>JALAZF010000029.1:9380000-14865000 GCA_022829125.1 Lathyrus tuberosus
CCAACCATGACTATCATTCCCAAACTGAGCACCCAGAAAATCACACATATCACGGTAGAACATAAAGTAGTGATTATGGTTTTTATCTTGATAATGAAGGATATTGTTGATACCAATAGTGGTGGAGCCATAATTGTATTCTATACTGTCGCTCCCGAAAGATTCGCATCCAACGGTACAAACGCGAGAGTGGCGCAGAAAACACAGAGTCGCCAGCAATGTGTATTTATCCCGAGAGAGGGAAAGGAAACACTGCATAAACCTGAAGAGAAAGGGGGAAATACATGGTCATCGCAACCATAGTCCAGGTTCGGGAGTCGGCTATGCGAGGGGAAGGTGTTAGCACCCCACGCATCCATCGTACTCGATGGGATCCACGCTTGTTGTCTAAACGGATGGTGAGCTGTCCTACTATCTATGGTTGTGCAAAAGAAAACGGGGATGGGGGTGACTAAGACGGACTCGGTAGGACATATTCGATGCCCTAGGCCTACGTACTCCCTCAGTGTAATGGGAAAGTCAGAGTCAACATAGTTCGGACGGGAACTATGGGGGAAGGTTGCTCGCCAAGACAATCGCTGTCTTATGCCTACATATCCTCAATCGGACGAGAGAGAGGAATCAGAGCTAATGTAGTTCGTGGGTACGACCACGGATGGGTAAGTGTTTTTTACGTGAGCGACGAGCTCTTTTCTGAAAATGAAATTTGAAACCCAACAATCCCGAAGGATAAAAAGATTTGAATTTGTTTTTGTGTTTTTTAGACAGAAGTGTTTTCTTTTTAAGTTAGTTCATAACTTGCATTGCACCAAAGTCTAGGGCACAGGGACAATACTTAACGAATCGTCCCAAGACAGGACGCCCGCTAAGCACTCTAGAAAGATGAGAGAAAGCCCCTCATTTCTCATTCCCCACGCTTAAGGCTCGTGCGCAATACACTTTATCGTTATTAAGTGTTTTCAAGAAGTTTTGAGATGAGAAGAGAGAAGACCCAAAGGAAACTCTAAAGGGAAACTAAGAGTCCTAATGTTATCATGCATGGGTGACCTATGGTTAGTGAGGCTTAGGAGGGACAACTACCTAAAACCTAATGCTAATCCTACTCCAAGCTTAATCAAAAATTAAGTTGGACTAGGTAGCTCTAAAGGGGAGAGAATCCAAGACTTAAACAAGTTTTGAGATTCATGGGAGAAAGAGAGTGAAAGAGAAGGATGAGATAAGAAATAAGATAGGGCAGCAAGCACATCATATCAAGTATATCCAACTTACATCAATAAACAAGTCTCAAAGATCATGCAAAACATCTCAAGTAAGCATGCAAAGGTAATCATGAAAGAATGCAAGCATACTTATATGAAATGCACAATTAAGCACCAATGAACTTCATATCAAGATGAAATGAGAAAAATAAGATGAAGATGAAAGCAAGTCAGAATCAAGATCATACCATCATCAACAATTCTCATGTGTAAGAGAAGATCAAAACATGAAACATTATGCACCCAAAGAAAGTCCACAAAAGGAAGTCAAAGTACAAGCACTTATAGCATACCCAAACATGATCCACAAATTTCAAAATTTGGTCATAAGGGACCTCAAATAGGGGTAAACATCATATCAAATACTCATGCAAAGAATCCAGAAGAAATTCAAACAATTAGGCATGGCAAAACAATTAGGGTTAAGAGATGTCAAGAGATGATCATGCATAATTCACTTAAGCACAAATAATCAAATATATATCAAATGACATTCAAAAATTGTGGAATTAAAACCCAAGTGACCTAAGTCATAAGCTAGCAACATACCAAAAGATCACACAAAAATTCACAGGTTAAGTGCCTCAAACAATGCTTCAAAGTTGCATAAGAACAAAGAAGAATAATGCACAAATAGAGGGACTAAAATGCAATATTAAATGAGTCTAAAAATATGAGAAAATTTTTTTTAAGGACCTCAAGATGTCTTATGAAATATTCAAAAAGAATGGGATGCAAATCATACACCAATGATGAGAACAAAAATCAACAAGGCGGGGTGTGCACAATTGAGACAATTCCAAAGGAAATTAATCAAACAATTAATTCAGATGCACAAAATAAAATAAAATGGAAAAATAAAATTTGACAAAATTTTATAAAATTCCAAAGATGCTTCATGATTTTTTTGGTGATTTTTAGATGCATAAATCTATTTTTAAAAATTAAAAATGAAGACTATGCACAAAGAAAATAAAAATGCAAAGAGATGATGCCAGGGGGTGCAAACAGCAAGATAATCACGCTGGAAAATTAAATGGGCTCAAGGAGGGGGGTGCAGACATCAACCCAGTCCATAACAAAAAAAACAAGCGCAATCCAACTAAAATAAGGATCCAGTCAAACAACTTGACTCAACATCAACCATTGGATCAGATCTACGCATGATATCAAGTCAACAAGTCCACTCAGTGTACAAGATGAAAGGCCAGGATCAAGAGTTCATGATAACAAAGGTACACGCGCGCACATCCACGTCATTCAGAAATTAAAAGCAGAGCACGTGAATAGCACATGTTATTTTAATGCGTTGGCAAGCCATAAGCCATCAGATCAATCTAACTCATATCAATCAGTCAGCAGATCAAAGATTATGAAGATCAAGGGTCAGGATTTGAAGCACATGATATTAAACATGGATTAACACACACACACATTAATGAAAACACGTGAAAATTAAATGAAGTGGCTAAACATGAGCCATCAGATCTGAACAACCAACGACTATGATTTCATCTTCTTCCTCTAAACCCTCACCTGCCTGAAAACAAACCAGACGCCGGAGCCCTAGCTCTGGTCGTCTTCTCCGGCGACCTCAACATCAAAATTTCTCAGAAATCACAAACAAGTACACCATTCCATTCATATTTTAACAAGGATCAAGAATATCACCTTCATTTCAACAGATCATGCATAGATTAAACAAATCGAAGACAAAAAGTTTGAACTCAAAAACTTCAGATCCACTATTCAGCCATAATACACGTCCAAAATCAAAACAAATCACATCAGGATGATCAGCAAAGCATGAGGAACATTATGCACACAAAAAAAATCAAGTTATAAGATCATGAAATCACACTAACCTGAAACTTGTAGAGCTCAAAATACACCAAGAAAACCTTCAGAAAGCTACAGATCTACTCCTTGGAACTTCTGATTGCAAAATAAATGCAATATGAGGCTTGAATCAGGCTGGATCTTGAAGTTTGAAAGTGAGCAACTCAAATTCGTATATGGTGAGATCCTTACTTAAAGCTTCAAACGATGGTTGATTCTTGTTCTATGGAGTATGTGGATCAAGAATATGGAAAAAGTTATTCAGAAACCCTTGTGAGGAGTGATTTTCGAAGAAGGAAAGTTTTGAGTGAAAAATGAAATTCAGAGCAAAAGAGAGTGCATGAGGTGTGAATGAAGGTGCGAGTCTCCTTATATACACTTGGTTAGAGCTCTGAGCATGATTAGGGTTTGATTAATCCCTTGATTAAGGCTATCCAAAGTGATTTGCAAAAATGCAAGTTGTGATGAAACCACTAATCCACACGTGCATTGTCATGCTTTTCATCATGAGTCATTCACATTTCTCTTGCTGATCACATCTGAATTGGGGTTGGGCTTTGTGGATGCTTAATTCATGAGATTTGATCCATCTTGCAAAAATGCATTTGAAAAAATACATGAGGTACATGGCACGGATTCACTTGATTCAAGGGTCAAAAATGGTCCTTAGGATGTGTACTTGGATGTTGCAATATGAATTGAAGCATTAGAGGTCAGTACAAGTCATTTTGAATCAAAATGCAAAAGGTGGAAAAATGGATACATGTGAAAACCCTAAAAAGCACCTATCCTTCTTTTGATCATAACTTCAGTTTCACAAATGGTATGGAGATAATCTAGTAGTTTTTGGAAAGGGGAGAAAGTGATCTTCAACTTTCATGTTTGAGGAAAATTCATTTGAAGCTTCTTTGATGATGAAAAGTCAAGTTGAATATGGTTTGAAAAGTTGCCAAAAATGGAAGTTTCACATTATAGGTCATTTTCCAAAAATAGTAACTTTTGCACAAACTCTTGACTCTTGATGAATGGTATGAATCCTAGCCTTTGAGGACCATATGAGGGCATAAGACCTTAAAAATCATGAAGAGGACCTCAAAATTCCATGGTTGACTTTCCTCCTTATAGTTGACTTTTCTTGGTTCACAAGCAACTGATCAACTGAACATCTTCCACAATGAACCACTAGCCAAGCCTTCCTCTGTGAGTGTTTGGGAGAATATGGAACCCATGAGAGCATGCTTGAATCCACAAAGTTTTCTCAAGAAGCTCTTTGAACCCAAGAACCCTAATTTGGTCCCTCTGGTTATGAGGGAAAGATTCACTTGAAATCCTTTGCCATTCTTGAACTTATGAAGATATGATGACCTCCACAAAACACCTTGAGGCTTGAGAATCCTTTGAGATGAACCAAATACCTTGTTCCCATGCTAAGAACCAATGCTATGCACAAATGCTAATGCAAGAAATGCAAAGAAACATAAGCCAGTTAGCTTCAAAACAAAAGAGCAAATTTTGGGGTGTTACACATACTGTTGCGAATGCTTCGAAACTGATCCATTACAAAAGAGGAAAAATTTTCAAAGTTGGTGACTTGAGTAGTCATGTTTTGTTGAACCAAATGGAAACGCTCCTTTTGAGTAGCTTCAAAAGCAGTATGCCTACGAGACTCTTCTTGTTGGTACTTTAGTTGCTAAAGACGCATGTTCTCAAGCAGGTTGAGAATTCATGGATTATTTCCGCTTGAACCAATACCAGAATCATTCCCGTATGATGCACCATGTTGGCGTTAAGAGATTTTCTTCCACTGTCCCCAAGCTTGTTGGGTTTCTTCATGTTGTGGAACTGTTGAATTACGAAGCCTAGCCTTATCTCCACCATAATCTGCATCTGGCATGTTTGCATCACCATGTTGATAATCGTCTTCCACCTGTTGGTCTTCAACAATTGTCGGACAAACTCTATAGGATCATCATAGTTCTATATGCATCTTTAAGACCCCTTCATGGAAAAGTAGTAGACATTTTGATCCTTATCCCACATATACCCCATGTTAGCCATTCTGCTTAGCTCTTGAGTTGGACGCGGTGAAATGCTAAGAAGATATTGCTTACCAATACAGAAGTGCTTGAGAATCTTACTAATCATTGAAGGGTAACAAAAGGAAGATCCTATATTACATTCACAAACCGTAAACATCCTATAAACAAAGTAATGTGGCCAATAAATTAAGAGCTTGTTTTCAAGAATATACATCAAATGTACTTCTGACTGGTGAAAGTATCCTTGTTTCTCTTCAAATTTCCCGGAGACATTTTTTCCAGGTAAAGCTTCCAATTAAAACCATTAACTAATGTTGGAAAAAAGTCCCACAGAATGATTTTAACTCAAATAACATGCCCTCAGGCCAATGCTCATAAAAAAGGTCAACAAGGTGATTTAAGATAAAAGTTAAAACAAAGTTTAAGAGATAACAGAAAATACTTGTCTAAAAGCGTATACTCATACTTTTGGTCAATATTATAAGATGTTGTAGAGGACTTGTTTTTGCTTGACTTGATGGTCATCTTTTCTCCTCCTCAAGTTTCACCATCTCAGGGTGATCAATCCATCCTTGGTGACTTTGAGTATGTCTTCTAAAGAGTCATTTGCATCTAAAGAACTTTCCTGATGTCCCTTGGATACAATACATCACAAGTGATGTATTCAACCTTAATAACAATAAGTATTAGCTAGCAATTTTAATATCAAATATAGTAGTGAAAAAGGGATTTACCTACACTACCTGTACATGATTTAGCACAAGTGTTTGATAATTTCATAGGTTACATCGTCCTTCTTATTTTCTCCAATGTCATTGAACACGAAAATGTTACCTTTCATATGCCTTGAGCTTCCCTTGTTGAGATTCCATACTCTCTTCAAGTAGTCAAGACATTTTAACCAACAAAGTCGATCAAAAAATGCTAGGTACCCAATCTCTATTGGGTCCTTGAGAGTCAGCGGAATTATTGTTGCACTTAGGAAACCTTTGAAATACCCCTTTAGGAACCAAAAATCTCCTAAATTTTAATTTAGCAATGGTATGGCCTTTCCTACAACTGTAGTATCAAGTCAAATGACAATGAGAAATACTTTTGCTATTAGATTCTTTTGCAACAAAGTTATACTTTCTGTAAGGTTCATATAAAGGTCTTTTGAATTTTGTTGTATCAACGATGAAAGTGACTTTTGGTTCTAAAGCCTTGCTTAATTTGGCATTTAGAGTGTTAACCACTTTTTGCTAAATATGACAAGTTTCACAACCAAACCAAGACGGTTTCCCACCTTCAATCTTATCTTTTTGAGCATCTAACATGGTTTACTTAAGAGCTTCCATTTGTTTTTCCGTTTCTAAAATTTTAGCTTCATAATTTAAAAGTATTTTCTTATTTGAAGCCAACCTTTTAAAAGCGTCCATGACATCACCATATAGATTCTCAAAAGCAATTTATAATTCATAATGTGACATATCATCAATAGGTTCATGTTTAGAATGTTTTACCTTTTTCTTCTTATGATGATGGGCCATGAGACAAAGATTTTCTTCTTCGTCACTTTCACTTGAGCTACCTTCACTTGAGGATTCACTATAACTTTCCCAAGTTATGTAAGCTCTTGTAGCTTTGCTTAACTTCTTGTATTGACCCTTATGTTTTTATTTCTTAAGTTATGGACAATTCGACTTGTAGTGTTCGATTTTACCATAATTATAACAAGAACCCTTGGAAGTTCCTTTATTATTCTCACCATGTTTTGATGAGTCAACTTGTCTTCTATAGTTAATGCGGTTGTTGTCAGTGTGTTTTACTCTGCTTTTCTTGATGTATCTATGATACAATTTAACAAACATCCCCATTTCTTCATCATCTGACTTCTCATTGTCATTAGATCCACTTTCATCATGCTCTTTTGATGAGGACTTGGAACTTGAATCTGCAAGATAAATTGACTTATTTTCTACCTCTTTTTATTTGATATGTTCTTTCTTAACTTTCTTCTCATGCTTCTCTAAGCTAATGAGCTCTTGCTCATATTCTTCAAGCTTACTAAACAAAGTCGATGTATCCAATGTCAATAAGTTGTTAGCTTCCTTGATGGCGTGTAGCGGGGAAAATTGAGATTAAGTTATTGATTAACCTAACTCATAAAGCAAGATTCGCCACCGTACTTTATTTTTTCCAAAGGAATGGGGGAAAAAGCAAACAAAATCAACAGAAGTTTTAAAACAAAACTAATAAAACTGAGAGACAAAGGGTAAGGGGGTTGGTTATGCAATGGGAAGGTGTTAGCACCTAAAACATCTATAGTACTCTATAGAAACCTCTTGAAAATCTAGGTTTGCCTTAAAAGGTGTTGTTTGCAAAAGATTGGGGAGATGTGAAAAGAAATATTTCTTAGGGTTTTTGGTATTTGACAAGACTTATTGAGCCTCGTGACTATGTGTTGTACCCTAATTTTTACCCCTAAGATCCCACCTCATTTGTATCTTGACAATGCATCAAGATCACAAACTTAGTTCTCCTCTAACCCCTTCTCCTTTGGGTTTGCTTTTGTGGAGCTCATTCTATTTTCACAATACTCTTTGTGATACACTCTACAAGTTTGATTCAATGATCAAAGTCAAATTGTGCTTGGAAGGCCATGAAATTCATAGTATACATTATAGGTCATTTTCAGCCATTTGGACTTAGAATTTTTCAAGTTTGGTTTGCCAGATATTTGTGCGAACTTCAACATGCCATAAATTTTTGCTCAAGCATCCAAATGAAACCTTTCTTGGAACATTGTGATCTTTGCCATGATTTTAAAAAATTACAAAAAGAATGGGATCAAAAATCATTTTGTACAAGATGCCCCATTGATGCAAACATGGTGACTTGGAACTGAAATTTTGCACCATGATCAGATTTTTGCTTCAACTAATCTTCAATTACAAGTCAAATTAACACGTGATATGCATCTAAACATGATTAACCAAGTTTCCTGAAGTTAAATGAGTCACAAAACGCATGGTTTGACTAAGTTTTGAGGCATTTTCAAGTCACACTTTTTCCATGATGAGGGTGCACACGATTACACTGAATTTCCACTTAATTCACCCCTCTCAGCATTCCATCATCTTCAGCTATAAATAGAATAACTCACTACCTTCGTTTCCAAGCTTTTGAGAGCCAGAAAACCCATGACTCACCTTTAAATTTTCTGCAAAAAGTGAGCTATCGTGTTTTCATTTCCAGCCAATTTCAACTCAATTTCTTGATTCAGTTAGCTCCATCGTGTTCCTCTGAAGCTTCTACAACAAGAATCAAGCTCTAAGAGTCCCTGAATTGCAACAACCAAATCCAGTTTCAGAGCTTCTCAGACCGTTTTTGGGCAAGGTAGTTTGAAATTCCATTTTCAATCAAACAAGTTACCACAATGTATTCCTTTGCTTGCTGAATGTTTCCCCTAACCTAGCTTGTGTTGATTATTCATGTTCATCATTTAATTTTTGTTTTGGTGTTTTTCATTTTACTGTGTTTTCTCTGAAATTCTCTATACCCCCTTCAATAAATGAAAATGGAGAGTGAGTTTGAGTTCGCTTTGATGCAATGGTTGCAATGATGGTGGTCTTGTTCTCTCATGTTAGCATTTAGCAATCTCTGGTGACTAGTTCACCGGAGAAGAAACTCGGAGGGGATGAGGACGATGACCAGGTCAGAGACACGTTGGCAGAACGAAATGTTTTCATTGGCTGTTTTCAAATGTATTCCTATGTTATTCCTGAACTAAATTCCACCATGAGCGTGCGTTTCTGGACCATGAGATCTGCCATGTAGGATTAATGAAATGGAACCAACGTGTGTTTTTTTTCTCATTTATTTTATTTTTTTATTTTCATTTTAAAATGCATTTTCATTTAAAATTTCAAAGTAATTTCATTTTTATCCAAAAAATACCAAAATAATTTCTAAAATTTTCTTTTATTTTTATCTTTCTGATTTTATATTTTTCATATTTTATTTTCATCATTTTCTATTTTTCATCTTTTTTCTCTATTTTGAAGTATTTTAATTAGTTTAAAAATACTTGGGATAAATATACTACACCCCCTGCCAAAGTAGCGAGATTTGCTTTTACCCCTTTGAAGGTTTTTTTTTTATCCCCCCCCCCTCAACAAATCAAGATTCCATTTCCCCACACCCCTCATGCTGACTGTTCCATGGAATCTTCCTATGTGGCATGGATGCATGGTTCAGTTGGAATTATTTATGCCATTTAATTTAATCCATATTCATTATTTTGAGAACACCACCCCCCCCCCCCCCCCGCCGCGTGAAAAGCTAGGGTTCACTTCTCCTTCCTCAAGAAACATGCGCCATCTTCATCTTTACTTTCTTCACCATGTTTGGAAGCAAATACAGTTCAAGCAACAACACAAGTTCAATCGATTTTCATCGGTTACCCAGATGTGGATGCAACAGTGCGATGAAGATATGGGTCTCTAACATAGCTCAAAATCGCAATAGGAAGTTCTAGAGATGTAGAAACACAACGGTAAGAATTTTGGTTTGGTATATGTTGGGTTAAGTAGGAAAATGTTGTTGTTTGTGTTAACCATTTTTTACATGTTCAATGTTGATGTAGAATGGTACTGGCTGTGATCTATTTTTGTGGGATGATGAAATGGGAGATTCTTTGAAGGGGAACTTTAAGAGTGAAGCATATTGTCAAAAGTGTGAGATACGTGAAGTGAAATTAGAGGCCACATTGCAGAAGTTAGATAGAGTGAAGATGAAGGTTGAAGTCCAAAGAAAGGTCAATTTGAAGTTGAAGATGACACTTGTTTTATCTTGGGTTATTATTGTAATGTTGTTCAAGGGTATATGATGTTAGGTTGGGTTGATTTGTTACTGTAATGTTGTTAAAGTTGTTGAAGTTTTGTTGAAGTTTATGTATGAAAAGTTTGAATTTATGTAATGTTGTTGTAGTTTGAATTTTATCAATGAAATGTTGTTACTGTAATTATGTTGAAGTCTAATTATAAGCTGAATAACACAAAATATGCATTGAAGTCATTTCTGTCATTACAATAGTGCACCAAAAGTGTGCATTTCTGTCAATACAAAAGAGCACCAAAAGTGTGCATTTCTGTCAATACAAAAGAGCACATATAGTGTGCATTTCACTTAACACAAAATGAGCACATACAATGTGCATTAGATTCATTACAACAGGAGCACCAAAAGTGTGCATAAAAACCATACAAAAACATTATAACAATGTGTCCTAATCCTTTTTTGCTTTATTTGTGGCCTTCTTTGTAACTTGGGATCCTTGTCCATCTTGAGTCAGAATGCCATCCTCTTCTTCAGTCAAATACATAGGTTGGTCTGGTTTTGAACCAGGACCAATGATTGGTTTTTGAAAAATCCTAAGTTTAATTCTTTCACTAACCCTCTTTCTAACTGGTTTTGCTTCATTCTTGACCTTAGCCTTTGCTTTCCCTTTGTGACTTGTTGAACCCTTGCTAGAACCTGGTTGTAATGTGTTGATATCAGGTAGGCTTGACATCACCTCATCAGAGATATCACCAAACACATATTGGTCTTATTGGATTGCACTAGCATGAACACCACTAGGATGAACACCACTAACATGAACTCCATCAGATTCAATAACTGCATCAGCCATAACTGCATCATTGGCATGCACTGCACTAGTCTGAACTTCATCAGCCAGAACTGCATCATTCGCATGCACTTCACCAGTCTGAACTTCATCTGCCATAACTGAATCATTGGCATGCACTGCACTAGTCTGAACTTCATCAGTCTTGACCTTAGTATCTTGGTTTCCTGCAGCAGGTTTCACTTTTTTCAACATATTCAGCCAAGTAATGAACAAGTATTAGACAATCATATATACAAGAATGGAAATGATAAAACAGTATAATTACAAGTATTCACACACACACACACACCTTTCTTTTCAAGGCATTGGGATCTTATTCTTTGCTTTTGCATGAAGCAACATTGTGTCCAATTTTATCACATTTAGTGCACCTATAAGATACTCCTGGAAGCCTTCTTCTAGCACCAACCTCACCACTCTCCCTTATCCTCAATTTCCTTGGTCTACCAGGACCCTTTTCAAAATTGGGAGGTAGTAGTTCTTCAGTTTCTACCTCTGGCCACATTTCTTGCCCATTAATGGGACTGGCAGCAAATCCATTGCATAGGGCATATTTTTCCCTAGAATAATAATCATCAACAAAACTTTCTAGATCTTGTTGCCTAAATCCTAATGCTGCAACAACATGCCTGCAAGGAATACCAACTAATTCCCAAAAATTACAAGTGCATGACCTTTTTGCAATATCTACTATAAATTCTTGTTTGTTATAGGAATGAGTGACCTGAAACTTCTCTTCCATAGCCCATGTTGGCAACCAATGTCCACTCATAAATACCTCATTGTCTAATCTCTTTCTAGGGATTGGCATAACTTTGTGTGGACATTTTTCAAGCTTCAAAGTAGAGCTACTGCACCTATTCATCAAGTATTTTCTAATCTACTCACACATGGTTAAAATAGGTTTGTCCATAGCAACTAGAATGGTAGAATTAAAAGACTTAGCTATGTTGTTCATTAGAACATCACATTTAGGATAAAAGCTGAAAGCATGCTTACACCATGATTTTGTAGGGACTCCCACAAGCCATGCCCAAGCCTTTTGATCCACTTGCTTCAACTCATTCATTTTCAGCATCCAACCTTGATAGTAAGTTGCTTTGGCTGCTCCCATCATGAGGTCTCTCATCAATGAACCACCACCAAACATTTTTTTGAAGTTGGCATACAAATGCCTCAAACAAAGCCTATGCTCAATTCTTTGTTCCATCTCTTCAAAAACAACAACCAATCCCTACAATAGACATTAACAAATGATAACAACATTGGGTATCCTCCATTAAAAATGGATACACTATGGAAAAAATTAACAAATGATAACAACATAGCTAAAATAACTAACCTTTTGTTGAACTGATATGAACACAAATCTTTGTCAAGTCCAACATCCTCCATTAACAGTTGTATAAACCACCTCTAACTTTCTTTTGTTTCTATTTCTACCACACCAAAGGCCAAAGGTAAATACTGGTCATTTGGGTCCCTACCTACAGCTATTAACAGTTGACCACCATACTTGGTCTTTAGATGGCACCCATCAACACCCACAAAAGGCCTGCATCCATTTATGAACCCTTTTTTGCACCCCTCAGAACAAAAGTAAAAGAAACCAAACCTTGGTTGAATTGATGGTGTTGGTCTACCAATGTTGATTTTCATTGCATTCCCAATACTTACCCTATGTAACTCAATAGCATACCTCCACAATAAAGCATATTGCTTGTCTGCATCTCCTTCAATGATCTTCTTTGCCATCAACTTTACTTTCCAGGCATGAGCAACAGTAATACCCACAGAATAATTTTGCCTCAAGTCTTGAATAATGTCACTAAGCTTAACTGTGTCAGAAGTTTGCATCTTCTTCACAACAAGTTTGGACACCCACCTTGAATTTGCAGATCTGTTATCTAAAACCCTAACACATGTATGTTTGTCTTTTATAGTCTTAATGGCAAATGTGTGCTTATGGCCCACCTTAGAGCATAACATCAAAAAACCACATTTAGCCCTACATTCCACCCTCACTCTATAGCTCTCATTTTTAACAAACATAATTTACCTATCATTCAAAACTGACCACTCATGGATTGCCTCTCTAAAGTCATCTAGAGAATTGAATTGCATACCCCACTTAAACTTAAATTTCTTATTAAGATCCTCTTTCCTATACTTCTCAAACTTATTCTCTTTCTCATTTTCTGAGGCATCTGGATCAGAACTATCTAGTTCTTCCCTAAAATAGTCATCATCTTACCATTTTGGCTTGCTGGATCCAGTTAACAAACCAACCACTATTGGTTCTTCTCTTATGGGAATAGTCACATCAATCCCTTCAAATCCATCTAAATTAGCAGTCGCTCTTTCATCTTCACTATCATTCAAAGCTTCTACTTCCTCTACCTCACTTCCATCTGACTCAACCTTTTCATTCACACACTTAGGGTACCTAACTGAGAGGTCATCACTTATGCATTCATGTTCCACAAACAATTCCCCATCTACTTCCATGGCACAACAATAGTGAGCTAAGTCACACGCAACATCATCATTTCTAATATGGAAAAAAATCTTCATCTATATCAAGTATTTTGGTCCAAATAAGATAACTCCCTTCTAAGTAACCCCACCCTTTAACTAACTCACGCGCGGTACACAAACTCGATTTCTCAAAATGTAATGCAGAAACTAGAGTAGAAACCCCACCCCTATAGATAACATCACCATCAGACAACCTCACAAACTCTCCACCATGATTAAAGACCACATTGAACAATTGTTTGTTCTGAGAAAAAAAACGCAAAATCAATACAGATCCTACATGATTGGCGTAAAAACGAAGAGAAAACAAACTTACCGGTGATGAATCCTCTCCGTCTTGGCCGCTATCCACCACTGTCTTCGTCTTCTCCGATGCCTTTCTCTTCTCCGATGACTTCCTCTTCTCTTTTCGCTTCATTCGAGCCGTGGAAATCCCCAAATTCCTAACCCTAATTTTTCACGGGGGTATCTCAAAATAATGTATATGAAATAAATGACATGGCATAAATAATTCCAACTCAACCATGCATTCCATGCCACATAGGAATATTCCATGGAATAATCAGCATGAGGGGTGTGGGGAAATGGAATCTTGATTTGTTGAGGGGGGATAAAAAAAAAATCTTCAAGGGGGCAAAAGCAAATCTCGCTACTTTGGCAGGGGGTGGAGTATATTTATCCCAAAATACTTTTATGCATTAAAAACTTCTCAAATTTTTTATATATAATTCTCATATTGTTTCTGTCTTGTGTGATTTTTCTTGATCATTTCTCATTTAATTTGATTCTTCATTTGCATTTTGATCTTTATTTTCATTTTAAAATTTATTTTAAAATTCATTTTAATGCATTTTAATTCATATTATTGCATTTTTTTTTCTTGTTTGACCTTTGATGACTTTTGTTGGCCTTGGATCTTGGTTGATTTGATCATGAGTCTCATCAAACTCAATGGATCTTGGGTGTTGAAGGGGTGAAAACCCTAATCCACCAAAATGGATGATTGAATTTGATGATGACTTGATCATTACTTGGATCCAATTTGGTTTTGCCTTTTTGTTTGATCCTCTTTTCTCCATCCATCTCTTTTTCTTTTTCACCCTTTCTTGGATCAATTGGGAGATGTTGTAGCCCATTTTGTTCATGAGATCTTGAGTGGTACTTGATGAAATTTCATCATTTCAAATATACCATTTGATCAATTGAGGTACTTTGGATTGATGCATAAGTTTGTCCAAAGTACTATGAGAGGTTGATTTATGTAATGGATTTATCTTTACTTGACTTAGGTCTTGATCAACCTTGTTTTTACTTTTGCTACATGTTTTAGGAGTATGATCTTTATATCATATCTCTATCATGTATGGTACATAAATTGTTATTAACCGGCCTCCCATAGTATGATCTTACTTATAGATTGTGCTATGATTGTTTAACATAGCACTAAATTTGTCCCTAATCGGAAAGTGATCATATTGGTCCAATTTTATATATAAGTCATCTTTAGTTTATATGTAAATCTCTTATCTCCATAATGTGTAGATTCTTTTCCACCTACGAGATCTAGTGGCATACTTGTTGGTTTTATTTAAGTTGGAGCCCTTCTCAAAGGATGATGCAAAGTTCTCACACTTTTTGGATTGATTAGTTGAGTAATCTACTTTAAATGACAAAATGTCTTCATTAACACTAACACTAACCTTTAATTGTACTAACTTTTATTTTTATGCTCTTTATATTTATGTTTTTTTATTTTATACTCTTTATTTTATGCTTATCATTCCATATCATATTATAATCATCTTGTTTATGTTTATTGCCTTTTTCTCTTTGTCCACTTGGACTTTCTTTTTTTCTTTAAAGACATTAATAAAAGTTAAACACCATTAAAAGATTTAAGGCTCCTTGGACTATTTGGTGACTATCCTTTGCTCATGGATGATGGACTTAGAATTAGGTTCCTTGACCTATGCTTTTGGAGTTATCTTGAGACCTTGGACTTTATTTGGCACTTTGACCTTAAGTTGACCTCTTGTGAAGACTTGGCTTGGAGACTTGGTTTTCATCTGATTGTTTTCTCTGCTTATCATTTTGCTTATCTTGGTTGCTTGAGTCCAAGGATGAGAGTTTTGGCTTGTTATGTCAAAGGCTTGTATCTTGGTTAGATATTTCCTTCCTTAGATTTTATTTTATGCTTTAGGGTAGTCTCTTCACCTCCTCCCCTTCTTAAAATTTCAAAATCTTCTCCCTTTTTCAAAATCTTCTTCTTTCAAACTTGAACCTCTTTCATAGTAAACCTTGACTTTGTCAAGTGCATTTTCAAACTCATTTTTATTAATAAATGCTAATCAATTTTAAGCACACTTAGACCATTTTCAAAAGACTTAAAATATACTTAACTCATTCAAACCATTTTGTACCTTTTGTGCACTTTTTGCTTTTTAAAATTTTTCATAAAGTTTAGATATGAGTTATTTATAGTTGAGATGTGATCCTCCTACCCCCATAGCATTGTTTGAAATGAGTTGATTCTTTTCCACCTTAGAGAGTTAGTGGCATACTTGTTGATTTTATCAAAGTTGGAGCCCTTCTAATGGTGATGCAAAGGTCCATTTTCACATACTTGTGGCTGACTAATTGAAGTTTTCTCCTTAAAATGACAAGTTATCTTTTCATTTAAAATGAATCATAACACACCATTTTAGTTATTTTTACCACGAACTACAAGGTTTTGATCATCCATTGCACTTTGTGGGTACGTAGGCACGAGGCTCTAGAAGTCTTGTCAAACACAAAATTATAAAAAATACTTCTCTTCTCACCAATCTTTTGCAAACAACACCTTTTCAATCCAAATGCTATATTTTCAAAGAGGTTCCTATAGCATAATATAGACGTTTTGGGTGCTAATACCTTCCCTTTGCGTAACCAACCCCTTACCCTGTCTCTGTTTTTATTAGTTTTTGTTTTAAAACTTCGTTAGTTGTTTAATTTTTTTCCTTTCCTTTGGATAAAATAAAAGTGCGGTGGCGACTCTTGTTTTGTGAGTTAAGTTAATCAATAGCTTAATCTCAAATTTTCCCGCTACACTATGTACCCACAAAGTGCAATGGAGGATCAAAACCTCGTAGTTTGTGGTAAAAATAACAAAAGAGTTTATTGTGATTGATTTAAAATGGACAAACAAGTTGTCATTTTGAGGAGAAAACTCAACTAATCACCCACAAGTATGAGGAATTGATCTTTGCATCACTATTGAGAAGGTCTCCAACTTGGATAGATAAAAAAGTATCCACTAACTCTCTCAAGTGGAAAAGAATCAACATCAAACATTAATATGGGGATAGGAGAATTACATCTCAACTATGAAAATGACTCATGTCTAATCCTTGAGAAAAGGTTTTAAAAAATAAAAGTGCACAACGGGCACAAAATGGTTTGAATGAGTTTGGTATCTCTTATGTCTTTTGAAATGGTCTTAATATGCTTAAGATGAATTATCATTTATTTAAGAAAAATAGTTTGAAAATCACTTGAAAAAGTCAAAGTTCATTAAGAAAGTGATTCAAGTTTGAAAACAAGAAGATTTTTTAAAAAGGGAGAAGATTTTGAAAATTTAAGAAGGGGAGGAGATGAAGACACTACTACAAAACACGCATTCAACGACGCCATGGTCACCACGGTTTTTCCCTACACCATGGTGACATATCTTAATTAAGGCGCTACCATATTTATTTTGTTTTTTGATTAAAAATTATTTGTATATAACAGCGGTTACAGAACCAACCATTGTGATATACTCAAACTTTCGTCGGTTCGAACCTCAGCGCCATAAAATATTTGATTCCTTTAACGTTAAGGCGCACCTTTTCTTTTTTATTTATTTTAAAATTCACAAATAAAAGGGTTATCACTACGGTTCTTCTGGTTAACCGTAGTGATATATTTATAATAAATAAATACTTATCTATACGGTTGGTATTGTTAACCATTGTAAAATAGTTTACCCATATATAAGCGAAATAACTTTCACTTATTGACAGTAGCGCCGTTGCCTTCAAAGTGAAACCCTAGAACCCATTTTTTATCTTCATTTTCACCATTAGCCGTTGTTGCAGTGAGAATCGGATATCAAGCTATTAATTAACTTGAATCACACATCTTTGAAATTCATCACCGAGCTTTGATTTATCCAAAGGAAAGGGTAAAGATTGAAGAAAACCCTAAGTGCGCTATGTGAAGACACAGCTAAGAGATCGGGGATCGGGGGTTGGTTATACTACGGGAAGGTATTAGCACCCTAAGTATCTGTAGTACTCTACAGAAACCTCTTGTTATATTGTGTTAAGTTGTGTTATGTTTGCTAAAGGAATCTGCTAAGGGTAAAGGTAAAGACCTAAGGGTATGTACACTAAGTTTGCTCGCCAAGACATCGCATCTTGTGCCTACGTATCTGACTAAAGAATTAGAGCAATCGTAGTTCACCTAACTAAGGGTGAGAGAGGAACCATTGACTATGGCCAAAGTTCCAAGGGGAATGAGTATGAGCTCATATAGAGTTTAAGAAACTCTCTAAGTCTAAGTTGTAATGGGTGAAGTGAATGCTCAAGGTGATGAGTCCCACGTAGAGTCCAAGAACTCTAACCTAGTTCTAGGTTAAGATTGAATGGCTCTAAGGAGGCCAAAGAATAAGAGATTATTATGATGATAGTACTCAAATAGAGTTGGAGAACTCTAGGGAGAAATGGTTCTAAGGAGACCAAGGGTGAAAGAGAATACTATTAGGATAGTACTCAAGTAGAGTTGAAGAACTCTAGAGGGAGAAGGGTTCTGATGAGAACCAAGGGTGATCCTAATGAGGATGGGAAATGGCTCTAAGGAGGCCAAGGGGTAATGAGTTATCTATGACAATGAAGTCAATAGAGAGACTTTCCTTTGGAAGGAGATAACAAAGAGGGTTAAGGAGAAGAGCTAAAGAGCTTGCCTCACTTGGGGGAAGACTTAATGAAGTTCTCAAGATAAACAAATATCATAAACAAGATGAAAACATGAGCATGGTAATGACCAAAACACTTCATGGGGAGCATATGTCAAAGGAGCTAACAAACATGATGAGTGATAACAACTTAAGGTTCATGTATTTTAAAGATAACAATCCAAGGCATATAAACACTTAAAAGAAGTTTTAAACATGGTGTTCAAAGATTCAAAATACAAATATGTCACATATTTGACCAAACAAAACTCATGTTAAAAAGCAAATGATCTAAAGAGACCTCATAGTATGAACAAGGAAGATTCATAATGGTATTCACATGTAACAGCACATTTACACATCAAGGAAGAAAGGTGAAACAAAGGCACATAATGTCACAACATAATACAAGGTTTGAATAACATGCTTTAGGTCTCATTTGATCAAGATAAACAAGAAAGCATGGTGAAATAACTAAAAGAAATCAAGAAGTTTTTATGAATACCCTAAAAAGCCTTTCACTTTCACTATTAATAAATGTTTCAAAAATAATTATTTTCACCAATATCTTTTCACCATCATAAAATAGACATGTTAAGGAACATTTTAAAAAAAGAATGGATCAAAAAGAGTAAAAAATGAGCAAGTTATGAACATTTAAAGATGGGTGTACAAACCATAAAAATATAATGCAACAAGTGATCAAAATATAAGGGAAATGCTCCCCCTTGGGTTTGAACCCACACCATGGAACCTATTGCTCAAAACTCTTGCCAGCTGAGCTGAAGGCGTCATGTGAACAAGTATTGCAAATAAGTAATAATATATCAAGGCAAGCTAAAAATCAGAAAAATGGCAAAAAGGTTGATCCGCAGGATCGAACCCAGGCGAGGCAGGTGAAAGGGAAAGGAATGGCAAAGCTTTTACCACTGGGGTGGATGTTACAACCAAACATAATATGCCTTCAGTTGTTTTTATTTTAAGAACACCCTCAAATGGCCACCTCAGAGCCATGTTGGGCTGACTGGGTGTCAACTCAACTTCTTCTTCCTCCCTTATTCTTTCCCTCGCTCATGTTCTACTCTCTCACTCTCTCCAGAATTTCTCATCATCATATCTCTCTTATTTCTCAATCAAACTTCACACAACAAAAACCAAAAATGAAGCACATCTCACCAGGATTCTAAATACATCATTTGTTCAACTTAACATTCAATGAATAATGCGCAAAACCCACAACAACAGTGCAATAACACAAATGTTCAACATTTTATAACATGTAATATCCAACCAAAATAAAATAAGCCTGTGTTTATAATCATTAAACATCAAACATGCTACATTTCAACATTCAAGAATCAACAAAACAATGCATGAATATGTGAGTTCAAGATCAATAACCTTACCTCTTGGAGCTAGTTCCAAGGACTCTTCTATAACACTTGCAGAGAATAAAAACAACCTTCTGGAACCTTGTTGATCTTTGGAGAAGAGAAGCAGATGATTAGAAGCTTTGGAAAATGCTTCAAATATGGAACCCGATCCTTCTTGCAAATGGAAGCTCAAAAATGGCATATGGTGGTAGGGGTGTTACAGAGAAGTTCCAGGTGTTTGAAGCTTCTCTATAAGGTGTTTAAAGATGGTTTGTGGAGTTAGAGAGGAAATGCACGAGTGAAACAAGTGTTTGGAGAGTTTTTGCAAATTTGCAAGAGTTGGTGAATGAAAGAATGGAGTGAGTATTTATCCTTATTTTGGGGTGAATCTGGTGTGTTTTGGAGAGGAGGTTAAGCCTCTATTTATAGGAAATGTTGAGGACAAGAGGTATGGTCAGAAATCAAAACTTGCCAAGTTTGCCCTTTTGGAAAGATTTCCTTCGTGCAAGCTGGAAGCTGAGCAAAGAGTCCTCAAAGGCTCTAGTCATAGGCTCTGTGGTGATTTGTGGACTGATTAGATTGGGGCAGAGTCCAAGTTACAAGGAAAAAGTGAGCTGCCATGCCTTTGTGTAAAGTTTCTCTTTCTTCCAAAATCCACTTGATCCACTTGCACTACCTTTGCATAAACTATGATATTTTAATTGTGCAACTTGATGAATCGTGGCATAGGCTCAGAACATGTTAATCTTGCCTCTATACATCATAATAGTGCACATTTTGGTGATTAGGGAGAGTTATGTACCATTATGCACTAAGTGTGAAACTTGCATTTCAAGAAAAGACGCCAAACTTCAACCATTCGAAACTCTCAACTCCCTTCACGGATTGAGGAGTTCTATTACTTTTTGGAAATCCCTAAATATCCTCTAAAACTTTCATGTTCACTCCAAATTCTGGATCAAAAGGGATCCTGGTGAAAAATGGAGATGAAGTCAGCTGGTTTTTAAGGCAAAATGTAGTGAAATTTCACTAAGTCTTTAAATGTTTTGAACTTCCAAGCCTTGTAACCTAAAAATCAAGCCTCATTTGGATAAGGACCTTCTAATATGTTTTGAAGTTCATGATGAGAGCTTCAATTTGAGCTTTGAGTCACAAAATTTGGATGTGTGGTTTGAAAGTTATGACCTTCCCAATTTTGCACAAGGAGTGAATTCTTCCATACTTAGAAAAATTTAAAAACCAAACTTTGCCCTTCTTGCAAGAAACCTTTCAAATGGTGATCTCTCATGCTCTAAGTCAAGGATTGAACATGTTAAGATGGGATGTGACTTGAATACTTTATTTTGGACCAATAACAACAAAAGTCAGAGGTTTGACTTTTCAATCAAAACCCTAATTTCCTCAGGAATTCCACTGGATGATCTCTGATGATCTTGCTTCCTCAAATCTCTCGAAATGTAAATGGGTGGCCTCCAAGGATGTTTATGAACATGTGGAAACATGGCTCAAAGCTTGGGAATATGCCTTGATCAAAAGTCAAAGGCAAAGGTTGATTTTCCTGACAAAACCATAATTTGAGGGCCTGATGAACTTGTGACTCTTTGTCCTAGTGATGAGAGCCAGATGCTCTTGGTTTCTTATTGAATAAGACCTCTTGAATGTAGGTAAGTTCAATTGGTTGATTGTTGCAATGAGAATCGGATATCAAGCTATTAATTAACTTGAATCACACATCTTTGAAATTCACCACCGAGCTTTGATTTATCCAAAGAAAAGGGTAAAGAACGAAAACCCTAATGAGAGAGTCTAGGTTCGGGGGTTGGTTATACTAAGGGAAGGTATTAGCACCCTAAGTATCTGTAGTACTCTACAGGAACCCCTTGTTATATTTGTGTTATGTTATGTTTGCTTGCTAAGGGAATCTTTTATGGGTAAAGGTAAAGACCTAAGGGTATATACACTAAGTATGGTCGCCAAGATATCGCATCTTGTGCCTACGTATCTGATTATAGAATCAGAGCAACCTTAGTTCACCTAACTAAGGGTGAGGAACCATTGACTATGGCCAAAGTTCTAAGGGGGAATGAGTATGAGCTCATATAGAGTTTAAGAAACTCTCTAAGTCTAAGTTATGATGGGGATAGTGAATACTCAAGATGATGAGTCTCACATAGAGTCCAAGAACTCTAACTTAATTCTAAGTTATGATATTGTATGGCTATGAGGCCAAGGATAAGATGGCTATGACTATGAGGTCAAAGTTTACCTATGACTATGAGGTTAAGAGATGGCTCTATGACTACATATTGAAATCAACAATTGGTCAAACACCACTAACTCACTAACTGCCAAAAGAGCCTCACGCATGGGCCAATCACCTCATCATGCTATCATTCTCATCATGCAAAACATGCAGAAAAATAAAACACTTTCGTGAGATTAAAAAAAACGGCCATAGTAAACACCCACTTTACTCAATCACTTCCAAATTATTTCTTGACCAAAAATCATGAAATAACATACTGATCTGCAGGACTCATGTAGTAGAATAAAATCAAACCTTAAATTTCTTAAAATAATGGTTGGAACTTGGAGTAAAATGAACATGAAGCTCTGGTATTTAAAAGCTGACATAGTGCCACAATGCATACTCCAAACTTAAACCTCTATCCTCATTACCAACCAAAACAGGCTTAGGTGCAAATGCAAAACCAAGATGACAGTAGGATACTCATGCTATTTCGAATTAGGAATTATGAGTTAAAGGAGAAATGATAAGAACTTGGCAAAGGCAAAACCAGGTGGAGCTGATGTGCTCAAGATGAGGAACAAAAACGCATAAAAACTATCATACCAAAGACCAGTTCCTCATCAACTAAAGCTTAGTGAAAATACAATACAATAGCAATGAGAGATTACTTAAAACTTGGACATGAACATGGAATCAAGTGTTAAGAGAGTGTGAGAAAACATTATCAAGTTATCATACAAAACTACATGCTATTATCTGAATCAAACATGAAGTGGACACAATGAGACAATTCAAGCATATAAACCTACAACATGAGGACATGGATATTTCTGAATCATGGCAACACACACTCAAACATTCATAATATTAGCCTATGCCTGTGGTCCAAAGCAAACAAGGCAAGAGCAATATTATATTTATCATATCAGCATAGTATCAGACCAATATTTTCATGTTGTTCACAGATAGTGATCTATTTATTCAAACATGGCATGCTGACATGAACAAAAAGCTTTCAAGGACTGCCAGTGTTAACAACATTACATGAACTCACAATCTTATCCACATGGTCACTTGATTAAAATGCAAGAAGAACAAATAATCATTATGGCAGCAGCATGATCATGGTATTGTAAGCATATGAGCTAAGAGTTATCAGTATAAGAGAGCAAGGAACAAAACAGAACTTGGTCACTAACATGACTTCAAACAAAACTTTCATGTTATTCCAACTATATTAGCCTAACATGGACAGTCTGAACATTTTCAAGCATTCAAACTAAATCACAAAAGATATGGACAATATATCGTCCAAATGGTAGTTTCAAACAACACCATGTAGGTTCAATGAAATCAAGGCAGTACAATGTTTTAGCAATATAGTCAGTATGTAACGCAAATGAAATTGGTTATATGATTATTGCATTTTAAACATGAAGTTGGGGATTAAGAGACGGTGAGGGAAAATATTGACCCTGCCAACAAGCAGGTTACATGTTGCTAACCTTAAATGGGGTGAACCACTTAGAAATAGTTCAGACCTTGTTATAACATGAAGAGCTTAACATATAATGCTTCAGACCAACAATTGCCAGTTCAACACAAATATCACATCATCATTTTTAAAGCCATTTCAGGGTGACTTAAATGCAAGGTATGTATGATAACAATATGACATGCCAATATGAATATAGAAAGAATAAAAAGGGTGAAGAGTACCTAGTAGAATAAGTCCAATGCACCTTCACAAGGGTGAGCTGAATTTCCTTTTCTTCAGCCTAACAACAGCTCCAAGATGATCCTTTCCTTCTCTTCACTTACCAAACCAGAACTCACAGATATGTTTAGAGTTTTTATGTGAAATGATGGTGTTTTTTAGAGTGGAACAAGGCCCTATTTATAGGAAAAAGTTGAGGATAAGAGGCATGGTTAGAATGGCACAATTTACCCACTTTGCCCTTCTTGGAGGATTTTCGTGTGAGCTGACTTTGGTTCAAAAGTCCTCAAGAGTTCTGATAGATTATCAGGATAGGGTTTGGTTTTGATTTGGTGGACTGATGGGATTGGTGTAGAGTACAAGTTTCAAGGAAAATAGGTGTAACCATGCTGTGTGTAAAGTTTCTCTCACCTCATGTCAAGTTGCACCAAGTCGAATAAAACCATGTTATTTTAATGTTACCACTTGCAAGGAATCGTGGCAGAGGTTTTAATCACCCTAATCTTGTCTTTAGTATTCAGATTTGTGAGGGATTTGGTGATATTCTGATTTTTCTAAGTGTAAGACAAAGTGCCAACATACCAACTTTAGTGTACCATAACTTAATAACCGTTGATCCAAATTGTGAGATTTTTTATCCTTTACAAAATAGGCATTTGATAGAATAAGTTTCATGTGGAAGAATTCTTGAAATGAGGATTGGAATCATTAGAAAATCATCCATGAAGTTAGGTACAAAGGGTTGTCTAAGAAATTTAGAAAAAATTCTAAGTTATGAAATTTTCACAACTTGAAACAACCATCTTTAGGACATCATAACTTGAGGTTGGTTTATCCAAATGAGGAGTTCTGCACATGCTTGGAAAGCTTGAAGAACGGGGAACAACTTTCATGTCCAAAGATTTTTTATTTGTAGCTTGGAACTAGGTGAAAAATTGAGTTAAAGTTGGATGAAAATTAAGGTGAAAATCCTGAAAATTTCACCAAGTCCCAAAGGCATCTCATCTTCCAAGTCTCATAACTTAAAAACCATACATTTTTTAAAAGAGGGTCCTCTAATACACTTTGAAGATCATGGAAAGAGATTCCATTTGACCTTTGAGTCACTCAATTTGGATGTGTGGTTTGAGAGTTATGACCTTCCCAATTTTGCACAAGAAGTGAATTTTCCACATTTGAAAAGTTACAAAGACCAAACCTTGCTTCCTTTGCAAGAAAACCTTCAAAGCTTGATCTCTCATGCCTTAACCCATAAATGAGGCATGTCATGATGGATTGAGGATTTGGATGCTACATTTTGGATCAAAATCTCAAAGGTTATGTCATACCCCAAATTTTGACCACTAAGATTTCCCCATCATTGTGCAAATCATCATCACAATATGGGTGTACCTTTGTGCCTCATCAATCTCCTCAAGGGTTGTTGAGCACTCACTGCAATCAGACTTAGGGTTTCAAGCCCTCTCAGAGCTCTTAGACAAAGGATCAATCAAGGAATGACATGATCTTCAACTTGTTTAAACCTCTCAAATATCCACAATGGATCAAGAGGACTCCCACCTCAAGAATCAAGCACAAAGTTGCAACATTCCAAGTGAATTAAGCCTCAAGATCGCCAGTGTCACCAAATTAGGGTTTTGGTCGACTGGGGCCTCCAGATGGAAATTTTCCTCTGGGCATGAGCCAAAGGCTTCAAAGCACAACCTAAGATGCTCCAAGGGACATCATGAACCCAATCATCAAGTCAATTTTTCCTCAGGGGATGCATTCATAAAAAATCAGGAATTAGGGTTTCTTGACCTAATTCACCCCTAAGTTGACTTTTGGGACAAAACATGAGCCAAGACCTCAAGAGAGGATTTGAGGGTCTCTAACATACTACATTGATCCATTTGCAACAATGGATTGATCTAAGAAGCTTGATCAACAAGTTTCAAATTCATCAGGACCACAATTAGGGTTTCGCGGGAAAAGTCAACTGTGCCTTTGACTTTTGACCCATGCATGGTCCCAAACCTTGGGACATGATTCAATACACTCTATAACACCTATGAAATCAATCCATCTAGTTTGATTTAGGTCAAGGACTTGATTTCATAGAGGATCGCACAGTTTGGAGTTCATCTGACAAAAAGTCAACCGTGCACAAAAGCCAACTTTGACTTTTTGAGATTTTTCACAATTATGGTTCTTGGACCCTAAAATGATGTCAATATGTGATTGGGATCATCATTCATCAAGAAAAATAAAAAAAAGTGGGATAACTTGTAAAAGGGGTAACCATAAAAAACTTAGAAATTTTCTAAGTTATGGAACAAAGTGGCTAGGGTACCAACTTCCAAGGATCATAACTTGAGATCCAAGCAACCATTTGGGCTGATCCAAAGATGGATTTGTAGCTCTCATGGCATACTTTAAAAGTGTCAACTACACCTCATTCAAATTCATCATAGATTTTGAGTTATGGTTGGATCAAAATGGCTGAAAACATGAAATGCCACTTTTTCCAACACTTAATGAAATTTTCACTAAGTCAGAATTTGTCTTGTTTTTATTTCCAAAAGTAGGGGGATTTTTCACTTGGATCCAAAAAGTATCAAGACAAACTATGATCACACATGTTTTGTATCATATAAGAGCTTTCCAAAATGGCCAAGAACTCCATGAAACCCGACTTAAGCCATGAGATATGACAATGACAATGTGCCTTGCTGCAAATTGTCATTGCAAGGCAGGCAGATTTGTGTATTTTGCTCGATTTGAGCAAATTTTACAAATGACAAACAAGTTTATCCATCTGAACACCTTAGGGGGAGACCAATGAGGGATAAAAACTGATCCATCAGCCTCCAACTAAAAAATCACTTTGCTCTTGCTGTCACGACCTTCAAGTAAGCCTAAACTTGGTCATCTCTTAATCTATGCATATTTCCTCGCACAATACTTTTGCCAAATGTTCATAATCATGCATAGAATGTTTCCCCTCAATTAATTGCTTTGTTTGAATCGTGTATAGAATTTCTGAGCCTTCAAGCATATTTTAGGGTTCTTGAGGTTTCTCTTTGATTTCTTATTCCATGCTTAAAATAAATGAAATTAAAGACCATAGACATGATCGTGAGGTGAAAACGAGCAGATTGATATGTAGATTGCATGATATAATCAAGTATTCAGTGAGATTGGATAGAAAATGCAAATCTGCAGAAACAGAGGGTGGCACGTGTTCTTGGCATGTTCTTGGCGCCATTTTTTAAAAATTTGAATTTTTTTATTTTATTTAATTGATTCAAAAATTAATTTCTCTCTGAGTTTTAATGATTTTGAGTTTATTCTTCTTTTAATAATTCACAAAAATGCTAAAATATTTTATTTTACTAAAAAATCCTAAAAATATTAATTATTTCATATACTTGATATTTTTACAAAGAAATAATATTTTATTTGTTTTTCAACATTTAAAATGTTTTTTCTCCCTTGATTTTCCAAACTTAATTGATTTCCAATCATTTTGTGGATAGAAACATGATTTTTTAAACATTGATCCAAGATCACAATTTGTTTTCACACATGTTTAATAAGTTTGATCATTTTAATTGAATTTTATTCAATTAAAATATATTTTGAAAACAAATTAGGGTTTTGATTAATTCAACCCTCATCAAACTTTTTCAAACTCTCTGGGCCTCTAATAGAGTGTAAGACCCAACCCCTTTGTAAATACACCACCTTTTGGGCCTCAGTCATTGAATAAGTCCCACTGTATTTTCAAAAACAACGGCGCGATCGTGGCCTTTTAAACAAAATCAACTGGGTCTCTCTTCGAGCTATAAGTCCCAATTCTTTTTCTTAAAACTCTTTGGGCCTCTAATAGAGTGTAAGACCCAACCCTTTTTTAAAAACAAAATAATTTGGGCCTCAGTCTATTGTATAAGTCCCGATACCGTAAAAAGTTCGGCACGATCGTCGCCATTTTAACAAAAACCCTGGGCCTCTTCTTGAGTTGTAAGCCCCACCACTTGTACAAAAATAAATTATTAGGCCTCTAATAGATTGTAAGACCCAATCCCCTTTTAACCAAAACTAATTTGGGCCTCAGACATTGTATAAGTCCCTCTGCGTTAAAAGAAAAACCTCGGTGCACTCGTCGTTGCCAAACAAATCATCTGGGCCCACCCTCGTGTTATAAGCCCCATTTCTTTTCTTTTCAAAATCTTTGGGCCTCTAATAGAGTGTAAGACCCATCCCCTTGTACATAAAAACTTGTTGGGCCTCACATATTGTATAAGTCCCTCTGTACAGTTTTTAAAACAACGGTGCGATCATCGTTAAAACTTGGGCCTCTCTTCGAGCTGTAAGCCCCAACAATCTTTTCAAGCACTTTCTCCTTTGATTTTGAATTTAAATATCTATTGTTACCAAAAATTTCTTTGTTGAACAACTAACCAAACAGCATGGAAGCTCTACAGCGGGTAAGTGTTTATCCGCTTTCATTTACCGCTTTCATATGTATATAACTGTATTGTGGGGCTTCTTTACTGTAAGTCTTCTTTCACATCCTTTTATATACTTGTCACATATCCACTGTGTAATAATAGTATAGTTATTTAGAGTTTTCCTCGACAACTACGTCTAGCACTAGGTAAAGCCTTGTTGGTCACTCTTAAATACAAACAAAACTAGATCCCCATAGGATTCCAGATACAATTTTCCCTTCTCTTTAGGTTAAACAATATGGAACAAAGAGAAAGGCAGTACTCTTGGTGAACCTTTTCTCAGACTGTCACCCTTAGAAATTGTCAAAGAAACTCTAACTCTCCAGAGATGATCTTTTCTCCGTGAATGGCATCTCTTGAGTTTCTTCCAAATTCTCAAACTTTCCTGGAATGATCTCTTCTCGGTGAATTGCATTTCTTGAACTTCTCTTGGTTTGGGGACCCACAGGCTTCCTAAAAGCATCCCCGCCTCCTCTTGGGCGTTGTACAAGGACCCTTCGGCTTCTTAGAAGTTCCTATGCCTTCTCTTGGGTTTAATACAAGGACCCTGATGACCTCTTAAAGGTATAAGACAGAACTTAGTCATCCTTTGCTAGAGCAGTCTTTCTAGCGTCAAAACTTCGGCTGTTGTAGGGTTGATACTTATCCCTTAATGCCCATACCTCCTCTAGGGCATAGTACCATAGAGAAAACTCTAGACTTCCACAGTCTAAAGACCCTTGAGTATCAAAGACATTCTCAAGTTCCTTTCAAACATAGGAAGAAACCCCGGTCTCTCCAATGAGAGTTCCCCACACTTGGACCCGTTTCAGGATCTCCAGAATCCACAGCGGTAAGGCAGCCTCCTCTTGGGCTTTGTACAAATGATTCTCCCTAGCAGAGCTAACCTTTTCAGACTCTCTTGTTGAGTTAATCCCTTTTTTAGCCTCCTTCTTGGGCTTTGTATAAGACATATAAAAAAACCACTCTCTTGTTGAGTATAAAAGACTCTCTTGTTGAGCCAATACCCTTTTAGCCTCTATCTCGGGCTTCGTACGAGATAGAAAAACACTCTCTTGTTAAGTATAAAGGACTCTCTTGTTGAGTCAAACCACTTTTAGCCTCCGTCTTGGGCTTTGTACAAGACATAAAAACCCACTCTCTTGTTGAGTATAAAAGACTCTCTTGTTGAGTCAATCCACCTTTAGCCTCCGTCTTGGGCTTTGTACAAGACATATAAATCACTCTCTTGTTAAGTATAAAAGACTCTCTTATTGAGTCAACCTCCTTTTAGCCTCCATCTCGGGCTTCGTACGAGATAGAAAAACACTCTCTTGTTAAGTATAAAAGACTCTCTTGTTGAGTCAATCTCCTTTTAGGCTCAATCTCGGGCTTCGTACGAGACAGCAAATCACTCTCTTGTTGAGTATAAAAAACTCTCTTGTTGAGTCAAACAACCTTCAGACTCTCTTGTTGAGTCAATCACCTGTTCAAGACTCTCTTGTCGAGTCAACCTTTTTAGCTTCCATCTTGGGCTTTATACAGGATAGATAAAAGTACTCTCTTGTTGAGTCAAACCATTTCAGCCTCCATCTTGGGCTTTATACAAGATACATTCTCCCCAACGGAGTCAAAATCCCTTTTAGCCTCAATCTTGGGGTTTGTACAAGACAGAAAGAACATTTTCCTCCGGAAAAGTCAAACTTCCCGCCTCCTCTTAGGCTTTGTATAAAGAAAACCCCAGTTGAGTCAATTAACCTTTTAGCATCAAAGTTGTGCTTTGCTCACAGCATACAAACATCAATAACTCCTCTTTAGAGATGACAAATTCTCTCTCAGCCAAACCACCTTTAGCTTCATATTTTGGGCTTTGAACAAGATACAAACCACCTTTAGCTTCACGTCTTGGGCTTTGAACAAGACACCAAAACACCTCTTTCCTCCCATAGAATAGGAGGAACTATGATCGCTCTGATTTCCCTGTTTCGGGAATACGTAGGCATAAGATTACAAAAATCTTAGCGAGCATACTAATCAAAAACCCAAAATCCCGTACCTTCACACATCAATCGAAAAGCATCAGACCTAACATCTTACCAATAGCATATACACTGTTTTTAAGCGAATAACCCTAAAGAAGAACCCCCTCTTGATAGCATCTGTAAACCAACAGTTTTGACTGTTTAACCTCAGTATGCAAGCAGGGTTAATTGGAGACATCTATTTCCCTTCCTTAATCAGCTCAATAGGATAAAAAATGAATCGAACTGTAGTACCAAAGCAATAGTGATTCGAAACCACAAAAATCGCGCTAGAGAAAAGTGGCGACCACAGTGGACGACATTCTTTCTTGTATTCCCAAGGGATGAAACCTTAAGTTCTCGAAATGTCACAGAAATGGCGACTCTGCTGGGGAGTCATTGTTTGTATAGGATCATAAGACTAGAGGTCTAGGATGATTAAGATAAATATATATACTGCTTTTCCTAATTGATATCAGTGTTTATTTTTCTGCTAATGGGAATGTGTGTGATGCCGCATGTGGAAAGATTAAGTATACACCTAAGATAGGGGATGACATTATACAGGTAATCTTACTGGGAGTGAATCCCAGTTAAGAGTCCCTGGTCGACCATCAGACTCAGTGGAGACTCCCTTTGCAGATACATTGCCTATATGACTTCGGTTGTTGAAAGTAGTGTGGTCGATTGTGTTATCTGAGAAGCTGAGGTTTTTAGTAGACTGAAACCATTTTGTAGTGCGGAAGCTATCAGGAATAGTTGTCACGCGATACTACCCTCATTTGAGATCACTCTAGGATACATCAGCTCACTGGAGACCCGCTTGCTGTTGTTATCCCAAGAGGGGTCAATGATTTTACGGACAGGTACAAAAAATCACCAGTATAAACCTTTGGGGGATGGGTAGAGCCTTGACTTCATGACACCGACCCTTTGACCCCATGTTTTTTCTATGTTTTTGTGTGCTGCATTCATGTATTCATCTAAAACACATTAAAACAAAGAAAAATATTCTCTTCTAGTCTCTCTTTTTCAAATTAAACTAAGACAATGATTGCAAATGTCAGATAAAGAGATTGTGCTAATGGATTTCGGTAGAAGGAAAACTCGCAAGTACACCTTCAAGGTTCCAAAACTAGAGGATTTAAGAGGTATGGCGAGAATGATCACCAACCCCGAGGCTTTCAGAGCCAAGTATGGAGGATTGTTGTCTCTGTTAAGGGTCCATGTAATCGAAGGAATCCTGTCCACACTAATCCAGTTCTATGATCCAGTCTATCACTATTTCACATTCCCAGATTATTAGCTAGCACCAACACTGGAGGAGTACTCTCACCTGACTGATTTGCATATTACGGACCAAGCTCCCTTTTCTGGACTGGAAGAAATTCCAATGGATCAAACCATTGCAAGAGCAATCTATTTGGACGAGTCAGAGGTCAGGACTCACATGACCGCTAAGGGGAGAATCCAGGGTTTGCCAGCCCATTTCTTGACAAAGAAAGCTCTATACTTTGTTAGTATAGGGAACGTGGCCGCTTTCGAGAGCATCTTTGTTTTGCTCACCTACGGGTTATTTTTGTTTCCCAACATCAATAACTTTGTAGATATAAATGCCATTAGGATTTTTCTAATTGGAAACCCTGTACCGACCTTGCTCGTGGATGCTTATCATTCGGTACACTTAAAGAATTTGTACAGCGGAGGAATGATCACATGTTGTGTACCCCTGCTATACAAATGGTTCACTTCCCACTTACCCAAGTCTGCTGCATTTTGGGATCAAAAGAATACTTTACGTTGGTCCCAGAGAATCATGTATCTTACCAACTCTGACATCGATTGGTACAATCGAATCTATGACGGGATCAGGATCATTGACCGTTGTGGTAATTTCCCAAATGTACCCCTTATAGGAACTAAGGAAGGAATTAACTATCATCCAGTGTTAGTTCGTAGTCAATTTGGATAACCGATGAGGCATGTCCCGCGTAATGCTCATCTGGAAGGTCTTTTCTTCAAGTAAGGAGAAAACGACAGGGCACTAAAAACGGAAATAGTGCATGCCTGGAAACACGTTAATAGGAAAGGAAGAGAGTCTCTAGGAAAACCAGACTGTGTCTCGGTGGAGCCTTATCTCCACTGGGTACAAACTAGAGCTCTCAAGCTGAGGATGCCTTACCCTCGTCAGGAAGTTCTTCCATTAAGGGACTCTGTCCTTTATTTTATGTCTAAGACGGAAAAACTCCAGGTTACTCTCAACAAAGTTCAGCAGGAGAAGAGGTCTTGGAGGAACAAGTACCGTATTCTCAATGTAGAGTGCAAGAAAATACAGCAACTATTGAAAGATAAAGATGCTCTGATTGAGATTTTAGAGCAACATGCTGTAGAAAATCAGGATGACCAAAGGAATTTGCTCGCTCCTTTCACTTGGCAAAGGAATGACCCGACAACGGCCCAAGAACCCCGGTCAAAGAAAAGGAAAGAACCATAACCCGCACCTGCGCTCGCTTCAGAGAGGACTCAGGACCCATAAGTTTAGATTTCCTTTTACAGCACTTTGTAAATTACTGTATTTCCATTTTCGCAATCTTTGAATTCAATAAAATGGGGTTTCCCCACTGTTTGATATTTGTAATCCAATTGTCAAAGTTTACTTTGAATAACAAAAAAAAACTGAATATAATAATTGCATATCATTCATCATTCTCACGTAACGCATTCTTCTTACCTACGAATCTCACGTTTGCGTCTCGATTCTAGAGTCAAACTGTCTCATTCGTACAATACTCGGGCCAATCGTCAGAAAAAGATGGATGATCTCGAGGAAGAGAATAGAGAGTTGAGAGAAGAGATCGACACTCTAAAAGAGGATCTGAGAAAGCTTCATAACAACATGTAGGCTCTAGCAGAAGCTCAAATGCAACAACAAATGATTGTGATCTCAGAGATCACATCAACGCCCATAGTGGAAAAGTATAATCCTAGGTACAAAATGCCGAAAGATCGTCCCTGGGGCATGCCTATTAACTATATCCCGGAGGGATATATTCTGCCGATCACTGAAGATCCGGAAACTTCAGCATGAGCCACTGGGCCTGAAGGTTACAAACTTCGGGAAAGCGAAGATTCCAGGGGCATGACAGCAACTCCTGAAGGTTACAAACTTCGGGAGGCACCGAGAGTCTCGGCCATAATGACTATACCACCACCCGTGGTACACACTGTTCCGGAAGGACTGATTCCATGGATACCTTCTGGTGGAAACGAAAGTATGTTCGACAGAATGAATGAGTTCCAGGAACAATTCCTAGAGATGCAGAAAGAACTGCAAGCCCTTCGCGGTCAGGATTTATTTGGAAAGGACGCCGCAGACCTTTGTTTTGTCCCCAATGTGAAAGTTCCGCACAAGTTCCAGGTACCCGATTTTGAAAAGTATAAAGGTAACTCTTGCCCTTAAATCCACTTGGTGATGTATGCTCGGCGAATATCAGCTCAGACAAAGAACCAGGAGCTACTAATTCACTACTTTCAGGATAGTTTAACCGGTGCCGCACTCAAATGGTACATGGGTTTAAACCGCACTAAGATCGGCACTTTCAGAGATCTTGGCGATTCCTTTGTTCAACAATATAAGTATAACCTGGACATGGCACCAGACAGAGATTAACTCAGATCAATGTCATAGAAGGACAAGGAAACCTTTAAGGAGTACGCTCAGAGATGGCGTGAAATTTCCGCTCAGATTTGTCCACCTCTTGAGGAAAAAGAGATGACAAAGATCTTCTTGAAAACCTTAAGCTCATTTTACTACTACAAAATGGTTGCCAGTGCGCCCATAGACTTCACCGAGATGGTGGGCATGGGAGTTCGTTTGAGGAAGCAGTCTGAGAAGGATGGTTAGTTAAAGACGCTGGATCATCAAGTAGTACAAAACGATACGGTAGTGCTCTCCTTAAGAAAAAAGAGCAGGATATTGGGAATATCTCTCTCGAAAAGCAAAGGCGACGATACCAACCAGTAGCAGTCGTAACTCCTGCTATCAACCCCACGCCTGTTCCTATGTATCAACCTCAGGTTGCTCAGAGGAAACCGAATAAACAACAATATCAGCAAATGACACAACAACCTCTTCAGCAGGCTCGTCCTCCATATAACAACAACCGTACAACGCGACCACCAGGGTTTGATCCTATACCGGTGTTGTACGCAGAACTGTTTCCATTATTACTGGTCAAGGGACACGTCCATACCAGGTCTCCTTTTACAGTACCGGAGAATATGCCTTTTTGGTTTAAAGCGGATCAGACTTGCCCTTATCATCAAGGAGGACCAGGGCATAACATAGAAAACTGTCTCAGTTTCAAATCCGATGTGCAAAAGCTTGTTAGGAGCCGGGTCTTATCTTTCAAGGATACGAATCCGAATGTTCTCACAAACCCGCTACCTCAACACGAGAAAGCTGCGGTAAATTTGATAGAGGGAGAATCTAACAACAGCTATCAAATTCATGATGTACTCTTATTAAGGGCCAACCTGGTCAAGATGCATTGTAGACAGAGTGGATATGGCCATGTGCCACCTCATAATTATCACCAATGTGATATCTGCTGTAAAAACAATCAGGGATGTTCTGTGGTGAAATTAGCTCTACAGAAACAGTTGGATCTCGGATGGATCTAAGAGCATCGAGTTCGTGGAGTTAACAGGACTTATACGAGTTCCAACATCATTCAGAACCACGACATCCGTGCAATGAATGTCAACTTGGTGGCAATGCACTCAAGGCAAAGCCAGTACCATAATCTGCCACGGCATGATTACGATTCATGTCTGACTTGCTCGGTAAACAAACAGGGATTCTTTTTTGTACAAGAAGCCCTCCAGCATCATATGGATCTTGGGTGGATCCAGGACTACCGTGATAGAAATCCCTATCAGATCAACATGATTCAAATCTTTGATATTTGTTTGATGAATACCAGCTTGGTGGAGTTGCACGCCAAGCAAGTCCAACTCGGTTTTCTCACTTCACATAATTATCAGAACTGTAAAGTATGTCGTGAGAGTAACCAAGGATGTGCTCTCGTTCAGAGAACTTTGCAACACTTGTTAAACCACTGGTGGCTTCTGATCTATATGGATGAAGACACGCAACAAATCAGTGTGGTTAACGGGAACCCTACTAGGCATCAAAGTCAGGATGTCTGATCTATGGAAATAGACCTGGTGAGGTTACACTGCATTCAAAGCGGACGTGGCCGGGTGTCACCACACAACTTCGAGCGCTGTAGAGTCTGCTCAGAGAGTAATCAAGGATGATACTTTGTGTGAGCAACCCTTCAAGGTCAGGTGGACCATAATGAAATTCAACCATGGTCAAGCTCTGGTTCAATGTCAAACTATCATCCTGATCGAAGCAAAGATGTTGTCTTAATCCCTAAGCGAGAAGTGGCCAAGGATGTGTGCGCCATAATCCCTTTACTCCATGAATCAAGAGTCCCTCTTGATAGTGGAAAGGTTCTCAATATCGAACCAATTGAGGCCGATTATGATGGTCATAAAAATCAGAAGGCTCCTATAGTTATCTATATGCCGGGACCAGTACCGTACAAGTCTGATAAGGTGATCCCTTACAAGTACGGTGCAATAATAGTTAAGAATGGAAAAGAAGTTCCATTACCCTCCGTCGTGAATATTGCAGACATCAGTCGAGTAACACAGAGCGGTCGAATCTTCAATCGAGGAGTTGGAGAACCTACCAGAGAAAAGGAACCTCAAACAGAAGTTCCCAATCATCCAGTAGGTCAGTCCAGTGATCCCGACCTTTCAAAGAACAACGATGAGATGCTGAAGCTCATCCAGAAGAGTGAGTACAACATTGTTGATCAACTGTTGCAAACTCCTTGAAAAATCTCTGGGTTATCTCTTTTACTCAATTCCGAAGCTCACAGGGAAGCTCTGTAGAAAGTCTTAGAGAAAGCCTTTGTGGAACGGGATGTAACGATAAGACAATTCGACAACATCATTTCCAACATCACTTCCTGCAACAACTTGGGGTTTAGTGATGAGGAATTTCCAGAAGATGGCAAAGGTCACAACTTGGCGCTTAATATTACAGTCAACTGCCAGGACGATGCTTTAGGCAGCATACTAGTAAACACAGGATCGGCTCTGAATGTTATGCCGAAGTCCACTTTAATGCGACTATCATTCAAAGGATCTCTGATGAGGGGCAGTGAGGTCATCGTCAAAGCATTTGACGGATCTCGAAAAACTGTTATCGGCAAAGTCGATCTTCCCATAACTATCGGTCCTCACACTTTCCAAGTCACTTTCCAGGTCATGGACATCCGGGCAGCATACAGTTGTTTGTTAGGAAGACCTTGGATACACGAGGCTAGGGCAGTCACTTCGACACTTCACCAAAAGTTGAAGTTCGTCAAGAATGACCAACTAGTCACAGTCTGTAGAGAACAAGCCTTGATCGTGAGCAACTTATCATTGTCCACTTGTGTAGATCCAGAAGAGGTCGTTGGAACCCAGTTCCAAGCACTTTCGGTGGGCAATAACAACCAATCAGAAAAGGGAACATCAATTTCATCGTATAGAGATGCTCTCGAAGTAATCAAAAGTAACAATGCAAAGGGATGGGGACAGCTTGTCAATCCTACTAATAACAAAACAAAGAAGGGTCTTGGTTTTTCCTCAAACTGTACCCAGACTGCTACTAACAATGAAAGTCTTCATCCCATTCAGGTTTTCTTCCACAGTGGATGCTTCCTTCACCCAGTGTCTCAAGAAGTACATACCATCAACGAGGGGGATTCCTCCGATACAGATGAAGAGTGGAAGTCCTATCTTAACGAGGATGGTTATATGTCTCAGGGAGAGGTGCCTACGCTATTTTGCTATCCCGCACAGAGTCTGAGATTTATACCAAGGTCAGACGTCAAAATGATATACGGAGATTGTGATCCAGAAGGATGTCGTGCTCCGCCAAACTCATTTGAGGAAGTCACTCTGATGAAAGATAACTTTGACCATGACTATTATGGCCCAATGGATGGCCTGCCTATCTGGCAGCTGTACTCGGGAGACTTGGAACAAAAGAGTCAGCCCAACGATGTATATCAACTGAGCATTATTGAAAAGAATACCTGCGTCCCCACCATGTCATGGGATCATTAATCAAGGCATTCATAAAATATCCAGCACGACGATGAATTTGCAAATCTTGCAGGACTAGAATTCATTAACTATGCTTTTCACGATGTCAACTTCATCGAAAGGGATGACTCCTCCAGTTCCAAAGAAGTGTGGGACACCTTGAGACAACCGAGTGGCAAATAAGAATTCATGGTCAAATACACCGCTTCCGAAAGCTCTCATATCAGGCTCGAAGACATCCATCCAACTGGTTGGGGAGATCTACCTGAGAGCACAAACATTATACAAAATACAACTAAGGAATCCTCCTACGACAACTCTGCCTGGGAGACAGATTCCAACGATCGTGCTCCGCCAGAAATCAGCGTTATTTCTGAAGACAAATCAAGGAAGGTACCAGACTTTGTGATTCACCGAGGAGTTCGCCGCCAATGGGTTGCAGTCGATGTTCCGAAGATCGTTCATAAGTCAAAGTAATGGCCATCTTTGTTTTAACCTTTCACCCTGCCCAGGTGAAACGGATGTTTTTATAGGGCCCACTTTCTGTAAATATCCCTTTTCGCTTCGCCCAAAGCGACTGAGTTTTGTTTTATAGGGCTGTAATTTTAAGAATCGACAAAATCATAAATAAATAACGTCGTTATGTAATTTCCGCATTTATTGTTGTTTTCTCTTTTCTCTTTTTCAGAAAATGGTAATCCTAAAAAACAATTCAAATAATAAAAAAAAAGCAGTAAAAAAATATACACTGCACACACTTTTGCATTCTCTCTCTCTTTCTTTTAAAAACAATCATCACGTCATGCAGATTGCCTGTTTTAAACCTCATTGAAACGTACGATCCAATGCCTTCTCCCAACTTTGAATTCCCGGTATTTGGGGCTGAAGAAGAAGATGACAAAGAAATTCCAAAGGAGATCTCCCGATTACTCAGACAAGAGGAAAGGCCCATTAAACCTCACAAAGAACCATTGGAAACGGTCAACTTGGGCTCAGAGGAAGAGAGAAAAAAGGTCTAGATTGGGGCGCTACTCAGTCTAGTTGTCAAAGAAAGTTTGTTAAAGCTTCTCAAAGAGTTTCCCGATGTATTTGCTTCGTCTTATCAGGGCATGCCAGGGTTGGATACCAGCATCGTCGAACATCATCTACCGTTGAGATCAGAATGTCCACCAGTAAAACAGAGGTTGAGACGAACTCATCCAGACATGGCCATCAAAATCAAGGAGGAGGTACAGAAACATATTGTCGCGGGTTTCCTTGCCACATCAGAATATCCTCAATGGTTAGCCAACATAGTACCAGTTCTGAAAAAGGACGGAAATGTCAGAATGTGTGTGGACTAGAGAGATCTAAACAAGGCTAGTCCAAAGGACAACTTTCCTTTACCACACATTGATATGCTAGTTGACAGTACAACAAAATTCAAAGTCTTCTCCTTCATGGATGGATTCTCGGGCTATAATCAGATAAAAATGGCGCCAAAAGACATGGAGAAAACTTCGTTCCTTACCCCATGGGGCACCTTTTGGTACAAGGTAATGCCGTTCGGTTTGAAGAACGCCGGGGCAACCTATCAACGGGCCATGACTACTCTCTTTCATGACATGATACACAAAGAAATCGAGGTATATGTCGATGACATGATTGCCAAATCTAGAACAAAGGAGGGGCATGTGACCCACCTGTCAAAACTATTTGAGCGGTTGAGAAAGTATAAACTCCACTTGAATCCCAACAAATGCACCTTCGGTGTCCGTTCAGGGAAACTCGTAGGGTTCATCGTCAGCCAAAAAGGAATTGAGGTTGATCCTGACAAGGTCATGGCCATTCAAGAAATGCCTTCTCCGAAGACTGAAAAACAAGTCAGGGGATTCCTGGGACGTCTGAATTACATTTCCAGATTTATATTCCTCATGACCGCGACATGTGCGCCAATCTTCAAATTACTAAAAAAGAATCAGGATTGCGTTTAGACAGAAGATTGTTAAACCGCCTTCGACAGTATCAAGGAATACCTGTTGAATCCACCAATTCTATCACCTCCAGTGGAAGGAAGACCACTGATCATCTACCTCACAGTCTTGGAAGACTCAATGGGGTGTGTACTTGGCCAACAGGACGAAACAAAAAGGAAGGAGTCTGCCATCTACTATTTGAGCAAGAAATTCACCGACTGTGAGACTCGATACACTATGCTTGAGAAAACTTGTTGTGCTTTGGCTTGGCAGCCAAACATCTTCGCCAGTATATGATTTGTCACACAACTTGGTTAATCTCCGAAATGGATCCAATCAAGTACGTCTTTGAAAAACCTGCTTTCACGGGAAGGATTGCCCGTTAGCAGATGTTGTTATCAGAATATGACATCGAGTACCATGCTCAAAAAGCCGTTAAAGGAAGTATTTTAGCCGATCATTTGGCTCATCAACCGATTGACGATCAGGAATCAATCGGGTTTGACTTCCTAGACAAAGATGTCATGTATCTAAAAATGAAAGACTGCGATGAACCACTACCCAGTGAAGGGCCAGAACCAAGTTCCCAATGGGGACTAATCTTTGACAGAGCTGTCAATCATTATGGAAACGGAATTGGGGCAATCATCATAACACCTCAGGGTACCCATACTCCTTTCACCGCTCGATTAACATTCAAGTGTACAAACAATGAGGCCGAATACGAGGCTTGTATCATGGGTATCGAAGAAGCGATCGACTTAAGGATCAAGAACTTGGACGTATATGGCGACTCGGCCTTAGTTATCAGTCAAATCAAAGGAGATTGGAACACATACCAATCAGGGTTGATTCCTTACAAAGATTACGCAAGAAGGTTGTTACCTTTCTTCAACAGAATCGAGTTTCATCACATCCCTCATGAAGAGAATCACATGGCTGATGCATTAGCCACTCTCTCTTCCATGATTAGTGTAGGTTAATGGAATGACATACCTAAGATCGACATAATGTGCCTAGAACGGCCTGCTTACATCTTCGCGATTGAAGCAGTCATAGACGGCAAGCCTTGGTATCACAATATCAAGTGCTTCCTTCAGAAATAAGAGTACCCACCTGGGGCACTAAGAAAGGACCGAAAGACCCTTAGGAGATTGGCAAACAATTTCTTCCTGAGCGGTGATACACTCTATAAGAGAAATTTCGACATGGTCTTACTCCGATGCGTAGACAGACCAGAAGCAGACATGCTGATAAAAGAAATTAATGAAGGATCCTTTGGCACTCATGCCAACGGACACACAATGGCGAGAAAAATTCTAAGAGCAGGGTACTATTGGTTGACAATGGAATCCAATTGCTACAAGTACATGAGGAGGTGTCACAAGTGTCAGATATACTCAAACAAAATCCATGTACCGCCAACGCATCTCAAAATTCTTTCTTCCCCCTGGCCTTTTTCCATATGGGGAATCGACATGATTGGCATGATCGAACCCAAGGCTTCAAACGGACATCGGTTAATCCTGGTAGCCATTGACTATTTCACCAAGTGGGTCGAAGCAGCATCGTATGCCAATGTAACCCGACAAGTGGTGGTCCGATTTATCAAAAACAATATCATCTGTCGTTATGGTGTTCCTAGCCAGATCATTACTGATAATGGATCTAACTTGAATAATAAGATGATGAAAGAGTTGTGCACTGAGTTCAAGATCAAACACCATAACTCATCTCCCTACCGACATAAGATGAATGGAGCGGTAGAAGCGGCTAACAAGAACATCAAGAGGATTGTTAAGAAGATGGTTGTAACCTACAAAGACTGGCACGAGATGCTACCCTTTGCTCTTCACGGTTATCACACATCTTTCCGCACTTCAACAGGGGCAACCCCTTTCTCTCTAGTATATGACATGGAGGCAGTGCTCCCCATCAAAGTAGAGATCCCATCAATCCGGGTATTGATGGAAGCTAATCTAACCAAAGCTGAATGTTGTCAAAGTCGGCATGACAAACTGAATCTGATCGAAGAAAAACGAATAACGGCTCTATGCCACGGTCAGTTGTATCTGAAATTCTGGTATCAAACGTGTGATGTTAAGGTGTGATGTCACAACAACACACTCTGCACAATGGACAGCAATAACTGTAAAATAACACCAAGAATTGTTGACCCAGTTCGGTTACAACCAACCTACTCTGGGGGCTACCAAGCCAGGGATGGAATTCACTACTTGTAGATATAATTTACAGACTCAACAACCCGTTGACAATCTCCTAAACTTATACTCTACTAATGACTTCCTACCTAAGAAACCACTTAGGTATGAGAACACCACTCAATCCCTTACAAACACTCAAAGAAACCACTTTGAGTACCCTTGATCTTACTTCACAGCTTCGATCAATCAACCACTCTCTATTGCTTCACAGCTTCTAGAGAGGACAGAAACTTAACACCTATTCAAACCCTAGAATAGTGTAAATACAACTTGTACAAAATACTCAAGACACTCAGCCTATGCTCTTGATCTTCTCTCTGTATTTCTGTCGCCTTTTTCCTTTGGTCTTGTGCGCTTTATATAGCTCCTGAATTGGGCTTGGACTTATCACAATATTTGATCAGATTTGTTAATTAAAACTGAATCTTCAAAACAGATTTTATCCCCAAAATCTTTTTAAATCTTCAACCTTTTAATTCTCCAACAGACCTGCAATCAAATCTCCCATGTAACAGAAAATATCTATCCCAAGATATTCTCATCCAATGAGTCAACCACTCTCCACAATTCCAGCTAATACGCGTACCCTAATAACCTGCTGTTGTTATTAATTTTGCAGGTCTGATGTTACAACATCACCTGTGTGACATCAGACATCCAACTTCAGCAATTAACCACTTAACACAGCCCAGTGTTAAGACTTCAATGTTACAACATCAGCACCTTGACATCAACATTGAATAACCTTTGTTTTACCAAAATTCCAGCCAATCCAGGAACTATCAATCTCCCCATTTGGCTAATTTTGGCTAAAACAATCTCTGCACTATGTAAACAACTTCTGCACTCTGCACCTTCAGAGCTATCAGCAGCGGAATAATCTTCAGAAATTTGAAATTCATTAGCAGCAGTTTGACAATCTTCATAGTCTTCATAGTCTTTATCACTTGATCTGCTACAGCACCATCTTCATTATTGACAACAGCCAATTGGTGCTCCCCCTTAAAAAACATGAACCAGCATCACAGTTGTTCAGTAGCTCACAATGTGCAGCAATTTACTCCCCCTCGATGTCTGCTTGGCTGCACTCTTCAAATGTCATGATATCTTCACAAGTTCAGTCAAAACTCCTCCTCACTGCAGCAACAACTTCAACTAAACACCTTTTAGCAGCATCAATTTAACTCCCCCTTAATCTCTGCATCACATCAGCAGCATATGGCAATAATCCTCTTGACTATCTTGGCTATGTTGGTTATGTTCTCCCCCTTTTTAGCCATAATTAGGCAAACAACCCTATTAACTATAGTCAGTATACCCTAGCTCTCATTGTTAGCCTCTCAGTTAGTAAACAGGCAAAACAAATCATAGAAGGAAACTAAAAACATAACTAGTGCATAAGACAGCACAATATTCAAATTACAAACCAAGCACATTAAGTGCTACAACAAAGACAGAAAATAAAGCTAACCCTACTAAAATAGAAGGCAATCATTAAAAGCTTGAATCTTCTAAGCTGAGATCATCATTATCGTCTTCATCAACAGCATCCTTCCTTGTTTTGACAGCTTCACTTTCCTTTGTTGCCAATCTCAGAATCATGACAAGTCTTTCAAATTTTTGTTTCCTTTCAGTACTCACTCTTATGACTTCATCTAACTCCTTGCACGTCTCCTCTAGTTCTGTAATCACCCCAGTCTTGGCTGGTGACTGTTGTGATGTTGAAGCAGATGTCTTGACATTGTTAGGAACATGTTTCAACTTGTAATGAAGTAACAAGGCAGGCTTCCTTTTGCACACTACATCTGAATGCTGTAGAATTCTAGGATGTTGAGACAAGATAATCCCACAAATGAGAGAGGGAAAAGCAATGTGCATCTTCACAGCATTTGTAGCAGCATGCTTAATAGTATGATCATAGATGTAGGAGCCATAGTCAATTCTTTGCTTTGTCCCAACTGCATAGATTATCTTCCCCAATTCAACAGAAATTGTGGTCTTGTGACTAGTAGGAACCCAGTTGGCAATACCTATTTTGTGCAGAACAGCATATTTGACACTCAATACACTGGCTAACAGCTTTCCTTCTGCGGGCCAAACATCTACCTGACCAGCAGTGATTTCTTTGCATATAACATTGTTGGAGGCTTCTAATTCCCCATAATCTTCCTCATTTCTTCCTAAGTAGGCATTGATCATCTCAGGAGAGAACCAGACACACTTACCCCTGATGGTAACTCTTCTGAAAGTTCGGCTCTTGCTGTCATTTATCGATTCAGGTATGTTAACTATGAATTCCCTGACAGTCTATCAAAGCAATCAGCCAACCCTGACACAGTCCTTATGAGACCAGCAAACTTGATTAGGTCAATAATTTCAGTAGATTCTAAGTCTTTTGCTACAACCTCTCTTTCCAGAGCTACCTTTCTTAGGCTCACACACTTCCACAAGGATGCACTTCTGGCACTGTGAGATGAGATGTTATCAGGCACTTGATTTGTAGCAGGGTTGATGTCTTGAGCATCACTCTCAGAATCTGCCTCTTCCCTGATTCTCCTCTTCTTGCCAGACCTGGCACCTTTGCTCCATGACTTGGGACAGTTTGTAGATGAAGTCCTTTTCTTATCCTTCCCTCTTCCAATTCTATCATCATCAGTTGAGTCCTTAATCTCTATAACCTCAACCTGCTCCTTCCCTTTATCCCTGTGGCTTTCATTCCTAGGGGATGATGTTCTGACATCAAGACTGACACCAGTGTCATCAGAATCTTCACCTTCAGCTTCTTGACTATGGGCCTGGCTTTGAAGATTTTTTCCTCTCCTTGAGAGTCGACTTGTTCAGCAGGCATTTGCCTTAGAGGGACGGAAATCACTTTCACCCGTATCCCCTTCTCAAGAATTTTGGTGGCAAGCTGGTCCAAATGCTCGTCTACATCAAACTTCTCCTCAACATCTTGAGAGGATGATGACCTAGCTTCAGGTTTGTTTACCGTGGTTGAGGGTTTTGGGTTACTTGACTCGGAAATGAGTTCTTCAGAAGAAACTCTAGTTCGTACCTGCTCAGACATCGTTCCTTTGTAACAGACTAGGTTTGAAGGAGAGCTTTCTATTCTGTTGAGATTTAGGGAGATGAAGCGTTACGATGAGATTGCTTTGGTAAGTCTTGATGTAGTCTCATTATAGTAAGGCGCCTGATTTTGAAAACTCTTTAAAGTCCAATTACTAATTTTCTCCCTCCATAAATACTTTCCTTTTAAAACACTTACATCAGAACTTGTTAACTTTGAGTGACATTTCAGCATCCTGAAGTCATAGTCTGATGTTATAACATCAACATCATTAGTTGAATTCCCTTCAAGAGAAATCCACTGATAGCAATTGTCTTTGGTTCTGGCACCCTTCATAACAACCTGATTATGTTCATCAGAAACCACACAATCATCCTTAGTGTAGTTTACCTTGTAACCTTCATCACACAACTGGCTTATGCTGATCAAATTTGCACTTAAGCCATTGACAAACATAACATTTTCAAGTTCAGGTCTACCATCACCTTGCACTTTCCCAACTCCTGCGACAACACCTTTTTCCCCATTGCCAAATATAACTTCATGAGAGGGGCAATGACTAAGTTCAGCAAACATGGATCTATATCCAGACATGTGTTTGGAACACCCACTGTCAAAATACCATGTTCCTTCTTTAGCCTCTTTTTCATCCAAGTGAGCCAATAAGCACTTCACCTTCTCCTTAGGTACCCATTGTTTAACAACTTTGGGCCTGTGCTCTCTCCATCTGTTTTGAGGCTGAGGGTATCCATGCAGCTTGTAGCAAGAGTACTGCATATGTGCAAATCTTCCACAATAGTAGCATCTCACCCTTTCATCTCTGAATCTTCTGCCATGATGAGATTGCCTATGCTGCCATCCATGATGTGGTCTCCTCCTACCATAACTGCCCTGCCATCTATTATGTCGATGTCTTCTCCCATAAGACGGCTGATAATGCTGTTTCCTGGATTGTCTCCCATGATGGTGTGGATTTCTTCTTCCATATACATAAGGAACAACATTGGTGTATCCATACCCATAACCATACCAGTTGTCCTGATGTTGAGACATCTGATGAGACATGTGCTGTTTGAACTGAGCAGCTTGCATGCTCTCATGGTATTGTGGGGGCATATACTGACTAGCTCCCTGTGGCTGCTTTCTCTTTTGATAGGGACCAGTCTTCTTCTTAATCTTCTTAGGTTATGACACATCAGCTTTCTTAGGGGTAGGATCCTGCTACTTTAGGTGATGTTGAGATGAAGGTTGTGACACTTCCTTCTTTGAACCTGAAGTGCTTCCTTCTGAAGTTCCCTTGTCCTCAGCCACATAACCTATCCCAGCTTTATCTCCAGCAGCTTTTTCTAACTAAAGTATCTTGTCAAGTGTGTCTGTACCGCAGCTCAGCATCCTAACAGACTTGGTCATTTGATCAAGATGAGCTCTAACTAGCACCACTTCATTTTCAAGATCAATCTTTTCATTCTCTAGCTGAGCAATCTGTTGCTTGTGGCACTTGTTTTCTTGACAAATCTCAGCACTCTTTAAACACAGCTCTTGATAGGTGGATGCCAACTCCTCATAAGTTACTTCTCCATCACTAGAATCATCATCAGAAACAACAGCTCCTGTTAAAGCTCTCACATGCTTTGCTGACTCGCCTTCACTTTCACTATCAGAGTCAGACCAGGAAACTATCATGCCCTTCTTCTGCTTTTTCAAGAAGGTGGGACATTCTTTCTTGACATGTCCATACCCTTCGCACTCAAAGCACTGCACTCCTTTATCTTGGGCAGTTTTCTCTTCATCCTTCTTGCTGGTGTCAGAAGTTATGTTCTTGACATTAGGCCTGGAGTTATTATTCATTCTCTTGAATACTTTGGTGAACTGTCTTCCCAACATCACTATGGCCTGAGACAGATCCTCCTGGGATTCAGATTTCTTCTCTTTCTCTTCTTCACCATTTGTCACCAGGGCTATACTCTTTGGCTTCTTTTCTGGTTCTTCCTCATTCAACCCAAGCTCAAAGGTTTGAAGAGATCCAATGAGCTCATCTACTCTCATCTTGCTGATGTCTTGTAATTCTTCAATGGCAGTAACCTTCATATTATACTTCTTAGGTAGGGACCTAAGTATCTTCCTCACAAGATTTTCATCTGACATCTTCTCTCCAAGAGCACTAGATGCATTGGCCAGCTCAAGAACACTCATGTGGAAATCATGAATAGTCTCATCTTCCTTCATCTTCAGGATTTCAAATTTTGATGTTAAAATCTGAAGTCTTGACATCTTGACTCTAGATGTTCCTTCATGAATAGCCTGCAAGATATCCCATGCTTGCTTAGCAACTTCACATGTATTAATTAACCTGAAGATGTTCTTATCCACTCCATTGAAGGTAGCATTTAGAGCTTTGGAATTTCCAAGGGCAAGCTCATCTTCCTCCCACATGACAGGTGCTTTCTTCTTCAGGCTTTAGCTTAGAGGTGCCTTCTTTATCTTTACCAGCATCATCCTTCTCACACATGACAGGTGCTTTCCACTCGTTAATAACAGCCTTCCAAGCCCTACTGTCCAAGGATTTTAAGAAGGTGGTCATCCTTGGCTTCCAATAGTCATAATTGGATCCATCCAAAATAGGGGGTCTGTTGACGAATCCTCCAACTTCTTTGTCCATCTTTTCACCAGAAAGTAACTTCCCTAGATCTCACCCAGAGACAGACAGGATGCCTGCTCTGATACCAATTGAAATTCTGGTATCAGACGTGTGATGTTAAGGTGTGATGTCACAAGAACACACTCTGCACAATGGACAGCAATAACAGTAAAATAACACCAAGAATTGTTGACCCAGTTCGATTACAACCAACCTACTCTGGGGGCTACCAAGCCAGGGATGGAATTCACTACTTGTAGATATAATTTACAGACTCAACAACCCGTTGACAATCTCCTAAACTTATACTCTACTAATGACTTCCTACCTAAGAAACCACTTAGGTATGAAAACACCACTCAATCCCTTACAAACACTCAAAGAAACCACTTTGAGTACCCTTGATCTTACTTCACAGCTTCGATCAATCAACCACTCTCTATTGCTTCACAGCTTCTAGAGAGGACAGAAACTTAACACATATTCAAACCCTAGAATAGTGTAAATACAACTTGTACAAAATACTCAAGACACTCAGCCTATGCTCTTGATCTTCTCTCTGTATTTTTGTCGCCTTTTTCCTTTGGTCTTGTGTGCTTTATATAGCTCCTGAATTGGGCTTGGACTTGTCACAATATTTGATCAGATTTGTTAATTAAAACTGAATCTTCAAAACAGATTTTATCCCCAAAATCTTTTTAAATCTTCAACCTTTTAATTCTCTAACAGACCTGCAATCAAATCTCCCATGTAACAGAAAATATCTATCCCAAGATATTCTCATCCAATGAGTCAACCACTCTCCACAATTCCAGCTAATACGCGTACCCTAATAACCTGTTGTTGTTATTAATTCTGCAGGTCTGATGTTACAACATCACCTGTGTGACATCAGACATCCAACTTCAGCAATTAACCACTTAACACAGCCCAGTGTTAAGACTTCAATGTTACAACATCAGCACCTTGACATCAACATTGAATAACCTTTGTTTTACCAAAATTCCAGCCAATCCAGGAACTATCAGTATCAACAAAGAATGAAGAAGGCGTTCGACAAAAAGGTTCGACCTCGCGTCTTCAGGAATGGAGACCTTGTGCTCAAGAAGATACAATCATTCCTCACTGACTCTCGGGGCAAGTGGACTCCGAAATATGACGGCCTCTATGTGGTCAATAAAGCTTTCTCAGGCGGTGCCTTGAGACTCACAACCATGGATGGAGAAGAATTTGACCACCCCACGAATGTTGACGTAGTCAAGAAATACTTCGCCTAAACTAAAAAAAAAAACGTCTCGGTGGATCGAAAACCCGAAAGGGCGGTCCAGGCAAAAAGTAGAGACATAATCAAAAATCATCCCGGTGGATTGGAAGTCTCAAAGTACAATCCAGGCAAAAATTATGGATTAATTGCAAGTAACTACGTCTGATCAGTTCAACTCCTCAGCAGTCGCGCCATCCATAAGAAAACTCCAGTCAAGGTCATCTTCAACAGAAGCTCAGGATGTCCAGGATTCAAAGTTGGTAGAAGGATAATAGTTGTTATGTTTCAATGTAGCCCTGTTCCCTTAAATTACCATTTTCTAAACTTTGTAAATACTCTATGGAATCATGTGCTTGGCTGATTACCATCCTATCAATAAAATTTGAGCCCTAGTGCTTTTGTTTGCAATTCTTATTTGTTTTAGCTTTATAGAATGACATTTTAGCATGATTAACGATTCTTGAAATAAAAAAAAATGAATTTACTTGTCAAACTTTTTCTGCTTTTTAAATAAAGATGGCAATTCTTTTCACTGTTGAACATTGAAAGAACATCGATTGCTTCTCCAAAAGTGTTTGAGCTTCAAAGTGCAGAATCAAAGTACTCCTTCTAAACCAGTGTGCCTGAATGAAGGATCAGCTATGTCAGATGCAAATATTCCATCTGACATCCTCAGCAAAGTTCTCATCTCCTAAGTCCGACCAACGTAGCTCCCAACATGGACTATCCCTCCTAAGCAAGGCAGAATTGCTATTTTCTGAACCAGCGATACTTTCCATCTCCCACTGTGGCCGAGTATCCAGTCGTGTTCATCCCCTAGTCTGTATGTCGAGTCAGTTTTGTCAGCATATACATACATCATGCATTATTAATTTACATTCATATTTATATTGCATCACTATCACTCTAATCGGTCTTGTTGCTGAATTGAAGGGGGTCCCTTGACCACTTTGATAACTTGAACCTCTGAAAGGCCAGAGAACCTTCAGCCAACGTCATTCTTCGCCATTGAAGATGATGTCTTCACTTTCCCGGATTAAGGAAAATCCTCAGAGAAAGCCTCTTAATCAGAGATTCAGAAATGCAACTGTTTTTCTCCGAAAAATTTCGCTGAGGAAAAGGTCGTCAGTACCTCAAAATTGGATCACATCATATGGCATTTCTCCGAGAAGATCCCGAGAAAAGTATGATGTAATATCCCTAAGCAGAAGGAAGTCTCTCAAGAGACTCGTTTTCTCCTAGTAGAGTCGACAAATGCATCTCCAACAGAGAAGTTTGTACACCTCTACAACTCAGACAGATGGGTTCCCCAGCAAGTCTGACATCAAAATTTTTCCATCAAATGGCATCTCCCCAGGAAAATTCGGCGAGAAGTTTGAGGAAAACTGCTACGAACAGCGTCCCTTGTCAAGAAGTTTATTGACAAAAGAAACTGAGACCAATTCCTTGGTAGGAAACCAGGATCGAGGGGAGGTTTATTTTAGAAACTGAGACCAGTTCCTTGGTAGGAAACCAGGATCGAGGGGAAGTTCATTTCAGCAACTGAGACCCGTTCCTTGGTAGGAAACCAGGATCGAGGGGAAGTTTATTTCAGCAACTGATACCAGTTCCTTAGTAGGAAACCAGGATCGAGGGGAGGTTTATTTCAGAAACTGAGACCAGTTCCTTGGTAGGAAACCAGGATCGAGGGGAAGTTTATTTCAGCAACTAAGACCAGTTCCTTGGTAGGAAACCAGGATCGAGGGGAAGTTCATTTTAGAAACTAAGACCAGTTCCTCGGTAGGAAACCAGGATCGGGGGAAGTTTACCTTTTCTAAGTATCATTGCTTAGCAAAAGAAGATGGATGAGCAAACTACCATGCATAACCACCATCAAAATTTTGGGTATTCCGATATTTAATCCTCTTGCACCCCGAATGCCCGAATACCTTCGCCATTCACACATTCAGGTCCAAGAAGATTAAATAGGGGCATCTGTCATACCCCAAATTTTGACCACTAAGATTTCCCATCATTGTGCAAATCATCAGCACAATATGGGTGTACCTTTGTGCCTCATCAATCTCCTCAAGGGTTGTTGAGCACTCACTGCAATCAAACTTAGGGTTTCAAGCCCTCTCAGAGCTCTTAGACAAAGGATCAATCAAGGAATGACATGATCTTCAACTTGTCTAAACCTCTCAAATATCCACAATGGATCAAGGGGACTCCCACCTCAAGAATCAAGCACAAAGTTGCAACATTCAAAGTGGATTAAGCCTTAAGATCGCCAGTGTCACCAAATTAGGATTTTGGTCGACTGGGGCCTTGAGATGGAAATGTTCCTCTGGGCATGAGCCAAAGGCTCCAAAGCACAACCTAAGATGCTCCAAGGGACATCATGAACCTAATCATCAAGTCAATTTTGCCTCAGGGGATGCATTCATAAAAAATCAGGAATTAGGGTTTCTTGACCTAATTCACCCCTAAGTTGACTTTTGGGACAAAACATGATCCAAGACCTCAATAGAGGATTTGAGGGTCTCTAACACACTACATTGATCCATTTGCAACAATGGATTGATCCAAGAAGCTTGCTCAACAAGTTTCAAATTCATCAGAACCACAATTAGGGTTTCGCGGGAAAAGTCAACTGTGCCTTTGACTTTTGACCCAGGCATGCTCCAAAACCTTGGGACATGATTCAATACACCCTATAACACCTATGAAATCAATCTATCAAGTTTGATTTAGGTCAAGGACTTGATTTCATAGAGGATCACACAGTTTGGAGTTCATCTGACAAAAAGTCAACTGTGCACAAAAGTCAACTTTGACATTTTGAGATCTTTCACAATTATGCTTCTTTGACCCTAAAATGATGTTAATATGTGATTGGGATCATCATTCATCAAGAAAAATCAAGAAAAGTGGGATAACTTGTAAAAGGGGTAACCATAAAAAACTTAGAAATTTTCTAAGTTATGGAACAAAGTGGCTAGGGTACCAACTTCCAAGGATCATAACTTGAGATCCAAGCAACCATTTGGGCTGATCCAAAGATGGATTTGTAGCTCTCATGACATACTTTAAAAGTGTCAACTACACCTTATTCCAATTCATCATAGATTTTGAGTTATGGTTGGATCAAAATGTCTGAAAACATGAAATGCCACTTTTTCCAACACTTAGTGAAATTTTCACTAAGTCAGAATCTGTCTTGTTTTTTTTCCAAAAAGTATCAAGACAAACTATGATCACACATGTTTTGTATCATATAAGAGCTTTCCAAAATTGCCAAGAACTCCATGAAACTCCACTTAAGCCATGAGATATGACAATGACAATGTGCCTTGCTGTAAACTGTCATGGCAAGGCAGATTTGTGCATTTTGCTCGATTTGAGCAAATTTTACAAATGATAAACAAGTTTATCCATCTGAACACCTTAGGGGGAGACCAATGAGGGATAAAAACTGATCCATCAGCCTCCCAAGTCCTTGGAACCAAAAGTAGCATGCCAAACCTAGAAATGCCTAAAAGAGGGACAAGACTCCAATTTTGGTTTGAAGCATTTAATGGATGCACCAAGGTGGCATGGACTGAGCCTTTTCCAACTGAATTCAGTCAAGACTTATCCAAGAACTAGGGAACCAGCAGCTTGTGCTCTAACCTCTAGTCAATGGCTAGAGGAGACTTGGATTCCTATTGATCAACATTTGCCAAACTTCTGCAGCAGTTGCCATTCACTATTACTTGCAAAACAAACTTGCTCTACTATAAATAGAGCTCATTTGTGCTCAATTTGAGTACACCAAAGCCATCAAACAGATGCTTTCCTCAAAATCTCTTCCTTCACTCCAAAATTGTTTTCCAAAGCAAGTCACTACCGGGTTTTGAGTTTGAGAGCAATTCCAACCAAACCAATCACACACACACACCTCATAAACATCATATAGAAGTGATCCAAACACTTAAACAACAACTGTAACACTGATTTCTCAGAATCACCAGCCACTTGCTCAAGGTTTTAACCAAGTTGCAGCTGAGATGCCATGAAGTGATCCAGCCATTTCCAATCAAGTCCAAGCATTCAAACACATTCCATATGGTGTAGGGAAGCTGTTCAGATCATCACAACTCATCTGTAACACCTCCAACTCAAAAATCACTTTGCTCTTGCTGTCACGACCTTCAAGTAAGCCTAAACTTGGTCATCTCTTAATCTATGCATATTTCCTCGCACAATACTTTTGCGAAATGTTCATAATTATGCATAGAATGTTTCCCCTCAATTAATTGCTTTGTTTGAATCGTGTGTGGAATTTCTGAGCCTTCATGCAAATTTTAGGGTTCTTGAGGTTTCTCTTTGATTTCTTATTCCATGCTTAAAATAAATGAAGACTTAAATAATGTTTTCGTCCCTGTAAGTTGGCGAGTTTTTGGTTTTCGCCCCTGAATCTTTTTTTTTTTTCGGTTTTAGTCCCTATATCTTACTTTTTGTTGGTGTTTAGTCCCTAAAGCCAAAATCTGCAGGAAAATCCGAAGGTTTCCTTTGGATTTTCCTTAAAACCAAAATTCGCAGGAAAATCCACAGAAAAATCCGCAGGAAACCTCTGTAGGGACTAAACACCAACAAAAAGTAAGATATAGGGACTAAAACCGGAAAAAAAAAAGATTCAGGGACGAAAACCAAAAACTCGCCAACTTACAGGGACGAAAACATTAATTAAGCCATAAATGAAATTAAAGGCCATAAACATGATCGTGAGGTGAAAACGAGCAGATTGATATGTAGATTGCATGATATAATCAAGTATCCAGGGAGATTGGATAGAAATTGCAAATCTGCAGAAACAGAGGGTGGCGCGTGTTCTTGGCATGTTCTTGGCGCCATTTTTTGAATATTTGAATATTTGAATTTTGTGATTTTATTTAATTGATTCAAAAATTAATTTCTCTTTGAGTTTTAATGATTTTGAGTTGATTCTTCTTTTAATAATTCAAAAAAATGATAAAATATTTTATTTTACCAAAAAATCCTAAAAATATTAATTATTTCATATACTTGATATTTTTACAAAGAATTAATATTTTATTTGTTTTTCAACATTTAAAATGTTTTTTCTCCCTTGATTTTCCAAACTTAATTGATTTCCAATCATTTTGTGGATATAAACATGATTTTTGAAACATTGATCTAAGATCACAATTTGTTTTCACACATGTTTAATAATTTTGATAATTTTAATTGAATTTTTATTCAATTAAAATATATTTTGAAAACAAATTAGGGTTTTGATTAATTCAACCCTCATCAAACTTTTTCAAACTCTCTGGGCCTCTAATAGAGTGTAAGACCCAACCCCTTTGTAAATACACCACCTTTTGGGCCTCAGTCATTGTATAAGTCACACTGTATTTTCAAAAACAACGGCGGGATCGTCGCCTTTTTAACAAAATCAACTGGGCCTCTCTTCGAGCTATAAGTCCCAATTCTTTTTCTTAAAACTCTTTGGGCCTCTAATAGAGTGTAAGACCCAACCCTTTTTTAAAAACAAAATAATTTGGGCCTCAGTGTATTGTATAAGTCCTGATACCATCAAAAAGTTCGGCACGATCGTCGCCTTTTTAACAAAAACCCTGTGCCTCTCCTTGAGCTGTGAGTGTAACACCCCAACTCCCCATTTCGACAAAAATAATCAGAGTTCCCTTAACAATTGGGATGTCACACCAAGAAAACATAACCTGAATTTTCTTTTATTTACTTCATTCCATTTTTGTTTTCAAAATAAGTTAAAAACAGCGGAATGGAATATTTACCCAAGCAATGTCCACATAATATCGTGGTTCACTATGTTTTAAAGTAAGTAATATTACATAACAAAATAATCAAAAGAGCAACAAAAAGATGAAATTCCCATTATCCCGTGTTACATATCAGAGCGACTCCTAAGACTCGATCAGGTAACACGCCCTCCATGCACTACTCAAGTACCTGGATTATCTGTACTTCCCAAGAAGCACAGACACAAGAAACAACAAAGGGGTGAGAACTGCATTCAATAATTAGCGGTGTAAAATACATGCTAAGGAGTAGAAATCAAGCAATCACACATAATAGACACACATTCACGACACACTTGTCACTTTCAATTATAATCCAACAAAGACATAAACAATGCAATATGACTCAAAGACACTGACACAATGCAAGTGGTGCCACCCACTATGGTTCATTCAATCGAACCCGATTCCCAAAGGAATTTGGATAAATCACATACACTCCCACCGAGCGATGATTTATCTCCTGGCACCACACACCCTGGTTTATTCAATCGAACCTGATTCCTAAAGGAATCTGGATAAATCACATACACTCCCACTGAGCAATGATTTATCTCCATACAACTCCACATTGGAGTCCGGACAATACTAGGCACCCATCATGGATTCCCACCTAGCTGTCTCCACCAGACACATCGTGAAATGCATGACGCAGATGATGCACAAAAACATAAGTATAATAATAACTATACTTCTTCACGATCCACTTGATCACACGTGAGATACATACTCACCATAATACACACTAGTATTACGACAGCTGTTCAATCAAATCATCATAATACACACAACTAAGGAGGATACCTCTCGTGAGCCTAATTAGTTAATTATCTAATTAGTCCACCCCAAATTCCATTTTAATCATTCTTTACTACCATTGATATTAGGTTTTCTCACTAATTCACCACTTTAAGCTCCTATAATTTCAAAAGTTCCATTTTACATAATTCACGTAATTCCGATTAATTCTCATAGTCGACAAAAATCCATATTACAAATAATATTTTTTTTCTTTTTGTTCCAGGTCGGGCTAAGCGAGCCCACCCGCGCTAAGCACGCTACTCACTGCCTGCAAGAGGCGAAATTTCTTCAGATCGCGCTAAGCGCGCTCTGCGTTATGCAGAAAAATACCCCTTTTTGACAGCAACAACCCAATCACAAATTCACCCCCCAAAACCATACCCAAACAACCAATAGAGGTATAGTACCATGGTTCTATCATGGGTTACCAAACAACCTTCATCAAACATGATTTCCAACATCAATACATAGTTTTTACACAAAACCCTAACATTCAAAGTTGTGGAAATCCAACCCAATTCTCATAGAATGTTATACTACTCATTGACACCATTATCTAAACCCCTAATGATCAAGAATCCCACCCTTACCTCAAGTTCTTGTGAAGATTGATGATTCCAAGCTTTTCTTCTTTTTCTCTTCTCTTTTCTCCTCCTTCTCTCTACTTCTTCTATTTTTCTATCTTATTTTCCTCCCCTTTCCCTGCTACTACTCTCATTTTCATAAAAATCTGATTTTCTTTAATAATAAAAATAATAATAATAGTAGTAATAATAATAATACTAATAATGATAATAACATTGGACATATTAATAATAATAATAATAATGTACCTCCTTCTACTACTACTAAATATGTCCCCACTTTATTCGTTACTACTTTATTAGTATTCCGACACCTCTATTATCTCGTTCCGTTACGGACATTACGCTTACAAGCTTAACTACACACCCCTTAAACAAGGTCAAACAAAAGAAATACCACACGACGATTAAATAAATTAAAATGGGGTGTTACAACTCTCCCCTACTTAAAATATTTTCGTCCTCGAAAATGTACCTGATGGAAACAATTCTGGATACGACTCTCGCATCTTGCTTTCCAATTCCCAGGTCACACTTCCGCCAACAACTCCTCCCCAAGCTACCCTCACTAGAGGAATCTCTTTTCCTCTAAGTTGCTTCATCTTACGATTCTCGATTCTTATCGGCATCGTTTCCACAGTAAGATTATCTTGAATCTGCACTTCATCTCTCTGGATAACATGAGATGGATCCAACACATACTTCCGAAGTTGCGACACGTGGAATACGTCATGCAAGTTCGAAAGCTCCGGCGGTAACGCCACTCTGTAAGCAACTGCACCCACCCTTTACAAGATCTGATACGGTCCAATGAATTTAGGATCCAACTTCTTTGATTTCAACACACGTCCAACACCGGTCACCGGGTTGACTCTCAGGAATACATGGTCACCTTCGCTGAATTCCAAATCTTTCTTCCGATTATCATTATAACTTTTCTGTCTACTCTGAGACACTTTCATCTTTTCACATATCATCTGAATTGTTTCAGTAGTTTGTTGCACAATCTCTGGCCCAAGCACAATATTCTCACCAGTTTCATACCAACACAGAGGTGTCCTACACCTCCTTCCATACAAGGCATCGAAAGGTGCCATCCCAATACTAGAATGGTGACTATTATTATACGTGAACTCAATCAATGGAAAATGAGCATCCCACGCACCACCTTTCTCTAACACACAGGTTCTCAACAAATCCTCTAATGACTGAATAGTCCTCTCCGACTGACCATCGGGTTGTGGATGATAAGTCGAACTCAACTTCAGTTTGGAACCCATAGCTTCCTGCAAACTTTTCTAGAATTCTGAAGTAAACCTCGGATCTCTATCTGAAACTATGCTCGACGGAACACCATGCAGCTTCGCAATCAATATGATATAAATCTCCGCCAACTTTGACAACAGAAAACTGATATTAATTGGTATAAAATGTGCGGATTTCGTGAGTCGATCCACCACTACCCAAATAGCATCAAAGCCTCTCGCCTTATTTGGCAAACCAGTAACAAAATCCATAGTAATACTATCCCACTTCCATTCTGGAATCTCCAATGGTTGCATTAACCCCGAAGGTTTCTGATGCTCCACTTTTGACTTCTGACATGTCAAACAAGCATAAACAAACTGAGCTATATCTCTCTTCATACCGGACCACCAAAATAACTTCTTCAAGTCTTGATACATTTTCGTGGCTCCCGGATGAATACTCAAGCTACTCCGGTGACTCTCCTCTAAGATCGCTTTCCTCAATTCCATATTATTCGGCACGCAAATCCTGCCCTGGAATCTCAGTACACCGCCCTTATCCACCTTAAAATCACTCCCAGGATCATCTCCTCCCGTAGGCATCATGTCCACTAGCTTCACATCAAGCCTCTGATTTTCCTTAATTGCATCTAAAAAGTCATTATTCACTTTAAGCATACCCAATCCAACACTTTCTGGTGTAGTTTCACAAACCATACTCAAGTCTCTGAACTGTTCAATTAATTCCATTTCTTTTATCATTAATTCCGACATATGAATTGTCTTTCGACTTAGAGCATCCGCTACCACATTAGCTTTCCCCGGATGGTAACTCAAATTAAAATCATAGTCCTTCAAGAATTATAACCATCTTCTCTGCCTCATATTCAATTCCTTCTGATCAAACAAATACTTCAGACTCTTGTGATCACTGAATACTTCAAATCTCGATCCATACAAGTAATGCCTCCAAATTTTCAATACAAAAACTACCACAGCTAATTCAAGATCATGAGTAGGATAATTCCTCTCATGCACCCTCAATTACCGTGAAGCATATGCCACCACCTTGCCATCTTGCATTAACACTCCGCCTAATCCCATCTTAGACGCATCACAATACACTACAAAAGGTTCATTTGGATTTGGTAGAATTAATACCGGTGCGGTAGTCAATTTCTTTTTCAATTCTTCGAAACTTTCCTCACACGCCGTATCCCAAACAAAAGCTTGACTCTTTCTAGTCAACTTAGTCAACGGTAACGCTAAATTATAAAATCCTTCAATAAATCTTCGGTAGTAACCTGCCAAACCCAAGAAGCTTCTAATTTCCGTTACTGTCTTCGGAGGTTCCAACTGTAGCACTGAACTTACTTTAGATGGATCCACTGCTATGCCATCACCAGAAATAACATGGCCCAAGAAACTCACAGTCTTCAACCAAAATTCACATTTTGAGAACTTTGCAAATAATTTATTGTCCTTCAACACCTGCAATGCAATCCTCAAGTGTTCTGTATGATCCTCTTCAGACTTGGAGTAAACTAATATATCATCAATGAATACGACAATGAACTGATCCAGATAAGAATGAAAGATACGATTCATATATTCCATAAACACACCCAGCGCATTAGACACTCCGAAAGGCGTCACTGCATATTCGTAATGTGCATATCAAGTTCTGAGCGCAGTCTTCTGAATATCACCGTCCTTTACTCTAATCTGATGGTAACCCGATCTCAAATCAATTTGACTGAAAATACGAGCCCCCACAAGCTGATCCATTAAGTCATCAATCCTTGGAAGTGGATACTTATTCTTAATGGTCACCTTATTAAACTGATGGTAATCGATGCACAAACCCATAATACCATCCTTCTTTTTCACCAACAACACTGGACCTCCCCACGGGGACACACTTGGCCTAATAAACTTTTTATCAAGCAATTCTCCGATTTGAAATTTCAAGTCTGCAAATTCTGATGCAGACATCCTGTATGGTGCCATAGATATAGATCTGGTACCAGGAACAAGATCAATAGTAAATTTAATTTCCCTCTTCGGAGGCAATGCCGTAATATCATCCGGGAACACTTCAGGGAATTAACTCACCACCGGTAACTCATTAACCGATGTCTTGTTTTCAACGGATAACCAAGCAAACACCGCAACTGTCATACCCCAAATTTTGACCACTAAGATTTCCCATCATGGTGCAAATCATCAGCACAATATGGATGTACCTTTGTGCCTCATCAATCTCCTCAAGGAATTGTTGAGCATTCACTACAATCAAGCTTAGGGTTTCAAGCCCTCTCAGAGCCTTTAGACAAAGGATCAATCAAGGAATGACCTTATCTTCAACTTGTCTAACCTCTTAAACATCCACAAAGGATCAAGAGGACTCCCACATCAAGAATTAAGCACAAGAGTGCAACATTTCAAGTGGATCAAGCCTCAAGTTCATCTAATACAAAGTCAACTGACGCAGAAAGTCAAAGTTTGACTTTTTGGTCAACTATGAGCTTCACAAGCCATTACTCAAGAAAATATGATGGATGATTTAATTTGATCAAATTTAAATCAAGAAATCATACAAAATTGCAAAATTGATCAAATTGAAGGAAACTTAGAAATTTTTTCTAAGTTAAAATCATGTTCAAGTGCACAACTTTTCAAGGTTGTAACTATTGATCCAAGTATCCATTGATTTTGAGTAAGAGCTACTTTTAAAGAGGGTATTTGATACTTCAACATTGTAGAAGGAATCAACTCAAAATATCATAAGGATTGAAAGATATAAGTGATCAAAGTTGGGAATTCTTAATGTCCAATGTTCTGACATTGCATAGGACGTCATTAATATTTTTTCAGCAAGAATGTCCCAACTTCAAGGATGTTTTTCTCCATGATCCAAGTTGAACCAGGTCTAGGGTCAAACATGAAAGTTGAAGTACATTATCTCAGCTTTCCAGAAAGTCCTAGAACGTCCTTGTAGCATACTCGAGCAAGGAGATATGATTTTTGTAAAAAGCATTGATAAAGCAGAATTTTCATGACAGCGTTTAGGACAGATTTGACTACACAAGTTCAAGACCATTTTTGATGACTTTGCAAGCTGAACCAAGACCAAAGTCAAACATCAAAGTTAAAGTATGTCATTAGGGCTTTCCAAAATGTATAAGAACTCCCATTAATTCAACTTGAGCAAGGAGTTATGAACCTCACAACAGGCCTTGCTCGAGCTGATTTTTTTAGGACAGATTTTGTGCACTTTTCTTGTGCCACCCAATTTTCAAGCTTTGTCACCATGCAAGACAAGATTCAAAGATGCAAATCACATCAACTCAAAATATCATAGTGGATTAGAAGATACAAGTGATTAAAGTTTGGAATTATTAATGTTCAAAGTTGTCTGATGTTCCAACACTGCATAGGACATCACTATTTTTCCAGCAAGAATGTCCCAACTTCAAGGCTGTTTTTCTCCATGATCCAAGTTGAACCAGGTCTGGGGTCAAACATGAAAGTTGAAGTACATCATCTCAGCTTTCCAGAAAGTCCTAGAACGTCCATGTAGCATACTCGAGCAGGGAGTTATGGATTTTACAAAAAGGTTTGCTGCAGTTGAATTTTTCATGGGGCAAATTTGCACATTTCTTGTGCCACACGAATTTTTAAGCCTTGTCATGATTTTGAACACATCTGAGGATCAAATCTAAAGGGGACAATCACTGAGCCAAGCCTTCAAAGTCCTTGGAACAAGAAGTAGCATGCCAAACCTAGAAATGCCTAAAAGAGGGACAAAACTCCAATTTTGGATTGAAGCATTTAATGGATGCTTAGAGGTGGCATGGACTGACACATTTGCAACTGAATTCAGTCAAGATTCCTCCAACAACTAGGGAACCAGCAGCCTGTGCCCTAACCTCTAGTCAATGGCTAGAGGAGACTTGGATTTTCATTGGACAACATTGGCCAAACCTCTACTGCAGTTGCCATTCACTGTGGATCCCAAAACAAACTTGCTCTACTATAAATAGAGCTCATTTGTGCTCAGTTTGAGTACACCAAAGCCATCAAACAGATGCTTTCCTCAAAATCTCTTCTTTCACCTCAAATTTGCCTTCCAAAGCAAGTAATTCTGAGTTTTTGAGTTAGAGAGCAATTCCACTCAAACTAATCACACACACACCTCACATATATCATATGTAAGATGTCCAAACTATCAAAAGTGACCTGTAATCACAACATCACAAAGTCACCTCTCAAAACCACAAAATTGGACTTTTTTGCATTTTTCAAGCCATGTATTGATTCAGTCACTTTCCAAACCAGATAAAACCTCAAACACACTCCAAATATCATCCTTGAACTGTCCCAAATGGTTCCCCCCATCTGGAACACCATTTGAGGGAGTTGCTATTTTGGTCACTTTTAACCCCTTTTGCAAGAAAGGGACAGTTTGTGTTTTTGCAGGTACCAGCTAATTCCAATCATCCTAAAAGCATCCAAGAGGTCATTTGAGGGTGTCCAAAGCATCAAATCATTTCTAGAACAAAGCACTTGGTAGGTTGCACAAAATCTCCAAAAAAGAGGTAAAATTCACAACTTGAATTCTTTGAATCATGCTTTCCTTTGTTGTCCACATACATGCATCATATTGAACAATTCTTGAAGCAAAAATGTAGTCCTTAATGTGTATGTTATGATCCTCCTACTGTTTGCACTTTAACATGTTTATATGTGGAGTTTATGTTGTTTTAAACTTAAGGTGCATATCTGGTTTTTTGCCTTGTGTGTGCTGTACATTAAGTTTCAGTATGTATGAGTGATACCATTGGATTCCTTGAGAAAATTTGGTCAAGATAGGTTCTTACGGATTTTAATTTCGTTAAAAATTGAGAATGTTATGAATGTTTGAAGTTTGATAGCAAAGATGTTGAAAAACCAAGGTGCAGTTCTGATGTCAAATGTGATGTTGTGACATCTTCCCTTTTTCTCTTATATTCAAAACTCATGAGTGATGTCGAATGTGATGTTGTGACATTAGTTTATTCTCAAAAAAACTCAACCAATTCTTTTACATAGCAAAAATCATCATTTTCCAATTCTGTTTTACACACTTCTTATTCATACTCCAAAATATTTTATTCTACAAAAAAATTAGTTTTATATTATTTATTTAATATAATTAGTATTTTTGTGAATAAATTCCTTTTTAATGTTTTTAAAACATTTTAAAAGTGAATTCTCATATTGAAAATCAAGATCAAATGAATTTTATTTCATCTTGTGATTAAAACATCATTTTTCAAACCCCAACCAAAAATCACAAGTTGCTTATTTGGTATTTTTATCATTTTGTATTGATTTTCTTTTAAGAATTTACTTTTAAAATGATAAAATTAGCATTTCTTCGATTTTCACCATCATAAAACTTTTTCAAACACTCATGGGGCTCTAATAGAGTGTAAGACCCAATCCTTTTTTTGACCAAATCATTTTTGGGCCTCAGTGTATTGTATAAGTCCCGATACCGTCAAAAACAAATGGCGCGATCGTCGCCTTTTCAAAACAAAAAACCTTGGGCCTACCCTCGAGTAGTAAGACCCATTTCTTTTCATAAAACTCACTTGGGCCTCTATTAGAGTGTAAGACCCAATCCCCTTTTAACAAAAACATTTTGGGCCTCAGATATTGTATAAGCCCCTCCGCGTTAAAAGAAAATCTCGGCGCGATCTCCATTTCAAACGGAAAAACAAACTTTGGGCCTACCCTCATGTTATAAGCCCCACTCTTTTTCTTTAAACCTTTTGGGCCTCTTGAGAGAGTGTAAGACCCATCCCTTTGTACAAAAAAAACCATTCTTTGGGCCTCAGTCACTTGTATAAGTCCCTCTGTACAAAACAACAGTGCGCTCACTGATAAAACCCTGGGTCTCTCCTTGAGCTGTAAGCCCCAAAATATTTCTTTTTCAAAGCACTTTCTCCTTTGATTTTGAATATACTGTTGTTTTTCAATCTTTCTTTGTTGAACAACTAACCAAACAACATGGAAGCTCTACAACCGAGTAAGTATTTACACGCTTTCATTTACCGCTTTCATATACATATAACTGCATTGTGGGGCTGTTTCGCTGTAAGTCTTCTTTCATAAACTCATATCAACTGTGTAATAATAGTATAGATATTTAGAGTTTCCCCGGCAACTACGTCTAGCATTAAGCCCGTTGATCACTCTTAAATAGTCAAAACTAGATCCCCATAGGATTACCAGACACAGTCTTCCCTCCTCTTGGGGTTAAACAATATGGAGACATGAAAGGCAGCATTCTCGGTGAACCCTTTCATAGACTGTCACTCGTAGAAATTGTCAAAGAAACTCTACTCCCCAGAGATGATCTTTTCTCTGTGAATGGCATCTCTTGAGTTTCTTCCAAATTCTCGGACTTTCCTGGCTTGATCTATTCCTCGTGAATGGCCTGTCTTGAATTTCTCAGGGTTTGGGGACCCACAGGCTCCTTAAAAGCACTTGTCAAGAAACTCTATTCCCTAGAGATGATATTTTCTCCGTGAATGGCATCTCTTGAGTTTCTTCCAAATTCTCGAACTTTCCTGGCTTGATCTATTCCTCGTGAATGGTCTGTCTTGAATTTCTCGGGGTTTGGGGACCCATCAGCTTCTTAAAAGCATCGGCCTCCTCTTGGGCATTGTTCAAGGACCCACAGGCTTCCTATAAGCATCCCCGCCTCCTCTTGGGCATTGTACAAGGACCCGTCGGCTTCTTAGAAGTACTCACATCCTCCTCTTAGGCTTCGTATAATGATTCTTCCCCCGGGAATGATAGCCTCCTCTTGGGCTTCATACAAGGACCTATCGGCTTCTTAAAAGTTTCCAGCCTCCTCTTGGGCTTCGTACAAATTGTCTCGACGACCTCCTAGAGGTATAGGAACAGAAATCAGTCATCTTAATAGAACAGTCTTTCCAAGAGTCTACTACTGTTTCTCAAAGCATAGTACAAAAGATGAAACTCTAGACTTGGACAGTCTAATTTCCTTGAGTCTCCAAGACATTCTTAAGCACTCTTCAAGAATAGAAAGGAACCCCATGGACTCGGACAGTCTCAATACCCTTGGATTCCCCCTTTCCTTAAAGAACAGGAAATGACCCTGATCCTCGAATCAAATCCTTGAGTACAGTATTACTCATATAAGAACAGATTTTCTCGTTATATCAGCATACTGGACCTGTCACTCAACTGAAACAGTCACAATAGCCTCCTTTTGGGCTTTGTATAATGATTCTCCCCAACGAAGTTAACAATTTTAGCCTCCATCTCGGGCTTCGTACGAGATACAAAAAATTCTCTTGTTGAGTCAATTAGCCTCCATCTCGGGCTTTATACGAGATACCAAACGACTCCATCGTCAAGTCAAAACCTTTTAGCCTCTCTCTCGGGCTTTGTACGAGACACATATTAGCCTCCTCTTAGGCTTTGTATAAGAAAACCACTGGTTAATCCAATCAACCTTTTAGCATCAAAGTTGTGCCTCGTTCACAGTACACAAACATCAACAACTCTCCCCTTCATCTAATCACTGTAAGCGGCAAGCCTCTGGATCATCTACATCCATGCCACTGTCCCTCTTTTAGCATGAGAAATTCCTAAGGAAAGATAGCATTGCTCTACACTGAGTTAAAGTCTTCCCCTTTAGGTTGGAAATCCCCTATAAAGGAAATTATGGCATTGTCGGATTCACAAGTCCCGGTTAAAGTAATTCTCCTTTATAAACAGTTGTGACGGACAAACCCCTCTTTAGAGATGACAAATTCTCTCTAAAGTCAAACCCTTTTAGCTTCACATCTTGGGCTTCGAACAAGATACAAATAGACCCTTCAGCTTCACATCTTGGGCTTTGAACAAGATACAAACCACCTTTAGCTTCACGTCTTGGGCTTTGAACAAGACACCAAAACAACCATTTCCTCCCATAGAATAGGAGGAACTACGATCGCTCTGATTTCCCTGTTTCAGAAAAAACGGGAATACGTAGGCATAAGATTGAAAGAAAAATCTTAGCAAGCACACTAAACAAAAACCCAAAATCCCATACTTTCATATATCTGTCCTAACATCCTAACCGATAGCCTAAAGCACCCCTTTTCAACAAAATAACCTAGGAGAGACCCCGAATCTTTGTAGCATCTGTAAACCAACAGTTTTGACTGTTTAACCTCAGTATGCAAGCAGGGTTAATTGGAGACATCTATTTCCCTTCCTTCATCAGCTTTAATAGGATAAAAAATGAATCGAGATGTAGTACCAGAGCGATCGTGCTTCGCAACCACATCCAAAAATCACTCGCTACTGCAACCATCTTAGCTTCGTCTTCTAACAAGGTTCTTAATTCTTTAGTAGACAAATAATTAGACATTGCTTCCTCTTCAGGAGTAAGGAACAACAATCTCTTCCTAAAGCAATCAATGTAAACGCGGTTCAATTCTAACCAATTCATTCCCAAAATGATATCCAGATTACTGAGTGGCAAACAAATCAACTCCACTCTGAATTCTCTACCAAAAATAGTCAACGAACAATTCAAGCATGCTAACGAAGTAACCACAGAACCAATAGATGGAATTTTAATAGTCATCCTCTGATCTAAAGTAGACGGCACAATTCCTAATTTCTTCACACAGTCCACAGAAATGAACGAGTGGGTTGCACCCGTGTCAAAGATAATAATCAAAGGAATGCCATTAATAAAACAAGTACCTTTGATGGAACGCTCCTCACCGGTAGACTGGGCCCCTACCATTGCGAACACCCTTCCAGTTGTCCGAGATTTCTTAGGCTTCTGACAGTGAGTGCTGATATGACCCTGTTCTCCACAGTTATAACAGGTAGGTATAGTAGTCCTACAATTTGCCACAACATGACCTGGTCGTCCACACTTGAAGTACTTCTTCTCGTCATTCTGACAATCATTGGCACGATGACCCGTGCCACCACATTTGAAACACTTGGTAGGATTAGGAGCCTTTTCTCCCCCACTTAGTTTCTTTCCCACAACGGCTTTCTATTTCCCTTTCTCAGCTGGAGCACTATAAGGCATACCCCCATACTTCTGCTTACCCTTCCGGTCATTCAAGGATTTGTAATGAGCAATCTGGGCCCTATTATCATTATCATAAATCCGGCTTCTGCTTACCAGCTCTGGATAACTCCTTATCTTCTGACAAGTAATGCCCTGTTTGACCTCAGGACGCAACCCGTTCTCAAACTTCAAGCATTTCGAAGTCATAGCCTCATCAGTATTGTAGTGAGCACAATATTGCACCAACTCCTCAAACCGAGCGGCATACTCCACAACCGTCATGCTACCCTATTTCAGTTCCAGGAACTCAATCTCCCTCGCACTGCGAATATCTTCCGGGAAATACTTTTCCAAAAACTCACCCTGAAACACTGCCCAAGTAACAAGAGTACCCGCAGCTTCCAACCTCTGACGACTATTATCCCACCAGGCCTCCGCTTCGCCTTCTAGCATATGAGTGCCAAACTGCACTTTCAGAGCCTCACTGCATCCCATGGTTCTGAAGATCTTTTCAATAGCCTTCAGCCACTTCTGTGCCACTTCAGGATCAAGAATACCACCCTTAAAAGTAGGCGGCTTATTACTCTGAAACCTCTCTAAGTTACAAAACTGCGCCTCCCCAGCAATCTGATTGTTATTCTGCACTGCCTCCGCCATAGTCTACAGCGCAGCAGCAAGAGCCGCATCATTCCTCCCGGCCATACTCTTCAACAATCACCACACGGTTAGAAGAACGCACAAATCTACTCCTATTCTAAGGACAGACTCCACTACCACATCTGGCCAGACGGACCGACCTGCTCTGATACCAATTGTAACACCCCAACTCCCCAATTCGACAAAAATATACAAATAATACAAAAATAATCAGAGTTCCCTTAACAATTGGGATGTCACACCAAGAAAACATAACCTGAATTTTCCTTTATTTACTTCATTCACTTTTTGTTTTCAAAATAAGTAAAAAAAACAACGGAATGAAATATTTACACAAGCAAAGTCCACATAATATCGTGGTTCACCATGTTTTAAAGTAAGTAATATTACATAACAAAATAATCAAAAGAGCAACAAAAAGATGAAATTCCCATTATCCCGTGTTACATATCAGAGCGACTCCTAAGACTCGATCAAGCAACACGCCCTCCATGCACTACTCAAGTACTCTCTTGTTGAGTCAAACCATTTCAGCCTCCATCTTGGGCTTTATACAAGATACATTCTCCCCAACAGAGTCAAAATCCCTTTTAGCCTCAATCTTGGGCTTTGTACAAGACAGAAAGAACATTTTCCTCCGAAAAAGTCAAACTTCCCACCTCCTTTTAGGCTTTGTATAAAGAAAACCCCGATTGAGTCAATCAACCTTTTAGCATCAAAGTTGTGTCTTGCTCACAGCATACGTCAACAACTTCTCTTTAGAGATGACAAATTCTCTCTCAGCCAAACCACATTTAGCTTCATATCTTGGGCTTGGAACAGGATACAAATCACCTTTAGCTTCACGTCTTGGGCTTTGAACAAGACACCAAAACACCTCTTTCCTCCCATAGAATAGGAGGAACTACGATCGCTCTGATTTCCCTGTTTCGGGAATACATAGGCATAAGATTACAAAAATCTTAGCGAGCATACTAATCAAAAACCCAAAATCCCGTACCTTCACACATCAATTGAAAAGCATCAGACCTAACATCTTACCAATAGCCTAGACATTGTTTTTAAGCGAATAACCCTAAAGAAGAACCCCCTCTTGATAGCATCTGTAAACCAACAATTTTGACTGTTTAACCTCAGTATGCAAGTAGGGTTAATTGGAGACATCTATTTCCCTTCCTTAATAAACTCAACAGGATAAAAAAGGAATCGAACTGTAGTACCAAAGCGATAGTGATTCGAAACCACAAAAATCGCGCTACAGGTTAGAGCTCAGTCAAAACCGTAATTTCACTTGTGAATGCACTTGGATGATCTCTGATGATATTGCTTCTTGAATCACATCTAAGGTTCATTGATAGTCTCTAGGGATGTCTATTACCACATGGAGTCATGTCCCAGGGCTTGAGAATAACTGTTGATCAGTATCAAAGGCCATGATTGTCTTGTCATAACAAAACCCTAATTGGAGGCAGGGTGAACTTGTGGCTCAAGGCACTTGGTGATGGGAGTCAGTCACACTTGAATTCCTGTTGAGTAAGACCTCTAGGATGTAGGTGAGGTCACATGTTTGCATTTAGATCCTTAATTGTCTTTTTGAACAGGTAACTTCCTTGATTCATGTGTGAGCTTGGCTTAGGAGACTTTGCCCTCCTCTTTGTATAAGTCCTGGCTTTTTGCAAAAGAAACAAACTTGCAAGATGTGGGTTAGTTAACAATGCATAAAATTGAAGCCTAAATGCAAGTGCAAGATGTTATGACATCTAAGAGGTAAAATTTGGGGTACAACAGTTGCCCCTATTTGAATAGCTTTACCAGAGGGCACGAGGAATGGAAATCCTCGGGACATCAAGGTGAAAGGTATTTAAATATAGCAAACCGAAAATTTTGCCCTTAGATGGAATGCAGATGCTAAGGACAAGCGACGGACATGCAAATCCTAACATGCCGTGAACTTCTAGTATGATGATATGATGCCATAATAGTGCAAAGATGCAGACAACCAAGACACCAGAGATAAAGGTCAAACAACCACAAGTGAGCATCACTAGGGAAGGATGAAGGTTAGTATCCATGAGGAAAACTCACTGGGGATAGAGGGTGACCAACAAAAGAGACTCACTGGGGAGACTCTGAGGAAACATTGGGGATAGAAAAATAAGAGGAAAAACCTACAAATCCTCACTGGAGAGATGAGCCAGAGAGATGTTCTCTACTGGGGAAAGATCTAGGGAAATGGACGACAGGCTCAAATGTGACCGGACGACACTGGGGTAATAAAGACACATTCTTACTGGGCATGAAACCAGAAAGAAGACATGATCTCCACAGGGGATCAATTTGAAATAAAAGTATAGACATCAATAAAAGATTATCTGGGATTTTCTTATATTGAAGAGTTCAAACGGGATCTTCAAGAAAAACCAGAAAAGATAGAGATAAACTTTTGCGCGCCAAATGATGAAAGATAATGACGGAACTTTAGCTGGGAATAAGGTTGATGAGCCATTAATGATTGTACTCGGGTACCAATATGAGTTGGATTTTAAATACTAGTATGAGTTGTATTTGAAATGCCAGTATGAGCTGGACTTTGAATACCAGTATGAGCTGGATTTTGGATACCAGTATGAGCTGGATTTTGGATACCAGTATGAGCTGGATTTGAAATGCCAGTATGAGCTGGATTTGCATGCCAATATGAGTTGGACTTTGAATACCAGTATGAGCTGGATTTGGATGCCAATATGAGTTGGACTTTGAATACCAGTATGAGCTAGATTTGGATGCCAATATGAGTTGGACTTTGAATACCAGTATGAGCTGGATTTGGATGCCAATATGAGTTGGACTTTGAATACCAGTATGAGCTAGATTTTGAATACCAGTATGAGCTGGATTTGAAATGCCAGTATGAGCTGGACTTTGAATACCAGTATGAGCTGGATTTGAAATGCCAGTATGAGCTGGACTTTGAATACCAGTATGAGTTGGAATTTGAATACCAGTATGAGCTGGATTTTGGATACCAGTATGAGCTGGATTTTGAATAATACCAATATGAGTTGGTTTGCCAGCAAAGACTGGACTTTGAGAACCAATATGAGTTGGGCCTGAGTTTTAGGTCCATATCTGACCAGAGGTTTAGGTTCATATCTGACGTGAGGTTTAGGTTCATATCTGACCTGAAATAAACAATGCCAGCAATTACTGGACTTTAGGTATCCATATGAGGAGATTAAGTATCAGATAGGTCAGTACCGGGGTTGCATGAAGATTAGACTTCCTGGGGAATACCAATTATGGTTGCAAAAAGGTTGGCACCAGAGATAGATAAGCTTCTCATAAGAGACTGCAACTTATCGCCATAGAAAAAACAAGTTTCTCCAAGAGATTGCTACTTGTTGTTGGTTATAAATTCTAGAAAGATGTTGGTATCACAACACTGTTGAAGAAAAGGTTTTATATTCAACGAGGATCTATAAAAGATTCTTCCTACGAGACAGAGTGCAAAATAAATGCACATTCAAACTAGGTTCAGCAACCTAATCTGCTAGGGACCAAAGTTCAATCTAGGAACAAGGTTAGAAAGAAACGGTCAAACAAGACTCCAACCATTGAGGAATGAGCTCAAATGGGGATTTATCTTATATAAATGTGGAAAAGACAACTGAACCAACCATCATCCACGAGGATAAAATTCTGTGGGGGAATTCAGAAAGGATGGGCATTTTATACCTAGGGCTGACAACTTTGTTGGAGATAATAGACAAACCCAATCACTTGGGGAGATAAACGCCAAAGTGAACAAAGCAGGTAAACACCATCAATGGGTAGCAAAATGCTAAGATGCTATGCATATGCTTATGCTTATGTTGACAAAACAGACAAAGGGAAGCGAGACTGGAGATGAAATAAACATCTCGACGAGGATACCCAGCCAAACTCATCAGATTGGACCATTACTGAGGATGAACTTGCAGAATCAGTAGTTTTGCTTCAAGATTACAACTTTCTCTGGCGAGACCTACTCCACTTGGTATAGCATCATGACTTCACTAGGATTACCATCACAAGCCTCATCTCTTTATTGGAGGGAAATCCATGGAGAATTGCCAAGATTAGCTGAAGTAACAGCTTATTGGGGAGCTAGTAAAAAATGTCACAAAAGCTGAGTAGTTCTGCATAACTCATCTGCCCCATATTACGTGGTCTATCAAAATAAAAATACCAGGAGGATTTTACAGAAGAATTGGCATACCAGATGCTTCAATATCTTCAAACTCTTGGAGAGGTTCATGAATCTCGGCATAACTGCCCTAGATTAACTGCATTTACACCACAAGGTCCTTGAACTTGCGCTTCAGACTGGTTGTTGACAACTGGGGAACAAACTTGCCCCTGTCAGATTAGTTGATCTGTGAATGAGATGTCGTTGACCTTTTAGAGATTTACCGATTCTCGACCTGATTGGCCCTGATTAACTGGTGTGTGAGGGTAAGTCATCAAAAGGATTTTACAGAAGAATTGACATACCAGATGCTTCGATATCTTCAAACTTTTGAAGAGAAATGAACCTCGGCATAACTGCCCTAGTACAACTGTATTTGAAATACAAAGTCCTTTAGACTGTAGTAGAAACGACTGGGTAACAAACTTGCCCCTGTTAATGGGTCTGCGATTCCTTGCCTTGAAACAAACTTGTCATAAGATGACCATAAGAAGGCTTGCCCCAATATTCTGAGCTTTTGAAGAGTTCTGCCCCTGATTCAATAGCTCTTGGAATAGTGGATTGGCAGATCCTCATACTTGGTTGCCCCAGGCTGAGCTTCCTTTATTAAGTCAAATTCCCTAGCTGGCTGTATTTGTTGGGATTCCTTTGATATTGAATGGTCGTGCAAACAAGTATTATTCATTTAAAATTGGCAATTTCAATGTAACATTAATGCAAGCTTTTGAAATCAAATTTTATTGATGAAAACACACACAGTGGAATAATCAAATACAAAGGCGGGCCTAGCCATTCACACACGCAATTAGCAAAGATCATTAGGAGTCAGGTTAATCAACCTTGTTGTAGTATGCTTTCAAAACAACCTTACCTCAATTAGGTCTTTTAAGGGTTGTAACGTGGTCTGGTTCACGGTTTACGAAACAAAAGATAAAGGCTCAAAGTTTATTTGTCCCTACCCCATCTTCGTGATGAACTCCAATCCTACGCTCAGTTAACTCAAGCTATACATTCAAGTTTCCATAGGCTAGGAAATGAATTGATGATAGCTGATGATGATTCAGACACCTTTGTAGTCATTACTCTCTTGCAGAATTTGATTGTTCTTCATTGCTGAGGTTATGAGACCTATTCTTGTCTTTGTTGAGGTTATGAGACCTCTTTTTGTCTTCACTGAGGTTATGAGACCTCTTCTTTCCTTCACTGAGGTTATGAGACCGCTTCTTTTGCTGAGGTTATGAGACCTCTTCTTTTGCTGAGGTTATGAGACCTCTTCTTTTTTGCTGTTGTACAAGTCCTTTTGCATAAGGCAAAGTTTTGGGCTTCCCATCTTTCTTGGCTTTTGCCTTGAAAGGGACTCGGCTCATTCTTTGATTAAGGATTTCTCGACGATCCTTCCTTATTTGTCGCTTCGGGAACAACTTGTACAACATTTATTCACTTGATTAGAGAGAGCTGACTGTCATTTTGCATGAAGCGCTTGCATTCGAGTGCATAACCAAGTTAGCCTGAGAACTGCCTTCCCCAAGGTTGAGATTTAAGGGTTTTTTGTGTAAGGAAAGAAAACTCCTACTTCTAGGCTCGAAGGGTTAACGAGGGATTATCTTCCTTATTTCTCAAGTGTTTGGGGATTGAAGCAATGCCTTACATCCTCGGCAAGGTTTAATCGAAAGCATACCACAGCAATTATGGATATAATATTTTCATCATCCTCCCCAATCTTTGCTTATCAACAATTTGATAAGTGGAAACAAGATAAAGATATATTTTTTGTTTTTATGAACATAAAAGTAGATGAGTGAAACGAATGGACTTAATCAAAAGGTGCACAAACATTTCATTAAATCTTGCCAATTTGAAAGTACAACAAAGCTTATAAGCAGATACAAATTCAAAGCAAAGGAAATACAATTGAAAATACTGAAATGAACAAAATACAGCCAACTTCGGCGAATTGATTTCAGAAGATTTCAGTTTCTGGGCCCAAGAGGGGGAACACCTTCGCCACTAATCACTTATTCCTTGTGATACAGAACCTTAAGGGGCTTTGCAAGCCTTTTACCTTTTGCTTCAGAAGCCGATGCATTGGCATATGACTCACCTTCTTGAGGTTGTAGTGTCTTTAGCAGGCTTAGCAGTCTTGCTTCGAACTCTTTGCATTCTTCAATGGTATGCCCCATTATCCCAGTGTGGAATTTGCATTCAATCTCCGGGCGATCTTCTTCAAGGATCAGCTCCTTGTCATAGATCAGCCTTTGCGCAGTAGCTTCTAGGGCTCGAAAACCATCCAAGTCATGCCCTTCGGCTCCCTTGTGGAATTCACAAGCCAGGTTTGGATTGTGCCAAGGTCCTGGCACAGGGTTGAGAAGTCGAGGAGTTACCAACTTGTTCTGAATCAGCAGTGGGAATAGTTTGCTTAGTGGCATCGGGATAGGTGTGTGGTGAATCTTGCCCATTTTGATGGAGCACTTCTTCTTATCTTGGTTTCGAGAACCTCTAGGAGAAATAACCATTGGAGGCTGAAACACCCTTTCGGTAGACACCTGATGACGATCACATTCTGGTGCAAGACCAAGACCAAAGGTTGGCCGGTGTGAAGTTTCCCCAAAGGCAGATCCTTGGCATGGGAGAACTACAGGATTTGGCAAAGTATTGTTGATTTGAATGCCTTGAGGCGTGAACGAGAACTTCTCAGAGTCTAACAGATTCTGAACCTTACTCCTGACCACCTTAAAATCTTCAGTTGAATGCCCATGTACCCCAGCATGGTAGTCACATCGAACAGTGGCGTCAAAGCCTGGTGGGTATGGAAAAGGCACTGGCCATACCTCCTTTGGCATTATCAATCCACCTTTGATCAAAACTATAAATATCTGACTGTATGTCATTGGTAGCGGAAAGAAGTGCCTCTCCGGCTTCCTTGGCCTTTGTCGTGCATGCTGACGCGGCTGACGACAGTCTGACCCTTGATACTGAGGAGGCCCTTGAGTTGGAGGAACCATAAGAGACGGACTGACAACGTCTCTGAGAGTAATAGGGTGAGCGTGCTCCTCTTTTTTCATCAGAGCTCATAAAGTTTCTAGAACCCAATTCATCTGGAATTTGAGGATTCTGACATTCTCTTTCAAGTCTTCTTGGTTTTTCAAAATTTCATTCATTGTCGCCATTGTCCTGAATAGGTTCTAGGTATCCTTCAGACACAGAAGAATGAGGGAGACTCAAGACTGAGAAATGAAAATGAGATGTGAATGCGCAAAATGCTGATGCAAACGATAGTTTCATGTGATTCAGACATTTGTGAGATACCAAGGGATATCAAAAAAAGTCTCATTCTCATTAATAGCAAAGTGGATTACAAAAATCAATACATTTTCAAAAGTCTTAAACATACAGCTAAATAAAAGCTAAAAGACCTAAGGAGATTCCCCTAAAAGCCTCATGTTGAGCTTTCTGATTTCCTTTTCCATCTGATCTCTTTCCATGACGAGATTGTCGACGATTAACTTCCAAGGAGCCGGTTGAGTGCTAGAGGAACTTGGTCCTTCTTAGGTCTTTCTCTTCTTGCATGAAAGCATCTCTTCGTTCTTGGCTAGTAGTTATATTTGGAGTTCCAGGTTCTCCTCAACAACCACTTGATATTTGTACTTCCAGACGTCTCCTGCTTGCTGGGCTTAGCTCAATGAAATCTTCTGCTCTTCTTCCTTTGACATGAAATACAGAACGGGCCCTACTTTCAAAGCAATTGGTTCTTGTCTAGAATACGGCATCTTCAACTCAATAGCTCTTCTTCGGACCCATTGGAGATAAGGCTCTAAGGACACACAGTTAGGTTTTCCCATAGCATTCCTTCCCTTCTTGTGCCTGCTACCCCAAGCACTTAAGATCAATCTTCTCTGCTCTTCAAATTTTTCATATCCTTCAAAAAATATGTTTTCCAAATGAATACCAAGAGGCATATCTTTTAATGGATACCCCAATTGTCGACGAGCCAACACAGGGTTGTAGCTGATTCCTCCTTTGATACGAAGAAGAGGTACGTTACCAAAGTCTCCACAACTATCTGTGATCAATATTCCGTCGTACACGTGGTTGTACCAATTAATGTATGAATGAGAAAGATCCATAATCTTTTTAGACCACCATCCTTTTTTGAGATCCCAAAATGCGCTTGTTTTCGGTAGATGCAAAATAAACCATCTATACAGCACAAGGGGTACAACAAGTGATTTGTCCTCCATTATGAGCATTCCTCAAATGGACCGAATGATAAGCATCAGTGAGCAAATTTGGTATAGGATTTTTCTTCAAGAAGATCTTAATTGTATTCAGGTCCACAAATTTGTCAATATTTGGGAACAAGAAGAGTCCATAGATGAGCAATGCAAAAATGGCTTCGAAGGCATCCCTATTTGAGTACTTAGCATAGTACTGAGCTTTTCCAAATGAGAACTTAGTAGTCAACCCAAAAATTCCTCCCTTGGAAGTCATGTTGTTTTGGATGTCAACTTACTCCAAGTGGGTCTTCTTAGCTATTTCTTCCTCTTTAGGGTTCCTCTCGAAGATAGGAAAAGGAGACTCATCCCTAATAGGTAAACCAATTATCTGAGAATACTCTTCAAGGGTAGGTAAAAGTTGATAATCAGGGAAAGTAAAGCAATGATACTTTGGATCGTAGAACTGGAGCAAAGTAGAAAGGAGCCCTTCATCAACATTCTTCCTTAACAAGATCCATAGCTTCCCATATCTATCTTTGAATCCCTCGGGGTCTGTTAGCAAATCACCCAACCTCCTTAGGTCACCCAATTTAGGACTCTTGAAAGTGTATTTCACGGTATTCCTTCTTGTACTGTCCATGATATCCCTATGATATTCACAAAAAGAAGGTCTGAGTTCCATGAAACTGGCATGAAATGAATGTTCAATGATGTATGGATGCAAAACAAGCACATATATTCACAAATGTACAAGCACACAAGCAAAGGGTCTGGGTTAAGGTTAAGAGCATGGAGACATGGCTTACCCTTCCCAATTGGTATGTACTATAGGTTCTTCAACTGTAGAACATGGTTCTAAGAAGTTCCCAGAGTCGACAACCCATCTTTTGGATATTATCGATTTCCTAAATGACTCGGTAGCCAATAATATTCTCAAGAGAATCTCGTCTGAGTGTAGTATCGCGTAGCAACCAATTCGGGAATAGACTCTCTCATAGTCCTCGCACTACATCCTAAGAGGCCAAGTGGGGTTTGAAGATAACTACGGTTCTCAATATCACCGGCACCTAGGTAGAGAGAAGCACGTTTTCACGAATGGACTCGTTCAACATGACTAGACTCTCAAAAGGGCCTCAACTGAGTGATGGTGTCTCAAGTCAACTTTTTCGGGAATCGACTCCCTCAAAGCCTCCTTGAATATACCACCATCCTATAAATAAGTGCGCTCAAGTCCGGGTTAGGACTTATCTCACCACTCAATCGTAGCAACCCTGCCAAACAGAAGAACCCAAACAAGATAGGTATACAGATATATATACAGATATGTACAATCAAGCAAACAAAGCATAAGCATAAACAAGGTGGGTTTAACCCTAAAAAAAAAGTTTTCCCCAGTGAAGTCGTCATTTCTGTTACGGTGAGAATCAGATATCAAGCTATTAATTAACTTGAATCACACATCTTTGAAATTCACCACCGAGCTTTGATTTATCCAAAGGAAATGGTAAAGAACGAAAACCCTAATGAGAGAATCTAGGTTCGAGGGTTGGTTATACTAAGGGAAGGTATTAGCACCCTAAGTATCTGTAGTACTCTACAGGAACCTCTTGTTATATTTGTGTTATGTTATGTTTACTTCATAAGGGAATCTACTATGGGTAAAGGTAAAGACCTAAGGGTATATACACTAAGTATGCTCGCCAAGATATCGCATCTTGTGCCTACGTATCTGACTAAAGAATCAAAGCAACCGTAGTTCACCTAACTAAGGGTGAGGTACCATTGACTATGGCCAAAGTTCCAAGGGGGAACGAGTATGAGCTCATATAGAGTTTAAAAAACTCTCTAAGTCTAAGTTATGATGGGGATAGTGAATACTCAAGATGACGAGTCTCACACAGAGTCCAAGAACTCTGACTTAATTCTAAGTTATGATATTGTATGGCTATAAGGCCAAGGATAAGATGGCTATGACTATGAGTTCAAAGTTATGACAATGAGATTAAGAGATGGCTCTATGACTATGAGGTCAAGAGGGAATTCTATGACTATGAGGTCAAGGAGGAGGGTAATGAGTTTTCTATGACTTTAAGGTCAATAGAGAGGCTTTCCTTTGGAAGGGGAGGAAGATAACAATTTCTTATGAGCAAGAATGTTATAAAGGGAATTGAGTTTGGAATGAACAACATAAGTTCAAAAATTCAAAGAGAAAGTACAACAGTTAAGCATGCTTAATCTCAAAAGCATGATTCTAACCTCAATGTATGGCAAGAGATAGTTATGTAATTCACAACAATTAAGCATATACCTATCATTTTGAAGTTTGAAATTAAAGGGCAAAGCAATCAAGGCAAGAAACTTAGTAACAAATCCACACAAAATCTTAGTATGGTGAACCTATTCAAGGTTAATAAACTCTCTCAAAAACATCTCTCTCATGTGTAAAAAATTATCACAAGAACTTTCAAAGAAAAGGTGATTTTTAAGTGGAGTTCAAAATTTAACGAAACAAGTTTTATATGTTTTTTTTTGTGAATTTTTAATTTAATGTAAAATAAAATTAAAATTAAAATTAAAATATGAAAAAAATAAATTAAGCATTGAAGAATAAATATGAATTTTTTTTGGAATTTTTGGTTTAAGAGAAATATTTTTTATTAATTACAAATGAAATGGAAAATTTAAAAAGAAATAAATAGAAAGGAAGTAAAGTAGGGGTGTATAAGAAATTCTGGTCAGGTTAAAAAGCTTCTTGGTACGCATGGCGGGCCTGATTAGGGGGTGCGAGGAGCAAAAAAATTGCCTGGCCCAGATTGGAAAACAAGAGAGGCGAAATAAGAAAAATGAACAAAAGGATGTCTGGGGCGAGGGGGATTCGAACCCCAAACATCCTAGTCGCAGCGCATGGTCTCTACCACTGGGGTGGCTATACATCCGTTGTATAAGCCACCCCTGTAAATATTTAAGCTATGCCAGGCGAGTGAAAACTATATTTGGAAAGAAACACAAGAATAGCATGCTACATATTGAAATCAACAATTGGCCAAACACCACTAACTCACTAACTGCCAAAAGAGCCTCACACATGGGCCAATCACCTCATCATGCTATCATTCTCATCATACAAAACATGCAGAAAAATAAAACACTTTCGTGAGATCAAAACAAACGGCCATGGCAAACACCCACTTTACTCAATCACTTCCAAATTGTTTCTTGACCAAAAATCATGAAATAACATACTGATCTGCAGGACTCATGTAGTAGAATAAAATCAAACCTTAAATTTCTTAAAATAATGGTTGGAACTTGGAGTAAAATGAACATGAAGCTCTGGTATTTAAAAGTTGACATAGTGCCATAATGCATACTCCAAACTTAAACCTCTATCCTCATTACCAACCAAAATAGGCTTAGGTGAAAATGCAAGACCAAGATGACAGTAGGGATACTCATGCTATTTCGAATTGGGAATTATAAGTTAAAGGAGAAATGATAAGAAATTGGCAAAGGCAAAACCAGGGGGAGCTGATGTGCTCAGGACGAGGAACAAAAACTCACAAAAACTATCATACCAAAAACCAGTTCCTCATCAACTAAAGCTTAGTGAAAATACAATACAATAGCAACGAGAAATTACTTAAAACTTGGACATGAACATGGAATCAAGTGTTAAGAGAGTGTGAGCAAATATTATCAAATTATCATACAAAACTACATGTTATTATCTCAGTCTAACATGAAGTGGACACAATGAGACAATTCAAGCATATAAACCTACAACATGAGGACATGGATATTTCTGAATCATGGCAACACACACTCAAACATTCATAGTATTAGCCTATGTCTGTGGTCCAAAGCAAACAAGGCAACAACAATATTATATTTATCATATCAGCACAGTATCAGACCAATCTTTTCATATTGTTCATAGATAGTGATCGATTTATTCAAACAAGGCAAGAGCAATATTATATTTATCATATCAGCACAGTATGAGAGAGCAAGGAACAAAACAGAACTTGGTCACTAACATAACTTCAAACAAAACTTTCATGTTATTCCAACTATATTAGCCTAACATGGACAGTCTGAACATTTTCAAGCATTCAAACTACATCACAAAAGATATGGACAATATATCGTCCAACTGGTAGTTTCAAACAACACCATGTAGGTTCAATGAAATCAAGGCAGTACAAGGTTTTAGCAACATAGTCAGTATGTAACGTAAATGAACTTGGTTATATGATCATTGCATTTTAAACATGATGTTAGGGATTAAGAGATAGTGAGGACAAATATTGACCCTGCTAACAAGCAAGCTACATGTTGCTAATCTAAAATGGGGTGAACCACTTAGAAATAGCTCAGACCTTGTTATAACATGAAGACCTTAACACACAATGCTTCAGACCAACAATTGCCAGTTCAACACAAATATCACATCATCATTTTTAAAGCCATTTCAGGGTGACTTAAATGCAAGGTATGTATGATAACAATATGACATGCCAATATGAATATAGCAAGAATAAAACGGGTGAAGAGTACCAAGTGGAATAAGCCCACTGCACCTTCACAAGAGTGAGCTGAATTTCCTTTTCTTCAGCCTAGCAGCAGCTCCAAGATGATCCTTTCCTTCTCTTCACTTGTCAAACCAGAACTCACAGATATGTTTAGAGTTTGTATGTGAAATGTTGGTGTTTTTGAGAGTGGAACAAGGCCCTATTTATAGGAAAAAGCTGAGGATAAGAGGCATGGTTAGAATGGTACAATTTTCCCACTTTGCCCTTCTTGGAGGATTTTCGTGTGAGCTGGCTTTGGTTCAAAAGTCCTCAAGAGTTCTGATAGATGATCAGGTTAGGGTTTGGTTTTAATTTGGTGGACTGATGGGATTGGTGTAGAGTACAAGTTTCAAGGAAAATAGGAGTAACCATGTTGTGTGTAAAGTTTCTCTCACCTCATGTCAAGTTGCACCAAGTTGAATAAAACCATGTTATTTTAATGTTACCACTTGCAAGGAATCGTGGCAGAGGTTCTAATCACCCTAATCTTGTCTTTAGTATTCAGATTTGTGAGGGATTTGGTGATATTCTGATTTTTTCTAAGTGTAAGACAAAGTGCCAACATACCAACTTTAGTGTACCATAACTTAATAACCATTGATCCAAATTGTGAGATTTTTGATCCTTTGCAAAATAGGCATTTGATAGAACAAGTTTCATGTGGAAGAATTCTTGAAATGAGGTTTGGAATCATTAGAAGATCATCCATGAAGTTAGGTACAAAGGGTTGTCCAAGAAACTTAGAAAAAATTCTAAGTTATGAAATTTTCACAACTTGAAATAACCATCTTTAGGACATCATAACTTGAGATTGGTTTATCCAAATGAGGAGTTATGCACATGCTTGGAAAGCTTTAAAAACAAGGAACAACTTTCATGTCCAAAGATTTTTTATTTGAAGCTTGGAACTAGGTGAAAAATTAAGTTAAAGTTGGATGAAAATTAAGGTGAAAATGCTGAAAATTTCACTAAGTCCCAAAGGCATCTCATCTTCCAAGTCTCATAACTTAAAAACCATGCATTTTTTGAAAGAGGGTCCTCTAATACACTCTGAAGATCATGGAAAGAGCTTCCATTTGAGCTTTGATTCACTCAATTTAGATGTGTGGTTTGAGAGTTATGACCTACCCAATTTTGCACAAGAAGTGAATTTTCCACATTTGAAAAGTTACAAAGACCAAACCTTGTTTCCTTTGCAAGAAATCCTTAAAAAATTGATCTCTCATGCCTTAACCCATCAATGAGACGTGTCATGATGGATTGAGGATTTGGATGCTTCATTTTGGATCAAAATCTCAAAGTTTAGAGCTCAGTCAAAACCCTAATTTCACTTGTGAATGCACTTGGATGATCTCTGATGATCTTGCTTCTTCAATCACATCTAAGGTTCATAGATAGTCTCTAGGGATGTCTATTACCACATGGAGTCATGTCCCAGGGCTTGAGAACAACTCTTGATCAGTATCAAAGGCCATGATTGTCTTGTCATAACAAAACCCTAATTAGAGGTAGGTGAACTTGTGGCTCAAGGCACTTGGTGATGGGAGTCAGTCACACTTGAATTCCTGTTGAGTAAGACCTCTAGGATGTAGGTGAGCTCACATGGTTGCATTTGGATCCTTAATTGTCTTTTTGAACAGGTAACTTCCTTGATTCATGTGTGAGCTTGGCTTAGGAGACTTTGCCATCCTCTTTGTATAAGTCCTGGCTTTTCGCAAAAGAAACAAACTTGAAAGATGTGGGTTAGTTAAAAATGCATAAAAAATTGAAGCCTAAATGCAAGTGCAAGATGTTATGACATCTAAGAGGTAAAATTTTGGGTACAACATTGATGAACCAATCAAACCTTGACTGATCATGACAAACCTCTTTAGTGATTCTTCAAGTTAAAACCCTAATTTCACAACTTTTGGTCTGATGGTTTCTCTTGATTTAAATATCTTGAGATCATGGCACATGACTGGAGAACTTTATGACTGGCCTTTAAGAATGTCATACCCCAAATTTTGACCACTAAGATTCCCATCATTGTGTCAATCATCATCACAATATGGATGAACCATCATGCCTCATCAAATGCCTCAAGGGTTGTTGAGCATTCACTACAATCAAAATTAGGGTTTTAAGCCCTCTCAGAGCCTTAAACAAAGGATCAGTCAAGGAATGACTTGATCTTCAACTTGTATAGCCTCTAAAATATCCACAATGGATCAAAAGGACTCCCACTTCAAGGATTAAGCACAAGGCTGCTCCCTTCTAGGTGGATCAAGTCTCAAGATCGACAGTGTCACCAAATTAGGGTTTTGGTCGACCAGGGCCTCCAGATGGAAATTTTTCATCTGGGCACAAGCCAAATATCCAAAACATAACCTAATATACTCCATGGAACCTCATGGACCCAATCATCAAGTCAATTTGACCTCAGGGGATGCATTCATCAAAAATCAGGAATTAGGGTTTCTTGACCTAATTCACCCCTAAGTTGACTTTTGGGACAAATCATGAGCCAAGACCTAAAGACATGATTTGGGGGTCTTTAATATACTATATTGATCCATTTGCAACAATGGATTAATCCAAGAAGCTTGAGCAACAAGTCTCAATTTCATCTGCACCACAATTAGGGTTTCGCGAGGAAAGTCAACTGTAACTTTGACTTTTGACCAGGACATGCTCCCAAACCCTAAGACATGATTCAATATACCCTATGACACCCATGGAACATGTCCATCAAGTTTGATTTAGGTCAAGGACATGATTTCCTGAAGAATTGTACAGTTTGGAATTCATCTGATAAAAAGTCAACTGTGCACAAAAGTCAACTTTGACTTTTTGAGATTTTTTACCAAAATGGATTTTAACCCTAAAATGATGTTAATGTATGATTTGAATCATCATTCATCAAGAAAAATCAAAGAAAGTGGGATAACTTGTAAAAGGGGTAACCATAAAAACTTAGAAAAATTTCTAAGTTATGGAAAAAGTGACACTAATGTGCCAACTTTGGAGGACCATAACTCCTAAACCACAAGGGCATTGTTCCCCATTCAAAGCTTGATTTGTAGATCACATTGCCCTCTACAAAAGCTTCATACTGACCTATGTCCAAATTCCTCATGGATTTTGAGTTATGGAGTGATCAAAATCAAGAAAAGTCACTTTGTTCCAACACAGTGAAAATTTAACTAAGTCAGAATCTGCCTTTACTTTTTTCAAAGGCCCTCCGATGAGAATCAGCGAGGTCGTCGTCAAAGCGTTCGACGGATCCAGAAAAATAGTTATCGGCGAAGTTGATCTTCCCATAACTATCGGTCCTCACACTTTCCAAGTCACTTTCCAGGTCATGGACATTCGGGCAACATACAGTTGTTTATTAGGAAGACCTTGGATAATCAGGCTGGAGCGGTCACTTCGACCCTCCACCAAAAGCTAAAGTTCGTTCAGAACGATCAACTTGTCACAGTCTGTGGAGAACAGGCCTTGCTCGTCAGCAATTTATCGTCATCCACTTATGTGGAACCAGAAGGGATAATCAGAACCCAGTTCCAAGCGCTTTCGCTACACAAGGACGATCAATCCGGAGAAGGAACTTCGATTTCCTCATACAAAGATGCTATTAAAGCAGTCGAGAGTACCGATACAACCAGATGGGGACAGCTTGTCATTCCTATTGGTTTTTCTGCAACCTGTACCCAGACAGCTGCCAGCGATGAAAGTCTGCATCCCATTCAGAACTTCTTCCACAGTGGAGGTTTTCTTCACCCAGTCCCTCAAGCAGTCCATGCTATCAATGAGGAAGATCCCTCTGACACAGAGGAAGAGTGGAAGTCCTATCTTAACAAGGACGGTTATATGTCATAGGACGAAACGCAAACTCCTTTTTGCTTTCCTAAAGAGAGTCCGAGATTTATACCCAGGTCAGACATCGAAATGATATACGGGGATTGTGATCCGGAAGGATGCCGTGCTCCGCCAAATTCATTAGAGGAAGACACTCCGATGAAAGACAATTTTAACTACAATTACTATGGCCCGATGGATGGTTTGCCAATGTGGCAACCTTATCCAGGAGACTTGGGGCAAGAGAGTCAGCTGAACAATGAAACTCAGCTGACCGTCATTGAACAGAATACCTGTGTCCCCACCATGTCATGGGATCAACACTCAGGCCATTCAGAAACTACTCAACACAACGATGAATTTGCAACATTTGCAGGACTGGAATTCATCAACTATGCTTTTCCCGAGGTCAACGTCATCGAGAGGGATGACCCCTCCAGTTCCAAAGAAATATGGGACACCCTGGGACAACCAAGTGGAAAATTCGACTTTGTGGTCAAGTACACCGCTCCCGAAAGCTCTCGTATCAGGCTCGAAGACATCCAGCCAACTGGATGGGGAGATACAGCTAAGAGCACAAATGCTATGCAAAATACAACAGAGGAATTCTCCTACGACAACTCTTCCTGGGAGACAGATTCCAATGATTCAGCTTCACCAGAAGTCAGCGTCATTTCTGAAGACAAATCGAGGAAGGTGCCAGACTTTGTGATTCACCGAGGAGTTCGTCGACAATGGGTTGCTGTCGATGTTCCGAAGGTCGTTCTCCAATCAAAGTAATTGCCATCTTTAACCTTTCACCCTGCCCAGGTGAAACAGATGTTTTGATAGGGCTCGCTTTCTGTAAATTTCCCTCTTCGCTTTGCCCAAAGCGACAGAGTTTTGTTTTATAGGGCTGTAGTTTCAAGAATCGACTTGTTCACTAATAAAATAACGTCGTTCTGTAATTTCCGCATTTATTGTTGTTTTCTCTTTTCGTTTTTCTCAGAAAATGGTAATCCTAAAAAACAATTCAATAATAAAAACAAGCAGTAAAAGAAAAATACACTGCACGCACTCGCATTTTCTCTATCTCTTCTAAACACGAATTATCACGTCATGCAGATTGCTTGTTTTAAACCCAGTTGAAACATACGATCCGATGCCTTCTCCCGACTTTGGGTTCCCGATATTTGGGGCTGAAGAAGAAGTTGACAACGAAATTCCAGAAGAGATCTCCCGATTACTCAGACAAGAGGAAAGGTCCATTGAACCTCACAAAGAGTCGTTGGAAACGATCAATGTGGGTTCGGAAAAAGAGAGAAAAGAAATCAGGATTGGGGCACTGCTCAGTCCAACTGCCAAAGAGAGTTTGATAAAGCTTCTCAAAGAATTCCCCGATGTATTCGCTTGGTCCTATCAGGACATGCCAGGGTTGGTTACCAGCATCGTAGAACATCACTTACCGTTAAGATCGGAATGTCTGCCAGTAAAGCAAAGGTTGAGACGGACTCACCCGGACATGGCCATCAAAATCAAAGAGGAGGTACAGAAACAGATCGACGCAGGTTTCCTTGCTACATCTGAATATCCTCAATGGTTAGCCAACATCGTACCCGTTCCCAAAAAGGACGGAAAGGTCAGAATGTGTGTTGATTACAGGGATCTCAACAAGGCAAGTCCAAAGGACGACTTTCCTTTACCACACATTGACATGCTGGTGGACAGCACAGCAAAGTTCAAAATTTTCTCCTTCATGGATGGATTCTTGGGCTATAACCAGATCAAAATGGTGCCGAAAGACATGGAGAAAACTTCGTTCATTACCCCATGGGGTACCTTTTGTTACAAGGTGATGCCGTTCGGCTTGAAGAACGTCGGGGCAACCTATCAAAGGGCCATGACTACTTTGTTTCATGACATGATACACAAAGAGATAGAGGTATATGTCGATGACATGATTGCAAAATTGAAGACAGAAGATGAGCATGTGACCCACTTGTCGAAACTATTCGAGCGTTTGAGGAAGTACAAACTCCGCTTGAATCCCAACAAGTGCATCTTCGGTGTCCGTTCGGGGAAACTCTTAGGGTTCATCGTCAGCCAGAAAGGGATTGAGGTCGATCCTGACAAGGTCAAGGCCATTCGAGAAATGCCTTCTCCGAAAATTGAAAAACAAGTCAGAGGATTCTTGGGACGTTTGAACTACATCTCCAGATTCATATTCCTTATGACCGCCACGTGTGCGCCGATTTTCAAATTACTCAAAAAGAACCAGGATTGTGTTTGGTCAGAAGATTTCTAAACCGCCTTCGACAATATTAAGGAATACCTGTTGAATCCGTCGATTATATCACCTCTAGTGGAAGGAAGACCACTGATCATTTACCTCACAGTCCTAGAGGACTCAATGGGATATGTACTTGGCCAAGAAGACGAAACCAAACGGAAAGAGTCTGCCATCTACTATCTGAGCAAGAAATTCACCGACTGCGAGACTCGGTACACGATGCTTGAGAAAACTTGTTGCGCTTTGGCTTGGGTAGCCAAACGTCTTCTCCAATGCATGATTCATCATACTACTTGGTTGGTTTCCGAGATGGATCCAATCAAGTATGTCTTCGAAAAGCCTGCTCTCACAGGAAGAATTGCCCGTTGGGAGATGTTATTATCAGAATATGACATAGAGTACCACGCTCGGAAAGCCGTTAAAGGAAGTATTTTAGCCGATCATTTGGCTCATCAACCGATTGACGATCAAGAATCAACCGGGTTTGACTTCCCAGACAAAGATGTCATGTATTTAAATATGAAAGATTGCGATGAACCGTTACCCAGTGAAGGGCCAGAACCAGGTTCCTAATGGGGACTAATCTTTGACGGAGCAGTTAATCATTATGGAAACGGAATTGGGGCAATAATTGTTACCCCTCAGGGTACCCACATTCCTTTCATTGCCAGACTTACGTTCAAATGTACGAACAACGAGGCCGAATACGAAGCTTGCATTATGGGTCTCGAAGAAGCGATTAATTTAAGGATCAAAAACTTGGACGTATACGGCGATTCAACCTTGGTTACCAATCAGATAAAAGGAGATTGGAACACATACCAATCAGGACTGATTCCTTACAAAGACTATGCAAGAAGGTTGTTACCCTTCTTCAACAGAGTCGAGTTTCATCACGTCCCTCGTAGAGAGAATCACATGGCTCATGCCTTAGCCACTCTCTCTTCTATGATTAGTGTAGGTCAATGGACTGACCTACCTAAGATCGACATAATGCGCCTTGAACGGCCCGCCTACATCTTCATGATCGAAGCCGTCATAGACAACAAACCTTGGTATCACGATATCAAATGCTTCCTTCAGAAACAAGAGTACCCATCTGGGGCACTCAGAAAAGACAGGAAAACCCTCAGAAGATTGGCTGGAAGCTTCTTCCTGAGATGTGACACTCTTTATAAGAGGAATTTTGACTTGGTCTTGCTCCGATGCGTAGACAGACCAGAAGCAGATATGCTTATGAAAGAAATTCATGAAGGATCCTTTGGCACTCATGCCAACGGACACACAATGGCGAGAAAAATTCTGAGAGTAGGGTATTACTGGTTGACCATGGAATCCGACTGCTACAAGTACATGAGGAGGTGTCACAAGTGTCAGATATACTCCGACAAAATTCATGTACCGCCATCGCATCTCAAAGTTCTCTCTTCCCCGTGGCCTTTTTCCATATGGGGAATCGACATTATTGGCTTGATTGAACCTAAAGCTTCCAACGGACATCGGTTCATCCTGGTAGCCATTGATTACTTCACCAAGTGGGTCGAAGCAGCATCATACGCTAATGTAACCCGACAAGTGGTGGTCCAATTTATCAAAAACAATATCATCTGCCGTTATGGTGTTCCAAGCCAGATCATTACTGATAATGGATATAACTTGAACAATAAGATGATGAAAGAGTTGTGTGCGGAGTTCAAAATCGAACACCATAACTCATCTCCCTACCGACCCAAGATGAACGGAGCGGTAGAAGCGGCTAACAAGAACATCAAAAGGATTGTTTAGAAGATGGTTGTAACCTACAAAGATTGGCATGAAATGCTACCCTTTGCTCTTCATGGTTATCGAACATCTGCCCGCACTTCAACAGGGGCAATCCGGGTATTGATGGAAGCTAAGCTTTCAGAAGCTGAATGGTGTCAAAGTCGACACGGCGAATTAAACCTGATCGAAGAGAAGCGAATCACAGTAGTATGCCACGGTCAGTTGTATTAGCAGAGAATGAAGAAGGCATTCGACAAAAAGGTCCGACCTCGTGTCTTCAGAAAAGGAGACCTCGTGCTCAATAAGATACAATCATTTCTCACTCACTCTTGGGGCAAATGGACCCCAAATTATGATGGCCCCTATGTGGTCACGAAAGCTTTCTCAGGCGGTGCCTTGAGACTTGCAACCATGGACGGAGAGGAATTTGCCTACCCCACAAATGTTGATGTAGTCAAGAAATACTTCGCCTAAACTAAAAAAAAACGTCTCGGTGGATTGAAAACCCGAAAGGGCGGTCCAGGAAAAAGTCAGAGACATGAAAAAAATCATCCCGATGGATTGGAAATCTCATAGTACAATCCAGGAAAAAATTAGGGATAATGGTAAGTAACTATGTTCAACAGAGGCAAGTCCCTCAGCAGCAGTTACATCATCCATCGGAGGAAAACTCCAGTCAAGGTCATCTTCGACCGAAGCTCAGGACGTCCCGAATTCAAAGTTGGTAGAAGGATAATGGTCGTTATGTTTCAACGTAGCCCTTTTCCTTGTAAATTACCATTTTAAAACTTTGTATATACTCTTTGGAATCACGCGTTTGGTTGATCTCCATCTTATTAATAAAATTTGAGCCCTTGTGCTTTTATTTGTAATTCTTATTTGTTTTAGCCTTACAGAATGGCGTTTTAACATGATCAACGATTCTTGAAATAAAACAAAAATGAATTTACTTGTAAAACTTTTTCTGCTTTAAAATAAAGATGGCAATTGCTTTTGACTGTTGAACATCGGAAGAACGTCGATTGCGTCTCCAAAGGCGTTTGAATTTCAAAGTGCAGAATCAAAGTACTCCTTCTAGGCCAGTACGCCTGAACGAAGGATCAACTGTATGAGATGTGGTTTTCCCATCTGATACCCTCGACCGAGTTCTTAGCTCCTAAGCCCAACCAACATAGTTCCCTGCGAGGACTACTTCTCCTAAGCAAGGTAGAATTGCTACTTTTGGACCAACGGTACTTCATCTCCCACTGTGGCCGAGTATCCCGTCATGTTCATCCATTAGTCTGTATGTCGCGTCAGTTTTGGCAGCATATACATACATACAACATGCATTATTGATTTGCATTCACATTTCATATTGCATCACTCTGGTCGGTCTTGTCCCCTAGTGATAAAGGTCCTCTCAATCGAGTTGTCAGTTCTTTCCTCGTCAGGAAATGCTGCGTCTGAACAATATCTCTCTTCCAGTTTAGTTCTGGATTAGAATCGGCACTCGACCACTTTGATAACTTAAACCTCTAAAAAACCAGAGAGACCTTAGTAAACATCACTCTCTGCCATCGAAGATGATATCCTTGCTTTCCCAGATTAAAGAAAAATCCCCAGAGAAAGCCTCTTAAGCAGAGATTTGGCAGCACAGCTGCCTTTCTCCGAAAGACCGCTGATGAAAAGGTCATCGGCACCTCAAAATTGGAGCCCATCATATGGCATTTCTCCAGGAAGATCCCGAGAAAAGTATGATGTAAGACCCCAAGCGGAAGCAGTCTCTCAAGAGACTCATTTTCCCTAGGTAGAATCGACAAATGGCGTCTCCCAAAACAGAGAAGTTTGTGTGCCTCTACAATTCAGATGAATGGGTTCCCCAGCAAGTCTGACATCAAAACTTTTTCCACTCAAATGGCATCTCCCCAGGAAAATTCGGCGAGAAGTTTGAGGAAAACCGCTACAAATAGCGTCCCTTGTCAAGAAAGTTTATTGACAAAAGAAACTAAGACCAGTTCCTTGGTAGGAAACCAGGATCGAGGGGAAGTTTAAATCAGATACTAAGACCAGTTCCTTGGTAGGAAACCAGGATCAAGGGGAAGTTTAAATCAGAAAACTGAGACCAATTACTTGGCTGAAGACTAGGATCGAGGGGAAGTTTAAATCAGAAACTAAGACCAGTTCCTTGGTAGGAAACCAGGATCGAGGGGAAGTTTAAATCAGAAACTTAGATCAGTTCCTTGGTAGGAAACCAGGATCGAGGGGAGGTTTATTTCAAAAGAAAACTGAGACCAGTTACTTGGCTGAAAACCAGGATCGAGGGGAAGTCTACCTTTTCTAAGCATCATTGCTTAGCAAAAGAAGATGAATGCGCAAGCTGCCATTCATAGCCATCAAAATTTTGGGTATTCCGATATTTAATCCTCTTGCACCCCGAATGCCCGAATACTTTCGTCATTCACACCTTCGGGTCCAAGAAGATTAAATAGGGGCATCTGTCATACCCCAAATTTTGACCACTAAGATTCCCATCATTGTGTCAATCATCATCACAATATGGATGAACCATCATGCCTCATCAAATGCCTCAAGGGTTGTTGAGCATTCACTACAATCAAAATTAGGGTTTTAAGCCCTCTCAGAGCCTTAGACAAAGGATCAGTCAAGGAATGACTTGATCTTCAACTTTTATAGCCTCTAAAATATCCACAATGGATCAAAAGGACTCCCACTTCAAGGATTAAGCACAAGGCTGCTCCCTTCTAAGTGGATCAAGTCTCAAGATCGACAGTGTCACCAAATTAGGGTTTTGGTCGACCAGGGCCTCCAAATGGAAATTTTTCATCTGGGCACAAGCCAAATATCCAAAACATAACCTAATATACTCCATGGAACCTCATGGACCCAATCATCAAGTCAATTTGACCTCAGGGGATGCATTCATCAAAAATCAGGAATTAGGGTTTCTTGACCTAATTCACCCCTAAGTTGACTTTTGGGACAAATCATGAGCCAAGACCTAAAGACATGATTTGGGGGTCTTTAATATACTATATTGATCCATTTGCAACAATGGATTAATCCAAGAAGCTTGAGCAACAAGTCTCAATTTCATCTGCACCACAATTAAAGTTTCGCGAGGAAAGTCAACTGTAACTTTGACTTTTGACTAGGACATGCTCCCAAACCCTATGACATGATTCAATATACCCTATGACACCCATGGAACATGTCCATCAAGTTTGATTTAGGTCAAGGACATGATTTCCTAAAGAATTGCACAGTTTGGAATTCATCTGATAAAAAGTCAACTGTGCACAAAAGTCAACTTTGACTTTTTGAGATTTTTTACCAAAATGGATTTTTAACCCTAAAATGATGTTAATGTATGATTTGAATCATCATTCATCAAGAAAAATCAAATAAAGTGGGATAACTTGTAAAAGGGGTAACCATAAAAACTTAGAAAAATTTCTAAGTTATGGAAAAAGTGACACTAATGTGCCAACTTTGGAGGACCATAACTCCTAAACCACAAGGCCATTGTTCCCCATTCAAAGCTTGATTTGTAGATCACATTGCCCTCTACAAAAGCTTCATACTGACCTATGTCCAAATTCCTCATGGATTTTGAGTTATGGAGTGATCAAAATCAAGAAAAGTCACTTTGTTCCAACACTTAGTGAAAATTTCACTAAGTCAGAATCTGCCTTTACTTTTTTTCCAAATGTAGGGGGATTTTTCACTTGGATTCAAAAGAGATCAAAACCAAACATGTTCAAACAGTTGTTGTATCATGTAAGGGCTTTTCAAAATGGCCAAGAACATTACCAAATTCAATTTGAGCTATGAGATATGACATTGGCAAGATGCCTTGCTGAAATCTGCCAAGGCAAGGCAGATTTTTGTACTTTTGGTCGATTTGCCAAAATCAGCCAAATCCAAACACTCCTATCCACTTGGACACCTCTGAGGATTGAATCTAAAGGGGACAATCACTGAGCCAAGCCTCCAAAGTCTTTGGAACAAGAAATAGCATGTTGAACCTAGAATTGCCAAAATAGGGACAAGACTCCAATTTTGGATTGGAGCATTCAATGGAAGCATCAAGGTGGCATGGACTGAGCTCTTAGCAACTGAATTCAGTCAAGACTTATCCAAGACCAAGGGAACCAGCAGCCTGTGCCTTAACCTCTAGTCAATGGCTAGAGGAGACTTGGATTTTTATTTGCCAACATTGGCCAAACCTACTCAGCAGTTGCCATTCACTATTCCTTGCAAAACAAACTTGCTCTACTATAAATAGAGCTCAATTGTGATTAGTTTGAGTACACCAAAGCCATCAAACAGATGCTTTCCTCAAAATCTCTTCTTTCACTCCAATTTTGCCTTCTAAGGCAAGTCACTATCGGGTTTTGAGTTTGAGAGCTTTTCCAATCAAACCAATCACACACACGCCTCATATACATCACATATGAGCTGATCAAACACTTAAACAACAACTGGAACACTGATTTCTCAGAATCACCAGTCAATTGCTCAAGGTTTTAACCAAGTTACAGTTGAGATGCCATGAAGTGATCCAGCCAATTTCAACCAAGTCCAAGCATTCAAACACACTCCATAGGGTGTAGGGAGGTTGTTCAGATCATCACAACTCATCTGTAACACCTCCAACTCAGAAATCAATTTGCTCTTGCTGTCACGACCTAGAGGTAAGCCTAAACTTGGTCATCTCTCAATCCATGGAATTTTTGCTGCACAATAATTTGGCCATATGTTCATAATCATGCATGGAATATTTCCCCTCAATTAATTGCATTGTTTGAATCGTGTATCAAAAATCCCAGCCTTCATGCAGAATCTAGGGTTCTTGAGGATTATTCATGATTTCTTGTTTTATGTTTAATTTAAATGAAATTAATTGTCATAGACATGATCGTGAGGTTGAAACGAGTTGATTGGTATGTGGATTGCATGATATGATTAAGTATTCAGTGAGATTGGATAGAAAATGCAAATCTGAGAAACTCAGAACACGCGCGTGTTCTTGCCCTTGTTCTTGGCGCCATTTTCCAACATTTGAATATTTGAATTTTGTGATTTTTATTTAATTGATTCAAAAATTAGTTTCTTTCTGAGTTTTAATGATTTTGAGTTGATTCTTTTTTTAATAATTCACAAAAATGTTGAAATATTTTATTTTCCCAAAAAATCCCAAAAATATTATTTATTTCATATAATTGATATTTTTGTAAAGAATTAATATTTTAATTGTTTTTGACATTTAAAATATTTTTTCCCTCTTGATTTTGAAAAGATTAATGACTTCTAATTATTTTGTAGGTCAATACTTGATTTTTGAAGCATTAATCCAAGATCATAATTTGTTTCCCACATGTTAAACAATTTTTTATCATTTTAATTGAATTTTTATTCAATTAAAATACATTTTGGAAATAAATTAGGGTTTTTGATTAATTCAACCCTCACAAATCATTTTCAAACACTTTTTGGGCCTCTATTAGAGTGTAAGACCCAACCCACTTGTACAGAAACAATTTTGGGCCTCACTTATTGTATAAGTCCCTCTGTACATTTTTAAATTCGGCACGATCATCGCCAGTTTAAAAATAAACCATCTGGGCCTCTCCTTGAGCTATAAGCCCCATTCAAAAATTTTGGGCCTCTAATAGAGTGTAAGACCCAACCCCCTTTTAACCAAAACCATTTTTGGGCCTCACTTATTGTATAAGTCCCTCTGCGTTAAAAGAAAACCTCGGCGCAATCGCCATTTTTAACGAAAAACCATCTGGGCATACCCTCGAGTAGTAAGACCCATTTCTTTTCTTTAAACCTTTTGGGCCTCTATTAGAGTGTAAGACCCATCTCTTTGTACAGAAAACTTTTGTGGGCCTCAGTCACTTGTATAAGTCCCTCTGTACAAATTTAATAGTACAATCACTGGTAAAACCCTGGGCCTCTCCTTGAGCTGTAAGCCCCAAATCTTTCTTTTTCAAAGCACTTTCTGCTTTGATTTTGAATATACTGTTGTTTTCAATCTATCTTTGTTGAACAACTAACCAAACAGCATGGAAGCTCTACAACCGAGTAAGTGTTTATACGCTTTCATTTACTGCTTTCATATACATATAACTGTATTGTGGGGCTGTTTCGCTGTAAGTCTTCTTTCATAAACTCATATCAACTGTGTAATAATAGTATAGATATTTAGAGTTTCCTCGACAACTACGTCTAGAACTAGGTAAAGCCGTTTCGTTTATTCGTAGAAATAGACAGCTAGATCCCCAATAGGATCACCAGATAGTCTTCTCTTCGGCTGTCCTCATTAGGAATTGTCAAGAAACTCTACTCCCAGAGATGAATGTATTCTCCGTGAATGGCATCTTTGAGTTTCTTCCAAATTCTCAAACTTTCCTGGCTTGATCTATTCCTCGTGAATAGCCTGTCATGAATTTCTCGGGGTTTGGGGACCCACGGGCTTCTTAAAAGCATCGGCCTCCTCTTGGGCATCGTACAAGGACCCACCGGCTTCCTAAAAGCAACCCCGCCTCCTCTTGGGCTTAGTACAAGGACCTGCCGGCTTCTTAGAAGTATTCACAGCCTCCTCTTAGGCTTCGTCTAATGATCTCTTCCTCCGGGAATGATAGCCTCCTCTTGGGCTTCGTACAAGGACCCGTCGGCTTCTTAAAAGCTTCCAGCCTCCTCTTGGCCTTCGTACAAATTGTCCCGACGACCTCCTAGAGGTATAGGAACATAACTTAGTCATCTGCATAGAACATTCCTTTCCAAGAGTCTACTACTATTTCTCAAAGCATAGTACAAAAGATGAAACTCTAAACTTGGACAGTCTAATTTCCTTGAGCCTCAAAGACATTCTCAAGTGACCCCTTCAAAAATAGGAAGGAAACCCGTAGACTCGGACAATCTCAATACCCTTCAGATTTCCCACTTCCTTAAAGAACAGGAAATATCCCTGATCCTCGAATCAAAATCCCTGAGGGCCAACATTACTCATATAAGAACTGATTTTCTCTTTAAATCAGCATACTGGACCTGTCACTCAACTAAAACAGCAACCATAGCCTCCTCTTGGGCTTTGTACAATGATTCTCCCCAGCAAAGTCAAACAACGTTTAGCCTCTCTCTCGGGCTTTGTACGAGACACATAAGAGACTCCCTCGTTGAGTCAATCACCCTTTCGCCTCTATCTCGGGCTTTATACGAGATACAAAAAGGTTCTTATTGAGCCAAACAAATTTCAGACTCCATCTCGGGCTTCGTACGATATACAAAAACACTTTCTTGTTGAGTATAAACCACTCTCTTGTTGAGTATAAACCACTCTCTTGTTGAGTCAACCCTTTTAGCCTCCATCTCAGGCTTCGTACGAGATACCATAGAGGACTCTCTTGTCGAGTCACTTCCCTTTTAGCCTCTCTCTCGGGCTTTGTACGAGACACAAAAACACCCTCTTATTGGGCCCATAGCCTCCTCTTAGGCTTTGTATAAGAAAACCACTGGTTAATCCAATCAACCTTTTAGCATCAAAACTGTGCCTCGTTCACAGTACACAAACATCAACAACTTCTTCCCCGTCATCTAATCGTTGTAAGCGGCAAGCCTCTGGATCATTTATATCCATGCCACTGTCCCTCTTTTAGCATGAGAAATTCCTAAGGAAAGATAGCATTGCTCTACACTGAGTTAAAGTCTTCTCCTTTAGGTTAAAATCCCCTATAAAGGAAATTATGGCATTGCCGGATTCACACATCCCGGTTAAAGTAATTCTCCTTTATAAACAGTTGTGACATACAACCCCCTCTTTAGAGATGACAAATTCTCTCTAAAGTCAACACCCTTTTAGCTTCACATCTTGGGCTTTGAACAAGATACAAATAGACTCTTCAGCTTCACATCTTAGGCTTTGAACAAGATACAAACCACCTTTCACTTCATGTCTTGGGCTTTGAACAAGACACCAAAACAACCATTTCCTCCCATAGAATAGGAGGAACTACGAACACTCTGATTTCCCTGTTTCGGTAAACGGGAATACGTAGGCATAAGATTGAAAGAAAAGATCTTAGAGAGCACACTAAACAAAAACCCAAAATCCCATACTTTCATATATCCGTCCTAATATCTAAACCTCCCACCAATTGACCAAACACCACTTTTAAACAAAATACACCCAATAGAGACCCCGAATCTTTGTAGCATCTGTAACCTAACAGACCGTTGTTTAACCTCAGTTTGCAAGCAGGGTTAATTTGAGACATCTATTTCCCTTCCTTCATCAGCTTTAATAGGATAAAAAATGAATCAAGCTGTAGATACCAAAGAGCGGTAGTGCTTCGCAACCACATCCAAAAATCGCTCGCTACAAAGAACAACTGGTTGAATCTTTAGAGCCTCAGTTGGCTTCCTTGAATAGATGACTTCATACACTAATCTCAATCAACTGGTGAACTCTGGTGATGGATGTATAGAGCCAAGAAGAGCCTTAGAAAATTTTGAAACATATGAGAACTAGGGCTTATTGACCTTGCCCTCTTTCTTGTGCCAAACCTATCTTTCACATAAAAGAACAAACTAGCAAGATATGGTGGTTAGTGGACAATGCATAGATGATTGAAACCTAGATGCAAGTGCAAGATGTTATGACATCTAAGGGGTAAAATTTGGGGTATAACAGCTGTGAATCTTGTGCTTCATACATTAAGGTATTCTTCTTATTCCATCTATTGTTAGATATTTCCCATTATCTCGTTTGTTGCATGTTGTTTTTGTTGATTATTCTCATTTTTTCATATTCGTTTTCACTACCTTAACAAAGACCATACTTTGGAAACTTCATAATGTTTGTGTAGCTATGGAAAAATGTATAAGAAGCATGAAGATATGATGGAAACTTCATCCACCTTATACTTTTTTTTTCATAGCTTCACGAACAAGATATTAGTAAATGAAGAAACAACAGTGTAAGCAAACTTCATCTAGTTTTAGAAACAATGAAAAGAAATATAAGAAGTATGAAGCTTTTGTGTAAGCTTTTTCCTCCTTATATTTCTTCATTGATTCCCAAACTAGTTGAACATCATAATTGATTCCTGTTCCGCGATTAGTTTCATTAAAAGGTGCGTTATTCCTGTTCCTCTCTTTACTCTTCACTGGATTATGGTTTTAGGGTTTGTTTTCAACTGAGGATGCTCATTTTTAAAGTTTGCTATGTTTCCTTACAGGTTAAGAGGATGATACAGGGTGATGATGCTGGTGGTAGCAAGCGTATTATATGAGTTTATAATATCTGGATCTGGTATAAAATGTTGTTTGAGTTTATTATATTCTATTAGGATTGTTTGTTTCACTAACCCTCACTTAAAGTTTGCTGGTGGTAGAAAGCGTATTATATGAGTTTATAATATCTGGATCTGGTATAGAATGTTGTTTGAGTTTATTATATTCTATGTAAATTGTTTGTTTCACTAACCCCACTTAAAATACATTCATTTAATTTGACATAGATACTTATAATCTGCAAATTAAGTTGTATTTGAAAACCAACTTATATGAATCAATGTTTTTGAATTGCATCCCTCTCATTGTTCATCTCACGGTGTTTAATATATATATATATATATAATGGTATAATGATCTGGTTCCTTAGATGCATTGCCATCTTCCATTATAGTTAAATTTCATTAACAACAAATTATTAGTTAATCTGCCTCTCCATCAACACTTATAATCGTAAAACTTCCGATTATAAAAATTATGATGATAAGTGATGATGATGAGGCAGATTATCCAATGTCTTGTTCTTATGGAAATTTAACTATAATCGAAGATAGCGATATATTGAAGGAGTCAGATCAATAAACCATAATATATATGTAAAACAACGTGAAATGCACGATGAGACGAATGCAATCAGAAAACATTGGTTTGTTTAAGTTGGTTTTCAAGAACAGTTTAATTTGTAGATTATAGACTTCTTCATCAAATTGATTCCATGTATATTTCTTTAATGAGGTGTTTGGAAAACAAGCAATCTACATTTAATATAATAAACTCATGGTACTTACAACAACGGTTATCTATTGTAACCGAGATCATAGGTAATTTATGTTTTACATAATTCGCTGCTGATGGGTTTCGAACCCAGTACCTAAGTGTATGTATCACAACGGTTTATTATCATAACCGTTGTGATATATGGCGTGCGTCCTGCCTTTCAATAATGGTTTCCAGACCGTTGTAGAAACATCGAACTTACAACGACAATCTACATAACAACGCATTTGCCCGCGTCATTATATGTCATTCCCAACCGTTGTTAAATGGGTTTTTCGTAGTAGTGAGAGATTATCCTAATAAAAGCAATAAAGTGAAAGTGTGCAAGTGAACTAACCAGAACTTGACAAGAGTCAAGACCAAAGTCCAATTCCTTTGGAGTAAGCCACAAGTAAGCCAAGTAAGCAAAGCATAAACCAAGGTATCAAATGAAAGAAGAGCTCAGGCCAAAAGGTCAAAACCAAAGTATCAGAGCCAAGTCTTCAAGAAGTCAACCCAAGGTCAAAGGTACTAGATGAATTCCAAGGTCTCAAATCACAACTCCAAAGCAAAGGACAAGAACCTAATTCTAAGTCCATAAGTCCGACATCCAAGCTTGGGATAGTAACCAATAGTCCAAGGAAGCAATTAAGATTTTGGGTGTTTTTCCTTTATTTATGTCTTTTAAAAGAAAGTCCAAGTGGACAAAGGAAAAAGAAGCATAAACATAAACAATATGAAATGTAAATGATGAAATAAAAGCATAATGTAAAGAGCATGAAAGTAAATGACATACAAGTAAAGGTGCAAGAAAACTAAATGACATAAAGTAAAAGTTAGCACAATAATATTTTTAGTGTTAATGTTAGAATTAATAATCCGATTCGGGATAAATTTAGCGCTATGTTATGCAATTGTAGCATAATCTATAAGAAAGATCATGATATGGGAGGCCGGTCAATAAAAATTTATGTACCATACATGTTAGAGATATGATAGAAATCATAATCCTAAAACATGTAGCACAAGTAAAAACCAAGGAGGGATCAAACACTAAGGTAAGGAGATTAGTTCATTACATCAATCAATCCTTCATGACTACTTATGACAAACTTATGCATCAATCTAAAGTACTTCCAATGATCATTGATCCATTGAATAGTAGATTTGAAATGATGAAAGTTCATCAAGCATCAATCCAAACATCATGAACAAGATGGACAACGAATCATCCAATTGATCAAGAGATATTAAAATGGAAAAAGAAAGAGAAGGAAAGATGAAGAGAAGACCAAATTGAATCAAGACTCAAAATCCATTCATCATCAATTTCAATAAACTTTCTTGGTTGATTAAGGCACTAAACCTATCATCAACTCAAAGCACCAAAAATGAATCAAATGATTCATTTTATGATAGATTTGAATTGATGAAGGTTCATCCAACCTCATCAACACCCAAAGTCCATTGAAATTAAAGACAACTTTGATAAAAAAGTTATGATCCAAGGTAACAACCAGTAAACAAACCAAAATTCTATAATACACAATTAAAACGCATGAAACAATTTTTTAAAATGATTTTTAAAATGAAAATAAGAGAGAAAGTCAAGATGAAGCCTCTAAAAAAATATAAAATGATCAAGAAAATTAAGACAAGTCAGAAACAAGTCAAGGATCACATAATAATTTTTGGAGAATTTAAAAATGCATAAAAGTATTTTTAAACAAATTTAAATGCATGAAAAATGAAGCAAATAATGAAAAATATAAATTCAAAGAATAAAAATATGGAAAAATGCTCATAAAATAGAAAATATATTTAGAAAATTATGAAAAAAAAAAAGATGGAGTGAAAAATATGAAGGGAACTATTTTTTTTAATGATTTTTCAAAATAAAATGAGAAAATAAAATAATTAAAATAAAATGAAACTGCTGGAAAAAACCACAACCATTAGATCTGATATAAGGTTGAGAATCAAAACGCGTGCAACCATTAGGTTTCATTTAATATAGATACAAGGGCTCAAATCAAGAGAGGCACGGTGGAGTTTAAATGAAATAACGCACATGATTTATTTTAAATCAAAGTGTAACGCCCAAATATTAATTATTTATTTAATTGAATATTTAGTTAATTAGTTGTGAATAATTCGGTCGATTTTGTGTTGCAGTGAATTGAGTCGTTAAGTCGGTATTTTAAGTTGGTAAGTCGTAGAAATAATATTAGAGATAATATTATTGTTGTTGGAGTGTGTTGGTGTAGTGGGCTAGAATTCATGTCAGAATAAGTAATAGAGGGGTGTAAGTTATTAGGCCCATTAGTAATATTAGTAGAATATTAATATTATATGATAAAAACAAATAATATGAGAAGAGGAAGTTAGGTTTGTATCAGTAGAGGAAAGAAGAGCAGATCGTGAGAAGTTGAGAACGAGAGAAACCGCTACCGGTGCCAAATCCCCAGAATCTGATCAAACCTAGAGCTGCCTTTAATCCAAGGTAAGGGTGGGTTCGACTATTATAACTGGGTTATGATGAATGATATAAGGGTTGGGGATTATATGACTGTTTTCCATTGATTTTCTGATAAGTTGTTGTTGTCTGTGTGGAAATTGATATTGATGTTGTTGAATTGTGATTCTGCTGTTGTAATGTTGTTGTTTTTGTGTTAATACTGATGAGTCGATGTTGTTAAATTTTATCGTTGGATTGATTTTGTAAACATTGCAGTGAAATTGTTGTTTCTGGAAAATTTGGTTAGGGACGAATATCACTGTTCACAAATGCACGGGTGGCGCAGGCCACCCATCACTCACATAGGGGTGGCGCAGGCCACCCAAAACAAGAGAGAAGCATGTGGCACAAGCCACCTCTGCTAAGGGTGGCGCAAGCCACCACCAACCAGGAAGAATGAAGTGGCGCAAGCCACAGGTTGCTAAGGTGGCGCAAGCCACCTGGTTCTTAGGAAAATTTTGTGTTGTTTTAGTAGTAGGTAAAGGCAGAATGAGCAGAAGGTTTATGAATTAATCAATTTATTATACAATCACATATTATTAAGTCATATATGTTAAGATTAATGGATTAACAGAAACCACATATTATTGAATCAATATGTTAGTATTAGTATATAGCAGAAAACAGAAGTTGATGAATCATCTAGCAGAAAAATAATATAACCACTATTAATATATGTAGCAGAAATTTAATAGATTTCATAGCAGAAAAATCAATTGGAATCAGAATCAGCCAATTAACATTAGCAGGAAATTGTTGCAGGCAATATTTTGCAGAAATGAGAACATAGCAGTATTTTGAAGTTTGGCAGAAAAATGTTTTTTTACTTTCATGACAGAAAGTTTTAACTATAGCAGGGGCATTGTATTAGAAACCAGAAAAGTCGCAGAATTTTATAATAAACTAGTATTAACAGCAGAAGTGAAAATAATGCAGTTTTAGTCGGTTTAGCCGATTTAGGCGGAAAATTTAGTCGCTCGAAATTTAACGAAAATTGACGGGGTATGTCGGGTAGTTTAGTAGATGATTTTCGTTGATTTGTTTTGTCGAAATTATGTCGGAAAAGTTGATTTGCAGGTACAGCTGAGTTGTATCGTTTCGTTCCGGTATACGGACAAGTTTTAAGTTGTAGGCTTGATAGCCAACGTTGTATAAGTTGCTATGTTGTTTTAAGTTGATTATGTTGTGAATGTTGTTGAGTTGTCTATGTTGATGAGTTGTGCATGTCATAAAGCATACATTGCATTTTATGTCGGAGTCGTTGCTCACACCACGTTGGCCTGGATTGGCACAAGTTGAAAGTTGAAAGTTGAAGGCTTATGCCTTGATGCCTCGATAAACTGGCAATTTTAAGTTGGGAGTTTTACTCCAAATGGTACCACATGCATAACATAGTCGAGTCGTATTAAAGTTGCATTTATTTTCAAGTTGTTGTTGATTGTTGTGTCGTTGTTGATGTGAAGTGGTGATAATTGTATGATTCCTATCTATGTATTATTTATCATACTTCGTTTATAAAATTCGATATCTCACCCCTTCTGTTTGAATGTTACCCCTATGTTGGTAACGTGCAGGTTAGCAGAGATGAAGGTCGTTTATCTTCATTAGTTGAGTCGGTGATGTCGCTCTGATACGTAGCACTCGGGGGGTTAACGCATGTTTTCGTTTAGTTGTTGGATTTTCATCATGTTGCTGAATTTCAAGTTGTTTCCGTTGAGGATATATCATTTTAAGTTGTTTTGATGTCAAACACGAGTTGAACTATTTTAAAGTTGCAATTATGAATTCGTTGAGTAGTAATAAAGATGTTTTATTTTACAGAATAAATATAGTTGTCATTTTGCCACCTGATGTTTGAGTGTTATGTATCTATGATTAAATGCGATAAGTGTCGTTGTGTTTAAGTTGAAAATGTGGCACCCTATTTGAATGTTGAATTTTTGAAACTCTGATTTATGAATTTCCGCCGGGTAGAAATGGGGTGTTACAATAGTGGTATCAAAGCCTGGTTGGTCTGTCCGGCCAAGTTGTCTAATGTTGTTTATCCCTAGTACGCGACAAGTGTGTGGAACACTGTCGGTACTTGTTTGTTTTCCTAATCGATGGTATGCAGGAGTTGGTTTGAAACAAGTGGGGGAGAAGTTTACTTCTCCGCGATGTTTGTAGTATGTGAAGTTGGTTCGAAGTGATATCGCTTACAGGAGTGCAAGTGTTGTTGGAACTGTGTTGTTGCGAATCGACGAGAGTATGGACTCATGATTTTATCCGTCGGTCCGGTTGAGACATTTTGAAGGAAGGCGAGTCAGTATGATTGATGTTTGCTTCTCGGAAAAGAAAGGGCAATGTGACGAATAGTGATATGCAAGTGGAGTATATCTGGGGTGAAGTCGGATGATTTCCAGAGTTAGGTGCAGAGCAAGGATAGTTGGAAGAGTTTGGAAGCAAGAGAAAGAGGTAGAACTCATGTTCACCAATTCCGGTTTTTATTTTCGTATTTATGGAGCAGCCTTCAATAATAGAAGCATAACTTTCTACTCGTAACTCCGATGAAAGCGATTCTGGACTTTTCGAAAATTTTACGAAATTCCCTACAGTTTGCATATAAATTTTGTCTTCGGTATGTTTTTGAAGAGGGAGAAAAACGCGTTTGAATATTTGGGTCTGGTGCTGACTTTTGGAAAATTCTGCATACGGGAATTCTTGACCAGTCTCATTGCAAGGACGATAACTTTTTACTCGTAATTCAGATTTGAGCGATTCTTGAAGTTCAGGAGCCTACACGAAATTCCCTTCATTTTGGAATATACTTTTGTGTCTGGGAGGTCTGTATTGAAGAAGATAATCGTGTTTGAAGTTGGACAATTCTTGCTGGAAATAGTAAGATGAAGTCAAGTATAAAATATTTAGTAATAAGAAGAAGAGTATCGGAGAAGCACATGGAAGTGCGGCGTATGATAGTTGAGAATGATTAAAGTATAGAAACCCTTGAGGAATGTTAAATATTAAAGTGGATTGGGTGTTGTTGGCGAGATGTGTCGACATGAGTCAGAAATTTTTGGAAGTTATATCACCAACCAGATGACGAGATGGTATTGTTGAGATTGTGATTGGAATGAGAATCAAGTGTGAAACTATACGGATCATCAAAGTTGTGAGATTAAAAAGAAAGACGAAGGATTGGTTAAGGTTTTCAAAAGTTTTGGACTTGGATAAATGTTTCGATTGAAGTGGGCCGATTTGGATTGTACTTGATGTATCAGAAGGATATTCGATAATTAGGTTGTGCAATAAGTGTGTATAAGGATATATGTGTTGGATTTTGCGCGTTCTTGGAAATAAGGAAATTAAGAAAAACGTTTGTAAGCCTTAGAGAAATAGTAGAGCAATATGCTTAGTTAATCTTGAGCACAAGGTAAAGGACGCTATTATAGTTGGGTAATGATGATTTATGCCACCATTATGGTTGCCGACTGTCTATTGACAAATTGAGGGACTGATCACCCTTAGTCTCTTGTTGATAGTCGACAGAATCATGTTGGATGGAGTAGACGTGTCTTGCCAACTAGAATAGTATGAAGAATTTCAAGGAAATGAAGTAAAACAAGAAAACACAAAAACAAAAATTAAATAACTAATATGAACAATCAACACAAGGTAATTAAAGGAAAATAATCAGGAAGCAATAGGCTACATCGTAGTAACTTGTTTGAGTCAAAAAATGCTCAGAACTACCTTGTCCAAATGATGATCAGAGGTTCCGAAAGCTAGATCTGCTTAGAGAAATTTAGTGAGTCTTAGATCTTGATTCTTGTTGCAGAAGCTTCAGAGAAGAACGATGGAGCTAATGGAATCAAGAAACAAGGTTGAAAGAGCTTAGAATTTGAAAATGAAATCACAAAGTTTCAGTCCAAGGTGGAAGCTCGAGCAAAGGTTCTGGGGGCTTTCTAAGCTTGATTTTCATTGCAAATGATTCCTTTATTTATAGCTGAGGTGAGAGGATAGCATACGTGTGAGAATTTGTTAGAATTTGTGTTAAAACATGTGCACCAAAAGTGTGACCAAGCTTGAATGGAAAGTCATCAAAACGTCGTGCATTCTTTCTAATTTTGGGTCATTTTGCGTCACAAACCATCACTTAACATCATCAGGTACTAACCACGTGCGAAAATTGGCTTAATTTGGAGATTTGAGTGAATTTGCAAATCTGGTCATAACCAAAACTCAGTTTCATGGAGGCAGGTTCATAGCTAGGCCAAATGCAATCTACTCGTGCATTTCTTGATTTTCCTTGAGCCAGATGATCTTCTCATGGGGGAGAACACAATACAAAAATAATCAATAAAAAAGGATACTTGAGGTGAAAATGGAATGAGTTGAAAGTTGAGGTCGTGGCACTGAAAAACAGGTTAGGCATTAGATCAAATAGGTCATGACCTAGTTTTGTGCACAAATGGCCTTCAAGATTTGAGGTCCTTAGAGCATGAATTGATGTTTTACCTCTAAAGAAAGGTTATAAAGGACATCAAGAAGAATATTTGGCAAAAATAAGCGCCCATAAAAGTTGAAAATTGAAGGAGTTATGATCTTTGGAACATAGGCATGCCATACTTGAACTTTAGGTCAAATTTCACTAAGTCCACAAAATGACCTATAATGTTTCCGCACTTTTGATGGCCTTCTAAGCATAATTAGATCTTGAATTGTAAAGAGAAGTTGGAGGGATGTCAAGAAGAGTCATTTTCTGAAAGAAGCACTAAAAAATGTTGAAGTATGAAGAAGTTATAAAGTCTTCAACTTATACTTAAAATGTTGACTTTTTGGTCAAACCTCCTTGTACAAACTTACAACCTTGGACTTTTTCTTGCATTTCAAGGCACATTGATGATCATATAGAAACTCAAAATGATGTACTCTTGATTGTCCCTTGATGAATCATGCAATGGCTTGAGGAAACTTATTGATGAAGGCGTAGAAATAAACACATGAACCTTTGAAGTTTCTTGAGAAACAAGCTATGAAACTTTGAAGTATCTTTGATCAAATGAAGTTGAATAATGATTGAAACCCTATGATTTTAGATTAGAGGTCGGGCTTTGATGAATAGCCTTTAAAAATCAATGGTTGACCACACTTCGACTTGAGGAACTCATACCCTAGCTAAGGAAGCAATCACTTTATGCTCTTGATTCCAAACCCTTCCTTGCAAAAGAAACAAAAGAAACAAAAAGCCCAGATACAAGTCATGCTCCATAGGGACCCTCTGAATCAAAACCTCATGCAGCAGGTAAAGGAATGTACTGACAAGGTTGTTCTCCTGAACAACTTAGAAGAACACATGCTTAAACAGAAGGCAAAGATCAACTGGTTAAAGCTAGGGGATAGTAATACTGCATATTTCCATGCTTCAATCAAATAGAAGAATAAGCAGAAGGGGATATATAGCCTACAAGCTTTGAATGGTGACATCCTAAGCACTCATGGGGATATAGAACAAGGAGTAATGGCATTCTACACTCAACTGATAGGCACCAAAACTCAATATCTTAAAAGTGTGGATGTCACAGTTATTAGATCGGGCAAGACACTCAATAGACAGAATGCTCAGAATCTGATAAGGCCAGTAGAAGATAAGGAAATCTAGGAGGCTATGAATAGTATTTGTGATAATAAGGCGCCAGGGATAGATGGATATAACTCTTATTTCTTCAAACAAACCTGGGAAATAGTGAAGCAGGATGTCAGGGCTGTTGTCAAGGAATTCTTTGACACAACCAATATTTACAAAGCTTTCAACTGTTCCCTAATCACACTCATCCCAAAGAGCCCTGAGGCAAAAACAATTAAGGATATGCGACCAATCTCATGCTGCACAACAATCTATAAAGTCATTTCAAAGATCCTCACCAAGAGGCTTGGTTCAGTGATTGGTAGTCTGTTCTCCCACTCCCAATCTGCTTTTATTCCAGGCAGGGTGATACATGACAACATAATGCTAGCTCAGGAACTGGTGAGAGGTTATGGTAGGAAGAATGTGTCTCCAAGGTGTATGGTGCAACTGGACATCCAGAAGGCATATGACACAGTTGATTGGAATGCATTGGCTCACATCTTGATGGAACTAGGTATCCCCTAAATATTCACTGATTGGGTTATGGCTTATGTAAACACTGTTTCCTATAGGTTCTCTATCAATGGAAGGCCCTCAAGCATACTTCAAGCTAGGAGAGGATTGAGACAGGGTGATCCTATATCACCTCTATTGTTTGTGCTCATAATGGAGTACCTCCGTAGGATGCTCCATACTTTGACAGCAAATCCAGACTTCAATTTCCACCCTAAATGTGAAAAGCTCAACATCATCAATCTATTCTTTGAAGATGATATCCTTCTGTTCACTAGGGGGATAGTGTGTTGCTTCAACTGATTATGGATAAGGTTCAGCAATTTTTAGATTCAACAGGGTTGCGTATTAGTGTTGTGAAGAGCAAGCTTTATACAGGTGGAATTAATGATGGTGAGAAGACCCTGTTGTACCAAGAGACATGTCTAGCAGCTGGTCACATGCCTTTCAAGTACTTAGGGGTCCCTCTATGTAGTAAGAAGTTGACAATCAATAACTGCCAGCCATTGATAGGCAAAATTATGAAGAGGATCAACCACTGGAGCACTAAGTTCCTATCATATGCAGGGAGGCTGCAACTGATTAAAAGTGTAATTTTTGCTGTGGCCAACTATTGGATTCAAATTTTCCCCCTTCCTAAGAAGGTTATACATCACATTGAAATGTTGTGTAGGGTGTTCTTAAGGACAGACAAGGAAGGGAAGAGTAGGAAAACTCCTATTTCTTGGGGCCAGCTTTGTAATACGACTAGTATTGGAGGTTACAATGTCATATCTCTACATGAATAGAACAAGGCAACCCTTGGCAAACTCCTCTGGAATGTCTGGACCAAAAAAGATGTGTTATAGATCAAATGGCTCCATGCCTATTACATCAAGCAACAAGATGTGAACCAATATATACCAGGTCATACCATCTCGTGGATTGTGAAAGCAATGTTCAAACATAAAGACCTCCTAACACAAGCAGACCATTGGGACCAGGATTTGAGTAGTGGTAGATACAAGATAAGAAGTATGTATGAATTCTTAAGAGGAGATTTGGAGAAACCTAAGGTGCCTTGGAAAAATCTGATGTTTGGAAATATAGCTAGGCCTAGAGCAATTTTTATTCTATGGATGGCTTGTCATGGGCGACTTTTGACGAAAGATAGAGTAGCACGATTTCGTATCCCCAACAATGGAAAATGTGTCTTCTGCCCCAACCAAGAAACAATTCCTCGTCTCCATTACCATTGTGCAAACACACACCAACTCTAGAATAATGTCCTATATTACTTCCAGATTCAAATCCCCTGTGAATTTAATCTGTCGTGGATGGCGAGAATAGCAAAGGGAGAGGGGGCAAAGGCTAGATTGATTAAAAGTGTCCTCACTGAAGTCAAATACCATATCTGGACTATTCGGAACAAAAGAACATTCCAAGATGGGCCAAATGAAGATCTGAATTGGACCAATATAAAAGAAGTAGTACTCCTAAGAGCTGAAGCACACAAGAAGGTTCTTGAATACCTTAATAGCTTACAATCATAGAGATTCCATTTTGTAGTTTTTGTTTTGTGTAGCCATTGTGATGCCTGGATCTTTGATTGGCTTGTAACTCATTGCTTTTTAATTATATATATATATATATATATATATATATATATATATATATATATATATATATATATATATATATATATATCTTATTCCAAAAAAAAGGACAAGGCATATACTTTTGTATTTTGATTAGTGGTTAGTGAACTATAAAGCATATAAGTACAAAAAGAAAGATACACAAAGAGGTGTTTAATGATCTCTGTATAGGCAAACCAAAAGGTGGAGAAACTTAGATAAGGTGAAAGAAACTCTGTAGGGGAAAAACAAGAAGAGATTCAACTGGGGAATACAAAATTCCCCAAGAGATGGGAAAAGTGCGTAGATGAAGCTACGACTTGAAATGGCTGGAGATAAATAGGAGATAAGATATGAACTCTATTGGGGAATGTCAAAGGGAAAAAGGTATTTGTTCTACTGGAGAAGAAACTCCTAGGTAGACAAAGATTAACAGGATAATAAGCTTCCATCATTATAACAGGGCTCAAGTTACAAACTTTAAAAGGGGTAACGAAAAAGCTTCACAAAGGATATCCACTTGGTGGTAACAGACAAGCTTCATAAAGGATAGCCACTTCCTAAAAATGAACAATAACCCCGCCGGAGATACTCAAAAGAGATGTGAGAAGATCAGATCACACAACAGACTTCTCAAATAAAAAGACAACATTCTGTTGGGAATGAAAGATTCACTTGATCGCAATAGGATTCTCATTTAAGGAGATAAACACCTATTCAAATAACGAACCAAGTTGAACTGATAATAAGCTTCCACTATTAGAATAGGGCCCGACTTCTTCTTTAATCAAGTATCAAACTTGAAAAAGGACCAAATACAAGTTGTCTCCGCTAAAGGGACTGCCACCTATTAGGAATAACTCTACCGGGGATCTTCAAAAGAGATACATGCATGTTAGATTTCATAACAGACTTCTCATATAAATAGACATCCATCTGTCGATGAAGATAAAGGTTTCACAACAAACTTCTCTAATGGGAAAACCAGAGAGATGACATTTTATGGAAAAGTTGACGGAGTCGCAACAGGCTTCTCAAATAAAGAGATACTATTTGTTCAAATTACGAGTCCAGGACTTCACTTGATTGGATGAGGATCGAGGATTTGACAATAAACTTCTCTGCCGAGGATAAACTAGAGATATGCCATTTAATGTGAAGATACAGAATGATATTCGGGGACATACAAGCTTCTCAAATATGAGACTGCCACTTGAAGTCACAAAAAAGTTGAATATAGCAAACAAGTTTCTCGAAGAGATTGCCACTTGTAATTGCAAAGGTTGGGGAACCACAAAGAACGGATAAGCTTCTCAAAAGAGACTTCCACTTATCGTTGCAAAATGTTGAAATAGCAAAACAAGCTTCTCAGAGAGACTGCCACTTGTTAAGTAATGCTAACCATGCTGGGGACATACAAGCTTCTCAAATAATGAGACCGCCACTTGTTGTCAGGCAAAGATTCCAAGAGAATGTTATCACAACACTTATGAGGAAATAAAATCTTCATCTTCTAATGGGTAATCATAAACAGATTTTTGCTGAGGAAAATAAATCTTCAAAGGTGAAAAATAAATGCCTTCTCATCATCCAGGTTTCACAGCCTAGAGAGATTCAAAATAATTGTTGCAGGAGACCAAAGTTTAATCCAGGAACAAACTGGAGAGAAACGGTCAAACAAGACTCTACTCAATGAGGAAATAACTCAACTAGGGAGTAATTCCATCCAAATAAATGAGTTGGAAATGGAAAACTAAAGCAAAACCCTCATATGAGGAATAAACTCAGTGGGGAATTAGAAAGGATATACATTTTCTTCTTAGGTTTGACACTCTAATAGAAAGAGAATACACACACTCTGTGGGGATAACAACACCAGAGAGTATGGATAAGAAACACCAAGGAATGCAGGATGAGCATGAATCTTAATATAACTATGCATGATGTATGTATGAATGAATAAATGTATGCATATAAGTATATGTTGAAAAAACAAACACAAAGATGAACTGGGGATGACCAATCACCACAATACAACCAGATACTCGGCTAAATCTCAACAAGATGGAAATACCACTGAAGATCTTGCTGAAAGTCTACTAAGGACTCAGTTGGAGATAAATAGAAGCCATTGAAGGAACAAAGTCCTGCTACCAAGCTCACATCTCTGAGGAGAGAAAGATATTGTTTGGGAAGAAAACCCAATATTCAATCTTCTAACATCAATGATCCATTAAGGGGATAACAGCATGAACTCCGCTTCGAGGGAATAGAAAGATCTGCTGGGGAAACACAACAACTCAAATCTTCCAAATCCTACTTGGGGAAAAGAAAATCCACACAAATTCTGGTGTGGAAGGATGAAAACCTACTATGGATATACACAAAGCAAAACTCTTTTAGGAATATCAACCTCTGAAAGGGATAATATTTGTATCAGCTCAGTTAAGGAAATGGAAGGATGAGTTTTCTAAAAGACAATCTCTGAGAGGCAAAGCATATCTTTGCCTAAACTCCGTTTGGGGAAAGAAATAGATCTGCCGATGATTATACCACAAAAATTCTTCCCAAATCAACAGTAATAATTACACAAACTCTGTCGAGGGAAATGCAAGCCTGGTGGGGATTATCAAAGATAACTCTTTGGGAATTAACAACCTCGAGGAAAACATCCTAAACTTGCAGGGGAAACTTAAGAAGTTACCATCATAGCAAAAAGTCAATATGCGGGGGATTTATGATACAACACAAGGTGAGAGAAAACCCAATAGTTGACTGCTATCTCAAAACTTCTTAGTAGGAAATGTTGTTATGGATTTACCGCTTAGGTGGCACATAAAAGAATCAAAACCATAACAGAGAAGATAAAAACATGTTCGAGATTCCTCACAAAGCGAAATGGAATCCAACAACCACACTTTCATATATATATATATATATATATATATATATATATATATATATATATATATATATATATATGCTTGATCACAACCTGGCTGAGGGAAAAGAATCACACTCAGCTGGAGAAATCTGAATCAAGAATTAGCTGGGGAGTCCAGGTCTAGGATTCAATTGAGGGAATGTTGAATTCAGTACTCGACTGAGGAACACCTGAATTAGCACTCAGTTGGGGAAAACATCAACAAGAACAAACTCTGCTCGGGAGAGCATCGAGTTCTGCACTTCGAGATTTTACTGTTCCTTGGAGTAACTGTTGACATTCCTTTTAATATTCACAAATCAAAGGAAAATATTTTTTTAATTTTCAAAAGTCTGATTGTTATTTACCTTTTTGTTAAAAAATTATTATAGAATATAAATGAAATTTTTCAAAACAGAAACGAATATAAGAATTGCAAGCAAATAGACAAAGCCCCAAATTTTATTAATAGAATGGTAGTCCACAAATTGTGTGACTCCATGGATCATTAAAAAGTTGGAAAATGGTAAACAAAGGAAAAGGCTACATTGAAATACAATGACCATTATTCTCTCTAACAACTTTGAATTCCACTGTACTGAAAACTTCTGTCGAGAATGACGAGGATGAGAATCCTTTATGGGTAATGTTGCTTCAAGTGATTAAGTATGGCATGATGCAGTTAATTTCCATAATCTCTAATTTTTGCCTAGATTTCCTTCTCAGATTTTCAATCTACCAGGATAATTATTTTCTGTTTATGTCTCTAACTTTAGCTGGACCGCCCTTTCAGGCTTTCATCCCACCGAGACGCTCATTTTTGCCTAAGTCATCCTTTTAGGTTTTCAACTTAGCGAGCTGTTCTTTTATTTTTTAGGCAAAGTATTTCTTGACTACATCACCACTCACCGGATGAGGTAGCTTATCGCCATCCATAGTTGCAAGAGTTAACACACCGCCAGAGAAGACTTTCTTAACAAAATATGGGCCTTCATAATTAAGAGTCCACTTGCCCCTAGAATCATCGTTGAAAGACAAGATCTTTCTGGGCATGAGGTCGCCTTTTTTGAATACACGAGGTTGGACCTTCTTATCAAAATCCCTCTTCATTCTTTATTGATATAACTGGCTATGACACAAAGCCGTCATTCTCTTTTCTTCAATCAAATTCAACTGATCATATCTGCTTTGACACCATTCAGCCTCAGACAACTTGGCTTCCATCAAGACTTGCATTAATAGGATCTCAACCTTTACAGGGAGCACTGCTTCCATGCCATGCACAAGTGATAAAGGGGTTGCCCCTATTGAAGTGCGGACGGATGTACTATACCCATGTAAAGCAAAAGGGAGCATCTTAATGCAATCTTTGTATGTCACAACCATCTTTTAGATGATCTTATTAATGTTCTTATTCGCAACTTCAACAGCCCCATTCATCTTAGGCTTGTAAGGAGAAGAATTATGATGCTCAATCTTGAAGTCATCACACAGTTCTTTCATCATCTTATTATTCAAATTTGACCTATTATTTGTAATAATCTTACTAGGAATGCCATACCGACAGATAATTTGATTCTTGATAAACCTGACCACCACTTGCTTGGTCACATTAGCATACGATTCTGCTTCAACTCATTTGGTGAAATAATCAATGGCCACTAAAATGAAACGGTGTTCGTTTAAAGCCTTGGGCTCAAACATACCAATCATGTCAATTCCTCACATAGAGAAAGGCCATCGAGATAAAATAACATTGAGAAGAGTCGGAGGCACATGAATCTTATCAGCATAAATCTGGCACTTATGGCACTTCTTCACATATTTGCAACAGTCAGATTTGATTGTCAGCCAATAGTAACATGCTCTTAACATCTTTTTAGCCATTGCGTGCCCATTGGCATGAGTGCCAAATTATCCCTCATTAATTTCTTTCATTAACATGTTTGCTTCGTGTCTATCCACGCATCTGAGCAAGACCATATCAAAATGTATCTTATACAACACATCCTCATTCAAAAAGAAATTTCCAGCTAGTCTTCTCAAAGTTTTCTTGTCTTTGTTGAATGCCCCAAGTGGGTACTCCAAACTTTGGAGGAAAAATTTAATATCATGATACCAAGGCTTGTCATTTTTTACTTCTTCTGCCGCAAACACATGAGCAGGTCTATCAAGACGTATAACATGAATCTTAGGCACATCATTCCAACGATTCACTCTAATCATAGAAGACAAAGTGGCCAGAGCATCTGTCATCTGATTCTCCTCACGAGGTATATGATGTAATTCAACTTTATTAAAGAAAGTCAACAATCTCCTTGCATTATATTTAAAGGAATCAGGTCAGGCTGACGAGTCTCCCATTCTCCCTTATTCTGATTAATTACCATGGATGAATCCCCATATACATAAAGAGTTTTAATCCTCAAATCAATGGCTTCTTTAAGACCCATTAAATAAGCTTCATACTCTGCCATGTTGTTTGTGCCCTCAAACATCAATCTTGCAGTGAAAAGGATATGAGAACCATGAAGAGTAATAATTATTTCCCCAATTATATTACCATAAGAATTAATAGCTCCACCAAACACTAAAACCCATTGGGATTCAGGATCAGGCCCTTCTTCGGGTAACGGTTCATCATAATCTTTGGCTTTCAAATACATAACATCTTCATCAAGGAAGTAAAACCTGATGGGTTGATAATCATCAATTGGCTGGTGAGCCAAATGATTAGCCAAAACACTTCCTTTGATCGCTTTTTGAGTATGATACTCAATTCATATTCAAATAACAACATCTGCCAGCGGACAATCCTTCCAATCAAAGCAGACTTTTCAAAAATGTACTTGATTGGATCCATTTTGGATGTCAACCAAGTGGTATGGTTTATTATATACTGGTGTAAAAGTTTAGCAACCCATGCTAAAACATAACATATTTTTTCAAGCATTGAGTACTGAGACTCACAATCTGTAAACTTTTTACTCAAATAGTAGATGGCATATTCTTTTCTACCAGTTTCATCTTGCTAACCAAGGACACAACCCATGGACTCTTCCAACACAGTCAAATAAATAATCAAAGGTCTTCCTTCCACTGGAAAAGACAAGATAGGAGGTTGATAAGTGCAAATTGTAGCTATTTTTGTATATAAGTTTTGTTGCACTTATCGATACTTTTTGTTAATATCGTTCTAATAAACCCCGCTTTGTTTGTAATTTCGTTTACTTTAGTGTATATATTGTGAATCGTGTAAATATCATTGAGTTTAATCGCTTTCCATTCAATTTTGTAGGTACTCAAGCAATAATATTTTACCATTGTTGTAAATAGCATTGAATAAGCTTTCCAGCAGTTCCGACCGTGCGTCAATCCGAGTTACGGTTCAGAAGTTGTGGTCCAAATAAGGGGCTGATTTGATGTCAAGTTCGCTTTGCGAACTTTCCAGAGAATCCCAGCAAATGCTCCCAGACTTGAGGCAATAGGAAAAAGGACCAAATTTTGCTTTGCGAACTTTGTAGCGAGTATTCGCTTTGCGAATAAAACGTTCGCACTGCGAACTTCTGGAGAAAAGCAGAGGCGGTTTGACTGTTCAGAGGCACTTAAGTGCCATTTTTTATGGTTCGCTGGGCGAATGGATCGTTCGCACTGCGAACTCGCGAATTTTTCAATTGTATTTAAGAGATTTCAGTCACTTTTTAGGTGATGGTTTTGGGGTTTTTTGCTCCCAACTCCATCAAATTCATTTTTTCAGTAGATTAGCTTAGAAAAAAACATGGAAGCTTGCATATGGATGATCCGGGGTGGATTTCTCATTGATCGACTCTGACAATCCGCGAGATGTTTGGTTCATTTCTCTTCTTCTTTGTGTATTTCTTCTTTATTGGGTTGTTGTATATGTATTTACTTTGAACTCATGTATATTTGTCTCCCATGGCGTTATATTTAATTTGCTTTACAAATCTTTATCGGTGATTGTCCTTGATTTTTGCTTTATGCTCGGGGTTTGGGTTTTGTTAGAGATAAACATCGCAAACTTTGATTAGGGATGATTATCTGTTAGTTTCTGGATGCTAGAGATAGATTTAGAGCTAACAATCTATTTGGGTGTCGGAGCTTAATGCCTCCGTGTTATTTGAGTCGTGTGCAAGAGTGTCGGCGAGAGTAATACAATTTTTCTCTCAGCTCGGTGTGTCCGAGATGAACACTATTGAGAGCGATGCTAGATGATATTGAAGAGTATTGTACGTTGTGTATAACTGGCCGGTAAGTTTAAGTTTGTGACGAGTGGATTATTTGCATACCGGATAAGTTTCTTCTCTCTGAAGAATGAACTCTTTTTGTGTTAATATTTACTTTTCTGTTTCTATGTTTGAAACCATTTTAAACCCAAACTTTTTAACATTTAAATTGTCGACCAGCAGTTCAATATCACCGATCTCTGTGGACACGATAAATTCCCGGAAAAATACTTCCAAATCTTTTTGTTGCTTGCCGCTTTACCGCTTCAACAAAATGGCGCCGTTGCCGGGGATTGGTGTTTTTATTGGCTCGCATTGCAATAGTTTCTTTGTTTTTGAGTTTTGTATATATCGTACATATTGTATATTTTCACTTGTTTATACTTATACTTGTACATTTTGTTCCCGTAACATTTGTTCAAGTGTTTGGTTAGGACACTTGCTTTTGGTTTGCACAGTGAGGCATCACCATGGCATGAAGGGAGGAAGTTACTAGCTAAGCACTGTAAAGGCGCCGAGCTTACGACCTAAAATAAGCATGTTTTATAGTTTTTTTTTGTTTCGTTATTACTTTTTCATTCTAGCTTAGGTAGTGTGGTGAACATTCATTAAACAAGTTGTGCTCGGATTGTTCATAAAATTCTCAAATCTTCACTTTACAACTTGTTTAATGTATTTTCACCCGGTCTTTTAGTTTATTTATATTAATAGTTTTTGTGTTTGTCTAAAAGCTTGTTTTGAGTAGCTTGAGGGAATTTAAGGTGATGTTCCAAGTTTGATCGTTTCAACTTGCGGATGTATGGTAATGATATTGTTAAGTTTTGTACACGTCCAAGGTATGTGTTTATCGCTTTCTAGACTTTAGCATATTCATGATACTTAGGCTTTTTACAAACTTCCATGCCATTCAATCTTTTTTATACTTGTTCTTGATTTGAATCACTTTAGTTCCCACCCTTTTTATGAGGTAGCTTTCCATTGTTCATATATGCACGGAGTACCAACATTCTTGTTCTAACTGTATTTTATTATGCTTAATCTTTTGTTTGTGTTGAATATATGAAAGCATGAAAAGGATCAAGGCATTTTGTTTCATTTTGAGCACAACTACTTAGCCAAATAGTCAATTCACCTTATGAGTGTGTGATCATTTGTAACCCCTTTGTGCCTTTTTATCATTATCCATGTTGTTTGAACTTAATGCTTGTCTATGAGTATTGAATTCACTTTTTGTATGGATTTTGATTGATTGTTTTTTTCTTGAACCCTCAACTTTGTGTTGTTGTATGAATTTTTACCTTGCCTTAGAAAGTAGGGAGTATTCACATGATGATGTGGTTGAATTCAAGTTGGGGAGAGAATGATTGTTTACTCATTGGTTGGTTTCCATGAGGTTGAAAAAGAAAAGAAAAAAGAGAAAAATATGAAAAAGAAAAGAAAAGAAAAAAAAAGAAAATCCTTGTGAAAGGAAACAAAAAAGTTCAAATAATTGTGCTAAATAAGTATTGTGTTTTGTGTAACATTTGGGATTTTGGAAGAAGTTGATTGGAATTTTGTGTTTGAGTCTTTGTGAGTTGATCACTCCCTTAGGTTTAGGTAAGTTTTTGTTTCAATTACCTTTAGAAATTGCCCATTGTTTGTTTACCCGACCACGCTACAACCTTAAAAGCCCTTGTGATTCTCGCCTTTGTATGTTTAATATGATTTTTGAATGATTGCATAATTTAGTCTTTTGTTTGCAAGATTGTTGTGTGAGTGAAAAGTACCTCATTTTGTGTTTTTCATCTACCGATGATTGTTTTTGCTAGGTGTGATTCACGTTTGAACTTGTGTTGTTTTAGGATGTTTGGCATGATTTTTGTATTTTGCATTTGTTTCGTGACTATGTTAGCGTCGTAGTTTAGTGGTAAGTATCTACTTTATGTGTACCGTTTTTCATTTGAACCATTCATTTGTTTCTGTTTTTCAAAACCTGTTGATTCGTGATTCTTTGGTTGTCACTCTGTTTCTTTGAGTTGTTTGATTCTTGTTTGAGGACAAACGAGTTTAAGTTGGGGAGAGTTAGATAAGTGAAAATTGTAGCTATTTTTGTATATAAGTATTGTTGCACTTATCGATACTTTTTGTTAATATCGTTCGAAAAAACCCCGCTTTGTTTGTAATTTCGTTTACTTTACGTTTTAGTGTATATATTGCGTATCGTGTAAATATTATTGAGTTTAATCGCTTTCCATTCAATTTTGTAGGTACTCAAGCAATAAGATTTTGCCATTGTTGTAAAGAGCATTGAATAATATTTCCAGCGCTTCCGGGCGTGCGTCAATCCGAGTTATGGTTCAGAAGTTATGGTCCAAATAAGGGGCTGGTTTGCTGTCAAGTTCGCTTTGCGAACTTTCCAGCGAATGTTCGCTTTGCGAACTTCCCAATGAGTCCCATCGAATGCTCCCAAACTTGAGGCAGTAGGAAAAGGGACCAAAGTTCGCTTTGCAAACTTTGCAGCGAGTATTCGCTTTGCGAATAAAATGCACTGCGAACTTCTGGAGAAAAGCAGAGGCGGTTTAACTGTTCAGAGGCACTTAAGTGCCATTTTTGATGGTTCGCTGGGCGAATGGATCGTTCGCACTGCGAACTCGCGAATTTTTCAATTGTATTTAAGAGATTTCAGTCACTTTTTAGGTGATGGTTTTGGGGTTTTTTGCTCCCAACTCCATCAAATTCATTTTTTCAGTAGATTAGCTTAGAAAACAACATGGAAGCTTGCATATGGATGATCTGGGGTGGATTTCTCATCGATCGGCTCTGACAATCCGCGAGATGTTTGGTTCATTTCTCTTCTTCTTTGTGTATTTCTTCTTTGTTGGGTTGTTGTATATGTATTTACTTTGAACTCATGTATATTTGTCGCCCATGGCGTTATATTTAATTTGCTTTACAAATCTTTATCGATGATTGTCCTTGATTTTTTCTTTATGCTCGGGGTTTGGGTTGTGTTAGAGATAAACATCGCAAACTTTGATTAGGGATGATTATCTGTTAGTTTCTGGATGCTAGAGATAGATTTAGAGCTAACAATCTATTTGAGTGTCGAAGCTTAATGCCTCAATGTTATTTGAGTCGAGTGCGAGAGTGTCGGCGAGAGTAATACGGTTTTTCTCTCAGCTCGGTGTGTCAGAGATGAACACTATTGAGAGCGATGTTCGATGATATTGAAGAGTATTGTAGGTTAAGTATAACTGGTCGGTAAGTTTAAGTTTGTGACGAGTGGATTATTTGCATACCGGATAAGTTTCTTCTCTCTGAAGAATGAATTATTTTTGTGTTAATATTTACTTTCTGTTTCTATGTTTGAAACCATTTTAAACCCAAACTTTTTAACATTTAAATTATCGAACGGCGGTTCAATATCAACGATCTCTGTGGACACGATAAATTCTTGGAAAAATACTTCCAAATCTTTTTGTTGCTTGCCGCTTTACCGCTTCAACAGAGGTTCAAGAAGATACTCTTTGATGCTATCAAAAGCTTTCTGACAATCTTCCGTCCAAACACACACCATGCAAAATTTCTATAATGTCTCCAATTTTTGGAGATATATCTTCGGACGCACTTTAATACACACATTTCATCCGTTTATGAGTGAACCCAAATTTTATAAATAAATTTATTCAGTAAACTTTTCGAAAATATATTTTCGAAAACATTTAATGTTAACTTTTTACATGCATTGCATTTGCATCATCTTATATTAACTAAATAACATTTTATTAATTAATTACTTGGTATTTATATTAATTTAATATGAAATAATAGTTATACTAATTACTTAGTATTTAATTACTTTGTATAAAAAATTACAATAACTTAAGTAGAATTATTTTAAATATTTAGTTACAATAGCTTATTGCACCAGTTAAGTTATTTGTATAAAATATTATTTTTAAATAAAATTATTTTAGATAAATATTTTTTTTTTGTTTAGTATACAATAACTTAATAATTAAATAACATTTTATTTAAAATTTTTATAATATAAAATTATTTATTAAGTTATTGTACTCAATTTTATTCAATATTTTTTTAATCAATATAATTATATAACTATTATTTCATATTAAATCAATATAAATATTAAGAAATTAATTAATAAAATATTATTTAGTTACCATAATGCAAATGTATATAAAAACTTAACATTAAATGTTTTCGGAAATATATTTTTGAAAAATTTTCGGAAATATATTTCTGGAATAAATTCATTCATAAAATTTGAGTTCGACTAAAAAATAAATAAAATGTGTGTATTAAGATGCGTTCGAAGATGTATCTTCGAAAATTGAAAACATTTTTAAAATTTTATATGGTGCCTAAAAAACATATACGGTGCAATAAAAAATTGTCAATATTAAAATATGGGACCGACAGACCTATTAAAATTTGAACCAAACTCAATTTTAGTAGCCCATAAAATAATCAAACCGACTCACTCTAACCTATTTACATGTATTGACCCCAGATCGAAGCGGGTTGAGTCAGACCGACCTATTTGACAGCTCTACTTGACTCATTAATTCTGAGAATTCTAACTATTTAAAATGTATTGTTATGAAGTTGTCTACTATCAACCCTTCAAAATTCAATTGCATGCCTTGACCATATTGCCCTTCTAAATATTTTAATTTACACTACCAATTGAACATTTCGGTAATTAATAAATCACTCAAATAATGTTGACCCAAGCCTCTACCTTTATGCCAAATGTCCATCAATAATTGGCATCTTCAAAACTTTCCCCCTTCCCACCAAACCAATTCACACGCCAAACCTGTTTCATTTCTCAAATCCCTATTCCCCTCTCTTTATCAGATCTCTAATCTCTTCTTCTCTTTCATTGCTGTTTCATCTTTTTTTTTCATAAACGTTAAATTCGCCGCCGCCCCTTTCTCCACCCTTTCTCAGATCCCTCTTCCCCTCTCTTTCTCAGATCTCTAATCCTCTCTCTCTCTCTCTCTCTCTCATTTTTATTTCAAGCCTCTCGTCGTCGACCACCATTTCTGGATCTGGACCGTCCCAACTTCAAGCGGGAAAAGGAATAGGGATCCAAATGGTTTGTTCAGTCGTGTTTCTTTTACTTTTCATGGGTTCATGTTAAAGAGGAATTCAGCATAAAATATTGGGTGTTGATGGATTGATTTTATTTTGAAGATTTTATTTATTATATGACTGTTGATTAAATATTTTTATTGTGTGTGATGCAGTGTATTAATGATCTTCATCCATGAAAAATAATCATTTCAGGGTACTTTTGTATATGCATACTTTTGTTCGTCATTGCAGATGTTGTAAATGTGCCCCTTAGAATTCGTTTGTGTTTTTAGAATCATCAGCTGATATACTTTCATCACTTTCTTTGTTACTGAAAAGCAACACCTAGATCGATTTGGTGTTAGCTTTTGCTCAAGGACTACTTATGATGATAACATTATCTTCAATGCCATTGAGGTTTATGTTTCGCCTAGGTATTTAATTTTTCTTTTCTTTAATTGTTTTGTTATTTTAATGATGGATATGGGTACTTGACTTCTGTGTACATGTTTGTATTTTCCTATAAATGAACTATCTTTGTTTTACATGCACGTTATGATAATGCAATGATATGTTTTTTCACCTTCTTCCCACATTCTATTTGTTATGATGCAGAAAGTGAACAAGAAGGAAGTTCAAATACAAATTGTTGGGTTCATGAAAAAAAAACACTAGCAGGTTCAACAAAGGGCTTTGGACACTTCTTCTCAGTGAACAGAAAAAGAAAAATGCATGTAGCATTCCTCAACAGTTCTTGGATGCTAAATAAGAAGAACTCTAAAAAAGAAGGTTCTTTAGAGACTTGATTTCCTTTGGGTAAAATGAAACTGTTTGGGATATCTCCATTATTAGTTTCAATTAAATGGATGAATTATTGTTTCATTTATATTTTAAACTGGATGTTATAATATGCTAACAGATAGGTAATTGAAATCATCATCAAATATTCAACAACAACCCCCAACATGGCTGTTATAATATGCTACATGTGCTTATTCTCCAATTTAGTTTCACTTGTATGAGTTTGATAATCTGCTTTCTTTGATAAGTGTTAATGTTTCAACTCATGTTTAAACTGGATATGCTATTTGTGAGAGTTAGGTCGAACTCATCTGTGTCGAAGGAGAGCTTTCATGTATTTCGACAGGAGGCAAGCATGCAGTCGAAGCTTGTTCACATGTTGATGCCTGTTAGTTACATATAGTAGTCGAAGTCTGTTCTTATATGTATTCTGTCGAAATGTTTATATTCTGTCGAATTGGGCCTTGTGTTAAGGATCCAATTGTTTAGGTTTCTTGGGCTGTAAGTTACCTAGTTAGCCTATAAATAGGCTAGTACACTCAGGTTGTTGAGTGTGGCAAATTGTGATATTCACTTGTAATCATTTGTAAACTTTAATGAGAAAGTGAATAGTAAACAGAATTATATTTGCCCATTTCTTATTGTTATATCTTCTTCTTCGTGTGTTCTCTTTCTTGGTTGTCCATCAACCCTTGGTTTTGGTTCTTGATAATTCAAGAAACCAGTTTTAGATTTTGATTAAAGCCATCATTTTCACAACAAATTGGTGCGGTGAGCGTGGAGAAGACGGCTTCAACAAAGTATGAGATTGAAAAGTTCACCGGAGTGAACGATTTCGGTCTGTGGCGCTTGAAGATGAAAGCCCTACTGGTGCAGCAGGGATGTTTGGAAGCGTTGAAGGGAATGGAAGCCATGGATGTTGCGTTGACGGAAAGAGAAAAGACGGTAATGATCTAGAAAGTACACAGTGCAATATTGTTGAGCCTTGGTGATAAGGTTCTCCGCCAGGAGTCAAATGAGACGACAGCGTCGGAATTATAAGTGAAGCTTGAAAGCTTGTACATGACCAAGTCGTTGGTAAATCGTCTTTACCTGAAGCAAGCCTTGTATTCGTTCAAGATGAATGAAAACAAAGCTTTGGCTGAGCAGTTGGATTCTTTCAACAAGCTGATTCTTGATCTTGAAAACATTGATGTGAATATTGATGATGAAGATCAAGCATTGTTGTTGTTGTGTGCTTTTCCCAAATCGCATGCTCACTTCAAAGAAACTCTCTTGTATGGAAGAGAGTCCCTGACCTTTGAAGAAGTTCAATCAGCCTTGTATTCAAAGGACTTGAACAAAAGAAAGGAGCAGAAACCTTCATCAGTTAGCGAAGGGTTGTCCGTGAAAGGAAGATCGTCGAAGAAAGATGGTAGGTTTGACAAGAAGAAAGGAAAGGTTCGGCAGAAGTCTTATGGTGGTGATATGTCTGGTATCAAATGTTATCACTGTAAGAAGGAGGGTCATACAAGAAAGGTGTACCCTGAGCGCCTGAATAATCATGGAGGAAAGGACAATGGGAATGCAGCTATTGTGCAAGATGGTTATGAATCATCTGATGTCCTTGTGGTGTCGAGCAGCAACTCTTGCGAAGAGTGGAATATGGATTCTGGATGTACTTGGCATATGACTCCAAACAAGAATGTGTTTGAATAATTGTGTGATCAAGATGGTGGATCAGTGCTGCTGGGGAACAATAAAGCTTGCAAGATTGCAGGTATTGGATCTGTTAGATTCAAGCTCCATGATGAGTCAATAAAGCTATTGACTAGGGTTAGGTATGTACCCGATCTTAAGAGGAATTTAATTTCTCTTGGTGAATTCGACAGAAAGGGATATGTTTTCAAAGGAGAGCAAGGTATCCTGAAAGTCATGAAAGGGTTGAAGGAAGTCTTGAGAGGCGTGAAAAACCAAGGCTTGTATACCCTTGAGGCTGAGGTTGTAAGTGGTTCGACAAATGTTGTATCCACGAAACCTATGTCGAAGACAGATTTATAGCACATGAGATTAGGCCATGTCAGCGAAAAAGGCTTGGTCGAGTTGGGGAAACAGAACCTGCTAGGAGGTGACAAAGTCGAAAAGCTGGAGTTTTGTGAATCTTGTGTATTTGGTAAATCCTGTAGGGCGAAGTTTAACAAAGGCAAGCAAAGAACACATGGATCCCTTGATTACATTCATGCTGATCTTTGGGGGGCTGCTAGGAATCCTTCACACTCAGGTGCAAGGTATTTTCTATCCATCGTTGATGACTATTCCAGAAAGCTATGGGTATTCATTCAGAAGAAGAAGGATGAAACTTTTGAGAATTTAAAAAGTTGGAAGGTTCTGGTCGAAACTCAAACTGGTAGAAAGGTTAAGAGGTTGAGAACCGACAATGGCCTTGAATTCTGCAACGAAGCGTTTGACAGTTACTGTGTTGAGTCTGGGATTGCAAGGCATAAGACTGTAGCAGATACTCCTCAACAAAATGGCTTAGCTGAGAGATTCAATCGAACAATCCTTGAAAGGGTTAGATGCATGTTGGTTAGTGCTGGATTGAAGAAGGTGTTTTGGGCGGAGGCTATTTCGACAGCAGCTTATCTGATAAATAGATGTCCCTCGACTGCGCTGGGAATGAAGACACCTGAAGAAGTTTGGTCGGGTCATCCACCAGATCTCGACAAACTGAGGGTATTTGGCTGTTTAGCTTATGCTCACATTAGGCAAGACAAGGTCGGACCTAGAGCTCTGAGATGCATGTTTCTTGGATATCCTAAGGGAGTCAAGGGTTATAGGCTGTGGTGCCTAGAACCAGGTCACAGAAGATGTATCACAAGTCGTGATGTAGTTTTCAATGAGGTCGAAATGGCTTTCAAGAAAACTGGTGATGTTGGTTGAAGTGCAGAAATCTCTAAAGAGGAGCTGGAACAGGTAGAGATGCCTGTTGAGGTGGAGCATAGTGATGCTGAAGTGCATAGCCCTGATGAAGTCGAAGAGCAAGATGCTGAAGAGGCAGAGGAAACTGCCGATGACTACCTACTGGCAAGAGATAGGTCGAGAAGAGTCATCAAGCCACCTCAGAGACTTGGTTATGCAGATCTTATAGCTTTTACCTTAATCTCTGCAAGTGAGGTACTTGACGAAGAACCTAGAGATTACAAGGAAGCTATAAGGAGTCGAGACAAGACTGAATGGTGAAAAGCCATGGATGACGAGATGAAATCTCTTCATGATAATAACATTTGGGAGCTGATTGAGAAACATGCAGGAGCAAGGTTAGTCAGTTGTAAGTGGATTTTCAAGGTCAAGGAAGGAATCGAAGGAGTGATGTCGAAGCGCTTTAAGGCGAGGCTGGTTGCTAGGGGGTTCACTAAGAAAGAAGGAGTCGACTTCAATGATTTGTTCTCACCTGTTGTAAAGCATAGATCCATTCGAATGCTGTTGGCCATGGTGGCAAAGTTCGATTTGGAACTTGAGCAAATGGATGTGAAGACAGCATTTCTGTATGGTGATCTAGATGAAACGATCCTGATGCGTCAACCTGAAGGGTATGTAGAAAAGGGTAAAGAAGATTATGTGTGCAAGCTGAATAGGTTTTTGTATAGCCTGAAACAATCTCCTCGACAGTGGAATAGGAGATTCGACAAGTTCATGGCACACATTGGTTTCACTAGAAGTCAGTTCGATCACTGTGTTTACTTTAGATTTCGACCTGGAAACTCACTTGTTATGTTGTTGTTGTATGTGGATGATATCCTCATAGATAGCAACAGTGTTGAGGATGTAACGAAGGTGAAGGCTGAACTCAGTAAGGAGTTCGAAATGAAGGATCTGGGAGCTGCAGCCAGGATTCTTGGGATTGACATCCGGAGAGATAGAAAGCAGTCGAAGTTGTGCTTATCCCAAGAGACATGCCTACGGAAGCTTCTCGACAAGTTTGGTATGTCGAATTCGAAGCCTGTTGTGACACCTAAAAATCCTCAGTTTAAGCTTAGTACTACTCAAAGTCCGAGTACTGAAGCTGAAAGAATCTATATGAATAGCATTCCATATGCTAGTGTAGTGGGTTCTTTGATGTATGATATGGTCTGTACAAGGCCAGACATAGCATATGGAGTGAGCCTTGTGAGCAGGTATATGGCCAATCTGGGAAAGGCACATTGGCAAGCTGTAAAGTGGATTCTCAGGTACATAAATGGGTCTCTGAAAAGAGTCTTGATTTATGGTGGAGCCTGTGATGGTGATAGCATAGTCAAAATTGAAGGATTTGTTGACTCTGATTATACAGGTTGTATGGATTCCAGAAAGTCTATTTCTGGATATGTTTTCACAATGTTTGCCACAGAAATCAGTTGGAAAGCGATGCTTCAGAAGGTTGTTACCTTACAACCACTGAAGCTGAATATATTGCCCTCACTGAAGCTGTGAAGGAAGCATTGTGGCTTGAAGGTTTTGCAAATGAGCTGAAACTTCAAGGTCGAAGTATCACTGTAAAATGTGATAGTCAAAGTGCTATACACCTGTCGAAGAATTCAGCCTATCATGAGCGAACTAAGCACATTGATGTGAGGCTGCATTTCGTCAGAGAGATAATCGAGCGTGGTGAAGTCCAGGTGATGAAGGTTTTGACTGAAGACAATGCTGCTGATATGATCACCAAGACGTTGCCAAGTTGCAAGTTCTTCCACTGTATGCAGTTGATAAAGCTGCATGATGAAAGCTAGTTGTTTCCCTTTGTTGCTGAGTTAGATCCAAGGTGGAGATTTGTGAGAGTTGGGTCGAACTCATCTGTGTCGAAGGAGAGCTTTCATGTATTTCAACAGGAGGCAAGCATGCAGTCGAAGCTTGTTCACATGCTGATGCCTGTTAGTTACATATAGTAGTCGAAGTCTGTTCTTATATGTATTCTGCCGAAATGTTTATATTCTGTCGAATTGGGCCTTATGTTAAGGATCCAATTGTTTAGGTTTCTTGGGCTGCAAGTTACCTAGTTCGCCTATAAATATGCTAGTACACTCAGTTTGTTGAGTGTGGCAAATTGTGATATTCACTTGTAATCATTTGTAAACTTTAATGAGAAAGTGAATAGTAAACATAATTATATTTGCCCAATCCTTGTTGTTATATCTTCTTCTTCTTGTTTTCTTTTTCGTTAAACCCTTGTTATTGGGTTCTAGATAATTCAAGAAACCAATTTTATATTTTGATTAAAGTCATCGTTTTCACAACACTATTCATGGATGAACCAACAAGATGGATTGTGACAAGGTGGTCCTGGTGTCGCAGCTCCGACGGGAAGAAACATCAAGACCAAGCTTTGTGAGAATATTGCTAAAGGGTCTTACAAATTCGGAGAAAGATGTCACTTTACCCACGGAGCTGTCGAAATACGAAATCTAGGAATCTAAATTTGAGTTTGGTCCAGTGTTTAATTTCTTCTTTCATTAGCCAGAGTAAGTAAAAAATGGCCAAGGTAAGTGTTAGAAAGTTCTCTAACATATATATGATTAAATTTAACATAAGTTCACAAAAATAATTAAGTTTGAAGCATTGTCAAATTTAACATATTTTGTCAACTTACCTTAACAGAGTTAATAAATGTCAAATGCCCATATAGATGATTCAATTTATAGATTATGAAGTTATCTAACATAGTTAGAAAGTTTATGGTTTGAAGGATTACACAAATACCTACAATATTAACTTTAGGATTCACATGACAGAGACATTCAAACATTAAGATATATTGCTCTTATAAAATTTAACTTTTCAAAATAAGTTATAATTGTGGAAATTATATAATGTTGGATATAACTTTAATAGAACAGTACATTAAAGTCAACTTTTTTATGAAACTTTCATATCATCTGCTAAAGTTTCATGCTAGCCATTTCAAAGTTTTAAGCTTAAAGACAATGTTTTCATTCATTCATGCACTATAGACATACTTTCATTCTTATATACTTTAATTGTGTATTTTGACTTTACAACTTATTTGATTCTATATAAATGATCTTTTCATTATATTCAACAGATTTAAAGACTTATTTAACTATATATTATGTTTAATATTGTAACCATGGCCAACCTATTTTCTTTGTACTAAGAGGATTACCATCTTGGTTACATTTTTACTGTTTTATAAGAAGGTCTAAGTATGAAATTTCACTTGCATTTCTTGACCACTTATGTCTTTTGGTTTATTTAAATGTGCATTTTGTTTTGACACATAACAAGTTAACGGTTACAACTTACAAAGAAGTATATGACATGGTGATCAAAGTTGGAAATTTCATCCGTAGTTGTGGTCATGGAGACGTAAGTTATCTGTCTCTTGATTATCATAGAATGAAACTTTGTTTTGTTTTTCCGTAATTAGTTGTGGTCATGCAGATCTTAGCAGTTAAAATGACAAAAATGGAACATGACTTATGTAGCCATTCTTTGAGCATTGTGTAGAAATATGCAATACATGATCAATTTATTGCCTTCAAAAATAAAATATTTAAACCTATGCATATTTAAGGTTAGTATATTAATTATTCTTTTGTAATTGCAAATTCTTTCGCAGTTGAAGAGAGAGTGAAAAACGAACACAGTGTCAACTAAAATATCACATTTTATTTTCATCTACTTTGGTTATTTAATTATCCATTTTCATTATTCACTTTCATCTTATATATAAATTTTCTTAATGCATCACACTTACCATATTGTTTCATACATAAAATAAATATTGGACTAACTAAACATTTGATAAATATTAGACTGATTTGGTTCCAAAACTCCAGAGACTAAACTGAATATTTACTCAAATTTAACTCCAGAGACTAAACTGAATATTTACTCAAATTTTTGCAGAAAGCTGTTAGCTGCCATATTGAAGAAAAATGGTGTGAATACAAATGGTTTTCTTTTTGACAAAGAAGCTAGAGTTGCATTGGATTTTGTGACATTGAGAGAAAATGGAGAGAAGGAGTTCATGTAATTCTAATTGATTTACTTTTTGTCCTACCAATGTTTGTAACTGCCTTGGATGTTTTGCTGTACTTTGAAGAAGGGCTTTATGAGTTGCTGTCATGGAAACAATTTAAATGCAATTAAAATTCATGATATAAATAATTATATTTTTAACAAGAATGAAATAAACAGATAGCAATTTGTTTTACCAATCAAATTATCCTGTAATATATACGTTTACAATTATTTTTCTTGGGTAGTTTTAATATATATATTTTATGGTATGGTTGTAAATCTGATCTTGTGGTTTATTACAAAAACTTATTATTTATTTTTCGGAATAAAATTAATTAATTATTTTTCAATTCTATTTTCTATGTAATTTTAAAGTTAAATATATTTTTTATACTTGCTCTCTAAATTTTATCACAAGTTAAAAAAATTTAAAAAATTAATTAAATTATTGTTTATAACTTTTTAGACATATCTGTAAAATATTAACTTAAAATTTAAGAGTTTAACAATAGTCATTAAAACTAAACAAGAGATTAAAAAGCAATGATTAGACTTCAAAAATCTTTATTTTATAAGAGAAAAAAATAGCATGGATAGCTGTTAGAAGATTACTAAGGTACTTAAGTGGCACTATTCACTATGGCTTACTACTGGCTCCATCTTTATCACCTTCAAAGTTCTCTCTTCGTGCCTATAGTGATTCGGATTGGGCAAGTGATCCAGATGATAGAAGATCTACCTCTGGCTCTTGCATATTTTTTGGACCAAACTTGGTGTCTTGGAGTTCTAAGAAGCAGACATTGGTTGCACGGTCGAGTACAGAAGCAGAATACCGCGCCTTGGCACATACCACATCTGAGCTTCTTTGGCTGGAGTCTCTTTTGATTGAACTCAAAGTTCCCATTCATCCACCAACTCTACTCTGTGACAATCTCAGTACAGTTCTTTTGTCTCACAACCCCGTTCTTCATGCTCGCACAAAACATATAGAGTTGGATATTCATTTCGTTCGTGAGAGAGTGGTATCTGGCAACCTGAAAATCCAACATGTACCTGCAGATTGTCAACTGGCAGACACATTGACTAAACCTCTTGGTACTACCGCCTTCGAAAATCTTCGTAGCAAACTTAAAGTGGTATGTAGTCCATCCCACTCTTCAGTTTGAGGGGGGGGGGGGGGTGTTAGAGATAGAGTGTGTGCCAGCTCATCCAATAGTTAGTTAGTTTGTTGTAACTGTATTGGTTGATGTAATGCTACCTATATATCTCTCTCTTGTATACTGATATGATCAATCAATGAAACAGTAAAGCCAATCTTTTTCTTTTTCCCTCTGCATATTTTTCTTTGCTTTCTCTTGGCTTCACAAAGTGAAGCTCATATCACAGCTGCCACACTCATCTTCACTGAGTGAAAGATGATCCACATGAAACTGTACTCTTCAGGTAAACCTTGCAGAATCGAATCCACTTGATCCTGCTCAGAGATTGAATCACCAACAGCCAAGAGTGAATTTGCGACAGCCTTGATTCTCAGAACATACTCAGTAATGGACTTGGTACCCTTCTTAGTGGATTTGAGTTCAACCCTTAGCTGTCTAACCCTAGCTTTCATTTGTGCATTAAAGAATTGATGAATTTTGTCCCATACCTCATATGAATGTTTGCACGCAAGAACCCTCGGCAACACGGATTCAGAAATCGTGGACAATAACCAGATGAACAAAGCTTGATCTTGCACAATCCAAGATTCATAGTCTTCAGAAATCAAACCTGTAATCCGATCCTGATCTGACTTGAACTTCTGTGGGATCTGAGGATTCACTACGAATCGATGCATTTTCTGAGAAAGAATCACACCTTCAACCTGTTGATTCCAAAGGAGGTAGTTGTTTTCTTGCAATTTGATTGAGAGCTTCGGTCCAAAGGAGTTCGCAGATTTGGACGCAGCAAAACCACTGAAGGTTTCTTGAGACTGAGCATGATTTTTGACGACGGATTCTTGATTTTCTTCAGACGCCATGGATGCAAGGTGAGACAGATCTTGACGATGGAGAGCTGAGGCAGAATCCACCGGAAACGAAAGCAGTTGGGCAACGAGATTGAGCGGAAATGCGCGGAGGATCGTCACGCGAATGATACCATGTTAGAGTTTCATGTGGATCATCTTTCACTCAGTGAAGATGAGTGTGGCAGCTGTGATATGAGCTTCACTTTGTGAAGCCAAGAGAAAGCAAAGAAAAATATGCAGAGGGAAAAAGAAAAAGATTGGCTTTACTGTTTCATTGATTGATCATATCAGTATACAAGAGAGAGATATATAGGTAGCATTACATCAACCAATACAGTTACAACAAACTAACTAACTATTGGATGAGCTGGCACACACTCTATCTCTAACAATTATTGATTAAGCATTGTTGCAGAATAAATTCAGAGTCTGTAACTTCAACTACCATTTTCTCTTCTTCATCTTTTATTCTTCAACCTTTTCTTTTTTATTTTTGAAATGACTCATTTGTTTGATTTTATAAATCAACTGGGTTTGTTGTATTTTCTCAAATAATAATAGTCATTATTTTATTTGTGATTATGAAAGGTTTATGGAGATGCAATGTTTAATTATTTATGACTGTTTTAATATACTATTCATTTTATATAATTATTGTGCATTACATAATTAAATTTAGGCTAAAATACAGTTTTGGTCTTCCTGTTTGTCAAAATTCACGGTTTTGGTCCCCCTTTTTTTTTTTAACAGTTTTGGTCCCCCACCCCTCACTATTCATGTACGGACGTGTACTGTTCATGTACGGACATGTGCGGACAAGTTACTGTTCATCACTTTTTTTGGGCCAAAATTAGAGTGGGGGACCAAAACTGTTAAAAAAAAAAATAAGGGGACCCAAACCGTAAATTTTGGCAACAGGAGGATCAAAACTGTATTTTAGCCTTAAATTTATCATTTATATTTACAAATATATCTTAATTAATAATATACTAATTAAAAATAATGGACGGGTCTTCTACTAGATTCCTTAGTTTCCTTATGAAAAGATGTACATACATCATAAGTCAATATAAAAACATTCTTACCCTTTAGCTGTCCTTTCTCTTATAATTTATATTATATTTGTCATTGCAAATATAAATATAATATTTTCCTAGTTTTGTGTAAAAGAAAAGCCTACTTGATGTTTAGATCACGATAACTACAAATTGTCTACTATTGATCAAGTGGGAAAACCTAAATAATAAGCCTCTATCTCCGGGTCCATGACAAGATGTACATACATCGTAAGTCAATATAAAAACATTCTTGAAAGATATTCCCCCGTCCCAAATTATAAGTCGTTTTGGACTTTTCACACAAATTAAAAAATTTAATTATTATTTTATGGGAAAGATAAATTATGTATAACTTTACAGTAATGCCCCTCATAATTATATAGGAGAGAGAAATTAAAAGAGTTGAAAGAATAAATAATAATAAATATTTGAGGGTATATTGGGGAAGATGTCATTTATATTGTATTGGGAATGTAAGGTGACTTATAATTTGGAACGGAGGGAGTATATCATACACCAAACATACCCTGTTTCCATTTGATATGATTATCTTTAATTAGTGAGATTTTTACTGTTCTACCCCAGGCTGAAATTAAAAATACCAATATACACCGTTTTGAAAAAAAATTACTAGGGTACCCTAGTTTCAGAGGGAGCTCGCTGACCCATTCCACGAGCATGTGAAGGAGTGAATACGTTGGGTGTGCTCGTGAACCCGGTTCACGAGCATGTGAAGGGTTGGCTTTTTTTTTTTAATTGTTTTATGTGATAAATAATAATTTAATTATTTTATTTAAATAATTTAAGTATTTAAACTTAAATATATTAATTAATTAATAAAATATTAATTAATTTAACTAAATAAATATTTTTTTTCAGAAAATTAAATAAGGAAAAAAATATTTATTTAAATAATTTAAGTATTTAAACTAAAATATATTAATTAATTAATAAAATATTAATTAATTTAACTAAATAAATATTATAATTGCAGAAAAATAAATAAGGAAAAAAATATTTATTTAAACACTAATTTTTTTATTCAAAATTCACAACTGAAGTACATTACATCAAACATGGCCGCCTGTTCCACACCTAGTGCTTTTTTTAAGTCGATGTCCCCTACCCATCAGTTCATTTGGTGTTCTTATAGGTGACTAAGATGAGTCAGAAGACATGTCTTCACCGTGATATGTTGTTGGGGGGTTTTGTCGCGATGAAGGGGGGTCCGCTTGTGGTGGTGATTGCAGAAGGTCATCAATGTTTAAATCAGGCATCTTCCATCGTCTGTTTTGGGCATTTCGACCTTGTATACGTGAATTCGCCTACTGTAAGCCCGTTATCCAAATTGACGGAACATTTTTATACGGCAAGTATAAAGGAACTCTATTGATGGCACAAGATGGTAATGCAAACATTTTCCCCTTAGCTTTCGCTTTGGTCGAAGGTGAAACAAAGGAAGCCTGGAGCTTTTTTCTAAAGAACCTAAGGTTACACGTGACACCACAACCTGATTTATGTCTAATATCAGATAGACATGAATCGATAAAGAGTGCATATAGCAATCCCGAGAACGGATGGCAGGATCCACCATCTACACACGTCTATTGTATTAGACACGTTGCTCAAAACTTCATGCGCCAGATTAAGGACAACGCACTACGCAAGCAATTTGTTAACATGGGTATTGTATTACATTTATGTGCTTACTTACCTATTTTTTCGTTCTTTTGCTATGTTTTGTATAATATTTCTGTTACAGGTTACGCTTTGACTGAGCCTGCATTTAACTACTATCGCGATGAAATCCAAAGAACAAACATTGAGGCCTCGCGTTGGATAGACAACATACCAAGGGAGAAGTGGTCAAGAGTATATGACGGAGGGAAGCGTTGGGGGCATATGACGTCTAATTTGGCAGAAGCCATGAACTCCGTTCTAAAGGCCACCCGGAACCTTCCAATCACTGCGTTGGTTCAATCTACATACTATCGCATGGGTTCCCTGTTTGGTAAAAGAGGCCACAAATGGACCAAAATATTGTCTACTGGAAAGGTTTTCACGGATGGTTGCAACAAGGGAATGGCTGATGAAGTAGCCAAGGCTAACACGCTTAATGTCATACAATTTGATCGTGAAAGATTTTGTTTCATGGTGCAGGAAAAAATTAATCATAATGATGGTCGTCCAACAAGTACTTTCGGCGTTGACCTAAAGAATCGATGGTGTGACTGTGGGAAATTTCAGGTATTTCACTTACCTTGCTCCCACGTCATCGCAGCATGTTTTAGTATACGTCAGGACTACTCCATTCACATCCCAGAGGTTTTCACTGTTCTTAACGTATTCAAAGTCTACAAGGAAAGCTTCTTAGGAGTACCCCACGAAGACAACTGGCCAAAATATGAAGGATTTACACTTTGCCACGATGATTCCATCAGAAGAAACAAGAAGGGACGTCCAACCAGTAGTAGGATTAGAACCGAAATGGACATCGTCGAAAAGGAAAAGAGAAGGTGTGGGATTTGCAGAGAAATAGGCCATATGCGTCGAAAATGTCCTAATGTTGTCGGCCCGTCAAACCGACCGTCTAGATAATAGTATTTCTTTTTAAAGTTAATCAATTAATAAAGTATGTATCTTGAACTTGCTTTGTCTGTAGTCGAACACAAATTTATATTTCAAGACAACGTTTTCAAACAATTAAGACAATAATACTTGTTCTTAAAACAACAACACACCGAAGATTTCAATGATTCAACTAAACAACAACAACATTAAAAGATTACAAACTCAACAAACTTAACATACAAACTAATCCACAACAACAATTAACACAAGTGGATCTTGGACTCCTCTGTTAACTTCGCCACTATGTGCTGAAAACATACATTGTACATCTTCATCATTTTCTATACGATCCATGTAATACAAGTACGTACCCTCCGGGCTTGCATCAGTCAGCGTTATGTACAGACAACGATACTCAATTTTTCTCACCTTCCTACGATGGCCACCCAGCTGTCGAAACCCTGTGTTAATTGTTGCAACCACGGTTCTGAAGTTCCACGGTGGATCTAGGTAAACACTGATTTTTTTTTCTTGCCCATAAAACACAAGAGCTTCGACTGACATTTTTGAATACGCAAATGCCACACTGGAATGATGAATGTTGATACAAGACGACATGTATTTATAGAAAAAATAAACGTTTCTGCTCGCAAACTCATTCAACGAGCATCAATCATTTTAAAAAAAAAATTAAAAAAATTAAATTTTATTAATAAAATAATAATTTTTTAATTATTAAGTGACTATTTAATTAAGATATATTATTAAAATCCATTAAATTATTTTATTATACATATAAATTAATAAAACAATTAAAAAATAAAAAAAAACGACGCCCTTCATATGCTCGTGAACCCGGTTCACGAGCACCCACTGCATGTTGTTCCTTTTACATGCTCGTGAAATGGGTCAGCGAGCGTCCAATAAAACTATGATACCCTAATAATTTTTTTTCAAAAAAGAGTATATTGATATTTATTATTTCAGGGAGGGGTAGAACAGTAAAAAAAAACTCTTAATTAGTAGCTTCCATATTTCACGAAAAAGGTAAAGGATAGGAAATTTCCCCACTTGCATATCTTACCCTTTTTGGTGGAATCATCTGGCTTTATCTTACCAAAACCAGCAAAAATATCTGGGTCATTATTCTTATGTGCTGGAAAGTTTTTTACAACTTGTTAATGGGTCCGGTTATTAGTTTGGAAGTATTGTATATTTTCTACCCAATTTCATATCAAATTCAACGTTTGAACATCTCTTTATGTGATTTTGATATCCACTTTGCATGTAGCCTAACTTGCTGACCCCATTAATGTAAAGTCTTAATTGTCCAAATTTGATTTGACTTAAAGGTCAAGGAAGTTAAATATGCGTTTCATGAACAAATTAATCTAACACTAAATATGTTTTAAAATTCAGATCAATAGTTGATTCTGTTAAATTATTAGATCCCCGATTTATTAGTTGGACTAGTTATTTAATGGCTGAACCGTATAACTATAAATTTAGTTTATACAAGGTAAAAATAAAAGAAATTTATAAAATAAAATTTTTGAAATAAGTTTCACAACTATAAAATTAAAAAAAAATAATAATGAAATTATTGATGCAAATAAATTAAATAACAATTTTAAATAACGTTACAACTTCTAAACTTTCAAATTATGAAAATCAAACTGTAATACAATTAAAAAATAAATAAATTCTAAACTTGGTCAACAAAAATACAAATTCAAATAAGTTATAATAATATGATTCAATAGGTTTTAAAAGATTTTTTAAATGCGAGGGAGAAAAAATATTTGTTTTTTTCAATTTTAGATTGTTTGTCATTTTGACGAATTTAAAAAAATATAAAAAAATCAACAAATCAATTCAAGAAACACATTGGTTTACATCGTTTTTCATTGAATCAATTGCAACTGCGATCTTATGACCTTATCGAACCTATATCATTTGGTTCTCGATCTAATCGGGCCAAACCGAATTTTAAAACATTGCATCCAACTAATCTCTCTCTCTCTCTCTCTCTCTCTCTCTCTCTCTCTCTATATATATATATATATATATATATATATATATATATATATATATATATATATATATATATATATAACTAGTATTATTAATTAATTGGTTTTTATATAAAATAATTAATTTATTTTTACCAAAAATTAATAATTAACATTAATAAGTTACTTGACATTTTCAATTTTTAAATCATCTTTTAAATTATCAAATTGAAGAGTAACTAAAAAATTGTTAAGCGTATATGGATTATGATACTTTTACTATATTCTAATAGGAATAGTTGAAGGGACACAAGTTAAGACAATCTTACTATATAAGAAAAGTTGAGGCTCTGGAAATGCCTCAACTGCCCTTCCTTCTAATGCTGCCACCTCACTAAAATGAGGGTAATTTTAGTCAACAATTTACTTTTTCTAACTTGTGATGTCATATCTTTATTACCCAACTACATGGGTATTACATTGTGCCTTGGTTTGTTAACTTTGAATCAAATGATGATGTCACTTGCTATTTTGGTTACAAACAAACTAATTCAATACTACCATTTTTCTGCTGCGGACCCTACTACCAATGTCTGATACACGTCCATCATTCTTTGGGTATACTATTTTCGTCTTTCTCTCTCTCGATGCTCATCTCACTGCAATGCTCATCTCTTCTTCGAACTTCTCTGTTTCTCTTCTTTCTTCATGTTCGTCTTCTATGGTGTCTGGTTTAACAACAATGGTATAGCTGTGTTGGAGCCAACGCGTATTCGGCGATGAGGGTTGTGGTGGTTGGAATCGGAATAGCTGATGAGTTTTACCGGCATCGTAGCTCCAAACTTGTCATTTCCCTTCTGAAAGTTGTTGCTTCTATCCGTTCCGTTGTTGGATGCTAAGGCCATTGTTGAAACGTATACCCATTTTTGAATCGTTTGTGGACGGTGTAGCTTCATTGTAGTTCCAGATCTGTTGCAGGTATATAGAAGAGGGTTTATCAAAGTTTGTCGTTGTATTTTATATTGTTAGATCCCTCCATAATATTTGTTAATGTTTTCCTTTTTTATGTTTTATAGGTTGGACTGATTTGTTATGATTTGGGGTTCCTTTTTTATGTTATGTTTTGTTAGGGTTGGAAACTCATTTGATGTTTTTTAATGTTTTCATCTTCATATGAAGTTTACAATTTTCTGCTAATAGTATGTGTTCATATTATCATGATACAGCTGAATGTATCTGTGGAAATGAAATTTAGGTCATGTCTGAAAATGAGCCTTTATGAATGTTTGATCTGTAGTGTTTGCAAACTCCGTTGATTTCTCTCATTGTCGGTGTTTGAGTGCAGGTTGGGGCTGGAAGCAGACATCAAAATATACACGGTTCATCTAACATGGTTGGTGCTGTTACAGCTGTTATTGAGTCTTCTGCTTTATCCATTCAACCAAAGGTATTATTTCTTATCATGTTATGTATAACAGAGTTGTTCCTTATGGTGTTGGACATGGTTTACGTGCTGGTCCTATGAATGTATGAATCAAAATTAATTGCTATGAATCAAGGTGATCTGTTTAGATTTTTTAACTGATACTGAACTAATTGTTGTGGTTTCAGTACCTGTGAAAGACCTTGATGGCCTTATCATGTTGCGTATAACAGATTTGTTCTTTATGGTGCTGGACATGAACATATCGTTGGATAAAGTAAATCATAATTTGGTCCGGCAACCTGCTGAACTAATTGTTATGGTTCTTATTAGTTTATGTTTGGTTTGTAAAATACTTGCAGGTTCTACTTAATACTATATTTCCCTTTTTTAAGTATTTCCATTTTTTTCCGGCAACTTGCAGGTTCTACGGCCTACAGGCAATAGTTTACTCAGGTAAAATAACATCGTGCAAGAATAGACTTTCATTCTGGTTTTAAGTGTTTATGTTGCTGTAGTTTCATTTTTTTTATAATCAAACAATTAACAATCATTAAATGGTCCTTTTTGACACAGACACAGACACCTCACACATGTTGGTATCAGCATCTGACGTGTGTTGGTGCTAAAGGGCATGTTTGTACTTTTATGGACCATTCGATTTTAATGGTTACAGGTGTTAGCACTTCTAGCCGTGAGTAATCCGTCCGTGCTACTCTTTCTTATATTTTATTTGCATTGAATTTCACTTGTATTGATATTTTGTTTCTTAAATATTTTTCCTTACTCATGTTCTTCTGATGTTTATAGTCAAGGATGATTTTGTACAACTGCATAACTAACAATGCTGATATGGATATATCTTCAATTTGAACTTGGTTATTGTTGCTAATTTTAGCCGCATCAATGGATAAATGCTAGAGGTTATGACTTGGCTTGATCTACATCTGACTTCCGTGGCTTGCTTTTTATCACTTGAATTTGTTTTGTTGTATGATATTGCCCATTGATCTTTAGATACTATAACTGCTAACTCAAACTGGCACAGATACTCCACAATCACTTCAGAAAAGCCTATCCAAATGACAATCTCTTTGCACACCTAAGGTAAAACATCAGATATTATGCCTGTTTTTCCATATTTTGCACCATTCTCCTCCAAGTTGATTACTTTTGTTATTGGACAACTTCAGTTATTATAGATATTGTCATCGTTGTATCTAAAATTCTACATACCTTTTATGTTAGATGGTATATGACTGTACAACATATATCTATGAATTGTGGCACTGTGCATAATCAGATTTGTATTCTGTGAAACTGTTAGATGAACATTACAGGATCCATGTTCTGGTTTTTGTAAATTAGATCTAAAATGCTTAGTAAGAACATAAGTTGTTTGATCTTCACATAACTATACTGAATTATCATTGTGTGAATGCAGAGAAAGAGAATATCAGAGGTGATGAAAGCTGAGAGACGTGAGATGGTGATGGAACTGATAGTGAGAACTGATGGTGATGGAACTGATATACTAAAGGCAGGTTTTTTATTTATTCAAAGTTAAGTCATTTTTATAATATGATATTAGTGACCAGGACTATAGCTTACCCAAAAATTGAATATTGATTTTCACATTGTTCAAAATCTCCTAATATGTATAGTCTAACATTTTCATTATGCTTCTGTGTGTTTTCTTTCTCACTAAGAACATTGTTCTATTGTTAAGCATGTTTTCTCTTTACTTTGTTATGGTTTTGGCCATTGTTTGTGCAAGTTATAAAACAGAACCAGATAAGCCAATCAAGACGCTGGAAATTGTGGTGATGTTGCTCTGGTTGTCCGCGGAGTGACCTATTTCCAACTAGAAGTGTAATATTGGATCTTCTGCCACCTCTCCCTCACCCAATAGAAGAAAATACAGTTAAGTGTTGATTCTGACATGGAGATAGAAAGTTAGTTTGCATTGTTACCCATCACTTTTTTTAATGTTGTATTAAATTATGATATCATTGGTTGTGGTATAAAATTACTGAATGCGGGATATGCAACCAAATGCAAGAATCTGGTGTTTCATATTTTTGCTGAGCTCACTTTGGACCATGCCAGCAGAGGTTTGAAGCCATGAGTTTCAAACTGCTGTTTCATATTTATTGGTGAACTTATACTTTGATGTTTTTTCTTGCAGGAGGAAGGCACAGGACCGCCTGATTGAGCTAACTAGATCTTCTTGCTGCAACTGGACTTCAAATGGATCACAAAAACCAGTGTTTGTGTAAATGTTCATCTTGCGTCACCGGAAGTGGAGTTTCTTCCATCAAAGGTACGACTCCCATTTGTATTCATTGTTTTTCATCCAAATGATATTCTGTGTACATGTATGCTTTCTTTCAGTGTATATTGTTGAGCCAGATACACTGAAAAGCCTATCCAAATGACAATCTCTTTGCACACCTAAGGTAAAGCATCAGATATTATGCCTTCACTTCCATATTTTGCACCATTCTCCTCCAAATTGATTACTTTTGTTATGGAACTGATAGTGAGAACTGATGGTGATGGAACTGATATACTGAATTATCATTGTATCTATGTGTTTTTTTTCGATCATGGTTATTTTGTTTTTGCTGATACATTACATTAACCTTTCATATCTTTTAATTTGAGTATTCTTATGTTTGTTAAATTTGTTGTTCAGACCACATGGCTTCAATCATATCTCATGTAACGTTACAACTAATTTCAGAAGTCCATGCTTTCCATTGCATTTATTGACCAATTATTCTATACATTGTATTAGCCAATAACATGGTTCACTTTCCAATCATGCCTCATTATTAATTTGCCTCTCAATCTTCCTACTGTACAGTTTCTAAAGTATTAACTCATTTTCATTTCCTATGTAGGGGGAAGGTTGAGAGTCAGAAACCTCACTATATATTCATGCCTCCTATATTCTATATACCACACCAAAGTTCAACAACACTGCAGATTTTCAATGGCATCCAACCAGATTATCAATGTGTCGGACCAAACTGATGTTCAGACACCGCCACCAGACCCTTCTCACGTCCAGACCCCGCCTCAGGAGCAACCTTTACCCCATTTGCAAGACGAAGACGGTGGCAATCAGTCTGTCAACCACCAACCCGCGCTACAAGTTTGGCCTTTTCGTATTCTGCAGGTTTTGTTCATCAACATCTCTTTCTCTGCATTTCTTTATCAATAACTCTTTTTGTACATAACATGAATAGACCCAACAAGATATTCAACCTTCGGTCGATAATCAACCCCTTCCTGACAACCAGCCACCTACGGAATTCCCCCCTGCTGAACCCGACCAACAGCCTCCCCAGTTTTAACCACTTCTGCAGGTGCGACCGGAACAGATTTCTACTCACTAAGCGTTTATTTTGATGTTAGCCGAAGGTCCATTCTTTTTTGACTGTTTACAAATTTCATAAACTGCTTTCCTTCTTAAGGTACATGCCCCTCGTGTGGTACGTAACAGACGAAAGAGGAAAAGAAAACAAAAGCATCCAGATATCTGAGGAAATGTACATTTCATGATTCTGATGAAGCCGAAGAGCGCAACTACGAACCGGTTGATTCTGACGATGACGATGAGCGAGACTATACATGGGAGAACTCTATGTCTGCCTGGAGATTTAGAGATTCTGATTAAGTTTGCAAATTTATTTTCAATTTCTTTGATGTCATTTTCTATCAATTTTGTGTTTGCAATGTGATAGATAAATACAATTGATACTTCTGTTACATCTCTAAGCTGTTGAAAAACCATAGTTGTTTTTTTATGATCTTTAGCAGCCATGGATTATTGATTTTTATAAATTGTTGATGTCGATATATTTATATACAGATGAACATTTAGCAGCTTTTTAATTTTCTCTTTTATTTTTCATCTTTCTTATTATTTTTTTATTTTCGTTTTCAATTCAGTGTGTTAAGTTTGTGGTATATGATGAGTACAAGTATTTAGAACTCAACTCTTAATGATACATTCATTTGAATCTTAGAAAACACCATGAACTCAACTCTTAACTATATTTTATTAAGAATTTGACTTTCTTTTATATATGTTTTTTATAAATTGTTGATTAAGATATATTTATATACAGATGAAGACTAAGCAGCATTTTAATTTTCTCTTTTATAAATAATACTATATTTTATTAAGAACTCAACTCTTAACTATATATAATTAAGACTTTAACTTTCTTTTATAAATATATATTTTATTCAAAAATTGACTTTCTTTTATACATAATTAATATTTTTTGAAAATTATTTTTGCTTTTCTATTTAACAATTTAATTATATTTTCAAAACACAAGCGTCCGTACCGGATAATATACCAATACCGTGTGAACGCACGGGTATCCAGACCAAATGCATGGGTAACACATCAGTACCGTGTCGTAATGCACGGGTTCCGCTGCGGGTAAATTTTTTTTGAACGCACGGGTAGTACACGAGTACCATGTAAACCCGGTGACGACCGGGGCAAAATCGGTGTAAACGTATTGATATATAATATTGTTTTTTTGAAATTATTTTTAATTTGGAATTTACATTTTTCTCTGTCAACATATATTATTCCAATTTCAAAGGTCCCCAGCGGAACCCGTGCGAAGGATCGGGTCACACCTGTACCATATGAGTGCACGAGTAACCTGACTAAAATAACTGTGAACGCACGGGTAACACACCGGTACCGTGTCAACGCACGGATAATATACCAATACTGTGTGAACGCATGGGTATCCATATCAAATGCACGGGTAACACATCCGTACCGTGTGGTAATGCACGGCTTCCGCTGCGGGTAAATTTTTTGTGAACCCACGGGGCAGGTACACGAGTACCATGTAAATGCATTGATATCTTACATTGTTTTTTTGAAATTATTTTTAATTTAACATATAATTTTTTTAAAGATAACATATGAATAATTAAAATATATATTACTCATGTCTTTCTTTTAGAAATTCGAAGTTTGATTCATTTTTTTTTTATTTTAAAAATATGTCTTTCATTTTAATATTTTTCTTAGATTCACTTATATTTTTTTCTTTTACTACTTTATGTTATTTTTTTAAATTAAATTTAAATATTTTCTATTTATTATTTGAATTTCATAATCTAACTTGTGACAATTCCGCAGTCCACTACTCTTTTTACAATTTATAGTAAATATCTTATTTTCTTCTGTGCTTTTTTTTCTTAATGGCTTCATATACCTAACATCTTTTATCTTCATAATTTGAATTTTTTTCTGTCTAACCTTTTGTGACTTATCAATATTTGATATTACATTTTTTTTATTAACACAGTCCTTTAAAAATTGTGAATTTAAATTTTTCCCTGTCAAAATATATTGGTCCAATTTCAAAGGTCCGCAGCGGAACCCATGCGTCTGCACGGGTATCCCACTAGTTACATCAATACAAGGCGAGTACCCGACCATTTTGTTGTAGGTCGCCCATGCCAAATATTTTTTCAAATAGTCCACACTTGCCTCTGCATTGGGACTTGGGCTTAACTTCCTCAACTTAATACTGATTCAACTAAAGGAGTATGTGGCACGCATAGATCTAGTCAAGGATGGGATAATAACTACCTTTCCACGATTGCACGGAGGAGTCTAATCTTCCCACTCATATGCCTTAAACCAAAAGAAGATGAACTTCTCCTCTTGATCCCTGATCCAGGTCCAATGGATCCCCTATATATACCTCATTGAGGAAAAGGTAAAAGGCATCACAAAATTCTCCCAAAAAGGAATACAAGAGCTTTTCGTACTTTCTTGGTGGACAAACTCTTAACATAACTCATCCCCTAAAACCACATACAACGCCACACAAACAAGGTTATCCCCCCTATTATACTATTTTAGCAAGTATGATTGGTGTCCACCAGGTGGCCCTAGTAAAACTTGTGTGGGCCACCTTTGTAATCAACGGCTAACTCAATGTCTACTTCCTCAATCCTCTCTAATATGGTGAACAAGAGAGCAGTGACATTGGTAGGCAACAAATCTGGCGACGACCATGATGCCATATCAGAGATGTACACCGCTATAGACAACTCGCGTCCCCACAATCAGACTTTGGAGGATAATTTCCTTAACTTTCATCAGAGCCAATAGGAGATAGATCCCATTAAAGATACATAAAATTTGGATCCCCACCTCTCTCTAAGGAGATTTTGGGGGCCCTCGGACCAGAAAGTTTCAAACCATCATCACTCGCAAAATTCGATGGAAGAAGTGATCCTTAAGAGCATGTCGCCTCCATTAGCATGAAAATGGCGATCATCGAAGCCTCATAATCTTTGAAGTGCAAGTTTCTTTCCACCACTTTCAAGACGCTGCAATGAGGTGGTGTATGAGCATGTTGTGATTATCAGTAACTAATTATCTAGACTTTGTAAAGTACTCGGTCCACCAATTTTCAATAAGCATACACTAGAAGATATCAATCACCAACCTCTGTAATATTCATCTGGGGCCTTATGAATCCTTAAGAGAGTATTTTCCTAGGTTCAATGAGGTGACTATCAAGTTCATCCACCCCTAACAGATTAAAATTCCTTGCCAAGAGACATGTCACTTTCATGGCGGAGTTAGTGAAACGAGTTGAATGTTACATAATGGAGAGGATAAAAAAATTAGAGAAAAAGGTTAGGGACGCCAAGGAACGATTGTCTGACAATCCTGATTTGTCACGGCAAAAACACAAGAGTCATTACCCCTTGCCTGTCTAGGACATGGAGGTTTTCAAGCAGAATGGGAGACCTACATAGAACTTCACGCCCTTGAACACTGGTCTTAAATATATATGGCGTGAAGTCCTTCATACTCATGATATTCCTCCTCTGTCGACCCCCAAGTCTGACATTATTAAAGGTGAGAAAAATACAAGAAAGGGGTTAATTGTATTAGCTTTCTTTTTCTTTTCTAAAAATCTCTTATTAGATCTTGAACATAAGGTCTAAAATCTAATTCAGAGTTAAGTGTTAAGAAGCGAATTCAAGTTGTTCATAGGAAGAAAGGATAGCAAGAGAGACACAAGCAATTATCCTTGTTCCTCCCACAAATACAGACTAGTCCAATCGCTTTGCACTTCTAAGAGATTTTCACTATAATCACAACTGATTACAATGCTCAAACACACAAGTAAGAGACTTCTATGCTCAAACACACCAAGAGACTTACAATGCTCAAACACACAAGTAAGAGATCTATAATGCTCAATCACTTAGCAAGAGACTTCTTAAACTTCAACTTATAATTAAAATATTGTGAAAACTACACTTGATATATAATCAAAGGTGTAGACAAAATACACCACAAAAAGACTCCTTAACACTTATGAATTTCTAGATTATACACAAGTTAAGAAATTATAAGTTAAACTTGTGCCTTTATGTTTGAAAGAGTAACAAATCTTTTATTGTCAATAGTTCGTTCTTTATCTTCAAGTTTTCAGCTCCTTATATAGAGATAAAGAAAAAGTCGCTGAAGAGTTTGCACACGAGTGTCTTTGAGAAGCTTGTTTCAGAGATGTTGAGATATTTCTTGATATGGTTAATACTGTTGAAATCTCATTTGAAACCCCTTTTTCGAAAAGGAATTATACGTTGCATCCCAGTTGTCTTATGTAGATTTTTGCATAAGTCTTTATGTGTTCAGAAGAATACAAAATGTTCTCAGAGACTGATATTGACCTATCAGAATCTTTTTTATCCTTGCGTTGATTGGATCTTTAAAGTCTGTATCTCCAGAGTCTGGATCTTTAGAGGCCGGCTTCATTCAGAGTATGAGTCTTTAGAGTCTGGTCTTCAACTTATGATATTTCAAAATCTAGATCTTTAGCTTCTCTTTAAATCTTCATTCTCAGTTTCAGTACTAGGTGAAGCTAGCGGGATTATACCTGAGTGAATTGCACACTCAAAGATACAACAGAGTCTCCACCAAACTTTATTTAGTTCCAAAGGACAGGGAAAATATCGATAAAACCCAAATGGAAGAGAAACATGTAAGGGGTCGGTTATGCGAAAGGAAGGTACTAGCACCTTATGCATCTGTCATACTCAACGGGAACCATTTCGCTTGCTTCTAGGCTTGGATGGGTTATCTATCTAAAGGCTTCTAGCTAAAGAGAAGGGGAAGGAAAGAAAAAAAGAAAGTGATCGCAGAGAATTAGGGCCCACATGCTTACGTACCCTCATAGTGCAATGAGGAAACCAGAGCATTATAGTTCATGGAACCAGGGAAGAGGAAGAAAAAGGTGGAAGGTGGCTTGCCAAGATCTCGCAATCTCGTGCCTACGTATCCTCATAGTGCAATGAGGAATTTAGAGCCTATGTAGTTCGGAGAATAAAGACAGGAAAGGAAAAGAAAATGGTGTCAAAACCAAGAGCGAGAAGAGGTAGAAAGACTCCACTGGGGAATGCAAAAGAATGGTGTCAAAACCAAGAGCGAGAAGAGGTAGAAAGACTCCACTAGGGAATGCAAAAGAATGGTGTCAAAACCAAGAAAGAAAGATACGGGAATAAAAGCAACTCTGTTGAGGATAAGGCAAAGAGATGGTGTCTAATCCAAGAGAAAAAGAAGAAAAGAGAACATAGCGACTATGCTGGGGACCAGAGGGTTAGTGACCATACTGGGGACTAAACAAATGGAATGGTGTTGAAACCAAGAGGATAAGGGAGATGAGAGGAAACGTTGGCTATGCTGGGGACCAGAGGGTTGGTGACCCTACCGGGTACTAAACAAAGGGGGTGGTGTTGTAACCAAGAGAATAAGAGCAAAGGATATTGAATCGAGACAAAGGTAAGATTATTGAGGATTCGGTATGTTAACTGACAGGTGTAACGCCCCGTTTTGTTTGATTTATTTAATCGAGTCGATTTAATTATTTTCATTTTTATATTATTTTATTCTTGACTTTTATTTGACAATATATTATTTTTCATCGTTATTATGTTTTATCGCGTTTTGAGAGCGTTTGTGAGATATTTGAGCTGAGGGGTAAAATGGTCATTTTGGAGGTTAGATATTTTGTTAGAAATAGATATTTTTATATAAGTAGAAATAGAGGGGAAATAAAAAGAGAAAAGAAGAGAAAGAGAAAGGAAAACGTGGGAAAAGAGAAGAGAAGAAGAAAACATGGCTTCATCTTCTTCTTCAAACTCCTCTTCGATTAATCGGGTAAGGGTGAGAAATTTCGATTATATCTTGCTTGTATATGTATATGTATGTATTTGTTTGAATGTTTGGTTGAAAAATATATGTTCTCCACTTGATTGGAATTGTGATCATTTCGATAGAATCGATGTTTTAACGGTTAGAATTTGAAATAGATCATGTAGAATAGTCGAGTAATGTTTGGGTTTAATCGGGAATACTCGTTGGTGTGATTTAGGGAGTTATGGATTGCGTTATATAGTTTGTGAGAATTAGGGCAATAATTATGAAATAGTGAGAAATCGATGTTTTCACGGTTGGAATGCGGAATAAGATGTGTAGTATAGTCGGGTGAGGATAGGAATTAATCGGGAATGGTTGTTTGTGTGTTTTCGAGTGGTTTTGATCGAGTTTGGAATTGGGATAAATTGATAAAATTATGTTTAAAAATATTTCAAAAATTGAAAATGTGTTGGATGGCTTTTTAATGGTGAAAATATCATAGTATGTTGAATTCTGAGACCGGGGCTTTTTACGAAATCGAAATCGGAGGTCCGGAAGACATTTAACGATCGAAAACTGAGTTTTTTAGCAAAAGCTGCAACTATGCGCCGAACCCCAGGTTTATGCGTCGACTCATGATCTCGTGCGCTGACCCGAGCGAAATTTGCAGGTTTATGCGTCGATTCATGATTCTATGCGTCGGCTCATGATCATAGAATTTTCCAAAATGTCAGATTTTGTTTTCTTCATAACTTTCGAACCGTAAGTCGGTTTTGACCCCCGTTCGAAGCGTTGGAATGCTAATGAAATATTATTTCTATTAAAAATATTTTGGAGGGCAGTATATGAATTATTTAAGTCGTGGTTTTGTAAAAGTGTTGGGTTGTCGGGTTTTTATCGCGTTAAATGCGTGCGGTTGGTGTTTTACAGTGTGTTGTGCTATTGTTATATGACGTGGAGCTTTTATGTGGTTTATATGATGTTGAAGCATGTGATAAGTTTTTGTAATTATTGTGGCCTTATGGAAACATACTTTGTTGACTTGAATACAAATGTATGGTATTAATGTATGTTGTTGTGGGTAGCCTTGTGGCGTGAATCCTAGTGTTGTGAATATCATTGTATGATTGTAGGATTGTTGGTTGATGGTGAGTAATTCTTGATGTGAACGGATATGAGTGTATATGCTAAAATGCTAATTGTTGTGGTTGGTGGATTATGATGAAATGCATTGTTTATGTGAAATTCAATGTGTGTTATTTGGTGGCCTTATGGCAAGTAAATGCATTGTTTGAATTGATTTTCAATGCATGACTAATGATGATGAGATAATTCATATTGTTGAATTGTGAATGTGCATCTGATTATCATGAGTCATTGTATGCCAAGCATCATGATATGCATTCTTGTGATGTCGTGTGCCCTAGTGGGTGTGAGCGACGAAACGATTCCAGAGGGAATCTGCTGTAACGGTCGAGAGCCTTATACAAAGAGGACCTAAAGCGACGTTATAGACGATCGTGAGCCTTATACAAAGAGGACCTAAAGCGATCGGATCGTGAGCCTTATACAAAGAGGACCTAAAGCGATCCATAAATATCGTGAGCCTTATACCGAGAGGACCTAAAGCGACGGGGAACATCGTTTTCCCGATGGGGAGTTACACTAAGTAACAAGCGATGATTCCAATAATTCCTGAGTGAATTAATGATGATGAGAATGATGGATGGATTGGTACCGCATTGTATTGCATAGAGTCGTTGTGTCGGTCTCTGTGCATTTGCATAAATCATGAATGGATTGATTATATGTGGGAATTTGTGAATGGATTGATTATATGTGGGAATTTGTGAATGGATTGATTATATGTGAGAAAGTGTGAATTGATTGATTATGTGTTGAGCTCGTGATAGCATTGGTGATTTGATATGCAGTTGTGATAAATGCATTGGTTATGGATGATATGTTTTATGTATAGACATATGCTATGTTTTGTGGGGATGTTGTACCTTACAATGATTGTATTAATTATCTATGGTATGCTATACATGAATATATGCGATGTGGTGGTGTGTTTCCATATGTCATAACCTTGATATGCCTTATGTGTGAATATGTGATTATGTTGGTATAATTGATATATGCTATGTGGTTGGATTATTAGAATATGTTATGTATCTGTAGCATGCTATATGAATTATTATGTGATGTTTGTGGTGGGAATGATTATGCATGTGAATTTATATGTGTTTGCATATTATTATGCAATCTTGATTTAGTTGTTATTTCTCACCCTTTTGTTGTGGTTTGTTGCTCTATGAGGCAATTGCAGATTAGTATCTTGGAGGCTTTTGTGAAGATTAGTTCTCCATCCTTTTGTCGGTCTGTCTGCTCTGATACGTAACACGGGAGTCGGAGAATGCTTTTGTTATATATGTATACATTTGTTGGATCTATTTTGTATTACCTTTGTATGAATATTTTGATATTATAAAATGATTTATTTTGTAAAACAAGTCAGTTATGGATCTTTCCGCTTTATTCCATAATTGAACTTCCCTTTTGTTGGAAAAAGTTTCCCTTTTAGGTTTATTCCATTTTGTGTTATGTATCAAATTTATGAGCATGGATTGTGTTTTCTTCATTTAAATGTGGCATCCTTGTTTCTGTCTAAGAATAATAAATTTTTATTTACTCTGATTTATTTATATATTATTTATTCGCGATGGGAATTGGGGTGTTACATTAGTGGTATTAGAGCAGGTCGGTCCGTCCGGCCAAGGTGTTGAGTCAGTTTGTGTGACAGTTGAATACTGTCGATGTTGTTTGTTCCTTAGTACGTGATATGTGTGTGAAACACTGTCAGTACTTTCTGGTTTTCTAATCCTTTGTTTGCAGGATTTAGAATGAGATAAGTGGGGGAGAAGCTTGTGCTTCTCCAAGTTGCTTCAGGTGTGGAGCATTGGCTCAGTGTGCCGTTGGTTGCAAGAGTGTAAGTGTGGTTTGGACAGTGTTGTTCCTGGTTCCGGAGGTAATGCGGAGGTAAGGTTTATGTCGACTAAGGATTTGTGCCTTAGGTGGTTTTGTGCACAAGATGCAAGAAGTACTATTATGGTCTGGTAAAGATGGTCTATGCCCCATCATGATTGTCGGCTGTCTATTGACAAATTGAGGAACTGATCACCCTTAATCTCTTGTTGATAGTAGACAGAATTATGTTGGATGGAATAGACGTGTCTTTCCGGCTTAGATAGTGTGTGCAATGAATTGTTTGGAATTAAGAAAATGATTACGGATTGTTTTGGTGAGTCAATGAAGATTCTAATATCAGAAGATGAGACGGATTTGAGGTTTTGGTATGTTGGTCCAGTTGGGAAGTCATTGAGAGAGAACGATTGGGTATCGTTAACGGTTGTTCTCAGAGAGTAGAGTTTGAACTCAAATTTGAAGAAGGTGAGGATTTGAGGTTTGAATCTGCTAAGTAAGTAGAAGAAATTTTAGGAAGTGAAACTCAGATGTTTGTCATGTGTGTGATGATAGTGTTCTGGAAATTGGCAGGAAAGCCACAGTGATGGGCTGCCAGTTGTGCGTGATTTTTAGATGTATTTCCGGATGGAATATTGGATGTTAGCATTAGAAGTACCCGAACTGATAGAGCAGTTGGAAGATTTACTGGAAAGGAAAATTATGAGGCCAAGTGTGTCGTCTTGGAGAGCTCCAGTATTGTTAGTAACAAAAAGGAAGGATGATTGAACGAAATAACAAACATGATGTGTATAATGGTATTGAGACGATAGAAAGCAAAACCTAGAGTTCTGGTGAGGTTTGGAGTCTTTGGAGTTTTAGAGCATTAATGGGAATCTTGAGAAAACCCTTATGTGTGGGTGTAATATTGATATTAAGAGTTCTTTTTGGTTGGTTGTTGATACATGTTGGAATTTGTGGAATTGGACGGTCAAGAGAAGAAATTGTGTATGGATTACTGACAGTTGAATAAGGTAACGATTGAGAATAAGTGTCCACTTTCAAGAATAGATGACTGGAATGGTTTGGTTGAGTTTGATTGAAATTACAATTGTTTGGAACGTTTGATAGGAGTGGTGTTCATTAGGAATGTTCTTATCTATTATAAAATCAGAAGGAGAGTATATAGGGTGTTTGAAAATCGAGTTGCAAGTGTTGAAAAGAAAGGAATTTTTATGCTAAATTATTCAAGTGAGAATTTCGGTTGAAAAAGGTTAGTTTCTTGGATAAGTGATTTCTGATGATAGTATTGTTATGGATCCATCGGAAGTAGATGCAGTTCTTCAGGAGAGGCTCCAAAGTCGGTTAAGGAGATTAGAATCTTTTTGGACTTTAGTTGGTTATTACTGGAGGATATGGAAGGTTTTTCCAAGTTAACATTTTTGTTACTTTGGTTGACTTATAAAGGGTAAGTCGTTTGCTTTGGATGTTCATTGTGAGAAAAGTTTGAGAGGGCTAAAGTAGAATTTGTCTACGGCTCCAGTTTTGATTCTGTGTGATCCTAATAAACCGTTTGTGAGGTATTGTGATGTGTCTTTGATGAGTTTAGTCAGTGTGTTAATGCAAGAGGGTAAAGTCGTAGCTTATGCTTTACGACAATTGAGGATTCATAAAAGGGTCTATACTATTCAGGATTTGGAATTGGTTGCGGTTGTATTGTGTTGGAAAATTTGGAGGTATTATCTTTATGGTTCTGGGTTTGAAGTGTTTAGTAATCACAAGAATAGTGAGTACCTGTTTGGTCGGAAGGAATATAGTATGAGACAGCGAGGATGGTTGGAAATTGTGATGAGTTATAACTTTAGCTGGAATTATCCTATTGGTAAAGTTAATGTCGTGCGTGATGAGTTAAATTGAAAGTTTTTATACATGTCTGTTTGATGGTCAGGGAGTTAGAATTATTTGAGCAGATCAGAGACTTGTGTCTGGTGTGTGACTTGATAGAGTTCAAAGGTTGAACAGTGGAAAACGGTAGGAAGGATGAGACCGTGGGATGTTCTATAATAGAAGTGATAGGTGGAATGTTCCAATATTAATCATGTACTAATATGTAAATGGATGTATTAGTTATATGTTTGGTAGGTAAATCACAACGTTGTTGTATTGATGTTATGTTTGGTATTCTGGTTTTGTTGATGTTGTTAAGACGCTGTTGTGTCGTGGGACTTTAGGTTCTTGTCTTTGTTGTTGCCTCGTTTCCATGGTGCTGGTTCGAGTGCGTGTGGTTAATCCCTATGTGGGAGATTAGGGGAGTGTTACCTGGGTGTTGGTAACATTGTTTTCTTTGGGTCGTGAGTTAGTCGTCAAGTGCATTGTATGGGCTTTGCATCGTGTCGTTGTAGTTGTTGTTCTTACCATTGTCGTGTCGTGGTAGTAGTTGTTGTTAGCAAGGTGGTTTGTCAGTTTGTGTTATTCGTGGTGTGCCTAGTGTTGGCATGTTAGTTGGTTAGTCGGATGCGAGAGTCGTATCCGGAGTTGTTCGTCTCAGTTATATTTTCGAGGACGAAAATGTCTAAGTGGGGGAGAATTGTAACGCCCCGTTTTGTCCGATTTATTTAATCGAGTCGATTTAATTATTTTTGTTTTTATATTATTTTATTCTTGACTTTTATTTGACAATATATTATTTTTCATCGTTATTATGTTTTATCGCGTTTTGAGAGCGTTTGCGAGATATTTGAGCTGAGGGGTAAAATGGTCATTTTAGAGGTTAGATATTTTGTTAGAAATAGATATTTTTATATAAGTAGAAATAGAGGGGAAAGAAAAAGAGAAAAGAAGAGAAAGAGAAAGGAAAACGTGGGAAAAGAGAAGAGAAGAGAAGAAGAAAACATGGCTTCATCATCTTCTTCAAACTCCTCTTCGATTAATCGGGTAAGGGTGAGAAGTTTCGATTATATCTTGCTTGTATATGTATATGTATGTATTTGTTTGAATGTTTGGTTGAAAAATATATGTTTTCCACTTGATTGGAATTGTGATCATTTCGATAGAATCGATGTTTTAACGGTTAGAATTTGGAATAGATCGTGTAGAATAGTCGAGTAATGTTTGGGTTTAATCGGGAATACTCGTTGGTATGATTTAGGGAGTTTTGGATTGAGTTATATAGTTTGTGAGAATTAGGGCAATAATGATTAAATAGTGAGAAATCAATGTTTTCACAGTTGGAATGCGGAATAAGTTGTGTAGTATAGTTGGGTGAGGATAGGAATTAATCGGGAATGGTTGTTTGTGTGTTTTCGAGTGGTTTTGATCGAGTTTGGAATTGGGATAAATTGATAAAATTATTTTTCAAAATATTTCAAAAATGGAAAATGTGTTGGATGGCTTCTTAATGGTGAAAATATCATAGTATGTTGAATTCTGAGATCGGGGCTTTTTACGGAATCGAAATCGGAGGTCCGGAAGGCATTTAACGATCGAAAACTGAGCTTTTTAGCAAAACATGCAACTATGCGCCGACCCTCAGGTTTATGCGTCGACTCATTATCTCGTGCGCTGACCCGGGCGAAATTTGTAGGTTTATGCGTCGACTCATGATTCTATGTGTCAGCTCATGATCACAGAACTTTCCAAAATGTCAGATTTTGTTTTCTTCATAACTTTCGAACCGTAAGTCGGTTTTGACCCCCGTTCGAAGCGTTGGAAAGCTAATGAAATTTTATTTCTATTAAAAATGGTTTGGAGGGTAGTAGATGAATTATTTAAGTCGTGGTTTTGTAAAAGTGTTGGGTTGTCGGGTTTTTAACGCGTTAAATGCGTGCGGTTGGTGTTTTACAGTGTGTTGTGCTATTGTTATATGAAGTGGAGCTTTTATGTGGTTTATATGATGTTGAAGCATGTGATAAGTTGTTGTAATTGTTGTGGCCTTATGGAAACATACTTTGTTGACTTGAATACAAAAGTATGGTATTAATGTATGTTGTTGTGGGTAGCCTTGTGGCGTGAATCCTAGTGTTGTGAATATCATTGTATGATTGTAGGATTGTGGTGGTTGATGGTGAGTAATTCTTGATGTGAACTGATATGAGTGTATATGCTAAAATGCTAATTTTTGTGGTCGGTGGATTATGATGAAATTCATTGTTTTTGTGAAATTCAATGTGTGTTATTTGGTGGCCTTATGGCAAGTAAATGCATTGTTTGAATTGATTTTCAATTCATGAATAATGATGATGAGATAATTCATATTGTTGAATTGTGAATGTGCATTTGATTGTCATGAGTCATTGTATGCCAAGCATCATGATATGCATTCTTGTGATGTCGTGTGCCCTAGTGGGTGTGAGCGACGAAACGATTCCAGAGGGAATCTGCTGTAACGGTCGTGAGTCTTATACAAAGAGGACCTAAAGCGACGTTATAGACGATCGCGAGCCTTATACAAAGAGGACCTAAAGCGATCGGATCATGAGCCTTATACAAAGAGGACCTAAAGCGATCCATAAAGGTCGTGAGCCTTATACCGAGAGGACCTAAAGCGACGGGAAACATCGTTTGCCCGACGGGGAGTTACACTAAGTAACAAGCGATGATTCCAATAATTCCTGAGTGAATTAATGATGATGAGAATGATGGATGGATTGGTACCGCATTGCATTGCATAGAGTCGTTGTGTCGGTCTCTGTGCATTTGCATAAATAATGAATGGATTGATTATATGTGGGAATTTGTGAATGGATTGATTATATGTGGGAATTTGTGAATGGATTGATTATATGTGAGAAATTGTGAATTGATTGATTATGTGTTGAGCTCGTGATAGCATTGGTGATTTGATATGCAGTTGTGATAAATGCATTGGTTATGGATGATATGTTTTATGTATAGACATATGCTATGTTTTGTGGGGATGTTGTACCTTACAATGATTGTATTAATTATCTATGGTATGCTATACATGAATATATGCGATGTGGTGGTGTGTTTCCATATGTCATAACCTTGATATGCCTTATGTGTGAATATGTGATTATGTTGGTATAATTGATATATGCTATGTGGTTGGATTATTAGAATATGTTATGTATCTGTGGCATGCTATATGAATTAGTATGTGATGTTTGTGGTGAGAATGATTATGCATGTGAATTTATATGTGTTTGCATATTATTATGCAATCTTGATTTAGTTGTTATTTCTCACCCTTCTGCTGTGGTTTGTTGCTCTATGAGGCAATTGCAGATTAGTATCTTGGAGGCTTTTGTGAAGATTAGTTCTCCATCCTTTTGTCGGTCTGTCTGCTCTGATACGTAACAGGGAGTCGGGGAACGCTTTTGTTATATATGTATACATTTGTTGGATCTATTTTGTATTACCTTTGTATGAATATTTTGATGTTATAAAACGATTTATTTTGTAAAACAAGTCAGTTATGGATCTTTCTGCTTTATTCCATAATTGAACTTCCCTTTTGTTGGAAAAAGTTTCCCTTTTAGGTTTATTCCATTTTGTGTTATGTATCAAATTTATGAGCAGGGATTGTGTTTTCTTCATTTAAATGTGGCATCCTTGTTTCTGTCTAAGAATAATAAATTTTTATTTACTCTGATTTATTTATGTATTATTTATTCGCGATGGGAATTGGGGTGTTACAACAGGCAATGGTTAACCGAAGGAAAAGAGAGTCTGACTCTGTGGGGGAAAAGAGGTTGGTGTCAATAGACAAGCTGTGATGAACCAAAAGAGAGTACTGAACCAAGATAAGGTGTTTGACTCCGAGGGGATTTCGGTATATCAACTGATAAACAGTGGTTAACCGAAAGAACGGTTGTGGAACCAAGCGAAGGTTGTGACCCAAAGCACGGGTGTGGAACCAAGCGAAGGTTGTGACCCAAAGGACGGGTGTGGAACCAAGCAAAGGATGTGACCCAAAGGATGGGTGTGGAACCAAGCAAAGGTTGTGACCAAAAGGATGGGTGTGGAACCAAGCAAAGGTTGTGACCCAAAGGGGTTCGGTACACTGACTGAACAAGCAGTATCTGACCGAAGAAAGGGTATTTGAACCAAAAGAAACTTACTAACCCAAAGGCGCGAGTATTTGAACCAAAAGAAGGTTACTAACTCACAGGGTATTGATTTTAACAGAAGGATTGTGATTAACCAAAAAAGAATGAGTAATTAACCAAGAGAAGGTGATTAACTCAAAAGGAGCTCAGTATGTTAACAGACGGGCTATGGTTAACTAAGAAATGTGCAAATTGGTGTTTTAACTGACTGACAATGATTAACCAATCAAAGGGAGATGAACCAAGAGAAGGTTGCGAACTCCGCTAGGGTTTTGGTGTTTAAGAGGATTACTGTGTTTAAGCAAAGAAACCAATTGAGACTTTTCTAGGGAATCAAAAAGCAATGATTGACCACAAGAAAAGGATATCAAGGAAAGAGACGGGTGTTAAACCAAGAGACAATAATCTTTAACTAAGAAAATGGTGATTGATCAAGGTGACAAAGATCTTTAACCAAGAGAATGGTGATTGATCGAACGAGAGATTGAAAGATGCAAGAGTGATCAATGATCGACTCCACTGAGGATTGAGAAACACTACAGTCTAGAGATGGAGACGATTATTCTAGACACAGGGTTATTCGTCCCCGATCCAAAATAATCAAGATGAGTGTAGGAATTCTCCACTCTCATCCCTTGTCTAGCACAAGAATATAGTGCGGAGATCGAAACTGACAGAGTAATAGCGCCAATTTATACACTGCTCCGATGCGTCGTGCAAACTTCTGTCTCAGCAGGGGGTAAAGAGGATAAAGCTCTAAGGAATCCTAGAGAGAAAAGCAATGGGAGATTTACTAATTGAAACAAAGTTTCAATCAATCAATCAAGGGAAATAATCAAGCCAACAATCTTCCAAACAGATCGAAAGATCGTTAAAGCAAAAGTGTGGATTATTGATTATACACGCTTAAACTTGCTTAATGAAGAACAAACTTAATATGATCAAGGATGAAATTGCAAGGCCGTACCAAATGTCAATTAGCATGCATCACAAAACATGTTATCATGTGAACAAAGGTGTGCAAGAATTAACATGCTCATACAATGTTCAAAATGCAAACAATTCCAAGAATCGACAAATCGTGCATCGAAAGTTTGCATACATGCTTCAAATAGAGGCTAAACAGCTCCTAAAACATCCACAAATATTAAGCATATCAAGCCATGGAAGTTAAAAGAGGAAAGGAGATCAAACAAGCTTGATAAAAGGCAAAAATAGCACTTTGGTTCAGTGTTAATCGATTAACCATTTGCTAGTGCAAATTGGTTAATCGATTAACCCTTGAAAAACAGCAGAAAAACTAAAAAAAGGCAGTGTTAATCGATTAACACTTTTTTCCCAACAAAGTATTAATCGATTAACACTGAAGCAGTAGCAAAAAATCAGTTTTCAAAAGCACTTCCAGCCACTTAATCACTTATCCAAACATTCACATGTTATGGCTTGCATTTGTGCACAAAAATTACATCAAGTATGAGAAATTAATCATCAATTGAAAACATTAAACATGGAGATCAAAGATCAAACAATCACATGCTTAATCGATACCAAAAAGCTATCAAAACTACATCGTAAATGCGCGAAAATGATCGAAACAGTAAATCTAGCAAGAGTTACCAACCTACAAGGCGGAGAATTGCCTTGGTGATTGTTGTGAGTGAAATATAGTGAGAAGAAGCCAAGAAAACCAAAGAATTCCAAGCTTGTTCCTGAACCGTGGCGAAACCGATCAAAACGCGATAAAAGCTCCGAAATCGAATTTGCACCGAAAAGATTGAAGTAATCACTTGAATTGCAAATGGAAGTTGCTGTAATTGCAGAGATTCAAGGAGAAATTCAATATGATGGAGGTTTAAGCTCAAGAGAAAGCAATTTTAATGTGAAATTTGCTACTCTTCAATGGTGAAATTGAGCTCTAGTGTGGTTTTGGGAAGAAGATGAAGATGAATATGAATAAGTTGCAGAAAATGCAGAGAGAATTGAGAGAAATGAGAGAGTGAAGAGTGAATAATTGTGAAAAAATGGTTCAAGCCCCCTTGTGAAATGGCGAGGGTTTCTTTATATAGAGGCTAGCTCTGGAGTAGCTAGGTTTGGAATGTGCTTTAGAGTGTGCTTTTGAGCTTGCTTTGGAGTTAGTTACACTTAACTCACTGAGTCGGAAGTTGACTCAGTTAGTTAGTTGGTTAACTCAATGGAGAAATCCCAATGCAAGTCCAAATTAAACGGTCCTCATGCTTGGAAATGAAGTTACATGGTAGTCTTGATCCAAAGTGATATATTGGAATAAATGCCTTGAAGTGTATTGAAAGATATTATAATGTCTAGAAATGTCTAGAATATTCCACATAATGCTAGAACCATGGAGACCCCAAAAGAATAGAGGAAAAGTTGTTGTCATGAAAAAGCAGCAGAATTTGCCAAATTTACAAGGGTTAATCGATTAACCCATTTGCACTAGCAAATGGTTAATCGATTAACCTAGCCAAAGAGTGCCCAATTTGCTTGAAAAAAGTGTTATGGCCATGGCTCCGATTTCTAACCTTTTACTTTGGTGAATAGGCATGAAAACCCTCATTTTTGTTTGTGTTGATGATGTGATGACCTTGTGAGGATATGATTAATCGGGCTTTGAAAACCTGAATATTCCTGCAACAAAACCACAGAGAAAAAGTGCTAATGCGTATGCCAACGATGTGAATGCTCATGCTTATGCAAAAGGAAAAAGGGGAGGTCAAATTTCGAGTTACAACAGCTGCCCCTATTTAATCCTCTTGAACCTGAATGTTCGAATTGCGCCAGCTTTTTGATGATTCGAGGTAGAAGGGGATTAAATAAAAGAGTAGCTTAAAAATTTGGCCGACAGCGACAAAAGAAGAGTTTTGAGGGTTTGAATAGGTGAAAAGTTTGGCTGAATATCTGTTGCAGAGATGAATCAGTAAAAAGGGAATATGCTTCATGCGCATGCTATGTATGTGTGATCTACATGATGCTTAATATCATGTTATGCAACGGTGCAGGTTAAGGTGTTGCGTTGCACGTTGGCAGGTTCTGAAAAAGCTTGCCAGACAAGAATTGGGCTTTGAAAAAGTGTGTCAAACGAGAACTAGATGTTGAAGAGTTTTCCAGACGAGAACTGGGCTTTGAAAAAGTTTTCCAGACGAGAACTGGGCTTTGAAAGAGTTTTCTAGACGAGAACTGGACTTTTAAAAAAGTTTGTCAGACGAGAACTGGACTTTGAAAAAGTTTTCCAGACGAGAACTGAACTTTGCAAGGTTTTTCAGACGAGAACTGGACAAGTCAGACGTGAACTGACTACCAGACGAGAACTGGCTTTTGAAAAGACAAGTCAGACGAGAACTGACAACCAGACGAGAACTAGATTTTGTAGAGATAAGTCAGACGAGAACTGCCCAGCAGACGAGAATTGGATTTTGAGGAGACAAGTCAGACGAGAACTGACTACTAGACGAGAACTGAATTTTGAAAAGACAAGTCAAACGAGAACTGACTACTAGACGAGAACTAGATTTTAAAGAGATAAGTTAGAGGAGAACTGACTACCAGACGGAAACTGGATTTTGAAGAGACAAGTCAGACGTGAACTGGATTTTGAAGAGACAAGTTAGACGAGAACTGACTACCAGACGAGAACTGGATTTTGAAAAGACAAGTCAGACGGGAACTAACTACCACACGAGAATTGGATTTTGATTGAGACGCATGTTTGAACCTGTATGGCGTAATGCTGCATCTTGATGGATATGCTACGCGTTTGAAGATGAAATGTTATGCGATGATGATTACTATATGCTGATTGTTAGTGTCCAGGTTTCGAAGAGATGTCAAGTATGATTGGGCTTAAGTCAAGGCTTTATGCTATTCCAGATGAATGATTAATGCATGAGAGAAGCGACATGGTTAATGCATGAGACTGGTCTGTGCAATGGTTTTTGAGAATCTATCAAGTACTTTTGTTGCAGAAGACGGAAGAATTAAAGTTAGGGTGTAAGTGATAAAGACGTGATTCCCCGACACCTACTTCAGGATCAATAGTTGTTGATGGACCATTGCCCTGGCCTCGAAATAGGGAGAGGACTTGTACCTTAGTAGCCTGTATCTACCCTAGTCTGTTGGGTATCTGCATGGATTTCCCCATTCACAAATTATGAAATAATCTTGTGATCTGACTTTGATTTGCCCCAGCGTATCGGAACAGTATGCCCCTGATTAACCGTCTCTTGGAGAGGTTGGCTTCTCGCGCCCTTGAGGTGGCCTGCCCCAGTATAAGCCTTGAAGTGATTTTTCCCCTGGCTAATCAATCTTTGAAATATTTGTCAAGTCTCAACGTGATTGTCCCAGATTGACTGAATCTTGAAGCGGCTAGGCCCTTTTGCTCAATGGAGTTTTCAGACGTTTTTCCGCTTAAGATGATTAAACTTTCCATTATGGAAACTTTCTGATGTCAATTGCTTGTTCGCAAGTAAAAATTGTTTGTTTTGAAAATGATAATTTTAATGTTATGCACATGTCAGTTTTAAAATCCAATTATGTTCACTAAGATTATGACATATAGTGAATGAATCACCATTTAGAATGTCATGTTAATGCCAGCACAAATGATAAGCAAATCTTTAGGAGTCAACTTTGACGTGATTTTACTGTATTATGCTTTCGAAATAAACCCTGCTTCAATTAGGTCTTTTGCGGGTTGTAACGTGGTCTGGTTCACGGTTTTAGAAAGAAATAATATAAGGCTCAAAATTTATTTTAACCCACCCATTCTCCTTGATGTTCTCCAGTCCTACATTCAGCTAGTTTGACACAAGCGTTCGCCTATCAAAAATATTTTGAACTGTAGATGTGATGGTAGAGGAACCGATGAGGGTTTTGGAGCGGCAGTCACTCACCTTTTAATTTGTTTGTAGCCACACGACTTTTTTCTTGCTAAGGATTTTCTCTTTGATTCTTCTTTTAGTTCTTTTTGTTTTCCCTAATTTTTGCGTAGACTGATTTTTTTGAATTTGCAGTCTACCGGGATGCCCTAATGTTTGCCTAAGTCATTTGTTTTTGACTTAGCGAGTTTTTTTTTCTTTTTATTCTTGATTTTTGTGATTTTGATTTTTTTTCTTTTTTTTTGAACAAAATCGTGTGACATTTGTTTGTTTGTTTGCTGAATGAACTGTGACCGCCTCGTTCCTTTGGTCTGTGAGAGACAACCAATGTGGATTTGTGATTTTTGACCTCGCTGAGGGATAGGATGTGGTTGATCCGTAGATGGGGTACCCCTCTTTTGAAATTTGAACGCATGGTCAAACTAGCTGAAGACTACCCTGCCCCTGGTTAAGATTGAGGGTTTTATGTGCACCGAAAGAAACTCCTACTTCAAGTCCTAAAGGGGTTGACTAGGGATTATCTTCCTTCTAACTCCAGTGTTTGGGGATTTGAACAAATGTCGTACATCGTCATCAAGGTTTTATTCAAAAGCATACAATCAGTAATCTCATGTCTTTTTTAATTCATCATTCTCTTTTTGATTTTGCTTGATCATATGTGTGATACAGATAAAAAGTATGAGTGAACACGAATGAATTTATTCAAAACATGCATATTCATTTCATTATTATTATAATTCGAAAACAAATAAGTTTTACAAATAAACAGTGCTTGACAAACAAAAAGATTACAAATGGAAAAGATGGAGTGACATAATGATTACCAATGTTGAGGAGATGCTCTCAGGCTTGATCAATTATTTTAAGGGATGCTTTTGCAATCTTGGCCCCTACACGGTCAAGGGATTTTCGTTCACCCACAATTTCTCATCTTGGATAGTTAAGTGCTTCTTGTCGATCAACTGTTGGACTTTAGCTTTGAAAGCATTACAATCCTCAGTTGAATGTCCAGCTGACCCAACATGATATCCGCATTGCACATTGGGATCATACCCAGGTGGGAATGGTTCTGGTGGAGGCTTTAGAGCTTTGGGAGCCACCAGTGAGTTTTGAATCAAATATGGGAGAAGCTGACTGTATATCACAGGAATCGTATCTAGAAGAGCATTCCTTCGGTCTAGATTGTTCCGGGGTTTGTGTTGGTTCTAATGTTCTCGGCCTAGGGCTTGCCGATTATGAGCCTGAGGAGGCTGTTGATATAGTGGTTGTTGGCACTGGGTAGCAGCAACATATGGGTATGGACAGTATGACATAGGAGCCATGGGAGTTTGCACTTGAAAGTGGACACCAGCCACGACAACACTTTTTTCTTCTTCCTTTTCTTCAGAGAACTCACCTTGTGGCTTATTGACCCCAGATTGTTGATTCACATTGCCAGCAATTTTCCCTGTTTTGAGCCCATTCTCAATACGTTCCCCAATGGTCACAACATCAACAAAATTGGAGGATGAGCTACCAACCATCTTCTCATAGTACAAACCCTGAAGAGTGCCCATGAATATGTCAACCAAATCTGTATCAGATAGAGCAGGCCAGACTCATGAAGCTATCTCACGCCACCTCTGAGCGTATTCTTTAAACGATTCACTAACTTTCTGAGCTTGATTTCGCAGCTGTAACCTGGTGGGAGTCATATCCAAGTTGTACTTATATTACTTCAAGAACGCTTCAGATAGATCTTTCCAGGTTCTGATCTTACCTTGCTCAAGGTTCATGTACCAATCCAAGGAAGCCCCAGATAGGCTATCTTGGAAACAGTGGATAAGTAGATCGTCATTGTCTATGTAGGAAGCCATTTTCCTACAATAAGTTGTAATGTGGCTCAGTGGACAACTCAATCCCTTGTACTTAGGCAAATCAGACACCTTGAATTTCTGGGGTAGCACAACATTTGGAACCAAGCATAAGTCTTTGGCATCCATGTCAAAGGCATAAAATCCTTCAATAGCTATGATTATGTCCTCTAATAGCTTGTAGTCTGTAAGTTTGTTCTGATCAGCAGACTTGACAAGAATCTGAGGATTTGGAAGTTGTGATGCAGCTGGAGCAAGCATCTGAGGGGAAGCAAACTGATACGGATGTATTAACCCATAATTAATCATTTGACCAGCTGTCTGACCCATCTGATTACCGTACGGATAACCAAGAGGAGGTACCATAGCAGCTGAGGATGCCCCAGGATAAGGCATTCCAGCATGAACATTATGAACAACAATTTGAGTAGATTGAGACAAGGCCAGAACATGAATAGGAGGACCTCTATACACATGCTCATCTTCATCAGGGGTCTCAACATCATTAGACACAGGAGTCTGGCGAGTCTATGCCTGAGGGATTTCATGATCATCATGATTCGCCACAGGAGGAGGAATCAGAGTAGGCATGCCCCATGGGTAAGCAACAAAATCCCCATTAGGCACAGGCATGACAAAAGTTTTATAAGGCGCGAAGGCACCACCATTGGCAGTCTGATGAGTGAAATTCAGGGGCATTCCCCAAGGATAGGAAACAGGCATCCTATTCGGTGTGGGCTGAGAACTTGGCAAATTGACAGTAGGTTGAACAACAGTCCCAACTGATACTTCAACAACAGCAGGAGAAGACGTAACAACAGGAGTGACAACAGTTGCATCAGTGATATTGGCGACAACAACAGAGGTAACAGTGGCATCCCTCTGAGTACGAAGGAGTTCCATGATGGCATCCATGTTATCCTGGAATTAACCCATCCTACCTTGGAACTGAGTCAAGGTTTATGCGTAAGCGATATTCTCATAATCAGCCATGATTTTTGACCTGTTGGATCTGATGAAGTACCGGTGTCGGATCGTCGTCATCTTCTGGCTGATGAAGGGAAGAAAGTGAGCTTTTTTCTGGTTTGGATGTATGCAATGCAAATGTATGTATGTACAAGTTGTTCATACATATGGAAATGCAAATGAGATATGCAACATCCAATGATGCAAAGGTTATATGGTGCAAAAGTTCAGCGTACATATGATGATGCAAAAACTCAGGTTCTAAAGTTCGACAAACATGATGATGTAATAACAGTATGCAAAAATGTAAGTTAGAGATGCAACATCTTCTGGATAGTCTGTATATGTAACTCTGTGTCGGTGCAAAAATCTGACATGCGTGAGAGAACAAAGGTATGAAGAGTCTTGGTTTTCTGGAAAAACCCAATATCCCCCTCACAGGTGTGATCTAGACACAACAAGGTGGTCCCTAGAAGGTCTCCCAAACCATAGGACTCAAGTGAAAATTCCCCGCCGTAGAAAATTCTCGCAGGAGGAAGGTATTCTCAAGCGAATCACAGTCTAAGATGTGGCTCTCGTGACAACCCAATGCGCAAAACGCAGGCGTCACGACTATCCACGTTTTATCCTATGTGCATGCTCAAGCCCCGTAATAGAGCTTATCTCTCCAATAATATCTACCCATCCCAACAACAGTAGAAAATATAGCATATATACAGAGTGTACAACATATGAACATTTAAATCAGTAAGGAAATGCAGTAAATAAACATAAAGTAAAGCAAATAAAGCATAAAGATAAAGCGAGCAAAGGGAAAAATATAAACACCCAAACAAGCTAGAAAGAAAACAAAACTAAGCGAGACCCTAACTTACAAGCGCAAGGACTCCCTAGCAGAGTTGCCAGCTGAAGCTGGGGAGTCCCGACTAGCCAGTAGAAAAACAAAACAAGGCGAGACTCCAACTTGCAAGAGCAAGGACTCCCCAGCAGAGTCACCAGCTAAAGCTAAAGGTATTATACCTGAGTGAATCACATACTCAAAGATACAACAGAGTCACCACTGAACTTTATTTAGTACCAAAGGACAGGGAAAATATCGATAAAACCCAAAGGTAAAAGAAACGGGTAAGGGGGTCGGTTATGCGAAAGGAAGGTACTAGCATCTTACGCATCCGTCGTACTCGACGAAAACCATTTCGCTTGCTTCTAGGCTTGGATGGGTTATATATCTAAAGGATTCTAGCTAAGGGGAAGAGGAAGGAAAGAAAAAAAAGAAAGTGCTCGCGGAGGATTAGGGCCCTCGTGCCTACGTACCCTCATAGTGCAATGAGGAAATCAGAGCGTCGTAGTTCATGGAACCAGGGAGGAGGAAGAAAAAGGTGGAAGGTGGCTCGCCAAGATCTCGCAAACTCGTGCCTACGTATCCTTATAGTGCAATGAGGAATTCAGAGCCTACGTAGTTCGAAGAAAAAAGTCAGGAAAGGAAAAGAGAATGGTGTCAAAACCAAGAGCGAGAAGAGGTAGAAAGACTTCACTAGGGAATGCAAAATAATGGTGTTAAAACCAAGAAAGAAAGACACAGGAATAAAAGCAACTCTGCTGAGGATAAGGCAAAGAGATGGTGTCAAAACCAAGAGAAAAAGAAGAAAAGAGAACATAGCGACTATGCTGGGGACCAGAGGGTTGGTGACCCTACTGGTGACTAAACAAAGGGAACGATGTTGAAACCAAGAGGATAAGGGAGACAAGAGGAAATAGCGACTATGCTGGGGACTAGAGGGTTGGTAACCCTACTAGGTACTAAACAAAGGGGATGGTGTTGTAACCAAGAGAATAAGAGCAAGGGATATTGAATCGAGACAAAGGTAAGATTATTGAGGTTTCGGTATGTTAACTGACAGGCAGTGGTTAACCGAAGGAAAAGAGAGTATGACTTTGTGGGGGAAAAGAGGTTGGTGTCAATAAACAGGTTGTGATGAACCAAAAGAGAGAGTACTGAACCAAGATAAGGTGTTTGACTCCGAGGGGATTTCAGTATATCAACTGATAAACAGTGGTAAACCAAAAGTCTTTCTTGATGGATAGTGTCTGACATGATGTCAGAACATGGTTAAGGACATGCTTTTTGAGTAATTGGTCTTTTGGTCGGTGGGTCTTGCATTATGCACATGCTAAAAATGTCCACCGTTACTTGCATTAATGTTGGACGGTTTTAATGAAGAAGAAACAGTCAAAACATTCTTACCTGGTGTGCATTGGGTCTTGATAAAGTTACAACCTTAGAGTAATAACTGCATTGAATTTTCAACAGATCGTTACATTCGAAGGAAAGTTCGTGGTTATTTAAGGATGTTTCTAGAGCAGGCTGCCTCAGATTGTGAGACTCTTTGTGGTTTAGTCAAAATGTCTTTTGTTCAAGGCTGGATAAATGTTGGTTTGGTATGGGAATGTCTTGGTTTCTTTTGCCAATTTCTGGCTAAAAAGAGGGAGTATGGGTCACTAAGTCAAGGGATTCAAGGGTTGTTCTTGCAATTTCTTTGCGAGGATGATAAACAAGATGTTCTAACATCGTGTCTGTGTGTCTGTTTCCTTTGTGTTTTGTGACTTGAGTTAAGAATCAAGTTGTGTCTTGTGACTTGAGTTACATGTTTTATGTGCTCAGTTTCAAGAAGACTACAACTGATCTCTGGAGGGGGAGTGTATTTGGAAAGGATGTCTTATGTTCTTTGGTTTCAAATTTCTTACTAACTTCTTTAGAAGTTTCTATTGCCTAGACATTTATCAAATTCGCTCATCCTGGTTTACTACTTTCCTCAAGGGTGGCAGTACCGTCTCACTGGTTAAGGGGGAGCCAGAGTTATCTTCTTCCTCATGTACACCAACATAGACTCGGTTTGAACAGTATTCCAATCATATCCGCCACTCAAGGGTGAAGAGACGTTCAAAAAGTGTTTTTATCCAAAATTTGTCAAAAGAGGGAGATTGAAAGCACTTTTGGTTTGACAAAATTTTAGTAAAACACATTGATGATAAAGATGAATAAATCTAGACTGAAAAAAGATGTCGAAGAAGATGTCTTAACCTGAAGTCATGACATCCTGAAGTACTGCACTGATTTAGCAAGTGGTAATGCACATGGATCAAGGACCAAAGAGCTAAAGCCCAAGGAAGCAGAAGCCTATAAATAGAAGACTTAGACCTAGGTTTCATGATGCCTTAGTACGCCTTTTGTAACCTTGCTTTCTTGCGTAAGAAACAAGGGTTTAGGGTTTTGAGATTCGTTGGCTCTCTAGGTTGTAAGTCTCCTTTTGTATCGTCTGATGCACTATGGTAGATATAGGTGTCACACATATCCATAAGCCTTGAGGTATTGGATTATGTATTGATCTTGGATGAAGCTTTTAAGAAAATCTGAGTTAGCTTGTTTGTCAAGAAAGCTTGACAGATTTCTGTATTGACAGGGATGATGTAGAAATCACAGTTGGTGATTAAGGGAAGTGAGGGGGGTATCTCATATAAGGGTTGTAAATGTTTGAGTTCAACCTTGGTAAAGATGTTCATTGGGTAGATGTTAGGTATGAAGTTGTAAACGTGGGAGTTTAACTTTGTAACAGTTCTAAAGATAGTGGAGTCTTCTTCCTGGATTGGTATCCCTTAGATGTAGGTGAATTTCACCGAACTGAGTTAACAATTACTGTGTTCTTTATCATTCTGCAGATTTATAGTTTCTGTTAGGGTTCATGATAAACATGTTAGATCAGATGTCATGACATCTGTGATTGTGCAGTTCTGATATTCAAGGTATCAGTCTGCTGTTGCGCCTCTGAGTTTAAATGATTATGTAGCACAATGTCTTGAAATTGTTAGGACATCTGCTGTCTGCATAGGCCAGAATTTCAATTGGTATCAGAGCAGGCATCCTGTCTGGTTCTGGATGAGATATTTAGGAGATACTTTCTGGCGTTTAAACAAGGAGGAGTTTTAAAGATCAGATCAATCAACTCAGACATACTCAAGGGTATTAATGGATGAGATGGATGTTCTGGATCGAAGGGAGCGACCCGGAGGTTGTTCATGTTGCTGAAGAGGTTCTACAACAACTACAGGAGAAGTGGCTAGTTCTCTTGTTGGTGTGTCTTATAAGATATTGTGACATCTTATTAGGGCAAGCAGGATCTGTTCCTTGGTAGTTCCGCTGCATGTGTTTCTGATGGAAGAGCTCTAGAATTATGGGATTCTGGAGTTGTTACTGAAGACAGTTGGTGGAAGGTCTCAATCGCCGGCCTCTTTATTTGAAGATATCTACATTATTTTATTCCAAAGTCGGGAGCGATGGAGTAAAAGGAGTTGTGGTTAGATATCTGGAATGGTGACTTGGTACTTGGAAGCTTGGTTTCTTAGTGCAGTTGAAGTCAGTTGAAGAGGAGAGGAGTTGAGTTAAGTTTGTCAAGTTCTTGCTCTGGGATTTTAATAAATTAGTGATCGGCTAGGTCGTCTAAGATACTTGAGAATTCTCTCAATTCCACTCATAAAGACATCTCAGTTGGCATTTGGAGTCTTCTAGTTACTCTTCTGACTAGAAGGTGTTTCTTTGAAACACAATCTGAAGAAAGTGGAGGTGATTTATTTTCACCATCCAAAAACAGCAAGGAAGGATTTATCTCTCTTGACCCTAAGAGTGGATCCAATTTGATTGAAGAATTGTTGAGGTAAATAAGACTTGTTCAGAGAAATTCTTAGTTACTTGAGTCAAGGGTGGCAGCCTTGGTATCTCAACACTGTCAAAGAAGATGCTTGCAAAAAGATTGAATACTTTACAAGTGTTCATGACGTGATCTGGTGGAGCTTAGCTACAACAGTGAAGAATGGTTATTGTACAAGGATTTAAGATCAATTGCTATTTGTGGAATCCACAAGTATTTAATTGATTATCCTTTAAAGTCAAGATTGCTAATGTTCAACAAGATGTTGGAACATCTCATCATCAGAGTTTGTGCAGAATCATGGGAGGGGTACTGCATACACTTTAACATCTGTTTTGTCTTAGGTGGTGACCTAAGAAGTGGCTTCAGTCGGGTGCGACAGAAGCATGTGTTCTCTAGAGAGTTTTCTGGCAAGAAACTCGTATGGACTTTGATGCTGTTGAAGATGAAGATGAAGACATCATAATCTTGATGGTTACAGCTTGGATCAGTTTATTTCTGATCTAGGTATTTGGGAGCATGGATCTTGCTCTTTATGAAGGTCAAGGATAAGTGGCAGTTATCTCTGGCATTCTACTTACGGCTCTACTAAGGGAAGTGGCATTCTTTGGTATGGCTATGTTGTAGTCTTGGACTACTTTCTTTCTGAAGATTCAGATGTGGCAGGTTTGAAGTCTTTGGAATTTTAAATCAGGATGGAGGTTGTCTACTCAAATTTGGTTGTTGAATCAAGCCTATGAGAGCATGAAACTCTTATTTTGCAAAGGGATGAGATTCTTTTAAGTGGAAGAAGGAGGAGCTGAATTCAACAGTTAGATGTCATATCAAAATATTCTGACATCTAGCTTAACATCAGAAGTCTCAGCTGGTGATGTGGCACATCAGCTTAAGATAAGGGTGATCTACAGGAGAATGGAAGTTTTGGATGCTTCAAAAAGGTCTATCTCATACAGTTTGCGGGAGCTGTGGTTTGAGAAGATGTTACATGACTAAGAGGCTTGGTGAATCCAAGATGTCTTGGTATGGAGCAAGTAGTTCGTGTGACTTGAAGATCTGATTTCATTGATGGATCAGTGTATCTTGTGGGAGTTCTGAAGAAGAGTGATATCAATCAAAGGTGGCATTTGGTTGGTTTCATTGTGTGCATTCAAGCAAGATGCTTGAAACTGATTGATTTTGTGCAGAAGAGTAGTTAGTTGAAAATGTAAGGAGGTTCTGGTTCTCTTGGAGCTTGTGGCAGAAGTTCTGGGTTGAGGATTGAAGTATACCTTCTTTTGGTGGATGAGAGTTTATTTCTCTCTGGGTTTCTGAAGTTCTCTTTGTTCAAGCTGGTGGCGCAGTGTTGTGTGAAGATCTTCAGTTTGGATTATTATGCTGATAGTAAGTCCAGTGGTGGAGCATATCAAGAACCATGGTGTGTGGTGTCTGTGATGTATGGAAGATGTCCTAACTGATGTTGGAACATCTTTGGGTTGGTTATCCTTGGTAAAGAATTTCAGGTTCTGTGAGGAACTGGTTACTTGCATCGTGTCTAAGAAGTATCTACATTGTCATATGGGAGAATGATGGAGTAGAAGAACTGTCTTGGAAGACTGATGTAAGGTTTTGGAAGACTGGAGTGGATCATTTGTTGATTGCATGAAGGTCTGGTTTCTGATGCGTTCAGAAGTGGATATTCACCATAAATCAGAAGTATTCCAGGTTATCATACGGGAGCATGATGAAGGAATGAATGTCTTGGATTGCGGGGTGTTTATCTCTATTGCTGGCTAAGTAAGGTCAGTGGTAAATCTTGCAAAGGGGATGGTGCCCCTGAATACAAGTCATGCTAGTAGTGGATCAGTTTGGCAGCTGTGAAGTTCTGGAGCATGCATACGATAGCTGACATCGTTATAACAAACTAAGGGGCCATGTGCGTCTCTTTGGGGAATGTGAAGCATTCTGATTCAATTGGTTTGTGCCTCAAGCAGCTGGAGGTCTATACATGAGAATTCAAGAGGAGTTCGTGTGGTGTGTAGATGGTTGTAGGATAGGGGGATCAATGGGACTTTGATCTCAAGCCAAGAGTTTGTTATGGTTGGTATACACTTCCTCACGGGAAGCATGATATTGATCATGTGTGATTGATTATTGTTTCTTGTCAGAGGAAGCAATAAGAGAGTTGATGATTGCGTTCAGCAGGTGTGTTGAACAGAGGGTGCTCTCTTGAAGACATGAAGATGCGTCTTATGTTTTCCATTCATTAGCTTGGGTGTTCTGTGGAGGAACACTAGTTACCTTAGACAGGGGGAGAGGCCTCTTGATCTAGGATGAATTATTGCAAGGATGCAGTTGAAGTTCCAGTTTGCATTTGCGCGTCAAGCAAACTGAGATGTCAAGGAGGATGTCTTGACATTTTTTTATTGTTGCAAGTTGTGGGAGACTTGACAGTGCAAGTCAAATGGTTCTTATAGGATGCTTAAGAATCATTGATTGAGTCTGGGGGAATTTATTTTTCTCTACAGACTGTGATCACAAATTTGTGATGTTATTCGTCAATACAGAAGTCTTTCTTGATAGACAGTGTCTGACATGATGTCAGAACATGGTTAAGGACATGCTTTTTGAGTAATTGGTCTTTTGGTCGGTGGGTCTTGCATTATGCGCGTGCTAAAAATGTTAATCGTTACTTGCATTATTGTTGGACGGTTTTCTTGAAGAAGAAACAGTCAAAACATTCTTACCTGGTCCGCATTGGGTCTTGGAAAAGTTACAACCTTAGAGTAATAACTGCATTGAATTTTCAACAGATCGTTACATTCGAAGGAAAGTTCTTGGTTATTTAAGGATGTTTTTGGAGCAGGTTGCCTCGGTTTGCACAGTATTCCAATCATGTCTGCCACTTAGGGGTGAAGAGACGTTCAAAAAGTGTTTTTAGCCAAAATTTGTCAAAAGGGGGAGATTGAAAGCACCTTTGGTTTGACAAAACTTTGGTAAAACACATTGATGATAAAGATGAATAAATCTGGACTGAACAAAGATGTCGAAGAATATGTCTTAACCTGAAGTCATGACATCCTGAAGTACTGCACTGATTTAGCAAGTGGTAATGCGCATGGATCAAGGACCAAAGAGCTAAATCCCAAGGAAGCAGAAGCCTATAAATAGAAGACTTAGAACTAGGTTTCATGATGCCTTAGTACGCCTTTTGTAACTTTGCTTTCTTGCATAAGAAACAAGGGTTTAGAGTTTTGAGAGTCGTTAGCTCTCTAGGTTGTAAGTCTCCCTTTGTATCGTCTGATGCATTGTGGTAGATATAGGTGTCGCACATATCCATAAGCCTTGAGGTATTGGATTGTGTATTGTTCTTGGATGAAGCTTTTAAGCAAATCTGAGTTAGCTTATTTGTCAAGAATGCTTGATAGATTTCTGTATAGACAGGGATGATGTAGAAATCACAGTTGGTGATTAAGGTAAGTGAGTGGGGTATCTCATATCAGGGTTGTAAACGTTTGAGTTTAACCTTGGTAAAGATGTTCATTGGGTAGATGTTAGGTATGAAGTTGTAAACGTGGGAGTTTAACTTTGTAACAGTTCTACAGATAGTGGAGTCTTCTTCCTGGATTGGTATCCCCCAGATGTAGGTGAATTGCACCGAACTGGGTTAACAATTACTGTCTTCCTTATCATTCTGCATATTTATAGTTTCTGTTAGGGTTCATGATAAATATGTTGGATCAGATGTCGTGACATCTGTGATTATGCAGTCCTGATATTCAAGGTATCAGTCTGCTGTTGCGTCTATGAGTTTAAATGATTATGTAGCACAATGTCTTGACATGTGTTAGGACATCTGATGTCTGCATAGGCCAGAATTTCATAAAGGTTGTGACCCAAAGGACAGGTGTGGAACCAAGCAAAGGTTGTGACCCAAAGGACGGGTGTGGAACCAAGTAAAGGTTGTGACCCAAAGGGGTTCGATACACTGACTGAACAAGCAGTATCTGATCGAAGAAAGGGTATTTGAACCAAAAGAAAGTTACTAACCCAAAGGCGCGAGTATTTAAACCAAAAGAAGGTTACTAACTCACGGGGTATTGGTTTTAATAGAAGGACTGTGATTAACCCAAAAAGAATGAGTAATTAACCAAGAGAATGTGATTAACTAAAAAAGAGCTCAGTATGTTAACAGACGGGCTGTGGTTAACTGAGAAATATGCAAATTGGTGTTTTAACTGATAGGAAGTGGTTAACTAATCAAAGGGAGATGAACCAAGAGAAGGTTGCGAACTCCGCCAGGGTTTCGGTGTTTAACAGGCTGATTGTGTTTAACCAAATAAACCAATTGAGAATTTTCGGGGGAATCAAAAAGCAATGATTAACCACAAGAAAAGGATATCGAGGCAAGAGATGGGTGTTAACCCAAGAGACAATAATCTTTAACCAAGAGAATGGTGATTGATCGAAGTAGAGATTGAAAAGTGCAAGAGTAATCAAGGATCGACTTGACTGAGGATTGAGAAACACTACAGTCTGGAGATAGAGACGATTATTCCAGGAACAAGGTCATTCGTCCCCTACCCAAAATAATCAAGATAAACGTAGGAATTCTCCACTCTTATCCCATCTCTACCACAAGAATATAGTGCAGAGATCAAACCGACAGAGTAACAGTGCCAATTTGTACAGTGCGTCGTGCAGATTTCTGGCTCAGCAGGGGGTAAAGAGAACAAAGCTCTAAAGAATCCTAGAGAGAGAGAAGCAATGGGAGATTGACTAATCGAAACAAAGTTTCAATCAATCGATCAAGGGAAATAATCAAGCCAACAATCTTCCAAACAGATCGAAAGATCGTTAAAGCGAACGTGCAGATTATTGATTTTACACGATTAAACTTGCTCAATGAAGAACAAACTTAATATGATCAAGGATGAAATTGCAAGGTCGTACCAAATGTCAATTAGCATGCAACATAAATCATGTTATCATGTGAACAAAGGTGTGCAAGAATTAACATGCTCATACAATGTTCAAAATGCAAACAATTCCAAGAATCGACAAATCATGCATCGAAAGTTTGCATAAATGCTTCAAACAGAGGTTAAACTGCTCATAAAACATCCATAAATATCAAGCATATCAAGCCATGGAAGTTAAATGAGGAAAGGAGATCAAACAAGCTTGAAAAAGGAAAAAATAGCACTCTGGTTCAGTGTTAATCGATTAACCATTTGCTAGTGCAAATTGGTTAATCGATTAACCCTTGAAAAATAGCAGAAAAACTGAAAAAAAGGCAGTGATAATCGATTAACACTTTTTGCCCAGCAAAGTGTTAATCGATTAACACTGAAGCAGTGGCAAAAAATCAGTTTTCAAAAGCACTTCTATCCACTTAATCACTTATCCAAACATCCACATGTTATGGCTTGCATTTGTGCACAAAAATTACATCAAGTATGAGAAATTAATCTTCAATTGAAAGCATTAAACATGGAGATCAAAGATCAAACAACCACATGCTTAATCGATACCGAAAAACTATCGAAACTACATCGTAAATGCGCGAAAGTGATCGAAACAGTAAATCGAGTGAGAGTTACCAACCTACAAGGCGGAGAATTACCTTGGTGATTATTGTGAGTGAAATGTAGTGAGAAAAAGCCAAAGAAAACCAGAGAATTCCAAGCATGTGGTTAAACCATGGTGAAACCGATCAAAACGCGATAAAAGCTCTGAATCAAATTTGCACCGAAACGGTTGAAGTAATCACTTGAATTGCAAATGGAAGTTGCTGTAATTGTAGAGATCCAAGGAGAAATTAAATATGATGGAGGTTTAAGTTCAAGAGAAAACAATTTCAATGTGAAATTTGCTACTCTTCAATGGTGGAATTGAGCTCTAGTGTGGTTTTGGGAAGATGATGAAGATGAATATGAAGAAGTTGCAGAAAATACAGAGAGAATTGAGAGAAATGAGAGAGTGAAGAGTGAAGAATTGTGAAAAAATGGTTCAAGCCCCCTTGTGAAATGATGAGGGTTTCTTTATATATAGGCTAGCTTTGGAGTGTTTGGAATGTGCTTTGGAGTGTGCTTTTGAACTTGCTTTGGAGTTAGTTACACTTAACTCACTGAGTCGGAAGTTGACTCAGTTAGTTAGTTGGTTAACTCAATGGAGCAATCCCAATGAAAGTCCAAATCAAATGGTCCTCATGCTTGGAAATGAAGTTACATGGTAGTCTTGATCCAAAGTGATATATTGGAATAAATGTCTTGAAGTGTCTGGAAATACCTTGAAATGTCTAGAATAATCCAAACAATTCTATAACCAAGGAGACCCCAAAAGAGTAGAGGAAAAGTTGTTGTCATGAAAAGCAGCAGAATCTGCCAATTTTACATGGGTTAATCGATAAACCCATTTGCACTAGCAAATGGTTAATCGATTAACCTAGCCAAAAAATGGCCAATTTGCTTGAAAATGTGCTATGGTCATGGCTCCGATTTCTGACCTTTTGCTTTGGTGAATAGGCATGAAAACCCCCATTTTTGTTGTGTTGATGATGTGATGACCTTGTGAGGATATGATTAATCGAGCTTTGAAAACCTGAATATTCCTACAACAAAACCACAGAGAAAAAGTGCTAATGCGTATGCCAACGATGCGAATGCTCATGCTTATGCAAAAGACAAAAGGGGAGGTCAAATTTTGAGTTACGACACTAGGTTCTCTTCAGAATTTTAGTCTATAGACCTGCACATTTGAACATTTGTTAGTATACCCTTTTGTTCTTAAATACTTTTTTATCATCAAAACCGTAGAGATATGGTACATACCAATTTTGTTCCAATAATTACAGGAGGTCAGCCCAGCAGGTGGCGTACATATCATAATGTCAAAGGCTACCGCACAGAAGATTGTTTCAAGCTCAAGAGTCAAATTGAGCGTCTCATCCAGCAAGGTCGCTGGAAAAATTATGTCCCAAGTGCCTCCCACCATTCACCGGGTGGCTCTTTCCAGTCACCAGCAGCTTCAGATCTCAAGGGCAAGATCCCTCTAGGAGTCCCGAATCCATGAAAGGAAAGGAGTCGTGTAGAGGAGATGAAGACATGCTTGTGCGTCATACCCACAACACTATAACATTATGGTTTGGTGGGGGTGAGAAATCAGCTATGCTCATAGGAGATATGCACACCAAGTCATAACCATAAAAGGTGTACCTGTCAACCCTGATTTTAGTGCGAAGGAAACCCTAGAGTCTGAGATCATATTTTTTAGGGAAGGACGTCACTGGAATCCATCCCCATGAAAATGATCCCTTGGTCATAACCATAGGGTGCAACGATTGGGAGATCAAGCATGTGTTAATCGACCAAAGGATTTATACATGCATTTTCTATTCTGATACCTTCAAAAGGCTCCTCCTAGATCCAAACGATCTTAGAGCTTTCCAAGGTTCACTAGTTGGTTTTACGAGTGAGCATATGTGGGTAAAGGGATACATTACCCTTAAAACTATGTTTTGACTAGAGTAAAGTGCAAAGATAATAAAGGTAAGGTGCCTCGAGATAAATGTCCCTTCCTCGTACAATATGATCATAGGGCAACCCGTGCTCAATCTCTTGGGAGTCTCCCTATCCATTTTGTACATATGAATGAAGTACTTGATGTCCAATAGGTATATTGGGTTGACCTAGGTGAATAGGAGACCGTCCATAGGTGTTATCAAGAGAGCCTAAGTCTGAAAAGAGTGATTATGTTTATGGCCCATATTCAGTAACCAAATGTACAAGAAGTGAATATTGAAGACATGAGGTTAAGGGAGAAGATGATGCAGTTTGAAGAGGAAAAGATAGCCACACTGATCTAGAAAGCGTGGGAGTATTTGGTAAGAAGACCATGGAAAAATCTAAGGTTTTGATAGGTTTAGTTTTGTGTTTCACTCATGTACGATTTCAATTTGGTTAATTATGGTGAGGTGTCCCCTCTACCAATTGTGTAACTTATTTTAAAGATATGTTTTTCTTGTAATAATGAGGCATAACTCTTTTCTCCTGCGTGGGAATGTGTTTTTACCTCTCACCCTCTTTATAAATTGGTGTATACCTTGTTTGAACTTTCCAGGATATATGCGAATTGAACATTGGAACTTCAATGAAGTATCCTTGTTGCCCATGAGGCTATTGAGTGTTGAAACTTCAATGAAGTATTCTTGTTACCCACGAGGCTATTGAATGCTAAAACTTCAATGAAGTATCCTTTCCTCCCAGAATGCTATTGAGTGTTGGAACTTTAATGAATTATCCTTGCCGCCAATGAGACTATTGAATATTAGAATTTCAACGAAGTGTTATTATTGCCCACAAAGTTATTGAATGTTGGAACTTTAATGAGGTATCCTTTCCGCCCATGAGGCTATTGAACAATGGGACTTTAAAGAAGTATCCTTGCCTCTTACAAGGATATTGAATGTTAGAACTTCAAATAAGTACCTTTACTACCCACGAGGCTATCAAATTCGGCAACTTTGATGACGTACCCTTACCATCTAGTAGCAGTCAAATGTCAGATTCCAAAAGTGGATTTTAGTCGCCCTCGAAGGTCGTCACAAAGTAAGCCCTAAGCAGGGAATTCTTACTATGATCCTTTAACATGACCCAATTTCCCTAAGTCTCACTCGGGTAATGCACATTAAGAAATGAAATAAGAAGACAAGAAATATAAACAAATTTCCCAAAGATGAAAAACATTGTATTAAAAAATCCCCAAAGGGGGAGGATTACAAAGGCCCAAAAAAGTGATTACACATATGAAAAAAAAACCCATAGGACGATATTACCACTAAGAGAATAGTGACAGAATTTAAATAACAACTATTGGCCACTTTTCTATGGTCACCCTTCTTCTGCGGTGATCTTATGGCAAATGATTTCCTCAATCTGAATCTCATATCCCCAGCATGGGCTTCTTTTGGAGATGATCCATCATATTTTTCTACGAGCTGGACATCCCCAACCACTTTGAGTAAGTATGTCTGACTTAAATTCAAATCAAGATAGTGGAAGGTTACATGTTCCTTGGCCCGCTCAATGCCCTGGTAAAAAGTATCCATTTGCTGATCCTCCAACTTCTTCTTGGAGAGAATGACATCTTCAAGAGACTCCTTTAGGTTATTATCCGATAGGGATAGCTTTTTGCCCTCTTCATCTTACTTCTTAAGGGATTATTTGAGTTTTTCCTCTGGGAACTTCTGTCCATCTCACTCCTTAGTCATATTTTTTTACTAACTCATGCTCCTGAGTTAGCATTTGCTTTGTTGAAGTTAAATTAACCTGCATGTCGCCCAACGATCTATTTGTTTAGAAATGAGCCTTAAAAAGCACCCACTCCAACATCATGCCCCTCTGCATGTGGTTATCCACCATATTTGACAATTTATGAGTTCCTAACCTAGTAATAGCTTGAAAGTGTTGGGAAAGTCTTCATGGAAAGGGAGTCGAGCGCAAGCATATTTAGGAGCGTCAAACACATCATTCCACAATGAGGGTGGAAAGTTTTGGGATGAGTCATCGCGAATTGGAAACCCCACATGGTTTTTGCCCTCCTATTCATCTTGAAGGTTGAGACTGACCTTGTCCTTCTAATTGGGACCCGAAGAAGAAGTCCTTCCAAGCCCCTATAGCTTCATAAATTTGAGGCACCTGATGTCAATGCACTCGTTCATAAGGAGTTTAAAGAAGGCACACATGACTTATTAATGTTATCTCTATATTGTTAGACGATAGGCTTCAATCTATAGGGGGTGAATAGATCACAAATTTAAAACCAAAAACTCTTAGCAAAAATTTGTTTTAAAAAAGTATGGCACAACGGAAAAACAACCTGAATCGAATCATCTAGACGAACCTACTATCGAAAATCTATATGCGCAACGTAAACCATATGGAATGATAATGAACACAAATTGTTCAACAATAATCAAGTCATAGATCAATAAAATGCAAATCTATTCGTAATGCTTATTTTCAATGAACACAAAGCGATAAAAATACACAAAACAATTTATCAAACACTTTGTGTGCGATTGATCATGTTTGGAAATTCGATTTGTTTTGTTGATGTAAAAATCCAATCGCAGTCAAAGTGATTGTGATTATATCAACAACAACACTTTTAAAGATAGTTGAAAACAATTTCCAATCGAATTAATCGAAATAACAATGAAATTGATAACTTGTATGAACAATAATTGTAGAGAAATAAAGCGATAAAGAGACACAAAGATTTGTTTAGGCAGTTACCCAATCGACCTCGCTATGGGTACGACTGCCCTCAATTTGAAATCAAATTGGGATACTTGCAATTAACTTTATCTTTGCAAAAATGTTTATACAAGAGGTGAAGGATTTTAACCCCATAAAATCTATTGCTTGTTGTTGATTCAACCACCTCCAAACCCTTGATCAAAGCTTGATCAAGTCACCAACAACACGGCTACAATCCTCTGATTATCTCGAGCACGCACTTGTTGAACCCAAGATTCCCGAACACGATTCACCGTCTCATGCTACTCCCTTACAAGGAAACCATCTTGTCCCAATGCCTTCACTCGGTCGAATCCGTGTTGACGTGATCTTGTCCAAAACCTTCAAATCACACCGATCTTGAAGGAAAACCCCAGCTTGGTTTTCTTATTTGAAACACACAAAGATCCCAACCTAATATTCTCGGTTACACCAACCTAATTAGACGTTATCAACCCTAATCTAGATGGTCACCCAATCGAAAAATGATTATGTGTAGTTCAATTGTGTGTATGTGTTAGATGTTAAACATGCTATATATTTGTATATGGTCCTTGGCATTTTTCAACACTTTTCTATGTTTAATTGTTGATTTTTGGAGTTAATTGTTGTTGTTCTTCATGCATTGTATTTATACCTTTGGTGCTTGCAATGGATGTCTTATTGTGTAGAAAAGTGCACTAATTGATCAAGGAATTAAGACACAAGGAGATGAAACAAGCTGCCAAAGAAAGAGGAAAAAAACTGGGAGTTCGCTTTGCGAACTCTGGCGAAGGTTCGCTTTGCGAACAGCAGCGAGTCTCCCAACGAATGGCTCCAGAATGTCATGGATGGAAAAGAACCTAAAGTTCGCTTTGCAAACTCCCAGCCAATGTTCGCTGGTTTGCTCGCTTTGCGAAGGACCTGGCGAATGGAGGCAGGGGAAAAAGGACCCTAAATTCGCTTTACGAATGTGCTGGAGATTGGTTCGCTGTGCGAGTGAATTGGTCGCAGTGCGAACCCGCGACATCAGCCTGGGGAAGTTTAACTCTCAGAGGCACTTAAGATGCCATTTTCTTTCATTCGCTAGGTGAATGATTCATTCGCAGTGCGAATGCTGCAGAATTCAAGTGTGTTATAAATAGATTTTTCACTTTCCTTGGGAGGATAACTTGCTATTTTCACACAAAAACATAGTTTTATGTATTTTGATCATCCAAGAGGAAATTTTCTCATAGAGAAGCTGAAGTCACATCCATTCTTGATTATTCGACATGGATGTTCATTCATCTCCTCTTGAAACTTGTCATCCAAGCTATCATGAGAATGTGTAGCTAAACCCTTTTGTGTTAAGGTTAGATGTAGTTAATCTTGATCATATGTATTTCTTTTGATCTTTTGTATATAAACAAGGTTATTGATCAATATAGATGAAGTTATTTGCTCTTAATGATTTATGTGTGGTTTGTATTGCTCTAGACATAGATTTTGCAAATCATGACCTAATATTTTCATCTCTTAAAAACGAAACTCTAGACATAGATTTGGGATTTGTTATTCGCTTTGTGTTGATCTTAACGATTGTTAGCGTGAGACATCATCTAACAGTCTAAACAATGATACTCACGACTTTTCTTTAGACATAAACTTAGTCGAGAGGATACGCAGTTGTATTGGTCGGAAACTAAGTTCATATACTTGATTAATCAGATATGTGTGAAAAGGATTAGCGAAACCTAACCTTGACATGCTTTTCTAAAACCTTACAAACTCTTTGCTACAAATTTACTCTTTTCTACAAATTTATGTTAAACAAAACCAAGAACCATTTGAAATTTTTGAACTTAAAACGTTGCGACTATTGAACGGCAAGCATCGAATATCGCACAATCCCTGTGGAGATGATAAAAACACCCCCCTAATACTGTTTCAACAAAACGGCGCCGTTGCCGGGGATTGTTGTTTGATATTGCGAGCATTGCAATAGTTGTTTTGTTTTAAGCGTGTTAACTTTTTCTTGAGCTTGTTGATTTATTTTTTTTAGTGTGCAGACTTTGTTTTATGCGAGGGAAACTACCGGCGGACCAACTTCTGTTCGATCCTGAGATTGAAAGAACCGCTCATAGAATCAATAGCAGAATGAGACGAAGGAGGCAACTAGCTAGACAAAGGCAAGAACAAGAGGGAAGTTCGACTTCTACACCACCACCATTTCCACAGTTACTTCCAACTATGGAACATCCACCACCACCACCACCTGCTTCTAGACCGTGTACCAACAGTCCAAGACATAATGCACAGTTTGCTCGCAATGCTCACAACGGTCGGCATTCAGAAATAAAGACTGGTATTCTTCAGCTTCTATATCAGAGTCCTTTTACTGGTATGGATCATAAGGATCCTTTTACATATCTGACAAAGTTCTATGAGATTGTGGGAGCAACTGGTGCGCCCGAAGCTGAAGAGGAATCTCTGTTTAAGAGACTATTCCCGCATTCCCTCATTGGGAAGGCCAAGGAATGATATCTTGATCAGTCGACGACAATAATAACTGATTGGAATTCACTTGAAGAAAAAATTTTGGAGCAATTTTTCCCACATAATCATTTCATGGAGGCAAAGACCGCAATAGCAGTGTTCACGCAAGGTGCCAACGAATCTCTCAACGAAGCGTGGGAGAGATTCAAATCTATGTTGAGAAAATGCAAGGGGCATGGCTTTGATGAATTGTCTCAAATTCATATTTTTCGGAATGGACTTCAACTAGTGCATAAAACCTTGTTGGATGCCACCGCTGGTGGATCCTTAATGACCAAAAGTGCCGAAGAAGCCATTGCCATAATTGACAAGATGGCGTTAAATGTTCATCAGGGAAGCCATAACCGTGGCCCTTCTCAAAGAACTCTGGGAGTTTTGGAATTGGGAACCAATGACGCTATACTTGCTCAAAACAAGTTATTATCCCAACAAGTTGAGTTGTTAACAAAACAAATGTCCAAACTTCCTCAAAAACTCAAAGAGATTCATGACTCTCCGAGAAAGAGTGTACATGTAGCTTGTTGTGAATTGTGTAAGGGAGATCATCCTACCAGATATTGTCCTCCGGTTGTGGAGGAGGTAAATTATGCTGGAAATCCAACTCAAGGTTATCAAGGACGACCTCCTTACCAAAGTGCTCAACAGCCGTACCAAAATCACCAAGGTTATCAGCCTCGAGGCAACTACCAAAATCAACAAGTATGGAGACATAACCCTTACCAACCACCCAAGAGCAAAGTGGAAGTTCAAGAATGGAGGAGACTTTCACCAAATTCATGCAATTATCAATGGCAACTCAAAAGAGTACGGAAGCTTCGATTAAAAATCTTGAATCGCAAGTAGGGCAACTTGCCAAGCAATTAGCCGAAAACCAACCGGGGCCATCCTTCTCCACTACCACTCAACCAAATCCCAAAGGGGAGTGTAAAGCCATTTTCACAAGAAGTGGTAGAACAATTGGAATAGATGTTGAACATGAGGTGGTAGTTGAAAAGGAAAATGATATTGTGTTGGAGGAAGTCGAAAAAAATAATGAAAATGGTGTAGTTGAAAAGAATGATGAAGAAGTGAGGAAGAAAAAAGAAAAAGAAAGAAAGGACTTTGAGAAGGAAGTTTTACAAAGACGATTACCGTATCCCCCTACATAAAAGAAAAAAGAGAATGATAGGCATTACGTAAGATTTTTGGAGTTATTTAGTCGGTTACAAGTAACCGTACCTTTCTCTGAAGCTCTTGAACAAATGCCTAGGTATGTCAAATTCATGAAAGACATACTTATGAAAAAGAAGAGGTGCACTGACAAAAACAACATTGATCTTAATGCCGAGTGTAGTGTCGTCATCCAATGTGTGCTTCTGCAGAAAGAACAAGATCCGGGAAGAGTGGCTCTACCTATTACAATAGGTAATGATTTTAAATGCAAAGCTTTGGTTGACATGGGTGCGAGCATCAATCTAATTCCCTTGTCGATGGTGAAAATAATTGATAATATGACCATAAAATCAACAACCATGACCTTACAACTTGCGGATAAGTCTAGAACTCGTCTGTATGGTGTTATGGAGGATGTGCTGGTAAAAGTGGATAAATTCTTCTTTCCTGTTGATTTTGTGATTGTTGAAATGGATAAGGATGAAGATACGCCGATCATATTGGGCCGACCATTCATGAAAACCGCCAAAATGTTGGTGGACGTTGATGAAGGCTTAATGAAAGTGCGGATCAAGGAAAGTGGTAAGGAGGAAGAAGCTTGTTTTACATTGTTCAAAGGAGTGATATTTGTGAATCAAGTGGATCAAGTCGTGCAAAAATAAAAAGACTTAAAAAAAGAGAAGTTGGAAAGTGTAGCATTTGAAAAGAAAAAGGATGAAGATGCAAAAGTAGCCGTGATGAATTCATGTTGGGATTGGTCGTTTTTAAAGAAAAGGAGACCAAAAACTGGGCACGATAACGGATGAGTTTGTGTTCGCGTAGTGTGTTCGTTTCGGTAGCCAATTCTTTAGCTTTTGGTTTCGAGGCGTCTAGTCTCCGGACCGTCGAGCTTAGCCGACGTTAAACAAGCGCTTGTTGGAAGGCACCCCAACATTGTAAGTATTAATCGCTTTAATTGTTGTTTTAATTACGTTGAAAAAAAAATGAAGTGGCAGCAGGGCAGAAAAAAAATTTGCAAAACCTGTCATGTTCGCTGGCGTTCGCTTTGCGAGCATGGGGCGAGCATTCGCCAGCCAGTTCGCATTACAAAACTAGCGAGACAGGGAGAGTCTTCTGCTGCCACCTCAAAAAAAAAGTTTTTTTTTGTTATTATTTGGGTGGGCCAACACTTGGGCCCAATACCCATTTCGCTTGCTGAACATTGGAGGGGGAAAAAAAACCTACTCCCAATTTTGTCACTCTCTTTCACACATAACAACATACCCTCTCAAGAAGAAAAATTTCTCACGTGCTCTTGTGTTCAAATTTCACAACACTTTCTCCAATTCCATTATTCAGTTCAGGTTTGCCTCTCTTTTCCTTGCTACTCTCTGTTAAATATGGTTTGGTTTGTGATTTACATTAGAGACATTTGTAAGCTTAGGGTTTGATTTCTGTTTTATGGTTTGAAGTCATTGCATGTTAAATTTTCTGAAAGCTTTAGAATAGGAATTATAAAAGATAAATGGAGCTCTGAAGTTTGGAAGCAATGCTATTATTTTTCTGCATTTTTCGGTGTGTTCACTGTTCTGTTCGCTGTGCGAACTTGGGCGAGTATTTGCCAGACCTTCGCAAAGCGAATCTGGGGCGAATGTTCGCCAGCCTTCGTAATGCAAACATTGGAGCGAACATATCAGAATTATGAATTTTTTGTATGTAGTTTCAGTTCTGATTTTGGTTGGCTTCTAAATTCTACTGACCTGTCTTGGTGCTTTGGATTGTTTTGTTTGTTGATGTGTGCAGATGGGTCCAAAAATTAACCCAGCTAAAAAGCAAAAGTCATCCACACCACGGCAAGTTCCAATCCGGTACGATAATACTCGATTTAAAGGTGCCACACAAGTTGCGAGATATCTGACATTGGAAAAAAGAACGATTCTAGCAGAAAAGAGGTTCAATTTAAGTGGACAAGGGAGTTATCGTGCGGTGGCCGTTCTCTTGGAAGAAAAAAAAATTGAATCGCCTGATAACTCCGGGCGATAGTTATAATGTGGAAATTGTCCGGGAGTTATACGCAAACGCCCTCCCGGATGATGGGGACCGGTTTGATTGGACTACTCAAGTTGGGGGAAAAACTGTGAGGTTTGACCGTAGGACCATAAGTACTGTTCTTGGAAGCCCTCTGCCTTTACGAGCTAGTGAGATATATGATTACCATAGGGATCTCCACCTTCACCGAGATATCCCTCAAATGACCAGAGATCTGTTGCGCCCAGGAAAGAGTGTTGAACTCAACCCATCTGGGGTTGCGATTAGGTACAGGCGGGAGGACATGCAACCCTTAACCCAGCTCATATTGCTTTTGGTAGTAACCAATATCAAGCCAAAATCGCATTCCTCAACCATCACTATTCCTTTAGCTCACCTAGTCCATAGTATCCTGACAAACATGCAAATTGACGTGGCACGTATAATTGCCGATGAAATAAGGGCAATTGTGGAGAGCGGCTTAGGAGGTAACGCTTCTAGGAAGAATGCCCCTCTCGCATTCCCTTGTCTTATCATGTCATTGTGTGCGGAGGTTGGGGTAGATTTACCTACACGACGCCAGGTTACGATCCCGTCGGCTATCGATGATCGATATGTCGACAATTTCTGCAAGCCTAAGGGGGCTAGGGTGAGTCGTCTGGTGCTGGTGGTGAGCCGACACAAGTGGTGGAGATACTTCTGGGTCACACAATTTTTATCCTTATCAGCAAGAAATCTGCCAGTATAACTGGGACTGGATGGTGGCTTCTTAGCGCGCCATGTTGGACTTACATGATTCTATGCAGGTACTCCAGCTTCAGATTTGTGATCCCGCCGCATAGCATTCTATGATGTCGAGGGAGCAGTTCGTCACACACGTTGGTTGGCCTGAGGCCAGGCCAGTATTCGGAGGGGCGAGGATGCGGATGGTCCTGCAGGTGCTGAAGCTGATGAGGAGGGTGACGGTGTAGATGTTGAGGTATCCAGCTCTGAGGAGGGGGAGGAAGACCAGGAGACCGAGGTGTATGCTACAGTAGTCGAGCTTTAATGTGAAATGGGATAGCCTTAAAGCGTTAAGACTATTATGTAGATAGACTGATGATCACATCTCATGGATCATGGATAAGGAGTTATCAAGTCTTGACATAGGTATGAATATTAGGAGTAATATTTATACTGGATTGACCCACTATGAGAGTACTACATAGAATGTTATGCAAAGTGTCATACGTTACTCTCATGGTGATAGTGGTGTATACCACCCTTCGACCTGAAACTACTATGTACCCTAGATGTAGAGTCAAGTACTTTACTGCTGATCAAACATTGTCCGTAACTGGATGATCATAAAGACAGTTGATGGGTACTTCACAAAGCATGCTGAGGGACATGAGTAGCCTAGATGGAATTTGCCCATCCTGCATAACAGGATAAATGTCTAAGGGCCCAATATTGAATTGGACAAGGATGACACGGTATATGCCTTGTGTTCAATATAGACATAGGGGCAAAAGGGTAATTGTACACACAAGTACTATCACAAAAGGTTTTGTCAGATCACATGACAATTTTGTGACTTGGGTAGCAGTGATGTGTTGCTAGATACCGCTCACTGTTTATTATGTTAAATACATGATTTAATATAATTGCTAACGTCGCGAAATCCTATAGGGTCACACACATAAAGACGGTTGGAGAAGAGATAGAGTAAATAAGGAATACCGTAAGGTACGGTGCACTTGAATGGAATACGGAATATGGTAAGGTACCATGTAATATAATAATAGTTATTATTAATTTTATAATAGTTATAAAATATAATAATAATAATAATAAAATTATATTTATTATAATAATAGTTATTATTAATTTTATAATAGTTATAAAATATAATAATAATAAAATTATATTTATTATAATAATAGTTATTATAATAATATACTAATGTTATTATTGAGTTGGGCTTTTTAGCTTGTAGCCCACACAAGTAGTTCTATAAATAGAACCCTTGTGAAGAAGCTCAAAAGTAGTTGTTGTTGAAACCCTGGCCGTATTCTATTTTCCTCTCCCTCACTCAAAACCTTCAATCATAATCAGCTAACACTGTGACTGAAGGAAGCTGTTCGTGTGGACTGAGTATAGGCGCTGTTCATCGTGCAACGCTCGTGATCATCCATAGATTTGGAATCAAAGGTTTCATCGCCACAAAAGGTAACCTTTCTATCACAGATCATGATCTTTCGTAAGGATCTCTAAAGGGAAATTTTTGTTTTCCGCTGCGTTTAGATCGCAAATTTCCCTTCAGTGGTATCAGAGCCACTTACAAAACCATGAGTCTGGTAATTGTTTATTTCTGTCATTTTTGTTTTAATTGGATTAAAACACGTAAAAATTAATTGTAGAAGCAAGTTTCACTCACATTGAATTTTGATGAAGACAACACAACAAGCTCTCTACAAAGATAATATGCAAAAAGAAAGAGAATCAAGCTACATGAAGTACAAGAAGTTCAAGTTCAAGAAGATATCCTAAGTACTATCAAGTTGAATCAATTAGCTTCAAGTGTTCAAGTATCATGAAGATCAAAGGTTGAACAAAGGTATATCAATGTCATTTAAAATGCTTATACAAATGTTCAAAAGTGTCTCAAGCATACAATATATATTGATAAAATAGTTCTCAAAATATTTCTTTAATTGGAAAAATTATTTTTCATTTTTGAACCATATTAAATCACTTTCAAATATAATCTATTGACTTGGGTAAATCAATAGATGTTGTATAAAATTGGTTCAAATACTTAGACAAATTTTTTAATTATTTAATTTATTTAAACATTCAGTTTTTGGTAAATTATGGCGTTTTTAACTGTCGTAACAGCACCAGAAACCGCCATAATTCACACCGTTCTGAACCAGTATTTTAAATTTTAAATTTCAAAATTATTTAGTAAATTGTGGCGTTTTGAAATGACGTAACAGACCAAACAACCGCCACAATTTACAATGTACTGAAACAGTTTTTTTATTTAAAATTGAAAAAATGTTTTGTTTGAATGCATCTTTTCATGGCATCTCTTACATCATTTGTCTTATTAAATTCATAATTTTTCTAACCATTGCCATGACTTTTGAATGGTTGCTTTCATCAATATAAATACATGTCATTTTCAGATTAAAACTTACCTCCTAGAAATTTCATAATAAAAATCCACTCATTCTTTTCATCTTTCAGTTATTCTTCAAGTGTTCATTCAAACATATTTTTTGAGAGAAACCTTTGCATAAATTTCACACATTATCATTGTTTCATCTCATTTTATTCAAAAACACTTGTATATTTCATTTGAGTGATATTTGTTTCAAGGAGAAGATCGATCGTGAAGATTGATAGCATCATATTCTCAAGACATCAAATTTATATCAAGATTATTTTCTGTTTTATCTTGTTATCCAGGACTGTTGGAAACAAGTGAGTGTTTTGAAGAGGATTGTTCTTCATACACTTAATTACCTATAGGTTAGATAGTAAGCATCACTATTGGTGTGATTAGGCTGTACAATAATTCTAAACTATAGTGAACTCTCTTTCGTGTTGAAGGAGGAGTGGAGTACTCTCGGGCTGTGAGGGGAACCACTATAATTCTCTTGTGTCATTTTCCCTTTCCGCATTTTACTTTCCAGCACTTATCATAAAACGGAAAAATAACCAAGAACAGGTAAAAAGATCAAAGAAATTTTTAAGAACCTAATTCACCCCCCCCCCCCTCTTAGGCGCATTTACAACTTACAATTGGCATCAGAGCAGGTGATAGGTAACCTGTTCCTATTCGATTCAGATGGCTTCCGCAAACAATGATCTTGTATTCAAAGACGGTGGTAGTAGCAACAAACCTCCTTTGTTTTCTGGCCAATACTTCGACTTTTGGAAAATCCGTATGAAGGCACATTTAGAAGCACAAGGAAGTGATATATGGGAGGTTGTTCAAAATGGCCCTTTTATTCCTACAACGGTTTTCAACGGAGTTGGTACGCCAAAACCACAAGCATCATGGGATGAGGATGATAAGAAAAAGGTTCTCTATGACAAAAAGGCAATAAATATTTTACAAAGTGCACTTGGAATGGATGAATTCTTCCGCGTCTCAACATGTACAACGGCCAAACAAATATGGGACACTCTTGTAGAAACTCTCGAAGGAACCGCCGAAGTCAAAAGATCCAGATTAAATACCTTAAGTCAAGAGTACGAGTTATTTAGAATGCAACCAGGAGAATCAATCCTAGACTTGCAGAAAAGATTCGTGCATTTGACAAATCACTTGAATGCACTTGGTAAGACTCTAACGAATGATGAACTTAATCTTAAAGTACTTAGGTCTTTAACAAGAGAGTGGCAACCCAAAGTGACGGCGATTTCCGAGAAGAAGAGTTTATCAACGATGACATCCGCTACTCTATTCGGAAAGCTTCAAGAATATGAGACGGAACTTGGACTATTGGAGAAACATGAGAACCAAGAAAAGAAATCCAAGAGCATTGCCTTAAAAGTCGAATCCAAAGTTGTGAAGAAAGAAGACAATCCCGAAGAGGACGAAAACTTTATGCTTCTTGTAAAAAGACTAGGAAAATACTTCAGTGCAAAAAATAATATTGGAAACTCTAGTTTCACAAGAAGAAAGAAGTCCTCAAAGAACAAAGAAAAAGAAGCATCAACATCCAATGGAGACATTATATGCTATGAATGTGGAAAGCAAGGCCACATCAAACCTGAATGTCCCAAACTCGCAAAGAATCGTGACAACAAAGGAAAGAAGGATTACAAAAAGAAAGCCTACATTGCTTGGGATGACAACGAAATAAGTTCTTCATCGGACTCCGATAGTGATCAAAGCGCAAATCTAGCATTGATGGCATCACATCATTCCGACGATGAAGACGATGAGGTTAGTAGTAACTTTTCAATTTATGATAATGATGCTCAAGGAGCAATTGATGAACTTTTAAGTGAATACAAAATTCTATATAAAACCATCTCATCTCAAAAGAAACAAATATCCATCTTGGAAGAAAATATTGAGAAAATGGAAAATAAGTTCAAAGATGAAAAAGAAGAATTAATCAAGAATTTTGCATGCACTAAATGTGAGTCACTTGCTTTTCAAATAGTTCAAATGAAAAGAGTCCTAGAAAGATATGAGAAAGGACAAGTTGGATTGGAACATGTTCTTAGTAGTCAAAGATACTCAAATGATAAAAGTGGTCTAGGTTACTCAAGATTTTCTAAACAAACTTCTAACAAGACCATTTTTGTAAAAGCTAAAGAACAAATTCCTTTAGAGAAAAGTGACAAGCCTAAAATGGTTCAACAATATAACAAAAGGAAAAGAAATAATAAGAAGAAGTCTTATAATAAGAAGAAATCTTATCCCCCTAGATATAAAAGCAACTTTGAGCCTACATGTTTCTATTGTGGTATTAAAGGTCATACTCCTAATGCATGTTATATTAGAAACTTTAGTGTTGCTCAAGGCCATTATGTATGGGTCAAGAAAGGAACTAACTTTGAAGGACCCAAGGCTATTTGGGTACCTAATAAAACGTAACTCTTTTTTGTAGGTATGCTTGAAGACATCTTCAAATCAATGGTATCTTGATAGTGGATGTTCGAGGCACATGACGGGTGACCTAAGCAAATTTTCACATCTAACGCTTAAGGCCAAAGGATATGTTACTTATGGTGACAACAACAAAGGAAGAATCCTTGGCGTCGGCATCATTGGTTCACCGCCTTTAACAACTATAGAAGATGTCCTATATGTGGAAGGTCTAAAGCATAGTCTCCTTAGCATTAGCCAATTGTGTGACCGAGGTTTCAAAATCAACTTCACTAAAGATGAATGTTTGATTGAAAACAAAGTTACTCATGAAGTTATGCTAAAAGGTAAAAGAGTTAATAACATATTTTTAATTTCCTTAGATAACTTGTCTTTGAATGTTAGGTGTCTCTTGGCAAACAACAATGAATCATGGTTATGGCATAAGAGGTTTGCTCATATTCATATGGAGCACTTGAATAAGTTGATCAAGCATGACTTAGTCATTGGATTGCCAAAGATCAAATTCATCAAAGATGGGTTGTGTGGCGCTTGCCAAAAAGGAAAGCAAACCAAATCAACTTTCACATCCAAGAATGTGGTGTCCACAACTAGGCCACTACAATTGTTGCACATGGATCTCTTTGGTCCATCGAGAACAAAAAGCTTCGGAGGTAATGTCTATGCATTAGTTATTGTTGATGATTTCTCTAGATATACTTGGACATTGTTTTTAGTGCAGAAAAGTGATGCTTTCAAAGCCTTCAAGAAGTATGCAAAACAAATACAAAATGAGAAGTCTCTTACAATTGCCTCCATTAGAAGCGATCATGATGGAGAATTCCAAAATGCCTCATTTGAAGAATTTTGTGAAGAACATGGAATCTCACACAATTTCTCCGCACCAAGAACTCCACAACAAAATGGTGTCGTAGAAAGGAAGAATAGATCATTGGTGGAACTTGCAAGGACAATGCTAAGTGATTCAAATCTTCCTAAGTATTTTTGGGCGGATGCAGTGAGCACGGCATGTTTTGTAAGTAACCGTGTCAATATTAGGCCTATTCTCAAGAAAACCCCTTATGAACTTTTCAAAGGGAGAAAACCAAATATTTCTTTCTTTCATGTTTTTGGGTGCAAGTGCTTTGTCCTAAACAACGACAAAGACAACCTTGGTAAGTTTGACGAGAAATCCGATGAAGGTATTTTTCTCGGCTACTCTCTCTCTAGTAAGGCATTTAGAATTTATAATAAAAGAACTTTAACTATAGAAGAATCTATGCATGTCAAATTTGATGAATCTAACCCCTCGAAAGAGGATATTATTGTTTGTGATAATGATGATGATCTTGTAGAAATTCACAAAGAAGATACTTCTAAAGACTTCATTGAAAATCTAGAAGAAAAACAAGAAGAACATCATGATGAACCGATTCAACAAAAGTCGATCAACAATGATCTACCAAAAGAATGGAGAACACATAGGGATCACCCAATCGACAAAGTCATCGGAGACATAAGTCAAGGTGTAGCAACAAGACTAAATCTCAAAGATGCATGCTTGAATATGGCGTTCGTTTCTCAAATAGAACCCTCCAAAGTTAATGAAGCTCTTGAAGATGATCAATGGATCATTGCCATGCAAGAAGAGTTAAACCAATTTGAAAGAAATCAAGTTTGGGAACTTGTCCCTAAACCAAGCGATAAACATATCATCGGAACAAGATGGGTATTTAAGAACAAACTTGATGAAAATGGAATTATTGTTCGTAACAAAGCAAGATTGGTGGCTCAAGGGTACAATCAAGAAGAAGGAATTGACTTTGAAGAAACATTCGCTCCGGTTGCAAGGTTAGAAGCTATTCGTCTATTACTTGCTTATGCTTGCTCAATGAATTTTCAGTTATTTCAAATGGACGTCAAAAGCGCCTTCCTAAATGGATATATCAACGAAGAAGTCTATGTCAAACAACCTCCGGGTTTTGAAGACTTCAAGCATCCTTCACATGTATACAAGTTGAAGAAAGCTCTCTATGGTTTAAAACAAGCACCAAGGGCATGGTATGATCGTCTAAGTAATTTCTTATGCGAAAAAGGTTTTGAAAAAGGCAAGGTAGACAAGACTTTGTTCATTAAGAGGATAAAGAATAATACCTTACTTGTTCAAGTGTACGTGGACGACATTATCTTTGGTTCAACAAACAATCAACTATGTGAAGAATTTGCTTCAATGATGCAAGGCGAGTTTGAAATGTCTATGATGGGAAAAATGAATTATTTCCTTGGATTACAAATCAAGCAACAAAAGGACGGAATCTTCATCAACCAATCGAAGTATTGCAAAGAATTATTAAAGAGATTTGATATGGATGGTTGTAAAGCTATGTCAACACCAATGGGATCCGAAACCTACATTGATCAAGACGAATCGGGAACATCGGTTGATATTACGAAGTATCGAGGTATGATTGGTTCTTTATTATATTTGACGGCAAGCCGTCCTGACATAATGTTTAGTGTGTGTTTATGTGCTCGCTTCCAAGCAAATCCAAAGGAGTAACATCTCACGGCGGTCAAAAGAATCATGAAGTATCTCAGGGGAACGACAAATGTTGGCTTATGGTATCCTAAAGGTAGTGTTTGTACTTTAATCGGTTATTCTGACGCGGATTATGCAGGTTGTAAAACGGATAGAAAAAGTGTAACGCCCCGATTCCAATTATTCCCATTTTGTTGAGTCTTTTATTTTAATTGGGTGATAAATTATTTTAATTGTGGATTTGGTATATTAAATGTTATTTTATCGTTTTGAGAGTTTTCGGGGAAATTATAGTGGAGGGTATTTTAGACATTTCTCAATTAATGATAAATTAGAAATTTAGTAAAATTGTTAGAAAAGTGTTTAAGTGTTGACTTTTATGAGAAAATGAATTAAATTGATTGTGAGTGGAAAAAGAAAGATATAGAAAAGAAATAGAAAGAAAAAGATAGAGAGGAGATAGAAAAGGGAATTAGGGAAAAAGGGAGAAAAAAAAAAGAGGAAAAGAGGAAAACTAGGAAAATTCATCAAGATCAATCACAGAGCAAGTTGGAATCCGGGTAAGGGTGTGAAATCTTGTTATCTTAGCAATGTATATGATTATGTATGATTGTATTGTTGATTTTGTTGATTTTCATGAGTTTTGGGGTATAAACCCATTGGTGTAGAAAATGGTAGAAATCGATGTTTTCGCGGATAGAAATCGATATAAATTGGGTTGCATAATCTCCATATGTTTATGAATCATTGCTATGAATTGTTTTGCTGTTGGAAGTGTTTTGGGGGAGGAAATGGAGTTTTGGAGGGTTTTGGAACAGTGAAAACGAAGCAGAATTTCTGCTTCTGGTGTGAAGCGCCGGGCGAAAGGCCCAGAGCGCCGGGCGGTTCGAGTCTTCGCCGGGCGAAATTAAGAGGCGCGAGGGTGCCAAGCTACTGGTTTGATTCACGTTTGAGGGGAATTCCTTCGCCCCTCCTTCGCCGGGCGAAGCGAAGGCGAAGATGAAGCGTCGCCGGGCGAAACTCCCCTGTCGCCGGGCGCTTTTGTTCTTTTTCATATAATTTTCTTTTCTTGTAACGATTCATAATTCTCGAACCGTAACTCCGATTTAGGCGTTCTTTATACCGTTGGAAAGCTATTGAGTTGAACTTTATGAGTATGATGGTGTGGAAACTGTTGGCCGATTTTATAAGTCGGAAAAGTCGGGAATAGTGTTATTTAGCGACTTTTGCCGTTTTGCATGTGTGTTTGACTGTGAATCATACAATAGTGCATTGATGTGAAGGTATATAGATTGTATGTGATTGTATGAGATGAATGCATGTATATATTGTGAATATGTATGCATTTCAAGAATGTCTTGGGTCACTATCATGTGTAGCATAATGATGTACATTCTTGTGTTGAGAGATTCTAATGAGAATCTGCTATAACATTGTGAGCCTCTCTCGGTGGAGGTGTGAGCAATCTGGTCGTGAGCCTCTCTCGGTGGAGGTGTGAGCGATGGTTATAGACGATTGTGAGCCTCTCTTGGTGGAGGTGTGAGCAATCGGATTGTGAGCCTCTCTTGGTGGAGGTGTGAGCAATCGGGTCGTGAGCCTCTCTCGGTGGAGGTGTGAGCGATCCATAAACACTGTGAGCCTCTCTTGGTGGAGGTGTGAGCGGTGGGTGAACATCGTAGGCCCGACGGGGAGTTACTTTGGTAACGAGCGATGGTTCCAGCAGAAGTTCCTGAGTGAACTTGAGATGATTGAGTAGGTACCGCATTGCATTTGCATAGAGTCGTGAGTCGGTCTCTATGATTTGCATTTCTCATCTTTAAATGATGCATTGGTGAATAGACATTTGTGTATGTTTATGTGGAATGATAAGGAGTGTGAAAGTATGCCTGATGTGTATGCTTGGTTTTATACATATATGGATACATTGCGATGTATGTAAGTGAGTTGTGATGAATTGTGGTGAGAATGTGAAATATGTGTAAGTTTATGCTGTTATATATATAATTATATGCATTGTTATTATGATAATATTTCTCACCCTTCTGCTGTTTTATAATGCTCTATGAGGCATTGCAGAGTAGGTATGCTGGAGGTCTTTTTGTGGAGCGTGTCTTCATTCTTTTGGTCGGTTGGCTCTGATATGTAGCACCGGGTAGCTAGATTGTATGTTATTCTTTTGTGATACATTTGTACATGTATCTTGTGGATAAATGTTGATGTAAACATGAATTATGTTGGTGAAGTATATATCTCTGTATATATATGTTTGAATGTGGTTCAATGTTTAGATTTTCCGCTTTTATTCTAAATATTGAAATGTGGGTGTAAGGACAAAGTTCCTCTGTTGCAAAGTTACCCCACTGTTGCATATCAATGTGATGAGTAGGTGTTGTATGTTTTAATTTCATAATTGATGTGACATGCCTCTTTTATACCATGTTTATAATTATACTCTGACGAAATTTTTACTATGTGCCTAAATGATTATGTGATTATTTGGGGGTATAGAAAGGGGGGTGTTACATTAAATGGTATCAGAGCCAGAGTTGAGTCAGTCGTGTCTGTCTTGTTGTCGTATTGTTTGAATTGTTGTTTAACTTTGTTGTTATTTTTGGGAATGATTAGAATATGGCTGGTAGGAACGACAATGCGATGGCTGCTGCTTTGGAAGCAATGGCTAGGGCGGTGCAAGGTGCACCGAACGTGAATGCTAATGACGAGTTCAGGAAGAATCAACCACCGGTCTTCAAAGGAAGATTTGATCCCGATGGTGCTCAACTTTGGTTAAAAGAGATTGAACGGATCTTCAGAGTCATGGACTGTGCGGAGGAGAATAAAGTGAGGCTTGGGTCTCACATGCTGAAGGAAGAAGCCGACGATTGGTGGGTCGGTATGCGTGAAGTTCTTGAGGTGGATGATGAAGAAGTAACTTGGGATTTATTTCGTACTGAATTCTTGAGAAAGTATTACCCTGAAAGTGTGAAGGGAAAGAAGGAGATGGAATTTCTTGAACTGAAACAAGGTAGTATGTCTGTGGTGGACTATACTGCTAAGTTTGTGGAGTTGGTTCAATACCGTCCTCACTATGCTGCGATTACTGCTGAGTTCTCCAAGTGCATAAAGTATGAGAATGGTTTACGTCCGGAGATTAAACAAGCTGTGGGATATCAAAGGATAAGAAGGTTTTCGGATTTGACGGAATGTTGTAGAATCTTCGAGGAGGATAGCAAGGCTCGTTCTACACATTATAAAAGTTTGAATGAGAGGAAGGGAAAGCAACAAGCTAGAAGTGGACCTTACGTGACACCCGCTAATAAGGGCAAGCATAGGGGAAACTTCGAGAGGAGATCTGGAGGAGGAGGTTCTGGTCCCATTAAGTGTTACAAGTGTGGTGAAATGGGTCATAAATCATTTGAGTGTGGGAAGGCTGTGGTGAAATGTTCTAACTGTGGAGGCCTGGGGCATGCTACTACAGATTGTAGAAGGAATGTGGTAAAGTGCTATAACTGTGGGGAAATTGGTCACATTAGCCCAAAGTGTCCGAATCCGAAGAAAGCTTCATCCAGTGGGAAGGTATTTTCTCTGGCAGGAACTCAGACTTCCAGTGACGACCGTCTGATTAAAGGTACTTGCTTTATTAATAGTTCACCTTTAGTTGCCATTATTGATACGGGAGAGACTCATTTGTTTGTTTCGTCTGAGTGCCGCAAGCGTTTGAATCTTGCATTGTCTGTGATGGATGGTAAGATGGTTATTGATACTCCAGCAATGGGGTCAGTAACTACTTCCTTGGTTTGTGTGAGTTGTCCTTTGACCATTTATGGTAAAGACTTCAAGATGGATTTAGTGTGTTTGCCGTTGGAAGGTTTAGACGTAATCTTGGGTATGAACTGGTTGCGATTTAATCGAGTTCATATAGATTGCTATCACAAGTTAGTAAGGTTTCCTTCTTTGGAAGATGATGAAGATGAGAGTTTCCTATCCACTAAAGAATTGAAGAAACTTTTAGCGGACGAAGCTCAATTGTTCGGTTTGTTTGCATCATTGTCTGTGGATAGTCAAGTGTCTCTTGATGTGTTTCCAGTTGTTTGTGATTTTCCTGAGGTGTTTCCTGAGGACATTAAGGATGTACCGCCGGAAAGAGAAGTTGAGTTTTCTATTGATCTAGTTCCGGGAACTAGACCGGTTTCGATGGCGCCGTATCGTATGTCAGCATCGGAGTTGGTAGAATTGAAGAAGCAATTGAATGACTTGTTGGACCAGAAATTTGTAAGACCAAGTGTTTCTCCTTGGGGTGCTCCGATATTGTTGGTAAAGAAAAAGGATGGGAGTATGCGGTTATGCATTGATTATCGACAACTGAACAAGGTGACAATTAAGAACAAGTATCCGCTTCCAAGGATCGATGATTTGTTGGACCAATTGGTTGGTGCGCGTGTTTTTAGCAAGATTGATTTAAGATCGGGATATCACCAGATTCGTGTGAAAGAAGAGGATATTCAGAAGACTGCCTTTAGAACACGGTATGGCCATTACGAATATTCCGTGATGCCATTCGGGGTTTCTAATGCGCCGGGTGTGTTCATGGAATACATGAATCGTATTTTTCATGGACAGTTGGATCATTTTGTGGTCGTGTTCATTGACGATATTTTGATTTACTCTAAGTCTCAGGAGGAGCATGAAGAGCATTTGAGAATTGTGTTGCAAATTTTGAAAGAGAAACAATTGTATGCTAAGTTGTCAAAATGTGAATTTTGGTTGTCGGAAGTAAGTTTTCTTGGACATATTATTTCCGGTAATGGTGTTCGTTTTGAAAATTTGGAGACACTATCTTTATGGTGCAAGATTTGAAGTCTTTAGTGATCACAAGAGCTTGAAGTATTTATTTGATAAAAAAGAATTGAACATGAGACAAAGAAGGTGGTTAGAGCTTTTGAAGGATTATGATTTTGGTTTGAATTACCATCCGGGTAAGGCAAATGTAGTGGCCGATGCTTTGAGTCGGAAGTCGTTACATATGTCCGCATTGATGATGAGAGAATGGGAACTTTTGGAGAATTTTAGGGATTTGAGTTTGGTTTGTGAAATGACGCCGAGAAGTGCGAGACTTGGTATGCTACATGTTATGAATGACTTTCGTGCAACCGTGTGTGAAAAGCAAAAGTTGGATTTGAAATTCGTTGATTTGATGGTGAATGAGAATGAGGATTTCAAGGTTGATAATTCTGGAGTTTTGAGATTCCGTGGTCGTATTTGTATTCCCGATGATGCAGAGTTGAAAAAGATGATATTGGAAGAAGGACACCGAAGTAACTTAAGTATTCATCCGGGAGCGAATAAAATGTATCAAGATTTGAAGAAACTCTTTTGGTGGTCCGGGTTAAAGAGAGATGTTGCTCAATTTGTGTATGCGTGCTTAACTTGTCAAAAGTCTAAAGTGGAACATCAAAAGCCTAGTGGATTGATGCAACCGTTGGACATTCCGGAGTGGAAATGGGATAGTATATCGATGGATTTTGTTACGGGATTGCCGAATACGCAAAGAGGTCATAATGCTATTTGGGTAATTGTGGATAGGCTTACTAAATCTACTCACTTCATTCCAATTGATATTAGTTATCCTTTGGAGAGGTTAGCCGAGATTTATGTTCTTGTGGTTGTGAAGTTGCATGGGGTTCCTAAGAGTATTGTATCGGATAGAGATCCTAGATTCGCATCAAGGTTTTGGGAAAGTTTACAAAAGTCTTTGGGTTCTAAGCTAAGATTGAGTTCGGCTTATCATCCGCAAACGGACGGTCAAACCGAGAGGACGATTCAATCGATGGAGGATTTATTGCGTGCTTGTGTGCTCGAGCAAGGTGGTGCTTGGGATAGTTATTTGGCATTGATTGAGTTCACTTACAATAATAGTTTCCACTCGAGTATAGGTATGGCACCATTTGAGGCTTTATATGGTCGGAGATGTCGAACACCTTTGTGTTGGCATGAAACAGGTGAGAGGACGGTAGTTGGGCCGGAGATGGTACAACAAACGACGGAGAAAGTGAAGTTTATCCGTGAGAAGATGAAAGCTTCTCAGAGTAGACAAAAGAGTTATCATGATAAGAGGAGAAAAGATCTTGAGTTTCAAGAAGGCGACCATGTGTTTTTGAGAGTTACGCCGATTACGGGTGTGGGTCGTGCTTTGAAGTCAAAGAAGTTGACTTCTCGTTTTATTGGTCCGTATCAGATTTCTGCACGAGTTGGTGTTGTGGCTTACCGCGTGGCGTTGCCTCCAAATCTTTCTAATTTGCATGATGTATTCCATATTTCGCAACTTCGGAAGTATGTTCCGGATCCGTCACATGTTATTCCTATGGACGAGGTTGAAGTGAGAGATAATCTTACAGTGGAAGCTTTGCCGATTAGGATTCTGGATCGTGAAGTTAAGAAGCTCAGAGGCAAGGATATTGCGCTTGTAAAGGTAGCGTGGGGAGGTGCTGCAGAAGGTGATATGACTTGGGAACTAGAGAGTAGGATGCGAGAGTCGTATCCGGAGTTGTTTGAATCAGGTAATATTTTCGAGGACGAAAATTTCTAAAGTGGGGGAGAGTTGTAACGCCCCGATTCCAATTATTCCCATTTTGTTGAGTCTTTTATTTTAATTAGGTGATAAATTATTTTAATTGTGGATTTGGTATGTTAAATGTTATTTTATCGTTTTGAGAGTTTTCGGGGAAATTATAGTGGAGGGTATTTTAGACATTTCTCAATTAATGATAAATTAGAAATTTAGTAAAATTGTTAGAAAAGTGTTTAAGTGTTGAATTTTATGAGAAAATGAATTAAATTGATTGTGAGTGGAAAAAGAAAGATATAGAAAAGAAATAGAAAGAAAAAGATAGAGAGGAGATAGAAAAGGGAATTAGAGAAAAAGGGAGGAAAAAAAATAGGAAAAGAGGAAAACTAGGAAAATTCATCAAGATCAATCACAGAGCAAGTTGGAATCCGGGTAAGGGTGTGAAATCTTGTTATCTTAGCAATGTATATGATTATGTATGATTGTATTGTTGATTTTGTTGATTTTCATGAGTTTTGGGGTATAAACCCATTGGTGTAGAAAATGGTAGAAATCGATGTTTTCGCGGATAGAAATCGATATAAATTGGGTTGCATAATCTCCATATGTTTATGAATCATTGCTATGAATTGTTTTGCTGTTGGAAGTGTTTTGGGGGAGGAAATGGAGTTTTGGAGGGTTTTGGAACAGTGAAAACGAAGCAGAATTTCTGCTTCTGGTGTGAAGCGCCGGGCGAAAGGCCCAGAGCGCCGGGCGGTTCGAGTCTTCGCCGGGCGAAATTAAGAGGCGCGAGGGTGCCAAGCTACTGGTTTGATTCACGTTTGAGGGGAATTCCTTCGCCCCTCCTTCGCCGGGCGAAGCGAAGGCGAAGATGAAGCGTCGCCGGGCGAAACTCCCCTGTCGCCGGGCGAAACTCCCCTGTCGCCGGGCGCTTTTGGTCTTTTTCATATAATTTTCTTTTCTTGTAACGATTCATAATTCTCGAACCGTAACTCCGATTTAGGCGTTCTTTATACCGTTGGAAAGCTATTGAGTTGAACTTTATGAGTATGATGGTGTGGAAACTGTTGGCCGATTTTATAAGTCGAAAAAGTCAGGAATAGTGTTATTTAGCGACTTTTGCCGTTTTGCATGTGTGTTTGACTGTGAATCATACAATAGTGCATTGATGTGAAGGTATATAGATTGTATGTGATTGTATGAGATGAATGCATGTATATATTGTGAATATGTATGCATTTCAAGAATGTCTTGGGTCATTATCATGTGTAGCATAATGATGTACATTCTTGTGTTGAGAGATTCTAATGAGAATCTGCTATAACATTGTGAGCCTCTCTCGGTGGAGGTGTGAGCAATCTGGTCGTGAGCCTCTCTCGGTGGAGGTGTGAGCGATGGTTATAGACGATTGTGAGCCTCTCTTGGTGGAGGTGTGAGCAATCGGATTGTGAGCCTCTCTTGGTGGAGGTGTGAGCAATCGGGTCGTGAGCCTCTCTCGGTGGAGGTGTGAGCGATCCATAAACACTGTGAGCCTCTCTTGGTGGAGGTGTGAGCGGTGGGTGAACATCGTAGGCCCGACGGGGAGTTACTTTGGTAACGAGCGATGGTTCCAGCAGAAGTTCCTGAGTGAACTTGAGATGATTGAGTCGGTACCCGCATTGCATTTGCATAGAGTCGTGAGTCGGTCTCTATGATTTGCATTTCTCATCTTTAAATGATGCATTGGTGAATAGACATTTGTGTATGTTTATGTGGAATGATAAGGAGTGTGAAAGTATGCCTGATGTGTATGCTTGGTTTTATACATATATGGATACATTGCGATGTATGTAAGTGAGTTGTGATGAATTGTGGTGAGAATGTGAAATATGTGTAAGTTTATGCTGTTATATATATAATTATATGCATTGTTATTATGATAATATTTCTCACCCTTCTGCTATTTTATAATGCTCTATGAGGCATTGCAGAGTAGGTATGCTGGAGGTCTTTTTGTGGAGCGTGTCTTCATTCTTTTGGTCGGTTGGCTCTGATATGTAGCATCGGGTAGCTAGGTTGTATGTTATTCTTTTGTGATACATTTGTACATGTATCTTGTGGATAAATGTTGATGTAAACATGAATTATGTTGGTGAAGTATATATCTCTGTATATATATGTTTGAATGTGGTTCAATGTTTAGATTTTCCGCTTTTATTCTAAATATTGAAATGTGGGTGTAAGGACAAAGTTCCTCTGTTGCAAAGTTACCCCACTGTTGCATATCAATGTGATGAGCAGGTGTTGTATGTTTTAATTTCATAATTGATGTGACATGCCTCTTTTATACCATGTTTATAATTATACTCAGACGAAATTTTTACTATGTGCCTAAATGATTATGTGATTATTTGGGGGTATAGAAAGGGGGTGTTACAAAAAGCACGAGTGGAACATGTCACATCCTCGGAAATGCACTAGTTTCGTGGTCTTGTACGAAACAAGCATGCGTTGCACTTAGTACGGCCGAAGCGGAGTACATAGCAACTGGTAGTTGTTGTGCACAAAACCTTTGGTTAAAGCAACAATTAAGCGACTATGGAATTGATCTTGGTTGCATTCCTCTCCGGTGCGACAACACAAGTGCAATCAACATTACGAAGAATCCCGTCATGCACTCAAGGACCAAACACATTGACATTCGACATCACTTTCTTCGTGATCATGTGCTTAAAGGCGATGTCGAAGTGACGTTTGTTGATACTCATAACCAACTAGCAGATATCTTCACCAAACCGCTCGCAAAAGAATCATTCTACAAAATTAGGCGAGAACTTGGTATCTTGGATGAAGATGATATCTAAACACATCTTTAAATTATTATTCATCAAGTTATTTTCATCAAAAATTTGGCTAAATATATATGTTACCATGATATAATATTAGTATATTTGTGTTGCACATGTTTTCCTTAAGTTTCATACTTGTTACCTTTTGTTATTGTGAAATTTTTTATTCTGTTAATCGGTTAACCCAGGGAGTTAATCGATTAACACCTGTAGCCTTTAAATTTGTGGAAATTTTGATTCTGTTAATCGATTAACCTAGGGCGTTAACCGATTAACCTGAGCTCACGTGGAATCTTTAAAATTAAAACGTATCTGCTTTTGTTTTATGTGTATGGTTATTATGTATGTATGTATGTTATAATTATGAACTGTCATTGTTTTGGAATCCTCTTCCTTTTTGCTAATGACAAAGGGGGAGAAGGATTGGTTTCTCTAACATTTTTGTGCAGAAAATTATTACCCTCATGAATTTAGGGGGAGCTCCACTTTAGGGGGAGAATCAAACTTAGAGAAACATCAAGTCTAAAGATTCAATCTTTCAATGGATTGGTTGTCATCATCAAAAAGGGGGAGATTGTAGAAGCAAGCTTCACTCACATTGAATTTTGATGAAGACAACACAACAAGCTCTCTACAAAGATAATATGCAAAAAGAAAGAGAATCAAGCTACATGAAGTACAAGAAGTTCAAGTTCAAGAAGATATCCTAAGTACTATCAAGTTGAATCAATTAGCTTCAAGTGTTCAAGTATCATGAAGATCAAAGGTTGAACAAAGGTATATCAATGTCATTTAAAATGCTTATACAAGTGTTCAAAAGTGTCTCAAGCATACAATATATATTGATAAAATAGTTCTCAAAATATTTCTTTAATTGGAAAAATTATTTTCATTTTTGAACCATATTAAATCACTTTCAAATATAATCTATTGACTTGGGTAAATCAATTGATGTTGTATAAAATTGGTTCAAATACTTAGACAAATTTTTTAATTATTTAATTTATTTAAACATTCAGTTTTTGGTAAATTATGGCGTTTTTAACTGTCGTAACAGAACCAGAAACCGCCATAATTCACACCGTTCTGAACCAGTATTTTAAATTTTAAATTTCAAAATTATTTGGTAAATTGTGTAGTTTTGAAACGACGTAACAGACCAAACAACCGCCACAATTTACAACGTACTGAAACAGTTTTTTTATTTAAAATTGAAAAAATGTTTTATTTGAATGCATCTTTTCATGGCATCTCTTACATCATTTGTCTTATTAAATTCATAATGTTTCTAACCATTGCCATGACTTTTGAATGGTTGCTTTCATCAATATAAATACATGTCATTTTCAGATTAAAACTTACCTCCTAGAAATTTCATAATAAAAATCCACTCATTCTTTTCATCTTTCAGTTATTTTTCAAGTGTTCATTCAAACATATTTTTTTAGAGAAACCTTTGCATAAATTTCACACATTATCATTGTTTCATCTCATTTTATTCAAAAACACTTGTATATTTCATTTGAGTGATATTTGTTTCAAGGAGAAGATCGATCGTGAAGATTGATGGCATCATATTCTCAAGACATCAAGTTTATATCAAGATTATTTTCTGTTTTACCTTGTTATCCAGGACTGTTGGAAACAAGTGAGTGTTTTGAAGAGGATTGTTCTTCATACACTTAATTACCTATAGGTTAGATAGTAAGCATCACTATTGGTGTGATTAGGCTGTACAATAATTCTAAACTATAGTGAACTCTCTTTCGTGTTGAAGGAGGAGTGGAGTACTCTCGGGCTGTGAGGGGAACCACTATAATTCTCTTGTGTCATTTTCCCTTTCCGCATTTTACTTTCCAGCACTTATCATAAAACGGAAAAATAACCAAGAACCGGTAAAAAGATCAAAGAAATTTTTAAAAACCTAATTCACCCCCCCCCCCCCCCCCCCCCCTCCTCTTAGGCACATTTACAACTTACAAAAATTAAATCAAATCCAGATATTGAATTTTTTGGCATCAAATTGTGTATGGTTTGGATGATTGATATTGACTATGCTTCGGAATCCGACAATAGTATGGTGAAGCAGCGATATGTCAATCGTCCATAAGTTACACATATATGATCGATCTAATTCATATGTGATATGATTAACTTTGATGCAAAGATGGTATATTGGATATACTATTTTATTTCATCAGTTCAAATCACATAATGATTATCATTCGGTTGTGCGATCTGTGGTTATCTGCTTCGGAATCTGATTTTTGTATGGTGAAGCGATATCATACGGATCAATCATATTAAATTATTGATCATGGTGTGTTGACGGTATGAAATTGTGGCATTAGAGTGTGACGGCACAAGGGTTGCGCCGTCTGCGATTAAGATTACTCATTTTGCAGGTGTGACGGTCGCCATAGCCTTGTGACGGTCGTCATGGGCTGATGTGTGACGGTCGTCATGGAAACTGTGACGGTCGTCACAGGCAGTATGACGGCGCAAATGTTGCGTCAATGCAGTTTGCGCTTTAGGTCATGCATTCGCCGAAAATTTAATTTGATTTATTTAATAAACAAGATTTAAAATAATAATAATAAAATTTATTTATTATTTTTCTTCTGGTGATCAGTTATGGCCTTATTTTATTTTTCTTTGTTTTGGATTTTATAAATACGACCTACGTGTCGTGCCTCTCTCTTATTCTCATCATGTAACTTCTTTTCTCATCTCACTCCCTCGTATGTAAAACGAGTTTCCTTTATGTAATGTATTATTATGAAGAAAGAGAAGACTACAAAACAAAGAAGGACAGCCTTGGAGATCTTGCTTGGAGAAGTGAAGATTGTTATTAGGATTAGCTTAAGTTCTCTCATTTTCTTGGGAGAACGATTGCGCTAGGGGCCATAACTGTTTCATTTGTATGTATGTATGTTGATATATATTGTATGTATGTTGATGCATGTGTGAGGAACGATTTATATGATAAATAAGCCGGTGAGATCAAACTAATTAAAAATCCCTCAAAACTAAATATTAAGTTTTTGCTTTCCAAGTTTTAGAACTCATCAAGACTAGTATCGAATATTGTAGGTTTCGCCTAACGCGAGGTGCATGTTCCATATTAGTAAGGTGCGATGGGATAATTGTAATATCCAATTTCTAAAACAATGGGTCAAACTTAACTAAACAAAATATAATAAGATTATATGCGTTTAGAAGCAAGAGTTGGGAATAGTCCATATGATGGATTGGAATAAGGAGTTATTCACCCAACTGAAATATTCGAGAATTGTATTGGATACAATTGGAAGGAGTTCCTACCTAAATAGCTAAGTTTTGTGTAATCAGCCTAACGTTGACTTAAAACAAAGTGAAATATGGATCTCGATCCACTAGAAAATCTTCCAACAGGATTTTCCGAATCAAATGATGAGGGTCATTTGGTTTGAGTAAAATAGTGGGAGCATATTTAATTAAAGGCCTAATTGAATATGTTATGATACTTATATTTTTCCATTCCATTTTGTAGATTACCATGACAACAAACACATCTAATAACATTTTGCGAACAATCTTGGATAAGGAAAAATTGTCTGGGACAAATTTTCTGGATTGGCACCGAAATCTGAGGATTATCCTCAAACATGACAAAAAGCTGTATGTCTTAGAGACACCTGTTCCTGATGAGGATCCTCCTGGTTCTGCTCCTAAGTCTGAAAGAGATGCTTATAAGAAGCATGTCGATGATGCCAATGAAACTGCTTGCCTCATGTAGGCTACCATGAATTCTGAATTGCAAAAGCAACATGAAAACATGGCAGCGTTTGATATGATCGAACATCTGAAAATGCTCTATCAAGAGTAGGCAAGGCATGAAAGGTTTGAAGTTTCAAAAGTCCTTTTTCAAGCCAAGCTTTCTGAGGGAACCCCAGTTGGTCCCCATGTACTCAAGATGATTGGGTATCTTGAAAGATTGGGATTTACCCTCAAAAAGGAGCTTGCGACTGATTTGATCCTGCAATCGTTGCCGAAAAGCTTCGGTCAATTTTTCCTTAATTTCAACATGAATGACATGGACAAAACTCTTCCTGAATTGCTAAGCATGTTAAGAACTGCTGAGCAAAACCTGAAGACAAAAGGGAAATCCATTCTGATGGTCAGTAATGGAAAGAAACAGAACAAAAGGCCCACCAAGCAGGTTGGTAAATGGAAAGGCAAGGAAGTTGCCAAACCCAAAAATACTACCCTTGCTTTGAAGCCTAGTGGAGGTATAGCAAAGGAGGGCACTTGCTTCTATTGCGGTAAGACCGGACATTGGAAGAGAAACTGCCCAAAGTACCTGGAAGATAAGAAGAATGGAGTGGTGACTTCGACTTCAGGTATTTTTGTTATAGAAATAAATTTATCTACTTCTACATCATGGGTATTAGATACTGGATGTGGTTCTCACATTTGTACCAATGTACAGGGACTAAAAAGGAGTAGAGATTTGGCAAAAGGTGAAGTCAACCTACGAGTTGGAAATGGAGCAAAGGTTGCTGCTTTAGCCGTAGGAACTTATGTTTTGACTTTACCTAGTGGTTTGATAATTCAGTTAGAGAACTGTTATTATGTACCTGCAATTAGCAGGAATATTATTTCTGTTTCTTGTTTGGACAAGTTTGGTTTTTCATTTATAATAAAGAACAATTGTTGCTCTATTTATTTGAATGATATATTCTATGCTACTGCACAAATGAACAATGGATTATATGTCCTTGATCTTGAAATGCCAATTTATAACATTAATACTAAAAGGATGAAACCTAACGAGTTAAATCCTAGTTACCTTTGGCATTGTCGCTTAGGCCATATAAATGAGAAACGCATCTCCAAACTCCATAAAGATGGACTATTAGACTCTTTTGATTACGAATCATATGATACATGTAGATCTTGTTTAATTAGAAAGATGACAAAGTCCTCATTCACAGGAAAAGGTGAAAGGGCTAATGATCTTTTGGCCCTCATACACACTGACGTATGTGGACCACTGAACATACCATCCAGAGGAGGTTTTCAATACTTCATCACATTTACCGATGATTTCAGTAGATATGGTTATGTCTATTTAATGAAACACAAATCTGAATCCTTTGAAAAGTTCAAGGAATTTAAGAATGAAGTACAAAACCAACTAGGTAAGAATATTAAAACTCTTCGATCAGATCGAGGCGGTGAATATTTAAGCCTAGAGTTTGATGACCATCTAAAAGAGTGTGGGATTCTATCCCAACTCACTCCTCCTGGAACACCACAATGGAATGGTGTATCTGAGAAAAGAAATCGAACCTTGTTAGACATGGTCCGATCCATGATGAGTCATGCCGATCTTCCAAACTCCTTTTGGGGACATGCACTACTGACAGCAGCTTACACACTTAACCGTGTTCCATCCAAAAAGGTTGAAAAGACACCATATGAAATATGGAGTGGTAAGAAACCACATATGTCTTACATGAAGATTTGGGGTTGTGAAGTTTATGTAAAACGACAAATTTCAACTAAGCTTGAGCCCAAATCTGACAAATGCTTATTTGTGGGGTATCCTAAAGAAACAAGAGGGTATTACTTCTACAATCCTTCTGAGGGCAAAGTGTTTGTCGCTCGAACTGGAGTTTTCTTGGAAAGGGACTTTATTTCTAAAGGAATCAGTGGGAGGAAAGTAGAGCTTGAAGAAATTCAAGAATCACAAAGCATTGATACACCTATGGAGGAATTAGAGCAGGAACCACAAGTAGTTGTGGAAGAGCAACCTACTCAAGTAGAACAAGACCAGCGTAGGTCGAGCAGGATACGTCACCACCCAGAGAGATATGGATATCTCATAAATGATCAAGGTGAAGTATTATTCATGGATCAAGATGAGTCTGTAACCTATCAAGAGGCCATGACTGGTCCTGAGTCTGAGAAGTGGCTAGAAGCCATGAAATCTGAAATGGATTCCATGTACACAAACCAGGTTTGGACCTTGGTAGAGCCTCCTGTAGGAATTAATCCTATAGGATGCAAGTGGGTCTTCAAAAAGAAGACTGACATGGATGGTAAGGTACATACCTATAAGGCAAGACTGGTTGCTAAAGGTTATAAACAAATTCATGGTGTAGACCATGATGAAACCTTTTCACCAGTTGCAATGCTTAAATCTGTTTGGATTTTACTTGCTATCGCTACTTATCATGATTATGAAATATGGCAGATGGATGTCAAGACTGCTTTCCTTAATGGGAATCTTCTTGAGGATGTGTACATGACACAACCTGAAGGATTTGACATACCCGAAGAAGCCCAAAAGATATGCAAGTTACAGCGATCAATCTACGGATTGAAGCAAGCTTCCAGAAGCTGGAATCTTCGTTTTGATGAAACTGTAAAACAATATGGATTCATAAAAAATGAAGATGAGCCTTGTGTCTACAAGAAGGTTAGTGGGAGCATAATCGTTTTCCTGGTATTATATGTAGATGACATATTACTCATTGGAAACGATATCCCTACCTTGCAACAAGTAAAAGCTTGGTTAGGGAAATGCTTTTCTATGAAGGACCTTGGTGAAGCAGCCTATATATTAGGAATCAGGATCTATAGAGATAGATCACAAAAACTGCTTGGTCTAAGTCAGAGTACATACATAGACAAAGTGTTGAGACGCTTTAATGTGCATGATTCCAAGAAAGGATTCATACCTATGCAACATGGCCTATGTCTATCAAAAACACAATCCCCTTAAACAAAGGAAGAAAGGGATCGCATGAATAAGATTCCATATGCATCTGCAATAGGATCTATCATGTATGCCATGTTATGTACTCGACCAGATGTCTCGTATGCTTTAAGTGCAACGAGTAGGTACCAATCTGATCCTGGTGATGCTCACTGGGTAGCTGTCAAGAATATCCTTAAGTACTTGAGAAGGACTAAGGACTCATTCTTGATATATGGAGGTCAGGAAGAGCTCGCGGTAATTGGTTACACCGATGCTAGCTTCCAGACAGATAAGGATGACTTTAGATCACAATCTGGTTATGTGTTCTGCCTAAATGGTGGCGCTGTGAGCTGGAAAAGTTCAAAGCAAGAAACAGTTGCTGATTCTACAACCGAGGCCGAGTATATTGCTGCCTCAAATGCAGCGAAGGAAGCTATTTGGATCAAGAAGTTCATTAGTGAACTTGGCATAATCCCTAGCATTGTGGACCCCATTGATCTCTATTGTGATAACAATGGTGCTATCGCACAAGCTAAGGAGCCTAGATCTCACCAACGGTCTAAACACATACTTAGGCGTTATCATCTCATTCGAGAGATAATAGATTGTGGAGATGTGAAGATATGCAGAGTACCTACACTTGACAATATTGCTGACCCACTAACAAAACCTCTTGCGCAGCTGAAGCATGATGGTCATACTAGATCTATGGGTATTAGGGGTATGCCTGATTGGCTCTAGTGCTAGTGGGAGATTGTTGGTGTAAGCCCTAGAGGCCAATACTTTTGGAACTTGTATCAAATTATTTATTAATAATAAAAGGCATTTCTTTATTATGTTTGTTTTTCCAAAATGATAAAGTCCCTAGAATAGCTAGTTCGTTTAATGAAACATTAAGTATGACTTAATCATGAGATTCCATTAAACATAAGGACACTATTCTTAAAGCATCCATAGTCGAGCTTTAATGTGAAATGGGATAGCCTTAAAGCGTTAAGACTATTATGTAGATAGACTGATGATCACATCTCATGGATCATGGATAAGGAGTTATCAAGTCTTGACATAGGTATGAATATTAGGAGTAATATTTATACTGGATTGACCCACTATGAGAGTACTACATAGAATGTTATGCAAAGTGTCATAAGTTACTCTCATGGTGATAGTGGTGTATACCACCCTTCGACCTGAAACTACTATGTACCCTAGATGTAGAGTCAAGTACTTTACTGCTGATCAAACATTGTCCGTAACTGGATGATCATAAAGACAGTTGATGGGTACTTCACAAAGCATGCTGAGGGACATGAGTAGCCTAGATGGAATTTGCCCATCCTGCATAACAGGATAAATGTCTAAGGGCCCAATATTGAACTGGACAAGGATGACACGGTATATGCCTTGTGTTCAATATAGACATAGGGGCAAAAGGGTAATTGTACACACAAGTACTATCACAAAAGGTTTTGTCATATCACATGACAATTTTGTGACTTGGGTAGCAGTGATGTGTTGCTAGATACCGCTCACTGTTTATTATGTTAAATACATGATTTAATATAATTGCCAACGTCGCGAAATCCTACAGGGTCACACACATAAGGACAGTTGGAGAAGAGATAGAGTAAATAAGGAACACCGTAAGGTACGGTGCACTTGAATGGAATACGGAATATGGTAAGGTACCATGTAATATAATAATAGTTATTATTAATTTTATAATAGTTATAAAATATAATAATAATAATAATAATAAAATTATATTTATTATAATAATAGTTATTATTAATTTTATAATAGTTATAAAATATAATAATAATAAAATTATATTTATTATAATAATAGTTATTATAATAATATACTAATGTTATTATTGAGTTGGGCTTTTTAGCTTGTAGCCCACACAAGTAGTTCTATAAATAGAACCCTTGTGAAGAAGCTCAAAAGTAGTTGTTGTTGTTGAAACCCTGGCCGTATTCTATTTTTCCTCTCCCTCACTCAAAACCTTCAATCGTAATTGTAACACCCCCATTCTATACCCCCAAATAACCACATTTTCATTTAGGCACATATTAAAAATTTCGTCAGAGTATAATTGTAAACATAGTATAGAACAGGTTTGTCACATTATACATGAAATTAAAACATTCAACACCTGCTCAACATTGATATGCAACAGTGGGGTAACTTTGCAACAGAGGAACTTAGTCCTTGCACCCACATCTCAATATTTAGAATAAAAGCGGAAAATCTAAACATTGAATAACATATAATATATATACATCATCAAGTATTATCCACCAACATAATTCATGTTTACATAAACATTCATCAACCAGATACATGTACAAATGTATCACAAAAGAATCATATACATCCTAGCTACCCGGTGCTACATATCAGAGCCGACCGACCAAAAGAATGAAGACACGCTTCACAAAATGACCACCAGCATACCTACTCTGCAATGCCTCATAGAGCATCATAAAAGAGCAGAAGGGTGAGAAATATTATCATAATAACAATGCATATAATTATATATCTTAGCATAATAATACACATATTCCACATTCTCACCACAATTCACTCATATACATTACAATGTATACATATATACAAAACCAAGCATATTCATCATGCATACCTTCACAATTCTTATCATTCCACATAAACATACATATTCATGTTTATACATCAATGCACAATTTCAAAGATGATAAATGCAAATCATAGAGACCGACTCACGACTCTATGCAAATGCAATGCGGTACCGACTCAATCATCACTAGTTCACTCAGGAACTCTGCTGGAACCATCGCTCGTTACCAATGTAACTCCCCGTCGGGCCTACGATGTTCACCCATTGCTCACACCCCACATGGGCAAACAATGTTTATGGATCGCTCACACCCCACACGGGCACACGATCTGATCGCTCACACCTCACATGGGCACACGATCCAATTGCTCACACCCCACATGGGCACACAATCATTTGTAATCATCGCTCACACCTCACATAGGCACACGACGTTACAACAGATTCTCATTAGAATCACACATCACAAGAATGCACATCATTATGCTTCACATGCAAAATGACTCAAGACATTCTTAAAATGCATACATATTCACAATATATTCATGCATTCATCTCATAGTATCACATACAATCTATATACATTCACATCAATGCACTATTGTATGATTCACATCCAAACACACATTCAAAATGGTAAAAGTCGCTAAATAGCACTATTCCCGACTTTCCGACATAATTAAATCGGCTAACAATTTCCAAATTATCACAATAAGAAAGTACAGCTCAATAGCTTCACAACGATACCAAGAATGTAAAAATCGGATAAACGGAACAAAAGTTACGGACGAAAACGAAAACACATTTTTGAAATATCTCATTTTTACACATCTCCTGTCCATCCGCGTATGGACCAATGTCATACGCGTATAGCCAAAAATTCATATGCGTACCGTACGCAAATCACCAGATGGCCAGGAAAAATGAAGGCTCATACGCGTATTGGCCCTGAAATGCGCTATCCATACGCGTATGGCCTGTCCCAATACGCGTATGGCCAGGCGAAATGCAGAATTTTCCTGCAGAATTCTGTTCTGCGTTTTTCCCCCAAACCACACCCTAATTCATCATCTAAACTCAAAAAAATATCAATTTGATGTCCAACAACAGGTATCATTTATGTATCAACCACTAGGGACACGAAAACCTTATTTTCAACACGATTGAATCGATTTCTACCATTTTTTACACAAATGGGTTTATAACAAAACTCATAAAAATCAACAACAACAACAACACAATCATACATAATGACATACATTGATAAGATAATAAGATTTCACACCCTTACCCGGATTCCAAGCTTGCTAGATGATTGTTCTTGATGATTTTCTAGTTTTCCCTCTTTTACTTCTCTTTTCTCTTCTTCCTCTTTCTTTCTCTCCTTTTTCTCTCTATCTTTCTTTCTTTCTCTTTCTCTCCTATTTCCTCTCCTTATCTCTTTTTTCTTTTTTCTATTTCTTATTTTCTACTCAATTAAATTAATTCATTTTCTCACACAATTCTATTTCCACTAAATTTCTAACTTATCATTAATTGAGAAATGTCTAAAATACCCTCCATTCTAATTTCCCCGCAAACTCTCAAAAATGATAAAATATCACAACATGTTCGACATAGTATATTAACATACCAATTTCATAAATAAAATAATTTATCACTCAATTAAATAAAAGACTCAACAAAATGGGAAATAATCGAAATCGGGGCGTTACAACTCTCCTCCACTTTAGAAATTTTCGTCCTCGAGAATATTACCTGATTCAAACAACTCCGGATACGACTCTCGCATCCTACTCTCTAGCTCCCAAGTCATATTGCCTTCCGCAACGCCTCCCCACGCTACTTTCACAAGCGCAATATTCGTGCCTCTTAGCTTCTTAACTTCACGGTCCAAAATCCTAATCGGTAAAGCTTCAACCGTAAGGTTATCTCTCACCTCAACCTCGTCCATAGGAATAACATGTGACGGATCCGGAACATACTTCCGAAGTTGCGAAACATGGAATACATCGTGCAAATTCGAAAGATTCGGAGGCAACGCCACACGGTAAGCCACAGCACCAACTCGCGCAGAAATCTGATACGGACCAATAAAACGAGAAGTCAACTTCTTCGACTTCAAAGCACGACCCACACCCGTAACCGGCGTAACTCTCAAAAACACATGGTCGCCTTCTTGAAACTCAAGATCTTTACTTCTCTTGTCATGATAGCTCTTTTGTCTACTTTGAGAAGCTTTCATCTTCTCACGAATAAACTTCACTTTCTCCGTCGTTTGTTGTACCATTTCCGATCCAACTATCGTCCTCTCACCGGTTTCATGCCAACACAAAGGTGTTCGACATCTCCGACCATACAAAGCTTCAAATGGTGCCATACTTATACTCGAATGAAAACTGTTATTATAGGTGAACTCAATCAACGCCAAATAACTATCCCAAGCACCACCTTGCTCGAGCACACAAGCACGCAATAAATCCTACAACGATTGAATTGTCCTCTCGGTTTGACCATCCGTTTGCGGATGATAAGCCGAACTAAATCTTATCTTAGAACCCAAAGCCTTTTGTAAACTCTCCCAAAACCTCGATGTAAATCTAGGATCTCTATCCGATACAATACTCTTAGGAACTCCATGTAACTTCACAACCACAAGAACATAAATCTCGGCTAACTTCTCCAAAGGATAACTAATATCAATTGGAATGAAGTGAGCAGATTTAGTAAGCCTATCAACGATTACCCAAATAGCATTATGACCTCTTTGTGTATTCGGCAATCCCGTAACAAAATCCATCAATATACTATCCCATTTCCATTCCGGAATGTCCAAGAAAACTTACTTCCGACAACCAAAATTCACATTTCGACAACTTAGCATATAATTGTTTCTCTTTCAAAATTTGTAACACAATTCTCAAATGCCTTTCATGCTCCTCTTGAGACTTAGAGTAAATCAAAATATCGTCGATGAACACAACCACAAAACGATCTAACTGTTCATGAAAAATACGATTCATGTATTCCATAAACACACCCGGCGCATTAGAAACCCCGAATGGCATCACGGAATATTCGTAATGGCCATACCGTGTCCTAAAGGCCGTCTTTTGAATATCCTCTTCTTTTACACGAATCTGGTGATATCCCGATCTCAAATCAATCTTGCTAAAAACACGCGCATCAACCAATTGGTCCATCAAATCATCGATCCTTGGAAGCGGATACTTGTTCTTAATTGTCACTTTGTTCAATTGTCAATAATCAATGCATAACCGCATACTCCCATCCTTCTTCTTTACCAACAATACCGGAGCACCCCAAGGAGAAACACTTGGTCTTACAAATCTCTTGTCCAACAAGTCATTCAATTGCTTCTTCAATTCTACCAACTCCGATGCGACATACGATACGGTGCCATCGAAACCGGTCTAGTACCCGGAACTAGATCAATAGAAAACTCAACTTCTCTTTCCGGCGGTACATCCGTAATATCCTCCGGAAACACTTCTGGAAAATCACACACCACTGGGAACACATCGAGCTCAACTTTACTCTCCACCGACAATGATGCAAACAAACCGAACAATTGAGCTTCGTCCGCTAAAAGTTTCTTCAACTCTTTAGTGGATAGGAAACTCTCATCTTCATCATCTTCCAAAGAAGGAAACCTCACCAACTTGTGGTAGCAATCTATATGAACTCGATTAAATTGCAACCAGTTCATACCCAAGATTACGTCCAATCCCTCCAACGGCAAACACACTAAATCCATAAGGAAGTCTTTACCATACATGGTCAAAGGACAACTTACACACACCAAAGACGTAGTTACCGACCCTGAAGCAGGAGTCTCAATAACCATCTCACCACCCCCAAGAAGTCATAAACAAATTCAAACGCTTAGCGCACTCACGAGAAATGAATGAATGAGTCGCTCCCATATCAATAATAGCAACTAAAGGCGTACTATTAATAAAGCATGTACCTTTAATCAAACGGTCTGCACTAGTAGTGTTCGTCCCCGCTAATGCAAACACCTTTCCGCCCGCTTGAGCTTGTTTCGGCTTAGTACACTTAGTACTAATGTGACCCACTTCTCCATAATTATAGCACTTCACTACATTCCTTCTACAATCAGTAGTAGCATGCCCAAGGCCTCCACAGTTAGAACATTTCACCACAGTCTTCCCACACTCAAATGATTTATGACCCATTTCACCACACTTGTAACACTTAACGGAACCGAAACCTCCTCCTCCAGATCTCTTATCAAAGTTTCCCCTATGCTTGCCCTTATCAACGGGTGTCACATAAGGTCCACTTCTAGCTTGTTGCTTTCCCTTCCTTTCATTCAAACTTTTATAATGTGTAGAACGAGCCTTGCTATCTTCCTCGAAGATTCTACAACATTCCGTCAAATCCGTAAACCTTCTTATCCTTTGATATCCCACAGCTTGTTTTATCTCGGGACGTAAACCATTCTCATACTTAACACACTTTGAGAACTCAGCAGTAATTGCAGCATAGTGAGGATGGAATTGAACTAACTCCACAAACTTAGCAGTATAGTCCACCACGGACATACTACCTTGTTTCAGTTCAAGGAACTCCATCTCCTTCTTCCCTTTCACACTTTCAGGGTAATACTTCCTCAAGAACTCGGTATGAAATAAATTCCAAGTTACCTCTTCATCATCCACCTCAAGAATTTGACGCATACCGACCCACCAATCGTCGGCTTCCTCCTTCAGCATGTGAGATTCAAGCCTCACCTTATTCTCCTCCGCACAGCCCATGACTCTGAAGATCCTCTCAATCTCTTTCAACCAAAGCTGAGCACCATCGGGATCAAATCTTCCTTTGAAGACCGGTGGTTGATTCTTCCTGAACTTGTCATTAGCATTCACGTTCGGCGCACCTTGCACCGCCCTAGCTATTGCTTCCAACGCAGAAGCCATCGCATTGTCGTTTCTACCAGCCATATTCTGATAATTCCCAAAAATGACAACAAGGTTAAACAACAGTTCAACCACTACAACAACAAGACAGACACAACTGACTCAACACTGGCTCTGATACCACTTAATGTAACACCCCCATTCTATACCCCCAAATAACCACATTTTCATTTAGGCACATATTAAAAATTTCGTCAGAGTATAATTGTAAACATAGTATAGAACAGGTTTGTCACATTATACATGAAATTAAAACATTCAACACCTGCTCAACATTGATATGCAACAGTGGGGTAACTTTGCAACAGAGGAACTTAGTCCTTGCACCCACATCTCAATATTTAGAATAAAAGCGGAAAATCTAAACATTGAATAACATATAATATATATACATCATCAAGTATTATCCACCAACATAATTCATGTTTACATAAACATTCATCAACCAGATACATGTACAAATGTATCACAAAAGAATCATATACATCCTAGCTACCCGGTGCTACATATCAGAGCCGACCGACCAAAAGAATGAAGACACGCTTCACAAAATGACCACCAGCATACCTACTCTGCAATGCCTCATAGAGCATCATAAAACAACAGAAGGGTGAGAAATATTATCATAATAACAATGCATATAATTATATATCTTAGCATAATAATACACATATTCCACATTCTCACCACAATTCATCACAATTCACTCATATACATTACAATGTATACATATATACAAAACCAAGCATATTCATCATGCATACCTTCACAATTCTTATCATTCCACATAAACATACATATTCATGTTTATACATCAATGCACAATTTCAAAGATGATAAATGCAAATCATAGAGACCGACTCACGACTCTATGCAAATGCAATGCGGGTACCGACTCAATCATCACTAGTTCACTCAGGAACTCTGCTGGAACCATCGCTCGTTACCAATGTAACTCCCCGTCGAGCCTACGATGTTCACCCATTGCTCATACCCCACATGGGCACACAATGTTTATGGATCGCTCACACCCCACACGGGCACACGATCCGATCGCTCACACCCCACATGGGCACACGATCCGATTGCTCACACCCCACATGGGCACACAATCATTTGTAATCATCGCTCACACCTCACATAGGCACACGACGTTACAATGGATTCTCATTAGAATCACACAACACAAGAATACACATCATTATGCTTCACATGCAAAATGACTCAAGACATTCTTAAAATGCATACATATTCACAATATATTCATGCATTTATCTCATACTATCACATACAATCTATATACATTCACATCAATGCACTATTGTATGATTCACATCCAAACACACATTCAAAACGGTAAAAGTCGCTAAATAGCACTATTCCCGACTTTCCGACATAATTAAATCGGCTAACAATTTCCAAATCATCACAATAAGAAAGTACAGCTCAATAGCTTCACAACGATACCAAGAATGTAAAAATCGGATAAACGGAACAAAAGTTACGGACGAAAAAGAAAACACATTTTTGAAAAATTTCATTTTTACACATCTCCTGTCCATCCGCGTATGGACCAATGTCATACGCGTATAGCCAAAAATTCATACGCGTACCGTACGCAAATCACCAGATGGCCGGGAAAAATGAAGGCTCATACGCGTATTGGCCCTTAAATGCGCCATCCATACGCATATTGCCCAAGTCAATACGCGTATGGCCTGTCCCAATACGCGTATGGCCAGGCGAAATGCAGAATTTTCCTGCAGAATTCTGTTATGCGTTTTTCCCCCAAACCACACCCTAGTTCATCATCTAAACTCAGAAAAATATCAATTTGATGTCCAACAACAGGTATCATTTATGTATCAACCACAAGGGACACGAAAACCTTATTTTCAACACGATTAAATCGATTTCTACCATTTTCTACACAAATGGGTTTATAACAAAACTCATAAAAATCAACAACAACAACAACACAATCATACATAATGACATACATTGATAAGATAATAAGATTTCACACCCTTACCCGGATTCCAAGCTTGCTAGATGATTGTTCTTGATGATTTTCTAGTTTTCCCTCTTTTCCTTCTCTTTTCTCCTCTTCCTCTTTCTTTCTCTCCTTTTTCTCTCTATCTTTCTTTCTTTCTCTTTCTCTCCTATTTCCTCTCCTTATCTCTTTTTTCTTTTTTCTATTTCTTATTTTCTACTCAATTAAATTAATTCATTTTCTCACACAATTCTATTTCCACTAAATTTCTAACTTATCATTAATTGAGAAATGTCTAAAATACCCTCCATTCTAATTTCCCCGCAAACTCTCAAAAACGATAAAATATCACAACATGTTCGACATAGTATATTAACATACCAATTTCATAAATAAAATAATTTATCACTCAATTAAATAAAAGACTCAACAAAATGGGAAATAATCGAAATCGGGGCGTTACAGTAATCAGCTAGCACTGTGACTGAAGGAAGCTGTTCGTGTGGACTGAGTAGAGGCGTTGTTCATCGTACAACGCTCGTGATCATCCATAGATTTGGAATCAAAGGTTTCATCGCCACAAAAGGTAACATTTCTATCACAGATCATGATCTTTCGTAAGGATTTCTAAAGGGAAATTTTTGTTTTCCGCTGCGTTTAGATCGCAAATTTCCCTTCAGAAGACCAGGAGACCGAGGTGTATGCTACAGAGTTTGAGGAGGACTGATTTCTTTTGTGATGATGATTTTGTACTTCCTTTGTGCTACAAAGTGAATTTTTATTATGTTTTATGTATTTTGTTGTATTTCAGTTAGTATTGATGTACTTTATCCACTGTGTTGGATTATTTTGGATTTTGGATGTATTTGTACCCTTGGTGGTTTCTTGTTTTGACTTTGTAGGTGTGTTTACACCATTACATTTCTATTTATTATTAGTAGTAATATTTGATGTTTTCAGTAAAAAATTTCTGTTTTTATTTTACTAATATTTTGGTTTTAATTATTATATTAAGTGTTGAGTTCTTCAGTTTACGAATGCTCAGCACTTAAATGGTTGGTATGCTTTGTGTTAAGAGTTGAATTCTTCAGTTTACGAATGTTCAGCACTTAAAATTGTTAATATGTTTTTATATGTTTTATGTTGGTATGCTTGTGATGATTTAATGTTTCCTTCTTTTGTTGATGAAACTTGAAGAATTTTAGGTGGTGATTCTTGATCTTAAAAGAAGATTCCTCCAAGATGGGATGACTATGATAGTACTTTAAGCATGTTGTTGTGGCAAGGTACATAGTTACCTAGTTCTAGAATTTAGAATGTATTAGAACTTTGTTGTCTTGGTGCAAATGAAAATGTTGTTTCTTGTTACAACTCTATTTGAGTGCTTGTGTCATTTAGGTCCAAAAATCACAAAAGTGAGAAACCTCCAGGTTATACTATATGCTTTGGATTGATGATAAATTTTGTTTTATACTTTTAATTCATGTTGTATCTTGTGATGTATGTGATTTTATGTAAGTCTTAGAAATGATCAAGGCACTTGTTGATATTGAGCACAACCATTTCCATACAGTAATTTACCCGTGAGTAGCGAGAATTTGTTAGCCCCTTTGTGCCTAAATTTGTAGATCTCTTTTAGTGATGGACTTTGTGTTGCACATATTTTAAAAATCAAGTTCATCATTGAATTTTTGAGAGCTTCTAAAAATTTTCCTTCTTGAACCTTGGAACTCCAGTTGTAATTGACTTCCTTGTCTTAAAAAGCAAGGAACATTCACTTAAGGTGTAGTCGAAAATAAGTTGGGGAGAATGAAAAAGAAGATTGGTGAATTACTCTAAATTTTGAAAAAAAAAACATTTAAGCAAGCATGAAAAGAAAAGAGTATGTTAATAATTGTGTACAAAAGAGAAAAAGAATGTTTGCTTGAATGAGAAGAAAAAAAGGGTCCAATAATTGTGCAAGGAAGTTTGAGAAGGTGTGATAAAGGAAAGAAATTGGTGAATGAAGTTGAGATGTTGTGAATACCTTGTATAGTGAATGTTCTTGTGCATCGGCAATTTCGATTCAATGGCCTTTAGAAATGTCCCTTTATTGTTAACCGACCAAGCTACAACCTTGAAGTCCTCAGTGATCTTTTGCTTCCATGATTTCTTTTGTGATCATTTAGATATTGTATGAATTGCTTAGTATTTGCATCATTTGTCATTTGAGTGAATTTTTCCCGTGCTTGTCTGCGCATTTTTCAATCCTTTTTCGAAGAGGAGTGTTAGAATGACATGTGCATGAGGAGTAAGTTGTCTCTTGAAACATCGTTTGAAAGTTGTTTAAGAGTCAAGTTCTTTTACATTGTCGATTCTAGGATTGTGTAATTGTACTTTGTTGCAATTCTTGTTTATTTGAACCGTTTCTCTTGTCTTGGGTTGAATTAAATGCTCGAGCAAATCCTCTTGTGTCAATGAGAGGCATACTTTTCTTGAGGACAAGCAAAGAGTTAGTTAGGGAGATTTTGTTAGATGTCAAACATGCTATATATTTGTATATGATCCTTGGCATTTTTCAACACTTTTCTATGTTTAATTGTTGATTTTCAGAGTTAATTGTTGTTGTTCTTCATGCATTGTATTTATACCTTTGTTGCTGGTAATGGATGTGTTATTGTGCAGAAAAGTGCACTAATTGATCAAGGAATTGAGACACAAGGAGATGAAACAAGCTGCCAAAGAAAGAGGAAAACAACCGGGAGTTCGCTTTGCGAACTCTGGCGAAGGTACCAGCGAAGGTTCGCTTTGCGAACAACAGCGAGTCTCCCAGCGAATGGCTCCAGAATGTCATGGATGGAAAAGAATCTAAAGTTCGCTTTGCGAACTCCCAGCGAATGTTCGCTGGTTTGCTCGCTTTGCGAAGGACCTGGCGAATGGAGGCAGGGGAAAAAAGACCCTAAATTCGCTTTGCGAATGTGGTGGGGAATGGTTCGCTGTGCGAGTGAATTGTTCGCAGTGCGAACCCGCGACATCAGCCTGGGCGGTTTAACTCTCAGAGGCACTTAAGGTGCCATTTTCTTTCATTCGCTAGGCGAATGATTCATTCGCAGTGCGAATGCTGCAGAATTCAAGTGTGTTATAAATAGATTTTTCACTTTCCTTAGGATGATAACTTGCTATTTTCACACAAAAACATAGTTTTCTGTATTTTGATCATCCAAGAGGAAATTTTCTCATAGAGAAGCTGAAGTCACATCCATTCTCGATTATTCGACATGGATGTTCATTTATCTCCTCTTGAAACTTGTCATCCAAGCTACCATGAGAATGTGTAGCTAAACCCTTTTGTGTTAAGGTTAGATGTAGTTGATCTTGATCATATGTATTTCTTTTGATCTTTTGTATATGAACAAGGTTATTGATTAATATAGATGAAGTTATTTGCTCTTAATGATTTATGTGTGGTTTGTATTGCTCTAGACATAGATTTTGCAAATCATGACCTAATATTTTCATCTCTTAAAAACCAAACTCTAGACATAGATTTGGGATTTGTTATTCGCTTTGTGTTGATCTTAACGATTGTTGTTTCGATTGTTAGCGTGAGACATCATCTAATGGTCTAAACAACGATACTCACGACTTTGCTTTAGACATAAACTTAGTCGAGAGGATACGCGGTTGTATTGGTTGGGAACTAAGTTCATATACTTGATTAATCGGATATGTGTGAAAAGGATTAGCGAAACCTAACCTTGACATGCTTTTCTAAAACCTTACAAACTCTTTGCTACAAATTTACTCTTTGCTACAAATTTATGTTAAACAAAACCAAGAACCATTTGAAATTCTTGAACTTAAAACTTGCGACTATTGAACGGCAAGCATCGAATATCGAATAATCCCTGTGGAGACGATAAAAACACCCCCTAATACTGTTTCAACAAAATGACGTCGTTGCCGGGGATTATTGTTTGATATTGCAAGCATTGCAATAGTTGTTTTGTTTTAAGCGTGCAGACTTTGTTTTATTTAGTGTGCAAACTTTGTTTTATAAATGGTTGGGGTACATATAGATGAATACTAGATGCATCTCTTGATATAAGTATATCAAACACGAAGGTGTCTTAGTTAAAAAATAAATGGGGTGAATACAAAAATGCATTTTTTAACTAATTTCTGACAAAATAAACATGTGACTTGTTTATACTTAAATTTAGTGTGAAATGGATACGTCCGAAAATACTCTATCAAATTCGTAAAATATTTTAAAATTTCTTCTAAACGCTGCTTTTCCACCAAGTAAACTCCTAAAATATCTACAATAAAGCATCTCCGGCCCAATAATTTATAAATATATAATCGCAAATCTCACTATATTCATAACAACTACAAATACATGTCGGTCATAAACTTAATATTATTGTAGTTTATATTAAAGTATCACACTTTCATGTGATTCCCATATTTTTTCCATAACTTATTCTCTATTATAGTGTCACCAGCAACACCTTGATTGTCTGTCTAAAGTCAAATTGCCAACCTAAACAGTTTCTTATTCTAAAATTTTCTACACAAACCTGTCTCTATAAAACCCAACAACTCCTTAAAACATTCTCAAACAACAAAATAATCAAAAGATGGGACTTCTTCACTGTCCTTTTTGTTGCTACACACAAAACCATCATCAACAAACAGATTCTCACTCTCACTCTCATGATCACCTTCATTCAGAACCATCATCAACCTCTTCTTCCCTTTCTTCCCAACCAAGTCTTCCTTCTGTTCCTTCTCTCACCTCACAACTCACTCAACAATCTCATCACAAACTTCTAACAACCATCAATGGTCACTCTTCCCCCATCTTCTCCCTCACTCTTAGCTCCAAGTTTCTCTACAGCGGCTCTTCCAATAGTGAAATAAGAAGATGTTCCAATGACCCTTTTGCCCTTCAAACCTCATCAAACAGTACAAACAATCTAGTTTCAATCAGTAACAGATCAAAATCAACCATCAAGTCTATGGTTATTCTTAATGATATGCTATTCAGTGCTCACCAAGATCACAAAATCAGAGTCTGGAAAATCGAAACAGCGAAAGCTGATGATCATGATAATAAACTAGATCAGAAGCTGTTCAAATGCATAGCAACACTCCCGACTTTTAACGACCGTTTTTCGAAGCTTTTTTTGTCGAAAAACTATGTCGAAGCTCGAAGACATAAGAAGTTTACATGGGTGAATCATATAGACGCAGTTTCTTCTCTAGCTCTTTCCAAAGATGGGTTATTTCTCTACTCTGCTTCGTGGGATAGAACATTCAAGATTTGGCGAGTTTCTGATTTCAAGTGTTTGGAGTCTGTGAAAAACGCGCATGAAGATGCTATCAATGCAATTGTTGTTTCATCTGATGGGGTTGTTTACACAGGATCAGCTGATAAAAAGATCAAAATTTGGAAGAAAAATGAAACTAAAAAGCATTTTTTGATTGGAACATTGGAGAAGCATAGATCATCTGTGAATGCTTTGGCTCTTAACAAAGATGGTTCAATTTTGTACTCAGGTGCTTGTGATAGATCAATTTTAGTTTGGGAAAAACGCAATTGTTCCGGTATGAGTCAAGATCATGGCAATGAAACAATGGTGTTGGTTGGCGCACTTAGAGGGCATAGTAAGGCGATATTGTGTTTGGTTGTGGTGGATGAATTGGTGTGTAGTGGATCAGCTGATAATAGTGTTAGGATATGGAGAAGAGGGGTTGGTGAAAAGGATTATGCATGTTTGGGTGTGTTGCAGGGTCATAGGAAACCTGTCAAGTGTTTGGCTATGGAAGTTGATTCTAAAAGTGATAAAAATGGTGATGACTGTAGTTCTTATCTTGTTTACAGTGGTAGTCTTGATTGTGACATTAAAGTTTGGCAAATACAAATTCCCTTGGTTGTTTAGTTTTGGTGTTCTTCTCTTACAGTGTTGAATTTGAGTTTTTGATTGCTTTTCCAGTTTTTTCCAAATCTGTTATCTGTGTTTACAGATTTGTTGATATTGAACTCTGTCTGTTTGAAACCGATTATACAACTTGTTGTTGTTTTGGTGCTGATATGGCTATGAGTTTCTTCTTCAATTCTCAGATTTGATATCTCGGTTTAATTGACCAGAAATGGTCGTGATTGCTTAATGCAACTAGTGATAAGTTGTTGGTTAAGGAATTCATTAACGTGTTGGCGATCGAATTCATTCACCATTCTAAAAACTTGGGTTCAATGCCCGTTATTTCGTACATTATATATTTTTGCAATTTGGTTTCGCGCTCATAGGGGAATGTGTTAAATTGTGCATCGGGTGGAAATAGGCTGAGCTGAGTTAGGCTTTGTCAAGTTTAAGTCTGATCTATCTAAAAAACTGAAGTCTAAGTCAGACCTTTAGTCTGTCATATGCTTATTTTTAGGCCTGAATCTGCCATTTTCTAAGGCCTGGTTAGTCTGTTAGCCTATATAAAAGCCTATTATTTTTGAAATATATAAATGCGCAATTAAAATAATGTTTAAATAGACTAACAAACTAAAAAATCAATGACACTAAAAGTTTGTTTGCATTGACTTATTTTAACTTACCTATTAACATAAGTTTTGTGAGACTATTTGTTTAAGATAACTTATGAAAACAACTTACAACATTGTTCATAAGGTGTTTTCATCTTATTTTCATAAGTTTTCCAAAATAACCAATTTTTATTTATGTATTTTAACTCAAAGTATAAAACATAACATAAGATAATAAAAAATTATTCATATTTATTTAAATAGACCGGTCTGTTAGGCTTAAAAGGTTTTTTTTTATGGCTTGAGGCCTAATCTTTTTAACTAAATAGGCTTATAAAAAAGTCTAGACCTTTGAACGTGTATCCATGAGATTTGCTTTACATTTTTAATTTCCATATCCTTTGAAATTGAATTTACATTATATTTAGGGATAGGAAATTTTAAAATTTAAGTCTAATATGTAGTCTATCTTAAGCTTATTTTTAGACCTCAGTCTAACCTTTTTGGATATTTGATTGACCTACTAACCTACATTAAAGCCTACTTCATTTAACAATATTTACAAATTAAAATACCAATAAGACTAAATATTTATTTTCACTGACGCATTTAAGTTTACCTATTAGCATAAATTTTGTGATATTATTTATTTGTGAAAATTTATGAAAACAACTTATGACAACAATTTATAATATTGATCATAAGGCTTTTTCAACTTTTATTCATAAGTTCTTTACGATAACTAAACTTTATTTTCGTATTTTAGTTCAAAGTACAAAATACAATAAAATAATAATAAAGTTATCTATATTTATTTAAATAGTTGGACCTGATAGCATAGTTTTAAAATCGGACTGGCCGGTCGGATTAGTTGACCCGGGAACCGGACCAATAACTAGTCTGGTTAAATAGCTCGATCATCAACATCATCGGGCCAGTGAAAACAAGTTTGGACCGAAAAAACTTAGAAATCGGTGGTTTTCGTAAACTGGCTGTTGAAATGCTTTTATTTATTTATTAAAACTTAACTTAAAATGACGTCGTTTTGAGTTTTCAGTATTTAAAAAAAAAACTAAAATGAAAAATCTTCTTCCAAAATCCAAACGCAGAAGCAGAACACAGATGAAGTAAGTGGGATTGTGTCACATGCTTCAAAAATTACCAAATACATATATAATCACTGTTTTGCATTGTATTTGATGAGACAAAATATAGGTGGAAGATAAATACTTCGTCTTGCTCCAACCTGCTTTGCTACTAATTTCATTGCATTGCAAAGTATTTTGTCTCATAAAGATGCACTAAGAGTCATGGTAACATCCAAATAGTGGACAATCACAACTTATTTCAGAGATGTCAATGCAAAGCAATTTGTGGAACAAGTCTTAGACTCGAGCTTTTGGTCTACATGTGCTGACATAGTGAAAATTACAGAACCTCTTGTATGTGTGTTGCGTATTGTTAATAGTGAAGATAAACCAACTATAGGATATCTCTACCGAGCTATGTATAAAGCAAGAGAGGATATTGATAAGAGGTTTAGAAGAAATAAGCTGAAATTAGACCCTTAAATAAAGATCTTGGATAACCGTTTTGATGCATAACTTTGCAAAAATCTTCATGCTGCAGGTTATTGGTAAAATCCATCTTGTAGATTCAATCCAGAATATGAAAAAAAAAATCCCACCACCCATGGGATTTTGGATGTCATTGAAAAGTATGCTTATGATAGTAAGGACTTACGAACTAAATTAACTGTTGAGATTAGTTCATTTGAAAATTGTGAAGGTAGTTTTGGAAGGACAACAGTCGTAGAAAACCGAGATGAAGTTTTTCCAGGTAAAATTAGATGATAAACTTTATGTATTTTAGTACAATGTCAATATGTATTTTAAAATGTTTTCTAATTTTTTTCACATGCATTATTCTAGATCAATGGTGAAAAACTTATGGAACCGAAGTGTCTAGTTTGCAAAAGCTCACTATTCCGATTTTGAGCCAAACTTGTAGTGTATATGGTTGTGAACGAAATTGGAGTGTGTTTGAGCACATTCATTCAAAATAAAAAAGAAATAGGTTGGAGTATCAAAAGCTTAATGATCTCGTCTTTATACGTAACAACTTATGGCTACAAAATAGGTATTGCACTTATTATGCTTTATATGATATTGTTTCTATACTTGATGACATGAATATATGTTATTGTCTTGTTTGTTGGATTCTGTTTGTAAACATGGCTATTTTGTTATCGTCTTGATGACATGATAATATTGGTTATATGGTTCTATAGTTAAGAATATATGATATGGTTTTATAGTAAAGAAATATATTATTGTTTGGTTTGCCTGGTTCTGTTTGTAAACAAGACTATTTTGTTTTCGTCTTGATGACACGAGAATATTGGTTCTATGGTTCTATAGTTAAGAATATATGGCATGGTTTTATAGTTAAGAAATATGCTATTGTTTGGTTTATTCGGTTCTGTTTGTAAACAAGGCTATTTTGTTTTCGTCTAGATGACATGAGAATATTGTTTCTATGGTTTTATAGTTATGTAGTTAAGAATATATGATATTGTTTGGTTTGTTAATAATATATGTTATTGTTTGATTTGTTAAGTTTGTTTGGTTCTATGTTTGACATTATCGTTAATGATTTATAGAAACAAGAAGAAACAAAATTATGATCCTATCAAATTTGAAACACTTGATGATCATTCTAATTGGGTGTTGAAGAATTCACTACCATGGGGAGGTGGAAGCACTACACAAAGATCTTGCTAGTATGACAATCCAACATATTTCAAATGATATTGGTATGATATTAGTTATTGTGAATTACAATTTTGTTATTTTAATTTATTACTATATGTCAATTTTTAAACGCTCTAATTGATGTTGTTATAGATCAATTAAATTTGGATGAGGCTGACATTTAGGGTGATACACAACTTAATTCTGGAGAAAATAACCAAAGTAATGATATCATTGATGGAGAAGATGTCGCAGATGCAGTTGATTTTGCTGCAGATGGTTTTGGTATTGAAGAAGGAGAACCCAACATTGAAATAATTTTACCTCCTTGAAACTAAATTTAGCAGACATTGGAGTTATTTTGTTATAAACTATTCATTTAGATTATGTTGCAATTAGACTTTATTTGCAATTAGACTTTTTAATTTTGTATTATTTTGTTATTTGTGATACCTATGTTTAAAATTTGAATTTAAATTATGAACTTGTGAATTTATGATATGATATTTTTAAAAAAATATAGTTTTCATCTGGGGCGACTGGTTTTATACCTATATTGTTTTCTTATAATAACAGGTCAATTCAACCGAGTTATCTGGTTTGGTCGTGCGATTCGACTAGTGACCTAATGGTTTGACCAATGAACTAATGACCCAGTACCCTCACCGGTTTGATGACTGGTCCGGTTTTTAAAACATTGCCTGATAGACTTAAAAGGAATTTTTATGGCTCGTGGTCTAGTCTTTTTTTAGCTAAATGGACTTATAAAAAATAAATTTTTTTTCTCACCCTTAAGGTGTGACTCACACTACTGAAAATCCTAAATTACCCTCCGGACGCACCTTAAATCACTACATCCTTCGGAAATCAAACAACAACTCCATTTGCCAAAAATTGGTCCGGAGATGCATCTCCATAATTTTCTGACCTGATTCCGAATATGCCTATCTGGATACACCCCATACTCAATTAAAAAAATACAACAAGACACTTTATGGATGTGCATATCCGTAAACACCATTTTTTTGTAAAAAAAATATGGTGTATCCGGACATGCATCTCCAAAAAAATGTCCTGATGACAGGATAAGGTTTCTAAGGCCCAAAGTGATCCAAAACATGTATAAATAGGGTGTCTCTCATCCCATATTTTCTACAAAATACACCACAATTAGAGAATGAATACATATCCCCACCTTGCATTTGTGTATTACAATGGCGCAGAGCCACCACTTCAATTTAGAGACATCGAGAACACACCTCTCGCTGATCTGATATCCGAACTGAATATTCTCCTGCAATATCCAGAAAATTAAAGAGTTGTCAAACTCGAGTATCATTCACCCTCATTTGACAGCGAAGAAAAGATACAGTTTACAACTTTGAACTAAAGACGAGTGAAGATTTAAAGGTTATGTGGAGTACTTTTCTCCGTTATGCATCAAAGGGTCTAATTGAAGTGAATGTGAAGATTGTAAGATTGATCGAAAATATTATCAATATGTTGCAATGTCCTCAATTACTCGTTTAACGATATGTAATGTTAAATTTATGTTAACGACTATCTATATAATGTTGAGTATTTTAATTTAATGTCCAAATTGTTGTACTTTATAAATCTTTCTCGTACTGTCTTTGTTTTTGTTTTGAAATACCAATGTCATTTTCGAATATGCATCTCTAAAATAAATCAAATACACGGTCAGAGATGCATCTCCAAATGCATATATTAGTTGACTCGCTCTATTCTCATCCCTAATTACATTATCCTTTTCTATTGTTTTTTTTTTTCACTTGAGTAAAGGTTTTATATCCCCAATTTTGTGCACAGTTTCTTTTAATTTTATCCATTAATGGTGATTAAAAAAATGAAGAAGAGAATATTAAATTGGTTACAATTTGGAGTTGCAATGACATAGGTCTTAGATATTTTTAGCAAGAATATTGTTATTTGAATAAAAATGAATACAAAATAAATAAAAAAATTATTTTTTAAATATAAAAAAACTGTACCTTAGTCAAGTCCAAAAATCTCTATTCTGCTTTTGGCATTAAAAAAGAGACAAAATTATATGACGAATGAAAAATGATACCTTTTCTGTGTGAGCGAGACATCAAATTTCAAGTTGGCTAATAGGACACATTATAATGATATCATATCATATTCCATGCATCAATATTACTGCATTCAATCATTTAATATATATATATATATATATATATATATATATATATATATATTTGATGTTAGATTAAAATCAAACAATTTAATTTTTAGTTTATTTTAAAATAAAAATATTTAATTCAAATTTTACTTTTATGATTTTGGTCAACGGTTAAGAATATCTTGAATGTGTGAATGTGAGAAGTGGGTGAGGGTAAACATGACCTAATTTATCTAGAAACTTAAACACAAACTTTTCTTTCAAATTCGTGTAATAAAAAGTAGTGACTGAAAAAGCAAGTAAAACTAACGTGTAAAACATCTTCTTGGACCACAAATACTTGTTCTAAATATTTCCTTCTTTCATACCTAAGGTGGGGGTAAACGACTTTTATTGGTTTCTTACTTGTAATTTGAAGGCATTATTCAGTCCTCAGTTTTCCAGCTTTCAATGGCCATTCACATTTACAACTATTTAATTATAGACTCAGGCGAGTGCTCCTGAGATACTTTTTAAGGATACTAAATAAATAAATAAATATTTTTTATAAAATTAATTATTTCAATTTTCGACGTATTAAATATATATTTTTTTAAAATTTCTGACTACTATAAATACTCGTTATTATTTTTCTTAATTATACATATCTTCATGATTAGCCTGCAAGAAAAAAAGACATTAGTAGTTTTGTACACGTAGAATAGTTAATACTCCCTTTGTCTAGTGATGTGGCACCAATGACATGACATTTGAGGACGAAATTAAAAAAACTTGTAATTTTACAAAATATTTTATTCTTCCTCAATTCATCTTCAACCTCTATCGGGTGGGTGGGTGGGGTAGCTCAATTGACAATTGCTAGTTGAGTTAAAGGGTTGCAAGCTGTATGTCCAGGGTTTAACTCTTGGCAGCAGTATTTATTTGTATTTCTTTCAAACATGTAAACAAGGTTGTTGATGTTTATCCCTTCAAAATCTTCAATATGCTGAACCCAAAATCTCTCAATTTTCCAACCCTAATTGTAAATTTTTAATCGATGCCGCCATTTTTCAAGATACAGAACACAAATCTCCTAAATTTCTTATTCTTTGAAGTTTAGTATATTCAATTTTTACTTCTAACCTTACATGTTAGTGTTGGTTTTGAAATCACTTTACTCTTTTCTCTTTATGGAAACAAATGTATTTGGGTGAGGAAGTAACACATATGATTTGTTTGTACATTCTTTCTTTTTTTGTTTGTTTGTATTTTTATTTGTGTTCTTGAATTTCATTGCATTTCTTCAAGTTGCAATCGAGTCTTTGAATCGGCTATTCTGGCTTCATGTTTATATCCAATTTGTTAATCTCGAGACCTTTTATAATAGTTTCTCTGGTAAATTTTTTGAAGTTTTTCTCTACTTCTAGTTGTTTGACTTCTCTCCATCTGATTCACTCTCTTAACAACTGAATCTACATATCTTCTATCTACATACCCAAACACTCTCTCTAATATTATCATTTTTAATCTTATATCGTCTAGTCTTACCACACATCCAATGCAACATCCTCGTCTTTACTGCATTTACTTTATTCTTAAATTGGTTCTTAACCGCCAAACATTTTGCACCGTTCAATATCACAAGTCTTACCGTTCGATAATTTTTTCTCTTCAACTTGATTGGTACTTTTGTGTCACATAAAACCCCGGAGGATCTCCACCATTTCATCCACCCAACTTGAATTCAATGGTTTACACCCCCTATATTTTTCCATCATTTTGTATTACATACCCAAGATATTTAAACAATGTGATTTATGAGATTATTCGCTCTCTAACTTTCACCACTAGGTAAATAATGCTTCTCCTTTTTGTAAAACTTACATTCCATGAACTTCATCTTACTTCTGCATTGGCGAAAACTAGTTGTTTCTAAAGGTTATCTCCAAGCCTCCAACCTCCCATTTAAATCCTCCTTCAACTTTTCAAGTAGGACTATCTCATATGCCGAAAGCATACATTTTGGTGCTAGTTCTTGGAGATGTTTCGTGAGTACATTCAAAATTAAAGTAAAAAGATAAAGGATACCTTGGTGCAATTCTATCTTGGAGTCCTTGTGAGTGCTACCTTCCATTAGATATGCATTTTAAATGATGTCAAAACTAGGATACTATAGTGTTAATGTATATTGGACGGTATCCTCTGATTTTAGATGTGCATCATAGCATTAGGAAGCATTAAAATGGTATGGAAAAAGATCACACATCATACATGCATTTGAAAACAAGGTTTTTGTGAAAAATGCTTTGAAAAACAAGTTTTTATGATGACACTACAGGATAGGCTGTCACACGTGTGTAGGTCGACCTATAGAAGTTTTTGCTTCAGTATAGGTCAACACACAGTTTGCTCATGTCGACCTCAACGCATCAATAATAAAGCCTGTAGCCATTGTCCATAGGTTGTCCAACTTAGGTCGACACAAGACCTTTTCAGGTCGACCTAAGACCTTCACAGGTCGACCTAATTTCCTTGATAAGTCAACCTATTGATTTCATATGTCGACACACACGATGTTATTTTTTAAAAATTTCATTTTTCTTTTATCCATTTGCATTCCACTTGCTTCCAAACTTTTATAAATACTCATACATGCATCTTTTTCTAACAGGGTCCTAGTGTAAAACTTATACGAAACCAAAATTACAAAGCATACTCATCATCTTTAACTTCACTTCTATACATACACACAATCAAACTACACATAATCATTTTTTGATTGGTAACCATCTAGATTAGGGTTGTTAACGTCCAATTAGGTTGGTGTATCGAGAATATTGGGTTGAGTTTTTTGTGTGTTTCAAATAAGAAAACCAAACTGAGGTTTTCCTTCAAGATCGTTGAGGATTTGAAGGTTTTGGACAAGATTACGCAAATACGGATCCGATCGAGTGAAGGCCTTGGGACAAGGTGGTTTTCTTGCAAGGGAGTAGCGTGAGACAGTGGATTGTGTTTGTAAATCTTGGGTTAAACAATTGTGTGTTTGGGATGAATCCGACCGAGCGAAAATCTTGAGATGGGAGGTCTTGCAAGGTAGTAACAAGAACTGGTGGATTGAAGCAAAATTGTTGGTGGCCTGGTCAACCTTTGATCAAGGGTGTTGGAGGTGGTAGAATCAACAACAAACCATAGGGTTTGTAGGGTTAGAGTTATTCATCTATTGTATATACACTTTTTGTAAAGTAAGGTTAATTGTAACTATCTCAATTCGAATTGAGGGCAGACGCACCCATAGCGAGGCCGATTGGAGAACTGCCTAAACAAATCTCTCTCTCTCTCTCTCTCTCTCTCTCTCTCTCTCTCTCTCTCTTTCTCTATCTATCTATCTATCTATTATCTATCTATCTATCTATATATATCTATCTATCTATCTATCTATCTATCTATCTATCTATCTATCTATCTATCTCTTTAATTTTTGTTTTTGCAAATTATCGAATTTATTGTTGTCTTGATCAATTCGTTTGGAAATAATTTTTTTGATTATGTTTTGAATTAAGGTTTATTTATATAATCATAATTACTTTGATTATAATTGGATTTAACATCAATAAAACAAGTTTAATTTCCAAATAATATTGATTGCACACAAGGTGTTCGATAATATGTCTTTAGTGCTTTTATTTGGTTTTTTATCATTGGAAATAAGCTCTACGTGTAGCTTAGCCTTTAATTGTTTGTGATTAATCGTTGTTTAAAAATTTGTGTTCTTTATCATTCAATTGTGTAACTTTGCGCATATTCAAGCTTTTCGATAGTAGGTTCGGTTAGACGATTCAATTCGGATTGTTTCCGTTGTGCCATAAAACTTTTGAAAACCAATTTTCCCAAAAGTTTAAGATTTACTTTTTAGAAGAATGGCTACCGAACCTAAGGGATTGTATAATATAGCACCAATTTTCACCGACAAAAATTATGGCTATTGGAAAATTTGTAGGCATATTCATGTCAACTCCGTTGACAAGGGTATATGGGACGCCATAAAAAATGGTCTGAATGAAATAACCGTGACCAATGATGAAGGTGTTTGATTACCTAAACCGGAAGCACAATGGGATGTTAATGATCGGAAATTATGGTCACATTATTGGAAAACGAAAAAAATTCTCACATCCGCTTTAGGTGTTGATGAGTATTATCACGTTTATCATTGTGAGACTGCAAAGGCTGTGTGGGATGCATTAGAGGTTGCCCATGAAGGTACTAATGATGTCAAACAAGCTAGGATAAACAAATTAAATCAAGAGTTTGAGTTGTTTCGTATGGAGTATGGTGAAGCCATTGCGGACATGCGAAAACGGTTCACATATCTTATCAATCGATTAAATGCGCTAGGTAAACCTATTTCCAATGAGATTGCTACTAACAAAGTGTTGAGATGTTTAAGTAGGGAATGGCAACCCAAGATAACCACTATCAAGGAGGCAAATGATCTTAAAGTACTCGATCTCACAGCTTTGTTCGGTAAATTAGAAGAGCATGAGCAAGAACTCACTTGCTTAGAAAAATATGAAAAAGAGTGTGAAAATAAGGTGAAGAAGGAGAAAGGAAAAGACATAGAATAATGGAAGAAGTCCATATCTCTAAAGACTTCTAGCTCAAAGTCCTCGTATATTGAAGAAAGTGATAGTTAAGGTTGGAAATTAATCGAGTCGAGTCGAACTCACCTCAGCTCGGCTCGACTCGTTAAGAATTGGTTTAACTCAAATCTCGGTTCAAGTTTGACACAAAAATTTTTTTAAGCTCAAACTCGACTCGTTATAAGTTCACGAACAATTTGGTTCAACTCATTAGGTTCATCTCGTTAGGTTCAGCTCACTTGGTTTACGGACTTAAAAGACATTTTTTTCAAGTCTAATTTTTTTTATATGGTTGATATTTTAAATTAATATTTGTTTAAAAAGAAAATATTGAAATAAAATAAAAGTTATCAGATTGAAATTTAACTTTTATCTCAAAAATCTACTAATTTAAAAACTACACAACTTTCAAGAGATACATTTGAAAGTCTAATTCAAAAACTACTCAATTGAAGTTTAGATTTGTCTCAAAAATCCACAAATTCATCTAAATATTTAGGAGCCTTACAAATTTAATGAAATAGTACACCAAAAATTACTAGAAATTGATACATTTCCATCACAGAATGATTACACAACTTCCAACCTTCATTACACATGTTATTTTAGCAAATGTCATTATGCCTCCAACAAGGATGACTCTAAATGCAATTGTCAGCTTTACTACCATAATTAGTACGGAAGGGATTGATTTAGGGTTATGATTTGAAGTAAATCTTTAAATCTACTCTTATAGAAAATATAATCCTTCTCATATATAATCGAGTTAACTCATGAACCTAACGAGTCGAACTATGTATAGTTCAAGTTCAACTCATTTACTTAACGAACTTAGTTTTTTGCTCATATTCAACTCATTTGGTTCATAAACCTAGTTCAACGGTTTAATTGTCGAACCGAGTTCCAAACTATTTTCGAGTTGGTTCGGTTCATTGCCAGCCCTAGTTGATGCGTTGTATTTGCAAGTGCACGAATCGCGTCAGAGTAGTATAAAAAGTTATCGTATCCACAGAGACCAAATGTCGATCTAACGATTTCGTTTGTTACAGTGCTTATCTAAGGCAGTTTAATTCAGGGTTTACTAATGCAGAGGAAAATAAATAAAAGTAAATGACGAGGTAATAAAATTCAGACAAAACAATAGGCTTGAATGTAATTCTCATAACCGATAATATTTCTATATTCATCAACAAAACTAATTACGGGCAATATCTTCTTTTTTAAGAAAAGAATTCAATTTAACAGGAACTGTCGCTTTCGCATAGTCAGAACCAAGTTTACCCTCTAAACTAACCCCTTTATTGTCACTTATAAAAAGGCGCGCATTGCGTTAGAGTCATGGAAAACTTACTTTTAAGAAATGCAAATTCTAAACTAAACAGAAAAGTATTTTAACCTGAAATCTCTAAACTAAAGAGGTTCAAAATGAACCAGATTCTAATCCCACTAACGCGTCCGAAAATAGTTTTAAAATCTCTTTTCTAAAGTGTTAAAAATCCCTACTCAACTGAGCAAAGCGCTTTCGCTGTATTTGATCAATTGAGAACTGAACAAGTTCACAAATGGTTGGACAGCTTTCGATCTTACCCAACATTGCTTTTAAGTACAGAAAACTTGTGTTAAAGATTAAAACAGCCCTTAAATATTTCTATTAACATATAGACGTATTACGGTGGTTATGGTCTTTACATTCTTACCTATCTAAAACTTAGCCAGCCATGGTAGTTATAACAGTCATGTTAATTCTTATCATGTATGGAATTAAGTCTTTTGAAAAGTAAAGTTTTGAAAAGTAAGGCAAGACAATAAATAAACAAAGTAAGCAAGTACAAGAAATAGATGAAAGTAAATGCAATTAAAATAAAACCTGCTCCAAAACGGAGTCTTTAAATCTGGTACAATGCACGGAAAATAAAATGCTGGCAGGATTACTTCAACCAAAGTGCTCCAACTTGATTACAGACACTCCAAGACTTGATTACAAACTCGATCACACACAGTGCAATAACTCCTCGATGTGAGAAGATTACCGCTTTACAAGAGTGAAATTTATGCCTAGGATGAAGTAAACTAAGATTGGATGATCCTAAAATTCGAGTCCTGAGAGTATTTATAGGCAAAGTTGGCAAGGTGCAAAGACAAAAGTGACCTTGGCTTGAAAATGGGCGGGAAACTGATTTTTCCTTGTCGCGCCCGCGACAGGCCTACCGCGCCCGCGACTAGAAGAAACTGGCAAAGGTCGTGGGAACGTGGTAGTTGAGCAGTGGAGATCATGGGACACGTCGTCGCCTACCCTGGGGCGTCCGCGACAAGAGAAGCGACAAGGGTAAATTGCTGCCAAACTTGAATTCTTGCTCCTTTTGTACCCTTTCTCGTCTGGGACCTCGATTTTATTGAAAACCTGAAAACAAAGGGAAACATAACAATAACAAAGCAAAAATAATAGAAAAACAACTAATATGCATGTGAAATCAGAGTCGAAAATACAGTATAATTTAGTGTCATCAAATTCTCCCACACTTAGACCTTTGCTTGTCCTCAAGCAAAACATTTAAAGCTCACAGAAAAAATCAGTGTCGATCGATGATTTTTGGGCGAAAAGGGCTTCTAAGTCCGAGTCTGGATGCAGTGGTCGGTACTAACTGAGTGAACCAAGGGCATCGTGATGACACTAATCCGCAAATACGGACATAAACTTCGCTCCTATACTAATCAACCCATTATATCCCACAATACTTAGGCCTTCCTTTTCCATCTCTTTTGAGTCCTTTTCATTCAAGCGCAATCACATTAAGCCCGTTTTCCGCACATGCTTCATGGTAGAGTGATCTGTTAGTGATTTTGATCTTTTCATTTCATACCGGATTTCTGGCACAAGGAACTGTGTAAAATCCTTTTATTCCTCTCAAGTGCAGTCGTGGGGGATCGGATCATAATCCGCCCTACCGAGTTCAGTGTCAGATACCTCTGAACCAACTGAAATGAGCAAGTTAAACATCTTATTACTTTTTTTCCTTTTTTTTTTTTTGCAATATGCACTCAGATCAGTCACTTATATTCGTCGGTCTCCTACTTAGAACATGTTTAGGCCGAAGCTGATTGCTGAAATAAACTACTAAGGATGATTTTGAAATGAAATTAGGGCCATGGTACATGGGGTTTCAGGTGTGATTCTTATATTTACGAAGTTCATGGTGTAAGGACGATACTGATGTTTCAAAAGTTCTCTCAAGTCACCGCATCCTAACCCGAACCTGTCTTAAAGCCCAAAAAAAATTTTCAGAACAACACTTTTTTTCTAGGAAAAATTTTATTATTATTTTTTTGTGGGGCTAAAAATGTGGGAAAAAAATGAAGGTGAACCAAAAAAATACTTATACTAATGACTCTTCAAACACATGCATTTTCTAAAACAGAAACAAAAGTAAATAACTGAAGGGAAATAAAAATAAACTACTAAAATGACGGAAATAAAAACGATAAAATCTCCTCCTACACTTAAATCGAACATTGTCCCCAATGTTTCGAAGTAAGCTAAGGAGAAAGGAACCTGGCAAAACTAGTGAGGACCGCTGGTGCCCTCGCCGCCCTGTGCTGGATGCTCGGAACGACGGGATCTGCTACGATGACGGTCTCGCTGGTCCATTCTAGCCTGCAATTCTGCCTTAGCAGCTTTCACCTCACGAAGGTTACCTAAAATGGAACCCTGAGTGGCCTCCATAAGCTGAAAGTGCTGATGATTATATTGTTGTTGACGGGACTGCTCATTGGTGATCGTAAGCAGAGTACGGGAGATGGTCTCGTAAGATTGGTCTGCTCTCCGCCGCGACTCTTACATAAAGCTCATCTGGTCCGCCATCTGTTGCTGAATGGAAGAGAACAGGTCTTCATGCCGTGCTTCTCTAGCCATATGGTCTCGCCACATCTCCTCCGTAATATAAAATCCAGGAGCAGCTCCTGCAAAAGTGTTAGAAGCAGATGGTGCGGTGTGTGATTGTGTAGGGCGAGGAGGGGGGGACACATGCTCTCTATGGTCATACTCATCATCTGTGTCGGGCCCCTCATTGTCATGGTCATTAGGAGGAATTGGACCTAGAAAAGGTGGGGCAGTAAAGTCATAGATCCAGTTCCTCTCGAATCGTACATCTGTATGTCTACTGCACGGTATAATAATTGATTCGATGGCTACCCCGTGAATCATCAACTCATAACCACCAGCCCTCCTTGATCGGTACAATTTCATGTCTTTCAGAAATTTCAAATTAATTGTGCGAGGGGCAGTGGTTCTAAAGTAGCTATCTCATCATTCAAATTTAGTGCCCGAGTAATAGATGTAATCAATCCGCCAAAAACTATCGGTCCACCCTTATTTACCGTTAAGCACATGTGGGCGATCATAAATGGAACCTGATTGATTCTTACATCTGTGAGGCATCCTTGCAAGAACAAAAGTTCTTTGCTATTAACTTTGTTTTGATTCTCCCGGCCAAAAATAGAGCATGCCAAAAGATATCTGAAAATTCTTATGGCCGGGTTATGAATGGTCGAGGCGAGTATTCCCTTAAAGGAATCAACAATAGTATCTGAAAACCTGCGCCAGAAGGCGAATATCCCGACTGACCATTCAGCATCTGAAGGAGCCTCACAAACAGCACCCTCCCCATGAGGGAATCCCAATAGACCTGCTAGTTCATCGGTACTGTACTCATACTCAATAACAAACAGTCTAAAATGCACTGTACCGACTGTGCTAGCAGTGTCGGGACGAACGGTATAAACCAATGAACTCAAAAACTCAACCGTCATCCTCTCATAGGTGGGTTCTTTTGTGGTGAAAATAGTGCCTAAACCTACAATGTCTAACAAATGAAAAATGCTATGATGAACCCCTAAAGTGTGCAAACAAGAATCGTCGACATACCTTGTCGAGAGAATTTCTCGATCCTGAAGCTTTTGAAGTTGCCGCTTCTGCCTATTCTCGGCTTGTCCTTCCCGAAGAATGATTCCATTAAACTCCATTGATGAAGATGGTGAAGAGGGTGGAAGAAAAGTGGTATGATAAAGGTTGGATTTTTATGGGTTTTTGTTGATGGAAATTGAAATGGAAAGTTAAGAGATGATTGGTGAATGCTAGAGATATGAGTTTCAATGGGGTTTTATAGGGACTTTTCGGAGGGAAAAAATGGGTTTGAAGAGGTTGGAGGTTCAAAAATGGTGGAAATGGAGGTTCTGTCCCGAATTTACAGGGACGCTGTCGCGGGCGCGACGTGAGTAAATTCGCTGATGGGCCTCAATGTCTTTTTGAATGGGCTTTTGTCCTCCCTTTGGCCTCGGGGGGTCTTTTTAGCATTCCATATGTCCTAAAAATGTAGTTTTGCACAAAATTTTTACAAGCATATATATATATATATATATATATATATATATATATATATATATTTTATAATAAAATTTTTATATATTTTGTCAAAGAAAAATAAAACGAAAGAAAATATTAGCATATAGACATAAAAAACTCAAATATAAATCGGAAATATATCAAATGCAAATAGTAGGAAATATGTCTGGGTGATACTGGAAGTAAATCAATGCATAAAAAATATAGTAAATAATACGAAAATGGAAATCAAGATGTCTGGTCATCTCCACGGAGTCTCGCTATCTCACGACGGAGCTCCGCCATGTCTTCATACAACACATCGTACTCAGTAGCGTGGGTCAGCTCTGACACTTCCATCCTCAGGTGTAGGTCAGCAAGAGTCTGTCGGAGATCTGCTATCTCCTGGCGCATCATCGCCATCTGGGTCTGCATATCTGGAGTACCTAATGAATGATTATTTGACCATACCATGGTCCTGTCAGCTGGTGGAGCTGGAACGTACTCTGGCTCTGGGCAGGGTCGTGGTGCGTCTACCGTCTCACCGTGTCCTTCTAAGGCATATGTCCTGTTTGCTGGGTCATGGACACTAGTCATAACAGGATCTGGCAAAGTGAAGTGATGTATGGTCTCACCATCGATCAAGAGTCTGAACTGAGAGGGATTAAAGGAGTTCCTTCTCATCAGCCCCCGATCTAAACAAAAATCAACATCCATGGTGGTATGGCTGCAGTAGGGAGTCAAATGAAATAGCTTTCGGCCAAGGCCTAGAGCAGCAGCAATCTCAGTCACATTACCTCCTACATGTATAGGTCCTCCTGCCCAGGTGGCAACACCACTAAAAGAGTACAGCATAAAATTACCACAAGCTAAACGACGCGACTGATTCGCACAAAACATGAAAAATATGTCCTCCTCAGTAACGTGGTCATCAGTATCTGCTCTCCCAAAGAATTTATGGGCAATGATCATCTGAAAGTATCGGAGAGCTGGGTTATGGATTACCTGTGAAATGTGAGTGTCAGGGTCAGGGCCTCCACCTCCAGAGATGTCACTCCAAAATTTCTCCACGTCTCTATTCATGAAGTAACCCATGGGCAGCTCAAGGATAGCGCCAACTCCAGTCTCAAATCCAAGAAGATCACCGAACTCAGTATGGGTGAATGAATACTCTGTGCCAAATAACCTGAAGCTAGTGTGGCCATCTGGTCCCAAGTACGGATCATAGGAAAAAGAGCTGAGGAACTCCAGAGTGAGGTTTCTATAGGTGGGATGCAAATCATCAGCGTACTAGTCCCATTTGAGCTGGTGGGCCAAGTATCGGACACTGGGCTCTATGCCCAAAGCTTCCATGCAATCACTGTCTGGGTAGCGAGTGGGTGCCATAGGTCTGAGTGAAAGCATCGCATTACGCTCTCTCTGGGCGTCGTCTCTAAAGGTCACGTGCATGTCGTCAACTGGTGGCATCCTGAAAGAAAAAGGTTAGAAAAAACAGGCCCTGAAATCAAACACACAAAACAAGTTAGACATATATGTACAAACAAGCAAACAAACGTAAATCAAAATAAAAGAAAAATAAATACGAAAAGGAAAAGAACCATGGGTTGCCTCCCATGCAGCACTTGTTTAACGTCGTTAGCTCGACGAGTTCAAGTCATGTATCTGGTGTGAGGATAGGTGGGTCTGTTAATGTGAACCTGGAGTAGTATGCTGGAATGTCACCTCCTTCATAATGCTTAAGCCTTTGTCCATTTACAACGAACGGACTGCAAGATTTGTTCTTAATTTCCACTGCCCCGAATTTTAGGACTTTGGAAACTTCGAACGGGCCCGTCCATCTAGATCGAAGCTTACCTGGAAAAATTCGCAGTCTTGAATTGTATAGAAGAACGGGGTCACCTATGTTGAAGTCTTTCTTGATGATCTTCTTGTCATGCCATGCTTTGGTTCTCTCTTTATATATGATGGCATTTTCATAGGCTGATTGTCGGAGCTCTTCTAACTTATGTATGTCTAAGATGTGTTTCTCACCAGCTGCTAGGTAGTCAAAATTTAAGGTTCTGATGGCCCAATATGCTTTGTGTTCCAATTCAAAGGGTAAGTGACATGATTTTCCGTAAACTAGTTGGTAAGGGGTTGTTCCAATGGGAGTCTTGTAGGCTGTCCTGTAGGCCCACAGTGCTTCTGAGAGCTTCTGTGACCAATCCTTTCTGGATATCGAGACAGTTTTTTCTAAGATATGCTTGATCTCTCTATTGGATACTTCTGCTTGCCCACTGGTTTGCGGGTGGTAAGGTGTGGCTACTCTATGTTTAACTCCATACTTCCTCAACAGTTTGTCAAAAATCCTAGATATAAAATGTGATCCTCCATCACTTATGACCAGTCTGGGAACTCCGAATCTAGGGAATATATTCTGCTTGAACATCTTAATCACTACTCGGGTGTCATTTGTGGGTGCAGCTATAGCTTCAATCCATTTGGACACGTAATCGACAGCGACTAAAATATATTTGTTCCCTAAGGATGATGGAAAAGGTCCCATAAAGTTGATTCCCCAAACATCAAAAAGTTCTACTTCTTGAATGTTTCTTAATGGCATTTCATTTCTCCTCGAGATGTTTCCGGAGTGTTGACACGGGTCACACTTGGTTATATATGTATGAACATCACGCCATATAGTTGGCCAATAAAGACCAGCTTGTAAGATTTTAGCGTGAGTCTTAGATGTGCTTGCGTGTCCTCCGTAGGGTGCTGAGTGACAATGTTCTATGATATGGTGCACTTCTTCCTCTGGAACACACCGGCGAAAGATTCCGTCAGTGCCTCTCTTAAAAAGGAGTGGTTCATCCCAATAGAAATGTTTAACGTCATTGAAGAACTTCTTTTTCTGCTGATAACTGAGGTCAGGAGGTATTATATCTGTAGCAAGATAGTTAACAAAATCTGCATACCAAGGTACATTATTTACCGCTAAGGATTTTTCAGAATCTTCTAGGGTTTCTAAACTTACATCTCCAATGGCATCTAGCTTAGCGATTAACCTGTCATAAGCAAAGTCATCATTTATGGGTACTACATCAGGTTTCAAGAACTCAAGCCTGGAAAGGTGATCGGCAACTACATTCTCGGTGCCTTTCTTATCTCTGATATCAAGGTCAAATTCTTGCAATAAAAGTATCCACCAGAGTAACCTAGGTTTAGCATCCTTTTTATTCAAAAGGTATCGGATGGCGGCATGATCAGTGTAAACAATTATTTTGGCTCCCACCAAATAGGATCTAAATTTGTCTATGGCAAAAACTACGGCTAGGAGTTCTTTTTCTGTGGTTGCATAGTTTAGCTGAGCGGCATCTAGAGTTCTACTGGCGTAGTAAATCACATGTAACTTCTTATCAGATCTTTGTCCTAGCACTGCTCCTACAACGTAATCACTAGCATCACACATGATTTCAAAAGGTTTTGTCCAATCTGGTGGTTGCATAATGGGTGCTGAGATTAAAGCTTGTTTTAAAAGGTTGAATGCTTCGTTGCATTTTTCATCAAAAATGAACTCGGCATCTTTCATCAGAAGACCTGTCAAAGGTTTAGTGATCTTAGAGAAGTTTTTAATGAAACGCCGGTAAAATCCGGCATGTCCAAGAAAACTTCGAACTTCTCTAATTGTTTTGGGTGGTTTAAGATTCTCTATCACCTCGATCTTAGCTTTATCAACTTCAATGCCTTTTTTAGAAATGATATGTCCTAGAACTATACCTTCAGTGACCATGAAGTGACATTTCTCCCAATTTAATACCAGGTTTACTTCGACACATCTCTTCAAGATCTTTTCAAGGTTGACTAGACAGTTATAGAAATCAAATCCGCAGACTGAGAAATCGTCCATGAATACTTCCATAATTCCATCAAGATAATCAGCGAAGATTGACATCATGCAACGCTGAAAAGTTGCTGGGGCATTATAGAGTCCGAAAGGCATACGTCTATAGGTAAAAGTTCCATATGGGCATGAGAAGGTTGTTTTCTCTTGGTCATCAGGGTGTATAGGAATTTGGAAAAAACCTGAATATCCGTCGAGGTAACAGAAGTAGGAATATCTAGCTAGACGTTCCAACATCTGATCTATAAAAGGTAATGGGAAATGGTCTTTCCTAGTGGCTTTGTTTAATTTTCTATAATCTATGCACATACGCCAACCTCTTTCTATTCGTTTTGTAACGTGCTCACCTTTTTCGTTTTGAACCACGGTGATGCCTCCCTTTTTAGGTACTACATGCACAGGGCTTACCCATTTACTGTCCGAGATCTGATATATTATCCCTGCTTCCAACAACTTAAGAACTTCCTTCTTAACTACCTCACTCATTATAGGGTTAATCCTTCTTTGGTGTTCTCTCGAAGGTTTAGCATCTTCCTCAAGTGAAATCCGGTGCATGCACACGGATGGACTTATTCCTTTAAGATCTGAGATGTTGTACCCTAGTGTTGAGGGATATCTTCGCAAGACATCTAAGAGTTGGTTTGTTTCATTTTGGTTCAGAACGGCACTGACTATAACTGGTCTGTCCATTTCTTTGTCTAAAAACTCATATCTTAGATTCTTGGGTAATTCTTTTAATTCTAAGGTTGGTTTGCTGGGGCTTTGTATATGATCTGGAGTTAAGGATAGACATTCAAAAAGGCTGTCATATATGTAGGGTTCCATACTGTCATCATCTTTCTCAATGGGCGTTGAAGGTAGTTTTATTCTCTCTATCGGTTCTTCCTGGTTAAGTTCACGGACACATTCATCAATGACATCAACTGCATAACATGCATCTCCTATTACTGGTGCCGCGAGAAACTTTTCTAGGACAAACTCTATTTTTTCGTTACCTACCTCAAAAGTCAATTTTCCTTTCTTGACATCTATTATGGCTCCTGCAGTTGATAGGAAGGGTCTTCCTAGGAGGATTGGGATATCTTTATCTTCTTTGATGTCCATTACGACGAAGTCGGTGGGAATGAACAACTTGCCTATTCTAACTGGGATGTCTTATAATACGCCTACAGGGTATTTTATAGATCTGTCAGCTAATTGGAGAGACATCTTAGTAGGTTGTAAATCTCCTAGTTTCAATCGTTCACAAACTGCAAGGGGCATTAGGCTTACACTGGCTCCTAAGTCCAGAAAGGCTTTTTCTATGACATGATTCCCCAAAATACAAGGTATGGAGAAATTCCCCGGATCTTTGTCTTTTTTGGAAAGTTTGTTCTCGGAAATGGAATTACACTCCACTGGTTTTGGATCGTCAAGTCTACGTTTATTGGTGAGGATGTCCTTCAGGAACTTAGTATAAGATGGTATTTGGGTGATGACTTATGTAAAAGGAATCTCTACATGGAGTTTTTCTATAACTTTAACAAACTTTTGGAATTGGTCATTGATCTTAGTTTGTTTAAGTCTTTGTGGATAGGGAATTAGTGGTTTGTATGGCTGAGGGGGTGTTGAAGCTTCGTCCGTAACTTCTCTTTTATCTCCGTCTTTTGGTTTCTCAATTTCTACGGGTTCCTCACCTTCGGGGGTAGCATCCTTTTTGGAAACTTCGGAGTCACTCAATGTCGGGTTTTTAGGCCCTTCATAAGTGGTTCCACTTCGTAAGGTAACAGCGTTAGCTTGCCCTCGAGGGTTCTGTTGAGGTTGTCTGGGAAATTGTCCTCCAGGAGTAGTTTGGGGTGCTTGCTTTAAGGCTACCTGAGAGATCTGGGTTTCAAGCATCTTGCTGTGGGTGGCCATTTGATCCATTTTGGTTCCTAGTTGGGTAAGCAGCTCATTCACATGAATATTCTGATTTAGGAACTCTTTGTTTTACTGGGTTTGTGCTGTCATAAAATCATTTAGATCTTTGTCAATATTTGGCTTAGGTGGCACTGCTTGCATATGTTGGTTTTGTCTAGGTGCTTGATTGTTGGTTGATCTCGGAGGTGCTTGGTTTTGGGTAGGGTTATTGTTTTTGTAGGAAAAATTAGGGTGATTTCTCCATCCAGGGTTGTAAGTATTTGAGAACGGGTTTCCTTGGGCATAGTTGACTGGGTCTGGGTTAGTCTCGTTTAACAGATGGCAGTCAGCTGATTGATGACCTTTAGTACCACAAAGTTCGCAATCCAACACTACTGCTGCTGCAGCGGTTGGTTATGCGTACATTTGATCGATCTTGAGGGCCATAACATCCATTTTGGCTTGCATCATGTCTATAGAGCTTACCTCATGTTTACCTCCTTGGGCTTCTTTCTTTTCCACTGTTGCTATTTCGTTTCCCCATTGATGATGGTTTTGAGCCATATCTTCAATGAGACCACAAGCGTCAGGATATGGTTTGTTCATCAGGGCACCGCCAGCGGCAGCGTCGATGGACATCTTTGTGTTATAATGAAGTCTGTGGTAAAAGGTATGTATAATCAACCATTGCTCTAAACCGTGGTGTGGACAAGCCCTTAGAAGGTCTTTATACCTCTCCCAAGCTTCAAATAGTGATTCTCCTTGGTTTTGGGTAAATCTTGTTATTTGGTTTCAGAGAACGGCTGTTTTGCTTGGGGGAAAGTATCTAGCAAGGAATGTTCTCCTAAGGTCTTCCCATGTTGTTATAGAATTGGCTGGAAGGGAATCTAACCAAGTTAGGGCTTTGTCTCTAAGGGAAAAGGGAAATAGTCTTAAACGAATCGCCTCAGGACTAGCACCATTGGTCTTAAAGGTGTTTGACAACTGGATAAAGACTTTTAGATGTTGGTTTGGGTTTTCAGATGGTAGTCCTGCGAATTGGTTTTGTTGAACTAGTTGCAATAGGGACGGTTTTAGTTCAAAATTATTGGCAGGTATGGTAGGGTTAACTATACTAGAGCTCGGTTCTTCGTCAGCAGGCTGAGCGAATTCCTTAAGTGGTCTTTGGTTACGATCTTCGGCCATAGCTTGCTTAATTCGACGAAGCCAAAGTCGTGCACGAGCGTAACGTTCTGGTTCCACAAAAGGATCTATTACACTACTGGAGCTGCGAGATCTTCGCATCGACCAGTTCGTGCGGCCCTAGTCTAAACGGTGATAACAAACGAAATTTGAAATTCGGCGAAATTGGTCCCCGGCAATGGCGCCAAAAACTTGATGCGTTGTATTCGCAAGTGCACGAATCGCGTCAGAGTAGTATAAAAAGTTATCGTATCCACAGAGACCAAATGTCGATCTAACGATTTTGTTTGTTACAGTGCTTATCTAAGGCAGTTCAATTCAGGGTTTACTAATGCAGAGGAAAATAAATAAAAGTAAATGACGAGGTAATAAATTTCAGACAAAACAATAGGCTTGAATGTAATTCTCATAACCGATAATATTTCTATATTCATCAACAGAACTACTTACAGGCAATATCTTCTTTTTTAAGAAAAGAATTCAATTTAACAGGAGCTGTCTCTTTCGCGTAGTCAGAACCAAGTTTACCCTCTAAACTAACCCCTTTATTGTCACTTATAAAAAGGCGCGCATTGCGTTAGAGTCATGGAAAACTTACTTTTAAGAAATGCAAATTCTAAACTAAACAGAAAAGTATTTTAACCTGAAATCTCTAAACTAAAGAGGTTCAAAATGAACCAGATTCTAATCCCACTAACGCGTCCGAAAATAGTTTTAAAATCTCTTTTCTAAAGTGTTAAAAATCCCTACTCAACTGAGCAAAGCGCTTTCGCTGTATTTGATCAGTTGAGAACTGAACAAGTTCACAAATGGTTGGATGGCTTTCGATCTTACCCAACATTGCTTTTAAGTACAGAAAACTTGTGTTAAAGATTAAAACAGCCCTTAAATATTTCTATTAACATATAGACGTATTACGGTGGTTATGGTATTTACATTCTTACCTATCTAAAACTTAGCCAGCCATGGTAGTTATAATAGTCATGTTAATTCTTATCATGTATGGAATTAAGTCTTTTGAAAAGTAAAGTTTTGAAAAGTAAGGCAAGACAATAAATAAACAAAGTAAGCAAGTGCCAGAAATAGATGAAAGTAAATGCAATTAAAATAAAACCTGCTCCAAAACGGAGTCTTTAAATCTGGTACAATGCACGAAAAATAAAATGCTGGCAGGATTACTTCTACCAAAGTGCTCCAACTTGATTACAGACACTCCAAGACTTGATTACAAACTCGATCACACACAGTGTAATAACTCCTCGATGTGAGAAGATTACCGCTTTACAAGAGTGAAATTTATGCCTAGGATGAAGTAAACTAAGATTGGATGATCCTAAAATTTGAGTCCTGAGAGTATTTATAGGCAAAGTTGGCAAGGTGCAAAGACAAAAGTGACCTTGGCTTGAAAATGGGCGGGAAACTGATTTTACCTTGTCGCGCCCGCGACAGGCCTACCGCGCCCGCGACTAGAAGAAACTGGCAAAGGTCGTGGGAACGTGGCAGTTGAGCAGTGGAGATCATGGGACACGTCGTCGCCTACCCTGGAGCGTCTGCGACAAGAGAAGTGACAAGGGTAAATTGCTGCCAAACTTGAATTCTTGCTCCTTTTGCACCCTTTCTCGTCTGGGACCTCGATTTTATTGAAAACCTGAAAACAAAGGGAAACATAACAATAACAAAGCAAAAATAATAGAAAAACAACTAATATGCATGTGAAATCAGAGTAAAAAATATAGTATAATTTAGTGTCATCACTAGTGATAGTGAATGTGAAGATGACAAGAATTCCTATGATAAGGATATGGGGTTGTTTGTCAAAAGATACTAAGGGTATATAAGGAAGAATGGAGTTAAACACTCCGAAAAGAATATAGCCAAATTTAGAAAGTTAACAAACTCCTCAAAAGATGATGAGGATAGGAAGAGTAAGCTTAGAAGATCTTGTTATCATTGTTGTAAAGTCGGTCACTATAGACCAGAATGTCCTATGAGAAAGAAAGACAAAGAAAAGAGTCATCACAAGAAATCTAGAAAGTCTAAAAGAGCTTATGTCGCTTGGGAGATTGCAAGTGATTCCTCTAGTGATGAAAGCACAACCTCAAGTGTTGAATCGGCTCGAATTTGTCTTATGACAATTAGAAAGAAAAAGAAAAATGTAAGTCTCTATAAGCTTGAATCTATCAATGATTTATCCTACTCCCAATTACAAAAAGCCTCTAAAGATCTTCATAGAGAGGCCTTAAGAGTTTTTAACAAGTTAGCTTCACATGAAAAAGTCATTTTAAATTTGGAAGCTAAAGTGTTAGAATCCGAAAGGAACTTTAAAGCTATTTAGAAATCTATGATAGTTTTTCAAAGTGATAAGAATGAAGCTATAAAACCTCATAGGTTTGGTTGTGAACATTGTCATAATTGACAAGAGGAGGTAAAATCTCTTCAAGTCAAATTGGATGATGCCTTATAACCTAAGATTGTATTTTCTATTGATCCTTCAAAGTTTGGAAAATCCTTGAATCATGTGAATAAAAAACATAGATATGTTCATAAGGACTCTAATAGCAAGAGCACATCTTATAAAAACCTATCTTATCATTATTGTTACAAGAAAGGACATACTATTGAAAGGTGCAAATTTAGTAAACTTTTGGTTCCTAAAGGAGCTACTCAATGGTTGCCCAAATGCAACTTTGATTTCACTCACTCTCAAGGACCCAATGAAAATTGGGTACCTATTTCTTTTGTTTGATTCCACATGTTGAATATCTTGACTCTACCGAAAAGATGTGGTATCGCTAGTTTCGGTGTAACCGGTTACTGGTTTTGGTGTAACCGGTTACACTGGGAAGAAAATCAGAAACATTGAAAAATTCATAACTTGAGTTCCTAGTGTCCGTTTGAGGTGTCGTTTGGAGTGTTAGGAAGCTGACGCAATGAACCTTATTTCTAAAATAGTTCCAGTACCTAGATTCAATTTAAATTTTGTGTGATGGTGTTGGATGATATGTCGCTTGTATGTTGTGGTGTGGAATAATTTGTGAAATGTGATGTTGTTGCATGCTGTGTACTATAACATTATTGATGAATTATTGTAGTATTGTTTATGGCGTTTGGTGGCCAGTATTGCCGTAGTACATTGGTTAAGGTGAATACCATTGTGCATGTTGTGTCTTTTATGAATCATGCATCATGGTGTCTGGACGGTGGTCCATTTTTGGTGAGCCTCAATCCTATGGTGGGGATTGGGTGCGAGTAGCTGGTTCCAGGTGGGAATCAGTGAAGTGTTATCTATGGTGATGGTAATGATTTCTGGTGTGGTCTGATCCTATGGTGGGGATTTGGAGCGACTGAACCTGAGATTTCACATTTTGTACCACGTGCACTGAGTCCTGAGTTGAGTCTTTTGGCATTTGCATACATGTTACATTATGATGTGTGGATTGTTTGGAGTGTGAGTTATGGAATGGGTGATTATGCATATATTAATGGTGTGCTTACATATTATTATGAATTTCTTTATATGATTATAATTTCTCACCCCTTCTGTTTGAATGTTGCCTTTACATGGGCATCGTGCAGATAATCCGCAGTAGAGACGTGGATGTGAGTGGAAGAGAGTACTCTTCATTATGCTTTTGTTGAGTCGGTGTCGGCTCTGACATGTAACACTAGGGGTTGAACGCTTTTGTCTTATATTGTGTTGGCGGAGATTGTTATGTATATCTCCTATTTTTGTTATTTCTTTTAATTATTTTATTTAAGATTATGTTTTGAAATAATGAAACTAAATAAAAATTTGATGTTTTTCCGCTGCCAATAAAAGTTGAAGTTTAAACTTGTTTATTATTACTATTATTATTCTTATTATTATTAGAGTTGTATGTGTTACATATCCTATTGTATGAGCTATTTTGGTGATAAAGTAGCATCCTAATTGTTGTTGGTTTTATATTACTCTAATTTTTATTTATAATTACGCGGGGGAAAATTAGGGTGTTACAAATAGGATTATGAGGTTAGGCATATCTCGTATAATGGAGAAAAATATATTGTGAGTCTGCCAAAAGAGGAGTTCTCTTGGAAGAGATGGATGTTGACAGGGTAGCCATGTTGTCATGCAATACCCTCCATGAAGGATCAATAATTGGAAATTGAAGAATTCATGTCTGGATGCTATAAGAGGGACTGCTATGAGGCTTGCTATGCACTTATTATATATCCAGGTAATGGAGAAACTTTGTGGCCTAAAACAGAGTATGTTGATTTACAACAACCACCAATCAAAAGACAACCTGGAAGGAAAAAAAGAAGAGAAACATGGATGCTATAGAAATTAAGAAAGATGAGACACAACTCAAGTAGGCGAAATATGGAATCAAGTGCAATAGGTGCCACATGATTGGACGCAAAAAATCTACTTGCAAACTGCCAATTACCCAAGAAACTAGTCATCCTGAACCAAATATAGAACCAACTTAGCCTCCACCAAGTCAGCTTCAACTAAGTCAACTTGCACCAAATTTAAAACCAACTCAACCTGCACCAAATCAGTATGCACCGACTCAGATTCAACCAACTACATTGTGATTTTATGTCACACTTATGTTATAGTTTTTGTAATACATTTTATATCATTGTTTGTGTAAACTTTTTAAATTAATGTCCATGAGCACAAACTATTATGATGTTATGGTTTTATTCTAATCAACTTTGAATTAGTGTCTGTGTACACTTTTGTATTAGTGTCGGTGTACACTTTTTGAATTAATGCCAACATTGTTCTGTTGTATCCAGATTCTTATTCTGGTCATTTAATGTAATCAACTTTGTTTATTTCAATATTAGTTTCATGCTAAATATCAACTTTGTCTCAAATTTGGTCTGATAAATAATGGCCTAACATAATACAATGAGAATTTATACATAGTTTGGTTAAGGTACAAAACTTAACTTGTCTGATAAATAACATACTTGGTCCCTTTATTTACTTTAGTGTTTCAATTTAGTCTTTTATCTATGACAAAACATAACAAACATTATTCCACAGAATATGCCATCACAGTAGTACCAAAAGATTCACCAACACATACATTATAGAGATTATAGAAGAGTATGGATTTCAACCAAATTTCATTAATCTAAAAAAGATATTTACATATAACAAACACGTATATTACATATATTTCAACCAACACATCCAATAAACTAACCCAATTTGATTTTTTTTTTTGTTAAAAATGTAACACCCCCAATCTATCCCCCAATTAAATAAAGCGATAACAAATAAATCAGAGTATAATTAAAACATTCATGGCATAGACGGAGGCGTCACATCAATTGAAACAAAAATACAACAACCTGCTCATAGAGATATGCAACAATTAGGTAGCACATAACAGAGGAACTCAGTTCCTAACACCCACAATTCAGATACAGAATAAAAGCGGAAAATCTGCAACTGAATCTCATATATATATAACATAAAAGTTTGTCTGTCATATACAGAGTCATACATGTACAATCCACTAAGAACATACACATATACACATAATCACACACGATCTCCCCGACTACCCGGTGCTACATATCAGAGTCGACCGACAAAAGAATGAAGACCTAAGCTTCACAAAAAGACCTCCAGCATCTAATCTGCAATGCCTCATAGAGCATTCAAAACAGTAGAAGGGTGACAAACACAATTATAATATAGTTGCATACAAATATATAATAATACAAAAATACACATGCAAAACATTCTCACCACAACTTACACCATAAATCAAATACAAAACAACACAATGCATATCTCATATATCCATCACCAAGGCATATCAATCATGCACGATACAATTATCACCAAAAAATATATATATCTCAACTCATCAATTCCATTCACAATTTCACACAAAATCAATCCATTCACGATTTATGCAAATGCAAAGAGACCGACACAACGACTCTATGCAAATGCAATGCGGTACCGTTCCATCCATCATTCTCATCATTAGTTCACTCAGGAACTATTGGAATCATCGCTTGTTACTTAGTGTAACTCCCCGTCGGGCAAACGATGTTTCCCGTCGCTTTAGGTCCTCTTGGTATAAGGCTCAAGACGTTTATGGATCGCTTTAGGTCCTCTCGGTATAAGGCTCACGATCTGATCGCTTTAGGTCCTCTTTGTATAAGGCTTACGATCATCTATAATCATCGCTTTAGGTCCTCTCGGTATAAGTCTCACGATGTTATAGCGGATTCCCTCTGCAACCGTTTCGTTGCTCACACCCACTAGGGCACACGACATCACAAGAATGCATATCATGATGCTTGGCATACAATGACTCATGGCATTCAAATGCACACATATACACATCCATAATCATGCATATACCATCAAATACAACACAATGCATTTTCTTTCCCTTAGGCCACAAACCATCATCACAACATTTCATCACATGCATTTATCTCATACAACAGCACACAAGTCATACAGTATATATCAAAAGCACATTGCATGATAACACATCAATTACACGTAATTAAAACGGTAAAAGTCGACAAAACGACACGTTTCCAAATTCCTGACATAATTAAATCGGTCAACCATCTCAAAACCATTTTAATAAGAAAGGACATTTTATTAGCTTTCCAACGGTACCAAGAACGCCTCGATCCGAGTTACGGATCAAAAGATATGAATTTTCAAAGAAAATAATTTATTGAGAAAGAGCCAGATTCGCCAGGCGACTTAGGATTTCGCCTGTCGGATCCCCCTTCGCCAGCACTTCGCCTGGCGAACCACAAATTTAGAAAAACCCCAGGAGTTATAGAAGCTAACCCATTTCTGTCTCTCCGTTTTCGCCTGGCGACTTACGATTTCGCCTGGCGAATCCCCCTTCGCCAGCACTTCGCCTGGCGAACTAGCGGCGAGACCTAATTCGTCTGGCGAATTCCCAATTCGCCTGGCAAATCGCACCAGAACCAGAATTTCCTGTTGCGGGTTACATGGTTCCAAAACCCCCAAAAATCCCATTTTTCATCCCAAATCAATTCCAATAGCAAAACAAATATCAGCAATTGCTCATAAACACAGTGTGATCATATAACGCAATTTATATCGATTTCCATCCGCAAAAACATCGATTCCTAATCATTTTCTCATTTCCAACCTAGAAGTGAAAACTTTGGAAAGGCAAGAGAACATTCAAACACACACATACATATTCATACACAAGCATAAGATAATCGAGTTTCACACCCTTACCCGATTTAATCGTGTTTGAAAAGTCGGTTGGATCAATTTCTTTCTCTCCAAGTTTTCTCCCTTTTTCTTCTTTTCTTTCTCTTTCCCTTCTTCTCTTTTTCTTTCTCTCTATTTTTCTCTCTAAGTTCTATTTTAAATGAAAAACATAATATCTACCCATCAAAAGACCAGAATACCCCTACACTCAAATATCTCGCAAACGCTCTCAAAACGCGATAAAACATAACAACAATGAAAAATAATATATTGCCAAATAAAAGTCAAAAATAAAATAATATAAAGACCAAAAATAATTAAATCGACTCAATTAAATAAATCTAACAAAACTGGGGCGTTACAACTCTCCCCCACTTAGAGATTTTCGTCCTCGAAAATATTACTTGAGACGAACAACTCCGGATACGACTCCCGCATCCGACTCTCCAACTCCTAAGTCAAATTTCCCTCAGCAACGCCTCCCCACGCTACTTTCATAAGCGCAATATCCTTGCCTCTTAACCGCTTTAACTCGCGATACAAAATTCTCACTGGTAATGCCTTAACCGTAAGGTTCTCCCTTACCTCAACTTCATCCATCGGAATCACATGCGACGGATCTGGAATATACTTCCGAAGCTGTGAAACATGGAACACATCGTGCAAATATGAAAGACTCGGCGGCAACGCCACCTGATAAGCCACAACACCCACTCTCGCTGATATCTGGTAAGGACCAATAAACCGAGAAGTAAGCTTCTTCGACTTCAATGCACGACCAACACCCGTCACCGGTGTAACTCTCAAAAATACATGATCACCCTCTTGAAACTCAAGATCTTTCCTCCTTCGATCATGATAACTCTTCTGACTACTCTAAGAAGCCTTCATTTTCTCACGAATAAGTTTCACCTTGTCCGTAGTCTGTTGCTCTAACTCCGGTCCAACCACCGAACTCTCACCAGATTCATGCCAACACAACGACGTTCGACATCTTCTTCCATACAACGCTTCAAAAGGTGTCATTCCAATACTCAAATGGAAACTGTTGTTATACGTGAATTCCACCAACGAAAGATAACTATCCCAAACACCACCTTGCTCAAGAACACAAGCTCTCAGCAAATCTTCCAACGACTGAATAGTTCTCTCGGTTTGAGCATCCGTCTGCGGATGATAAGCAGAACTCAATCTCAACTTGGAACCTAACGCCTTTTGCAAACTTTCCCAAAATCTGGAAGTAAACCTCAGATCTCGATCTGAAACAATACACAATGGAACACCATGTAGCTTCACAATCACACTGATATAAATCTCAGCCAATCTCTCCAAAGAAATACTGATGTCAATCGGAATGAAGTGCGCCGATTTAGTCAGCCTATCCACAACGACCCAAATGGCATTATGTCCCCTCTGTGTATTCGGCAACCCTGTCACAAAATCCATAGAAATGCTGTCCCATTTCCACTCGGGAATATCCAATGGTTGCAATAATCCACTAGGCATCTGATGTTCTACCTTTGACTTCTGACACATCAAACACGCATAAACAAACTGAGCCACATCCCTCTTCAATCCGGACCGCCAAAAGATCTTCTTCAAATCTTGATACATCTTATTAGCTCCCGGATGTATACTCAAATTACTCCAGTGTCCTTCCTCTAAAATCATCTTTTTCAAGTCCGAATCATCAGGAAAACAAATTCTACCACGGAATCTCAAAACACCCTTATCACCCACTTTAAAGTCACCATTCACACTTTGATCCCCAACCGTCATCAAATCAATAAATTTCACATCCAACTTCTGTTTCTCGCTAACGGTTAACAAAAAATCATTAGTGACCTTTAACATTCCAAGCCTCATGCTGTCAGATGTCAATTCACACACCAAACTTAAATCTCAAATTGCTTCCAAAAGTTCCCACTCTTTAACCATCAAAGCAGACCTATGCAAAAATTTCTGGCTTAACACATCGGCTACCACATTAGCTTTACCAGGATGGTAATTCAAGCCAAAATCGTAGTCCTTCAAAAATTCCAACCATCTCCGTTGCCTCATATTCAACTCTTTCTGATCAAACAAGTATTTCAAACTCTTATGATCACTAAAGACTTCGAATCTTGCACCATAGAGATAATGCCTCCGAATTTTCAACACAAAAACCACTGCCGCTAATTCCAAATCATGAGTAGGGTAATTCTTCTCATGAATCCTTAATTGCCTTGAAGCATAAGCCACAACCTTACCTTCTTGCATCAACACCCCACCTAAACCAATCAAAGACGCATCACAATACACCACAAACGGTTCAGTAGGATTCGGTCAGACCAAAATTGGAGCTGTAGTCAATCTTCTCTTCAGCTCACTAAAACTTTCCTCACACTGAATATCCCAAATGAACGCTTTACCTTTACAAGTCAACTGGGTCAAAGGAAGTGCTAACTTGGAAAAGCCTTCAATGAATCTTCGATAATATCCAGCTAAACCCAAAAAGCTTCTAATTTCAGTAACAGATCTAGGAGCCTCCCATTGAAGAACTGCATCTACTTTAGATGGATCCACAACAATACCATTACCTAAAATCACATGCCCAAGAAACCTCACTTCTGACAACCAGAACTCACACTTGGACAACTTGGCATAAAGTATCTTCTCCTTCAAAATTTGCAACACAACACGCAAATGTTCCGCATGTTCCTCCCGGGACTTAGAATAAATCAAGATGTCATCAATAAACACAACAACAAATCGATCCAAATGCTAATGGAAAATACGATTCATATACTCCATAAACACACCCGGCACGTTAGAAACCCCGAACGGCATCACAGAATATTCGTAATGTCCGTAGCATGTCCTAAAAGCCGTCTTCTGAATATATTCCTCTTTCACTCTAATCTGATGATAACCCGACCTCAAATCAATTTTACTAAACACACACGCACCTACCAACTGGTCCATCAGATCATCAATTCTCGGAAAAGGATACTTATTCTTAATCGTCACCTTATTCAGCTGGCGATAATCAATACACAATCGCATACTTCCATCTTTCTTTTTCACCCACAAAACTGGAGCACCCCAAGGCGATACACTCGGCCTCACAAACCTCTTTTCTAATAATTCATTCAACTGCTTCTTCAACTCAACCAACTCAGATGCTGACATACGATATGGTGCCATCGATACAGGTCTAGTACCAGGAACTAGATCTATAGAAAACTCCACCTCTCTTTCTGGAGGCACATCTGAAATATCCTCTGGAAACACCTCCAGAAATTCACACACAACTGGAAACACACCAATTGCAACTTGACTATCCACGGTCAACGATGCAAACAACCCGAACAACCGAGCTTCATCCGCCAAAAGTTTCTTCAACTCTTTGGTAGATAAGAAACTCGATTCCTCGCCTTCCTCAAGAGAAGGAAATCTTACCAGCTTATGATAACAATCAATATGAACCCGATTGAACTGCAACCAATTCATTCCCAGAACCACATCTAAACCCTCCAACGGCAGACACACCAAATCCATCTCAAAATCTTTACCAAAAATGGTCAAAGGACAACTTAAACAAACCAAAAAATTAGTTACCGACCCCATCGCTGGAGTATCAATAACCATCTCTCCACCCATCGAAGACAACAAAAGATTCAAACGCTTCGCGCACTCAGACGAAATAAACGAATGAGTCGCTCCGGAATCAATAATAGCAACTAAAGGCATACTATTAATAAAACAAGTACCTCTGATCAGACGGTCTACACTAGTAGTCTGAGTTCCTGCCAATGCAAATACTTTCCCTCCAGCCTGAGCTTGCTTTGGTTTCGGACACTTCGTAATAATATGACCAGGTTCACCACAGTTGAAACACTTCACCACATTCTTCTTACAATCAGCTGCGACATGTCCTAAACCTCCACAAATGGAACACTTCCTCATATCCTTTCTACATTCAAACTGACGATGTCCTAAGTCACCACACCTAAAACATCTCAGAGGATTAGACATACCTCCCCCACTTGGCCTTTTTATCAAAACTACCCCTTTGCTTACCCTTGTCAGCTGGTGTCACATAAGGACCACCACGAAATGGTTGCTTCCCTTTCCTTTCGTTCACACTCTTATAGTGAGTAGAACGAGCTTTGCTATCTTCCTAAAAAATTCTACAACAATCCACCAAATCCGAAAACCTTCTAATCCTTTGATAACCGATTTCCTGCTTGATCTCAGGACGCAATCCGTTCTCAAACTTCACACACTTGGAAAACTCCGCAGTTGCTTTAGCATAATGTGGATAAAACTGAACAAGCTCCACAAACTTAGCAGTGTAATCAACAACAGACATGTTGCCTTGTTTCAACTCCAAGAACTCTATTTCCTTCTTTCCTCTAACATCTTCAGGAAAATACTTCCTCAAAAACTCCCTGCTAAACAAAGTCCAAGTGACCTCTTCACCTGCAGCTTCCCAAACATGACGCTTACTAACCCACCAATCATCAGCCTCCTCCTGCAACATGTGAGTACCCAGTCTCACCTTATGTTCCTCAGCACAGTCCATCACTCGAAAGATTCTTTCAATCTCCTTGAGCCAAATCTGAGCACCATCAGGATCATGTCTCCCTTTGAAGACATGCGGTTTGTTCTTCCTGAACTCATCATTCCCACCAGCATTAGGTGCACCCCGCACAGCCTGAGCCATAGCTTGCATAGCAGCAGCCAAAGCAACATCATTCCTACCATCCATATTCTGTTCATATCCAATAACAACAACTATGGTTAAACAAACAGCTCACCCAAACACCAAGACCGACACGGACTGGCATGAACTGACACAAACTGACAGGGACTGGCTCTGATACCACTTAATGTAACACCCCTAATCTATCCCCCAATTAAATAAAGCGATAACAAATAAATCAGAGTATAATTAAAACATTCATGGCATAGACGGAGGCGTCACATCAATTGAAACAAAAATACAACAACCTGCCCATAGGGATATGTAACAATCAGGTAGCACATAACAGAGGAACTCAGTTCCTAACACCCACAATTCAGATACAGAATAAAAGCGGAAAATCTACAACTGAATCTCATATATATATATATAACATAAAAGTTTGTCTGTCATATACAGAGTCATACATGTACAATCCATAAAGAACATATACATATACATATAATCACACACGATCTCCCCGACTACCCGGTGCTACATATCAGAGCTGACCGATAAAAGAATGAAGACCTAAGCTTCACAAAAAGACCTCCAGCATCTAATCTGCAATGCCTCATAGGGCATTCAAAATAGCAGAAGGGTGAGAAACACAACTATAATATAGTTGCATACAAATATATAATAATACAAAAATACACATGCAAAACATTCTCACCACAACTTACACCATAAATCAAATACAAAACAACACAATGCATATCTCATATATCGATCACCAAGGCATATCAATCATGCACGATACAATTATCACCAACATATATATATATATATATATATATATATATATATATATATATATATATATATATCTCAACTCATCAATTCCATTCACAATTCCACACAAAATCAATCCATTCACGATTTATGCAAATGTAAAGAGACCGACACAACGACTCTATACAAATGCAACGCGGTACCGTTCCATCCATCATTCTCATCATTAGTTCACTCAGGAACTATTGGAATCATTGCTTGTTACTTAGTGTAACTCCCCGTCGGGCAAACGATGTTCCCGTCACTTTAAGTCCTCTTGGTATAAGGCTCATGATATTTATGGATCGCTTTAGGTCCTCTCGGTATAAGGCTCACGATCCGATCGCTTTAGGTCCTCTTTGTATAAGGCTCACGATCGTCTATAATCATCGCTTTAGGTCCTCTCGGTATAAGGCTCACGATGTTATAGCGGATTCCCTCTGGAACCGTTTCGTCGCTCACACCCACTAGGGCACACGAAATCACAAGAATGCATATCATGATGCTTGGCATACAATGACTCATAACATTCAAATGCACACATATACACATCCATAATCATGCATATACCATCAAATACAACACAATGCATTTTCTTGCCCTTAGGCCACAAACCATCATCACTACATTTCATCACATGCATTTATCTCATACAACAGCACACAAGTCATACGGTATATATCAAAAGCACATTGCATGATAACACATCAATTACACGCAATTAAAACGGTAAAAGTCGACAAAACGACACCTTTCCAAATTCCCGACATAATTAAATCGGTCAACCATCTTGAAACCATTTTAATAAGAAAAAAACATTTTATTAGCTTTCCAACGATACCAAGAACGCCTCGAATAATTTATTGAGAAACAGCCAGATTCGCCTGGCGACTTAGGATTTCGCCTGGCGGATCCGCCTTCGCCAGCACTTCGCCTGGCGAACCAGTGGCGAACCACAAATTTAGAAAAACCCCAGGAGTTACAGAAGCTAACCCATTTCTATCTCTCCGTTTTCGCCTGGCGACTTACGATTTCGCCTGGCGAATCCCCCTTCGCCAGCACTTCGCCTGGCGAACTAGCGGCGAGACCTAATTCGCCTGGCGAATCGCACCAGAACCAGAATTTCCTGATGCGGGTTACATGGTTCCAAAACCCCTAAAAATCCCATTTTTCATCCCAAATCAATTCCAACAGCAAAACAAATATCAGCAATTGCTCATAAACACAGTGTGATCATATAACGCAATTTATATCGATTTCCATCCGCGAAAACATCGATTCCTAATCATTTTCTCATTTCCAACCTAGAAGTGAAAACTATGGAAAGGCAAGAGAACATTCAAACACACATATACATATTCATACACAAGCATAAGATAATCGAGTTTCACACCCTTACCCGATTTAATCGTGTTTGAAAAGTCGGTTGGATCAATTTCTTTCTCTCCAAGTTTTCTCCCTTTTTCTTCTTTTCTTTCTCTTTCCCTTCTTCTCTTTTTCTTTCTCTCTATTTCTCTCTCTAAGTTCTATTTTAAATTAAAAACATAATATCTACCCATCAAAAGACCAGAATACCCCTACACTCAAATATCTCGCAAACTCTCTCAAAACACGATAAAACATAACAACAATGAAAAATAATATATTGCCAAATAAAAGTAAAAAATAAAATAATATAAAGAAAAAAAATAATTAAATCGGCTCAATTAAATAAATCTAACAAAACCGGGGCGTTACAAAAAACACTACATTAGGCCCTAAAATAAAAACCCCAAACACCATTTACATTTTCAACTTTCCTCTTGTATGGAAAATCTCATTCTTCAACTTGAAATTTTTTTCTTATTTTGCCTTTAAATCTTCAAATACATTTCATCAACAACTTTATTGTTAGAACAAGATTTGGTTTTGCATCTATACCTTTGAGTTTTGATGATAACAATGTAGTATTTGTGTGAGAACAATTTTGGTACCCTAAGGGTTTGTTATTGTGTAGCTTTAACAGCCAATTCAGATTCTGAGTTTATGACGTGCAACGTCATCAGTTTCTTAACATTGGTTCTAAAAATTTGCTTATGCACTGATTCACTCCTGAGAAGTTCTTGAAAGACGCTATATTGCTGATGCAATATTCTCTCCGATTCTGCTTTTGGACGTGACTATAATCATCAAGCTTCTGAAGAATGGCAAGCTTCTGAAGTTTTGTTACTTAGATAAAGACTCTGAAGATCTCAAGCTAGATGTTGACATTGTCAAGGTTCTGGCTGAAGATTCTGATTTCAGTTGTGTGTTTCTTCTTTTCATGTTTCATCAACTTTCTATCAGAAGCCAATGAATTTGAAGATAAGATTAAAGTGGAAACGTGATCAAATAATACCTGGTACAAATTGAAATATTCCTTCCACTACCTGAAAATATAGGCGAAGGATAATACTATTCATCACACCTGTCACTAATCCGTTAGAGGACAGCTGCTTTTTTGGTATTCCTGATTCGCCCCCAACGGTCCCTTCCTTATGCTATATAAGTAGGACTTGGAGACTTGAAGAAATTTGCAAGATATTATAAGACTTCTTCTACGTGAAAAGCTTTCAACTTTGTGCATACTTTTCTTTGAGTTATTGTATTTCATTTGTGTAAAAATCTGCTTGTGTAGAAGCAACTTGTAACACAAAACCTTTATTCAAACTTGTTTGTTAGTGATTCCTTGAGGAGACTAAGTTGTAGTCAGATCTTTGAGAAGACAAAGAAAGATGTTATTTGTGATTTGTGTAATTTGTTTGGTTATAGTGGATTAAGTCCTTGTGTATAAGGCGAAATTACCTTGTCGGGTGGACTGGAGTAGCTTTGATTTCAAGCGAACCAGGATAAAAATACTTGTGTCTTTTTCTCTTTGATCTTATGATTGTATTGAGATTTTGAGTTGGTAAAAAGCTCTTGTTTTTAAAACCCAATTCAAACCCCCCCCCCCCCCTCTTTCTTGTGTTTTTCGCACCTTCAATTGGCATCAGAGCTCCAGTTCTGATTGTGATAAAGTTTTTAAAAAGACTTCGCCGTGTTCAGTGCCGATCCAGTTTGTGTGTGAGAAACAATGGCCGCTGCTAACAACAACGAGAAAGATCACTACATCGCTAAACTATCAGTCTTTGATGGTGAAAAGTTTGATTACTAGAAGGACAGAATCAAAAGTTTATTTCTGGGATATGATGTTGATCTTTGGGATATTGTAGATGATGGCTACGTTCACACAGTAGATGATGAAGGAAATAAATTAGCAAGAAGTGTTATGACATATTAACAAAAGAAGGATTACAAGAATCATTATAAGGCTAGAACGAAATTGTTTAATTCTATCTCTTATACTGTGTATGACAAGATAACAAACAGAGATTTTGATTAGTCTATCTTTGATTCTCTGAGGATGACTCATGAAGGGAATGCTCAAGTTAAGGAGACAAAGGCTTTGTCCTTAATCCAGAAATATGAGGGATTCAGAATGGAAGTTGAAGAAACCGTTGGGACTATGTTCTTAAGATTTTAGATGCTTGTCGCAGGACTCAAGGTTCTGGACAAAGTATATTCTACGGCTGACCTTATCAAGAAAATCATCAGAAGTCTTCCTAAAAATGGAGACCTATGGTAACTGCCTTGAAATTGGCAAATGACTTGAACAATATTAGTCTTGAAGAACTTGTTAGTTCTTTAAGAAGCCATGAGATAGAAATCGAGGGAGATGAACCTCAGAAGCGAGGTAAATCTATTTCCTTGAAGTCTAAGCCTGAGATGAGAAGGGCTTATCAAGCTGAGGAAGAATCAGAAGATTCTGATGAAGACTCAGAATATGATGAAGAGTTATCGTTGATTTCCAAGAGGGTCAACATACTCTAGAGGCACAAGCATAATGGACAAGGAAAGTTTAGAGAAGCTAGGAGGACTGTTGGTCGTTATGATTCTTTGTCTGGACCAAAGAAGCAAGGTTCTGGTAAAGAGGTTATCTGCTATGAATGCAAGGAGCTATGCCACCATAAGAATGAGTGTCTTAAGCTGAAGAAGGACAAAAGGCTTGAGAAAAAGTTTTCAAAAGGCAAGAAGGGGCTTATGGCTACATGGGACGACTCAGAATCAGAAGAAGAAGAAGAAGAAGATTCTAAAGAGGAACATACCAACGTTGCATTGATGGCAACTACAACAGATCCTGAAGGTTTTGAAGAACCAGAAGACAAGGTGTTGTCAGAATCAGACTCTGATTCTGAAGAGGTATTTTCTAAACTATCTCATTTTGACTTAGAGTCATGTATCTATGAAATGATGGAAAAGTACCAAAGTCTTCAGAGTAGGTACAAGGACCTTAAACAAGTCCAAGTAATTCCTTCTGAAACTCGTAGTGAGCTTAAGAAGGATATTTCTTCCCTAAATAAAAAAAATTCCTTAGAAAGTAACAAATCTGCTTTGAAAAGCAAAATTTCAAAATTGGAGGAAGAAATAGTCTCGAACGCTTCTAGTACTGATTGTGTCATCAGATATGACAGATCATTCCAGTACTTTCTGGCTAAAAGGATAGATAAAAGCAAAATGGATTCATGATCTATGGAATTAGTAGAAATGGCAAGAAAGGTCTAGTTTATACAGAAACTGGAAAACTTGAAGAAAATCAGAAGGTAAAACCCTCTATGAGCATTTTGTGCCTGCTGACACTGAGCTTGAGTGTTCTACACAGACACAGAAACCTTTATAGACATAGAAGAAGAACTCAGTTCTGAAACCTAAGTATCATGCGTAAATTTACCTTGATTATCCTACTGCACAAAAATCTAAGGTTGTAAAAAAAAACTCTGGGTGAACTAAGAAAAGAGGACCCAAAAAGTGGGTACCTAAGGATAAGATCATTTATGTGGCAGACATCCTTAGCATCTTATTTGAGACACCAATCATGGTATCTGGACAGTGGATGCTCACGACACATGACGAACAGAAGGCATATATTCCAAGATTTGGAACTTAAGCCTAGAGGCTTCGTTAGTTTCAGAGGAAACGAGAAAGGAAAGATCATTGGCTCTGGAACTATTAGTAATGGTAAGTTCCCTTTTATTACTAATGTTATTTTAGTCGATGGTTTGATGCATAACTTATTGTCTATCAGTCAGGTTAGTGACATTGGTTATGATACCATTTTTAATCAAAAGTCTTGTAAGGCTTTTAGTCAGAAAGATGGCACAGTCCTTTTTAACAGAAAGAGGAAGAACAACATTTATAAGATCAGACTTTCTGATCTTAAGAATCAAAACATAAAATTCTTAATATCTGTTAGTGAAACAATGGGTATGGCATAGACGTTTGGGCTATGTTAGCATGAAAAGGATTTCTCAACTAAATAAGCTTGGATTAGTCAGAGGCTTACCCAACCTGAAGTTCGCTTCAGATTTTCTTTGTGAATCATGTCAGAAAGGCAAGTTTTCTAAAACTTCTTTCAAAGCGAAAACTGTTGTTTCTACCTCTAGATCGTTAGAGCTTCTGCACATTGATTTGTTTGGGCCAGTGAAAACTACCTCTATTAGTGGTAAGAAGTATGGATTGGTCATCGTTGATGACTATAGTCGTTGGACATAGGTAAAAATCTTGAAACACGAGTATGAGTCACATTTTGTGTTCTCTACCTTCTGCTCATAAGTGCAAACAGATATGGATTGCAAAATAGTCAGAGTCAGAAGTGATCATGGTGGCGAATTAGAAAATAAGCACTTTGAAAATCTTTTTGATGCAAATGGCATTTCCCATGATTTCTCCTGCCCTAGAACTCTATAACAAAATAGGGTTGTAGAAAGGAAGAATAGGACTTTGCAAGAGATGGCCTGCACCATGATCCAAGGGACTGATATGGCTAGGCATTTCTGGGTAAAGGTGGTTAACACGACGTGTTATATTCATAACAGGATTTCTATTAGACTTATTCTAGGTAAGACTCCTTATGAATTGTGGAAGAACAGAAAGCCCAACATTACGTATTTCCATCCTTTTGGTTGTGATTGCTTTATGTTGAACACTAAGGAGAATCTTGGCAAGTTCGATTCTAAGGCACAAAAGTGCTTATTGTTAGGATATTCTGAATGCTCAAAAGGCTACAGAGTTTTTAACACTGAGACAGGAATTGTCGAGGAGTCAATTCATGTTAGATTCAATGATAAGCTAGTTGAGAGTTTTGCAGATATGAAGATCACTTTCTCAGAATTCAAGGATAAAGATTCTGGAGATAAAGACTCAGAAGGTAAAGCTAAAGGTGTTGAAGAAAAAGACTCAAAAACAACTCAAACAGAAGCTATTGTTCGTCCAACTCATTAGAAGAAGAATATACCAAGAACTTCTCATTCTGAAGAATTGATTCTAAGAGATAAAGACACACCAGTAAGAACTTGATCTTCGTTCAAACCTTTCCGAAGAAACTCTTCTAGGTTTAGTATCCTTGATAGAGCCCACATCTATTGATGAAGATCTTCTGGATAATGAATGGATTCTGGCTATGCAAGAGGAACTTAATCAATTTACCAGAAACGAGGTTTAGGTTCTTGTTCAGAAACCAAAAGGTGTCCATGTCATTGGAACCAGTTGGGTGTTCAGAAACAAGCTCAATGAGAAAGGTGAAGTCTTTAGAAACAAGGCTCGACTGGTAGCACAAGGTTATAGTCAGCAAGAGGGGATAGAATATACATAAACCTTTGTGTTAGTTACCAAGTTAGAGTCTATTCGTCTTTTAGTTTTGTTTGGAGTATATCATAACATCATTCTGTATCAGATGGATGTTAAGAGTGCATTCTTGAATGGGTACATTTCTGAAGAAGTGTATGTGCACCAACCCCCTGGTTTTGAAAGTTCTCAAAACCCAGATTTTGTTTTCAAACATAAAAAGTCGTTATATGGTCTGAAACAAGCTCCCAGAGTGGTATGAAAGACTAAGTAACTCCCTTTTGGAAAATAATTTTACCAGAGGGAAAGTGGACAAAACGCTGTTTTGCAAAACCTTTAAGAATAATATTCTTGTTATGCAAATCAATGTTGATGATATAATATTTGGTTTTTTTAATGCTTCATTGTGCAAGGATTTTGCTAAGTTAATGCAGGCAGAATTTGAAATGAGTATGATGGGAGAACTTATGTTCTTTCTGGGGATTCAATTTGATCAACGTTCAGAAGGAACGTACATCCACCAAAGAAAATATACTAAAGAACTTTTGAAGAAGTTTAACTTGTCAGAATGCAAGCAAGCAAAAACTCCAATGCATCCTACATGCATTCTAGAGAAGGAAAAGACAAGTAGTAAGGTAGATTAGAAGTTATTCAGAGGTATGATAGATTCTCTCCTTTATCCAACTGCTTCTAGACCTGATATTTTATTCAGTGTTTTTTTGTTTGCTCGCTTCCAATCAGACCCTAAGGAGACTCACTTAACTATTGTCAAGAGAATATTTAGGTATCTGGACGGTACTACTAATCTTGGTTTGTTTTATATAAAATCAAGTGAATACAAGTTAGTAGGTTATTGTGACGCTGACTATGCTGGAGATAAAATAGAGAGGAAAAGTACTTCTGGAAGTTGTCAATTTCTGGGAGACAATCTGATCTCGTGGTCTAGCAAGAGACAATTAACAATTATGCTTTCAACAACAAAAGTTAAGTATATCGCAGCTTCTAGATGCAGTACTCAGATACTCTGGATGAAGAGTCAGCTGAAAGATTGTCAAATCTTTTAGAGTAACATTCCTATTCTCTCTAATAATACTTCTGCTATTTGTTTATCCAAGAATTCTATCTTGCATTCTAGGACTAAACATATTGAGATTAAACATCATTTTTTATGTGACTATATTCAGAATGGTATTTTCCATTTAAAATTTGTTAATACATACCATCAATTAGCTGATATCTTTACAAAACCCCTTGCTGAGGCTAGATTCATTTTCATTCTGAAAAATTTGTACATGGGCTCCTGTCCAGAATGAAAAGATGTTATCAGAATGTTAAGCTTCCAGAACTCTTGATTAGTTTCTGAGAATTTATTGTTGTTTGATTGTTTGATTCTGAGACATGAGTTTTCTGAAGTGAGGAAGTTTTATGAATAAAAAAGGTTCTGATCAGAAGCAATCTTATCGATTTGTCTTCTTTATTCTGAACAATTAATGCATTTAATAGTTGTCATTTTGTTTGATATCGTGTGGTTCTTAGTGGTGACAGTTATCCCACTTTCTGATCATGCGTGATGATGGCGTGACACATTAGGTTTAGTATTCTTGTAACTAGGTTAAACTTTTACGCCTCCCCTATGACTGCGCATTTATTGTTTTAATCATTGCTAAAATGTTTATATAAACCCACTCCACTCACATTTCACACTAGGCTCACGTTATTCCCACACTTTCTCTCTTTCAAACCTCCAAACTCTCTTTGCAACTGTTCATCTCTTTCAACTCTCTTCAATGGCTGAGAATCAACAACAACAACCTTCTCTTCACTACGGTGCCGATAAAAATCACCCAGTTATGGAAGAAAACACCCAGATGGAAGAGATTCCTGAAATCACTCTCAACACTTCGGTTGAGAACTAATGTTTCTCAGTGAAACCATAGTAGATTTCAAGAACCTCAAAGATAATGGTTTTGACCTAGTGGGAACTCTGGAATTCCAAGGTTGGAATGCGTTCTTTGAGAGACTGATGGGTCCAATCTATCCAATTCTTGTTAAACATTTTTGGATTCATATAGTTGCTTAAAAAGACACAATCACTTCCTATATCATGAACATGAAGATTGTGATTACGAAAAAGACTATCGCAGATCTGATTTCTCGCAATGGTTATGGGAAAAAAGTGTTTAATATTAAAATTGATGCAAGGAAAAAAGCCAAGGTAGCATCAACCATCTTCAAGGAAGGAACAAATTTTGATGATGGAAAGAGTCCAATGCCAAAGATTTGACTGATAATTTGAGGGTATGGTTCAAAATCATCATGGGCTGCATTCATCATAGACCCAGGACAAACTCTTCTGGCTATATCAACACCACTCAGAAGTGTATGCTATTCTCTCTGGTAAAAGGCATCAAGTTGGCGCATCCAGCAATTTTGTTAAGGTTTATCAGGGATTCAATAAGACAGTCTAGAACTGGAAGTTCTTCCAAAAGGAGGAAGTTTATTTCTAATGGAAGATTAATCTCAGACATTCTGGTGGAGAATGGTCTTGTTAAAGACCTTCTGGTAAATGGATTAAATACTTCGTTAGTCAAGGATGCTAGGAAAATATTTTGGGGAAAGAATCTAAAAAGCATGGGTCTCATTTCCAAAATTGTTAAACCAAAATACTTTCCTACCAAGGAAGATATTTGTGGAACAAGGACTCCTGTTTCTGACTTCCCGGTCTTCTCTAAGGTTGATCCTCCAAATGTTATGCATACCACATTGCTAGATGCATTGAAGAAGGAATTGACATATTGGTTGACCCATTCAACCTTCCAGTCACTCACCCAGATGCTTATGGGAAGAGAAAGAAAAGAGTAAGAAGAAATATGCTCAGGAAGAAGGAAATTTTGAACCGCAGAAAAAGAAGAAGAAGAAGGTGAAAATGTTTCTGGATGAAGATGAGGTGTTGTAACACCCCAAATTTGAAAGAATATTTATTTAATTTATTTAAATATAATATTCGTGAATTTTAGTGAATTTTGGTGGTTTGTGTTGATGTCGGTATTTTATGGAGCTTTGGTTATTTATTTAAATAATAGTATATAATATAGAATATATTGTATTATTATTTACTTAAATAATATTAGAAGGATTGAGGGTAAATTGGACTTTTAAGGAGGAGTTAGTGAGGGTAATATTGGGAAAGCCCATTTTAGAAGGACAAGGGTTAGGTTTAACAAAAAGGAGAATTTGAGAGGAATGCGATTCATTTTGTTAGACCGTGAAAAGAAAGGAAAAGGGTCAGAGCTCTGAAGAAAGAGGGAAAAACTTAGGATTCGATAAGGTTTCCAAGAACTCAAGAGAGAAAGGCTTGGAATCGACAATCTAAAGTATGGGGAGTATTACCTTTCATTGTTTTCAATATAGGGATTCGATGTATTTAAAGTTTATTTTTGAGATTTATGGGATTTTGCGGGTTTATGAGTAAACTAAGGAAATTATGATGTATTCGTGAGGTTTATGTGATTTTTGTGTGTTTATGAGTAAACTGAGGAAACTATGATATTTTTGTGGGCTGATGACGGAGGTGAAGGGGTTGTGAGGACTCTGATGATATTGGGGTTTTGTGAAGGTTTATGTGATTTAGAGGTTTAGGACAGTGTAATTAAGCGATCTAATAGTCGTAGGTTTTGTGCTTTTGTGGCCATAATGTATTAAGGATGTTTTGGGGATGTTTTTGGGTTAATTGAGGCTGAACCCATAAGGTTTTTGGGGTCTGATGTGCCACTAATGCGTAGCAGCGATTGTAGAAAATCGTTACCTCGCAGAGCGAATGAATTACTCACAAAGCGAATATTCGCCCCAGACTCGCTTGGCGAACAACTCAGCGAATGCGCGATGAGTGTGTTTGAACCACTGATGTGTGATTCTGAGAATGATTCTTGAGTTCGCAAAGCGAACTTCCCAGCGAATGACTTCGCTAGGCGAATGGAGGGCAGCGAGGAGAGACATAATGGGGTTTCTCTGGTTTTGTGTGGGATTTTGGGGGCAGCTCACTAGGCGAACACCCCAGCGAACAAGTTTGCAAAGCGAACATTCCAGCGAACGTTTGCTGTTCGCGAAATTTTGTTGTGATTCCTGTGTTGTCTTGATGTTTTGAGTTGTGGCTGTTTTGATGAAGTGCTATGAGTATATTGATGATTATGAGATGATGATACATGACTATTTTGATGTGAATTACCATGATTTATATTGATGATTTTGAGATGATGATACATGACTAATTTGATGAATTACCATGAGCTATATTGATGATTATGAGATGACGATTCATGATGTTTTGATGATTAAATGATGATATGGATTAACATGAGATTTTGATGAATGATGATGCACATAATGACTTTTTATTGATGATGATGATATTGACGTTGTGCATCATGCATACATAGCATTATAGGACTTCGGTCCAGTGAGTTAGACTTCGGTCTATTGACGATTATAGGACTTTGGTCCAACGAGTTAGGTTTCGGTCTATGGTGGCTTCAATCCCATTGTGTGGATGTGAGGTAATTTTGACGTGCTCCGATTCATGTGTAGAATCGATCCTAATGACGGGGATTTGATGGCCTAGTGTCCATCGACTTTGACGATTGGTACCACATGCATGAGTCTTGTTGTGCATTGCATTATTTGGCATTGATGTAAATTATGATATCGTGATCTTTGATGTTTGCCTTTGGGACGACCCTGATGATGTTGTATATGATGATGACGTCAATTTTATGCATATCCTGTTTTTATATTAATTATAATGGATTGTGATTACTCACCCTGCCTGTTTGAATGTTGCCTCCACGTGGTATCGTCCAGGTGATCAGGCTTAGCTGTGGATGCCTTCGAGGACTTTTGGAGTTTATTTGCTTTTGGTCGATGTAGAGGGTCTTGCTCTGATATTGTAACATCGGGTTGGGTCGTTGAGTCGAACCATGTTGAGTTGTTATTTTTGTGGTTATTTGATTATTATGGCTTTTAATGAAAACCCTTTTGATTTTGGATTATTGTGGTTATGGTGGTTCCGCTGCTATTTGATGGCTTTTTGATTATTTTGAGGAAAACCCGTTGTTTATGGAGCAAATGTTTTATTTTGAGTTTATTGAGAAATGTGCACCCTTCTGAGGTGATTTTTACTCTGATAATTTGTGTATTTTGCCGTGTATATTCATGGGGTAGAAAAGGGTTTTACAAGTGCCTCTTAGTGAGCCCCAAAAAGCTATGATTCTGATGGATACTTCTGGTGTTACCCAGTACTCATCCAAGGCCTCTGACACACATATTTCTGGTAAGTATCCTATGGCTATAACTCCTTTAGTTTTTGATACTAATGTTTCTAAAATTGTCTTACTAACATCACCACCTCCACCTCCATCTTATAACACCTTCTCAATTCCAAATTCAACAACTTTAGAACCAGTCACAGAAACTCATATAGATTTTTTGAGAATCACTTATCTCAACAACAACACTGTGAACAATAAATAAAATTAGGTTATATAACCACTCTAGAACACCATCCATCTACTATATCATCACCTATTTCATCATCTATAACTAATGATCCCCAACCACAAAATCCAAAGGGAACACCACCCAAAAACTATCCTTCGAGAGGTTCTGATGACCATATGTCTGAAGGTTCACCCTTAGGCATGTTCAACTATGAACCTGACCATAAAGTTTCTGATTCTGAACCAGAAAAAGAAACAGATCCCGCTAAACCAAGACCTGTTTTTGGTCCCCACCATATTTCATATTCTGAAAGATACATAGACCTTCCCTCTCTTGTTTTTCCCAGTGTTTATGGCCCTAATCCTCACCCTACAATCATTGATATTTCTATTAGAAATCCTATCCAACCAAAACCTAAACACCCTTATGTTGGTAAGATTTTGAAGAAATTTGAATCAGATTCACAAAGGTGCCTTCACGCTGCTATGTGGATAGGTGTTCTCTCCCCTAATCCAGTAGAAAGTGATGTTGCTTGGTGTAACGCCCCGATTCCGATTATTCCCATTTTGTTGAGTCTTTTATTTAAATTGTGTGATAAATTATTTTATTTGTGAAATTGGTGTGTTAATATGCTATGTTGACATGTTATGATATTTTACCGTTTTTGAGAGTTTTCGGGGAAATTAGAATGGAGGGTATTTTGGACATTTCTCAATTAATAATAATTTAGAAATTTAGTGGAAATAGAATTTTGTGAGAAAATGAATTAATTGAATGTGAGTAGAAAATAAGAAAAGAAAAAGAGATAAGAAGAAGAAATAAGAGAGAAAGAGAAAAAAAAAAGAGAAATAGAGAGAAAAAGGAGAGAAAGAAAGAGGAAGAAGAGAAAAGAGAAGAAAAGAGGAAAAGCTTGGAAATCTTCAAAACAACTTCTAGGAATCGATTTAATCTGGTAAGGGTGTGAAATCTTATTATCTCATCAATGTATATCATTATGTATGTGTTTGCTTGGATGTTTTCTTGTTTTCCATAGCTTGAGTTCTAGGTTGAAATTGAGATTTTGTGAGGAATCGATGGTTTTACGGTTGAAAATCGGTGTTAACGTAATAGAATACTTGTCATCATGATTGAATTATGTTTTGATGGTTATATGACAGTTTGGAAATGTTTTGGGTGGTGAAAACATGATTTTCGGATGAGCTGGTGCGCTGATGGGTTTTTCTGAAAACGCAGGTTCGCACTGCGAATGGCTAGCGAGTGGGTAGCGAGCATTTTCTGAGTGTTCGCACTGCGAATGGAGTGGCGAAGGATGCGCTAGCTTCTGCCTTGATTCGCTGGGTGCTTCGCATTGCGAATGGGGTAGCGAGCATTCGCTGAGATGTTCACACTGCGAACGATGAGAATTTTCTAGGCTATTTTGCTTCTGCCTTGGTTCGCGGGTACACTCGCACTGCGAATGAAGTAGCGAAGGACTCGCTAGGAGCTTCGCACTGCGAATGTAGCAGTTTTTCCCAATTTGTTTCCTCTGTAACTTTTGATCTGTGTTTCGGCTTAAGGTGTGGTTTGATGCGTTAGAGAGCTTATGAAATGTACTTTACTATGATGATGTTTTGGAAATTGTTAGCCGATTTAATTATGTCGGAAACTCGTGAATAGTGTTATTTAGCGACTTTTACCGTTTTTGAAGGTGTGTTTTGGATGTGAATCATAAAATAGTGCATTGATGTGAATGTATATAGATTGTATGTGATGGTATGAGATGAATGCATGGATATATTGTGAATATGTATGCATTTCAAGAATGTCGTGAGTCATTTTGTATGTGAAACATAATGATGTACATTCTTCTGTTGTGTGATTCTAATGAGAATCCGTTGTAACGTCGTGTGCCTATGTGAGGTGTGAGCGATGATTACAAACGATTGTGTGCCTAGGTGAGGTGTGAGCAATCGGATTGTGTACCCATGTGGGGTGTGAGCAATCCATAAACATTGTGTGGCTATGTGAGGTGTGAGCAATGGGTGAACATCGTAGGCCCGACGGGGAGTTATATTGGTAACGAGCGATGGTTCCAATAAGTTCCTGAGTGAACTTGAGATGATTGAGTCGGTACCGCATTGCATTCGCATAAAGTCGTGAGTCGGTCTCTATGATTTGCATTTATCATCTTTATAATTGAGTATTGAGGAATAAACATGAATATGTATGTTTATGTGGAATGATGAGAATTGTGAAAGTATGCATGATGAATATGCTTGGTTTTGTATATATATATACATTGTGATGTATATGGGTGAGTTGTGATGAATTGTGGTGAAAATGTAGAATATGTGTATTTTTATGCTAAGATATATAATTATATGCATTGTTATTATGATAATATTTCTCACCCTTCTGCTGTTTTATGATGCTCTATGAGGCATTGCAGAGTAGGTATGCTGGTGGTCTTTTTGTGAAGCGTGTCTTCATTCTTTTGGTCGGTCGGCTCTGATATGTAGCACCGGGTAGCTAGGTTGTATATGATTCTTTTGTGATACATTTGTACATGTATCTTGTTGACGAATGTTTATGTAAACATGAATTATGTTGGTGGATAACACTTGATGATATTTATATATATGTATATATGTTTGATGTTATTCAATGTTTAGATTTTTCGCTTTTATTCTAAATATTGAGATGTGGGTGTAAGGACTAAGTTCCTCTGTTGCAAAGTTACCCCACTGTTGCATATCAATTGTTGAGCAGGTGTTGAATGTTTTAATTTCATGTATAATGTGACAAACCTCTTTTATACTATGTTTATAATTATACTCTGACGGAATTTTTAGTATGTGCCTAAATGATTATGTGATTATTTGGGGGTATAGAAAGGGGGTGTTACATTAAGTGGTATCAGAGCCAGTGTTGAGTCAGTTGTGTCTGTCTTGTGGTTGTGATGGTTGAACTGTTGTTTAACCTTGTTGTCATATTTGGGAATGATCAGAATATGGCTGGTAGAAACGACAATGCGATGGCTGCTGCTTTGGAAGCAATGGCTAGGGCGGTGCAAGGTGCGCCGAACGTGAATGCTAATGACGAGTTTAGGAAAAATCAACCACCGGTCTTCAAAGGAAGATTTGATCCCGATGGTGCTCAAATTTGGTTGAAAGAGATTGAAAGAATCTTCAGAGTCATGGACTGTGCGGAGGAGAATAAGGTGAGGCTTGGGTCTCACATGCTGAAGGAGGAAGCCGACGATTGGTGGGTCGGTATGCGTCAAGTTCTTGAGGTGGATGATGAAGAGATAACTTGGGATTTATTTCGTACCGAGTTCTTGAGGAAGTATTACCCTGAAAGTGTGAAAGGGAAGAAGGAGATGGAGTTCCTTGAACTGAAACAAGTTAGTATGTCCATGGTGGACTATACTGCTAAGTTTGTGGAGTTGGTTCAATTCCATCCTCACTATGCTGCAATTACTGCTGAGTTCTCAAAGTGTATTAAGTATGAGAATGGTTTGCGTCCCGAGATTAAACAAGCTGTGGGATATCAAAGGATAAGAAGGTTTACGGATTTGATGGAATGTTGTAGAATCTTCGAGGAAGATAGCAAGGCTCGTTCTACACATTACAAAAGTTTGAATGAGAGGAAGGGAAAGCAACAAGCTAGAAGTGGACTTTATGTGACACCCATTGATAAGGGCAAGCATAGGGGAAACTTTGATAAGAGATCTGGAGGAGGAGGTTCCGGTTCCGTTAAGTGTTACAAGTGTGGTGAAATGGGTCATAAATCATTTGAGTGTGGGAAGAGCGTGGTGAAATGTTCTAACTGTGGAGGCCTTGGGCATGCTACTACCGATTGTAGAAGGAATATGGTGAAGTGCTATAATTGTGGAGAAGTGGGTCACATTAGTACTAAGTGTACTAAGCCGAAACAAGCTCAAGCGGGCAGAAAGGTGTTTACATTAGCGGGGACGGACACTACTAGTGCAGACCATTTGATTAAAGGTACATGCTTTATTAATAGTACGCCTTTAGTTGCTATTATTGATACGGGAGAGACTCATTCATTCATTCATTTCTCATGAGTGCGTTAAGCGTTTGAATTTGTTTATGACTTCTTGGGGTGGTGAGATGGTTATTGAGACTCCTGCTTTAGGGTCGGTAACTACGTCTTTGGTGTGCGTAAGTTGTCCTTTGACCATGTATGGTAAAGACTTCCTTATGGATTTAGTGTGTTTGCCGTTGGAGGGATTGGACGTAATCTTGGGTATGAACTGGTTGCAATTTAATCGAGTTCGTATAGATTGCTATCACAAGTTAGTAAGGTTTACTTCTTTGGAAGATGATGAAGATGAGAGTTTCCTATCCACTAAAGAGTTGAAGAAACTTTTAGCGGACGAAGCTCAATTGTTCGGTTTGTTTGCATCATTGTCGGTGGAGAGTAAAGTTGAGCTCGATGTGTTCCCAGTGGTGTGTGATTTTCCAGAAGTGTTTCCGGAGGATATTACGGATGTACCGCCGGAAAGAGAAGTTGAGTTTTCTATTGATCTAGTTCCGGGTACTAGACCGGTTTCGATGGCACCGTATCGTATGTCGGCATCGGAGTTGGTAGAATTGAAGAAGCAATTGAATGACTTGTTGGACAAGAGATTTGTAAGGCCAAGTGTTTCTCCTTGGGGTGCTCCGGTATTGTTGGTAAAGAAGAAGGATGGGAGTATGCGGTTATGCGTTGATTATCGACAATTGAACAAGGTGACAATTAAGAACCAGTATCCGCTTCCAAGGATCGATGATTTGATGGACCAATTGGTTGGTGCGCGTGTTTTTAGCAAGATTGATTTGAGATCGGGATATCACCAGATTCGTGTGAAAGAAGAGGATATTCAAAAGACGGCCTTTAGGACACAGTATGGCCATTACGAATATTCTGTGATGCCATTCGGGGTTTCTAATGCGCCGGGTGTGTTTATGGAATACATGAATCGTATTTTTCATGAACAGTTAGATCGTTTTGTGGTTGTGTTCATCAACGATATTTGATTTACTCTAAGTCTCAAGAGGAGCATGAAGAGCATTTGAGGATTGTGTTACAAATTTTGAAAGATAAACAATTGTATGCTAAGTTGTCGAAATGTGAATTTTGGTTGTCGGAAGTAAGTTTTCTTGGACATGTTATTTTCGGTAGTGGTATTAGTGTTGATCCATCCAAGATTGATGCGGTGATGCAATGGGAGTCTCCTGGATCGGTTACGGAGATTCGAAGCTTTTTAGGCTTGGCGGGTTATTATCGGAGGTTTATTGAGGGATTTTTGATGTTGGCACTTCCGTTAACGCAATTGACTTGTAAAGGAAAGGCTTTCATTTGGGATATTCATTGTGAAGAGAGTTTCAATGAGCTAAAAAGAAGGTTGACAACGACTGCGATCTTGATTTTTCCAAATCCGACGGAACCATTTGTTGTGTATTGTGATGCTTCATTGGTTGGTTTAGGTGGTGTTTTGATGCAAGATGGAAAAGTTGTGGCTTATGCTTCAAGACAATTGAGAGTGCATGAAAAGAATTATCCTACACATGACTTGGAGTTAGCGGCCGTGGTGTTTGTTTTGAAAATTTGGAGGCACTATCTTTATGGTGCAAGATTTGAAGTTTTTAGTGATCACAAGAGCTTGAAATATTTATTTGATCAAAAAGAATTGAACATGAGACAAAGAAGGTGGTTAGAGCTTTTGAAGGATTATGATTTTGGTTTGAATTACCATCCGGGTAAGGCAAACGTGGTGGTCGATGCTTTGAGTCGGAAGTTGTTACGTATGTCCACATTGATGATAAGAGAATGGGAACTTTTGGAGAATTTTAGAGACTTGATTTTGGTTTGTGAAATGACGCCGAGAAGTATGAGACATGGTATGCTACATGTTACGAATGATTTTCTTGCAACAGTATGTGAAAAGCAAAAGTTGGATTTGAAGTTCGTTGATTTGATGATGAATGGGAATGAGGATTTCAAGGTTGATAATTTTGGAGTGTTGAGATTCCGTGGTCGTATTTGTATTCCCGATGATGCGGAGTTGAAAAAGATGATATTGGAAGAAGGACACCGAAGTAACTTAAGTATTCATCCGGGAGTGAATAAAATGTATCAAGATTTGAAGAAAATCTTTTGGTGGTCCGGATTAAAGAGGGATGTGGCTCAATTTGTGTATGCGTGCTTAACTTGTCAAAAGTCTAAGGTGGAACATCAAAAGCCTAGTGGATTGATGCAACCGTTGGACATTCCGGAGTGGAAATGGGATAGTATATCGATGGACTTTGTTACGGGAATGCCGAATACGTAAAGAGGTCATAATGCTATTTGGGTGATCGTTGATAGGCTTACTAAATCTGCTCACTTCATTCCAATTGATATTAGTTATCCTTTGGAGAAGTTAGCCGAGATTTATGTTCTTGCGGTTGTGAAGTTACATGGAGTTCCTAAGAGTATTATATCGGATAGAGATCCTAGATTCACATCGAGGTTTTGGGAGAGTTTACAAAAGGCTTTGGGTTCTAAGCTAAGATTGAGTTCGGCTTATCATCCGCAAATGGATGGTCAAACCGAGAAGACAATTCAATCGTTGGAGGATTTATTGCGTGCTTGTGTGCTCGAGCAAGGTGGTGCTTGGGATAGTTATTTGGCGTTGATTGAGTTCACCTACAATAATAGTTTTCATTCAAGTATAAGTATGGCACCATTTGAGGCTTTGTATGGTCGGAGATGTCAAACACCTTTGTGTTGGCATGAAACCGGTGAGAGGACGTTGGTTGGACCGGAGATGGTACAACAAACGACGGAGAAAGTGAAGTTTATTCGTGAGAAGATGAAAGCTTCTCAAAGTAGACAAAAGAGCTATCATGACAAGAGAAGGAAAGATCTTGAGTTTCAAGAAGACGACCATGTGTTTTTTAGAGTTACACCGGTTACGGGTGTGGGTCGTGCTTTGAAGTCGAAGAAGTTGACTTCTCGTTTTATAGGTCCGTATCAGATTTCTGCACGAGTTGGTGCTGTGGCTTACCGTGTGGCGTTGCCTCCGAATCTTTCGAATTTGCATGATGTATTCCATGTTTCGCAACTTCGGAAGTATGTTCCGGATCCGTCACATGTTATTCCTATGGACGAGGTTGAAGTGAGAGATAACCTTACGGTTGAAGCTTTATCGATTAGAATTTTGGACCGTGAAGTTAAGAAGCTAAGAGGCAAGGATATTGCGCTTGTGAAAGTAGCGTGGGGAGGCGCTGCGGAAGGCAATATGACTCGGGAACTAGAGAGTGGGATGCGAGAGTCGTATCTGGAGTTGTTTGAATCAGGTAATATTTTCGAGGACGAAAATTTCTAAAAGTAGGGGAGAGTTGTAACGCCCCGATTTCGATTATTCCCATTTTGTTGAGTCTTTTATTTAAATTGTGTGATAAATTATTTGATTTGTGAAATTGGTGTGTTAATATGCTATGTTGACATGTTATGATATTTTACCATTTTTGAGAGATTTCGGGGAAATTAGAATGGAGGGTATTTTGGACATTTCTCAATTAATAATAATTTAGAAATTTAGTGGAAATAGAATTTTGTGAGAAAATGAATTAATTGAATGTGAGTAGAAAATAAGAAAAGAAAAATAGATAAGAAGAAGAAATAAGAGAGAAAGAGAAAAAAAAAGAGAAATAGAGAGAAAAAGGAGAGAAAGAAAGAGGAAGAAGAGAAAAGAGAAGAAAAGAGGAAAAGCTTGGAAATCTTCAAAACAACTTCTAGGAATCGATTTAATCTGGTAAGGGTGTGAAATCTTATTATCTCATCAATGTATATCATTATGTATGTGTTTGCTTGGATGTTTTCTTGTTTTCCATAGCTTGAGTTCTAGGTTGAAATTGAGATTTTGTGAGGAATCGATGGTTTTAAGGTTGAAAATCAGTGTTAACGTAATATAATACTTGTCATCATGATTGAATTATGTTTTGATGGTTATATGACAGTTTGGAAATGTTTTGGGTGGTGAAAACATGATTTTCGGATGAGCTGGTGCACTGCTGGGTTTTTCTGAAAACGCAGGTTCGCACTGCGAATGGCTAGCGAGTGGGTAGCGAGCATTCGCTGAGTGTTCGCACTGCGAATGGAGTAGCGAAAGATGCGCTAGCTTCTGCCTTGATTCGCTGGGGTGCTTCGCACTTCGCATTGCGAATGGGGTAGCGAGCATTCACTGAGATGTTCGCACTGTGAACGATGAGAATTTTCTAGGCTATTTTGCTTCTGCCTTGGTTCGCGGGTACACTCGCACTGCGAATGAAGTAGCGAAGGACTCGCTAGGAGCTTCGTACTGCGAATGTAGCAGTTTTTCCCAATTTGTTTCCTCTGTAACTTTTGATCTGTGTTTCGGCTTGAGGTGTGGTTTGATGCGTCAGAGAGCTTATGAAATGTACTTTACTATGATGATGTTTTGGAAATTGTTAGCCGATTTAATTATGTCGGAAAGTCGTGAATATTTTTATTTAGCGACTTTTACCGTTTTTGAAGGTGTGTTTTGGATGTGAATCATACAATAGTGCATTGATGTGAATGTATATAGATTGTATGTGATCGTATGAGATGAATGCATGAATATATTGTGAATATGTATGCATTTCAAGAATGTCGTGAGTCATTTTGTATGTGAAGCATAATGATGTACATTCTTGTGTTGTGTGATTCTAATGAGAATCCGTTGTAACGTCGTGTGCCTATGTGAGGTGTGAGCGATGATTACAAACGATTGTGTACCTAGGTGAGGTGTGAGCAATCGTATTGTGTGCCCATGTGGGGTGTGAGCAATCCATAAACATTGTGTGCCTATGTGAGGTGTGAGCAATGGGTGAACATCGTAGGCCCGACGGGGAGTTACATTGGTAACGAACGATGGTTCCAATAAGTTCCTGAGTGAACTTGAGATGTATATTTTTATTTTTTTTTTTTTTTTTTTTTTTTTTTTTTTTTTTTTTTTTTTTTTTATCATTTTATAAAAGTTGAGTATTGAGGAATAAACATGAATATGTATGTTTATGTGGAATGATGAGGAATTGTGAAAGTATGTATGATGAATATGCTTGGTTTTGTATATATATATATATATATATATATATATACATTGTGATGTATATGGGTGAGTTGTGATGAATTGTGGTGAGAATGTAGAATATGTGTATTTTTATGCTAAGATATATAATTATATTGCATTGTTATTATGATAATATTTCTCACCCTTCTGCTGTTTTATGATGCTCTATGAGGCATTGCATAGTAGGTATGCTGGTGGTCTTTTTGTGAAGCGTGTCTTCATTCTTTTGGGTCGGGGTAGCTAGGTTGTATATGATTCTTTTGTGATACATTTGTACATGTATCTTGTTGACGAATGTTTTATGTAAACATGAAATATGTTGGTGGATAACACTTGATGATATTTATATATATGTATATATGTTTGATGTTATTCAATGTTTAGATTTTCCGCTTTTATTCTAAATATTGAGATGTGGGTGTAAGGACTAAGTTCCTCTGTTGCAAAGTTACCCCACTGTTGCATATCAATTGTTGAGCAGGTGTTGAATGTTTTAATTTCATGTATAATGTGACAAACCTCTTTTATACTATGTTTATAATTATACTCTGACGGAATTTTTAGTATGTGCCTAAGTGATTATGTGATTATTTGGGGGTATAGAAAGGGGGTGTTACACTTGGGAAGCTTATAAGAGATGGGTTAATTCCAATATTTCAAAGATGAAGAATTTTGGATACAAAATTTCTGAAAGGAATTTTCATTCAAGGTTTGTACCTGAAATGGTTACCTTACAGTTACACCGTGCTCCATTATGTCCTCCTGCTCCTGAAGTTATGGAAGTGGAGAAGGATAATAAGGAAGCTTCTGAGCATCCAGAGTATGTCATGGAAGAAACTTCTGCTCAGATTGTCCAAGAAGATCAACAGCAAGCTCAAGATAGTGAGCCAACACAATAAATTGTTTATGAGAATAAAAATGTGGTTGTAACTTCTTCTGAGACGATTCCTAAAGTGATTCTGAAGTCACTTGCTGAGATGAAGGAAGAAAGTGCTCTTGTCAGACAATGCTTGGATAAACAAGATCTTCTATTTGAAATGATTCTCTCCAGACTTCCGCCTCCTCCTCCGCCACAGAACCCAAACCCTTAGTTTTTCAAAATAGTTTAAGCACCTTTTTGTTTTATTTTGTCTAAGTGTTTATGTTTCTATTTTGCATGTTTGTTTTGTACTATTGTGCCTTTTGGAAATATCAATGAAATCATGTTGTTTCCTTATTTTATTTTGTCTATATCTTTTTGATTGATGACAAAGGGGGAGAAACGTAATTGATTTTGATATATTTTGTTAGTTTTTTTCAGGGAAAGTTAAGAAAAATCATAAGCTCTTGAAGTTTTTCAGATCAGAACTTAAGTTACTTGTTTCTGCATAAATGGTTTACTCTCTGATTTTGAAGTCTTAACTTCATCATTTGAGAAAGACTTCTAATCAAGCATCAAGTTCTAAGGAATTGTGAATTCCATGTTAACCAGAAATGACTCAACCGGGTATTAACCAGGCTCTAAAGCCCTTTCAAAAAGATTTTAAGCCAAGCTTCTGAAGTGAATTTCATCAGAGTGTTAACATTGACAACCAGTGTTCTGGATAAGTTTAATCAACTTCTTAAGACAAACCAGATTCTGACAGAAGATCATTCTGGTTCTCCAAAAAGGTTAATCAGGTAAGTACTCTTTCATTTTGATTTTATGTTTTTGGGATTATAAATCTCAGGGGGGGGGGGGGGCTTTTTGCCTCTTTCTGATGTGTCTTTCTGTGATTACCCTGTACAAATTGTTCATCAAAATACATGGTTTTGTAAGCATAAAAAGGAGGAGATTCTCAGAACAATATTTGATTTTGCATTTATACCTTTGAGTTTTGATGATAACAACGTAGTATTTGTGTAAGAACAATTTTTGTACCCTAATGGTTTGTTATTATGTAGCTTTAATAACCAATTTTGATTTTGAGTATATGACGTGCAACGTCATCAGTTTCTGAACATTTTTCTAAAAATTTTCTTTTGCACTAATTCACTCTTAAGAAGTTTTGGAAAGACGTTATGTTGCTTATGCAATGTTCGCTCCGCTTCTGCTTCTAGACGTGACTCTGATCATCAAGCTTCTGAAGAATGGCAAGCTTCTAAAGTTTTGTTACTTAGCTGAAGACTCTGAAGATCTCAAGCCAGATGTTGACACTGTCAAGGCTCTGACTGAAGATTCTTATTTCAGCAGTGTGTTTCTTCTTTTCATGCTTCATTAACTTTCTATCAGAAGCCAATGAATTTGAAGATAAGATTAAAGTGGATACATTATCAAATAGTACATGGTACTAATCGAAATATTCCTTCCACTACCTTAAAACATGGGTGAAGGATAGTACTATTCATCACACCTATTACTAATTCGTTAGTGGATAACTGCTCTTTTGGTATTCCCGATTCCCCCCCCCCCCCCCAACGGTCTCTTTCTTATGCTATATAAGTAGGACTTATAGACTTGAAGAAAGTTGCAAGATTTTGCAAAACTATTTCTACGTGAAAAGTTCTAAACTTTGTGCATACTTTTCTTTTAGTTATTGTATTTCATTTGTGTAAAAATCTGCTTGTGCAGAAGCAACTTATAACACAAAACCTTTATTCAAACTTGTTTGTTTGTGATTCCTTGAGGAGACTAAGTTGTAGTTGAATCTTTGAGAAGACAAAGAAAGTTTTTCTTTGTGATTTATGTAATCAGTTTGGTTATATTGGATTAAGTCCTTATGTATAAGGTGAAATCACCTTGGCGGTTGGACTTGAGTAGCTTTGATTTCAAGCGAACCAGGATAAAAATCCTTGTGTTTTTCTCACTTTGATATTTTGAGTTGGTAAAAAAAATTTATTTTTAAAACCCAATTCAACCCCCCCCCCCCCCCCCCCCCCTCTCTTTCTTGTGTTTTTCGCACTTTCATTTATCACATAACCACTTGAAAAAATTACATCCCTTCTCCATTTAATTTCTATAACAGTAACAGTACAAAAAACACACTCATAATGGCAATAACACTCGCTCCTCTTATTTTTTCTAAGCACATATCCAAATGTCCCACAACTTTGGTTGTATGAAGAGCTGCTGGAATACTTTGACATTGAAACAACAACCTTGACGAAGAAGAACAATTATGAAGGTGAAATTTGAATATTACAGAATTTGATGAAGATGAATAGGAAACCTTATTATGTTGAGAAGACGAATGAAATAATGGAACAACTGAATGAAATAATGGAACGACTGAATGAATAATGCAATCTAACTTGTTTACTGAGTCAGAAAATTTACTTTTGCCTTATAGTCATGCCACATCACCCCCAAGTTAATGTTTTTTCTCAAGATTTAACAAAAAGGATTAAGTTGGAAAACATAACAGTTTTTAAGGGACTTAATTGTAACGTTTATTAGATAATGGACTAAATTGAAACCTAAAATAGAGCTAATGGACTTCGCCACTAATTAAGCCAATAAATAATTTATACAATCAAAAATTAAATTTTTATTTTATATTATCATGAAAATACATAATAAAATATAAATTATTTTAATTAAAATAATGGGTTAATGTTGACTTATAGTTTTTCGCCAATCAAAAGAATACGAAGGAGTGTCACCAATGGATTGGAACTTTAAGTCAATCAATTTGAGAGGGCCTAAACGATTAAAAAACGATTAAGACCACATCTTAATGACCTATAATGACTCTATATCTAATATTACCATATTGGGCATGATAATCGATTAATAATGACTTAGCCAATCGATTGGAGTGTTACGCCAATCGATTAACTCATCAATTAATCCCATGAATCATTTCTCATTTTGGTTTTTCCAACTCCTATATAAAGGAGGGTTGCCTCCTCTTCATTTCACGCCACTTTTCAACTATTTACATTTTCGTTGGAATTTATCTCTATATTCTTTGTCTTTCTCTCTCTAGAAATTTTATTTTCACTTGAGGTTGTCGTAGTGCTCTTTAGTGAAACTTTGCTTGTAAGGAAGAGCTTGTATATGGTCGTGCTAGTCATTTAATTCTTAAGAGCAGGTTAATCTCGAGAGATCGGGTTTGGTACATAAGATAAACCAGTAAAAAATTTGTGTTTGGTTTCTTAAGCTTTGCTGGAAAAAGCTTTGTTTTGGTTACTAAGATAAGCCTAAAACTCTAAACGGTTCGTTAGCTTAGCCTGATATAAAAGCTATCATTGGTTAGGGATAAGCATGTAAAAATCTCAAGATCAGATTGTATTAAGGTTTGTGTCCATAACCTGTAAAGCTCTAAAGTTTATAGTCAAAATCTCAAGAAGACCTCTTGAGAACAAAACTAGGCCAACGTTCGACCAAACCTGGATAACTCTCTTGTGAAATATCTGTAACCCTTACTTCATTTATTTTATATTTTTTACTATTTTATATTCACTTCTATTTACTCTCAAGAATATACTAACATAATTATAAGCCTAATCGAGAAAAATATAAAACTAATTTCAAATTTTGAATACCACAATTCACCCCCTCTCTTGTGCTTGAAGACACTTGTCCAACAAGTAGTATTAGAGCCTAACTGAGATATTAAGTACTAATCGTCTCAGAGGAAAAAATCTTCAAGCTATTCACTAAATAAACCCCCATTCTTTAATGGAAAGGGTATATTTTTGTGGAAAGAGAAAATGACGTTTTCATAGAATGGGTGGATTGTGGTATTTGGAAGACTGTGAATGAAGATCCATTTGTTCCTACACACAAAGTTAATGGTGTTGTAGAAAAGAAACCTAAAAAGGTTTGGACCAAAAATGATAAAGAAAACGTGTAGCACATTTTAAAGGCGAAATATGTCATCACTACCGCTCTCGGTCTTGATGAGTTTTTGCGAGTTTTTCACTGCGAAACTAAAAAAGAAATGTGGGACATCCTCCAAATTACTCATGAAGGAACTATTGAGGTAAAGAGGGAAAGGCTGGGCACATTAAACCATGGGTATGAACTCTTTGGAATGAAACCTAAAGAGAGCATAAATCAAATGCAAACACGATTCACTCATATCGTGAGTCATATGAAAACTATGAAAAAACATTTTCAAATGAGGAACTCGTTGTAAAAAAATTTAGATGCCTAAATTGTAGCTGGCAACCCAAAGTCACTGAGATTTATGAATCTATAGATTTAGCAACTACACATAATCTTTTTGGAAAATTACAGGAACGCGAGATGGAACTAAAAAAATTTCTGATAATGAAGAAGATGGCAAGAAAAAGAAGAAAAGTATCACATTAAAACTTACAAGCATCAAATATATGGAGCCAGAAGATAAAGAGTGTCAAAGTGAAAGTAATGAATTCATGGAATTCATGTTTCGTAAATCTAAAGAATTCCTAAAACATGATAAAGAAGCTTCAAGGCTCCAGAAGCAAAGTTAAGAAAGTTCATCGTCCATTCCTACATGTCATCAATGCAGAAAGAAAAGGCACATAAGATCAAAATGCCCTCAAACCCCGAGAAGAAACAAAAAACAAAGAAAGTTAAAAATATCCCAAAAGAGAGCATACATATCCTAGAATAACGATGATATGGAATCTTTAGATAAAGGAGAAACAAACCTCAATCTCACAACAAAGCATCAAGACGATGATGTAACCTCTCATTTTTCCTATCAAGATTTATTTCACATTTGTAAGAAGCTAACAAAAGAAACGAGTAAATTAGAACAAATTATCTCTACCTCCAAAACACTAACTTTTCCCTTGAATTGAAAAATAAAAACATGTTGGAAGAAATAGAAAGTCTTAGAGAGAGACAATGTGATCTAATTTAAAACTATTCCTCATCTCATAGAGCCTTAGATGAATCTATCAAGTGTGATCAATGTGAAAATTTGAAAAATAAAATTGATGATCTTCAAAACACACTTGATAAATCCACTAAAGGGGAAGACAACTTGAAACTTTTGTTAGGTAACCAAATGGAGTCTTACAATAAGGCTGGTATTGGTTATGAACCTAAGAACAATAGTGATCGGAGTTGATCAGACTGGATCGTCGTGGCCTTCGCGTAGGGCAGATGATGCTTGTAGGAGAGGAGGGGGTGTACTTACAAGGCCCAAAACTAGCCGTTATGTTGGGCAGGGTGCCCAAAACTAGCCCTTATGCCTGGCAAAGGCGTAGTTCTGGACACATGTCCATGGCTGTCCAGGGATTGACGAAACCGTGCGTGACGGGCAGGTGTTCCGGGGAGGAGCAAATGTCTATGAGGCTCATTCGTCCAAAATGCCCAGTTGGAGGGAAGAAAGGTAAATTATGCCCTCTGTGGATTGGGCTTAGGCAATTGGGTCGTTCTGGGAGCAGAAGTGGATTGGGCCATGCCTAGCCACTAGTCCAGTCCAGAAAAGGAGCCCCCAAGTCGTTGCTCCTGAGCACGGGAGTGATGACTTAAGGATAGCTCATTGATCTGGGGAATGGTAGCAGAGTCCTCGTTTTGTGACGAAGAGAGTTGTCCCATGGTGGCCGTGGGCCCTGATGTCCTTAAGGCCCGTAACAACGTCTTGTTTTCCCCGTCGTACGGGGAGACCAACGGTTAGGAGGAACTGAAACATTGGGACGCCACGTGTGCCTCGAGCCCTGTGCTGCAGTAACTAGGTAATGATGGCTAGTCTGTAGCCATTATGACCTAGTTGGACATGCCTCTGCACGTGCTTCTCAGTAGTATAAAAAGAGAGAAAGTCCAGCCATTTTACACTTTTATTTCTCTCTCTTCTTCTCTGTCTTCTTCAGAAAGCTTTGTTCGCCGCCATCATCGTCCGCCGCCATAGCCGCCGTCCAAGCTTCGAGCATTTTCTTTCATCTTCTCCGACCATTTAAGTCATTCAACTCCTTGTATTTTTCCAGTTTTTTCATTTCCATTTTAGAATGCACGTGGTTAGGTTAGATTTAGGAGACATAGTAGTGTTTTCCAGTGGTTGTTGGTGGAGGACGGTGGTTGGGCCATCTTTTGCTGCCGGTATGGCCGCCGGAGCCCTTTAGAGGACTACGAGTAGGGTGGTCACTGGCATCGTTGCAACGATGACACCCAAGTAACCGTCATGGCTACTCAGTTTTCGGCGAACATTTGAGGTTTTCGGTGAAGCTTCAAACGAAAACTGGGAAGTGACTCGAGAAAGCTCCTCGTTGTGTGAGGGATCTTCCCTGAGTGCCTCCTCATGGGATAATCTTGTATTTTTGTTTAACTTAGGGCTTAGGTCGGGGACGACGTCCTCGGCCCTTTGCACGCCCTTTCACTTGACCAGCGGTGGAAGGGTGGATTTGATTTTGCGTCGAATTCACTTTTGTCCTCTGCTTTTCAGGTGATGGCGACAGGGCCCGACGGGGAAATTTTAATAGATTCATCCTCGGAGAGCTCCTCGGAGAGCAGTAGCATGGAAGCATCAACTGTCCCCAACGAAGTCGGGGAGGAGCTCGAAGAGAATCCTGCTGAGGAGTGGTTGGTGGCTGAGCCTATCGAGCACGAATCCATATTTGCTACTTTCAACGGGGATGTCTTCACGGATGTTGGGCCGGAGGAGGAATGGAAGGTGCATTTCCCCTCTCAAGACGATTGGATCTGTTCGGACTTCGAGGAGAGATTTGCTATGTACGAATATGCCTTTAAGGAGCTTGGGTTGAGGCTGCCCTTCTCTGATTTCCAGTAGTCTATCTTCGTACACCTGGACTTAGCCCCATTGCAGTTGCATCCTAATTCGTTGGCGTTCATCCGCGCCTTCGAGTTGACTTGCGAGTTTCTGGAGATAGGAGCCACGCTGCCCTTGTTCTTCACCATATTTCATCTTCAACGGCAAGTCACGGGGAGGAGATATGGCTGGGTGTCATTGAAGCAGCCCTGAAAGATGTTCAAGCCCTTCTCGGAGTCAATCCGGACGTTTAAGGAGAGGTTCTACATCATAGAGCCTGTGTCAGAGAAGGCCCAGGACAACATGTATGTTTGGCCGGTGTCGGTTGACAAGAATGGTAACGATATGCTCAACGAGAACGGGAAGCTGATCACAGACAGGGAGTTTAAATTTCCCTTTCATTGGAGTGGGAGTCATTTATCTAAAGAGCCCAATGGTTATGTTGCTCAGCCGAGCATGCTGGACGGGCAGGATCTGGTCGGCTACAAAAAGCTGGTGAAATACGTGAATTCTTTTAGACTTGCTGAATATTGGACGAAGAAGGGGAGTCCTATTTTCGAGGAGGACAGTAGCCAGCGGGTGGAGTACCGGTATATTAACACAAAGGTGCTTTTGGAGTGCAAGACCCCCTCGGACGCTTATAAGCTGCTCGGTAGTTTTAGTTATTTTAACTTGCCCGAACTATATTATCTTCATCGTCAAATATATTTGTTGTGTTTTCGCAGGTGAGATGCCCTCCGCCCACGAAAGAATGGTGAAAAATGTTATCGCGAGGAACAAGCCCGGAGCGGCCGCCCCAAAGACTCGCTTTGCCCAGCGCGCTCCTCCTCCTCCTCAGCCAGTTGCGGGGACCTCCTCGCCTACTCCTGCTCAAGGATCCCCCTTGCCCTTGGCATCCAAGTTTAAGCGGTCGAGGGCCAATGAAACAGTAGACCTCACCCAGGCATCAAAGAAAGGGAAGTTCGAGCTTCCTCCTTGTATCCTTGATAGGAGATTCTTTGAGGGGACGTCTCTGGTTGTGCCGCGGGCAGAGTCTCTCCTTGGAGGGCATGTATCATCCGAGTAAGAGGGCGCTGGTGGCGCAGGATGCCTCTGCACTGGTCAGAGTTCTGGAAATGGCGGCGATCTATGCTGAGGGGGATTCTGCAACTGAGTCCGAGCTCAGAGGTGCCCGGGCTACCATAGCCTCTCTGGAAGAAATGGCGAGGAAGGCCAAGGAAGAAGCCAAGGAAGCTGGTGATTCCAGGAAGAAGGAAGACAAGGAGGCTACCAAGTTGAAGGGGGAGAATGCCAAGACTTGAACAAGTCTTGAGATTTATGGGATGAGAAAGAGCTACCTAGTCCAACTTAATTTTTGATTAAGTTTGGAGTAGGATTAGCATTAGGTTTTAGGTAGTCTTTTCTCCTAAACCTCACTAACCATAGGACATCCATGCATGATAACATTAGGACTCTTAGTTTCCCTTTAGAGTTTCCTTCGGGTTTTCTCTCTTCTTTCTCAAAACTAAAGTAAAAAACACTTAATAAAGGTTGACGTGTATTGCGCTTGAGCCTTCTATGTGGGATGTGGGGAACGAGGGGCTTCCTCTCATTCTTCTAGGATACCTAGTGTACATCCTGTTGGGGACGATGCGCGAAGTATTCGTTCCTGTATTTAAGACTTTGGTTCAATGCAAGTTGCAAATAATTGTAAAAGACACTTCTTGTTTAAAAAACTTCAAACCAACAGTAACGTCTTTCCTTCGGGAATTCTTTTCTCATCTCACTCACTCTCAACGTACGAACGTGCCCTACTCGTTCTCTTGCAAGATGGTAACGCACTCGGACCAGCGAGCCTGCAACACCTGAGCTAGAACGTTAGCCATTCCCAAAAAAACACAAACAAAGTGACCATAGTTGAGGGGAACTACGTCGCTCTGATTCTCATGCTCCCGATGAGATACGTAGGCAGTGGGGTAGGGCCCATTCGAGCACTTCTTTTATTTTCCCTACATTTGTTCCTATTTCTTTCTCCTTTCCCTTTTCCTTTTTCCTGTTCCTTATTCTTTCCAGTAGCAGTGGAGCTCCAGACGACGACACCCTTTAATCGAGACTAGCAAGCGTGGATCCCATCGGGTACGATGGACGCGTGGGGGTGCTAATACCTTCCTCACGCGTAACCGACTCCCGAACCCGGTTCTCTTGGTCGCAAGACCATGCTCTTTCCTTCCCTTCAGGTTTATGCGGTGTTTCCTTTCCCTCTCTTGGGATAAATACACATTGCTGGCGACTCTGTTTCGGTGCCACTTTCGCGTTTGTACTTGGATGAAAATCCCGGGAGTGACAGCTAAAATGTGTTATAGATGAAGAGAAATAAATTCTACAAGTTGAAGTTTGCACATGTAAGACATTTCAAAAAGAAAAAACAATTAAACAATTAATTAAGATGCCAAAAATAAAATAAAATAAGAAAATAAAATATGGAAAAATTTTATAAAACTAAAAAGAAGCTTCATGATTTTTTTTATGATTTTTAGATGCATTAAAATGGTTTTAGAAAATTAAAATGCAAAACAACAATGAAAATAAAATAAATCAAATGAATTAAGCAAAGGGGGTGCAATCAGCAACAAAAACACATTGTAAATGAAGGTGGGCTTAGACTGGGGGTGCATTTAATAAGCCCAAGACAAAAAGTCCAAAGGCGCAGGTCAAACAATCCCATGGAATTCATTCAAACAGTCAGATTCAATCACAACCAATGGATTAATCCTACGCATACCAAAAGTCAATGCAATCAACAAGTACTCACGATCAGTGGACCAGATTCACATGCACACAATAGAATAGTGGACACGCACACGCACACACACAAACATTCAGAATACCATAGGAAACCCACATGAGCAACACGTGATTTTTTAATGCGTTGTCAATAATCCAACCATCAGATGCATCAGACGTCTCATATTAAATCAATAATTCAAAACTTAAAAAAGATCAAAGGCTGGGATGTGAGGCACACGTTAACAAACATGGGGTAACAAACACGCAAACATCAAAATAAAAACAAAATAAAAAGAAATGTGGCAAATCGTGAACCATTAGATCAAGCAACAGACGACTGAGATTGCGTCATCTTCGGTCAAACCTATCGCCGGACTGAACCACCACTAGTCGCCGGAGCTAGGGCTCCGATCACCCTCTCCGGTGAGCTGTAACTCCAACTTCTCCAGAAATAACACATGAGTATACCAGTTTGACCAGAAAAACACAAGGAACTCAAATATCCAATCCATTTCATCAGATAACAAACACACAATGCAAATCGAACGAAAACAATTTTAGATCTAAAACTTTAAACTCAAAATTCATCCATGATACACGTCCAAACTTCAAATAAAATAGATCAACATGCTCAGTGAAGTCCACAGATCATAATGCACACAATAAAACTGAGTTCTATGAGTATGAAAAATTCACCAACCTGAATCTTGTAGAACTTGAAATCCTCCAAGAAATCCCTCCAAAAACTGCAAATCTACTCCTTGGAACCTCTAGATGCAAAATAAATGCAACTAGAGCTTGAAATCGTGCTAGATCTTGAGGTTTGAACTTGAATCCTCTTGAATGGCACTTGGTGAAATCCTCAGTATGAGCTCAAAATAGCAGTTGATTCTTGCTCTATTCTCTTCACTGATCAAGAATGTGAAGAGAAATCTCCAAGAAACTCCAAGGAAAGTGAGATTCGAAGAGAGAAAGTGTGAGAGAAAAAAACCAAAACTGTGCAAATGAGAGTCTCTGACCTAGCTGTGAGGGTATGAGTAAGCATATATACTCTTGATTATTCCACTGATTATGACTAGCAAGTGATTAGAACCTTGGTTAAGGAGATTTTGATGAATTTGCAAAAATGCATTTTGTACCACCACCACTAATCCACACGTGATAAGCCCTTGTAATCAGCATGATTCACCTCCAATTTACTTATTGATCACCTCTGAATTGAAATTGGGCCTTGTACTTGTTTGGTTTGTGAGTTTTGAATCAATTTGCATAATTGTACTTTGTGAAAATAATGAGAAATAAGTCATGGAATGAATTGATTCAAAGGCCAAAAATGATCCTCTTGACTTGTATTTTGATGTTGTAATATAACATGAACCAATAAAATCAAATACAAGTCCATTTGTGCCAAACTGCAAAAGGTGGAAAATTTGAACCATATGAAAACCTCAAAATGCACCTTGCCATCTTCTGACCATAACTAGAGTTCCACAAATGATATGGAGATGTTCTAGTACTTTTTGGAAATGGGAGAGAAAGATCTTCAACTTTCATGTTGGAGGAAAATTCATTTGGAGCTTCCTTGATGATGAAAAGTCAAGTTGAATGTGGTGGAAAAATTGCCAAAAATGGAAAGTTCTCATTATAGGTCATTTTCCAAATTTAGTAACTTTTGCACAAACTCTTAATTTTTGATGAATGATGCCATCCATGCCATTCCTTGACCAAATAAAGGTATATGGACTTGAGAATCATGATTTGAACCTTTGCAAACCCATGGTTGACTTTCCTTTTGAACTGTTGACTTTTGCTTATTTCACAAGTAACTGATCCATTGAACATCTTCCTCAAAGAACCAATGACCAAGATTCCATCCATGAACACTTAAGGCTATAAGGAATACCATAAGATCAAGTCTTGCCCAAGAAATCAGAAATAAACTGATTTTGGGTCAAACCCTAATTTTGACACCCTCTGGTTAGGAGGAAAAAACACATCCTCCAAATCCAAATTCCTCTGAATATGATGTGTATCCTCTCAAACAATGATGAGATATGCCCTTTGGAGATGATAAAAACTCAAAGAGCTTGCCCATTTGAAGGTCAAATCCCAAATTTTGACTGCCTTGTGTAGGAGATCATGCACTGTCCAATCTTCTTGGTGAATTCCCTCATTTTAATAACTTGTGAGATCAAATGGAGATGATACATGATGTAAGAGATCCTTGAGGCTTGTGAGAAACACTTGGTCTTCTTCTTTGGATGATCAACACCTTAGAGAATCACCTGATCACATGCCCTTATGGAAGATGCCATGCTAAATGCTTGATGTTTTATTTTTCTATGCTTGAATGCAATGCAATGCAATGAAAGCCCGTGCTAAAAGATATGAAGAAAAGAGAGGGCAAATTTTGGGGTATTACAGCTGCCCCTATTCAATCACTGTAGACCTGAACGGATGATAGCGATTGCTGTCAGACTTTTAAGGTATGGAGGGATTGAATACCAATAATAACCCGAAAATTTGCACTCTGCAGGGAAGAAGAAAAGGGATATAAACCCAACCAACGAACTCTGCTTGAATAAAACTCTGGTGATGAATAATACCACTAAAGAGATGTCTTTTATACAACGCCAAACGACTACTGGCCTACCACACTACGGGTGGACTTTAGCAATGTCTTTTGTACAACGCCAGACGACTACTGGCTTGCCACACTACGGGTGGACTTTAGCAATGTCTTTTGTACAATTCCAGACGACAACTGGCCTGCTACACTACAGGTGGACTTTAACAATGTCTTTTAGCACAACGCCAGACGACTACTGGCTTGCGACACTACGGGTGGACTTTAGCAATGTCTTTTGTACAATGCCAGACGACTACTGGCCTGCCACACTACGGGTGGACTGTCTTTTTTGAACGGAGTCAGAAGACTACTGACCTGCCACACTACGGGTGGACTTTTGCCAAGCTACGGTTGGACTTTACAGCTGAATTGCCACACTACAGGTGGACTTTGCCTTGTTTTGCCACCCTTGGATTGTCTTTCGCCAATCTACGGTTGGACTTAGCTGCGGTCTTTTAAAGGGAGTCAGATGACTACTGACTTGCCACACTACGGGTGGACTTTTGCCAAGCTACGGTTGGACTTTAAGAATTTGCCACTCTTGGATGGACCTTTTTCCAATCTACAGTTGGACTTTAAGAATTTGCCACCTTTGGATGGACTTTTTGCCAATCTATGGTTGGACTTTAAGAATTTGCCACCCTTGGATGGACCTTTCGCCAATCTACGGTTGGACTTTAAGAATTTGCCACCCTTGGATGGACCTTTCGCCAATCTACGGTTGGACTTTAAGAATTTGCCACCCTTGGATGGACCTTTTTCCAATCTACGGTTGGACTTTCCAATGATTTGCCACCCTTGGATGGACCTTTTGCCAATCTACGGTTGGACTTTAAGAATTCCAATACTGGATTACTCTCTGCATCCATGTCAGACATCTCTGCTAACTCTGCTGAGGAACAATGATCAATGATTTGACTTCAGAGACTCCTGAAAGGATGATATCTCTGTTGGAGAATGAATGAACAATCCGTCTGCTTCGAATTATCATGCTTGCCAAAAATAAATTGGACTTTGAAATATGGGGAAATGATGATTCTGCCAAAAATCACTTCATCTGCTTGGGGATGAATTCTGGTCATAACAACTCCGCTAGGGACGAGAATCCTTTTGAATGACGTCCTGCTAGGGAAGAAAAGTCATTAAAACTCTGCTTGAGGATCTACCAAACCTGAGATCCTTTGCAGGGAGAATCAACCTGTTGTTAGGCCTGGGAAAGCATGTATTATCACCTTGCTGAGGAATAAATTCTGTTGATCAATAAGCCTCTTGCAGAGAAAAACAACTCAGCTCGGGAATATTGTTGACAAGATTCAATGATGAACTCTGTGGGGATATCATTACCAGAGATACGATCTTGCTGGGGATCAGGGCTGCTCTGTAGGGGATGTGCAAATCCTGGTTAGAAGACGTTCTGCTGCAACATGCTGGAAGAGAGTCCTTAGAGATCTGCTGAGGAGACCCAAAACAACTCCACGGTAGTCTGCTGAGGAATAAGACTGTCAAGCTTAGGATAAGTGTCACAATGTCCCACGCTAGGCGCTTTCCGTTTGACGATTCCGTTGGGGATGATGAGTTTATAACAAACTCTGCTGGAGAAAACCGCCTTAAAGCGTCTCATGCTGGGAAATGCCTTTTGAGAGGATTTTACGGAAGACCAAATGTCCTCAAACTCTACTGGGGATGATAGATCTATAACATCTTCTGCCGGGGGAAAGTCAATATGCCCCATGCTTGGGAAGGTCAACAACTTGCTTCCTGCCCCATGATACAAGACTTACCTGAAGAAATGTCATAAGAGGATTTTACAGGAGATTAAGCATCTTCAAACTCCTGACGACTTCACTGGGGATTAATCATCAACTTCGATGTCCGTGAACCAACTCTACTGGGGATTCGCAACCGTTATCGACACAGAAAAGCTTGTAGCTATTGGAAGTACTGAATGAGAGAATCGACTTAATAAGATACAACGATACCCAGTTGAACTCAATTCACTGATATCGAGACGTCGTGAACGACCGTCGACCAAATGGTGGACTCAATCAGTAAGCGTTGTGACAAAAGGGCGACAAGTAAACCCTTCCTTGATCATGATTGCCCCACTCTTCTGCGTGGGAATAAGTAATTACCTGTCTTGTGCTTGAAATCATCTGAATCTGTTACCTGCAACAAAAGAAAACACACATATGCCCTGGAATATTGCGTGGTTTGGATCCACCATCCAGGATTATTCAACATTCAAAGTAATTCTAAATGTTTTTCTACACGTGTTATTGTGAAGCCACCATGTTTTCAAATGCAATGTTTTATCAAAAATTTGGACGTTTTTGCAAACAAAGGAGTAAAACAAAATAAGAAGCTTTTAACTGAAATTCAATTTATTGATCAAAAGGCCCAGAATAGGCAATTACATCAGGAAGCAATCCCTGGAAAGAGGTGATTGTTGAAAATTGAGAAAAGAAACTATCCTAATGGCAATGTGAAAACGGCTTTCCACTGAGTTTTAATTCTGCTATGGCCAGTATGTCTTCAAGACTCCCCGACCTTGCCTTCTGAGGAATGATCAGACCGATTTCTGCCCTTTGGAATGTCAGTTGTTGAAACGATGATGGAGTACAGATAACTCAGATCGTAGTCGTTCGCTTAAATCCCTCTTTTGCGTGGACCACCCTTTCGGGTTTTCAATCCACCGGGATACCCTTTTTTGCCTGAGTTGTCCTTGCGGATTTTCAACTCACCGGGTGTACAATTTTTTATTTATTATCCCTAATTTTTGCCCGAACCTTTTTTATTCTGTTTTTGTGGTTCGTCGGGATGCCCTTTTTTTCCTGGACCTTTCTTTTTTTTCCCAGCGGGTCTATTCATGCGAAGTATTTTTTGACTACGTCTGAGTTGACAGGGGATGAAAAGTCTTCGCCATCAATGGTTGTAAGTAACAAGGGTCCGCCCGAGAAAACCTTCTTAACCACGAATGGACCTTCATAGTTAAGAGTCCATTTGCCCCTGTGATCTGTACTTGGAGGAAGGATTCTTTTAAGTACCACATCTCCCACTTTGTAAACCCGAGGACGTACTTTTTGGTCAAATGCCTGCTTCATCCTCCGTTGGTACAACTGGCCATGACATACAGCTGCCAGTCGTTTCTCCTCAATAAGGCTCAACTGATTAAATCTAGCACGGACCCACTCAGCCTCGTCTAGCTTGACATCCATCATGACTCTGAGGGATGGAATCTCCACTTCAACCGGTAGTACTGCCTCCATACCGTATACAAGTGAGAATGGGGTTGCCCCAGTGGACGTGCGCACTGACGTTCGGTACCCATGCAAAGCAAATGGTAACTGTTAGAACAAGAATTGATTCTACATTCCTAATAGTTTTGATGATAACAAACACTATATTATTTAGAACTTGATGCTCCTTAATTCATTTATTCTGATATGTAGGGAAGTTCTAATGTATAGAAGTTTTGATATAGAAGCATCACAAGATCTAGAACAGCGAAGTTCCAATCAAGCGAAGTTCTGATATGGAAGTATCACGAGATCTAATCTAAGAGAAGTTCTAATCAAGTGAAGCTCTGATATGGAATTATCACAAGATCTAAACTAGCGAAGTTCTAATCAAGCGAAGTTCTGATGAAGAATGTGTCACGCTTCAGCACCAAAGCTGCCTTGAGCCAGAAACTCTGATAATTCAACAAATCAACATGGACTCTGATATGCTATCCTTCACAATTATGAGTATCACAAAGTAACGGATTATGCGAGACAAAATCTGTATTTTTGGAAAGAGCATTCAATGGCACTTTATCAACCTCCAAAAATAATTCTCACGTCTCCTATGGATAAAATCATTTCATCTATTTAAAGGAGCCCATGCACAAATGACAACTACACTTGCGCGCATACACATTCCAATTCCTCAAGTTTTCATCTGTTTTCAATTCGATCAAAATATTGTGTAAACATCACAGTTGTGATATATAACTTATTATAAGCATCTTATACACTTGTTCTTTTTTTTTGAAATTCCTTGAGAAAACCGAGTTGTGGTCAAAACTCAAGAAGACAGTGACAATTGTCTCTGTGATTGTGTAATCTTTATTGATTAGTGGATTAAGTCCTCAAGAGAGAGAGAGGCGAAATCACCTTGGCGGGTGGACTGGAGTAGTTTGAGTTCAAACGAACCAGGATAACCAACGTGTCCTTTTTGCTTTAAATTTTCGAAAACCCCAATTCAAACCCCCCCTTCTTGTGTTTTTCGTTTCTTCAATTGGCATCAGAGCGCCTGGTTCTGGGTGCTAACACTTAACTGTGTCAGATAAAAGATCCTTCAAGAAAAACACTATGGCGGAACCCGTTCAGAACTACAATGACAAAATCAGTGGCAAACCACCAGTGTTTGACGGCGAAAACTTTGATTACTGGAAAGACTTAATCTAAAGTTTCTTTCTGGCTCATGACGGCGATCTCTGGGATATGGTAACTGGTGGTTACACTCATCCTGTTGGAAAAGACGGTCAGAAGATTGAAAGGAAAAATATGACGGATCAACAGAAGAAAGATTTCAGAAATCATCACAAGGCCAGAACAATTCTCCTTAGTGCGATCTCCCACACAGAATATGAGAAGATCATAAACAGAGAATCAGCCAAACATATATTTGATTCTCTGAGAATGACGCATGAAGGCAACACTCAAGTCAAAGAGACTAAAGCTCTGGAACTCATCCAGAAGTATGAAGCCTTCAAAATGGAAGAAGATGAAACAATTGAGAAAGTGTTCTCAAGGTTTCAAATTCTGGTTGCTGGATTAAAAGTTCTGAACAAAGGGTACTCAACAGCAGATCATGTCAAGAAGATCATCAGAAGCTTGCCAAAGGTGTGGAGACCCATGGTCACAGCACTAAAGCTCTCCAAGAACCTCAACGAAATATCTCTTGAAGAACTGATCAGCTCTCTCATAAGTCACAAGATAGAACTAGAAGAAGATGAACCCCAGAAGAAAGGTAAGTCTGTTGCTCTTAAATCTAAATATAAATATGAAACTAAAGCTTTTCAGGCAGAAGAAGATAGCTCTGGTGGCTCCTCAGAAGAAGATGAACTATCACTTCTTTCCAACAACTATGGAAAAATAGGCAAAGGAAATTCAGAAACTCTAGAAGATCAAGCAGTCATTCTGAACCATCTTCTGGACACAAAAAGTCAAGAAACAAAGAGGTGGTGTGTTACGAATGCAAGGAACCTGGTGTAATACCCCAAAATTTGCATTCCCTTTTTGGCATCATAGCATGGCATTATCATATATCATATCATATCCATCTCATTAGCATTGCATTGCATCTTTAACATAGAAAAATGAAGCATAGCATCCTTCTTACCATCAAGGCATGTGCTCAGGTAAAAGGTAGATAATTAAGGAATCATGCAAGGCACAAAAAGGTCAGACAAGTTCACTCAAGCCAAGCCAAAGGTCTTTCATGTCTCATGCTATCTCAATTGATCATCCAAAACCTCAAGAAAGTGAGATTCAACAGGAGATTTGAGCACTACATCTTTCACTATGCAAAAGGTCAAAAATGAAGGAAAAACCCTCAAAAGAGATAGGTCATTGGTTCAAAATCATCCTCAAGTGGCATATCTCACCATCCTTTAAGAGGATGCACATCATACTCTGAGGAATTTGAAATTGAAGACTGCACATTTTTCTCCTAGGAGGAGGGTACCAAAACTAGGGTTTCCAATTAAATCAGGGCATCTCTGATTTTTTGGACAAAACTTGATGTCATGGTATTCTAAATGTCCTTAAGTGTATGTGTATGTAAAATTGCCTATCAATTGGTTTTAGAAGTGGTTCAATTGGAAGAAAGATAAAAAATCAGGAAATTTGGGACTAAGTCAAATAATCAGAGGAAAAAGTCAACTCTTGACTTTTTGAGCCCAAAATCATGAAATTCATGTTATATGTGACCAATGTACAAAATTTGATCAATAAACTCCAAAGGAATCATGAAAAATCAAGAATGTGGAAAGTTGCCATTTTTGGAAGAAGTAGGGTTTCCAAAAGTAGTAATTTTGAGCCATTTTGCATCAGAGTTTGAACCAAGGCCATTTAAAATTAAGACCTCAAATGAAAATTCCACTCGGCCATAACAAAAGATCTTGTTTCAAGCTTCAAATCCATATGTAGAACATCTCCATTGAATAAAAATTGAGTGAGATATGATTGACCAAAGTTTGGGCAAAGTAGGTTCAAAACTAGGTCATGACCAAGGATTTTCAGGTCACGCGCATGTCCTTTTTACAAACAGTTGGTGGGCCAAATGTTCACCTATTTTTCTCATGGTTAGAGGCTTCATTTGCAAAACTTGTCAACATCGAAAATGTTCCTTGTAATGTCCTCTTCAAGTTTCATGTTGGGCAAAATTTGATTTGATCAAGCTATGAGGTTGATATAATGGTCTCAAGTTGTGATGATCTTGCTGAAATTCCATGCCAAGATGCATTGCTAGCCAACCTCATTTCCTTGCCCTTAACCAGTTTCCAAACTTGTGTGTTATGAGTCATTTTCCAACCTCTTCTAAGCATCATTTCATGTTATTTTTCACACTAAACTTGTAGCATTATATCCCCTCTTTCAAATGAGCCCAAAAACACACCAAATCATCCATTGGGTAGAGAGAAAAACATCATCAAACCACCCTACATTACACTGATGCATTGTTGGCTTTGATGTGCAATGTGGTTCAGACATCCATCAAACATTTCTTTTCCTCTTTTAACCAAGCACATATCATCTACACTATGCACAATAGCACGTGCTTTACATGGAAATAGAAGGAACAAACTTGCTGAGCAAGTTTCTAATGCAACAGCCTTTCGTTTCTCTTTACCTCCACCATATCATACCATGAGTTGCCATTACATTACCATTGCTCTCCCTAACTAACTTGACTCAGTTAGTTAGGGATGACTCACTTAACTCAACTGTGACTCAGTTAATTCACTCATTCAACCATGGTTAGCTCACGATATAAATAAAAACCTCACCCTCTAACTTCATTTTCTAACTTCATTCTTCTCATTTCACTCCAAAACACTATGTACTTTTCTCTCTGATTCTCTCACTCTTTTTCATCAAAACTTCTTTTCTTGCATGAGTTTTTTCATCTGCTTCATCTTTATCATCATCAATGGAGTATGATTGAAACCACACGATTTCCTCAAGTATATCTCAGCAAGCTTTGAATCTCTTTGCTCTGCTCTCAAGAAATAGCATTTATTTTGCTCAGTTTTGAAGCTTCAAGGTTGAAGAGCAAGTGTTTCCTCTGGTTTTCTCAAACTCTACAAGAACTGCAAGATCAGGTTCCAAAGCTCACAAACTTTTCTCTCACGTTTACTTGATTATTTTGTGTTTTCATGATGATTTGAGCTTAATAGAAGCATTTGAACTCTGGCTAGTTAATAGAGCTTCTTAGAAGCTTAGATCCAAAAACTTAGGGCAACATGTTCATGCTTATTTCTTGCAGTATGTGAATGGTTTGATGATTTTGTTGGTAGATTCATGATGTGTGTTACTTCCTCTTCATTTTGGCATATTTTTTGTGAAATTCTAGAAAGTTGAAGTTGCACACGGTTGTGGTTCGCCGGAGAAGGTTACCGGAGGTCCCTCTCCGGCCGGTAGCTTTGTGTTAGGGTTTCATTGCCAGTTTGAATGTCAGCCGTGTGATTTTGTTGATCCAAGGGTGGAAAGGTTGCCAGCGAATTAATGGGGAGGGTGTGTGTCATGTGTTTCATTTTATCCCCTCTGATGATTGCATGCATGTGCGTATTTGTTTGTTATGATGTGCCAGCAATGAGATGTGTATGATTCGTGTACTTTGACTTTGGTTTGACTCTGACTTAATCCAATGGTCAGGCGTGAGTCAATTTTGTTGACTGAGATTCCATGCTTGTTAGTATGTTCTGCGTGTTTAATGGACCTAGATCAAGTTGATATTTGCACCTCTCATTTCCAAGGCCCAGACATGTTGAACTGTTGGTTTACTTTATTTGCACCCCACTCTTGTTTTCATTTCATTTTTATTTTCTACATTTTATGCACGTTTGCTTTTGTTTTCTAAAAATAATAAAATACATCATAAAATTCTATAAAAATTTATAAACATCAGTAAGACATTAAGGAAATTTTTGGCATTTTTATTTCATGATTTTAGGACATTTTTGCCCCTGTTACACAATTTTCTTTGAATTTCCACTTGTGTGTTTTCTAAATGTGATACACAAATGTGTATAATTTTGTTCTTGCTCATTATAAATGGTTTGGATTTGGTTCCTTTTGCATTGATTCATTGACACTTTGAAGCATGATATTTGATTTTTGTTTGATTTTTTAGATCATTTTATGGCATGTTTTGATGCTCATCTTTGTACTACTTTGCATGGTGTCTCAATTTGACCTAATTGCATTGTTTGACATCATTTTGCCTTGAATTTTCACATGATATCTTGATGCATGATTCACTTATGATTTAGGCATTCCAATATTATGCTTGCATAATTTTCATAAATCCATTTTATTTTTGTTTGACGCATTACATTTGAAGTATAATAACATGTCATATCATTCTAGTTTTTGTGCATGTTTACATGAGTTCTTTTGTGTATATTTGTATGATCATTTGCATATTGTATGAGCTATTCATGTGAGATTATAGGTCATTGGCTCACATTATAGGTCATCTTTGCATGTTCATTTACCTTTGAACTTTGTGCATCCTTAGCATGTATTGGTATGCATCCTTTCTTTTGAACTTCCACTTTAATTCTTCTTCTTATACTACTTCTTGAATGTCTTGATAATTGATTCATGAATACTTTGAGATGTTTATAAACCCTTTTCCATTTGGTTTCAATTCTGACTTTAGGTTTACATGTTCCATTTATGCATGGTTCTTCCTTTCCTTTCATCTTTTCATCTATCCTTTCTCATGATAACATGTTGAATGTTAATGGATGGTGATTGTTGCTCATTCTTTTGAATTGATAGGATGATATTCTATTGTTTTCAATATGATGTACATTCTATTTTTGACATTAGGATTTGATTTTTCATCTCATTCTTTTGAGTTTTATGGTGCATTAAGTGTTCTTTTGCTTCTTATACTTCTTATACATGTTCACTAACCATGTAGGGGCATTGGTAAGTTGAAATTGAGTGTGGATAAGGAATCCACATTCAAACTTCTTTCCTTTCATCTCTTTTATAATTCAATTATTTTGTTTTGTTAAGCACTTATGTGCTTTCTTTTATTAACTCATTACTTTCCCTTTTGAGTTACAATTCATCTTCTACTTTAGAAGTGAATTGTTTAGCTCATTTCTTCTTTAGACTTTAGGCTTTGAAACCTCACAAACCTTAGGATCACTCCCTTAAACAATCAATTAGGATTGAGTCTTAGTTCATATAGATTTTACCTTTTCTTCTCTCTTGAGTCTCTTTTCTCATCTCAAAGAAAATTCAAAATATCTAATAAAGGTAGGCATTTATTGCATTTAGGCCTTTCATATAAAGAAAAGATTATAAGGGGTCTTCTCTTATAATCTTAGAATGTGTAGCATATAGCCCATCTTTGGGTCAATGTGTTAAACATTTGATCTTGTATGAGGGACTTAAATGCAATACTTGTTGAAGGTACAAATAAAAACACTTCTTCATTTCATAATCAACAAAAACACTTAATAAACACAAGTATGCTAGTGTGTTTGAACCTTGACAATTGGAACTAAGTGTGGGGGTCTTCTTCACCCTTAGTGTGCTTTCTTGCCCATTCCATCTTGGAATGTGAGAATGTACACATTCCAATGACTAAGATTTAGATACACTATCATATGCAAACAAATGAAAAAACTTCTAAAAGACAAAAACAAACAATAACGTCTTTCCTTCGGGAATTCTTTCCTCATCTCCTTCATTTATTCCTTAAGGATGCGTCATTTCCGTTCTACCGCAAACAGGTAACGCCTAAGTCTCCCTACAGCGAGCTGCAACGCCTAAATTGCTAGAATGTGAACGTTGACGTATTCCACTAAAAAACACAAACGATCCATTCCTAGTTAGGGGAACTACGTCGCTCTGATTCTCATGCTCCCGATGAGATACGTAGGCAGTGGGGTAGGGCCCATGCGAGCACTTCTTTTATTTTCCCTACATTTCTTTCTCCTTTCTTTCTTTCAGTTCCTTTCCCAGTATCCTTTTCCTACACCCTTTGATTGAAGCAGCAAGCGTGGATCCCATCGGGTACGATGGACGCGACGGGGTGCTAATACCTTCCTCTCGCGTAACCGACTCCCGAATCCAGTTCTCTTGGTCGCAAGACCATGTTCTTTTCCTTCCTTCAGGTTTATGCGGTGTTTCCTTTCCCTCTCTTGGGATAAATACACATTGCTGGCGACTCTGTTCGGTGCCACTTTCGCGTTTGTACTAGGATGAAAATCCCGGGAGCGACAGCTGGCGACTCTGCTGGGGACAGGTTAACCTATTGTTGGTCCATCCTAAGCGAGTCAATCCTAGCGCTTGTTTGCTTTTCTTTCATTGGGTGTTTACTGTTGTATTGTATTTGCTGTTTACTGTATTTTATTACTTGTACCATATTTACAGCATGTTAGCATTTACATTTCATATATTATATTGTGTTGTACTGTTCTGTCTGTTTGGCGGGATGGGATTTCGGAGAGATGAGCCCAGTACACAGGCTTGAGTATACACTTAGATTTAGAGTGGAGAGTAGTGGGACCTACGTGCCATCTGTGTACGTGGGTAATCACGAAATTCACAGCTAGACGAGGCTATCTTGGGACCCATCATGGCGTGCGCATCTTGCGTATTCCAGGATATCGATCTAGAGAGTTGTCGACTCTAGTGACCGATCATGAGGACCTTAGTGGAAATATCTCTCTTTAGTGGTGACAGTGGCAGACCACATTCTGTGGCAAACCCACTCGCACCCGAGAGCCCACTTTGGTACTTGCATAGGATGACCTTTATTTTCTAAGGTGAGTCAGTGGACGACCTCTTTGATTGGCATAGCATTGTATCCTACGGGCTGAATGTGCTATCGATTCTCAAACCTCCAAAGCTGACAAGCCTTATTTTCTAGGAACCACATGTGAGTATGGGTGGGATGTTTACAGGTTTGCAGGTAACCTAGCCTCCTACATACCTTACTTGTGATTCTATGGTTGTTATAGACAGTGTACCCTATGACAGTGGTTTGAGTATTCATCTCAGATATATTGCCAGATTCAGTGTAGAGACACAGTGCACACAGTTCAACACAGACACAGACACCTGGATACCTAATCACATGCCTTTTCCATTTGCATAATCATATCATAACATGTTATGTTTGTCATTTTCAGGTACCTACCATATTGTCTGATTCCAATCATGAGTTCCCAAGAAGTTGAGGTTAAAAGGAAGAATAATGTGTCATACAAATTCCATGATCCTAAGCTGGATTTATTGAACAAGATGATAGGCATGGCTGGTTCTGATGTTCTCAGCACTTTTCAGAAGGAATATGGAGAGCTGATTAAGATGGTCTGTGCATTCACAAAGTATGAGAAAGATGGGTTGCACACTTTCTTACAGTTCTATGAGCCATCAATGAGATGTTTCCTGTTCCCTGACTACATTCTGATGCCCACTTTGGAGGAATTCTCATTTATTTTGGGAATTCCAATCACGTATGCTATACCATATTTTTCTGAAGGTGCTCTTGCCCCCGAAGTAATCGCTGATGTTCTACATCTGGACCTGTTTGTTGTGAAAAGTGGCCTAAGCAGACTCAAAGAAGATGAAGGATTTCATTTGGAGTTTCTTTCTCAACAAGCTCAGGAAGCTGCCAAGGCTAAGAATTGGACTACTTACAATGCTGTGTTAGCTCTTTGTATCTATGGTTTGGTGCTTTTCCCCGGTCAGCCTAATTTTGTTGATATGCAGGCATTAAAAGTGTTTGTTTCGAAGAATCTGATTCCTACCCTGCTAGGGGATTTTTATCACTCAGTACATTACAAAAATGAGAAGGGAAGAGGAAGTTTGGTTAGTTGCTGTACCCAATTGTTATGCCATTGGCTCTTCAAACATTTACCTCGGACTGGTGCGTTTGTAGAAACTGCTGAGACAATGAAGTGGTCCAAGAGACTGATAGGTTTGACTGCCAATAACATCATTTGGTTTGATCCCAAATTACTGACGATAGAGCTTACTGTCAAATGTGGAAGTTTTCCGAATGTGCCTCTACTTGGAAGAAGAGGTGGGATTAATTATAACCCGGTATTGGCAGTTAGACAATTTGGTTATGCTTCGAGACATCCTCCTGCTGATGAAGAGATTAGTGCTTCTCTGTTTTTCGTGGGAACCAAGAATGAAAGAGTGCCAGAAGTAATAAATGCTTGGAAATTCAGGCAGAGAGAGGGAAAGTTGACTTTTGGCAAAGGAGACTGTAGATCGTACCCTGACTACGATGCTTGGATTGAGATGAAGGTCAAAAAGCTGTTGCTACCCTTTTCCAGAGAGGTTCTCTTATGTCCCGATCAACATTCCATGGTACCAGTTGAAGAGTGCGAGAAATGGAAGAAAATGGTTAGAGAGCTGCAGATAGAGAACTCTGGAATGAGCAGATGTCTTCAGAAAGCTCTAGCTGACAACAAAGAGTTGGAAAAGAGAGCGTTGAAAGCAGAAAAAACCCTGGCGGACAAAGAAGAAGATTTTGATGACAGAGCTCGATACTTCCGGAAGCTTACCTTGGGAGAAGATGATACTAGTCAGGCTCATAAGGATACAAAGCAGGCGTTAGCCTGAAGCAAGGATTCGTTAGCTAAACTCTGTCAAGCTTGGGATGAAGTCAGAATTGAGAACTCTGAATTGCTGTCCCAGTTAAAAGATAAAAATGAAGAGCTGAAGAAAGCACATGAAGCAAGAAGAAAGCATCGAGAAGACCTTGACAAAAGCCAAGAACAGATAAGGAACGCTGAAGATAAGCTGAAAACTGCCAACAAAGAGCTTGAAGAGGTCACGGCAGATCTGAAGCTGGTTAAAATTCAAGCTGGAATTAAGAGGCGCAAAGGAGTCAATGAAGATGAAGCATTGCTGATGCACGTGGGGTCATTAGAGGATGCATTGGAAAAAAGGGACGTAGTAATCAAAGAGCTGATTGAGAAGCCGCATCATCAGCGTACCCGCATCCTGTTTGAAGAGATTAAGTACTCCAGTCAGAAGCTGAAAGATGTAGAGCTATCAGATTAAGGATTTCGCCATTTCTTTGTCAATTACAATGGTTACCATCAGAATTGTTGATGGATCCATTTGACTGCTTGTTTCTTATTTTGTTGCTAAAACTACGACAAACGTGCTTGAAAATTTTGGGGAATTTGTATGAAATGAGCTATTTCTATTTCTGGTCTTCGGATATGTGTGATATAATAAGATATCTGCACACTGGCACACTAAAAAATCACTATTTCTGGTCATCAGATATTTGTGGTTGGCGTATATGAATATCTCTTCATGGCAAAACTCAATAATCACGATTTCTGGTCGTCAGGAATTCGTGGTTACGATTGGAATCAGGATATGAAAAGTATCTTGAAATGACAAACATAACTTTGCATTTGCCTTTGCATATCATTTTTGCATTGCAGGTTTTCCTTTTGCAGGCGCCTGCTAACCTTTATTTGGTTTTCAGGCACGATAGTTGATACCCCAGTTCACCGATATTCTACCCGACGCAATCAAGCAAGAGTAATGGAGCAAGTTCAGACTGAGTTAGCTGATTTGAGGGGAAGGATGGAACAGTTCATGAACCTTATGCAGGGGATTGCTCAAGGTTAGCAGGAGCTGAGAACCGGTCAAGAAAACATGAGGATTGGACAAGAAGCTATGAGAACCACTATCCAGAGGCTGGAAACTGAAATCCCAAATCGCACTGTGTGCACTCCTCCTGTTGGAACAATCCCTGCTGGTGGGGTACATCTGGGATTTGACAATAATGAGGATGGTCAAGATGACCAGTTTACTGCATTCAACAATGACATGGGTTTCTATAATGACGACCAGAAGTACGAAGGGTTAGATGAAAGACTCAAGGCTATTGAGAGCCAAAATCCTCTGGGAATTGATGTAGAAGACATGGGTCTCGTGCAGGGTGTACGAATCCCTCCCAAGTTCAAGCTTCCTGCTTTGGATAAGTACAATGGCAGTACCTGTCCTAAAACACATTTGCAAGCTTACAATCGCAAGGTTGCCGCTTATACTGATGACCAGAAGCTCTGGATGTATTTTTTCCAGGATAGTCTGTCAGGCGCTTCCCTGGAATGGTACGTTAAGCTGGATAGGGTTCACATAAAGATCTGGAAAGATTTGTGCGCTGCATTTTTGAAGCAGTATCAATATAATTTGGATATGGCGCCTAATTGTACTCAGCTGCAGAGTATGACTCAGGATCCTAAGGAGGGCTTTAAGCAGTATGCACAAAGATGGAGAGAGTTGGCTGCACGAGTTCAACCACCTTTGGGTGATCGTGAGATGGCTGATATGTTCATGAGCACACTCCAAGGGTCGTATTTGGATAGATTGGCTGCGTGTCCTTCCACAGGGTTTGCTGTCATTGTTGTTGCTGGGGAACGAATAGAGAGTCTGCTGAAGTTGGGTAAAATTCAAAAAGTCAGTGGAACTGGTGCTCTGAATTCGAGGAAACCCTTTGCCAACGGATCAAAGAAAAGAGAAGGGGAGTCCAGTGCTGTGCATAGAGGAGTGGGCAGAGGTAGGAATCAGTCCTATCATCAGGTGGATGCTGTAACCATTCCGGTTCCAACTGGACAACAAGCTCCAGATCAGCAAGGTAGACCCCGATTCCAGAATAACAGACCAAGGGACCGTAAGTTTGATCCTTTGCCTATGTCATATGCTGCTTTGTTACCACAACTGCTCAAAGAGAAGTTGGTTGAACTACGGACTATGAGGCCGCTAGACACTAGAAAATTGCCTCCAGGTTATGATGCCAACGCTAGATGTGAATTTCATTCTGGCGCGCAAGGTCACTCGATAGAGAAGTGCTGGGCTTTTCCCATAAGGTTCAAGACCTGATTGACGCAAAAGCTATTAATTTCTATAAGCCGCCGAATGTTCGTGATAATCCAATGCCCCATCATGGAGGTGCAAGCATGAATGCTATTTCTGATGGTGAGAAACTTAATCTGATTACTGATGTGAATTTGGTAAAGACTCCGCTGTTGATTGTAAAAGAGCGTTTGTTAAAAGGAAAGGTATTTCCTGGATGTGGCTCTGATTGTGAAGAATGTTTGAGACAGATTAATGGCTGCAGTAAGTTGAAAGTTGGACTGCAGGATCTTATGGACGAAGGAAGGCTTCAGTTTGATAAAATAGAGAAGGAGAAAGATGTTTCTGCCGTTACTATTTACTATAATCCAGTTGAGATACAGGTGCCTGTTGAGGAGCCTGTTGTTATCATCGTGCCCGAGAGGCCGAGACCAGTTACGATTATGGTTCCTGAATCTGCTTCTTATGTGTCTAATAGAGCAGTTCCATGGCAATATGGAACTGATACTCATCAAGGAGGAAGTCAACAGAAAGCAGAGGCTGCTGTTGGTACCAGTGTTGAGAATGTTAGTGGACCAAGTGGTTTCACTAGGAGTGGTCGACTGTTTGCTCTCCAGACTCTAAGGAGTGATAAAGAAGCTGAAGCCGCTGCAAGAGCAAAAGGAAAACAGGTTGTTGATGACAAGGTGCCTGCTCAGGAAGAAGACCCTAAAATTAATTTTGATAGTGATGTTGAGGAATTTATGAGGATTATCAAAAAAAAGTGATTACAAGATCATTGATCAGCTCAATCAGACACCCTCTAAAATCTCGATATTATCCCTGTTAATGAGTTCAGATGCACACCGGGCTGCTTTGTTGAAGGTTCTGAATATGGCATATGTTCCCCAAGAGATTACGGTGAATCAGTTGGAGGGGGTAATTTCTAATGTAAATGTGAGCCACGGGCTGGGGTTTACGAATAGGGATTTGACTCCAGATGGACGTAATCACAACAAAGCGCTGCACATCACACTTGAATGCAAATGGGCTATTTTGTCGCATGTGCTGGTTGACACAGGTTCTTCCTTGAATGTGTTACCCAAAAAGGCCCTGATGAAAATTGAAGTAGATGGATTGATTCTTAGACCCAACGATCTGATTGTGAGAGCTTTTGATGGATCCCAAAGATCGGTGTTTGGAGAGGTAGAACTACCAATACAGGTTGGTCCACAGATATTCAAGACGATCTCTCATGTTATGGACATTCAGCCTGCTTATAGTTGTTTGTTGGGCCGACCATGGATTCACGCAGCGGGCGCAGTTACCTCCACGCTTCATCAGAAGCTCAAGTACGTGTTTGAGGGTCAAGTGGTTACTGTTTGCGACGAGGAAGATATATTTGTGAGTCATCTATCCACTTTCAAATATGTGGAAATGGATGGAGAAATTCATGAAACCCTGTGCCAGTCTTTCGAAGCCCTGAATATCAATAACTTACCAGAATCTACTTCAGCAGTAGTGGTGTCGAATGTGCCAGGTGGGCCGAGTGCATCAATTGCATCATACAAGCAGGCCAGAGAAGTGGTTGAAAGCGGAAATGCCCAAGGTTGGGGTAAGGCTATTGATATATTCGTGAAGGAAGATAAGTTTGGCATTGGATACCAGCCGGGCCGAATGCCAGTTCCCCGATTCCGTGGGCCAATCAACTTCAACAGTGGAGGAATTATCAACCCTAATCAGTCCTGCTCAGCAATAGAAGATGGCGCTGAAAGCTCAGGTTATCTGGACAGATGGGTATATGCACTGGCTCCGGGCGAGGCATTGTAAAACTGGTCTAGTGAAGAAATCATTCATGTTGTACACCATTCAGAGTAATAATTCTTGTCTTTCATAATGCATAAAATCCCACACTCTGCCCAAGGTGTGAGGATCCATTTGTAGGGCCATCATATTTTCTCATATAATGTTTAAATATCAATAAAAGGACGTTTTTGTTTACAAATTTGTGTTCCTTTATTCTTTCTTTATTTTTTATTTTTGCACAAAGAAAATTAAAAATGATAATGCGCTTTCTTTTCTTTTGTTTTCAAGCAAAAATAATCTAAAATAAAGCATCAATCCAATCATGCAGACTTGATTTTGTGAATTCCTCTGAAAATGATTCTGTTATGCCCACGTATGATTTCGACAATCCGATCTATCAAGCCGAGGAAGAAAGTGATGAAGACTATGAACTCCTGGAAGAATTAGCTAGACTGTTGAAACAGGAAGAGAAGACCATTCAGCCTCATCAGGAAGTTCTCGAGGTTATCAATATTGGGTCAGAAGAAAGCAAGAAAGAGATCAAGATTGGTGCGAGTCTGCGGGCTGATGTAAAGCAAGAGCTGATAGTCATGCTACGTGAATACGTTAACATCTTTGCTTGGTCATATCAAGATATGCCAGGTTTAGATACGGACATAGTTGTGCATAGACTACCATTGAAAGAGGATTGTCCACCGGTCAAGCAAAAGCTGCGCAGAACAAAACCAGAAATGGCTTTGAAGATCAAGGAAGAAGTACAGAAACAGTTGGATGCAGATTTTCTGGCAGTGACCAACTATCCTCCTTTGGTGGCCAACATAGTACCGGTGCCGAAGAAAGATGGCAAGGTTAGAATGTGTGTGGATTACAGAGATCTCAACACGACGAGTCCTAAAGATGATTTTCCACTCCCTCACATTGATGTGCTGGTTGACAATACCGCTCAGTTTTCAGTGTTCTCATTTATGGATGGATTCTCCTGGTACAATCAGATAAAGATGGCGCCTGAAGACATGGAGAAGACAACATTCATTACCCCGTGGGGTACCTTCTGTTACAAAGTAATTCCTTTTGGGTTGAAGAACGCAGGGGCAACTTATCAAAGAGCAATGGTGACGTTATTCCACGATCTAATTCATAAAGAGATCAAGTGCTATGTGGATGACATGATTGCTAAATCAAAGACAGAAGAGGAACATCTGATCAACTTGAAGAAGTTGTTTGAGAGGCTGAGGAAATTCAGGTTGAGACTGAATCCTAACAAGTGTACTTTCGGCGTGCGGTCCGAAAAATTTCTTGGTTTCATGGTCAGTGAAAAAGGAATAGAGGTTGACCCTGCTAAAGTGAAAGCTATACAAGATATGCTTGTACCGAGGACTGAGAAAGAAGTTCGCGGTTTTCTAGGGAGATTGAATTACATTTCAAGGTTCATATCTCACCTAACTGCCACTTGCGAACCAATATTCAAAATGCTAAGAAAAGATTAAACGGTCAGGTGGAATGATGATTGTCAAAATGCCTTCGATAAAATAAAAAGATATTTGCAGGAACCTCCGATTCTGATACCTCCAGTTCAAGGGAAACCACTGATTATGTACTTGACAGTGCTCGAAGGATCCATGGGTTGTGTTCTCGGTCAACACGACGAGACAGGTAGGAAAGAACACGCTATCTACTACCTGAGCAAGAAATTTACAGTTTGTGAATCGCGTTATTCAATGCTTGAGAAGACATGTTGTACACTCGCATGGGCCGCCAAGCGATTGAGACAATACATGCTCACACATACAACCCTGTTGATCTCAAAATTGGATCCGGTCAAGTATATTTTTGAGAAACCAGCGCTCACAGGCAGAGTTGCAAGGTGGCAGATGGTACTGACAGAGTACGATATTCAATTTACTTCGCAAAAAGAAATCAAAGAAAGTATACTGTCAGATTATCTGGCGCAACAGCCTCTTGATGATTACCAGCCCATGAGATTTGATTTCCCTGATGAGGACATCATGTTTCTCAAAGCGAAAGACTGCGAGGAACCACTTCTGGAGGAGGGGCCTGACCCTGAATCCAAATGGAGTTTGATGTTTGATGGGGCAGTTAATATGAATGGGTGTAGAGTTGGCGCAGTTCTCATTATGCCAGAAGGTGTGCACATGCCCTTCACGGCCCGAGTAACTTTCGGGTGTACCAACAATGAGGCAGAATACGAAGCTTGCATACTAGTAATTGAGGAAGCTATTGATTTACAAATCAAGACCCTCGATATCTTTGGTGATTCAGCACTGGTAATCAATCAAGTAAAGGGAACTTGGCACACACATCAGCAGAATTTGATTCCGTATAGAGATTATACGAGGAGATTGCTGACATTCTTTACAACTGTCAAGTTGTACCATGTTCCCCGAGATGAGAATAAGTTTGCAGACGCCTTGGCCACTATATCTTCGATGATCAAAGTGCATGGTTGGAACTTTGTACCCAAGATTGATCTATCTCGTCTTGATAGGCCTGCTTTTGTGTTTGAGGTTGGTGCAGTGTCTGACGATAAGCCTTGGTACCATGACATCAAATGCTTCTTGAAAAATCAAGAATACCCGCCTGGGGCATCTTCCAATGACAAGAAGACATTAAGAAGGCTAGCTGGTAGTTTCTTCTTGAACAAAGATGGCGTGCTGTATAAAAGGAATTTTGACACGGTCCTGCTCAGATGCGTGGATAGAGACGAAGCAGACTTGTTGATGATCGAGGTGCACGAAGGCTCCTTCGGTACCCATGCCGGAGGACATGCGATGGCTAAGAAATTGTTGAGATTGGGGTATTACTGGTTGACAATGGAGTCAGATTGCTGCAAGTATGCTCGCAAGTGTCACAAATGCCAGATCTATGCAGACAAAGTGCATGTTCCTCCCAATCCGTTGAGTATCATGTCCTCTTCGTGGCCATTTGCGATGTGGGGCATTAATATGATCGGAAAAATTGAGCCTACTGCTTCAAACGACCATCGTTTCATCTTGGTCGCCATTGATTACTTCACTAAATGGGTTGAAGCAGCGTCTTATGCCAATGTCACTAAGCAAGTGGTGGCTCGTTTCTTGAAGCGAGATATCATTTGTCGATATGGAGTTCCCGAAAGAATCATTACTGATAATGGTTCTAATTTGAATAATAAAATGATGGATGAGTTATGCCGGGACTTCAAAATCGAGCATCACAATTCTTCTCCGTACCGCCCGAAGATGAATGGCACGGTCGAAGCGGCCAACAAAAATATCAAGAAGATTGTGCAAAAGATGGTTGTCACGTACAAAGATTGGCATGAGATGTTACCATTGGCTTTGCATGGGTACCGAACATCAGTCCGCACGTCCACTGGGACAACACCGTATTCACTTGTATACGGTATGGAGGCGGTTCTACCGATTGAGGTTGAGATTCCTTCTCTCTGAGTATTGGTGGATGTTAAATTAGATGAAGCTGAATGGGTACGAGCCAGATTTGATCAGCTGAGCCTTATTGAGGAGAAGCGACTAGCAGCAGTATGCCCTGGCCAGCTATACCAGCGCAGAATGAAGAGGGCATTCGATCAAAAGGTTTGACCTCAAGTATACAAGGTCGGAGATGTGGTAATCAAGAGAATACTTCCTCCGAGTACAGATCACAGGGGCAAATGGACTCCTAACTATGAAGGTTCGTTCGTGGTAAAAAAGGTTTTCTCAAGTGGAGCCTTGTTGCTGACAACCATGGATGGTGAAGACTTTTCATCCCCTATTAATTCAGATGCAGTTAAAAAATACTTCGTATAAACAGACCCGCTGGATAAAAGAAAAAAAACAATCCAGGCAAAAAAGGGCATCCCGGCGAACCAAAAACAAAATAAAGGTTCGGGCAAAAATTAGGGATATAATAAAAAAAATTGTACACCCGGTAAGTTGAAAACCCGAAAGGGCAACTTAGGCAAAAAAGGGTATCCCGGTGGATTGAAAACCTGAAAAGGCGGTCCACGCAAAAGAGGGATTAAAGTGAATGACTGCAGTATAAATTAATCTGTACATTCTCTACTCTTCAGCAAAATAGCCAAGTTTTCCGAAGGAGGAATTGTTCTGACCACGAACTTCCAAAGGCGAAGATAATCAAGAGAGTTGGAATACATACTGGCTATAACAGAATCAGAAATCAGTTGGAATCCATTTTGCGCATTATCATTAGGATAGATTTCTTTTCTCAATTTTATGGCAATCGCCTCTTTCAGGGGTTTGCTTCTGATTGTAAAGTCTCCGATTTTGGCATTTCATCAATAAAATTGAATATTCAGTCACAAGCTTTTGTTTTCATTTCACTGTTTTGTTTGCAAAAACGTCTGATTTTTGATAATAAAACATTAATTTGAAAATATTTTGGCCTTGCAAAAACATGCACAAAAAGACAATTAAAATTACTTTGCTTGTTGGACAACCTTGGATGGTGGACTAAAAAGACCACGCAATATCCTGGGGCAGGTGCATATATTTCTCTATTGCAGGTAATGAGCACGATCGATCCAAGCAGCATGATCGTAACAACGAGCAGATATTTGCTATGACTTGATACTGTTGCATCTTATTAAGTCGATTTTCTCATTCAAGATTTCCCACCGAGTTTCGTGACGGCAACGGCGGTCGAAGATGGAATTTTTCTGTGTTGATAACGGTTATTAATGCAGTGAATACTCCAGGTCAATAACAAGTGCCAATCCTCTGATACCTCGTAGACAATGCAAAGGGCAGTTCAAGAGCGAATATTCGGAAGTTGAAGACAGAGTGTTCGTCTAAGAGTTTGAAAACACTTGGTTTTCTATAATATCCTCTTAAGAGACGAAGCTTCTAGCAGTAACATCTCTTGCAGTTTATTCTCGGCAGGACGTACCAGCAAGTGGTGGTGTCATATCTCCCGCAGGTTTCAGCATGTGAAATTTGTCAAAGAATAATCCCCAGCGGAGTTATTGACCATCCCATGCATGGGGCATATTGAATCTCCCCAGCAAGAGATATTCCCAATCTATTATCCCCAGTAGAGTTTGAAGACATTTGGTTTTCTGTAAAATCCTCTTACAAGGGCATTCCCCAGCACGAGACGCTTTAAAGCAGTTTTCTCTAGCAGAGTGTGTTGTAAACTCATTATCCCCAGCGGAGTCGTCAAAGGGAAAGTTCGCCCAACATGGGGCATTATGACATTTATTCTAAGCTTGACAGTCTTCTTCCTCAGCAGATTACCGTGGAATTGCTTTGGGTTTCCCTAACAGATTTCGAGGGACTCTTTCTCAGCATGTTGCAACGGATTGTCTTTCAACCAAGATTTGCATATCCCCGGCAGAGCAGCCCTGATCCCTAGCAAGATCGTATCTCTGGTAATGGTACCCCCACAGAGTTCAGCATTGAATCTTGTCTGCTATACTCCCCAGCCGAGTCGCAGTAATTTCCTCAACAAGGTTTAAAGAGATTGACAGAATCTCTCCTTCAGTAAGGTGTCAACATATGATATTACCCAGCGGGTGGTGTAATTCTCAGCAGTGTTCATTTACAATCCAAAGTCCAATTTATTTTTGGCAGGCGTACAGTTTGTTCATGTTATTCCAGCAGGTGGAGTGATCATTTGGCAAATCTTCCCACGATAGTTTGGTAAAGCTTCCCATGACAGTTTGGTAAGCATCAAAGTCCAACGACAGTTTGGCAAAGCTTCCAATGACAGTTTTGTAAGCACCGAAGTCCAACGACAGTTTGGCAAAGCTTCCAACGACGGTTTGGTAAGCACTGAAATCCAACGACAGTTTGGTAAAAGCTACAAAAGTCCATCTGAAGATGGCAGGTTTGAGATCCTAAACTCTGGTTTGGTAATCCTTGAAGTCCAACGACAGATTGACAGAAATCCATCACAAATTGGTGAAAGTCCAACGACAGTTTGGCAGAAAGTCCAACGACAGATTGGCAGAGCAGCTAAACTCCATCGACAGTATGGCAAGCCAGTAGTCGTCTGGCGTCGTGCAAAAAGACATTGTTGAAAGTCCATCCATAGTATGGCAAGCCAGTAGTCGTCTGGCGTCGTGCAAAAATACATTGTTGAAAGTCCATCCACAGTATGGCAAGCCAGTAGTCGCCTGGCGTCGTTTAAAAAGACATTGTTGAAAGTCCATCCACAGTATGGCAAGCCAGTAGTCATCTGGCGTTGTTCAAAAAGACATTGTTGAAAGTCCATCGACGGTATGGAAAACCAGTAGTCGCCTGGCATCGTTTAAAAGACAGATCTCTCCGACAGTGTTTCATTGAAGATTCAATCCAGCAGTTTTGTTGGGTTTATATCCCTTTTGTTCTTCATCATCCAGAGCAAATTTTTGGTTATATTTGGTATTCAATCGCTATATACCTTGAACGTCTGAAAGCAATCGCTTTCAGGCATTCAGGTCTACAGCGTTTGAATAGGGGCAGCTGTAATACCCCAAAATTTACTCTCCCTTTTTGGCATCATAGCATGGCATTATCATATATCATGTCATATCCATCTCATTAGCATTGCATTGCATCTTTAACATAGAAAAATGAAGCATAACATCCTTCTTACAATCAAGGCATGTGATCAGGTAAAAGGTGGATAATTAAGGAATCATGCAAGGCACAAAAAGGTCAGACAAGTTCACTCAAGGCAAGCCAAAGGTCTTTCATGTCTCATACTATCTCAATTGATCATCCAAAACCTCAAGAAAGTGAGATTCAACAGGAGATTTGAGCACTACATCTTTCACTATGCAAAAGGTCAAAAATGAAGGAAAAACCCTCAAAAGAGATAGGTCATTGGTTCAAAATCATCCACAAGTGGCATATCTCATCATCCTTTAAGAGGATGCACATCATACTCTGAGGAATTTGAAATTGAAGACTGCACATTTTTCTCCTATGAGGAGGGTACCAAAACTAGGGTTTCCAATTAAATCAGGGCATCTCTGATTTTTTGGAAAAAACTTGATGTCATGGTATTCTAAATGTCCTTAAGTGTATGTGTATGGAAAATTGCCTATCAATTGGTTTTAGAAGTGGTTCAATTGGAAGAAAGATAAAAAATCAGGAAATTTGGGACTAAGTCAAATAATCAGAGGAAAAAGTCAACTCTTGACTTTTTGAGCCCAAAATCATGAAATTCATGTTATATGTGACCAATGTACAAAATTTGATCAATAAACTCCAAAGGAATCATGAAAAATCAAGAATGTGGAAAGTTGCCATTTTTGGAAGAAGTAGGGTTTCCAAAAGTAGTAATTTTGAGCCATTTTGCATCAGAGTTTGAACCAAGGCCATTTAAAATTAAGACCTCAAATGAAAATTCCACTCGGCCACAACAAAAGATCTTGTTTCAAGCTTCAAATCCATATGTAGAACATCTCCATTGAATAAAAATTGAGTGAGATATGATTGACCAAAGTTTGGGCAAAGTAGGTTCAAAACTAGGTCATGACCAAGGATTTTCAGGTCACGCGCATGTCCTTTTTACAAACAGTTGGTGGGCCAAATGTTCACCTATTTTTCTCATGGTTAGAGGCTTCATTTGTAAAACTTGTCAACATCGAAAATGTTCCTTGTAATGTCCTCTTCAAGTTTCATGTTGGGCAAAATTTGATTTGATCAAGCTATGAGGTTGATATAATGGTCTCAAGTTGTGATGATCTTAATGAAATTCCATGCCAAGATGCATTGCCAGCCAACCTCATTTCCTCGCCCTTAACCAATTTCCAAACTTGTGTGTTATGAGTCATTTTCCAACCTCTTCCGAGCATCATTTCATGTTATTTTTCACACCAAACTTGTAGCATTATATCCCCTCTTTTAAAAGAGCCCAAAAACACACCAAATCATCCATTGGGTAGAGAGAAAAACATCATCAAACCACCCTACATTACACTGATGCATTGTTGACTTTGATGTGCAATGTGGTTCAGACATCCATCAAACATTTCTTTTCCTCTTTTAACCAAGCATATATCATCTACCCTATGCATAATAGCACGTGCTTTGCATGGAAATAGAAGGAACAAACTTGCTGAGCAAGTTTCTAATGCAACAGCCTTTTGTTTCTCTTTACCTCCACCATATCTTACCATGAGTTGCCATCACATTACCATTGCTCTCCCTAACTAACTTGACTCAGTTAGTTAGGGATGACTCACTTAACTCAACTGTGACTCAGTTAATTCACTCATTCAACCATGGTTAGCTCACGATATAAATAAAAACCTCACCCTCTAACTTCATTTTCTAACTTCATTCTTCTCATTTCACTCCAAAACACTCTCTACTTTTCTCTCTGATTCTCTCACTCTTTTTCATCAAAACTTCTTTTCTTGCACGAGATTTTTCATCTGCTTCATCTTTATCATCATCAATGGAGCATGATTGAAACCACACGATTTCCTCAAGTATATCTCAGCAAGCTTTGAATCTCTTTGCCATGCTCTCAAGAAATAGCATTTATTTTGCTCAGTTTTGAAGCTTCAAGGTTGAAGAGCAAGTGTTTCCTCTGGTTTTCTCAAACTCTACAAGAACTGCAAGATCAGGTTCCAAAGCTCACAAACTTTTCTCTCACGTTTACTTGATTATTTTGTGTTTTCATGATGATTTGAGCTTAATAGAAGCATTTGAACTCTGGCTAGTTGATAGAGCTTCTTAGAAGCTTAGATCCAAAATCTTAGGGCAACATGTTCATGCTTGTTTCTTGCAGTATGTGAATGGTTTGATGATTTCGTTGGTAGATTCATGATGTGTGTTACTTCCTCTTCATTTTGGCATATTGTTTGTGAAATTCTAGAAAGTTGAAGTTGCAGACGGTGGTGGTTCGCCGGAGAAGGTGACCGGAGGTCCCTCTCCGGCCGGTAGCTTTGTGCTAGGGTTTCATTGCCAGTTTGAATGTCAGCCGTGAGATTTTGTTGATCCAAGGGTGGAAAGGTTGCCAGCGAATTAATGGGGAGGGTGTGTGTCACGTGTTTCATTTTATCCCCTCTGATGATTGCATGCATGTGCGTATTTGTTTGTTATGATGTGCCAACAATGAGATGTGTATGATTCGTGTACTTTGACTTTGGTTTGACTCTGACTTAATCCAATGATCAGGCGTGAGTCAATTTTGTTTACTGAGATTCCATGCTTGTTAGTATGTTCTGCGTGTTTAATGGACCTAGATCAAGTTGATATTTTCACCTCTCATTTCCAAGGCCCAGACATGTTGAACTGTTAGTTTACTTTATTTGCACCCCACTCTTGTTTTCATTTCATTTTTATTTTCTACATTTTATGCACGTTTGCTTTTTATTTTCTAAAAATAATAAAATGCATCATAAAATTCTATAAAAATTCATGAACATCAGTAAGACATTTAGGAAATTTTTGGAATTTTTATTTCATGATTTTAGGACATTTTTGCCACAGTTACACAATTTTCTTTGAATTTCCACTTGTGTGTTTTCTAAATGTGATACACAAATGTGTATAATTTTGTTCTTGCTCATTATAAATGGTTTGGATTTGGTTCCTTTTGCATTGATTCATTGACACTTTGAAGCATGATATTTGATTTTTGTTTGATTTTTTAGATCATTTTATGGCATGTTTTGATGCTCATCTTTGCACTACTTTGCATGGTGTCTCAATTTGACCTAATTGCATTGTTTGACATCATTTTGCCTTGAATTTTCACATGATATCTTGATGCATGATTCACTTATGATTTAGGCATTCCAATATTATGCTTTCATAATTTTCATAAATCCATTTTATTTTTGTTTGACGCATTACATTTGAAGTATAATAACATGTCATATCATTCTAGTTTTTGTGCATGTTTACATGAGTTCTTTTGTGCATATTTGTATGATCATTTGCATATTGTATGAGCTATTCATGTGAGATTATAGGTCATTGGCTCACATTATAGGTCATCTTTGCATGTTCATTTACCTTTGAACTTTGTGCATCCTTAGCATGTATTGGTATGCATCCTTTCTTTTGAACTTCCACTTTAATTCTTCTTCTTATACTACTTCTTGAATGTCTTGATAATTGATTCATGAATACTTTGAGATGTTTATAAACCCTTTTCCATTTGGTTTCAATTCTGACTTTAGGTTTACATGTTCCATTTATGCATGGTTCTTCCTTTCCTTTCATCTTTTCATCTATCCTTTCTCATGATAACATGTTGAATGTTAATGGATGGTGATTGTTGCTCATTCTTTTGAATTGATAGGATGATATTCTCTTGTTTTCAATATGATGTACATTCTGTTTGTGACATTAGGATTTGATTTTTCATCTCATTCTTTTGAGTTTTATGGTGCATTAAGTGTTCTTTTGCTTCTTATACTTCTTATACATGTTCACTAACCATGTAGGGGCATTGGTAAGTTGAAATTGAGTGTGGATAAGGAATCCGCATTCAAACTTCTTTCCTTTCAACTCTTTTATAATTCAATTATTTTGTTTTGTTAAGCACTTATGTGCTTTCTTTGATTAACTCATTACTTTCCCTTTTGAGGTACAATTCATCTTCTACTTTAGAAGTGAATTGTTTAGCTCATTTCTTCTTTAGACTTTAGGCTTTGAAACCTCACAAACCTTAGGATCACTCCCTTAAACAATCAATTAGGATTGAGTCTTAGTTCATATAGATTTTACCTTTTCTTCTCTCTTGAGTCTCTTTTCTCATCTCAAAGAAAATTCAAAATATCTAATAAAGGTAGGCATTTATTGCATTTAGGCCTTTCATATAAAGAAAAGATTATAAGGGGTCTTCTCTTGTAATCTTAGAATGTGTAGCATATAGCCCATCTTGGGTCAATGTGTTAAACATTTGATCTTGTATGAGGGACTTAAATGCAATACTTATTGAAGGTACAAATAAAAACACTTCTTCATTTCATAATCAACAAAAACACTTAATAAACACAAGTATGCTAGTGTGTTTGAACCTTGACAATTGGAACTAAGTGTGGGGGTCTTCTTCACCCTTAGTGTGCTTTCTTGCCCATTCCATCTTGGAATGTGAGAATGTACACATTCCAATGACTAAGATTTAGATACACTATCATATGCAAACAAATGAAAAAACTTCTAAAAGACAAAAACAAATAATAACGTCTTTCCTTCGGGAATTCTTTCCTCATCTCCTTCATTTATTCCTTAAGGATGCGTCATTTTTGTTCTACCGCAAACAGGTAACGCCTAAGTCTCCCTACAGCGAGCTGCAACGCCTAAACTGCTAGAACACGAACGTTGACGTATTCCACTAAAAAACACAAACGATCCATCCCTAGTTAGGGGAACTACGTCGCTCTTATTCTCATGCTCCCGATGAGATACGTAGGCAGTGGGGTAGGGCCCATGCGAGCACTTCTTTTATTTTCCCTACATTTCTTTCTCCTTTCTTTATTTCAGTTCCTTTCCCAGTATCCTTTTCCTACACTCTTTGATTGAAGCAGCAAGCGTGGATCCCATCGGGTACGATGGACGCGACGGGGTGCTAATACCTTCCTCTCGCGTAACCGACTCCCGAATCCAGTTCTCTTGGTCGCAAGACCATGTTCTTTTCCTTCCTTCAGGTTTATGCGGTGTTTCCTTTCCCTCTCTTGGGATAAATACACATTGCTGGCGACTCTGTTCGGTGCCACTTTCGCGTTTGTACTAGGATGAAAATCCCGGGAGCGACAGCTGGCGACTCTGCTGGGGACAGGTTGACCTATTGCTGGTCCATCCTAAGCGAGTCAATCCTAGCGCTTGTTTGCTTTTCTTTCATTGGGTGTTTACTGTTGTATTGTATTTGCTCTTTACTGTATTTTATTACTTGTACCATATTTACAGCATGTTAGCATTTACATTTCATATATTATATTGTGTTGTACTGTTCTGTCTGTTTTGCGGGATGGGATTTCTGAGAGATGAGCCCAGTACACATGCTTGAGTATACACTTAGATTTAGAGTGGAGAGTAGTGGGACCTACGTGCCATCTATGTACGTGGGTAATCACGAAATTCACAGCTAGACGAGGCTATCTTGGGACCCATCATGGCGTGTGCATCTTGCGTATTCCAGGATGTCGATCTAGAGAGCTGTCGACTCTAGTGACCGATCATGAGGACCTTAGTGGAAATATCTCTCTTTAGTGGTGACAGTGGCAGACCACATTCTGTGGCAAACCCACTCGCACCCGAGAGCCCACTTTGGTACTTGCATAGGATGACCTTTATTTTCTAAGGTGAGTCAGTGGACGACCTCTTTGATTGGCATAGCATTGTATCCTACGGGCTGAATGTGCTATCGCTTCTCAAACCTCCGAAGCAGACAAGCCTTATTTTCTAGGAACCACATGTGAGTATGGGTGGGATGTTTACAGGTTTGCAGGTAACCTAGCCTCCTACATACCTTACTTGTGATTCTATGGTTGTTACAGACAGTGTACCCTATGACAGTGGTTTGAGTATTCATCTCAGATATATTGCCAGATTCAGTGCAGAGACACATTGCACACAGTTCAACACAGACACAGACACCTGGATACCTGATCACATGCCTTTTGCATTTGCATAATCATATCATAACAGGTTATATTTGTCATATTCAGGTACCTACCATATTGTCTGATTCCAATCATGAGTTCCCAAGAAGTTGAGGTTAAAAGGAAGAATAATGTGTCATACAAATTCAATGATCCTAAGCTGGATTTATTGAACAAGATGATAGGCATGGCTGGTTTTGATGTTCTCAGCACTTTTCAGAAGGAATATGGAGAGCTGATTAAGATGGTCTGTGCATTCACAAAGTATGAGAAAGATGGGTTGCACACTTTCTTACAGTTCTATGAGCCATCAATGAGATGTTTCCTGTTCCCTGACTACATTCTGATGCCCACTTTGGAGGAATTCTCATTTATTTTGGGAATTCCAATCACGTATGCTATACCATATTTTTCTGAAGGTGCTCTTGCCCCCGAAGTAATCGCTGCTGTTCTACATCTGGACCTGTTTGTTGTGAAAAGTGGCCTAAGCAGACTCAAAGAAGATGAAGGATTTCGTTTGGAGTTTCTTTCTCAACAAGCTCAGGAAGCTGCCAAGGCTAAGAATTGGACTACTTACAACGCTGTGTTAGCTCTTTGTATCTATGGTTTGGTGCTTTTCCCCGGTCAGCCTAATTTTTTTGATATGCAGGCGTTAAAAGTGTTTGTTTTGAAGAATCCGATTCCTACCCTGCTAGGGGATTTTTATCACTCAGTACATTACAAAAATGAGAAGGGAAGAGGAAGTTTGGTTAGTTGCTGTACCCAATTGTTATGTCATTGGCTCTTCAAACATTTACCTCGGACTGGTGCGTTTGTAGAAACTGCTGAGACAATGAAGTGGTCCAAGAGACTGATAGGTTTGACTGCCAATAACATCATTTGGTTTGATCCCAAATTACTGACGATAGAGCTTACTGTCAAATGTGGAAGTTTTCCGAATGTGCCTCTACTTGGAAGAAGAGGTGGGATTAATTATAACCCAGTATTAGCAGTTAGATAATTTGGTTATGCTTCGAGACATCCTCCTGCTGATGAAGAGATTAGTGCTTCTATGTTTTTCGTGGGAACCAAGAATGAAAGAGTGTCGGAAGTAATAAATGCTTGGAAATTTAGGCAGAGAGAGGGAAAGTTGACTTTCGGCAAAGGAGACTGTAGATCGTACCCTGACTACGATGCTTGGATTGAGATGAAGGTCAAAAACATGTTGCTACCCTTTTCCAGAGAGGCTCTCTTATGTCCCGATCAACATTCCATGGTACCGGTTGAAGAGTGCGAGAAATGGAAGAAAATGGTTAGAGAGCTGCAGATAGAGAACTCTGGAATGAGCAGATGTCTTCAGAAAGCTCTAGCTGACAACAAAGAGTTGGAAAAGAGAGCGTTGAAAGTAGAAAAAACCCTGGCGGACAAAGAAGAAGATTTTGATGACAGAGCTCGATACTTCCGGAAGCTTACCTTGGGAGAAGATGATACTAGTCAGGCTCATAAGGCTACAAAGCAGGCGTTAGCCTGAAGCAAGGATTCGTTAGCTAAACTCCGTCAAGCTTGGGATGAAGTCAGAATTGAGAACTCTGAATTGCTGTCCCAGTTAAAAGATAAAAATGAAGAGCTGAAGAAAGCACATAAAGCAAGAAGAAAGCATCGAGAAGACCTTGACAAAAGCCAAGAACAGATAAGGAACGCTGAAGATAAGCTGAAAACTGCCAACAAAGAGCTTGAAGAGGTCACGGCAGATCTGAAGCTGGTTAAAATTCAAGCTGGAATTAAGAGGCGCAAAGGAGTCAATGAAGATGAAGCATTGCTGATGCACGTGGGGTCATTAGAGGATGCATTGGAAAAAAGGGACGTAGTAATCAAAGAGCTGATTGAGAAGCCGCATCATCAGCGTACCCGCATCCTGTTTGAAGAGATTAAGTACTCCAGTTAGAACCTGAAAGATGTAGAGCTATCAGATTAAGGATTTCGCCATTTCTTTGTCATTTGCAATGGTTACCATCAGAATGGTTGATGGATCCATTTGACTGCTTGTTTCTTATTTTGTTGCTGAAACTACGACAAACGTGCTTGAAAATTTTTGGGAATTTGTATGAAATGAGCTATTTCTATTTCTGGTCTTCGGATATGTGTGATGTAATAAGATATCTGCACACTGGCACACTAAAAAATCACTATTTCTGGTCATCAGATATTTGTGGTTGGCGTATATGAATATCTCTTCATGGCAAAACTCAATAATCACGATTTCTGGTCGTCAGGAATTCGTGGTTACGATTGGAATCAGGATATGAAAAGTATCTTGAAATGACAAACATAACTTTGCATTTGCATTTGCATATCATTTTTGCATTGCAGGTTTTCCTTTTACAGGCGCCTGCTAACCTTTATTTGGTTTTCAGGCATGATAGCTGATACCCCAGTTCACCGATATTCTACCCGACGCAATCAAGCAAGAGTAATGGAGCAAGTTCAGACTGAGTTAGCTGATTTGAGGGGAAGGATGGAACAGTTCATGAACCTTATGCATTGGATTGCTCAAGGTCAACAGGAGCTGAGAACCGGTCAAGAAAACATGAGGATTGGACAAGAAGCTATGAGAACCACTATCCAGAGGCTGGAAACTGAAATCCCAAATCGCACTGTGTGCACTCCTCCTGTTGGCACAATCCCTGCTGGTTGGGTACATCTGGGATTTGACAATAATGAGGATGGTCAAGATGACCAGTTTACTGCATTCAACAAGGACATGGGTTTCTATAATGACGACCGGAAGTACGAAGGGTTAGATGAAAGACTCAAGGCTATTGAGAGCTAAAATCCTCTGGGAATTGATGTAGAAGACATGGGTCTCGTGCAGGGTGTACGAATCCCTCCCAAGTTCAAGCTTCCTGCTTTAGATAAGTACAATGGTAGTACCTGTCCTAAAACACATTTGCAAGCTTACAATCGCAAGGTTGCCGCTTATACTGATGACCAGAAGCTCTGGATGTATTTTTTCCAGGATAGCCTGTCAGGCGCTTCCCTGGAATTGTACGTTAAGCTGGATAGGGTTCACATAAAGAGCTGGAAAGATTTGTGCGATGCGTTTTTGAATCAGTATCAATATAATTTGGATATGGCGCCTAATCGTACTCAGCTGCAGAGTATGACTCAGGATCCTAAGGAGGGCTTTAAGCAGTATGCACAAAGATGGAGAGAGTTGGCTGCACGAGTTCAACCACCTTTGGGTGATCGTGAGATGGCTGATATGTTCATGAGCACACTCCAAGGGTCGTATTTGGATAGATTGGTTGCGTGTCCTTCCACAGGGTTTGCTGACATTGTTGTTGCTGGGGAACGAATAGAGAGTCTGCTGAAGTTGGGTAAAATTCAAGACGTCAGTGGAACTGGTGCTTCGAATTCGAGGAAACCCTTTGCCAACGGATCAAAGAAAAGAGAAGGGGAGTCCAGTGCTGTGTATAGAGGAGGGGGCAGAGGTAGGAATCAGTCCTATCATCAGGTGGATGTTGTAACCATTCCGGTTCCAACTGGACAGCAAGCTCCAGATCAGCAAGGTAGACCCCGATTCCAGAATAACAGACCAAGGGACCGTAAGTTTGATCCTTTGCCTATGTCATATGCTGCTTTGTTACCACAACTGCTCAAAGAGAAGTTGGTTGAACTACGGACTATGAGGCCGCTAGACACTGGAAAATTGCCTCCAGGTTATGATGCCAACGCTAGATGTGAATTTCATTCTGGCGCGCAAGGTCACTCGATAGAGAAGTGCTGGGCTTTTCACCATAAGGTTCAAGACCTGATTGACGCAAAAGCTATTAATTTCTCTAAGCCGCCGAATGTTCGTGATAATCCAATGCCCCATCATGGAGGTGCAAGCATGAATGCTATTTCTGATGGTGAGAAACTTAATCTGATTACTGATGTGAATTTGGTAAAGACTCCGCTGTTGATTGTAAAAGAGCGTTTGTTAAAAGGAAAGGTATTTCCTGGATGTGGCTCTGATTGTGAAGAATGTTTGAGACAGATTAATGGCTGCAGTAAGTTGAAAGTTGGACTGCACGATCTTATGGACGAAGGAAGGCTTCAGTTTGATAAAATAGAGAAGGAGAAAGATGTTTCTGCCGTTACTATTTACTATAATCCAGTTGAGATACAGGTGCTTGTTGAGGAGCCAGTTGTTATCATCGTGCCCGAGAGGCCGAGACCAGTTACGATTATGGTTCCTGAATCTGCTTCTTATGTGTCTAATAGAGCAGTTCCATGGCAATATGGAACTGATACTCATCAAGGAGGAAGTCAACAGAAAGCAGAGGCTGCTGTTGGTACCAGTGTTGAGAATGTTAGTGGACCAAGTGGTTTCACTAGGAGTGGTCGACTGTTTGTTCTCCAGACTCTAAGGAGTGATAAAGAAGCTGAAGCCGCTGCAAGAGCAAAAGGAAAACAGGTTGTTGATGACAAGGTGCCTGCTCAGGAAGAAGACCCTAAAATCAATTTTGATAGTGATGTTGAGGAATTTATGAGGATTATCAAAAAAAGTGATTACAAGATCATTGATCAGCTCAATCAGACACCCTCTAAAATCTCGATATTATCCTTGTTAATGAGTTCAGATGCACACCGGGCTGCTTTGTTGAAGGTTCTGAATATGGCATATCTTCCCCAAGAGATTACGGTGAATCAGTTGGAGGGGGTAATTTCTAATGTGAATGTGAGCCACGGGCTGGGGTTTACGAATAGGGATTTGACTCCAGATGGACGTAATCACAACAAAGCGCTGCACATCACACTTGAATGCAAATGGGCTATTTTGTCGCATGTGCTGGTTGACACAAGTTCTTCCTTGAATGTGTTACCCAAAAAGGCCCTGATGAAAATTGAAGTAGATGGATTGATTCTTAGACCCAGCGATCTGATTGTGAGAGCTTTTGATGGATCCCAAAGATCGGTGTTTGGAGAGGTAGAACTACCAATACAGGTTGGTCCACAGATATTCAAGACGATCTCTCATGTTATAGACATTCAGCCTGCTTATAGTTGTTTGTTGGGCCGACCATGGATTCATGCAGCGGGCGCAGTTACCTCCACGCTTCATCAGAAGCTCAAGTACGTGTTCGAGGGTTAAGTGGTTACTGTTTGCGGCGAGGAAGATATATTTGTGAGTCATCTATCCACTTTCAAATATGTGGAAATGGATGGAGAAATTCATGAAACCCTGTGCCAGTCTTTCGAAGCCCTGAATATCAATAACTTACCAGAATCTACTTCAGCAGTAGTGGTGTCGAATGTGCCAGGTGGGCCGAGTGCATCAATTGCGTCATACAAGCAGGCCAGAGAAGTGGTTGAAAGAGGAAATGCCCAAGGTTGGGTAAGGCTATTGATATATTCGTGAAGGAAGATAAGTTTGGCATTGGATACCAGCCGGGCCGAATGCCAGTTCCCCAATTCCGTGGGCCAATCAGCTTCAACAGTGGAGGAATTATCAACCCTAATCAGTCCTGCTCAGCAATAGAAGATGGCGCTGAAAGCTCAGGTTATCTGGACAGATGGGTATATGCACTGGCTCCGGGCGAGGCATTGCAAAACTGGTCTAGTGAAGAAATCATTCATGTTGTACACCATTCAGAGTAATAATTCTTGTCTTTCATAATGCATAAAATCCCACACTCTGCCCAAGGTGTGAGGATCCATTTATAGGGCCATCATATTTTCTCATATAATGTTTAAATATCAATAAAAGGACGTTTTTGTTTACAAATTTGTGTTCCTTTATTCTTTCTTTATTTTTTATTTTTGCACAAAGAAAATTAAAAATGATAATGCGCTTTCTTTTCTTTTGTTTTCAAGCAAAAATAATCTAAAATAAAGCATCAATCCAATCATGCAGACTTGATTTTGTGAATTCCTCTGAAAATGATTCTGTTATGCCCACGTATGATTTCGACAATCCAATCTATCAAGCCGAGGAAGAAAGTGATGAAGACTATGAACTCCCGGAAGAATTAGCTAGACTGTTGAAACAGGAAGAGAAGACCATTCAGCCTCATCAGGAAGTTCTCGAGGTTATCAATATTGGGTCAGAAGAAAGCAAGAAAGAGATCAAGATTGGTGCGAGTCTGCGGGCTGATGTAAAGCAAGAGCTGATAGTCATGCTACGTGAATACGTTAACATCTTTGCTTGGTCATATCAAGATATGCCAGGTTTAGATACGGACATAGTTGTGCATAGACTACCATTGAAAGAGGATTGTCCACCGGTCAAGCAAAAGCTGCGCAGAACAAAACCAGAAATGGCTTTGAAGATCAAGGAAGAAGTACAGAAACAGTTGGATGCAGATTTTCTGGCAGTGACCAACTATCCTCCTTTGGTGGCCAACATAGTACCGGTGCCGAAGAAAGATGGCAAGGTTAGAATGTGTGTGGATTACAGAGATCTCAACACGGCCAGCCCTAAAGATGATTTTCCACTCCCTCACATTGATGTGCTGGTTGACAATACCGCTCAGTTTTCAGTGTTCTCATTTATGGATGGATTCTCCGGGTACAATCAGATAAATATGGCGCCTGAAGACATGGAGAAGACAACATTCATTACCCCGTGGGGTACCTTCTGTTACAAAGTAATTCCTTTTGGGTTGAAGAACGCAGGGGCAACTTATCAAAGAGCAATGGTGACGTTATTCCACGATCTAATTCATAAAGAGATCGAGTGCTATGTGGATGACATGATTGCTAAATCAAAGACAAAAGAGGAACATCTGATCAACTTGAAGAAGTTGTTTGAGAGGCTGAGGAAATTCAGGTTGAGACTGAATCCTAACAAGTGTACTTTCGGCGTGCGGTCCAGAAAATTGCTTGGTTTCATGGTCAGTGAAAAAGGAATAGAGGTTGACCCTACTAAAGTGAAAGCTATACAAGATATGCTTGTACCGAGGACTGAGAAAGAAGTTCGCGGTTTTCTAGGGAGATTGAATTACATTTCAAGGTTCATATCTCACCTAACTGCCACTTGCGAACCAATATTCAAAATGCTAAGAAAAGATCAAACGGTCAGGTGGAATGATGATTGTCAAAATGCCTTCGATAAAATAAAAAGATATTTGTAGGAACCTCCGATTCTGATACCTCCAGTTCAAGGGAGACCACTGATTATGTACTTGACAGTGCTCGAAGGATCCATGGGTTGTGTTCTCGGTCAACACGACGAGACAGGTAGGAAAGAACACGCTATCTACTACCTGAGCAAGAAATTTACAGTTTGTGAATCGCGTTATTCAATGCTTGAGAAGACATGTTGTACACTCGCATGAGCCGCCAAGCGATTGAGACAATACATGCTCACACATACAACCCTGTTGATCTCAAAATTGGATTCGGTCAAGTATATTTTTGAGAAACCAGCGCTCACAGGCAGAGTTGCAAGGTGGCAGATGGTACTGACAGAGTACGATATTCAATTTACTTCGCAAAAAGAAATCAAAGAAAGTATACTGTCAGATTATCTGGTGCAACAGCCTCTTGATGATTACCAGCCCATGAGATTTGATTTCCCTGATGAGGACATCATGTTTCTCAAAGCGAAAGACTGCGAGGAACCACTTCTGGAGGAGGGGCCTGACCCTGAATCCAAATGGAGTTTGATGTTTGATGGGGCAGTTAATATGAATGGGTGCAGAGTTGGCGCAGTTCTCATTACGCCAGAAGGTGTGCACATGCCCTTCACGGCCCGAGTAACTTTCGGGTGTACCAACAATGAGGCAGAATACGAAGCTTGCATACTAGTAATTGAGGAAGCTATTGATTTACAAATCAAGACCCTTGATATCTTTGGTGATTCAGCACTGGTAATCAATCAAGTAAAGGGAGCTTGGCACACACATCAGCAGAATTTGATTCCGTATAGAGATTATACGAGGAGATTGCTGACATTCTTTACAACCGTCAAGTTGTACCATGTTCCCCGAGATGAGAATAAGTTTGCAGACGCCTTGGCCACTATATCTTCGATGATCAAAGTGCATGGTTGGAACTTTGTACCCAGGATTGATGTATCTCGTCTTGATAGGCCTGCTTTTGTGTTTGAGGTTGGTGCAGTGTCTGACGATAAGCCTTGGTACCATGACATCAAATGCTTCTTGAAAAATCAAGAATACCCGCCTGGGGCATCTTCCAATGACAAGAAGACATTAAGAAGGCTAGCTGGTAGTTTCTTCTTGAACAAAGATGGTGTGCTGTATAAAAGGAATTTTGACACGGTCCTGCTCAGATGCGTGGATAGAGACGAAGCAGACTTGTTGATGATCGAGGTGCACGAAGGCTCCTTCGGTACCCATGCCGGAGGACATGCGATGGCTAAGAAATTGTTGAGATTGGGGTATTACTGGTTAACAATGGAGTCAGATTGCTGCAAGTATGCTCGCAAGTGTCACAAATGCCAGATCTATGCAGACAAAGTGCATGTTCCTCCCAATCCGTTGAGTATCATGTCCTCTTCGTGGCCATTTGCGATGTGGGGCATTGATATGATCGGAAAAATTGAGCCTACTGCTTCAAACGACCATCGTTTCATCTTGGTCGCCATTGATTACTTCACTAAATGGGTTGAAGCAGCGTCTTATGCCAATGTCACTAAGCAAGTGGTGGCTCGTTTCTTGAAGCGAGATATCATTTGTCGATATGGAGTTCCCGAAAGAATCATTACTGATAATGGTTCTAATTTGAATAATAAAATGATGGCTGAGTTATGCCGGGACTTCAAAATCGAGCATCACAATTCTTCTCCGTACCGCCCGAAGATGAATGGCACGGTCGAAGCGGCCAACAAAAATATCAAGAAGATTGTGCAAAAGATGGTTGTCACGTACAAAGATTGGCATGAGATGTTACCATTGGCTTTGCATGGGTACCGAACATCAGTCCGCACGTCCACTGGGATAACACCGTATTCACTTGTATACGGTATAGAGGCGGTTCTACCAATTGAGGTTGAGATTCCTTCTCTCTGAGTATTGGTGGATGTTAAATTAGATGAAGCTGAATGGGTACGAGCCAGATTTGATTAGCTGAGCCTTATTGAGGAGAAGCGACTAGCAGCAGTATGCCCTGGCCAGCTATACCAGCGCAGAATGAAGAGGGCATTCGATCAAAAGGTTCGACCTCAAGTATACAAGGTCGGAGATGTGGTAATCAACAGAATACTTCCTCCGAGTACAGATCACAGGGGCAAATGAACTCCTAACTATGAAGGTCCGTTCGTGGTAAAATAGGTTTTCTCAAGTGGAGCCTTGTTGCTGACAACCATGGATGGTGAAGACTTTTCATCCCCTGTTAATTCAGATGCAGTTAAAAAATACTTCGTATAAACAGACCCGCTGGATAAAAGAAAAAAAAACAATCCAGGCAAAAAAGGGCATCCCGGCGAACCAAAAACAAAATAAAGGTTTGGGCAAAAATTAGGGATATAATAAAAAAAATTGTACACCCGGTAAGTTGAAAACCCGAAAGGGCAACTTAGGCAAAAAAGGGTATCCCGGTGGATTGAAAACCTGAAAAGGAGGTCCACGCAAAAGAGGGATTAAAGCGAATAACTGCAGTATAAATTAATCTGTACATTCTCTACTCTTCAGCAAAATAGCCAAGTTTTCCGAAGGAGGAATTGTTCTGACCACGAACTTCCAAAGGCGAAGATAATCAAGAGAGTTGGAATACATACTGGCTATAACAGAATCAAAAATCAGTTGGAATCCATTTTCCGCATTATCATTAGGATAGATTTCTTTTCTCAATTTTATGGCAATCGCCTCTTTCAGGGGTTTGCTTCTGATTGTAAAGTCTCTGATTTTGGCATTTCATCAATAAAATTGAATATTCAGTCACAAGCTTTTGTTTTCATTTCACTGTTTTGTTTGCAAAAACGTCTGATTTTTTATAATAAAACATTAATTTGAAAATATTTTGGCCTTGCAAAAACATGCACAAAAAGACAATTAAAGTTACTTTGCTTGTTGGACAACCTTGGATGGTGGACTAAAAAGACCACGCAATATCCTGGGGCAGGTGCATATATTTCTCTATTGCAGGTAATGAGCACGATCGATCCAAGCAGCATGATCGTAACCACGAGCAGATATTTGCTATGACTTGATACTGTTGCATCTTATTAAGTCGATTTTCTCATTCAAGATTTCCCACCGAGTTTCGTGACGGCAACGGCGGTCGAAGATGGAATTTTTCTGTGTTGATAACGGTTATTAATGCAGTGAATACTCCAGGTTAATAACAAGTGCCAATCCTCTGATACCTCATAGACAATGCAAAGGGCAGTTCAAGAGCGAATATTCAGAAGTTGAAGACAGAGTGTTCGTCTAAGAGTTTGAAAACGCTTGGTTTTCTATAATATCCTCTTAAGAGACGAAGCTTCTAGCAGTAACATCTCTTGCAGTTTATTCTCGGCAGGACGTACCAGCAAGTGGTGGTGTCATATCTCCCGCAGGTTTCAGCATGTGAAATTTGTCAAAGAATAATCCCCAGCGGAGTTATTGACCATCCCATGTATGGGGCATATTGAATCTCCCCAGCAAGAGATATTCCCAATCTATTATCCCCAGTAGAGTTTGAAGACGTTTGGTTTTCTGTAAAATCCTCTTACAAGGGCATTCCCCAGCACAAGACGCTTTAAAGCAGTTTTCTCTAGCAGAGTGTGTTGTAAACTCATTATCCCCAGCGGAGTCGTCAAAGGGAAAGTTCGCCCAACATGGGGCATTGTGACATTTATCCTAAGCTCGACAGTCTTCTTCCTCAGCAGATTACCGTGGAATTGCTTTGGGTTTCCCTAACAGATTTCTAGGGACTCTTTCTCAGCATGTTGCAACGGATTGTCTTTCAACCAAGATTTGCATATCCCCGGCAGAGCAGCCCTGATCCCTAGCAAGATCGTATCTTTGGTAATGGTACCCCCACAGAGTTCAGCATTGAATCTTGTCTGCTATACTCCCCAGCTGAGTCGCGGTAATTTCCCCAGCAAGGTTTAAATAGATCGACAGAATCTCTCCTTCAGTAAGGTGTCAACATATGATATTACCCAGCGGGTGGTGTAATTCTCAGCAGTGTTCATTTACAATCCAAAGTCTAATTTATTTTTGGCAGGCGTACAGTTTGTTCATGTTATTCTAGCAGGTGGAGTGATCATTTGGCAAATCTTCCCACGACAGTTTGGCAAAGCTTCCCACGACAGTTTCGTAAGCATCGAAGTCCAACGACAGTTTGGCAAAGCTTCCAACGACAGTTTGGTAAGCACCGAAGTCCAACGACAGTTTGGCAAAGCTTCCAATGACGGTTTGGTAAGCACTGAAATCCAACGACAGTTTGGTAAAAGCTACAAAAGTCCATCTGAAGATGGCAGGTTTGAGATCCCAAAAGCCGGTTTGGTAATCCTTGAAGTCCAACGACAGATTGGCAGAAATCCAGCACAAATTGGTGAAAGTCCAACGACAGTTTGGCAGAAAGTCCAACGACAGATTGGCAGGGCAGCTAAACTCCATCAACAGTATGGCAAGCCAGTAGTCGTCTGGCGTCGTGCAAAAAGACATTGTTGAAAGTCCATCCACAGTATGGCAAGCCAGTAGTCGTCTGGCGTCGTGCAAAAATACATTGTTGAAAGTCCATCCACAGTATGGCAAGCCAGTAGTCGTCTGGCGTCGTTCAAAAAGACATTGTTGAAAGTCTATCGACGGTATGGCAAACCAGTAGTCGCCTGGCATCGTTCAAAAGACAGATCTCTCCGACAGCGTTTCATTGAAGATTCAATCCAGCAGTTTTGTTGGGTTTATATCCCTTTTGTTCTTCATCATCCAGAGCAAATTTTTGGTTATATTTGGTATTCAATCGCTATATACCTTGAACGTCTGAAAGCAATCGCTTTCAGGCATTCAGGTCTACAGCGTTTGAATAGGGGCAGCTGTAATACCCCAAAATTGGCTCTCCCTTTTTGGCATCATAGCATGGCATTATCATATATCATGTCATATCCATTTCATTAGCATTGCATTGCATCTTTAACATAGAAAAATGAAGCATAGCATCCTTCTTACCATCAAGGCATGTGATCAGGTAAAAGGTGGATAATTAAGGAATCATGCAAGGCACAAAAAGGTCAGGCAAGTTCACTCAAGGAAAGCCAAAGGTCTTTCATGTCTCATACTATCTCAATTGATCATCCAAAACCTCAAGAAAGTGAGATTCAACAGGAGATTTGAGCACTACATCTTTCACTATGCAAAAGGTCAAAAATGAAGGAAAAACCCTCAAAAGAGATAGGTCATTGGTTCAAAATCATCCTCAAGTGGCATATCTCATCATCCTTTAAGAGGATGCACATCATACTCTAAGGAATTTGAAATTGAAGACTGCACATTTTTCTCCTAGGAGGAGGGTACCAAAACTAGGGTTTCCAATTAAATCAGGGCATCTCTGATTTTTTGGACAAAACTTGATGTCATGGTATTCTAAATGTCCTTAAGTGTATGTGTATGGAAAATTGCCTATCAATTGGTTTTAGAAGTGCTTCAATTGGAAGAAAGATCAAAAATCTGGAAATTTGGGACTAAGTCAAATAATTAGAGGAAAAAGTCAACTCTTGACTTTTTGAGCCCAAAATCATGAAATTCATGTTATATGTGACCAATGTACAAAATTTGATCAATAAACTCCAAAGGAATCACGAAAAATCAAGAATGTGGAAAGTTGCCATTTTTGGAAGAAGTAGGGTTTCCAAAAGTAGTAATTTTGAGCCATTTTGCATCAGAGTTTGAACCAAGGCCATTTAAAATTAAGACCTCAAATGAAAATTCCACTCGGCCACAACAAAAGATCTTGTTTCAAGCTTCAAATCCATATGTAGAACATCTCCATTGAATAAAAATTGAGTGAGATATGATTGACCAAAGTTTGGGCAAAGTAGGTTCAAAACTAGGTCATGACCAAGGATTTTCAGGTCACACGCATGTCCTTTTTACAAACAGTTGGTGGGCCAAATGTTCACCTATTTTTCTCATGGTTAGAGGCTTCATTTGCAAAACTTGTCAACATCAAAAATGTTCCTTGTAATGTCCTCTTCAAGTTTCATGTTGGGCAAAATTTGATTTGATCAAGCTATGAGGTTGATATAATGGTCTCACGTTGTGATGATCTTGCTGAAATTCCATGCCAAGATGCATTGCCAGCCAACCTCATTTCCTCGCCCTTAACCAGTTTCCAAACTTGTGTGTTATGAGTCATTTTCCAACCTCTTCCAAGCATCATTTCATGTTATTTTTCACACCAAACTTGTAGCATTATATCCCCTATTTCAAATGTGCCCAAAAACACACCAAATCATCCATTGGGTATAGAGAAAAACATCATCAAACCACCCTACATTACACTGATGCATTGTTGACTTTGATGTGCAATGTGGTTCAGACATCCATCAAACATTTCTTTTCCTCTTTTAACCAAGCACATATCATCTACACTATGCACAATTGCACATGCTTTGCATGGAAATAGAAGGAAAAAACTTGCTGAGCAAGTTTCTAATGCAACAGCCTTTTGTTTCTCTTTACCTCCACCATATCTTACCATGAGTTGCCATCACATTACCATTGCTCTCCCTAACTAACTTGACTCAGTTAGTTAGGGATGACTCACTTAACTCAACTGTGACACAGTTAATTCACTCATTCAACCATGGTTAGCTCACGATATAAATAAAAACCTCACCCTCTAACTTCATTTTCTAACTTCATTCTTCTCATTTCACCCCAAAACACTCTCTACTTTTCTCTCTGATTCTCTCACTCTTTTTCATCAAAACTTCTTTTCTTGCACGAGATTTTTCATCTGCTTCATCTTTATCATCATCAATGGAGCATGATTGAAACCACACGATTTCCTCAAGTATATCTCAGCAAGCTTTGAATATCTTTGCTCTGCTCTCAAGAAATAGCATTTATTTTGCTCAGTTTTGAAGCTTCAAGGTTGAAGAGCAACTGTTTCCTCTGGTTTTCTCAAACTCTACAAGAACTGCAAGATCAAGTTCCAAAGCTCACAAACTTTTCTCTCACGTTTACTTGATTATTTTGTGTTTTCATGATGATTTGAGCTTAATAGAAGCATTTGAACTCTGGCTAGTTGATAGAGCTTCTTAGAAGCTTAGATCCAAAATCTTAGGGCAACATGTTCATGCTTGTTTCTTGCAGTATGTGAATGGTTTGATGATTTCGTTGGTAGATTCATGATGTGTGTTACTTCCTCTTCATTTTGGCATATTGTTTGTGAAATTCTGGAAAGTTGAAGTTGCAGACGGTGGTGGTTCGCCGGAGAAGGTGACCGGAGGTCCCTCTCCGGCCGGTAGCTTTGTGATAGGGTTTCATTGCCAGTTTGAATGTCAGCCGTGTGATTTTGTTGATCCAAGGGTGGAAAGGTTGCCAGCGAATTAATGGGGAGGGTGTGTGTCACATGTTTCATTTTATCCCCTCTGATGATTGCATGCATGTGCGTATTTGTTTGTTATGATGTGCCAGCAATGAGATGTGTATGATTCGTGTACTTTGACTTTGGTTTGACTCTGACTTAATCCAATGGTCAGGCGTGAGTCAATTTTGTTGATTGAGATTCCATGCTTGTTAGTATGTTTTGCGTGTTTAATGGACCTAGATCAAGTTGATATTTGCACCTCTCATTTCCAAGGCCCAGACATGTTGAACTGTTGGTTTACTTTATTTGCACCCCACTCTTGTTTTCATTTCATTTTTATTTTCTACATTTTATGCACGTTTGCTTTTTATTTTCTAAAAATACTAAAATGCATCATAAAATTCTATAAAAATTCATAAACATCAGTAAGACATTTAGAAAATTTTTGGAATTTTTATTTCATGATTTTAGGACATTTTTGCCCCTGTTACACAATTTTCTTTGAATTTCCACTTGTGTGTTTTCTAAATGTGATACACAAATGTGTATAATTTTGTTCTTGCTCATTATAAATGGTTTGGATTTGGTTCCTTTTGTATTGATTCATTGACACTTTTAAGCATGATATTTGATTTTTGTTTGATTTTTTAGATCATTTTATGGCATGTTTTGATGCTCGTCTTTGCACTACTTTGCATGGTGTCTCAATTTGACCTAATTGCATTGTTTGACATCATTTTGCCTTGAATTTTCACATGATATCTTGATGCATGATTCACTTCTGATTTAGGCATTCCAATATTATGCTTGCATAATTTTCATAAATCCATTTTATTTTTGTTTGACGCATTACATTTGAAGTATAATAACATGTCATATCATTCTAGTTTTTGTGCATGTTTACATGAGTTCTTTTGTGCATATTTGTATGATCATTTGCATATTGTATGAGCTATTCATGTGAGATTATAGGTCATTGGCTCACATTATAGGTCATCTTTGCATGTTCATTTACCTTTGAACTTTGTGCATCCTTAGCATGTATTGGTATGCATCCTTTCTTTTGAACTTCCACTTTAATTCTTCTTCTTATACTACTTCTTGAATGTCTTGATAATTGATTCATGAATACTTTGAGATGTTTATAAACCCTTTTCCATTTGGTTTCAATTCTGACTTTAGGTTTACATGTTCCATTTATGCATGGTTCTTCCTTTCCTTTCATTTTTTCATCTATCCTTTCTCATGATAACATGTTGAATGTTAATGGATGGTGATTGTTGCTCATTATTTTGAATTGATAGGATGATATTCTCTTGTTTTTAATATGATGTGCATTCTGTTTGTGACATTAGGATTTGATTTTTCATCTCATTCTTTTGAGTTTTATGGTGCATTAAGTGTTCTTTTGCTTCTTATACTTCTTATACATGTTCATTAACCATGTAGGGGCATTGGTAAGTTGAAATTGAGTGTGGATAAGGAATCCACATTCAAACTTCTTTCCTTTCATCTCTTTTATAATTCAATTATTTTGTTTTGTTAAGCACTTATGTGCTTTCTTTGATTAACTCATTACTTTCCCTTTTGAGTTACAATTCATCTTCTACTTTAGAAGTGAATTGTTTAGCTCATTTCTTCTTTAGACTTTAGGCTTTGAAACCTCACAAACCTTAGGATCACTCCCTTAAACAATCAATTAGGATTGAGTCTTAGTTCATATAGATTTTACCTTTTCTTCTCTCTTGAGTCTCTTTTCTCATCTCAAAGAAAATTCAAAATATCTAATAAAGGTAGGCATTTATTGCATTTAGGCCTTTCATATAAAGAAAAGATTATAAGGGGTCTTCTCTTGTAATCTTAGAATGTGTAGCATATAGCCCATCTTGGGTCAATGTGTTAAACATTTGATCTTGTATGAGGGACTTAAATGCAATACTTATTGAAGGTACAAATAAAAACACTTCTTCATTTCATAATCAACAAAAACACTTAATAAACACAAGTATGCTAGTGTGTTTGAACCTTGACAATTGGAACTAAGTGTGGGGGTCTTCTTCACCCTTAGTGTGCTTTCTTGCCCATTCCATCTTGGAATGTGAGAATGTACACATTCCAATGACTAAGATTTAGATACACTATCATATGCAAACAAATGAAAAAACTTCTAAAAGACAAAAACAAACAATAACGTCTTTCCTTCGGGAATTCTTTCCTCATCTCCTTCATTTATTCCTTAAGGATGCGTCATTTCCGTTCTACCGCAAACAGGTAACGCCTAAGTCTCCCTACAGCGAGCTGCAACGCCTAAACTGCTAGAACGCGAACGTTGACGTATTCCACTAAAAAACATAAACGATCCATCCCTAGTTAGGGGAACTACGTCGCTCTGATTCTCATGCTCCCGATGAGATACGTAGGCAGTGGGGTAGGGCCCATGCGAGCACTTCTTTTATTTTCCCTACATTTCTTTCTCCTTTCTTTCTTTCAGTTCCTTTCCCAGTATCCTTTTCCTACACCCTTTGATTGAAGCAGCAAGCGTGGATCCCATCGGGTACGATGGACGCGACAGGGTGCTAATACCTTCCTCTCGCGTAACCGACTCCCGAATCCAGTTCTCTTGGTCGCAAGACCATGTTCTTTTCCTTCCTTCAGGTTTATGCGGTGTTTCCTTTCCCTCTCATGGGATAAATACACATTGCTGGCGACTCTGTTCGGTGCCATTTTTGCGTTTGTACTAGGATGAAAATCCCGGGAGCGACACCTGGACACTACAAAAGTGATTGTCCTAAGCTGCAGAAAGAAAAGCCAAATAAGAAGTTTAACAAGGAAAGGAAGAAAATTCTTATGGCTACCTGGGATGACTCGGAATCTTCTGAAGCAGAATCCGAATCAGAAAATGAACACTCCAACATTGCCCTAATGGCCAACATATCAGATGATTCCAACTCATCAGAATCAGACTCTGACTCAGAAACTAAAGAGGTATTCTCTAAATTTTCTAGATCTCAATTAGAAGATAGTCTATCTAAAATTCTTGAAAATTATCAGAAACTTCAGCTCAAATATAAGAATCTGAAATATGATCTGGTATCTGAGTCTGAAGAGAGCAGAAAACTGAAAGCAGAAAATTCTGAGTTAAAAGAAACCATTTCAAAACTCAACTCCTTTGAATCTCAAAAATCTCAAAAAAAATCTGACTCAGTAGTTCCCACTAGTTCTGATAACATTTTAAAACATAACGACTATGATTTTCAAAAATTTCTAGCTTAAAACATAGACAGAAGCAAAATGGCTTCAATGATCTATGGAGTTAGTAGAAATGGGAGAAAAGGCATAGGATATGTTAACCCTAAAGGAGAAGCTCCATATAAACCTAAACAAGTTGATGATATGATCATAAAATACGCTCCTTTAAACTCTCACTTCACATATGGACACAAACATGATATAAAATATACTAGTGAATCTTACTCTTCAAATTCTATTGAGAAACCAAAACTCAATCAGAATTCTGTGAACACTAACAAACAAGGACCCAAAGAAATATGGGTACCTAAGGATAAAATCCTATATGTTGCAGATGTCTTTAACAGCAAGATTGAAACACCAATCATGGTACCTGGACTCTGGATGCTCGCGACACATGACGGGAAGAAAGCATATGTTCCAAAGTCTGGAACTTAAAGCTGGAGGATATGTAGGTTTCGGAGGCAATCAGAAAGGTAAAATCATTGGCTCGGGAACCATAGGTAACAGTACTCTACCCTCTATATCTAATGTTTTATTAGTAGAAGGATTAATGCATAACTTGTTATCCATAAGTCAATTAAGTGATAACGGTTATGATATAATCTTCAATCAAAAGTCCTGCAAGGCAGTTAGTCAGAAAGATGGAACAATCCTCTTTAATGGAAAGAGAAAGAACAACATTTATAAAATAAAACTTTCTGAACTAAAAAGTCAGAATGTAAAATGTCTTTTGTCTGCTGACGACGAGCAATGGGTCTGGCACAGAAGATTGGGGCATGTTAGCATGAGAAGAATATCTCAGATTAACAAACTCAATCTGGTCAGAGGACTTCCTAACCTGAAGTTCAGCTCAGATGTTCTGTGTGAAGCATGTCAAAAAGGCAAGTTTTCTAAACCCTCTTTTAAATCAAAAAATGTTGTTTCTACCTCCAGACCATTAGAACTTCTACATATAGATCTGTTTGGACTAGTGAAAACTACATCCATCAGTGGCAAGAAGTATGGATTGGTGATCGTAGATGACTATAGCAGATGGACATGGGTAAAGTTCTTAAAACACAAGGACGAGTCACTCTCTGTATTCTCTACTTTCTGTAACCAAATTCAAAATGAAAAAGAGTTTAGAATTGTAAAAGTCAGAAGTGATCATGGTGGGGAATTTGAAAACAAAAATTTAGAAACATTTTTTTAATGAAAATGGCATTTCTCATTATTTCTCTTGTCCTAGAACTCCACAACAAAATGGAGTTGTAGAACGCAAGAATAGAACTCTACAAGAAATGGCCAGAACCATGATCAATGAGACTAACATGGCTAAACACTTTTGGGCTGAAGCAGTTAATACAGCGTGTTACATTCAGAATAGAATCTCTATAAGACCTATTCTGGAAAAAACTCCATATGAATTGTGGAAGAACAGAAAGCCCAACATTTCATACTTTCATCCATTTGGATGTACATGCTTTATCTTAAACACTAATGATCCTCTGAACAAGTTTGATTCTAAGGCACAAAAATGTTTCATGTTAGGATACTCTGAACGTTTAAAAGGATACAGAGTATATAACACAGAAACACGAAATGTGGTAGAATCCATTTGTGTCAGATTTGATGATAAGCTTGGCCCTCAAAAGCCAAAGCATGATGAATCTCTTACAGAAATAGAAGTTCAAATTACAGGCACTGAAACCAGATCATCCAAAAAATAGTCAAACTCAACAGAAGGAAACTCTAATGTCACAACAAATTCTGAAGAACCCATCCAGAAAAGACAATCCAGAAGTTCTCTAACACATCCAGAAGACAAAATTCTGGGAAAGAAAGATGACCTAATCAGAACAAGATCCTCATTCAAAAAGACTGAAGAATCCTCATTCAAGAAGACTGAAGAATCTCTCATGGGATTAGTCTCTCTGGTTGAACCCACCTCTATTGACGAAGCACTCTCAGACAATGATTCGATACTCGCAATGCAGGAAGAATTGAATCAGTTCACCAGAAACGACGTATGGGATCTAGTCCCTAAACCCAAAGGCTTTAACATAATTGGAACCAAATGGGTCTTCAGAAACAAACTGAATGAACAAGGAGAAGTTGTCAGAAACAAAGCACGACTGGTTACACAAGGTTATAGTCAGCAAGAAGGGATAGACTATACAGAAACCTTTGCTCCAGTCGCAAGGTTAGAATCTATCAGACTTTTAATTTCATTTGCTGTAAATAATGACATCACTCTTTATCAGATGGATGTCAAAAGTGCATTTTTAAATGGTTACATTGATGAGGAAGTTTACGTGCATCAACCCCCTGGTTTTGAAAACACAAAACATCCAGAATATGTTTATAAACTTAAGAAATCGTTATATGGTCTAAAACAAGCTCCCAGAGCTTGGTATGAGAGACTAAGTAACTTTCTCTTAGAAAATGATTTTACCAGAGGGAAGGTGGACACAACTCTATTCTGTAAGTCATTTAAAAATCACATTCTGATCTGTCAAATATACGTAGATGATATAATTTTTGGATCCACTAAAAGCTCCTTGGGCAAAGAATTTGCTAAGACTATGCAAGCAGAATTTAAAATGAGCTTAATGGGAGAACTCGAGTTTTTCTTGGGAATTCAAATCAATCAAACTCCAGAAGGAACTTACATACATCAAAGCAAGTATGTCAGAGATCTTCTGAAGAAATTTGAAAAGTCAGAAAGTAAGCCTTCCAAAACTCCTATGCATCCCACATGCATTCTGGAAAAGGATGAGGTAAGTAAGAAAGTAGAACAGAAGCTCTACAGAGGTATGATTGGTTCTCTCCTTTATTTGACTGCTTCAAGACCTGATATTCTCTATAGCGTCTGTCTTTGTGCTAGATTCCAATCAGATCCTAGAGAATCTTACTTAACATCAGTTAAGCAAAATTTCAGATATCTGAAAGGTACTACTAATCTTGGTCTTTACTATAGAAAGTCCAGAGAATACAAATTGGTAGGATACTGTGACGCTGACGTTGCTGGAGATAGAATAGAAAGAAAAAGTACCTCTGGAAGCTGCCAGTTTCTGGGAGACAACTTAATCTCTTGGTCCAGCAAAAGACAATCCACCATTGCACTATCAACTGCTGAAGCTGAATATATAGCTGCAGCTGGATGCAGTACTCAGATGCTCTGGATGAAGAATCAGCTTGAAGATTTTCACATTTACGAGAGTAACATCCCTATCCTCTGTGACAATACTTCTGCTATCTGTCTTTCTAAAAATCCTATTTTGCATTCTAGGGCTAAACATATAGAAATTAAACATCACTTCATTAGGGACTATACTCATAAGGGAATTCGTTGTTTAAAATTTATAGACACAGACCATCAATGGGCTGATGTTTTCACCAAACCCCTTGCTGAAGATAGGTTTAATTTCATTCTAAAAAATCTCTGTATGGAATTATGTCCAGAATGAAAATGTAATTTCTATATTTTTAACTCTCAGAATTTCTTTTTTGTGAACATCTGACCAATAATTCTTCAGAAGTGAGAAGAAAGATTGCCTCAGAATCTATTCAGAAGATCTGAACTTTTCATTTCAAGGATAGATCATTAAGTTCACTCTAGCAAACACTTGCCAACCTACGCTCCAGATCTTCTCTGACGATGAACACGTGTCAAACTCTGGAAAACTGAAACGTCTGTGTTGACATATCGAGGCGCCAAGTCACATCGGTAACTGTTCCCAAAATTTCTCACGCTATCTCCCTTATCAGAAATCATTACAGCTATTAATCATTATGTTTATTGTCTTTAATTGCTATTTACTTCTTGGTCACTCTTATATATATGTCACTTCTAACACCCTCACACGCTCACTATCACTCACTTAGCTCTCTATCGTCTTCTTCTTTTATCTGCAATTCTTGTTTTGTTTTCTACATTTCTTGTTCCTCTGTGTCCTACAAAACCCTAAGTCTGTGAACAATGGCCTCCTGCTCTCAACAAAGCTCTCAATAAGCAATGTCTCAAGAATCTGCTGACCAAATCATTGAAGAAAGGTATGTTGAGCCCTCAAGAACTCTTCTCACTCCCATTGCCTCTCTTGAAGTTCTCTGCAAACTCATCGTGGATTTTGAAAGCATGAAAGAAAATGGGTATGACCTTACTTCTGAGGTTGAGTTTCAAGGATGGACCAAATACTTTAATCGCTTAATGGGTCCAGTTTTTCCCAAACTCGTTAAGGAATTCTGGATTTTTGCATCGGCCTCTAATCATCAAGTAACGTCGTACGTAATGGGAAAGAAGATTGTCATCACTGAAGCTCTTATTGCTAAACTGATTGATCATGATGGATCAGGAATTAGATGCAGTGTGATGGAAAAGGGCACTGACCTAAATACTATCTCAAAGGAAATCTTCACCTCCGGACAACACTCCAACAAAATCAAAGACCTAAAGGATCGTCACAGAATCTGGGCCAGAATCATTCTTGGGTGTATCTATCACAGGAAACCTACAAGCTCTTCTAACTACATCAACAACGATCAACAGTACCTTTTCTACCTCATCTCCACCTTTACCAAAGCGAATCTTCCTCACAGTCTATTCAGTCATCTGAAGAACACTGTCAAGGAAACAAGAGAAGACGAAAGAACCAAGAGAGATTGGATCCCTCTAGGTAGACTTATCTCAGATATTCTAACTGAGAACAAGCTGATTGAACACCTAACTGAAGCTCAGAAAATTACTGATCTAGAAACCATTGCTGGAAGACCACTCAATGCAAAGAACCTCAAGAAGATGAAAATCATTGAGACCATCAAGAAGGATCCAACCCAAATCTCTAAGGAAGTCATCACCACCAGGAAAATACCTCTGAAAGATTTTCCTCTCTTCTCAACAGATACTCATCCAGAAATTGTTCTCAGATATCTGGATGCGTGTAAAGCTGATGGAACCCTTCCAGAAGTTTCTCTGCAACAGCTCAGGCAAGCACCTCTAGAAGTTGCCACCAGAACATCAAGAAAAAGGAAAGCCTCTACAGGAACGCCTCAGAAAACCCCCAATGTTGCTAAAAAGAAAGGTAACACTTCTTTCATTTCTGTCGTCGAATCCATATTAGTATCAACATCTGAAACTTCATCTTCTCCTAAACCTTCTGAAAATCCATCACCTTCACCACAAACTCTTGACGATTTTGACATTGACATTGACCCCACTCCTTCTGATTTTATTGAACCACAACCAGAACTTGCACAAGTTCTGTCTGATATTGATTTTGAACCTCTCTTCACTTCTTCCCAACCAGAACATCAAATTCAAAACTCTGACACCTCTATTCCTGGTATCAACTATCTTCTCAACTTCTTTCAACCCTCACCTAATTTCACCAGTCTCCCACAAGATGTCATCTCTTCAGAAATTACATCACCTACCTCTCCTATTCTCATTTCTGACTCTCCTCCAACAAATATCTCAGAAGATCCCCTCAGAACTATAATTGACTTAGAAGCTCTAGACAAACTTACCTCAACCTCTCACAAAGTAGCCATTCCCAAACCAAAACCAAAAATCTCCAAATCAGATGTTGGTAACTCTTTATTGGCATTCGAGGTAGAAATGCAGGAATGGATTAACTTTCTGAAGCAGGGTTGTATGGAGAATCTGAATCCAGCTGCTTCTGACTATCTCTGGACCAAATTCAGAAAGTGGTTTAATTTTGAATCTCAGAAGATGAAGGAACTCAGCTATGACATAGCCCAACAGAACTTCTGTGACAATATGAAGATCTTCAATGACCAAGTTCTAAGATTCTGGGAAAAGAAACCCATTCTTCCTCTAGGCTGGAAAGCTCCTATGGTTTTAGAACCTCAGGAAGATATCTCTGAGCATCAAGCTCTGGTTATTACTAAAGTCGAAGAAAAATCACCTGAAGCCTCTCCAAAGAAAGATTCTGCTAAAAGCGCTGAGGATTTGGTACCTTCTGAAGAGTCAACTTCATCTGCTCTTGTGCTAAAAACTCTGGATGAGTTGAAGAAAGAGAATGAGGCAGTAAGAAAAAGATTGGACAAACAGGATGAAACAAACGCAGAAATTAAAGGGATGCTTGGCAAGCAAGAAGAATCCACTAATCAGATCAAAGGCCTTCTGGAAGCACTGTTCACAAGACTTCCACCTGCTCCTCAACCTTAGATTTTTTTTTGTTTATGTTGCCTTGCTTACTTTATGCTTTATCATGCTCATGTTGCTTACTTGTGTTCTCATGTATCTTTTCACTTTTTGATTAATGACAAAGGGGGAGAACGTAGAATATTTTGAAATATAACAGTGCACCGGGACTATGTCTCGAACATTTTAACCTCTGTTTCCACATATTGTTAAGAAAGCAGGAAAATGGCAATCAGAACTTCTTGGAAATCTTAAATCAACATTTTCAAGGAAATCTTCAACTCAGGGGGAGTCCTCTATACTCCATACTCGTTTAATTAATTATCAAAATATAAGTTTTTGTCATCATCAAAAAGGGGGAGATTGTTAGAACAAGAATTGATTCTACATTCCTAATAGTTTTGATGATAATAAACACTATATTATTTAGAACTTGATGCTCCTTAATTCATTTATTCTGATATGTAGGGAAGTTCTAATGTATAGAAGTTCTGATATAGAAGCATCACAAGATCTAGAACAGCGAAGTTCCAATCAAGCGAAGTTCTGATATGGAAGTATCACAAAATCTAATCTAAGCGAAGTTCTAATCAAGCGAAGCTCTGATATGGAAGTATCACAAGATCTAAACTAGCGAAGTTCTAATCAAGCGAAGTTCTGATGAAGAATGTGTCACGCTTCAACACCAAAGCTGCCTTGAGCCAGAAACTCTGATAATTCAACAAATCAACATGGACTCTGATACGCTATCCTTCACAATTATGAGCATCACAAAGTAATGGATTATGCCAGACAAAATCTGTATTTTTGGAAAGAGCATTCAATGGCACTTTATCAACCTCCAAAAATAATTCTCACGTCTCCAACGGATAAAATCATTTCATCTATTTAAAGGAGCCCTTGCACAGATGAAAACTACACTTGCGCGCATACACATTCCAATTCCTCAAGTTTTCATTTGTTTTCAATTCGATCAAAATATTGTGTAAACATCACAGTTGTGATATATAGCTTATTAGAAGCATCTTATACACTTGTTCTTTTTTTTTGAAATTCCTTGAGAAAACCGAGTTGTGGTCAAAACTCAAGAAGACAGTGACAGTTGTCTCTGTGATTGTGTAATCTTTATTGATTAGTGGATTAAGTCCTCAAGAGAGAGAGGCGAAATCACCTTGGCGGGTGCACTGGAGTAGTTTGAGTTCAAACGAACCAGGATAACCAACGTGTCCTTTTTACTTTAAATTTTTGAAAACCCCAATTCAAACCCCCCTTCTTGTGTTTTTCGTTTCTTCAGTAACATCTCATGCCAATCTTTGTATGTGACCACCATTTTCTGCACAATCTTCTTAATATTCTTGTTGGCCGCCTCCACAGCGCCATTCATCTTCGGGCGATACGGAGAAGAATTGTGGTGTTTGATTTTGAAGTCCCGGCACAGCTCAGCCATCATTTTGTTATTCAAATTAGAACCATTATCAGTAATGATTCTCTCGGGCACTCCATAGCGACAAATGATATCCCGCTTCAGGAAACGAGCTACCACCTGCTTAGTGACATTGGCATAAGATGCTGCTTCAACCCATTTAGTGAAGTAATCAATGGCGACCAAGATGAAGCGATGGCCATTTGAAGCAGTAGGCTCAATCTTTCCGATCATGTCAATGCCCCACATGGAAAAGGGCCAAGGAGAGGACATGACACTCAACGGATTTGGAGGAACATGCACCTTGTCTGCATAGATCTGGTATTTGTGACACTTGCGGGCATACTTACAACAATCTGACTCCATTGTCAACCAATAATATCCCGATCTCAATAATTTCATAGCCATTGCATGTCCTATGACATGGGTACCGAAAGAGCCTTCATGTACTTCTTGCATTAACAGGTCTGCTTCGTGTCTGTCGACGCATCTGAGCAGAACTATGTCAAAATTCCGTTTGTACAGCACATCATCCTGATTCAAGAAGAAACTACCAGACAACCTTCTCAACGTCTTCTTATCTTTGGTAGATGCCTCTGGCGGGTACTCTTGACTTTTCAAGAAACACTTGATATCATGAAACAATGGCTTGTCATCAGACGATGCATCAACAGCAAACACAAATGCAGGTCTGTCAAGATGAGACACTTCAATATTAGGTACATGATTCCATCCTTGCACTTTGATCATGGAAGACAGTGTAGCCAAGGCATCTGCAAACCTATTCTCATCTCTAGGAATATGGTACAGCTTCACTGTTGTAAAGAATGTCAGCAATCTCCTTGTATAATCTCTATACGGAACCAGATTTGCTTGGTGCGTGTACCAACTCCCTTTCACCTGATTAATTACCAAAGCTGAATCACCAAAGATATCAAGGGTCTTAATTCGTAAATTAATTGCCTCCTCAATCCCCATTATACAAGCTTCATATTCCGCTTCATTGTTGGTGCATCCAAAAGTTATTCTGGTAGTGAAAGGCATATGAACACCTTCCGGTGTGATAAGAACTGCTCCAACTCCGCATCCATTCATATTGACGGCCCCATCAAACATCAAACTCCATTTGGATTCAGGGTCTGGCCCCTCCTCCGGGAGTGCTTCCTCGCAGTCTTTAGCTTTGAGAAACATGATGTCCTCATCAGGGAAATCAAATTTCATGGGTTGGTAATCATCAATCGGCTGTTACGCAAGATAGTCCGACAAGATACTTCCTTTGATGGCCTTTTGGGAAGTGTACTGGATATCATACTCTGTCAAAACCATTTGCCACCGTGCAACTCTGCCTGTTAGCGCTGGTTTCTCAAAAATGTATTTGATAGGATCCATTTTTGAAATCAACAAGGTTGTGTGCCTAATTATATATTGCCTCAATCGCTTTGCGGCCCATGCAAGTGCACAGCATGTCTTTTCAAGCATTGAGTACCGGGACTCACAATCATTGAACTTTTTGCTCAGGTAGTAGATAACATGCTCCTTCCTACCTGTCTCGTCGTGTTGACCGAGAACACAACCCATAGAACCTTCAAGCACTGTCAAATACATTATCAAAGGTCTTCCTGCAACTGGAGGTATGAGAATTGGAGGTTCCTGCAAGTATTCTTTTATCTTATCGAATGCCAATTGACAATCGTCATTCCATCTGACCGTCTGATCTTTTCTCAGCAGTTTAAATATTGGTTCACACGTGGCTGTCAGGTGAGATATGAACCTTGTAATGTAGTTCAATCTACCCAGAAAACCACGAACCTCCTTTTCCGTTATCGGTTCAGGCATTTCTTGTATTGCTTTCACCTTGGCAGGATCAACCTCAATTCCTTTTTCACTCACAATGAAACCCAGCAGCTTTCCAGAACGCACCCCAAAAGTGCACTTATTTGGATTCAACCTTAAGCGGAATTTTATCAACCTTTCAAACATCTTTTTCAAGTTGATCAGATGTTCTTCTTCCGTTCTCGACTTGGCAATCATGTCATCCACATAACATTCAATCTCTTTGTGAATCAAGTCGTGAAACAAAGTTACCATTGCCCGCTGATATGTTGCCCCTGCGTTCTTCAACCCAAAAGGCATCACCTTATAATAGTATGTACCCCACGGAGTAATGAACGTGGTCTTCTCCATATCCTCAGGCGCCATCTTAATATGGTTGTACCCGGAGAAGCCATCCATAAACGAGAACACTGAAAACTGAGTTGTATTATCGACCAGTACATCAATGTGTGGCAGTGGAAAATCATCTTTTGGACTAGCTTTATTAAGATCTCGATAATCCACACACATTCTAACCTTTCCGTCTTTCTTTGGTACCGGCACAATGTTGGCGACCCAGGGAAGATAATGAATCACTGCAAGAAACCCTGCATCCCATTGTTTCTGAACTTCTTCTTTGATCTTTATGGCCATGTCGGGGTGAGTCCGACGAAGTTTCTGCTTGACTGGCGGACATTCTTCTCTCAACGACAACCTGTGGACAACAATATCAGTATCCAACCCTGGCATGTCCTGATACGACCAAGAGAAGATATCAACATATTCACACAACAACTCAGTCAAAGCTTTCTTCACATCTGCTTTCAGGCAGGCGCCAATCTTGATCTCTTTCTTAGCATCCTCGGTACCAATATTGATGATCTCTATGGTCTCTTGATGAGGCTGGATGACCCTTTCCTCTTGTTTTAACAATCTGGCCAGTTCCTCAGGGAGTTCACAGTCTTTCTCATCCCCTTCTTCGGCTTGATAAATCGGTTTGTCAAAGTCATACATAGCCATAGAAAAATCGTTATCAATGGAATCAGGAGGATCAAGTCTGCACGAACGGGTTCATGCTTTATCTTAGAAATTATTTTAAAACAAAAAGAAATGAAACATTGCCATTTTATTATTTGTGCAAAAATAAAAATGAAAGACAGAGAACAAAAATTTGAGTGCAAAACGTCCTTTATTGATGATTAAAATTGAAAATGCAAACAGGGTGGCCCTACAAATGAATTTATACGCCTTGGGCAGAGCGCAAGATTTTGACATGCATTATGATTAGAAAAAAAAAGAAAAATTACTCTGTCTGAAGAGTAACCCGGACGACTTCTTCAACAGACCAGTTCTGCAATTGTTGTCACGGAGCACATGGGCGTACCCAGTTGTCCAGGTCACAGTCACTATCAACACCATCTTCTGTAGCTGCACAAGACTGATCTGTGAAAATAATTCGCCCACTGCTGAAAGTGATGGGTCCACTGCTTTCCGCATCTGAAGTCATAGAGGGATGATAACCAATACCAAATTTGTCCTCCTTCATTGGTGTCTCTATCAACCTTCCCCAGCCTTGGGCATTGCCGGCTCTGACGACCTCGACAGCTTGTTTGTAGGATGAAATGGAGGTACCGGCTCCAACTGGTGTAGAGGAAGACTCAGGCACATTGTCAATATTTACCGCTTCAAATGACTGGCAAAGCATCTCGTGAATTTCCCCATCCATTTCAACATACTTAAACGTGGACAGATGACTAACAAAGATATCTTCTTCACCACACACTATCACAACCTGTCCTTTGAACTCGTACTTCAGCTTTTCGTGTAAGGTGGAGGTAACAGCCCCGACTGCATGAATCCAAGGGCGACCCAATAAGCAGCTATACGCAGGCTGTATGTCCATTACATGGAATATGGATTTGAACACCTGCGGTCCAATTTGCACGGGCAATTCTACTTCACCAAACACAAATCTTTTCGTCCCATCGAATGCTCTGACGACCAACTGACTTGGCCTTAAAATCAAACCATCAACTTCCAGCTTCATTAGTGCCTTCTTAGGCAAGACATTGAGTGAGGAACCAGTGTCTACCAGTACATGAGACAACACTGTGCCCTTACACTCCATTGTGATGTGCAAATCTTTATTGGGGTTTCTTCCTTTAGAAGTCAAATCCTTACTTGTAAAGCCCAAACCATGGCTGACATTAACATTAGAGATTACACCCTCAAGCTGATTTACAGTGATTTCCTATGGCATATATGTGCTCTTCAACACTTTCAACAAAGCCTCCCGATGCGCGTCAGAACACATCAACAATGACAAAATTGAAATCTTCGAAGGGGTCTGATTCAACTGATCGACAATCTTATAATCACTTTTCTTTATAATCCTCATAAACTCTTCCATCTCATTATCAAAAGTAATCTTTGTCTCTGTTTCAGGTACAGGCACACTCTCGACCACCTGTTTTCCTTTAGCTTTTGCAGCGGCCTCAACTTCTTGATCACTGCGCAAAGTTTGGGGAGTAAACAATCTTCCGCTTCTTGTAAAACCACCTACACCACCCACATTATCAATATTTGAACCGACTGATATCCCAACCTCTTGCTTTTTACCTTCATAATACACGTCTACCCCATAGTGCCATGGGATTGCCTTTGTAGTTGTAAACGGAACTGGTCCTGGCACCATGATGGTAACAGGACTGGGTCTTTCTTGCACAACACTTGCTACGGGAACTGTACTGGCAAGCACCTGAATCTCAGCGGGAGTATAATAGATGGTCACAGTTGATACCTCATCAGTTTCTTTCACAACCCTGTCAAACTGTAGACATCCTTCATTGATCAGATTCTGCAAACCCACTCTCAACTCATCACAGCCATTCTCTTGATTCATACACTCAGAACAATCTTGACCACAACCCGGGAACACCTGTCCCTTCAACAAACGATCTTTTACAACCAACAAAGAAGTCTTCACCTGACTGATGTCTGCTACCAAATTCAATCTCCTTCCATCTTCAATAGAATGCACATTTGCCGCACCATGATTAGGTATGGGGTTCTGAAGAACATTAGGAGGAAAAGAGAAATTGATTGCTTTGGCATCAATCAAGTCTTGCACTTTATGATGAAAAGTCCAACATTTTTCAATGGAGTGCTCCTGAGCACCTGAGTGGAACTCGCAGCGAGCGTTAACATCAAAATTAGGAGGCAAGTTGCCAGCGGCAGGAGGTCTCATAGTACAGAGCTCAACCAACTTCAACTTGAGTAATTATGGTAACAACACAGAATAAGTCAAAGGGATAGGGTCAATCTTACGATCCCTCTGCCTAGACCTCTGTTGGAAAGGAGGTTGTTGTTGTTGCTGCTGAACTTGCTGTTAGGGTTGTTGTTGTTGAATAGACGGTGCTGGGATTGTCACTGCACCTACCTGATGATAACCCTGAGAACGTCCTTTGCCTCGTCCTCTAAACACAGCATTGGTTTCACCTTCTCTTCTTTTCTGACCACTAGCAAATGGTTTCTTTGTTCCAGAAGAGCCAGTCCCACTTACATCTTGAATCTTTCCCAGCTTCAACAAACTCTCTATTCTTTCACCCGCAATCACAATATCAGCAAATCCGGTTGATGGACAAGCAGCCAATCTTTCTAGAAATGCCCCTTGCAGGGTACCCATAAACATATATGCCATTTCTCTATCCAGTAAAGGAGGTTGGACCTGGGCAGCCATTTCTCTCCACCTCTGAGCATATTCTTTGAAACTTTCCTTAGCATTCTGTGACACCCCCTACAATTGAGTGCGATTGGGCGCCATATCAATATTGTACTGGTACTGTTTTAGGAATGCTTCAGCCAGATCCTTCCAACTCCTCACAGCAGCTCTGTTCAATTTCATATACCAGGTCAAAGAAGCTCCAGCCAGACTGTCCTGAAAATAATGCATCCATAACTTCTCATCATCTGTATGGGCTGAGATCCTCCCAAAATAAGCTTGGATATGTGTCTGGGGACACGTATTGCCATGATATTTATCAAAAGTAGGCGGCTTGAATTTTGGAGGAATCCTGACCCCTGGTACCAGTCCCAAACTAGTAACATCAATACCCATAGAATTCTTGCATTCCATAGCCCGTATCTTTTCAGCCAACTCATCGTACCTTTTATCATTAGGAGTACCCATCTCAGCATCCAACAGAGTAAATTGGTCTTCCTGAGCATCTTCCTGAACAACACCAACAATTCTGCCATTTCCGTTACCCAAATTACCGCAAGGAGGAGGATTGCCAACAGGAGGAGGAGTGCCATGAGTCTGTGAATTGTCATTCTGATTACCTCCAGGGGTGGCCTCTGGACGCTCGACCAGAAGCCTCAGTCTTTCTTGAGTTTGTGCCATACCAGTCATGAGAGTCATGAACTGATCCATTCGTGCCCTCATTTTAGCCAAATCACTCTGCATTTGATCCATTATCCTTGCTTGATTTCCTCGAGTTGAGTATCGGTGAATGTGATTCTCAGCTATAGTGCCTGAAACCAAATAAAGGTTAGAGATCCCCTGCAACAAGTACCTGTTATGCAAAAATGCTTATGATTATGAGGATGCAAATGCAAAATGCAAACAATCATATTTAAACATTTCCCGGCCGAATCTGCTTTGATTCCAGCTTTGGGCAAGGGATCGGGCACAACGTCGGAAAATAAATCCGAATCCAGAAATACTGCAGAATCAATCAAAAGACAACCCCTTTCAAACAACTGATAGCCATTGAGACAAATGCTGCAATAACATAGCCTAAGAAGTCATACAAATAGGTTCAATACAATCAAAAGTGATTCCATCAACAATCCTGATGGTAATCACAACAAAAACAAGCAACAGAAATACTACAAGTCAATTCCAAATAAACCGGCTTCAATCTCCTCAAGAAGGTTCACAGTATTCGGATGAGTAGGTCTTTCTAGCAAACCCTTGATCAACCTGTTTCTCTTCTCGACATCTTGATTCAGCCTAGCAATCTGCTCTTCAACATCGTTGCCTTCGTGCTTTGACTTCTTGATTCCCACTTGCAATTTGAGCTCTTCAATTTCTTTCTGTGCTTCTTTCCACTTGGCAAAGTAACGATCTTTCCTTGCTTTCACTACCTGAAGCTCTTCTTGCAGATCTTCATTCTCAATATTGGACTCCTTCCAAATATCCTGATACGTGGCAAGCTTGTCTTCTGCTTTGGTCAAAAGCTTCTTGTTTTTCCTCTTAGCTTTGACTGACGATTCAGCAGCCATACTGATCTTTTTGAAGTGTTGAGCCCTGTCAGCAAAATCCTTCTCTTTTTTCTCTAGATGCGTAGTCATGTCTTGAACCTTCCATTTCAACTCCAAGTTGTCCTGTAGAGCACTCTGTAGTTGACTACTCATGTCAGAGTTTTCCATCCTCAGATCAAATACCAACTTACGCTGCTTATCGAATTCTTCGAATGGTACAGTGAGTCTTTCATCCACACTTTCTGGGTACAGCATAGGTGCTCGATCAAAAGGCAAGTAACACTCCTCAACTCTCTATTTTATCCAATCCACATAAGGAAGGAAAGCATGATTGTTAGGTTTGCCCAGAACGGCCTTGCCTTTCTTCAGGATACTACCCCAAACTTCATAAGCTCTCTGCGCCTCCTCCAATCCTTCAGATGAGTGAAAATACAATGATTCTTCCACATCTCGCTTAACAGGTGGTCCTACCAGAGCGTAACCAAACTGTCTTACGGCCAAGGAAGGGTTATAGTTAATTCCTCCCTTCCTCCCTATCAAAGGAACATTAGGGTACTTACCACAGCTGTGAATGATATCCTTGCCAAGCAATCCTTGATTTATCCACACGATGTTTTTACTGACCAATCCCATCAGGCGCTGACTCCACTCTAGAGAATCCTTAGAATCAACAAAAGCACCAGATTGAGGTAGACGACTTGCGAACCATTTATAAAATAATGGAGTGCAACAATGAACCATCCTTCCTCTCTTCTTTTTATTCTTGTTGTATAGGGCATAATGGAGATCTCCTAACAGGGTTGGCACAGGATTCCTCATCATGAATATTCTGATAGCATCTTCATCAACAAAATCAGGCTCATTGGGGAACAACACAATGCCATAAACACAGAGAGCTAACAGTGCATTGAACACGATCCAATCTTTATCCTCTGCTGCTTTCTGAGCCTTCTTCATTAAATACCCCAACTTGAAACCACAGATCTTTCCTTTGTTGGAGATGTTGGCTTCCAACTCCGATTTGCTCAAATAAAGAGCACCGGCCAATTTCCCACAATCCAGCTCTCCTTTTAAACCAAAGAAGGGAGGAACTTCCTTGATAGCAATCCCTAGCATGTTAGAGTATTCCTCCAAGGTAGGCACCAACAAATAATCCGGGAACAGAAAACATCTCAGCGGAGGGTCATAGAACTGCATCAGAGTATGAAGACCTCGGAACTCATAATCGTCGATGTAGCGAACAAAAGACAAAATCCACCCATACTTCTCTGCAAAAGCATTCAATACCTCAGGACTCACCATTCCCTTCAGAATTGTGAGAAGACCTATTGCTGGCTTGAGAAACTTGTAGATAATAATATCCTTCTTACCTCTTGGAACGTCCATCCCTAATACTGCCCTCTGACTGGAATCACAGATTCGGATACAACCTGGAAATGCAAAAATATGAATGTCAGAGAAAAAATGAAATGCAGTGCAAAACATGTGTTCAAGGTGTCCACACAAATTGGCTGCACTGCGCTGACTGAACAAATCAAGGCTCTGTACCAAAACTCAGAACAAAAACCACCATAGTGATAGAACCAAAAAACCAGGTAGGTTGAAGGTCATGGTTACCTGCAAACCTGCAAACACCCATCCCTCTCACATGTGGGTACTAAGATCCTCAATATCTCGGGCTCTCAGGTCGAGAAATGATGATACGTTCACCATTTCTGGTTTGGCATCATCACCACTCGAGGAGGCCTTAACTGATTCACAAAAACGAAAGATCCTCAACTTCAGAGGTTTGAGAAGCAATAGCACATTCAGCCCGAATGATACAATGCTATCGCCAATCAAAGAGGTCGTCTGCTGATTCACTTCAAAAGGGAAACCTATAGCAAGTTCCCAGCATTGGGTCCTCAGATCGAGAATGTGCAATGGGTTTGCCACAGAAGGTGGGCTTCCACTGTCACATCTCGGGAGGAGTGTCGCAACTGAGTCCTCGGGAATGATCTCCAGAGTCGACAATCCCTCAAGAGAATACCTACTGGCCCGTACCAACGCACAGTAGCAGGTAGCTCCTGATAAAACCTCGTCTGGTTGTGGGTCTCATTAACAAAAATACATGGCCACCCCCATGCAAGCGTCACGACTATCCACTCTAAAACCTGTGTGTATGCTCGAGCCTGGGTAGTGGGCTCATCTCTCAGAACACCCCAACCCACCAAATAGAAAACCAGCCAGCACAACGCAGTAATATCCAGTATGACAGTAATGCAGTAAAAATGCGATAAAAACAGTAAAGCGGTAAAGCAAAAATATAGTAAACAGCAATACAGTAATATACAACAAACATCAAAACACAGCACCAGAATAAACATCCAATGAAAGAAAACAAACAAGCGCTAGGATTGACTCGCTAAGGAAACCAGAGATTCTGGGTTCGATCCCCAGCAGAGTCGCCAGCTGTCGCTCCCGGGATTTTCATCCAAGTACAAAGCGATAGTGGCACCGAAACAGAGTTGCCAGCAGTGTGTATTTATCCCAAGAGAGGGAAAGGAAACACCGCATAAACCTGAGGGAAAGGAAAGAGCATGGTCTTGCGACCAAGAGAACTAGGTTCGGGAGTCGGTTACGCGCGAGGAAGGTATTAGTACCCCCACGCGTCCGTCGTACCCGATGGGATCCACGCTTGCTAGTCTCGATCAAAGGGAGTCGTCGTCTGGAGCTCCGCTGCTACTGGAAAGAATAAGGAACAGGAAAAAAGAAAAGGGAAAGGCGAAAGAAAGAGGAACAAATGTATGGAAAATAAAAGAAGTGCTCGAATGGGCCCTACCCCACTGCCTACGTATCTCATCGGGAACATGAGAATCAGAGCGACGTAGTTCCCCTCAACGAGGGTTATTTTGTTTGTGTTTTTAGGGAAGGACTGACGTTCTAGCTCAGGTGTTGCAGGCTCGCTGGTCCGAGTGCGTTACCATCTTACAAGAGAACGAGTAGGAGCACGTTCTTACATTGAGAGTGAGTGAGATGAGAAAAGAATTCCCGAAGGAAAAACGTTACTGTTGGTTTGAAGTTTTTTAAACAAGAAGTGTCTTTTACAGTTATTTGCAACTTGCATTGAACCAAAGTCTTAAATACAGGAACGAATACTTCGCGCATCGTCCCCAACAGGACGTACACTAGGTATCCTAGAAGAATGAGAGGAAGCCCCTCGTTCCCCACTTCCCACATAGAAGGCTCAAGCGCAATACACGTCAACCTTTATTAAGTGTTTTTTACTTTTGTTTTGAGAGAGAAGAGAGAAAACCCGAAGGAAACTCTAAAGGGAAACTAAGAGTCCTAATGTTATCATGCATGGATGTCCTATGGTTAGTGAGGTTTAGGAGAAAAGACTACCTAAAACCTAATGCTAATCCTACTCCAAACTTAATCAAAAATTAAGTTGGACTAGGTAGCTCTAAAGGGAAAGAATCCAAGACTTGAACAAGTCTTGAGATTCATGGGATGAGAAAGAGTGAAAGAGAAGAAAAGAGAAGAAGAAGAAGAGAGATAAGCTACAATAAATGGCAGCAAGTACATCATATCATAAATTTCCAACTCAAATCAATTAACATGTTTCAAATATCAATGCAAAACAACTCAAGTAAGCATGCAAAGATAAACATGAAAGGATGCAAGCATACTTGTATGAAATGCACAATTAAGCATACATGGACTTCATATCAAAATGAAATGAGAAAGGCGAGATGAAAATGAAGACAATTCAGAACCAATATCATATTATCATCAACAATTCATGTGTGCAAAAGTGATTCAAAACATGAAGCATTTTGATCCAAAGAAGTTCACAAAAGGAAAGGTAATGATATTCATCATACAATTCAAACCAAATGCATTCAACTATGCTCAAGCAACATGAAAACCAAGTATAGAACTCAAGAGGAAGTAGCATATGCATCAATATCATACCAAAACCAAACTCAAGTCATACAAGTTCAAACATCAATCAACAACTTCAAAACATGCACCAAAGCAAACTACAAAAAGAGGACAAAGTTCCACCCCTTAGGCATACTCAAACATGATTCAAGCATGATCCACAAAGTGTAAAAATTAGTCTCAAAGGACCTCAACTAGGGGTAAACATTGTGTCAAAAGCTCAATTAAATAATTGCAAAGGAACTCAATCAATTAAGCAAGGCAAATCAACTTGTGTAAAGAGATGTCAAAAGATGATCATGCATAAGTCACTTAAGCACAAATAAGCAAACATGAATCATATGACATTCAACAATTGTGACATTTAAACCCAAATGATATAGATCAGAAGACAACCACATGCTAAAAGTTCTCACAAAAATTCACAAGTTAAGCCATTCAAACAATTAAGCAAGGATCAAGTGAGAAACATGTATCAATATGCAAAAGAGAGGGACCAAAATGCAATATGAAAAAGATTTAAAAATGAAACAAAAATGTTTTTATGCACTTCAGAATGTCATCTAACAAATTCAAAAAGAATGGATTGAAAAGGTGTTATAGATGAAGAGAAATAAATTCTACAAGTTGAAGTTTGTACATGTAAGACATTTCAAAAAGAAAAAACAATTAAACAATTAATTAAGATGCCAAAAATAAAATAAAATAAGAAAATAAAATATGGAAAATTTTTATAAAACTAAAAAGAAGCTTCATGATTTTTTTTATGATTTTTAGATGCATTAAAATGGTTTTAGAAAATTAAAATGCAAAACAACAGTGAAAATAAAATAAATCAAATGAATTAAGCAAAGGGGGTGCAATCAGCAACAAAAACACGTTGTAAATGAAGGTGGGCTCAGACTGGGGGTGCATTTAATAAGCCCAAGACAAAAAGTCCAAAGGCGCAGGTGAAACAATCCCATGGAATTCATTCAAACAGTCAGATTCAATCACAACCAATGGATTAATCCTACGCATACCAAAAGTCAATGCAATCAACAAGTACTCACGTTCAGTGGACCAGATTCACATGCACACAATAGAAGAGTGGACACGCACACACACAAACATTCAAAATACCATAGGAAACCCATATGAGCAGCACGTGATTTTTTTAATGCGTTGTCAATAATCCAACCATCAGATGCATCAGACATCTCACATTAAATCAACAATTCAAAACTTAAACAAGATCAAAGGCTGGGATATGAGGCACACGTTAACAAACATGGGGTAACAAACACGCAAACATCAAAATGAAAACAAAATGAAAAGAAACGTGGCAAATCGTGAACCATAGCTCAAGCAACGGACGGCTGAGATTGCGTCATCTTCGTTCAAACCTCTCGCCGGACTGAACCACCACCAGTCGCCGGAGCTAGGGCTCCGGTCACCCTCTCCGGTGAGCTGTAACTCCAACTTCTCCAGAAATAACACATGAGTATACCATTTTGACCAGAAAAACACAAGGAACTCAAATATCCAATCCATTTCATCAGATAACAAACACACAATGCAAATCGAACGAAAACAATTTTAGATCTAAAACTTTAAACTCAAAATTCATCCATGATACACGTCCAAACTTCAAATAAAATAGATCAACATGCTCAGTGAATTCCATATATCATAATGCACACAATAAAATTGATTTCTATGAGTATGAAAAATTCACCAACCTGAACCTTGTAGAACTTGAAATCCTCCAAGAAATCCCTCCAAAAACTGCATATCTACTCCTTGGAACCTCTAGATGCAAAATAAATGCAACTAGAGCTTGAAATCGTGCTAGATCTTGAGGTTTGAACTTGAATCCTCTTGAATGGCACTTGGTGAAATCCTCAGTATGAGCTCAAAATAGCAGTCGATTCTTGCTCTATTCTCTTCACTGATCAAGAATGTGAAGAGAAATCTCCAAGAAACTCCAAGGAAAGTGAGATTCGAAGAGAGAAAGTGTGAGAGCAAAAAACAAAAACTGTGCAAATGAGAGTCTCTGACCTAGCTGTGAGTGTATGATTAAGCATATATACTCTTGATTATTCCACTGATTATAATTAGCAAGTGATTAGAACCTTGGTTAAGGAGATTTTGATGAATTTGCAAAAATGCATTTTGTACCACCACCACTAATCCACACGTGATAAGCCCTTGTAATCAGCATGATTCACCTCCAATTTACTTATTGATCACCTCTGAATTCAAATTGGGCCTTGTACTTGTTTGGTTTCTGAGTTTTGAATCAATTTGCATAATTGTACTTTGTGAAAATAATGAGAAATAAGTCATGGAATGAATTGATTCAAAGGCCAAAAATGATCCTCTTGACTTGTATTTTGATGTTGTAATATAACATGAACCAATAAAATCAAATACAAGTCCATTTGTGCCAAACTGCAAAAGGTGGAAAATTTGAACCATATGAAAACCTCAAAATGCACCTTGCCATCTTCTAACCATAACTAGAGTTCCACAAATGATATGGAGATGTTCTAGTACTTTTTGGAAATGGGAGAGAAATATCTTCAACTTTCATGTTGGAGGAAAATTCATTTGGAGCTTCCTTGATAATGAAAAGTCAAGTTGAATGTGGTGGAAAAATTGCCAAAAATGGAAAGTTCTCATTATAGGTCATTTTCCAAATTTAGTAACTTTTGCACAAACTCTTGATTTTTGATTAATGATGCCATCCATGCCATTCCTTGACCAAATAAAGGTATATGGACTTGAGAATCATGATTTGAACCTTTACAAACCCATGGTTGACTTTCCTTTTGAACTGTTGACTTTTGCTTATTTCACAAGTAACTGATCCATTGAACATCTTCCTCAAAGAACCAATGACCAAGATTCCATCCATGAACACTTAAGGCCATAAGGAATACCATGAGATCAAGTCTTGCCCAAGAAATCAGAAATAAACTGATTTTGGGTCAAACCCTAATTTTGGCACCCTCTGGTTAGGAGGAAAAAACACATCCTCCAAATCCAAATTCCTCTGAATATGATGTGTATCCTCTCAAACAATGATGAGATATGCCCTTTGGAGATGATAAAAACTCAAAGAGCTTGCCAATTTTATGGTCAAATCCCAACTTTTGACTGCCTTGTGTAGGAGATCATGCACTGTCCAATCTTCTTGATGAATTCTCCTCTTCCCATGACTTGTGAGATCAAATGGAGATGATACATGATGTAATAGATCCTTGAGGCTTGTGAGAAACACTTGGTCTTCTTCTTTGGATGATCAACACCTTAGAGAATCACCTGATCACATGCCCTTATGCAAGATGCCATGCTAAATGCTTGATGTTTTATTTTTCTTTGCTTGAATGCAATGCAATGCAATGAAAGCCCATGCTAAAAGATATGAAGAAAAGAGAGGGCAAATTTTGGGGTATTACACACGCTGGCAGCAGAGAAGAAGGTAGCTGAGGAGCTGATCGGTCAGCTGAGGAATGTAAGCGCTCCGGCCGAGGATGAGCCTGAAGATGTGAAGGTGCTGAAGACCATGGCGGAGATAGTTGCTCATATGCTTCGGGCGGAAGAGGACGTGTTTTCCATTGGGGAGGAGTCGTTTGACAATGTTGTTGCCCAGCACAGGCTGGTGAACCCTGACGTCTAGATCTCCACCGAGGGTACCAATTTTCTTAGCTGTGTGGAGAATGACAAGATAACTCTCCCTGACTTTCTCAACCTTGGTGATAAGCATGCCCATCCCGAGGAGACCCAGTCGCCACAACCTATCCCCGAGCAGCCAGAGTTCGTCCAGGATCAGCCAAAGAGGATGGAGGAGTAATTTCAGTTTATCTTGTTATAATGTATCCGGCATGCGGGCCGTGTTTTTTGGATGTACTTTATTTTCTTCAGGGGCACGGCCCCCTTATTTTGTAACATGCACAGCTTGTGGCCCTTGTGGTAACTTTAATTTATTTATGTATGTGTCCGGTCAATATGGCCGATTTTGTATGTATTGCTTTCGTTGTGTATTTTTCTAAGTGTTTTACTATTGCTTGATAAGCTTTTATGCCCAAAACAGGAATAACTGATGTTTTATAATTTAGAGAATTGCTCGACGTAGATGTGTTCGACAGTGAGGGAGACTGGTCGAACGGCCGGGGAAGTGGTTTCACCTGTGATGAGACTAGGATCTCGGTTGAGGTACTAATTTCATAGGCTTGGACGATTCCCATCGCGAGCTGGGTGTCCTGCCTAACTGGTGTGGCAACGGCGAAGCTCGATTGAGGTATCCCCATTGTGCGCAGAGTCTGCTCGTCCCGTAAGCAAAAATTGGCCGGCGTTGTAAAATGGATCGTGCTTACACCGGAGCACGATCCTGTGACCGAGTCGTCTCCTCGTTTAGGGGAGATCTCGTCGGCAGTTAGTATGACCTCGTAGTTGGTTCTAACTGTAGTATTGTTTGAGCTTTTCAGCGTTTCATGGTCGAGCAAATGGTTCTCCTTCCAGAGTTTCTAAATAGTATGCACCGGTGCTCGTTTTGGATTTGACCCTGTAGGGGTCCTTCCCAGTTTGCGGCCAGCTTTCCTTTGCGTGAATCCTTCTAGTTTATGTGTAGGACTAAGCTGCCAACGGGGAAGTCGCGCTTTATGACTCCAGCGTCATGGCACAAGGTTATTTGTTATTTCAGTGAAGGTTCGCGGAGAGATTCCCCCGACCGTATCTCTTCGACTAGATCGAGTTCTTCTCTCAGGGCTTCGTCGTTCATCTCCTCGTCGAGTGGAGCCTCTGTTCGTCTGGAAGGTTCACTGATCTCCACCGGTATCACCGCCTCCGTTCCGTAAGCTAGTCGGAAAGGGGTTTCCCCGGTGGTGGAGTGTGGTGTTGTTCTGTAGGCCTAGAGCACGCTATGTAGCTCCTCGACCCATCTCTTTTTACCTTCGCCCAACCTTCGCTTTAGGCCGCGAAGGATTACCCTGTTCGCGGCCTCCGCTTGCTCGTTAGTCTGGGGATGCTCGACGGAGGTGAAGTGTTACTTCGTGCCTAATTTGGCGACAAAGTCTTGGAACTTCTTGTTCGTGAACTGGGTTCCATTGTCGGTCACTAGGGCCTGGGGCACCCCGAATCGCGCGAGGACGTTCCTTTTGTAGAATCGGAGTATGTTGAAGGTTGTGATCTTGGCGAGGGCTTCGGCTTTGATCCACTTAGTAAAGTAGTCGACGGCCACGATCAGAAATTTGTTTTGGTAAGAACCCATTGTAAAGGGGCCGAGTATGTACATCCCCCACCAGGCAAAGGGCCAAGGCGAGGATAGAGTCTTTAACTCATTGGGGGGTGCTAAGTGCATGTCCCCTTGGCGCTGGCAGCGGTCACACTTTTGGACGTGCTCTTTGGTGTCGTGCTGCATGGTCGGCCAATAGTATCCTGCTCGCAAGGCTTTTCGTGCCAATGATCTCTCTCCCAAATGTTGCGCGTTGATGCCCTCGTGGATCTCTTGGAGGATTTCGGGGACTTTGCTCTCCTCGACCCATTTCAGGAGGGGAATGGAAAATCCCCTTCGGTAGAGTTTGTTCTCAATCAGCACGTATGAGCAAGCTCATCGTTTAGTCACGTTGGCCTCTTTGCTGTCCTCGGGTAGCTCCCCTTTAGTGAGGTAATCGTACACGGGGGTCATCTAACAGTGACTGTCCCCGACGGCATTGACGTCGGGCAGCTGCAACGGTTTCTCAATGTTGGGTCGGGCGAGTATTTCTTGCACGATGGATTTATTGCCGCATTTCTTCCTGGTGCTAGCTTGTTTGGACAAGACGTCTGCCCGTGTGTTTCGTTCGCGGGGCATGTGTTAGACTTCCCATGCGTCAAACTTGATGATTTTCTCCATCACCAGTGTCAAATATTCGACTAGCTGGTCGTTCTTCGCTTGGAACTCTCCTCGTACTTGGGATGCTACGAGCTGGGAATCTGTGTAAATCTTTACCTCCTTGGCGCCCACGTCCTCTACCAGTTGTAGTCCTGCGAGGAAGGCCTCGTATTCGGCTTGGTTGTTGGACGTAGGGAAGGACATGACTAGAAATACTTCGATTAGTATTCCTTCCTCATTTTCAAGGATGATACCTGCACCGCTACCCGAGGGGCTGGATGCCCCGTCCACGTAAACGGTCCATCTCTGTGTACCGCTTGGCGGGGACGATGGAGGCGTCATCTCCGCTACGAAGTCGGCCAGGACTTGTGCCTTGAGGGCCTTCCTGCTCTCGTAGTGAATGTCGAATTCTGATAACTCCAGGGACCATTTGAGCATCCTGCCGGCCATGTCTGGTCGGCGAAGCAACTGCCTGATGGGTTGGTCCATGCGTACTGCTATGGTGTGGGCCAGGAAGTAGTGTCTGAGTCTTCTCGCGACAGTAATGAGGGCAAGGGCGACTTTCTCTATCTGCGCTTACCTGATTTCTGGCCTTTGCAGGGCCTTGCTGGTGAAATAGATGGGATTTTGCCCGTCCGTTGTTTCTCGGATGAGTACGGCGCTGATGGCTTCGCTGGCAACAGAGAGGTATAGGTACAAGGTCTCCCCGTATTTTGGTCGAGAAAGCACAGGCGGTTCAGACAGGGCTCGCTTAAGGTGGGTCAGAGCTTGCTCGTACCCCTCCGTCCATTCGAAATTGGCATCCTTTATGAGGAGTTTAAAGAAGGTCAGGGCGTGTTGAGCACACTTGGCCACGAAGCGGGAAAGTGAAGTGAGCATCCCGTGGAGGGATTGTATGGACTTTTTTGATCTAGGCGTGGGGAACTCCGCGAATGCTCGGCACTTATCTGGATTTGCCTCTATTCCCCTTTCGGTAAGGTAGAATCCGAGGAACTTCCCCGCACGCACGCCGAAGGTGCATTTTTCTGGATTAAAGCGTATCCTGCACTTTCTGGCCTGGTCGAAGACCTTTTGCAAGTGGGCCATATGGTCGGATTCCTCTTGGGATTTCACGATCATGTGGTCCATGTAAACTTCGAGCATGTCTCTGATCTCTGATCGGAAGACCTTGTTCATTATGCGCTAGTATATGGCCCCAACATTTTTTAGACCGAAGGACATTACATTGTAGTAATAATTCCCCGAGGAGGTCATGAACGCGGTGTACCTCTTGTCCTTTTCGGCCATAGGGATTTGATTGTACCCCGAATAGGCGTCCATGAAGGACAAAAGTTTAAAACTTGTAGAGTTATCTACGAGCTTGTCTATGCTCAGTAAGGGATAAGCATCTTTCGGGCAAGCCCGGTTGAGATCAGTATAGTCAATGCACATGCGCCATTTTCCACTATGCTTTTTAACAAGTATAATATTGGACAGCCAGGTTGTATACCTGGCCTCCGAAATGAATTTCACCTCTAGGAGGTCTTGTACAAGTTTTTCGGCAGCCTGTGCCTTTTCGTCGGATTGTTTTCGGATGGATGATCTTCCTCCAGTGTCTGCTTGGCTGCTTTGGGTTCTGCGCCGATCTGGTTTTGTCCCCGGGTCGCTGCTACAAAACACTTGCAAGTTGCCTCTATGTCCCCGTGCAATGTTGCGACGTACCTTCTCTGTGTAATACTTTAACTTGAGGTGGACTGTTGAAGGGACATCAACTAACTCTGTGAGGGCCGGTCTCCCCAAGATGCATTGGTACACTGACGGGCAATCGATCACCAGGAATTGGGTCTTTATTGACCTGGACGCCTCTTCTTCCCCGAATGTGACAAGGAGTTCCACGTACCCCCAGGGTCTGGCCATGGCTCCGTTGAACCCCTGCAAATCGGATACCACGTATGGTGAGAGGTTCTTCTGGTCCAGCTTGAGGGCCCGAAATAGGCCGGTGTATATTATGTCCACCAAAATAGTTTTTGATGCTTTAATGCTCAGTGCTTTTCACTTCCTATATTAATTCAAACTACATGGAGCTGCCAATAACCTTGCATGTGGTACCATCAATAGCAGTCGTTTGTCCTTTGTAGCTCGTGTAAAAACCTAAAGCACCATTGGATAATAACTATACTTAATCTAATCACCAACTGTTTTCAGTAATAATATTTAACTAAAACTGATTTTATTTGACTAAGTTACTTTAATTCAAGTTACAAATATGAGGTACTTATTTGTAATTATAATAAAACTTTGTAAATTGCTCTTTTGTAAATTTAACTAAAAAAATAATGTCTTACAAAAAGTAATTTTGATCTATATATATTAAAGAGTTTTTTTTTTCAAAAATTACCGAATGTAATTTCATTTTAAAAATCTAATTTCATTTTTTCAAAAATTACCGAATGTAATTTCATTTTTTGCTTAAAAATAATTTCATTTTTTTATTAAAATTATAAAATCTTTAATATATATAGATCAAAATTACTTTTTGTAAGACATTATTTTTTTTTTTGTTAAATTAGGACATTATTTTGTGCAGTTATTAAAAATACAACGTTACACAAACTATTATTGCATTATTTAATAAAATATTTATTGTTCCATCTTTAAAATATGTATTCATATTGTTAAATTTTTTAATAAAAATTCTGTTAAAATGAAAAATTATTTTGATTATTATTTCTTATGAAAAAATTATTTTGATTATTTCTTATGAAAAAAATTATTTTGATTATTTCTTATGAAAAAATTATTTTTAAAACATATTCATATTATCATAATTATTATTGTTATTGTTATATTTATTAATAAACTTGAATTAAGTATTTAGAAAGGAACTTTTCATTGATTTAATCATTACAATGGTTATGTTGAGATAAAATTCATTTTGATATATGATAATCATTTTAAATTGATTTAACATATTCTTGTGAGGTAATCTTAGTAAGAAAACTAATATCATGGACCAAGTATTTCGAATCATTCTATTAAAAGAAAAGATGATATTTTATGCTAGAGTATGGAGAAAAATTTCTTAATAGCATTATTGTAGTTCTTTACTATTAAATAAGATTAGATTTTTAAACTAACTAGTACGATACCCGTGCTCCCGCACGGGTAACTTAATTTAATATAGTATAAAATATATTTAATCGCATAAGTAAATTTGAAATTAATTACATAAATGGATGATCATATAAACTCAAATGTATTAAATAATTATATAAAATAATAATAAAATGTGAGATGGAGAAAGAAAAATAGAAAAGAACGGTAAGATGGAGAAAGAAAAAATAAAGAAATTTTAACATTTGAAATTAAGAATTTTGCCTCTCAAATAAAGATAAATTTTTATCAAAATAAAATAGATATTTGACTATATATATATATATATATATATATATATATATATAATATATATATATATATATATATATATATATATATATATATATATATATATATATATATATATATATATATATATATATATATATATATATAATCTTCTAGTTTTTTTATTACCTGAAATTTTCCATTTACAAAAGAGCAATTTACAAAGTTTTGTTATAATTACAAATAAGTACCTCATATTTGTAACTTGAATTAAAGTAACTTAGTCAAATAATATCAGTTTTAGTTAAATATTATTACTGAAAACAGTTAGTGATTAGATTAAGTATAGTTATTATCCAATGGTGCTTAAGTTTTTACACGAGCTACAAAGGACAAACGACTGCTATTGATGGTACCACATGCAAGGTTATTGGCAGCTCCATGTAGTTTGAATTAATATAGGAAGTGAAAAGCACTGAGCATTAAAGCATCAAAAACTATTTGCTACAAAAAATGTCCAAGTATAGTTGACATGTCAGAATAATCGAAAAAGCATCAAAAACTATTATGCATTCTCAAACAAGTTCGTTCTTTGCTCAAACTAGTTCGGCTCTTTGAAAACCAGTTATCCATTATCAAACTTTTTGGTTCTTTGAAAACCAGTTATCCATTCTCAAACTAGTTTGGTTCTTGAAAATACAGTTATCCATTCTCAAACCAGTTTGGTTCTAGAAAATACAGTTATCCATTCTCAAACTAGCTTGGTTCTTGAAAATACCGTTAACCATTTGCGGTTCTTTGAAAACCAGTTATCCATTCTCAAACTAGTTCGGTTCTTGAAAATACAGTTATCCATTTTCGAACCTGTTATCCAATTTCAATCAAGTTTGGTTCTTGAAAATCCAGTTATCCATTTAATCCAGTTCGGTTCTTGAAAATACAGTTATCCAACCTGAAACCAGTTTGGTTCTTGAAAATTCAGATATCCATTTAAGAACCAATTTATCCAATCTTAATCCAGTTATCCATTTTCATTGTCCAGTTATCAATTTTCAAACCAGTTTATCCAATTTCGAACCAATTTGGTTATTGAAAACCTGTTATCCAATCTCAAATCATTTCGGTTCGTGAAAATCCAGTCATCCATTTCAAACCAGTTAATCCAATCTCACACAAGTTTGGTTCTTGAATATCCAATTATCCAATCTCACCACTTTGATTCTTAAAAACTAGTTATCTGAACCCTCGAAACAGTTCGGTTCATAACTTAAATTTCGTTTTTACCAGTAACCATTTGAACGGCCATGAATACAAAATTGTCCGCATTTCATAATTTTTCAAAAGCTGAGTATAAATAAAAGTTTATAATAATAATAATAATAATAATAATAATAATAATAATAATAATAATAATAATAATAAGAATAATAATTATTATTATAATAATAATAATAATAATAATAATAATAATAATAATAATAATAATAATAATAATAATAATAATAATAATAGGCATTAGTTAAGAACTAAAAATAAAAATAATATCTTATAAATTGTGAGCTGTTTTTAATAAAAATAAAAAATTTAATTTTTTTTTATTATTGATTCTAATACAAACTTTCTATAAATATATTGTTTAATTTGTGTCCACAATTAATAAATAGCTTTTTAAATTTGTTGGCATATCAATTTGATTCCTAATACAATTTTATAAATTAATATAAATCATAAATAATATATAATAAAGAACTTCAATATATTAAGTTAATTCATTGCAAATTTTTAACAAGTAATTACATTTTTAACGAGTGATTTGAATGTTATTTGTTACTAATTAAAAGAGTAATGTGAACTTTACTAACTTATATATAGATGTTTTAACATAAAATTACATAATTTTTCATAAAAATAAGTTTCATGAGATATAACCAAAATAAATTTTTATTTTAATAGATTTTTAATATAAAAATTTGACTAAATTAAAGTTTTTGTCCATCTATTTTATCTGATTCATTAGTATTTATTTTAAATGTAAATAGTTTTGATCTCCTTTTTATTTTTTTATACTACGAATCGATGAAATCTCAGTTTTTTAACTATATTTTTTATCTATAATGTTTCACAAAATGTTTTTATACGATGATTTACCAAGTTTATCAAGTGTCACATCATTTAAAAATAGAGCATTTATTGATTTATAGAATAAAAAAATGAAAGAGATTAAAACTATTTAAATTTAAAATAGGAGGACTAATTTCATAAATTAAGTAAAATAGGGGAGCAAACTAATTTAACCTAAATTTTTTGAATATGAAGATTTATTTTTAACCAGAAAACGATATTTATTTGATTAATAGCACAATAATACCATTATTTATTTATTTTTAAATTTGTATTTTAATTTTTGGTCCAATCGAGAGCAAATCTTGCGCTAGGTTTGAATTTTGATTCTCAACACCTACAATTTTGTATTTCAATTATAACCAAAATGTTGCCTTTATTTTATTTATATAAAATAGAACTCAGCTATTACATCAATGTTTACTACCGGCCGAGATGTCAATTTCAAACAACATTGTATTCCAAAATCATAATATTAACTCTTATTCACTTTTGCATTGTTTATAATTTTTTTGTGCCCGAGCGAACAAAACACCTTCAATTTTTTCCACCTAACGAATAAAACATCATTTTTCATCTTCTCAACTACACCCTAAACCAAACTCCATCTTCCAAGTCAAACGAAGTAAGTAACGGAGGAAGGAAGTGAGGGTAAGGAAACTCGAACCTCAAACCAACTCTTTGACTATTTAATTATATTTCATATAGGTAAATACTTTCTCCATGATTGTATCAGTTGTTGTTGAGATATTTAAGGTTTAATGTTATTGTTATTTTTTAGACTTAATGTTGTTGTTGTTTTGTATTAGTTGTAGTTGTTGTGTTGAGATTGAAGGTGTAGTGTTATTTTTATTTTATTGAGATTAAATGTTCATTGTTGTTGTTGTTGTGTTAACATACACATTAAAAGCAAAGATCTTCATCATATATTGGTCATAAACCTTGTTCACATACAAAAGATCAAAAGAAATACATATTAGTAAGGTTAACTACCTCTAATCTTGACACAAAAGTGCTTAGCTAGCCATCACCATGGTAGCTTAATCAACAAGTAAAAAGGAAACTATGATAGCAACTAAGTCGAAAAATCAAAGAATGATGCTCCAAAATTTTGATTCTCATTCTATTGAGATTTCTAAACTTTTTGCCCTAAAAATATCTTTACAATCTTAAAAGTTGCTAAAATGGAAAGTGATCTCAAAATATCTTCCAAAGTGACTACTTATAGAAAGTACACAAAGTGGCTGTAAGTGGCACCCCGCTAAGTGGCATCAGGAGCGCGCTTAGCGCGATCAGCAAAACAGAGGCAAATTCCCAGAAAGCGGGCTAAGCGCGGTTGGAGCGAGCTTAGGGCGGTCAAAGGCCATTAGTCACTGCCTCTTCACCAAAACCGCGCTGAAGCCGCTCTGAAAAGCGTGCTAAGTGCGATTTACCGTCAAAATGTTACGAATTTGATCTTCAAAGCCCTCTTCCATCAACCATAGGTTCCAAGCACCAACTTAAGCAAGAAAACTACCAAAAAGCATAAAAATGATCACAATTCACAATATTTACAATCATAATCGGAAACTTGCATATTTAAACTAAAATGTATGCATTTACTACAAAAATACCAGGGAAACAAATGGAAAGGGCTACAAAATATCATCAAAAGTATGCACAATTTGGCCCTTAACAGTGGACTTTTGTGCATTTAATTCTTTTTCAATGTTGTTCATTCTCTCGAATTCTTGCATCCTTTTTATAAAATGATTCGGCAACGTCTCGGTTTTTGTGGTTGAATGAGCTGTCCACTCTGGTAATGTAAGTGGTATAGGGCATCCCAGTTTCAAGTAAACTTGAACAAAATGACTTGATTTTGAAAGCCATCCAATACACATGATACGATCATGTGTATTTAGGGGTGGGGCGGTGCGCAGTGGGAAAAAAGTTTCCAAAAAATTGTAGCGTGTCAGGTCAACACACACTCTATCATACGCACATGCTATTAGGTGACCCATTTCAGGAAAGCACATCCATTTGCGTCCGGTGCCGAACCACTCAAGAAAGGAACAAGAGACTCATAAACCGCATCAAAATTTTCTTTCTTTTCGTACAACCGTGTGTATGATTCTCTACGCGTCTACAACTCTTGGATAAGTTGACGTCGGACAAGTCTATGAGTATTTTCTCCTTTACCGAGTAAAGCTGAAATGGCTCGGTAATTGCAATTACCGTCCCCCACAACATTGATGATCTGTTCGATATATTTGTGCATAAAAATCGGCATCTCATCGATGAATGGAATCTTTGATGGAAGCGGCGTCGGAGGTAATTTGCTAATGCGAGCTCCTTTCACAACACTTTTTTTAGATTTTGGAGTTGGTGAGTCGGAAAAAACTTTGTCAACATGTTCAAAATATGAAGGAGACCATATATAGTCAAGTTGTCATTCCACATAGGCTTCATTTTCTTTGGAGCACCTTTTATTTTTACCGGTTGAGAAGGCGGTTTCATGTCGGTGGTTTTCGGAAAGGAAATATTCCTCAATTGTTCTTTGATGTGGAGTTTTATATTGTCATCGGCCTTCAAAAATCTCTCTTGTATCACTTCCCACTCGTTCAAAATAGATATATTCAATTTACTCTCATCCATACATCCATTATCATCAAACCTTAGTCTCTTCCAATGAGTACAAACCTCGTCCATACTTATTGGTTCACCATGTTTCATTTTTTAGCAATAACATAAGCACATGGGAGACCATATGTTTTCACAATTGTGCATCCACACTTTGCGCTATCGGAGCCTACATTATCAGCTCGTTTAGCCTCGTGAAAAATATAGTTCAAATCCACCTGAGAAATGTTACCAACCAACTAAGAATATATAGTGTTGTGTATAAATCTGAGTTCCAAAACTATGATGCTCCGACTAAATGTTGTTTGTATTTCATTATGCTGGTTTTGAATCATGTGGTTCACGGAGTCACAGTCTCTACACAAATCCCCCTTACTATTTTCCAACCAATTTTTCAATGTAGCATGGGTAAACTCAACTCTGTTAGTTGTTGTATTTTCAAGATGTCTAACATTATCAGTCCACGCATAAACTATCTTCTCCTTCACCTGGTCAAGAATTGTGCTTTCAACATATTTCAGCAAATATGGATACTGATCGTGAAGGATGATCAGATCATGTGATGGGTCAAGAAGAACGTCTGCGATGCTGGGTGCGTGAGATGAGGAGGGGGTGTACCTGCAAGGCACTCCGATGCTAAAGTAAGAATCGGGGAGAGAAAGACAAGTACAAAAGTATAAGTTCTTAGGATGATTTTTTGGATACCTGACCCTCTCACATGAGAGGGTTTATATAATGCCCCCAGCGCATGGCCAACGGTCCCTATTTTCGGGGCGGAATAACCGTTTCTAGAAGAATAGGTAACTGCCAAAAACTAGCCGTTATGACAGGAAGAGGTGCCCAAAACTAGCCGTTACCACAGGCAAGGGCGTAGTTCCGGGCACAGGCGTCATGATCGTTCTTGGATGAAGGAGCCGTGCGTAACGGGAAAAATGTCGGGGAGGAGCAAATGACCTTGGGATTCATCTGTCCACATGTGCCCGGTAGAGGAGCAGAAAGATAAATGATGCCCTACCTCAACTGGACTTAGGAAATTGGGTCGTTCTGAGAGCAGAAGTAGATTGGGCCATGCCTAGCCATTGGTCCAGTCCGGAATAGGAGCCCCCCAAGTCGTTGCTCCTGAGAATAAGAGTGATGACTTAAGGATAGCTCGCGGCCTCGGGGAACTCTGAAGAGGTCGTTGTTTGTCGACGAGACGGGATTATCCTTGGATGCCCGGAGGTTATAGTGCCCGCGGGATATGTAACGTTGTTCGGGCTGCCCGGCCTGCGGGGAGACCAACGGTTGAGGGATTCTGAAGAGACATGACGCCACGTGTGCAGCATTGACTGCATCATGATGGCTAGGCTAGGGTCATGATGATGCCCTAGCTGCGCGTGCTCGTGCACGTGCTTTCAGACAGTATATAAAGGAGGGAGAGCTGCACATTTGCATTTTCGCTTCTCTCTCTTTCTTTGTTCCTCTCAGAGTTCTCAATCAGTCGCCGCCGTCAGCCACCGCGTCAGCCGCTGCACGTAGCTTCGATCAAGCTCTTTGGACCTCCACACTTTCTCCGACCATGTAAGTTACCTATTTCCCTCTTCATTTCTAGCTTTTTCCTTTCTGTTTAGTTAGAATGCATGCGGTTAGGTTGAACATAGGTGGGGTTGTTGTGCTTTTCTGACGTCTGTTGGTGGTAGACGGTGGCTTGGCCATCTTCTGCTGCTGATGTGGTCGCCGGAGCTCCCTAGAGACCCTAGAGTTAGACCGTTTCCGGTGCCATCGCGATGATGGCGCGGGTGTGACTGGTGAAGCTACCCAGTTTTCTGTTTCTCTGATGATTTTTCTGATGAATATATGGATTTTTCGGTGGAGCTTCAAACGGAAACTGGGTAGTAGGTCGGGGAAATTCCCGTATGTGTATGAGGGGTTGCCTCCGGGCATCTCCTCGCGGGAGACTCTTGTGTTATTCAATTTAGGGCTTAGGTCGGGGATGCCGTCCTCGGCCCTTCGCGCGCCCTTTCACTTGACTAGTGGTGGAAGGGTGGATTTGATTTTGTAGTCGAATTCACTTTTGTCCTCTGCTTTTCAGGTGATCGAGATGGCGCACGAGCCCGAGCAAGAGGTTCTCATAGACTCGTCTGAGGAGAGATCCTTGGATAGTAGCGACACAGAGGTTTCAAGTGCCCCCAGCGAAGTCGGGGAGGATCTCGAGCAAGATTCCGCGGAGGAATAGACTGTAGCAGAGTCAGTCGAGCACGCGTCCACTTTTGCGTCCTATGTCGGGGACATCTTTACTGACATAGGGACAGAGGGGGAGTCGAAGATACACTTCCCCAGCCAAGATGACCGGATATGCACCTACTACGGGGAGAGGTTCCCAATGAATGAGTACGCTTTCAAGGAAATAGGGCTGAGGCCGCCCTTTACTGACTTCCAGCAATCCATCTTCGATCACTTGGATCTAGCCCCGTCACAACTGCACCCGAATTCGTTGGCGTTTATCCGCACCTTCAAGCTGACTTGCGAGTTTTTGAAGATAGGAGCTACGAAGCCTTTGTTCTTTACCATCTTCCACCTCTAAAGGCAGGTCTCTGGGAGGAGGTATGGCTGGGTTTCGTTGAAGCAACCAAGAAAACTGTTTAAGCCTTTCTCGGAGTCTATTAGGACCTTCAAAGAGAGGTTTTATGTCATCGAACCTGTGTCGGAGAAGGCCCAAGATACCACGTATGCTTGGGCGGTGACCACGAACGAGGATGACAAGGATATGTATGACGAGAACGCGAAGCTGCTGGCGGAGAGGGTGTTCAAGTTCCCTTTTCGTTGGAGTGGGATCCACTTCACTCGGGGCACTGGTCACTATCTTGCCCAGCCAGATATGCTGGACGAGCAGGGCATAGCTGGTTACGAGGCGTTGGTAAACTATGTTAACTCTTTTAGGCCCGCGGAGTGCTGGACAAAGAAAGGGAACCCTATCTTTGAGTTTGATGGTGGGTAGAGAGTGGAGTATCGTTACATCAATACGAAGGCGCTTCTGGAGTGCAAGACCCCTATGGATGCCTTTAAGCTGCTTGGTAGTTTTAGCCTTTTTTATCTTGCTCGAATTATAACTTCCTCGGTGGCTAACATGTTTGTTATGTTTATTTGCAGGTGAGATGCCTTCTGCCCAAGAGAGGATGGTGAAGAATGCCATGGCGAGGGGCAAAGCCGGTGGTCCCACCTCTAAGTCTCGGTTTACACAGCGTGTGCCTCCTCCCCAACCTGCTGCAGGGAGCTCTTCGCCCATTCCTTCACCTGCCCAGGGGTCTCCGGTGCCCGGGGCTTTGAGATTAGAGCGGACCAGAGCTAATGAGTTGGTAGACCTTAGTCGGGCGACTGAGAAGGGCAAGTTTGAGTTTCCCACATGCTTTCATGATAATAAGTTTTTCGAGGGGACGTCTCTGGTGGTGCCTCGGGAAGAGTCTCTCAAGCTCGGAGGAATGGACCACCAGAGCAAGAGGGCAACGCTAGCGTAGGATACTTCTGCGGTGGTCCGGGTCTTGGAGATGGCGGCAGTCTATGCCGAGGGAGATTTCTCCTCTGATTCTGAACTTAGAAAAGCCCAGGCGATCATAACGTCCCTGGAGGAGATGGTGAGGAAGGCCAAAGAGGAGGCCAAGGCTGCCAACGACGTGAGGAGGAAATCGGACGAGGAAGCTGTCAGGCTGAGAGGGGAGAACGACACTCTGGTTGCGGAGAAGAAAGCATCTAAGGATCTGGTTGAACAGGTGAAGGCTGGGGCGGCACCGGATGAAGATGAGCCTGAGGGGGTGAAGGTGTTGAAGACTAGAGTCGAGCTTGTTGCTCGTCTTCTACGGGCAGAGGACGATGTCATTGCCATTGGGGAAGAGTCGTTCAACAATGTTGTGGCCCAACTCCGGCTGGTGAACCCAGAGGTCCAGATATACACAGAGGGTACTAACTTCTTGGGCCATGTTGAGAATGGCAAGATAGTTGCTCCGGACTTCTTCAACATTAGTGACGAGCACGCCTAACTTCTGAACGAGGAGACCCAGCGGCCTAAGCCTAACCAGGAGCATCCTGACCAGATGGAGGAGTGATTCCTTTTTATTTTGTTGTAATGTATCTGGCCTGCGTGCCACTCTTGATGGAATTTTATTTTGTTTGGCAGGGGCCTGGCCCCTTTGCCTTGTAATATGCACACTCGTGGCCCTTGTGGCCACTTTAATTAAATGTATGTATTCGGTCGTGGTGGCCGGTATTGTATGTTGTATGTTTGCGCATGGATTTCTTTGATTATTTTTTATAAGTGTTATATCTTTGCGTGTGTGCCCGTTATAGGGATCACTTTTATTTGTTTAAAGTTTCAGGGAATTGCTCGATTTAGATGTGTTCGGCAGTGAGGGGGACTGGTCGAACAGCCTGGGAAATTCTGGGCAAGATAGCGGAGCTCAGGTCGCGTTTGAGGCCTGAGTTCGCGGCGTGAACCTCCCATCGCGAGCTGGGCATTCTGCCTATCATGGTAATTTGATGACGGCGGGCTCGGTTGAGGATCCGCTATCAGGCCAGGACCTGGCTCGATCCTGAGCGGAGTTCGGCCTTGGCTGGCATGCAACGCTTGTACCTGGGCGCGCATCATGGTCGGGATGTTATGTTCGATGCTTTGACGAAGCAAACCGATAGTTAGGGCCTTAGCTATAGTATTGTTTTAGCTTTTCGGCGTTCCATGGTTGAGCAAGTTCTTCCTCGTTGAGATGTTTTAAGTAGTAGGCCCTATTCTTCGTCTTTGCTCAGACACGATAGGGTCCTTTCCAGTTAGCGGCGAGTTTGCCCTCCCGAGAGTCTTTGTGGTTCCTTCTCAAGACAAGGCTGTCCACTTGGAACTCCCGTCGTATCACTTTGGCGTTATGCCGAAAGACAATTTTTTGTTTTAACGAGGCTTCGCGGAGAGTTGCTGCTAATCGGACCTCCTCGATGAGGTCAAACTCCTCTCTCAGCGCCTCGTCGTTCATTTCCTCGTCTAGGGGTGACTCAGTCCTCTTGGATGGTACATGTACTTCGATAGGGATTACGGCCTCGGTCCTATAGGCCAGGAGAAAAGGTGTCTCCGCAGTTGAAGAGTGTGGAGTCGTGCGGTATGCCCATAGGACGTTGTGCAACTCCTCGACCAACGCTTTCTTCGTTTCGTCCAGCCTTCGCTTGAGGTCTCGAAGGATTACTCTATTTGCTGCTTCGGCTTGCCCGTTAGTCTGGGGATGTTCGACGGATGCGAAGTGTTGTTTCATGCCCAGTTGAGCGACGAAATCCTGGAACTTCCTGTCTGTGAACTGTGTCCCATTGTCAGTGACTATCGCTTGGGGGATGCCAAAGACTGTGAGGATGTTTCATTTGTAGAAACGAAGTATGTTAAGGGATGTTATTTTGGCTAGAGCTTCCACTTCTATCCACTTCGTGAAGTAATCAACGCCTACTATTAAGTATTAATTCTGGTTTGATCCTACTACGAATGGCCCTAGGATGTCCAGGCCCCACCAGGTGAATGGCCACGGGGATGACATAACTTTGAGCTCGTTAGGTGGGGCTAGGTGCATGTCCCCGTGCCATTGGCATTTGTCGCATCTTTTCACGTGCTCTTTAGCATCCCGCTGCATGGTTGGCCAGTAGTACCCTGCTCAAAGGGCCTTTCGGGCAAGGGATCTCCCTCCGAGGTGTTGGGCGTTGATTCCTTTATGGAACTCGTGCAGGACGTCGGCGACCATCTCTTCCTCGACGCACCTAAGTAAAGGGATGGAGAACCCTCACCTGTAGAGTTTATCTTCGACCAGGACGTAGGAATAGGCCATGCGTCTGACTGTGCTGGCTTCTTTGGGGTCGGACAGAAGTTCGTCCCTAGCGAGGTAGTTGTAAATGGGGGTCATCCAGCAGTTGTTGTCGCCGATTACCTGCACATCGAGGGTCGAAGATACCTTTTCGATACTGGGTCGAGGAAGCACCTCCTGGATGACGGACTTGGTTCCCCCCTTTCTCTTCATGCTTGCCAGTTTAGACAACACGTCTGCTCTGACGTTATGTTCGCGGGGAACATGTTTTACTTCTACTGTAGTGAACTTCGTTATCTTTTCTTTGACCAAGGCTAAGTACTCGGACAAGCTGTTATTTTTGGCCTGGTATTCTCCTCGAACTTGAAGGGCCACGAGTTGTAAATCTGTGCAGATGACGACCTCTTCTACCCCTAGATCTTCGGCCAGGTGCAGGCCGCCGAGGAAGGCCTTGTATTTGGCTTGGTTATTAGATGTGGGGAAGGATAAGGTGAGCGATACCGCTATGATGATTCCCACGTCGTTTTCCAAGATGATGCCTGCCCCGCTCCCTACCGAGTTGGATGCTCCGTCCACGAAAATGGTCCACTTGCGCTCTGCAGGTAGGGGAATCCGCGAATGTCATTTCCGCGACGAAGTCAGCCAGAGTCTGGGCATTAAGGGCTTTTCTGCTTTCATATTGAATGTCAAATTCGGACAACTCTGACCATTTGAGCATTTTGCTGGCCATATCGGGTCGCCCCAGTAGTTACTTTACAGGCTGATCTATTCGAACCACGATTGTGTGGGCCAGGAAGTAGTGCCTCAGTCTTCTCGTAGAGTTTATGAGGGCCAGCCCTACCTTCTCTATCTGCTGGTATCTCAGCTCTGGCCCCTGTAACGCTTTGCTGGTGAAATATATGGGCTTTTGCCCGCCGGGTGTCTCACGGATAAGGGCGACGCTCACGACCTCGGTTGCTACGGTGAGGTATAGATACAGAGTTTCGCCATTGTCTTGTAGAGAGATGACTGGTGGCTCTGACAGTGCCCGTTTCAGATGGAGGAGAGCTTGGTCGCATTCCTCTGTCCATTCAAATGCTGCCTCTTTGCGGAGGAGTTTGAAAAAGGGTAGGGCGTGCTGGGCAAACTTAGCCACGAAACGGGACAAAGAAGCGAGCATCCCGTTGAGGCACTGGATGGATTTCTTTGAGTTGGGTGTCGGAAATTCGGAGAATGCCCTGCACTTGTCGGGGTTGGCCTCAATTCTTTGTTCTGTCAGATAGAAACCGAGGAACTTGCCTGCCCGGACTCTGAACGTGCACTATTCTGGGTTGAAACCCATCCAGTGTTTCCTGTCCTGTTCGAACACTTTTTTCAAATGGACCGTGTGATCGGTTTCCTCGTGGGTTTTCACGATCATATCGTTCATATAGACTTCAAGCATGTCGCATATTTCTCCCCGGAAGACCATGTTTATCATCCTCTAGTAGGTTGCGCCGACGTTCTTCAGGCCGAAGGGCATTACATTGTAGTAATAATTGCCTGATTCGGTCATGAAAGTCGTGCATTTTTTATTGCTTATTGCCATTGGTATTTGATTGTAGCCCAAATAGGCGTCCATGAATGATAATAGTTTAAAACCGACAGAGTTATAAACAAGTTTATCAATATTGGGGAAGGGGTAGGCATCTTTTGGGCATGCCTTATTAAGATCAGTATAATCAACACACATGCGCCATTTTCCATTAGAGTTTTTCACGAGTACAACGTTGGACAGCCAAGTGGTGTACTTGGCTTCCGAGATAAATTTTGCCTCGAGGAGGTCTTTCACAGCTTGTTATGCAGCCTCAGTTTTCTCCGGAGACCGCTTCCTCCTAGGTTCTACTACTGCTTTGACAGAGGGGTCAATCGTGAGTTGATGGCAGGCGACGACGGGATCTAAGTCGGGCATCTCTACGGAACTCTCGGCGAATAAGTCTGTGTTCTCTTGAAGGCAGGCTTTGAGTTATTTTCGTGCGATGTCAGGGAGGTCGGTCCCTATCTTTACTCCTCGCTGAGGATCATCGCCGAGCAAGACAAGCTTGAAGTCGCCATCCGGGATAGGGCGCATCGGATGGGAGTTGTTGCTGGTCGAGGCGGATGAGCTTCTTGGGCTGGCCTGGTCCTCCTTCTGGTCATCTCCGGCGAAGCGGCTGTCGAGGTCGACGGAGTCGACGCGTGGCAATGGCTTGGCTTCCTCTGAGTTGCTGGGCAAGGCTGGCTTGCTGGACGTCTTCGGCTTGGAAGCGATGGCGTTGAGTCCCTTGGTGGCCGCTTTGAAGCATCGCCGTACAGGTTCGATGTCCCCGTGTAATGTAGCGACCATGCCCTTCGAAGTGTAGTACTTCATTTTGAGATAGACGGTTGATGGCACTGCTACTAGCTCGGCTAAAGTTGGCCGCCCGAATATGCACTGGTACAGAGACGAGCAGTCAATTACCAGGAACTAAACTTTAATAGATCTGGCTGTCTCCGCAAATCCAAAGGTCACGATCAACTCGACGTACCCCTAGGGTTTTGTAACCGACCCGTTGAACCCCTGTAGGTCGGAACCCACGTAGGGAGTGAGGTGTGATTCGTCCAGCTGGAGAGTCGAGAACAGCTGTGAGTATATAATATCGACTGAGCTGCCTTGGTCTACTAAAATCTTGCGAACATCAAAATTGGCTATCTGGGGTCGAACAAACAGTGGGATACTTGAGTTCGGAGACCCTCAGAGGAGCTCTTCCCGGTAGAAGGAGATGGGGACCGATCCCTTCTGGGCCTTGTCGAGCGTCGTCACCTTGCTGGAGCTCGTGCTGATCAGGTGCTCGAACTTTCTCTTTACGAAGCCCACGATGACTTTGTTGAATCCTCCTCCGAAGATGGCCATCGCGGAGGGGAAAGTTTCCCATAGGTTGTGGCCCGTGAAGTACGCGGGAGCGCTGACCTCATCTGGAACGTAGAAATCCTCCGGTAGTGATATACACATGGCGACTTTGAGGTTGGTTTCTTCCAAGGAAGGCACCTCTTCCTCTACTTTCTTTGACTCCTGAGCGTCTTGCCGGGGAGCATCCTTCTTTTTTTGTAAATTGTTTCAGGTGACCATCTCTGATCAGTATTTCTATGGAATCCTTCAAGTAGATGCAGTCTTCAGTGGTGTGGTTGTGACTCTTATGGAAACGACAGTATTTTGATTTATCGGCGTTGGGCTTGTCCAGTATCTATTTGGGTAACCGGACTCTCGCATGTTTAAACTCCGAGTTAGCACATTCAGAGAGAATCTATTCCCAGGAGACAGTCAAGGGAGTGTAGTCGTGGAACCGGCCGGAGGGCCCATTGTTGTGCAGGGACTCCCGAGGACGATCTTCGCACCTTTTTCCCCCTCAACGGGATGTCGAGAGTTCATCACCTTTAGAGGCCCGGGCATTCTCCTGATGGCGGGAGGCTCGGGCGGAGCTGGCCGCTTCCTTTTCTTCGTATTGAATATATGACTGCGTCTTGAGGAGGAAGGCGTTCAGGCTTCTTAGAGGTACAAAGCCAACAGCTTTAGAAAATTTTGAATGCGGGCAGAGTCCCCGTTCGAGCAGAAATTTCTTCATGTCGTCTGTAGTGGGGACTTGCACAGCTTTTTTGTTAAACCTCTAGATATATGTCCGGAGAGGCTCATCCTTCCCTTGAATTATGGCCTCAAGGGAGGATTCAGTCTTTGGGTGGCGGCGTGATGCCGTAAAGTGCCTGGAAAACATCCTGCCCAGCTGCTTCCACGAGGTGATGGACTCCTCGAGCAGTTGTTTGTACCAGGTCATTGCCCCTTTTTGGAGCATGGTCGGGAACAGATGGTACTTGATGGCGCCCTGGACGCCACGGTATTCTAACAGCGCATCGATGTTTTCGATGTGCTCATTTGGATCGGTCGTTCCGTCGTAAATGCCCAAAGATAAGGGTTTTTCCAAGCCTTTGGGGAGGCGTGTAGCCAATATCTCTTGAGACAATGGGCCGTGGGGCTCATCGTTGCTGCTGGAACTGGTTTGGGAAGGGGAGCAGATGATTCGCTCATGACGGCGACTTCTTCGGAGTGATGGTGTGCGTGCCCGACCCTTTGGTCTGATCGGGGGTGAACGTTGATCTCTCCGGGTTCTTTTGTGGCCCGGGGATTGTTGGTTTTGCATGGAAACGTGATCGCGTTTCCGAAAGGCATGGGATTCTAGTTCTTGGCGCCCCCGATGATCAGCTTCCTGCCGGGGTTGTGGGCTCTTGGATCGTCGTCGATTCTTCCTCGGCTAGGTGGATCTCGGATGGGCAGATTCTTCCTACGCCCCGATCCTCTTGTTTTGTTGGAGGATCAGGAGGTTGGTCTTGTTGATTGCTTCAAGGAGGGCCACCACGGCCGGGTCGGCGTTGGGTGGAGCTGGAACGGGCTGGAGGGCCAGCAAGGGCTGGTCATCAACACGGTCAGTAGGAGTGGGGGAGGGAGACGCGGTAGTTCTGTCTCTCAGATGACGGGCGTCTCCTCCGAGGAGGAATGAAGGTCTGTCAGCATCATTTTTGTTGACGGGGAGGACAGAGAGATGGTGAGCACCTTTGACGTGATCTTGGGAAGCCATGATCGTAATCTTGGACAGAGAATGTGTTTTGGTCTTATAATTTGAGGTGGATGTTAAGACGGGGACAACAAGATTCCCACAGACGGCGACACTTATCGTGAAGGCTGATTAGATCTTGTGATGGGTCAAGAAGAACGTCTGCGATGCTGGGTGCGTGAGATGAGGAGGGGGTGTACCTGCAAGGCTTGGATGATATTTGGTTGGATGATAACTAGGCTTTTATATAATCAAATTAAGTTAGATCTTCTTCTATACATGATTTTTCTCTCGTCTCTTCCAAATGAGTTTTTTCAAACCCAGCTTCTTAAGCTCAACCACTTTTTGTTCATGACTTATGCTTACAATTTCTTCATCATTCAACTCATTTTCCATGATTAATACTTGTTGTTACATGATTTAATGATGCGTGTTTATGATCCTTTCACCCAACCTCGAAATTATCTTTTTTAAATGAAGAATTTGTTGTTGAAAAGCTATTAAGAGGTATTTCTATATGTTTATTTGAAAATATTTTCAAAGATATATTTGTTTCTCTCTAGCTATGCTTCAGGGGTACTGTGAAAAACAAAAACACTATATTGATAATCATACCATGGTGAATGCTTATTGTCTAACCTATGATTTGTTGCATGTTTTACTCTCTTTTGTAGTTTGCTCACTTAATCCCTTACATTATTGTAGAAACATTTTTTTGTTGTTGCTATATTTATGAATTTTTACTATCATATATGTTAATGTTTTCCGTTGTGGAAAATTGGTTGATTTTATTTCATGGTTTACAGCAAGGTGGCAATGTTCGACCGCGAAAGGAAGAGCTAAGCAATGTGTTATAGCAAGTCAAGCAGTGTGTCGGATAGTGGTTTAGGTTAAGAAGATTGGTAATTTTCTGTGTTCCTGTGTTGGCTGGTTTTTTTCGTCGTTTGTTAGCTTCGGCGTTGCTCGGTCTCTTTATCTGGCGCTGAATTGTTAAGTTGTTTAGGGAGGAGTCCACGATGCAATTAATTGAAAGGAAACTCATTTTCTTATTATGGTTATTGAAATCTTGAATATGTCTGTTATTAAGGAAACTCATTTAAATAAATTTTGATATGTCTCTGTTTACTCCATGAAGACTTTATCTAGACTCAAACATATAATACAAATAAGGTAGATATTGTAACAAATGAATATGGTATTTTTAAACTTTACATGATGCTATTAATGTGTGTTATGAACTAAATAAATATCTTCATTTTGACATGTTGTTTACTAATTTTAGGGGTTGTTAGTTAAATATTTGTAAGGGTTTGTTTTTATGTGTAAATTTCTTTTTCAAAATTTGTTATATTTTTCTACGTGACATTAATTTTTATGATTTAAAATTATATATAATTTTATTAAAATGTAGTATGTTTTAAATTTTTGACCATATAAAATTATAATGTCAATCTATTTGTCAATAATATAAAAATATATATAATTTTATACATGGTAAGACAATTCAATTTTGGATAAACAAGCCGCCAACTATAATGATTCCATCATGATCTTCGATAATAATATTAAGATTGTACAAATAGAATGTAAGTGTTCTTAGTTCAATATTTTTTTCCTTCTTAAAAACATTAAAGGAACACTCATTCTCATGATACACCAAGTAATGAAATACAACTTTTAACATAAGTGATAATAAGCTATCATATTATTATAAAATGACGAACCATCAAAATTATTCATACCTAAGTTTCACTCATATTAATAATGAAACCTCCCTTGAATAAATTTAGATGGACATCACAACCACAACAACATTTTAAAATTTAGATGACACACAAATGGACTTTTATGTTTAGTTTTCTATAATTTTTTATTAGATATTAATAATATTTTTTTAAAAGTAAATATTATTTTATTTTATTTTTTGAAACTGTAATTGTAATACTTCATAATGTGACTAAATCAATTACTTTTTTACTCATTCAAAAATTATTTATAAAAAGTTTTATTTAAAAGAGCGTTGATAATGTAAAGGCAATGAGCATAAAATCAATTAAACATTTAATGGTAGCATTCACATTTTTCTTTAATGTTACAAATATAATTGGAATATTTTATAAAGTGACACGAGACACAACCAATTAGATTCAGGAAAGAAAATATACATAAATATTACTCTTAATTTACATTTGAATACAATTGATAGTACAAAATACTTTAAACCCATGAGATAATAATTTAAGATATGAATGTATTTTCCCGTGCGGATGCATGGATCTTCTACTGGTTTGTGATAAAGGTATTCATAGAACTAGTAAGGTATTGTGTGTTGGTTTGGGCTTAAAGGCGAGAAACATCTATCTCGAATCTATATAGGCCTTCTACTTGACTACCTAAACCAAACATCTTCTTAGTACTCGAGTCCTACAAAACATAATTTTGAGAAGAAAAGTGACAATAATTTAATGTTCGTTTGACATAACTTTGATAAAGAACTCAGGTAAATAGGGGTGTGCAAAATATTCGGTTGTGATACCTAAATTCATAACCAAATTTAAATCTGTTTTAAATATTCGGATATAATTGAATGGTTATTAACCGGTTTAGTGTTTAATGGTTTTGGTTATCCATTTATATAATCCGGATATAATTAAATGGTTATTAACCGATTAAATTTTTTTGGATTCGGTTATAATTCGGTTATTATCAAAAATCCAAATTTTTTAATTTTTAAAATAAATAAAAAATATTTTTTTTGAATATTTTTTTTTAAAACTTGATTTTTTTTAAAAATCCGGTTATATAACCATAACCAAATTTATAATTGGTTTTATAACCGGTTTTGATTAAAATGTGGTTTTGGTTATAAATCCAAATCATTTACATGATTTGAAAATGATTATGGTTTGGTTTCTCAAAATAACCAACCATACACATCCCTACAGGTAAAAATCTAATGAAAAAAGCACGATTAAGATATAGGATGGGTTAAAAGGTGATATTCCCAGCATAATTGACGAGAAAAAAATTTCTATTATGGAGATTAACCTTTATAGGTTTGATTTTGTAATAGGAACTAAATAAATGTAAAGATTAACAAACTAATCATTGGCACCAGAGACCAAGATCCAAGAACCAATTTGGTTAACTGGTGTAGTGAAGTTATTACAAATTATACCTAATGTGGACTCAAGAAGTGAATGATTGTGAGCCATGGAAAAGGTTGGAATTTGGTTAATGGTTGAAGCCTGTACTGAGTTATCCAAGTTTGCTTGTTGAAGCTAGTTTACAAGTTGATGATAGTAGGCTTGATAAATACGAACATTGTTACTAGAAGAAGAAGCCACCTCAGTTTCACCAATAGGTTGAGTGTTTATCCATATTCATAGAAGGTTTAATCTTGTTAAAATTTGAACATACATGTTTTGGTAGAAAAATCAATGGTGTATTTACTACAAATACATAAAGTACAAACTCTATTTGAATTCTTTCAATTGGAATAAAAAGTACATTTGTACTTGAAATCTGGTCCTTTATGCACCATTAACTAAAATGTTATTTTCTTCAATTTGAACCAAATTGTTATGGTTGTTTTCTTCTTGAATAATAAAAAGGTAGATTTGATTAAAGGAAGGAAGAAGATCCATAAGCAACACCTAAGTCTTCACAACAAGGAAAGTGTCATTTAAGCCTAACATAAATTGGATAACTTGATCTTCAAGTATATAATTTTGAGCAAATTGTAAAGTAGCACATCTACATTGTTGAACGCATGTGTGGATTGGTAATGGTCTATGTGAGTTGAGTTATTTCTATAAATATTTTAATTTAAGAAGATACCTAAGGACATATCTTCAATTTTGTTTAAGATTTTTTATGGAGGAACGAAGAGTGGCAATTAGAATTCGATCAACTTTTGAAAATATTTCCCTTAGATCATTCCATACATCAAAATCATTTTCATGAAAGACAATTGTAGAGGCATTTTGTTTAGAAACAAATTCTTATGGTTGCTTTCTTCTTGAATAACAAGAAGGTGGATTCTATTAATGGAAGGAAGAAGATCCATAAGTAACACATGAGTATTCACAACAGATAAAGTGTCATTTAGACTTGAAAGATATTTGATAACTTGATCTTCAAGTCTATAACTTTAAGCAATTTGTAAAGTAGCACATCTACATTGAAGAATGCATGTTCACATTGGTAATGGTCTATGTGAATTGAGTTATTTCTATAAGTATTTTAATTTAAGAAGATACTTTAAAGACATATCTTGAATTTTGTTTACAGTTTTTTATGGAGGAACTACCGTATCTCGAAAAATACGATCCTCCACGAAGCACATCGCATGCGCGCAGAAAAGTGTTTGAACAAAGTCGCATAGAATTTTATTTATCCAAATGAAAAAATAGGAAATATCGATAAAACCTTTGAAAAGAACATAGTCGTTGCAACCATTATGCAAGGGGAATGTATTAGCACCCCTCACGTCCATTGTACTCAACAGGAACCTTTTAGTTAGATTTGTGATTTAGAATGTTAACTTATGTTATTTATTTTCTTTGATTTATTAAAAATGTAAAGAGAAAAATAAAGGTTTCGCAAACAAGTTTTGTATTAATGTGTCTGACAAGATTGCAGGTCTCGCTCCTACGTATCTCCTAGTGCAATAGAGAACTCAAAGCATACGTGGTTCTGGATAGAAAAATGTTTGCTTGTTGGTCGACTTTAGTGAAAGTTATTGTGTGTCAATCGAAGGGAAACATTACTTACCCAAAACCGGTGAGGAGCGGACATTTGCATCACATTGAATGGATTTACAAATCAACATTCACGAGAAAACGTCACTTACCTCAGCTCACATGATTGTGGATGAAGCATTGTTTAGCATCGTCTCGAGACAAAATACCTTTCGTTTTTGAAAAAGGTTTTTGAATATCACACGACAGCGAAAAAAAAGAATTTGATTGGTTGAGTGTTTTATTAGTGAATGGCGAATGCTCGATGAGAACGAGACATAAGCCTCGGAATCAAACATTCGGGGGTTCCACTGGAATGCTAGATTCCAACGGTCCTTTTTCATTCTTGGTATTTAAGAAAATTGTTTAATGGACAATGAATGCTTGATAAGAACAAGACACATGCCTTGGAATCAATTGTTCAAGGGTTACGTTAGAATGCTAGATTCCAATGGTCATTTTTAGTTCGAATTTGTTAAGTGTATTAAGAGAGAAAGAAAAAAATGAATGGCTAACCTAAAACGCATGTCTCGAGACCGATCATTCGAGAGTTCTTGCTAGAATGTTAGATTCCAATAGTCCTCTTGTTTTGTGTTTGTTAAGAAAAAGGATTTTAATATTACGTTTGATTTAGGAAAAGTCAATCTATATTTGATCGAGGTTTGATTTGCGTAAGTATGAAATGATTTGAAAATAATTTGAGATAAATTGAGGATAGTGAGATTTGAAAACTAACTTGACGTTAATCAAGTGTTTGTTCTTATTTTGAAAAGTTGTTTTTTTTTTTTGCATTCATTCCTTATTATCTTATGACTAGAGGTCTACATGCACACATATAATCAAATATGATGTCTAACCACCCATAAATTCAAATAGAAAAATAAATTATACAAGCAGAGACTCAACCAAAGATCAAAATAAATCAATCATGAGTTAAAACTATTGTTAAGTGATAAGTCTTAAAAGAAAATTAATGGGCTTTTGAAAAAAGTAGTTACTACTAAACTTTTCATTTTATTTTTGGGTTTTTTATGAAGTGAAATAATGAAAAACAAATATTCTTTTATTTTGATTTTAATGAAGTGAAATAATAAAATAATAAAAATAAATATTGCTAACATAATTTTACTTGATGAAATATTTTAAGAAAAAACCTTTTTTAAATAAAGTGTCTCTTTTTCTTTCTTTGGTTTTTTAAATAATAAAAGAATTAAAGACCAGCTTAAATTAAAAAAAAAAAAAACAATACAAAAGCAATGAAAATGGGGCAATAAAAGTGGAGGGGGCGCTGCTAAAGCTGGGGTAAGGCCCAAACGAAATAAAAGAGAGAGAAACCTAGAATGGCTACTGAGCGCTGGTTAGAAGATTTGGATTGGACCTCAACCGACCCAGCCTCCAAAACAACAAAGCCATGGAACATGAAAACCTAACATCATCAGCCATTCTTTCAGTATCCCTCTTTCCTCTCAATTCTAATCGAAACAAAAAAAATCTTAATATGAAACTTAACAACATGACCGAATCAAACTATTTCTACCTGAAATAAAAAAAATTTCAATTCCAAATCTAGCTCTCAGTTCGTTCGATTCGAAAATCTCCCTCTCTCTCTCTCTCTGTTCGAAAACCTCTCCCTCGGTTTAAAATCTAACATCTCTCAGTTTGAAATCCCATATCTCAGTTTGAAATCAAACGTTCTCGGTTTAAAATCCAGTCCTCAGTTCAAAATCTCGCTTAAATAAAACATCAACAAAAGAAATCTAAAGTTTTTACAACCTCAGTGTTAGACAATGGAAATTGATCAAGAAGGGGGGTTGAATATCTCACTACTTTTTAAACAGAGTCGGCGCTTAAATTTTATTTTTAAAATGTGTGCGGAAGCGACCGAGGAACTACATCATCTAAATGAATCGTTATCAAAAAGATCGGATATGCGACAAGCCAAATGGAATAACAAGCTCAATGAGAATTCGAATCACTAATTTGAGTATTAATCAATAGAATTAAATTCACTTAAGTTTGTGCAATTTCCAATGACTTATAAAGAGTAAACCAAAATTGACAATTTCACATACAGTTTGTGAGCGGCCAATTTATCGAACACTTCGTGTGCAAAACACCCCAAGTGTTATTTTCTATGTAAATGTAGTGCATAATTTTTCCAATTACAATAAAAATGATTGTAATGAGTTTTCAAACCAGATTTTCAGCACTACACTATAACATAATTTTATTGATCAATTAATTTTGCACAAACGTAAACAATTCAAAATTAAAGAGATAGGGAAAGAGAGAACAACACCGAATTTGTTTAGGAAGTTCCCCTTTCATCCTCGCTTCAGGTACGTCTGCCCCCAATTCTAAAACTAGAATTGAGATATGTATTATCTTGTTGCAAATGTTTTTACAAGAGAAGCCCTAGTCACCACACACCCAAGAATACTTGTTGATATTGATATTATGCCTTCTCTCTCCTTGATTCAAGTCGAATCAAGTGCCTCGAACGTGTTGAATAAACCTCCGTTTACCGCTACTAGATTGAACGAACCCACCAGTCTTCAATCACCTTCACTCGCCTGATTTCAATCACACACAGTTCAAACCCAAATCTTTCTTACACAATCCTCCGATTATTGCTACTAGATTGAACGAACCCACTGTTCTTCAATCACCTTCGCTCAACTGAATTTATGAAGAAAAGATTTGTCCAAAACCCCCCAAATCTATACGATCTTGGAGGACAAAACCCTAACGGTTTTATTCAAGAAAAAACTCACCGAACACTCACCCCAAACTAGATACACAATCCTACGTTTGGATGTTATCACCTCAATGATGCAAAAGATCAACAAAAATTGTTAAGTGTAATTGTTGAGAAAATGCAAGAATGAGGATGAAGATGATGAGAGAAAAATTCAGTGTATATCTTTCACTTTTTCTTGTTGTTATTAAAATGATGAGACAAAGTGTATATATATGATCCCATGACCAACTAACAAACATAACAGCAATTTGAAATGAGAAAGATCAGAAAAATGGCAGGAATTTAGCGAACGGTCGACCTAAATATAAAGGGGGTCGACCTGAGCAGACCCGAGAGCAAAACTGTGCAAATATTGAAGCTATGCGTTGACCAGAACAGGGTTCATACGTCAACACAAGCTTGCTAAAAAATACAAATACAAAGGCCAACAGTGTGAGTCGACCCAAAGGTCGGCGTGAGCACACCAGAGAGCAAATGACTGAAAATTAGCTTTCATAAGTCGACAAGAACAGGGTTTGAGTCGACTCAAACACCTTAAACTCCCAAAAATGAATTTTTGATCATAGTTTGTTCCACCTAGGCTATGTTTATGCATACCTAAGACTCCCAACATGATCAAACACACACAAGAAATATATGAGACTCTTCCTATATGTATAGACACATGATTTTGGGATATTTGTGCATTGTGAAGTATGAATGCAAGCTATGATGCGATGATACCGTTCAAATTACAAAGTACGAGCTAATACATGTTTTAATATCATTAAAATAAAGACTAATTATTAAGACACCTTGCCCTCATATACTCCCTCTTTTTGATGATGGCAAAACTCTTCAGCTTTTCGAGTAATTTGAGACTCGTCCTCCCCCTGACTCTGTGCATTCTTCCGAAATACAATCTGATTAATCTTTATGAAATAAAGTGTTGCTTTTTACAGAGCATATACTCTTCTCCCCCTTTGACAACATCAAAAAAAGATAAGCACAAGGTCAAAGAAAAACATAATATATCCATATGAACACAATCATATATTTTGCAACAGAGGCACATTAACAAACATTCACATAAAATGATGTTAATGCAAGAATTATAAGGATAAATAAGACATGAAGCATATAAAGAAAATTAAAGTACATTACATAGCCATAATATTCCAATAAAACTTCAAGTCACAAGACATACATCAAAAAATAAAACATAAAATGATATGCGAGAAACAAAATATGAGATGCACTACAACTAAACAACTCAATCCTTAAGGTCTCTTCCCCCTATATGGATGGCCCCTTCCTCTGAAATAGTAATCCGGAGGTGGTGGTGGTGGTTGTTTATCCAATCATTCTGTAAATTCCAATACTGTCCGGTTGAGAGTGTTGAAACTGTTTGTCAGAGCACGATTCTGACCCTCAACAGTTTCAGCCAAATTATCAAACCTTGTTATCATTGTGGAGGCAAAAAAGTCAAAGTTCTCACTTTGAGCTTGAAGCTGATTCGTGAGAGCAGTGTACCTTTTTTCTTGAGAAGTCACAAAGTTTTGTTGTTGGAGCTGCATGGTTCTTAACATTTCCAGAACATCATCATTATTTTGTTGAGGTCGCGGTGGAGAAGGATGCATGTAGTATGACTCTTACTGATTCCATTCATTTGATGGAGGCCTGTAAAAGGAACATAAAGTTGTCCAGCCGGTGTGTTGCCACTCACCCTATCCCTGATTTGCATAAGGATCTTGAGCAGGTGAGTGACCCAACCACTCACTATTATCTTGTCCAGCATCATGATTGTCAGTTTCCATCTCATGAGCTGCTTCTTCTTCCATTTCATCTTTCTCTTTTTCTTCATCTGAATCTGAATCTGAATCTTAAACCCGTGAACTAGATGCCTTGACCTTGAACCTGTAGCGTTTTTCTTCCCGATCCCAGATATAACCCATCATAGTCAAAGTCTTTTTGACTGAATTCTTGATCAGTCGTCAGAGACACATAAGGAATACCTTGGACCATAACTCTAGCCTTATTAAGAACACTCTGAATAAAAGAGGCATGGCACAAAGCAGTACCTCTACCGGAGACCTTCAAAGCAAATATCCTGCTGGCAATATAATGAGGCCAATGAATTCTTATCTTGTTCTTCAGTATATAAACTAAGTGTACTTTGGCTTGATCGACTCGAGAGTACCCTCCCTTTTTAGGATGGAGGACATGAGAGACGATCCATTATAGAATTCTATCATCAGGCTTCAAGCGACCAATAGTAACTATTTTAGGGAACAAGTCACTAGCCACAATGTGATCAGCATAAGGTTTCTTCAACATTGAGTTCAAAGTAGTCTTAAACTCATAATTGTCAGCAAATTTTGTGTCGGTGATCGTAGGACGAGGAGACTGCCTGGGACACATATCAAATAGATCCTTCTGAGTATCGACGTTAACATCGACCAATTTTCTGCCTATTTTACAGCTATAATTATAACCGTCAAACTTACCCTGTATACCCGTGTAGAACAACCGGGCCAAATCTTCATTATACTTAGTATCACATTCTAAAAATTTGTCAAACTTTTGAAAATTAAGCAGTTCTACAATTTCTGGAATGTGCATGCGTTCGGCCACTTGTGGGTAATACACGAATTGCTTAACAATTGATCATTTACTAAACTTATCTATATATGTTTAAGCCAATTCATTAAATAACAAAGATAGAGCATTTACCGGAACACTTGACCTCGGTTGAGAAGTACCTACCTTAGAGGTTGAAACCATTGTGGTTCTTTTGCCTGTAATTCTTGTAGAAGCCATGAGAACACAAATTTTAGAGAAGATGAACAGTACCCAAATGTGAGTTGATGATGAGAAAACCACTTGAAACCTTGTGAGTGTTGAAGGTTTTGTTTTGATGAACCTTGTGGAAATGGGTTTCTAGGGTTTTGTAGAGAATTGTAGGAGAGGAGAGGTATGAGGAGTAGATGTCTAGATGCAAATGATGATGATGTTAATGCTTTGAATGAGTAAAGGAAAGTTAATGGGTCAAAATTCCCAAGAACAATGAAGAGGCGCTGCAATTTTCAAGGCATTTTTCAGAAATTTTTAGCGAAGCGTCAACCTAAATAGTCATGTGTCGATGCATACTATACAAAAAGACACAAATTTAAAAGTTTCAAAGTTTGAGTCGACCCAAGGGTCGACCTGTGCGCACCCGATTCGAAACATATGAAAACATAGAGATCATGAGTCGACCCATGTCCTGTTTCAGTTGACTCATGCAATGCAAACATGTAAAAATGCACATTTCAAGTCATGTATGCATCAATCAATAGCAAGCCACACATATTTCAAACTTAAAAATGGATTAAAGTAGATCCAAACCATATAATAAACATCAATATAACACACATTTTGACACAATTTCTTACATATATATGTGATCAAGAATAGTTAACTAGAGAGGAACGATATTACCTCCGATGACAATTGATGATAGATGCCCTAACTTATAGCTTGATCTTCTCAATATTGTTAATAAAAAATATAGACAAGCATAAATATAGACCATGCAACTATACATATTTAGACACGATTCGAGATATCAAGAACACCAAGTTCCCTACGGATGTTAAAGAAAGGCTCTGTGGGAAGTGGTTTTGTGAAAATATCCACAAGTTGATTCTTAGTATCAACATGCTCAAACACAACATCACCTTTCTCTACATGATCCCTAAGGAAATGATGGCGAATTTCAATATGTTTCGTGCGTGAATGTAGTACATGGTTTTTGGTTAAATTAATGGCGCTTATATTGTCACACAAAATGGGAATATGTTCAAGTTTAACATTGAAGTCGAGTAATTGTTGCTTGAGCCACAAGAGTTGAGCACAATAACTACCGGCTGCAACGTATTTTGCCTAGGCTGTTGACAAAGCAACTGAAACTTGCTTTTTGCTATGCCAACTCACTAAGGAATTTGAGAAAAAATGACAAGTGCCACTCGTGCTTTTCCTATCCGATTTGCAACTAGCTAAGTCAGAATCGGAATAGCCAACCAAAGAGCAATCACTTCCCTTGGAATACCAAAGCCCATACTTTGGAGTACCACATAGGTATCTAAGTATGCGCTTCACAGCTTTTAAGTGTGATTCCTTGGGACATGATTGGTACCTAGCACACATACAAACACTAAACATGATATCTGGTCGGGATGCGGTAAGATAGAGGAGAGAACCTATCATACCTCTATATTTCTTCACATCTACATCCTTACCATTCTCATCTCGATTCAAGTTAACATATGTAGGCATTAGAGTGTCAATTGCTTTCGAGTTAGCCATGTCGAAGCGCTTGAGCAGCTCAAGATAATACTTCGTCTGGCTCACGAACGTCCCTTCTTTAAGTTACTTGATTTACAATCCGAGGAAATAGTTTAGGTCCCCCATCATGCTCATCTCGAACTCTCCCTGCATCAACTTAGAGAACTCCTTGACCATATTCATGATAGTAGATCCAAATATTATATCGTCTACATATACTTGTACCAAAATAGAGTGTTTTCCTTGGCGTTTAATAAAGAGGGTTGTGTCAACCTTCCCTCTAGAGTACCCTTGATCTAGTAAAAATTTGTTAAGACGCTCATACCAAACCCTAAGGGCTTGCTTGAGACCGTACAAAGCGCGTTTGAGCTTATAAACATGATTAGGATACTCATGGGATTCAAAACTAGGAGGTTGGGCTACATAAACCTCTTCATTAATATAATCGTTCAGAAAAGCACTTTTTACATCCATTTGAAATAATTTGAAATTTTTAACACATGCGTAAGCTAGCAACAGACGTATAGGCTCGAGTCGGAGAACATGCGCATAAGTTTCCTCATAGTCTATGCCCTTCTCTTGGTTATACTCTTGCGCAACTAAGCGCACTTTATTTCTAGTTATGACTCAATTTTCGTCAAGCTTGTTCCTAAACACCCATCTGGTGCCGATTACTCGATGGCCTCGCGGAGGAGGGACAAGGTCCCAAACCTCATTTCTTTCAAATTGATTTAATTCCTCTTGCATTGATAAAAACCAATGTTCATTGAGTAAGGCCTCTTTATAGTTTTTAGGCTCAATCTGTGAGACGAAAGCGAAGTGATAACAAAAGTTACTTAGCTTGGATCTCGTAGTTACTCCCTTTGAAATATCACCGAGTATGTTATCGATAGGATGGTCTTTAGAAGACTTCCAAGCTGGAGGATGGTCATCGTTGTTAGTTGGATGATCCTCCTAAATCTTCTCAGGATGATGATCTTTTTCCTCCTCAACTTGCACTGCTCCAGGTTGATCAGTCCCTTTATCAGTGTCCTTGAGCATGTCTTCTGAAGATACACCTGCACCATGAAAAGAAGTACCTTTTCCGACATTTTTCGGATAAGACTTATCAAAAGTAACGTGTACAGACTCCTCAACAGTAAGTAACCTCTTATTGTATACCCTATATGCCTTACTAGACTGAGAGTATCCAAGAAAGATACCTTCGTAGGCCTTAGAATCAAACTTACCAAGGGTCTCTTTACCTTTATTCAACACAAAACATTTATAACCAAAGACGTGAAGGTGTGATACATTGGGCTTCCTCCCTTTCAAAAGCTCATACCAAGTTTGGTTTAGAATAAGACAGATGAGATCCATATTCAAAACATAACAAGCCGTACTAATGGAACCGGCCCAAAAGTATTTAGGAAGGTCACTCTCATTGATCATAGTTCTTCCTAATTCTTCCACAATTCTATTTTTACGTTCCACGACCCCGTTTTGTTGAGGGGTATGTGGTGCGAAAAAATTATGATCAATCCCATTCCTATCACAAAATTCTTCAAAAAGATGATTTTCAAACTCACCTCCATGATCACTTCGGATTGTTACAATGTTTGTGTTCAATTTGTTTTGAGAGAGATTGGCAAACTTCGCAAAAGTCGAAAAAGTATCGCTCTTGCTTGCTAAGAAAATAGTCCAGCAAAACCTAGAATAGTCATCGACAATCACAAAGTCGTATTAGTTACCACCTAAGCTCTTAATCCTAGATGGTCCAAAGAGGTCCATATGGAGGAGTTCAAGGGGTCTCATGGTTGAAACAATGTTTTTAGACTTAAACGAGATCGTTGTTTGCATCCCCATTTGACACGCATCACATAAGTGATCCTATGAAAACTTGATTTTGGGTAAGCCAGCCACTAGGTCCTTTGAGACTATTTTATTAAGCAAATCAAAATTGACATGCGCCAAACGCCTATGCCATAACCATGAATCTTCACTCATGATGACGAGACATTTGTTGCTACTCAACGATACCTCACTCAAGTCTAGCATATATAAGTTATTAACCCTCAGGCCTTTAAACATATCCTCCTTTTTATCATTATTTTCAATTATGCAGTAATCTTTTGAAAATTAGACTTTATAACCCTTGTCACATAATTGACTAATGCTAATTAGGTTGTGTTTAAGACCCTCAACTAGTAGCATGTCTAAGATAGTAGTAGAAGAGGGATTATCTACACTATCTTTGCCAAGTATTGCCCCTTTATTATTGTCTCTGTAGGTCACAAATCCCTTTTCCTTTTCCACAAAGTCAAAGAAAAGAGAAATGTCTCCCCTCATGTGTCTTGAGCATCCACTATCGGGAACCCATCTTCTCTCCGCGAACTTAAGACGTTGTACCTACACAATCAAACAAGGGAAATAGGTACCCAAATCTTATTGGGTCCTTGGTTGTGAGTGAATACTTGATTGCATTTGGCAAATCATTGATAAACGCCTTTAGGAACTAAAAACCTCCTAAAGCGACATTTTGCAATGGTATAACCCCTCTTGCAACAATACAAGCAAGTAAGGTTAACATTGGAGTCACTTTTGTTAGATTGATCTCGAATCACATAAGTGTATTTTTGATATGGATTAATCATGCTTTTCTTAAAATGTGATCTATCAATAGAAAAAGTGACCTTTGGTTCTAGAGCCTTGTCAAGTTTGGCTCTAAGAGTTCTAACCTCTTTTTGCCAAATATGACAAGTTTCACAACCAAAATTTAACCACTTACTCTTGTCTTCCTCAACATCTACCTTTGTACTTCCACCATAGACTTTTTGAGAGCCTCTAATTCCCTTTCGGAATCAGAGATCTTTTTCTCCAAATGAGAAAAGATTTTTTTGTTTGAAGCTAAACGTTTAAAGGCTTCCTTAGCCTCATGGTATAAAGTATCAAAAGCATGTTTATTCGATCAGAAAGAGTTAAATATGAGGCAGAGGAGGTGGCAAGAATTGTTGAAAGACTATGACTTTGATTTGAGTTACCACTCTGGCAAAGCAAATGTGGTTGTTGATGCATTGAGCGAGAAGTCATTGCATATGTGGATGCTGATGGTGAGAGAACTAGAATTGATCGAGCAGTTTAGAGACATGAGTTTAGTATATGAGAAGACTCCTGACAGTGTGAACTTAGGAATGTTGAAACTGACGAATGGCATTCTCGAAGAAATCAAGGAAGGTTAGAAATCTGATTTGAGATTGGTTGATCGATTGGCCTTGATTAACCAAGGTAACGGAGGTGAATTCCGGATTGATGAGAATGGCGTGATGAGATTCATAGATAGAGTGCGTGTTCCAGATGTTCCAGAAATTAGGAAAAGTATTCTTGAAGAAGGACATCAGTAGGATGAGTATTCATCCCGGTGCAACAAAGATGTTTTGGTGGCCAGGTATGAAGAGGGATTTTGCTGAATTTGTTTATGACTGTTTGACTTGTCATAAGTCAAAGATTGAACATCATAAGCCTTTGGGTATGATGCAACTGTTGACTATTTTGGAATGGAAATGGGATAGTATCTCCATGGATTTTATGTCGGGATTGCCGAAGACTGTGAAGGGGAATGATTCGATTTGGGTTGTTGTGGATAGATTAACTAAATCAACTTATTTCTTATCGATGAAGATTAATTATTCTATGCAGAAATTAGCTGAGTTGTACATTGAGGAAATCGTGAAGTTGCATGGGATACCTTCGAGTATTGTGTCGGATAGAGACTCAAGATTTACGTCGAGGTTCTGGAAAAGTTTGCAAGATGCTTTGGGTACTAAGTTGAGGATGAGTTCTGCATATCATCCGGAGACAGATGGTCAGATAAAGAAGACTATCCAGTCTTTGGAGGATTTGCTGAGGGCTTGTGTGTTAGACCAAGGAGGATCTTGGGATAGCCACTTGCCGTTGATTGAGTTCACGTACAATAATAGTTTTCATGCTAGTATTGGAATGGCACCGTATGAAGTGTTGTATGGTAGGAGGTGTAGGACTTCATTGTGTTGGTATGAGTCAGGCGAGAGTGATGTACTCGGACCTGAGATTGTGCAGGAGACGACCGAGAAGATTAAGATGATCCAAGAGAGGATGAGAACTTCTCAGAGTCGTCAAAAGAGTTATCATGATAGGAGGAGGAAATCACTTGAATTCCAAGAGGGACATCACGTGTTTTTGAGAGTTACGCCGGTAACTGGTGTGGGTCAAGCTTTGAAGTTTAGAAAGCTCACTCTGCGTTTTATTGGTCCGTATTAGATTTTGCAGAGGATAGGAGAAGTAGCCTGTTGAGTTGCTTTACCGCCATCGCTTGCGAACCTTCATGATGTGTTTCATGTATCTCAGTTAAGGAAATATATTCCGGATCCATCGCATGTGATACAAATGGATGATGTACAAGTGAGAGATGACCTGACGGTTGAAACGTCACCCGTGCGGATAGATGGTCGAGAAATGAAACAACTGCAGGGTAAAGAGATTGCCTTTGTGAAGGTATTGTGGGGTGAGCCAGCTGGTGAAAATTGGACTTGGGAGCGTGAAGATCAGATGAGGGAGTCGTATCCGACTCTGTATCCTTCAGGTAATTTTCAGGGGCAAAAATTCTTTTAGTGGGGGAGAGTTGTAACACCCCAAATTTCTTAATTAACCATTTAATTAATTATTCACGATTGTTATGAATATGTGATGTATTGTTGATTATAGTGTGTTGTATGTGTTGAATGTTGTGGGAATATGTGCGATGTCGGGGGATAGCGTGGATTAAGGTGTTGGGTGCAATTATTTAGAATTGAAATAATTAATGGAATTATTTTAGAATTAATAGTAGTGGAATAATATAGATTTTATTATTTAGATTATTATTAATTAAAATAAAGTGAGTAGAAGCAATAAGAGCAAGGTGATCATTTGTAAGAGGTTAAGTGAGGACAAAGGTGGAAGACCATATTAGGGGTCCAAGGGGTAAGTTAGACAAAAAGGGAGAATAGGGATAGTACATTCATTATGTACGATCGTGTTTGGAGAGCGACAGAGAAAGGAGAAAGAGTTAGGGCATTGAGGAACCCAGAGGATTTCGGTAGAGAACGTAAAGAGAAGGAACAAAAGCTAGGAATCTAAGGTAAGGGGGTGATTCCTTATTATTATGATTGATATGGGGTTTAGAAGTATATAGGTTTGTTGGGGTTTTTATGATGATTTTGATAACATGTTTATTGTGATGAAATAGATGCTGGAATTGGTGATAGATTGATGTTGTAATGTCGTGAAACGATGTCTATGATGCCTATTATGATGTGTCGTCGTTGTTTTGTGAAAATATGTGAATTATGTGAGTTTTAGGAATGAATGAGTATTGGAATCGCAAGAAATTGGAAACGGGAATTGTGCAGAAAAGGCAACAACAGGTTGCTATTTTGCACGATTCGTTGGGCGAACCTTCCTATTCGCCGGGTGAAGCAACTTCTCCAAGGCAGCGCCGGGAGAGACGAGGAACGAAGGACATGGTGAAAAGAGGGTGCTCCTTGAATTTGTATGGGGGAAGGAGATTTAAACCAGCTTCGTCGGGCGAGTCCCAGGCGAGCAGACTGCTTTGCCGGGTGAGCCTCAGGCGAGGGGCAGCAGGCAAAATCTTCGAAGTGTCGTAACTTGAGTTTCCAAACTCCGTTTGACGCACGTTCGAAGCGTTAGAGAGATGACGTGATGAACTATATTTAGGTAGAATAAAATGAGTAGAATGATGTATATTTCCAGTACCTTTGCTATGAATAGATTAGACTTTTATGTGACGAATGTGACGATGTAATGATGTATGACGAAATCGTTGATGATATGATGATATTATGTCGCACTATGATATAAATAATGATGAATATGTTGAATAAAGTGGATTACGTGCATGTTTGATGTATTTGCATGTTATGTGAAGAATCTGATGGATTATTTACATGAATGATGATGCAATTTGACTAGTCGTGGTCATGATTACTATGTTGATGTGCATCGTGCATTCATGGCATATGCTAGGACTTCGGTCCAGTGGTAGCCTCAATCCCATTGTGTGGATTGAGTGCATTTTATGATGTGCTCCGGTTCCAAGTGGGAATCGATCCTATGGTGGAGATCTTTGGAGGGAGATGACCATGTGTTCATCAAATTTTGGTACCACATGCATGAGTCAGTGTTGTTGCATTTCATGTTACGTGACATTGATAATTATGAGTTAAATGATATTTGATGATGTTGTGATATAAGTGATGTTTTGGTGATAGTGACTAGTTGATGATATAGTGAGGTTGTGAATGATTTGATGAAGAGACAGTGTGAGTATGTTGTGATGTATGATGAAAATGTGAATTGTTAATAATTGTTGTTGTGACTACTATATCTATTTCTTATATCTTTTGTAACGATTTATGATTTCTCACCCTGTCTGTTTGAATGTTGCCTCCACGTAGGTAACGTACATGTGATCAATATTAGCTCGTAGATGCGTGGAGACTTAGCTTTGGAGTCATTTTTCTTTATTCTGTTGATTAGGGGATGTCTTGCTCTGATATGAAACATCGGAGTTGGGAACATTTGAATGGAACGATATATTCTTTATTAGTTTTCTTTTATGAAATTAAGAAGTTATCTTTAATGATTAAGTGTTTTTGAGTCATGACTTGAATGACGAAGTACAATGAAGTTTCTTTGAAGTATTTTAAATAAAGATGTTTTGAGATTATGATTTCCGCTGCGACGATTGAAAATTTTCATTGAATATATTAATGAAATAATTATTATAAATGATTTAAAAACCCGTGTTACGGAGCAAGTCGATCCACATTGATGTTTTATGAAGCATGTGACACCCTTGTTGGTGTTTTACTATGATTTATATGTTAAATTATTCATTAGGTTTAGAAGGGTGTTACAGTAGATATCCATAAATCATGCCAACTTTTCTTGAGCCTTATGAACTAAGACTTTAGCTAAAAAACTGATTTGCCAATGCAACTTGCTTTCTGCATTACGGATAGCTTCAGATTTATTACTAACTCTGAATGATCACTAGAAGCCAATTCACATTCACCAAGTGTAGAGACAATAATGTTGCTTTTTCTGATGCTGAGCCTTCAGCTTCAGAGTCTACGCCAGACATCACTTAGAGAGTGTTCTTCAAATTCAGCACCACCAGAAGCTAGCAATTCAGCTTCTCTCAAGTGTGCCTTTGTATATTAGATTTCTGTGTATATATATACACACAAGTATTAGAACCTGCATACAAGAAACACACATCAAATATAACTATTGTTCGTTTAGTACTTTGTTATAATCAAAACCCAAGGAATATATTTCATGAACAAATCTTGTTCTAACATACTCCATCAGAGTATCCAAGAAACCCGAAGATGAAGTCTCTAAGTCAATTTTACTACTAGGTGAAAGAATCTCACCATTAACTTCCATAATTATTTGATTGAACTCCGTTCGATCCTGATGATGCTTACACTCTCGCAATCATTCATTCCATATTTTCTTCTCTCATGAGCAATATGGGAAATCGGGAACTCTCCCGAATCATCACAATCTCGTATTATAACCATAAAAAAGAGTAAAAGGAAAGAGAGGGTAAAAAAGGCTGAAAAACAATAGATGAGGCTTGAGCTTGCAAAAAGAACGATTGACAGAGGAGGCGAAGGGAAATTCGTCAGCAAAGTTTGGAAGAGAGGTCACTAGTTAGGTGAATAAAAACAAATCAAGATGGAGTCTTGTTATGGTATTAAGTTTACAACGATCAAGAAGTTGTATCAAACTTAAAACCATGATGACAAGTTATAGTTCCCATTAAAGTCATCATGAAAATGAGAGAGAAAAATTGTCATTATTGATATCTTAAATCACTATCACACGGTAACTTATCGAATAGGCGATCGACTCAGGGATGAAGGAATTCCAAGACTTTCCTGTCCAAACACTTCAATCCAATTAGACCTCGTGATCGGGGGGCTTATGTACATCCCGAAATTCCTAAAGACTGAGCTTTTTTAGGCCAAGTACAAAGGGGAAAACAAGTCGAATGGCATAAACCCCAAGTAGGTCAGATCTCGATCAAGGGGTACGTTGTTACAAGGCATGAGCAAGTCGGATATGGTCATGTAGTGACTCTAGTAGATGAGCAAGTCGGATCCAGATCTGGAAAGGTTCTAGGAGGTGACATGAACAGCCATGGATGACAGTTACGAAACACCTCCATGATTGCATGTGAGTTACAAAAATTAAGGGAATAAGTGTTACTTAGGGTAGATGATTGACGTTATTAGAGGTTTCTTTAATATGGAATATGAAAGGGCACCCCTTTAAGGGCCATTGATGAGTGGACGAGTATAAAAGGATACTTCCCAATGAGGAAAATAAACATATAATACCTCCTAACAAACAGGACAATTGTGATCTCACCTGGCTAGCTTCATGGAGATTTATCCAAATATTGTTTATTAAGAACACTACCAAATATGTTATAAGGAAACAATTCAATGGTATGATGTATAATTTAAATTACCTAAATTCGAATCTTTTAACTTAATCCACTGCATGAACATCTTTACGAGGAAACTATTTGATTATTGTACTCTTTTGAACAAAACATTCATTCATAAATTTCAATATAAAAATTACAACTTTGAACTATCACATATATCCTAAGGAAACAATTCATCAGAGTGATAAAAAATATAAATCACCTAAATTTTATTCATGTAACTTATTCAATTATAAACATCTTACTAGTGAAAAAAATATATTATTTTACACTTATACTTGTTAGTTTAGAAGCACTTTGAGTGGAGAAGGAATGAGAGTGGGAGACATTGTGAGAGAGAGGCGGGAATTGTATTATTGAATGATGAAACTGGATTACATTAATGTGTTTATATACAAGTAAGCCACTTGCACTTCAAGTAACTTACATGCTAAGCAAATAACTAACTATCTAATAACTTGGGTTATATATCACAACATACCCCCTTATAATCCAAGTTATCAATCACAAGCTAATCATAATCAATATGAACTATTCCTAATTTCTTTCTCAAAATCAAGAATTTGTCGATCTTCAATCCTTTGGTGAAAATGTCTGCCAACTGTGCTTCACTTGAGCAATGCCTCACTTCAAGTTCACCTAGATTTACCTTATCACTTAGGAATTGAAATCTATCCTTAATGTATTTACTCTTTCCATGAAGAACTGGATTCTTTGTAAGATTTATGGTTGACTTGTTGTCGATCTGCAACACCAGAGGTTTCTTTACTTTGACCTCTATCTCATCAAGCACAAATCTAATCCAGATTGCTTGAAAGGTATCATAGGATCTTGCTATATACTCAGTTTCACACAATGATAATGCCACCACGGGTTGATTTCTCGAGCACCGTGAGATTAGGGCACCAAACACTTGAAAGAAATAACTAGATATACCTCTTTAATCTTCCTTATATCCACCCCAATGAGCATCCGAATAGAAATTAATCACAACACCTTTGCTTTTAGAATCTCGTGGAAAAAGGACTCCACAATTTATTGATCCTTTTAGGTATCTTAAGATTCTTCTTGCAGCCTTCATGGTGACACCTTTGGTTCATCCATGTATATGCTTATCAATTTGATTGAGAAACCTATATCAGGTTTACTTTTGTACACATAACTCAGAGATCCTACAATTTGTTTGAACAAAGTCACATCGACCTTGTCCTCCTCTTAATGTTTCTCTAGTTTCACATTAGGTTTGATATGTGAGGATGCATGATTTGAATTATCCATCCTGAATCTCTTGAGTATTTCTTTGACACACTTCCTTTGATGTAGCATCATACCTTTCTTGGTAATTTGAAATTCCATGCCTAGGAAATATGACAATTTTCCCATATCTAACATTTCAAATTCCCTTTTCATCAACTTTTTAAACTTCGACAAGTTCTCCATGTTGTTTCTAGTTACTAGTAAGTCATTGACATATAAGTAGATGATGGTTATATCTTGTGCCATGACCTGTACATAGACACCATACTCAGACCTGCGTTTGATGAAACCCAACTAGACTATGTATGAGTCAATCTTCGTGTTCCATGCCCTGGTGACTATTTGAGACCATAGAGAGCTTTGTGAAACTTCTACACTTTCCTTGCTTCCTCCTATATCAAAAACCCAGGAGGTTGTGTGACATAGACGACTTCATCTAGGGGACCATTTAAAATGCTAATTTCACATCTAAGTGAAATGTCGACCAACCTTGCTTGCATGCCAAGGCTACCGCCAATCTGACAGTCTCCAATCTTGCTACTGGTGCATATACTTCAGAGTAGTCAAGTCTTGCTCTCTAAATAAATACCCAAGCTATCAGGATTATGCTTCCTCTTGAACACCCATTTCACTTCGATAGCTTTTATGTATGTTGGCTGTAACACTCGTAATTTTAGAATAAATACTCTTATGATATATTATCATGATCAGATATAAATTAAATATTATTTATATCAATAAGTTCAAGTTACGCTCAAAATAATTTAGAATTTTTATTTTTGGTCCACGATTGAAATTTTCTAAAAACTCTCGTTTCAGTTTTTATGCTCGGAAAAAAAAAATAGCCGTCTTAATTTTTGAAAACAATTTTTTTTTATATGATTACGAAATTTTATCGATAGAGTCACAAAATTATTTTTAATAGTAAATTGAAAAGATATTAGTATATAAAAAAAAATTATTTTCTCAATCGTTTTTTTTTAGAATAACCGGAAAAAAAAGTTTTATTATCGAGAAAAAAAAATTATTTCGGAATTTTTACTAGTATCACCTGACACCGAAAATTGCACTTATGTGACAAAAGTGGTATATGAAGTAGATATGGATAAAGGAAGAAGATACGTATCTGAATATTCTGATCAAAGAATATTCTTACCAGGTACTTAAAGAGAATGAAAGAAATGGACTGTGTTAGATGAATCCATCCACGTCTTCAATTTCAATTTAACACATGACCTTTTTCTTACGCCTATAAATACTGAAGTTTGTCACTGTATTTCTCACTCACTCAGATAACGAAATTCTCTTCACTCTCTCTAAAATAATTATTCCTTAGCTAACCCCCTTCGTTAAAATTTTACCACTGCTGTTATTTCAGGTAAAAACTTTTCTCCCTAAATTTTTTTTGTTGATGAAAATAATTATTTGATGTCATCTTATTGAATGTTTTGAGAAAAATTTTCGACAATAGGTCCGGATTGCCATAAAAAAAAAAAAAAACCAACCCTATTTTTATTATTTTTTTTTTTTTTCGTTGAAAATAAAAAGATTTTTTTTTACGTTAAAAAAAAAAGACTTGTGGCGAGCGCCACAAGTTTGGTGGCGAGAGCCACTCTGTTCCACACTTTTTTATTTATTTTTTTTTGTTTGTTACTGAAACATATATATATATATATATATATATATATATATATATATATATATATATATATATATATATTTTTACTTTATATATATATATATATATATATATATATATAATTGAAAATTTCATGTAATCATAGGAAAAAAAAACGTACCATATTTTTTTTTTATTATTTCTTCATTTTATTTTTGATATATATATATATATATATATATATATATATATATATATATATATATATATATATATTAGTATTATATTAGGTGTATATATATAATTATTATTATTATTATTATTATTATTATTATTATTAATTTTTTTTTTATATTAATATTTTAGAATAATACCGATTTTGTCGGGTTAACGTTTTCGTACTTGGTATTTCAGTAAAGAAAACATAATACATTATTTTTAGAAAAATCTAGTAATAATGAAAAAAAAACTTAATTTATTGATTAAGTAGAAAAATAAATCGGATGACTACGAGTTTATTAGTTCGTTCTAATTTAATTCATTTTGGATAAAGATGTACGATCGACCGACCAACAAAATATCAATCCGCACAACTGTTGTGACAGTAAGGGCATCTTTCTATTTTTATATACTTTTCCACTAATAGAAATATATTTTATACCTGCTCTGTTTTTTATCATGTGTTATTTTGAAGGTGCCTAATTGTGAAGGTGAATACCTGTTATATATTTGTGCGAAGATTTGATGCATGAGATGATTTATTACATATGTTGATGTTACACATATGTTGAATTGTGTATTTGGGGAATTGCATGCTCATTCATTTCATGGTTACGTGGCTACCGGAGAGGAGTCACGAGGTGTATACTGGAGAGGTGGCGCGGGGTGTGTGTCTGTGAGAGAACCACCTTATCCCGAAGTGGATCATTGAGTCTGATTAATGGGTCTGCGATACCTATCACCTTAGTGGTGCTAAATCCTGAAGCGAGACCACGACCCTTTGCGAAGGGATTGATATTCCGGAATCATAAGCATTGACATATAGATATTGCATTAGGAATGAGTTTTAATTCTGCTATAGGTATTATTGAATGTGTATATACATGTGTTAGAATGAGATCTCTAGCCATGTATAATGTATCCTCTGTTTATGCTTGTTGCACCGCTCTTGTATATTTGTTATTTTTGGATTGATGACCCTTTCAGTGGATTGTGTGGGCTATACGCCAATAGATTATGACGCTTCCGGGACCCGGGGAGATGCCACTGTCGAAGATGACGGAATTTATCTTTCCTGATTCAGGGATAGACGCGTCCTGGGAATTCAACCCGACCCTAGGACAACTGTCATACATCGGGAACGTGATGGAGACCACTGCTGTCATGGGACAGGATCCAAAGACCACCGTGTCACGCCGAGCGATAACTTTTTCGATTCCATCTTCGTTGATCATTTCCAGTTTCCTCTCACGGGAGATTGATTACTACGGATTACCGATCTACCCTTACGCCCCACCTGGACCCTCGTACGCCCCAGTTGAGGGGGGATGGCCGAGGACTTTATCTATGTTTTTATGTCCTGTAACATAACCACTATCTGTATCTCGTTTAACGCTTCGTTGTATATATGTACAGTATGTTTATGTTTTAAAAATGGCGCAGCTCTGTATAAAAACGAATTGTAGTGTTTAAAAAAAAACCCTCTCTTTTCATACAAAGAAAACCATTTATCATTTTATTCAAGGAATAGTACCTTCTGAAAATACACTCGCGCTGTTAAAAATCGGGGTGCAACATTGTGGTATCAGAGCTTAGGTTTATCTTGAGGAACCGAGAGTTTAAGTTGGTCACATATCCGGGAAAAATTTAGAGTTATATCAACATTTTTAAGATAGTTAAGATCTAACACCCACTTACGATTTGAAAATGAGATATTGGAAATTCTCTGGAAACAGGTAATGAGAATTCTAATTAGGTATTGGTTTTGTAGGAACGCTATGCCTCCAAGACGTGACAATACTAATGGGATAAACAACCACCAGGTGGATCAAATGGCCCAGGCTATGACTGATATGGCAGCCGCTGTTACAGCTCAAACTGTTGCTAAGAACCTTCGAGATTTGGAGAAGCGGGACAGAGAAATAAGAGCCAGAGAATCAAAAGGACTAATTGATTTTCGTCTCCACGATCCACCTAAATTTCAAGGGGATGTTACTCCCGAGAAGGCTGATTTATGGTTACAAGAGATTGAAAAGATCTTTGAGGTAATCAATTGTCCCCCAGGAGTGAAGGTGTTGTATGCCACATATCTTCTCCTAGGAGATGCAGAGTACTGGTGGAGGAGCACTAGATTGATGATGGAAAGCGCACAAGAAGAAATAAATTGGGAAGCCTTTAAAACAAAATTCTTAGACAAATACTTTCCCATAAGTGCAAGGACCAAATTGGGCGACGATTTTCTGAAACTTCGACAAGGGGGTATGGCTGTAGGTGAGTACGCCGCCAAATTTGAAACTTTGTCCAGGTACTTCCGATTCTTCAGGGAAGGAGTAGATGAAGTTTACATGTGTCACCGTTTCCAAGAATGACTTAAATACGAACTACAAGACTCAGTGGTACCACTAGGGATACAACGCTTTCAACCATTGGTGGAAAAATGCAGAGAAGTGGAGGACATGAAAAGCAGAAGGGCAAATCGCGGGGCGGTCCAGAACTCTGGAGGGCCAAGTCGTTCAAATTTTCAGAATCATGGACGTAATAAACAGCAGATGAGGCCATACCAACGACCACACCAAAACAATCGAGGACCTCAACGACCAGACAACCACAACACCAAAGGTGGAGAAACTCAAGCTACCCCAGGGGTACGTTGTTACGGGTGTGGAGAAATTGGGCATTATGCGAATGAATGTCCTAATAAGGGCCCTACCTGCTACAAATGCAATAAGAAGGGGCATATAGCAAAGGATTGCAGAGCTCCAAAGGCGGAGTTAGCTGTTAATACTGCCAGGAATGTCCGACCAACAGCCCAAGGGCGAGTATATTGCATGGGTGCAGAGGGAAGATCTTCGTCCAACAACTTAATCTAGGGGAATTGCGAAATTGAATGTACCATTTTAACTGCACTTTTTGATTCTGGGGCAACGCATTCATTCATATCCAAGGATTGCGTTGATCGTTTGAAAATAACAGTAACCCCGCTCCCTTTTGACTTGGTAGTGACTACCCCTGCTAAGGTTCTAACTGTGAACACTGCATGCTTGCTATGCAAGGTAGTGGTTCAAGATAGAGACTTTCTAGTTAATCTAATATGTTTACCCCTACAATCTCTCGAGATTATTCTCGGAATGGATTGGATGTCATTTCATTACGTTATGTTAGATTGTGCTCGAAAGTTAGTTATTTTGCCTGAGCCGGGGGTTGTTAAATACCTATCAGCTAACCAACTCAAAGGTTCTATAAAGAAGGGAGCCTTTGACCTTGCCATACTTGCTAATACGGGGATGATGGCTGAAGTCAAGGTTGAAGACATGTTAGTTACTCAAGACTTTCAAGATGTGTTTCCCAATGAGATTCCTGGTTTACCACCTGTAAGAGACATTGAGTTCTTCATTGACTTACACCCGGGAACTGGAACCATTTCCATTGCACCATATCGGATGGCGCCAAAAGAACTCCAAGAACTTAAAGAACAATTGGAAGAATTGGTGGAGAAAGGATTCATTAGGCAGAGTGTTTCCCCATGGGGAGCTCCAGTACTTTTGGTAAAGAAGAAGGACGGGCGTTCCCGACTATGTGTGGACTACAGGCAACTTAACAAGGCGACCGTGAAGAATCAATACTCCTTACCTCGCATTGATGACTTGATGGATCAACTTACAGGAGCATCTGTATTTTCTAAGATTGATCTCAAGTCCGGTTATCATCAGATCAGAGTAAGGGAAGAAGACATACCAAAGACTGCATTTAGGACTCGATATGGACATTATGAGTACCTAGTCATGCCATTTGGAGTGACTAATGCACCCGCTATTTTCATGGATTACGTGAACCAAATTTTCCACCCATTTCTGGACAAATTCGTTGTTGTATTCATTGACGATATCCTTGTTTACTCTCGAAGTAAAGTAGAACACGAAGTGCATCTACGTCAAGTGCTACAAATTCTGCGTGAAAAGAAGTTATATGCTAATCCATCCAAGTGTGAATTCTGGCTAGAAAAGGTGAATTTCCTGGGACACGTCGTATCAAAGGAAGGAATTGCTATAGATCCAGCAAAGATTGAAACCGTGCTCGCATGGAAACAACCTCAGACAGTCACGGACATAAGAAGTTTCGTAGGATTGGCTGGATACTATCGACGATTCATTAAAGGATTCGCAAAGATAGTAGCTCCATTAACTCAACTAACTAGAAAGGATCAACCTTTTGCTTGGACTGAGAAATGTGAAGCTAATTTTCAGCTGTTGAAGAAGAAACTTACGACGTCGCCTATTTTGATTCTGCCGCAACCTGAGGAGCCATACGAAGTCTACTGCGATGCATCTCATCAAGGATTAGGATGCGTATTGATGCAGCACCAAAAGGCGGTAGCATATGCTTCGAGACAATTAAAGACTCACGAAAGGAATTATCCCACTCATGATTTGGAACTTGCAGCTGTAGTGTTTGCACTAAAGATTTGGCGTCATTATCTCTATGGATGTACGTTCACGATATTCAGCGACCATAAGAGCTTGAAGTATTTGTTTGATCAGAAGGAATTAAACATGAGACAGAGAAGATGGATGGAAACCTTGAAGGACTATGATTTCACATTACAATATCACCCAGGAAAAGCAAACGTGGTGGCAGATGCGCTAAGTAGAAAGGGTATCCTAGCAACAGCATCACTGATGGCCAAATAACAAGAACTATGGGAAACATTCAGAGACATGCACCTAGACGTAAAACTTGGACATGGAACTATTCAATGTGGAATGATCAAGATCTCAAATGGACTCTTGGAAGACATTCGAAACTGTCAGAACAATCCACTCTTGGAAGAGAAAAAAGAATTGATGGTACAAGGAAAAGCACCCAGTTTTAAGGTAGGACCAGATAATATCTTAAGGTGCAAAGAGAGAATTTGTGTACCCAATGTTGCAGAGATAAGGAAGCTAATTTTAGAGGAGGCTCACAAGAGCAAACTCAGCATTCACCCTGGAGCCACAAAAATGTATAAAGATTTGAGACAGAACTATTGGTGGTCGGGAATGAAGAAGGAGGTGGCAGACTATGTAGCATCATGTTTGACTTGCCAGAAAGCAAAGATAGAACATCAAAGGCCAGCAGGAATGTTGCAACCTTTAGACATTCCCGAATGGAAATGGGATAGCATTTCAATAGATTTTATCACCGGATTGCCTAAAACTCGGAGAATCCATGATTTAATTTGGGTAATTGTCGATCGTTTGACCAAATCTTCTCATTTCTTACCTGTAAAGACCACCTATAAAGTAGCCAAGTATACGGAAATTTACATTGCCGAGATTGTTAGACTACATGCGGTGCCATCTAGCATCGTGTCGGATCGAGACCCAAAGTTCACCTCACAATTTTGGGGCGCGTTACATGAGGCACTTGGAACAAAGCTCAGATTAAGTTTGGCATATCATCCACAAACAGATGGACAAACAGAACGAACGAATCAGACGTTAGAGGATCTACTACGGGCATGCGTATTGGATGATATAGGGAGTTGGGATGACATACTACCTTTGATTGAATTCACCTACAACAACAGCTTTCATACTAGTATCGGAATGGCTCCGTTTGAAGCTCTATATGGACGAAAGTGTCAAACGCCATTATGCTGCTATCAAGATGGTGAGAGTATGATGGTAGGTCCAGAATTGGTTCAACAGACTACAGAAAAGGTTAAAAGCATTAGGGTAAAAATGAAAGCTTCACAAGATCGCCAGAAAAGCTATGCTGACAAAAGACGTAGGCCATTGGATTTCGGAGAAGGAGACCATGTGTTCCTCCGTGTCACACCCACCACTGGGGTGGAGAGAGCAATCAAGACGCGGAAGTTAACTCCAAAGTTTATTGGACCCTATCAAGTAACTTCTAAGATTGGACCCATGGCTTACCGAATCGCGTTACCACCCTTTTTGTCTGGCATGCATGATGTATTCCATGTCTCACAACTACGAAAATACATTCCAGACCCTTCTCACGTAATCAAACCAGACACTATTCAGCTTAAAGACAACTTATCATTTGAAGAAGTACCCGTTAGGATCGAGGATAGAAAGATGAAACTGCTAAGGAATAAGGAAATTCCATTAGTAAAAATAATTTGGAACCAAACCACTGGTGATGCAACGTGGGAACTTGAGAGCGCAATCTGAGAGAAATACTCAGACTTGTTCACAGACACTTAGTTTCGAGGACGAAACTATTTTAGGGGGGAGTATTGTAACACCCGTAATTTTAGAATAAATACTCTTATGATATATTATCATGATCAGATATAAATTAAATATTATTTATATCAATAAGTTCAAGTTACGCTCAAAATAATTTAGAATTTTTATTTTTGGTCCACGATTGAAATTTTCTAAAAACTCTCGTTTCAGTTTTTATGCTCGGAAAAAAAAAATAGCCGTCTTAATTTTTGAAAACAATTTTTTTTTTATTTTTATGGTTACGAAATTTTATCGATAGAGTCACAAAATTATTTTTAATAGTATATTGAAAAGATATTAGTATAAAAATAAATTTATTTTCTCGATCGTTTTTTTTTAGAATAACCGGAAAAAAAAAGTTTTATTATCGAGAAAAAAAAATTATTTCGGAATTTTTACTAGTATCACCTGACACCGGAAATTGCACTTATGTGACAAAAGTGGTATATGAAGTAGATATGGATAAAGGAAGAAGTTACGTATCTGAATATTCTGATCAAAGAATATTCATACCAGGTACTTAAAGAGAATGATAGAAATGGATTGTGTTAGATGAATCCATCCACGTCTTCAATTTCAATTTAACACATGGCATTTTCCTTACGCCTATAAATACTGAAGTCTGTCACTGTATTTCTCACTCACTCAGATAACGAAATTCTCTTCACTCTCTCTAAAATAATTATTCCTTGGCTAAACCTCTTCGTTAAAATTTTACCACTGCTGTTATTTCAGGTAAAAAATTTTCTCCCTAAACTTTTTTTGTTGATGAAAATAATTATTTGATGTCATCTTATTGCATGTTTTGAGAAAAATTTTCGACAATAGGTTCGGATTGCCATAAATAAAAAAAACCAACCCTATTTTTTTTTTAAATAAAAAAAAAAATTTTCGTTGAAAAAAAAAGATTTTTTTTACCTTAAAAAAAAAAAAAAAAAGGACTTGTGGCGAGCGCCACAAGTTTGGTGGCGAGAGCCACTCTGTTCCACACTTTTTTTATTTTTATTTTTATTTTTATTTTTATTTTTATTTTTTTTTGTATTTTCTTTTTTTGTTTGTTACTGAAACATATATATATATATATATATATATATACATATATATATATATATATATATATATATATATATATATATATATATATATATATAATTGAAAATTTCATGTAATCATAGGAAAAAAAAACTTACTATATTTTTTTTTATTATTTCTTCATTTTATTTTTGATATATATATATATATATATATATATATATATATATATATATATATATATGTATTATATTAGGTGTATATATATAATAATTATTATTATTATTATTAATTTTTTTTTATATTAATCTTTTAGAATAATACCGATTTTGTCGGGTTAACGCTTTCGTACTTGGTATTTCAGTAAAGAAAATATAATACATTATTTTTAGAAAAATCTAGTAATAATGAAAAAAAAACTTAATTTATTGATTAAGTAGAAAAATAAATTGGATGACTACGAGTTTATTAGTTCGTTCTAATTTAATTCATTTTGGATAAAGGTGTACGATCGACCGACCAACAAAATATCAATCCGCACAATTGTTGTGACAGTAAGGGCATCTTTCTATTTTTATATACTTTTCCACTAATAGAAATATATTTTATACCTGCTCTGTTTTTTATCATGTGTTATTTTGAAGGTGCCTAATTGTGAAGGTGAATACCTGTTATATATCTGTGCGAAGATTTGATGCATGAGATGATTTATTACATATGGTGATGTTACACATATGTTGAACTGTGTATTTGGGGAATTGTATGCTCATTCATTTCATGGTTACGTGGCTACCGGAGAGGAGTCACGAGGTGTACACCGAAGAGGTGGCACGGGGTGTGTGTCTGTGAGAGAACCACCTTATCCCGAAGTGGATCATTGAGTATGATTGATGGGTCTGCGATACCTATCACCTTAGTGGTGCTAAATCCTGAAGCGAGACCACGACCCTTTGCGAAGGGATTGATATTCCGAAATCATAAGCATTGACATATAGACATTGCATTAGGAATGAGTTTTAATTCTGCTATAGGTATTATTGAATGTGTATATACATGTGTTAGAATGAGATCTCTAGCCATGTATAATGTATCCTCTGTTTATGCCTGTTGCTCCGCTCTTGTATATTTGTTATTTTCGGATTGATGACCCTTTCAGTGGATTGTGTGGGCTATACGCCAATAGATTATGACGCTTCCGGGACCCGGGGAGATGCCACCGTCGAAGACGATGGAATTTATCTTTCCTGATTCAGGGACTGACGCGTCCTGGGAATTCAACCCAACCCTGGGACAACTGTCATACATCGGGAACGTGATGGAGACCACTGCTGTCATGGGACAGGATCCAAATACCACCGTGTCACGCCGAGCGATAACTTTTCTGATTCCATCTTCGTTGATCATTTCCAGTTTCCTCTCATGGGAGATTGATTGCTACGGATTACCGATCTACCCTTACGCCCCACCTGGACCCTCGTACGCCCCAGTTGAGGGAGGATGGCCGAGGACTTTATCTATGTTTTTATGTCCTGTAACATAACCACTATCTGTATCTCGTTTAACGCTTCGTTGTATATATGTACAGTATGTTTATGTTTTAAAAATGGCGCAGCTCTGTATAAAAATGAATTGTAGTGTTTAAAAAAAAACCCTCTCTTTTCATACAAAGAAAACCATTTATCATTTTAATCAAGGAATAGTACCTTCTGAAAATACACTCGCGCTGTTAAAAATCGGGGTGTAACATTGGCAATTCGATTATTTTCCATGTATTATTTCTTTCAATCGCTTGTAACTCTTCGACCTACCTGTCTTCCATTGTTTAACCTTTAAGGCCTCATTATAGTTGATTGGTTCAACACCTATAAGTAAAGCGAAATGAACCAAATCTCCATCAGGTGTAACTTCATCATCAAGGTCATAGCTCATTAATAGCTTGTTAGTTGCATCACCTGAATTCCGATGCCATGCAGATTTTTCACCAATCACAATGTCTCGACTCATTACGATCTTATCATTCATTGGATTGAATAGCCTGTATGCTCCGGTCTTATGATATCCTACTAGAATCATAGATTCACTCTTATCATCAAGCTTCCTTCTCCTAGCATCAGGAACATGCTTGTAGCAAATAGAGCCAAACACCTTCAGATGACTCACTGATGATCGTTTGCCACTCCATACTTCTTCAAGAAATGTGTTCTTCAGTTTCTTGGTAGGGAACTTATTCAGAATATAAACAGAAGTAGTAACTGCTTCACCCCATAAGGATTTTGGCAAGTTCTTTTGTTTCAACATGCATCTTGCCATATCCAATATAGGTTGATTTCTTATTTCTGTTATTCCATTATGTTGAGCCGTGTAAGGAGCAGTTACCTCATGATTAATACCATGTTCTGCGAAAAAAACTCTTTAAATATCTTGGATGTGTATTCTCCACCTCCATCTATTCGCATAACCTTGACCTTCTTTTCACTCTGTTTTTCGACAAGCATTTTGAATCTCTTAAAGATTGAAAATACTATGTCTTTGCACCTAATCACAGAGATCGAAATCTTTCTATTGTACTCATTGACAAATGAGACAAAATAACTGTTTCCACCAATGGTATGATCCTCAAAAGGGCCATATTCATTTTAATGTACTACTTCTAATAAGCATGAGGATCTCTTTAGCATAGTCAAAACGAAAGACTTTATGGATTTCTTCCCTAGTAAGCAACCTTCACAGAGTTTGTCAGGAATCACAAGACTTGGTATACCAGTTACCATATCTTGAGTAATCAGTTGATTGAGTGACCTAAAATTCAAATGGCCAAACCTCAAATGCTATAGTCAGTTATGGTTGTGGTCGCCAACTATTATTAGACATTGTACCTCAGTCGAAGTGACCATGGTCTGAAATGTCTTATTCTTCGACAGAGGAGATTTTAAGACTAAATTATTTTGAGTGTCAAAGAATTTAAAGGTTCCATCTTTCATAACCATTGAGAAACTTTTTTTGACCAATTATCAGACACTTAGCATATAGCACTTCATGCCAGATATATAGAGTAGATATTTTATCATAGTTTTTGCTTCATTACTCCTTTTAATGACTATGTTTCCACTACCTTCTGCTTGTAACGATCTATTATGTGCAAGTCTGACCTTGATCTTCTTCGACTCGTCGAAATTTGCTAACTATATTATTTGACCAGTCATGTGATTCGAGCAGCCTATGTCGAGGAACTGGATTTTGGAGTTGAAATGCTCATCTGTAACTGTAGCCATAAACATCATACCATCTGAATCTTGACGTGCAAGGTTTGCTCCTTCATCATCCTTACCTTTTTCCGCTCCTTTGTCTTTCTTGTACCAACCATTCATGGCCATGTGCCTCCAACAAACCAACCAAATCTTTAAATTTCAAGGTTTCAAGATTATTGGGTTCTTGAATGGCTACGATAATGTGATCAAATTGAGAGGTCAATGTACGCATTACCTTCTCAACTATCATCTTATCATTTAAGACTTCACCACAACCTTTCATGAGACAAACAAGCTTATGCACCTTCGAGACATAGTCTGTAATCTTTTCATCTTCTCCTATCTGCAGTAATCCATATTGCCTTTAGAGTGTCTACAATTTGACAACTTTAACCTTCTCACGACCTTCATAATATTTGACAAGAATATCATATGCTTCCTTTTCCGATTCAATGTGAGAAATCCGATCAAAATTTGACTCATCTACTGCATATTGAATACAGAACGTGGCCTTACAATCTTTCTTCTTTGCATCCTTGTGAGTAACTCTCTGAGCATCGTTTGCATTTTGAGCAAGCTCAAGCACGCCATTAATAACTACTTCTAGAGTTTCTTGAAAGTCAAAGAATGATTGCATTTGTTTTCTCGATCTAATCCAATTTTTGCCATCAAGAATTGAAAGAGAATTGAGAATATCATTGCTACCATTCATCTTTCCAACAAACATGATTCATGATCCCTTGAAACACGACCACCAACGTGCAGCTCTTGAATTTCCGATCAAGATGAACGAATCAGAAACTCTAAATATCAATTTGTTATTGCAGAAACACTTTAGATGAAGAAGGAATAGAAGAGAGTGAAAGGAATTGTAATATTGAATAATGAAACTAAAGTACACTAATATGTTTATATACAAATATACTACTTGTACTTCAAATAACTTACATGTTAAGGAACTAATAACTTGGATTATATATTGCTAACGATAACTAAGAAATTTCAATTGAAATTTTTTTAACTATAAACTATCAAACATAATAGATTAAAATATTTATATGTTGATACGTTACGTGAGATGAAAATATCCATGGTACTAAAAAATATATATAATAACCCATTGTAATAATTTTCATAGATAAAAGGGTACACACATGGCTGACCTCCATTACCTGATTTACCTCCATAGCTAGAAATTATCTGTCCTTTTCATTTTCTTTCATTAAGTCAAACCCCATCAGCCACATCATTCTTATGAGCCAATATTGTCTAAAACATATGTAACATTTTCCTTGGTGTGGTAGGAGAGAGAAAAAGACATTACTAACATGGTCGCCTTCTAAAGGGTAATTAATAGCATGTAAAAAGAACCCAAGAAAAAAACAATAATAGTATGAGAATTTGTCTAGCTAGAACAAACCCCAACAAAACCAAAAAATAATTGTAGTAATATTTATACTTATCTCTTCCTTCAATGCAAAAAAACACTCACATACAACCCATAGTAATCATCATGTCCTCTTCCTTATTCTTCCCTTCATTATTATTATTCTCTCACTTTCATCATCACCACCTGATCTTTTACCTCCCACCAACCGCACAAAACCCATCATCTATCTCTAATAAGGTCACCACCATAACAATTACAAGAAAGAAAATAGATAGAGATAAAGGTTAGAAGATGAAAGAAGATGGCTTCATACAAGAAGAAGAAACCCTAGCTTCATACAAGGGTGATACATCTTCTTCTTAATTAATTCCATATGCTTATCAATATATCATCATGCTACTTTCTTCTCTTCTCGGGGAATTGAAGCTTTATGGTCCGATTATCTGCTAGATCAAGCAAGTTTATATTGCACCTCTTTGCATTATTTTTTTTTTGTGTTTTTGTTACATATATAAGTCAATATTTTACTATATGGATTGATTTTATATTAATAGTGTGGATGTGTTGTTGAGAACTACTACTTTTGTGGCTTTCTTTGGTTGTAAATTTGATTTGAAGACGTGTGAAAATATATAGATCTGGATTTCCATATCTATGTAAGATAATAAATGTAATTCTTCGTAAGAATAATAAGGTTGGATTGCTCCAAAATATGTTATTGTGTACTGTCTAGAGTAAGACTTTGTGACCCCAGGTCATCATCATGCTTTCTCTAATGTTCTTTTTCTTCAAGTAGGGTTCCATTTATGATATTCTTTTTGTTATTTTGAGGTGTTTATATAACTCCTTTTTTCAAAGAATTGGCTCACCCAGCATTTCTTTCGTTCTTTCATAAAGTGATCTGGTAGCTTATTAAAGGAGACGTTGGTGTTGTGTTTGATGAATCTTTCACCAATGGAAAGGTATCGTAGAGTTTTTTCTCTAATTTCTTAATCATATTCTGAAGGTGGGTTTCCTGTATCCGTCTAGGAGGTTTTAGATGTATATATATTTTTTTAGATGCATGTATAGGCTAGGGGGTAAGGGTTTTGTTGGGAGGTTGCTGTCTTTCATGGATGAGATTATGTGCACATGCCGATCTATTTTTATCAAAGGTAGAAAGTTGGAAAATAGAGTTGTGTTATCAACAAAATAATTGATATGATATGGCTAAAACGGCCAAGAAGGATTTTTTCATTTTTATGATGGATTTTAAAAGGTTTTTTTTACTCTTAGTTAATGTTTTTTGAACTATATAACGAGCATATTTGATTTTGCGATCGTTGAAATATGCGTTAAAATCTTTAAGTGACGAAGAAAAAGAAAATAACTTTTGAGATTGGAAAAACCGAAAATCAACCTAGAAGTCGTTAGAGCTCGACAGCAAGGCCAACACAGTGACGGAGTCGGTGAGGCGGGGTCGGTGTGGCGGGGTTGGCGGAAGGTCTGTAGAAAGGCGGCCCGACAACGGTCAGGGCGATTCTAATAGGCATTTCAGGTCCTTCAGGTATCAAATTCACTCTAGACAACTTTCTTGTGTCGAGCTTGGGTGTTTCAGTTTATAGACCAGCTTGTTAAATGGGTTATGTTTTGGGTTTGTTAATTATATATCTCTATCATTCTTGTCTTTATAACCTTCATAACCTTAGAGTTGAAGACAAAGAGAAGGTTTTGAGAATCCTAGTGTTAAACTTAGTGTTAAACATCTTGGGCTTGTATAATTCATATATAAAGAGTTGAAGAGATTCAGAAATACTTGGGTAGAAAATAGAGTTTATTCTTGGGAACTTGGTGACTATTTTCTTGTAATTCATTTGTAATTTTTTGTAACAACTTTTAAAAATATAAAGAATCGGAGACTGCTATTTCTCTATGAGTAGATCATTAGATCGAACTAGGTAAACAAGTTATTGTGTTTCTTGTATTTTATCTTCTTTTGTTAAGTTAGGTTGTAGTCTTATTGAATATAGAGTTATTTTTGCTGGCGCCATTTGTTTTGATTGTCTTTTTTTGTCCCCATACATCAAATTTCTTGGTGTGATTGAACTTTTCAATTTCACAACAAGTAGCACCCACTGTGAGGCAAAGGGTTTTGTTTACAAGTGAGCACCGTGCGTTCTAAATAGCATATTGAGAAGTCTTTCAGAGACAAAGATTTTGAGTTGTGCAAAGTGAAAATGCAAGCAATTTTAACTCAAGAAAAGTGTATTGAAGCATTGAAGGGTGAGACATCGATGCTTGCACACCCAGCACAAGTTGTGGATGGAGGATGAGGTAGAAATCCTAGTTCGAAGCAAAGGATACAAATTCGTAGAATTATATTCTTGGGGTTTTGAAGTCTTTTGGGGTTATCAAAGAGATTTAGGAAACACTTTAGGTTTGTATAATTCTTATATTGAGAGTTGAAGAGATTGGAAACACTTGAGGTAGAAAATAAGTTTTAGTTTGGGAACTCCAAAGGTTATTTTCTTGTAGCTCATATTTAATTTCTTGTAACAACTTTTGAAGTATAGTGAATTGGAGAGCTTCTCTCTTCCCAAATGTAGATCAATTTGATAGAACTAGGTAAACAATTTCCATGTGCTCTCCTTTGTTATAATTTTTATTGCTTTAGGAAAATTGTCTGGTTGTCACTGTTCTTTTTTCTATATGTAGTGTTATATTTGTAAAATGACTTTACCAGGGCGATGGTTATAGGATGCCTAAAGGGAGGTATTGTCTTGCCACCAAGGTTTTCCTATCGCTCAATCAAGGGAACCATAGGAAAATACGTTTCTAGGGCGAGAAGTATGGTCATTAATTGACCCACACCCTCTTTGGAAATAGGGATTCAACGATCCACCATTGACTAAGTAGGTGGTGACCCTTTCCAATAGAATGTTATGCCACAGAGACCACTATAAATACACCTCCCTCGTAGGAGGAGGAATATATCTTAAGTTAGAGATATCATAACTCATACAATAACACCCTTCATACGCTTATACCTAAGCATGTTATCCATCCACTGAGCATCTCACCTCACATGAGTAAGACTCCTAAAAACCACTATAAAACAATATTGTATATGGCTTCTTGCCGTCGTGGACAAACCCTAACTACCATACAACATTATATACCTAATAACGCCTATGAGTCCCCTTGTTTTTGTAGTAGGAACACACACACACCTATACTTTTTTACCAGTACAGTGGTTAAGTTGGTTATCACCCTATAAACCACATGTGGCAAGGGAGCAGACGCCGAGGAGATTGACACTAGCTACCTAATTATAGATGCCTTATTGCCATATAATATTTTTCTTGGGCAACCGATTATCAACGCTTTAGGGGCAATCATTTCCACTTTATACCTGGCCTTAAAATATCCACTCCCTAGTGGACATGTTGGTATAATCCGAGGAGGCCAACTGGTCGCTCGAGAATACTACCAAAGTAGCCTAGAGATAGCAAGGGAAAAGATGGCCCTCGTTGACACCCTCCACCCTTCTTCAGAAGTTCCAAATATTGATCTCGAGTATTAGGACTCCATACTGGGCGCGGAGACGAGAAGGCTCACACCCATAGAGGATTTGAAGGAGTTCTAGATATGTCATTCTACCTATCAGGTTACAAAGATATGAACTTTATTATCCTAGAAGGAACCAAAACTAGTCGACAAACTCATCTAGAACGCTGACTTATTCGCTTGGGCTCCCTCTGACATGTCAAGGATAGACAACAAAATGGTGAGCTATCTCCTCGCCATCCACCCTTCTAACATACCAGTGGCATAGAGGAAGCAGAAAGTAGACTAGGAGAAAAGAGTCACCATTGATGAATACGTGGGGAAACTATCTTACGCCGAATTCATCATGGAAACAAAATGCCTCGCCTGACTGGCCAAAATGATTCTGTTACGGAAGGCTAACAACAGGTGGTTGTGTGGATTTAACTAATCTGAACTTCGCTTGTCCAAAAGATCTATACCTACTATCAAACATTGATCGCCTCATCGATGGGTCATCAGGCTACCGAACGGTGAGCTTCATGGATGCATACTCAAGGTACAACAAGTTTTAGATGGACTCCTTAGATGCACCCAAAATGTCCTTCATGTCGAATCATGGCAACTACTACTATAGTGTTATGTCCTTCGGCCTTAAAAAGGCTAACCCCGCCTACCAATGGCTCATGGACACTGTCTTCTCCCATCTGATAGGGAAAAATATGCATGTCTATGCTGACGACATGATAGTAATGTCTATACAGTTAATCAGGAAGATATGCGCTTGAACCCCACAAATTTCTCCTTCGGGGTTCAGGTGGGAAAATTCCCAGGTTTCATGCTGACACATAGGGGCATCGAGGCCAACCCAGATAAGTTCCAAGTAATCACCGCCATGAGGAGTGCCACCAATGTAAAGTAGGTATAAAAGGTTACAGGTCTCCTTGTCGCCCTGTCTAGGTTCATTTCCTACTCATGCGACAAAGCCTTCCTCTTCTTCGTCGTCTTAAAGAAGAAAGAGATATTCAAATGGACCACCGAGTGCGAGGAGGCTTTCTCCAAGGCCAAGAATTCCATCACATCGCCCCTCATCCCCACTCGCTCGAGGGAAGATTCTTTGTTACTTCTCTATCTCTCAATTACAGATCATGCGATGAGATTAGCCCTTATTTAGGAATATAATGAGAAACCTATGTATTTCATAAGCAAGGTGTTCAGGGGCGCCGAAGCGTGCTACCAGAAGATCGAGAAACTGACATTAGTTGTTGTCATGGTGAAAACTAATTATCTTGTTCATCAAGTTTTGAAGAAAACCAATTTAGTAGGAAAGATGGTATCTTGGGCAGTGGAACTCTCGAAATATGACATCCAATGTGTCCCAAGGGGAAGCATCAAATTGCAAGCGCTGGAAGATTTTGTGGCAGAATTCATCTCACTTCTAGATGAGGAGACGCCTCCAGAATGGGTGCTATTTGTAGATGGCACCTCTAATATGAAAGGAAGCGGTTCCAGAATAGTCCTCGAACGACCTGGTGACATACTCATCAAACAGACACGTCCCCCATAAGCAGAACTTTCGAGCAGACCTCTGCCTAAGCTGGCCACGTCGAAGATAACAGGTTTTAACATAACAGTCATCCTCGAGACTCTCACCTCTTCCACTATTGAGGAGGATGAGGTGTACTATCTGGAAGTGGTCCCCGAATCTAGTTGAATGTCGCATATACTGCATTATCTATAGTTTGGCGAACTTTCAATGGACATGGGATAATTAAGAAAGATCTAAAAAAAGGTTGCAAAGTATACCCTACTCTCTAGAAAATTTTACAAAATGGGGAGGGCTTTTCCCATGATGGGGTGCCTAAGCGAGAATTAAACTGCCCTTGTACTTGTACACATGGGAGCATGTAGCAGTCACATTGGCGAAAAACTCCTCGGCCGCAATTTGTTAAGGGCAGGTTATTATTTGTCTACATTAATGAAGGATAGTATCACCTTTCCCAAGAAGTGTGATCAATGCCAGAAACATGTTGACCTTCACCACACTATAGCTAGACTTCTCAGCCGATGACTTCACCCTGGCCTTTCTACCAGTGGGGCATGGACATCTTGGGCCTGTTCGCCCTAACACAAGGTCAATTAAAGTTCTTAATAGTGGGAGTCGATTACTTAACCAAATGGATGGAGGCAGGGATTGTTTCCAAAATCATGGCAGATAGAGTTCTTCGTTTCTATTGGCAAAAGATTATGTGCAGATACGTATTTCCTAAAGCCATTGTCTCTGACAATGGGACCCTATTTGTCAGTGCTATAGTCCCTAACTTTTGCAAAGACTTGGGAGTATATACGAAGTTTGTATCCTTTGTACACGTTCAAGCCAACGACCAAGCAAAGTCAGCAAACAAAATAATTCTGAAGGGACTTAAGAAAAAGCTTGATGATTCTAAGGTTTTATGGGTATAACTACTCCATGAGATATTGTGATCGTACCACACCACTCTGCATTACACCACCAAGGAAACTCCATTTGTCATGGTCTATGGAGCGGACGACATGCTTCCTATGGAGATCGACACGCCCATGTGGCGATAATCCCAGTTTAATGAGAAGAAGATAAGGTAGGCTTGAAGTGTGTGTCGGAACTAATCGACGAATTAAGATAAGTCGTCTGCATTCGAGAATATATAGCCAAACAAAGGCCGCCATAAGATATAACTCCAAAGTCAAGCCGAGATAAATGCAAGAAGGCGACATGATCTTAAAAGAATTGGTTTTACACGTATAATAGGGAAAGCTACAACCTAACTGGGCAGGGTCATATTGTATATTTCAGAAGCTCTCTCACAGAGAATAAAAGTTGCAGGAGTTTGAAGGACCACTCTTTCACAGAACCTGGAATGCTCTCCACCTTATATATTATTACAATTAAATTATTTGTAATTCTCTAATAAACACTATGATTATATGCATGTGAACAATGAGTGATTTATTCCCAACAAGGATGTTTTTCCTAAATATTGTGGTTTGTTAGACTTCATGATGAAGATCCTTGTCGCCCTTTAAGGACATGTTTATATGATGGACTTTATAACAAAAATCTTTGCCCCCCTTGAGGCAACAATTGTTTGTTGGGCTTCATGGCAGAGATCGTTGCTGCCCTTTGAGACAATGTTTATATGATGAACTTCATAACAAAGATCATTACTTCCCCTCCGAACCCATGTTTATATGTTGAACTTCATGACAAAGGTCTTTTCCTCCGTTTGAGGCAATTTTTGTATGTTGGACTTCATGGAGAAGAGTTTTGTTGCCCCTTATGGCAATGCAAATAAGCTATCAAGACACCTCGCTTGATGGACTTATAGTCTCATCAATCGGGCTACTTACAATTCCTCTTGAGGGACTTAGAATCCCCAGGCTAACTAAACTCTCGCCTGAGGGACTTAGTGTTGCCATGGGAGGGATTAGAATCATGAATCATGCCTAAGAGGCACGACTAATATCCATCCTAAGAGACTTAATCACATGTCTTGTTTGAGGGCTCGTTGGAAGTCGCGCCCGAGAGTCCAACGCCTCGCCTAAGGGACTTAGTCTTATCAATCGAGCTACATAAAATTTAGCCTAATAGACTTATTCTTATCAGTAAACTAAACTCTTTCCTGAGGAACTTAGTGTTGCCTCGGGTGAGATCAGAATCACAAATCATGCATAAGAGAAGCATTTGATATCCATCTTAAGAGACTTGATCACAAATCTTGCCTGAGGGCTCGGTGGAAGTCTCGCCTGAGAGGTCAAATACCTAACTCTAGGGACTTATAGTCTCATTATTTGGGCTATATTCAATTTCACCTAATGGATTTAGACTCCCCATGCTAATTAAACTCTCGCCTGAGGGACTTAGTGTTGCCTCAGGTGGGATCAGAATCAAGAATCACACTTAAGAGGCACAACCGATATCAAACCTAAGAGACTTGGTCATAAATCTTGCCTGATGGCTCGATGGAAGTTCCGCCTAAGAGGTCTAACACCTCTCTTGAGGGACTTGTAGTATCATCAGCCAGGCTACATACAATCTTGCTTGAAGGACTTGTAGTTTCATTAGATGGGCTACATACAATTTCGCTTGAAAGACTTGTAGTTTCATCAGTCGGGTTACATACAATTTTTCCTGAAGGACTTATACTCTCAAGTTGATAGAAAATTCATCTAAGGAAATGTGTAATCAAGAAGCTCAGGTCCTCGAGATACTTCCTTGAGTCGTAATCATAAAAAAAACACTTCGTATTCTATCAAAAGGCCTTGTGCTTGAGGGACCATGTAGTGTTATATTTGTAAAAGAACTCAACCAATGCATTATTTATAAGACTCCCAAAGAGAGGCAAGAATAACATGTCGCCCAAAGGGAGGTATCTTCTTGGCCACAAGGTCTTCCTAACACTCAGTCATGGGAAACATGGGAAAATATGTTTCTAGGGCACAGAGTAGTCATGGTCATTAATTTACCCACGCCCTCTTTAGAAATAGGGCTTAAACGGTTCACCATTGACTGAGTGGGCGGTGACCCTTCCTAATAGAACCATAGGCCCTAGATGCCATTATAAATACACCTCCCTTGTAGGAGGAGGGATAGATCTTAAGCCAGAGAGATCATAACTCATATAATCACACCCTTCATACGCTTATACCTAAGCATATTATCCATCCAGGGAGCCTCTCACCTCATGTGAGAAGAACTCCTAAAAACCACCATAAAACACCATTTTAGAGGGCTTCTCACTGTCGTGGGCAAGTGCTAACCACCATACAAAGTTATATATCTACTAAGGCCTTTGAGTCCACCTATAACTTTTGACTAGTACACCGTACATTAAAGTCTCTGTGTGTGAAAAAAATTTGTACTCATTTTCTAAACAATCCATTTTGATATATGAAAATCATTTGTAGGGAAAAATTGAGTAAAAAATAGAATTTGATCTTGGGAACTTGGGTGACTATTTTCTTATAACTCATTTGTAATACCCTCACACTCTATCGAACTAGGTAAATAAGTTATTTTGTTTCTTGTATTTTATGTTTTTTTTCCTAGTTAAGTTTTTGTCTTATTGAATAGAGAGTTATTTTTCTAAACCAAATATTTTGGTTGACATTGTTATTTGTCACCACACATCAAACTTCTTTGTGTGATTGAACCTTTCAATTTTACAACAAGTGGAGCCCATTGTAAGGCAAATGGATTTTGTTTACAAGTGAGAACCATGACATATTGGGAAGTTTTCTAGGGAGAATGATTTTAGGTTGTGCAAAGTGAAGATGCAAGAAATTTTAACTCAAGAAAAGTGTATTAAAACATTCAAGGGTGGGTCACTGATGTCTGCATGCTTAACACAAGGTTCAAAATATGCATAAGATAGAAATCCTAGTGAGAAGCAAAGGATAGAAATTCCTAGAATTGTATTCTTGGGGTTTGGTAACCCTTATGGGGTTATCAAAGAGATTTAGGAAACACTTTAAATACCATGGGTTTGTATGATTCTTATATTCAAGTTGAAGATATTGGGAAACACTTTAGTAGAAAATAAGGTTTGTTTGGGAGCTCCAAATGTTATTTTCTTATAACTTATTTTTAACCCCCTTTAACAACTTTTGAATTATAGTGAATTAGAGAGCTTCTCTCTTCCCAAGACGTAGATCGATTTGATCGAAATAAGTAAATAATTTTCATGTGTTTTCGTGTATTGTTATTTTAATTGCTTGAGGCCATTTGTATGGTTGCCATTGTTTTTTATCCCACACATCAAAGTCTTAGTGTGTGAAAAAAATTATGTACTTATTTTCTCAACTATCCCTTTTGAAATGTGAAAATTATTTGTCCAGATTTAGGAACACTTAGGTGGAAAATAGATTTGTTCTTGGGAACTTCGGTGACTATTTTCTTATAGCTCATTTCTAATCCTTTGTAATAACTTTTGAAAGTATAATGAATTAGAGAGTTGTTCTTTTGCTAAGTTAAGTTGTGTCTTATTTCATAGAGAGTTATTTTTTCTAAAGACATTTATTTTGGTTGTCATTATTCTTTGTCCCCGTACGTCAAATTTCTTGATGTTATTGAACCTTTCATTTTAACAACAAGTGGCACCAACCGTGAGACAACGAGGTTTTATTTATAGAACAACACTATGGGTTACAAATGGTATATTGGAATTTTTTTGGGAGACAATGATTTTGTGTTGTAGAAAGTGAAGACACAGACAATTTTAACTCAAGAAAATTGTATTGAAGCATTGAAGGGTGAAGCATCGATGCATACACACCTAACACAAGCTTCAGAAAGTGCATAAGATAGAAATCCTAGTGAGAAGCAAATGATAGAAATTCATAGGATTATATTATTAAGGTTTGGTAGCCTTTTGGGGTTATCAAAGCGATTTAGGAAACACTTTAAACACTTTGCCTTTGTGTGATTCTTATATTGAGAATTGGTGATAGTGGGGAACACTTTGGTAGAATATAAGGTTTAGTTTGGGAACTCCAAAGGCAATTTTCTTGTAACTCATATTGTAATCTCTTGTAACAACTTTTGGAGTACAATGAATTAGAGAGTTTCTTTCTCCCCTAGACGTAGATCGATTTCATCAAATTGGGTAAACAATTTCCCGATATTCTCACCTATTATTATTTTTATTAGTTAAGGTCATTTGTCTGGTTGTCTTTGTTCTTCGTCCCACACATCAATGTCTTGGTGAGTGAAAATCATTTGTACTTATTTTCTCAATAATCCCTTTTGAAGTAACTAGGTTTTTGACAAATAAAGCATATTAACCTTGTTTGCAAACCTCTTTGATTTGGACATCCCTCTGTACTCATTTCCTCCTCTTGAGACACTCAAGCCTTTACCACTATCGTCAATCTTCAAATTTTTCATCTTTGAAAATTCTTCGGATGTCACAGCCATCTGGACTTCATACAAAGTAATATTACTTTCCTTACCACAAAGTAGGATGTCCTTAGAATTTTTTAAGGATCTGGGTAATGAGCTAAATGAGAGTAGAGTCTTATCCTCATCTTTAATCTTCACCTCAATATTCTCCAAATTATGAATGAACTTGTGAAATCATGTCAACTGTTCTAATATGGATTTGTTTTCTACCATTCTAAATGAGTAAATTTTTTGTTTCAGACACAACATGTGAGTTAAAGACTTTGTCATATACAATGTTTTAAGTTTTGCACATATTTAAGTTGTAGTTTTCTCCCTGACGACTTTCCTTATAACTTTATCCCTGTGGCATAAGATAATGGCACTTCTGGCCTTATCCACCATCTTGATCTTCTTTACATGTGTAAGGCTTTTATGGTTCATGGTATTGGTATCGTCGAACTTAAATTAGTCGATGATTGTGAGTTTATTTTTCATAATGTGAGGCATGTTCCAAAGCTCAAGTGAAATTGTTATCCATAAACATGTTATATGAGCTAGGCTATTGCACTAGAGTTGAACATGGGGTATTAAAGATTTCACATGGTGCAACGATCATAGCTAAATGGTCTAGAATATGTGGCTTATATAATTTACAAAGTTCCAATGTTGTTCATTTATCATCAGTTAATGAAAAATTTCATAAAAAGAATAAGTTATGGAATTTGAGGTTAAGGCATGGTGGATTCCTTGAGGTTGTTTCATATAACTTTAATGAGTTTTAGATAAGACAATGGATATAAACTCATTTGACCACTGAGTTGTCTTGGAGTTTCTTGGGTAAGGTTGATGCCAAAGTAGCTTACCTGATTGACAGGTATTCATTTATTGGAATAAAGTTCAAAACACTTATAGAGGTTTGGAGTAAGAAAAGCATAACCTACTCTTTTAAAAGGACGTTAAAACTTTACTTATTGTTCAACTCAAGCCAAATTAGTTTAACAGTAAAGCTATGGATGGTGGCTTTAATGGTTATCCAAGAGGTAGTAAGGGTTATGATTTGTTGGAGGTGGAACTAGAAGGATCAAAGTTCATTAATCACAAATTTATTTCTTTTAGTGAGCCCCCATCAAGAGAAGAAGACTAAATACCTAGGGATGAAGCTTTTGGAAACTATAGCGCAGAAGACACGACTTAAGATAAAGGTTCCTACTACGGGTATTAATAGTAATGAGGGATGATCACTGCATTTTGATGCACTTTCTTCTACTATTATACTTAGGCAACTGTATAGTTTATTTTATTATTTTTACTATTTTAGTGCGTTTTATATTTAAGTTTATTTCAGGCTTAATTTTATTTTCGTACTTTATTTTTCAACTTACACTGTTATTTGATACCTTTTCACTGTGCAACCCATAACTTGAGCTACGAGAATCTGATTGACGCGTTCTAATAGGAGTCGGAAAGCTAAGAGAAAAAGATACAAGTTTTTTGTTGAAGTCAAAAGCTGATTTGGAGTACAAGAGGGTCGAATAACTCATTTTAGTTCCACACTTAATAAATATTTAGTATGCTTAATTCAATTCCTTTTCCCTTTCAATATTCTTCTATATAATAATTTGTATGCTTAATTCAAATTATATAGATTCATGTTGATTTATTCTAATTAATTTATGTTCCTTGATCTGTATCACATTTTAGCATTGCTTTACTGTTAAATTACGTATGTTGAATCACATTTGCTTAATTCGTGAGTGTTGAATCTGTTTACTTCATTCGGATAATAGGAGTGTAAACCGCATACTGTCAATTTTGCTTGTTAATTGATACTGTAATCAAAAGAGGATTAGAATCCGCTTAGGGTTTTGGATTTATAATTACTGATGATATGTTGGGAAACTGAATAGTAGGTTGATTCGTTTTAGCTTATTTCATAATCACTTATTTTCCTTGTATTCTTAATTGAACCTAAAACACACATTTATAGTTTCTTTAGTTGGTTAATTTTTCCAAGAGTCCTTGTGATACGACTCAAATGCCGCCTTCCTAAACTACATTTTTAAACTCATTTTTTACCTGTGCGTGACAGCAGGTCAAATTGGCACCGTTGTCGGAGACTCTCATTGTTATTAACCGATATTAGAGTATTAGGTGTTGCGTTCTTGAACTCAGGCCCCTCTGGCCCCTTCGTACTGGTCAATTAGCGACCAGACGTCAAACCAGGTCCGAAACCCAGTTTTCAGAAAAATTGTGCTGAAGTCGAAATCTTTTCCATGCCAAACAATCAGAAAAATCTTGTGTTTCCAAATTCATCATTTTTTCTATTTTTTATGAATTTTTTATGGTTTCAATAGTTTCAGAAAAATCTAGAAAAAAATTAGTAAAATTCTTATTTAGCTTAATTAGATTAATTTTCATGTTTTTGTATTTTATTTATTTTATTTTAATTGTTTTCTGTGTTTCCCATCTATTGTGTTGTTTAGGGATTTTATTGGCGTTTTTGCATTTGTTACTGCATTGTAAAATTAGTTCTGGCTACTAGGTCTGGTTGTTCTGACTTGTTTGATTTTGATCCTGAAGTTGAAAGAACCTTGCACATGCATCGTAGAGCAAATCAGGCTAGCACTAGTTTACCAATTGTTAATAATTTTGATTTTGAACTTGCTTTTGATAATAACATGGATGAACAAAGGACATTAAGAGAGCTTGTTGCTCCTGATGTTAATTATAATGGTTTATGTATCGAATATATTGATGTTGTTGTTCCCTTTGAATTGAAATCTGGTTTAATACACTTGTTGCCAAGGTTTAGTGGTCTTGTAGGTGAGGATTCGCATAAGCATTCGAAGGAATTCTAGGTTATTTTTTCTACACCTTTGAAACCTGAAGGAATAACAGAAGGTCATATCAAGCTCCTGTTCTCACTTCAAATAGTTGCAAAAGATTGGTTATATGATCTTGAATCGATTTCTATCACCAGTTGGAATAATTTGAAAAGAATGTTCCTAGAAAGATTTTTCCCTGCCTTAAGAGCTACCTCTAACAGAAAATATATATGTGGTATTAGACAACTTGACATGGAATCATTGGACGAATACTGGGGAAGATTCAAATAGTTAGTGTCTAGTTGTCCTCAGCACCAGTTATCGTGCAGTTACTTATCTAATATTTTTATGAGGGGTTGTTACCAATGGATATAAACATTTTAGACGCTTCTAGTGGTGCAGCACTTATTGATAAGACTTCAACCGCTGTCAAATTCTTGATTTAGAACATGTCACTCAACTCCCAACAATTCTCTACCAGAAACAATTATGTTCAAAGAAGAGGTATGAATAAAATTCAGGGTTCTTCTTCTAGCAAAGCTCTAGAAACCATACTTGATGAGCTTACTTCTTTGGTGAAACATTTAACAATGAGTATAACTCAAATAACTGGGATCTGTACTTCTCCTGAACACCCGACCGATACATGTCATATTCTGCAAGATGAGTCGGTAATTGAGTTTCCTCAAGCATATGCAGCAAACCTTTACAATTAAGGAAATAATCTGAACAGGTATAACACTCCTGACTTATCCACTAACAGGTACCAGCCCAGTTGGAGAAACCATCCAAACCTTTGGTATGGGAATCCACAACCTAGCCAACAACAATTGATGTTACCATTACCACCACCACAGAACCCTCCACAAGCTGTAACAACTCCTGTCCCAACATTCTTCACTAGAGGACCTTGTCAAGTAAATGGCTATAAATATTCTTCAATTTTAGCAGATGGCAAATTCTAGTATTCAGACTTTACATACACAGATTGGACAACTTGCTACTTCAATGAATTACATGTAGCAAGCTTAAGGATCAAACCAACTACCTTACCAAACATTAGTGAATCCAAAAGGCCCTAATGTGAGTGCAATTTCTTTGAGATCTAGAAAAGTTGCAGAATCAGCCCCAGAAAACAAATATTGTTGAGCTAACACCTAAACCTGGACCTTCTATTGTTACTGAGGTTGAAAAATAATATGTGCCACCAATTCCTTTCCCATAAAAAGTACTGAAAAATGAAAAGATTTTGGATGTATTCAGAAAAGTGGCGGTAAACATTCTGCTTCTTGATGTGATTAAGTAGGTTCTGAAATACGCAAAATTTATGAAAGATTTGTGCACACACAAGAGGAGGTTGAAGGGAAATGTGAGAGTCAATTTGTGAATAAATGTTTTAGCCCTTATTCATCCTAAACCTACTCCTGGAAAGGTTAACGTTTCAGCCCTCAATCAAGCCATGCCACAAAAATGCAAGGATCCATGAACTTTTGCTATTCCATATACCATTGGGGATAGTAAATTCAAAAATTGCATGTTAGATTCATGAGCCTCTATTAATGGTATTCCTACTTCTATTTTTAACAATCTTGATCTTGGTCTTTTGCATCATACAGATCTTACTATTTAACTGGTAAACATGAGCAATGCTCGCCCTGTTGGAGTAGTGGAAGATGTGCTTGTTCAAGTTAATGAGTTGATTCTTTCTGCAGATTTTTACATTTTGGACATGGCAAGAGAAAAAAATTCAAGCAGAACACCAATCATTTTGGGTTGACCGTTCATGAAAACAGCGAAGACAAAAATTGATGTTTACGATGGAACCATTTTCATGGAATTTGGTGACATTGTCGCGAAATTCAAGATTTTTGATGTTATGAAACATCCATTGGAAGAGCATTCTGTTTTTCAAATAGAGTTGCTTTCTAAAATTATTGATGAAGCTTATTCTAATTTTTTTTCATCTGATTTTCCATCTTTATTTGGTTTAGATGATATTTACTCATGTGATGATTGTACTGCACTAACCTTTGTGTTATATGTGCTGAGATTGATGCTTTCTTGCAGAGTGACGTTTTTCCTACAGATAAAGTTTTCAATGAAGTGATTTATATAGTTAAAGCTCTTGATATCCCGGCTTCCCCAACCATATCGTCCATTGAACAACCACTTTCCCTAGAGCTGAAACCACTTTATGAAAATCTGAAATATGCTTATTCAGAGAGGAATGAAAAACTTCCGGTTATAATTTCTTCTAACCTTGATTTTGATCAAGAAAATAAACTTTTCCAGGTTTTGAAGAAGCATAAGAAGGCGATTGGGTGGACCTTGGCCGACATACTCGGTATTAGCCCTTCCATGTGTATGCATTGAATTTTGCTTGAAGAGGGAGCTAAGGTAGTGAGACATCCCCAAAGGCGACTTATCCCTTTAATTCTTGATGTTGTGAAGAAAGAGGTAACCATGTTGTTGCAAGCAAGTATAATATATCCTATCTCCGGCAGTAATTGGGTAAGTCCAGTGCAGGTTGTACCTAAGATATCTGGATTTACAGTGGTAAAATATGAAATTGTCCCCATTATAGTTCAGAATAGCTGGAGAGTTTGTATTGATTAGGAGATTGAACCAGGCTACTGTAGCGAGCGATTTTGGACGTGGTTCTTAAGCACTGTCGCTCTAGGGTACTACAGGTCGATTCATTTTTTATCCTATTGAAGCTGATGAAGGAAGGGAAATAGATGTCTCCAATTAACCCTGCTTTCATACTGAGTTTAAACAGATGACTGTTGGTTTATAGATGCGGTTTAGATTGTGGGCCTCTCTCTGCTTATTTTCCTAAGAATGAAATGATGGGACTATGCTATTGGTAGGATGTTAGGACTGATGCTTTTCGATTGATGTGTGAAGGTACGGGATTTTGGGTTTCGATTAGTGTGCTCGCTAAGATTTTTCAATCTTGTGCCTACGTATTCCCGTTTAACGAAACAGGGAAATCAGACCGATCGTAGTTCCTCCTATTCTATGGGAGGAAAAAGGTTGTTTTGGTGTCTTGCTCAAAGCCCAAGACATGAAGCTAAAGGTGGTTTGTATCTTGTTCAAAGCCCAAGATGTGAAGCTGAGGGTCTATTTGTATCTTGTTCGAAGCCCAAGATATGAAGCTAAAGGGGTTTGACTTTAGAGAGAATTTGTCACCTCTAAAAGGGAATATTTGGTCTGTTTGTCACAACTGTTGGGTGACTGGTTATAAAGGAGAATTACTTTAACTGGGATATGTGAATCCAGCAATGCCATAATTTCCTTTATGGGGGATTTTAACCTGAAGGAGAAGACTTTAACTCAATTTAGAGCAATGCCATCTTTCCTTAGGAATTTCTCGTGCTAAAAGAGGGACAGTGGCGTGAATGTAAATAATCCAGAGGCTTGCCGCTTACAGCAATTAGATGGGGGGAAAAGGAGTTGTTGATGTTTGTATACTGTGAACAAGGCACAGATTTTGATGCTAAAAGGTTGATTGACTCAACCAGGATTTCCTTATACAAAGCCTAAGAGAAGGCTATTGGCCCAATAAGAGGGTGTTTTTATGTGTCTCGTACGAAGCCCGAGAGAGAGACTAAAACGGTTGACTCAACAAGAGAGTGCTTTTGTATGTGTCTTGTACAAAGTCGAAGACGGAGGCTAAAGGTGTTTGACTCAACAAGAGAGTCTTTGTACCTCGTACGAAGCCCGAGATGGAGGCTGAAAATGTTGGACTCAACAAGAGAGTCTTTTATACTCAACAAGAGAGTGATCTTTGTATCTCGTACGAAGCCCAAGATGGAGGCTAAAGGTTTGACTCAACAAGAGAGTCTTTTATACTCAACAAGAGAGTATGAATAGGTTAGCTCCACTGGGGAGAATCATTGTACAAAGCTCAAGAGGAGGCTATTTATGCTGTTCCAGTTTAGTGACAGGTCCAGTATATTGGATAAAGAGAAAATCAGTTCTTATATGGGTAATGTTGTGCTCAGTGATTAATCAGAGGATCAGGGATATTTCCTGTTCTTTAAGGAAATGGGAAATCCAAAGGGTATTGAGACTGTCCAAGTCTACTGGTGTTTTGAGAAATCGATTCTCAGGTAGTGAATGATCTTTGCCCAAGAGAAGACTGGTATGTTAAGTGATGAAGGTCAACCCACTAACAGGTCTGACACTTGACTCAGAAAGACAGCTCTAGCAAATTGATGACTATGTTCTGTTCCTATACCTGTAGAGGTCTCTGGGTCCTTGTACTAAGCCCAAGAGAAGGCATGAGAGCTTTTAAGAAGCCTAAGGGTCCTTGTACAACGCCCAAGAGGAGGCGGGGATGCGTTTAAGATGCCTGTGGGTCCCTAAACCCCGAGAAGTTCAAGACAAGCCATTCACCGAGAATAGATCAAGTCAGGAAAGTTCGAGAATTTGGAAGAAACTCAAGAGATGCCATTCACGGAGAAAAGATCATCTCTGGGGAGTAGAGTCTCTTTGACAATTTATAAGGGTGACAGTCTGAGAAAGGGTTCGCCGAGAATGCTGCCTTTCACGTCTCCATATTGTTTAACCCCAATAGAAGGGAAGACTGTGTCTGGTAATCCTATGGGGATCTAGTTTTGTTTGTATTTAAAGAGTTACCAACATGCTTTACCTAGTGCTAGACGTAGTTGTCGGGGAAAACTCTAAATAACTATACTAGTATTACACAGTAGATATATAGCAAGTATATAAAAGTTTGTGAAAGAAGACTTACAGTGAGCAGCCCCACAATACCATTATATATATATATATATATATATATATATATATGAAAGCGGATAAAGAAAGAGAGTAAACACTTACTCGGTTGTAGAGCTTCCATGTTGTTTGGTTAGTTGTTCAACAAAGAAAACTCTGATAACAATATTATATTCTAAATCAAAGGAGAAAGTTCTTTGAATAGATTGTTTGGGGCTTACAGCTCAAGGAGAGCCCCAAGGTTTTATCAGTGATTGCACATTGGTTTTGAAATTGTACAGGGACTTATACAAGTGACTGAGGCCCAAAAAGGTTTTATGTACAAATGGATGGGTCTTACACTCTCTCAAGAGGCCCGAAGGATTATTTTTGTACAAGTGGTGGGGCTTATAACACGAGGGTAGGCCCAAGGGTTTGATTTTTGAATTGGCGATCGCACCGAGGTTTTCTTTTAACACAGAGGGATTTATACAATATCTGAGGCCCAAAATTGTTTTGGTTAAAAGGGGATTGGGTCTTAGACTCTATTAGAGGCCCAATGATTTTTAAATGGGTCTTATAGCTCGAGGAGAGGCCCAAAAGTTTTGTTTTAAAAGGCGACGATCGCGCCGAACTTTTGAAATACAACGGGACTTATACAACATTTGAGGCCCAAAATTGTTTGTATTTACAAAGGATTGGGTCTTACACTCTATTAGAGGCTCAAAGAGTTTGAAAAAGTTTGATGAGGGTTGAATTAATCAAAAACCCTAATTTGTTTTCAAAAATGTATTTTAATTGAATAAAAATTCAATTAAAATGATCAAAATTGTTAAACATGTGGAAAACAAATCGTGATCTTAGATTAATGTTTCAAAAATTAGGTTTCTATCCACAAAATGATTCAGAAATTCCATACACGATTCAAACAAAGCAATTGATTGAGGGAAAACATTCTATGCATGATTATGAACATATGGCCAAATTATTGTGCAGCAAAAAATGCATGGATCATAAAGTTGTGAGACAATCCTTTATTTTGGTTTTGTTTTGTATGATTGCAAATTGCGCGTATGATTTGTTGTGCTTCATTCTACATGTGAATATGTGTGATTTTTGCCTTTGCGTTTGTCTTTATTCAATACTAGATGATTGTTAGAAACACTTTTTATAAGGTTTGAATCAAAAGAATTAAATTTGTTCAGTTGGCATCGATCCATACGTGTCTGGTATCGATCCCTGATTTAATGGAAATTCTGTTTTTCAGTTCACCTTCAGTAGGGATCGATTCATGGATTTTGGGATCAATCCCTAACAGTTAAAAACTGTCTGGCATCGATCCATACGTGTCTGGCATCGATCCCTGATTTAATGGAAATTCTGTTTTTCAGTTCACCTTCAGTAGGGATCGATTCATAGATTTTGGGATCAATCCCTAACAGTTAAAAACTGTCTGGCATCGATCCATACGTGTCTGGCATCGATCCCAAAGTCTGTTTTTCTGCATAATTTTTATTCTAACAGTTCTGTCTTGTTTAGTATAAATACAAAGTGGCAGGTATTGGCTTAAGGACGAATTCACAAGTGAAAATTGCAAAATACACAAGTCATAGAGGTCTTTGTAGCAGCAATTGATTGAGCATTCAGAAACCTGAAAGATACTTCGTCTTCATCATCTTCTCAATCTCTTCAATTCAAGAACAATTACACACAATCATTCTTGTTCTTCGGATTGAAGGATCAACGAGATAACGTTCAGTGGTACGATCAACGATCTAGCTGTGGAGTCAGTGGAACGATCAAGGATCTAGCTGGGTTGAAGAGTGAAGGGGGTTTCGAGGAAAAACCTACTGGTTTGTCCTTCAAGAACGGGACTGTTCTTGCGGGTTTGTTAGTCACGATTGCAGAACGGATTCAGCCGCAGCGTAGGGTTTGGAAACGGGGTTGTTTCGCAAACAGGTCGTGGAACCGGTGAATCGTTTGCAAGTCTTGCGGGGAATTCTTGATCCAGCTCTGATCAAGTCGAGGTTCTATACGAGAAGAAGAAGTTCTAGGGATTTAGAATTCTGTCTTGGTATTGTAACCTTTGTAAGAACGAATTCAGCAACTATTGATAAGAAAAGGTCTCAATTTCTTTTGAAATTGAGAGGGAGACGTACCCACACGCGAGGATGACAGTGGGGAACTTCCTTAACAAATCTCTGCGTATCGTATTCTATCTCTATCTCCCTTTACGTTTTCGTTAACTGTTTTGTGATACAAATTGGCGCAGTACGTTTTACGTGTCGTGATACAATAGTGGCAAGAAAACCTTTTATTGAAACATCACTATTGTTTATCATAGAACACATACACGCCAAGTGTTTGACAAAACGGTTTGTTGTGATTTACTCATTGGAATCAGAATTTGTGATAAGTGCATTTAGTGCGAGAAATTTCTGTGTTAACGTTTTCTATCAATCAATTCAAATCCAGCATCATACTTGCGTGTCTGGTCTTTTTGGTAGCGGTTCAGAATAGACGGAAGTCGATTCGGGACCAAAACTTTCCGCTATATTTCAAAAACTCTGTTAAGGTTTTTTTAAAACCGTATTTTACAAGCGGTGATCTATTCACCCCCCCTCTCGATCACTAGCCACACCGTCTAACAAGTGGTATCAGAGCGCCGGTTCGCTGGTGCTCTGTGGCTGCCTGTAACGATATGGATTCTGAACCAAAGGGGGCGTACAATAGAGCTCCCGTCTTTAACGGAGAAAACTACGGCTACTGGAAAGACTGCATGCGAGTTCATATAAATTCTGTGGATAGGCTAGTATGGACAGCCATTGAGAATGTTCCTTTTCAAATAACCATGACCAATGAGGCTGGCGCCATAGTACCTAAACCAGAAGCTGATTGGACTGAGAAAGATGAGAAAAAGTGGTCGAGTGATTGGAAAGCTCGAAATATACTAATTTCAGCACTTGGTGTTGATGAGTATTATCGAGTATCCCATTGCACGACTGCTAAGGAGATGTGGGACGCTTTAGAAGTCGCCCATGAGGGTACTACTGAAGTGAAACAGTCTCGCATTAACACACTTAATCAAGAGTTTGAGCTCTTTCGCATGAAAAATGGAGAATCTATCTCCGACATGCAAAAGAGGTTTACTCATCTTACAAATCGATTAAATGCACTTGGAAAACCTGTTTCCAATGAGGTAGCTACTAACAAAATTCTGAGATGTCTTAGCAGGGAATGGCAACCTAAAGTGACAGCTATCAAGGAAGCCAACGACTTGACGACTCTTACGATTACAACACTTTTTGGAAAGCTGGAAGAACATCAGCAAGCTCTAGAAAGTCTTGAAAAGTATGAGAACAAAAGTAAGAAGGAGAAAGAGAAGAAGAAAGACAAAGAGGGTGAGAAGAAGCCAATTGCTCTTGTGGCCTCTAGCACTAAGTCCTCAAGAAAAGAGCAAAGTGACAATGATTCAAGTAGTGACAAAGATTCGGATGATGAAGAAATGGGACTTTTTGTAAGGAGATACAATAGATTCATTCGAAGGAATGGATACAAGCATTCCGACAAAAACCTCATGAAGTTTAGAAGACAATCTAGTGAGTCAAAACAGGAAGAGAACAAGAAGCATAAAGGTAGAGGATCTTGTTTCAATTGTGGCAAATCTGGACATTACAAAACAGAATGTCCTATGAAGAAAAGGATAAAGGGAAGGATTCACCTAAACGGTACAGCAAACAAAGGAGAGCTTATATAGCATGGGAAAGCGATAGCGATTCATCAAGCTCACAAAGTTCAAGTGATAGTGATGAAACCGCAAACCTATGTCTTATGGCTCACATCAAAGACCATGCCTACTACAAGAAGAAACAAGAAGAAAAGAAGGTAAAACAAGCCTACTATAATAATGTCTCCTCTATGTCTTTTTCTGAACTGAAAATCGCTTTTGAAAAACTGCATAACGAAGCTGTAGATGCTTTCAAAAGATTATCTTCCGATAAACAAATTTTTTCATTCCTGGAAGGTAAAGTATACAAAGCTGAAAAAGATTTAGAAAGCTTGAAGGCTAGTATTGCAGAAAATTCAAAAGATATTGATGTTAACGGATGTAGTAAAGTTAGGTATTGTGAAGCTTGTCATATTTGGCAACGAGAGGTTAATACTCTTAAAGTCAAATTGGAAAAAGCTTTACAACCCAAGGTGACTTACGCCGTTGATACTAGATTGTTTAAGAAGTCATTGAATCCTCCATATGCAAAATACTCTTTTACTCCAAAGGATTCAATGTACAAAACTAAACAATTGCATCATCATGGTTTATGTCATTATTGTTGTCGTGCTGGCCACACCATTGAGAAATGCAAGTTTAGGAGGTTTCTTGTTCCTAAAGGCATCTATCAATGGAAGCCAAAAGGCAACCATGTTACCACTTACCCCTTTGGACCCAATGAAAATTGGGTACCAACCACTCTCTTTTGATATTGTAGGAAGAGTGCCTTGCATCCAAAGATAGGAGATGGTTCCTAGATAGCGGCTGCTCAAGGCACATGACCGGTGACATATCGCTTTTTATAGACTTCAAAGCAAAGAAAAAGGGATATGTTACTTATGGAGACAATAACAAAGGAGCTATACTTGGCAAAGGTAGTATAGGTAACCCCTCTACCACTACCATTTCTGATGTCAATCTTGTAGAGGGACTTAAACACAATTTGTTAAGCATAAGTCAATTGTGTGACAAGGGTTACAAAGTTTCTTTTACAAAAACTTGTTGCATAATTGAACATGATGAAAATAATGTTGTGTTTAAGGGTGTTAGAGTAAACAATATCTATATGCTTGATCTTTGTGATGTATCTTTAACAAGCACTAAATGTCTAGTTACCTTGAATGATGATTCTTGGCTTTGGCATAGACGTTTAGCGCATGTTAATTTCGATTTGCTTAACAAGGTTGTATCTAAGGATCTAGTAGTCGGTCTTCCAAAAATAAAGTTTTCAAAAGACCACCTATGTGATGCATGCCAAATGGGAAAGCAAACAAGGGTCTCTTTTAAATCCAAAAATGTAATTTCAACTTCACGACCTCTTGAGCTTCTCCATATGGATCTCTTTGGTCCGTCTAGGACAAAGAGCTTAGGTGGAAACTATTATGGTTTTGTAATTGTTGATGACTACTCTAGATTTACTTGGACTATATTCCTTCATAGCAAAGATGAAACTTTTTCTGCTTTTAAGAATTTTGCAAAACTGTCCCAAAATAAAATGAATTCTAAAATAGTTACAATTCGAAGCGATCATGGAGGAGAATTTCAAAACTATCTCTTTGATAAGTACTGTGATAAGTATGGTATTGAGCATAACTTTTCAGCTCCTCGAACTCCACAACAGAATGGCGTTGTGGAGCGCAAAAATCGCGTTTTAGAAGAGCTGGCAAGAACAATGCTAAATGAGGGTGGATTGCCAAAATATTTTTGGGCTGATGCTGTTAGCACAGCCTGTTATGTTCTAAACAGGATTCTAATTCGCCCTATGTTAAATAAAACCCCTTATGAGCTTTTAAAAGGAAGAAAGCCAAACTTATCACATCTTCACGTATTCGGTTGTAAGTGTTTTGTTTTGAATAATGGTAAGGAAAAACTTGGGAAGTTTGATGCAAAAGCGGATGAAGGTATTTTTCTTGGTTATTCACAATCAAGTAAAGCATATAGAGTGTATAATAAGCGTTTACTTACTGTTGAAGAATCTGTCCATGTTTCCTTTGATGAGTCTTATCCGAAAAATGTCGGCAAAGGTATTTCTTTTGATGACGCAGGTGTATCTACAGAAGACATACTCAAGGAAGCTGTTGCGGAAACTGATCAATCCAAGACAGCTCCCATTGAGAAGGAGGAAGATACTAGTCATGAAAAAGATAAGGAAGAAAGGACAGCTGATGTGAATGACCTTCCACCAGCTTGGAAATCTTCAAAAGACCATCCCATTGACAACATCTTGGGAGACATTTCAAAGGGAGTCATGACTCGTTCTAAGATAAGTAATTTTTGTTCTCACTTCGCCTTTGTTTCACAAGTGGAACCTAAAAATGCCAAAGAAGCCTTGATTGATGAATTTTGGCTAATGGCCATGCAAGAAGAGCTTAATCAATTTAAAAGAAATGACGTTTGGGAACTTGTCCCGCGTCCGCGAGAACATCATATCATAGGTACTAAGTGGGTTTTTAGGAATAAGCTTGATGAAAGTGGAGTGATAACTCGGAACAAGGCACGTTTAGTAGCGCAAGGCTATAACCAAGAGGAGGGCATAGACTATGAGGAAACTTATGCTCCAGTTGCTCGCCTTGAGGCTATACGTCTCTTGCTCGCTTATGCGTGTTCTAGAGATTTTAAGCTTTACCAAATGGACGTAAAGAGTGCGTTTCTAAATGGTGTCCTAAATGAAGAGGTATACGTCTCACAACCTCCTGGTTTTGAGAATGCTGAATATCCAGATTATGTTTACAAATTAAAACGAGCTTTGTACGGTCTTAAGCAAGTCCCCCCGGGTTTGGTATGAAAGACTTAGCAAATTTCTACTTGATCATGGATATTCAAGAGGTAAAGTGGATACCACCCTCTTCATTAAGCACAAAGGAAAACACATTCTTTTAGTTCAAGTTTATGTAGACGATATAATTTTTGGTTCAACTAACATACACTTGGTCGAAGAGTTTTCAAAAGTTATGCAGGGTGAATTTGAAATGAGTCTTATGGGGGAGCTTAATTTCTTCCTCGGTCTCCAAATAAAGCAGCTTGATGAGGGAACAGCTGTGAGTCAAACAAAATACTGCAGAGAGCTGCTCAAGCGCTTTGGAATGAACGACTCAAAATCAATAGACACACCTATGCCTACCAACGGATATCTAGATAAAGATGAACACGGTAAGAGTGTAGATGTCAAACAGTATAGAGGTATGATTGGGTCTCTCTTGTATCTTACTGCGTCTAGACCTGACAACATGTTTAGTGTCTGCATGTGTGCACGATATCAATCGAATCCTAAAGAGTCACACTTGAAAGCTGTCAAGCGCATATTTAGATATCTTCATGGAACATCTAAGTATGGGCTCTGGTATTCAAAAGGAAGCGATTGTAGCTTAGTAGGTTACTCCGATTCTGATTTTGCTGGCTGCAAATCAGATAGGAAAAGTACTAGTGGTACATGTCACTTATTTTCAAACTCTCTGGTCAGTTGGCATAGCAAGAAACAGGTGTCTGTCGCATTGTCAACTGCTGAGGCTGAGTACGTTGCAGCCGGTAGCTGTTGCGCTCAGATCTTGTGGCTGAAGCAACAACTACAAGATTTCGATATTCAACTCAAACGCATTCCAATAAAGTGTGACAACACCAGTGCTTTAAATCTTACTAAGAATCCTGTTTTACACTCACGCACTAAACACATAGAGATTAGGCATCACTTTCTTCGCGACCATGTTGAGAAAGAGGACGTTGTGTTTGAGCATGTTGATACTAAGAATCAACTCGCTGATATTTTCACTAAACCACTAGCAACGGAACCTTTCTTTAACATTCGTCGTGAATTAGGGATTCTTGATCTTTCTTCATTACTATCTTAAGCTTGTTAGATTCTATTTTTGCCTCACCTTGGTTGATAAGTTGTGTTTTAGAAGTTGTGAGCTTATACTTCACAAAGGCACATCAACAAAGGTAATATCAATCCTCTTTACTACTCTTTGGATCTATGTGTTTGTGTATGTTAGAACAAATTCTCTATGTTCGTTTATGTATATTCTTTTGCATTTATTGTTTGAATATTAATATCTGATTTGAGACCTATTCTTAAGCATCACTTTCATAACATGTTTCATAAGCATTGCATTTCATGTTGCTTGAGTTGTTGTTTCATTTTTCGAATATTCTGACTATATTTGTTTGGCTTATATAATTTTAAATACTTTCCTAGTATTTCAATGCTTATTTCCGTTTGCTTGTTTATGGTTTCCTTGCCCTTTATTGGTCATTCTTTGTGAGTGATTTTATTCTTCTAAGGTTTCTTTCTTTGTGATTGTTAGCTTTGTTATCAATTTATGCTGCGGTTTGCTACTTTGTTCTTCTCTTTGTTGTTTCTTTCCTCTTTTTGATGTTGACAAAGGGGGAGAAGTATAGAAGATGTTGACATGACAGAATGGTATGCACAAACTCAGGGGGAGTATCACACATCAATTTGCCATCATCAAAAAGGGGGAGTTTGTGAGACAATCCTTTATTTTGGTTTTGTTTTGTATGATTGCAAATTGCGCGTATGATTTGTTGTGCTTCATTCTACATGTGAATATGTGTGATTTTTGCCTTTGCGTTTGTCTTTATTCAATACTAGATGATTGTTAGAAACACTTTTTATAAGGTTTGAATCAAAAGAATTAAATTTGTTCAGTTGGCATCGATCCATACGTGTCTGGTATCGATCCCTGATTTAATGGAAATTCTGTTTTTCAGTTCACCTTCAGTAGGGATCGATTCATGGATTTTGGGATCAATCCCTAACAGTTAAAAACTGTCTGGCATCGATCCATACGTGTCTGGCATCGATCCCTGATTTAATGGAAATTCTGTTTTTCAGTTCACCTTCAGTAGGGATCGATTCATAGATTTTGGGATCAATCCCTAACAGTTAAAAACTGTCTGGCATCGATCCATACGTGTCTGGCATCGATCCCAAAGTCTGTTTTTCTGCATAATTTTTATTCTAACAGTTCTGTCTTGTTTAGTATAAATACAAAGTGGCAGGTATTGGCTTAAGGACGAATTCACAAGTGAAAATTGCAAAATACACAAGTCATAGAGGTCTTTGTAGCAGCAATTGATTGAGCATTCAGAAACCTGAAAGATACTTCGTCTTCATCATCTTCTCAATCTCTTCAATTCAAGAACAATTACACACAATCATTCTTGTTCTTCGGATTGAAGGATCAACGAGATAACGTTCAGTGGTACGATCAACGATCTAGCTGTGGAGTCAGTGGAACGATCAAGGATCTAGCTGGGTTGAAGAGTGAAGGGGGTTTCGAGGAAAAACCTACTGGTTTGTCCTTCAAGAACGGGACTGTTCTTGCGGGTTTGTTAGTCACGATTGCAGAACGGATTCAGCCGCAGCGTAGGGTTTGGAAACGGGGTTGTTTCGCAAACAGGTCGTGGAACCGGTGAATCGTTTGCAAGTCTTGCGGGGAATTCTTGATCCAGCTCTGATCAAGTCGAGGTTCTATACGAGAAGAAGAAGTTCTAGGGATTTAGAATTCTGTCTTGGTATTGTAACCTTTGTAAGAACGAATTCAGCAACTATTGATAAGAAAAGGTCTCAATTTCTTTTGAAATTGAGAGGGAGACGTACCCACACGCGAGGACGACAGTGGGGAACTTCCTTAACAAATCTCTGCGTATCGTATTCTATCTCTATCTCCCTTTACGTTTTCGTTAACTGTTTTGTGATACAAATTGGCGCAGTACGTTTTACGTGTCGTGATACAATAGTGGCAAGAAAACCTTTTATTGAAACATCACTATTGTTTATCATAGAACACATACACGCCAAGTGTTTGACAAAACGGTTTGTTGTGATTTACTCATTGGAATCAGAATTTGTGATAAGTGCATTTAGTGCGAGAAATTTCTGTGTTAACGTTTTCTATCAATCAATTCAAATCCAGCATCATACTTGCGTGTCTGGTCTTTTTGGTAGCGGTTCAGAATAGACGGAAGTCGATTCGGGACCAAAACTTTCCGCTATATTTCAAAAACTCTGTTAAGGTTTTTTTAAAACCGTATTTTACAAGCGGTGATCTATTCACCCCCCCTCTCGATCACTAGCCACACCGTCTAACAAAAGTTAGAAAAGCTCATGCTTACCTCTTGCAGCTGGTGATCGTGTATTGTGTTAGTGGTGTTACATCTTGGTTCCAAGGATATGGACAGCTTCCCTAGGTGCTATGGAGTGTGTCTGGATGCTTGGAATGGATTGAAATGATCTGGAACTTGAGATGGTACCCCAACTGCAAATCTGTCAAGAACTTGAGCAATTGGCTAATGATTTTGTGATTTTGGTGTTCCAGATGTTGTGTGAGTGTTTAAATCACTTCTATATGATGTTTATGAGGTGTGTGTGTGTGATTGGTTTGGTTGGAATAGCTCTCAAACTCAGAACCCGATAGTGACTTGCTTTGGAAGGCAATTTTGGAGTGAAGAAGGAGATTTTGAGGAAAGCATCTGTTTGATGGCTTTGGTGTACTCAAACTGATCACAAATGAGCTCTATTTATAGTAGAGCAAGTTTGTTTTGCAAGGAATAGTGAATGGCAACTGCTGCATAGGTTTGGCCAATGTTGATCAATGAGAATCCAAGTCTCCTCTAGCCATTGACTAGAGGTTAGGGCACAGGCTGTTAGTTCCCTTGGTATTGGATAAGTCTTGACTGAATTCAGGTGGAAATGGCTCAGTCCATGCCACCTTGGTGCATCCATTGAATGCCCCAAAACAAAATTGGAGTCTTGTCCCTCTTTAGGGATTTCTAGGTTTGGCATGCTATTTTTGGTTCCAAAGAATTGGGAGGCTTGGGATCAGAGTTGGTTCCTCCTTGGTCCCCCCTTGAGGTGTTCAGATGGATAGAGTTGCTTGCCCTTTGCAAAATTTGAGCAAATCGAGCAAAACTCCAAATCTGCCTTGCCATGACAGTTTGAAGCAAGGCATGTTGGCATTGTCATATATCATGGCTCAAATGGACTTTGATGGAGTTCTTGGCCATTTTGGAAAGCCCTCATATGATACAACAACTGTTTGATCATAATTGGTTTTGATACTTTTTGGATCCAACTGAAAAATGCCCCTACATTTGGAAAAAAGTGAAGGCAGATTCTGACTTAGTGAAAATTTCACTAAGTGTTGGAAAAAAGTGACATTTTCACTTTTTGTGATTTTGATCATTCCATAACTCAAAATCCATGAGGAATTGCAATGAGTTATGTTTGAAGCTATTGTAGAGTGCCATGAGAGCTACAAATTCAGCTTTGGATGGGAAAAAATGGCCCTATGGTTTAGAAGTTATGGAACCATAATTGACCAAAAAATCATAATTGATGAATGATGATTCCAACCACACATTAACATCATTTTAAGGTTAAGGAACCATAATTGACCAAAAAATCAAAAAGTCAAACTTTGACTTTTGGGCACAGTTGTTTTTTTATCAGATGAATTATAAACTGTGCGATCCTCTATGAAATCAAGTCCTTGACCTAAATCAAACTTGATTGATTGATTTCATAGGTGTTATAGGGTGTATTGAATCATGCCCTAGGGCTTGGGAGCATGTCCTAGTCAAAAGTCAAAGATACAGTTGACTTTTTCCGCGAAACCCTAACTGTGGTTCTGATGAACTTGAAACTTGTTGCTCAAGCTTCTTGGATTAATCCATTGTTGTAAATGGATCAATGTGGTGTATTAGAGACCCTCAAATCATGTCTTGAGGTCTTGACTCATGCTTTGCCCCAAAAGTCAACTTAGGGGTGAATTAGGTCAAGAAACCCTAATTCCTGATTTTTGTGAATGCATCCCCTGAGGTTAAATTGACTTGATGATTGGGTCCATGATGTCCCTTGGAGCATCATAGGTTATGCTTTGAAGCATTGGCTCATGCCCAGAGGAAAATTTCCATCTGGAGGCCTTGGTCAACCAAAACCCTAATTTGGTGACACTGGCGATCTTGAGCTTGATCCACTGGGACTGTTGCAGCCTTGTGCTTAATCCTTGATGTGGGAGTCCTCTTGATCCATTGTGGATGTTTGAGAGGCTAGACAAGTTGAAGATCATTTCATTCCTTGATTGATCCTTTGTCTAAAGCTCAGAGAGGGCTTGAAACCGTAATTTTGATTGTAGTAAAGGCCCACCCATCTTTGGGGAGACTAATGAGGCATGATGGCCCATCCATATTGTGATGATGATTTGCACAATGATGGGAGATCTTAGTGGTAAAAATTTGGGGTATGACAGATGCCCCTATTTAATCTTCTTGGACCCAAAGGCGTGAATGGAGAAGGTATTCGGGCATTCAGGGTGCAAGAGGATTAAATATCGGAATACCCGAAATTTTGATGGTGGTTATGAATGGCAGCTTGCTCATCCATCTTCTTTTCCTAAGCAATGATACTTAGAAAAGGTAAAAACTTCCCCTCGATCCTGGTCTTCAGCCAAGGAACTGGTCTCAGTTTCTGATATAAACTTCCCCTCGATCCTGGTTTTTGTGCCAAGGAACTGGTCTCAGTTTCTGATATAAACTTCCCCTCGATCCTGGTTTTTGTGCCAAGGAACTAGTCTCAGTATTTGATATAAACCTCCCCTCGATCCTGGTTTTTGTGCCAAGGAACTGGTCTCAGTTTCTGATATAAACTTCCCCTCGATCCTGGTTTTTGTGCCAAGGAACTGGTCTCAGTTTCTGATATAAACTTCCCCCCGATCCTGGTTTCCTACCAACGAACTGGTCTTAGTTTCTGATATAAACTTCCCCTCGATCCTAGTTTCCTACCAAGGAACTGGTCTTAGTTTCTTTTGTCAATAAACTTCTTGACAAGGGACGCTATGCGTAGCGGTTTTCCTCAAACTTCTCGCCGAATTTTCCTGGGGAGATGCCATTTGACGGAAAAGATTTTGATGTCAGATTGGCTGGGGAAACCCATCGTCTGAGCGGTAGAGGTGTACAAACTTCTCTGTTTGAGATGCCATTTGCTGACTCTACTGGGGAAAACGAGTCTCTCGAGAGACTGCTTTCGCTTGGGGATATTACATCATACTTTTCCTTGAGATCTTCTCGGAGAAATGCCATAGGATATGATCCAATTTTGAGGTGCTGATGACTTTATTAACATTGACTTTTTGGAGAGAAAAATCAATTTGTTGCTGAAAGTCTTTAGTTGTGAGGCTTTCTCTGGGGATTTTCCTTAATCCGGGAAAGCGAAGATATCATCTTCAATGGCGAAGAGTGATGTTTGTCGGAAGCACTCTGGCTTTTCATAGGTTCAAGTTATCAAAGTGGCCGAGGACCAACTCTAATCCAGAAATAAACTGGACGAGAGAGATTGTGCAGACGCAACATTTCCTGACAAGGAAAGAACCGACAACTCGATTGTGAAGACTTTTATCACTAAGGGACAAGACCGACTAGAGTGATAGTGATGCAATATGAATATGAATTTAAATCAATAATGCATAAGGCATGTAGGTATATGCTGACAAAACTGACACGATATACAGACTAGTAGATGAACACGACTGGATACTCGACCACAGTGGGAGATGAAAAGTATCGCTGGTTCAAGATAGCAATTCTGCCTTGCTTAGGAGAAGTAGTCCTCGTGGGGAACAACCGTTGGTCGGGCTTAGGAGGTGAGAAGTCGGCCGAGGATGTCAGATGGAACATTCGTATCTGACATTGTTGATCCTTCATTCAGGTGTACTGGTTTAGAATGAGTACTTTGATTCTGCACTTCGAGGTTCAAACACCTTTGGAGACGCAATCGATGTTCTTTCGATGTTCAACAGTCAAAAGAAATTTCCATCTTTATTAAAAGCAGAAAAATTTTACAAGTAAATTCATTTTTGTTTTATTTCAAGAATCGTTGATCATATTAAAATGTCGTTCTGTAAATCTAAAACAAATAAGAATTACAAACAAAAGCATAAGGGCTCAAATTTTTTTAATAGGATGGAAATCATCCAAACGTGTGATCTCGTAGAGTATTTACAAAGTTAGAAAATGGTAATTTAAGGGAAAATGGTTACATTGAAACACAACGACCACTATCCTTCTACCAACTTTGAACTCGGGGCATCCTGAGCTTCTGTCGAAGATGACCCTGACTGGAGTTTTTCTTCTGATGGATGGCATTACCACTGCTAGGCAATTTGCCCCTGTCGAACATAGTTACTTGCCATTATCCCTAACTTTTTCCTGGATTGTACTTTGAGATTTCCAATCCACCGGGATGATTTTTTTTTATTATGTCTCTAATTTTTGCCTGGACCGCCCTTTCGGGTTTTCAATCCACCGAGACGTTTTTTTTAGTTTAGGCGAAGTATTTCTTGACTACATCAACAATTGCGGGGTAGGCAAATTCCTCTCCGTCCATGGTTGCAAGTCTCAAGGCGCCGCCTGAGAAAGCTTTCTTGACCACATAGGGGCCGTCATAATTCGGAGTCCATTTGCCCCGAGAGTCAGTGAGAAATGATTGTATCTTTTTAAGCACGAGGTCTCATTTCCTAAAGACGCGAGGTCGAACCTTTTTGTCGAACGCCTTCTTCATTCTTTGCTGATACAACTGACCATGGCATAGTGCCGTTATTCGTTTTTCCTCGATCAAATTTAGTTCGTCGTGTCGGCTTTGGCACCATTCAGCTTCTGTTAACTTAGCTTCCATCAATACCCGGATTGATGGGATCTCTACTTCTATGGGAAGCACTGCCTCCATGCCATACACTAGAGAGAAAGGGGTTGCCCCTGTTGAAGTGCGGACAGATGTGCGATAGGGTTTAGGGTTTAGGGTTTAGGGCAGCATTTTGTGCCAGTCTTTGTAGGTTGCAACCATCTTCTGAACAATCTTCTTGATGTTCTTGTTAGCCGCTTCTACCGCTCCATTCATCTTGGGTCAGTAGGGAGATGAGTTATGGTGTTCGATCTTGAACTCAGCGCACAACTCTTTTATCATTTTATTGTTCAAGTTAAATCCATTATCAGTAATGATCTAGCTTGGAACACCATAACGGCAGATGAGATTGTTTTTTATAAAGTGGACCACAACTTGTCGGGTTATATTAGCGTACGACGCTGATTCGACCCACTTAGTGAAGTAATCAATGGCTACTAGAATGAACCGATGTCCGTTTCAAGCTTTGGGCTCAATCATGCCAATCATATCGATTCCCCATATGGAAAAAGGCCACGGGGAAGAGAGAACTTTGAGATGCGTTGGCGGTACATGTATTTTGTATGAGTATATCGGACACTTGTGACAACTCCTCATGTACTTGTAGCAGTCGAAATCCATGGTCAACCAGTAGTACCCTGCTCTCAGAATCTTTCTCGCCATTGTGTGTCCGTTGGCATGAGTGCCAAAGGATCCTTCGTGAATTTCTTTTATCAGTATGTCTGTTTCTGGTCTGTCTACGCATCGGAGCAAGACCGTGTCAAAGTTTCTCTTATAAAGTGTATCACCGCTCAGGAAGAAGCTGCCAGCCAGTCTTCTGAGGGTTTTTCTGTCCTTCCTTAGTGCCCCAGGTGGGTACTCTTGTTTCTGAAGGAAGCATTTGATATCGTGATACCAAGGTTTGTCATCTATGTCTGCTTCAATCGCGAAGATGTAAGCGGGCCGTTCAAGGCGCATTATGTCAATCTTAGGTAGGTTGCTCCATTGACCTACACTAATCATGGAAGAGATAGTGGCTAATGCATCAGCCATGTGGTTCTCTTCACGAGGGATATGATGAAACTCAATTTTGTTGAAGAAGGGTAGTAACCTTCTTGCATAATCTTTGTAAGGAATCAATCCTGATTGGTATGTGTTCCAATCTCCTTTGATCTGATTGACGACCAAAGCTGAGTCGCCATATACATCTAAGTTCTTGATCCTCAAATCAATTGCTTCCTCGAGACCTATGATACAAGCTTCGTATTCGTCCTCGTTGTTTGTGCACTTGAATGTAAGTCTGGCGGTGAAAGGAATGTGGGTACCCTGAGGTGTTATGATGATTGCCCTAATTCTGAACCCACGTTGATCATTTCCAACGGCTCTTTGTGAGGTTCAATGGACCTTTCCTCCAGTCTGAGTAATCGGGAGATCTCTTCTGGAATTTCGTCGTCAACTTCTTCTTCAGCCCCAAATACCGGGAACTCAAAGTTGGGAGAAGGCATCGGATCGTATGTTTCAATGGGGTTTAAAACAAGCAATCTGCATGACGTGATGATTTATGTTTAGAAGAGATAGAGAAGATGCAAGTGTGTGCAGTGTATTTTTTCTTTGAAAAACTGCTAGTTTATTTTAAGTTGTTTTTTTTAGGATTACCATTTTCTGAGAAAAGCGAAAAGAGAAAATAGCAATTAATGCGGAAATTACAGAACGACATTATTTTATTAATGAACAAGTCGATTCTTGAAATTACAGCCCTATAAAACAAAACTCCATCGCTTTGGGTGAAGCGAAGAGGGAAATTTACAGAAAGTGAGCCCTATCAAAACATCTGTTTCACCTGGGCAGGGTGAAAGGTTAAAGACGGCAATTACTTTGACTTATGAACAATCTTCGAAACATCGACAGCAACCCATTGGCGGAGAACTCCTCGATGAATCACAAAGTCTGGTACTTTCCTTGATTTGTCTTCAGAAATGACGCTGATTTCTGGCGGAGCAGGATCATTGGAATCTGTCTCCCAAGCAGAGTTTTCGTAGGAGGATTCCTCTGTTATATTTTGTATAGTGTTTGTGCTCTCAGGCAAATCTCCCCATCCAGTTGGCTGGATGTCTTCGAGCCTGATACGAGAGCTTTCAGGAGCGGTGTACTTGACCATGAAGTCGAATTTTCCACTCGGTTGTCCCAAGGTGTCCCACACTTCTTTGGAACTGGATGACGTTGACCTCAGGAAAAACGTAATTGATGAATTCTAGTCCGGAAAACTTTTCTAATTCATTGTCGTACTGGATAGGTTCTGAATAAATTGAGCGTTGATCCCATGACATGGTGGGGACGCAGGTATTCTGTTCAATGATGCTCAGCTGATTTTCATTGTTCGGCTGATTTTCTTGCCCCAAGTCTCCTGGGTACGGCTGCCAGATAGGCAGGCCATCCATCGGGCCATAATAGTCGTTGTCAAAGTTGTCTCTCATCAGAGTGTCCTCCTCTAATGAGTTTGGTGGAGCACGACATCCTTCCGGATCGTAATCTCCATATATCATTTCGACGTCTGACCTTGGTATAAATATCGGACTCTGTGCGGGATAGCAAAATGGCATAGACACTTCTTCCTGAGACATATAACCATCCTCGTTGAGATAGGACTTCCATTCCTCGTCTGTATCAAAGGGATCTCCCTCGTTGATAGTATGAATTGTTTGAGGCATTGGGTGAAGGAAACCTCCACTGTGGAAGAAATCCTGAATGGGATGAAGACTTTCATCGTTAGCAGTTGTCTGGGTGCAGGTTGCAGAAAAACCAAGACCCTTCTTTGTCTTATTATCAGTAGGAATGACAAGTTGTCCCCATCCTTTTGCATTGTTATTCTCGATCACTTTGAGAGCATCTCTGTATGAGGAAATTGAAGTTCCTTTTTCTGATTGATTCTCATTGCTCACCAAAAGTGCTTGGAACTGGGTTCCAATAACCTCCTCGGGTTCTACACAAGTAGATAATGACAAGTTACTCACGAGCAAGGCTTGTTCTCCACAAACCGTGATGAGTTGATTGTTCTTGACGAACTTCAGTTTCTGGTGAAGTGTGGTAGTGACCGCCCCAGCCTGGTGTATCCAAGTTCTTCCTAATAAATAGTTGTACGCTGCCCGGACGTCCATGACATGGAAAGTACTTAGGAAAGTGTAAGGACCGATAGTTATGGGAAGGTCGACTTCGCCGATAACTGCTTTCCGAGATCTGTCAAACGCTTTGACGATGACCTCACTGCCCCTCATCGGGGATCCTTTGAATGATAGTCGCATTAGAGTGGACTTCGGCATAACGTTGATGGTCGATCCTGTGTCTACCAGTGCGCTGGCTAAAGCATCGTCCTGGCAGTTAACTGTGACATTGAGCGCCATGTTGTGGCTTTTGCCCCCCTCTGGCAAGTCCTCATCACTTAATCCTAAGTTGTTGGAGGAAGTGATGTTAGAGATGATGCTATCGAACTGTCGTATTGACACATCCTGTTCCACAAAGGCCTGCTCTAAGACTTTCTGTAGAGCCTCCCTGTGGGCTTCGGAACTGAGTAAAAGTGATAGCACTGAGATCTTTGAAGGATTTTGTAACAATTGGTCAACAATGTCGTATTTACTCCTTTGGATGAGCTTCATCATCTCATCGTTGTTGTTTAGAAGGTCGGTATCACTGGATTGACCGACTGGTAGATCAGGACCTTCTGTTGGAAGTTCCTTTTCTTTGCTAGGTTCTCCAACCCCTCGGTTGAAGATTCGACCACTCCGTGTTACTCAACTGATATCTGCAATATTCACGACGGAGGATAATGGAATTTCTTTTCCATTCTCAATTATTGTTGCACCGTATTTGTAAGGGATCGCCTTAGCTGATTCATACGGTAACGGTCCCGGTAGATAGATAACTACAGGAGCCTTCTGATTTTTCTGACTGTCGTAAGTAACTTCAATCAGTTCCTTGCTAAGAACCTTTGATTCGTCCAGTAGAGGGATGATGGTACAAACATACTTGTTCCTCTCAGGGTCAGAGATCACAACCACGTCTCTGATTTAATCTGCGAAGTAGTCTGGTGTCCAGTCAATGGACCCCAAAGCTAGGTATGGGTGAATCTCCCTACGATCCAACTGACCTTGAAGGGTTGCTCGCACGAGGTAACATCCTTGGTTATTTTCCGAACAGACTCTACAACGTTCATAGTTGTGTGGTGGCACCTGGCCACGCCCGCTTTGAATGTAGTGTAACCTCACTATATCTGTTTCCGTAGATCAGACATCCTGACTTCGATGCCGAGTAGGGTTCCCATCAACCACACTGATTTGTTGCGTGTCTTCATCTAGATAGATTGGAAGCCACTAATGGTTTAACAAGTATTGTAAATGTCTTTGAACGAGAGTGCACCCTAGGTTACTCTCACAACATCCTTTACAGTTCAGATAATCATGCGAAGTGAGAAAACTAAGTTGGACCTGCCTGGCGTGTAACTCCACCAAGCTGGTATTCATCAGACGAATATCAAAGATTTGAATCATGTTGATCTGATAGGGATTCCTATCATGGTAGTCCTGGATCCATCCAAGATCCATCTGACGCTGGAGGGCCTCTTGTACAAAAGAGCTTCCCTGTTTATTTACCGAGCAAGTCAGACAGGAATTATAATCGTGTCGCGGCAGATTATGATACTGGCTTTGCCTTGAGTGCATTGCCACCAAGTTGACATTCATTGCACGGATGTCGTGGTTCTGAATGACGTTAGAATTCGTATAGGTCATGCTGACTCCACGAACTCGATGCTCTTGGATTCATCCGAGATCCAATTGTTCCTGTAGAGCTGATTGCACCACAGAACATTCTTGATTGTTTTTAGAGCAGATATCACACTGGTGATAGTTATGAGGTGGCACATGGCCATATCCACTCTGTCTACAATGCATCTTGACCAAGTTGGCCCTTAATAAGAGTACATCATGAATTTGATAGATGTTGTTAGACTCCCCCTCTATCAAATTGACTGCAGCTTTCCCATATTGAGGCAGCGGGTTTGTGAGAACATTAGGATTCGTATTCTTGAAAGATAAGACCCCGCTCCTAACAAGCTTTTGCACGTCGGATTTGAAACTGAGACAGTTTTCTATGTTATGCCCTGGTCCTCCTTGATGGAAAGGACAAGTCTGATCCGTTTTGAACCAAAAAGGCGGATTTTCTGGTACTGTAAGAGGAGACTTAGTTTGGACATGCCCCTTGACTAGTAGTAACGGAAACAATTTTGCGTACAACATGGGTATAGGGTCGAACCCTGGTGGTCGCGTTGTACGGTTGTTGTTGTACGGAGGATGAGCCTGCTGAAGAGACTGTTGTGTCCTTTGCTGAAATTGCTATTTATTAGGTTGGCTCTGCGCAACCTGAGGTTGATACGTAGGAACAGGCGCAGGATTGATAGCAGGAGTCACAGCTACTACCGGTTGATATCGTCGCCTTTGCTTTCCAAGAGAGATATTCCCAATATCTTGCTCTTTTTTCTTAGGGAAAGCATTACCGTATCGTTTCATACTACTTGATGATCCAGCGTCTTTTATTAAACGTCCTTCCCGGACGTCTTCCTCAAGACGAACTCCCATGCCCACCATCTCGGTGAAGTCACTGGGCGAACTAGCGACCATTCTGCCGTAGTAAAATGAGCCCAAGGTCTTTAAGAAGATCTTTGTCATCTCTTTTTCCTCAAGAGGTAGACAAATCTGGGCGGCAATTTCACGCCATCTCTGAGCGTACTCCATAAATGTTTCCTTGTCCTTTTGTGACATTGATCTGAGTTTATCTCTGTCCGGTGCCATGTCCAGATTATGTTTGTACTGCTGAACAAAAGCAGCGCCAAGATCTCTGAACGTGCCGATCATGGCGTGGTTTAACCCCATGTACCATTTTAATGCGGCACCGGTTAAACTATCCTAAAAGTAGTGAATTATTAGCTCCTGGTTCTTTGTCTGAGCTGACATTCGCCGAGCGTACATCACTAAATGACTCTGAGGGCAAGAGTTACCCTTGGACTTTTCAAAGTCAGGCACTTGGAACTTGTGTGGAACTTTCACATTGGGGACCAGGCAGAGGTCTGCGACATCCTTTCCAAATAGATCCTGACCGCGAATGGCTTGCAGTTCTTTCTGCATCTCCAGGAATTGTTCTTGGAATTCATTCATTCTGTCGAACATGTTGTCATTTCCACCAGAAGGTATCTGTGGAATCTGTCCTTCCAGGACAGTGTGTACCACGGGTGGTGGTATAGTCATTATGGTTGAGACTCTCTGTGTCTCCCGAAGTTTGTAACCTTCAGGAGTTGCTGCCATGCCCATGGCATCTTTGCTTTCCCGAAGTTTGTAACCTTCAGGCTCAGCGGCTTCCGTTGCGGTTCCCTGATCCTCAACGATCAGCGGAACATATCCTTCTGGGATATAGTTGATAGGCATGCCCCAGGGACGATCTTTCGGCATTTTGTACCTAGGATCATACTTCTCCACTATGGGCGTCGATGTGATCTCTGAGATCACAGTCCTTTGTTGTTGCATTTGAGCTTCTGCTAGAGCTTGCATATCGTTATGAAGCTTTCTCAGATCCTCTTTTAGAGTGTCGATCTCTTCTCTCAACTCTCTGTTCTCTTACTCGAGATCATCCATCTTTTTTTGACGATTGACCCGAGTATTGTACGAATGAGACAGTTTGACTCTAGAATCGAGGCGCAAACGTGAGATTCGTAGGTAAGAAGAATGCGTTAAGTGAGAATGATGGATGCAATGATTATTTATTATTTTTGTTTATTCAAAGTAAACTTCGACAATTAGATTGCAAATATCAAACAGTGGGGAAACCTTGTTTTATTGAATTCAAAGGATTGCGGAAATGGAAATACAGTAAATTAGAAAGTGCTGAAAAAGGAAACCTAAACTAATGGATCCTGAATCCTCTCCGAGGAGAGCTCAAGTGCTGGTTCGGGTGCTTTCCTTTTCTTTGACCGGGGCTCTTGGGCCGTTGTCGAGTTGTCATTCCTTTGCCAAGTGAAAGGAGCGAGCAAATTCCTTTGGTCATCCTGATTCTCTATAACATGTTGCTCTAAAATCTCAATCAGAGCATCCTTTTCTTTTAATAGTTGTTGTATTTTCTTGCACTCCACATTGAGAATACGGTACTTGTTCCTCCAAGACCTCTTCTCCTGCTGAACCTTGCTGAGAGTAACCTGAAGTTTTTCTGTCTCAGACATAAAATAAAGGGCAGAGTCCCTTAATGGAAGAACTTCCTGACGAGGGTAAGGCATCCTCAGCTTGAGAGCTCTAGTTTGTACCCAGTGGAGATAAGGCTCCACCGAGACACAGTCTAGTTTTCCTAGAGACTCTCGTCCTTTCCTATGAACGTGTTTCTAAGCGTGCACTATTTCCGTCTTTAGTGCCCTGTCATTTTCTCCTTCCTTGAAGAAAAGACCTTCTAGATGAGCATTCTGTGGTACGTGCCTCATCGGGTATCCAAATTGCCGACGAACGAGAATTGGATGATAGTTAATTCCCCCCTTAGTTCCTATAAGGGGTACATTTGGGAAATTTCCACAACGGTCGATGATTCTGATCCCGTCGTAGATTTGATTGTACCAATTGATGTCAGAGTTGGTAAGAGACATGATTCTCTGCGACCAACGTAAAGTATTCTTTTGATCCCAAAATGCAGCAGACTTGGGCAAATGGGAAGTGAACCATTTGTAAAGCTAGGGTACACAGCATGTGATCATTCCTCCACTGTATAAATTCCTTAAGTGTATCGAATGATACGCATCTGCGAGTAAGGTCGGTACGGGGTTTCCAATAAGGAAAATCTTAATGGCGTTGATATCTACAAAGTTATCAATGTTGGGAAACAAAAATAACCCGTAGGTGATCAAAAAAAAATGCTCTCGAAAGCGACCACGTTCCCTATACTAGCAAAGTACAGGGCTTTCTTTGTCAAGAACTGGTCTGGAAAACCCTGGATGCCACCCTTAGTGGTCATGTGAGTCCTGACCTCTGACTCGTCCAAATAGATTGCTCTTGCAATGGTCTGATCCTTTGGAATTTCTTCCAGTCCAGAAAAGGGAGCTTGATCAGTAATATGTAAATCAGTCAGGTGAGAATACTCCTCCAGCATTGGTGCAAGCTGATAATCCGAGAATGTGAAACAGTGATAGACCGGATCGTAGAACTGGATTAGCGTGGACAAGATTTCTTCAATTACGTGGACCCTTAACAAGGACAGCAGTCCTCCATACTTGGCTCTGAAAGCCTCGTGGTTGGTGATCATTCTCGCCAAACCTCTCAAATTCTCTAGCTTTAGAACCTTGAAGGTGTACTTATGAGTTTTCCTTCTACCGAAATCCATTAGCACAATCTCCTTTCTCTGACGTTGGCAATCATTGTCTTAGTTTAATTGAAAAAGAGAGACTAGAAGAGAAGATTTTCTTTGTTTTAATGTTTTTTTAAATGAATGTATGAATGCAACACACAAAAACATAGAAAAAACATGGGGTTAAAGGGTCGGTGTCATGAAGTCAAGGCTCTACCCCCCTCCCCCCCCCCCCCAAAGGTTTATACTGGTGATTTTCTGTAGCTGTCCGCAAAATCATTGACCCTTCTGGGATAACAACAGCAAGCGGATCGCCAGCGAGCTGATGTATCCCGGAGTGATCTCAGATGAGGGTAGTATCGCCTAACAACTATTTTTGATAGCTTCCGCACTACAAAATGGCTTAAGTCTACTAAAAACCCCAGCTTCTTAGATAACCCAGTCGACCACACTACTTTCAACAACCGAAGTCGTATAGGCAATGTATCTGCAAAGGGAGTCTCCACTGAGTTTGATGGTCGGTCGGGGGCTCTTAACTAGAATTCACTCCCAGTAAGATTACCCGCATTGCCATCACCTGTCTTAGGTGTATACTCAATCTTTCCACATGCGGCATCACACGCATTCCCATTAGCAGAAAAATAAACACAAATATCAATTAGGAAAAGCAGTATATATATTTGTCTTAATTATCCTAGACCTCTAGTCTTATGATCCTATACATACAATGACTCCCCAGCAGAGCTGTCATTTCTGTGACATGAATTTAGGGTTTCAACCAGAGAGATAAGAGGGACAAAATGCCCTGCGTGGCCCCACGGTGGGCGCCATTTTTTTGTAGCGAGTGATTTTGGATGTGGTTCTTAAGCACTGTCACTCTGGGGTACTACAGGTCGATTCATTTTTTATCCTATTGAAGTTGATGAAGGAAGGGAAATAGATGTCTCCAATTAACCCTGCTTGCATACTGAGTTTAAACAGATGACTAATGGTTTACAGATGCGGTTTAGATTGTGGGTCTCTCTCTGCTTATTTTGCTAAGAATGAAATGACGGGACTATGCTATTGGTAGGATGTTAGGACTGATGCTTTTTGATTGATGTGTGAAGGTACGGGATTTTGGGTTTCTAATTAGTGTGCTCGTAAGATTTTTCAATCTTATGCCTACGTATTCCCGTTTAACGAAACAGGGAAATCAGAGCGATCGTAGTTCCTCCTATTCTATGGGAGGAAAAAAGGTTGTTTTGGTGTCTTGCTCAAAGCCCAAGACATGAAGCTAAAGGTGGTTTGTATCTTGTTCAAAGCCCAAGATGTGAAGCTGAAGGGTCTATTTGTATCTTGTTCAAACCCCAAGATATGAAGCTAAAGGGGTTTGACTTTAGAGAGAATTTGTCATCTCTAAAAGGGAATATTTGGTATGTTTGTCACAACTGTTGGGTGACTGGTTATAAAGGAGAATTACTTTAACTGGGATATGTGAATCCAGAAATGCCATAATTTCCTTTATGGGGGATTTTAACCTGAAGGAGAAGACTTTAACTCAGTTTAGAGCAATGCCATCTTTCCTTAGGAATTTCTCATGCTAAAAGAGGGACAGTGGTGTGGATGTAAATAATCCAGAGGCTTGCCGCTTACAGCAATTAGATGGGGGAAAATGAGTTGTTGATGTTTGTATACTGTGAACGAGGCACAGATTTTAATGCTAAAAGGTTGATTGACTCAACCAGGGTTTCCTTATACAAAGCCTAAGAGGAGGCTATTGGCCCAACAAGAGGGTGTTTTTATGTGTCTCCTACGAAGCCCGAGAGAGAGGCTAAAAGGGTTGACTCAACAAGAGAGTGATTTTGTATGTGTCTTGTACGAAGCCCAAGATGGAGGCTAAAGGTGTTTGACTCAACAAGAGAGTCTTTGTACCTCATACGAAGCCCGAGATGGAGGCTGAAAATGTTGGACTCAACAAGAGAGTCTTTTATACTCAACAAGAGAGTGATATTTGTATCTCGTACGAAGCCTGAGATGGAGGCTAAAGGTTTGACTCAAGAAGAGAGTTTTTTATACTCAACAAGAGAGTGTGAATAGGTTGGCTCCGCTGGGGAGAATCATTGTACAAAGCCCAAGAGGAGGCTATTTATGTTGTTCCAGTTTAGTGACAGGTCCAGTATATTGGATAAAGAGAAAACCAGTTCTTATAGAGGTCATGTTTTGCTCAGGGATTGATTAGAGGATCAGGGATATTTCCTGTTCTTTAAGGAAATGGGAAATCCAAAGGGTATTGAGACTGTCCAAGTCTACAGGTGTTTTGAGAAATCGATTCTCAGGTAGTGAATGATCTTTGTATAATGCCCAAGAGAAGGCTGGTATGTTAAGGGATGAAGGTCAACCCACTAACAGGTCTGACACTTGTAGAGGTATCTGGGTTCTTGTACTAAGCCCAAGAGAAGGCATGGGAGCTTTTAAGAAGCCGAAGGGTCCTTGTACAACGCCCAAGAGGAGGCGGGGATGCTTTTATGAAGCATGTGGGTCCCCAAACCCCGAGAAGTTCAAGACAAGCCATTCACCGAGAATAGATCAAGCCAGGAAAGTTCGAGAATTTGGAAGAAACTCAAGAGATGCCATTCACGGAGAAAAGATCATCTCTGGGGAGTAGAGTCTCTTTGACAATTTCTAAGGGTGACAGTCTGAGAAAGGGTTCACCGAGAATGCTGCCTTTCACGTCTCCATATTGTTTAACCCCAAGAGGAGGGAAGACTGTATCTGGTAATCCTATGGGGATCTAGTTTTGTTTGTATTTAAAGAGTGACCAACAGGCTTTACCTAGTGCTAGACGTAGTTGCTGGGGAAAACTTTAAATAACTATACTAGTATTACACAGTGGATATATAGCAAGTATATAAAAGTTTGTGAAAGAAGACTTACAGTGAGCAGCCCCACAATACAATTATATATATATATATATATATATATATGAAAGCGGATAAAGAAAGCGGGTAAATACTTATTCGGTTGTAGAGCTTCCATGTTGTTTGGTTAGTTGTTCAATAAAGAAAAATCTGATAACAATATTATATTCTAAATCAAAGGAGAAAGTGCTTTGAAAAGATTTTTTGGGGCTTACAGCTCAAGGAGAGGCCCAAGGTTTTATCAGTGATTGCACTGTGGTTTTGAAATTGTGCAGGGACTTATACAAGTGACTGAGGCCCAAAAAGGTTTTCTGTACAAAGGGATGGGTCTTACACTCTCTCAAGAGGCCCAAAGGTTTATTTTTGTACAAGTGGTGGGGCTTATAACACGAGGGTGGGCCCAAGGGTTTGATTTTTAAACTGGCAATCGCGCCGAGGTTTTCTTTTAACGCAGAGGGACTTATACAATATCTGAGGCCCAAAATTGTTTTGGTTAAATGGGGATTGGGTCTTACACTCTATTAGAGGCCCAATGATTTTTAAATGGGTCTTATAGCTCGAGGAGAGGCCCAAAAGTTTTGTTTCAAAAGGCGACGATCGCGCCGAACTTTTGAAATACAATGGGACTTATACAACATTTGAGGCCTAAAATTGTTTGTATTTACAAAGGATTGGGTCTTACACTCTATTAGAGGCCCAAAGAGTTTGAAAAAGTTTGATGAGGGTTGAATTAATCAAAAACCCTAATTTGTTTTCAAAAATGTATTTTAATTGAATAAAAATTCAATTAAAATGATCAAAATTATTAAACATGTGGAAAACAAATTGTGATCTTGGATTAATGTTTCAAAAATTAGGTTTCTATCCAAAAAATGATTGGAAATCACTAAAATTTGAAAAATCAAGAGGGAGGACATATTTTAAATGTCAAAAAACAATTAATATATTAATTCTTTACAAAAATATCAAGTATATAAAATAAATAATATTTTTGGGATTTTTTGGAAAAATAAAATAGTTTAACATTTTTGTGAATTATTAAAAAAAGAATCAACTCAAAATCATTAAAACTCAGAGAGAAATTAATTTTTGAATCAATTAAATAAAATCACAAAATTCAAATATTCAAATTTTCAAAAAAGGGCGCCAAGAACAAGGGCAAGAACACGCGCCACCCTCTGTTTCTGCAGATTTGCGTTTTCTATCCAATCTCACTAAATACTTGATGATATCATGCAATCTACATATCAATCTACTCGTTTTAACCTCACGATCATGTCTATGGTCTTTAATTTCATTTATTTTAAACATGGAATAAGAAATCAAAGAGAAACCTCAAGAACCCTAAAATTTGCATGAAGGTTCAGAAATTCCATACACGATTCAAACAAAGCAATTGATTGAGGGAAAACACTCTATGCATGATTATGAACATATGGCCAAATTATTGTGCAGCAAAAAATGCATGGATCATAGAGTTAGAAGAACTCATGCTTACCTCTTGCAGCTGGTGATTATGTTTTGTGTTAGAGGTGTTACAGCTTGGTTCCAAGGATATGGACAACTTCCCTAGGTGTTATGGAGTGTGTCTAGATGCTCGGAATGGATTGAAATGGTCTGGAACTTGAGATGGTACCCCAACTGCAAATCTGTCAAGAACTTGAGAAATTGGCTAGTGATTTTGTGATTTTCGTGTTCCATATGTTGTGTGAGTGTTTGGATCACTTCTATATGATGTTTATGAGGTGTGTGTGTGATTGGTTTGGTTGGAATAGCTCTCAAACTCAAAACCCGGTAGTGACTAGCTTTGGAAGGCAATTTTGGAGTAAAGAAGGAGATTTTGAGGAAACCATATGTTTGATGGCTTTGGTGTACTCAAATTGATCACAAATGAGCTCTATTTATAGTAGAGTAAGTTTGTTTTGCAAGGAATAGTGAATGGAAACTGCTGCATAGGTTTGGCCAATGTTGATCAATGAGAATCCAAGTCTCCTCTAGCCATTGACTAGAGGTTAGGGCACAGGCTGCTGGTTCCCTTGGTCTTGGATAAGTCTTGACTGAATTCAGTTGGAAATGGCTCATTCCATGCCACCTTGGTGCATCCATTGAATGCTCCAAAACAAAATTGGAGTCTTGTCCCCTCTTTAGGGATTTCCAGGTTTGGCATGCTATTTTTGGTTCCAAAGACTTGGGAGGCTTGGGATCAGAGTTGGTTCCTCCTTGGTCCGCCCTTGAGGTGTTCAGATGGATAGAGTTGCTTGCCCTTTGCAAAATTTGAGCAAATCGAGCAAAACTCCAAAATCTGCCTTGCCATGACAGTTTGCAGCAAGGCATGTTGGCATTGTCATATCTCATGGCTCAAGTGGACTTTGATGGAGTTCTTGGCCATTTTGGAAAGCCCTCATATGATACAACAACTGTTTGATCATAATTGATTTTGATACTTTTTGGATCTAAGTGAAAAATGCCCCTACATTTGGAAAAAAGTGAAGGCAGATTCTGACTTAGTGAAAATTTCACTAAGTGTTGGAAAAAAGTGACATTTTCACTTTTTGTGATTTTGATCATTCCATAACTCAAAATCCATGAGGAATTGGAATGAGTTATGTTTGAAGCTTTTGTATAGTGCCATGAGAGCTACAAATCCAGCTTTGGATGGTAAAAAATGGCCTTATGGTTTAGGAGTTATGATCCTCCAAAGTTCGTACCCTAGCCACTTTGTTCCATAACTTAGAAAAATTTCTAAGTTTTTTATGGTTACCCCTTTTACAAGTTATCCCACTTTTCTTGATTTTTCTTGATGAATGATGATTCCAACCACACATTAACATCATTTTAGGGGTAAGGAACCATAATTGACCAAAAAATCAAAAAGTCAAACTTTGACTTTTGGGCACAGTTGACTTTTTATCAGATGAATTCCAAACTGTGCGATCCTCTATGAAATCAAGTCCTTGACCTAAATCAAACTTGATGGATTGATTTCATAGGTGTTATAGGGTGTATTGAATCTTGTCCTAGGGTTTAGGAGCATGTCCTGGTCAAAAGTCAAAGATACAGTTGACTTTTTCCTCGAAACTCTAACTGTGGTTCTGATGAACTTGAAACTTGTTGCTCAAGCTTCTTGGATCAATCCATTGTTGCAAATGGATCAATGTGGTGTATTAGAGACCCTCAAATCATGTCTTAAGGTCTTGGCTCATGCTTTGCCCCAAAAGTCAACTTAGGGGTGAATTAGGTCAAGAAACCCTAATTCCTTATTTTTGTGAATGCATCCCCTGAGGTTAAATTGACTTGATGATTGGGTTCATGATGTCCCTTGGAGCATCATAGGTTATGCTTTGAAGCATTGGCTCATTCCCAGAGGAAAATTTCCATCTGGAGGCCCTGGTCAACCAAAACCCTAATTTAGTGACACCGGCGATCTTGAGGCTTGATCCACTGGGACTGTTGCAGCCTTGTGCTTAATCCTTGATGTGGGAGTCCTCTTGATCCATTGTGGGTGTTTGAGAGGCTAGACAAGTTGAATATCATGCTATTCCTTGATTGATCCTTTGTCTAAAGCTCAGAGAGGGCTTGAAACCCTAATTTTGATTGTAGTGAAGGCTCACCCATCTTTGGGGAGACTAATGAGGCATGATGGTCCATCCATATTGTGATGATGATTTGCACAATGATGGGATATGTTAGTGGTCAAAATTTGGGGTATGACAGCTACTAGAAAGGATCACTTTCCTTTTTTCATTCATTGATCAAATACTAGAACAGCTAGCTAGTAAATCACACTATTGTTTTCTTGATGGTTTTTCAGGTTATTTTCATATCCATATTGCACCAGAGGATCAAGAAAATACAATTTTCCCATGCATATTCGATACATTTGCTTACAGGAGGATCCTATTTGGTCTCTACAATGCTCCTGGCACATTCCAGCAATGCATGATTAATATTTTTTAATTTATTGAAAATTGTATGGAAGTGTTTATGGATTATTTTACTATTTATGGTTCACATTTGATGCATGCTTAAAAAGTTTGAATATGGTTTTAGAGAGATGCATTTAAACTGGCCTTGTTTTTAATTATGAAAAATGTCATTTTAGGGTTGAACATGGAATTGCTTTGGGTCATATAATGTCTGCAAAAGGATTTACAATAGATCCTGCTAAGATTGATGTGATTTCTACACTGCCTTACTATTACACCCCAAAATTTTCCCTCATTTTCTTCACCTTTATTGGCTTATGCTTCATCCATTTGCATCATGATCATTCATGCATTACATTGGTTCTAAGACATGGGATCAAGGTATTTTGGTTTTCCCCAAGAGGAGGAGTTGGTTTTCAAAGCAATGAGAAAGGAGATGTCCTCAACATCATTTTATTCTTAAGCTACAATGGTTCCATACTCATCAAAGTATTCTCAACAAGTTCATACAAGCATCTGAGGATTAAGGTTTCAATGGTTTCAAGGGATTCATCTGTTCAAGCTTCAAGTGGCTCTGAGCTACGTTTAAGGCAAAGGCCACTTGTGATTATTTTTTTGAGCAAGACAAGGTTCCATGGTTCAACATACATCTCAAGGGTACTATATATGCCTCATGGTTCATCACAAATCATTTCAAGGGTTTCCTAAGTGATAGAGGAAGAAATTGAGTTCATCTAGTCAAAAAGTCAACTAATGCCCTACAAAGGTCAACTCTTAAGTTCTTGGGTCATATTTGGGCATTTCAAGTCATCACCATGATATCTTAAGGTTTGATCAAAGTAAATCAAGAGAAATCATAAAATCAAGAAAAGTTGCCAAATTAGGGTTTTTGGATTTTTTTCTAAGAATGAAAAATTTATATTCATGAAGCCATCTTGCAAGACTCATATCTCCCTCATACATGATCCAAATGGGGCAAACCAGAGCTCAAATTGAAGAAAGTGTTACATACTACAAGTTTGTAGAAGAAATCAACTTGAAAAGATGCATGGATCAAAAGTTATGATGGCATGAAGTTAAGAAAAATTAAGATTCAAGTTTCAATACTTAGAATTTTTTCAAAGTGTTGAAATTCAGCTTGGAACACATGTTTTCAAGTCCAATTTTCTTGACGATCCAAGCTTCAATTCAAATTTCCTTCAACATGAAAGTCGTTATGCATTCTTCAAGCTTTCCATTGATGTCAAGAACACTTCATTTGGATCTCTATAACTCAAGTTATAATGTCTCAAACTTAGGGTTTTCAAGTGGTCAAAATTTATAGGTCATGGATCAATGTCATGAAGCCAATTTCAAGTCCTTTTTCACATAATTCCAAGCCTTTTATCAACTTGTTGTCAACATGAAAGTTGTTCATCATAATTCCTAGTTTCTTTTAAGATCAAGAACTCGTGGTTTGAAGCAAAATTCATCAAGATATGATCAAGGAAAGATGGCAATGTGGACATGGTTTTTGATGCATCATGGTACTATTTTTCTTGACACATTTGTGATTCTCTTGCATCATGATCATAATGCACTCAAACCACACGCATACATCATCAATTTCCTTTGCCAAAACAAGCCAAACATGTTCCATACTCCATGTATACTTCATGCACCATAATTTCTTTTTTTTTTCAAAATAGAAAAGAGAATGAATGTGTACAACTTTGCTCACTTTTTCTCTCACGTGCCAACACCCTTACACTTCCCTCATGCATTCTTTCCACTCTCAAAAAACCACAATAACAACCTCACAAAATATTAAGCTCGTGCCACTCACTCACACCTTCATTTTTGCAAAACAAACTTTTCAACAATGGTTAGTCACTAACCCCACTCCATCCCACAATATAAAAGGATCCAAATGCTAAAAGTTCATTCACAACCTCATTTCCATTAGAAACATATCATAATAGCTCACTCTCTCTCAAAATTTCTCAAACACGGGTTGCTCATTTTCTCAAGATTTCTTCTTATTTCATGCTATATTCATAATCTCTGAAGGTCTTTGAATCATTTGGTGAAAGTTTCTGAAGCTCTTGCAAGTGTTTGAAGAGGCAACGGACCTTCTCCGTTGAGTAAGTTCCCTCAATTCATTTCTCACTTGATAGGCTTGTTTCAGACTCATGCTTGGTAATTCTGAAGCCCTACACTAGTGTAGGTAATGTTTACGTGTTTGTTGTGTTGATTTGAACATGTTTCAGTTTGTGCATCCAATTTTCGTGCTCTGATTTCATGGCCTTAAAGTGGGTTTTAGTGAGTTTTGATGCCATATTCGTGTTCTACGTGGAAAAACGAGTGGGATAGTGTCTTTTTTGTCTTGTTTTGATGATGTTCACATTTAGCTCCGGTAAAGGTCATCGGAGAAGACGACCTGAGCCCTAGCTCCGGTGTCTAAGGTGTCCACATTTGAAATTTCGACTTTGTTGAGGTGTTGCTGCATGGCGATGACATGTTGCTAATGTGTTTTAGTGAAATGCATGTTGTAACACCCCAAAATTTGCCTTATTATTTTTGGCTAACTGGCTTATGTTTCTTTGCATTCCTTGCATTTGCATTGTGCATAGCATTGGTTCTTAGCATGAGATCAAGGTACTTGGTCCATATTCTCAAGTTTCAAGCCTCAAGGTGTCTCATGGGGTCCATCATATCTTCATAAGGTCAAGTATGGCAAAAGATTACAAGTGAATCTTCCCCTCCTAACCAGAGGGACCAATTAGGGTTTGTGAATCAAAGGGACTTCTTGGAGAGCTTTGTGTGTTCAAGCATGGTGTCATGAGGTCTTTATGCTTGCATGTATCCATAGATGAGGGTTTGGTTGATGGTTTATGGGGAAGAATGTTTAGTGGATCAGTTGCTTGTGAACTAAGAAAAGGCAATTGTAAGGGAGAAAGTCAACTGTGGAATTTTGAGGTTCCTTTCATGGTTTTCAAGGTCTCACATCCTCATATGGTTTTCAAGGGTCAAGTTTCATATCATTCATCAAGAATCAAGAGTTTGTGCAAAAGTTACTAAATTTAGAAAATGACCTATAATGAGAACTTTCCATTTTTGGCAGTTTTTCCACTACATTCAACTTGAATTTTCATCATCAAGGAAGCTTCAAATGAATTTTCCTCCAACATGAAAGTTGAAGATCTTTCTCTCCCATTTCCAAAAAGTACTAGAAGATCTCCATATCATTTGTGGAACTCAAGTTATGGTTAAAACAATGCAAGGTGCATTTTGAGGTTTTCCATGTGCCACTTTTTCCACCTTTTGCATTTTGGTACAAATTGACTTGTAATTGGTTCTATTGGTTCATGTCACATTACAACATCAAAGTACACCTCATGAGGATTATTTTTGGCCTTTGAATCAAGTCATTCCATACCATATTCATCACTTATTTCACATTATGCAAAATGGCAAGATGTTTCAAAACTCACAAACCAAGTGATTTCAAGGCCCATTTCCAATCCAATTCTGGTAGGTACAAGATTTGTGAGTGATCCATCATGAGAAGCTTGCCAATACACGCGTGGAGGAGGGTGTACAACTCAAAGTGCAAATTTGCAAAATCATCAAAAACTCATTTATCAAGGAATTAACATGACCTTAATCATAATCAAGGGAATAACCAAGTGTATATAAGCTAACTCATGCCCTCATTGCTAGGTCATGCACTCATTTTGGCTCAGAATCCATTTTTCACCCTAAACCTTCTCCTCTTCGAATCTCACTACTCACAAGAGCTTTTCACAAAATTCTTTCACATTCTGAATCATTGAGCTCCATAGAACACAAATCTACCATCATCTGAAGCTCATAACAAGGATATCATAGGGTTCGAATTTGGAAACCTCTTCTTCAAAACTCAATATCTAGGTCAGATTCAAGCTCTGATTGCATTTATTTTGCAATTAGAGACTGCTGAGGTGTGATCTAGAGCTTACAGACGGTTTTCTAGGAGTATTTTGAGCTCTTCAAGATCTCAGGTTAGTGGTGATTTCATGCTCTTAGAACTTATTTTTTTTATGTGCATAATGATCTATGAAGTTCACTGAGTGTGCTGATGCGTTTTGTTTTGAGTTTAGACGTGTATCATGAGAGTATTTGATGGTTGAAGTTTTTGGATCCAAACTTTTTTTGTTCGATTCTCATTATTGTTGCATTGTTTGTGATTTTTAATATGATATTTGAGATCAACGTGTGTTTCTGAGTAGAACTGTGGTATTGTTTTGAATTTATGGGAATTTTTGTGAAGACTCCACCATGGGAGCCACCGGAGAAGACGACCGGAGCTAGGGCTCCGGCGTCTGGTTCACTTTCAGGTGAACGGAGAACTCAATGAAGGTGATGATGTTTGGACCATTGTATCTTTGGATCTGATGGTCATCTGCGTGCCACGCCATTTAAAATTTGGTTTTATTTTGTGGTTTGTGTGTTTGTAGTCCATGATAGTTACCATGTGCCTCAGATCATAGCCTCTCATCTTGCATGCTTTGTGATTCATTGACTCATCCTCACGCGTTAGATTGATCTTGTGGTTATTAATATGCCAACACATTAATTTTTCCATGTGCTGTTCATGTGTTTCTTTTTAAATTCTGAGTGATTTAATGTGCGCGTGTATATGTTAATTATGGTGTGCGTGTAGATCCTGACCACTTATCATGATTACATGTTGCTTTTGTTGACTTGGTGTGAAGCGTTAGATTGATCTTATGGCTGATGGTGAGTCAATTGGTTTGACTGGTTTTTTTTTTGTTTGGCATGCGCTAATGTTTTCTATTGGACTGGGCTTGATAATTGCACCCCTTCTTTTGGGCCCTTTGTGTTTTCCAACGTGATTTGCTTACTGATTACACCCTCATGTTTATTTCATTATTTTTATTTACATTATTTGTTGCATTTCATTTTTAATTTTTTAAAAATAGTTTTATGCATCCAAAAATTATGAAAAAAATCATGGATCATCCTTAGGGTTTTATAAAATTTTTCCAAATTTTATTTTCCATTTTTATTTTATTTTTGGCATCTGAATTAATTGTTGTGTGAATTTCTTTTTGAATTTGTTTCAATTGTGCACACTTTGCATTGTAGATTTTATTTCTCATAGCATACAAAGCATTTTGAACCCATTCTTTGTGAATTGTATCATCAACATCTTGAAGTGCATAAAAGCATTTTCCTCATATTTTTAAACTCTTTTAATATTGCATTTTGGTCCCTCTCTTTTGCATATTAGTTCATAATTCCTATGTGACTTTGCATGATTGATTGAAGGACTTATCTTGTGAATTTTTGCATGAGTTTTTAATATGATGTTTGCTTCTGGTTGAGTTACCTTGAGATTTAATTTGGTAATTTCTGAAGATGATTTGCTAATTGTTTGATTGCCCTTTGTTTGAGGTCTTCTTTTGTGCACATCTTTGGATCATGTTTGGTTACTTGTTTGAGAAGGCACTTGTGACATTGTTTGGGATTGTTTCTTTGACTTCATGAAGCATGTTTAAATCATTATAGGTCACTTGATTGAAATTATAGGTCATTGGTGTGAGGTTGTTGCATACTTTGTGCACATGTTTAATGTTTGATTTGCATGCCTCTTTTGACTTATCTTTTCACTTCTTCTCATCTATGCCTCTTCTTGGTTTGTATTTGGTTTGTGTATGCCATGCCATATCATTCCTTTGCACTTCATTTGATGTATGTTTCTGACCTTGAAGCTTTGCATTCATGTCATATGTTATTCATGTTTCATTTTGCATCCTTTAACATGTTTCATATACATGCTTCTTTCTTCTTCTTCTAATGATTCTTAATGCTTGGATACTTGCTTGTGTGCCTTGTGTGACACTTGTATGGAATGTTTAGGCACATGTTTAGGTCATCCACATTCTGACTTGGATTTTTTGAAGCATTCTTGCATGATCACCTTGCATATCCACTCATTCTTCTTCTACTCCTTCTTTGATGACTTTCTTGGATGTTTTGCCACTTGTTTGCATTCTCTTTGCTTGAGTTTGTTTGGTAAACATTATGGGTCACCCTTAAGGTGTACCTTCTGACTTGGATGAGTTTCATTTGGTTTGTAACCATTTCTCTTTGGATTGTGACTTGTTTGGGTTTCACTTGTCTTATTGTTGCTTATGTTTGTTTTTGCTAACCATGTAGGGGATAATGGTAAGTGAATGGGATGTGGATAGTTATCCATATTTTAACTTCTCCTTTTTTTTAAGCTTTCATACTTGTGTTTGCTTTAGCATTTAAGATGCTTCTTGGTTCTTTCTCACTCTTTCTCATCCCATGGATCTCAAGACTTGTTTAAGTCTTGGATTCTTTTCCCTTAGAGCTACCTAGTCCAACTTAATTTTTGATTAAGCTTGGAGTAGGATTAGCATTAGGTTTTAGGTAGTCATCTCTCCTAAGCCTTACTAACCATAGGTCATCCATGCATGATAACATTAGGACTCTTAGTTTCCCCTTAGAGTTTCCTTTGTGTCGTTTCTCTTCTCATCTCAAAACTTCTTCAAAACACGTAATAAAAGTTAACGTGTATTGCGCTCGAGCCTTAAACGTGGGAAGTGAGGAGTGAGGGGTTTCCCTTCATTCTTCTAGGGTACCTAGTGTACGTCCTGTTGGGGACGATACGCGAAGTATTCGTTCCTATGTCACAGACTTTAGTGCAATGCAAGTTATGAGCTAACTTAAAACACTTCTGTCTAAAAAACACCAAACAAATTCAAATCTTTTTGTCCTTTGGGATTGTTGGGTTTCAAACTTCATTTTCAGAAATGAGCTCGTCGCTCACGTAAAAAACACTTACCCATCTGTGGTCGTACCCATGAACTACATCAGCTCTGATTCCTCTCTCACGTCCGATTAAGGATATGTAGGCACAAGACAGCGATTGTCTTGGCGAGCAACCTTCCCCCACAGTTCCCGTCCGAACTACGTTGACTCTGACTTTCCCATTGCACTGAGGGAGTACGTAGGCCTAGGACAATGATAACGTCCTATCGAGTCACTTCTTTTTTCTTTTCTTCTTCGTTTCTCAGTTCTTTCCGTTCTCGTTTCTTCTCCGGTCCAGTAGCAGTGGAGCTCCAGATGACGACGCCCTTTGATGCAGACAGCAAGCGTGGATCCCATCGAGTACGATGGACGTGTTAGGTGCTAGCACCTTCCCTTTGCGTAACCGACTCCCGTACCCGTTTTTCTTGGTCGTGAGACCATGTTCTTTCCCATCCCTCAGGTTTATGCAGTGTTTCCTTTCTCTCTCTTGGGATAAATACACATTGCTGGCGACTCTGTGTTTTTCTGCGCCACTCTCACGTTTGTATCGTTGGATGCGAATCTTTCGGGAGTGACAGCTAGAGACTCTGTTGGGGACTCTGGTTGACCTCTTGCTGGTCCATCCCCTTTAGCGAGTCGATCCTAGCGCTTGTCTGTTTGTATTTCATTGGGTGTTTTTGTGGTGCTTTGTTTTGTTGTATATTAGTGTATTGCTGTTTACTGTATTTTTGCTTTACTGCTTTACTATTTTTACAGCTTTTATTGCATTACATGTCATTTTATTACTGTTATGCTGGATTGTGTTGCGCTGTGCTGGTTTTCTGTTTGGCAGGTTGGGAGGTTCTGAGAGATGAGCCCACTACCCAGGCTCGAGCATACACCTAGGCTTTAGTGTGGGCAGGCGTGACGCTCCCGTGGTGTTGGCCACGTGCGGGTGATCGCGATCCCTATAATTAGACGAGGTTCTATCAGGAGCTTTCTGCTACTGTATGTTGATATAGGCCAGTAGTTATTCTCTTGAGGAACTGTCGACTCTGATGACCATTCCCGAGGACTCAGTAACGACACTCCTCCCTAGAACGATAATGGCAGACCAGAAATGGCAAACCCATTACGATTCTCGACCCGAGGACCCAATGCTGGGAACTTGCCATAGGATCTTCTTTTTTTGAAAGTGAATCAGTGGAGGCGCTCCTCGATTGGCGATAGTACTGTACCCCGAGGGATGAATGTACTATTGCTTCTCGATCTCACTGCCAGAAGGTGAGGAGCTTTCATTTTGGTGAATTAGTTGAGGCCTCCTCGATTGATGATGATGCTAAACCAGAAATGGTGAACGTATCATCATTTCTCGACCTGAGAGCCCGGGATATTAAGGATCTTAGTACCACATGTGAGAGGGATGGGCGTTTGCAGGTTTGCAGGTGACCTTGACCTTCAACCTACCTGGTTTTCTAGTTTTATCACTGTGGTTGCTTTTGTTCTGGGTTTTGGAACAGAGCCTTGATTTGTTCAGTCAGCGTAGTGCAGCCAATTTGTGTGGATACCTTGATCCCATGCTTCGCATTGCATTCCATTTTTCTGACATTCATGTTTTTGCATTTCCAGGTAGTATCTAGTTTTTGATTCCAGTCAGAGGGCGTTCATAGGGATGGACACTAAGAGGGGTAAAAAGCACATCATCGTCTACAAGTTCCCGAAGATCACTCTTGGACCGTTGAACAGTTTACAGAGTATAGTTGGTCCAGAAGTTTTGGGAGCCTTTGAAGAGAAGTATGGTTGGATATTATCCCTGGTTCGGAGCCTTAGTGAATATGAATATAATGGGCTACACACCTTGATGCAGTTTTATGATCCTTCCTTGAGGTGCTTTGTGATGCCAGATTATGTGTTGGTTCCTACCCTGGAAGAGTACTCCAACATTTTGAGAATTCCTGTCAAAGAAGGTGTTCCTTTCTGTGGTTCCCAAGGAGATTGTGATTTCCAAGCAGTGGCTGAGGCTCTTTATTTGAGCAAATCGACAGTAGAGGCTGACTTTTCTAAGAAGGGAAAATCCTGAGGCTATCACTTGGAGTACTTGGTGAAGAGGGCTCGAGAAGAATCTAAGGAAAAGAGGTGGATGGCTTTCAATCCAATATTGGCTCTGTGTATATATGGCATTGTGTTATTCCCTAATGAGTTTGATTTTGTCGATACGGATGCTATTCAGATATTTACAGCTCAGAATCTGGTACCGACTTTGTTAGATGATCTCCACTATGCCCTATATAACAGGAATGAGAAAAGACGAGGTGGGGTGGTTTGTTGTTGCGCATCTCTTTTTTACAAGTGGTTTGCCAAGCGTTTACCCTACTCAGGTGCTTTTGTGGATTCAAAGACTTCTTTAGAGTAGAGTAAGCGTCTGATGGGCCTAGATGCTAAAGATATTCTTTGGGTGGATAAGGGATTAGTGTGGACTGATATTTTGCATAGCTGTGGCAAGTATTCTAATGTACCCTTGATCGGAAGAAAAGGAGGTATTAACTACAACCCTTCTTTGGCTGTCAGGCAATTTGCATACGCCCTAAACGATCCTCCAGCGGGAAAGGATTTGGAAGAATCTTTGTATTTTCATATGACTGATGGTGTGGCTATTGTACAAGAAGCTTCTCAAGCTTGGCTCAGCTAACAGAAGATAGGTAAAATTGTTTTGGGTAAACCCAATAATCAAGCTTTCGCTCCATATGTTGAATGGGTAAAGAAGAGGGTAGAAGAGTTCTATTTACTTTTTGATCGGGCGTCTCCCTTGTATCCAGAGATTGTGGAAGAGAGAATCACTGTACCACTTGAAGAATTTGACAAGCAACAAAAGTTGGTATCTAATCTGAGGGTGGAAAACTCTGATATGAGTAGTCAGCTGCAGAGTGCTCTACAGGACATCTTAGAGTTGAAATGGAAAGTTCAAGACATGACTGCGCATCTAGAAAAAAGATAGAAGGATTTTGCCGATAGGGCTCAGCACTTCAAAAAGGTCAGTATGGCTGCTGAATTGTCAGGCAAAGCTAAAAGGGAAAACAAGAAGCTTTTGACTAAAGCAGAAGACAAGCTTGCCACGTATCAGGATATGTGGAAGGAGGCCAAGATTGAGAATGAAGAACTGAAAGAAGAACTTCAAGTAGTGAAAGTGAGGAAAGATCGTTACTTTTCCAAGTGGAAAGAAGCACAGAAGGAAATTGAAGAGCTCAAGTTGCAAGCCGAGGTCAAGAAGTTGAGGCGCGAGGACAACAACGCTGAAGAGCAGATTGTTAAATTGAACCAAGAGATTGCAAAGAGGAACAAGTTGATCAAAGGGCTAATAAAGTAACCTACACATCCTGACACTGTGAACCTTCTTGAGGAAGTGGAAGCTAGTTTGTTTGGAATTGATTTGTAGTTGATTTTGTTGTTTATCTTTTTTGGGATTACCATCAGGTTTGTTGATGGAATCACCTTTGATTATGCTTGAATTTGTCTGTAAGAACTACTTTGTTTTCAGTAATGGAATATTTGGTTTAACTATCTGTGCTCTGGCAGTTCTGGTTTTCAAAGAGGGTTTGTCCCTGTGGTTTGATCCGGTGGTATTTCTGGATTCGGATTTATTTTTCGATAGTGTGTCTAATCCCTGGCCCGGTTTCATGGAATGGAATCAAAGCGGATATGCCCTGGAAATGTTCAAATATGTTTGTTTGCATTTTTACATTCGCATTTGCATAATCATAATCATTTTTGCATTGCAGGTTATCTTGGATTCTGTGGTTTTCTTATGCTCTCTCTTTTTGTCAGTCAGGATTGATCAACCAACTCATCGGTATTCTACCAGGCTTAATTAAAGCAGAGTGATGGACAAAGTTCAGGCAGACATGGCAGCTATGCAAGCTCGCATCGATCAATTCATGGAGATGATGCAGGGTGTGGTGCAGAGTTAGAATGAATTCAGAACTCTAGTTCAGCCTTTGGTGTCGCAGGTTGATGAAAATGGTATCTTACACGGTGGTTTTCTTAATCGTGTTATTCCTCCGGGTGGAGGTGGTGCTGGTATCAACATTCCTGTTCCTGGCGCTGGTGGACAGGGTGGGATTCCTTCAGTTGTTGGAGAAGGAAGTATTGTTCGAGCTATCCATGGCCATCGTATTGATGATAAATAGGATGATGTTTTTTCAGTCAGAAGCTTAGACGTTGGTCTACCTGTGGTCAGTGATGAGAGGATCCGTTTAATTGAGGCGCAATTGAAGGGGGTTGTGAAACAGGATGATCTGGGAATAGATTTGGACGACCTAGGGTTGGTCCCTGATATTGTCATTCCACACAAGATTCAGATTCCTACACTGGAGAAGTATAATGGTTCTACCTGCCCGAGAACTCATATAAAGCCTTATACCAGGAAGATGGCTGCTCACGCCAAAGATGAAAAGTTGATGATGCACTTTTTCCAAGCCAGCCTGTCTGGCGCGTCTTTGGAATGGTACATGGCACTGGAGAGTAGAGATGTTCGTACCTGGAGAGAGCTAGTTGCAGCTTTTATTAAGCATTACCAGTACAACACAGACATGGCTCCCAACAGAACTCAGTTGTTGAGCATGTCCCAGAAAAGTGATGAGAGTTTCAAAGAATACGCGTAAAGGTGGCGTGAATTGGCGGCTAGGGTACAGCCACCAATGCTGGAAAAAGAGATGTTGGATATGTTTATGGACACACTGCCTAAGCACTATTATGAGAAGTTATTGCCTTGTTCTCTAGGCAAGTTTGCAGATGTGATTGCTATTGGACAGAAGGTAGAGATTGGAATCAAGGCTGGAAAAGTTTCTAGTGGTGATGGATCGTCCTCTGGACACGAAAAGAAGACATTTGATAATTATAAGAAGAAAGGAGAGACCAACGTTGTATCATCTCACAGGGGAAAAGGGAAACAGCGTCAGGGTAATAATCAACAAGTAGCATCGGTAACTATCCCAGCAACGTTACCCCCACCACAGCAACAGAGGAATAATGCTAATCAGAATAGACAGCAGGGTCATTATCAGAACAGGCAAAGGAATACAGAGAGGCATTTTGATCAACCCCCAATGTCGTATGCACAGTTGTTGCAACATTTGCTATAGTTGAGTCTAGTTGAGCTCCGTACCCTGGCTCCACCAACAGGGGAACTCCTACGAGGCTACGATGCTAACGCACACTGCAATTTTCATTCTGGTGCTCCGGGGCACACTGTGGAGAAGTGTAGGGCATTTCATCACAAGGTGCAAGACCTTGTAGACTCCAAGGCTATCAATTTTTTGAATGCTGGGCCCAATGTTATCCAAAACCCTATGCCTGATCACAATGGGCCGAGGGTGAATGCGATAATTGAGGAATGTGAAGCTTTGAATTTGATCATGGATGTTGAGGAGTTGAAGACTCCGCTGGCTGTGGTTAAAAACAGGTTATTTAAGGGTGGTGTCTATCCGGGTTGTAATGAGAACTGCTCAGTTTGTTTGACGAGGGATAATGGTTGTGATTCGTTGAAGATGGGTATCCAGAATCTGATTGAAGAGGGTTGTTTACAGTTTGATAGAGGTAACCAACAAGAAGAGGTTGTTAGTGAGAAGGTTGCTACTATTACCATTCCTTTCAAAACAATTACTATTTCAGGTCCGGCAAGGCCACCTCCAGTCATTATCACAAGGGCCGGGCCCATTCCGTATGAAATTTCTATGGCTATTCCTTGGAATTACAGCGCAGAGGTGTTTGTCAATGGACAAAAGCAGGAATTAATGAATACTTCACCTGAAAGTGCTAGTCCTGAAGTTAAGGTTGAAGCTGATGCTATAAGAAGAAGTGGTAGAGTGCTTACTCCTGTTAATGATCAACCCAGCACTTCTAGGAAAGATAGGGGAAAACAGGCAGTGGATGGTTTTGTTCAGACTCCAGTGGTTACTGATTCTACAGTAAAGCCGGTTGATGATGCTTTTTCTGAAAATGTAGAGGAGTTTATGAGACTCATCCGGAAAAGTGATTACAAGATTGTAAACCAGTTACACCAGGCCCCGTCCAAGATCTCTATTTTGTCTCTGTTGTTATGCTCTGAAGCTCATAGGAATGCTCTTCTGAAAGTTTTGAATGCAGCCTACGTTCCTCAAGAGATTTTTGTTAACCAGCTTGAAGGGGTTGTAGCGCACGTGAATGCGGGTAATGGCTTGGGTTTTACGGATCTTGATCTGACTCCTGCTGGGAGGAATCATAACCATGCCCTGCATATTTTGATTGAGTGTCGCGGTTCACTGATGTCACATATTTTGGTTGATACTGGATCATCGTTGAATGTATTGCCAAAGAAAGCATTAATGAAGTTAGATACCAGGGGACTTATTTGTACACCAAGTGACTTGGTGGTTCGAGCTTTTGATGGCTCGAAGAGATCTGTCTTTGGTGAGATTGTGCTTATAATCAAGGTTGGACCGGAAATTTTTTATGCAACAGTTTACATAATGGATATTCAGCCAGCGTACAGCTGTTTATTGGGTCATCCTTGGATCCATGGTGCAGGCGCTGTAACCTCCACTTTGCATCAAAAACTGAAATTCATGGTTGATGGTCACGTAGTGACGGTGTGCGGGGAAGAAGACATAATGATTAGTCAGCTGTCAACCTTCAAATACGTGGAAGTGGATGGTGAAATCCATGAGACGTTGTGTCAGGGGTTTGAAAAGGTGAAGGTTTCAGAAGAGGTTGTACAGTCTAAGACTACAGAGCAGCCTGCAGTGGCAAATCAGCCTGAAGTTTCTATGTCTTCGTTTAAAGACGCCAAAGTTGTGGTTGAAGCTGGTAGCTCATAGAGGTGGGGCTAGGTGGTTGAAGTTCAGGAGAAGAGGAATACTTATGGATTGGGATACAAGCCATCCAGGAAAGATGGGGATCCTCCCAAATTCAATGGCCTAGTCCGTTTCACTAGTGCCAGTGTTTTCTTCGACAGGGTTAATGTCATTGAGGAAGAAGGGGACAGTGATTGTGACATGGATAGCTGGATTCATCCCTGCATCCCATGAGAAAGTCTGTGCCACTGGTCTTCCGAGAAAGTCATTCAAGTGACTAGTTTCGAGTAATTTCTTTGTTTTCCTATTATGTTAATCCTGCGTAATGCCCAAGACGTAGTGATTTTATTTGTAGGGCTTTTAACTGTTGCATGTTTTGCTTTATCATTAATAAAGGACTTTTTACACTCAAATATTTTGATCTCTGTCTTTCTGTTTTTTTTTTATGCATTAAAAACCCACATCAAAATGGCAATGTGTTTCTTTTGTTGCATACATAATAAAACATACCTCATCAATCATGCAGGTCTCTTTGTTCATATGACACCGATCATGACTCAGCTATAGCTCGGTATGACTTTGACAATCCAATCTATCAGGCTAAAGAAGAGACTGACGAAGATTGTGAACTGCCCGAAGAGTTGGCCAGATTGTTGAAGCAAGAGGAGAGAGTCATCTTACCTCATCGGGAGGAAATTGAGATTGTGAATCTGGGAACCGAGGACGTCAGAAAGGAAGTAAGGATAGGGGCTGCATTGGAAGACAGTGTCAAGGGAAGATTGATTGAAATGCTCCATGAGTATGTGGATATCTTTTCCTGGTCTTACCAAGACATGCCTGGGCTCGATACTGATATTGTTGTACACCGGCTACCACTTAAGGAAGGTTGTGCTCCGGTCAAGCAAAAGTTGAGAAGAACTAAACTGGAGATGTCTGTCAAAATCAAGGAAGAGGTCCAGAAACAGCTAGATGTCAGTTTTCTTGCCGTGACAAATTATCCTCCGTGGGTTGCTAACATCGTGCCTGTACCTAAGAAGGATGGGAAGGTCAGGATGTGTGTTGATTACAGGGATTTGAATAGAGCAAGCCCAAAGGATGATTTCCCGCTCCCTCACATTGACGTGTTAGTTGACAATACTGCTCAGTATTCTGTGTTTTCCTTCATGGATGGCTTCTCTGGGTATAACCAAATCAAGATGGCCCCAGAGGACATGGAGAAAACAACATTCATAACACCGTGGGGAACTTTCTGCTACAAAGTGATGCCCTTTGGATTGAAAAATGCAGGGGCAACTTACCAGCGGGCGATGGTGACTCTCTTTCATGATATGATTCACAAAGAGATTGAGGTCTATGTTGATGACATGATTGCGAAGTCACAGACGGAAGAAGAACAACTGGTGAATCTTCAGAAGCTATTCTAAAGATTGAGAAAATTCAGACTGAGGTTGAATCCAAATAAATGCACCTTCGGGGTGAGATCAGGAAAATTGCTGGGGTTCATTGTTAGTGAAAAAGGTATCGAGGTTGATCCTGCAAAGGTAAAAGCCATACAAGAAATGCCTGTGCCAAAAACAGAAAAAGAGGTTCGTGGTTTCTTGGGGAGATTAAACTACATTGCTAGGTTCATCTCGCATCTCACATCCACGTGTGAACCAATCTTCAAGTTGCTAAGAAAAGATCAAGCGGTCAGGTGGAATGAAAATAGTCAAAAGGCGTTTGAAAAGATTAAAGAATATTTGCAGGAACCTCCGGTCCTTATGCCGCCAGTTCCAGGAAGACCTTTGATTATGTATCTCACGGTTCTTGAGAATTCAATGGGTTGTGTGCTCGGTCAACAAGACAAGTCAGGTAGAAAAGAGCATGCCATCTACTACTTGAGTAAAAAGTTTACTGATTGTGAGTCAAGGTACTCGATGCTGGAGAAAACATGTTGTGCACTCGCTTGGGCCGCTAAGCGTTTGAGGCAGTATATGTTAAACCATACAACCCTCTTGATTTCAAAGATGGATCTGATCAAGTATGTGTTTGAGAAGCAGGCACTTTCTGGGAGAATAGCCCGTTGGCATATGGTTCTGACAGAATACGATATTCAGTATGTTTCCCAAAAGGCCATTAAGGGAAGTGTTTTGTCAGAATATCTTGCCGAACAGCCAATTGAGGATTATCAACCGATGAAGTTTGAATTTCCGGATGAGCATATCATGTATCTGAAGATGAAGAATTGTGAAGAACCTTTGCCTGATGAAGGACCTAAGATTGGATCTCAATGGAAGATGGTTTTTGATGGAGCTGTTAATTCATATGGTAACGGAATCGGGGCAATCATTACGACTCCACAGGGTTCTCATATACCCTTTACTGCCCGATTAGCGTTCATATGCACCAACAATGAGGCAGAGTATGAAGCGTGCATCATGGGGTTAGAAGAAGCCATTGATTTAAGAATCAAGAACCTCGATGTTTATGGTGATTCTGCGTTGGTGGTTAATCAGATTACAGGTGAATGGGAGACTCGTCAAGCGAATCTTGTTCCATATAACAACTATGCCAGAAGGATGTTACCTTTCTTTGACAGAGTAAACTTCCATCACATTCCCAGGGTTGAGAATCAGATGGCTGATGCGTTGGCAACGTTGTCATCAATGTATCAAGTGAATCATTGGAATGAAACTCCTTCAATCAGAATCATGTGTTTGGACAGACCTGCTTTTGTATTTATAGTTGAAGGGGTATCAGATGGCAAGCCTTGGTATCGTGACATCAAAGTCTTCTTGAAGAGTCAGGAATACCCAGCTGGGGCATCTTCCAAGGATAAAAAGACATTGAGGAGGTTATCAGGAAACTTCTTTTTTAACAAAGACGATGTGTTGTACAAGAGAAACTTTGACATGGTCTTACTACGTTGTGTTGATGAACATGAGGCAGGCCTGTTAATGGAAGAGGTTCACGAAGGTTCCTTTGGTACTCACGCCAATGGGCATGCTATGGCAAGAAAATTGTTGAGAGTGGGGTATTACTGGATGACTATGGAGTTTGATTGTTTTAAATACGCTCGGAAATGTCATAAATATCAGATTTATGCTGATAAGGTGCACGTACCGCCTACTCCTCTGAATGTTTTGTTGTCACCTTGGCCTTTCGCTATGTGGGGCATTGACATGATTGGGAAGATTGAGTTGACTGCTTCGAATGGACATCGTTTTATCTTGGTGGCTATTGATTATTTCACGAAGTGGGTGGAAGCAGCATCGTATGCCAACGTCACCAGACAAGTGGTAGCCCGATTTATTAAGAAGGACATCATCTGCCGGTATGGAGTCCCGGAGAGAATCATTACTGATAATGGTTCGAATTTGAACAATAAGATGATGAAGGAGTTATGCCAGAGCTTTAAGATTGAGCATCATAATTCTTCTCCCTATCGTCCGAAGATGAATGGGGTTGTTGAAGCGGCTAATAAGAACATTAAGAAGATTGTGCAGAAGATGGTAGTGACATACAAAGACTGGCATGAGATGTTGCCTTACGCTTTGCACGGATATCGTACTTCGGTACGTACATCAACTGGGACAACTCCTTTCTCATTGGTGTATGGTATGGAAGCAGTTCTGCCATTAGAGGTTAAGATTCCTTCTTTGAGAATTCTGACAGACGTGAAGCTTGATGAAGCTGAGTGGGTGCGTTCCCGGCTGAATGAACTGAACCTCATTGAAGAGAAGAGATTGAAAGCCATTGTGCATGGCCGGTTGTACTAGAGCAGGATGAAGAAAGCCTTTGATCAGAAAGTGCGTCCTCGGTGTTTCCAAACTGGTGAATTAGTTCTGAAAAGGATCACGCCTCCTCAAACAGATCACAGGGGCAAGTGGACTCCGAATTACAAAGGGCCATATGTAGTAAGACAAGTTTTCTCCAGTGGAGCCTTATTACTTTCAACTATGGATGGCGAAGATTTTACGTCCCCTGTGAACGCGGATGTAGTCAAAAAATACTTTGCATAAAAGAGACCCGCTGAACATAAAAAGAAGGTTCAGGCAAAAATGGGGCATCCTGGCGAACCATAAAAAGAAAAGGTTCGGGCAAAAATTAGGGATAAAAAAGAAAAAAGAATAAACCCGCAAGGTTGAAAACCTGAAAAGGCAACTTTGGCAAAAATGGGTATCCCGGTGGATTGAAAACCCGAAAAGGGCGATCCAGGCAAAAGTTAGGGATTTAAAAGCAAAGACTACGATCCGCGTTCGATCTGTGATCACTGTTCACACTTGGAAAATTCGAAGGAAATGAATCAGTCCAGTCAGTCATCTTCAAAGGCCAAAGTATCTGCGGATAAACAAGTCATATGGGTTATAGCTGAGTCGAGTCATGGTGGATGTCTGTTCCCCACATTGCCGACATTTGTATTTTCTTTTACTTTTTGCGCAATTACCTCTTTCCAGGAATTTCTTCCAAATGTAAATGCCTATGTACAGGCCAATTCATTCAATAAAGTTTGCATTTCAGTCAAATAGCTTTTTGTTTTTGTTTTACCTGTTTTGTTTGTGAAAATATCCGATATTTTTTATAAACATTACATGCTAAATGTTGAGCTTTGTGAAATAAGTTGGGAAACAGTGGCAATTGCTTAGGCGACAGCCACTATGATGATAATCAAAGTAATCATTTTTGCACGTAAACCTTTCTTTTGGTTTTGCAGGATGACAGGTGTACCTCCCTAGTAGAGCTCTCCCCAACTTTGAAGCTGATCTTCCTCAGCAGTTTATTACTCCTCCCCAGTAGAGCTCTCCCCAAATTTGAAGTCTGATCATCCTCAGCAGTTTATTACTCCTCCCTATCAGAGTATCGAGGATCATCTTTCTCAACAAAGTATAAAGAGGTAATTCCCCGAGCGGAGTCGTTAAGGATCGTCCCCTTCAGCAAGATATAAGAGGTTTTCCCCCATCCAGAGTTGTGATTTAGCTCACCTTTCTTCAAAGATGGTGTTTCCCTACAGAGTATGGGGCAGTTGTTTTTTCTCCTCAGCTAGTCAGGAAACAGTGTGTTTATCCCCTAGCAGAGTGAATGTTGACAACTACTTTTTCTCACAAGCGGAGTCGTTGAGGATCGTTCCCCTCAACAAGAGTACAGAGGATTGTATACCCAGCCAAAGTTGTGTTTGGATTATTATTCCTCAGCAAGCATTCAGAAGTTGACTGCTCTAAAGTGGATGTAGTTGTATCTCCAACAGGAAGTTCGTGGACAAAGATGTTATTATCCCCACAGGGTTCTGGTGTCTACTTTCCTCAGTTGGTCAGAAAGTATAGTCTCAATGACAACGGCTTGATCTAATCCCCAGTAGGGTGAGGGTAAGGTTATTTCCCTAGCAGCAGATTAAGCTCATATCCCCAAGCAGAGTCTGGTGGTGAGTGGTATCCCCAGCAGGTCTTAAGTCCAATCGTTTTTGGCAGGCGTTAAATCTAAGTTTTGAAGTATTTGGTAATCCCCGACGGAGGAGTTTCCATCTTCAGTATTCACCTCCCTCCCCCAGTTGAGTGGGTATTCTCTCAGAGTTTCGTCCATCTCCAGTAGAGTTGTTGATCTTGATATTCCCCAACAGAGTGGGTATTCTCTCAGAGTTTCGTCCATCTCCAACAGAATTGGTGTTTGTGATCTTCCCTAGCAGGGTGAAGTTTTCCTCAGCAGGATCTCTTATTTCGGAGGACAATTTATTTTGTCATCCCCAGTGGCGTTTGCCTTCGCCTTCAGCATTTAATTTGCTGAGGCACCTCTGTTGCATTGCATAAGCATCTTTTTGCATGGCATCCTCCTAAATGCGTAGCATTTCCACTCCGTGTGGAGCATTACGGCAAAATTCAAACTTATGCATCTGAAGCATAAGCCAGGTTTGAGTTTTCCTTCGTCAGGAAAGCAGGATTTCAGGAGATATCTTTTGACCTTGCTCCACAGGTGTTGGGTTTGGTCATTCAAAGCAATATTTGACATTCCTCCATCCAGGTGGTCCTTTGGTTTATCCCTTCAAGGTTTTTACCGTCTCACACTCGTCCGTGTTTCCTTCAGCACCCGTTCATGTTTGAACCTTTGATTTCAATACTCGTCCGTATTGACCTTTTGATGACACTCGTCCGTGTTGCCTTCCATTCCCCAGCGAGATTAATCCCCGATAAAAGTTGCTTTACAACCCTCTCGATACCCGTCCGTATTGAATCTTTTTACACCCGTCCGTGTACCTTTTTAGTACCCGTCCGTATTGAATCCTTTTTATACCCGTCCATGTACCTCTCGATACCCGTCCGTATTGAATCTTTTTACACCCGTCCGTGTACCTTTTCAGTACCCGTCCGTATTGAATCCTTTTTACACCCGTCCGTGTACCTTTTCAGTACCCGTCCGTATTGAATCCTTTTTACACCCGTCCGTGTACCTTTTTAGTACCCGTCCGTATTGAACCTTTTTACATCCGTCCGTGTACCTTTTCAGTACCCGTCCATATTGAACCTTTTTACACCCGTCCGTGTACCTTTTCAGTACCTGTCCGTATTGAATCTTTTTACACCCATCCGTGTACCTTTTCAGTACCTGTCCGTATTGAATCTTTTTACACCCGTCCGTGTACCTTTTTTGATACCCGTCCATGTATCTTCTCAATACCCGTCCGTATCTGATATCTTTGATTTCTTGACACCCGTCCGCGTTTATCCTCGGCATAGCTAACACTCGTCTGTGTTTATTTCATGACATTTCAATACATTGGTTGTATTGGTTTCCAAAACTCGTGCGTGTTGTGATAGTGCAGCATTTATTGCTTGTTCCCCAGTGGAGTCCTCTCTCCTTTGAGGATTTCAAATTTTAGGTTTCTTTTGGTATTCAATCTCCGTGAATCCTTTGAATGCATGATAGCCGTAACTATCATACCTTCAGGACCAAGTCGATTGAATAGGGGCAGCTGTAACACCACAAAATTTGCCTTATTGTTTTTGGCTAACTGGCTTATGTTTCTTTTCATTCCTTGCATTTGCATTGTGCATAGCATTGGTTCTTCGCATGGGATCAAGGTACTTGTCCATATTCTCAAGTCTCAAGCCTCAAGGTGTCTCATGGGGTCCATCATATCTTCATAAGGTCAAGCATGGCAAAAGATTACAAGTGAATCTTTCCCTCCTAACCAGAGGGACCAATTAGGGTTTGTGAATCAAAGGGACTTCTTGGAGGGCTTTGTGTGTTCAATCATTGTGTCATGAGGTCTTTATGCTTGCATGTATCCATAGATGAGAGTTTGGCTGATGGTTTATGGGGAAGAATGTTCAGTGGATCAGTTGCTTGTGAACCAAGAAAAGTCAATTGTAAGGGAGAAAGTCAACTGTTGAATTTTAAGGTTCCTTTCATGGTTTTCAAGGTCTCACATCCTCATATGGTTTTCAAGGGTCAAGTTTCATATCATTCATTAAGAATCAAGAGTTTGTGCAAAAGTTACTAAATTTGGAAAATGACCTATAATGAGAACTTTCCATTTTTGGCAGTTTTTCCACTACATTCAACTTGACTTTTCATCATCAGGGAAGCTTCAAATGAATTTTCCTCCAACATGAAAATTGAAGATCTTTCTCTCCCATTTCGAAAAAGTACTAGAACATCTCCATATCATTTGTGGAACTCAAGTTATGGTTAAAACAATGCAAGGTGCATTTTGAGGTTTTCCATGTGCCACTTTTTCCACCTTTTGCATTTTGGTACAAATTGACTTGTAATTGGTTCTATTGGTTCATGTCACATTACAACATCAAAGTACACCTCATGAGGATTATTTTTGGCCTTTGAATCAAGTCATTCCATACCATATTCATCAGTTATTTCACATTATGCAAAATGGCAAGATGTTTCAAAACTCACAAACCAAGTGATTTCAAGGCCCATTTCCAATCCAATTCTGGTAAGTACAAGATTTGTGAGTGATCCATCATGAGAAGCTTACCAATACACGCGTGGAGGAGGGTGTACAACTCAAAGTGCAAATGTGCAAAATCATCAAAAACTTATTAATAAAGGAATTAACATGACCTTAATCATAATCAGGGGAATAACCAAGTGTATATAAGATAACTCATGCCCTCATTGCTAGGTCATGCACTCATTTTGGCTCAGAATCCATTTTTCACCCTAAACCTTCTCCTCTTCGAATCTCACTACTCACAAGAGCTTTTCACGAAATTCTTTCACATTCTGAATCATTGAGCTCCATAGAACACAAATCTACCATCATCTGAAGCTCATAACAAGGATATCATAGGGTTCGAATTTGGAAACCTCTTCTTCAAAACTCAAGATCTAGGTGAGATTCAAGCTCTGATTGCATTTATTTTGTAATTAGAGACTGCTGAGGTGTGATCTGGAGCTTACAGACGGTTTTCTAGGAGTATTTTGAGCTCTTCAAGATCTCAGGTTAGTGGTGATTTCATGCTCTTAGAACTTATTTTTTTGATGTGCATAATGATCTATGAAGTTCACTGAGTGTGCTGATGCATTTTGTTTTGAGTTTGGACGTGTATCATAAGAGTATTTGATTGTTGAAGTTTTTGGATCCAAACTTTTTTCGTTCGATTCTCATTATTGTTGCATTGTTTGTGATTTTTAATATGATATTTGAGATCAGCGTGTGTTTCTGAGTAGAACTATGGTATTGTTTTGAATTTCTGGGAATTTTTGTGAAGACTCCACCATGGGAGCCACCGGAGAAGACGATCGGAGCTAGGGCTCCGGTGTCTGGTTCACTTTCAGGTGAACGGAGAACTCAATGAAGGTGATGATGTTTGGACCGTTGGATCTTTGGATCTGATGGTCATCTGCGTGCCACGCCATTTAAAATTTGGTTTTATTTTGTGGTTTGTGTGTTTGTAGTCCATGATAGTTACCAAGTGCCTCAGATCATAGCCTCTCATCTTGCATGCTTTGTGATTCATTGACTCATCCTCACGCGTTAGATTGATCTTGTGGTTATTAATATGCCAACACATTAATTTTGCCATGTGCTGTTCACGTGTTTCTTTTTAAATTCTGAGTGATTTAATGTGTGCGTGTGTATGTTAATTATGGTGTGCGTGTAGATCCTGACCACTTATCATGATTACATGTTGCTTTTGTTGACTTGGTATGAAGCGTTAGATTGATCTTATGGCTGATGGTGAGTCAATTGGTTTGACTGGTTTTTTTTTGTTTGGCATGCGCTGATGTTTTCTATTGGACTGGGCTTGATAATTGCACCCCTTATTTTGGGCCCTTTGTGTTTTCCAACGTGATTTGCTTACTGATTGCACCCCCATGTTTATTTCATTATTTTTATTTACATTATTTGTTGCATTTCATTTTTAATTTTTTAAAAATAGTTTTATGCATCCAAAAATTATGAAACAAATCATGGATCATCCTTAGGGTTTTATAAAGTTTTTACTAATTTTATTTTCCATTTTTATTTTATTTTTGGCATCTGAATTAATTGTTGTGTGAATTTCTTTTTGAATTTGTTTCAATTGTGCACACTTTGCATTGTAAATTTTATTTCTCATAGCATACAAAACATTTTGAACCCATTCTTTTTTCATTGTCTCATCAACAAATTGAAGTACATAAAAACATTTTCCTCATATTTTTAAACTCTTTTCATATTGCATTTTGGTCCCTCTCTTTTGCATATTAGTTCATAATTCCTATGTGACTTTGCATGATTGATTGAAGGACTTATCTTGTGAATTTTTGTATGAGTTTTTAATATGATGTTTTTTTCTGGTTGAGTTGCCTTGAGATTTAATTTGGTAATTTCTAAAGATTATTTGCTAATTTTTTGATTGCCCTTTGTTTGAGGTCTTCTTTTGTGCACATCTTTGGATCATGTTTGGTTACTTGTTTGAGAAGGCACTTGTGCCATTGTTTGGGATTGTTTCTTTGACTTCATGAACCATGTTTGAATCATTATAGGTCACTTTATTGCAATTATAGGTCATTGGTGTGAGGTTTTTGCATACTTTGTGCACATGTTTAATGTTTGATTTGCATGCCTCTTTTGACTTATCTTTTCACTTCTTCTCATCTATGCCTCTTCTTGGTTTGTATTTGGTTTGTGTATGCCATTCCATATCATTACTTTGCACTTCATTTGATGTATGTTTCTGACCTTGAAGCTTTGCATTCATGTCATATGTTATTCATGTTTCATTTTGCATCCTTTAACATGATTCATATACATGCTTCTTTCTTCTTCTTCTAATGATTCTTAATGCTTGGATACTTGCTTGTGTGCCTTGTGTGACACTTGTATGGCATGTTTAGGCACATGTTTAGGTCATCCACATTTTGACTTGGATTTTATTTGAAGCATTATTGCATGATCACCTTGCATATCCACTCATTCTTCTTCTACTCCTTCTTTGATGACTTTCTTGGATGTTTTGCCACTTGTTTGCATTCTCTTTGCTTGAGTTTGTTTGGTAAACATTATGGGTCACCCTTAAGGTGTACATTTTGACTTGGATGAGTTTCATTTGGTTTGTAACCATTTCTCTTTGGATTGTGACTTGTTTGGGTTTCACTTGTCTTATTGTTGCTTATGTTTGTTTTTGCTAACCATGTAGGGGCTAATGGTAAGTGAATGGGATGTGGATAGTTATCCACATTTTAACTTCTCCTTTTTTTTAAGCTTTCATACTTGTGTTTGCTTTAGCATTTAAGATGCTTATTGGTTCTTTCTCACTCTTTCTCATCCCATGGACCTCAAGACTTGTTTAAGTCTTGGATTCTTTTCCCTTAGAGCTACCTAGTCCAACTTAATTTTTGATTAAGCTTGGAGTAGGATTAGCATTAGGTTTTAGGTAGTCGTCTCTCCTAAGCCTCACTAACCATAGGTCATCCATGCATGATAACATTAGGACTTTTAGTTTCCCCTTAGAGTTTCCTTTGTGTCGTTTCTCTTCTCATCTCAAAACTTCTTCAAAACACGTAATAAAAGTTAACGTGTATTGCGCTCGAGCCTTAAACGTGGGAAGTGAGGAGTGAGGGGTTTCCCTTCATTCTTCTAGGGTACCTAGTGTACGTCCTGTTGGGGACGATACGCGAAGTATTCGTTCCTATGTCACAGACTTTGGTGCAATGCAAGTTATGAGCTAACTTAAAACACTTCTGTCTAAAAAACACCAAACAAATTCAAATCTTTTTGTCCTTCAGAATTGTTGGGTTTCAAACTTCATTTTCAGAAATGAGCTCGTCGCTCACGTAAAAAACACTTACCCATTCGTGGTCGTACCCATGAACTACATCAGCTCTGATTCCCCTCTCTCGTCCGATTGAGGATATGTAGGCACAAGACAGCGATTGTCTTGGCGAGCAACCTTCCCCCACAGTTCCCGTCCGAACTACGTTGACTCTGACTTTCCCATTGCACTGAGGGAGTACGTAGGCCTAGGACAACGATAACGTCTTATCGAGTCACTTCTTTTTTCTTTTCTTCTTCGTTTCTCCGTTCTTTCCGTTCTCGTTTCTTCTCCGGTCCAATACCAGTGGAGCTCCAGACGACGACACCCTTTGATGCAGACAGCAAGCGTGGATCCCATCGAGTACGATGGACGTGTTGGGTGCTAGCACCTTCCCTTCGCGTAACTGACTCCCGTACCCGTTTTTCTTGGTCGTGAGACCATGTTCTTTCCCTTCCCTCAGGTTTATGCAGTGTTTCCTTTCCCTCTCTTGGGATAAATACACATTGCTGGCGACTCTGTGTTTTTCCGTGCCACTCTCGCGTTTGTACCGTTGGATGCGAATATTTCGGGAGCGACACACGCGTGTACTTTTTTTTTGTTTCTGAATCTTTTACTTGAAATAGATTGGGCCTAACATGTTTTCCTATTCACACCCCTTCAGTTTGAGCCCAATGTGTGTGTCATTTGTTTCTAGTTCATTTTGTCTTTTAGTTTTGCACCCCCTGCTCCTTTTTATATTATTTTCATCCTACTTTCAATTTTAATTTTATTTTTGATTGTTCCTTTCTCATAAAAACTATTAAAAATGTGTTTTAATCACTTTGGCATCTCTAGACTTTTATGATATTTTTTTATTTTATTTTCCAATTATTTTTTCTATTTTATTTGAATTATTTTTTAGAGGTGCTTTTACATGATTGCCCTTTGATTAGGGTTTTGTATTGGATGCTTTGTGGGTGCCTTCTTGTGCCAGTTTTTCTACCATGTCTAGGCACCTAAATGCTTAATGTTTGAGTGATGTTGTGTTGTATTGAGGTTGCATTTTTTATCATTTTCCAATTGGATTTATTGAGCCCCGATTCATGCTTGACTGTTGGAACATACTTGAACTTGTTGGATGGTTTTGGTGATGCACTTGTGCAATTCTCTTTGGCATATTTTTCTCACTTGATCTTGATTGTTTTAGCATGATGTAGAGCCTTAGATCCATATTTGTTTGGTCATTGAGATGTATTAAATTTATGCTTTAATGTGATGTTGTTTTGGACATGAACTTGCCTAATTCTTGACCTAGTTTTAGGACTTGTTTCTTGTGTGAATTTTCTTGTGGTTCATGGATCCTTGTATGGTTTGAATATCTTGTTTGAGCTACTTCTCTTATATGTTTCAAGGTTCAACTTACTTGATCATGTTGCTCTTTTATTTTCATTGGATGTCTGTTTCCTTTTATGGATGATCTTGATTGATGAATGCCTAATTGTTTGTGCATGACTTGAGTATGACACTTAGTGATTCTTCTTTCCATATTGAAGCTTGTTTTGAATTTAAATGGTTGTTTGTGCTACCACCTCATTTTGATTCCATGCCCTGAACTCATTGCTTGAATCATTTGTGACTTGTTTCCTATGAACTAGTTGTTGACATTTGTGTAACTAGTGATGTAGCTCATGTGTGATACTCTTGTGTTCATTTCTTAATATTTGAAATATGTTGAAAATTTTATGATGTGGCTACTGATTTGTATTGATTTTCATCTTGCTTGATCCATTTTTCTTTGGCATGCTAATTGTTGATGTGTGGTTAATGTTTCAAGTCATGTTTGCTTGTGCACTAGTTGTTTGTCTTTGCTGAAGTTCTTGAACTTTAATGTGTGAACCTTTTAAGCATGACTTATAATGATTGAAATATGTACTAAGTATTTACTTTCATACACCATTGTGGCTTTTATTCAATTTTGAAGCATGTCTTGAATAGCATGATGTCGCGGTGAGAATCGGAGACCATAGCTATTGAGTTAGCTAGGCTTCACAAATCTTAATTCACCACTGATCTTTAATTTATCCAAGGGAAGGGAAAAAGAACGAATAACCCATAAGCATGCAATGCAATAACAAAGCAAAAGATAATCTAAGGTTCGAGGGTTGGTTATACTAAGGGAATGTACTTGCACCCTAAGTATTTATATTATTCTATAGGAACCTCTTGTCTTATTGTGTTATTTGTTAAGTTGTTTGCTAAAGGTAAAAAGATAAGTAATTAAAAATAAAAGGTGAAAAAATGAGAGCTCGCTAGGACCATCGGAATCCTATGCCTACGTATCCTGTATAGGAAGTCATAGCAATCGTAGTTCGGCTAACTACGGGCGAAAACATGTTTGTTGGTTGGTTTTAGGAGAAGAGACAAGTTGTCATCTTAAGGAGAATACTCATCTAAACCACCACAAACATGTGGAAGAAGGATCTTTGCTTCACATTGAGAGAAGGGATCTAACTTGGATGTATAATCAATAAGTATGCCACATACCTCTCTCAAGTGGAAAAGAATCAACATCTTTCTCAACAATGTCATGGGGTAGGAGATTTATATCTCAACTAAGGATGAATCATGTCTAATATTTCTTTGAGAAAAGGTTTTTAATTGAAAAAAGCCAAGTGGTAAAAAGTATTGAATGAGATTTGTGTTTTTTAGTCTTGCAAAAAGAGTTGAATATGCTTAAGATGTCTTGAAGCATTTGTTAGGAAAAGAGTTTGAAAAAGTCAATGACCTAAGGTCAAGGATTTTATTGAAAGTGGTTTTGAGTTTGCGAGAGGGAAAACCCTAATTGAATGTCTAAGTTTAAGATAATCCTAAGGGAGACTTCCTAAGGGATAGCAAGTTCTAGGATTACAAGTCAAGGGATATAGGTACAATAAAGTAAGGATGCAAATGCAAATGACAAAGATGTCAATAATAAGCCCCCCCCCCCCCCCCCCCTTGGATTTAGGCAACATGGATGAAAGAAAGCAACAGATACATGGAAAAACATCATATAATCAGTAAGTATAAATCTCTCAAGAATAAAACTTCACAAGACAATAACCTCAATCACGGCATGATATCAACATGATACTTAACAACAAGGCATGTTAAGAGATGATTAAGCATGAACTTTAACATGAAATAAACAATGAGAAATTATTTAAACAAAATCAAAAGTCATGTGAACACAAAGTAAATAATACAAAGTAAAATTAAACTAAAATGAACTATTTTTTGGGTTTTTAAATATGAAAATGAAATAAATAGCAAGAAAGAATAAAATGTTCTTTTTTATTTTTTTGTTAAAATAAAGACGAAAGTTAAAACGGTTGAAAACGAAATAAATAGAATTTAATACCATATATGTTCAACCAATGCCCATTTTCATGAGGTTTTCACTCAACATATCAAGGCAAACACAATAGTAACTTGTATGGATGAAAATGAAGCCTTAATGAGGGTTTGAAATCAAGAAAGTTTACCTATTATAGTGTGTACAATGCACCTTCTAGAGTACTTCCATATGAGATTTGATGATGTCTACAGCTTCACTGATCCCCCAGGAGTGTGTTGAAATGTTTGGTTTCAATGCATTGGATGAGTTATATTTGATATAAGGGAAATGGAAAAATCGGAAGATTCAAAGTTTCGACTCTTACATGACAATGGATTTTAGTGAGAATATGATGTTTGGAAGAATTTCATGACCATTTCCCTTGAATTTTTCTTGAATGAATCCTCCATGAATCTCCTAGAATCCCCTTGAATCTCCCCAAATGAAGAAAACAAAATGGCTATATATAGAGTTTTTGATCCTCTTTATCTTTGAGTACCAAGGTTGCCCTGAGTATCAGCTTTTAATTACAAGTTTGCCACCAGTAATTACAAAATTGTCATTAGTAGTGTAAAATGAGAAGACCAATATTTTTAGAATTGCCATTGAGCAATGTTGATCCTCACGTTGATCCTCAACTGCTTTATGTTATTACAAAAATGTCATTTAGTAATTACAGTTTTACCATTACTTGGTGCCCACGTTTGGTATATTTCTTCCTTGATCCTCACGCAAGTACCAATATTACAATTTTACCATTGAGTGATGTTGATCTGCACGCTGATCCTCAACTGCTTTATGTTATTACAAAAATGTCATTTGGTAATTACAGTTTTTCCATTACTTGGTGCCCACGTATGGCATGTTCTTTCCTTGATCCTCAAGCAAGTATTTTTATTACAACTTTGTCATTGCCTCCTTTTTTTATCCTCTGTGTTTCTTTCAAACATATGATTTTCTTTCTTCGATTTTCTTGACTTAACTTGACCAAACTCAATTATTTCCCACACTTTCTTGATTCTTGACTTGAGAAGTTCGTAGTTGACCAAAAAAATGTCAAACGTCAAACTTTAACTTTGAGCTTCTATTGACTTTTTAACAATTGAACCAAAAATCTTTAACTATCAATAGATCAAACTTCTCGAGCCATCTTAAACACATGAATGGGCCACAAAGACGCATTTGAAACCTTTGAATCACGTTCTAAGTAATGAGATCCTGGTGAACTTGAATTGATGCACACTCAAACTTGATTATTGATAGAGGGAAACTCTTGATCACCATGAATGAATGGAGGTTCTGGAGAAGTGGAGAATCATACAAATGCTTGATTTGATCATTTACTTGAACTTCTTGAAGTAAAACCCTAACTTGTAAGCAAAGCAAGCAAAACACATATTTTTTGTATTTTTCAAATGGGGTTAACAAAAATATAAAAACACACACAAAAGGTGTTTGATGATATGCAAATGATGCATATGAGGTGGAATCTTAGGGTTAAAAATTAGGATGTGACAGATGCCCCTATTTAAGGTTCTTCTATCTGGAGATATGGAGATTAAAATATTCGTCTCAACGAGATAGGAGAAACTTAAATACAAACATGCACAATTTTTGGCCCTAAGATTGTCGCACCCTAATTTTTGACCCTAAGATCCTCGCTTTGTTCTTTGCATAACATATTAGGTCAATCATTTGGGCATAACTAACTTATCTGTCTAGCTTTATCTGTTTTGTTTCTTTTAAGGACAGATGCTGCTGCAGAGGATTCAGGTCCTGAAGGTTGTGTTGTGTGTGTGTTTGTGGAGGTTCTCTGGTCCTGCGAGATTGTGCCCTCACCCTTTTTGATCCCTAAACCACTACCAAGCCTTTTCTCCCTCAAGACTCCTCAGCTTTCCTCCCACAGACACTTTGGCCTTTGTACCCACAGATGTTGCGGATGACCCTTAAAGACCGGTCGTTGGTTGTGTAGCATGTCGTGTTATAAGATGGCACTTCCCCCCTCTGTAAATTCCTCAGATTCAAGATATGTATCTGCTCTTTGTCCTTAAGATATCGTTCATCAAGAAAGTCCAATTTGGGAAGAAATTAGAAGTCTTGATTCAAGTACGAAGCTCACGCCCGCCGTTTCAAGATAATATTTATATTCTTGAAGTTGTCAAATGTTCTTCAAGCAAGTTTGAAGATTGTTGGAAATTAAATGTTCAAGACCGATGGCAAATCTTGATAGCTTGCAAGATCTAAAATATACTAAGATTCATGTCTCAAGTCACTAATTCAAGGAATCTTTTCAAGGATAATTAGTCAACACCACTTCCATGTTCAAATCCAAATTTAATCATGGTTTACGAATTGGATTTTTAAAGTTGTATAATTTCATGCCAATTACTCAAATTCATCTCCGGCTTTTTCAAATGGATAGTGAATTATTAAATGGTTGCCACACTAGGGAGCTTGCCATCATTTTAAAGAGATACTACTTGGTTTCAATAATTATCACCAAAAGGGAATGGGCAGTAAAATGGGGTGCATACGTTTGCATCGCACACTGAAAAATAACTCCCTGTATAAAGTTATACAAACTAAGCTTTGGGGCAGTTCCGTTAAGGTGGGCGGAGTTGTAGCACTGAATACAGAGACTCAATATACCATGACGAGGATTTCAATTCGGCGTTTGATGAGATGAACTTCCACGATCTTATTTCGATCTTTTTCTACGGCAATACAACTAAATCTCCTGCCTGCTGGTGAAAGACATGGGGATCCTTGTTGGTATGCTGATTTTGGGCAATGGATAATCACCTACAAAACATATAGAAACATGATTTCCTCATGGATTCATTTTCCAACAGGGACACATTGCAATTAAAGGAAAACAAGTTAATTTCAAAAAACCGGCATTCTGAGAATAATGGCCACAATCAGTATCAGATGTTCCTACTTCTACAGCAGTCAAGCGCAGGTTGTGGGATCAAAACATTCCTTGGCACCTCATCTTGCAATGGTACCTAATTTGTTCACCGAATCAGCTCTAGTCATTCCAACTCCAACAATGGTCAAAAGTGCGGTTAGTCTCGTTCGTAATGATGTGAATGAATAACTCAGACTGAGAATCAAGCCCTCTTGCCTGTCAACAAGAATGGTGTTATCAGTAAGGACCACCAAGTATCTCAAGGACAACATACATACTGACCCTAGCAATGTTAATTTCCTGCTAATAACCTAACCACTGTCAATGAAAGCAAGTCAATTTTAATACCACTTGAATGATTCTGAATCAAAGTCGAAGTCTAAACGGTTCAGTCCAAGTCGTGCTGCAACCTGCAAAATCAATCATTAGATCCATAACATTGAGCTACATTCTAAATCCAAGGACTAAATTCCATACGCACGAAGGTAATTATGATTTGGTGTCCTGAAGTCTAAGTTGAAGTGGGTCCTTACCATCACACTTCAAAACTCCATTCCAATCCCTCCACACTCTCAAATACCAAGATTGCTCATCTGCCAAATTCCATGCTCAAGTCATGGGAATCACCTGAAAATAAAATAACAAGTTAAGCACGATTTACTATCCATGACTTTCAGCATATCATTTAGTTGCAAAGTTGAGGTACTGCCAAGACCTGAAGTCGCTTCATCAAGAATCAACATTTTCGGATTATGTATGATCGTCCAGCCATGCCCCTCAACCTGCAGACAATGATGAAAGTAGCAGGCAGTCAATACCCGCAGCCAAATGCAAGTCACTTAAGTGGTCATCACACATTTCACATTTTACAAGACAAGTCCAAGTTGATTTGAAAATCAAAATTCCTCACAAGTCATAAAATCATCCATACCAAATAAAGCTTCTAAATCAATTTCAAACACAGTTCCTAACTTTCAAACCTATACCACCAATATCATAAAACCTTTGTCATCTTTAACATTTTTAACAAACTGTAAATTCAAATCCTATTAGCTAACCTTACCACCACTTTATTCTCCAAGTAATGAGAATTATCAAGGACACTATTTGAAAGAAAAAATTTGGCGATGATTTTGATAATATGAAACAAAAAAGAAACATGTACCTAGCTCCGTGCAGTTTTGTCATTTTGCACCAAAGGACTTCAGGTTTGTTATCATCACTTCTTGTAAAGTTGGCAAAGCATGACAGCAACCGGGATATAATGTTGTTCAGCTGCTTTTCTTGCTCATCATGATGCTACCAAAGATTATCGACAAGCGAATATGAAGATGCAGCTGAACAGTGCCTTCAGAAAAGGAGAAAGTAACGTGAGAATAATCATCCGATCGTAGTCATCAAGCCTGGCCAAAGCCAAAAAGAGAAATTTGTTTAACAGTGACTTAAATAGGTTCCAAGCATGATCAGATTGAAATGGAAAGGCATTGAGTTTTGTAAATCACCAGACACAATCAAATACGGTGTAAATGGCTTGGATTACCATCATCAATCATTCAGACACAAGCCAGACATAATTCAGACGTTTCCAAAACAGTTACAACATGTTCAGACATTACTTTAATTCATTCCTAAACAATTTTGAACTTTCATGGCAAGATCAGACAGGGTTAGTTTAAAATGGAAAGCCCATCAGACATATCCAAACATGTTGATGCAGATATGTCAAGGAATTCATTACAAGATCAATGGATTTTTTAACTATAAAAAGAGGTACATACAACCTTCACAGGGGGATCAGGACAACCAATTCACAATCAAATATCACACCACTTCATCAAATAGTACACGAAAAAAACCATACATCAAAACTTACCATTAACCATATCAGTACACAAACCCTTCATATCAGTACAGAAATTCAACATAACCAATCATCATAATCTACTCAAACATTTCATAAACTCATCAGTATCATACTAGGAACCACTCATCAGATCACATCGCCACATATCAGTAAAATCCCAAATTCCATACAAACACAGAGAAGAGAATCAGAGGGCGGCAGCAGCGCACCACGTACCTTAGATCACCGTCATTGACGTCGCTCCACAGCTATCACGCCGCCCAAACTGGCGACCATTGCTAGTGATTCCCTTAGTTGCGACTCAGACGGAGTTCGATGCATCCACCGGCTCCCCCTTTTTTTTCGTTCTGTTTCAATTTCTTGTAAATGTAATCTCTAAAAAATATAGTAAATTGGGGTATTGGGCTGTGTGGGGTTAGGGTTACTGTTTGTTTGATTGATCGGAGATAGAGAGGATAAAGCGAGAGCAGCGGCGCATTTGAGGTTTTCCCAAACCCTAATGTTCTGAGAGAGGAAAGATTAACGAGAGAGAAGAAACAAAGAGGGTGAGAGTCCGCTTGTGTTTTATGCTTCTAAGTTATTTTTGGTTATCCTGTACACGCGCACACACGGTTTCTTACCATGCACCCTCCATCACTTGCGTTAGATCTCGCTAGGATTACATCCAATGGCTATGATCTGAGGGACCCTCTCCCCCTTGTACACGTGGGATCCCTCCATTTTATTAAATCTTTTTAATTCAACCTATCCTTTTTTATAATAATCAAAATCTAAATTGTTTTTTTTCTCATAATTAAATATGATATAGAATTTTTAAATAACCCTTTTTTAATAAAGAAAATAATATAACTCCCTTCATATACTAAAATATATTTTTATTAAAATATAACTAAATTAATAATTTAAAACTTTTGTTAAACTTTTTTTTAAAAAGGCCTTTTATATTAAAACTTTTATTTATTAAAATAAAATTAAAACTCTTTTTTAATTAATAAAGAAACTCTTTTAATAACTTTTTTCATTTTCAATATAACTTTAAAATTAAATAATAATAAACACATTCCTTCTTTTATATATTTTAAAATTAAAACCTTTTCTAAATTAATATGAAAACTCTTTAATACCTTTTCTCTAGTTAACTTTTTATTAACATGACTTTAAAACTAAAAATAATAATCAAAACTTTTAAAATAATTAACTTTTAATAAGAAAACCTTTTATTTATTAACTTTATTAATATAATTTTAAAACTAAAATAATAAAAACTTTAAATAACTAAAACTTTTTTATCAAAAAGGAAACTCTAACTTTTAATTAAAATAATCTTTAATATAAACTCTAAAATAAAATAAACCTTTTATTAATCCCCCTTTAAGTTATCAAAACTCTTTTTCAATAAACTGTTCCCCGTTAGAATCCCTCGCACTTAGTCACACGCTTGAGTGAAATAGGTTTAGAACTTTATTTTTGCTTGATATCATTACCTTGCTTATGCTTTTGTTCGTTTATCATTGTTCTTGATGTATGCATGCCCCGATTGTTTCAAACCTTTCAAAATATTAAAGACTCTCGATCCAACGTCGAGCCCATTTTCTACCCATATAAGTCGATTGCCTTTAGGCGTCGCATTAAACCTTTTAGTCACTAGACACAAGACTAGCACCACTTTGCTAGCACTCTCATTTAAATCTTATATAATCGATTGCATTAATATCCAAGGGAAAATCCCATGCATGATAATCAAATTATTGTGCATGGTGCATTTCATTTGCATCATACCTCCCCATAAGTTTGACACCCTTAAGATAAGTTTATTAGACAACTTTAGGATAGACTTCCTAAGTTTGTCCCCCGTAGTTTTGATTCTACAAATCAAAACTTAGCTCACCTAATTCTCCATACAAGAGAATTAGATGTGAATCATCTCAAAGAAGGGACATACAATCCCACACCCCACAAATACAAACAAATTTCAAAAACTGTGGTGGTTTCTTAATATGATGACTCATCTTCTCTCCGAAACCTTTAAATAACTTTAGAATAGTTTAGAGAGGAACTACATGTGCTCTGATTCCTTCCCGACTGGATATGTAGGCATAAGATGCCATATCTTGTCGAGCACGCTTAGGAATAGAATTCTAGGTCACCTACCCTTAAACCCTTAGCAAACAAAAACAAATAACATAATAAAACAAGAGGTTCCTGTAGAGTACTACAGATATCTAGGGTGCTAACACCTTTCCTAGGTATAACTAAACCCCCGAGCTTTAGAATCTTAGTTTGCATTTGCATTGCATTGTGGGTAATTCGATCTTTCTCCCTTCCCTTGGATAAATCAAAGACGGTGGTGAAATAAAAGAAATGCGATTCAAGTTAATATAATAGCTTGATATCCAATCCTCACCGCGACAGAGATGCCACAAGATTCTTATGATATGATATGATATGAATGCAAGACAGGGATTCTGTGGGGGAAAATTCCACAAGAGAAAAGTGTATACTCGGGAAAAGGTTACAACTCCACTAGGGAAAGATTGACAACTTTAAGGGGAAGAGTCTACTGACTACCACTAGGGATAGCTTAAACACATGGTACTTTCAATAGAAAAAGGATATGCATTGCCCACTACCAAATGTAACACCCCAAATTTCGTAAGAATATTTATTTAATTTATTTAAATATAATATTCATGAATATTTGTGAATTTTGGTGGTTTGTGTTGATGTTTGTAATTTTGTGGAGTTTTGGTTATTTATTTAAATAATAGTATATAATATGGAATATATTAGTATTATTATTAATTTAAATAATATTAGAGGAATTAAGGGTAAGATGGACTTTTGAGGGGGATTAGTGAGGGTATTATTGGGAAAGCCCATTTTAGAAGCCCAAAGGTTTAACAAAAAGGAGAATTTGAGAGGAATAGGTTTCATTTTGTTAGACCGTGAAATGAAGGAAAAGACCAGAGCTCCGAGGAAAGAGGGAAAAGTTTAGGATTCGAGAAGGTTTCCAAGAAATCAAGAAAGAAAGCTTGGAATCGACAATCTAAGGTATGGGGAGTATTGTCTTTAATGGTTTTCAATATAGGAATTCGATGTGTTTAAAGCTGATTTTGAGCTTTATATGGGTTTTTGGATTTTGAGTAAATTGGTGCTTTAGTGCATTTTGTGGATTGATTATTAAAGGTTGAATTTAATCGGATAAAAGTAGACCTTCGAGGCTAAACCTTCTGTTGATGATATGTGGAATCTTGTAGAGAAAGGGATTTATGGGGTTTATGAGAATCTTTGGGGTTGTGAAGGTTTAGGTGATTTTGAGGTCAAAATAGTATAATTAATCGACCTAACAGTCTTAGGTTTTGTACCCCTGTTGCCATGATACCTTAGGAATGTTTTGGAGATATGGTTGAGGTAAAAGGAGGTTGAATTCGTAAGGTTTTTGGGTCTGTTATGCTACTGATGCCTAGCAGCGATTTCCTAAAATCGCGAGTTCGCAAAGCAAACAATTCCTTCGCAAGGCGAACATTCGCCCAGACTCGTAAAGCGAGCAGCGCAGCGAATACGTAATGATTTTGTTTGATGATACTGAGATGAACTCTAATTGTGATTTTTAGTTTGCACGGCGAACTTCCCAGCGAATTACTTCGCAAAGCGAACGGAGGTAGCGAGGGAGACAGAGTAGGGTTCTCTGGTTTTTGTATGGGATTTTGGGGATTCGCTGGCAGCTCGCAAAGCGAACGCCAGAGCAAACGAGTTGGCAAAGCGAACGCCAGCTGTTTCGCGAAATTATGTTGTGGTTCTTGTGCTGTCTTGATGTTTTGATGCTGTGATTTTTCTGATGATTTACCATGATGTTATTGATGACTATGAGATGATGATTTCGTGATGTTTTGATGAATAATTGATGACATGATTAACATGAGATTTTGATGGATGATGATACACGTAATGACTTTTATTGATGATGATGATTATGACGTTGTGTATCATGCATTCATAGCATTTTAGTGAGTTAGACTTCGGTCTATCGAGGCTTCCATCCCATTGTGTGGATGTGTGGTGGTGTATGACGTGCTCCGGTTCTTGTGTAGAATTGATCCTAATGACGGGGATCTTTGAAGGGTGATGGCCTAGTGTCCGTCGATTGTGTCGATTGGTACCACATGCATGAGTCTTGTTGTGCATTGCATTTATTTGGCATTGTTGTGATTTATGATAACGGCTTTTTGAGGTTTTCCTTGTGATGATCCTGAAGATGTTGTATATGATGATGACGCCATTTTATGCGTATCCTGTTTTTATATTGATTATAATGAATTGTGATTACTCAACCTGCATGTTTGAATGGTGCCTCCACGTGGGTAACGTGCAGGTGATCAGGCTTAGCTGTGGATGCCTTCGAGTACTTTTGGAGTTTATTTGATTTTGGTCGATGTAGAGGGTCTTGCTCTGATATTGTAACATCGGGTTGGGTCGTTGAGTCGAACCATGTTGAGTGGTTATTTTTGTCGTTATTTGATTATTATGGCTTTTAATGAAAACTCTTTTGATTTTGGATTATTGTGGTGATGGTGGTTCTGCTGCTATTTGATGGCTTTTTTATTATTTTGAGGAAAACCCGTTGTTTACGGAGCAAATGTTTTATTTTGAGTTTATTGAGAAATGTGCACCCTTCTGAGGTGATTTTTACTCTGATAATTTATGTATTTTTTCTTGTATATTCGTGGGGTAGAAAAGGGTGTTACATTAGTGGTATCAAAGCCTGGTCGGTCCGTCCGACCAGGTTTTTACGTGATGTCAGTCCCCTATCAGTCGACGAGCGTGTGTACACTGTCGATGTTTTGTTTCTTCTAACCTTATTGGTGGTGTGCAAGATGGCTGGAAGAAATGATCGTGTTATCGCTGATGCATTATAATCAGTTGCTAATGTAGTGGCTCAACTTAATCTGAATGGTGGAGTTCAGGACGAGTTTCGTGCTTTGGGGAAGTTTCAGAGGAACAATCCACTAACTTTTGTGGGTGCTCATGATCCAGCAAGTGCACACAAGTGGCTGAAGGTGATCGAGAAGGTCTTCTGAGTAATGGGGTATACTGATGAGCAACAAGTTCAGTTTGGAACGCATATGTTGGAAGAAGAGGCCGAGGATTGGTGGAATAACACCCGTCAGAGACTCGCAGATGTTGGCACTGTGATAACCTGGGTTGTGTTTAAGCAGGAGCTTCTGGGAAAGTATTTTCCAGAGGATGCTCATGGCAAGAGAGAAGTGGAGTTCCTTGAGCTGAAGCAAGGAGACATGACTGTGGCAGAGTATGATGTGAAGTTCGAGGCACTAGTGAAGTTCTGTCCGCATTACAACCGTGCTGATGCTGAAATGTCCAAGTGTCTCAAGTTCGAGAATGGGCTGAGACCGGAAATTAGGCAGGGTATTGGGTATCAACAGATCCGCAGGTATGTTGAGTTGGTGGATAAGACCAGAATCTACGATGAGGATAGCCGAGCTCGATCTGCTTACTGCAAGCAGTTGAGTGAGAAGAAAAGGCAGTATAGGGAGAAACCTTATACAACTTCAGCTGACAAGGGGAAGCAAAAGGCTTCAGATGGAAAAAATACAAGTGGGTGAGCAGCTCCCGCTTCTGGGATGTGTTATAACTGTGGCGAACAAGGCCACCGTGCTGATGTGTGTACCAATAATGTGTTGAGGTGCTACAGATGTGGTAAGAAGGGTCATAGAGCTACTGACTGCAAGGATGATGGTCCAACCTATTTCAATTGTGGGGAGAAGGGTCACATCAGTACCCAGTGTCAGAAGCCAAAGAAGACTGCCACTGCTGCTCAGACCAGTGGAAGAGTGTTTGCTTTGAGTGGTGCAGAAGCTCCTGAGAAGGACAACTGTCATACCCCAAATTTGTCCTACCTGTGTATACGTTTTCATCTGCGTATCCATCCACTAACAATTATCCAAAAAATCCAAAAAATATATATCAGTTATTCAAATCCAAGCGTTGTAAGGTTGAATTAAGTTTCATTTGAGGATATCCAGTCAGGGGTGTGTGGCTAGGCAAGAATTTGGTTTCATGATCAAGTCAAATGTGTATGAACCAGGTTATCAGGTTGTATGTAAGTCAAGTGCTTCATGGTTAACAATCACCAAGGACCAGATTTGCTTTCCAATCAGGGTTTGGTGCAGTGTATCGAGATTCATGGTTCAATTCATAATCTTCTGATTTTAAAAGCATGTTCTTGTTCAGTTGGTTCAAAACAAGGATTTCGACTTATTGGTACTCAAGTGGCCATGATCAAGTGGATTCATTTGTTATGATTAATCAGTTCGATTCAAGGCAGATCCTCTTTGATTTAATGAGTGGCATTCAAGTTTAATTGTCAAGATTGTAAGTGTTATGGAGGCATATTGCAAAACCAATTCACTTCCATTTTCTACATTCGAATTATCCATTTCCATTTTCATAAACCATAATCCATATTCAATTTCTACCATAAATCCATTATCCATTATCCATAATTCTCCATTTTTCTAACCCAAATTCTATTAACCATTTTTTCATATCCACTTTTCCAAACCAATTTCAATATCCATTCATTAACCAAATCCTCTTTTTCTAACCCAATTTCAAATTATTCAAATCCATTTTTCTAATCCTCTGTGTTTAATTTATTTTCCATATTTATTTCCATTTATCCATTCAAATAACTATAATCTATTTTTTCATTCACAAAAAGTCCTTTTCATTATCCATTACCATTCACACAAGAATCTACAAAATATTCTAATATATTCCTATGCCTATATCAAGAGCTCAATTGTCCATTTATATTACAATAAAAGCCCATGAGATTAAAGGCCCATTGTCCGTTGCTACAACAATTTAAAAAAAAAGAGAAAGTCATGAAGACTTTTGCCTTCGGATGCTTTTCCACAAGGCCATCAAATCACAACTACCCTCCAAAATGAAACCGTACTGCTGCATACCTTCTGCACATGAAAGTGACATTACGTAACAAGCCCAGCCCGCTACAACAAAACCTGCATCCTGCGCATAACCAACCTGCAATACTCTGCTATACCAAGACAAGAATTTTGTACTGATAAACTTAATGGAGAAGTTTAAATTGTTTTAAAAAGGGAGGAAATTAAGAACAGGAGAAGAAATTCGGGGGGGGGGGGGGGGGGGGGGGTGGGGGAACGAAGAGCACATACCTCTTCATCCTCATACAGTACCATAGGGTCACCCTTCATTATTTTTTTAAAAAAAACAGCTTTCAACTTCAACCGTGTGGCAACATACACAAAACCATTATCTTTCCTCCACGATCATCACCATTAACGCCACTCCCTTCCTCTTCACTAACCGTAAACCGACCACAACAAGAACAATCTGAAACTGTCCATCTTCGAAAGCCCTTCTTCCAAGCATCTTTTTTCGCCTTCAAATCTTTCAGCCTTGAAAAAACCTCCGAGCAACAACCATCTACATACCTCCGCCGATACGCACAATAAATATCACAACTAGTTTCTGTCACAGATCCACTTCTCCATCAAACACCACCTTAGACCTCCACAAAACTCATCGTTTCATCTTTAATCTTTACACACAAAAAACCCATCCATCATTCGCAAACAAGAATCTCACGCAGAGTAGGAGGAAAAGAAGATCTAGAAAAGGCCGATATCATAAAAGAAGATATACCTTGAGTTTGGTTCGTCAACAGTATGCTCGCCAGAAGATTCGTTTTTCCGATTCGGACTTGCGGTTTCTTCTTGAGGGGAGTTCAGCGTGCGACTTTGTAAGGCGAGAGAGATAGAAATGGCGGTGACGGAAACGGATCGCGAGAGCAGAGAGAACGATCAAGAGATTGAGAAAGAACTCGACTAAGAGAGACGCATGAGAGGACGAGTCGTCGGCGGTGATTGTTTCTTCTGCGTCTCCACAAGCGATTGAGCAATCAATGGTGAGACAGGTGCGAGTGAGAAGAGAGAAACGAGATTGAAAGTGAGAGGGAGGGCGTTTAGTGATGGTGGTATGACCACTCTTACCTTGTTTCATTACGGTGCATTTTTAGATATTTTGGGGTTGTACAACGGCTGTAAAATAGGGTTTCTGATACCCCTTTCCTTTATAGATAAACCGGGTCGACCCAGAATCCGACCCGCGTTTCATTGAGAGGCGCCCCCAGGGGGGCTGCGGATTTACAGTCCGAGTTGCAGGCCCATTTCTCTCTTTTCCAACCTTTTTCTTATTTTTCTTTTATTTTAGTTAGTATTTTAAACTTTAGATTTAGTATTTTAGGATTAGAGATCTTTATTTTAACCTTACATTTTTAATAATGAAAATATAAAAAATGATGATGATAATTATCAAAAAGACAAAAAAAAATATATTTATATCCTTAGGATTAGTATTAGGATTAGAGATTTTTAATTTAAGGCTTAGAGATTTTGTTTGGTAACCCTTACTTTTTAATATAAGAAAAAAAACTCCTAATCATTTTAAAACACTTAAAATATTTAATCTAGATCAAAACACTCAACCCCTTAAGAATACAATCTTTTCTCAAATTAAAATTCTTTATCTAATTAAATTCCTAATTTTTTTTAAATCAAATTAAATCATAATCCACTTTCTTTAATTCTTAAAAATATTTTCTTAAATCAAGTCATAAAATATTTAGGTTAATATTTCTAAACTATTTTCTTAATTAATTATGGAAGTAGTGGGCTTTTGGAGTCTAGCACTCCTTGGGCCCTTGAACAAACGCTCTTGAGGCGCACGCCTTGAGCTGTGTTCGTTTCGACCTTCCATTTCTAAAAGACTTAATCCTCCTTAAAACTTAATGTGTTCAAACCTCTAATCCGGTTTAACACGTCTAATTAAGATACTATAATAAAATTCAAATCTTTTTCTTAATCAAACTACAAAAGTAGTGGACTCTTGAGGTCTAGCACTTCTTGGGCCCTTGAATGAATGTTCTTAAGGCACACACTTTGGATTGTGTTCGTTTCGATCTTTCGTTCCTAAAACACTTGCCCTAATTATATGGACAAAGAAGTCCATTGTCCAACAAACACAATTTCATAATTAATCAAATGAAAAAGGCGTTGTTGGGATCTAACATCCCAGTAATGCCCCGATTAATTGGTTGCGAGACCGACGTCTCATTTATCAAATAATCGTCATTCTTCCCTCAAAACACCTAACAAAGCAAACACTTCCCACGCAACTGAAACCTTAATACACTTAATCCACAACTCAAACACCTTTCCCAAAGAACATTGTTTAAGTCATTCTTTCGCGCATATGAACTCGTGCTTCAGCCTCCCCTAGCGAGCAGACAAGCCAATGTTTAGTAGTTAGAATGCAACCTAAACTCTCGTTCGCCTAAAACACGTCCAAATCAAACCTTTTTCTCAATCAAATCTCTAATATACTTAATTCATACTCAAACAACTTTCACAAAAGAACATTGTTTAGTCCATTCTTTCGCGCATATGAACTCGTGCTTCAGCCTCCCCCAGCGAGCAGACAAGCCAACGTTTAGCAGTTAGAATGCGAATTAAACACTCGTTCGCTTAAAAAACACAAACCAACTGTAGTCCCACGAACTACGAATGCTCTGACTTTCCCATTGCACGAGGGAATACGTAGGCCCAAGGGTTCTCAATCCTTGCCGAGCACCCTAATAAAAAACCACCCATTCCCCCTTAGAAAATAATATCAGTCTTAGAAGAAAACAAACAAACCAAGCTAACCTTTCTCACGAATTGAATCAAGAGGTTCTCGTTGAGTACAATGGACGTAGAGGGTGTTAATACCTTCCCTCTTGCGTAATCGACTCCCGAACCCGAATTTGGTTGCGATGACCATGTTCTTATCTCCCTTTAAAGGTTGTATCAATATTTTTCTTTCCCTAACTTAGGATAAATAAAGTTCGGTGGCAACTCTGTTTTAAACAGTTTTTTTCCGCGTCCATTGTGAGGTTCGTATTTTTCGAGGTACGACAACAACCTGATTCGAGGTACATGTTTTATTAATAATATCGAGTTGGTTGCTATTATTAATACTAGTGCTACTCATTCTTTTATCTCGCTTGAATGTGCTAATAGATTGGGTTTGAAGTTGTCTGATATAAATGGGAATATGGTAATAGAAACTCCAGCTAATGGTTCTGTTACTACTACTTTTGTGTGTTTGAGATGTCCTGTGACGATTTTTTAGAAGAGTTTTGTGATGGATTTGGTGTGCTTACCCTTGCACCAAATCGATGTAATCTTTGGAATGAACTGGTTGGAGTTTAACCGTGTTCATATCAATTGTTATAACAAGACTGGGGAGTTTCCTGAGTTTGGTGATGTTGGAGAGTTGATGTTCTTGTCTGGTAAGAAAGTGGATGAACTGGTGGGAGACGAAGCTTTGGTGTTTGCAATATTTGCATCGTTACAGATTGATCGTGAAGCTGCAAGTGTCGACTTACCTATTGTATGTGAATTTCTATATGTGTTTCCAGAGGACATCAGTGACTTGCCTCCAGAACGTGAAGTAGAGTTTGCAGTGGACTTAATACCAGGTATGAGTCCAGTGTCGATGGCTCTTTACCGGATGTCCGCTTATGAGTTAAGTGAATTGAAGAAACAGTTGGAAGAGATGCTTGAGAAGAGGTTTGTTCGACCAAGTGTTTCTTCGTGGGGTGCTCCTGTGCTGCTAGTGAAGAAGAAGGACGGAAGCATGAGGTTGTGTGTTGATTATCGGCAGTTGAATAAAGTGACTATCAAGAATAAATATCCACTTCCGAGAATCGAAGATTTGATGGATCAGCTAGTAGGTGCCTGTGTGTTTAGCAAGATTGGTTTGAGGTATGGTTATCATCAGATTTGTTTTAAGCCTGAAGATATTCCAAAGACGGCTTTCAGGACGAGGTATGGTCACTATGAATACATTGTGATGCCATTTGGTGTATCCAATGCACCTGGTGTGTTCATGGAGTACATGAATCATATCTTTCATGAGAATTTGGACAAGTTTGTGGTGGTGTTTATCGATTATATCTTGATATATTCTAGATCAGAAGAAGAACATTCTGAGCATTTGAGAACTGTGTTGCAAGTATTGAAGGAGAATAAGTTGTATGCAAAACTGTCCAAGTGTGAGTTCTGGTTGAAGGAAGTGAGTTTTTCGGGCCATGTGATTTCAAGTGGTGGGATTGTTGTTGATCCCTCAAAAATTGATGTTGCGTTACAGTGGGAGACTCCGAAGTCTGCTACCGAGATACGAAGTTTTCTGGGATTAGCGGGTTATTACCACAAGTTTATCGAAGGCTTTTCTAAGTTGGCATTACCTTTGACTCAGTTGACTCGAAAGGTTCAAGCTTTTATGTGGGATGTAGCGTGCAAAGAGAGTTTTGTGGAATTGAAGAAGAGGTTTACGACCGCTCAAGTGTTGATTTTGCCTAATCCGAGTTAATCTTTTGTGGTGTATTGTGATGCGTCGAAGATGGGTCTTGGTGGAGTATTGATGCAGAATGGACAAGTTGTTGCCTATGCTTCGAGACAATTGCGAGTTCATGAGAGTAATTATCCTACACATGACTTGGAATTGGCCGCTGTGGTGTTTGTGTTGAAGATTTGGAGACATTATCTGTTTGGCTCTAAGTTTGAAGTGTTCAGTGATCATAAAACTCTGAAGTATCTATTTGATTAGAAAGAATTGAATATGAGGCAGAGAAGGTGGTTAGAGCAGTTGAAGGATTTCGATTTTGATTTGAGTTATCATCCGGGAAAAGCAAATGTAGTGGCCGATGCATTGAGCAGAAAGTCATTGCATATGTCGATGCTCATGGTGAAAGAGTCGGAGTTACTTGAACAATTCCGAGATTTGAGTTTGGTATGTGAAGCCACTCCCGACAGTGTGAAGTTGGGAATGTTGAAGTTGACGAGTGGCATTCTGGAAGAGATCGGAGTGGGACAACAATCTGACTTGAAGTTGGTTGACCAATTGACATTGATTAATCAAGGTAACGGAGGAGAATTCTGGATTGACGAGAATGGTGTGATGAAGTTTCGGGATAGAGTATGTGTCCCAGATGTTCCAGAAATTAAGAAGAGTATTTTAGAAGAAGGACACCGAAGTGGTTTGAGTATTCAACCCAGTGCTACAAAGATGTACCAGGATTTGAAAAAGTTATTTTGGTGGTCGGGTATAAAGAAGGATATTGCAAAGTTTGTTTATGCGTGTTTGACGTGTCAGAAGTCGAAGATTGAGCATCAGAAGACTTTAGGTATGATGCAGCCATTGAATATTCCAGAATGGAAATGGGATAGCATTTCCATAGATTTTGTGTCGGGATTACCGAGAACTGCCAAGGGAAATTATTCAATTTGGGTGATCGTGGATAGATTAACTAAGTCGGCCCATTTCTTGCCGATGAAGATTAATCATTCTATGCAGAAGCTAGACGAGATGTACATCGAAGAGATTGTGAAGTTACATGGGATACCTTCGAGCATTGTGTCGGATAGAGATCCAAGATTTACATCTAGGTTCTGGAAGAGTTTGAAAGATGCTTTGGGTACTAAGTTGAGGATAGTTTTGCCTATCATCCGCAGACGGACAGACAAACAGAAAAGACTATCCAATCCTTAGAGGATTTGCTGAGGGCTTGTGTGTTGGATCAAGGTGGATCGTGGGATAGTCATTTGCCGTTGATCGAGTTTACCTACAACGACAGTTTTCATGCTAGTATTGGGATGGCGCTGGCTGAAGCTTTGTGTGGAAGGAGGTGTAGGACTTCATTGTGTTGGTATAAATCGAGCGAGAGTGTTGTGCTCGGCCCCGAGATTGTGCAAGAGACGACCGAGAAGATTAAGATGATCCAAGAAAGGATGAGAGCGTCGTAGAGTCATTAGAAGAGCTACCATGATAAGAGAAAGAAGACACTTGAATTCCAAGAGGGAGATCAAGTGTTTTTTAGGGTGACGCTAGTGACTGGTGTGGGTCGAGCTTTGAAGTCTAAGAAGCTCACTCCACGTTTTGTTGGTCCATATCAAATCTCACAGAGGATAGGAGAGGTAGCCTATCGAATCGCTTTACCGCCGTCACTTGCAAATTTGCATGACGTGTTCCATGTGTCTCAGTTGAGGAAGTACATTCTGGATCCGTCGCATATGATATAGATGGATGATGTACAAGTGAGGGATAACCTGATAGTGGAAGCTCTACCTGTGCGGATTGACGGTCGAGAGATGAAGCAACTGTGGGGTAAGGACATAACTTTGGTGAAGGTGTTGTGGGGTGGACCGGCTGGCGAAAGTTGGACTTGGGAACATGAAGATCAGATGAGGGAGTCGTATCCGACTCTATTTCTTTGAGGTAATTTTCAAGGGCGGAAATTCTTTAAGTGGGGGAGAGTTGTAACACCCCAGATTTCGTAAGAATATTTATTTAATTTATTTAAATATAATATTCATGAATTTTTGTGAATTTTGGTGGTTTAAGTTGATGTTTGTAATTTTGTGGGGTTTTGGTTATTTATTTAAATAATAGTATATAATATGGAATATATTAGTATTATTATTAATTTAAATAATATTAGAGGAATTAAGGGTAAGATGGACTTTTCAGGGGGATTAGTGAGGGTATTATTAGGAAAGCCCATTTTAGAAACCCAAAGGTTTAACAAAAAGGAGAATTTGAGATGAATAGGTTTCATTTTGTTAGACCGTGAAAAGAAGGAAAAGACCAGAGCTCCGAGAAAAGAGGGAAAAGCTTAGGATTCGAGAAGGTTTCCAAGAACTCAAGAAAGAAAGCTTGGAATCGACAATCTAAGGTATGGGGAGTATTGCCTTTCATTATTTTCAATATAGGAATTCGATGTGTTTAAAGCTGATTTTGAGGTTTATATGGGTTTGTGGGTTTTTGAGTAAATTGGTGCTTTAGGGCATTTTGTGGATTGATTATTAAGGGTTGAATTAAATCGGATAAAAGTAGGCCTTCGAGGCTAAACCTTCTGTTGATGATATGTTGATCTTGTAGAGAAAGGGATTTATGGGGTTTATGAGAATCTTTGGGGTTGTGAAGGTTTAGGTGATTTTGAGGTCAAAATAGTATAATTAATCGACCTAACATCGTAGGTTTTGTACCCCTGTTGCCATGATACGTTAGGAATGTTTTGGGGATGTGGTTGAGGTAAAAGGAGGTTGAATTCGTAAGGTTTTTGGGTCTGTTATGCTACTGATGCATAGCAGCGATTTCCTAAAATCCCGAGTTCGCAAAGCGAACAATTCCTTCGCAAGGCGAACATTCGCCCAGACTCGCAAAGCGAGCAGCGCAGCGAATGCGCGATGATTTTGTTTGATGATACTGAGATGAACTCTAATTGTGATTTTTAGTTTACACGGCGAACTTCCCAGCGAATTACTTCGCAAAACGAACGGAGGTAGCGAGGGAGACAAAGTAGGGTTCTCTGGTTTTTGTATGGGATTTTGGGGGTTTGCTGGCAGCTTGCAAAGCGAACGCCAGAGCGAACGCGTTCACAAAGCGAACATTCTAGCGAACGCCTGCTGTTTCACGAAATTATGTTGTGGTTCTTGTGCTGTCTAGATGTTTTGGTGCTGTGATTTTTCTGATGATTTACCATGATGTTATTGATGACTATGAGATGATGATTTCGTGATGTTTTGATGAATAATTGATGACATGATTAACATGAGATTTTGATGGATGATGATACACGTAATGACTTTTATTGATGATGATGATTATGACGTTGTGTATCGTGCATTCATAGCATTTTAGTGAGTTAGACTTCGGTCTATCGAGGCTTCCATCCCATTGTGTGGATGTGTGGTGGTGTATGACGTGCTCCGGTTCTTGTGTAGAATTGATCCTAATGACGGGGATCTTTGAAGGGTGATGGCCTAGTGTCCGTCGATTGTGTCGATTGGTACCACATGCATGAGTCTTGTTGTGCATTACATTTATTTGGCATTGTTGTGATTTATGATAACGGCTTTTTGAGGTTTTCCTTGTGATGATCCTGAAGATGTTGTATATGATGATGCCGCCATTTTATGCATATCCTGTTTTTATATTGATTATAATGAATTGTGATTACTCACCCTGCCTGTTTGAATGCTGCCTCCACGTGGGTAACGTGCAGGTGATCAGGCTTAGCTGTGGATGCCTTCGAGGACTTTTGGAGTTTATTTGCTTTTGGTCGATGTAGAGGGTCTTGCTCTGATATTGTAACATCGGGTTGGGTCGTTGAGTTGAACCATGTTGAGTGGTTATTTTTGTCGTTATTTGATTATTATGGCTTTTAATGAAAACCCTTTTGATTTTGGATTATTGTGGTTATGGTGGTTCCGCTGCTATTTGATGGCTTTTTTATTATTTTGAGGAAAACCCGTTGTTTACGGAGCAAATGTTTTATTTTGAGTTTATTGAAATGTGCACCCTTCTGAGGTGATTTTTACTCTGATAATTTGTGTATTTTGCCCTGTATATTCGTGGGGTAGAAAAGGGTGTTACACCAAACATATGGTAACCTAAGCAACATGCAATAAACTTGAAAGGAAGGATGACCTACTACCAAACACATGGTAGCCTAAGCAAAGGTATCCAGTGAAACAAAGAAAGGTATATTACCTACTATCAAACATATGATAGCCTAAGTAGAGGTAATAGACTCAGGAAGAAATATTGCCTACTACCAACACCTGGTAGCCTAAGCAAAGACATCTGACCAAAAATAGATAGACATATTACCTACTATCAAACATATGATAACCTAAGTAGAGGTAATAGACTCAGGAAGAAAGATGGCCTACTACCAACACCTGGTAGCCTAAGCAAAGACATCTGACCAAAAATAGATAGACATATTACCTACTATCAAACATGTGATAGCCTAAGCAGAGGTAATAGAATCAGGACGAAAGATGGACTACTACCAACACCTGGTAGCCTAAACAAAGACATCTGACCAAAAATAGATAGACATATTACCTACTATCAAACATATGATAGCCTGAGCAGAGGTAATAGACTTGAAAAGAAAGATCACCTACTACCAACTTGTGGCAGCCTAAGCAAAGGTGTCTAACAAAAAAAAAGGTGTATTACCTACTATCAAAACATATGATAGCCTAAGCAAAGGTAAACACAAAAGGAAAGATGACCTACTACCAAACATGGTAGCCTAAGCAAACGTATCTGACCAAAAAGATAGACATATTACCTACTATCAAACAAATATTAGCCTAAGCAGAGGTAACATACTTGAAAAGAAAGATCACCTACTACCACTTATGGTAGCCTAAGCAAAGGTGTCTAAATCTAAAGGAAATATTACCTACTACCAAGTATGGTAGCCTAAGCCAAAGGTAACTGACCAAAAGAAAGGAGTATTACCTACTATCAAACATATGATAGCCTAAGCAAAGGTAATAAACTCGAGAAAAAAGACCACCTACTATCAAACATATGATAGCCTAAGCAAAGATGTCTGACTCAGAAGGAAAGATTACCTACTACCAAGTATGGTAGCCTAAACCAAAGGAAACTGACCAAAAGAAAGGCGTATTACATACTATCAAACATATGATAGCCTAAGCAAAGGTAATAAACTCGAGAGAAAATATCACCTACTATTAAACATATGATAGCCTAAGCAACAGGTGTCTGACTCAAAAGGAAAGATTACCTACTACCAACCACGGTAGCCTAAGCAACAAGTAACTGGCCAAAACAAGCTTCCACGATCAGAATATGATCCAGCTTCTTACTTTAACTAAATGATCCATTTAGAAAGGGTAAATAAACCTTCCCAATGCTCTGAGGTTGTATGCCACGAGCAGGTCTCAGTTTCTTCTTTTAAATAAAAATGATAAAGATAAACCTTTCAATGCTTCGAGGTTGTCTGCCTCGATCAAAGTCTTAAAATAGAAGCTATGGGGTTGTCTACCTCAAGCAAAGTCTTGAAATAGAAGCTACGAGGTTGTCTGCCTCAAGTAAAGTCTTGAAATAAAAGCTGCGAGGTTGTCTGCCTCTGGCAAGGTCTTAAAATAGAAGCTACGAGGTTGTTTGCCTCAAGCAAAGTCTTGAAATAAAAGCTTCGAGGTTGTCTGCGTCGAGCAAAATCTTGAAATAAAAGCTGTGAGGTTATCTGCCTTGAGCAAGGTTTTGAAATAAAAGCTACGAGGTTGTCTGCTTTAAGGAAAGTCTTGAAATTAAAGCTACGAGGTTGTCTACCTCGAGCAAAGTCTTGAAATAAAAGCTGTGAGGTTGTCTGCCTCAAGCAAGGTCTTGAAATAGAAGCTACGAGGTTTTCAGCCTCGAGAAAAGTCTTGAAATAGAAGCTACGAGGTTGTCTGCCTCGAGCAAGGTCTTGAAATAGAAGCTACGAGGTTGTCTTCCTCGAGCGAAGTCTTGAATTAAAAGCCATGAGGTTGTCTGCCTCGAGCAAAGTCTTGAATTTATCTGGAAAGGTGAATACTTATAGGAAAGTATCTTCACAGGGTATTGAAGTTTCACCGGAGATTAATGACTTCATTGGGGATCCATAACCTTACTGGAGATTAGGAAACTTCATCGGGGATCTTCAAAAAGATGCAAGCCTGTTGATTTATAAACATGTCTTCTCAAATAGAGAAAGATCACTTGAATCTTCACCAAACTTCTCGGAGAGATGCCATTTGATGGAGGTAAATTGAATAGTGGACTCAGTGGGGAGAACCTCACTGAGGTGTAATATTGTTGTAGTTTGAAATTACATCGAAGCAAATAAAATCCTAATAACAGGAATTCTCAAATAGAGAAACACTTGTAAAGTCTTCATCGAACTTCTCTGACGGATTTCCAGAGAGATGCCATTTGTTGGAGGATAAGTTGATAATCTTGATAATTTGATGGGGATAGACAAACTGTCTTGAAAAGAGACTGCCATTTGCCATCCAAATAGAAAACCTGAGAACAAAACAAGTTGCTCAAATAAAGAGGCTGCCACTTGTCGTCTGGGTATAAATTCCAAAAAATGTTGTAACAACACTGTTGGAGAAATGATTATGTCTTCCATGGTAATCTTCAAATAGACCCTTACTGGGAACATAAAGTGCAAAATAAATGCACACTCGATTTAGGTCCAATAGCCTAGAGAGATTCAAAATTGTGATCGTCAGGGACTAAAGATCAATTCAGGAAATAACTGAAGATAAACGGTCAAGCAAAACTTTATCCAATAAGGAATGAACTCAATTGGGGTTTATCTTTATCCAGAAATGGAAAAGAAAACTAAAGCAAAAATCTTTCACGACAATCAAACTCAGTGGGGAATTAGAAAGGATGTACACTTTCTGCTTAAAGCTGACGACTCTAATGGAGAGAGAAGATAAACCAAGTCACTTGGGGATAAACGCAGCCAAAATGAATGACCAAACAAACATCACAAAAATGCAAAATACACACATGCCATGTATGTCTATATGAATGAATGTATGTCATGTCATGCTTATGCTGACAAAACAAACAAAAAGAAGTAAACTGGAGATGAAATAAACATCTCGACTTGGGGAAATGAGAACACTCCACTTAGGGATATAACATCATGACTTCACTTTAGGGATTGTCAAGATAAATCTCGCGATTCTATTGGGGATGAGAAAGATCCACTGGGAAAAGAATCAAGCTCGTGATTGGAGATACTTCATATGGGATAAAACAAATATCCACTGTGAATTGAAGTAGATTGAATGAAAATTTTGGAGATGCCAGAGCTAAGGCCTCACAGGGGATAAAGTTAATATCCACTTCATTGGGGAAGCTCAAATCAAAGTCGCAGTTGTAGATGTTAGAGTTGAGACTCCATGGGGATGAAATAAACATCCACTTTGTTGGGGAAGATTGAAGTTGTAAGAAATTCACTAAGGAGTGAAATAATATTCACTTCACTGGGATGGTTGAAGCCAAGGAGATTTATTGGGAATTCTCAAGTCACCAACTAGGGAACTCTTGCATCAATCTTTCCATGACTGCTTGGAATAGACTCATTGGGGAATGGAGGAGTCCAAAGATTCACTGAGGAATATCAGAGTCCAAAGATTCACTGGGAAACATACATTCATTTCACTTGGGGAAATATGAAGCCAGAGCAGCCTACCGGGGAAAATAGGGTAACTTCTATGGGAAACAAAGACAACTCCACTAGGGAGAAAAGCCTCAACATCAATAAACATGTACACACGATAAACACTGGGAAGGTTTATGATCAATGGATCAATCAACAAGCGCTGTCAGTTTATGCTTCGTTGGGGATTTTTACTGAAAAATTGTCTAAACGTGCTTCTGCAACATTAAGACTTCTTGGGGAACATAGTTTTGTTGGAGATTAGCAAACCTCATCGGGGATATCAAATGGGATGCAGTTCGGTTGACTCGCAAAACATGTCTTCTCAAATAAAGAGAAAGATCAACTGTAAGATTCTTCACCAAACTTCTCGAAGAGATGCAATTTAATGGAATTAAACTCGATAATGAACTCATTGGAAAGCATTATTGATTGTAATTTGAAAGTTGAATTGGAGCAAACAAGATTCTTGTAATAGGAATTCTCAAATAAAGAGAAACACTTGTAAAGTCTTCAACAAACTTCTCTGATGGAACTTCCGGAGAGATGCCATTTGATGAGAGGATAGTCGATGATCAGATAATTTCACTGGGGATAAACAAACTATCCTGAATAGAGACTTCCATTTGCCATCCAATTAGAAAACCTGAGAACAAAACAAACTGCTCAAATAAAGAGGCTGTCACTTGTTGCCTGGGCATGAACTCCAAGAGAATGTCACAACACTGTTTGGAGAAAAGGATTTGTCTTCAATGGTGATTTTCACATAGATTCTTCTTGGGGAGACAAAGTGCAAAATAAATGCACACTCAATCTAGGTTTAACATCCTAGGAATCCAAATACCATAATTGTCAGAGACCAAAGTTCGGTCCAGGAATGAACTGGAAAGAAACGGTCAAACAATACTATACCAAATGAGGAGTGAACTCCACTAGGGATTTATCCTATCCAAGTATGGAAAGGAATAGCTAAAGCAAAGATCTTCCACGAGGAATGAATTCAGTGGGGAATTTAGAAAGGATACACACTTTCTGCTTAAAGCTAGAAACTCTACTGGGAGATAGGATAAACATCACTTGGGGGTAAACACAACCAAAGTGAGTGAAGGAAACAACAATCACAAAAATGCAGAAATACATATGTATCATGTATGTGTGTATGAATGAATGTTTACATGTTATGTTCAGGCTGACAAAACAGGCAAAAAAGACAAACTGGAAAGGAAATAAACATCTCAATTGGATACTCTGCCAATCTTAACAAGATAGAAACATCACTGAGGATGCATTGAAAACCACATATGGAACAAAGTTCATCTTCGAGGCTTCAAACTTTCTGGGGAGAAGAAGATACTTCACTTGGGGATAACCCAACATAATCTGATATCTTCAAAGACCCGATGAGGGATAACAACATGAACTCCACTTTCACAGGGGAAGAAAAGATTCGTTGGAGAAGGAATCACCCATAACTGGAGAAGCTTGAATCGAAATCACAACTGGAAATACCAAATCTGAGACTTCATAGGGGATAAAATAAATATCCACTTCATTGGAGAGGTATGCATCAGAGTTGTAACTGAGGATGCTAGAACTGAGACTTCATGGGGAATGAAATAAGCATTCACTTCGCTGGGGAAGAAGGGAGTCATAAGAGATTCACTGGGGAACTCTTAGGTTACCAAACTTGTCATAACCACCTGAATTAGATACTTATTGGGGAATTGTCATGACCACCTGAAGTAGAGACTTATTGGGGATATCTGTAAGGCATATCACCAGAACAACGCAGTTTTGCATTTCAACTGCATGGTGATCATCACAAATGAACAACAGTTCTTGTGAATGGGTAAAAATAAACTTCAATTCTCAAATGCTCCAGATTACATTGCTTATGAGAAGAGATCGTCTCAAGAGGATTTTACAGAAAAACTTGGCATCCAAAATGCCCTAGTGTCTTCAAACTGTTGGAGAGATTTATCGAATCTTGACATAAATGCCCCAGGTTGACTGTATTTGGCACAACTGGGTCTTCAAACTTGTCTCCTTAGGGATGATCAGGCTGTGGAAGCAACAACTGGAAAACAACTTGCCCCTGTTTAGTAGGGTCTTCGTGCCCATGGATATGATCATCTTTTTGGAATAATTTGCTATTTACTCATCAAAGTTTCAAACCTCCAAAGATTAAAATCATCACTGATGCTCACATGCAAGCTTCTATGATATCAAGTATTGTTAGTAAGCAAAAAAAAATGTTGATTGTGAAACTGCTAATGCAACACACATGTTAGTCTTGAAGTTTTTATTGAAAAGATATTTGTTGCGGTGAGAATCGGATATTAAGTTATTAATTAACTTGAATCAGACATCTTTGAAATTCACCACCGAGCTTTGATTTATCCAAAGGAAAGGGTAAAGATCGGAGAAAACCCTAATTGCGCTATGTGAAGACACAACTAAGAGATCTAAGGCTCGGGGGTTGGTTATACCTAGGGGAGGTGTTAGCATCCTAGATATATGTAGTACTCTACAGGAACCTATTGTTTGTATTTGTGTTGTGTTATTGTTTGCTTGCTAAGGGATATATGCTAAGGCTAAGATAAAGACCTATGGTGAATACCAAGGTACTAAAGGTAAAGACCTAATGGTAAAGACCTAATGGTAAAGACCTAGGGGTATATACACTAAGTATGCTCGCCAAGACATCACATCTCATGCCTACGTATCCTAATAAGGATGGAATCAGAGCATTCGTAGTTCACCTCAACTAGGGTGAGGAACCGTTGACTATGGTCAAAGTTCCAAGGGGAATGAGTATAATACTCATGTAGAGTTAAAGAACTCTCTATGCCTAAGTTGAAGGAGTAAATCTAAGAGGTTGACTTTGAACAAAGTCAAAAGGAAGTAAATACTCATGATGATGAGAATCACATAGAGTTTAAGAACTCTATCCTAATCTCTAAGTTTAAAAAGGTGAATGGCTCTAATAAGGCCGCAGGGAAATGGAACATCATTATGATGATGCTCACATAGAGTTGAAGAACTCTAGGTGAATCCTAAGTTGTAAGGTAAGTGGCTCTAATAAGGCCAAAGAGGGAAGTAAACATTTATGATGATAGTGTTTACAAGAGAGGTAAAGATCCTAACCTAAACTAGGTCAAAGGGGGAATGGCTCTAAAGAGGCCAAGGGATTGGAATGGCTTTAAAGAGTCCAAGAGGTAATGAACTATCTATGACATTAAAGTCAATAGAGAGACTTTCCTTTGGAAGGAGGGGAGCAGAGAGGGTTAAGGAGAAGAGCTAATAAGCTAGCCTCACTTAATGGGATAACTTAATAAAGTTGGAAAGTAAAGAATAACAATGATACTCACATGAAATTGATGATGTTGATAAACACATGAATACAATACATGAATTGAGATGGTGAATGTGATGACATTCAAAGTAAACATTTAAGAAAGTATACAAGCATTATCTTAACACACAAGGATCATTCATTAATGTGAGGGAAGTCTCTCTCTATGTACTTGATTTTAATGATGTCAAAACTATCATGCTTTGCACATATATATTTCACATGAATGCACATTAGGTGTTCTAAGGATGTTTGATCATGTTGGCAATGTTCTAGGTGCATTAGATATGGTTAAACACCTTTAGGAAAGTCAAAAGTGTGATTTTTACATGTTTGAATGGTGTGAGTCGACTCATGACCTGGTTCAGGTCGACTCATACATGCTGAATTTGTGTCTGTTAAAACTGTGTGCTGCGGGTATGCTCAGGTCGACTCTTCAGGTCGACGCATACATCCTGCATTTGTGTATATCAAAAACTGGGTGTTATGAGTCGACGCATAGACCTGTTTAGGTCGACCGGTCGCTGTTTTGCACAAATTTTCTGCTGTGTTATTCACTCTAAAATTCTGTTTCTCTCATGTATTTCTTCTAGGATATTATATATATCATTTTTAGCTCATTTTTCAACAAGCACAAGAAACGTGAAAGATTTTATGCCATTTTCTCTCATCAATTTCATCTCCTTCCTTGAGCATTCAAACAACTACACATAACTAATTTTTGTTTGTTGTGTTCATTGATTTGAAGTGATAAGGTTCAGATTTCTGGAAGTGTTATCTTCATTTCTGAGTTGAGATTTGTGGTAGGTGTTTCTTGAATAAAACCTTAGGGTTTTCTCCTCCAAGAATCTAAGGGATTTTGGGGTTTTTTTGCACAAGCCAATTCGTTCTACAAGGATTCAGCTGGGCGAAGGTAACCGAAGAGATCGGTTTAGTAGCTGTAATCAGAGGATCGTAGAAGAGTGGTTTGGGTTCGAATCTTTGGTAGATTGCAATTGATCGAGTGAAGGTAATCGAAGAAGAGTGTGTTCCTTTGGTTTAGTAGCGCGGGACGATAATTGGATCAACCATATTCGAAGCACTTGATTCATCTTGAATCAAGGGAAGAGAAGGCTCTACATCAACAATTCGAAGACGTTCGAAGATTTGATTGTTCATAGTTTTCTCTTGTATAAACGTACAATTGCAACGATAATATATATATCTCAATTCCATGTTTGGAATTGGGGGCAGAGGTACCCATAGCGAGGACGGTTGGGGAACTGCCTAATCAAATTGCGTTTGTTCTCTTTCTCCTTCAACTCTTTATATTTTCTGCATTGTTTGAATTTGTCAAGTTTTCAATTTGTCTGAATTTCTGAGGTGTTGTAATCTAGAGCTGAAAAATCGTTTTTGTTAAAGTGATACAATTCTTTGAATTGTATCTAGGAGCAGCTTGAACTTACTAACCATAGAAATTCTGCACTTAGTGTGTTTGTACACACCAAGTGTTTGATAATTTGTCACAAAGCAAACTCAAACATTGTTTGTGTTTCATTGCTTATCGTTTGCCTCATTGTTTTGGTTTATACATAAACACGTTATAATTTGTTGATTGCGTTTGAATAGATTAACACAACTGAATTTTTCTCTTCCATACTCTTTCACAATATATACGTGCATATCCGATCCTTTTTGGTAGAAGGTTCGTTGTAGACTTTTGATCCAGTGGTAGCTTCCGTTTAAACAATTTTTTTAAAACAGAATTTTTGTAGTCCATTTGCGTGTAAAACTCAAAGGATCTATTCAACCCCCCCTTCTAGATCCATAGCCATAGTCTAACAAGTGGTATCACGAGCTCCGGTTTATTCTGGTGCTTCGGTAAAACTTCTTGGATCATGGAGAACGAACCTAAGGGGGCTTATAATAGAGCTCCAGTTTTTACAGGTGAAAACTACAGCTACTGGAAGGATTGTATGCGCGTTCATATTAATTCCTTAGATCGGAAGGTTTGGAACGTTATATTAAACGGTCCCATGGCAATTACTATGACTAACGCGGAAGGCGTTGTCGTTCCTAAACCCGAAGCTCAATGGAATGAGGAGGATGAGAAAAAGTACAGTTATGATTGGAAGGCTCGCAATATGATCATCTCCTCCTTGGGAGTTGATGAGTATTATCGAGTCTCCCATTGTGAAACAGCCAAAGCCATGTGGGATGCTTTACAAGTAGCCCACGAAGGCACGAATGATGTTAAGTTGGCTCGAATTAATACACTAACGCAAGAGTTCGATCTGTTTTACATGAAGCAAGGGGAAACCATTGCGGATATGCAAAAACGATTCACTCACATTATCAACAAATTGCATGTCCTTGGTAAACCAATTCCAAATGAGGTTTTTACTAATAAAATTCTGAGGTGTCTTAGCAGGGAATGGCAACCGAAGGTTACCGCTATCAAGGAGGCCAATGATCTTGCTACATTAGACCTCACAACACTCTTTGGTAAACTTGATGAGCATGAGCAAGTGCTCATTAGCTTGGATAAATATGAGAAGAGTATAAAGAAAGAGAAAGCAAAAGATACGGAGAAGAAGTCGATAGCTCTTAAGGCTTCTTGTTCAAAGTCCACACATCAAGAGCAAAGTGATGATGAAGCCAAAGATGACAAGGATGAAGAATCCGGTGATGATATGAGCTTGTTTGTGAAGAGATACAATAGATACATTCGCAAGAATGATATTCAGCACTCGGACAGAAATCTTGTCAAGTTCCGGAAGCAATCTAGAAGTGAAGGACATAAAAATGGCAAAGTAAAGGGGACGTGCTACAATTGTGGAAAATCCGGGCACTACAAGCCGGATTGTCCATCCCTAAAGAGAGACAAAGATAAGAGTCGCTCAAACAAAAAGTCCAACAAGCCTCGACGAGCATACATCGCTTGGGAAAGCGATAGCGAGTCGGAGAAAGATAACTCATCAAGTGACGAAAGTGAATCCGTCAACCTTTGTCTCATGGCACGTCACAACAAAGGAAAAGAGGTAAAACACTCTAAATATGAAAACTGTCAAAATATGTCTCATGCTGAATTGAAAAAAGCTTTTGACACATTACACCACGAAGCTAAAGAAGCATTTCAACGCTTAGCTTCGAATAAAAAGATTTTTTCCTATTTGGAGAAAAAGGTTTCCGATTCCCAAAAGGAATTAGAAGATCTTAAAAACTCTATGGTGAATGTATCAAAAACTAATATCGATAAGGATGAATATACATGGTTTGACCTTGGGGGCTGTGGTACTTGTCACATTTGGCAAAGAGAGGTGAGAACCCTCAAAGCCAAGTTGGACAAGGCTCTCAAGCCCAAGATTACGTTTGCTATTGATCGATCACATTATCGTGAAACAATGAATAATCCGTATCAAAAATACACGTATGTGATTCGAGATAGTGATAGCAAAGGTAAACTCCAAACAAATTGTAATTGCCTATATTGTTGTAAGCCAGGTCATACTATTGCTAAGTGCCGCTTTCGGAGATATCTTGTTCCAAAGGGCATTTATCAATGGTTGCCCAAAGGCAATCTTGGTTTCACTCACCCTAAAGGACCCAACGAGAATTGGGTACCTATTTTCCTTGATTGATTATGTAGGTACAAAGAAAAAGAGGTTTGTTACCTACGAAGACAACAACAGGGACAAATACTTGGCAAAGGTAGTGTAGGTAACCCCTCATATACTACTATCTCTATTATGCCTCTTGTGAAAGGTCTTAAACATATCCTTTTAAGCATTAGTCAACTATGTGACAAGAACTATAAAGTATCTTTTTCTAAGGATTGTTGCATAATTGAAAATAGTGATAAAAAGGATGTGCTTAAAGGCTTGAGGGTTTACGATAAGAGGTTACGTGTAGTTGAAGAGTCAGTTCATGTTTCTTTTGACGAGTCTTATCCGAGAAATGTCGGAGAAGGTAGTTCTTTTCATGGTGTAGGTGTACCTACTGAAGACATACTCAAGGACACTGATAAGGGAATTGATCAGCCTGAAGCAGTGCGTATTGAGGAGGAAAAGGATCACCAACCAGTGAAAAGTGAGGATGATCATCATACTAATGAAGATGAACTTCCTCCAGCTTGGAAGTCTTCAAAAGACCATCCAATTGACAACATTCTCGGTGATATCTCTAAGGGAGTAACTACTCGCTCTAAACTTAGTAACTTTTGTTATTACTCGGATTTTGTTTCCCAAGTTGAACCTAAAAACTCTAAGGAAGCATTACTTGATGAGCATTGGTACCTATCAATGCAAGATGAACTAAATCAATTCGGGAGAAATGAGGTTTGGGACCTTGTCCCCCCTCCGCGAGATCATCGAGTAATAGGAACCCGGTGGGTGTTTAGGAATAAACTGGATGAAAATGGAGTAATAACGCATAACAAAGCTAGGCTTGTAGCGCAAGGCTATAACCAAGAGGAAGGAATCGACTATGAGGAAACTTATGCGCCGGTTGCTCGACTCGAGGCCATACGCCTTCTACTTGCCTACGCTTGTACAAAGAACTTTAAACTATTCCAAATGGATGTCAAAAGTGCATTCCTTAACGGATATATAAATGAAGAGGTTTATGTAGCCCAACCTCCAGGTTTTGAATCACACGAATATCCTGATCATGTCTATAAACTTAAGCGAGCTTTGTACGGACTTAAACAAGCCCCTAGGGCTTGGTATGAATGTCTAAGCAAATTTCTACTTGATCAAGGGTATTCAAGAGGAAAGGTTGACACGACCCTCTTTATTAAACGTCAAGGAAAACACTTAATTTTGGTACAAATTTATGTTGACGATATTATATTTGGGTCTACTAACATGACCTTGGTCAAGGAGTTTTCTAGTTTGATGCAGGGGGAGTTTGAAATGAGCATGATGGGGGAGCTCAACTATTTCCTCGGATTGCAAATCAAACAACTTGAAGAGGGCACATTCGTGAGTCAAACGAAATATTGTCTTGAGGTACTAAAATGTTTTGATATGCTGAACTGCAAAGCAATAGATACTCTTATGCCTACAAGTGCTAATCTTGATCGCGACGAAAAGGGTAAGGATGTTGAGGTAAAGAAGTATCGAGGGAACTTGACATTCTCGATATCTCGGATCGTGTTTAATATTCCTTTAAGATAGTGATCTTCACATATATATATACATGCTTGTTTATTCTTTCAACTAACAATGCAAAGAAACATTTAGCTATATGTGAGGGCTCTCAACGTCAATAGTGATCAAGGTAATATCGTTCCTTTTCAAAAACCCTCTCTAATAAAATGTACCATGTTAAGTGATTACATTGATGTTTATTGCACATATTAAGCCCACTTTATCCATTTAGATGTTTGATGTTTGTGTTGGCTTTCTATTTATTTAATATCATGGCTTAAATAACACAAAAATATAATTTTTCAAAAATTTCACTGTTTGAGTCGACTCACAAATGCTTCAGGTCGACTCACTTTGGCTGCATTGTTTACGTGTTTGGTCGTGAATGCTCAGGTCGACTATTAGGTCGACTCATAGCTTCTTTTTTCAAGATTACAGAAAAAGTTACAGTGTGCGTCGACGCACACAGACCTAGCGGTCGACCGCTCGCTGAAAAATTGCGAAATATTTCTTAAAGTCTTGTGCGGTTTTGACCCATTTAATCTCCTTTTATGCTTTTTCTGATTTTCTATGTGGCATTAACATAACATATCAAGTCATTCTCTCATTTCCTCCTCTTCCCTAATTTCATCTCCACCAAAACCCTAACTCCATCAATCTCACCCAAAATTCTTGGGGTCTATAACTAGTTGGGAAATTCGTCACTATTCATCCTCCTTAAACACCAATCATCAATGGCTTCACGGAGAATCACTCGTAAAAGAGTCACAAGGGAATCATCTGTTCAAGCGGGTCCTTCTCAACCACCTCTAGATCAACCGGTAACTCTTTCTTCTCTACTTTCTCCTGAGAATGCTGATTTAATTGAGAAAACAATGAAAAAAAGGTCTGTGGTCAAGCAATTTGTGTATTATCGTCATACGGTAGAACGCATGCACTTGGAAGAAGTCATGGATTTATTGGACTTTCAAAATTTAAATGGGTTTTTAGAATGTGATGTCAAATACAATGAGGATCTGGTAAGACTGTTCTATACTGGTCTAGTTGGAAAGTTTGATGATTTTATGTTCAATTGCAAACTAGGGAATAAGACCCTTACTATCCAAAACACCACTTGGCGAGATTTATTCCGTTTGTCTGTGACCAATGAGAGTCCTATCCAGCACATAACTGATACCAAGCATGTTAATGATTATGAGTATAAGACAGCCTTAAATTTTATGCTCAGAAGACCATATCCTGATGCAGTTGTGGCGAGCAATCTTTTCCCTAGGGCAGTAACAACGGGAAAACTGTCTCCTATTCCTAGGATTTTGCAGTGGATCGTTGCCCATATTCTTAGACCCAAGCTTGGAGGTTATTCTAGGGTGGATCAGCCTGAGGTTCAGTTAATATACATTTTGATGAACAAGATACCAATCAGTTGGCCTTATTACTTTGCAAGCAGAATGTATGCTCTTCGTGAATCCGGTAGAGGAACTGCACTTGGGTATGCATCCATTATTCAAAAGTTTTTCAATAATGCTACAATAGTTGTTCCTGGTATTCCTTATAAGTCCATTACTATAAATCAAGAGTTCTGCCAGAAAACTATGACTATGATGGGCCATATGTGGGATGTTGTAGAGAAAAAGTATAAGTATATTTTGAAAGCCAACACGGCTGTTCTGGAAGAGTCTAGTGAAGAAGATGACGAAGAAGAAGAAGACGAAAGGGAAAATGAAGAAGGAGAGAATGAACAGGATGATGCTAACGAGAACCAAAATGACAATGCTCAATGGCACCAAATGGATACGGGGGCTGATGACAATACTGCATGGATGTATCAAGGTTCTGAAGAAAATCAAGGTTGGAATTCATGGCAATCTCCAATGGAAACTGAAGTTGACCAAGGATGGGGTCAATGGCAATATAATAGTTGGACCAATCTTGGTTCCAACTATAGGCCATCAACTCACGGGATGAACTACCAAGATTCATATTACACTCCTCCTTCACCTCCGCGTCCTCAACAAAACAATGAAGATATTCTTGAACTTATGAGGACGATGCAACTTGATCAACAGCGGTTTGCCACAGCTCAAGAGGAACGGTTCAAGTCTTTACAAGACGAAATTCAAACTCACGCCAACAACTTTGACTCTTTTGCCACAAATTTGACTGGAAGATTCAACACAATGGCCGAAACTTCTGCTAATCAACACCGTGCTCTTACAAACAGCTTCAACATTCTAAATCGCACCGTGTTGGAGATGACCGAGCAGTTGGATGTATAACCTCCACCACCTCATCATCCTCAACCGTTTCGCGGAAGAGGTCATTCATTTAGGGGGAGGAGGCCATAAGAATCTACATTGCATCTTGCATCATGTCTCTTCATGCTTTATTCTTGATCTGTTTATGACTCTGCTATGTTTCCGTTTGCTATATGCACTTTCTCTTAGTGACTTTGTATTGCTACTATTTTGGCTTCTCTATGTAGTGACCATCTTTGTGTTCCTTAAACATTATGGTTTGGTTTAAATAGTTTGTTTGTCTTTATCATTATTATGTTCGTTAACTTGCATTATATGTGAATGTATGTTAATTATTATTCGTTGCAATTCGTTAAACAATGCAGCTATTCTTGATACTTTCTCTTTCTTTCTTTTTGATGTTGTCAAAGGGGGAGAAGAAATGGGAAATAACAGGTATTAACAGGCATTGAGATGATCAAACAATAGTGGATGCATAGAGTCAGGGGGAGGATACTACCTCAGTTTGACCGTTTTGCCATCATCAAAAAGGGGGAGTATGTGAGGGAAGTCTCTCTCTATGTACTTGATTTTAATGATGTCAAAACTATCATGCTTTGCACATATATATTTCACATGAATGCACATTAGGTGTTCTAAGGATGTTTGATCATGTTGGCAATGTTCTAGGTGCATTAGATATGGTTAAACACCTTTAGGAAAGTCAAAAGTGTGATTTTTACATGTTTGAATGGTGTGAGTCGACTCATGACCTGGTTCAGGTCGACTCATACATGCTGAATTTGTGTCTGTTAAAACTGTGTGCTGCGGGTATGCTCAGGTCGACTCTTCAGGTCGACGCATACATCCTGCATTTGTGTATATCAAAAACTGGGTGTTATGAGTCGACGCATAGACCTGTTTAGGTCGACCGGTCGCTGTTTTGCACAAATTTTCTGCTGTGTTATTCACTCTAAAATTCTGTTTCTCTCATGTATTTCTTCTAGGATATTATATATATCATTTTTAGCTCATTTTTCAACAAGCACAAGAAACGTGAAAGATTTTATGCCATTTTCTCTCATCAATTTCATCTCCTTCCTTGAGCATTCAAACAACTACACATAACTAATTTTTGTTTGTTGTGTTCATTGATTTGAAGTGATAAGGTTCAGATTTCTGGAAGTGTTATCTTCATTTCTGAGTTGAGATTTGTGGTAGGTGTTTCTTGAATAAAACCTTAGGGTTTTCTCCTCCAAGAATCTAAGGGATTTTGGGGTTTTTTTGCACAAGCCAATTCGTTCTACAAGGATTCAGCTGGGCGAAGGTAACCGAAGAGATCGGTTTAGTAGCTGTAATCAGAGGATCGTAGAAGAGTGGTTTAGGTTCGAATCTTTGGTAGATTGCAATTGATCGAGTGAAGGTAATCGAAGAAGAGTGTGTTCCTTCGGTTTAGTAGCGCGGGACGATAATTGGATCAACCATATTTGAAGCACTTGATTCATCTTGAATCAAGGGAAGAGAAAGCTCTACATCAACAATTCGAAGACGTTCGAAGATTTGATTGTTCATAGTTTTCTCTTGTATAAACGTACAATTGCAACGATAATATATATATCTCAATTCCATGTTTGGAATTGGGGGCAGAGGTACCCATAGCGAGGACGGTTGGGGAACTGCCTAATCAAATTGCGTTTGTTCTCTTTCTCCTTCAACTCTTTATATTTTCTGCATTGTTTGAATTTGTCAAGTTTTCAATTTGTCTGAATTTCTGAGGTGTTGTAATCTAGAGCTGAAAAATCGTTTTTGTTAAAGTGATACAATTCTTTGAATTGTATCTAGGAGCAGCTTGAACTTACTAACCATAGAAATTCTGCACTTAGTGTGTTTGTACACACCAAGTGTTTGATAATTTGTCACAAAGCAAACTCAAACATTGTTTGTGTTTCATTGCTTATCGTTTGCCTCATTGTTTTGGTTTATACATAAACACGTTATAATTTGTTGATTGCGTTTGAATAGATTAACACAACTGAATTTTTCTCTTCCATACTCTTTCACAATATATACGTGCATATCCGATCCTTTTTGGTAGAAGGTTCGTTGTAGACTTTTGATCCAGTGGTAGCTTCCGTTTAAACAATTTTTTTAAAACAGAATTTTTGTAGTCCATTTGCGTGTAAAACTCAAAGGATCTATTCAACCCCCCCCTTCTAGATCCATAGCCATAGTCTAACAATTAATGAGCAAGGTAAACACCTAAATGGGTCATGGTACAAGTTTAGATATCTTGATCAAATAGGTGATGACCTAACATGGGGGGTGTCTTTGACCTAATCTTTATGTAAAGGGAAAGTATCACTTATGTTCATGTAAATTCCACTTTTATGAAAGGGAAGTCTAAGCACATATGTACATGGTATGACCTAAGTTGATGGTTTGTACCTTAAGATGCTAGAAACAAGGGGAAAGAGTTCTAAGTGAAGGTAAAGACCTAATTATGACTTTAAGGGGATGACAAAAGTTTACAAACTTAAACATATATACACTTAAAAAGTGTACCTAATTCAAACTAGACAAAGTTGCAAGTTCAAGTTAAGGCTCAAGGGTCTAATCATGGTAAGACAAGTTGTAAAAGTCCTAAAAATGCGAGGGAGACGAAATGGTATGATCACTAAGTCAAAACTTTCCTTTAGTAAATCCTAAAAAAACCCTAATATTTTATATGAACAAAGGCCTTAAAAATAAATATTTTTGGAGATTTTTTTAGGTCATAATAAAATAGGTAACAAGAGGAGACTAATGCAAAAAGAATGGATTAAAAATTCTAAAGTATGAGAAAGTTATGGATTTTTGAAGTTTCTACAACTTTTTCATCTTCATCTACATTTTCTTCCCAAACCTCACCATAGCTCTTCACCATTGAAGAATAATCACTTTTCACCTTGGAAGTGATTATTTCTTGAGCTTAACCTTCATCACCTTGTGTCGCGGTGAAAATAGGATAACAAGCTATTAATTAACTTGCATCATATTTCTTTTACAACCGACTTTGATTTATCCAAAGGAAAGGTTCAAGATCGAAGAAAACCTAAAAGGGGGAGATCTAAGGTTCGGGGGTTGGTTATACAAAGGGAAGGTATTAGCACCCTAAGTATCTGTAGTACTCTACAGGAACCTCTTGTTTAGTTTGTGCTATGTTATGTTTTCTTGCTAAGATAATCTGTACTAAGGTAAGGACCTAAAGGTATGTACACTAAGTTTGCTCGCCAAGACATCGCATCTTGTGCCTACGTATCTGACTAAAGAATCAGAGCAGTCGTAGTTCACCTAACTAAGGGTGAAAGAGGAACCATTGACTATGGTCAAAGTTCCAAAGGGAAATGAGTACAAGCTCATTTAGAGTTCATGATAACTCTTTAAGTCTAAGTCATGGGTGGAGAAAGTGAGTTCTCATGATAGTGAGAATCACATAGAGTTCTCGATAACTCTATAAGTTTAAGTAAAGGAAAGTGAGTTCTCGTGATAGAGAATCACATAGAGTTCTCGATAACTCTATCCTATTACTAAACTATGAGGAAAAATGGCTCTAGGAGGCCAAGGTGAAATGGGAGTGGATTGTGACTTAGGAGTCAAAGTGAAAAAACTTTCCTTTGGAAGGAGGGTCAAATGAGTCAAGTATGAATATACAGTGAACAATATGAATATGGACAAGTATAATAATCAAGATAAAATGAACGAGATATGAACATGGTAATAATCAAGATATCAAAGTCAAGTGATAATAAATCAAAGAATGACAGTAAATACATAGTGTCATGCTTAACATGCTAAAACAATGTCAGGTAAACATATATACAAGCAGACATCAAAAAATGCATCAATGTAAATGAGCAAGAGATAGAAAGATCTAACCCAAAATAGAGTGCATGCTGGTGAGCCACTGACAAACCAAGATCAAAACCTCCACTCCAAGAGCATAGGGTAAAGAGTCCTAAATCTAAGTCCTCAGTCCAAAACTCAAAATAGTAACCACAGTCCGTTCAGTTGAGTTTTTTAGGGTTTCGATATTTATTAGTGTGTTTTAAAGAATGTATGAACAAATATGAATATGACAAGAATAATATGAACAAGAATAATAATCAGGATAATATTTGACAGAAAATAAAATCAAGATAATATTGACAAAAAGTAAAGTCAGTGATTGATGATTAACTTATTGGATCGGTGAATCGGGTCCAATGTAGTGCTAAATCGTCGTAGCACGGTCTATGAGGAAGACCATGCTATGGGAGGATGCACAGTTCGATTTTTGTGCTAAGACACGATGGAGGAATGATATTGAGGATCACTCTCCAAAGAAATCGTGTCGCACGAAAAGAAAAGGTGGAGATCTCGTCTTAATCACAAACTTTCGTTAATTATTCGAAGGTAACCTATCACAATCCCAAAGTATAGAAAGAGACCTCGATGATCACTCACTACAGATTTGAAATAATGAAGGTTGATCGCTTCGATAAACAACATTCGTGAATAGAAAGACTTCATCGAACGAAAATGAAAATGAAGATAAAAGTAGATGCGAAATGAAAATAAAATTGGTCTCGTCTTAATCGAGGTTTGAATCGATAAATTGATAACCTTGACGTTTGACTTTCATTGACCAAAAATAAAAGTAAAAAGTGGCCTCATACTTATCAAGACTTTTTGAAATAAACCCTACCAAATCATGATTTTTGTGATATCATCGGCCAAAATAATAAAGAAAAGTGGGCTCGAAATGGAAATAAAGTCGGTCTCGTCTAAATAAAGATTTAAATCGATAGATCGAAAATCTTTTGATTAGAACTTTCGTTGACCAACTAAAGGGAAAAATAAAAATGGCCTCATGTGAATCAAGATATTTAGTGATTTGAAATAAACCATCAAGTCATGATTTTGTGATATCATTGGCCAAAATAATAAAGAAAAGTGGGCTTGAAATGGAAATAAAGACGGTCTCGTCTAAATAAAGATTTAAATCGATAGATCGAAAATCTTTTGATTAGAACTTTCATTGACCAACTAAAGAGAAAAATAAAAATGGCCTCATGTGAATCAAGATATTTAGTGATTTGAAATAAACCATCAAGTCATGATTTTGTGATATCATTGGCCAAAATAAAGACAATGAAATCGAAATAAGGTTGATCTCTTCTTAATCAAGATTTAAATCGGTAAATCGATAATCTCGATATTTAACTTTCATTGACCAACAAAATAAAAATAAAATGAGCCTCATACATATCAAGACTTTTAGTCATTTTGAATAAATTAACCAAGTCAAGATTTTGTAATATCATTGGCTAAAATAAAGACAATGAAATCGAAATAAGGTTGTCTCGTCTTAATCAAGATTTAAATCGGTAAATCGATAAATCTCGATATTTAACTTTCATTGACCAACCAAAAGAAAAATATGGCCTCATACTAATCAAAACTTATTGATTTGAAGTAACCAACAAAGTTAAGATTTTTTTTTATGTCATTGGCCCTTAACAATCAAAAAGAAAGAATTGATTTTAATAAAAACAAAATCAAATTAAAGGGTCACTTTGATTAAGAATGTTCTTAAAGAAAAGATTGAAAATAAAATATAATTATAAAAACAAGGGAGGAGCCAAAGAAATTAGGGGAGGATGTATGATGGAATCCTTTGAGCTGCAAGCCCATCCTCCCCTCATCAAAACAACACGGTTGGTGAAAAGAACTAAGGAGGGTGTGTAAAGATCTAACACGGGCCAAAGAGCCCAAAGCACCAACAGCCAACACTTTATTTCCTAAGAAAACAACATTGTTTCTTCAATTAAAAAGAAACTTTTATCATAGTCAAACAAAACACACGTTCTTAAAAGCACTTTAATGAGTTTTATTTTCTTTTAAAATGACAAAAAGAAAAGAAAAGAAAAAACATAAAAGGTCAGGAGATGAGGAACGTAGCGCCGCTTCCTTTTCCTTTTCAAAGCGCGGTTTCAAAGTCACAAGGGAGAAAAGAGACGGTCAAATGGAAAAAGGAAAACAGGGTATGATCAGATGAAAAACACGAAAAAATAACGCTCAGCATCACCATCATCATCATCGCGTGGTGAATCTGTTTCAAAGAGTAACACTGCTATGGAAGGTCGACGTCAAATCGTTCAGAATCGTTCACCATCATTGCGCAACATCGAATCAGAAACGAACGACCATGGGTCATCTCAATCTCACTCAGGTTTCGATGTTATCCTCTGTTTCGGCCATTCCTCGCCGTTGTTTAATTTCGACCTCGAATCCAAATCAGGTTTGAGCGGTTCGTGTAGTTTGACATCTCGTCGACTCTGAATCGTCCTGCTTCAACAGATTTATGGGTTTTTTCTTGTTGTAGAGATGGCGTGTGGAATAGAGGAAAACATTGTTGTTTCAAGTGATGGTGATTTGAATACGATGTTGAGGTTGTTTTGAGGAGTTTTGATGAAGGGAAAATGGAGAGTTGTTTGGGCCAGGAAAAAGGTTGAAGGAAAAGATTCCAAAATCGGAAGAAGAAGGTGGGTTTGAAGGTTGTGGTGATTGAGGGAAGAAGATGGAAAAAAGATGCAGGTTTTATAGCTGTAAGTTGAGGGTGAGGAATTGGAGAAAGATGAGTCATGATTTGTTGTGTGGCGTTCGGTTTATCAGTAGTGTGGTGTATTTTCCCCCTCCCTTTTCTGATTTCTCATTTCTTAAATTAAAACACAAACTTGTTGAATAAGTCTTATGGTACAAATTTTTGTCTTGTTGTTCATGTTCTATCCTTTTCATATGCAGGCTTTGTTGTTGGTTGAGCAGAGGTAGCAGGGTATGCTGGCTTTGGCTGGTACGGTTTGCAAGAGAGACATAGCTGACCTTTTTTTTGTAATTTTATTGTAATAAGTTTTGACTTTGACTTAAAATAAATAAAAAGTGATATGGGCTTTTATTGTATTGTTTTTTTTTGTAAATTTTGGACTTGTGATGTTGTAAAAGGGAGGCTAGATATGAACTTGAAATGTGTTTGGTTTTTGGAATTTTGTACTTTTGCTTTATGTGGTAATGGGATTGATTTTGAAAAAGAATTAAAATAACATGAAAATTGAATTTTAAACCAAAATTTGAAAAGAAATTGAAAAGGATTTAATTGGATGAATAAATAAAAGGAAAGATTGGATAATTAAGATGGATGATAACAAAATGTGAATGAAGTGGATTGAAAACTGGATAAAACGGTTAAGGGAATGGATAAGGGTAAAGGTAACATGCCACCACAACACTTAAAAACTCCACAAACGCACTTGACCGCCACAGATCTTGAACAAAATCACAAACTCAAATTCATCTGAAATAATCTTGATTGGACAACGTAATGAATCCTCAGACCAAAGGTGAAAATCCTAACCATCAAATAAGTACTTGCACACACATTGAACCTGCTAGCCTCAAATGAACTCAACTGAACAATACTTGCACATCTTAAACTTAGAGGTCGAGAAACTCTAATCTCCAGAGTCCTGATTCAGGATCTCTCCAATCAATCCACAGATGAAAACTTAAACCAACGATATCCTTGTGGACATTTAGAGAAAACCAATATCGTGCCTTGATAAACCTTTGATAGAAATTGCTCAAGATGATTGAAAATATAACACCTCTGTCTCAAACATGAGTACAAATAACTGAGAGACGCAACCTCTAAACAACAGCAATCCAACTCAACAACAAACCACCGATTCCACGTCTTAAGAGCTCAAACGGTGGGTGAGCCAACCAAAACCTTGCTTCACCGGCCCTTAAAGTCTCTTGGAATAAACCCTGATTCACAAGTGAAACACAACAAGCAAAGGCTGATAATTTGGTTAGTTATGCAATGCATAGGTGATTGATCTATGATGCTCATGCAAAAGATGTTATGACATCTAAGGGGTAAAATTTGGGGTACAACAGTTGCCCTTATTTAAATAGCTTTACCGGATGGCTCGAGGAAAGAAATCCTCGGGGCATCAAGGTGAAAGGTATTTAAATATAGCAAACCGAAAATTTTGTCCTTAGATGGAATGCAAATGCTAAGGACAAGCGACGAACATGCAAATTCTGACATGCCATGAATTTCTAGTATGATGATATAATGTCATGGTAGTGCAAGAAATGCAAACAAACCAGACACTAAAGATAAGAAGCTACCAGACACAGGTGAGCTTCACTGGATAAGGATGAAGGTTAGTATCCACAAGGAAAACTCACAGGGGATACAGGCTGACCAAAAAAACAAGACTCACTGGGGAGACTCTGAGGAAACACTGGGGATTGAAAATGAAACTGAGGGGAAACCCTACAGGTCCTTACTGGAGATAGGAGGCAGAGAGGTATTCTCCACTGGGGAAAGGTCCAGGGAGATGGATGACAGGTTCATATGTGACCGGACGACACTGAGGAAAGAAAGACACACTCTTACTGGGCATAAAGCCAGAAAGAAGTCTGAAATAAAAGGGTAGACATCTTACAAAGATTTTCTGGGGATTTCTTATACTGTAGAGTTCAAACGGGATCTTCAAGAAAAGCCAAAAAATACAGAGACAAACTCTGCGCATCAGATGATGAAAGGTGACTGGATCTTTGCTGTAAATAAGGTTAATGAACCAATGGGTACCAAAATGTATTGGTTGAGATAACAAGATGATTTGGTTTATGAGGAATATCGGTATGAGCTGGACTTTGAAAAAGGTTCAAGCAACGGGTTCATGATAAACTGGAGTTTAAACAATGTTTGACTCGATTCAAACAAAGAATGGTCCACAATATCTGGAAAGTTAAGTTCAGGTTTGACTCAATTCAAACAAAGACGTTTTACAACAACAGGCTGAAGTTAAGACAATGTTTGACTTGATTCAAACAAAGACGGTGCCAACGATAATTGGACTTTTGGTTCAAGCTTGACTCGATTTAAGCAGGAACAAACTGAAATAAAAGTAATATTTGACTTGATTCAAACAAAGACTGTGCCAACGATAATTGGACTTTTGGTCCAAGTTCGACTCGATTCGACAGGGACAGTTTAAAACAAAAGACTCAATGTTTGACTCGGTTCAGGTTTGACCTGATTCAAATAAGAACGGTTTAAAGCAACAAACTCAAAGATGGTCAGTGTTTGACTCGATTCAAACAAAGACTCGGTTCAGGTTCGACTCGATTCGAACAAGAACGGTTTAAAACAAAAACTCAAAGATGGTCAGTGTTTGACTCGATTCAAACAGAGACTCGGTTCAGGTTCTACTCGATTCAAACAAGAACGGTTTAAAACAAAAGACTTAAAGATGGTCAGTGTTTGACTCGATTCAAACAAAGACTCGGTTCAGGTTCGACTCGATTCAAACAAGAACGGTTTAAACAAAAAACTCAAAGATGGTCAGTGTTTGACTTGATTCAAACAAAGACTCGGTTCAGGTTCGACTCGATTCGAACAAGAACGGTTTAAACAAAAGACTCAAAGATAGTCAGTGTTTGACTCGATTCAAACAAAGACTCGGTTCAGGTTCGACTCAATTCGAACAAGAACGGTTCAAAAGTTAATAACGCCAGCAGTTACTGGACTTTTAGGTATCCAAATGAGATGATTAAGTACCATATAAGTCAGTACTAGGGTTGCAGGTTAGACTTTCTGGGGAATACTGCACAAAGAGTCAAAATCTGGCATACGAGGGTAAAGACGGATGTAAGCCTAGCTTAGACAAAGATTTTGGAGATAAACCGGGAATTTCTTCACTTTACTGGTGAAATAAAGGTTCACATTGTCAAAGTGTATGAAAACGGAAAGAAGACATGATCTCCACTTGGGGATCAGTGTGAAACAAAAGGATAAGCATCCAACAACAGATTTCCTGGAATGTTCTTATAATGAAGAGTTCAAACGGGATCTTCAAGAAAAGCCAGAAAGACAGAGACAAACTCTGCGTACCAGAATGAGTTGGATTTTTGAGTGCCAGTACAAACTGGACTTGGAACACCTCATCAACAGATTGACTGGAAGAAACACCTCAAATAGGGATCATGTCAACGGGTTGATGGAAAGTGACTGATTGAAACACCACCGATAATTGGGGAATTATGGATAGAACCAAAGACGGATAAGCTTCTCAGGAGAGAAATGGCCACTTATCGTCGTAGACGTAATGATAACAAAACAAGCTTCTCAAGGAGGTTGCCACTTGTTGAGTATAATTTTCAAGGAGACATTGATATTACAACACTACTGGAAAAGATTTTGTCTTTAATGAGGATCTGTAAAAGATTCTTCCTGCAAGACATGGTGCAAAATAAATGCACTTTCAAAGTGTTTTTTCGGAAACCACACTTGTCGGGGCCCAAAATTCGATCTAGGAACAAGCTAGAAAGAAACAGTCAAACAAGACTCCAATTGAGGAATGAACTCAAATGGGATTTATCTCATCCAATTGTGGAAAAAGATAACTGAACCAACCATCATCCACGAGGATAAAGCTCTGTGGGGATTTCAAGAATGGATGGGCACTGTATGCCTAGGGCTGATAACTCTGTTGGAGAGAAAAGACACCCAGTCACTTGGGGAGACAAACGCCAAAGTGAACAAAACAGGTAAACACCAGAAAGAAAAAGCAAAATGCTAAGATGCTATGCTTATGTCATGCTTATGCTTATGCTGACAAAACAGATGAGAAGCGAGACTGGAGATGAAATAAACATCTCGACAAGGATACCCAGCCAAACTCATCAGATTGGACCATTACTGGGGATGAACTAGCAGGAGAAACAACCCTACTTCAAGGCTATGACCTTCTCTGGGGAAAGAGTACTCCACTTGGTATGGCATCATGACTTCACTAGGATTGTCATCATGAGCTTGATTTCTTCACTGGAGATAAGAGATCCATTGAGAATTGCCAAGATTAGCTGAAGAGACAACTTTCTGGGGAGCTAGTAGAGACGCCACAGAAGCTGAGTAATTATGCATGACTCATCTGCCCCAGAGTACATGGTCTGTCAGAAGAATACATCAAGAGGATTTTATAGAAGAATCGGCATACGAAATGCCTCAATATCTTCAAACTCTCAGATTCATGAATCTCGGCGTAACTGCCCCAGATTAACGGTGTTTGCACAACAGAGTCTTTGAACTCGTTCTTCAGAATAGTTGGTTTGTGAAAGAGATGCCCCAGACTGATTAGCCCTTTAGAGATTTACCGAATCTCGACCTGACTGCTTCTGATTAACTAGTCTTCGCAACACAAGGTCCTCAGACTGCGGTAGAAACAACTGGGGAACAAACTTGCCCTTGTTGGTGGGTCACTGAAGTCCTTGGTTGTTATGAGATGACCTCAAAAAGAGTTTCCTCAATATTTTGAACTTGAAGAGTTCTGCCCCTGATTCAATAGCTCTTAGAATGGTGGATTAGCAGAACATTCCGCTTGGTTGCCCCTGACTGAGCTTTCTTTATCAAGTCAAATTCCCTAGCTGACTGCATTTGTTGGGATTCCTTTGATATTGAATTGTATTGCAAACAGGTATCGTTCATTTAAAATTGGCAATTTCAATGCAAAATTCATGCAAGCTTTTAAAAAACAAAGTTTATTGATGAAACACACACAGTGGAATGATTAAATAATCAAAAATAAAGTGGATCTGGTCATTTACAGAATGACAGATGAAGTGGTCAACACACACAATTAGCAAAGATCATTAGGAGTCAGGTTAATCAACCTTACTGTAGTATGCTTTCGAAACAACCTTACCTCAATTAGGTCTTTTAAAGGTTGTAACGTGGCCTGGTTCACGGTTTATAAAACAAAAGATAAAGGCTCAAAGTTTATTTGTCCCACCCCATCTTCGTGATGAACTCCAGTCCTATGCTTAGTTAGCTTAAGCTATACATTCAAGTTTCTATAGGCTAGGAAATGAATTGATGATGATTCAGACACCTTTGTAGTCATTACTCCCCTGCAGAATTTGGTTATCCTTTATTGCTGAGGTTATGAGATCTCCTTTTTGTCTTCATTGAGATTTTGAGACCTCTTCTTTTTGGTTGAAGTTATGATACCTCTACTTTTGATTTGGTTAAGGTTATGATACCTCTTCTTGTCTTTGATTGAGGTTTTGAGGCCTCTTCTTGGCTATTGTACAAGTTCTTTTGTATAAGGCAAAGTTTTGGGCTTCCCAACTTTCTTGGCTTTCGCCTTGAAAGGGACTCGGCTCATTATTTGATTAAGGATTTTTTTCAACGATCCTTCTTTATTTGCTGTTTAGAGGAATAACTTGTACAAATGCTAACTCATTTGATTTGAGAGAGCTGACTGGTGTCTTGCATGAAGCGCTTGCATTCGAATGCATAACCAAGTTAAACTGAGAACTACCCTTCCCCAAGGTTGAGATTTAAGGGTTTTTTTTGTGTAAAGAATGAAAACTCCTACTTCTAGGCTCGAAGGGGTTAACGAGGGATTATCTTCCTTATTTCTCCAGTGTTCGGGAATTGAAACAATGCCTTACATCCTCGGTCAGGTTTAATCGAAAGCATACCACAGTAGTTAAGGATTTCTCATCATCCTCCCCAATCTTTGCTTAACAACAAATTTGATAAGTGGGAAGAAACAAGATAAAGATATATTTTTTTTTGTTTTTTGTAAACATAAAAGCAAATGAGTGAAACGAATGGACTTAATCAAAAAATGCATAAACACTTCATTAATCTTGCCAATTTGAAAAACAACATTAGCTTATAAGCAAATATAAATTCAAACATGCAAAGAAAATACAACAAAATGCTAAACAACCAAAAGTTTGCCGGTTTCGGGGAACTGGAATTTCCTTCTTGATTTGCCAAGCTGAGATGAACATCTTCAGAGTTGTTTGTCGAGATCAGTCTGAGAATCATCTTCACATCCACTCTCGTAAATTTAGCTTGGGTAACATCGTTCATAGAAGTCTTTTGAATGTTTTCATCTTTCTTTGCCAAGGCTGTCACAATTAGATCCAACTGGTTTCTCAACACGTCGAAATCCGCTCTGGTCACAAACTGGTTCTGCTCTTCTGAGTTCATGATCCTCCAAGATCTACTTCAAGTCCAATGATGGCTTCAGGAAGTCAACTGGGTTACAGACAAAGGACGGATGAGACTCAAGGCTGAGAAATGCCAATGCAATGCAAATGCGATGACATGCGCATGCAATGCCAATGCAAGCCAAATGGTTTCAAGGAACTCAAAGGCAAGTTTGCAAACTTTTTGAAAGCTGAAGAGTTTTGTTTTAAAAATCAGTGATCTCTAAGGATCTTTGCAAAGAAAAGAACGTCTGAGTTCCTTGAAACCATCAATGGATGCGATGAGATGTATGCAATGTACAAAACACGGGCACACAAAAACATAGATATATGTACACACAACAGCACACAAGCCCTAGATTTAGGGGTCTCATGCATGGATGAACGTATGCATAAACACACATATACAGATATTCACAGATATGCACACACAAATAAGATAGGGCCTAGGTTTGAAGATCACGAGCATGGAGCCATGGTCTACCCATCCCAGAAGGTATGTACTATGGGTTTTCATCTACAGAACTGGGTTCTAAAAAGGTTCCCAGAGTCGACAATCCATCTTTCGGATATTATCGACTTCCCAATTAACTTGGTAATCAATAATATTCTCAAGAGAATCTCGTCTGAGTGTAGTATCGCGTGACAACCATTTCAGAAATAGACTCCCTCGTGGTCACTGCACTACATCCTAAAAGGCCAAGTGGGGGTAAGGATAACTAAAGGTCATCAGTATCCCTGGCACCAAGGTCGAAGTGGCAACGCCTTCACGATTGCTCGTTCAACATATACCAACTCTGAGAGAGCCTCAACTGAGTGTGGAATCTCAAGTCAACTCTTTTGGGATTAGACTCCCTCAAAGTCTCCTTGACTATATCCACTATCCTATCATAAGTGCACTCAAGTCCGGGTTAAGACTTATCTCACCACTCAATAGTAGCACCCTGCACACAGAAGAACCCAAACAAAATAGGTATACAGATATATGTACAAGTATAGCAAACAAGAACATAAATAATACAAACACAACAAGGTGGGCTTAACCCTCAAAAAGAACTATTTTCCCCAGTGAAGTCGCCATTTCTGTCGCGGTGAAAATCGGATAACAAGCTATTAATTAACTTGCATCATATTTCTTTTACAACCGACTTTGATTTATCCAAAGGAAAGGTTCAAGATCGAAGAAAACCTAAAAGGGGGATATCTAAGGTTTGGGGGTTGGTTATACAAAGGGAAGGTATTAACACCCTAAGTATCTGTAGTACTCTACAGGAACCTCTTGTTTAGTTTGTGCTATGTTATGTTTGCTTGCTAAGATAATATGTACTAAGGTAAGGACCTAAAGGTATGTACACTAAGTTTGCTCGCCAAGACGTCGCATCTTGTGCCTACGTATCTGACTAAAGAATCAGAGCAACCGTAGTTCACCTAACTAAGGGTGAAAGAGGAACCATTGACTATGGTCAAAGTTCCAAAGGGAAATGAGTACGAGCTCATTTAGAGTTCACGATAACTCTCTAAGTCTAAGTCATGGGTGGAGAAAGTGAGTTCTCATGATAGTGAGAATCACATAGAGTTCTCGATAACTCTATAAGTCTAAGTAAAGGAAAGTGAGTTCTCATGATAGAGAATCACATAGAGTTCTCGATAACTCTATCCTATTACTAAACTATGAGGAAAAATGGCTCTAGAAGGCCAAGGTGAAATGGGAGTGGATTGTGACTTAGGAGTCAAAGTGAAAAAACTTTCCTTTGGAAGGAGGGTCAAATGAGTCAAGTATGAATATACAGTGAACAATATGAATATGGACAAGTATAATAATCAAGATAAAATGAATGAGATATGAACATGGTAATAATCAAGATATCAAAGTCAAGTGATAATAAATCAAAGAATGACAGTAAATACATAGTATCATGTTTAACATGCTAAAACAATGTTAGGTAAACATATATACAAGCAGACATCAAAAAATGCATCAATGTAAATGAGCAAGAGATAGAAAGATCTAACCCAAAATAGAGTGCATGTTGGTGAGCCACTGACAAACCAAGATCAAAACCTCCACTCCAAGAGCATAGGGTAAAGAGTCCTAAATCTAAGTCCTCAGTCCAAAACTCAGAATAGTAACCACAGTCCGATCAGTTGAGTTTTTTAGGGTTTCGATATTTATTAGTGTGTTTTAAAGAATGTATGAACAAATATGAATATGACAAGAATAATATGAACAAGAATAATAATCAGGATAATATTTGACAGAAAATAAAATCAAGATAATATTGACAAAAAGTAAAGTCAGTGATTGATGATTAACTTATTGGATCGGTGAATCGGGTCCAATGTAGTGCTAAACCGTCGTAGCATGGTCTATGAGGAAAACCATGCTATGGGAGGATGCACAGTTAGATTTTTGTGCTAAGACACGATGGAGGAATGATATTGAGGATCACTCTCCAAAGAAATCGTGTCGCACGAAAAGAAAAGGTTGAGATCTCGTCTTAATCACAAACTTTCGTTAATTATTCGAAGGTAACCTATCACGATCCCAAAGTATAGAAAGAGACCTCGTTGATCACTCACTACAGATTTGAAATAATGAAGGTTGATCGCTTCGATAAACAACATTCGTGAATAGAAAGACTTCATCGATCGAAAATGAAAATGAAGATAAAAGTATATGCGAAATGAAAATAAAGTTGGTCTCGTCTTAATCGAGGTTTGAATCGATAAATTGATAACCTTGACGTTTGACTTTCATTGACCAAAAATAAAAGTAAAAAGTGGCCTCATACTTATCAAGACTTTTTGAAATAAACCCTACCAAATCATGATTTTTGTGATATCATCGGCCAAAATAATAAAGAAAAGTGGGCTCGAAATGGAAATAAAGTCGGTCTCATCTAAATAAAGATTTAAATCGATAGATCAAAAATCTTTTGATTAGAACTTTCGTTGACCAACTAAAGGGAAAAATAAAAATGGCCTCATGTGAATCAAGATATTTAGTGATTTGAAATAAACCATCAAGTCGTGATTTTGTGATATCATTGGCCAAAATAATAAAGAAAAGTGGGCTCGAAATGGAAATAAAGACGGTCTCGTCTAAATAAAGATTTAAATCGATAGATCGAAAATCTTTTGATTAGAACTTTCATTGACCAACTAAAGGGAAAAATAAAAATGGCCTAATGTGAATCAAGATATTTAGTGATTTGAAATAAACCATCAAGTCATGATTTTGTGATATCATTGGCCAAAATAAAGACAATGAAATCGAAATAAGGTTGATCTCGTCTTAATCAAGATTTAAATCGGTAAATCGATAATCTCGATATTTAACTTTCATTGACCAACAAAATAAAAATAAAATGAGCCTCATACATATCAAGACTTTTAGTCATTTTGAATAAATTAACCAAGTCAAGATTTTGTAATATCATTGGCTAAAATAAAGACAATGAAATCGAAATAAGGTTGTCTCATCTTAATCAAGATTTAAATCGGTAAATCGATAAATCTCGATATTTAACTTTCATTGACCAACCAAAAGAAAAATATGGCCTCATACTAATCAAAACTTATTGATTTGAAGTAACCAACAAAGTTAAGATTTTTTTTTATGTCATTGGCCCTTAACAATCAAAAAGAAAGAATTGATTTAAGAAAAAAACAAAATCAAATTAAAGGGTCACTTTGATTAAGAATGTTCTTAAAGAAAAGATTGAAAATAAAATATAATTATAAAAACAAGGGAGGAGCCAAAGAAATTAGGGGAGGATGTATGATGGAATCCTTTGAGCTGCAAGCCCATCCTCCCCTCATCAAAACAACACGGTTGGTGAAAAGAACTAAGGAGGGTGTGTAAAGATCTAACACGGGCCAAAGAGCCCAAAGTACCAACAGCCAACACTTTATTTCCTAAGAAAACAACACTGTTTCTTCAATTAAAAAGAAACTTTTATCATAGTCAAACAAAACACACGTTCTTAAAAGCAATTTAATGAGTTTTATTTTCTTTTAAAATGACAAAAAGAAAAGAAAAAAAAAACATAAAAGGTCAGGAGATGAGGAACGTAACACCGCTTCCTCTTCCTTTTCAAAACGCGGTTTCAAAGTCACAAGGGAGAAAAGAGACGGTCAAATGGAAAAAGGAAAACAGGGTATGATCAGATGAAAAACACGAAAAAATAACGCCCAGCATCACCATCATCATCATCACGTGGTGAATCTATTTCAAAGAGTACCACTGCTACGGAAGGTCGACGTCAAATCGTTCACCATCATTGCGCAACATCGAATCAGAAACGAACGACCATGGGTCATCTCAATCTCACTCAGGTTTCGATGTTATCCTCCGTTTCGGCCATTCCTCGCCGTTGTTTAATTTCGACCTCAAATCCAAATCAGGTTTGAGCGGCTCGTGTAGTTTGACATCTCGTCAACTCTGAATCGTCCTGCTTCAACAGATTTATGGGTTTTTTCTTGTTGTAGAGATGGCGTGTGGAATAGAGGAAAACATTGTTGTTTCAAGTGATGGTGATTTGGAAACGACGTTGAGGTTGTTTTGAGGAGTTTTGATGAAGGGAAAATAGAGAGTTGTTTGGGCTAGGAAAAAGGTTGAAGGAAAAGAATCCAAAATCGGAAGAAGAAGGTGGGTTTGAAGGTTGAGGTGATTGAGGGAAGAAGATGGAAAAATGATGCAGGTTTCATAGCTGTAAGTTGAGGATGAGGAATTGGAGAAAGATGAGTCATGAGTTGTTGTGTGGCGCTCGGTTTATCAATAGTGTGGTGTATTTCCCCCCTCCCTTTTCTGATTTCTCCTTTCTTAAATCAAAACACAAACTTGTTGAATAAGTCTTATGGTACAAAATTTTGTCTTGTTGTTCATGTTCTATCCTTTTCATATGCAGGCTTTGTTGTTGGTTGAGCAGAGGTAGCAGGGTATGCTGGCTTTGGCTGGTACGGTTTGCAAGAGAGACATAGCTGACCTTTTTTTTGTAATTTTATTGTAATAAGTTTGGGCTTTGACTTAAAATAAAAAAAAAAGTGATATGGGCTTTTATTGAATTGGTTTTTTTTGTAAATTTTGGACTTGTGATGTTGTAAAAGGGAGGCTAGATATGAACTTGAAATGTGTTTGGTTTTTGGAATTTTGTACTTTTGTTTTATGTGGTAATGGGATTGATTTTGAAAAAAGAATTAAAATAACATGAAAATTGAATTTTAAACCAAAATTTGAAAAGAAATTGAAAAGGATTTAATTGGATGAATAAATAAAAGGAAATATTGGATAATTAAGATGGATGATAACAAAATATGAATGAAGTGGATTGAAAACTGGATAAAACGGTTAAGGGAATGGATAAGGGTAAAGGTAACATGCCACCACAACACTTAAAAACTCCACAAACGCACTTGACCGCCACAGATCTTGAACAAAATCACAAACTCAAATTCATCTGAAATAATCTTGATTGGACAACCTGATGAATCCTCAGACCAAAGGTGAAAATCCTAACCATCAAATAAGTACTTGCACACACATTGAACCTGCTAGCCTCAAATGAACTCAACTGACCAATACTTGCACATCTTAAACATAGAGGTCGAGAAACTCTAATCTCCAGAGTCCTGATTCAGGATCTCTCCAGTCAATCCACAGATGAAAACTTAAACCAACGATATCCTTGTGGACATTTAGAGAAAACCAATATCGTGACTTGATAAACCTTTGATAGAAATTGCTCAAGATGGTTGAAAATCTAACACCTCTGTCTCAAACATGAGTACAAATAACTGAGAGACGCAACCTCTAAACAACAGCAATCCAACTCAACAGCAAACCACTGATTCCACGTCTTAAGAGCTCAAACGGTGGGTGAGCCAACCAAAACCCTGCTTCACCAGCCCTTGAAGTCTCTTGGAATAAACTCTGATTCACAAGTGAAACACAACAAGCAAAGGCTGATAATTTGGTTAGTTATGCAATGCATAGGTGATTGATCTATGATGCTCATGCAAAAGATGTTATGACATCTAAGGGGTAAAATTTGGGGTACAACACCTTGCAATTCTACTTAATTTTCTGGAGTTTTATTAGCTTTTGGATTCATCTCAAGTGTTTGCTTCAAGATTCTACGGTTCGGATTCGTATTTCGGAGTTTCATCGCAATTTGCTCGGTTTCGATATGATTCGGCTACAATTGAAGATTCCTCTAGTTTTCTTTGATTATCTTCATCAAGATTCACTTGCAACAACATCCAAGGCACATCTAAGCCTTGTAGGTTGGTTTTTCTTCGCACTTTTTACTGTTTTGAACTTTTTCGTATCATTCGTGATGTAGTTTCGATGCTTTTTGTGTGTGAATTGATTATGTCATTACTTGATCCATGATCTTGATGTGTTAATTAATTCCATTGTTGTTTATTTACTATTTTGAAGCTTGATTTTCGTGTACAAATTCATACCCTAGCATGTGGTAGTTTGGACAAGTGATTTAGGTGTTAAAAGTGCTTTTTGAAAAGCTATTTTTGTCACTGTTACAGTGGTAATCGATTACTCAAATAGAGTAACCGATTACTCTGCACAAATTTACACCAGCGCTGCTTTTTTCAACTGAGTAACCGATTACTCAAATAGAGTAACCGATTACTCTACACAATTTTTGCCAGATTTGCTGTTTTTCAAGCAAGTAACCGTAATCGATTACCACTATAACATAGTGCCATTTTTGGTGTTTTACAAGCTTGTTTGACATTCTTTCCTCATCTAACTTCCATGGATTAATATGGTTGATTTTTATGGATGTTTTAAGCGTTGTTTCACTTCAGTTTGAGGCAAGATTGTGAATTTTAGATGCTCGATCTTTCGATTTCATGATTGTGCACATTCTTGGAATTGAATGAACATGATCATTCTTGCACAATTTTATCCACATAATGGCATGATTTGTGATGCATTTTGGATTGTCATTTGGCACTGTTTTTCACTTTCCATTCATGTTTGAATTAAGTTTGTTCTTTAGAGAATAAGCATAATCTTGTATAATCAATAATGCACCCATTGCTTTAATAATTTTTCAATTCATTTTGGAAAATTATTAGCATGTTCCTCCCTTTTGATTAATTAATCAAAACTTCATTTCGATTATTAATCTTCCTGTTGGCGGTTCTCTTTGGGCTTCCTTTAGAGCTTTTTCTCTCTTCCCCCCGTGGAGTCAGAGTTTCGCGCGACACTTGAGCACGGTACAACTTGGAGCTGTTACGTTATCCGTTTCAACTTCTGCACTACACCCTGTGTGTTAGAGAAGGAATGAGAATGGAGAATTCCTACTCTCATTATGACCACTTCAGGTAGGGGACGAATAACCCTGTGCCTGGCTTAGTCACCTCTATCTCCAGGCGGTAGCGTATTTCCTTCCCTAGTTGAGTCGATCCCTGATCACTCTTACCTCTTTCAATCTCTTTTTTGATCAATCACCATTCTCTTGGTTAAAGATCATAGTCTCTTGAGTTAACACTCGTCTCTCTTTTCCAATATTCTTTTCTTGTGGTCAATCATCATCTTTTGATTCCGCAGAAGAGTCTCAATTCCTTTTCCTTCGGTTAAACATAGTCTTCCTATTAAATACCAAAACTTTTGCAGAGTTCGCAACCTTCTCTTGGTTCTTCTCCCTTAGATTGGTTAATCACTAACTGTCAATTAAAACACCAATTTGCACGTCTTCTTAGTTAACCACAGTCTATCTATTAATACTGAGTTCCTCTTGGGTTAATCACCTTCTCTTGGTTAATCACCCATTCTTTTTCAGTTAACCACAACCTGTCTGTTAAAACACTGAGCCCCTTCCGAGTTAATCACCTTCATTTGGTTAATCACTCATTTCTTTTCAGTTAATCACAGTCTTTCTGTTTACACCAAATCCTCAGCGGTTTGCAACCTCTTTTGGTTCATTCCCTATTTCGTTGGTTGAATACTGTTTGTTCAGTCCGTACCAACATCCTCTTTGGGTCACGACCTTCGCTTGGTCCCACACTTGTCCTTAGGGTCACAACCTTCGCTTAGTTCTACACCCATTCTTCTGGTTGATCACAGTCTATCTGTTAAAACCTTTTTCCCCGCAGAGTTACAATCTTTTTTTCCACGGTTAACCACTGTTTATCAGTTAATATACCGAATTCCCTTCAGAGTCAAACACCTTCTCTTGGTTTAGTACTCTCTCCTTTTGGTTCATCGCAGCCAGTCTGTTAACACCAAACCTTTTTCTCCCCACATAGTCTTAATCTCTTTTTTCTTCGGTTAAACACTGCCAGTCAGTTAACATACCGAACCCTTTTTCTTTTGATCCCCAGTAGGTTCGCCTACCCTATGGTCCCCAGCACAATTCTTTGTTCTCTTATTTCCCCAGTGAAGTCTCTTCTATTCCTTTTGCTCTTTTATCTTCTTAGTTTCAACACCATTCTTACACTTTATCCTCAGCACAGTTATTGTCTTTCCTTCACACTTCTTTCTTGGTTCTGACACCAATTCTTTTGCATCCCCAGCGGATTTTCTCTACTTCTTTTGCTCTTGGTTTTGACACCGTTTTTCCCTTTCTTTTTCCGTCTTAGTTCCACGAACTACAGAAGCTCTGATTCTAAATTCTTTCGAATGTCAAATACGTAGGCACGAGATCGCGATGATCTTGGCGAGCACACTTCCACCTTCTTTCATTCCCCTTTCTTTTTCCTGGTTCCCTGAACTACGACGCTCTGATTTCCTCATTGCAATATGAGGGTACGTAGGCACGAGGGCCCCAATCCTCCGCGAGCACTTTATCACTTTCTTTCTTTTTTCTCTTCTCTCTTCTCTCTCCTCTTCTTTTAGCTATAAGCCTTTAGATAGATAACCCATCCAAGCCTATAAGCAAGCGAAATGGTTCCCGTCGAGTACGGCGGATACATAAGGTGCTAGTACCTTCCTTTCGCATAACCGACCCTCGCTCCCGTTTCTCTTCCCCTTGGGTTTTATCGATATTTTCCCTGTCCTTTAGAACTAAATAAAGTTCGGTTGCGACTCTGTTGTATCTTTGAGTGTGCGATTCACTCAGGTATAAACCTACCATCTTCACTTATAGATCAAGTTGGTGGCGCAGTGTTGTTTGAAGATCTTCAGTTGGATTACTATGCAGATAGTAAGTCCGGTGGTGGAGAATATCTAGAACCATGTTGATTGGTGTCTATGATATGTGAAGAATGTCCTAACTGATGTTAGAATATTTTCTGGGTTGGTTATCCTTGGAGTAGGATACTAAGTTTTGAGTGTAGAACTTGACACTCACATCTTGTCTAAGAGGTATTTATCTTATCATACGGGAGAATGATGGGTAAAGGATTGTCTTGGAAGTTTGATGTGAATGGGATATGCTAGAAGTGAATCAGTCTGGTGCTTATGGAGCAAATGGGCTGAAGATTTCTGGAGCATGTGTTTGATGTCCTTCAAGTGTAAAGAACGTCTGTGTGAGCTAGCAAACTAAGGGCACTGTGTGTCTCTTTGAGGAATGTGAAGCATTCAGATTCAATTGGGTTGTATCTCAGGGAACAAGGAGATCTATACACGAGAATTCAGGAGGAATTCATGTGGTGTATGGATAGTTTCTGGACGAGAGGGATCAATGGAGTTTTGATCTCAATCCAAGAGTTTGTTGGTGGTGGTACAAGGATGCGTTCCTAGTACTCTTACTATATGATCATGAAGTTGTCATGGGATATCATTTAGTGGTTTTGGGTGGTTCTTGCTGAAGAAGCATCTGTTGAGAAGGATAGGGGAGAACTTTTGTCTGATTAATGTACTGGTGTGGTATAAGGTTTGCTTGAGGGTCAAGCATTAGGTGAATGCGTTCAGTAGGTGTGTTGAACATAAGGTGCACTCTTGAAGACATGAAGATGCGTCTTATGTTTTCCATTCATTTAGGGTGTTCTTCTGGCAAAGAATCACTGGTTATCTACGACAGGGGGAGTTAGACTTCTGTTTCGGATATGTGACTGCAGTGGTGCAGATTGTTTATCAAGATTGTTTGTGGTTTTAAGCATTTTGTGATAGATTGCCTCAAGTGAGGTTGATATGTCAGACAAGATGTCATGACATTGGCCTACTGATATAAGTTTTGGGTGAACTTATCAGCTTGCTCTGATTCTATCATTGGTGTCAATAGATTGAATTAGAAGTGGTACAAGTATCTTGGGAATCTCTGCTAATGGAAAGGTCTATGGAAGTGATTCAGAATAAGCAAAAGATGGGTGTAATTATAGTCCTGTCTGTGGGGACCATAAATTTGACAAAAATCAGGTTAGGTATCAGGACACTGTGCAGAAGCAGTTTCGAGGACGAGTCAGGAAAGGTGGAATCTTTCGAAACTAACTTGACCAACAGTTATTGCACTCATTGACCAGTCTTTGGTTCCTTTCCAAAAAGGAGTGGCTTTACCTATGTAGCTTTTTCATTATTTAAGGAGGATCATGGTAGAACATCTTTGAAGACAATAGCAAATGGGTTTTGTCCGAATTTGGTTAAGCACAATCTGGGTATGGGCTTGCATGGGTCACTTTTGCCATCTTTTGGCTAAAAAGGGGGAGAATGGCTTCTTGCCTACTATTGAGAGAGGTGTATGTGCATATGTGCTACTGATCTGGAATGTCTTAAAATATCTAAGGATGTTCTAATGTTTGTTCTAACATCTTTGGAATTGTGTTTTGTGATCAGAGTTAAGAAGCAAGTGTGTATTTGGTGTCACAAGGGAATGAAGAGGTTATCTTCTCCCTTCTTCCACTGCATGCACCATCAAGCTAAAGAATTTTTTAGCCAAAAAAATTCAAAAGGGGGAGATTGAAAGCTCCAACGGTTTGACTAAATTTTGGTAAAACATAATGGTGGAAAAGATGCTCCAACATGAAGATTTATGCCCCAGACCAAAGATGTCGAGTGAAATGTCCCAGCATGATGACTCGACATCATGATCATTACAACAGGTTTTGTTTTAAATCTGTTCCAAGATTCAAGGCGTGATTAGCAGTGGATCAAGGATCAAAGATAGAAAGCCCAACTCAGTAGAAGGCTATAAAAGGAAGACCAAGACCTAGGCAGAAAAGAGAGAGAGGACGACATAGACTTAGGAATCCTAATTTGTAAAGTAGGGTTTAGGTTTTGAGAGTCGTAGGTTTCTCTTGTAAGTCTCCCCCTGTATTGATTTGATGCAGTGTGGTAGACATAGGTACTTGTACAGATGTAGAAGCCCGTAGGCACTGAATCGTGTGGTGTTATTGGATGAAGCTTTGAAGCAAAACCAAGTTAGTTTGTTAGTCAAGGATGCTTGATTGAACTTTGTATTGAAAGGGGTGTCTTTCAATAGGGATGATACAGTTATGAGGTATTAACTGTTAGATAATCACAGGTTGTAATTTAGGAAGTGAGATGGTTCTCTTATCATTTAGATATGACTTCTAATGATAAGTTCTTCATTGGGTAGTGATAGGTTATAGTGGGTGTTTTTTGTAAACCTGAGGTTGTTTACATAAAACTATATTACTGATAGTGAATTCTTCTTCCTGGATTGGTATCCCCTAGATGTAGATGAGTTGCACCGAACTGGGTCATCATATTCTGTGTTGTTTATCATTCTGCAATTTACAGTTCAGTTTTGATTAACATGTTGGAACAGATGTCGTAACATCTGTGTTTCTTCAATTCTGATATTCAATGTATCAGTCTGCTATTTCTGTTCTTGTTTAAATGTTTATGCAGAATAATGTCTTGACATGTGTTAGGACATCTGCTGTTTGCAATGCCAGAATTTCAACACAATCCCCCATTTTATCTCAGTTAGCCTCATTACTAGTTTCCTTATGTTCAATTATGTCGTATTAGTCTTACGGTTCAAGCAAAATTTGCATCACACGCGAAATCGGGACAAAAATCGCAAAAACGAATAATTTTGGCAACAGCTCTGCCCATACACGTATGCCCATACCCAATACGCGTATGGCCCTCTTCCTCGCCCCCTGGCCTGCGTATCTTACGCGTAGGGTCACCTGCCTAGGCCTCCCATACGTGTATCACCATGAGCGTTACGCGTATGAGAAGAGAGGGTTTTCCTCTCAAAACTCCCTTCAACATTCCCATACGCGTAATGGTTAACCCATACGTGTACGCTCCCTTTCCCAAAGATTTCCATATGCGTAATGGCCCTCTATACGCGTATGACCACTTTCCCTTTACGCGTACCCTACGCGTACGAGCAGAGGGCCGTGTTGGCTATGGGGACGGGTGCGTACCATACGCGTACTACCCTGGAAAGTCCCCTTCATACGCGTAAAGCTCCCTCCCTTACCCGTATGGCCAGACGTGTAACACCCCAATTTCCATCGCGAATAAATAATACATAAATAAATCAGAGTAAATAAAAATTTATTTTTCAGACAGAAAACAGGGATGTCACAATTAAAGAAAGAAAACACAATCCCTGCTTATTTATTTGATACATAACACAAAATGGAATATCCTCAAAGGGAAACTTTTTTTCATACAAAAGGAAAGGTCAATTATGGAATAAAGCGGAACATCCATAACTGAATTGTTTTACAACATAAATTGTTTTATAACATCAAAATATACATACAAAGGTGATACACAATAAATCTAACAAAGGTATACATATATCACATAATCGTTCCCCGACTCCCGTGCTACGTATCAGAGCAGACACCAAGACCGACAAAAGAACGGAGGGTTAATCTTCACAATCGCCTCCAAGACTACAAATCTGCAATTGCCTCATAGAGCAACAAACCACAGCAGAAGGGTGAGAAATAACAACTAAATCAAGATTGCATAATAATATGCAAAACATATAAATTCACATATATAGTTATTCTCACCACAAACATCACATACCAATACATATAGCACGCCACAGATGCATAACATTTTTCTAATAATCCTACCACATAGCATATATCAACTATACCAACATAATCACATATTCACACATAAGGCACACCATAGTCATAACATATGGAAACACCCCACCACGTCACATATCATATGTTTGTGCATAAAACATATTATCCACAACCAATGCATTTATCACATATGCACATCAATTCACCAATTCAAACATAAATCTCAACACATGCTCAATCAATTCACAATTCTCACACATAATACATCCATTCACAATTCTCACACATAATCAATCCATTCATGATTTATGCAAATGCAAAGAGACCGACACAACAACTTTATGCAAATGCGGTACCATCCATCCATCATTTCTCATCACCAGTTCACTCAGGAACTATTGGAATTATCGCTTGTTACTGAGGACCACTCATGTAACACCCCGTCGGGCAAACGATGTTCCCCGTCGCTTTAGGTCATCTTATTTTTTAAGGCACACGACGTTTATGGATCGCTTTAGGTCCTCTTTGTATAAGGCACACGATCTGATCGCTTTAGGTCCTCTTTGTATAAGGCACACGATCGTCTATAATCATCGCTTTAGATCCTCTTATTTTTTTAAGGCACACGATGTTATAGCGGATCCCTTCTGGAATCGATTCGTCGCTCACACCCACTAGGGCACACGACATCACAGGATGCATATCATGATGCTTGGCATACAAGGACTCATGACAATCAAATGCATCTTCACAATTCAACCATATGAATTAATCAACATCCTCACATTCATGTATTGCAAATCAGTTCAAACAATGCATTTCAAACCATAAAGGCCACCAACCAACATACATTGAATTTCACATAAACAATGCACTTCATCATAACCACAAGCCACCATAATTATATCATCACAATTCCTTACACAAGGGATTCACATATCAAATGCTACCCATAACACATCATAACAACATACATGGATATTCACTCAAACAATGTATGTTACCACACAACAACATCATTATCCTCCATTGAAATCAAACCCAAAACAACACATTTATTTCTCCATAAGACCACAAACAATCATCACCAACACTCATCATATATATTCACATCATATAACAGCACACAAGCTATACGGTACATATTAAAAGCATATTGCATGATAACACGTCAATCACACACAATTACGACGGTAAAAGCCGACAAAATGACACTATTCCAATTCCCGACACAATTAAATCGGTCAACCAATCCCAAAACCATCTTAATAAGAAAGAACATCTCATAAGCTCTCCAACGCATCAAGCCGCGCCTCAATCCGACTTACGGATCAAAAGTTATAAAGAAAACAAAACGGGAAATCTGTCATGTTCGCAATGCGAAGCTCCTAGCGAGTCCTTCGCTTCCTCATTCGCAGTGCGAATGCCCCAGCGAACCATGGCAGAAAGAAAATAGCCTACAGTTTCGCAGTGCGAACTCCCAGCGAACCTTCGCTGTCCCCTTCGTAGTGTGAATCCCCCAGCGAACCGTGGCAGAAAGAAAAACAACACAACATTCGCAGTGCGAACCCCACGTGAACGTTCGCTTTCCCCTTCGCTGGCTATTCGCAGTGCGAACCTGCGAAACCAGAAAAACCCAGCAGCGCTAACATAGGTCATTGGGGTCAAAATTCATCATTCTCCCACCCCAAACACTTCCAATTCATACTATATCAACCAAAACATGATCCAAACCTAACAACAAGTATTCTACTCAGTTTATATCGAATTTCATTCGTGAAAACATCGATTTCTATCAATTGCTCCTAATTCCAATCGATAAGAAAAGTCGCGAAACAACCAAAATAATTACAACAAACAACACATATACATACACAAGCAAGATATAATTGAAACTTCTTACCCTTACCCGATTAATCGTGCTCGAAACGGAGTTCCCGCGATTTTCCTCTTTCTCCTCTTTTTCTCTTTCTTTCTTCTCCTTTTCTTTCTCTTCTTTTTCTTTCCCTTTCTTTCTCTCTACTTTCTATTTATATAAATATCTAAACCCCTAAAAGACTATTTTACCCCTCAACTCAAATATCTCGCAAACGATCTCAAAACGCGATAAAACATAAACAACGATGAAAAATAATATATTGTCAGATAAAAGTCAATAATAAAATAATAAACAAAAATAATTAAATCGACCCGATTAAATAAATAAGACAAAACCGGGGCGTTACAATTCTCCCCCACTTAGACATTTTCGTCCTCGAAAATATACTGAGACGAACAACTTCGGACACAACTCTCGCCACCGACCAATAAACTAACATGCCAACAAAAGGCACCCCACGAATAACACAAACTGACAAACCACCCTGCTAACAACAACACGACATGACGACAACTACAACGACAAGATGCAAAGCCCATGAATAATATTTAAACGTTTCACCTAACACTTCCATACTGAAACGTCCAATAGTCTTACCATTCCTACATGTTCCCAATGTTCAACTTATAAAGTCTTATAAGTCACACACGCAAATACAAAATGTGCCACATCACGCTTCCGCTGTGCACTCTGATTACTCGAAACCATCAAGTCTACCAATCTCACACTCTCCTGTGTTATCCCACACACCAGACACAAGTCTCTGAACTGCTCAAACAATTTTAATTCTCTGACCATCAAAACAGACATGCATAACAACTTTCGACTTAACTTTTCAGGCACAACATCAGCTTTTCCCCAATAGGATAATTCGAGCCAAAGTCATAACTCATCACAAATTCTAGCCATCCTTGCTGTCTCATACTCTATTCCTTCAGACCAAACAAGTACTCTAAACTCTTGCGATTACCAACCACTTCGAACCTAGAACCATACAGATAATACCTCCAAATATTCCAACACAATAGAACCGCAACCAATTCCAAATCCTGAATAGTATAGATCCTTTTATGAATCCTCAATTGTCATAAAGCATAATCCATGACTTTACCCTCTTGCATTAACACACTGACTAAACTCATCAAAGACACATCACAATACCTCACAACCGGTTTATTAGGATCACACAGAATCAAAACGGAAACCGTAGACAACTTCTACTTCAGCTCTCTGAAACTCACTCACAACGAACATCCAAAACAAACGACTTACCCTTTACAAGTCAACTGAGATACCAGAAGTACGAACTTAACAAAGTCTTCCATAACCTGCAATAACAACCAACTGAGCCCAAAAGTTTCTAATCTCCTTAACCAACTTCGGAGCCTCTCATTGTAGAACTACATCTACTTCCGATGGATCCATAACAATACTCTCATCTGAAATAACATATCCAAGAAAACTAACCCTTTACAACCAAAATTCTCACTCGAATAACTTAGCATAAAACTTCGTCTCTTTCAACACTTGCAATTCAAATCTCAAACACTCTACCTGTTCTTCTTCTGAGTTTATAACAGATCCGAATATCCTCAATCAAAACCACTGTGAACTTATCCAAATAAATATAGAAGATACGTTTCATATACTCCACAAACATTACAGACAATTGTAATTTCAATCAAACTCAACCAAACCATTCCAGTCATCTATTCCTGAAAGTGGACACTTATTCTCAATCGTTACCTAATTCAATTGTCCGTAATCCCTACACAATTTCTTCTCTTGACAGTCTAAACTCCATAAATCCCAACACGTAGCAATAACCAAACAAAAAGAACTCTCAAACGCAATGTTACATCCACCCACAAGGGTTTCCTCACAATTTCCATTAATGCCTTAAAACTCCAAAGACTTCAAACCTCACCAGAACTCTAAGTCTTACTTTCCATAGTCTCAGTACCATTATACACATCATGCTTATTATTCCGTTCAATCACCCTTCCTTTTTGTTACTAACAATACTGGAGCTCTCTAAGACGACACACTTGGTCTCACAAATCCCTTCTCCAGTAAATCTTCCAACTGCTCTTTCAATCTGAGTTTCACTTCCTAAAAGTTCTTCTACTTACTTAGCAGATCCAAACCTCAAATCCTCACCTTCGTCCAATTTGAGTTCACACTCTACTCTCTGAGATCAACCATTAACGATACCCAATCGTCTCGCTCAACGAATTCCCAACTGAACCAACATACCAAAACCTCTAATCCATTTCATCTTCCGGTATAAGAATCTTTATCGACTCTTCAAAACAATTTTGTAATCATTTTCTTAATTCCCAACAATCCATTGTATACACTATCAAAGCCGAAAAGACACGTCTATTCCATCCAACATAATTTCGTCTACTATCAACAAGAGATTAAGGGTGATTAGTTCCTCAATTTGTCAATAGACAGCCGACAATCATGATGGGGCATAAACCATCTTTACCAAACTATAATAGCATTCCTTACATCCCATGCACAAAACTACCTAAGGTACCAATCCTTAGTCGACATAAACCTTACCTCCGCATTCCCTCTGGAACCGGGAACCACACTGTCCAAAGAGCACTTACAATCTTGCAATTCACAACACACTGAGCCAACGCTCCACACCTGAAGCAACTTGGAGAAGTACCAGCTTCTCCCCCACTTATCTCAATCTAAATCCTGCAGACAAGGGATTAGAAAACCAGAAAGTACTGACAGTGTTTCACACACATATCACGTACTAAGAAACAAACAACATCGACAGTATTCAACTGTCACACCAACTGACTCCACAACTTGGTCGGACATACCGACCTGCTCTGATACCACTAATGTAACATCCTAATTCCCATCGCGAATAAATAATACATAAATAAATCAGAGTAAATAAAAATTTATTTTTCCGACAGAAAATAGGGATGTCACAATTAAAGAAAGAAAACACAATCTCTGCTCATTTATTTGATACATAACACAAAATGGAATATCCTCAAAGGGAAACTTTTTTCATACAAAAGGAAAGGTCAATTATGGAATAAAGCAGAAGATCCATAACTGAATTGTTTTACAACATAAATTATTTTATAACATCAAAATATACATACAAAGGTGATACACAATAAATCTAACAAAGGTATACATATATCACATAATCGTTCCCCGACTCCCGTGCTACGTATCAGAGCAGACACCAAGACCGACAAAAGAACGGAGGGCTAATCTTCACAATCGCCTCCAAGACTACAAATCTGCAATTGCCTCATAGAGCAACAAACCACAGCAGAAGGGTGAGAAATAACAACTAAATCAAGATTGCATAATAATATGCAAAACATATAAATTCACATATATAGTTATTCTCACCACAAACATCACATACCAATACATATAGCACGCCACAGATGTATAACATTTTTCTAATAATCCTACCACATAGCATATATCAACTATACCAACATAATCACATATTCACACATAAGGCACACCATAGTCATAACATATGGAAACACCCCACCACGTCACATATCATATGTTTGTGCATAAAACATATTATCCACAACCAATGCATTTATCACATATGCACATCAATTCACCAATTCAAACATAAATCTCAACACATGCTCAATCAATTCACAATTCTCACACATAATACATCCATTCACAATTCTCACACATAATAAATCCATTCATGATTTATGCAAATGCAAAGAGACCGACACAACGACTCTATGCAAATGCGGTACCATCCATCCATCATTTCTCATCACCAGTTCACTCAGGAACTATTAGAATCATCGCTTGTTACTGAGGACCACTCATGTAACACCCCGTCGGGCAAACGATGTTCCCTGTCGCTTTAGATCCTCTTATTTTTTTAAGGCACACGACGTTTATGGATCGCTTTAGGTCCTCTTTGTATAAGGCACACGATCCGATCGCTTTAGGTCCTATTTGTATAAGGCACACGATCGTCTATAATCATCGCTTTAGGTCCTCTTATTTTTTTAAGGCACACGATGTTATAGCGAATCCCCTCTGGAATCGATTCGTCGCTCACACCCACTACGGCACACGACATCACAAGATGCATATCATGATGCTTGGCATACAAGGACTCATGACAATCAAATGCATCTTCACAATTCAACCATATGAATTAATCAACATCCTCACATTCATGTATTGCAAATCAGTTCAAACAATGCATTTCAAACCATAAAGGCCACCAACCAACATACATTGAATTTCACATAAACAATGCACTTCATCATAACCACAAGCCACCACAATCATATCATCACAATTCCTTACACAAGGGATTCACATATCAAATGCTACCCATAACACATCATAACAACATACATGGATATTCACTCAAACAATGTATGTTACCACACAACAACATCATTATCCTCCATTGAAATCAAACCCAGAACAACACATTTATTTCTCCATAAGACCACAAACCATCATCACCAACACTCATCATATATATTCACATCATATAACAGCACACAAGCTATACGATACATATTAAAAGCATATTGCATGATAACACGTCAATCACACACAATTACGACGGTAAAAGCCGACAAAACGACACTATTCCAATTCTCGACACAATTAAATCGGCCAACCAATCCCAAAACCATCTTAATAAGAAATAACATCTCATAAGCTCTCCAACGCATCAAACCGCGCCTCAATTCGACTTACGGATCAAAATTTATAAAGAAAACAAAACGGGAAATCGGTCATGTTCGCAATGCGAAGCTCCTAGCGAGTCCTTCGCTTCCTCATTCGCAGTGCGAATGCCCCAGCGAACCATGGCAGAAAGAAAATAGCCTACAGTTTCGCGGTGCAAACTCCCAGCGAACCTTCGCTGTCCCCTTCGCAGTGCGAATCCCCTAGCGAACCGTGGCAGAAAGAAAAATAACACAACATTCGCAGTGCGAACCTCACGCGAACGTTCACTTTCCCCTTCGCTGGCCATTCGCAGTGCGAACCTGCGAAACCAGAAAAACCCAGCAGCGCTAACATAGGTTATTGGGGTCAAAATTCACCATTCTCCCACCCCAAACACTTCCAATTCATACTATATAAACCAAAACATGATCTAAACCTAACAACAAGTATTCTACTCAGTTTATATCGAATTTCATCCGTGAAAACATCGATTTCTATCAATTGCTCCTAATTCCAATCGATAAGAAAAGTCGTGAAACAACCAAAACAATTACAACAAACAACACATATACATACACAAGCAAGATATAATTGAAACTTCTCACCCTTACCCGATTAATCCCGCTCGAAACGGAGTTCCCGCGATTTTCCTCTTTCTCCTCTTTTTCTCTTTCTTTCTTCTCCTTTTCTTTCTTTTCTTTTTCTTTCCCTTTCTTTTCTCTCTACTTTCTATTTATATAAATATCTAAACCCCTAAAAGACTATTTTACCCCTCAACTCAAATATCTCGCAAACGATCTCAAAACGCGATAAAACATAAACAGCGATGAAAAATAATATATTGTCAGATAAAAGTTAATAATAAAATAATATAAAACAAAAATAATTAAATCGACCCGATTAAATAAATAAGACAAAACCGGGGCGTTACAAGACGCACCTCCAAAAATCCAGATTTTGTACCAGTGCGAAATCTTCCCCTTTGTAGCACCTTCTAACTCCCAAATCAGACCCAAAACTATTTTCGATTCATTACATATTCAAGTTCTCATCCTACTTCATTGTTTCCATCAATTTTTATCATTAAAACCTAGATTCGTTAACCCTAAACCCACAAATCTCAAATCTAGTTTATGTTCATCACAACAACAGAAAACTCATACAATTCAACAGTAATGACAACATTCACCACAAAAATTCATAACAGACATCATATACACAATTCACAAGGATCGTCATGCAAATTCATCATAAATTCGTCAAACACACATAACACTCAAAACCTACATCTACCTTAACCCATAACTGACATAATAACCCGGATTAACCCCTCATACCTTGAATTCTCAGCAAAAAGGTTCTTCCTTTTGTGTTTTACGGTTGATTCTCCCTTGGTTCTCTGTGCCCTAGTCTCTTTTCTCTATTCTCTTCATTTTTACGATCGCACAGAATAAACTTCCCTAAAATCCACTTTTCTTTTTGTCAAACTTACCCCTTGGACCCCAATTATAGCTTTCCCATCTTACCCTCACTTAATCTTCCCAATAATACTGTCTTACCCTTATTATTCCTCTCCAATTATTTTAAATAATAATAATAATAATTTAAATAATATCGTTCAATTATTCTATTATTATTACTAATAAAATAATTCTGATTAATCACTAAATTTCTAAAATGCCCTCAATATTCCTTAACTCAATAATACCCCACAACACGGCACAAATCATCATGCGTCACAATATTTCATCAAAATTCACTGAAAACACCAAATAATCATAATAAGTCAATTAAATAAATATTATAATTATTTTGGGGTGTTACACTAATAACATTGGAAATTGCTTGAAATTTTGAGTGTCTTGGGTGGTAACTAAGGTTACCGTACTGTACCTGGGACATTCTCTTGTTGTGTCATCTTTTGTATGGTCGTTTTCCTCTCACAACAATTGATGCACCGTTCAGATACGAGAAGGTAGGAGTTCCCTGTATATCTCCCCGGCAGAGATCGCTAAACTTGTATCATACTTGACAGAGTACTATGAAGTTTCTTAGTGTTATCCCCAGCGAGAGTCCAGAAGTTTGCTTTCCCCAGTCAGGGTTAGATTTGTTTGTTTTCCTCCAGCAAGAGTTCATGTCCCCATACAGGGTAGGGATGGTTTGTTTGTACTCTCCGAGCATGTTTGCATCCCCAACATGAGGCTCGCCTGACCTCTCTTCACCAATAGAGTTTCTCTCCCCATAGAGTACGGGTATATACTTTCCTCATCAAGATCAGGAAGTGTAACTTCCCCGGCAGAGTCCTATGGTTTTATGTTATCACCAACAAAGTTGGTTATGATGATACTTCCCTAGCAAGGTCATCATTCTCCGCAATTCAAGGCCCGTTGGTTCTTGGTAATTTCAGTAGTCTAAAGCCCAGTCGTCATTGGAATTCACCAAAAGAGGTGGTATTTTCCCACAGAGAGTCGAAAGATCAGAATCTCGGTGTTATTTCCTTAGCATTCTTCTGTTGTTCTTGTTTCTCTACCAGAGTAAAGGTTTGGATGAGTCCTCCAACAGAGTTCGTGGCCCCGTGGGCAGTTCAGTTTGTCTTCCCCAACGGAGTTGGCTTCGATCTTTCAGCATTTCTCTCGGTGAAGTGTCCTTTTTCATATAGTAATCATCATTACATTGCATCCTCAAAATGCATAGCATTTCCATTTGTATGGAGCATTACGCCATGGAAAAATTCAAACATGCATTCGAAGCATAAGCCAGGCTTGATACCCTATTTTCCAAACCTTTTCCCTAGCAGAAAATGATGTAACCCAAGAGATAGCGTTTAGATATACTCCCCAAGCAGTAGATTTATTAATCTTACTCTTATTTCCTTCTGGAGGAATTATCTTGTGTTTTCCCCTGCAGAGTTGTCTGTCTAAGATTTCTCTTTCCCCAACAGAGTCATTTTCTCTTCACTTTAAGTTATAGGATCGGTTGATCTTACAGCCCTTTTCGGTTCTCGACCGTCTTTCTGTTGTAAGTTCGCCTTTGATCGGCGTTCTTTTCAAAATCCAGTTCAGGACTAGTACTCTGGTTCCCGACCAACCCTTTTCGGTTCCCGACCGTACTTTTGTTGTAAGTTCACCTTTGATCGACATTCTTTTCAAAATCCAGTTCTGGACTGGTACCCTGGTTCCCGACCAACCCTTTTCAGTTCCCGGTCCTCCTTTTGTTTTAAGCTCGCCTTTGATCGGCGTTCTTTTCAAAATCCAGTTTCGGACTGGTACCCTGGTTCCCGACCAACCCTTTTCGGTTCTCGACCGTTCTTTTGTTGTAAGTTCATCTTTAATCGGCGTTATTTTCAAAATCCAGTTTTGGACTAGTACCTTGGTTCCCGACCAACCCTTTTCGGTTCCCTACCATCCTTTTGTTGTAAGTCCGCCTTTGGCCGACATTCTTTTGTAAATCCAGTTCCGAACTGTTACCCGGTTCTCGACCACCCCTTTTCCAAAATCCAGTTCCCGACTGATACCCGGTCCCCGACCAACCTTTTCCAAAGTCTAGTTCCCAATTGGTATTCGGTTCCAGACCTACCCTTTTTGTTGAAAATCCAGTTCCTGACTGGTATCCAATTCCTTTTTTCTTTCTCCACAGCGTGCAAATTTTTCAGTTCTTTTGGCATTCAATCCCCTTATACCTCAAACGTCTGAAAACTGTTACTTTTAAAACCTTCAGATTTAAGTCGATTGAATAGGGGCAGCTGTTACACCCTAAACTTTACCCTCATTTTCTTCACACGTATTGTCTTATGCTTCATTCATTTACATCATGATCATTCATGCACTGCATTGGTTCTAAGACATGAAATCAAGGTATTTTGGATTTCCTCAAGGGGAGGAGTTGGTTTTTAAAGCAATGAGCAAGGAGATGTCCTCAACATCATGTTATTCTTAAGCTACAATGACTCCATACTCATCAAAGTATTATCAACAAGTTTATACAAGCATCTGAGGATTAGGGTTTCAATGGTTTCAAGGGATTCATCTGGTCAAGCTTCTAGTGGCTCTAAGCTAGGGTTTTGGGCAAAGGCCACTTGTGATTATTTTCTTGAGCAAGACAAGGTTCCATGGTTCAACACATATCTCAAGGGTCCTATATATGCCTCATGGTTCATCACAAATCATTTCAAGGGTTTCCTAAGTGATAGAGGAAGAAATTAAGTTCATCTAGTCAAAAAGTCAACTAATGCCCTACAAAGGTCAACTCTTAAGTTCTTGGGTCATATTTGGACATTTCAAGTCATCATCCATGATATTTTAAGGTTTGATCAAAGGTAATTAAGAGAAATCATAAAATCAAGAAAAGTTGCCAAATTAGGGTTTTTGGATTTTTTCTAAGTAAGGAAAATTTATGTTCATGAAGCCATCTTGCAAGACTCATATCTCCCTCATCCTTTATCCAAATGGTGCAAACCAATGCTTAAATTGAAAATGATGTTACACACTACAAGTTTATAGAAGAAAGTAACTTCAAAAGATGTATGGATCAAAAGTTATGATGGCATGAAGTTAAGAAAAATTAAGATTCAAGTTTCAATACTTAGAATTTTTTCTAAGTGTAGAAATTCAGCTTGGAGCACATGTTTTCAAGTCAAATTTTCTTGATGATCCAAGCTTCAATTCAAATTTCCTTCAACATGAACGTTGTTAAGTATTCTTCAAGATTTCCATTGATGTCAAGAACACTTCATTTGGATCTCTATAACTCAAGTTATGATGTCTCAAAGTTAGGGTTTTCAAGTGGTCAAAATTTATAGGTCATGGATCAATGTCATGAAGCCAATTTCAAGTCCCTTTTTCACATAATTCCAAGCCTTGCTTCAACTTGCTTTCAACATAAAAGTTATTCATCATACTTCCTACTTTCTTTTAAGATCAAGAACTCATGGTTTGGAGCAAAATTCATCAAGATATGATCAAGGAAAGATGGCAATGTGGACATGGTTTTTGATGCATCATGTTGCTATTTTTCTTAACACATTTGTGATTCTCTTGCAGCATGATCATAATGCACTCAAACCACATGCATACATCATCAATTTCCTTTACCAAAACAAGTTAAACATGTACCATGCCCCAAGTATACTTCATGCATCATAATTTCTTTTTTTTTTTGCCAAAATATAAAAGAGAATGAATGTGTACAACTTTGCTCACTTTTCCTCTCAATTGCCAACACCCTCACACTTCCCTCATGCATTCTTTTCATTCTAAAAAGACCACAATAACAACCTCATAAAAGATCATGCTCGTGCCACTCACTCCCACCTTCATTTTTGCAAAACAAACTTTTAACAAACTTTTTAACTATGGTTACTCATTAACCTCACTCCAACCCACAATATAAAAGGATCCAAACCCTAAAAGTTCATTCACAACCTTATTTCCATCAGAAACAGATCAAAATAGCTCACGTTCTCTCAAAATTTCTCAAACACAGGTTGCTCTTTTTCTCAAGATTTCTTCTCATTTCTTGCTCTATTCATCATCTCTGAAGGTCTTTGAATCATTTGGTGAATGTTTCTGAAGCTCTTGCAAGTGTTTGAAGAGGCAACGAACCTTCTCCGTTGAGTAAGTTTCCTCAATTTATTTCTCACATAATAGGCTTGTTTCATACTCATGCTTAGTACTTCTGAAGCCCTACACTAGTGTAGGCAATGTTTACGTGTTTGTAGTGTTATTTTGAACATGTTTCAGTTTGTGCATCCAATTTTCGTGCTCTGATTTCATGGCCTTAGAGTGGGTTTTAGTGAGTTTTGATGCCATATTCGTGTTCTACGTGGAAAAACGAGTGGGATAGTGTCTTGTTTGGCTTATTTTGATGATGTTCAAAGTGAGCTCCGACAAAGGTAGACGGAGAAGACGACCGGAGCCCGAGCTCCGGCGTCTGAGGTGTCCTTGTTTGAAATTTTGACTTTGCTGAGGTGTTGCTGTGTGGCGGTGACATGCTGCTGATGAGTTTTAGTGAAATGCACGCGTGTAATTTTTTTTGTTTGTTTTTGAATCTTTGACTTGAAATAAACTGGGCCTAACATGTTTTCTTATTCACACCCCTTCAGTTTGAGCCCAATGCGCGTGTCATTGGTTTCTAGTTCATTTTGTCTTTCAGTTTTGCACCCCCTGCTCCTTTTTATTTTATTTTCATCCTACTTTCAATTTTTATTTTATTTTTAATTGTTCCTTTCTCATAAAAAACTATTAAAAATGCGTTTTAATCACTTTTTCATCTCTAGAATTTTATGATATTTTTTATTTTATTTTCCAATTATTTTTTCTATTTTATTTGAATTATTTTTTAGAGATGCTTTTACATGATTGCCCTTTAATGTTTGATTGGTGTTGTGGTGTATTGAGGTTGCATTTTTTATCATTTTCCAATTGGTTTTATTGAGCAGCGATTCATGCTCGATTGTTGGAACATACTTGAACTTGTTGGATGGTTTTGGTGATGCACTTGTGCAATTCTCTTTGGGATCTTTTTCTCACTTGATCTTGATTATTTTAGCATGAGGTAAAGCCTTAGATCCATATTTTTTGGTCATTGAGATGTCTTGAATTGATTCTTATATGTGATTTTGTTTTGGACATGAACTTGCATAATCCTTGACCTAGTTTTAGGACTTGTTTCTTGTGTGAATTTTCTTGTGGTTCATGGATCCTTGAATTGTTTGAATATCTTGTTTGAGCTACTGCCCTTCCATGTTTCAAGGTTCAACTTGCTTGATCATGTTTCTCTTTTATTCTTATTGGATGTCTGTTTCCTTTTATGGATAATCTTAATTGATGAATGCCCAATTGTTTGTGCATGCTTTAAGTATGACACTTGGTGATTCTTATTACCATCTTGAAGCTTATTTTGAATTTAAATGTTTGGTTATGCTACTGCCTCATCTTGATTTCGTGCCCTAATCTCATTGCTTGAATCATTTGTGACTTGTTTCTTATGAACTAGTTGTTGACATTTGTGTAACTAGTGATGTATCTCATGTGTGATACTCTTGTGTTTATTTATTAATCTTTGAAATGTGTTGAACATGTTATGATGTGGCTACTTATTTGTATTGATTTCATCTTGCTTAATCCATTTTGCTTTGGCATGCTAATTGTTGATGTGTGGTTAATGTCTCAAGTCATGTATGCTTATGCACTAGTTGTTTGTCTTTGCATAAGTTCTTGAACTTTAATGTGTGAACCTTTTTAGCATGACTTATAATGATTGAAATGTGTGCTAATTGTTTACTTTCATACACCATTGTTGCTTTTATTCAAGTTTGAAGCATGTTTTGAATAACATGAATGTTTGCCACTTGTGGATTGATTGTTGAATCTCCTTATTTGATAACATGTTCTCTTTTATTTTTGAACCTTCTTTTCTTTTCTTTGAGTCTTGCATACTTAATGTTGTTTGTGATTGAGTTGTGTAATGTTTACTTGTGCTTTGTTAACATGTCCCCTTAAGGCTCCTAGTCCAACTTAATTTCTGATTAAGCTTGGAGTATGATAGACAGTAAACTCTCAATCCTTTGCATGACAACATTAGGTTACCTCCTTTTCAACCTCAACCTTAGGTCTATCTCTTGTATGATAACATTAGGGTATACTTTCCCTTTCTCATCTCAACTATAGGACCATTTGGCATGACAACATTTAGAGTGGAGATCCCTTAGTCTTTTCCTTTTGCTCTTTGAGTCTTTCTCATTTCTCTCTTAAATCAAATCAAAATACTAAACAAATACGATGTGCATAATGCGTCACGAGCCTTAAGCACATGAGAAAAGATGAGCGTGTGCATTTCTAACCTCATCTTAGGGTACTTTGTGTGCGAGACGTTTGGATCATTAGCGTAAAGTATTCGATCCTATGTCATAGACTTTAGTGTAATGCACATCTCAAATAAAGTCAATTCACTTCTTTAAAACACTTGAACAAATTTAAATCATTTTGTCCTTCAGGATTTTCCTTCAAACCTTTTCAGAAAGGGCGTGCTACTTCCGTTCTACCGCAAACAAGCCTTATCCCTAACTGCTCGAATGCGAACTTAGTATCGCTCATAAAAGACACTAATCAACCCGTAGTCCCACAAACTACGAATGCCCTGATTTCTTCATTCTCGTCAGAATAAAGATACGTAGGCACAAGATGGTGAAGTCTTGGCGAGCACCCTTCCCCCTTTTCACCTGTAGTCCTCCAAACTACGTTGACTCTGACTTTCCCATTGCACGAGGGAATACGTAGGCATAGGACGGCGAGGTCCTATCGAGTCTCCTTTCGTTTTTCTCCTTTTCGTTTCTGTTAGCAATTAGGCTTTAGACAAACACACCCTTTGATTAGAACAACAAGAGTGGATCCCGTTGAGTACAATGGACGTGAGGGGTGCTAACACCTTCCTCTCGCGTAATAGACTCCCGAACCTGGAATCTAGTTGTGAGACCATGTTTCTTTCCCTTTTTGAGGTTTCTTCAATTGTTTCATTTCCCCGTCAGGATAAATAACGTTCGGTGGCTACTCTGTTTCTCCGCCGGTTATTTTTCGCGTTGTGACACTTACCCATCTTGAATTCACGAGATTTGTTCTTTTCTTGGTCATGCAAGTTTTTACAAACACTTCATAAAGGATTTCAGCAAGATAACTCTTCCGCTGTCAAACTTGTTGAAGAATGATGTCACTTTCAACTTTGATGACAAATTCAAAAAGGCGTTTGATTTCTTGAAGAAAGCATTAACCTTTACTCCCATTATCCAGCCTCCTGACTGAACCCTCCCTTTTGAGATTATGTGTGATGCACCTAATTATACAATGGAAGCGGTCCTTGCACAAAGGGTGGACAAGGCTTCCCATGTTATTTATTATGCTTCTAGAATTTTAGATCCTGCACAGGCTAATTACACTACTACTAAAAAGGAAATTCTACATTTTTTTTGCTTTTGATAAATTCATATCATATTTGCTAGGTTCCAAGGTTGTTGTCTTTACTGACCATGCAGTTTTAAAGTACCTGTTGAAGAAACCAAAAGCAAAGTCGAGATTGATTCAATGGATGTTGTTGCTCCAAGAGTTTAATATGGAGATTAAAGATAAAAGAGGAGTTGAGAATTTAATGGATGATCACTTAAGCATAATAGAGCGGGATGAAGATCCTTCTCCCATTCAAAAAGACTTTCTTGATGAGCAGTTTCTACAGTTACGTTTGCTGATATTATTAATTATCTTGTTGTTGGTGTTTTTCCTGTAGATTCATCTAGGACACAAATTCACAAACTCAAGAGTGATTCCAAATATTATGTGCGGGATGATCCATATCTATGGAAATTTGGTAGTGACCATGTTATTAGGAGGTGTGTCCCTGACTATGAGATTGAATTTATTTTGCATCTTTCTCGTGCTTCTCAAGTAGGGGGACATTTTGGTCCTCAAAAGACTGCAAGAAAAGTCATAGATGTAAGAACAAAAGTGGTTCTGCATCTGGCCTTAAGTTTTGATGATAACTGCACATGTTATCTTAGAGAACAATTTGGTACTCTATGGTTTCTGTCTAGTGTGTAGCTTTTGCTAATCAGGATCTGAATCTAATTGATAGGTGTGTGACATCATCAAACTCTATTCTAAACACTCTGGAAGAAAACATGTGTTGTGTACAAGATTTAAAGTCAATATTCAGGAATGCTTTGAAATACAACGGTTATGAAGAACATTTGTATTTAAGCTTTTGATTGTGACTTTGTAAGTAAGCCTTGAAAGCTTTCTAAGAGATGTGCTTCTATCGCTACAAGTTCTTAAGTTTCTAAAGACAAGGTTTTGTTGAACGAAGTTCTGAAGATTCTAAAGACATCATTTCTGGAGAGCAAGTTCTTCTGAAGACAAGGTTCTATTGAACGAAGTTTTGAAGATTCTAAAGACATCATTTCTGAAGATCAAGCTCTGATGTTTTTTAAGACAAGGTTTTGTTGAACGAAGTTCTGAAGACTTTGAAGACAAATATGTGCACACCAAATTCTGAAGTTTCTAAAGACAAGGTTCTGCTGAACAAGTTCTGAAGCCTCTAAAGATTAGAAGACTGGAGATCAAGAATGGTTGCGTACGTGTTTCAATGAATATAAAAGTACAAAGTAGTTTGTGACCTCTACCTAGAATAGGTGGCGCAAGGACAACTCTTTTGTTTTATGATATGACCATTCCTGTAAGTGAACGTTGGGATATTACAGTTGGAATATGTTTCCCATTATACCCTCCAACGGATTTATTATCAAGCTCTATATATTAAAGATTTGAATGCTTGAAGACTAGAAGCTCGTGTCGCTGGTGTGCCAGGCACAAATGATGTTGTAGCTGCGAGCCAAATGAAAATACTAAATGCCAAAGTGCAAAATACTGCAAGAGCAGAAGAGAAAATCAAGAGAAAGTAACTAGAACAAGAAGTTAAAGAGCTGAAGAAAACACGAGAGAATGTGTGCAAGGCGGAAGCAAGCACCAAGTTATAAGCTCAAGAATAAGATGCTCAATGCTCAACCAAATTAGAGTGGTGCTCTACAAGAAATGAGAGAAGCATTAAAAGAAGATTTTAAACTCACAAAAATCATGCTGATACAATGCAAATCTCTAGGAGATTGTTCTTAAGATAGTTTTGTAAATTAGCAAGGAGCTATTGTTCATATCCTGCTAGAAACACTTTTGTGTTATTTTACTTCAATTGTGTCATCTACTTGTTTAAAAGCAATTTATGTGCACACACTTGTAACACTTTTCAAAGTGTAGATTCCTCAAGTGACTAAGTCGTTAGTCTGGATACTTGAGAGGGCTAAGTTGTTTTCTAACACTTAGAGGTTGTAATCTTTTTAGATTATTGGATTAAGTCCTTGTCTAAGGCGAAATCACCTTGGTGGGTGGACTGGAGTAACTTTTTTAACAGTGAACCAGGATAAAAATAATCGTGTCTTTTTATTTGTATTCTCTTGTTAGCATTGATTTTTAATTCCGTAGAAAATACTATTGTTGATGAAACTCAATTCAACCCCCCCCCCCCCTTTCTTGTGTTTCTCACCCCCTCAATTGGTACCAGAGCTCCGGTTCTGGTATTGATGTTTATCAAGCACTTAACTATTTCAGATAAAGATCCATACGAGCTTTGAGAAACACCTTGATGGTTTCCACTCCACCACTTGTTGTTCCAAGTCTTAAATACTCTCAGTTTTGTATCTTCACCATTGTTGGGGAAAAGGTTGAGTACTGGAAAGTTGTATTAGAAAGTTCTTTCTAAAAGGTGATACTGATAATTTGAATATGATAGTTGATAACTACATATCTCCCTCAGATGAACATGGTCAAAGGCTGAAAGTAAATCTGACTGATCAGTTGGAAAAGGAGGACAAGAATCATCAGAAGTCAAGAAGTTCCTTGATTGCTGAATGTTAATTCTTCTTGAGTTTGAGATGTTTTCAAAATCGGGCTGCTATGTCTATTTGACTTTCTCAAAATAACTCATTAAGAACTCTTTTAAATCAAGAAAATAATTGCTCTTATTTTGATTCAGAAGCATGAAGACTTCAAAGACGAAGAACGCTGAAAATGTTGAGATGTTGCTCTCAAACTTTTATGACTTTTAGTAGCAAAACTCTGGGTTCTGAACTAAGGCTACTCTTCGTCGGATCACTTGAAGCAAGTTATCAGAAGCTTGTTATCCAAATAAATACTCTTGGTAATTAGTCTTAAGTTTGCAGAATATCTGAACAACATCTTTGTCGAAAGAAGATCAAAGCGAGTTCAAGTCTAAATGATCAACCAATACAAAAGAATATGTGTTGTCACTTCTACTCAGATGAGTTGATCGCTATGGAAAAAGATCTCATAAAAACATATCTAAAACGCCTAGACAATCGTTTGTCAACATGGAATGCTTCAGAGTTCTCAGAAGATGAAGAACGAGTTATCTCAACACTGTTGGTTGTTGCTGGAATCTCTAAGATCCCTCCAGAAGATGAAATAGTCTCTGTATCTGATTCAACAGAAACTATCTTTGTTGTAGAAATTCTTAGTAGCTTAGTTAAAAACTCTGGCTCTGACACCAGGATTCTGACTGCTTACACAGTTTCTGTATACTGACATATCTGAACCAATGAAATACCATGGTATGAGGTATTGATTCAGTTACTGGTAGTGTTTACAAAATAGACATGAGAGGAGAATCTTGACACAAGGATGAATCCTTTTGTGTTCTCTTCCCGATAAGTGCAAAGTGATTGTCTTAGAATGTTCAAGGTTAGAAATAATCTTGGTCAACAAACTCGAACAAACAGCTTAAGAAGCTATTTGGTGAAAATGAGTTCTTCATGTCTTAGTTCTTTACAACCAGATACAGATGTAAAAGGCAGAACATGATCTTGAAAAGAAATGGCTAAAATCATGATGTTTGAAATTGTCATAACAAAGCTTTTCTAAGGAAGTCGTAGCATGCTAATTTGAACAGATCTCTTTTCAGATTACTTCTGATGCATCATGATTAGAATGCTTAAAGTCTGCAAGTACTTAGAGTTAAAGTACTTCTGCAGATCAATCAATTTGATGTCAGATTTGATTATAAGCTTGGTAATTAAAAACCAAAGCTTATTGGAAGATTGTAAATCTGGAAATTACCTTTTCAGATGCTGAAGGTAATAAAGCTGCTGAAGAAGTACAAGATGAAGAAATAAGAAGATGCTCAATCAGAAGTCGTCGCAGTTCTTACTTCCCTGAGAAAGCTTAGACAAAAGTTTTTACTTTCTGAAGTATTGATTATGGGTGATGTTACAACACTGTTTTGCTTGTACTCTTCTCTTGTTGATAAATTACATTTCCTTGATTTTGGTCTTTTAATCTTTACTAGTATATCTGTTTAAATTTTTTACCTCTTTATTTATACCTTTTTTATTTCTGACAAAGGGGCAGAAAGTGAAATGATTTTGATATAACTATTCCAAGAATCTCGATCCCAAATACAAATTTTAATATGCTTTTACCACTAACCTTTGTTTAATATTTGATCAGGAACTTTGTAAAAGCTCACTATCCTTTAGAACAGGTTATCAGAAGATATGTTCAATAAATAAGAGGAATGCTTTAAATGAGTTTGCTCTTATACAATACATTATTCAATGAAAAATTAGTTTTGACCACTTATTAATCAGAAGCAAAAGAACAATCTGAAAGAACGTTTGTGAGTGCTCTGATACCTCAGGCTTGTCAGAAGTTGTGAACTCTCTGAAAACATGGTAGCTAGACTCTAGTACTTCAAAGATTGTGGACCTTATGGATATCTAATCAAGAAATGTTCATTCAGGAACATTCAAGTTTTGAACTTTCTGATGACATACTTGATTCTGCACCTTCTAGTGAAAGGTTTAAGATATTGAAAGAAACTAGCTCTGATACATGATGCGAGACGTCAATAAAATTACTAATCAGGTTCTGATTACGTTAATCATGCTCTGATAGCATGCCAAGTTATGAGATAAAGACTAGGCAGTTATAGTCAGACTCTAATGAGACACCTCTGAGAAGTATTCCTTCTCTATTCATATGCTCTGTACTTCAAAATTATTTTGTGAGTCTTGGGATCAGGGGGAGACTCTGAACAAGCATAAATGAATTTTGAGAGTAACAGATTCAGGGGGAACTGGCTAGCTTAACTCTGATTCTGTGGTTTTATGGTTATTACCCTGTATGAATTGCTCTATCAAAATACATGGTTTGTCTTCATCAAAAAGGGGGAGATTGTAAGAACAATAGTGGTTCTACATCTGGCCTTAAGTTTTGATGATAATTGCACATGTTATCTTAGAGAACAATTTAGTACTCTATGGTTTCTGTCTAGTGTGTAGCTTTTGCTAAACAGGATCTGAATCTGATTGAAAGGCGTGTGACGTCATCAGACTCTAACCTAAACACTCTGGAAGAAAACATATGTTGTGTACAAGATTTAAAGTCAATATTCAAGAATGCTTTATAATGCAATGACTCTGAAGAACGTTTGTATTAAAGCTTCTGATTGTGACTTTGTAAGTAAGCCTTGAAAACTTTCTAAGAGATGTGCTTCTATCGCTACATTCTGTTGAACGAAGTTCTGAAGATTCTAAAGACATCGTTTCTGAAGATCAAGTTCTGAAGTTTCTAAATACAAGGTTCTGTTGAACAATGTTCTGAAGATTCTAAAGACATCATTTCTGAAGATCAAGCTGTAATGTTTCTGAAGACAAGGTTCTGTTGAATGAAGTTCTAAAGACTTTGAAGACAAATATGTGCTCAACAAGTTCTGAAGTTTCTAAAGACAAGGTTCTGCTGAACAAGTTCTGAAGCCTCTGAAGATTAGAAGACATAAGATCAAGAATGGTTGCGTGTTTCAATGAATATAAAAGTATAAAGTAGTATGTGACCTCTACCTAGAATAGGTGGTGCAAGGACAACTTGTAATACCCCGTAAATTCTTTTACTCTGGATAATATTGGTTGTGATCAACTGAGTCCCAGTGGGCTCTGAGAAATTATCTGCAGAGATAATTAGAGTAACGGTTGAACTTAGAGTAAATCCAATTAATATTATCTGACTCTGAGATATTTCAATACTTGGACTTTAGAGACTTTTTGGATAGTTAGTAGTGTTGTTAATTGATGATGTTTACTATATCTTTTCCTTTTCCTCTCATTTTCCACTAGAACCAAAGAAAAGAAAAGATAGACAGAGTTTTGGAGAGAAAGAGAAGAGAAGGAAAGGAAGAGGAAAAGAGGAAAAGCTCAAGAGCAAGAACATCATCATCTCTTCATCCAATCATCTTCAAATCTTCACTATCTTCATCTATTCAATGTGGGTTCTAGATAGAAGCTTTTGTTTTAGTTTTTATTGGATTATAGGACTAGGTTAGAATTTGTAAGGAAATTGGATAAATTGCAAAATCTTGAAAATTAACGGTTGAAATGTGTTATAAACTGAGTAGTATGAGTTATATGAGTGTAGAATCATTTATGGTTGATTGTGGGATGTTTGGATATGTTTTGGTGGGGTTTTGGAACCATGGGAGATCAGCTGTTACGCTGATGAACTTTCTTCATTTCCCAGATTCGCACTACGAATCCCCCAGCGAAGGGGAAATCGTGGACTCGCTGGCAGCTTCGCACTGCGAATGTAGTAGCGAACGTTCGCCAGTGGTTCGCACTGCGAACCTTACGTTGTTTTTGCTACTACATTGGCTCGCCAGCGTTCGCACTGCGAATGAAGTAGCAAGCATTCGCTGGCTTCCTCGCAATGCGAATATAGCAGAACGTCCATATTGTTTCTTGCATAACTTTTGACTCGTTTATCCGTTTTGCGTATTCTTGGTGTCGTTGTGAAGCTAGGAAAGTATTCTAGCTAATGGTAGTGAGGAACCTATGTTTATTTCCCGATTAAATAAATCGGAGGGAATCTTGAATTAGTGTAATGTGTGATATGTTGCATTATGTGTTTCCCTTATGTATGTATGCTAAAATACGAAGTAGGTAGAGTGAGGAATATTACCGTAAACAGTGTCGACAAATGTAGATGGAATAAACACTAGTATGGAACATGTGTGTTACCCGTTTGGTTGTGATAAGGCGTAATGACCTGATGATTGTCGAATACAATCACGTCTATGAGAGATCACGTAATCGTAACCGGTTATCTTGTGAGTGCGTTTCATGGGTCTCGAGCTCCTCTGAAACATGTGCACAACTACTTGGCAGGTTTGATTCCCGCGTGCAGTACGAATGGCGCTCTGGGAGCGTATGCTTGTGACGGTTAATGGCCCGTGTGAAGTGACGGTTCATAACGGTTAATGGCCCGTAGAACCCGAATCCATTCGTATGTCAAGTAGGTTACCAGGATCCATGACTCGGGTCGACTTCTAGACGTAGAAGCGGACGGGAAAAGGGGATGCCTTGGTGTGGTTACCAATTAGTGATATTGTGAGTTGATGAACTCATGGCATATTTCCATATAGTGTGTGTATACTCAAAGTCACTTCCCTTTCCCTTTGACTTGAGTTAGGCTTATTAGAACCTTGTAAAGCCGAGAGGACTATAAGATAGCGAACTCACTGAGATTTAATGTATCTCACCCCACTGTTGTTGTTTACATCACAGGTTCTACAGGTTTGGCGAAGGGTAAGGACAAAGTGGTTTGACTTTTCCTTACGGATCGTAGCTTTTGAGATGGCATGGCTTCTGCTATGGCGTTTTATTTTGAGATCATTGTATTGATCTAGTTCTTAGTGCATTTTGGGACATCTTGTATACGTTATGCCGTAGGATTTAGAACTTTGTATTTAGGGCATTTTGTGTATACAATGTGTTAACTAGGAACTTGTACATATATATTTCAGTACCAAACGTATTATTCATGTATGATATATGCATTGATGTATGTATGTATATGTGGGCGTTACAGTTGGTATCAGAGCAGGTCGTATCCTCAACCTCGCATTGAAATAATATAAGTGTTTCTTTCCGTTTCATATGTACTGTGTCGCCATTGGTCTTACGTGTTATATTTATGGTATTGAGCCTGATCAACTTAATCATATCTGTATGACATTTAGGAACATGGCCGACCGGCGCAGAAACAACCGTGGTAGACTAAGAACTACTCCAGCAGGGACAAATCCGCCAGGGGACGAAGGGAATGCCCATCTGTATCAATTCATGCAGCAGATGCAGCAACAACAGAATCAGTTTGTGCAGTAAATGGTACAGCAAATGGCTGGTGGTGTGCATCCTCCAGTGGTTGTTCCTGAAGCTGCAGGGGGAACCTTTAGGGATTTCATTCGTATGAATCCTCCGGAGTTTCTGGGAGGGTTAGATCCAGTAAAGGCTCACGAATGGATATCCGGTATGGAGCAGATTTTCTTGATCGTTCAGTGTAGTGAAGAAAATAAGGTTGTTTTTGCTTCTCACTTGTTAAAAGGTCCTGCTATGCGATGGTGGGAAAGCGCTTCAGCCTTGATGACAATTCAAGAGGTACCGAAAGTGTGGGAACAGTTTAAGATAACATTCATGGAGAAGTATTTTCCAAGTTCCTTAAGGTCTCAAAAAGAATTCGAATTTCAGCAGCTGAGACAAGGTAACTTGACTGTGGCTTCTTATGCGGAGAAGTTTGAGGTTATGGCAGCTTATTCTAGACAGGCCATGTATGCCCCTGATGAATGGTGGAAGATTGATCAGTTTCTGTTTGGTTTAAGGGCTGAAATTTCACATAGTGTGTCCCAGAGAGAATTCACTTGCTATGTTGAATTGTTACGACAGTGTTATGTGGCGGAGCATAGTTTGAAGAAGGTACAAGCGGAAGGAGAATTAAGTAGGGTAAATCAAAGTGATTGTGGGCGATCGAATCAACAATTTAGACCGAGACAATAATCTTTCAAAGGGAAACAAGTTCAGAATTCCAGGACTAACGTGCCTCCGGTATGCCGTACTTGTGGTAGAAATCATCAGGGGAGGTGTGGTATCGAAGGTGTGAGGTGTTATCAGTGTCAGAAAATGGGCCATTTGGCAAGAGACTGTCCTCAAAAGAAGAATACCGGGCGAGTGTATACCTTGGATGCGAGGAAAACAAAGGGTGATAACTCTCTGATTGCTGGTACGTGTTTTGTGAATGGAAATCCTTGCTTTGTTTTATTTGATTGTGGAGCTACACACTCCTTTGTATCGATGTAATGTGTGAAGTGGCTTGGGTTGCAAGCGGTTCCGTTGTCTCCACCCATGGTGGTTACTACTGCCATGGATGAGATTGTTGAAACACCGTTGATGTGTGAAAATTGTGTATTATCGGTGAATGAGAGAGTCTTCCAGATTGATCTTATCTGTTTACCGCTTAAGAAAGTAGATGTTGTTCTGGGAATGGATTGGCTTTCTGCTAATTCGGTTTTTATCGATTGTGAGGAGAAGTTAATTATTATTCCGTCCAATGAGGCTTCTTTGAAGGATGTGTTAACTACTATTTTAGAAGGTACAGTTGGAATGATTAATTTCTTGTTTGAGGAGGAAAAATTTGTTCTTTTGATTCTTACTAAGGAGGAGAGTAATAACCGTCAAGTTGCGAGTATTCCGGTAGTTTGTGACTTTCCTGAAGTCTTCCCCGAGGATATCACTTCTCTTCCCCCAGAACGGGAAGTGGAATTCTCTATTGACCTGATACCGGGAACGGCTCCAATATCCGTTTCTCCGTATCGGATGGCACCACTTGAATTAAGAGAATTAAAGGAACAATTGGAAAAGTTGTTGACTAAGCATTTTGTTCGACCCAGTGTTTCACCCTGGGGAGCTCCAGTGTTGTTGGTGAAGAAGAAGGATGGTGGAATGCGGTTGTGTATTGATTACCGTCAATTGAATAAGGTCACCATCAAGAGCAAACACCCATTACCAAGGATAGATGATCCGTTAGATCAATTGAAAGGAGCCTGTGTGTTCTCGAAGATTGATTTACGGTCGGGTTATCATCAGATTCGGGTGAAGAATTCAGATGTACCAAAGACTGCGTTTAGAACCCGTTACAGTCATTATGAATTTTTGGTGATGCCTTTCGGTGTGACGAATGCTCCGGCAGTTTTCATGGATTATATGAATCGGATATTTCAACCTTACTTGGACCAATTTGTGGTGATTTTTATTGATGACATTCTTATCTATTCCCGTGACCCTCAAGAGCACGGTGAACACCTAAGAATCGTTTTATCCATTTTGCAAGAGAGACAACTTTTTGCTAAGTTAAGTAAGTGTGAGTTCTGGATGTCGGAGGTTAATTTTCTTGGACATGTTATATCTCAGGGAGGTGTAGCGGTTGACCCATCAAAAGTGGAAGCAGTGATAAATTGGGAGAGACCGAAGAATGTGTCTGAAGTTAGAAGCTTTTTGGGACTAACAGGTTATTATAGGAGGTTTATTAAAGGTTTTTCCCAACTAGCTTTACCGATGACGAGACTTACTCGGAAGGATTATTCGTATGAATGGGATTCGGTCTGTGAGCAAAGTTTTATAAGCTTGAAAGAGAGATTGACGACCACTCCTGTTTTGGTTATTCCTGATCCTAGCAAGTCGTATGAGGTATATTGTGATGCATCGAAGATGGGATTAGGAGGGGTGCTAATGCAAGATGGACATATAGTGGCCTATGCTTCTAGACAGTTGAAAGTCCATGAAGAGAATTATCCAACGCATGATCTAGAATTGGCGGCAATTGTATTTACCTTGAAAGTGTGGCGTCACTATTTGTATGGTGTACGTTTTGAGATGTTTAGCGACCACAAGAGCTTACAGTACCTCTTAGATCAAAAGGAGTTGAACATGCGCCAAAGGAGGTGGATATAATATTTGAAAGATTATGACTTGGAACTAAGATACCATCCGGGTAAAGCGAATAAGGTGGCGGATGCTTTAAGTAGGAAAGTGTTGCACAATGCCGACTTGATGATGCTAGAGTATACCTTATTGGAGAAATTTCGAGATCTAAATCTTCAATTTAATTGGACTCCTAATTGTGTGGTTATGGGGAATTTGGATATCAATTCTACTCTTAGGGAAGAAATCCAACAAGAGCAAGGGTTAGATGAGAAGTTGCAAAGAGTGTTATTGCAACCGTTTTTTGTGCGAGATACCGACGGAGTTATTGTATTTAACCGAAGGGTTTGTGTTTCGGATAACGCGGAGTTAAAAAGGAAGATTTTGGATGAAGCGCATAAGGGTGCTTTTACTATACATCCGGGATCTTCAAAGATGTACCAAGATCTAAAGAGAGACTATTGGTGGTCCGGGATGAAAAGAGATATTGCGGTATATGTGTCGGAATGTGCGGTGTGTCAACAAGTGAAGATCGAGCACCAAAGACCGGGTGGCTTGTTGCAACCTTTAGAAATTCCGGTGTGGAAATAGGAGAGTATTTCGATGGACTTTGCGGTAGGATTACCCCGTGCGCAAGGTGGTTATGATTCGATTTGGGTAATCGTGGACCGATTAACGAAATCCGCGCATTTCTTAGCTGTGAAAACTACCTACAAGGCGAGTCATCTCGCAAGGTTGTTCATTTCGGAGATAGTGAGATTGCATGGTATCCCTACTAGTATCGTTTCGGATAGAGATCCAAAATTTACTTCGAGATTTTGGAGAGCTTTTCAGCAAGCGATGAGGACGAAGTTGTGTTTGAGTACTTCGAATCACCCACAAACGGATGGTCAGACGAAATTAACAATACAAACCATGGAAGGCATGTTGAGAGCTGTGTACTTGAAAGTGGAGGGAATTGGATGAAACTTTTGCCGTTGATTGAGTTCTCTTATAATAACAGTTACCATGCAAGTATTGGTATGGCACCTTATGAGGCGTTGTATGGAAGGAAGTGTAGGACACCGTTGTGTTGGGCAGAGGTTGGTGAAGATAGGATGTTGGGACCTGAGATTATTCACGAAACTACGGAGAAGATTAGGATGATCCGTGATAAGGTTAAGCAAGCACAGGATCGTCAGAAGAGTTATGCGGATAACCGAGGAAGACCTTTAGAATTTGAAGAGGGTGATCACGTATTTCTGAAGGTTACTCCGAGATTGCGGTTGAAAGGACCGTTTCGATCCCGGAAGTTAAGTTCGAGATATGTGGGACCATATCAGATTTTGAAAAGAATTGGTGAAGTAGCCTACAGATTAGCTTTACCGCCTTCTCTGTCAGAGATGCACGACGTTTTTCATGTATCTCAGCTTCGGAAATTTGTCCCAGATCCTCTTCAGCCAATTTTACCAGATTCAATAGGGATAGAAGCAGATTTGACCTTTGAGCCTCAACCGAGTCGTATCACCGGAAGAGAAACTAAAGTGTTAAGGAATAAAGAGATTCCTCTTGTTAAGGTCCAATGGGATGAGACGCATCCGGGTGATGCAACTTGGGAATTGGATTCAGAGATGCGAGAGGTTTATCCTCATCTGTTCATGTAATTGTTTTAAATTCGTGGGCGAATTTCTATTTAAGGGGGGGGAGGATGTAATACCCCGTAAATTCTTTTACTCTGGATAATGTTAGTTGTGATCAACTGAGTCCTAGTGTGCTCTGAGAAATTATCTGCAGAGATAATTAGAGTAACGGTTGAACTTAGAGTAAATCCAATTAATATTATCTGACTCTGAGATATTTCAATATTTGGACTTTAGAGACTTTTTGGACAGTTAGTAGTGTAGTTAATTGATGATGTTTACTATATCTTTTCCTTTTCCTCTCATTTTCCACTAGAACCAAAGAAAAGAAAAGATAGAAAGAGTTTTGGAGAGAAAGAGAAGAGAAGGAAAGGAAGAGAAAAAGAGGAAAAGCTCAAGAGCAAGAACATCATCATCTCTTCATCAAATCTTCATCCAATCATCTTCAAATCTTCACCATCTTCATCTATTCAAGGTGGGTTCTAGATAGAAGCTTTTGTTTTAGTTTTTATTGGATTATAGGACTAGGTTAGAATTTGTAAGGAAATTGGATAAATTGCAAAATCTTGAAAATTAACGGTTGAAATGTGTTATAAACTGAGTAGTATGAGTTATATGAGTGTAGAATCATTTATGGTTGATTGTGGGATGTTTGGATATGTTTTGGTGGGGTTTTGGAGCCATGGGAGATCAGCTGTTACACTGATGAACTTTCTGCATTTCCCAGATTCGCACTGCGAATCCCCCAGCGAAGGGGAAATCGTGGACTCGCTGGCAGCTTCGCACTGCGAATGTAGTAGCGAACGTTCGCCAGTGGTTCGCACTGCGAACCTTACGTTGTTTTTGCTACTGCCTTGGTTCGCCAGCGTTCGCACTGCGAATGAGGCAGCGAACAAGTGTTGGCTAGGCGTTCGCTGGACGCTTCGCATTGCGAATGAAGTAGCGAGCATTCGCTGGCTTCCTCGCAATGCGAATATAGCAGAACGTCCATATTGTTTCTTGCATAACTTTTGACTCGTTTATCCGTTTTGCGTATTCTTGGTGTCGTTGTGAAGCTAGGAAAGTATTCTAGCTAATGGTAGTGAGGAACCTATGTTTATTGCCCGATTAAATAAATCGGAGGGAATCTTGAATTGGTGTAATGTGTGATATGTTGCATTATGTGTTTCCCTTATGTATGTATGCTAAAATACGAAGTAGGTAGAGTGAGGAATATTACCGTAAACAGTGTCGACAAATGTAGATGGAATAAACACTAGTATGGAACATGTGTGTTACCCGTTTGGTTGTGATAAGGCGTAATGACCTGGTGATTGTCGAATACAATCACATCTGTGAGAGATCACGTAATCGTAACCGGTTATCTTGTGAGTGCGTTTCATGGGTCTCGAGCTCCTCTGAAACATGTGCACAACTACTTGGCAGGTTTGATTCCCGCGTGCAGTACGAATGGCGCTCTGGGAGCGTATGCTTGTGACGGTTAATGGCCCGTGTGAAGTGACGGTTCATAACGGTTAATGGCCCGTAGAACCCGAATCCATTCGTATGTCAAGTAGGTTACCAGGATCCATGACTCGAGTCGACTTCTAGACGTAGAAGCGGACGGGAAAAGGGGATGCCTTGGTGTGGTTACCGATTAGTGATATTGTGAGTTGATGAACTCATGGCATGTTTCCATATAGTGTGTGTGTACTCAAAGTCACTTCCCTTTCCCTTTGACTTGAGTTAGGCTTATTAGAACCTTGTAAAGTCGAGAGGACTATAAGATAGCGAACTCACTGAGATTTGATGTATCTCACCCCACTGTTGTTGTTTACATCACAGGTTCTGCAGGTTTGGCGAAGGGTAAGGACAAAGTGGTTTGACTTTTCCTTACGGATCGTAGCTTTTGAGATGGCATGGCTTCCGCTATGGCGTTTTATTTTGAGATCATTGTATTGATCTAGTTCTTAGTGCATTTTGGGACATCTTGTATACGTTATGTCGTAGGATTTAGAACTTTGTATTTAGGGCATTTTGTGTATACAGTGTGTTAACTAAGAACTTGTACATATATATTTCAGTACCAAACGTATTATTCATGTATGATATATGCATTGATGTATGTATGTATATGTGGGCGTTACACAACTCTTTTGCATTATGATATGACCATTCTTGTAAGTGAATGTTGGGATATTATAGTTAGAATATGTTTCCCATTATACCCTCCAACGGATCTATTCTCAAGCTCTATATATTAAAGATCTGAATGCTTGAAGACTAGAAGCTCGTGTCGCTAGTGTGCCAAGCACAAATGTTGCTATAGCTGCTGGCCAAGTGAAAATACTACATGCCGAAGTGTAAAACGCTGCAAGGGCAAAAGAGAAAATCAAGAGAAAGTAACTAGAACAAGAAGTTAAAGAGTTGAAGAAAACACGAGAGACTGTGTTCAAGGCGGAAGCAAGCGCCAAGTTATACGCTCAAGGAGAAGATGCTCAATGCTCAACCAAATTAGAGCGCTGCTCTACAAGAAATGAGAGAGGCATTAAAAGCAGCTTTTAAGCTCACAAAACTCATGCTGATACGATGCAAATCTCTAGGAGATTATTCTTAAGATAGTTTTGTAAATTAGCAAGGAGCTATTGTTCATATCTTGCTAGAAACACTTTTGTGTTATTGTACTTCAATTGTGTCATCTGCTTGTTTAGAAGCAATTCATGTACACACACTCGTAACACTTTTCAAAGTGTAGATTCCCCAAGTAACTAAGTTGTTAGTCTGGATACTTGAGAAGGCTAAGTTATTTTCTAACACTTAGAGGCTGTAATATTTTCAATATTATTGAATTAAGTCCTTGTCTAAGGCGAAAGCACCTTGGTGGGTGGACTGGAGTAACTCTGTTAACAGTGAACCAGGATAAAAATAATCATGTCTAATTATTTTTATTCTCTTGTTAGCATTGATTTTTAATTCCGCAGAAAATACCATTGTTGGTGAAACCCAATTCAAACCCACTTTCTTGTGTTTCTCACCCCTTCACTAGACTCAGGTTTTAATTGGCCCACTATTTTTAAAGATGCTTATGAGACTTACCGCACTTGTAAAGAGTGTTAGATAACAGGTACATCCATCACTCGTAAGAGTGAAATGCCTCAGCAGCCTATGTTTTTTTTGTGAGGTGTTTGATGTATGGGGAATTTACTTTATGGGTCATTTTCTTGTATATTTTGGTTTCCACTATATTTTACTTGATGTTGATTATGTTTCAAAGCGGGAGGAATCTATCCCCACTAAGACTAATGATTCTAGAGTTGTTGCAGATTTTGCCAAGTCCAATATGTTTTGCAGGTTTAGAATACCCCGAGCTATCATTAGTGACCAAGACACTCATTTCTGTAACTGCACCATGGAAGCTTTGCTCCGAAAGTATGGATCTGTGCACATGGTCTCTACTGTATATCACCCACAAAGTAATGGGCAAGTTAAGATCTCAAATAAGAAAATTAAGTAGATCATGGAAAATATAGTGTAACCAAATGGGAAGGACTGAAGCCACCGTCTCGAAGATGCACTTTGGGCTCAAAGAACAACTTTTAAAACACCAATAAGGATGTCTCCTTATTGACTTGTGTTTGGTAAGGCATGCCACCTTCCTGTAGGAATTGAGCACCGTGCTTATTGGGCGGTCAAAAGCTGTAATTTGGAAATGTGAAAAGGAGGCATGGAAAGAAAACTCCAATTACCAAAGCTTGAAAAGCTTAGGTTAGAAGCATATGAAACTCTAGGATTTATAAAGAGAAAACTAAAAACTTCCACGATAAGATGATTTCTAGGAAGGATTTCTTTGTGGGCCAAAAAGTCTTATTGTTTAATCCCGCCTAAAAGTGATGGTTGTGAAACTTCGATCTAAGTGGACTGACCCTTTTGTTTTACTAATGTCTTCCCTTATGGTGCAATAGAAATTAAAAGTGCTGGTACTGGCAAAGTTTTCAAAGTTAATGGGCAGCGCATGAAGCTATTCCATGAAAGTTTGGTGCCTAAAGGTGCAACCATAGAAAAGCTTTCTTTGGAAAAGCCCACCTGCACTACAACTTGATCATGGATCACCTTTTCCTTTCTATCACTCTTATTTTATATTTATGTTCTTTCATTGAGAACAATGTGTGTGTGGGGGAGTAACCATTTAGTTTGTTTTATTTCATTCAGTTTCTTTGATTTGGTTGTTTTCTTACAAAAAATAAAAAATAAAATGCATGTTTTTTCTGTGGTTTTTGAGTTACAATTGTGAGTATTTTATCTGTTCTCTTTATTAAAGACTTGTGGTGTGATGTGATTGACTATTTTTGTGCATTCTTAGTATGGTATGTAGGACTAAACTCTAAATTATACATCATTTGTGGTAGATCATTTACGTTGTGATATTTTGAGCCTAATAATGGATAACATTAAAAAATCCATCTTTTTCTTTCTTGTGTGCTTCACTCATGTATGTTGGTCTCTAGAACTTGAATTGACTCTTGTTGAAACTTTTTGTTTACTTGTGCACAATGAGATGATAAAGGAAACTTGTTTTAGTTTTATTTTTAGCCATTTAGCCAAAAAGCTAACCCCTAAATAATATCATCTCTTGTTTGAAAATTCCTTGAGCTTATTTATCCATTTCTTTGCTTAAAACTCATTACTAACCAAGAAGTGAAAAACAATATTATCACCCTAATCAAAGGGTTGAAAGAGTATTGTATTGAGTTGTGTGGGGTTGAACAATATAGTTACGATGTTTTAAATGTTGGCAGAAAAAGAAAAAAGAAGAAAGAAAAGCAGAGAAAGAAAAAAAGTGGAAAAAGAAGAGAAAGATGTCAATACATATTCCTTCTGAAGAAAAAAAGAAGAATAAAAAGAGAAAAGAGAAGAGAAATAACAGAAAAGTTGTTGTTTGAATGTGAAGGAATGTAGGTCAACTCCCGCAGTCCTTTCAATTCTCTTTTGACACTTTGTTTTTTTGGCCTAGTACCCCTTAGGATTTATCTCACCCTTACCTTGGCCAAGTTACAACCCGAATAAAATTCGTTTTAATCTTTGTGTGCATGTATTTCATTTATGGAGGTTAGAGTTTTTTCAAGCTTATGGTAGTACTAATTTCATGATGTGCTTTGAGTGTAAACAATACCCTAAACACTTGAGAGTTGAGTGAATTTTATCTTGTGAGGATCTTGTTGCTTTTGATGTACTATTTGGTAATCTGTTTTTCGTATTTGCTTTGAATGTCACAAAAAAGTTACTTATTAATGTCATTTTCTTGAAGCTTAAACTTAGAATTTTGCTTGCACTTTGTATCCTGAGAACTTTTGGAATTGCATGCTCTATTTTGAATTTATAATTTTGCTTGGAGTGCAAAAGTTCAAGGGAGTGGGGGGAATTTGACCAGTGCATTTTGATGCACTTTCTTCTACTATTGTATATAGGCAACTCTATAGTTTATTTTATTATTTTTACTATTTTAGTGTATTTTTATATTTAAGTTTATTTCTGCCTTTATTTTATTTTCGTACTTTATTTTTAACTTAAACTGTTATTTGATACCTTTTTATTGTGAAGACCATAACGTGAGCTACAAGAATCAGATTGATGCGTTCTAATAAGCGTTGGAAAGCTAAGAGAAAGAGCTACAAATTTTGTGTTGAAGTCAAAAGCTGATTTGGAGTGAAAAAGGTCGAATAATTAAGTCGTCATCTAACCATTTGAAGAAATCACAACCTTTATTTGCATGATTTCTGTAATTTCTACAACCCAAAAACTTTTTTTCAAAATTAACACTATTCATGTCACCCATAGTACGAAGCACAAATTCATCTTGGCAATAACACTCTCTCGTCTTGTTTCTGCGAATAACCGATCCATTTGTTCTAATGGAAGCACTGCTTGACAAATTAGACATTGGAGAATCTTAAACCCTAGAAATTGATGAAAATCGATGAAACCCTTTTTGCAATCTCAAAAATAAAAACGAAGAGATTAAGAAAGCAAGAAAACACACCAGCACAGTGAATATGTGATACTACGCACGAGCACTTTTCTAGAAAATATGAAGATTTTTGATATAATTGAACCCCTTAAATAATAATTTATTTATCCTTTTGCTGAGTTATTACACATTTATCACACCACGTTGACATTTACTATTATTTTAACCTCTAAATTAACGAAAGAGATCAATTATACTAGCGAAAGTAATATTACAAAACTAAACTAAAACTTTTTATTAAAAAACTAAATCGAACCCAAAATTAATTTATATGACTTGAGGACTAATTATGCCATAAATTTATTGTTAGTCTCTATAAATAAATCCAAGAAAAAAAAAACAAAAACAAATAGAAAAGCAGTCTGATCTCACCACCACGGTGTACTGATCTGACGGTCTTGGTTCGATCCGACCTTCACCATTTTCCTGCTCACATTCGTACTTCCAATCTCATTTAAAAAATAAAAAACCACTCCCAAACTCGGTGCTCCACCGTTCCCACCACAACGCAGAGCCACCGCGCCCTTTCTACTCCGCCACAAACCCCACCCCACCCCACCCTCTCATTTCAACGCGAATCTCTGCTCCTCCTCCTGAATCTCAAGCTCCTTTCTATTCCCTTACCCGAAGAACCTTTTGTCCTGCTTCGAATTCGCGGAAATCGAATTAGGGTTAGGGTTAGTACAACACTTCAATACCGCTTGTTCTGCTTCAAATCGTTTCTGTTCATGCCTCGTTTTCGAGCTGGTACCGTATCGTAGCTGCAAAAATTTCCGCTTAATTGATAATTTAGGGTTTGTGCTGTTGATATGTCTAATAATTCGAGGGGTCGAGTTACCATTACTCTTGGACGCAGCGGTCAGGTATGTTGAATATCAATTTTTTTCGCCGTTGATTTTAGTTTATGCTTTTTTTTAAAGGAACTTCTTTTAGCGGTTTCTGCTACTTAGATTTTGTTAAACTTTATTTCGGTAGTGTTTTGTTTGTTGACATCAAGTTCTATGGTGCCATGATTATGTATTGTTTGTTGGGAATGAAGGAACTTAGTATAATGTTCAATTTTAACCACTATTAGTACTAGTAGTTATGATTTTGGGCTTGGAAATATAGTTTTAGTTTGATATATGAAGGGATTCATGTGAATGACATGCTATTGTACACTTGAGTTTAGGTTGTGAAGAGGGACGTATCTGCGGCAGATGTTGCTTACTCTTCTTCTATGTCTTCAGCTGGGAGTAAGCGGTCTGTGAGAGACAGAATTGGGAATAATGCTGATAATTCCATGTGGCATGGAAATGGGATCGGCAGCAGTAAAAGGTGTGTTTGTGCCTGTGGTTTCTACAGTATTTTTAGCTACTATGGTATTGGTTGTGGGAGCTGGTGCATTATATTTAAACACATTCCACCCCCCCCCCCCCCCCCCAACCCACCCACACACACACACACACTCTCCTGGCACGTTTTCTTTTTGTTCACAAAGTTCACCATGGATAATGTTTTGCACTATTTAGTGATTAGTGCCAGTGGTAGAACAATGTGCCTGTTTTTTGTGTGATGCAATTAAAGTTAGATTTCAAGAATTATGTTGTTTGTTTGGATTTTCTGCAGACAGCGAGGAGATGTAAGCATGCAAAATGGACTGGATGGTAGTACTCTCCCTCAGCAGCGACTTTACCCTTCCATATTTATATTATTCAATGGGTTTTCTTAAATAAAAATCTCGTTTGCCTTAATTATCTTAGATCGGCGTATTGGAAAAGATGATCTCCGATTGAAACTCATGCAAAAAAGTGCATCGAGGAGGACTGAAAGTAATGGCAATAAGAGGAATATTGATCTCCGTGAAAAATTGTCGAAGACTGCTCATCCTCCGACTAACAGTTTTAACTCAAAGCAGCGCATGCCTGAACCAAGGGAAACAAGCTTGTACAGGCCAGTTCCGTCAGCTAGAAGTTCTGATGATTTAATGCGTATGGAATCCATGAGAAGCTCATACTCTCCTTGGACACTGGATCAAATTCGGCAAAGATCACCAGATGGGTTTCCAAGTTCTTCCAGGGGCATCTCCCCCCAAAGAAATGTTGGAGACCCTCAGAGAAGGCCTTTAAACAGGACATACGATGGAGTAAGACCAGTTTCATATGCAGGTAGGGATGCTGTTGAAGTTTCAAGACCTCCAAGTGCTGCACCTTCATCTTTTATGTCAAGATCCGCAATATCGTCACTGCCTCCAGTAACTGCCAAACCTGTAGCATCTCGTCCTGGCCAGCATCCTCCATCAAGCAGTGTCGCACAAAGGGTTCCATTTGTGGTGAATTTTACTTGCTCTCTTACCTTCAGATTCCTTCTCTCAAATTTTATTATTTGTTACTTAAAGAAAGATGATCTGTAGATTATATACTAAGAAGAGTAGATCAGATTGAGAGGAGTCAAACAACTAGAGGTAGAGGAAGACCTAGAAAAACTATAAGAGAAACTATTCAGAAAGGTCTCAAAATTAACTATTTGGATAGAAATATGGTGTTCAATAGAACCTTATGGCGTAGTTTGATCCATGCAACTGACCCCACTTAGTGGGATAAGACTTGGTTGTTGTTGTTGTAAAGAAAATTTTCATATGACCATGTGATAGCTGTATCAGTTGAATCTGTTATGCGCTTTTGGATGGCTATATCATATACTAGGGATTATTTATAAAGTATAACTTAGGTACCAATAATTAGAATAGATTTTGAATATATATATAAAGAATTCTATTCTTTAGCAATGGTGACAAAAAAATTGTTAATCATTTTTAGGGGCGATTAAATGGAATTAACTAATTCATGATATTCTACTTTAGGTACTCTTTTTGGAAGCTAATTTTTATAAAATCTGGATGTTTAATCAGACCTTATATTTGAATATGCTACCATATGTGTGAATCTCTCTACAATATGCATATTGTAACTGCTCACAAGATCCCTTTTTGGAAATCCTAGTTTCCGATAAGTTGGTGATTAGTGAATGCATTAATCATGCGGGGTGTATTGGGAAAATAGATATGACCTAAATAAAGCTTAGGCAATCTTCACTTCACAATTCACAAAAAAATATTGGGTATTCATGAAGTGCCTGTGGGTATCTTCCAAAAATGTTTTCAAGCAAAATAATAGGATACTCAGTTTGAGTTCACGTGAGCCCTGTGGTTTTGAACAGGTCTGTCCCCGGAGTCTGATCAATAATACAATATTGTTGTTCACTAGTTTATTTATTTAGAAAATTAGGTTTTTCACATTCTGTGTGTTGATAATGTTGACACTTTATCTATTACCCTGTGAGATTTTCCCTATTTCCTACTATTCAAATATTCTTTCCATATTTTTTGCTATGTAAATACCCCCTTTCATAATTTTATGCATGTATTTCTTGATTTTATATGATTTGTAATGTAGTCAATTTGGAAAGATTGTATGCTATATTTAAATAATCAAAATCCCTATTGTCAACTGTTTAATTCTGTACAAAAAATAGTATTAATTAATGTGATTATGCTTAGTCGGTAATGCATATCAATGCCAATTCTAGTCTCCTATTCATGCAATTCAAGTTATTTTTCCTCTCAAGTTTATGTCTTTCTACAACTTGGTCATGCTTATATAAAATTTATTTTTTATATATATTTTAAAACTTATATTACCATACGGTTACCATCGATTTTTTATAACCCAGTACCGTTCCATTAACATAGATTTTTTTTTATAATCCTGTACCATACCTGTATAGGGTTGACCAGGGTTTTAAAAACGATCGCGGTCGCATAAAGGTTTTCGCGATTTTGGTCAGTACATGTGTTGCAACAATGATTGCGGTTGTCGCGGTGTGAATTAACGATAATTTGTTCTTTAATGTAAAAATAGTGAATAGCGGTATCAGTATCGGCACTTGCCGATACTGTTTTGTCGCGGCCGTTTTCACAATCACGGACCATTTCTTAAAACCCTGGGGTTGACCTGAATTAAAAGAGTAGCGCCAATTTTGAAGAAAAATGACACATTGATTATATGGATAGTATTAGGATTAGTCAACATGCTTATGTTACTCTTATCTTAAAGGACCTTAACTTGATTCATGGGCATTATTGACATCCTTAATTTGAGGTGAAGACATTGAAAATAAATGACAGGCTAGTCTAACATTGTTTTTTATTTAAAATTTAAAGCGCCGTAGTAGATATAAACCCCTTTTCATATTCCATTGATAGATATAGCAACATGTTCTGCAATAAAGAACAAAAGTTACTTCCTTTGATTATTGTACCTTTAGCATCCTTAGATGTGTTGATGCTGGTGTTAAAAATGCTTGATTTGTGTTCTACTACTGTGGCCCTGACTTCCTAATTAAACCACTGGAGCAACTTCGTCCGAGTCACTATTTAGATTATGGACATTAATATTCTGAACTACTGGGGTGGAAGTTTATGCAAATTGCTTTTATATTGTTATTATTATCAGTATCTGACTTGATCTTGGAAACTTGTGGTGTTTAGATGAGGATGAGTTTCAGTTATGTTTAATTCTCTGAACGGATTATCTGTATAGTTTGACATGTGGCTTTTCTGGCTAACCTTCAGGGCGAGGAACAACAATCACAAACTGTCGATGGCCTGTTGCAAGCACTGGGACTACAAAAATATGTCATACTCTTCAAGGCCGAGGAAGTATGTAACTCTTTTATTTATGTAAATAATAAGTTATATTATACTAATTTTTTTCACATCTATTTGAGCATTGTCATACGTTTGATGAAATGTCAATAATCATTTACTCATTAGCTGGCTATAGCCTTTAAGAGTTCTTCCATAGGAAATGATTGGAGTGGAAATTTTATAAATCAAAGGAACCTTTTATTGTTTGATCCTCCATGATAGTTTTAAGCAATATTTTGCCATGTGACTTATTTCATGCTTTTCACTCTAGATAGTTCGTTTTGTTTTTGTATTGAATAGATGAATTTAGTCAGCCCTTTGTTCTGTTTTAATGTCCAGGGAATATGGTTCAAGAAATTACCTACTTTTATAATGCTCTTGCATGTTTAATATGATTACTATATGACTGAGAATTTTGATTTTTACTTTAACTAGTACTACCTCCGTCTTATAATAAATGTCTTATTTGAGATGTGCGAGGTTCTTAAGAAAATGATTAGATGTGTTGGTTTTAATGATAAAATTGATATCTTTTACTAAAATGCCCTTATTATAGTTAGTGGAGGAATTGAAAAACTTAAAAGTTAATGAATAGGGTATAGAGTGGAAAAAAATAATAAATGTGTATTGGTATTCTAAAGAGACATTTATTTTGAGACATGAAAAAAGTGCAAATGGGATACTTTTTATGAGACGGAGGGAGTACTTTAATTTTTCAACGTTGAGGTCGGACCATGATTTCCTTCAATTTTTACATATAAATGATTCTCATTATTATCACTCTTTTTCTATAAACTAATCACTAATTTGATCAAAATTTTCAAATGTATGAAGGCGACATAAATAGTAACATGAGCTTGTACTTCAATTTAATTTTAATCTAACGGTTAGAATCAATTGTTCTCATTTCTTGTATTAGCCAAATGTTCTCGCTGGAGTTGCTCCTATATATATTAGCCAAAAGTGTTTTTTATCTTATCGAGTGCTCAAGCTCTAGTGATCATATATTATCTTACGACATTAATAAATATCATCTTCATATATCAATAAATTATATACTAAAAAATGAGGCATGGTTTGATTTTTTGCTTTGTATTCCCACTATGAATATATCTAATTTGGTACTACCAGTTTTCTTATACACTGACAAGTCCTTGCAGGTCGATATGACTGCGTTGAAGCAGATGGGAGAAAATGATCTCAAAGAGCTTGGAATTCCTATGGTAATTGTCGTTATTTTATGGCTTATATTTTGAATTCAACAGCACACCAAATATATGAATTAAGGCATTCTTATTCCTATATTATACATATCTGGAACAACCTAGCACGAGTTCCGTAAGTTCGATTGCTTTGAAGGATCTCTTGTTAAGTATTGCTAACTTGTTTTTGCATCCATCATGTTAGTACTAGCTGGGTTGTTCAATGCCATCCATTTCACTAAGAACTAGGATCTTTATTACAAGGTTTAGGAAAGTGTTCCCTTTAAAACAGTATAGATTGCAGAACTTCGGCGGTCTCCACCTCCCAATGCCCTATGCCATAACTACCAAGGAAAAAATCCCTCTCTTTAATGTCTAATCCTTTTCTCTTCTTTATAATCATCACCACGTAACCCGCTAACCAACTTACTTACTAATCATGAGAAGGGTTTGCACAAATACCACTGTTTGGTGGCTCTGGCAGGGAAAATGTCACTGGCCTGTCAAAGACCCGTAGTTTAATCACTGTTATGGACCCCTCCCACGGCATGAACTTACACCTCCATCTCAATTCCCTTATTTTTCAGAAAAATCTCTGCAAAATCCTTTCAATGCTTTATCTAGCTTCTGTTTGTTTCAACCATAAAGTTTTGCATCCCAAATCATAAGAAAGTTGATAGTCAAGGTGTACTGATTTTTAATTCTTGCTCTTGTTGTTTTCACTCTTTAGACGGTTTGCATTAGAATAAAAAGAATGCGGGTTTTCATGTGCATGTGTTGAGTACACTCTTTGATTTTATGATATTATCCAACTTATGGAGTCTGCTTGGGGTTGCAGGGTCCAAGGAAAAAACTACTTCTTGCACTCTTGCCTCGTAAACGACAGCAGTGTTGATTTTTTTTCTATGCTGGATGCTAAAATTGACACATTGTTGTATCCCAGAGTTTTATAAAACAATTATTAGGTGATGTGAAATTACATACCTGAGAAATTTTACTAGTATAAATGTCTTGTTCAGTGTGGGATTCGGACGTCCCTTGTATTCACCGTCACATTTTTGCATTTGAGGACAAGTATGGGTTTAAGTTTTGTTTAAAGTATTGGTCTGTAATATATTCTGTCCGAACTTAAAACTGTAAGAAATAGGAATCAGAATCATTTATCCATAATCGAGAGGAATTAATGCCTTCTTGGTTTTTCTATATTATTAAAATCAGGATTCAAACTGAGATTTAGAAAATATATTTATTTTCTTCCTTGATATCTTTCCTTCTATCATTTTCCCACTTTGATATACGGTTCAAAACATGTCTACGCTTTTTTTGTCAAATAAAAACATGTCTGCCTTATTTTTTGTTTTGAAAAAACATGTCTGCTTTTTTCTGGAAGATTTATGCTTTTGAAAGGATGTTGAGCATTATCCCTGATCTTAATGTTATGTGCGAATCTTTAAATTCTTGCTTTTTCTCTATTGTTTTTTAGTAGTTAAAGTCGTATATTTTGTCTAGAAAATCTTGGTGACACTATCAAATTATTTTCATGCGGTTTTTGGAATAATTGTTGTGCCCTTTTCATATTGGTTGAATAAATACTTTATTTTTTAGACTAAAATATAAACTCTAGAGAAAAAGTTGTTTCTATAACAAGATAAATTGACTCAACTATTTTTCTAAAAATGTCAAGAATTGTTTTCACAGTTTTGCTTTGTTTAAGCATAGTAACAATTATATAAGTTGAATTAAGAGAATTAAAACAGATTTATAATCAATTTCTCATGGTATAAATATTTTGACTGGCAATTTTTTTTGGTAAGTAGAAAATCTCAAGCGTGGCAAACGTATCATTAATATTGATTGAGAGCCGTTGGAGTTCGCCACTTTGGCTGACTATTGCTTCACTATGCAACGATAAAAAAATCAATTTTTCCGTTAAGATATGAGAATTTCTTAATGCATCCTAGGTAGATTTTAGGCACCAAGAAAAATCATTTAAATGTCCATAGATTCTGGAGATATATCTTAAGACACATTTATTTTTGAATAAACGTTGACATATTTTTGAGATACATCTTCTGAACTATTTTAAACATTTAAAACATGTTACTCAAAAGTCATTTACATTTGAATTGTTTTGGAGATGCATTTCCGTAAATATTCTGGAGATACATCTCCAAAACGAATCTGAACAGGACTTTCATGCTATATGTTTATTTGTGTTCAGATAAAATATAACGCACAATCCAAAATAGAAAAATAGACGTACAAAATAATAAGAGACTAATACTGAATGTGTAAAAAATAAAATAGTAATATATGTAGAAAATGTTGTACAATTGAGATACAAAATGTAGTAAAACCGTCAAAAATAAAGTAGAAAGTATAATACTACAACAAAATAATAACAAACTACTACTGTGTGTGTCTGACAATATCTCTTCTACCTCCTCTTCCTGCTCTACCTCCTCGGCCATCAATCCCCCCTCCGAGGATGTCTCTGGTACAACAGTGCCCCCTGTACCTCTGCCATGATGGCATCCAGGACTCGCCTGATACCAGATCCATCAGGGAAGATACCCTCGTCAATGCCTGCCCGTACAATCTCCACTATGCGTAGACACCTATGCAAGACATCATCAGTATGATCTAGCTGAGTCTGCTCCTCCTATAATATCTCCTGATGAGCCGGTCTCAACGGATCTCCTAAAGCAACATGCACCATGTACGTATGTGACACTCTGAAGAACCATCTGATGTATCCCTCGACGTAGCTCCAGTCGTTCGGGGCTATAGTAGCTCGTGCCTCCTTTGATACCAGACGACTCTCATAATCAACAAACATCTCATCTACCTGGCTACAAGTCAAGACAAGAGGAGTAGAGACAACAGGGTGTCTGAGGATGGTCTAGGTGTACCCGAACTACCGCATGACGCGCTCGGGAAGATGAAAAGAAGTGATACGCAATCCGCATGCAAACCATCTGGAGTATAACACTATTTAGTCAAATGGCCGCGTCTGACGGTGAGCCATGTAGTTGTTGAAGTACATGTCCTTAGCAACCAAACGATCAAGATAGACTCTGAAAGAATCGATCGTGTGGTTCCCTCTGAGCGGGATAAAAACACAAGCACACGATATATCCTCAGTGTACTCATCCACACTTGCCCAGCCAGCGATGCGCGGGAAGTGCTGAAGGATCCAAGTCTGAAAAAAAGTTTGAAACAAACTAATCATCGACTATGGTTTTCCAAACATGAAATGAAAATGACAAAAAAACATTAAAGGATCAAGAAATATTACCACCAATAGTGTTACACTGTCGGTTGTAACACCCCCAATTATTCCCCCAATTAATTAAAACAGTAAAAGAAAATTCAAAATTTCGTCAGAGTATATTTAAATTATCATGGCATAGACCGAGGGGTCACATCAAATTGAAACAATTCATACAACACCTGCTCATAAAGATATGCAACAGTGGGGTAGCTATCAACAGAGGAACTCAGTTCCTTACACCCACATTTCAGAATTTAGAATAAAAGCGGAAAATCTAAAACTGAATAACATACATATATATATCACATGAAAAGTTTGTCATACATCAAGTTGTACATGCACAAGCCAAAAGTTTCTATATACAGAATACACAATAATCACTAACGGCCTCCCTAACTACCCGGTGTCACATATCAGAGCCGACCGACAAAAGAATGAAGACGCAAAGCTTCACAAAAATACCTCCAGCAACTCTAATCTGCAATGCCTCATAGAGCATTATAAAACAACAGAAGGGTGAGAAAAGAAATCATAATACGGTTGCATATAATTATATATATAACACAAAAATACACATATATACGGTCCTCACCACAACTCACACCATAATTCAAACACAAGGCATTACAAGACACAATACATATTTCCATCACCAACACATATCCATATATCAATTTATCCACAAATCCACACATAAACAACCATAAATGATTTATGCAAATGCAAGAGACCAACGCAACGACTCTATGCATATACACATGCGGTACCAACTTCCATTGTTTCTCATCACTAGTTCACTCAGGAACTCTGCTGGAATCATCGCTCGTTACATCACTGTAACTCCCCGTCGGGCCTACGATGTTCCCCACCGCTCACACCCCACACGGGCACACGGTGTTTATGGATCGCTCACACCCCACACGGACACACGACCTGATCGCTCACACCCCACATGGGCACACGATCGTCTATAATCATCGCTCACACCCCACATGGGCACACGAAGTTATAGCGAATCCCCTCTGGAATCCAAACCGTCACTCAGGACGTCTCAACAATGCATATCATGATGCTTGGCATACAATGACCCATGACATTTAATATGCACGCATAAATACATTCATTTACATCAACAAAATCACACTTTGCACTTATGCCCAAAACAATGCATTTAACTTCCATACAGCCACAAATCATCACAACACCATCCAAACACATACATTTACCTCATACAACAGCACCTTGCATAATACACATCAATTACGCACAGTTATAATGACAAAAGTCGACGACCGACACTATTCCCAATTTTCTGATATAATTAAATCGGCTAACAATTTCCACACCATCATAATAAGAAAGTACAGTTCAATAGCTACACAACGATACCAAGAATGTAAAAATCGGACAAACGGAACTCAAGTTACGAAAGAAAACGAAAAACGATATTTTGAAAAGTCCCATTTTGCAATTGTCCTGTCCATACGCGTATCACCCTGCTCCATACGCATATGAGCAGAGACTCATTTTCCCCAAAGTTCACGTGTAAAAGTCCGTACGCGTAATGCCCAACCTCGTACGCGTATTGCCCTGAAATGCTACGCGTATCATACGCAAATGGGCAGATGGCCGAGCAAAATAACATTCCATACGCGTATTGGCCCATGACTCGCCCTCCATACGCGTATTACCAAGGTCCATACGCGTATGAACATGCCCTATACGCGTATGACCTGGAAAAACCAGAAAAATTTCTGCAGAACGAAGTTCTGCGTTTTCCACCCAAAAATCCTCCAATTTTCACCTACACCCAGAAAAATTACCAATACAATACATAGCAACATGTATCTATCATATACCAACAATAATGAACACTAAAAGCATGATTTCTAACACATTTAATCAATTTCTAATCAATCTCACATAATATGGTTTTACTAAATATTTTCATTTCAATCCAACAAACACCACAAATACTCATACATAATCATACACAATCATACAATAATTGAGTTTCGCACCCTTACCCGATTAAATCGATTCTAGAAGTTGATTTTTCTTTGATTTCCCAAGTTTTTCTCACTATTTCTCTTCTTCTTCTCTTTTCTCCTCTTTTTCTTTCTTTCCCCCTTTCTTTCTTTCTATTTTTCTCTCTTTCTATTTTCTATTTTCTTACTTAATGAAAAATATCCTAAAATGACCAAAATATCCCCACACTCAAATATCTCGCAAACGATCCTAAAACCCGATAAAATATCACAACATTGAAAAATAACATATTTTTAGATAAAAGTCGAAAATAAAATAAAATAATAATAAAATAATCAAACGACTCGATTAAATAAAACGCACACGAAAACTGGGGCGTTACAACTCTCCCCCACTTAGAAATTTCCGTCCTCGAAAATACTACCTGAGATGAACAACTCTGGATACGACTCCCGCATCCGACTCTCCAACTCCCAAGTCAAATTGCCCTCAGCAGCGCCTCCCCACGCCACTTTCACAAGTGCAATGTCCTTGCCTCTCAACCTCTTCACTTCGCGATCCAAAACCCTAACTGGTAATGCCTCAACTGTAAGGTTCTCCCTTACCTCGACCTCATCCATCGGAATCACATGCGACGGATCTGGAACATACTTCCGAAGCTGTGAAACATGAAACACATCGTGCAAATTCGACAGATTCGGTGGCAACGCCACCCTATAAGCCACAACACCCACTCTCGCGGATATTTGGTAAGGACCAATAAACCGAGAAGTAAGTTTCTTCGATTTCAATGCACGACCCACACCTGTTACCAGCGTAACCCTCAGAAATACATGATCGCCCTCCTGAAACTCAAGATCCTTCCGTCTCCGATCATGATAACTCTTTTGTCTACTCTGAGAAGCTTTCATCTTCTCACGAATAAACTTCACTTTCTCCGTCGTCTGTTGCACCAACTCCGGTCCAACTACCGTTCGCTCACCAGATTCGTGCCAACACAACGGTGTCCAACACCTTTGTCCATACAATGCTTCAAACGGTGCCATTCCAATACTAGAATGGAAACTGTTATTATACGTAAACTCAATCAATGCAAGATAACTATCCCACGCACCACCTTGTTCCAAAACACAAGCCCTCAACAAATCCTCTAAAGACTGAATCGTCCTCTCCGTCTGACCATCCGTTTGCAGATGATAAGCTGAACTCAATCTCAATTTAGAACCCAAAGCCTTCTGTAAACTTTCCCAAAATCTCGATGTAAATCTAGGATCTCGATCAGAAACAATACTCAATGGAACCCCATGTAATTTCACAATCACACTGATGTAAATCTCCGCTAACCGCTCCAAAGTAAAACTGATGTCAATCGGAATAAAATGAGCCGATTTAGTCAGCCTATCAACAACCACCCAAATAGCATTATGCCCTCGCAGAGTATTCGGTAACCCTGTTACAAAACCCATGGAAATACTATCCCATTTCCATTCAGGAATATCCAACAGTTGTAACAAACCACTAGGCCTCAGGTGTTCCACCTTCGATTTCTGACAAGTCAAACATGCATAAATAAACTGAGCCACATCTCTTTTCAATCCAGGCCACCATAAAATCTTCTTCAAATCTTGGTACATCTTATTCGCTCCCGGATGTATACTCAAATTACTCCGGTGTCCTTCCTCCAAAATCATCTTTTTCAACTCTGCATCAACTGGAATACAAATCCTACCTCGAAATCTCAAAACACCATTAACATCCACTTGAAAATCCCTATCCGCATCTTTTTCTCCCACCAACATCAAATCCACAAATTTCACATCCAGCTTTTGCTTCTCACTAACCGTCTTCCAAAAATCATTAGTAATCGTTAGCATACCAAGCCTAACGCTAACCGACGTCACTTCACATACCAAACTCAAGTCTCTAAACGATTCCAAAAGTTCCCACTCCTTAACCATTAAAGCGGACATATGTAACGATTTCCGGCTCAGTGCATCGGCTACCACGTTAGCTTTACCAGGATGGTAATTTAAGCCAAAGTCGTAGTCCTTCAAGAATTCCAACCATCTACGTTGCCTCATATTTAGCTCTTTCTGATCAAACAAATATTTCAAACTTTTATAATCACTAAAGACTTCAAACCTTACACCGTAGAGACAATGCCTCCAAATCTTCAACACAAAAACCACAGCCGCTAATTCAAGATCATGAGTAGGATAATTCTTCTCATGAACTCTTAACTGCCTTGAAGCATAAGCCACCACCTTACCTTCTTGCATCAGAACACCACCTAGACCAATCAACGAAGCATCACAATAAACCATAAATGGTTCATTAGGATTCGGCAAAATCAAGATCGGAGCTGTCGTCAATCTTCTCTTCAGCTCAGTAAAACTCTCCTCACACCGAATATCCCAAATGAACGCTTGCCCTTTACAAGTCAACTGGGTCAAAGGAAGTGCTAGTTTCGAAAAACCTTCAATAAACCTCCGATAATAACCAGCCAAACCCAAAAAGCTTCGAATTTCAGTAACAGATCTCGGAGCCTCCCATTGTAGAACTGCTTCTACTTTAGATGGATCCACAGTAATACCATTACCTGAAATTACGTGTCCAAGAAAACTCACTTCCGACAACCAGAATTCACACTTGGATAATTTAGCATAAAGCTTCCTCTCCTTCAAAACCTACAAAACAATACGCAAATGTTCCGCATGCTCCTCCCGAGACTTAGAATAAATTAAGATATCATCAATAAACACCACCACAAAACGATCCAGATGCTCGTGACAAATACGATTCATGTATTCCATAAACACACCTGGCGCATTAGAAACCCCAAACGGCATCACAGAATATTCATAATGACCGTATCGTGTCCTAAAAGCCGTCTTCTAAATGTCTTCCTCCTTCACCCTTATCTGATGATACCCTGACCTCAAGTCAATCTTACTGAACACACACACATACCAACTAACTGATCCATCAGATCATCAATCCTTGGAAGAGGATACTTATTCTTGATCGTCACCTTATTCAATTGGCGATAATCAATACATAATCGCATGCTTCCGTCTTTCTTTTTCACCAATAAAACTGAAGCACCCCAAGGAGAAACACTTGGTCTCATGAACCTCTTTTCCAACAACTCATTCAACTGTTTCTTTAACTCAACCAACTCCGATGCCGACATACGATAAGGTGTCATAGATACAGGTCTAGTACCAGGGACTAGATCTATAGAAAACTCCACCTCTCTCTCTGGCGGCAAGTCTGAAATATCCTCAGGAAACACTTCCGGAAATTCACACACAACAGGAAACACCTCAAGTGAAACTTGACTATCCACAGTTAAAGATGCAAACAAACCAAACAACAGAGCTTCATCCGCCAAAAGTTTCTTCAACTCCTTGGTAGATAAGAAACTCGAGTCTTCGTCTTCCTCAAGAGAAGGAAACCGTACCAACTTATGATAACAATCAATATGAACCCGATTGAATTGCAACCAATTCATACCCAAAACCACATCTAATGCCTCCAACGGAAAACACACTAAATCCATCTCAAAGTCTTTACATTAAATGGTCAAAGGACATCTTAAACAAACCAAGGAAGTAGTTACTGACCCCATTGCTGGAGTGTCAATAACCATCTCACCACCCATCACAAACAACACAAGATTCAAACGCTTCGCGCACTCAGACGAAATAAACGAATGAGTCGCTCCAGTATCAATAATAGCAATCAAAGGAGTACTATTAATAAAACAAGTACCTCGAATCAGACGATCTGCACTTGAAGTCTGAGTTCCCGATAATGCAAACACTTTTCCACCAGCTGGAGCCTGCTTCGGTTTCGGACACTTCGTACTAATATGCCCAGGTTCACCACAGTTGTAACATTTCACCACATTCTTCCTGGCACAATCAGCTGCAACATGTCCTACACCTCCATAATTAGTACATTTCCTCAAATCTTTCCTGCACTCAAACTGACGATTCCCCAACTCACCACATTTATAACACCTCAAAGGACCAGACATACCCCCTCCACCTGACCTTTTCTCAAAATTCCCTCTTTGTTTACCTTTATCAGCTGGTGTCACATACGGACCACCACGGAACTGTTGCTTCCCTTTCCTCTCGCTCACACTCTTGTAATGAGTAGAACGAGCCTTACTGTCCTCTTCATAAATCCTACAACAATCTACCAAATCAGAAAACCTCCGAATCCTCTGATATCCAATTGCCTGCTTTATCTCAGGACGCAAGCCATTCTCATACTTCACACACTTAGAGAATTCCGCAGTCGCTTCAGCATAATGAGGATAAAACTGCACAAGTTCCACAAACTTAGCAGTATAATCGACAACAGACATATTACCTTGCTTTAGCTCCAAGAACTCAATCTCCTTCTTTCCCCTCACATCTTCAGGAAAATACCTTCTCAGAAACTCCATGCTAAACACCGCCCAAGTAATCTCCTCCTCTGCGGCTTCCAACACACGACGAGTACTAACCCACCAGTCATCAGCTTCTTCCAATAACATGTGAGTACCCAGTCTCACCTTCTGATCTTCAGCACAATCCATCACTCGAAAAATCCTTTCAATCTCTTTCAGCCAAATCTGTGCACCATCCGGATCATATCTTCCTTTGAAGACAGGCGGTTTGTTCTTCCTGAACTCATCATTACCTGCAGCATTAGGTGCACCCTGCACAGCACGAGCCATAGCTTGCATAGCAGCAGCCAAAGCAGCATCATTCCTACCAGCCATATTCTGTTCATTTCTAATAACAGAAACTATGGTTAAACAAACAACTCATCCAACCACAACGACCAACAAGGACTGACACAACTGACACGGACTGACACAAACTGGCTCTGATACCACTTAATGTAACACCACCCAATTATACCCCCAATTAATTAAAACAGTAAAAGAAAATTCAAAATTTCATCAGAGTATATTTAAATTATCATGGCATAGACCGAGGGGTCACATCAAATTGAAACAATTCATACAACACCTGCTCATAAAGATATGCAACAGTGGGGTAGCTATCAACAGAGGAACTCAATTCCTTACACCAACATTTCAGAATTTAGAATAAAAGCGGAAAATCTAAAACTGAATAACATACATATATATCACATGAAAAGTTTGTCATACATCAAGTTGTACATACACAAGCCAAAAGTTTCTATATACAGAATACACAATAATCACTAACGGCCTCCCTAACTACCCGATGTCACATATCAGAGTCGACCGACAAAAGAATGAAGACGCAAAGCTTCACAAAAATACCTCCAGCAACTCTAATCTACAATGCCTCATAGAGCATTATAAAACAGCAGAAGGGTGAGAAAAGCAATCATAATACGGTTGCATATAATTATATATATAACACAAAAATACACATATATACGGTCCTCACCACAACTCACACCATAATTCAAACACAAGGCATTACAAAACACAATACATATTTCCATCACCAACACATATCCATATATCAATTTATCCACAAATCCATACATAAACAACCATAAATGATTTATGCAAATGCAAGAGACCGACACAACGACTCTATGCATATGCACATGCGGTACCAGCTTCCATTGTTTCTCATCGCTAGTTCACTCAGGAACTCTGCTGGAATCATCGCTCGTTACATCACTGTAACTCCCCGTCGGGCTACGATGTTCCCCACCGCTCACACCCCACACGGGCACACGGTGTTTATGGATCGCCCACACCCCACACGGGCACACGACCCGATCGCTCACACCCCACATGGGCACACGATCGTCTATAATCATCGCTCACACCCCACATGGGCACACGAAGTTATAGCGAATCCCCTCTGGAATCCAAACCGTCACTCAGGACGTCTCAACAATGCATATCATGATGCTTGGCATACAATGACCCATGACATTTAATATGCACGCATAAATACATTCATTTACATCGACAAAATCACACTTTGCACTTATGCCCAAAATAATGCATTTAACTTCCATACGGTCACAAATCATCACAACACCATCCAAACACATACATTTACCTCATACAACAGCACCTTGCATAATACACATCAATTACGCATAGTTATAATGACAAAAGTCGACGACCGACACTATTCCCAATTTTTCGACATAATTAAATCGGCTAACAATTTCCACACCATCATAATAAGAAAGTACAGTCCAATAGCTACACAAAGATACCAAGAATGTAAAAATCAGACAAACGGAACTCAAGTTACGAAAGAAAACGAAAAACGATATTTTGAAAAGTCCCATTTTGCAATTGTCCTGTCCATACGCGTATCACCCTACTCCATACGCGTATGAGCAGAGACTCATTTTCCCCAAAGTTCACGTGTAAAAGTTCGTACGCGTAATGCCCAACCTCGTACGCGTATTGCCCTGAAATGATACGCGTATCATACGCAAATGGGCAAATGGCCGAGCAAAATAACATTCCATACGCGTATTGGCCCATGACTCGCCCTCCATACGCGTATTACCAAGGTCCATACACCCAGAAAAATTACCAATACAATGCATAGCAACATGTATCTATCATACACCAACAATAATGAACACTAAAAGCATGATTTCTAACACATTTAATCAATTTCTAATCAATCTCACATAATATGGTTTTACTAAATCTTTTCATTTCAATCCAACAAACACCACAAATACTCATACATAATCATACAATAATTGAGTTTCGCACCCTTACCCGATTAAATCGATTCTAGAAGTTGATTTTTCTTTGATTTCCCAAGTTTTTCTCATTGTTTCTCTTCTTCTTCTCTTTTCTCCTCTTTTTCTTTCTTTCCCCTTTCTTTCTTTCTATTTTTCTCTCTTTCTATTTTCTATTTTCTTACTTAATGAAAAATATCCTAAAATGACCAAAATATCCCCACACTCAAATATCTCGCAAACGATCCTAAAACCCGATAAAATATCACAACATTGAAAAATAACATATTTTCAGATAAAAGTCGAAAATAAAATAAAATAATAATAAAATAATCAAACGACTCGATTAAATAAAACGCACACGAAAACTGGGGCGTTACATCGGTGACCTACTTCATCTTCCTCCGACATCCCTCTCTTAACTTCAAATAAAGATAGGTCAGGCAAGCGGCCCCCCAGTTGCACATGGATCCGAATGAGATCCAATAAGTACCGGAAGTATGCACCGTCAATATAAGTGGCACTCGTGTCCACAAAAATGCAAGTGCCAACCAAAAAGAGAAAGTATGCCCTCAAAGAATGAGCCCTGTGTACCGCCACCTGCTCATCATCACCATGAGCCTTCTGTTTCCTAAGGATCTCATCATTATATATGTTCTTCAGGAACTCAAACCTAGTATGAGCACCCTGGTCCTACCCACCTCCTCCATCTCTGGATCAGTCCCAAGACGCTCTACCATCATCTCAACTGCCTCGTCTTTGGTCATCCTCCCATGATCGAGGAATTTCCCCCTAATCGAAAGATGTGACAAACACGAGAGATCGTCCAGTATGATAGACATCTCACCATGCGGGAGATGAAACGACGAGGTCTCAGAGTTTCATTTTACCACAAATGTATTAAGCATCCAGTGGTTGACCAGAGTGTAACCGGTCATGCATATGTCTTTCAAGCCAGATAACAAAAAAATCGACTGAAACTAATCCTCCTCATGCCGAGGTAACACATCAATCTTCCTCACATGGTTAAGAAACTTCTAGGGATCACGCTCTTGAGATTTTCCAGGAATAATTAATGTCAGAAATATTTACCGAAAACTCAAAAAACTTACTTGAAATATGATTCAGATGTTGTTTCCAATATTAGAGATGATATTGAACATTTCTTTGACCCTCGTTTGATGAAATTTGATTTGGTGCAGGGAGTTATATTGAGAAAAAAAAGTTGTGTTGAGTTTGAAGAAAGTGTGAAATGAGGAAGGAGAAAAGTCTGACGCGATTTATGCTCCAAAATGTTCTGGAGATATATCTCCGAAAAATTTTAATGTTCACTTAAGTTTGGGTGCGTTCGAAGATATATTTCCGAAAATAGAAGACATTTGTGAAAGTTTACATGGCGCGTTGGAAGTATATAGAGTGCCATAAGAAATTCTCTAAGATAATAATAAACTTTTTGAACAACATTTTATTATGTTTTTTTAACACTTCATTTGATTATAAATAAGCTCAATTAAAAAATTTTACACTTCAATTTTTTCACTTTTATTTTTTTATGTTTTCAATTTTTTTCTCCCAATTTCATCACCTTATCTTTAATTTTTAATTTTTTTCCCTTACAATTTTATCTTTTTACTTCAAAATTAATATAAAATTTAAGTTTAATTTATTTATTTATTTAATTTAATATTAATATTAATTTAAACTTTAAATTAATCTTATAAGTTAAAAATAAAATTTAATATAAATAAAATATTAATATATAAAGTAAAGTTGTGGAATCCAATATGAGTTCTATAGAGTTGTACTGTTGAAGTTAAAATTAAATGAGTTATTTCTAAATAATGTGGTTTAATGGATCTCGCAAAAAATTTGAAAGTAGGTTGCACCATTGAAAATGCTCTTAGTAGATATAATTTTATCCTTTCAAAATGAATAAGTGAGATGTCTAAATTTTAGGGGGAACCACTTTTAAGGCTAATCTATGGTGGATAAGACAATCTAAATAAACCTATAAAATATTGGGCATTACGAAATTCAAAAAATACTTTCAAGTTTTGAGTTTTAATCTCTGAACGCATTAAATACACAATATATTCTCTAAAACACGTTAAATCATAGGTAGAAAAAGTTCAAATTCTAGAATATGTATGTACTCCAACACACCACCTCAAACCATTTCAGAATCAAGAAAAAAAATCCAAATTTCAAAATTCGAATTTATCTTATAGAGATTGAAATTCAGACAAGTTTATCAAATTTGAACAAGTGAAAATAGAGTTTACCACTGCCTATGTCTTCACCAAGATCTTTCAATCTTTCTTGTAACTTCTTCTCTAGTAGTAAATTCAAGCTTAATATATTTGTCAAGGTCTAATCTACTACATTCAAGTCAAGATCATCAATTTCTCACATTTTATAAGTTTCTCATTTTCTAACTTTTTTCATTTGTGATGCATACATTTTCTATATAGGTTATACTTATGCTACATTAGGTTACAGAAAATAGAAATGTATTGTTTTATCCTAAGAAGATTTGGTTTGAAATTTGAACTTTTGAACTTAGGGTTTGTTCGGCATGTTCTGTTTTCTAGTTCTCCGCAGTTCAGATTTTGAAATCCGAACCCTTAGCTCATATATCAAAATCCAAATTTGTTTTTGTTTCCGCTTTTTTGATTGTTATATGCATTTTTTTGTTTCATTTTAGAAAAAATGACTGACAACCAAGAAAGACTGAGACATGATAGAGTGGTTAGAGGATCTTCGTTTGATGTTGAGAGATCGTCTTCCCGGAGCCATGTATCTCTGACTCATTACAAGGCCCCGCTGCTGCAATACATGCTATTGTACCCAAGGCTGAACCTGATACTGTTGTGCCTGATATTTTCTGAGAGGTCTCTCAGATCTTTCACTACTTCCTCTATATGTACACCATGCTGCTAGGCATAGGGGCGGCAATTGGATCCATTAAGGCAACATCCATCCAATCCATCCACCAAAAAATCCATCCAATCTATCCGCCACATAAAAAGTAAGTTAATGGATTGGATTAAATCCATCCAACATGTTTTAAGGATCCAATTGATTATTTTTATCTCCGTTAGATTTATTTTTTAAAAAATAACTAAAAATGAATTTTTTTTTCCAAAAAAGAGCCGATTTTTTTTTTTGAAAAAATTACCGATTTTTTTTCCGAAAAAACCGATTTTTTGTCTAAATTAAAAAACTAATTTTTTTCCCAAAAAAAAATGATTTTTTCCGAAAAAAAACCGAAATTTTTTCCCGAAAAAAACCAATTTTTTTTTCCGATTTTTTTTTTCCGAAAAAAAACCGATTTTTTTAAAAAAATTAAAATATTGAATTTTTGGAAAATACAAAAAAGTCGAATTTTTCCAAAAAAAACCGACTTTTTTTTCGGAAAAAAAACCAATTTTTTTAAAAATAAAAAAAAATACATTAAAAAAAAATGGATGAATGGATATCCATCCATTAAAAATATGTTAATGAATGGATTGGATGAATTTTATTCTTAACGGATGGATTGGATTGGATAATTTTAAGAAAATTTTAGTGGATTGTTAATGGAGTAATGGATTATTTTGATCCATCCATTAACAATCCAATCCATATCCATCCAATCCATCCATTTTGCCACCCCTAGCTAGGCACCTGTGAGAGAGAGAGAGATGTAACATAAATAATTGAATTATCTGTGTTAAACGTATATGTTACAACAATTGAATTGTATGACGATAATGTATTTTTTTGCAATACTGTGAGATGTTGAAATGTATCAACCATGTCAAGAAGGTAGCAAAGCTTTCACAGCTTGATGAACCATGATTTCAGGATGTCTTGTAGCTATTCGGGCTGAAGGATTTATGCAGGAATGAATATGGTTATATTAACCATGATTTGTTTTCCACGTTTGTTGAGATATGACATATAGATACGTTGTCATTTCATGTTCTGATAAGTGAGATGACTATCACACTTGATGATGTATCATAACTCTTACATATTTTGACGATGATACATGTGCTAAATTGTTACTGATATTTTATATGAACTATTTTTAGGCATGAATCTACCAACATTTTCCACGTTTCTCCGATTAGGAATATGTTAAAGACCACTCTGAGAAATTGCCACGTACCTGCTCCAGTTTCCCACTCAAGTGGAATCATACGACTGAGTAGTTATGAACTTCACTTGACTGGGCTATGCCAGATGACATATGTTTCACGCCACACAGTGCATACTGTTTAACACTATCCTTTGAGATGATATCATGGTACTATAAATGTTTGACTTATGGGTATCGACTTACGTATCCACATCTACCTGAGCAAGTACAACGATAGTTCTAGTGTCTACAAGGCATTACCTAGTGACCCCACAGTTGTTACACCTAACACCATCCTGCACGAAGATGTTGATGGGATATTTGTGGACTATGATAAGCATCTTGTGGCAGATGATGTACGTAGTGTACCAACTCCTCGTCCATGAAGTACAATATACAATTACATCCAATGATTTTATAAAGTGTCTCATCCTTACATGACACCAGATGCAAAAGGAGATTCTCTTATGCTACTTTATCAATAGATATTAGAGGAGAACACGCGAGGGGCAGACCATGTCGTGGATGTATTGCCGATATGTCACTTTTGAAATTCTGGCATAACAGATAGCAGATGTCCTAACGCATGTCAAGATATTATTTTCTGCACAACTTTAAAACAAGAACATAACAACAAACTGATATTCAAAATATCAGTAACAACAACAGGACAGATATTTCGACATCTGTTACAACATGTTAATCAAAACTGAACTGTAAATTGCAGAATGATAAACAACACAGAATATGATAACCCAGTTCGGTGCAAATCACCTACATCTGGGGGCATACCAAGCCAGGAAGAAGAATCCACTATCAGTAGTATAACTTTATGTAAACAACCGCTGGTTTACAGTAAACAACCACTGGTTTACCTATCACTACCCAATGAAAAATTTATCTAAGAACTTCATCCTAGATAAGAGAAACTCATCTCACTCCCTAAATCACAACATGTGATTATCTAACAGTTATAGTCACAATAACTGTATCATTCTACTTGAAAACACCCCTTTCAATACAAAGTTCAGTCAAGCATTCTTGACTAACAAGTTAACCTGGATTTGCTTAAAAGCTTCATCCAAGAATAATACATGATTCATTACCTACGGGTTTCTGAATCTGTACAAGTACCTATGTCTTCCACAATGTATCAAATCGATACAGAGGGAGACTTGCATGAAAGCCTACGACTCTCAAAACCCTAAATCCTACTTTATATAATAGGATTTGTAAGTCTATGTCATTTTCTCTCTCTTTTCTGGCCTAGGTCTTGGTCTTCTTTTATAGCCTTCTGCTTCTTTGGCCTTCAAATCTTCTGTTTATTAATCCCTTGATCGACTGCTGTGATTGTTCATTGATTCTTGTACCAGATTTAAAAGCTGCTACATTTGTCGAATCTGAATTTTTAAACATTGTATTCGACATCTTTGTCTGCAGCATTCTTCATTTAACCAAAATTTAGTCAAACCTCAGGAGCTTTCAATCTCCCCTTTTTGACAAATTTTGGCTAAAACTCCTTTTGGACAATAAACCTAGGGGGCTCCTGACGTCTCTTCACCCTGAGTGGCAGTTATGATTGGAATACTGATGTGACTCCAATCATGTTGGTGATACATTCCCCCTTTCCCCATGAATCGATAATTCCTCACCTAGGGGGAAGAATTTTGCTACTGAAGCAACCAAACACCAACATGGGTAACTCAGAACACAGGACACGACTGTGTTCATAACTCAGATCACAGGACACGAAAGATGGACTCAGAACATATGGGAAGAAACCTGAGACTCATTCAAAATGTCAGAACATTCTATCCAACATGCTTGCAAACCAACTGCAAGGACATACTCAACCCTTGTACTTTTCTCCCCCTTTTTAACAAAAAATTGACAAACATGTCCAAGACAGACCCATACCCAAACTGAGCAAACACAAAAACAAATAAAACCCATAAGAACCCAGCACAACAAAAAGACAACCTGAGACAGGATGAGGACGAGAACACCCTTTATATACAAGAGTGTTTTTCTTAGGATGTAACGAACCATTGGAAGTAACACATGTCCATTCAATGTGAGCATTAAATGAAAGGGTGTATCTTCATAAACAAAAGTGCACTGGCCAAATCGCATTTGACTGTTTCTTCTTTTTAACAAGGACCATCCAAGGAATGCGCATTTACCGAGACACATATTTAACACGCGTTCCATAAGACACATTATCTCCACCGTCCAAAGCAATTAATAATGCTACAACCATACATCCTAATCAATGTTCTGACATCTTGTCAGACTTTGTTTAGTCCCTTCTTGTAACATCTGATGCATATTCATAATCCCTTTCAACCAGAAGACCAAGAGTAACTGACCAAGATGTTAAGACATTTCTTCAAACATCTTCCAGTTAGCAGCAAAGACTCTCAAGATACTTGTATTGCTCCTGATTCAATCCATTGACACCCAATGACAGAATCAGAATAGCCTGATAAGTCCCCTTAGAACTTATACTAGTATCGCAATGTCACGACATCTCGTCTGACATATCATCCTCACATGAGGCAATTTATCACAAACTGCTTGAAACCACAAACAAACTTGATAAACAATCTGCACCACTGCAACCACATATCCAAAACAGAAGTCTAACTCCACCTGTCGTCGATACCCAATGCTCCTTTGCAAGAAGAACACCCTAAATAAATGGAAAACATAAGACACATCTTCATGTCTTCAAGAGCGCACCCTCTGTTCAACACACCTGCTGAACACATTCACCTAATGCCTGATCCTTAAGCAATCCATGTACCACACTAGTACATTCAACAGACAAAAGTTCTCCCCTATCTTTCTCAAATGATGCTTCTTCAGCAAGAAACACCCTAAAATCACCACATGATATTCGATGACAACTTCATGATCATATAGTGAGAGTACCAGGAACGCATCCTTGTACCACAACCAACAAACTCTTGGATTGAGACCAAAATCACCATTGATCCCTCTCATCCAGAAACCATCCATACCCTGTACAAATTCACCTTGAATTTTACAGCCATGGATATCCTTGTTTCTTGAGATACAATCCAATTGAATATGAAATGTTTCACATTCCTCAAAGAGACATACAAAGTCCCTTAGTTTTCTAGCTCGCCCAGATGTTCTTCACACTTGAAAACATCAAACACATGATCCAGATATCCTCAGCTTATTTGCTCCACAAGCACCAAACTGAACCACTTCTCTCTAGCATGACTTGTAGCATAAAAAACCACCTCTCCACAAGTATTCTGACCTCTGCAAGAGTTAGTCTTCCAGATAAACACCCCATGATCCAAGACAATCTTCAATTTATCATTCTCCCATATGATAAGATAGAATAATTCTGATTCAATTGGTGAATATCAACTTCCACAATATGAACTCTAAGTTCAGAAACCATGATGTTCTAACATCAGTTAGGACATCCTGATCATATCACAGACACCATACACTATGGTTCTTGATACAATTACCACTGGACTTACTATCAACATAGTAATCCAACAGAAGATCTTTAGATAACACTGCGCTACCAACTTGATCAATGAGAACTCCAGATAACCAAAGAGAGAAATAAACTCTCATTTAACTCCCAAAAGAAGGTAATTTTCTATAAGCAACTTAGGGCTTCTACCACAAGCTCCAAGAAAAGATCAAGAACCTTCTTTGTTTTTTCAACCAACTACCCTTCTGCCTAAGAGTAATTAGTTCCAAGCACCCTGCTTGAATGCACGATAAAGATCAACCAAATGCCACTGTTTGGTTAATCTTAGCTTTTCTTCAGAGTTTCAGAAAATCTTCTGATCCACCAATGAAACCTAATCTTCAAGTTACATAATCCACTTACTTTATAGCAAGCCATCTTAGATACCCCAAGCCTTAGACATGTAACATCTACTCCTTCTCGCAGCTCCTGTAAGCTGCATGAGATATACCTTTTTGAAGCGTTAATTCCATTTATTTATGAGAAGATCAACTATCTTACGATGATGCGCCATAACATCAACTAAGACCCTGAAGTTTCTGCTTGATGTCATGACATCTGATCAGACATCCAGCTGAAGAATTCAGCCATTCCTTCTGCCACTTAGAAGAACCTCCTCCCTATAACAAAACAAGAGTTCCATGTTCTCATAGACTTGATTAATGATATCAAGTTAGAGTAGACAACCTCCATCCAGCTTTTTTGTACAGCAACACTCACCTCATCTTCAGACATCCCAAACCTGCCAAAGCTTAATTCTTTAGAAGAGATTAGTCACTCAAGATCTTTACAAAAGGAATCCCACCTTCCTTAGTAGAGACTTCTGTAGAAAGTCAGAGATAACTGCCACTTATCCTTGACCTCCAAGATGAGCAAGATCACATGCTTCTATGTACCTAAATAAAAAATAAACTGACCCAAGCTGTGCTATCACCAACACTATATTCTGGACAAGTTTCTTGCCAGGACACTTTCCAGATAAAAAACATATGCTTCTAGTAACAACGGGAACACACTTGCTGCACTGCAATACTCCTAGGTCAGAAATAAACTGAACCAAGAGAATTGTCTTCATTTTCACTTCCAACAACACTACATTCTTGTCAAGTTTCCTGCCACGAAACTTCCTAGTCTGAATACATGCCTTGTAATAAAGACTGATTCTACCACACACACGTGTATGGTCCTAAGATCATCAACTACAACTCCTTTACTCGAGAGATTCACTCCTTGAATTAACAGACTTCTGCACATACTCCACTGTCAAGATGTTTCAACATTTGATAGAACATCAGTTCCTTATCTTGACTGTACTCATTCACCAGAGAATAGATCTTTGAGCAGCTACAACAAGAGATGTTGTACTTCCTGATGTACCACTTGACATCAGTGATCTTGTACTCCAACATACAAGGATAATCAATTAAATACTTGTAAATTCCACAAATAACAATTGATCTTAAACCCTTGTTTAGTAACTCTATCATACTGTTGTAGATAAACTCCAGCATATCACTTCATGCAAATATCTTCCTTGACAAACAAAGTGTTGAGATATCAAGGCTGCCACCCTTGACTCAAGTAACTAAGATTTTCTCTGAACAAACCCTATTTACCTCAACAAATCTGAAATCTTCTTTCAGATTGGATTCATTCTTAGGATTAAGAAAGAAGAATCCTTCCTTGTAGATTTGGAAGGTGAAAATAAATCACCTCCACTTTCTTCTGATTTATGTTTCATAGAAACACCCTCTAGTCAGAAGAGTAACTAGAAGTCTCAAGATGCACGACTGAGATGCCTTTATGAGTGGACTTGAGAGAAATCTCAAATATCTTTGACAACTTAGCTGAAAAATAATTTACCAAATTCCTAGAGCATAAACTTGATAAATCTAATCTCAACTCACCTTATCTTCAAACTGACTTCAGGATACAAGATGGAATCAACCTTCCAAGTACCAAGTCACCATGGCAGACATAAACCAATAACTCTCTCCATTCCATCGCTCCCGACTTTGGAATGAAAAGATGCTGATATCTTTAAAAGAAGAATCTGACAATTGAGATCTTCCACCATTTGTCTTCAGTCACAATTCCAGAATCCCATAATCACCAGAGTTCTTCCATCAGAAATATATGCAGCAGATCCACCAAGGAACATCTTCAATTTGCCCTAATAAGATGTCAGAACATCTTATAAGACACCCCAACAAGTGAACTAGCCACTTCTCCTGCAGTTGTTGTAGAAACTCTTCAGAAAACATGAACAACCACCAGTAGTTGTTACCTATGATCCAGAACATCCATTCCATCCATTAATACGCTTGAGTATGTTTGAGTGAATGATCTGATCTCCAAAACTCTTCCTTGTTTAAAGCGCCAGAAAGTATCTCCCAAGATCTCATCCAGAAACAGACAGGATGCCTGCTCAAATACTAATTGAAATTCTGACATAGCAGATAGCAGATGTCCTAACGCATGTCAAGACATTGTTCTCTGCACAACTTTAAAACAAGAACAAAACAACAAACTGATATTCAGAATATCAGCAACAACAACATGACAGATGTTTCGACATCTGTTACAACATGTTAATCAAAACTGAACTGTAAATTGTAGAATGATAAACAACACAAAATATGATAACCCAGTTCGGTGCAAATCACCTACATTTGGGGGCATACCAAGCCAGGAAGAAGAATCCACTATCAGTAGTATAGTTTTATGTAAACAACCGCCGGTTTGCAGTAAACAACCTCTGGTTTACCTATCACTACCCAATGAAAACTTTATCTAAGAACTCCATCCTAGATAAGAGAAACCCATCTCACTCCCTAAATCACAACCTGTGATTATCTAACAGTTATAGTCACAATAACTGTATCATTCTACTTGAAAGACACCCTTTTCAATACAAAGTTCAGTTAAGCATTCTTGACTAACAAGTTAACCTGGATTTGCTTAAAAGCTTCATCCAAGAACAATACATGATTCATTACCTACGGGTTTCTGAATCTGTACAAGTACCTATGTCTTCCACAATGTATCAAATCGATACAGAGGGAGACTTACATGAAAGCCTACGACTCTCAAAACCCTAAACCCTACTTTACAAAATAGGATTCATAAGTCTATGTCGTTCTCTCTCTTTTCTGGCCTAGGTATTTGTCTTCTTTTATAGCCTTCTGCTTCTTTGGGCTTCAAATCTTCTGTTTATTGATCCCTTGATCCACTGCTGTGATCGTTCCTTGATTCTTGCACCATATTTAAAAGCTGCTATATTTGTCGAATCTGAATGTTGAAACATTGTATTCGACATCTTTGTTTGCAACATTCTTCATTAAGTTTTAACCAAAATTTAGTCAAATCTCAGGAGCTTTCAACTTTATTATTGCTATTTGGAAATACCATAACTAGGAAGACACTCTTGAGTGAACCACTCTACAGTCAACCTTATCAGAGATACGACATGCGTTGTAGTATAGGTGGCAGAGGAAGAACAATGACATCATATATACCCAATATTGATATTTTAATTTGTATTTTGATATTAACATTTGAGACTTTATATAATTTATTGTATGTTATGAGTATTGGTGTATGGTTTACCAACATTTTGTTTATAATGAATGGCTAATATGTATGATCTAGTGTGGGTATGATATAAACTTACTTATGATGCATGGTTTATTAACAATGAAAATTTCTTCAAAGTTATTGTCAAAGAATGTAAATGTTGTTTTGGGTTTTGTCCAAATTTTGAAATCTGAATTCACCCTATTTTTAACAATCTTGTGATGAAACACGTATTCAAGTTAATGTGCAGGATTTATCCGAAGATTGAAATCAGAATTTTAATAGGGTATATTTAGAAATTGAAATCCATTTTTTTTTTTTTTTTTTGAAAAAAATAAAATGTCACTCTAACAATGAAGTGATTTTGTTGTAAAATAAATACGAATGACGTTTTCGAGTTTTTATAAGCACCACCCAAAATGTTTCTCATGGTATATGTATACGGTAGTCTATGGTGGATTAGCACCCGAAAATTACTTTAATCTCTCACTATCGTTCACACTACTTGTTAAAAGATTTAGATGATGTTTGAAGTCTCCTTCCATCCTTCTCTCTTTCAATTAAAACAAATGTGAGATAATAAAAACTTCATATAATTTAAAACAAAGTGAACAATAAATATTAGACCAGATTGGTGTGCTAACAGTTGGCCTTTAAATAGTTTTAGTGTGTTACATGTAGTTTTCCTTACCTACCAACTAGGTGGTATAGTTTCAACCCCAACAGTTTTCGACAGTTTGCTTGGTGTACTGCTTGATGACTAACTTATACTACTAGCCTATGGTCAAATCAAATCATAATTGAATATAGTTAAAAAAAAGAAAATATTTCTAATATGTCAAAATTAACAAACATTCATTTTGTTTAAGTGAGTTTGAAGTGAAGTAAAATTTTAACAAACAACAATTCGCAATGGTTTTTTTAATTTTTTTTAATTTTATAAATTCTTAATTTAAAGTTATTTTTGTTTTGGGTTTTAAACTTTTTAAAGATATATATTTTAAAATAAAATTTAATTTTAAACGTAAATATAATTTTTTTATCATAAATATATCTTAATCAAAGTAGTATATTGTTTAATTTTTAAAATAATTAAGATATTATAAATATTAGTAGTCATTTTAATATTAATAGTTAAAAATGGTAATTGTCGTTTGACGAAGGTATGAGTGATGACAAACATTAGTAAAAGAATTTAATTGATATCTACCGATAGTATAAATTTTTTTTATATTGTTAGATAATCACAACCGTTGATTTATTTAAATAGTTTAACTTTTATTTTAAACACTTAAAAAGTAATACTAACGAATAATTGTGATGCAATGACAGTATAAAATATTTTACAGTCCCAGTGCATAACAATTAATCTCTTAGTAAAATAGTGATTAATAATGGTCAGAGTGATGATAATGATAAGTGGCGGTTAAAGTAGTGATTTTTGATTGTTTGAGTAATGATCAAAGTAATAGTCAGATGGTGATTAAAGTGGTGGTTTACGACGGTCAAAATGGTAGTTAGAGTGATAGGTGATGGGAAGATTAGTCATTAAAGGTAGATAAAATGATGATTGATGATGATAAGAAAAAAAACGATCAACTAATGTTAGAGAGGTGGTTGATATTGGTCGAAGCAGTGATATTGATTATTAAAATAGTATTTGGTGACGGGCAAATAGATATATTTTCTCTGTTCCACAATGAATGATCTATTTAGAATAAAATAGTATCTCAGAATGTATGATCCATTTTAATTTCAATGCAACTTTTCCTATTTTATCCTCTAATTAATATTACTTTTATTATTCTCAATACATCATAAGTGTATTTTAGTAAAAATATCATTCTTTCTCTTTTATTTATTCCTTTTTTCTTAAACTATGTAAAAAGTCAACTAGATCACTCATTGTGAGACGGAGGGAGTATTAGAAAGGAGAAAAAAAATCTCTACACGTGCAAAAACACATTTGCCAAAGTAAAAGAAAAAAAAAATGAAAACACAACTTACAAATTTGTTATAGTACAAAAAAAATTATAAACTTTCTCAAAATACACAACTATCTAAGTCTAAGTTTCATTATACCTTTAAGGCTAAAATTGTTATGGTGGAGATAAAACTAACTCTATAATTTTACTAATATTCAATTTTTTTCCCCCACAATTTGATGTTGGACTTAGATGAATATCCGCTTTAACATAATATGATAAAGTGGTGAATATCGATGGTTACATTGTTAACCGACGATATTCAAAGTGGCGGTTGATAGTGATCAAAATGATCATCATGCCATTAGTCGGTAATGGTAGATTGAAGGCCATAGATAACTAAATTGACGATCAAATGTGATAATCGTAATGATTGAACGTGGTTTGAATTATAATCGACAATAATCAAAATGATACTAGAATAATGGTTGAAAACAATTAGTGGTGACTTAACAAAAAAACACAAATTATAAAATTTATATTCTTATGTCTCCTATTTTAAGTAGAAATTTGACCAAACTAGTTTTAAAATTGACTTTCAATACTAAAATCTTGTAACTAAATCTTAAATAATTTTATTTTAAAAGTAAATATTGATATAAAATCTGTATAAATTTCTAACCTAATGCAAGTTACCACTTATAATCAAACTGAAATTTAGAAACAAATCCAACTTTTGTTTGAAAGTTACCCAACACTTTAAACTAAAATTAGAGATATAATCAACTCTAATACTTTGAATACTGAAACTAGACTCAAACCTATAATAACAACTGTATTGATGTGATATTTTATATAATTTATTCCTACAAATATTCAAGTCCAAATTCTAAACACCTTAGACCAAAAATTCTTTGATCAACTCCATATGCAGCCAGAGGTTAGGGACAAGTCTTGTAAGTTACGATCCAACGAGTCAGCAAATAGAGACATGGTTGAATGTTCTTATATATAACATTAACTTTTAATGCCTAAGTTCATTTGATTAATGAGCGCATTAGGCATACACAAAGATTTCAGCTTAATATGCTGCTTCTGCGAAGGTACATATATAGTATTTTGTTGTTTGGTATTATAATATGACTGACTGCAGTCAGTTTTGGTATTCTATATGACCGCATAAAATATTGGAAAGCCACTTGTGCTTCACCATCAGATAATGATGATATATCCTTATGAGGATTGATAAGATGGCTGCACTTTCCCTCGCTAAAAAACCAAAGACTATAGTACGTTACAACTGTTTTCGTAATCTATTTTGTGCTAGTTTGTTTTGTCTTTATTCTAAAAATGATTTTTATAGTGTAATATAATTTAACAAAGAAATTTTTTATAAAAGCTTTAAATGAAAATTTGATCTAAATAGTTATTCTTAAAATATTATTTTAGATTTTTCATTATTTTATTGAAAAAAATTTTGAATATCAAAATTTCAAAAGATCACTTAATTTTGAAGCTATTTTAAATAGTTTTTCATGAAAATTATTTTTGAAATACAACTTTTGAAAAAAATTATGATTTTGAATATGCTTTGATCTTCAATAATATATATTAATGTTATAGAATGTAAAAATTAGTCTTTTACTTTATAAAAAACAAATTTAAAAAAACTTGTAATATTTTAAAAAAACATTTTTGTAAAATCCATTTTAAAAAATACAAAAAAAAAAGTGTTAATAGTCATTTACCCCCTGCAATATAGGCGAGTTTTGATTTACCCCCTTTAAAAAAATAATTTTGGATTACCCCCTGAAATTTTGGGGTACTCCCCTAAGCGTGTAAAAACCAGAGGGTCAATAAAAAATTTTTTTATAGGAGGATAATTTTTCTATCTAGGAGGCAAAAGACTTAGAATTTTAAAATTTCAGGGGGTAATCCAAAATTATTTTTTTAAAGGGGGTAAATTAAAAGTCGCCTATATTGCAGGTGGGTAAATGACTATTAACCCAAAAAAATTCTATTTTTTTTAAGCTAAAACAAACTGACCCTTAATGTAGAAATTAATTGTAAATAAATGAGAAAGATTGAACAAAAACATAATTTTTTGTTCTACATTAAACTATAAAACAGTTTTTGTTTTTCAAACACAAATAATTAAACTCTTTTCTTTAAGGAAAACAAACTCTCTCTCTCTCTCTCTCTCTCTATATATATATATATATATATATATATAGTTTGGTTAAATAATTTATTTGCAATTTATAACACCAAAAACTTTTCAAGATAAATTCTCATGTATAAGTAATTTCTATTATAAAAGATAAAATTAAGTTAAATTATTGTTTTTTAAGTTATAAAATATTTTAAGAAACCTAAAAAAATAGGACGAAAGCTCATAAGATATTTTTATACATACTCTTAAAAAGTTTCATAAAAATTCTTAAATAAATAAATTTAAATAAATCAATTCATAATTATTATTAGTGTCCATGTATTAACGTTGTGTCTTCATATATTAATCATGATTTTAAATTGCAGTTACATTATCTATTGTGACTAAGTTTTTTAAAATTGTATTCAATTTCTTTATTAGTTGGGTATTCATAAACTTCATATATTTTAGAAGAATTATTAGTTGGGTATTCATAAACTTCATCATATATTTTAGAAGAAAATGATGGTTCTCTTTCACTTTAAATTGAAATATATGTCTCTTTTAGAACAATAACTAATAATAAAAAATAAAAATACAAAAAAAAAAAATAAACGCTTTATTTGATTATACAGATTAACCATGTGTGCCTATAATGCGACTATTGAACAACTATATTTTATTTTACTATTTGAATGAATTAATATTTTAGTATTTCAATAATTTATGTGTCTAAAATTATTTTTATTAAAAAATATTTTATCACGGGTCATAATAACAACCATAATGATAGATAAAATGTTACATGTTTTAAATTTCATTACCAATAATTTTTTATTTTTTTCGTTACAAAAAGAGTTTGTCCTTATACTCTTATAAATGTATTAAAGATTAAAAATACCTATCACCATGGTTAGTACCAAAAATCGTTGCGAATCGTACTTACATTTTATCACGGTTTTTGTTATACAACCGTGGTGATAAGTGTTACATATATATAAGCGAACTTATAAGCTTCGACACAAAATATTTGTCTCTCACAAAACAAAACCTTAACATCTCTCTCTTCCACATGCAATGAACCCGTCTTTCTTCTTTTTCCATAAAACTCGTCTTTCTTCTTCTTCTTCTTCTTCTTCTTCTTCTTCTTCTTCTTCTTCTTCTTCTTCTTCTTCTTCTTTATGTTTCTGTTCATGTTAACACACTGTTGTAGGATTACAATGTCATGCCAATACATTTTGACTTGTAGAAAAGGGGAATAAAAAAATTAACTCAAGAAAGCGCATACTATGAGTGTGGTTTACAAATTATTTGTGTTGTTAAAAAGAAACAAAAATACAAGGAGGATAAAGCTAATGTGATAGCTACAAACTTTTGTGAAAGACCAAGTATGATATTCATTCAAATTTAGCACAAGTTTGCAGCTCTCTCTTCAACTTCATTCTCCTTTCTTTATGGATGTCATTTTGAGACAAGTAGATCATTTCTTCGTCTTTATTTTCCACGAATCATATCAATAAAAGGTACGTTTCTGAAATATTTTACGAGTTAATATGTTGTTGTTGTTGTTCAAAATGTTTGTCTTGTTAAGGTTTGTTGATGTTTTTGTATGTCCTAAAACAAACTTGTTTTGTGTAGCTAGATGTGATTTCGTTCGACTAACATGCAAGAACAAAACATTGCTAAGTCAAAAGAAAAATAATCTTGTGATTTAGCAATGTTTTTGTTTTTATGAATCTTGCAACATTCATTTAAAATGCTTGCCTTGTTGAGGTTTGTTGAGTTTATTATATCGTATGTAGATTGTTTGTTTCACTAATGCCTCACTGAATGTGCATTCATTTAAATTGATTTAGAAAATGATAATCTGAAAATTAAGTTATATTTGAAAACCAACTTAGATCGATCAATATTTTCCGAATTGCATGTATCTTGTAATTTATCTCTCGCTCTTTAACATATAAAATTTGGTTCAATGCTCCAAATTCTTCAAAGCAACAATTCATTCTATTCCAGTTTATTTTGAAAATCATCAATTTATTGAGAAATTCGGACTCATCGTCGATGTCATCATAATAATAATCATCAAATAAATAATGATGATGATAGTGATGATGACGACTTCGAATTAGTCAACAAATTGATGCTTTTCAAAATAAATAAGAAGATGATGAATAGTTGATTTTAAGAATTTGGAACATTAAACCAAATTCTATATGTTAAATATTAAGAGATGAATAATAAGATGCATGTAAATCGAAAAACAGTGGATCATCTAAGTTAGTTTTCAAGGAAAAACAAACAATTCACATATTTTATAATAAACTTATATATACATACCACCACAGTTGAAATATATAACCGTGGTGAAATGTTAACTTATTCGCGCTTTAATTAAATTTTGTTGCTGCTGATATATATATATATATATATATATATATATATATATATATATATATATATATATATATAAAATAACGGTTGATTAAGATAACCGTTGTGATAGGTAGCGCGCAACCTAGTTTATCACTATTGTTAGACACATGTGGTGGAAAGCAACATACTTACAACCACACCCTACCTTACTACAGTTGATTAACCGTGATGATATCATTTTTCAGCTGTGGCGAAAGGGTCTTTACGTAGTAGCGAATACTACAATCTTTATTAAAATATCACCTTTGAATAATACTAATGTCTTCTAAAACAAATATTTGAGCCTAAAATAAAGTTTGAACCAAACATAATGCCTCATGTCCCTCTTTTGTGTTATGAGCCACACACTTTAGCGAATATCAAAATCAGATGAAGATTTCCTGCACGACACTCACATCATGGAAACTAATAGGTACAACATGCTTAACACCTAGAAACATGTAATAAGTCAAAACAATGCTTGAGCTTGTTATTGACGATTGACATGGTTAACACACGAGCTTCATTTTTTAAATTATGAACCTTTTCAACTAATATATCTTCAGTTGCAAGTAACTCTCTGATTTTGTGAAACCTCACATCAATATGCTTGGTCCTGACACAATACATGTGATTATATGACAAATAAATGACACTTTGACTATCACAATGTAACCAGACTCCACCTTGCTCAACACTCAAGTCCCTAACCAATCTTGTAATCCACAAGGTTGTTTTGGAAGCTCAATTACTATCGTGTACTTTTCTTTAGTTCTAGATATACATACTACTAATTGAATTCATCATTTCCAATAAAAAATCCACCTGGAAGAGTAATTACATATCCTCTTGTAGATCTCATAACATTTATATCACGTGCATATTGTCAATCACATATCATATAACTAAAGAATCACCCTCTCCACTACTAAACACGATACAATGACTTGATGTACCTTTCAAGTACTTGTAAGTTCATTTAAACCCTTCAAATGATGCCTACTTGGCGTGGACATAAAATTGAAAATTATACCTACACCTTGTGTCAAATATGATCTAGTGCAACCCATAACATGCATTTGACAACCAAAAACACTGACATAAGAAACCTTTTACATATACTCAAATTCAGCGTATGTCTTTAGACATTGATCTGACGAGAGCTTAAAGTGATTTGCTAATACAGTACTCATAACTTTCAAACTACTCATGTCAAATTTGTCATACATATTTTCAACATAGCTTCTCTGAGAGAGCCATACCATTCTAGTATTCATACCCCAATGAATTTTCATCCAAAAAATCTTCTTAGTAACACATAAGTCCTTCATGTCAAACTCCTTTCCCAACAAGATTTTTAGTTCATTTACATCATGTAAATGATTAGTATAAATCATCATATCATCCACGTACAATAATAGGAAAGCAAAAGAACTATAACTAATTCTAACATAAACATAACATACGTACACCTTCTATAGTCAATATTCATGTGCAAGATCTGATGGTGTTCTCTGTCATGTACAAGAGAATAATCATGTACTCCACCTGAATCTTTATGCCCGTAATGAACTTCAGTATTTGATTTTGGTTTAGCTTGTGGACCAGGTACTATATGCACATTGTTGAATGGTAGTGGGTTAATATCCACATAAATCACCTCATTGTTAGAAGTTCCCAATTTAGATGCTGACACATCTGTTGTAACTATCTGATTCAACATGAACTCTTCATCAAAGACAACATATCTATTAATAAGCATCTACTTTGGAATTGGATCCTATAACTTAAACCCCTTCACACATTTTGTATGACTCAAAAAGACACACTTCTTCGACTTTAGATCAAGTTTGGATCAATCTTCACTAGATATCTGCACATACACATAAAAACCCTAAAACTATAAAGATAAACGAGGTTACTTGCCCATATCTCTTATGCATCCCCCTAAAAAGAATCCCATGGTGGCATGTTAATGAGATAACGCACAATTTTAATTATTTTTGTCTATAAATTATTTTTAAGAGTCCAATATTCAAACGAAGACATCTTTCCATTTAAGTTAGAGACATGCTTATTATTTTTTCCACGCTTATTATTTTTACCATGAAAATCATCAATAAAAGTCTCAAAATACCTAAAATCACCCATGGAGGCCTCTTTGGTAAACCCCCACACATCACAATGTACAAATATAAGACTCCCAATATTCTGTCTTTCATAGTCTTAAGCTGAACACAACATTATTTCTCATACACACAGTACTTGCATAAATCCATCTTACAACTATGAACACCCTTTATTAGATTCCTCTTAAGGATTTCCATCTTACCACACTCATTGAGACAACCCAGAGACATGTGCCAAAGGTTGATTGCATCATTATTATACTTAACTAACACATCATCATCTACAACAATACTCTTCAAAAGTTTGTAGATGTTATATGCATTCATGTTTGTTCTCATAAGCATTAATTCACCATTTATGACCTTCATAATTTAATCATCTTTGTAAGAGAAACCATTTACCTTTAAAGTATCCAGAAAATTAAACTATTTCTAAACTCTAAAATATACCTAACATCATCTAACATTGGCACACCACCATTGACTATACCAAATTTATTTTGTCTCATTACCACAATACCAAACACTTTAACATCACCTAAATAAAGAAATCCAAAACTATCGGATCTGGATGTGGTGAACCACTTTCGGCGTTGCTTCGTGTGATAAGAACATCCATAATCAATAGTCAGTGTTTCAGTGCACTTTATAGATGTAACACATAACTTATTCCCCTAACTACAAGAGTCGTCAATTTGGACCAAGTTTAATAACTTGTTAGGTCATTCTTTTTGTTCTAGACAATCCCTCCTCCATTGTCGATATGGTTGCAACCATATCAACGTGTTACTTTCTACTTTTGAATTTATGCCTCTTATTTTTAAAACCTGTTTTACCTTTGTTCCGCCTACAAATTTGACACTCATTCACATACATAACTTCACCTTGAGTTCATTCCACTATATTTTTTCTCCTTTGAGAATGAGAAAATAATATAGCGGTAATTACATCAAGGCTAATAGTTTATTTTCCGTAGGTAAGAGTGGTTAACAAATGGTTGTAAGAACTGGTAACAAGCACATCAATATAATTGCAATGTCTTCCTCATCGAACTTAACCTCAAGCCACACTAGATAAATGAATATGGCGTTAAAGGTATTTCCATGTTGTTACAAATCGAATTCTTCATGCAACTTCAAACTAATTGTTCCTCAATGTCTTGTGTATATATAGACTCTCCAATTTATCCCAAACTACCTTTAAAAATGCTATGTTCGGAATATAATACATCATCTCATTTAGTACACATAAACATATTAATCACGTTTCTTCTGCAACTCTTTCAAATTCATATTTGTCATGTATATAGGTTTTGCTTTACACAACCCCTTATATAAACTTTACTGAGCCAACAAATACTTAATTCTCATTTATCAAAATTTGAAAATTCATGTTCCGCCAAACCTTACCTCATTAAATTTAATATCAAAGTTAATGTCCATCTGATATCAATTATTAGAACAACTAGTAATCAAAGAGAAAACATACACATAACTCACAAATAATGTATAAGATTTTGTTGGCACAATTTGAGCAAAGTGTATCTACTCTAATGCTACAATAAATTGTACATTTGAGACAAATACAACTCTTCTATACTCTTCATCTTTGACTTTATGAACCATATTTAACTATCTTCTTTTATATATATAATTAATTATAAAGAAGGTGAAGGCCATATAATCCAATGGGTGGAGAGCAAGTTTATGAAGCTCATGGATAACACCATGATTTGATATATTTAAACCAACGTGTGATGAAAATGGAATTTGCTAAAAATCAATCAATCATCCAACCCACCCACTTAAGCCACCATAACCCAATTTCCTCCCACATGGCTTCTTTTTATTCACATGCTAATTAGGATAATGAATAAGAAATGCTAGTATATGACAGCATGCCTACTTGGAATTCTCTTTAAAAAGCAAACGATTATTTAGTTAAATAAAATTAAAAAGGAGTGGGAATTGATGAGCTTGAGGGTTTTATTGGTGGAATAAGTCAACCAATGAGAGATCAAATTAAAAGACAATAGAATAAAACACAATCTTATGATTTTTCTAAATTGTCCCAAAAGCAACCAGATTGTAGGCCCAACTAGAGCAACTGTCCAAGTTTTATTTGTAGAATAATACTATAGTTGATGACTTGATTCACCTGAAAAATATTATTTTGTTTAAAATATAGGCTTTGCCTGCTCTATGAAGATATGCTAAGATCTTATGGAAGACTATTATTAGTATATATGCTTACCTCATTTCCCACTTCTTATATTCCATCATTTAGTTTCTTCTACTATTTTTTAAATTTTTATTTCTTTTTCTCTCCATTAGAAAAGCATTTATAAAACATGGTCATAAACCAACATTTGATTTAAATGAATTATATGAGATTCAAACATAGAGAATTTGATAAGTATTTACAAATCATGGTCATAAACCAACATTTAATTTCTTATGTCAAATTGATCTTTTTAATAGAAGATAATTAGATTAGGGTTCCATGCATTTAGTTTCATCGCATTAGCATAAAATAATTTAAAATTTAAATTCAATTCTTTTTATTTTAAATGTGTGATTGCATCGTAATTTGCGTAGCCGCAACCCTTTTTAAATAACAAAAAAAAAATCTTAAAAATTATATTTATTAGGTTAAAATACATATGCATGAATTTTTGGACTCTTTGAAATATCCACTATATATAGTGTTAGGAAATTTAAAATGTCAAAGATAAACGATATGAAAATATATTAATTGTCAGAATATATTTTCTCATGATTGACCATTTTACTTGAAACAGTTTTGAGAGCCTCCATGATAGTAAATCTTCTAAATTTCAATCTCATTAATGGAGAAATATGAATTAAATTTACACATATATGTTTTTCTCATATCCAATCCTACACCAAAACATCTATTAGATTAAATAATCACAACAATTAATTATTTATTTCGTATCTATAATATTGTTATATAAAAACATGGTCAAGAAAAATATATTAACATTTTTTTCTAATGTGCTTGTGGATGGTGGGAGGTTTATTAAAAACGATAATTAGTGCTGAATAATCAAATTTGTACAGATGTTAGCATTATATAAATAACTTCAATTGAATATAACTCTAGTAGATGGGACTTGGCTAATGCTTAGCACCTATTATAGCAATATTAATTTACCAATCTTTAATATAATATATCATAAACTTAGGTAGAGGACAATACATTAAGCCAAAAAGTCATTGGCTAGTCACTAAAATAATTTTAGTATGCAAATTTTAGTACAATAGTAGATACGTTATAAAGTTAGTGCATCTTTCCTTCCAGATGAACACATCTTTTTTTCCTTTGACTTTTTGTTGCTATAGTTAGTTAAACAACTTTAATCATGTCTTAAGCAAAGAATATATCTATTTTTTAATGTAAAAGAAAGCCAAGTGGAACTATAATTAACATTAAGTGCTTATATACCGTCTAATTAATTACACTTTAATAAATTACAATGAATCTCTCTCTAATTGAGGACTTGAGGTGCATTCAATTATAATATATGAATTATTAGCGCAGACACGAACATGAATGCATACACTCTATTTTAAAAAATTTAAATAATAAAATATTTAAACATCCTAAATAAGTGATTAAGAGTTTAATGAAACAATTTGAATGATAAAAGATCCCGACATTTTAAGAGTTTAATTTTAAGGATTTTAAATGAAATATAGCGTCAGTTGATAAAAATTATATATACAAATTTTTTAATATGAACAAATATGTCAGTTTTGTTATAATCTCCGAGATCAAACACATCTTCAATTTGAAATATCGATGTTACATGAATTATAATAATAGTTTCTTTTATAAGAAACATTGCATGTAAGACTGTTTCCATTTTATGGCATTTTTCTTTTAAAGCTTTTATTATAATATATAATTATTGACCTTAGGTTCCATATGTTGTCCAATGTACCATAAAACTATAGTATAATATTTTTTTAATATATGTATAGTGCATGTTTAAACCTAAGAGCTTACTATAAAAGGAACATAAATGCATACCAACTAATCAACCAAATTCAACCTCAAAAAACTATTTCTTTCACTTATCTAAGAGATATTATGGAAAAGGAAATGTGTGATATTTCTGTTGAGAAAAGGCTTAGACTATTTGGTTTTGAGCTAAATCCAATAAAGAATAACATTGAAGGACTTGTGAAAGAGTCTAATGAAGGAGATGAAAGTGTGAATTCCTCAAATTCTTTTTCATCCGGAGGAGAGAAAATTGTGCAAGAAAAAGTTTCATCTAGAGACCAACAAGATGAGAGAAAATTTGAGTGTCAATATTGTTTGAAAGAATTTGCAAACTCACAAGCATTAGGAGGCCATCAAAATGCACACAAGAAAGAAAGAATGAAGAAAAAAAGATTGCAACTTCAAGCTAGAAAAGCTAGCATAAACTATTATTTACAACCTTTTCAAAAGAATCACCATGGTTTTTCTTCTTACCATGGTTCTTCTGATACTCATTGGTTTTATGACCCTTCTTCTTATAACAACTCTGAATTCTCTTTGTTTGAAGAGTCTCAAATTAGTTTCAAGTCAAAAAATGTTCATGATGCCAATTCTTGGTACTCTTTGCCTTCCCATCATGTTAATGTTCCTACCTCTCAACATGATACTTGCATGTTTACTTTCTCTAATAATGATGTTAGGCCTTTCATTTTGGATCCTTCTTCAAACCAAAGTCATAGTAAAGCTTTAGATCTTCAATTAGGTCTCAATTTGGAGTCAAATTCAAGAAGCTCTTTGAAAAGGATATAAACATATGGTAGCAATTTCCTTGAATGATTTGAATGCATAAATTCTCAAACATCAAGGAAATGAAAAAAAAAAAAAAACTATTCTTTACTGTTGGTTGGCCCTAACCCTATCGAACCAAATTATAGAAAAGTCTCATCAATGATTGTTCGAAGAATATTTACAATTCTTTATGATGTATTTATTTTATGGTATATAGCTATTGGCAATTACCTATATATTTCATTCATATTACATTTACAAGTTGTCTTCTTTACTCTCATTTTAATTCTCTTTTTACAAGTTGGCAAATAGATTAAACTCTTATCGTTTAGATTTATTTTAATCATATAAATTAACACATTTAAAAGAATAAATTTAGTTTCTCCATAACATGAGCAGTTTGATTAGGTAAGAAAATATATAATAGAAACTGATATAATTATGATAATAATGATTTTTCTTTTATTTTGGTATATCCTATAATCTCATCTCATTTGATAAATAAGTTTTTCATGTGTAATTGTTTTTCTAATGAAAAAGTTACTCCCTCCGTCTCATAAAAGTATTTTATTCGAACAATTTGTGGTTCTTAAAAAAATTATTAAATGTGTTAATTTTAACGATAAAATTAATATCATTTACTAAAATATTTTTATTAATTATAGGTAATAAAGTATTTGAATAAAATGAAAGTTACTCCCTCCGTCTCATAATAGGTGTTCTCTTTGAGATTTTCATACTTTTTAAGATAATGATTAATTGTGTTGATTTCAATGATAAAACGAGTGTCATTTACTAAAATAACCTTATTAATAATAGATAGTGGAGTAGTTAAATGAATTAAAATACAATAAATAAGGATAAGTTAGTGGAAAGAAATAATAAATATTACATTGGTATTCTAAAGGGACTAATAATTTGAGACAAATAAAAAAATGAAAGAGGACACCTATTGTGAGACGGAGGGAGTAATAAATAGGAGTAGGGTAGTGAAAAATAATAATAAATGCTGCATTGGTATTAGAAAGGGGCAATTATTTTGAGACAGCGAAAAAAAAATGCAAATGAAACACTTTTTATGAGATGAGGGGAGTAATCAATAAGTACCCATATGAAAAAGTTAATCAATGAGTACATAACATAAAAAGATATTCATGATCAAAGATTAATTAATTTCTTGCGGATGAAGATGACAATGAATATAGTTTGGGTAGCGTACTATGGTACCTATTGTAACATCTGAGGCTGAAGAGGGCGAGGAGTAATCACCCGAATCACTACGCCAAAATTGGCTTTTCACATCGCACCAAAGACATCGCTTTTTGGAAAAAGCGCTGCTATAGGTCTTTAAAAAATTTCGCTAAAAAAAAGCGCTGTAAAAGACAGACTTTAGAAAGCGCTTTTTAAAAGCGCTATTAAATGCCCTAAATAGAAGCCACCTTAGAAAGCGCTGCTATAGGTTTTACCTTAGAAAGCGCTTTAAAAAAGCGTTCTTATAGGTTAACCTTAGAATGCGCTTTCAGAAAGCGCTGTTATAGGTCTTAAATTCTCCTCACTTTAGAAAGCGCTTTTAAGGAAAGCGCTCTTATAGGTAGCATTTAAGAAAGCGCTTTTTGAAAAGCGCCCTCTAAGGTCAGTTATGAATTAAAATATAAAACACATTTCATATCATTTTCAGAAACTTCTTTTCATTTTCTGCTCTCGACCGTTTCTTTCTGCTGAAACCCTTGCGTTCAATAGTTCTTGCATGCTTTCTAAAACCCTTGCTTTCATTGCCGTCGTTCTGAAACTTTGCCGTCACCGTTGCCGTCGTTCTGATACCGTTGCCGTCACCGTTGCCATCACTGTTCATTCTTGCATTCGTGAAGGAGAAGACAAAAACGAAAAGAAGAGGTACGTCGTTGTTGTTGTTGTTCGTGCTTCATACATTGTTCTTGTCGTCGTTGTTGTTATTGCCGTTCATTCTTGCCGTCAGCATTGCCGTCGTTCTGTTGTTGTTGTTGTTGTCGTTCTGTTGCTGTTGTACATTATATTTATGTTCCATTTCTGTTGCTGGTTACGATTTGGTGTTTTATGAGAAGTTTTGTTCATGTGTATTGCGTATTCAATTGCGAACCATTTCGATTATGTTGCAGCTAAGTAGCTATGTTAGTAACCTCTGTTGCTGTTTACGATTTGGTGTTCATGAGAAGTTTTATTTTTGTTATTACATGATATTACATAGTATGTTTCTTGAAATCTCTTTTGTTGTTACATAGTATTATACTCAGAACTTGTTTTGTTTTATATTAGTACAAAATATTAATGGATATTAGTTAAAGTCTGGAGATTGTTTTGTACAGAACTTGTTTTGTTTGATATTAGTACAGAATATTGTTTTGTTTTGTTTTATATTTGTTTTGTTTTGTTTTTTAGCATATATAAGACATTATTTTTTAGGATTAAGTTATGTTAATTAGTTTGTTTATTTAGATTATGATAGGTTATTAACCAGTGTTTTTATTTCTTAAATATTTGAAATTTCTTTATTTCTAACATTATTTTATTTAAAATTTAACCTTTGTTTTTAAGGATTGTTAATCATTATTTAGATTAATTAGTTTACATTATTTTCATTTATTAAAAATTCTCAAAAATATTTTTTAGTGTGCTTTTGTATATTATCTTTTCAATTTTTGATTTTTTGCTTAGAATAGAATTGTTTAGGATGTAGTTTTTTGGTAGTCTCGTTTTTAATTTGCATTAATCTTCTTGGCTTCTAATTTGGTGACTTGTAACTTATGTTCCTTTTGTTTGATCTTATAATTGTGATTTGTATTGGCTATTGTTTTTGTGATATATGATGTTTTGGTTTTCTTTTATGGAATATGGATTTATAGAAATATGCATGTGTAAGCTGAATTTAGTTTCTTTAACTTGAGATTGTTGCTCTTTTATATGAATTTAGTTTTTCTGTCATTTAATTTTTGTTTTTTTCTTTCTTACAGGTCAAATGGCTAGTAACCAGGACGACACACACGAGACACATGATGAAAATGAAGCTCAGAATGAACCTTCGAATGTAGAAAGAGAATCTCGAGTAGCACGGGCTAAAGCAACCAACGTTACATGGGTCAAAGTGGAGGTATATTAATTTTCACAATGTTGCTTATTAGTGATGCTACTTGATAACACAAAACAACTATATATTAATTCTTATTTGTTTGTCTATGTGTAGTGCCCTCGTCAGCATAATGGCATAAACTGTGGGTATTTCATTTTGAGGTTTATGAGAGAAATCCTTCAAATGGATCGATTAGAGATTCCTATTACGGTATGCATGGATTTATAACTTAGGATTTATTTTAATATTTATCGGATATGTCATATAATTTATTATTTTTAACTAAATCATGCATATTTTGTTTTGTTATGTAGTACTTTGATGAATACGCGTGTTCTCATTACACGAAGGATAAATTGCAAGAAATTAAGGAGGAATTGTGCGAATACCTTATTGAAAAAAAAATCCTATATAAGGTATAAGATTATGGGATTATGTGAATGTATAGTTTTGTGAATGGTTTATTTTATGGGATTGTATAGTTTTGTGAATGGTTTATGCCCTTTATGTGTTTTTGGATTGTAATTGTATAGTTTTGTGAATAGTTAATGTAAATAACTTGAATTATAATGGAAATGGTTTATGTGGTTTATGTGATTTATGGGATTAGTGGAAATGGTTAATGAACCATACTAGAAATTGTTAATGGAAATGTGAAATATACAGGTTTATTGAAATGGCTTGAATTATACAGGTTTCTGCATAAAAAAATGGCTAAAATGGGATTTAAAAAAAACATTAAAATTATACGTAGAGAAAAGACAACGCTTTCTAGAAAAAGCGATGTCTATAGTTCACAAAAGAAAGCGCTTTTCCTAAAAAGCGCCCTCTAAAGGTATAGAAAATTGATAACTAAAATTATAGGTATACATTAAACAGCGCTTTAAAAAACGCTGTCTAAAGGGGGCCTTTAGACAGCGTTTTTTCTTGAAAAAACGCTCTCTAAAGGTATATAAAAAAATTCATTAAAATTTTATACGTATACATTAGACAGCGCTTTTGAAAAAGCGCTGTCTAAAGGCCCACTTTAGAGAGCGCTTTTTACGGAAAAAGTGTTGTCTAATGTATACTTTAAAGAGCGCTTTTTCATAAATCAAAAGCGTTGTCTTTACCTACGACAGCGCAACCTTAGGCAGCGCTTTTAAGCGCTGTCTAAGGCTTAAAAAAGCGTTGTCTAATGTCTTGTTTGGCATAGTGAATTCACATCAGAATGAGAGGAACCTGAGGCTGTGTAAGTATAAGACTGCATGGTTGAAGGAAGGTTTATAAGGATTGATTGATACCACATATACCAATAAGATGCATCTTCTTTTTCGGCAGACTAACAAATAAGAACTTCATAGTTAAGCATGCTTGACTTATAGTAGTATTTGGATGAGTGACATTTTGGGAAGTTTTCCGGAAAGCGTGTGAGTAAGGACAAAGCATGCTGAAAAAGATCTGTGTTAGTGTGTGGGGTTAATCGGTAATTTTGAAAGTAGTTTGAGACGTTACAAATGGTATTAGGGCAAACATTTTTCAGTACAATATATCCACACAAAAAATACGTATAAGTACAATTGTTATTTGAAAAAATACCTATGCCTATTATTCAAAGTGGATTTCGCTCAAGCTTACGAATGTGTTAAATGAGAATTTCTTGAAAAAGTGTTGATATCAATGAATTTTGGTGAAAATGGTTGCAATGGATGAAAGAGGGAGTTTTTAATAGTTTCCTTTCGATTTTGGTGAATGGAAGCTCAATAAGACACTTTAAGGTTACCGGAGGTCTTAGACAAGGAGACCCATTGTCTCCATTCTTGTTTACCTTAGTGGTGGAAGGGTTGTCACATATAGTGAGAAGGGCAAATGTTTTAAAGGGAGTCAACTTAAACGGTGAAAATTTTATTAGCTTACTACAGTTTGCCGACGATACGATTATGGCTTGTGAGGGTTCTTGGTCAAATTTGTTGGGAATTAAAGTTGTTCTTAAGGGATTTGAAATTATTTCTGGGCTAAAAATCAATTTTTGAAAAAGTTGCTTGTATGGGGTAGAGATCGTGGATTCATTCATGTCGGCGGCTGCTCAATTTTTGTCTTGTAAATCAGGTATGCTCCCATTCAAATTCTTAGGCCTTACCATTGGAGGCAATCATAGGAAAACCGCATTTTGGAAATCGGTGATTTCATGTTTCAGATCCTGTTGTTAACATAGAAAGGGAAAATGGTGTCAATTGGAGGGAGGGTGATTCTTATCAACTCTGTTTTGACAGATTTGCTGGTGCACCATCTCTCCTTTTACAAAGTTCAGGTCAAAGTTGTCAAGGAAATCGTAGGAATTCAAAGGAACTTTTTGTTTTATGGAATTGTTGATAAGAGAAGTACGGCGTGGGTTAGTTGGAATTCGGTTTGCAAGTCAAAGAAGTGTGGAGGTTTGCGAATAAAGGATGTTGGATTGTTTAATACAAGTTTTCTATCAAAATGGTTATGGAGATTCATCCATGAACCTAATGCACTTTGGAAAAGAATCCTAAAATTTAAATATGGAGATTTGGAAAAAAGAAATTCTATTCAAAGTGGTGTAAGGTGAATCAAAATACGAATCTTTATAGTGGAAAGATGTAATGTCGCTAGGTGATTCAGTGGAGGAGGTTAGATTCACTAGTCAGTTAGCTTGGAAATTGGGGGATGAAGTGTCTATTCCATCTTGGAATTCCAACTGGTTAGGACCAACAAAATTGAAGATTTTATTCCCGATATTTTTTGAGGTTGTTGAATTGGAAAAAAAGGGCAGTGAATGATATGGGGAGATGGGCCGGTGATGAGTGGCAATGGGATGTTGGGGTGAACAAGATGGGTATTAGGGGTAGTGCAAGAGATGAACTCAAGGAGCTATTGGTGTTGCTGTCAGATGTAAAGCCTAACATTGCTACTGCGGACAATGCTGGATGGCCGAGGGGTGCATCTAACAACTTTACAGTTAAATCTTTTTATGAGCTTTTGTTGCAAGATGGTGGTCAAGATGGCTTGGAGGATAAAATTAAGATGACGTTGGAAATTCTGTGGCAATCGAAGGTTCCATTGAAAGTAAATATTTTCGGTTGGAGATTGTTATTAAATAGATTACTAACGCGGACCAATCTTGCGGAGAGAGGTGTCATTATTAACAACCATGAAAAGGTATGTGTGTGTTGTTTTCATGCTGATGAAGATCATGATCACATTTTCGTTTCATGCCCTTGTATCAAAATAGTTTGGAAGGAGGTTGAGAAGTGGGTTGAGATTTCGCCCATAGAGCATAAAAATTGCAGGGATCATATTTGACTTGGTTTTTGGAAGCGAAATGGACAAGTTCGAAATCGACTGCTTGCTTGATTTGGTTGACTACATGTTGGAGTATATGGTGAACTAGAAATCAAGTGATTTTTAATGATGGTGTTGTTAATTCTACTGAAATTTTCCAAAGAATCCAACATTCTTCGTGGTGGTGGTTAACCCTTAACTCTCCTCATGCTATTAGGTGAAATTTTTACGAATAATTCAAATATCCTTCTGATTTATTATAAAAATTTAGTTTTTAATATAATTGTAGAACTGTTATATTGGCTGCGCTGATGCTCTTGGCATATGTATGATGGACTGGGTACTAGGAATACAAATTTGATTATAAAAAAACAGTACTTGTAGATTTTTGCTAACCTCAATTAATTTACAACTCTGACTAATTAGGAGGTGTCATTACAAGGGAAAGCGGATCTGGGTTTTTTTCAAGAAACAAAATTTTCGTGTACTTCGGAAGAATTGGTGAGAAGTTTACGGGGGGATGATCTATGTGGTTGGTCAGCTATTAATGCCAATGGTAGTGCGGGAGGTATTCTAATAGTTTGGAAAGAGAATCTCATTGAACCGATGCTTAGTTTCAAAGGTACCAGTTTTCTGGGGGTTAAGGTGAGGTGGAAGGAGATGAATTGTTTCTTCGTAAACATATACGCTCCTTGTAATGCTGATGGTAAACAGAAGATGTGGGCTGAGTTATTAGATTTGAAAAGCAAATTTCCGACAGGTGAATGGCTCTTGGCAGGGGATTTCAATGCTATTAAGCTTCCTGAGGAGAGAGTTGGGGTGGGGAGGAATAACTGGACTGAAATGGATGATTTCTCTTCGTTTATTGAAGCGATGGAGTTGATCGATTTGCCGGTGGTAGGCAACAAGTTCACTTGGTTTAAGGATAATGGTTTGTGTAAGAGTAGGTTGGATCGGTTTCTCATTTCAGGTGATCTCATTGAGAGTTGGAAATTAGTGTCACAACAGGCTGGTATTAGAGATGTTTCTGACCACAGAGCTATTTGGATCAAAGCTAGTTTTAAGAATTGGGGGGCTAAGCCTTTCAAGTTCTTCTCTTGTTGGTTTGAGCACCCGGGTTTTTCTGAGTTTGTTAAATTCGAGTGGGAAGCTATCAACGTGTACGGGTCGGCTGCATTCATGTTGAGTGAGAAGTTGAAAGTTTTAAGAGATAAATTACGGTGGTCGAATAAGAATATTTTTGGATATGTGGAGTTGGCAATTAAGGATAAAATTCAGTTAATTGATAGGTTGGACGAAGGTACTATTTGGAGTCACAAGGCTGGTATGCAGAGTTTAACAGAGGAGTACAGGTCTGCGCATGATGAATTATGGAACAAATTGAAATTACAAGAGAGCATCTTGAAACAAAAGGCCAAGATCAACTGGGGTAGAAATGGAGACTTAAACTCTAAGTTTTTTCACGCTATGATGAAGAACCGGAGTCGTAGGAATTACATATCTATGGTGCATACTGATAATGGTATTATTGAGGAGGTTCTCGAGGTTAAGGATTTTATCAGGAACTTTTTTCAGGCCAGGTTCTGTGCTGAGAAAAGGGCTAGACCAAGGTTAATTGCGGATGACCTTATCAAGATCAATGATTATGACAGAAGGATTTTGGAAAGAAGTTTCACCGCAGATGAGATCAGAGATGTTGTTTTCTCTTGCGACGGTTCGAAGAGTCCGGGACCCGATGGTTTTAGTCTTGAGTTTGTTAAGCGTTGCTGGGACATTGTTGGGCAGGACTTGGTTAATTGTATTATTGAATTTCACTCTACGGCAAGATTACCCAAAAAGATGTCCTCCTCTTTTTTAGCTTTGATTCCGAAGGTGGCTAATCCTCAGTTACTGAAAGAATACATGCCTATCTGTTTGATTGGATGTGTTTATAAAATTTTATCCAAACTTCTTGCTGAGCGTTTGAAAAAAGTCATTGGTAAAATCATCTCTCAAACGCATACTGCTTTTATTCCAGGCAGAAACATTCTCGACGGTGTGGTAGTCCTCAACGAATTGGTGGATTTAGCTAAGAGGAAGCAAAAGCAGGGTATTATGCTCAAGCTGGATTTTCAACAGGCCTATGATTGCGTGGATTGGGAGTATCTAATATCATTGTTGCAGGCGGCAGGTTTTGGATCGAAATGGATCGGTTGGATGAAGGGAACTGTTTTTAACAGCAATTTATCGATTTTGGCGAACGGAGGTACGACCACGGATTTCAGGGCAACACAGGGGTTACGTCAAGGGGACCCGTTGTCGCCGTTCCTATTTACTTTAGTTGTGGAAGGGCTCGCCCTCTTGGTGCGTAGAAGCAACAACTTAGGTAAGTTATCTGGTATTTCTCTTGACAACGACAGTTGTTACAACTTATTACAATTCGCGGACGACACGATGATTATGTGTGATGCTACCAGGGATAATCTTTGGGGGCTGAAATCTATTCTGCGTGGATTTGAATTGGTTTCAGGGCTTAGAATTAATGCTTGGAAGAGCAGCTTAATTGGGCTGAATGTGAGTGATGAGTTCGTTTCTGCGTCTTCTCAATTTCTGGCCTGTAGAGTGGGGGCAACACCTTTCAAGTTCTTGGGTATCACAATAGGGGGAAATCACAGGTTGAGTTCTTTTTGGAAACCTGTTATCAATGTGATCAAAGCGAGACTTTCGTCGTGGAAGAGTCGTCTTTTGTCTATCGGGGGGAGAGTTACACTCATAAACTCTGTCTTGGCTAATCTTCCTATCCATTTGTTTTCTTTTTACCGGGCTCCTTCTTCGGTGATTAAGGAAATCGTTACTATTCAACGGAAATTTCTGTGGGCAGGAGTTGCAGACAAAAACACGGTGGCCTGGGTGAGCTGGAAAGTGATTTGTTGTGCAAAAGATAAAGGGGGGCTTGGTATTCGTGATGTTAGAAGTTTCAACAAGGCTTTGGTCGCAAAGTGGTTGTGGCGCATTCTGACGGAGAAGGACGCTTTGTGGAGCGGGATTCTCAATGATAGATACGGAAGTGTTCAATCAGTTTTGTCTAATAGGGAGGTTTCGCCGGTTAGCAAACTTCAATCTCTGTGGTGGCGGGATATTCTGTTGTTGAGGGATGAACAGGATTCTGGGAGCTTTCTCGAGGGCCTGTCTGTAGAGATGCGTAGTGGTGAAGTTGTTCTCTTCTGGAAGAATATTTGGGTGGGTTCTGTCACGTTTATGACGGCGTTCCCCAGTCTGTTTGATGCGGCGGTGGATAAGAACATTGTCGTTTCGCAGGCGGGAGCTTGGGAGGAGGCAAAGTGGATTTGGCATAAATTTGAGTTTTTTGCAGGTCGTCCTTATTTGTCTTTAACTGAACATGAAGAATGGGAGGCGATGATGGAAGTCTTGGAAGAGAAACAGCCGGAGAAGGAGGCACGAGATATAGTCTTGTGGAATTGGAATGTTAACAAAGTATTCTCTGTCAGCTCCTTTTACAGCAGGTCCATGGAAGCAGGTTCTGCGTTTTTATGGCCTACTAATACTGCACCTGCTTTACATATCCTTTGGAACTCTGTTTTGCCTTTGAAAGTTAAAATTTTCGAATGGCGTTTATTGATAGATAGACTTTCAACCAGAGCCAATTTATTGATCCGTAATATTATTGAGAATGTGCATGACAGGGTGTGTGTTTTCTGTTTTCAAATTGAAGAGGATATCAACCATTTGATTTGTAGTAGTGTGAAAACTAAGATGGTTTGGGCTCGGGTGAGGAATTGGTTTGGCTTGATTGATTTTAATTTCGAGGATTGTGTCAATTTTTTATTGGAGTGGTTTAACAAGTTAAAGGCGGTGTGTTCGACTCAACTTGCGTGTTTGGTTTGGTTCTCCTTTTGTTGGGTCTTATGGCAAACAAGGAATACTATTTTATTCAACGACGACTTCTTCGATTCGGAAAGCATTTTCTATACTATTGTCTATGTTTCTTGGTGGTGGAGGAATATGGGGATTAAAGATAGAAAATATAAATGTAGTTATTATGAATGGTTGTCTCAACCTTTGTATTTCTTGTAACTTTTCTTTGTTGGTGGTTGTAATTGGGTTGGAGTACCCCTAATACTTCTTTCAATTAATTTGCTTATAAAAAAAAAAGAGGTGTCATTTTATATTTTAATCAAATATTGTGTGACATAATTGTAAAATTAAATATAACTCTAAAATAATAATTAAAATTAAGATAATTAATATTTATTATTTTAATTTAGAAAAAAGTAAGGTAAGAGTTGCAATTATAGTAAAAGATTTTTTTTTTTGATGTGGCAATTATAGTAAAAGATACATGCATCTAATCATCATGAAATTATTAATACCAATCTTGAATTATATCAATACTATTCACTAATACTTTATAAGGTATATCTGGAATATAATGGATTTTACTGTTAATTTGACTTTACTGTTTCTGATATGCTCAACAGCATATTTTTTTTATATATATATAATCAAAAGCATAAATTTCTTTTTGGCATTGTGCTTATCCTAATCTAACCTATATATTGGCATTCCTTTTTTGCTTACCATATCTTCATTTTTAAATCCTAATATTTTAATGCATCTTCCTCCTTCCATTAATTTATCATCAGTTAACAATTGCTTGCAAACTAATATTGCATCAAAGGGTGATCAAAAAGTTGGCCCCATCTTAAGCCTCTTTAAAAAAAAAAAGTTGAAATGGACAAATCCATCGAGTAAAATTGAACTTAAAAATCTAATTTGTCTCGCCAAGGTAACATGTTGGACGACGAGTTTTCTGGCACCTATTTGTTATTATTTATTTTTTATATTTTTAATAGAGTAATAGACTTATTTATGTATTTTAATTAGATTTTTCACTTATTTTTTAGAACAATTCTTTATAAAGCATCTTTTAAACAAATTTTACTTAAAAAATATTGCATATATTCACAAATTAATGTATAAAATAGAATCATCAACAAGTATTCTAAAACTATAATTCAAATATTAAACTTCAACTAATAAAATATATATTTTAAGTATTTGATAACTAGGTTGACGGACTAGCGGACCAATTAATTCCTTTTTGTCAAACTTAAGGAGGGACGAGCTTAAAACATGACAGACTGAACAAATAAGCGGATATAAAATTTTAATTCAACCAACTATTTTTTGACAGATGTCCAGACCGATCTAGCGTGCCACAATTCGTTCTGTTATCCCTAATTGCATCAAAGACTATATTACATTAAGCATTTTAAATATGTATCTAATTAATTCTTTTGTATTAAAAATATCTATGCACTTTGTCGTATCTTACCTCAAATAAATTTTGGAAGCATTCATGCATTTGTTAGTTACATGATAAACCTAACCCTATATAACCTATTACATCCTTATTTTAATTAGTCACATCCTTATTTTAATTAGTCGGTATTATATTTAAAAATTAAAACGCTTTCTTAACACTATCTATAAAATTATTTTAAAGTTATAAATAAAATATATAACACTAACATAGGGTCAAAAGAAAAATATACACACGAATATTATATTTTAATTTTCAAATACTAGAAGACAAAATAGAGCTCTCTTGATGTTATTTTCTTTTCATATTATTAAATAACCAGCCGCCAGACACATGCCTTGAACGACCGTATTTTATGATATTTTATTAGCTTAGAATTTAATTAAAGTGAATTTTTATATACAGAGCTTGAAAACTGGAAAAGAAAAATAGAAGTCAATAATTTACGTCCTTTCCAATAATACTTGAATATTGACACATAGTGGATCCTATAACTTTTTTTTCTCTGTCAAGAATGGATAACTGAAATAGTTAAGATATAAAAATTTGATCTTTACTATTTAACATTTCCGTCTAACTCTAACTTCTTTCTTTTATATATATATATATATAGGTCTTGAGAAGACAAATTACTCATCTTATGAATCATGATAAGCTGACTTGCATAATAATTTTAGGCAAAACAATTATAATCTAATGCTGTTTTGCAAAGCTACAAAGAAGAATGCACATACAATTCACCAGTTGCTACAAGAGCATGGACAAAATTCTGTTCAACACATTAGTCATAGCAAATATGAAATTTTTGGATGGGCCATTTCTGGTACAGGGATTAGGGCAAATTTTTGAAATATTAGAATTCAATATTTTCATCATCCTTTTGAGCACTTGGGTGTTTCTAATTTTAAAGGTGATTAGTGTCAAATTTATGTAGAATACTTAACAATTTATTTTACGAGTAATTAATATCTCTCAATTCGTCAATAAAAGTGATATAACATCTATTTGGATTTTTCTAACGTGTATTAACCAAAAGTGGATAAAAAGGATTGAAAAACCATAATTCAAGACACAAATACAAATCCAGAGCAATTTCTCTACAAATCAAGGCTCACTAGGCCATGGTCATAGGTGCGCCTAGTAAGCTCAGGAAGTACTTCATAATGAAGATATGATTTGCTTGTTAAGCGAATGGGCAATGTGCCCAGCGAAGCATGGCGGCTAGGGTCACTTGTCAGACAGCTAGCATTGCTTAACATAGAAGACAACATGCTCTATAGGCGAGGATGGACGCTGCGCCCTACGAAGCATGGCGGCTATGACCGCCTCAAGTTGCTTAACCTAGAAGAAAGCAAGCTCAATAATCGAAAGATTGATGCTCCTAACGAGGACTCTGAATCCGTAAATATAAATATGGATTCCACTTTATTGTAAAGAGAGTTTCGGTGGAGTGAAGTAGTACAAAATTGGAATAGGTTCACCTTGGTCTACAACAGGAGAATAAGGGAGGAAGATTGAAGGCAAAAACATTGCTAAGGTGACAAGGCAAATAAACTTCCAAGCTTGTTTTCACGGGATGAGTAAACGTAGATAAAAATCTCTTTGTTGGGGGTTATATATAGTCATTATATTTATATATTAAATAGGTTATGGCAATTTATGTGAGTCTGCTCACGCTTTAATATGGACGAGTCTTTAATCTTAATGATTGTTTTAAATTTGCTACATACAACTTGTTTTCATTGTGTGACTTGACATTTGAAAGGTGATTGTCATTACTAGATCTAAGATTATCCTCTATTGGAAACTAATGCCTAAAAATAGGTTCAGATTAAATATTTGCACGTACTGTAGTATGATCACCGTGGAGTCTTGCTGCTTTATAATTGTTGGAACTTAATGCTTTGTGTTGGTTAATAGACCAAGATATATCGTCTATTAGGTAATGCATTAATCTCATGGCGTTAAGACCAATATGAGAGAACAACAAGAGGTAATATTAATAGCTGAGTAGATGAGCATATTACTGACCTACGGTTATGCATGATAAATATGTAATGACGAAATCTACCCCTATCAAGCTATCTTATTGTTAACACCAAAATGTCCATTTTAGTTTCTGTCATTTATTTTATGTCATTTGATTTCACTCATCATAACAACTATAAAACCTTTCTCTACGTAACATCATAAAACTATTGAACAATCTTTATGGGTACAAAAATTATAAAACTTACTATTGTTCTCACAACAAAACGACGTCGTTGTCAGGGACTTGTGCTCATTGTTAAAAGACATTGCGATAGTTTTTACTATTTTAAATATTTTTTTATATCTATTCATATTTGTATATTTTATTTATAGTCACTAACCTATTAACATCTAGAATTAATTTTGTTATTATTAGTTTATGCTAGGTAAGGTTCCCGCAGAACAATTGTTATTAGAGCTCGAAATCGAAACAATAGTAAAAACATGAAAAAGAAACAAAGACCCAAAATGCTAGGTTTAAAAGAGTTTTTTGTCTCAAAACAAAGAACTATGACTGAAGGTATTACCAATAACAATAACAATAATGGAAACGGCAGTGGTGGCACGACATGCCATAATAGTCTCTGACGTCTAGCTCATTTCTCTAGAACACAAAGGAATGTCCGACAAAGTAAAATGAGCACGGGCTTATTACAAATTTTGTATGCTAACCATTTTGCAGGTTTAGATCATGAAGACCCGTACACACACCTCACAAAGTTCTATGAATACTCTGGTACTCTATGAGCTTCACAAGACGAGGAAGAAGTGTCATTCCTAAGATTGTTTCCATATTCTCTAATTGGCAAATCAAAAGAGTGGAATCTAGATCAACCCACATCGACAATGAAAAATTGGAACGTGTTAGAGGAAAAATTATTAAACATATTCTTCCCTCACAACAAATTCATGGAAGCTAAGACAACCATCACAATGTTTTTCCAAGGCACAACAAAAACTCTTTTGAAGCGTGGGAAAGATACAAGTCGATGTTGAGATGATGTTTAAACCACGGTTTTGAAAATCTCATACAGATACACATTTTCAGAAATGGACTCCAGACCAAAGTTGTTGCTAGAGGCTACTATTGGAGATTCTCTCATGTTTAAAATTGCAGAAGATGCAACAATAATCAATAAGCGAATTGCACTCAGTGATCATCAAGGATAACACAACATAAAACCTTTCCAAGGAAAGAATGATATCATAAAACTAAACACTGATGATGCTATTATTTCTCAAAATAAGTTGTTGACCTAGGCATTGGATGAACTTACCAAACAAATGTCAAAGCTTCCACAACAAATGAAAGAAATGCATGAAGTGCCACAATAAAGGAAGATTGCATTTTATGAACTTTGCAGCGGAGACAATACAAATGAATTTTCTCATACTGATGAAAAATTAAACTATGTAGGAAACCAAAGCCTTGGGAAATATCAAAATAACAACTTCTCACATAGCAACAATTTTTATCAAGGATGAAGATTCAATGATTGTCCTTCTAACAGATAACCTTATGTACTTTACACACAAGCACATCTATAACAAGAAAAACAATTAGACTGGAGGATACACTCAATCAATTTATGCAGATGTATATGGCGAGTCACAAAAATATAAAGCATCCATTAAAAACCTTGAAACAAAGGCAGACCAATTAGCCAAGCAGTTGTTAGATCTCCCAAGTAACATATTCAGTACAAATACAAAGAAATATCTAAATAATCATTATAGTGATAGTCTCGTGGATGAAAGAATTGTTGTCATAGTCAGAGAAGAATGAGTAGGAAGTAACAGAAGAAAAAGAAGAGCTGCAGGATGAAGCCAGCAAAGTTAATCAATAGGATCTACCCAGGAAAGAAGCTAACCATGGTGTAGTTGTATTACCTATTTTCATAGGTAATATGAAGGTTGGAAATTCACTTATTGATTTAGGTACAAGTGTGAATATAATAACATTATCAGTAGTATAAAGGGGTTGGTATCTGCAAATAGAGCCAATTGCATTAACATTGCAAATGGCAGACAAATGTATGAATTTTGTCATATTATCTTACATAGTGCATTCCATATATGTTATTTGATTAATGTTTCAAATGTCATCAGGAAGATCAAAAATCAGAAAGAAATGACTAAGCTCAGTGTTGCAGCGAAAATCGGATATCAAGCTATTAATTAACTTGAATCACAAAACATGAAGTTCACCACCGAGCTTTGATTTATCCAAAGGAAAGGGTAAAGATCGAAGAAAACCCTAATTACGCTATGTAAAGACACAACTAAGAGATCTAAGGTTTGGGGGTTGGTTATACCTAGGGAAAGTGTTAGCATCCTAGATATCTGTAGTACTCTACAGGAACCTCTTGTTTGTATTTGTGTTATGCTATGTTTGCTTGCTAAGGGTATGTGCTAAAGGTAAAGACCTAAGGGTATCTACACTAAGTATGCTCGCCAAGACGTCGCATCTCGTTCCTACGTATCCTAACTAGGATGGAATCAGAGCATTCGTAGTTCACCTCAACGAAGGTGAGGAACCATTGACTATGGTCAAAGTTCCAAGGGGGAATGAGTGTGACACTCACATAGAGTTAAAGAACTCCCTAAGTCTAAATTGGAAGACTAGTCTAAAAGGTTGACTTTGAACAAAGTCAAACGGGAAGTGAATACTCATGAGGATGAGAATCACATATAGTTTAAGAACTCTAACCTAATTTTAAGTTAAAACGGTGAATGGCTCTAATAAGGCCAAAGGGGAAAGGAACATCATTATGATGATGCTCACACAGAGTTGAAGAACTCTAGGTGGATCCAAAGTTGTGAGGTAAGTGGCTCTAATGAGGCTAAGGGATTGATCCTAATGAGGTCAATGGAGATGGATGGCTCTAATGAGGCCAAAAGGTAAGATGGCTCTAATGAGGCCAAGGGGTAAGAAGGCTCTAATGAGGCCAAGGAGTAATGAGCTATCTATGACATTAAAGTCAATAGAGAGACTTTCCTTTGGAAGGAGGGGAACAAAGAGGGTTAAGGAGGAGAGCTAACAAGCTAGCCTCATTTAAAGGGGGTAACTTAATGAAGTTAAAGATAACAAGAATAACAATGATATTCATATTTAATGATGGCAAAAATATATGGATATAACACATGGATAATGATGGTGAATGTGATGACATTCAAGGCAAGTATCTTTAAAAAGTATACAAGTATTATGTTAACACACAAAGATCATTCCTTAATGAACAAGGTAAACACCTAAAGGAAACATGATATAAGTCTAAACATTTTGATCAAATAGGTAATGACCTAATGTGGGGAAAGTTTTTTACCTAAACTTAAAAGGGAAGTATCACTTATGTTATTTTCAAGGTCCACTTTATGAAAGGGAGATCTAAACACATACGTACATGGCACAACCTAAATTGATGGTTTGTATCTACATTGATGTCATATATACATGATCGGGGGGGTGGGGGGGGGGGGTCCTAATTGAAGGTAAAGACCTATATAAGAACTCAATGGGGATGACAAAAGTTTATACATCTTAAAGTAAACAAATACACTTACAAGTGCACCCTAAACAAAACCTACAACTATGTACAAGTCTAAGTCATGGGAAGTGATCTTAATTTGTTAAGACAAACCTATATAAGTCCTAAAAGGTAAGGGAAATCAAAGGTTATGACCTTAGAAGTCAAGACTATTCTAAGTAACCTTAAAAGAACACTTATGTTTCACACATGAATAAAAGCCCTAAAAATAAATATTTTTGGAGATTTTTAAATATCACAATAAAATACACAACAAAAGAAAAAAATGCAAAAAGAATGGATTAAAAAACCCTAAAATTGAAGAAATTATGAAATTGTGAAGTTTTTGAAAAAATAGAGAAAACTAGGTATTAAAAATAAAGAGAGTGGTCCTGGTGGGGTTTAAACCCACGCCATAGGCTTCAAAGTTAAAACAAATTACCAGCTGCGCTGGTTGTGCATCTTGTAAACCATGTGCTTTTGCTAAAATATATGTGAAGACAACATGAATCCCTCAAAAAACAAACGCGTTGGCCAAAAGTGTTGATAGCAGTATCGAGCCTAGGACAAGGCAATGGTAAGGCAAAGGCAAGGCAGTGGTAGCGTCACTGGGGTGGCCAATACATCCATTCATGAATCTACAACTAATAAATAATATAGGAAACAAGTTCCTGGTGACCAGAATGGCGCCATGGATAGGCTTGGTTGGTTTGTGACCTAGAACTAGATCAGTTGCAAAAGCAACTCAAACTTTCTCTACACTCCATGAAAATGAAAATTGTAAAGATCAAAATCCTGTATTTTTTCACTAGGAATCTGATGGGACAATTGGTTTTTGCTAAATGTGTTTCTAACTCAAAACACGATAGTGACCCTAAACAATGTTCAAATTTGTATTTTTCATGTTCACAGTCCACCACAGTTATGTTGTATTACATTTAATGAATCAAACATGTCAAATGCCCCATGCCTAAACTAATCATGCTCAGTGTACATAAAAAACAGTCATACTTCAATGAGTTGGATTTTGAAAGGAACTTACCTCTTGTAGCCAATCTTGCAGAGCTTTCAAAAGATGTTACAGAAATTAAACAAGGCCTTGGACACCTCCAATATACTCCAGAGATCCTTGTTGAATGCTTAGAATCCAAGAAAACCAAGTGGAACAGAATGAAACCTTTCTTTTGTAAAAAATGGAAAATTACCATAAGTGAAACTTCAAGAAATGAAGTTACAGGTGCAAAGTCAAGCTTGAAACAGTTGAATGATGATTTATGGAGGGTGTTTGATGTGTTAGAATGATTTGAAATGGAAGGAATCAAGACTGGTCTTGAAAAATGCAGAAAGTCAACCTTTCTTAGGTTTGAGAGTTAACTTTCTGGTTTGAGAGGTTTTTGATGGTGATGAGAGTTTGAACATCTCTAAAACGTGTTTTGTGATGTGTTAGAGTGATTGGTTGAGTGATTTTGTGGTTGGAACTGATTTTGGACAAGTTTGTGCAAAGGGTGGTTTCTTGGCACAAGGGGTGACTTGGTGCAAGAACTGAGTTTGGAAGAGTTTGTGAAGGTTTTTGCTCTGAGTTTTTCTGTCCTTAGAAGTGTGGAATGATGTCCTATTTATAGGCAACAAGATGAGAAGTTCAGTTTGCAGAAATGCAACTTGGTTGATTTGGTTTTGGACTTGGTTTGGTTGAAATGTAAGTGGACTTTGCCAAGATGCTTCATGGTTCCAAGGCATTGTACTGACCTTTCTAGAGTTGTTAGGAGTTCAGATACTTTATCATGATGTAAGGCAAGGTTCTGGTGCAGAAGGAACAATTTAGAGGCTCAAGAAGCTGACTTTGGGCATAAAGTCACCTTTTCCAAAATGGAAGTCAAGCCTTTATGCCCTAAATAGCAATGTCAAGTGGATAAAGCTCAAATTTGTTGGACAATGCTCCCCAATTCGTGCAATCTTCTGAGCAAATGAAGATTTGCAAGTAATAGCTTCTGAAATGCCAGATTATGTAGCAAGGAATTGGATTTGCAACAAGTTCACAAGGTAGAAAGCATGAAAATCAAGCTTCAAACCCTCAACTTCATGGATTTGATTCTCTTAGCTCACATATTGGATTGGGGTGTTCTAGTACTTTTTGGAAAGCCCCAAGTATGCTCTAAAATGTTCATGTTCACTCCAAGTCTGAATCCAAAGGGATCATGATGAAAAAAGAGCTTGAAGTTGCCTGCAAACTAGGGCAAAAAGAGTGAAATTTCACCAAATCTTAAATTGATTTGAACTTCTAAGCCGCATAACTTAAAAAACAAGCCTCTTTTGGAGAAGGATCCTCTAATACATTTTAAAGTTCATGATGAGAGCTTCAATTTGAGCTTTGGACCAAAAAAATTAGATGTGTGATTTGCCCTTTTTGCAAGAAACCTCTCAAATCTTGATTTCTCATGCTCTAAATCAAAAATCAAACATGTCTTGATGGAATATGGCTTGAATGCTTCATCTTGGACCAAAAATATCAAAAGTCAAAGGTTTGACTTTTAGACAAAATCCTAATTTCCTCAGGAATTCAACTGTGTGATCCTTGATGATCTTGCTTACTCAGACTTCTCAAATACCATAGATGGCCTCCAAGGATGTGTGTGAACATATGGAATCATGTCCCAAGACTTGGGATCATGCCTTGACCAAAAGTCAAAGGCATGGTTGACTTTTCCTGATAAAACCCTAATTTTGGGCCAGATGAACTTGAGGCTCACTGCACTTGTGATGGGACCCAAACACTCTTGATTTCTTGATAGATAAGGCCTATTGAATGTATGTAAGCTCAATTGGTTGATGAACCAATCAAGGCATTGACTGCTTACACCAAAATTCCTTTGTAATTCCTCAAGTAAAAACCCTAAATCCACAACTCTTGATTTCATGGTTTCTCCTTGATTTCTCTTGATCCAATCACATAAGACCATAGAATATGACTTGAAAACCTCATGATCAAACCTTGAGACCAAACATTGAGCTTTTGGAACCTCAGTTGACTTTCTTGACCAGATGACTTCTGACACCTTTCTTGACCACCTAGTGAACACTTGGGATGGATGCATTGAGCCAAAAAGTGTCTTAGGAGACTATGAAATGTATGAGAACTTGGATTATTGAGCTTGCCCTCTTTCTTGTGCAAAACCATGTCTCTTAAATAGAACAAAGCTAGAAAAACATGATGGTTAGTTGACAATGCAAAGATGATTGAGCCCTAATGCAAGTGCAAGATGTCATAACATCTAAGGGGTAAAATTTGGGGTATAACAGTTGCCCCTATTTAAATAGCTTCACCAGATGGCGCGAACGATGATAATCCTCGTGAAATCAAGGTGAAAAGGTATTTAAATATAGCAAACTGAAAATTTTGCCCTTAGATGGAATGCATATGCTAAGGACAGGCAAAAGACATGCAAATGCTGACATGCTATGAACTTCTAATATGATGATATGATGACATAATGATGCATAAATGCAGACAAAACAAGACACAAGGACAAAGGTCGAACACCCACATATAAGATTTACTGGGGATGGAGGCTAGCAGCCAACAAAAGAGATTCGTTGGGGAGGACTAAGAAAACACTGGGGATAAGAAAATAAAATGTGGGGAACCCCACAGACCCTCACTGGAGATGGAAATCAGAGAGGTGATCTCCACTGGGGAAAGATCCAGGGAGAAGGACGACAAGTTCAGATATGACCGAACGACTTCGGGGACAACAGAAAAGGGAGACAAACTCTTTACTGGGAATGAAACCAGAAAGAAGACATGATCTCCACCGGGGATCAATTTGAACAAAAGGATAGACACCCAACAAAATATTTTTTGAGGATTTCTTATACTGAAGAGTTCAAGCGGGATCTTCAAGAAAAACCAGAAAAGACAGAGACAAACACAAACTCTGCGTGTGCCAAATGATGATAATCACAAGGACTTTAAGAGGATATTTGTAATGACCAATCTTAAAATGCCAATAATGATTGGACTTAGAAAACATGCCAGTAATTACTGGACTTAGGATGCTGATAATGATCAGACTTTCAACAAATTCCAGTAAACACTGGACTTTTACGGGGACATTGGTGATGACCAAAACCTCCGTCGGGGATAATATTGTAAGGTGACAATAATGATTGGACTTTGAAAAACACGCCAGTAAACACTGGACTTGTATACCAATAATGATTGGAGGAAGGCATGTCAGTGAACACTGGACTTATACGGTACCGATAATGATCGATATTAAAGCAATGCCAGTAATTACTGGACTTGAGACACCAATAATGATTGGATCTTGAACAAAGAGACATACAGTTAAAACTGACCAATTAAGATTGAATTTTAGAAACAAAAGGGCATACAGTTATGACTGACCAATTATGATTGGATTTTTAAACAATGCCAGTAAATACTGGACTTCATGATACCGATGATGATCGATATTAAAACCTGCCAGTGAAAACTGGACTTCCAATACCCATAATGATTGGATTTTCCAAAACACGTCAGTGAATACTGGACTTTACGATACCGATGATGATCGATATTAAAATATGCTAGTGAATAATAAACTTTGTAAATACTAATAATGATTGGCCTGATGACAGGGTTTAAACAACAAGTGAAACATCACCGGAGTTGCATAGTGATGACTAAGCTTCCTGGGGAACAAGGATGATAATCATATTTGACGCACACTGGTGATAACCTAACACAAGCAGAACACGAATAACGATCCACGAACTCAAGAGGATACTTAACCTAGGAAGGTTAGGGTAAAGGAGGTAAAGACCCACAAGAAACACACCAAATGCTAAAATACACCATGATATGGTATGATGCGAATGCTCAATGATATGAAAAAAGACGACTCTGACGAGAGGCGAAAGACTGGGGAAAAAAGGGAAAATGGGTAACACTTCCACTGCGAAGAGCCACAATGAATCTGAAAAGAACAATCGCTCGGGGGTCTGAAAGGGGATACTCTTCTTTCACTTGAGGAGGTAAAGACTTTCCACTTTCAACAAACATTTGTGGAAAATACTGGGGAGAAAACCTTTGTATCATGGTAGTCAGTCATTACTGAAGTGTCCAATCCAAGAGGCATCATCAGTTGATCTTGCTTCATTGGGGAATTACACGCCAGATGGTTTAACAGTGCTTTCGTCACAACAAGAACCACTGGGGAAACATATTATTTTACTAAATTGCCCCAAAAGCCAGAGTAGATTATGTTTCCATTGTGTTTTCTCAAAAGATTTGTCTTTATTTCAAAACTTTCCGCTTTTAAAACCATTATTAATAAATAAATGAAGTTTTGCATAACAAGAAAAGAGTAGAGAAATGATAAATATCAAACAGAGAATGGTCCAAAACCTGATTTTATTAGAATCGCAACTTGCAAATGGCTAAGTTCCATGGAACATTACAATTGGGCAATGGCAAAAGAAAAATGTTACAGTGTATTCAATGACCACTACTACCTCTAATGACTAAGAATCCTCCAAAGCCTTGCTGCTGATAAGAGCGAATGAGCTTGAACTTCTGCTTTGAATTCCTTGGTATTGGTGACAACCCTTCTGACACAGTGAAACACCTTTTGTCCCTAACTCTTGCCTGGACCGCCCTTTCGGTTTTTCAATCCACCGGGACGCTCATTTTTGCCTAGGCCGCCCTTTCGGGTTTTAAACCTAGCGAGCTCTTTTTTTATTTAATCCCTAACTTTAGCCTGAGTCTCCTTCATACGTTATAACCCACCGGGATACCCTTTTCTTGCCTGAGTCGCCATTTCTGGTTTTCGACTTAGCGGGATTTTTAGGCGTAATATTTTCTTATTGCATCAACATTTACAGGGTGTGTGAGTTGTTCACCATCCATCGTTGTAACAATTAGGGAACCTCCTGAGAATACTGTCTTCACCACAAACGAACCTTCATAATTAGGCGCCCATTTTCCACGTACATCCCTTTGAGATGGCAAAATCTTTTTTAGTATGAGTTCTCCTTCTTGGAATTCACGAACACGGACCTTTTTATAAAATGGCCTTTTCATCCTCTTCTAATACAAATACGTTTCTTATCGATGAGGTTCAGCTGATCATATCTTTCTTGGACCCACTCCGCTTCGTCAAGCTTGGTCTCCATCAGAATTCTCAAAGACGGTATCTCCACTTCAATGGGAAGAACGACATCCATCCCATACACCAGAGAAAAGGGATTTGCCCCTGTCGAAGTACGAACCGAAGTTCTATACCCATGCAAGGGGAACAGTAACATATCGTGCCAATCCTTAAAAGTCTTGACCATTTTTTGCAGGATCTTTTTGATGTTTTTGTTAGCAGCTTCGACAGCTCCATTCATCTTGGGACAGTAAGGTGAAGAATTATGATGTTCAATCTTGAAACTATCACACAACTCCTTCATCGTCTTGTTGTTCAAATTTGTCCCATTGTCTGTTATGATCCTATTTGGAATTCCATAATGACAGATAATTTGGTTTTTGATAAATCAGGCAACCACTTGCTTAGTCACGTTGGTGTAAGAGGCGGCCTCAAACCACTTTGTGAAGTAGTCGATAGCCACTAAGATGAATCAATGACCATTAGAAGCTTTCGGCTCAATAGTCCCAATCATGTCAATGCCCCACATAGAGAACGTTCAAGGTGATGACAACATATTCAACAATGTTGGAGGTACGTGCACCTTGTCAGCATAGATTTAAAATTTGTGACATTCCTGGCATATTGGATGCAGTCGGTCTCCATAGTTAACCAATAATACCCAGCCCTCAAGATCTTCTTAACCATGGCATGCCCATTTGCGTGAGTGCCAAATGCTCTTTCGTGAATGTCGTGAATTAACAGATCTACTTCTCGTTTGTCAACGCGTCATAGCAAAACCATGTCATGATTCCTTTTGTATAACACATCATTACTGAGGAAAAAATTGGACGACAATCTTCTCAAAGTCTTCTTGTCAAGAGTGGAAGCATTGGCAGGATACTCTTGGTTCTTCAGATAATTTCTGATGTCATGAAACCATGGTTTCCCATCCACCTCTTCTTCAACCAACTGGCAGTAGGCTGGTTCAGTCTTGCGCTCAATTCTGATTAGTGCTGCCTCATTAATAAATCTAACTTTCCACGTTAAAGTTAACATTGCTAAAGCATCAGCTATGTGGTTTTCTGATCGCGAAACATGACGGAAAGTGATCTCATCAAAGTATTGGATCATCTCCACAATATATGAACGGTACATACCAACTTCTCATCTCTAGTTTCCCATTCACCTTTGACTTGATAAATAACCAGAGTAGAATCTCCACTGACCTCGAAAATATTGATTCTGAGATCAATAGCCGCTTCCAACCCCAGAATGCACGCTTCATATTCTGCAATGTTGTTTGTACATTCAAAACAGAGTCTTGTTGTAAATGGGGTATAGCCACCATCAGGGTTCATTAACACAACCCCTACACCATGTCCACTATACTTAGAAGAACCATCAAACATTATTTTTCATCGGGAACCAGGTTCAGGACCTTTATCAAGGCTTGGTTCTTCATAATCTTTCTTTACTAGCATAATGTCTTCATCTAGAAAATCAAACCTGAGGGGCTCATAGTCTTCAAGAGGATGATCTACAAGGTAATCTGATAAGACACTTCCCTTGATAGACTTTTGAGTGACATACTGAATATTATATTCTGATAAGAGCATGTGCCAATGGGCATGTCTTCCAGTTTGAGCAAGTTTTTCAAAGATATACTTTATTGGGTCCATTTTTGAGATCAATAAAGTTATGTGGCATATCAGGTACTGCCTCAAACGTCTGGCGGCCCATGTTAAAGCACAGTAAGTCTTTTCCAAAAGTGAATAACGACTTTCGCAATCATTAAACTTCTTGCTCAAGTAGTATATGGCACGCTCTTTACGCCCAGATTCATCATGTTGACCTAAAACACAGCCCATTGATCCTTCCAATACAGTCATATACATGAAGAGGGGTCTCCCTGGAACAGGTGGGACCAAGATCTGTGGTTCCTGCAAATAACTCTTGATTTTGTCAAAGGCCTGCTGGCAGTTGGTTTTCCACTCTACAGTCTGGTTTTTGCGAAGCAGCTTGAAGATCGGTTCACAAGTGGGAGTCATATTGGAAATAAATCTAGAGATATAATTCAAACGGCCAAGAAAACCTCTTACTTGAGACTTAGTTTACGGATCTGGAATCTCTTGAATAGCTTGCACTTTATCAGGGTCCACCTCAATTCTTCGTTGACTAACGATAAAATCGAGCAACTTTCCTGATCTAATGCCGAAGGTACATTTAGCTGGGTTCAACCTCAATTGATATTTCCGGAGTCTTTTGAACAATTTTAGAAGGTGATCCAAATGGTCCTCCTCACTCTTGGATTTAGCAATCATATCATCAACATACACCTCAATCTCCTTATGTATCATGTCATGGAAAAGGGTTACCATAGCTCTCTGATAGGTTGCCCCAGCGTTTTTCAAACCAAAGGGCATGACCTTGTAGCAATAAGTTCACCAAGAAGTGATGAACGTAGTTTTGTCCATGTCGACAGGATCCATTATGATCTGATTGTAACCGGAAAAACCATCCATAAAGGAGAAAACCGCAAAATGGGTCGTATTATCCACTAGAGTGTCGATATATGGCAGAGGGAAATCGTCTTTTGGACTTGCCTTGTTAAGATCCCGATAATCAACACACATTCGCACTTTGCCATTCTTTTTCATCACGGGCACAATGTTGGCCACCCATTCGAGGTATTTTGAGACTGCCAGAAATCCTGCATCAAGTTGTCGCTTGACCTCATCCTTGATCTTGAGAGCCATGTCAGGTCTACTTTTTCAGAGTTTCTCTTTCACTGGCGGGCACTCAGGCTTGAGTGGTAGTTTATGAACTACTATGTCTATATCCAAACCAGGCATATCCTGATAAGACCATGCAAACACATCCACATACTCTTCAAGAAGCTTTACCAATCGTTGTCTGATCTCTGCCCCAAGCGTTCCCTCAATCTTAACTTCCTTCTTGTCTTCATCGGTACCAAGATTGATGGTGTTAACTTGTTCCCCGTGTGGCTGAAGAGCCGTGTACTCGTACTCACACATTTTTACAAACACATTCGGGACCTCATAATCTTCTTCTCCCTCATCCTTAAGCTTGGTAGATGGGTGAATCAAAGTCAATGGTGAAAGTAGGGTCATCGAATACAACAAGTCTGTGGATTATTATGCATGGTGGAGGGACTTATTTTATTAAAAATGCACAAAATTAAATGCAAGAAGAAGTATTTTTGGTAGTTTTCAAAAGAATTGCCATTTTCCCTTAAAAACAAAAACAGTAAATGAAAACAAAAGAGTTTAACGAAACATCTTCATTGATTAATAAAAGTTGAAAGCGATGGCCCATACAAAATAGTCCAATAGCTTTGGGCACGACTATGGAATTGAAAACAAATAATAAAAATAAACATATTACTCTGGCACAGGGAACAACACAGGGATCTCAATAACTTCCTAATTATCTAGTGCAGCGTCACACTGAAATACCAAATGGAAGATGTCCTCATCTTCTTCATCTTCTATCACGTCATTGACCCGATATCCTTTGCTGACGAACACTTCCTGGATTGTCTTTGGTCGTATTGTTATAGAAGTAGCTGCTTTATCACGAGTTGGTTTGTAACCCAACCCTTGATACTTCTTCCTTTCTTGAACTTCAATAAACTTGCCCCAGCCTGCGGGAACGCCTCCTTTCAAGGAAGATTGCATACTCTTGAAGGAAACAAAAGATGGATTACTCGGGACCACCGGCTCTTCAATGTCCAACATGACAGCATTGGTTATTTCAAGATCTTGGAAAGAAGTTTCCAAAACGTCCTCATCAGCCTCTATATAAAGGAAGGAAGACAAATTACTGACCATTAAGTCCTCTTCACCATGTATGATAACCAGCTTATCATCAATCACGAACTTCATCTTTTGGTGTAACGTTGAAGTTACGGCACCAGCTTTATGGATCCATGACCTTCCAAGTAGGCAGCTGTAGGCAGGATTAATGTCCAGTACTTGGAATGTGATGTTGAAAACATGCGGGCCAATTAAGATTGGTAGCTCAACTTCACCCATTACAGATCTTCATGAGCCATCAAAAGCTTTGACAATTAGGGAGGTAGGTTTCATTTCAGCTCCTTTGTAAGCCAACTTTTCAAGTGTACTCTTAGGTAAAACATTTAAAGAGGATCCAGTGTCCACGAGGACTCTTGCCAAAGTATCTTCTTGGCATTTCACGGATACATGTAAAGGAAGATTGTGATTTTGACCCTCTCTGAGTAACTCTTCTTTGCTAAAGGTGGGGGTATTGCAAGCAGTGATATTTGCAATAACACTGTCAAACTGGCCGGCAGTAATATCTCGAACAACATGGGCTTGGGCTAATATCTTTTGCAAGGCAGCTCGGTGAGTAGGTGAATTCAACAATAGAGACAAGATTGAGATTTTATAGGGAGTTTGGTGAAGCTGATCCACCACCTTGTAGTCACTTTATTTGATGATCCTCAGGAACTCAGCATCTTCTTCACTTGTAACCACTTCCTTTTCCTTGTCCTTGACAGGCACAGGAGCAACAGTTTCTTTGGACACATTCCCTTTGAAGAGGGGTGTGACGCCCCCAATCTATACCCCAAAACAGTTAAAGCAATAAAAGAAAAATTCAAAATTTTGTCAGAGTATATCTAAAAACACGGCATAGACCGAAGGGGTCACATCAATAGAAAACAAAATACATATAACATACAACACCTGCTCATAAAGATATGCAACGGTGGGGTAGCAATCAAACAGAGGAAACTCAGTTCCTTACACTCACTTTTCAGAAATTAGAATAAAAGCGGAAAATCTAAAATCTGAATAACATATATACATATATCATATAAAAAGTCTGTTATACATCGAGTTATACACGTACAATTCCAAAAGATATCATCACATATACAAAATAATCACAAACGGCCACCCTAGCTACCCGGTGTCACATATCAGAGCCGGCCGACAAAAGAATGAAGACGCAACGCTTCACAAAAAGAATACCTCCAGCGACTCTAATCTGCAATGCCTCATAGAGCATTATAAAACAGCATAAGGGTGAGAAAAACAACCATAATATAATTGCGTAAAATTATATATTAACACAAAAATACTCAAGTAGGCATATTCTCACCACCATTGCACAACAATCAAACATAACACAATCCGGTATAATTTTCACGTATCAAATACCACTGCACTTCAATCATTCACAATTCAATTACACATATTTCATCTCATCAATCACAATCACAAATCCATGCACAATTAATTCATGATTTATGCAAATGCACAGGGACCGACACAACGACTCTATGCACATGCTATGCGGTACCGACTTCCAATGTCTCATCATCAGTTCACTCAGAAACTACTGGAACCATCGCTCGTTACTGAGGATCGCTCAATAACTCCCCGTCGGGCCTACGATGTTCACCCGTCGCTTTAGGTCTCCTCATGAGCACACGACGTTATGGATTGCTTTAGGTCTCCACATGAGCACACAATCCGATCGCTTTAGGTCCCCACATGGGCACACGATTGTCTATAACCATCGCTTTTGGTCCTCACATAGGCACACGATGTTATAGTGGATTCCCTCTGGAACCAAACCGTCACTCAGGACTTCACAACAATGCATATCATGATGCTTGGCATACAAATGACTCATGACAATCCAAGGCATACATATATACAACCATGTGAACCATTTCAACATCAATAATCATGCATTGAAAATCAATTCAAACAATGCATTCATCATTAACCACAAATCACAACAACAAGCATATTATCATATGCATTCACACCAATTCACATCAATTACACCAAACGGCAACGAGCATCGCTTTACCACCCAAACGGCAACGAACTCTTTCACAATTAACATGCATTTACATTTAATTTAAACAATGCATTTATTTGCCAAAAGGCCACAATTCACAATAATTTCCACAATCTAGGATTCACGCCATAAGGCTACCCACAACACATCGTATAACAGTACACACAAGCTATACGTTATATTACAAAAGCATATTGCACGATAACACCTCAATCGCACGCATTCACGACGGTAAAAATTAACACAACAATACGGTTTCAATTTTCTGCTATAATTGAACCATATACAGACCTCAAAACTATTTTTCCTAGAAAGAACATCTCGTTAGCTTTCCAACGCTTCGAACGGGGGTCAAAACCGACTTACGGTTCAAGAGTTATGAATTTTTGAAGTTTTGCAAAAACCAGAATTTTTCTGCTAACAGCCCTACGGGTTCATGCAATTTCGTCCGAAAATCCGACCGATTCAATTATTTTCTTCGAAACAAACACATACTCATTCATACCAAACATATAGTAGTGATTTGGAACCATTAAACGTGAATTCTACGACTTTCGATTTCACTCCGAATCTTAAACTCTCAATTCTCCAAAAATGCAAAAACTTACAAACTCAACCAAATTCGATAAAACAAACATACTCGATCACGGCCTAACATTACTCGACACATCTACACAATTTATTCCGACTTTCGTCCGTAAAAACATCGGTTTCTATCGATTTCTACCGTTTCGACCTAAAAGTGAAAACTATGGAAAACAAGCAAACATTCAAAGAAAACATACATAATCTTACACAAGCATAAGATAATCGAGTTTCGCACCCTTACCCGATTAATTCGCGTTTGAAAAGTCGGTTGAATCGGTTCCTAAATCCACAAGTTTTTCCTCTTTTTTTTCTTCTTTTTCCTCTTCTCTTTCTCTTCTCCTTTTCTTTTTCTTCTTTCTTTCTCTCTTTTCTTACTACTTTTCTATTTTTATAAAAAATCAAAATATCTAACCCCAAAAAGACCAAAATACCCCTCAGCTCAAATATCTCCCAAACGCTCTCAAAATGCGATAAAACATAAACATACCGATGAAATATATTTCGGGAGATAAAAATTGAAAAGAAATTATAATTTATTGCAAATATTTTACCTATCAGAGAAATTATCCAATTAACAGGTAAAACTCATTTAATTTACACAATTCAAAAAAATCCACCTGTCGTGCTCAAATAACACTAAATTAAATTCATGCTCTTCATATCACTTCACATAATATTAAGATTCCTAAATATAAGGCAACACATAACAAAAAGGCCAAAAACTCACTAACTTCCACCAATGGAACTCAAGTGCAAAACGTGACATAACAAAAAATAACACTAACTTCCACCAGTGGATGTTAGTTCAAAATGTGACACGTCTATGCCACAAAACTCTCAAAGCCCAAACATGATGCATTAACATGAAACACAATAAATCACACAATTCACAAAATTTCACATAAATGGAATAATTAAATACGGTTAAATAAATCGGGGCGTTACAAGTCTCCCCCACTTAGAAATTTTCGTCCTCGAAAATATTACCTGAGACGAACAACTCTGGATACGACTCCCGCATCCTACTCTCCAACTCCCACATCAAATTGCCCTCAGCAGCGCCTCCCCACGCCACTTTCACAAGTGCAATATCTTTGCCCCTCAACCGCTTCACCTCGCGATCCAAAATACTAGCTGGTAAAGCCTCGACCGTAAGGTTCTCCCTTACCTCAACCTCGTCCATCAGAATCACATGTGAAGGATCCGGAGCATACTTCCGAAGCTGTGAAACATGAAACACATCATGCAAATTCGACAAATTCGGCGGTAACGCCACCCGATACGCCACAGCACCCACTCTCGCAGATATCTGGTAAGGACCAATAAATCGAGAAGTAAGCTTCTTAGATTTCAATGCACGACCAACACCCGTTACCGGCGTAACTCTCAAAAATACATGGTCACCCTCTTGAAACTCAAGATCCTTCCGTCTCCGATCATGATAACTCTTTTGTCTACTCTGAGACACCTTCATTTTCTCACGAATAAACTTTACCTTTTCTGTCGTCTGTTGCACCAACTCCGGTCCAACCACCGAACTTTCACCAGATTCGTGCCAACACAACGGTGTTCGACATCTCCGTCCATATAAAGCCTCAAAAGGTGCCATTCCAATACTAGAATGGAAACTATTATTATACGTGAATTCAACCAATGCAAGATAACTATCCCACACACCACCTTGTTCAAGAACACAAGCCCTCAACAAATCTTCCAACGACTGAATGGTTCTTTCGGTCTGACCATCCGTCTGCGGATGATAAGCCGAACTCAACCTCAATCTAGAACCCAAAGCCTTCTGTAAACTTTCCCAAAATCTCGAAGTAAACCTCGGATCACGATCTGAAATAATACTCAATGGAACACCATGTAACTTCACAATCACACTGATATAAATCTCAGCTAACCTCTCTAAAGAAAAACTGATGTCAATCGGAATGAAATGCGCCGATTTAGTCAGCCTATCCACAATCACCCAAATAGCATTATGCCCTTGCTGAGTATTTGGCAACCCTGTCACAAAATCCATAGAAATGATATCCCATTTCCACTCCGGAATATCCAACGGTTGCAACAAACCACTAGGCCTCAGATGTTCCACCTTCGACTTCTGACAAGTCAAACATGCATACACAAACTGAGCCACATCTCTTTTCAAACCTGACCACCAGAAAATCTTCTTCAAATCTTGGTACATCTTATTCGCTCCCGGATGTATACTCAAATTACTCCGGTGTCCTTCCTCCAAAATCATTCTTTTCAACTCCGCATCATCAAGAATGCAAATTCTACCTCGGAACCTCAAAACACCATTAACATCCACTTTAAAATCCTCATTCACACTTTCCTCTCCCACCGTCATCAAGTCCACAAATTTCACATCCAACTTTTGTTTTTCACTAACCTTCAATAAAAATTCATTAGTGACTTTCAACATTCCAAGTCTCACACTAACCGACATCACTTCACAAACCAAACTCAAATCTCTAAACGATTCCAAAAGTTCCCACTCCTTAACCATCAATGCGGACATATGCAAAGATTTCTGGCTCAATGCATCGGCTACCACATTAGCTTTACCAGGATGGTAATTCAAGCCAAAGTCGTAGTCTTTCAAGAATTCCAACCATCTCCGTTGCCTCATGTTCAACTCTTTCTGATCAAATAAATATTTCAAGCTTTTATGATCACTAAAGACTTCGAACCTTGCACCATAGAGATAATGCCTCCAAATCTTCAACACAAAAACCACAGCCGCTAATTCCAGATCATGAGTAGGATAATTTTTCTCATGAACCCTTAATTGCCTTGAAGCATAAGCCACAACCTTACCTTCCTGCATCAACACACCACCTAAACCAATCAGAGACACATCACAATACACCACAAATGGTTCATTAGGATTCGGTAAAATCAGGATCGGAGCTGTCGTCAATCTTCTCTTCTGCTCACAAAAACTTTCTTCACACTGAATATCCCAAATGAACGCTTTTCCCTTACAAGTCAACTGAGTCAAAGGAAGAGCTAGCTTAGAAAAACCTTCAATGAACCTCCGATAATAACCAGCCAAACCCAAAAAGCTTCAAATTTCAGTAACGGATCTAGGAGCCTCCCATTGTAGAACTGCTTCTACTTTAGATGGATCCACAGCAATACCATTACCTGAAATTACATGCCCAAGAAAACTCACCTCCGACAACCAGAATTCACACTTGGACAATTTGGCAAAAAGCTTCCTTTCCTTCAAAACCTGCAAAACAATACGCAAATGCTCTGCATGCTCCTCACGAGACTTAGAATAAATTAAAATGTCATCAATAAACACCATGACAAAACGATCCAAATGCTCGTGGAAAATACGATTCATGTATTCCATAAACACACCAGGCGCGTTAGAAACCCCGAACGGCATCACAAAATATTCATAATGACCGTAACGTGTTCTAAAGGCCGTCTTCTGAATATCCTCTTCTTTCACTCTTATCTGATGATACCCCGATCTCAAATCAATCTTACTAAATACACAAGCACCAACCAACTGATCCATCAGATCATCAATCCTTGGAAGCGGATACTTATTCTTAATCGTCACCTTATTCAACTGGCGATAATCAATACATAATCGCATACTCCCATCTTTCTTTTTCACCAACAAAACTGGAGCACCCCATGGAGAAACACTTGGTCTCACAAACCTCTTTTCCAATAAGTCATTCAACTGCTTTTTCAACTCCACCAACTCAGATGCCGACATTCGATAAGGTGCCATAGAAACAGGTCTAGTACCAGGAACTAGATCTATAGAAAACTCCACCTCTCTCTCTAGCGGTACATCTGAAATATCCTCAGGAAACACTTCAGGAAAATCACACACAACAGGAAACACATCAAGTGAAACTTGACTATCTACAGTCAATGATGCAAACAAACCAAACAACTGAGCTTCATCCGCCAAAAGTTTCTTCAACTCTTTGGTAGATAAGAAACTCGGGTCTTCGTCTTCCTCAAGAGAAGGAAACTTTACTAGCTTATGATAACAATCAATGTGAACCCGATTAAATTGCAACCAATTCATTCCTAATACCACATCTAAACCCTCCAACGGTAAACACACCAAATCCACCACAAAGTCTTTACCATAAATGGTCAAAGAACAACTTAGACAGACCAAAGAAGTAGTTACTGACCCCATCGCTGGAGTATCAATAACCATCTCAAAACCCATCACAGACAACACAAGATTCAAACGCTTCGCGCACTCAGACGAAATAAACGAATGAGTCGCTCCAGTATCAATAATAGCAATTAAAGGCGTATTATTAATAAAGCAAGTACCTCTTATCAGACGATCTGCACTTGAAATCTGAGTTCCCGCCAATGAAAACACTTTACCACTAGCTATAGCTTTCTTCGGATTAGGACACTTCGTGCTAATGTGACCAGGTTCCCCACAACTGTAACACTTCACCACATTCTTCCTTTTACAATCAGCTAAGACATGTCCGATACCACCACAATTAGAACACTTATCCAACTTCTTCCTACATTCTGTCTGACGATGACCCAACTCGCCACACCTAAAACACCTAGGAAAATTAGACATACCTCCTCCACCTGACCTTCGATCAAAAGTACCCCTTTGTTTACCCTTATCAGCCGGTGACACATACGGACCACCACGGAATTGTTGCTTCCCTTTCCTGTCACTTACACTTTTATAGTGAGCAGAACGAGCCTAACTATCTTCATCATAAATCCTACAACATTCCACCAAATCAGCAAACCTTCGAATCCTCTGATAACCGATAGCCTTCTTAATCTTAGGACGCAATCCACTTTCATACTTCACACACTTAGAAAATTCAGCAGTTGCCTCCGCATAATGAGGATAAAACTGCACAAGTTCCATAAATTTAGCAGTATAGTCAACAACAGACATATTACCTTGTTTTAACTCCAAAAACTCTATCTCTTTCTCTCCTCGGACATCCTCGGGAAAATACTTCCTTAGAAACTCTCGGCTAAACACTTCCCAAGTGATCTCTCCTTCCTCCGCAGCTTCCAACACCTGACGAGTACCGACCCACCAGTCATCAGCCTCTTCATGTAACATATGAGTACCTAGCCTCACCTTATGATCATCTTCACAATCCATCACCCTGAAAATCCTTTCAATCTCTTTCAACCAAATCTGTGCACCATCCGGATCATGTTTCCCTTTAAAGACCGACGGCTTATTCTTTCTGAACTCATCATTTCCGGCAGCATTCGGTGCACCCTGCACAGCTCGTGCCATAGCTTGCATCGCAGCAGCCAAAGCAGCATCATTTCGACCAGCCATATTCTGTTCGTTTCCAATAACAGAAACTATGGTTAAACAACAACTCACCCGAACACAACTGTCGCACAACAACAACTGACACGGACTGGCTCTGATACCACTTAATGTGACGCCCCCAATCTATACCCCAAAACAGTTAAAGCAATAAAAGAAAAATTCAAAATTTCGTCAGAGTATATCTAAAAACACGGCATAGACCGAAGGGGTCACATCAATTGAAAACAAAATACAGATACATACAACACCTGCTCATAAAGATATGCAACGGTGGGGTAGCAATCAAACAGAGGAAACTCAGTTCCTTACACCCACTTTTCAGAAATTAGAATAAAAGCGAAAAATCTAAAATCTGAATAACATATATACATATATCATATAAAAAGTCTGTCATACAACGAGTTATACACGTACAATTCCAAAAGATATCATCACATATACAAAATAATCACAAACGGCCACCCTAGCTACCCGGTGTCACATATCAGAGCCGACCGACAAAAGAATGAAGACGCAACGCTTCACAAAAAGAATACCTCCAGCGACTCTAATCTGCAATGCCTCATAGAGCATTATAAAACAGCAGAAGGGTGAGAAAAACAACCATAATATAATTGCGTAAAATTATATATTAACACAAAAATACTCAAGTAGGCATATTCTCACCACCATTGCACAACAATCAAACATAACACAATACGGTACCATTTTCAGGTATCAAATACCACTGCACTTCAATCATTCACAATTCAATTACACATATTCCATCTCATCAATCACAATCACAAATCCATGCACAATTAATTCATGATTTATGCAAATGCACAGGGACCGACACAACGACTCTATGCACATGCTATGCGGTACCGACTTCCAATGTCTCATCATCAGTTCACTCAGGAACTACTGAAACCATCGCTCGTTACTTAGGATCGCTCAATAACTCCCCGTCGGGCCTACGATGTTCACCCGTCGCTTTAGGTCTCCACATGAGCACATGACGTTATGGATTGCTTTAGGTCTCCACATGAGCACACAATCCGATCGCTTTAGGTCCCCACATGGGCACACGATCGTCTATAACCATCGCTTTAGGTCCTCACATAGGCACACGTTGTTATAGCGGATTCCCTCTGGAACCAAACCGTCACTCAGGACTTCACAACAATGCATATCATGATGCTTGGCATACAAATGACTCATGACAATCCAAGGCATACATATAGACAACCATGTGAACCATTTCAACATCAATAATCATGCATTGAAAATCAATTCAAACAATGCATTCATCATTAACCACAAATCACAACAACAAGCATATTATCATATGCATTCACACCAATTCACATCAATTACACCAAACGGCAACGAGCATCACTTTACCACCCAAACGGCAACGAACTCTTTCACAATTAACATGCATTTACATTTAATTTAAACAATGCATTTATTTGCCAAAAGGCCACAATTCACAATAATTTCCACAATCTAGGATTCACGCCATTAGGCTACCCACAACACATCGTATAACAGTACACACAAGCTATACGTTATATAACAAAAGCATATTGCACGATAACACCTCAATCGCACGCATTCACGACGGTAAAAATTAACACAACAATACGGTTTCAATTTTCTGCTATAATTGAACCATATACAGACCTCAAAACTATTTTTCCTAGAAAAAACATCTCGTTAGCTTTCCAACGCTTCGAACGGGGGTCAAAACCGACTTACGGTTCAAGAGTTATGAATTTTTGAAGTTTTGCAAAAACCAGAATTTTTCTGCTAACAGCCCTACGGGTTCATGCAATTTCGTCCGAAAATCCGACCGATTCAATTATTTTCTTCGAAACAAACACATACTCATTCATACCAAACATATAGTAGTGATTTGGAACCATTAAACGTGAATTCTACGACTTTCGATTTCACTCCGAATCTTAAACTCTCAATTCTCCAAAAATGCAAAAACTTACAAACTCAACCAAATTCGATAAAACAAGCATACTCGATCACGGCCTAACATTACTCGACACATCTACACAATTTATTCCGACTTTCGTCCGTAAAAACATCGGTTTCTATCGATTTCTACCGTTTCGACCTAAAAGTGAAAACTATGGAAAACAAGCAAACATTCCAAGAAAACATACATAATCTTACACAAGCATAAGATAATCGAGTTTCGCACCCTTACTCGATTAATTCGCGTTTGAAAAGTCGGTTGAATCGGTTCCTAAATCCACAAGTTTTTCCTCTTTTTTTTTCTTCTTTTTCCTCTTCTCTTTCTCTTCTCCTTTTCTTTTTCGTCTTTCTTTCTCTCTTTTCTTACTACTTTTCTATTTTTATAAAAAATCAAAATATCTAACCCCAAAAAGACCAAAATACCCCTCAGCTCAAATATCTCTCAAACGCTCTCAAAATGCGATAAAACATAAACATACCAATGAAATATATTGCGGGAAATAAAAGTTGAAAAGAAATTATAATTTATTGCAAATATTTTACCTATCAGAGAAATTATCCAATTAATAGGTAAAACTCATTTAATTTACACAATTCAAAAAAATCCACCTGTCGTGCTCAAATAACACTAAATTAAATTCATGCTCTTCATATCACTTCACATAATATTAAGATTCCTAAATATAAGGCAACACATAACAAAAAGGCCAAAAACTCACTAACTTCCACCAGTGGAACTCAAGTGCAAAACGTGACATAACCAAAAATAACACTAACTTCCACCAGTGGATGTTTGTTCAAAATGTGACACATTTATGCCACAAAACTCTCAAAGCCCAAACATGATGCATTAACATGAAACACAATAAATCACACAATTCACAAAATTTCACATAAATGGAATAATTAAATACGGTTAAATAAATCGGGGCATTACAAGGGGAGTGTAAATTTGACCAGTTCGTATCATTTTTCCAGCCCCAGCTATATTAGTTATTTCTTCACTAGTAGTTCCCACCTCTTTCCTTGGAACCACACTTCCAGTGTCTTTGTTGATCACGGTATTTTCACATCTCCACGACACGACTTTAGAATTTTTGAAACAGAATGGAACATGCTGTCGAACGATTTTCGGCTTTGGTTGATTACCAGCAAAAGCAACAATAGATTTGGATGTGTTGAATATTGGCTTTGGTTTGTTGAAAATAGGGACCACAGAACCAGGCTTCGGTACATTAAAGATGGGCACTTTCTCTCTTGATTTAGGTAAATTGAATATGGGCTTAATTACCACAACTTCCTTTTTCTTCACCTTACTGAATACCTACAGAAAACCTTCATCGATCAAACTCTGAATGTCATCTTGAACCAATTTGCATCCTCTGACACTGGCATCACAATTTTCACAATCATTATGGCAAACCTTCACCAAACCAGCTTCAAACAACTTTGCATGAAAAAACCTGACAGGAGTCTGGATCTTAGATGCATCCATGATCAACGCCTCGTCACTTTCATCTTCAATGGCATTTACAGTTCCATGTGTAGGCATTAGGAAGTAATGGAATGCACAATGGGCATTAGGATTATGGAATTGCATGAAATTTTCTATAGGTGTGCCCAAGGGTCTAGTGAAGATCAAACCTTGTTGGACCAAAGAGGGGTAAAGCTCTGTGTAAGTCATTGGAATAGGAGGAAATGAAGGCTTTTTCGCTTGTCTTCGGAAGGGAGCACTTGATTGAGGAGCCTGTGGCTTCTGTTGTTGTTGGTAAGCTGGAGCACTGGGTGCTTGTTAATAGTTGGGTTGTTGTTGATAAACGGGCGCCTGTTGTGCGGGCTGATGATTGAAAGTTGGGGTCACAACTGCCACATAAGGTTGTGGGGCAAGCTGCACAGGATATATGGGTTGTTGAACAAAACTTGGATTAGATTGTTGTTGATAAACTGGCTGTTTCCAAACTTGATTCTTCTTTCTGCCTGTCATGATTGCATTAGTCTCTCATTCTTTCTTTTTATGGAAATTACTGAGAGGTTTCTTGTTGTTGCTATTGCTTGAATTGTTTGAAGAACTAATCACCTTGCCACTCTTCAAACCGGCTTCCACTTTCACACCCACGACCACAATGTCAGCAAAATTGGCACTAATGCTGCTAATCATTCTTTCATAAAAATCAGGCTTCACAGTGTCTACGAACCAATCAGCTAGTTATTTCTCAGACAACAGAGGTTCTACCTGGGAAGCGGTCTCCCTCCAGCGTTGAGCGTATTCTTTAAAAGACTCTGAGTTGTTCTGGGATATACTCAAATGCCGCCTACGATCAAGGGCCAAATCCATATTATACTTGTAATGTTTCACAAAAGCATCTAACAAATCTTGAAAACTGTGAATTCTGGATTAGTCCAAACTCATGTACCATTTAGCAGAGGCTCCTTTCAAACTATCCTAAAAACAGTGGATCAGTAGTTAGTTATTATCCACATATGCCGCCATTTTTCTGTAATACATAATCAAGTTCGACTTTGGGCATGTCACACCTGAGTACTGGTCGAAGCTTGGAGTCTTGAACTTTGGGGGAATCACTAAACCAGAAACCAAACACATATCTCTAGCATCAGTACTAAAGATGTTGCTGCCTTCCATTGCCCTCATATTTCTTTGAATAGTTTCCATACTTTCCTTCAGCCTCTCGTGATGCTCTTCCCCTTCTTCAGGCACTTCGGGGAAATCATAAACCGGCTGTGGATTGTGGAAAATGGGGTGTACTTGAGTTTGTACAGCTGGTGGAGCAAAGGTTGGGATAGCTTGGAGATTCTCATTTCCCACACACTAGAACAAACCAAATGGATTTCGCTTGCACATGACTTGTACCTGCAATACGCACAAAAGCTAATGGATTTCAACACAACAATTAACACACAGCCAGCATCCAAAGCACCAAAAAATTTCAAATGACAAATCCAGTAACGACAAAGAGCGATACGATTTTTTCACATCCTCACCGAAACCGTTGCGGTCGAATATTCTCAGCACCACACAAGATCAAACCGTACGCCACGTCCCAATATCTAGCTCATCAATTCTTCTCAATTATTCCCATTCTACCCTCCATCTCCTCCTATAAATCAAACACCCTTTTCACTCTCTTGCTCCAAGTTCAGAGAACCGTGAAAACACTGCCAAAATTCCTCAAAAACACTCTGCAACTCCTCTTCAATCCAACACTCTTCACAACCTTCCACTGATTTCTCGCTCGTAAAAACCTTCTTCAGAAAAACCAACAACCCCAACCCACTGTATCTTCTTCCTCCCTTTCTGCCATAAACCAACAACAACCTTCTTCCTTCATAAACACCTTCAACCCACAATCACTCAACCAAACAAACCTTCAAAAACCAATCTTTCAAACTTTAAACCTCAAACCCTTTCTAATCGCAAGAACAAGAACGAGTAGAAGGAGAAGATATTGGAATGGAATCGTGAAAATGAGATCGAAACAAAACCAAACTTGAAACATGAAAGAGCGAGACGGAGGAAGCAATAACGCACGAAGAAGGTTGGGTTGAACGAGATGTGTTGATTTTAACCTTGATTTGTGAGCGTTTGGTGTTATTCTGCTTATTCTCCTTTACTATTTTTTTAACTGTGATATTGACTAAAGAGGGTTTATGCGCTGAACCTGTCCTCTTTCCATTTCATCATTTACTAAGTTAATTAGCTTTTATTTATTTATTTTTAATAAAAAAACTGATGATGATTCAAGAAGAAACCGTGTTTTGTTGTGGTAAGGGAAGATGATGGGCTTTTGCTTCAAGCCCAAATGATTCCAACCAGTGTCCTACACACCCTTTTGAGTCCAACGCCCCTCCTCTTTTTTTTTTAAAAATTTTCTTCTTTTTCCTTTTAGTTTACTTCATTTTAACAAGTTTTTTGAGGTTTTAATATTTATTTTTATGTTTTACACTAATTTTATTCAAGTTAATCCATTTACTTTATTGGTTCATCTTATTATTGTTTCGATTCTATTTTATTTTTGGGCCAATGATACAACAATATTCATGATTTAGTCAAACCGATTAAATTTTGATTTATTTGAGGCCTACTATTTATTTTTTTTTTTTTATTTCGATTTATTTTTCATTATTTTATTTTTTATTCACTTTGGGTCAATGAAAACCAAAATATCTAAGATTTATCGATTTTCGATTTAAAATCTTGATAAAGGTGAGACATTTCTTATTTTCCTCTTTTCGATTTTATTTCATTATTTTTTATTCACTTTGGGTCAATGAAAACCAAAATATCGAAGATTTATCGATTTTCGATTTAAAATCTTTATAAAGGTGAGACCTTTCTTATTTTTCTTACCTTTTTTCGATTTTATTTCATTTTTATTATCCTTTCATTATCTTTATTCATTTTGGGTCAATGAAAATCAAATACAAGAGATTATCGATTTTTCGATTTAAAATCTTAGTAAAGATGAGACCTTTCTTAGTTTTCCGATTTTATTTCTATTTCAATTTATTTTTCATTACCTCATATTCTTTTATTTTCACTTTTGGTCAAGGAAAGTCAAAAATCGTTTATTATCGATTTCTCGATTAAATCTTGATTAAGACGAGACCAACTTTATTTTTATGTCAATATTTTATCTTGTCAATATTATCTTGATTATTATTGTTCATATTCTTATCATATTATTCATATCATATTCATATCTTATTCATCTAACCATTTTCTTTGTTTATACACTTAATCAAAACACACTAAAATTATCGAAACGCTTAAGCACTTAATTTTCGATTAAAATACTTAACACACCTATTCAAATCGTTTTCATAATTAAATCACGAAAGAATTGAATTCTTGAGGTCAAGCACTTCTTCGGTTCTTGAGTGACCGCTATTGAGGCGCACGCCTTGGGTTGTGATCACTCGACCTTTCGTTTCTAAAACACGCGTCTTAATTATTTGGACAAAGGAATGCCACTGGAGTCTAGCATTCCATGTGGTACTTTTTGTTGTTCATCAAACAATATTTCGTAAATCAATCGAATGAAAAAGGTGTCGTTGAGATCTAGCATCCCAATAATGCCCCGATTAATTAGTTGCGAGGCCGACGTCTCGTTTATCGAATAATCACCATTCTCCCTAAAACATTTAACAAACCAAATCATTTTCAAACCAATCCTCGATTCGTCGTCGAGCCCAATCGTAAGCCGAACGCCTTTTGCCTCGCCATCAAACGCACACTCACATATCTCGTGGTTTCGTTACTAGGAGCACCCCTAAGGACTAGTATCCATCCTTACCTCTTTTTGCAATCAATCCAATTCAATCTTTTTTCCAAACGCTTTCTTAATCAACTTACGAAAGGAGGAGATTCTTGGAGTCTAGCATTCCTTGGGTCTTCGAATGAATGACTCTTGAGGCGCGCCCTTAGGTTGTTGTTCATTCACCCTTTCGTCTTAAAACACTTAATCTTTATCGAACATTTTTTCAATCAATCACGAAAGAACTGAGTTCTTAGAGTCTCGCATTCCTTGGATTCTTGAGTGACTGCTCTCGAGGCACGCCCCTTGGGTTGTTTGTCATTCAATCTTTCGTCTCCTAAAAACACTAACCCCATTCTTTTCGTGGGCGTACCACGAACTACAACCGCTCTGATTCTTTATTCTCGTCCGAGTAAAGATACGTAGGCACAAGATTGCGATGATCTTGGCGAGCTACCTTCCCTCCATCTTCCGTCCTCCCTCTATCCCTTCCCGTAGTCGAACTACGATTGCTCTGATTCCTCATTCTCGTCCGAATGAGCATACGTAGGCCCGAGGTCGCGATGATCTTGCCGAGCACCCTATCCTAAAACCACCCCATTTCCCTTAGTAATTGAAACCTTTTACTTTACCTTTTCGCATATATCGTTGAGAAGAAAACAAACAAGCTTAGATAACGTTCATCACAATTCGAACTAAGAGGTTCCCGTTGAGTACAACGGACGTGAGGGGGTGCGCGTACCTTCCCCTCACGTAACCGACTCCCGAACCCAGAATGTGGTTGTGACGACCATATTCTTATCCCTCCTTAAAGGTTTTCTCGATATTTTCCTTTCCCTCTTTTGGGATAAATAAAGTTCGGTGGCGACTCTGTCGAACCGTTCCGCGCCTTTCGCGCGAAGGGTTGTGTCTTCGATTAAGCGATTATTTCGAGGTGCGACAGTCTACAGATGATCAGAACAACCAAAATGCATGGAATCATAAAAAAGGTTAATAACAAAAGGTAAAAGAACAAATGGTATGATTAATATTTTAATAATTTTTGAAATATAACATGATTATGAATTATTTGCTTTATTCAAAGTTTGATTTTTCTACTATCTTCTAAAAACATGCCGACATAAGTCGGGAATCTTAAGCATACCCAAGTAATATGTGTGAAAACTCATGTTTTATGTAAGTAATGAGAGTATAAATTCATGCTAAATATGTATACTTTCCATCAGTCATGCTATTACTTGATATGTTTGAAAGTCATGGATATGGTCAATGCATTGTTTGTTATTAAGTGAAAAACTACTTGACCTAAAAAGTTTTCCCAATAAGGGTGTGAATCCTTTGACAAACCCCTTTGAGCTTTAAAATTAATTTTTTTGTTCTTTTCAAATGTTACAATCCTTAGGCGATTTTAAAAAAAAAACAATATTCACTACTTTATCTTAAGAATATGAGAGCGCTTAAAAGCTACGGTATTTCAAAAATAAAAATTGGGGATAAAAATTAAAAAGAAATGTTTTGAAAAATAAATTGTAAGTAGTATTGGTTAAATGAAAGAAAAAGAAAATACTTTGACATAAACATTTCAAATATCAAATGTCAAGCATACAAAAGAAAAAGTATCAAAAGAATGTGGATATAAGAAAGTGAACATAACATAAAGGTAATTTTTAAAAGAAATAATTTAAGCTCTCCTATCTTTAGAATTTTGAATCCAAATAAAAACAAATATTTTTTGTAAAGTCTAGCCACGTTATAATCAAAATAAAGGGCATAGTGATATAGGATTGATGATATATCGGGTGATACTATTTAGATGAAATGTAAAGCGTTTTTATAGTTGATGCATTGTCTAATTTTGAGGGAAACACATATCATAGTTCTAATGAGTTATTAGCTATTGATTTAGACATGTTTTAAAATCTTACTTTGGTCACACAAATGACTCATCTTTATGCTACATTTTATGGTAGAACTTAGAAAGTTCCATGAATCTCGCAGCATATTCCGTTCAACTCCAGAAACTCAATCTCCTTACCTCAGACATCTTCAGGAAAGTATCTCCTCAAAAATTCCCTACTGAACACAGCCCAAGTGATAACTTCTCCTGTAACTCCCAATACTTGACGGGTGCTAACCCACCAGTCATCGACCTCTTTAGCTAACATGTGAGTACCTAGTCGTACCTTCTGTCCCTCAGGACAATTCATAACCCAGAAGATCCTCTCGATCTCTCTGAGATAAATCTGCGCTCCATCTGGATCATATCTTCCCTTGAAGATAGGCGGTTTGTTCTTCTGAAACTCATCATTCTCACCAGCATTAGGCTGATTCTACACAGCCTGAGCAACAGCTTGCAAAGCAGCAGCAATAGCGACATCGTTCCTTCTAGCCATTATCTGTTATGCATCAACAACAACACACAATGGTTAAGGAAACGACATCGACAATAGTCAACTGTCAAACTACAACGACTCAACAACTTGGCCGGACATACCGACCTGCTCTGATACCACTTTGTAACACCCTAAATAAACCCCCGTAATAGGATTTCTTTACATGCACAACAAGTAATAGGCATAATCTTCAACATATTAAACATAAAAATATTAGAAAAATGGCTCATCTAATTATACCATGTTAAATTTTTGCTAATTAGCTTTCCAACGCTTCGAACTATTCGTCATTTGGAGTAACGATTAAGAAGTTATGATCGAAACCGTTTTATGGCGTTTTTCTGCCTATGAGTCGACCCCAGGGTCGACACGCAGGGTACTTAGGTTGACGCAAGGCCTATGAATCAATTCATACTATTTAAGTTTCCACAATTTTGCATTCGGGTAGCATCAGGTCGACCCAGGGGTTCTAGCGGTCGACGCACACTGTTCCGAACCCCAAAAATCACTTTTTTTAAAAGCACTTTCACCACATATTCTCACTCCAAAGTCTGTACCACTAACCCCCTCACCCTAGACCCAATTTTATATCAAAATAACATCCTAAAACTCAATAATGGAGGCACTTTTAACAATTTCCAAAACAGAATTATTACACACATATATGTACAGAACTCATCACATATCAGTTAGAAAAACATCGTTTATCACACAATCAACTAACAATTTCATCATTGATCAATTATTCATAGTAATCTTAACATAGAACAACATTCCACCCATAAGACAAAACCTAAATTTTACCCACCATTCAACATATTAACCCTTATAAAATCAGACCTTACCCTTACCTCGAAATCAAGCTTTCCAAACTTTCACAGATGGTGGTTCCTCTTCTTCTCCTCTAGCCCTAGCCTTTGTCACAGTCAGTTCCAAAATACGTACGATCAGAAACTAATTCCAATCTTTTCCAATTTCTTTATAAAATCCCTCAACTGTGGTTTTCCTCTTTTACCCATACTCACACTATGTAATTACAATTATGCCCTTCAATTCTCTACACACTTAATATCTCATTTTCTTTTATTTCATTACATTATTATTATTATTTTTATTATTATTTTTGATCCCATCTAATAATAATAATAATAATAATAATTCTCAAAAATATTTAATTAAATTAATATTCACCTAATATTAAATAATTAACTAATTATCACTAATATATCATGTTTAGTCTTACTTCTCACACCACCAATCCCTACCGAAATGCTCACACACTCCTCCATCCTCAAGGTCTACTCTTAAGGTTACTACCACACACTAAGGGCATCCCCAAACACAACAAAACACACAAAATCACAATTATACACACAACTTCACGTAATTAAATTACGAAAAATGATTTAAAATAAAACGGGTGTTACCGGGGGGGTCAGATGTAGTCATTATATTCATGTATTAAATTGATCATGGTATTTTACATAAATATACTTAAGCTCTAATATTTACGTGTCTTTAATCTTAATGCCTATTTTAGATTTGCTACCTAAAACATGTTTTCACGGTGTGACCTCGGATTTGAAAGGTGGTTGTCATTACTAGATCTAATATTATCATCTATTGGATACTAATGCCTAGATATAGGGTTAGGTTCAATATCTGCACATACTTGACTAGAATTAGTGTTGAGTCTTGCTCCTTTATACTTGTTGAAACTTAATGATCTGTGTTGGTTAATAGACCGAGATATCAGCTATTAGGTAATGCACTAATCTCATGAGGGTTGAGACTGATAGGAGATACGAATGAGAGAAATAGGTGGTAATATTAATATCTTAGTATATGAGCTTATTATTGACTATGGTTATGTATGATAAAAACATAATAACAAAATCTACCTCTAGAAATCCTTATTTTTCTTAACATTGAAATCTTCATTTTACATTTTGCCATTTATTTTTTGTCATTTAATTTCAGGCATCAAAACAACTATAAAATAATTCTCTACTTAACATCTTAAAAACGGTTGAATGAACTTTGAAACTACCAGAATTTACGGATACAATAATTATAAAACTTACTTATATGCTCGTAACAAAGGGCGAGTATAGAATGTGTCATTTGCAACACATAGCTGATAAAGTAATTGCTAAGTTATCAACTTGGAAATAACACCTTCTATTTATGATAGAGATAATTCAGTTAGTGAATTTTATGACAAAGGTCGCACCAGAAATGAATTAAACTATGTGAAATATTGAGTTTCTTGAACAAATACAAGAAACCCTTTTTTAGGTTTACGAAAGAGAGAGAAGATGGAAGAATAACAAGAATAAGAATTGGTTAAAATCATTTTTCAATTCACTTTTCCAATTATGGAAAAAGGTTACAAGGGAATAACAACAACCAACACTTAACCCTCTTTAAACAACTTAAGAGAGTAACATATTTATAGACTACAAACTAACTTAAGCACTAATCTAAATTAACCAAATGCATGTTAAAACAAGCTTTAACTACATTACACACATCTTTGACTTCTACATGCTTGAACAAACTTCGACTATAACATGCACAACTCTGTCGAAACATGAATACTTGACTTCGACTTCCTCATAGCTTCCATGTAGTGTTTAGGTTTTTCATCAAGAACATCACTTGTAAAGATTAAGGTAAAACCTATAAGAAATGCATAACTAAGTCTATGAGGTGGCTTGATGACTCTTCTCGACCTATCTCTTGCCAGCATGTAGTCATTATTAGTTTCCTCATCTTCATCAACAACTTGTGTTTCTTCTTCGACTTTATCTGGGTTATGCAATTCAGCATCATTATGCTCCACCTAAGTATGAATCTCTTCCTGTTACAGCTCCTCTACATAGATCTTCGTACTTCGACCAACGTAATCAGTTTTCTTGAAATTCATTTTCGCTTCATTGAAAACTACATATCGACTTGTGATACACCAATTGTTACCTGACTCTAGACACCACAACCTATAAGCTTTGACTCCTTCAGGGTATCCAAGAAACATACATCTCGGAGCTCTAGGTTTTACCTTGACTTGCCTAAGGTGAGCATAGGCTAAACAACCAAATATTCTAAGTAAGTTGAGATTAGGTGGATGTCCTAACCAGACTTCTTCGGGTGTCTTTAACCCCATGGCATTTGAGGGACACTTATGACTTCTCGACAAGTGTATCAATAATGTCGCAGTAATAAAAAAAATCGAATCCACAAGAACTGCTATTTAACAAGACAATATTGTGAAATTCATAGAAAACACTAAATTGGGAGGGGGTTTCGAGTTTTCATTGCGGAAAGAAAATAAAATGTTATAACAAATTTACAAAATTTGTTAAGTTGTGTATAGAATCCCCTATTGTTGATGTTTGGTGACTACACGAGTGATATCGTCACTATAATCCCACGACAAATTAACAAAATTGTTATACCCATTCCCTTGGTGTATAGCTCACTAATCAATACTCGGAGTTTTCTATCCTAGTCCACCAACGTAATCAAGAATAGGCAATGTAAAAGAACGTTAATTCCTAAGCTACTACTCGGGGGTCCCCTATCCTTATTCAACCAGCGTAAGCACGATAATTTCCCTAAGTCCAACACATAGACTAATGGTCAGTATTCCCTATGTACCCTAAATCAGATTAAAAGAGTATCTCATATAAAAAGTATTAAGAACAAGGTGCAATTGAATAGAATTTATATCAAATTATTCATGCAATATTAAATCAAACATGTGTCCCAACATTATCAAGATTGGTTCATCAAACACAACCTAACCTAGAGAGAATTAGCTATGCATAGTGCAAATTACAATGCCAAAATCAAATAAGAATATTACATAAGAGATCCCTTGAAGAATTGGCCTCCAATGGCTTCAAATGCTCTCCAAATATGCCCTATGGTGTATTAAAAACCCTTCATTCACGTGTAAAAATTCAGAACCCTTGAAAAAAATACCAACTTCCCCTTTTAAAGCCTTCAAAATGGATCAGAACGCATCAAAAAACGCCCATAAAAAGGATCATCGCACGCGTGATAACCTGTATCGTACGCGATGCAGTTTTTTCTTCCCTATCGCGTGCGCGATGATGCGCATGATTATTCCAGTAGCTACACATTTTTGCTCCCCTTTTCACCTGATTTTCACTCAGTCCCTATTTCTCCATACTTAGTCATTTTTTCTTCTTTCTCCAGCCTTTATTCTTCATTTTTGCTTCTCTTTAACTTGTTTTGATCCATTTCTTCGACCAAAATCATGCAATGACAAAGTGTCATCATACACCTATTTATCTAGTATGTTGCAGCCTCAACCCAAAACACCTTCTTCAATCTATCACTAACCAACATGACTCTAACCCTTTCCAGGATTGTTTGATTGAATTTGTCAGCCAGTTCATTTTGGTAAGGAGTACATGCACTAGTCTTATGCCTTGCAATACCAGACATACAACAGTAACTGTAGAAACCTTCATTGGAGAACTCAAGGCCATTATCTGTTCTCAACCTTTTGACATTCCTACCAGTTTGATTTTCGACCATAGTCTTCCAACTTTTGAAATTTTAAAAGTTTCATCCTTAGTTTTATGAATGAATAATACCCATAAATTTTTGGAATAACCATTAATTATGGATAGAAAATAGTTTGCATCTGAGTGTAAAGGATTCCTTGTAGGTCTCCAAAGATCAGCATTAATGTAATCAAGGGATCCATATGTTCTTTACTTGCTTTTGTTGAACTTCACTCTGCATGATTTATCAAACACGCACAGTACACTGAATTCCAACTTTTTAACTTTTTCACCACCTAACAAGTTCAGTTTCCCCAATTTGAAAAGATCCATTTCATCGACATGGCCCAATCTCATGTGCCATAGTTCTGTCTTCAAAACAGGTTTCATGGAGGAAAACTATGCTGGTCCACTCACAACCTCATCATCAAGGATATACAAGCCTTGTTTCTTCACACCTCTTAAGACTTTCTTCGACCCCTTCATGACTCTCAGAATACCTTGCTCTCCCTTGAACACATATCCTTTCTTGTTGAATTCACCAAGAGAAATCAAATTTATTTTAAAGTCAGGTACATACCTGACACCATTCAATAACTTTATTGACTCATCATGGAGCTTGAATCTCACAGATCCAATACCTGCAGTTTTGCAAGCTTTGTTGTTTCCCAGCAATACTAATCCACCATCTTGATAACATAATTCCTCAAACACATATTTGTTTAGAGTCATGTGCTAGGTGCAACCTGAATCCATGATACATTACTTGCAAGAATTGCTGCTTGAAAATACTAGGACATTGGGCGATTCAAAATCATCTTGAACAATGGTTGCATTCCCATTATCCTTACCACCATGATCTTTCATGCGTTCAGGGAACACCTTTCTTATGTGACCCTCCTTCTTACAATGGTAACACCCAATTCCAGAAGCATCACCACCATAAGAGTTCTTTTGCAGTTTACCCTTATTCTTTTCAAATTTGCCATCTTTCTTCAAGAATTTCCCTTTAATAGACAAACCTTCACCAACAGAAGATAACTTGTGTTCCTTTCGTTTTTTCAAATCCTTAGAGTACAAGGATGATTGAACTTCTTCAAAGGTCATGGAATCTCTTCCCTACAAAAGAGTTTCTTTGAAATGAGCATGAGACTTAGGTAAAGAACACAACAATAATAACACTTAATCTTCATCATCGATACTAACCTCGATATTCTCTAGATCAAAAATCAGTTTGTTAAACGGATCTAGCTGCTCTGTCAAGACTCTATCTTCACTCATCTTGAATGAATAAAGATCCTGCTTTAGGTACAAATGATTTACTAGGGATTCAGTCATGTATAATCCTTCAAGTTTCCTCTACACACCTGTTGTAGTATTCTCTTTTAAGACCTTCCGAAGAACCTTATCACCAAGGCTCAATATAATGGCGTTATGGGATTTCTTGATCATCTTCGTCTTATCCTTCTCTATTAGGGCATCATCCATTTTCTCTAATCCTTTCAACGCTTCTAACAAACCCTGTTGAACCAATATGGCTTGCATCTTCAAGCGCCACAAACAAAATCACTCACACCGTTGAATTTCTCAATCTCATACTTCGTTGACAGAATCTTGTCCATGCTCACCCCACCAGTTTGTTGTGACAAAAGTCGCACCAGAAACAAATAAAACTATGAGAAAGGTTGAGTTTCTTGAACAAACACAAGAAACCCTTTTTTAGGTTTACGAAAGGGATAGAGAATAGGTAATAATAAGAAGAACAATAATTGGTTAAAATCGTTTTTTCTATGCACTTTTCCAATTAGGCCAAAAGGTTACAAGTGAATAACAATAACCAATGCTTAATCCTCTCTCAAAAACCTGAGAGAGCAGCCTATTTATAAAATACAAGCTAACTTAAGAACTAAGGTAACTTAACCAACGACATGCAGGAATAAGCTTTAACTACAACATGCACATCTTCGACTCCTATATGATTGAGCAAACTTCGATTACATCATGCAAAACTCTGTTGAAACATAAAGCTATCACTGTCGAGACTAGAGTTCGATCCAAAATACTACAGTAAAATTAATTATTCATGGTATATTCCTTTATAACCTGAGAATTTATGACTGACATTCCTCTCAACTTAACAAAACAAGATTGATAATTGCATAAGAAATTTTTCCTGAACATGCAACATTGATCATAAAAAACTTGTCATTCCTATTGGAAAACAATTTTCTCTCCTTGATCTGCATGGGGTAAAGGACTTAAAGATATTAAATCCATTAACAAAATGGGTTGCCCTGGAAACTGAAAGAACACTTGTGCCTGAAAAGAGAACATAAAAATACCAAACATCTGGATAACTCCATGATCGATAAAGAGCCATGTCCCAAGCTTCTAGCTATTGAGACATGTGTAGTGATATGTTTTTCACTCAAGAAGGTTACAAGGGATACTATAAGTCTTGTCAAGAAATAATTTTTAAGAAAAGAATATAGTCCTACCCTTTAATTTCGTTGCGGTCTTTATTGTATCTAAAAATATTAGGGGTGGACACGGATCGGGTTCGGTCGGAATTGGTTTTAAATCCCAATCCGATGGCGACCCGCGGTTGATTATATGAAACCCACTTCCGACCATTTTTTCAGCGGTTAAGTCGGGTGGTCGGTGTTTCGGATGACGGGTTGATCGATTCGAATAGTTCGGTTTCTCATCCTGCTAGAGAAATTATTTATAGTCAAAACCACACAAAACTAGAAAAATAGATAGAAAAATATACAGAAGACTCCACAAGTATGAAATGATTTAAGATTGATTATGTGTATATAAGAAGAATAAGTATTTACAAACAATGAAATTAAATATCAATAATGATAATGATGAATGAAAAAAGAAAATACAAGGAAGAAGTTATAAAGGTTACGGTGGTGGTGGTGAACCAAGTTTGTGAGATGGATGGTGGTTTGTCAAAAAGAGGAAAACACTTTCTTGTTAAAACAAATACATCAGTAAAAATAATGTAATATTACTAATTTTTTTAGGGTTTAATGGTAGTGCACTGTCAGTATAAGACAATTTTACACATACATTCAATCAAAATGTTTGTAATTGCCATGTAATATCAGTATTTTTAAAATAAAAATATGTTTTATTCTGATACATGATTGTGATTGGTTGACAGTGTAAAATATTTTACATTATCAGTGCATTTCCTTTTTTCTCATTTTTTTAAGTTAAAAAATTAAATGAGTGAGATATTGGAGGACTTCACGAATTTAATATGCTACAATGTATTTTATGTATTGTTATTAATTGCAATAAAACACAAGAATAAAGTTAGTGTAAAACAGATAGATATGAAGATGTTTCGATGGATGTGTGGTATGATTCGACATGATAAATTAGAAATGAAAATATTAGAGAGTGTATCAGGTAGCGTCTATAATAGAAAAAATGGTGGAAAATAAACTTAAGTAATTTAAATATGCATGTAGAGAAGAGAACGGTAGATTCTGTAATAAGGATGTTAGATCAAAGAGAAGACAAACAATTAGATGAATGAGAATCTCTAAAAAGACTAAATAAAAAGATATTAAAAAAAATTCAAAAATAATGATTTGGATAGAAAATAATTATTAATAAAATATTATAATAAAAGTTAATTCATGTAACTGATCTCATTTTAATAAATTAAAACTTAATTATTATTGTTACTAATACGCATCGTTGTTATTAAAAAAAGCGTAGGATCAAATATACAACGAAGTAAATATGAATTATTATATTTTATACAATTTTATATTAAAAAGAGTCTTATATTTAAATATAATATAGCTGTTCAAGTTGGCTATAAAAATATGCTAGATTTCTTTTTTCTACTAAAAAAGTTAGGATGAGTTAGTCTTTTGAAATAAATCCATTAAGTTGCGTTCCAACTTTAATCATATTTGTTTAAGATTTATCCCACGTTATCATTCTAGAGCTTTTCATAATATAATACAACAAAAATCAAATTCTAGTCTAAATAAGTTAAATTTGTCTAGGATATTAATCATCCACTAGAAATATTATAACTAGTCGGTCCAATGAAGGACCCTTCTTTTGATTGGTCTTAAGTAGAAATGTCCCCAAATTATTTATATATTATTATGGACAAAAAAACACCTCAATGAATGCATAAGAAATAAGTTACTTTATCCCAAAATACTAATGAGGACTTAAGCCTATACCAACAAAAAAATATGAACATATATAATAAATGAAGTACCAAAAATACTCAAACAAAATTTATAAAAGAAACCATGGCTCACATGGCATAAGGTTTTACAGCTATAATTCAAGTCCACCACACCACTACTCATCCACTACCACACGGTTCACACCCTTTCAAATGTATTAATACAATCTAAAGGAGTTCATGTGACACACAAGTATTAAAAAAATGTAATTTAAGTAAAAAAAATGGTAAATGTATTTTAAAATTGAACACCAATGAAAATAAAAAATATCACACAATAACCCACAAAAGTACTTCCATTAAAAAAAATAGATACCTATTACAAAACTGTGTGAGTAGAGAAGTCTAAATATCTCCAAGTGTAATTATATAAAAACATATGATCTTTTTTGTATTTGTTTAATTGCTACGAAGATGAAATTATATATATATATATATATATATATATATATATATATGAATGAGGCAAATACCCTGGGAAATGCTTTGATTTGATTTGATAATTATGGTATAATTAAGGATGGTAAACTAGATACGTCTATTATGGCACAATGATAGGTGATTCAAAAAAGATTTATGAAAGTTAATTATAACATGAAGTTACGCATTAAAGATAAGATGCGCAAGATAACCTATCTAAAAACTACTTATATAAAACCACTAGTGAAACTGGTATAAATTAGTGGTGCTCCAAAGAAGGTTAAACCAACTATTTGTGATAACTCTACCAAGTGGGTATTGCCATTATTTGAGCATGTCGACTCGCTTTATTTGGATTCTTCTCTTTTATATAGTTCGAAAAAAAAGTTTTAACAAGAGAGCTCACATCAGCAAATTGTCGCCCTCTTCACTTATACCAAAAATAAAATACATAAAAAATTTTTTTTGGATTAAATAAGTATTAAGTCCCTGAAAATAACCCAACATTCAAGTTTGGTCACTTTAAATATTTTCTTCAAGGTTTGGTCCCCCTAATGTTTTCCGTTTCCAACTGTAGTCTCTCCCGTTAGTTTTCACTAACGGAGGATGACATGGCGTGCCATGTGTGCTAACATTCCTTGCCAACTGTGTTTTATTTCATTGACTAGACACGGACCAAACTTGAATGTTGAGTTATTTTCAGGGACCTAATACTTATTTAACCCTTTATTCTATTTAACCCTTTATTTTAATTTTTTATTTTCATGATTTATTAATTAACAATCTCATATATATATATATATATATATATATATATATATATATATATATATATATATATATATATATATATATATATATATATATATATATATATGTATAATACTAATTTTTTCTTTTGCTTAACCAATATATTACTAATAACATTTATACTAGGAATTTAATTCTAAACAATATTATTTTTAACAATACTAATTCATATATAAGAAAATAATTCTTATGAATTCTCATATTTAAATCACATAAATCAATGAGCAACTTTAAAATTAAATCATAAAGTCTAAATTTAATCTGATTAACATGTTGGATCAGATGTCATAACATCTATGATCTTCCAGTTCTGATATTCAAGGTATCAGTCTGCTGTTGCGCCTCTATGTTAAAATTATCATGTAGCACAATGTCTTGACATGTGTTAGGACATCTGATGTCTGCATATGCCAGAATTTCAATGATACTTAGTAGAATTGGATTCCCAACACTGAGTGAAAAATGGATGTGTTTCCTTGAAATGATTCATCTTGTAACAAGTTATATGGCAAAGTTTTTGTTGAGTTGACGAAAAATGATTTTCTAAAACTTTTTTCTTACTCTGAAGTGGCCTATCTTAAAATCTTATTGATTGTATTATATGTATAGGATGGTTTCAAAACATATATATTTTGTACAAGTTTACTTAAAGTTTAGATGTCCTCTACCACGAACATCTATAGAAACTAGAGTGTAGAACATATGTAAAAGACGTAGAAGTTTATTGGGAGAATTTTTTTTGGTTAGGATGGATGAGTTTGACAAATTGAACAATATTGAAAAATAGTCAAATAGAAAAAAAAAAGCCTAATGCGAAAGCGTCTAAATTTAGACAGTGTTATAGGTTTTGATGTTTTTTACTTTGTATCGTCAATTATATGTATAAAGTAGCATGACTTTGTAGTATTTGTAAGATATACAGTTTTAAATATGATTGATTTGTTAAAAATGTGTTTAATTTTTAAAATATTTCATTAATATCAGTATGCAAGGTTTCTTTGGATAATATTATCTAGATAAACCATTTAGACATCAAACTTTGAACACAAGGTTTATCTGGATAAAACTATATAGACAAACCCCTAACTAACACTACGCCAAAAATGATTTTTCGCAGCACAACAAAGACAGCGCTTTTTGGCAGAAGTGTTGTTATATGTTTCGCTAAAAACAAAAATAAAAAACGAAAGAAAAAAGCGCTGCTATATGGGGGACATAAGACAACGCTTTTGAAAAGCGCTGCTAAAGCGCTAAGGCAGGTGAACTTTAGAAAGCGTTTTATGAAAAACGCTGCTAAAGGGTTACCATAAGGCAGCGCTTTTGAAAAGAGCTGCTAAAGGCCTTTCGTACAACACGCTTTAGCCAGCGCTTTTGGAAAGCGCTGCTAAAGGCCTTTCATTTTTCCCACATTAGAAAGCGTTTTTACCTCCAAAGCGCCGCTAAAAGCCTAACATAAGAAAGCGCTTTCTAAAAGCGCTGCTAAAGGTCTTTTAAAGTATTAAAATTAAAACAGATTCTGATATCTCTCTATTTTCATTTTGACCGTTTCTATTTCGCCGTAACTCTCGCGACTGTTTATCATCGTCTTCATCTTCTGCAAACGAAACTCCCTCCGTCCTCCGTCGTTTCTGCAAACGAAACTCCCTCCGTTCGTGGCTTCAATCTGTTCGTGGCTTCCCTCCGTCCTTTCTGCTACCGTCGTACCGCCGTTTGAGGTTTTTACTCTCCTTTTTTCTGGTTTTCTCTCCAATAATGGAAATGTCTAATATTCTCCATTGTTGATTATTTCTCCGCTGTTTCTGTGAGATAAAGTTGTATTATTAGTTGTTGTTGTTAGGTTTTCATTTTTTGATTTGTAGAAGTTATTTAGTGATTAATTAGAAAAGTGATTAAATAGAAAAGTGATTAATTAGTAGAAGTTAGTATAGTAATTATTGTGTAAAATGTGATTAGTTTGTAGAAGTTAGTTTAATGATTAATTTGTAGAATAGTACAAGTTAATTAGTATAGAGCATAATTTGCAGAATAATGATTAATGTGTAAAATTTGTAGAATAGTGATTAATTAGAAAAGTTTAGGTAGTTAAGAGTGTTGTAGAAGTTAGATTGTTGAGGTTGTTATAGGGCTCTTTGTAAATTTAATAGGAATATTTATCGGAAAATTTTAGTGATGTAAGAATTTGGTTGTTGATTGAAAATGATAATGAAATTAGTTGTTAATTGAACTAGTGATTGAATTTATTTTGAGAGTTGATTGAAAATAATTATAAAATTAATTGTTATTTTGATAGTTGATTGAAAATGATAAATAGTGATTGAATTTTTAATTGAATTTGAATTGATGATAGAACTTTGAAGTTAATTGAACTTAAGCGTTGAAGTTGTTTTTTTTTTACAATGTTGAGTTGAAACATTAAGTGTTGATGTGTCATTTGTGACGAATCAAATTATACCATATGTGCACTTGTCCGTTCACTAGTTCCTATTACTTGTGACAATTGGCGAAACCCACAGTAGAAACCCGCCAAAGATAAAATATGGAGTGAGATACAGGTACTATATGTGATGTTATTTGTTATTTTTGACGATTATATTTTTAAATTAATTATACTAACACACTTTATTTGTTATTGTAGAGATCTTTTAACATTGGTGACGAGAAGCAAAAATATTGTCTTCAATTAGCCAGAAAAAGACTTAGAGGGTTCTGAGCATTTTTATCCAACAAGTTTCTGAGGGATGCCCAAGGAAAGTTTGTTGAAGCGGAATGCCCGAAGAAGTATGCGGACTTGATTGCACCCGAAGAATGGGACACTTTTGTCGCCAAACGAAGAACTGGAGAATTCCATGTAATTTTAATTTAATTTATCATGAACAATGTATTATATTCATGTAGTTATTACATGTGTTCTGATATGACTTATAATTGTTTATACAGGTTGTGAGTGACGTAAATCGTCAAAGAGCCTCGAAACCCGCGTATCCATACAAGAAATGACGTTTGGGATATGCACGATTGGAACAAAAAATCTTAAGTATATATAATTGCTATGGTCTTTTTGTATTATTATTCATCCTAATTCTTGACTTAATGTGTAGCTTTCAGAGGAGAAAAGTGAAGAAACATCTCTTCCGGAGCATGTTTTATGGAAGGCTGCCCGTGTGGGAAAGGATGGAGTTGTTACTGAAGGTGTTCAACAATTTTTTGAACAATGTGTAAGTATAACGTTATTTGTTTAATTAGATAGAAAGTTCTTGTTTATCTAATATATTTATGTGTTGCTCTGATATTGAATTTCAGGAGACTCTATCTCAGTCCTTAACTCTCACAGAAGACCAGGATTGCAGGAGCATACTGAGTCGAGTATTAAATGTTCCTGAGTATTCTGGTCGCGAGAGGGGTAAGGGATTTGGAGTCACTCCATCTGCCTTGGATAAGCGTTCAAAGACAAAAAAATCCTAGCAATAGAGAGGTGATGGAAACGTATGTTGCATAGTCGTCAAACCTCATCGTCATAGATGACTCGGTATGTTGAAAACCATTATTAACCTTTTAGTTTTCAAATGTTTTACTTGCATATAAGTTATGTTATGCTTACTTTTACCTAAATTTTATTTACATGACATTGTTAGACTCCTACAAAATCCAAATCAAGAGATAAAGGGATTGTGCGGCAAACCGAGTCAGTTGCATCACAAAAAGAGGTACATTGATATATATGCATCGAAAATGTTAATTCTATGATCCGAATTCAAAAGCTTCATGATTACTAAGTTTATGACTTATATGATTTTCAGATTCCTACACAAGAGGTGCAACAAGGGAGCAAGAACAAGAAGCCAGTAGTAGCCAAGGCAAAAAAAACATCTATTTCTCGATTTCGGTTGTGCCTTGAAACAATTGTAGGCACAACGGATTTGATGGAAGGTTGTATCCATGAAATACCTATGGAAGCAGGTATTTTTGGGTTTGCCTATTCAGAAACAATTGCTAAAGAAGACTTTGATCAGATATTTACGCATTCTGAATTAGGCGTCGGTGTTATGAATTCATACATCAGGTAATCCATTGATTTTATTTATTTAATTGATCAATTTATTTACTCATTTCAATGAATATTAGAATGTTAAATATAATAACATATTTATTATAATCCGTTTTTATTTCAGGTTCTTGTATGAAAAATTGATGCTCCCGCGTCAGTTGGCTGAAAGATACTCCTTCTTGTCTCCCAACTGTGATAATGCAAATTTAATCAATCGAACTACAGATGCGGTCAAAGATCACTTAGTAGGTGAATTTATGACCAACATTGATACTGAGAAGTTGTATCTTTTACCATATAATACTGGCCATGGGTAAGATTTTCATCCTAACTTCCTTTATTATAATCTTTCACTTTTTTACGTTGTGTATAACATTTCCATCTATACTTTTGTTTTATTTTACAATGGACACTAGTTGTTGCTTGCGATTAATTCGATAAAAGAAATAGTCTATTATCTGGATTTGCTGGAGGGTGATCAAACAAAATACCAGGAGATGAAGAAAATGATTGATACGCAAGTGATGTGATTGTTCTAAATATTCGCGTGTGTATTTCTTTATTTATGTGAGATTGTTCTAAATATTCGTTTATATTTTGATAGACCCATACAAATATTCTGATCACAACGACAAGTTCGGGTACCAAAGAGCAAAGCAAACAACATTACATGGATAAGAGTGGAGGTATAATTTGTTATTATAATAGTAATGCTACTTGATAACACAAGTCATCTATGATACATATTAATATTTTTTTTCTATGTGTACTCGGCAGCGTAATGGTATCGATTGTGGTTATTTTGTCTTGAGATTCATGAAAGAAATTATTCATTTGGAACAAATAGAGATTCCAAACATGGTATGGATTTATATATAAGTTATGATTTATTTTAATATTTATTATCGGATATTTCATCTAATTAATTACTTTTAACTAAATCATGCATATTATGTTATATGTAGTATTTTGATGAATTCAAGTGTGCCACCTACACGAAAGACAAATTGGAAGAAATAAAGGAGGATTGGTGTCAATACATGGTTGAAATGAGAATTTGTTGAATAGTTTTAGAAATTGTGTTAGGTTTATGGAAGGTGTTGTATATATAGGTGATGGAAATGGTGTATAAGGTTTCGAATTGGTGCATGAAATTGGTGTTGTATTGTTTGTATTGAGTTATATATATATATATATATATATATATATATATATATATATATATATATATATATATATATATATATATATATATATATATATATATATATATATATATATATATATATATATATATATATGTAATGGTTACTTTGGTGTTGTATATATAATGGTTTTTACGGTTTATGTGTTGAATTTTAATCGTATAAAGGCCTATTGCCGATTATAATGGTATAAGGCCTATGTGTTGAATTATAATGGTATCAAATGCCATGTGTTGAATGATTGTGGATTCTGTTTAATTATACAGGTTAAATTATTGATTTTAAAAAAAAAACTTTTAAAAAGCACTTTTATAAAAGACAACGCTTTCTAAAAAAAGCGCTGCCTAAAGGGGTGTCATGGCGTATACATAAGACAATGCTTTTAAAAGCGCTACTAAAGGAGGCATACGAAAGCGTTTTTATTTGAAAAAGCGCTGCCTAAAGGGGGACCTTTAGCAGCACTTTTAAAAGCGCTGCTAAAGGGGGTCCTACGAAAGCGCTTTTCTTTGGAAAAGCGCTGCTATATAGGGTCATACGAAAGCGCTTTTAAAAGCGCTGCTAAAGGGGGACCTAAGACAGCGCTTTTAAAAGGAAAAAAAAAGCGTTGTCTTTACCTTTAGCAGCGCCACCTTTGGCAGCGCTTTTAAGCGCTGCTAAAGGCAAAAAAAAAAGCGCTACTAAAGGTCTTCTTTGCCGTAGTGTAAGTTGATATTCACGATTATGCATCAAACTTTGTACATAGGGTTTATCCTGATAACACTATCCTGACAAACCCCTAACTCAATTAATAATCATATTTAGACATTAAACTATGCATGTAGGGCTTATCCGAATAACGCTATTAAGATAAAACTCGGTTAATAACACTGTTTAGACATCATACTTTAGATGTAGGATTTATCTGACTATCCGAACAAACTTGTGACTCAACTATAAACCTTTTATTTGAATAATAATGCATTGTTTTAACATATATGATATTGTATTATTTTAACCATGTTCTATTTACACCAATAAATTAGTCAAAGGTAACATACATAAGTTGCATATTTTTAACACATAAACAAGATATTATACATAAAATTAGTTATCATACATAAGTCAACTTATAAAACAAGATATCCATATGACATTCCTAAGAAAAATGTCATAAATTACAACAAAAAATGTTTACAAAAAGGCCAATGGTCTATAAAAGAATCTAACTGTTGCGTCAGATGCACACGCATGTTACTCTGATGCCTCATATACTGAAATCCATTATTCACCTTTAATAACATTTCATGTATGGTATATCATTGGGGAGTGTCTTCCTCAAACTCTCCTCTAGTGATGGCAATGACGATATTTTTGTATTACTATTGGTCATACACATACGTATACTTATCAAACCTACAACAAAAGTAATTACTTGATCGCAGTAGATGGGATGTAATTGATATATCTTATGTTCGAAGATTAAAATTAGGATGGTGTCACCAGATAATGGTAAAAAACAAAATTATATTGGCACTTTGAAACGAGTTGGAGATAAACCCCTCTTTTGTTTGTATTATGATAGATTTTCATAATACTTGTGTGGTTCGTAAGGATATTAGAAAAAAAATGGAAGAAGTTATGCTACACGTGCAGATGCTAATACTAATTTTATGAAAACATTTGAGTTCATATTAGTTTTATAGATGATGATAGAGTTTGTGTGAATTACAAATCGTCTGTGTCAAGCTTTACATCAGAAATATCAAGATATACTTAATGTTATGCAATTAGTCATCACTACAGAAATATTAATTCAGAAGTTGAGAGATGATGGATGGGGTGTTTATTGAAAAATGTAATATTATTTTCTAAAAAATATCATATTGATTCTACTGATTGTAATGCAGTTTATATAGAGCGTGAAGATCACGAGCACCATCACATGGATCACAGTGGATCAACATTTTAGAGTAAATCTCTTTTGGGTTCCAATTGATCAACGATTGCAAGAACTGAATAACAGGTTCTATGAGCAAACAATGGAGTTTTTTAGTCTAAGCAATAGTTTGGTTTCTAAGGATATTTACAAAGCATTTATTATGAATAATATATGTGCTCATGCAAATAACTTCTATGCTCTTGACTTTAGTGAGCAAGAGAAAATTAGTTTGAGATATCAACTTCAACACTTTCATCTTGACGTTGTTGGTAATCTAGATTTGAACAACTTGTCAACTATGTTTGAATTTGGTGAAACTTCAAAAAAGACATGAAACGTGAATACATATTACTTGATTGAAAGTTTAATCCATCTTATCTTAAATTTTCTAGTTTTTACAACTACTACAAAAAGACCATTCTTAGCGATAAAGATAATCAAAACAAGATTGCATAATAAGGTGTCTGATGAATTTCTTCCTTCAATATAATGATTTACATTAAAAAAAGAAATAGTTGAATAATTCAACAGTGATTCAACTTTTGAGGAATTCAAATGTTTGAAAGATCTAAAGACATAACTTTAAACCGAGGTTGAATATCTATTTTATATATTTTAATTTTATTTTGTGTTAAAGTTACTTTGAATAAGTGATAAAATTTTGAATTTTATAAATTTCAATTATAATATTTTAATTAATACTTTGGGCTTCTTAAATTTTGAACAAGATGTGCCGATACATCAGTCAATTTAAAACTTATTTTAAGTTGGGAAGAAAAGTCTTATAATCGGTTTTTGGCAAGTAAATTTTTTAGTATGCATGGTAAAACTTTCGAGTTGAAATCGTGCATAATCACTCAATGAACATGTTATAGACTGGGCCGGGGTCTGCCCCTAGATCGAGCAGGCCCAACCCACGTCCTGGGATGACCCAACAAAGACCCCTTAGAGCGACCCGTGTCGGGCACAGGCCCACTTCAACAGCGTCGGGCATGCGCACAGCATTAGGCGTCGGGCAGAGGCGCTATCCCCCGTCCGGACTCACCCCCCCTCGGCACTCAGATGCTCCTCACCACGAGGAGCCGTCTCCTTCCGCAAGTAAGTCCTCCCCCGCGAGGACACGTCTCTCCCCGACACGCAAGACTCCTCCCCGCGAGGACACATTCTCACGTAACCACCTACTCCCGATGGAATCGGTTTGCCCTAACTCCGAAGATCTAGGAACGGTTACCCCGGGGCGAAGACCACGTGCTGGTCTTCACTACGCCACGTAAGCCCTGGCAGTTACTTGGATTGGGTCTGGCAATCCAGGCCAATGCTAGTGATCGTTGGCCCCGCGCTGGGGGCTCTCTATAAATACCCTCTCACTTGAGAGGGTCAGATTACACACATTTCTTACACTCTAACCCTGTACTTGATTTTACTTGTGACCCTTGCCTTACTTGAGCGTCGGAGTACCTTGCAGGTACACCCCTCCGCCGTCTTTCAACCTCACCGGAGCTGAAGTCCACAAGACATTGTTGGCCACCAGATACTGTCTGATCCAGGTACGATCAATGGCGCCGTCTGTGGGAACCTTTGCTTCCCCGTTTTTCCTTCGATAAACCAAAGCAATCCTCTCATTCATCACCAGCATGGCCAATCCGTCTACTAACAAAGCCCTGGACACCGTGCTCGCGCAACTCGAGAACGGAAACCACCATGAGGACGCTGCTACCCTCAACGCCAATGAAGGCGACGTAAGAGACGGGCATACCACCTCCCCGGACTCCCAAGACGTGGCTTACGACGCCGTCCGCCAAGACGACCAGCAAGCCATTTTTCAGCCGGTTGCTCCCCCACCCAATGCAGATTCGAGCACCGTGGCCCTATTTGCCTTGATCAATCAGACCAATTAGCTGATCACACACCAGAATACCAGAATTAAAGCACTGGAGTGAGGACGGGAACAACGATCTTCCCCATGAAGACATCGTCATCCACCCTCACCTCGCCACTCTCCTTCCCCGCGGAGGACTCCTTCTGAAGAATCTCGAACCCCCTCGTCGGTACGCGAGGGCCGCCGGCCACGCCTTGAACGTCCCCTGTCGGCGGTCTCCCAGAAACGCCATCGTTCCCCACCTCGGAAGGAACCCAGGGCCTCCACCACTACCAAGAAGTCCAAACAAACCGAGGAGAGGCCGAGGAACCATTCGAGGGATTCCCCTCTACGACATCATCGATCCCCTTCGAGGTCCCCGGTCGGAAGCGACGACGACCAGAGGACCCCTCTGTCGTGGGAGATCATGAACGCCCCAATTCCTGCGGGCATGGATAAATCCCCGCCACTGGGGACCTACAACGGCCTGGCCGACCCCGACGACCATGTCGAAATTTTTGAAGCCATGCTCGACTTCAGAAACGTCGGGGAGTTATTAAGTGCAGGTTTTTCTCCACCACCTTGCGAAAGGGCGCCATGACTTGGTACAAGGGTCTGGCACCCGGGTCGATCACATCCTGGAAGCAACTTAGACAATGCTTCACCAAACACTTTACTACGTCTCGTCACGGAGGCTGCCCTAGAAAGCATCTTCCAGGGGAAGAACGAATCTCTCCGGAACTACATTGAGAAATTCAACAGAGAAGTTGTCGAGGTTCATACGACCGACGACATGAAGAAATATTTAATCATCCATGGACTACGTTTCGGATCCGACTTTGCCAAGTCCGTGGGCCTCCGCAGACCACACCGTCTGGAGGACCTCCTCCAACGAGCTCAGTCATACATCCAGCTCGAGGAGTCGGAGGCAGCATAGATCGCCCTTGAGTCGAGACGCAAAGAGGGCCCCCGCGGCCACAAAGAAGAAGACTCTCCTCCCCGACGAGGAGGAGAAAGAAAGAAAGAAAATTGCCCCCGGGATCCTCAGGAACCGCGCGGACCAGCTGGCCGGTTCACGGAGTACACCCCGCTCAATGCTCCCCGTGCGTGAATCCTCTCCGAATGTCAGAACTCGAAATTTCTGAAAGGAGGCGTCTGCTTTCCGAAGCCGACTACCCCCAAATCAAATACAGACAAGTCGAAGTACTGCAGGTTCCACCGGAGCCACGGACATGTCACGAAAGACTGCATCCACCTCAAGGATGCAATTGAAATCCTCATCAAGGAATGGCACTTGAAGAAATACGCCCAGAAGAATGATACTCCTCGTCCTAGCTCCCGGGAAGCCCAGAACGTCGAGGAAACTACACCTCCCTTCGATGAGAGTCGGCTTCAGGTCGCCCTCAGTGTCACTCGACCCGAAGATTTCTTTGTCCCCGTAATCATTGAGGGCCAAGAAGCAATTCACAACATGTGGGCGGCCTTCCTCCACGAGGACCCCGTCGCTGCCCGTAGCACCTGGGAAGGCTTCCCCAAGGCAATGGTCATCTCCGGGGGTGGTTACGAGAAGTTGTCCGTCGGGTCCATCAAGAGGAAATTTGACGAGCTGGAATCTGCAACGTCGGCGAAGACAACCACTCTCGAGAAGGTGCTGGGGAACTCAAACCCTATCACTTTCTACCTCGATGAGCTACCCGGCGGTGCCCCAAACGCCACTATCCCCCTCCTGGTCAGGGCCTAGATGGCAAATTTCGACGTGCGAAGGATCCTCGTCGACCAGGGAAGCTCGGTCGACATCGGGTATGCCCATCTGTTCGGGACACTCCAGCTCGACGAGAGACACCTGACCCCGTACGTCGGTTCAGATCTGCAGGGATTTAACGGAACCACCACTAAGCCTTGGGGTTACGTCGAGCTGATGGTCACATTCGGGGCTGAAGACATTGCCCGACAGGTGAAGATCCGCTTCCTAGTGGTCGAATGCCCATCCCTCTACAACTACATCCTCGGGAGGACCACCCTAGCAGAACTTACAGCGGTGCCATCAACGGTCCACCTCAAAATGAAGTATTACACGGCCAGGGGACGAGTAGTCACGATGCACGGGGACATAGACGCGGCCAGAAGGTGCTTCGACGCTGCCATCAAAGGCATGAGCTCCATCGGCACCAAACCCAAGACTGTAGCAAAGCCATCCCCAGACACCGAACAGGTACCTCTCCCGCGGGTCAACGCGGTCGAACTCGACAGCAAGTTCCCGGGAAAACCCGAGGAAGACGGGGCAGAAGACCTCGACCTCCAGGCAGAAAACAACGGGTGACCTTTCCACCTAACGCGCCCCATTCCAGATGGAGACTTTGAGCTCGTAGCCCTCGGGGAAGATCCAGACCGAAACGTGAAGATTGGCACCGGGATCCCCGACCTGGCAAAGGAGCAACTGAAGGCATGTCTAAGGGAGAACACTGACCTGTTCGCATGGAGCGCCTCCGAGATGCCTGGACTTGACCCCGAGGTGGCTTGCCATCAGCTCGCAGTAGATCCGGCCGCTAGGGCCATAGCTCAACGTAGGCGTAAGCAGTCTCCCAAAAAAGCGGAGGCTGCTGAAAAAGCTGTAAAAGACCTCCTAGAGGCGAACTTTATTTCGGAGGCCAGGTACATAACCTGGTTGTCCAACGTTGTACTCGTTAAAAAGAATAATGGAAAATGGAGGATGTGTGTTGATTATACTGATCTTAACCAGCTTACCCAAAAGACTGCTATCCTTTGCCTAACATCGACCAGCTGGTCGACAATTCTGCAGGTTACAAACTATTATCCTTCATGGACGCCTACTCAGGATACAACCAAATTCCCATGGATAAGGTCGACAAACAGCACACTGCTTTCATGACCGAGTCGGGCAATTACTACTACAACGTAATGCCCTTCGGCCTGAAGAACGCCGATGCGACCTACCAACGGATGATGAACAAGGTTTTCCGAGCTGAAATCGGCAACATGCTCGAGGTCTACGAATACCTCATAACGGGCAAACTGCCCGAAGATCCCAAAGAAGCAGGAATGGTCAAACGGCGGGCATGCTCATACACGATAGTCGAGGACAAAATATACCGGCGAGGGTTTTCTATCCCCCTCCTCAGGTGCGTCGAGGAGACCAAGGTCCCCGGCATCCTCCAGAAAATCCACGAGGGAATCAATGCACAGCACCTCGACGGCCGATCGTTAGCCCGTAAGGCGCTTCGAGCGGGGTATTACTGGCCCACCATGCAACAGGACGCCAAGGAACACGTCAAGAAATGCGATAGATGCCAGCGACACGGGGACATGCACCTCGCTCCTCATAGCGAGCTCAAAACGATGTCCTCCCCGTGGTCGTTTGCATGGTGGGGAATGGGCATCCTTGGACCTTTCGTCATAGGATCATATCAAAACTAATACCTCATTATCAGGGTGGACTACTTCACGAAGTGGATCGAGGCGGAAGCATTGGCCAAAATCACGGCCTTTAACATACTGCATTTTTACAAAAGAAACATCCTCGCCTGATTCGGTGTGCCTCAAGCTATTGTCACCGACAACGGAACACAGTTCACCGACAGGAACTTCCAAGACTTCGTCACCAAACTAGGCACGAAGCAGCACTTCACGTCGGTCGAGCACCCTCAAACGAACGGGCAGGCTGAGGCGGCGAACAGAGTAATTCTCCGAGGATTGAAACGTCGGTTAGGCGACGCCAAACAACTGTGGGTCGAGGAGCTGAACAGCGTCCTCTGGGCCTACCGAACGACCCCACACTCCACGACCGGGGAGACCCCCTTTCGTCTGACCTACGGAATGGAAGCGGTGATCCCCGTGGAAATCAGGGAACTCTCGAGGAGGACAGAAGCCCCCCTCGACGGGGACGCAAACAACGAAGCCCTGAGGGAAGAACTCGATTTCATCGAGGAGACACGTTCGGGCGCTTATCTCCGAGAAGCTTCACTAAAACAGAAAATAACACTACGTTATAACGACAAAGTTATCAAACATGATTTTCAGGTGGGCACCCTCGTCCTACGAAGAAACCAGAAAGACTCACGAGAGGGCAAACTCGCCGCGAACTGGGAGGGCCCGTACCGCGTCCGCGCGAAAACTAGGACAGGAGCCTATTTCCTCGAAAATCTGCACGGGGAAGAACTTGCTCGACCATGGAACGCTGAGAAGCTCAAACAATACTACAGTTAAGCACTGCCCGTAACTCACTAACACCACGATTACGGGGATGCACTAAGGTATGAGCGCGACACCCCTATACAGAACACGATGATCGAAGGCCGCATTGTGTGTGCGCGAGGACTATTGATCCGACGGGGATACCTCGATCGAGCTCTGCCGTCGTTGTACCAATTAGGCAGAACACCCAGCTCACGATGGGAAGTTCACGCCACGAAGCTAAGACCTCGACCGCGCTCTTAGCCTCGTTGAATGTCGGAATACGTCTCCGACCACCCGACCAGCTCTCCATGCGGTCAGGGACTATCAAGGTCGAGCAAATCCCAAAGTCTTTATTACTTAGACAAAAACAAAGTATAGAAATCCCAAATTCTTTATTACTTAGGCAAAAACAAAGTATAGAAATCTCTATTACTTGGACAGAAACAAACAAAGTATGGCAAATGCAACAACATAACACACAATTAAAACCATACAAACAGCACACGAGCAGATAAGCAAAAAATGCATTGAAGCGGGCAAAAGCCCATTGTACAGATATTACAAACAGGTGTCAAAAAACCCCTGGCACGCAGGCCGGGCAGGAATATCACAAAATAAATAAAATAGCTCGCAGGCCGAACAGAACGAGAAAGAAAACCCTACTCAGCGACGGTCCCTTCGGATTACTCGCGATCATGGACCTCGTCCACTAGCATCGGCTGCACGATCTGACCGTTGACCACCTCATAGTCGGGGTCAATCCCTTCGTTATGAGCCCGAGGTTAAGAACCTGAAGCTGCTGCACGACGCTCCTGAAACCTATGTCAGCCGCCACGAGGTTGTCCTCCTCGGATTGCCGGAGTTTCGCTATCAGCGCTGCCCGCGAAGTCAGCAACCTGTCTTACTTGGTTTCCCCATCAGCCGGACGAACAGCCTCCTTCAACTCAAAATTCCTCGCCAAGAGACGATCCCTCTCCTCTTCAAGCTCGACGTCCCTCGTCAAGAGACATTTTCGCTCCTCCTCAGCTTTCTTCAACTTTTCCTCCAACTTCTCTTGAAGCTCGACCTGGGCCTGGTTCTGGTTGCAGTCGGCCAATTCCTTGCCCACCTTCTCCATTTCGGCTGAGATGGACTTGAAACTCTCTCGTAACTTTTTCAGCTCGTCCTCGGAGCACGCCTCGTCGTTCAGGACCAAGGCAGCCGCGCAAACCCACATCACCGCAGACACATCCTCCACCAGCGCCCTTCTCCGAGAGACCTTGTCGATGCCTAAGACGGCCTGACCTTCAGGGTCACCCACGCATAGGGAATTATTCCCCATGAAGAAGTTCGGCCTCGAGTAACAAGGCGGGAGCACAAATTTCACAACAGGGGGACTCTCGTTCTCAGTGAGGTCGACGTCCACTATGCCTTCAACCCGCTGCCTCTTCGGGGAGCTCCGAGGGCTGGGAGAATCACTATCCTGGTGAGAGCCAGAGGAACCCCCGATTTTCGGGGTGGGGACGGACTCCTGCGCTCAGATCTGCTCGAGGCGGCCTTTGCCTCCCTTCTTCGCAATGCGGTTAGCCTTCAACTTTTTAAAGCGCTCCTCAGCAGACGACATCTTACCTGCAAACAAAAAACAAAGAGGTCAGTAATTCGAAAAGAAGGACGAAGGGAAAGGCAGGTGGGGGAGGCCACCCCACCTAACAGCACGAGAACTTCCTCGTCAGAAAACGTATCGAGGAGAACCCTAGTGTTGATCAGTCGACGCTTCGTTAAGGCCTTCCTGTCGTCGCCCAGAAGGAAGTCCCCGTTTGGCGCCACGAGCTTGGCTTTGTTAAACCCACTGACGAACTTGACTATGGCCTCGTGAGCCAAGCGATCCCCTTCACAGAGTTTACCAGGGCTGTAAGTTCTAGTTATTGGCTGAAATTTTGTTAAAACAATGTTGATGTCATGATTGATGTTGCAACATGAGCTTCTAACAGTATAGCTAACATTCTGGTTTATTGTTGAAGATTTAAAGTACTAAAGAGTGATGTCACATGCGATGTCTTAACATCACTATACTAGAACATTAAAACATCAGACAGTTATGTGATTAGGGCTGCACGAGTTTCTGATGTGAATGAGAAATTCTACTAAAGAGAATCAGAGAATATAAGCGAAGATCAAGGGAGAGATATATTCTGTTACAATCAGTTATGAAGATCAGTTTGTTGCGCATTTAAAGCATAAAGATATGGAGAATATTCAGAGTTAATAATTGAAGATTTAATTGAAGATATGATATATTCAGAAGCAGATTTGTTACAGAAGATATGATATGATTTGAAGGCCCAAATCCAGTTGGATTACATTATAAATAGAGTGCTTGTAACCTAGAATAGGTACGGGTCCAAGATGTAGATCTTTAGGGCTTTGTCAAAGTGAACCACTCGGGTTGTGAGATGGTCACTGGGTGTAACTCAGAAACCTGTAGGTAATGAGTTTGAGTTGGGTATTGTTCTTGGAGGAAGCTTTGAAGCAACTCCAAAGGGAGTCATGGAAGGGTGTCTTCTATGATTGTAAAGTTGTTGGTAATCAAGTTGTTGATGCAGTGACGGTGTAGTTGACTGCTAGACATCATAGTAATGATAGGAAGTGAGATGGAGTCTCTTACCTAGGGAGGACTTAGGTAGAAGGGTCATTGGGTAGTGATTAAATTAGGTAGATTGTCAACTGGTATGTTGAGTCTGTAATTTGATACTACTAATAGTGGACTTCCTTCCTGGCTTGGTATGCCCCCAGATGTAGGTTGTTGAACCGAACTGGGTAAATAATTCAGTGTGTTATTTATTGTTTCTGTTATTGCCTTGTTCAGCAGATTGCGATGTTGTGACATTGCACTATGACATCACACATCTGTACCAGAATTTCAATTGGTATCAGAGCAGGCATCCTGTCTGTTTCTGGATAAGATCTAGGGAAGGTACTTTCTGGTTCATGAGCAAGGAAGAGAGGATTGTTGAGGTGTGGACTTGGTCAGCTCATATAGTTGTTTCCCTTTAAGTGAAGGATGGACCAATCATGATTGAGTATTGGACCTGGAAGTTGTTGAGGAGTAGTTCCGCTGCAAGTAACCCTGGTTGATTTTTGTAGAGAGATTCCAGGAATGATTCTCCTGGAAAGACTTTAGGGTTTGATCTCCTCAGCAGGATATTCTCTACAAGACAGCTTCAAAGATACTTGAGGAGTGAGTGGATCTTGTGACATGGATGTTCCAGCTCAAATCCAACAGTGAAGATCAACATGTCCGGAACAGTGATTCCTTATGGTGAAAGAAGAGGGTAGAGCCAAAGCAATAGAGTATCACTGTCAAATCTTTCATGCGGGAGTGAAGATCTTGATCAGTCATCTCTTGAGCTTATTTGTGGAAGCTGAGCTTAATATGACAATTCTAATGTCTCGACATCGTGCTTCACATTAGCAGTTTATGAGAAGGGAGAAGGCATCCAAGAGTTTGTGCAGTAGCAGGGCAATTCAGCCGGTGGCCAATTGGTGGTTGCTTGAGCTCTTTCAGTATTGTGCTTTGAAGGATTCAAAGTAGCAGGTAGTCGTTGGTATGGCAGTTATTACTCCTTGGTTAGAAGAGTAGAGTAAAAGATCAAGACACTGACCTTATCTAGAAGAGTTTTGTGGTAGTCATGATGAGAAGATTCAGCAGATGGCAGTTACCTTGACTGGAGTTGAGTATTTATCTGCTTTTGAGGATGTGCTTGCAACTAATGACAAAATACATAGACGGGAGACAATGTACATGTCTGTTGCAGGACTGTTGAAGTGTTGAGAATATACTTTTCTCTGTGTGACTCTTTATTGGTGCTGTTGAAGACTTCATAATCTTGAGGGGTTCAGCTTGGATCAGTTTATCTAAGTGGTTGGGAGCATGGTGTTTGCTCTGGTTGTGAAGGTCGAGGATAAGTGGCAGTTATCTCTGGCTTTCTATTAACGGCTCTACTAAGGAAAGTGGCAGTCTTTGGTATTGCTATGAGGTAGTCTTGGATTACCTATTTTCTGAAGCTTCAGATATGGTAGGATTGAAGTCTTTGGAGTTTCTGAGCAGGATGGAGGTTGTTTACTCAAACTTGATTGGTGAATCAAGTCTATGAGAGCATGGAAATCTGTTTCTGCAAAGGGAGGAGGTTCTTCTAAGTGGCAGAAGGAATAGCTGAATTCAACAGCTGGATATCATAATGTTCTGACATCTAGCTTAACATCAGGAGTCTCAGCTGGTGATGTGGTACATCAGCTAATGATAGGGTGATCTACAGGAATGATAGGATGTTTCAAAAAGATCGTTCTCATGGCAGTTTGCGGGAGCTGCAGGAAGGAGAAGATGCTACATGACCATGGCTTAGGGAGTCTAAGTGTGTTTGCTTTTGAGCAAGTGGAACTTGTGACTTGAAGATCAAGGATCAAGATATCTTTGTGAGAGTTCTGTCAAACATGAATGAGGTGATCAAACTGTGGCAGCTGGTTGATCTCAGAAGTGGATCAAGATAATCAGAGTTTAACAGCTGGTTATTTTTTAGGATTGTCACGAAATCATGGTGTTGATGATGTTCTAACTTGTTTTGGGACTTTAACTGGATATATATCCTTGGTGAAGGATGATTATGCTGTGGTTTCAGAAGCTTGGTGCTTACATTTTACCTAAGGAGCGTCTACATAGTCATACGGGAGAATGATGAAGTAGAGGGTCTGCCTTGGATGGAGAATGTAGAGAAGATCAGGTATTCTGAAGATGAAGAGTATGTCAGAGAATGACTGCATGTGGAGAAAGGGCATAGTACCAAAATGCAGGTGCTCAGCAAGTGTGCTTAAATGTTCATCTTCATCTTGAGCACTAGTTATCCATAACAGGGGGTATATTTGAGTATGGATTGTGAAGATTGGAGTGAGCTCTTAAAGCTCTTGCTACCCTTGTGAAGCTAATGAGGAGCAGTCAGAAGGACAGCTTTGCTTGTGGAAAATTTGCGCTTCTATGCAAGTTTTGGAAGAACTCAGTAGGGGTTTGTGTTGATGGAAGGTGTTCGTTTTAGGGGGAGATTGATATTATTGAAGCGTTTGGTGTTGGGACTTAGTTTGAAGTAAATTAGAAAGTTGTTTTCATAAGGATTTAGTATCTTGTACAGCTGTGTAAATGGAACAGAAGTAAACTAGAAATTTATTGCATTGATGAAAGCTTACAAGATTAATAGAAACATCAAACTAAGTGTCTAAAGATTATCCCAACCCCCCGAATCAAGAAAAGTCTTCCAATCTTCATCTCATTCATCATCAGATGCTTGAAGCTGCACTTGTTTTTTCTTGATAGTCTTCATCCTGGTTTCTGATGTCTTGCGTGTTCTTGTTGCTCCAGAAGATGCTCCAGCTTTGGACAGTGTTGTGTCCTTCATCCTCTGAGGATCTGGCTTCTTGTCCTCGTGCATGTGCCTCTTTAATACATTCTTGTTAGACTGACTCATGCCTCCGTCCCTGGTGTACTGATAGGAGCAAGGAGGTTTGGTATTTATAGCGGATAATATGGCATTGGGTGTATCGCCTGACCAGTCAGAGTAGTCTTGGGTGTGGGAATCTGTATTTCTTGGGAAACTGTTTTTCTTGGCACATTGGTTACCAGAGTTTCGTGTTTGATGCCTGGGTAGAAGTGGTCCTAGTATAATGAGGCTAGGTCTTGTCTAGTTGTCTGATGTTATAACTGCTAGACTGGTTAAGTGGGATGGTCTTTTGTCTCGTGCTGATGTCCTACATGTTGTTACAACGTTATGGTTGGGTATGTACCATACTTATGGAGTTTGAAGAAGCAGCATTATAGTCTGAAGTGGCAGTTCTGACATAGTGTGGATTAGAATGGGCAGATTCTAATCTTGATGGTAAGTAGTTCAGGAAATACATGGCTACTATCATATTGAAGACTTCATTAGGAGCTGGTGTATGTAAGGACAGAAAGGTGTTTATTTTGTGTGAAAAATTTCCAATCAAATGGGTTGTTGTCCTTTGGACTTGGCATATCTTGTACCTATAATCCCCATGAGGAATGTGGCATTATTGGTGGGATATCATGAAGGGCGTTGAGTGTAAAACTGATTACTATAGCCTATTGCAGCATGTGTACTGATCAAACTTGTGCAGTGTGATGATGGGACCTGTCATAGCTGTGTAAAGATAGTGCCGATACAGGAGAGGTTTGAAAAGCAAACGTGGTGTACTTGGCTGATGGTTGGAAGCAATCTAGAAGAAGTTGTGAGAAGTTGCATCTATTAAATAAGAAGATGTGGTTAATGAGCCAGCAGGCAATGTCTGAAGAGATGTCAGAACATGATATAAGACATGTTTTTGCTTGAGCCAAACAGGGTGGTATTTTGGACGGTGGTGTTAGGATAAAGTGAAACACGTGGCTTAGACTGTGTATGGAGCGTTATTGGCCTAATTTATGGTAAGATTCAGTGGTAAATTATTTAAGGCATTCAAGGCAGTTTTTGGAAGGTAGGCATTGAATTTGAATGCAGTTTTTGATACCTAAAATAGCGTTTGTTTGACCAAGAACATTGACATATTCAAGGCTCGTTAATTTCTAAGTTACTGGTCAGCTATTTATAGGGGTTAGTTTGTTCTCCTTCAGCCAGTGAGTGTTTGTATCTCATAAGTCTTATGGCGTTTATTCGTGTTTGGGTAAGCACTTCTTGGGTCTGGTTTTGTGAGGGTTTCCTTTGCCAATTTGTGGCTAAAAAGGGGGAGAAAGGAGAGAGATGGTCTATATGGGTTGCGCAGTGGTTTTGCTTGGAACCTACAATTCCTGATGCAGCAGAAGAGGATGGTACATCCTTGAGTTGATGTTGAGTCTTTGTAACTTGTGTCCTGAGTTATGAACACAGTTGTGACCTGTGTTCAGAGTTACCTGGGCTGGCAGAATGACACTTCTCAACGTGTCATGTTATGCCACAGATTGACCAGGGGGTCTGATCAAAGAAGGTGTGCAGAATTCTCTCATGCCACCATTGGTCTTTGGTGAACACACACACATTTCTTTTATGGGGGAGTCTTCCACAATGATTCCAGGTCTGAGTTGAAAGGAAAAAGAAATGTGCTACATCAAGGGGGAGTGTCTAAAATCTTCTTCCTCATGTACACCAGATCTCTGTAATCTGAGTGCACAACTTCAGGACTTTCTACTTCTTCCTTCTGATGTGCTGCCTGAAGTGATTGTGGTGGGTTGTGCTGCCAAAAGAAGGTGTCAGACATGATGTCTTAACATCATTCAACTATTCCCTAGAAGATGTTCTCCAGGATTGCTGCGCACAGTAGCTACTGATGGTTACTGATAGGTTCAGTGGTTACTGTTAACTACTGACAGTAGTATTGAGTTGTAATTACTGCGGTAATTTAAGTTGTAATGGTTATATAGTTGTTTTAGCCAAAATTAGCCAAAGGGGGAGATTGTAAGTTCTAGTTATTGGCTGAAATTTTGTTAAAACAATGTTGATGTCATGATTGATGTTGCAATATGAGCTTCTAACAGTATAGCTAACATTCTGGTTTATTATTGAAGATTTAAAGTACTGAAGAGTGATGTCACATGCGATGTCTTAACGTCACTATACCAGAACATTAAAACATCAGACAGTTATGTGATTAGGGCTGCACAAGTTTCTGATGTGAATGAGAAATTCTACTAAAGAGAATCAGATAATATAAGCGAAGATCAAGGGAGAGATATATTCTGTTACAATCAATTATGAAGATCAGTTTGTTGCGCATTTAAAGCATAAAGATATGGAGAATATTCAGAGTTAATAATTGAAGATTTAATTGAAGATATGATCTATTCAGAAGCAGATTTGTTACAGAAGATATGATATGATTTGAAGGCCCAAATCCAGTTGGATTACATTATAAATAGAGTGCTTGTAACCTAGAATAGGTACGGGTCCAAGATGTAGATCTTTAGGGCCTTGTCAAAGTAAACCACTCGGGTTGTGAGATGGTCACTGGGTGTAACTCAGAAACCTGTAGGTAATGAGTTTGAGTTGGGTATTGTTCTTGGAGGAAGCTTTGAAGCAACTCCAAAGGGAGTCATGGAAGGGTGTCTTCTATGATTGTAAAGTTGTTGGTAATCAAGTTGTTGATGCAGTGACGGTGTAGTTGACTGCTAGACATCATAGTAATGATAGGAAGTGAGATAGAGTCTCTTACCTAGGGAGGACTTAGGTAGAAGGGTCATTGGGTAGTGATTAAATTAGGTAGATTGTCAACTGGTCTGTTGAGTCTGTAATTTGATACTACTAATAGTGGACTTCCTTCCTGGCTTGGTATGCCCCCAGATGTAGGTTGTTGAACCGAACTGGGTGAACAATTCAGTGTGTTATTTATTGTTTCTGTTATTGCCTTGTTCAGCAGATTGCGATGTTGTGACATTGCACTATGACATCACACATCTGTACCAGAATTTCAAGGGCTGACGATATAGCTGTCTGTTCCCCTCTTAAAGTGTTCTTCAGTCCAGAACAACGGAAACCTGGGCACAAGGGCCTCCTCTCGCCGCCCATCTACTTCTTCGACGACCCGACGGTACACTGTATTTACGGCCTCATGTGTGACCGGCGTCACGAGGTAGTACCGGTACTTGAAGTCTCGCACGGAGTCCATATAAGTGTGATACAGGTTGCTCACCTGCTTGAAGGACACCTAGCCATGCTTGTCGTCGACAGCCTGCTGTTGAAGATGGAAAATGAGAAAAAATAGGGGCACCGTCGCCCCAATCTTCAGGTATTTACACACGAGCTCGAAAGCCCTGATGAAATTGAGAGAGTTGGGGTGGAGTTGAGAAGGGGCCAAACGCAGCCAGACAAACACTGACTGTTGAAAATCTGTGAAGGGCAAACGCCACCCCGCCTCGTCGAACATAAACTCATAAACGGGAAACCGCATCCTGCTATATGTCGAGCATATTCCATGATGTGGCAAAGGCCTGAACACGTTCCACGACTTCGGTGAACCTACTAGGCGGTGCTCGACGGTACAAAATATTCCCTCCTCGTTCAGGTCGACAAACTCGGAGATCATGTTCACTGCCTCCTCGCAGGCCCACTCGTCAGGCATCCTCTCCCCGACGCTGGTTGTCTCCGCCATAGGTGAACCAGGCCCGTCGTAAATATCCAAAGATCCCTCGGTCACTGGCAATGCGTCCATTTACCTGAAAAGCAGAAGGAAATGGTGAATTCGATGACCCATATCAAATCCACCCCCTCCACTGCTGATCAAGTGAAAGGGCGAGGAGGGAACGTCGGGGAACGCGAACCCACGACCATCCTCAGGTCCGCAGGGAGCGAAATTGGGAAGGACCCCGGGATATTCGACCCATATCCCCGAGATAAACTTCGGTTCCCCGGGGATTCCGTCCTTAATCCCTGGGATGTTCAACAAAAGAACTGAGAGACGTTCACCTCATGACCCCGGGATATTCTTCGTGTCCCCGGGGATTTCATCTTCTCTCCCCACGAGATTCAACAACTAAACTATGAAATTCCACTATTTTCGTCGGATATTTCGTGATTTCCATGGGGACTTCATCAGTTCACCATAAGATCCACCCTACAAATGCAAACGAAAGGAGAAAAAAGAAAGAAAATTACTTGAAATAACTTCCGGTAGGGTTCCGGCACGGCAGTTGGCGGCGGCGTACGGTGGCAAAATAAGAGAAGGAAGAAAGAGATAATCTGAGCAAAGGGGGAGCAAAAGTGCAAATGGGACGAGATGACCCCTATTTATAGGGCTCTCCCAAGTTTTGAGGGCTTTTAGGCAATCGATTACGCTACCCTAGCGTAGCCGCCCTAGACAATGATGAGCTGCGACATGTGGCGCACACTCTCCCAAGCGTGTCGTTTCATTCCCCAACACACGTCTTTTCATTCACCTCGTTTCAGATTTCCCGTATCCCCGCGATGTCGCCCATCCACGGCCAGTCATGCACGAGCAAGTCTACTCGTTTCTGCCCGGTTACCAACTGTTCCTCGTTTAGAGTCCCTTCCCCGACTGGACCCGTCCTCGACATAGCACTGACCCTAAAGTCATTGCCCTAACACCTCAGAGCAACGACTTGGGGGGATCCTGTTCTGGACTGGGTCAGGGTCTTCCCCTAGATCGAGCAGGCCCAACCCACATCCTGGGATGGCCCAACAAAGACCCCTTAGAGCGACCCGTGTCGGGCACAGGCCCACCTCAATAGCGTCGGGCATGCATACAACATTGGGCTTCGGGCAGAGGCACTGTCCCCCGTCCGAACTCACCCCCCCCCCCCCTCGGCACTCAGATGCTCCTCACCACGAGGAGTCGTCTCCTTCCGCAAGTAAGTCCTCCCCCGCGAGGACACGTCTCTCCCCGACACGCAAGACTCCTCCCCGCGAGGACACATTCTCACGTAACCACCTACTCCCGATGGAATCGGTCTGCCCTAACTCCGGAGATCTAGGAACGGTTACCCCAGGGCGAAGACCACATGCTGGTCTTCACTACGCCACGTAAGCCCTGGCAGTTACTTGGATTGGGCCTGGCAATCCAGCCCAATGCTAGTGACCTTTTGCCCCGCGCTGGAGGCTCTCTATAAATACCCTCTCACTTGAGAGGGTCAGGTTACACACATTTCTTACACTCTAACCTTGTACTTGCTTTTACTTGTGACCCTTGTCTTACTTGAGCGTCGGAGTACCTTGCAGGTACACCCCCCCCCCCCCCCCGACCGTCTTTCAACCTCACCGGAGCTAAAGTCCACAAGACGTTGTTGGCTACCAGATACTGTCTGATTCAGGTACGATCAGAACATATGTACGTTGATTCAGCGTTTAACTAACCTTAATAGAAAATAATCTCTAATAAAATTAAAATATTGAGTAAATTTGATAATTCACCTAAATCACTTAATCTAAGAAAAACCCAAAACTCGTATTCTACCTTAAGAACAATTTGAGAGTTGGTTTTTGGAAGATTTTAAAAATAAAGACTTTGTAAGGTTGTGTTTATATCTTAAAATGTGTTTGATATTTTTAAAATATTAAAAAATAATATGACTTTATATGCTAATGTAGCATATTATTTTTAAATTTTTTTTAAAATAATCAAACACATTTTAAAATACAGGCTTAACTCTCCAAAATCTTTCAGTCTAAAACCCTCTAAAAACTGAATTAATTAATTGTTTAAATGTTATTGGTACTTTCATAGAGTGTTAGGTCAACTACATGTAGTGGTTTGTTGTATTGAGAAGATGCAAGATTAATTCTGAGAATTGGAGTAACTTGTGTGTATTTAACTAAGCTCTATGAGTACTTAAATATTGAATAAAGATAGATACATAAATCTTCCATCCTTTCCCGTCTTGGCTTGCAATCACATCATATGAGAATAACTCAACTGTCTTGAAACAGTTGAATTAACATGATTAAAAAGAGTTGAAGATTCAATATATAAATTCAACCAAAAATATAAATGAATATTAATAATTAATCACTAATAATTTATCATTAAAAAAGTTACATTGTCTTCATTAAAAATAACTGAATAATTTTATTTGTGAAAAATTAACCTAATAAGAATGGAAGAGTAAATTTGTTGAATAGTCATTCGGTCACATATATAAAGAAAAAAAAATAGTTTTGATTGTAATTAAATGAGTTTAAAAAAATGTGAAGAGCAGAGATCAGAAAAAATATTAAAAAGTGGAGAATAAAATAGTTTTGAAAACTAAATATAATATTAGAGGTATTTTGGATTTTTTGGAAATTATGCTATGGACACATTTGTTTTAGATTTTTTTTAAAATATTTTTAATATTTTAGTTATTTTTTTCTGACACGTGTAAGTTTTAAAAAAATTATTTTGTTGGAAAAATTTTTTATTTTAAAATGAAATAGTTAATATTTTGATTAATTTAAAAAAATAATATAAAAAAGAAAAATATTATTTTTATAGTGTCCATGCTCTTTTAATCATACTAGGAAAAAATATTTTGAAATATACAGTTTTTCAACTTAAATAATTTTTCAACTTTAATTTATGTTGTTCTTAAAAATCTCTATATAATTTTGTTTTTAAAACTATTTTATATCTATAACGAATTTTGTGTTTGAGTATGCGGAGAAAAAAAGATAACAGTGTAAGTAGATATAAATACACAAGAAGTGTGAATAGTAACAAACATTGTTTATTGTGGATGCATTTTACTATGCCATGGCCCAATTTATTACTGGGCTAAACCAATTGGTGACCAAATACGCCCAACAAAATGATGATTCAACATATAAATTCCATAAGAAAATTAAGGAAATTTTTTTCCACCTTTAGGGTGTGACTTACACCTCTGAAAATTTATAATTACTCTTAAATATTTTTGAAAATATATTTTTGGACACGCCTTAAATCACTTCATCGTTCATAAATGAAGCAGTTATTCAATTTTTATCAAAAATTGATTTGGAGATGCATATGCGAAACTTTTATGGATTGTATTCGGCGATGCATCTTCGAAAACACTACTGATTGTATTTTAAGATATTTAAACATCATTATTTCGACTATGTATCTCTGAAAACTTCCTTCACGCATCTTAGGCAGAAACATTGTCCTAAGTTTTTATTTTTCTAAATCCAATATCACTTTGATCTGATTAACAGTGTCATAATTTGATTCAAATTCATTTTAACACGCACAATATAGAACAAATTAATGTGTTAATTAAAAAAAACATTCCATTATATTTCAAACATCGTTCTCAAAGTATAAAAAATTATATTAAAACATCCTAAAATATATATAAAAAAAAAAACATAACTGCATAGCTCAAATACACGTTCAAAAATGTAACTCCAGATTAAAATTAAATATAATAGAAACGACTCACACGTTTGCGTTTAGTTTTGTAGGAAATTAGTGCGTTTGAAAATATATCTCCAAATTCAAAGATTTTAAGTATTCGTAAAGAATTTGTGAAAAGGTATAAAAGTGCAAAAAAAAATTACCAAAATTAAAAAGGGGGAATAATTTGAAATATAGAGAGCAATTCAGTTTTTCTGCTTCATTTAAAATCAATATAAGGGTATTAAATATCAACTATATTTTTCTTAATAAAAAAGTCTATATATTCACATCAAGGAGCACATGAAAATTTTAACAATGAAAGTGTCCTATCTACTAGTAAAAACTATGACAGTTACCTAAAAATTAACATTTTACCTAAATCATAAACTCATCCAATGCTATCATTTCTCTAATAATTTTTCTGCTGAATTTTAAACAGTAAAAAGTAATATTCTTGTTTGCTGAGGCTTCTTATTCTATCTATCCATTTGTTCCATTTTCTTTATATAGCACATTAAGAATAAACTCTCCTAGCTTGGTACAAGAAGAAGATGTTCCATCTTGTAGTCATCCAATATGGTTCTTTGGGATTATCAATGTTTGAGTTGCTGTTGTTTTATTGTTTTGATGAAAACGAGTTTTAATTATCAATTATGTTTTTAAAGGAATGTGTACTAATTATAAGTTGCTGCATCTTTGTCTAATGAATGTGATACTAATGGGGAAAGAACATAGAATTTAGTGCTTCTTTAGGTACTAAGTAGTCTTTTGACTAATTTCCTCAGTGTTTAAGGCAAAAAAAAAAACACCTTTAAGTTTTGTTTGAGTATAGAGAAAATAATAAGAGTGAGAAAGATAAGAGAATGTGATAAGAGAGAAATATATGAAATTTTATATATTGTTTGATTTAGGGGAAAGAGAAAGAAAAATGTTGATATTTTATAAAATATAAGAAGATCTTTATAATTTTAGCTTAAATAAAATAATTTATTAAATTACTTATTACCAAATTTAAGTAACTAAATTAATCTCACTATTCACCCGAAAAGATCTCACTGTTTGTTAATTGAAATATTTAAAATAATAACTTTGACTATTAATTAAATTAACATAGTCATATTTTGGGCTCTAACATCTTCAAAATTTACTTCACGCAATTTCCAGGCAGACTAATTTTGGGGTGAGAGTAAATAGACTAACTAATAGGGATTTGCATGACCTATTCAGGTCAAATTAGACTTTTTTTTTTATAATAAAAAAATCCAAGATTTTGTTATACGTCTGATCATAAAAACAATTTTAAGTTTATCAAATTGGTCTATTTAAATAAATTAATAATAATAATAATAATAATAATAATAAGTGTTAAATATGTTTGTGGTTCTCTTAAATATCTTAAATTTCATTTTTAGTCCCTCAAAATATTTTCTTTAAAGAATGGTCCTCCTAAAAAATTATATCCACGCTTTTGATCCCTAATACTAAAACTGTCGCTAATTCAGTCACTAAGTAATAATATGTCTCTAAAACTGTCGCTAATTTTGTCGCTAAATTGTAAAAATCGTCGCTAAGTTGCAAAAAGGACCAAAAGTGTGGATGAAAAATTTTAAGAGGATCATTCTTTGAAGAAAATATTTTAAGAGACTAAAAATGAAATTTAAAATATTTAGGAGAATCACAAACATATTTAACTCTAATAATAATAATAATAATAATAATAATAATAATAATAATAATAATAATAATATTATTATTATTATTATTATTATTATATTGTATATTGTATTTTGAATTAAAATACAAAAAATAAAACTTAATTATCTTTAAGAACTTATGAAAATATGATGAAAACACCGTATGAATAATGTCACGAGTTTTCAAAAAAAAATTAAACAAATAGCTCACAAAACATATGCTAATAGGTAAGCTCAGATAAGTCAATGTAAACAAACCTTAAATATCAATGTTTAGTCTATATAAATATTAATTGAGTTATTTATTTACATATGTTCAAATAAAATAGACTCTTGAGTAGACTATCAGGTCGATCAGGCCTTCGAAAAGGCCAGATTCAAGCCTAGAAATAAGTCTATCACAAGCTACAAGTCAGACTTGAGATTTAACATTTTTAGCAATTCAGATTTAGGCTTGGCAAAGCCTAACTCGACCTAACATATTCTCACCCCTAGACTCATAATAAGTGATTTTAATGATGTTAAAAGTAATTGTGAAGTTTCTGGTTGCTTTTTTGTAAATATTTTTATAGCTAACATTTTTAGGGACATGTTTCAGTGTAATGTGATGGACCTCGACAAAAGAGGTGGCCAAGGAGACGGAGTACAAACCATGGAGTTCATGTGCATAAGAAGCTAGACAAATGTGTATTAAATGTGGATTAGCGCATGTCTTTCCCTCATGCTTTGGTCAAGCTTCTTGCACCTTAAGATTCTAACCAAAATCTTATTCTTTTGAGTTATTCTATGTTTCATTTTGTTAAGCCTAATCTTTTACACTTTCGGTCTGCTTGGATCTCTCATCTTGACTATGCGAATTTAATGCGTAATTCTTGGACTTTTTCTTTTGGATCTGTGATCGATAAGTTGAAGAAGGCACAAGATCATTCTACTGCTTTTCATAAAGATTTTTTTGGTAATATGTTCTGAAACAAACATAGGATTAAAGCTAGGTTGTAAGGAGTTCATCAACAACTAGATATCAGCCAAACATCAAACCTTATTCTTTTTAAACTTTGGTTACAGTGTGATTATAATGTCCTTCTTTCTCAAAAGAGGATGTTGTAGTATAAAAGTCAGGAGAGAACAAGGTCAAATATGGAAAATGGCATACTTATTTTAATCATCTTAACTTGTGATTAGGAGAAGAAGAAATAAGTTTTCTAGTCTTAATAATAAAGGAGTTTGGTGTACTAATATGATAACCTTAATGAGGGAATCCTCTAAATGTTTTATGCATTTCTTTCAATCCAATGATCCTTGCCATTCTCATAGTCTTACCCTAGCATGGACCTCTCAGTATCGACCATGAGCTTCATAATATCCTTCTTCAACTAGTTTTGCTAGACGAGGTTAATGAGGAAATTTTTCCATGAATTCTTACAAAGACTCAAGCCGATGGTTTGCATCCTATATTTTTCAAGAATTATTGGATTATTAGTAATGATGTGTGGAATCTTGTTTGTGAGGCTTTTAATACAAGCACCATTGACCCCAAATTAGATGAAATGTTGATTATCCTTATTTTTAAGGTTGATGTCCCCTCCACTCTTAAGGATTTTTGCTCGATTAGACTGTGCAATTTGCTTCTCAAAATTATCTTCAAAGTTCTTGTTCGTCTTATTCGGCCTTTATTGGATAAGTTTATTGGTCCCTTTTAAAACAATTTTATTCCTAAGAAAGGCACTGCATATAATGTTATCATTGCTCAAGAGATTGTGAATCACATGCATAGAAAAAGGCAAGAAAAAGTGCTTTTATTCAAGATTGACTTTGAGAAAGCGCATGACCAAAAGGAATGACAATTTCTTAAAATCACTCTTGAAGATTACTTTCCCAACTGTAATTATTGATCTTAACATGTGTTGCATCACCTTTTCCTCTTTTGTTGTTAAGTGGAACGAGGAAAAACTTGATAACTTTGCACGTAAACGGGGTTTGATATAAGGATATCATTTATCCCATTATCTCTTCCTTATTTGTATGGAAAAATTATCCCTTCATATCCAAAAAAAAAGGTTGAATCTGGTCAATGGATATCTGTCAAAATTTTCCGCCGTGATCCCTCGTTCTCTTATCTCCTTTTTGCGCATGTTTGTTTATTATTCATTGAGGCTGGAGCCTTTCTGGTAAGGTTGGTTAAGAATGTTGTTAGTATTTTTTGATGGGCTTTAAGTTTGATGGTCAATAACCAGATATCCAACTTTTTTTCTTTCTTCTAATATTTCTACACCTAAAGTTCATAAGTTTGAATATATTGTGGAATTCCAACCCACATATCACCTCGATAAGTACCTTGGATTCCTTGTGTTGAAAGGTATAGTGAAAAATTATGATTTTCATAAAATTTTATATAAAACTAATACTCATCTTGTTGGTTGGAAGTGTAACTTACTTAGTAGGTCAGGTCGTGTGACTCTTGCTAAAAGTGTGATCACTGTTATGCATATCTATAGTATGCAAAATATTTAGCTACTTTGTTCTATTTACAACAAGATTGATTTGATTATCCGTAATTTTTTTGGGGTCGAAACTCTTATCATAGGATCGGTTGGTCTACCTTAACCAACTCCAAAAGGAAATGAGGTTTTAGCACCAAAACTACAAGGAGTTCTAACACTTTGGTATTATAGAAACACGTTTGTGGTCAAATATAAAGATGCTTCCTGATAAATACTTGGGAGATACACACCTGATAAATGCTTCCTGATAAATACTTGGGAGATGCACACCTTCTTCATGCAAATGTGACCCAGGGTTCTTCATGTATTTGGCATGCAATAGTCAAATATATAGATGTACTCAAAGTTGGTTTTATTTATATTATTGGTCCTAGGGAGGTTTCATTTTTGTATGATAAATTAGTATGTGGTGATTATCTTTGCAATTTTGTTCCTTATGTTCACATTATTGACATAGAGATTAAAGTTAAATATGTAAAGGAGATTTTTCAATGGATGTTTCATAAATTTAGTAGTACTCTTCCTGAACTGGTTAGGGATACTACCAGGAATGCCTCCGTGGATAATAATCTTTAGGATATTCTAATTTGGGCTGGCTTCTAGAATGTGTTTAGTTCAACTTCGAGTGGTTTTATGTGGTTGATTTCTCACTTTGATCACCAAGTTATCCATTGGGATTCTTGGAGTTGGATTTGGAAGTTAAAAGTTCCCGATAACATGTGTCTTTTTGTATGGTTTATTGTTGCTTTAAAACGTGTGATGTCACATGCAAGTATACATATATGTTTTAAGTAGAAAGTGATAAAGTATTAAGAATGTCGAACCCACAGGGAGTGGAAAGTGATAAAGTACTAGAAGGGATGGGAAGAAGAATCTCCACTCTTGTTTAGCTCACTTCTTCACTGGTTTCTTCTAAGAATTTTTCTCTAAAAATGCTAAACTACTTCTCATTTCACAAACATTTGCTTTTATAGTTGCTTCAACTAGGGTTTTGCACCTTGTCTTGGATCATGGGCTTAAGAATAAATATCAAATTAGGCCCAAAAGAGAATCAATAATAATCCCTCTATTTTTTCTCATTCATACAACATTGGAATCAAGTACAGACAATAGTGAGAGACAAAGTGTAGCGTGGTAATCTGATGGCGCAGACAAGCAGGCGGTGTTGTCCTTTTGGAAGTGTGGTGTGCTAGTGCTTGTAATATGTACTAACTTTTGTCTTCTAATTCCTTGTTCTCCTCCTTTCAAATCATCTCTCCTTCCAACGTAGATTGATGTCACATGTGCCCTAGGAGTGCAATTGATGTTTCTCTTTTTCCTCAACTGCTTCCATTTTTCTACTTTCCTTTGGGTACTAGTTGATGTCACAGGTTGTCGTGCCCAGCCTTATCAGAAGCTAACCTTTAACAGGCAACAAACACATAAAAACTACAAAAGAGAGAACCTATTACGCTCTTTACAAACTACTCTTAAAACTGAAAAATACAATGAAATTAACTACTAAATGGTAAAACAAATAACAATATACAAGTATTAGGACTTGTAATAACTCACAAAATGTGGGTTATCATTTATCGCCCACGACTCTCTTCCCACTAACTCCGTAGGGTGTTATTCCATATCGCCTCAAGTTCTTCTTTTAGTATATGCAACCATTTACATGAAACTATTCTCCATACTCTCAGAGACTGTCCAATTTTCTTAGTTGTTTAGACAACTAGTCTTTTCCAAAATTTGCAGGCTTTCTTTCTACCGATGTCTCATACTGGTTTCGTCTACATGCTACTAGTCTTACTAGGTCTTTTTTTGTCATCACTTTTTGAGAAATTTTGAAAGATATGAATGAGAAATTATTCCAATAAAATAGGAAGCCTACTTTGTCGATTATTAATTATATTTCTAACTCTCATAACTTTATTGTGTACATTTTGACGACTGTCACCAAGTTGCAGAGTATTTGAAAATTCACATGACTCTCTCCTTTGGCTTTTACTCTAAATTTAGTCATCGATGGTAGCTCTTTTGGTAATCCAAGTTGTGCTAATTTTAGTTGTATAATTTGTAATGTTATTGGTGGTTAGATTTATCGTTTCTCTAGATCGTGTGGTCGTTCCTCTAACGTTATAGAAGAGCTTTATGTTATCCTTAAAGCTCTTCATTTGACTTATGATCTAGGCCACTGTATTATTTTTTTGGAATCACATTAGAAATAAGATATTGAGGGGGCATGACTTATCATCCTCACACATTTGTCCTAGTTCAGATTTGAGCTTATAGGACGCGAGATTATTCTTTGACTTTTACTCGTATCCTTAGAGAAGACAATGCGTATTGATTGGTTGGTTAAATATGTGACTCATCTTGCTACTAATCTTAAATTGTGGGTTATTCCCCTTCTTTAAATTTATGTGCTACTTATGGGTGCAGTAAAAGTATTGAGGTTGCATTCTCACTAATTTATTTCTTGTTTTTTTCCTTGTAATAAAAACAAAATATGATATCCTTTATATGTATTTGATTTTTTATGTTTAGAAGCTTAATGCTGGTTGACATGCTTTAATAAATTTCTTTTTGTGCATCTTTAATTTCCTCTCCAATATAAAAATAATCAATAAAAATAGTAGTAAAAATATTACCACAGCATGAAAGTATAATGATGTTTTATATTATGGTTATGTGTAAATTAATATTTAAAAAAATGTAAAAATATTTTAATTTTTTAAAATTTATTATTATGATTATATACATAAAAATAAATATATAAATATGTATTTATATATGCGGATGTGGATATTTGAGTATATGTACCCGCACTAAAACACGGTTGCTTCTATTTATAGATAACTATTTGTATTCGTTTATGTACTTATAGTTTGATTTTTAACCTATCTATTTTGATTATATTTTTTAATGTCTATTAGATACAATATAGTGTTTAGAGAGATTTTGTGGAAAGCTCTAGAGAAGAAAGAGGTTATGATTGCTTATATTCGAGCTATCTAAAATATGTATGAAGGGGTATCGACTAGTGTGCAGATACAGGGTGGAGAGACGAACGATTTCCCCATTACGGTAGATTTGCACAAAGGTTCAACCCTAAAGCCTTATATTTTTACTTTATTTTTGGATATACTCACAGAGGACATCCAAGAGTTATCACCGAGATGAATATTTTTTTTTTTACAAATGATATAACCCACATGAAGAGTCAAAGGAGGATTTAAATGAGATGTTGGAGACTAGCTTTGGTAACGCATGACTTTCGCCTAAGAAGAAGTACGACGGAATATATGGAATGTAAGTTTAGCAAAAGAAGAAATGTTTCTAACCTAGAGTTAAAAGTTTGAGACTATATCATCCCAGAAGTCACAAAATTTAAATATCTTAGGTCTGTAATACAAAACGGTGGAGAAATAAAAGGGGATGTAAACTATCGAATTCAAGTTGGGTGGTTGATAGAAAGGTATCGCGTAAGTTAAAGGAAATTTTTCATAGGATTATGGTAAGATTTGCGATGTTGTATGGGACAAAATTTTGGGCGCTTAAGAATCAATACGAGAATAAAGTGTAGCAGAGATGAGAATGTTGTGTTTGTTGTGTGGTAATACTGGACAAGATAATATTAGAAAGATATTATTAGAGAGTGTGTTGGGATAACACCTATAGTAGAAAAGATGGTTGAAAATAGACTTCGGTGGTTTGGGAATGTAGAGAGAAGCTATGTGAATTATGTAGTAAGAAGAGTAGATAAAATGGAGAGGTTTCAAATCAGTAGAGGTGGAGGAAGACATAAGAAAACTATAAGAAAAGTTATTAAGAAAAATCTCGATATTAACAATTTGAATAAAAACATGATCCTAGATAGAACATTATGACAGAAGTTGATTCATGTAGCAAAAAACAAACTGAGAGAATTGATGTCGTAAAAAACAAACTAAAATATGAGAAAAAGATTGTGTTTCTTGAACAAACACAGGACACCCTATTAGGTTTTATAAAAGATAGAGAAGAAGGAAGAAAAAGAATAAGAATTGGTTAAAACAGTTTTTCTACTCACTTACTCAATAAGGGTTCAAAGATTACAAGTGAATACCAACAATTAACCTCTCTCAACAACCTGAGAGAACTAGCCTATTTATAGACTACTAAACTAACTTGAGCAACAAGCAAACTTAAACAATTGGACTTACAAGCAAGGCCCAATTCGACATGCTAATAATCCTAGCATTTCGACTACTGCATGCCTGAGCATATTTCGACTATAGCATATAGGATCAGCATGTGAACAGACTTCGACTTCATGCACCTTTGTCGAACCATGAAGCTACCCTTGTCGGCACTAGAGTTCAATCCAAATACCACAAATCTCCACCTTGGAAAAAACTCTACACTAAAAATGGAACAAACTATCTTTCATCATGCAGCTTTATCAACTACATACAATGGAAAAACTTGCTACTTGCCAATGTCTTGGTGATCATATCAGCAACATTGTCATCAGTCGAAACCTTCAGCACTTGGACGTCTCCACGCTCGATAATCTCTCTGGCGAAGTGCAGCCTCACATCGATGTGCTTGGTTCGCTTATGATAGAATGAGTTCTTCGACAGGTGTATTGGACTTTAAATATCACATTTAATAATGATAACTCAACCTTAAAGTTTTAGCTCCTTAGCAAAACCTTCAAGCCACAATGTTTCTTTCACAACTTCAATGAGGACGATATACTCTGCTTCAGTGTTTGATAAGGGAATAACCTTTTAAAGTATTGTTTTTCAACTGATTGCTCTGCCAAACATAGTGAACACATATCCATAAATAGATTTTCTAGAATACATACAACCTGCATAATCAGAGTCGACAACTCCTTCAATTTTTACTTTGCTATCATCACCACAGGCTCCACCATAAATTAGGACTCTGCTCAGAGACCCATTGATGTACCTAAGAATCCACTTTAATGCTTGCCAGTGCATCTTCCTAGGATTGGCCATTACCTTCTTACAAGGCTCACTCTGTATACTATGTCTGGCCTCGTACAGACCATAACATACATCAAAGAACCTACTATACTAGCATATGGAATTCTATTCATATAGACTCTTTCGACTTTAGTACTAGGACTTGGAGTCGTACTTAACTTGTACTGAGGATTAGTCGGTGTTAGAACAGGATTTGATCTTGACATACCAAACTTGTCGAGAATCTTCTGCAGGTATGTCTCTTGAGATAAGCATAATCTCGACTGCATTCTATCTCTCTGGATGTCAATCCCAGGAATTCTAGAGGCATCTCTCAAATCCTTCATGTTAAACTTCTTATCGAGTTCATTTTCACCTTTATAACATCTTCTACACTATTGTTTGCTATGAGGATGTCAACCACATAAAGCAACAAAATAACAAGTGAATTTTCAGGTCAAAATCTGAAGTAAACACAGTGGTCGAACATGCTTCTAGTGAAACCAATGTGTGACATGAACTTGTCGAATCTCCTATTCCATTGTCGAGGAAATTGTTTCAAGCCATACAAAGACCTATTCATCTTGTACACATAATCTTCATTTCCATATTCTGCATACCCTTCAGGTTGCCTCATCAAGATTATTTCATCTAAATCACCATATAGGAAGGTTGTCTTCACATTTATCTGTTCAAGTTCTAGGTCAAACTTCACCACCGTGGCTAACGACATTCAAATGGATCTATGTTTTACAATAGGTGAGAACACATCATTGAAGTCGACATCTTCTTTCTGAGTGAACCCCCTAGCAACTAACCTTGCCTTAAAATGCTTCGACATCACTTCTTCGATTCCTTCCTTTACCATGAAAATCCACTTACAGCTGACTAATCGTACCCCTGCAGGTTTCTTGATCAGCTCTCAAGTGTTATTATCATGAAAAGATTTTATCTAATTGATCGTGAAGGCTTGATCAGATCCTGTGATGGGCCACCAAGAACGTCTGTGATGCTGGGCGTGAGATGAGGAGGATGGGGTGTACCTGCAAGGCACTCCGACGCTCAAGTAAGAAAAAGTCAGAGAAAAAGGGCAAGTACAAAGTATGAGTTCTTAAAGTGATTATTGGATACCTGATCCTCTCGATCGAGAGGGTTTATATAGTGCCCCCAGCGCCTGGCCAACGGTCCTATTTTCGGGGAGAAATAACCATTTCCCAAAGAATAGGTAACTGCCCAAAACTAGCCGTTATGTCGGGCAGGGTGCCCAAAACTAGCCGTTATGTCGGGAAAAGACGTAGTTTAGGGCACATGCCCTTAGCTGTTCAGGGACTGACGAAGCTGTGCGGGACGGGCAGGAGTACCAAGGAGGAGCGATGCAATCCTTGCCCGGTAGGAGGGCAGGAGGTAGCTTTTGCCCCTTCGCGGATTGGACTTAGGCAATTGGGCCGTTCTGGGAGCAGAAGCGGATTGGGCCATGCCTAGTAATTAGTCCAGTCCAGAACACTAATCATCCATGTCGTTCATCCATTCAGTGTTGTCTCAACTCCTCATAACTTCCTTATAGTCTCTAGGTTCTTTGTCCAAAACCTCACTTGTAGAGATTAAGGCATGAGATATAATATCTGCATAACCAAATCTCTGAGGTGGCTTGATGACTCTTCTCGACCTGTCTCTTGTCAGCAGATAGTCATTATCAGTCTCCTCAGCTTCGACAATATCTTCTGCATCTTCTTCGACTTCGTCTTAGTCATGTAATTCATCATTAATATGCTCAGGGGCGAACCACTGTGGGGACAGGGGGGCCACGACCACCCTAATAAATTTTTATTTTATTTTTTTCATATTGGGAAAATACATAAGTGCCCTTTATTAAAAAATAAAATTACAAAATTGCCATCAAACCTATTTTAATCCAAAATACATGTACAATATTAATAGTAATGTTGTAGAGACTCTGCAGTAACTAGGCAATGATGGCTAGTCTACAACCATTATGACCTATGTGAGCGTGCCTCTGCACGTGCTCCTCAGCAGTATAAAAGGAGAAGGACCCGGGCCATTTGGAACTTTCGCTTCTCTCTCTTCTTCTTCGTCTTCCTCAGAGAGCTTTGTCCGCCGTCATCGTCCGCTGCTTCAACCGCCGCCCCCAGCTTTGAGCACTCGTTTTCCAGCTTTTCAACCACGTAAGTTTTTCGGCCCATTGCTTTCGTTCATCTTCTTTTTTAGATTGCATGCGGCTAGGTTAGGTTTAGATGACATAGGGTTGTTTTTCTGGTGGTTGTTGGTGGTGGACGGTGGCTAAGCCGTTTTCTGCCGCTGACGAGGCTACTGGAGCCTCTTAGATAACTCGCGAATAGGGCGGTTTCCAGGGTTGTTGCGATGATGACGCATAGGTAACCGTCGCTGTTACTCAATTTTCGGTGCTCCGATTGAAGTTTCCGGTGACATTTGTAGTCTCCAGCGAAGCTTCAAATGGAAACTAGGAAGCAATCCGAGGAAGTTCCTCGTTGTGGGAGTGATTCTTCCTGAGCGTCTCCTCGCGGAAGACTTCTAAGCTTTTATTTGGTATTAGGGCTTAGGCAGGGGACACCGTCCTCAGCCCTTTCACTTGACTAGCGGTGGAAGGGTGGATTTGATTCCTCGTTGAATTCACTTTTTTCTTTGCTTTTCAGGTGGTCGATATGGCGACAGGGCCTGACGGGGAGATTATAATAGACTCATCCGAGGAGAGCTCCACGGAGAACAGTAGTATGGAAGCTTCCATTATCCCCAGCGAAGTCGGGGAGGAGGTCGATGAGGATTCTACTGAGGAGAGGTCGGTGGCTGAGCCTGCCGAGTACGTATTTACCTTTGCGACCTACCTTAGGGATGTCTTCACGGCCATTGGGCCAGAGGGGGAATGAAAGGTGCATTTCCCATCCGAGGATGATCAGATCTGTACAGATTTTGGGGAGCGGTTCGCTATGTACGAATATGCATTTAAAGAGTTAGGGTTAAGGTTGCCCTTCGCCGATTTTCAGCAGTCAGTTTTCGTGCATCTGGACCTGGCCCCGTCGCAGCTGCATCCCAACTCGCTGGCGTTCACCCATGCCTTCGAGTTGACATGTGAGTTCTTGCAGATAGGAGTTACTCTTCCTCTGTTTTTCACCATCTTCCATCTGTAGCGGCAGTTGACGGGGAAGAGATACGGCTGGGTGTCGTTGAAACAGCCCCGTAAGTTGTTCAAGCCTTTTTCGGAGTCAATCCAGACGTTTAAAGAATAAGGAAACAGTGAATTCGACAATAAGATCAAATCCACCCTTCCACCACAAATTAAGTGAAAGGGCGAGGAAAGACACGGGGACGTATCCCCGACCAAAAACCTTACACGGCAAAACGGGGATCATGAGGACATGCTCCTTGACGCGAACCTTAACAATCTTGTCGCGAATTGCGGCCTTCGCGGGGAGAGACTACCTCGACACGAGGGTTCATCGAGATAACCTATCTGCAGGGACAACTTTCCCCGACACAAAACCCCAGCGAAGGCTCGTGAACTTCGTCGGAAGCTTCAAGAGTCTTGCCGGGAAATTCATGTATCTCTGCAGGAACTTCATATATTCATCGGAAACTTCATAAGTCTCCTCGGAAAACTCATACACTCGTCGGAAAATTCACGAGTCCTAATCGAAAAACTCATGCTTTCATCGAAAAATTCATGCATTCATCGGAAAACGCATGAATCTTTGCCGAAAATTCATGATCTTACCGGGAAATTTAAGCATTTCCCCAGACACTACATAAACTCGTCAGAAAATAACGGTCGCCAAAACTAACCTAACTGAATCATGCATCTAGCATGCAACAAAGGAGGGGATCAAAACACTTACTTGGTAGCTGGAGACGGAGGATGACGGTGGTTGACGACGACAAAGACAGCGGCAGCAGTGCATAACAGTGTGACGAAGAAAACTTCTGAGAGGGTGACGAACGTTGAAGAGAATTAGAGCGAAAGTGGAAAGTGTTCAAGCGATTCTCCCCATTCTTATTTATAAGCGTTCTCAACATGCGGGAAAACATGTCGCCGACCATAGCCATCATTTCCCTAAACCTAGGCTAGGACAGGCTATGATGGAACATTTAATAGCCACCACACGTGGCACGAGGAAGATTAGGCGTTTTGTGTTTCCCAAGGTTCAGATTTACGTATTCCAAGATGTCGAGCACACACGTTAGCCCTTCACGTTCCGTTCACAGGCACAACCTCGGGGAACTTTGATACATACCACATTGTCGGGTATAGACGTCGACTTCAGGCAAATCCTTGTAGAGTATGTCCTCGAGGAAAAATCGAAACAAACTCGCGAACACAAGCTGACTCTTGACTGTCGTGTCTGCCTGACAGACGAAAACACCCATAAATGCATCGTCCGCATCAAATACAGGGTCACAACTGCGAGCAGCCATAATCGCTCTCCGTGCAGAGTCCCTTCATCCTCGACACATAGTCTGGCTCTAAGTCATTGCTCCTCGACAGAGGAACAACGACTTGGGGGGACTCTTATTCTGGACTGGCCCAGGGGCTGACCCACCGTCGGGCACAGCCCAACCCAGCTCCACGTAGAGAATGGCCTAACGCAGGCCCAATCCACCATTATGTGGGAGGAAACATTTCTCACACGTCCTCCTCACGTTCTCCACGTTCTCCCCACTAGGAGACGCGTCATCAACCAACTGCCCATGACTTTCGGGCGACGGTTTCGCCCTCGAGAACAGGTCCTCCACTTCCCGAAGGTCATGGGGCAGTTGTCCTAGGACGAAGACCAAATGCTGGTCTTCCTTACTCCCACGTAGGATCCTGGCAGTCATCTGTAATGGGCCTGATGATCCAGCCCACAACAGATGACCGTTGGCCCAACGCCGATGGCATATTATAAATGTCATCCTCCACAGGAGGGTTAGATATTCCAATTCACAATAGCTTTCTGTACTTGCACTCTCTCTCTTTCACTATGAAACTCACTTTGACATCGAAGTGTCTTGCAGGTACACCTGTTAGAAGAGTAATAATGGGGGTTGTTTTTAAATCGTATCCACAGGGATTGTTTTATATTTTGATGCGTGCCTTTCAATAGTTTCGATATTCTAAGTTAACGGTTTCAAAAGTTTCTCAATTGTTTTTAACATTCACTTGTAAAAAAGATTAATTTGTCACAAAGATTTTGTAAAAGGTTTTATAAAAGCATGTTAAGGTTAGGTCTCGCTAATCCTTTCCATGTATAAACGATTAATCAAGCATATGAACTCGGTTTCCGACCAACATAACCGCGTATCCTCCCGACTAAGTTTATGTCTAAAGCAAAATCGTGAGTACCGTTGTTTAAACCGTTAGATGATGTCTCACGCTAACAATCTAAACAACGATCATTAAGATCAATACAATGCGAATAGCAAATCCCAAATCTATGTCTAGAGTTTGGTTTTTAAGAGATGAAATTGTTAGGTCAAGATTTGTGGAATCTATGTCTAGAGTAAAACAAATCAAACATAAGCATTAAGAGAAAACAACTTCATCTATATTGATCAAAAACTTTGTTCATATACAATAGATCAAAAGCAATACATAAAAACAGAATCAACTGCCTCTAACCTCAACATAGAGGGTTTAGCTACCACTTCTCATGGTAGATTGGATAACAAGTAAAGAGAGGAGATGAGTAAACATCCACGCCGAATAATCAAGAATGGATGCAAAATCAGCTTCTCCAAGTGAAAATACAAGCTCCAATGGTAAAAAGACTGAAAACTATGATTTTGGATCAAAATGAACAAAAGATCCCTCAAACATAAAGTGAAATTCTATTTATACATAGCAGAATTCTGCAGTATTCGCACTGCGAGCAATCCATTCGCACTGCGAATGAGGAAAAATGGCACTTTAAGTGCCTCTGAGACTTAAACCGCCCCAAGCAGAAATCGTGGGTTCGCACTGCGAACCCTTCATTCGCACTGCGAATCATTCGCTAGCTACATTCGCACTGCGAATAAACTAGCGAGCCAGAATTCTCAAACCCAGAACTTACTGCCTCTCTTGGCCAGCACCTTCGCACTGCGAACCAACCAGCGAACCTTCGCTGGACCCTCGCCAGGAGTTCGCAGTGCAAACACAAGGTAATCTTAAAGTTGGAACTCTCTGCCTCTGCTCGCTGGCGTATTCGCTGGTCCCTTGCAGTGCGAACCTTCGCTGGGCCTTCGCCAGATTGTTCGCACTGCGAACACCCTGTTGCAGTTAAAAACTCAGTGGAAACTTGCATTGGTTCCATGTGTTCTCAATTTTGCTCCTTTCATGCCTATACCTGCACATTAACACAAAAATTACAAGCTCCACACATATATTCCAATGTACGCATTACAACACAATTTACCGCGTAAATTCACAATTAACCGTTAGAAATAAATGAAAAATGCCAAGTATTTCATACAAATATATAACATGTTTGACATCTAACAAACTCTCCCCAACTTACTCTTTGTTTGTCCTCAAGCAAAGTATGCCTCTCAAGAGGATTTGCTCAAGCACGCAATTCATCCAAGACGTGAAAAACGACTCAACTAAACAACGATCACAACAATGCACAATTACACAATTTAAGAATCTAATGTAAAAGAACTTGTCTCTTAAACAATTTCAAATAATGTTTCAAGAAACAACTAACCCAACATACACATGTCATTCTACACTCCTCTTCGAAAAAGGATTGAAGATAAACGTGCATACAAGCACGGGACAATTACACTCAAATGACAAATGATGCAATACTAAGCAATTTATACCATATCTCAATGGTCATAACAGAAATCATGGAAGTAAGAGATCACTAAGGACTTCAAGGCTGTAGCTTGGTCGGGGTGAACAAAAAAGGGACATTTCTAACGGTCTTTAAAACGAAATTACCGACGCAAAAGAACATTCACTATACACAAATTCACACAACACACTTCATTTCACCAATTTTTCCTTCCACCTTCACAAACTACAGTGCACACTTATTGATTCTATTATTATATTTTTTTTTTAATCAAGCAAACATATTCTCCCTTGTACAACATATACACACTCTTTTCATGACATGCTTGCTTGAAATTTTTTTTTTTCAGAATTAGGAGTAATGCACCCATCTTCTTTTTATTCTCCCCAACTCATTTTCAACTCAACCAAAAGTGAATGTTCCTTGCTTTTTAAGGCAAGGAAATCAAAGTAAACAATTTTCAAAGGTTAAAGAAGAAAATGTTAGAAACTCACCAAATTCAATGATGAACCAAACTTGCAAATTATGTACATAAAACAAGTTCATCATTCAATTGAGTTCTAAACTATTTAGGCTCAAAGGGGCTACCAAATGCTCTCTCCTCACGGGTGAATTACTATATGGATATAGTTGTGCTCAAATTCAAACAAGTGCCTTGATCACTTCTCATACTTCCACAAAATCACATGGTCACAAGATAAGGCATGAATTAAAAGTAAAGACAACATTCATCACAATCCTTAGCATATAGTAATACTTTGGAGGCTACTCACTTTAATGGCTGTTGATCCTAAAATGACACATGTATTCAAAGGAAGTTGTAACATGAAACAACATTTTCAATCGCACCAAGACACAAAGTTCTAAAACATACAAAATTCTCGAACTAGGTAACGATATACCTTTTCGCAACACAATGCTTACGGTACTATCATAGCCCTCACATCTTGGAGGAATCTCCCTTTAAAACACAAGAGTCTCCAACCTACTTCCCAAACTTCATCCTAAAAGAAGGAACATCAGAATAACACATATGCACAGTTTAAGAGTTGAACATTCGTCAACTGAAGAATTCAACTCTTACTAACACTTAACAACAAAAACATACTTAAGTGTTGAGCATTCGTAAACTGAAGAACTCAACACTTAATACCATAATTAAAAACCAACAATTTATTAGTAAAGCGAAACAAAATTTTTTACTGCAAACCATAATCATTACTAATAATAATCATAAAGTGCCTGGTGTATAAAACACCTACATATCCCAAAAAGTACCACACAAGTACGAGTACATCAATATTAGACTAGTAAAAGCTGAAAAAAACAAAATACAAGAAACTTCACTTTGATGACCAAAGGAAGTGTACAAGTCTAAGATCCAAAAAATCAGTCCTCCTCGGACTCAGTCTCGAGAACATTAGTACCCTGCTCATCCTCATGCTCAGTCCCAAGTACATCCGTCCTTTGCCCATCATCATCATCATCATCAGAAATCATAATATCATCGCCATCTCCCCTCTCCTCAGCATCATCATCAGCAGCAGGCTCAACAACATCCTCTCCCCAACTGAAAATAGGCCTGGCCTCAGGCCATCCTGCATGCGCGAGGAACTGCTCCCTCGACATCATAGTGTGCTGCGTAGAAGGGTCACGGATCTGCAATTGGATAACCTGCAAAGAATCATGAATATCAGTCATGGCACGCTGCTGGGCAGCCATCCAATCCCAATTATATTGGCAGATCTCCTGCTGATATGGATAGAAGCTGTGAGATCCAGAAGCAGCACCCTCGCTTGTACCGGTCTCAGCACTAGCACCAGCCCCATAAGATTCAGCTCTAACACCTTTGGGTTTGCAGAATTTGTCGACATATCGATCATCGATAGTCGACGACACAGTAACTTGACGACGCGAAGGCAAAGTCACTCCAGCATCAGCACATAAGGTCATAATCAAACAAGGGAAAGCAAGAGGGGCATTCTTCCTCGAAGCATTCCCACCTAAACCACTCTCAACGATGGCCCTTATTTCATCAGCAATGATCTTTGCGACGTCAATTTCTACGTTAGTAAGGATACTGTGGACAAGGTGAGCCAAACGAATCAGAACTGTGGAGGAATGTGACTTTGGCGTAATGTTGGTCACAACCAAAAGTAAAACAAGTTGAGCCAATGGCACCATATCCTCACGGTGATATCGAACAGCCACTCCTGAATGATTAAACTTTACATTTTTACCTGGGCGTAGGAGATCACGAGTCATTGCGGCAATATCACGATAATTACTCAGCGTCTCATGATACCTATCTTCTTCGCTAGCACGCAGTGGAAGGGGGTCTCCAAGAACTCTGTTAATAGTTCTTCTGTCAAACCTTACCGTTTTCCCGCCAACAAATGTAGTCCAAGTAAACAGATCGCCCTCATCAGGAAGGGCGTTGGAGTAAAACTGATGAACCATTTCCACATTGTATGAATCAACAGGAGTTATCAGTGTATCCCATTTTTTTGCAGTTAACAGGGCAGCAATGGCACGATAACTTCCTTGCTCATTCAGAAGAAACCTCCTCTCCGCAAGGATAGTCCTTGCCTCTAACACTTCATACCTCTGAGCTTGTCTAATTACTCTGAACTGAGTCTCATCAAAGCAGACCGGTGCTTGTCTTGATGTGGATGCTTTTCTTTTCCTTATCATGGTTTTAGGACCCATCTGCACAAATGACAAACAAATCCACACAAAAACACCAAGACAGATAATTAGAATTAAGGACAGACATGCATCAAAATGAGCTATCAGAAAATCAAAAATCTGGGTTGCTCGCTAGATTACTCGCACTGCGAAGCCTGGCGAACGCTCGCCCCAGGTTCGCAGTGCGAACGAGCCAGCAAATGCACGAAAAAATTGAAAAAAATTATGCAGACCCAGATTTCACACATATCATGCTTCTACATGTCACATACTCTCAAAAACCATCAGAAAATTCAACATGCATTGAAACCTAAAACAGACTTCTAAACCAACTTTTTTTTTCCGAATTTCACATGCATAAATCACTAACAAAGTTATAATTTACTCAGAAAGAATAGAGAAAAGAAAATCACCTTGTTGGAAATGGCAGTTGAATAAAAAGACTTGAGAGAAATAGACAGCAAAAAGCACGTGAGAGGGAAAGAGAATTTGAGAGGGTTTTTTTTTCTCTTTTTTGGTTTATGGTTGAAAGTGAAAGTGAAAGACTAGGGTTTGGTCCCCCCCAAGTCAATCAGCACTAACACATGGGTCTTGGGCCTACGTGCAGGCCCACCCATAAAAACCCTCTTTTTTACTGATGTGGCAGCAAAACAACCAAGACTGGTTCGCTGGCGTTCGCAATGCGAATGGCCAGCGAATTCTCGCTCCAGATTCGCAGTGCGAAAGGCTGGCGAATGCTCGCCCAGATTCGCAGTGCGAATGAGCCAGCGAACAAGACAGTTTTTTCAAAATTACAGGTCTGTCTTGCTGCCACACTTCCAAATGTCCAAAATGTAAAAATGACTAAAAACAGCAAACTAAAGCAAAAAATACTTACAATGTTGGGGTGCCTCCCAACAAGCGCTTGTTTAACGTCGGCTAAGCTCGACGGTCCATCACGACCTCACGGATCGCGGAAAGGCACAACTGCAGGATTCCGCTCGAAACCTCCTCCAAGGTACACTTTCAGCCTCTGGCCATTAACTGTCCAATTTTCCTTTGACGTTGTGTCCTCAATTACGATTGCTCCATAGGGCTTGATTTCCACAATCCGAAACGGACCGGACCATTTAGATCTTAATTTTCCGGGAAACAATTTTAATCGAGAATAGAACAATAGGACCAGCTGTCCGACCTCAAACTGTTTGATGACAATTTTTTTGTCATGGTAAGACTTTACACGCTCCTTATACAATTTATTGGAATCGTACGCCTGAAGGCGCAATTCATCCAACTCGTGTAATTGCACTTTTCCTTTTTCGCCGCTTAGAGTTGGATCAAAATTCAAAAATTTTAAGGCCCAAAACGCCTTGTGCTCCAACTCTATCGGCAAGTGACAATTCTTACCATAAACCATTTTAAACGGTGTGAGACCGATCGGAGCCTTGAAAGCGGTCCAATAAGCCCACAACGCATCATCCAGTTTATTCGCCCAATCCTTTCTCGAGGCCGAAACAGTTTTCTCTAAAATACGTTTTATTTCACGATTGGATACCTCCGCTTGACCATTAGCTTGCGGATGATATGGTGTAGCAACTTTGTGCTTCACACCATATTGCTCAAGAGCTTTGTCAAGCTGAGTGTTACAGAAGTGAGATCCTCCATCACTTATTAACACTCGAGGTGTACCAAAACACACAAAAATATTTCTTTTCAAAAACTTCACCACTGTTTTTCCGTCGGCTTTAGCACATGATATCGCCTCAACCCACTTGGAAACGTAATCCACAGCGACCAAAATATATTCATTAGAAAATGAAGAGGGGAATGGACCGACAAAGTCGATCCCCCAACAGTCAAAAACTTCGATTTCTAACATATTTTGTAATGGCATTTCTTGCCGCCGTGAAATACCTCCACTTCTCTGGCACTTGTCACAACTAAGGGCATGCGCATGCGCATCTTTGAATAAGGACGACCAATAAAAGCCCGATTGAAGGACTTTAGCGGCCGTTCTTAACCCATTGAAGTGACCTCCGTAAGGAGAGTTATGACAATGCCACAGAATATTCGTGGCTTCCTCCACTGACACACACCTTCTGAGGAGGTTGTCGACACCAAGTTTAAATAAATGGGGTTCATCCCATACAAATGACTTGGCATCAGACAAAAATTTCCGTTTTTGGTGGTGTGTTAGACCGTCCGGTATCAATCCGGTGGCTTTGTGGTTAGCCATGTCGGTGAACCACGGTCTAACTTGCACTCTAAACAGATTTTCATCTGGAAACTCCTCTTTTACCTCAAATTCATTTTTGGTCACGTCAATGTTGACCAGGCGGGATAAGTGATCCGCCACCAAATTCTCGGAACCCCTTTTGTCACGAATTTCAAGATCAAATTCTTGTAACAAAAGGATCCACCGAATCAGCCTCTGTTTTGAATCAGGCTTGGTTAGCAGATACCTTATAGCCGAATGGTCTGTGTAAACAATGACTCGTGAACCAATCAAATAGGCACGAAATTTCTCCAACGCATACATTATGGCAAGCAACTCTTTTTCAGTTGTTGCATAGTTAATCTGAGCCTCGTTTAAAACTTTGCTCGCATAATGTATAGCGTGGAAAACTTTCATTTTCCTTTGACCCAAAACAGCCCCAACCGCATAATCGCTTGCATCGCACATTAATTCAAAATCTATTTTCCAGTTAGGTGCAACGATTATCGGTGAGGTTGTTAAACTCTTTTTCAAAGAATTAAAAGCAAAAAGACAAGACTCATCAAAGTCAAAAATCTTACCTTGGACGAGCAAGTTGCTCAACGGCTTTGCGACCTTGGCGAAGTCCTTGATAAATCTCCGGTAGAACCCGGCGTGTCCAAGAAAGCTCCTTATACCTTTGACATTCATTGGCGGTGGTAATTTCTCGATAACATCCACTTTGGCTTTATCAACTTCAAGGCCTTTTGCAGAAACCTTGTGACCGAGCACAATTCCCTCGTTCACCATGAAGTTGCATTTTTCCCAATTAAGCACCAAATTAGTTTCCACACACTGTTCCAACACCGTATCCAAATTTTTCAAGCACAAATCAAAAGATTGCCCAAAAATGGAGAAATCATCCATAAAGACCTCAATTGTCTTTTCGATCAAATCCGAGAAGATAACTTGCATACACCGTTGAAAAGTCGCCGGTGTATTACATAATCCAAACGACATCCTCCTATAAGCGAAGATTCTGGAAGGAATGTGAAAGCAGTTTTTTCATGATCATCCGGGTTCACAATAATTTGGTTGTAACCCGAATATCCATCCAAAAAACAGTAAAATTGTTGACCGGAAAGCCTTTCGAGCATTTGATCCATAAAAGGTAGAGGAAAATGATCTTTTCTCGTAGCTTTGTTCAACCTACGGTAGTCGATACACATTCTCTACCCGGTAACGGTTTTTGTTAGAATGAGCTCATTTTTTTCGTTTCGGACCACCGTTAATCCGCCTTTTTTCGGTACCACATGCACCGGACTAACCCACGGGCTGTCAGAAATAGGATAAATCATTCCGGCATCTAACATTTTCACCACTTCCTTCCTAACCACTTCTTTCATAATAGGATTTAAGCGGCGTTGAGATTGAGCAACCGATTTAAAATCTTCCTCCATGAATATCCTATGCATGCAATACGAAGGGCTTATGCCTTTGAGATCGGACAATGTCCATCCCATTGCACCCTGATTTTTTCTCAACACTTGAATTAAGCGGTTTTCCTCCACTTCAGATAAAACACTGCTTATGATCACCGGTTTATTACCACCGTCATCGAGAAAAGCATACTTCAAGGTTGGCGGTAACACTTTCAGCTCAAGTTGGGATTTTTCCTCAATCACCTCTTTTTTTAGAATTTCCTCTTCATACTTCCAAGGTTGCAATTCTTCCAAAGCTTCAAGCTCTAACAAACATTCTTCAAGAGCTTGCTCTTCTTCAACCGAGAATACTTCCAAGGAATCATCCAAAGCTCTTTGTAAAGGATAATGACATGAATTTGCTTTGTAACTTCAAAACTTGCTTTCTCCGTTGCATCGATTCGGAAACAATCACCTTTATCTTTCTTGTGCTTCATGGCATCATAAAGATTGAAACACACCTCTTCATCTTGGACTCTCACTTTCATGAGACCATCGTCCATGTCAATTGCCATACGGGCAGTTTTCATGAAAGGCCTTCCAAGAATCAAAGGTGCATCCTCATCCTCCTCCATTTCAATTACAACAAAGTCGATCGGAAACAAAAATTTGTCCACTTTGACCAACACGTCTTCCGCTACACCGTGAGGACGGATAGTGGACTTATCGGCGAGTTGCAACGTCATTTGCGTGGACATCAATTCCATGTGGCCTAGCCGTTTCACAATCGACAATGGTATCAAGTTGATGTTAGACCCCAAATCAATCAATCCATTACCCACATACATGTTTCCTATCGTAACCGGCAATGTAACTCGTCCCGGATCACATTCTTTTCGCGGGAGAGTCCGTTGAATGATGGCACTACAGCTTGCATCCACCATAATCGTCTCCTGATCTGTATACCTTTTCTTCTTCGTGAGGATATCTTTCATGAATTTCGCATATTTAGGCATCTGCTCCAAAGCCTCGGAAAATGGAATATTTATTTGTAATTGCTTGAAGATATCCATAAACCGAGAATAGTGCTGCGCACTATCTTTCTTTGTAGGAGCATGCGGATATGGTAGATGTTGAATCAGAATATTGTTCATCGGCTCCTTTCCCTTCTTAGTTCTCTTCACTCTTTCTTCACTCTCTATTTTTTTCTCACTCTCACTTTTTTCTTTCTCATTTTTTTCTATCTCATTTTCAACTAAAACACCCTCAACATTTTTTTCTACTTCAATCTCTTCCCTATCCTTTTCTTTTTCAACTACAACCTCCTCCTCCACTCTCTTTTTACCTACACCCATGTCAATCTCTCTTTCACTTCTTGTGAGAATTGCTTTACAATCCTTAGGATTCAGAAGCGTATTTGTCGTAAAGGGCCCTTTTTGTTGGTCGGCCAATTGTTTTGATAATTGCCCGACTTGCGTTTCAAGATTCCTTATGGTGGCATCGGTGTTCTTTTGATTTGAGATTGCCATTTGCATAAATTGTGTAAGAGTGTCTTCCATCTTTGTATTTCCAACGGGAGCTTGCGGAGGTTGAGTGTAATTTTGGTATTGTTGACGGTTTGATGGTCCGGCTTCTTGCGCTCTCCATTGTTGTTGATAACCTTGGTTAGGCCTTTGTTGGTAACCTTGGTTGGCTTGTTGATACGGAGGTCGGAGTTGGTAACCTTGATTTCCCGCGTAATTTGCTTCCTCCACAACGGGAGGACAATAACCGGTCAGATGGTCACCTCGACATAATTCACACACTAACAATTGCACATTTTTACTTGAAGATTCATGCATATCTTTGAATTGTTGCGGCAGCTTAGACATTTGCTTCGTTAACAACTCAACCTGTTGTGATAACAATTTGTTCTGCGCGAGGATAACATCGGTTGTTCCTAATTCCAACACTTCCGGAGTTCGTTGAGCAGGTCCATGATTGTGACTACCTTGATGACCGTTCAAGGCCATTTTATCAATGATAGTTGTGGCTTCCGATGCGGTTTTGCTTAACAAGGATCCACCGGCGGTGGCATCCAACAAGGTTTTGTGTACAAGTTGCAGCCCATTTCTAAATATATGAATCTGTGACAATTCATCAAAACCATGGCCTTTGCACTTTCGTAACATTGATTTGAACCTCTCCCAAGCTTCGTTGAGAGATTCATTAGCTCCTTGTGTGAATACCGCGATGGCGGTCTTTGCTTCCATAAACCGAGTGTGAGGGAAAAATCTTTCCAAAAATTTCTCTTCCAAAGCATTCCAATCCGTCATTATGGCAGTTGACTGATCAAGGTACCATTCCTTGGCCTTCCCAATGAGGGAATGCGGGAATAGTCTCTTGAACAGAGACTCCTCTTCTGCTTCCGGTGCACCAGTCGCTCCCGCTATTTCATAGAATTTTGTCAAATGGGTGAAAGGATCTTCATGATCCATACCCGTAAATGGACTTTGATATAACAGTTGGAGAATTCCGGTCTTCATCTCAGCATGACGACCATTGTGTGCATGGCGAGCGAACTGAGCATTGTGTCTCGGACTATTTGTACATGGCCTAGAAGCAGGTGGTGGTGGTGGTGGTGGTGGATCTGTCTCCATTACTGGAAGTATTTGTCGAACAGGTGGTGGTGAAGAAGTATTTTCCTCTTGTTCTCGCTTCTGTCTCGCTAGCTGCCTCCTTCGTCTATTCTTGCTGTTGATTCTATGAGCGGTTTTCTCAATCTCAGGATCGAAAAGAAGTTGGTCCGCCGGTAGTTTCCCTCGCATAAACTAAGTCTGCACACTAAACAAAACAGATTAACAAGCTCAAGATAAAGTGGTAACAGCTTAAAATAACTCAACTATCGCAATGCTTGCAATATCAATACACAATCCCCGGCAACGGCGCCAATTTGTTAGAAGAGTAATAGTGGGGGTTGTTTTTAAATCGTATCCACAGGGATTGTTTGATATTTTGATGCGTGCCTTTCAATAGTTTCGATATTCTAAGTTAACGGTTTCAAAAGTTTCTCAATTGTTTTTAACATTCACTTGTAAAAAAGATTAATTTGTCACAAAGATTTTGTAAAAGGTTTTATAAAAGCATGTTAAGGTTAGGTCTCGCTAATCCTTTCCATGTATAAACGATTAATCAAGCATATGAACTCGGTTTCCGACCAACATAACCGCGTATCCTCCTGACTAAGTTTATGTCTAAAGCGAAATCGTGAGTACCGTTGTTTAAACCGTTAGATGATGTCTCACGCTAACAATCTAAACAACGATCATTAAGATCAATACAATGCGAATAGCAAATCCCAAATCTATGTCTAGAGTTTGGTTTTTAAGAGATGAAATTGTTAGGTCAAGATTTGTGGAATCTATGTCTAGAGTAAAACAAATCAAACATAAGCATTAAGAGAAAACAACTTCATTTATATTGATCAAAGACTTTGTTCATATACAATAGATCAAAAGCAATACATAAAAACAGAATCAACTGCCTCTAACCTCAACATAGAGGGTTTAACTACCACTTCTCATGGTAGATTGGATAACAAGTAAAGAGAGGAGATGAGTAAACATCCACGCCGAATAATCAAGAATGGATGCAAAATCAGCTTCTCCAAGTGAAAATACAAGCTCCAATGGTAAAAAGACTGAAAACTATGATTTTGGATCAAAATGAACAAAAGATCCCTCAAACATAAAGTGAAATTCTATTTATACATAGCAGAATTCTGCAGTATTCGCACTGCGAATGAGGAAAAATGGCATTTTAAGTGCCTCTGAGACTTAAACCGCCCCAGGCAGAAATCGTGGGTTCGCACTGCGAACCCTTCATTCGCTAGCTACATTCGCATTGCGAATAAACTAGCGAGCCAAAATTCTCAAACCCAGAACTTACTGCCTCTCTTCGCCAGCACCTTCACACTGCGAACCAACCAGCGAACCTTCGCTGGACCTTCGCCAGGAGTTCGCAGTGCGAACACAAGGTAATCTCAAAGTTGGAACTCTCTGCCTCTGCTCGCTGGCGTATTCGCTGGTCCCTCGCAGTGCGAACCTTCGCTGGGCCTTCGCCAGATTGTTCGCACTGCGAACACCCTGTTGCAGTTAAAAACTCAGTGGAAACTTGCATTGGTTCCATGTGTTCTCAATTTTGCTCCTTTCATGCCTATACCTGCACATTAGCACACAAATTACAAGCTCCACACATATATTCCAATGTACGCATTACAACACAATTTACCGCGTAAATTCACAATTAACCGTTAGAAAGAAATGAAAAATGCCAAGTATTTCATACAAATATATAACATGTCTGACATCTAACAACACCCCATTCTCTTCTCAACCACCGTTGAACTAGGAGCTCACGACGTGTTGCTGACCACTGATATTCTTCTGATCCCGGTAAGATCAATATATATATATATATCAGGCGCATCCAATTTGCAGTTTTACAACAGTGGAATGTATAACCGTAGTAGAATTAGTGTTAACGAAGGCGTATTTTGTAGTAGTGTATATATGACAGTATGGTTTGTGTCGCTCCCGGGATTTTCATCCTAGTACAAACGCGAAAGTGGCACCGAAACAGAGTCGCCAGCAATGTGTATTTATCCCAAGAGAGGGAAAGGAAACACTGCGTAAACCTGAGAGGAAGGATAGAGCATGGTCTTGCGACCAAAAGAATTGGGTTCGGGAGTCGGTTACGCGAGAGGAAGGTATTAGCACCCCCACGCGTCCATCGTACCCGATGGGATCCACGCTTGCTTGTCTCGATCAAAGGGTGTCGTCGACTGGAGCTCCGCTGCTACTGGAAAGAGAAAGAAACAGGAAAAGGAAAAGGGAAAAGAGAGAGAGAGAACAAGGAACAAATGTAGGGAAAATGAAAGAAGTGCTCGAATGGGCCCTACCCCACTGCCTACGTATCTCATCGGGAACATGAGAATCAGAGCGACGTAGTTCCCCTCACTAGGGATGGATTGTTTGTGTTTTTTTAGGGAACGACTAACGTTCTAGCTCAGGTGTTGCAGGCTCGCTGGTCCGAGTGCGTTACCATCTTGCAAGAGAACGAGGAGAAGCACGTTCGTACGTTGAGAGTGAATGAGGTGAGAAAAGAATTCCCGAAGGAAAGACGTTATTGTTTGTTTTTGTCTTTTAGAAGAAAGAAGTGTTTTAAAGGTTTTTGGTGTTTTGTAACTCGTATTGTATTTAAGTCCTTCATATAGGATCGAATGCCTTGCATATCTACCCAAGACGGGACGTACGCTAAACATTCCCAAAGAAATGAGAGAAGACCCCTCACCTCCTTGTTCCCACATGAAAGGCCTAAATACAATAGGTGTTATGCCTTTATTAAATGTTTTTTACTTTTATTATGAGATAAGAAAAAGTGACTCAAATGGAGCAAAAGGTGAAACTAATAGGGGAAACTAAGACTCAAACCCTAGTGTTAGCATGCTTGGAGCTCTTACGGTTAATGAGGTTTAAGAACTCTTAATCCTAAAAGAAAAGAAAAGAAGAAAGAAAGAAAACAACTTACTTCCTAGATGGAAGTTAAGTTGTTTCTAAGAGGGATGAAAGAAGATTATGAAAGCAAAACATTATTAAATGCTTAAACAACACAAATTGAATGATTAAAAGGTGAAGGAAGAAATTAGAATGTGGATGCGCATCCACACTCAAGTGACTTACCATTAGCCCCTGAAATGGTTAGTGCACTGAAGAAACAAATTAAGATGAAAAGGTAAGACTTAAACAAATCAATAACCAAAGTAAAAACAACTTAAAAGTTAAAGAAAGTGCAAAGTCAGAATGTATATCATAAGAATGATCTCCAATAATAAGAGAACAAACACAAATCAAATGTTCACAATCAAAGTATTAAATCACAAAGAAATGCATTAGGAAAGAAAATAGATGAAACATGAGTGGATATGCAAAGTGGTCATGCAATAATGCTTCATGAAAGGTTAAAGTCAGAATATGGACAACCTAAACATATGCTTAAACATGCTATAAAAATGTCACATAAGGCAAACCAACAAGTATCTAACCATTAGGAGTGATTAGGAGAAGAAGTGAGAAGATGGAAACATGAATATAACATGGAAAGAAATCATTTAATGCCAAAATCAAACCTAAAAGAATTCAAAAATGAAACTCATAGATCCAATTCAGAAGTAACATGACATGCTAAGGTGAATATAAGATGCACAAACAAATCACAATCAAGGAATTACAAGTCATTTAGAAACTAGAAGAGAAAGAAACATGCACTTGGATGAAACATGTTAAAGTATGCAAAGTGAGACATAAATGGCATATGAAATGAATGCAACACTTTAAGGTCAGAATCATACATGATATGGAATGCAAATGGATATTATAACATGTCACAAACAAACCAAAAACAATTCAAGTTGTCACTTAGATGCAAAAGAAAGAAGAGATAGGCCAAAAGGAAACATGTAAAACATGCATTGAATATGTGCACAAAAGACATCAACTTCAAATCAACAACCCATAATTCCAAACAATAGACCTATAATATTCTAAACATGGCTCAAAAAGGTCAAGAAGAATGACATCAAACAATGGCCCTAGTGCCTTATCAAGCAAGCAACCAAAAATGATCAAAGAACTTCATGAAAAGAGACATCACACATGTGTTATCAAAGAACTAGCAAACATGATTTAAAAATTACCAAATTAGGTCCTAAGAGACCTCAAACAGAGACAAGTATCATACCAAAAAATCATACAAAAATTCAGAAGGAAATGGTCTCAAACAATCAAACAAAAGTCACTTAGGACACATGAGCCAAAGGTACAAAAATGGGGACCTAAATGCAATAAAATAAAGTCCTAAAAATTAAACAAAAATATTTTTATGAATTTTTAGATGTTATTTGATTGATTCAAAAACAATGATTCAAAAATGTTTAATGATCTATGAGAAATAAAATTTTGAAATGAAGGTATGCAAATAGGATCAATTTCCAAAAGAAATAAAAGAAAAATCATGGATTAATATGAAAATATTCACAAAATCACGATTAAAAATAATAGAAAATTATTTTAATATGTCAAGATGCAACATGAATTTTTATAGAATTTTTAATGACAATTTAGTATTTTTAAAATTCAATTATGAAACATGTACATAAAAAAAAATGAAAGAAAACAAATAGAGGTGCAGGCAGCAACAAAAACACGTTAAAAATGAAAAGGATCAAAGCAAGGGGGTGGGGAAAGCAAGCCCAACACAAAAGTCCAATAGCGAAGTCAACTAAGAGCATGTGGAAATCAGTCAACCCTCAGACTCACTAACAACCCTAGGATTAATCAGACGTTCACAATTAAGTCAACAAAATAATCAAGTAGCCAAGATCAACAAACAAGATTAAGAGGCACACGATAAAATGGTACACGCGCACACACCAAGCACAATCAGAGCACAATAGGATCCCACGTGATAGGAACATGCATTTTTTAATTTGTTGGCAACACTTCATCCGCATGATTAATCAGACGTCTTAGAATCAGTCAACCACTTAACAAGTATTCAAGATGAGAGTGTATGATATGAGGGCACATGGTAGCACGCATGAGGCATTAAACACACAAACCACAAGAACAAATTCAGAATTAAAATCACGTGGAAAATTGTGGATCATTGGATCAATCAAATCAACGGATGAAATTCAAACTGGATAAAAACCCTAGCCATCACTCACCGGCCGGAGAGGGACCTCCGGTCACCTTCTCCGGCGAGAACCACCACCTGCAAATCTTACATGTTCACAGAAATGCACAATGCGCATACCAAAATGAAGCTGAGATAATGGAGATTAAGGACACACAATTATTTTTCATAGAACAAACACATACATGGAGAACAGAGGAGATTAAAACATGCCCTAACTTTTGGATCTACGCCTCTATGAGGCCTATCAACTAGCCGGAGTATCAAATGCTCCTATTGAGCTCACATCAGCAAGAAACAAGCTAAACAAGATGTAAATCGTGCTAAGGAAGTTTGAGAGATTGAAACCTGAAAATGTTGCAAACTGGATTTAAAAGAAAACCAGAGATTCTTGCTTCCTCTTTGAGCTTCACTTGGCCAAATAAAGGCTTTGAAATTCTGAAGAATGATGATGAATATGGATTTGCAGTGTGTTTACTTTAAGGATCCAATGCTACTTTAAGTTCAGTGATGCTTGAGGATGAAGCTTGAAGATGAAGTTAGAGGAGAATGATGATGGCTTCGTGCAAACTCAGAGAGAAAATGGAGAGAAATTGAGAGAGAAAGCTTGAAGTGTTTGAGAGGGAGAGTGAAAAAAATGAAGCTGAAATGAATTTTGGAGTCAAGTTTCTGATTTATAGTTTGAGTTAAAATGAACCATAGGTGGTTAAGTGAGTTGGTTAGAGTGAGTCATGTGAGTTAAGGTGAGTCATCCCTAACTAACTGAGCCAAGTTAGTTAGGGCGAGTCGGCTAATGGCTGTGCTATGGTGATAGTGATTCATGGTGTGTTATGGTGGAGATGAGAGTGAAGCTGAGATGGCACGGCTGGTGTAGCATAAAACTTGTTCAGCAAGTTTGTTCTTTCCATTCTCATGTAATAAGTAGCATGGCAAGGCACGTGCAACACATGTTTGTAAGGAAATGTTAGTTCAAATATAGCAAAGAATGATGATGTGATCATGCGTGCAAATTGGCAAAACAACACCCACAATATTATCTCTTTTTCTGGTTTTGTAACAACACCATGTCTCAATGCAACAATGGATGTTTGAGAAGGTAATTCTCCATGTTCATGGCATGGAATTGCATGCTTTTGGAATCATTGGAAAGAAGGCACATAGTAGAACAAGTTTGGTATGTATCTTGGATTGAATTGAGGCTTGGAAGAGGTTGGAAAATGGCCTAGAACATCCAAGTTTGGAACTGGTCATAGGCGAGGCATATGGTTGATTGGCAAAGCAACATGGCGCCTGGGTTTTTGGCATAATCACCCTATCTCGAGACCAATATTTCTCCATCATAACTTGATCAGATCAAAATTTATCCAACATCAACATTGAAGAGGGCATTGCGAAGAACAACTTTGATGTTGAAAAGTTTTCCATTTGGAGCCTTTATCATTGAGAAATTAAGCTTGACATTTGGCCCACCAAGTGTTTGAAAAAATGATGGCGCGTGGGCCTAGGAATTCTTGGTCATGACCTGATTTTGGACCTACTTTGCTCAAACTTTGATCAATCATATCTCACTCAATTTTGATCCAATGAAGATGTTCTTTATATGGATTTGAAGCTTGAAACAAGATCTTTTATTGTGGCCTGGTAGATTTTTGATTTGATGCTTTAAAAATGAGAAATCCTGACTCAAAGTAGGGTGCAAGATGGCCCAAAATTACTATTTTTGGAAACCCTACACTTGCTATTTTTGGCAGTTTTATGATTTCTTGATTTTTCATCATTCCTCCATCATTTCTTGATCAAATTTTGTCCATTGAACATATATATCATGAATTTCATGAATTTGACCTCAAAAAGTCAGGAATTGACTTTGTCACTGCACAGTTGACTTTTTCCCCAATTTATTGATTATCAAGCAACTGATCAATTGAAACCCTTCTGAAACCAATTGATGAACAATTTTCCATCCATATACACTTAAGAACATTAGGAATACCATGAGATCAAGTTTTGCCCAAAAAATCAGAGATAAATTGATTTTAGGTCAAACCCTAATTCTGGCCCCCTCTGGTTAGGAGGAAATTGCACATCTTCCAAATCCAAATTCCTCTGAATATGACGTGTATCCTCTCAAACAAAGATGAGACATGCCATTTGGAGATGATAAAGACTCAAAGAGCTTGCCCATTTGGGGTCCAAATCACAATTTTTAACTGCCTTGTATAGGAGATTATGCACTGCTCAATCCTCTTGATGAATTCTCCTCTTCCCATCCCATGTGGGATCAAGGTGAGATGATATATGATGTAAGAGACCCTTGAGGCTTGTTTGAAGCACTTGGCTCTTATTCTTTAGCTTTGGATGATCAACACCTCTGAAAAATCACTGATCACATGCCCTTATGCAAGATGCAATGCAATGCTTGATGTTTTTTTTTTTTTTCTATGCTTGAATGCAATGCAATAAAATGAAAGCTCATGCTAAATGATATGAAGAAATGAGAGGGCAAATTTTGGGGTATTACAGTTTGGATACAGAGGAAGTAGGGACATATCAGATGGACCTCCTCCGAATCCCTCTGGCACGATATCCTCACCCTTCGGAGGTGACACTGGATCAACAGGTTCATCAGCGGGAGGTGACACTAGATCGGCAAGAGGTGGCACTAGTGCATCCTGACGCCTGCGGGAGGATGGAGGAAGTGACGTGTTAACTGGTGAATCCCGTCTCCTACGGGAAGAAGAAGAAGAAGGTGGAGTGGCCTGAGATGAAGGTGAAGTGGCCAAAGATGGAGTTTCTTGAGGTGAATGCCGAGCCCCAGGAGTATACTGCGCCCTAGAAGTCGACTGTGCCCTAGAAGTCGACGTCTCTACCTGACTAGAGGTACCTGCTGCCTTCGGAACCTGCTGGCTCCGCTCCCGCCGAACGGATGCGTGCAGGGCAACCCTGCTATGTCGCAGTTTGTCGACTCTATCAGCCATTATGCCTGTAAGGTAAAATTAGGCATATCATTAGTTAACGCAAAAGAAGAACACAAAATTATAAAAAAACAGACTGCAGGAAAATTCCAGAGATATAACTACGGAAAAACCTTTTATAATATTTTGGAGATGCATCTCTGGAAGTTCCCAAAGTATATGAAACGTTGAACAATTCCGGAGATGTATCTCTGGAAAGTTCAGAGATTCAGAGGTCGCGAGAATGACGTCCTCTGCTACTTGCATTGTGAAAAATATACATCCGATCGTCCATTTGAGCCAACAAACAATGCATATACTAACTTTAAACTATGTTACATATGGTTTTTACACAATTCTACCCCTAACAATTAATTCCTACTCGTTTACACTAAAACTCGAATATTTACCGAAAACTTGAAAAACATACCCGAAATTTATGATTTGGGTGATGTTGAATGATGAAATGAATGATGCTTGTTGTTTCCTTGAGCCTCCTATTGATGAAATCTGATTTGGTGAAGTTGGAGAATATTGAGAATGAGAAGAGTTGAAGAGTTGTGTTTGAAGGAAAATGAAAAGTGTGAGAGGAGAAGAGTCTGACGCGATATTAACTTCCAAAATGTTTCGGAGATACATCTCCGGAATATTTCAACGTTCACTTAAATTTTGGTGCGTCCGAAGATATATCTCTGATATCAGAAAATATTTTTAAAATTTCAAATGATGCGATAGAAATACATAGAGTGGAAAAAAATCCTCTAATTTAATTGCTAACAAATATAATATTATGAATTATTAACTTGATTCAATAAATCAATTAATAATTTGATTGCTAACAATTATAATATTATTAATTATTTACTTTACTCAATAAATCAAATAATACTTTAATCATTAGCAACTATAATATTATATCAAATATGTTTAATTATATTACACAGCAATAATACTTTTAATTGTAATTTTAAATTAATATAAACGTATGTTATATAAATAATTATATTATCAATTTTATAAATTAAACGAATCTCATTGATAATTATCTATATTTTATACATTTTAATTTATTACAATAAATCATAAAAATTTGATTCTCAATATTACAGATAAGATTTATTTGATTTTTCTATAAATTAATTAAAATTATATAAATTAATTAAAATTAGATTATATTTATTTAATATTATAAATTGAGTTTGTGTAATCCGTGTTACACGCATCTTTTACTAGTTGATACTAAAATGGATGAGAAATGAAAAAAATATATATAAAAGGAAAAAAATTGAGGAAATCAATAATCATAGTGTACTATGTATTAAAATTTGTGGTGTAGGAGTAACATTTTTAGATGAAAAAGTCAATTACGACAGAATCAGATTTTCTTAAACCCAAATAAATACCCCTTAATATCAAAAAAATAATTATCCTCTAGTTAAAAAATGTTTACTAAATTTGATACACATGTATTAACATTGATGTTATCATCATCTCAAATACAACACTATCAAGTTGAAACTGAATTTCCAACCTCACCGTGCGCACTACGCACCAGGCTTTCTTTAACTTCAACACACTTCGTTTTCAAACTAACATTCGAAAAAACAGAATAAAATTAAAAAAAAATTCAAATAAAAATTTCTCTCTGTTATATCGTTCTGTTGTCTCTTCTTTCTCTCTCTTCTCCTCTGAAACTAAGTTCCAGCTTGGAAGGGTCCACCACTCCACGGTGGAGTTTCTGGATCTCACCGTCGCTATTTCAGCTTTCTCCCTTAACTTTGACACAAAGTAAAACATTCTTTTCTTCGATAATTTCTTTCGGTTCGTTTTGATTCTGATTCTTGTTCTTAGTGAAGAGGAATTTTAGGGTTTTGTGGTAGAGAAAGAAAGGGGATTACGACGTCGGTTTAGGATGCCGGGGCGTCGGTCTAAGTCGGAGAAGAAAGATGACGACGAGAAGCAGCTCCGGCGAGACCCGTATGAAGTCCTTGGCGTTAATCGGAACTCCACCGATCAGGAAATTAAATCCGCTTACCGGAAAATGGCTCTCAAGTATGATTCTTTGACCTTATTGCCGTTTAATTTCTTTTTATTTTTGAATTTTGAACTGAGTTTGGGGTTTTTTTTTTCCGGGGATTAGCGGTTTTGTTATCAATGTTTAATTATAAATAAGTGATTTGAATTCACTGTGTTATGGTTAATGATGGTTATGATTTTGGTAGGTGGAAGTGGAACAGACACAGTAGTAATGGTTGGAAAAATACAAGGGTTTTGTTTGAAATTGGTGAAGAGTGAATATAGTGTATAGTCTCAGTTTTCATATATTTTGGGTTGAGTTGTGTTTGAAAAATTGTTATTCTTCCTTTTAACTGATGATGATGCTATAAAATGAGTGTATTTGGTTGCAATTCTTTGGGAAAGACATAACTTGAGAAAACAATGACACTGTAGGAAGACTCTGGTGCTGCCACTTGATCAAGGCCTACGATAAGGCATAGGGACTAGGCACAACACCGATACTGACTCATGAACGCTGATAATAGTTTAAGAAAAAATATAGTGATTGAAGATAATATGTGCCATTGTCATATCAGTGTTGAACATTAGGCACACCTTCAATCCGAAGTGTCTGTGTCACATAGGTGAAAACTAGTATTTTAACACAGAGCTGCACAATCTCTTGCCAAATTATTTCATTCGCTTGTTTATCCTAGGTGAAGTTATGATCCCTGAGAGTGTTCTTGCATTCTTATGATTTCCCCCACTTTATGTATCAGTTGGTAGGTTTTCTGAGGTTCTTGAGCCAGAACTAACTTGGAGTTTGGTCGGTTAGATGAATTCCAAATTTTATGAAATTTTAATATAGATGATTCATGAACGCAAAGTCATTAACTAATACTGTGGCTAGGAGTTGAATGAAGTTTTAAGTGCTTGATATTATAGTTCATAGTTCATCTGAATTTGAAGAGTTTAATGCTGATCAGTATTGAATGCTGATTAGTTCATCTGTCTTTGTGTATAAAGTTCTAGTGTATTTTTTGGCAGAACATTAGTCATAGGTCTTTTCTGGGTCCCAAGATCAAATTAAGATGACACAGATCAAATTTATCTGAAGAAAGAAAGGAGAAGAAGCTGTGAATATAAAATAAAAAGAGTACTATGTTGACTTAATGGAGTCTTATTAAATAAATTACTGAAGTGTTAATGAATATAAAATTAGATAAATGTACCATAATCATTAATGACTTAATGGAGTTTTACTAAATAAATAAGTGGACTTCCATTCAAGGTGCACCTGGGTTACTCAAGTTTACTGTTCTTACTCTCATCTTTTGATCTGAGCATGGTTGGTTATTATATTAATTGGCTTAAAATGTTCTATTTCAGGTTTCATCCTGACAAGAATGCTAATGATCCCAAAGCAGCTGATATGTTCAAAGAGGCTACCTTTTCTTATAATATCTTGGCGGATCCTGAAAAACGGCGTCAGTATGACTCATCTGGCTTTGAGGTGATATAAGTCAATGTTTTGAACTGTTAAGATTTTTGGAGGGTCGTCAACCCTCCATGTTTACATTCTTATATTACCTTTCAAAGATTCCAAATTTGCTATTGTGTACCTAATCTATTCAATTAGGTCACTAGTGTTGAAATAGTTTCATGCTTGCTTGTAGGCCGTTGAATCAGATAACCAAGAGTTAGAGTTGGATCTTTCAAGTTTGGGTGCTGTCAACACAATGTTTGCTGCACTTTTTAGGTTAGAAGGTTTCACTTCCTTCTCTTCTTATTTGCATCTTCACCCTTTTTTCTTCTTGACTGCTTAGTAGAGATATTTTTTTTCTATGAAATCTCTCCTCCTTTGGTTTTATGCTCCCTGTATCATAAACTTTCTCCACGTATAACAGCAAACTTGGTGTACCAATCAAGACAACTGTATCTGCGACTGTTTTGGAAGAGGCACTTAATGGGTTAGTTACAATTCGCCCTCTTCCATTGGGAGAGTTCATATCTAAAAGGGTTAGTACTATTTTCCATATGATTGCTCTCTTTACAGTCATAATATTTTTTATTTATGCTTTGGTGCTTTTGTCTCAGGTTGAGAAGCAGTGTGCACATTTTTATTCAGTTACAATCACAGAAGAGGAAGCAAGAGCTGGATTTGTTTGTCGAGTACAATCATCAGACAAAAGCAAGTTCAAGGTTCAACTTTAATTTTTTGCTATTAATGTATTAAAAATTGAATGCTAGTTATGCTCAACTGGCCATTCTTAATATTTTTCTTTCTTGCTCTATGGAGCTGGTTTTTTTTTGCAATAATTTATGAAATATATGATCTAAATAAATCACAATGTTGAAGCTTTTTGAATTTATCAGTATATCTATCATGTCATTGATCTCCTTTATTGGAGATCGGCAGAGGATAATGTTTATCATTCCATGCTTTATGTATATCATAGGCTTGCTGAAAAATCCGCTGTGCGAGATGCCTATATATAGTGATAATCACTCCTTTTGTTTGATCATTTTCATATGTGTTGGGTTTCTTTGAAACATTAAATAATTAGGAAGATTATCAATCACTTATCTTCCTCATCTATGTCCTGCAAACAATAATCTGTCAGATATGAAAATGATATATTTTTTTTCCACGGTGTTGATTAAACTTTCTTTCCACAGTTATTGTATTTCGACCAGGAAGACAATGGTGGCTTTAGTCTTGCCCTCCAGGTATAAAACATTTTCTCCTGTTTGTACTAACATAATGTGTTTTTCTTTATCCCAAGAAATTATGTCTGATGTAATCTGCAGTCCTTGTATGTTAGTGGCTCTCTTGTAACCCTTAACACACACTTGTAGCCATTTAATACATACACTGTTTTTGCATCTTTTGAACGTTCTCTGATGTTAATAATTACTGATGTAGGAAGACAGTGCAAAAAATGGAAAGTTTACTTCTGCTGGAATGTATTTTCTTGGCTTTCCTGTTTATCGGCTAGATCAAACAATGAACTCCGTGAGTTGCTACTGCAAATTGAAAATTTTCACTTCAAATTTGTCTAATTTCAAATTTTAAATTTGGTTCAATTATTTTTCTACAGATAGCTGCTGCCAAGGATCCTGATACTTCATTTTTCAAAAAGCTTGATGGGTTCCAGCCCTGTGAATTAACCGAATTGAAGGCTGGTACCCACACATTTGCGGTTTATGGTAACACATACTTTTCTGCCCAGTCATGTTTGTAATTAAATGTAATTATGCTCTACAGGAATTGACCGTTACATGCTGTCCAATATCATGTAGGTGACAACTTTTTCAAAAGTGCAAACTATACAATAGAAGTCCTGTGTGCTGCACCTTTTAATGAAGAAAAAGAAAATTTAAGAAATGTAGAAGCTCAAATTTTGTCCAAGAGAGCAGAAATATCAAAATTTGAATCAGAATATCGAGAGGTATGCACTTCAATATTAGGATTGCAGTCCATATGTATCCAATTATTATGTCATTTGATCAAACCTCATGTTGGATTTTTGTAGGTTCTTGCACAATTCACAGAAATGACAAGCAGATATGCACATGAAATGCAAACGGTGAGTTTTTCCTACTCCAGTGGCCCGTTAGAAAAAAACTCATCAGATGGAAGCAACTGAAGTGAAACTATTTATTTATTCTCTTTGCAGATTGACGAGCTATTGAAACAAAGAAATGAGATACATGCCTCGTACACGGTTGTTCCTTTAAAACGGAGTAGTAGCAGCAAGGGCAGAAATAGAACATCTTCAAAGGACTCAAAAGAAGATGGCGAAGCAAGAGAAAAGAGGAGTACAAGAGAACGACCAAGGAAGAAAAAATGGTATAACCTCCACTTAAGAGTTGACAAGAGAAAGGCTTGCTAAGGTGAGAGAATTGGAGAATTAAGAAATTCTTAATTCTTTTGCTGTCACTCATCATGTATTATTAAGTAACGCATTATTTTATAGTTGCTTGTCAACTCTGAATGCCGCGATCAAATGCTATAATCGTTTGATCTTTTGATTATATAACTCTTGTACATGGTATAAGAGGAAGGCAACAAAACAACCAAATGTAGTTGGAAGTTTTTATTTATGTTTGCCATTCAAGGATGACAACAACACATACTTCTTGTTGATTTTGTATAATCCCTTTCCCCTCTTTCCTTTTACTTTGTCTCTTAGTAGCTCTCATCTTCAGGATTCGTATTTGTAAATTGTTGATTTATTGATGAAGAATGGTAAATTCTCTAAGCGGGTTGTAATTTTATTTTGAAATATTGGCCAAGCGTTGGAAGATAGAGCCTGGTATTTTCTTGTTCAATACTACTAAATAATAATCTCAAATGTTGGCTAGATATGGGGCCGTTATTATTTCTTCTACAGTAATTGTTCTATATTGTATTTGATCTCCCTCCCTTGTATGTTTTATGTATATCAAGTTTTTTCTTTTATTTTGTTTTAAACTTTGTTTTTTTTTTTTGAAAGCCCTAAAGTTGTTTTAAACTTCGTAATTTTTGCCTCCTTCCGGATTCAATATGCATAATGATTCATGTCAGTACATTTATTTTTTACATTTAATTGGGGTAATTAAGAATCCTTCTCAGAACTTTGTCTTTATACACTGCATGTTATAATTATAAGTTCAGTGATTTGCAGCTGTAGCATCGCCTGTCTTTAGTTTATTTTTTCAAAGTTTGACTATTTATATATTTATATGTAGTAAATGATAATTTCTGATTTTTTTTTTAAATAACTAAGTTTTTCAAAAAAAAAAAAAAACAAACTCAAATAATTAACATTTTAAATTATTTATCGAAGTAAACATCTTTCTAAAAAAAAATTCATCACATAGAGGAAGTACCATTGCTTGTGGGGCATGCACTCTAAATTGGTTTTAGGTGCCATTGCTTCTGCCTCATGCGGTAGTGTCATTCCAATGGCTATGGTCCATGCATGCTAATATTAAAAGCATGTGACATTCCTTCTGTCTTCTATTTTATATTATCTTCTCATTCTCCTTTTTTTTTCTTTTAAAATATTTTACATCATTAAAAGAAATGCTAATCTGTTTTATTATGCAATAAAGCCTTCGATATAGAGTCGATTGCGAAACACTGTGACTTTCGAGTATTTTGAGAGGAGTTTGATCCGTTGGTTAGATGAAGACATTGGAGACGGTGAAAAGATCAAAAGAATTTAAGGGCTTATTACGGTGTTCAATAATAATGGAGAACTTCGTGTTTAAGAGTTAGTTAAAATTGACAGTGAATGTCGTATTATGATGCATAGTTCAGATGATATTGTCTTGATGGTTGTAATCTTCTAGATTTGTTGTGTTTAGTCGTTTTATTTATTTTTTGTGTTGTTGTTTTAATTGTTGTAACAAAAAGTTGTAATCATTATGAAATGAGCGTTGTTTTCAATATGAAATTAAATGGTTACATAAAATAAACTACATATCAAACGCATATCAAAAGTAGATACAATAATTATGTTGTGGAGCTTGCTCCACCATTGGGATAATTTGTACGATTGTGTCCGGGTTGATGACATGTACAACATAATCTTACCATTTTGTTCGCCGTATCCATTTCGATTCAAATACGTGTGTTGTTAAGGCAACCCTTTTTCTTTCTTCGCATATTTTTGTTGTGCCAAACTATATCCCCTTGATATGTAGGCCAATAATCCTCCTTTCTACCACCAGAAAGCTATTGTTGTACACATTGAATACATTTATGACTTTGTAAACAACATATAATAGGTTGGAAGGGTCCTGGCGAGCATGAGAACATGCCGCTATGACATGGGTGCAAGGCACACAGAAGACTTGAAACTTTTCACAATCGCACCAACCTTTATCTAGTTCGACCCAATAGTATCCCCTTGGCCTCCCCTCATTATGGTCCATTGTCTCCTCTACACTGAACCAACCTCTACGAGAGTCAAACATTGTAACCACACGTGTGTTAGCTTTGCCAGTTTCCTCCTTAATAAATTTCATACAACTTTCAATGAACAACTGCCCGATTGTAAAATTAAACTTCATTTTGAACCTCTGGTCTCGAACAATGACCCTAACCTAAAATAGGTTACTCTAACCAACGCAGTTATCGGTAGATTTCTGATGCCTTTGAAGACAAAGTTAATTGATTTCACGAGATTTGTTGTCATGTGGTTCCATCGTTGACCATTTTTGAATGCCCTGGTCCACTTCTCCACTAGAATATCATCGATCCACCTTAACACATATGCATTTGTCAAATATGATCTCTTCATGGAAGTGTTGGAACGATGGTTCTATTAATGTATACCCTGAGTTCACAACTTTTCTCCGCATGAAGCTTTGAGTGATATGTCTAATGTAGTAGACATGTGTAGAAGGAGGATCTTGCCAACCATTATCAAGGTTAATGTATGCACTTTTAATAGATGGATGTCTGTCTGAAATCAAACATAGGTTAAGTCGCGGAGCAATGTGTAATCAAAGATTCTTGAGAAAGAAACTCCATCCACCCGTAATCTCCCCTTCAACCAGAGCGAAGGCAATTTGAAAAATGTTGTTGTTGGCATCTTGTGCCACTGCCATGAGTAGCGTTCCTTTGTATTTCCCGTACAACTATGTTCTATCCCTTTGAATAATAGATTTGCAAAACGCAAAACCTTTGATGCATAGTTCATACGCGCAGAAGAGTAATTAAAATTCTCTCCAATCGTTGAGTAATTCTATTTTATGAAATAATATTATAGTTTAATTTTTTTAGGCAAAATACCATTTTTCGTCCCTTAACTTTACTTCAGGGTCCATTTTGGTCCCTTAATTTTTAAAATGTTCAAATCAATCCCTTAAGTATTAAAAATGGAGTACGTTTGTCTTTCTGTCTATTTCCGTTAGTGAAGGTTCAGAAAGACTGTCCATGTGACTTAGTTGATGGCTTGTGTGGCTATATGTCCAACACGTGGAGTTTAACATGGCATGTATTCCCAAGATCACCAAAATTCTAAAATAAAGTCCTTAGAACAATAATTCACCATTAGGCCACAACAAATTTGTTTATTTGATTTACAAATTTTATATATATATATATATATATATATATATATATATATATATATATATATATATATATATATATATATATATATATATAATTATTAATTGCAACATTTTTTTACAGTAACTAATTTAATATAATATGTAGGTTCATGTATTGAAAAATATGGTTGAGTTTAAGTTTTGTAGGTTCAATTATTGTAATGAAGATTACTGACAACATTTCTTTTGCAGATTTGTTCTGCCACCATTTTTAACATTGAAGAACTTTGAAGGCTTGGACCTTGTAAGTATGGACCAAGTAAGTAAAATCAGTTATTATAAAATTGGCTTAAATGCAGTTTTAGTCCCTCAACTTACGTTTTTCTAAAATTTTAACCCCCTTAAAAAAAACCAGATTTTAAGTCCCTCAATTTGGATTATCTTGAGATTTGCTTGGTCCCCTCTTCAGTTTTGGCTATGTGGCATGGTCAGCGCTGATGTGACACCTGATTATGTTGACCCATGCTGGACATACATATTATTCCACGTTATTTAAAACATAATAAATTTAATTTTTTTAAACATTTAAAATAAAAAACACGTTGTCCCCAATTTCTATAAACAAAAAGCACGAAGAAATCATTTTTAAAAACATCACCCCCATTTATAAAAGAAGAAAACATTATGTTGTGAATCCTAGAAAACGTATTCAACAATTTGCTTATGTAAGTTCTTCCCCAATTTCTGCGAACCCTAGAAAACGTATTCAACAATTTGCTTTCTGTTCTTCCCTAATTTCTGCACCTAAAGTCTTAGCGAAGAGGAGGAGAAAAGCACAATGGACAAAATTCCGTCAGCGACAGCGAAAAGCAATGAAGAGGAGAAGTTTTGTCTCAGGTATGCTGTATTTTGTCCCCCATTATAGAAACAAGTCGTTTTCGTTTTAGGGTTTGTGTTTTTTTGCACGTGGTGGTCCCAGTCGTTTTAGGGTTTGTGTTTGTCTGTCGTTTAGGGCTTGTGGTCCCATTTGGGTTATGTTGATTTGTGTTGATTAACTGTCTGGCTTATATTTAACATGTATTCCAGGCCATCACAAACTCAAAAAATTAGGTTTAGAGTTCATCATAGAGGTTATTTTGTGGACACCCCTGTGAAACTGTATGTTGCTGGGTTAATTTCAGAAATGAATTGGACATGGGATGTTGACTATCTATCCTATTTTGAGTTGTTGGAATTGATAAAAAAAGAGGGGTATAGAGACATAATGTGTGTTTGATTTGTGCAGGGCATGAACTATATATATTTCTGAGTCTATTTGATTTGTGCAGGAAATCAACTTTCCAGAAAACTTACTCTCACATCATATATCCTACAAATGGCCCTCAACTATGGCCTGTAGATGGTACATTAGTTGTCAATCCACCAGTGATGAGAAGGGCAATTGGACGTCCAAATAAGCTGAGGAACAAGAGCAATGATGAACCAAAGAATCCAGATGTTCTGCCAAGAAAGATATCAACTATCACTTGTACAAAATGTGGATCTATGGGGCATAATAAAAGAACATGTAAAGGGAAAAGAGCAGCAGATAGGGTCATGCCAAAGGGAGGGAATAAGAAGCAAAGATCACAAAGGGGAAGAGCAATGGCAATGGCAAGAGCAAGGGTAAGGGCAAGGGTAAGGGCAAGGGCAAGGGCAAGGGAATAAAGACTGCATCACAACCTACACAAGAAGTTAGTTCATGTTCACAGGGACCACTAGCTACTTAAGATTAGGACTAATGTATTTATAAGTATTTTAAGTAATGGTTAGGACTTATGTATTTTGACTTGAACAAGCTGTACTGATATGTAATGGTTAACAGTTATGTATTTTGGAATATGTCCTGGTTCAGACTTATGTATTTTGAGCAAGTTATTTTAAACAAGTTATAATGATATGTACTGATATTTTGAACAAGTTATAATGATATGTACTGATATTTTGGGATAATGATATGTACTGATATTTTGAACAAGTTATAATGACTTTGAACAAGTTATTTTAAACAATTCATAATGTCATAACAGGTTATAAGCCAATGCTATTTACAGGTATGTTAGTTACAGGTATGCTATTTTAATGTACTGTTAGGATGTATAATGTACTTTGAACAAGTTGTTTAAGCAATTCATTACAGGTATGCTATTTTAAACAAGTAGTTACATGTCTATTTTACAGGTCTATAAGCCAATGTTATTTACAAGTTTATTATTTATAGGTCTGTTATTTTACAGGTCTATAAGCCAATGTTATTTACAGGTCTGTTTGTTTAGTGATGATTACAGGTCTGTAACATTACAGGTATGTTATCACATTATAACATTATAAGTTGGACTAGATTCAACATTACATGTCTGTTATCACATTACAATATAACATAACACATACAAGAACAACATTACAATGTCAATTCAACTTAACAATGCCATAACAATGTCAATTAACATTACTTCGTTGTCATAAGAGTACAGTACAACCAAACACTTTAACAAACCTAACACTTAACAACCTAACACATTACAACACTTAACAAACCTAACACATTACAACCATACACAAACAATACAAACTAATTTATTACATTTGATGCAACCAGCCCAATTAACAACACTAATGTCATTCCCATGGTAAACTTGTTAATCATCTTCAAGTACTTGATCTTCAACTTCAATTGATCTTCTCTGACAATGGCTTCATTCAACTTAACCTTTTCTTGGTTTAATTTTTGACACATTGAAGATATTACTTCCTTGACTCGTTGAGACATTTCTTCATCATACCAGACAAAGTGACTACATCTCTTGTATCCTTGATTCTAGACATTTACATGAAGAAATTAGTGATTTTCTGGAGAAGACAACAAATTGGGGATTTTCAAGAAATATATATGAAACTAACCTTGTACATCCCGCATCCAAAAAAACGACGACCTTGGTTTTGATTCGTCCACGCCGTCATCATTGGAGAAGGAATACCACACTTGCATTTGACGTGATTGGAGCGGGACACACTGCGATTGGTTGATGCTGAATATACAGACATATTCGCTAAGGCTTTGGGTGAAGATTGAAACGAATTCTAGAGAAGCAATTAGGGAAGAACACAAGGGAATTCTAGAGATTGATTTCTAGGGTTCACAACTTTCAAATGGGGAAGAAGACGACGTGTTTTATAAATTTTTTTAATCAAACTGTTTAATTAAAAATGTTTAAAAAAATTAAATTTATTATGTTTTAAATGACGTGGAATAATATGTCCAGCATGAGTCAACATAACCAGGTGCCACATCAGCGCTGACCATGCCACATAGCCAAAACTGAAGAAGGGACCAAGAAAATCTCAAGATAATCCAAAGTGAGAGACTTAAAAACTGGTTTTTTTAAGGGGATTAAAAGTTTAAAAAAACATAAATTGGGGTACTAAAACTGCATTTACGTCTATAAAATTAATAGTGTAGTTTAATTTCTCACATCTATCATTAATTGAATTGTTACTTTGGTTCTTTTAGGCTAATGACACATTGCAAAACAAAGCAATCACTCGTCCTCTATGAAAAACTTGAGTTAAAAAAAATTAAAGGACATATTAATTAATTACACTACAAACTTTTTCTCCTCCTTAATATTCTCCATATAAGATAAATGACATCAACAATAAATATTTTAACACCCAGTTCTTCTGCAAGTTCCCTATCTCCAGGGGTGACTTTGACATCAAGTGCCAATATAGTAGAATACGCTCGTTTGTTTTCAAGCATTACACTGGCTTTCACCACATCCATTCTTATGTCTTCTAATGCTGCTTTTTTAACGTATTCTAAATCATCATCAGGCTTCACCACATATAAACTAGCACCGGCAAAGATTGACAGGCTTCATTCTTATGTTTGATGAGCTTGTAACCAAGATTGACAGGCGTTCTGACAAGGAGATTGAGAAGGAGTCCAAATTCTTAAGAGTGTGTTTGGACGAAGAATTTGAGAATTTTTAGAAAATTTAAAATTCTAAGTAATTCAAATGATTCAATTGAAATTCATTTATTTTTAAATTCTTTTGTTTGGATAGAGTATTAAAATGATTTAATGTAAAAAAATTGGGGCCATTTTTATAATTTTTAAAGCTTTTGAGTCAAATTTAAAATATGCAAAATAGGGACCAATTTGTAATTTTTGAAAATTTGAAGGGACTAATTTGTAAAATTTGAAAATTAGTAGGGACTAATTTGCAATTTTTTGAAAATTTTGGGAATACATTTGAAATTTTCATAAAATATGAGGACCATCTTGCAAAATTTGAAAAATTAATAATAAACAATTTAACATTCATATTATATAGAGTTAATAAGCAATTTGAAATTCTTTACTTTTTGGTGTCATTTTAAATTCCTTAAATTTAACATAAATAAAATACTCCATAAATTTACATCATTTTAATAATTCTCCATATTTTTTATCCAAACAATGGATTTTGATCAAATCATTTTAAATTCCTTCAAAAAATTACTTTTCCTCATCAAAATCTTTCATCCAAACACACTCTAAAGAATTGTGATGCTGGTGGTATTGTTAACATGATTCCAATCAAGCGTATGGTGGTTGAGACTTTCTCTGAATATCCTAAACTCGGTCATTTTGCTGTCAGAAACAAGCGCCAAATTTCCGAACCTAGTGATTTTATTTTGGACTTTACGTGTTTATTTATTGGTGTTATGCTCTTGCTACCGAAGAGAATTCTGAAGAAAATATATAACTCTTGTTAAGGATATTATCATGGAGTATATAACTCCTGAAGAAAGAATAATCTTGAATGTTCTTTCTGTTGATTTTACTACCATGTTAATATTCATATATAAAACATTTGGAGTTTTTAATAATAGACAAATAGCTCATGGGGAGGTTGATTGCTTCTATATCCTCACAAGTATGGTAGACGGAAATAACTTAAATGATATTTTTTTAAAACATAAGAGATTACATTGATCATTTTAAAAGTTAAAGGATTCAAATGAATCTTAAGATAAAATTAAGAAATTAAAAATAATATATTTGTTTTTTTTATTTAATTTATTATTTATTATTGTATTGTTAATATAATTTAAAAAATTTAATCAAATACAACATAGAATTCAAGAGGGATGACACATGCTCTTAATGTCAGTAAGCATGTGTCATAGACATTAGCATGACACTACTGCATAGACAATGAGAACCAATTTAGATATATCCTCTATGTGACAAAATTTTTTTGTTTGAAATATGATTGGTTTTGTAAAAAATTTGAAAGGTTGATTATTTGAGTTTTTTTTTTTAAACTTGATTATTTAAAAAAAAATCATATATATGAACATATGTTAAAGAAGACAATAAAAATAGTCGTGTATTTAATTGTTCCAAAATTTAAATATTAATATCATTTTAAGTTTCTTTAACACGCTACTTTAAGAAATAAGTTAGAAAACCCTGCGTTTAAATCATTTCGTTGACCAAAAGTGCGACAAGTTGGTATGTTGTACGTTGTTTATCCTCACTGTTGGTTGCAATATAAGGTCTTAGCTTTTTTTTTTTTTAATAATATGATTATAATATTTTATTTTTTTAAAGGAAATGATTAATTATTACTAAATATAAAAATGTCAAAAAATTAATAGCAAACAGTAGTATTTGAGGATTTTTTTCCCTGATTACTTAAGAACTAGAAAGAAAAAGAAAGATTGTAAAAATAAATGAATGTAGATGGACAGATAACTTAAAGGTTTGAAAGTTTAAATTTTGAGCTTTCTTTATTTGTGTACGCTGTAATGTACTTTATCAGTCTGATAAATTGTTAGACATTACTTTGTGTAGGTTGTAATGTAGTTTATCAGTCTAATAAATTGTTGGACATTACTTTATCCATCGTATTGGATGAGGATAAACATACGGTTGGAAAAAAACAAATAAAACTTAAAGAAAAAAAGAGGAGGAACACAATCACAATACAAGAACATAACGTGTAAATTCAAAAACTGGAGAAAAAATCTTGGCCGTTGTCAAACAAGAGAATAATACTATGTGAAAATTGTTACAACACATAATATACTCTCAACTAACCCAGACCTCTCAGTACACTCACACCATACAAAACTAATATTTAACTACATCTCACTATACTCTAAAACAAGAGTATAAGAACATAAAAGTCAAATACAAGCTTAGTGTTTTTGACTGGTGTATCATGGAATGAAGAACTTGAATCCTATATATAGCATTGGACTCCCACTTCCTTCACAAAACTAAGCGATGTGAGACTTCATATAACTTGTATCATATATATAGTCTTGAATTATCTATTCGTTCACAAAAGCAAGCAATGCGAGACTTCTTCAACATGTATATTTTCAACCAACCCCAACAATCTCCACCTTGATTGAAAATAATACATAAGCTTTCATTGTCTTCACTGACAATCATACTCCACCATAAAGAGTATCAACATGTATATTTGCAATCAACCCCAACAATCTTCACCTTGATTGAAAATAATACATAAAATTTCATTGTCTTCATCGACAATCATATTACACCATAAAAAGTATAGTCACTTGAAGCTACATCACTCCAAGAATTTTTCACATTGTCTTCACCGACAATCTTAGTTTTAAAAAATATCATACTCCCTCATGAAAAATATATTTCACTTGAAGATAAACCACTTCAAGAATTTCACATTGTCATCGCCGACAATCATATACTTTATCATGAAGAATAAATTTCACTTGAAGCTAAACCACTCCAAGAATTTTCACATGTCAAAAACCAGGTTGAAACTTTATGGTGCAACTTCCTTGTTGGCAGAAAGCTCTTCAACCACTGACATAATCTTGCACCTTGTGTAATCTTGATTGTATCAACACATCTTTGACTTCAAATTTGCACAAGTAAAAAAAACTTCCTTCAATTTTCTCTAGCCCAAACTGCACAGCAGAATTTGTGACTGCAGCTCCATAACTCTTTCACAATGCTACCCTTCTTTTCTGATGTGAAAGATCAGACAAAACTGCAAGCACAGAGCATACTAAAAACACTTATCCCCGGATCTAACCAGAGGCTCTGATACCAGTTGTTGAAAAAAAACAAATAAAACATAGAGAAAAAAGAGGAGGAACACAATCACAACACAAGAACATAACGTGGAAACTTCAAAACCGGAAAAAAACCACGGTCGTTGTCAATAGAAAACTAGAGAATAACACTATGTGAAAATTGTTACAACACATAATATACTCTCTACTAACCCAGGCCCCCAGTACACTCACACCCTCCAAAACTAATATTTAACTACATCTCACAACACTCTAAAACAAGAGTATAAGAGAACAAAAAAGTTGTAATACCCCGTAAATTCTGTTACTCTGGATAATATTAGTTGTGATCAACTGAGTCCCAGTGTGCTCTGAGAAATTATCTGCAGAGATAATTAGGGTAACTGTTGAACTTAGAGTAAATCCAATTAATATTATCTGACTCTGAGATATTTAAATATTTGGACTTTAGAGACTTTTTGGATAATTAGTAGTGTTGAGAATTGATGATGTTTTACTATATCATTTCCTTTTCCTCTCATTTTCCTCTTTAGAAGCAAAGGGAGAAAAAGATAGAAAGAGTTTTGGAGAGAAAGAAAAGAGAAGGAAAGGAAGAGAAAAAGAAGAGAAGCTCAAGATCAAGAACATCATCAAATCGTCATCCAATCATCTTCAAATCTTCACCATCTTCATCTATTCAAGGTGGGTTCTAGATAGAAGCTTTTGTTTTAGATTTTCTTGGATTCTAGAACCTAGGTTAGAATTGTAAGAAAATTGGATAAATTGCAAATCTTGAATCTTAACGGTTAAAATGTGTTAATAACTGAGTAGTATGAGTTATATGAGTGTAGAATCATTTATGTGTGATTGTGGGATGTTTGGATATGTGTTGGTGGGGTTTTGGAGCCATGGGAGATCAGCTGTTACGCTGATGAATTTTTTCATTTCCCAGATTCGCACTGCGAATCCCCCAGCGAAGGGGAAATCGTGGACTCGCTGGCAGCTTCGTACTGCGAATGAAGTAGCGAACGTTCGCCAGTGGTTCGCACTGCGAACCTTACTTTGTTTTTGCTACTGACTTGGTTCGCCAGCGTTCGCACTGCGAATGGGGCAGCGAACAAGTGTTGGCTAGGCGTTCGCTGGACGCTTCGCACTGCGAATGAAGTAGCGAGCATTCGTTGGCTTCTTCGCAATGCGAACATAGCAGAACATCCATATTGTTTATTGCATAACTTTTGACTCGTTTATCTGTTTTGCGTATTCTTGGTATCGTTGTGAAGCTAGGAACGTATTCTAGCTAATGGCAGTGAGAAATACTTGTTTATTGCCCGATTAAATGAATCGGAGGAAATCGTAAATTGGTATAAATTGTGGTATGTTGAATTTTGGTGTTCCATTATGTGATTAATGATTACATGCCTATGTTATTATTGTTAAACATGTTGGAATATGTATGCATGTTAAAATATGAATAGGTAGAGTGAGGAACATTATCGTAAATGATGTCGAAAGTGTGTAATGACATGGTGACAACGCTCGTGCAAAAGAGGCCGAGGCGTGTGTCTAGTAATCATAAACAATTGATCTTGCGGTGTAGTTTCACGAGACTCGAGCACCTCCTCTGAAACATATGCACAATTACTTGGCAGGTTTGATTCCCGCGTATAGTACGATTGGAGCCTACGGGTAAAGAGACTTGTGACGGTGTACGGGCCGTGTGAAGTGACGGATCACGGTGTACGGGCCGATGACCCCGAATCTAATTCGTATGCCAAGTAACTACGAGGATCCATGAATCGGGTCGTCTTCTAGACGTAGAAGCGGACGGGAACAGGGGATGCCTTGGTACGGTTATTGATTATCGATATTCTTGAGTAACAGGCTCAGGACGTACTTTGGTACTAGTGTGAGTTAACAGGCTCACGAGTGTGAATGCTTATATGGCGTGTGTGTACTCAAAGTCTTTTCCCTTCCCTTTTGACTTGAGTTAGGATGTTAGAACCTTGTAAAGCCGAGAGGACTATAAGATAGCGAACTCACTGAGATTTGATGTATCTCACCCCACTGTTGTTGTTTACATCACAGGTTCTGCAGGTTCGGCGAAGGGTAAGGACAAGGTTATTTGACTTTCCTTACGGATCGTAGCTTTTGGTTGGCAAGGTTTCCGTTGTGGAGATTTTTGAGATCATTATTTGATCTAGTTCTTAGTATTTGTCTTTGGAACATCTTGTAGATATACTATGCCGTAGTTCTTTGTATTTAGTCTTTTTGGGCATGTATATGTATAATGTGTTTACTAGGAACTTATTGTATATTTCAGTACCAAACGTGAAATTCATGTATAATATATGCTTTGATGTATGTATTTATATGTGGGCGTTACAGTTGGTATCAGAGCAGGTCGTATCCTCGACCTTACCATGAAATAGTATAAGTGTTTCTTTCCGTTTCATATGTGCTGTGTCGCCATTGGTCTTACGTGTTATATTTATGGTATTAAGCCTGATCAACTTAATTAAATCTGTATGAAATTTAGGAACATGGCCGACCGGCGCAGAAACATCCGTGGTAGACCGAGAACTACTCCAGCAGGGACAAATCCGCCAGGGGACGAAGGGAATGCCCATCTGTATCAATTCATGCAGCAGATGCAGCAACAGCAGAATCAGTTTGTGCAACAAATGGTACAGCAAATGGCTGGTGGTGTGCATCCTCCAGTGGTTGTGCCAGAAGCTGCAGGGGGGACCTTTAGGGATTTCATTCGTATTAATCCTCCAAAATTTCAGGGAGGGTTAGATCCAGTAAAGGCTCATGAATGGATATCCGGTATGGAGCAGATTTTCTTGATCGTTCAGTGTAGTGAAGAAAATAAGGTTGTTTTTTCTTCTCACTTGTTAAAGGGTCCTGCCATGAGATGGTGGGAAAACACTTCAGCCTTGATGACAATTCAAGAGGTATCGAAAGTGTGGGAGCAGTTTAAGATAACCTTTATGGAGAAGTATTTTCCAAGTTCCTTAAGGTCTAAAAAAGAATTCGAGTTTCAGTAGCTGAGGCAAGGTAACTTGACTGTGGCTTCTTATGCGAAAAAGTTCGAGGTTATGGCTGCTTATTCTAGACAAGCCATGTATGCTCCTGATGAAAGGTGGAAGATTGATCAGTTTTTGTTTAGTTTAAGAGCTGAAATTTCACATAGTGTGTCTCAGAGAGAATTTACTAACTATGCTGAATTGTTACGACAGTGTTATGTGGCGGAGCATAGTTTAAAGAAGGTGCAAGCAGAATGAGAGTTAAGTAGGGTGAATCAAAGTGATCGTGGAAGATCGAATCAACAATTTAGACCGAGACAACAATCTTTCAAAGGGAAACAAGTTCAGAGTTCCAGGACTAGTGTGCCTCAGGTATGCCGTACTTGTGGTAAGAATTACTTTGGTAGGTGCAATTGGGAAGGAATAAGGTGTTATCAGTGTAATAAGGTGGGCCATTTATCGAGGGATTGTCCTCAGAAGAGGAATCAGATGCAAGAAAAGAATACCAGACGAGTGTATACCTTGGATGCAAGGAAAACAAAGGGTGACAACTCTTTGATTGCTGGTACGTGTTTTGTGAATGGAAATCCTTGCTTTGTTTTATTTGATTGTGGAGCTACACACTCTTTTGTATCGATGCAATGTGTAAAGCGGCTTGGGTTACAAGCGGTTCCGTTGTCTCCACCTATGGTGGTTACTACTGCCATGGATGAGATGGTTGAAACACCTTTAATGTGTGAAAATTGCGTTTTATCTGTGGATGGAAGAGTTTTCCAGATTGATTTAATTTGCTTACCGCTTAAGAAAGTGGATGTTATTCTGGGAATGGATTGGCTTTCAGCTAATTCGGTATTTATCGGGTGTGAAGAAAAACTAATCATTATTCCATCTACTGAAGCTACTCCAAAGGATGTCTTGACTACTATTTTAGAAGGTACGGTTGGAATGATTAATTTCTTGTTTGAGGAAGAAAAATCCGTTCTTTTGATTCTTACTAAGGAGGAGGGTAGTAACCGTCAAGTTGTGAGTATTCCGATAGTTTGTGACTTTCCTGAAGTTTTCCCCGAGGATATCATTTCTCTTCCCCTGGAGCGGGAAGTGGAATTCTCTATTGACCTGATATCGGGAACAACTCCAATATCCGTTTCTCCGTATCGGATGGCCCCACTTGAATTAAGAGAATGATTTGTTGGCTAAGCATTTTGTTCGACCAAGTGTTTCGCCCTGGGGAGCTTCAGTGTTGTTGGTAAAGAAGAAAGATGGTGGAATGCGGTTGTGTATTGATTACCGTCAATTGAATAAGGTCACCATCAAGAACAAATACCCATTGCCAAGGATAGACGATCTGTTAGATCAATTTAAAGGAGCCTGTGTGTTCTCGAAGATTGATTTACGGTCGGGTTATCATCAGATTCGGGTGAAGAGTTCAGATGTACCAAAGACTGCGTTTAGAACCCGTAATGGTCATTATGAATTTTTGGTGATGCCTTTCGGTGTGACGAATGCTCCGGCAGTTTTCATGGATTATATGAATCGGATATTTCAACCTTACTTGGACCAATTTGTGGTGATTTTCATTGATGACATTCTTATATATTCTCGTGACCCTCAAGAGCACGGTGAACACCTAAGAATCGTTTTATCCATTTTGCAAGAGAGACAACTTTTTGCTAAGTTAAGTAAATGTGAGTTTTAGATGTCGGAGGTTAATTTTCTTGGACATGTTATATCTCAGGGAGGTGTAGCGGTTGATCCATTAAAAGTGGAAGCAGTGATAAATTGGGAGAGGCCGAAGAATGTGTCTGAAGTTAGAAGCTTTTTGGGACTAGCAGGTTATTATAGAAGGTTTATTAAAGGCTTTTCCCAACTGGCTTTACCGATGACGAGACTTACTTGGAAGGATTATTCGTATGAATGAGATTCGGCCTGTGAGCAAAGTTTTAGGAGCTTGAAGGAAAGATTGACGACCGCTTCTGTGTTGATTATTCCTGATCCTAGCAAGTCGTATGAGGTATATTGTGATGCCTCGAAGATGGGATTAGGGGGTGTGTTAATGCAAGATGGACATGTAGTGGCTTATGCTTCTAGACAGTTGAAAGTCCATGAAGAGAATTATCCAACGCATGATTTAGAATTGGCGGCAGTTGTATTTACCTTGAAGGTGTGGCGTCACTACTTGTATGGTGTATGTTTTGAGATGTACAGTGACCACAAGAGCTTACAGTACCTCTTTGATCAGAAGGAGTTGAACATGCGTCAAAGGAGGTGGATGGAATATTTGAAAGATTATGACTTGGAACTAAGATACCATCCGGGTAAAGCGAATGAGGTGGCGGATGCTTTAAGCAGGAAAGTGTTGCACAGTGCCGACTTGATGATGTTAGAGGATGCCTTAATGGAAAAGTTTAGAGATCTAAATCTTCAATTCAATTGGACTCCTAATTGTGTGATTATGGGAAATTTGAATATCACTTCTACTCTTCGGGAAGAAATCCAACAAGAGCAAGGGTTACATGAGAAGTTACAAGAAGTGTTATTGCAACCGGGTTTTGTGCGAGCTAACGACAGAGTCATTGTGTTTAACCGAAGGATTTGTATTCCGGACAACACGGAGTTAAAAAGGAGGATTTTGGATGAAGCGCATAAGGGTGCTTTTACTATACATCCGAGATCTTCAAAGATGTACCAAGATCTAAGGAGGGACTATTGGTGGTCCGGGATAAAAAGAGATATTGCGGTGTATGTGTCGGAATGTGCGGTGTGTCAACAAGTGAAGATCGAGCACCAAAGGCCAGGTGGCTTGTTGCAACCTTTAGAAATTTCGGTGTGGAAATGGGATAGTATTTCGATGGACTTCGCGGTAGGATTACCCCGTGCGTAAGGCGGTTATGATTTAATTTGGGTAATTGTAGATCGGTTGACGAAGTCTGCTCATTTCTTGGCCGTAAAGACTACTTATAAGGAGAGTCATCTCGCAAGGTTGTTCATTTCGGAGATAGTGAGGTGGCATGGTATTCCTACTACTATCGTTTCGGATAGAGATCCAAAGTTCACTTTGAAATTTTGGAGAGCTTTTCAACAAGCGATGGGGACGAAGTTGTGTTTGAGTACTTCGAATCACCCACAAATGGATGGTCAGACGGAACAGACAATACAAACCATGGAAGACATGTTGAGAGCTTGTGTCCTTGGAAGTGGAGGAAATTGGATAGAACTTTTGCCATTGATTGAGTTCTCTTATAATAACAGTTATCATGCAAGTATTGGTATGGCACCTTATGAGGCGTTGTATGGAAGAAAGTGTAGGAAACCGTTGTGTTGGGCAGAGGTTGGTGAAGATAGGATGTTGGGACCCGAGATTATTCACGAAATTACGGAGAAGATCAGGATGATCCGTGAAAAGGTTAAGCAAGCACAGGATCGTCAGAAGAGTTACGCGGATAACCGAAGAAGACCTTTAGAATTTGAAGAAGGTGAGCATGTGTTTCTGAAGGTTACTCCGAGATTGCGGTTGAAAGGACCATTTCGGTCGCAGAAGTTAAGTCCAAGATATGTGGGACCATATCAGATTTTGGAAAGAATTGGGGAAGTAGCCTACAGATTGGCCTTACCGCCTTCTCTGTCAGAGATGCACGACGTTTTTCATGTGTCTCAGCTTCGGAAATTTGTCCCAGATCCTCTTCAGCCAATTTTACCAGATACAATTGAGATAGAAGCAGATTTGACCTTTGAGCCTCAACCGAGTCGTATCACCGGAAGAGAAACTAAAGTGTTAAGGAATAAAGAAATTCCTCTTGTTAAGGTCCAGTGGGATGAGACGCATCTGGGTGATGCAACTTGGGAACTGGAATCGGAGATGCGGGAGGTTTATCCTCATCTTTTTAGGTAATTGTTTTAAATTCGTGGGCGAATTTCTAATTAAGGGGGGGAGGATGTAATACCCCGTAAATTCTGTTACTCTGGATAATATTAGTTGTGATCAACTGAGTCCCAGTGTGCTCTGAGAAATTATCTGCAGACATAATTAGGGTAACTGTTGAACTTAGAGTAAATCCAATTAATATTATCTGACTCTGAGATATTTAAATATTTGGACTTTAGAGACTTTTTGGACAATTAGCAGAGTTGAGAATTGATGATGTTTTACTATATCATTTCCTTTTCCTCTCATTTTCCTCTTTAGAAGCAAAGGGAGAAAAAGATAGAAAGAGTTTTGGAGAGAAAGATAAGAGAAGGAAAGGAAGAGAAAAAGAAGAGAAGCTCAAGATCAAGAACATCATCAAATCGTCATCCAATCATCTTCAAATCTTCACCATCTTCATCTATTCAAGGTGGGTTCTAGATAGAAGCTTTTGTTTTAGATTTTCTTGGATTCTAGAACCTAGGTTAGAATTGTAAGAAAATTGGATAAATTGCAAATCTTGAATCTTAACGGCTGAAATGTGTTAATAACTGAGTAGTATGAGTTATATGAGTGTACAATCATTTATGTGTGATTGTGGGATGTTTGGATATGTGTTGGTGGGGTTTTGGAGCCATGGGAGATCAGCTGTTACGCTGATGAACTTTTTGATTTCCCAGATTCGCACTACGAATCCCCCAGCGAAGGGGAAATCGTGGACTCGCTGGCAGCTTCGCACTGTGAATGAAGTAGCGAACGTTCGCCAGTGGTTTGCACTGCGAACCTTATGTTGTTTTTGCTACTGACTTGGTTCGCCAGCGTTCGTACTGTGAATGGGGCAGCGAACAAGTGTTGGCTAGGCATTCGCTAGACGCTTCGCACTGCGAATGAAGTAGCGAGCATTCGCTGGCTTCTTCGCAATGCGAACATAGCAGAACATCCATATTGTTTCTTGCATAACTTTTGACTCATTTATCCGTTTTGCGTATTCTTGGTATCGTTGTGAAGCTAGGAATGTATTCTAGCTAATGGCAGTGAGAAATACCTATTTATTGCCCGATTAAATGAATCGGAGGGAACCGTAAATTGGTATAAATTGTGGTATGTTGAATTTTGGTGTTCCATTATGTAATTAATGATTACATGCCTATGTTATTATTGTTAAACATGTTGGAATATGTATGCATGTTAAAATATGAATAGGTAGAGTGAGGAACATTACCGTAAATGATGTCGAAAGTGTGTAATGACATGGTGACAACGCTCGTGCAAAAGAGGCCGAGGCGTGTGTCTAGTAATCATAACCGATTGATCTTGCGGTGTAGTTTCATGAGACTCGAGCACCTCCTCTGAAATGTATGCACAATTACTTGGCAGGTTTGATTCCCGCGTATAGTACGATTGGAGCCTACGAGTAAAGAGACTTGTGGCGGTGTACGGGCCGTGTGAAGTGACGGATCACGGTGTACGGGCCGATGATCCCGAATCCAATTCGCATGCCAAGTAACTACGAGGATCCATGACTCGGGTCATCTTCTAGACGTAGAAGCGGACGGGAACAGGGGATGACTTGGTACAGTTATTGATTATCGAGATTCTTGAGTAACAGGCTCAGGACGTACTTTGGTACTAGTGTGAGTTAACAGGCTCACGAGTGTGAATGCTTATATGGCGTGTGTGTACTCAAAGTATTTTCCCTTCTCTTTTGACTTGAGTTAGGATGTTAGAACCTTGTAAAACTGAGAGGACTATAAGATAGCGAACTCACTAAGATTTGATGTATCTCACCCCACTGTTGTTGTTTACATCATAGGTTCTGCAGGTTCGGCGAAGGGTAAGGACAAGGTTATTTGACTTTCCTTACGGATCGTAGCTTTTGGTTGGCAAGGTTTCCGTTGTGAAGATTTTTGAGATCATTATTTGATCTAGTTCTTAGTATTTGTCTTTGGAACATCTTGTAGATATACTATGCTGTAGTTCTTTGTATTTAGTCTTTTTGGGCATGTATATGTATAATGTGTTTACTAGGAACTTATTGTATATTTCAGTACCAAACGTGAAATTCATGTATAATATATGCTTTGATGTATGTATGTATATGTGGGCGTTACAAAAGTCAAATACAAGCTTAGTGCTTTTGATTGGTGCATCTTGGAATGAAGAACTTGAATCCTATATATATCGTTGGACTCCCACTTCCTTAAAAAAACTAAGCGACGTGGGACTTCATATAACTTATATCATATATATAGCCTTGAACTATCTATTCATTCACAAAACCAAGCAATGTGAGACTTCTTCAACATGTATATTTTCAACCAACCCCAACAATCTCCACCTTGATTGAAAATAATACATAAGCTTTCATTGTCTTCACTGGCAATCATACTCCACCATAAAGAGTATCAACATGTATATTTTCAATCAACCCCAACACATACTAAAAATCTGAATGGAACCTTTCATATTTTATTTTCGGACGCACCTAAAATGTACTCAATGTTTCATAAGAGAACCAACTACCTCATATTTGTAAAAAAATAGTCTAGAGATGCATCTACGGAATTACCTGGAAATTTGAAAGTTGTTAGGGAGAATTTGGTTATTATATTTTGATGTAGCCCTTTCTCTTTAAATTACCATTTTTCAAACTTCTGTAATAATCTATAGAATCACGCTATTTGCGGATTACCATTCTATCAGTAAAATTTGAGCTTTTCACCATCTTGTTTGCAACTTTGTTTTATTTATATATTGTAAAATGACATTTTTTAATTTGATAAAAATTATTGAAACAAAAAAAAAAGTTTAAATTTTCTTTTAAAAATGCCTGTGTTTATTTTGATCTATAAGCATTGGAAAGAATATCAGCAGTTGTACCAAGAACGGTTAAGACCTCGAAATATAGGATCAAAGGTTCTTGTGATTTACCTTGAAAGGTATCTCCAAATGAGGGGTCTTTACTCCAGATGGCTGAGATGTGTCAGACGTACAATCCCATATCTCTGGTAAAAGAGGACCCAATGCTCGCTGTAATAATCGCCACAAACTGGCTAAGAACCCGGTCACATTGTGATGTTTATTTCATCACCAATATGTCCCTTGCATCTGTTTTGTCAGCATAAAGACATAACACGCATTCATATCATACATATATCATGCATAGTTGAATTCATATTCATGTTGCATTTGTTGATAATATTTGTTTCATTCACCTAGGTTGTATTCATCCCCGAGTGATATGTTTCCTCTCTCCAATAGATTGGTCAGCCATAGGTAGGAAATATATATCCTTTCTAAATTCCCCACTAAGTTAATCCACATGGAAGTTTTGAGTTAGTTCTCCTTTCCACACTTGGATAGGATAAATCCCAGTTCGATTTTATTCCTCACTGTTTAGCATCTTGTTTGACGATATCTCTCCAGCTTGTTCTTGGATTGAGTTGGTCTTTTGGCCATTTTGATAATTTGAACCTCTGAATCAAAAGGGCATTTATTTTGCGCCTTTTAGGTGGTTTACGATCCCAGAGAGAATATGTTGAGGTTTCCCCTGGCAAGATAAATTTATTCCACTTTGGAATCTACACATGACAGCAAGTGGCAATTTCTTTTTAAGAAGCTTGTTCCTATCCCCGGATTTCCTAGTGAATCGGCAAATGGCAGTCTCTTTCCGAATAGTTTGTCTATCCCCGTTGAAGCTATCAACATATCTTTCATCTTATGGCATCTCTCTAAAGAAGGCTCGAAGAGAAGTATGATGAAGATATTTTTCCATCAAATGACATCTCCCCAGTGAATCCCTGTGAGAAGTTTGATGAAGACTCTTACGAAAAGTTTCTCTTTAATTGAAAAATTTATTTCGCAAAGTTAACTAACCATATCTCTTTGAAGATCCCCGGTGAAATTATTATTTCAGCAAGTGATTACCCTTTTAGGAACTTGCCCATTTTTACCCTTTTCAAGAAGAAGACTTGCTTAAAGAAGAAACCGAAACCGGTTTCATGGCTTATGTCCAGAAACAAGGGGAAGTTTATTCCAGAAAACCGAGACCAGTTTCATGGCTTATGTTCAGAAACGAGGGGAAGTTTATTCCAGAAAACTGAGACCAGTTTCATTGCTTGTGTCTAGAAACGAGGGGAAGTTTATTCTAGAAAACCGATACTAGTTTTGTGGCGTACGACCCGAAACATGGGGAAGTTTATTTTACCTTTTCTAAGTAATACTACTTAGTCAAAGAAGACGCTAAATCATTTTTCCAAAGATGGAAGTTCAAATTTGTCAGAGTCATAACACCATTCTCTATGGAGTTGTGTTCCTTTATCCCTATTGAAGTTGATGTCTCTCTCCAAATAAGAGTTACAACATTCCCCCCAATTTTTCTTTCTCCAGTGGATAATCCTGTTGTTATACGCCTATGGTTTAGACTATTCTCAATCTCCTGTGGCATCATTTCCCACAAGTCTCATATCTTGTATTCTTAAGCGCATTCATATCATATCACCTTTTGTGGCTTCTTAGAGGCCAAAATTGTGTATTGTTGTATTTAAGCCTCCCCTATCTGATCAAGACTAAGATGTCAATCTTCATCTCTCCGGATTGGAGAAACTTAAATAGGGGCATCTGTCATACCCTAATTTTTTACCCACAAGATGCCACCTCATTTGCATCATTGGCATAACATTCATCATTACATATATACATGTCTTTATGCATCACTAACCCAACACAAGTACAAGATGTGTGTGCTTACTTGCCTCACAGGTTAGGTGATCCCCCTAAAGCTCAAGAAGATGAATTATCAAAGGGATAGTCATCTTATTCAAACATCTCAAGTCCCTTTGTCATCCATGAAGATCAAGAGTTTTCGTCCATCAATAATTAAGTGAAAAATTACATCATGACAAGCTCATCAAGCTTCAAGACCCTCAGTACACCCTAATTAGGGTTTTGACCTGATTTAATCCTTGGTTTGACTTTTGAAGAAAAGCATGATCCCAACACCTTAAAATATGTGTCAAGGACTTCAAATGCCTCATATTGGTCCATTCATATGATTGGATTAATCCAAAGAACTTGATTCATAAGCAATACAAGAAGTTAAAATCATCTGGTCCACAAACTAGGGTTTTTGAGGAAAAGTCATATGTACCTTTGACTTTTGACCAAGAAATAATCTCAAGCCTTAGGAAATGATTTAAGACACTCAAAAACATCTTTGGAGTCCATCCAAGGTGTTCAAAAAAGCACAAGGGTTTGATTTCATAAAGGGTCACACAATTCAAAGTTCATCTGATACAAAAGTCAACTATGGTCAAAACCAAGTTTGACTTTTGAATTTTTTGGTCATACATGGTCTCTTCAAGTCAAGAACAATGTTAATATGTGATTTGGATCATGTATGATCAAGAAAAATCAAGAAATGTGAGGTTACTTGTGAAAAGAGCAACATTGAGAAAGTTGAATTTTTTCTAAGTTATAAAACTCAATAATTTTTACCCTACTTTGCAAAGGCATAACTTCCAAACTAAGTAACCATTTTCTTTAATCCAAAGATCAAATTGAAGAGCTTGTTACATACTACAACTTTGTCAACTAGGGTGGATTCCCAAAAGGTGCATAGAATTTAAGATATAAGGTCATGAAGTTGGAGGTTCCATACTTTTGAACCTAAACACTTAATGAAATTTTGAACAAAATCTGTCTTGTGTTTAAGCCAACTTTAGGGCTATATTTCACTATGATCCACAATGATTCAAGACCAACTTTAAACATCAAAGTTGAAGTATGATATATCAACTTTCCAAAATGATCAAGAACATCAAAATCCCTTACTTGAGTAAGAAGTTATGGATGCTGTAACATGCCTTGCCACAACTGGTTTTCAAGACAGAATTGCTAAACCTCAAAATCCACACGACTTGGATAAGCTTTGCAAGCCTCTAATCTTCACAAGATCAACTCCCAAATGATCATACAAGCATGTGCTCTGCAAAGCATAACTGAATTTCAAGACTTCTAGCATTGACATGTGAAAAAAATCATTACAATAGCATGAAGTGAGGTTTTGTCCTCTAGCATTAAAGTGGAATAGTGATTTTGAGCAAAAAACGTCCAATATGTTGGAATTTGATTAGAACATCAAGGGATGAGATGAAACTTTGGAGAGCCAAGTTCAAAAGATCAGAATTCAAGCCATGTGAAGAATAACCCATGTGGACCTTGGCTTTCAAGTAATAGGTTCATGACATCACCTATTGGATAATAGCATGCATCACGATCCTTTCAAATTCACAAATATCTGATCAAGTTTCCCTATAAATAGAGGTCACTTTGATCATTCTAAACACACCAAAACATTGCAAGAGCTTGTTTTCTCTCATTCCTCCTCCTTCCAACTTTTTTCTAGTCTCAAAGAGTGAAAACTTGATATCTCAGTTCAAGGTCATTTCCATTCAAAACAAGCATCCAAACACTTCACATAATCATCATAGAAGTGATCCATAACCCCAAATCACTTCTATAACACCAGAATAACCAGTTCACATCCCTTTTGCTCCATTTGCTTCAAAGCTGCAGTTTGAATCAAGCCAAGTGATCCAGGAGGTTTCAACTCATCCTAAACATTTCAACACCATCCTTGAAGTTCAAGGAAGCTGTCTGGATCCTCAAATCACTTATGTAACACCTCCAACAGAGAATTGGATTCTCACTTGCAAGGCAAGTTTCCTCAAAAACTGAACTCTATGATTCATGCATCAAATATGACCATTTAGGTTACGGACATGTCTGTCATGATATTGTGATCATTTTCCCTCATTTAATTTCCAATTATCATGATTGAATGAGATTTCATGTTAAAAAGTTCAGTTAGGGTTCATATGGTTTTCAAATCAATATTTTTAAATACACTGAATTTAAATGAAATTGAAAAGAACCATTCAATTCCTCTTGAAAAATCCAACAACTTTCATTTTTATTTCATTCAATTTGGTTGCGTATTAAGGGAGATAGAAATTTGAAAAATCTGATGAAGATGATGAAGACGACAATGGTGGTGGTGGCGCCATTTCTGAAATTTATGTTGTTTTAAACTATAAATAATTAGGTGTGGTTTGATACACGGATGTATCACCGCCCCAGTGGTTAAGGCGTGTGTTTGGGAGGCTTGTGAGTGTCAGGTCTGGGGTTCGAATCCCCCACGCCCTAGACCTTTTGACTTTTATTTTTTTTCCAATCATTTTCAACTCAACTCTCTATATTATTTTCACCTTCCATTATTTATCAACCACATGCGTGTGGTTCAAATGGTTGTCTTTTAAACCCATCAACCCAAGGGCGCAGGTTCAACACCCATGGGGACCATTCCTAATTTTTTAACACTATTTTTTCTATTTTTTCTTCACAACTTCATCAATTTATTTCACCAAGCAAAAATAATTATTTTGAGCCAGTTTTTTTGTACACTTCCTATTTATCTTGTCTATTTTATGAATCCACAAAAATAGTCCAAAAATATTATTTATTTGATCATTTTTTATTATGTTAAAGTATGATCCTTTTTAAGTGTTTTTATATCTTCTAAAGGATTTTCCTTGATTATTTCTTGACCTAATTGATCATAAATCTTCATAGGACCATAACATGCTTTGGTTAACTCTTGTCCAATGTTCATAACATGTCATCTTGAGTTATTTTGCCTTTCATACCATGATTAATTGAACTTTGAACTTTGAACAAAGCTTGGATTAATTGTTTTGAAATTAGAGTTTTGCTTTCAACTTTGTGAGAACACCTTTGTACATAACTAGGGTTTCCACTTGAGTTTGGATTCCCTAAAGCCCTTAATTCAACCATATTTGAATGCTTTATCCATATGTTTATCTCCTTTAGGGTTTTGATTACCCTTCCCAATATTCATCGGATCCTCGATTCATTTATGAATATCTGTTTACTTGAACTTCTTTAGGATTGCTTCTATATATTAAAATCTTTGCTCACACATTCAAGTATTTCCTTCATAAACTCCTACCATGATGAACATATCTCCTTGTCTGATACACTTCCACATGTTAATATATCATGCTTAATCATTTCATGCTCATGTCACCCTCGATGACTACACTTGTTTAAAAGCTTAAATAAACTTACCTTGTTAAGTTTCTCTTGACATTTTTTACACTTCGGGCTTATGTCCGAACTACAATTGCTCTGATTTCCTTCTTAAGGATATGTAGGCATAGGATTGCGAGATCCTAGAGAGCAAACCCTTTTTTAGCTTTTTCCTTTATGTTTATACACAAAAACATTAGGATACTCTTCAACTATAACTTAGTTCAAACATTAGGTTTCCCTTGTTGAAGTTCCAACTATAAATTTAGCCTCCTCTTGGGCTTTGTACAAGGAAGTGAAATTTAACCTCCTCTTGGGATTTATACAAGGAAGTTAGACTTAAAACTCAAAACTCTTCAAAGAGATGAGAATTCCCTTTTGGAGTCCTAAAGTCAACACTGCCTCTTATGGCTTCAAACCTTCAAACTTCAAGTCAAAACCTAGCCAACCTGGCTTCAAACTCAAAACACTCCCCTAGAGATCACACACGAGTCATCTCTATGGAAGAGATGTCTCTTCTATCTCCCACAATATAAATCAAACATTTCAAACTCTTTTCCATTTAAGTGATGTAAGTGGCACACTTGTTGATTCAAAATCCAAGATGGAGTCCTTATCTTATTATGGTGTACAAAACACTTTCTTTCATTTAAGTGATGTAAATGACACACTTGTTGATTCTATATCCAAGTCAAGGTCTTTCTCTTAATATGCAAAGACTCATTTATAGGAAGATATGGCATTACTCTGGATTTTTACATCCAAGTTTAAAGCTTATTCCTTTATTATTTTCTTTCTCAAAAATGTTTGTGGTGAATAGGTGATATATCTCCCTTAAGATGACAATTTGTCTCTTCTCAAAAACCCAACAAACCCAATTCCACCCATTAGTAGGTGGAACTACGAACACTCTGATTTCTCAAATTCCTTTGAGAATATGTAGGCATAAGATTGCGAGATCTTAGCGAGCATAGTAATAAAGAAAACCATTAGGTTCTTACACCTTTGTCTTAGTTTACTTTGCATTACAAAAAACAACAAAATACATTTCCCATTCACTCACTCAAAACAGTCAACAAATCCCCAATACACAGCAAATGACTAATCAACAGTAAAAATACAAATATATGCAAGAGGTTCCTATAGGATACTATAGATACTTAGGGTGCTAATACCTTCCCTTTGCATAACCAATCCCGATTCCCGATCTCTCAAGTGCATTGTTTTTGCATTGCACACACTCACAAGTTTATTCAGATTTTTTTCCCCTTCCCTACCTTTGGGATAAATTAAAAGTTCACATGTAAAAGGGCGAGTCTTTTCGCATGGCTACAACTACAAAAAAAAAGAAGGATAATTTGTTTTTTGTGTCATATATGCCATCCTAACTGAGGAGAAAATGATCAAGTTTAGGACCTTAAAGAAGCGCTTACTATGAGATAACCCATACTTTTTTTTTAGTTTTCATTTTTAGTTTATTTAATTTTTTTCCCTTTTTGTACTATGATCCATGGAAAAGTAATAGCTAGCTCTCAAGAATGCTCTCCCTTTTCTCTTTGCTTGAAATTAATGAACTTGTTTGGTTCTATTTTTCTATCATTTTTTAATTTGTTACCTCACCAATGCCTTGATGAAAAAGAAAAGAAAAAGTCACCAGAAAAGAATGAAAAGATTAACAATGAAGTTCCCTTGCATATTGAAGGTTGATAAAGAAAAGGGAAACTAAATACTTATACTCAATCTCGAGATATCTTAGTTGGAATTCTCATGCACGTGATGCATCCCACCATAACACGATGAGGCTTGCATCGCGGTGCGATAGTGACTGTCGGGGACGTGATGATGGTTTTTCAGCCGACACGCTTTTTGCTATTTGAAGGGCTATTTGGCTACTTTTTCAAGGGTTCCGAATTAGAGAGAGAAAGCGACGACTAGGGTCATTCAAGGAGAAATTTTGGAGCACATTGGAGATAAATTCTTCCATAGATTTTGATGATGAATACGTCTCCACTAATGTTATTTGTTAATCTATCAATGAGTAACTAAGTTCCTCTAGATTAGGGCTTTTTGAGATGAACCTTGTTTTTACTCTGTTGAATCATATGTTTGTCTGATATTTGCTGAGTACTTTTAATGTTATTATCTTATTTAAATTGTTCTTGTGTTTTATGCTTTTTGTCGCTTACAGGTGTACGAATCGATCTAGATAATTAAGGATTTCTGCCAGTCTGTCTAATTATCTGAACTAGATAATTTATTTAACTTTGTAATGAACTAGGAATAGAAATTTCTAAGTTGTTGCTAGTGAATTAACGCGCTTAGAACACCTAATTTAACATTGAATTGACATAAGGAAATAGGGAATTACCGTATAAATTAGGGAACTGCACTTAAAAGAATTGAGTAAGTGGTTATGTTAATTCGCAGTGAGATATTAATATGATTGAAACTCAATAAGAACATAGCTCATCAATAGGTAAAAATAGGGGGTTTCGATAATAAAGTCCTAATCGCCTTTGCAAATTTGAATTTCATCTTTTCAAATTCTCGTTTTAGAGTCGCTTTTCTAACGAAACCCTCATAATTAATTACTTACTATTGCACATAATTAGCTAGTTAAGTTATAATCCTCGTGGAGATGATCTTATTTTATTACTTCAATGTTATCAATACATTTGCCAAGAGGTCATCAAAAGGTGAATAAAATGATAATCAAAATCGTAAGAGAAAAAGTGATGAAACAAAATTGCGATTGAATAAAAAGATAAAATAAAATCACAAGCGAATAAAGCGATGAAAAAAATCGCAGGCGAATAAAGTGATGAAAAAAATCACTGGCGAATAAAACAATAAAGAAAAATCGCAGGTGAGTAAAGGGATGAAAAAAAATCGTAGGCGGATAAGTAATAAATAAACGGTAAAAAGCGGAAGACAATGCAATAAACCAAGAAAAGAAGAACAAAAAATTACTAGTAATTAAAAATTTGTCCAAGTCAAAGTACAAAAACCAAAACAACATAAAAAATTACAAAACTATTCTGCCTCTTCCTTTGGCTCTCCGTCCTCTTTGGCATCCTTCTGGTCAGTGACGATTTCTTCATCAATAAACTTCTTCCGCGAGATCGTCTTATCTCAAATAATATGAATTCCTAGACAAAGTGTTGCGGCGAAAATTGGATAACAAGCTATTAATTAACTTGCATCATATTCTTTTAGAACCGACTTTGATTTATCCAAAGGAAAGGTTCAAGATTGTTAAAAAAACCTAAAGGGGGGAGATCTAAGGTTCGGGGGTTGGTTACGCCTAGGGAAGGTATTAGCACCCTAAACGTCCGTAGTACTCTACGAGAGCCTCTTGTTAATGTTGTCTTATGTTTGCTAAAGGTTCTATGCTAAAGGTTGAAACCCTAGGGGTTAGTATCTAAGTATACTCGATAAAGCATCACACTTTGCGCCTACGTATCCTCGGGAGTAGAATCAGAGTATGCGTAGTTCTACTTCTACTGAACTGTTGACTATGGTCAATATTCAGAGGGGAAATGAGTACAAGCTCATTGTAGAGTTTAAGAGCTCTCTAAATCTAGTTGTAATGGACCTATGTTGTGTTTAAAGTCAGTGGGAAAAGTGATGATTCATTATGATGAATATCACTAAGAGTTTAAGAACTCCTCCTAAAGCTAGTCATGATTCCATGGCCCTGATGAGGCCAAGAAATAAAGTTTTCTCCTAAGAGGTTACTTAAGTTAAGGTGGGGGCTATGACTTTAAGAGTCAATGTTAATAACCTTCCTTTGGAATGGGGGAAAGATAACAGTTGAAAGATAATATAACAATAGATAAAGACATGCTAAAAGATAAAACATTTATACAATATGATGAGATGAAAGCAACACAAGCATAAGGATGGCAAGATGCTTCATGATAAAGTATGGATAAAAGTGGACATGATCATTATAGAAACATGTAAACAAAGACATATCAATATGTTTCAATCTTAAGGAAGACAAACATAAAGAACACTCACAAGATAAAGAGAATGATATTAATTAAGGATGATGGTTTAAAGAAGAACCAAATTCTCACATCTAAGTCAAACACATAATGAATTTAAACATGGATAAATTAGTTCAGGACTTAAACAAACATTAGTGAATAACACTCATAAGATCAATAAAGATGCTCATAAATAATGTTAACAAATATCCAACTAAGAATCAATTAAGAAATAACTAAGCTAGAATAAACAAGAGAACAATTAAGATAAATCTCCTACTATGAAATAATTAAACTTAAATGATTAAGAAACAATTAAGAAATAATTCACATATTAATAATTAGCCAATTAGCAATCCCATATTAATAATTAAGACAAATAACAATTAAGAAATAAATCACATGCTAAGAAAAAAATAATAAAAATAAAATATTTTGGAATCTTGAAATGAAGGAACAAGAGTTTTAAATAAACTTAAATAAAATAAAGGTTTTTTCTAAAAAGATTTGGATAGAAAATGATTAAAAACAGAAAATAAATTAAAAAGAAAAAGAAGCGCCGGGGGGGGGGGGGGGGGGGAGGCGCTGTGAAAGTAATCCTAAAATAACTAAGGGTTAGTTGGCATGCGCATGGGCCTCTGGAAAGGGGGGGTGTGGATAGGAAATCCAACTTGGCCCACGGTCCAAAAAGGAAAAGAAAAACGTAGGCGAAAATAACAAAAACACAAAAGGGTGATCCGCAGGATCGAACCCAGGTATGGGGCATGAAAGGCAAAGGCAAGGCAAGTGTATGACCGTTGGGACGGCTGTTTCATGCAATATACATATGCTTCATAATCAATATAAACCAAAACAGACCATGAAATACATTAAATGGAAAGAACACACACGCGCCACATGAACTGAACGTGCACCACAATAAATTAATTGGTCACATGTATTTTAAACCACAACAAGACAAAATCAACACCCATGGCCAATCAAAAGCACGCATGGATAAGTGAAACATGCAGAAACAAATATTAACGTGTTTTTAAACTTAAAACATCAAAACAAACGTTAAACTTCAATCCAACATAAATCCTTCAAATCACAACCAAACATCATGCAATAAAATGCTAAACTGAAGTACTCAAAACAAAGAACACAATGGAGCTCTAATCTAAACAAGACAGTGACTATATCAAGAGCAAAAAGCCAAATAAATCCATCACTCAAAATGAAAACTTAGCAAAAACAATCTCTGTCTCTATTCGTAACCAACATAAACCTTAACTACTCTACAAAACTCAATAACAACATCATAGTAGGACAAGCTGCAACCTCCTGAACTTCATCCACACGATAACATGAACACACCTTAATATTTAAAACTTAAACAGTTTGAAAATAGCATCAAACAGGTTGGCTATAGCATCACACAAGTTAGCCTGGTGTCCAAGTGTAAATTACAGTCATGCATACATGATGAACATCATCTAGAACAAACACATACATCTCTACTTCAGCCATATTATCCATGCAAAGAGCAAAACAAAACTCTAGCAGTATATTATCATAAAGCTAACACACATCATACATTGTAAAAAAAACATATTTGGTGTTCAAGTGGTTGGTATGCTCAGCATGCATATGATCAAAGCACATATATAGTCTAGTAATATTTCATTTTAACAATGGTTAGCAAGGTTCCAACAGAAACAAACATGTTTAATCATTAGAGCATCCATGGATAGGTCTGAAGCTTCTTAAAACAATCTCAACATAGGTAAATACAAGATGCATACCATGAACATTTAAACATTAAAACAGAAAAAGAAATGATCTCTAACATGAAGATAGAATGTATTCAGCATAGCATGATAAGCATGATAAATGGAAGTTTGAGGAACTTACCTAGTTCCTAAGCAAGTGACAAGAGCTTCCTCCTTTGCAACTAGCTCGGGCACTCCAAGTGTTTGTTTTTCAGAGTTGTTTTTGTGTTGATTGTTGGTGAGAAATAAATGAGAGAAGAGTCCTTTATATAGGGTTCAGCTGGATAAAGGCTTTCATGGCACAAGGGATATTGGTTTTGTTTTAGTGAAAAAGATCTCAAGAAATCTTACACGCATGGCCCCCTCCAACTTTTCAGTCTTGAGCCAAGTGAATGTTTGGAGGTTGCTTTCTTTATGGCTGCTCATTTGAATTTAGGTCAGAATGGGAGGGACTTTGGTTCAGCATCCTGTGGTTTGTGTGAGACAATCCTTTACTTTGGTTTTGTTTTTGTATGATTGCAAATTGCGCGTATGATTTGTTGTGCTTCATTCTACATGTGAATATGTGTGATTTTCATCTTAAAATGATTGTTAGAAACACTTTTTATAAGGTTTGAATCAATACATAACCTTTGGCATCGATCCATACGTGTCTGGTATCGATCCCTGATTTAATGGAAATTCTGTTTTTCAGTTCACCTTCAGTAGGGATCGATTCATGGATTTTGGGATCAATCCCTAACAGTTAAAAACTGTCTGGCATCGATCCATACGTGTCTGGCATCGATCCCTGATTTAATGGAAATTCTGTTTTTCAGTTCACCTTCAGTAGGGATCGATTCATAGATTTTGGGATCAATCCCTAACAGTTAAAAATTGTCAGGAATCGATCCATACGATGTTGGGATCGATCCCAAAGTCTGTTTTTCTGCATAATTTTAATTCTAACAGTTCTGTCTTGTTTAGTATAAATACAAAGTGGCAGGTATTGGCTTAACATGAATTCACAAGTGAAAATTGCAAAATACACAAGTCATAGAGGTCTTTGTAGCAGCAATTGATTGAGCATTCAGAAACCTGAAAGATACTTCGTCTTCATCATCTTCTCAATCTCTTCAATTCAAGAACAATTACACACAATCATTCTTGTTCTTCGGATTGAAGGATCAACGAGATAACGTTCAGTGGTACGATCAACGATCTAGCTGTGGAGTCAGTGGAACGATCAAGGATCTAGCTGGGTTGAAGAGTGAAGGGGGTTTCGAGGAAAAACCTACTGGTCTGTCCTTCAAGAACGGGACTGTTCTTGCGGGTTTGTTAGTCACGATTGCAGAACGGATTCAGCCGCAGCGTAGGGTTTGGAAACGGGGTTGTTTCGCAAACAGGTCGTGGAACCGGTGAATCGTTTGCAAGTCTTGCGGGGAATTCTTGATCCAGCTCTGATCAAGTCGAGGTTCTATACGAGAAGAAGAAGTTCTAGGGATTTAGAATTCTGTCTTGGTATTGTAACCTTTGTAAGAACGAATTCAGCAACTATTGATAAGAAAAGGTCTCAATTTCTTTTGAAATTGAGAGGGAGACGTACCCACACGCGAGGACGACAGTGGGGAACTTCCTTAACAAATCTCTGTGTATCGTATTCTATCTCTATCTCCCTTTACGTTTTCGTTAACTGTTTTGTGATACAAATTGGCGCAGTACGTTTTACGTGTCGTGATACAATAGTGGCAAGAAAACCTTTTATTGAAACATCACTATTGTTTATCATAGAACACATACACGCCAAGTGTTTGACAAAACGGTTTGTTGTGATTTACTCATTGGAATCAGAATTTGTGATAAGTGCATTTAGTGCGAGAAAATTCTGTGTTAACGTTTTCTATCAATCAATTCAAATCCAGCATCATACTTGCGTGTCTGGTCTTTTTGGTAGCGGTTCAGAATAGACGGAAGTCGATTCGGGACCAAAACTTTCCGCTATATTTCAAAAACTCTGTTAAGGTTTTTAAAACCGTATTTTACAAGCGGTGATCTATTCACCCCCCCCTCTCGATCACTAGCCACACCGTCTAACAAGTGGTATCAGAGCGCCGGTTCGCTGGTGCTCTGTGTCTGCCTGTAACGATATGGATTCTGAACCAAAGGGGGCGTACAATAGAGCTCCCGTCTTTAACGGAGAAAACTACGGCTACTGGAAAGACTGCATGCGAGTTCATATAAATTCTGTGGATAGGCTAGTATGGACAGCCATTGAGAATGGTCCCTTTCAAATAACCATGACCAATGAGGCTGGCGCCATAGTACCTAAACCAGAAGCTGATTGGACTGAGAAAGATGAGAAAAAGTGGTCGAGTGATTGGAAAGCTCGAAATATACTAATTTCAGCACTTGGTGTTGATGAGTATTATCGAGTATCCCATTGCACGACTGCTAAGGAGATGTGGGACGCTTTAGAAATCGCCCATGATGGTACTACTGAAGTGAAACAGTCCCGCATTAACACACTTAATCAAGAGTTTGAGCTCTTTCGCATGAAAAATGGAGAATCTATCTCCGACATGCAAAAGAGGTTTACTCATCTTACAAATCGATTAAATGCACTTGGAAAACCTGTTTCCAATGAGGTAGCTACTAACAAAATTCTGAGATGTCTTAGCAGGGAATGGCAACCTAAAGTGACAGCTATCAAGGAAGCCAACGACTTGACGACTCTTACGATTACAACACTTTTTGGAAAGCTGGAAGAACATCAGCAAGCTCTAGAAAGTCTTGAAAAGTATGAGAACAAAAGTAAGAAGGAGAAAGAGAAGAAGAAAGACAAAGAGGGTGAGAAGAAGCCAATTGCTCTTGTGGCCTCTAGCACTAAGTCCTCAAGAAAAGAGCAAAGTGACAATGATTCAAGTAGTGACAAAGATTCGGATGATGAAGAAATGGGACTTTTTGTAAGGAGATACAATAGATTCATTCGAAGGAATGGATACAAGCATTCCGACAAAAACCTCATGAAGTTTAGAAGACAATCTAGTGAGTCAAAACAGGAAGAGAACAAGAAGCATAAAGGTAGAGGATCTTGTTTCAATTGTGGCAAATCTGGACATTACAAAACAGAATGTCCTATGAAAAAAAAGGATAAAGGGAAGGATTCACCTAAACGGTACAGCAAACAAAGGAGAGCTTATATAGCATGGGAAAGCGATAGCGATTCATCAAGCTCACAAAGTTCAAGTGATAGTGATGAAACCGCAAACCTATGTCTTATGGCTCACATCAAAGACCATGCCTACTACAAGAAGAAACAAGAAGAAAAGAAGGTAAAACAAGCCTACTATAATAATGTCTCCTCTATGTCTTTTTCTGAACTGAAAATCGCTTTTGAAAAACTGCATAACGAAGCTGTAGATGCTTTCAAAAGATTATCTTCCGATAAACAAATTTTTTCATTCTTGGAAGGTAAAGTATACAAAGCTGAAAAAGATTTAGAAAGCTTGAAGGCTAGTATTGCAGAAAATTCAAAAGATATTGATGTTAACGGATGTAGTAAAGTTAGGTATTGTGAAGCTTGTCATATTTGGCAACGAGAGGTTAATACTCTTAAAGTCAAATTGGAAAAAGCTTTACAACCCAAGGTGACTTACGCCGTTGATACTAGATTGTTTAAGAAGTCATTGAATCCTCCATATGCAAAATACTCTTTTACTCCAAAGGATTCAATGAACAAAACTAAACAATTGCATCATCATGGTTTATGTCATTATTGTTGTCGTGCTGGCCACACCATTGAGAAATGCAAGTTTAGGAGGTTTCTTGTTCCTAAAGGCATCTATCAATGGAAGCCAAAAGGCAACCATGTTACCACTTACCCCTTTGGACCCAATGAAAATTGGGTACCAACCACTCTCTTTTGATATTGTAGGAAGAGTGCCTTGCATCCGAAGATAGGAGATGGTTCCTAGATAGCGGCTGCTCAAGGCACATGACCGGTGACATATCGCTTTTTATAGACTTCAGAGCAAAGAAAAAGGGATATGTTACTTATGGAGACAATAACAAAGGAGCTATACTTGGCAAAGGTAGTATAGGTATTTCTTTTGATGACGCAGGTGTATCTACAGAAGACATACTCAAGGAAGCTGTTGCGGAAACTGATCAATCCAAGACAGCTCCCATTGAGAAGGAGGAAGATACTAGTCATGAAAAAGATAAGGAAGAAAGGACAGCTGATGTGAATGACCTTCCACCAGCTTGGAAGTCTTCAAAAGACCATCCCATTGACAACATCTTGGGAGACATTTCAAAGGGAGTCATGACTCGTTCTAAGATAAGTAATTTTTGTTCTCACTTCGCCTTTGTTTCACAAGTGGAACCTAAAAATGCCAAAGAAGCCTTGATTGATGAATTTTGGCTAATGGCCATGCAAGAAGAGCTTAATCAATTTAAAAGAAATGACGTTTGGGAACTTGTCCCGCGTCCGCGAGAACATCATATCATAGGTACTAAGTGGGTTTTTAGGAATAAGCTTGATGAAAGTGGAGTGATAACTCGGAACAAGGCACGTTTAGTAGCACAAGGCTATAACCAAGAGGAGGGCATAGACTATGAGGAAACTTATGCTCCAGTTGCTCGCCTTGAGGCTATACGTCTCTTGCTCGCTTATGCGTGTTCTAGAGATTTTAAGCTTTACCAAATGGACGTAAAGAGTGCGTTTCTAAATGGTGTCCTAAATGAAGAGGTATACGTCTCACAACCTCCTGGTTTTGAGAATGCTGAATATCCAGATTATGTTTACAAATTAAAACGAGCTTTGTACGGTCTTAAGCAAGCCCCCCGGGTTTGGTATGAAAGACTTAGCAAATTTCTACTTGATCATGGATATTCAAGAGGTAAAGTGGATACCACCCTCTTCATTAAGCACAAAGGAAAACACATTCTTTTAGTTCAAGTTTATGTAGACGATATAATTTTTGGTTCAACTAACATACACTTGGTCGAAGAGTTTTCAAAAGTTATGCAGGGTGAATTTGAAATGAGCCTTATGGGGGAGCTTAATTTCTTCCTCGGTCTCCAAATAAAGCAGCTTGATGAGGGAACAGCTGTGAGTCAAACAAAATACTGCAGAGAGCTGCTCAAGCGCTTTGGAATGAACGACTCAAAATCAATAGACACACCTATGCCTACCAACGGATATCTAGATAAAGATGAACACGGTAAGAGTGTAGATGTCAAACAGTATAGAGGTATGATTGGGTCTCTCTTGTATCTTACTGCGTCTAGACCTGACATCATGTTTAGTGTCTGCATGTGTGCACGATATCAATCGAATCCTAAAGAGTCACACTTGAAAGCTGTCAAGCGCATATTTAGATATCTTCATGGAACATCTAAGTATGGGCTCTGGTATTCAAAAGGAAGCGATTGTAACTTAGTAGGTTACTCCGATTCTGATTTTGCTGGCTGCAAATCAGATAGGAAAAGTACTAGTGGTACATGTCACTTATTTTCAAACTCTCTGGTCAGTTGGCATAGCAAGAAACAGGTGTCTGTCGCATTGTCAACTGCTGAGGCTGAGTACGTTGCAGCCGGTAGCTGTTGCGCTCAGATCTTGTGGCTGAAGCAACAACTACAAGATTTCGATATTCAACTCAAACGCATTCCAATAAAGTGTTACAACACCAGTGCTATAAATCTTACTAAGAATCCTGTTTTACACTCACGCACTAAACACATAGAGATTAGGCATCACTTTCTTCGCGACCATGTTGAGAAAGAGGACGTTGTGTTTGAGCATGTTGATACTAAGAATCAACTCGCTGATATTTTCACTAAACCACTGCCAACGGAACCTTTCTTTAACATTCGTCGTGAATTAGGGATTCTTGATCTTTCTTCATTACTATCTTAAGCTTGTTAGATTCTATTTTTGCCTCACCTTGGTTGATAAGTTGTGTTTTAGAAGTTATGAGCTTATACTTCACAAAGGTACATCAACAAAGGTAATATCAATCCTCTTTACTACTCTTTGGATCTATGTGTTTGTGTATGTTAGAACAAATTCTCTATGTTCGTTTATGTAAACTCTTTTGCATTTATTGTTTGAATATTAATATCTGGATTGAGAACTATTCTTAAGCATCATTTTCATAACATGATTCATAGGCATTGCATTCTGCAAAAAAAAAAAAAGGTCATAAAAGTCTGTTTTGCATTCGCATGTATCGATACCACGACCTAGGGATCGATCTCTATCACTTTAACTCAATTTTTTTTAATTTCGCTTCAGTATGGATCGATCCATACGCTTTTGGTATCGATCCCTACAGCTTTTAAAAATCAAATTCATCGTGGTTTGGATCGATTCCAAAACCCATGCATCGATCCCTACTGTTCTTGTTCATTAACCGTCCTTTTTAACTTCTCATGGTTCGACACATCATCATTTTTTTTTGCTAGCATTCATCCTAGCATCCCCATACCTCTCATAACCTCTCTTCCTCCACTTCTGTAAATGTCACAACCATGCTCCAGCAAATGCAGCTAGAAAATAGACAAAATCATGAGGAAGCAAGAGCTTGGCATGTTCAACAAGCTGAGTGGCATAACGAACATCGGGAGTGGCATGATGACCACACAAGGATGTATCAGAATCAGCACTCTTGGCACACTGACTTGATTAAGTGGCATCAAGTCTTTTATAATGAAATGACAGGTTTTATGGACGATTGTCGTGCAGATCCGGGTATTATGGACAGGTTTCGAAGCACTGAAGTTCAGGACCGATTCAGACAGTACTCTTTCATGGGACACAATCCTGATGAAATGCCTCCTCCTCCGCCTCCACCTAGCTTCAGAGATCCAAATCAAGATGACGAGGAGTCTTGTGGAGGCCACTTTCCCCATTAGCATTTCATTTCATATGCATTTCATTTCATGTTGCTTGAATTGTTGTTTCATTTTTCGAATATTCTGACTATATTTGTTTGGCTTATGTAATTTTCATTACTTTCCTAGTATTTCATTGCTTATTTCCGTTTGCTTGTTTATGGTTTCCTTGCCCTTTATTGGTCATTCTTTGTGAGTGATTTTATTCTTCTAAGCTTTCTTTCTTTGTGATTGTTAGCTTTGTTATCAATTTATGCTGCGGTTTGCTACTTTGTTCTTCTCTTTGTTGTTTCTTTCCTCTTTTTGATGTTGACAAAGGGGGAGAAGTATAGAAGATGTTGACATGACAGAATGGTATGCACAAACTCAGGGGGAGTATCACACATCAATTTGCCATCATCAAAAAGGGGGAGTTTGTGAGACAATCCTTTACTTTGGTTTTGTTTTTGTATGATTGCAAATTGCGCGTATGATTTGTTGTGCTTCATTCTACATGTGAATATGTGTGATTTTCATCTTAAAATGATTGTTAGAAACACTTTTTATAAGGTTTGAATCAATACATAACCTTTGGCATCGATCCATACGTGTCTGGTATCGATCCCTGATTTAATGGAAATTCTGTTTTTCAGTTCACCTTCAGTAGGGATCGATTCATGGATTTTGGGATCAATCCCTAACAGTTAAAAACTGTCTGGCATCGATCCATACGTGTCTGGCATCGATCCCTGATTTAATGGAAATTCTGTTTTTCAGTTCACCTTCAGTAGGGATCGATTCATAGATTTTGGGATCAATCCCTAACAGTTAAAAATTGTCAGGAATCGATCCATACGATGTTGGGATCGATCCCAAAGTCTGTTTTTCTGCATAATTTTAATTCTAACAGTTCTGTCTTGTTTAGTATAAATACAAAGTGGCAGGTATTGGCTTAACATGAATTCACAAGTGAAAATTGCAAAATACACAAGTCATAGAGGTCTTTGTAGCAGCAATTGATTGAGCATTCAGAAACCTGAAAGATACTTCGTCTTCATCATCTTCTCAATCTCTTCAATTCAAGAACAATTACACACAATCATTCTTGTTCTTCGGATTGAAGGATCAACGAGATAACGTTCAGTGGTACGATCAACGATCTAGCTGTGGAGTCAGTGGAACGATCAAGGATCTAGCTGGGTTGAAGAGTGAAGGGGATTTCGAGGAAAAACCTACTGGTTTGTCCTTCAAGAACGGGACTGTTCTTGCGGGTTTGTTAGTCACGATTGCAGAACGGATTCAGCCGCAGCGTAGGGTTTGGAAACGGGGTTGTTTCGCAAACAGGTCGTGGAACCGGTGAATCGTTTGCAAGTCTTGCGGGGAATTCTTGATCCAGCTCTGATCAAGTCGAGGTTCTATACGAGAAGAAGAAGTTCTAGGGATTTAGAATTCTGTCTTGGTATTGTAACCTTTGTAAGAACGAATTCAGCAACTATTGATAAGAAAAGGTCTCAATTTCTTTTGAAATTGAGAGGGAGACGTACCCACACGCGAGGACGACAGTGGGGAACTTCCTTAACAAATCTCTGTGTATCGTATTCTATCTCTATCTCCCTTTACGTTTTCGTTAACTGTTTTGTGATACAAATTGGCGCAGTACGTTTTACGTGTCGTGAAACAATAGTGGCAAGAAAACCTTTTATTGAAACATCACTATTGTTTATCATAGAACACATACACGCCAAGTGTTTGACAAAACGGTTTGTTGTGATTTACTCATTGGAATCAGAATTTGTGATAAGTGCATTTAGTGCGAGAAAATTCTGTGTTAACGTTTTCTATCAATCAATTCAAATCCAGCATCATACTTGCGTGTCTGGTCTTTTTGGTAGCGGTTCAGAATAGACGGAAGTCGATTCGGGACCAAAACTTTCCGCTATATTTCAAAAACTCTGTTAAGGTTTTTAAAACCGTATTTTACAAGCGGTGATCTATTCACCCCCCCCTCTCGATCACTAGCCACACCGTCTAACAGTTTGAACATGTGTTCGATGGTTCCTTTATCTTGCTTGTAGAAGTCAAATTGCAAGTACAAAAGGGAGTGTACTTTGAAAGCTTGTTTCACGGGTTTGTGGGAAAAGAAGATATTGGAAGCTGTTGAAAGAGATCAGAACATTGTACTTGGAGAGAGGGTTATGAATCAGTTCAAAATGAGGAATGGTTTGGGAGTTGAAATTAGAGTCGTAGACCCTCCTTTACCACATGATAACTTGCCAACCAAAAGTCCAAATTATATACTCTTTGGTGCTTTAGAAAATAGGCATTTCATACAACAACTTCTATTTGGAAATCTAAGTGAAATAAGCTCTTGAATTGTGAGAAAATCACTCATAAAGTCGTGTGCCCAAAACTGCCAAAAAGAACTTAGAAAATTTCTAAGTTATAGAAATTTGACAACTTGAAGTGCCTATCATTAAAACCTCATAACTTGAGAATGGTTCATTCAAATGAAGTGTTCCACATATGGTTGGAAAGCTCTCATCATGCTCTAAAATTTTAATTTGGGACCCAAGTCTTGAATCCAAATGGAAATGGATGAAAAATGGTGTCAAAGTTAAGAAAAAGAGTGATGAAAAGTGCTGAAATTTTTCTAAGTGTTTGGTCAAAATATCTTGCAAGCCTCATAACTCAAAAACCAAGCATTTTTGGACAAAAAGTCATATGGAACAAAATGAATATCTTGAAAAGAGATTTCCAATGAGCTTTGAGTCACTCCATTTGGGTGTGTGGTTTAGGAGTTATGATCATTTCAAAATGTGCTATTAGGGGAAAAGTCTCACATATGAAATCTTTCTTAGTCAAAACCCTACTTCTCTTGCAAGAAACCTCATGAAACTTGATCTTGATGCTTTGAATACCTCATGAGACATTCTATGGTGATTAAAACCATTGACACTTCATTTAAACCAAAATTTCAAAGGATTAGGGTTTCAGTCAAACCCTAATTTTGGCTGTGAATGTACTGAGGTCAGATCTTGCAAACTTGCTCCTTACTTCTCATCTAAAGGTCTTAGGAGACTCTTGAGGATGTTGATAAACCAATAGAATCAAGAATTAGGGTTTGGGAGTTCATCTTGATGAAAATCAAAGCCATTGACTGATAAGCGTCACAGAAACCCTAATTTGGAGGTATAGAGAGGCTGAGGCTCAAACTTCTCTTGTTGAGGACCCATTGATCTTGGATTCCTGTTGAATGATGTCTCTTGTATGTAGACGACCTTAAGTGGTAAGTGAACCACACAAATCTTGACTTGATAGAGCCAAATTCTCAGTGATTTCTTCATAGCATAACCCTAATTCCAAGGTTCTTGCACTGGAGATCTTTTGTTGACTTGACTTGCTTCAAAACAACTTGTGGAGCTTCATGGTGATATGCAAACCCTAATTTGAACACAAAGAAACAAACTACAAGATATGGGTTAGCTCAAACAATGTAGAGATGATTGACCTAAGATGCACAAATGAAGATGACATCTAAGGGTAAAAATTTGGGGTACAACAGTTGCCCCTATTTAAATAGCTTTACTGGATGGCACGAGGAACGGAGATTCCAGGGGCATCAAGGTGAAAGGTATTTAAATATAGCAAACCAAAAATTTTGCCCTTAGATGGAGCGTAAATGCTAAGGACAAGCGACAGACATGCAAATGCTGACATGCTATGAACTTATAAAATGATGATATGATGCCAAGACGGATGCAAAAGATGCAGACAGACCAGACACCAGGGACAACAGGAAGCAAATGCACAAGATGAGCTTCACCGAGGAAAGACAAAAGCTAGTATCCCTGAGAAAAACTCACTGGGGATACAGGCTAACCAGCGAAAAAGACTCACTGGGGAGACTCCAAAGAAACACCGGGGAAAACCAAAAAATAATCTCCACTGGGGAAAGATCCGGGGAGATAGACTACTGGGAACAAAACAAACCCACACTCTTCCTAGGCATGAAACCAGAAAGAAAAACATGATCCGGGGATCAGCCTAAAAAAAAGACAGACAATCAAGCAAAGATTTCCTGGGGATTCATATACTGAAGAGTTCAAAATGGGATCTTCAAGAAAAGCCAGGAAGACAAAGACAAACTCTGCGCACCAGATAGGAGCCTTAAGGTTGAAGAAATTTGTTCCAAGAAGCTTAGCTTAAAGCAAGTTTTCAAAAATCCAAGGCAAGGGTTCAATGTCCGACACGATTTGAACAAGAACGATTTTAAAACAAGAAGAGAGTGCTTGACACGATTCAAACAAAGTCCAAGTTCAAGTTCGACACGATTCGAACAAGAACGGTTTTAAAACAAGAAGACAATGCTTGACACGATTCAAACAAAGTCCAAGTTCAAGTTCGACACGGTTCGAACAAGAACGGTTATAAAACAAGAAGACAGTGCTTGACACGATTCAAACAAAGTCCAAGTTCAAGTTCGACACGATTCGAACAAGAACGGTTTTAAAAAAAGAAGACAGTGCTTGACACGATTCAAACAAAGTCCAAGTTCAAGTTCGACACGATTCGAACAAGAATGGTTTTAAATCACAAGACAATGCTTGACACGATTCAAACAAAGTCCAAGTTTAAGTTCGACACGATTCGAACAAGAACGATTTTAAAAAATATTTAAAGTTAAACTTCTTGGGGAACAACAAAAGGTTTAAAGATTCAAATATGGCGCGTAAAGGTTAAGACCGAACAAGCACGACACAAAGCAAACTGGGAATGTCTTTACTTCACTGGGGAAATAAAGACAGACACCAACAACAGACCACAAGCAAAACAGAGCACAAAGAATGCGAAGATGCTAGGGTATGATGCATATGCTTAGCAATATGCTAGAAACGGTGCGAACGACGCAAAATAGGAAAGAAGAAAGAATAACACAAGCCAACACCCTGAAACCCAAACATCAAGGATAACCGGGGTAATCTTCTTTTCACTGGAGATGGCAGATCCATGCCAGAAACACAATACTACTAACTCTTCCTGTACCAACTTGATTCCGTAAAACATCTTAAATCCAGAGTAAACTTAGTTCATCTTTGTGTTTTCTTAAAACTTTTCCGCTTCCAAGAATCAGATGAAAATGACGAGGTTATTGTACTCAAAGACCAATAACAACTCTAGTAACTAAGAATTCTGTCGTCTAACAGCTGACTTCTCTGGGGACTCCTGCATAAAGAGCTGGGGTCTGGTACTCAAAGGTGAAAACCAAAGCATAAGCCTAGCTTAGACAAATGTTTTGGATAAATTGGGAAAGTTCTTCTTCTTTATTGGGGAAATAAATCCATTGGGAATTTTTCAAAATCAGCTGATGTAGTAACTTGATGGGGAGCTAACAAAGTAATTATGCATTTCACTGGCATAACTACCATCTTCAAATCTTATCTGCCCCAGGCTAGACGGTCTATACGATAACAAGAGGATTTTATAGAAGAATTGGCATACAGGGTGTTTCAATATCTTCAAACTCTTGGAGAGATCTCGGCATAACTGCCCCAGATTAGGGGGTGAATAATCAAAAGAATTTTATAGAAGGATTGAAATACCAGATATTTCAATATCTTCCAACTTGAATAATAAAAAGAATTTTACGGAAGACTTGAAATACCAGATACTTCAATATCTTCCAACTTGAATAATCAAAAGAATTTTACGGAAGACTTGAAATACCAGATGCTTCAATATCTTTCAACTTGAATAATCAAAAGAATTTTACGGAAGAATTGAAATACCAGATACTTCAATATCTTCCAACTTGAATAATCAAGAGAATTTTACGGAAGACTTGAAATACCAGATGATTCAATATCTTCCAACTTTTGAATCTTGACGTAGCTGTTTCTGTTCAGTTATACTCGAGATACTCAAACTGTAGTAGAAATTACTGGGGAACAGATTTGCCCCTGCTGATAAGTTACTGAAGTTAAAACCTGTCATCAGATGATTTCAAGAATATTTTCCCCAATATTCTGAATTTGCAGAATTCTGCCCCTGATTTGTCAACTCACACTTGGTTGCCCCTGACTGAGTCAAATTTCCTTTATCAAGTTCAATTCCTTGACTGACCGCGTTTGTTGGGATTCCTTGATATCGAATGGTATTGCAAACAAGTGTTGTTCATTAAAATTGGCAAAATTTAATGCAAAGTTTGAAAACAAAGCCTTGATAAAAAACGCACAGTGAAATGATTAAATAGTAAAAAACAAAGGTGAGTCTAGTCATTAAGGAAGTGACCAACACACGCGAGCAACAAAAATTATTAGGAGTCAGGCTACTCAACCTTGCCGTAGTATGCTTTTCAAAACAACCCTACCTCAATTAGGTCTTTTAGGGGTTGTAATGTGGTATGGTTCAGGGTTTATGAAACAAAGGATGAATTCCAATCCTACACTCAGTTAACTCAAGATATACATTCAAATCTCCAAAAATAGGAAGTCACTTGATTTGAAAGCTGACTGGCGCCTTATATGAAGCGCTCGTGTTTGAATGCATAGCCAAGTTAAACTGAGAACTACCTTGCCCCCAAGGTTGAGATTTAAGGTTTTTTGTTGTGTAAAGAAAGAAGACCCCTACTTCTAGGCTCGAAAGGGTTAACAAGGGATGAATTGAAACAATGCCTTACATCCTCGGCGAGGTTAATTTGAAAGTATACCACAGTAATTATGAACATGAGGTTTTCATCATCCTCCCTAATCTTTGCTTTAACAAAAGTTTGAAAAAGGAGTGGAAAAAAAGATATATTTTGCTTTTATGAAAATAAAAGTAAATGAGTGAAACGAATGAATTTAACCAAAAGATGCATAAATATTTCATTAATGTTGCCAATTTAAAGGTACAACAAAACCCATAAGCAAATATCAATACAATTAAAGGAAATACGACTGAAATACAAAACACAGCCAACTAAAGATTTCAGTTTCCGGGTCCGAACAGAAAAAAGTCTTTACCACCATTCACTTGTTCCTTGTGGTATAGAACCTTGAGAGACCTTGCAGGTCCTTTACCTTTTGCTTCGAAAGTTGAGGTACCAACGTCTGAAGTACCTTCCTGAGGTTTCAGATTCTTTAGCAAGCTCATCAGCTTCTCTTCAAATTCCTTGCATTCTTCAATGGGATGTCCAATTGTCCCAGTGCGAAATTTGCATTCAGTCTTTGGGCGGTCTTCTTCGAAGATTAAGTCCTCGTCATGGATCAGCTCTTGCACAAAATGCTCTAAAGCCCGGCAATTATCTAAATCATTCCCTTCAGCTCCCTTATGGAATTCACAGGTGAGGTTGGAATCATACCAAGGTCCCTAGAAAGGTGTGAGAAGTCGTGGAGTTACCAGCTTGTTTTGCATCAACAGTGAAACAAGTTTGCTTAACGGCACCGGGATAGGCTAGTGGTTAAATTTTCCTCTTTTGGCAGCACACTTCTTCTTATCTTGAGGAGAAACACACGTTGGAGACTGAAAACCCCTCTTCGTAAACACTTGACGAAAATTAAGTTTGGATGCAGGAACATGACCAACGTTCAGCTGGCATGAGGCTTCCCTAAAAACAAATTCTAGACACGAGATATCCTTAGGAGATGGCAAAGGATAGTTGATTTGAATGCCTTGTGGTGTAAATGATAACTTCTCAGAATCAAGCAGCGTCTGAACCTTGTTTCTGAGTACCCTGCAATCCTCAGTTGAATGCCCCGGTGCCCCAGCGTGGTAGTCGCATCGGACGTTGGCATCAAAACCTAGTGGGTACGGAGGGATCACTGGCTCTAAATCCTTCGGTATTATCAATCCACTTCTGATTAAAACTGGCAAAAGCTGACTGTGTGCCATCGGCAATGGGGTGAAGTTCCTCTCTGGCTTCCTTGGCCTTTGTCGAGCGTTCTTGAAAGCTGGTCTGACGGGATGAATGCGATTCTCCTTTTTCAACAGAGTTTCCAGAACCCAATTCATCTGGCACTTGAGGATTCTGATCTCCTCTCCCATTTTCTCCTGGTACTCCAAAATTTCCTTCATCGCTGCTAGCGTGACCTTCATAGTTTCCAGAAACTGCCCCATTCCTCTTTGGAGCTCTCTCAATTCATGGTTGACTCTGTCCATTTCACATTATTGTTCAGACATCCTTTGTCGAGTTTGGACTTGGGTATTGGCATTTGGAAAATCAGGGTGACGGACTCTGAAGAGAACGAGACGACAATAAGACGAAGAAGAACGCACATGCACATGCAAAGGATGCAAAATGATATGCAAAAATGCAGATGCAAACTAAACTATCAAGAAACACAAATATTTACAAACATTGTAGACAAATGGAGTCTTCCTCAAAATAAACTTCTTCATTGAAATAGTCCGCTGTTACATTTTAGAGCGGAGAATTCTCCTGCTTGGGGTTCAAAAGGTAAGGACGCTCCTAAACTGAAATGAGAAATAACAACATTGATAGAAACCAACAGACGGCACTTCTAAAAGTTTGATCCACTAGAGGATGATTCTTCTTCTCCATTAATCTTCCTTGTGAGCTCTTCAATGCGCTTCCTAGTCCTTTCCTTTTCGAAGAACAAATCAGCCATTGTTTCTGCCATCTTCTGCTTGGCTTTAGAGGGTGAATCATGTCGAGGAAATGGCTTCCTTATCACTTGAGCAATGTCACGGGACCACTGCAGATGGGTCTCAGAGACCTGGCATTCATCCTTCCAGAGTTGTCTGTTGATATTACGCCATGCATACTCGAGTCTCTTTTTCATCTCAAATCCTTCATCTCTTTCGTAGTACATCTTGATCATATCCTCGTTTCTGGGAGGTTTTTTCTTCAAGTAGCCTAACTGGCGGCGGGAGAGAACATGATTATAATTGATCCAGCCATCTCTACCCATCAAAGGCACATTAGGGCATTCCCCACAGCTAACGATCATAGTAATCCCTTCATCTGTCGGGTTATACCATTCGATGTCAGTGTGTTTTAACTTCATCAATTTCTTGGACCATGAACCACAGTCTGCAGCTTCCCAGAAGGCAGGAGTTTTTGGTAGGTAGGAGGTGAACCATTTTTAGAAAAGGGCTGCACAACAGACAACTTGTTCACCACCTCTCAAATATCTGTACTGAACTGAGTGATAAACATCTGCAAGTAAAGTAGGGACCGGATTGTTGATGGCGAATATCTGAATGGCCTGGATATCCATAAAATTCTTGTCACTCGGGAACAAGAACAAGCCATAGACCATTAATGCAAAAGTTGATTCAAACAACGCCTCATTTCCCTGGTCTTTAAAGTAAAGGGCCTTTGCCATCAGGAATAAGGCGGGGAGTCCAGGTCGTCCTCCTTTGATAGTAAAATTATCTTGAATGTCTGATGCTCTGATCTTCGTGATTCTGGAAATTTCTTTGACGGAAAGCATCATCTTGATTTCAGAGAAAATTGGAGCCTTCTTGACAGGAATTCCAATTAGAGTAGAAAATTCTTCCAAGGTTGGTACCAACTGAAACTCAGGAAAAAGAAAACAGCGGTAATCGGGATGGTACAGTTGTACCAAGGTTTCCAGCAATCCTTCCCTCACTTGCAACTTCATTAGTGACAGGAGATCTCCATATCTGTCAATAAGACTTGGCGGGTCCTCAATATTTCCTCCAATCTCTATCAACGGTTCAACATTAGGGATCAGGAAGGTAAAGGGCCAGTTTATCCTTTTGGTAGCGTCCATTGTCTACAAAGTCTAACAAACAAAGTTAGCGTCTTGATAGTTTAGCAGAATGCAATGCAACATGATGGGTGTAATTCAAGGAAACTCAACATTGTATTTTGCAAATTTTAAGGAACCTTTTTCTTAGAAGAAAAAAAAATCGCATCTCATTTCATTAATAATAAAGTTTTTAGATTACAAAAAGAGATGATTACACCTTCGAAAACCAAAATACAGAATGTGAAATAAAGAAAACTAAGTCCTAAGCCATCAATCAATCCTCTCCCATCAATCTCATGGCGAGCTTCTGGTTTTCCTTCTGCAACCTCTTATTCTCAACAGCGAGCTTGGCCAACTGTGACTTCCATGGTTCTGGTGGAGATGATGTACTAGGAGAAAATAAATCTCCCTGCACCTTCCTCTTTCTGACAGACTCTTCTTCCTTCCTCCTGATACTCTTCTGAAGTTCGTTCATCTCGAAATCAAGAATCTGATACTTGTTCATCCATGCATTCCTTTCTCGTTCTGCTTGAGCCAGCCGGATCTTCAATTCATCCTCATTGCTTGTGAAGTAAAGAACAGGATCTCTGGGAGCTAATGGAATAGGATCATGACGATCATATGGCATCTTCAACTCAACAGCCCTCTTTTGCACCCACTGAGTGTAGGATTCTGAAGCCAAACACTCAGGTTTTCCCAAAGCAGAGATACCTCTTGTGTGAACATGACGCCAAGCGTGAGCCATCTTTTCCCTAAGCACAGGGTCCTTATCCTCTTCAAAGAACAAACCTTCCAAGTAAATGTTGTTGGGCTTAGCTCCATAGAATAACCATGTTGACGGAAAGCCAAAGCTGGATTGTAGCTTATGCCTCCTTTTGTGCCAAGAAGCGGTACATTAGCAAATCCTCTACAGCTAACAATCATATCTTTGCCTTTGAGCAATGGGTGGTACCACTCTAGATCGGTGTTGGTGAGAGACATGATCTTTTCTGACCAAAGAAGTCCATCTTGGAGATCCCAAAAGGTCTTAGAGCGGGGTAAGTGGGAGATAAACCACCTATATAATAGTGTGGCACAACATGTTACCATCCCTCCCTTATGAGCAGTCCTCAAATACACTGAATGGTAGACGTCTGCAAGTAAGGTTGGAACTGGATTTCCAATGATGAAGATCTTGATCGCATTCATATCAACACAGTTCTCAATGTTGGGAAACAGAAATAACCCATAGATGAGAAAGGCCATAACAACTTCGTAATTCACCATATTCTTCATGCTAACATAATAACTGGCTTTCTCCATTAGAAACTTGGCAGGTAACCCAAAAAGTCCTCCCTTGACAACCAAGTTAGCCTTAACTTCTGACAGCTTGAGATGAGCCGCTTCTGCAATTTACTTCTCCTTAGGCGTCCTTTCCAAACCAGAGTAAGGAGGGTTTGGAGTGATGGGAATACCAACTAGAATAGCATACTCCTCGAGCGTAGGCATCAACTGATAATCCGGAAAAGTGAAACAATGATACACGGGATCATAAAACTGTATGAGAGTAGGGAGCATCCCATCTACCATCTTTGTCTTCATCAGAGAGAAAATCTTCCCATACTTGTCTTGAAATGTTGTTGATTCATTGATTGGCTTACCCAGATTCTTTAAATCTTCCAATTTTGGACTAATGAAGGTGTACTTCTTTGTTTTCCTTTTTTCAAAATCCATCCTATAAAATTTGCAAAACAAAGTTGAATTCCTTGAATATACACAATGCATATGATGCAAGGATGAATGCAACAAACACACATAAACAGATAAACACAAAGCACACAGAGAAACCTAAGTTAAGAGTCACGAGCATGGAGTCAAAGATCTACCCGTCCCAAAGGTATGGACTATGGTTTTCACCTGCAAGACAAGGTTCTAAAAAGTTCCCAGAGTCGACAACCCATCTTTCGGATTTTATCGACTTTCCAATTGCTTGGTGATCGATAAAATTCTCAAGAGAGCCTCATCTGAGTGTAGTATCGCGTAGCAACCATTTGGGATTGTTCCCTCACAGTCATTGCACTATGTCCTAAATAGGCCAAGTGGGGGTAAAGGGTAACTAAAGGTCATCAGTATCTCTGGCTCCTAGGTCGAAAGTAGTAACGCATTCACGATTGCTCGTTCAACATATACCACTTCCGAGAGGGCCTCAACTGAGTGTGGACTTCAAGTTCCCTCCTACGGGATTTCTCCCTCGAAGTTCCCTTGACTATGTCCACGGTTCCTAAACATATGTGTTCTCTCAAGTCTGGGTTAGGACTTATCTCACTCATAGATACCATGTCAACCCATAGAACAGATAAATGTCAAGCAAGAACAGATATACAGATATATAAGCAAATATGACATACATAAGCATATACAAGTAAATAAGCAAACATGAATAACATAAAAACAAGATAGGCTTAACCCTCTTAGGAAAGGACCAGCAATAGGTCTTACGTCCCCAGTGAAGTCGCCATTTCTGTTGCGGTGAAAATCGGATAACAAGCTATTAATTAACTTGCATCATATTCTTTTACAACCGACTTTGATTTATCCAAAGGAAAGGTTCAAGATCGTTAAAAAAACCTAAAGGGGGGAGATCTAAGGTTCGGGGGTTGGTTACGCCTAGGGAAGGTATTAGCACCCTAAACGCCCGTAGTACTCTATGGGAGCCTCTTGTTAATGTTATCTTATGTTTGCTAAAGTTTCTATGCTAAAGGTTGAAACCCTAGGGGTTAGTATCTAAGTATACTCGATAAAGCATCGCACTTTGCGCCTACGTATCCTCGGGAGTAGAATCAGAGTATGCATAGTTCTACTTCTACTGAACTGTTGACTATGGTCAATATTCAGAGGGGAAATGAGTACAAGCTCATTGTAGAGTTTAAGAACTCTCTAAATCTAGTTGTAATGGTCCTATGTTGTGTTTAAAGTCAGTGGGAAAAGTGATGATTCATTATGATGAATATCACTAAGAGTTTAAGAACTCCTCCTAAAGCTAGTCATGATTCCATGGCCCTGATGAGGCCAAGAAATAAAGTTTTCTCCTAAGAGGTTACTTAAGTTAAGGTGGGGGCTATGACTTTAAGAGTCAATGTTAATAACCTTCCTTTGGAATGGGGGAAAGATAACAGTTGAAAGATAATATAACAATAGATAAAGACATGCTAAAAGATAAAACATTTATACAATATGATGAGATGAAAGCAACACAAGCATAAGGATGGCAAGATGCTTCATGATAAAGTATGGATAAAAGTGGACATGATCATTATAGAAACATGTAAACAAAGACATATCAATATGTTTCAATCTTAAGGAAGACAAACATAAAGAACACTCACAAGATAAAGAGAATGATATTAATTAAGGATGATGGTTTAAAGAAGAACCAAATTCTCACATCTAAGTCAAACACATAATGAATTTAAACATGGATAAATTAGTTTAGGACTTAAACAAACATTAGTGAATAACACTCATAAGATCAATAAAGATGCTCATAAATAATGTTAACAAATATCCAATTAAGAATCAATTAAGAAATAACTAAGCTTAAATAAACAAGAGAAAAATTAAGATAAATCTCTTACTATGAAATAATTAAACTTAAATGATTAAGAAACAATTAAGAAATAATTCACATATTAATAATTAGCCAATTAGCAATCCCATATTAATAATTAAGACAAATAACAATTAAGAAATAAATCACATGCTAAGAAAAAAATAATAAAAATAAAATATTTTGGAATCTTGAAATGAAGGAACAAGAGTTTTAAATAAACTTAAATAAAATAAAGGTTTTTTCTAAAAAGATTTGGATAGAAAATGATTAAAAACAGAAAATAAATTAAAAAGAAAAAGAAGCGCAGGGGGGGGGGGGGGGGGGGGGGGGGGTTGTGAAAGTAATCCTAAAATAACTAAGGGTTAGTTGGCATGCGCATGGGCCTCTGGCAAGGGGGTGTGGATAAGAAATCCAACTTGGCCCATGGTCCAAAAAGGAAAAGAAAAACGCAGGCGAAAATAACAAAAATACAAAAGGGTGATTCGTAGGATCGAACCCAGGTATGGGGCATGAAAGGCAAAGGCAAGGCAAGTGTATGACCGTTGGGATGGCTGTTTCATCCAATATACATATGCTTCATAATCAATATAAACCAAAACAGACCATGAAATACATTAAATGGAAAGAACACACACGCGCCACATGAACTGAACGTCCACCACAATAAATCAATTGGTTACATGTATTTTAAACCACAACAAGACAAAATCAACACCCATGGCCAATCAAAAGTACGCATGGATAAGTGAAACATGCAGAAACAAATATTAACGTGTTTTCAAACTTAAAACATCAAAACAAACGTTAAACTTCAATCCAACATAAATCCTTCAAATCACAACCAAACATCATGAAATAAAATGCTAAACCGAAGTACTCAAAACAAAGAACACAATGGAGCTCTAATCTAAACAAGACAGTGACTATATCATGAGCAAAAAGCCAAAGAAATCCATCACTCAAAATTAAAACTTAGTAAAAACAATTGCTGTCTCCATTCCTAACCAACATAAACCTTAACTACTCTACAAAACTCAATAACAACATCATAGTAGGACAAGCTACAACCTCCTGAACTTCATCCACACGATAACATGAACACACCTTAATATTTAAAACTTAAACAGTTTGAAAATAGCATCAAACAGGTTGGCTATAGCATCACACAAGTTAGCCTGGTGTCCAAGTGTAAATTACAGTCATGCATACATGATGAACATCATCCAGAACAAACACATACATCTCTACTTCAGCCATATTATCCATGCAAAGAGCAAAACAAAACTCTATCAGTATATTATCATAAAGCTAACACACATCATACATTGTAAAAAAAAACATATTTGGTGTTCAAGTGGTTGGTATGCTCAGCATGCATATGATCAAAGCACATATATAGTCAAGTAATATTTCATTTTAACAATGGTTAGCAAGTTTCCAACAGAAACAAACATGTTTAATCATTAGAGCATCCATGGATAGGTCTGAAGCTTCTTAAAACAATCTCAACATAGGTAAATACAAGATGCATACCATGAACATTTAAACATTAAAACAGAAAAAGAAATGATCTCTAACGTGAAGATAGAATGTATTCAGCATAGCATGATAAGCATGATAAATGGAAGTTTGAGGAACTTACCTAGTTCCTAAGCAAGTGACAAGAGCTTCCTCCTTTGCAGCTAGCTCGGGCACTCCAAGTGTTTGTTTTTCAGAGTTGTTTTTGTGTTGATTGTTGGTGAGAAATAAATGAGAGAAGAGTCCTTTATATAGGGTTCAGCTGGATAAAGGCTTTCATGGCACAAGGGATATTGGTTTTGTTTTAGTGAAAAAGATCTCAAGAAATCTTACACGCATGGCCCCCTCCAACTTTTCAGTCTTGAGCCAAGTGAATGTTTGGAGGTTGCTTTCTTTATGGCTGCTCATTTGAATTTAGGTCAGAATGGGAGGGACTTTGGTTCAGCATCCTGTGGGTTGAACATGTGCTCGATGGTTCCTTTATCTTGCTTGTAGAAGTCAATTTGCAAGTACAAAAGGGAGTGTACTTTGAAAGCTTGTTTCACGGGTTTGTGGGAAAAGAAGATATTGGAAGCTGTTGAAAGAGATCAGGACATTGTACTTGGAGAGAGGGTTATGAATCAGTTCAAAATGAGGTATGGTTTGGGAGTTGAAATTAGAGTCGTGGACCCTCCTTTACCACATGATAACTTGCAACCAAAAGTCCAAATTATATACTCTTTGGTGCTTTAGAAAATAGGCATTTCATACAACAACTTCTATTTGGAAATCTAATTGAAATAAGCTCTTGAATTGTGAGAAAATCACTCATAAAGCCGTGTGCCCAAAACTTCCAAAAAGAACTTAGAAAATTTCTAAGTTATAGAAATTTGACAACTTGAAGTGCCTATCTTTAAAACCTCATAACTTGAGAATGGTTCATTCAAATGAAGTGTTCCACATATGGTTAGAAAGCTCTCATCATGCTCTACAATTTTAATTTGGGACCCAAGTCTTGAATCCAAATGGAAATGGATGAAAAATGGTGTCAAAGTTAAGAAAAAGAGTGATGAAAAGTGCTGAAATTTTTCTAAGTGTTTGGTCAAAATATCTTGCAAGCCTCATAACTCAAAAACCAAGCATTTTTGGACAAAAAGTCATATGGAACAAAATGAATATCTTGAAAAGAGCTTTCCAATGAGCTTTGAGTCACTCCATTTGGGTGTGTGGTTTAGGAGTTATGGTCATTTCAAAATGTGCTATTAGGGGAAAAGTCTCACATATGAAATCTTAGTCAAAACCCTACTTCTCTTGCAAGAAACCTCATGAAACTTGATCTTGATGCTTTGAATACCTCATGAGACATTCTATGGTGATTAGAACCATTGACACTTCATTTGAACCAAAATTCCAAAGGATTAGGGTTTCAGTCAAACCCTAATTTTGGTTGTGAATGTACTGAGGCCAGATCTTGCAAAATTGCTCCTTACTTCTCATCTAAAGGTCTTAGGAGACTCTTGAGGATGTTGATAAACCAATAGAATCAAGAATTAGGGTTTGGGAGTTCATCTTGATGAAAATCAAAGCCATTGACTGATAAGCGTCACAGAAACCCTAATTTGGAGGTATAGAGAGGCTGAGGCTCAAACTTCTCTTGTTGAGGACCCATAGATCTTGGATTCCTGTTGAATGATGTCTCTTGTATGTAGATGACCTTAAGTGGTAAGTGAACCACACAAATCTTGACTTGATAGAGCCAAATTCTCAGTGATTTCTTCAGAGCAAAACCCTAATTCTAAAGTTCTTGCACTGGAGATCTTTTGTTGACTTGACTTGCTTCAAAACAACTTGTGGAGCTTTGTGGTGATATACAAACCCTAATTTGAACACAAAGAAACAATCTGCAAGATATGGGTTAGCTCAAACAATGCAGAGATGATTAACCTAAGATGCACAAATGAAGATGACATCTAAGGGTAAAAATTTGGGGTACAACACAAAGCACCTCAGCTTGGTCGCAAGTGTTCTGTAAGGCATCAAAGACTCCCCTGACACCTTTATTTATAACATCATCAGATTCCTTCTTCAGCTCATTCACTTGTTCCTCATGAGATTCCCTCTCGTTCTCTAAATCCTCCTAGGCAACAGTAACCTGGGAAGGAAACTCCTCCTTGGCAGACTTTTCCTTCTCCAGGGCCTTATCTTTGTCTTCCAAAGACCCTTGGAGGCTAGTCACCTTAGAAACCAAGTCAGACAAAGTACCATGGGCATCCACTTCCTTTTTAAGATCTTTCAGTCTCTCTACCTGCTTCTGCAACTTCTCCTCCTCCTTATGGGACCTCTCCAAGTCCTTTTGAAGCTTAATCACATTTTCTTAGAGGGGAGTCCAGTCATAGATAACAACTTCCCATTTACTCTTCTAGTGCTCATTCTCTTTGGAAGGGTTACATTCTCTTTGGAAGGGTTACTTGAGGCAATTATTTCTCCCCGGCCAGCTGCTGCCAGAGTCATCAAAGAGGCACCTCAAAACATGTGATAAGCGGTTTCTAGTATCAACTCTATTTTTTAGTATAAAAAAGTCTTTTAATATAGGTATAATCATGCTTAGTGAAACAAGTACGCGACTCTTGAGATGTCTGAGGCACCTGAGGAGGAAGAACACTATGAAATATGAGAGGATTCATTTAAGGGGAAGCAAGAGTGATCACTATGGTGCAAGATCAATGAGATTTAGTTATCTTGTCTGGCCCTCCTTACTTGGCAAGATTAATATCTCATCTCCTTTTGTTATTTCCACCAACCCCTACTGATGGCCGATCGTGGGATTTCTTACTCCGTCTTTTGCCCAATTGGAAGAAAGCCGTTTGGTTGTGAGCGAAGTGCAAGGCTTTAAAAATTGCAAAAGGTTGGTCAACCATTGCAAGCTGGTCAACCAATGCCTCTATCAGAATGGGAACTGGAGTATATGGAGGGGTTTGGAGCGAAACAACCATTGTCTTGGCTTATCTTCTATTAGGAAGATTTTGATAAACTCCATGGTATATTAAAAAATAGGGTTAATACCCCTTTTGCCCCTTGCCATATGGGCGAAATCCCAAAAACAACCTGTAAAAAAAAAACACAGATTCCCCCCTTGTCATTTAAAGATTCCACTGTTTTGACCCCTCTTGAAATCAGAAATTGTAAAATATGTAAAACTCTAAAATAGTGTGGAAGAGGAGTTTCAAACCCATGACCTCCCTTTCATTTACAAGGGGCACTACCACCAGGCTATGTTGTTTGTTGTGTTATTCTATTCTACTTAAATATATATATTACATAATTGTTTCATATTAGTAACACATTTAACGTTTGCTAATATTAAATTTAGTATTTTATCCATTGAACTTAGTAATATTAATTAATTTAGTTATTATTTATGGTAAATATTAAATTAAATTACTGTAGATTATTAATTATACTGAAATTATTAATTAATAAATTGAAATTAATTAATTAATAATAAAATGAAATTATTGTAACTATAATGCTTTAACTATTAATAATTTTCTATAATTTCATTTTATTATTAATTAATTAATTTCAATTTATTAATTAATAATTTCAGTATATTTATATTTAATGTTTACTATTTAATCTACATAAATATTAAATTACTGTAGATTAAATTAATATAGATTAAATTACAATAAATTATTGAAATGAAATGAAATTATAATAAATTATTAATAGTTAAAACGAAATAGTTACAGTTAATTATTAAAATGAAATAGTAATTTAATATTTAATATACAGTAATCTTAATATAGGAGGGAAAATGTTTAATCTAGTTACAGTAAATATTAAATTACTGTATATTAAATATTAAATTACTATTTCATTTTATTTCAATAATAAATATACTGAAATTATAAATATACTGTAGATTAAATTACTATTTATGTAGATTAAATATTTCAATAATACTATTTCATTTTATTTAATCTATAGTAATTTAATCTACAGTAATTTAATATTTATGTAGATTAAATAGTAAACATTAAATATAAATATACTGAAATTATTAATTAATAAATTGAAATTAATTAATTAATAATAAAATGAAATTATAGAAAATTATTAATAGTTAAAACATTATAGTTACAATAATTTCATTTTATTATTAATTAATTAATTTCAATTTATTAATTAATAATTTCAGTATAATTAATAATCTACAGTAATTTAATTTAATATTTACCATAAATAATAACTAAATTAATTAATATTACTAAGTTCAATGGATAAAATACTAAATTTAATATTAGCAAATGTTAAATGTGTTACTAATATGAAACAATTATATAATATATATATTTAAGTAGAATAGAATAATACAACAAACAACATAGCCTGGTGGAAGCGCCCCTTGTAAATGAAAGGGAGGTCATGGGTTTGAAACTCCCCTTTCACACTATTTTAGAGTTTTACATATTTTACAATTTCTAAATTTAAAATAATATTAAATAAAATGCCAACATGTCATTTAATATAATAAAAATGCCACATAATTCGTCCACATAATTAAAAATAATAATAAAAAATAAAAAAATATTGCCACGTCATAAAAATTGTTGACTGGATTTCAAGAGGGGTCAAAACAGTGGAATTTTTAAATGACAAGGGGGGAATCTGTGTTTTTTTTTACAGGGTTGTTTTTGGGATTTCGCCCATATGGCAGGGGACAAAAGGGGTATTAACCCTAAAAAATAACAAAGTAGTTAGTAGACATCTAAGAAATATCAAAATAAGTATAAAGTAAAATTCCTCTCGTCACTAAAGATTTCCTTTTGCTTCGGGGCATCAGCCACATCCAATATAGATCAGGTACTAATTAGCCACCTCTGCTGCATAGAAGGCCTCATATCTTCGGGACCTTTACCTTCTTCGAAACCTAGATTTTCCTAGAAGGCTACACAATCTTCCTTCGTTGACATCTCTTCTGGGGCAAGGTTCTCAAAGGGGACATCATAGTTATGCGACTACCAAATAAAATGATTCCAAACTCAATACTTTTGGATTTTCCCTTTGCACTTGGCCAATGAAAAGGCAGAAGCACCAATTGGAATATGTTCTCCATCTAACCCATGCAGAAGACTAAGTGGGCCTCTGGAGTTCAAGGGGTTACCATAAGAAAAATGATCTTTTAGGTTCTTCCACCTATCCATGTAAATTCCAAACATCTTAGGTACCTGGCGAAATAAACTCATGCCTTACCCACGGTCGGGATTCTTGGAAGTATAAGACACAAAAAAACAAACTGAAAAGAGACCAGTGGATGACTCTTTATGTCGATATTCACGCTTTTATTGGAATACTTTAGAAAACATCCAGATGGAAGAATGCAGCTGGGACGAGGAAAAGTTCATATGAGTTAGTAACTCCATCTCAAATCCACTGAAGGTAGGGGTGTTCGTGGTTCGGTTTGGATCGGTTTTATAGCAAAATGTCATCCGATCCAAAAATATATTTACTTGCGGTTTGGTTCGGTTTTGGATGATTGGTTAAAAAAATCTGACTCGATCCTATCCAATTTCTTGCGGTTTGATTTGGATCGGTTTTTTGGATATCCAAATTACAAATTATAATTTTATTAATATTGTAAAAACACTAATAAATAATAAATTTTATATAATATATAACATATACTTTATTAAAAGTTAATATTGCAAAATGATAATGATTAGTGCTGATTGAAACAAATGAAATAATAAAAATTAATAGATTAAATCAAACTAATAAATAGTATTTTATCAATAAAAGTATCAACTAATAATAAATTAGTACAAGGTATTATACTAATAAAAAATCAATAAGTATAAAAATATATACATGCGGTTCGGTTTGGTTTGGATCGGTTTGGAAAAATCAATCCGAAATCCGATCCGAACCGATAAGTTTTTATAAAATGACATCTAAACACATCCAATAATTTTTGGTTTTTTGCGGTTTTTGATTTTTTTGGATCGGTTTGCGGTTTTTATTTGGATTGGTTTGGATCGGATTTAGACGAGTAAGGATACACTCATAGAAAGAGACGAAACATTCATCAAAATAGTTGCAGATCCTCTTGCCAACTTCAACATGTGAGAGTGACCAATCACAAGAGGGACCAATCACAAGAGGGACCTACTTTTATGTGAGCTTCCTCCAACTTCTCGGCACTATCAAAGTTAGAAATTGTTCCCACCAATTCAAGATCCACCCAACGATGCATATGGGCGTCTTTCGGCCCCACCAAGCCTACACACCCTGGTTTCACCCTTTCTTCCAAGCTGTCATGCAAAAGGTAATGATTGTTAGAAATAACATTTCTACAAGATAATCCCTAAGTTCTATATCACTAGAATCTTCATGTTTTTCCCTAAAGATATTGCTGAAAAAGAGATCTTGTCGCTCATCTCGATTCAATATACATGCATTTGGATCTGTATAAGATCTGATAGAGAAGGCAAGACGGACAACTACCTCTCTAAAATCTAGATTAGTGGAGTTATCCTCTCCATCTTATTTAGAAGTACTGAGAGGAATTTTTCCACTCTCTACAGAACCCCTCCAGGTCTAGAACTATCACTCGACAAAATATAATTAGGATTAGGGCTATAAACTTCTAAGGGTTTAACATTTGGAACATCAGTGTTTTCATATATTGCTAGTACTGGAGAATCTTCCTTATCCAGTCCATTTATTACATTCTCATAAACATTTCTTAAGTTAACCATAATAAATGCTAGAATGATATACAATAAATGTAAAGAAAAGGGTTATAAATGGTACCTAAACAAGAAGTGAAGTGAATAGACTATTGAGGACAAGAGGAACTTGGTAATTGGGATGAACCAGGAACAATGGACCCAAATGAGAAGAAAAATATGGCAAGAGTAGTAATCACCAGAGTTTAAGAGAAGAAGAAGAAAAGAGTTTGCAAAGAGTATAAGGATCCGTTATGAGATGAAACAAAAATTGTTTGAAAGACCAAAGCAAACATTATATAATGGAACAAATGAAGTGAATCAACGCTACAAAATGAAAGGTGAAAAATCAATGGTCCATATGACACCTAAAAAATGTAACAGCACTAGTGTACTCGAGCACCCTAGGAGGAAGTGCCACACCCTAACTTATGAACCTAGGGCCACATGTGAATAGAATCTGCGAAACACCTTAATGATGAGATTGGCATTTAATGCATATGTCTCTAAACCTTTTCCTCTTCTCAACACAAGATCTTAGTTAGTGGTACTTGGCCCAACTCCTTGAAAGGCTTCCCGTGCATCACACCACAACAAGTCTTGGGGGCTACTGTTCTGTTCTGGGCCGACCATAGGTCCAATACGGTATAAGTTCAATATTCGCTCATTGCATAAATACAATAGCTTGAACAAAAAAAGGTACGATTCGATTCATAATTCACACTATCTATTTTATTCATAAACTGACTTGGACATTGACTTGTCAACCTTGCAGGTCCATCCAGCACAATCGCACCAGAGCAATTTTGACCATTTTTTATTCCCAACGGAATAGAGGGTTTGACCATTTTTTCATCCTTATGTCAAAATACTCTAACTTAAGAAAATGAACAACTAAAGGTTTTAATAGATTTTCAGTTTTAATTAAGACTTCTTAGATAGAAATCATTCTATAATCACACTATGATAATTTTCACTAATTTTTTTCTAAAATTCTCCCGTTGATTAACTTCAAGTTTTACATAAAAGAGCAGAAAGAACAATTACATTTCAATAATACAAATTCTAAATATTTTGATTCTATGTAACACGCACACACTATGCGCATGTAAAGAAAGTGCTTCTCATATCAGTATATTTTAGAGGTCACCTTGTTTCTCCTCTAGGATTGAGAAGTGATTGAGGTGAACTAGGAAAAGAGATATAGCAAGTATCAGTGTCTGTATTTCCTAGATAAGAGCTTGAACTCCTAACATCATTTGAGGATAATGCAAGAGAGTGCAAAAATTCATCAAACCCCTCATCTTGATCAATACCTCCTGGCTTTCTCATCAAGTCATCATTCAACTCAACTTCTCCCTCCAAAATCCTCACTACTTGTCTCATACTAGGCCTTATAATAGGAACATCATTTGAACATATCAATCCCAATTTCAACACCATCATTACCTCACTTTCATCAAACTTTCCATTCAACTTTTTGTCCGCTACTTCAACTATTTTTCCTTCTTTGTACCTTTCCCAAACCAAATCCACCAACACCAACTCTTCTTGTAATGCCTTTGGCTCAATAGGCCTTCTCCCACAAGCAACCTCAAGCAAAAATGCACCAAATGCAAAAACATCACAACTTGTAGATGATTTTCCTGTTCTAGGTAACTCTGGTGCTAAATAGCCTAAGGTTCCTACCACTTTTGTTGTCCCTGGATTAGCACCATGTTCATATAATCTTGCCAAACCAAAATCACCTAATCTTCCATTGAGTTCAGAATCTAACAGAACATTGCTAGCCTTAACATCCCTGTGTATTACCATGTGCTCATAGCCTTCATGTAGATACAAAAGACCTGAAGCAACATCCTTAATTATCTTGAACCTTTGTTCCCAACTTAACACAATCTTTGTCTTATCAAACAAGTACTTGTCTAAGCTTCCATTAGCCATGAAGTCATACACAAGTAGGAGGTCGCCTTTGCGGCGACACCATCCGAGTAACTGAACCAAATTCCTGTGGCGAAGTCGGCCTATGCTGGCGATTTCAGACACAAATTCCCTTAGTCCTTGTTTTGATTCATGTGAAACTCTCTTAACAGCTACTTGAATATTTGAATGTGGTAATGTCCCTTTGTAAACTCTTCCAAAACCACCTTGCCCAAGTAGCTCTTTCTCCTTGAAACCTTTTGTAGCTTTGTGAAGCTCTTGATACGAGTATCTGTGCGGCCCAACTTCAAGCTCCCATGGTTCTATCACATCAGAATTCTTGATTTTTCTGTAAATGTAAATACCAATAGCTATAGAACACAATGCAACAACCGAAACTGTGACCGAAACACTGGTTATCAGAGAAGTGTTTTTCTTCTTTGGTTGCGGAAGTTGTGGGAGTGAAGACAAATCAAGCGGCGGTGCTTGTCCATTGATTTTAAAGCTCCAACCCAAGATGTAATGAGAGCTAGCAAGCTGCAAACCAGTTGAAGCAGAGAATCCAACATACATAGTATCACGAAGAATAGGTGATAGATCAACATGAAAAGACAAGGTTGGTTTTTTGGGTTTGGTTGAAGATGGAGAAAGTGTCACACTCACAAGATTCATTGAAGAATCATAATCAACCCAAGCTAGAAATGGTTTCCCACTTTTGATATTAAGAAGTTGTTGTTTTGTTGAATCATTATCAGTGTAATAACCAGCAGTAACAGATGCATTGGATTTCAAACCATTGATGTCTATTCCAACATGGTTATCATTGATATCATCAAAACCAAAGTCTAGGACAGTGTCAAACTCAACAGCAAAAACATGGTTAGAGAAATTACCAACATTACTTGAATTGAAAATACCAAGATACTGAATAGGTGAACCTTTGAGATCCTTAGTAGTAGCTATTGTGAAAGCCATGCCATGACCACCTAGTTTAGGATACTCAGGTACAACAGCAAGAGCAAAAGATGAAGAAAATGAGAAAGCTTTGGCAGTTGTTGAGTTCTTTAGCTGAAAAGGTTGTGAGTAAAAAGCATGACCAATTACATTGGTTGTGTGATTTGTCAATCTTAATATTCCATTTTTCTCTATCCCTGCAAATCCATTCAAGGTTAGAATTTTGGGATCAATATCCTTGAATCCTGCATAAAAGAACTGGTTAACCTGGGATAAAACGGGCATAAAAAAGAAAAGTACCAAAGTTGATATCAATAATTGAACAAGTGTTGGCATGATGAAGAAAGGAATTTAGCTAAGGTAAGGTAGGGGCTTGAGAGATATGATAAGGTGTTTATAGAAATAGGATGTGATATACCGAAGTCTCCACCTCGCCTATGGTGTGAAGTAGGAACATAGACACTAAGCTATGTTGAATTCAGCATAATGTGAAATGAGAATATGGTAGCTTTCATAACTCTACTAGTACTTTTCAAAGTTTGAAGTTTTGGAAGTCAAGTTTAATTTAACACACAACTTAATATTATAATTTATCTTATAATACCTTTAATTATTTATTATCTAATTCAATATAATTTATTTTCTCTAATAAATAATTAAAATATCATTAATAAACAAATTATTATTATGTTAAACTTAAAATTTTAATGGGTGACGATGGACAATCGGAACACTAAATTCTTTCACACTCAGATTGAGATTCGTTGCAAACGTAACAAAATGATGGGAAATTAAGACACAATAATAGACCAATGCGCAGCGGATATAAAACTCCTCAAACTTGTAGGAACCTTGAGGATTAACAACAAATATAAGACGACAAATCGAACAAATAAAGGCGCAAAAGAACACTGATATTTTTAACGTGAAAAACCCTTTAATATGAGAGTAAAAATCACGAGTCGTCCAGACCAAAGAAATAATTTCACTATAATCAATTAAGGGTATAAGAGAGTCTTAAAGTGATTCACAAACTAGTGCTAATAACCGCAAATCACAAAGCAAACTAGTTTACAAATAAGAATCAAAAAGCTGAATTTTTTTTCCCAAATATGCACCTTTAGAACGAAGCAAATAACTTTCACCACATATGTTATTTTGAAATTTTGTACGGTCAAAAGTTAGATATATGTGTTACGAATCTGCCCATCAAATTTGAGCTCGATCCAACGTTTAACGAATCGGGGATCGTCGATTTAGTGAGATTGGTTGCAGAAAAACAGAAAAGAGTTTCTCTCTTTTGAATCCTTATTTTTTCTCTATCTCTCTCAACCCTAAATTGATCATCTCCACTTAAATAAGTGAGACAAATGGGCTAATCATATTTAGACTTTTCTTCACATAGGAAGGGAGCCCAAACCCAACAAAAAAACTCACGATTTATTCTTAGAAGATGGTGGTTGTTGTATTGATAAAGTTAAACTTTAAGATGAGGCTACAAATTTTTACAAAGAGTTGTTTTTTGTTGATTCATCAACTATTTCTAAGAGCCCTATTGTCCCTCTTATTCCTCGTCTTAGCCAAGTGGATATAAATGTTTTAACTCAACTTGTTTTGAAAGATGAGGTTAAAATGGTAATCTTTAGTATGAAGTTAGTTAAAGTTCTAGGACTTAATGGATTTCAACCTGTGTTCTTTGAACATTTTTGGGATCTTGTAGGAGATGATGTGTGGGCTTTGGTTCAAAAATCTTTTCTTATTATGGAGATTGATGAAACTATTGTTGAAACTCTCATTGTCCTCATTCCTAAGGAGGACAGACCAACTAAATTAAAAATTTCTTCTCGATTAGTATTTTCAATTTTATCTTTAAAATAATTACCAAAGTATTGGTTAACCAATTTCTCCCGTTTCTAGATGATGATTTGAGTCCTCTCCAAAGCAGATTTATCCCTAAGCGTGGAACTTATGATAATGTCATTCTTATGCAAGAGGTTGTTTATTTCATGCACCACTCTTGCTCTAAAACTGTATCATTGCTTTCAAAATTGATCTTGAAAAATCTTATGATAAGTTGAATTGGTATTTTCTTGAGGTTATTTTACAGGAACTTGGGTTCTCAAACTTGGATGTCATGTTGATCACGAGTTGTGTTTGGGCCAACAATCTAGGACTTCTTTAGAATGATGCTAAAACTAATTAATTTAAGCCAACTAGGGGTCTTCGTCAATGAGACCCCTTTTCACACTATTTAATTGTTCTTTGTATGGAGAAGTCGTCTTTATATATCCAAAACAAGGTGGACATCCGAAGTTGGAAACCTGTTCCAATTTCCCTTGGTGATCCGAGGTTATCTTACATCTTATTTGCTAACAATGTTTTACTTTTTTTTGTGAAGCTAACCCCCCATCAAGTTCATAGTTTGATGGATATGTTCGATGATTTCAGCTTGGTGTCTGGTGTTAAAGTCAATGACAACGAATCTCGTGCCATGTGTTCTCGCTATGTTCCTACAGACCATAAGAATATCATTAAAAACATCTTGTATATTCCTTTTGTTTGTGATTTAGGTTTTCCTATTATTCAAGGAAACGTCTGTAATGATGTCCATAATAATATATTTGAGCGACTTCAAAGACGTTAAGCCTCTCGGAAGGGGCCTTATAGAATAAAGCGGGGAGGGGAGACCCCGTGTTGCAAAATTTGTGATTTCTTCTATCCTACTTTATATTATGCATATTCATTATCTTCATACTAATGTTTGTAATAAAATTGATAAGATTAATCAGTGTTTTATTTGGAGGAAGAATGGTGAGAATAGGGACTGAAGCCTTGTAAATTGAAGCATTGTTACCGCTCCTAAGCATTACGGTGGTTTGGGAATTCAGGAGTTGTTGGGAAGTTGGAGTGGAGTTTATTTAATGATTATCATAAGCTTTGTGTCCAAGCTATGTCTCATAAGAAAATTCATTATGGTGTTTTGTTGGATAATTGAAAGGTTGGGCATGCCTCGATAGTTTGACACAACATTATTAAAGCCATTGTTGCTCTTCATGATGGGTTCCATTTTTGAGTTGGTAATAGTAACTCTCATCTTTGGTAAACAGATTGACTAAAGATCGGTATGTTGTGCCTCACTCTTCCAATGTCAAAATATCTGATTCAACTTTACTCATTAAGGACATTTGAGAACCTGATGGTTGGAACCTTGATGAACTTGGTACTTTATTGCCTCATGATATTTGGAGTAAAATTTTGAGTCAAACTAGTCATTTGGCCCTTAGGGATGACTCCCCTAATTCTTGGACTTAGGGTAGTGCAGTTAATGGTATATATTCTTGCTTTTCAGTGTATCATTAATGTTAGAGCAAGAGTTGTCTCTGCAAGTCATCTCTATGTTTTGATGATAACAATGGGTATTTGTGAAAGAACTATTTTAAGTTCTAATGTGTGTTGTGTGCAGATCATAATCATAGAAGATATCAGATCCAACAAACACTAGCAAGATGTGCGTAAATGATCATATGCGAGTTACTATGTGCAACACAAGTTGCAAAAAGCAAGTATGTTTCTGTATCTGATCATAATCAGATAGATCCGAGGATGCCGATATTGCTGTTGCAATGCTCTTGTGGATGCTACTCTGAAAGTGGTTATGATTCTGAAGATAGCAAAGCTTCTGAAGAGATAATCTTATGGAGAACCGAAGTGCTGAAGATTCTCATGACTTGAAGTTCTGAAGGCTGAAGGCTCTGAAGACCAAGTGCAGAAAGACTCTGAAGACTGAAGTGTTCTGAAGATTATGGTTTTAAAGGTCAAGTGCTGAAGACTCTGAAGACAACGTTCTAAGTGAACAAAGCTCTGAAGATTTTGAAGACTTGAAGCAGTGAAGATAACGGGTTTTAAGACAAGTGATGAAGCTCTGAAGACAGATTCCTAATGGACAAGTTCTGAAGACTGAAGACTTGAAGTTTCTGAAGACCCAGTTATAAAGTCTCTACTCATGCTTCAATCAATTACCATCAGAAGCCTCTGAAGATTTAAAGACAAATGTTACCGTTAGCAATGACTGTACACCGTGCTAAAAATATCTATCCCACCACTTCTTCTACAGTAAAAAGAAGATATGGCAGTACAAATTTCATCATTGCATAACGACTCTTTTCCAACAGTCAACAACTCTTCAACGGCTATAATTTACTTGGCTATTTAAAAGAAAGGAGAATGCGCGTCTGAAGGTGTCGATGTGATGATAGTTGCAATGATGAGTTATCGTTGTTACACTTAACACTTAAAGCTATCACCATTAACACATTACCATTGTTGTTGAAGCTCAAAGATCATCATTCAACACAACAACAATCAATTGGAACAGAAGCTGTTGATGAATAAGACAACATTCCAAATCAGTCAAGTCATCAACCAACTACATAATCTATGAAGATCAAAGATTAGTAGCAAGGGAGTTGTTGCTCAAAGCTTGCTCAACAAAGAAGATGAAGAAGATCTACAAGATGTCATCAAACTGTCAAATCAACATACATCTTTGTAGAATAAAAATATAGCAAGGAGATGTTGCTCATATCTTGCTAGAACACTAAGTGTTCATTTGTACTTAAAATTAGGAGTTATCCGCTTGTTAAGAAGCATCATTGTAATCTCCAGAACAACTAATTCTATGTGAATTAGGATTCCTCAAGTGATCAGTGTGGTCGGAGACTTGAGAAGACAATGGCGAGATGTCATTGTGGAAGTCCTGAAATATGGTCAATAATAGTCATATCTCAAAGAGGATCAAGTGTGAATCAGACTCTTGTGAGATCACTGATAGAACTCATTGAAAATCCTGGAAGAATGGTCAGTAAATGTTATATCTGTTGAATCGGATCCCTGAACATTTAGCTGTGAAATCCTGATAGTAGATCTTGCGAGATTGGAACCTATTAGGTCAATGTTCGTTATATCCATTAACTTGGATTCCTGAACGGTTCATTGTGGGTTAGTCACAGCTGCGGTTGTGCAGGTTGTTAGTCACCGGCGTTAGCCCGTGCATCTGTAATCTGTGTTTGATTATAGTGGATTAAGTCCTTGTGTTCAAGGCAAAATCACCTTGGAAGGGTGACAGGACTAGCTTGGGAATGGCTCAAGTGAACCAGGATATATCGTGTGTTCTTTACTCTTGCTTATGCTTTGAATTATTGTTTATGTTTCTGTATCTGTTATCAGAACCTCGCATGGCAAGTCAGAACCTTGCAACATACCTCTGATAAGCTTCCGCATTGCAATTCCGATTTAAGCATCACTTATTCAGATTCTCCATGTCGCTTATCCTTCATGCAGTGCACAATCTGAATGACGCATCGCAAAGTCAGAGTCTCTCAACGCAACTCTGATTTTTTATAAGCACGAGAACAATAAGAATTCAAAAAGTTGTTAAATAGTTAAAACACAATTCAAACTCCCCTTTCTTGTGTCTTTCTCGCACCTTCAATTGGTTGCTTGAGTGAGAGCACAATTGGAATATTAATGACGGTTATGAGTAGATTTGATGGCTACCAACATCCGCTAAGGTCCAACATCTTGTTTGGTTGTGTTCTCATTACACTCTTCCCACTAATTTATTGCGCCATCAACACATGATTGCCTCCCATGCCTATTGTCGTTGTTGTTTTCTATAGGAGGAAGACATCTTTCGTTGTTTTCGGGACTTCCCGCATTCTAGAGAGCTTTGGTTGCCCCCCACTGTGCTATATTGACTTAGTTTTCTTTCATCGAGTGTTATTATTGATTGACTTCATTCTACTATTCGAGGTGAGTTTGAAATTATTTTTCTGGATGGCATCTGGTGGTCTAGGAGATAATAAGTGGTATATTTATGAGGTTGTACATAAAGTTAGATTGTTTTAGGATGACTTTTCGCCTATATGTGTCGATCAAAAGAGAACAAGTTATTCTTCTAGGATTTTGACATAGTGGACTCCTCCTCCACTTGGATCCATTAAAGTGAATATTGATGGTAGTTGCCTCCCTAATTTCCTGGTTATTGATTCTGGAAGTTTTTTTAGAGACTCTTCAGGAGCTTTTTTGGTTGGGTTTAGTAGTTTTGATTTATGGAGACGTGTTGTTATCTGTATTTTTAGGCATTGAGCATGGTTTGAACCTTGCTTTTGATATGGGTTATCAGATTATCATTTATGAAACCGATTCCTTGGATGCAGTTCAAGCCATCCTAGATAAATCCAATAACAAATTTCACTCATATGCATGCATGCTCTTCCAAATTGACGACTTGTTGCACCAATCACTATTTCTCATGTTCTTTGTGAAGCAAATGGTTGTGTTAACTATTTAGCTAAAGAGGAATGTAGGTGTTGATGTTTGTCGGTTGTCCTTTCCTCCCAAAGTTGGGATTAGGGGTGTGCAAAAAACTGGTTTACAAGAATCACTTTTAAAAATATGGTGCACCGATTTTAAAAGTCCATATTATTTGGCTTAAAAACTAGTCCAGATCCATTTTACTAAAACCATAAAAAATCAGTATCCACTTTTGAAAACCAATACATAAATGGTTAATCCACTTTTCAAACATACTGTGCTATTTTCCTTGTCTTGTTTCATGGTCATAAGTGACAATTAAGGTGATGTATATTTAATAAATAATAGTCATATACATTGATTTCTGTGATAAGCTAAATAAATATACATTAATTACTCTTTCTTAAAGAGAGCTTTGTGTTTAACTCATAGTCAGAATGATGTATTTAGTCTCTCTTCCTGCATTCAGCATGATATGGTAAATGATTTTTGGTAGGTTGAAATTATATAATTACCGAGTTTATTTTTTTAGCTTCTTACCTTGAATTAATTCATTCATTAGAGTGATATGTTTCTTCTTAGAAAATATCTTCGACTTTTGTAAAATGAAAGTAAAGATGGATGGAGTCAGAAAAATGGTAAATATAAAATAGTATATAGAGAGCAATTTCTTGAGAATGTGAAACAAAAGAGGATTTTGTATACATATAAGAGGAAATTATATGTATACGAGAGAGATTGAGTATTATGCAATAACTCAATTTTATTTTTTCTGATTGAAAATTAAAACTTTTTTTTACAATTCCTTAGTAGTTTTGTTTCATAATTATTACTTATTAATTCTATTCATTTGTATTGAGCTATGTAATTTTAGGAAAGTTCTCGGTCGAGTTTCAAGGATTCATCGTCGACGAATGGTTATTGATTTAACAAACAGTTGAATGAAGTGAATAATAAGGTGTTGGATTGAAAATTGAGTGTTAGTCGAAACAAATTTGAGAAAAATTTGGTTTTAAAATTGTTCCAAATAAAAATTGGTTTGTTGGTGCAAACCGGTTATTAACCAAACCAATCTAAACATAAATCGATTTTAGAAAAATAAATCAGTTTTGTCAAACTGATTTTAAAAACCAAACTCATCCATATATTTGATTCAACTTAGTTTGGTTTAAGAACCATACATACCTCTGGTTAGAATTTCTTATTCTCTTAACTTTTTTAAAAGCTCTAAGTTAATTTTCTTTTTCTTGCTTTGACGAGCTTCCGTCTTTATCCAAAATTTTTTAAAATGAACTAAATACAATTTTTTGTAAATGTGAAAATTAAAATAAATAAAAAAAGACAAGAAAAGAGTGGTAGAAATTACAAAGGATGCTTTGAAAACACCTAAAACATGAACAACGCAAATTAGCCAACATTGACTTGGCTGCTACTTGTATTATTTTTCCTTTTCTAATTAATTAGCTGTTCGTTCTGTCATGTTCTATGTTTACCAAAACAATTTTTTAAAACGGTATAAGACTTAATGAACATTGACTTGAGGTGAGTTCAATCTACATTAAATTCTAAAATAAATATTTTAAGATGTACCCGAAAATATCAACACAAAAGAACCTAAAAGAATACATATTGTCAAAAATAAATGGGCTAAAAATGTTTACATAAAAAAGCATGACAATTAAGTAATAGATCAAAAGCACTTTTGAACTAAGCTTAAGAGGTGATTACATAAAAAAGGATTTTCTACTTAACGCAAGACGCGACCGGTGCAGCGTGAACGGCTGGTGTAGATTAGAGATTACGTTTGGTTCCGATTACGCTAACACGACGGCTCCTTTTTAATTAACTATTTTTCAAGGAAGAAAATATTTCCGCTTATTGGTGGGAAGCTTTGGAGCTACTTGATTTTTAACAGAGTTTTCACCGTGATTCTTCTCACTAGTCTTTGGCTTAAACTCCTTGCCTTAGGGCAAGGGGGATTGGCTTGTGTGGGGGATTGCCTTGGATCTCCGTTTTCGTTTTAGCTATTAGTTTCTTTCATTATGGGGTTTGCAGCGGAGGAAGACGGCGAGAATAGCTGGGAACAGGTCCAGTATGGTAAACGTAAAGGGAAGCACGTTCATTGGGAAGATGAAGGAAGGATCAAAGGTAAGAAAGTTAGGGAATCTACTTCGTTCTTCATCACAGAGTTCTCTGATAAGTTAAGAGCAAAGGACTTGTTCCTATTGTTTAAAGAGTTTGGTGAGGTGGATGAGGTTTTCATACCTAAAAGAAGAGATAAGAGAGGGAAAAGGTTTGGCTTTGTCCGTTTCTTCGACGTGAAGGATGAAAGAGGTCTGGCTCTGAGGTTGGACAACTTCTTTATTGAAGGTAGAAAATTATTCGCTAACCTTCCTAGGTTCTCTAAGAAAGCTGGGAAGGAGATTGTGTTAGAGTCCACTAGGCCTAGGGCTCAACGTCCACCAAGGGAGTTTGGGGCTGGAAAACATGTTTCTTGGACAGTGGGGGGCAAGTCGGGGAAGCTGTTTTACTCTGAGATGCTTAGAAGGGAGCATGCAAAGGAGGATGGTAGCTTGAGGTTCACTGTTCCTGAAGAAATGATAAAGAGATTCGAAGGAGCTTACGTGGGGAAGGTAATTAATCCAGGTGCAACGTACAACATGAGCAGAAACTTCCACCTTGAAGGTTTCTTTGGAGTTAAGGTGACCCCGCTTGGGGCTAATCTTTGTCTGTTGGAGGACAATAACTCCGGCGAACTTTGCGAGCTTTTAGAGGGTGCCAGTGATTGGTTGAATAAGTGGTTCTCTGAGGTGGTAAAGTGGGAGCCCTCAATGGTGGATCCGAAAAGGATAACGTGGCTAAGATGCTACGACATCCCTTGCCACGCATGGTCGGTTGAGTTCTTTGTTTTCATCTCTTCCATTGTCGGTAAATATGTTTGCAGTGAGGAGAGCTCTTTAGACGCCACTAAATTCGACGTAGCCAGTATCATGATTAGAACCAAGGTCGGTTCTTTGATAGACAAAGTGATCAAAGTCTCCATCAATGGAGTCCCCTTCAAAATTAGGTTGGTTGAATAATCTCTTGGTCCTTTGGCTAAAACGGTGGAGAAAGTTGTCGTGGTTTTGACAGAATCAGACTCAGAATCCTCAATCGTGAAAGATAGTATTGGGGAGTGGGAAGGTCTTGATAGTGATAGTGACGTTGGAGGGGAAGTTGATAAGTTTGCAGAAGACCCTCAGCTTTTCACGCATGATACCGTGGTTCAAGGCGATATCCTTAAAAAGAATGTCAGAGTTATTTATGATGAAGTTCAGGAGGGGGCAGATAATACCTTTTATGATCATGTTGGTGGTCTCGAGGTCAACGCTCCTGCTGACCCTATTCCTCAAAAAGCTGTTGTTGAAGCTCAAAAAGTCAATGTAGCCTCTGTGGGAAACAACTGTGATTTGGTGGGGACAGTCCACGTTGGCAATGTTAGTAAGGGTAGTAATATTATTTTGAAGGACAACTCTGTAACCTTTGGTGGGCTTCTTAAAGCCCAATTAGAGCGTAGGCCTGTTAAGGGAACTGTTGGGAAAAGCGTATTGGTCAACCTGAATTTTGGGAAGGAATCTCTCAATTGCTCTATCGATTTGGGGAACAATTTAGGGATCAGGGAATTATCTTTAAGTGATCCTATTTCTTTGCCTTCTAGTCATTCGAAGGACGATCAAACACAGTCTAGCAGAGTCAATAGGAGATTAGTGGATAGGGTAAAGAAGGTAGTTTTTACAGGTGGAACGAAAAAAACTGATGTTGGGTCTTCCTCAGGAGAGTCGGCCTCGAGGTGCTTCTCGGTCACGGATTCGGAAGTTTCCAAAGGAAATAATAGGTTTTGGGCGGAAATGGAGTCGAAGGTCTCTACGAAGGTCTTGGAAATTATCAATTCTTTAGGAATTACAGGAGGCGAAAGAAAGGATGATATGTCTGAAGCAATCCTTGCTCTGGAGAAAAGAGATAAGATAGTAAAAGTGCTGAGGGATTCTGCTAATAAGGGTGTGAAATGAATATTCTCTCCTTCAACATCAGGGGGTGTGGCAACATTGTCAAAAGGAAGAGATTGGCAGCGTTGATTCGATCGATTAATGCGGATTTTTGCTTCATCCAAGAGTCTAAACTGAAGGAAATGGATGATAGGATTGCGGCCTCGCTTTGGGGAGATTTGGAGGTGGATTCGTCGGTTTCGGATGCTACTGGTACAGCCGGTGGGTTATTAATCGTATGGAGAAAGGAGGCCTTCAATACTATCTTCAGTGTTAAAGGTGAGGGATTTTTGGGTGTCATGGTTGAGTCGAAGGGCAGGAAGGCCTTGTTAACCAACATTTACTCTCCTTGCTCCATGTCTGGAAAGAGGAGATTATGGCATGATCTGGGTGAATTGAAGAGGAAGTACGCGGAAGTTGATTTCGTTCTGGGAGGTGACTTTAATTCTGTTTCTCACTCGTACGAGAGGAGAGGCATTAGCCATGGATGTAGGAAAAGGGAGATTGAAGAATTTTAGAAATTCATTAGCGATATCGATTGTGAAGACGTTCCGTGTGTGGGTGGACCGTTTACTTGGTTCAATAGCTCTGGGTCGGCTAAGAGTAGGTTGGACAAATTTCTTGTTTCGGCCTCTTTAGTTGTAGAGTGGGGGTTGTTGGGTCAACACATTGGTACTAGGGACATCTTAGATCATTGCCCTATTTGGGTGAAGCCAAATGTCGTTGATTGGGGCCCAAAACCTTTCGTCTTTAACAATTGTTGGCTGGACCATTCGGGATTTCTTGAATTTATGGAGAAGGAGTGGCAGTCGTTCGCATTTTATGGGAGAGGTGATTTCGTTCTGAAATCCAAGTTGGGTCTGCTGAAAAACTGTCTCAGAAAGTGGAATAGGGAGGTCTATGGTTGGATGGATTTGAACATAGAGAAAGCAGTAGGTAATCTTAATGAGTTGGATGTCGAGGCGGGATTCGATGATTCGGGGGACATCATTGACCTGGCCAATAGAAGACAGTGTGCTAATAGAGAAGTTTGGGACTGTATGAATCGCAAGGAAGGTCTGTTAAGATTGAAGGCTAGGGCGTTGTGGTTGAAAGAAGGAGATTGCAATTCGAGGTATTTCCACAATATTGTGAGGGGAAGACGAAGTCGGAATAAGATCACTTTCGTTAAAAAAGGTAGTGATGTCCTGGAGAAGGTTGACGAGGTTAAAGAAGCTGTGGCGTCTTACTTTGAGGAAAATTTTAAGGAGGCATCGTCTAGTCGTCCTTGTTTCCAGGCTCTTGGAGTGAAGAAATTGTCGGAGCCAGTGAAATTAAACATTGAAGAGGAGTTTTCGGAAGCTGAGATAAAAGATGCAGTGTGGTCTTGTGATGGAGGTAAAAGTCCTGGTCCGGACGGTTTTAGCTTTTCTTTTTTCCAGAAATGTTGGGAAACGCTGAAGGCGGATATCATCAAGTTCGTGAGAGACTTTCACTCCAATCCTACTTTGACCAAAGCTGTTACTGCATTTTTTATCACGTTGGTTCCTAAGGTTAAGCATCCTCAACTTCTCGCTAACTTTAGGCCGATCTGCTTAGTTAACTGTTTTAAAAAATCATCGCGAAGATTCTCGCTAGCCGTTTGAAGAAGGTAATTAACTCCCTAGTTTCAGTTGAGCTGTCAACTTTTGTTCCGGGAAGATGTATCTATGATGGGGTAGTGGTGGCCAATGAATGTTTGGACCTTGCCAAGAGATCGAATCGTGATTGTATGGTGATGAAAATCGACTTTGAAAGGGCGTACGATTGTGTTTCTTGGGGTTTTCTTAGGGATGTATTGGATAAGATGAACTTCGGCATAAGGTGGATGGCTTGGATGTAATCTTTGGTTTTCAACGGATCGATGTCAATCCTCGTAAATGGGAGTGCAACCAGAGACTTCAAAGTGGGCAGAGGCCTCCGTCAGGGTGACCCGCTCTCCCCTTTTCTTTTCATTTTGGTTATGGAAGTGCTTACTATTTTGTTCAGAGGAGCGACTTCTACGAGTTTATTTTTGGGTTTCAAGGTCACTGATGGTATGGATTTCAATGTTATTCAATTCGTCGATGACACTTTGGTTATTGGCGAAGCTTGTTGGAAGAATCTTTGGTGTATTAAGGCGGGTTTAAGAGGATTTGAGCTCTTATCGGGTTTGAAGGTTAATTTCAATAAAAGTAGAATTGGTGGCGTTAACTTTGGTCGGGGTTTTTTGCTTACAGCCTCTGAGTTTCTGAATTGTGAAACTTGTACTCTCCCGTTAAAATTCTTAGGCATTTATATAGGAGACAACCCTCGTAAGATGAGTTTATGGAGGGATGTCTTGGAGTTAGTGTCTAGTAGACTGGCTACATGGAAAGGTAGAAACTTATCGGCGGGAGGTCGCTTGGTCCTTATCAATTATGTTCTTAACTCATTACCCTTGTATTCGTTCGCGTTTTATAAGGCTCCTAAAGGAGTTATTAAGTCAATCCAGAGTATGATGAGCAAATTCTTATGGGGCGGCGTCGAGAACAAGCGTCGCATTCATTGGATCGATTGGAAGACGGTTTGCTCCCCTAAGGATAAAGGAGGGCTAGGAATTAAGGACCTTGAGGTGTTTAATAGATCTTTGCTGATGAAGTGGAAATGGAGATGTATTATGGATAAGGAGGTTATTTGGCACGATTTATTGAAGTTTAGATACGCGAAAGATGGATTATGTCTTGCTTTATCGGGATTTAATGGCCAAAAAGGGAATAAGACGGATTCTATTTGGTGGAGGGATCTAATGTCGGTTAGTTATGACGTTACTGATACGAGAGACCTCTTTATCGACAACTTAATATGCTCAGTTGGTGATGGCAGAGATTTATCGTTTTGGCACTGCAAGTGGGCTTACGACGTCTCTTTTAGAAACTTGTTTCCCAATCTGTTTTTATTTGCTGTGAATCCCTCTTGTTCTGTTTTAGATGCAGGTAGGTGGAATGATAATGTGTGGTATTGGAACTATCTGTTTCACCCTTTTAATCAAAATTCTGTCATGGAGAGGGAGTTATCTGATATGGTGCATGCTTTGAGTTTGCTGCAGCCTCACGCGTCTGGCGGTGACATGGTGAAGTGGGACTCTAATGTTTCGGATGTGTTCTCGGTTGCTGACTGTTATGCAAAGCTGCAAAATTCTGCTCGGTCGGGTAACGGCGGAGTTTGGGCGTCGTCTGCAGATCTTCAGGCTGCTTGTAAGGTTCTGTGGAGGGTGAGAGTGCCTTTAAAAATTCAGGTGTTTATATGGAGAGTCCTAAGAAATCGGATTGCTTTGAAGGATCAATTGTCTTAAAGAAATGTTCTTCCTCTCGGAGCGTCGCTTGCTTGTCCTCTTTGTGATAATGCTGAGGAATCTAGCTCTCACCTGTTCCTTTCTTGTCGGTTCGCAACTGAAGTGTGGAGAGGTATTGTGGCATGGTCTGGTTTGAGTTTCTCTTTACAGGGATCTTGCTTAGCATTGTTTGTTTCGCCGCTCGGTTCGTCACAGAGAAAGAAAGAGCAGGATTTTGGGATCTCTATATGGTGTACCACTGTCTGGTGTATTTGGGCTAGTAGGAACAACAAGGTGTTTAAAGGCAATATTATTTCTACTACTGATTTAATTTATTCCATAAAGATTCTGCTGTGGAAAGGGTTTAATAGTAGAGATGCCATTAATAAGTGTAGTCTTTTTGAGTGGTTTTGTGCTCCAGTAGATTGTATGAAGCGGACGTAACATTCCCGCCTTTTGTTTCCGGTCTTTTAGCACTTCTTGTGCTCTTTAATATACTCCTCTTGCGTATTAAAAAAAAAAGTAATAGAGCGGCGGCAATTATTTGTTAGACAATATTTTAAAAATTGGATTGATTATTATATTGGTGAATAAATCACTTGTTTATTGATTGAACTATTGAATGTTTCGTCGAAGTGTATGACTAAATCAAATAATCCCATTGAATAAATCAATATTTATAAAATTATATAGTTTTAAACAAAGAACTTATATTTTAATTTTATAATAAACACCCCTCAACACATTTCAAGCAGAATCTAAAACATGACATTTCTTTGATAGGACTATAAACCTACAACTTCTAGGCTATTAAGATGTGGATTGGGTAGTGTGCTTGAAAACATGGTAGGGGTGGATAAAATACCGAGGTCCGACTAAATCCGATTTATCCGTCAAAAAAGTTAACTTATCAGACAGTTTATTTTGTGTTTACGAGTGTGCGGGTTACATTATAAGTTTGTAATAGATTCAAACGGTCGAAATCAGATCTAAAATTTTGATCCATTGTAACTTGACACTGACCGAACTTAAGGTATTTTATTGCAGAGTACTTTATTTTCATTATACTAATTAATAACATTACATGTGTAGTTTATTCTGACACATAGAAAGATGTTTTACTATGTTTCATAATTATATTTGTCTTGAGTCAATGATGCGTGCTATCCGCAAGTATACGGAGTACGTCAGAGTAATATAAAAGATTATCGATTCCATAAAGACCAATGTAAATCTATTGGTTTCTATTGTTACAGTATTCTATTTAAGGCGAAATCAAAAGGTTTGGAAAATGCACAGAATGTAGATAATAACGATTAAATAAATTCAGAGAAATAACACTGGAATGTAATTCACATCGATCATACAATACTCATATTGTTTATAAATAGAATCACTTACGGGAAAATATTTTCTTCCTTGAAAAATAGTTAATTAAAAAGGAACCGTCGTGTTAGCGTAATCGGAACCAAACGTAATCTCTAATCTACACCAGCCGTTCACGCTGCACCGGTCGCGTCTTGTGTTAAGTAGAAAATCCTTTTTTTATGTAATCACCTCTTAAGCTTAGTTCAAAAGTGCTTTTGATTGGAAACTTTAACTTAAAAGGGTCTCTGGCATATGCTCGGATAACCGGATCCTAAACCTATAAACGCGTATGAAAATAGTTTCAAAATCTCCTTCTAATAATATTAAACTTTCCTAATTGATTAACAAAGCACTTTTGCTGTTTTTCCTAATAAAAAACTAACCAATTTTTATCTAAAGTGTCAAACGACTTTCAATCTTACCTGACTTAATCACAGTGCTACTTTTTTAATAACGGTTCACATTAACCACAGAAAAATTGCATTAAAGTCAAAACAACCCCAAAAGTGTTCCTAGAGATACAACATATGGAGTACCATCGAATCGACGACCCTCACATTCCAGCACTAAAGATTTTGCTGGACATGGTTACGGTAAACAATATAGCATATGATTGAAAATTAGGATAAGACATTTCGGGTAATAAAGTGTTGAGTGTGTAAATTGGGTTTCGAAAATAAATGACGAGGATGATACGATCAAAATATGATTTTGAAAATAACTCTCTTTGCGAAAACAAAATAATGCGAGTAGATAATTGTGCGATAAATTAAACAAAGTAAGACGGTGCAAGAAAAATAAACAAATTTAAAGTGATGCGAGGAAAATAAACAAATTTAAAGCGGTGCGATAAAGTAAATAAAGTAAAAGCGGTGCGAGGAAATAAAACAAAGTAAATGCGGAATTATATAAAAACCTCTCCAATCGGAGACTTGATTCTGGTACAACTGGAAAATAAATGACGACAAGATTAAAACTCTAAATCTACGATGCTCCAACCCCGATTACAACCACGGTACGATAACTCTCCGATGTGAAGAATTATCGTTTTACAAATGTGAAATATATGCCTAAGCTGTAACTAAGTTTGGATGATGAAAAAGTGAAATAAAGGTCCTATTTATAGTAGTTCATTGCCTTGGAAGTCAAGTAGAAGCTTCAACATTCATGGGAGAGAAAATTTGTGGTCATGGGTGAGGTCTCCAACTACCATTTGACCAGGGCGCCTTTTTCAAATATGGCGACCGCCATGTGAGGATGGCGGCTGCCATGTTCCCAAAGTGGCCAAGACTTGGTCTTTTGACCGTTGAGGCGTGGGAGAAGCTATCCACCTTATGGCTATCCCTATGGCCAACGCCATGTTGAACGCCATATGTACAATTCACTCGTTTTTCTCCATTTTTCATCTGATTTGTCTCGTTTCTTCACGAACGGGTCTCATTTGGCTACTTATCTGAAATCCAGACAAAATACCAACATAACACAAGAAAATAAAAATAAAACGATGATAAAACATGTGCAATCCGAGTCAAATACACAATGTGTTTCAGTGTTATTAAAATCTCCCACACTTGAATCATTGATTGTCCTCAAGCAAACCTTTACGGGCATAAGAAGAAAAACAGCAACACACAAGTACTCAATATATGCTAAAGACTCTAGTTTAATCAAGGTTGCGTCGATAGGTACTAACTCATGAACCAAGGGTATCGTAGTGACACGTTCCGCGTTAGCAGTCTTAAGTCTCCTTCCTATACAAACTAATTTGCATCATGTTATTATACCTAGGCCTAGCTTACTCATCCTATTCTCATCCTTTTTTATTCAGGCGAAATCACATTAAGCTTGTTATCTGTACTCGCATGGTGAACAAACCTGTTAGTGATCATGATCCATACTATGTCAACATTCATTAATTTGGATTTTTAACACAGACACACAAGCATAATTTTTAGAAGATTCACTACCGTTAGGCTAAGTAATCGGGTGAGGGTCACCTAACTTAGAAGGCAGATTCTCTTTCAAAATTATTTGCTTTTTATTATATATATATATATAATTTTTTTTTCTTTTTACTTTTTATGGGATCATTCACCTATTTGCATCGGTCTGTTCACTTAGCAGTTACTCAGATGGTGTTGACTGCTAAGATAACCTACTTAAGGATTTAATAAAGGGTGATAATTCAAGGCCACAACATAATAAGTATCCGAATCGATCTCAATAATTAGGAAACTTACGGTGTCAAGACGATATCGATTTTTTTGAGAGTTTTCCCAAGTCTCTACAACCTATCCTTCACTTGTCTGACAGCCTAAATTTTCAAAATTTTCACTGTTTTATTTTTCAAAATTTTTGGTATGGCTCAAGAAATGGGAGAAATCAACAAACTACACATATGACTCGGCAAGCACATGTAATTAACTAAAACTAAACTAAAAGCAGAAATGAAACTAACTATAAAACGATAAAAGCTAGAAAGCAATAAATAAAAATGAAAGCGGTAAATATCTCCTCCCACACTTAAACCAAACATTGTCCCCAATGTTTTGATAAAAGGTGAGAAAAGATAGGTGGAACCTGGACGATGCTATTGTTGGCCACTAGTGCCCTCTCCTCATTGGCTTGGACGTCCTAGATGACGACTCCTGTTGTGGTGGCTGGTACTTTGTGAAATCTCGAGTTGCTCAACCCGCACTGCTAGTGAGGTGTTTGACTCTTTTAATCTTCGGAGGTCCCCTAACATGGAAGCTTGATTCATCTCCACATATTATAAATTACTTGTCAAGTACGCTTGTTGGCGTTGTTGTTGGGCCGCCAAGGTGGCTTGGGCTTCTAAGATCAATTGCATGGAACACTCCGTTTGTCTTTGAGATTCTCGCATAAAGTTCATCATTCCTTGTTATTGTTCGTACATGGCATAAAATAATTCATCACGCTCCTCTTCACGGGCTCTTTGCTCTCTTATGAAATCCTCATCAAAGTGGTAGCCTGAAGATGTACTTGCAAAAGGGTGAGTAGAAGAGGGTGCAGTGTGTGCAGGTGATGCATGTGGAGGAGGAGAATCATGAACGAGAGACATGTTCCTCCGCTCATACTCATCATCGGTCCCGTCATCCTCATGTTGTGGGATGTTTGGTGGTAACGGGCCAGTAAATGGTGGGGTCTACAAATCATAGGTCTTGTTTCTTCTGTTTCGTACATCTGTACGACTAGTGCAAGGTAAAACAACACTTTGGATTGCCACATTATGAACCATGAGGTAGTAACCTCATTCTTTCCTCACCCTACACAATCACATATTTCTTAAAATTTTTAGATCAATGGTGCAGGGTTGTAAAGGTTCTAATGTAGCCAGCTCAATACTTAGCCCTAAAGCATGGGCAATGAAGCTAAACAATCCTCCAAAAGATATGGTCCCCTTCTTTTTCACAACAACACTCATGTGTGATATCATAAAAGGGACCAAATTCAACCTTCGTTGTGTAATTGTGGCCTGTAAAAATAGAAATTTCTTGGCATTCAACTTATTAGAATTCTCCCGGCCAAAAATAGTGTCTGCCAATAGTTGGTGAAAGACACGAATAGCCGGGTTATGGATATCAAAAGCTAAATTCCCCTTAAAAGAATCAGTAGTGTTACCTGTCAAATCTCTCCACTGATAAGCCTCAATTGCCCAATTATATTCTAAGGTCACCTTAAACAACGCTCCTTCCCCGTGGGGAAATCCTAACCTACTTGCAAGTTGATCAGTAGTGTATGAATACTTCACATTAAACATGTGGAATCTAATAGTGCCCATGGTACTTGCTGTGTTCAGCCTAACCGTATAAATGAGGGAACTTAAGAATTCTCGGGTTAGCTTCTCATAGGTGGGTTCTTTGTGAGAAAATATGTCATGCAACCCTAAGTTATCTAACAAATAAAAGACACTATGATAAATCCCTAAATTGTACAAGCAATTTTCATCGATGTACCTCGTGGGAAAACTTCCTATGTCTGCAAGACTTCGTACTTCTCCCTCTGCCTATTTCCGTCTCGTCCTTCGCGGAAAATAATTTACCCCTCTCCCATTTCTGCCATTGTTGATGTTGTGAAGAAAAAGTGGGGGTTTTGATTAAGATAGGGAAATATGGATTTTGGGGATTTTTGGTAAAAAAAAATGAGGTTTTTAAGGTTGGAATGTTGATGTGGTAGTGGGGAAGTTGATGGGTTTGTGAGTTCTTGAGTGTGGATGTGAGTTAGTGGGATTTGAAGTGAGTCAAAAATGGAAGAAAATAGGGTTTAGAGAGGTTGAAGATGAGTTTGTGAGAGAGAAAATGAGGTCTTTCAATTTTGTCCCGTGTTAAGCTTCAGACCCTATGGCGGACGCCATAGGGGGGATGGCGAACACCATCTTCATAATTTGATTAGTTGGGCTTTGGCTTTGGGTTTGGGCTTCTGGGGGTGTACAGATGCATTCCCGAAGGTGTACGGACTTGTTTTGATGATTTTTCCTTGACTAGAATGCTATAAATGAAAAATACTCGAAACTGGCAATAATTAGAATTAATAATAATAATGAAGGACACTAAAAATTTTTAAAATTCACCTGGAAATTTGCATCGTAACTGAAAAATTAATATTAAGAGAATTAATCACTAGTAAGTCAAACAGACGAAAAAAATTTGATTTGCGGAAAAAAATTAAATGACGAAAAAAATGCAAAAAAAAAAGAGTCTAATGATGGTGAAAAATAAATGAGTCTAATAATGGTGAATTAAATAATAAAATCCTCTCCCACACTGAATGTGAGCAGTGTCCTCAATGTGTCCAGTGTCTCCTCTAAAGCGATCTGCGTCAGTCATCCTGGTTTTGATGTGAACATGATGCCTAGGCCTTTATAAGCTGGCGTCAAAGACTATAGATCTCCTGATAGAAGCAATCTGTCTCTGTGGCATGTGTAACATCTGATACCTCCATCTGCAAAGTAAGTTCAGTAAGACCTTCGCGAAGGGAAACTATCTCTTGATGCATGACGTTGAGCTCAGAGTCAACGTCGCGCCACTGGAAATTGACATTGTTAGAAAACACGATGGTCCTATCTGAGGGAGGTGTAGGGTGGTATTCTGGAACATGAGGGATTTTGGGTCTAGCTGGTGTCTCTCCCTGGGCATCTAAAGGATAAGACCAGTTTTCTTTCTTGTGGACATTAGTCCTTCTTTGGTGTGGTAGGCCAAAATAATGGATTGTTTCATTATTGATTAGGAGTTTGTAATGTTGAGTACTAAAGTAAACTCTCCTCACTAGGCCACGGTCTAAACAGTGGTTCAAATCAATGAGGGTATAGCCACAATAAGGGGTTAGGTGAGACAAATGGTTCAGAAGACCTAAGGCATAAGCAATATGGGTTACGGTTCCTCCTACATGGATAGGCCCTTCAGTAGATTTTGCAGTTAGGTGTAGGTTTTGGATGAGGAAATTTCCATATGCGACAGGACGGGACTGGGTGACACAAAAGAGCATAAATATGTCTGTAGCTCTAACAAGCTCCTCGATATCACTTCTTCCGAAAAAGGTCTGGGCTAATATCATTTGGAAATACCTAAAGGCTGAGTTATAGATACACTTAGAGAACTGGGTGAATGGGCCAGGGCTACCTCCACCGATAATTTTACTTCAGAAGGTTTCAATCTCTTCCTGCATGGAATCACAATTAGGAAGTTCAACTACGCTATCAAAGCTGCTCTGAAATCTTAATAGGTTATTAAACTCCTTGTAGTTAAATTTGTATTCCTGTCCAAATAATCTGAAGGTAATAAGGCCTCTGTTGAATCCTTTACCATGGTAAGGTTCGTAGGCAAGTGAGCTAAGGAACTCTAAATGAGGTTCCGGTAGGTAACATTCATGGCTTCAGCATATTCTTCCCATTGAAGTTGGTGACACAGATATCTCACACTGGAAACAAGACCTAAGGCTTCTAGATAAGCGGGGTCAGGGTATCTGGTTGGGAACATTTGTCTCTCAGATAAGCTACATATTGTTCCCTCTGACTCTCATCCTTGAATCGGATATGCATGTCATCGAAACTCTGCATCTTGAAAATATTGTTAGTGGGAATATGGCTATGGACAATGATGAGATCTGAACCTGAAACATAAACATCACACAAGCCAGTCCTGTTAAGCAAATAAATTAAATAATTCACCGTTTGTAACAAAAATGCAAGATAATGCGGAAACATAAATAAAAATAAAAAAGGGTTGTGGGTTGCCTCCCACGCAATGCTTGTTTAACGTTGGTAGCTCGACAATGATTTTAATCACATTGTTGAAGTAGCAATTGGCGGCTTTATTAGAGTATGACCAGAATAATAAGTAGGGATACCACCTCTGTTATAATGTTTTAACCTTTGTCCGTTCACGATGAAAGGACTACATGATTGGTCTCGAATATTGATTGCCCCAGATTTTAGGACTTTAGTGACTTCATACGGGCCAGTCCATCTTAACGTAACTTACCAGGGAAAAGTCGCAATCGAGAGTTGAAAAGAAATACAGGGCCGCCTACACGAAATTATTTTCTCATAATTCTTTTGTCATGCCACACTTTGGTTCTTTCTTTGTAAATAATGGCATTTTCATATGCGTCGCGAAGAAGCTCTTCTAACTTATTGATGTCAAGAATGCACTTCTCGCCAGTTGTAAGATAATCCATATTAAGGGATTTTATAGCCCATTAAGCTTTATGTTCTAACTGAAAGCGTAAGTGACAGGATTTTCCATAAACCAATTTAAATGGGGTTATTCCTATAGGGGTTTTATAAGCGGTTTGATAAGCCCACAATGCATCTTGTAGTCTCGTGGACCAATCTTTTATAGAGATTGAAATGGTTTTCTCTAAGATTTTCTTAATCTCCTTATTAGACACTTCTACTTGTCCACTAGTCTGCGGATGGTAAGGTGTTTCTACTTTAAGCTTTACTCCATACTTATTTAAGAGGTTATCAAAGATTCGTGATATGAAATGGGATCCGCCATCGCTTATAACAAGGAGAGGTACTACAAATATAGGAAATATGTAATTTTTGAATAGTTTTATGACTACTCGAGTGTCATTGGTAGGTGAGGCTATGGCCTCAATCCATTTGAAAACGTAGTCTACAGATACTAGGCTATATTTGTTTCCCATCGATGATGGAAAAGGTCCCATGAAATCTATTCCCCAAACATTGAAGATTTCCACTTCATGAATATTTTTTAAGGGAATTTCGTCACATTTAGAGATATTCCCAGTGTGTTGGCACCGGTCACATCTAACTATGTAAGTATGAACATCGCGCCACAATGTTGGCCAGAAGAGGTATGCTTAAAGTATTTTAGCGCAAGTCTTAGATGTGCTTGCATGTCCACCATAAGGTGCAGAGTGACAATGAGTAATTATACTTTCTACCTCCTCCTCAGGTACACAACACCGAAATATGTTGTTTGTGCCTCTCTTGAAGAGAAGGGGTTCGTCCCAATAAAAGTGTTTCACATCGTGAAATAACTTCTTCTTCTGTTGATAGTTTAGGTTAGGGGGTATGATATCGGCAGCTAGATAATTAACGAAATTGGTGTACCAAGGTACGTTCGTCACAACTAGAGCATCTTCGATATTTAGTTCTAATTCATCATCGGGGTCATCACTGTGATTAGTTCTAACTGATGTTATAAGTTTGTCGCAGGTAAAGTCATCATTTATAGGTATAAGATTTGGTTTTATGTATTCAAGCCTTGAAAGGTGGTCAGCTACCACATTTTCAATGCCATTCTTATCACGGATTTCCAAGTCGAATTCTTGTAGCAGGAGGATCCAACAAAGTAATCTAGGCTTTGCATCCTTTTTGCTAAGTAGATATCGAATGGCAGCGTGATCAGTATATACAATATTTTTGGCTCCAACCAAATAGGAGCGAAATTTGTCTATTGCAAAAACTACTGCGAGGAGCTCTTTTTCAGTAGTGGCATAGTTAAGTTGGGTGACATCTAAAGTTCTACTTACATAATATATTACGTGTAGTCTCTTGTCCTTCTGTTGTCCTAAAACAACATCAACAACAAAATCGCTTGCATCGCATATAATTTCGAAAGGTTGGTTCCAATCTGGAGGTTGCATGGTTGGTGCATAAATTAGTGCTTGCTTTAGGTGATTGAATGCTTCAAGACGTTTGTCGTCGAAAAGGAATTCGACGTCTTTCATTAGAAGGCTAGTTAAAGGTTTAGATATTTTAGAGAAATTCTTGATAAAACATCGGTAGAAATTGACGTGTCCAAGAAAACTATGGACTCCATAACTATTTTTGGTGGTTGGAGGTTTTATATAACCTCTATCTTAGCTTTGTTAACCTCAATGCCTCTTTCAGATACTATGTGTCCTAATACTATCCATTCGGTAACCATGAAGTGGCATTTTTCCCAGTTTAAAACAAGGTTAACTTCCACGCATCTTTCCATAATTCTTTCAAGGTTAGCTAGGCAGTTTTTAAAACTGGATCCACATACCAAGAAATCATCCATGAAAACTTCCATGATCTCGTCGAGGAAATCTGCAAATATTGACATCATACATTGTTGGAAAGTATCTAGGGCATTGCATAATTCGAACGACATTCGACGATAGGAAAATGTTTCGTAAAGGCATGTAAATGTCGTTTTCTCTTGGTCATCGGGGTGAATAGGAATTTGGAAAAATCCAGAGTATCCATCTCAATAACAAAAGTAAGAGTGCCTGGCTAAACGTTCAAGAATTTGATCAATGAAAGGGAGAGGAAAATGGTCTTCCCTAGTTACTTTGTTTAGCTTTCTATAATCGATGCACATACGCCAACCGTTTTCTATACGTTTTGCTACTTGCTCTCCTTTCTCATTTTGTACAACCGTGACACCTCCCTTTTGGGGTACCACATGTACCGGGCTTACCCACTTACTATCAGAGATTTGATAGATTATTCCAGCCTCTAGTAATTTTAACACTTCTCTCTTGACCACATCGTTCATTATAGGGTTTATCCTTCTTTGGTGTTCTCTAGAGGGTTTAGAATCCTCCTCTAGCATAATCTGGTGCATGCACACAGATGGACTTATCCTTTTAAGATTAGAAATGTTATAGCCTAGGGTTGCAGGATATTTTCTCAAGAAATCTAAGAGCTGATTGGTTTCGTCACTGTTTAGGGTTGCACTAACTATGACTGGACGATTGAGTTCTTCATCCAAGAATTCATATATTTGATTCTTGGGTAGCTCCTTAAGCTCTATTGGTGGTTTCTTAGGAACGAACATATGGTCAGGTGTGAGTGTTAAGCATTGGCAAAGACTGTCATCTACATAGGGTGTCATTGATTTAAGGTTGTCGTCCTCTATTATGGGGGTCGAGGGTAGTTTAATCTTTTCGGTGGGTTCTTCTTGGTCTAACTCTCTTATGCACTCATCAAAGATATTGATGGCACAACATGAGTCATCTATGGCTAGTGCCATTAGGAATTTAGATAAGATAAATTCTACCTTCTTATCTCCCACTTCAAAAGTCATTTTTCCTCTTTTGACATCTATTATGGACCCGACTATTGATAAGAATGGTCTACCTAGAAGGATAGGGATTTCTTCGTCTTCCTTAATGTCCATAATGAAGAAATCTATTAGAATATAAAGTTGGTCAATCTTAACCGGAATGTCTTCTAATATACCTATTGGGTATTTAACTGACCTATCAGCCAATTGAATAGACATATTAGTTAGTTGTATGTCTCCTAGGTTTAACCTATCACAGACAGCTAAAGGCATTAAGTTTACACTGGGTCCTAAGTTCAGAAGTGCTTTATCGATAACATGACTTCCTAGAACACAAGGTATAGAAAAACTTCCCGGGTCTTTCTCTTTCTTTGCTAGTTTGTTCTCTACGATGGAATTACATTCTAATGGTTTAGGATCGTCAAGTTTACGTTTGTTGGTTAAGATGTCTTTCAGGAATTTAGCATATGATGGTATTTGAGTAATAACTTCAGTCAAGGTAATCTCGACGTGGAGTTTCTCAATCACTTTTACAAAATTTTTGTATTAGTTATCTAATTTGGTTTGTTTAGGTCTCTGTGGATATGGGATTGGTGGTTTATAAGGAGTGGGTGGTACATATATTTGGTTATCTTTCACTCCTTCCTTATTTTTAACTTCTTCCTTTTCTTGTTTCTCGGGTTCTACACGTTCCTCTACTTGTTTCTCAGGTGTAGACACAATGTTTCTTTTTGGTTGTTCTGGTTTCTTCAACCTACGATCTATAGGTTCATCATAAGTAGTTCCACTTCGTAGGATAAAAGCGTTAGCATGCCCCTGGGGATTAGGTTGAGGTTGTCCAGGAAATTGTCCTCCTGGCGTAGCCTGAGTAGCTTGTTGTTGTGCTACTTGCGAGATCTGTGTTTCAAGCATCTTATTGTGGGTTACCACATAATTAACTTTTGTGCCTAGATGGGTAATCAACTCGTTTATATGAATGTTTTGATTCATGAATTCCTTATTTTGTTGAGTTTGGGTCGAAATGAAGCTCTCCATGATTTTCTCAAGGTTTGATTTGTGAGGAGAAACTTGCATTGTTTGTGTCGGTCTTTGAGCTTGGAAACCTAGTAGTCTCTGAGGTGTGGAGTTTTGAGTAGAGTTATTGTTCTTATAGGAGAAGTTCGGATGATTCCTCCATCCAGGGTTATAAGTGTTTGAATAAGGGTTCCCTTGGGCATAATTGACCTGACCTGGGGTTGGTTAAGCTAAAAGACTACATTCAGCAGTTATGTGTCCTTGAGTTCTACAGATTTCGCATCCGGATTAAACTGCAGCTACAGTAGCGGTATGGTTAACAGTTAAACTTTTGAATTTTTGTGCTAAGGCATCCATTTTTTCTTTCATCAGGTCTAGGAAACTGACGTCGTATATACCTCATTTTGTTCGTTTCTTCTCTACTGACGTTCCTTTCGTCCCCCATTGGTAATGGTTTTGTGCCATATCTTCAATGAGAGTGCAAGCTTCGGGGTATGGTTTGTTCATCAACGCACCACCGACGGTAGCGTCGATGGTCATCTTAGTGTTATAGAGAAGTCCATCATAGAAGGTGTGAATAATCAGCCATTGTTCTAAACCATGGTGTGGGCAATCTCTTAATAGTTCTTTATATCTTTCCCAAGCGTCGAAAAGAGATTCGCCATCTTGTTGAGTAAATCTAGTTATTTGGTTTCGCAGGACAACGGTTTTACTAGGTGGAAAGTATCTAGCAAGGAATACTTTCTTTAGGTCATTCCAAGTTGTTATTGAATTTGTTGGAAGGAAATCTAACCATGATCCCATTCTATCTCTGAGGGAATAAAGGAATAGTCGTAGACGCATTGCCTCAGGAGAAGCACCGTTGCTTTTTAAGGTATCAGCTAATTGAATGAAAACTTTTAAATGTTGGTTCGGGTTCTCAGTAGGGAGACCAGCGAACTGGTTTTGTTGCACTATTTGCAACAGAGCGGGTTTTAATTCAAATTTATTAGCTGGTATTGTTAGGTTTACAATACTCGAATGAGGTTCTTCATTAGAAGGTAAGGCAAAGTCTTTAAGGAGTTTTTGGTTTTGTTCTTCTGCCATTACTCTTCTAATTCGTTGGAGCAAAACACGAGCGCAAGCGTATCTCTCTGGTTCGTCTATTGGATCTACTAAACTTCCGGTACTGCGAGTTCTTTGCATTAACTGGCTAAGGGTTGCCTTAATCTAGACGGTGTAACAACAAGGTACGGAATTTAACATAATTGGTCCCCGACAACGACGCCAAAAACATGATGCGTGCTATCCGCAAGTATACGGAGTACGTCAGAGTAATATAAAAGATTATTGATCCCACAAAGACCAATGTCAATCTATCGGTTTCTATTGTTACGGTATTCTACTTAAGGCGAAATTAAAAGGTTTGGAAAATGCACAGAATGTAGATAATAACGATTAAATAAATTCAGAGAAATAACACTGGAATGTAATTCACATCGATCATACAATACTCCTATTGTTTATAAATAGAATCACTTACGGAAAATATTTTCTTCCTTGAAAAATAGTTAATTAAAAGGGAATCGTCGTGTTAGCGTAATCGAAACCAGACTTAATCTTTAATCTATACCAGCCGCTCACGCTGCACCGGCCGCGTCTTGCGTTAAAGTAGAAAATCCTTTTTTATGTAATCACCTCTTAAGCTTAGTTGAAAAGTGCTTTTGATTAGAAACTTTAACTTAAAAGGGTCTCCGGCATATGCTCGGACAACCGGATCCTAAACCTATAAACGCATCCGAAAATAGTTTCAAAATCTCCTTCTAATAAAATTAAACTTTCCGAATTGATTAACAAAGCGATTTTCCTGTTTTTCCTAATCAAAAACTAACCAATCTTTATCTAAAGTGTCAGAAGATTTTCGATCTTTCCCAACTTAATCATGGTGCTACTTTCGTAATAACCGATCACATTAACCACAAAAAATGCATTAAAGTCAAAACAGCCCCAAAAGTGTTCCTACAGATACAACATATGGAGTACCGTCGAATCGACGGTCCTCACATTCCTTCACTAAAGATTTAGCTGGACGTGGTTACGGTAAACAACATAGCATATGATTAAAAATTAGGATAAGACATTTTCGGGTAATAAAGTGCTGAGTGTACAAATTAGGTTTCGAAAATAAATGACGAGGATAATACGATAAAAATATGGTTTTGAAAATAACTCTCTTTGCGATAACAAAATAAAGCGAGTAAGTAATTGTGCGATAAATTAAACAAAGTAAGACGGTGCGAGGAAAATAAACAAATTTAAAGCGATGCGAGGAAAATAAACAAATTTAAAGCGGTGGAATAAAGTAAATAAAGTAAAAGCGGTGCAAGGAAATAAAATAAAGTAAATGTGGAATTATATAAAAACCTACTCAAATCGGCGACTTGATTCTCGTACACCTGGAAAGTAAATGACGACAAAATTAAAACTCTAAATCTACGATGCTCAAACCCGATTACAACCACGGTACAATAACTCTCCGATGTGAAGAATTATCCTTTTACAAATGTGAAATATATGCTTAAGCTGCAAATAAGTTTGGATGATGAAAAAGGGAAATAAAGGTCCTATTTATAATGGTTCATTGCTTTGAAAGTCAAGTAGAAGCTTCACCCTTCGTGGGAGAGAAAAGTGGTGGTCATGGGTGAGGTTTCCAACTGCCATTTGACCAGGGCGCCTTTTTCAAAGATGGCGATCGCCATGTGAGGATGGCGACCGCCATGTTCTCAAACTGGCCAAGACTTAGTCTTTTAACCGTTGGGGGCATGGGAGAAGCTATCCACCTCATGGTTATTCCTATGGCCAACGCCATGTTGAACGCCATGAAGAGAAACCGCGATTCAAAAACGCAGTGGAAATTAAAATTACCCTTTAGCGATCCTTACGAAAGATCATGATCAGTGATAGAATGGTTACCTCTTGTGGCGATGAAACCTTTGATTCTGAATCGAAGGAATGATCATGAGCGATGTACGATGAACAACGTCTCTACTCAGTCTACACGAATAGCTTCCTTCAGTCTCAGTGCTAGCTGCTACGATTGAAGGCTTTGAGTGAGAGATAAAGAGAAGGAAAAATACGGCTAGGGTTTCACAGCTGAATTTTCATCAAGTGTTTATACTTCTGCACAAGGGTTATATTTATAGAACCACTTGTGTGGGCTGCAAGCTAAAAAGCCCACTTAAGTGCAAGCACACCATATTTTATGATGTACTGTATATCACTTAAGCACGCGGTACCTTACCACAATCCGTATTCCACTTAAGTGCACCGTACCTTACGGTGTTACATATTTACTTAAGTACACCGTACCTTACGGTGTTCCTTATTTACTCTACCTCTTATCAAACTGTCCTTATGTGTGTGACCCTGTAGGATTTCGCGACGTTAGTAATTATATTAAATCATGCATTTAACATAATAAACAGTGACCGGTATCTAGCAACACATCACTGCTACCCAAGTCATGAAATTGTCATGTGATCTGACAAAACCTGTTGTGATAGTGCTTGTGTGTACAATTACCCTTTTGCCCTTATGTCTATATTGAACACAAGGCATATACCGTGTCATCCTTGTTCAGTTCAATATTGGGCCCTTAGACATTTATCCTATTATGCAGGATGGGCAAATTCCATCTAGGTCACTCATGTCCCTCAACATACTTTATGAAGTACCCATCAACTGTCTTTATAGTCATCTAATTACGGACAATGTTTGATCAGCAATAAAGTACTTGACTCTACATCTAGGGTCCATAGTGGTTTCAGGTCGATGGGTGGTATACACCACTATCACCATGAGAGTAACTTATGACACTTTGCATAACATTCTATGTAGTACTCTCATAGTGGGTCAATCCAGTATAAATATTACTCCTAATATTCATACCTATGTTAAGACTTGATAACTCCTTATCCATGATCCATGAGATGTGATCATCAGTCTATCTACATAATAGTCTTAATGCTTTAAGGTTATCTCATTTCACATTAAAGCTCGACTACAGATACTTTAAGAATAGTGTCCTTATGTTTAATGGAATCTTATGATTAAGTCACACTTAATATTTCATTAAACAAACTAGCTATTCTAGGGACTTTATCAATTTGGAAAAACAAACATAATAAAGAAATGCCTTTTATTATTAATAAATAATTCGATACAAGTACCAAAAGTATTGGCCTCTAGGGCTTGCACCAACACGCCATGTGTACAATTCACTTGTTTTTCTCCGTTTTTCATCTGATTTGTCTCGTTTCTTCACGAACGGGTCTTATTTGGCTACTTATTTAAAATCCAGACAAAATACCAACATAACACAAGAAAATAACAATAAAACGATGATAAAACATGTGCAATTCGAGTCAAATACACAGTGTGTTTCAGTGTTATCAAGACACACAACTTGTACTACTACATTGCAATTTTATTTAACTTCTTCGAACATCTTCTAACATAACAAATAAAACACCATACATTTCTCTTTTCCTTCTCAAGGCATCAAACTTTTCTTGTTTTCATTTAATTTCTTAATTAAAACACCCTGAAAGCATCTTTATTTTCCCTTTAAATTTTTGAAACAAAATGAAAGATATTTGGTTCTATATTGAATATAATTTCAAGAACTTCTAATTTTGTCAAAGTAGTAACTTCTTCACTAAAGATCTAAATTGAATCTACCTTCATAAAAATTAAATTCAGCTTCAGCTCTGTAGATTTACATCATGTTGTGAAATGATGTCGTCAAGAACAAACTAAAATATGAGAAAAAGATTGAGTTTCTTGAACAAACACAAAAACCCAATTAAGTTTTAGAAAAGATAGAGAAGAAGGAAGAAGAATAAGAATTGGTTGAAACATTTTTACTATTCACTTACTTAATAAGGGTTCAAAGATTACAAGTGAATACCAATAATTAATCTCTCTCAACAACCTGAGAGAATTAGTCTATTTTTAAACTACTAAGCTAACTTAACAATTGGGCTTACAAGCAAGGCCCAATTCGAAATGCTAACTTAAACACAAAGCTAACACATTTCGACAACATGCTTGAACAAACTTCGACTCCAACATGCACAAGTCCTGTCGAACCATGAAACTACCCTTGTCGACACTAGAGTTCGATCCAAAATACCACAAATCTCCACCTTGGAACAAACTCCACACTAACAAGGGAACAAACTAGTTTTCATCATGCAGTTTTATCAACTGCATACAGTGGAAAAACTTGTTACTCGACAATTTCTTCTCCTTCTCTGATAGGGCATTGTCCATCTTCTCCGATCCTTTAAACACTTCTAACAAACCCTGTTGAACAAGAAGGACTTGCATCTTCAAGCTCTACAAACCGAAATCATTCACACCAGTGAATTTCTTAATCTCATACTTTGTTGACGGCATCTTCTCCTCCACGCTCACCGCACCAGTTTGTTGTGAATTGATATCGTCAAGAACAAAGCAAAATATGAGAAAAAGATTGAGTTTCTTAAACAAACACAAGGAACCCTATTAGATTTTACAAAAGATAGATGTAGCACCCCAAAATTTGCCCTCCTTTTTTCTAACACTAACTGGCTTATGTTTCATTTCATTTTGCATTAGTCATTTGTGCATATCATTGGTTCTAAGCATGGGATCAAGGTATCTTGGTTAGCTCAAGAGGAGAGTGTGTTTCTCAGAGGTTCAAGCAAGAGATCATATGTGCATAGACGAACATTGTTCAAGATATCAAGGAAAGAGATGTTCTTAATATCACCATCACTCAAGCTACAAGGGTTTCCCAAGTCTCAAAACATCTTAATGTGTCTATCACTTCATCAAATGGTTGAATTTGGTAAGAGGTGCAAAGTGGAGTACCTTTTTCCTGTCCGTGGTAATCAATCTAGGGTTTTGGTTAAGATCAGTTTATTTCTGTGGTCACCAATTTTCTCCATGTTCAAGACTTCATTTCATTCTTCTTCAAACAAGAAAGTTGTAGTAGTCATTCCAAGCTTTCCAACCATGTAAAAAATGCTTCATTTGGATCATTATTGAGCAAGTTATGGTTGTTGGAAATTGACAATTTCAAACTTTCATATTCCAACACTTAGAATTTTTTCTAAGTGTTAAAATTCAGTTTGGGGTACCTATGTTCAAGCTCATTTTTGAAGGATTTCCAAGCTTCATCTTGAAATCATGTCCAAATGAATGTTATAGCTTGCCTTTCCACCTTTCCAAAGAATATAAGCATGCTTCATTTCATGTATTATTGTGCAAGTTATGTTGCTCTCAAGATCAATGTTTCAAGTGGGGAAATTGATAAAACTTAGATTTTTTTTAAGATTCTTGGACAGATTTTATGGACATATTTCATGGCATTCTTTCACACCAATTCAAGCTTCATTATAAGATCACTTCAACATGAAAATTGTTTATTGATCTCCCTAGTTTCTTCGGAGTGCAAAGTGACATGGTTTGATGTTGAATTTATCAAGTTAGAGTTGTTGGAAGTAGTGGATATAACTTTGATTTTGGTATGTCATGGTGGATATTCTTTTACAGCATGATACCATGCATTACCATGTGAATTGTACCTTACTTCATGTGCCAAATTCCTTGCCAAAAATATCCAAACCACATATACACACCATACACCATATTCTTCTTTTCATGCCAAAGTTGGAAATGCCAAAATACATCATGAAACTTGCTCACTTTTTTTTCCTCTCACATGTAAAACTCTCACTCTCTTCTCATGCTTCATTCCCACTCCAAAAACCACTACAAACACACCTCTCCACGTGCTAACCCGTATTACTATTCACCCTATTTTTGGCCAAATTTCCAAACTTTTGTTTTCTTTGGTTTGGGCCTCTAAAAACCACCACAATCCATCATATATAAGCAGAGAACAAACCCTAAGGGGGGAGGAGTTTCATTATGCCGTTTTCACATCCAAAACCCTACTTCTCTCTCTAGTTTCTCTCTCTTCGAATTTTGGTTTTTGCTCCAAGTTTCTTCCATTCTCTTGCTCATTCAAGCTTAAGTGAGGTACTAGGAGGCTAATAGAAGGATTTATTTGAAGCTCTAACGTCATTTGAAGGGCTAACGGAGCTCCTCCGTTAGGTAACACCATGATTCCTTCTTGCTGTTCATACAAGTTTTTTTAAGTGATAAACATGTTCATGCATCTGCATCTGAAGTCCTACATGGTAGGCATTGGTTAGACTTGAGTATATTTGGTTTTCATGGAGTTTTTCTTTTTTAGGGCTTACTTTATTGCTTGCTTTCATGTGTTTCCTTTGGATGTTTTTAAAAATGGTTTGCATATTTGGAATCTACATTAAATTTCCTTGAAGATGGGACCATGGGTGTCTTGATTTAGTGAGATGAAAGTTTATGTGTAATTTGTTCATGGCTGTATTTCATGGTGATAGAGGCTCTAAAACTGAAAAATAATGCCAAATTTAAAATCTACGCGAAAAATCGGGTGGGATAGTCCCCCCCTTTGGTTTTTTTCCGGTGGTCGGACTACCTCCGGTGGTGGCCGATACCGGCACAGTGGTCCCACGGTGGCCGGAGTTTTTTTCGGCGGAGAGAGTGCCTTGGGGAAGAAGATGATGATGTGGTGGCGTGTGAGTCGCTTGTGAGTTTGTTTTGTCTTTTAGTGACTTAAGTGAACAATGACCAATTAATTACATGTTCACATATAACTTTGTTACACTTTAATTTCCACTTTTCTTTTTTTATTTCAAAAAATCTGATACATCACACTACTACATTGGGCCCAGCGAAGTGTTTTCCGCACCTCTCATGTCCAGGCCCAAGCGTGTGTGTTTCTGATCCTTTTGCTAATGCACCCCCTTCCATTTAATCACTTGTTTTTATTTCTTTTTTCGTTTTTGTTTTATTTTCATTTATTAAAAATACTTCAGTTTATTAAAAAATTCCAAAAAAAATCATTAACGTATTTTAATCTCTTATTTAATTTTATATGAATTTTATTTTTATTTTTCATTTGTTTTGATAATTAATTATGATTTTCTTTTCTAAGGTGTCTTCCATGTTTACCCTTGTGATTCATGCTTGTGTTTGATGACTTTGCCATGCCTTCTTGAGCCGATTTTTTTTTCATGTCTTGAAACTTGACTTAGGAATGTTTGAATTTCATGTTGCTGCCTTGGTGATTAATTTTTGATTATTTTCCATGTGGTTCTCATTGCTCCTCGATTATTGCTCGGTTAGCTTGATGTGTGTGATGTTTTGATCCAATTGGTGATGTAATTTTGTGATTTTTGGTGAGATATTTTGCACATTCATTATTGATGGATATAACATGATTTTGAGAACTTATTTGGATTTTTATAAGGCATGATTCTATTTTTGGTTGATGCTTACATGTGGCTTGAACATTGATTGAATTGTTTTTGATACTTGACCTACTTTGGATCTTCTTGATCACTTGTGCTTAAGTGAAGCTTGAAATGGTTATTTTATGTTATCATGTATTGTTTTGACTTATTTGTAGCTTTGAAATTGTTCCCATTTGATCATTTTCTTATTTGTGGTTGATTTTCCAAGTTGACTATGTTTTGGCCTTACTTCTTTGTTGTCCTTGAACTAGTTTCTTTGTGATGCCTTCTCATATGATTTAATGGATGCTTGTGGGCTCTTGTTTGCTTTGAATAACATGTATAAGATTCTAATCCTCTTGATATGGTGTCCATTTTGTGATATTTTCTCACTTTTTACCTCACATGATCTTTTGTTACTTATGTGGATGACATAAGTGAATGTTTGCCTAGTTTGATGCATGTTTTGAAGTTGATCCTTGATGTTTCTTCTTACCATTCATGAGTTGATGTTTGGATTGATATATGTAACGCCCCAGTTTTGTGAGTTTTATTTAATCGAGTCGTTTTGATTATTTTATTATTTTATTATTTTATTTTTGACTTTTATTTGGATATATGTTATTTTTCTATGTTGTGATGTTTTATCGCGTTTTGTGAACGTTTGCGAGATATTTGAGTGTGGGGGTATTTTGGTCATTTCGCTTTATTTTTCCTTAAGTTAGAAAAATAGAAATAGAAAGAGAGAAAAATAGAGAGAAAGAAAAAGAGAAGAAGGAAAAGGAAAAGAAAAGAGAAAGAAAGAAGAAAAGAGAGAAAACTTGGAAAAGAAGAAATCAATCTCCCGACTTTTTCAAACACGATTAAATCGGATAAGGGTGCGAAACTTGATTATTATATACTTGTGTATGATTATGTATGTTTGTTTTTGGTTGATATTGGATTGAAATTGTATATAGAGTGAAAAACCATAATATGTTGAAATTGATAGAATTCGATTAAATTGTGTCGGAAATCATGTTTTCAGGTCCCTTTTTGTTGATACATGTTAGATACATGTTGTTAGGCATTGTATTGGTAATTTTCTGGTGTGTAGGTGAAAATTGGATTAGTTTTGGGAGTGAAAACGCAGAAAAAAATTCTACAGAATTTTCTGGTTTTTCCACTGCCCATACGCGTATCACTCAAGGCAATACGCGTATTGGTCAAGGCAATACACGTATGGTATTGAAGAAATGTGGGCAATACGCGTATGGAGCTTCATTTTTTCGGCCATCTGCCCATTTGCGTAATGGTACGCGTAAGGTTGAGGGAAATACGCGTATGAAGTTGGGCAATACGCGTATTGGATTTTTAATGGGAATTTTGGGGAAAATTGGTCTCTGCCCATACGCGTATGACCTTGGGCAATACGCGTATTTAGTGGGCGAGCCAGCTGGGCAATACGCGTATGGCTCAAGGCAATACGCGTATGACCAGAAGGTGTGTATTTTCGGTTCCAATTTTGTGTCCGAGGTCGTAACTTGTGTTCCGATTATCCGTTTTGAACATTCTTGGTATAGTTGGAAAGCTATTGAGCTGTTCTTTCTTATGATAATAATTTTGAGATTGTTGGCCGATTTAATTATGTCAGGAATTTGGAATAGTGTCGTTTTGTCGACTTTTACCGTTTGAATTGTGTGTAATTGATGTGTTATCATGCAATGTGTTGTTATATGATGTGAATGCATGCGATTGAATGTAGTGAGGATGTTTTGTGGCCTTATGGCAAATAAATGCATTGTATTCGGCTTGAGTGCAAAGCATGATCATTGTTGATTAAGGTGATGGCATATATGTGTGCATTTGAATGTCATGAGTCATTGTATGCTGAGCATCATGATATGCATTCTGTTGATATCGTGTGCCCTTGTGGGGTGTGAGCGACGAATCGATTCCAGAGGGAATCCTCTATAACATCGTGTGCCATATACAAAGAGGTGTGAGCGATGATTATAGACGATCGTGTGCCTTATACAAAGAGGTGTGACCGATCGGGTCGTGTGCCTTATACAAAGAGGTGTGAGCGATCCATAAACGTCGTGTGCCTTATACAAAGAGGTGTGAGCGACGGGGAACATCATATGCCCGACGGGGAGTTACATTAAGTAACAAGCGATGGTTCCAATAGTTCCTGAGTGAACTAGTGTTGAGATGATGAAGTCGGTACCGCATTGCATTGCATAGAGTCGTTGTGTCGGTCTCTGTGCATTTGCATTGAATCATGAATGGGTTGATTTTGTGTGGAATTATGAATGGAATTGATGTGTGGTGAGAATATATTTTTGTTGGTGAGATTATATTTGTGTTGGTGATAGATGCGATAATATGTGTACTTTAGTGCTAATATATAATTTAATGCAATTATATTATGATTGTGTTTCTCACCCCTTCTGCTGTTTTATAATGCTCTATGAGGCATTGCAGATTAGATTGCTGGAGGTCTTTTTATGAAGCGTAGTTCTTCATTCTTTTGTCGGTCGGCTCTGATATGTGGCACCGGGTAGTCGGGGTGATCGAGTGTGATTATTTGTATTATGTATACACATGTTTTGGATTGTACTTGTGTGACTTTGTATATGACAGATACACTTTTTATGATGTATATATATGAGTTTCAGTTGCAGATTTTCCGCTTTTATTCTGTAATTGAATTGTGGGTGTTAGGAACTAAGTTCCTTTGTTATGTGCTACCTGAATTGTTGCATATCTATATGAGCAGGTGATTGTATTTTGATTCAATTGATGTGACACCTCCGTCTATGCCGTGAATTTTTCATTATACTCTAATTATTTGTTATTGCTTTATCTGGTTGGGGGTATAGATTGGGGGTGTTACATTAAGTGGTATCAGAGCCAGTCCGTGTCAGTTATGTCAGTCCTTGTTGGTGTTTGTGTTGGGTGAGCTGTTTGTTTAACCATAGTTGCTGTTATTGGAAATGAACAGAATATGGCTGGAAGGAACGACGCTGCTTTAGCTGCTGTGATGCAGGCTATGGCTCGGGCTGTGTAAGGTGCACCTCATGCTGCTGGAAATGATGAGTTCAGAAAGAATAAACCACCTGTCTTCAAAGAGAGGCACGATCCTGATGGCGCTCAAATTTGGCTGAAAGAGATTGAAAGGATCTTCAAAGTGATGGATTGTGCGGAGGATCAGAAGGTGAGACTGGGTACTCACATGTTACAGGAAGAGGCTGATGACTGGTGGGTCAGTACTCGTCATGTGTTGGAAGCTGCAGAGGAAGAGATTACTTGGGCTTTGTTTAGTGTTGAGTTTCTAAGGAAGTATTTTCCCGAAGATGTAAGGGGAAAGAAAGAGATCGAGTTCTTGGAGTTAAAACAAGGTAATATGTCTGTTGTTGATTATACTGCTAAGTTTGTGGAGCTTGTGCAGTTTTATCCCCATTATACTGAAGCGACTGCGGAATTTTCTAAGTGTGTGAAGTTTGAGAGCTGATTGCGTCCTGAGATCAAGCAGGCAATCGGTTATCAAAGGATTAGGAGGTTTTCTGATTTGGTGGACTGTTGTAGGATTTATGAAGAAGATAGTAAAGCTCATTCTACTCATTATAAGAGTGTGAGTGACAGGAAAGGAAAGCAACAGTTTCGTGGTGGTCCTAATGTGGCACTAGCGGATAAGGGTAAGCAAAGGGGTACTTTTGATCGAAGGTCAAGTGGAGGAGGTATGTCTAATTCTCCGAGGTGTTATAGATGTGGTGAATTGGGACATCGCCAGTTCGAATGTAAGAAAGATTTTAGGAAGTGTTCGAATTATGGAGGTGTAGGGCATGTTGTAGCTGATTGTAAAAGGAATGTGGTAAAGTGTTTTAACTGTGGTGAAGCAGGCCAGATTAGTACCAAGTGTCCGAAAACGAAGCAAACTCCAGCTGGTGGGAAAGTGTTTGCATTGGCGGGAACTCAGACTACAAGTTCAGACCGTCTGATCAGAGGTACTTATTTTATTAATAGTACACCTTTAGTTGCTATTATTGATACCGGAGCGACTCATTCGTTTATTTTGTCTGAGTGCGCGAAGCGTTTGAATCTTGTGTTGTCTTTGATGGATGGTGAAATGGTTATCGATACTCCAGCAATGGGGTCAGTAACTACTTCTTTGGTTTGTTTAAGTTGTCCTTTGACCATTTATGGTAAAGACTTTGAGATGGATTTGGTGTGTTTGCCGTTGGAGGGTTTAGATGTGGTTTTGGGAATGAATTGGTTACAGTTCAATCGGGTTCATATTGATTGTTATCATAAGCTGGTAAGATTTCCTTCTCTTGAGGAAGACGAGGACTCGAGTTTCTTATCTACCAAAGAGTTAAAGAAACTTTTGGCGGATGAAGCTCAGTTGTTTGGGTTGTTTGCATCGTTGACTGTGGAGAGTCAAGTTTCACTTGAAGTGTTTCCTGTTGTGTGTGATTTTCCGTAGGTGTTTCCTGAGGATATTTCAGATGTTCCGCCAGAGAGAGAGGTGGAGTTTTCTATAGATCTAGTTCCTGGTACTAGACCTGTGTCTATGGCACCATATCGAATGTCGACGTCTGAATTGGTTGAATTAAAGAAGCAGTTGAATGAATTGTTAGAAAAGAGGTTTGTGAGGCCAAGTGTGTCGCCTTGGGGTGCTCCAGTTTTATTGGTGAAAAAGAAAGATGAAAGTATGCGATTGTGTATTGATTATCGCCAGCTGAATAAGGTGACGATTAAGAATAAGTATCCTCTTCCAAGGATTGATGATCTGATGGATCAGTTGGTGGGTGCGTGTGTGTTTAGTAAGATTGATTTGAGATCAGGGTATCATCAGATTAGGGTGAAAGAGGAAGATATTCGGAAGACAGCTTTTAGGACACGATACGATCATTATGAATATTCTGTGATACCGTTCGGGGTTTCTAATGCGCCAGGTGTGTTTATGGAGTACATGAATCGTATTTTCCACACGCATTTGGATCAATTTGTCGTGGTGTTTATTGATGATATCTTAATCTATTCTATGTCTCGGGAGGAGCACGCAGAGCATTTGCGTATTGTTTTGCAGGTTTTGAAGGAAAGGAAACTTTTTGCCAAACTGTCCAAGTGCGAATTCTGGTTGTCAGAGGTGAGTTTTCTTGGACACGTAATTTCAGGTAATGGTATTGCAGTGGATCCATCTAAAGTAGATGCAGTTCTACAATGGGAGGCTCCTAGACCCGTTACTGAAATTCGAAGCTTTTTGGGATTAGCAGGATATTATCGAAGGTTTATTGAAGGTTTTTCTAAGCTAGCACTTCCTTTGACCCAGTTGACTTGTAAAGGCAAAGCGTTCATTTGGGATATTCAGTGTGAAGAAAGCTTTAGTGAGCTGAAGAGAAGATTGACGACAACTCCGATCTTGATTTTACCGAATCCTAATGAACCGTTTGTGGTCTATTGTGATGCGTCTTTGATTGGGTTAGGTGGAGTGTTGATGCATGAAGGTAAGGTGGTGGCTTATGCTTCAAGGCAATTGAGGGTTCATGAGAAAAATTATCCTACTCATGATCTGGAATTAGCGGCTGTGGTCTTTGTGTTGAAAATTTGGAGGCATTATCTCTATGGTGCTAGATTCGAAGTCTTTAGTCATCATAAGAGTTTGAAATATTGGTTTGATCAGAAAGAACTGAATATGAGGCAACGGAGATGGTTGGAATTCTTGAAGGACTACGACTTTGGCTTGAATTACCATCCTGGTAAAGCTAATGTGGTAGCCGATGCATTAAGTCGTAAATCATTGTATATGTCCGCTTTGATGGTTAAAGAGTGGGAACTTTTGGAATCGTTTAGAGATTTGAGTTTGGTATGTGAATTGACGTCGGATAACGTGAGGCTTGGAATGTTGAAGGTTACTAGTGATTTTCTTTTGTCGATTAGTGAGAAACAAAAGATGGACGTGAAATTTATGGATTTGATGACGGTGGGAGAGATAAGTGGAAATGAGGACTTTAAAGTGGACAATAAAGGTGTTTTGAGATTCCGAGGTAGAATTTGTATTCCGGACGATTCGGAGTTGAAAAGGATGATTTTGGAGGAAGGACACCGGAGTAATTTGAGTATACATCCGGGAGCTAATAAAATGTACCAAGATTTGAAGAAGATTTTCTGGTGGTCTGGATTAAAGAGAGATGTGGCTCAGGTTATTTATGCATGTTTGACTTGTCAGAAATCGAAGGTAGAACATCTGAGGCCTAGTGGTTTGTTGCAACCGTTGGATATTCCTGAGTGAAAATGGGACAACATTTCTATGGATTTTGTGACAAGGTTGCCAAATACTCAGCGGGGGCATAAAGCTATTTGGGTGGTCGTAGATAGGCTGACTAAATCGGCGCATTTCATTCCGATTGACATCAGTTTTTCTTTGGAGAGGTTGGCTGAGATTTATATCAGTGTGATTGTGAAATTGCATGGTGTTCCGTTGAGCATTGTTTCTGATCGAGATCCTAGGTTTACTTCCAGATTTTGAGAAAGTTTGCAAAAGGCTTTAGGATCTAAGTTGAGGTTGAGTTCTGCTTATCATCCTCAGACGGATGGTCAGACCGAGAGAACGATTCAGTCGTTGGAAGATTTGTTGCGGGCTTGTGTTCTTGAACAAGGTGGTGCGTGGGATAGTTATCTTGCGTTGATTGAATTCACGTATAATAACGGTTTCCATTCAAGTATCGGAATGGCACCTTTTGAAGCATTGTATGGACGAAGATGTCGAACACCTTTGTGTTGGCACGAATCTGGTGAGAGTTCGGTAGTTGGACCGGAGTTAGTGCAACAGACTACGGAAAAGGTGAAGCTTATTCGCGAGAAAGTGAAGGCTTCTCAGAGTAGGCAGAAAAGTTAGCATGATCGACGAAGGAAAGATCTCGAGTTTCAAGAAGGCGATCATGTATTTTTGAGAGTTACACCGGTGACGGGTGTTGGTCGTGCATTAAAATCGAAGAAGCTTACTTCTCGGTTTATTGGTCCTTACCAGATATCCGCGAGAGTGGGTGATGTGGCTTATAGGGTGGCGTTGCCGCCGAGTCTTGCGAATTTGCACGATGTGTTCCATGTTTCACAGCTTCGGAAGTATGTTCCGGATCCGTCGCAGGTGATTCAGATGGATGAGGTTGAAGTAAGAGAGAACCTTACGGTTGAGGCATTACCAGTGAGGATTTTGGATCGCGAGTTGAAGTGGTTAAGGGGCAAGGATATTGCACTTGTGAAGGTAGCGTGGGGAGGCGCTGCTGAGGGCAATTTGACTTGGGAGTTGGAGAGTCGGATGCGGGAGTCGTATCCAGAGTTGTTCGTCTCATGTATATTTTCGAGGACGAAAACTTCTAAGTGGGGGTGAGTTGTAACGCCCCAGTTTTGTGAGTTTTATTTAATCGAGTCGTTTTGATTATTTTATTATTATATTATTTTATTTTTGACTTTTATTTGGATATATGTTATTTTTCTATGTTGTGATGTTTTATCGCGTTTTGGGAACGTTTGCGAGATATTTGAGTGTGGGTGTATTTTGGTCATTTCGCTTTATTTTTCCTTAAGTTAGAAAAATAGAAATAGAAAGAGAGAAAAATAGAGAGAGAGAAAAAGAGAAGAAGGAAAAGGAAAAGAAAAGAGAAAGAAAGAAGAAAAGAGAGAAAACTTGGAAAAGAAGAAATCAATCTTCTGACTTTTTCAAACACGATTAAATCGGATAAGGGTGCGAAACTTAATTATTATATACTTGTGTATGATTATGTATGTTTGTTTTTGGTTGATGTTGGATTGAAATTGTATATAGAGTGAAAAACCATAATATGTTGAAATTGATAGAATTCGATTAAATTGTCGGAAATCATGTTTTCAGGTCCCTTTTTGTTGATACATGTTAGATACATGTTGTTAGGCATTGTATTGGTAATTTTCTGGTGTGTAGGTGAAAATTGGATTGGTTTTGGGAGTGAAAACGCAGAAAAAAATTCTACAGAATTTTTTGGTTTTTCCACTGCCCATACGTGTATCACTCAAGGCAATACGCGTATTGGTCAAGGCAATACGCGTATGGCATTGAAGAAATGTGGACAATACGCGTATGGAGCTTCATTTTTTCGGCCATCTGCCCATTTGCGTAATGGTACGCGTAAGGTTGAGGGAAATACGCGTATGAAGTTGGGCAATACGCGTATTGGATTTTTAATGGGAATTTTGGGGAAAATTGGTCTCTGCCCATACGCGTATGACCTTGGGCAATACGCGTATGGAGTGGGCGAGCCAGCTGGGCAATACGCGTATGGCTCAAGGCAATACGCGTATGACCAGAAGGTGTGTATTTTGGGTTCCAATTTTGTGTCCGAGGTCATAACTTGTGTTTCGATTATCCGTTTTGAACATTCTTGGTATCGTTGGAAAGCTATTGAGCTGTTCTTTCTTATGATAATAATTTTGAGATTGTTGGCTGATTTAATTATGTCGGGAATTTAGAATAGTGTTGTTTTGTCGACTTTTAGCGTTTGAATTGTGTGTAATTGATGTGTTATCATGCAATGTGTTGTTATATGATGTGAATGCCTGCGATTGAATGTAGTGAGGATGTTTTGTGGCCTTATGGCAAATAAATGCATTATTTTGGGCTTGAGTCCAAAGCATGATCATTGTTGATTAAGGTGATGGCATATATGTGTGCATTTGAATGTCATGAGTCATTGTATGCTGAGCATCATGATATGCATTCTGTTGATGTCGTGTGCCCTTGTGGGGTGTGAGCGACGAATTGATTCCAGAGGGAATCCTCTATAACATCGTGTGCCATATACAAAGAGGTGTGAGCGATGATTACAGACGATCGTGTGCCTTATACAAAGAGGTGTGAGCGATCGGGTCGTGTGCCTTATACAAAGAGGTGTGAGCGATCCATAAACGTCGTGTGCCTTATACAAAGAGGTGTGAGCGACGGGGAACATCATATGCCCGACGGGGAGTTACATTAAGTAACAAGCGATGGTTCCAATAGTTCCTGAGTGAACTAGTGTTGAGATGATGAAGTTAGTACTGCATTGCATTGCATAGAGTTGTTTTGTCGGTCTCTGTGCATTTGCATTGAATCATGAATGGATTGATTTTGTGTGGAATTATGAATAGAATTGATGTGCAGTGAGAATATATTTGTGTTGGTGAGATTATATTTGTGTTGGTGATAGATGCGATAATATGTGTACTTTAGTGCTAATATATAATTATATGCAATTATATTATGATTGTGTTTCTCACACCTTCTGCTGTTTTATAATGCTCTATGAGGCATTGCAGATTAGATTGCTGGAGGTCTTTTTGTGAAGCGTAGTTCTTCATTCTTTTGTCGGTCGGCTCTGATATGTAGCACCGGGTAGTCGGGGTGATCGAGTGTGATTATTTGTATTATGTATACACATGTTTTGGATTGTACTTGTGTGACTTTGTATATGACAGATACACTTTTTATGATGTATATATATGAGTTTCAGTTGCAGATTTTCCGCTTTTATTCTGTAATTGAATTGTGGGTGTGTTAGGAACTGAGTTCCTTTGTTATGTGCTACCTGAATTGTTGCATATCTATATGAGCAGGTGATTGTATTTTGATTCAATTGATGTGACGCCTCCGTCTATGCCGTGAATTTTTCATTATACTCTGATTATTTGTTAGTGCTTTATCTGGTTAGGGGTATAGATTGGGGGTGTTACATTAAGTGGTATCAGAGCCAGTCCGTGTCAGTTGTGTCAGTCCTTGTTGGTGTTTGTGTTGGGTGAGCTGTTTGTTTAACCATAGTTGCTGTTATTGGAAATGAACAGAATATGGATGGAAGGAACGACGCTGCTTTAGCTGCTGCGATGCAGGCTATGGCTCGGGCTGTGCAAGGTGCACCTCATGCTGCTGGAAATGATGAGTTCAGAAAGAATAAACCACCTGTCTTCAAAGGGAGGCACGATCCTGATGGCGCTCAGATTTGGCTGAAAGAGATTGAAAGGATCTTCAGAGTGATGGATTGTGCGGAGGATCAGAAGGTGAGACTGGGTACTCACATGTTACAGGAAGAGGCTGATGACTGGTGGGTCAGTACTCGTCATGTGTTGGAAGCTGCAGAGGAAGAGATTACTTGTGCTTTGTTTAGTGTTGAGTTTCTGAGGAAGTATTTTCCCGAAGATGTAAGGGGAAAGAAAGAGATCGAGTTCTTGGAGTTAAAACAAGGTAATATGTCTGTTGTTGATTATACTGCTAAGTTTGTGGAGCTTGTGTAGTTTTATCCCCATTATGCTGAAGCGACTGCGGAATTTTCTAAGTGTGTGAAGTTTGAGAGCGGATTGCGTCCTGAGATCAAGCAGGCAATCGGTTATCAAAGGATTAGGAGGTTTTCTGATTTGGTGGACTGTTATAGGATTTATGAAGAAGATAGTAAAGCTCGTTCTACTCATTATAAGAGTGTGAGTGACAGGAAAGCAAAGCAACAGTTTCGTGGTGGTCCTTATGTGACACCAGCGGATAAGGGTAAGCAAAGGGGTACTTTTGATCGAAGGTCAAGTGGAGGAGGTATGTCTAATTCTCCGAGGTGTTATAGATGTGGTGAATTGGGACATCGCCAGTTCGAATGTAAGAAAGATTTTAGGAAGTGTTCGAATTGTGGAGGTGTAGGGCATGTTGCAGCTGATTGTAAAAGGAATGTGGTAAAGTGTTTTAACTGTGGTGAAGCTGGCCATATTAGTACCAAGTGTCCGAAACCGAAGCAAGCTCCAGCTGGTGGGAAAGTGTTTGCATTGGCGGGAACTCAGACTACAAGTTCAGACCGTCTGATCAGAGGTACTTATTTTATTAATAGTACACCTTTAGTTGCTATTATTGATACTGGAGCGACTCATTCGTTTATTTCGTCTGAGTGCGCGAAGCATTTGAATCTTGTGTTGTCTTTGATGGATGGTGAAATGGTTATCGATACTCCAGTAATGGGGTCAGTAACTACTTCTTTGGTTTGTTTAAGTTGTCCTTTGACCATTTATGGTAAAGACTTTGAGATGGATTTGGTGTGTTTGCCGTTGGAGGGTTTAGATGTGGTTTTGGGAATGAATTGGTTACAGTTCAATCAGGTTCATATTGATTGTTATCATAAGCTGGTAAGGTTTCCTTCTCTTGAGGAAGACGAGGACTCGAGTTTCTTATCTACCAAAGAGTTAAAGAAACTTTTGGCGGATGAAGCCCAGTTGTTTGGGTTGTTTGCATCGTTGACTGTGGAGAGTCAAGTTTCAATTGAAGTGTTTCCTGTTGTGTGTGATTTTCCGGAGGTGTTTCCCGAGGATATTTTAGATGTTCCGCCAGAGAGAGAGGTGGAGTTTTCTATAGATTTAGTTCCTGGTACTAGACCTGTGTCTATGGCACCATATCGAATGTCGGCGTCTGAATTGGTTGAATTAAAGAAGCAGTTGAATGAATTGTTAGAAAAGAGGTTTGTGAGGCCAAGTGTGTCGCCTTGGGGTGCTCCAGTTTTATTGGTGAAAAAGAAAGATGGAAGTATGCGATTGTGTATTGATTATCGCCAGCTAAATAAGGTTACGATTAAGAATAAGTATCCTCTTCCAAGGATTGATGATCTGATGGATCAGTTGGTGGGTGCGTGTGTGTTTAGTAAGATTGATTTGAGATCAGGGTATCATCAGATTAGGGTGAAAGAGGAAGATATTCAGAAGACGGCTTTTAGGACACGATACGGTCATTATGAATATTCTGTGATGCCGTTCGGGGTTTCTAATGCGCCAGGTGTGTTTATGGAGTACATGAATCGTATTTTCCACGAGCATTTGGATCGATTTATCGTGGTGTTTATTGATGATATCTTAATCTATTCTAAGTCTTGGGAGGAGCACGCAGAGCATTTGCGTATTGTTTTGCAGGTTTTGAAGGAAAGGAAACTTTTTGCCAAACTGTCCAAGTGCGAATTCTGGTTGTCAGAGGTGAGTTTTCTTGGACACGTAATTTCAGGTAATGGTATTGCAGTGGATCCATCTAAAGTAGATGTAGTTCTACAATGGTAGGCTCCTAGATCCGTTACTGAAAGTCGAAGCTTTTTGGGATTAGCCAGATATTATCGAAGGTTTATTGAAGGTTTTTCTAAGCTAGCACTTCCTTTGACCCAGTTGACTTGTAAAGGCAAAGCGTTCATTTGGGATATTCAGTGTGAAGAAAGCTTTAGTGAGCTGAAGAGAAGATTGACGACAGCTCCGATCTTGATTTTACCGAATCCTAATGAACCGTTTTTGGTCTATTGTGATGCGTCTTTGATTGGGTTAGGTGGAGTGTTGATGCAGGAAGGTAAGGTGGTGGCTTATGCTTCAAGGCAATTGAGGGTTATGAGAAAAATTATCCTACTCATGATCTGGAATTAGCGGCTGTGGTCTTTGTGTTGAAAATTTGGAGGCATTATCTCTATGGTGCTAGATTCGAAGTCTTTAGTCATCATAAGAGTTTGAAATATTTGTTTGATCAGAAAGAACTGAATATGAGGCAACGGAGATGGTTGGAATTCTTGAAGGACTACGACTTTGGCTTGAATTACCATCCTGGTAAAGCTAATGTGGTAGCCGATGCGTTAAGTCGGAAATCATTGCATATGTCCGCTTTGATGGTTAAAGAGTGGGAACTTTTGGAATCGTTTAGAGATTTGAGTTTGGTATGTGAATTGACGTCGGATAGCGTGAGGCTTGGAATGTTGAAGGTTACTAATGATTTTCTTTTGTCGGTTAGTGAGAAACAAAAGATGGACGTGAAATTTGTGGATTTGATGACGGTGGGAGAGAAAAGTGGAAATGAGGACTTTAAAGTGGACGATAAAGGTGTTTTGAGATTCCGAGGTAGAATTTGTATTCCGGACGATTCGGAGTTGAAAAGGATGATTTTGGAGGAAGAACACCGGAGTAATTTGAGTATACATCCGGGAGCTAATAAAATGTACCAAGATTTGAAGAAGATTTTCTGGTGGTCTGGATTAAAGAGAGATGTGGCTCAGTTTGTTTATGCATGTTTGACTTGTCAAAAATCGAAGGTAGAACATCTGAGGCCTAGTGGTTTGTTGCAACCGTTGGATATTCCTGAGTGGAAATGGGACAGCATTTCTATGGATTTTGTGACAGGGTTGCCAAATACTCAGCGGGGGCATAAAGCTATTTGGGTGGTTGTAGATAGGCTGACTAAATCGGCGCATTTCATTCCGATTGACATCAGTTTTTCTTTGGAGAGGTTGGCTGAGATTTATATCAGTGTGATTGTGAAATTGCATGGTGTTCCGTTGAGCATTGTTTCTGATCGAGATCCTAGGTTTACTTCCAGATTTTGGGAAAGTTTGCAAAAGGCTTTAGGATCTAAGTTGAGGTTGAGTTCTGCTTATCATCCTCAGACGGATGGTCAGACCGAGAGAACGATTCAGTCGTTGGAAGATTTGTTGCGGGCTTGTGTTCTTGAGCAAGGTGGTGCATGGGATAGTTATCTTGCGTTGATTGAATTTACATATAATAACAGTTTCCATTCAAGTATTGGAATGGCACCTTTTGAAGCATTGTATGGACGAAGGTGTCGAACACCTTTGTGTTGGCACGAATCTGGTGAGAGTTCGGTAGTTGGACCGGAGTTAGTACAATAGACTACGGAAAAGGTGAAGCTTATTCGCGAGAAAATGAAGGCTTCTCAGAGTAGGCAGAAAAGTTATCATGATCGACGAAGGAAAGATCTCGAGTTTCAAGAAGGCGATCATGTATTTTTGAGAGTTACACCGGTGACGGGTGTTGGTCGTGCATTGAAATCGAAGGAGCTTACTTCTCGGTTTATTGATTCTTACCAGATATCCGCGAGAGTGGGTGTTGTGGCTTATAGGGTGGCGTTGCCGCCGAGTCTTGCGAATTTGCACGATGTGTTCCATGTTTCACAGCTTCGGAAGTATGTTCCGGATCCGTCGCATGTGATTCCGATGGATGAGGTTGAAGTAAGAGAGAACCTTACGGTTGAGGCATTACCAGTGAGGATTTTGGATCGCGAGTTGAAGTGGTTAAGGGGAAAGGATATTGCACTTGTGAAGGTAGCGTGAGGAGGTGCTGCTGAGGGCAATTTGACTTGGGAGTTGGAGAGTCGGATGCGGGAGTCGTATCCAGAGTTGTTCGTCTCAGGTATATTTTCGAGGACGAAAACTTCTAAGTGGGGGAGAGTTGTAACGCCCCAGTTTTGTGAGTTTTATTTAATCGAGTCGTTTTGATTATTTTATTATTATATTATTTTATTTTTGACTTTTATTTGGATATATGTTATTTTTCTATGTTGTGATGTTTTATCGCGTTTTGGAAACGTTTGCGAGATATTTGAGTGTGGGGGTATTTTGGTCATTTCGCTTTATTTTTCCTTAAGTTAGAAAAATAGAAATAGAAAGAGAGAAAAATAGAGAGAAAGAAAAAGAGAAGAAGGAAAAGGAAAAGAAAAGAGAAAGAAAGAAGAAAAGAGAGAAAACTTGGAAAAGAAGAAATCAATCTCCCGACTTTTTCAAACACGATTAAATCGGATAAGGGTGCGAAACTTGATTATTATATACTTGTGTATGATTATGTATGTTTGTTTTTGGTTGATATTGGATTGAAATTGTATATATAGTGAAAAACCATAATATGTTGAAATTGATAGAATTCAATTAAATTGTCGAAAATCATGTTTTCAGGTCCCTTTTTGTTGATACATGTTAGATACATGTTGTTAGGCATTGTATTGGTAATTTTCTGGTGTGTAGGTGAAAGTTGGATTGGGTTTGGGAGTGAAAACGCATAAAAAAATTCTGCAGAATTTTCTGGTTTTTCCAGTGCCCATACGCGTATCACTCAAGGCAATACGCGTATTGGTCAAGGCAATACGCGTATGGCATTGAAGAAATATGGGCAATACGCGTATGGAGCTTCATTTTTCGGCCATCTGCCCATTTGCGTAATGGTACGCGTAAGGTTGAGGGAAATACGCGTATAAAGTTGGGCAATACGCGTATTGGATTTTTAATGGGAATTTTGGGGAAAATTGGTCTCTGCCCATACACGTATGACCTTGGGCAATACGCGTATGGAATGGGCGAGCTAGCAGGGCAATACGCGTATGACCAGAAGCTGTGTATTTTGGGTTCCAATTTTGTGTCCGAGGTCGTAACTTGTGTTCCGATTATCCGTTTTGAACATTCTTGGTATCGTTGGAAAGCTATTGAGCTGTTCTTTCTTATGATAATAATTTTGAGATTGTTGGCCGATTTAATTATGTCGGGAATTTGGAATAGTGTCATTTTGTCGACTTTTACCGTTTGAGTTGTGTGTAATTGATGTGTTATCATGCAATGTGTTGTTATATGATGTGAATGCATGCGATTGAATGTGGTGAGGATGTTTTGTGGCCTTCTGGCAAATAAATGCATTGTTTTGGGCTTGAGTGCAAAGCATGATCATTGTTGATTAAGGTGATGGCATATATGTGTGCATTTGAATGTCATGAGTCATTGTATGCTGAGAATCATGATATGCATTCTGTTGATGTCGTGTGCCCTTGTGGGGTGTGAGCGACGAATCGATTCCAGAGGGAATCCGCTATAACATCATGTGCCTTATACAAAGAGGTGTGAGCGATGATTATAGACGATCGTGTGCCTTATACAAAGAGGTGTGAGCGATCGGGTCGTGTGCCTTATACAAAGAGGTGTGAGCGATCCATAAACATCGTGTGCCTTATACAAAGAGGTGTGAGCGACGGGGAACATCGTATGCCCGACGGGGAGTTACATGAAGTAACGAGCGATGGTTCCAATAGTTCCTGAGTGAACTGGTGTTCAGATGATGAAGTCGGTACCGCATTGCATTGCATAGAGTCGTTGTGTCGGTCTCTGTGCATTTGCATTGAATCATGAATGGATTAATTTTGTGTGGAATTATGAATGGAATTGATGTGTGGTGAGAATATATTTGTGTTGGTGAGATTATATTTGTGTTGGTGATAGATGCGATAATATGTGTACTTTAGTGCTAATATATAATTGTATGCAATTATATTATGATTGTGTTTCTCACCCCTTCTGCTGTTTTATAATGCTCTATGAGGCATTGTAGATTAGATTGCTGGAGGTATTTTTGTGAAGCGTAGTTCTTCATTCTTTTGTCGGTCGGCTCTGATATGTGGCACCGGGTAGTCGGGGTGATCGAGTGTGATTATTTGTATTATGTATACACATGTTTTGGATTGTACTTGTGTGACTTTGTATATGACAGATACACTTTTTATGATGTATATATATGAGTTTCAGTTGCAGATTTTCCGCTTTTATTCTATAATTGAATTGTGGGTGTTAGGAACTGAGTTCCTTTGTTATGTGCTACCTGAATTGTTGCATATCTATATGAGCAGGTGATTGTATTTTGATTCAATTGATGTGACGCCTCCGTCTATGCCGTGAATTTTTCATTATACTCTGATTATTTGTTATTGCTTTATCTGGTTGGGGGTATAGATTGGGGGTGTTACAATATATATGGCTATGATACTGCCTTGCTTGGGTTCATGCCTTAATCTCACATGTTTGCCTTTTAAAGTGTGCCTTACATAAGTCTTTTGTTGACAAATGCTTGTTTATGTTTAAGATGCATGCCTTGAACTTTTTGGCTCTTCCTTTGATCATTAACATGAGATGAATATGACATGAATTTCTTGCTGCCCCATCTTGGTTCTCATATCATTTGACCTCACTTCACTTTGTTTGATGGTTGATTGTACTTCTTGTTTGGTTTTAAGTCACTTGTGTTTTCATTATGGCTTTGTCTTGCCTAATTGTTTTGACTTCCATTCTTGAAGTTTCATTTGAAGTGTATACATTTGATGTTGGTGCTGGTCTCGAATGATTAGATATGATGTTTTCATTGCTCATTACTTGTGTTCATCTCATCTCTTAAGTTACTTAATGTTGCATCTTCTCCTTCATCTCTTTCTTCTTTCTTCTCCTTTAAATCTTAAGACTTGTTTAAGTCTTAGATTTGCTTTTGTTTGTGATTGATTAGAGTAATATTTACCTGTGTTTCCTCACATGATCCCTTAGGATTCCTAGCTCGACTTAATTTCTGATTAAGTTCGAGGTAGGAGAGACATTAGGCTTTCAATCCATGTATGCTAACATTTAGGTGAGTCTCCCTTAGATTTTTTTTTGTCCTTTGAGTCTTCTTTCTCACCTCAAAACAAAAGCCAAAAAAACACTTAATAAAGGCGATGTGCATTGTGCGCCACGAGCCTTAAGTACATGGGAAATGAAGAATGAGGAGTCTCCCCTCACTTTTCTAGAGTGTTTAGCATACGTCCCGTTTAGGGGCGACCATGCGACGCATTCGCTCTTACGTCATAGACTTTAGTGCAATGAGCATCACAAACAAATTCAATTCACTTCTTCGATAAGTTCAGAACCTTTTCTCTCGCACCCGTGCGATCGAGATCCCGTTTTTCCGTGGTCGCATGAACTACGGATGCTCTGATTCCTCATTCCCTAATGAGGATACTTAGGCACGAGGATCCCTATCATTGGCGAGCACACTAACAACTCTCACACCCTTGCGATCGAGACCAACCTGATAGCTGAGTCTTTTCTCTCACCCTAGTGCGATCGAGATCTTTTCCCTATAACCGACCCGTAGGTCGAACTACGACTGCTCTGATTTCCTCTTTCTCGTCTGATTGAGGATACGTAGGCACAAGACGGCGATGTCTTGGCGAGCAACCTTCCCCCTTTAGTGCGTAGTCCGTCGAACTACGTCGACTCTGATTCTTCATGCGTCCCTGAAGATACGTAGGCATATGATCGCGACGATCCTTGCGAGTCTGTTTTTGTGTTTCCCTTTCCGTTTCCGTTTAACTGAGCTTCAGATAACCCACCCTTTGATTAGACAACATACATGGATCCCATCGAGTACGATGAACGCGTGGGGGTGCTAATACCTTCCCCTCACGTAACCTACTCCCGAACCCAGCCTATGATTGCGATGACCATGTCTTTTCCTTTTGAGGTTTTCTTCGATCGTTTTCTTTCCTTGCGTCGGGATAAATATCGTTCGGTGGCGACTCTTCTGTTCTGTTTCCGCCGGTTGTTTTTCGCAGTTGCGACAATAGAGAAGAAGGAATAAGAAAAATAAGAATTGGTTAAAATTATGTTACTATTCACTTACCCAATAAGGGTTCAAAGATTACAAGTAAATATTAACAATTAAACAACTTGAGAGAACTAGTCTATTTATAGACTACTAAGCTAACTTAGATTACAAGCTAACTTAACAATTGAGCTTATAAATAAGACCCAATTCGACATGCAAACTTAAACACAAAACTAACCTATTTCGACAGTATGCTTGAACAGACTTCGACTCCAACATGCATAACTCTTGTCGAACCATGAAACTACCCTTATCGACACTAGAGTTCGATCCAAAATACCACACAACATATTTTTTATTTGTAGATAAGGCTGACAATGAACCGAACCAGCTCGAAAATAATTTGAAATTCGGTTCGACAATTAAATCGTTGAATTAGGTTCATAAACTAAATGAGTTGAATATGAGCGAAAAACTAAGTTCGTTAACTAAATGAGCTGAACTTAAACTATACATAACTCGATTCGTTAGGTTCATGAGTCAACTCAGTTATATATTAGAATGATTATTTTATTTTTAAGTGTAGGTATAAAAATTTACTAAAAAATTTAACCCTATATTGTCCCTTATGTACAAGTTATGACAATAAAGCCGACAATTGCATTTAGAGTCATCCTTGTTGGAGACATTATGACATTTGCTAATATAACATGTTTAATGAAGGTTGCCAGTGGAGTAATCATTTTGTGATGAAAATGTATCAATTTCTCGTCATTTTTTGTGTACTATTTCCGTATGGATTTTTGAAATAAATTTAAACTTCAATTAAGTGTTTTTTGAATTAGACTTTTAAATGTATCTCTTGAAAGTTGTGTAGTTTTTGAATTACTAGATTTTTGAAATAAAATTAAATTTTGTATTCATAACTTTTATTTTATTTCAATATTTTATTTAAAAAAAAATATTAATTTAAAATGTCAAATATATAAAAATAAAATAGACTTAAAAAATTGACTTTTAAGTCTGTGAAGAAAGTGAGTTGAACTTAATGAGATGAACCTAACGAAATGAATCGAATAGTTCGTGAACTTTTAATGAGTCGAGTTTGAGTTTAAAAAAAAATTCGTGTCGAATTCGAACCGAAATTTGAGTTGAACCAATTCTTAACGAGTCGAACAGAGATAAGATGAGTTTGACTCGACTCGACTCATTTCCAGTCCTATTTGTAGATTTACTCTTTGATTTTTATAAATGTAAATCATGTGCTTCAAAACCGTAATATCCGAACCGCACAACTGTGAAACCGAAAAAACCATAACCAAACAAACCCGTAATTAAAACAGTCGAGATTGGACTTGCATTTAGCACCCGTGGATTGGGCGGAATTAGGTATTTGGGACCGAAACCATCCGAGCCTGACCGTTTGTCCGTTGTCCACAGGCACTCGTTTTCTAGATATTGTTTCTTCTTAGACAAATCATTGGTTTTATGGCGAGCAAATAAACAACAGACCATATCCAGATCATGACCTGTAGCAGAGTACAAAGCGTTGTCATATGCCACTTGTGAAATGCAGTGGCTATTTTACATGCTTGAAGACCTGAATAAAACCTGCACAAAATCTTCGTACAGTGACAATCAGAGTGCTATCCACATAGTATCAAATCTGGTATTCCACAGGAGAACAAAGCATTTAGACATTTATTGTCACTTAATTTGTGAGAAGGTGTAGAAGGATGTTCTCAAGCTTATTCCTATTGCATCCTCATAGCAACCTGCAGGCTTCCTTACAAAAGCTCTGCCTCCATCAAAATTCCATTCTTTTATTTACAAACTTGGCATGAAAGAATAGGATTAGTTTCATAGGCTGTGTTGTACTATATACTAGCAGCTAATTGCATCACGTGTTGTAAGCAAGTTTTCCATTTTCTGTTATACCAGTTTTAGTTTGTATTTGCCCAGCAAATTGGTTAAGCCTCAATCATGTGTAAAGCGTGACTGCAAATTCTTAAAATAGGTGATACTATCACCATCTTAATCGATGAGAAATAATACCTTTTTTCATTCTCCAAATTTGTTCTTCTCCAGATTTTCTCATATTTAATAAGGTTATCACCACATAAGTACATCTAAAAAAATATAAATAGGAAAGTTCCCACCACATTTACTGCCAACTATATTAAAAAATCAACACAACATATATTCATATTTTGTTTCCTAAAAAAAACATATAAAATGAGCCTTCTCTTACATACACTATAACATATCCAAAATGTTTTGGCTCTAACTTCAACTATGGGCAGGTAAACTACATAAGTAAGTTGCACATGGTATAATACTGAATAACAATAATCAAATACTCAATTACACATTCCACAAGAAAACCAAATATTGAAGTAAAATGTTTCAGAAAATCATCATTCCCATTTGCTCCTAATTTGGTGTGAATGTCTGAAATCATAAGTTAGTACCAATCTTCTATCCATTCTCCTCAAAGAAAAAGTTTCAACCAACACATAACAACTAAATTTATTCCAATTATTTGTTCCACCATACTCTTCAAATTTTGTTACTTTCACCTGTCTTTCCTTTCCAGAAATCCATCCAAATCTTTCTTCTTCACATTTCATTCCTTTCACAACTTCCAAACTCAATCCAACACTCATCTCTTCTCCCACATCTTCACCACTCTTAAACCAAACCACTCCATCAACCAATCTATTTTCATCCCAAACAGCATCTTTTCCTGCAAGCTTAACAACTTCTGTTTGAATATCAACATCTACAACCACACCACCCTCTCCACTATTTTCCTTTGAGAATATCTTCTCCCATCTTTGCTCGAGTGTTAGCTCATAGAATACCGACATCTTCATCTGCTCCTTTAATTTCATTTCTTCCTTCACAAACATAAAAGGACAGTACCACTTTCCAACAACCACTGATTCAGAACGATCGTTAGACAACGGAAAGTTGAAATTCGGTAGCTTAGAGCTTAAGGAATCATTTGAGCCTAAAGCTTGGCTTAAATGATAATTGTGAGGAGTGCTAGCATCAAGTTTCCACCCTTTTTCCCTTAACAAACCAGGAGGAATTCCATCTGAAGCAACTGATTTCGCACGAAAACCGTAACCTTTTCTGATTATTTCAATCTGTTGATAATCATTGAAGGGTTCTAAAGGTCTTGGTTTGACATCATGAACAAAACTGCAGCATAAACATGTTGTCATGTCCTCTTCCTTTGAACTTGTGCTAGCTTGCCTGAGAACAGTTAAACAATAATGAAAATGTTTAAAAGGAAAAAACTATATAAAAGTTGGTACATATAGAAAAATGATAACATAATATATACATATACGTACCCTTGATTCTTTCCCTTCCTTCTTATAACATAGTAACGATTCGCAGACAACGGTTGATTTAGAACTGGAATGAACATGGCTTCTTCACTTCGGGTGGTTTCACTTGTTGTGTCTGTGTTTACACCTACTGAATAATTGATGGTTAAATTTTTGTTCTGAGGTAAAGGAAAATCCTTGATTCTATTGTCTTTGCACAAGCCAAAACAAGAGTAACTTTGAACTTCCTCATCCAATATCACAAGATAACTTGAATTGGGCCCTGATGGCGGTGGATCTGATACAGCGGTTGGATTTCTTTTGTACATGGAAAGGAGTCTTGTTGCATACATTTTTATGATGGTAAATTAAACTATGATCTTGAAGATTAATGAATATATGATTATGAATGCATGTGCATCCTTTAAATACCTGATATTTCTTGTACAGACTATGTCATGCATATAGTTTAAACTTTGAATGGTTCAAATTCCATTGACTGGATAGTTGTCAAATTTGTACATAATAATATAAATAATTTTGATTTGTGAAGCATAGATAGTTTTAAGATAAACATCCTTTTAATTATTCAGAAATGGGTGACGTTTTCTTTACATATGCGGCACGTACAAGTCGTTGTCGTTTAATCAATGGCAGAGTTAGCCATTTCTTTACAATGGGCCAAAGATATAGAAATAGAATAACCTTCATTATCTTTATTATTCTAATAATTTTCTAAGCGGAAATTATGGACATTAGTTAAATTTAAGATATTAAAATAAGAAGTTTGATGATGTCGACGAGTATCTTTTAATAACATCTCTAGTTCTGCGTATTAGTTGAGTAAATGAGTCAACCTTATATACATTTATACAAAATACTCTCTCCGTGATGAATGATCCAATCTATCATATAAGAAAATCGTATACCTGCAATAATATTCTTTTAACCCTTGTCTACTTTTCGCCACATCACCATTTTTGGAGCATTTTGAGTCTTTTGGCTACCATTCCATTACTATTGCATGACATTTTTGCTTTATACGATTTATCATTTGTTTCAACCACAACTTTCTAACTACATGTCCAAACAGTATTCTCTTTTCCCAATGTCTCATCTCTTATTTTCACTCTTCTTAATAAACTGTTTATTCTCTTTTTCTCTTTCTCACGGTCATTTCTCTCTCGTGATTTTTTTGTATTTTTTTTATTCTTTTGTATTTTTTTTCTCTCGGATCTGGATTTTTTTTGTTGTTACTGAGTGGTGATGAATAAATCGAGCTCCTTTTTCTACTTCTTCTAAATCCCAATAAGGGTTTTTGTTCGATTTGCATTTTTCTCTCAAATCTGGGTTTTTTGTTGGTATTACAGAGTGGTAAATCTGGATTTTTGTTCGATTTGTAGTTTTTCTCTCAGAACTGAGTTTTGTTGTTGGTAATGAGTAGTGATGAAGAATGATCTGAGTTTTTGTTACGCCTGCAGTTGTTCCTCTTAGATTTGTTGTTATTTAGTGGTGATGAAGATTGAGACATATTTTTTTGTTGTGAATAAGGATGCCTTGAGACAAAGTATTAACTGTTTCTTTATGATCAAGAAACACACAAGGGTTAGGGTTAAAGGAAAAACAAGAGGAAAAACAACAAGGATTGGTTATAAGCTGCCATTCTTTCCTTTCTCCTTAAAACAAGAATTACAAATATACAAGAATAACAAACTAACCTCTCTCACCCTTATTAGGTTTTGTCACACATTAGAATGAGAGACTAGCATGCTATTTATAATAAACTTAGCACACTAAACTAATAGGCCTTTAACAAATTACTCATTACAAGCTAACTTAGGGTACAAGATAACTTAAACAATTGGATCCTTAACACAAGGCCCAATTCAATATGCTAACAAACCTAGCAATATTAACTAATGCATGCGAACAGACTTCGACCTCATGCTTAACTAGAGTTCGATCCAATATCTCACAAATCTCCACCTTGGATCTAACTCTACCATCAAGAAAAACGGACTAGTTTTCTTCATGCAGCTTTATCAACTGCATACAGTGGAAAAACTTGCAAATTGGCAACGTCTTGGTGATCATATCAGCAGCATTATGATCTGTCGAAACCTTCAGCACTTGGACTTCTCCACGCTCGATTACCCCTTTGACGAAATGCAGCCTCACATCAATGTGCTTGGTTCGCTCATGATAGGCTGAGTTCTTCGACAGGTGTATTGCACTTTGACTATCACATTTAACAGTGATAACTGGACCTTGAAGTTTCAGCTCTTTTGCAAAACCTTCAAGCCACAATGCATCCTTGTTGGAATATAGTATCAGTGTGGGTTTTTGTTATCGTCTCCACAGGGATTGTCGGATATTTGATGCTTGCCGTTCAATAGTTGTGATATTCTAAGTTAAGGTTTTCAAAAGTTTCACTTGTTGTTATCATTCACTTGTAGCAAAGATTAATTAGGTCACAAAGATTTTTTGTAAAAGCATGTTAAGGTTAGGTTTCATCAATCCTATTCATGTATAAACAATTAATCAAGCATATGAACTCGGTTTCCGACCAATATAACCGCGTATCCTCCCGACTACGTTTATGTCTAAAGCGGAATCGTGAGTACCGTTGTTTAGACCGTTAGATGATGTCTCACGCTAACAATCTAAGCAACGATCTTTAAGATCAATACAATGCGAATAGCAAATCCCAAATCTATGTCTAGAGTTTGGTTTTTAAGAGATGAAATTGTTAGGTCAAGAGTTGTAAAGTCTATGTCTAGAGCAGAACAATTCACAAATGGATCATTAAGAGAAAACAACATCATCTATATTGATCAAAGACTTTGTTCATATACAAGAGATCAACATCAATACATAAAAACAGAATCAACTACCTCTAACCTCAACATTGAGTGATTAGCTACCACTTCTCATGGTAGCTTGGATGACAAGTAAAGAGAGGAGATGAATGAGCATCCACAACGAATAATCGAGAATGGATGCAAAATCAGCTTCTCCAATGAAAATACAAGCTTTTCTGAACAAAATACTGTAAACCCTTAATTCTAATGTAAAATGAGCAAGATCTCCTCTTCCAAAAAGTAACAATTCTATTTATACACATTTCCTAACAGCACCATTCGCCCAGCGAAGGCATTCATTCGCCTAGCGAATGACCAAAAATATGGCACATTTAAGTGCCTCAGACTTAAACCGCCCCTCAGAATTATCGCGGGTTCGCTAGGCGAACCAAAACATTCGCTTCGCGAGCATTCGCTGCAACCTTCGCCCCAGCGAAGCTTGGGTGTTTTCAAAATGGAAAGTTTCTGCCACCCTTCGCTGGCACATTCGCCCCGCGAGCATATCAGCGAGCATTCGCTGGCCTACTCGCCCAGCGAATTTACCCATTTTTCCTACTGTAAGTTTTGCACACTTTCTGCCACCATTTCGCTGGCATCCTCGCTGACGTTCGCTAGGCGAACCTTCGCTGGCACCTTCGCCAACACTCGCCTAGCGAATACTGTTGTTGATTTCAATTCTTAGGCAGCTTGCACTATTTCTTTGGGTCTTCAAACTTTGATCTTTTCACTCCTATTTCTGCACATTTAGCACACAAATTACAAGCACCACAAGTATATTTCAAATAATGCACAACAACATCAATTCACACTACAATCAACCTATTCCACATGAAAAGTCATGAAAAATGCCAAATAATTCATACTCAAATATATCAAGATTGACATCTAACAAACTCTCCCCAACTAACTCATTGCTTGTCCTCAAGCAAAGTATGCCTCTCACGAGGATTTGCTCGAGGATTAAATCTAACCAAGATACGAAAATGGCTCAGCTAAACAGTGATCACAACAATGCATCAATTACACAATTCAAGAACCAATCATGAAAAAGAACTTGACTCTTAAACAATTTCAACAATGCTTCAAGAGACAACTAACTTATCATACACATGTCATTCTACACTCCTCTTCGAAATAGGATTGAAGGCAAACGTGCGTACAAGCACGGGACAATTAAACTCACTTGACAAATGATGCAATACTAAGCAATTCATATCATATCTCAATGATCATAACAAAAATTATGGAAGTAAAAGATCACTAAGGACTTCAAGGGTTGTAGCTTGGTCGGGTGAACAAAAAAGGGACATTTCTAAAGGTCTTTGAAACGAAATTGCCGACGCAAAAGAACATTCACTATGTACATATTTACACAACACACTTCATTTCACCAAATTGTCATTCCACCTTCACAAACTACCGTGCACACTTATTGATTCTATTATTTTTTTCTCGTTCAAGCAAGCATTTTCTCTTTTGTACAATATATTCACACTCTTCTTTTGACATGCTTGCTTGAAAAAATTTTTCTTTTCATAATTAGGAGTAATGCACCTATCTTCCTTTTTATTCTCTCCCCAACTCATTTTCAACTCCACCTAAAGTGAATGTTCCTTGCTTTTTAGGGCAAGGAAGTCAAAATAAACAATTTACAAAGGTTCAAGAAGAAAATGTTAGAAACTCACTAAATTCAATGATGAACCAAACTAGCAAATTATGTACATAAAACAAGTTCATCATTCAATTGAGTTCTAAACTGTTTAGGCTCAAAGGGGCTACCGAATGCTCACTACTCACAGGTAAATTAATATTTGGGCATAGTTGTGCTCACTAACAAAAATTGCCTTGATCACTTCTCCTACTTCCACAAAATCACACGATCACAAGATAAGGCATGAATTAAAAATAAAGACAACATTCATCAACACTCCTTGACATATAATACAATTTTGAGGCTTCTCACTGTACTAGTTTCAGATCCTAAAATGACATATGTATTCAAAAGAAGTTGTAACATGAAACACATTTACACTTGCCCAAGACACAAAATTCTAAAGCATAAAAAATTCTTGAATCAAGGTAACGATATACCTTGTCGCAACACAATGTTTACGGTACTATCATAGCCCTCACATCTTGGAGGAATTTCTCTTTAATCCCAAGAGTCCAACCTACTTCCACAAAGTTCCACCATTAAAGAAGAAAAATCAAAATAACACATAAAAAAACACACTTACTACTATAATTAAAAACCAACAATTATTAGTAAAGCGAAACAACAAAAAAAAATTTTTTACCACACCATAATTATTACTAGTTATATCATAAAGTGCCTGGTGTATAAAACACCTACATAATTCAAAAAGTACCACACAGGTACGAGTACATTAATATGTGACTAGTAAAAGCTGAAAAATACATAATATAAGAAAACTTCACTTTGGAGACCAAAGGAAGTACACAAGTCTAAGATCACAAAAAAAATCAATCCTCCTCATCATCATCGTCCATGTCCTCCTCCTCATCTCCAGCAGAAGTAGCCTCATCATCATCAGCATCGTCCTCACCCCCTCCAAATATTGGCCTGGCCTCAGGCCAACCAGCATGCACTAGGAACTGCTCCCTAGTCATCATAAGATGCTCAGAAGAAGGGTCACGGATCTGCAACTGAAGAGCCTGCAAGGAATCATGAATATCCGTCATAGCACGCTGCTGGGCAGCCATCCAATCCCAGTTATAATTGCAGATCTCCTGCTGATATGGATAATAGGCCGGCGTTGCCGACTCAGAACCCTCCTCAGCTTCAGCAGCATCATCAGCACCAGCACTAGAAGAGGCTCCAACCATCCCTCTAGCCTTACAGAACTTATCCACATACCGATCATCAATAGCAGATGGAATAGTGACCTGCCTGCGGGCTGGCATATCAACACCAGCGTGAGCACACAAGGACATGATCAGACATGAAAAAATAAGCGGGGCATTCTTGCGCGCCGCCATACCTCCCGAACCACTTAACACAACTGCCCTGATTTCATCCGCAATGATGCGGGCCACGTCAATCTGAACATTCTGCTGAATGCTGTGGATAAGATGAGCCAGAGCAATAGGAACTGTACTATGATGCGACCTGGGACAAATGTTAGTGAGCACAAACAACAAAATAACCTGAACCAAGGGCAGCATGTCCACCCTTCTTAACCTAACCGGCACCCCGGAGGAATTTCGCGCAACTTCCTTACCTTCAAGAAGTAAATCCCGAGTCATCTTCTCAATCTCACGATGAAGATGCAAGTCTCGATGATAGGCATCGATCTCAGTCCCAACCAACGGTAAAGGATCTCCCAAAACAGTGTTGATCGTCCTACGATCAAACCTCACAACAGTACCTCTAACCCAAGAGGCCCAACTGAATCTTTCACCATCATCCGGTAATGCATTCGCAAAAAATTCCCGAACAATTTCAATGTTGTACCCATCCAGCGGCATCATTAGACGATCCCACTTCTTTGCCACAAAAAGTGCATCAATTGTTCGGTAACTTCCTCGATCACTAAGAGGGAATCTTTTCTCCGGCAGGATGGTCTTTCTTTCAAGGGTCTCGTACCTGGCAGCCTGCTTAGCTCCCCTGAATCGTTCTTCGTCAAATCGCACGGGCACTTGTCTGGAGGTTTGAGCCTTTCGCTTCTTAGCCGCGTGAATCGCCATTTTTGGTGCCATCTGCACATAACAAACAATGAAACCAAACAAGGGCAACAAACGCATTAGCAACTAAAAACAACCAGCCAGAGCTCTGTATTGACAAGTAAAAAAAATTAAAAATCTGCCTCTGTTCGCGCCAGACTCGCTAGGCGAAGTCTGGCGAATGCTCGCGCAGACTCGCGAGGCGAACGAACCAGCGAAGGTGCGATTTTTCAGAAAAACACAGTTACAAACAGTCCCTCTCCCATCTCCTAATTTCAAATACTATTCTAGTCATATTGCTTATGTAGTTTCTAACATGCAAGACAAAAGTAACATGACAGAGTATACCAATTTTTCACCAAACCCATATTGATCACTTAAGAATATAAACAATGCTTACAGAAATAAATTGTAAAGAGTAAACAAACCTGAATTTCGCACTGTTAATGGTGGAGTAGGGCAATTGGAAAGTAGAAGGAGATGAGTGTAGAAGTGTACAAGAGGAAATAAAAGGAAAAGAATGACACGGAGGGAAATGATGAAGATGTCAAGAGGCTAGGGTTTTCCCCCCTCTATTCTGAGTTCAAAGTGGGTCTTGGGCCCAATTTGGTGGCCCACCCACAATCCATTTTTTTTCTGATGTGGCAGGAACTTGGGTTGGTCTGCCTCGCTGGGTTCGCGGAGCGAAGGCCAGCGAATGCTCGCCCCAGCTCGCTAGGCGAACACCAGCGAACAAGACCAGAATTTTCAAAATTTTTCCAAACGGTACCACAATTTTTTAAGCATCATAGTGATATCTAAACATTCTCAAAACAGAAATAACAGAAATACTTACAATGTTGGGGTGCCTCCCAACCAGCGCTTGTTTAACGTCGGCTAAGCTCGACGGTCCACCGCAATCTCACGGATCGCGGAAGGGAACAATGGCGGGATTCCGCTCGAAATCTCCTCCAAGATAAACTTTCAGCCTCTGTCCATTGACAGTCCAACTTTCCTTTGACTTTGTGTCCTCAATTACGATTGCTCTATAGGGCTTGATTTCCACAATCCGAAAAGGTCCGGACCATTTAGATCATAATTTTCCGGGAAATAATTTTAATCGAGAATTGAACAATAAGACCAGCTGTCCGACCTCAAAATGTTTGATGACAATTCTTTTGTCATGGTAAGACTTGACACGATCCTTATACAATTTATTGGAATCGTACGCCTGAAGGCGCAATTCATCCAACTCGTGTAATTGTACTTTTCTTCTTTCCCCGCTTAGAGTTGGATCAAAATTCAAAAATTTTAAGGCCCAAAACGCCTTGTGCTCCAACTCTACCGGCAAGTGACAATTCTTACCATAGACCATTTTAAACGGTGTGAGACCGATCGGAGCCTTAAAAGCGGTCCGATACGCCCACAAAGCATCATCTAATCTGTTGGCCCAATCTTTTCTCGAGGCCGAGACCGTTTTCTCTAAAATCTGTTTAATTTCACGTTAGATACCTCTGCTTGACCGTTAGCTTGTGGATGATATGGTGTAACAACCTTGTGCTTCACACCATACTGCTCCAAAGCTTTGTCAAGCTGAGTGTTACAAAAGTGAGATCCTCCATCACTTATTAACACTCGAGGAGTACCAAAACGTGCAAAAATATTTTTCTTCAAAAATTTTACCACTGTTTTTCCATCGGCTTTAGCGCAAGCTATCGCCTCTACCCACTTGGAAACGTAATCCACAGCGACCAAAATATATTCATTAGAAAATGAAGATGGGAATGGACCGACAAAGTCGATCCCCCAACAGTCAAAAACTTCGATTTCTAACATATTTTGTAATGGCATTTCTTGCCGCTGTGAAATACCGCCGCTTCTCTGGCACCTGTCACAACTAAGGGCATGCGCATGCGCATCTTTGAATAAGGACGGCCAATAAAAGCCCGATTGTAGGACTTTAGTGGCCGTTCTCAACCCATTAAAGTGTCCTCCGTAAGGAGAGTTATGACAGTGCCACAGAATACTCGTGGCTTCCTCCACTGACACACACCTTCTGAGGAGGTTGTCGACACCAAGTTTAAATAAATGGGGTTCATCCCATACAAATGACTTGGCATCAGACAAAAATTTTCGTTTTTGGTGGTGCGTTAGACAGTCCGGTATCAATCCGGTGGCTTTGTGGTTAGCCATGTCGGCGAACCACGGTCTAACTTGCACTCTAAAAAGTTTTTCATCAGGGAACTCCTCTTTTACCTCAAATTCCTTCTTGGTCACCTCAACGTTTACCAAACGAGATAAGTGATCTGCTACCAAATTTTCGGATCCCTTTTTGTCACGAATTTCAAGATTAAATTCCTGTAACAAAAGGATCCACCTAATAAGCCTCTGCTTAGAATCAGGTTTGGTAAGCAGATACCTTATAGCGGTATGGTCAGTGTAAACGATGACTTTCGCACTAATCAAATAAGAACGAAACTTCTCCAATGCATACACTATGGCGAGCAACTCTTTTCAGTTGTCGCATAGTTAATTTGAGCCTCATTTAGCACCTTGCTCGCATAATGTATCGCGTGGAAAACCTTCGTTTTTCTTTGTCCCAAAACAGCCCCCACCGCATAATCGCTAGCATCGCACATTAATTCAAAATCCATTTTCCAGTTTGGTGCAACGATTATCGGTGAAGTTGTTAAACTGTTTTTCAAAAAATTAAAAGCAAAAAGACATGACTCGTCAAAGTCAAAAACCTTACCTTGGACAAGCAAGTTGCTCAACGGCTTCGCGACCTTTGCGAAGTCTTTGATGAATCTCCGGTAGAACCCGGCATGTCCAAGAAAGCTCTGTATTCCTTTGACATTCATCGGCGGTGGTAATTTCTCGATTAAGTCCACTTTAGCTTTATCAACTTCCAGGCCTTTTGAAGACACTTTGTGCCCGAGCACAATTCCCTCTTTAACCATGAAGTTGCATTTTTCCCAGTTAAGAACCAGATTAGTTTCCACGCACCGCTCCAACACCGTATCCAGATTTTTCAAGCACAAATCAAACGATTGCCCGAAAACTGAGAAATCATCCATAAAGACCTCGATTGTCTTTTCGATCAAGTCCACGAAGATAGCTTGCATACACCGCTGAAAAGTAGCCGGTGCATTACATAATCCAAACGGCATCCTCCTATAAGCAATGATTCCGAACGGACATGTAAAAGCAGTTTTTTCGTGATCATCCGGGTTAACAATGATTTGGTTATAACCCGAATAACCGTCCAAAAAACAATAAAATTCTTGACCGGAGAGACGTTCGAGCATTTGATCCATAAAAGGTAAAGGAAAATGATCTTTTCTCGTAGCTTTGTTCAACCTCCGGTAGTCGATACACATCCTCCACCCGGTAACAGTCTTTGTTGGAATAAGCTCATTTTTGTCATTTCGAACCACCGTCATTCCACTTTTTTTTGGCACCACATGCACCGGACTAACCCATGGGCTGTCGGAAATAGGGTAAATCATTTCGGCGTCCAACATTTTCACCACTTCTTTTCTAACCACTTCTTTCATGATTGGATTAAGGCGGCGTTGAGGTTGAGCAACCGGTTTAAAATCCTCCTCCATAAAAATACGGTGCATGAAATATGACGGACTAATGCCTTTGAGATCGGACAATGTCCATCCCATTGCATCTTGATTCTTTTTCAGCACTTGAATTAATCGGTTTTCCTCATTTTCAGACAAAATATTACTTATGATCACCGGTTTATTCCCTCCGTCATCAAGGAAAGCATACTTCAAGTTGGAAGGTAACATTTTCAATTCAATTTTGGGTGGTTCATCATCATTAACTAATTTTTTTAGAATCTCCTCTTCATATTCCCATGGTTGCATTTCATCCAAAGCTTCAAGTTCTAATAAACACTCTTCTAAAGCTTATTCTTCTTCAACCGAGAATATTTCCAAGGACTCATCTAAAGCTCTTTGTAACGGTTCAATGACATGAATTTGATTTTTCACCCCCGAACTTGCCTCTTCCGTTACATCAATTCGAAAACAATCACCCTTATCCTTCTTGTGCTTCATTGCATCATAAAGATTAAAACAAACCTCTTCATCTTGGACTCTCACTTTCATGAGACCATCGTCCATGTCAATTGCCATACGGGCAGTTTTCATGAAAGGCCTTCCAAGAATCAAAGGTGCATCCTCATCCTCATCCATTTCAATGACAACAAAATCAATTGGAAACAAAAATTTGTCCACCTTGACCAACACGTCTTCCGCTACACCGTGAGGACGGGTAGTGGATTTATCGGCGAGTTGCAAAGTCATTTGAGTGGACCTTAATTCCATATGGCCTAAGCATCTCACAATCGATAATGGTATCAAGTTGATGCTAGAACCCAAATCAATCAACCCATTGCCCACATACATGTTTCCAATCGTAACCGGCAATGTAACTCTTCCCGGATCACATTCTTTCCGAGGGAGAGTCCGTTGAATGATTGCGCTACAACTCGCATCCACCATAATAGTTTCTTGATCTGTGTATCTTTTCTTCTTCGTAAGGATATCCTTCATGAATTTAGCGTATTTGGGCATTTGTTCCAAGGCCTCGGAAAATGGGATATTTATTTGTAACTGTTTAAAAATATCCATAAACCGAGTATAATGCCTTGCACTATCTTTCCTTGTAGGAGCATGCGGATAAGGTAAGTGTTGTATCGGAATATTACTCACCGGCTCTTTTCCTTTTTTCGTTCTTTTCACTCTTTCCTCATTATCAATTTTTCTCTCATTCTCTTTTTTTTCTCTCTCATTTTTTTCTATCTCTTTTTCAACTACAACACCCTCGACATTCTTTTCTACTTCTAATTCCTCACTCACTTGTTCTTTTTCAACCACAACCTCCTCCTCCATTACTCTTTTACCCACATTCATGTCAATCTCACGCCCACTTCTTGTAATAATCGCTTTACAATCTTTTGGATTTGGAAGAGTAGTTGCCGTAAAGGGACCTTTTTGTTGATCGGCCAATTGTTTAGATAATTGCCCGACTTGTGTTTCGAGGTTCCTTATCACAGCATCTGTATTCTTTTGATTAGACATGGATATTTGCATAAATTGTGTTAGAGTATCCTCCATCTTTGTATTTCCAACGGGAGCTTGCGGAGGTTGGGTGTAATTTTGGTAAGGCAGACGGTTTGATGGACCGGCTTCTTGCGGTCTCCATGGTTGTTGATAACCTTGGTTACCACGTTGTTGGTAACCTTGGTTGCCTTGTTGATACGGAGGACGGGGTTGATAACCTTGATTTCCCGCATAGTTTGCTTCCTCCACAACCGGAGGACAATAATCGGTCAAATGGTCACCTCTGCATAACTCACACACTAACACTTACACCTTTTTACTTGAAGATTCATGCATCTCCTTGAATTGTTGAGGCAGCTTAGACATTTGCTTTGTTAACAGCTCAACCTATTGTGATAACAATTTGTTTTGTGCAAGGATAGCGTCACTTGTTCCTAATTCCAATACACCCGGCGTTCGTTGAGCAGGTCCACGATTGTGACTACCTTGATGATCATTCAAGGCCATTTTATCAATGATAGCAGTGGCTTCCGCAGTAGTTTTGCTTAACAAAGAACCACCCGCGGTGGCATCCAACAAGGTTTTGTGTACTAGCTGCAGCCCATTTCTGAATATATGAATTTGTGACAATTCATCGAAACCATGGCCTTGGCACTTTCGTAACATTGATTTGAACCTCTCCCAAGCTTCGTTGAGAGATTCGTTAGCTTTTTGTGTGAATACCGCTATAGCGGTCTTCGCTTCCATGAACCGAGTGTGCGGAAAGAATCTTTCCAAAAATTTTTCTTCCAAAGCATTCCAATCAGTCATGATAGCAGTTGACTGATCAAGGTACCATTCCTTGGCCTTCCCAATGAGGGAATGCGGGAATAGTCTTTTCAACAGAGACTCCTCTTCTGCTTCCGGTGCACCCGTCGCTCCAGCGATTTCATAAAATTTTGTCAAATGGGTGAAAGGATCTTCATGATCCATACCTGTAAAGGGACTTTGGTATAACAGTTGGAGGATTCCGGTCTTCATCTCAGCATGACGACCGTTGTTTGCATGACGGGCGAACTGAGCATTATGCCTCGGACTGTTTGTACAAGGCCTAGAAGCAGGTGGTGGTGGTGGTGGATCTCCCTCCATAATTGGAAGTATGTGTGGAAATGGTGGTGGTGCAGATGTACTTTCCTCTTGTTCTCGCCTCTGTTTCGCTAGCTGCTTCCTTCTTCTAGTTCGGCTATTGATTCTACGAGCGGTTCTTTCAATCTCAGGATCGAAAAGAAGTTGGTCCGCCGGTAGTTTCCCTCGCATAAACTAAGTCTGCACACTAACAAACAGATTAACAAGTTCAAGATAAAGCGGTAACAGCTTACAATAACTCAACTATCGCAATGCTTGCAATATCAACTAACAATCCCCGGCAACAGCGCCAATTTGTTGGAATATAGTATCAATGTGGGTTTTTGTTATCGTCTCCACAGGGATTGTCGGATATTTGATGCTTGCCGTTCAATAGTTGTGATATTCTAAGTTAAGGTTTTCAAAAGTTTCACTTGTTGTTATCATTCACTTGTAGCAAAGATTAATTAGGTCACAAAGATTTTTTGTAAAAGCATGTTAAGGTTAGGTTTCATCAATCCTATTCATGTATAAACAATTAATCAAGCATATGAACTCGGTTTCCGACCAATATAACCGCGTATCCTCCCGACTACGTTTATGTCTAAAGCGGAATCGTGAGTACCGTTGTTTAGACCGTTAGATGATGTCTCACGCTAACAATCTAAGCAACGATCTTTAAGATCAATACAATGCGAATAGCAAATCCCAAATCTATGTCTAGAGTTTGGTTTTTAAGAGATGAAATTGTTAGGTCAAGAGTTGTAAAGTCTATGTCTAGAGCAGAACAATTCACAAATGGATCATTAAGAGAAAACAACATCATCTATATTGATCAAAGACTTTGTTCATATACAAGAGATCAACATCAATACATAAAAACAGAATCAACTACCTCTAACCTCAACATTGAGTGATTAGCTACCACTTCTCATGGTAGCTTGGATGACAAGTAAAGAGAGGAGATGAATGAGCATCCACAACGAATAATCGAGAATGGATGCAAAATCAGCTTCTCCAATGAAAATACAAGCTTTTCTGAACAAAATACTGTAAACCCTTAATTCTAATGTAAAATGAGCAAGATCTCCTCTTCCAAAAAGTAACAATTCTATTTATACACATTTCCTAACAGCACCATTCGCCCAGCGAAGGCATTCATTCGCCTAGCGAATGACCAAAAATATGGCACATTTAAGTGCCTCAGACTTAAACCGCCCCTCAGAATTATCGCGGGTTCGCTAGGCGAACCAAAACATTCGCTTCGCGAGCATTCGCTGCAACCTTCGCCCCAGCGAAGCTTGGGTGTTTTCAAAATGGAAAGTTTCTGCCACCCTTCGCTGGCACATTCGCCCCGCGAGCATATCAGCGAGCATTCGCTGGCCTACTCGCCCAGCGAATTTACCCATTTTTCCTACTGTAAGTTTTGCACACTTTCTGCCACCATTTCGCTGGCATCCTCGCTGACGTTCGCTAGGCGAACCTTCGCTGGCACCTTCGCCAACACTCGCCTAGCGAATACTGTTGTTGATTTCAATTCTTAGGCAGCTTGCACTATTTCTTTGGGTCTTCAAACTTTGATCTTTTCACTCCTATTTCTGCACATTTAGCACACAAATTACAAGCACCACAAGTATATTTCAAATAATGCACAACAACATCAATTCACACTACAATCAACCTATTCCACATGAAAAGTCATGAAAAATGCCAAATAATTCATACTCAAATATATCAAGATTGACATCTAACAAACTCTCCCCAACTAACTCATTGCTTGTCCTCAAGCAAAGTATGCCTCTCACGAGGATTTGCTCGAGGATTAAATCTAACCAAGATACGAAAATGGCTCAGCTAAACAGTGATCACAACAATGCATCAATTACACAATTCAAGAACCAATCATGAAAAAGAACTTGACTCTTAAACAATTTCAACAATGCTTCAAGAGACAACTAACTTATCATACACATGTCATTCTACACTCCTCTTCGAAATAGGATTGAAGGCAAACGTGCGTACAAGCACGGGACAATTAAACTCACTTGACAAATGATGCAATACTAAGCAATTCATATCATATCTCAATGATCATAACAAAAATTATGGAAGTAAAAGATCACTAAGGACTTCAAGGGTTGTAGCTTGGTCGGGTGAACAAAAAAGGGACATTTCTAAAGGTCTTTGAAACGAAATTGCCGACGCAAAAGAACATTCACTATGTACATATTTACACAACACACTTCATTTCACCAAATTGTCATTCCACCTTCACAAACTACCGTGCACACTTATTGATTCTATTATTTTTTTCTCGTTCAAGCAAGCATTTTCTCTTTTGTACAATATATTCACACTCTTCTTTTGACATGCTTGCTTGAAAATTTTTTTCTTTTCATAATTAGGAGTAATGCACCTATCTTCCTTTTTATTCTCTCCCCAACTCATTTTCAACTCCACCTAAAGTGAATGTTCCTTGCTTTTTAGGGCAAGGAAGTCAAAATAAACAATTTACAAAGGTTCAAGAAGAAAATGTTAGAAACTCACTAAATTCAATGATGAACCAAACTAGCAAATTATGTACATAAAACAAGTTCATCATTCAATTGAGTTCTAAACTGTTTAGGCTCAAAGGGGCTACCGAATGCTCACTACTCACAGGTAAATTAATATTTGGGCATAGTTGTGCTCACTAACAAAAATTGCCTTGATCACTTCTCCTACTTCCACAAAATCACACGATCACAAGATAAGGCATGAATTAAAAATAAAGACAACATTCATCAACACTCCTTGACATATAATACAATTTTGAGGCTTCTCACTGTACTAGTTTCAGATCCTAAAATGACATATGTATTCAAAAGAAGTTGTAACATGAAACACATTTACACTTGCCAAAGACACAAAATTCTAAAGCATAAAAAATTCTTGAATCAAGGTAACGATATACCTTGTCGCAACACAATGCTTACGGTACTATCATAGCCCTCACATCTTGGAGGAATTTCTCTTTAATCCCAAGAGTCCAACCTACTTCCACAAAGTTCCACCATTAAAGAAGAAAAATCAAAATAACACATACAAAAACACACTTACTACTATAATTAAAAACCAACAATTATTAGTAAAGCGAAACAACAAAAAAAAATTTTTTACCACACCATAATTATTACTAGTTATATCATAAAGTGCCTGGTGTATAAAACACCTACATAATTCAAAAAGTACCACACGGGTACGAGTACATTAATACGTGACTAGTAAAAGCTGAAAAATACATAATATAAGAAAACTTCACTTTGGAGACCAAAGGAAGTACACAAGTCTAAGATCACAAAAAAAAATCAATCCTCCTCATCATCATCGTCCATGTCCTCCTCCTCATCTCCAGCAGAAGTAGCCTCATCATCATCAGCATCGTCCTCACCCCCTCCAAATATTGGCCTGGCCTCAGGCCAACCAGCATGCACTAGGAACTGCTCCCTAGTCATCATAAGATGCTCAGAAGAAGGGTCACGGATCTGCAACTGAAGAGCCTGCAAGGAATCATGAATATCCGTCATAGCACGCTGCTGGGCAGCCATCCAATCCCAGTTATAATTGCAGATCTCCTGCTGATATGGATAATAGGCCGGCGTTGCCGGCTCAGAACCCTCCTCAGCTTCAGCAGCATCATCAGCACCAGCACTAGAAGAGGCTCCAACCATCCCTCTAGCCTTACAGAACTTATCCACATACCGATCATCAATAGCAGATGGAATAGTGACCTGCCTGCGGGCTGGCATATCAACACCAGCGTGAGCACACAAGGACATGATCAGACATGGAAAAATAAGCGGGGCATTCTTGCGCGCCGCCATACCTCCCGAACCACTTAACACAACTGCCCTGATTTCATCCGCAATGATGCGGGCCACGTCAATCTGAACATTCTGCTGAATGCTGTGGATAAGATGAGCCAGAGCAATAGGAACTGTACTATGATGCGACCTGGGACAAATGTTAGTGAGCACAAACAATAAAATAACCTGAACCAAGGGCAGCATGTCCACCCTTCTGAACCTAACCGGCACCCCGGAGGAATTTCGCGCAACTTCCTTACCTTCAAGAAGTAAATCCCGAGTCATCTTCTCAATCTCACGATGAAGATGCAAGTCTCGATGATAGGCATCGATCTCAGTCCCAACCAACGGTAAAGGATCTCCCAAAACAGTGTTGATCGTCCTACGATCAAACCTCACAACAGTACCTCTAACCCAAGAGGCCCAACTGAATCTTTCACCATCATCCGGTAATGCATTCGCAAAAAATTCCCGAACAATTTCAATGTTGTACCCATCCAGCGGCATCATTAGACGATCCCACTTCTTTGCCACAAAAAGTGCATCAATTGTTCGGTAACTTCCTCGATCACTAAGAAGGAATCTTTTCTCCGGCAGGATGGTCTTTCTTTCAAGGGTCTCGTACCTGGCAGCCTGCTTAGCTCCCCTGAATCGTTCTTCGTCAAATCGCATGGGCACTTGTCTGGAGGTTTGAGCCTTTCGCTTCTTAGCCGCGTGAATCGCCATTTTTGGTGCCATCTCCACATAACAAACAATGAAACCAAACAAGGGCAACAAACGCATTAGCAACTAAAAACAACCAGCCAGAGCTCTGTATTGACAAGTAAAAAAAATTAAAAATCTGCCTCTGTTCGCGCCAGATGTTTTCACATGTTTGGTTGAATTTGATGGAAAATTACAACATTTGATATGTTGAGATTTTGAGATTTGGATTCAAAACTTTTGTGTTGGAAATCATGTTTTAAGGTTCCTAAATGTTGATACATGATAGATATAGGTTGCTATGTATTTGATTTGTATTATAGTGATGTTTAGATGAGATTTTAAGGTAAAATTGCTCACAACCCGTAGCTGTTGCAGACCATTTTTCTGGTTTTTTGAAAAACTTCAAAAATCCATATCTTTTGATCCGTAAGTCCGTTTTGACCCCCGTTCGAAGTGTTGGAAAGCTAATGCAATATTCTTTCTATTAAAAATAGTTTGGAGGGTAAAAGATGATTTAATTAATTCATGTTTTTTGAGAAATAGTCGTGCTGTCGGATTTTCTTATCGCATAAAATGCGTGCGGTCGGTATTTTGTTGTGTGTTATGCTTTGCCATATAAATGTGGAACTTTTAGGCTATTTATATAATATTGAATCTTGCTATAGAATGTGGTTATTGAATGTTGGCCTTGTGGCATAAAGGTATTGAATAAATGAATTTCAATGTATGATATCGTTTAGATGTTGTTGAGGGTAACTTTGAGTATTAGTGAAGTTAGAGGAGTTGGTGTTTTGCCTTTGTTTGAGAAGTTTCAAATGTGTTTCCTAATGACTGATTAATGCAAAGCAACTAATTGTGGTATATGTGATAACCCGTGATAGAACCATGATAATATACCTTTATTGGTTGTTTGGGTATGGTTTTGAGGGTGAATTTGTGGTTTGAAAGTTGCTGTCAAAAGGGATATTTTTTCTGCATAACGCAGTGCCCGCTTAGCGCGGTCTGGAGAAATTTCGCCTCTTCGAGGCAGTGAGTAGCGCGCTTAGCGCGGGTGGGGCCGCTTAGTGCGACCTGGAACTGAAAGAAAAAAAATATTATTTATAATGTGAGTTGTTGTCGATTATGGGAATTAATCGGAATTACGTGAATTATGTAAAACGGAACTTTTGAAATTCTAGAAGCTTCAAGTGGTGAACTAGGGAGAAAACCTAATATCAATGGTAGTAAAGAATGATTAAAATGGAATTTGGGGTGGACTAATTAGATAATTAACTAATTAGGCCCACGTGAGATATTATGGTGTGTACTAGTGTGTATTACGGTGAGTATGTATCTCACGTGTGATCAAGGGGATCGTGAAGAGGTATAGTTGTTATTATACTTATGTTTTTGTGCATCATTTGTGTCGTGCATTTCATGATGTGTCTGGTGGAGACAGCTAGGTGGGAATCCATGAGGGGTGCCTAGTATTGTCCGGACTCCAATGCGGGGTTGTGATGGAGATAAATCATTGCTCAGTGGGAGTGTATGTGATTTATCCGGATTTCATTGGGAATCGGGTTCTATTGAATGAACCAGGGTGTGTGGCGCCAGGAGATAAATCGTTGCTCAGTGGGAGTGTATGTGATTTATCCGGATTCCATTGGGGACGGGTTCGATTGAATGAACCATAATGGGTGGCACCACTTGCATTGCGTCAGTGTCTTTGAGTCACATTGCATTATTATGTTTTGTTGTGCAGGATCATCGTGAGCCCAGTGGGGAGTATAGAGATGTATCCATGTTTCCTACAGGAATTGGTGGGTTCTTGAGGAACCACTTTTGATGTGTTACATATATGCCATATCTGTGAATATGAATATGTGTTGTGTTTTGGTGTGAGACATACATGTCATATCTGTGAATATGAATATATGTGATGTGTTGGTGTGTTTATATATATATATATATGTGTGTGTGTGTGTGTGTGTGTGTGTGTGTGTGTGTGTGTGTGTGTGTGTGTGTCATAACTTGTGTATATGAATATATGATATATTTGTGTGCTATATGTGTTAGCATATGGTGTGTGGGTGAGTTGAATAATACATGTGAATTATATGTTTACATATTATTATGCAATCCTTATTTAGTTGTTATTTCTCACTGTTTTGCTGGATTATGCTTTTTATGGCATAGTGCAGATTAGCCGCTGTAGAGGCATGGAGACAAGTGGAAGAGTTAGATCTTCATTTTGCTTAGATCTTTGGTGTCCGCTCTGATACGTAACACGGGAGTCGGGGGAAATGCTTGTGTTATTTATGTTTATATATGTGAATATATATTTTGATAACTTGTATGTATATTTTGATGTTATGAAACAACTTATTTTGTAAAACGAGTAAATTATCGATCGTTCCGCTTTATTCCATAATTGAAGTTTCCTTTTGTTGGAAAAAGTTTCCTGTTATTATTTATTCCATTTTGTGTTATGTATCAAAGTTATGGGCATGTGGATTATGTTTTTTCTCAAATGTGGCGTCCTTATTTCTGTCGGAAAAAAATATTTATTCACTCTGATATTATTATGTATTATTTATCCGCGATGGGAATTGGGGTGTTACAATTGGTATCAGAGCAGGTCGGTCCGTCCGGCCAAGTTGTTGAGTCGGTGTGGCATGACAGTTGAATACTGTCGATGTTGTGTGTTACTTAGTAAGTGATATGTGTGTGAAACACTGTCAGTGCTTTTTGGTTTTCTATTCCTTCGTCTTCAGGATTGAGAATGAGATAAGTGGGGGAGAAGCTGGTGCTTCTCCAAGTTCCTTCAGTTGTAGAGCGTTGGCTTAGTTGTCGTTGTTTGCAAGATTAAAAGTGTTGTTTGTACACTGTTGTTCCCAATTCCAGAGGGAATGCGGAGGTAAGGTTTATGTCGACTAAGGATTTGTGCCTTAGGTAGTTTTGTGCACAAGATGCAAGAAATGCTATTATGGTCTGGTAAAGATGGTCTATGCCCCATCATGATTGTCGGCTGTCTATTGACAAATTGAGGAACTGATCACCCTTAATCTCTTGTTGATAGTAGACGGAATTATGTTGGATGGAATAGACGTGTCTTTCCGGCTTTGATAGTGTGTGCAAAGAATTGTTTGGAATTAAGAAAATTATTACAGATTGTTTTGATGAGTCAATGAAGATTCTTATATTGGAAGATGAGGCGGATTAGAGGCTTCGGTATGTTGGTCAGTTCGGGATGTCTCTGAGGGAGAACGATCGGGTATTATTGATGGTTGCTCCTCAGAGAGTAGAGAGTGAACTTAAATTGGACGAAGGTGAATAGTTGAGGTTATATCTGCTAAGTAAGTAGGAAACTCTTAGGCGATGAAACCAAGATGTTTGTTATGTTTGTGATAATAGTGTTCTGGGATTGACAGGAAAGCCACAGTGAAGGGCTGCCAGTTGTGTGTGATTCCCAAATGTGTTTTCGGATGGAATATTGGATGTTAGCGTTAGAATTACCCGGACTGAAAGAGCAGTTGGAAGATTTACAGGAAAAGTGATTTGTGAGACCAAGTGTGTCGCCTTAGAGAGCTCCAAAATTGTTAGTAACAAAATGGATGGATGATTGAATGGAATAACAAGCATGATGTGTATAATGGTATTGAGGCTATGGAAAGCAAAACTTAGAGTTTTGATGAGTTTTGGAGTTCTTAGAGTTTTAGGGCATTAATGGAAATTTTGAGAAAACCCTTGTGTGTGAATGTAATATTGAGATTGAGAGTTCTTTTTGGTTGATTGTTAATACATGTTGGAATTTGTGGAATTTGGATTGTCCAGAGAAGGAAATTGTGTATAGATTACTGGCAGTTGAATAAGGTAATGATTGAGAATAAGTGTCCACTTTCAAGAATAGATGATTGGAATGGTTTGGTTGGGCATTACAATGTACAATGATGTTGTTCGGTGTTATTAATGCGTCTGGAATGCTTGTGGAGTATATGAATCGTATCTTCCATATTTAATTAGATAAGTTCGGAGTGGTGTTCATTAGGGATATTCTGATCTATTACAAAATCAGAAGGAGAGTATGTAGGGTGTTTGAGAATCGAGTTGCAAGTGTTGAAAAGAAAGGAATTTTTATGCTAAATTATTCAAGTGAGAATTTTGGTTGAAAAAGGTTAGTTTTCTTGGATATGTTATTTCTGATGATGGTATTGTTATGGATCCATCGGAGGTAGAGGCAGTTCTACAATGAGAGGCTCCGAAGTCGGTTAAGGCGATTAGAAGCTTTTTGGACTTTAGTTGGTTATTATCGGTGGTTATGGAAGGCTTTTCCAAGTTAGCATTTTCATTACTTCAGTTGACTTGCAAAGGGTAAGTCATTTGCTTTGGATGCTCATTGTGAGGAAAGTTTGAGAGGGCTAGAGTATAATTTGTCTACGGCTCCAGTTTTGATTCTGCGTGATCCTAATAAACCGTTTGTGAGGTATTGGGATGCGTCTATGATGAGTTTAGTCAGTGTGTTGATGCAAGATGGTAAAGTCGTGGCTTATGCTTTACGACAATTGAGGATTCATGATTTCAAGATGGCTGTGGTTACTTTTGTGTTGAGAATCTGGAGGTATTATTTTTATGGTTTTGAGTTCGAAGTGTTTAGTAATCACAAGAATATTGAGTACCTGTTTGGTCAAAAATAATAGAGTATGAGACAACGAGGATGGTTGGAATTCCTGATGAGTTATGACTTTAGCTGGAATTATCCTATTGGTGAAGTTAATGTCGTGCCTGATGAGTTAAGTCGAAAGTTTTTATACATGTCTATTTTTATGGTCAGAGGATTAGAATTATTTGAGCAGTTCAGAGACTTGTGTCTGGTGTGTGAGATAACGCAGTAGAGTGTGAGCTTGGGTATATTAGAAATGAACTATGATTTTTCTGGTGAATATTAGAGAGAGTCAGAAGTTGGATATGAAATTGGTGGATTTGATTGTGGCGAGTAATCAGAGTACGCATTGAAAGCGTGATGTGGCACATTTCGTATATGCGTGTGTGACTTGTAAGAGTTCATAGGTTGAACATTGGAAACATGTAGGAATGATGAGACCATTGGACGTTTCAGAATTGAAGTGTTAGGTGAAAGGTTTAAATATTATTCATGGGCTACAATGTAGATGGATGTTTTGGTTATATGTTCGATTGGTGAATCGTAGCATTGTTGTAATAATGTTGTGTGACAAGGATGTTGGTATTATGGTTATGTAGAGGTTGTTGAAACGATGTTGTGTCGTGGAACTTTATGTTCTTGTTTTTGTTGTTGCCTCGTTTCCATCGTGATGGCTCGAGTTCGAGTAGCTAATTCCTATGTGGGGAATTAGGGGAGTGTTACCTATGGTGAGGGTAACGATCTTGTTGTGTTCTGGTTCTAGAGTGAACCTATGTGTTCGTAACTTGGGTATTCTTTGAGTCGTGAGTTAGTCGTCAAGTGCATTGTATGGGCATTGCATCTTGTCGTTGTTGTAGTTGCTGTTAGCAAGGTGGTTTGTCAGTTTGTGTTATTCGTGGTGTGTCTTTTGTTGGCATGATAGTTGGTTAGTCGGATGCGAGAGTCGTATCTGGAGTTGTTCGTCTCAGTTATATTTTCGAGGACGAGAGTTGTAACGCCCCGATTTGGTTAATCGTATTTATTCATTTCATTTATGTGAATTTTGTGAATTGTGTAAATTAAATGAGTTTTACCTGTTAATTGGATAATTTCTCTGATAGATAAAATAATTGCAATTGATAATATTTTCTTATTAACTTTTAATTCCTGATATATTTGCATCGCTGTTTATGTTTTATCGCATTTAGAGAACGTTTAGGAGATATTTGAGCAAAAGGGTAAAATGGTCTTTTGAGGGGTAGATATTTTTATAAAAATAGATATTTTGTTATAAAAAGGGAAAAGAGAGAAATAGAGAGAAAAAGGAGGAGAAAAGAGAAAGAAGAGAAAGAAAAGAGAAAGGAAGGAGAAGAAGAGGAAATCATCCAAATCAAAGCTTGATCTTCGATTAATCAGGTAAGGGTGAGAAGTTCCGATTATATTTCGATTGTATATGTATATGCATGTGTTTGTTTGGTTTGATTTTGGTTGAAAATGTTAGGGTTTTAACATTTGATAGAAATGGTAAATTGAGTGGAAATTGATATTTTCACGGTTGAAACTCGGTATAACTCGCGTAGTATAGTCGGGTGAGGTTAGGAATTAGTGGGAAATGCTTACTTGTATGTTTTCACATGTTTGGTTGAATTTGATGGAAAATTACAACATTTGATATGTTGAGATTTTGAGATTTGGATTCAAAACTTTTGTGTTGGAAATCATGTTTTAAGGTTCCTAATTGTTGACACATGATAGATATAGGTTGCTATGTATTTGATTTGTATAATAGTGATGTTTAGATGAGATTTTAAGGTAAAATTGCTCACAACCCGTAGCTGTTGCAGGCCATTTTCTGGTTTTTGGAAAAACTTCAAAAATCCATATCTTTTGATCCGTAAGTCCGTTTTGACCCCCGTTCGAAGTGTTGGAAAGCTAATGAAATATTCTTTCTATTAAAAATGGTTTTGAGGGTAAAAAATGATTTAATTAATTCGTGTTTTTTGAGAAATAGTCGTGCTGTCGGATTTTCTTATCGCGTAAAATGCGTGTGGTCAGTATTTTGTTGTGTGTTATGGTATTGCCATATAAATGTGGAACTTTTAGGTTATTTATATGATGTTGAATCTTGCTATAGAATGCGGTTATTGAATGTTGGCCTTGTGGCATAAAGGTATTGAATAAATGAATTTCAATGTATGATATTGTTTAGATGTTGTTGAGGGTAACTTTGAGTATTAGTGATGTTATCCATATTTCCTACGGGAATTGGTGGGTTACATATATGTCATATCTGGGAATATGAATATGTGTTGTGTTTTGGTGTGAGACATACATGTCATATCTGTGAATATGAATATATGTGATGTGTTGGTGTGTGTTATATATATATATATATATATATATATATATATATATATATATATATATATATATATATATATATATATATATATATATATATATATATATATATATATGTCATAACTTGTGTATATGAATATATTAGGGATGGTAAAAATATTCGTACCCGCGGATTTCCGTGGATAAAATCCGTCACGTATATGGGACGGATAACTTAATGGATATCCACGGATAAAATAAATGGATATTTAAATATCCATTTGTTAATGGATATGGATATGGGTTTAATGATATCCGTACCCGCGGATATCCATATCCGTTAACAAATTATAAAAATTATTTAAATATCATTAGTTTATTATACCTTATCTTTTCATCTTCTAAAATAAATAGACGTATTATCATAATATCTTTTATTTGTTTCGTTAAAATGAAATGTATGGATATTATGTATTGATCTAATTATATTTTGGTGAATAAGATGAAAATTAATGTGATGAAATTTTATTGTTAAATTAAGAGCGAATTGTATGGATGTTATATGATACCGTAAATATCCACGGATACCGTAAAACCCGCGGATTATCCGCTTAACAGATATCCGCATGGATATGGGGCGGATATGAATATCATATTTATCTAACGGGGTGGATACGGATATCATAGTATCCGTCCCCATGGATATCCATTTACATCCCTAGAATATATGATATCTTTGTGTGCTATATGTGTTAGCATGTGGTGTGTGGGCGAGTTGAATAATATATGTGAATTATATGTTTACATATTATTATGCAATCCTGATTTAGTTGTTATTTCTCACCCTTCTGCTGGAATATGCTTTTTATGGCATAGTGCAGATTAGCCGCTGTAGAGGCGTGGAGGCAAGTGGAAGAGTTAGATCTTTGGTGTCCACTCTGATACGTAACACGGGAGTCGGGGGAAACGCTTGTGTTATTTATGTTTATATATGTGAATATATATTTTGATAACTTGTATGTATATTTTGATGTTATGAAACAACTTATTTTGTAACACAAGTCAATTATGGATCGTTCCGCTTTATTCCATAATTGAACTTTCCTTTTGTTGGAAAAAGTTTCCTGTTATTATTTATTCCATTTTTTGTTATGTATCAAATTTATGAGCAGGTGGATTATGTTTTTTCTCAAATGTGGCATCCTTATTTCTGTCGGAAAAAAATATTTATTCACTCTGATATTATTATGTATTATTTATCCGCGATGGGAATTGGGGTGTTACATCAGGTCTAGTACATACCATAGCATACATCAAAGAGCCCACTATATCAGCATATTGAATGTTATTCATATAAGCTCTTTCGACATCAGTACTAGGACACTGATCTATACTCAACTTGAGTTGAGGGTTTGTCGGAGTCACAACAGGCTTTGAATTCGACATACCATACTTTTCGAGAATCTTCCGTAGGTATGCCTCTTGAGATAAGCATAATTTCGACTACTTTTTATCTCTTCGGATGTCAATCCCAAGAATCCTAGACGCAGCTCCCAGATCCTTCATTTCGAACTCCTTATTGAGTTCAGGCTTCACCCTCATTACCTATTCGACATTGTTGCTTGCTATTAAAATATCATCCACATAAAGCAACAAAATAACAAATGAATTACCATGTCAAAATCTGAAGTAAACACAGTGGTCGAACTGACTTCTAATGAAACTTATGCGTGCCATAAACTTGTCGAATCTCCTATTCCACTATCGAGGAGATTGTTTCAGTCCATATAAACATCTCTTCAGCTTGCACACATAATCTTCCTTCCCCTTTTCCACATACCCTTCAGGTTGCCTCATCAGGATTGTTTCATCTAGATCACCATACAGGAGCACAAACTTCATATCCATCTGTCCAGTTCAAGGTCAAACTGTGCCCCTGTGGCAAGCAACATTCGAATGGACCTGTGCTTCACAACAGGCGAGAACACATCATTGAAGTCGACACCTTCTTTCTGAGTGAAGCCCCTAGCAACCAACCTTGCCTTGTATCTCTTCGATGCCACTCCTTCGATTCCTTCCTTAACTTTGAAAATCCATTTACAACTGACTAACCTGGCTCCAACAGGTTTCTCGATCAGTTTCCATATGTTGTTGTCATGAAGAGATTTCATCTCATCATCCATGGCCTTCAACCATTCAGTCTTCTTTCGACTCCTCATAACTTCCTTATAATATCTAGGTTCTTCGTCGAGAACCTCACTTGCAAAGATTAAGGCATAAGCTATAAGATCTGCATACCGAAGTCTCTGAGGTGGCTTGATGACTTTTCTCGACCTATCTCTTGCTAGAAGGTAGTCATTATCAGTCTCCTCTTCTTCGAAAGCATCTTCTACTTCTTCTTCGACTTCATCTGGAGTACATAATTCAACATCAACATGCTCCACCTCAACATGAATCTCTTCCTATTCCAGCTCTTCGTCAGCATCATCAGTTTTCTTGAAAGTCATCTCAGCTTCATTGAAAACTACATCTCGACTGGTGATACACCTCCTGTGACCTGGCTCTAGGCACCATAACCTATAAGCTTTAACTCCTTCAGGGTATCCCATGAACATGCACTTCAGAGCTCTAGGTTTGACCTTGTCTTACCTAATGTGAGCATAGGCCACGCAGCCAAATACTCTCATTCTGTCGAGACTAGATGAATGTTCCGACCAAACTTTTTCAGGTGTCTTCATTCCCAAGGCAGTCGAGGGACATCTATTTATCAGATAAGCTGTTGTCGAAACAACCTCTGCCCAAAACACCTTCTTCAATCCAGCACTAACCAACATACATCTAACCCTTTCAAGGATTATTCGATTGAATCTCTCAGCTAAGCCATTTTGTTGAGGAGTACCTGCTACAGTCTTATGCCTGGAAATCCCAGACTCAACACAGTAGCTGTCGAACGCTTTGTTGCAGAACTCAAGGCCATTGTCGGTTCTCAACCTCTTAACCTTTCTGCCAGTTTGAGTTTCGACCAGAACCTTCCAACTTTTGAAATTCTCAAAAGTTTCATCCTTCGTCTTCTGAATGAATACCCATAACTTTCTGGAATAGTCATCCACGATGGATAGAAAATACATTGCACCTGAGTGTGAGGGATTCCTTGCAGGCCCCCAAAGATCAGGATGAATATAATCCAGAGATCCATGTGTTCTTTGCTTGCCTTTGTTAAACGTCGCCCTACAAGATTTACCAAATACACAAGATTCACAAAACTCCAACTTTTCGACTTTGTCACCACCTAGTAGATTTTGCTTCCTTAATTCAACCAGGCCTCTTTCGCTGACATGGCCCAATCTCATGTGCCATAATTCTGTCTTCGACACAGGTTTCGTGGATGCAACATTTGTCGAACCACTTACAACCTCAGTCTCAAGGGTATACAAACCTTGTTTCTTCACGCCTCTCAAGACTTCCTTCGACCCCTTCATGACTCTTAGGATACTTTTCTCTCCTTTGAAAACATATCCCTTCCTGTTGAATTCACCAAGAGAAATTAAATTTCTCTTCAAATCAGGTACATACCTGACTTCAGTCAATAACCTTATTGACTCATCATGGAGCTTGAATCTCACAGATCCAATACCTGCAATTTTGCAGGATTTTTTGTTTCCCAGCAGCACATATCCACCATCTTGATCACATAGCTCTTCGAGCAATTCTCTGTTTGGAGTCATGTGCCAAGTGTAACCTGAATCCATAATCCACTTCTTTCTTGAGTCGCCGCTTAAAACTACAAGGACATCAGATGAGTCGAAGTCATCTTGAACAATGGCTGCGTTGCCATTATCCTTACCTCAATGATCTTTCAGGCGTTCAGGGCACACCTTTCTTGTGTGGCCCTCCTTCTTACAATGATAGCATTGAAAACCAGATGCTTCCCCACTATAAGACTTCTGCTGACTTTTAGCTTTCTTCTTGTCGACCTTACCATCCTTTCGCAAGAACTTTCCCTTAACAGCCAAACCTGTTAGATGATGGCTAGGATCTAGAAAAGGGGGGGGGGGGTGAATAGATCCCTCGAGTTTTACACGCAAATGGCTTTCCAAAAATTTGGTTTTAAAAGTTTTTATGGAAGCGACCACTGAATCACGTCTACAACGAACCTCTACTAAAAGGATCGGATATGCACGACAATATTAGGAATGAATTACTGATGAGAAAAATTCATATTGATTAACACAATTTAAATGCAATCAACAATGTTTTACTTGCTTGATGTTTAATCCAATCCAACGAGATAAATTGACAAACAATTAATTGCAAATGCGTTTGATTTTACGTTGAAACAAATTATCAAACACTTTGTGTGCGTAAACACACTAAGTGCAGATTTCAAAGTAATGTGATGTTGAGCTGCTCCTAAACACAATCCAAAGGATTGTATCAAATTTACAAAATAATTTAACAGCTCAATATAACACTAGCTCAGAAATTTCGATCAATTTAAACTTCGCAAATTCGAATGATATCAAATGTAAAGAGTTAAGGGAAAGAAAGGATAAATGAGATTTGATTAGGCAGTTCCCCAATCGTCCTCGCTATGGGTACCTCTGCCCCCAATTCCACAAATGGAATTGAGATATGTATATAGATTGCTGTTTGCAAATTGTTTATACAAGAGAAGAACTATGAACATTCGAACTCTCAAACGTCTTTGATTTTTGATGCAGAGTCTTCTCTCCCCTTGATTCAAGACGAATCAAGTCCCTCAAATCTGGTTGAACAAGTCACCGTCCTACACTACTAGACTGCAAGAACCCACCGTTCTTCAGTCACCTTCACTCGGCAGACTTCGATCTTCCATGATCCGATCCTAAACCGTTCTTCTATGATTCTTCGACTGTAGCTACTAAACCGAACGAATACTCTGTTGTTCGGTTACCTTCGCACGGCTGAATCCCTGTAGAACGAAACGATTTGTGCCAAAAACCACCAAAATCTCCTTGATTCTTGGAGGATAAAACCCGAGGTTTTATTCAAGAAACACCTACCAATTCTTAACCCAGATCAGAAGATTTACACACTCCTAACTCTGAATATTATCACTTCAAAACAATGGGCGACACAAACAAAGATGATTATGTGTGATTGTTTGTTTACTCAAGGTTGAAGATGAAGATGAAGAGAAAGATTGGTATCAATTTTCACGTTTCTTGTTCTGCTGAAATGTGAGCTGACCCAACTTTTTATAATGAGTAATGTGACCCACAATATGAAGTAACAGAAATAACAGAAAAAATTAAATGCAAAAAATCAGTTCAGACAGAGATGAGTCGACCACCCCTTTAATGAGGGTCGGCGTGAGCTAACCCGAAGCGTTATCTACTCAAATTTTGACACCATGCGTCGGCCTATCAAAACCTTACGTCAACGCAAGCCTGCAGATTTTGCAGAATTTCAAATTTCCAGAAACATGCGTCGACCCATGCAACAGGGGGGGTCAGCGTGCACTTTCCCGAACCTTTCACAAAGCTTGTTCAAACCAGCATGAGTCGACTCATGCTCACCTTGGGTCGACTCAAGACATGCAGATTTTTCAAAAACTCATTTTTCTACATGTTTTTGCTGACCAAGACTCGAACAAGTATACCAAACATCAATATTATGATCATGCACATGTAGAAATTATGTAGACATCTTCCTATATGTTTAGACACATGAACATTGATGATTAGATGCAATTTGCCCGACAATGAAGTGATACCGCTCAAATTACAATTTAATGACACTCTTATTTGTTGACATCATTAAAACCAAAATAGATGAGAGACCTTAGCCCTTACATACTCCCCCTTTTTTATGATGGCAACCCTGTATGTCCTTCTCTTGATTTGTAATTTGAGGACGGAAAAACTCCCCCTATCTTTAACACTTTGACATCTGCTGCTCTAATATTTTTCTGCTGCTAGTATGCTTCTCCCCCTTTGACAACATCAAAAAGAGTAAAAGAAGGTGGTCAAAGAGATATCATCATAACAAGTAATGGTTCATTCACCAATTTACAAAACAGCTACACTAACAAGCATCCACATATGATACGGTTAATGCAATACTATAAAGGGATAAATACGAAACATAAGAAACAAACACAATTCATTCCATAGTTCAAAACATAGATTCAATAACAAACTGAAACATAGTTCAAAGTAAAACAAACAAAAATAACATGCAATATAAATAACAAAACATAGACTCAAAAGCACAAACAATATAATGCACTAATAATGATGCCAATCTCTATGGTCTTCTCCCCTTAAATGGGTGACCCCGTCCTCTGTAATGGTAGTTTGGTGGTGGCAAGTCTTATAAGGAACGATTCAATTTTATCACCGTGCTGTTGAGAATGCCTAGACTGTTGGTCAAATTTTGAGTCTGAATTGTCATGGCATTTTCCAAGTGGATGAATCTGGTCATGGAGGCATCAGCAAACCGAGTGAAATCCTGTGTATGAGTAGCAAACTGACTTGACAGTGTAGTAAGCCTTTCCTGCTGAGCAGTGTACCTCTGATCTTGTAATTCCAGGAATTGCTCTTGTTCGAGGTTCATCTGGTTTAGCATGGCCAGAATTTCTTCAGAGGCCTGGAAATCTTGTTGTGGTTGCGGAGTCAGGGGTGTAGAATATTCAGGCTGTTGCCGGTCATATTCGTCATTTTGTTACCAACCTTAGTTTGAAGGGACATAAGCATCCCCAAGAGCAGTCCAACTGTTGTTCTGCCATTGACCCCGACCTTGATCATCAGAATTCTCCTATGGTTGAAAATTACCCATCTATGCTTCATTTTCTTCATCCAACATATTCAAATCAGGATTGTTACCCATCCATGCCGCATTATCTTGGTTTTCATTGACATGTCCTTCCGCAATGTCGTCAGGAACATTAGGAAAAGGGTGAGTTTTCAACCGGATCCCAAGTATAACCCATCATGGTGAGAGTCTTTTGTTGAAATCGATACTCAGATGAAATATGGACATAATGAATGTTCGGAACAGAGATACCAACCTTGTTCAAGATATTTTGAATACATGATGCATAACCCAAAGCAGTACCTTTTGTGGAGTCGCGAAGGGCAAACATGCGGTATGTGAAATAATATGGCCAATTGATTTTGATCTTGTTATTCAGAATGTAGATAAGATGAACCTCAGCTTTATCCACTCTAGAAAAACCTCCTTTCTTTGGTCGCAAAATGCTAGAGACAATCCACTGCAGAACGCGATCAGCAAATTTCAGAATACCTGTTGTGACATTTTTCAGAAACAGCTCGCTTGCAACAACATCATCTGAGTATGGTTCACGCAACATAGAGTTCAAAGCAGTCTTAAACTCATAGTTGGGAACAAATTTGGTGTCCGTCACTTGAGGAAGATTTTCATCAATTTCCAAACCGAACAAACTAGTCTAAACAGCATTGCTCATGGAATGAGGTGCGTTATTCATAGAATAAGTAAAATATGTACCTTCAAAGTTTCCCTCAATCCCGCAATAGAACAAGCGAACCAGATCACAGTTGAAATTATCATCACATTCAAGAAATTCATTAAAATTCTGAGCATTTAGCATGTCAACTACCTCTGTGAGATGATATTTGGGAGCCATCAAGGGGTAGAATGCATGTTGTTGAATAACAGCACGGTTGCAGAAATTATCATTGAAAGACTCAGATAGAGCATCGGAGAGTAGAGACATAGCATTTACCAGAGTTGAAGCAGTTCCGACTCTTGAAGTTGAAGCTCTTGTAGACCTTTTACTAGTTACACGTCGAGAAGCCATTGTTGAAGATATGAGGAAGATGATGAATAGTGTGCGGTGAACAATGATCAAATGATGAACAATTGATAGAGTGCTTGCTTCCAAATACCTTGTGAAACCCCTTCTTATAAACCTTGTGAATTCAAACTTTGTGGGTTTTGAGTTTTAGGGTTTTAATGGAGCTTTGATGGATTTTGAATGGGAATTTGGAAGAGAACGAGAGGAGAAGACCAAGAAAGATCAAATTTATGACATGCAACGAAGAAATTTTAAGTGCATTGAAAGTATGTAATGAATTTTAGAAACACTGGGCCGGCGCACGCGTTCCCAATAAGAAGGATTCAGAATTCGTCAGGTGTGCGTCGACCTAAGCATTAGATGCGTCGGCGCAAGCTGACGTGTTTTTGAAAAAAATTTAAAAATTTGAGATGCGCCGACACGCGCTAACCCGGTTGTTCTCCTTAAGAAAAATTTCAGTTCATGAGTCGACCCATGGCATCCTTTGATCGACTCATCCAAGTGAAACATGGAAAAATTTTAAATTTTTGCATACAAATGTTCCAAAATAAGATAAATAAACATGCAAACACATATATCAAACATCCAAATGAATAATATATGCTAAAATATGTAATAAACATCAATTGTAAAGCATTCAACATGGTACATATACTTAAAAGGAATTTACAAATCGGAACGATATTACCTTGATCATGAAGAAAGATGAGAGTCCTCACATATAGCTCAATGACTTTTTGCATTGTTAGTCAACAACATAAACAAGTATATATATATATATATATATATATATATATATATATATATATATATATGTGTGTGTGAAGATCAACTATCTTAGAGGACTAACAAACACGACCCGAGATGTTGAGAACGCCAAGTTCCCTACGGATGTGAAAGAAAGGCTCTGTAGCTAGTGGTTTTGTAAAGATGCCAGCAAGTTGATTTTTGGTGTCAACATGCTCAAAGACCACATCACCTTTCTCTACATGATCCCTAAGGAAATGATGACGTATTTCGATATGCTTGGTGCGTGAATGTAATACGAGGTTCTTAGTTAGGTTAACAGCACTAGTGTTATCGTACAAAATGAGAATACGCTCAAGTTTTAAATTGAAATCAAGCAATTGTTGCTTAAGCCATAGGACTTGAGAACAACAACTGCCGGCGGCAACGTATTCCGCCTCGGCTGTTGACAAGGCAACGAAAACCTGTTTCTTGCTATGCCAACTCACCAAGGAATTTGCGAAAAAGTGACAGGTGCCACTAGTACTTTTCCTATCCAAATTGCACCCAGCAAAGTCGGAATCGGAATAACCAACTAAGGAGCAAACACTACCTTTGGAATACCACAATCCATACTTTGGAGTACCAGAGAGGTATCGAAGTATGCGCTTAACTGCTTTTAAGTGGGATTCCTTGGGACGTGCTTAATACCTCACACACATGCATACATTGAACATAATATCGGGACGTGACGCGGTAAGATAAAGAAGAGATCCAATCATACCTCTATGCCTTTTTACCTCTACATCCTTACCATTTTCGTCACGATCAAGATTTGCACTAGTTGGCATTGGAGTATCTTTTGCTTTGCAGTTTAGCATGTCGAAACGTTAAAGAAGGTCAAGGCAATATTTTGTTTGACTCACGAATGTGCCCTCTTCGAGTTTTTTTATTTACAATCCGAGGAAATAGTTGAGCTCCCCCATTATGCTCATTTCAAACTCCCCCTGCATCAAACTAGAAAACTCCTTGACCAAGGTCATGTTAGTGGACCCAAAGATAATATCGTCAACATAAATTTGTACTAAGATTAAATGTTTTCCTTGACGTTTGATAAAGAGGGTTGTGTCAACCTTCCCTCTTGAATACCCTTGATCAAGTAAAAATTTGCTTAGACGTTCATACCAAGCCCTAGGGGGTTGTTTGAGTCCATACAAAGCACGTTTGAGTTTATAGACATGATCGGGATATTCATGGGATTCAAAACCCGGAGGTTGGGGAACATAAACCTCTTCATTTATATATCCATTAAGGAAAGCACTTTTAACATCCATTTGGAATAATTTGAAGTTCTTAGTGCAAGCATAAGCAAGTAAAAGGCGTATAGCCTCGGGTCGGGCAACCAGCGCATAAGTTTCCTCATAGTCGATTCCTTCCTCTTGGTTATAGTCTTGCACTACAAGCCGCACTTTATTTCATGTTATAACTCTATTTTCATGAAGTTTATTCCTTAACACCCATCGGGTGCCGATTACTCGATGATCTCGCAGAGGGGGAACAAGGTCCCAAACCTCATTTCTCCTGAATTGATTAAGTTCATCTTGCATTGATAAGAACCAATGCTCATCGAGTAATGCCTCATTTTCATTTTTAGGTTCAACTTGTGACACAAAAGCGGAGTAATAACAAAAGTTACTAAGTTTAGAGTAAGGGGTTACTCCCTTAGAGATGTCACCGATGATATTGTCGATTGGATGGTCTTTGGAAGACTTCCATGCTGGAGGAAGGTCATCTTCATTAGTTGGATGATCCTCCTCACTCTTCATAGGTTGGTGATCCTTTTCCTCCTCAATACGCACTGCTTCGGGCTGATCAATTCCTTTATCAGTGTCCTTGAGTATGTCTTCTGAAGATACACCTGCACCATGAAAAGAACTACCTTCTCCGACATTTCTCGGATAAGACTCATCAAAAGTAACGTGTACCAACTCTTCAACAATTCGTAACCTTTTATTATATATTCTATAAGCTTTACTTGACTAAGAGTATCCAAGAAAAATACCCTCGTCGACCTTGGCATCAAACTTACCAAGTGTCTCTTTTCCATTGTTCAACACGAAACATTTGCAACCAAAGACATGAAGGTGAGAAATATTTGGCTTACGCCCTTTTAAAAGTTCAAACGGTGTCTTGTTTAGAATAGGCTGGATGAGTACCCTATTCAAAACGTAACAAGCCGTACTAATGGCGTCGGCCCAAAAGTATTTTGGAAGTCCACTTTCATTGATCATAGTCCTTCCAAGTTCCTCCAAAATTCTATTTTTTCATTCCACCACCCCATTTTGTTGAGGGGTACGTGGTGCGGAAAAATTATGATCAATTCCATGGGATTCACAAAATGCTTCAAACAAATGGTTTTCAAACTCACCCCCATGATCACTTCGAATTGACACAATGTTCATGTTTAACTTATTTTGAGGTAACTTAGCAAAATTTTCAAAGGCCGAAAAGGCATCACTCTTATTTTCTAAGAAAATAGTCCAGCAGAACCTAGAAAAGTCATCGACTATTACAAAACCATAATAGTTACCACCTAGGCTTTTGATCCTAGATGGTCCAAATAAGTCCATATGGAGTAGCTCAAGGGGTCTCATAGTTGAAACGATGTTTTTATATTTGAATGAGATCCTTGTTTGCTTCCCCATTTGACAAGCATCACAAAGATGATCCTTTGTGAATTTGATTTTGGGCAAACCGATGACTAGGTCTTTAGAGACTATTTTGTTAAGCAAATCAAAGTTGATATGAACCAACCGTCTATGCCACAACCATGAATCTTCATGCATAGTGACTAGACACTTGTCTCCATTCAACGATACCTCATTTAAGTCTAGCATATAGACATTGTTCACCCTCAAACCCTTAAACACATCCTTCTTGTCACTATCTTCAACTATGCAACAATCTTTTGAAAACGATACTTTATAATTCTTGTCACATAGTTGACTAATACTTAAAAGGTTGTGTCTAAGGCCTTCCACAAGAAGCCCATCAGAGATAGTAGTAGATGAGGGGTTACCTACACTACCTTTACCGAGAATTTGTCCCTTGTTGTTATCTCCGTAGGTGACAAACCCCTTTTTCTTCGCCACAAAGTCGATGAAAAGAGATATGTCTCCTGTCATATGTCTTGAGCAGCCACTATCCAGAACCCATCTTCTTTCGGTGGTCTCAAGACTTTGTACCTCTTTCTTTTTGTTGTGACGTGCCATAAGACATAGATTAACGGATTCAATCTCGTCACTTGAGCTGTCATCTTTTTCCGACTCGCTATCGCTTTCCCAAGCGATGTATGCTCGTCTAGATTTGTTTGACTTTTTAGGTTGACGACTTTTATCCTTATCCTTATCCTTGTCTTTCTTAAGTGATGGACAATCCGGCTTGTAGTGCCCGGATTTTCCACAGTTGTAACACGTTCCTTTAACCTTGCCATTCTTGTTGCCTTCCTTTTTAGATTGCCTCCTAAATTTGACTAGATTTTTATCTGAGTGTTGAATCTCATTCTTTCGAACATATCTATTGTATCTCTTCACAAATAGACTCATGTCATCATCGGAGTCATCATCTTCGTCATCCTTGGTTTCAATATCACTTTGCTCTTTTGATGTGGACTTTAAACAAGAAGCCTTAAGAGCAATCGACTTCTTTTTCGTATCTTTTGTTTTCTCCTTCTTTATACTCTTTTCATGTTTATCCAAGCTAATGAGCACTTGCTCATGCTCATCGAGTTTGGCAAATAGTGTGGTGAAGTCTAGAGTAGCTAGATTATTGGCCTCCTTGATCGCGATGACCTTCGGCTGCCATTCCCTGTTAAGACACCTCAAAATCTTATTAGTAGCAACCTCGTTTGGAATTGGTTTACCAAGTACATGCAGTTTGCTGATAATATGAGTAAATCATTTTTGCATCCGCAATGGTTTCCCCTTGCTTCATGTAAAATAGATCGAACTCTTGCGTTAGTGTGTTGATACGGGCCATTTTAACATCATTAGTGCCTTCGTGGGCTACTTGTAAAGCATCCCACATGGCTTTGGCCGTTTCACAATGAGAGACTCGATAATATTCGTCAACTCCTAAAGAGGAGATCAAAATATTTCGAGACTTCTAATCATAGCTGTACGTTTTCTCGTCCTCCTCATACCATTGGTCTTCGGGTTTGGGAACGACAACGCCTTCGGCATTGGTCATTGTAATTTGCATAGGACCGTTTAAAATAATGTTCCAAACCTTCCGATCTATGGAATTTATATGAACGCGCATGCAATCCTTCCAATAGCTGTAATTCTTGCATGTAAAAACTAGAGCTCTATTATAAGCCCCTTTCGGTTCGCTCGCCATATTCCAAAAAGTTTTACCGAAGCACTAGATAAACCGGAGCTCGTGATACCACTTGTTAGACGATGGCTAGGATCTATAAGAGGGGGGGGTTGAATAGATCCCTCAAGTTTTACACGCAAATGGCTTTCCAAAAATTTGGTTTTAAAAGTTTTTATAGAAGCGACCACTGAATCACGTCTACAACGAACCTCTACTAAAAGGATCGGATATGCACGACAATATTAGGAATGAATTACGGATGAGAAAAATTCAGATTGATTAACACAATTTAAACGCAATCAACAATGTTTTACTTGCTTGATGTTTAATCCAATCCAACGAGATAAATCGACAAACAATTAATTGCAAATGCGTTCGATTTTGTGTTGAAACAAATTATCGAACACTTTATGTGCGTAAACACACTAAGTGCAAATTTCAAAGTAATGTGATGTTGAGCTGCTCCTAAACACAATCCAAAGGATTGTATCAAATTTACAAAACAATTTAACAACTCAATATAACACTAGCTCAGAAATTTCGATCAATTTAAACTTCGTAAATTTGAATGATATCAAACGTAAAGAGTTAAGGGAAAGAGAGGACAAATGAGATTTGATTAGGCAGTTCCCCAATCATCCTCGCTATGGGTACCTCTGCCCCCAATTCCATAAATGGAATTGAGATATATATAGGTTGTTGTTTGCAAATTGTTTATACAAGAGAAGAACTATGAATGTCCGAACTCTCAAACGTCTTTGATTATTGATGCAGAGTCTTCTCTCCCCTTGATTCAAGACGAATCAAGTCCCTCGAATCTGGTTGAACAAGTCACCGTCCCACGCTACTAGACTGCAAGAACCCACCGTTCTTCAGTCACCTTCACTCGTCCGACTTCGATCTTCCACGATCCGATCCCAAACCGTTCTTCTACGATCCTCCGACTGTAGCTACTAAACCGAACGAATACTCTGTTCTTCGGTTACCTTCGCACGGCTGAATCCCTGTAGAACGAAACGATTTGTGCCAAAAACCCCCCAAAATCTCCTTGATTCTTGGAGGATAAAACCTGAGATTTTATTCAAGAAACACCTACCAATTCTCAACCCAGATCAGAAGATTTACACACTCCTAACTCTGATCGTTATCACTTCAAAACAATGGGCGACACAAACAAAGATGATTATGTGTGATTGTTTGTTTACTCAAGGTTGAAGATAAAGATGAAGAGAAAGATTGGTATCAATTTTCACGTTTCTTGTTCTGCTGAAATGTGAGCTGACCCAACTTTTTATAATGAGTAATGTGACCCACAATATGAAGTAATAGAAATAACAGAAAAAATTAAATGCAAAAAATCAGTTTAGACAGAGATGAGTTGACCGCCCCTTTAATGAGGGTCGGCGTGAGCTAACCCGAAGCATTATCTACGCAAATTTTGACACCATGCGTCAACCCATCAATACCTTGCGTCAACGCAAGCCTGCAGATTTTGCATAATTTCAAATTTCCAGAAACATGCGTCGACCCATGCAACAGGGGGGTCAGCGTGCGCTTTCCCGAACCTTTCACAAAGCTTGTTCAAACCAGCATGAGTCGACTCATGCTCACCTTGGGTCGACTCAAGACATGCAGATTTTTCAAAAACTCATTTTTCTACATGATTTTGCTGACCAAGACTCGAACAAGTATACCAAACATCAATATTATGATCATGCACATGTAGAAATTGTGTAGACATCTTCCTATATGTTTAGACACATGAACATTGATGATTTGATGCAATTTGCCCGACAATGAAGTGATACCGCTCAAATTACAATCTAATGACACTCTTATTTGTTGACATCATTAAAACAAAAATAGATGAGAGAACTTAGCCCTCACAAAACCTTCACCAACCGTCGAAGGTTTATGCTCCTTTCGTTCGTTCAGGTCCTTAGAATACAAGGCTGATTGAACTTCTTCAAAGTTCAGGGACTCCCTTCCATACAAGAGAGTTTCTTTGAAGTGAACATGTGTTATGGGCCAAGCACACAACAACAACAATGCTTGATCTTTGTCATCGATCTTCACATTAATATTTTCAAGATCAAGGATCAGCTTGTTGAACATATCCAACTGCTCAGCCAAAGCTTTCTCTTCACTCATCTTGAACGAATACAAAGCTTGCTTTAGGTAGAGTCGATTCACCAGAGATTTGGTCATATACAAACTTTCGAGTTTCACCCATAATCCTGACGCCGTAGTCTCCTTTGATACCTGTCAAATAACTTTATCACCAAGGCTCAACAATATTGCGCTTTGGGCTTTCTCGATCATGGCCGTCTTTTCTCTTTCCGTTAACGCAACGTCCATGGTTGTCTGTCCCTTCAACGTTTCCAAACAACCCTGTTGAACCAGTGGGACTTTCATCTTCAAGCGCCACAGACTAAAATCGTTCACTCCGGTGAACTTTTCAATCTCATACTTTGTTGAAGACATCTCCTCCACGCTCACCGCACCAATTTGTTGTGAATAAGGATGCCTTGAGACAAAGTATTAACTGTTTCTTTATGATCAAGAAACACACAAGGGTTAGGGTTAAAGGAAAAACAAGAGGAAAAATAACAAGGATTGGTTATAAACTGCTATTCTTTCCTTTCTCCTTAACACAAGGATTACAAGTATACAAGAATAACAAACTAACCTATCTCACCCTTATTAGGTTTTGTCACACATTAGAATGAGAGACTAGCATGCTATTTATAATAAACCTAGCACACTAAACTAATGGGTCTTTAACAAATTACCCATTACAAGCTAACTTAAGATGCAAGCTAACTTAAACAATTGGATCCTTAACACAAGGCCCAATTCAATATGCTAACAAACCTAGCAATATTAACTATAACTAATGCATGCGAACAGACTTCGACCTCATGCTTAACTAGAGTTCGATCCAATATCTCACATTTTTGTTAGATCAACCATATTTTACATCATATTTTTTGCTTTTAATTACTTCTATATGAAATTTGTAATTTCTTATTTATCATAATTTTGACAAGATTTTTTTTCAATAAAGTTATAATGAAACATTCAAGTTGTATTTTAAAAGTAATTAAATTAGTTATATTTTGACTTTTTATTTTAATTTGACATGGCTTTCTCTGTGTCATGCTTAAAAAAACGTGTTTTTTTTTTCCTTTAAATTTTAGTTATATATGATTAATAATTAGTAGGAGTAGAAGTCATAGTTGCAACAGAAGAGAGTAGGAGTAGAAGTCATTGTTTTGTTAAGATTTCTTTTTTGTTAAGTTTTTTTACACTTTCAGTATTTCTATTTTTTGTTATGAATTTTTAATTAAGAAAGACACAACAGAGACAATGTTTTTTCTCTAAATGAGAAAGAAATGTAAGAAATGTTGTAATTAGAATTTGAATTTTATATGATAAATATTGGGTCCATTTAGTAGTTTTTGGTTAATGCTCTTGCACTACTAGAAATACTAGAAATACTCTGTTTTCCTGCGAATTTACCTGCGAATTCTGACAATTTCCGCAGGAAAAGTGGTACCTGCGATTCTTCCTGCTATTTTCTGTTCCCACCTAAATCCTTCGTGGGTAATTAATTTAGCAGATAAAGTCGCAGGAAGAAATCGCAGGTAAAACAGCTAAACTCGCAGATAATACCGCAGGTAACTGAAATTTTCGCAGGAAAGCCGCAGCAAATTGTATATCCGCAGGTAAATTCGCAGGAAATTCCTCTCTCAGGCTTTTAGTTTTTATTATTAATTGTGTTTAATTCATATTTAAAATATTATAATAAAAGTTAAATATCAAAGTAACAATAATATAAAATTAAAAATCTAATTTGAATAAACCAATGCAACACTAATCACATTCAAATTTTTAAAGCAACAAAACATTATTATAAATTCAATAACAAGTACTTCTAGAGTTACATTACTAAAAATGACACAATCAAGTTACTAATAATAATCACTTGTCCAACCAAATTACTAAGAAAAAATAATGCAAATTTCAAACTAATTAACAAGAAAAAAATACATATCAAAATTCACTACTAATGTGTTCACTAATGTTTTCATCTGATTCATCAACATCATCTTCACTTGGATACACCATTCTTTTCCAATGCAAACGATGAGGAATAGATCCTCCAGTGTGAAGAGATGCATCATCCATAGAACGATTTCTTTTATTTGTTGCAGATACTTTTTTGAACTTCTGGCAGCCTGTATACATAGATAAAGTCAAATTTAGGTCTGTCTTGCTTGAATATTTATCATATCATGAAGGCATTTATTTTCACAGATGAAACTCTTATCTGTTTTAACTTGTGCGTGTATTTCACCTCAGTAGATGAAAGTGCATCTTGTTCCACAGAACGAGTTGAGGTCACCACAAGTTTGTCCTGCCAATTGCTGGCTCTACCTTGGATTCTAAATTGCCATTCAGATCCAACCAAAAATCACATGTATGGAAGGGTTCTCTCTCTTTCTAATTTTAAAATTAAAAAATTGTTTTATGATAAATTAAAAGAATAAATATAAAGAAATAAAATTTTCAAGTAAATACTATTTAAATTTGGAACCTTTATGTATATTAACAACAAAATTAAATTATTTAATTAATTTTAATCAATTATATTAAATATTTATTTTTAATTTAAGTTTATGATTTAATAATATTTAATTATAAAATTAAATATGTTTTTAATCTTATAGAGGGGAATGACCCACTATTTTTTAATTTCAATATAAAGAGTTTTGGAAAGCCAAACTCCCACTTTCCAAAACCAGCAATTATTTCGCGGTATAATGATTCATACTCACCTTGCTGAGTTATTTTCGCCTAAATCAAGGTTAAAAAAAACACTTAGCATCATATGGGAATACGCTTTCATCAATAAACTGAAAATGAAGGACAGAGCATTATAAATCAGTTTTTAATAACCACTCAATAAATATCAAATTGTAATCAGGTATTATTTATATAAGGTGCAAAAACAACTTATCTTTCGTGTACAGTGTTGAAGAAGTAATCCAATCCCGTTTATCTCCATTTGAGCGCTACTCCAGTAATTGCAATGCCAGTTCCTATACCAGTTTGAGTGGAAATCTTGTTGCCTGTGTGAAGCAATTACATCCAATCAAAATGTCAGATTTCTTGAACGGAAACCCAATATAAATAAATAAACATGTTGAAACTTAAGAAGGGTGCAATAATATGAAGGAAGAAAACAATATTTACCGAAGATAATGATCGAAAATCCAATGACAAATACACGTTTGAGTACGTTGCCAACTGCATGAGCAAGAGGAGCCACTCTCTCCAATGTGTTAGTTGCCACCTAGTGATGAAAATTGAAATGAACAAAAGTTAACAGAGGCTTAACTAAAAGTAAAATTCTCAATACGGAAAAGGAGGATTTAGTTACCTGGTTGTAGAGATGGTAAAACATACCAAACCAGAAGAGATCTGATACAAACTTAACCAAACCTACTTTAGCAATTGCAAAATAGAAAGAAAAACGAGGCACAATAATTGTTATATATAAGCAATCATATTCAACGCATGTTAGCAGAGAAAAATAAGGCGAAGATTCTTCCATTACAACGCAACAAAACAAAGTCCAATTTGCAGAGTTCAAAAAGGCTAAGTCAATATCCACCGATACCAAATAACACTAATTTGGAAATTTTCATATATACCAAAAATAAAGATTATTATATGTAAAATTATAATCCAAGCCATAACACACCCCGTGGCAATCATTGCCACTGAACCAAATCCATATTAATCAGCACCCAGATTCAAGTAACCAGTAATTACTAATATACCTGTAATGCAGTATCTGATACAACTTTAACACAACCACACAGATTCAAAACTTACAGCTTTCTGCATAAACAATCTAGATAAGCCAAAGCTTTATCACTAAAAGCTGAACAGCCGCTGATGTTGGGTTTGCAAAGTAATAGTATGATCAATATGGTACTGATTATATATGGTACTTAATATAGAGAACATGCTAGTTATTTTTGATATAGGTTATAAAACATGTCACGCACCTTTCGATCTTGGATGCAGCTCAAAGGTAAGAACGGTTTTGTATTTATCAAAACAATGATGGACTGATTTAGCAGAAACAGTATCGATGATGATTTTGCATTGCATTATATCATTAAGTTTGTTTAATTAAATATAAATGAATTTTAAGGGGGCAATATATAATTAAGTTTGCACTGAATTTCCATTAAGTCATTTCCAATGGCTCTGCATATAAGTATCACAGTAAGTGTTGTGGAAACAGGATTACTATTTTTACAACAGTTTGATTAAGTATCATAGTTTATTCAATTAAGTAGGAATTATGGCTTGATAGAGTTTGAATAAGTACATAACAGTTTGAAAAACTGATTTCTACAACATTTTGAATGAGAAGATTAAACAGGATTACCATTTTCTCTCTATATATGTCTAATTGTCTCTCTTGCCAGTAGCATCTAATGGGAACCGGCTAATATAAGGACTAATTCTGTAATAGTGGATATTTTGTTTATATTTACATTCAGGCCAAGTATATATCTATTTAAAGATATATCCTAAAAAAAATAACTAGTAAGTTTCAACACAAAACATGTGGTAATGGCAACGGCATATTTTTATAACTATATAAAAAATGTATCGAAGAAGAATTGACACAATGAAAAGCATCGAAGGAAGTGTTCCAAATGATGCTTATATTTTCAGCAAACACCTTCAAGTAAATTTCTCAATCTGAATAACCAGATATAACCAGATATGTAAAACCTGACGGCAAAAGGGGTTACCTCCTTGCTAGTTCACATGGTGAACTACGGTGACAGTTAAATCCATAGGAGAATTTTATGGTGTTGATGGAACATAGCATGCGAGAGGCTAATGAGTTGCCAGTAATACAAAGTGCAAACAGCACTATGATCCTCTTTGCTTTGACGCCTATAGTAGTTCCTCTGAGAAGCAAGAGTTTTAAAGAGAACCCACAGAGATTCTATTGCAAATGTTTTGAGGAACTGCATGCTGATAGAAGCTCCAAGGTTGTCTTCTGTGATGAATTTCATCGTCAAAAAATCCCTGCAAAATTGGTTGCTGCCTCAGGTAATATAAGCAGAATTCTGCATCGGAAAAAGATTAAATTATAAAGAGTTGAAATACTAATCTAACTTAGATTTCAGATATTAATATCACTAACCACAAGTTTCTCAGCAGCTTCAAAGATCTTATCCACCTTAGCCACAAATAAAACAATTAGCACATTATATGCAGTAAGAAAATTATATGCATATACCAAAACTCAATAAAAAAAATGGGCAAGTTCATTCTAAATTTAGTTTTCACTTCGACCCTTACATTGCGAAGCAGAACAGGTTGAGCGGCGACCCGTATCCATCCTAGAAACACTCCAACCCGTATCTTAGAAGCACTAACAATAACATTCACTGTGGTTTAAACAACCACAACACTCTGGAAATTATGCATGATAAAAACCAATCAGCCGAATTCAAATAACAATTTTCACTCGGTGTAGAAATTGCCATTGGATACCAAAATTACTTAGCACTGTTGACTTCAATACATGATTTAATAACAATTCTATAAGAATCCTATATGGGGATTAATAACTTTTCTCAAATCATAAAGTAGGATTGATTACATACTGAAGTACCAGCAGGTTTATCCAAAACTACATACGAAGTACTTGTAAGTTATAAGACTGTCCGGAAGAATTTATGAAACCAACTTATGACATATTCTTAAATTGTTTCCGGCTTATTTCCATAAGTTCTAGTTGTGTAATAGAAATAGATTATTCATAAGTGCTTATGCTATAAGTTGCAAAATAAGTTGTTTATCCAAACAGAGTTTAGTCTTAAAAATCCAGAATTGATTTACCTTGAGCATTCAATCGAGCATTTGGAGGGCAAAGAGGGGAAGGAAGCACCGAAGCTTTAACAATGGGATGACTGTACTTGACTGAACCTAGAGGATTAGAAGCGACACTTGTGAAGCAGAAAGAAGCACCGTGAAGCAGAAAGAAGCACCTAGAGGATTGATGACTGTACTTGACTGAACCTAGAGGATCTAGCTATTTAGTCATTTCTCCCTTACAAAATAAGGCACAACAATAACTTGTTTAAAGAACCCAAAAAGAAATTAACTTAGTTTTCATACAAATTTTTCGGCAAACAAGAAAAGAAATCTACGAAAACAAATTGAGAAAAAAGCAATACCTTGGACATAGCCGGTCTAGACTCAATCTGAGTCCCTCTGGTCAGAATATAGATAAAGGGAAGAACCACTGCGACGCATAATGCCCACCACAACACATCAGGAACCCTTTTCCGTACTAGCCTTTGAAAATCTGTTGCTCTTCGCCTCATTATCCAAACTTGTTCAAAACCCCAATTTCCCCCTTAAAATTCAGGGGAAAACATAATCGGAGAAAACAGAGGGAGTCACAGATCACGTGGTATTACCGAGATCTACACAAATTGGGCTTCTCAGCTTCTCGACTATAAAGAATTTGGTAGTTCATATTTCTAATACCCTTCAACATAAACATACAGAGCTTACAAGATATAAACCAAATTTGAAGAAAATAATTATGTCTTTCTGCTCATTTTGTCATCAGCTTCAGCACTAAGGGAAAATGACACCGATCCTTCTTCACTAACTTCCTTTTCATTGTCACTAGTATCCTTACAAATAGATAGCTAAAAACTAAGTAAATCAATGAATAAAATCAGCTCTGCCAACACATGAAGTTGAAACCAAATAGGACAATTACCAATTTTTCAGGTTCTGAAAAAATAATAGAAACTTTTTTAAGTTACAAACCAATTAATTAGATATACCTATGAAACTTTAATTCAACCGCAGTGAAGAATCTAGTACAGAACTTATGTCAAACACTTCATGTGCACTTTACATTTTTTTTCACAGTTTTCTTTACATTTCATATGCAACCGAGTCCGAAAGTGAGCATGCAAAATGCGCCAACAAACGGTCCTCGAACTTCCCCCTGCAATGTAGAGTTTCCCAGAAACGATGGCAAGTGTGGATTTCTTACTAGGGAAGATCATGGCGGAGCGAGAGGTCACCGTTCCCGTACATGTGTCGTACAGCACAGTAGCATTTCAGTATAAAAAAAGTGAAATTGGATTAAAAAATCATGAATAAGTAAATGCGTGGAACTTGAAGTGTAAACCTAAAACCCTAGCTGATTATAAAACGCGAGGTATCTACACAGAATAGGACGTAGATAAGGGTGTTTTGGGAGGATTTTAGGATTGCTGCATATATTAGAGATGAGTACAGAAACAGTGTAAGTTGATGGAAGAGAAGAGAGTAGAGCTTACATAAACCACATAAGAGAGAAGTGAAAATCTGGGCTTAGGTTTTCTTCTTTGATGAACAACTTGAATGAGAAAAGAATTCAATCCATAAAATTGATGAAGAGATTTTGCAATCAATGAACACAAAATCAACTATCTGAATTGTTTGAAGCGATTTTTGAGAAGTAGTTTTTGAGAAGCGACTTTGGAGAAGCGATTTTGGAGAAGCTATAATTGAAACTTTGTTCTTATGAGGTAGAAGAAAGAAGGATTCCTTTTGAGAAGAAACAAGGATTCGTTTTGATTTTTTTGTTTTTAAATTCTATTTTATTTTTATTTATTATATAGTATTATTTAATGATGATGCAATCATAATATAGTATTACAGTATTATTTCTTATAATGATGCAATTATTCAAGTATAGTTATTTTTAATTAACTTAATATTATTTCTTATAAATAAAATTAATATATTTTAAAAATTAAAAATACATATGTAATTTAAGGATTTTAAAATTAATCTATTTTAAAAACTAAAAATACATATGTAATTTCAGGATTTAATTAAATATATTTTAACTAATTTAATATATGTGTTTTAAATAAGAGAATAATTTAATTTATTAGAAAAAGAGAAAAATTTATAATCCTAGTATATTCAAAATTTTATATTTTTCATATTAAATATGACAATTACAAATTAAGTGTCTATAATCATAATCTTTTCAATTTTTTATATTGTCTATAAATTAACACCATCGAATCACAATTTTTTTCCAATAATAAATAAATATATTTAAGATTTATTATTTCAAATATCTTTATAAAAGTTCAATTTTTGAAGTTTTAATTAAATATAGATGTATTAAAAAAATTCATTAGATTAAATAATGAAAATTCGCACAAAAACATTTGGATGAGATGGTGGGGTCTTTTTTAATTTAACTAGAGATTGAGTTCGAATTCATCCTTAAACACACAATAGTATCAAATCTCTTAAAAAATAATTTAAAAAATCCAATAAATATAATAAAAACATTTAATATAAAATTAAAATATCTCAAAAACATATAATTGGAATCAATATGTCAATTAAATTTTATAATTTTATTTATTAATATTAAAAATATAATTAAATTTTTAAAAAAGATTTGTATTAAAAATTCGCACCAAAAATCGCAGTAAAATTCGCAGCAAAAGTCGCAGAAATTGCTGCGACATTTCCAAAGGATTTGAGTTTTCAATGGATAGCTAATTCCTGCGAATGAAATCGCAGTAAAATCCGCAGGAAAATACACTAAATAATAATTAAATTTAAGAAATTAATGAAAAATACACTAAATAATAATTAAATTTAAGAAATTAATGAAATAAAATTTTATAATAAAATATGATATCTGCTTATATAATTTTAGTTATATTAATAATAAAAAATATCCGAACACGATATCAATTCTATAACATTAAAAAAAAAACATAAGTAATTAGTAGGACATATTAGATAAAATAGAAATGCAAAAAAATAATATTAATCGATAAGTATATATAAATATGATGATTTTTTTACAAATTAAGAATGAAAAAAGTTAATTAATATTTTTTAACATTCTAAAATAATATTACTTTAAATTTATTGGTATAATTTATTTAATCATGCAAATCTTATAGCAATAGAGTGATGAGACAAATCATAACATTTTCACTGCAACAAATATTTACTCTGCTATATTTAGGTTCTTGAAAAAAGCATCACACTTTAGTAGGTACATAAAGTGTGTCTATTTTAATATCTATTACTTTATCTCAGTCTATTAATATGTGTCTATTTCAATTGTTGAAAAATAGATATTGGTAATAAAGTGTGTATGAATCTAAAATTAATTGATTTTTATTATTAGAATAAATAGTGTCTATTTTCAATGTTGAAGCTGAGATATATATATATATATATATATATATATATATATATATATATATATATATATATATATATATATATATATATATATATATATATATATATATATATATATATATATATATATATATATATATATATATATATATATATATATATATATAGTTTCTAAAAAAGTGTAGATATTAATATTAATAAGAATTAAAAGCTAATAACATAAAATAGATATACAATGTTAAATTCTTTGATCCTATACAAACAAAAACAAAACCTCTTCTTTGTTTTAGTTTTCTTCTTAGAACAACAATTACATAAAATAATTAAACCATAACAATCTACACTTTTTTAGAACAAAACTCATATTTTTTCCATTTTGTAATAGCTATATTATTTTAATCTATTAAAATATTTATTAATAATTTAACACAAATTAAATAATCATCTTGATCATTAAAAATATTAAATAGCCCATTTAATTGCTTATAAAAAAATAGTCAATTTAAATTTCTATGGATGAAAAAGTGTCATTTAAATACTCATCTCTCAATGTAAATACCAAAAAAATAGTCAATTTAAATTTCTATGGATGAAAAAGTGTCATTTAAATACAAAAAAAAAAAATACTCATCTCTCAGTATAAATGTTATTACATGTGTGAAAATGATAAAATAGATATGTTATTGAATTTTATCTTTGTACAATTACAAATACTGTAACACCTTAAAACACAATAAATTATACTAAAATTTTAATTTATGGTAATATGTTGGAGGCAAAATTTATCTCGGAGGCTAGGTATATAACCTGGTTGTCCAATATTGTACTAGTCAAAAAACATAATGGAAAATGACGCATGTGCATTGATTATACTGATCTCAACCGAGCTTGCCCGAAAGACGCTTATCCTCTGCCTAGCATTGATAAGTTGGTCGACAATTCCGCAAGTTTCAAACTCTTGTCCTTTATGGACGCCTACTCGGGATACAACCAAATTCCCATGGCCGAAAAGGACAAGAAATATACTGCATTCATGACCTCGTCGGGGAACTATTACTACAACGAAATGCCCTTCGGTTTGAAAAACGTTGGGGCCGCGTACCAGCGCATGATGAACAAAGTCTTCCGCTCAGAAATCAGAGACATGCTCGAAGTATATATGGACGACATGACCGTGAAGTCCTAAGAGGAATCCGATCACACGGTCCACTTGCAAAAGGTCTTCGACCAAGCGAAAAAATACAAAATGCATTTTAACCAAGAAAAATGCACCTTCGGCGTGCGGGCAGGGAAATTCCTCGGCTTCTACCTCACTGAGAGAGGGATTGAGGCCAACCCCGACAAATGTCAAGCGTTTGCTGAATTTCCCACGCCAAGGTCGAAGAAATCTATACAATCCCTCAACGGGATGCTCGTTTCACTATCTCGCTTCGTGGCCAAGTCTGCCCAACATGCTCTACCCTTCTTTTAACTTCTGCGAAAAGAAGCCACATTCGAATGGACAGAGGAATGCGAGTAGGCGTTGCTCCACCTGAAGCGAGCCTTGTCGGAACCCCCCATTCTGTCACGACCAGACAGCGGAGAGACGTTGTACCTGTACCTTTCCGTCACTAGCGAGCCATTAGCGCCGCCTTCATTCGTGAAACACCCGACGGGCAAAAACCTTCACGAGCAAGGCTTTGCAAGGGCCAGAACTCAGATACCAACAGATCGAGAAGGTCGCCCTCGGCCTCATCAATGCAGCGAGGAGATTAAGGCATTACTTCCTAGCCCACACGATATTAGTACGAACAGACCAGCCCATAAGACAGCTGCTTAGCCAGCCAGACATGGCCGACGGAATGCTCAAATGGTCTTTGGAGCTGTCAGAATTTGACATCCACTACGAGGGCAGAAAGACGCTTAAGGCACAAGTCCTCGCCGATTTCGTTGCAGAAATGATGCCTCCAGCATCCCTGTGTAGCGGAGCACACAAATGGACCATCTTCATAGACGGAGCGTCCAGCTCCACGAGCAGTGGCGCAGGTATCATCCTCGAGAACGAAGAAGGAATCCTAATTGAAGTATCTTTAGTCCTGTCCTTCCCCACATCGAACAACCAAGCTGAGTAAGAGGCATTCCTCGCAGGCTTACTGTTGGCCAAAAACCTGGGTGCTAAGGAAGTGAAGATCTTCACAGATTCCCAGCTCGTAGTATCTCAAGTACGAGGAGAGTACCAGGCCAAAAATGATCACCTCGTCGAGTACCTGATGCTGGTGAAAGAAAGGATAACTAAGTTTGACGCGTGGGAAGTCCAGCACATCCCCCACGAATGAAACACTCGAGCAGATGTCCTGTCAAAACTGGCAAGCACTAGAAATAAAGGTGGCAATAAATCCGTCATACAAGAGATACTCCCCCACCCAAGTATTGAAAAGTCATCTGGGCTGCTCGACGTTAACGCCATTGGCGACAACAGCTACTGGATGACCCCGATATACAATTACCTCACCACAGGAGAGTTTCCCGAGGACAACAAGGAGGCCAGCGTGACCAAGCGAAGAGCCTGCTCATACGTCCTGGTCGATGACAAGCTCTACCGACGGGGATTCTCCATGAGAACAAGGTCCCCGAAGTTCTCCAGGAAATTCACGACGGTATCAACGCGCAACATTTGGTTGGGAGACCCTTGGCACGGAAGGCCCTGCGAGCAGGATACTATTGGCCGACCATGCAGCACGACGCTAAGGAACATGTCAATAAATGTGAAAGATGCCAGCCACCAATTTAGACTAACTGCTGACGAGATCACCCCACAACGGGGAGACTGCTCGGCCACAGGAGCGTAATGATAACGAGTCGAGCAAACTTCCATACTTAGTGAACACTACTCGCAACAATGTTAAAGCATACATAAATAAGATACAAGGCATATAATGTCGAACAAAGATATATATAATATGGCTACAAGGCCATAATTGTCAATATTACAAAAATGGGCCATGCCCAATAGCCGATTACAATCAAATGGCACGCAGGCCAACAAAATACAATGGTACATAACAAAAACTAAATTGCGCCGGTGGGAAGCTCGGGAGGAACCACCTGGCCGACAACAACTGCGTTTACAATGCCCATCCCTTTGGTAAACAGCTGGACATCAAAATTGAGAGCCTTCATCTGCTCCACTGCAGTGTTGAATCTGAACTCATCCGCTCCCAAGTTGTCCTGCTCGAGGATGTGGATTCTCTTGCTTAAGTCCCTCCGGGTCTTCAGGGCCTTCTCCTCCTCGGTCTCATCCTGACCGACCACCGATGAACCCTCCAGCCCGACAACTTCGCCTTCAGAGTGGCATTCTCCTCCTTCATCCTTGTCAAATCCTCCCTCATCTGGTTCATGTCCTTCAAGAGTTCGATCTTGGCCTCAGATTTCCTTCGAGAGTTGTCATCCTGTTGTGTATCTCAACATTCTCCAACTTGAGCTCGGTGATCTTGGCATACGCCCTCTTGAGATCCGCGAGCGGAACTGTCTTCACATCCCCGAGGGCCAGCGCCGCCTCCAGCGCTCTCATAACAGCGGCTGCATCCTGGCACAAGAGCTTCCTCCTCATCTTAGGATCAGCGGACAGAATGACTGACGCCTCAATTTCGGGGACAACAACAGAGCCTTCCTCGTCAAACAGTTTCCCTTGAAGGTAACATAGTAACATGATCAGTCCTATATCTAAAGTGGGCAAACACCCATTCTAGTGGGAACTTTGATACCGCCCTCGTTACCTCCCGACCATCAACCTCCACGGTTTCCATGGTGTCCAGTGACTCCTTGGCCGCCTCCGAGACAGGCTTCAAGACCAGAAACCTATATTTGAAGTTTTGGACAGACTCCGTATACGACCAGAATAGCCCGCTCTGTTGCTTAAAGGACACCCAGCTTTGTTTTGGACCCGCTGTGCTCCTTTGAATCTAGAATATGTAGAAGAAAAGATCCACTGTGGCCCCGACCTTCAGATATCGGCAGACCAGCTCAAAGGCCCTAATAAACGCCAGAGCGTTCGGATGCAGTTGGGCAGGGCACAGTTTGAGATGACAGAATATGGCCTCTTGGAAATCAGTGAAGTGCAGACAATGCCCTGCCTATACGAAAGCGAATTCATACATGGGTAGTCTCATCCCCAGATACACCGAACATATCCGGTCTTCCTCTGTAGGGCAAAGAGCTTTCCAGTTCACGGGCGCATCCTCTGCCCAGTCTTCAAGGTAAGGGATTTCACGAGCCTCCTCTTCGGTGAAAGTCCATCTTATCAACATTGGCTCTTGGGTGATCCAGTTGATATCCCCCTCGACTATCCTTACATTGGCATGCTCGATGGGTTGTTCTGCATCCCCCATTAATAGCTCCAGCATCAGGGACGGCTGCCTCGTTTCTGTTGGCCATTTCACCTGAAAAGCAGAGGAAGCAAAAGTGAATTCGACGACAGAGATCAAATCCACCCTTCCACTGCTAATCAGGTGAAAGGGCAAGGAATAAGTTCGAGGAGCCCTCTAGCTCTAATCGACAGTACCAGGACACATCGAAATCCTTCTCCCCGTAGAACGGGGACGAGTCTACGCGACTCCACAAAAGGGATTTCACGAAGACAAGTTTCCTCGACAAAATAGAACTTATCAAACACGCGAAAATAAATTCTCGCGTCGAGAAGGCTTAATACCCGACTACAAACTTAAGTCATTCCTAACCAGAAACCTAGGAAGATCTACAGAGTCTTACACTACATTCAAAGACTAGGTTCATCATGTTCTTCAGGATCTTCATGAATTTCCCATAAAATTCATGTGTTCAGCGAAGAACACATGAACATTCAACCGGAAAGTTCACGAGTCACCGAAAAACGCAAAGAAATTTCTAGAAAACTAAGAACATCCTAGAACAAACAAGAAGGGATGCAGAACTTACTTGAAGGCCTGAAGGTTGAAGATGAAGATCTGGATGTAGACGATGAAGACTGACGACGGCAAGAGGAACTCCTGCGAAAGGACGAATTGCAGAACAAAATGGTTTGGGGAGAGAAATTTGCATGAAGTGTACAAATGAATCCTTGCTCCCCCCTTTTTATAAGCAATTGCTCGCTTGGAGAAGTACAAAAGCCATTATTGCCTAGTCCCCTAGTCCCTGACAGAAATTAATTGCGCCACCACGTGTCACAATGGAATCTTTGTTTGGCATTCTCAAAGCCAGACGTTGCACTCCCCAAGGAAAGTCTTCTCCAGCTCCCCGCGGGCATATCCCCCTCGATAGTCCACACAAGTCGCATCCTCGTCAGGGTTGGTCGACAAAAAAACATCTTTTTCGCGGGCATCCTTTACTAAGCCTGGTCGACATAAAAACTCCATTTTCGCGAGCATGTCCTCGCATACAAAAGGGATGTCAGGCTCATAAGCGACCAGCTCTCGACCACACTGACCATAGAACCGGCGAAGGGTATGTCCCCGAACATTCTCATTTAAAAGCAACAACCAACAAGGTTATCTCAAGTCATCACTATACCTCAAAGCAAAGACTTGGGGGGCTCATATTCTGGACTGGGCAGGAGCTTGGCCCACAATAGGGCAAGGCCCAATCCAATCCAGCTCTTGGCAAGGCCCAATAACTGGATTCAGCCAATCTAGCCGTTGGGCACAATATGACCGTTGGGGACGTCCACCTCACGTGTTTGACAGTTCACACGACTAGCCGCCTCTGCAGATCTCATGGGGACAATTGGACCAGGTTAAAAGGTCATGCGCTTGACCTCCCACCTGGCAGTCTCCCATTGGCTGACCAGATATTTCAACCACATGAGAGACCTTGGCCCCGCGCTTGGGGTTATCTCTATAAATACCCTCTCCCTTGAGAGGGTCGGGTTTGATCACTATTCAATATTCTAAATCATACCTAAAGGCTTTGTACTTGCTTTCTCTCTAGCCCAAACTTACTTTGGCATCGGAGTACCTTGCAGGTACACCCCCCTTCTCTCCTACAATCATCATCTCTGCCCTACACAGAAGGCCACGACGATCCAGTCTGATCACCCCAGATCACTTACCATAGTTTTATTTTTAAGTCTAAGTTAGTCTTTTCAAAAACTTGATTTTTAAGTTTAAGATATATAAATAAACAATTTAAATAAAAGTTAAATATATTAAAAAAATCAAAGAACAAATAAAATTAAATATTTGTTTGCATTAATTTATCCAAATTTAAATAGTAGCATAAATTTTATAAGACTATTTATTTAAAAGAACTTATGAAAATGATTTTTGACATTGTTCATAATATTTTTTTAACTTATGAAATTCATAAATTATTCGAGAGAACTATGTTTTACTTTTCTATTTTATTATTAAGTATAACATAAAATATAATAATAATAAATTTATTTATATTTCTTAAAATAGGTTGTCCTGATAAATTTAAAAAACTTTTTTACGGTACGTGATCTAACCTATTTAATTAAATATACTTATAAAAAAGCTTATACATTTTCTGTTTTTTAAAAATTTTGAATTGGTCTATTTGTGGATGGCAATTGGTCATATTTCTAGTGGATATTCGCAAAAATTATCCACAACAAATATGGTGAAAATCCTTAAAATGAATACGACATGAGTACAAACAATTATTTAATAAAATAAGTGGGTATGAGTGTAAGTATGATAAGAGTACATTAGTAACCACTCTTCCACATATCCTCACAATATATATTTATATATTTTTATTTTTAGTATTATGTACACATGTTAATTTATCAGTTTTAATAAATACATCACTGTTAAACTTATACGATTTTTAATATAAATGTTTGTTTATTTCTTAACTCAATACTAACATCTTTGATTTTTTAATGTTGTTAAAAATTTAAAATGACTTGATAAATTATAATTGATCGATTATATTTTATTATAAATGCGAGTAAACGAGCGTGGGTATGGGTACTTAAATACCCATAGGATACAGGTACAAGTACAAATGTCGTGTCCAGACTGACATGACATCGAATATGAGGATTTTTTTAAACCGCAGATATAAGAATCATGTATTATAGTACCCTGTCTAAACCCTACTTATTGTTATTCCTTGGTCGGTGTAGGTTAGGACATAGATCTCTATTGAAATATTTGCATCGCTAATTGTCTTTTTTTAAAACATCCCTCTATGTTATTCAACATTGAGACTCTAAATCAACCAAAAATATCATTTGAAACATTCTAATAAATTTATTAAAATAAAATAAAAACGATAAAACAAATATTTAGAGATTATACCAAATTCAAAATTTTAATCAAGAGATTAAATATCTATCGTCTCGATAAAAATCTTATTTGGAAAATTATGGAATAAATGTTAAGAATAGAAGATAATTCAAGTAAGTGCAGGTTGCAGTTTTATGTCAACAGGTTGCACAACTTTATAAAATGTCAAATAGAAGCAAAGTGCAATAGGTTACACTATAGTGCAACCGGTTACACCTAGAGCCTTTTTGGTTAAAACTGAAACAGAAGCAAAGTGCTTACACTAATAGTGCAACTGGTTACACCTGAGAGTTTTAGTTTTATTATTAGTTAATTGTACCTTATCTCTTGTATTGTTGTATAAATACCCTTGACGTATCTTGTGAGAAAATTAATGAGAAAACTATTATACTTTTCACCCTCAATTACTCTCTCTCTCTCTCTCTCTCATTCTCTTTCTTCCTCTCACTCTCCACGCTAAATTACTTAATTTTTGTCACCAACCTTGTGGTTTCAAGTTCTAACATTTGGCATCAAGAGCCTGGTTTGATCCTTTAAACACCTTGTGTGTACAATCATGAATTCAATTTCCAATAAAAGAATCTCTACAAACTTATCCATCCTTGATGCAAAGAATTACGATAAATGGTGCAAGCAAATGAAGGTGTTGTTTGGCTACCAAGATTTTCTTGAAGTGATTAAGAACGGAGTGAATCCCCTCTTCGAAGGTGTAATGGATGCACAATGAGCTGCGCATAAGGAAGAGAAGAAGAAATATTTCTAGATGTTGTTTTTAATCCATCAATGCGTTGATACAGATAATTTCGAGAAAGTAGGTGATTGTAAACATCAAAGCAAGCATGGAAATTTTTTGAGAATAAAATGAAGTTTGCAGATGATATCACTCTAGCGGCGGAAGGGATCAGTGATGTATGGATCGACAGAAGATATGATAGACATTCTTTGATAAAGGATGCGTTGTACATTCCCGAAATGATGTGTAACCTTCTAAGTATTAGCCAATTGCTTGTGAAGGGTTACAAGATTGACATGGAGATCAAGGCGTTACGTGTTATGGATGCTAAGAGGGTTTTGATCCTAAAAGCTCCTATGACTTCCAATAGAACTTTTAAAGTTGAGTTAAAGGTTATGGAACATAGGTGTCTTGTTATATCGGCTAGTCGAGAAGAGTGGATATGGAATTATCGGCTTGGGCATGTCAATTTCTGAGATCTCAATGCCTATCAAAAGAACGAAATGGTAACGGGGATGCCATTGATCAACATACCGAATGAAATTTGTGAAGAGTGTGTGCAAGCAAAACAACACAAGGGAAAATTCAGCAAGGATGCAGGTTGTAGAACCAAGTGACACCTTGAGGTGGTGTATTCAGATGTGTGAGGGCTGATGCAAGTTGTTTCGATGGGTGGCAATATGTATTTTGTAACATTCATTGACTATTATAGTAGAAAACTATGGACATACCTAATTAAGAAAAAGGATGAGGTATTTGACGTGTTTAAGAAGTTCAAGTCCATAGTTGAAAGGCAAAGCTGTGAAAAGCTCAAAGTTCTTAAAACGGATGGTGGAGGCGAATACATCTCAAATGAATTTGGGAAGTTTTGTGATCAAGAAAGTATAGTACATGATGTAGTACCACCTTATACAACGTAGTAAAATAGTGTTGGCGAAAGGAATAATCGATTGATTATGAACATGGTGAGAAACATATTGAAAGGAAATAACTTTTTGAATGTCCACGACTGCATATTTGTTGAATATGTGTCCAACAAATAAGCTTGAGAAGATAACATTGGATGAAGCATGGTCTGGGTTTAAACCGAATCTAAGTGACTTTAGAGTTTTCAATTCGGTATCATATTGACATGTGCTAGGATAACTTAGAATGAAGCTGGATGATAAGGGAGAATTGATGATTCTTGTATGGTGTCACAAATAGAAGGATCGTGACTAGCGGAGACGTCGTTGTCGATGAAATTAAAGAGGTGCAGCAAAGTGTAACCGGTTGCACTAAAAGTTCAAGCGATTACACTAGTGAAAAATCAGTTTCTACAGTGTTGGAAAGTGCACAGCCAACCCGCGTTGAAGCCCGAATTGAAGAGAATGTGAGAAGATCAATAAGGAAAATAGGTTTTCCTCCAAGACTCCAAGATTGTTAGCTGTTATGAGATAACGAAGTCAATGATGATGGAGATCTCGTCTATTTTTCACTTATGGTCGAATGCGAACCCGTTGAAATGGAGGAGGCTTTGAGTGATCCAAAATGGAATTGTGCTATGAAGGAGGAGCTGGAATCGATTGAGAAGAATAAGACTTGAGAGTTAGTTGATCTACGAGAAAGGAAAAAGCCAATTGGTGTAAGATGGGTGTAAAAAGTGAAGGCAAATCCCAAAGGTGAAATAATCAAGCATAGGGCTCGATTAGTTGCAAATGGATTTTTGCAAAGAGAAGGCATAACTTTGAAGAGATATTTGCATCAGTGTATAAAATTAAAACCATTAGACTAGTTATTGGCATTACGAATAACAACAATTGGCTTATCTACCAAATGAATGTCAAAATGAATTTTTGACCAGACCGCATGAAGAGGAGATATATGTAAAACAACATCTGGTTTTGTTGTGAAAAACTAAGAGTCAAAGTTCTATAAATTAAATAAAGCATTGTACGGTTTTAAACAAACTCAAAGAGTTAGGAGCAAGATGATATATGGTTTCTTAAAGGAGATTGACTTCAAGAAGTGTGTATCCGAACATGGTGTGTATGTGAAAAAAATGAAAATGAAAGGGTGATAATCCTTTGTCTATACGTATACGATTTGTTGATTACGAATAATTATGAAGAACGAATTTATAAATTCAAGAATGAATTTACGAAGGAGTTTGATATGACCACCCTTTGCCTCATGTCATGCTTCCTTGGAATAGAGTTTTACAAGTCCACGAGGGGGCTGCTCATGCACCAAAGAAGGTATGCGTTTGAGATTTTTAAGAAGTTTGAAATGGAGCATTGCAATGTTGTCATTACTCCAGTTGAACCAAGGCTACAGTTGTCGAAGAATGAGGTGAGCAAAAGGTCAATCCAACTCAGTATAAAAGGCTGATTGGATCCTTGCATTATTTATCCAATACACGGTCAAATTTAGTGTTTAGTGTTGATGTTGCGAGTAGATTTATGGAGAAACCGAAGGTGTCTCACTTGGCAGTAGTCAAGAGGATTCTAAGATAATTCAAAGGATCTATTGGTCTCACTTGGCAATAGTCAAGAAGATTCTAAGATACTTCAAAGGATCTATTGACTGCATAATTCTCTTTCCCGTAATGGACAAGGGTGTAAAATGCAATTTGCTTGGTTTTACCAATTCCAAATGGCGTTAATATAAAGATGATCGAAAGTCTACAACATGATACATATTTATGTTCGACGAAACACCAATCTCACGGTGTTCTTAGAAGGAACTGGTAGTAGCACTGTCTTCTAGTGAGGTCGAGTACATTGCGGCTTCATTGTGTGCGTGCCAAGTTGTGTGGTTAATGAGTTTGTTGAAGGAGTTAGGGAGAAAAGAGGGTGATATTGTAACGCTCATGGTTGATAACGTTTCCTCTATAAACCTTGCTAAGAACCCAATTGCACATGGGAGGTACAAGCATATTGAAACGAGGTTTCACTTCATGAGAGAACTTGTTACTGAATGAAGGTTGGGATTGGGGTATTGTAGAAGTGAATACCAAGTGGCCGATTTATTAACCAAGGGATTCACGATTAAATTGTTCAAGAGATTGACGAAATTATTGGGTATGGAAGCCTTATAGGACTTAAATTAAGGTGGTGTGTTAAGAATAGAAGATAACTCTAGTCAGTGCGGCTGGTTGCAGTTTTATGTCAATAGGTTGCACTCATTTGTAAAATGTCAAACAGAAGCAAAGTACAATAAGTTGCACTTATAGTGCAACCGGTTACATCTGAAGCCTTTTTGTTTAAAACTGAAACAGAAGCAAAATGCAGTCGGTTGCACTAATAGTACAACCGGTTACACCTAAAAGTTTTAGTTTTATTGTTAGTTAATTGTACCTCGTCTCTTATATTATTGTATAAATACACTTGGGATATCTTATGAGAAAATTAATGAGAAAATGATTATACTATTCACTCTCAATTACTTCCTCTCATTCTCTCTCTCCCTCTCAACACTCAATTACTCAATTATTTTTCACCAACCTTGTGGTTCCATGTTAAAACAATAAAACCATGAATGAAGAAAAAGTGTATTGTCGATTAAAAAATCTCAAGACTAGCAAAATTTAAACTCAATATATGTGACATTTTCACATTTTGAACTCCAAAAATTGTTTCTGAAGGTGTAACATTGATTTTTACATATTTGTCTGCTTTCGACTAGAATTGATTATGTTTTTCATAACTCATTCAACTTGGAACTATCATTTATAGTTTTTGAGTTTAAATTTGATTTTTGCACTGAAAATTATTGTTCAACTCATTTTTATATAAATTTAGTGTATGATTGATTTAACTTTTGGAAGATCCAAAAACAATTTTAGAGACGTAAAATTGATTTTGAAGTGTTTAGTTCTTATAAAGTAGAATTGATTTTATGCCTCCAGAATTAATTCTATGTTTAAATATGTTTTTTGCCCTTCTAAATATTTCAAACTTCACTTTTTGTCCCTCAATGTTTTTTCTTCAAATCCTCATAATATTTTTTATCCACACCTTTGATCTTACCTCATTAACTTCTTCTAACGAAAGCTAATGTGGCTGGAGTATTGGCTAAAATTTGACACTTTGGTAGATAATTGATGGCCACATTGAATTTTCTTGGATTAAATTATTTTTAATTTTAATTATAAACAACATTTAATTTCTAATTTTAATTTGGAATAAGTTCTGAAAGATAAAAATGAAAATGGTGCAGGAAAACCTTAATTTATTTCCAATCACCCCAGTTTGCAAAAATATTTCTCTCAAAACAACCACTGTAAGTCAAAGTTCACTCTCAGCTCCATTTATGTAGCTCAAAGCTTCTTCTCTTTTCATTTTTTGCTGTGTATGAAGATTTTGAAGTTAAATTTTTGTGTGGTCTTTGAAGTAGATTAGGGCATTAGAAGTATTGGTTGTGGTTCCATTGCAATTGTTTATCACACACCTTTAGGAAGATCGGAACTTTTAGGGTTCAAAAAAGAAGAAGTTGCAAAAATAAGAAAAGAGCACATGAGGATATATATATATATATATATATATATATGGGTTATGCTAATGCGCACCCATGTAGGTGTGCATTAGTAATATACACCATAGTGTATTTTTGTGTGGGGCCCACCAATTTTGGATGGGACCCGCATTAGAAAGATGAAGAAAAAAAATAGAAAGAAAATAGATGTAGTGTATTTTTGTGTGGGGCTCACCAATTTGGGTGTATGTTATCATTTCACACACACACACACACACACACACACACACATATATATATATATATATATATATATATATATATATATATATCCAAGTGCAAGAAAAGCTCTTCTGTTTCCCCCTTGAATTAAAAATCCACTAACATTTGATTTTCTTAATTAAAATTGGTTAAAGTGATTTTACTTTGAAGCAGTTGTTTTTTGTGGCTAACGATAGCCTTGGAAGTTGAAATATGAAATCATGATGGTTGGGTGCACGCATGTTCATTGACATGACAGTTTGATGAACATGGTCATGATGACGATGACATATGGAAACTACTTTGAACAATGTCGAGAGTTTACTAAAAACACCACCTTTCTTCCATATTGCAAACATGATCGAAAGTGGCATTTTTTGGGGGCATCTGTTAGCCTGTGATTTTCTACTCAAACTACATTGAAATTCATTAAGCCTATTTTGAAAGAATCTCAAGAACATATCCATTAGATTATGACCACTCTCTCTTAAAAATGGTTTGTAGTGGCTTAGCATTTCAACATGAAAGTGTTGTATAAAGGTGGGGAGTTCGACTCGCCTATCAGATTTTTGGGACTTAGCATATTCTTGAGTCCAAGGAGTAGGAGACCTAGAGATATAATGGCACCACACTATAAATATTCGACAAATAATTTCTTTGACATATGTAGTTAAAGTTTGTAAAGCAGTTTCATTAATAAGAGCATTTTAGAGGCAGTTCAAAGACCAAAGTCACGCGGAAACTTATCAGAAAATAAGAGCCCACATAGTAGGATACATGTCGAGTTCTAGAGAAGTAGTTGTTTTCGACGAATATTAATGTATTTAGTATATAAGTCGATTTCATTCATGAAATAAAGGTTATCAAATTTTCATTAATATTCTCTATAGAACTCGAGTATCCAAGTCATAAAGAGAAAAGAGTTTGTGAGAAATGTATAAATCTGTGTCCCTCTTTTAATTCTTTAATTCAAGCATTGTATTCTATTGATCTTTATCATTTATTTTCATTTACTTTACAATTTGAGCAATTCTGCACTTTAATTTTGAAGCTTCTATCTAATTATCCTTTATTGTTCTTATTGAAATTTCTGCCCCTTTTCTCTACATTCAAACATCAAATATCTAAGAACAAACACAATTTATCTAACTTTTTTTTTTCACAATATGTCATAGGATTTTTTCGAGGTTATTCTTGTAAGTGACTTAAAACTTGTGAATGTTTACCAAAAACAACGGTAAACAACATGCTATAAGGGAAGAATAACCACTAAAAGATTATGTATATTATGGTCTTTCTTCCGTAAGCATCTCACTATTATGGGCCTTATGCTTGAGGGACTGTCTACATTATGGATATCTCATTAGGTCGGGCTCTGAACCCGAGCATGGGGAAAACCCCTTGTCTCTTGAATCCCACTCAACATTGAAGGGCCGAGATAGGTAAACTAACGGGAAAAGTCAATAGTGACGGCCTAAGACCAACAAAAATGGTAATAAATCTTCCCACAGGCGAATCCTAGCCATATAGTTAGTGTAAGTCTGTAACACCCTAATTTTCCCAGCGTAAATTTGTAATAAAAAATCAGAGTAATTTAAAACAATCAACAACAATTAGGATGCTACTTCAACATTAACTAGCTCATGCCATTGGATATGTAACACATATGGAATTTAAAATTAATAATAATAATAAACATGTCTGAACTTCAACATTTTATTAGCAGCAGAAACATCAATATGACTTACGAGTCTAATCATATTAAACATAGCCATAGCATAATATTAGTATAAGAAATAATAATACATAGGAGACGCACATAAAAATCTCCATTAAACACAAAATAAAGAAACAACGTTCTCCCCCCACCCCAGTCTTACATATCAGAGCAAGCGTCTACTCGACGAAAGCATAAAGAAGAGCATTATCTTCCACTCACATCCACGCCTCTACTGCAGATTATCTGCACGATGCCCATGTAAAGGCAACATTCAAACAAAAGGGGTGAGAAATCACAATCATATAAAGAAATGCATAATAATATGTAAGCACACCATCAACATATTCATAATCAGTTTCGAACCCTCCCCAAAAGCAATTTTCTGCTACTTTTTGATACGAAAATCAGTTTCGAACCCTCCCCAAAACCCCAAATTTTCACAAAACAACATATACTCATGTTTCACATTTTGATTCCTAACAACACACAATAACACAACATTACATTCATCACCAAATTCATCCAAACATCCATCCTAATGACATTATCACACATAACACAATAATTCAAGCATAAGGAGAAAATTCAATCAAGAGAGAACAAATTCACCCACCCACATACTATTATACAATGCCCTTATACAAAAGGGGATCTCACCCTTACCTGGTTATTCCTAGCAAAAACACTTCAACAATGGGATTCTCTTCTTCTTCCTCAAGCCCTCCCCCCCCCCCCCCCCTCTCTCTCTCTCTCTCTCTCTCTCTCTCTCTCTCTCTCTCACTCACAATTTTCACGTTCTGATAATTCTGGTCCCAATTCCCTCTTTTTCCTTATTATATTATATTATTATTAATTAACACCCCTTACAACTAAATAAAATAACTATTTATTTTATTATTTCACTATCACCATAATAATTAAATAATTATTTAATTATCACTATTACTATTATTTTATTTAATTCTCCCACCACCCCCATGTCTCTACACTTTCACTCACACACTCCCCAACACCTTAAGTTCTACTCTCTAAGGCTATTATCCTACACCCAAGGGTTCCTCTAACACATCAAAGCATCAATCAACACATACAATCACACAATATTATTTAAGAAAAATAAATAAATAAATCAGGGCATTACAAAGTCCACCAAGCTAAAGATAAATATTAGAAGGATGATAAAGGCTAGCCTTTCTTCCTAAAGAATCTCGTCCTTATGGGCCTCATGCTTATGGGACTGTGTACATCCCAAATGAAATTTACAGGCTATGTTAATTTTTAAGATGTAAAGTAATATGATTAAGTGAGATCAAATTTTTTTTCCTTATGCATTTTTCCCATGTTAAACTCATCTTTTGGGGGGACATATACATATCCATAAACTGAGTTGGTCTATACCCGAGTTCAAGAGAGCCCGCTCGGTCTCGCAAACAAAGAAATTAAGTCCTACTAATGACCATAATATGTCAGTCTTAGCCAAGGAGTTAGGAGACTTGATTCCTAATAAATGAACCCATGCAGACAAGAGAACATGTGTCATAATGACCACTGAATCAACATAAAGACAGGAGCTTATGAAGGTACTACAAAAAGCAGACAACAATAAGTATAAGGGACATACTTATAAGGGACATACTTACAAAAACCCCCAAGGGTTGGCCTAGTGGTGGAGGCTTGGGTCTTGAGAGTGTGCTCCTCTCAAGATCTCAGGTTCGAATCCTATTAGGTGCAATCAACTCTTGTGTGGGCCAGTCCATACGGAGCTTTGCTCTGGCTTGAAACGGGGCCCCCGCTAGTGGACGGTGGGTATTGGTCCCTCTTGGATTAGTCGGTCGCAAGGCCGGATACCAAGATTTCCAAAAAAAAAGTATAAGGGACATACAATTCATGGACAAAATTTTCATAGGAGGTCCTCATTAGCCCTCGCTAATAAGGTTAAAATTGAGCTTCGACTAGGATCACACTAATGACATACAATAATATACTTTTACATGTACAATACATAGTAGCATCATCAACAAAATATTTTATAAAACAATGTTATAAATTATTAAGAATTAATAATCTTAAGTGTGTTCCAAAATGAAAAAAAAAAATATGCAAGTGAATATTAATTTTAAATTCAGAAATAAGCAACACTTGTAAAGTGTTGCAGTAAGCTTGAATTAAAAAATATGCAACACTTCGTGAAGTGTTGTAAAATGAAAGTATGCAACTCTTGAAGAATGTTGAAGTAGGCGAAACAATGTAGCTTTTGGAAAAAACTTGTAACTCTTGGTTAAAGTAAGTTATTTCACCAAATCAATATGACCTATAAATACTTCATTCCGGTTTCAGAAAAACATAACAAAAACATACAACCTCTTCACTAAAATTCCAGATACTCTTCCCTACATTCGAGTTTTCATCGGTCTTATGCAAACTCGAGTATATGTTGAATTATCCTGGGTATTCTTGCGTTCCAACTCTAAGACATTTGAGAGTGCTTGAAATACTTATAAGGAAAGTGATTTCGTTCACGATTCTAGCCTCGTTCCATTTTATTTAAATTAATTTTCTCACTTCTCAATCTCTCTCTAAAATATTTTAAAACTTTATCTGATATATTTTAGCCGTAGCGCTTCTGAGAAAATCACTTTTGTTTAGTGAGGAATTTTGTATTCTGGAAGGGTATAATTATAAATTAACCAAGAACTATTTTTGTCTTGGTTGAATAATTTATCCATAAGAGATTGTTTGGTTGGATTTAAAGTTAAGCCCTTTAAAAGTTTTGTGTGTGGATTTAGATTCTAAGGCAGTGTTTAGTTTCGTAAGCTAAGCCCGCTTAAAAGCTTGCTTCACTTTTAGATCAACCCAGTTTATAATCTCTCATTTGTTTGTGGTTATCCTGGTAAAAATCCTAGTTCATTTTGTAAGCTCAACGCGTTTTAAAGCTTGCTTCAGTTTGAGATAAGTGTGGTATAAAATTTCATAGGTTTGTGGTCAACCCAGTCATAACCTTGGTTTGGTTCGTGAGTTCAACTATGTTTAAAAGCTTACCTTGGTTCGAGATAAGCCCATATAAAATCTAGGCTTACCTCGGGGACTAACCGCTTTAAGTTGCTAATTGTAAAGAAGACTAACCCCTTCAATCCACTATTTGGAAGGAAGACTAATTGATTCACTATGTTGTTTGTTGTTTGGTTGGAAGTTAACAATAAACTTCACTTTTTCTTGCACAAGGAGGTTCAAGAGTTTAACCTACTAAAAACTTTTAAAATTTACGGGATACTCTCAAGAAGAAATCTTGGGGGAGAAGATTAGGTATTTTATTTTTTACCAAATCTCTATAATTCCTTATGTAACTTCTCTATCTCTTAATTCTTTATTTTCCGCATTTTATTTTCTGCATTCTCAATTTCCATTGTTAATTTCTAAAACATATTTAAAACGGTTTTGAACTATGAAAATAATTATAAAAGTTTTTCAAACAACAATTTCTAAAACCCACTTGTCCAACAGAGGTTGTCTGTGATGGGAATGTAGGTGTGACATGAGTTAGTTTTATCAGAACTCCACGTTGAGTGTCAGTTGTACTTGCTGAAAGTACAATAGTTAAGAGAAAGTCCCTGATGTAGGGATTGTGAGAAACTCAGTGTTTTGTGTAATTAGTCAATAATCTTTCCCAATTCTCCTATTGCGGTATTTACATAAGACCTTTAGGTCGAACTAGAAAGTCGAAGAAATGGTTTACCTACAATTTCAAAAGCGTAGGAGTAGAGGAAGATTGGTTCTTCTTCAAATCGTGGAGGATACAATTTTCTCTTTGACTAATATTTTCATAACGTTATTTCTTTAGACCCCTCACAGACCACCTATGGTAATGAAACATGTCATGGACCTGAATTTGGGTGGGATAACCAAAGTTCAAACGGATGACCTGAATGCCTTTCGGGCGACCTATATGCACTTCGGGCGCTTGTCCAACATTACTACATTCAATTCAAAGCGTTTTTATCATAAACCACTCCTTTTTAGATCCAATAAAATTATTTTGATATATATATATATATATATATATATATATATATATATATATATATATATATATATATATATATATATATATATTCATGTTATTCGTACTATGAACGAGTGAAATATATGCCAGTGATTATTGATATTGCAAAATATAGAGAAACATTTTAGTAATAACAATATATGATATACTCCAATAAATTTTTTCTTATATAAAAAAATATAAATGATAAGCTTATTTGTTAGAAATATCGGTAAAGTCGAATGGATTCAAGACTGAATCGTGCATGTAATAATTTTCTTTAAAAGTATTTCAAGTACTTCCGACAAAAACGCGATTTGTAGCAAAGAAATTTTGGAACTAGTTCAAGAGGATATTCGATTTGTGATGTATTTATAAGTCATATATGTGTTGTTTCTCAAGGTCGTCTTGCCACTTAACGCTGCAAGTAGCTCGATTGCTCCGATGCATCGTGTCCAAGCTTTTACGCCCACGCCCTCAGACCTGTGGCATAATGGAGGAGACAAGTGGCATAATGCTTAAGACCACAACACTTGTCCATGTGACACTTTATCCTCTTTTGTTCTTTTGTTGAGTTAATGCTCATAACTCTTTATAAAGAGTTTTAAAGTGAGTGAAATTTTTTGTGGAACTATTTCTCAATATGTATTAGCATTTACTCACTTTTACTTTTCTTGTCATTTTAGAACATAGTCATAAACATTTATTGTTCATAAATTACTCACATTATTCATACATACACAAAATAAAGAAGCAAAAAATCATTGGCCTCTAACACCAATTATATGTATAAATAAATTTTACATGATATTATACATAATAACAACAAAATATTTTAGAAAATAATCATTCCCATTTGCTCCTAATTTGATGTGAGTGTCTATAATCATAACTTAGTACCAATCTTCTATCCATTCTCCTCAAAGAAAAACTTTCAACCAACACAAAACAACTAAATTTATTCCAATTATTTGTTCCACCAAACTCTTCAAATTTTGTTACTTTCACCTGTCTTCCCTTCCCAGCAATCCATCCAAATCTATCTTGTTCCCATTTCATTCCTTCAACAACTTCTAAACTCAATCCAACACTTATCTCTTCTCCCATTTCTTCAATACTCTTAAACCATAATACTCCATCAACCAAATTATTTTCATCCCAAACAGCATCTTTTCCTGCAACCTTAGCAACTTCTGTTTGAATATCAACATCTACAAGCACACTACCTTCTCCACTATTATCCTTTGAAAATATCTTCTCCCATCTTTGCTCAAGTGTTAGCTCATAGAATACCGACATCTTCATCTGCTCTTTTAATCTCATTCCTTCCTTCACAAACATAAAAGGACAATACCACTTTCCAACTACTACTGATTCAGAACGATCATTAAACTGCGGAAAGTTGAAATTCGGTAGCTTTGCGCGTAAGGAATCATTTGAGCCTAAAGCTTGACCTAAACGATAATTGTCGGGAGTGCTAGCATGAAGTGTCCACCCTTTTTCCCTTAATAAACCAGGAGGAATTCCATCCGAGGCAACCGATTTTGCACGAAAACCATAACCCTTCTTGACTATTTCAACCTGTTGGTAATCATCAAAGGGCTCCAAAGGTCTTGGTTTAACATCACGGACAAAATTGCAGCATAAACATGTGGCCATGTCCTCTTCCTTTGAACTTGTGCTAGCTTGCCTGAAATCAATTCAAATATCAAAATCATATTTCCAGCAACAGGCAACAGCTATTACCAATGAAAACATATCGTCATATACATATACATACGTACCCTTGATTCTTCCCCTTCCTTTTTATAACATAGTATCGATTCGAAGACAGCGGTTGATTCAACACTGGAATGAACATAGCTTTTTCTGTATCGGTGTATTTTCCTGCTGAATACTCGATGGTTAAGTTTTTGTTCTGAGGGATAGGAAAATCCTTGATTCTATTGCTCTTGCATAATCCAAAACAAGAGTAGGTTTGAGCTTCTTCATCAAATATCACAAGATAACCTGAATTTGGACCTGATGGTGGTGGATCTGAAAGAGCACTAGGATTTCTTTTGTACATGGAAAGGAGTCTTGTTGCATACATTTTTTATGATGGTAAATTAAATTATATTCTTGAAGATTAATCAATATATGTTTATGAATGTATGCTTATTATCCCTTAAATACTTGATATTTCTTGTCTGTCAAACATATAGTTTTCATTTTGAATGGATCAAAATCGATTTTTATATAGATAAGTTTCAATTATGAGGCGTAGGCGAATTGATGATAAACCGCGTTTGAATATTCACAATTAGGTGACGTCTTCTATAACATATACATACATGTCTTTGTGGTCTAATGAAATATTTTTTATATAATATTCGGTTCGTTCAATAGAATATTCTTAAGGTCAATGATTGGATATTTCTAATTCAAATCTATTAAATTAGTTAAGTATCATTATGTTATTCCTACACTCACACTAACACCTACACACCGTATGCACTGTTCACAAATACGGTTAACAGTTGTCGTGAATAATAAAACCATACATAAACAGTGACATGATCGGTGCATAAACAGTACCATGTGAGCAGTAATATGTGTATGAACAGTATTCGTGCACAGTGATCTTTTACAGTAAAAAGAATTTAGTTAATAAATTGATGGAATTGGTTAACAAACATACATATATTAAAATTAGTTTTTTAATAATAAAATAAAGTTGGTTATTGAAATATAAAAATTTGGTTAATATAAATATATATATATTTAATATAAATATATACCGCTTTAATATAAATTCTTCAGAAAATCCAATTTATATTAAAGCGGTATACCGCTTTAATATATATAAATTCTTAGAGCATATATACGCTTTTTTATAGAATTATTTTTAAAAACATCTAAAATAATAAAATCCAATATATTTAATAACATATCTCGTTTTAAATCATATTAATTTTTTTTTCATATTTTTCATATTTTTGAATTTTAAAATTTTAACTTATTTATTTATAAAAATTATATTTAGAAGTAAATGATTTTATGGAATACTTTTGATTTTATCCGGATCTGCAGATCAGGAAATGATTTTATTGAATTCTTTTGATTTTTTCCGAATCTGCAGATCAGGAATTTTTCCTGATTTGCATATCCGGAACAAATCAATGTTTTTTAAAAAAAATGGTGCGTCCGGATGTGCACATCCGGAATTAGGGGGCAAAAATGGAATTTCGCGTGGTGTCTAAGAAATATGGGTGGTGTATTAAGAAACTCTCTTATTATATAGCAATTGTAGCTAATAAGAAAGTCAAAACTTAGCTAGAAAGATAACTTGGTCATGAGGTAAACTTGACCATAAAAAAACTTTATCATGATGCAGTCACTTTTAATTACCTATAAGATAAGTTGATGCATGAAAAAACATTAATTTCAACATTGAAAGATCAATTCATTCTAAGAAATAGATTTTTTTTTATAAGTCAAGAATGTATTAGAAAAGAGGTACTAGGGATAACTCAACCTAATTACAACCAATAAAACTTGTATCTAACTCTTTCATTACAAAAAGTCTAAAGGATGCAAATGTCACTCATAAAAATTACAAGACATTTTTCCTTTAGATAAAATAAGGATCCACCACCAAGAAAAAAACTTATACAAGTAACAATTGATTTCGGGTCTCCAACTTCGTCATTAAATATTATGTTGTTTCTAGCTCTCTAAATGTTCCAACAAACCACCATCCAAAAACTACAAGCTAATGTTTTTGAAATCCTCCCACCAAAGTTTAAAACCCAAGCCAATAGATGATTATGCGCCAAACTTTCCGCAATTACACTAATCCCCAACCAAGAACACACTTGCTCCAAACCAATATACTCTTAGAGCACAATAGAAAAAGATGAGATGTATCCTCCAAATGATGAAAACATAAAACACATACCGTGTCGTGCGCATTAGAAATTATGCCATGATGAGACAAATTTTCACCCGAAGACCATATCCCATAACAACCGCCAACCAAATAATTTTTCTTTAGAAGAAATATAAGTTTTCCAAATGTGCTTGATAACAACCAATACCATAGTGTGTAAACTCCTGTTGGCCTCCACCGCAAGTGCTTTTGAGTAAAAGGAACTAACAGAAAACGTATTGCCTTCACCAAATGGCCATAACAGAATATCATTAGCACCAGAAATAGGAGATACATCGCGCAAAATGATCATGAGATCATGGAGATATGCTGCAGCAGTAACAGAAACAGCATGCTGCTGCATAGCCAAGTCCCACACCCAACCCAAATCCTTCCACGAACCCATGTCTGCTACAAAATTTTGTTGTAGATTAGATGCCGCAAATAAAGCCGGAAATTGTTCTTTCAAAGTGTTAGAACCTAACCATCTTAACTGTCAAATCAAAATATCATATTCGTCCCCCAATCTACAAGTTAATAAATCTCCAAAGGAAACAAGATTAGAATAACAATTGATCCTCACAAGATCTTTCCATCATTGAGAATGAGATACTTTAGCTTTGTATTCTCCCCTCAAAAGAATGAATTTCTTATAATCACCGTACTTTTCTCGCAAAACCTCGCTCCAAATCACGTCTGGTTCCTTAATGAGATGCCATAACCATTTAGCAAGCAATGCTAAATTGAAAATTCTCAAGTTCTTCACCCCTAACCCACCCTCCTCCTTAGGCTTGCAAATACTATCCCAACTTATCCAAACCATGCCTTTCTTCTCGTCCGATCTGTGCCATAGATAATTCCTTTGGATTGCAATTAGTTCGTCCACCACTTTTCTCGGAGCTTTAAAAAAGGATAGATGGTGTATTGGCATATTAGTCAAAATAGAATTAATCAAACACACTCTTCCTCTAATTGAAAGACTTCTCCCTCTCCAATTTGACAACCTATTCTTAAAAACCTCGATAACCGGCTTCCAATAAGAAATTCTTCTATGTTTGTTCCCCACCCTTAAACCAAGAAATTTAAAGGGTAAAACACCAATTTTGCAAGAAAGGAACTGCTCTGCCGCCTTCATAAATTAATCCTCCACACAAATGCTAAACAAACAACTTTTGGACGTATTGACTTTCAATCTGGAAACCATCTCAAAACCTTTCAATAGAGATTTAAATGCCCATAAATTATTCCACTCACCATCACTTAAGATAATAGTGTCATCGGCGAACTGTAATAAACTGAACCTAGTGCAGCCGTTGATCTTAAAACCCTTCAACAAACCCGAATTAGAAGCATTTTAGACCATTGAGGAAAAGCCTTCCGCAACTATAGAAAAATGGAAAGATGATAACGTATCACATTGTCTTAGGCCTCGAGATACCCTAAAATCTTCCATCGGACTCCCATTGACTAATGCCGACATAAAGCTCGATAAAATACTTCCTTCCATCCATCGCATCCATTTCTCCCAAAAACCCATCGAAATCATCATATTCCTCAAAAAGCTCCAATCCACACAATCATATGCCTTTGAAAAATCTACATTTAACATGACACAACTTTGGTTTATATTCCTTGCCAAATCGATAATTTCATTCAAAACGTTAACACCATCTAGAAGTTGTCGCCCAGAAATAAATGCAGTTTGGTTCTTAGAAATGAGCTTCCCCATGCACCCCTCATTCTAGCAGCCAGTAATTTAGCGAGAACTTTGTATACACATCCAATGAGACATATTGGTATGTCATCATCAAGGGTTTAAGGGTTGTCACTCTTAGGAATTATAGTGAGGAAAGAAGAAGATAAAGCCTTATTCAACTTGGCTGACATATGAAATTCCTGTATACACTTAACGAAATCAAGCCTAATAATATCCCAACATTTTTTACAAAAGCCCAAATTGGACCCGTCGGGTCCCAGACTCTTACTACCTGCACACATGAACACAATCTCCTTAATTTCCTCCTCCTCGAATGCTCCTTCCAAAGAAATCCTATCCTTATCAGTAAGTACAGTCAAGTTTTGAAAATTAAATCCAGGCCTAGGAACCGAACTAGTGCAGAACTGAGATGAGAAGTGATTTTTAATTGCTCTTTTTACAGGAACTACACCTTCAACAGTATCTGATCCCACCTTTACAGAAGAAATAGAGTTTCTTCTTGTTCTGTATTTAAACCTGCTATGAAAAAACTTTGAGTTCTAATCCCCAGATTTAATCAAACTAACTCTAGCCTTTTGGTGGATAATACTCTTCTTGAAGTGCATTTTTTCCCAAAATAATTTATGTGCTTTAGTCCTACTTTCAATATCCTCTACTGATACATCATTAACACCTTCAGCCATCTCTACTTCAATCTTATTCATAATTGTAACATGATTATCAATCTCAATCTCAATCTCAATCTCAATCCTCCCAAACACATGTAAGTTCCACCAACAAAGTTTATCCCGTAACATTTGAAATTTACGACTGAGAATGAAAGCAGCAGATCCAAATACTCTAAAAGAATCCCACTCTATTTGAAAAAAAGGAAAAAATAAAGGATGATTAAACCAACAATCAAAAATCTTAAAAGGTTTTGGTCCCCAATTGTAATCTCTACCTTTTAACCATATCGGACGATGATTTGATATATCCCGATCCCCAACAAATTATTCCATAGTGTTCCACGAATCAGCCAAATCCCAAGAAATTAGAAACCTATCTAATCTACTCATGGAAGAACCCGTAGTATTACAAAAAGTAAATCTATTACCTGAGATAGGAAAATCAGCTAGATCCATTGCAAGAATAAAATCATTGAAACCCTTCATTTCACCTTGGTTCCTAACCCCACAACCCTTGCTTTCAGACCTGTTCTTAATTGAGTTGAAATCCCAACCAACAACCTAACTCCCATAAGGTAATTTTGATTTCAATTCAATCAAGTTAACCCAAAGCTTTCTCTTTTCAAGCAACCGATAAGATGAGTAGACGTTGACAAAATAAACGTTGGTATTCCTCCACAAAGCGTTGACACACAAGAACCCCTTTCCTTTGATACTACTGACAGGATAGAAAACACCTTTCCTCCAAACCGTGATTAGCCCTCCGGAGTTACCTTCAACCTCAGATGCAGACCACAAAACGTCGTCCTTACCCCAAAAATCGTGAATAATAGCTTTTGTCATCATCTTACATGTAGTTTCTTGTAAGAAGATCATATATGCGCCTCCTTTTGAGATAATCTGTCCTAACCTCCTCCTTTTGATCTTGCCACCCCACCCTCTTATGTTAAAGGTACCAAAATTCATTTGAATTTGTTAGCTGCCTCCTTTTGACCTTCAAATTGCATTCTATCAGATCCTTCCATGTTCCTAATGATACCTTCAAAATATTCACCATCATCATCTCCATCAATACCCATCTGTTTAATTGATTGTCACACCTTCCTTGGAATGTCTTCAATACTCGTACGAATACGGGAATTGCTCTGGTTGACGTCCCCATCGCTGATGGAATCACAACCTAAAATCGACCCACCCGAATATCACGAGATAGAGTCTTCAATACCAACTGAGGAAGTATAAATATTTCCAGAAGAAATCGCAGGGTTAAGGGGTTTCTTAGGAAGGGATAAGGCGGCAAAATATGATGGAGTAAAAGGAATTTTTAGTTTGCCAACAATATCATTAAGATATTTTTTCTTCCTGGGCTTAATACAATCTTTCACCACATCTAGCCCAATACCACTACAGCTAATAGAATCCAAGGGTTTATTTGAAAGGCCCGTCGAATTTGGCTCAGTAAAACCAATCTGAGACTCCCCATCAAATTTTGTTTCAAATCCCACCAAATCCATAGGTTTACTTGACACATGTCTCGAAATGACAAAGTTGACACTCTCATTAATACTTTTGACAAGCCATCTCCTTTCTCAATAAAAGTTTTGACATTTTCAGCAACGTCAAAAACCGATTTTTTTACTGTTCTACCCCACTCTGAAAATTTAAATACCAATCTACCCTCTTTTGAAAAAAAAATCTCAGGATACCCTAGTTTTTGAAGGTGCTCGTTATCCTGGTTCACGAGCACGTGAAGGGAAACACATCAAGAAGGTGCTCGCAATCCCAATTCACGAGCACGTGAAGGACCTATTTGCTTGTGTGGCGGGCGCCATGGTGAAGGGTGTGGCAGGTGCCACCTTTTGCTTGGTGGGCCCCACTTTCATTTCTTTCATTTTTTATTTATTTTTCTTCATCTCTTTTTATTTTATTTTATTATTATTTAATTAATATATGTTATTTTTCTTCTTTCATATGATTTTCTTTCATTAATTTTCTAAAAAAAAAAATAATTTTTTTATTATTATATTATTATTTAATTAGTATATGTTATTTTAAATAATTAAACTAATTAATTAAAAAATACAAAATATTAAAAAATTAATAAACGAAAAAAAAAATGTCAAACTGGAATAATTAGTGTTGATACAAGACGACGTTTATTTGTAGAAAAATCTTACATTTCTGCTCGCTAACTCATCCAACGAGTATCACTCATTTTTTAAAAAATATTAATTTTTTAAATAAAATAATAATTGTTTTATTATTATTATATTATTTAATTTATATATATTATTATAATTAATTAAATGAATTTATTAAATAATATGAAAGAAATGGAAGTGGGGCCCACCAAACAAAAGGAGATGAAGAAAAAGAAAAAAATATGAAAGAAATGGAAGTGGGGACCACCAAAAGGGTGGCGCCTGCCACACCCTTCACCATGGCGCCCGCCACACAAGCAAATAGGTTATTCACGTGCTCGTGAACTGGGACTGTGAGCACCTTCTTGATGCGTTTTCCTTCACGTGCTCGTGAACCAGGATAACGAGCACCTTCAAAAACTAAGGTATCCTGAAATTTTTTTTTCAAAAGAGGATAGATTGGTATTTAAATTTTTAGAGTGGGATAAAACAGTAAAAAAAAGTCTCAAAAACCACCTTTTCCACATCTATCTTAAAAGTTACATCAACATCCTCCAAGTCTGCCACCATATTGTTCTCGTCTTCAAAAGTGTTACCTTTCCCTGCAAAATTTGTCACATCCCTTTCCATATCCCCAACATCCTCTTGATTAGCATGCTCAGTCTCATCAGGAGTATGGACAAAATTTCCACCAACCTCTCCTTCCTCAGAACCACTCCACGCGCCACCACCATCCCCACTGCTATCACCACCATCGTCATCATCATTGTTATCGGTTTCACTCACCTACTCATTATCATCATTCAGTAATAATCTCTTAGGGCCAAGGAAATCTTTCATGAGTTTGATGTGATAAACATCATCATTGACACCAATATTAAATGTTGCATTCAAGCTCAAAGAATATTTAGTTTTCACTAGAAACCTTGCTACATCAAGGCTTTCCTGATTTTATGTTTCTAAATTGCATCGGATAAATTCCCCAACACAAACAGAAATAAATTTGAACATCTCTAGCCTCCAAGCATGACAAGGAAGCCCAAAACAACGAATTCAGGTAAGACGCTCATTATAAATATCCGAAGAAATCCATGGACGAATATCGTCAAGCCACTTTGATACCCACCCCTATCTTCTTCAATCAAAGAAGCGATCACCCCATCTTCCAACTCCTCAAAAAGACACATATTGGCTCCCATTGGAGTGGGTTTGATTTGAAAAACACCTTTAGAATGCAAAGCATACTGAATGTTGTAGCTTGACCCTGATTTTTCCACAATACCGCCGAATGCTTTATTAAAACATTCTAGATCCTTCTTCCACTTTAATTTGTAGATGAGCAAATGTTGGTTTTTCCTCCTCAACCCACCATTGAGAACGAACCTGTCTATTGATACGTTTATATCCCTTCTCTGCTTGAATGTTTCTGTTAGCATCAGTCTTAAAACTCTTACTAACCATCTCAGCATAAGATGGTTTGTTAGGTCCCGATATCGTCTTAGCTTCATGATACCGTGAAGGATTTCCTCCATGCCAGATACACCTATCAGTTGCACCTCTTATTGCTTCACCTCTAACTGCTTTATCCTTCTCATCCATTGCATTTTGACGTTGAAATCTAGTAAGATTTACAAAAATTTTCTGCCCTTGGATGAATATATTATTAAGTTTTGTTCCAAGTAGTTTTTCATCTTCCACATGCCTAAACCTAACAAAACCGAACTGTTTTGCACGTCTATCCAGGGTTTGAAATTGCGGACCGCATCACTTGATGCGGCCGCAATATTGCGGATGCGGTCAGCACCGCAACGACATCAGACCGCAATTGCGGTGTGAAATGAAATCACATGGAACCGCCGCAACAAAACCGCATCACCGCCGCATCGGACCGCATCGCCGCCGCACCGCACCGCATCACCGCCGTGTCGCACCGCATCACCGCTGCATCAGACCGCATCACCGTCACAACAAGAAGTCCTATTCATTTTTAAATATGAGAGAAGAATCTTATTTTAAACTTATGATAGGATTGCATATTTTTAATCTGGATAAGAAGAAGAAATGAATGGATGTATGTTTGTTCTTTGTGTATTAACTGCTTGTGTATGAGCTGGTTTTGAAAGAAAGGAAGAAAAAAAGAAAAGATGAATGAGTTACTATGGTGTGATGTGGATGATGTCATTTTTACTGATAAGAATAGTCTAACAGAGAAGAGAAAGTGACAAGGCGATAGGGATTTCTTGAGTCTATGAATATGTGTAAATGAATTTAATATTCTTTTATTAGATTTTCCCTTTATCTATTAATTTTTAGAAAAGATAATTCACTTTTAAAATAATATTTTGTGGAAAATTCTAATTTTAATTTAAAATTTTCGTGCTTTAAGAAAGTGAGAGTATTATTGCAACATATTTAAACCTATTTTACTTTTAGGTTTGTTTTTATTATATATTTTAAATTTTTGTAACTAAATCTTAATTTTGATTCATCTATAATTATTTATGATTAAATTATATATAATTAAATTTAAATTATTTGATACAATGTTATAAAACTAAATTTAATATTATAAATATACTAGAATTACATTAATTATATAATTTTTATATAATTTTGTGTTTGGTGCGACTATAAAAATATTTCACACCGCAATGACCGCAATTCGCATCGCAGCAACCGCATTAACCGCAACTGCAACACCCGCAATCGCAACCGCATCCGCAGCCGCAACCGCAATTTAAAACCATGCGTCTATCTCTTCTAGCAGGGATGAATACTTCGTCCACCAACCCATGACCCTTGAAGACATTGAACATATCCCTAGCATCAAATCTATTTGGGAACTCTGAAAAGGTAACGCGTTAACTATTCCACCATGCTAACACCTTTCCCATTATTAGATTTCCAAATTGAATTTCTCCCTTCCTGTTGATGATTTAATCTTCTCTTACTAACTTGGTTCCACTTGCCGTTATCCATCTTTATCAATCTTATAAAGTTTTGTTTGTCTTTCTTTTCTATCCTTTTTTTATCGATTACCACTGTTAACTGTTATGTTAAAAAACACGACAGAACATGTTGCAACTTATCACAATCCTCTATAAACTAGTGATTTTTGATAGAAATTAAGAGGAGGAGTTGATCACAACAATGTTCCAAAAATTTTCATGTCAATTTCATAAACTGTAAAATTTGAGTTTGTTAGAGATGACATTATCTAAGTTCATTCTAAGAAATAGATATTTTAATGCCAGAGAGAAAATACTATGAATATGTAATTTTACGTGTAATTAGGTTTTATGTAGAAAGAGATTGTAAGTGTTTGTAAATAGTTTGGGTAAATTTTTATTTTCAATTGAAAGGTTTGCAACAATTTGAAAATGTAGATTAGTTTAGTCGACCTTCGTAATCAATTTTTATTTTTTATTCTTCTGTAATTATTCCTTTTAACTAGTCAAACAACGATAAAATTATGTAAAACTTTCTAACAAAATTTAGTTGACTTGTCTGAAAATTGAAAATTTTGGGTCAAATGGTTCTTTCACCTTATAGATTAATTTTTGCGGTTGAATTTAAGCTCCTTACCATTTTGTTGATCGAAGGATTCTAATCAATTAAAATAAGACATAGTAAAGAATCACCATGTAATGTTTTTTACATGCTCCGTGGAGTGAAATGTGTCAATAATATATACTCTTACTGTGGTAATTTTGATAATGTCATCTCTAACAAACGAGATTTAGAAATATCTATTTCATAGAATCGATACTTTCTTTGTTTCATTCAAGTTGGAGAAGAGATGATGGAGTTCTGAAATTTGTTAATGAAAGAAATGAGGTTTTTGAGTTTTGTTTATGCAAAAAATAATATTTTCGAGCTTGATTTAGTGGAGAAATAGAGTGTCGTAAATGAAAGATGATGTTTGGAGGTTGAAGATAAAGTTCGTATAAGTTGGAATTTCGTCTAAGTTTTAGGTTTCACGCGGATCATTAATGGTAGTGTTTTGAGCGTTGATAATCATTAAATGGACGACAAAGATTTGTTTATGGACGACAAAGACTTATATTAAATAACGCGCAGTGTTAGTACAACTTGGAAAAACAAAGTTGTGATCTTTTAATAAAATAAAATGTTAGTACAGGTTGGAAAAACAAAACTGTGAATAACGCGCTACATACAACAACGATTGTATTAAATAATCGTTGTTGTATGTCTTTTAATAAAATAAAATAAAATGCAGTATATAACAACAACAACAACAACAAGATTCGAACTCATGACTATGCACCACTTTTCACCACGGTTGGAAGTTCAACCATGACAAAAAGTGGCTTAAAAAAAATAAAAAACAAAACTCTATGTGCTAGAATTCGAACTCATGACAGCCACTTTTCACCACAGTTAGAAGTTCCAACTGTGGTGAAAAGTGACCTTAAAAATGAAAATAAAAGGAAAGCGCCTAATTGAATAGATTCTACAACGATGAATCCTTTGATCGTGGTGTGAAATAAAATTCGGTGGCGTTACGAAAGGTTTTTTTTTTGTAGTAGTGCTAGTGTAAAATCTTGTGTTTGGTTAAGGAATTATCAGTGTAAAATCCATGCTTGATTGTAAGAAGGTTTGTGAGCATAACTTTATACAAAACTAACATCTGGTTAAAGTGGAAACTCTCAAGGGAAATTCCGTGGGGACAAGAGTAGGAATTTATTGGGAAACTTTAATGTGGGTATTAAGGTATTTGAATGGTTCATTAACGTGTGGCTTAAAATACACAAAGGAAGACTCTTTAGAGGTTTTTTTTAATCTAGATCATTCATGAAATGTGGACAATAGAAAATCTCTTTCTGATTTTGTGTCTACGTTATTTGGAATAACCATAACCTAGAAGGCAAATCAACCATAGATGGTTGTGTTTTCTACTACGTAAGCATAATATTTTACACTTGTTGAAGGGGCACAAAAGTCAAGTGGTTGAGAAGCATGATTGATCAGGTAGAGATCACTGGAGAATGAGTAAATATACATTGTAATAGTCAAAGTGACATTAATCAATTGGACAATATTCAAGTGTATAATGAGAGGACAAATCACAATGACATTCATTTTCACTTAATAAGAAGTCAAGGGAGATTTTTGTTCAGAAGGTGGCTTCGAAAGAGAATTTAGCAGACGTGTTCACCAAATCATTTCCTAGATCAAGGTTCAAGCATTGCTTGGACTTTGTAAAGTTTGTTGAAGAATGACTATCTTTTTTTGGAGAGAGTGGCAAAATGGTTTATGGATAAATTGACATAACCATCAATTTTAAAGTCAGTGTAGAGAATTGTGGTAATTTGACTTCAAGTCCTATATGGGATGTTTCGCAAAAATGCATTGTGTTTGACATAAATGCATTGTGTTCCAAGAACACATTGTGCCCTAGAGGAACGCAGTGTGTTCATGCATTTTTTCTTAAACTGATGGTGTTTCATGGAAATACAATATGTTTTCTCTTACACATATAAAAAGCGCTTTTTCAACCTTTTGGGTTTTGAATTAAGAGATATGAAATTTTAGTGAGGAAAACTTAAGAGACAAAGGAATGAATTTTTACGACTCATTATTTTAAGAATTAGTGGGCACTTGAGATATATAAGGGGATTAGAAAACACTTTTAAACATCTTGAGTTTGTGTAATTCATATATTGAGTGGATGAGAGATTGAGAAACACTTGAGTAAAAAAGAGGAGATATTCTTATGCACTTGAAAGACAATTTTTTGATATCTCATCTTGAAATCTCTTATGACCACTCATGAAATATAATGGATCACATAAATGTTATCTCCACATATTAAATCCTTTTGATTGAATGTCGTAAACAAATTTTATGTGTATTCGTTTTTATTTCTTTTTCTTTTTGTTCTTGTTATTCTTGTTCTTGTGATTTACTTATGGTGTTTAGTAGATTTAATTTTTGTTGGAGACCATTTTAGTTGTTGTAATTCTTTACCTCACATATCAAAATTCTTAGTATAGTTGGACCTTTCAATCACCCAACATTATCAAAATTTCTAGTTTGAAAAAACTCATTTAAAGAGATTGAGATTTTTCCTTTTGTCTTATTCAAGTTCTACTATGTCGGTTTTCAATTAATAATAGATGAATCTTTCTAGTTGAACATGTTACTGACATATTACCCTCAAATCAATGTATATTCATAGAACAAAAATAGATCCAGCCTTCTTATCATCAACAAAAATCCAGGTTATTTTTATTCATGGGCTTCACTCTTAAAACATTGAAAAACATTTAAGTCATGTTAAAATTTGAATTAATTTTAATTCAACTTTACCAAATCATTGCATCCACTCATAAACACATATTGATACCATATCTTATCCAACTTAACATTTTTAACAATTACCTTGAAAAAACAACTCCAATGGAATAAAGATTATATATATATATATATATATATATATATATATATATATATATATATATATATATATATATATATAGTAACAAAAATATTGATTTATTGTGTTACATGAGTACAATTTCAAAGAAACATGATTAATAGATAAAAACAACAAATTTAAGACATGAAGAATGATCCTTTAATAAGGTATCAATTGAAACAACAACATAAAAATAGGAAGACAAGACAAAGATAACAAAAGATATCAATTAAATTTAAACACTTTGTTTGGCTGCAAGAAAAGCTAGCATAAAAGGAAGAAGAACAATGATGGCTGTAGGATAACTGAGGCTTCGTGGAGAGGCAGAAGGTGCATTTGCATCATAATCAGACCCACCACCATATTGAGCAGCAGCAACCCCAACTAAAACCAGAAGACAAGCAACAAACACAATGAATTTGTGTGGTGAAGCCATTGCTGAATATATGCACTATGTCAAATAATTTGTTTGATGTTTTGTACCAAAATGGGGTGTTAGTATAAATAGTGGAGAGGGATTGTGCAGTTTCGGCAAAATGATTCTTTCTTGTAGAATAAACAAACAAGAGAAAGTACTAATTAAGGTGTTAGCTGGCCTAGGACTTGGTTGAGGTTCCTAACATGTTTTCTTGTTTATAATAGATACATTAAATTCAACAATGAATTAATTATTTGTTTCTATCATTAGTATTTGTTGGAGGGAAGAATAATAATAAAGCTAATTAAATTACAGATCCAAGTTAGTGATGATGTTTGGCACATCGTTTATATGGATATGCATTATAATATTGCCAACTAATTACAATATTTTAGCATAAAATTGCAAGTTTGAAAACCATCTAAGTTTGGAGATTTGTGAGATTTGGATCAAACTCTAGTTTTAAGCATGAGGTCGAAGTCCGTTCACATGCTGCTGTCGAAGTGTTATACTGTCGAAATAATACATGTTGTAGTCGAATGTTGTTCTAACATGTATTAGTTAATATTGCTAGGGTTGTTAGCATATTGAATTGGGCCTTGTGTTAAGGATCCAATTGTTTAAGTTAGCTTGTACCCTAAGTTAGCTTGTAATGGGTATTTTGTTAAAAGCCCATTAGTTTAGTGTACTAGGTTTTATTATAAATAGCATGCTAGTCTCTCATTCTAGAGTGTGACAAAACCTAGAAAGAGTGAGAGTGGTTAGTTTGTTATTCTTGTATACTTGTAATCCTTGTTTGAAGGAGAAAGGAAAGAATAACAGTTTTATAACCAATCCTTGTTGTTTTTACTCTTGTTTTCTTTGTTAACCCTAACCCTTGTGAGTTCTTTGATCATAAAGAAACCGTAAATACTTTGTTTCAAGGTATCCGATTCACAACAAATTGGTGCGGTGAGCGTGGAGAAGATGCCTTCAACAAAGTATGAGATCGAGAAGTTCACTGGAGTGAACGACTTCGGTCTGTGGCGCTTGAAGATGAAAGCCCTACTGGTTCAGCAGGGTTGTTTGGAAGCGTTGAAGGGAATGGCAGCCATGGATGCTGCGTTAACGGAAAAAGAAAAGACTACCATGATCGAGAAAGCACACAGCGCAATATTGTTGAGCCTTGGTGATAAGGTTCTTCGACAGGTATCAAAGGAGACGACGACATCAGGGTTATGGGTGAAGCTTGAAAGCTTATACATGACCAAATCTTTGGTGAATCGACTCTACCTGAAACAAGCCTTGTATTCGTTCAAGATGAGTGAAGACAAAGCTTTGGCTGAGCAGTTGGATATGTTCAACAAGCTGATTCTTGATCTTGAAAATATCGATGTGAAGATCGATGACGAAGATCAAGCACTATTGTTGTTGTGCGCTTTGCCTAGAACACATGCTCACTTCAAAGAAACTCTCTTGTATGGAAGGGAGTCCCTGACCTTTGAAGAAGTTCAATCAACCTTGTACTCTATGGACCTGAACGAACGAAAGGAGCATAAACCTTCGACGGTTGGTGAAGGTTTGGCAGTTAAGGGAAAATTCTTGCGAAAGGATGGTAGGTTCGACAAGAAGAAAGGTAAAACTCAGCAGAAGTCTTCTAGTGGCGAAACATATGGTTTTCGATGTTATCATTGTAAGAAGGAGGGTCACACAAGAAAGGTGTGCCCTGAACGCCTGAAAGATCATGGAGGTAAGGATAATGGCAACGCAGCCATTGTTCAAGATGACTTCGACTCATCTGATGTTCTTGTAGTTTCAAGCAGCGACGCAAGAAAAGAGTGGATTATGGATTCAGGATGCACTTGGCACATGACTCCAAACAGAGAATTGTTCGAAGAGCTATGTGATCAAGATGGTGGATCGGTGCTGCTGGGAAACAACAAATCCTGCAAAATTGCAGGTATTGGATCTCTGAGATTCAAACTCCATGATGAGTCAATAAGGTTATTGACTGAAGTCAGGTGTGTGCCTGACTTAAAGAGAAATTTAATTTCTCTTGGTGAATTCGACAAGAAGGGATAAGTTTTCCAAGGAGAGAAAAGTATCCTAAGAGTCATGAAGGGGTCGAAGGAAGTCTTGAGAGGCGTGAAGAAACAAGGCTTGTATACCCTTGAGGCTGAGGTTGTAAGTGGTTCGACAAATACTGTATCCACGAAACATGTGTCGAAGACATATTTAAGGCACATGAGATTGGGCCATGTCAGCGAAAGAGGCCTAGTCGAATTGGGGAAGCAGAACCTGCCAGGTGGTGACAAAGTCGAAAAGTTGGAGTTTTGTGAATCTTGTGTATTTGGTAAATCCTGTAGGGCGAAGTTCAACAAAGGCAAGCAAAGAACACGTGGATCCCTTGATTACATTCATGCTGATCTTTGGGGGCCTGCAAGGAATCCTTCACACTCAGGTGCAAAGTATTTTCTATCCATTGTTGATGACTATTCCAGAAAGCTATGGGTATTCATTCAGAAGACGAAGGATGAAACTTTTGAGAACTTCAAAAGTTGGAAGATTCTGGTCGAAACTCAAACTGGCAGAAAGGTTAAGAGGTTGAGAACCAACAATGGCCTTGAGTTCTGCAACCAAGCGTTCGACAGTTACTGTGTTGAGTCTGGGATTGCAAGGCATAAGACTGTAGCAGGTACTCCTCAACAAAATGGCTTAGCTGAGAGATTCAATCGAACAATCCTTGAAAGGGTTAGATGCATGTTGGTTAGTGCTGGATTGAAGAAGGTGTTTTGGGCTGAAGCTGTTTCGACAGCTGCATATCTGATAAATAGATGTCCTTCGACTGCATTAGATATGAAGACACCTGAAGAAGTTTGGTCGGGAAATCCACCTAGTCTCGACAGACTGAGAGTATTTGGCTGTGTGGCCTATGCTCACATTAGGCAAGACAAGGTCGAACCTAGAGCTCTGAAGTGCATGTTCATGGGATACCCTGAAGGAGTCAAAGCTTATAGGCTATGGTGCCTAGAGCCAGGTCACAAGAGGTGTATCACCAGTCGAGATGTAGTTTTCAATGAAGCTGAGATGGCTTTCAAGAAAATTGATGTTGCTAACGAAGAGCTGGAACAGGGAGAGATTACTGTTGAGGTGGAGCATGTTGATGCTGAAGTGCGTACCCCAGATGAAGTCGAAGATGAAACAGAAGATGTTGTCGAAGATGAGGAAACTGATAATGACTACCTGTTAGCAAGAGACAGGTTGAGAAGAGTCATCAAGCCACCTCAGAGACTTGGGTATGCAGATCTTATAACTTATGCCTTAATCTCTGCAAGTGAGGTTCTCGACGAAGAACTTAGAGACTATAAGGAAGTTATGAGGAGTCGAAAGAAGACTGGATGACTGAAAGCCATGGATGATGAGATGAAATCTCTTCATAACAACGACACATGGGAACTGATCAAGAAACCTGCTGGAGCCAGGTTAGTCAGCTGTAAATGGATTTTCAAAGTCAAGGAAGGAATCGAAGGAGTGGCGTCAAAAAGATACAAGGCAAGGTTGGTTGCTAGGGGGTTCACTCAGAAAGAAGATGTCGATTTCAATGATGTGTTCTCGCCTGTTGTAAAGCATAGATACATTCGAATGTTGTTAGCCATGGTGGTACAGTTCGATCTTGAACTGGAACAGATGGATGTGAAGACTGCGTTCTTGTATGGTGATCTAGATGAAATAATCCTGATGAGGCAACCTGAAGGGTATGTCAAAAAGGGGAAGGAAGATTATGTGCGCAAGCTGAAGAGATCTTTATATGGACTGAAACAATCTCATCGACAGTGGAATAGGAGATTCGACAAGTTCATGGCACGCATAAGTTTCATCAGAAGTCAGTTCGACCACTGTGTTTACTTTAGATTTCGACCTGGTAATTCATTTGTTATTTTGTTGCTTTATGTGGATGATATTCTAATAGCAAGCAACAATGTCGAAGAGGTAAGGAGGGTGAAGGCTGAACTCAGTAAGGAGTTCGAAATGAAGGATCTGGGAGCTGCATCCAGGATTCTTGGGATTGACATCCGAAGAGATAGAAAGCAGTCGAAATTATGCTTATCTCAAGAGGCATACCTACGGAAGATTCTCAAAAAGTATGGTATGTCGAATTCAAAGCCTGTTGTAACTCCGACAAACCCTCAATTCAAGCTGAGTATAGATCAGTGTCCCAGTACTGATGTCGAAAGAACTTATATGAATAGCATTCCATATGCTAATATAGTTGGTTCTTTAATGTATGCTATGGTCTGTACTAGACCCGACATAGCATATGCAGTAAGTCTTGTAAGCAGGTACATGGCGAATCCTGGAAAGGCTCACTGGCAAGCATTGAAGTGGATTTTAAGGTACATAAATGGGTCTCTGAATAGAGTCCTAATTTATGGTAGAGCCTTGGGTGATGATAGTAAAACAGCAGTCGAAGGATATGTCGACTCTGATTATGCAGGTTGTATGGATACCAGAAAATCTATTTCTGGATATGTGTTCACTATGTTTGGGACAACAATCAGTTGGAAAGCAACACTTCAGAAGGTGGTTGCCTTATCAACCACTGAAGCGGAATATATTACCTTAACTGAAGCTGTGAAAGAAGCAGTGTGGCTTGAAGGTTTTGCAAATGAGCTGAAACTTCAAGGTCTAGTTATCACTGTTAAATGTGATAGTCAGAGTGCAATACACCTGTCGAAGAACTCAGCCTATCATGTGCGAACCAAGCACATTGATGTGAGGCTGCATTTCGTCAAAGGGGTAATCGAGCGTGGAGAAGTCCAAGTGCTGAAGGTTTCGACAGATTATAATGCTGCTGATATGATCACCAAGACATTGCCAAGTTGCAAGTTTTTCCACTGTATGCAGTTGATAAAGTTGCATGAAGAAAACTAGTTCGTTTTTCGTGTTAGAGTTAGATCCAAGGTGGAGATTTGTGAGATTTGGATCAAACTCTAGTTTTAACCATGAGGTCGAAGTCCGTTCACATGCTGCTGTCGAAGTGTTATACTGTCGAAATAATACATGTTGTAGTCGAAGGTTGTTCTAACATGTATTAGTTAATATTGCTAGGGTTGTTAGCATATTGAATTGGGCCTTGTGTTAAGGATCCAATTGTTTAAGTTAGCTTGTACCCTAAGTTAGCTTGTAATGAGTATTTTGTTAAAAGCCCATTAGTTTAGTATGCTAGGTTTTATTATAAATAGCATGCTAGTCTCTCATTCTAGAGTGTGACAAAACCTAGAAAGAGTGAGAGTGGTTAGTTTGTTATTCTTGTATACTTGTAATCCTTGTTTTAAGGAGAAAGGAAAGAATAACAGTTTTATAACCAATCCTTGTTGTTTTTACTCTTGTTTTCTTTGTTAACCCTAACCTTTGTGAGTTCTTTGATTATAAAGAAATCGTAAATACTTTGTTTCAAGGTATCCAATTCACAACAAAATTGATATAAATTTTGGGATTTCATCCAACTATATTATAACAATTTTTGCTATGTTTTGATTATATTATTATTAAATGAAATATTGGTTGCTATTAAATTCATTAGTTTATTTTAACAGAAATCGTGTCACAAATTTTCTAATTTCTTAAAGGTCACAATTAATTGTGGTCCTTTTAAAAATAGACTAATGTTATGATAATGTTTAGACTAGTTAATATTGGGATCAATTTGTAATGGGTTTAATTGGAAACTTAATTCTAGAATTTCTTATTATTGTTATTATCGTGGAATTAAAAGGTTCAAACACACCAAAAAGATTATATATGGAACAAAGAATATTGATAACTAAAATAAATCACATTAAGTTAAAAATCAATCTATCAAACAAACAGTGTAAGTAAATCCGAACAATTAAAATAAATAGTTCACATATAATTTAGTGAGTAGAATTAAGTGAATACACAAGGTCGTTGTTAGTTTGAAACACATTCAGTTTAGTTCACAACTGATTTCTTATCAGAGTATAGTTTTCTTTGAACTTATCAAAGGTGCCACTTTTATTTTACAAAATATAGACTCATACACTTCTAGAAAATTCATATTTAAAATTAAATAAATACAAACCCCACCTCCCCGTTTGCTACCTTTGTCAGATGCTAAATATTCGAGTGAACATACTCTAACAATCCATTAGAATTATGCACGCCACCCGTAAATTCCACGTGTTGTTTGCCTAGTATGCAATGATCAAAAAATTATAGTTTGTTTAATTTGTCACTTTTTGGAAAACCTTCTTGAGATAACTCAACCAACCCTCTTTGGATAACATGCCCTAATCACAAGTGCCATAACTAGGTTCAGTACTGAAAGTCTTGACTAGGTAATCATGAATGACCAATAATAGTTAGACCATCTAACATACACAACCCATAATTTTAGACCCTTAAGACATTATCAATGTACCATTCAAAGTTTTATACATTTCTCATTCAAATTAGTACAATAGCCTAAATCATCGAACATGCTTATGGAGTGTGAATTTTCCTTAAATTCAAGAACATACATCATATCACATAGAAGGAACTCATGATTATTGAACAATTAAAGCCTAATTGTGCCAATACCATGAACCTTGGAAACCTTAATTTACCTTGCCAAACGAATACACCCTCTTTCTGCTCCATAGTCTCAAAATGGTCTTTCCTTGGGCACGTGTGATAAGAGCATCCTATTTCCATGATTCAACTCTTCTTTATCTCCAAACTTGTTATCACTAGGGCACCAACACTCTCATAACCACCCTCATTTGAGGTAATTGAAATCTAAACATAATCTTCTTGATTCTCCCTTTAGACAATCCTTCTTGAAGTGGCCGATTTTATAACAAGTGAAGCATTTTAACTTTCATTTATCAAAACTCGTGTACTTCCAATTTAGGTTTCTCTACTCTCAGTCATTCCTCTTGAAACACTCAATAATTAATTATTACCTTCAACCGTTGATTTTTTTCATCTTGGTTATTTCTTTAGTTATGACGCCCAATAGAATCTCATTTGTTATATCCGTAGTTTTAGGATTGGCAACAATTTTACTAAAACATGGTTCACAGCAGGATACTGTGTGTGATGTTCTGACATGCTGTTCAGTTCACCTTGGGAGCAGATGTTCTGACAGATGTTGTAACACGCTGTACCAGAACATCAGTTCTGGCTGTTTCTAAATCTTGACAGTTTTGATTTGATTATGTGATATTCCTTTTGGATATATCTCAGTAATTTTCGCAGGTCAAGAAGATTTTATCTGGAACAATTTTTTGTATCTCCAGCTGTACACAAGTTGCCAAAATTGGATGATGAGACAATTTAGGAAACTTTATGTTTTGTTTCATGATTTTAGGAGATCTTTTCTGCACAAATGGTGCAGCCCTTAGCGTATGAATCAAAGAATATTTTGGTGAAGATTTCGAAGCCCATGGATTTCTAAGGACTATTTAAAGAAGACCTAAACCTAATGTATCTCACGGCTTTCACTTTTGTAAAATAAGGGGAGGTTATATAGTGTTAGGTTTGAGAGTCTCTTGTGTAATTTTGTGTGTCACCCATGTATCTTTTGATACATTGTGGTAGACTATTTTTGTATTGTTAATTGTCCACTCTAAAGCTTGTAAGCAAGACTGTATTGTTCTTGGTTGAAGCTTTTAAGCAAAACCAAGTATTGTAGTTGGAAGAGTATTATTTTTTTTTTCTTGAGGTATTATCACTAGGACTGTGACTGATTAGGAAGTGAGATGGGGATCTCATATCTAGAGGGTTTCTAGGTAGAAGTTGCACAAGGTAGTGATTAGGCGAGAAGTTGTAAACGAACGCGTTTAGATTTGAACTAATGCTATCATAGTGAATTTCCTTCCTGGCTTGGATGCCCCTAGATGTAGGTGATGTTGCACCGAACCGGGTTACCAATTGACTGTGTTATTTATGTTTCTGCATTTTATTTTAAATTTGGTTTATTTTACTTTCCTGTCAGACAAAAGATGTCGTAACATCTGTCTTGGCATGTTGTACTGATGTGAAGACATCAGTATTATTAATGTGTGTTACAGTGCCAGAATTTCAATTGGCATCAGAGTTAGCACCATAGTCAGTTTTGGGTGAGCTTCAGGGAGTACTTTTCTGGTATTGTATGATCTTTGGAAGGATAGGTGATCTTGGAATTGTGTCGCCAAGAGTGTGTTTGGATCCTTGTGGGTAAGAGTTTGTGTTGACTCTTGTTCTCTAGAAGTGGTGTATCCATGGAGTTGATAGGCATGTGTTCAAATTGTTATATACATGTATGGTGGCCAAAAGTGTTTGGGATCCTCTCAAGACTTTTCTTGAAGGGACATCTGGTCAGCAGGATTTTGAGGTCTCTATCCAAGAAGCATGTCATGCATTTGTCTTCTGTTGAAGAAAAATATCAAGACACCATTTGCTATGGTGGACCTGTTAGGTCTATATTTTATTGATCTATCTTTATGTGTGACAGTATTGATTTGAAGAACAAGAGGACTAATTAAGGTGTTATCTGGCCTAGGACTTGGTTGAGGTTCCTAACATGTTTTCTTGTTTATAATAGATACATTATTAATTTTTTTTTTCTATCATTAGTATTTGTTGGAGGGAAGAATAATAATAAAGCTAATTAAATTACAGATCCAAGTTAGTGATGATGTTTGGTACATCATTTATATGGATATGCATTATAATATTGCTAACTAATTACAATATTTTAGCATAAAATTGCAAGTTTGAAAACCATCTAAGTTTGGAGATAGATATAAATTTTGGGATTTCATCCAACTATATTCATAACAAGTTTTGCTATGTTTTGATTATATTATTATTAAATGAAAGACTTAAATAGTCTTTTTTTTCATCCATTTTTTTAATCTTCAGAATTTTATGTAAGCATTTTTTTTTGTCTTAAATTTTAAAATGAAAAAAAATTCAAAATTTGATCTCAAGAAGAATTGAACCCATGACATTGGCAATTATAAGAGATTATCTTTTCACTAGGCCACTCATTTCATTTGATTATTACATTGCAACAATGATATATATTACTTAAGTGTTTCAGTATTTACACTTGCAATTATTGTTTACACTAATGTTTCACCACCATACATACATAAAAATCACATACATAAATCACTTGCAACCTGTAGCGAGCAATTTTGGACGTGGTTCTTAAGCACTTCCGCTCTGGGTTACTACAGGTCGATTCATTTTTTGTCCTATTGAAGCTGATGAAGGAAGGGAAATAGATGTCTCCAACTAACCCTACTTTGCAAACTGAGGTCAAACAGTCAAAATTGTTGGTTTACAGATGCGATCAATGTGGGAGGCCTCTCTCTGGTTATTTTGGTTGAATTTAGACTTTTGGTATGGAATACGGACTCAGATATTTTGATGGATATGTGAGGATTTGTGACCTGGGGTTTTTGATGTGGTGTGCTCGCTAAGATTTTTCTTTCACTCTTATGCCTACGTATTCCCATTTACCGAAACAGGGAAATCAGAGCGATCGTAGTTCCTCCTATTCTATGGGAGAAAATGGTGTTTCAGTGTCTTGTTAAAAGCCCAAGGCGTGAAGCTGAAAATGTGGTTTATATCTTGTTCAAAGCCCAAGATGTGAAGCTGAAGGGTCTATTTGTATCTTGTTTGAAGCCCAAGATGTGAAGCTAAAAAGGTGTTGTCTTTAGAGAGAAATTTGTCATCTTTAAAGGGGTTTGTTTGTCACAACTGTTGGGTGACTGACTATAAAGGGGGATTACTTTAACCGGGATATGCGAATCCTAGCAATGCCATAATTTCCTTTATAGGGGGTTTTAACCTGAAGGAGAAGACTTTAACTCAGTGTAGAGCAATGCTATCTTTCCTTAGGAATTTCTCATGCTAAAAGAGGGACAGTGGCGTGGATGTAAATAATCCAGAGGCTTGCCGCTTACAGCAATTAGATGAAAGGAGTTGTTGATGTTTGTATCCTGTGAACGAGGCACAGTTTTGATGCTAAAAGGTTGATTGACTCAACCGGGGTTTTTCTTATACGAAGCCTAAGAGGAGGCTATTGGCCCAACAAGAGGGTGTTTTAATGTGTCTCGTACAAAGCCCGAGAGAGAGGCTAAAAGGGTTGACTCAACAAGAGAGTTCTTTTAGATGTGTCTTGTACGAAGCCCAAGACGGAGGCTAAAGGTTGACTCAACAAGAGAGTCTTTTATACTCAACAAGAGAGTGTTTTGTATCTCGTACGAAGCTTGAGATAGAGGCTAAAAGAGAGATTGACTCAACAAGAAAGTCTTTTATACTCAACAAGAGAGTGATTTTGTAACTCGTACGAAGCCCGAGATAGAGGCTAAAAGGATTATTGACTCAACAAGAGAGTCTTTTTGTATCTCATACGAAGCCCGAGATAGAGGCTAAAAGGATTGTTGTTTCAGTTGAGTGACAGGTCCAGTAGGTTGGTTAAAAGAGAAAATCAATTCTTATAAAGAGACTGATTAAAGGTAAGGCTATGCTTTGGGATTGATCAGAGGATCAGGGTTATTTCCTGTTCTTTAAGGAAATGGGGAATCCAGAGGGTATTGGAGACTGTCCGAGTCTACTGGTGTTTTCCCTACTTGAGAATTCCTTCGAGACTCAAGGAGATTAGACTGTCCAAGTCTAGAGTTTTATCTTTTGTACTATACTTAAAGAAACGGTAGTAGTACGTTCACGGTAGAAGGATCTAGACTCTTTGAAAGACTGTTCTATTAAGATGACTAATTTCTGTTCCTATACCTCTAGGAGGTCGTCGGGAAAATTTGTACGAAGCCCAAGAGGAGGCTGGAAACTTTTAAGAAGCCGAGGGACAATTTGTACGAAGCCCAAGAGGAGGCTTTCTTCCCAAAGGAAGAATCCTTATACGAAGCCTAAGAGGAGGCTGTGAATACTTCTAAGAAGCCGTAGGGTCCTTGTACAATGCCCAAGAGGAGGCGGGGATACTTTTAGGAAGCCTGTGGGTCCCCAAACCCCGAGAAGTTCAAGACATGCCATTCACCGAGAATGGATCAAGCCAGGAAAGTCCGAGAATTTGGAAGAAACTCAAGAGATGCCATTCACGGAGAAAAGATCATCTCTGGGGAGTAGAGTTTCTTTGACAATTTCTAAGAGTGACAGTCTGAGAAAGGGTTCAAATAGAATCTACCTTTCACATCTCCATATTGTTTAACCCCAAGAGGAGGGAAGACTGTGTCTGGTAATCCTATGGGGATCTAGTTTTGATTGTATTTAAGAGTGACCAACAAGGCTTAGTGCTAGACGTAGTTGCCGGGGAAACTCTAAATATCTATACTAGTATTACACAGTTGATATGAGTTTATGAAAGAAGACTTACAGTGAAACAGCCCCACAATACAGTTATATGTATATGAAAGCGGATAAAGAAAGCATATAAACACTTACTCGGTTACAAAGCTTCCATGTTGTTTGGTTAGTTGTTCAACAAAAAAAGATTGAAAACAACAGTATATTCAAAATTAAAGGAGAAAGTATTTTGAAAAGATGTTGGGGCTTACAGCTCAAGGAGAGGCCCAAGGTTTATCAGTGATTGCACTGTCGTTTTGTACAGAGGGACTTATACAAGTGACTAAGGCCCAAGAAGGTTTTCTGTACAAAGGGATGGGTTTTACACTCTCTCAAGAGGCCCAAGTGTTTAAAGAAAAATAATGGGGCTTACAACACGAGGGTAGGCCCAGATGATTGGTTTTTTATTTGCGATCGCGCCGAAGTTTTCTTTTAACGCATGGGGACTTATACAATGTCTGAGGCCCAAAAAGTTTTGGTTAAAAGGGGATTGGGTCTTACACTCTAATAGAGGCCCAAAAGATTTATTTTTGTACAAGTGGTGGGGCTTACAGCTCAAGGAGAGGCCCAGGGTCATTTGTTTGAAAATGGAGATCGCGCAGAGATTTTTGAAAACGCGGTGGGTCTTATACAATGCATTGAGGCCCAAAATGATTTGGTTTTCAAAGGGGGTTGGGTCTTACACTCTAATAGAGGCCCAAAAGATTTTGAATGGGTCTTATAGCTCGAGGAGAGGCCCAGGGTTTGTTTTTCAACGGACGATGATCGCGTCGAACTTTTTGAAATACAACGGGACTTATACAATAAGTGAGGCCCAAAATAGGTTGTATTTACAAGGGATTGGGTCTTACACTCTATTAGAGGCCCAAGGTTGTTTGGAAAAGTTTGTTAGGGAGAAAATCAATAAAACCCTAATTTCATTTTTTTAAAGGCATTTTTCAAAGAAAAATCAAGTAAAAAATGATAAAAATATAAAATAAAATCATTAATCATGTTATAAACAATGATTAAAATTTATAAAAAAGTATTTTATCCACATGAATATTTAAAATCATTTTGGTTTTAAAAATCAAGAAAAAGAAATCATTTTAAAAGCATTTAAAACAATTTAAAACAATATTTTTGAATAGATTAAAAATATATCAAATAATTATATTTTTTGTGATTTTTTGTGGATTAAAATATTATGGAGTATGAATAAGAAGTGTGCAAAACAAAATTGGAAAATGATGATTTTGCTATGTAAAAGAATTGGTTGAGTTTTTGAAAAATAACTTAAGAAAAAGAGGAAAGATGTCACAACATCACATTCGACATCTTTCATGAGTTTTGAAGATGAGAGAAAAAGGAAAGATGTCACAACATCACATTCGACATCTTAAAAAAACAGAACTGGAACTTTAGTTTCAACATCTTTTTTAACAAACTTCAAACATTCATAACTCTCTCAATTTTTAACGAAATTAAAATCCGTAAGAACCTATCTTGACCAATTTTTCGCAAGGAATCCAATGGTATTACTCATGCACACTGAAACTTAATGTACAAAACACACAAAGCAAAAAACCAGAACTGCACATGTAGTTTTCGACATCTTTTGTCGTCAAACTTCCAACACGCATAACTCTCTCAATTTTTAACGAAATTAAATCCGTAAGAACCTATCTTGACCGATTTTTCAGAAGGAATCCAATGGTATTACTCATGCACACTGAAACGTAATGTACAGAACACACAAAGCAAAAAACCAGAACTGGACTGTGATTTTAAAACAACATAAACTCCACATATACACATGTTAAAGTGCAAACAGTAGGAGGATCACATCGTACACATTAAGGACTACATTTTTGCTTCAAGAATTGTTCAATATGATGCATGTATGTGGACAACAAAGGAAAGCATAATTCAAAGAATTCAAGTTGTGAATTTTACCTCTTTTTTGGAGATTTTGTGCAACCTACCAAGTGCTTTGTTCCAGAAATGATTTGATGCTTTGGACACCCTTAAATGACCTCTAAGAAGCTTTTAGGTTGGTTGGAATCAGCTGGAAACCTCTGGAGCAAGTTGGAGCTCTTTCTTGCAAAATGGTCAAAAGTGGCCAAAATGCCAACTCTCTCAAATGGTGTTCCAGATGGGGGGAACCATTTGGGACAGTTCAAGGATGATATTTGGAGTGTGTTTGAGGTTTTATCTAGTTTGGAAAGTGACTGAATCAAGACATGGCTTGAAAAATGCAAAAAAGTCCAATTTTTGAGGTTTTGAGAGGTGACTTTGTGATTTTGGGGTTATAGGTCACTTGTGAGAGTTTGGACAGCTTAGATATGACATATTGGATGTGTTTGGATCATGAGCTGTGATGGAAATGCTCTCTAACTCAAAAACTCAGAATTACCTTGCTAAAGAATGCATTTTGGAGTGAAAGAAGTGATTTTGAGGAAAGCATCTGTTTGATGGCTTTGGTGTACTCAAACTGAGCACAAATGAGCTCTATTTATAGTAGAGCAAGTTTTTTTTGCAAGAAATAGTGAATGGTGGCTGCAGCAGAGGTTTGGCAAATGTTGGCCAATGAAAATCCAAGTCTCCTCTAGCCATTGACTAGAGGTTAGGGCACAGGCTGCTGGTTCCCTAGTTGTTGGAGGAATCTTGACTGAATTCAGTTAGAGGAAGCTCAGTTCATGCCACCTCTAAGCATCCATTAAATGCTCCAAACCAAAATTGGAGTCTTGTCCCTCTTTTAGGGTTTTCTAGGTTTGGCATGCTACTTGTGGAATCTTGGACTTGGGAGGCTTATGGATCAGATCATCCCCTTTGGATTTGATCCTCAGATGTGTCCAAAATGATGACAAGGCTTAAAAATTCGCGGGGCACAAGAAATGTGCAAATCTGTCCTGAAACCTGTCTTAAAAATCAGCTGCAGCAAGCCTTGTTGTAAAATCCATAACTTCTTACTCAAGAATGATAAATGGCTGTTCCAGGACTTTATAGAAAGCTGAGATGACATACTTCAACTTTGATGTTTGACCCTAGACTTGGTTCAACTTGGATCATGGAGAAAAACATCCTTGAAGTTGGGACATTCTTGCTGGAAAAATATTAATGATGTCCTATGAAATGTTGAAACATTTGACAACTTTGAACATTAACAATTCCAAACTCTAATCACTTATATCTTTTAATCCACTATGATAGTTTGAGTTGAAGTGAATTGCACCTTTGATGCTTGTCCTTCATGGTGACAAAGCTTGAAAATTGTGTGGCACAAGAAAAAGTGCACAAAATCTGTCCTAAAAAATAGCTGCAGCAAGCCTTACTGTACAGTCCATAACTTCCTGCTCGAGTATGATAAATGGACGTTCTACAACTTTCTGGAAAGCTGAGATTACGTACTTCAACTTTGATGTTCAAGGTTTGTGAAGATGAGCCTTGTAAATTTGCCAAAAATGACCTTGAACTTGTGTGATCAAGTCTGTCCTAAAAGCTGTCATGAAAATTCTGTTTTATCAATGCCTTTTACAGAGACCATAACTTTCTGCTCGAGAATAATAAATGAGCTTTCTAGGACTTTCTGGAAAGGTGAGATGACGTACTTCAACTTTGATGTTCAAGTTTTGGCTTGAATCAACTTGGATCATGGTGAAAAACGTCCTTAAACTTGGGACTTTCTTGATGGAAAAATAATTAATGATGTCCTATGAAATGTCGGAACATTTGACATTAAGAATTCCCAACTTTGGTCACTTATATCTTTCAATCCTGATGATATTTTGAGTTGATTCCTTCTTCAATGTTGAAGTATCAAATACCCTCTTTAAAAGTAGTTCTTACGCAAAATCAATGTATGCTTTGATCAATAGTTACAACCTTGAAAAGTTGTGCACTTGAACATGATTTTAACTTAGAAAAAATTTCTAAGTTTCTTTCAATTTGATCAATTTTGCAATTTTGCATGATTTCTTGATTTAAATTTGATCAAATTAAATCATCCATCATATTTTCTTGAGTAATAGCTTGTGAAGCTCAAAGTTGACCAAAAGTCAAACTTTGACTTTCTGCGTCAGTTGACTTTTTATTATATGAACTTGAGGCTTGATCCACTTGAAATGTTGCACTCTTGTGCTTAATTCTTGATGTGGGAGTCCTCTTGATCCATTGTGGATGTTTGAGAGGTTAGACAAGTTGAAGATCATGTCATTTCTTGATTGATCCTTTGTCTAAGAACTCTGAGAGGGCTTAAAACCCTAATTTTGACTGTAGTAAGTGTTCACCCATCTTTAGGGATACTGATGAGGCAACATGGTTCATCCATATTGTGATGATGATTTGCACAATGATGGGAAATCTTAGGGAACAAAATTTGGGGTATGACAGATGCCCCTATTTAATCTTCTTGGACCCGAAGGTATGAATGACGAAGGTATTCGGGCATTCGGGGTGCAAGAGGATTAAATATCGGAATACCCGAAATTTTGATGGTGATTAAGAATGGTAGTTCACGTATCCTTCTTCTTTTGCTAAGCAATGATGCTTAGAAAAGGTAAAAACTTCCCCTCGATCCTGGCTTCCTACCAAGGAACTGGTCTTAGTTTCTGAAATAAACTTCCCCTCGATCCTGGTTTCTAACCAAGGAACTGGTCTTAGTTTCTGATGTAAACTTCCCCTCGATCCCGGTTTCTAACCAAGGAACTGGTCTAAGTTTTCTGAAGTAAACTTTCCCTCGATCCTGGTTTACTACCAAGGAACTGGTCTAAGTTTCTGATGTAAACTTCCCCTCGATCCTGGTTTCCTACCAAGGAACTGGTCTAAGTTTTCTGAAGTAAACTTCCCCTTGATCCTGGTTTGCTACCAAGGAACTGGTCTCAGTTTTTGAAATAAACTTCCCCTCGATCCTGGTTTCCTACCAAGGAACTGGTCTCAGTTTCTTTTGTTAATAAACTCTCTTGACAAGGGACGTTATTCATAGCAGTTTTCCTCAAACTTCTCGCCGAATTTTCCTAGGGAGATGCCATTTGATAGAAAAAAATTTGATGTCAGAGTTGCTGGGGAACCCAGTCGTCTGAGTTGTAGAGGTGCACAAACTTCTCTGTTGGAGACGCCATTTGTCGACTCTACTGGGGAAAACGAGTCTCTTGAGAGACTGCTTTCACGCTTGGGGATATTACATCATACTTTTCTCGGGATCTTCCCGGAGAAATACCATATGATGTGATCCAATTTTGAGGTGCTAATGACCTTTTCATCAGTGGTTTTTTTTCAGAGAAAAACTGCTGTATTGCCGAATCTCTGCTTAAGAGGCTTCCTCCAGGGATTTTACTTATTCCGGGAAAGCGAAAATATCATCTTCAATGGCGAAGAGTGACATCGGTTGAAGGTTCTTTGGTCTTTCAGAGGTTCAAGTTATCAAAGTGGTCAAGGGCCAATTCTGATCCAAAAATAAACTGGAGGAGAGAGATTGTTCAGACGCAACCTTTCCTGACGAGGAAAGAACTTGACAACTCGATTGAGAGGACTCTTATCACTAGGGGACAAGATCGACTAGAGTGATACTGATGCAATATGAATATGAATGTAAATCAATAATGCATGATGTATGTATGTATATGCTGACAAAACTGACGCGACATACAGACTAATAGATGAACATGACTGGATACTCGGCCATCGCGGGGCGAAGAAGTACCGCTGGTTCAAGATAGCAATTCCGCCTTGCTTAGGAGAAACGGACCCTGTTGGGGAGCGACGATGGTCGGGCTTCGGAGATGAGAACTCGGCCGAAGAGGTCAGATGGAGCATTCACATCTGACATAACTGATCCTTCATTCAGGCACACTGGTTTAGAAGGAGTACTTTGATTATGCACTTTGAGGCTCGAACACCTTTGGAGAAGCGATCGATGTTCAACCGTCAAAAGAAATTGCCATCTTTATTTTTAAAAGCAGAATAATTTTAACAAGTAAATTCATTTTTGTTTCGTTTCAAGAATCGTTGATCATGTTAAAAACATCATTATGTAAAGCTAAAACAAATAAGAATTGCAAACAAAAGCACAAGGGCTCAAATTTTATTGATAGGATGGAGATCAGCAAAATGCATGATTCCATAGAGTATTTACAAAGTTTAGAAAATGGTAATTTACGGGAAGATGGCTACATTTAAACATAACGACCACTATCCTTCTACCAACTTTGAATTCTGGGCATCCTGAGCTTCTGTCGAAGATGACCTTGACCGGAGTTTCTGATGGATGGCATGACTGCTGCTAAGGGACTTGCCCCTGTTGAACATAGTTACTTGCCATTATCCCTAACTTTTTCCTGGATTGGATTTTGAGATTTCCAATCCACCGGGAAGATTTTTTGACTTTGTCTCTAATTTTTTCCTGGACCGCCCTTTCGAGTTTTCAATCCACCGAGACGTTTTTTTTTTTTAGTTTAGGCAAAGTATTTCTTGACTACATCAACATTTGTGGGGTAGGCAAATTCTTCTCCATCCATGGTCGCTAGTCTCAAGGCGCCGCCTGAGAAAGCTTTCTTGACCACATAGGGACCGTCATAATTCGGAGTCCACTTGCCCTAGGAATCAGTGAGGAATGATTGTATCATCTTGAGCAGTTTGAAGATTGGCGCGCATGTCGCGGTCATGAGGAATATGAATCTGGAGATATAGTTCAAACGTCCCAGGAATCCTCTGACTTGTTTTTCAGTTTTCGGAGAAGGCATTTCTTGAATGGCCTTGACCTTGTTAGGATCAACCTCAATTCCTTTCTGGCTGACGATGAACCCTAAGAGTTTCCATGAACGGACACCGAAGGTGCACTTATTGGGATTCAAGCGGAGTTTGTACTTTCTCAACCGCTCGAATAGTTTTGACAGGTGGGTCACATGTTCCTCCTCTGTCTTAGATTTTGCAATCATATCATCGACATATACCTCGATTTCTTTGTGTATCATGTCATGAAAAAGAGTAGTCTTGGCCCTTTAATAGGTTTCCCCGGCGTTCTTCAAACCGAACGACATCACCTTGTAACAAAAGGTACCCCATGGGGTAATGAACGAAGTTTTCTCCATGTCTTTCGGCGCCATTTTGATTTGGTTATAGCCCGAAAATCCATCCATGAAGGAGAAAACTTTGAACTTTGTTGTACTGTCTACCAGCATGTCAATGTGTCGTAAAGGAAAGTCGTCCTTTGGACTAGCCTTGTTTAGATCTCTATAATCGACACACATTCTGACTTTTTCGTTCTTTTTTGGAACTGGTACGATGTTGGCTAACCATTGAGGATATTCAGACGTAGCGAGGAAACCCGCGTCAATCTGTTTCTGTACCTCCTCTTTGATTTTGATGGCCATGTCCGGGTGAGTCCGTCTCAACCTCTATTTTACTGGTGGACATTCTGATCTCAACAGTAAATGATGTTCCACGATGCTGGTATCCAACCCTGGCATATCCTGATAGGACCAAGCAAATACATCGGGGATTTCTTTGAGAAGCTTTACCATACCTCCTCGGGCAGTTGGACTGAGCAGTGCCCCAATCCTGATTTCTTTTCTCTCTTTTTCCGAACCTAAGTTTACCGTTTCCAACGGCTCTTTATGAGGTTCAATGGACCTTTCCTCCTGTCTGAGTAATCGGGAGATCTCTTTTGGAATTTCGTCGTCATTTTTTTCTTCAGCCTCAAATACCGGGAACTCAAAGTTGGGAGAAGGCATCGGATTGTATGTTTCAAAGGGGTTTAAAATAAGCAATCTGCATGACGGTATGATTTGTGTTTAGAAGAGATAGAGGAAATGCAAGAGTGTGTGCAGTGTATTTCTTTTACTACTTGTTTTATTATTGATTTGTTTTTTAGGATTACCATTTTCTGAAAAAAGCAAAAAGAGAAAACAGTAATTAATGCGGAAATTATAGAACGACGTTATTTTATTAATGAACAAGTCGATTCTTGAAACTACAGCCCTATAAAACAAAACTCTGTCGCTTTGGGCGAAGCGAAGAGGGATATTTACAGAAAGTGAGCCCTATCAAAACATCTGTTTCACCTGGGCAGGGTGAAAGGTTAAAGATGGCAATTACTTTTGAAATTATGGTATCAGATGTGTGATGTTAAGTGTGATGTCACAACAACACAATCTGCTATATGAACAAGGCAATAACAAGCAGTAAAGAACACAATGAATTGTTCACCCAGTTCGGTCTAACAACCTACGTCTGGGGGCTACCAAGCTAGGGAGGAATTTCACTATTAGTAGTATTAATTTACAGACTCAACAATCCCAGTTGACATCTCCTAAACTTAATCACTACCCAATGAACCTTCTAAGTAAGAGACCACTTAGATATGAGAAACCACTCACTCCCTAAATCACCTCAGTGATACAACTCAAAGATCACACTTTGAAACACACCTTGATCCTGCTTACAAGCTTTGATCAAGTAACCACACTCTCTTGCTTAACAACTCTAACAGAGGACACTTTATAACTCAATCAAGTAACACCAATTCAACCTAGAATGGCTTACAAAAACATACACGAAGACACAAAATTGACACTCAGTCTATGCTCTCTTTCTTCGTTATTCTTCAATAAGGGTTGAGGCTGCTTTTATACCCTTCTGACTTGGGGTTGGACCTCGTACAATATCTGATCTGATTTGTTATTTAAAACTGAATTTAAAACAAATTTTATCTCCAAATCTTTTTAAATCTTCAGCCCTTAAACACTCCTACAAATCTGCATCAAATCTGTTCGCAACAGAAAATACCTTCTCCAAGATATTCGCATCCAATAACTCTAACAGCTCTCCCAAAATTAAGCTAACACGCTCAACCCTAAAAATATCACAACCTGATGTTTTAATGTTCTGCTATCTGATGTCAAGACATCGCATGTGACATCAGTCTTCAGAACTTTAACTTTTCAACAACTTAACATTCACTAATGTTATGACTCAATGTTAAGACATCAGACACAAGACATCAACATTGATCAACATTGTTTTACCAAAATTCTAGCCAATCCAAGAACTAACAATCTCCCCCTTTGGCTTATTTTGGCTAAAACAATCTCTGCTAACATCAGAGAACCCAGCAGCGGATAAAAATTGATAAATTTTCAAAACACCTAGCAGCACCTCTTCAACAAGTTGCACAAACTCAAGTACCACTTCAACAAGCTGCACAAACTCATAAACCAGCAGCAACAAACACCTAGCAGCACCTCTTCAACAAGCTGCACAAACTCAAGTACCACTTCAACAAGCTGTACAAACTCACAAACCAGCAGCAACAAAAACCAACCAAGGCAAACTCCCCCTCAAAACCAGCTCACAGCTGTTCATACACTCACCCCCTCAACTTCTGCACCTTATCAGAAAAAAAAAGCATCATAACCACAGCTTGGCAACAACACTTTGGCAATTCTCCCCCTTTTTAGCCATAATTGTACAAACTCTGGACAGCCAACCAACATAACATCTGTAAAAACTTCCCATCAAGCCTAGAACCCCAACATACAACTAGGCAACAACTACAAACTCCCCCCCAGAACCAGCACCAGAAACACAATGTCATGACATATTGTCTGACATTAGACCTTCACTAGAGAAATTCTATCACATACTGCTTGAAGCCACAAACAATCTTGATAAACAACTGCACTACTTCAACAAGAAACACTCCAAAAACACCAATGATATCCCATGACACAATCATGATCATATAGTAAGAAAGTGCCAGGATGACATCCAATAAACTCTAGGATTGAAACCAAAATCGCCCTTGATCCCTCTTATCCAGAAACCATCCATACTTCTTCTGTCAACAATATCCACATAAATGATCACAACTAACTCCTTGACCTGCACATCATAACATCCATACACAGTCTTCATCCATCCAGTCATGAATGCTTCACACAATCATCCACAAGTTCTGAAGCACACACACAATACCTTCCACTATTACATCCACCAGTAGTCGTTGATACTAGTGAAGTCTTCAAAATTAGTAGTCAGCTCTACTAAAAACAAGACCAGAATCTAATACACATAGTCAGAAACACCTCTTCTGGCACCACACGCACAATCTCAAACATCTTCCAAATATCAGCAATCAAGATGTTACAACATCTCTTCTCGTCACATTCAACAACATCTTTTGGGAAATCAGCTTCTCATTACCATTCAAGGGACTCATTTCGCATAGAAGTCCTTCAAGAAGCTCCCAATAAAACACAGTCAGAGCAGCTTATTCAGGTTAACATATACACCTGAATACCATAAGTTCGCACACCCTCTTCCTAAGTAATTATTTATAACAGCTGGAGAAAACTCAGTACATTTCCTTCTCATATACACTTTTCCAAAATCCCCACCTCTTCTATCAGCAATGTCAGCATGAATGAATTCTTTGACAAGTATCTCTTAGCATTTGTAAAAACCAAAAACAGTTTTTATTAGCCCAACAAACTGAATCATTTCCATAACTTCTCTAATTTCCAGAGCATCTTTACTAAGATCTCTTTCCAAACCAAGCCTCCTTTGGAAAACATACATCCACTTTTTTACACTTTCCTCAGAATGAAAATAAATGTTATCTAGTGGAGCCTCAGGAATTTTCTCCGAAGTTCTAATCACCACAGCTTTCTTCTCATGAGTGATGTTCTAGACATTATCATCAGGATCAAACTCATCCCTGGTCTTCCTATTTCTCCTGGATTTTGTAGTACCAACCACAGAGATCTTCTGCTTATCAGTTCTCACCTTTGGAGGTGACTCAATAGCTTTCCCTTTCCTTGATTTCAGACTTTTAGCAACCCCAGGAACCACTTTTGCAATCAACTCCTTGTCAGACAGATCATCCACATCAACCACTTCAACATTCTTCATTGTTTTAGGGCTAACATTAGATCCAACATCTGCATCTTCCAAGACAGAGATTGCCAACCTGTGATGGTTGTCTTGTGAGTCATCAGTCTGCTTATCATCTTTCAGCTTCTCCACAGAAGCATGTGCACATATGATTCAAACAATTAGCTCCACATGGCTAGAACCATTCATGTCCACACCAACATGCCATCCAACAGCCTAATGTCATAACATGTTATCTGACATTATATCCTCAGAAGAGGCAACCAATCTCCACAAGCTTGATCATCATGCAAGCTTCACAATATGTGCACCTTTGCAGCAAAATCCATAGACAAGTGCTTTCCCTGTTATGGTTAACTAAAGCTCTAGATGGAGATGAACATTTGAGCACACTTGCAAAGCACATTCACATATTGTATTTTCACTCTTGGAGAACACATTCAAGTATCCTGACTGGTATGACACTGCTCACAGACTCCATAAATTCTCAGCTTTACTAAGATCTAATCTCTTTAAGAGACACTTGTAGCAGAAAAAGAAACATCTCTTAAAAAAATGTTCTGATCAGATCACATCACAATCTCTTCTGACAAGAAACAGCAGTCACTCACACATCATGCTATTCGTGAGGAACAAAAGGATCACCATCCTCATTTAAACAAATTGTTGGATAAATATCAAAGTCACATAGATCCCCCAATTTTCCAAAAGCAGTCATTCCCTATCATACTCTTCTTGAGTATTAGATACCAAAGCTATACTCTTGGTCTTCTTTTCAGGTTCCTCTTCATTCAAACCTAACTCAAAAGTTTGAAGAGATCCAATTAGCTCATCAACCCTCATTTTGCTGATGTCTTGAGCTTTTTCAATTGCAGTCACCTTCATCTTATATCTCTTGGGAAGGGATCTAAGAATTTTCCTCACCAGCTTTTCTTCGGTCATCTTCTCTCCAAGACCACTAGATGCATTGGACAGCTCAAGAATATTCATGTGAAAATCATGAATAGTTTCATCTTCCTTCATCTTTAGACTTTCAAACTTTGATGTCAGAAGTTGAAGTCTTGACATCTTAACCTTTGAAGTTCCTTCATGAGTAGTCTTTAAAATGTCCCAAGCATCCTTTGCCACTTCACAAGTGTTTACCAACCTGAAAATGTTTTTATCAATCCCATTAAAGATGGCATTCAAGGCCTTAGAATTGCCCAGTGCTAGCTCATCCTCTTCCTTGGTCCACTCTTCTTCAGGTTTCAGCTTGGTGTTTCCTTCTTTATCAGTAATAACAGGGTGCTTCCACTCTTTTAACACAGCCTTCCAAGCCCTGCTGTCCAAGGACTTCAAAAAGGTAACCATCCTTGGTTTCCAATAATCATAATTAGAGCCATCCAGAATAGGGGGTCTATTCACAAATCCACCAACTTCCTTGTCCATCTTACCAGAAAGTATCAGCCCTAGATCTCACCCAGATGCAGAGAAGGATGCCTGCTCTGATACCAATTGAAATTCTGGTATCAGATGTGTGATGTTAAGTGTGATGTCACAACAACACAATCTGCTATATGAACAAGGCAATAACAAGCAGTAAAGAACACAATGAATTATTCACCCAGTTCGGTCTAACAACCTACGCCTGGGGGCTACCAAGCCAGGGAGGAATTTCACTATTAGTAGTATTAATGTACAGACTCAACAATCCCAGTTGACATCTCCTAAACTTAATCACTACCCAATGAACCTTCTACCTAAGAAACCACTTAGATATGAGAAACCATTCACTCCCTAAATCACCTCAGTGATACAACTCAAAGATCACACTTTGAAACACACCTTGATCCTGCTTACAAGCTTTGATCAAGTAACCACACTCTCTTGCTTAACAGCTCTAAGAGAGGACACTTTACAACTCAATCAAGCAACACCAATTCAACCTGGAATGGCTTACAAAAACATACACGAAGACACAAAATTGACACTCAGTCTATGCTCTCTTTCTTCGTTATTCTTCAATAAGGGTTGAGGCTGCTTTTACACCCTTCTGACTTGGGCTTGGACCTCGTACAATATCTGATCTGATTTGTTATTTAAAACTGAATTTAAAATAGATTTTATCTCCAAATCTTTTTAAATCTTCAGCCCTTAAACACTCCTACAAATCTGCATCAAATCTGTTCGCAACAGAAAATACCTTCTCCAAGATATTCGCATCCAATAACTCTAACAGCTCTCCCAAAATCAAGCTAACACGCTCAGCTCTAAAAATATCACAACCTGATGTTTTAATGTTCTGCTATCTGATGTCAAGACATCGCATGTGACATCAGTCTTCAGAACTTTAACTCTTCAACAACTTAACATTCACTAATGTTATGACTCAATGTTAAGACATCAGACACAAGACATCAACATTGATCAACATTGTTTTACCAAAATTTTAGCCAATCCAAGAACTAACAAATTTGACTTATGAACGATCTTCGGAACATCGACAGCAACCCATTGGCGGCGAACTCCTCGGTGAATCACAAAGTCTGACACCTTCCTTGATTTGTCTTCAGAAATAACGCTGATTTCTGGTGGAGCAGGATCATTGGAATCTATCTCCCAGGCAGAGTTGTCGTAGGAGGATTCCTTTGTTGCATTTTGCATAGCATTTATGCTCTCAGGTATATCTTCCAATCCAGTTGGCTGGATGTCTTCGAGCCTGATACGAGAGCTTTCGAGAGCAGTGTACTTGACCATATAGTCGTATTTCCCACTTGGTTGTCCCAGGGTGTCCCACACTTCTTTGGAACTGGATGAGTCATCCTTCTCGATGACGTTGACCTCTGGAAAAGCATAGTTGATGAATTCAAGTCCTGCAAACATTGCAAATTCATCGTCGTACGAGATATTTTCTGAATGACCTGAGTGTTGATCCCATGACATGGTGGGGACGCAGGTATTATATTCAATGATGCTCAGTTGATTTTCATTGTTCGGATGATTTTCTTACCCCAAGTCTCCTGGGTACGGTTGCCAGATAGGCAAGCCATCCATTGGGCCATAATAGTCGTGGTCAAAGTTGTCCTTCATCAGAGTGTCTTCCTCTAATGAGTTTGGTGGAACACTACATCCTTCCGGATCACAATCTCCATATATCATTTTGACGCCTGTCCTGGGTATAAATCTCGGACTCTGTGCGAGATAGCAAAAGGGTGTAGGCACCTATTCCTGAGACGTATAACCGTCCTTGTTAAGATAAGACTCCCATTCTTCCTCCATATTAGAGGAATCATCTTTATTGATGGTATGCACTTCTTGAGGCACTGGGTGAAGGAAACCTCCACTGTGGAAGAAATCCTAAATGGGATGAAGACTTTCATCGCTGGTAGAAGTTTGTGTACAGGTTGAGGAGAAACCAAGACCTTTCTTTGTCTTGTTATCAGTAGGAATGACAAGCTGTCCCCAACTCGTTGTATTGGTACCCTCGACCGCTTTGAGAGCATCTTTGTACGAGGAAATCAAAGTTCCCCCTTCGGATTGATCGTCCTGACTTTGATATCTAGTAGGACTCCCATTAGTGATACTAATTTGCTGGGTGTCTTCATCCATATAGATTGGAAGCCACCAGTGGTTCAACAAATGCTGAAATGTTTCCTGGACAAGGGCACAGCCTTGATCGTTTTCGCAACCCGCCTTGCAGCCCTGATAATCATGTGATACCAGGAACCCGAGCCGGACCTGTTTAGCATGTAACTCCACCAGGCTGGTATTCATCAAGCAAATATCGAAGATTTAAATCATGTTGATTTGATAGGGATTCCTATCATGGTAGTCCTGGATCCATCCAAGATCCATCTGACGCTGGAGGGCCTCTTGTACAAAAGAGCATCCCTGTTTGTTTACCGAGCAGGTCAGACAGGAACTGTAATCGTGTCGCGGCAGATTATGATACTGGCTTTGCCTGGAATGCATCGCCACCAAGTTGACATTCATTGCACGGATGTCGTGGTTCTGAATGCTGTTAGAATTCGTGTAAACCATGTTAACTCCATGAACTCGGTGCTCTTGGATCCATCTGAGATCCATCTGTTCCTGTAGAGCTGATTGCACCACAGAACATCCTCGATTGCTTTTAGAGCAGATATCACACTGGTGATAGTTATGAGGTGGCACATGGCCATATCTACTCTGTCTACAATGCATCTTGACCAGATTGGTCCTCAATAAGAGTACATCGTGAATTTGATAGACGTTGTTAGTCTCTCCCTCTATCAAATTGACTGTAGCTTTCTCGTGTTGAGGTAGCGGGTTTGTGAGAACATTAGGATTTGTATCCTTGAAAGATAAGACCCCGCTCCTAACAAGCTTTTGCACGTCGGATTTGAAATTAAGACAGTTCTCTATGTTATGCCCTAGTCCTCCTTGATGGTAAGGGAAAGTCTGATCCACCTTAAACCAAAAAGGCAGATTTTCTGGTACTGTAAGAGGAGACTTAGTCTAGACATGCCCCTTAGCCAGTAGTAACGAAAATAGTTCTACGTACAATACGGGTATAGGATCAAATCCTGGTGGCCGCGTTGTACGGTTGTTATTGTATGGAGGACGAGCCTGCTGAAGAGGCTGTTGAGTCCTTTGCTGATTAGGTTGGCTCTGGACAACCTGAGGTTGATACGTAGAAACAGGCGCAAGGTTGATAGTAGGAGTAGGAGTCACAGCCGCTACTGGTTGATAACGTCTCCTTTGCTTTCCGAGAGAGATATTCCCAATATCTTGCTCTTTTTTCTTAGGGAGAGCACTACCGTATCGTTTCATATTACTCGATGATCCAGCGTCTTTGACTAGACCTCCCTCTCGGACGGCTTCCTCAAGATGAACTCCCATACCGACCATCTCGGTGAAGTCACTGGGCGCACTGGCAACCATTCTGTCGTAATAAAATGAGCTTAAGGTCTTTAAGAAGATCTTTGTCATCTCTTTTTCCTCAAGAGGTGGACAAATTTGAGCGGCAATTTCACGCCATCTCTGAGCGTATTCCTTAAAGGTTTCCTTGTCCTTTTGTGACATTGATCTGAGTTGATCTCTGTCGGGTGCCATGTCCAGATTGTATTTGTATTGTTGGACGAAGGCAGTGCCAAGATATCTGAAAGTGCTAATCGTAGCACGGTTTAAACCCATGTATCATTTTAGTGTGACACCGGTTAAACTATCCTGAAAGTAGTGAATCAGTAAATCCCGATTCTCTGTCTGAGCTGACATTCGCCGAGCATACATCACCAAGTGACTCTGAGGGCAAGAGTTACCCTTGTACTTTTCAAAGTCGGGCACCTGGAATTTGTGCGGGACTTTCACATTGGGGACCAAGCAGAGGTCCGCGGCGTCCTTTCCAAATAAATCCTGACCGCGAAGGGCTTGCAGTTCTTTCTGCATTCCCAGGAACTGTTCCTGGAACTCATTCATTCTTTCGAACATGTTTTCGTTTCCACCAGAAGGTATCTGTGGAATATGTCCTTCCGGGACAGTGTGTACCACAGGCGGTGGTACAGTCATTATAGCCGAGACTCTCGGTACCTCCCGAAGTTTGTAACCTTCAGGAGTTACTGTCATGCCCCTGGCATCTTCGCTTTCCCGAAGTTTGTAACCTTCAGGCCCAGCGGTTCCTGCTGCGGTTCCCTGATCCTCATTGATCGGCAGAACATATCCTTCCGGGATATAGTTAAGTGGCATGCCCCAGGGACGATCTTTTGGCATTTTGTACCTAGGATCATACTTCTCCACTATGGGCGTCGATGTGATCTCTGAGATCACAGTCCTTTGTTGTTGAGCTTCTGCCATGGCTTACATGTAGTTACGAAGCTTTCTCAAATCCTCTCTCAGAGCGTCGATCTCTTCTCTCAACTCTCTGTTCTCTTCCTCGAGATCATCCATCTTTTTCTGACGATTGGCCCGAGTATTGTACGAATGAGACAGTTTGACTCTAGAACCGAGACACAAATGTGAGATTCGTAGGTAAGAAGAATGCGTGACATGAGAATGATGAATGCAATGATTATATTAATTATTTTTTTGGTTTAATCAAAATAAACTTTGACAATTAGATTGCAAATATCAAACAGTGGAGAAACCCCCATTTTATTGAATTCAAAGGATTGCGGAAATGGAAATACAGTAATTTACAAGGTGCAGAAACAGAAACCTAAGCTAATGGGTCCCGAGTCCTCTCTGAGGAGAACTCGGGTGCTGATTCTGGTACTTTCCTTTTCTTGGACCGGGGCTCTTAGGCCGTTGTCGGGTTGTCATTCCTTTGCCAAGTGAAAGGAACGAGAAAATTCCTTTGGTCATCCTGATTATCCACAGCATGTTGCTCTAAAATCTCGATCAGAGCATCCTTATCTTTCAACAGTTGCTGTATTTTGGTACACTCTACATTGAGGGTGCAATACTTGTTCTTCCAAGACCTCCTTTCCTGTTGAACTTTGTTGAGAGTAACCTGAAGTTTTTCCGTTTCAGTCATGAAGTACATGACAGATTTCCTCGGTGGAAGAACTCCGTGACGAGGATAAGGCATCTTTAGCTTGAGAGCTCTAGTTTGTACCCAGTGGAGATAAGGCTTCACCGAGACACAGTCTGATTTTCCTAGAGACTCCCATCCTTTCTTATGAACATGTTTCCAAGCGTGCACTATTTCCATCTTTAGTGCCCTGTCATTTTCTCCTTCTTTGAAGAAAAGACCTTCCAGATGAGCATTACGCGGGACATGCCTCATTGGGTATCCAAATTGACGACGAACCAATATCGGATGGTAGTTGATTCCTCCTTTAGTTCATATGAGGGGTACGTTGGGGAAGTTTCCACAACGATCAATGATTTTGATCCCATCATAAATCCTATTGTACCAATCGATGTCAGAGTTGGTAAGAGACATGATTTTCTGCGACCAGCGTAAGGCACTCTTATGGTCCCAAAAAGCAGCAGACTTAGGCAAATGGGAGATAAACCATTTATATAACAGGGGTGCATAGCACGTGATCATCCCTCCGCTGTACAAATTCCCTAAGTGTACAGAATGATACGCGTCCGCGAGCAAAGTTGGAACAGGGTTTCCAATGAGAAAAACCTTAGTGGCGTTGATATCGACGAAGCTATTATTAATGTTTAGAAACAAAAATAACCCGTACGTGAGTAAGACAAAGATGCTTTCAAAAGCAGTCATGTTCCCTATACTAGCAAAGTACAGAGCCTTCTTTGTCAGGAACTGGGCTGGCAAACCTGGGAGCCCACCCTTAGTGGTCATGTGAGTCTTGACTTCTGACTCATCCAAATAAATTGCTCTTACAATGGTCTGATCCTTTGGAATATCTTCCAGTCCAGAAAATGGAGCTCGATCAGTAATGTATAGATCGGTTAGGTGAGAATACTCCTCCAGCGTTGGTGCGAGCTGGTAATCCGGGAATGTGAAACAGTGATAGACCGGATCGTAAAACTGAATGAGTGCCTCCATGATTCCTTCAATCACATGGACTCTTAACAGAGGTAGCAGACCTCCGTACTTGGCTCTGAAAGCTTCTGGGTTAGTGATCATCCTCGCTAATCCTCTCAAATCTTCTAACTTTGGAACCCTGAAGGTATACCTATGAGTTCTCCTTCTACCGAAGTCCATGAGCGCAATCTTTTTCTCTGACATTTGCAATCATTGTCTTAGTTTAATTTGAAAAAGAGAAACTAGAAGAGAAAATTTTTCTTTGATGTAATGTTTTCTAGATGAATGCATGAATGCAGCACACAAAAACATAGAAAAAAACATGGGGTCAAAAGGTCGGTGTCATGAAGTCAAGGCTCTACCCCCCCCCCCCCCAAAGGTTTATACTAGTGATTTTTGTACCTGTCTCTCAAAATCATCAGTTCTTGTCGAGAAAACACCAGCGGGTCGGGAACCGTGCTAGGTGATGTTTTTCGAAGAACCATCAAAAGAGGGTAGTATCGCGTGACAACCATTTCCAATAGTTTCCGCACTACTAAACGAGGTTTTTCCTAGGTGTATACTCGATCTTTCCACATGCGGCATCACACTCATTCCCATTAGCAGAAAAATAAACACAGATATCAATTAGGAAAAGTAGTATATATATTTGTCCTAAAGTCCTAGACTTTAAAGAGCTATGAATCCTATGTTCCTGACAAAAATGGCTCCCCGGCGGAGTCGCCATTCTGTGGTACCTTCCCAACTTTAAGGGTTTTGACCTAAGATCCTAGTGAAGTCAAAAAAAGTGCTACCCCAGTGAAGTCGTGAAGTCATCATTCTTCGATTTCTACCTGAGAGATAAAAAAAGAGGGCCCCACGGTGGGTGCCATTTTTCTGTAGCAAGCGATTTTGGACGTGGTTCTTAAGCACTGCCGCTCTGGGTTACTACAAGTCTATTCATTTTTTGTCCTATTGAAGCTGATGAAGGAAGGGAAATAGATGTCTCCAACTAACCCTGCTTTGCAAAATGAGGTCAAACAGTCAAAACTGTTGGTTTACAGATGCGATCAATGTGGGGGGCCTCTCTCTGGTTATTTTGGTTGAATTTAGACTTTTGGTATGGAATACGGACTTGGATATTTTGGTGGGTATGTGAGGATTTGTGACTTGGGGTTTTTGATGTGGTGTGCTCGCTAAGATTTTTCTTTCAATCTTATGCCTACATATTCCCATTTACCGATACAGGGAAATCAGAGCGATCGTAGTTCCTCCTATTCTATGGGAGGAAATGGTGTTTTGGTGTCTTGTTCAAAGCCCAAGACGTGAAGCTGAAAAGGTGGTTTATATCTTGTTCAAAGCCCAAGATGTGAAGCTGAAGGGTCTATTTGTATCTTGTTCGAAGCCCAATATGTGAAGCTAAAAAGGTGTTGTCTTTAGAGAGAAATTTGTCATCTCTAAAGGGGTCTGTTTGTCACAACTATTGGGTGACTGACTATAAAGGGGGATTACTTTAACCGGGATATGCGAATCCTAGCAATGCCATAATTTCCTTTATAGGGGGTTTTAACCTGAAGGAGAAGACTTTAACTCAGTGTAGAGCAATGCTATCTTTCCTTAGGAATTTCTTATGCTTAAATAGGGACAGTAGCGTGGATGTAAATAATCCAGAGGCTTGCCGCTTACAGCAATTAGATGAAAGGAGTTGTTGATGTTTGTATCCTGTGAACGAGACACAGTTTTGATGTTAAAAGGTTGATTGACTCAACCGGGGTTTTTCTTATACAAAGCCTAAGAGGAGGCTATTGGCCCAACAAGAGGGTGTTTTTATGTGTCTCGTACAAAGCCCGAGAGAGAGGCTAAAAGGGTTGACTCAACAAGAGAGTGCTTTTAGATGTGTCTTGTACGAAGCCCAAGACGGAGGCTAAAGGTTGACTCAACAAGAGAGTCTTTTATACTCAACAAGAGAGTGTTTTATATCTCGTACGAAGCCCGAGATAGAGGCTAAAAGAGAGATTGACTCAACAAGAGAGTCTTTTATACTCAACAAGAGAGTGATTTTGTATCTCGTACTAAGCCCGAGATAGAGGCTAAAAGAGAAAATCAGTTCTTATAAAGAGACTGATTAAAGGTAAGGCTATGCTTTAGGATTGATCAGAGGATCAGGGTTATTTCCTGTTCTTTAAGGAAATGGGGAATCCAGAGGGTATTGGAGACTGTCCGAGTCTACTGGTGTTTTCCCTACTTGAGAATTCCTTCGAGACTCAAGGAGATTAGACTGTCCAAGTCTAGAGTTTTATCTTTTGTACTATACTTAAAGAAACGGTAGTAGTACGTTCATGGTAGAAGGATCTAGACTCTTTGAAAGACTGTTCTATTAAGATGACTAATTTCCGTTCCTATACCTCTAGGAGGTCGTCGGGACAATTTGTACAAAGCCCAAGAGGAGGCTGGAAACTTTTAAGAAGCCGAGGGACAATTTGTACGAAGCCCAAGAGGAGGCTCTCTTCCCAAAGGAAGAATCCTTATAGGAAGCCTAAGAGGAGGATGTGAATACTTCTAAGAAGCCGTAGGGTCCTTGTACAACGCCCAAGAGGAGGCGGGTATGCTTTTAGGAAGCCTGTGGGTCCCCAAACCCCGAGAAGTTCAAGACATGCCATTCACCGAGAATGGATCAAGCCAGGAAAGTCCGAGAATTTGGAAGAAACTCAAGAGATGCCATTCACGGAGAAAAGATCATCTCTGGGGAGTAGAGTTTCTTTGACAATTTCTAAGAGTGACAGTCTGAGAAAGGGTTCAAAAAGAATCTTCCTTTCACATCTCCATATTGTTTAACCCCAAGAGGAGGGAAGACTCTGTCTGGTAATCCTATGGGGATCTAGTTTTGATTGTATTTAAGAGTGACCAACAGGGCTTAGTGCTAGACGTAGTTGTCGGGGAAACTCTAAATATCTATACTAGTATTACACAGTTGATATGAGTTTATGAAAGAAAACTTACAGTGAAACAGGCCCACAATACAGTTATATGTATATGAAAGCGGATAAAGAAAGCATATAAGCACTTACTCGGTTGTAGAGCTTCCATGCTGTTTGCTTAGTTGTTCAACAAAGAAAGATTGAAAACAACAGTATATTCAAAATTAAAGGAGAAAGTATTTTGAAAAGATGTTGGGGCTTGCAGCTCAAGGAGAGGCCCAAGGTTTATCAGTGATTGCACTGTCGTTTTGTACAGAGGGTCTTATACAAGTGACTGAGGCCCAAAAAGGTTTTTTGAACAAAGGGATGGGTCTTACACTCTCTCAAGAGGCCCAAGTGTTTAAAGAAAAATAATGGGGCTTACAACACGAGGGTAGGCCCAGATGATTGGTTTTTTTATTGGCGTTCGAGCCGAGGTTTTCTTTTAACGCAGGGGGACTTATACAATGTCTGAGGCCCAAAAAGTTTTGGTTAAAAGGGGATTGGGTCTTACACTCTAATAGAGGCCCAAAAGATTTATTTTTGTACAAGTGGTGGGGCTTACAGCTCAAGGAGAGGCCCAGGGTCATTTGTTTGAAAATGGCGATCGCGCCGAGATTTTTGAAAACGCGGTGGGTCTTATACAATGCATTGAGGCCCAAAATGATTTGGTTTTCAAAGGGGGTTGGGTCTTACACTCTAATAGAGGTCCAAAAGATTTTGAATGGGTCTTATAGCTCGAGGAGAGGCCCAGGGTTTGTTTTTCAACGGACGATGATCGCGTCGAACTTTTTGAAATACAACGGGACTTATACAATAAGTGAAGCCCAAAATAGGTTTTATTTACAAGGGATTGGGTCTTACACTCTATTAGAGGCCCAAGGTTGTTTGGAAAAGTTTGTTAGGGAGAAAATCAATAAAACCCTTATTTCATTTTTTTAAAGGCATTTTTCAAAGAAAAATCAAGTAAAAAATGATAAAAATATCAAATAAAATCATTAATCATGTTATAAACAATGATTAAAGTTTATAAAAAAGTATTTTATCCACATGAATATTTAAAATCATTTTGGTTTTAAAAATCAAGAAAAAGAAATTATTTTAAAACCATTTAAAACAATTTAAAACAATATTTTTGAATATATTAAAAATATATCAAATAATAATATTTTTTGTGATTTTTTGTGGATTAAAATATTATGGAGTATGAATAAGAAGTGTGCAAAACAAAATTGGAAAATGATGATTTATGCTATGTAAAAGAATTGGTTGAGTTTTTTAAAATAAACTAAGAAAAAGAGGAAAGATGTCACAACATCACATTCGACATCTTTCATGAGTTTTGAAGATTAGAGAAAAAGGAAATATGTCACAACATCACATTCGACATCTTAAAAAAGACAGAACTGAAACTTTAGTTTCAACATCTTTTTTAACAAACTTCAAACATTCATAACTCTCTCAATTTTTAACGAAATTAAAATCCGTAAGAACATATCTTGACCGATTTTTCACAAGGAATCCAATGGTATTACTCATGCACACTGAAACTTAATGTATAAAACACACAAAACAAAAAACCAGAACTGCACATGTAGTTTTCGACTGTTAGAACAAGAATTGATTCTACATTCCTAATAGTTTTGATGATAACAAATACTATATTATTTAGAACTTGATGCTCCTTAATTTAGTTTTTATGTTATGTAGGAAAGTTCTAAAGTAAAGAAATTCTGATTCGGAAGCAAGCTCATTCTGCGCTAACATTTCTATCAAGCGAAGTTCTGATATAGAAGCATCACAAGATCTAGACTAGCGAAGTTCTAATCCAGCGAAGTTCTGATATGGAAGTATCACAAGATCTAAACTAGCGAAGTTCTGATAAAGAATGTGTCACGCTTTCAGCACCAAAGCTGCTTTGATCCAGAAACTCTGATAACTCAACAATTCAACATGGACTCTGATACGCTATCCTTTATATTTATGAGTATCTCAAAGTAACGGTTTGGGCCAGACAAAATCTGTATTTTTGGAAAGAGCATGCAATGGCTTTTTATCATCCTCCAAAAATAGCTCTCACATCTCCAACGGATCAAAATAATTTCAACTATTTAAAGGAGCCCTTGCAGATGACAAATACACTTGCGCGCATACACTTTACAATTCATCAAGTTTTCATCTGTTTTCAAATTCGATCAAAAATTGTGTAAACATCACAGTTGTGATATAGCTTATTAGAAGCACCTTATACACTTGTTAATTTACATTTGAAATTCCTTGAGATAACCGAGCTGTGGTTAAAACTCAAGAAGACATTGACAGTTGTCTTTGTGATTGTGTAATCCTTATTGTTTAGTGGATTAAGTCCTCAAGAGAGAGAGGCGAAATCACCTTGGCGGGTGGACTGGAGTAGTTTGAGTTCAAACAAACCAGGATAACCAACGTGTTCTTTTTGCTTTAATTTTTTTTGAAAACCCCAATTCAAACCCCCTTTCTTGTGTTTTTCGTTTCTTCAATTGGCATCAAAGCGCCTGGTTCTGGGTGCTAACACTTAACCGTGTCAGAAAAAAAAGATCCTTCAAGAAAAACACTATGGCGGAACCCGTTCAGAACTACAATGACAAAATCAGTGGCAAACCACCAGTGTTCGACGGTGAAAATTTTAATTACTGGAAAGACTTAATCGAAAGTTTCTTTCTGGCTCATGACGGCGATCTCTGGGATATGGTAACTGATGGTTACACTCATCCTGTTGGAAAAGACGGTCAGAAGATTGAAAGGAAAAATATGACGGATCAACAAAAGAAAGACTTCAGAAATCATCACAAGGCCAGAACGATTCTCCTAAGTGTGATCTCTCACACAGAATATGAGAAGATCACAAACAGAGAATCAGCCAAACACATATTTGATTCTCTGAGAATGACGCATGAAGGTAACACTCAAGTCAAAGAGACCAAAGCTCTGGCACTCATCCAGAAGTATGAAGCCTTCAAAATGGAAGAAGATGAAACAATTGAGAAAATGTTCTCAACGTTTCAAATTCTGGTTGCTGGATTAAAAGTTATGAATAAAGGGTACTCAACAGCAGATCATGTCAAGAAGATCATCAGAAGCTTACCAAAGGTGTGGAGACCCATGGTCACAGCACTAAAGCTCTCCAAGAACCTCAACGAAATATCTCTTGAAGAACTGATCAACTCTCTAAGAAGTCACGAGATAAAACTAGAAGAAGATGAACCCCAGAAGAAAGGTAAGTCTGTTGCTCTTAAATCTAAATATAAATATGAAACTAAAGCTTTTCAGGCAGAAGAAGAAAGTTCTGGTGGCTCCTCAGAAGAAGATGAACTATCACTCCTTTCCAGAAGAGTCCAACAACTATGGAAAAATAGGCAAAGGAAATTCAGAAACTCTAAAAGATCAAGCAGTCATTCTGAACCATCTTCTGGACACAAAAAGTCAAGAAACAAAGAGGTGGTGTGTTACGAATGCAAGGAACCTGGACACTACAAAAGTGATTGTCCTAAGCTGCAGAAAGAAAAGCCAAATAAGAAGTTTAGCAAGGAAAGAAAGAAAAGTCTTATGGCTACCTGGGATGACTCGGAATCTTCTGAAGCAGAATCCGAATCAGAAAATGAACACGCCAACATTGCCTTAATGGCCAACATATCAGATGACTCCAACTCATCAGAATCAGACTCTGACTCAGAAACTAAAGAGGTATTCTCTAAATTTTCTAGATCTCAATTAGAAGATAGTCTATCTGAAATTCTTGAAAATTATCAGAAACTTCAGCTCAAATATAAGAATCTGAAACATGATCTGGTATCTGAGTCTGAAGAAAACAGAAAACTGAAAGCAGAAAATTCTGAGTTAAAAGAAACCATTTCAAAACTCAAATCCTTGAATCTCAAAAATCTCAGAAAAAATCTGACTCAGTAGTTCCCACTAGTTCTGATAACATTTTGAAACATTACGACTATGATTTTCAAAAATTTCTAGCTAAAAACATAGACAGAAGCAAAATGGCTTCAATGATCTATGGAGTTAGTAGAAATGGGAGAAAAGGCATAGGATATGTTAATCCTAGAGGAGAAGCTCCATATAAACCTAAACAAGTTGATGATATGATCATAAAATACGCACCTTTAAACTCTCACTTCACATATGGACACAAACATGATATAAAATATACTAGTGAATCTTACTCTTCAAATTCTATTGAGAAACCAAAACTCAATCAGAATTCTGTGAACACTAACAAACAAGGACCCAAAGAAATATGGGTACCTAAGGATAAAATCCTATATGTTGCAGATGTCTTTAACAGCAAGATTGAAACACCAATCATGGTACCTGGACTCTGGATGCTTGCGACACATGATGGGAAGAAAGCATATGTTCCAAAGTCTGGAACTTAAAGCTGGAGGGTATGTAGGTTTCGAAGGCAATCAGAAAGGAAAAATCATTGGCTCAGGAACCATAGGTAACGGTACTCTACCTTCTATATCTAATGTTCTATTAGTAGATGGATTAATGCATAACTTGTTATCCATAAGTCAATTAAGTGATAACGGTTATGATATAATCTTCAATCAAAAGTCCTGCAAGGCAGTTAGTCAGAAATATGGAACAATCCTCTTTAATGGAAAGAGAAAGAACAACATTTATAAAATAAAGCTTTCCGAACTAAAAAGTCAGAATGTAAAATGTCTTTTGTCTGCTGACGACGAGCAATGGGTCTGGCACAGAAGATTGGGGCATGTTAGTATGAGAAGAATATCTCAGATTAACAAACTCAATCTGGTCAGAGGACTTCCTAACCTGAAGTTCAGCTCAGATGTTCTGTGTGAAGCATGTCAAAAAGGCAAGTTTTCTAAACCCTCTTTTAAACCAAAAAATGTTGTTTCTACCACCAAACCATTAGAACTTCTACATATAGATCTGTTTGGACCAGTGAAAACTGCATCCATCAGTGGTAAGAAGTATGGATTAGTGATCGTAGATGACTATAGCAGATGGACATGGGTAAAGTTCTTAAAACACAAGGACGAGTCACTCTCTGTATTCTCTACCTTCTGTAACCAAATTCAAAATGAAAAAGAGTTTAGAATTGTAAAAGTCAGAAGTGATCATGGTGGGGAATTTGAAAACAAAAATTTGGAAATATTTTTTAATAAAAATGGCATTTCTCATGATTTCTCTTGTCCTAGAACTCCACAACAAAATGGAGTTGTAGAACGCAAAAATAGAACTCTACAAGAAATGGCCAGAACCATGATCAATGAGACTAACATGGCTAAACACTTTTGGGCAGAAGCAGTTAATACAGCGTGCTACATTCAGAATAGAATCTCTATAAGACCTATTCTGGAAAAGACTCCATATGAATTGTGGAAGAACAGAAAGCCCAACATTTCATACTTTCATCCATTTGGATGTACTTGCTTTATTTTAAACACTAATGATCCTCTGAACAAGTTTGATTCTAAGGCACAAAAGTGTTTCATGTTAGGATACTCTGAACGTTCAAAAGGATACAGAGTATATAACACAGAAACACGAAATGTGGTAGAATCCATTTGTGTCAGATTTGATGATAAGCTTGGCCTTCAAAAGCCAAAGCATGATGAATCTCTTGCAGAAATAGAAGTTCAAATTACAGGCACTGAAACCAGATCATCAGAAAAACAGTCAAACACTACAGAAGGAAATCCAAACGTCACTACAATTTCCGAAGAACCCATCGAGAAAAGACAATCCAGAAGTACACTAACACATCCCGAAGACAAAATTCTGGGAAAGAAAGATGACCCAATCAGAACTAGATCCTCATTCAAAAAGACTGAAGAATCTCTGATGGGATTAGTCTCTCTGGTTGAACCCACTTCTATTGACGAAGCACTCTCAGACAATGATTGGATACTCGCAATGCAGGAAGAATTGAATCAGTTCACCAGAAACGACGTATGGGATCTAGTCCCTAAACCCAAAGGCTTCAACATCATTGGAACCAAATGGGTCTTCAGAAACAAACTGAATGAACAAGGAGAAGTGGTCAGAAACAAAGCACGACTGGTTGCACAAGGTTATAGTCAGTAAGAAGGGATAGACTATACATAAACCTTTGCTCAAGTCGCAAGGTTAGAATCTATCAGACTTTTAATTTCATTTGCTGTAAATAATGACATCACTCTTTATCAGATGGATGTCAAAAGTGCGTTTTTAAATGGTTACATTGATGAAGAAGTTTACGTACATCAACCCCCTGGTTTTGAAAACACAAAACATCCAGAATATGTTTATAAACTTAAGAAATCGTTATATGGTCTAAAACAAGCTCCCAGAGCTTGGTATGAGAGACTAAGTAACTTTCTCTTAGAAAATGATTTTACCAGAGGGAAGGTGGACACAACTCTATTCTGTAAGTCATTTAATAATCACATTCTGATCTGTCAAATATACGTAGATGATATAATTTTTGGATCCACTAAAAGCTCCTTGGGCAAAGAATTTGCTAAGACTATGCAGGCAGAATTTGAAATGAGCTTAATGGGAGAACTCAAGTTTTTCTTGGGAATTCAAATCAATCAAACTCCAGAAGGAACTTACATACATCAAAGCAAGTATGTCAGAGATCTTCTGAAGAAATTTGACATGTCAGAAAGTAAGCCTTCCAAAACTCCTATGCATCCCACATGCATTCTGGAAAAGGATGAGGTAAGTAAGAAAGTAGATCAGAAGTTCTACAGAGGTATGATTGGTTCTCTCCTTTATTTAACTGCTTCAAGACCTGATATTCTCTATAGCGTCTATCTTTGTGCTAGATTCCAATCAGATCCTAGAGAATCTCACTTAACAGCAGTTAAGCGAATTTTCAGATATCTGAAAGGTACTACTAATCTTGGTCTTTGCTATAGAAAGTCCAGAGAATACAAATTGGTAGGATACTGTGACGCTGACTTTGCTGGAGATAGAATAGAAAGAAAAAGTACCTCTGGAAGCTGCCAGTTTCTGGGAGACAATTTAATCTCTTGGTCCAGCAAAAGACAATCCACCATTGCACTATCAACTGCTGAAGCTGAATATATAGCTGCAGCTGGATGCAGTACTCAGATGCTCTGGATGAAAAATCAGCTTAAAGATTTTCACATTTACGAGAGTAACATCCCTATCCTCTGTGACAATACTTCTGCCATCTGTCTTTCTAAAAATCCTATTTTGCATTCTAGGGCTAAACATATAGAAATTAAACATCACTTCATTAGGGACTATACTCAGAAGGGAATTCTTTGTTTAAAATTTATAAACACAGACCATCAATGGGCTGATGTTTTCACCAAACCCCTTGCTGAAGATAGATTTAATTTCATTCTGAAAAATCTCTATATGGAATTATGTCCAGAATGAAAATGTAATTTCTATATTTTTAACTCTCAGAACTTCTTTTTTGTGAACATCTGACCAATAATTCTTCAGAAGTGAGAAGAAAGATTGCCTCAGAATCTATTCAGAAGATCTGAACTTTTCATTTCAAGGATAGATCACTAAGTTCACTCTAGCAAACACCTGTCAACCTACGCTCCAGATTTTCTCTGACGATGAACACGTGTCAAACTCTGGAAAACTGAAACGTCTGTGTTGACATATCGAGGCGCCAAGTCAAATCGGTAACTGTTCCCAAAATTTTTCACGCTATCTCCCTTGTCAGAAATCATTATAGTTATTAATCATTATGTTTATTGTCTTTAATTGCTATTTATTTCTTGGTCACTCGTATATATATGTCACTTCTAACACCCTCACACGCTCACTATCACTCACTTAGCTCTCTATCGCTTTCTCCTTCTTATTTGCAATTCTTGTTTTGGTTTCTACATTTATTGTTCCTCTATGTTCTACAAAACCCTAAGTCTGTGAACTATGGCCTCCTGCTCTCAACAAAGCTCTCAACAAGCAATGTCTCAAGAATCTGCTGACCAAATCATTGAAGAAAGGTACGTTGAGCCCTCAAGAACTCTTCTCACTCCCATTGCCTCTCTTGAAGTTCTCTGTGAACTCATCATGGATTTTGAAAGCATGAAAGAAAATGGGTATGACCTTACTCCTGAGGTTGAGTTTCAAGGATGGACCAAATACTTTAATCGCTTAATGGGTCCAGTTTTTCCCCAACTCGTTAAGGAATTCTGGATTTTTGCATCGGTCTCTAATCATCAAGTAACTTCGTATGTAATGGGAAAGAAGATTGTCATCACTGAAGATCTTATTGGTAAACTGATTGATCATGATGGGTCAGGAATTAGATGCAGTGAGATGGAAAAGAGCTCTGACCTAAAAACTATCTCAAAGGAAATCTTCACCTCCGGAAAACACTCCAACAAAATCAAAGACCTAAAGGATCGTCACAGAATTTGGGCCAGAATCATTCTTGGTTGTATCTATCACAGGAAACCTACAAGCTCTTCTGACTACATCAACAACGATCAACAGTACCTTCTGTACCTCATCTTCACCTTTACCAAAGTGAATCTTCCTCACAGTCTATTCAATCATCTGAAGAACAGTGTCAAGGAAACAAGAGAAGACGAAAGAACCAAGAGAGATTGTATCCCTATAGGTAGACTAATCTCAGATATTCTAACAGAGAATAAGCTGATAGAACACCTAACTGAAGCTCAGAAAATCTCTGATCTAGAAACTATTGCTGGAAGACCACTCAATGCAAAGAACCTCAAGAAGATGAAAATCATTGAGACCATCAAGAAGGATCCAACCCAAATCACTAAGGAAGTCATCACCACCAGGAAAATACCTCTGAAAGATTTTCCTCTCTTCTCAGCAGATACTCATCCAGAAATTATTCTCAGATATCTGGATGCGTGTAAATCTGATGGAACCATTCCAGAAGTTTCTTTACAACAGCTCAAGCAAGCGCCTCCAGAAGTTGCCATCAGAACATCAAGAAAAAGGAAAGCCTCTGAAGGAACCCCTCAGAAAACCCCCAAAGCTGCTAAAAAGAAAGGTAACTCTTCTTTCATTTCTGTCGTCGAATCCATATTGGTTTCCACATCTAAAACCTCATCTTCTCCTAAACCTTCTGAAAATCCATCACCTTCACCACAAACCCTTGACGATTTTGACATTGACATTGACCCCACTCCTTCTGATTTTATTGAACCACAACCAGAACTTGCACAAGTTCTGTCTGACATTGATCTTGAACCTCTCTTCACTTCTTCCCAACCAGAACATCAAATTCAAAACTCTGACACCTCTATTCCTGGTATCAACTGTCCTCTCAACTTCTTTCAACCCTCACCTAATTTCACCAGTCCCCCACAAGATGTCATCTCTTCAGAAATTACATCACTTACCTCTCCCATTCTCATTTCTGACTCTCCTCCAACAAATCTCTCAGAAGACCCCCTCAGAACTATAATTGACTTAGAAGCTCTAGACAAACTTACCTCAACCTCTCACAAAATAGCCATTCCCAAACCAAAACCAAAAACCTCCAAATCAGATGTTGGTAACTCTTTATTGGCATTCGAGGTAGAAATGTAGGAATGGATTAACTTTCTGAAGCAGGGTTGTATGGAGAATCTGAATCCAGCTGCTTCTGACTATCTCTGGACCAAATTTAGAAAGTGGTTTAATATTGAATCTCAGAAGATGAAGGAACTAAGCTATGACATAGCTCAACAGAACTTCTGTGACCATATGAAGATCTTCAATGAGCAGGTTCTAAGATTCTGGGAAAAGAAACCCATTCTTCATCTAGGCTGGAAAGCTCCTATGGTTTTAGAACCTCAGGAAGAAATCTCTGAGCATCAAACTCTGGTTATTACTGAAGTCGAAGAAAAATCACCTGAAGCCTCTCCAAAGAAAGATTCTGCTAAAAGCTATGAGGATTTGGTATCTTCTGTAGAGTCAACTTCATCTGCTCTAGTGCTGAAAACTCTGGATGAGTTGAAGAAAGAGAATGAGGCAGTAAGAAAAAGATTGGACAAACAGGATGAAACAAACGCAGAAGTTAAAGGGATGCTTGGCAAGCAAGAAGAATCTGCTAATCAGATCAAAGGCCTTCTGGAAGCATTGGTCACAAGACTTCCACCTGCTCCTCAACCTTAGATTCTTTTATGTTTCTATTGTCTTGCTTATTTTGTGCTATTATCTTGCTCATGTTGCTTACTTGTGTTCTCATGTATTTTTTCTCTTTTTGATTAATGACAAAGGGGGATAACGTAGAATATTTTGAAATATAACAGTGCACCGGGACTATGTCTCGAACATTTTAACCTCTCTGTTTCCACATATTGTTAAGAAAGCAGGAAAATGGCAATCAGAACTTCTTGGAAATCTTAAATCAAAACATTTTCAAGGAAATCTTCAACTCAGGGGGAGTCCTCTATACTCCATACTCTTTTAATTAATTATCAAAATATAAGTTTTTGTCATCATAAAAAAGGGGGAGATTGTTAGAACAAGAATTGATTCTACATTCCTAATAGTTTTGATGATAACAAATACTATATTATTTAGAACTTGATGCTCCTTAATTTAGTTTTTATGTTATGTAGGAAAGTTCTAAAGTAAAGAAATTCTGATTCGGAAGCAAGCTCATTCTGCGCTAACATTTCTATCAAGCGAAGTTCTGATATAGAAGCATCACAAGATCTAGACTAGCGAAGTTCTAATCCAGCGAAGTTCTGATATGGAAGTATCATAAGATCTAAACTAGCGAAGTTCTAATAAAGAATGTGTCACGCTTTCAGCACCAAAGCTGCCTTGATCCAGAAACTCTGATAACTCAACAATTCAACATGGACTCTGATACGCTATCCTTTATGTTTATGAGTATCTCAAAGTAACGGTTTGGGCCAGACAAAATATGTATTTTTGGAAAGAGCATTCAATGGTTTTTTATCATCCTCCAAAAATAGCTCTCACGTCTCCAACGGAGCAAAATAATTTCATCTATTTAAAGGAGCCCTTGCAGATGACAAATACACTTGCGCGCATACACTTTACAATTCATCAAGTTTTCATCTGTTTTCAAATTCGATCAAAAATTGTGTAAACATCACAGTTGTGATATAGCTTATTAGAAGCACCTTATACACTTGTTCATTTACATTTGAAATTCCTTGAGATAACCGAGTTGTGGTTAAAACTCAAGAAGACATTGACAGTTGTCTTTGTGATTGTCTAATCCTTATTGTTTAGTGGATTAAGTCCTCAAGAGAGAGAGGCGAAATCACCTTGGCGGGTGGACTGGAGTAGTTTGAGTTCAAACGAACCAGGATAACCAACGTGTTCTTTTTGCTTTAATTTTTTTTTGAAAACCCCAATTCAAACCCCCTTTCTTGTGTTTTTCGTTTCTTCATCGACATCTTTTGTCGTCAAACTTCCAACACGCATAACTCTCTCAATTTTTAACGAAATTAAAATCCGTAAGAACCTATCTTGACCGATTTTTCACAAGGAATCCAATGGTATTACTCATGCACACTGAAACTTAATGTACAGAACACACAAAGAAAAAAACCAGAACTGGACTGCGATTTTAAAACAACATAAACTCCACATATACACATGTTAAAGTGCAAACAGTAGGAGGATCACATCATACACATTAAGGACTACATTTTTGCTTCAATAATTGTTCAATATGATGCATGTATGTGGACAACAAAGGAAATCATAATTCAAAGTATTCAAGTTGTGAATTTTACCTCTTTTTTGGAGATTTTGTGCAACCTACCAAGTGCTTTGTTCCAGAAATGATTTGATGCTTTGGACACCCTCAAATGACCTCTTAGAAGCTTTTAGGATGGTTGGAATCAGCTGGAAACCTCTGGAGCAAGTCGGAGCTCTTTCTTGCAAAATGGGCAAAAGTGGCCAAAATGCCAACTATCTCAAATGGTGTTCCAGATGGGGGGAACCATTTGGGACAGTTCAAGGATGATATTTGGAGTGTGTTTGAGGTTTTATCTGGTTTGGAAAGTGATTGAATCAAGACATGGCTTGAAAATGCAAAAAAGTCCGATTTTTGAGGTTTTGAGAGGTGACTTTGTGATTTTGGTGTTATAGGTCACTTGTGAGAGTTTGGACAGCTTAGATATGACATATTGGATGTGTTTGGATCATGAGCTGTGATGGAAATGCTCTCTAACTCAAAAACTCAGAATTACCTTGCTAAAGAAGGCATTTTGGAGTGAAAGAAGTGATTTTGAGGAAAGCATCTGTTTGATGGCTTTGGTGTACTCAAACTGAGCACAAATGAGCTCTATTTATAGTAGAGTAAGTTTGTTTTGCAAGTAACAGTGAATGGTGGCTGCAGCAGAGGTTTGGCAAATGTTGGCCAATGAAAATCCAAGTCTCCTCTAGCCATTGACTAGAGGTTAGGGCACAGGCTGCTGGTTCCCTAGTTGTTGGAGGAATCTTGACTGAATTCAGTTAGAGGAAGCTCAGTTCATGCCACCTCTAAGCATCCATTAAATGCTCCAAACCAAAATTGGAGTCTTGTCCCTCTTTTAGGGTTTTCTAGGTTTGGCATGCTACTTATGGAATCTTGGACTTGGGAGGCTTATGGATCAGATCACCCCCCTTGGATTTGATCCTCAGATGTGTCCAAAATGATGACAAGGCTTAAAAATTTGTGTGGCACAAGAAATGTGCAAATCTGTCCTAAAACCTATCTTAAAAATCAGCTGCAGCAAGCCTTGTTGTAAAATCCATAACTTCTTGCTCAAGAATGATAAATGGTTGTTCCAGGACTTTATGGAAAGCTGAGATGACATACTTCAACTTTGATGTTTGACCCTAGACTTGGTTCAACTTGGATCATGGAGAAAAACATCCTTGAAGTTGGGACATGCTTGCTGGAAAAATATTAATGATGTCCTATGAAATGTTGAAACATTTGGCAACTTTGAACATTAACAATTCCAAACTCTAATCACTTATATCTTTTAATCCACTATGATAGTTTGAGTTGAAGTGAATTGCACCTTTGATGCTTGTCCTGCATGGTGACAAAGCTTGAAAATTGTGTGGCACAAGAAAAAGTGCACAAAATCTGTCCTAAAAAACAGCTGCAGCAAGCCTTACTGTACAGTCCATAACTTCCTGCTCGAGTATGATAAATGGACGTTCTACAACTTTCTGGAAAGCTGAGATTACGTACTTCAACTTTGATGTTCAAGGTTTTTGAAGATGAGACTTGTAAAGTTGCCAAAAATGACCTTGAACTTGTGTGATCAAGTCTGTCCTAAAAGCTGTCATGAAAATTCTGTTTTATCAATGCCTTTTGCAGAGACCATAACTTTCTGCTCGAGAATGATAAATGAGCTTTCTTGGACTTTCTGGAAAAGTGAGATGACGTACTTCAACTTTGATGTTCAAGTTTTGGCTTGAATCAACTTGGATCATGGAGAAAAACGTCCTTAAATTTGGGACTTTCTTGCTGGAAAAATAATTAATGATGTCCTATGAAATGTCGGAACATTTGACATTAAGAATTTCCAACTTTGGTCACTTATATCTTTCAATCCTTATGATATTTTGAGTTGATTCCTTCTTCAATGTTGAAGTATCAAATACCCTATTTAAAAGTAGTTCTTACGCAAAATCAATGGATGCTTGGATCAATAGTTACAACCTTGAAAAGTTGTGCACTTGAACATGATTTTAACTTAGAAAAAATTTCTAAGTTTCTTTCAATTTGATCAATTTTGCAATTTTGCATGATTTCTTGATTTAAATTTGATCAAATTAAATCATCCATCATATTTTCTTGAGTAATGACTTGTGAAGCTCAAAGTTGACCAAAAGTCAAACTTTGACTTTCTGCGTCAGTTGACTTTGTATTAGATGAACTTGAGGCTCGATCCACTTGAAATGTTGCACTCTTGTGCTTAATTCTTGATGTGGGAGTCCTCTTGATCCATTGTTGATGTTTGAGAGGTTAGACAAGTTGAAGATCATGTCATTTCTTGATTGATCCTTTGTCTAAGAACTCTGAGAGGGCTTGAAACCCTAATTTTGACTGTAGTAAGTGTTCACCCATCTTTGGGGATACTGATGAGGCAAGATGGTTCATCCATATTGTGATGATGATTTGCACAATGATGGGAAATCTTAGGGATCAAAATTTGGGGTATGACACAACCCTTGTTTTGGAAAATACTTCACCACCATACATACATAAAACTCACATTAGTACTTTGAGAAACTAAGAAATCAAACCTTAATCCGAAAAAAAACATGATGATGAAGCTTTAATGGAAGATGATGGTGAAGATTGTGAGAGAAAGAGTAAATAATAAAGTTACATAATCAAACTGTCAAAAATGATTATTGTTTGAAATGGTGGAGCACTAAATAAACATACATGAATACCTCATAAACAAACACATATGTTCTTATCGATTTGAAAAAAATATGGGTTTGTATGAAAGTTGGGCATGAAGATATGAGTTCAAACCCAGAATTAGGGATTAAAACAAAAAAAAGTTACCGGGACTAAAACAAAAAACGCGCCAATTTATAGGGACGAAAAGAATATTTAATCCAAAACTCTGGATTTGTGTTCATATCTTCATCCCTAACCATCATACAAACCCTGAATTTTTTCAAACCCAACATTATTCCTTATTTATTCCTTGTTTTCCCTTTTCATAAAAATAATTTCTCACAACAAACACTACTAGAAAAAACTGTTTTAGCCTCAACGTAAAATGGATGCTAAACGTTGAAATCTGGACGCTAACAACAATTTAGCGTCAATTTAGCGTCCAATTCATTGATGACAATAAAAACCTTGAAGCTAAACATTAGCATCCAACTGAAGCTAATTAGAATTTACATAAATGGACTCTAAAACGGAAGCTAAATAATGATCTAATCGTAGACGCTAATTAGTGTTTGTAATCTACTGATGCTAAATTTAGCATCAACATATTTTAAACTCTAACTAGCATTAATTTTTAAGGAAGCTAAATTTAGCATCAATATATTTAAAAGGCTCAATAGCGTTTATTTATTGTTGATTCTAAATTTAGCATCCAAAATAAAAAATGATAAGTCAAATTTATAATATTATTAAATTCCAAACATAAGAAATGCTAGAGATATTTTTTTTGGAAAAAGCAAAAAATATATTAAATACTCCAAACCCAAACAAAAGGGATGCCAAAGAAACTACACACCGAGCTGCAAAAGATGAGAGCAGCAAGTTTGAAACAACTGCTGAAAAAACCAGAAAAACACCTAAAGCAAAAACACCAAATGGACTAAAGAACCTGCCTAAACAATAGAGACACAATAACATAGACACAGCATGTTTCCAAGACAACCCCAACACCAAAAGCAAACAGCCACCAAACCCAAAGGAACACAAATGCCCTTTGTCTAGGTAAAATCTTACCAACGAGAATAGGAATCTCCATATGTGCTCCAATGTCCATATCGTCTGTTATAAGTTCTATCATAGGAAGATCTATAACCATCAGATGATCTTCCATTCCCATAAATGTCTGATGATCTCCTGCATGCGCCACCTTTGTTACTTTGTTTATAAAGTTTCCTTATGTCCTCCTCCATATCATACTCCTCACGCTGTGATAAACGAAAGAAAAGCTTGTCAGATATTTAATTAATGATTAATAATGACCCTTGATAAAAATTAAGAAACTGAACTAGTCTATAATTTCAAATTTCCCAGACTAAGCAGAAAAATGAAAAACAAAGGAGAAACCTCTAGTATATTTCATACAAAATTCTGTTTTCCCAATAGGCAGAGCCACAGGCCCATTTCACATATAATGAAGCCCATTATATGTCTTGCCGAAAATAGAAAATATCATAACAAAATTTTCGTACACTTTCTAGACCAAAAACAAACGTACAACTTATACTAAAATAAAAGAACAAAATTACAATGGACAACATAAGTTTAGAAAACTAGTCTACCTTTAAATTCATACAACTTTAAAGGACCTACTTGTCAACTAATTGGGTCAGCTTTGTTTGCGCAGAGCTAGTAGCATATGACATGAACTTGAAAGCAAGTGATTTGAAGATGTGAGTGAACTTAAGCATTTTGGTTGAGCATGTTATTGCTACATAGACTGCCTACAAGCCATTCAATTATTATTTATTGTCTATCTCTTGCTCACCTCGCTCGCATTTTCAAACTAAAATCAACGGTGCATTCAGAAGAATAAACAGTGAATATTTTTGCATACAACCTTGGCAGGGTCTGAAAGTACAGCATATGCCTCTGCAATCATTTTGAAAAGCCTATCAGCATCCTTGTGCACCTCTTGGGAAATTTCTTTCCAGAAAAGACCTTCATCCCCAACTTCACTTCTTGCCAACAACTGACCAGCCTAGATTCAAGCCAAACAAGTAAAGTTTCCCAGCATAAGTTTTGAAAACTACAAACATGGTTACCGTTATACCAAAAGAAAATAGTGAAAAGAAGTAGTTACACTAAGATAACTTAATGTAGACATAGAAAGGCTCAAACCTTGTTAGGATGATGTCTGAGAGCTGCCTTGTGATATGCCTTCTTGATATCAGCTGTTGTATCAGCTGGTTTAATACCTCTGGTGTTATTGATATTCAAAAGAACATAATTTAAAATTAGAAGCTTTAAATTAGTAAATATCAATCAATGGAAATGGTTTCTTCCTTGTGCAATTTTATGCTCAAATGTATGATACAACAATGTTGTTCTATGGGATGGTATATTATATTCTAATGGGATGGTACATTATTCTAATGGGATAGTTATTCTCATTTGTCCAAACTAACTTTTCTGCTTTTAGATAAAGTGAATTGGCCTACTCCTACTTATGTCACAAATGGTTCCTAGTCTAACTCGCTACTTTAGCAAATTTGAGGTAGATAATAAATACCTTGAAATTCATTTTCATTGTCGTTCCGGTACAAGGCCTAAACAGTAGCCTAAACAGCCTCACTGAACTTTAAATAGGTAGTGTCAACTATTACAATTCCACAAAATTAACTCTCTTTTATGGCCCTTGTGGTAGAAATCTGCCTACACTAAAAAGGTCACTTGAACTATCTACAATGGAAGGAAGGGTCAAGGTACGAGCCTAGACAGGGTCAAGGTGCAGGCTGATCAAAACAGAAGGAAGGTTGTTTGTAAACCAGCAGATTGGAGAAATCGTACACAGGCTGGACTTACCTGCTGCAACAGCCCTTACCTGCTACTTCTCGTGCCAATGTTTAAGAAATTCACATCTACCACAACTGTGAGTCATCCCTTACAATCAGTTCAGTTTGAGGACTGGGAGCTGAGTTCAACCACTAGAGATTCTAAGCTACCGACCAATTTAGCAATTTAGAAGTACCTCCCAGTATACTTATCAAATGGAAAACGCTTCCTACAACGCTAGGCATGAAAGGTCACTTAATCATTATACATTTCCCCATTTAAACTTTTGATATTCATATAATTATGCAAATAACCTAATTTGAGGTATAACAGCAACTTAGAATGCTTCCTAATTTTTCTCATCTTTCAAAATTGTAGTCATAAAAGTTCTGCCATCCACTTGTTATAGATAAACCCCCAAAGTGGCAGCCACAGGGGATTCTGACACATTCAATTTGTGAAATTGTCCATACAACTTCAATTGAGGTATCTAGATAAGCTATATAGAGGAAATTACTGTATTTTTCATATCAAATTATAGAACAGAATACTAAGAAATATTTTCACTTCTCCAGTAGTAAAATAATTTTCCAACAGAGAACTACAAAATGAAACTTCATTTGGTTGCCTTTTCTTAAATAGAGATTCTGTCATAACTAAAAAATGGAATATTTCATAGTAATATTTCATAAGAACATGGAAGAAATCTAGAATCCAGAGTATGCAGCAAGCCTGATAAGCCTCTAAACCTGAGGCCCGCCAAGACGTTTAAATAAATTTTATTTGCAATCATGAATACATTTAGGAAGATGGACATCTAACAATTACCCTGTGATCTAGAAGTTTTTGTATTGTAGCAGCTAATGACAGCAACTCTACAATGCTATCAATCCCACACCTACATGATTGAAATGGGCATAAGGCATCTCTGGTATTTGAAAAACTAAAATGTATCTAGATTGAAATGGCAAATTGAAAATCAGCCTTGCATGAGAAAAGACTGAATTACTCGTCATTGGCAGATGATGTTTGCTGTAATTTATCAATAACATTAAGTGATGCATCAAGCCTCCCCAAACGAAAGTAACACTTAGATATAAATGACCATCTCCACATTTTTACACTTGAGTAACTATTATGCATGGAATTGTTCGCACTGTTTGCCAAGGCAAAATTCTTTTCTGCAAGATTCAGACTCTGGTCACAAAGTTGAATTGCTTCATCATACTTTTGCAGCTGCAAGTTGTCACCATAAATAAACAGCAACTCTTATCAGCCATATTATACAAATTGTTTTAACAACAACAACAACAACAACAAAAAGAATAGGAACACATTAAGATGAAGATGGCAAAGAACTGGATTAGAAAATACCAGATAGAGAGCATCGGCCTTCATTTGGAGCAATCTTTCTGAGTATAAGCTCTTTGACAATGCCTTTGTAAGTAGCTCTAAAGCATAACCACCTGCATCAGAAGTCCTCTCCTTCAAAAGTGTAGCAGCATCATTGATACACTTCATCACTTCCTGATAATGAGGATAACACTTATTAGACATTTCTAAAATGTATGTACTTTGTGAGGCCGAACAAAATAGGAAACAAGAGCAGAATTTAAGAGCAAATATTGTGGGACTGACTAATAACAGCACCTGTGTTGGTAATGTGATAGAGCCTGAATGTCATGGCTGGAATCTGGGGAAGAATTCACACAACGAGGTGAGACACAACAGCAAGCAAAGACAACTAACAAAGTAAGATTCACACATAAACCTATAATATAATATTCACCAGAACATGAACCTAAAACAACAAACACATGTTCATCCATCCATCTTAGATCCAATCAGAACATACCTAAAACAATATTCACTATTCTTTCTATGCACGACTATTATCAAATTAGATCTTGCAAGTTCTAATGCGATTCAGTCCAACGCCTACTATCTTTTGTTTTTTTACAACATAAAATTTTGGTAACTATTCATGTTATAATTATGATATAGGTAACATTTATTCATAATCCACTACTTTGAAACAAAAGATTGATAAGCAAAAACATTAGTTATCAAAATTTGTGAAACTAGCATTTACAAATCATAACATATTCATCAAATTACACAAGGATTTTATTTGCTGACATTCAGAGTTAGTCTTGTTTGAGGTTTGTACCTACTGGTTCAAAGGTAAGTGGTTTGATGAATCGCAACATTCATTGAGTTAACACAGCACAACAAACAACAAAATTCAACTCAAAAAGCAAATTAAAAACAACAAATATCAACAAATCCATTATGTAACCAAAAATTGAAAAACCCTAATTAGCTCAAATTAGGTAATAACTTCTCAAAATCCCAATTAGCTAAAACTACAAAACAACTTCTCAAAATCCTAATTAAGTAGAAATAATCAAAGATTTTCACAAACTACAAGCCCTAAAATATGAAGAAGAGATAGAAAACCCAAAATATAAATACAAGAAATTATATAAGAGAAGAAAGACAATAGTTCAATGTACCTACTGAAAACGATGATGAACGAAAGAAGAAATACGAAAAGAAAAAGGATTGGGAGTTTCATTACTTACCTCTTCGTCAAAGAATACTGAATGGAAGTCGGTGAATTGATGAATGAATCGAGTTCGTCAAAAATTGTTGGTGAACGGAGGTCGAAGATTCTTGAACTGTGGTCGGAATGTAAAACTAAAAGAGAGGGAAATGTAAAAAAAAGGGAAATTGTTGATGAATCGATGAATACCGGATAGATATTAGGTTAGAGAAATAATTTTTCTAAAAAAATAAAAAAGAGGGAAATATTTTCCTAAAACAAAAAGAGAGGGAAATGTCAAAAAAAAATGTGAGAAACTTTTTGATAATAAACACTTGGTTTAGCTTCAGAAACTAATAAACACTAATAAACAAAAACGTGGGAAATGTAAAACAAATGATCTATTTTGTTTTAGCTTCCAAACTAATAAACACTAATTATAAAATTAAAATTTAATAATACATTAGCATCAGAAATTGTTGATGCTATTTTAAAATTAAATTATAAAATAATTAGTGTCAACCAATATATTGGATAACATCTAATTCTATTGACTCAAATTTATGTAAAAAAAATTAGTTAAAAAAAAGCATTTGCGTTTGAATATTTGGATGCTAAATAGACGCTATTAGCATCCAAAATTGGTTGATGCTAAATTTTTTGAAGCTAAATCACACTTTTCTTGTAGTGAAAAATCATTTAGGTGATGAAGCTTGCAAACTCATCTCCCATTATTAGAAAGAACAACTAAATTAAATGAAACAGAGTAAAATTATCAACTGGGCATTTGAAATGGAGTAAAGTTATCAACTGAATACGTAGTGATGGATGAAGGTTCAAAGGAAGAAGAAGAATACAGATTAGAGGATAGGAAGAAGAAGAAGAAGTTCAAATTGCAAAATCATTTTATTTTTGGATTTAGTCTTCCTTCCCATTATCTAATAATATATATATATTTGCTGCAAAATTAAGTATGATCGAATTGGTTGATCTAGTGGTTAAGGATCCCTTTAGTAATGTTAAGGTCATGAGTTCAACACTTCTTAGGACCAAAATTTTGAAACTTTTCCTTTTAAGATTTAACACAAAAATAATATTAAAAAAAAATAGCTGACGTAGAATTATTGGGTATTAAAAAAAGGAAAACAAACAAATAGCCTGTCACATCAACGATGGAAACTTAGTCAGCATTGACACATGTGCACCATTAGTCTAATCACCTTTTTTAACAGATCGAATTTTAACCCCATGGACTAACGCCAACACAAAAATGAGATATAAGAGCTCAGACAATAAAAAAAGATACAGGGATCAAATTCAAAAACTCGCTAACATACAGGGACCAATAGACTATTTAAGCCTAAATGAAATATTAGTTGCAATTAAAATTCATTAGTTTATTTTAATAGAAATCGTGTCACAATTTTTCTAATTTTTTAAGGGCCATAATTAATTGTGGTCTTTTTAAAAACAGACTAATGTTAGGAATTATTTGATGATGTTTAGACTAGTTAATATTGGAATTAATTTGTAATGGGTTTAATTGGACAATTAGTTCTAGAATTTCTTGTTATTGTTGTGGAATTAAAAGTTTCAAACACACCAAAAATATTATATATGGAACAAAGAATATTGATAATTAAAGTATATCACATTAAGTTAAAAATCAATCTATCAAATAGTGTAAGTGAATCCATAAGAACAATAAAAAAAATAACGAGTACACATAATTTATTTACACAATTCGATTAAACCACTCTACTGTAGAAGAGAGAACAATTCGTTGATCCATTATAATTTAAAAGTTGTTACAATAGATTATAAGACGAGTTGCAAGAAAAGTAGTCTTTTAAATTCATAAGAGCATCTCTTATTTTCTAATCAATTGTTTCTCAACCTCTCCTTCACTCAAAAAATGAATCACACAAATCTAGATTATTTAGAAGTGTAATGATATATTTGTGAAAATACCTAATAAAGGCGCGAGAGTTACTGTAACACCCCAAATTTGTTAGAATATTTATTTAATTTATTTAAATATAATATTCGTGAATTTTTAGTGAATTTTAGTGGTTTGTGTTGACGTCGGTGTATTGTGGAGTTTTGGTTATTTATTTAAATAATAGTATATAATATGGAATATATTAGTATTATTATTAATTTAAATAATATTAGAGGAATTAAGGGTAAGATGGACTTTTGAGGAGGATTAGTGAGGGTATTATGGGGAAAGCCCATTTTAAAAGCCCAAGAGTTAGGTTTAACAAAAAGGAGAATTTGAGAATAGGATTCATTTTGTTAGACTGTAGAAAAGAAGGGAAAAGGCCAGAGCTTTGAAGAAAAAGGGAAAAGGCTAGGATTCGAGAAGGTTTCCAAGAACTCAAGAGAGAAAGGCTTGGAATCGACAATCTAAGGTATGGGGAGTATTACCTTTCATTGTTTTCAATATAAGAATTCGATGTATTTAAAGTGGACTTTGAGGTTTATGTGATTTGTGGGTTTATGAGTACGCTGGGGAAATTATGATGTATTAGTGAGCTTTATGTGATTTGTGGGTTTATGAGTAAACTTAGGAAATTATGATGTATTCGTGGGTTGATGACGAAGGTGAAGGGGTTGTGAGGATTTTGGGGGTATTGGGGTTTTGTGAAGGTTTATGTGGTCTTGAGGTTTAGGATAGTGTAATGAATCGACCTAATAGTCGTAGGTTTTGTGCCTTTGATTGCCATAATGCCCTAGGAATGTTTTGGGGATGTTTTTGGGGTAATTGAAGTTGAACCCGTAAGATTTTGGAGGTCTGTTGTGCTACTGATGCGTAGCAGCGATTGCAGGAAATCGCATTTTCATAAAGCGAATGAATCGTTTGCACAGCGAACATTCGCCCCAGATTCGCTGGGCGAATAGCGCAGCGAATGCGCGATAATGTTGTTTGAGATTCTGGGATGAAATGTGAAGGAGGATCTTTACTTCGCACAGCGAACTTTCCAGCGAATAACTCGCTAGGCGAATGAGGGTGGCGAGGAGAGACATAATGGGGTTCCTCTGGGTTTTTGTATGGGATTTTGGGGTTCGCTAGCAGCTCACAAAATGAACTTTGTAGCGAATAGCTGCTATTTGCGAAACTGTTTTGTGATTCTTGCGCTGTCTTGATGTTATGAGCTGTGATTATTCTGATGAATTACTATGAGTTTATTGATGATTATGAAATGTTTATACATGATGTTTGATGATTAATTGATGATATGAATTACTATGAGTTTATTGATGATTATGAACTGTTTATACATGATGTTTGATGATTAATTGATGATATGAATTACTATGAGTTTATTGATGATTATGAACTGTTTAAACATGATGTTTGATGATTAATTGATGATATGAATTGCCATGATGTATATTGATGATTATGAGCTGTTTATACCTGATGTTTGATGATTAATTGATGATATGAATTACCATGATGTAATTTGATGATTATGAGCTGTTTATACCTGATGTTTGATGATTATATAATGATGTGAATGACCATGAGTTATATTGATGATTGTGAGACGATGATGCATGACTATTTTGATGTGAATTACCATGAGCTATATTGATGATTATAAGATGATGATTCACGATGTTTTGATGAATAAATGACGATATGATTAACATGAGATTTTGATGAATGATGATGCACGTAATGACTTTTGTTGACGATGATGATGATGACGTTGTGTATCATGCATTCATAGCATTTTAGGACTTCGGTCCAGTGGTGACTTTAATCCCATTGTGTGGATTAGAGTGTATGACGTGCTCCGGTTCTTGTGTAGAATCGATCCTAATGACGGAGATCTTTGGAGGGTGATGGCCTAGTCTCCATCGATTGTGACTATTGGTACCACATGCATGAGTCTTGTTGTGCATTGCATTTAATTGGCATTGGTGTGATTTATGATGTTGTGATTTTTGATGGTTTCCCTTGTGATGACCCTGATGATGTTGTATATGATGATGACGCCATTTTATGCATATCCTATTTTTATATTGATTATAATGAATTATGATTACTCACCCTGCCTGTTTGAATGTTACCTCCACGTGGGTAACGTGGAGGTGATCAGGCTTAGCTGTGGATGCCTTCGAGGACCTTTTTGGAGTTTATTTTGCTTTTGGTCGATGTAGGGGGTCTTGCTCTGATAGTGTAACATCGGGTTAGGGTCGTTGAGTCGAACCATGTTGAATTATTATTTTGTTTTTATTTTGAAGATTATGGTTTTTATTATAAAACCTTTTGCTTGGGATTATTGTGGTTATGGTGGTTCCGCTGCTATATTTGATGGCTTTTTGAATATTTGAGGAAAACCCGTGTTTACGAAGCAAATGTTTTATTTTTAGTTTATTGGGAAATGTGCACCCTTCGAGGTGATTCTGATTTTTACTCTGATAATTTGTGTATTTTTCCGTGTTTAATTGTGGGGTAGAAAAGGGTGTTACATTAGTGGTATCAGAGCAGGTCGGTCCGTCCGGCCATGTTGTCTAATGTTGTCTAGCGTGCGACATGTGTGTGAAAACACTGTCGATGCTTGTTTTATTTTCCATTTGCAGGTTGGGAATGAAACAAGTGGGGGAGAAGATGGTGCTTCTCCAAGATGCTTCAAGTGTGGAGCGATGGCTAAGTGTGGAAATGATCACCTTTAATCTCTTGTTGATAATAGACAGGATCATGTTGGATGGGATAGACGTGTCTTGCGAGCTTAAGTGGTGTGCGCAGTGAATTGTTTGAAGTTAAGCCAAGTGCTTACAGATGGTTTTGATGAGTCGATGCAGGATGGTGGTGAGATGTTTATGTTGAGGGTAACTTTGAGTATTAGTGAAGGTGGAGAAGTTGGTGTTTTGCCTTTTTGTTTGTGAAATTTTGGAAGTGTTTCCTGATGACATAAGTGATTTTCCTCTAGAGCGTGAGGTAGAGGTTACGGCGGATTTGATACCAGGTATGAGTCTGGTGTCAATGACTCCTTACTGGAATGTAGCGAGCGATTTTGGACGTGGTTCTTAAGCACTGTCGCTCTGGGGTTACTACAGGTCGATTCATTTTTTATCCTATTGAGCTGACTAAGTAAGGGAAATAGATGTCTCCAATTAACCATGCTTGCATACTGAGTTTAAACAGCGGTCTGTTAGGTTACGGATGCTATATGGTAATGGGGCCTCTTTCTTCTTACTTTGTTTAGAACGAAACACCGGGAATGTTCATGGGGATTTTTGTTAGGATGCTAGGACTGATGCTTTTCGATTGATATGTTATGGTACGGGATTTGGGGCTTTGGATTAGTGTGCTCGCTAAGATTTTTCTTTCAATCTTATGCCTACGTATTCCCGTTTACCGAAACAGGGAAATCAGAGCGATCGTAGTTCCTCCTATTCTATGGGAGGAAATGGGACAATTTGTACGAAGCCCAAGAGGAGGCTCTCGAAGTTTGTAACCTTCAGGCCCAGCGGTTCCTGCTGCGGTCCCCTGATCCTCATTGATCAACGGGGTATATCCTTCCGGGATATAGTTAAGTGGCATGCCCCAGGGACGATCTTTCGGCATTTTGTACCTAGGATCAGACTTTTCCACAATGGGCGTTCAGGTGATCTCTGAGATCACAGTCCTTTGTAGCTGAGCTTCTGCCATGGCTTGCATGTCGTTATAATGCTTTCTCATATCCTCTCTCAGAGCATCGATCTCTTCTCTCAACTCTCTGTTCTCTTCCTCGAGATCATCCATCTTTTTCTGACGATTGGCCCGAGTATTGTACGAATGAGACAGTTTGACTCTAGAACCGAGACACAAATGTGAGATTCGTAGGTAAGAAGAATACGTGACGTGAGAATGATGAATGCAATGATTATATTAATTGTTTTTTTTTTTGGTTTAATCAAAATAAACTTCGACAATTAGATTGCAAATATCAAACAGTGGGGAAACCCCGTTTTATTGAATTCAAAGGATTGCGAAAATAGAAATACAGTAGATTACAAGGTGCGGAAACAAAAACCTAAGCTAAGGGGTCCCGAGTCCTCTCTGGGGAGAAACCGGGTGCTGATTCTGGTACTTTCCTTTTCTTGGACCGGGGCTCTTGGGCCGTTGTCGGGTTGTCATTCCTTTGCCAAGTGAAAGGAACAAGCAAATTCCTTTGGTCATCCTGATTATCCACAGCAAGTTGCTCTAAAATCTCGATCAGAGCATCCTTATCTTTTAGCAGTTGCTGTATTTTGGTACACTCTACATTGAGGGTGCGGTATTTGTTCTTCCAAGACCTCCTCTCCTGTTGAACTTTGTTGAGAGTAACCTGAAGTTTTTCCATTTCAGTCATGAAATACATGACAGATTCCCTCGGCGGAAGAACTCCGTGACGAGGATAAGGCATCTTTAGCTTGAGAGCTCTAGTTTGTACCCAGTGGAGATAAGGCTCCACCGAGACACAATCCGGTTTTCCTAGAGACTCTCGTCCTTTCTTATGAACATGTTTCCAAGCGTGCACTATTTCCATCTTTAGTGCCCTGTCATTTTCTCCTTCTTTGAAGAAAAGACCCTCTAGATGAGCATTACACGGGACATGCCTCATTGGGTATCCAAATTGACGATGAACAAGAACTGGATGGTAATTGATTCCTCCTTTAGTTCCTATGAGGGGTACGTTGGGAAAGTTTCCACAACGGTCAATGATCCTGATCCCGTCATAAATCCTATTGCACCAATCTATGTCAGAGTTGGTGAGGGACATGATTTTCTGCGACCAACGCAAGGCACTCTTATGATCCCAAAAAGCAGCAGACTTGGGTAAATGGGAGATAAACCATTAGTATAACAGGGGTACACAGCACGTGATCATCCCTCCGCTGTACAAATTCCCTAAGTGTACAGAATGATATACATCCGCGAGCAAGGTTGGTACAGGGTTTCCAATGAGAAAAACCATAATGGCGTTGATATCGACGAAGTTATCAATGTTGGGAAACAGAAATAACCCGTAGGTGAGTAAAACAAAGATTTTTTCAAAAGCAGTCATGTTTCCTATACTAGCAAAGTACAGACCCTTCTTTGTCAGGAACTGGGCTGGCAAACCTGGGAGCCCACCCTTAGTGGTCATGTGAGTCTTGATTTCTGACTCATCCAAATAGATTGCTCTTACAATGGTCTGATCCTTTGGAATTTCTTCCAGTCCAGAAAATGGAGCTCGATCAGTAATGTGTAGATCGGTTAGGTGAGAATACTCCTCCAGCGTTGGTACGAGCTGGTAATCTGGGAATGTGAAACAGTGATAGACCGGATCGTAAAACTGAACGAGTGCCTCTATGATTCCTTCAATCACACAGACTCTTAACAGAGGTAGCAGACCTCCGTACTTGGCTCTGAAAGCTTCAGGGTTAGTGATCATCCTCGCTAATCCTCTCAAATCCTCTAGTTTTGGAACCCTGAAGGTATACTTATGAGTTCTCCTTCTACCGAAGTCCATGAGCGCAATCTTTTTCTCTGACATTTGTAATCATTGTCTTAGTTTAATTTGAAAAAGAGAGACTAGAAGAGAAGTTTTTCTTTGATGTAATGTTTTTTAGATGAATGCATGAATACAGCACACAAAAACATAGAAAAAAAATGGGGTCAAAGGGTCGGTGTCATGAAGTCAAGGCTCTACCCCCCCCCCCCCCCCAAAGGTTTATACTAGTGATTTTTGTACCTGTCTCTCAAAATCATTAGTTCTTGTCGAGAAAACACCAGCGGGCCGGGAACCGTGCTAGGTGATGTTTTTCGAAGAACCATCAAAAGAGGGTAGTATCGCGTGACAACCATTTCCAATAGTTTCCGCACTACTAAAAGAGGTTTTTCCTAGGTGTATACTCAATCTTTCCACATGCGGCATCACATGCATTCTCATTAGCAGAAAAATAAACACAGATATCAATTAGGAGAAGCAGTATATATTTGTCCTAAAGTCCTAGACTTTAAAGAGCTATGAATCCTATGTTCCTGACAAAAATGGCTCCCCTGCGGAGTCGCCATTCTGTGGTACCTTCCCAACTTTAAAGGTTTTGATCTAAGATCCTAGTGAAGCCAAAAAGAGTCATATCCCAGTGAAATCCCCAAAAAGAGAAAGAAAGAAAGAAAAGGCCCCACGGTGGGCGCCACTTTTCTGTAGCGAGTGATTTTGGACGTGGTTCTTAAGCACTGTCGCTCTGGGGTTACTACAGGTCGATTCATTTTTTATCCTATTGAGCTGACTAAGGAAGGGAAATAGATGTCTCCAATTAACCCTGCTTGCATACTGAGTTTAAACAGCGGTCTGTTAGGTTACGAATGCTATATGGTAATGGGGCCTCTTTCTTCTTACTTTGTTTAGAACGAAACACCGGGAATGTTCATGGGGAATTTTGTTAGGATGTTAGGACTGATGCTTTTCGATTGATATGTGAAGGTACGGGATTTGGGTCTTTGGATTAGTGTGCTCGCTAAGATTTTTCTTTCAATCTTATGCCTACGTATTCCCGTTTACCGAAACAGGGAAATCAGAGCGATCGTAGTTCCTCCTATTCTATGGGAGGAAATGGTGTTTTGGTGTCTTGTTCAAAGCCCAAGACGTGAAGCTGAAAAGGTGGTTTATATCTTGTTCAAAGCCCAAGATGTGAAGCTGAAGGGTTTGTTTGTATCTTGTTCGAAGCCCAAGATATGAAGCTAAAAAGGTGTTGTCTTTAGAGAGAATTTGTCATCTCTAAAGGGGGTCTGTTTGTCACAACTGTTGGGTGACTGACTATAAAGGAGGATTACTTTAAACGGGATATGTGAATCCTAGCAATGCCATAATTTCCTTTATAGGGGGTTTTAACCTGAAGGAGAAGACTTTAACTCAGTGTAGAGCAATGCTATCTTTCCTTAGGAATTTCTCATGCTAAAAGAGGGACAGTGGCGTGGATGTAAATAATACTGAGCCTTTCGGCTTACAGAAATTAGATGAAAGGAGTTGTTGATGTTTGTATCCTGTGAACGAGGCACAATTTTGATGCTAAAAGGTTGATTGACTCAACCGGGGTTTTTCTTATACAAAGCCTAAGAGGAGGCTATTAACCTAACAAGAGGATGCTTTTGTGTATCGTACGAAGCCCGAGAGGGAGGCTAAAAGGAGTTGACTCAACAAGAGAGTGCTTTTAGATGTGTCTTGTACGAAGCCCAAGACGGAGGCTAAAGGTTGACTCAACAAGAGAGTCTTTTATACTCAACAAGAGAGTGTTTTGTATCTCGTACGAAGCCCGAGATGGAGGCTAAAGGTTGACTCAACAAGAGAGTCTTTTATACTCAACAAGAGAGTGTTTTGTATCTCGTACGAAGCCCAAGATGGAGGCTAAAAGAGAGATTGACTCAACAAGAGAGTCTTTTATACTCAACAAGAGAGTGATTTTGTATCTCGTACGAAGCCCGAGATAGAGGCTAAAAGGATGACTCAACAAGAGAGTCTTTTTGTATCTCGTACGAAGCCCGAGATAGAGGCTAAAAGGATTGTTGTTTCAGTTGAGTGACAGATCCAGTAGGTTGGTTAAAAGAGAAAATCAGTTCTTATAAAGAGACTGATTAAAGGTAAGGTTATGCTTTGGGATTGATCAGAGGATCAGGGTTATTTCCTGTTCTTTAAGGAAATGGGGAATCCAGAGGGTATTGGAGACTGTCCGAGTCTACTGGTGTTTTTCCCTACTTGAGAATGCCTTCGAGACTCAAGGAGATTAGACTGTCCAAGTCTAGAGTTTTATCTTTTGTACTATGCTTAAAGAAACAGTAGTAGTACGTTCACGGTAGAAAGATCTAGACTTTTTGAAAGACTGTTCTATTAAGATGACTAATTTCTGTTCCTATACCTCTAGGAGGTCGTCGGGACAATTTGTACGAAGCCCAAGAGGAGGCTGGAAACTTTTAAGAAGCCGAGGGACAATTTGTATGAAGCCCAAGATGAGGCTCTCTTCCCGAAGGAAGAATCTTTATATGAAGCCTAAGAGGAGGCTGTGAATACTTCTAAGAAGCCGTAGGGTCCTTGTACAACGCCCAAGAGGAGGCGGGGATGCTTTTAGGAAGCCTGTGGGTCCCCAAACCCTGAGAAATTCAAGACAGGCTATTCATAGAGAATAGATCAAGCCAGGAAAGTCTAAGAATTTGGAAGAAACTTAAGAGATACCATTCACGGAGAAAAGATCATCTCTGGGGAGTAGAGTTTCTTTGACAATTAAGGGTGACAGTCTGAGAAAGGGTTAAAAAAGAATCTGGCTTTCACATCTCCATATTGTTTAACCCCAAGAGGAGGGAAGACTGTGTTTGGTAATCCTATGGGGATCTAATTTTGTCTATTTAAGAGTGATCAACAGGGCTTAGTGCTAGACGTAGTTGTCGGGGAAACTCTAAATATCTATACTAGTATTGCACAGTTGGTATGAGTTTATGAAAGAAGACTTACAGTGAAACAGCCCCACAATACAGTTATATGTATATGAAAGCAGATAAAGAAAACATATAAACACTTACTCGATTGTAGAGCTTCCATGCTGTTTGGTTAGTTGTTCAACAAAGAAAGATTGAAAACAACAGTATATTCAAAATTAAAGGAGAAAGTATTTTGAAAAGATGTTGGGGCTTACAGCTCAAGGAGAGGCCCAAGGTTTATCAGTGATCGCATTGTCGTTTTGTACAGAGGGACTTATACAAGTGACTGAGGCCCAAGAAAGGTTTTCTGTACAAGGGGATGGGTCTTACACTCTCTCAAGAGGCACAAGTGTTTAAAGAAAAAGAATGAGGCTTATAACACGAGGGTAGGCCCAGATGATTGGTTTTTTTTATTGGCGATCGCGCCGAGGTTTTCCTTTAACGCAGGGGGACTTATACAATGTCTGAGGCCCAAAAATTTTTGGTTAAAAGGGGATTGGGTCTTACACTCTAATAGAGGCCCAAAAAGATTTTTTTTTGTACAAGTGGTGGGGCTTACAGCTCAAGGAGAGGCCCGGGGTCATTTGTTTGAAAAAGGCGATCGCGCCGAGATTTTTGAAAACGCGGTGGGTCTTATTCATTGAATTGAGGCCCAAAATGGTTTGCTTTTCAAAGGGGGTTGGGTCTTACACTCTAATAGAGGCCCAAAATATTTATTTTGAATGGGTCTTATAGCTCGAGGAGAGGCCCAGGGTTTGTTTTTCAACGGACGATGATCACGTCAAAATTTTTGAAATACAACGGGACTTATACAATAAATGAGGCCCAAAAATAGGTTTGTATTTACAAAGGATTGGGTCTTACACTCTATTAGAGGCCCAAAAGTGTTTGAAATTGTTTGATGAGGGTGAAAATCAAAGAAACCCTAATTTGTTATTCTTTAAAAGTAAATATTTAAAGAAAATCAAATAAAATACCAAATAAGTTTGAATAAACCATTTGTGATTTTTGTTTAAGGTTTGAGAAATGAGGGATTAATCACAAGATGAATTAAAACTCACTTGGTTTTGATTTTCAAAGTAAATATTCACTTTTAAAATGTTTAAAAACATTCAAAAGGAATTTATTCACAAAAATACTAATTATATTAAATAAATAATATAAACTTAATTTTTTGTGGAATAAAATATCTTAACATTTTTGTGATTTTTTGCAAAAAGAACCAATCAAAAATAACTAAAATTGAAAGAGTTATTAATTTTCCAATTAATTAATAAAACATGAAAATATTGGAAAAAAATAGCAAAAATGTGATAAAACACAAAATGACATGGGCGGGGTTTGAACCCACGACCTCAAGGTTATAGGGCGCGCGCCTTACCACTGGGGTGGTGATACATCCATTGCTTGAAGTGAAACCACAAATATACAAGGCTTGCCTTGTTTTTGGCCTGGCCCAAGGCAAGGCAAGTTTTGGGTCAGAAACGTGAATGTCATAACATTCTCATTTCTCCATGATTTGAGACAAAATTTATATGCATCTGGCCTAGAATTTCACAAGGAATCCAATGGTGGTGGTATTTTTTTCAGATCATACTCCCTCCTCAAAATCCGATAGTGGTTTTGAAAAAGGCCTATAATTGCATTTTCTATGCTACACTTTGATACAGGCATGAATTACATGATGAATTGGTTCAAACACAACATATATAACATGTATGAGGTGTGTATGATCAGTGGAATTCAAAGCAATGCATATTTTGGAAAGTTCAAGTCATGATGCCTACCTCTTTTTCAGCTTTTGGAGTTTTCTGTGCAATCTGCCAAACTTCTTGTTCCAGAAATGATTTGATGATTTGGACACTCTCAAATGATCCCTTAGAAGCTTTGAGGATGGTTGGAATCAGCTGGAACCTGCAAAAACACAAACTGGCCCTTTCTTGCAAAAGGGGTTAAAATGACCAAAATAGCAACTCTCTCAAATGGTGTTCCAGATGAGGGGAACCATTTGGGAAAGTTCAAGGATGTTATTTGGAGTGTGTTTGAGGTTTTATCTGGTTTGGAAAGTGACTGAATCAAGACATGGCTTGAAAAATGCACAAAAGGCCTATTTTGAGGTTTTGAGATGTGACTTTGTGATTTTGGTGTTACAGGTCACTTTTGATAGTTTGGATCACCTACATATGATGTTTATGAGGTGTTAGGATCATGAGTTGTGATGGAAATGCTCTCTAACTCAAAAACTCAGAGTTACCTTGCTAAAGTAGGCATTTTGGCCTAAAGAGAGGGATTTTGAGGAAAGAATCTATTTGATGGCTTTGGTGTACTCAAACTGAGCACAAATGAGCTCTATTTATAGTAGATTAAGTTTTTTTTGGGATCAATAGTGAATGGCAACTGCCGCAGAGGTTTGGCCAATGGTTGCACTTTGGAATCCAAGTCTCCTCTAGCCATTGACAGGGCTGTGGTTCCCTTGGTCTTGGATAAGTCTTGACTGAATTCAGTTGCAAATGTGTCAGTCCATGCCACCTTGGTGTAAGTATTGAATGCTCCAATCCAAAATTGGAGTCTTGTCCCTCTTTTAGGCAATTCTAGGTTTGACATGCTACTTCATGTTCCAAGGACTTTGGAGGCTTGGCTCAGTGTTTGTCCCCTTTAAATTTGATCCTCAGATGTGTCCAAAGTGATGACAAGGCTTGGAATTATCTGATTTTTCCAAATCGAGCAAAAATGCAAAATTCTGCCTAGCCTTGGCAGTTTTCAGCAAGGCATATTGCCATTGTCATATCTCATGGCCCAAGTGGAATTTGGTGATGTTCTTGGCCATTTTGGAAAGACCTCATATGATACAACAACTGTTTAATCATATTTGGTTTTGATACCTTTTGGATCCAAGTGAAAAATCCCCCTACATTTAGAAAAAAGTGAAGGCAGATTCTGACTTAGTGAAAATTTCAAAATCCATGATGAATTTGGAAGGAGGTCAGTTCTAAGCTTTTGTAGAGGGTAATGAGAGCTACAAATCTAGCTTTGGATGGGGAAAAATGGCCTTGTGGTTTTGGTGTTATGATCCTCCAAAGTTGGTACCCTTGCCACTTTGTTCATAACTTAGAAAATTTTCGAAGTTTTTATGGTTACCCCTTTTACAAGCTATCCCACTTTTCTTGATTTTTCTTGATGAATGATGATTCAAATCATACATTAACATCATTTTAGGGTTAAAAAACCATTTTTGTGAAAAATCTCAAAAAGTCAAAGTTGACTTTTGTGCACAGTTGACTTTTTGTCAGATGAATTCCAAACTGTGCGATCCTATATGAAATCAAGTCCTTGACCTAAATCAAACTTGATGGATTGATTTCATAGGTGTTATAGGGTGTATTGAATCATGTCCTAGGGTTTGGGAGCATGTCCTAGTCAAAAGTCAAAGCTACAGTTGACTTTTTCTTGCGAAACCCTAATTGTGGTACTGATGAAATTGAGACTTGTTGCTTAAGCTTCCTGGATCAATCCATTGTTACAAATGGATCAATGTGGTATGTTGGAGACCCTCAAATCATGTCTTGAGGTTTTGGCTCATGATTTGTCCCAAAAGTCAACTTAGGGGTGAATTAGGTCAAGAAACCCTAATTCCTGATTTTTGATGTATGCATCCCCTGAGGTCAAATTGACTTGATGCTTGGGCCCATGAGGTTCCATGGAGTATTTTAGGATATGCTTTGAAGCATTGGCTCATGCCCAGAGGAAAATTTCCATCTAGAGGCCCTGGTCGACCAAACCCTAATTTGGTGACACTGGCGATCTTGAGGCTTGATCCACCTGGAAGGGAGCAGCCTTGTGCTTAATCCTTAAAGTGGGAGTCCTCTTGATCCATTTTAGATGTTTGGGAGGTTAGACAAGTTGAAGATCATGTAATTTCTTGATTGATCCTTTGTCTAAGAACTCTGAGAGGGCTTGAAACCCTAATTTTGACTGTAGTAAGTGTTCACCCATCTTTGGGGAGACTGATGAGGCAAGATGGTTCATCCATATTGTGATGATGATTTGCACAATGATGGGAAATCTTAGTGGTCAAAATTTGGGGTATGACACGGATTTCTGCATCTGAGTTAGGAGAATTGAAGAAATAATTGGAAGAGTTGCTTGGGATGAAGTTTGTTTGACCGAGTGTTTCTCTGTGGGGTGCTCCTTCGTTGTTGGTGAAGAAGAAAGATGGTACTATGAGATTGTGTGTGGAGTATAGACAGTTGAATAAAGTGACGATCAAGAATAAGTATCCACTTTTGAGGATTAATGATTTATTGATCAATTGGTGGGCACTTGTGTTTTAGTAAGATTGATTTGAGGTCTGGTTATAGCCAGATTCGTGTTAAGCCTGATGATATTCCGAAGACAACTTTCAGGACGAGGTATGGTGACTATGAATATACCGTGATGTCATTTGGTGTATCTAATGCACCTGGTGTTCATGGAGTACATGAATCGTGTTTTTCATGAGTATTTGGATAAGTTTGTGGTGGTGTTTATCGATGATATCTTGATATATTCTAGATCTGAAGAAGAACATGCTGAGCATTTGCAAATTGTGTTGCAAGTATTGAAGGAGAAGAAGTTATATGCAAACCTGTCCAAGTGTGAGTTTTGGTTAAAGGAAGTGAGTTTTCTTGGCCATGTGATTTCAAGTGGTGGGATGTTGCTTGTGAGGCAAGCTTTGTTGAATTGAAGAAGAGGTTGACGACCGCTCCGGTGTTGATCTTGCCAAATCCGAGTGAATCTTTTGTGGTGTATTGTGATGCGTTGAACATGGGTCTTGGTGGAGTATTGATGCAGAATGGACAAAGTTGTTGCCTATGCTTCGAGACGGTTGCGAGTTCAAGAGAGGAATTATCCTACACATGACTTAGAATTGGCCGCTGTGGTATTTGTGTTGAAGATTTGGAGACATTATCTGTTTGGCTCTAAGTTTGAAGTGTTCTGTGATCATGAAAGTCTGAAGTACTTATTTGATCAGAAAGAATTTGAATTTGAGGCAGAGGAGGTGGTTAGAGCTGTTGAAGGACTTCGATTTTGATTTGCGTTATCATCCGGGCAAAGCAAATGTAGTGGTTGATGCATTGAGCAGGAAGTCATTGCATATGTTGATGCTTATAGTGAGAGAATTGGAATTAATCGAACAGTTTCGAGATTTGAGTTTGGTATGTGAAGCGACCTCTGATAGTGTGAAGTTGGGAATGTTGAAGTTAACTAGTGGTATTCTGGAAGAAAACAGAGTAGGACAGCAATCTGATTTAAAGTTGGTTGACTGATTGACTTTGATTAACCAAGATAACGGAGGAGAATTCAGGATTGATGAGAATGGTGTGATGAGGTTTTGGGATAGGGTGTGTGTGCCAGATATTCAAAACATCAAGAGGAGTATTCTAGAAGAAGGACACTGAAGTAGGTTGAGTATTCATCCCGGTGCTACGAAGATGTACCAGGATTTGAAAAACATGTTTTGGTGGTCAGGGATGAAGAAGGATATTGCGGAGTTTGTTTATGCGTGTTTGACTTGTCAGAAGTCGAAGATTAAGCATCAGAAGCCTTTAGGTATGATGCAGCCATTGAATATTCCAAAATGGAAATGGGATAGTATTTCCATGGACTTTGTGTCGAGGTTGCCGAGGACGGCAAAAGGGAATGATTCAATTTGGGTGATCGTGGATAGATTAACTAAATCGGCTCATTTCTTGCCGATGAAGATTAATCATTCCATGCAGAAGTTAGCCGAGATGTACATTGAGGAGATTGTGAAGCTGCATGGGATACCTTCGAGTATTGTGTCGGATAGAGATCCGAGATTTACATCTAGGTTCTAGAAGAGTTTGCAAGATGCTTTGGGTATTAAGTTGAGGATGAGTTCTGCCTATCATCCGCAGACGGGCGGTCAGATAGAAAGGACTATCCAATCCCTAGAGGATTTGCTGAGAGCTTGTGGGTTGGATCAAGGAGGATCGTGGGATAGTCATTTACCGTTGATTGAGTTCACGTACAATAATAGTTTTCATGCTTGTATTGGAATGGTGCCCTATGAAGCTTTGTGTGGAAGGAGGTGTATGACTCCACTGTGTTGGTATGAATTGGGCGAGAGTGTTGTACTCGGACCTGCAATTGTGTAAGAGACGACTGAAAAGATTAAGATGGTCCAAAAAGGAGGAAAATTGGACTTGAGATGAAAAGATCAGTTAAGGGGGTCGTATCGACTCTATTTCCTTTAGGTAATTTTCGAGGGCGAAAATTCTTTAAGTGGGGGAGAGTTGTAACACCCCAAATTTGTTAGAATATTTATTTAAATATAATATTCGTGAATTTTTAGTAAATTTTGGTGGTTTGTGTTGACGTCGGTGTTTTGTGGAGTTTTGGTTATTTATTTAAATAATAGTATAAAATATGGAATATATTAGTATTATTATTAAGGCTTAAATAGTGTTTTCGTCCCTGTAAGTTAGCGAGTTTTTGGTTTTCGTCCCTGTAATTTTTTTTTTGGTTTTAGTCCCTATATCTTACTTTTGCTTGCTGTGTAGTCCCTAAAGCCAAAATCCGAAGGAAAATCCGAAGGTTTCCCGCGGATTTTCATGTAGATTTTCCTGCGGATTTTGGTTTTAAGGACTAAAACGAACGTGAATGTGAAATATAGGGACTAAAACAAAAAAAAAAATATTACAGAGACGAAAACCAAAAACACGCTATCTTACAGGGACAAAAACACTATTTAAGCCTATTATTAATTTAAATAATATTAGAGGAATTAAGGGTAAGATGGACTTTTGAGGAGGATTAGTGAGGGTATTATGGGGAAAGCCCATTTTAGAAGCCCAAGAGTTAGGTTTAACAAAAAGGAGAATTTGAGAATATGATTCATTTTGTTAGACCGTGGAAAAGAAGGGAAAAGGCCAGAGCTCTGAGGAAAAAGTGAAAAGGCTAGGATTCGAGAAGGTTTCCAAGAACTCAAGAGAGAAAGGTTTGGAATCGACAATCTAAGGTATGGGGAGTATTACCTTTCATTGTTTTCAATATAGGAATTCGATGTATTTAAAGTGGACTTTGAGGTTTATGTGATTTGTGGGTTTATGAGTAAACTGAGGAAATTATGATGTATTAGTGAGGTTTATGTGATTTGTGGGTTTATGAGTAAACTGAGGAAATTATGATGTATTAGTGAGGTTTATGTGATTTGTGGGTTTATGAGTAAACTGAGGAAATTATGATGTATTAGTGAGGTTTATGTGATTTTGTGGGTTTATGAGTAAACTGAGGAAATTATGATGTATTCGTGGGTTGATGACGAAGGTGAAGGGGTTGTGAGGACTTTGGGGGTATTGGAGTTTTGTGAAGGTTTATGTGGTCTTGAGGTTTAGGAAAGTGTAATGAATCGACCTAATAGTCGTAGGTTTTGTGCCTTTGATTGCCATAATGCCTTAGGAATGTTTTGGGGATGTTTTTGGAGTAATAGAAGTTGAACCCGTAAGATTTTGCAGGTCTGTTGTGCTACTGATGCGTAGCAGCGATTGCAGGAAATCTCATGTTCGCAAAGCGAATGAATCGTTCGCATAGCAAACATTCGCCCCAGATTCGCTGGGCGAATAACGCAGTGAATACGCGATAATGTTGTTTGAGATTCTGGGATGAAATGTGAAGGAGGATCTTTAGTTCGCACAACAAACTTTCCAGCGAATAACTTGCTATGCGAATGGGGGTGGCGAGGAGAGACAGAATGGGGTTCCTCTGGGTTTTTGTATGGGATTTTGGGGTTTGCTGGCAGCTCGCAAAGCGAACTTTGTAGCGAATGGCTGCTGTTTGCGAAATTGTTTTGTGATTCTTGCGCTGTCTTGATGTTTTGAGCTGTGATTATCCTGATGAATTACTATGAGTTTATTGATGATTATGAACTGTTTATACATGATGTTTGATGATTAATTGATGATATGAATTACTTTGACTTTATTGATGATTATGAACTGTTTATACATGATGTTTGATGATTAATTGATGATATGAATTGCCATGATGTATATTGATGATTATGAGTTGTTTATACCTGATGTTTGATGATTAATTGATGATATGAATTACCATGATGTAATTTGATGATTATGAGTTGTTTATACCTGATGATTGATGATTATATAATGATGTGAATGACCATGAGTTATATTGATGATTGTGAGATGATGATGCATGAATATTTTGATGTGAATTACCATGAGCTATATTGATGATTATAAGATGATCATTCACGATGTTTTGATGAATAAATGACGATATGATTAACATGATATTTTGATAAATGATGATGCACATAATGACTTTTGTTGACGATGATGATGATGACGTTGTGTATCATGCATTCATAGCATTTTAGGACTTCGGTCCAGTGGTGACTTTAATCCCATTGTGTGCATTAGAGTGTATGACGTGCTCCGGTTCTTGTGTAGAATCGATCCTAATGACGGGGATCTCTGGAGGGTGATGGCCTAGTGTCCATCGATTGTGATGATTGGTACCATATGCATGAGTCTTGTTGTGCATTGCATTTAATTGGCATTGGTGTGATTTATGATGTTGTGATTTTTTATGGTTTCCCTTGTGATGACCCTGATGATGTTGTATATGATGATGCCGCCATTTTATGCATATCTTGTTTTTATATTGATTATAATGAATTGTGATTACTCACCCTGCCTGTTTGAATGTTGCCTCCACGTGGGTAGCGTGCAGGTGATCAGGTTTGGTTGTGGATGCCTTCGAGGACCTTTTTGGAGTTTATTTTACTTTTGGTCGATGTAGGAGGTCTTGCTCTGATAGTGTAACATCGGGTTGGGGTCGTTGAGTCGAACCATGTTGAATTATTATTTTGTTGTTATTTTGAAGATTATGGCTTTTATTATAAAACCTTTTGCTTGGGATTATTGTGGTTATGGTGGTTCCGCTGCTATATTTGATGGCTTTTTGAATATTTAAGGATAACCCGTGTTTACGGAGCAAATGTTTTATTATGAGTTTATTGGGAAATGTGCACCCTTCGAGGTGATTCTGATTTTTATTCTGATAATTTGTGTATTTTGCCATGTTTAATTGTGTCGTAGAAAAGGGTGTTACAGTTACAACCCTCAGGAGGGGTGACACCCATATACCTCCCGCCATTACAAACCTTCTGACCCTAAGTGCTCTCCTCTCTCCCAATCATGGGAAATGTGGAAAAAGATGTTCTTTGGTCAGACAGAAGTCAGGATCAACAAGTTGATCCATGTCTCCTTCAAAAATAGGGATTCAACAGTCCACCATTGATTGAGTGAGTGATTATCATTCTCAACAAAATCTTAGGTGCAAAAGCCTCTATATATACCTTACTTCTCGAGGGTAAGGACAAATCATATCATACTCACTACTACGCATAAACATAAAGCTTCTCACCTCACACAGGCTTGCTTTCTCCATAGCCATAAACACCACTAAACAGGGTTACTCACCACCATGAGAAAACCCTATACCAGCATCAATTACAAGGGCCTCTGGTTATCCCCTACCCGCGTATGGATACAACACACTCCTATACTTTTTGACAAATACAAGAAGTGTTTCTCAATCCCCTTAGATAGTCATAGTTGTCTTTAAATTTTTAGAATAATGAATCCAAAAGATCTCTTATTTTATCTCTCTAAGTTTCTTTCTCTAGAAAACTTTCCAAAGACACTCATGCCAAAAAAAAGGATTTAAAATGCCTTTTATAGGCATTAGGATAAACACACTACATTTCTGCAAAAAATAAATGTGGAACACACCGTGTTCCTACCAAACAAAGGCATTCTCGCGGTCTATTTTTGAGATTTTATGATCAACGCCATAATGTTTACCCTTGAATTTAAAGCTTATGGTGATGTCATTTTATCCATCAACCTCCCTGTTGCTCTCTCCAAAGCTTGAATCAATATTCAAGAAACTTGATCAAGTTCAAGAAATGCTTAATCCTTGATCAAGGAAACGATTTGGTAAACACATATGTCAGATTTCCTTCCTTCTTCTTGAAGATCCATTTGCATCTAACCTGTACATATCCGGAAATTTTGCTTGACCAGCCGAGGAATGAGCTCAGAAAAGTCGATACAGGAATTAAAAGGACCCTGGCTGAGTTGGATGGACAGCCGAGTAAGGTAAGCTCATCAATTCAAAAGGCCATATTCCTGTCTGTTAGTCGAATTCTGACTATAGGTATTCATATAAATAAGGCAGACCCGAATTCATATAAACTAAGATCTATTGCATTCATGTTAGTCAGGTCCGACGATAGGGCTAGGATGCCATGTGAAATGTCACAAGAAAACAGTTATGGAACGATGCTTAATGGCTGGAGAGTTATCATGACTGAAGAGGTTGGCGTTACACTGCCATTATAAGTGACGGCGGACATTACTAAAGAGATATTTATGGGGAATAAGAAGAGTAAAAATGGAGGGAGAAGTTGAAACATATAAAAGGATATGGAGTTTGGAAGGAAAAGGGGGACAAAATTTGACCAAAAATATACACCACAAACACTTCAACCATCCATTTTCTGTTCTTTTTGACTCAGAACAAGGAAGTCAACCATTTTATTTTTTTTAGCAAGAACATATGGCGCCCACCGTGGGGCCTTGGTAAAACTTACCCAGGCCACACAAATCCATCAATATCGTTAATAATCCAATTGAACAATGTCTGGATAATCTCTCAGCTGAAGTGATCCACCTTTGTCACTAGATATAACCCATCTGCTTGTAGTGGTGGAGGCTCTCCATCAGCAGAACGAAACCCTACAAGATAGCGTCCAGGCTCTTCAGACTCAAAGCCAATAAGAAGGAGAGGCGGAAGAGGAGTCCTTGGACGCTCGTCCCCTTTCAGAAGCCATATGGGATGACCAAGTCCCTGAGAACTTCAAGCCACCATCATTAGCATCCTTTAATGGAAAGACGGACACGCAAGAACACATCATTGCAATCAATAATCAAATGGAAATTGTGGGGGCCTCCGACTCCCTTAAATGTATATTAATGGCTTGGACTTTGAAGGAAGGGGATTTACGGTGGTATATGAGCCTACCAAGATTTTCGATCATTAGTTACTAGGATTTAACCAAAAAGCTGATGCAACATATTTCAGCAAGCAAACACCAGAAGGTATCAACTATGTGTTTATTCAATGTATGACAAGGATACTCGGAGTCACTACGAGAGTATTTAGAAAGATTCAATGAGGAGACAATATAACAGAAAACACATATCACAACGGTTGGAAAAGGGATACCACCACGATGGTCCAATCGTTATGAGGTAAGGTGTGATTGTATGTATAATGATTTCCCCCACAGTCGTGCAATTGTGATTGTATCCATGTAGCGCGCTACCTATCACAACGATTACTTTAAACAATCGTGATTGTATCCATGTAATGAAAAATATTTAACAACGGTTGTGCTAAACAACCATTGTGATATATAGACCTGAGTTTATTTTAAATTATGTGGAACGCCTATTTCGCCAATGCTCACTGTTGCGGTGAGAATCGGATAACAAGCTATTAGTTAACTTGAATCACAAAACTTTGAAATTCACCACCGAGCTTTGATTTATTCAAAGGTAAGGGTAAAGAACGAAAACCCTAATAAGAGAATCTAGGTTCGGGGGTTGGTTATACTAAGGGAAGGTATTAGCACCCTAAGTATTTGTAGTACTCTACAGGAACCTCTTGTATGTATTGTGTTATGTTATGTTTGCTTGCTAATGGAATTGCTAAAGGTAAAGGCCTAAGGGTATATACACTAAGTATGCTCGCCAACACATCGTATCTCGTGCCTACGTATCCTGACGGGAATGGAATCAGAGCATTCGTAGTTCCCCTCAATGGGGTAAAAGGGTGGATGATAGAAAGGTGGAATCCAAGAAGGCATTGGATGTAAAGGAAAAAGGTGGAATCCAAGAAGGCATTGGATGCAAAGGAAAAAGGTGGAAAAAAGAAAAAGGTAGCTCGCTAGGATCTCGCAATCCTATGCCTATGTATTCTCAAAAGGTACTTTGAGAAATCAGAGCAATCGTAGTTCCCCTCAATGGGGGTGAAGAACTCTCGACTGTGGTCAGGGTTCTAAGGGATAGTAGGGTGAAAAGCTTGAAAGCAAAGCTTGTGAGGATTGATTAGTTAGGAGAAAGAGATTAATGACTATCTCTTGTGAAAGGATTTGAATAAAGGGTTAAAGGGTGGTGAAGGGGAAGAGATTAATGGCTATCTCTTGTGAAGGTTAAAGAAAGGTTTATAAGAGATTAATGGCTATCTCTTGGGAAGGCTAGGTTAAAAGGGAATAAAGTTTCCACGGGTAAGTAGGGTCTGACAGCAAGACACCTACGTGAAGTGCGGAGACTCCACACCTAAGGCTAGGTTAAAAGGGTAATGAGCTATCTATGACCTTGCGGTCAATAGAGAGACTTTCCTTTGGAAGAAAGGGAGGATAACAACTCTTATGGGCAAGAAGCTTGTAAAGATATTTACATGAAAACAAAACATCAAACAACAAGGTATCAAAGTGAAACAAAGCTCACAACACCATACAAGGTTTGAACCACATGCATAAGGCGTCATTCAATCAAGATGAACAAAATAATATGATGAAAGAATCAAGAGAAGTCAAGATGTTCATGAAAAAAACCTAAAAAGACCCTTTACTTCCAACATTAATAGATACCTCAAAAGTATTTGTTTTCACCAATTTCCTTTTTATATCCAAAAATTAGACACATTAAGGAGCACTTTACAAAAAGAATGGGTAAAAAAGAATGAAAAATGAGCAAGTTATGATCTTTTGAAAACAATGTTCAAACCATAAAATATAAAATAAGACATGTTATAAAAAAGTAAGGAAATGACTCCCATGGGTATTGAACCCATGCCCTGGTGGTTGCAGCCCAAAAGGCTTGCCATCCCAACCAATGTGCGCATTTTATCAAGTCATGGAAACAAAACAATATATATGAAACAAAGCGCTTTCAGAAAATAAAAACAAAAGGACTGGGCCGAGGGGGATTCGAACCCCAGTCCCTCGGGTGAACATGCGCTTTCCTCGCCACTGGGGTGGACATACATCCAATGTATGAGCCAACCCCTTAATTACTTAAACCCTCACGCGTCCCAAAAAAAGACCAAAAGAACTGAACTCATGGCAAAGCTGCAGCAAGTATGCAGCAGACCCTCATCATTCTCTCTCAAACTCAAATCAACAAAATTCAAAAGAGGCAGTGTGAATCAAAATCCTTCCTTTCACTAAGATACTTTAATGGACTCTCCAAGACAACAAACAAAAGCAAGATCAAAGTGAAGAGGGGTTGGCAAGAGTACATTAAAAAATGAGCTAAAACAAAGATCATGACAAACACATTCATGTAATGCTCTTACCTTGATAAATCTTGACTGATAACAATCAGTTTTGAGAATGGATTCAAAACTCAAACTACATACATAATAATCAAACAGTCATGGCATACTCACAGAAAATCAACATTTCAAACATGCCTCAATATGTTGGTCCAGACAGATTAAACCAAATGTTAGCAGGAATGACAAAGAAAACTTGGATTTCTAACTGTTAATTAATGCAACAGGAAGTGAGGCCAAATTCGTGTACCAAAACCAAGCGATAACAACAGCATGAACATAACAATGTCATGGTATTCCAGGCATGGCCTCAAGCTATCAGTAGTGAGAAAAAAAAAAGAGAAGACTTGTCACACCAAACATGTTTTTATCAAGATCTTCATGCCATCACATAAACCTCTCAGGAATAATATGCAAGTTTCATCAGAGTACTACATATCATGGCATATGGTTGTTCCTACTTAACAATAAATACATGTTGAAAAAGTTCAGGTCTGGTATGAGTAATGGCAACACACCACAAGCAAAAACAATTATGTCATATCAACATAGCACCAAAACAAAGTTTTCACATGACTCACAGGGATGAACAAGTTTACATACAGGCACAAGCATAGAGTGTTCCAAATCATTAACAGATGAGGATGCTAGGGAAATGAAAGATGGTGAGAGCAACTGATCATGCCAATAAACAAGTCACATATTGCTAGACTAACATGAATTGATACAACTTAACAGTTCACAAAATTCTTGGAATCAAGGCAGTGTTTACGAGCTTCAATTCTATGCATATGGTCATTCAAATTAATATGTCAAGATATGAAATGCATGATGATGATGTAGCAAACATACAATTAGGTGCAAAATAGTTAGATCAAGTAACCTAAACATAACATTTCAAAGGCAGCTTAGACATACACACTTAAAGATTAAAAAAAAAGGACAAGTCTGCTCTGAGCATGAAACCAAAATATTTATGGCTGATAGCATTATGCACAAATAAGGTTAACACAAGTTGGAAAGCTTCAAGCATACCATTCTCTTTATTCCTATACCACCCTCATGTTAATACAACTTAACAAGGTCCATACAAAGAAACCTCAGGTTACCCTTCAATGAAGCGTGAGCAAGAATCAATGTTTACCATACCATCAAAATCCAAACAGGTTGGCATATCATGAAATGGACAGGTTTAAGGCAGTTTAAAGTTTCAACAGTAAATCAGCAAGTAACACAAATGAACTTCATTACCTCTCAACCGATATACTAGGGATTAAGGATAGTGAAGATAACTACACTACATGGGCATAATATCCCTACTTACCACTGTCAGGTTCAAAACACAACATATGAGCAACAACAAACTAAAGTCTCAACACATGACTAATATGGAAATCAAATAACTTGATCATGAACATAACAACTCTACATTAAGAACATCAAGTGGAATAATACCAAAACAATATCACATGAATATTCATAACAAAGGCATAATGACAATAGAAATATACATGAGCATGAATGTGAAATGGAGAAGGAAAGTTACCCAGTGGAATATGTCCACTGCACCCTCAATGGTATGAAATGCTCTCCCTCCTTTGAACTAGAAGCAGGACCCTAAAGCTCCCCTCTTTCTCCTTATCACTTGCAAGGCTTTGAGCTCAGAAGTTTTTTAGAGTGTTTTCTGAACAATGTTGGTGAGAAATGAATGGAAATCAGGCTGCTATTTATAGGGGAAACATGAGAATCCAAGGTATGGCCAAAGTTGCACATTATGCCAAATCTGCCCTTTTGGAGAGATTTCTTCGTGAGTGAGTTGGCTTGGTTCAAAAGTCTTCAAGAGTTCTGGCAAATGATCAGGGTAGGGTTTGGTTTGATTTGGTGGACTGATGGGATTGGTGTGGAGTCCAAGTTTCAAGGAGAAAGGCGGCTGCCATGATTTGGTTTGAAAAGTTTCTCTTTCCTCCATGTTCACTTGTCCCACTTGATTAAACAATGCTATTTTAAGTGTGAAGCCTGGAAAATTCGTGGCAGAGGTTCTAATCATGTTAAACTTGCTTCTAAACATCAGAAAAGTGAGGTGTTTGGTGATTTGAGAAGGTTTTGGGTCAATGTGCAAAAGTTGGTTTCTTGAGTTTTAAGGAATGAAACTCCCATCTTTGAAGCTTCGAAACTCCCAGCTCCCTCAATTGATGGAGGAGTTCTAGTACTTTTTGGAAAGCCCTCAATGCCCTCTACAACTTTCATGTTCAAAGATTTTTTGTTTGAGGTCTGAAACTACATGAAAAATCGGGTTGAAGTTGTGTGAAAACAATGGTGAAAAAGCTGAAATTTCACTAAGTCCCCAAGGGTGAATTGTCTTCCAAGCCTTGTAACTTAAAAACCATGCACTTTTTGAAAGATGGTCCTCTAATATGTTGTGAATTTCATGGAAAGAGCTTCCATTTGAGCTTTGAGTCACTCAATTTGGATGTGTGGTTTGAAAGTTATGCCTGTTTCAATTTTTGCACAAGTAGTGAAATTTCCACATTTGAAAAGTTTCATGAACCAAACTTTACTTCCTTTGCAAGAAACTTCTCAAAACTTGATATCTCATGTCTTAACTCATCAATAAGACATGTCATGATGGATTGAGGACTTGGATGCTTCATTTTGGATCAAAAACTCAAAGGTTAGAGCCTCAGTCAAAACCCTAATTTCACTGGTGAATGCACTTGAATGATCTCTGATGCTCTTGCTTCTTTTTCCTGTGCAAACCCTGGCTTTCATACCAAGTAAACAAACTTGCAAGGTGAGGTGGTTAGTTAACAATGCATAGATGATTGAACCTAAATGTCAATGCAATATGTTATGACATCTAAGGGGGTAAAATTTGGGGTACAACACTCACTAAATATATAACCTTCCAATCTGCACTAGAAGATTATTATATGAGAAATTAAGTTATATTAGAAGAATAAGTTCGAGTTCAATTCTAGATAAGAGTTCTTCAAGTCCTTATTTGTATTTTTTTTTTCTTTGACAGTAAGAACTTGGTTTAATGATACTAGTTCTTTAACCACCCCAGCCTTCACCTCTAATTATTTTTGCACAATATTATTTACTTTGCAAACAAAATTAGAGGTGGAGAGAGGGGTGGTTGAAGATATACAATCATTAAACCAAGTTCTAATTGTCAAGAAACAACATGCAGTTAACAGTGTGAAGAATTCTTGTCGAGAATTGAACGTATACTTATTTTTTAATACAATTTTATCTATCATATCATAACTTTAGAATATAATTTGGAAAGTTATATATTCGGTAAGGGATTGGAAAAACACTCAAACCACATAATATATAATAAACTCATCTTTTAAACAAATATTAACAATAACATTCATTAACAACAAACATGATACAACAAACATATCAAGTCATAAAATGCTTCAGAAACATACCATACATGTCTCATAATGGCGTGTCGTCAATGAAATAAGGATGAAGATAAATTTAGACCTGAAAACTTGTGTATATTTTGAATGGATGTCATTCTGGATCTTTGACATGAGTTTGCAATGCTAAATTTAGCTTCGTCCTCTTTATTGAAAGAAGCATTCATACCTATAAGTCAAAATAAGGAGGAAGTTCAAACATCATGAAACAAGATTTTGAAATAGATTTTGAAAAAAAACTATAGAGAAAACGAACCTGTAAATACCCATTGGCTAAGATTTGCTGTTATGGTTTCATTTTGGGGTTTCCATAAGAGAGAGACAAGTGACAAAGTTGTTAGGGTTTCGTTTTCAGAGAGACGAGTGAAAGAGTTGTTAGGGTTTTGTTTTGAGAGAGAAGACTATTGTGTACTGAAGTGATAGATAATTTTGCTTATATATAAATAAGGTATCACCTTTCATCACGGTTGGTAATAAAAATTGTGGTGATATACAAGGTCAATAATATTTTTATCTTGCTAAATGGAAAATTGTTGGTGTTGGGATTCGAACCATTTCACTTTGTGTACCTTTTCACCATGGTTGCTTAATTTGACAGTTGCTTCATTTGTTCGTTGGAGCATTTTAACACGGTCCTAAGGTTGGTCAGTTTCATGAGTCCTTAGCGCAAAAGTCGATGTCCAACATGGATGAAGTCATTACCCAAGCAGAGTGCTACATCAAAAGAGAAGAATGCAATATGGAAAAAAGGTCTCAGGATGCCAAGGAAAAATCGCACACGGGAGAAGAAGGATCGATCACAATAAGGGATGCTCCAGAAATGGATCTAAAGATCGACAGGTGCATAGTCCATCCCGACATCCATTCGAAAGAGAACCAGAGTATACCCCATTAAATGCACGTCGGTCAGAGATCCTAAAGGAAGTGTGCCACCTCAACCTATTGCCCCTACCGAAACTCCCCAAAGGAAATATACATGCGATAATGGGAAATGATGAAAGTGTGTGGTGTGCATACCACAGAATCCATGGGCATCACACTGAAAACTGTCACCAACTAAAATAGGAAATCAAAATTTTAATTCAGAGAGGTATGTTATTGGTATATGTCAAGGATACAGGATACAGTTGGGAAAGAGAAGTCCTTCCCAAGAAGATGGTGCGGAAAATTCAGCATAAAAGAAAGGGAAGAAGGTCGAAGAGGTGTGTGAAACATGGGTAGCTCATCATACACTTAACATCATCGTAGGAGGGTTCACGGGAGGTGGGGAGACCAGTTTGAAAAGAAGAAGATATTCAAGATCTGTGATGAGCATCGAACAAGGGTGGCATTTGAAGGAAAAGGAAAGCTTGACTGCAATCAGTTTCTCCAAAAAAAGATGCAAAGAGGGTGATGGCTCATGAAAATGATCCTATGGTGAGTAAGGTTCAGATACGAGAGTGGAGCATAAGACGACTCCTGATAGAACTCGAAAGTTCAGTGGATGTCTTATACTAGGATACATTCAAGGGAATGAATTTCGACACCTTAGAGTTATTGTCATGTAAAGGCACCTTGGTGTACTTTTTCCCTCTGAGAGGGTTTTTAATGAGGCATCCACGTTTAAAAAATTATATCTTAGCAAAGCACCAAAGTTCAAGTTAATTTACCTCTGGCATAATCGGCTTTGTCCAGGCTTTGCGCAGTTTATGTCTCTAGCCAAAGTCCAAGTTAATTTACCTCTGGCATAATCGGATTCGTTCGGCCAATGCGCACTTGATGTCTCTGGCCAAAATCCAAGTTAATTTACCTCTAGCATAATCGGCATCGTCCTCTGGCCAAAGGCCATGTTAATTTTACCTCTAGCATAATCGGCTTCGTTCGGGCTATGCGTACTTGATTCCTCTGGCCAAATTCTAAGTTATTTTACCTCTGGCATAATCAGCTTCGTCCAGGCTATGCGCATTTGATGCCTCTAGCAAAAGTTCAAGTTAATTTACCTCTGGCATAATCGGCTTCGTCCGGGATATGCGTACTTGATGCCTCTGGCCAAAGTCCAAGTTAATTTACCTCTGGCATAATTGGCTTCGTCTATGCTATGCGTACTTGATTCCTCTGGCTAAAGTCCAGGTTAATTTACCTCTGGCATAATCGGCTTTGTCCGGGCTGTGCACACTTGACACCAATGGCAAAAAACACAAGCGTGTTTGATGCTTTTGGTGAGATTGGTTCTTGTCTGAATTCGTACATATACTGCTAACATATTGGCATCTGGTCCATGGTGATGTTAATGTTGATCATGTTAAGATGAAGCGGCCTTGAACGATCTGACGTCTAACATGATGTTTCGGGGCCAACCACTCTTGGGTCCGAGATCTTAAAGACTTTTAGAATTCATGTCCAGGGATTTAAAGTTGTATATAACAAACTTCGGTTAAGAAGGTGAACTGGTCTTATCGTTAGATGTCCGAACAACAATATAAGTTATTAAGAAAAATTTAGAACTACGTATCCCAAAGTATTAAATGAGACTATCTCATAGAGAATCCAATTCTCGTTCAGAATACGATCTGTATGACCGAAATGAGCATCCAAGTGCATAAAAACAAAAAATTGTAGAAATAACATTCATCAAACAAAACATAGTCCTATTACAGGTCAAAATAAAGCACGGATATGAAATAAAAAGTTGAGAATACAAACATACTTAAAAGCATTACAAAAACTAAAAACTATGCCTCGGCTTTGTCTTCATTGACAGCTTCAGAGTTAGGGTCGATGGTGGAGGCTTCCTGGGAGGGATCATCAATAAGGAAAGGCTCAGGCTCTTCCATGTCCACAAGACACTCGTCCACCACAACCTTGAAAAAATCCATCTCGAAAAAATCAAGGTCAGGATAAAGACATAGGACCTGAGCCTTCGCCCTGTCAAAACGGCATCACCTGCATCAAGAATCTCCATCTGAGCTTGCTTCAAAGAACTCTGCAGATGATCAATCGAGTCTTGGAAGGATTTACTCTCCACGGATTGTTTGTCAACAATCGCCTGCAGCTCTCGCTTTGAAGATTCTGACCTCTCCCTTTTAGCCTTCTCCTCCAATAGCTGCATCTCCAGCTCAGCTACCTTAGCCGCCAGTGACTCCTCCTTTTCTTTCATATGAGTAATTTCATGTCTCAAGTTAACCTTTGTCGGATCACTATCATCCCCGACTTCAAACAAGCCTCGCGTAAGAACAACACACCTCATTAGATATGAACTGATATTTTGAGTCAACTTCTGACGCCCAATAGCCTTCACTTTGTTCCCATCTTCTGTGGTGTTTAGATGATCATAAATGAATTTCAGTCCATCCAAGACATATAGTACCTGAGGGCACCTGGGACCACTTCTAATCTGAAGGAACTGATAAGTGCAAAATGTACCTATTTTTGTATATAAGTTTTGTTGCACTTATCTATACTTTTTGGTAAATATCGTCGAATAAACCCCACTTTGTTATAAATACGTTAGTTAGTATATATTTGTGTTTTTGATTCATTTATGTAAAGATTAATGGTTTTCCATTCATTTTGAAGGTGATAAAGCATTGTTGGAGCAATGAGCAATAAAGACTCCAAGATGTGCCATTTGAACCAATAAAAGGGAGCTGGAGATGAGCTGAATAAGAGTTGTTGTGCTGTCATATTCGCTTTGCGAAGGAGCCAGTGAATGTTCGCTTTACGAACAGCTGGCGAGTTCCCAGGGAATGCTCCCAGAATGAGGCAGAGGAAAAAGGAACCAAAGTTCGCTTTGCGAACTGATCAGCGAGGATTCGCTTTGCGAATGATTCGTTCGCACTGCGAACTCGCGAAGGAAAGCAGAGGCGGTTTAGCAATCAGAGGCACTTAAAGTGCCATTTTTTGAGCCATTCGCTTTGCGAATGAAGTGTTCGCTGTGCGAACAGTACAGAATTGAAATTGTATATAGTTTATTTCAGTCATTATTTTTAGGGATGGTTTTGGGGATTCTTGTTCCTAACTCCATCAAACTTCATTTTTCATTGAGTAGCTTAGAAGACAACGGTGGAGCATGCATACAGATGAACCGGGGTGAATTGATCGTCGACTGGCTCTGACAAACCGTGAGATGTTTGGTTCATTTCTCTTTTTCTTTGTGTTTTCTTCATTTGTTGGGTTGTGTATATGTATTTGTTTTGAACTCATGTATATTTGTCGCCCATGGCGTTGTATAAAACTTGCTTTACAAATCTTTATTGGTGATTGTCTCCGATTTTTGCTTTATGCGCGGGGTTTGGGTTGCGTTAGACATAACCTTCGCGAACTTCGATTAGGGATGATTGTCTGTTAGTTTCTGGACTCTAGAGATAGATTTAAGAGCTAACAATCTTCAATAGGCGTCGAACCTTAATGCCTTCCGTGTTTCGAGGCTTCGCTCGCGAGAGTGACGAAGAGAGTGACACGGTTGTTATCTCAACTTTGCGTTAGACATAACCTGTGTTGTGAGCGATGCTGGGTGATATTGAGGAGTATTGTAGGTGGAGTATAACTGGTCGGTAAGTTTAAGTTTGTGAGGAGTGATTTATATGCATTGTCGGACGAGTTTTTCTCTCTGAAGAATGATTTCTTTTTGTTTTAATGTTTACTTTTCTGTTTTCTTACTTTAAACCAATTTAAACCAAACTCATAAACGCGAGAGACTGTCGAACGACATTCTTTCCCTCGAACCGATCTCTGTGGACACGACATAAATCCCGGAGGGAATTCCTTCCGAAAATAAATATTTTTGCTGCTTGCCCTATTCTGCATCCAACAAAATGGCGCCGTTGCCGGGGATTGGTTTTGATATTGAATCGCATTGCGATAGTTTCCTTGTTTTTGAGTTTTGTATATATCGTATATAGTTTATAAGTGCAAAATGTACCTATTTTTGTATATAATTTTGTTGCACTTATCTATACTTTTTGGTAAATATCGTCGAATAAACCCCACTTTGTTATAAATACGTTAGTTAGTATATATTTGTGTTTTTGATTCATTTATGTAAATATTAATGGTTTTCCATTCATTTTGAAGGTGATAAAGCATTGTTGGAGCAATGAGCAATAAAGACTCTAAGATGTGCCATTTGAACCTATAAAAGGGAGTTGAATAAGAGCTGATGTGCTGTCATATTCGCTTTGCGAAGGAGCCAGCGAATGTTCGCTTTGCGAACAGCTGGCGAGTTCCCCAGCGAATGCTCCCAGAATGAGGCTGAGGAAAAAGGAACCAAAGTTTGCTTTGCGAACTGAACAGCGAGCATTTGCTTTGCGAATGATTCGTTCACACTGCGAACTCGCGAAGGAAAGCAGAGGCGGTTTAGCAATCAGAGGCACTTAAAGAGCCATTTTTTGAGCCATTCGCTTTGCGAATGAAGTGTTCGCTGTGCGAACAGAATAAAATTGAAATTGTATATAGTTTATTTCAGTCATTATTTTTAGGTATGGTTTTGGGGATTCTTGTTCCTAACTCCATCAAACTTCATTTTTCATTGAGTAGCTTAGAAAACAACTGTGGAACATGCATACGGATGAACCAGGGTGGATTGATCGTCGACCGGCTCTGACAAACCGTGAGATGTTTGGTTCATTTCTCTTTTTCTTTGTGTTTTCTTCATTTGTTGGGTTGTGTATATGTATTTGTTCTGAACTCATGTATATTTGTCGCCCATGGCGTTGTATAAAACTTGCTTTACAAATCTTTATTGCAGATTATCTATGATTTTTGCTTTATGCGCGGGGTTTGGGATGCGTTAGGCATAACCTTCGCGAACTTCGATTAGGGATGATTGTATGTTTGTTTCTGGACTCTGGAGATAGATTTAAGAGCTAACAATCTTCAGTAGGCGTCAAAGCTTAATGCCTTCCGTGTTTCGAGGCTTCGCTCGCGAGAGTGACGAAGAGAATGACACGGTTGTTATCTCAACTTTGCGTTAGACATAACCTGTGTTGTGAGGGATGCTGGGTGATATTGAGGAGTATTGTAGGTGGAGTATAACTGGTCGGTAAGTTTAAGTTTGTGAGGAGTGATTTATATGCATTGTCGGACGAGTTTTTCTCTCTGAAGAATGATTTCTTTTTGTTATAATGTTTACTTTTCTGTTTTCTTACTTTAAACCAATTTAAGCCAAACTCATAAACGCGAGAGGCTGTCGAACGGAATTCTTTCCCTCGAACCGATCTCTGTGGACACGACATAAATCCCGGAGGGAATTCTTTCTGAAAATAAATATTTTTTCTTCTTGCCCTATTCTGCATCCAACAAAATGGCGTCGTTGCCGGGGATTGGTTTTGATATTGAATCGCATTGCGATAGTTTCTTTGTTTTTTAGTTTTGTATATATCGTATATAGTGTCTGTTTCCATTATGTTTGTTCAAGTGTTGTATACATTTTGTTCCCGTAACGTTTGTTTAAGTGTTTAGTTAGGACGCTTGCTTTTGGTTGCCCGGTGAGACATCACCATGGCATGAAGAGAGGAAGTTTCTAGCTAAGCATTGTAAAGGCGTCGAGCTTACGACGTAAAACAAGCATGTTTTATAGTTTTTCTTTTCAAATTTTTTTGGTTGTTGTTTGCTCACAAATTTTGATTGACTTATTTGAGGATGCTTTTGTGATTTTCCAAGTTTGTGCGTTTCAACTTGCGGATGTATGGTAATGATATTGTTAAGTTTTGTACACGTCCGAGGTATGTATTTATCGCTTTCTTGACTTTAGCATATTCATGATACTTAGGCATTTTACAAACTTTCATGCCATTCATTCTTTTGTATACTTGTTCTTGTTGTGAATCACTTTAGTTCCCAACCTTTTTGTGAGGTGGCTTTCCATTGTACATATATGCACGGAGAACCAACATTCTTGTTTTAACTGGATTTTATTATTTTGAATCTGTTCTTTATGTTGTGTATATGAATGCATGAAAAGGATCAAGGCAATAGTTTCATTTTGAGCACAACTACCTTAGCCAAATGGTCAATTCACCTTGTGAGTGTGTGAGAATTTGTAACCTCTTTGAGCTTTTTGATCCATGTTTTTATTTGAACTTAATGCTTGTCTATGAGTGTTTAGTTCACTTATTTTTTAATGGATTTTATTTTTTCTTGGACCTCAACTTTGTGTTGTTGTATGAATTTTTTCCTTGCCTTAGAAAGTAGGGAGTATTCACATGATGATGTGGTTGAATTCAAGTTGGGGAGAGAATGATTGCTTACTCATTGGTTGAATTCTATGAGGATTGAAAAAGAAAAGAAAAAAGAGAAAAATATGACAAAGAAAAGAAAAGAAAAAAGTGAAAAAGAAAGAAAAAGAAAATCCTTGAAAAAGGAAACAAAAAGAGTTCGAATAATTGTGCTAAATAAGTATTGTGTTTTGTGTAACACTTGGGCTGAAAGAAGAAGTTGATTGGAATTTGGTGTTTGAGTCTTTGTGAGTTTTCACTCCCTTAGGTTTAGGCAAGTTTTTGTTTCAATTACCTTTAGAAATTGCCCCTTGTTTGTTTACCCGACCACGTTACAACCTTGAAAGTCCTTGTGATTCTTGCCTTTGTATGTTAAATATGAATTTGTGGATGTATGCATAATTTAGTCTTTTGTTTGCATGAGTGTTGTGTGAGTGTAAAGTACCTTATTTTGTGTTTTTCATCTACCGATGATTGTTTTTACTAGGTGTGATTCACTTTGGAACTTGTGTTGTTTTAGAATGTTTGGCATGATTTTTGTATTTTGCGTTTGTTTCGTGACTATGTTGTCGTCGTAGCCAGTGGTAAGTATTTACTCTTTGTGTGTACCATTTTCATTTGAACCATACATTTGTCTGATTTTCAAAACCTGTTGATTCGGCATTCTTTGGATATCTCTTTTGTGTTTTCAAGTTTGTTTGATTCTTGTTTGTGGACAAACAATTATGTAAGTTGGGGAGAGTTGATAATTTCAAAATGTACCTATTTTGGTATATAAGTTTTGTTGCACTTATCTATACTTTTTGGTAAATATCGTCGAATAAACCCCACTTTGTTATAAATACGTTAGTTAGTATATATTTGTGTTTTTGATTCATTTATGTAAAGATTAATGGTTTTCCATTCATTTTGAAGGTGATAAAGCATTGCTGGAGCAATGAGCAATAAAGACTCCAAGATGTGCCATTTGAACCAATAAAAGGGAGCTGAATAAGAGTTGTTGTACTGTCATATTTGCTTTGGGAAGGTGCCAGCGAATGTTCGCTTTGCGAACAGCTGGCGAGTTCCCCAACGAATGCTCCCAGAATGAGGCAGAGGAAAAAGGAACCAAAGTTCGCTTTGCGAACTAACCAGCGACCATTCGCTTTGCGAATGATTCGTTCGTACTGCGAACTCGCGAAGGAAAGCAGAGGCGGTTTAGCAATCAGAGGCACTTAAAGTGCCATTTTTTGAGCCATTCGCTTTGCGAATGAAGTGTTCGCTGTGCGAACAGTACAGAATTGAAATTGTATATAGTTTATTTCAGTCATTATTTTTAGGGATGGTTTTGGGGATTCTTGTTCCTAACTCCATCAAACTTCATTTTTCATTGAGTAGCTTAGAAAACAACTGTGGAGCATGCATACGGATGAACCGGGGTGGATTGATCGTCGACCGGCTCTGACAAACCGTGAGATGTTTGGTTCATTTCTCTTTTTCTTTGTGTTTTCTTCATTTGTTGGGTTGTGTATATGTATTTGTTTTGAACTCATGTATATTTGTCGCCCATGGCGTTGTATAAAACTTGCTTTACAAATCTTTATTAGTGATTGTCTCTGATTTTTGCTTTATGCGCGGGGTTTGGGTTGTGTTAGACATAACCTTCGCGAACTTCGATTAGGGATGATTGTCTGTTAGTTTCTGGACTCTAGAGATATATTTAAGAGCTAACAATCTTCAATAGGCGTCGAAGCTTAATGCCTTCCGTGTTTCGAGGCTTCGCTCGCGAGAGTGACGAAGAGAGTGACACGGTTGTTATCTCAACTTTGCGTTAGACATAATCTGTGTTGTGAGCGATGCTGGGTGATATTGAGGAGTATTGTAGGTGGAGTATAACTGGTCGGTAAGTTTAAGTTTGTGAGGAGTGATTTATATGCATTGTCGAACGATTTTTTCTCTCTGAAGAATGATTTCTTTTTGTTTTTATGTTTACTTTCCTGTTTTCTTACTTTAAACCAATTTAAACCAAACTCATAAACGCGAGAGACTGTCGAACGACATTCTTTCCCTCGAACCGATCTCTGTGGACATGACATAAATCCCGGAGGGAATTCTTTCTGAAAATAAATATTTTTGCTGCTTGCCCTATTCTGCATCCAACAGGAACCGGTCTTTAAAACCTTTAAAGTTAGAGATAAAAGCCTGAAGAAAACTCTTTCCCGGAAGGCCACTGATGGTAACCTAACCTCCTTTCTCGGCGCCTTTTATTTCAAAGAAGAAGAAAAAAAAAGCATACAGTAGGCTCTATATGTATGGCTTCACAGACTATTTTGAAGGCCTTTATAAAGCCCTAACTATTGGGACGTAGCTGAGAAGGAGCGGTATTCAAAACCTTTAACAGATCTAATTCAAAATCACTAAATGGAAGTTAAACTATAAAGTCTTCCAACACCCGGACATAAAAGTGGAAATACTCTTCTTTAACCCCCTTGAGACGAACTATACAAACGTGTTCCCCAGGAATACAAGCTTCCAATACGACATTGTCTTCATTCCTGGTAGAGGAAATATTTCTCAAAGGCCGAAGTTTAGAAATCTCAAAGTCGTCGATAGAACTATGATCGTAACTCATTAATTCTAGGTCAAACGAATCTTTAATCTCCATCAGCACCTCTACAGATGAACCTGATGAAGAAGATTCGGAATCAAAATCACTAAAAGAAATGGAAATATTTTCATAACCCTCCTTTACATTACAATCAAACTCGGCCTGGGTCAAAGTATCCTTACGGCCTCTTACATAAAAATCTCAAAGATTCTTTCTCTCACGAGCACTCAAGGTTCTCAATGAAAAATTATTATCATTACAAGAATTAGTAATAGCCATATTAAAGAACATAAAAGAATTAAAATGAGTGTACATGATCTTGACAAAGAAGAAAGAACTCTAAAGGTCGCTTTGGAAAATATGGAGATGAATAAGGAGATGAATGGGTAAGCCCAATGAAGAAAAACCGCTTTAAAGACTTAAAGAAATCAAAACATTAAGAGTTCCTAAGAAGATCAAATTCCCATAAAGAAATTATCATTGCTAAGATAGCAGAAAATCTAGCAAAAGATACACCATGACACGTCAGTAAAAGAGGGGCCTGGAAGTCATTTCTGTTTCAAGGGCCGAGCGTGACTGGAGTTTCTGGGCACTGCTTTGTCTGAACAATATAGTCCTTCAGGACTTCATGCTCGAGGGGCTTATGTACATACCCGAAAATGTTCTTGACCAGCCGAGGAATGAGCTCAGAAGAGCCGATGCAGGTCTTAAAAGCACCCTGGCCGAGTTGGATGGACGGCCGAGTAAGGTAAGCTCATCAATTCGAAAGGCCATATTCCTGTCTATTAGTCGGATTTCGGTTATAGGTATTCACATAAACAAGGCAAATCCGACTTCATATAAACTGAGATCTATTACATTCATGTTAGTCAGGTCTTACGATAGGGCTAGGATGCCATATGAAAGGTCACAAGAAAATAGTTGTGGAACGATGCATAATGACTAGAGAGTTTTCATGAGTGAAGAAGAAGACATTACACTGCCATTATAGGTGACGACAGGCATTACTAAAGAGATATTTATGGAGAATATGAAGAGAAAAAACGGAGGGAGAAGTTGAAACCTATAAAAGGATGTGGAGTTTGGAAGGAAAAGGGGGACAACAATTGACCAAAAATATACACAATAGAAACTTCAACCATCCATTTTTGACTTTCCTTGACTCAGAAGGAAGTCAAACATTTTAGTGTTTTTAGTAACAACACAACTGCCATGCATTTCTTAAGTAGTCTACAAGCTCCCAAGTATGGTTCTTCTTGAATAAATGCATCTCATCATTCACTTCCTCAAACCATTTTTTACTTTCTTTTTTTTTAATGCATCCCCAAAGGTCTTTGGTTATGAGTCTTGCAACCTTTCATCCATATTCAAATTATAAAAAAGCTCAGCATAAATGTATCTCTGAAGTGGCACAAGTTCCCTCCTAACTATACCACTAGCCAACTGATAATCAGGAGCTATTGTATGTTCCCTTTACTAGAACTAGAATCACGAGCCTTAACTTCCTCATCGTCTCTAGTATTAATAGTAAGAACCTCCATTTGAAACTGAGTCTTCTCCATCATAGTTTCTAATTTTTTCACTTCAAGTTATTTGTACTTCATCCTCAAACGACTTTCATTAAAGTAACAATACTTCACTACTTATGATAAATTTTGATGCTCTAAGTTCCATCTTCCATAAATTGTAAGTCTTCACACATTCAGGATAACCAATTAAAACACACTTCATAGCCCTATAATCAAACTATTCTATCTTGATTTGTACCAACGACAAAGCTCTAAAGACCTTCAAATTAGAGTAGTGTATTGGTTTTCTACTCCAATCCTACAGAGGTGTCTTGAAATATATTCATGTGGATGAACATATGATGATTCGGTAAGTTTTTGTAGCAACAGCTTCACCCTTAAAAATCTTTGGCGACTCAACTCCAAGGAACAAACACCCTATCCTCTCTCAAATGGACTTATTATTCATTCAGCTAGGCCATTTTGTTGATGTGTACCAGCAACGCTTTTGTGCCTCTTTATATCTTATTTTCTATAAAAAAAAACTTATTAAACTTCTATGGAAAAGACACCAGGTAATTTTTAGTTCAAGACATATTCAGTTTAGTTCACAACTCATTTCTTATAAGAGTATAGCTTTCTTTGAACTTATCAAAGGTGCCACTTTTATTTTAAAAAGTGTATACTCATACACTCCTAGAAAATTCATTGTTAATATTGAAGAAATACACCCCCAATGTTTTCTACCTTTATCGGATCCCAAATATCTGGATGAACATACTCTAAAAATCCATTAGAGTTATGCACACCACCCATAAACTCCACCATATGTTTTCCTAGTATGCAATGATCATAAAATTCTATTTTGTTTAATTTCTCACTTTTTGGCAAACCTTCTTGAGAATACTCAACCATTCCTATTTTGCTAATATGCCCTAATCACAAGTGTCATAACTTGGTTCATTACTGAAAGTCTTGACTAGGTAATGATGAATGGCCAATAATAGTTTGACCATCTAACATATGCAACCCACAATTTTAGACCTTTTACCCATGATCAATGTACCATTAAAGTTTTTCTACATTTCTCATTCAAATTAGTGCAATAGCCTAAATGATCGAACATGCTTATGGAGTGTAAATTTTGCTTATATTCGAGAACATGCATCATATTGTATAAAAGAAACTCATGGTTATTGAAACATTTAAGCCCAATTGTGACAATACCATGAACCTTGGAAGACTTATTTTACCTTGACAAATGACTATGCCTTCTTTCTGCTCCAAAGTCACAAATTAGTCTTTCCTTAGGCATGTGTGATAAAGGCATTCTAATTCCATGATTCAACTCTTATTTATCTCTAAACTTGTTATCACTACGCCACCAACACTCTCATAACCATCCTCATTTAAGTTAATTGAAATCTAAACATAATCTCCCTTAATTCTCCCTCTAGACAATCCTTCTTGAAGTGGTCGGTTTTATAACAAATGAAGCATTTTAACTTTGACTTATCAAAACTCTTGTACTTCCAATTTGGGTTCCTCTACTCTCAATCATTCCTCTTGAAACACTCAAGCATTCACTATTACCTTCAACCTTTAAATTTTTTATCTTGGTTATTTCTTGTAAAACCTTATCTAAGCTGATAGTACCTTCGTTATTATAAAGAAGAGCATCCTTGTAATTCTTAAAGGATATGGGAAATAAGTTCAATAAGAGTAAAATTTTGTCTTTGTCATCAAGCTTCATTTCAATATTTTTGAAAATTATCAACGATCTTGTTAAATTATGTCATTTGCTCCATAATGGATTTGTTTTCCATCATTTAAAATGAGTAGAGTTATTGTTTTAGACATGATTTATTAGCCAAGAATATGGTCATCTACAAAGATTCAAGCTTGACTCACATCTCTAACGTCATGTTTTCTCCTTGACGGCTTCCTTTAGAACTTTATATTTGAGGCACTTGAAAATGGAACGTCTGCCTTATGCAACATCTTAGACTTCTCTGTCTGTGTTAGGCCCGCATCAATGCATCAATGCCTCGCCTTTAAAAATGCTTCAGCACACTATAATAATGCTCCAAAAAACTTCTCAAAATCCAATTTGGAACCCATGTTTCTCACTAATAAACTTAATCATTTTGGCCCACGATGGCTACCACTTGTTGTGAAATTGAAAGTTTAAAACCCAAGAACTTTTATGCATGGGACAAAAAATAATGGTAGCCAAAATAAAAGTCCTCAAAGAAAAACCTAATCTTCCAAACAGTGTAAGGAAATCCATAAAAACAAGAAGAAAATAAATGACATGTACACCTAGAATTTTTTATCTAGTTCGATCAAAAAGAACTACACTGGGATAGATAGAAACCCTCTGATCCAGTATAATTCAAGATTTGTTAGACGAGCTTACAAGATGAATTACAAGAAAATATCCTTCCATGTTTAAAACCACATCTCCTATTTTCTATCAAAGTGTTTCTCGATCTCTCATTTTCTTAATATATGATTGACACAAATTCATCGTGTTTAGAAGTGTTTAACGATCGTCTTATATACCTTCAAAGGTATTTCAATTCTTAGAATAGTGAATTAATAGAATATTTCCATAAGTCTCTCAAAATTTCTCTCCCCAAAAATTCCTTAAATGGCGCTTATGCCTAAAAAATTATTCAAAAGCTCATTTTATATGTATCATGTGAAACGTACTTCATTCCCTTGAAATGAATTATGTTTCTACGAAAAAACACTAGACTCATTGTGTTTCGACAAGATGCAAAGTGTTCCTACTAACACATTGCATGTGAAGAAGATCTCTCTTATGAACTTAGTTGGGGGGCGGATAAGTGACAAACCTACATTAAATACGTAGGCACTTATTAACTTGTTTACAAGTAATCAAATGAAAAACCCCTGATTTAACAATGAAAAGTGATAAAACACATGTTTGGACATTTTAAATGTTCACTTATTGAAACAGACAAAAAGAATGAATAAATCACCAAAACAGCACAAGAGACCAAACCAAAGTATTTTCCCAACAAAAAAAAGGCTCATTAACCCAAGAATTTAGCGAGCAAAAGTGTGACCTTGCTAAGTCAAGAAACACATGTGCGGTTAGTGAGCAAAGGTGGTTCATGACTTCAGGGTTAATTTATTTTGAGGTGAAAGAATGGTTTGGTGGCTAAGAGAGCGTGGACGGTGCGCTTAACGATCAAAGGTAGCAAGGATAGTGGTAGGTGAGTTGGCATTACTTAACCAAGATGATATTAGACACGCTAAGCGAGCATGTGTGATGCGCTTAGAGAACTTACCCTTTCTAGCCCTATAAATAAGGGTAACAGACAGTTTTTTTAGAGAAATCGATGGATTGAAGGTAGTTCCTAAAGTAATTAGGTTATCACCACAAATCAAAACACGGAGAATAAAAAGGAAGATCGAGGGCGAAAGTGCCGTCTGAGAAATCATCAACAGATGTTGTTTATCTTCTTTCTTCTAGTGCTTTATTGTAAAGCTTTGATGAGTGATCTTAGCTAATTTTCTCTTCTTTTTTGTGAGATGTACTTTTCCTAGTACATATGTTTTTATCCCGACCATGACATTCTATGTAATTCTTCTTAAATTTTTATTGAATTCTTCGTTCTTAATGCTTGTTTTGGATTAGCTATCAAACACATATTTTCATGGGTATGACTTGATATTCGAAAGGTACTGGTCAATACTGGATCTAAGGTTGTCATCTATTAGATGCTAAAGTCTAGACATAGATTTATGTTTAGTATATGCATTAACTTAATGTTGGCATATTGGTTTAGAGGCTGAGAGATTGTCCATTAGATAATACGAAGGATCTTATGTTGTTCACTCAGACATGAGCTGCGATGAGAGCTTTGAGAAATAATATTAATAACTAATTAGAACTGTATATTATTGGTCAAGGTTGCTACATAAGAATAGGTCAATGAAATCTAACCCCGACAAATTTTTCTCAGTATTAAAACAACAAATGTTTAGTTTTGTTTTCTGCTAGTTTACATTTCAATTATTCACCAAACAATCAATTTTCTAATAAATCAAACTTAAGGTAATAGATACTATTGAACAATCTTTGAAACACAACCAAACTCTATAGAGACGATAATTATACATTTAATTTTGTTTTGCAACAAAATGTTGTCGTTGTCGAGGAGAGGCGTTAGTTCTTAAAGATATCGCGGTTTTTTTTATAATTTTAAGTATTCTATTTATATTTGTTAATATTTGTGCATATTTTGTTTATAGACACAAACCTACTAATTGTTGTAGCTAGTTATGTTATCACTTGTTTATGTGAGGTAATGCTCCTGTATAGCAAATTTTGTTTAATCCCGAAATTTAACAACTTGCACGCAAAAACAGTAGCAAAAATAGAAAGAAAATGTTACAAGCCCTAGAAGAGTCTTTTGTTTCAATGTAAGAAACAATGGCTAATTTGGACAACAACAATGCAAAAAATGGAAACTATGGTGGTGGCATGTCATGCCACAACAGTCCAAGTTATATGGTATACATAGCTAGACCACAAAGGAATGTTTGTCAAACAAAAATTAAAATGGGATTATTATAAATTCTTTATGCTAAACCTTTTATAGGATTAAACAATGAAGACCTGTATACACTCCTCACAATGTTTTGTGAGACTTCTGGTAGGCTAGGAGCTCTAGAAACTGGGGAAGAACCAATATTCTTAAGATTGTTTCCACATTCATTGGATGGAAATGCAAATTAATATTATTTAGACCAACCAACATCAATAATGACAAACTGGAATACGTTGGAGGAAAAGTTATTGAATAGATTTTTTCCTTACAATGAATTCATGGAAGCAAACAAAACATTTATAGAGTTTTCCCAAAGCGCAACTAAAACTCTTTGTGAAGAATGGGAGAGGTACAAACCCATGTTAAGAAGATGCCCAAATCACGGTTTTGCCGATCTGACACAGATTAACATCTTCATAAATGGATTACAACAACAACCAAAGTTATTGCTAGATGTTACTATAGATGGTTCTCTCATGTCAAAAAGCGTCGAAGATGCAATTGCAATCATTGAAAGAACGACCTTCATTAATCATCAAGGAAAACATAACATAAACCTTTCAACAAAGAAATAATGGTATCATGAAGTTGTTGACACAAACAGTGGATGAGTTGACGAAGTTGTTGCCTAAACCGCCACAGCAATTAAAGGGAATGCATGAGTCACCACAACAAAGGCAGATTGCATTTTGTGAATTATGCAGTGGTGATCATCCAACTAGATTTTTACCCCCAATTGATGAATAAGTTAATTACATAGGAAATAAACAAAGATCTTAGCAATAGCCAAATAATAACTTCCCAAGGAACAACAACTTCAATCAATGATGGAGATTCAAAGTTGGTACATCAAATAGACAACCTATCAACATTTTTATGCAATTGTCTATTACCACCTAAAAAGAACACTGAAGCCTCCGCAAGAAATCTTTAGACACAAGTTGGCCAATTAGCAAAACAGTTGGCTGACCAACAAAAAAGGCATATTCAATACCACTAATAAAACTAATCCAAAAGAGCATTGTATTGTTGTTGTTGCTGATAAAATCATTGTTGTTAAAGCCAAAGAAAAAGAAACATAAAGCCCCAAATAAGAAAAGTCGCAGACAGAAAGTTGTGAGATTATTAAAAAAAATCTACCCCGGAAAGAAGCAGATCCTGGCGTAGTCATATTACATGTGTCAATAGGTAATGTGGAAGTTTTAAATTCACTCATCGATTTGGATGTGAATGTGAATATAATACCATTATCAGTGGTAAAGGAAATTGGTGACCTCCAAATAGAGGCAATTGTAACAACACTATATATGGCAGACAAAACATGCAGGAAGCCATTGGAAACAATCAAAGATGTTCTGATAAAATTTACATGTTCTCATTTCTTTTAGGTTTAATGGTGGAGGATATCGAGGCAGAACTAAAGATACCTATCATTCTGGAAAAAACCATTCATGAAAACCACAAGAATGCTAGTGAATGTTGTCACAGGACAAGTGAAGGTCATAATCAAAGATCGTGAGGTATGTTTTAAGATAAATGATATCACGTAACACTACTAATTGCCAAGATATTAACGTTAAACAAACGCTTGTTGGGAAAACACTTAACTAATTTTATAGTTTTTGTAGTTAATCTTTTAAATATTTATCAAAAATCATAGTTTTGGAAGTAATATGTAACACAAAATGAAAGGGAATCTTGATAAGCATACCATGTCATGTGCCGGTGCTCACTTAGTGAACTCGGTGCAATAACATCATGCCACCTATCGCTTAGCCAAACTCTGCTCGACTAGCAAAGAACCAAATTTCTAGAGTTTTAAAAGTCATAATTTCTCGCTTAGCCAACTACAGCTCACTTAGCAAGAGACCTGTTTCAGAACACTTGGAAACGAATTTGGACTTAAAATTAACCACTTAAAACACAAAAGAACCCTGGTTAATTTATTTTACAAGTAATTAAATGAAAATGCTTGATTTATCATTAAAAAGTGATAAAAACGCATGTATGGATAGCTTAACTATGCATTGATTAAAAAAGCAAAAAGGATTAAGAAATCACTAAAACAACACAAGAGATCAAACCAAAGTAATTTCCCAACAAATTAAGGTTCGCTAAGACAAGAATACCAGCACACTTAGAAAGCAAAGGTGTAACCTTGATAAACCAAGAAACACAGGCGCACATAGCGAGTAAAAGCGATTAATGACTTAATGGCTAAGTTACTTCAAGTTGAATGAGTGGTTTGGTAGCTAAGTGAGTGTGGGTGGTGCGCTTAACAAACATATGCAACAAGGCTAGTGGGAGTTAAGCTGACATTAATTGACCTAAAAGAAAGTAGGCGCGCTAAGCGAGCCTACCCTTTCCAACCCTGTAAATAGGGATGCCAAACAGTTCATTTGAATAAATTGATAGATTCAAGGTAGCTCTTAAGAGAAATTAGGTTCTAACCACAAATCACAACAAGAAAGAATAGGAGAGGAAGATCGAGAGCAGAAGTGTTGTCCAAGAAACCTCCAACAAATGTTGTTCAACTTCTTTCTTCTAGGGATTTATTGTGAAGCTACGATGAGTAGGCGTAGCTAATTTTCTGTTTTGTCGGGGGTTAGATGTAGGTGTACTAGTTCTTATGCCTTGATTCCGACTACGTCGTTCTATGTAATTTGTATTAAGTTTTAATATTGATGGATTCTTTGCTCTTAATGCTTGTTTTCTATTAATTACCTAAAATAAGTTTTCATGGTATCATTTGATATTCGAAAGATACTGATCATTATTAGATTCAAGTCTGTCACCTATAGGATGCTAAAGACTATACATATATTTAGTTTTAATATCCGCATTTACTCTTGAAACTTAATGGTGATGTATTGGTTAATAGGCTTAGAGATCGACTATTAAGTAATACGACTGATCTCACACGTCGTTAACTCAAACATGAGATGCGATGAGAGCCTTGGGCAGTAATAGTAATAACTGATTAGAATTGCATATTATTGGTCAAGGATGCTACATAAGAATAAGTCAATGAATTATAACCCTAGAAAAGTTTAATTTTGTTTTCTGCTAGTTTAATTTTCAAGTATTCACCAAACAATCAACTATCTGATAAACCAAAATTAAAGTAATAGAAACTATTGAATGGACTTTGAAATACAACCAGTTCCTATGAAGACGATAATTATACACTTACTTTTGTTCTGTAACAATAGCCTAGGAGATGGACAAAGCCCTAGAGACACACTTGATCAAGACCTACTAAGATTGTTTTAAATTGTTAGACGACTAGGACCTGCAAGATCTTCTGATGGCTGTAGCAAAGAGAGAGGGTTCTACGTTCTTAAGAACTCTTAGACCCCGCTATAAAAGTCTCATGAAGGCTTCAGATTCAGGTACACCTCTCTTAACCTGAAAAGACCGCCTCGTATAGCTACTAACTTGAGCCTTATAGTGTTTGCATATATCAATTGTGTCGAACCAAAGCATAGGCATTTGTCATACCAGAATTCGTCACAAAACTTTGATCAACATTGTCGTCTAGTTATCATATGAATGTCCGTCATCCCTAATAATTGTAAACCTAAGTTTCATATTGAAACACTCGAAAAGAAAAGCCTTGAGAAACGTTTAAAAACTTAAATGAGCATGATTGCATATAAATATAGTTGAAACCATGGTTGTCAAGATCTCGATCTAGATCTTAAAATCTTACGATTTTGCGATCTCACCCACCCCAACGATTCCGATCCTAAGTAGAATCGCGTGTTATAGTCAAATTATAAAAAAAAAAATTGTAAAACCATTGGTTTTGAGCGATCTTGGCCAGTTCTGGCCACGATCAGTCGTTTTCCGGCCACACTTGCCATTTTTCGGCCACCACCATTACAAGCTGAGAAGGTTGACAAGATGCTGAGACGCAACAATTACAGTTCGGCGGTGGCCATTTTCCCACAAATACACTTGCCTACCAAAATATCATGTAAAAAAACTTCAAATATTTAGTTTAATTTTTTCATTTTAGTAATATCTTCCGATTTTTGTTACAATCGTATGTTTTACAATCTTATTACCCCCTCTCTATCTCACAAAAATAATTGGGTAGGATCTTCCGATCTTAGTTACGATCTTATGTTTTACGATTTTACTATGTCCTCCCGATCTTAAATAAGATCCCGATCTTGACAACCTTGGTTGAAACTATCATTAGCAAGTGGAAGATTTCTTTTATTCCATAAGTATAACTTCAAAAGTACACAACTTAAATACTTTATAAATAAAGTACAAAACATAAATGAAAGATAAATAAAACCAACATATGACTGAAAGCCTTATTATCCTTTAATCATAACTAATAGGTAATGCCCAATAAAACATCAACACATACAACAATAAAAACCAAATTAAGACAAACCAGAAAAACATGTAGAGTTAATAAAATCCAAATCCATCTCATTTGGCAACAACAAATGAGATCATAAAAGGAAGGAAAACGAGGATTGCAGCAGAACAAGTGAGAACTGGTGAAGAAGCAGAAGATGGTGGTGTTGGTGCAGGAGCAGAACCCATCCACATTCCAGGCATATCGTTAGACAATTTATCAAAAGTGTCTTCTCCATTGTTTTGAGCAGCAACAACCATAACCAAAACCAAAACACAAGCTATGAGCATGCTGAGTTTCATTGGTGAAGCCATAGATATATTTATCTTATGTTACCTTTTGCTTATTGCACTAGTTGAATATTTGTTATTGCTGTTTTGAACGAAAGTGTGTTGTGCTATATATATAATTTGGTGTACGTGAAGGTCTAGGACTTGACTGTAAATTTCATGTTTCTTGTTTAACTTATGATTAAATAATTGAATGGAGCAAATATATGTATTTGCATTGTTTTCATCGTGAAAAGTTCCGTCTATTTGGGATTATTATCGTAGTCTTCTTGTTGAGAAAGAAATATTGTACAGCTGTTAATTTGTTGTGTTTTTTTCTTTGTCGGAAACCATTCTTTTGATTTGTTGATTCATATGTTTTGTACCGTAATCATAAGCTAGCAAATGATGTCACTGATTTTATCGAAAGTGTAGACCAACAAAATAAAACAAAAAGTGTGGAGAAAATCATTTAGGAAATAAATTTTGGTGCAAATGATTTTACTGAAACAAGTGAAGACCAACAAGAAATGTAAAGGGCTTGAAATTATCAAAACAAAACAAAAAAAAAGTATGGGGGAAAATCCTTTAGGAAATAATTAAATTTTGGTACAAAAGCATTTTTAGTGGGAAAAAAACATAGGCTAATTTGAAGTAGGGGTGGCAAACGGATATGTCTGGTCCGTTTAGGTCTGCCCTGCAAAAGCCCGCAAAAAAAGGACGAGGCGGGGCAATCAAAGATGGAGATGTGGGCTCATTTATTAGGCCCACCTCATTTAATGACGGGCATGCAGGCAATGTTAGCTTGGGATTTCTATTAGGAAAGTCAATTGAATGTTGCATTGGAAAATGCTAAATGTTAGCATTGATTGACACAAGTCAACAAGAATGAATACACCGACTGGAACGTTTCGACTAGCATCTTGAACCATTGTTTGGAAGAATCTCAAGAGAAGATGTTGAGACATGGTTGGGAAGAATCTCAAGAGCAAATTTTGAGACATGATTTAGAGAAGTCTCAAGAACAAATCTAAATTGATCACTCGACACTGTGTCAAAGTCGATGCGTTCGACAGACTTCAAACGCAGAAGATTTTGGAAGCCAAAGATTGAGAGAGGTCTTACTGTTGTCAGCAAACACCTTCGATGAACATGCAGTTACTAGTCGCTAAGAGCAGTTACGAACGTAGGATAATGATTTTCAGCCGTTTGAAAGTGGTGACAACGTGGCAACGCATTAGAAAACTAAGTTGCATGTTCTTGAAGACATGTCTATTTTCTAGGAATAAGTTGTTGAGGATGGTTATCTTTATTTTAGTATATATAAAGGATTCATATGTTGTAATCGAGTTCGCAAAATTCATATACTTTCTCTATAGAACTCAAGTACCAAAGTCAAAGTATGAAACAGTTTGTGAATAACATGTGAGTCTACGTCCATTTTTTTTCTCTCTTTATGTTTCTTTAATTGAAACAGTTTACTATTTCTGTCATTTACTGCATCTATTTAATGTCATTAATTGCAGTTGTCTTTTACTTTAATTTAATACTTTAATTCAAGCTTTTTCATTGTTAAAGTTTGTCTTTATTTTGTTTGTATACAAACATTCACAATCACTTTTGCACAAAATTGCTTCCGAGATTTTTCGAGTTAATCTCACAGACTATTTAACCTTGTGATTGTTCGCTAAAAACACCTACGTATAAGTTAGCATGGGATTTATATTTGGAAAGTCAATTGAATGTTACATTGGAAAAATGCTAAGTGCTAGCATTGATTGGCACAAGTCGACAAGAATGAATACGTCGACTAGAACGTTTCGACTAGCAACTTGAGCCATGGTTTGAAAGAATCTCAAGAGCAGATCTTGAGACATAGTTTGGAAGAATCTCAAGAGCAGATTTTGTGACATGGTTCGGAGGAGTCTCAAGAACATATCTAAATTGATCATCGACATCGTGTCAAACTCGAAGCGTTCAACAGATTTCAAAGACAGAAGATTTTGGAAACTAGAGACTTCAAAAGGGTCTTAGCACTTTCCGCAAACACCTTCGACAAGTAGGAAGTTACTAGTCTCTAAGAGTATTTATGAACATTGGATAGTGGTTTTCAATTGTATGTTATGCAAGCGCTGACAATGTGGCAGTGCATCAGAAGACTAAGTTGCATGTTCTTGAAGACGTGTCTATTTTCTAGAAATAAGTTGCCGATGACAGTTATCTTTAGTTTAGTATATAGAGAGGATTCATATGTTGTAATCGAGGTCACAAAATTCATATACTTTCTCTATAGAACTGGAGTACCCAATTCAAAGTGTGAAATAATTTATGAGTAACATGTGAGTCTGCGTCTTTTTTGTCTATATATTTCCTTAATTGAAACACTTTAGTATTTTTGTCATTTATTGTGTTTATTTAATGTCATTAGTTGCAATTGTCTTTTACTTTAATTCAAGCTTTTTCATTGTTAAAGTTTGTTTTTATTGTGTCTGTACACAGACATTCACAGAGACTTCACGTACATACTTTAATGTACACGTTTTTTGCAAAATTGCTTCCGAGATTTTTCAAGTTAATCTCACAGACTATTTAAACTCGTGATTATTCGCTAAAAACACTTGCGAACAAATTGGCACGCCCAGTGGAACCTTTTGTGCAAAAAAAATCTTTTCTTTTACAAGAAATTATTGTATTAGTTAAACATTTTTGTTGTACTTGAAATGTTTTAATGTCTGGAGTCATATGCTTCTGAGGAGTGGTAGGACTTTAGTAGATATGGTTAATCCAAAAAATACTTCCTGTGCACGAAAAATATGCTCCAAATAGTGAACCAACAGTTACTTCAATGGTTGGTACAGTAGGGACATCAAATCTTGTTGGAGTCATAGACCCAATATTAACTTAAGTAGTGACTTCGACGTCAATACCAGGAGTAGTAGTTTCTTTACCACCAATAACAAACATTCCAACCACACCCAGACCTACTTCAACTGTTGTAGGGGACCTTACCCCACCCCCCCCCCCCCCCCCTCTATGTTCCAAGGTTTACCCTACCCTTAGTTACTAAGGACTACCCATGTGGCATCCCAACCGCCATGATGGCAGGGATAAAAGTCACACTTTGATGTTTGCAGACAACGCTGCAACAATAGTGTCACCCTTAAATCCACATTTAGCATCAGGATATGCCATAAGTAACTTTGGTCAGATGACACAACCATAATAAGGATTTGGATATGTTCTTCCGGAATGACATCCTTAACATCAAATTCTCTAGTGTCCATGAGGCAACAAATGAATAAGAGTAACCACAAGAGGGTAAAATTTCTAACCCAATAGACAGGTATTGTGTTTCATCCTCTAATACAGAACACATCCTGGAGTTAGCATCAGTTGGCCCATCAGATAGGTAGAATTACTGATTTTTTTGGTGCCTTATGTCATTACCCAATAATCAAATTCCTGTTGAACAACTTCCACTGAGGGTATTCGAATGAAACCAAGCCCAAAATGGACCAGAAATAGTTATGGTGCAAAGAGACCAAGATGCCAACTAAGTACTTAGGAATGTCCAACAAAATAACTATGGGGGGACAATATAACTAACGTAGTCGACAATTTTTTGGCCCAAAATGGACATAATGTTGGCTTTCTTAGGCCCAATTATGTGACTCCTCTGTCGCAATACATCTGGCAGACCGAACTCTCTAGGGGATGGAAAGTTCCCAAATTCTCCAAATTCACTGGAAATGGTGTTTCATGAACTGTTCTACATGGGCCAATCTAAGATTAACCTCAAGGAATTGGTTAGTGTGAGGCGAAAGGTGGCCGAAACCATATATGATTAGCTAAATAGGTTTAGGATAATGAAATCAAGGTGTTTTACCCAGGTTCATGAACATCAATTAGTCGAATTGGCTATAGGGTTTTGATTATTCCATCAGGAAAAAGTCAGACACCCAGTATTTAAGAGATATGGTATAAATAGTGGATAAATTTTAATAGGTCAAACGTCTGAAAGATGAGAAAGCCAAGGCGCGTAAGTATCATAAAAAGGAAAAAGTGGCCCTAGTTGAAATAGATGAAATAGAAAACTTATCCGACAAAGATAGTGACAATGTTGAGGAAAATGAGGTCAATATGGCAAAACTAAAGCTAGGACCTCCGTATGTATGTAAATTGCTAAAACCTTCAAATGGAAAAAAAATCATATCGAACCAAAAAACGAGAAATTTGTCACAAAAACTTATACATTTGATGTAACTAAGTGTGACAAAATTTTCAATCTCTTAGTCTCTGATGGTCAATTGTAATCCCTAAAGGGCTTAAGACACTGCCATTAGAACAGAGAAAGAAAAAGGGTTTTTGTAAATTTGATAACTTCCTAGGTCATAAAACTTCTCAATGCGTGCTTTTCAGGGACCTTGTTCAAAACGCATTGAAGGATGGGAGGCTCAAATTTGCTGGTAAGAAAAAACCTTGACTAGAGGAAGAAGCTGATCCCAAGGTCGAGGAGGTTGTTTTCGTCGAGCCTGTTGATGTGTTGATGGTTGATATCATTGAGGACACAAAAGAGGTTGAACCCACTTACGAAGAGAAACTGAAGGTAGTTTTTCCTAAGGCTGAGGAATAGTTCATTGATTTTCTAAATAGGTGCAACCTTAAGGACTCTGAGGTCATGTTGTGCCCGTTTTGTAATGCCATTTTTTACAAGGAGGTCGTGAAAGATTTACAATAAAAATAACCCATATTATTCGGGGAAAGTTGGTCGACAAGGCCAACACAAGTAGTTCTTTTTCAATAAGATAGGAGTCCCTCAAAAAAATCAAAGACCTAAGACATATGTCCCTTATGCTAATGTCATTCCTAGGGAGTGGGTTGAACCTGTAGGAAGGTCAACAGCTGATAACGGAAAGTGGAAGTTGATAGAAGAAGGTGCAAGATCCTCGTACCTCGACAACTTTCAAACATTCAAGAAATACTTGTATATTTCTAAGAATTACACGGGGAAGAATCTCATGAGTTGAACCCTGTGAATGAGGCATCAGAGAAATAAAAAAGTTGCCTTTGAAGTAGGGAGCGCAAGTAAGAATAGTAGCATACAAGCTACGATTGATGGACAGGCAGCAAGAAATCTTGTTAAGCAGAGGTTGTTTTCCCCACTGCCACCGGTGATGGAAAAGGAACCAAAGATCTTCGTCGATGACAATAAAGAGATGGACAGTAATGACTTCGACTTGGGGTCGGAGGATGATTTGGATATTATATGTAATATATAATATGTGTTTCCATTAGAATACAATATAGTTACAGAAGTAACGGAAGATGAGGATGGGTCAGCTGAAGAAATGGTTACTCATAAGCCTTTATGTTACTATGTCATACATTATGGCTCAGTTAATGAAGACAAAACCATATTTGAAAAACTTGACATGTCCATGTAGCAACATTTAAAGCCTTTGTATATAAGGGCTAAAGTGGTGGGTGTCAAGATAAATAAGGTTCTCATAGAGCGTGGAGCCTGTATCAATGTTATGTCACATTCCTTACTTAGAAAGATTGGAAAACATGATACCGATTTAAAATCCAATAACATGGTCTTGTCAAATTATGAGGGAAAGACCAGCAGGCTCTTGGGAATTATTCTAGTTGACGTGGTTGTACGAACCATCACTCGACCTACCTTGTTCATTATGATTCTGACTAAGGCAAATTACAATTTACTACTAGCTCGAGAATGGACACATGGAGTAGGATGTGTTCCTTCCTCCATGCACCAAAGAATCATGATATAGAAGCCCAATGGGATCGTAGAGCACATAGATGCTGAACAAAGTTTTTTTCGTTCGGAGGTAAATCATGTCAACAGAAGAAATTTTGACCGAGAGTTGGCGAATATTTTGTCATGTGCCCCAGCATGGGCAGATTTCAAATCCAAAGGGGCCTACGTATACTACTCCATAAAGTTGCACCCCATGCATGGCTTTATGTCAGAATATCAGATCATTGGAGGATACAACAGATGGTCTGGATCAGACGAGGATGATGTATGAGTCGAGCACTTTGGCTCAGATTTCAGTCTATGTGGTTGAAAACAAGTTAATAGCGGCTTTAGAGGTTGAATCATAAGAAATAATGGTTGTCGAAGCCACAATGTTTGAAGTTAAAAATAAATTTGGGCAGGATGGCCAAGAAACAACTTTAGAAATTCGTAGACTCGATTGTATATATGTGTACAGCGGCGAGATTTTTCTTCTTTCGAATGAGGTCTCCCATTTACATTTGAACTTTTAATTTATCCCATAAGAGGGAAGGGGAAAAAAATCTAAATAAACTCGTGAGTGTGTGCAATGCAAGGCAATGCACTAAGAGATTGGGAATCGGGATTGGTTATACTAAGGGAAGGTATTATCACCTTAAGTATCTATAGTATCCTATAGGAACCTCTTGTATATATTTGTGTTTACTGTTGATAAAATCATCTGCTATGTATCGGGGATTTCTTGACTGTTTTGAGTGAGTGATCAGAGTGGAAAATGTTTTTGTTGTTTTTGTAGGGTAAGTTGAAATAGTTTAAGATAAGGGTGTGGGAACCTAAAGGTTTTATTTATTATTGTGCTCGCTAAGATCTCGCAATCTTATTCCTACGTATTCTCAAAAGGAAGTTGAGAAATCAGAGCGTTCGTAGTTCCACCTACTAATGGGTGGAGTTGGGTTTGTTAGGTTTGAGAGAAGAGACAAGTTGTCATCTTAAGGGAGATATCTCGCCTATTCAACACAAACATATTTAGAAAGAAGATAATAAGGGAAGAAGCTTTAAACTTGGATGTGGAAAATCCAAAGTAATGCCACATCTTCCTTTAAATGACTCTTTGCATGTTAAGAGAAGTACCTTAACTTGGCTATAGAATCAACAAGAGTGCCACTTACATCACTTAAATGAAAGAAGTGTTTTTGTACCATAATAAGATAAGGACTCCAGCTTGGATTTTGAATCAAGAAGTGTTCCACTTACATCACTTAAAATGGAAAAAAGTTTTAAATGTTTGATTTAAGTTGTGGGGAATAAAAGAGTCACCTCTTCTATAGAGATGACTCATGTCTCATCTCTGGGGGGAATTTTGAATTTGAAGCAAAAGGTTGGCTACAGTTTTACTTGAAGTTGAGTTTGAAGATTTGAAGCCACAAGGGGCCATGGTTTGACTTGAATGAAGTTGAAAACTTCAAGGGGAATCCTAATGTTTTATTGAGGTTTGAGAACCTCAAAGGGGATCCCTAGGGTTTGAACTAGGTTGTAGTTTGAATCCTAAAGTTTGAACTAAGTCTAAACTAAGAATGAGTATTGAAATGCAACAATTGTATGAATGCAAGTGTTGTAAATGCCAAGAGAAACTTAATAAGACAAAATTGATTAAGCTTTTAAACAAGTGTAGTCATCAAGGATGACATGAACATGATTGTGATCAAGCAGGGTATATCAACATGTGAATGATTATTAGACAAGTAGATATGTTCATCATGGTGAGAGTTTATGAAGGAAATACTTGAATATGTGAGCAAAGATTTAATCAATATGTGAAATCACAAAGAAGTTCAAGCAAGAAATATATTCAAGATGATCATGGATCAGATAAATATAGCAAAGGGTGTATAAACCCCTAATGGAAGTTTCATGAAAATAAGCACATGGACAAGACATTCAACCATGGTTGAATCAAGGGCTTTGGGGAATCCAAACTCAAGTGGAAGCCCTAGTCAAGAGGTTTTGGAAAGGCCAATTAAGGGAAACCCTAAAATTTCACCTAGTTAAACACTTAATCAAAGTAATTTTCAAAAGAAATAATACTTAACCAAGGTATATGTAAGTTAGCACAACATGTTATGTACATCAACAAGACTTTAAACAAAGTATATTATGACCATAAAGATACATATGTATGATTGAGTCAAGAAAAGAATCAAAAGATTTTAAGAAAAGGCGTGAAATATACTTTAAAAATTACTAGTTTTAAACCTAAAAATATGTCAAAAATAAATATTATTTTTGGGATTTTTTTGATGGATTCTCAAAATAGGGAAGATAAATGAGAAGTGTACAAGAAATTGGCTCAAAAAGATTATTTTTGCTTGTTGAAATAATAAGGTGAAGTTGTGAAGAAAAATGAGAAAAAATAGTGCTAAAAAAATAGGAATGGCCCCCATGGGTGTTGAACCTCCACCATTGGGATGATGGGTTTAAAATGATACCATCTGAGCCATGCGCTATAGGTTGACAAGGTGTGGATGGTGAAAATAATATAGAGAAATTGAAGTTGAAAATAGTTAAAAATAAATAAAAGTAAAAGGTCTGGGGCGAGGGGGATTCGAACCCCATACCTCTCACACTCAAACCCTTGAAAATGCACGCTTTAACCGCTGGGGTGGTAATACATCCGTTTATTAAAATGAAATGAAATAATAATATAGCAAAAACACAATTTATTTTGAAAAAAAAACGCCATGGCCATCTTCTTCCTCCACGAGCTTCATCATCATCTTCCTTATTTTCAAATTCTGACCTTTCTTAATACGCAATGAAATAACATGATGTAAACATGAAAGTTGCTAGAAATTTTATGAGAAATTCAATGGCATTATCCAATTTCATTTATAGCAAGTGTATCAAATAGAATTAATCTAAAAACTGTATGAACCCTAATTGAACATTTTAATATGAATCACATATAGTCATGATACATAGCAATTGATTGAGGGAAAACAATCACAACATCATGACAAACATATATGTAACTCAAATGATCAAGGATGATGCATGAATCATAGAGTTCAGTTTAAAGTAACTTACCTTGCTCAAGTGACAATTGAATTCTTGCTTGGAGGTGTTACAAAAGCAATTTGTTGATTCTAACAGCTTCCTTGGCCTTCAAGGAATGTGTTGCAATGGTTAGAATGATTTGAAACCTTCTGGAACTCTTTAGCCAAATCAATTTGCTGCCTTGGAGCAAATGGTATGTGACTTGATGATTCTGGTGTTACAGTTGGGAGATGAGTGTTTAGATCACTTACACATGATGTATGTGAAGTGTTTTGATCACTGGTTTGGTTGGAAATGGCTTTGAGATGAAGTTTCAATTTCTCACTTCTTTGGACTTTGAATTTTGGAGAAGAGAAAGGTTTCTTAGAAAAACAGCTTCTTGCAATGTTTTGGTGTGATTAGAATGTTCAGAATGAATCCTATTTATAGAGAAATATACAAGATATTTTTAACAAAGTTTGGATTATGAGCAACCTATTATCCAATATGTGATGTCATGCACCTATTTCTTGAATGTCAAGGCACACATGGGCTATTCTTTACATGGCTCAAATTCTGATCTTTTGAGCTTTGTTCCACCAGGTTGCATCTTATCCTTTGGTGTTCTGATCATCTTTGGGAAGATTGGAGGTTTTTTGGAAAAATCACTATAGCACTTTAATGCTAGAGGACAAAACTTCACATCATGGTTTTGAAATGATTTTGTCTCACATGCCAAGGCTAGAAATCTTGAAAATTTTGTTATGTTTTGCAGAGCACATGGTGCATGATCATTTTGATGTTGATCTTGTGAAGATTTTAGGCTTGCAAGGTTATCCAAATCGTGCAACAACAAAATGTGTAACAAATTTGTCTTGCAAAACAGATTGCAACAAGGCATGTTGTGAAATTCAAAACTTCTTGCCCAAATAAGGTAAATGGATGTTCTTGGACATTTTGGAAAGATGAGATGACATACTTCAACTTTGATGTTCAAGGTTTGTCTTGAATCAATGTGGATCATGAAGAAAAATGGCCCTAAAGTTGGCTCCAACATAAGACAGATTCTGTCTTGAAAATTTTCTAAGTGTCCAAGTTCAAAAAGTATTGAACCTCCAACTTTATGGCTCCATATCTCTTAATATATGCATTTTTTGGGAATTCATCTCAAGGACAAAGTTGTAGTATATAACAAGCTCTTCAATTTGATCTTTGGATCAAAGAAAATGGTTACTTGGTTTGAAAGTTATGTCCTTGGAAAGTAGGGCAAAAATCATTAAATTTTATAACTTAGAAAAAATTCAACTTTTCCAATGTTGTCCTTTTTACAAGTAACCTCATATTTCTTGATTTCTTTTGATTGATTATTATCCAAGTCACATATTATCATCATTCTTGACTTGAGGGAACCATGTTTGTCTAAAAATCTCTAAAGTCAAACTTGATTTTGACCACAGTTGACTTTTGTATCAGATGAACTTGAATTTTGTGATCTTCAATGAAATCAAACCCTTGGGCTATTTGAACACTATGTATGGACTCCAAAGGTGTTTTTGAGTGTCTTGAATCATGCTTCAAAGTTTGAGATCATGTCTTGGTCAAAAGTCAAAGGTACAACTGACTTTTTATTATAAGCCCTAGTTTGTGGACCAGATGAATCATTGCTTATGAATCAAGTTACTTGGGTCAACCCAATCATATGAATGGACTACTATGAGGCATTTGATGTCCTTGAAACATATCTTGAGGTTTTGTATCATGTCTTGCTCCAAAAGTCAACCCAGGGATTAAATTAGGTCAAAACCCTAATTTTGGTGCACTGAGAATCTTGAGGCTTGTTGATCTTGAAATGATGCAATCTTGTACTTGATTATTGATGAATGAAAGCTCTTGATCTTTATGGACGAATAAGGGGCTTGAAATGTTGAATATGATGCCCATTCTTGGATAATTTATCTGCTTGAGCCTTTGGGGGACCACCTAACTTGTAAAGCAGGCAAGCACACACATCTTGTAATTGATATGGGTTAGTGATGCATAAAGACATACACACATATGTAATGATGAATGTTATGCTAATGATGTAAATGAGGTGGCATCTTAGGGGTAAAAACTTAGGGTATGACAGATGCCCCTATTTAAGTTTCTCCAATCTAGAGAGATGAAGATTGACATCTTAGTCTCGACCAGATAGGGGAATCTTAAATACAATAATGCACAATTTTAGCCCCTAAGAAGCCACAAAAGGTGATTTTATATGAATGCAAGATATGAGACTTGTGGGAAATAGTGCCACAGGATACTGAGAACAGACTAAACCACTGGGTTATAACAAAAGAATTACCCACTGGGGAAAGAAAAATGGGAAAATGTTGTAACTCTATTAGGAATAGAGGAACAACTCCACTGGGGAAAAGGATACAGCTCCTGATCGCGACTTTATGAGTCGAATGAGGGTTACTGCAAGTATACAGTTGTATCGCGTAGTTTTAAAAGATTATCGATCCCACAAAGACTAGAAATCGAACGCAACGTTATCTTATCGTTACTATGTTTATCTAAGGCTAATCAGAATTTGGGTTTTTAGTTCAAACGGGGAATTAAAGGGAAATTAAAATTTGGGAATACTATTTATGAATAAGTTATCGGTATATAATTCGATAACCTATGTAGAATTAATTAAAACTAAGCCTATAGAGATTTATCACCCTACTCATCTGTAGGAGAAACCGGTTTAAAAGCCCTCAACTCACACTCCCGTGGATCTTGCTTCGGACTATACTTCTAAGTCAATACGTCTGCTCTCGCTAACCCGTATGAGATTAAAAATACTTTTTGAAAACTAATTAAACCTAATTAACTTTAAAGCGCTTCCGCTGTTTTTAAACCTAATGCCCGATTTCAGCTATTCGGGTAAAGCCTCACACTCCCGTGGTCTCGACTTTAACCTATCTTACTCTTTTACTCTCGTAATAAAAGTTTGGGTTTTAAATTAAGAAATCGAAGCCAGAAGAAGGATTGATTATTGATTTTAGCTTAGAGAAAATTAATTCGTTTTAGATACTTCATTATACACCGATAATATCGGTTTAGCTCGACATAATTAGGAAATTAAACGCGAAGGCAAGGGAATAATTAAACACAGACATAATCAATAAATAAATGAGCAATGCTTGAATTTAATAACGAAACCTGGAATGCAGTAACAATGGCAACAGCAATCCCTCCACAAGTCGGTAGGTTCTTGCTTTAATGTAATAAAATTGCAAAGGTTGAAGGCAATGAAACAAAGGAATCTAAAGCTAAATTTGTAACAGTTCCTCAGTGTGAGAAACTTCACTTTTGTTCGGAAATGGCTAACAAGGAAAATGACAATGCAAATTAAAAGAAAAGAAATGAAGCTTCTGAAAATAAATTGGCAGTAAGACGGTAAACTTTGAAGGTAAAATTCGCGACCCTTTGTTCTTCGTGCATGTCTCTATTTATAAACTCAGGTCAGGTGGAAGTTGGAGAAGAATCAGCCATTCATGCTAACGGTTATCCCATGTTGGACCTAGAAAACTTCGGAAGGAAATGGAATTGTGTGAAACTGCTTCGCTGAGACTTCTTAGTTGAGTCTCTGCATCCAAGTGCAATTTAAAGCGCATGACTATCGTGGTAATATGTGACGGTCGTGGTGAACTTTGGAGCTTCCACGGTCGTGGCACTCCTATGACGATCGTGATATCAGTAAAAAGTGGATTTCTTCAATTTTCTTTCTCTTTTCTGCACTTTTCTTGCATGTTTTGGTTCTTTTCCACATTTAGCATACTTTGACGTGTGAAATATGATTACCTGCAAAAACACTTAAATAATCTCGAGAAAATCTGATATTAGACGAAAAACGGAATAAGAACTAACATAAATCGAAGTAAAAATATGATATAAATTCGTGTTATCAAACTCTCCCACACTTGAATCTTTGCTTGTCCTCAAGCAATCAATCTATTAAAACAGACAAACTTTATCAAATGCACATACCTGGCATACCATCGGTGTTGAAAAAGAGTTTCTTGTTAGTTAGACGGGTGCTAGTGTAAAACACTAAGGATACAATAGCGACACAAAGCAACAAGCTCTTCATAGACCTCTCTTTTGTACAATCCAGTTCAAATCATTATATTATAGTTCAACCATAAGTTTCTGTATCTATTTCGCCCGGTTTCATTCTAACGCAATCACATTAAGCCCTTTGCCTTATTCACGCACGTAGTGGAGTAACCGGTTAGTGACTTTGATCCCATTTTCTCACGGGGCCTGATACACAAGTGGGGTAACCCTTTATACATCCCATTTGTAGATTGTGGGGGATCGAACAGTAGTTCGCCCTACCAAGTTCAGAATCAGGTACCTCTGAACCAATCAACAACGGATTTTCTTTCTCTCTTTTCTTGCACATTTTCACAACTGTGAGAATTGTTGCATATTCTATTTATTTATTTCTCGGCATAAAGATAAGAAAGATTTTTGTTTTCTTTTTCTTGATTGGGCATCAAACACTTATATTCATCGGTTCCCCACGTGGTTTGTGATATAGATGGTGCTGACTGCTAATATAAACTACTAAGGGTTACTTTAGGACTGAACTCAAGGTATCGTATAATAAGTATCGAAACTGATATCGCATACGCAAGAGGTCTAAGGTGTCAAGATGGTATCGATCTTGTTAGCACTTTCCCAACTTCCTAACATAGTTTAAAGCTTGGTATGTCTCAGATGAGCATTAATCGTAAAAAAAAATTTCGTTATGGCAGAATAAAGTGAGGAAATCGGATGACTGAACGAAAATATTCATGTATTACTTTGATAAGGAAAAAGAAAGTACAGTAAGGGAAAAAAAACGGAAATAAATCTAGCTCTCCCACACTATATCGGACATTGTCCTCAATGTTGCGATATAAAGGGGAATAAAAAGAAAAACTAAAGAGAAACAAAATACAAAAGCAAAATAAAATCAAGGTGGACCACGTCCTCTGCCTCTAGGGCGTCCTCTGCCATGCTGTGCTACGTGATCAGGAATGCCTACGTGATGGATGTACTCGTGTAAGCCCTGCACTCGCAGTGTCAATGCACTCATCTCCTCGATGACACCGTCAATCTTTTGACCTTGGTCAACTTGCCCTTGTTGGATCTGACGCATAAGTGTCATCATTTCATTTTGTTGCTGGGTTTGTTGCCTTATAGCCCTCAGGATGTCATCATTAGTTACTGGGTCTTGGTCAGGTCGACGGCGATGTCTGGAGGTCGAAGGAGCATCTTCAGCTGGTGGCGGTTGGTTCTCATAGGCGTTTTCCATTTCATGTTCCATCTCATCAACAGGTCCCTGTGCTTGATCATCTGGGGCAGGTGCATTTTGCTCAGGAGCATTAAGATCAAAAAGCCAATTAGCCATGTTCTGAGGGTCAATGCGACTCCTGCAAGGCATGATGATACTTCTTACTGTTTTGGCTCGGACCATAGGATGGTATTTTCCATCCCGTCGTAGCTTGATGAGCTGAGAGTTTCTGCAATAATCTATATCAAGGAAGACTGGAGGCAAGGGGGGTAGTCTAGCAAGGTCGTTTTCCAAATTCAAACCGAGTGCAATTGAGGTGACAATCCCTCCAAAGTAGAAGGGTTTGGAGCCTCTAGCACAGTTTGACTGTATGTGTGCTAGTAAAAATGGTGCGGCATTGATTAGCTCCGGATGAAAAATACAGTGAAGGAAAAACAACTCTTTAGAATTCACCTTGTGGTTACTATCTCGTGCAAAGATGGTGCTTCCAAGAGCGCGGTGGACGTATCTGACGGCTGGGTTGTGGATGAATGTTGCATTAAGGTTGTCCCAGCTGTCAACTGTTGTTCCCGTTAACTGGTTCCATAGTGGGAACGCTACTTGATAGAAAGTATCCTACGATACTCGGCGATGGACATTCTCGCCATGTTTGAAACCAAGCATTCTGGCAAGACGATCTTGTTCGATTGAGTACTCTTTGCCAAACATCTGGAACTTTGCGACTCCGGATAATTGGTTCGTTTCGCCCGGAGGGGTTATGTAGGTAAAGGAACTGAGTAACTCTAAAGTGAGGGCTTCATAAGTGGGCCGGCTCTAAGTGCAAAGTTGCCAAAGACCGGCATTCTGTAACATCCATTGAACTCCCTCAAGAATTCCTAGTTCTTCTAAGCATGCAATGTCAACATAGCGGGTCGGTAGAACGGAACGGCGATAGAAGTCAATATACCGAGCTCTTTGGCATTCTCCTGCTTCTCCATCTCGGAATTTTAGTGTAGATAAGTCTGGAACTTCACGTGCCATTGTTTTGTTAGAGAGGGATTTTGGGAAGAAAGTGGGTTACGGAATTTTTGAGGGTTTGTGAAAAGAGAATTGGCGTATAATGTGATTATATAGTGTAATGGGAAGTTGAATGGTTATTGAAATGAGTAATGTGGTGCAAATGATAGTGGTACGGTTTGGAATTTCAGAAAGTAGTGGTCGGCTGGGGTTTGAATGGTGGGAAGAAGAGGGAACGAGTGAAACAATTCTGTTTAATGCAGAATTTGTTTCAAACCCGCGTGACGGTCGTCACGGGGTTGTCACGATCGTGACGTCCACAAAATCTGGGTAGTGAATTTATTTAATGACAGACACGATTCCAAACACATTAATTCAATAGCAGGTTATAAGAAGCACATGGAAATAACAGCAATTTCATACACAGAGATAAGTAACATTATAACACAAATTAATATAGAATTAAAAGAATGGGAATGGAATTTGAAATCACAGAAATTTAAGAGCAGCAGCAAATGAAATTATTATTTAAAACCAGAAAGATGCTAGTTAAACTACTAGCACTGTATCAAAAATTGTATGAAATCAAATTATTCCTAACATGAAAAGATGAAAACTGAAATAATGTAAATTGTTCTGAAATAAAATGCATTAAAAAGTCTTGAAAAATAAGGTGCTTCATAAATCTAGCCAAGGCGTTTCTTCAAAGATGCGATGGATTGATTTAAATGATCAAATTGTTCCATGGTCATGTCCATAAGTCCAACAATATTTTGACGCACAGTGTTAAGCTCTTCCTTCACTGAATTGATTTCTTTATGGTATTCATCCATGGTCATTAAAATAGAATTCAGATTGGAAGCATAATCAGTCGCATCAGCTTTAGGAATGTCTATGCTCTCCTGGAAATCCATATAGTCAAGATCATGGTAATGAGGGGGTGTTTTTGGGTCAATCTCAGGTTCAAGAAAGGTTTCTTCTGGTTCAGACACGGGTTCATCAAGGTTATATAGCCAGTTATGTTGATCGTGCACACTTGTGCGTTCATGATTTGGAAGGGTAAAGTGTGGTACGACAACATTGTTAATCAAAAGCTGGAAATGGTTTGGACCTTGGTCCCTAATCATAGCCCTATTGAAGCAAAAGGTAATATTCATGGGTCTAAATTCTCCAAAGGGGTTAATCTTAGAAAGTCGGGTTCTAAATCCCATAGCATCAGCTATCTTAGTAACCAGGCTACCTATCAAGATCAGACTATTATCATTATTAATAATTTTGCAAATGTTATTCAGCATAAAAGTAAGTCCATTAACCTTTCTGGACTGAGAAGCACAAAACATAATAAAAAGCTCGTCCCTCGAAACAGTGTTGTCATTATCAGGTTTACCAAACAGGGTATAGGCCAGGATCATATGAAAGTAACGGAAAGCAGGGTTATGTATTTCTGTTGAAAGCATAGGGTCCATGTCAAAATCAGGTTTCCCTGAAATTCTGCCCCAAAAATCACTCAGCTCTCCAACTAACTCTAAGTCCTCTTGAACCACAGAGAAAACATGGGGTCCTTTAGGAAATCCCAAAAGATCCGACAGTTCCTTAATGGTGAACCGGCAGCTATATCCAAATAGTCTAAAGGTAATTAGGCCTCTGTTAATGCCTTTTCCACAGTAAGGGTTATAGGTTAAAGTGCTCAGGAATTCTAAAGTCAACCTACGGTAACAGTTGTGTTTCTTGTTGGCAAAACCCTCCCAACCTAGCTGGCTAAATAGAAAGTCTACGCTCTCACCTACACCTAAGGCGGTCATGGTGGGTCTGTGGGCGAATTTTGTCAAAGCAAAAGGTCTAAGAGACAGAGCCTCATAGTGATGCCACTGAACTGCACCTCTGAATTCTACTGGCATGTTATCCTCGTTTGCCATTAGTTAGTACTTTTTGCAAAAATGAAAGCAGAAGAGGAGAACAGAGAAAGTAGAAAGACTTTATAATCCTGTAGTTTTTTTCAATTTAAGATCAGCACAATATTTCCAAATTAAATTTAAAACAATGTAAAATGAAACTGAAAATTTTGAAAATAAAAACAAAATATGAGAAACATAAAGAAATAACAAATATAAAGCATAAAGAACAAAAATCATGGGTTGCCTCCCATCAAGCGCTGTTTTTAACGTTGAAAGCCTGACGAATTCAATTAGATACTTAGTTAGGAGGTTCGGTGGGCAACTCTAAAAGTCTTAGGCAGTTTAAATAGTCTCTATTTTCAATGTTGTGATAGTGTTTTAGACATTGTCCATTGACTAAAAATGGATTACTATTTCTCCCCTTTATTTCTACCGCTCCACTTTGTAAAATTCTTGTAATTTCGAAAGGACCGGACCATCTAGACCTTAATTTCCTAGGAAAGAGTTTTAATCTTGAGTTAAATAGGAGTACAACGTCTCCCACACTAAATTCTTTTCTAGATAATCGCTTATCGTGCCATCTTTTAGTTCTTTCTTTGTATATCTTAGCATTCTCGTAAGCGTCTAATCTTAACTCTTCCAGTTCATGCAGATCTAGGATACGTTTTTCACCTGCGGAATCATACCTTAAATTCAATGTTTTAATAGCCCAATAGGCTTTATGTTCTAATTCCACTGGCAAATGGCAAGATTTACCATAGACAAGTTTGAAAGGTGTAGTTCCGATTGGTGTTTTGTAGGCCGTCCTATATGCCCATAAAGCTTCGTTGAGTTTTGATGACCAGTCTTTCCTAGAGGTGGCTACGGTCTTTTCTAGAATTTGTTTTATTTCTTGGTTTGAGACCTCGACCTGTCCACTTGTTTGTGGGTGATATGGTGTTGCTACGCGGTGTCTTACTCCATATTTCGATAGTAATTTGTTAAATATTTTTGATATGAAATGAGAACCACCGTCACTTATGACAAGTCTCGGCACACCAAATCTGGGAAAGATTGTGTTTTTAAAGATCTTTATGACTACTCGTGCGTCATTTGTAGGCGAAGCTATTGCCTCGATCCATTTTGAAACATAATCGACGGCTACGAGTATATATTTATTTCCAAAGGATGATGGAAAGGGTCCCATAAAGTCGATCCCCCATACATCAAAGACTTCTACTTCTAATATACCTTTTTGAGGCATCTCATCGCGTCTTGATATGTTACCAGTGCGTTGGCACCGGTCGCAGTTTAGTATTGCGATGTGGACATCCTTCCAAAGGTTGGGCCAGAATAGGCCGGATTGCAAGATCTTAGCACATGTCTTTGAGGTACTAGCATGTCCTCCATAAGGAGCAGAATGACATTGAGAGATTATGTTTTCTATTTCTTCTTCTGGGATGCAACGACGGAAGATACCATCGGCTCCTCTCTTAAACAGCAAAGGTTCATCCCAATAATAATGTTTTAGATCATGAAAGAATTTTTTCTTTTGTTGATAAGATAAGTTTGGTGGAAGTGCTCCAGCTGCTAAGTAGTTGACTATGTCAGCATACCATGGCAGGGTTGCGTGCATGTTAATTTCTTCCACGACTTCTTCCATCTTTGGGTCATTCAACTGTAGAGTAGACATATCACTTTCTAGCTGGGCTATGAGCCGTTCATATGGGAAATCCTCATTAATGGGTACTGAATCTGGTTTAATGCCTTCTAATCTGGATAAGTGGTCTGCTACTACGTTTTTGGTTCCTTTCTTATCTTTGATTTCTAAATCGAATTCTTGTAGAAGTAGGATCCACCTTAGCAGTCTCGGTTTTGCATCCTTCTTGTTAAGTAAATATCTAATAGCTGCGTGATCTGTATAAATGATGATCTTAGCTCCCACTAGGTAGGAACGGAATTTGTCAAGAGCAAAGATCACGGCTAAAAGTTCTTTTTCTGTGGTAGCGTAGTTTATTTGGGCGGAGTCTAAAGTTCTACTTGCATAGTAGATGGCATGAAGTTTTCTATCCCTCCTCTGTCCTAAGACTGCACCTACAGCATAATCACTTGCATCACACATGATTTCGAAAGGTAATCTCCAGTTTGGTGGTTGCATGATAGGTGCGGTAATAAGAGTTATTTTCAGCTGTTCAAACGCTTTTAGGCATTTCTCATCAAAGATGAATTCAGCGTCTTTCATTAATAGGCCGGTAAGAGGTTTAGTGATTTTCGAGAAATCCTTTATGAATTGTCGGTAGAAACCGGCGTGTCCTAAGAAACTTCGTATTTCTTGTACGGTTTTTGGAGGTTGAAGATCTTTTATAATTTCAATTTTTGCTTTATCTACTTCAATTCCTCTATCGGACACAACGTGTCCAAGTACAATTCCTTCATTTACCATAAAATGGCATTTCTCCCAGTTTAATACGAGATTAACTTTTACGCATCTTTCCAATACCATTTCTAGGTTCGATAGACATCCTTCGAAGCTCTGCCCACATACGGAAAAGTCATCCATAAATACTTCCATAATGTCATCTATAAAATCAGCGAAAATTGACATCATGCATCTTTGGAATGTGGCAGGTGCGTTACATAGTCCGAACGGCATTCGCCGATAAGCAAATGTACCATAGGGACATGTGAAGGTCGTCTTTTCTTGGTTATCAGGGTGAATTGGAATTTGAAAGAATCCTGAGTAACCGTCTAAATAGCAGAAGTATGAGTGTTTAGCCAATCTTTCCAACATTTGGTCAATGAAAGGCAATGGGAAATGGTCTTTACGAGTGGCTTTATTTAGTTTCCTATAGTCGATGCACATTCTACTTCTAGTTACAACCCTTTTTGTTATAGATTCACCTTTTTCGTTCTTAACAACCGTAACACCTCCCTTCTTTGGAACGACATGTACTGGGCTAACCCATTTACTGTCTGATATCGGGTATATGATTCCTGCTTCTAAGAGTTTTTTCACTTCGTCCTTGACTACAGTGCTCAAGATCGGGTTAATCCTTCTCTGATGTTCCCTAGAGGATTTACAGTCTTCCTCCAGCATAATGTGGTGCATACAAATAGAAGGGCTTATTCCTTTGAGGTCAGCGATGTTATAGCCTAACGCAGTTGGATATTTTCTTAAGACATCTAATAGTTTCTTTGTTTCGGTCCGTCCTAAGTCTGCATTGACTATCATAGGTCGTTCAAGAGCTTCGTCTAGGAATTCATACCTTAAATTTTTGGGTAATGTTTTCAGTTCTAGGGCTGGGTTCTTTGGGCAAGGTAGATGATCTGGTGTAAGTGCTAAGCATTCACTTAGGCTATCGTCTTGATAAGGTTCACGCCAGTTATCATCTTTGAAAATCGGCGGTATAGGAATTTTTAGAATGTCTGAATATATGGTCGGTTCCATCTCGATTTCTCTTACGCACTCATCTATGACATCTAGTAAATAACATGTGTCATCTATGGCTGGCGCTTGTAAGAATTGTGTCAAGATAAATTCAACTTTCTCTTCACCAACTTCAAAAGTTAGCTTGCCTCTCTTTACATCTATAATTGCTCCAGCAGTAGCTAGGAATGGCCTTCCTAATATGATAGGAGTATTAGAGTCTTCTGTAATATCCATGATTATGAAATTAGTAGGGATATAGAATTGTACTATACGAACTGGAACATTCTCTAGTATACCAACTGGGCATTTAACAGAGCGTTCAGCTAGTTGCACAGACATCTTGGTTGGTCTTAATTCTCCCATGTCTAGCTTCTTGCAAATGGATAAGGGCATAACACTAATATTGGCTCCTAAGTTGCATAGAGCTTTGTCTATGACGAACTTCCAAATTACACAAGGTATTGAGAAACTACCTGGGTCTTTCAGCTTAGGAGGCATTTTGTTTTGAATTATTGCACTACACTCAGCAGTAAGCGTAACTGTTTCGTTTTCCTCAATCTTTTTCTTATTGGATAAGATTTCTTTTAGGAACTTAGCGTACGAGGGCATCTGGGTGATGGCTTCTGTAAAAGGTATCGTGATGTTTAATTGTTTCAGAAGTTCAACAAATTTCTTAAATTGCCCTGCTGTTTTAGAATTTTTCAATCTTTGAGGATACGGAACAGGTGGCTTGTAAGGTGGTGGAGGCACATAAGGTTTTTCTTTATTTACATCCTCTCGGTCATTATCTTCCTTTTCTTTGGGTTCACTCTCCTTCTCAGTTGTTTGGTCGTTAATGGACTTTTGGTACATGGCTGGGTTTTTAAGTCTTGGGTCAATGGGTCTATCTAATTCTTTTCCACTTCTCAGTATAACTGCGTTTGCATGTCCTTTAGGATTAGGTTGTGGCTGTCCAGGAAATGTTCCGGTAGGAGCAGCAGTAGGTGCTTGTTGTTGAGCCACTTGGGAAATTTATGTTTCAAGCATTTTGTTATGAGTGGCCAAAGCGTCTACTTTGTTTGCTAACTGCTTAATCTGTTCACTAGTGTGTACGTTTTGATTTAGGAACTCCTTGTTTGTCTGAGTCTGGGTAGCTATGAAGTTTTCTATCATCAGTTCGAGGTTAGACTTCCTAGGAACATTTGGAGCAGCTGTTGCAGCTTTTTGATAACCTGGTGGTGCAGCAGGTGCTTGACCAGGTGCATACAGTGCATTGTTGTTTTTGTAAGAGAAGTTGGGGTGATTCTTCCAACCAGGATTGTAGGTATTTGCATACGGATTTGCTTGAGCATAATTCACTTGATCTGTAGAGGCTCCTGCTAAAACTTGGCATTCAGGGGCAGCGTGTCCAGCTGTTCCACATAATTCGCAGTTCGGCGCTACAGCAGCCACGGTGGCTGTGGGTGTCATGGTCAAGTTGTCTATCTTTTGAGCGATTGCGTCTACCTTAGCACGGACGGCATCTAAACTAGAAACTTCATACATTCCTCCCTTCGGTTGGGATTTCTCCACTTGAGTTCTTTCACCTCCCCATTGGTATTGATTCTGAGCCATGCTCTCGATTAGTTGTTGGGCTTCATCATAGGGTTTATCCACGAGTGTACCACCTGCGGCGGCATCTATTGTCAATCTTGTGTTGTACAAGAGACCATTGTAAAACGTGTGGATTATTAACCAATCCTCAAGACCATGATGCGGGCATATCCTCCTCTTATCTTTGTATCTCTCCCATGCATCATATAAAGACTCGTTGTCTTTTTGTCTGAAGCTATTGATTTGGCCTCTCAGCATAGTTGTTTTGCTTGGCGGAAAATATCTTGCCAGAAAGACCTTTTTTAAATCTTCCCAAGAAGCAATAGAATTTGATGGCAAGGATTGCAACCAAGCCCAAGCTCTATCTCTTAATGAGAAAGGGAAAAGACGTAGTCTTATGGCGTCTGCGGTTACACCATTCGCTTTCACTGTGTCTGCATACTGCACAAACTTGGTCAGCGTTCGAGTCTTCTGTTGGGTTTCCAGAAAATTGATTTTGTTGTACAGCAGATAACAGCGAGGGTTTCAACTCGAAATCATTTCGGTTGATAGCTGGAGCGACAATGCTGTTGTGAGGTTCTTATTGAGATGCGGCAGCATAATACTTAAGAGGTCGGTTTTGCGGTAAGTCAGCCATGTCTGGTTCTGATTCGGAATCTGAGTCTTATTCGAGTTCAGGATCTGATAAAGATTCAGGTTCTGATAAAGGAAAAGGGATATCGTGAGCTAAGCAGTATTCTTGGATACGTCTTTTTACGGTAAGAAGACGTTCAGGTTCGTCTGTTGGTCGTACGAGGTCTTCGCCAGAAGAGCGAGTACTTGGCATACAATCAACAGAAAGGGAATTTTGGTTTTTGCCTTAGTCTATACGATGTAACAAAGGAATTACGATGTCGACTTAAATAGTCCCCGGCAACAGCGCTAAAAACTTGATCGCGACTTTATGAGTCGAATGAGGGTTACTGCAAGTATACAGTTGTATCGCGTAGTTTTAAAAGATTATCGATCCCACAGAGACTAGAAATCGAACGCACTGTTATCTTATCGTTACTATGTTTATCTAAGGTTAATCAGAATTTGGGTTTTTAGTTCAAACGGGGAATTAAAGGGAAATTAAAATTTGGGAATACTATTTATGAATAAGTTATCGGTATATAATTCGGTAACCTACGTAGAATTAATTAAAACTAAGCCTATAGAGATTTATCACCCTACTCATCTGTAGGAGAAACCGGTTTAAAAGCCCTCAACTCACACTCCCGTGGATCTTGCTTCGGACTATACTTCTAAGTCAATACGTCTGCTCTCGCTAGCCCGTATGAGATTAAAAATACTTTTTGAAAACTAATTAAACCTAATTAACTTTAAAGCGCTTCCGCTGTTTTTAAACCTAATGCCCAATTTCAGCTATCCGGGTAAAGCCTCACACTCCCATGGTCTCGACTTTAACCTATGTTACTCTTTTACTCTCTTAATAAAAGTTTGGGTTTTAAATTAAGAAATCGAAGCCAGAAGAATGATTGATTATTGATTTTAGCTTAGAGAAAATTAATTCGTTTTAGTTACTTCATTATAAACCGATAATATCGGTTTAGCTCGACATAATTAGGAAATTAAACGCGAAGGCAAGGGAATAATTAAACACAGACATAATCAATAAATAAATGAGCAATGCTTGAATTTAATAACGAAACTTGGAATGCAGTAACAATGGCAACAGCAATCCCTCCACAAGTCGGTGGGTTCTTGCTTTAATGTAATAAAATTGCAAAGGTTGAAGGCAATGAAACAAAGGAATCTAAAGCTAAATTTGTAACAGTTCCTTGGTGTGAGAAACTGTCACTTTTGTTCGGTAATGGCTAACAAGGAGAATGACAATGCAAAGTAAAAGAAAAGAAATGAAGCTTCTGAAAATAAATTGGCAGCAAGACGGTATACTTTGAAGGTAAAATTCGCCACCCTTTGTTCTTCGTGCATGTCTCTATTTATAGACTCAGCTCAGGTGGAAGTTGGAGAAGAATCAGCCATTCATGCTAACGGTTATCCCACGTTGGACCTAGAAAACTTCGGAAGGAAATGGAATCGTGTGAAACTGCTTCGCTGAGACTTCTTAGTTGAGTCTCTGCATCCAAGTGCAATTTAAAGCGCATGACGATCGTGGTAATATGTGACGGTCGTGGTGAACTTTGGAGCTGCCACGGTCGTGGCACTCCCATGACGATCGTGATATCAGCAAAAAGTGGATTTCTTCAATTTTCTTTCTCTTTTCTGCACTTTTCTTGCATGTTTTGGTTCTTTTCCACATTTAGCATACTTTGACGTGTTAAATATGATTACCTGCAAAAACACTTAAATAATCTCAAGAAAATCGGATATTAGACGAAAAACGGAATAAGAACTAACTTAAATCGAAGTAAAAATATGATATAAATTTGTGTTATCAGCTCCACAGGGGATAGGATTATAACTTTGACAATTGAACTTCCAAATGTTGGAAAATGCTTCTGCATCTTTCTTGGCTATGTAATCTCACTTAGAAAAGGGTAAATTATAAACTCCCCCACGTTTTTGGACATAAGCCATGAAACTGGTCTCGGTTTCTGGAATATACTTTCCCTCGTTTCTGGACATAAGCCATGAAACTGGTCTTGATTTCTGGAATAAAATTCCCCTCGTTTCTGGACATAAGCCATGAAACTAGTCTTGGTTTCTTCTTTATCAAGTCTTTCACTTGAAAAGGGGTAAAACAGACAAGTTCCTAAAAGGGTAATCACTTGCTGAAATAATAACTTCACCGAGTATCTTCAAAGAGATGCGGGCCAGTTAATTTGCAAAATAGATTTTTCAAATAAAGAGGAAACAATCTATAAGAGTCTTCATCAAACTTCCCACCGGGATTCACTGCGGAGATGCCATTTGATGGAAAATAAACTTCATCATACTTCTCTTTGAGACTTCTTCAGAAAGATGCCATGTGATGTAAAAATGAGGATTCAACAATCAAACCTCTCTGCGGGACTTGTCCTGAGAGATGCCATTTGATGGAAAATAAACTTCATTCTACTTCTCTTCGAGACTTCTTCGGAGAGATGCCATAAGATGAAAGGAAAATTTGATATACTGATAGCTTCAACCGGAATAGACAAACTGTTCAAAAATAGAATGTTGTTTGCCGATTCACTGGGAAATTCAGGGATAAAAACAAGCTTCTCAAATAAAGAGATTGCCACTTACTGTCAGGTGTAGATTCTAAAGCAGAATAAATTTATCTTGCTCAGGGAATCTTCAACAAATTCTTTCTGGGGATGTAAACCACCTAAAAGATGCAAAATAAATGCCCTTTTAATTTATAGGTCCAAGTTAACAAAAATGGTCAAAAGACCAACTCAATCCAGAAATAAGCTGGAGAGATACCGTCAAACAAGATGCTAACCAGTAAGGAATGAACTCGAACTAGAGATTCATCATATCCAAATGTGGAGAGGAGAACTAAATCAAAACTTCCATGAGGATTAAGCTCAGAGCAGGATTTTAGAAAGGATATACATTTTCTTCCTATGGCCAACCACTCTATTGGAGAGAGGAAGCATATCACTCGGGGATAAACACAACCAAGGTGAATGAAATAAACATTATCAATAAATGCAACATGCACATGGATATGGATTCAAATATGCATGATATATGTATGATATGAATTTATGCTGACAAAACAGGTGAAAGAGATATACTGACGATGAAATAAATATCTCAATGCGACCAGGTATTCTGCTGATCTCCTGGAGATATCACTGGAGATAAAACAAAGAGAGCCAATAATGGAACAAAGTTCTGCTGTAAGGCTTAAGTCTCTCTGGGGAGAAGAAGATACTTTACTTGGGGAAAAAACCCAAATAATCTTCTAAACTCATTATCTTGTTCAATTGGGGATAGAGTAACTCCGCACTCTACTGGTAATGGGATTCTCATTTGGTTTGGGATAAACCTTTCAAGGAAAATCACAAGAACACCCGATCCTGCATTTCGAAGTCTAATCGTTCTTAGAGCAACTGTTGATATTCCTTTTTATGTTCACAAATCAAAGGAAAGTAAACACAAGCATAAAAAAGTAAAAAAAAAAGGAAAAATTTACCTTTTGTTTCAATAATTTTTATCAAAGTAAAAATGTCATTTTGCAAGATGTAATTAAAACAAAATTTGAAAACAGATGGGCAAAAGCTCAAATTTTATTGATAGAATGGTAACCCACAAATAGCGTGATTCCATGGATCATTACAAAGTGGGAAAATGGTAATTAAAGGGAAAGGGATATATTGAAATATAATGACTGAATTCTCCCTAACAACTTTGAATTTCCAATGTTCTTTTGGACTTCGGCGAAACTGACTTGATTTGAGAGTTTTTTTATAGACGTGGCTGCTTCAAATAATCCAATCTGGTTTGATGCAGTTACTTGCCATATATCCCTAACTTTTTCCTAGATTTCCCTTTCTGGTTTTCAATCTGCCAGGATGATATTTTTCTGTTTGTGTCTCTAATTTTTTTTTGCCTGGACCGCCCTTTCGGGTTTTCAACCGAGACGCTCTCTTTTCTTTTTGTTAGGCAAAGTATTTCTTGACTGCATCGGCATTTTTAGGACAAGTGAACTCTTCCCCCATCCATAGTTGTAAGCATTAAGGCACCGCCTAAGAAGGCTTTCTTAACAACATATGGGCCATCATAATTAGGAGCCCACTTGCCCCTAGAATCAGTAAGAAATGATTGAATTTTCTTAAGCACAAGGTCACCCTCTCTGAATACACGAGGTCAAACCTTCTTGTCGAAAGCTTTCTTCATTCTTTGATGATATAGCCGACCATGACAAAGAGCTATCATTCTTTTTTCGTCGATCAAGTTTAACTCATTGTATCTACTTTGACACCATTCAGCCTCTGTCAACTTGGCTTCCATCAAGAATCTCATTGACGGGATTTCAACTTCTATGGGGAGCACTGCTTCCATGCCATATACTAAAGAGAAAGGGGTTGCCCCTGTTGAAGTATGAACAGATGTACGATATCCATGAAGAACAAACGGTAGCATCTCATGCGAATATTTGTAGGTTACTACCATCTTCTGGACGATTTTTTTTAATATTTTTGTTAGTTGCTTCAACAGCTCCATTCAACTTAAGTCGATAGGGAGAAGAGTTATAGTGTTTAATCTTGAATTCAGCACACAATTCCTTCATCATCTTGTTGTTCAAGTTTTATCCACTATCAGTAATAATCTTACTTGGAACACCATAACGGCATATTAGATTATTTTTGATAAAACGACCCACCACTTTCCTGGTTACATTGACATAAGATGTTGCTTCAACCCATTTGGTGAGATAATCAATGGCCACAAGGATGAAATGATATTCATTGGAAGCTTTGGGCTCGATCATGTCAATTCCCCACATGGAGAAAGGCCATGGAGATGAGAGAATATTGAGAAGAGTCGGCGGTACACGAATTTTTTCTACATAAATCTGACATTTGTGACACTTTTTCACGTACTTGCAGCAATCAGATTCCATTGATAGCCAATAGTATCTCGCTCTTAATATTTTATTTACCATTTCTTGCCCATTGGCATGAGTAACAAAAGAACCATCATGAATTTCTTCTATTAACATGTCTGCTTTGTGTCTATCCACGCATCTGAGCAAGACCATGTTGAAGTTTCTCTTGTATAGCACATCATTATTCAAAAAAAAGATGTTTGTCAGTCTTCTGAGAGTCTTCTTATCTTTTCTTGATGCCCAAAGCAGGTATTCTTGTTTTTGAAGGAAGCATTTGATATCATGGTACCATGGTTTATCATCAACAATCTCTTCCATGGCAAACATGTGAGCAGGCCTATCAAGGCGCATAACATCAATTTTAGGTACATCATTCCATCGATTTACAATGATCATGGATGATAATGTAGCTAGTGCATCAGCCATGTTATTTTCTTCATAAGGAATGTGATGAAACTGAATTTGATTGAAGAAAGGTAGCAATCTTCTTGCATAGTCTTTGTAAGGAACCAATCCGGGTTGACGTGTTTCCCATTCACCTTTGATCTGATTTATGACCAAAGCCGAGTCTCCATATACGTCCAGAATCTTGATCCTTAAATCAATGGCTTCTTCAAGTCCCATGATACAGGCTTCATATCCAGCTTCATTATTTGTGCATTTGAATGTCAACCTTGTGGTGAAAGGAATGTAGGTACCTTGAGGTGTACCGGAGAACCCGTCCATGAAGAAGAATACTTTGAATTTTGTGGTGCTGTCGACCAACATGTCAATATGTGGTCATGGAAAGTCATCTTTCAGACTAGCTTTGTTTAAGTCTCGGTAGTCCACACACATTCTGACTTTTTCGTCCTTTTTCGGAACAGGCACTATATTGGCCAATCAATGAGGGTATTCTGACGTGGCAAGGAACCTTGCGTCAATCTGTTTCTACACTTCCTCTTTAATTTTGATGGCTATATCAGGGCGAGTTCTTCTCAATTTCTACTTGATTGGCGGACATTTCAGTTTCAACAGCAAGTGGTGTTCCATAATATCGGTGTCCAACCCTGGCATATCTTGGTAGGACCAAGCAAACACTTCTGGGAATTCTTTGAGAAGTTCTACCATTTTTATTTTAACAGCTGGACTAAGCAGCGCCCCGATCTTGACCTCTTTTCTATCTCCATCAGAACCGAGGTTGATCACCTCTATCGGCTCTTTGTACGGCTGAATGGAGGCTTCTTCTTGCTTAAGTAGTTGGGAAATTTCATCCGGAATTTCTTCCTCTTCTTCATCTTCAGCTTCGAATACTGGGAACTCAAAGTTGGGAGAGGGCATAGGGTCATGTTTTTCAATGGGGATTTTGATATTTAATCTGCACATATGATTGATTACTAGATTTTAGAAAAACAGATAAATGCATAGTGCGTGCAGATATTGAAAGTGTTTATCATTTTTTTGTTTTTTAGGTTACCATTTTCCGAAAAAGAAAAAAGTAAAAAATAATAGCATGGAATTGAAAACAAAAAATTTTTTATTGATTGATTATTTCTTGAAACAAAAGCCCGAAAAACAAATCTCTTGCCTTGGGCAGAGCAAAGAGGAAATATTTTAAAAGGGGCCCATAAAAACATCTATCGCCTTGGGCAGAGCGAGAGGACAAAACAAAGATAAAGCATTACTTAGAGATGTGGACATTAGTTAGAACATCAACAAATATCCAATTTTGAGAAACCCTTCCATGTGTCACAAAGCCTTGTGAATCCCTTGCAAGATTATCTTCAATAATGGCACTAGCTTTTGGCGAACTCGGGTTAGTAGAACTTTTAATCTTTGCGGATGTATTAGAAAAGAAATCTTCATCTACCCTTTCAATGGATCGTGGGATGTGAAATGGCATGTAGGCATCCTCCAGAGACATGCATGTATCCGAGATCTTCCAAGTAAGGATCCCAATCTTCTATTTTTGGCATATGGGAGGCAGTTTTGCACTTAGAGGACTTCTTTACCTCTTTAAGTTTTTCTTTGGCCGATGGATCGGCAGGAACTGCAGGTCGCATGAATTTGTGAGGCATGCCCCAAGGATGACCAGGAAGCCTTTGGAGAACTCTAGAAGGTGCCATGTAAGTGGATAGATCCTTTCCATAATTGTCTTTAATTATGACATTCACTTCTCGTATAGTAGAATGAATAAAATCTCGTTCAGCAATTTTTCCATATCTATCGAAAAGGTGATTTTCAACCGCCTTCTCGACAAGTTGAGGAGTGTGGAACAGTATGTAGTCATATTTCGGTTGACTATCATACTTAAGAGTTTCTAAGTAAGGCTCCCAGATTTCTGAAGGAATAGATGAACCATCCTCAGGGTAAAAATTATCTTCCATAACCGTATCCTCTTCTGATGAAATAAAGGAAGTGGGAAAGTTCTCAGCGTTGTAATTTTCAACACCCATCTCGTCATCTGACTCAGGTACATCCTCGGATTTCTCCTGAGGATATGACAATGGAATATGTGTCTCCTCTTGAGATACATAACCGGAGTTGTTAAGGTAAGACTTCCTTTCTTCTTCAGGATCTGAGAGGTCGTCTTCAGAGTCATTTCCATTAATGGCGTCAACCTCTTCAGGAACAGGGTGGATAAAACCTCCGCTGTGAAAAATGTTTTGAATGGGAGTGATGCTTTCATTCTTTATGGCATTTTTTGTGAATACTAGAGAAAAACCGAGGCATCCTTTGGTCTTGTTATTGGTCGGGATCACATATTGCCCCCACCCTTTAGTGGTGCCACTTTCCATCAATCGAACTGCGTCTTTGTGAGAGGAAATGGATGCCCCATTTCTCTTACTATCCTCGTTGCTTATAGAAAGCGCCTGGAACTGAGTTCCAATGACTTCTTCAAGTTCTACGTAGGAAAATGATGACAAATTTCTTACAATCAAAGCCCGCTCACCACATACGGTAACCAACTTGTTATTTTTCAAAAACTTCAGCTTTTGATGCAGCGTTGAAGTGACGGCTTCTGCTTCATGGATCCAAGGACGGCCCAAAAAATAACTGTACGCTATTGGACATCCATTAATTGGAAGATAACTTGAAATGTATGGGGACCAATATTTATAGGGAGATCTACTTCACCAATAATTGTTTTCTTGGATCCTTCAAAAGCTTTAACGACAATTCCACAGCCCCTCAAAGGAGTGCCTTGAAAGGATAACCTTGTTAGAGTTGATTTTGGCATGACATTCAGTGATGAACCAGTGTCTACTAATACACTTGACAGAGCATCATTCATTCAGTTGATTGAAATTTTCAGTGTCATATTATGATTTTTCCCCTCTTTTGGGAAATCTTCATCACAGAAGCTCAAGTTATTGTAAATGGTAATGTTGGAAACAATATTGCCGAATTGACCCACGGTTACATCATGATTTACAAATACTTGCTCCAAAACCTTTTGTAGAGCTTCCCTATGAGCCTCAGAGGTCATTAAAAGGGACAGTATGGATATTTTGGAAGTTGTGTTTAACAGCTGGTCCCCAATGTTGTACTCACTTTTTCTGATCAGCTTTAAAACTTCATCACTATATTTTATCTGATTGGTGTCACTTGATTGACCAATGTGTTTAAGAGGATTTTCAAGTTGTTTCTCCTTTCTTGTGGTGGCATCTTCAGCTTCTTTGTTGAACACATGGCCACTCAGGGTGACTCGGCTCACATCAACGATGTTGACAATAGATGGTAGGGGTACCTCCTTCCCATTTTCAACCATGGAGGCACCGTACTTGTAAGGTATGGTTTTCTCAGATTGGTACGGAATTGGACCTGGTAAATAAATGACTAAAGGAGTCACGGTGCTCTTCTGAATATCATAGGTGATCTCTATTGGTTTAATCTTGGGAAGATTAGGAATCCTTCTACTGTCAAAAGGAACCTCCATGCGTTCAGGTTCATTAAACTGAGGAATTATCGTATAAACATCCTCATCAGCTTCATCATTAATGGGTTCTCTTTCATGGAGGATGGTGATGGTTCTTCAGTCTAACAACCCTTGAATCTCATTCTGGATGAGAAGACAACCTCATCAGCTTCTGCGACACTTTCTGCAGGCTGTATGATCATGATGATTGGGACCAAAATAATCAAGTTTGCACAAACATTTGTAAAATTTGACTAGTGACTCCCTGATATATTTGATATTATAAACTGTGTACTCTCCCGGACAACCTTGTACCATGTTGATTGGTTGGTACGGCCTCATTCTGTATTCCTGGATCCAACCTTGGTTCATTTTTTCTAGTAGAGCTGCTTGTACAAAGTAGCATCCTTGATTATTCACGGAACAAACGCTACATGCCACGTAATTGTGGGGATCTACAAGACCCCACCTGATGTGTCCTGCGTGCATTTTCACCAAGTTCCTTCTTAATAAGCGGACGTCATAAATCTTATAGCTTCTCGGGCATCCATAGACCAAGTTGACTAAAGCTCCTCCATGTTGAGGTAGTGGGTTCATTTGAACATTTGGATTACTGTCTTTGAAAGACAGAATGCCATTTTGATAAGTATTTAAACATCAGCTTTGAAACTAAAACAGTTCTCGATACCATGCCCGGATGCTCCCTGATGGTAGGGAAAAACTGGTCAGCCTTGAACCAATAAGGAGGGTCTTTTAGGAGAGCAGGAGGAGACTTTGTTTGAATATGCCCTTTTTCCAATAATGTTGGGAACAACTTCGTGTATGTCATTGGTATAGGATTGAACCCAGGTGACCTTTGAGCACGATTGTTGTTGTTATTGTATTACGGGCGAACCTGTTGTAGAGGTTGTTGCTGCCTTTGCTGATACTGTGGTTATTGTTGCTGATGTTGATGACTTTGATGATTTTGATTCTGAGAATCTTGTGGCTGGTAGACCGGCGCTGGTGCTAAATTGATAACATGAGACACATTTGCTTCCTTTCGTGGTTGATATCTTTGTCTTGACTGGCCTTGCAGCATAGTGCTGACATCCTATTCCTTTTTCTTTTGGAACCCACTTCCATGTCTTTTAGACGATTCCGCCTCTTTGGTCAACCGTCCCTCTCGGACTTCTTCCTCTAGTCTCACTCTCATGTTTACCATTTCAGTAAAGTCATTAGGCGCACTGGAAATCATACGGTCCTAATAGAAAGGATTCAGTTTTTTCAAATATATCTTTTTTATTTCTTTTTCTTCAATATGAGGACAGATTTGGGCGGCGACTTCTCGCCATCTCTGAGCATATTCTTTGAAAGTTTCTTTTTCTTTTTGAGACATGGACCTGAGTTGATCTCGGCCAGGAGCCATATTTAAGTTGTACTTGTATTGTGATAAGTCCAAATTGTACCTATTTTTGTATATATATTTTGTTGCACTTATCAATGCTTTGTGGTAAATATTGTGCGAATAAAACCCGATTTGTTTATAAATACGTTTACGATACGTTTTAGTGTATATATTGCGTATAGTGTAAATATCATTGAGTTTAATTGATTTTTTTCTCAATTGTTGCAGGTATCCAATCAAGGATATCTTGCCATTGTTGTATAGAGCATTGAATAAGCTTTCCAGCGCTTCAAACCGTGCGTCAATCGGAGTTACGGTTCAAAAGTTACGAATAAAACAGTGCAGGATTTTTGGTTGTTCTGTCAAATTCGCCTCATGCTCGCCAGGCGAATTAGTGGCGAGTCAGACAACCAGAAACGTGGAAAAACGTCCAAAATAAGCCGCCTTTGATTCGTCAGGCGAACCAGAATTTCGCCTGGCGAATTTTGACGGGCAGAAACTCCATTAAAGGTCCAAAAACACAATTTTTAGGGATGGGTTTTGATAGTTTTAGTTCCAAATCCATCCAATAGCATTTTTTGACCAGAATTAGGCTAGAAAACACATTGGAGCATGCATTAGGATGATCCGGAGTCGAATCCTTCATCAATCGGAGCCGACAACTTAAGAAATGTTTGGTTTTTCTCCATTTCTTCTCTATGTATTTCTCTATTTGTTGGGTTATGTTTGTATTGTTACTCTAAACCTATATACATGTATTGATCATGGTTGTATAATATATATGCTTTACAAATCATTATCGATGTCTTCCTTGATCTTTTTGCATTTATGTTTGGATTTGTGTTGTGTTAGAGATAAACATCACGAATCTTGATTAAGGATGGATATCTATTGTCTAGACTCTAGAGATAGATTTAGATAATAATCTTTATGGTGTCGGAACTTAATGTCTTCTGTGTTTCGAGGCGTCGTGCGCGAGAGCGTCGACGAGATTAATACGATTGCTCTCTCAACTGTGCGTTAGACATAACCTTTGTTGTGAGCGATACGTGATGATTTTGATTAGTATTGAATGTTGAATGCGACCGATCGATAGGTTTATGTTTGTTCTGAGTAGTGTATATTCATGCTTGATAGGTTTCTTCTCTTCAAAGAATGTATTCTTTTTATGTTCATATTTACTTTTCCGCATTTAATTCAAATCATTTTTACTCAAACTCATTAACGTTAGATATTGTCGAACGACATTCTTTCCCTCGAACCGATCTCTGTGGACACGACATAAATCCTAGAGGGAATTCTTCCGAAAATAAATATTTTTGCTGCTTGCCCTATTCTGCATTCAACAAAATGGCGCCGTTGCCGGGGATTGGTTTTGATATTGAATCGCATTGCGATAGTTTCTTTATTTTTGAGTTTTGTAGATATCGTACATGTTGTATATTTTCACTTGTTTATTATGATACTTGTACATTTTTTACGTTTGTTCAAGTGTTTGGTTAGGACGCTTGCTTTTGGTTGCGCGGTGAGGCATCACCATGGCATGAATGAAGGAAGTTTCTAATTAAGCACCGTAAAGGCGTCGAGCTTACGACGTAAAACAAGCATGTTTTATAGTTTTTCTTTTCGAATGATTTTGGTTGTTGTTTGCTCACAGATTTTGATTGACTTACTTGAGGATGCTTTTGTGATTTGTGCAAGTTGGTTCGTTTCAACTTGCGGATGTATGGTAATGATCTTGTTAAGTTTTGTACACGTCTGAGGTATGTATTTATTGCTTTCTATACTTTAGCATATTCATGATACTTAGGCTTTTTACAACTTTTATGCCATCCATTCTTTTGTATACTTGTTCTATTGTGAATCACTTTAGTTCCCAACCTTTTTGTGAGGTGGCTTTCCATTGTTCATATATGCGCGGAGAACCAACATTCTTGTTCTAACTGGATTTTATTATGTTGAATCTTTTATTTGTATTGATTATATGAAAGCATGAAAAGGATCAAGGCAATTGTTTCATTTTGAGCACAACCACCTTAGCCAAATAGTCAATTCACCTTGTGAGTGTGTGAGAATTCGTAACCCCTTTGAGCTTTTTGATCCATGTTTTTATTTGAAATTAATGCTTATCTATGAGTATTTAGTTCACTTATTTTTGAATGGATTTTGTTTTTTCTTGGACCTCAACTTTGTGTTGTTGTATGGATTTTTTTCCTTGCCTTAGAAAGTAGGGAGTATTCACATGATGGTGCGGTTGAATTCAAGTTGGGGAGAAAATGATTGTGTATTCATTTGTGGATTCTATGAGGATTGATAAAGAAAAGAAAAAAAGAGAAAAATATGACAAAGAAAAGAAAAGAAAAAAGTGAAAAAGAAAGAAAAAAGAAAAATCCTTGAAAAAGGAAACAAAAAGAGTTTCAACAATTGTGCTAAATAAGTATTGTGTGTTGTGTAGCACTTGGGATTTTGGAAGAAGTTGGTTGAAATTTTGTGTGTGAATCTTTGTGAGTTTTCACTCCCTTAGGTTTAGGCTAGTTTTTGTTTCAATTACCTTTAGAAATTGCCCCTTGTTTGTTTACCCGACCACGTTACAAACTTGAAAGTCCTTGTGATTCTTGCCTTTGTATTTTCAATATGAATTTGTGGATGTATGCATAATTTAGTCTTTTGTTTGCATGAATGTTGTGTGAGTATAAAGTACCTTATTGTGTGTTTTTCATCTACCGATGATTATTTTTGCTAGGTGTGATTCACTTTGGAACTTGTGTTGTTTGAGAATGTTTGGCATGATTTTTGTATTTTGCGTTTGTTTCGTGACTGTTGTCGTCGTAGTTTAGTGGTAAGTATTTACTTTTTGTGTGTACCATTTTTTCATTTGAACCATACATTTGTTTTCCGTTTTTCAAAACCTGTTGATTCGTCTTTCTTTGGATATTGCTTGTGCATTTTCAAGTTTGTTTGATTCTTGTTTGTGGATAAACAATTAGGTAAGTTGGGGAGAGTTTGATAAGTCCAAATTGTACCTATTTTTGTATATATGTTTTGTTGCACTTATCAATGCTTTGTGGTAAATATCGTGCGAATAAAACCCGATTTGTTTATAAATACGTTTACGATACGTTTTAGTGTCTATATTGCGTATAGTGTAAATATCATTGAGTTTAATTGATTTTTTCTCAATTGTTGCAGGTATCCAATCAAGGATGTCTTGCCATTGTTGTATAGAGCATTGAATAAGCTTTCCAGCGCTTCAAACCGTGCGTCAATCGGAGTTACGGTTCAAAAGTTACGAATAAAACAGTGCAGGATTTTTGGCTGTTCTGTCAAATTCCCCTCATGCTCGCCAGGCGAATTGGTGGCGAGTCAGACAACCAGAAACGTGGAAGAACGTCCAAAATAAGCCGCCTTTGATTCGCCAGGCGAACCAGAATTTCGCCTGGCGAATTTTGACGGGCAGAAACTCCATTAAAGGTCCAAAAACACAATTTTTAGGGATGGGTTTTGATATTTTTAGTTCCAAATCCATCCAATAGCATTTTTTGACCAGAATTAGGCTAAAAAACACATTGGAGCATGCATTAGGATGATCCGGAGTCGAATCCTTCATCAATCAGAGCCGACAACTTAAGAAATGTTTGGTTTTTCTCCATTTCTTCTCTATGTATTTCTCTATTTGTTGGGTTATGTTTGTATTGTTACTCTAAACCTATATACATGTATTGATCATGGTTGTATAATATATATGCTTTACAAATCATTATCGATGTCTTCCTTGATCTTTTTGCATTTATGTTTGGATTTGTGTTGTGTTAGAGATAAACATCATGAATCTTGATTAGGGATGGATATCTATTGTCTAGACTCTAGAGATAGATTTAGATAATAATCTTTATGGTGTCGGAACTTAATGTCTTCCGTGTTTGGAGGCGTCGTGCGCGAGAGCGTCGACGAGAGTAATACGGTTGCTCTCTCAACTGTGCGTTAGATATAACCTTTGTTGTGAGCGATACGTGATGATTTTGATGAGTATTGTATGTTGAATGCGACCGATCGATAGGTTTACGTTTGTTCTGAGTAGTGTATATTCATGCTTGATAGGTTTCTTCTCTTCAAAGAATGTATTCTTTTTATGTTCATATTTACTTTTCCGCATTTAATTCAAATCATTTTTACTCAAACTCATTAACGTTGGATATTGTCGAACGTCATTCTTTCCCTCGAACCGATCTCTGTGGACACGACATAAATCCCGGAGGGAATTCTTTCGAAAATAAATATTTTTGCTGCTTGCCCTATTCTGCATTCAACATATTGTTTCACGAAGGCTTCGCCAAGATCACCGAAAGTTTGGATCTTCACACTGTCTAATCCCATGTACCATTTAAGTGCAGCACCGGTTAGACTATCCTAAAAGTAATGAATTAGCAGCTGCTGATTGTCTGTTTGCATGGACATTTTTCGTGCATACATAACCAAGTGGCTTCGAGGGAAAGAATTCCCCTTATATTTTTCGAAGTCTGGTACTTTGAACTTGAGTGGTATTTTGGCATTTGGAACCAAACATAGGTCAGCTGCGTTCTTCCCAAACAAATGTTGTCCTTGGAGAGCCTTAATCTCTTTCTGCATATCTAAGAAACGATCTTGGAATTCATCCCATCTTTCATCTATTCTCATAGTTTCACTTGGAGGAGGATGGAAGATTTGTTTCTCAATGTATGGAGTAGTATGTACCACGAGAGGTGGTATTGCCATAACTGTTGTGACTTTTGATGCTTCAGGAACCGGAGGTTTGTAACCCTCTGGTATAAAGTTGAAAGGAATGCCCCAAGGATAGCTGGGAGGCATGGTGTATTGCGGAGCGAAAATAGATGTGACAGTGATGGGTGTGGAGACAATTTCAGAGATGGCAGCCCTTTAAATAGGAGTTGACGGCTGATTCTGAGCAGCCGTCAAAGCTTTTACTATATTGCTGAGCCTTTCTATATCGTCTTTTAGAACAGTGACCTTATCTCTAAGCTCCTTGTTTTCTTGTTCAATTTTGTTGATCTTCTTCTGACGGCATGCCTGAGTATTGTACGAATGAGACAGTTTGGCTTCAAAGTGAGAACATGTGTAAGTTTCTGGTAATGCAAAATGTTTTTCTGATGTATGATGTGCAAAGATGTAAATGACTTTATTTACAAGGAACTTTATGTTTTGCAAATATCATAAAATGATAACACTTTGAATGATTGAAAAAAACTTATTTTATTTAATGTACTTGAAGGATTACAACCATGAAAGTACAACTTTAAAAGATCTAAAACAAAAGATGATAAAGCTAAACACATGAACCCTAAGGAAACCTTGTTGATGATGATCCAGCTCCATGTGGTTGCTTCTTCTTCTTCCTCTTCAGTCGTTTATTTTCCATTGTAAGTTGATCGACGATCTTCTTCCAAGTTCCTGAGGTGGGAGGAATTTGACCAAAGAAAAAAAATTCTCTTGTTCTTCTTCCTTTTCCACAACATGCTACTCCATAATTTCTATCAAGTCGTCTTTTTCTTTTAGTTGCCTCTTTAACTCTCATTTATCAGCCCTTGAAGTGTGAAATTTATCTTCCCAATTGTCTCTTTCCAGCTTTATCCAAGTTAAGAGTTCTTGATATTCCTCCCTATTCTCAATATGGATTATAGAGGATAAATCTGTGAAAGGCTGTGAAGGTCTCTCAAGAGGATAAGGCATCATGAGTTCACAAGCTCTGGTATTGACCCACTGAGTGTAGGGCTTGAAAGCAACACAGTTTTTATTTTCCAACTGATCTTTGCTCTTTTTATGAATGGTGGGCCAAGCTTTTATGACTGCCTTTTTCAGATATGGATTTCCACCCTTATTAAGGTAGAAGAAACCTGACACCAAGAGACTGCTAGGTCTATCTTTCATGGGGTACCCAAACTTACGTCTTGCAAGAGCGGGGTTGTAGTCAATCCCTCCATGTTTACCAAGAAGGGGTACATTAGGGAATTCTCCACGACTATCAATGATAACTCCTTTGTCATAAGTTGGGTCATACCAGTTCATATTTGTATGAGTAAGAGACATAAGCCTCTGAGACCATCTGAGTTTGTCAGGATTTTCAGCAAAAAGTTTGGTTCTTGGCAAGTGTGACTTGAACCATTTGTACAACAAAGGTGCATAACACATGATTGTTCCACTACCCTTCAGAGTTATGTGATTAATTGACTGGTAAGTGTCTCCAAGTAAAGTAGGTACTGGGTTACCACTTAAAAATATCTGGATGGCATTGAGTTTAACATAGTGGTTGATGTTTGGAAATAGTATAAGACCATAGATAAGTAGTGCAAATATAGCTTCAAATGCACTCTAGCTTCAAATGCACTCATACTATTGGCTTTAGCCAACTGCATGGCTTTCTCTATCAGGGATTTGGAAGTTAACCCTCAGATTCCTCCTTTGGAAGTGAAGTTGTCTTTCACATCTGAAGTTTCCAAATGAAGGGCCTTTGCAATAACTGAGTACTTAGGAATTTCCTCTGAGCCATTGAAAGGAATCTTGTTTAGTACTGGCAAACCAATCCAATATGAATTCTCCTCCAAAGTGGGTGTAAGTTGATAGTCTGGAAATATGAAATAATGGTAGAAGGGATCATAGAATTGTACAATGGTGTCAAGAATTCCTTCTTCAACATTGGTCTTTAGAATACCTAAGAGCCCTTCGAAGGGGGCTTCAACATGGTGGGGCCTGGATATCCTGGGACCCTTCGTCGTAGGGTCAAACCAGAACAAGTACTTAATAGTAGGCATTAACTACTTCACCAAGTGGATAGAAGTGGAGGCTCTAGCCAAAATAACGGCCCACAACATACTTTGTTTCTATAAGCAGAACATCCTTGCACACTTCGGCATCCCCCAAGCAATAGGCACTGACAACAGGATACAGTTCACGGACAGAATGTTTTAGGAGTTCGTCACCCAACTGGGCACGAAACAACACTTCACGTCCGTCGAACATCCCCAGACTAACAGGCAAGCCGAAACAGCAAACAGGGTAATCCTACGGGGCCTCAAACAAAAGCTGGACGAAATGAAGAAAACTTGGGTCGAGGAGCTACACAGCGGGCTCTGGGCCTACCGTACTACGCCCCACTCTTTGATCGGGGAAACCCCTTTACGTCTAGCTTACGGAGCTGAGACAGGGATCCCCGTTGAGATACACATGCCTTTCAGGCGGACTGAATCCCCCCTGGACGAGGAGACAAATAGCGAGGCACTAAGGGAGGAGCTCGATCTCGTCGAAGAGGTCCGATTAGGGGTAGCTCTCCGCGAAGCCTCACTAAAACAAAAAAATTGCAATTAGGCACAACGCCAAAGTTATACGGCGAGAATTCCAAGTAGGCAGTCTCGTCTTAAGAAGGAATCACAAAGATTCTCGAGAAGGCAAACTCGCCGCAAACTGGGAAGGACCCTATCGCATCCAGGCGAAGACAGAGAATGGGGCCTACTACCTAGAACACCTTAACGGGGAAGAACTTGCTCGACAATGGAACGTCGAAAAGCTAAAACAATATTATAGCTAAGGACCTAATCGCCGGCTTGCTTCGTCGATGCAATGAGCATAGCGTCCCGACCACGAATGTGCACCCGGGTACAACCGCTGCATGCAAACTGAGGCAGGCTTTCGCTCAAGAACGAGCGGAACTCATACCCGTCGGCGGTTTCTCGACCGAGCCCGCCGTCGTCAAAGTACCATGATAGGCAGAACACCCAGCTCGCGATGGGAAGTTCACGCTGCAAACTCAGGCCTCAAACGCGACCTGAGCTCAGCTTTCATGCCCGTAAATTACCCTGGCCATTCGACTAGTCCCCCTCACTGTCGAACACATCTGAGTCGAGCAAACCCCAAAACAACAAATCGTTCAAAGTCACCCTTATTATGGGTACACACCTACATTGAGCAAAGTTACTACACTTAGCAAAAAATAAAAACAGATAAAGCCATGCGCGAATATAAATCATACAAAACCGACCAGAGCAGCCGGAAACATACATATCACAATAGTAAGTGGTCACGAGGACCACAAATTATACTTGTTACATTAACATGGGGCCATTCCCCATTCAAAATGATAAATTACATAAACACGGCACGCAGGCCGAAGATACAACACAAAGATATCACTCCTCCATCTGTTGGGGCTCCTCGGGGAGAGTCTGCGTCTGCTGAGGCCCCTCGTTGAGAGTTCGGGCGTACTCCTCGCCAATCTGAAGAATGTCGGGGATGACGATCTTTCCATCCTCCACATGGTATAGGAAATTGGTCCCCTCAGTGGACAGTTGGACCCTGGGGTTCACAAGTTTCACCTGCGCCACAGCGTTGTTGAAAGAATCTCACCGATGGCTTCGACGCTATCCTCCGCCTGTACGATACAGGCAACCAACTTAGCCCGAGTCTTCAGTTCCTTCAGACTCTCGTGTTCGTCTTTAGTAGGGGCAGCAGCAGACCTCATTTGCTCGACCAAATCCTCTGCGGCCCGGGTGTCTTTCTCCCCTTGGATCTTGGTCAGCTCCTCTTGAGACCTTTTCCTCGCCTCCTCGGCAGCCTTAGCCTCCTCCTTAGCCTTCTTCACGTTCTCCTCCATGGCCGATATCGCGGCCTGGGCCTTCTTCAGCTCAGATTCATGAGGGGAATCTTCCTCGGCGTACACTACCGCCATCTCCAGGATCCTAATCAGGGCAGAAGAATCCTACGCCAGCATCGCCCACTTGCTCGGGCGGTCCATTCCCTCGAGCTTTAGAGACTCCTCCCGAGGAACCGTCAAGGAATAGCCTTTGAAGAACCTTTTATTGTGAAGGAACGGGGGAAGCTCAAACCTGCTCTTCTCCCCTGCCTGGCTGAGGTCCACCGTCTCAGTCGGTCGGAAGCATTTGAGCCTCGAGTTCGCAGGCACTAGAGAGTTCTGGACAGGAGACAGAGTCGACGAGGAGGTCCCCAACCCTGTTTGTGGAGGTGGCACTCATTGACCTAGCTGGCTTTTCGTGTTGGCGGCGCCACCCTTGCCCTTTGTAACACCCCATTTCTACCCATCGAATAAGATAAAATCAGAGTTACAAAGTTTCAACGTACACATGGAATGTTACACTTTCTACGTAAAACAACGACAATTAATCATTTGAAAAACAGATACATAACACATAATTTCTGATGAACCGATAACAACCTGCTCAGTCTTTAAAATAAAACAACTTTCATTACTACGCAGCGGATTCACAAAAATTCAACTTTGATAACAGACCATCTTTGTTCACATAAACAACTTCAAAACAGAAAGTCTTTAACGAAAACAACTTAAAAATTCAGCAACAATAATAAAATCAACAATAAAAGAAACATGCGTTCATCCCCCCGAGTGTTACGTATCAGAGCGACGACACCGACTCGAACTAATGAAGGTAGACAACCTTCACTCTGAATTACCTGCAGGATGGCGTATAAACCATCACCAACTACAGAAGGGGTGAGATATCAAACAATATAATCGGGTATATGATAAGTAATATATTAGTTCAGATTATATAAAATCACCACTTCACAACATTATCTTCAACCTCAAACAACCACACAACAAAAATTTATACAACATGGAATGCGACTTAAAAATATGCACATGCATGTGGTACCATTGGAGCAGAACTCCCAACTTAAAAATCTGCCAATTAATAGAGGCGTCAACAAGGCGTAACCCTTCAACTTAATTTGCCAATCCAGGCCAACTTACCGAGCATCAGCTCCAACTTGATATGCTATGTATGCAACAACATTATGAACACACCAGCAACTACAACAACAATTACAACCACAATTCAACTTTGGCATTAAGCCTACAACTTAATTCTTGCCAATAATTAGAGGCAATGCAACAACTATTGCACTCAACAACAACATACAACAACAACGAAATGCATATGTCTAGCATAGCACCAATACATTATCTCTCCACTGTCCAACATACAAAATACACCTGTTCAAACATGCAAACATCGTAATCCACAACAACAACACGCATCGCACAACTAATTTCCACATTTCACGGTTCGACATAACACAACACAAAACGCAAACACACACCGTGCGTCGAATAGTTGGAATTCTGTCATTAAAAATAATTTTAACAGAAAGTACATAAAATCAGCTTCCCAATAATTCGAACGGCGGCCCAAACGGATTTACGAGTCCAAAGATATGAATTTTCAAAGTTGTTCAACAAACACTGACACTGACATCATACACTGACACCACAAAACCTCATTACACAATAGTTAATTTTAATTCCAGAACTTGAAACTATTTTTATAAGAAGGTACACTGTATTAGCTTTCCACAGGTTCAAACGGCGCGTCAAACGGACACCCGAAGCTCAAGTTATGAATTTTTTAAAGTTTCAGAAAATCTGTCATTACAGTGTTAATCGGTTACCAATTCGGTTAACCGATTAACCATGCCAAAAATCTCAAAAAACGCGTATTTTTAACGTGTTAATCGATTAACCAATTGGTTAACCGATTAACCACACACCAGAAGCAGTTCTCTGCTATTTTGTCACGAAAAATCACTTTTTAAACCCATTCCAACATCCCCAAACATCACATATCACAGAAATCAAACCTCCAGGTCAGTATTCAACATTATGCATACATTAGGAACTCTTATAACTCTTAAAATCACAATTCAACCAAACAATTTACACACTTCAGGCATTTTTATACAAACCCAAATCCCACATACTATTCATCAACTACCATATTATAGAGTCAGAACCCCACCCTTACCTTGGATTGAAGGTTGCTCTAAAACTCCGATTGGATTCTCGTTCTTGCGGCCTCTCCGTATCCTCCTTCAAATCCTTGTTCCTCTTCTCTGTAACTTCCACGTTCTTGTTCTCTTACTGCTACTTTCTTTTCCTTCTCATAATTCTAAATGCCTAATAATATAACACTATTATTTTATTTGTCGTATTGGGCCTCATTACTACACCCCCACTATTACTACTTCACTCACCATCTAAATAAGCCCAATAATATAATCTAATATTATTTCTAATACTATATATACAACTTAATTAGTTTAATTAATTTAATTCAACTAAAGCCAACACAACTTAAATCAATTAAATTAATTCCACTAACACCGACATAGCAACTCAACACAACATCTTCGACAACCAACACAAATCAAACAAATAATACGAAAATATTTAATTAAATAACCAGGCGTTACAACTCTCCCCCACTTAGAATATTTTCGTCATCGAAAATTTACCTTCTCCAAACAGCTCGGGATAGGATTCCCGCATCTTGCTTTCCAACTCCCACGTCATACTTTCTCCGGAAGCTCCTAACTAAACTACTTTTACCAACACAATCTCCTTGCCTCTTAGAGTCTTTATTTCACGATCCGCGATCCGTACAGGCATCGTTTCCATAGTAAGATTATCCCGTACTTGCACATCATCCATATGAATTACATGAGATGGATCTGGAACATACTTCCGGAGTTGTGACACATGAAACACATCATGTAAATTCGAAAGATTAGGCGGTAAGGCCACTCTATAAGCAACATTTCCAACTCTGTCCAAAATCTGATACGGGCCAATAAAACGAGGGGTAAGCTTATTAGGCTTCAATGCACGCCCAACACCGGTCACAAGGGTAACTCTCAAAAACACATGGTCACCTGCTTGAAATTCTAAATCTTTCCTTCGCTTGTCATGATAACTCTTCTGCCTACTTTGGGAAGATTTCATCTTTTCTCGGATTAACTTCACCTTCTCAGTAGTCTCTCGAACAATCTCAGGTCCAAGCACTACACTTTCTCCAAATTCATGCCAACATAAAAGAGTCCTACATCTCCGACCATATAACGCTTCAAAAGGTGCCATTCCAATACTGGAATGGTAACTGTTATTATAAGTGAACTCGATCAATGGAAGATAAGTATCCCACGAACCTCCCTGCTCGAGAACACAAGCTCTCAACAAATCCTCTAACGACTGAATAGTCCTCTCAGTTTGACCATCCGTCTGAGGGTGATAAGCTGAACTCAACCTCAACTTAGAACCCAACGCCTCTTGCAAACTCTTCCAAAGATCATAAGTAAACCTCGGATCCCTATCCGACACAATACATAGAGGAAGACCATGCAGCTTTACAATTACGCTAGTATAAATCTCCGCCAACTTCGATACTGGAAAACTGATGTTAATAGGAATAAAATGAGCCAACTTTGAAGTTTCCCATTGCAACACAGCATCTACTTTAGATGGATCCACAACAATGCCACTACCTGAAATGACATGACCAAGGAAACTAACCTCCTTTAACCAAAATTCACATTTAGACAGCTTGGCATATAATTTCTTCTCTTTCAAAACTTGCAATACTAGTCCTCAAACGCTCATTATGCTCTTCTTCGGATTTAGAGTACATCAAAATACCGTCCATAAACCCCACCACAAACTTATCTAAATACTCATGAAAATCTGATTCATATACTCCACGAACACACCAGGTGCGTTAGATACACCCCGTGACATCACAGTATACTCATAGTCACCATACCTCGTCCCAAAAATTGTCTTTGGAATATCATCAGGCTTAACTCGAATCTGATGATAACCGTACCTCAAATCAATCTTGTTAAAACATAAGCGCCCACCAATTGATCCATCAAATCATCAATCCTCAGAAACGGATACTTATCCTTGATCGTCACTTTATCCGATCGTCTATAATCCACACACAACCTCATAGTATCATCTTTCTCCTTCACCAAAAACACTGGAGCACCCCTCAGAGAAACACTCGGTCGAACAAACTTCATTCCATGCAACTCTTCCAATTGTTTCCTCAATTCTCCCAATCTCAGATGCAGACATCCGATAAGGAGCCATCAACACCAAACTCATACCTGGCATCAATTCCGCCTCAACCTCTACCTCATACTCTGGATGCAAATCACTTATGCCCTCAGGAACACTTCCAAAATTTCACAAACAAAGGACAAGACACCAACTCCTCCACTTACACTACTACTCAAAGTTACCCTCAACATAAACATCTTAGCACCATCCTGCATCGACTCATCCAAACAATCTGTAAGCACTTGGCTTAATTCCAAACAATTCACCGTGCACACCACTTAAGCTCGCAAGACACGTCTATCCCATCCAACATGATCCCGTCTATTATTAACAAGAGATTAAGGGTGATCAGTTCCTCAATTTGTCAATAACAGCCGACCATCATGAGGCGGTACAAACTATCTTACCAAACCATCATAGCGTCCAACACCAAACTTAGCCATCGCTCCACACTTGAAGCATCTTGGAGAAGCACCATCTTCTCCCCCACTTGCTTCATTCCCAACCTGCAAATGGAAGCAAAACAAGCATCGACAGTGTTTTCACACACATGTCATACACTAGGGAATAGACAACATTAGACAACCTGGCCGGACGGACCGACCTGCTCTGATACCACTATGTAACACCTCATTTCTACCCATCGAATAAGATAAAATCAGAGTTACAAAGTTTCAACGTACACATGGAATGTTACACTTTCTACGTAAAACAACGACAATTAATCATTTGAAAAACAGATACATAACACATAATTTCTGATGAACCGATAACAACCTGCTCAGTCTTTAAAATAAAACAACTTTCATTACTACGTAGCGGATTCACAAAAATTCAACTTTGATAACAGACCATCTTTGTTCACATAAACAACTTCAAAACAGAAAGTCTTTAACGAAAACAACTTAAAAATTCAGCAACAATAATAAAATCAACAATAAAAGAAACATGTGTTCATCCCCCCGAGTGTTACGTATCAGAGCGACGACACCGACTCGAACTAATGAAGGTAGACATCCTTCACTCTGAATTACCTGCAGGATGGCGTATAAACCATCACCAACCACAGAAGGGGTGAGATATCAAACAATATAATCGGGTATATGATAAGTAATATATTAGTTCAGATTATATAAAATCACCACTTCACAACATTATCATCAACCTCAAACAACCACACAACAACAATTTATGCAACATGGAATGCGACTTAAAAATATGCACATGCATGTGGTACCATTGGAGCAGAACTCCCAACTTAAAAATCTGCCAATTAATAGAGGCGTCAACAAGGCGTAAGCCTTCAACTTAATTTGCCAATCCAGGCCAACTTACCGAGCATCAGCTCCAACTTGATATGCTATGTATGCAACAACATTATGAACACACCAGCAACTACAACAACAATTACAACCACAATTCAACTTTGGCATTAAGCCTACAACTTAATTCTTGCCAATAATTAGAGGCAATGCAACAAATATTGCACTCAACAACAACATACAACAACAACGAAATGCATATGTCTAGCATAGCACCAATACATTATCTCTCCACTGTCCAACATACAAAATACACCTGTTCAAACATGCAAACATCGCAATCCACAACAACAACACGCATCGCACAACTAATTTCCACATTTCACGGTTCGACATAACACAACACAAAACGCAAACACACACCGTGCATCGAATAGTTGGAATTCTGTCATTAAAAATAATTTTAACAGAAAGTACATAAAATCAGCTTCCCAACAATTCGAACGGCGGCCCAAACGGATTTACGAGTCCAAAGATATGAATTTTCAAAGTTGTTCAACAAACACTGACACTGACATCATACACTGACACCACAAAACCTCATTACACAATAGTTAATTTTAATTCCAGAACTTGAAACTATTTTTATAAGAAGGTACACTGTATTAGCTTTCCACAGGTTCAAACGGCGCGTCAAACGGACACCCGAAGCTCAAGTTATGAATTTTTTAAAGTTTCAGAAAATCTGTCATTACAGTGTTAATCGGTTACCAATTCGGTTAACCGATTAACCATGCCAAAAATCTCAAAAAACGCGTATTTTTAATGTGTTAATCGATTAACCAATTGTTTAACCGATTAACCACACACCAGAAGCAGTTCTCTGCTATTTTGTCACGAAAAATCACTTTTTAAACCCATTCCAACATCCCCAAACATCACATATCACAGAAATCGAACCTCCAGGTCAGTATTCAACATTATGCATACATTAGGAACTCTTATAACACTTAAAATCACAATTCAACCAAACAATTTACACACTTCAGGCATTTTTATACAAACCCAAATCCCACATACTATTCATCAACTACCCTATTATGGAGTCAGAACCCCACCCTTACCTTGGATTGAATGTTGCTCTAAAACTCCGATTGGATTCTCGTTCTCGCGGCCTCTCCGTATCCTCCTTCAAACCCTTGTTCCTCTTCTCTGTAACTTCCACGTTCTTGTTCTCTTACTGCTACTTTCTTTTCCTTCTCATAATTCTAAATACCTAATAATATAACACTATTATTTTATTTGTCTTATTGGGCCTCATTACTACACCCCCACTTTTAATACTTCACTCACCATCTAAATAAGCCCAATAATATAATCTAGTATTATTTCTAATACTATATATACAACTTAATTAGTTTAATTAATTTAATTCAACTAAAGACAACACAACTTAAATCAATTAAATTAATTCCACTAACACCGACATAGCAACTCAACACAACATCTTCGACAACCAACACAAATCAAACAAATAATACGAAGATATTTAATTAAATAATTAATTAAATAACCGGGCGTTACACCCTTTGCATGGGCATTTTTTACCATCCGATCGTGCGCTGAAGGCATTTCACCTGCAAAAACATAACAGGCATGTTAGCAAACGGGGAAAACAATAATCTAAACAAGCTAAGAAATAAAGACTACCCAGCAGTTTAAGAGCGTCATCCTGAGTCCCGCACTCAAGGAGCTCCTTCGTGTTAATGTAACGGCTCTCCACCTTCTGCCCATCATCTTCCTCGAAAAAAGGATCCCCGCTCTTAGTCTAGCACTGAGCAGGGGTAAAACCGTTGACAAAATTCACCAGCGCCGTATAGCCGGATTTGTCATCGTCATCCAACATCTCCGGCTAGGCAAGATACTGGTCATGTCCCTGGGAAAAATGAGATCCACTCCAGCAGAAGGGGAACTTCAGCAACCTCTGTGCCACTACTTTTCCCTGCTCGTCATAAAGATCCTCTCATTTCTCGTCCGTCGACACCTCCCAGACATACGTGGAATCCTGGGCCTTCTCCGACACGGGCTCGATAATGTAAAACCTCTCCTTAAAAGTCCTTATGGACTCGGAGAACGGTTTGAACAACTTTCTTGCCTGCTTCAAAGAGACCCAACCAAACTTCCTCCCCGAGACTTGTCGTTGGAGATGGAAGATGGTAAAGAACAAGGGGAGGGTAGCTCCTATCTTCAGGAACTCGCATGTCAATTTGAATGCCCGGATGAAGGCTAGGGAATTGGGATGCAGCTGCGACAGGGCCAGGTCTAAATGCACGAAGACCGATCTCTGGAAATTAGTGAAGGGCAGCCTCAGCCCAATGTCCTTGAATACATACTCATACATCGGGAATCTCTCCTCGTAATCCATGCAGATGCGGTCGTCCTCTCCAGGGAAATGAACTTTCCATTCCCCTTCATCTACCACGATCGTGAAGGCATCCCCAGAATACGAAGCAAAAACAGAGGCATGCTTCGCGGGTTCTACGACTATCCACTCCTCCGCGGAAGTCCTCTCAGGCGGAGTCTTGCCGGCATCGCTTGGAGTGGCTGTAACTTCTGTGTCACTACTTTCCAAGGAGCTCTCCTCAGACGACTCTATGAGAATTTCCTCTTCAATTTTACGGGCCATCTCCTTCACCTGAAAAGCAGAGGACAAAAGTGAATTCGATGACAAAATCAAATCCACCATTCCACCGCTAGTCAAGTGAAAGGGCGCGCGAAGGCCTGAGGACGACGTCCCCGATCTAAGCCCTACTCAAATGGCAAAGTCGTGGCGCGAGGAGATGCCCAGGGCAACCCCTCCAACGCGCGCAGGGAAATTTTCCCCGGTTTGCTACCCAGAAAGCGTTTGAAGGCCTACCGGAAAACTCATGAATCTGCCGGAAAACTCATAAGTACACCGGAAAATTCATGAGCTTCGCCAGCGACAAACGCGCCCGTCGTCGCGACGGGGTCAGAAACGACCTAAACCCCTAAGCTCCTAAGGTTACGGCGACTATGACAGCAGCAAAAAGTGGCCAAACCACCGTCTACCACCAACAGTCGCTGGAAACTGCTATTACGCTACCTAGATTCAACCTAACGGCATGCATTCTAGAAGAACAAAAAGTTAAAAAGCCTGAAACTAGAGTCAAGTTGAGCAATTTACATGGTAGAGGAAGTATTAGAGGGTCGAAGACTCTGGTCGGAGCTAGAACGGCGGCTGGACGGTGGTTGACGGCAGCTTAAACGGTAACAAACGGAAGAACTCAGATCAGAAAAGCACAAGAGGAGAGAGAGCGAAAAGTGCAAATGAGCAGCTTCTCCCTTTATTTATAGGCATTCTGAAGGCACGTGCACGAGCACGCGCAGCTAGGGGCATCATCATGACCCTAGCCTAGCCATCATAACGCGTTTAATGTGGCACAGGGCTCGAGGCACACGTGGCGTCCCACCTCTTCAGATCACATCGACTGTTGGGATCCCTGTACGTCGGGCACGCCATACAACGGTACATCTCCCCAGGGCACAGACTCCCTTGAGCATCCTAGAACAGTCTCATCTCGTCGGCAAGCGACGACCGACTCTAGGTCTCCTCGGGACCGCGAATTGTCCTTAAATCATCGCTCCCATGCTCGGGAGCAACAACTTGGGGGGCTCCTGTTCCGGACTGGCCTAATGACTAGGCATGGCCCAATCCACTTCTGCTCCCAAAACGACCCAATTGCCTAAGTCCAACCAATGTGGGGCAGCATTTACCTTTCTTCCCCTCTACCAGGGAAATATGGTCGAATGACCACAAGGGTCGCTTGCTCACGACGACTGTGCCCGCAACTGCGCCTTTGCCCATGGCAACGGCTAGTTTCGGGCTCCTCTGCCCGTCCCAACGACTAGTTTCTGGCAGTTACCTATTCTTCGGGAAACGGTTATTTCGCCCCAAAAATAGGAACCGTTGGCCACGCGCTGGGGGGATTATAAAAACCTCTCATTTTAGAGGGTCAGGTATTCCAAATCACCCTACAAAATACATACTTTATACTTGCCTTTCTCTTTCTCTCCCGATTCTTACTTTAGCATCGGAGTGCCTTGCAGGTACACCCCCTCCTCATCTTTCACACTCAGCATCGTAGACATCATGTTTGGCCCACTTCAGGTTCTGATCAGCCGTCAAGATCAAAACATAACAACAACATACATGAAAACGAGAGAATAAGGAAACAGAAGAAGAAGAATACCTTTATGTATGAAGAATGAGATTGAGGCTATATTGTAGAATAGGAAAACTAATGAGGAAGAAGAGGATAGAAAATGTGTGATAGGGTTTTGTTGTGAGAGATATGACGATATTTTCAAGAAGCAAGAGTTAATTCCCTTATATATGGTTAAACAATTTCACCACGGTCGTATTAAAAAACCGTGATGAAATGTAATGCATTTCACAACGATTGACATCATCAACCGTGGTGATAGGTAATTTGATATATATATATATATATATATATATATATATATATATATATATATATATATATATATTAAGGACAACACTCATTGTAACAAAAAAAGTAGAAAGTTGTTGGAGATGAGATTTGAACCCTGTCACTCCATGAATATATAATCACGGTTAATTGGTTTGACCGTAATGCAATGTCTTTTTGTGAATATAAAAAAAATGCATCCAAAAATGAGGTATTACCACGGTTAACTGTCAGACCGTTGTAATTTAGTGTTACCAATGGTATATTTTATAGTAGTTGTAGCGGTAAAAATGTGAGTGTAAGCTATTGACTAACTTAACTCATAAAGCAAGAGTCGCCACCGCACTTTTATTTTATCCAAAAGGAAAGGAAAAAGAGCGAACAAAACCAAAACAAGTTCTAAAACAACAACAGATAAACAGAGAATGGGTAAGGTTGTTGGTTATGTGAAAGGAAGGTGTTAGCACCCAAAACGTCTATAGTACTCTATAGGAACCCTTTGGAATATCAACGCTTTTTGGTTTGAAAATGTTTGTTTGAAAAGAGATTGGGAAGATGATAAGAGAAGTATTTTTTAAGATTTTTGTGTTTGGAGAGACTTATCGCCTCATGCCTACGTACCCACAAAGTGCAATATAGGATCAAAACCTCGTAGTTCATGGTACAAATAACAAAAATTATTGGTTATGATTCATTCTCAAGAGAGAATACTCAACTAATTACCCAAAGGTATGGGAAAGAGGTATTTGCATCACATTAAGATGGAGGATTTGCTTGGATTAAAATCAACAAGACAATCTCTTCAACATCCAAGTGGAAAATGGCCATACTTTACACAAAATACCTTGGTTAGGAGCTTTACATCTCATCAAAGAAGATGACTCATGTCTAATCTTTTTGAAAAGTTTTAAAGGAAAAAGTGCACAAAGCACAAAAAGTTTAAATGAGTTTTGTATTTTTTTAAGTCTTTTTGAAATGGTCAAAATATGATTAACATTGATTGACATTTATTAAAGAAAAACAAAGTTTGAAAATCACTTGACCAAAGTCAAGGTTTTATTATGAAAGTGGTTTTGAGTTTGAAAACAAGAAGGTTTTAAAAAAGGGAGAAGATTTTGAAAATTTAAGAAGGGGTGGAGAAGAAGTGACTATCCTATTTGCCTAAATTAAAATCTAAGGTAAGAAAGATCTAACCACATGGAGGCACTCTTCAAAGCATCATAAGAAAAGAATTTCATCCTCTTGAGCCAATAAGCAAGCCAAATAAAGGCTAGAATACCAAACTCCATAATGATCCAAAGCATAAGGGAGAAAATCCTAATTCTAAGTCCATAAGTCCATAATCAAGCCAAGAAGTCTAAGAGTAGAGATCCTCCTATGCAAGAGATAGTGGCCATAGTCCAACAATTAAGAGTACAAGTTTTTTAGTAGTTCAAGTCTTTATTAATGTTTTTGAGTCCAAATGGACAAAAGAAAAACAAAAGCACAAGATAATATGGTCCAAGTGGACAAAAGAAAAAAAATGATATAAACATAAACATGATATGATATAATGAGCAATGAGCAATAAAAAATAGAGAGAGACAGGGAGCAAGAAGGAAACATAAACAATATATCACAATAATATCACAAAAGTAACAATGTTAAAAGCCTTCAAAAGGCAACCGATTTGAATATTTTCCGTCTCGTGTCATGAACTATAATGAATGAACAATGTACTTAGGCCAAGTTTAATGAAGACTTGTTAGAAGATTGATAGAATCAAAGCCTCTACACAACAAGCTTCATAGATTTTGAACCTAATACAAAAGATCAACCATCCTTGGGCTTAAAATCATAAGTTTGGGCCACGAAAGTTCATGTTCCGATTCGGAGAGGGACAAATGTAGAGCTATGTTAAGCAATCGTCAAGTGACTTATATAAAAGTCACCCTACTCGAGGCCGGTCAAAATGATATTTGTGCTAATGCATTCTAGATTGACGATATGTAGATTGTCATCCAAAAGCAATATCACACGAAAAGAAAATAGGTAGCAATCTAGTCTTGATCAAGAATTCAACAAAGAAATTATAAGATCCATAAGACTTTCATCGATTAAAATAAAAAGAAATAGAGGGAGAGGTGAAGAGAAAAACCAAATTGAATTACACTTTCAAGATCCTTTCATCTTCAAGTTCAATTACCTTTAATTGATAGGTTTAAGTGTGAAAACATATCACTAATTCAAAGCACCTCAAATGAATTCAACAATTCATTTATAGATAGATTTGAACTAATGAATGTTTAATTACTTTAACCATATCCAAAGTCCATTGAAATTGGAGAGAAATTAATCTCAACAATGCACTTCAAGGCCAAAACAACAAGAAAGGGGAAGAAAAAGGAGGAAAAACCAAAACAGTCCCCAAAACAAGTGAAAATCACATTTTGCACACTGGTTAACCGGTTACCTCCATATGGTTAATCAGTTAACCAGTGCAAAAAAACAATTTCTGCGCAAAACAGAGTGGTTAATCGATTAACCAAATTACACTGTATTTTGGTTAATCGGTTAAGACTGGCAAAACAACAGAAAAATATGCAAAATTTAGCCTGATCCTCTTTTAAAACTTTTTTCAAACACCTTGTGATCATAGGACTGAATGTGCACAAAATTTTGAGTAAAACAACAGTAAAAACCAGTAATCAAACACAATTACAAGATCCAAAGGATCAAGTAACAAGAATCAACCAAGGATCTACATTATGGAAGATGAAATTGAAGCTTCAACAATGGTGAGAGATGAATTACCACTCCAATTCTGAAAATTCCTTCAAATTGCTCCAAGATCCAAACACGAAAGCTTGAAGAAAACAAGCTTGGATGAAGGTTTAGCTCAAAGTTGAACAAGATTCAATGTGAAAACTTGTTAACTTTCAAAAGAAGAAAAGTGAGCTTTGAGTGAATTTTGTGGTTGGGGAGAGAATTTGCAAGAGGTTTTTTGGCTATCAAAAGCTTGTGAAATGAATGAAATGAGGCCTCTATTTATAGGATTTAGGCTTGAAAAATTTGGTGGTTTGAAATTTGGTCTAGAATCAAAATTAGGCTTGGAATTTGAATTTTGGAGGTAAAATTAAAATCAAGTGGTAATTAGTGAGGGTGTATGGTGGGAATTAATTATGATGAGGTAGGGGAATTAAAATGAGGTGATCTAGAATATTCTCATGATGAAGCAAAGTGGATTTTGGTGCCAAAATGCTGCAGAATTTGAATTTGGCTCATTTTCTCAAAAAACGCACTGGCTAACCGGTTAACCAAAATGAACTGCATTTGGTTAACTGATTAACATAGCAAAAATTGAGAAAAATTTGCTTTTTGATGTGCTGTCCTGGCTCTGGCTCGATTCTTTTTGCTTGTCAAAGAAGGCATGGAAATAAACACATAAACCTTAGAGTCTCTTGAATAGTAATCAATTAAATCTTGGAAACTTTTGATCAGATGATTTTTGAATTGTTTGTCGATCAACTTTGACTTTGCTCAGATGAAATTCATTCAAGCTGAGGAACTGATTTTGATATCCTTGATCCAAATTCTTCCTGAAAAAGTTAGTAAAGGAAAAAAATCAAACATATTTTTGGATTTTAATTAATGGTTAGTAAACATAAACAAATACAAACATTAAACAAACAAGAGAACAGGGGTGCTTGGCGATCTCACTCAATGACAAACCTTCAGAGGAGGATAAGAGAACCAAAGCTTTGTGATCTTGTTTGTGGTATGCAATGCAAATGATATGTGGGATCTTAGGGGTAAAAATTAGGGTATTATATTAGTGTAGAGTCGAGATTAAAGAAACTCGGAATTAGTAGTAAAACAATTGAAAAAATAGTAAAAGTCCATCAATGTGAATATAGTGATGTATTTTGTCAAGGGGAATTCATTGTTGAGGAAGTTCGACATAGTCGATATTAAGCATGTGCCTTGGATTGAGAATTTAGAGGCCAATGACTTGCCCAGATAACTTCAAGGTACAGAGTCTCTAAAGAAAAATTGGAAGAGCTAATCAAAGTCAAAGATAAGTTACTCTCAACTAGTGTACTTTCCTTAGAATTGTCAAAATCAAAACTGGTGCGAGTAAAAGAGTTGGGAGATCTAAATCCTAATTTTTTGAAACTTTCTCCATTGACAATTTATCAATGACGATTGGCAAAGACCAGTCATAGAGTTCCTGAAGAATCCTACGGGAACAGCATATCAAAATATCAAATATAAGGCGTTAAGTTATGTCATCGTTGGAAACGAGTTGTCTAAAAAGATGACTGAAGGTGTTTTATTTAAGTGCCTTAACGAGTTGCTTTACTTAGTGAAATACTTTGGATGGAAATGTTATCGGAAGAATTGAAAATCATTGAAGATCAATCTATTGGTTGAAAACAAACCAGTAACTAATTTGACTAATCATTCAATAAGTCATGATAGTAGCAAGTATATTAAGAAAAAATATCACTTTTTGGGAGAATAAGTTAAAGGTTGAGTGTATGTCGGAATTTATCGAAGCGCAAAAGGAGTTCAATAAGTTGATATTGAAGGAGGATATGTACTAGAAACAACGTGCAAAGATACATTGGCTTCGTGACGGGGAACTTGATACGCGGTTTTCCATCGGCCGGCCACGACACGCAAGAAATTCAAGAAAATCAGTATGTTGCAGCGAGCAGACGGAACAGTAGAAAATGTCCAAACTGGTTTGTGTGATATTACAAAGTGTTATTTTGAACAACTCTTTACTGCTAATAATAGTGAATATGATGATGTTTACTCACATACAGCCTTTGATCTCAGAGGAAGATAATAGTAGTTTGTTGGCACCTTTGTGCATGGAAGAACTTTACATGGCCTTGTGTGATATGCACCCTAATAAATCGTCGGGTCCGGATGGATTTAATCCTGCATTCTATCAAAAAATTTGGGATTTATGTGGTCTGGATATTTTTGAGGCAGCCAAGCTGTGGTTGGACAGAGGTTTTTTTCCGTCGTCGCTTAATGACACGAATGTTTGTTTGATACCTAAAAATGCTAACCCTCAGAATATGAAGGATTTTCGTCCTATTTCTCTTTGTAATGTGATATATAAACTGTTGTCCAAAGGTCTTGCTAGTAGGCTGAAGGTGGTGCTTGATAAATGTGTGGCGGAGGAACAATCGGCATTTGTGGAGGGTCGTTCTATTCTGGATAATGTGATGATTACTATAGATATTATCCATGCACTTAAGAGAAATAAAGCTCAATTGGCCCTTAAGGTTGACATCAGTAAGGAGTATGATAGAGTGGATTGGATTTTTCTTCGTGGTATACTCCAAAGAATGGGTTATGCGAATCAGTGGATTCATTGGATGATGATGTGTGTTACTTCGGTTAATTATATTGTTCTTGTAAATTCAGATAGAGTTTGACCGATTGAACTAGAAAGAGGATTGAGGCAAGGGGACCCTCTGTATCCTTACGTTTTTATCTTAATGTCTGAAGGTCTTTCAGCTCTAGTTAAGGGAGCAATAGCTAGAGGAGACATACACGAGATCCAAATCTGTAGAGGGGCACCCAATGTGTCCCACCTTCTTTTTGCTGACGATTTTTTTTGTTTTGCAGGGCTAATCTCACTGAAGTTAGACAAATCATGAAGCTACTTAACACTTACGCTATTGCCTCTGGAGAGGAGATAAACTTGACCAAATCTGAAGTGTTTTTTAGTCACAACATCAGTAATTCAGCCAAGGAGGATCTACCTGGTATCATGGGAGTTCGTTATGTACTGGGTACCGAAAAGTATTTAAGTCTACCTTCTATGATTGGAATAAGTAAGAAGGTAACTTTCTCTTTTATCAAAGATCGTATTTGGAATAAAATCAACTCATGGAAAGGTCGAGCTTTATCTAGAGCAGGAGAGGAAGTTATGATAAAATTTGTGCTCCAAGCTATATCATCTTATGTTATGAGCTTTTTTATTCTCCCATATGCGGTTTGTAATGATATCGAGAAGATGCTTAATGCCTATTGGTGGGGAGGAGGTAGTAATCGGGGAATCCATTGGATGGTATGGGATAAGATGGCTTGCTCAAAGAAGGAAGGGGGTTGGGGTTTAGAGATTTTAAAGCTTTTAATATGGCCATGGTTTCTAAACAAGGATGGAATCTGTTATCGAAGCCTCAGGCTCTGGCCTCCCGAATTTTCAAAGCAAGGTACTTTCCTAGAACATCTTACTTTGAAGCAAATCTTGGTTATAATCCTAGTTTTGTATGGAGGAGTATTTGGAAGGCGAATGATTTCTTATCTTTAGGTTGCAGGTGGTGCATTGGGGATGGTAGCCACATCAAGGTTATGCAAGAGCCTTGGATCAGGGGTAAGAAGAAAGGATGTCTCAGTGGTCCCCAGAACAAAGGTGTGTATGATATTACTGTTAGAGATCTTATGCTGCCTAATGTGAAACAATGGGATTTTAGGGTTATTAGAGAATTGTTTAATTATGCAGATGCCAAAGAAATCTTATAGGTGCTCCTGTTGGAGGAGGTCAAGAAGGATATGATGATTTAGAAGGAAGAACAAAATGGGTCTTACAGTGTGCGTTCTGGTTACAGGTTGTGGAGAAGCTTACGGGGGAGACATGAGAATGGGAACGAGGATTGGAATAGTCTCTGGAACATTAAAGCTCCACCAAGGGTTAAGCACCTATTGTGGAAAATTTGTAAAGATTGCTTACCGACTCGTGTAGACTACGTCATAATCATGTACCTTGTCCATCTTCTTGTCAATTCTGCGAGAGTAATCGAGAGGATGCTTGACACCTTTTCTTTAGTTGTAGTGAGATTATCCAATGTTGGATGGCAGCAGGTTTGTCCACTAATATAGATGTTCGGCTATATTCTTTTCAAGATGCTAAAACACTAATTTTTTACATTTGTAGTAAGGAGGGTAGGAAGAATGCTGGTAGAGTTGTGGTCATGATAGATGAGATCTGGATAAATAAGAATAACCAGATTTGGAACAATGAATTTAAGGAAGCTCCCAAACTTGGGTGGTTAGCTTTCCACAAGTGGCAGGAGTGGTTTTCGGCCCAAAAAATACATATTCCAAATATTAACCATAAGATTCCTTCTTCTTGGAGCCCACCTAGGGTAGTGTGGTTAAAATGTAATATGGACGCGGCATTCAAGAATTAAACAGGAACTTCTAATAGGGTTGGTGTGTGCGTGATCTTGTTGGTAATTTCATTTCTGCAGGTTTGACTTGGGATCCCAGAATTATGTATGTGAATGAAGCAGAAGCTTTGGCCCTTAAGGAAGCAATCCACGGAGCCATTGCATCGAATTTGAAAAATGTGATTTTCGAATGTGATTCCCAAATTGTTGTTCAAGTCATTCACTCCAATCATGATGGAGGTTTTGAGATTTATTTTATTATTAATTCTATAAAAGCATTGTTAAGTGTCAATCCTAGCTTTGAGGTAAAACTCATTAGACGTCAAACAAATATAATCGCACTCTCTTGCTAGGGTGGCCAATTCTTGACCTAGACGTATTTCTTTAAATATTGCTCCTCCTTATATTAAACATTTTATGATTAATAATATTTGTTAAGTTTGTTTTAATTTTTAAAAAAAAACAAAAGTTAAGGTTGAGTGTTACAAAAGCGAATTACAACGTAAGACATATTCATCAAACCATGGTAAAAAACAAGATTTGATTGCCCAAAAAATGAGAAGACTATCATATATGAATTTAAGAGGAATATTGTGTATGTAATTTATAATTAAGAAGAGTTTACTTGCAGCACAGGTCATTTAAAACAATTAGGCATATTAAATAAGTTAGGATATATGTGTGTTATTTTTTCATCTATTTTTATTGTCATTCAAAACCTTCTCATTGCAAGTTCTCCCAACAATCACTTTGACAAATATCTACTCTCATTTTAGAAAAGCACAATTTTTAATTATTATTATTATTATTATTATTATTATTATTATTATTATTATTATTATTATTATTATTATTACTATTATTATTATTATTACTACTATTATTATTATTATAAATATATAATTTATACTATCTAAATTATTTTTCTTAAAGAAATTTAAAATTTAATATTTAAAACTGAAACTCAACTCAACTCAAATTTAAAATTTAAAATCAAAACTGAAACAGAATTTTATTATTGAAAAACCGCCCTAAAATATTCTATAATGATCTGTTTTTTATTTTTATTCTTTTATAAACCAGCCGAACTCGTGAGGGCCTGTAAGACTATAACTTCCTAAATGGCACCCACCCAATTAATTATGTTGATAAATTTAGGGAAAGAAAAACCTTTTGCAATTATATTTTAGTCATATAATTATAGTATTTTCAGGCTTTAGTTTCAATAAAAAAAATTAATTAAATTCTGCTTTTCCCCAAAAACTCTTTAGAAAGAAGAAAACAAGTATATATAAAAACTAATTTATAACTGTTTCCTTAAAATATAAGATAACAAAAAAAATGCTCCATATATGTGGTAGATAACATCAAGTACATAGTCACACAAAAACATCTCAAGCACAGAGCTTATTAATACAACAATTCAATAGCAAGGCCAAAATGAAAAAACCATATGAAAATAAGCACGAACAAAATGGAAATTAAATCCATTAAGACAAATCTTAAAGACCATTTCTGGCAAAGAGAATAGCAATAAAAACAGGAACAATTCCAGCAATTACATGATAATTGAGGCTGCTTGCATAACTTGAAGGTGCTTCTGCAGGAGACATGTGATGATGACCTTCATGAGCAGCAACCACCATAGCCAAAACAATGAACAAAACTGCAAAGAATGAGAATTTGACTTGTGATGAAGCCATTTTTGCTATGTTGATCTATTCAGAATATTGAAGGTATAGGATTCTTCACAGCTGGTTCTGGCTTGGATTATATAGAAGGGTTTCTTCATTGACTTTTGCAATTAATCAAGAGCTGCCGTTACGTGGAGCCAATAATGCCCTTTCAAACGCTATCATGATGTTAATTTATTGTTATAATAATAATCATAATCATAGTAATAATAATGCTTAATTGTCCCTTTAAATATTGTAAATTTTGCAATTTTGATTTTCCACTTATTTCGGAGTGATTTTGAACTTTTATATTTGTTTTCGAAATAAAATTATGTGAACAGAACTCATAAAGTATCAAGGTTAGTACTTAAAATTGAAATATTCAATCAAACTATGAAGTTTGATTTGTAAAAACATACAACAATCAAAATAAATGATTTTAATAAAAAAATAACTCTTTTTGTAATAAAATAGCAATTTAACTTGGCAGAATAAAATAAAAGACAATAAATATAATAATTTGTTTATACAGTTCGATCAGATAATCTATTCTAGAGGAAAAAGTATCTCTTCAATTCAATATATTTGTGTTGAGTAGTTACAAAATATTATAAATGAGTTATAGGAAAATAGTCATCTAAGTTCTCAAGAACAAATTTTATTTTTTATCTGTATTTTTCAATCTCTTCAACTCTCTAAATATAAATCACACAAGCGCAATGTGTTCGTAAGTGTTTCTCAATCCTATTAGATATCTCAAAGAGTTTTCCAAATTCCAATAATACATTCTTAGAAATTTACTCTCGCCTCTCTAAGGTTAGCACTAGGATTTTCAAACTTTTATCTTTGTTTTTCGCTCTAAAGTTCTAAAGGTCGTGAAGATAAAAATGACGAAAAATACATATTTATAACAGCTAAAACTCAATGGATACTTAACAACCCAAAACACAACTCATTAGCAAACGGATCCACAAACTGAAAAAAAAAACAAGCCCAATACACGGAAAGTGCCTAGATTGAATATGATACCCGTATCCAAATCTCTCGTTAGAACCGGTCTGATTGGATCTCTGCCGGCCACCGTTGCTCAACACGCTGCCACCGTGTCGGCTCCGTCAACTGCCTTCAGCGCAACACCGTTTTCGTCGATTTCTAGACTAATCTTTGGTTTTTGCAATTTCGAAACATGCTTTCTTTCTCTTTATCACTTAAGGTTTTAAGGTATATTTTAACAATCTTCACCTTGGCTTGAAACTGTGATGATGCAAATTTACCCATCAACCACCTAGTTGTTCTCTACCAATTCAACATCTATTGAACAATTTTATCAAGTTCCTGTCTTTATTGAAACTTCATCTTGTCACTTGCATCAACTTGCTTCCAACTAGATTTTTCATGCTTTAGTAGTCTAACAAGCTCACGTGTATGGTTCTTCAACCATCTTTCACTCCACATGCTTTCGTATGCTTCCATGAAGGTCCTTGTTTCTGAGTTTTACAACCCTTCAGCCATATTCAAAGCATAATAATCAAGGCCAACATAAATGTCCCTTTGAGAGTATATAATCTCCATCATTACCTTATCATGAGTCAAACGATAATTAAAAATCTTTGTCATCATTCTCTCATTATTACTAGTGTCCATAGTAGAAACTTCTACCTCGAACTGAGTATTTTCCGCTGTAGTTTTGAAAAACTTCATCCTCAGGTCTTTACTCTTTTTTCCATGACGAGACTCGGTGAAAGTAATACATATGCAATTGATGAACTTTGATACTCGAGGTTGCACTCCCAACAACTGATAACCATTTCTGCCTCTTAGATAACCATTGAAGACATAATCCACAACTTTATCATCAAGTTGAATTTGCCTAATTTAATCAGTAAGTCAAATTTTGACGACCTTCAAAAATGGAGTAGGCTATAGTCTTCCTACTATAAACCTCCATAAGTGTTTGGAAGTTTATTCTTGTAGATGAATACATGTCGATCAAGTCACCAATTTTGGCATCATCCTTACCCCAAAAACTTCATGACAACCCACTGGTCAAATGGATTTTTATCCCTTGTCTTCTACAAAACTCATTAAAGTGGTGTAAAACAACCTTCAAGCATCCACCATTCTTTGACCTTAAATATCATAGCTTGTTCTTGTCATAAATGTATTCAATAGTTGATGACAAATGAATAACAATATTGGAACCTTCTAAAATATAGTCTTAATACCCTTTTTGGTCCTCTAGCTATAGGGGTAGGTCCAAATAGGTCCTCTAGCTTTTAAAAGTTCCAAATTGGTCCCATACATTTTTAAATAGGTTCGTAGTGATCCTTTCCGTTAATTACATCCTAACAGTGTTAAAAATGATGATATGGATTCTGACTTGGTTGGGGTGTGTAGCACAGTCAGCATCTCCTTCCCAATTGAATATGAAACGTTATGAATCGAATCCCAATTCCAAACCCTAGGTTACCAATTCATCCAAAATTTACCAAATTGAAAGGAAAATCCACTATCAATAATGAGTTCTGGGCGCGTTTCTTCTTCATCCTCAAGAACCTGCGTCGATTCGCTAGTGTATACCAGTTTTGGGAAAGGCATATGTGCTTGTGGAGACCTTGCTATACTTCACAAGGCAAGAACCGTCCAAAATTATGGAAAGCTTTTCTGGGGGTGTCAACATTTTAAGGTAATCTTCTTTGTCAAACACATCCATTCCATCCGTTACAGCTTCAGTGTTAATAAGTTGCCTGCATATATGTATAGGGACACGCAAATGTCGGGTGCGGTTTTTTTGAATGGTTCTATGATGATTCAAGAGATGGCAAGGAGGAAAGCTTGAGGAATCTACAATGGCAGACTGAAATGCAATTTAAGGAGTTGGAAGAAGCCCAAAAAGAGTTGGTTGAGGCAAAAAGCATGGTTGAAGTGTTGAAGGTCAATAATTTGCAGCTAGATGAAGATTTGAAGAACACAAGGAAATGGAAGATGATCTGGAAGTCCTTGTGCTTTATTGTGTTATTTGTTTTAGTGATTAAGGTGTTGTGAATGTTGAAATTGATGTAAAAGTTGTTTCCATAACATGTACTAATGGTCTGAGTAAAAGAGTATTGTTGTTACCAATTTTTTAGTTTTGTTGCCAGATGTATCAGTTGTTGTTACCAAATCTACTCTTTTAGTGTTGTTGACATATTTATCATGTGTTGCCATATTTATCAGTGGTCTTAGTAAACGAGTTGTTTTGTTGCTGTCATAAACATATTTTAGAAGTTGCAGTAGTTTGTGGCATACAGATTTGTGCACCAAATTTGTGGCCTGATTTTTCTGTTTCGTACACTTAATTTGTGCATCTGTTTTGTACACTAAATAACAGTTTGTGCATCTGTTTTGTACACTAAATTTGTGCACCTGTTTTGTACACTAAATTTGTGCACCTGTTTTGCAGCAATCGATCTGATTTTGTACACCAAATTTGGGCACCTGTTTTGTACACTAAATAGCATAACAAAAGTATAAATACAAAATAGGAAACATTGTACACCATAATTTAATAGAATAATATGATAACAGCATATTTTAACATAAAATATGAGTAGCATAATTTGGTTACAGCATAACAAAAGTATCATTACAATAATAGCAGAATAGCAGAAGCATTGTACACCATAAGTACTTAGTACACAACATTACATATAATAGCATAAGCATATCAGAAATGCTTGTTACACAAAATAGCAGAAATTGTTCATAATATCAGAAGACACCATTACACAATACAACACAAACTATAGACCCTAAGAGGATTTCTTTGGAATGTTCCTTTTAGTTGGTGTTGTCCTCATAGTAGTAGGACCCATTGCATTCTGTGATGCACTCAATCTGGTGGTGGGTCCTCTTGAATGTTGTGCCGGTCTCTTAAAAGGCAACTTATGCCTAGCTTGTGTTGCGGTCTTCTTGTTAGTTGTCAGAGAAAGCTAAGTTGTCTGGGTTGATTTGGCTGCCTGAGTGCCCGAGTTATTTTGCTTGGCTGAGTTGATTTAGTTACCTGGGTTGCCTGAGTTGTTTTGGTTGCCTGAGTTGTTTTTGTTGCATGACTTGTTTGGGTTTCTTGAGATGCTTGCTGGGTTGCCTGAGTTTCCTGAGATGCTTGCTGTGTTGCCTGAGATGCTTATTGGGTTGCCTGAGTTGCCTGAGATGCTTGCTGGGTTGCCTGAGTTGACTGAGATGCTTGCTGGGTGGCCTGTGACGCCTGTTGTGGTGGCTGAGCCATCTTACAAGTTGATTTATTGTGCCCAGTTTGTCTGCACCTAGTGCACCTCACAATCATACCAGTTTTTCTTATTTTCCTGTCAGAACCATCAATCTCACCCTATTCTCTATTCCTCTTCTTCTTTGGTCTTCCAGGCATTTTCTTGAATTTGGGAGGCTGCACATCAGGGTATTCAGTTCTCACCCATAAATTTATACCATTCAGAGGGTAAATGATAAGTTCATACACCCTAATGTACCTAGCCTTCTTGTAATAGTCTGGAACAAACTGGTCAACAGCAAGACCTCTACTCTTCATTGAGGAAATGGCATGGACGCATGGGAGACCTGTCAGCTGCCACCTTCTGCAAGAACAGCACTGTTCCTTCAAGTTGACAGAGAACATGTCTCCCTGATTCTCAATATGCCTCACCTCAAAAATATGTTCAGATGACATCCTATAAAAATATCAGAAGTAAGTCTATCTCCTATCAAAAGAAAGTCATACTACAAAAACACAACAGTAAGTCTATTATCTATTACCTTACTATCCAAGAATTTGTGAAACTGCTGGTTTTCTCGACCTTCTTCTTTATGTTTGGCAAGACTTCATCATCACCTAAATTAGAGAACTTTAGCCTATTTGCCGCCCATTTTTCCATTATGTTTCCCCTTATTTCTTCTAACATTGTAACCAAAGGTTTTGGCCTTGCTTCCACAATCACACTGTTGAAAGCTTCTGACATATTATTCAAGACAGTATCAGACTTTGTTGTGGTTCTAAAATAGGACTTGCTCCAAAATCTTGGCGGAGTTTGCATCATGTGTTTGTAGGCCTCTTCATTTATCCTCCTCGTGCCTCTCATCTCTCTTTCCCAAGCCTGTGGATAAGTAGCTCTAGCTGCCTTCCAAATGATCTCTTTCAACACTTTTCCTGGAAATTTCTTCCTAAAATTGTTGTATAGGTGTCTCACACAAAACCTCTATTCAACACTTGGTAATAATTCATCCATGGCTGGGAGAAGACCCTGCAAATGCATAAAAATTCAACATTAAATTCTAAATCAAGAAATACATTCAAACTTAAATAAAGGCAATAAATCTAGTGGTACCTTTTGCTGATCAGAAATGAAAGTGTAGGTTCTACATTCTTCTCTTCCACCCAGATCATCAATGAGGAGCTTTAAAAACCAAGTCCATGAGTCTCTATTTTCCCCTTCCACCACAGCAAAGGCAATAGGCAACATTTGATCATTAGGATTTGTTCCAATTGCAGATAAAATCTGGCCACCACATAGACCCTTTAAAAAACATCCATCAAGGCCAATAATTGGCCTACACATTTTGAAACTCTTCTTGCAAGCATCATAACAAATATACAACCTCTTTAAATAAGGTCTTGCATCCCCAATACCCTCTTGAACTGGTGTGACATTTATCTTAACAGTTGAACCAGGATTTGTCCTCAAAATTTCATGACAGTAGTCATAAATCCTAGTGTAATCTCCTAAATAAGATCCATCTACCATATCCCTGGCTGCAAATCTGGCCCTAATAGCCTTTGTGTTGTTAACACCTACATTCCATTTCTTGAGGGCCTTCTCCTTAATATCCTTTAGCTTAAGCTTAGGATTGTTTTTCAATGTATTCTGCAACCTCTTGCTTAGCCATTTCGTGCTCATCATCTTAACATTATACTCTCTAGCACAATTATGTGTGTCAACTAATTTCCTAAGCTGCCAAGTATCCTCATCAGGAAACTTTCCACAATAGGCCTCCCATTGACATCCAGATTTACATACCACCTTCACTCTTATGTTGTCATTTTTTTAGAAACTTTAGACCTCTCCCATTCTTAACAGCACATGTTTGAATGGCTTCCTTAAAATCACATTTGGTATTAAAATAGGTTCCCAACTCCCATTTATAGTTAGACGTGTCTTTCATAGCCTTGAAAATTAGATGTTTCCTCTTCCTTGGTTCTTCATCATCCTCAGTGTCACATCCACTGTCTAACTCTTCACTATCATACACAACTCCATTCTCCTCTCCACTATCTGCTTCCCCTTTCCTTTTCTTCATTTTACTAGTTCCTTCATGTTTCTCATCATACTCCACCATTTTGCCAACATGTTCTTCATCATAATCCAGACTAGCATCAGAATCACTAAAATCAAGCTCCAGGGCACTATCATAATTATATGATGAATCCTCACTGTCATCAGATGAAATATCATTCCCATCATGCACCTGACCATGAATCCCATCGCCATTCATATTCCTAAGACCCTCACCAGAATTCATATTCTCAACACCCTCTTTCTTAAGACCCTCACCAGAATTCATATTCTCACCATCCTTGACACCCTCATCAGCAGTCACACACTCAACAGAATTGTTTACATCCTTAAGGACTTGATCAACAAGTTCAGCAACAATATCATACTGTTCTTCATTCATAACATCCAAAGGTTCTTCATTTAATATGTCCTCCTCCATGTTTATAGGTTCTTCATTTAATGTGTCACCCTCATCAACATACTCAGGTTGGGATAATGGGTGTTCAATGTATATGTCGACCTTCAGGTGTACCCTACATAGATCAGTTATCTCTAACGCACTTTTATCATCACTAAGCACATTAATCCCAAATGTAGGATCCTTGTAGTAGTTGTTGTCTACCTCAGTATACCCTATATCTTTCAAAACACCTATCAACTCAAAATACGACCACCTATCAACATCTACCTGTAATTCGTTACATTTACCCCCCACGTAGTTCGTTTTATCATAATCCATAAATTCCCCACTATGATGAATGTTTAGGGTAATCACTTCTTCCATTTCAACCTAATATCATAAACAAGCAGAAACTTTACGAAAAGAACAATAAAAACCCTAATTTCAAAAAGGGGGCGACAAACCCTAGATTACAAAAAACTAATGTTCTATCTACACAGAAACCCTAGACTACAGAAAACATAAATTCTACGAAATGAACATAGCCATTTACCAGGATATTACTTCGTCTTCAATCGTATGTCTGTGAATCTTCGTCTTCGTCTTCGTCTTCACCCTCAATCGTCTTCGTGTTCGTGTGACTGTTCTAGGGTTAGAGGCATGGAACTGAAATGACTTAATGAAAATAAGAGTGGGAAATGAATTGAACTATAACCACCGTGCAACATCCCCCATTCAGAAACGTACACATCAGCACACCCATGCCATGTCATCAAGATTTTAATTAAAATTTTAACTTTTCTAATGGCGAGGATAAACGTGGACCTATTTAAAAACGTATGGGACCAATTTGGAACTTTTAAAAGCTAGAGGACCTATTTGGACCTACCCCTATAGTTAGAGGACCAAAAAGGGTATTAAGGCTAAAATATATAATCCATATATTTTAGACCTTTTAGCTATGATCACTTTACCATGTGAAATATTCAACACATTTTGTTAGTGTAATAGCCTAGATCATAAAACAAGCTTATGGATAACAAATTTCTCTTAAACTCTGGAATATACCTCACATTGTGAAGAAGAAACTCACGATCATCGAACTTATTAAATCTGATCGTATCAATGCCATGAACTTTGCAAGCCTTATTGTCACCAAGGAGAACTACTCCACCTTCCTCCAACTTCGAAGTCTTAAAGTTTTTTTTCTTTGACTGTGTGATAAGAGTAACCTGATTCCATGACATGACCCTATTTAGGCTCCAAACTCGACACCATTAATGCATCATCACTCTCATAACTATCCTCATCAGGGGCAATAAAAATCTGAATGGAATCTTTATTGTCCTCCTTCTCAGAACAATCCCTCTTGAAGTGGACATGTTTTTGACAAATAAATCATTTTAATCTTAATATGTCAAACCTCTTTGATTTGAAAATCCTTCTACGCTTACTTCCTCCTCTTGAGACACTTAAGCCTTCACCACTATCAACAATCTTCAAACTTTTTGTCTTTGAAAATTATTTTGATCTCACAATTGTTTGGACTTCATCCAAAGTAATACTACCTTCCTTAATTCTATCAACTGCTCCATTATGAATTTGTTTTCTATCATTCTTAATGAATAGATTTATTGTTCTCTACTTTGTGTTAGGCATGCAGGCATCGATGCCTCACTCTTCAATGCTTCAATTACTTGCATCTTTACTTTCCACGTCCCAAATTTTGTCTCCGGAAAATTTATCGACCTACCATTTAGAACTCATGGTGGGTTCCACTTGTTGTGAAATTGAAGGTTTCAATCCAACCAAAAAAATTTGATGTGTGGGTTCAAGAACAATGACAACCAAAATAAATGGCTTTCACAAAAAATAACTCTCTTTGTAATAAGATAACAATTTAACTTGGCAGAAGAATATAAAAGATAAGAAACACAATAACTTGTTTACCCAATTTGATCAAATGATTTATTATGTAGAAGAGATTTGTTATTCTACAAACTATACTTATCTTGATTTATTACAAAAACTACAAATGAGTTGCAAGAAAATAGTCGTCAAAAATTCCATGAACAGACACTATTTTAAATTTAAGAGTTTCACAATTTCTTAAACTTTCTAAATATGAATCACACAAGCCCAAGTTGTTTATTAGTGTTTCCCAATCCACCATAGATATTTCCAAAGGTTTCCCAAATTCTAAGAACAAACTCTTAGGAATTTACCCTTGCCACTCAAATATTACCACTAAGATTTTCAAACCCTTATCTCCGTCTTCAACTCTAAGGTATGAAGTTTGTGAAGACAATAATGTCGTACAATCCTAATACTTTACAAGGTCAAATCAAATATCTTTGTCTTTTAGGTAATGTATAAAAAATCAAATATCTCTAGAGTTCTTATTTAATAATTTGAATTTGTGTTTTTTAAGAGTTTAATTGTAAAACTCATATTTATGTTTTCTCACATTTCTTCCTCAAAGATTGCAACCTCACCTTCTTTAGTTTCTCATCACCACCATACAACTTTTTAAGTGTATCTCATGCACCTTTAGTCGTTTCTTCCTCGATAATCTTTTCAAAGATGTTGAATCCGCACATTGATGGCTCAAGAACAACGTTTTATCATCCTTCTTGCTCAATTCATGGCGAACAACCTTTTTGCATCATTTGCATTAGCTTCCAGTGCAGACAAGTCATCTTTCACGATTTCAAGAACATCTTGAAATATGAATATGAATCTCAGTTGCAGGCATCATCTATCATAGTGTTCTTATGTTAACATTGATAAGTTTGATGAAGATTGATTAGAGGTTGTGCTTCCATTTACAGTTGATGAAAGCTTGGATTGAACCTGACTCAAATTTGTAGGAATAGTTTATTTCTTAAGGTGATGAAAAGTTTAACGCCCGGGCTTCTTTCAGAATTACCGACTGACCCCACAAACCAACACGGGTCTTTTCAGCATGTTTTATCCTCACTCACACACTTTCCGAGAAACTTCCCAGAAGGTCACCCATACCAAAATTGCTCCAAGTCAAGCACGCTTAACTGTGGAGTTCTTATGGAACTGGCTACCGAAAAGAAGATGCATCTTGTTTTCGGTAGCCTAACCAATAAGAACTTCATAGTCAATCGTGCTTGACTTGAAGCAATTTTTGGATGGGTGACCTTCTGTTAAGTTTCCCATAAAGCGTGTGAGTGAGGAAATGTAACGCCCTGTATAATATTTATCTAGAATAATACCATACAAGTGTTTTATTTGGTACTGACATCATCATAAGTGTCTAATGGCGTAATTCACATACTTAACCATTCTAAAAACATAATACAATATGTGGTACAAGATATAGAAATTAGCCAAAGTAAGAATAATCTAAGAATAAGGTACAATATTCCTCATTGTACAAGAAAATAATACACAGCGGAATAAGCTCAACTAAGCTTCTCTTGAAACATCCAAGCATAGCTCCACTTGTAAATCAAACCTGCAATAACCTAAAAAATAACAACGATAATGGGGTGAGATATTAAATCTCAGTGAGTTCCCTATCTTATGGGTTCTCTCGGCTTTAGAAGGTTCTAGCCAATCCTAACTCAAGTCAAGGGGAAGGGAAATGACTTTGAGTTCACAATCTCACACTATATGGAAACATGTCATGAGTCTGTTAACTCATAGTTTATCACTAATCGATAACCTTGCCAAGGCATCCCCTTTTCCTGTCCTCTTCTACGTCTAGAAGTCGACCCGAGTCATGGATCCTTACAGTTACTTGACATACGAAATGGATTCGGGATCATCGGACTATTAACCGTGATTCGTCACTTCTCATGGCCTGTTAACCATCGCAAGTCTCTTTACCCGTAGGCTCCATTCGTACTCACACGCGGGAATCAAACCTGCCAAGTAATTGTGCATACGTTTCAGAGGAGCTCGAGACCCATGAAACTGCACTCAGATAAACGATTACGATTACGTGATCTCACACACATACAAACGTGATCGTATTCGACAATCACAAGGCCACATTCACCTTAAGGCCTCTTTTGCCTTTTCTCATAAAACACAAAAACTACACACATGTTCCATACTAGTGTCTTATTCTTCCTATACCATTCGGTATTGGACACACGCCTCGACCTCTTCTGCACGAGCGTCGTCAATAGGTTATTCATCAATTTCCTAGCCATTACTAGGTTCCGCTATCTTAAACTATTCCATTTTTTTTTGGGGTAAAGTCTCCTCACTCTTCCTAATTCATATTTTAAACATGCATATTTTCTCAATCATACTTAACAATAGTTAGATAGATATGGTATAACACAATTATTACAAGTAAACACATATAATAACACATCACTTTTGGGTTCCCTCCAATTCATTTAATCGGGTATCGAAAGCAATACTTTTCACTTTTATCCCGTAGGATATTTTCACAGCTTTACATCGGTTATAATTATGCCTCGATCGGATTTACGATCCAAAAGATATGGATTTCAACATATCACATAACATTGTTATCATTCAAATGCCACTAATTAATTAATTCAAATATCACATAACATCGCCATAGCTTTCCAATGATACCAAGAACGTCTCGATCCGAGTTACGGATCAAAAGTTATGAAGGAAACAAAATGGGAAAATCTGTCATGTTCGATGGGCGAATCTCCAGGCGAACATTTGCTTTCTCCTTCGCCTTGCGAACTCCTGGCGAACAGAAACAGAATGAAAAGGACACAAAGTTCGCTTTGCAAACACCAAGCGAACATTCGCCTTCCCCTTCGCTTTGCGAAACTCTAGGCGAACCAAGACAGAACCAAAAGGGCACAAAGTTCGCTTTGCGAACGCCAAGCGAACATTCGCCTTCCCCTTCGCTTTGGTTCGCTTTGCGAACCTGCGATTCCCAGAATTCTCAGCAACGTGAAAACAGATCATTTGGGGCCAAAACCCCCATTTCTTCACCCAAACCACTTCAAATTCATATTCCTATCAACCAAAACATGTTCCAATCATAACAACAAGTATTCCTGATTATATTACATGGTTTATTCCGCATTTCATCTGTTAGATTTCATTGATTATTCCGCATTTCATCCGTTAGATTTCATGGATTTGTAAAACTTAGAGTTTCTAACTAGAACCCACCTGATAATTGAATAGGAGTTTGAAGAAGATGATGAATTGATGATCCATGGCTTCTTCTCAAGCTTTCCCTCTTTCTCTTCTTCTTTCTCTCTTCTTCTTTCCTTTCCTTTCTTCTTCTTTTCTTTTTTCTTACTAACGAACAATTATATATATAAACTTATTATATAATATAATCCAATAGGGTAAAACATCTCCAATTGATATTTTGCCGTCTCAACCCAATTGATCAATTATTAGAGTTACCATAAAATCCTCTCTTGAACTAATAAATATTAATCCGTCTCTTTAATAAAATAATTGATCTCTTCAGAGTTCACTAGTTGCTCTATTAATCCCAAATGTCAATACTTAAAGTACTTAGAGGATTCCATTAATTAAATTATCCAAAGATAGAGTATACAAAAGCTCATCTGATCTCACCAGATATCCAATTGAGCACTTAAATAATATGGAGTATTACAGGAAAAAACTAGCTGAAAAGACCTGTGTTGATTTATGGGGTCAGTCAATAATCTTGAAAGTAGTCTGGGCGTTACAAATGGTATCAAAGAAGACCTCTCCCAGTACGATATGGTTTGGGGACAAACCAAACGAAAGTTGGTGGGCATGTAACACCTGAGGCCGAAGAGGGCGGAAAATGGTTACATGTAACACCTGAGGGGGAGTGGTTGTCGGTTCATGAGGCATGACAATGAGACACTCATAGCAGCTTCTAGGGAAAAATTGAATTCACATCGGAATGAGAGGGATCTTGAGGTTGTGCAGGGATGAGACTGCATGGTTGAAGGAATGCTTATAAGGATTAATTAGTACTATCTATACCAACAAGATGCATCTTCTTTTCGGTAGCCTAACCAATAAGAACTTCATAGTTAAGCGTGCATGACTTGGAGCAATTTTAGGATGGGTGACCTTCATGGAAGCTTCCCGGAAAGCATATGAGTGAGGACAAAACATGTTGAAAAGACTCGTGTTGATTTGTGCGGTCAGTCGATAATCCTGAAAGTAGTCTGGGGCATTACAAAAAAGAAAAGAAGATGAATTGAACTTAAGGAATTTATACTTATTATTAGGGAAGACATATTTTATTTAGTGGATTTATACTTATTATTAGTGAAGAAGGATATTAATTAATTGCATAACTACGGTTGTTATGGATTACTCGTTGTAGCATAAGCAATTTTTTAAGTGATAAACTAGTGGGATACTCGTACGGACGCACGAGTACTGATGCGGTACGCGCATTTGTCACCAGACGTAGTATGAACGTTGTAAAAACCAAATAATAAAAGCACAAGTAAAGGAAAAAAATTATATAATCATAACATGGTTACAAAAATCTATTAAAAATAAATATTAAATAATTTTTAAAATTTGAATCAATAGTAAATTTGTCCCTATTATTATTCAATATTGTGTGTTTCCGTTATAATTATTTTAATTTGGTGTTTTAAGAAAATGATAAATTATGATTTGTTGAAAATTTGTTTTCTATAATTGATCAACATCATCAAAAATATTAAAAACGATAAAAATATATTCTTTCGAATACATTTAATTCTATAATTTAATTGTAATTTAAAAATTGAATCAATAGTAAATATCCTTCTATTATTATTCAATATTATGATTAGTAACTTCATGTTTCCATTATAATTATAAAAATACATTTTTTTAATACATTTAATTCTATAATTTAATTGTAATTTAAAATTTGAATGAATAGTAAATTTATTTCTATTATTATTTAATATTTTGATCAGTAACTTCATGTTTCCGTCATAATTATTTTAATTTGGTGTTTTAAGAAAATGATATGTTATGATTTGTTCAAAATTTGTTTTCTATAATTGATCAACAATATCAAAAATATTAATGACAATAAAAATATTTTTTTTTCAAATACATTTAATGCTATAATTTAATTGTAATTTAAAAATTGAATCAATAGTAAATTTGTTCTTATTATTATTTAATATTTTGATCAGTAATTTCATGTTTCCGTTATAATTATTTTAATTTGGTGTTTTAAGAAAATGATAAATTATGATTTGTTCAAAATTTGTTTTCTATAGTTGATTAACATCATCAAAAATATTAATGGCAATAAAAATCTTAAATTGACAAATTAAAATCATATATCAAGTAATTAAAATGCTCAGAGTTATAATATTGTATCATTAGAAAACTAAAGTGATTTAATTAAGATAATTTTTAATTTAAAAAATTGTTTTTTACTAAATAATTCAATCATTATTATATATTTGTCCCACTCAATTCATTAATAAAATTATTTTAGAGATTGTTGAGTGAATGGGTGTGAATAATGTTATTCTACTTACCCTGAGTGTGAACGAATAAATAATAAAATTCTATTAGAAACTGAGAAAAACAACAATAATGCAATACATATTATTACAATGGTTTAATACCTTTTTTTGTCCTGTATCTTAACTTCGAGGTTCATTTTCGTCCTTTAACATTAAAAAGGTTTATATTGGTCCCTTAACTCTTCAAAATGTTCCATATTAGTCCTTTTTTGTCTATTAGCGACGAAAAATTTCAAAAATCAGTCGCTAATTAGACAAAAAGGACTAATATGCAACGTTTTGATAAGTTAAGGGACTAATATATACCTTTTTAAAGTTAAGGGACCAAAATGAACCCCGAAATTAAGATAAATGACCAAAAAGGTATTAAGCCTATTACAATCATCAAGCATTTTATCAATAAAAGAACTGCAACTTTTAAATATGAACCAAATAAACAACCAACTATACTTGCAAGCACCAATACATTACATATAGCAGCTTGCTTAGCTTAAAGGGGCTTCTGCAGCTCATGCAATTTGCTACCACAGAATCAAAAATGAGTTTATGAATCGGGGAAAAAAAGACGAGTCAGTATTTACAAAAAAAGGTTCATCATATCTCACTGATAGAGTTACCTCCTCCTCCATATTAGAGCATCCCAATCTCTCTTAATTACTGAATAAGAAAAACTTGTTCGCATCTCCATGAACATTAGCCTGGCAGGGACATACTGCTAATGTGCAACGCGTGTATTGGATCCTTCAATCAAACCATTCAGGGATTCTAAAGCACAATTTTAGCAGTTCAGAGAACAACTGGCCAATTAAATACCCTGCCAAGCAACAAAAACAACATTTATCAGTAACACTCAAACCATTTCCTTTAAGAACATTATAGTTTTGCCATGATTAATCATGGCCAATAAGTTAAATTGAAAAGACTCCATCGAAAACACGATAACCAATTAAACATAAACCGACATTGTGTCACTTATAGCAACTAACAAAACAACGAATCTATAGACGTGATGACCATCGAGTTAATCAAATTAAAAATATTCAATAAAAAACACTATAACTTGTTAAACCAACATTAAGACTCACTTGTTTAGCTCAATGATGTCAAGGACTAAGCGACTTTTACAAAGGGCAAAGAGCGACAAATCCCCGAGAAACCACCTTTTCGACCAACTCTTCATGTTTTTTTATTTGTCCAGCCTTCCTTAGCTACTCCAAAACCATTTCATAAATCGACAGATTTGGCTTTAGGCTTTTTTCTTCAACCATTTCCTTCATGAACTTGTATGCATTATTCCAATTCTGCTTTTCACAAAACATCATAATCGAAATCCTATAAGTATTCACATTAGGTTCAACTTGATTCTCATCCATTTCCTTTTTCAACATCAAAACCATATCAATAGATTTCGAGTCAACAAACATTCACATCGGTATATTATAAGTCAACGTATTAGGCAAGCACTTCAGTTCCTTCATTTTAGCATACACCTGATGCGCGCCATTCACATCATGCAACTCAGCTATGCAACCGAAAATCGAATTGAAAATCTAGTTGCTCTAAAACTGTTGAGGTTGCAAAACTTTAAAAAATATAGTGAGAATCACGCACAGTAAAACCTGAACCTGAAACAATTGGTTACTGTTATTAGACTCTTTCGTTTCAACATTTGACAAAATTTGTACTATAGTGTCGCTATTTAAAAACATTGTGAGAAATACGAAACAAACAACGGTTGAAATTAGAGAAAATAACCTCAAGTGATGAGCGAATTGAACTACTTGCATACAACTAAAATTGGCATAAATAAGTTCATTGATAAAATCTTCAGGAACATCATCCGACTGTTGCTTCGTTGACATTACTATTTGGAACAGAAACAATGGGTGGTCTAACTTCATTGCTGGATAAGTGATATTGGAATGTTACAGAAGATCCTGCAGAAAGATGGGGAGGATTAGACAACATGAAAATTGTAGAAGTTATTATCGTGTGAATTGATTGACTTGAACCATTTATATTACCTCAATAGCTCCACTGTGAAGAGGTCCATATCTCCAACACCACCAGCAATAGCAAAAAATGTGAATGTCATTCTGCGAAACTAAAACGCCATTGCTGAAGCGAACCAAGCAAACACTAAGATAGTAAAGATTTAATGTGTTGTAGTAACCAATATTTAGCAATTTATTAATCATGCATAATGTATAACTAAAGAAAAATGTTAGAGATCATCATCACTGTTTGATGAATATGGTGCCAAATATTTTGGCTCAGAATCAGAGAATACTTGTCTGAATTGCAAACATCTATTTGCATTTATTTAGTAATCAGTATAACAAAAACAAAAAGAAAAACATTAAAAGAAATGTATCATTGAAATACCATTATTCTTCTGAACTTATAGTTCTAATGGATTGAGTTCATATTTGGGAACTTCATGAGGATTTGCAACAGTCATTGAAGTCTTCCTGGTTTTCTAACCACGACAAAGATGATTATAATCATTAAGTCTCGAAATTCAATAATACATCATATTTTTTACATTAATAATTACTAATAGATACATAAACATTCAAAGAAATGTATGGTACCGGCACTTTTTCTACACGCGCCTTCAACATATAATAAACTTCTGTATTTCCATAATATTTAGCATCAACAGCTACCTGCAAAGTGCAGAATTATAAATTCATACATCGCACATTAATAAATAAAAAGTTAAAATAAACTTCAAAATTTCTTCCCTCTCTTATTATCTTATCCAAACAGTATAGATTTAAAAAGTAATAGTGACTTGATAGACTGTATTTGCCCAAATTTTGGTGAAGAGGAACTTAATTAAGATTGATGGCTACTTCATGTTATTTAGAGGAATAAGAATAACCACTCAAAATCATCACCCGTAGAAGCAAGTTGCATTTGGAGAACTCTCATTCACATGTTCCACATTGTTTAAAGGTTCTGACATGAGATTTACATCAGTATCTTGTTTCGCATTGTTGGAAGGATCTGATACGAGATTTTCGTCATTGTCTTGATGCATTAAACTCGAATTAGGGATAATTTTGGCAGCCTCTAAAAGTTTCTATCTTTCATCTTGTTTTTCTAAGAGTGACACCTCTTTATGAGTGCTTTGAATTATTCTATCAGTCCAATAAGAATCATTGCAAACCTTCATCGGTGTCGATATAGAAGTTGTAGCAGTAGTTTCTACAGATATCATCACTCCAATCTCACCATTTTGCTCTTGTTCTAAAGAAAACCCCTCTTGAAAGAAAGCAAATTTATTACGACCACTGAATTTTCCAAATTCCGCAAAGTAATGTATCACCTCCTCACACTACTACAAAATATACCCTTCGTAACACCAATTTTACAACGGCCATAGAGTTAATCGTGGTAATGCTTTATTTCTAGGTGCTTTTTTTGTATTTACTAGAGGACATGTCACAACGGACAAATGAAGCAACCGTGGTGAAAATGTACACGGTGGTGAAATGGTTCGAATCCTAGCACCTATAATTAGCCATTTATCGTGATAAAAATGTTATTTACCTTGTATATCACCATGTTTTTAATTAACAACCGTGATGAAAGATGATACTTTATATATATATATATATATATATATATATATATATATATATATATATATATATATATATATATATATATATATATATATATATATATATATATATATATATAAGCAGAGTTATCTATCGCTTTAGTACATTACAGCTGTCTCTCTCAAAACAAAACCATAACAACTCTTTCACTCGTCTCTCTAAAAAAACCATAACAACTCTCTCACTCTTCTCTCTTATATGGAAACCCCAAAACGAAACCATAACAACAAATCTTAGCCAATGGATATTTACAGGTTCATTTTCTCTATAGTTTTTTTTCAAAATCTGTTTCAATAGCTTGTTTCATGATGTTTGAACTTATTTCTTGTTTTGACTTGTAGGTATGAATGCTTCTTTCAATAAAGAGGATGAAGATAAATTTAGCCTTACAAACTGTGTCAAAGATCCGGAATGGCATCCATTCAAATTCTACACAAGTTTGCAAGTCTACATTTATCTTCATCCTTATTTCATTGACAACACGCCTTTATGGGACATGTATGGTATGTTTCTGAAGCATTTTATGACTTGATATGTTTGTTGTATCATTTTTTTTGTTTATGGTTTGTTGTTGATGAACGTTTTGATGAATGTTATTGTTAATGTTTGTTTAAAAGATGAGTTTATTATATATTATGTGGTTTGAGTGTTTTTCCAATCCCTTACCGAATGTATAACTTTCTAAACTGTATTAGAAAATTATGATATGATAGATAAAATTGTATTAGAAAATAAGTAGACGTTTAATTCTTAACAAGAATTCTTCACACTGATAACTGCATGTAGTTCTTTGACTGTTAGAACTTGGTTTAATGATCGTAGATCTTCAACCACCCCGGGGCGCTTTTTTTGCCCTATAAAAGCGCTGTCTAAGCCTGCGCTGTCGTAGGTAAAGACGACACTTTTTTATTTATGAAAAAGCGCTATCTAAAAAGGAACTTTAGACAGCGCTGTCTAAAGTATACTTTTAAAATTTAAATTTTTTTTTTTATAAACTTTAGAAAGCGTTTTTTCCTTCAAAAGCGCTCTCTAAAGGTGCTTTTAGACAGCGCTTTCAAAGCGCTGTGTAATGTATACTGAAAATGATTTTTTTGCATACCTTTAGAGAGCGCTTTTCCCTAAAAGCGCTCTCTAAAGTGTACTTTAGAGAGCGCTTTTTCCTTAAAAGCGCTCTCTAAAGTATACCTATAATTTTATTGGTTTTTTCTACGTATAAAAAATCCCATTTTAGCCTTTTTTTTTTATGCAGAAACCTGCATAGTTTCAAACTAGCATTTCTTATATAATTTCTTGCAACAACAGAATTCTTATACATTTCAAGAAATAGAATTCTTGCAACAACAGAATTCATATATACATTTCAATAAAATTAACATTCACAAGACTTACAACAGAATTCACAAAATTTACAAAATTCACAAAATTCTTGCAACAACAGAATTCATATATATACATTAACAGAATTCACAAAATTTACAACAAAATTCTTCTTGCAACAGAATTTTCTTATATTCACAAAACTAAAATTTACATTCACAAAACTATACATTCAAATAATTTTTTTTAGAAGAAAGAATTCGCACAATTCTTCCGTAATATAATTCAATTGTTTCTTTGTGTAAGAAGAACACGCCATATCTTCGAAATACTACATAACAAAACAAAACAAAATCCACATTATTTAGTTAAAAATAATAAATTATATGACATATCCGATATTAAAATCCTAAGTTATAAAATCATGCATACCCTAATAGGAATCTCCAATTGTTTCATTTGAATGATTTCTCTCATGAACCTCAAAACGAAGTACCCGCAGTCTATGCCATTACGCTGATGAGGGCACTACACATAGACAAACAAATAAGAAATAATATATAGATGTTTTGTGTTATTAAGTAGCATCACTAATAAGCAATGTTGTGAAAATTAATATACCTCCACTTTGACCCATGTAATATTGGTTGATCTAGCCCGTGCTACTCGAGTCTCTCTTTGTGCACGGTATAGTAGTATAGCTCTATAAAAGAAAAACGTAAGAACAATGTCACAGAAATAATTAGATATACAAATACACACGAATATTTTAAACAGTCTCACTTACGTGTCAACCACATCCTTCATATTCTGATATGTGGACCAATCAGTATCCAATGAATTAAGATAATAGACCACTTCTATTATAGGATTAATGGCAACCAACAACCAGTGTCCACTGTAAAGTATAACAAAAGTTTAGATGGATAATTTCTACGCAAAAGATACAAATTAAAGATTAGAATGAAATTATAATGAAAATCTTACCCGTTTCCAGTATTATACGGTAAAAGAAATAGACATTCTGTGTGGCTGGCCGTAAATCGCTCAAGTAAGTGGTCTCTTACTTCAATTGCATTCATACCAATTCTCGGTGCATTAACAAGGCTGCAAGAGAAGAAACGGAATTTGTTTGACAAATCCGTCCCCCGCATGAATTTTTCATACATGCACCTTAAATAAAAACATAATAAACATTAGACTATTATCATTGAAATGTGTAAATAAATTGTTCAACTAAATAAATAATAGATTGATTGGAGTACCAGATGTATGAATGCATAACACTGATGCCTAATTCAGTATGATTGAAAACCTGCTCCATGTCCTCTTTTCCGATTATCTCGGAATGAGGAAAACCAAAAACACCTTCGTCCATGTTGATTTGACGAATAACACCTTGCATCAAATCAGACATTTCCAAAAGTGTACCTAGACACGTCTGAAAGTGAGGTCTACTTTTTTCCTTCACGGTCCTTGTAGGCGCTTTTTTCTTGCCGGTTTGTTGTGAAGGTTGAGCAGTAACCTAACAATCATATAAGTTAGGTAAAGTAGAAAATCATGAATTCAGATAATAGAATAACACTTAAAAGCTACCTCTCTATGTGATTCAACAGACTCATTTTGCAGCAAAACCCCTTTATTCTTTGCTGCGGGTTTTGTAGGAGTCTAACATTACCATGTAAAAAAAAGTAAGTAATGGTTCAGAATGATTTTCATAATCGTTAAGAATTGACATTTGAATACTAAGAGATTCGTAATGGTTTTCAACATACCTCATCACCTATGCAAATGAGGTCTAAGGGCCATGCAACAAACGAACCTATTGCATCCCGCAGCAATGTAACCTCTGAAACCGAGTCTGGTATCGGTAGTAACGCATCCGTATCTAAAGCGATATCAACCGACACTTTCAGATATCCTTGTGGGAGCGGATGATGGTGAAGTAACGCTCCCGCAAAGTTATGCACTTTTCCCTTGCCAGCCATGCGATAAGTCGGAAACGACAAATACAGCTGGCAAGATGAAATGCCCTGAAGCAATGATAAATATGTAACTGTTAATATGTATAAAGGTCAAATAAAATAAATGTGTCAATTTAATTAAAATAAATATGTGCTAATTACCTCGGGAATTTTATTTGGAGAATTGATACTAGCTTTGTCACTAGCATCTTTCAAACCGGACCCGCGCCTTTCCGCCTCATATCTCTCTTTATCCTGCTGCAATGCTTGGACTTGCGCTTGTAGTGCCATCACAGTTTGCATGATTTCTTGGGTGGTGGGATTTTTTTCCTTGATTGCTTATACAAGGATGATGGAGTCACACCAAATCCTTTACCTCTCACCCGACCGGGATACTCAGGAACATTTAGTACTCGACTAAGAATGCTCCTGCAATCATCCTCACCTGCGGGTATGGATTTAGATAGATTGTCCTGAAATTCATAGATATATCGAAAATTATTAGTGGGGATTAAAAATTAATTATAATTTAATAAAATTTCAATTAACTTTGAGACATAATGTTATACTTACACATTCTTCATAAACATGCTGAACATCTTCTGTAACAGCTCCACCCTTACCCACGCGAGCTTCCTTCCACAAAACATGGTCCGGAAGTGATGATTCTTCACTTTTAGACTCTTCTAACTACACATTTAGTTAAATAATAAGTTCATCAATTATAACACAATAATACAATTAATAAAATCATAGCATTAATATATACTTACCAATTTTTGTTGTAATCGTGCATATCCCAAACGCCCTTTTCTGTATGGATATGCGGGGTTTGATGCTCTTTCGCGATTAATGGCACTCAATTTCTGGATAAAAAATTTTAAGTCATATCAAAACAAACTAATGAAACACATATATAATACAATCAATAGACATGACAAGACAACATTACATTGAATTCTTCGGTTTTCCGTTTGTCTACAAAAATGCCCCATTCTTGCGGTGTAATCACATCCGCATACAACGGTGGAAGTTCTGCTTCAACAAAATTTTTGTTCTCGTCCCTAAGATATTTGTAGTGCCCTGTATAATATATATCTAGAATAATACAATACACACATTTTATTTGGTATTGACGCATCAAAAGTGCCTAATGGCATAGTTCACATACTTGTCCATTCTAAAAACACAAATACAATCTATGGCACAAGTCATGGAAACTAGCCAAAGAAAATAAAATCTAAGAAAGTACAATATTCCTCATTGTACAAGAACAATAAAATACACAGCGGAAAAACTAAAACTGAGCTTCTCTTGAAACATCCAAGCATCGCTCCACTTGTAACCAAACCTGCACCTGAAATAAAGCAACTATAGTGGGGTGAGATACATCAAATCTCAGTGAGTTCCCTATCCTATAGATTCTCTCGGCTTTACAGGGTTCTATCAATCCTAACTCAAGTCAAGGGGAAGGGAAATGACCTTGAGTTCACAATCTCACACTATATGGAAACATGTCATGAGTTCATCAACTCAAAATATCACTAATCGATAACCACACCAAGGCATCCCCTATTAGGTCCAAATATAAAACCACCTCACTAAATTTTCCTTAAATCCAAGATACTTACTCTACTCCTTAACACACACCTCTTCCGGGCTGTCTCACTACACTTCCTGTTACCAAATGAAGTCCAAACTTTCTCCAACCCAATAACTTATACTGTTCCTTGGGTAATTCAACAATTCCAAATTGGTCTCTTACTAAAAACAGAAATCCTGATGTATTACCTTGAACTTAATCTCCACGCATAACTGAAGATACACAACTCATTTCTTACTCTTCTTTCGGCTCACACTTGTTTCACTTGAAGCATGTAAACACATCCTTGTGTTCCTTCACACACTTCTCTACTACTTTAAGTTTCCATAAAAGCCGAACGTCCTTAACTCTCAACTTTTAACCAATCAGAAGATATTGTTCCGAACACATTCCTTAAGGTACTCTCGTCCATTCAAGATACCTTAACGACCTTAGAAAGGAAGCACCAATAGTTATCTCACTTCCGGACCTTACGCCACGCATTCCATACAACAACTTTTCTTTTCCACGGAATGAGATTACTTGAAATCTTTATCCACACTAGTGGTCAATCCATCTCTACTTGCGATTTTACGTATTCCTTGATGCCTTAACCAATCGTCCGCTAAAGATCCTTAACCTTAAGACTCCATAACTTCCAAAGGATTGCTTGAGCAACACTCCACTCCTTAATTCCATGCTACCCAAGCATAACTTCTACTAAACCTTTAACTGAGCTGACCAAAACTCCACACTACTAACTCTTGGCTTGAGCCTACCCTCACAGCACAAGTTCCAACAGCACTTCAGAGTCCTCGCGGTCGCTCAACCATGATTCTACCTATCACATACATAGTATTAGGTTGATCAGACCCAACACTACATAGTATGATATTAAGTTTCATGATGGCAAGACACACATAAGAGGCAGGAATAGATTTACTTATGATGTTTCAAGGCTAGGTCGAGGATACGACCTGCTCTGATACCAACTGTAGTGCCCTGTATAATATATATCTAGAATAATACAATACACGCATTTTATTTGGTACTGACGCATCAAAAGTGCCTAATGGCATAGTTCACATACTTGTCCATTCTAAAAACACAAATACAATCTATGGCACAAGTCGTAGAAACTAGCCAAAGAAAATAAAATCTAAGAAAGTACAATATTCCTCATTGTACAAGAACAATAAAATACACAGCGGAAAAACTAAAACTGAGCTTCTCTTGAAACATCCAAGCATCGCTCCACTTGTAACCAAACCTGCACCTGAAATAAAGCAACTATAGTGGGGTGAGATACATCAAATCTCAGTGAGTTCCCTATCCTATAGATTCTCTCTGCTTTACAGGGTTCTATCAATCCTAACTCAAGTCAAGGGGAAGGGAAATGACCTTGAGTTCACAATCTCACACTATATGGAAACATGTCATGAGTTCATCAACTCAAAATATCACTAATCGATAACCACGCCAAGGCATCCCCTATTCCCGTCCTCTTCTACGTCTAGAAGTCGACCCGGGTCATGGATCCTTGCAACCTACTTGACATATGAATGGATTCAGGTTCTACGGGCCATAAACCGTTATGAACCGTCACTTCACACGGGCCATTAACCGTCACAAGCATACGCTCCCTGAGCGCCATTCGTACTGCACGCGGGAATCAAACCTGCCAAGTAGTCATGCATATGTTTCAGAGGAGCTCGAGACCCATGAAACGCAACTCAAAGAACCGGTTACGATTACGTGATCACACGCACAAACGTGATTGTATTCGACAATCACAAGGTCACAATGCCTTAAGGCCAAAATTTCCTTTTCTCAAAGAACACAAAGGTTCACACACATGTTCCATACTAGTGTCTCACTCTCCTCTAGACCATTACTCAGCAAGGATGCACATCTACATCGAATGCACGAGCATCGCCATCTAGATTATTTATCAATCATAATCACAACCTAGAATCATATCATTAGGTTTGGGGTAAGTTTCCTCACTCTTCCTAATTCATTTTAACATGCATATTCTCTCATTCACAGTTCACAATTAAATAGACATGGTATAACACACTGTACACAAGTAAAACATATAATAGCATAACATGTCAAACATAATCACATTATAGTTCATACACGTTTTAAGGCACACAAGCCACTACTATCCTCTACCAAGCATCCTTGGTTAAATCATGGTCTCACATCACCATTCACTACCTTATTGGATTATCTTTCCAAAGGCTTTGGACTCGTATCAATCGGATTCCCGATCCTTGAGTTTTGGTGGAAACCAAACTACATACATTACATTTCCATATTTTTCTTATCAATCCATGGCATATAACCATCTTTCTAATCCATTATCATATAGAGAATAAAATTAGCTTCCCGACGCTTCGAACGGGGACCAAAACAGACTTACGGTTCAAAAGTTATGGGTTTTTGAAAATAATATTTTTCTGAAAACTGACACTGTTAATCGGTTAACACATATGGTTAACCGATTAACCAATCTAAATTTCACGTAAAACACCATTTTTCACCTGTTAATCGGTTAACCAAATGTGTTAATCGATTAACAGTGTTCCAGAAGCATAAAAACACATTTTTCTTGATACAAAACCCATCCAAACTCAATCAAAACATATTGGGACATCAAAACAATTATTGACAGATGATTCTACACATATAGTGATCATACTACACAATTTATATCACATTTCAACCGCTAGATTCTTCGATTTGCTAAATTATTCATTTTTCCTCAAATTCAACCTAACTCTAAAACCTCAAGAAATTTTACACTAAAGTCTCTAGCTAGAACCCACCTGATAAACGAAGAGGAGTTTGAAGAAGATGATGAATCGATGAAGATGATCCATGAGTTTTTCTTCTTCTTCCATGGCTTTTTCCTCTCTTCCTCTCTTCTCCTCTCCCACGTTTCCTCTTCTCTGCTTTCTATCTTCTTCTCACCCACTTCTCTTTCCAACAAATATATATAAACCAAAATTATATAATATAATCCAACAGGGTAAAATATCTCCAATTGATATTTTATCGTCTCAACCCAATTGATCAATTATCAAAGTTACCTTAAAATACTTTCTTGAATTAGTAAATATTAATCCGTCTCTTTAATAAAATAATTGATCTCTTCAGAGTTCATTAGTTGCTCTATTGATTCCAATTGATAATACTTAAAGCACTTAGAGGATTCCATTAATCCAATTATCCAAAGATAGAGTACACAAAAGCTCATCTGATATCCAATTGAGCATTTCAATAATACGGGGTATTACACTCCCCCCCCCCTTAAATTGAAATTCGCCCCCGAATTTCCTTCGCTCAACAATAACCACAACTTGCATTATTGTCTTAGTTCCACACTCGACTTTACTTCCGTTAGAATTCTGACATAATCCATAGTCCAACTTGACTTCACAGACCAAATTCTTAATTTCACGAATTATCAAACTTCACGTTCTTATTTATACTCTTGTTCCAATATCAAGTTGACTTCTAACTTTGCCTTTTCCGTAATTCATCTGTTGTTTCTTACTAAAAGACTTGGTCGCAACTTACTTCGGAAAGAATGTACCATTCTACATCCCTCTACCGAGTCACAAAACGAAACCATAACACCTTATCTTGGTTCAGGGTAACAACCACCCATCCAATTCCCATGAGGTAATTCGGTGATTCCTTAACTTCATACAATTACTGACAACTATTCCTCCGTAAATCCTTCAACGTTCTAAACCACTCCCCAATTAGTCAAACGACTCCTTTACCAGTTCCATCTGGTCTGATGCTGTACATGGTACTCCTTACATCCGGTATTTCCTTTCTTTCGTGTCACTCTAAAAGGTAACACACTTAAACAAGATCTCCTTATTTCTTTATTATTATTATAAGTAACCATCCTTCTGATTCTTATTAATCCGACTGAACTCTTTCATTTGTCACCTTCGCCTGCGCAACTCCAATTCTAACAATGGGATACCACCAACTCTTAAGCACTACCACGTAGCTGATAGTCCATGGGGAACACACTTATCCACTGGGATCCTTACTAATCAACGGTACAAGAAACTTACTGACGTCCTATGGTAGAATAATTCCTTTGCCAATACATAATATCTTAACATCTGTCCAACACTCTCTAGACACTAAAGATGCAGGAGTTACACTGTTACAACCACAACATATACAATTCTCAATCCATTCCAAACTCGAATTAATGCATCCAAAATAGCTTAACAGCTTTCGATGCTAGTTACCACATTCTAAATCGATTATACCTATGGTTTTTCGACTTACTCAAGATTCGTTGTTGACACGAGATCTCATCCAACATCAACGTAACACCCACATAGAACTACAATCATATACGAGTCACCACTTATCAAAACTTAAACCATCCAAAGCACAATTGTGAGTTTTCCATACCACTCACCAATTCACAACAACACTCTACACGCACATACGCTGTCGAAGTCTATACCATGCTTCCCAATTAAATCCTCATCTCTCCATCGTTTTATCCATAACGATCCAAGTTACATACTTAACTTCGGAACGCCCAATTCTTACTCGTACTTAGAAAGATAACTTTCAAATTTCCTTCTCTGGGTAAACACAACTGTACACAACTCTTACGGAGTCCAAAACCAAAACCATGAACTCACGGAAGATAACACTTACTAAATTCTGACCAACCGCTCATACCTGAGTAACACCATAATTAAACACTGAAATATTCCTTACGGGGTCAACACTTCGTGAGTATTCTTTAACTTCACCCTCAAGGATTTCTCATACTCAACACAAACTCACAAGATTACTTCCTCAAACGTCAACTCCCTTGTCGTCTAAACAAATGGCCCACTATGTAACACCCTTCCAGAAGTTCTAATTTCCAACCACGAATACGTCTTTCATTTACTTGGAATTCCGTTTTACCTCACACACACTCTCCACTCGGAGCAACATAAGGTAACGAAACGCAGATGATGGACATTAAGGGATTTCACAATTTACACACATGTTAATCGATTAACCCTTTGAGTTAATCGGTTAACTCTTCAAAATTCAGTGCAAAACGCCATCCTTGCACGTGTTAATTGGTTAACCCCATTGGTTAATCGGTTAACAGTGCTGCAAAAATCAAAAATTAGTTTTCCTCTTAATTCAAAGCCATCCATACTCAACCATCAATCTGATTGGTTCTTACTTGAAATATCATTTTCCAACTCGCGGCTCCTTAACTTGTATAACATCACCAACCATAATCCACTTACGGTAATTCCGACAAGGTCAAAACATTCAGACGACACACTCTAACCAAGTGACAAGGTAGAATTCCAAATTCTGACGCGGTCACACGACAACTCTTCGGCGGGATAGTTCCCTTTTTTGCTTAAACAATTACACTGGCAGAAAACCAATAGTGACGACATTCTGGGGTTTTTAATCACAGTTCATACCTGATTCATCCCCAACCAAAAACCAACATACAACCTTGTTCTCTCACTTGAACTTCTTGGTGGGACATAATACTACAACATTCTTAGTCCAACAAAAGTAGATTCCGAATAGTCCGATTATTCACAAATATAGAAATTCTCTATACTTGAAAATAGATCGGGGTAATGCACCCTCTTGGAGAACCTTTCCATTACTTCGTACACACTAACCGGGATTTCTTACCCTTCGCTATCCATGGAACATCCCACTTTCGCCAAATTACTTAATGGAAAGTTCGCAACTGACAACTCTCATCAACTATTAACAAAACCCTTCCGGTATAAATCGCTCCATGATTTACACTTAGTCCGTAATACGTCCTAAATTGCTTTTTGTTGTTTTACCACAATCTTAACTCTGAAAATACAGTACTCACTGTTCTACAAGGTACGTCCCTTCACACTTGTCTCAAGAATAAGATTCCATTACGTACATTGTGACTACGGTGCTACTACTACGCTTGTTCTTAATACCAAGGTGTAACTTTCTCATTCCACATCATACTAATACGGTTCTCATGAGTAAACCATCTGTAATTACACTTCCTTAATTATAAGTTCATCAACACCTTAGAAATTCCATTGCATGTTCGTCCAGAATACATTTCCGTTGTCATTTCCTCATAATATACTGTCGATACCGTTTCCTACATCGTGCTTACTTTCGCTCTCCATTGTAACCCTATTAGGTCCAAATATAAAACCACCTCACTAAATTTTCCTTAAATCCAAGATACTTACTCTACTCCTTAACACACACCTCTTCCGGGCTGTCTCACTACACTTCCTGTTACCAAATGAAGTCCAAACTTTCTCCAACCCAATAACTTATACTGTTCCTTGGGTAATTCAACAATTCCAAATTGGTCTCTTACTAAAAACAGAAATCCTGATGTATTACCTTGAACTTAATCTCCACGCATAACTGAAGATACACAACTCATTTCTTACTCTTCTTTCGGCTCACACTTGTTTCACTTGAAGCATGTAAACACATCCTTGTGTTCCTTCACACACTTCTCTACTACTTTAAGTTTCCATAAAAGCCGAACGTCCTTAACTCTCAACTTTTAACCAATCAGAAGATATTGTTCCGAACACATTCCTTAAGGTACTCTCGTCCATTCAAGATACCTTAACGACCTTAGAAAGGAAGCACCAATAGTTATCTCACTTCCGGACCTTACGCCACGCATTCCATACAACAACTTTTCTTTTCCACGGAATGAGATTACTTGAAATCTTTATCCACACTAGTGGTCAATCCATCTCTACTTGCGATTTTACGTATTCCTTGATGCCTTAACCAATCGTCCGCTAAAGATCCTTAACCTTAAGACTCCATAACTTCCAAAGGATTGCTTGAGCAACACTCCACTCCTTAATTCCATGCTACCCAAGCATAACTTCTACTAAACCTTTAACTGAGCTGACCAAAACTCCACACTACTAACTCTTGGCTTGAGCCTACCCTCACAGCACAAGTTCCAACAGCACTTCAGAGTCCTCGCGGTCGCTCAACCATGATTCTACCTATCACATACATAGTATTAGGTTGATCAGACCCAACACTACATAGTATGATATTAAGTTTCATGATGGCAAGACACACATAAGAGGCAGGAATAGATTTACTTATGATGTTTCAAGGCTAGGTCGAGGATACGACCTGCTCTGATACCAACTGTAGTGCCCTGTATAATATATATGTAGAATAATACAATACACGCATTTTATTTGGTACTGACGCATCAAAAGTGCCTAATGGCATAGTTCACATACTTGTCCATTCTAAAAACACAAATACAATCTATGGCACAAGTCATGGAAACTAGCCAAAGAAAATAAAATCTAAGAAAGTACAATATTCCTCATTGTACAAGAACAATAAAATACACAGCGGAAAAACTAAAACTGAGCTTCTCTTGAAACATCCAAGCATCGCTCCACTTGTAACCAAACCTGCACCTGAAATAAAGCAACTATAGTGGGGTGAGATACATCAAATCTCAGTGAGTTCCCTATCCTATAGATTCTCTCGGCTTTACAGGGTTCTATCAATCCTAACTCAAGTCAAGGGGAAGGGAAATGACCTTGAGTTCACAATCTCACACTATATGGAAACATGTCATGAGTTCATCAACTCAAAATATCACTAATCGATAACCACGCCAAGGCATCCCCTATTCCCGTCCTCTTCTACGTCTAGAAGTCGACCCGGGTCATGGATCCTTGCAACCTACTTGACATATGAATGGATTCAGGTTCTACGGGCCATAAACCGTTATGAACCGTCACTTCACACGGGCCATTAACCGTCACAAGCATACGCTCCCTGAGCGCCATTCGTACTGCTCGCGGGAATCAAACCTGCCAAGTAGTCATGCATATGTTTCAGAGGAGCTCGAGACCCATGAAACGCAACTCAAAGAACCGGTTACGATTACGTGATCACACGCACAAACGTGATTGTATTCGACAATCACAAGGTCACAATGCCTTAAGGTCAAAATTTCCTTTTCTCAAAGAACACAAAGGTTCACACACATGTTCCATACTAGTGTCTCACTCTCCTCTAGACCATTACTCGGCAAGGATGCACATCTACATCGAATGCACGAGCATCGCCATCTAGATTATTTATCAATCATAATCACAACCTAGAATCATATCATTAGGTTTGGGGTAAGTTTCCTCACTCTTCCTAATTCATTTTAACATGCATATTCTCTCATTCACAGTTCACAATTAAATAGACATGGTATAACACACTGTACACAAGTAAAACATATAATAGCATAACATGTCAAACATAATCACATTATAGTTCATACACGTTTTAAGCCACACAAGCCACTACTATCCTCTACCAAGCATCCTTGGTTAAATCATGGTCTCACATCACCATTCACTACCTTATTGGATTATCTTTCCAAAGGCTTTGGACTCGTATCAATCGGATTCCCGATCCTTGAGTTTTGGTGGAAACCAAACTACATACATTACATTTCCATATTTTTCTTATCAATCCATGGCATATAACCATCTTTCTAATCCATTATCATATAGAGAATAAAATTAGCTTCCCGACGCTTCGAACGGGGACCAAAACAGACTTACGGTTCAAAAGTTATGGGTTTTTGAAAATAATATTTTTCTGAAAACTGACACTGTTAATCGGTTAACACATATGGTTAACCGATTAACCAATCTAAATTTCACGTAAAACACCATTTTTCACCTGTTAATCGGTTAACCAAATGTGTTAATCGATTAACAGTGTTCCAGAAGCATAAAAACACGTTTTTCTTGATACAAAACCCATCCAAACTCAATCAAAACATATTGGGGCATCAAAACAATTATTGACAGATGATTCTACACATATAGTGATCATACTACACAATTTATATCACATTTCAACCGTTAGATTCTTCGATTTGCTAAATTATTCATTTTTCCTCAAATTCAACCTAACTCTAAAACCTCAAGAAATTTTACACTAAAGTCTCTAGCTAGAACCCACCTGATAAACGAAGAGGAGTTTGAAGAAGATGATGAATCGATGAAGATGATCCATGAGTTTTTCTTCTTCTTCCATGGCTTTTTCCTCTTTTCCTCTCTTCTCCTCTCCCACGTTTCCTCTTCTCTGCTTTCTATCTTCTTCTCACCCACTTCTCTTTCCAACAAATATATATAAACCAAAATTATATAATATAATCCAACAGGGTAAAATATCTCCAATCGATCAATTATCAAAGTTACCTTAAAATACTTTCTTGAATTAGTAAATATTAATCCGTCTCTTTAATAAAATAATTGATCTCTTCAGAGTTCATTAGTTGCTCTATTGATTCCAATTGATAATACTTAAAGCACTTAGAGGATTCCATTAATCCAATTATCCAAAGATAGAGTACAAAAAAGCTCATCTGATATCCAATTGAGCATTTCAATAATACGGGGTATTACAATATTTGTTTGATAATAAGGCTCTAAACCCTCTGTGTCTCTTTCCGGCCAATTGAAGACAATACTTTTGCCGGCTTTCTTCAATATTAAAGGACCTCTACGAAAAAACATACACATATAAACATAAAGTGTTTTAGTATAAGTAAATTAAAGACTTAATCGTCAACAAAAATATAATAACATCAATCATATTTGGTAAGTACCTGTATCTCAGTCCATATCTTTTCTTTACCGGCATCCAACGATTTACTCCTCCAATTATCACTAGTGATTGGAATGTGCTGACGGACAAGTGAACCAATGTATGAAGATAACATTGAACCGTTAGGCTCAACTAGTTGGTTCTGTTCACTCCAATGTACATCAAATCTCATCCCTTTATCTCTAGCACTGATGATTCTCTTCATAATGGTTTTTCCTCTTTTTATTTCATGTTCTAGATTCGAAGCTTCATTCTGAGATTCCTGTGTATCTTGTGTCTCGTGGATGTCTTCCTGGTTATTAGACATTTTACCTGTAAGCAAGAAAAAAACAAAAAGTAAATGACAAATATAAACTCATAAATAATTAATACTTCACTGTTAATGAAATTGTAATTGAAAACATCTAACAAGATTCTGAGTTGCTGAAAACATCATTAACAGGTTACTTTCACTTCATTCTCAACCCTTTATCTAATATTCCTTCCATTTTAATTATCATATATAGTTGTTTGTTACTATAAAATAAGTATCTAAATAAAAACATGGCTAAGTTGGTACACAAACATCATTAACAGGTTACTTTCACTTCATTCTCAACCCTTTATCTAATATTCTATTATATATACCAAACAAGAACAACAATAATAGTTTAAAAATCAAGAGAAATAAATTTATAAACAAAAAACATCAACAAAAACAACGAACAACAGTAACAACGAACAACAGTAACACTGAACAACAGTAACATGCAAGAACGATTTACGGCCAGCAACAACGAACAACAGTAACAACGAACAACAGTAACATGCAAGAACGATTTACGGCCAGCAACAACGAACAACAGTAACAACGAACAACAGTAACAACGAACAACAGTAACAACGAACAATGCAAGAACGATTTACGGCCAGCAACAATGAACAACAGTAACAACGAACAACAGTAACATGCAAGAACGATTTACGGCCAGCAACAACGAACAATGTTAGAAGTAAGAACAGCAACAACAATGTTAGAAGTAAGAACATCAATGTACCCCTTCTTCGTCACGACGGCAGCAAAACGACGGCAATGGCAAAGGGTTTCAGCAGAGAAGAAAGAGAGCAAGCGTCGCGAGAAGAAAATGATTAGAAGCAGTTTCAGAAAATGAAATGAAATGTGTTTTATATTTTAATTAATAATGACCTTAGAGGGCGCTTTACTTAAAAAGCGCTTTCTAAGGTGAGGAGACTTAAAGACCTTAGAGGGCGCTTTTCTTAAAGCGCTTTCTAAGGTTTAACTTTAGTCAGCGCTTTTCTAAAGCACTCTCTAAAGGCTATTTTTAGAAGCCTTATAACAGCGCTTTGTCCTTAGAAGCGCTGTCTAAGGTTTACCTGAAAATGTCAAAAAATATAAAAATGAGTCTGGGGCGAGGGGGATTCGAACCCCAGACTCAAAGCATGGCAAACAAACACACAAACCTCCTTGACCAGCAGTACTGCGCCCTCATCCATTAGTTAGACTGACTCCATAAATATATAAAATAAGTTCACAACATATATATTTAAATATATTATTTGAATAATTTTAATTATAATTTAAATATATTAAATATAATTTGATATATTAATATAATTTAAAGTATATTTTAAATTATATGTTAATATAATTTATATATATTAAATATAATTTAAATAAGTTAAAATGTTTGTATTTAAAACATATATATTTAAATATATTATTTGAATAATTTTAAATATAATTTAAAATAAATTAAAATATAATTTAATATAATTTAAATATATTAAATATAATTTGATATATTAATATAATTTAAAGTATATTTAATATTAAAATATTTTAAATTATATATTAATGTAATTTATATATATTAATATAATTTAATAAGTTAAAATGTTTGTATTTAAAACATATATATTTAAATATATTATTTGAATAATTTAAATTATAATTTAAAATAAATTTAAATATAATTTAAATATATTAAATATAATTTGATATATTAATATAATTTAAAGCATATTTTAAATTAATATATTCTAAATTATATGGTTAACTTTAGACAGCGCTTTTCTAAATCGCTCTCTAAAGGCTATTTTTAGAAGCCTTATAACAGCGCTTTGTCCTTAGAAGCGCTGTCTAAGGTTTACCTGAAAATGTCAAAAAATATAAAAATGAGTCTAGGGCGAGGGGGATTTGAACCCCAGACTCAAAGCATGGCAAACAAACACACAAACCTCCTTGAGCAGCGGTACTACGCCCTCATCCATTAGTTAGACTGACTCCATAAATATAAAAAATAAGTTCACAACATATATATTTAAATATATTATTTGAATAATTTTAATTATAATTTAAATATATTAAATATAATTTGATATATTAATATAATTTAAAGTATATTTTAAATTATATGTTAATATAATTTATATATATTAAATATAATTTAAATAAGTTAAAATGTTTGTATTTAAAACATATATATTTAAATATATTATTTGAATAATTTTAAATATAATTTAAAATAAATTAAAATATAATTTAATATAATTTAAATATATTAAATATAATTTGATATATTAATATAATTTAAAGTATATTTAATATTAAAATATTTTAAATTATATATTAATATAATTTATATATATTAAATATAATTTAATAAGTTAAAATGTTTGTATTTAAAACATATATATTTAAATATATTATTTGAATAATTTAAAATATAATTTAAAATAAATTAAAATATAATTTAAATATATTAAATATAATTTGAAATATTAATATAATTTAAAATTCGTTTCCATACATAAAGGGCGTGGGTTCGACCCCCCCTTTTGCCAAACAATAAATACAGCGCTGTCTCAGAAAATGTTTAGAATTGTTTTATATTTTAATTAGTAAATGACTTTAGAGGGCGCTTTTCCTTAGAAAGCGCTTTCTAAAGTGAAAAGAAATTGAGCCCTATTAGAGCGCTTTCTGAAAGCGCTTTCTAAGGTCATACCTATAGCAGCGCTTTTTAAAAGCGCCCTCTAAAGGGATACCTATAGCAGCGCTTTTTGGAAAGCGCTGTCTAAGGTGGCACTCTTTTACATTCTTTTACAGCACTTTTGAAAAGCGCTTTCTAAAGCCTTTCTTTTAAGGCGTTTTTTTTTAGCGAAATTTTTTATTCTTTTTAGCAGTGCTTTTGCATAAAGCCGCTGTCTTTTTGGTGCTGTCTAATCATATTTTTGGCGTAGTGGCCCTCTACCTCTAATTTTGTTTGCAAAGTAAATAATATTTTACAAAAACAATTACAGGTGAAGACATGGGCGGTTGAAGAACTAGGATCATTAAACTAAGTTCTTACTGTCAAAGAACAAAATACAGATAAGGTGTTAAAGATCTCTTGTCAAGAACTAAACGTGAACTTATTCTTCTAATATAACTTAATTTATCATATTATAATGTTCTGGTGCAGATTGGAAGGTTATATGTTTAGTGAGCATTGGTGAAATAAGCATTCCACATAATTTTTAATAAACTCAGGTCTATATTTAATCACATATGTTTAGAACAACCGTGATTAAATATGTTGCATTAAATAAAATCACAACGGTTGGTTAAAGTAACCATTGTGGTAGGTAGCGCGCTACATGGATACAATCACGGTTGCACGACCGTGGTGGAAATCATCATACATACAATCACACCTTACCTCACAACGGTTGGACCAGCGTGTTGGTATCCTTTTTCCAACCGTTGTGATGTGTTTTCCGTAGTACTGTCACTATAGCAACTTTCTCCGGTAGGATCTTTGGCAACCGAGCATAGTTGAGACTACAAATCATATACGGGTAGATTCTGTAACTGGGCCGGGTTTCTAGTTTGAGAATTATTGCAGTGACAATCAGAACTAATGCAAGCTAATAACTTTTGTTTTCTGCCAGACTGTGAATTTGAATTAATACCAGCATTTTGGAAATTCTAGTAACAATAATCAGAAGTATCATAAGCTGCCTTTGGTAGAGCTCTCTGTGACTTATGTCACAACAGAGATTTTGTTGCTCTCAACTGATGACTCCATGACATATTAGTGGATGTTGATGAAAATGAACTAGGTTTTGGTTGCTTTTATAATGGCTTATGAGTAACCTAATTGATATAATAAGATACTTTGCTTTATTCTTGGGATTGTTACGACCAATAAATATTTAACATGCATTGCACGATCCTTTATTGATCCCTGCTACTTTATCATTTTCCCTTTCTTGGAAACTAATCTTGTAATGATGGCTTGTTATGCATTTATGACTGTAATTTATTTCTTTTTTCACTTTGTATTCTTTTTTATGTGACAAAAGGGGGAGAAAAGATAGTAAGTATTTAATTAGAAACTGAACCCATTCAGTTTGTACATAATGATCATTTATAATTTTTGTATTTAATTTTTTTTACATAATGGTTATTTTGCCCAGGCGACACATTTTAACTTTCTTGTACATAGAACTAAGGAGGAGCTTACAAACCTCAATCTTAGACTATTAGACTCAGAATGAGCTTACAAACCTCGTATTTTGATGTTGCCAAAGGAAGTTAAAATATTATTTTTAGTTTTCTTAAATATAGATCTAAGGGGGAGCTTACAAACTTTAACTTTGGATTATTTGACTCGGGGGGAGCTTACAAACCTCAGACTCTGATGTTACTAAGAAAATTAAAATACTTTTTCTCAAAAGTAGTACTTAGGGTGGGTTTACAGAACTCAACTTTGGACTATTAGACTCAGGGGGAGCTTACAAACCTCATACTCTGATGTTGCAAAGAAAGTTATAACTGCCCAACATTGTCCTTTAAATACTTATGTTTGTCATCATCAAAAAAAGGGAGATTGTTAGAACAAGATTTGTTCATGACATATATTCCTTGGGGTTTTGACGATAACAAAGTATTAAAAGAACAATGGTTATATTTTATGTGTGTTTAATGTATACAGGTTCTAATACTTATAGATATATATTCAGAATCTGATATACAAGGGCACACTTGAGAGAAGCTGAATTGCTAACTTCTGGTGGTGCAGAATCTGAAGAAAACTTTCTAAGTGATGTCTGGCGTAGACTCTGAAGCTGAAGGTCACAGCATCAGAAGAAGCAACATAATTGTCTCTACACCTGGTGAATGTAAATTGGCTTCTGGTGATCATTCAGAGTTAGTGATAAAGCTGAAGTTATCCATACTGCAGAAAGCAAGCTGCATTGTCAAATCAGTTTGTCAGCTAGAGTCTTAGTTCAAAAGGCTCAAGAAAAGTTAGCATGCTTTACAGATATCTACTTTCAACGACTCTATAGTACAAGATCTCTCTGAAGACTCGATGGTTAAACACGCTACACAATGGATCAAGATCTTTTGGTGTATTTATCTTCAACGTCTCTTGTACTATGGAGAAAGCAAAGACACTTGATTAAGTTATCTCTCCAATGGCAAGTCTTATGTAAATGCTATATAAGTAGCTGAAGGTTCAAACTAAATTTTTAATAAGGATCAACCTGATGGAGGAATAACAAGATCAGCAATTATCAACACAATCGAGCATGCAGAATTTCTGTTGTAGGTTGTAATTGTAAAAGCCTTAAGATTTCTTAAACATTGAATATATTAGAAATCTTAAGAGCTTTAGGTATTTGTTATGGTGATTTCCCTGTACCTCTGATATTTGTATCAAGTACACTTTGTTCTCTATTTTGATGAACATGTTGTTTAGTAGTTTAGATTAAGTCTCTCGCCAAGATGCTTGAGCCATGTGAGTCTTCTGCTATGTGCTAGAGCATTGAAAGTCTTAATCAAGTAGATTGATTGAGCAACCAAGTTACTCACCAAGATACTTGAGCCATGTAAGTATCTTGTTATGTGCTAGAGCAATGAAAGACTTAATCAAGTGGATTGATTGAGTAGAAGTCTTGAATTTGTGGGATTTAAGCAAGGAAGTCTCAAATGAAGGTCTGAGAAGAAGTCTTGAACTCGAGGGGTTTAAGTATGAAGTCTTAGGTTCGTGGAACCTGAGCAGGGAAGTCTTGGGCCTGATGGGCTTGAGCAAGAAGTCTTGGGCCTGATGGGCTTGAGCAAGAAGTCTCAGGTCTGAAGGACTTGAGCAAGAAAGTCTTAGGCTGAGGGTCTAAGCAAGGAAATCTTGAGTCTGTAGAACTTGATCAAGGAAGTCTTGAGCCTTAAGGGTTTAAGCAAGAAGTCTCGGACTTAGGGTATGAGCATTGTAAAAGTCTTATGCAGAATGCATAAGCGATTGTAATTATGATTTGATTATAGTGAAAATCTCTTGTAAAGAAAGGGGACTAGACTACTCTCATTTAGGAGGAAGCAGTATAAATCTTTGTGTCTTCTGCTATTATTATTTGCTTCTATTAACATTCCGCTGCTAAGTATAACCAGAATCTGAATACCAGTTTAGATTCTGAACTCTGATCAGACGCAAATTAAGAAAACAGAAAACATAATTCAACCCCCCTTCTTGTGTACTTTTCTCACCTTCAAAGAAATTATGTAAAAATAGATATTTCTAGTGGAAATTTGAATATGAAGACTACTTGCAATATTAACAAATACTTGGCGTGCGCGAGTGAGTGTTGTATACCCTGAACTATCGAGTTTGATTTCTACCGACTAGAAAAAGGTAATTACCCTTGGAAATGGTTGTAGAAGACTTGGAATCAAAACCAATTATCAAAGCACGTGAATGGTAAATAACAAAACCTAAAAGCTTAAAACCTACACGCGGGATAATCACATAAAGCAGTTTGAGCCTCATGAGATAGGATATTGTGGAGAATCAACGTTACCGACACCAGTAGGAACCAACTTTTAATGTACTTCCTCCTCAACCAATTTAGCACTACCTTGAGAGGTTAGTTCCCTCTATTTCTTTATCAAAAGTAGCTCTATTTTTAATCAAAAGATCACTACTATGAAAAACCCATTTAACAACGGTCGGAAATGACATATAATGACGGGGGCGAAGGCGTTGTTATGTAGAGTGTTGTTGTATATGAGGTACATACAATGACGGTCTTGGGACCGTTGTTGTATTCCAGTATGCGCGCACCATTTCACAACGGTTAGTTTACTCAACTGTTGTGATATAACTAAAGGTGATCTGGTTCGATTCTCAACAACAACATTTTTTATTTATATTATTCTGGTCAGCGTTTGACATACAACTACAGTTAGGTTTTATAATCGCTGCCAAAAATAGCCTGTTTTAAATATAAAAATTATCTGCTTATCAAATTCTTCCTATATTATATCCTGTCAAAACAGCTTCTGTTTACATGCAAACACAATATGTGCATCAAACACAATTCTTCCTATATTTTATCCTTATAAATGAATCAGAGAATTTACATCAAAAGAAATTTACATCAAAAGCTAAATGAATCAGAGATTTAAACTGCTAACATTGTTTAAATCAAAAGCCAACATTATTGATTTCATTATGTGCATCAAAAGCCAAAACTATTGTTCACATTATGTGCATCAAAAGCCAAAAATATGTGCATCAAAAAATGTTGCTGATATATCAAACAGCAGGAGCACCCTTAAGCACATTGTGGATATACGCCCAACATTTACGAAGATCCACAAAGTCCTCAACGGGGAATGGAGTTTCGTCGTTAAACATCTACATAAGAGCAAAAAATTTAAGATCATGCATGTCATACCCCAAATTTTGACCACCAAGATTTCCCATCATTGTGCAAATCATCATCACAATATGGATGAACCATCATGCCTCATCAATCTCCTCGAGGATTTGTTGAGCATTCACTACAATCAAAGATTAGGGTTTTGAGCCCTCTCAGAGCACTTAGACAAAGGATCAATCAAGAAATGACATGATCTTCAATTTGTCTAGTCTCTCAAACATCTACAAAGGTTCAAGAGGTCTCCCACATCAAGAATCAAGCACAAAGTTGCAGCATTCCCAGTGGATTAAACCTCCAGATCGTCAGTGTCACCAAATCAGGGTTTTGGTCGACCAGGGCCTCCAGAGGGAAATTTTCATCTGGGCATGAGCCAATTCTCCAAAATATAACTCAAGATACTCCAAGGGACTTCATGGAACCAATCACCAAGTCAATTTAGCCTCAGAGGGTGCATTTACCAAAAATCAGGAATTAGGGTTGACCTAATTCACCCCTAAGTTGACTTTTGGGACAAAGCATGAGCCATGACCTCAAGACATGATTTGAGGGTCTCCAATACACTACATTGATCCATTTGCAACAATGGATTGATCCAAGAAGCCTGATCCACAAGTTTCAATTTCATCTGGACCACAATTAGGGTTTTGATGAAAAAGTCAATTGTACCTTTGACTTTTGATCAGGACATGCTCCCAAACCTTGGGACATGATTCAATACACCCTACAACACCTATGGAACACATCCATTAGGTTTGATTTAGGTCAAGGACTTGATTTCACCAAGGATCGCACAGTTTGGAATTCATCTGATAAAAAGTCAACTGTGCACAAAAGTCAAGTTTGACTTTTGGAATTTTTTTCACAATTATGGTTCCTTGACCCTAAAACAATGTTAATATGTGATTAGAATCATCATTCATTAAGAAAAATCAAATAAAGTGAGTTAACTTGTAAAAGGGGTAACCATAAAAACTTAGAATTTTTCTAAGTTATGGAACAAAGTGGCTAGGGTACCAACTTCTAAGGATCATAACTTGATATCCAAACAACCATTTTGGATGATCCAAAGATGGATTTGTAGCTCTCATGGCATACTTTAAAAGTGTCAACTACGCCTCATTCCAATTCCTCATGGATTTTAAGTTATGGAGTGATCAAAATAGCTGAAAACACAAAAGTGACATTTTTCCAACACTTAGTGAAATTTTCACTAAGTCAGAATCTGCATTATTTTTTCCCAAAAGTAGAGGCATTTTTCATTATAATTCAAGTTGGATCAAAACCAAAGTTAGACATCATGTTGAAATAGGATATATCAGCTTTCCAAAATGTCCAAGAACTCCATCAAATTCCATCTAAGCTAGGAGTTATGATGACTGCAATATGCCTTGATGCAAATTTTCATGCAAGACAGATTTATGCATTATGGCTCTATTTGATCAAATTGTGCAAAAACAAGCATGGTTATCCATCTACACACCTCAAAGGGGAACAAACAAGGGACAAGCACTGATCTATCAGCCTCTAAAGTCCCCAAATCTACAATAGCCATGCCAAACCTAAAAAGCCTAAAAGAGGCCAAGACTCCAATTTTGTCTCCAAGCATTCAATGGATGCACTAAGGTGGCATAAATCAAGCATATTCCAACTGAATAAGTCAAGGATAAGCTCTGAACCAAGGAACCATAGGCATGTTCTCTAACCTCTAGTTAATGGCTAGAGGAGACTTGAGATTCTATTTGATCCACATTGGCCAAGGGTCTGCTGCAGTTGCCATTCCCTATTCCTTGCAAAACAAACTTGTCACACTATAAATAGACCTCATTTCTAATCAGTTTGAGCACACCAAAGGCCTATAACACTTGCCTTTCTCAAAATCACACTTTCACTTCCAATTTTGCCTTCTAAAGCAAGTCACTATCGGGTTTTGAGTTTGAGAACAATTCCAACCAAACCAATCACACACACACCTCATAAACATCATATAGAAGTGATCCAAACACTTAAACAACATCTGGAACACCAGATTCTCAAAATCACCAGCCATCTGCACAAGCCTTTGACAGATTTGTAGTTGAGGTGCCAAATCAAGTTCCAGCTTAATTCAATCCACTCCAAGCATTCAGACACACTCCATAACACCTAAGGAAGTTGTCCACATCATTGGAACCAAGCTGTAACACCTCCAACCTAGAACTCGATCACCAGCTGCAAGAGGTAAGCCTCAACTTGGTCATCTCATGATTCATGCATATTTCCTCGCACAATACTTTTGCCATATGTTCATAATCATGCATAGAATGTTTCCCCTCTATTAATTGCTTTGTATGAATCGTGTGTGAAATTTCTGAGCCTTCATGCAAAAATTAGGGTTTTTGAGGTTTCTCTTTTATTTCTTATTCCATGCTTAAAATAAATGAAATTAAATGCCATAGACATGATCGTGAGGTGAAAACGAGTAGATTGATATGTGGATTGTGTGATTTCATCAAGTATTCAGTGAGATTGATGAGAAAATGCAAATCTGAAGAAACAGTGGGGGTCGCGCGTGTTCTTCCCTTGTTCTTGGCGCCATTTTTTGAATTTTCAAATATTTGAATTTGGTGATTTTATTTAATTGATTAAAAAATTAATTTTTTCTCTGAGTTTTAATGATTTTGAGTTGATTCTTTTTTCAATAATTCACAAAAATGTTAAAATATTTTATTTTACAAAAAAATCCCAAAAATATTATTTATTTCATATACTTGATATTTTTGCAAAGAATTAATTTTTATTTGTTTTTTAACATTTAAAATATTTTTTTCCTTCTTGATTTTCCAAACTTAATTGATTTTCAATCATTTTGTGGGTAAAAACATGATTTTTGAAACATTGATCCAAGATCATAACACATTTCTCACATGTTTTCAATAATTTTTATTAATTTTTAATCAAAATTAATTACATTTTTAATAAAATTAGGGTTTTGATAAAATCCACCCTCATCAATTTTATTTCAAATCATTGGGCCTCTTGATAGAGTGTAAGTCTCATCCCCTTTGTAAATAAACCTTTTTGGGCCTCAGTCATTGTATAAGTCCCAGTATGATTTTCAAAATAAACGGTGTGATCACTGTTTTTCATCCGGGCATCTCCTTGAGTTATAAGCCCCGACTCTTGTATAAAAATAATTTTTTGGGCCTCTTAATAGAGTGTAAGACTCAATCCCCTTTTAACCAAAACCTTTTTGGGTCTCAGACGTTGTATAAGTCCCTCTGTGTTAAAGAAATCTCTGCGCGATCGCCAGTTTAAAACAAAATAACCTTGGGCCTCTCCTTGAGCTATAAGTCCCATTCATTTTCTTTAAAATCTTTGGGCCTCTTGAGAGAGTGTAAGACTCATTCCTTTGTACATAAAACCATTTTTGGGCCTCAGTCACTTGTATAAGACCCTGTACAAATTCAAAACAATGGTGCGATCACTGTTAAAATTTGGGTCTCTCCTTGAGCTGTAAGCCCCGATCTCTGTACAAAATACTTTCTCCTTTGATTTTGAATCCAAATATATAGTTGTTATCAAAACTTTCTTTAATTTCTTTGTTGAATAACTAACAAAACAGCATGGAAGCTCTACAACAGGTAAGTGTATACCTGTTTTCTTTATCCGTTTTCATGTATATAAACTGTATTGTGGGAAGCTGCGCATGGTTAGTCTTCTTTCATACCCTTTTTAAATACTTGTCATATATCAACTGTATATATACTAGTATAGTTATTTAGAGTCTTCCCCGGCAACTACGTCTAGAACAAGGTAAAGCCTCGTTGGCCACTCTTAAATGCAAACAAAACTAGATCCCCCCTAGGATTCCAGATACAGTATTCCCTCCTCTTAGGGTTAAACAATATGGAACAAAGAGAAAGGCAGTATTCCTCGTGAACCTTTTCTCAGACTGTCACCCCTAGAAATTGTCAAAGAAATTCAACTCCCCAGAGGTGATCTATTCTCAGTGAATGGCATCTCTTGAGGTTCTTCAAACCTCGAACTTTCATGAAATGATCTCTTCTCGGTGAATTGCATTTCTTGAACTTCTCTCGGTTTGGGACCCACAGGCTTCCTAAAGGCATCCCCGCCTCCTCTTGGGAGTTGTACAAGGACCCCTCGGCTTCTTCGAAGTTCCCATGCCTTCTCTTGGGCTTAATACAAGGACCCTGACGACCTCTTAAAGGTATAAGATAGAACTTAGTCATCCTTTGCTAGAGCAGTCTTTCCGGTGTCAAATCTCATACCACTTTTAGGGTTGGTTCTCATCCCTTAATGTCCGTGCCTCCTCTTGGGCATCGTACAAAAGATAAAACTCTTCCACACTAATAGACTTGGACAATCTAATCCCCTTGAGTCTCAAAGACATTCTCAAGTTCCCTTCAAACATAGGAAGAAACCCCGGTCACTCTGGACCGATCTCCAGCAAAAACCCAGTCTCTCTCATGAGATTTCCCCAACCAGGGTCAGCTTATTCCCAAATTAGAACCTCAAGGCATCTGATACCTCAACTCTTCTGTCATCCTCAGCAAGAGTTGACTCCCCACTTGGACCTGCCTAGGGATCTCAAGAATCCTCAGCAGTAAGATGGTCTCCTCTTAGGCTTTGTATAATGATCCTTTCCTGGTTTCCCAGTAAGTTAGCCTCCTCTTAGGCTTTGTATAATGATCCTTTCCTGGTTTCCCAGCAAAGTTAGCCTCCTCTTAGGCTTTATCTAATGATTGTCCTCAGCAGACGCCCATACAAACACTCTCTTGTTGAGTTAAACCCTTTAGCCTCTGTCTTGGGCTTTGTACAAGACAGACAAAAGCACTCTCTTGTTGAGTTAAACCCTTTTAGCCTCAATCTTGGGCTTTATACAAGACATAAATCTCCCTCTCTTAAGCTTGGGACAGATATATTCCCAAGTGGAGTCATTTCCTCCCAACCTTCCTTTAAGCTTCGAGGAATGATTCTCCCCAAAAAGAGTCAAACCCATTTCAGCCTCCATCTTGGGCTTTGTACAAGATACATATAAAAACCTCCCCAACGGAGTCAAAATCCCTTTTAGCCTCAATCTTGGGCTTTGTACAAGACAGAAAGAACATTTTCCCCAAAAAAGTCACACGTTTAGCCTCCTCTTAGGCTTTGTATAATGATATTCCCCAAAGAGTCAGTCTCTTTTTTTGCCTCAATCTTGGGCCTTGTACAAGATACCGCTATATACACTCTCTTGTTGAGTCGGTCTTATCCAGCCTCCTCTTAGGCCTTGTATAAAGAAATCCCTGGCTGAGTCAATCAACCTTTTAGCATCAACTTTGTGCTTTGATCAAGGCATACAAAAAATCAACGATCTCTCTTTAGAGATGACAAATTCTCTCTCAAAACCTTTTAGCTTCACTTCTTGGGCTTTGAACAACACACAAATAACCTTTCAGCTTCATATCTTGGGCTTTGAACAAGATACTAAAAACATCTCTTTCCCCCCTTAGAATAGGTGGGAACTACGATTACTCTGATTTCCTTGTTTCGTTTAAACGGGAATACGTAGGCATAAGATTGCGAAATCTTAGCGAGCATACTAAACAAAAAACCATAGGTCTCGTACCTTCATACTAATCAAAAACTCAGGTTTCATACCTTAGCTATCATCATCATCATCATTTTCCACAAAAAAACAACAAAAACTCACTCACTCACTCATCTTTCCCCAGAAACTTTCCCAACCCATCAGCAGATAAACACCATCAATTACAAAGCAGAACCTGAACCTAATAACCTGTGGATAACCACATATAGGATGGGAAATTAACAACTCCCCATTGTATAACCTGACCCCGGACTCCCCGAATCTCTTTTAAGCGTTTGTTCAGTTAATCATTCGCATGCAATGTTAGTTTTAGATAGCTTCCATTTCCCTTCCAGCTTCACGGGATAAATAAGAAATCAGAAAGTAGCACCCCTCTCCTTTGAGGAGACACCCTTATTCAGGGATAAGGTGGTCGCGTCACCGACAAAAATCGTTCGCTACAGAAAAATGGCGACTCTGCTGGGGAGACATTTTGTTTGTTTATTACTAGGATTATAGAGGTCTAAGATGTTAGGACAAATATATATACTGCTTTTCCTAATTGATATCCGTGTTTACTTTTCTGCTAATGGGAATGTGTGTGATGCCGCATCTGGAAAAATTGAGTATACACCTAAGATAAGTGATGGCACTAGATGAGTAATCTTAAAGGGAGTGACTCCCAAATAAGAGACCTCGGTCGACCATCAAATCAGTGGAGACACCCTTTGCGGATTCAATACCTATACGACTTCGGTTGTTGAAAGCAGATTGTTCGATTGTGGTTGTCCGTGAAACTGAGGATTTTAGTAGACTGAGACCTTTTTACAATTTAGTAGTGCAGAAGCTATCAAAAATAGTTGTCATGCGATACTACCCTCGTTTGAGATTACTCTAAGATACTGCAGCTCGCTCGGGTGAACCAGCCTGTTGTTGTTATCCCAAGAGGGGTCAATGATTTTGAGAAACAGGTACAAAAAATCACCAGTACAACCTTGGGGATGGGTACAACCATCACTTCATGACACCGAACCTTTGACCCCATGTTTTTTCTATGTTTTTGTGTGCTGCATTCATGCATTCATTTCATCTAAAAAACTTTAAACAAAGAAAAATCTTCTCTTCTAGTCTCTCTTTTAAAATTAAACTAAGACAAAGATTGCAAATATCAGAGAGAAGAAAGATTGTGTTATGGATTTTGGTAGAAGGAAAACTCACAAGTACACTTTCAAGGTTCCAAAACTAGAGGATTTGAGAGGGTTGGCAAGGATGATCACCAACCCTGATGCTTTCAGAGCTAAGTACGGAGGACTGCTGTCTCTGTTAAGGGTCCATGTAATTGAAGAAATCCTGTCTACACTCATTCAGTTCTACGATCCAGTCTATCACTATTTCACATTCCCGGATTATCAACTAGCACCAATGTTAGAGGAGTACTCTCACCTGACTGATCTACCTATCACTGATCAAGCTCCCTTTTCTGGAATGAAAGAAATTCCAAAGGATCAGACCATCGCAAGAGCAATCTATTTGGATGAGTCAGAAGTCAAGACTCACATGACCACTAAGGGTGGAATCCAAGGTTTTCCAGCCAAGTTTTTGATGAAGAAGGCTCTATACTTTGCTAGTATAGGGAACGAGACTGCTTTCGAAAGTATCTTTGTGCTACTCACATACGGGTTATTTCTATTTCCCAACATTGATAACTTCGTTGATATCAACGCCATTAAGATATTTCTAATTAGAAACCCTGTACCGACCTTGCTCGTAGACGCTTATCATTCTATACATTTAAGGAATTTGTACAGCGGAGGAATGACCACATGATGTGTACCCCTGCTATACAAATGGTTCACTTTCTATTTACCTAAGTCTACTGCTTTCTAGGATCACAAGAGTACTTTACGTTGGTCACAGAGAATCATGTCTCTTACCAACTCTGACATAGATTGGTACAATCAAATCTATGACGGGATCAGAATCATCGATCGTTGTGGAAATTTCCCTAATGTACCCCTCATAGGAACTAAAGGAGGAATCAACTATCATCCAGTTTTAGTTCGTTGTCAATTGGGATACCCCATGAGACATGTCCCGCAAAATGTTCATCTGGAAGGTCTTTTCTTCAAGGAAGGAGAAAATGACAGGGCGCTAAAGACAGAAATAGTGCATGCCTGGAAACATGTTCACAGGAAAGGAAGAGAGTCTCTAGGAAAACCGGATTGTGTCTCTGTGGAACCTTATCTCTAGTGGGTACAAACTAGAGCTCTCAAACTGAGGATGCCTTACCCTCGTCAAGAAGTTCTTCCATTAAAGGAATATGTCCTTTATTTTATGTCTAATACGGAAAAACTCCATGTTACTCTCAGCAAAGTTCAACAGGAGAAGAAGTCTTAGAAGAACAAATACCGTATTCTCAATGTGGAGTGTAACAAACTACAGCAACTGTTAAAAGAAAAAGATGCTCTGATCTAGATTTTAGAGCAACATACTGTAGAAAATCAAGAAGACCAAAGGAATTTGCACGCTCCTTTCACCTAGCAAAGGAATGACAACCCGACAACGGCTCAAGAGCCTCAGTCAAAGAAAAGGAAAGTACCAAAACCAGCACCTGAGCTCTCTTCAAAGAGGACTCCGGATCCATAAGTTTAGACATTTCCTTTTTCAGCACTTTGTAAACCATTGTATTTCCATTTCTGCAATCTTTGAATTCAATAAAACGGGGTTTCCCCACTATTTGATATTTGCAATCCAATTGTCGAAGTTTATTTTGATTAAACAAAAAAATAATTAATATAATCATTGCATTGCATTCATCATCTTTGCACTATGCATCCTTCTTACCTACGAATTTCACGTTTGTGTCTCGATTCTAGAGTCAAACTGTCTCATTCATACAATATTCGGGCCAATCAACAGAAAAAAGATGGATAATCTCGAGGAAGAGAACGGAGAGTTGAGAGAAGAACTCGACGCTCTGAAAGAAGATCTGAGGAAGCTTCATAATGACATGCAAGCTCTGACAGAAGCTCAGCTACAAAGGACTGTGATTTCAGAGATCACATCAACGCCCATAGTGGAGAAGTATGATCATCGGTATAACATGCCAAAACATCATCCCTGGGGCATGCCTATTAACTATATCCCGGAAGGATATATTCTGCCGATCACTGAAGATCCGGGAACTGCAGCAGGAACCACTGGGCCTGAAGGTTACAAACTTTGGGAAAGTGAAGATGCCAAGGGCATGACAGCAACTTCTGAAGGTTACAAACTTCGAGAAGCACCAAGAGTCACGACCGTAATGATTGTACCACCACCCGTGGTACATACTATCCCGGAAGGACAGATTCCACAGATACCTTCTGGTGGAAACGAAAGTATGGATGAGAAAATGAAGAAGTTCTAGGAACAATTCATGGAGATACAGAAGGAACTGCAAGCCCTTTGCGGTCAGGATCTATTTGGAAAGGACGCTGCAAACCTGTGTTTGGTCCCCAATGTGAAAGTTCCGCATAAGTTCAAGGTGCCAGAATTTGAAAAGTACAATGGTAACTCTTGCCCTCAAAGTCATTTGTGATGTACGCTCGGAGAATGTCAACTCAGACAGAGAACCAATAGCTACTGATCCACTCTTCCAAGATAGTTTAACCGGTGTCGCGCTCAAATAGTACATGGGATTAAACTGCACTAAGATTGCCACTTTCAGAGATCTTGGCGCTGCCTTCGTTCAACAATATAAGTATAACCTGGACATGGCACCGGATAGAGATCAACTCAGAGCCATGTCGCAAAAGGACAAGGAAACCTTTAAGGAATATGCTCAGAGATGGCGTGAAATTGCCGCCCATATTTGTCCACCTCTTGAGGAAAAAGAGATGACAAAAATCTTCTTGAAAACCTTGAGCTCATTTTATTACGACAGAATGGTCTCCAGTGCGCCCAGCGATTTTACTGAAATGGTAGGCATGGGAGTTCGTCTTGAGGAAGCAGTTCGAGAGGGACGTCTGGTCAAAGATGTTGGATCATCAAGCAGTACTAAAAGATATATAAGTGCTCTCCCTAAGAAAAAAGAGCAAGATATTGGTAACATCTCTCTCGAAAAGCAAAGGCGACGGTACCAACTAGTAGCAGTGGTAACTCCTGCTATCAACCCTGCACATGTTCCTACGTATCAACCTCAGGTTGAACAGAGCCAACCGAATCAACAATAATTTCAGCAAAGGACACAACAGCCTCTTCAGCAGGCTCGTCCTCCATACAACAACAACCGTGCAACACGACCACCAGGGTTTGACCCTATACCAATGTTGTACGCAGAACTATTTCCATTACTACTAGTCAAAGGAAACGTCCAAACCAAGTCTCCTCTTGCGATACCGGAGAATCTGCCTTTTTGGTTCAAAGCGGATCAGACTTGCCCTTACCATCAAGGAGGACCAAGGCATAACATAGAAAACTGTATCAGTTTCAAATCTGATTTGCAAAAGCTTGTCAGGAGCGGGGTCTTATCCTTCAAGGATACAAATCTTAATGTTCTCACGAACCCGCTGCCTCAACACGAGAAAGATGCGGTAAATTTGATAGAGGGGGAGTTTAAGCACAGCTATCAAATTCATGATGTACTCTTATTAAGGACCAACTTGGTCAAGATGCATTGCAGACAGAGCGAATACGGTCATGTGTCGTCTCATAATTATCACCAGTGTGATATCTGCTCTAAAGACAATCAAGGATGTTCTATGGTGCAAACAGCTCTACAGGAACAGATGGATCTCGGATGGATCCAGGATCACCGAATTCGTGAGGTCAACATGACTTACATGAATTCCAACATCATTCAAAATCACAACATTCTAGCAATGAATGTCAACTTGGTGGCAATACACTCAAGGCAAAGCCAACATCACTATCTGCCACGGCACGATTATAATTCCTGTCCGATCTGCTCGATAAACAATCAGGGATGCTCTTTTGTACAAGAGGCCCTCCAGCGTCAGATGGATCTTGGATGGATTCAAGATTAACACGATAGAATTCATTATCAAGTAAATATGATTCAAATTTTTGATATTCGTTTGATGAATACCAGCTTGGTGGAGTTACACGCTACACAAGTCCAGCTCGGTTTTCTGACTTCGCACAATTATCAGAACTGTAAAGTATGTCGTGAGAGTGACCAAGGATGTGCTCTCGTTCAAAGGACTTTGCAACACTTATTGAACCATTGGTGACTTCCAATCTATCTAGATGAAGACACGCAACAAGTCAGCATGACTGACAGAAACCCTATTAGGCATCAAAGTCAGGATGTTCGATCAATGGAAATAGATTTAGTAAGGTTACACTGCATACAAAGCGGGCGTGGCCAGGTGCCACCACATAACTATGAGCGCTGTAGAGTTTGCTCGGAAGATTATCAAGGATGTTACCTCGCGCGAGCAGCCCTTCAAGGTCAGTTGGACTACGAAGAGATTCGACCGTGTCCAAGCTCTGGATCAATCAACTTGATGCCAGACTATTACGCAGATCAAATGAAAGATGTTGTCGTAATCTCTGATCATAAGAGGACCAAAGGTGTTTGCGCCATCATCCCTCTACTTAACAAATCAAAAGCTCCTAACTAGGAACTGATCGAAATTACTTACAATTGTCAGAAGAATCGGAAGGCTCTTGTAGTTATCTATCTGCCAGGACCCCTACCGTATGAATCAACTAAGGTTATCCCTTACAAATACGGTGCCACAACAATTGAGAATGGAAAGGAAACTCCATTACCCTCTGTAACACCCCTTCTATACCCCGTACAAAAACGGAATAAAAAAATAATCTTATAATAAAACGTCAGAGCAAAGATTAAGTCATTTAGATATAAACAGAGATGTCACATCAACGTGAACTAAAAACAACCTGCTCATAAAGATATATAACACCTGGATAGTTTTTATAAACAAAGGAACTCCGTTCCAAAATATCAGCATTCAGTTACAGAATTAAAGCGGAACATCCATAACTAATGTCATCACAAAATATAAGTATGTCATATACATATTCATACAAGGCCACTATATACAAGCTAAAAGAACATCTACACTCGAACCCCGACTACCCGTGTTACATATCAGAGCCGACGGAACGACAGAAAGACGAAGACACTAATCTTCGCAAAAGACCTCCAGCGTCTAATCTGCAATGCCATTACAGCATTAAACCACAGCAGAAGGGTGAGAAACAGGATTATAATATAATTGCATATCATTATATAACACTTAGCAAAATATGCACAATTATTCTCACCACACAAATACGATACTTGTAAACAACACAAGACATATTAAACTCATTTCACACATCAATCACATAAGCATATACATTAACACAATGCATAATAAATCCTTCTCAAAATTCAACACATAACATTCATGTAATGAATTATGCAAATGCACAGAGACCGACACAACGACTCTACGCATGCGGTACCAATCCAACCTTGTAATTCATTAGTCCCCCAAGAACTCTTGGAATCATCGCTCGTTACATAGAGTAACTCCCCGTCGGGCCTACGATGTTCCCCGTCGCTATAAACCATTATTTCAGGGCGTACGACGTTTATGGATTGCTTTAGTCCACTATTTCAAGGCGCACAATCCGATTGCCATAGTCCACTATTTCAGGGCGCACAATCATTTGTGATTAATCGCTTCTACCATTATTTCAGGGCGTAAGACGATAAAACTGATTCATCTATGAATCTTCCAATGCAAGAATGCATATCATGATACTTGACACATTAATGACTCATGCCAACATCAAATGCTCATGCATTAACAATAATCATGTATTTCAAGTACATATAAAGTAATGCACACAATTGCCCAAAATGGCCACAAACACCAATATACCATTCCACAACATCAAATTCCCATCAAGGAATCATCACACAAGCCATCTCATAACATATCATAATATGTCTTACAATATTGAAAAATAACTCAAAATTCCATTATTCGGTTTTCCGAAAAAGTCGGCTAAAAGTCGGCCAAAAATAATATTTTCTATCATCATCAAAAAGTACTCATCGACAGCTTCGATTCGGTATAAGGAACTCTTAAATACGATAAACGGTTAACAAGATATGAATATTTCAAAATAACGCAAAAACATAAACCGGACGCCCGACACTACGAAACGGTTCGTAAAAACTGTACCGATTGGACCAAGTTCAGACCCCAAAACTATTTTTCCTAGAAAGAACATCTCGTTAGCTTTCCAACGCTTCGAACGGGGGTTAAAACCGACTTACGGTTCAAGAGATATGAATTTCCGAAGTTTCCCCGACAAACCAAAATTTCCTGGTTCAGCACAGTATGTATCGATACATAGGCTTATGTATCGACGCATAGAGGCCACATGTATCTATACATAGCACGCATGTGTCGACACATGCTGTAGTGAAAATGCTGTTTTCCCAAATTTCTTCAGTATGTATCGATGCATAAGGGTTATGTATCGATACATAAACCATTTCGTATCGATACATAGCTGTTATGTATCGATTCATAACTCTGTTTTTCCTCAAAAACCAGATTTTTCAAATTTCTCCCTTGCTGCCACTTTTCTGAAATGCCCGGAAACTCGACTAAATCGAACATTTTCATCGAAACAAACATATACGCGCAACCACCAAATACATAAGAACAATTTAGAACACATAAACGAAATTTCTACGACGTTCGATTTTTCGATTAAATTTCAACCTTTCAAAAAAACCAGAATTTTCAAACATCACCAAATCGAATAAAAAGCACGCTATACGACGACCTAACCTTACTCGATACAACTACGTAGTTTATTTCGAATTCTAACCGCGAAAACATCGGTTTTTATCGATTTCCTACAATTCGACCTAAACGGACAAAATAACGGAAACATAACGAAAACTAACCAAAACATAACCAAACTTCATGAAACTTTAAACAGCAGCTCACATACATATAACCAACCAACACATGTATTTATACGACTTTTTGACCGTAAAAACATCGGTTTCTATAGATTTCGTCCAATATGGCATAAACGGAAACATATGGAAAACCAACCAAAACATCCACACAAAACATACATAATCATACACAATCAATATACTAACCGAGTTTCACACCCTTACCCGATTTAATCGTGTTCTAGAAAGTCGGGAGATTGATTTCTTCCTTCACAAGTTTTTCCTCTCTTTTCTTCTTTCTCTTCTCTTTTCCTCTTCTCGCTTTTTCTTCTCTTTTGGGAAACTCTTACTAACTTTTCCTTTTCTTCTTTTTCTAAACTTATACTAACTATTTTCTTTTATATTTTCTTAACTTAAAAATTCTAAACATTTCTAATAAATATCTAAACTAACTATTATTAACTAATACTATTAATTATGAAATATGTCAAATACCCTCTATTCCAATTTTCCCCGCAAACTCTCAAAAACGATAAAAATACACAATGTGCAAAAATAACATATATTCACACCAATTAGCAATTAACATAAATATTGCTCAATTAAAAATAAAGACTCGACCAATTAACACCAAAAAGCACGGGAAAAGGAAATATTAAAAACGGACCGTTACAACTCTCCCCCACTTTAGAAATTTTCGTCCTCGAAAATATTATCTGATTCAAACAACTCCGGATACGACTCCCGCATCCGACTCTCTAATTCCCACGTCAAATTGCCCTCAGCAGCGCCTCCCCACGCCACTTTCACAAGTGCAATCTCCTTGCCTCTTAACCTTTTCAACTCGCGATCTAAAATCCTCACCGGTAAAACCTCAACCGTAAGATTATCTCTTACCTCAACCTCTTCCATCGGAATCACATGAGACGGATCTGGAACATACTTCCATAGCTGTGAAACATGGAAAACATCATGTAGATTCGAAAGATTCGGTGGCAATGCTATCCTGTAAGCCACTGCACCAACTCTTTCGGATATCTGATATGGACCAATAAAACGTGAAGTAAGCTTCCTCGACTTCAAAGCACGTCCAACACCAGTCACCGGCGAAACCCTCAAAAACACATGATTACCCGCTTGAAACTCAAGATCTCTTTTCCTTTTATCATGATAACTCTTTTGCCTACTCTGAGAAGCTTTCATCTTCTCCCGAATAAGTTTCACCTTTTCCGTCGTTTGTTGAACTAACTCAGGTCCAACTACTGCACTTTCACCAGATTCATGCCAACACAAAGGTGTTCGACATCTTCTTCCATAAAGTGCCTCAAAAGGTGTCATTCCGATACTAGAATGGAAATTGTTATTATACGTAAACTCGATCAATGAAAGAAAACTGTCCCAAACTCTACCTTGCTCAAGAACACAAGCTCTCAGTAAATCTTCCAATGACTGAATTGTTCTCTCCGTCTGACCATCAGTCTGCGGATGATAAGCAGAACTCAATCTCAGCTTAGAACCTAACGCCTTTTGCAAACTTTCCCAAAATCTGGAAGTAAACCTCGGATCACGATCAGAAACAATACTCAACGGGACGCCATGCAACTTCACAATCCCACGGATATAAATCTCAGCCAAACGCTCCATAGAATAACTGATATCAATCGGAATGAAATGCGCCGATTTAGTCAGTCTATCCACGATCACCCAAATAGCATTATGCCTACTCGGAGAATTAGGCAAACCCGTCACAAAATCCATCGATATACTATCCCATTTCCACTCAGGAATATCCAACGGTTGCATTAATCCTGCAGGCCTTTGATGTTCTACCTTTGACTTCTGACAAGTCAAACACGCATACACAAATTGAGCCACATCTCTTTTTAAACCAGACCACCAAAAGATCCTCTTCAAATCTTGGTACATCTTATTAGCACCAGGATGTATACTCAAACTACTCTGGTGTCCTTCCTCAAGAATCATCTTTTTCAACTTTGCATCATCCGGTATACAAATTCTACCACGGAATCTCAAAATACCCTGATCATCCACTTTAAAGTCACCATTCACTTCTTGATTCCCAACAAGCAACAAATCAACAAGTTTCAAGTCCAACTTCTGTTTCTCTATAACAGACAACAGAAAATCATTAGTGATCTTTAACATACCAAGCTTCACACTCTCATGTGAAAGCTCACAAACCAAACTCAAGTCTCAAAATTGCTCCAGAAGTTCCCACTCTTTCACCATCAAAGCAGATATACGCAAATATTTCCGACTCAAAGCATCAGCTACCACATTAGCCTTACCAGGATGGTAATTCAAGCTAAAGTCATAGTCCTTCAGAAGTTCCAACCATCTCCGTTGCCTCATATTTAACTCTTTCTGATCAAACAAGTATTTTAAACTTTTATGATCACTAAAGACTTCGAATCTTGCACCGTAGAGATAATGCCTCCAAATCTTTAATACAAAAACCATCGCAGCTAATTCCAAATCGTGAGTAGGGTAATTCTTCTCATGAACTCGTAACTGCCTCGAAGCATAAGCAACCACCTTACCATCTTGCATCAAAACACCACCTAAACCAATTAGAGACGCATCACAATACACAACGAACGATTCATTAGGATTCGGTAAGATCAAAATCGGAGCTGTAGTCAATCTCTTCTTCAGCTCGTTGAAACTTTCTTCACATTGAATATCCCAAATAAATGCCTTACCCTTACAAGTCAGTTGGGTCAACGGAAGTGCCAACTTGGAAAAACCTTCGATAAACCTTCGGTAATATCCAGCTAAACCCAGAAAACTACGAATTTCAGTAACAGATCTAGGAGCCTCCCATTGTAGAACTGCCTCTACTTTGGATGGATCCACAGCAATACCATTACCTGAAATCACATGCCCAAGAAAACTCACTTCTGACAACCAGAACTCACACTTGGAAAGTTTGGTATAAAGTTTCTTCTCCTTTAGAATCTGCAACACAATACGCAAATGCTCCGCATGTTCCTCCTGTGACTTATAATAAACCAAAATGTCATCAATAAAAACAACAACAAAATGATCTAAATGTTCATGGAATATACGATTCATATACTCCATAAACACACCCGGCGCATTAGAAACCCCGAACGGCATCACAGAAAACTCGTAATGGCCGTATCGTGTCCTAAAGGCCGTCTTCTGAATATCCTCCTCTTTAACCCGAATCTGATGGTATCCTGACCTCAAATCAATCTTACTAAACACACTTGCACCCACTAGTTGATCCATCAAGTCATCGATCCTTGGAAGTGGATACTTGTTCTTAATCGTCACTTTATTCAACTGCCGATAATCGATACACAAACGCATACTTCCATCTTTCTTTTTGACCAACAAAACAGGAGCGCCCCAAGGTGATACACTAGGCCTTACAAACCCCTTTTCCAACAACTCATTCAATTGTCTTTTCAACTCCACCAACTCAGATGCTGACATCCAATATGGTGCCATAGATACAGGTCTAGTACCAGGAACTAGGTCTATAGAAAACTCCACCTCTCTTTCTGGCGGCACATCTGAAAAATCATCCGGAAACACCTCCTGAAAATCACACACAACAGGAAAACTTCCAATTGCAACTTGACTCTCCACAGACAACGATGCAAACAATCCAAACAACTGAGCTTCCTCCGCCAAAAGTTTCTTCAACTCTTTGGTAGATAAGAACCCAGATTCCCTTTCTTCTTCAAGAGAAGGAAATCTCACCGGCTTAAGATAACAATCAAGATGAACACGATTGAACTCTAACCAGTTCATTCCCAGAATCACATCCAAACCCTTCAATGGCAAACATACCAAGTCCATCACAAAATCTCTACCAAAAATTGTCAAAGGACAACTTAAACAAACGAAAGAAGTAGTTACCGACCCCGAAGCTGGAGTATCGATAACCATCTCTCCACCCATCTTAGACAACACCAAATTCAAACGTTTCGCACAATCAATCGAAATAAACGAATGAGTCGCTCCAGTATCAATAATAGCAATTAAAAGATTACTATTAATAAAACAAGTACCTCTGATCAAACGATCTGCATTAGTAGGCTGAGCTCCCGCCAATGCAAATACTTTCCCTCTAGGTTGAGCTTGCTTCGGTTTCGTGCACCTCGTACTAACATGACCAACTTCCCCACAATTATAACATGTAACCCCATTCTTCCTCCTACAATCAGCAGCCACATGACCCTTCAAACCACAATTAGCACACTTATCCACATTATTCATATTCCTCTTACATTCCGATTTACGATGACCTAAACCACCACAATTGTAACATTTCACAGCAGAATTCATTCCTCCACCACTAGGCTTCCTATCAAAAGTAAACTTCTGTTTCCCTTTATCAACAGGGGTAGCATAAGGCCTACCTCTGAACTGCCCCTTTCCTTTCTTATCATTCAGATTCTTGTAATGAGTAGCACGCGCTTTGCTATCCTCATCAAAAATCTGACTCTTGTTCACCAACACTGAAAACTGTCTTATCTCCTGATAACCGATACCTTGCTTGATTTCTGGCCTCAAGCCATTAACAAATTTCAGACACTTAGACCTCTCCGAACCAGCCGTATTATAATTGGGACAAAACTTCACCAGTTCCTCAAACTTAGCAGCATAATCCGCAACAGAGGAATTATCCTGCTTCAGTTCAAGAAATTCAATTTCCTTTTTACCTCTCTCATCTTCCGAAAAATACTTTTCAAGAAAAGCATCTTTGAACACAGCCCATGTAACCACTATCTCATCCTCCTCAAACCTCTGAGAAGCATTCGCCCACCAGTCTTCAGCTTCCTTTTCCAACACATGAGTACCAAACTGCACCTTCTGATCCTCGGAACACCTAATGAAATGGAAGATCTTCTCAATCTTCTTCAGCCAAATCTGTGCTCCCCCAGGATCATGAGACCCTTGAAGCTCGGTGGATTATTCTTCTGAAACTTATCCATATTACGCGATTCCTGGTCCGCCGCAGCATTGGGTAAATTCTGCATCGCTTGCGCCATAGCTTGCATGGCCGCAGTCATAGCAGCATCGCGTCTTCCCGCCATAATCTGAACATTCCCAATGATAGCAAATTATGGTTAAACAACCACTCAACAGAGTGCAACAGTCCAACAACGACACAAAGACACGGTCGGACAGACCAACCAGACACTGCTCTGATACCACTTAATGTAACACCCCTTCTATACCCCGTACAAAAACGGAATAAAAAAATAATCTTATAATAAAACATCAGAGCAAAGATTAAGTCATTTAGATATAAACAGAGATGTCACATCAACGTGAACTAAAAACAACCTGCTCATAAAGATATATAACACCTGGATAGTTTTTATAAACAAAGGAACTCCGTTCCAAAATATCAGCATTCAATTACAGATTAAAGCGGAACATCCATAACTGATGTCATCACAAAATATAAGTATGTCATATACATATTCATACAAGGCCACTATATACAAGCTAAAAGAACATCTACACTCGAACCCCGACTACCCGTGTTACATATCAGAGCCGACGGAACGACAGAAAGACGAAGACACTAATCTTCGCAAAAGACCTCCAGTGTCTAATCTGCAATGCCATTACAACATTAAACCACAGCAGAAGGGTGAGAAACAGGATTATAATATAATTGCATATCATTATATAACACTTAGCAAAATATGCACAATTATTCTCACCACACAAATACGATACTTGTAAACAACACAAGACATATTAAACTCATTTCACACATCAATCACATAAGCATATACATTAACACAATGCATAACAAATCCTTCTCAAAATTCAACACATAACATTCATGTAATGAATTATGCAAATGCACAGAGACCGACACAACGACTCTACGCATGCGGTACCAATCCAACCTTGTAATTCATTAGTCCCCCAGGAACTCTTGGAATCATCGCTCGTTACATAGAGTAACTCCCCGTCGGGCCTACGATGTTCCCCGTCGCTATAAACCATTATTTCAGGGCGTACGACGTTTATGGATTGCTTTAGTCCACTATTTTAAGGCGCACAATCCGATTGCCATAGTCCACTATTTCAGGGCGCACAATCATTTGTGATTAATCGCTTCTACCATTATTTCAGGGCGTAAGACGATAAAACTGATTCATCTATGAATCTTCCAATGCAAGAATGCATATCATGATACTTGACACATTAATGACTCATGCCAACATCAAATGCTCATGCATTAACAATAATCATGTATTTCAAGTACATATAAAGTAATGCACACAATTGCCCAAAATGGCCACAAACACCAATATACCATTCCACAACATCAAATTCCCATCAAGGAATCATCACACAAGCCATCTCATAACATATCATAATATGTCTTACAATATTGAAAAATAACTCAAAATTCCATTATTCGGTTTTCCAAAAAAGTCGGCTAAAAGTCGGCCAAAAATAATATTTTCTATCATCATCAAAAAGTACTCATCGACAGCTTCGATTCGGTATAAGGAACTCTTAAATAACGGTTAACAAGATATGAATATTTCAAAATAACGCAAAAACATAAACCGGACGCCCGACACTACGAAACGGTTCGTAAAAACTGTACCGATTGGACCAAGTTCAGACCCCAAAACTATTTTTCCTAGAAAGAACATCTCGTTAGCTTTCCAACGCTTTGAACGGGGGTTAAAACCGACTTACGGTTCAAGAGATATGAATTTCCGAAGTTTCCCCGACAAACCAAAATTTCCTGGTTCAGCACAGTATGTATCGATACATAGGCTTATGTATCGACGCATAGAGGCCACATGTATCGATACATAGCACGCATGTGTCGACACATGCTGTAGTGAAAATGTTGTTTTCCCAAATTTCTTTAGTATGTATCGATGCATAAGGGTTATGTATCGATACATAAACCATTTCGTATCGATACATAGCTGTTATGTATCGATTCATAACTCTGTTTTTCCTCAAAAACTAGATTTTTCAAATTTCTCCCTTGCTGCCACTTTTCCGAAATGCCCGGAAACTCGACTAAATCGAACATTTTCATCGAAACAAACATATACGCGCAACCACCAAATACATAAGAACAATTTAGAACACATAAACGAAATTTCTACGACGTTCGATTTTTCGATTAAATTTCAACCTTTCAAAAAAACCAGAATTTTCAAACATCACCAAATCGAATAAAAAGCACGCTATACGACGACCTAACCTTACTCGATACAACTACGTAGTTTATTTCGAATTCTAACCGCGAAAACATCGGTTTTTATCGATTTCCTACAATTCGACCTAAACGGACAAAATAACGGAAACATAACGAAAACTAACCAAAACATAACCAAACTTCATGAAACTTTAAACAGCAGCTCACATACATATAACCAACCAACACATGTATTTATACGACTTTTTGACCGTAAAAACATCGGTTTCTATCGATTTCGTCCAATATGGCATAAACGGAAACATATGGAAAACCAACCAAAACATCCACACAAAACATACATAATCATACACAATCAATATAATAACCGAGTTTCACACCCTTACCCGATTTAATCGTGTTCTAGAAAGTCGGGAGATTGATTTCTTCCTTCACAAGTTTTTCCTCTCTTTTCTTCTTTCTCTTCTCTTTTCCTCTTCTCTCTTTTTCTTCTCTTTTGGGAAACTCTTACTAACTTTTCCTTTTCTTCTTTTTCTAAACTTATACTAACTATTTTCTTTTATATTTTCTTAACTTAAAAATTCTAAACATTTCTAATAAATATCTAAACTAACTATTATTAACTAATACTATTAATTATGAAATATGTCAAATACCCTCTATTCCAATTTTCCCCGCAAACTCTCAAAAACGGTAAAAATACACAATGTGCAAAAATAACATATATTCACACCAATTAGCAATTAACATAAATATTGCTCAATTAAAAATAAAGACTCGACCAATTAACACCAAAAAGCACGGGAAAAGGAAATATTAAAAACGGACCGTTACACCCTCCGTCATGAATATTGCAGACATCAGTCGAGTAACACGGAGCGGTCGGATCTTCAACCGAGGAGTTGGAGAACCCAACAAAGAAAAAGAACCTCAAGCAGAAGTTCTAAATTAACCAGTCAGTCAAGCCAGTAATTTCAACCTTTCAAAGAACAACGATGAGATGCTGAAGTTAATCCAGAAGAGTGAATACAACATTATTGATGAACTGTTGCAAACTCCTTCAAAAATCTTTGTGTTATCTCTTTTACTCAGTTCCGAAGTTCACAGGGAGGCTCTACAGAAAGTCTTAGAGCAGGCCTTTGTGGAACAAGATGTAACAATAGGACAATTCGACGGCATTATCTCAAACATCACTTCCTGCAATAACTTAGGATTCAGTGATGAGGAACTGCCGGAAGAGGGCCACAGTCACAACATGACACTCAACATTATAGTCAACTGCCAGGACTATGCTTTAGCCAGCGTACTGGTAGACACCGGATCGGCTCTAAATGTTATGCCAAAGTCTACTCTGGTGCAGTTATCATACCAAGGATCTCTGATAAGAGCCAGTGAGGCCATCGTTAAAGCATTTGATGGGTCCCGTTAAACAGTTATCGGCGAAGTCGACCTTCCCATAACTATCGGTCCTCACACTTTTCAAGTCACTTTCCAGGTCATGGACATCCGGGCAGCATATAGCTGTTTTCTAGGAAGACCTTGGATGCATCAGGTTGGGGCAGTCATTTCGACACTTCACCAGAAGCTGAAGTTCGTCAAGAACGACCAACTAGTCACAGTATGCGGAGAGCAAGCCTTGATTGTAAGCAACTTATCATTGTCCGCTGGTGTAGAATCAGAGGAGGTTATCGGAACCCAGTTCCAAGCACTTTCAGTAGTCAATGACAATCAATCAGAAGGAGGAATGTTGATTTCCTCGTACAAAGATGCTCTCAAAGCGGTCAAAAATAAAAATGCAACAGGATGGGGACAGCTCGTAATTCCTGCTAATAACAAGACGAAGAAAGGTCTTGGTTTTTCTTCAACCTGTACCCAGACTGCTACTAATAGTGAAAGTGTTCATCCCATTCAAGACTTCTTCCACAGTGGAGGCTTCCTTCACCCAGTGTCTCAAGAAGTACATACCATCAATGAGGGTGATTCCTCCGATACAGATGAAGAATGGAAGTCCTATCTTAACGAAGACGGTTATATGTCACAGGATGAAACGCATATGCCATTTTTCTATCCCGCACAGAGTCCGAGATTTATACCAAGGTCAGACGTCAAAATGATATACGGAGATTGTGATCCGGAAGGATGTCGTGCGCCACCAAACTCATTAGAAAAGGACACTCTGATGAAAGACAACTTTGACCACGACTATTATGGCCCAATGGATGGCCTGCCTATCTGGCAGTCGTACCCAGGAGACTCGAAGCAAGAGAATTAGTCGAACGATGCATATCAGCTCAGCATCATTCAAAAGAATACCAATGTCCCCCACCGAATCATGGGATCATTACTCAAGGCATTCTGAAGATATCCAGTATAACGATGAATTTGCAATGATTCCAGGACAAGAGCTCCTTAACTATGCTTTTCAAGAGGTCAACATCATCGAAAGGGATGACTCCTCCAGTTCCAAAGAAGTATGGGATACCTTAGGACAACCGAGTGGCAGGTACGACTTCATGGTTAAGTACACCGCTCCTAAAAGCTCTTGTATCAGGCTCGAAGACATCCAGCTAACTGGATGGGGAGATATACCTGAGAGTACAAATACTATGCAAAATACGGCTGAAGAATCCTCCTACGATAACTCTTCCTGGGAGACAGATTCCAATGATCCTGCTCCGCCAGAAATCAGCGTCATTTCTGAAGACAAACCAAGAAGGAAAGTTCCAGACTTTGTGATTCATCGAGGAGTTCGCCGCCAATGGGTTGCTGTAAACGTTCCGAAAGTTATTCATAAGTCGAAGTAATTACCGTCTTTATCGTAACCTTTCACCCTGCCCAGGTGAAACAGATGTTTTTATAGGACTCACTTTCTGCAAATGTCCCTCTTCGCTTTGCCCAAAGCGACAGAGTTTTGTTTTATAGGGCTGTAGTTTCAAGAATCGACAAAATCATAAATAAAATAATGTCATTCTGTAATTTCCGCATTTATTGTTGTTTTCTCTTTTCGCTTTTTCAGAAAATGGTAATCCTAAAAACAACTCAAATAATAAAAATGAGCATTTTTCATAAAATACACTTCACACACTCTTGCATTCTCTCTGTCTCTTCTAAAAACAAATCATCACGTCTTGCAGACTGCTTGTTTTAAACCCCGTTGAAACACGCGATCAAATGCCTTTTCTCAACTTTGAATTCTCGGTATTTGAAGCTGAAGAAGAAGAGGATGAAGAAATTCCAAAGGAGGTCTCCTGATTACTCAGACAAGAGGAAAGGTCCATTGAACCTCACAAAGAGCCGTTGGAAACGGTCAACTTGGGTTCAAAAGAAGAAAGAAAGGAAGTCAAGATTGGGGCACTGCTCAGTCCAATTGTCAAAGAAAGTTTGATAAAGCTTCTCAAAGAGTTTCCCAATGTATTCGTTTGGTCCTATCAGGACATACCAGGGTTGGATACCAGCATCGTGGAACATCATCTACCGTTAAAATCAGAATATCCGCCGGTAAAACAAAGGTTGAGACGGACTCATCCAGACATGGCCATCAAAATCAAAGAGGAAGTACGGAAACAGATTGACGTGGGTTTCCTCGCCACATCAGAATATCCTTAATGGTTAGCTAACATAGTACCAGTTCCGAAGAAGGACGAAAAGGTCAGAATGTGTGTAGACTACAGGGATCTGAACAAAGCCAGTCCAAAGGATGATTTTCCCTTGCCGCACATAGACATGTTGGTCGACAGTACAACAACATTCAAGGCCTTCTCCTTAATGGATGGATTCTCGAGCTATAATCAAATCAAAATGGCGCCGAAAGACAGGGAGAAAACTTTGTTCATCACCCCATGGGGTACCTTTTGTTACAAGGTAATGCCATTCAGTTTGAAGAACGCCGGGGCAACCTATCAACGGGCCATGACTACTCTGTTCCATGACATGATACACAAAGAAAGAGAAGTGTATGTCGACGACATGATAGCCAAATCTAAAACAGAGGAGGAGCATGTGACCCACCTGTCAAAGCTATCCGAACAGTTAAGAAAGTACAAACTCCGCTTGAATCCCAACAAGTGCACATTCGGTGTTCGTTCAGGGAAACTGTTAGGGTTCATCGTTAGCCAGAAAGGAATTGAGGTTGATCCTGACAAAGTCAAGGCCATTCAAGAAATGCCTTCTCCAAAGACTGAAAAACAAGTCAGGGGATTCTTGGGACGTTTGAATTACATTTCCAGATTTATATTCCTCATGACCGCGACATGTGCGCCAATCTTCAAATTACTAAAAAAGAATCAGGATTGCGTTTGGACAGAAGACTGCCAAACCGCCTTCGACAGTATCAAGGAATACCTATTGAACCCACCGATTATATTACCTCCAGTGGAAGGAAAACCACTGATCATCTACCTAACAGTCTTGGAAGACTCGATGGATTGTGTACTTGGCCAACAAGACGAAACCAGAAGGAAAGAGTCTGCCATCTACTATTTAAGCAAGAAATTCACCAATTGTGAGACTCGGTACACTATGCTTGAGAAAACTTGTTGTGCTTTGGCTTGGGCAGCCAAACATCTTCGCCAGTATATGATTCATCAAACTACTTGGTTAATCTCTGAAATGGATCCGATCAAGTACGTCTTTGAAAAACCTGCTCTCACGGGAAGGATCGCCCGTTGGCAGATGTTGTTATCAGAATACGACATTGAGTATCATGCTCAAAAAACCGTTAAAGGAAGTGTTTTAGCCGATCATTTGGCTCACCAACCGATTGATGATCAGGAATCAGTCAGATTTGACTTCCCAGACGAAGATGTCATGTACTTAAAAATGAAAGACTGCGATGAACTGCTACCAAGTGAAGGGCCAGAACCAGGTTCCCAACGGGGACTTATCTTTGATGGAGCTGTCAATCATTATGGAAACGAAATTGGGGCAATCATTATAACACCTCAGGGTACCCATATTCCTTTCACCGCCCGACTGACATTCAAGTGTACAAACAACGAGGCCGAATACGAAGCTTGTATCATGGGTCTCGAAGAAGCGATCGATTTAAGGATCAAGAACTTGGATATATATGGCGACTCAGCCCTGGTTATCAATTAAATCAAAGGAAATTGGAACACATACCAATCAGGATTGATTCCTTACAAAGACTACGCAAGAAGGTTGTTACCCTTCTTCGATAGAGTCAAATTTCATCATATCCCTCGTGAAGAGAATCACATGGCTGATGAATTGGTTACACTCTCCTCTATGATTAGTGTAGTTCAATGGAATGACATGCCTAAGATCGACATAATGCGCCTAGAATGGCCCGCCTACATCTTCACGATTGAAGTCGTCATAGACGACAAACCTTGGTATCACGATATCAAATGCTTCCTTCAGAAACAAGAGTACCCACCTGGGGCATCCAGAAAAGATAGAAAAACCCTCAGAAGACTGGCTGGCAGCTTCTTCCTGAGTGACGATACACTCTATAAGAGAAACTTTGACATGGTCTTGCTCTGATGTGTAGACAGACCAGAAGCAACCCTGTTGATAAAGAAATTCACGAAGGATCCTTTTGCACTCATGCCAATGGACACACAATGGTGATAAAAATTCTAAGAGCTGGGTACTATTGGTTGACCATGGAATCCGACTGCTACAAGTACATGAGGAGATGTCATAAGTGTCAGATATACTCAGACAAAATCCATGTACCGCCAACACATCTCAGAGTTCTCTCTTCCCCGTGGCCTTTTTCCATATGGGGAATCGACATGATTGGCATGATTGAACCTAAAGCTTCAAACGGACATCGGTTTATCCTAGTAGCCATTGACTACTTCACCAAGTGGGTCGAAGCAGCGTTATACTCCAATGTAACCCGGCAAGTGGTAGTCTGTTTTATCAAAAATAATATCATCTGCCATTACTGGTAATGGATCCAACTTGAACAATAAGATGATGAAAGAGTTGTGCGCTGAGTTCAAGATCGAACACCATAACTCGTTTCCCTACCGACCTAAGATGAACGGAGCGGTAGAAGCTGCTAACAAGAACATCAAGAAGATCGTTCAGAAGATGGTTGTAACCTACAAAGACTGGCACGAAATGCTACCCTTTGCTCTTCACGGTTATCGCACATCCGTCCGCACTTCAACAGGGGCAACCCCTTTCTCTCTAGTATATGGCATGGAAGCAGTACTTCCCATAGAAGTAGAGATCCCATCAATCTGGGTATTAATGAAAGTCAAGCTAACCGAAGCTGAGTGGTGTCAAAGTCGACACGATGAATTAAATCTGATCGAAGAAAAACGGATAACGGCACTAGAAGATACAATTATTTCTCACTGATTCTCGGGGCAAATGGACTCCGAATTATGACGGCCCTTATATGGTCAAGAAAGCCTTCTCAGGAAGCGCCTTGAGACTCGCAACCATGGATGGAGAGGAATTCGCCTACCCCACGAATGTTGATGTAGTCAAGAAATACTTCACCTAAAAAAACGTCTCGGTGGATTGAAAACCCGAAAGGGCGGTCCAGGCAAAAATTAGAGACATGATCAAAAATCATCCCAGTAGATTGGAAATCTCAAAGTACAATCTAGGAAAAAGTTAGGGATTCATGGCAAGTAACTACGTCTGATCAGGATAAAATTCCCCAGCAGTAGTAATGCCATCCATCGGAAAACTCCAGCCAAGGTCATCTTCGACAGAAGCTCAGGATGTCCAAAATTCAAAGTTGGTAGAAGGATAACGGTCGTTATGTTTCGGCGTAGCCATTTTCCCCTAAATTACCATTTTCTAACTTTGTAAATACTCTATGGAATCACGCGTTTGATTGATTTCCATCCTATCAATAAAATTTGTGCCTTAGTACTTTTATTCGCAATTCTCATTTGTTTTAGCTTTATAGAACGACATTTTAAAATGATCAACGATTCTTGAAATAAAACAAAATGAATTTACTTGTTAAACTTTTTCTGCTTTTAAAATAAAGATGGCAATTTCTTTTGACTGTTGAACATCGAAAGAACACCGATCGCTTCTCCAGAAGTAATTGAACCTCAAAGTGTAGAATCAAAGTACTCCTTCTAAACCAGTACGTCTGAATGAAGGATCAACTGTGTTAGAGACCATGTTTCATCTGACATCCCTGACAGATTTTTTATCTCCTAAGCCTGACCAACGTTGTTCCCCGCAGGAACTTATTCTCCTAAGCAAGGCAGAATTGCTACCATGAACCAAATGATACTTTTCATTCCCTGCAGTGGCCGAGTATCCAGTCGTGTTCAATCTACTAGTCTGCATGTCGTATCGGTTTTGTCAGCATAAACATACATACATCATGCATTATTAATTTACATTCACATTCATATTGCATCACTATCACTCTGGTCGGTCTTGTCCCCAAGTGGTAAAGTCCTCTTGTCAATCGAGTTATCAGTTCTTTCCCCGATAGGAAGTGAATCATCTAAGCACTCTCCCTCCAGTTTATTTCTGGATTGAAGACGGTCCTTGACCACTTTGATAACTTAAACCTCTGAAAAACCAGAAGGCATTCGACTAACTTCACTCTTCGCCATTGAAGATGACATCTTCGCTTTCCCGGATTACGAAAAATCCCTAGAGAAAGCCTCTTAATCGAAGATTCAGTAACACGACAGTTTTTCTCCGAAAGATTCACTGATGAAAAGGTCATCAGCACCTCCAAATTGGATTACATCACATGACATTTCCTTTGAGAAGGCCTCGAGGAAAAGTATGATGTAATATCCCCAAACAGGAAACAGTCTCTTAAGAGACTCATTTTCCCAGTAGAGTCAACATATGGCATCTCCAATAGAGAAGTTTGTACACCTCTACAGCTCAGGCGAAGGGGTTCCCCTAGCAAGTCTGACATCACAACTTTTTCTGTCAAATGGCACCTCCCCAGTAAACCCGACGAGAAGTTTGACAAAAACCGCTACATACAGCGTCCCTTGTCAAGAAAGTTTATTGACAAAAGAAACTAAGACCAGTTCTGTGGCTAAAGACCAGGATCAAGGGGGAGTTTATTGACAAAAGAAACTGAGACCAGTTCCGTGGCTGAAGACCAGGATGGAGGGGAAGTTTTACCTTTTCTAAGTATCATTGCTTAGCAAAAGAAGATGGATGAGCAAACTGCCATTCATAACCACCATCAACATTTCGGGTATTCCGATATTTAATCCTCTTGCACCCCGAATGCCCAAATACCTTCGCCATTCACACCTTCAGGTCCAAAAAGATTAAATAGGGGCATCTGTCATACCCCAAATTTTGACCACCAAGATTTCCCATCATTGTGCAAATCATCATCACAATATGGATGAACCATCATGCCTCATCAATCTCCTCGAGGATTTGTTGAGCATTCACTACAATCAAAGATTAGGGTTTTGAGCCCTCTCAGAGAACTTAGACAAAGGATCAATCAAGAAATGACATGATATTTAACTTGTCTAGTCTCTCAAACATCTACAAAAGATCAAGAGGTCTCCCACATCAAGAATCAAGCACAAAGTTGCAGCATTCCCAGTGGAGTAAGCCTTCAGATCGTCAGTGTCACCAAATCAGGGTTTTGGTCGACCAGGGCCTCCAGAGGGAAATTTTCATCTGGGCATGAGTCAATACTCCAAAATATAACTCAAGATACTCCAAGGGACCTCATGGACCCAATCACCAAGTCAATTTAGCCTCAGGGAATGCATTTACCAAAATTAGGAATTAGGGTTTCTTGACCTAATTCACCCCTAAGTTGACTTTTGGGACAAAGCATGAGCCAAGACCTTAAGACATGATTTGAGGGTCTCCAATACACTACATTGATCCATTTGCAATAATGGATTGACCCAAGAATCCTGATCCACAAGTTTCAATTTTATCTGGACCACAATTAGGGTTTTGATGAAAAAGTCAACTGTACCTTTGAATTTTGATCGAGACATGCTCCCAAACCTTGGGACATGATTCAATACACCCTACAACACCTATGGAACATATCCATTAGGTTTAATTTAGTCCAAGGACTTGATTTCACCAAGGATCGCACAGTTTGGAATTCATCTGATAAAAAGTCAACTATGCACAAAAGTCAAGTTTGACTTTTGGAATTTTTTTCACAATTATGGTTCCTTGACCCTAAAATAATGTTAATATGTGATTATAATAATCATTCATCAATAAAAATCAAAGAAAGTGAGTTAACTTATAAAAGGGGTAACCATAAAAACTTAGAATTTTTCTAAGTTATGGAACAAAGTGGCTAGGGTACCAACTTTCAAGGATCATAACTTGAAATCCAAGCAACCATTTTGGATGATCCAAATATGGATTAGTAGCTCTCATGGCATACTTTAAAAGTTTCAACTACACCTCATTTCAATTCCTCATGGATTTTAAGTTATGGAGTGATCAAAATGGCTGAAAACATAAAAGTGACATTTTTCCAACACTTAGTGAAATTTTCACTAAGTCAGAATCTGCCTTATTTTTTCCCAAAAGTAAAGGCATTTTTCATTATAATTCAAGTTGGATCAAAACCAAAGTTGGACATCATGTTGAAATAGGATATATCAGCTTTCCAAAATGTCCATGAACTCCATCAAATTCCATCTGAGCTAGGAGTTATGATGACTGCAATATGCCTTGATGCAAACTGTCATGCAAAACAGATTTGTGCATTATGGCTCAATTTGATCAAATTGTGCAACAACAAGCATGGTTATCCATCTGCACACCTCAAGGGGGAACAAACAAGGGACAAGCACTGATCTATCAGCCTCCAAAGTCCCCAAATCTACAATAGCCATGCCAAACCTAAAAAGCCTAAAAGAGGCCAAGACTCTAATTTTGTCTCCAAGTATTCAATGGATGCACCAAGGTTGCATGAACCAAGCCTATTCCAACTGAACGAGTCAAGGATAAGCTCTGAACCAAGGAAACATAGGCATGTGCTCTAACCTCTAGTCAATGGCTAGAGGAGACTTGAGATTCCATTTGATCCACATTGGCCAAGGGTCTGCTGCAGTTTCCATTCCCTATTCCTTGCAAAAACAAACTTGACACACTATAAATAAACCTCATTTCTGATCAGTTTGAGCACACCAAAGGCCTATAACACTTGCCTTTCTCAAAATCACACTTTCACTTCCAATTTTTCCTTCTAAAGCAAGTCACTATCGGGTTTTGAGTTTGAGAACAATTCCAACCAAACCAATCTCACACACACCTCATAAACATCATATAGAAGTGATCCAAACACTTAAACAACATGTAGAACACCAGATTCTCAAAATCACTAGCCATATGCACAAGCCTTTGACAGATTTGCAGTTGAGGTGCCAAATCAAGTTCCAGCTCAATTCAATCCACTACAAGCATTCAGACACACTCCATAACACCTAAGGAAGTTGTCCACATCATTAGAATCAAGTTGTAACACCTCTAACCTAGAACTCGATCACCAGATGCAAGAGGTAAGCCTCAACTTGGTCATCTCATGATTCATGCATATTTCCTCGCACAATACTTTTGCCATATGTTCATAATCATGCATAGAATGTTTCTGTTAGTCTCTTGGATTGGCTAGAATTTTGGTAAAACAAAGAATGTTCAATGTTTGATGTCAAGGTGGTGATGTCACAACATTGAGTCTTAACACAGGGCTGTGTTAAGTGGTTTAGTTACTGAAGTTTGGATGTCTGATGTCACATGCGATGTTGTGACATTAGATCTGCAGAATTAATAACATCAGGTTTTGTGATGTTGTTAGGGTTTGCGTGTTAGGTGGAATTGTGGAGAGCAGGTAGTCTCATTGGATGTGAATATCTTGGGTTAGATATTCTTCGCTGCATAGGAGATCTGGTGCAGATTTGTAGGAGATTTAAAAGGTTGAAGATTTGAAAAGATTTTAGGAGAAAATCTGTTTTGAATATTCAGTTTTAAATAACAAATCAAGTCAGATATTGTAGAAGTCCAAGCCCAATTCAGGTGGCTATATAAAGCGCAGGAGATCAAAGGAAAAAGGTACAGAAATATAGAGAGAAGATCAAGAGCATAGGCTGAGTGTCTTAAGTATTTTGTACGAGTTTTGTATACACCATTCTAGTTTGAATAGGTGAGTTATTTTCTGTCCTCTCTTAGAAGCTGTGAAGCGATAGAGAGTTGTCTAACTTGATCAAAGCTGTGAAGCAGGATCAAGGTTTCTCAAAGAGGTTGTTCTTTAAAGTGTTTTAGGGATTGAGTAGTGTTCTTATATCTAAGTGGTTTCTTAGGTAGAAAGTCACTAGTAGGAATTAAGATTAGGAGATTGTCAACTGGGTTGTTGAGTCTGTAATTTAATTCTACAAGTAGTGAATTTCATCCCTGGCTTGGTAGCCCCCAGACGTAGGTAGTTAGACCGAACTGGGTGAACAATTTTGTGTGTTATTCTGCTGTTTATTTTGTCCATTGTGCAGAGTGTGTTGTTGTGACATCACACTTAACATCACACATCTGATACCAGAATTACAATTGGTATCAGAGCAGGCATCCTGTCTGTCTCTGGGTGAGATCTAGGGAAGTTACTTTCTGGTGTAAAGATGGACAAAGAAGTTGGAGGATTTGTCAACAGACCCCCTATTTTGGATGGCTCGAATTATGATTATTGGAAGCCAAGGATGATCACGTTTTTGAAATCCTTGGACAACAGGGCTTGGAAGGCTATAATTAAAGAATGGAAAGCACCTGTTGTGTTTGAAAAAGATGATGCTGGAAAAGATAAAGAAGGCACCTCAAAGCCGAAGCCTGAAGAAGAATGGACCAAGGAAGAAGATGAACTTGCCCTTGGTAACTCGAAAGCCCTAAATGCAATTTTCAATGGAGTGGATAAGAATATATTCAGGTTGATCAATACCTATGAAGTTGCTAAGGAAGCGTGGGATATTTTGAAGGCTACACATGAAGGAACATCTAGAGTTAAGATGTCAAGACTTCAGATTCTAACATCAAAGTTTGAAAACCTGAAGATGAAGGAAGATGAGACTATTCACGACTTTCTCATGAGTGTTCTTGAGCTGGCCAATGCATCTAGTGCTCTTGGAGAGAAAATGTCAGAAGAAAAGCTTGTAAGGAAGATTCTTAGGTCACTTCCTAAGAGGTACAAGATGAAGGTGACTGCCATTGAAGAAGTACAAGACATCATCCAGATGAGGGTTGATGAGCTCATTGGATCTCTTCAAACATTTGAGCTTGGGTTAAATGAAGAAGAACCTGAAAAGAAGCCAAAAAGTATAGCCTTGACTTCAAATACTCAAGAAGAGAAAGGGAAGAGTACTGAATCCTAGGAGGATTTATCTTAGGCCATAGCTATGTTGGGAAGGCAGTTCAACAAGGTGTTCAAGAGGATGAACAATAACTCCAGGCCTAACGTCAAGAACATATCGTTTGACATCAGCAAGTCAAAAGAGAAGGATGAAGGGAAAACTGCCCAAGATAAAGGAGTTCAGTGTTTTGAGTGTGAAGGGTATAAACATGTCAAGAAAGAGTGTCCCACCTTCTTGAAAAAGCAGAAGAAGGGCATGACAGTTTCCTGGTCTGACTCTGATAGTGAAAGTGAAGGTGAGTCAGCAAAGCATGTTAGAGCTTTGACAGGAACTGTTGTTTATGAGGATGATTTTAGTGATGGGGAAATAACCTTTGAGGAGCTAGCTTCTACTTATCAAGAGCTTTGTCTGAAGAGTGCTGAAATCTGTCAAGAAAACAAGAGTCAAAAGGAACAGATTGCTCAGCTTGAGACTGCTAAAGCTGATTTGGAAAATGAAGTCTCACTGGTCAAAGCTCATCTTGATCATATGACAAAATCTGTTAGGATACTGAGCTGTGGTACAGACACACTTGATAAGATCCTTCAGACAGAAAAGGTTGTTGGTGATAAGTCAGGTATAGGATTTGTGGCTGAGAAAAAGGTTTCTGCTAAAGCAAGCACTTCAGGAACAAAGAAGGAGGTGTCTCAACCAATGTCTCATCATCAAACAAAGAGACAGGATCCTACCCCTAAGAAGGTTGTTCAGCCTCAGAATGTTGAAAAGATGAATGGTCCTCATCAGAGGAAGATGCAGCCCCAAGGAGCAAGTCAGTATATGCTTCCCCAATATCACAAGAGCATGCAAGCTGCCAGGTTCAAACAGAACATGTCTCATCAGATGTCTCAACATCAGGAAGACTGGTATGGATATGGATATGGATACAACAATGCTGTGCCTCATCACTATGGAAGAAGGAAGCTTTATCACCATAGGAGATAGCCTAGGAGACAGTCTACCTATGGTAAAAGACAACAGCACCATAGAAGACAATCTAACTATGGAAGAAGGAGACAACATTATGGGTGGCAGCCACAGCGTTATCATCAAAGTGGCAGAAGATTTAACCACTTCAGAGATGACATAGTCAAATGCTTCTATTGTGACAGGTTTGGACATATGCAGTCCTCTTGCTTCAAGCTTCATGGTTATCCAAATTCTGCTCCTCAACCCAGACAGAAGGAGGTCAGGCCCAAGGTGGTGAAATAATGGGTTCCTAAAGCTCAGGTCACATGTCTATTAGCTCATACCTCAGATGGACATTTTGTCATGGATGCATGGTACTTTGACAGTGGATGTTCAATGCACATGACTGGATCCAAGGAGCAGTTGGTGGAGTTCAACCCTTGCCATGCAAATAAGGTTGTGTTTGGCAATGGAGAAAAAGGAGTAGTAGAAGGAGTTGGAAGAGTGAAGAATCTTGATGGTCTTACTCTTGATAGTGTGATCCTTGTCCAAGGTTTGAAGGCAAATCTGATTAGCATAAGTCAACTATGTGATGAAGGTTACATAGTCAGCTATTCCAAGGACGAATGTCTGGTGACGAATGAAAAGGATGAAGTAGTCATGAAAGGAGTCAGATCCAGAGATAATTGTTATCTATGGATACCTATAGAAGTCAGCTCAACTATCGATGTTAAGACTGATGTTTTAACATTAGACTGTGACATCAAGTGTGAAAGTCTGCTAGGGTTAAGTACTCTTAATGTGAATCCTTTTAAATTGTTAAAAGGAAAGTTAAATTGGAGGGAGAAGATCATTGATTGGGCTTTAAGGGATACTCAAATTCAGGCGCCATACCTTAGACTATCCTTTCCTATTATTGATTTCACACGCCACAACTATCTTCATCTGGACATCTTCTCATCTAAGAAAAGAAATCCCAACCCCTCTCTAATCATCAGTCGCCATACAGGAATAATGTAGAAACAAGTGTCTTTTTCATCTAGAAAGTCTGAATCCAAAAGTTCCACTCATAAAAAATCTAGGGTTTTTACGAACAAAGGCTCTGTGGATGAAGCCTTGAATATAACTCCTCTATCTATGGTAATGCCTGCCTTTGAGAACAGACCTGAGAAGTTTCAACCAAGGAGGGCTTCAACAGGTAACTCTTCTTCTAATCAATCGACTACTAAGAAAATTAATGATAGCAATAGCAGAGCATTTGTGACTAGCATTCTGTTCGGAGATCGCTCTGTTCCTGAGACTACCACTCCTCCCTCTCAAGCCGTTGAGGAAAGAGTTGATATTGATGAAAGTCTCAATCAGATTGCCACAAAAATTTTGGATAAGGGTTTGTCGGTGAAAGGAATATCTATACCTCTTAGACAAATGCCTGCTGAAAAGGATGACATGCAGTATACTGAAACCAAGCTTCGCAGATTGGCTGTTTCAGTTATTGAAGATGCAGAAGTTGAAACTGAAGTTGAAGATACTTATGTAGAAGAGGAAGTTGATGTTGAACCTAATGTCAGAACATCGCCTGCTAGGGATGATGATCCTAGCCCCAGAGAAAAGAAGAATGCTGATAAGGTGGATGTGATTGACCTTTCAGATAATGAAGTTATCGGAAAAGCGGTTCCTGGTATTGCCAAGAGAATAAGGTCTAGAAGAGGGAAGTCTACAGATTCTCCACCTAAGGAAAAACCTGAGAACAAAAAGAAGAAATCAACCGTGGTGGGTCCTACTAAGACTTGGAGCAAAGTAGCTGTAAATTCCAAAAAGAGGAAGCTGAGAGAAGATTCAGAATCTGAGTTTGATGCTGAGGATGATGTTCAAGACATCACTCCAGTTAGAAGGTCAATATTGAAGAGAATTGCTGACAAAATTCCTGATGTTCCAGTTGACAACATTTCATTCCACTATGCTAGCAGTGCACCCATGTGGAAATTTGTATGTCAAAGAAGACTGGCACTAGAAAGAGAACTTGGTAGAGATGCTTTGGAAATCAAGGAAGTTGTAGAATTGATTAAAGTTTCTAGGCTAATGAAGACTGTTTCTGGTTTGTCCAAGTGTTATGACGGGGTAGTCAAGGAATTTGTAGTAAACATTCCTGTGGCTATTAATGATAACAGAAGTATGGATTTTAGAAAGATATATGTTAGGGGTCAGTGTGTTAATTTTTCTCCTGAGATTATTAATACATACTTAGAAAGAAAAGGGAAAAAGTATGTAGAGGTGGAAGAAACTGACAATACTATGTGCAAAGAAATCACAGCAGGTCAAGTAAAAGTCTGGCCCTTAAAAGGAAAGTTGTCAGCCAGTTTGTTGAGTGTCAAATATGCTATTCTGCACAGGATAGGTGCTGCCAACTGGGTTCCTACTAATCACAAAACCACTATTTCTGTTGGATTGGGGAAGATGATTTATGCTATTGGGACGAAGTAAAGATTTGATTATGGTTCCTACATCTGTGATTAGACTATTAAGCATGCTACTACAAATGCTGTGAAGATGCCTATTGCCTTTCCCTCTCTTATCTGTGGGATTATCTTGTCTCAGCATCCTGGTATTCTACAGGATTCGGATGTTGCTTGCAAAAGGGAGTCTGCCTTGTCAATCCATTACAAGTTGTTTGAAGGGAAACATGTTCCTGACATTGTCAAGACATCTGCTTCAACATCACAACAGTCACCTGCCAAAACTGGGTTGATTTCTGAATTGGAGGAGGCCTGCAAGGAGTTGGATGAAGTCATCAGAGTGAGTACTGAAAGAAAGCAGAAATTTGAAAAACTTCTCATGACTCTGAGATTGGCAGAAAAATAAGATGAAGCAGTCAATGGTAACAATAATGATGATGTTGGAGAACCAGATTCAGAAGAAGATGATGAGGATGTTGATCATGGAGATGGATCAAGTGAAGACTAGTTTATCTGCTTTTGCTTCTAAGTAGTTTTAGTTTTATTTCTGCTGTTTTTGCTTCTGCACTATTGTGCTTGGTTTGTAATTTGAATATTGTGCTGTATATGCACCCTTTATGTTTTTGTTCTATGATTTGTTATGCTAACTGTGAGGCTAACAATGAGAGCTAGGGTAGTACTAACTGTAGTTAGTAGGTCTTCTGGTTGATGGTTGTCAAATTGTGGCTAAAATGGGGGAGAAGTAGCCAAGGAGTTGATAGTTGAAAATGTTCTGGCATGTCAAAGGAGTTGATAGCTGCCAAGGAATGAAGTTAAGGATATAGCTGATTGCTGGTGTTATAGTACAGAAGTGCAGAAATTGAGGGGGAGTAATTGCTGAACAGCTGCTATGCTGGTTTTTTGCATTGAGGGGGAGTGCTCATTGCTGCCAATATTGAGATATGTGCAGCTGTTTGAAGACTGTAGTTGTTGAAGATAGTGCTGCAGCAGAGTCTTGTGTGAAGTAAAGTCTGTATTGAAGTTTATTGATGCTGCTGCTTGAGGGTTCAAAATTATTGTAGTTTTTCCGCTGCTAAAGTCTCTGAAGGTGCAGAGATTGTTTTAGCCAAAATTAGCCAAAGGGGGAGATTGTTAGTCTCTTGGATTGGCTAGAATTTGGGTAAAACAAAGAATGTTCAATGTTTGATGTCAAGGTGGTGATGTCACAACATTGAGTCTTAACACTGGGCTATGTTAAGTGGTTTAGTTACTGAAGTTTGGATGTCTGATGTCACATGCGATGTTGTGACATTAGATCTGCAGAATTAATAACAGCGGGTTTTGTGATGTTGTTAGGGTTTGCGTGTTAGCTGGAATTGTGGAGAGCGGGTAGTCTCATTGGATGCGAATATCTTGGGTTAGATATTCTTCGCTGCATAGGAGATCTGGTGCAGATTTGTAGGAGATTTAAAAGGTTGAAGATTTGAAAAGATTTTAGGAGAAAATCTGTTTTGAATATTCAGTTTTAAATAACAAATCAAGTCAGATATTGTAGGAGTCCAAGCCCAATTCAGGTGGCTATATAAAGCGCATAAGATCAAAGGAAAAAGGTACAGAAATACAGAGAGAAGATCAAGAGCATAGGCTGAGTGTCTTAAGTATTTTGTACGAGTTTTGTATACACCATTCTAGGTTGAATAGGTGAGTTGTTTTCTGTCCTCTCTTAGAAGCTGTGAAGCGATAGAGAGTTGTCTAACTTGATCAAAGCTGTGAAGCAGGATCAAGGTTTCTCAAAGAGGTTGTTCTTTGAAGTGTTTTAGGGATTGAGTAGTGTTCTCATATCTAAGTGGTTTCTTAGGTAGAAAGTCACTAGTAGGAATTAAGATTAGGAGATTGTCAACTGGGTTGTTGAGTCTGTAATTTAATTCTACAAGTAGTGAATTTCATCCCTGGCTTGGTAGCCCCCAGACGTAGGTAGTTAGACCGAACTGGGTGAACAATTTTGTGTGTTATTCTGCTGTTTATTTTTTCCATTGTACAGAGTGTGTTGTTGTGACATCGCACTTAACATCACATATCTGATACCAGAATTACAGTTTCCCCTCTATTAATTGCTTTGTATGAATCGCGTGTGGAATTTCTAAGCCTTCATGCAAAAATTAGGGTTCTTGAGGTTTCTCTTTGATTTCTTATTCCATGCTTAAAATAAATGAAATTAAAGGCCATAGACATGATCGTGAGGTGAAAACGAGTAGATTGATATGTGGATTGTGTGATTTCATCAAGTATTCAGTGAGATTGATGAGAAAATGAAAATCTGCAGAAACAGGGGGGTCACGCGTGTTCTTCCCTTGTTCTTGGCGCAATTTTTTGAATTTTCAAATATTTGAATTTGGTGATTTTATTTAGTTGATTCAAAATTTAATTTCTCTCTGAGTTTTAATGATTTTGAGTTGATTCTTTTTTCAATAATTCACAAAAATGTTAAAATATTTTATTTTACAAAAAAATCCCAAAAATAATATTTATTTCATATACTTGATATTTTTGCAAAGAATTAATTTTTATTTGTTTTTTAACATTTAAAATATTTGTTCATTCTTGATTTTCCAAACTTAATTGATTTTCAATCATTTTGTGGGTAAAAACATGATTTTTGAAACACTGATCCAAGATCATAACTCATTACTCACATGTTTTCAATAATTTTTATTAATTTTTAATCAAAATTAATTTCATTTTTAACAAAATAAGGGTTTTGATAAATTCCACCCTCATCAATTTTCTTTCAAATCATTGGGCCTCTTGATAGAGTGTTAGTCTCATCCCCTTTGTAAATAAACCTTTTTGGGCCTCAGTCATTGTATAAGTCCCGGTATGATTTTCAAAATAAACGGTACGATCACTGTTTTTCATCCGGGCATCTCCTTGAGTTATAAGCCCCGACTCTTGTATAAAAATAACTTTTTGGGCCTCTTAATAGAGTGTAAGACCCAATCCCCTTTTAACCAAAAATTTTTTGGGCCTCAGACGTTGTATAAGTCCCTCTGTGTTAAAAAAATCTCGGCGGGATCGCCACTTTAAAACAAAATGACCCTGGGCCTCTCCTTGAGCTATAAGTCCCATTCATTTTCTTTAAAATCTTTGGGCCTTTTGAGAGAGTGTAAGACCCATTCCTTTGTACATAAAACCATTTTTGGGCCTCAGTCACTTGTATAAGACCCTGTACAAATTCAAAACAACGGTGCGATCACTGTTAAAATTTGGGCCTCTCCGTGAGCTGTAAGCCCCGATCTCTGTTCAAAATACTTTCTCCTTTGATTTTGAATCCAAATATATAGTTGTTATCAAAACTTTCTTTAATTTCTTTGTTGAACAACTAACAAAACCGCATGGAAGCTCTACAACGGGTAAGTGTTTACCTGCTTTCTTTATCCGCTTTCATGTATATAAACTGTATTGTGGGAAGCTGCGCATGGTTAGTCTTCTTTCATACCCTTTATAAATACTTGTCATATATCAACTGTATATATGCTAGTATAGTTATTTAGAGTTTTCCCCGACAACTATGTCTAGAACTAGGTAAAGCCACGTTGGTCACTCTTAAATACAAACAAAACTAGATCCCTCATAGGATTCCAGATACAGTCTTCCCTCCTCTTGGGGTTAAACAATATGGGACAAAGAGAAAGGCAGTATTTCTCGTGAACCTTTTCTCAGACTGTCACCCTTAGAAATTGTCAAAGAAATTTTACTCTCCAGAGGTGATCTATTCTCGGTGAATGGCATCTCTTGAGTTTCTTCAAACCTCGAACTTTCATGAAATAATCTCTTCTCGGTGAATTGCATTTCTTGAACTTCTCTCGGTTTGGGACCCACAGGCTTCCTAAAAGCATCCCCGCCTCCTCTTGGCCGTTGTACAAGGACCCTTCGGCTTCTTAGAAGTTCTCATGCCTTCTCTTGGGCTTAATACAAGGACCCTGATGACCTCTTAAAGGTATAAGATAGAACTTAGTCATCCTTTGCTAGAGCAGTCTTTTCGGTGTCAAATCTCATACCACTTTTAGGGTTGGTTCTCATCCCTTAATGCCCGTGCCTCCTCTTGGGCATCGTACAAAAGATAAAACTCTTCCACACCAATAGACTTGGACAGTCTAATCCCCTTGAGTCTCAAAGACATTCTCAAGTTCCCTTCAAACATAGGAAGAAACCCCGGTCACTCTGGATCGATCTCCAGCAAAAACCCAGTCTCTCTCATGAGAGTTCCCCAGCCAGGGTCAGCTTATTCCCAAATCAGAACCTCAAGGCATCTGATACCTCAACTCTTCTGTCATCCTCAACAAGAGTTGACTCCCCACTTGGACCTGCCTAGGGATCTCAAGAGTCCTCAGCAGTAAGATAGCCTCATCGTAGGCTTTGTATAATGATCATTTCCTGGTTTCCCAGTAAGTTAGCCTCCTCTTAGGCTTTGCATAATGATCTTTTCCTGGTTTCCCAGCAAAGTTAGCCTCCTCTTAGGCTTTGTATAATGATATTTCCTCAACACAGTCAGCCTCCTCTTAGGCTTTGTACAATGATTCTCCCTAACGGAGCTAACCTTTTCAGGCTCTCTTGTTGAGTCAATCACTTTTCAGACTCTCTTGTTGAGTCCATCACTTCTTAGACTCTCTTGTTGAGTCAATCACCTTTCCAGACTCTCTTGTTGAGTCAACCTTTTTAGCCTCAATCTTGGGCTTTGTACAAGATAGATAAAATTACTCTCTTGTTGAGTCAATCTTTTCCAGTCTACTCTTAGGCTTAGTATAAAGATTTCCCCTAGCAGAAGTTAGCCTCCTCTTAGGCTTTATCTAATGATTATCCTCAGCAGACGCCCATACAAACACTCTCTTTTTGAGTCAAACCCTTTAGCCTCTGTCTTGGGCTTTGTACAAGACAGACAAAATCACTCTCTTGTTGAGTCAAACCCTTTTAGCCTCAATCTTGGTCTTTATACAAGACATAAATCTCCCTCTCTTAAGCTTGGGATAGATATATTCCCAAGCGGAGTCATTTCCTCCCAGCCTTCCTTTAAGCTTCGAGGAATGATTCTCCCCAAAAAGAGTCAAACCCCTTTCAGCCTCCATCTTGAGCTTTGTACAAGATACATATAAAAACCTTCCCAATGGAGTCAAAATCCCTTTTAGCCTTAATCTTGGGCTTTGTACAAGACAGAAAGAACATTTTCCCTGGAAAAGTCACACGTTTAGCCTCCTCTTAGGCTTTGTATAATGATATTCCCCAAAGAGTCAGTCTCTTTTTTTGCCTCAATCTTGGGTCTTGTACAAGATACCGGTATATACACTCTCTTGTTGAGTCGGTCTTATCCAGCCTCCTCTTAGGCCTTGTATAAAGAAATCCCTGGCTGAGTCAATCAACCTTTTAGCATCAACCTTGTGCTTTGATCAAGGCATACAAAAATCAACGATCTCTCTTTAGAGATGACAAATTCTCTCTCAAAACCTTTTAGCTTCACGTCTTGGGCTTTGAACAAGACACAAATAACCTTTCAGCTTCATATCTTGGGCTTTGAACAAGATACTAAAAACATCTCTTTCCCCCCTTAGAATAGGTGGGAACTACGATTGCTCTGATTTCCTTGTTTCTTTTAAACGGGAATACGTAGGCATAAATTGCAAAATCTTAGCGAGCATACTAAATAAAAAACCATAGGTCCCGTACCTTTATACTAATCAAAAACTCAGGTTTCATACCTTAGCTATCATCATCATCATTTTCCACCAAAAAACAACAAAAACTCACTCACTCACTCATCTTTCCCAACCCATCAGCAGATAAACACCATCAATTACAAAGCAGAACCTGAACCTAACAACCTGTGGATAACCACATATAGGATGGGAAATTGACAACTCCCCATTGTATAACCTAACCCCGGACTCCCCGAATTTATTTTAAGCGTTTGTTCACTTAAACATTCGCATGCAAGGTTAGTTTTAGATTGCTTCCCTTTCCCTTCCAACTTCACGGGATAAATAAGAAATCAAAAAGTAGCACCCCTCTCCTTTAAGGAGACACCCCCATTCAGCGATAAGGTGGTCGCGTCACCGATAAAAATCGCTCGCTATAATGCATGATAATAATTCAATAGTCAACTTATATATTAATATATGTAAACATTTTATGGCATATATACCGTATCCCATGAATCAACAGTGCCGGCAAGGACAATGTTTAACATGTGTTTCATGACAAAATACCGACACTCGTAAGTCCTGCGTTATTTCCTCGTCTACAAATTACATGAATATAAAAACATGAATACAACCACACATGCATGAATGTAAATGAAATAAATAAGTAATCGGGCCACTTACTTTAGGAGCAAGGTATGTGGGCTTTTTTCTAACATTATTCATTATATTAACTTGCTCCACAATACTGCACATTGAAAATTGAATTAAACATATTACATGATAAACTAATTACAATTAATGCCAAAGAAAATGATATTAAACAAAGACACTTACATTAATACAAGATCTTTCATTGGTTTGTGGAGTGGATCGTGCAAGGAACACAGTAATGTCACCGTATTTGTCCTAAATAATATTATGATCAATTGCCAATGACCACTGAATGAACACGAGAATATATATATATATATATATATATATATATATATATATATATATATATATATATATATATATATATATATATATATATATATATAGTTGTTACTAAAACTAAACTAAATATAGAATATAGAAATAAATTACAACAATACTAACCCACAGAGGAATGGTGCAAGGTAACATTCTTTTCCTCCGTCATTTAGCCGGCTTTTCAAGTACTTTTCTCTGATATTTTTATCATTATACGTCCAAGAAATAAAACTTGGATCCAAGATTCCATAGGTACTTGATTTATTCAATTCTATTCAAACACGGTGAATGTACCTAAATGGTCAAAGAAAATGAATAAATTAAGGGAGAAAATACAAAAAATTATAATGTTCAATAATGACATGTATATTCGACTATATACTTACGTGCACCAAACTTGCAAAATAGCTATGTCAAGCCACTTAAATCCTGCGAGAAAATCCCTCACATATTCAGGAGTGTAATACACTAAATCCAATTTCGAGCAATGTTCTAGCGGGAGAGCTTACGCAAGGTCTGTTGTTGAAATGGACAAGTATAAACTTGTTATTTCATTTGGACTAGGGTCCAATATCCCATTGCAGTTTTCTACAGGGGGAGGGGCTGTACAATTACTTCCTTTTGTAGAAGCGTGATTTACGACGCTTCTGCTTGGAGTTTGATCATCACCAACACAACGATGATCTTCATTAGTTCATTGTTCGAGGTTTTCACTTAATCTCTACATCATAACATTCAATTAGAACATAAAACAAAAATAAGCACAATATATTCAATTAGAACATACAATATATATCATACAAAAATAAGCGCGATTTACGACACATACCGAATACAACTCTTGTAACTTTTCCACTTCTTTCTCCCTTTTTTCCCTCTCCTCTTCAAACAGCCTCCTTTGCTCTGCCAATTGCTTCTCAACATTCTCAATCTTTTGTCGTTGAGCAAGAAATTCAGCGGTTTCTGTGCTTCTTCTTTGAGATCCAAAGTATGACCTCAAGCCGACACCATCTCCAACACCACGGACACGACCTCCATGCTCAGCTGTTCCGATAGCTTCCACTAATATGTTATGTCGTGCTTTCGGAACAAATGTGCCTTCACGGGCCGCCACAACCAAATTATCCTACATAACATGAGTAACTTACATAAGCAAACGCATTTAAATAACAACTCATGAGCAACTTACATAAGCAAACGCATTTAAACAAAACATATACTTACAATTTTCTCAGCAACTACTCTTGAAGCCTCAGAGGTGTACTCTCCATTAGGTCTTAATTGAGCCCTCTTCCATTTCTCATGTCTTAAAGGTGGAGATGGGATGTCACCATCTTCTCCTTCTTCTTGTTTTTCCTGCATGATCCTCTTCTCAAGTTTCCTATAACCCCCACGAGACAATCTATGGGGGTACATGTTTTTCGCCTTGTTCTGAATTTCTACTTCGCTTTTAGCCTGTTATTAACATAGTGAAAAATGTGTATGATTAGTATCTATAACTCATTAGCATAACATTATAGGTTACATAAGACTAGTACTAACCTTGAATTCCTCAGAACGGTGTTTCTTCGTAAACTTGTGCCACACCTTCTTCGATAAAAAACTATACCGAATCCATGAAGGTTGAAGACCGCTCTTAGGCTTCGTAATATAGTCAGCCGTGAGCCGTGACTTAAATCCCCTCCAACGAACACCGGCATAAGTTATCCACTTTCTTTTCAATTTTGAGTCATCGGTAAACTCAAAATTCAACTACATTAAATCAATATATAAGTATGAATTAGAAACTATAGGTAGTGATATCAAATATATGAAAATTATAGTATGAAATACCTTAACGTCTGTCCATATGCTGTCTTTGACATTAACATCCACTTCTCTCCAATCATCAATCAGTATACTGACTTTGCTACGTGCAAGGAACGCAACATAACTCCTAAAAGTAGCGTAATGTAGACAATCCACTAATCTGTAGTCCGAATCAAACTCGATCGGAATGTTTACACCTGATGAGTTGCGGAATGATGTGAATTGGGGCATCATTGTGACACCTCTTTGTGATCTTTTCGATTGAGTATCAATCGTTTGAGTTGTATTCGCAGAACACTCAATCGTTTGAGCATCTTCGCTGCTTTCTGATGTAGAACTCAACAAGGTCGACATCTATGTTCAAAAACAACAACAACAACAACAACATGAATAACAAGAACGTAAACAACAACAACAACAACAACAACATGAACAACAAGAACATGAACAACAAGAACATAAATAACAACAACATGAACAACAATGGCAAATGAGTTTACTGTAGATGCATGGGGAAAATATTTTACGTACCCTAAACGTGACGACTAAGTAAACGATGTTAGTGTTGGTGTTGGTGTTGTTGTTGTCTTCCTTCCTTACGACAACGACAGTGTTGTTGGTATCTTCCTTCTCGACGATGACGATGATGACGACGATGTTGGTAGGTGTGTAATCTTCCTTCCGTAACGATCGTGACGATGATGACGAAAATGACAACAATACGGTGAAGAATGGATACTGATGATGCAAGCTTTGGTTGAAATCGTGTATTGTTTCACAGTATTGAACGTTAGGGTTTAGGGTTAAAATCGTGTAACGTTTCGTCTGGTTTCTATTTTCAATGGAAAAAAGGATACTGAAGAGACAATGAAACTAGCTAGCTTATATTGAAAAGCTACTGCGACGGTCAACATTCTAAACTGTTATGATATATTATTTTCATAATGAAATTTCATATTAAAGCGCCAGAGTTATATTTAGAATTAAAAATTAAAAAAACATACAAAATATATCACGACTGTGTAAATATACAACCGTAGTCATAACTTTTAATTTTTTTATTTAAAAGTAAATAAAAAAGAAAAGGCACGCCTTAACATAAAAGGAATAATATATATGATGGCGCTGAGGTTCGAACACATGAAAGCTTGATGGTATCACCACGGTTGGTTTATCAACCGTTGTTATATACAGATAATCACCACGGTTGGTTTATCAACCGTTGTTATATACAGATAATTTTTATTCAATAAACAAATAAAATACAACCACGCCTTAGTTTAGATATGTCACAACGGTGTAGGGATGAACCGTTGTAAGCATGACGTCGTTGTTTACGCGTTTTGTAGTAGTGGATGAAACTCAATTTCATGGCAACATATAACAGAACTGACATGAAAAATCAAGATGTACTCACTCATTTGGCTTCAAAACAGCTAGTGAACCATTTAGCTAAGCTTTGGAACCTTGTGGATTTACCATCACCATAGATCTAGGAATATCAGTAGGTTGCTTGAATTTTTATATGTCCAAAGTTGAATCACCATTTGTAGGGAAATGTTGAATGAAATGAAGAAGACTGGATGAATCATAAAAGATATATAAAAGAGAAAACCTGAAACAACAAACATCACTTCTAAATTCAAGCTATTGCTATTTTTTCAAGATTTCAACCAGTAGCAGTTTCGATCTGGTTTCACCACAGCTACACAGTCGGGTTTTTTTCACCAAAGCAATTCCAATCCGGTTTAGTTTTCTGAGTTTCAAGTTGTAGTGACAAAATGTTACGATTTGTTTCCAACTTCCTTTTAAGGTCACGAAGGCGCCGCACGTTGAGCCGTCAGAAATCGCACTGCATGCCGATCTTCCCCGTTCCGCGTGAGTTAACATCACCAAACCTGAAAAAACAAACACTAAATAAAAAAAAATCGAACTTATCTGAAATTCAATAATGAAAATGAACAGTAAACATGAGTAAAAGAGGAAGAATTAGGAGAAGTTTTGAGTGAGAGAGCGAGAGAGAGAGAGAGAGAGAGAGAGAGAGAGAGTATTGAGGGTGAGAAGTTATGATTTCATTCACTTGAATGAGTGTGCATCCTAAACACTTATATATGAGATATAATACAATTGGGAACTGAATTGACCAAGTAAAATAACAAAAAACACAAAAATTGCTCCTGTAACCGGTTACACCAAAGTGGTTAACCAGTTACACCTGACACTAAATCAATATTGGAATTAATCAGCTTCATTAGTAACCGGTTACACCAAAATGGTTAACTGGTTACACCTGCGTAAACTCAACTTTTTTGCTACTGGAATGAATCTGAGACCTTGATGTAACCGGTTACACACTTGTGTTAACCGGTTACAACACTTGAATTACTTGATAAACTTCAACAATCAGGTGTAAGTCTAAAACTCTTACACCAAATCTGAATCGTTAATATGAATAAATCAAACAGTCATATAAATAACATTTTTTTTAGGAAAAAGAAATTGTCATGTATTTTTTTTATTTCATTTAATATGATCGTTTGATTCAATCATATTAACAGTTGAGATTTTGTGTAAGTCTTTTGGTGTCAACGGATCTTGACTCTTACTTTAATTATATGACAAGATTCGTTTGTAGTTGTAGATAATAGATTCACACAACCAGAATTTTCAACAATTCAAATTACACACTATTTGTTCTCAAAATATATATATATATATATATATATATATATATATATATATATATATATATATATATATATATATATATATATATATAGAGAGAGAGAGAGAGAGAGAGAGAGAACCAAATGATATTATGGAATGAATCACCCCTAACAAACAAAAAATAATATTTGGACACAAAATGTCCATAAAATAATATGTTGGTAGAAGAAGAACAAAGGACAAAAAAAAGTTAAATCAAAATTTGCCCAAATAACATAATGGAATTTGCTCTAACCCTAATATTAATATAATACTCCCTCCGTCCCAAATTATAAGATGTTTTGAGTATTTCACACAGTTTAAGAAAAGTAATCAATGTTGTATGGAAAAGAGAAATTATGTATGACTTTACACTATTTTTCTTCATTAATTATATAAGAAAGAGAAATCAACAGAATCAAAAGAAGAAAGAGAAATAAATAGTTAATGGTATATTAGAAAAAATGTCATTAATGTTGTATTGAGATTGTAAAGTGACTTATAATTTGAAACAAATATATTTTGCAAAATGACTTATAATTTGGGACAGAGTTAGTATAATGTAATATGATTCGACAAGCAAGTAAGAAAAATATATTATTCTAAACTATTTGTAATATGCATAAAAGTACCTGTAGGTTTGAGACCGAAACACCAACCATATGTGATTTTTTGTGTTAATATTCTTTTTTACGGTTACTTCAGATAGAATACAGCCTCAATTTATCAATTAAATTTAGTTTTTTTTTAAATTAAAAAATATTAAAGTTTAATTGCAATTTTGGTCTCTATTTTTATTTTTTTAGTTTTAATCTCTATATTTTAAAATCTAGAAATTTTGTCCCTCCATTTTTATTTTTTTGAATTTTGGTTCCTCTATTTTAAAATTTAAAATTTGTGTCCTTCTATTTTCATTTTTTTTAGTTCTGGTCCCCTTATTTTCATTTTTTAAACTTTTGATCCCCTATTAAATTAGTTTCAAATTGGAATGGGGTCAAAATCCAAAATAAAACTTAAAATAGAGACCAAAATTAAACAAAAATGAAAATAGAGAAATTAAAATTCTGGATTTTAAAATAAGAGGACCAAAATTAAAAAAAACTAAAAATAAAACGGATTGTGAATCCTGCGATTTACCTCGTATTTTGATTCTTGTGGATTTATATTACCCACGAAGTGCTTTACAACGAAATTATTCTGACTGAATCAAATGTTTGGTTTTTTTTTTTATATATGTGGTATTCAATCAGTAAAACCGATTAATCTACATAGAGAGGGTTCTTAGGCCCCCCACGTATGGCCCTTGAAGGTTTTTTTGGTCCCGTACTCCTTCGAACTCGTGACTCCAAGGGGAGCAAACCCTTAGGATCCGAGCTCCATTCCGCTTGGACAACCTTCTCAGTTTAATGTTTGGTTACTATTCAATGTTCATGTCTGCATAAATTGACATTAATCAAATTATTGAATGAAACTTACAAGTACATTCATTTAACATTTTAAAATATATATAAAGAATTAAGCAAATTGCAAGCTCAACCGTATTATTGTTGTACCAACAACAAATACCATATTTTATAAAAATAAAATAAGAAAAGTCAAAATACTACATTAAAAAATATGTGGCGTGAAGTTCGTTAAAGAAAACACTTGGCAATGACGTACGGTACTGCAATGTACACCTACAATCCCATTTGTGCAAAGTACAAATTTAATGAAGGCAAAATGTAAGACTCAATTTACTTTGTGAAATTGTTATTTATTTCTATTTTAAAAGTTATGTTAAGAAAGAATAGATTCTTAAAAAAAATAATTATGTGCTTTATAAACAATAAAAATGTAAAAAAAAAATATCATCAATTATTTTCATACACACTCTATTATGTAGTTAACATTTCCTTTTTTTTATCATAATGGTGAACTTCAAAATTCTTACAGCTTTTTATTAATAATAAATAAAAATATTATAAATAAAAAAACTAAAGTCAACTACTAATTCTTTTGATCCAAAGTCCAAGAAGGCTTTTAAGATGCAAAAGTCATTCAATATATATATATATATATATATATATATATATATATATATATATATATATATATATATATATATATATCAATTTTTTACTATTAATGTAATATTTAATGTTTGGGTTGAATGAAGGACGGACTAATACTATTAGTGATTTTTTTCATAAGAGATATTTTGATAGATGAAAGTTAATACATTTAGTGTAAATATTGAACTAAATACTTCAATTTTTATTGATTCAAGTTTTTTCATATAAAACTAGTATGATACCCGTGCGTTCGCACGGAAGCACGTCGGTGACGCGCATTTGTTTTCAGAATGTATTTGTTTTCATAATGTATTTTTTTTTCAGAATGTATTTGTTCTTAGAATGTATTTGTTCTTAGAATGTATTTATTTATATTTAAAATTTGAAAAAATAACAAAATATAATAAGAATTAGTAAATTTCTTATTTATTCAAAATTAATATGATATATGTACGTTCACAGGGTACCCGTCGGTGATGCGCATTTGTTTTCATTTAAAATGTTAGAAAAAAAATATAATTAATAAAAATCAGTAAAATAAAAGAAATATAATTTATATTTTAAAAAAAATAGAATCAATACGCACAGACATCGCACTAATTTAGTTTTATAAATATCAAATAATAACATAGTATTTGTAAATATTATTTTAATTTTATAAATAACTATTATCAATATAAATAAATATATTTTATGTAAGTATTATTACAAATATTTATTTCGTGTGATACCCATATCAGTACTCATGTGATCGCCCGAGTACTGTTGTGTTATGTTGATTTGTTTTTATTTATTTTTAATTAGAATTAATAAAAATTAATAAATACAAAAAATATAATTTATATTTAAAAAAAAAAATCAATACCCACAGGCATCGTTTGATATTTTTTATAAAAATATTTATGCAATAATTTAGTTTTATAAATATCAAATAATATCATAGTAATTGTAAATATTTTTTTCATTTAATAAATAAATATCATCCACATAAATAAATACATTTTATGTAAATATTATTACAAATATCTATTTTGTGGATACTCATATCAGTACCCGTGTTTTTCCCGGGTACTGATTAACCTACAACACTACCGTCCTAATTTATTAAAAAAAAACTTTTTTTCCTCTCAAAGTTTAAGACAAAATAATAAATTTAATTTTAGTTATTTATTACTTAAAAAAATAAAAATTATTTATAACTCTTTTGTTATAAATTTATAAAAAAATTAAAATTGAGTGACATGAATAATTATTGTAAACCACTTTAACATAATAAAAACTGCATATTTTTTCAAAATAATATTTTGTAAAAATATGTTTTATTTTTCATATAAATAAAATCAGAGATAGTACTATTTTTTTCAATTTTATTTTTAATTATTATTACTAAGTACACTATTCCTAATATATTAATAAAATTATAATATTTTACAAATATTATTACATATTTTTTAATCTGTAAAAAAATATTAAAAGATAGTAGTATCTATCAAAATAAAAACGTTAAATAATTTCTACAACCTTACTAGAGAATTGTAGTACCAATAGAAAATATATGATGTAATTTACGACGGATCCTGCCAATCAGTTAATAGGTTGTTTAGTATTTTAATAGATAAATTTGACGTGCACAATACAATAGCATACACATGGTCAATCACTGATAAATGTCATAATATTTTGAAAGTTGGACAATATAATCGAATTTTATTATAATTTACTCATACTAATAAATAAGTTGCAATATAACTTTTGAGTATGACTATTGAAATGACAGTGTAAAATGCAAGATTAGAGGGTGATGTTTGACACATAGAGATAATGATGACTAAATATATAATAATGTTAAGAATTTCATGGAAATCATATACGTCCAATAACACAATTGAGATAATGTTGTATCGCAAAAAAGATTATATTTTATATAACAATTAAGTTATATTTTTTAATACCATTAAAAAAATAAATCAATTTAAATGCATATTTATGAAACTAATTAATATATAATTATAAAAATGACAATATTTAAGGTAATAATGCTAAAAAAGTAATGGATATAAATTAAGAAATTTGATAAATTAAATAAAAAAAATTATGAAACATTATTTACAATTAGTGTAATATTAGGAAAAAATTGAAACATTGTTGATAAATTTACATTTTTTGATAAATTTCTCGTATTTTGATAAGTAATATATTTTTAGCCGTATACAAATATTATTTTTGTTTAGGCATATTTATACAAATATTTTTATTATATTTATTTTAATTTATAAGATATTTTATTAATTGAATGTATTATCTTATAAATACGATTAAATATCTAAAAAAACATAACTTTTCCGTAATGTTTTTTGTATTTAAATCACTTAAATTATTATACCACCAAAGTTAATTTTTAAAAAATATTAAAGAGAATGTTAAATGCAATTAACCATCATTTATAGTGATCGAAATAAAATTTTATTTTGGCTTAAATGCACTTTTGGTCCCCCTAGTTTGGACATTTTACACTTTTGATCTCTCTATTATAAAATCTGCGATTTTGGTCCTTTTAGTTTGGTGTGCTTTGTATTTTTATGGTCCCTCTCCAATTTTACATACGTGGCAATGGTGATTGGGATAAAAAAATAATTTTTAATAATATGTTATTGATGACTAGGATAATTTATTAATTAATATTTTTTATAGACTAAATTAATAACTAATTGTTTTAATTAATATTTTTAGAAATTAATTATTTAAAATGTTGAAAAGAATAACTGGGCCTAAGCCTAATTCATAACAGCATCCATCTCATTTAGCATTTGTCCAACACACAAGATGACAACAACCCATGTGTTACTAAGTTTTATAAACACTCATTTATTTGCAAACAAAACAATGTGGGACTTTGTTGATAAATAATACAACTCAGCCACTACCCATTCTATCACCACACACATCAACACCAACGCTACTGGTGAATATTCTTCCCTAACTCCAGTCACGAAAATGGACCACCAATGTTCAATTAAGCTCAATCCATCACAGTGGTTAGAGTTTAAAAAGGTTGGTACCATAAGGGGTGAAACTAGTTTCTCAATTCCATATCTTTCATAAAGATCACAATGAAAGACAATAATAAAATGTACAATGGAATTTATATTATATGCATCAATAAATGGAAGACAATGGAATTTGTATCAAAGTCAATAAATGGAAGACAATGAAACAACTTACTCTGTCCTATACCACAAATAATCTGTAGAATCTCGTGTGACATTAACCTGTTCCCAAATGCATATGCTGTGAAAGAATCATTAACAGTGGAATATGATGGTTCTTGATTATATGATTGCCAAGTAAATGGAGTATTTGTAGCAATCATCTTCATTGGGGATTGAATACCAACCTGTACAAATTTGCACTAAATCTTCATACAAGTTTGGTTTAAGATAAACCATTAATGGTTCGGTTCAGTTTTACCAATAACTGGCTACAACAAAGAAGTATTATCTTACCTTTGCAGTATTGAAAGCTGCAGTTTTGCAGTCAGGAAGAATGGTAATGGACCAAGGTGGTATGTCATATTGTCCATTTCCAAATTTTATTGTTGCAGAAGATTTGTAATAATGATTTAATTCAGAGTTTACAAAGAATGAAATGAATACATAATTCAAAATTGTAATAATTTTATAATTACCATATAGTAGTTAACAAATGAGCCACCATTTTGTACAAATCTTACAACAGAGAATGCCATGTCTTCTGCCGATCTACGTGGAACTCCACCACCAAACTCTGTGTACCAGCTACTCCAATTCTCGGTCCACCTAACTTGCCTGAGAAAGAATGATTGGACCTCCTTGCCTACATTATCAAAAAATATTTGCTTCCTTTAGAAAACTTCTAGAATTTCATAATCAAATAGTTTATTAGCAGCATAATGAGTGTGAAAATTAAATTGTAGAATGCTTGTATGTTGACCAACATAAATAAAAATGTTTGTAATTGTGTTTAACAATGAAAAAGTATAATAATTTTAAAATTTCGCTGGGTTGGTACATTGTCCTTGTTCTTGTTTTCTTTATGAGTGTTTTTGTCATAGTAGTAGCACAAGTGGAAAGAAATAGATTTATGTTCATGACAGTGCATAAGCTGAACCTGAGCTTGTTGTTTGAAATACAAGGAGGAATTTCTGATGGAATTTGATTCACTCAGTAGAGGAAAAAGTGAAGCGGTTGAGCAAAATCATACTTTGATTCTTGGTTGGAGGAAAGTTGCAGTGATGGAAGAGGAGTTTTGAATGCATTTGGAAGAGTTTTGGTATTTCATGTATAATAGAAGTCCCACCTTGATTTTGCAACAAATAAAACTAGTGTTTATAAAGATGATTCACACATTGCTTGTAAAATCATGACTATTGAGCTATTTCAGTATAGGCAATGGGCTTGGGCTCAATTAATCTCTTTTATAATTAATAATAATGAATTTCTATAAATTTCAAAATAAATTTCTTAAAAAACATATTAATTAAGATAAATATTAATAAAGAAATTATTATTAATTAATAGACATAATTAATTTAATTAAAAAATAATAATAAAAGATTATTAGATGTTAATTTAATTAAAACATTATTAAATATTAAATCAATTAAAAATATTATTAAATAATAAAATATCCTAGTCATCCTTTCTATGTAATTAAAAATAATTTTTAAATCTTAGTCATCACTGCCACGTATGCAAAATTGGAGGGGGACTACAAAAATGCAAAGACCATCAAAATTGAGGGACCAAAATCGCAGGTTTTGTAATAGGGGGATCAATAGTGTAAAATGTCCAAACTAGGGGACCAAAAGTGCATTTAAGCCTTTTATTTTTTATTAAACATTAAATGTGATAATGATAATAAATTAATTAATTAATTAATTTCAAAACCTATAAATAAGATAATAAATTGATTTAAATTATTATAAATAAATTGTAACAACAAAAGTTATTATATAAAAATTGTGTGGAAGAAAAAAACCAAAAATTAAAAAAAAAATTAATAATTTAAAATACAAATAAGTGTGAAACATTGAACCATATTAAAATAAAAATATATTTTTATTAATATTTGGAGTATAAATATAGTTTTTTCATATATACAAATATTTGGATCAACCGTATATTATCTCGTATGTAAATATTAATTTTGTTTTGACATTACTCATAAATTATTTTGATAAATAAAAAATTTGCTCCCATTATTAAAATTATTTGGATCATCAATACACTTTTCTCATTTATAAAAATAATGTTCAATATAAATTATTTAAATTTTCCCATGTCTAAAAATATTTGTCTCATATACTTTATTATATTATCAATTACTTTATAAGAAACCGGTAATAAATTTTATTTTTAAAGAGAAAAAGAGAATTGAAATAAAAAAAAGTTATAATTTTATTTAAAAAAAAGTAATTGAAATCAATTATAGAATATTTTGTAGAATGATTCACTAAAAGAAAATAAATTGTAGACCGATTTAGGCACAAAAAAAAATTGTAGAATATATTTTACTAATTTATAAGTGACATATATTTATCTCATATTTTAATTAAAAATATAATTGGCTTTATATAAAACATTTATCCAATCATAACTTACTTATATAAAACATTTTTTGTATTTGCATCAATTATACACATTTACTAAATTATTATTTTAACGATATAAATGACTAATATTTATATCAATAACATATAATCTATTATTCTCGTATTTATATCGATGACTAATATTTATGCTATATTTTGCTGTTTTTTTCGATAATATAACCTAAAACTTTTTTAGGCAATATAGGTTAAATATTTAAAAATCATAGTAAATTATATTTAAAATTTAATGTTATTGATTATGATTTTGGTTTTTATAAATTTTAATAAAATTTATTAATTATGTTATGATTTAAAATTTTAATATTATTGATTATGAAACAAAGTAACAGCAATTTAAATTTAATATTTTAATAATTTTCTCCTTTCATTTAATGTTTAATTATTTTTTTATAAAAAAATATTTTTCAATTTTTTCAAAAATATAAAATTTAATAGTAACTTATGTTTAAAATTTAATATTATTGATTATAATTTTATTTCTCATTAAAGGTAAAGAAATATTCTGCCTCAAATTTTAAGAGGGAGAAAAAAATTAAAAACAACTTAAAATCAAAATAAATATTAACATAAACAAATATAAAAAAATTGATTTAGAGATTTTATTTCAAAATTTAACTTTTAAATTCTAATTTTTTTTCTTTTAGGCAGAATAAGTGAACATTAAATTTGTTGCAAATTATTTTTCATTAATATATTAAAGTTTTAAGATGTATAAAAATATTATAATTTTCAGCCCTTTAAATAGTCTATATTTGGGGTAAAGGATATCCTTTTTTTTTAATTGTTTCTATAATAAATACTAATTAATTATTAAACAAAAAACTTCAATCTCATTCATTTGTCTTTGATTTACTAAATTTTTTTGCCAGTGAGATATCATCTGAGATATTTGCAAACTAATTCTTTTTTAATCTTCAATTGATTTTGTCATTAAACATTCATTAATTAACATCAAAAGCTTTGTAATCGTTGCTTTTTAAGAGAACCTATCATGGCCATTCCATACCTATTCTTTTTAAATTATTAAATTATAGTATTTTATTTTTGTAATTGTGTTTATAATTGTGTGTCATTGTATCTAAAATGAATTACCAAAATAGATCATGAACATTAATAGAGCAAGAAATTTAAAATTATTTAAATTTTAAAAAAAAAATCAGCATAAATGTGAGTTTCTAATATAACAGCTTCTTTTAACATTGGTGTGGTAATAACACATTTAAAATTTATGGATTACAAATTGTTTCCAACAAATGGTCATTTGTTGCTATTTTTTCATCAATCGAATGAAATTTCTACATCTGTAAACCCCCGTAATATATAAGCAACTTACACTATAATTTCAGCCTCTAAATCTCAAGTATTTGTATTAGTCATTAATTTATGCTCATTTCGCACTACTATATCTGCATTTGCATACCAAGCAATCTCCTCCCATGACGATTTTCCCTAAGAATGTGACACGCAAAAATCAGACCTCAATCAAATTACATCAACCATAACACAACACAACAGTCACAACAACTATAATACACAACTCAGAAAACAAAACACTTACTTTAAGGGCCAAAACCGAATCGTCATAGTAACAACTTTGTTAGTAAAGTTATTTAGGACCATTAAGGATGTTGTTTTCCACATGCTCTTTCACACAATACTTGAACTCCTTTTGCAGTAAAACCCTCCATATGTTTGCCCCATCTAGTTAAAAGTTAAATTTTAATTCTCATTATGGAAATAAAGATTATAAAGTACATTAAAATGTAATGAAATAGAATAAATTAAGAAGTGTTTTAAATTTTAATTCATAACTATTTTAGAGTTTTAGTGCTGAAAAATGAGAATAACAATCACAGTTCATAAGCCTTATATAAAATCTATTATACTAAACAAAAGCTCATGTGTAAACATTATAATTTGTAACTAATGCAACAATGTTTAGTTGTAAAGAAAACTTTGTCTCATTGGTATGATTTTCATATCTTTATATGAAAAATCATAACTCTATTTACAGTCTATTCTTCTGCTCTGGTTCAAAAAAATTTAGCAGCATCGATTATGAGATTCATTTTTAAAAAGTAAAATAATCGACAATTGCAGCTTAGAAATTCCAATTTATTTCATCATCCCCATTTCATTCTTAAGCAACCCAGAACTAAACAATAAGGCACATACCTACTATTTTTCTTTTGACCATAGATTCATTCTTAAGCAACCCATAACTAAACAATTAGATGCCAGATTCAGCTGCACAAAAAAATACTTAAAATTTCATACACAACAGCTCATCTTGCATGTAGAAGAATGTCACTTTTGTTGGATGACTGAAAACATCCAAAACTCATCAAGGCAGCAACATCATGATCAATATATGGTTCTTCTGCTGCCTCCATCTTCTGAATACAAATTTGAAAATTAGTTAGTAGCTGCTTTGTGAAAAAAGGAATCTTCAAGCGACTTAATACGGCGGAATCAAGTGGGTTGTCAGGAGCTACACCGTCAACTTGAATCCAATGATGACCTGCAAGAAATTAAATATACATAACTTATAAGCATGAAAAAACAAACTTCGTTCAACTAAGATGTTAAGACTATTCAAGCATATTAGTCTTAATGGTGTTAAAACTAAAGCTTTTTTCATGTGTTAAAATTGTAAGAAAGTCAAGCAATACAAAGGCATGATGTTGGATGCATTTAAATCTCTGAGATATAAAGGATAATCTATTCATCAAAGCAGAAAATTCTGTGAAAAATAAATAACCTTGATTTATCTTGAACCCTATTATAACCAACAAAATTATCTACTACTGCAGCTGATGATGAATGGGTTAATGAATCTGATTAATTCTGATGTCCAAATCCCTAGCTTCAGATTAATCTCATCACCACCCAACCAAAAGAAATCTGGAGTTTGTTTAACAAAATCACCTGAAATAAACCCATAACATTCAACCAATAAATGAAAAAGTTGCAGCAAAGTGAAAGTGTGAAGGATGAGTTGTTTCATTATCATCGCCAGGATGCCAAATTTCATACGTTATACCATTATAAGAATTTAGATTCCAATAATAATCACAGGTCAGATCCAGCATTTACCAAAATGTCTGTTTACATGTGATCGTACCTGGATCAGACAGTTAGACAGTGGCCAGCAACGTCGTATAGATTTCAGCTCCAGTGATGATGATACGGCGGGGGGTGTACCTGCAAGGTACTTCGACGCTCAAGTCAGGTAAGGTCAGAGAAAAGAAAATACAGAGATGTGAGTTAAGAATGTGAAGTAACCTGACCCTCTCAAGTGAGAGGGTATTTATAGAGAGCCCCTAGCGCGGGGCCAACGGTTACTTACACTGGGCTGGATTGCAAGGCCCAATCCAAGTAACTGCCAGGGCTTACGTGGCATAGTGAAGACCAGCACATGGTCTTCTCCCTGGGGTAACGGTCCCGAGATCTCCAGAAGTAGGGCAGACAGAATCTTTCGGAGGTGGGAGGTTACAAGAGAACGAGTCCTCGCGGGGAGGAGTCTTGCGTGTCGGGGATAGATGTGTCCGTAGGGCTGGACGTGTCCTCGGGGGAAGGAGTTCATAGACGTCGAGGATAACGGAGCTCGTAGAAGCTTGGTGCCTCTATCCGGCGTACTCTATCGCGCGTGCCCGACACTGATGGAGTGTGGCACGTGCTCGACCCAGGTATTGCCAATGAACCTTGCTGGGCCATTCCTGATCGTTTAGGTTGGGTCTGCCCGACAGGGGGGCAGGCACCGGCCCAGTCAGGAATAGGTGCCCCCCAAGTCGTTGCTCCGAGGTGTCGGAGTAATGACTTAAGGGCCAGCAAACATGTCGAGGACGTATTGGTCAGCGGACCGGGGTGATCAGATTCGTCTGATGCATCGTGATTGTCCCGCTGTCAGGGAGAAAGTGTTCAGTCGATCAGAAGTTCATGGGGAGGCCTGAGCCTGGGAGTCCATGGATGGCCAACGCAGCGGGGATACGAGAAATTTGAATTGAGAATCAGGGCAAATGAAGGGACGCGCGTGGGGGCGCGAAAGGACGCACGTGGGGAAGTGTGTGCCACGTGTCACGCGCCCTCATTGCCTAGGGTGGCTAGGCTAGGTTTAGTGCACTTGAGTGCCTAGAGGCGTCTCGAGTCTCATGAGGGCCTTATAAATAGGAGCTAACCTGCCTTATTTGCGCGTTTTCATTTTCTCTGCTCTGACTCTTCTTCTTCCTCTCTCCTTGTTTTCGCCACTACTCACTGCCGTTCGCCGCTGCAAACCGCCGCATCGGATTTCTCCAACAGCCTGTATTAAGTAAGTCTTTTGATCTTTCTCTTTTCGTTTGCATTTTGTACGGTTGTTCTATGCTGAACTGATGAAGTTCCCATGGAAACTGTGAAATCTCCGGCGAATGCGGCGGAGTTTCTTTATGTTTCTGTTGAATCTTGCGGGGAGAATGGATGAACACCCCGGGGACAAAAAGAACGTCCCGAGGACACGAGATGAAACTCTCGGGGTCCTCACCAATATCTCCTCTATGGGAGGGACCCCTCCCAAAGCGGCATACCGATGACCTGAGGATGGTCACGGGGACGTGGACGAGTACGACAGTCTCGGGATCCCGACGCTCCTTCTTCTCCCTTTCACTTGAACAGCAGTGGAGGGGTGAATTTGATGTGGATCATCGAATTCACTCTTTCCTTCTGCTTTTCAGGTACATGGAAGCTTTGTCTGTGTCTGTGGCCGTGGGATCGTTAGACGACGACGACCAGCCCGACTCTCCAATGGCACCGATCACCAGTGTCGAGGAACGTCCCCTCACGGAGTGGGTTAGTGACGAGCTGCTAAACATGGCTTCCCAGTTCATCGATGGGGACGAAGATGATATCTTTTGTACAGTCGAGCACCGGCTGGTGGGCTCCCCTAAGACGGGGAAGGTGTTCTGGCCTCTGGCACACCATCGCATCTGTTCGACATATCGAGGGATGAGGTTCCCCCTTTATGAATTCATGTTCGACGAGGTGGGGTGGCGTTTGCCCTTTATGGATTTCCAACAAGCGGTGTTCGTTTGGCTGCGCCTGGCGCCCTCGCAGCTCTATCCTAACTCCCTTTCTTTTATCCGAGCCTTCAAGCTCGTTTGTAAATATCTTCAGATCGGGGCAACCGTGCCTCTTTTCTTTTGTATCTTCCACCTCCAATGACAGGTCTCCGACGGCAAACACAACTGGGTGTCTTTTAAACAAGTGAGCAGCCTCTTCCACACCTACCTGGACTCTGTTCGGGACTTTAAATATCGGTATTACATCATGAGGTCGGTCACGCTGGAGGCTGTGAATTCGGTGTATCGTCGGGTTTCCCGCGAAGTGGACGGGCAGAAGGAGGAGGTCCTCGAACCGAAATTCCCCTTGTTCTAGACGGAAGAACATTTCAAAAGGGGGACGGACAGCTACATTGTCAGCCCTAGCCGACTTTGCCAGGGGGACCGTCTGGCGCATGAGAAAATAGTCGCCTTCGTCAACTGATTTAACAAAGCCATGTATGTGACGCCGGATAGGGAGTTTGTCCTGGGTGACGACAGGCAGGTCCTGATGAGGCGCCGGTTAATTAATACGAGGGCGCTGCTCGAGACGTTCTCCGATGAGGATGCCATCGAGCTGTTAGGTGATGAAATCTTCTTCGACTTGCTTCTTCTTTGCATCCTGGTTTCTGATTTACTGACACATTTATTTTCTTTGTAGGCAAGATGTTAGGCGCTGAGGAGCGCATCAAGAAACTGAAGGCCTCCCGAAATGCGAAGAAGGGTCGGTTTGAACAGCTTCGTTCACAGCCCCCGGTCACTACTTCAGTACCTGTGGGTTTCTCCAGCTCTCTTCAAGGGAGTCAGTCTCCCGGCAGCCAAGGGTCCCGGAAGCAAAAATGCACAGACGGGCAGGTGGATGTCGACTTGACAGAGGTGGTTGACTGTCCTCCCTCTGAGAAGTTCTTACTTCCCCCTTGTCATTCGAGGCCCCGTTTCTTTTCGGATGCCAATCCTCCGGGCATCGCTGCTACCGAGGTCGAGGCCGTCCTAGGTGCTGCTCATGCTTCGAGGAAGAAGGCTCTGCTCGAGGACTTGTCTGTTGTGATACGAGTCTGCTCGACGACTTTGATCCTGAATGACAACACTTGTCCAACGGCTGAATTGACCAAGCTACAAGAGAAATTCAAGTCAGTTGCCGCTGAGATGGAGAAAGCGAGCAAGGAGTTGAGCGAGTGTAAAGAGCAGAATAGGGTATAGGCCAAACTTCAGGAGCAGCTGGAGGAGAGGTTGAAGAAGGCTAACGAGGAGAAGAAGGGCTACTTGGAGAGGATTGCCGAGTTGGAGGACGTCGTTCGGCCTGCTAAAGAGGAAATCGAGGAGGACAAGTTGTTGACCTCGCGGGCGACACTGATAGCGAAACTCAGGGAGAGCGAGCAGGATAACCTCGTGGCGGCTGACATAGGTTTCAAGAATATCGTGCAGCAGCTTCGGGTTCTTAAGCCAGACCTCATTACCGAAGGGGCTGACCCTGACTACGAGGTGGTCGACGGTCAGATCGTGCAGCCGATGCAGGAAGATGAAGTCGGCGGAGGGGCAACCGGACACGAGTAGCCAGAGGGGACTGCCGCCGCATAGGTTTTTACTTTCTGGTTCTGTTTGGCCTGCGAGCCATTTTATTTTTTTGGTGCCTTTGCCCAGCCTATGTGCCAGGGTCTTCTTGGATATTTTGTAATACCTGTACAATGGGCTTCTTCCCGCTTAATGCATTTTTATTTATCTGCGCGTGTGATGTTTGTATATTTTGGCTTGTGTGTGATGCCATTGTATTTGCTATACTTTGTTTATTTTTGTCAAAGTGGTTTGGTGATCTTGGGAATTTGCTTCACTTTGACGATCCTCGACTGCGTGGAGAGCTGGTCGAGTGGTCAGAGGTGTATTCTGACCTTCAACGAGGCTAAGAGCTCGGTCGAGGTCTTAGCTTCGTGGCGTGAACTTCCCATCATGAGCTGGGTGTTGTGCCTCATCGATACGGCGACGACGGAGCTCGATCGATGTATCCTCGTTGGATCAAAGTCCTCGCGCACACACAACATAGGCCTTGATCATCGTGTCTCGTATGGAGGTGTCGCGCTTGTACCCTAGCGCGCCCCCGTTATCGCGACGTTGGTGTGTCGTAGGTAGTGTTTAAATGTAGTATTGCTTAAGCTTCTCAGTGTTTCATGGTCGAGCAAGTTCTTCCCCGTGCAGATTTTCGAGGAAGTAGGCTCTTGTCCCCGTTTTCGCGCGGACGCGGTATGGGCCCTCCCAGTTCGCAGCGAGTTTACCTTCTTGCGAATCTTTCTGGTTCCTTCACAGGACGAGGGTGCCTACCTGAAAATCACATTTGATAACTTTGTTGTTATAACGTAAAGTTATCTTCTATTTAAGTGAGGCTTCCCGGAGGGATGCGCCCGTCCTTATCTCCTCGACGAAGTTGAGCTCTTCCCTTAGGCCGTCGCTATTCGCATCCTCATTGAGGGGGGCTTTCATCCTCCTCGAGGGTTCCCTGATCTCCACGGGGATCACCGCTTCTGTTCTGTAGGCTAGACGAAAGGGAGTATCCCCGGTCGTGGAATGTGGGGTTGTTCGGTAGGCCCAGAGGACGCTGTGTAGCTCCTCAACCCACCGTTGTTTAGCGTCACCTAGTTGACATTTCAATCCTTAGAGGATCACTCTGTTCGCAGCTTTGGCCTGCCCGTTCGTTTGATGATGCTCGACCGACGTGAAGTGCTGCTTCGTGCCCTGTTTGGTGACGAAGTCTTGGAAGTTCTTGTTGGTGAACTGTGTCCCGTTGTCGGTGATGATCTCTTGGGGCATGCCGAACTGGGCGAGGATGTTCCTTTTGTAGAAGCGGAGTATGTTGAAGGCCGTGATTTTGTCCAGGGCTTCTGCCTCGATCCACTTCGTGAAATAATCTATGCCGACGATGAGGTATTTGTTTTGGTATGACCCCATGACGAAGGGCCCGAGGATATCCATCCCCCACCATGCAAACGGCCACGGGCACGACAATATCTTGAGCTCGTTAGGGGAGCGAGGTGTATGTCCCCGTGTCGTTGGAATTTATCGCACTTCTTGATGTGCTCCTTGGCGTCCTGCTGCATGGTGGGCCAGTAATACCCTGCCCGAAGTTCCTTTCGGGCTAAAGATTTCCCGCCGAGGTCCTGTGCATTGATTCCCTAGTGGATTTCCTGGAGTATACCGGGGACCTTGGTCTCCTTGACACACCTGAGGAGGGGGATAGAAAACCCGCGGCGGTATAGCTTATCCTCGACTATAGTGTACGAGCACGCCTGCTGCTTGACCATCCCCGCTTTCTTGGGATATTCGGGCAGTTTGCCAGTCGTGAGGTACTCGTATACCGGGATCATCCAGTAATTGCTATCCCCAACGGCGTTCATGTCCATCGCCGGAATGGGTTTGTCGATGCTCTGGCGGGAAAGCACTTCTTGTATGACGGATTTGTTTCCGCCTTTCTTCTTTGTGCTCGCAAATTTGGACAAGACATCTGCTCGGGTATTGTGCTCGCGAGGGATGTGGGTCACTTCCGCGGAGGCAAAATTCTTCATCTTTTCCTTTACCAAGGTCAGGTATTTGATGAGGCAGTCGTTCTTGGCCTGATACTCTCCTCGAACTTGAGAGGCTACGAGTTGGGAGTCAGTGAAGATTTTGACCTCCTTGGCGCCGAGGTCCTCGGCCAACCGAAGCCCGACGAGGAAAGCCTCGTACTCTGCCTGATTGTTTGACGTCGGGAAGGATAGTTCGAGGGAGACTTCGATCAGGATGCCTTCCTCGTTTTCGAGGATAATTCCCGGCCAGCTCCCCTTCGTGATGGATGCTCCGCCGACATAGATCGTCCACTTTTGGGATCCGTTGGTCGAAGCCTCCGGGACGGTCATCTCCGCCACAAAGTCGGCCAATACCTGAGCCTTCAGGGTTTTCTTTCACTCGTATTGGATGTCGAACTCGGCGAGTTTGAGCAACCACCTGAGCATCCTTCCCGCCATATCTGGCCGTCCAAGGAGCTGCCTTATAGGCTGTTCGGTTCTTACGACAATAGTGTGGGCTAGGAAGTAAAAGCGCAGCCTCCTGGCCGCGGTGACGAAGGCCAGGACGACCTTCTCGATCTGCTGATACCTCAGCTCGGGACCTTGGAGGGCTTTGTTCATGAAGTAAATCGGTTTTTGCCCGTCGGGGGTTTCCCGTATGAGGACGGCGCTGACCGCTTCGCTTGTGATGGCAAGATACAAGAAGAGTGTCTCCCCGCTCTCTGGCAGTGAGAGGACCGGGGGCTGTGACAGAACTCGTTTGAGATGGAGTAAAGCCTGCTCACATTCCTCGCTCCATTCAAACGTGGCTTTTTGTTGAAGAAGCTTGAAAAACGGGAGTGCGTATTGTGCGAATTTGGCGACGAAGCGGGAGAGGGCGGTCAGCATCCCGTTCAGTGATTGTATTGACTTCTTTGAGTTCGGAGTTGGGGTCTCGAAGAAAGCCCTGCACTTGTCGGGGTTGGCCTCGATTCCTCGCTCTGTGAGGTAGAAGCCGAGGAAGCTACCTGCCCGAACGTCAAAGGTGCATTTGTCGGGATTGAACCTCATGCGGCATCTCCTCGCTGTGTCGAATACCTTCTTGAGGTGCGCGGCATGGTCGACTTCTTCTGCAGATTTAACGATCATGTTGTCCATATAGACCTCGAGCATGTCGCCGATCTCTCCCCAGAAAACTTTATTCATCATCCGTTGGTAGGTCGCGCCGACGTTCTTTAGGTCGAAGGGCATTACGTTGTAGTAGTAATTGCCCAAATCAGTCATGAAGGCCGCGTGCTATTTGTCGACCTTATCCATGGGGATTTGGTTGTACCCCGAGTAAGCGTCCATGAAGGATAATAGTTTGTAACCTGCAGAATTGTCGACCAGCTGGTCGATGTTAGGCAAAGGATAACAGTCTTTCGGGCATGCCCGGTTGAGATCGGTATAGTCAACACACATCCTCCATTTTCCATTATTCTTTTTGACAAGTTCAACGTTGGACAGCCAAGTCGTGTACAGGGCCTCCGAAATAAAATTAGCCTCTAGGAGGTCTTTTACAGCTTTTTCAGCAGCCTCCGCTTTTTCAGGAGACTGCCTACGCCTACGTTGAACTATGGCTCTAGCGGCCGGATCTACTGCGAGCTGATGGCAGGCCACCTCGGGGTCAAGGCCAGGCATCTCGGAGGCGCTCCACGCGAACAGATCAGCGTTCTCCCAGAGACATGCCTTCAGCTGCTTCTTCGCCAGGTCGGAGAGCCCGGTGCCAATCTTCACGTTACGGTCTGGATCATCCCCGAGGGCGATGAGCTCGAAGTCTCCGTCTGGGATGGGGCGCGTTGGGTTCAGAGGCTGCCCGTTGTTTTCTGCCTGGAGGTCGAGGTCCACTGGTCCGTCCTCTTCGTGCTCACCCAGGAACCTGTTGTCGAGGTCGATCGCGTTGACGTGCGGGAGAGGCCTTTGTACGGTGTTTGGGATGACTTTGCTCCGGTCTTGGGCTTGGTGCCGATGGAACTCATGCCTTTGATTGCAGCGTCAAAGCACCTCCATGTACACGATTTGGTTGTACCCCGAGTAGGCGTCCATGAAGGATAATAGTTTGTAACCTGCAGAATTGTCGACCAGCTGGTCGATGTTGGGCAAAGGGTAATAGTATTTCGGGCATGCCCGGTTGAGACCGGTATAGTCAACACACATCCTCCATTTTCCATTATTCTTTTTGACAAGTACAACGCTGGACAGCCAAGTCGTGTACATGGCCTCCGAAATAAAATTCGCCTCTAGGAGGTCTTTTATACCTTTTTCAGCAGCCTCCACTTTTTCAGGAGACTACCTACGCCTACGTTGAACTATGGCTCTAGCGGCCGGATCTACTGCGAGCTGATGGCAGGCCACCTCGGGGTCAAGGCCATGCATCTCGGAGGCGCTCCACGCGAACAAATCAGCGTTCTCCCAGAGACATGCCTTCAGCTGCTTCTTCGCCAGGTCGGAGAGCCCGGTGCCAATCTTCACATTATGGTCTGGATCATCCCCGAGGGCGACGAGCTCGAAGTCTCCGTCTGGGATGAGGCGCGTTGGGTTCAGAGGCTGCCCGTTGTTTTTCGCCTGGAGGTCGAGGTCCGCTGGTCCGTCCTCTTTGTGCTCACCTAGGAACCTGCTGTCGAGGTCGATCGCGTTGACGCGCGAGAGAGGCCTTTGTACGGTGTCCTGGATGACTTTGCTCCGGTCTTGGGCTTGGTGCCGATAGAACTCATGCCTTTCATTGCAGCGTCGAAGCACCTCCTGGCCGCGTCTATGTCCCCGTTCATCGTAACTACCCGTCCCCTGGCCAGGTAGAACTTCATCTTGAGGTGGACTGTTGATGGCGCTGCTGTGAGTTCGGCCAGGGTGGTCCTCCCGAGGATGCAGTTATAGAGGGATGGGCATTCGACCACCAGGAAGCGAGTCTTGACTTGCCGGGCAGTGTCTTCGGCCCCGAACGTGACCATCAGTTCGACGTAGCCCCATGGTCTGGTGGTGGTGTCGTTGAACCCCTATAGATCTGAACCGACGTACGGGGTCAGATGTCTCTCGTCGAGCTGGAGAGTCCCGAACAGATGAGCGTACATAATGTTGACCGAACTTCCCTGGTCGACAAGGATCCTAAGAACGTCAAAATTCTCCATATGTGCCCTAACCAAGAGGGGGATAATGGCGTTGGGCGCTCCGCCTAGGAGCTCTTCAAGGTAGAAGATGATAGGGTTTGATTTCCCTTGCACCTTCTTGAGAGTGGTGGTCTTCGCCGATGTTGCGGACTCCAGTTCGTCAAATTTCTGCTTGATTGACCCGACGGACACCTTCTCATAACCACCTCCGGATATGACCATTGTCTTGGGGAAACCTTCCCACGTGCTGCGGGCAGCGACGGGGTCTTTGTGGGGGAAGTTTGCCCACATGTTGCGAACTACTTCCTCGCCCTCGATGCCTTCGGGGACAAAGAAGTCTTTGGGTCGAGTGATGCTGAGGGCGACCTGCAGCCGACTCTCGTCGGGAGGAGGTGTTGTCTCCTCGACATTTTGGGCTTCCCGGGAACTGGGACAAGGGGCGTCATTCTTCTGAGCGTACTTCTTTAGGTGCCCTTCCTTGATCAGGATCTCAATTGCATCTTTGAGATGGATGCAGTCCTCCGTGACGTGTCCGTGGCTCCGGTGGAACCTGCAGTACTTGGACTTGTCCATGTTTGATTTGAGGATTGTTGGCTTCGGAAAGCGGACGCCTCCTTTCAGAAATTCCGAGTTGGAGCACTCAAAGAGGATTCGCACGCAGGGAGCGTTGAGGGGTGTGTATTCCGAGAATCGACCAGCTGGTCCTCGCGGTTCACGAGAGTCCCGGGGGCGGCTTTCCTTCTTTCTTTCTCCTCCACGTAGAGGAGGAGAGTCTTCTTCTCTGTGGCCATGGGGGCCTTCCTTCTGCCTCGAGTCGAGGGCGGTCTGTGCTACCTCCGACTCCTCGAACTCGATGTATAACTGAGCTCGTTGGAGGAGGTCCTCCAAACGGTGAGGTCTGCGGAGCCCACGGACTTGGAAAAATTGGATCCAAGACGTAGTCCCCGGATGATTAAAAAATTCTTCATGTCATCGGTCATGTGGACCTCGACAGCCTCCCTGGTGAACCTCTCAATGTAGTTCCTGAGAAACTCGTTCTTCCCCTGGAAGATGCTCTCTAGTGCGGCCTCCGTCATCGGGTGTCGGCGAGATGCCGTGAAGTGTTTGGTAAAGCATTTTCTTAGTTGCTTCCAGGACGTGATCGACCCGGGTGCTAGACTCCTGTACCAGGTCATGGCGCCCTTCCGCAAGGTGGTGGGGAAAAGTCTGCACTTAATGGCTCCCCTGACATTTCTGAAGTTGAGCATGGCTTCAAAACTTTCGATGTGATCGTCGGGGTCGTCCACTTTTGTTGGATGGCTAAAAACATCCAAAACTCATCAAGGCAGTAACATCATGATCAATTTATGGTTCTTCTGATGCCTCCATCTTCTGAATACAAAATTGAAAATTAGTTAGTTGCTGCTTTGTGAAAAAAGGAATCTTCAAGCGACTTAATACGGCGGAATCAAGTGGGTTGTCAGGAGCTACACCGTCAACTTGAATCCAATGATGACCTACAAGAAATTAAACATATATAACTTATAAGCATGAAAAAACAAACTTCGTTCAACTAAGATGTTAAGACTATTCAAGCATATTAGTCTTAATGGTGTTAAAACTAAAGCTTTTTTCATATGTTAAAATTGTAAGAAAGTCAAGCAATACAAAGGCATGATGTTGGATGCATTTAAATCTCTGAGATATAAAGGATAATCTCTTCATCAAAGTAGAAAATTCTGTGAAAAATAAATAACCTTGATTTATCCTGAACCCTATTATAACCAACAAAATCAACTACTACTGCAGCTGATGATGAATGGGTTGATGAATCTAATTAATTCTGATGTCTAAATCCCTAGCTTCAGATTAATCTCACCACCACCCAACCAAAAGAAATATGGAGTTTGTTTAACAAAATCACCTGAAATAAACCCATAACATTCAACCAATAAATGAAAAAGTTGCAGCAAAGTGAAAGTGTGAAGGATGAGTTGTTTCATTATCATCGCTAGGATGCAAAATTTTATACGCTATACCATTATAAGAATTTAGATTCCAATAATAATCACAAGTCAGATCCAGCATTTACCGAAATGTCTGTTTACATGTGATCGTACCTGGATCAGACTGTTAGACAGTGGCCAGCAACGCCGTATGGATTGCAGCTCCGGTGATGATGATACGGCGGGGGGGTGTACCTGCAAGGTACTCCGACGCTCAAGTCAGGTAAGGTCAGAGAAAAGCAAATACAGAGATGTGAGTTTAGAATGTGAAGTAACCTGACCCTCTCAAGTGAGAGGGTATTTATAGAGAGCCCCCAGCACAGAGCCAATGGTTACTTGCACTGGGCTGGATTGCAAGGGCCAATCCAAGTAACTGCTAGGGCTTACGTGGCATAGTGAAGACCAGCACGTGGTTTTCTCCCTGGGGTAACGGTCCCGAGATCTCCGGAAGTAGGGCATACCAAATCTTTCAGAGGTGGGAGGTTACAAGAGAACGTGTCCTCGCAGGGAGGAGTCTTGCGTGTTGGGGATAAATGTGTCCGTAGGGTTGGACGTGTCCTCGGGGGAAGGAGTTCATAGAAATCGAGGATAACGGAGCTCGTAGAGGCTTGGTTCCTTTATTCGGCGGACTTTGCCGCACGTGCCCAACACCGATGGAGTGTGGCACGTGCTCGACCCAGGCATTGCCAACGAGCCTTGCTAGGCCATTCCTGATCGTTTGGGTTGTGCCTGCCCGACAGGGGGCAGGCGCCGACCCAGTCCAGAACAACATGCTAATACAAGTCACAACATTGTGTCCATGTCCGGTTAACTTCAATGATATCTCTTCAGGGGCTAACCTCACTGTATAATAAGTAACAACATGATTACTTTCTATGAAATAAGAGGATAGAGACATTTAATAAAAAAATTTCAATCTTCAAAACCAAAGGGAAGAATTGTCTATTAACCTATAATAAAAATGAATAAATGATAACAGATTAACATGGTGAGCCATAATGCCCATATGGACACAATTCTTCTCCGCCTGCATAAAATAAAATAAAAATCAACCAAGAGATATATGGTTACAAGTGTTTAAGATTATACGGTAAAACAGAGAAAAAATATATTCCTAATAACATGCCTGAACTTTTATGTCATATTTCCAAACAAAATGCTCTTTCTTCATTTGTTTTCTTCTTCCCAAGTCCCTTCACTCGAATCTTGTTTTCCTTCAAAGATGTTGTATCATGTCTCAGATTCAATTGCATAACTATATAATAATAATTTTTGTAACCAAAACCATAAAGTATAATCAGGCCCGAATATGGGCCAGTGCAAGCTTACCATTAGCACAGGGCCTCCAAATTTTGGGGCCTCATCTTTCCAACCCATATTAATTATATTATATATTATTTAGAAACTTACTGCATTATTCAAAAACTTATATAATAGAAAGCCTCGACACTTGCAATTATTATAGCTGCCACGTAGTATGCAATTGAAGTTATGGCAGTGTCAATTAATGTTATTGAATACAGGCTTTCGTTGCCATTTATAAAAGGAATGAAATTCGAGCACATGGTATGTTTTCATTGGTAATAATGCTTTAGTTACATGTCAGTTATTTCTATATTTCTTGTATATTATTATTATTATTATTATTATTATTATTATTATTATATTGATACATTAAACAAACTTTGTTTGTTTATTTTATAATTGTTAATTAAATTGATTACTATAAATTATATTACATATAATATTCATAAATAATAAAAACAATATTTTTAATACTTTATGTTATTCTTTTAAACATTCAAATTAGTTTTTAATAGAATTTTCGTGGTCATTATTTTTTAAATGTGTATTCAATTAGTTTTTACGATTTTAATATTTTGATAATATTAACTAGCTACATTTTAAATATCGAATAATTTAAATTAAAAATAAGTTACTTATACTATAGAATAACAATTATTTGTTATAGTTTAAACATATAAAATATGAAAAAATGGTGAGAGTTTTGTAAATAAACTAAATCTTGTAGTAAACGAAGATAAAATTTTAGACATGTTCAAATGAATTTTTACAACAGTTCTTTTTTATAGGTATTAAAACAATTTTTATTCGTGAAAAAATTTTATTTTGATAATTATTTTTATATTATTTATAAGAATAATTATTTTTTATGTTATTTGTTTTTCAACTCAATAATTTCATTTCTCAGTGAAACAATGGCCAAAATCGAGAATTCTTCTGATTTATCTACACAATAAAACCATATTTTGCAGCCTCTGCTGCAACATCTGAGCAAATTAAAACATCATTAATACTCTATCAATTTCTATTTCATTATGTAACACTAAGAATGTGGACAATTCATAATATGAGTGAAAAGATGTACCATAATATGTGCCATTAGCATAATTGAAAATAGAGAAAAATCATTAGTATTTGTAAGGAGCAGAATAAACTCACAGTTATCATAGATTCAGGAGTTTCATTTTTCCAAATGAAGCAATAGTAGTGGATCCATGGTAGATGTTCTTTCCGTGTTTACAAAGATTTCTTGCAGCATAGTAGCTGACGTTGCAAATGTTAGTATATATTCAAACTTATTGTAAAATAAAACATGTTGCAGTAAGTTTAAGTAGGTAACAGAATTCAGTTTTAGAGTTCATTAATACCTCCAGTATAAATTATAGTAGTTTCACCTTCAATAGTTACAATGTAAATTTCACCTTTAAAAAAAATCAGAAAAATTAATAGAAACGTCAAAATAAAATATTCCAAATAACATGCCTGAACTTTTATGTTATATTTCCAAATAAAATTCTCTTTCTTCATCTGTTTTCTTCTTCCCAAGTGCCTTCACTCCAATCTTGTTTTCCTTCAAAGATATTGTATCCTGTCTCAGATTCAATTTCATAACTATATCAATAATAATTTATGTAACGAAAACCATAAAGGATAATAATTATTGCTTACATAAGGTGTAACTCAATAATCTCATTTCTCAGGGAAACAATGGCCAAAATCGAGAATCCTTCTTATCTACCTACACAGTAAAATCATATTTTGCAACCCTGCTGCAACATTTGAACAAATTAAAACATCATTAACACTCTATCAATTTCTATCTCATTATGTAACAGCAACCCTTAATGTGGAGAATTCATAATATGAGTGAAAAGATGTACCATAATATGTGCCATTAGCAGAATTGAAAATAGAGAAAATTCATTAGTATTTGTAAGAAGCTTATTTACACTTTTAGATTTCCTTTATGTTTCCTTGATCCTTTATGTATCTGAAACAAAAGAAATAATCATAGCCAGCAATATAAGCTCAGTTAAAACTCAACTAATAAGCTAATCAATATTATTATGTTGAATTACTAATCATACCTTGTTTAGAGCAACATCCCTAATCCAATGAAACCTTGAATCTAGTATAGAAGCATTTAAAGTAGATTCTGCCACCTGCAATATAAAGTTCACTTAACTGTCTGAAAAAACTATGAAGACATAACTGATTAGTATTTAAAGCAGACTCTGCCACGTGCGATAAATGAAAACCAAAAGTTTGTAAAATACTATATTCTAACCATAACACAAGGTAAAAATAAAACTCTAAACAGTGAAAACACAACTCTCAAATTAGTATTGAGAAAGAGTGGATAGTAGAGATCTTACTTTGTCGGTTAGATCAACCGCTAAAATTGAGTCCCAAAGTATAAAACCCTAAAATCTCCACATATCAAAAATGTCGATAAACAATATGCACATATAAATAACATTAGACATTAACAACAACAACTTTGTCACGAAATACCAAACAACATTCATGATGGAAAGTCTCTAAATCCACAAAATACAAAACATATTAACAGAGTAAATCGAAAAAAATAGAAGGTTGAAATCAATCTTGTTTTAGAATACTCACCAGCGGCCGCCGTGAACCAAAACCAAAGAAGAATCCATCACCGAAAAACACAAGGATCGTCGTTTGTGTTTTAGCTCCAACCACCATCTCCCCACGAAAACGCCAATCTGTCACCGAAATGCAAAAAAGATAATAGATTTAGAGACAAAATGATGAAGAAAGTTTAAATAATGAAAATGAAATGCAGTTTAGGGTTTTGAGCAAATAGAGAAGAAGATGAAGAAAGTTGAGAGTGTTATCGGCTTCGGTTAGGGTTTCGTTAGCGAGATGTTAATGAGTAAGGATCTAAATTTGTTATTGGAAGAACTTTGACGACATTGTAAAAAAGACGAAGGAGGAAGAAAATGACGGAGAAAGAAGAAGAAAAGGAAGACGGAAGAAGAAGATAGATAGATAGATAGATAGAGAGAGAGAGAGAGAGAGAGAGAGAGAGAGAGAGAGAGAGATACAGAGAAAGGGCAAACGGAAGGTTTTCCAAAACACAACCACGTGTAGCAACAATAAACCAGCCATGTGGAGGGTTGTGGAACAAGAGGGGTGTTGTACCCCAAATTTTACCCTTAGATCTATTGATCTCTTGCATGTCATATTAGGTCAATCATGTTGCATAGCTAACCCCTTTATCAGGTTTTGTTTGTGTTTGTTTCTTTTTTTATCAGGTGTTATCTTAAGGAGATTCAAGAAGTGATTAATCAAAATTTTGGATGGAGCATTGAGTCAAGCAAGTCTCTCATTTCAAAGAGATGTCTCTGTAACCCTCTCCATGATCCTCTCCATAACCAAATTTCTACCCACCTTATCTACCCTCAATTGTCACCTTCAATTCCAAACCAATTTCAACAAACATCTATTAACCAATTTTATCAAATTTCTCCATTTGTCAATGTTAATCCTCCTAAACCATATCTATCACCATATCAATTATCAAATCCACCTATTTTTCATCTTTTATTCATTTCCCAACCATTCCTTTTATACCAAGAAAGAAAAATCAATTCCTATATTTATTCATAAGCCCGCCATCAATAAGCCCATCGTGACAAAAAAAAAACATGTTACAAACTAGTGAAATGCATTTGCCAAGAACCAATAGGAAATGAGCAAGGAGCTTTGACTTTTCAACCTCATTTTTCTGACCAATGGAGAGGTGACGTGTGGCATACCAAAAGCCAAAACATCCAAAATACTTCCCTCTCCCTTGTCGTGCCTGCAAATTTCAGAGGAGAATAGAGAAATTCAAACACAATGGAATCAATTCGTCCAAAATCAAATCCATCATCAATCCTTTGGCGCATTTATTCATTTTGAATTCTCCAAAGACAATTCCCGTTTAAGCTCTCAACTGTTTGGCTCATTAAAAGCAGTTCTGAGGATTTGCTAGTTTCAGCATACAACCTGTCCTCCTCTGCAAATCTCTTCACGCCATCCCCAATCTTTTCCTCATCTGATACCCTCCCAGTGACATCAAAGAAAGAGCTCTGAAGCAATACATGAAGTGGTGAAATGGACTCTGCAATTCTGAGTTTTTTGTGCAGCAAAGCAGCGTATTTGTCTCCAAGGAGTGGACCATATTTGAATTCAAAAAAGACGTTGTAACCCTAGCTTTTCACTCAGCACACCAAGTGTTTGTGCTTTGGACTCAAGCAACCCAAGCTCATTGGTTCAGCCTATAAAAGGAGCTTGCCTCTACACTTCAACTCACCAACAATTCTCGCAAACACTCAAATACTCTTTGAAGTTCCATAAGTTCGAGCAAGCAATGTGAAAGTTGGCTTTGGATTGCTTTGGAAGGAAAAGCACTCAGCACACTTGAAGGCAGTGGACATTAATCCACTTGGTATCACATTCTTTCCCTCTTATTAAATCATGTTTATTTAATATCATATGCATCCTATTATTTTTCCCCATATGTGTCTAGCTGATGTTTGTTTGAACATATTGATTGGTTACTCATGGTGGATTTCATAAAATAGCATGATTCTGTTTAGTGATATGTTGAGTATACGCATATTTGTTGTATTAAGTTGTAACGATTGTGGTTGAACTTATACTTGTTACATGAATAACTGCTACATGATTGATTTATGCCTCTGATTTTGTTCATTGAATGGCTGCAACATTATGAATTCTCATTGTTGTATTGTATTGACAAATTTAGATGTTTGATTTTGTTAACAATACTTGTATGTCATATGTGCTTGGATGTTGTTGAATCTTAGTTCTTTATGCATTTCTGATATGCTCATGAGTTTTAGAATGGATGAATCTATTTGTTACCCTTTGTTGATGGTTTAGTGTTTGACTAAAGATTGTTAAGCTACCTTCCTTAGTTTGGCACTATTGTTCTCTTTATATGGATGATCATCTTGTATGTCCAAGCTCATAGTCACGATTTTATTGAGTTGCTGAAAATACTTGACTGTTATGCTGGTGCTTTTAAGATGATTACTTTTCTTTCTGGTTTAAGTCTTTACTCCAACTCTGTATTTGCAATACTTCACTACTTGCTTGAGATTTATGTGTTGATATCATCCAACTGCTGAGCATATATATGCTGAATACAACTTGCTGGTGTGATAAGTGTTTTCCAAGCATGTTTACCTTTATTCTATCAGCCTTTGTTACATGATATGTCATTTGTGTACTTGCAGCCACTATGATCTGTGTTTGGTTTGAAACCTAGAATCCATGGTTTTGTATGCCCTATTATGTTTGAACTTACATTGTCCATTTGCCTTGTCATTAGTATGCTGTCAGCTTGGTATCTAATTTGTGTGTAAGTTTTAAATGTCAAACATGATTTGTACCTTGTTTAACATTGGTTGTTAAGCTTTTTTAGAAGTGTTTGCCTTGTTGCTACATGCTGACCACCATGGAACTGTGTACTTTGTTTGCTTTGCATTACCTTAAATTAGGACCAATTCTTGATACATGTTTTATGTTTGTCCTCACATCCACTACATGCTAGCACAACAAATGTTTGTTTTACTATCCTCTGCCATTGCCTGTATTTAAGTGAATTTATTGCAATTATGTCTTAAAACCTAGTCCATATATGAATATTGTGTCATAAATATGTTTGCATGATGGTTGCCTAATTTGGTCTTCATTAAGTCCTATGCTACTGTCTGTGCTAAGTGATACCATTTGATTGATTTAAAACTTGGTTGCTATGATATGTCATATTCTATCTTGAATATGTGTATATGATTCATAAATGCCTTTGACCATTATATTGCTTGTGTACTTATCATTGTAATATGACTGATTTTCTTTCCTTTATCAACATGATGTGTGTAGCTATTTTGTGTGTCTAATACTCATGTCTAGCTGTTACTTGATATAGATGACACTATGTATGAACAACTCTGTTTAGACTATTGTTGTATGACAGTGCCATGTTTCCAAGATGCTATGAACCTAAGTGAACTTGCCTTGACACTGCATTTAACTTGGTCTGCCCTTAATTTATCTTGATACATGAATCATTCCTATGCTTGCTATTATTATGATTGAGAGCATCTTTCCTTGACACTATGTGACTTTATGTTTGATTGGTCTTTCTTGATAAGCATTTAAGTTGTATTGAGCCATCATCATTTGTCTTCGTATGTTGAACTGTAATCAGACCATGCTGAGTTTTGTGATATATACATTATTGTTTAGTATGTGGATGTTGTTGTATGTATCAAGCTGTTAGTAGGGTTTTTTAGTCTCTAATTCATTGGCTGCATGTGTATGAATTTGCTAACTCACCTTGCTCTTGCATTGATTTGTTTGTTTACATTAAACTTACGTTTGAATCCATGCCATAATGTGTTGGATTCCATGATCTGTATATTGTTTATCAGTTGTGTCCAAGTTGTATCATTGCATGAAATTCCATTTGAATGTGTTGTATGTTAGCTCACTGCCTTGTAATGACATGATTAAGTATGCTGCTGACTACTTGTGTTGTTGATGTTGTTACCATTCTGCTTGTCCCTTGTTTTAATCATAAGAAATCACTACAAGAAAAAAGGAGATTTACGACACTTGAGTTGCGACAGTTATCACAAAACCGTCCTTATTCCTGGATTGCGACGGTTGTCACGACAGTTAGGGTCAACTGTCGTAGATTTTTTGCGACAGTTATAAAAAAACCGTCCTTATTCCTGGACTATGACAGTTCTCACGACGGTTTGAGTCAACCGTCGCAGATTTTTTAGGCATGTTGTATAAAATAATTGCGACAGTTACCAAATAACCGCCATCTTTCCACACTCGCGACAGTTAAGGCTAACTGTCGCAATTACTTTAGCCAATCATAATCACTATTTTTTTCCTTTAATTTCCCATTTTTTCTTTCATTTTTATTTTTCAAGCTTTTCAATTTTATTAATTAATTTTAATAAATAATTATTATAATTATTTATTTACAATATAATAGTAATATCCATACTACAATATTCTATAAAAAAATAGAAAGAAAAAAAAAAGCGAAAACCCTCTAATATTTCGCTCAATTTTTTCGCTCTCAGTTTTCCCTCAAACGCGAAAACCGCATTCGATTCAAACCTTCAATTCCTCCAATAAAAAAAACCTAAATTATCTCTCAATTTCATCTTGATTCAACTCACATAGTTCTTTCGCAGTCCGTTTCACAATAAGTATTCCCCTATTTTTTAGGCATCTTACTTCTATTCATTGTCATGCTATTTCATTCTGCAGACGCTCCTGAAGCACCTAGACCATGGTGGTTCGGTGGGGGAACCGACTTAACCCCTACTTACATTTTTGAGGAGGATGTCAAGCACTTCCATTCAGTATGTTCTTAACACTTGGTTTTCTCAAATTTTGTGGTTAAGAGTCAAATTCCTTGGTAAACTGTTTTTTAAATAGTTTCCTGTTTTAAAATACACTACAAGAAAATTGACATGTAGATACAGAAGTTTTTAGTGACAATTATATCAGTCGTAGGTATAAGTCATACCTACGAAAAATATATTAAATGCGGGTGTGCTTCCGATGACAATTAAAAATGTTAAAAAAAATTAGAAAAAAAATTGAAATTGCTGGAAAAAATGATTAAAAATTAAAAAGTTGAAATGAAAATTGCTAAACCCTAACCTTTTTTCCTATCACAATTCCATTCCTTTATTTTTTCATTGAGTTTCAAATCACATAAAGAGATGGGCGCTCCTTAATCAACCCTTGAATCCTTCAGTTCTCCACTTCACCCTTGAACCCGTCTCTTCCATTTTGTCTGATTCCCCATCAACCTTTAGTTCCCACTTCTTCGATTCTGTTATATTCGTCGTGTTTGAGGCCTCTTCAACCTTCAGTTCAGGTCCTCACCAAAAGCTTCAGTTCGCGTCCTCTTCGCTGTGAACAACCAGTTTGCATCCTCCGTATCTCTTCAATCAAATTTCAACGACATTCCAACCAAATCTGACCAACTTGAGCTTCGTTCTTCTGTTCTGAATTGGTAAGTTGTTTGTTGATTTCGTTTCCTTTTCTCAACTCGCTACATTCGTAATGTGTTTGTTGTTTTTTCAATTTTAGGTTTTTTGTGATTTGCGTTGTTGTTGTGATGGGTTCATCTGGTTCTTCAATTTTAGGTTTTTTTTGTGATTTAAGTTGTGATTTAGTTCTTCTGTACTAAATCAGAAAGTTGTGATTTTTGTTTATACCTTATATCTTTATTATCTTGAACTTTAAGTACTCAAAGTAAACAATAGTCTTATTGATCCTTCAAATTGTTTTGAAGATACATAGAGATCTGGAACGCGAACTAGTTTGAAAGTCCTTTGTTCTGTTGAAATACAGAAAGGATCCTACTAATCGTTTTATTCCATTGAAAAAATCTAGAAGGGCTGTTGTTTTTATGTGCCTTGATATGTTGCCTCACTATGTTGTTTCATTTTAATCATTTAGTTTTTCAACCTTGCTTTTTTCTTGGTTTTTATGTACTTTTATTGTTAAAGCTTGGGTGGTATCTACTTTTCCTTTGGGTCCTGAAGTAGACGGTTCTGTTGTTAGTGGTTCTTGTTTTTCTTTGTGTTTCCCTGCCGTGTTAAGCATTGTTGCAGGCAGTCATATCATTAATTATAGGTGTTTGATTGAATACCTCCACATAACATTTCTATTAAAGAAGTTATAACTCAGCCCTTATCAGTTGAGTCAAGGCTAAATTACAATACCCCAAATTAACTTTGGTTTTCGATTTTAAAAAACGGTCCACGATCGCGAAAACAGCCACAATAAAATGTTACCACTATTCACCATTTTTTTGTTAAGAACAAATTGTGGTTAATTCATATCGCGACGACCGCAATCAATTTCGCTACATCGGTACCGGCCAAAATCGCGAAAGCCTTTACTCAACCGCAACGCGACCTCGACTGTTTTTTAAAATGCACAGATTTATTCAGTAACAGGAAAATGTTCCTTTAAAAATGAAAAACACGGAGAGGTCAGAGTCACTAAACCATTTTCTTTGTCGAACCGTCTCCACGGGGCTCCTCTATCGTCATTGTTTTCTTTGATAAACATTAGTTATTTGAATTTAGCAAACAATGTGTTAAGTGGTTCAATTCAAAAGAAACTAATATGTGGAAGCAAACTTGGTTTTATGGATATTTCTAGTAACATGTTAAGTGGTTTATTTCCTTCTTGCTTGGAAAGTATATCTGATAGAAGATTTGTTAGATTTGGTGGAAATTGTTTATCCGTTAAATCTCAAACTTAGAATCAGAAAATGATTTTTATTGTGAAGAATCCAGTTTAGGAAAGATGAAATTTTGGAGATGGGAAATTGATGTTGCAGTTGCTATCATTGTTGTAGTTTTTCTCTTGTTAACTTTTGGAGTTTTCTTTTACAGAAAGTGTCATTCAAAGAGAGATTTATAAGCATGAGATGTTTCCAAAGATTGTTCATGATAATAACTCAACAACAGGAGTTTCCTCTAAACTCCTTTCCAGTGCAAGTAAGTTAAAAGCCTAAGCAATAATTAGCGTGTTTGTATCGGCTTATTTGAATTTATGTACTGGCATAAGAACTTATAAGACTATTTAGAAGAGCTTACAGAAACAGCTTATGACAAGTCGATAAACTCTTCAATAATTAATAATGTGTTATTTTCTATTTATTTCAGGATATATTACTCAAAAAAGAGGCTAGAGACACAAACTACTACAAATGACGTCTCAGGTGATTACTTTTAATATGGTTTTGCAGTTTTAGACAAGTTTTCTTGAATTTAATATGTGTAGTTTAGTTCCTTTGAAATGGGTGGCGCTGAAATATTAAGCATAGAGATATGGTTCTGTGTGTTTCTATAAAATGTACCTTCAAATGCGTGAGAAATCTGCTATCTAATTTCAAACATTTATTTCTATGTTATATTTGAACTTATTAGGAAGATCCTAAAGTCCCACATTGGTTGGAGATAGAGCAATGAAATAGTTTATATAGAGTGACACCCCTCACCTTACTAACCGATTTTGTAAGGTTGTGTTAGGCCAAATTCAAATATGGTATCAAAGCCTATCGATCGGACCTTGGGCAGCCCACCGTTTAAATCCACGCACCAAGCCCAAAAAAAAAAAAAAAAGTGCTGGGCGTGAGGGGGTGTATTAGGAAGATCCTAAAGTCCCACATTGGTTAGAGATAGAGCAATGAAATAGTTTATATAGAGTGACAACCCTCACCTTACTAACCGGTTTTGTAAGAGGAAGTATATATGGAGCAACCACCTGGGTTTGTTGCTCAGGGGGAGTTATCGAATATGGTTTTTAGGCTACACAGGTCTCTTTATGGTCTTAAGCAATCTCCGAGAGCTTGGTTTGGCAGATTCAGCACTGTAGTACAGCAGTTTGGTATGATCCGTAGTGAAGCTGACCATTCTGTTTTTTATCATCACTCACCCCAAGGGTGTATTTATCTTATTGTGTATGTTGATGACATTGTCATAACTGGTAGTGATCAGCAGGGAATACTCCAGTTGAAACAACATTTCTCGAAACAATTTCAGACAAAAGATCTTGGTAAACTCCGTTATTTCTTGTGTATTGAAGTAGCCCAATCTAAAGATGGTTTGGTGATTTCTCAGCGGAAATATGCTATGAATATTTTGGAAGAAACAGGTTTGTTAAATGCTAAACCAGCGGATACTCCTATGGATCCAAGTGTTAAACTTCTACCCAATCAGGGGGAGCCTTTATCTGACTCAGAAAGGTATAGGAGATTGGTTGGAAAGTTGAATTATCTCACAGTCACTCGTCCGGACATTTCTTTTGCAGTCAGTGTGGTAAGCCAGTTCTTAAATTCCCCTTGTCAGAAACACATGGATGCTGTTATCCGGATTCTGAGATACATCAAATGTGCTCCAGGAAAAGGTCTTGTGTATGAGGATAAAGGACATACCCAGATAGTTGGATACTCCGATGCTGATTGGGCAGGGTCACCCATTGATAGACGATCCACCTCTGGGTATTGTGTACTTGTTGGAGGAAACCTTATATCTTGGAAAAGTAAGAAACAAAATGTAGTTGCAATATCAAGCGCCGAGGCAGAGTATAGGGCCATGGCAATGACAACATGTGAACTTATTTGGTTAAAACAGTTGCTCAAGGAACTTCAAATTGAAGAAGCAAGACCAATGACACTTATTTGTGATAATCAAGCTGCATTGCACATTGCTTCAAATCCAGTCTTCCATGAGAGGACCAAACATATTGAGATAGATTGTCACTTTATCAGAGAGAAGATCGAGTCAGGCGACATCGTCACAAGCTTTGTCAACTCTAATGATCAATTGGCAGATGTGTTTACAAAATCCCTACGGAGCCCTAGAACTAACTATATATGTAACAAGCTTGGTGCATTTGACTTATATGCTCAAGCTTGAAGGGGAGTGTTAATATTTGTAAATATATATATATAGTGTTAAGAGTATTTGTATATAGAATAGTCTCACATCGACTATATCATGTAATTAGTTGTAATCTATCTATATATAATAATGTCTCCGTAGTGCTTTTCAAAACACACGGTTTATTCATATGTCTCTTAGTTTCTTGTATTTCAACAGAACTGAACCATGAAACGGAAACAAAATATTCATTCCATGTTTTCCTAAATTTCTTCTGAAATGTTTAACTTGGAGTTTGTGATTACCTTCTACACCCCACCCCTTCCAAATAATATATTGTCCAAATTGGTTTGATAAAAGAGAGAATATGGGATGCTTGAGAAATTCTTCCGCGTGATTTTCTGTTTAAACTTTATTTTTTTTAAAACATTGTCATGATTTGATATTGTATTTATTTAAGGCATTCAAGAAAAAGTGCTTGACTGAATTTACATCATGCTTTTGTTGCAGATTCAAAAACAGACTTGTGACAAATTTGATCCTACATTTTACCCTCGATTCAAGAAATGGTGTGACGATTACTTCTATATCAAGGTATAGTCTTATCCTTTTTCACATAGTGAAATGTTTTTGTTGTACGGTGTATTTGATAAAAACTGAAGCTGATCAGTAAAAAACAATTAATGAGCAATCAATGTTCAGTTCATCAACCTTTAGTGAAAGAGTAAATTTGAATTTTTCTTGTCTATATCTGTTATCATTAGCTTTGATAAATTGTATACATGATGGGTTGAAGGCTATAGTAAACATTATACCAGTCAGCATAGTTTGTAGCAATGATGACTGTAGGTTAGAGTGATTTGATAGGAAATGGAAGAGTGTTTGTGATACTGGAGGCATCAAGAGCTGGATGAAGATATCATCGCATGAAGTATATGCATATTAGATAGGTTGATTTTTTGTATGCATTGTAACTACTGCAATGTTCACGTGATTTCTAGACTCAAATCCTGCAAAAGAAAGTGATAGGACCCTAGTATCCAATAATGATTTGGGCCATCAAGCGGATCAGGTTTTGGACACTGGCCCTAACCCAAACCGTGGAAGGTATACTCTAGGGGTGTGTTTGGTTGGGGGTAAATGGAGGGGAGGGGAGGGGAGGGGAGGGAATATTTTATAGTTTTTGTGTTTGGTTCAAAATTTAAGAGGGGGAGGGGAGGTAGATGGAGGGGACCAAAATCCCTCCTGACTCACTTTTTGCTTCCCCCCAATTTGGGGGGATTTGGAGGGGAGGGGAGGGGAGGAGATTCACTTTAATTATAGCTATATTTACATTTTTATCCTTATTATTTATTTAAATATAAATTTAACTTATTAAAAATGTTAAATGTTATATTTTGAACAAATTTTATCTTTCTTTTATATTTCTTATACTTTTTATATATTCATATTATTATTATTATTATTATTATTATTATTATTATTATTATTATTATTATTATTATTATATGTGTTTAAATCTTTTTATTTTATTTATTATATTTTATTGTTACTTTTTAATTATTGTAATGTTCTTGTTTATAATAATTTTTATTAGATTTTATTATATTTGATAATCTTCTTAAAATTATATATTATAATCGTTATAATTTTTATAAAATTTTCTAAGATGCTCTCTGATTGAATACTTTATATTTCGTCAATGAATTTGTGTTTGAATTATAAATGATAAATATCATGAGTCTTATGATAAAATTAGAAGGATAAAAATGTAAATTAGTTTTAAAATACCTCTCCTCCCCTTGTGAACCAAACATATTTGTAAGTAAAATACCTCCCCTCCCCTCCCCTTTCCTATTTTGAGCCAAACATATATATATTTAAAATCCCTCCCCTCCCTTCCCCTCCCCTCCCCTCCCCTCGATTGAACCAAACGGACCCTAGAAGGATAACGGAACCTGAAAGTTATGGATGTGGCATGAGAGGTGCCACTTTTATAGGGGAATCTGTTAGAATTGAGTGTATAAATAATTGGAAGGATAGTGGTACTATTTCATCCATTCATTCATGTAATAGCTTGTTAAGTGTTTGACTGTTTGACAGAGGGAGTATTTCTCTCTGAAGGAGCCTGTAATGCTCATACTTATATAATATAACAGTGATAATGATGAAATAACTATTTAATGAAATAACTATTTAATGTTCATTAAGAATACCAATGGCAACATACAATAATGATTTTAATGTAATGATGTTAGGGAAATTAGTATAGAATAATCCACTTAGCTCTAGAACTGAAGAGAAATAGCAAGGAAAAGAAAATGCAGAAGGAATTTCCAGAAGTACAGAGATACTTCATAATTCTCACACCAATCACTGCGAAATCATTCTCCTATTTATCATGACTCGAAGGAACTGTGTTAGGCTTCCTCTCTCTATTTCCAGGCCCTGGCTCCTGATTATGACTTGTGAGGATTATTTTCCATCTGTCCGTCCTCATGTGCATTTTGTCAATTAGCTCCAACAGTTATTGCCTTAGTTACTATATCACGATATGTGATCACAACAGAGCCTTGGCTATGGTATTTTGTTCATTTCTTTGTAAAAGTTTTCCTGTTTCCCTTCAATAGTAAATCCTATTTCTGGTGCGGATTTCTAACGGAAAGCACATGTAGTAAAACCACGGTGGTAATATTGGGCTTACAAGCGACAAATTTGACATAACTATATCTGTTTATTTTTACAATTTTTATTCCCTAGTTTGTCAATTTCTGTAAACATAGTGTACCAGCTGAGTCAGTATAGTGTCTAATTAGATGGATCATAGGTGCTATATGACATGCTTACAGGAGCTAAAGCGGCGTAACTACATTTTTTTGCTAATTGAATTCAGTCATGGTATATGTTGTTGCTGGTTGTATTTCCTTATTTTTCTGTTTATTTTAAATCCAGCATCAAGATGAAAGGAGAGGGCTGGGAGGAATATTTTTCGATGATCTGAACGATTATGATCAGGAGATGCTCCTTTCCTTCTCTACCGGTAATTGCATCTATATATAAATTGTTGGTTCTCAGCTTTTCGGCCGAAAGACATTTAGTTCTTTCATTTATGTGCTTGCCTAAACTATGTTTACTTGCAGAATGTGCGAACTCTGTTATTCCCGCTTACATACCTATCATAGAGAAAAGAAAGGATTTGCCGTTCACAGAACATCAGAAAGCATGGCAACAATTGCGAAGAGGACGATATGTTGAATTCAATTTGGTACATTTTTAAAGCTATCTTATAGACCAAAATGTTTTGCTCTACTCTTTTTAAGATCATGTTTAAGATGTTGCTACTGTTTTTTCGGCTATAGGTATATGACGGGTACAACATTTGGACTGAAAACTGGAGGGAGAATAGAGAGTATTCTTGTATCTCTCCCACTAACTTCTCGGTGGGAATATGATCATGTATGATTTTATAATCTTTATATTCTTACTAAAATGTAAACAAGTTGAATATTAGAAGCATCTAATATTCCATTTATAAATCTTGTAGTGAAATGCTGATATCATTTTGCATTGCAGAAACCAGAAGTAGGAAGTGAAGAATGGATGCTCTTAGATGCATGCATCAACCCGAAGGAATGGATCTAACTTGTCAGTTTTAGTAGCTTTTCAATAAGAATAAGATAAGATAACTTGTATTCTTTTTTTCCCTTGTATATCATCATGTACTTGTAAGATGAGTCGCAACTATTTTAGTTGGGTTGTAAATCACGTATTTTTGTATCTTATATTGTTAAAATGGAAACTTAAGAATTTGATAATAAGAATTTGAATTGAAATTTTGAAATCAGGAGGCTTATCTTAAACTTAAGAATTTGAAAATTTGATAATAAGAATTCTTATCTTAAACTTAAGAATTTTAATATAAGAATTTGAAAATTTTAAAAATAAATTACCTGCGGATTTACCTGTGGAAAAGAAATTACCTATAGATTTACCTGCAGATGTAACTGTGGAACAGAAATTTGCGACAGTTGGAACCGTCGTAATCAACAATGAAAACAAAAATCAAATGGAAATTTACGACGGTTGGAACCGTCGCAATATGCAAATTATGACAGTTCCCTACCCGTCGTGAGGATAAAGGCAGTTGGTGTGACGGTTTTCACAACTGACGCGATACGGCCTCGCGACGCTCGTTTCTGCGACAGTGCAGCAACCGTCGTGACTTGAAAATTACGGCGGTTTTAACCGTCGTAACCTGCAAAAATAACCATCGCAATCTGTCAATTTTCTTGTAGTGAATTGTCACTACCAGTCTTAGAATATGCTTTTACCTGGGTCTAACCTGTCCTTATTTTACCACTTATTGTGACATGTTTGAATTGCTTCTGAACTTTGATAGAGTATCTTTGGAACCGACTGCAATGTCTTAATCTATCTTTCCATGTTCTTGCATTTTGAGCACTAACCTTGCCAACCATATGATTTTAGTCTTAAAACAACTTTGTTACTCTCCATTAAACATGCTAAGCCTTGAAGATGTTTTGATACACATGAAACTAACCTCATTGTCATGCTGATTTGGACTTACATGCTTGCTTGTCAATTGTTTTCCAAGATTGTTTTCATTTCAGTAAACCTCCTCTAAACATGTTGTATGACTGCTGCTATGACTGTGTTGGTTTTATTGCCTTACACATTCGAAGATTGTTACTTTGATGTCTAATTTGTATGATCAAAACACTTCCTTGGTATCTAATTTATATAACAATTTATGATGTTGAGATGATAGCATCGTGTTGCTGCTTCATTTTATCTGGTTGCTGATTGATGGCATGGTATAGTAGTTTTTTTCACGAGCAGCTTGTGTATTTGGTTGGTTTGTGGTTTATTTGAAATATGCGCATTTGAAGAGCTTATGTATTTGTTGAGTTGGTTATGTTACCGGATGTAACAGCCACCCCAGTGGCAAGCACACACTATCACACGCCTTACCACCCTTAGGACTGGGGTTCAAATCCCCCTCGCCCCAGTCCTTTTGCTTATTTTTCTGAATTTCGCTTCTCTTTAAATATATACTTGTGCTACCCATTATATATCAAAGGCGCACATTGGTTTGATTGGCATTGGTTTTTAACCTGTGAGCGAAGGGTCCTGGGTTCAATCCCTAGGAGTACCCTTTCCTTTATTTTTAATACTTGGTTATATTATTTATTTTATGGTTTATGCTTAATTTCATAATGCCATAACTTGCTTATTTTTCATCCTTTTTCTTCCATTCTTTTTGCTATATTCTTCTAATTGAATCTACTTTTCAAATATAAAAAGAAATGGTTAGAAATATTTAATATTGAGGCATTTATTCATGATAAACTTGGAAGTACCTTTTTAAGGTTTCATTGTATCTTCTTTATTTATCTTGCCATATTATCTTTGTTTATCATGTTTGGTCATATCCAATGTATGATTCTAACTTTGCATTGATATCATAACTTTGTTTCATTTCATATCTTTTCATATCATCCTATTGCATTATAACATGTTATAGTAATTTTACAACTATTATCTTTCCCCCCATTCCAAAGGGAGATCTTTCTTAAATTGACTCATGAAGTCACTAAACAACCCTTCTACTTTATCCTTTTAGGTTTATCCTATTTCTTGGCCTCATGAGAGCCAATGAAATCATAACTTAGAAATAGGTTAGAGTTTTTGAACTCTATGTGATTCTCATCATCATGAGAACTCGCTTTCCCCCCTACAACTTAGACTTAGAGAGTTATCGCGAACTCTAAAATGAGCTCATACTCATTTCCCGTTGGAACTTTGGCCATAGTCAATGGTTCCTCTCCTTCACCCTTAGATCAGTGAACTATGGATACTCTGATTCAACTCTCGTAAGGATACGTAGGCGCAATGTGCGATACTTTGTCGAGTATACTTAGATACTAACCCCTAGGGTTTCAACCTTTAGCATAGCACCCCTAGCAAGCGAGTAAGACATAACAAGTTAAAACAAGAGGTTCCCGTAGAGCATTATGGACGTTTAGGATGCTAATACCTTCCCTAGGCGTAACCAACCCCCGAACCTTAGATCTCCCCCCTTTAGGTTTTTCTCGATCTTGAACCTTTCCTTTGGATAAATCAAAGTCGGTGGTGAACTTCAAAGAAATGTGATGCAAGTTAATAAATATCTTGTTATCTGATTCTCACCGTAACAGAAATGGCGACTTCACTGGGGAAGAATGAAGGTTTTAAGGGTTAATCCCACCTTGTTTTTGCTTGTTTTATTTATGCATATTTGCTATATTTGTGTATATCTGTTTAATTGCCTGTATATATGCTTTGCCTGAGATCTTTTGTTGGCTTGATTCTTGAGTGGTGAGGTAAATCCTAACCCAAATTTAAGTGCACTTATGATAGGACGATGGTATATTCAAGGAGGCTTTGAGGGAGTCGATTCCTGAAAAAGTTGACTTGAGACACCATCACTCAGTTGAGGCCCTCTTGAGAGTCTAGTAATGTTGAACGAATCTATTCGTGAAAACGTACTACTCTCAACCTAGGAGCCCTTGATATTGAGAACCGTAGTTACCAAACCCCACTTAAGCCTTTTTAGGATGTAGTGTGGTGACCATGATGGAGTCTATTTCTGAATTGGTTGTCACGCGATACTACACTCAGACGAGATTCTCTTGAGAATTTTATTGATTACCAAGTCATCTGGGAAATCGATAAAATCCGAAAGATGCGTTGTCGACTCTGGGAACTTCTTAGAACCTTATTCAGCAGATAAAAACCAATAGTACATACCAAAGGGAAGGGTGAACCCTGGCTCCATGCTGAAACCCATCCCCTTTTGTTTGTACTTTGTGTGTCTTTCTGTGTGCTTTTACATTCATACATCATAAGCATTCATGTTGCATCTGTTTCATGGAACTCATATTTCTTTTCTTATATCAGAGGGATATCATGGATAGCTCAAGAAGAAACACCATCAAATACACTTTCAAGAGCCCAAAATTGGATGACCTAAGGAAATTGGGAGATTTACTAACAGACCCTGAAGGATTCATAAACAGATATGGGAAGTTGTGGGTTTTGTTGAAGAAGGCCATTGATGAAGGACTCCTCTCAACTTTGCTTCAGTTTTATGATCCAAAGTATCACTGCTTCACGTTTCCCGACTATCAACTCTTACCCACCCTTGAGGAATACTCTCAGATAATTGGTTTGCCTATCAAGGATGAGTTCCTGTTTCCTATCTTTGAAAAGGATCCTAAAGAAGAAGAAATAGCCAAGAAAACTCATCTAGAGTTAGTTGACATCAAAAGCAATTTAACTTCTAAGGGAGGAATTTTTGGGTTAACTGCTAAGTTTTTGTTTGAAAAGGCTCGTTATTTTGCTAAACACTCCAACCGGGATGCCTTTGAAGCTATTTTTGCATTGCTCATCTATGGACTTTTCTTGTTTCCGAACATTGACAACTTTGTGGATCTGAATGCAATCAAAATCTTCTTGAAACAGAATCCGGTACCTACCCTGCTTGCTGAAGCTTATCACTCAGTCCATACAAGAAACGCTCATGGAAATGGACAGATTACTTGTTGTGTCCTCATATTGTATAGATGGTTTATTTCACATCTACCAAAGACAAGTGCATTTTGGGATTCCAAGAAAGGATGGTGGTCTCAGAAGATTATGGCACTCTCCCATGTAGACATTGAGTGGTATAATCGGGTGTATGATGGAATCCTGATTATAGATAGCTGTGGAAATTATGGCAACGTGCCTCTTCTTGGCATTAAAGGTGGTATTAGCTATAACCCTGTATTGGCACGACGCCAATTAGGGTATCCTTTGGAAGATAAACCTCTCAGTGTTCATGTGGAGAACATCTACTTTGAAGTACACGACAAGAACGAAGAAAAGAAGAAGTTGATCTTGAACGCTTGGGGTAGCAAGCGCAAAAGAGGAAGAAGTTCTCTGGGGAGACCTAACTGTGTGTCATTGGAGCCATATCTCCAATGGGTCAGAAGAAGAGCTATAGAGTCAAAGATGCCTTATAAGAGGCAGGAACCAATTTCTTTGACAAAAGATCCTGTTTTATACTTCATGTCAAAAGAAGAAGAGCTGGAGATTTCTCTAAGAAAAGCCCAAAGGTCAGAAAAAGCTTGGAAGCTCAAGTATCAAGTGGTTGTTGAAGAAAACCTAGAACTCCAGAAATAGCTACAGACCAAGAATAAAGAGTTGCTCTCATGCAAGAAGAGGAAAGCCCTGGAAGATCCAAGCTCCTCTAACACTCAGCCTCCTGCTTGGAAATCCATCCTCGACAACCTCGTCACAGAAAAGGATCAGATGGAGAAAGAAATCAGAAGACTCAACACAAGAATCTTGGGAGAATTTCCTTAGGACTTTCTAGCTTTTATTTAGCTTCATGTTTAGGGCTTTTGAAAGTGTATCAACTCTTGTAATTCACCTTTTATTTAATGAAAATGAGGTCTTTTGATATCTCTTGATATTTCGCGAGTGTCTGAGTACCATGAAACTTTGCATTGCATCTTGCATTCTCTGCTAAACTATCAAGATACTAATTTTATTTTGCAGATTTTGTAGAAATGGATGCTGCAGGGAAAAGAATTTGGCCTTATTTCTTTGAGCTACCAGAGGTGGAGCGTTTGTTGTGGTTAGGAGAGATGGTTGAAGACCAGTCAGCCTTCGCTGATAGATATGGGTGTATCATTCCGCTGATGAAGACACCAGTGACTGTAGGGCCCCTTGAAGTTTTGGTCCAGTTGTATCATCTCGCGTACCGATGTTTCGTGTTCCTTGAATTCTAGTTGGTGCCAACCCTAGAGGAGTTCTCAGCCATGATAGGGATTCCAGTCAGAGAAGCTCTCATCTTTTCAGGTATTGAAGAAATGCCTTCTGCCAGAGACATCGCCAGAGTAACCAGAATCATATTATCTGACATCCAGGCTAACTTGACTAACAAAGGAGGAAAGCATGGACTACCCGCTCAATTCTTGATGGAAAAGGCTCTTTCTTCAAGAACAGAGGAAGTGAGGCTTTGTTTGAATCAACCCTAGCTTTGATGATATATGGTTTGTTTCTGTTCCCAAATGCCAAAGACTTTGTGGATACCCAAGCCATTCAGATTTTTACAGTCAACAATCTGGTCCCGACGCTGCTAGCTGATGTTTACCATGCAATACAGACCAGATACACAAGAGGATGTAGGCTAATTGTCTGCTGCGTAGCCCTCTTTTACAAGTGGTTCATTTCTTATCTGCCAAAGACTCCGACTTTCTGGGAGGTCGAAGACTGTAAGATTTGGTCCAAAAAGCTGATGAAATTGAAACATACCGACATCGAATGGTATGATTCAACTGACGAAGGAATTATTATAATCCATAGCTGTGGGGATTGCCCCAACGTGCCTCTCATGGGAATAAACGGTTGTATCAACTATAACCTTGTCCTTGCACGTCGTCAACTGGGTCATCTGAAGGAGGGAATTCCAGATGACGAGGATATGCAGATGATGTTTTATGATGAGAGAGGAGGTTTTGAAATAAAGATGCGATTGGAGCGCGCTTGGCGCCAAATTAACAGACAGCTATGGAAACCTGAATACCCAGTCACAGAGGCCCACTTACAATGGTCTTGTGACATAGCTCGCTTAATGATAAAGCCACATCCTCACCATGAATCACCTTTCCAGACAAAGCAGAGGATGGTGGAAGAGTTAGGAGAATTGGTTCTTGCAAGAGAGGAGACACAAGAGCGTATTAGCAAATTGATGAGAGTGATTAATGGAGGAGATGGATCATCAACCAATGGATTCAATCCTTAGTATTGCTGTTATTTTTTTCCTTTGTTCTCTTTTGATGTATTTCTACCTTTGTACTTGGAGTATGAGGATACACTGCTCCTGATGTAATGATCACCAAACTTTTGAATGAAGAAGTTTATTTTGTCAAAGATCTATCGTCTATATTATTTGCAAAATTTCTTTGGTTTCTTGATAGTTTAGCTTGCATCTGCATTTGCATCTTCATGTGATTTTTTTTCCTTGTTTTTGTCTCATATCACCGTGTTCTCTTCAGAATCGTCACACTGAATCCCAGACACAACTACAACACTCGGGCCCAAGCTCGATTCAGAATGTCAGAGGAATACGGAGAAATAGACATAGTCAACAATGAGCTGAATGAAATACAAGGAGTGATGGGACAAATCCTCGAGGCAATTAATGTTATGAAAGCAAAGATGGACACCCAGACCACTTTGGTCTCTGAAATCGTCACCACAACGGTAGAACCTCCTATCATCCCTGTCACAAACCCCACGTTGGGTATGCCAGGTGATTTTATCCGTGCTACAGCGCCTTTGACAACACAGCAAACAGTTCCTTTGGTCAATGAGACTCTACAAGCTATTCCTACTTATGCTCCGCCAGCAGTACAAACGCAAGTGCATCCGGTCTTCCAAAACCACCATTCCTATGATTACGTTGATGTGTCAGAAGAAGGGGATGATAGACACGAGAAATTGAGAGAAAGTGTTGAAACAATGCAGAGGAAGATGAAGGCAATGGAGTTAAGTAATGCATTCAGTACTGATATCAAGGACATGTGTTTAGTTTCAGATTTGGTAATTCCACCCAAATTCAAGTTACCAAGTTTTGAGTTGTACTCAGGGGATACATGTCCCAAATCCCATCTGATCATGTACTATCGAAGAATGGCTGCGCACGTATGCAATGACAAGCTGATGATCCATTATTTTCAGGACAGTTTGAAAGGGGCTGCTGCTAAGTGGTATTTAAGTCTAGATCAGTCCCAGGTCTGTTGTTTCCAGGACGTGACTGATGCTTTTGTAAAACACTACAAGTACAACATGGATTTAGCCCCTAACCGAAGGCAGTTATTGAGTATGGCCCAGAGCAGTACTGAAACCTTCAAGGAATATGCACAAAGATGGAGAGAGACTGCTTCTCAGGTTGAACCACCTTTGACTGAGAAAGAGTTGGCTGATTGGTTTGTAGACACAGTAAAGCCTGAATTTTATGAGAGAATGATTGGTAGTGTCAGTGCTAGTTTTGCTGATATTGTTGCAATTGGCGTGAAGGTAGAAGCAGGATTAAAGAGTGGAAAGGTAATTGGTTCTCCGAGCAGTTCAACTAGTGTCAGTACTAAGAAGTCCCCTAGTCATTCTCATAAGAAGAGGGAATGAGAGACTAATGCCATCATGGCATGAAAGACCCAGAGCCCTCGTTGGAAGCAACCAATGTACCAGCAACAGCAGAGACCAAACGTCTCTCAGCATCCAATCTACCAGATGCAGTATGCTCAGCAACCTTATGTAGCTGCTGTTACACCTACCTTTAACCACCAGGCAGCACAGCAGGCACCAGCTTATCAACAAACATCTTATCAGCAATGGCCTAAAAACCAGAATTATCAACAACCAAGACCACAGGTTCCACAGCAGAATTCTCCTCACAAAAGGCAAGGGGAAAGCCAGCATTTCCGCCTATGCCAATGTCATATACAGAGCTCTACCCTTCGTTAGTGGAGCAAGGGTTGATCGTTACTAGACCTTTGGGACCACCAACAGAGAAATCTATGCCTTTCTTCAATCCAAATGCGACTTGTGCTTTTCATCAAGGAGGAGCTGGTCACGACTTAGAGGGTTGTTTAGTGTTGAAGAATGTAGTGAAGATTTTGATGGAAAAGAATATCCTTTCATTTGTCGATAATCAACCAAATGTGAAAAATAATCCTTTGCCTAACCATGGGGCCGCTAATGCCATAGAAGATGAGAAGGATGAGGTATTAGTTTTAGATGCGACAAAGATCCAAACTCCTATCAAGACTTTTCATGCTAAGCTGTTTAAAGCTGGGTTAGTTGAAGTTTTCCACGATGACTGCGAAGAATGTAATGTCAGTGTCAAGGGCTGCCATTTAGTCCAAGATAATGTTCAATATCTGATCAATGAAGGGTTCCTACAAGTGTTCAGCAAAGAAAAGGAAAACAGAGTTGCAACAATCGAGCCTGCATTTAACTTACCAAAGCCAAAAGGGCAGGTGTCCGTGTCCAACACTCCTAAGTATGGGTCTGTAGTTCCTGTATTTAATAAACCTGTACCAGTTTTCAACAATCCTGGAACGATTGATGCTTCCACTATTAATCATTCCAAGCAATGTGATACCCGACAACCTGTTCCATTTAGGTTCAGAGGGACCAAGGCAGTGTCGTGGGTCTATGAGAATGTCATGAGTAGCAGGAGACGAGAAGACGTGATTCCAAGGAAAGAGGTGGGAATCACTGTTGAAGGCGTAGTTCCAAGGAAAGAGGTAGGAACTACTATTGAAGATGTGACTAATATAGTTGGAACTGGGAAGTTGACCCGAAGTGGAAGAGTATACACTCCTTCTTTAAGAGAAACCACACCCAGAGAAACTGTTGCCACCACACCATCTAGAGACAAGGGAAAGGAGGTAATTTCCCAAGAAGAAGACGAAGAATTCCTAATAATTATCAAGAGGAGTGATTACAAAGTGATAGATCATCTCCATCAAACCCCATCCAAGATTTCGGTCTTGTCTCTATTAATCAATTCACCCATTCATATATCAGCTTTGCAGAAGGTGTTAGCTCAGGCACACGTGGCTCAAGATATAACAGCAGGACAGTTTGACCATGTCGTCGCCAACATCACAATCTGTAACACTCTCAGCTTCAGTGACGAGGAGTTACCTTGAACTAGAAGGAATCATAATCTTGCCTTACATGTATCTGTGAAATGTTAAGAGGATACAATGGCCAGAGTTCTTGTAGATACTGGTTCATCCTTAAATGTTTTGCCAAAAAGAACTCTTGAGAAGCTGTCTTACTAAGGAGCTATAATGAAACCCACTTCTCTTATTGTCAAAGCTTTTGATGGTTCAAGAAGATCGATGATGGGAGAGATTGAGCTGCCTGTTTTGATTGGCCCTCAAATATTCAACATCCTTTTTCAGATCTTGGATATCAACCCTGCCTACAGTTGTTTGTTGGGTAGACCTTGGATCCACGAGGCTGGTGCTGTAACCTCTACCTTACATCAGAAGATGAAATATGTGGCTGACGAGAAGTTAGTTATTATACATGGTGAAGAAGACTTGATGGTCAGTAATTTGTCCTCGTTTCGTTACATTGAAGCGAATGAAGATGCTTTGGAAACTTCTTTCTAGGCTCTTGAGATAGCTAATGCCGTTATGCTTGACGACAAGGAGCCAGTGACCTCCGGTTGTCCATCTTTTGCTTCTTTCAAAAGCATTCAATCTTCTCTACGAGGAGGAGTACCTGAAGGCTGGGGCAAGATCGTCGAAGTCCCAGAAAGAGAGAAATACCAAGGGTTGGGTTACAAACTAACTTTTGAGGGAAGAACTGCTTCAACAAAAGGAAGACCAAGGACTATTCAAGAGGTGTTCGTCAGTGGAGGACAGCAAGTCCATGCAATTATTGAAGACACTGAAGACGAAGATATCAACCACTTGGTGTTTCAGTGTGACGATGCTTTAAGTAATTGGGAAGCTGTTGAGATACCCACTTTGTACCCTATGCCAGAGTAATTTGTTTGTTTGCTTTGATGTTTTCAATGCCGCAGCCTTGCCCGAGGCTTTCGGATTATTTTGTATGGGCCACCGCTTTTAAATCTTATTAATCAATGAAAGTGTTTGTTTTGTTAAAATTCTTTGTCTTTATTCTTGTTTTAGCTTTAAGAAAAATGGAAATCTTTTCAAAACTACCAAAATTTCTCCTTCTTGCGTTCATGTTTGTACATTTTTAATAAAATAAATCCCTCCCTCGTGCAGAGTGATTCCCAAACCTGTTGTATTCAATGACCCTACTCTCACTATCGACTTTGATTCACCCATTTATCAAGCTGAGGGAGAAGAGGATTATGAGGTCCCCGATGATTTGGCAGAAATGTGTGAGTATCAGTACACGGATCTTCAGCCGCACGAAGAGAAAGTTGAAGTCATCAACCTTGGCACTGACAAAAAGAGGAAAGAGGTCAAGATTAGGGCAACACTTGGGGCAGGGATCAGACAACGGCTAATCCTGCTTTTGGAAGAATATGTATATGTGTTCGCTTGGTCTTATCAAGACATGCCGGGATTGGATACAGATATAGTAGTTCATAAGCTACCACTCAAGCCTGAATGTCCACCTGTGAAGTAGAAGCTCCGTAGAAGTAGACCTGATATGGCTCTCCAAATCAGAGACGAGGTTAAGAAGCAATTGGATGCGGGATTCTTGGCAGTTTCAAAATATCCAGAGTGGGTAGCCAACATCATGCCAGTAATGAAGAAAAATGGTAAAGTACGAATGTGCGTAGATTACAGGGATCTCAACAAAGCTAGTCCCAAGGACGATTTCCCACTACCACATATTGACACTCTTGTGGATAATACAGCCAAGTTTGCAGTGTTCTCCTTCATGGACAGTTTCTCCGGTTACAATCAGATTAGAATGGACCCAGCTGACATGGATAAAACGACATTTATTACCCCATGGGGAACCTACTGTTACAAAGTTATGCCCTTTGGTTTGAAAAATGCAGGGGCAACTTATCAGAGAGCTATGGTGACTTTATTCCATGACATGATCCATAAGGAAATTGAAGTATACGTGGATGATATGATTGTTAAATCCCGAAGTAAGGAAGAGCATTTGGACCATCTCTTAAAGTTGTTCAAGAGACTCCGGAAGTATCAGTTGAAGTTGAATCTGGCCAAATCTACTTTTGGTGTCAGGTCAGGGAAGTTACTTGGTTTTATCGTCAGCCAAAAAGGAATTGAAGTAGATCCTGACAAGGTACGAGCTATTCAAGAGATGCCAGCTCCACAAACCAAATCATAAGTAAGAGGATTTCTGGGACGTTTGAACTATATATCCAGATTCATTTCCAATATGACTCCAATTTGTGAACCGATCTTCAAACTGCTTCGTAAAGACCAGACTGTAGAGTGGAATTCTGATTGCCAACAAGCTTTTGAAAAGCTCAAGAACTATTTGCAAGAACCACTTATTCTGATTCCTCCTGTTCCTGGAAGACCTCTCATTATGTACATGACTGTTTTAGAGGGATCCATGGGTTGTGTATTGGGCCAACGTGGTGAAACTGGTCGTAAGGAACATGCCATTTATTACTTGAGCAAGAAGTTCGTTAGTAGTGAAAGTCGTTATTCACTGCTTGAGAAAACCTGTTGTGCCTTAGCATGGGCCGCCAAACGTTTGAGGCAGTATTTGATGTGCCACACTACTTTGTTGATCTCAAAAATGGATCCAATAAAGTATATCTTTGAGAAACCTGCTCAAACAGGAAGACTTGCCCGTTGGCATATGCTATTGTCAGAATATGATATCCAGTATGTACCTCAGAAGGCTATCAAGGGGAGTGTGTTATCAGAATACCTTGCAGATCAGCCTGTTGAAAATTATGAACCTCTCAAGTTTGATTTCCCGGATGAAGACATTATGGTAGTAAAAAATTGTGAAGGGTCTGGCCCTAATGAAGGTTTTGAGACCAATTATAGATGGAAGATGATGTTTGATGGTTCTTCCAATTTCAAAGGACATGGTGTAGGTGTTGTATTGATCAATCCTGATGGTGGTTATACTCTTTTCACAGCAAGGTTGAACTTTGAATGGACAAACAATATTGTTAAGTATGAAGCATGTATTTTGGGTCTAGAGGCTGCAATTGACCTTGGAATCAATGTTCTTGAAGTTATGGGTGATTCTGCTTTGGTCATTTACCAAGGATGAAAAACTCATTCCATACCGTGCTTACATTATGGAAATGATTATGTGCTTTGATGAAATCACTTTCCGGCATGTACCTCGTACTGAAAACCACATAGCTGATTCCCTAGCCATGTTGGCTTCAATGTGGCAAGTCATGTTTCACAATGAAGCACCTCTCATCAGTATCGAGCGCAAGACCGAACCCGCTTATTGCTAGTCAGTTGAAGAAGAGACAGATGGGAAACCGTGATTTCATGACATCATGAATTACCTAAAGACTCAAGAGTACCCCGCCAATGCTTCCAATCCGGATAAGAAAACTTTGCGAAGATTATCATCCAAATTCTTTCTCAGTAACAACGTGCTTTATAAGAGGAATCATGACATGGTCCTGCTAAGATGTGTTGATAAACGAGAAGCAGACCTATTGATTCACGACATTCACGAAGGAGCCTTTGGCACTCACGCCAATGGATATGCCATGGTTAAGAAAATTTTGAGGGCTGGATATTATTGGTTAACTATGGAAGCCGATTGCATCCAATACGCCAGGAAATGTCATAAGTGTCAGATCTACGCTGATAAGATGCACGTTCCTCCTACCTTGTTGAATGTTTTGTCATCCCCTTGGCCTTTCTCTATGTGGGCATTGATATGATTAGAGCTATTGAGACAAAAGCTTCTAATGGCCATCATTTCATTTTAGTGGCCATTGATTATTTCACCAAATGGGTTAAAGCTGCTTCTTTTACCAATGTGACCAGGCAAGTAGTTGCTCGTTTCATCAAGAATAATATCATTTGTCGTTATGGGATCCCCAACAAGATCAGCACTGACAATGGAACAAATCTGAACAACAAAACGATGAAGGAGTTATGTGACAATTTCAAGATTGAGCACCACAATTCCTCACCTTACCGTCCCAAGATGAATGGAGTTGTAGAGGCTGCTAATAAAAACATCAAGAAGATCCTGCAGAAGATGGTCAAAACTTATAAGGATTGGCACGAGATGTTACCTTTTGCTTTACATGGATACAGAACTTCGGTTCAAACCTCAACAGCGGCAACCCCTTTTTCTCTCGTATATGGAATGGATGCGGTCCTTCCCATTGAAGTAGAAATACCATCTTTGAGAATCCTGATGGAAACTAAGCTTGACGAAGCTGAATGGGTTAGAGAGAGATACGACCAACTGAACCTCATCGACGAGAAGCGACTGGTTGCGATGTGTCATGGTCATCTGTATCAGAAAAGAGTAAAGAGAGCTTTTGACAAGAAGGTCCGTGTTCGAGAATTTCGAGAAGGAGAGCTTGTACTCAAGAAGATTCTGCCATCTCAAAAGGATGCTCGTGGAAAATGGGCGCCTAACTATGAGGGTCCATTTATGGTAAAGACTGTATTTTCAGGAGGTTCTTTATTCCTCACAACAATGGATGGTGAACAGCTTACACACCCTGTGAATGCTGACTCAGTACGAAAATATTATGCTTGAGAAGAATTCTAGAATTTTAGTCATTAGGGAGTAGGTCATTGAATATGGTGTAATCCTTTCCTTTTGCCATTTTTCAATTGTAATGATCCCTGGAACTTCGCTATCGGCAAGTTACCATTCTAATAAAATCATATTTTTGAGCCATTCTTTGTTTGATATTTATTACTACTCTGATATTTGTCTTGTTATACAAAACTTCACTTATTTATTAATAATGGTTTTAAAAGCGGAATGTTTTGAAAACTCTGAATTCTCTCTTTGTCACTAAAAGAGGATTGGCAGTATTTCCCTGATTTGAATAATGGCTTACCACTAATACAAAGGGCGTCTCGCCAGTACCTACACAAGATGTTTGTTGAGAAGTTGTTTCCCCAGCATATTGAGGATGATCTCACATTGGCTTTAAGACTGACTACCTGCTCAGATTTCAGTGTGACTCCTTGCGGTAGACACTGTGTTTTCCTTTTTGCTGTCCCCGGTCTGTCGTTTCTTGCATATCATCAGCATTCGCATCATACCATAGCATTGAGCATCTTTGCATTTGGGTGTTTTGTTTGTGTGGTTTTGTCTTTCTTTCCTCTTTCCCCTTTTGTGGGTCTTTGGTTCTTTGTCTTTGTTTTGCTCGAGTCCGGTTTTTTTCGCCTCTGTGCGCCAGATTTTGACTCTTTGAGCAGTATTCCCCAGGAAGTCCAATCTGCCACTATCCTGTTACATCACCCTGTTTGGAAACCTAAAAGTCCAGTAACCGCTGGCATTGTTTGAAATTAGGTTATCGTGAACCTGTATTTCTGGTTATCAAGAACCTAAACTTCAGATTATTGTGAATCTGTTGTTTGAAATCAGGTTATCATGAACTTGTATTTCTGGTTATCAAGAACCTAAACTTCAGATTATCGTGAATCTGTTGTTTGAAATCAGGTTATCGTGAACCTGTATTTCCTGTTATCGAGAACTGTTTGTTTATATCAGGTTATCGTGAACCTGTATTTCTGGTTATCGTGAACCGTTTGTTTATATCAGGTTATCGTGAACCCATATTGCTTAAACTCGGGTCAAATATAAACCAAATTACAAATCCAGCTCATACTAGTTTTCCTCATAAAGCAAATTATTTATTCAACCAACTCTTATGAGTACCAGAGTCTATTCTTGGTTTATTACCTTGTTCTCTTTTAAACTCCGGGTGTTTTTATCTGGCGCGCAGAGTTCGTCTATGTCTTTTCTGGTTTTTCTTGAAGATCCTGTTTGAACTCTTCAGTATAAGAAATCCCCAAAAAATCTTTTCTTCGGGTGTCTATCCTTTTATTTCAAACTGATCTCCAGTCGAGATCATGTCTTCTTTCTGGTTTCATGCCCAGTGAGATTGTGTCTTTTTCCCCAGTGTCGTCCGGTTATATTTGAACCTGTCGTCCACCTCCCTGGCTCTTTCCCCAGTGGAGATTACCCTTTTGTTTTCTATCCCCGGTGTTACTTGGGGGTCCCCTAGTGAGTCTCTTTTGTTTTTTAGCCTACATCCCCAAGGAGTTTTCCTTGTGGATACTAACTCTGTTTCTTCCCCAGTGAGGTTTTCTGTGTTTGGTAGCTCTTTATTCTTCGGTGTCCTGTTTTGTCTGCATTTTCGCATCCTTCATGGCATCATATCATCATATTAGTAGCATTGCATGTCTTTGCATCTAAGGGCAAAAATTTTGGTTATCTGTATTTAAATATCTTTCACCATGATTTCATGAGGATTTTTATCTCTCATGTCATCCGGTGAAGATATTTAAATAGGGGCAACTGTTGTACCCCAAATTTTACCCTTAGATCCATTGATCTCTTACATGTTATATTAGGTCAATCATGTTGCATAGCTAACCCTTTTATCAGGTTTTGTTTGTGTTTGTTTCTTTTTTTATCAGGTGCTATCTTAAGGAGATTCAAGAAGTGATTAATCAAAATTTTGGATGGAGCATTGAGTCAAGCATGTCTCTCATTTCAGAGAGATGTCTCTATAACCCTCTCCATGATCCTCTCCATAACTAAATTTCTACCCACCTTATCTACCCTCAATTGTCACCTTCAATTCCAAACCAATTTCAACAATCATCTATTAACCAATTTTATCAAATTTCTCCATTTGTCAATGTTAATCCTCCTAAACCATATCTATCACCATATCAATTATCAAATCCACCTATTTTTCATCTTTTATTCATTTCCTAACCATTCCTTTTATACCAAGAAAGAAAAATCAATTCCTATATTTATTCATAAGCCCACCATCAATAAGCCCATCGTGACAAAAAAAACATGTTACAAACTAGTGAAATGCATTTGCCAAGAACCAATAGGAAATGAGCAAGGAGCTTTGACTTTTCAATCTCATTTTTCTGACCAATGGAGAGGTGACGTGTGGCATACCAAGAGCCAAAACATCCAAAATGCTTCCCTCTCCCTTGTCGTGCCTGCGAATTTCAGAGGAGAAGAGAGAAATTCAAACACAATGGAATCAACTTGTCCAAAATCAAATCCATCATCAATCCTTTGGCGCGTTTATTCATTTTGAATTCTCCAAAGACAATTCCCGTTTAAGCTCTCAACTGTTTGGCTCATTAAATTAGTTCTGAGGATTTGCTAGTTTTAGCATACAACCTGTCCTCCTTTGTAAATCTCTTCACGCCATCCCTAATCTTTGCCTCATCTGATACCCTCCTAGTGACATCAAAGAAGGACTATGTAATTCTGAGTTTTTTGTGCAGCAAAGCAGCGTATTTGTCTCCAAGGAGTGGACCATATTTGAATTCAAAAAAGACGTTGTAACCCTAGCTTTTCACTCAGCACACCAAGTGTTTGTGCTTTGGGCTCAAGCAACCCAACCTCATTGGTTCAGCCTATAAAAGGAGCTTGCCTCTACACTTCAACTCACCAACAATTCTCGCAAACACTCAAATACTCTCTGAAGTTCCATAATTTTGAGCAAGCAAAGTGAAAGTTGGCTTTGGATTGCTTTGGAAGGAAAAGCACTCAGCACACTTGAAGGCAGTGAACATTAATCCACTTGGTATCACATTCTTTCCCTCTTATTAAATCATGTTTATTTAATATCATATGCATCCTATTATTTTCCCCATATGTGTCTGGCTGATGTTTGTTTGAACATGTTGATTGGTTACTCATGGTGGATTTCATAAAATAGCATGATTATGTTTAGTGATATGTTGAGGTATACGCATATTTGTTGTATTAAGTTGTAACGATTGTGGTTGAACTTATACTTGTTACATGACTAACTGCTACATGATTGATTTATGCCTCTGATTTTGTTCATTGAATGGCTGCAACATTATGAATTCTCATTGTGGTATTGTATTGACAAATTTAGATATTTGATTTTGTTAACAATACTTGTATGTCATATGTGCTTGGATGTTGTTGAATCTTAGTTCTTTATGCATTTCTGATATGCTCATGAGTTTTAGAATGGATGAATCTATTTGTTACCTTTTGTTGATGGTTTAGTGTTTGACTAAAGATTGTTAAGCTACCTTCTTTAGTTTGGCACTGTTGTTCTCTTTATATGGATGATCATCTTGTATGTCCAAGCTCATAGTCACGATTTTATTGAGTTGCTGAAAATACTTGACTGTTATGCTGGTGCTTTTAAGATGATTACTTTTCTTTCTGGTTTAAGTCTTTACTCCAACTCTGTATTTGCAATACTTCACTACTTTCTTGAGATTTATGTGTTGATAGCAACCAACTGCTAAGCATATATATATACTGAATACAACTTGCTGGTGTGATAAGTGTTTTCCAAGCATGTTTACCTTTATTCTATCAGCCTTTGTTACATGATATGTCATTTGTGTACTTGCAGCCACTATGATCTGTGTTTGGTTTGAAACCTAGAATCCATGGTTTTGTATGCCCTATTATGTTTAAACTTACATTGTCCATTTGCCTTGTCATTAGTATGCTGTCAGCTTGGTATCTAATTTGTGTGTAAGTTTTAAATGTCAAACATGATTTGTACCTTGTTTAACATTGGTTGTTAAGCTTTTTTTGAAGTGTTTGCCTTGTTGCTACATGCTGACCACCATGGAACTGTGTACTTTGTTTGCTCTGCATTACCTTAAATTAGGACCAATTCTTGATACATGTTTTATGTTTGTCCTCACATCCACTACATGCTAGCACAACAAATGTTTGTTTTACTATCCTCTGCCACTGCCTGTATTTAAGTGAATTTATTGCAATTATGTCTTAAAACCTAGTCCATATATGTATATTGTGTGATAAATATGTTTGCATGATGGTTGCCTAATTTGGTCTTCATTAAGTCCTATGCTACTGTCTGCGCTAAGTGATACCATTTGATTGATTTAAAACTTGGTTGCTATGATATGTCCTATTCTATCTTGAATATGTGTATATGATTCATAAATGCCTTTGACCATGATATTGCTTGTGTACTTATCATTGTAATATGACTAATTTTCTTTCCTTTATCAACATGATGTGTGTAGCTGTTTTGTGTGTCTAATACTCATGTCTAGCTGTTACTTGATTTAGATGACACTATGTATGAACAACTCTGTTTAGACCATTGTTGTATGACAGTGCCATGTTTCCAAGATGCTATGAACTTAAGTGAACTTACCTTGACATTGCATTTAACTTGGTCTGCCCTTAATTTATCTTGATACATGAATCATTCCTATGCTTGCTATTATTATGATTGAGAGCATCTTTCCTTGACACTATGTGACTTTATGTTTGATTGGTCTTTCTTGATAAGCATTTAAGTTGTATTGAGCCATCATCATTTGTCTTTGTATGTTGAACTGTAATCAGACCATGCTGAGTTTTGTGATATATACATTGTTGTTTAGTATGTGGATGTTGGATGTATGTATCAAGCTGTCAGTAGGGTTTTTTAGTCTCCAATTCATTGGCTGCATGTGTATGAATTTGCTAACTCACCTTGCTCTTGCATTGATTTGTTTGTTTACATTAAGCTTATGTTTGAATCCATGCCATAATGTTTTGGATTCCATGATCTGTATATTATTTATCAGTTGTGTCCAAGTTGTATCATTGCATGAAATTCCATTTGAATGTGTTGTATGTTAGCTCACTTCCTTGTAATGACATGATTAAGTATGTTGTTGACTACTTGTGTTGTTCATGTTGTTACCATTCTGCTTATCCCTTGTTTTAATCATAAGAAATTGTCACTAACAGTCTTAGAATATACTTTTACCTGGGTCTAACCTGTCCTTATTTTACCACTTATTGTGACATGTTTGAATTGCTTCTGAACTTTGATAGAGTATCTTTGGAACCGACTGCAATGTCTTAATCTATCTTTCCATGTTCTTGCATTTTGAGCACTAACCTTGCTAACCATATGATTTTAGTCTTAAAACAACTTTGTTACTCTCCATTAAACATGCTAAGCCTTGAAGATGTTTTGATACACATGAAACTAACCTCATTGTCATGCTGATTTGGACTTACATGCTTGTTTGTCAATTATTTTCCAAGATTGTTTTCATTTCAGTAAACCTCCTTTAAACATGCTGTATAACTGCTGCTATGACTGTGTTGGTTTTATTACCTTACACATTCGAAGGTTGTTACTTTGATGTCTAATTTGTATGATCAAAACACTTCCTTGGTATCTAATTTATATAACAATTTATGATGTTGAGATGATAGCATTGTGTTGCTGCTTCATTTTATCTGGTTGCTGATTGATGGCATGGTATAGTAGTTTTTTTCACGAGCAGCTTGTGTATTTGGTTGGTTTGTGGTTTATTTGAAATATGCGCATTTGAAGAGCTTATGTATTTGTTGAGTTGGTTATGTTACCGGATGTAACAGCCACCCCAGTGGCAAGCACACACTATCACATGCCTTACCACCCTTAGGACTGGGGTTCGAATCCCCCTCGCCCTAGTCCTTTTGCTTATTTTTCTGAATTTCGCTTCTCTTTAAATATATACTTGTGCTACCCATTATATATCAAAGGCGCACATTGGTTTGATTGGCATTGGTTTTTAACCTGTGAGCGAAGGGTCCTGGGTTCAATCCCTAGGAGTACCCTTTCCTTTATTTTTAATACTTGGTTATATTATTTATTTTATGGTTTATGCTTAATTTCAAAATGCCATAACTTGCTTATTTTTCATCCTTTTTCTTCCATTCTTTTTGCTATATTCTTCTAATTGAATCTACTTTTCAAATATAAAAAGAAATGGTTAGAAATATTTAATCTTGAGGCATTTATTCATGATAAACTTGGAAGTACCTTTTTAAGGTTTCATTGTATCTTCTTTATTTATCTTGCCATATTATCTTTGTTTATCATGTTTGGTCATATCCAATGTATGATTCTAACTTTGCATTGATATCATAACTTTGTTTCATTTCATATCTTTTCATATCATCCTATTGCATTATAACATGTTATAGTAATTTTACAACTATTATCTTTCCCCCCATTCCAAAGGGAGATCTTTCTTAAATTGACTCATGAAGTCACTAAACAACCCTTCTACTTTATCCTTTTAGGTTTATCCTATTTCTTGGCCTCATGAGAGCCAATGAAATCATAACTTAGAAATAGGTTAGAGTTTTTGAACTCTATGTGATTCTCATCATCATGAGAACTCGCTTTCCCCCTATAACTTAGACTTAGAGAGTTATCGTGAACTCTAAAATGAGCTCATACTCATTTCCCGTTGGAACTTTGGCCATAGTCAATGGTTCCTCTCCTTCACCCTTAGATACTCTGATTCCACTCCCGTAAGGATACGTAGGCACAAGGTGCGATACCTTGTCGAGTATACTTAGATACTAACCCCTAGGGTTTCAACCTTTAGCATAGCACCCCTGGCAAGAGAGTAAGACATAACAAGTTAAAACAAGAGGTTCCCGTAGAGTATTACGGACATTTAGGATGCTAATACCTTCCTTAGGCGTAACCAACCCCCGAACCTTAGATCTCCCCCCTTTAGGTTTTTCTCGATCTTGAACCTTTCCTTTGGATAAATCAAAGTCGGTGGTGAACTTCAAAGAAATGTGATGCAAGTTAATAAATAGCTTGTTATCCGATTCTCACCGCAACAAGGGGAAAAGTAGACCTTTTGGTAGCCATATATTGTCTTATATGTAAGATTTGAAGAGAATAATATTTTTAATAGTCTACTACATATATTTACATATTATTTGTATTTACAAAGTGGATGAAAATGTCAAATGCATATATATATATATATATATATATATATATATATATATATATATATATATATATATATATATATATATATATATATATATATATATATATATATTATTGAGAAATAACATAACAAAATTAAAAAAGTGGATTAATATATGATTATTGTCATCATTCAGTCAACTTTGTACAGAATTTATAACATTGAAAAAATTTCAAGTTATGTTGGTTAGAGATAAAAAATTTAAAAAAATTTATACAATGGCATTTGTCACTTTCCAAATTAATTTCATAGAGATATATTATGTCAAAATATAATTTTAACATAATATAAACGTTTATCAATATTTACTGTTTATATATACACATCAATTTCAATAGTGTTAAACTTGAGAATGTGTATTAAAAACTATAATTTAAAGGAATTTCTTAATTTACTTTATGTATTACTATGGCACCACATAAAAATATTAAAAAGGTTTTCAGTTTTCGAAGATGTATCTTTAGATGTATCATGAGTAAATAGAATTTTGACTTAATGTTAAAAGACTCTGAAAATGCATCTTTGTAAATATTACCGAGATGCATCTTCGGATGGTATTGGTTTTAAAACGGGTCAGAATCCTTCTCCTTCCTCGTTTCTAAAAATACACTCTAAAATTTTTCTCAAACTCTCTCAACTCACATTCTCTCAAAATCAATCAACCAATTTCAAAGTTTCTTCCATCAACATCAAGTACATCTGAGACATCATTCAACACTGAAGTAAACTCTCGATTTGTAAGTTTTTTATTTTTGTAAACTTTGAGTTTTTTTTAATAAATGAGTAAAAATTGAAGATTAGGTTAAGAAATAGATAGTTTTTGCATAAATAATATATTATACATATTGAAAAACATGTTTGATGGTTAAAAATAACTATCAAAGTATTATTTTTGGAGGTTTGGGTGCCTACATTACCGCCATTGACGAACTTGAAAGTTGCCTGAAATTTCAGAGATACATCTTTAGAATTTTTCAATGTTTGGATTCCCAGTAACCGGAGATTCATCTTCATAATTTATCTGTCTTTTTTTTGCTTTTCTTACTTGTAGGGTTGCTTGTAGTAATTGTCTGACATTTTTCTTTGAGTGCAACCTTCTAATTAAATATATTTTGAATGATGTAAAAACTAGAATACTTTAGCATTTATGTACATTGGACGGTATCATCTGAGTCAAGTTGTGGAGTTTAGCATTAGGGAGCATGACAACATGTTTGAAAAGGTTTAGAAAAGATTCAGGCATAAAAAAATGGATTTATGCATCAAAACCTCATTTTTATGAGAAAAATGAGTTATGTTTCGACACATACATGCTTCAGGTCGACACATAGAAAAAGAATATCTCTATGTGTCGACACACCCGTGTTTCAGGTCTGCGCATAGAAGAAAAAGTTGTTTATGTGTCGACACATCTATTCTATAGGTCGACTTATATGTTGTAGTTTTAAAGCCTGTAGGCTCTGTTAGATGTGTCGCCTCTACAAGTCAACACATGATCTGCATAGGTCAACACATGACCTGCATAGGTCGACCTATACATCAAAAATCTTAAAAAATTGCATTGTTTTCCATTCCTTTTGCTTCATACTTGCTCACATATATATACTTATTACATGCAGCATTTCTTTTTGATGATTTTGGTAAAAAAAACATAAATGAAACCTAGAACATACTAAGAGTCTTCTTCATCTTCAACCTTGGTTTTATGCATACACACAAACAAAGTACACATAATCATTCATTATTTGGGCTCCATCTAGAATCAAGTTGATAACGTTTAATTTGTTTGGGTATTGTAAATTATGTTGAGATCTTATAGGGGTTTCAAATAACAAAACCAAGGTAAGGTTTTTCTTTAAGATCAAAGTGGGGATTTGAAGGTTTTAGACAAGATTACTCAAGTTGGATTCGATCGAGTGAAGGCTTTGAAGAGCTGCAGTTCTTACAAAAGGGTAGTGTGAGTCGGTGGATCATCTTGGTAAATCTTGGGTTACAATAATTTGCAATTTAGAATCGATCGAGTGAAGGCTTTGAAGGGCTGAGATTCTTGCAAACGAGTAGCTTGAGAAGGTGAATCAAATTGGTATTGTTGGGTGACTTGATCAAGCTCGGATGAAGGGAAGATAAAGTCTTAGGATCAACAACAAACACACACACACACACACACACACACACACACACACACACACATATATATATATATATATATATATATATATATATATATATATATATATATATATATATATATATATATATATCTTTTACATTTCATTTTCAAAGTGTTGTGTTCATCATTTGTGCAATTAATTTGTTTGGAAAAATTCTTTTGAAAACGATTTGATAAATGTTATGTTGAGTTGATCACAATACTTTAGATTGTGATTGGATTTTAAGATCAATAAAACTATATAAATTTTCAAACAAAATCGATTGCACATAATGTGTTCGATAATTTGCCTCAATAGTCTTTTTGTGTGGTTTATCATTGGATATAACATTGCTTGTTGAGTAACACTTAAGAGATTTTGATTGAAATTTATTGGTTGAATAAATTATCATTATCGTCTATTGGTTTTCATATACGCATACTTGAGCTTTTCTATAGCGGTTCGGTTTAGACGAATCGATCAAATTCACTTCCGCTAGCCATCGTTTTTTAAAACAAATTTTTCGTAAAGCAAATTTTGTTTAGAATCTATTCACCCCCTTTAGATAAGTCACCTTTGTTGGAATTCAAACACAACCTATGGAGAATTCCTAATCAATCTTGATCTCAAGATTGTTTCACTCACGCAATGACAATGAAAAGAAAAGGTTGAGAAAGAGAGAAGAAAATAATGTTGGAGAAGAAGATGAATATTCTGCAGAGTTTCTCTCTGCCCACAAACTGTGAAAACCTTGTTAATATTGCAGTTGCAAGTGATTACAAGTTCTCAATTCTAAGTTGTTTACAAAATAAGGGTTTCTCCTTATTTATATATTTAGGTTAGCTTGCACCCCAAGCCAAAGCCTAAAGCTATAAAAGCCCAACATAGCTAACATTACTAAAATAGGCCTAAGTTGAAATCCTGTGTGAAGCAGCCTGCTTCGACACTTCGACACACTAATACAACTCGACACATACACATTATAACTATTTCAATAATCCTTATTTCTGTAGAGCTACACTACTTTGACACAAGGAATTACAACTCAACACACCACCTAATTCATTGTGTCTAAGCTATCTACATTCATCATAGACCTTAACTTCTTGAACACTTCGACCTGCAACCCCTTCGTCATGATGTCTGCAATCTGATTCTCAATTTTACAGTGTTCCAAGCTCATCTTCCCTTCAGCTACCTGCTCTCGAAGATAATGGAACCTCATTTCAATGTGCTTGCTTCTACCATGTGCTATCGAATTCTTCGCCATATTGATAACTGACATGCTTTCAATCTTCGTGGTAATTGCTCCATGACTCTTCCATGTAATCTCTTCGACCAGGTTCACCATCCATGTTGCTTGACATGCACAAAGAGAATCAACAATGTATTCTGCTTCACATGATGACAATGCCACTACTGGCTCCTTTCTTGAACTCCAAGCAACTGGTGCACCACCTAGCATAAACACATATCTAGATGTGGATTTTCTATCCTCAGCATCACTAACCAAACTTGAGTCAGTGTATCCCAATAACTTGCATTCTTTTCCTTCATCAGCTATAGGAAATAAAATGTTGTAGTTGATAGTTCCTTTCAGATACCTCAGTATCCTCTTCGTCGCTGCTAGGTGTGATACCTTTGACTTCTGCATGAATCTACTTACCATACCCACACTGTATGCTAAGTCAGGCCTTGTGTGACAAATGTATCAAAGTGACCCAATAAGTCTTCTGTATTAGGTTGGGTCGACATCATCTTCATCTAAATCTTTCGACAATTGCAATCTGGTCTCAGCTGGAGTCGAAGTTGGGTTGCAATGTTACATCTCAAATCTCTTGAGTATTTCGCCTGCATATCTTCTTTGGTGCATTATCAAACCTCTACCACTCTTGTAGAATTCGATGCCAAGGAAATATGAGATATTTCCTAAGTCTGACATTTCAAACTCCTCACTTAGGTCATGTTTGAAATCATCGATCTCCTTCTTGCAACTTCCTGGTATCAACAGGTCATCGACATAGAGACATGTTATAAGCAATTCACTATTTCTTCTCCTTACATATACTTCATGCTCAGTCGTGCACTTCACAAATTCCTTCTCCTTTATAAAGTTGTCGATCTTCTTATTCTAAGCTCTTGGAGCTTGCTTAAGTCCATACAGGGCTTTATGCAGCCTGTACAACTTGCTTTCCTCGCCTTGTTTGACAAACCCAACTGGTTGTGTAACATAAACTTATTCGTCTAAGGGGCCATTCAGTAATGCACATTTCACATCCATCTGACATTCTCATGTTTGCTTGACCAACAACCAACCTGATTGTTTCAATCCTAGCAACAGGTGCAAAAACTTTGTCGAAGTCGATTCCTTCTTTCTGTAGAAATCCTTTCGCAACAAGTCTCGCCTTGTGTCGAGTTACCTCTCCTTTAGGATTCACTTTCACCTTGTAAACCCATTTCACATCAATTGCCTTATTGCCTTGAGGCAATTCGACAAGTGACCAAGTGTTGTTGACTTCGATGGACTCTAACTCCTCATTCATTGCTTTCACCCACTTTGAATCTTTCAATGCCTCAGCTGCATTGACTGGTTCGACATCTGCATAGAAAGTATAGTGTACTGGCTCACCATCTTCGTCAACCACATCATCTGATGTAATCACAAATTCTTGCAATCTTGCAGGCATGTGTCTTGTTCGTCGAGGTCTGCTTGGACCTGCTTCATCTCTGACTTCTTATTGTCGAACTTCTCTTTCAACTTCACTAGTTGGTTCTTCACATAAGATTCTCACTGAATCCTTCTTAACATTCTCATTCTAATCATATTCCTTAAGCTCATCTATGATCACGTCCCTGTTGATCACTACTTGCTTGTTCACTGGGTCGAATAACTTGTATCCTCCAGTCGAATGATTTCCTATAAGAATCATTTGACTTGACTTATCATCAAGCTTTCTTCTCAACTGATCTGGCACATGTCTATGTGCTATAGATCCAAATACCTTCAAATGACTTAGGCTAGGCTTAACACCAGACCAACATTCTTCTGGCGTAATTCCTTCTAGCTTCTTCTTCGGACATCTGTTTAAGATGTATGTTGATGTCGACACAACTTCTCCCCATAATTCTTTTGGTAGATGTTTGCCTTTCAACATACTTCTCATGATGCTTATGATGGTTCTATTCTTCCTTTCTGCAGTTCCATTCTGATGTGGAGTGTAAGGTGGCACCACCTCATGCGCAATCCTTTCTTTCTCACATAATGTATCGAAATCTTTTGACACATACTCTCCACCACCATCAATCCTCAGAATCTTTAACTTCTGACCACTTTGTTTTTCAACCATAAATTTAAATTTGGAAAATACCTCGATCACTTCACTTTTCTTCTTGATCAGGTAAGTCCATAATTTTTTACTGAAATCATCTATGAACGTGACAAGGTATCTGTTACCTCCAATCGAATCCACCTGGATAGGACCACATACATCAGAGTATATGACTTCGAGGATTGTCTTCGACTTGCTTCCTGCATCCTTGCTGAATCTATTATGTGTTATTTCGCCTAAACACATTCTTCACACACTTCGCTTAGAATGTCGATTTCTGGTAATCTTGAAACCATATTTCTTCTCTTCAAATCTCTGATATCTCTGAAGTTGAGATGACCAAGTAGATAATACCATAACCATTCATCTTTTCTAGCTACAGTTGCAAGGCACTTATGCTCCATCACATTAAGTTCAATCTTTAATGTCCTATTCTGAGACATTGGAGCCTTCAAGATTAACCTACCACCTGAGTCGAGAACTCTCATCACCTTGTCTTCGATCGACACCTTGTAGTTCTTTTCGACCAACTGCCCTATACTGAGCAAATTGCTCTTCATGTCTGGTATATACAACACATTAGAAATTATTGACCTCTTGCCATCTTTCCTCATAATCAGAACATCACCAGTACCTTCAGTTGCTAGAGTATTGTCATTTGCAAATTTCGCCATATTCTTCATTGAGGGCTTCATGTTAACATACCAATCTTTCCTTCCAGTCATGTGTGATGAGCATCCTGAGTCCAAGTACCACTGATCCTGGAATCTTTCTTCATATCTTGTTATGACCATCAACAACATCTCTTCTTCTTCATGTTTCACCACCTTTGCATCAGTTTCTTGATTCTTCTTCTTTTTTGGACAATCACTAAAATAATGACCATATTTATGACAATTGAAACACTGAATGTGACTTTTGTCAGGTTTTTGACCACCATCTCTTCCTCTACCTGCAACACCACCGTTTTGGTTGCCTTGGTTCCAGGTTTTCTCTGATTTGACCAGTTTTCTTCCTGCTATTTTTGACCAGTCAAATTGTTATAGCCTTCTTTACCTTTGTTTCCATTCCAGCTTCCTTTGCCTTTCTTTTCTTTTTTAGACTACGCCTGCAAAGCCATATCACTCTTCGACTTTCCTGCAGCCCTTTCAGCCATCCTTTGTTCATGAGACTCAAGCGTTCCTTGAAGCTCTTCCTTCGTCAATACTGACAAGTCTTTCGACTCTTCTATGGATACTACCACGTGGTCGAATTTTGGAGCCAATGGCACCAAGATCTTTGCAATAACCGATTTTGATGTCAACACTTCTCCACATACCTTGATTTGATTCACCAGTTTTGCAACCCTAGTAAAGAAATCTGTTATGCTTTCATTTTCTTCCATCTGAAGCAATTCATAATTCCTTTTGTGAGTTTGTAACCTCACCTCTTTCACCTTCTCTGCACCTCCAAATGATTTTTCAAGAATCTCCTAAGCTTCTTTTGCTGATTCTACATCACTAACCTTTTCAAAATTTTCTGGATCAACACAATGATGGATTATGAAGAGAGCTTTATAATCTTTCTTCTTCAATTCTTTATGTGCAGCTTTTTCTTGATCTGTCGCGTTCTTTGCAAGCGGTGCTACTCCTTCCTTCACAAGATTCCAAAGATCTTGATAATAGAAAACCACCTTAATCTGCTTACACCAATTCTTATAATTATATTTCTTGAGAATCGGTAGGTTCGTCGGAAAGTGCCTGTTTGGATGATTCGTCGCATCACAATTTTGCTTCCTTGAATCGCAACCGAAGCTCTAGATACCAGATGTTGGAATTCAACCACAACCTATGGAGATTTCCTAATCAATCTTGATCTCAAGATTATTTCACTCACACAATGACAATGAAAAGAAAAGGTTGAGAAAGAGAGAAAGAAAATAATGTTGAAGAAGAAGATGAATATTCTACAGAGTTTCTCTCTGCCCACAAACAGTGGAAACCTTGTTAATATTGCAACTGCGAGTGATTATAAGTTCTCAATTCTAAGTTTTTTTACAAAATAAGGGTTTCTCCCTATTTATAGATTTAGGTTAGCATGCACCCCAAGCCAAAATAAGGGTTCCTTTATGTTTCCTTGATCCTTTATGTATTTGAAACAAAAGAAATAATCACAACCAGCGATATAAGCTCAGTTAAAACTCAGCTAATAAGCTAATCAATATTATTATATTGAATTACTAATCATACCTTGTTTGGAGCAACATCCCTAATCCAATGAAACCTTGAATCTAGTATAGAAGCATTTAAAGTAGATTTTGCCACCTGCAATATAAAGTTCACTTAACTGTCTGAAAAAACTATGAAGACATAATGATTAGTATTTAAAGCAGACTCTGCCACCTGCGATAAACGAAAACCAAAAGTTTGTAAAATACTATATTCTAACCATAACACAAGGTAAAAATAAAACTCTGAACAGTGAAAACACAACTCTCAAATTAGTATTGAGAAAGAGTGGATAGTAGAGATCTTACTTTGTCGGTTAGATCAACCTCTAAAATTGAGTCCCAAAGTATAAAACCGTAAAATCTCCACATATCAAAAATGTCGATAAACAATCTGCACATATAAATAACATTAGACATTAACAACAACAACTTTTTCACGAAATACCAAACAACATTCATGATGGAAAGTCTCTAAATCCACAAAATACAAAACATATTAACAAAGTAAATCGAAAAAAATAGAAGGTTGAAATCAATCTTGTTTTAGAATACTCACCAGCAGCCGCCGTGAACCAAAACCAAAGAAGAATCAATCACCGAAAAACACAAGGATCGTCGTTTGTGTTTTAGCTCCAACCACCATCTCCCCACGAAAACGCGAATCTGTCATCGAAATGCAAAAAGATAATAGATTTAGAGACAAAATGATGAAGAAAGTTTAAATAATGAAAATGAAATGCAGTTTAGGGTTTTGAGCAAACAGAGAAGAAGATGAAGAAAGTTGAGAGTGTTATCGGCTTCTGTAACACCCCACTTTCTACCCGATAATTATAAATAAAATCAGAGTCATCATATTCAACTTAAAACAGGATGTCACAATTTTCAACTTTAAAATCATTAACACAGTAGACAATCATGAAAGATACATAACAATTCAAGGGAATATAAACCAACAAATAGTCTTCAAAAATATGCAACTTTATCAAATGCAACGCAGCGGATTCATAATCATCGTAATAGCATCTTTATCCAACATAAAACAAATTTAAATTAAACAACAAAGTATTTTTCGGCAATTTCACTAAAAATTCAGCATGTAAACAAATAAACAAAAGACATGCGTCATCCCCCCGAGTGCTACGTATCAGAGCGACAACCACCGACTCGAACTAAGGTAACCGGCTACTCCTCTTGATTACCTGCACGTTGCAACATAGGGACAACATTCAAACAGAAGGGGTGAGATAACGATTATTATAAACGAAGTATGATAAACAATACATAGATAGGAATCATACAAATATCACCACTTCAAATCAACAACCAACCAAATCAACAACAACTTGAAAAATGCAACTTTAATGCGACTCGACTATGTTATGCATGTGGTACCATTTGGAGTAAAACTCCCAACTTAAAATTGCCTGTTTATCGAGGCATCAAGGCATAAACCTTCAACTTTTAACTTTCAACTTGTACCAATCTAGACCAACGTGGTGTGAGCAACGGCTCTGACATAAAATGCAATGTATGCTTTATGACATGCACAACTCATCAACATAGACAACTCAACAACATCCACAACATAATCAACTTAAAACAACATAACAACTTATACAACATTGGCTATCAAGCCTACAACTTAAAACTTATTCGTATACCGGAACGAAACAATACAACTCAACTGTACCTGCAAATCAACTTTTCTGACATAATTTCAACAAAACAAATCAACGAAAATCATCTACTAAACTACCCGACATACCCCGTCAATTTTCGTTAAATTCTGGGCAACTAATTTTTCCGCTTAAATTGACTAAATCGGTTAATTCAGTACTGTTTTAATACTCTGCTATTACTACTAACTAATTGCTACTGTTCTGCTAAAAATTGGCTTACTGATACAATTATCTCCTGCTACTCAATTTTACTGTCATGAAATTCCAACCAAACTATTAGAGATCAGTTTCTGTCAAAACACTGTTTCCTACTGGCTTATACATAAATCCTGCTATGTTCTTATTTCTGCACAATATTACCTGCAATAATTTCCTACTAACAATACACCTATTAATATCATTAGTAGATTATTTCTATCATGCTCTCTAATCATTTACTAACATCTTGATTTCATATTATATGATTTAATAATATATAGGTTTTATTCACTAATCTTATGTTAATTATGTACTACTAAAACAAAAACAATTTATTGCCAAAAGAACCAGGTGGCTTGCGCCACCTTAGCATCCTATGGCTTGCGCCACATCCTTCTTCATTGTTGGTGGTTGCTTGCGCCACCCTTAGCAGAGGCGGCTTGCGCCACATGCCTTCTCCCTTGTTGTGGGTGGCCTGCGCCACCCCTATTTGTGTGGTGGGTGGCCTACGCCACCCGTGCATCTGCAGTAACCAATTTTTGTCCCAAACAATTTTTTTCAGAAAACAACAATTTCACTGCAATGTTTACAAAATCAATCCAACGATAAAATTTAACAACATCGACTCATCAGTATTAACACAGAAACAACAACATCACAACAGCAGAATCACAATTCAACAACATCAATATCAATTTCAACACAGACAACAACAACTATCAGAAAATCAATGGAAAATAGTCATACAATCCCCAACCCTTATATCATTCATCATAACCCGGTTATAATAGTCAAACCCACCCTTACCTTGGATTAAAGGCAGCTCTAGGTTCGATCGGATTCTGGGGATTTGGCACCGGTAGTGGTTTCTCTCGTTCTCAACTTCTCACGTTCTCCTCTTTCTCTTACTAATACAACCTAACTTCTTCTTTTCCTAGTATTTGTTTTTATCATATAATATTATTATTCTACTAATATTACTAATGGGCCTAACAACATACACCCCTCTATTACTAATTCTGACACGAATCCAAGCCCACAAAACCAACACACTCCAACAACGATAATATTACTACTAATATTATCCCACGACTTTCCGACTTAATATTCCGACTTAATTTACCACAACACAAAATCGACTGAATAATCACAAACAAATAATTAAATATTCAATTAAATAAATAATTAAATATTTGGGCGTTACAACTCTCCCCCACTTAGAGTATTTTCGTCCTCGAAAATTTACCTGATTCAAATAGCTCAGGATAGGAGTCTCGCATCTTGCTCTCCAATTCCCAAGTCATGCTATCTCCAGTAGCTCCCAACCAGACAACTTTCACCAACGCGATCTCTTTCCCTCGCAAAGTCTTCATTTCACGATCCGCGATTTTCACAGGCTTCGTCTCCACCGTGAGATTATCCCGTACTTGCACATCATCCATATTAACCACATGAGACGGATCTGAAATGTACTTCCGAAGTTGCGACACATGGAACATATCATGCAAATTTGAAAGGTTTGGCGGTAACGCCACTCGATAAGCAACTTTCCCAACCCTGTCCAAAATCTGATACAGACCAATAAAACGAGGAGTAAGCTTCTTAGACTTCAAAGCTCTCCCAACACCAGTCACAGGCGTGACTCTCAAAAACACATGATCACCCGCTTGGAATTCTAAATCCTTCTTCCGCTTGTCATGGTAACTTTTCTGTCTACTTTGAGAAGCTTTCATTTTCTCTCGAATCAACTTCACTTTCTCGGTAGTTTCTCGAACTAATTCCGGTCCAAGTACTACACTTTCACCAGATTCATGCCAACACAACGGAGTTCTACACCTCTGACCATACAGCGCTTCAAAAGGTGCCATTCCGATACTAGAATGATGACTATTATTATAAGTGAACTCGATCAATGGAAGATAAGTATCCCACAAACCTCCTTGCTCAAGAACACAAGCTCTCAACAAATCCTCCAACGATTGAATAGTCCTCTCAGTTTGACCATCCGTCTGAGGATGATATGCCGAACTCAACCTCAACTTAGAACCCAACGCTTCTTGTAGACTTTTCCAAAACTCCGACGTAAACCTCATATCTCTATCTGACACGATACACAAAGGAACGCCATGCAACTTCACAATTACTCGGATATAAATCTCTGCCAACTTCGCAATTGGATATGTGATGTTAATAGGTATAAAATGAGCCGACTTCGTAAGCCTATCAACAATCACCCAAATTGAATCATGTCCTCTTGAAGTAATAGGCAACCCTGTCACAAAGTCCATAGAAATGCTATCCCGTTTCCATTCTGGAATCTCTAACGGTTGCATCAACCCAGCTGGCTTCTGATGCTCAACTTTCGACTTCTGACAAGTCAAACATGCATACACAAATCGTGCCACATCTTCCTTCATTCTGGACCACCAAAATATCTTCTTCAAGTCTCGATACATTTTAGTAGCTCCCAGATGAATACTCAGATTACTTCTATGACCCTCTTCAAGAATCTTCTTTTTCATATCTGCATCATCTGGTATACAAATTCGATCATGCAGTCTCAACACACCTCGTGCATCAATCTTAAAGTCACTCTTATCCGATTGACCACAACTATTCATGATGTCCACTAGTTTCACATCCAGCTTCTGGGCCTCTCGAATACTGTCTAGAAAATCATTGTTAATCTTCAACATACCCAGCATAACACTCTGCGGTGTCACTTCGCAAACCAAACTCATATCTCAAAACTGCTCAATTAATTCCAATTCCTTAATCATCATTGTGTAGCGAGCGATTTTGGACGCGGTTCTTAAGCGCTGGTCGCTCTCTGCGGTTTGAGCTTTGACTACAGGTCAATTCATTTTTTATCCTATTGTGAGCTGAATAAGGAAGGGAAATAGATGTCTCCAATTAACCCTGCTTTGCATACTGAGTTTAAATAGCGGTCTGTTAGGTTACGAATGCTATCAATGTGGGGGGGGGGGGCTTTGTACTGGTTATTTGTATTTTCGCCAATACTGTTTTCATTCTTTTTATATTGACAGAAGGTTTCTGGCGGGGAACAAGGATTAGGATGTTAGGACTGATGCTTTTTGATGTGAGAGTATGGGATTTGGTTTTTTTGTTGATTGTGCTCGCTAAGATCTTTTCTTTCGATCTTATGCCTACGTATTCCCGTTTACTGAAATAGGTAAATCAGAGCGTTCGTAGTTTCTCCTATTCTATGGGAGGAAATTGGTTTTTGGTGTCTTGTTCAAAGCCCAAGACGTGAAGCGAAAGGTGTTTGTATCTTGTTCAAAGCCCAAGATGTGAAGCTGAAGGGTCTATTTGTATCTTGTTCAAAGCCCAAGATGTGAAGCTAAAAGGGTGTTGACTTTAGAGAGAATTTTGTCATCTCTAAAGAAGGGTTTGTCTGTCACAACTATTGGGTGACTGGTTATAAAGGAGAATTACTTTAACTGGGATATGTGAATCCGGCAATGCCATAATTTCCTTTATAGGGGAGTTCCAACCTGAAGGAGAAGACTTTAACTCAGTGTAGAGCAATGTTATCTTTCCTTAGGAATTTCTCATGCTAAAAGAGGGACAGTGGCATGGATGTAGATGATCCAGAGGCTTGCCGCTTACAGCGATTAGATGAAGAGGAAGGAGTTATTGATGTTTGTGTACTGTGAACGAGGCACAACTTTGATGCTAAAAGGTTGATTGGATCAACCAGTGGTTTTCTTATACGAAGCCTAAGAGGAGGCTATTTGTATCTCGTACAAAGCCCGAGAGAGAGGCGAAAAGGTTTTGACCCGACGATGGAGTCTTTTGGTATCTCATATAAAGCCCGAGAGAGAGGCTAAAAGGGGTTAATCCTACAAGAGGATCCTTTATACTCAACAAGAGAGTGTTTTTTGTATCTCGTACAAAGCCCGAGATGGAGGCGAAAGGGGCGATTGACTCAACGAGGGAGTCTCTTATGTGTCTCGTACAAAGCCCGAGAGAGAGGCTAAAAGGTTTGACTCAACAAGAGAGTCTTTTATACTCAACAAGAGAGTGTTTTATATCTCGTACGAAGCCCGAGATGGAGGCTAAACGTTTGCTTCGCTGGGAAGAATCATTGAACAAAGCCCAAGAGGAGGCTATTGTAACTATTTCAGTTGAGGGACAGATCCAATATACTAATTTTAAAAGGGAAAATCAGTTCTTATATGAGTAACACTGTACTCAGGGATTTGATTTGAGGATCAGGGATATTTCCTTCTCTTTGAGGAAACGGGAAATCCAAAGAGTATTGAGACTGTCCGAGTCTACGGGTTTCCTTCCTATTTAACAAAGGGGTCACTTGAGAATGTCTTTGAGACTCAAGGAAGTTAGACTGTCCAAGTCTAGAGTTTCATCTTTTGTACTATGCTTTGAGGAACAGTAGTAGACTCTATGAAAGGACTGTTCTATGAAGATGACTAGGTTCTGTTCCTATACCTCTAGGAGGTCGCCGGGACAATTTGTACGAAGCCCAAGAGGAGGCTGGAAACTTTTAAGAAGCCGATGGGTCCTTTTACTAAGCCCAAGAGGAGGCTATCATTCCCGGAGGAAGAGATCATTATACAAAGCCTAAGAGGAGGCTATGAATACTTATAAGAAGTCGTAGGGTCCTTGTACACAACCCAAGAGGAGGCGGGGTTGCTTTTAGGAAGCCTGTGGGTCCTTGTACGATGCCCAAGAGAAGGCCGATGCTTTTAAGAAGCCGATGGGTCCCCAAACCCTGAAAAATTCAAGGCAAGCTATTCACAAGGAATAGATCAAGTCAGGAAAGTTTGAGAATTTGGAAGAAACTCAAAGATGCCATTCACGGAGAATACATTCATCTTTAGGAGTAGAGTTTCTTGACGATTCCTAATGAGGACAGCCGAAGAGAAGACTGTATCTGGTGATCCTATTGGGGATCTAGTTGTCTATTTCTACGAATAAACGAAACGGTGTCACCTAGTTCTAGACGTAGTTGCCAGGGAAACTCTAAATATCTATACTATTATTATTCAGTTGATATGAGTTTATGAAAGAAGACTTACAGCGAAACAGCCCCACAATACAGTTATATATATGAGTTTGTGAAAGGAGACTTACAGTGAAACAGCCCCACAATACAGTTATATACATATGAAAGCGGTAAATGAAAGCGGGTAAACACTTACTCGGTTGTAGAGCTTCCATGCTGTTTGGTTAGTTGTTCAACAAAGAAAGATTGAAAACAACAGTATATTCAAAATCAAAGGAGAAAGTGCTTTGAAAAAGAAAGATTTGGGGCTTACAGCTCGAGGAGAGGCCCAGGGTTTTATCAGTGAGCGCACTGTTGAATTTGTACAGAGGGACTTATACAAGTGACTGAGGCCCAAGAAAGGTTTTCTGTACAAAGGGATGGGTCTTACACTCTATTAGAGGCCCAAGTGAGTTTTAAGAAAAGAAACGGGTCTTACTACTCGAGGGTAGGCCCAATGGTTAATTTTGAAAAAAGGCGACGGTCGCGCCGAGGTTTTGGAAACACCGTGGGACTTATACAAGTGACTGAGGCCCAAAATTTTGGTATTTACAAAGGGATTGGTTCTTACACTCTATTAGAGGCCCAAAGAGTCTTGAAACATTTGAGTATGATTAAAAATCAAAGAAACCCAAATTTTCACATTTTAAAAGTAATTTTTCAAAGAAAATTAATAAAAAATGACAAAAAAATCAAATAAGTTTAGATAAACCACTTGTGATTTTTGGTTAAGGTTTGAAAAATGAGGTTTTAATCACAAGATGATTTAAAACTTATTTAGTTTTGATTTTCAAGATGAATGTTCACTTTTAAAATGTTTAAAAACAATTAAAAATGAATTTATTCACAAAAATACCAACTATATTAAATAAATAATATAAATTTGATTTTTTTGTAGAATAAAATATTTTACTATTTTTGTGATTTTTCAAAAAAAGAACCAATCAAAAATAATCAAAATTGAGGGAGTTATTAATTTTCCAAATCATTAAAAAATAATATGAAAAATGAGAAAATATAAAAAAGAGGGGTTGGGTCTTACACTCTATTAGAGGCCCAAAGTGTATTTTTGTACAAAATATGGGGCTTACAACTCAGGGAGAGGCCCAAAATATTTTCAGTTTGAAAATGGCGATCGCGCCGAGATTTTTAACGTATCGGGACTTATACAATAACTGAGGCCCAAAATTGTTTCGTTAAAAAAGGGTTGGGTCTTACACTCTAATAGAGGCCCAAGTGTTTAAAAATGAAAAGAAATGGGACTTACAGCTCAAAGAGAAGCCCAGTTGATTTTCGTTTGAAAATGGCGATCGCGCCGAAGTTTTCTTTTAACGCAGAGAGACTTATACAATAAGTGAGGCCCAAAATTGTTTTGGTTAAAAGGGGATTGGGTCTTACACTCTAATAGAGGCCCAAAGTGTTTGAAAAAGATTTGTTATGGTGAAAATCAAAGAAAACTCCAATTTCATTTTTTAAGGCATTTTTCCAAGAAAAATTAAGTAAAAAATGATAAAAATATCAAATAAAAATCATTAAATAATGATTAAAGTTTATGAAAAAAATATTTTATCCACATAAATATTTAAAATCATTTTGGTTTTAAAAATCAAGAAAAAAGAAATCATTTTAAAAGCATTTAAAACAATTTAAAACACTATTTTTAAATATATTAAAAATAATACTTTTTTTGTGATTTTTTTTGGATTAAAATATTATGGGGTATGAATTGGAAAATGATGATTTTTTGCTATGTAAAAAAAATTAGTTGAGTTTTGAAAATAAAAATAAGAAAAAGAGAAAAAATGTCACAATAATATCTCCGACATCTCTTATGGGGTAAAAACGAGTACCGAAACTTTAATTTTCAACACGTTTTTTATCAAATTTCAAACACTCATAACTCTCAATTTTTATCGGAATCAAAATCCGAAAGTACCTATCTTGACCAATTTTTCGCAAGGAATCTGATGGTACCATACATACACACTGAAACTCGACGTACAAAACACGCAAATTGAAAAAAACCAGAACTGCGCGTAATTGAAAACATCGTTTCGCGCCAAACTTCCGACACTCGTAACTCTCTCGATTTTTAACGGAATTAAGATCCGGAAGAGCCTAACCTGACCGATTTTTTGCGAGGAATCCAATAGTATCGCACATGTACGCTGAAACTCAACGTACAAAACGCAGCAGCAAAAAAACAGAACTGCGCGTTAGTTGAAAACATCGTTTCGCGCCAAACTTCCGACGCGCGTAACTCTCTCGATTTTTAACGGAATTAAGATCCAAAAGAGTCTATCTTGACCGATTTTTCGCAAGGAATCCAATGGTATTGCACATGCACTCTGAAACTCAATGTACAAAACGCAACAATTAAAAAACCAGAACTGCACGTTAGTTTTCGACGTCGTTTCACGTCAAATTTCCAACACGCGTAACTCTCTCGATTTTTAACCGAATCAAGATCCGAAAGAGTCTATCTTGACCAATTTTTCGCAAGGAATCCAATGGTATCACTCACGCACATGGAAACTCAACACACAAAATGCAGAAATTAAAAAAAACCAAAACTGCACGTTGTTTTCGACGTCGTTTCGCGTCAAATTTCCAACGCGCGTAACTCAATTTTCATCGGAATTGAAATCCGTAAAAACCTATCTTGACCGATTTTTCGCGAGGAATCCAATGGTATTATTCACGCACTCGAAAAATCACTATACAGAACACACAAAGCAAAAAAAACCAGAACCGCTATCGTTAATTCGCGTCGTTTCGCGTCAAATTTCCAACGCGCGTAACTCTCTCAATTTTCATCGGAATTGAAATCCGTAAAAACCTATCTTGACCGATTTTTCGCAAGGAATCCAATGGTGTTACTCATGCACACTAAAACTTAATGTATAGAACACGCGAATCAAAACAACCAGAACTGGACATGATTCTAAAACAACCAAAATTCCACATATAAACATGTTAAAATGCAAACAGTGGGAGGATCACAACATACACATTAAGGACTACATTTTTGCCTCAAGAACTGTTCAATATGATGCATGTATGTGGACAACAAAGGAAAGTATGATTCAAAGAATTCAAGTTGTGAATTTTACCTCTTTTTTGGAGATTTTGGGCAACCTACCAAGTGCTTTGTTACAGAAATGATTTGATACTTTGGACAACCTCAAATGACCTCTTAGAAGCTTTTAGGATGGTTGGAATCAGCTGGAAACCTCTGGACCAAGTTTGAGCACTTTCTCGCAAAATGGTCAAAAGTGGCCAAAATGCCAACTCTCTCAAATGGTGTTCCAGATGTGTGGCACCATTTGGGACAGTTGAAGGATGATATTTAGAGTGTGTTTGAGGTTTTATCTGGTTTGGAAAGTGACTGAATCAAGACATGGCTCAAAAAATGCAAAAAAAGTGCCATTTTGAGGTTTTGAGAGGTGACTTTGTGATTTTGTGATTACAGGTCACTTGTGATAGTTTGCACAGCTTACATATGATATATATGAGGTGTGTGTGTGTGATTGATTATGATGGAATTGCTCTCTAACTCAAAAACTCAGAATTTCCTTACTAAAGAAGGCATTTTGGAGTGAAAGAGAGAATTTGAGGAAAGCATCTGTTTGATGGCTTTGGTGTACTCAAACTGAGCACAAATGAGCTCTATTTATAGTAGAGCAAGTTTGTTTTGGGATCCACAGTGAATGGTGGCTGCAACAGAGGTTTGGCCAATGTTGGCCAATGAAAATCCAAGTCTCCTTTAGCCATTGACTAGAGGTTAGAGCACAGGCTGCTGGTTCCCTAGTTGTTGGAGGAATCTTGACTGAATTCAGTTGGAGGAAGCTCAGTTCATGCCACCTCTAAGCATCCATTAAATGCTCCAAACCAAAATTGGAGTTTTGTCCCTCTTTTAGGGATTTCTAGGTTTTGGCATGCTTTTTTTGGTTCCTTGGACTTGGGAGGTTCATGGATCAGATCATCCCACTTGGATTTAATCCTTAGATGTGTCCAAAATGATGACAAGGCTTGAAAATTCGTGTGGCACAAAAAATGTGCAAATCTGCCTTGAAAAATTCAGCTTCAGCAAGCCTTTTTGTAAGATTCATAACTCTCTGCTCGAGTATGCTACATGGACGTTCTAGGACTTTCCGGAAAGCTTAGATGACGTACTTCAACTTTGATGTTTGGCCCTAGACCTGGTTCAACTTGGAACATGGAGAAAAACAGCCTTAAAGTTGGGACATTGTGCTGAAATTACAAGGCAGATTTTGGCTAAGTGCTGAAAAATGTCAATTTTAGGTTTTTAGCCATTTTGATCCAAGCATAACTCAAAATCCATGATGAATTGGGATGAAGTGTAGTTGGCACTTTTGTAGAGGGCCATGAGGGCTACAAATCAAGCTTTGGATGGGGGAAAATGGCTTTGTGGTTTAGGAGTTATGATCCTCCAAAGTTGGTACCCTTGCCACTTTATTCCATAACTTAGAAAAATTTCTAAGTTTTTATGGTTACCCCTTTTACAAGTTATCCCACTTTCTTTGATTTTTCTTGACGAATGAAGATTCCAATCATATATTAACATCATTTTAGGGTTAAAAAACCATTTTTATGAAAAATCTCAAAAAGTCAAAGTTTGACTTTTGTGCACAGTTGACTTTTTATCAGATGAATTCCAAACTGTGCGATCCTTTAGGAAATCATGCCCTTGACCTAAATCAAAATTGATGGACATGTTCCATGGGTGTTATAGGGCGTATTTAATCGTGTGCCACGGCTTGGGAGCATGTCCTGGTCAAAAGTCAAAGCTACAGTTGACTTTTCTCGCGAAACCCTAACTGTGGTTCAGATGAAATTGAAACTTGTTGCTCAAGCTTCTTGGGTCAATCCATTGTTGCAAATGGATCAACGTGGTATGTTGGAGACCCTCAAATCATGTCTTGAGGTCTTGGCTCATGATTTGTCCCAAAAGTCAACTTAGGGGTGAATTAGGTCAAGAAACCCTAATTCCTGATTTTTGATGTATGCATCCCCCGAGGCTAAATTGACTTGATGATGGGGTCTATGATGTTCCATGGAGCATATTAGGTTATGCTTTGAAGCATTGGCTCATGCCCAGAGGAAAATTTCCATCTGGAGGCCCTAGTCGACCAAACCCTAATTTGGTGACACTGGCGATCCTGAGGCTTGATCCACCTAGAATGGAGCAAACTTGTGCTTAATCCTTGAAGTGGGAGTCCTCTTGATCCATTGTGGATGTTTGAGAGGCTATACAAGTTGAAGATCATGTCATTCCTTGATTGATCCTTTGTCTAACAGCTCTGAGAGGGTTTGAAACCCTAAATCCTGTTTGTAGTGAATGCTCACCCACCTTTGGGGAGACTAATGAGGTATGATGGTCCATCCATATTGTGCTGATGATTTGTACAATGATGGGAAATCTTAGTCGTCAAAATTTGGGGTATCACAGGTGCCCCTATTTAATCTTCTTGGACCCGAAGGTGTGAATGACGAAGGTGTTCAGGCATTCGGGGTGCAAGAGGATTAAATATCGGAATACCTGAAATTTTGATGGTGGTTATGAATGGTAGCTTACGCATTCATCTTCTTTAGCTAAGCAATGATGCTTAGAAAAGGTAAACTTCCCCTCGATCCTGGTCTTCAGCCAAGGAGCTGGCCTCAATTTTCTTTTGAAATAAACCTCCCATCGATCCTGGTTTCCTACCAAGGAACTGGTCTTAGTTTCTTTTGTCAACTTCCCCTCGATCCTGGTTTCCTACCAAGGAACTGGTCTCAGTTTCTGAAGTAAACTTCCCCTCGATCCTGGTTTCCTACCAAGGACCTGGTCTTAGTTGCTCTTGTCAACTTCCCCTCGATCCTGGTTTCCTACCAAGGAACTGGTCTCAGTTTCTGATATAAACTTCCCCTCAATCCTGGTTTCCCACCAAGGATCTGGTCTCGGTTTATAATATAAACTTCCCCTCGATCCTGGTTTCCTACCAAGGAACTGGTCTCAGTTTCTAAAGTAAACTTCCCCTCGATCCTGGTTTCCTACCAAGGATCTGGTCTCGGTTTCTGATATAAACTTCCCCTCGATCCTGGTTTCCTACCAAGGAACTGGTCTCAGTTTCTTTTGTCAATAAACTTTCTTGACAAGGAACGCTATTAGTAGCGGTTTTCCTTCAAACTTCTCGCCGAATTTTCCTGGGGAGATGCCATTTGAGTGGAAAAAGTTTTGATGTCAGACTTGCTGGGGAACCCATTCGTCTAAATTATAGAGGTACACAAACTTCTCTATTTTGGAGACGTCATTTGTCGATTCTACTAGGGAAAGCGAGTCTCTTGAGAGACTGTTTTCATTTGGGGGCTTACATCATACTTTTCTCGGGATCTTTTCGGAGAAATGCCATATGATGGGATCCAATTTTGAGGTGCCGATGACCTTTTCATCAGTGGTCTTTTTGGAGAAAAACTGCCGTACCGCCGAATCTCTGATCAAGAGGCTTTCTCTAGGGATTTTCCTTAATCCGGGAAAGCAAGGATATCGTCTTCGATGGCGAAGAGCGACATTTGTTGAAAGTTTTCTCTGGCTTTTCAGAGGTTCAAGTTTTCAAAGTGGTCAAGGACCGTCTCTAATCCAGAGATAAACGGGAGAGAGATTGCTTAGATGATTCACTTCCTAACGAGGAAAGGTCTGACAACTCGATTGAGAGGACTTTTATCACTAGGGGATAAGACCGACTAGAGTGATAGTGATGCAATATAAATGTGAATGCAAATCAATAATGCATGATGTATGTATGTTTATGTTGACAAAACTAACACGACATACAACTTAAAGGATGAACACGACTGGATACTCGGCCCCAGTAGGGCATGTAGAAATATCGCTGGTTCAAGATAGAAATTCTGCCTTGCTTAGGAGAAAAGGTCCCTGTTGGGGGTGACGCTGCTCGGGCTTAGGAGATGAGAACTCGGCCGAGGATGTCAGACGAAACATGGTCTCTGACATTGCTGATCCTTCATTCAGGCGTACTGGTCTAGAAGGAGTACTTTGATTCTGCACTTTGAGGTTCGAACACCTTTGGAGACGCGATTGATGTTCTTTCGATGTTTAACAGTCAAAAGAAATTGCCATCTCTATTTTAAAAAAGCAGAAAAAAATTTAACAAGTAAATTCATTTTTGTTTCATTTCAAGAATCGTTGATCATGTTAAAACGTCATTCTGTAAAGCTAAAACAAATAAGAATTACAAACAGAAGCACAAGGGCTCAAATTTTATTGATAAGATGGAGATCAACCAAACGCGTGATTCCAAAGAATATATACAAAGTTTGAAAATGGTAATTTACAAGGAAAAGGGCTTCGTTGAAACATAACGACAACTATCTTTCTACCAACTTTGAACTCGGGACATCCTGAGCTTCTGTCGAAGATGACCTTGACTGGAGTTTTCCTCCGATGGATGATGTAACTGCTGCTGCTGCTGAGGGGCTTGCCTCTGTTGAACATAGTTACTTGCCATTATCCCTAATTTTTGCCTGGATTGTACTTTGATGTTTCCAATCCACCGGGATGATTTTTTTCATGTCTCTAATTTTTGCCTGGACCGCCCTTTCGGGTTTTCAATCCACCGAGACATTTTTTTTTTAGTTTAGGCGAAGTATTTCTTGACTACATCAACATTTATGGGGTAGGCAAATTCCTCTCCGTCCATGGTTGCAAGTCTCCAGGCGCCGCCTGAGAAAGCTTTCGTGACCACATAGGGGCCATCGTAATTTGGGGTCCATTTGCCCTGAGAATCAGTGAGAAATGATTGTGTCTTCTTGAGCACGAGGTCTCCTTTTCTGAAAACACGAGGTCGGACCTTTTTGTCGAACGCCCTCTTCATTCTCTGTTGATACAACTGACCGTGGCATAGTGCCTTGATTCGCTTCTCTTCGATCATATTCAGTTCGTCGTGTCAACTTTGACACCATTCAACTTCTGAAAGCTTAGCTTCCATCAATACCCGAATTGATGGGATTTCTACTTCTATGGGGAGCACTGCCTCCATGCCATATACTAGAGAGAAAGGGGTTGCCCCTGTCGAAGTGCGGACAGATGTGCGATAACCGTGAAGAGCAAAGGGTAGCATCTCGTGCCAATCTTTGTAGGTTACAACCATCTTTTGAACGATCTTCTTGATGTTCTTGTTAGCCGCTTCTACCGCTCCGTTCATCTTGGTCGGTAGGGAGATGAGTTATGGTGTTCGATCTTGAACTCTGCACACAACTCTTTCATCATCTTATTGTTCAAGTTAGATCCATTATCAGTAATGATCTCGCTTGGAACACCATAACGGCAGATGATATTGTTTTTGATAAATCGGACCACCACTTGTCGGGTTACATTGGCATATGACGCTGCTTCGACCCACTTGGTGAAATAATCAATGGCTACAAGGATGAACCGATGTCCGTTTGAAGCCTTGGGCTTAATCATGCCAATCATGTTGATTCCCCATATGGAAAAAGGCCACAGGGAAGAAAGAACTTTGAGATGTGATGGCGGTACATGAATTTTGTCGGAGTATATCTGACATTTGTGACACCTCCTCATGTACTTGTAGCAGTCGGATTCCATGGTCAACCAGTAGTACCCTGCTCTCAGAATTTTTCTCGCCATTGTGTGTCCGTTGGCATGAGTGCCAAAGGATCCTTCATGAATTTCTTTCATAAGCATGTCTGCTTCTGGTCTGTCTACGCATCGGAGCAAGACCATGTCAAAATTTCTCTTATAAAGTGTATCGCCGCTCAGGAAGAAGCTGCCTGCTAGTCTTCTGAGGGTCTTTCTATCTTTCCTGGATGCCCCAGGTGGGTACTCTTGTTTCTGAAGGAAGCATTTGATATCGTGATACCAAGGTTTGTCGTCTATGACAGCTTCAATCGTGAAGATGTAAGCGGGTCGTTCAAGGCGCATGATGTCGATCTTAGGTATGTCATTCCATTGACCTACACTAATCATGGAAGAGATAGTGGCTAATGCATCAGCCATGTGATTCTCATCACGAGGGATGTGATGAAACTCAACTCTGTTAAAGAAGGGTAACAACCTTCTTGCATAATCTTTGTAAGGAATCAATCTTGATTGGTATGTGTTCTAATCTCCTTTTATCTGATTGATAACCAAGGCTGAAACGCCGTATACGTCCAAATTTTTTATCCTTAAATCAATTGCTTCCTCGAGACCCATAATACAAGCTTCGTATTAGGCCTCGTTGTTCGTACATTTGAACGTAAGTCTAGCAGTGAAAGGAATGTGGGTACCCTGAGGGGTAACAATGATTGCCCCAATTCCGTTTCCATAATGATTAACTGCTCCGTCAAAGATTAGTCCCCATTGGGAACCTGGTTCCGGCCCTTCACTGGGTAGCGGTTCATCGCAATCTTTCATTTTTAGATACATGACATCTTCGTCTGGGAAGTCAAACCCGATTGATTCTTGATCGTCAATCGGTTGATGAGCCAAATGATCGGCTAAAATACTTCCCTTAATGGCTTTCTGAGCGTGGTACTCTATGTCATATTCTGATAACAGCATCTGCCAACGGGCAATTCTTCCCGTAAGAGCAGGTTTCTCAAAAACGTACTTGATTGGATCCATTTCGGAGACCAACCAAGTAGTATGACGAATCATGTACTGGCGAAGACGTTTGGCTGCCTAAGCCAAAGCACAACAAGTTTTCTCGAGCATCGTGTACCGAGTCTCGCAGTCGGTGAATTTCTTGCTTAGATAGAAGATGGTAGACTCTTTCCGTTTGGTTTCATCTTGTTGGCCAAGTACATATCCCATTGAGTCCTCTAGGACTGTGAAGTAAATGATCAGTGGTCTTCCTTCCACCGGAGGTGATAGAATCGGCGAATTCAACAGATATTCCTTAATACTGTCGAAGGCAGTTTGGCAATCTTCTGACCAAACGCAATCCTGGTTCTTTTTAAGTAATTTGAAGATCGGCGCACAAGTGGCGGTCATAAGGAATATGAATCTGGAGATGTAGTTCAAACGTCCCAGGAATCTTCTGACTTGTTTTTTCAGTTTTCGGAGAAGGCATTTCTTGAATGGCCTTGACCTTGTCAGGATCAACCTCAATTCCTTTCTGGCTGACGATGAACCCTAAGAGCTTCCCTGAACGAACACCGAACGTGCATTTGTTGGGATTTAAGCGAAGTTTGTACTTTCTCAACCGCTTGAATAGTTTTGACAGGTGGGTTACATACTCCTCTTCTGTTCTAGATTTAGCAATCATATCATCGACATATACCTCGATTTCTTTGTGTATCATGTCATGAAACAGAGTAGTCATGGCCCTTTGATAAGTTGCCCCGACATTCTTCAAACCGAACGGAATTACCTTGTAACAAAAGGTACCCCATGGGGTAATGAACGAAGTTTTCTCCATGTCTTTCGGCGCCATTTTGATCTGATTATAGCCCGAGAATCCATCCATGAAGAAGAAAACTTTGAACTTTGCTGTACTGTCTACCAGCATATCAATGTGTGGTAAAGGAAAGTCGTCCTTTGGACTTGCCTTGTTTATATCTCTGTAATCAACACACATTCTGACCTTTCCGTCCTTTTTGGGAACGGGTACGATGTTGGCTAACCATTGAGGATATTCAGATGTAGCGAGGAAACCTGCGTCAATCTATTTCTGTACTTCTTCTTTGATTTTGATAGCCATGTCCGGGTGAGTCCGTCTCAACCTTTGTTTTACTGGCGGACATTCCGATCTTAACGGTAAGTGATGTTCCACGATGCTAGTATCCAACCCTGGCATATCCTGCTAAGACCAAGCGAATACATCGGGGAATTCTTTGAGAAGCTTTATTAAACTTTCTTTGACAGTTAGATTGAGCAGTGCCCCAATCCTGATTTCTTTTCTCTCTTTTTTCGAACCCAAGTTTACTGTTTCCAATGGCTCTTTGTGGGGTTCAATGGACCTTTCCTCTTGTCTGAGTAGTCGGGAGATCTCTTCTGGAATTTCATTGTCAACTTCTTCTTCAGCCTCGAATACCGAGAATTCAAAGTCGGGAGAAGGCATCGGATCGTATGTTTCAACGGGGTGTAAAACAAGCAATTTGCACGACGTGATGATTCGTGTTTAGAAGAGATAGAGAAAATGCAAGTGTGTGCAGTGTATTTATTTTACTGCTTATTTTTATTTTTGAATTGTTTTTTAGGATTACCATTTTCTGAAAAAGCAAAAAGAGAAAACAACAATAAATGCGGAAATTACAGAACGACGTTATTTTATTTATGATCAGTCGATCCTTGAAACTACAACCCTATAAAACAAAACTCTGTCGCTTCGGGCAAAGCGAAGAGGGAAATTTACAGAAAGCGAGCCCTATCAAAACATCCGTTCCACCTGGGCAGGGTGAAAGGTTTAAAGATGACAATTACTTTGACTGATGAACGACCTTCGGAACCTCGACGGCAACCCATTGGCGGCGAACTCCTCGGTGAATCACAAAGTCTGGCACCTTCCTTGATTTGTCTTCAGAAATGACGCTGATTTCTGGTGGAGTAGGATCATTGGAATCTGTCTCCCAGGCAGAGTTGTCGTAGGAGGATTCCTCAGTTGCATTTTGCAGAGTAGTTGTGCTCTCAGCTGTATCTCCCCATCCAGTAGGCTGGATGTCTTCGAACCTGATACGAGAGCTTTCGGGAGCAGTGTACTTGACCATATAGTCGTATTTTCCACTTGGTTCTCCCAGAGTGTCCCAAACTTCTTTGGAACTGGAGAAGTCATCTCTCTTGATGACATTGACCTCGGGAAAAGCGTAGTTGATGAATTCAAGTCCTGCAAACGTTGCGAATTCATCTTCATGCTGAGTAGTTTCAGGATGACCTGAGTGTTGATCCCATGACATGGTGGGGACACAGGTATTCTGTTCAATGATGCTCAGCTGAGTTTCATTACTCGGCTGACTTTCTTACCCCAAGTTTCCTGGGTAAGGCTGCCACATTGGCAGGCCATCCATTGGGCCATAGTAGGTGTAGTCAAAATTGTCCTTCATCGGAGTGTCTTCCTCTAATGAATTTGGTGGAGCACGGCATCCTTCCGGATCACAATCTCTGTATATCAATTCGACGTCTGTCCTTGGTATAAATCTCGGACTCTCTGTAGGGAAGCAAGAAGGCATAGGCACCTCTTCCTGAGACATATAACCGTCCTCGTTAAGGTAGGACTTCTATTCTTCATCTGTGTCAGAGGGATCTTCCTCATTGATAGCATGAACTGTCTGAGACACTGGGTGAAGGAAACCTCCACTGTGGAAGAAGTTTTGAAGGGGATGAAGACTTTCATCGTTGGCAGCTGTCGGGGTACAGGTTGCAGAAAAACCAAGACCCTTCTTTGTTTTATTGTCAATAGGAATGACAAGCTGTCCCCATCCTGTTGTATCGGTACTCTCGACCGCTTTGATAGCATCTTTGTATGAGGAAATCGAGGTTCCTCCTTTGAACTGATTGTCTTTGCTCACCGACAGTGCTTGGAACTGCGTTCCAATAACCTCCTCGGGTTCTATACCAGTAGATGATGACAAGTTACTCACAAGCAAGGCTTGTTCCCCACAAATCGTGACAAGCTGATCGTTCTGAATGAATTTTAGCTTTTGGTGGAGGGTCGAAGTGACCGCTCCAGCCTGATGTATCCAAGGTCTTCCTAATAAACAACTGTATGTTGCCCGGATATCCATGACCTGGAAAGTGACCTGGAAAGTGTAAGGACCGATAGTTATGGGAAGATCAACTTTGCCGATAACTGTTTTTCTGGATCCGTCGAATGCTTTGACGACGACCTCGCTGACTCTCATCGGAGGGCCTTTGAATGATAATTACATCAAAGTGGACTTCGGCATAACATTCAGGGATGACCCTGTGTCTACCAGTACGCTGGCTAAAGCATCGTCCTGGCAGTTAACTGTGATATTGAGCGCCATGTTATGACGGCGACCCTCTTCGTGTAATTCCTCATCACTAAATCCCAAATTATTGCAGGAAGTGATGTTAGAGACAATACTATTGAACTGTCTGATTGTTACATCCTGCTCCACAAAGGCTTGCTCCAAGACTTTCTGTAGAGCCTCTCTGTGTGCTTCTGAACTGAGTAACAGTGATAATACCGAGATCTTTGAAGGAGTCTGTAACAGTTGATCGACAATGTTGTATTCACTCCTTTGGATGAGCTTCAGCATCTCATCATTGTTTTTTGAAAGGTTGGGATTACTGGATTGACCGGTTGGTGGATCGGGAGCTTCTGTCTGAAGTTCCTTTTCTTTGTTAACTTCCCCAACCCCTCGGTTGAAGATTCTACCACTCCGTGTTACTCGACTGATGTCTGCAATGTTCACAATGGAGGGTAATGGAATTTCCTTTCCATTCTCGACTATTGTTGCACCGTATTTGTAAGGAATAGCCTTAGTTGATTCATACGGTAGTGGTCCCGGTAGATAGATGACTATGGGAGCCTTCTGATTTTTCTGACCATCGTAAGTAATCTCGATCCGTTCCCGGTTGGGAACTTTAGATTCGTCAAGTAGAGGGATGATGGCAAAAACATCCCTGGTATGGTGACGACCAGAGATTGTGACAACATCCTCAACTTGATTGGCAAGGTAGTTCGACGTCCAGTTGATGGGTCCAAAACTCGGATATGGGCGAATCTCTCCACGGTCCACCTGACCCTGAAGAGCTGCTCTCACAAGGTAACACCCTTGGTTACTTTCCGAACAGACGCTACAACAGTCGTAATTGTGTGGTGGCACCTGGCCACGCCTACTTTGAATACAATGTAACCTCACTAGGTTAGCTTCCACAGATCGGACATCCTGACTTTGACGCCGAGTAGGATTCCTGTTACTGATACTAATTTGCTGAGTATCTTTATCCATGTAGATTGGCATCCACCAATGATTTAACAAGTGCTGAAGTGCCTCCTGGATAAGGGTACAACCCTGATCGTTTTCGGAACCTGCTTTACAGCTTTGATAGTCGTGTGATATTAAGAATCTGAGTCAGACCTGCTCAGCATGTAACTCTACCAGGTTGATATTCATCACGCGAATATCGAAGATCTGAACCATATTGATCTGATAAGGGTTCCTATCATGGTAGTCTTGGATCCATCCAAGATCCATCTGACGCTGGAGGGCCTCTTGTATGAAAGAGCATCCCTGTTTGTTTACCGAGCAAGTCATACAGGAACTGTAATCATGTCGCGGCAGATTATGATACTGGCTTTGCCTTGAGTGCATTGCCACCAAGTTGGTATTCATCGCACGGATGTCGTGGTTTTGAATGACGTTAGAATTCGTATAGACCATGTTAACTCCACGAACTCGGTGCTCTTGGATCCATCCGAGATCCATTTGTTCCTGTAGAGCCGCTTGCACTACAGAACATCCCTGGTTGTCTTTAGAGCAGATATCACACTGGTGATAGTTATGTGGTGGCACATGGCCATATCCACTCTGTCTACAATGCATCTTGACCAGATTGGTCTTCAACAAGAGTACATCATGAATTTGATAGCCATTGTTAAATTCTTTCTCAATCAGGTTGACTGCAGCTTTCTCGTGTTGAGGCAGTGGGTTCGTGAGAACATTGGGATTCGTATCTTTGAAAGATAAGAGCCCGCTCCTAACAAGCTTTTGCACGTCGGACTTGAAATTGAGACAATTCTCAATGTTATGCCCTGAACCTCCTTGATGATAAGGGCAAGTTTGATCCACCTTAAACCAGAAAGGCGGATTTTCCAGTACTGTAAGAGGGGACTTAGTCTGGATGTGCCCCTTGGCTAGCAGTAATGGAAACAGCTCTGCGTACGTCACGGGTATAGGATCAAATCCTGGTGGCCGTGTTGTGCGGTTGTTGTTGTATGGAGGATGAGCCTGCTGAAGAGGCTGTTGTGTCCTTTGCTGATCAGGTTGGCTCTGCGCAACCTGAGGTTGATACGTAGGAATAGGCGCAAGGTTGACAGCAGGAGTCACAGCCGCTACTGGTTGATATCGACGCCTTTGCTTTCCGAGAGAGATATTCCCAATATCTTGCTCTTTTTTCTTAGGGAGAGCACTACTGTATTTTTTAGTACCGCTCGTCGATCTAGTGTCTTTTACCAAACGTCCTTCTCGGACGGCTTCCTCAAGACGTACGCCCATGCCGACCATCTCGGTGAAATCACTGGGCGCACTGGCAACCATTCGGTCATAGTAAAATGAGCTTAAGGTCTTTAAGAAGATCTTTGTCATCTCTTTTTCCTCAAGAGGTGGACAAATTTGAGCGGCAATTTCACGCCACCTTTGAGCATACTCCTTAAAGGTTTCCTTGTCCTTTTGTGACATTGATCTGAGTTGATCTCTGTCGGGTGCCATGTCCAAATTGTATTTGTATTGTTAGACGAAGGCAGTGCCAAGAGCTCTGAAAGTGCTGATCGTAGCATGGTTTAAACCCATGTACCATTTGAGTGCGGCACCGGTTAAACTATCCTGGAAGTAGTGAATCAGTAGGTCCTGATTCTCCGTCTGAGCTGATATTCGCCGCGCGTACATCACCAGATGGCTCTGAGGGCAAGAGTTACCCTTGTATTTTTCAAAGTCGGGCACTTGGAATTTGTGCGGGACTTTCACATTTGGGACCAAGCAGAGATCTGTGGCGTCCTTTCCAAATAAACCCTGACCGCGAATGGCTTGCAGCTCCTTCTGCATTTCCAGGAACTGCTCCTGGAATTCATCCATTCGGTCAAACATAGTTTCCTTTTTATCAGTAGGTATTGGTGGAATCTGTCCTTCCGGGATAGTGTGCACCACAGGGGGTGGTACCGTGACTACGACAGTGAGTCTTGGCGTTTCTCGAAGTTTGTAACCTTCAGGAGTCTTCAGTATGCCCCTGGCATCTTCGCTTTCCCGAAGTTTGTAACCTTCAGGCCCAGCGGCTTCTGTTGTGATTCCCTGATCCTCAGTGATCGGCGGAACATATCCTCCCGGGATATAGTTGACAGGCATGCCCTAGGGACGATCTTTCGGCATCTGATACCTAGGATCATTCTTCTCCACTATGGGCATTGAGGTGATCTCTGAGATCACAGTTCTTTGTAGCTGAGCTTCTGCCATGGCTTACATGTCGTTACGAAGCTTTCTCATATCCTCTCTTAGAGCGTCGATCTCTTCTTTCAACTCTCTATTTTCTTCCTCGAGATCATCCATCTTTTTCTGACGATTAGCCCGAGTATTGTACGGATGAGACAGTTTGACTCTAGAATCGAGACACAAATGTGAGATTCGTAGGTAAGAAGAATGCGTTACATGAGAATGATGAATGCAATGATTATATTAATTATTATTTTTTTGTTTAATCAAAATAAACTTCGACAATTAGATTGCAAATATCAAACACTGGGGAAACCCCTTTTTATTGAATTCCAAAGGATTACAGAAATGGAAATACAGTAGATTACAAGATGCGGAAACAGAAACCTAAGCTAATGGGTCCCGAGTCCTCTCTGAGGAGAAACCGGGTGCTGATTCTGATATCTTCCTTTTCTTTGACCGGGGCTCTGGAGCCGTTGTCGGGTTGTCATTCCTTTGCCAAGTGAAAGGAGTGAGCAAATTCCTTTGGTCATCTTGATTCTCTACAGCATGCTGCTCCAAAATTTCAATCAGGGCATCTTTCTCTTTCAGTAATTGCTGTATTTTGATGCACTCTACGTCGAGGGTGCGGTACTTGTTCTTCCAAGACCTCCTCTCCCGTTGAACTTTGTTGAGAGTAACCTGGAGCTTTTCAGTTTCCGTCATGGAGTACATGACAGATCCCCTCGGCGGAAGAATTCCGTAACGAGGATAAGGCATCTTTAGCTTGAGAGCTCTAGTTTGTACCCAATGGAGATAAGGTTCCACCGAGACACAGTCCGGTTTTCCCAGAGACTCTCGTCCTTTCTTATGAACGTGTTTCCAAGCGTGCACTATTTCCATCTTTAGTGCTCTGTCACTTTCTCCTTCCTTGAAGAAAAGACCTTCTAGATGAACACCCAGTGGGATGTGTCTCATCGGGTATCCAAACTGACGGCGAACTAACACCGGATGATAGTTGATTCCTCCCTTAGTTCCTATAAGGGGTACGTTGGGGAAGTTTCCACAACGATCAATGATCCTGATTCCATCATAAATCCTATTACACCAATCTATATCAGAGTTGGTAAGAGACATGATCTTCTGCGACCAACGTAAGGCACTCTTACAATCCCAAAAAGCAGCAGACTTGGGCAAGTGGAAGATAAACCATTTATAAAGCAGAGGTACACAACATGTGATCTCCCCTCCGCTGTACAAACTCCCCAAGTATACAGAATGATACGCATCTGCGAGCAAAGTCGGCACAGGGTTTCCAATGAGAAAAACTTTAATGGAGTTAATATCGACGAAGTTATTGATGTTGGGAAACAAAAATAACCCGTAGGTGAGCAAGACAAAGATACTTTCAAAAGCAGTCACGTTCCCGATACTGGCGAAGTACAGGGCTTTCTTTGTCAAGAACTAGGCTGGCAAACCTTGGATGCCACCCTTAGCGGTCATGTGAGTCCTGACTCAGACTCGTCCAAATGAATTGCTCTTGCCATTGTCTGATTCTTTAGAATTTCTTCCAGTCCAGAAAATGGAGCTCGATCGGTGATATGTAGATCAATCAGATCAGAATACTCTTCCAGCGTTGGTGATAGCTGGTAATCCGGGAATGTGAAACAGTGATAAACCGGATCGTAGAATTGAATGAGCGCATCCATGATTCCCTCAATCACATGGACTCTTAACAGTGGCAGCAGACCTCTGTGCTTGGCTCTAAAAGCCTCAGGGTTAGTGATCATCCTTGCTAACCTTCTCAAATCCTCTAGTTTTGGAACCTTGTAGGTGTACGTATGAGTTCTCCTTCTACCGAAATCCATTAGCGTAATCCTCTTCTCTGATATTTGCAATCACAGTCTTAGTTTAATTTGAAAAATAGAGAGACTAGAAGAGAAGATTTTTTTTTTAATGTTTTAATGTTTTATTAAATGAATGCATGAATGCAGCACACAAAAACATAGAAAAAACATGGGGTCAAAGGGTCGTTGTCATGAAGTCAAGGCTCTACCCATCCCCAAAGGTTTATACTAGGGTGATTTTTGTACCTGTACTCATTATCATCAGCTCCTCCCAGGAAAGCAAAACAACAAGCGGATCACCAGCGAGTTGTAGTGCAATCTTAGAGTAAGTGCCATTCACCGAGAATAGATCATCAACCTCAAATGAGGGTAGTATCGCGTAACAACTATTCCCGATAGTTTCCGCACTACGAAAGGGTTTGGCTCCTCAGCTTCTCAGACTTAACAATCGGCCCATTGTCTAGGTGAGAGAATGGTTACATTAGTCAGCCTCCACTGAGGTTGATGGTCGACCCCGTCGCCAACACTTATCTTAAGTGTATACTCAATCTTTCCACATACGGCATCACCCGCATTCCCATTAGCAGAAAAATAAACACGTATAGCAATTAGGAAAAGCAGTATATATATTTGTCCTAATCATCCTAGACCTTTAAAGTTATGAATCTTAAGTTCCTGACAGAAAATGGGTTCCCCGGCGGAAGCCCCAATCTGTGGTATCACACAAGAGACGAGAAAGAAGACCGTGCCTAGATCTAACTTTGAAGTGGCCCCACGGTGGGCGCCATTTTTCTTTTGGCGGCCACCGCCATGAAAATGACTTACCCAAGGTTTAAATTGTAAGAAAGAAAGAACCGGCCCCACGGTGGGCGCCATTTTTCTGTTGGCGGCCACCGCCATGAAAAAGATTTGTCCAAGGTCTTAAACGCTTAAGAAAGAAGGATAGGCCCCACGGTGGGCGCCATTTTTCTGTTGGCGGCCACCGCCATGAAAAAGATTTGTCCAAGGTCTTAAACGCTTAAGAAAGAAGGATAGGCCCCACGGTGGGCGCCATTTTTCTGTAGCGAGCGATTTTGGACACGGTTCTTAAGCGTTGGTCGCTCTCTGCGGTTTGAGCTTTGACTACAGGTCGATTCATTTTTTATCCTATTGTGAGCTGAATAAGGAAGGGAAATAGATGTCTCCAATTAACCCTGCTTTGCATACTGAGTTTAAACTGCGGTCTGTTAGGTTACGAATGCTATCAATGTGGGGGGACCTTTGTACTGGTTATTTGTATTTTCGTCAACACTATTTTCTTTCTTTTTATCTTGACAGAAGGTTTCTGGCGGGGAACAAGGATTAGGATGTTAGGACTGATGCTTTTTGATGTGAGAGTATGGGATTTGGTTTTTTTGTTGATTGTTCTCGCTAAGATCTTTTCTTTCGATCTTATGCCTACGTATTCCCGTTTACCGAAACAGGGAAATCAGAGCGTTCGTAGTTCCTCCTATTCTATGGGAGGAAATTGGTTTTTGGTGTCTTGTTCAAAGCCCAAGACGTGAAGCAAAAGGTGTTTGTATCTTGTTCAAAGCCCAAGATGTGAAGTTGAAGGGTCTATTTGTATCTTGTTCAAAGCCCAAGATGTGAAGCTAAAAGGGTGTTGACTTTAGAGAGAATTTTGTCATCTCTAAAAAAGGGTTTGTCTGTCACAACTGTTGGGTGACTGGTTATAAAGGAGAATTACTTTAACCGGGATATGTGAATCCGGCAATGCCATAATTTCCTTTATAGGGGAGTTCCAACCTGAAGGAGAAGACTTTAACTCAGTGTAGAGCAATGCTATCTTTCCTTAGGAATTTCTCATGCTAAAAGAGGGACAGTGGCATGGATGTAGATGATCCAGAGGCTTGCCGCTTACAGCGATTAGATGAAGAGGAAGGAGTTGTTGATGTTTGTGTACTGTGAACGAGGCACAACTTTGATGCTAAAAGGTTGATTGGATCAACCAGTGGTTTTCTTATACGAAGCCTAAGAGAAGGCTATTTGTATCTCGTACAAAGCCCGAGAGAGAGGCGAAAAGGTTTTGACCCGACGATGAAGTCTTTTGGTATCTCGTATAAAGCCTGAGAGAGAGGCTAAAAGGGGTTAATCCTACAAGAGGATCCTTTATACTCAATAAGAGAGTGTTTTTTGTATCTCGTACAAAGCCCGAGATGGAGGCGAAAGGGGTGATTGACTCAACGAGGGAGTCTCTTATGTGTCTCGTACAAAGCCCGAGAGAGAGGCTAAAAGGTTTGACTCAACAAGAGAGTCTTTTATACTCAATAAGAGAGTGTTTTATATCTCGTACGAAGCCCAAGATGGAGGCTAAACGTTTGCTTCACTGGGAAGAATCATTGAACAAAGCCCAAGAGGAGGCTATTGTAACTATTTCAGTTGAGGGACAGATCCAATATACTGATTTTAAAAGGGAAAATCAGTTCTTATATGAGTAACACTGTACTCAGGGATTTGATTTGAGGATCAGGGATATTTCCTTCTCTTTGAGGAAACGGGAAATCCAAAGGGTATTGAGACTGTCCGAGTCTGCGGGTTTCCTTCCTATTTAACGAAGGGGTCACTTGAGAATGTCTTTGAGACTCAAGGAAGTTAGACTGTCCGAGTCTAGAGTTTCGTCTTTTGTACTATGCTTTGAGGAACAGTAGTAGACTCTATGAAAGGACTGTTCTATGAAGATGACTAGGTTCTGTTCCTATACCTCTAGGAGGTCGTCGGGACAATTTGTACGAAGCTCAAGAGGAGGCTGGAAACTTTTAAGAAGCCAACGGGTCCTTGTACTAAGCCCAAGAGGAGGCTATCATTCCCGGAGGAAGAGATCATTATACGAAGCCTAAGAGGAGGCTGTGAATACTTCTAAGAAGCCGTAGGGTCCTTGTACGCAGCCCAAGAGGAGGCAGGGTTGCTTTTAGGAAGCCTGTGGGTCCTTGTACGATGCCCAAGAGGAGGCTGATGCTTTTAAGAAGCCGATGGGTCCCCAAACCCCGAGAAATTCAAGGCAAGCTATTCATAAGGAATAGATCAAGTCAGGAAAGTTTGAGAATTTGGAAGAAACTCAAAGATGTCATTCACGGAGAATACATTCATCTTTGGGAGTAGAGTTTCTTGACGATTCCTAATGAGGACAGCCAAAGAGAAGACTGTATCTGGTGATCCTATTGGGGATCTAGTTGTCTATTTCTACGAATAAACGAAACGGCGTCACCTAGTTCTATACGTAGTTGCCGGGGAAACTCTAAATATCTATACTATTATTACACAGTTGATATGAGTTTGTGAAAGAAGACTTACAGCTAAACAGCCCCACAATACAGTTATATATATATGAGTTTGTGAAAGGAGACTTACAGTGAAACAACCCCACAATACAGTTATATACATATGAAAGCGGTAAATGAAAGCGGGTAAACACTTACTCGGTTGTAGAGCTTCCATGCTGTTTGGTTAGTTGTTTAACAAAGAAAGATTGAAAACAACAGTATATTCAAAATCAAAGGAGAAAGTGCTTTGAAAAAGAAAGATTTGGGGCTTACAGCTCGAGGAGAGGCCCAGGGTTTTATCAGTGAGCGCACTGTTGAATTTGTACAGAGGGACTTATACAAGTGACTGAGGCCCAAGAAAGGTTTTATGTACAAAGGGATGAGTCTTACACTCTATTAGAGGCCCAAGTAAGTTTTAAGAAAAGAAATGGGTCTTACTACTCGAGGGTAGGCCCAATGGTTAATTTTGAAAAAAGGCGACGGTCGCGCCGAGGTTTTGGAAACACCGTGGGACTTATACAAGTGACTGAGGCCCAAAATTTTGGTATTTACAAAGGGATTGGGTCTTACACTCTATTAGAGGCCCAAAAAGTCTTGAAACATTTGAGTATGATTAAAAATCAAAGAAACCCCAATTTTCACTTTTTAAAAGTATTTTTTCAAAGAAAATTAATAAAAAATGACAAAAAAATCAAATAAGTTTAGATAAACCACTTTTGATTTTTGGTTAAGGTTTGAAAAATGAGGTTTTAATCACAAGATGATTTAAAACTTATTTAGTTTGTATTTTCAAGATGAATGTTCACTTTTAAAATGTTTAAAAACAATTAAAAATGAATTTATTCACAAAAATACCAACTATATTAAATAAATAATATAAATTTGATTTTTTTGTAGAATAAGATATTTTACTATTTTTGTGATTTTTCAAAAAAAGAACCAATAAAAAATAATCAAAATTGAGGGAGTTATTAATTTTCCAAATCATTAAAAAATAATATGAAAAATGAGAAAATATAAAAAAGAGGGGTTGGGTCTTACACTCTATTAGAGGCCCAAAGTATATTTTTGTACAAAATATGAGGCTTACAACTCAGGGAGAGGCCCAAAATATTTTCAGTTTGAAAATGGCGATCGCGCCGAGATTTTTAACGTATCGGGACTTATACAATAACTGAGGCCCAAAATTGTTTCGTTAAAAAAGGGTTGGGTCTTACACTCTAATAGAGGCCCAAGTGTTTAAAAATGAAAAGAAATGGGACTTACAGCTCAAAGAGAAGCCCAGTTGATTTTCGTTTGAAAATGGCGATCGCGCCGAAGTTTTCTTTTAACGCAGAGGGACTTATACAATAAATGAGACCCAAAATTGTTTTGGTTAAAAGGGGATTGGGTCTTACACTCTAATAGAGGCCCAAAGTGTTTGAAAAAGATTTGTTAGGGTGAAAATCAAAGAAAATCCCAATTTCATTTTTTAAGGCATTTTTCCAAGAAAAATTAAGTAAAAAATGATAAAAATATCAAATAAAAATTATTAAATAATGATTAAAGTTTATGAAAAAAATATTTTATCCACATAAATATTTAAAATCATTTTGGTTTTAAAAATCAAGAAAAAAGAAATCATTTTAAAAGCATTTAAAACAATTTAAAACATTATTTTTAAATATATTAAAAATAATACTTTTTTTGTGATTTTTTTTTTATTAAAATATTATGGGGTATGAATTGGAAAATGATGATTTTTTGCTATGTAAAAAAAATTAGTTGAGTTTTGAAAATAAAAATAAGAAAAAGAGAAAAAATGTCACAATAATATCTCCGACATCTCTTATGGGATAAAAACGAGTACCGAAACTTTAATTTTCAACACGTTTTTTATCAAATTTCAAACACTCATAACTCTCTCAATTTTTATCGGAATCAAAATCTGGAAGTACCTATCTTGACCGATTTTTCGTAAGGAATCCGATGGTACCACACATACATACTGAAACTCGACGTACAAAACACGCAAATCGAAAAAAAACCAGAACTGCGCGTAATTGAAAACATCGTTTCGCGCCAAACTTCCGACACTCGTAACTCTCTCGATTTTTAACGGAATTAAGATCCGGAAGAGCCTATCCTGACCGATTTTTCGCGAGGAATCCAATGGTATCGTACATGTACACTGAAACTCAACGTACAAAATACAGCAGCAAAAAAAATAGAACTGCGCGTTAGTTGAAAATATCGTTTCGCGTCAAACTTCCGACGCGCATAACTCTCTCGATTTTTAACGGAATTAAGATCCGAAAGAGTCTATCTTGACCAATTTTTCGCAAGGAATTCAATGGTATCGCACATGCACACTGAAACTCAACGTACAAAACGCAGTAATTAAAAAACCAGAATTGCGCGTTAGTTTTCGACGTCGTTTCGCGTCAAATTTCCAACACGCGTAACTCTCTCGATTTTTAACCGAATCAAGATCTGAAAGAGTCTATCTTGACCGATTTTTCGCAAGGAATCCAATGGTATCACTCACACACACAAAAACTCAACACACAAAAACTCAACACACAAAATGCAGAAATTAAAAAAAACCAAAACTGCACGTTGTTTTCGACGTCGTTTCGCGTCAAATTTCCAACGCGCGTAACTCTCTCAATTTTCATCGGAATTGAAATCCGTAAAAACCTATCTTGACCTATTTTCGCGAGGAATCCAATGGTATTATTCACGCACTCGGAAACTCACTGTACAGAACACACAAAGCAAAAAAAACCAGAACCGCTATCGTTAATTCGACGTCGTTTCGCGTCAAATTTCCAACGCGCGTAACTCTCTTAATTTTCATCAGAATTGAAATCCGTAAAAACCTATATTGACCGATTTTTCGCAAGGAATCTAATGGTGTTACTCATTCACACTAAAACTTAATATATAGAACACACGAATCAAAACAACCAGAACTGGACATGATTCTAAAACAACCAAAATTCCACATATAAACATGTTAAAATGCAAGCAGTGGGAGGATCACAACATACACATTAAGGACTACATTTTTGCCTCAAGAATTGTTCAATATGATGCATGTATGTGGACAACAAAGGAAAGCATGATTCAAAGAATTCAAGTTGTGAATTTTACCTCTTTTTTGGAGATTTTGGGCAACCTACCAAGTGCTTTGTTCCAGAAATGATTTGATGCTTTCGACAACCTCAAATGACCTCTTAGAAGCTTTTAGGATGGTTGGAATCAGCTGGAAACCTGCGGAGCAAGTTTGAACACTTTCTCGCAAAATGGTCAAAAGTGGCCAAAATGCCAACTCTCTCAAATGGTGTTCCAGATGTGTGGCACCATTTGGGACAGTTGAAAGATGATATTTAGAGTGTGTTTGAGGTTTTATCTGGTTTGGAAAGTGACTGAATCAAGACATGGCTCAAAAAATGCAAAAAAGTGCCATTTTGAGGTTTTGAGAGGTGACTTTGTGATTTTGTGATTACAGGTCACTTGTGATAGTTTGCACAGCTTACATATGATATATATGAGGTGTGTGTGTGATTGATTATGATGGAATTGCTCTCTAACTCAAAAACTCAGAATTTCCTTACTAAAGAAGGCATTTTGGAGTGAAAGAGAGAATTTGAGGAAAGCATCTGTTTGATGGCTTTGGTGTACTCAAACTGAGCACAAATGAGCTCTATTTATAGTAGAGCAAGTTTATTTTGGGATCCACAGTGAATGGTGGCTGCAGCAGAGGTTTGGCCAATGTTGGCCAATGAAAATCCAAGTCTCCTCTAGCCATTGACTAGAGCTTAGAGCACAGGCTGCTGGTTCCCTAGTTGTTGGAGGAATCTTGACTGAATTCAGTTGGAGGAAGCTCAGTTCATGCCACCTCTAAGCATCCATTAAATGCTCCAAACCAAAATTGGAGTTTTGTCCCTCTTTTAGGGATTTCTAGGTTTTGGCATGCTTTTTTTGGTTCCTTGGACTTGGGAGGTTCATGGATCAGATCATCCCACTTGGATTTGATCCTTAGATGTGTCCAAAATGATGACAAGGCTTGAAAATTCGTGTGGCACAAAAAATGTGCAAATCTGCCTTGAAAAATTCAGCTTCAGCAAGCCTTTTTGTAAGATCCATAACTCTCTGCTCGAGTATGCTACATGGACGTTCTAGGACTTTCCGGAAAGCTTAGATGATGTACTTCAACTTTGATGTTTGGCCCTAGACCTGGTTCAACTTGGAACATGGAGAAAAACAGCCTTAAAGTTGGGACATTGTGCTGAAATTACAAGGCAGATTTTGGCTAAGTGCTGAAAAATGTCAATTTTAGGTTTTTAGTCGTTTTGATCCAAGCATAACTCAAAATCCATGATGAATTGGGATGAAGTGTAGTTGGCACTTTTGTAGAGGGCCATGAGGGCTACAAATCAAGCTTTGGATGGGGGAAAATGGCTTTGTGGTTTAGGAGTTATGATCCTCCAAAGTTGGTACCCTTGCCACTTTATTCCATAACTTAGAAAAATATCTAAGTTTTTATGGTTACCCCTTTTACAAGTTATCCCACTTTCTTTGATTTTTCTTGACGAATGATGATTCCAATCATACATTAACATCATTTTAGGGTTAAAAAACCATTTTTATGAAAAATCTCAAAAAGTCAAAGTTTGACTTTTGTGCACAGTTGACTTTTTATCAGATGAATTCCAAACTGTGCGATCCTTTAGGAAATCATGCCCTTGACCTAAATCAAAATTGATGGACATGTTCCATGGGTGTTATAGGGCGTATTTAATCGTGTGCCACGGCTTGGGAGCATGTTCTGGTCAAAAGTCAAAGCTACAGTTGACTTTTCTCGCGAAACCCTAACTGTGGTTCAGATGAAATTGAAACTTGTTGCTCAAGCTTCTTGGGTCAATCCATTGTTGCAAATGGATCAACGTGGTATGTTGGAGACCCTCAAATCATGTCTTGAGGTCTTGGCTCATGATTTGTCCCAAAAGTCAACTTAGGGGTGAATTAGGTCAAGAAACCCTAATTCCTGATTTTTTATGTATGCATCCCCCGAGGCTAAATTGACTTGATGATGGGGTTTATGATGTTCCATGGATCATATTAGGTTATGCTTTGAAGCATTGGCTCATGCCCAGAGGAAAATTTCCATCTGGAGGCCCTAGTCGACCAAACCCTAATTTGGTGACACTGGCGATCCTGAGGCTTGATCCACCTAGAAGGGAGCAAACTTGTGCTTAATCCTTGAAGTGGGAGTCCTCTTGATCCATTGTGGATGTTTGAGAGGCTAGACAAGTTGAAGATCATGTCATTCCTTGATTGATCCTTTGTCTAAGGGCTCTGAGAGGGTTTGAAACCCTAAATCCTGTTTGTAGTGAATGCTCACCCACCTTTGGGGAGACTAATGAGGTATGATGGTTCATCCATATTATGCTGATGATTTGCACAATGATGGGAAATCTTAGTGGTCAAAATTTGGGGTATGACACATTGCTGACATATGCAAGGTCTTTCGGCTTAAAGCATCAGCCACAACATTAGCTTTGCCTGGATGGTAATTCAAACCGAAATCATAATCTTTCAGCAATTCTAACCACCTTCGTTGTCTCATATTCAGCTCCTTCTGATCAAACAAGTACTTTAGGCTTTTATGGTCACTATAAACTTCGAATCTAGAACCATAGAGATAATACCTCTAAATCTTCAGCACAAAAACCACTGCAGCAAGCTCCAGATCATGCTTAGGATAGTTCTTTTCATGAGTCCTCAACTGTCGCGATGCATAAGCAATTACCTTATTATTCTGCATAAGCACACCTCCTAAATCCATCAACGAAGCATCACAATAAAGCACAAACGGTTCTCCTGGGTTCGGTAATGTCAACACCGGAGCCGACGTCAACCTCTTCTTCAATTCTGTAAAACTTTCTTCGCACTGAACATCCCACACGAAAGCTTTACTTTTACAAGTCAACTTAGTTAACAGAAGAGCCAACTTCGAAAATCCTTCTATAAACCTCCTATAATAACCAGCTAGTCCCAGAAAGCTTCTAATCTCCGTAGCCGACCTCGGAGTTTCCCATTGCAACACAACATCTACCTTAGAAGGATCCACGGCAATACCACTACCTGAAATCACATGACCAAGAAAACTGACTTCCTTCAACCAAAACTCGCACTAGGACAGCTTCACATACAACTTCTTGTCTTTCAAAACTTCCAAAACTGTTCTCAAATGTTCCTTATGCTCTTCGTCGGACTTAGAATAAATCAGAATATCATCAATGAATACAACCACAAAACAATCTAGATAGATATGAAAAATACGGTTCATGTATTCCATGAATACTCCTGGCGCATTAGTAACACCGAAAGGCATCACTGAATACTCATAATGTCCATACCGTGTTCTGAATGCCGTCTTCTGAATATTCTCATCTTTCACTTTAATCTGATGATAACCCGACCTCAAATCAATCTTGCTAAACACAAGAGCACCCACCAACTGGTCCATCAAATAATCTATTCTCGGAAGTGGATACTTGTTCTTAATTGTTACTTTATTCAGCTGTCTATAATCAACACAAAGTCTCATACTTCCATATTTCTTCTTTACTAACAACACTGGAGCTCCCCACGGCGATACACTTGGTCGTATAAACTTTTTCTCAAGTAATTCCTCCAACTGCTTCTTTAATTCAGACAACTCGGATGCCGATATTCTGTACGGTGCCATCAAAACAGGTCTGGTACCAGTTACAAGATCAATTACAAATTCAACCTCTCTCTCTGGCGGTACATCAGGAATTTCATCAGGGAAAACTTTAGGAAATTCACTCACCACTTGCAATTCCTCAATCTTAGCTTTTCTCTCAATAGACAACGTTGCCATCAACGAAAACATCTGAGCTTCTTCTTTCATCAATTGTTGTAACTCTCAGAAAGACAACAATCCAACTCCTTCCTCTTCCAGAGTAGAAAACCTCACCGATTTGCGATAACAATTTATATGAACGTAGTTATACTCTAACTAGTTCATACCTAGGATTACATCCATTCCGGTCAACGGCAAACAGACCAAATCAACATAAAAGCCTTTATCGATTCGATAAAGGACATCTTAAACACACAAGAGAAGTAGTCACCGATCCCTTAGCCGGAATCTCGACGATTAATTCTCTATTCATAGCAGATAACTTAAGACCTAATCTTTGAACACAATCAGCAGAAACAAAACAATGTGTAGCACCAGTATCAATAATAGTAATTAAAGGAGTACTATTAATGAAGCATGTACCTCTGATAAGTCTGTCCTCGTTAGTTGTCTGAGTTCCTACTAACGCGAACACTTTTCCGGTCTGAGCTTTCTTTGGCTTCTGACACTGACTACCAATATGCCCCTCTTCACCACAATTAAAATAGATCATCTCCTTGTGCTTGCAATCAGATATTGCATGTCCAGTCTTACCACATCGGAAACATCTCTTCACCTCAGTAGTACACACATTACTCTTATGACCAGGTTTTCCACATTTGAAACAAGTTATGCCAGCAGGAGCATCTCCCCCACTGGTCCTCTTGCCCTCAGTCGCTCTCTGTTTGCCCTTTCCAGTTAGAGCATCATAAGGCTTGCCACGGTTCTGTTGTTGCTTGCCTCTTCTATCACTAACAATCTTGTAGTGAGCATTGTTGTCTTCTTCATATATTCTGCAACTGTCAACCAAATCAGAGAAGACACGAATCTTCTGATACCCAACAACTTTCTTGATCTCATAGCGCAATCCGCTCTCAAACTTGATGCATTTAGAAAACTCAACATCATCCCCGGTATAGTACGAATAAAACTTAGCCAACTTAATAAACTTCGCAGCATAATCGGTAACCAACATAGTTCCTTGCTTCAACTCAAGAAACTCAATCTGCTTCTTACCACGAACATCCTCTGGATAATACTTCCTCAGAAACTCCCTTCGGAACACATCCCAAGTGATAACTTCACCTGTAGTTTCCAACCTCTGACGAGTCTCTAACCACCAGTCATCAGCTTCGACTGCTAGCATATGAGTCCCATAACGAACCTTCTGCGCTGGAGTGCAGTCCATCACACAGAAGATCCTCTCTATCTCTTTCAACCAATCCAATGCTCCATCAGGATCATACTTGCCCTTGAAGGTAGGCGGATTCTCCCTCTGAAAAGTCGCCAAACTACGAGATCCATCATTCTCACCAGTGTTCGGTAAATTCTGCACAGCCTGAGCCATTGCTTGCATTGCAGCAGCCATTGCAGCATCGTTCCTTCCAGCCATCTCAACTTATCACTACAACACAAACAAAAGTTAGAACCAAATAACAATACTCGATTGTTAAACAACTACGACTCGACACTTGGCCGGACGGACCGACCTGCTCTGATACCACTAATGTAACACCCCATTTTCTACCCGATAATTATAAATAAAATCAGAGTCATCATATTCAACTTAAAACAGGATGTCACAATTTTCAACTTTAAAATCATTAACACAGTAGACAATCATGAAAGATACATAACGATTCAAGGGAATATAAACCAACAAATAGTCTTCAAAAATATTCAACTTTATCAAATGCAATGCAGCAGATTCATAATCATCGTAATAGCATCTTTATCCAACATAAAACAACTTTAAATTAAACAACAAAGTATTTTTCGGCAATTTCACTAAAAATTCAGCATGTAAACAAATAAACAAAAGACATGCGTCATCCCCCCGAGTGCTACGTATCAGAGCGACAACCACCGACTCGAACTAAGGTAACCGGCTACTCCTCTTGATTACCTGCACGTTGCCAACATAGGGACAACATTCAAATAGAAGGGGTGAGATAACGATAATTATAAACGAAGAATGATAAATAATACATAGATAGGAATTATACAAATATCACCACTTCACATCAACAACCAACCAAATCAACAACAACTTGAAAAATGCAACTTTAATGCGACTCGACTATGTTATGCATGTGGTACCATTTGGAGTAAAACTCCCAACTTAAAATTGCCAGTTTATCGAGGCATCAAGGCATAAGCCTTCAACTTTCAACTTTCAACTTGTGCCAATCCAGGCCAACGTGGTGTGAGCAACGGCTCCGACATAAAATGCAATGTATGCTTTATGACATGCACAACTCATCAACATAGACAACTCAACAACATCCACAACATAATCAACTTAAAACAACATAACAACTTATACAACGTTGGCTATCAAGCCTACAACTTAAAACTTATCCGTATACCAGAACGAAACAATATAACTCAGCTGTACCTGCAAATCAACTTTTCCGACATAATTTCAACAAAACAAATCAACGAAAATCATCTACTAAACTACCCGACATACCCCTTCAATTTTCGTTAAATATCGGGCAACTAGTTTTTCCGCTTAAATCGACTAAATCGGCTAATTCAGTACTGTTTTAATACTCTGCTATTACTACTAACTAATTGCTACTGTTCTGCTAAAAATTGGCTTACTGATACAATTATCTCCTGCTACTCAATTTTACTGTCATCAAATTCCAACCAAACTATTAGAGATCAGTTTCTGTCAAAACACTGTTTCCTACAGGCTTATACATAAAATCCTGCTATGTTCTTATTTCTGCAAAATATTACCTGCAACAATTTCCTACTAACAATACACCTATTAATATCATTAGTAGATTATTTCTACCATGCTCTCTAATCATTTACTAACATCTTGATTTCATATTATATGGTTTAATAATATATAGGTTTTATTCATTAATCTTATGTTAATTATGTACTACTAAAACCAAAAACAATTTATTGCCAAAAGAACCAGGTGGCTTGCGCCACCTTAGCATCCTGTGGCATGCGCCACATCCTTCTTCATTGTTGGTGGTGGCTTGCGCCACCCTTAGCAGAGGTGGCTTGCGCCACATGCCTTCTCCCTTGTTTTGGGTGGCCTGCGCCACCCGTGCATCTGCAGTAACCAATTTTCGTCCCAAACAATTTTTTTCAGAAAACAAAAATTTCACTGCAATGTTTACAAAATCAATCCAATGATAAAATTTAACAACATCGACTCATCAGTATTAACACAGAAACAACAACATCACAACAGCAGAATCACAATTCAACAACATCAATATCAATTTCCACACAGACAACAACAACTATCAGAAAATCAATGGAAAATAGTCATACAATCCCCAACCCTTATATCATTCATCATAACCTGGTTATAATAGTCGAACCCACCCTTACCTTGGATTAAAGGCAGCTCTAGGTTCGATCGGATTTTGGGGATTTGGCACCGGTAGCGGTTTCTCTCGTTCTCAACTTCTCACGTTCTCCTCTTTCTCTTACTGATACAACCTAACTTCTTATTTTCCTATTATTTGGTTTTATCATATAATATTATTATTCTACTAATATTACTAATGGGCCTAACAACATACACCCCTCTAATAACAAACAAATAATTAAATATTCAATTAAATAAATAATTAAATATTTAGGCGTTACAGCTTCGGTTAGGGTTTCGTTAGCGAAATGTTAATGAGTAAGGATCTAAATTTGTTATTGGAAGAACTTTGACGGCATCGTAAAGAAGACGAAGGAGGAAGAAAAAGACGGAGAAAGAAGAAGAAAAGGAAGACGGAAGAAGAAGAGAGAGAGAGAGAGAGAGAGAGAGAGAGAGAGAGAGAGAGAGAGAGAGAGAGAAAGAAAGATACAGAGAAAGGGAAGGTTTTCCAAAACACAACCACGTGTAGCAACAATAAACCAACCATGTGGAGGGCTGTGGAACAAGAGGGGCAAAGTAGACCTTTTGGTAGCCATATATTTTCATATATGTAAGATTCGAAGAGAATAATATTTTTAATAGTCTACTACATATATTTACATATTATTTGTATTTACAAAGTGGATGAAAATGTCAAATGCATATATATATTTTCTTGAGAAATAACATAACAAAATTAAAAAAGTGGATTAATATATGATTGTTGTCATCCTTCAGTCAACTTTGTACAAAATTTATAACACTGAAAAAATTTCAAGTTATGTTGGTTAGAGATACAAAATTTATAAAATTGTATACAATGGCATTTGTCACTTTCCAAATTAATTTCATAGAGATATATTATGTCAAAATATAATTTTAACATAATATAAACGTTTATCAATATTTACTGTTTATATATACACATCAATTTCAATAGTGTTAAACTTGAGAAAGTGTATTAAAAACTATAATTTAAAGGAATTTCTTAATTTACTTTATGTATTACTATGGCACCACATAAAAATATTAAAAAGGTTTTCAGTTTTCGAAGATGCATCTTTAGATGTATCATGAGTAAATAGAATTTTGACTTAATGTTAAAAGACTCTGAAAATGCATCTTTGTAAATATTACCGAGATGCATCTTCGGATGGTATTGGTTCTAAAACGGGTCAGAATCTTTCTCCTTCCTCGTTTCTAAAAATACACTCTAAAATTTTTCTCAAACTCTCTCAACTCACATTCTCTCAAAATCAATCAACAAATTTCAAAGTTTCTTCCATCAACATCAAGTACATCTGAGACATCATTCAACACTGAAGTAAACTCTCGATTTGTAAGTTTTTTATTTTTGTAAACTTTTGAGTTTTTTTTAATAAATGAGTAAAAATTGAAGATTAGGTTAAGAAATAGATAGTTTTTGCATAAATAATAGATTATACATATTGAAAAACATGTTTGATGGTTAAAAATAACTATCAAAGTATTATTTTTGGAGGTTTGGGTGCCTACATTACTGCCATTGACGAACTTGAAAGTTGCTTGAAATTTCGGAGATACATCTCTAGAATTTTTCAATGTTTGGATTCCCAGTAACCGGAGATTCATCTTCATAATTTATCTGTCTTTTTTTTTTCTTTTCTTACTTGTAGGGTTGCTTGTAGTAATTGTCTGACACTTTTCTTTGAGTGCAACCTTCTGATTAAATATATTTTGAATGATGTAAAAACTAGAATACTTTAGCATTTATGTACATTGGACGGTATCATCTGAGTCTAGTTGTGGATTTTAGCATTAGGGAGCATGACAACATGTTGGAAAAGGTTTAGAAAAGATTCAGGCATAAAAAAATGGATTTATGCATCAAAAACTCATTTTTATGAGAAAAATGAGTTATGTGTCGACACATACATGCTTCAGGTCAACACATAGAAAAAGAATATCTCTATGTGTCGACACACCTGTGTTTCAGGTCTGCGCATAGAAGAAAAAGTTGTTTATATGTCGACACATCTATTCTATTGGTCGACTCATATGTTGTAGTTTTAAAGCCTGTAGGCTCTGTTAGATATGTCACCTCTACAAGTCAACACATGATCTGCATAGGTCAACACATGACCTGCATAGGTCAACCTATACATCAAAAATCTTAAAAAAATGCATTGTTTTCCATTCTTTTTTCTTCATACTTGCTCACATATATATACTTATTACATGCAGCATTTCTTTTTGATGATTTTGGTAAAAAAAAACATAAATGAAACCTAGAACATACTAAGAGTCTTCTTCATCTTCAACCTTGATTTTATGCATACACACAAACAAAGTACACATAATCATTCATTGTTTGGGCTCCATCTAGAATCAAGTTGATAACATTTAATTTGTTTGGGTATTGTAAATTATGTTGAGATCTTATAGGGGTTTCAAATAAGAAAACAAGGGTAAGGTTTTCCTTTAAGATCAAAGTGGGGATTTTAAGGTTTTAGACAAGATTACTCAAGTTGGATTCGATCAAGTGAAGGCTTTGAAGAGCTGTAGTTCTTGCAAAAGGGTAGTGTGAGTCGGTGGATCATCTTGGTAAATCTTGGGTTACAACAATTTGCAATTTAGATTCGATCGAGTGAAGGCTTTGAAGGGCTGCGATTCTTGCAAACAAGTAGCTTGAGACGGTGAATCAAATTGGTATTGTTGGGTGACTTGATCAAGCTCAGATGAAGGGAAGATAAATTCTAAGGATCAACAACAAACACACACACACACACACACACACATATATATATATATATCTTTTACATTTCATTTTCAAAGTGTTGTGTTCATCATTTGTGCAATTAATTTGTTTGGAAAAATTCTTTTGAAAACAATTTGATAAATGTTATGTTGAGTTGATCACAATCCTTTAGATTGTGATTGGATTTTAAGATCAACAAAACTATATAATTTTTCAAACAAAATCGATTGCACATAAGGTGTTCGATAATTTGCCTCAATAGTCTTTTTGTGTGGTTTATCACTGGATATAACATTGCTTGTTGAGTAACACTTAAGAGATTTTGATTGAAATTTATTGGTTGAATAAATTATAATTATCGTCTATTGGTTTTCATATACGCATATTTGAGCTTTTCGATAGCGGTTCGGTTTAGACGAATCAATCAAATTCACTTCCGCTAGCCATCGTTTTTTAAAACAAATTTTTCGTAAAGCAATTTTTGTTTAGAATCTATTCACCCCCTTTAGATAAGTCACCTTTGTTGGAATTCAAACACAACCTATGGAGAATTCCTAATCAATCTTGATCTCAAGATTGTTTCACTCACGCAATGATAATGAAAAGAAAAGGTTGAGAAAGAGAGAAGAAAATAATGTTGGAGAAGAAGATGAATATTCTGCAGAGTTTCTCTCTGCTCACAAACTGTGAAAACCTTGTTAATATTGCAGTTGCAAGTGATTACAAGTTCTCAATTCTAAGTTGTTTACAAAATAAGGGTTTCTCCTTATTTATATATTTAGGTTAGCTTGCACCCCAAGCCAAAGTCTAAAGCTATAAAAGCCCAACATAGCTAACATTACTAAAATAGGCCTAAGTTGAAATCCTGTGTGAAGCAGCCTGCTTCGACACTTCAACACACTAATACAACTCGACACACATACATTATAATTATTTCAATAATCCTTATTTCTGTCGAGCTACACTACTTTGACACAAGGAATTACAACTCAACACACCACCTAATTCATTGTGTCTAAGCTATCTACATTCATCATAGACCTTAACTTCTTGAACACTTCGACCTGTAACCCCTTCGTCATGATGTCTGCAATCTGATTCTCAATTTTACAGTGTTCTAAGCTCATCTTCCCTTCAGTTACCTGCTCTCGAAGATAATGGAACCTCATTTCGATGTGCTTGCTTCTACCATGTGCTGTCGAATTCTTCGCCACATTGATAACTAACATGCTTTCAATCTTCATGGTAATTGCTCCATGACTCTTCCATGTAATCTCTTTGACCAGGTTCACCATCCATGTTGCTTGACATGCGCAAAGAGAATCAACTATGTATTCTGCTTCACATGATGACAATGCCACTACTGGCTCCTTTCTCGAACTCCAAGCAACTGGTACACCACCTAGCATAAACACATATCCAGCTGTGGATTTTCTATCCTCAACATCACTACACAAACTTGAGTCAGTGTATCCCAATAACTTGCATTCTTTTCCTTTATCAGCTATAGGAAACAAAATGTTGTAGTTGATAGTTCCTTTCAGATACCTCAGTATCCTCTTCGTCGCTGCTAGGTGTGATACCTTTGACTTCTGCATGAATCTACTTACCATACCCACACTGTATGCTAAGTCAGGCCTTGTGTGACAAATGTATCAAAGTGACCCAATAAGTCTTCTGTATTAGGTTGGGTCGACATCATCTTCATCTAAATCTTTTGACAATTGCAATCTGGTCTCAGCTGGAGTCGAAGTTGGGTTGCAATGTTGCATCTCAAATCTCTTGAGTATTTCGCCTGCATATCCTCTTTGGCGCATCATCAAACCTCTACCACTCTTGTAGAATTCGATGCCAAGGAAATATGAGATATTTCCCAAGTCTGACATTTCAAACTCCTCACTTAGGTCATGTTTGAAATCTTCGATCTCCTTCTTGCAACTTCCTGGTATCAACGGGTCATCGACATCGAGACATAGTATAACCAATTCACTATTTCTTCTCCTTACATATACTCCATGCTCAGTCGTGCACTTCACAAATTCCTTCTCCTTTAGAAAGTTGTCGATCTTCTTATTCTAAGCTCTTGGAGCTTGCTTAAGTCCATACAGGGCTTTATGCAGCCTGTACAACTTTCTTTCTTCACCTTGTTTGACAAACCCAACTGGTTGTGTAACATAAACTTATTCGTCTAAGGGGTCATTCAGTAATGCACATTTCACATCCATCTGGCATTCTCATGTTTGCTTGACCAACAACCAACCTGATTGTTTCAATCCTAGCAACAGGTACAAAAACTTCGTCGAAGTCGATTCCTTCCTTCTGTAGAAATCCTTTCACCACAAGTCTCGCCTTGTGTCGAGTTACCTCTCCTTTAGGATTCACTTTCACCTTGTAAACCCATTTCACATCAATTGCCTTCTTGCCTTGAGGCAATTCGACAAGTGACCAAGTGTTGTTGACTTCGATGGACTCTAACTCCTCATTCATTGCTTTCACCCACTTTGAATCTTTCAATGCCTCAGCTGCATTGACTGGTTCGACATCTGCATAGAAAGCATAGTGTACCGGCTCACCTTCTTCGTCAACCACATCATCTGATGTAATCACAAATTCTTGCAACCTTGCAGGCATGTGTCTTGTTCGTCGATGTCTGCTTGGACCTGCTTCATCTCTGACTTCTTATTGTCGAGCTTCTCTTTTAACTTCACTAGTTGGTTCTTCACATAAGTTTCTCACTGAATCCTTCTTAACATTCTCAGTCTAATCATATTCCTTAAGCTCATCTATGATCACGTCCCTGCTGATCACTACTTTCTTGTTCACTGGGTCGAACAACTTGTATCCTCCAGTCGAATAATTTCCTATCAGAATCATTTGACTTGACTTATCATCAAGCTTTCTTCTCAACTGATCTGGCACATGTCTATGTGCTATAGATCCAAATGCCTTCAAATGACTTAGGCTAGGCTTAACACCAGACCAACATTCTTCTGGCTTAATTCCTTCAAGCTTCTTCGTCGGACATCTGTTTAAGATGTATGTTGATGTCGACACAACTTCTCCCCATAATTCTTTTGGTAGATGCTTGCCTTTCAACATACTTCTCATGATGCTTATGATGGTTCTATTCTTCCTTTCTGCAGTTCCATTCTGATGTGGAGTGTAAGGTTGCACCACCTCATGCACAATCCTTTCTTTCTCACATAATGCATCGAAATCTTTCGACACATACTCTCCACCACCATCAATCCTCAGAATCTTTAACTTCTGACCACTTTATCTTTCAACCATAGATTTAAATTTGGCAAATACCTCGATCACTTCACTTTTCTTCTTGATCAGGTAAGTCCACAGTTTTTGACTGAAATCATCTATGAACGTGACAAAGTATTTGTTACCTCCAATCGAATTCACCTGGATAGGACCACATACATCAGAGTATATGACTTCAAGGATTGCCTTCGACTTGCTTCCTGCATCCTTGCTGAATCTATTATGTGTTGTTTTGCCTGAACACATTCTTCACACACTTCGCTTAGAATGTCGATTTCTGGTAATCTTGAAACCATATTTCTTCTCTTCAAATCTCTGATATCTCTGAAGTTAAGATGACCAAGTCGATAATGCCATAACCATTCATCTTTTCTAGCTGCAGTTGCAAGGCACTTATGCTCCATCACATTAAGTTCAATCTTGAATGTCCTATTCTGAGACATTGGAGCCTTCAAGATTAACCTACCACCTGAGTCGAGAACTCTCATCGTTTTGTCTTTGATCGACACCTTGTAGTTCTTTTTGACCAACTGTCCTATACTGAGCAAATTGCTCTTCATGCCTGGTATGTACAACACATTGGAAATTATTGACCTCTTGCCATCTTTCCTCATAATCAGAACATCACCAGTACCTTCAGTTGCTAGAGTATTGTCATTTACAAATTTCACCATATTCTTCATTGAGGGCTTCATGTTAACAAACCAATCTTTCCTTCCAGTCATGAGTGATGAGCATCCTGAGTCCAAGTACCACTGATCCTGGAATCTTTCTTCATATCTTGTTGTGACCATCAACAACATCTCTTCTTCTTCATGTTTCGCCAGCTTTGCATCAGTTTCTTGATTCTTCTTCTTTTTTGGAAAATCACTAAAATAATGACCATATTTCTGACAATTGAAACACTGAATGTGACTTTTGTCAGGTTTTTGACCACCATCTCTTCCTCTACCTGCAACACCACCTCTTTGGTTGCCTTAGTTCCAGGTTTTCTCTGATTCGACCAGTTTCCTTCCTGCTATTTTTGACCAGTCGAATTGTTGTAGCCTTCTTTGCCTTTGTTTGCATTCCAGCTTCCTTTGCCTTTCTTTTCTTTTTTAGACTACGCCTGCAAAGCCATATCACTCTTCGACTTTCCTGCAGCCTTTTCAGCCATCATTTGTTTATGAGACTCAAGCGTTCCTTGAAGCTCTTCCTTCATCAATACTAACAAGTCTTTCGACTCTTCTATGGCTACTACCACGTGGTCGAACTTTGGAGCCAATGGCCTCAAGATCTTTGCAACAACTGATCTTGATGTCAACACTTCTCCACATACCTTGATTTGATTCACCAGTTTTGCAACCCTAGTGAAGAAATCTGTTATGCTTTAATTGTCTTCCATCTGAAGCAATTCATAATTCCTTTTGTGAGTTTGTAACCTCACCTCTTTCACCTTCTCTGCACCTCCAAATGATTTTTCAAGAATCTCCTAAGCTTCTTTTGCTGATTCTACATCACTAACCTTTTCAAAATTTTCTGGATCAACACAATGATGGATTATGAAGAGAGCTTTATAATCTTTCTTCTTTAATTCTTTATGTGCGGCTTTTTCTTGATCCGTCGCATTCTTTGCAAGCGGTGCTACTCCTTCCTTCACAAGATTCCAAAGATCTTGATAATAGAAAACCACCTTAATCTGCTTACACCAATTCTTATAATTATATTTCTTGAGAATCGGTAGGTTCGTCGGAAAGTGCCTGTTTGGATGATTCATCGCATCACAATTTTGCTTCCTTGAATCGCAACCGAAGCTCTAGATACCAGATGTTGGAATTCAACCACAACCTATGGAGAATTCCTAATCAATCTTAATCTCAAGATTATTTCACTCACGCAATGACAATGAAAAGAAAAGGTTGAGAAAGAGAGAAAGAAAATAATGTTGAAGAAGAAGATGAATATTCTACAGAGTTTCTCTCTGCCCACAAATTGTGGAAACCTTGTTAATATTGCAACTACGAGTGATTATAAGTTCTCAATTCTAAGTTTTTTACAAAATAAGGGTTTCTCCCTATTTATAGATTTAGGTTAGCATGCACCCCAAGCCAATGCCCAGAACTATAAAAGCCCAAAATAGCTAACATTACTAAAATAGGCCTAAGTCGAAATCCTGTGTGAAGCAACACACTAATACAACTCGACACACACACATTATAACTATTCGACAAATCCTTATTTCTTTCGAGCTACACTACTTCGACACAAGGAATTACAATTCAACAACCTTCATCTAACATTGCCTGGTTTAATTACAGGCATTATGGCTGATAGAGACGACAAACTTAGGCACGAGGGGATTGCATAAAATGCATCAATATGAAGGGAGAAGATTCAGGTTTTGGAGGCTCCTGTTTACTCTAGCTTGGTTCATGAGGAGACATCGACTTATGGGGATCATGCTTTTCTATCTTCTTCTTCCTGTAGATGACTAGTTTCACCTATTCATGTGCTAGAGGTACCTGACTCACCAGAGGTACATGAGGCACCAGTGCCCCAGGCACTAGAGGGACTTCATGCTGATAAGCTAGTGCCACCTCTGGCTGATGAGATTTCTTAGCCAAAGTCATGTCAAGCTGCCGAGGCTGATGAGCCAGTGGCACCTTAGGCATTTGGAGGAGGCCCTATAGATTTTAAAATAGGGGACCAAAAGTAAAAAAATGAAAATAGAGATACCAAAATTGCAATTAAACTTAAATATTTTCTCAATGTTATCATAAATAGAAAAAAAACTGAATATTTCGAGTTAATAAAATTTGGCTTAATAAAAAAAATTCTTAGAATTGAGGAAGCAAAAGCAAGTGACCAAGGACATATTCAATGGATGGTTCTTTCTTGATTGTTTAAGGTATGCTTGTTTTAATTTGTTATTGGAGTTTGCTTAAGTGACACTTTAGATTATTTGAAAACAAGAAATGTTACACAAATAAGCAACCACAAGAACACATTGCTTATTAATAATTTTTTTAATAAAAAAGTAATTCTTTTTTACGCATAAAATCATTTTTTAAAATTAATATTTGTTAAGTATTAACAAGTGTGAGTATTGTGGATAATAGTCCCACATTGGATATGAATGTGGTGACTTGAGCATTTATAAGTGGGAGAACCGACACACCTATTACCTTAAGGTTTTGGGTGAGTATCTGATGTGTCTCTCACAAAGGTCTTGCTTTAGAAAGAAAGTTTCACAATGTTCAATGCTCCCTAGTGAAAATCTTCCTCTAACAGTGGTATCATGAGCCTTTGGTTCGAGTGAAGGGCCGACTTACTTGTATCGAAAATACTCCCCACGGGTGGTGGTTAGGAGGTGTCCCGTTGAAGAGTGTCAACGGCGGTACAAGAGTGGTGAGTTAAGAACCACACAAGAGAAAGTGCAGTTGCACAGTTGAAGCTTCCGCTTAAGGGGGAGCATTGTGGAAGCATTGTGGATAAACTCACACTTGAGGGGGAGTGTTAAGTATTAACGAGTGTGAGTATTGTGGATAATAGTCCCACATTGAATAGAAATGTGGTGACTTGAGCATTTATAAGTGGAAGAACCCACACACAAAAAATCCCACGATGTTCAATGTTCTCTAGTAAAAATCTTCCCCTAACAACATTTAAAATTTAATATAAATAAAATAATATAAATTAGCGGGTCAAGTTTATATTGCTTATTTATAATTACCCTTTAAGTATAATTTATTAAAATTGCTAATAAATATTTGAATACAATGCGACAATTTTGACCTACAAGATAGGACAAACAATTAAAGATATTTTATCCGGTAAGTGAACTTGAATATATTATTTTGTATGTGCAATATTATTACAAAATTTTATCTTTTATCAGTTAAAAAGAAAAATAATCTCATATTCAATTTATTTAACCGATGTTAACGGTAAAACCTTGATTTTATTGGATATAATTTAATTCTCATTTAAAACAACGATAAAATATAATGAATAATAATTTTGTAGTTTTAATTTCTTTTAAAATTACCTTCAATTTATGATATTAACATAATATTTATTTTATAAGTTATTTGAGATTATGACAAAATATTGGTGGTATGTTGTTCAAAGTTATAGATTTTCTCAAGTATTATAGTACGATAGAGTTGATGAGGTTAAAAAGATATAACTTACATGAGTGGATGAAAAACGTATTTGATTTGACGCATAATTGAGTTTATATATGGTGGAGGATTACAATTGCTCTCAATAGACGCAACATGGATCACGGGACACCGTTAGATTGAATCTGAAAGCTTGAGATGAACGAGTGGATTGGCTTTTGTGTGTGCACATGTTGCGAGAGTCCACATGTTCATTGGTCTTGAATTTAAATGAACTGGATTGGGCCTCTCGCATTAGGCCGACCTTGTTAAGTCATTTGGTCAGCCTATAACACTTGTCTCCCAAGTCTTTGGTAACGAGTATGGAGCTAGGATAGTGACGAAAATATTGAATGGACCTCCAGACCACTATCCTCTATTGTTTTGAGGTTTTTGGGAAGACCTTTGCATTGGGAAAGAGGTTGAAGACATATCGCTATGTGTTGATAATGAATAGTAAAAATAAGAAGAAAAATTGCAATTTTACTAAAGTGTGATCCTTTTCAAGAAACTTGCTCTAATTACCACATAATAACTCTTAAATTGAGATTTTTGAACCATTTTGTTTAAAGTCGAATATGAAGGTTTATTTTATATGTTCTTGTTTAAATTTTAAGGTCCAAGTCCTTAACATTTGATTTCTTTTTAAAATTAGTCACTGAAGAGGACTTGAACCCATGACCTTTGGTTCCACAACATGGTTCTTAGCCACTAGACCATTCAACCCACTTGTGTTTTTATTTGCAACAAATTTATATATTACATAAATCCAATATTTACTATTTAATACTTATATTTAAAATACTGCACTTATTTAATACAATTAGTATAAATTATTTTATACTGATAATATAAATTATTTTATAGAGTTTAATATTTAATACTTATTAATATAAATAAAAATTATTTAATATAAATATTTATATATACTGTTAGTATAAATTATTTATTAAAATTAGTATAAATTATTTAATATAGTTAATATAAATTATTTAATACAGTTAGTATAAATTATTTTATATAATTTAATATTTAATACTTATTAATATAAATATAAATTATTTTATAAATTAGTATAAATAATTAGTTTATTAAATATTTCATTAATTTAATATTCCAAATATTTAATATTTCAATTATTAATTATCATAATTATTTATTATTTAGTATCGTAATTATTTACTATTAACTAATAATACAATATTATTTACTAATAATTATTTATTATTTATTATCGTAATTATTTATTATTTATTATCGTAACTAATAATTATTTATTATTTAAATAACTAAATAATTTTAATATTAATAATCATAATTATTTAATATCTCATTTATTTAATTTACTGTAATTAATATTATAATTATTTAATAAATTAAACTATTATTAATAATTTACTGTAATTAATTAATACTCTAATTATTTAATAAATTAAACCAAATAAATTTACTGTAATTATTTAGTAAATTAAACTATTAAAAATACTAATTAAACTATTTAATATTTAAATTATTAGTTTAAACTAATAATACTTATAATAATTATTTAATATTTAGTTTAAATTAATTAATAATAAAGTATTATTTAATAATAATACAGTATTAACTAATAATGTTATTAACTAATAGTGAAATATTTTATAATTACTTTATTAAATATTTAGTAAATAATATTGTATTTATATTAATAATACTGTAAATAATTACTATATTAATAAGTAGTTTTTATTTATTAATATTTAAATACTAAAATAGTTGAAATATTAATTAGTGAAACATATGCATTATAATTTTAATTACTTTGGTGAAATATTAAAATAGAATATGAAATATTAATTTTAGTGAAATATTATTTAATTAGTTTGTTAAATAATTTTAATTATAGTATTATTAAATAATTTCAACTATAACATTATTAATTACTAATTAATAAAATAATTAATTATTTCAACTTATAATTTTAAGTTACAGTATTATTTACTAAATATTTCATAATTATTAGTATAGTTACAAAATTATTTACAATATTAATGATTAGTATAAGTTGCAGTATTAATTATTTATAGTATTAATTATTTTAACTAATAATTTTAAGTTGCAGTAATATGTTAGTATATTAGTATGTTAGTATATTACTATTTGTATATTTAATAGGTGCAGTAATATTAGTATATTAGTATATGCGTTACAAATATAAACAAAAGGAAGTAAATGGCTTGGTGGAAACATGCTGTTGTGGTAATCTAAAGGTCCTAGGTTTGAAACTACATTGGGCCTTTTTTTTGAAAGATTATGCATTCATCATTTAACACTCAACAAACAAAACAATGCTTATGTGAAATTATTGAAAATTAAAAATAATCGCAAAAAGAAATCAAATGTTAAGGACTCAGACCGAAAAAAAAAAGATTCAGGGACGAAAATCAAAAACTCGCCAACTTATAGAGACAAAAATACTATTTAAGCCTTTAATGTATTATTCTTAAAGAGAAATATTTTACTAAAATTCAACTTATTTTATTTTAATAATTTGTGTTATATAACATGTAACATGTATTGTCATGTTTTGGCCTTTGTTACACCACAAACAGTGGTCATGGTTATTTACCCTTTATCATCCGGTCTAGTTTGAGTTAGTACACAATGAGGGAAAATTTCCGTAACAAATTCTTCACCTTCAGCAACTCTCGTTGCTCCCAAATCATCCACTGTTTCTATTTTGAATTCAAGTGATCATAGTTTGTGAGTTTGTTAAAGTAGAGCATGTAAGTAGAACGAACATTATTCACATTGCGACTGACTAATGTAATGATCACATCATACATTATTTGACTTCTTAATTATTTGACTTCTTAAATGTTAATGAAGTATATTCCAATCCCAAATCTTCTATCTCAGTTGTAACAAGTTTCTAATAGTTTTCTTTAAATTTAAAATTGCACAGCCGGGCGACTGATCCGTGCTGCCATTTGCTATGCATTCGTCAGAGAGCATCCAAATAATATCTCCATTTCTAATTCTCAACTTCATTCCATGCTTTGACTATTGAGAGGGATAACATCGCTTTTTTTCAAACAAAGGTAAAGTTGTTCCCCTTCTTTAAAAAAAAATATATTGTGGAATTAATTAAAAAATTGATCTGATTGATTTTTGTTCTAGACCGCCCACAAGACATAAAGAGCAAAAGCTTAATAGTGTAGTAAGAGGGATAAATGCAAAACATATAATTTCCCTTTTCCTCTCTAAGCGGGCAATTCAACATACAAAAATTTTAATGGCCATTTAGATCAGTCTAACGGCTAACCGTAATCCACATTTTCAGTTACCATTTGTTTCTCATATTTATAGGGGAAATCATGTCATTTCTTAGGTATTCATATTCATTCTTATTCATACATCGTTTTCCACTTTCATGCTGATTTGATCGTTGAAGTGCTAACTTTGCAAGTCACCCCTCTTCCCACCAAATGATAATCTTAGAACCACCACATCAAGCTTTACCTCCTCATTTACCGATCAATATTGGTTCCACAACAGAACATTGGTGTCGTAATCCGCTGTCGAACACGGATCAAAAACGAGTGATTTTAAGAAAAAGTATAGTAACGGTAACGACAACTCGAGTATCGTTCTCACAAGGATTCTTGTAGTGAATTAACCAATTACAGTAACGGTTTATGGGGGGTTTTGATTTTGATTAAAAGAAAAATAATGCAAATAAGTGATTATAAAAAAAGTGATTATGAAATAAGCAGATCTACCGTATCGGTCTCCTAACTTATCATTGATCCGAATAATTCTCAACCCCTAAGCGGACTCTATTCCCTTTTCGATTACAATATCAATCAACAAGCGCAATGGATACTGCAAGATATATATTTCTAATTTCCGAATTAAGCAAACGGATAAACACAATCGCGAATTAAGCAAACACGATATAGAAACGCGATTTAACGACAAAGCGACGTAAACAGCGAGTAAAAGTTATAGGAACATACAATCATCGAAATAAATCAATCAACTCTAATGAAAAGTTGAGTTAAGCAAACAACAAATCAAAGAGAAGAATTGAAAGGAAAATAAATGTAATTGAGAAACATAAGAACCTCAAAGTATGATGGAGGCGCGATTACAGTAGATCAACCCAAAGAGATTAGTTCTCCATGAAAATCGTACAAAGCAAAAGAAAATTGTGAAAAGAAGAAAAGAAGGTCCAACCATCGTTGTACGGCTGAAAACCTTATAAACAAAATAAGGTTTTCCACCACTAACTCAAACTGGGTCGGAAACATAAACCAGGCCCATAAAACGACCTGAAACAAATTATTTTCTAAAGTCAGAATTCGGGTTCTGACTTCAACGACTTATTTGACCATCTTCCACTTCGAATCAGCTTCTGTGTAAAACAGGAAAGTTGTAGCTCTCTGTCTTAGCTTTTCATCGACTGATAGAACGCGTAAATCCGATTCTCGAAGCTCCAGTTATGATACGAACAGTGGACAGGTATCAAAAAACCACTAAAGCTGAAAATAAGCTGCGAAAATAGATTAACGACAAACAAATACTTAATTATAAAAACATAATAAAACACTAAAATAAACGAAACAAACTAAGGAAATGCCTAAGTACAAACATAAGAGAATATGCATTAAAATGCACTGATCAAATTCCCCCACACTTGAACTTTTGCACTCCGAGCAAAATAGTATCAAGACTCATGAAAAACAATAGCATTCAGATACTCATTCTAGGCCACAAACTCTTCTTCGGTCAAGATTGTATCGATAGGTACTAGTTTTGCACACTAAGGATATCGTAAGAACACAAATCCGCAATTATGCGGTCATAAACCTCCCTCCTATACAAACCAATCTGAATCATTATGCTTAAGCCTAACTTACTCATCCTCCTTTTAGCTCTCTTTCATTTTAATGCAATCACATTAAACCCGTTATCTATTCACACACATGATAAATAATCTTGTTAGTGACTATGATCCATATCTTGTCAACAATTCAAAATTAACACCTTTAGCAACAACAATTTTTTTTCTTTTTTTTTTTTTAAGGTTTCACAACCGTTAGCCTAAGTGACCCAGTGAGGGTCACCTAACTTAAAAGTCGAATTCCTATTTATATTTACTTATTAAGTACATGATCATTCACTTATTTGCATCAGCTTAATTACTTAGTGTGTAATTTCTAGATGGTGCTGACTCCTAGATAAACTACTTAAGAGCTATTAGAGAATGAGAACTCAAGGCTATGTCATAACAAGTATTTAAATCGATTTCCATATTCGAGAGACTTAAGGTGTTAGAATAATACCGATCTTATAAAGTTTTCCCATGTCTCCACGATCTAACCTCAAATTAATCTATAGCCTAAAACTTTCAAAAAAATGCAATTTTTTTATTTTTTTATTTTTCACTTAAAGAAACCGAAGCAAAACAAATAACAAAAATAGAAAACAAAAATAAAATAAATAAACTAAATGATTCTCTCCCCCACACTTAAAACATGCATTGTCCTCAATGAAAGGACATAACTGCTAAATAAGAGTGAGAGAAAGAAAGGAAAGAACACACCCGAGCAGTCAAGGAGGATAGGTGATCACATAAGTAGCATTTCCTAAAGAGAGATCTTCTATAATCTCTTCCTCCAAAGTGGGGAGGATCTTTAGGTAGCATCCATCGACCTTGAAATTTTTATTAGTGCCTTTACCTTTTATTCCATGATTAAAGAACCTTCTTCTATAGGTAAAAGTGTCGAACGAACAAGTGAAAGTGGCCTTTTCTTTGTCCTCTGGTGCAATGTATATCTCATTTTTAATAGCATCCAAACTCACTAAGTTAGACCAACTTTGGGGCTGCCTCATCGCTTTGTCTCTTTTTTCAAGCAAAATCCGATGCATGCACATGGAAGGGCTAATACCGGGAATGTCTGCCAAAGTCCACCCAATCGCCTTTTTATGCCTCTTTAAGACCTGCAAAAGCTTACTTTCTTGATCGAAATCAAGGTTAGACGAAATAATAACATGAAGTTTTTCATTTCTCTCTAAGTAGGCATATTTAAGATTTTTCGGGAGTTGTTTGAGATCTAAAGAAGGAGGTTGTTCAATGGACGGAATGGTCGGGGCAGCAGGGATGTCAAGAGCCTCAGCCGCACAAACCACTTCATTTATAGCCTCATCCACATGAAAAACATCACCCTGCAGGGCAGCATTTATTTCGGCACAAACAGAGCAAACATTAGTGTTAGTACATACATCACAAGAGTAAACATCATTAAAATCAGACAATGATGGAAAATCAACTGCAAACAAATTGGTACAAGTATCATCAACAATTTCAGAAGATAATTCTATTTGAAAAATAGAATGCTCTTCCAATGGTTGTTGGTTTGATCCTTGAGCTTGCTGCATGGTATTCATTGAAGTGGAAAGTTGTCCAATCTGTATTTCCAAAGTCTGAAAATTAGAATCTATTTGTTGTTGAAACTTGATATTATTTGTAGCCAATTGGTTGACAAGGTCCTCTAGTGAAGGTTCGGAAGGTGCAGAGCACACAACTTCTAATTCCTTCATATGCTTATGTGGATCCTCACCTGCAAAACCATTAAAACTTGGCAACAAGTGTGTTAAATCAGATTTAAATTCGAAAGGTACATCAACAACAGGATATTCAATATATAAAGAATTATAATTCACACAAAGTGCAACCAGTTCACTCAGAGTCATTTGATCAATCATGATATGATTATCAATTTCAACACAGAATCAAATAAACTCACTACAGATTTAAAAAGAATGGAAAATTAAAAAAAAGCGATTAAAATAAAATCTAAAAAATATAAAAATAACGTACAAAATCTAATTAAATCAAATAAAGATCGCACAATTTTTTTCAGATTTTTTTTGAAAATATGAAAATATAAAATAAATCAAATAAAATAGAAAAACGCGGAATTTGTGATTTTAAGGGTCGAAATCTTTTAGAATTTTATTCTAAATGAGTAATGTTCTGTGATTTTTTTCTAATTTTCTGGAAAAAATTCGGAGAAAATCAAAATAGCTTCCAAACTTACCTGACAGGCTGGAATTTTTAACACTGTACTGCAACCCAGAAAATCGACAAGCAAAACAAAAAACAAAAAAACAAAAAATCTCTAACAAAAATCTAAACTAAAATCCTAAAATTGGTTAAAATCTACAAGAATCCCTGACAACGGCGCCAATTTGATCTGCTGTCGCGCATGGACAAAAAACGAGTAATTTTAAGAAAAAGTATAGTAACGGTAACGACAACTCGAGTATCGTTCTCACAAGGATTTTTGTAGTGAATTAACCAATTACAGTAACGGTTTATGGGGGGTTTTGATTTTGATTAAAAGAAAAATGGTGCAAATAAGTGATTATAAAAAAAGTGATTATGAAATAAGCTGATCTACCGTATCGGTCTCCTAACTTATCATTGATCTGAATAATTCTCAATCCCTAAGCGGACTCTATTCCCTTTTCGATTACAATATCAATCAACAAGCGCAATGGATACTGCAAGATATATATTCCTAATTTTCGAATTATGCAAACGGATAAACACAGTCGCGAATTAAGCAAACACGATATAGAAACGCGATTTAACGACAAAGCGACGTAAACAGCGAGTAAAAGTTATAGGAACATACAATCATCGAAATAAATCAATCAACTCTAATGAAAAGTTGAATTAAGCAAACAACAAATCAAAGAGAAGAATTGAAAGGAAAATAAATGTAATTGAGAAACATAAGAACCTCAAAGTATGATGGAGGCGCGATTACAGTAGATCAACCCAAAGAGTTTAGTTCTCCATAAAAATCGTACAAAGCAAAAGAAAATTGTGAAAAGAAGAAAAGAAGGTCCAACCATCGTTGTACGGCTGAAAACCTTATAAACAAAATAAGGTTTTCCACCACTAACTCAAACTGGGTCGGAAACATAAACCAGGCCCATAAAATGACCCGAAACAAATTATTTTCTAAAGTCAGAATTTGGGTTCCGACTTCAACGACTTATTTGACCATCTTCCACTCTGAATCAGATTATGTGTAAAATCTGAAAGTTGTAGCTCTCTGTCTTAGCTTTTCATCGACTGGTAGAACGCGTAAATCCGAATCTCGAAGCTCTAGTTATGATCCGAACAGTGGACAGGTATCAAAAAACCACTAAAGCTGAAAATAAGCTGTGAAAATAGATTAACGACAAACAAAGACTTAATTATAAAAACATAATAAAACACTAAAATAAACTAAACAAACTAAGGAAATGCCTAAGTACAAACATAAGAGAATGTGCATTAAAATGCACTGATCAAATTCCCCCACACTTGAACTTTTGCACTCCGAGCAAAATAGTATCAAGACTCATGAAAATCAATAGCATTCAGATACTCATTATAGGCCACAAACTCTTCTTCGGTCAAGATTGTATCGATAGGTACTAATTTTGCACACTAAGGATATCGTAAGAACACAAATCCGCAATTATGCGGTCATAAATTTCCTTCCTATACAAACCAATCTGAATCATGTTATTATGCTTAAGTATAACTTACCCATCCTCCTTTTTGCTCTCTTTCATTCTAATGCAATCTCATTAAGCCCGTTATCTATTCACACGCATGGTAAATAAGCTTGTTAGTGACTATGATCCATATCTTGTCAACAATTCAAAATTAACACCTTTAGCAACAACAATTTTTTTTCTTTTTTTTGAAGGTTTCACAACCGTTAGCCTAAGTGACCGGGTGGGGGTCACCTAACTTAAAAGGCGGATTCCTATTTATATTTACTTATTAAGTACAGGATCATTCACTTATTTGCATCAGCTTAATTACTTAGTGTGTAATTTCTAGATGGTGCTGACTGCTAGATAAACTACTTAAGAGCTATTAGAGAATGAGAACTCAAGCCTATGTCATAACAAGTATTTAAATCGATTTCCATATTCGAGAGACTTAAGGTGTTAGAATGATATTGATCTTATAAAGTTTTCCCATGTCTCCACAATCTAACCTCAAATTAATCTAACCTAAAACTTTCAAAAAAAATGCAATTTTTTTGTATTTTCTTATTTTTCACTTAAAGAAACGAAAGCAAAACAAAACAAAACAAATAACAAAAATAGAGAACAAAAATAAAATAAATAAACTAAATGATTCTCTCCCCCACACTTAAAACATGCATTGTCCTCAATGAAAGGACATAACTGCTAAATAAGAGTAAGAGAAAGAAAGGAAAGAACACACCCAAGCAGTCAAGGAGGATAGGTGATCACATAAGCAGCCTTTCCAAAAGAGAGATCTTCTACAATCTCTTCTTCCAAAGTGGGAAGGATCTTTAGGTAGCATCCATCGACCTTGAAATTTTTATTAGTGCCTTTGCCTTTTATTCCAGGATCAAAGAACCTTCTTCTATAGGTAAAAGTGTCGAACGAACAAGTGAAAGTGGTCTTCTCTTTGTCCTCTGGTGCAATGTATATCTCATTTTTAATAACATCCAAACTCACTAAGTTAGACCAACTTTGGGGCTGCCTCACTGCTTTTTCTCCTTCTTCAAGGAAAATCTGATGCATGCACATGGAAGGGCTAATACCGGGAATGTCTACCATGGTCCACCCAATCGCCTTTTTATGCCTCTTTAAGACCTGCAAAAGCTTACTTTCTTGATCGAAATCAAGGTTAGAAAAAATAATAACAGGAAGCTTTTCATTTCATGATCACTTATCTCTAATTTCGACTTCATTTTCTTCGGATCCTCTGTCTGATCTCTCTAATATGGTGGCATCCAAAGCCACTCTCTCCGTCATCCAATGGCAAGTCACTGTCGCTATTGAAGTTGCCAAATATCCCCCGCCTCTTTTTCAAAGTCCATATGATCCAATCCTGGTAACATTTTCGTCTATTACCTCTTATAAATATCCAGTCCAACCTATAAAAGATCATTGTGTATTCCAACCTCTTTTGTTCCACGGATCAACACAATAATCCCACCATAGTGATCTTTCGCTCAAACTTTAACCACTGTTTGTGATACTCGAACAAGATATAATTCATGGTTTTTAACTATTATAGGATAACCTTGGCATGTATGGATCAAATGATTTGCTAAAATGTGTTTATAACACAGTTCAACAATAGAATTATTAGGCTTTAGCAGAAAGAATATTTTAATTTGAATAAAACCTACAACACATTAATATGAGAAACAACAACATGCAAGAACACAGAGAAACTAAGTCGCCATCCTTGAAGTGGTGCCAATCTGGGAAAAAATGCACCAAGAATAGATCCAGAACTCTCCGAGCTGCCAACAAAACCACAAACATAATGACCCTTCTATTAACCCCTATAGAGGAAGCGATACTCATACACCTCTGGAAACCCTTCGTCTTAGAAGGAGAGAAATATATCAAGAAAATGCTCTAGTCATAGAGCAAAAGAGAAACCCCTACCTACTCGCATCCTCGATAGTAGGATTCTGAGATCGTTAGAGAAGTCGTCGAAGCTTCATATCTATGACGAGATTGGGGATCTAGACGAACATGTCGAGCATGTAGATGACCGTGTAAATTACTACCATGCTCGTGGGTCTGTAAAATACAAACTCTTTGTATTAACATCGACGATAGCTTTGTTTAAGACCCTTCTTGATGGAAGTATATATTTCTAGACCAACCTATGTAAGGATTTCACTGCCCACTTCTTCGCCTAAAAGAGACAACTCACAATCAAGATTATGCTCAGTGGGATTACCCAAGGTAAGAAAGAAACCTCATGCAAATACATTGATTGCTTTACCAAAGTGTCAGTGGTCCTGGGGGGCTTAGATTTTGAAGTGTTAGATTTTTGAAAGGGACTTAAGGCAACACTGTCTATTTTAAGATAAATTAGAGCGCAAAAAAGTCCATAACCCGAAAGACTTGATGAGTAGGGCACAACCTTACATTAAATACGAATAAAAACTCTTGAATGCAGGGACCAATAGTGACCTCGAAACACCAAATCCAGTTGGCCATCAATGAAAGACATTGGCCGACCTAAAGAAGAAAGTGAGTATGGACCATGTTCTAGGTTTGATGCTCACACTCTCCAAAACACTTCACATGAGAAAATTGGAAGGAATGTGCAAACACTAAGTTCAAGGCATCCAAGATCAAGAGCCTATATCTGGTTAGAGAGTTGTGGGAATAAGGACACAAGGAGAAGCACAAATACATCGCTTACATCAGTGGTGGTACCCCGAGGGAGAGAAACCCATCTAAGGGGAAATGAAGAGGAGGATTGTTCACTTAATGGCCGTCAACAAGAATGACGTAAACACTTCGACAAGAAGGACAGAGAGGTCAATCCTCGAATCGCTAAACGATGAGAAAATCCTCAAATATTTCCATTTGTTATAATGGCCAGGATTGCTAACTTTGACGTCTCCAGGGTATTTATTCATGGTGGTGGCTCTTACGACATCATGTACTCGGATCTCTTTGAGAAGATGGGATTAAATAAGGAGAAATTGTAGCCTCATGAAGAGTGTGATCTACAAGCTTTCAACGACACCATAACTTGTCTTTAGGGATACGTTGAGATGATGGTCACATTGGGAGAAGGAATGGATACCATAACAATCGATTCCCAATTCCTGGTAGTCCCTTGCAGGAGCACCTATAACTGCATCCTAGGTCAGTTTTTCGTCGCAAACTTGGACGTAGTATAATCCTCTAACCACCTCAAACTAAAGTAGAACAATGTCCATGACGAGCCGATAACAATAAGTATGAAGAAAGGATCGAAAAGGTGAAGAGGATCTCCAGGGCTTTGAAGAAGGACCAAAAAGGTAAAGGAAAACCCATGGATATCAATGTAGCCTTTTTGGTCATCCAACTGCTGTTCGCTGGTAAATTTGACGAACAATCTCTGGTTTCCTAATTTATGAAAATTAGTTTACTAACAGGACCAACCACACAAATCCTAGGACAAAGTGCTTTTGAAAGTGTCTTTGATTTGAATAGGAAGATATTTGTTTTGTATTTGCTAAGGTTTCTTTTAATGGTTTTCGACTAAAAGAACAAAGGGTATAATATGGCGAAAAGATAATTGAAGATAAGTTTAAACGAGAAATAAAGTAAATTGTCGAAGTAAAGGAAATGACTTGAATGTAAAACAATGAAGAAAAACTTGGAATTTTATTAAAGTGCATAAATGTAAACTGGTGTTTTCCATACATACATTTTCCAGAAAAACTCGTTTCTCTCACACGGTTACTTTGAGTAATTGTGGTAATTTGTACAAAGTTTGGAACACACTGATTCCTATCACAATCCTATTTATATACAAATAAAATAACTGCTAATAACAGTTACTTCCTAAAAATATGACACATGGCTTCTTGCATGTCTTTTCTCCATCAGATTTGCTCCACGCGTAATCTGCCAAAGGTAACGCCCTTTTACATTCAAATTTCAAACTTCATGTCGAAACAACACATCCTTCCAGCAGTGTCAAAATGTCGAAGTCTTATATTTCAAATATCTTCTTCAATTTATACTTCCAGCTGCGAATAACAATAGTCTGTCGAAAATACTAAAAATCTCAAATCATTTAATGGCGTCGAAAAATACCCATATACAAATTGCCCCCCCCCCCCCCAATAAATGATTTTTCGATCAATCCAAGAGAAAAACATTTGTTGCCAATATTTATTCGACGCCTTTAATGACTCAGCAAGTCAACTGTTTCCATGATTTGGCAATTCTGACCCTAAAACCATCATTACACTTTATCAAAACATCAACTCAACCCACGTTTCTGACAACCACCAACATCATTGCCTAAACCCTAGCACATCCTAGGTAATTCAACTGCCAACGCCCCACTTCTTCCATGAAAAACTGCCACGTGGGCCACGGTCAAAATCCTCCAAAACTTAAACGTTTCAGTCTTTATCACCTATAAATACATCAAAACCCTTTTCTTTTTATCTTTTAGACTTCCTTCTTCTTCAAAAGATTTCTTCCGTTTCTTCATTTTTCTCTGCAACTCTTTCTTCAATAATGGCTACTTCCACAACTCCTTATACAAGCAAGAACTCCAAAGGTTCCAAATCTTTACCACCTGCGCACAGAATAGCTAGACCAAAAAATGTAGGTAACCAACAATATGTTCCTGAGCCCCCAAATGAGAAAGAGAAAGAAAGCATTTATCTCTCCCGGGTACTCATCCCTATTCTTATTTCTGGTTCATGTTACGCAATGCTAGGTCCATTACCAAACCCAAACTCAGATCCAGTAAGAATGAAAGAATTTTTTCCTACCTACCACCATTACAAACCCATAGCTGCTGGTGCAAAGCCTAAACCTGCTGAAACAAACCCTGTATAAGAAACCCCTAATAACACAAATCAAGATTCGACCGCTGATGAAGATCTTAACCTAACTTATTTGAATCACGCTAGAATCTTTAGGTCTTGCCCTTTGACGAAAGTCCCTTCTGATTATCTAGCTTGGTTAGCCAGAGTTGAAAAGGTTAAAGCACAATTCTGGAAAGAATTAGGAATTTTCGACTTAATCCAGTTGTCGAAATCTGGCCCAGGTTACTGCCCCAACATGCTCTTAGCCTCCCTTTATTTTTGGGATAACACCTATAACACTTTCCACCTTCCTTGTGGAATGATCACTCCCACTCTTTTCGACGTGGCTGCTATTACTGATCTCAGTCCTTTAGGAACGGATTACAATCCTAATAAAGCTACCTTCACTGCATACATTGCTAACTATCATGACAAGCAATCTGAAGAAGTCTCCGACCAAGAGCACATAGCCTTCTTAGCCCTATGGTTATCAAGATATGTCTTTTGCTCCAGATCTCTTCAGGTAGCCAAGCGTTATATTACCATAGCTAACCAACTTCATGCAGGAAGCAAATTATGTTTAAACGAAATGATTTTAGTGAATCTCTATGAGTCTTTGAGCGAAAGTGTCACTTTTCTTAAGACCGTGAAAAACAAAGGCAATCTTCTCCTTTCTGGGCCATTTTGGCTCCTCCAATTGTGGCTCAATGCCACCGTCGAAGCTTCTCTCCCTATCAAGAACTTCTTAAATGAAGATAAAGTGAAAGACAGAGATGACGAATGGCCCAGGCTGGTACAACTGACACCTACTGACGAAGGAATCCGCCTTCGACAAGATTTTACCAGTTATGTTATGATGTTTGCCAAAAGTCACAACTTCCATCCCAGCATGGCCCCTTTCGCCAACAGGACGATTGGTCCAGAATGGTTCACCAGACAGTTACCCGTAGAAATGAAAAAAGATGAAGACGATTTCCTTAATGTTTGAGAGTCTTTCCTAACACCCAGGCTTTTAACTTCCAAAGTTAACCCTGGCAAGTCGAAGATTACTTTGGTAGTTTACCAACCAAATCTTGTCTCTCGACAATTTGGATTGATACAACTAAAACCAAAGCCACTTTTTCCACGAAAAGGCTCCCTAATTTTTTACAACACTTTCCATAATGAAGAAAAAAGTGCAGCATTGTCAGCCAAGTATTCCGACTCGGTTGAAATCCAACCAGTGATCTTTCGACCATCTTTTCTATGTACCCAAGAGTTTGACGAATGGTGGAAAGATTACTACACCAACAAATTCTTCGACGTACCTTCCTTTAATATTCAGCTAACCAAAGCTTTTGCCCTTGTGCAGGACAAGACTAAAAAAGGTATTTCAAGACACATCAAAGAAGTGCAAGCATTTCAAAAATACTTTGAAACTATCAATAGACCTGATGAACTTAGTCTAACCATAAGCGAAGCAGCCGTCACTTTAAAACAAAAATTTATAGAAAAACTAGATAGTTTAAAATTGTCTTTATACGTTCGACCAGAACAACGTTATGAACTGGCTTTCAATCTTTATCCACCAAAGTTCCCCCCTCTACCTTTTGCTGAATTTGGTGTGGCGTTAAGCCCTCCATTTCCAGATTGGTTCATTTGTGGGGATTCAATGAAACTGTTTCGACAACATTATAAAAAACGTGTTGAGCGAGTGGTTCCGACTAAGTACACATTGGACAATTTCAAAGGTCACCTTCATATTGGCATAGAACACGTTCGCGTGGAAACTCCCATTCTTGAAGGTGTTAAATGGGAACGTTTTTTTCGACATTCTAAATTTACTTTCCACGTATCTTTTCTTACATTTATATCTAACTTTTCTCTCCTTTTCTTAGCTTTGAGAATTCCTGCCAAGAAAGCAGCTGTCGAAGGTGCATCAGCAAGGATGGAAGAAGATCCTCAAAACACAACCACCAAAAAACCTGTGGCGAAAGTACAACCTCCCCCTTCTGTATTAACCTTTCCTCCTTTTTTTCAAAAACTAATAAAGTTCTATTGTTATGTTCAGGTAAGTCGAAAACCTCCTCCAACACCAAAAAGAAAAACACAAGAAACAAAAGTCCCTGGTGAAGAATCTGGTGACGAATCCCCAGAATACAATCAACCTTTGAAAAGAAAAAAGACTACAAAAACTCCTTCCCAAAGATCCTCTACTGCCAGAACCTCAAAGAAAACTCCTCCCAGCAGCCCAATTTTGGAATCTCAACCAAAACCTGCAGAAAGTGGAAACTCCAGCCTCAACACTGCTATCCCTCAGGTATGTTCCAACTTTCAACTACTGGATTTTTTATCCTGTATATTTCTTTTTCTATCTAATTTTAATTCATTTTACAGACTCAAGTCGACATTTATGGAAACCCCATGGTACAAGTGCTCCCAAAAACTAGCAGCGATCCAACCTACAAGCCCACCAGTGCAACAAACACATCCCCAAAGGATTCGACCAAAGAGTCAGCAACAGAGGTCGAACAAACCCAGAAGACTCCCCAACATGAAAATCTTCATCCAGACAAAATTCAGGAAGAAACAAGTCCTAAGGATGATACCATGGAACGACAAACTGAAGCAGCATTTGAAACAATGTCCATGGATAACCCTTCTGACGATAATTTTCCCCCTCATCCAGAACCAAATGAAGAAAACAAGGATGAAGATGCTGAAACTGAAACTGGGGTCGAAAAAGAAACAAACGAAGAAGAAGAAGATAATTAAGAAGAAGAAAATGACGAGACGAAGAAGCAAAGTGCCGAACCAGAACCAGAACAGAGCACCCAACAACATCTTGACCAAACAAAAACCAGTTCGTTGGGGACTGGTTCGACCAACTTCTCTCGTGAAGAACTTGAGAACATGAAAGTGCAAAAACCATTAGAATATCTAAGGGCCATGCTGAACGCTCGTCACACCTTCTATGACTCTTCTCACAGCAGTTCGACTACCTCTGGGACAGTTTCTAGCGTCAAGTCCATAGATGCTATAATGGCTGAAATTAAGGAAAAAATTATGGATGTGGACTTGTTCAAAACTTTGGAAAATAATCCAGCCGCCCACTTTGACTTGAAAAAGATCCTGAAGCAAGTTAATGTTTTGGAAGCCCCTACTGAAGTAAGCAACATTGTGGTGGACCTGACCACCATAATTGACCTGACAATAGCAGACTTCAATCGCCTCAGAGATTATTCACAGAAAATCACAAATAAATCTGAGACTCAACTTGCCGAATGGGATGCTGTTGCTGTATCTACCAACAAAGTCTCTGAATTAGAACAACTTTCTGAACAACACAAGAAAGAGACTACTGCGTGCGACAATAAAATCCAAAAATGGGAGAAAAAGATAGCTGCACTTCAAAAGAAAATCTCCCGAGAGAAGAAACACAAAGAAGCACTACAGCAACCCAAACAAAACGAAATTGATCAAGAGTTGACAGTGGGTTTGCATCATGCTGACAAAGCCCAAAAACTAAGTCAAGATATTGAAGAACTTTCGACAAACAAAGCCCTTTGTGAGTGTCGACTTCAAATCCAGAAGAACAAGTTCGACCAACTGAAGAAATCTTTTACTAAATTGACGTTGTAATTTAACCTTTTAAGGCCAATTTTATTTGTAATGACATATATGCCATTTGTTTGGCGAATTTCACCACTTTATTGGTTATGCAAACTTATTCCATGGTTATTTTAATTTCCTGCAGTATAGGCTTGTATTTCTTTAAATACTTCCCATTTATTTTAAATACTCTTTTATCTTTCTCTAACTCCTCAATTTCATACGCGCCATTTGAAAAAACTCTTAGAATCTAAAAAGGTCCTTCCCACTTAGGGGACCATTTTCCCATTAACCTGTCTTTTCGATCCATGAGAAGAATTACTTTCCAAACTAAATCACCAATTAGGAAAGTCTTATATTTCACTTTCTTATTGTAAAACTTTTCAACTCTTTCTTTTTGTCTTTTCAATAAATCCAGCGCATTTAATCTTTCTTCGTCCAAATCAACTAACTCGTCCATCATCATACTCCAATATGTATCTGATGGAATTCATGATGCCTCTGAATTCGAATCGACTGTAAATAAACCTCAACTGGTAAAACTGCATCATGTCCATATGTCAATCTAAATGGAGTAGTATTTTTTGCTTCTTTAGGGGACGTTCGACAAGCCCATAAAATTGGATCCAAAGTCTTATGCCAATTCTTAGGCTTTGTCCCCACGTGCTTTTTAATCAAACTTATTACAACCTTATTTGCTGCTTCGACTTGTCCATTTGCTTGAGCGTAATAAGGTGTCGAAGTAAGAAGCTTAAATCCTGTTTCCTTTGCAAATGTTTGCATATTCTTCCCAGTAAACACAGATCCTTGATCTGTTGTTATTGTCTCAGGTATCCCATATCTATAGATGATATGCTTTCGAATAAATTCTATGACTGCTTCTTGATCAACATTTACCAAAGGTATGGCTTCTATCCATTTTGTGAAATAATCTACTCCAACCAAAATGTACCTTTGGCCTTTCGAAGATGCTGGTCGAATTTCTCCAATTAAATCTAAAGGCCAACCCCTAAATGGCCAAGGCTTCACAATAGAATGTAACTCACTTGCAGGAACGTGTGGTATTCCTGCATGTACCTGACATTCCTGGCAACCTTTTGCAAATTCGACACAGTCCTTCAACATTGTTGGCCAATACATTCCTTGTCGAAATAACAACCATTTCATTTTATGGCCTGCTTGATGCGCACCACATGCTCCACTGTGCACATTCGATAAAGCTATAAAAGCTTCATCTTCGCCCAAACATTTTAACAAAACTCCCTCTGAAGTCTTTTTAAACAACTCATTTCCAAAAAGCACATAACTTAACGCTCTGTACTTAACTTTTCTTTCGACTTTCTGATTTGGGTCTTGTAAATAATCCTTAATGGGCTTTCTCCAATCTTCAACCCTTGAATCGTCTATATTAAATATCTCAAAACTCTCTTCGTCACCATACCCTAACTTTATTGTCTCCAAATCTGATGGGGACAACTTAGTTGATACAACTCTTCCTCTTACTTCAATGGCCTTTTCCAATTTTTCTTTCGACACTTTATAACCAGATGCGAGTTGTGCCAAATCATTCGCCACTTGATTTTCCATTCGAGGAATATGTCTGATGGTTACATTGTTGAATTTCTTCAAGAGCCTGTTAGCTATTACGAAGTACATAATTAAATTTTCTTTAACACACTTGTACTCCTTGGTCACTTGCTTTATTACCAACTCAGAGTCTCCCATTATTTCGACTCTAGTTGCCCCCAATTCCAATAAAATTTCAAGTCCAGTTATCAAAGCTTCATATTCTGCTTCATTGTTCGAACATAATCCTTCGACTTTGTACTTGAATTTTGTTGGAATTCTATTAGGAGAAATAATCAATATCCCAACACCAGTTCCATTCTTATGACTGGAACCGTCGAAGTATAGTTTCCATGGCTCTATTTCGACATATTCAACATAATCTTCATTTATGGCGTGGTCAGCTATAAAGTCAGCCACCACTTGTCCCTTAACAGCCTTCAAAGGCAAATATATTAAGGAATATTCAGTCAATGCCAAAGCCCATTTCCCAATTCGACTATGTAAAATTGATTTTGATAACATATGCTTTATTACGTCAAAATGAGAAGAAATATATACATCGACTGGCTTTATATAGTGTTTTAACTTCATACATGAAAAGTAAACACACGGACATAGCTTTTCTATTACACTATACCTAGTTTCGGCATCATTTAAGACTCTACTGAGGCAGTAGATGGCTCTTTCGACGCCATTTTCATCCTCTTGACATAACATACTTCCTAATGTCCTATCTGATGCTGCTATATACAACCTCATACTTTTACTTCTACAAGGAGACATTAAGATTGGGGGATGGGTCAAGTACTCCTTGATTTTGTCGAACGCAGCTTGTTGATCCTGCCCCCATGCAAAATCTTCCTTCTTCAGTCGAAGTAGAGGAGAGAAGGCTTGCATTTTTCCACTAAGGTTGGAGATGAACCTTCTGAGAAAGTTGATCTTCCCAAGCAGAGACTGCAACTCCTTCTTTGTCGATGGCGCTTTCGCCTCCATTATTTCTTTGGCTTTGTTTTCATTGATTTTGATCCCCTTCTTGTGGACCACAAAGCCAAGGAAATCTCCCGCCTGCACACCAAAAGCACATTTGAGAGGGTTCATTTTTAAACCAAACTTCCTCATCCTTTCAAAGGACTGTCGAAGATGGTCTACATGATTTTCGCCTGAAACAGACATAATTACAATGTCATCTATATAGATTTGCATGAAAGTTTCAATAAAATCATGAAAAATTGAATTCATGGCTCGCTGATAAGTTGCCCCAGCATTTTTTAAACCAAAGGGCATTACCACCCATTCGTAGGTGCCTATGGCTCCAGGACAACGAAATGTTGTCTTAGGGACATCTTCTTCAGCAATAAAAATTTGATTATAGCCAGAGTATCCATCTAACATACTCAGATACTCATGGCCTGCAGCAGAATCTATAAGCATTTCTGCCACTGGCATAGGATATTCGTCCTTAGGGGTAGCTGAATTCAAATCTCGAAAGTCAATGCATACCCTTAATTTGCCATTTTTCTTTACTACAGGAACAATATTTGCAATCCATTTGACATACCTCGTTGTGAGGATAAATTTACATTTCAGAAGTCTTTCGACCTCCTCTTTGATCTTCGACAAAATCTCTGGTGCGAAGCGTCTGGGAGTTTGATTTATAGGTCTCTTTCCTGCTATTATAGGCAACTTCAATTCGACCAAACTCCTGTCCATCCCAGGCATTTTTTCGTAGTCCCACGCGAAACAATCTTTAAATTCTTTCAGCAGTTGGACTATCTCGACCTTTAACTGAGGGTCCATCTTGGCACTTATGTAGGTTGGCCTTTTTTCTGCCCCCAGTCCTAAATCGACTTCTTCCAATGGATCCTGCAACACCATCTTCATGTCTATTGACGCTGGATCCTTTTCAAACCCCAAGGGTTCGTCATCATAAATGGCGTCAAACTTTTGATGTTACCATTCGCCAACTTCTGTGTTGAATAGATCCTCTTCAACGTCCCTTTGAGGACATTGTTTGTTGAAATCATTTCTATTGGCTTTGACAGCCATGTATTTTACTTCGGCTTCAAGAGCCGCCTTGAGTTTATTTTTGGCTATATAAGCCGTAATCTTTTCGAGCACTGATGACTCACTCATCGTCACCAAACTCACTTCCCCAGCCCGTTGGCTCTATATGTGCAGTCCCAAAGACATAGTTTGCCTCATCGACCACTTCCATATCCCACTGGAAACCATATGTGGGGTGGAGATACAACGAACAGAAAGCATTATCAGTTGCCTTCAGGTCGAAAGTTGCTGGACTGCATGGAGCTATATGGGCCAAGTGTTTGTCAAAGCTGCATCGATCCATATTGTTTACCTCAACCATGAAATAGCTTTGATCCGCCTCTATGTTTTTGACAATTCCATCAGCTCGCCAAATAGCTATACGCTGATGCATCGACGAGGGCACAACACCCACGCCATGGATCCATTCTCTACCCAGAAGTAAATTATAATTAGCCTTTGAGGCTATGACCATGAACATCATTGGTCTAGTTATAGTCCTAACAGTTAAATCCACTTGGATAACACCCAAAGTGGTTCCCACTTTACCTTCATAGTTTGATAATACCATGTTGTGGGGTTTTGGATCAGACTCATCTTTCCCTATCCTCTTCAACATATAATGGGGCATTAAGTTAACTGCAACCCCTCCATCAATCAGGATTTTGTTCACTCCCACGTTATCCATTTTCCCCTTTATGAATAGAGGCTTGAGGTGGCCACGCATGGAGTCATCTGGCCTTTCGAAAAAGGCATTCTGTTCCTCGACACAGCCGTTGTTCATAATATAGTAACATACTGGCCTGTGCCCTATAACTTCACTCTCCATAACATCCTCCTCTTCTTCGACCTCCATGACTTGGTCATATTCATTTGGAAGGACAGAGACCACATTGCATACGATGTCGAGAGACGCGTCTGACTCAGACCTGAAGTCGTCAGTCATTTCGTCATCCTCTCCCACTTTTTCTTTAGATGGTACTGGTTCAATTGCATTGCAGGAATTGTTGATGTAAGATTCCTCTTTTTGATTCACCACTTGGACATTGCTACTTGACTCTGGTTTGCTTCTTTCGACAGCAACTTTCTCAGCAACCCCTTTCTCAGCAGCTTCCTTTTCCGCCCTTTTTTGTCTTTGGAATCGCCTCCATTGGGACTTCGACTTGGGATTCTTGCCTTTATAATTCTCTGAGGGATAAGGCCTTGGTTTTGGCCTTTCGCCATCTTTCTTTCCAGCCATTGAAGAACCCCTCTGAACTTCAAAAATTTTCCACTTTCTCTATCCCTGGGCCTCCCTGATTGGTTGAACCCACTTATCACTAGGAGCTTTGTTGGTGGGTTTGAAGGTATTTGGGTGTCTTCCTCCAAACTTTTACTGGTTTTGATCATTTCGCCTTGGGTCGAACCTCTCTGTTCTAGCAGGTGGAACTGCCCCCCAGTTTCCTTTCCTTTTTGTTTTTTCCATTCCCTCCAGATTATCTGCTGCCTTCTTGTCGAACACAGCGCTACAGCGGGGGCACAACATAACCTCATATTTTTTCTTCTGACACCTTTGAAGGAACTCAATCAGATTCTCTTCCTCTTTAGGATACGCCACTTTTTGATATTCCTCTCCATGGCGCTCTTCATCAGTCTGCATTAGAGCTTTCTGGGATACCTCCACCATATTAACATTGGCTGTTTGCCCTTCTCCAATACTTAACTTGTTCATCTTCAGAGTGAGCCCCTCCTCAATTTCATGCTTCTTCTTTGCCAGTTCGAAATCTCCCTGGCCCTCTTTTTTATCTCCTTCTGGAGATGGCTTCTTAATGTCATGTTGACAACAGAAACCAACATATTTCTCTCTAAGATCCTCTATTATCCTTTGTAGAATCCCATAAACAGTTGGCTTCGCAGGACCATCAGTAGTCTTTGCGTTAACCTTAAAGATACCTTCGCCAAACTCAGTATTGGCTTGGTCGAAAGTATCGCCAAACTCCATGTTGTCTCCATTAAGGCCCTCAGTAGCCTTATTCTTGTCTTCGACAAAACCGTCAGTAGCTTCGTCATTCTTTATAATGTTGAGACCCTCAGTGGCCTCCTTCTCTTTCTCGATGGAACTTTCAGTAGTTCCGCCATTCTTTGCATTGTTGAAACCCTCAGTGGTTTCATCCTTGTTCACGTTGTTGAGACCTTCAGTAGCCTCCTTGTTAATGCAATTCTTTAAGCTTCCTTCTCCAAGGTATTCAGTAACCTTGATCATCACTGGTTTATTGATGAATTCTTCGGATATTTCCTCCACATCACTTTCATCTGTAGGGATGTCAGTGATCTCTACCATGTTCACATTTGTGTCAAAACCTTTAGTGGCTTCTATCATTTCAAAGCTGCAGTCAGAACCCTCTTCGACCTCCACCATGTTCACCGTGGATGGTTCAGCATAGTGGGCTTCGACCATCTGCATCGAATTTGAATCAATCCTTATTTGTGGCTTCGACTTGTCGCCGAACTTCAATCTTCCGTCACGAATGGCATTTTGCACCAGATCCCTGAAAAGGAAACATTGAGATGTTTTATGACCTATGAAATTATGGTACTTACAAAAACCTCTCTTTTTCTGTTGTTCTATAGGAGGCACTTTAGTGCCAGGTGGCACTATCATTTTGCCATCTTTAACCAACAAGTCAAATATTTCATCACACTTGGTGACGTCGAATGTATAAGTCCTTTTAGGAAACTTATCATTCTTTTCAGGTTCGACTGGGTTTTTTCCATTCGACGGAGCCAATACTTTACAAGAGTATGGCGGACCCTGTTTCAATTCTGCTAAGTCAACTTCTTGTTCGTCAAAACTAAATGATTCGGCTCTTGTCATCATCATCTTCTTGACATACCCCCACATAAGCCACTCTTTCTTTCTTATTTTTAGTTACTCTAGTTTTTTCGGCTTTTAAATGTTCGACCTGTCTCACCCTATCCGCCAATTGTGCCATATCCCTCAGATATTGAGTGTCTAATTTCTTTCTAATTGAATAGTCAAGACCACCTGCTGCCATTTCGACTAATTCATGCTCAGGCACTTGCGTGAAACATCTCGCCTTAAGTAATCTAAACCTATTTAAATAATCGTCAATTGGCTAAGAGAATTTTCTTTTAACACTAACCAACTCCTTCAAACTTATTTTCGTTTGTCCCATGTAAAATTGTTCATGGAACAACCTTTCTAACTGGACCCACGTATGGATCGAATTTGCAGGCAACGACGTAAACCAAGTAAAAGCATTTTTTGTTAAAGAACTTGGAAAATATTTCATTTTTAAATTTTCATTGTGTGCAATTTCCCCTGATTCGATCAAGTAACGGGCCACATGTTCGACAATGGATTCGCTAGTGTCCCCTGAGAATTTGGTAAACTTGGGGACTTTCCATCTTGGGGGTAATTCCTGTTGCAAAATATACTCGGACAATGGGGATGTATAACTGGGCCTTTGCAGCCCCACATTCACACCATTTCTTGCCATAATCCTTTCGACCATGGCTGGTAAATTATTTTCTGCTGGCATGTTGTTATAACACAATTGTTGCACAACATCAACAGCATTTTGGTCTCTATGGACTAACACCCTTCTAGGCTCTTGTTGGACAGGAATTTCGACATGAGGCGGTTCGACCACTACCTCTTGGTTTCTAAGGTTTACTTGAGGAACATTCGCTGGCCTCTGGTTTATTGTGGTTTCCTCTTCGACAACTACTCTGGGATTCTGAACTATTTGTTCCCTTGGTTGGGTTTGAGGAACACCAAAGAAGTCAGCAATGCGCGTCATTTATGCTGCTAATAACTGGTTCGTTTGGGTGGTGTTTTGTATTAAAGGATTAAACACAGCCCCCATTTATTGCGTTAGCATCTGCACCATATCATGGTTGCTTTCGTCCATTTGTTGCCTAATTACTTGTGCAGAATTGTTAGTGATTGTAGGCATATAAGTTTGGTATCCCATTGACACAGGCTGACCCATTCTGCCTATGTGGTTTGCACCAGACCCTGATCCTTGTAGGGGCGAAGTAACATTAACCAAAGGATCAGAGTATAACAATGACGCATTGTGCAAACTTGCCATCACAGTTGTTGGCATTTCATAAGGCTGTTCTCTATTATGTAGAGGCATTGAAAAATTTGTCGCAAATGGCCTATGAACACCCCCTAAAGGAGGAGGGGTCATATGAGGCATTTGGGGTCCAACTGTAGAGACACTAGGCGCATTTTGGGATGCCGAAAACGCTGGTGTCGACCCCGTTGATGATGGTATCACCTTTGATACAGAAACTGACACCGTATTTTCTCCTGTCGAAGGAATAGGCATTTGGTTGTTAACATTTTGATTATTATGCGCGTTTTGATTCGCCATTCTTCTTATTCTTGTTCTTTTTGGTCTTTCTTCATTGTTCACGGCTAACTTGCCACTCCTTAGAATCATACAACGAAATGAAAACTTTTTCTTCTAAGAATTTGCTATAAGAACAAAAGACAAACTAAACAAATGCACTAGGTCCCACTGGGCGTGCCAATTTGTTCGCTGGTAAATTTGACGAGCAATCTCTGGTTTCCTAATTTATGAAAATTAGTTTACTAACAGGACCAACCACACAAATCCTAGGACAAAGTGCTTTTGAAAGTGTCTTTGATTTGAATAGGAAGATATTCGTTTTGTATTTGCTAAGGTTTCTTTTAATGGTTTTCGACTAAAAGAACAAAGGGTATAATATGGCGAAAAGATAATTGAAGATAAGTTTAAACGAGAAATAAAGTAAATTGTCGAAGTAAAGGAAATGACTTGAATGTAAAATAATGAAGAAAAACTTGGAATTTTATTAAAGTGCATAAATGTAAACTGGTGTTTTCCATACATACATTTTCTAGAAAAACTCGTTTCTCTCACACGGTTACTTTGAGTAATTGTGGTAATTTGTACAAAGTTTGGAACACACTGATTCCTATCACAACTATCCTATTTATATACAAATAAAATAACTGCTAATAACAGTTACTTCCTAAAAATATGACACATGGCTTCTTGCATGTCTTTTCTCCATCAGATTTGCTCCACGCGTAATCTGCCAAAGGTAACACCCTTTTACATTCAAATTTCAAACTTCATGTCGAAACAACACATCCTTCCAGCAGTGTCGAAATGTCGAAGTCTTATATTTCAAATATCTTCTTCAATTTATACTTCCAGCTGCGAATAACAATAGTCTGTCGAAAATACTAAAAATCTCAATTTAATGGCGTCGAAAAATACCCATATACAACTGCAGAACATGGACATCTGACCTCTTACAAGCAAGAAAGATCATCTCAGCTATGAGCATAAGTGAATGATCTGAGCAAAGTCAAAAACAACCACCAGGCCCTCATTGTAACGCCCGTTTATTTAATTAAGTATTTAATTAAATATAATTGTAGTATGTTGTGTTGATTTGAGTATTTGTGTCGATTTACGTTGGTTTGTGATATTTGTGTTGATTTAAGTTGATTCCGGAATATCGGAATATTATGTTGATGTTTCTAAGTTGGTTCGAGTTGGATTAATTAATCAAGTTGATTTAAGTTGTGGAAATTTTCGTCTACGGTTAAATATGTTGATTTGGTGGTTTGGACGATTTATTTGATAGTCGGTAAATAGTCGATTTAGTCGAGAGAAATAATATTAGAATTAATATTATGGAATATAAGCGTATTTTATTTAAGTGGGCTTAGTCGTTGCGTTGGTGGTAGTATTTTGGAGGTGTATGAAGTGAAGCCCAAATAGAGTAAATAATGGTATTATTATTATTGGATTATTTTGGAAAACAAAAGAAAAGAAGTGGCAGTCAGAAGAAAAGAAAAAGGAAGTTACAGAAGTAGCAAAGCGAGGGTTTGGGAGGCACCAAAGTTGGAGAAAGAGGGATACGGGAGAATTGCCGTCGGAGCCAAGTCGGAAAAGTCGATCGGAAATTCGAGCGGCCATCAATCTAAGGTAAGGGTGGGGTTCGAATTTTATAACCGGGAATAAGATGATTAATACGTGAGATTGGGATTGTATGATTTTCTACTGTGAATGTATTAATTTTATGATGGATTGTTCTGATTTTGTGTGTTAACTGTATTGTTGAATGGTTTCTGTGGAATTCGATTATGCCGTGGTATATGTTTGTGAATGACTGGGTGAATTGGGACGATGGAGGAGTCTGGGTTGAAACCGTAAAAAAATTAAAAAGGAATTAATACGGTTTGTGTTTAAAAAAAAAAAAACATATATATGGGGGTGGCGCCCGCCACCCCTGCGTGTCAATGTATGGTGGCGCAAGCCACCCTGGGAGTGCAAAAGGTGGCGCAAGCCACCTGGTTCTTCAAGGAGGGTGGCGCAAGCCACCTGGGTTCTTCATGATAGGATGGCGCAAGCCATCATAGTAGGGGAAGGTGGCTCCAGCCACCTGTGTGCGTGGGGCCACTGTGGTATGAATTGTGGCATAATTAAAATTGGATTAACAACAGTAAAGTAATGTATTTTAGTAGAAATTAAAATAGGTTGATAGTAGAAAATGACACAAGTGAATTAGCATGTTATTAATAGGAACCAGAACTAGTGACGTAGCAGGAACATAATGTTATTACCATTAAATTCACTTAATAGAAAAATATGACAGAAGGAGTATAACTAGCTTGTAGTATTTTTCTAGTAGTAGTATCTAGTGATTTAGCAGGAAAATGAAATAACAGCAAGTATGAAATAGCAGAAAAATAAGTTAGCAGGTTTTTTGCAGAGCATGAGAAAATAGCAGCAGGAAGCTTTAGCAGAAAATGAGAGTTTAGCAGATTTTAATATTTGGTAACGGAGTTGAATGTTGATGACGGTATAATTGATAGCATAATTGTGCTTGTATCAGTAAGTTGAAAATTTTCAGCATCAGTAAAAATAAATCATTAGTGATCATAACATGTAAGACAGTACCGATTTAGCCGAATGAGAAAAATTAAGCGGAAAAATTAGTTGTTCGGAATTTAACGAAATTTGTCGAGGTAGTTAGTAATAATTAGTAGGTGATTTTAGTCGGTTTATTTTGTTGAATTTGTGTTGTATGTGTGGATTTCTTGTACAGTTGCTTATGTGGTTTTGTCCCGGTTTGTGGGCATTTTTAAGTCGTAGGTCGAAGGACCAACGTTGATGTTAAAGTTGTAGGTCGTATGACCCACGTTGATGTATATGAGTTGTAGGCCTATGGCCAAAGTTGAATCGTGTTTAATTAAAGTTGTTATGTGGTTTGTTATATGTTGTTCGGAGTTGGTTGTTGTTTGTGTTGAGTCGTTGCATCATAGCATAGCATTATTAAGTTGGCCTGGATTGGCAATTTTTAAGTTGGAGCTGTGCTCACCACGTTGGCCTGGATTGGCAAAATTACTAAGTTGAAGGCTTATGCCTTACAGATACCTCGATAACCTGGTATATTTTAAGTTGGGAGTTCTGCTCCATTGGTACCACATGCATATGCATAGTTGAGTCGCATCCTGTGTCGCATTATTTATGTTGTTTGTGTTGATTGTGTTTGTTGAAGTTGAGTAAGTTATTTATGTTGTCCAAGTTGATAAAGTTGTTCATGTCGCTTAAGTTGATAAAGTTGTTCATGTTGCTTAAGTTGATAAAGTTGTTTGCGTTGTTTAAGTTGATGAAGTCGATTATGTTGATGTTGAAGAAGTTGAATATGTTGAGTATATTTGTTGAAGTTGATGAAGGTGTTTACATTGATTTCAGAGTTGAAGTTGGTTATGTTGATTAGGTTGATTGTAGTGATTATGTCGTAAATGTTGATATGTGTAATAAGTCGATAAAGTATGTTGATAAATTGTGGATTATTGTTAAGTTGTTGTTGTTGTTGGATAGTAGTGAAATTGTATGATTCTATCTAACGTATTGATTATCATATTCTTGTTTATATTTTTCGATATCTCATCCCTTCTGTTTGAATGTTACCCCTATGTTGGTAACGTGCAGGTTAGCAGAGATGAAGGTCGTTTATCTTCATTAGTTGAGTCGGTGATGTCGCTTTGATACGTAGCACTCGGGGGTTAACGCATGTTTTCGTTTAGTTATTGGATTTTCACCATGTTGCTGAATTTTAAGTTGTTTCCGTTGAGGATATATTATTTTATGTTGTTTTGATGTTAAACACGAGTTGAACTATTTTAAAGTTGAAATTATGAATTCGTTGTGTAGCAATAAAGATGTTTTATTTTACAGAATAAATAAAGTTGTCATTTTGCCACCCGACATTTGAGTGTTATGTATCCATGATTAAATGTGATAAGTGTCGTTGTTTTGAGTTGAAAATGTGGCACCCTATTTTAATGATGAATTTTGAAACTCGGATTTATGAATTTTCGCCGGGTAGAAATGGGGTGTTACATTAGTGATATCATAGCAGGTCGGTCTATCCGGCCAAGTTGTCTAATGTCGTTTATTCCTTAGTACTCAACATGTGTGGGAAACACTGTCGGTGCTTGTTTGTTAGTTTCTGGTCGTTGTCTGCAGGTGTTGGTTTGGATTAAGTGGGGGAGAAGCTTGTCTCCCGGACGTGTTGTTGGTATGTAGAAGTTGGTTCAAGATGATGTTGATTGCAAGAGTGCAAATGTTGTTGAAGCGATGTTGTTGCAGACCGACGAGAGTTTAGACTCATGAATTCGTATCGGTCGAGTTTGAGAAGTGTGTGGAATATGCATGAGGAATTGATTGAGAATAAGGAAGTATTCCAATGGAAATGATAAGTTGATGAATCAAGTCGGTAGATTAATATGCCTTGAGTATAGTCGAATTAAAGTCGAGTAATTTTAGAGTTAGATGAAAAGAAAGGATTGTTGGTAGATTTTGGAGCAAGCGGGAGAGAGATGGAACTTATGTTCATCAATCTCAAATTCCGATTTTTGCAATTTTGGAGTAGCTGTCGGTAAAAGAGGCATAAATTTTTACTCGTGATTCCGATTGAAGCGGTTCTGGACTTTTTGGAAAGCTTATGAAATTCCCTACAGTTTGCATATACGATTTGTCTTCAGGAATTTTGTGAAGAGGGAGAAAAGTGCGTTTTAATATTCGGGTCTGATGCTGATTTTTGGGAAATTCTGCATATGGAAATTCTGAACAAGTCCCGTTGTAAGGATGATAACTTTTTACTCGTAACTCGGATTCAAGCAATTCTTGAAGTTCTGGAATCTTTACGAAATTCTATTCATTTTAGAATATGATTTTGTGATTGAGAGGTCTGTATCGAAAGAGATATCTGTGGTTGAAGTTGAGCGACTACTGCTAAAAAATTTGGAAAGATGAAGCCGAGTGTGAAATTTTGATAAGAATAATATGTTGGTAATTATAAGGATGTGACGGTATCTGAGAAAGTATCGAGATGCAATTTATGTTGAATAAGGATAAATAAGTGATGATGTCATGTGATAGTAATGTTGATAAAAAGACCGATGGTTGATTTGCAACGTTAAAAATTTTAACTTGGATAAGAGTTGTAATTGGAGCGAGCCGAGTTGGATAGTACTTGAAGTAGTAGCGATTCCGGTGTTGGAAATATATTTAATAATTGTGTTGTGCTACGAGCATGTATAAGAGATTATGTATTGGATTTTGGACGTTTTGGTATAATTGACGAAGTTGAAATTAAGGAAACTAAGAAGACGTTGATAAGCCTCAGAGAGTTGGCGGAGCATTGTGCTTACGGACTTTGGGCACAAGTTGTAGTACACTATTGTGTTGGGTAATGATGATTTATGCCACTGTTATGGTTTTCGGCTGTCTATTGACAAATTGAGGAACTGATCACCCTTAATCTCTTGTTGATAGTAGACGGAATCATAATTGATGGATAGATGTGTCGTGCAAACTAGTATAGTACGTACGTTGAATTGGTTGAAGTCAAGCCAAGTGCTGGTGGATTGTTTATTTTGTCGATGTAGATTCATTTATGAGCATATTAGTTGAATTTAAGGATGATGGCATGAGGTTGCGATTTAATTGATGAGTAGTATGGAAATTCGCAGTTGAGTTCTGGGTAATTTGAGAATTGAGTTACAAGTAGAAAAAGAAGTGAAGTTATAAGTTGAATTGAAAAAGTGGAACTTTTGGTTGGTAAATATGAGTTACTTGGTTGTGTTAATTCGGATAAGGATTTATGAAGAATTGTGTCAGTATGAGTAAAAGTCGATAATTTGGTTTGTTGGATTAGTTGGAAAGGAAAAGATGATTTATCTGGTTGAAGTTAATTGTACACAGGTACCCTATGTTGTTGTAATGATGTTGCGTGTTTAAGATGATTTTCGAGGAACGTGTAAATAGGAGATGGTAAAGTTGTAGTTATGTTTTATGATAATTGGGAAGTAGCCGCCGTTGTAATTATGTTGAACGTTCAGAGGTGTTGTCTTACAGATCTAAGTTCGAAGTATTCGGTAACTACAAAAGTGTAGAATACATGTTGGGATGGAATTTCCGAAGAGTTAAGTCGAAAGTCTTTTGTTATGTCGGTTTTGGCGATTGAGAAGTTGGGAATAAAATGGGTAGACTTGATACTTTGCAAGTAATCAGAGTGCACAGTGAACGCGTGGTGTTGTACAGTAGTCCATGCGTGAGCAACAACGATGTTGGTAGTTGGTTGCGTTGATGTCGTGTTTAAGTTGTGTGTTCGTATGTTGTTGCGTTCTAGTTCTCAAACCGGCAAATTTTTAAGTTGGTCACTCTTTATGTTGTGATGTTAAGTTGTCGGGTGTGTCGCATGAGTAGTATTCGGGTTGATTTCGTCGTTGATGTTATGAATTGTTTGTATTATACGTAGGTTGCCTTCGGAGATGAGAGTTGATTAGTCGGATGGAATCACATAGTTGGAGTAGTTGTATCGGATGAATTTTCGAGGACGAAAATGTTCTAAGTGGGGGAGAGTTGTAACGCCTGTTTATTTAATTAAGTATTTAATTAAATATAATTGTAGTATGTTGTGTTGATTCGCGTTGATTTGAGTATTTGTGTCGATTTGCGTTGGTTTGTGATATTTGTGTTGATTTAAGTTGATTCCGGAATATCGGAATATTATGTTGATGTTTCTAAGTTGGTTCGAGTTGGATTAATTAACAAGTTGATTTAAGTTGTGTAAAAATAATATTGAATATTATTTTCCGTCTACGGTTAAATATGTTGATTTGGTGGTTTGGACGATTTATTTGATAGTCGGTAAATAGTCGATTTAGTCGAGAGAAATAATATTAGAATTAATATTATGGAATATAAGCGTATTTTATTTAAGTGGGCTTAGTCGTTGCGTTGGTGGTAGTATTTTGGAGGTGTATGAAGTGAAGCCCAAATAGAGTAAATAATGGTATTATTATTATTGGATTATTTTGGAAAACAAAAGAAAAGAAGTGGCAGTCAGAAGAAAAGAAAAAGGAAGTTACAGAAGTAGCAAAGCGAGGGTTTGAGAGGCACCAAAGTTGGAGAAAGATGGATACGGGAGAATTGCCGTCGGAGCCAAGTCGGAAAAGTCGATCGGAAATTCGAGCGGCCATCAATCTAAGGTAAGGGTGGGGTTCGAATTTTATAACCGGGAATAAGATGATTAATACGTGGGATTGGGATTATATGATTTTCTATTGTGAATGTGTTAATTTTATGATGGATTGTTCTGATTTTGTGTGTTGACTGTATTGTTTAATGGTTTATGTGGAATTCGATTATGTCGTGGTATATGTTTGTGAATGACTGGGTGAATTGGGACAATGGAGGAGTCTGGGTTGAAACCGTAAAAAAATTGAAAAGGAATTAATACGGTTTGTGTTTTAAAAAAAAAAAAAACATATATATGGGGGTGGCGCCCGCCACCCCTGCGTGTCAATGTATGGTGGCGCAAGCCACCCTGGGAGTGCAAAAGGTGGCGCAAGCCACCTGGTTCTTCAAGGAGGGTGGCGCAAGCCACCTGGGTTCTTCATGATAGGATGGCGCAAGCCATCATAGTAGGGGAAGGTGGCTCCAGCCACCTGTGCGCGTGGGGCCACTGTGGTATGAATTGTGGCATAATTAAAATTGGATTAACAACAGTAAAGTAATGTATTTTAATAGAAATTAAAATAGGTTGATAGTAGAAAACGACACAAGTGAATTAGCAGGTTATTAATAGGAACCAGAACTAGTGACGTAGCAGGAACATAATGTTATTACCATTAAATTCAGTTAATAGAAAAATATGACAGAAGGAGTATAACTAACTTGTAGTATTTTCTAGTAGTAGTATCTAGTGATTTAGCAAGAAAATGAAATAACAGCAAGTATGAAATAGCAGAAAAGATGAGTTAGCAGGTTTTTGGCAGAGCATGAGAAAATAGCAGCAGGAAGCTTTAGCAGAAAATGAGAGTTTGGCAGATTTTAATATTTGGTAACGGAGTTGAATGTTGATGACGGTATAATTGATAGCATAATTGTGCTTGTATCAGTAAGTTAAAAATTTTCAGCATCAGTAAAAATAAATCAGTAGTGATCATAACATGTAAGACAATATCGTTTTAGCCGAATGAGAAAAATTAAGCGGATAAATTAGTTGTTCGGAATTTAACAAAAATTGTCGAGGTAGTTAGTAATAATTAGTAGGTGATTTTAGTCGGTTTATTTTGTTGAATTTGTGTTGTATGTGTGGATTTCTTGTACAGTTGCTTATGTGGTTTTGTCCCGGTTTGTGGGCATTTTTAAGTCGTAGGTCGAAGGACCAACGTTGATGTTAAAGTTGTAGGTCGTATGACCAACGTTGATGTATATGAGTTGTAGGCCTATGGCCAAAGTTGAATCGTGTTTAATTAAAGTTGTTATGTGGTTTGTTATATGTTGTTCGGAGTTGGTTGTTGTTTGTGTTGAGTCGTTGCATCATAGCATAGCATTATTAAGTTGGCCTGGATTGGCAATTTTTAAGTTGGAGCTGATGCTCACCACGTTGGCCTGGATTGGCAAAATTACTAAGTTGAAGGCTTATACCTTGCAGATACCTCGATAACCTGGTATATTTTAAGTTGGGAGTTATGCTCCATTGGTACCACATGCATATGCATAGTCGAGTCGCATCATGTGTCGCATTATTTATGTTGTTTGTGTTGATTGTGTTTGTTGAAGTTGAGTAAGTTGTTTATGTTGTCCAAGTTGATAAAGTTATTCATGTCGCTTAAGTTAATAAAGTTGTTCATGTTGCTTAAGTTGATAAAGTTGTTTGCATTGTTTAAGTTGATGAAGTCGATTATGTTGATGTTGAAGAAGTTGAATATGTTGAGTATATTTATTGAAGTTGATGAAGGTGTTTACGTTGATTTCAGAGTTGAAGGTGGTTATGTTGATTAGGTTGATTGTAGTGATTATGTCGTAAATGTTGATATGTGTAATAAGTCGATAAAGTATGTTGATAAATTGTGGATTATTGTTAAGTTGTTGTTGTTGTTGGATAGTAGTGAAATTGTATGATTCTATCTAACATATTGATTATCATATTCTTGTTTATATTTTTCGATATCTCACCCCTTCTGTTTGAATGTTACCCCTATGTTGGTAACGTGAACGTTAGTAGAGATGAAGGTTGTTTATCTTCATTAGTTGAGTCGGTGATGTCGCTCTGATACGTAGCACTCGGGGGTTAACGCATGTTTTCGTTTAGTTATTGGATTTTCACCATGTTGCTGAATTTTAAGTTGTTTCCGTTGAGGATATATTATTTTAAGTTGTTTTGATGTTAAACACGAGTTGAACTATTTTAAAGTTGAAATTATGAATTTGTTGTGTAGCAATAAAGATGTTTTATTTTACAGAATAAATAAAGTTGTCATTTTGCCACCCGACGTTTGAGTGTTATGTATCCATGATTAAATGTGATAAGTGTCGTTGTTTTGAGTTGAAAATGTGGCACCCTATTTGAATGATGAATTTTGAAACTCTGATTTATGAATTCCCGCCGGGTAGAAATGGGGTGTTACACTCATGGCCAATAAGAAGTGGCTATGACACCTAGTTATCTTAATTCAGTTAATTATAAAAGAAATACCATAATATTATAATATATTGTACTATACAATTAAAGAAATAATAATTTTTTACTAAACTATCTCTTTTCCTTGTGATTATGAAGGATAACAATGAGTCTGAGGTACAACCAAAGAGATTAAAGGTCCATCATAAAAGCTTAGGGGTTCTATTACAAATGTCACATACATATGACTAAAGAAATCAAAACTCCAAGATGTTAATGCACACACACATAGAAAGCAAGTCACAAAGTGGAAAATATCGACTTAGAGCCATCTTGGTAACTAGCCATTCTAGAGGCAGTGGTGAGTCTGCCGTACGTTAACCTTAAACCATGTTTTCACCTAGGGGCGGTGAAATAGTGTCAACCCTTGGTCGGACATGGTCCCTAGAGACTTCCAATAAACTTTGAGTATAAACTCGGAGAAGAAAGCTGCATCCCAGAGAAACAAACCCAAAACCAAAAGTAAAATTGTGAAAATTGGTAAAAATACAAATAAATAACAATATATATATATATATATATATATATATATGTGTGTGTGTGTGTGTGTGTGTGTGTGTGTGTGTGTGTGTGTGCTGGGTACAAAAAACAACAAATATTTATATATGCTGGGTACAAAAACACTAATCCATCAAGGATATCATCTTCCTATTTTTGATAGTCTCATCAAGACAAAGGCATGACTAGCTACAGAGTAACTTTCTTCTATTGACTTAGCTAATTCCTTAGGAAGAGCAAGATTCCCGTGGCGCATCTCACGGAGGCCGTCCTCGACCTTTTTATGACTATTCTAAGATTCTTTAAGAGACTTTTATAACTTTTCTATCTTTCCCTGGACAAGACCCAAAGATTAGTTTGCCTCGTCTAAAGCAGCCTCCACCTTGGATAAAGATGTCTGAGTAGAAGTTAAACCTTTATTCTTCTCCGTTACTTCTCGGGCAAGAAACTTCACCTACTTAACCAGAGTGTCAGTATATTCAAAAGGCTCCATAATGACCTCCATAGCCATAAATGAGTCAAAAAAAGGCCAAAATGGCAAAGGAAGTAGAAAGATCTCTCTCACATGTTACTAATGGCAGAAAATGCCAAAATGGCGCTTCATAAGCCTTTTGTACCCTATTCATTCACGAAAGATCGTACAATCCACTACACACCACAAATGGTTGAAATCTCCTCGAAAAATTGTCCAAAATAATAGAGTGCTCTAAGGAAGAGAAGACATCACCACTGACTAGCGTAAAGACACACATCAATTTCTCCTAGCGAAACGTTACCTATCACAAGACATTTAATGTGCATGTTTCCAAGGGCGATGACGTCCCATTAAAGACCTTCACATTTCTAGATCCCGTGGTCGACCAGAGGCGTGTGTTACAAACCCTCGTCATGCAAAGCAGAAATAAGGGCTTGAAGGTAACTGTCCCGAACCGTCCACAAGGCCAAAAGGGCAAAGACCCAATATCATAATAAAATGGATAAATGCAGAACATTTAGTCTCAATTTTTCTCTATGCGTAAGCAATTCAATACGCAAGGACTTTTCTAGGCGTCTAGATAAATCAAACGGATGATCGTAATCCACGCTTTTAGTTACCAATCGTTTCTCTTATTTATGAAGAAAATAATTTCATTTTCAAGTATTTTTACATCACTTTTTACTCTCATACTAACTTGAATGCTAGAGTACTAATCTTGCAGGTTAGTCTTCTCTCCATTACATCAGAAAATCAAAACTACTGCAACAAACTCGACCTCCACATCTATCGACAAACTCTAGTTCCACTACGGAACAATTAAATAAAAATTAAATTAAATTTTATAAACAAGTAGTAATTTCGTGTGTGTGGAGAAATGACAAACCCAACCTAGTAAAACATCCCAAGTGATAAAACACAAGGCAACAAAAACAAACCCAAACCTTTAGTCATTCTTCTTTCTTCTCTAGACTAACTAGTATAAGACCCGTGCGTCCGCACGGGTAAATTCATTTATATCTTAAGATCATTTGAAAAGGCTTGGTTGTTGTTTTGATATATAATTGATATTATAAAATCACTAATAACGGCAAATATTAAAAAATAAATACGTAACAAATTACCAACATTATAAATCCAATATGCCTAATAACTATAAATATTTATAAATATCATTAATAATTATAAATATTTATAAATATTTAGTTGATTAAAAAAAAGTATTGTGGTGATAATGTCCCGTGAAAATAGTGAGTTTCAGTGATAAAATTCATAGAAGATTGTAAAATTTACAAATATCACTCTCATTGTTTCCTTAGAATACAATAATAAATTGATAGTTTGAGTGATAAATTTAATAATTTATAGTACATTGAAAGTCAACGCACATTAAAAGTAATAATTATACAATGAGATCTAATTGGTTGTGTCCCGTGTGACAATAATATTAATTCAATCTTATTTTCAACATTACACATACTTTAAGCAATGTTGCATATGACCAAATATTTAACAAATCCATCAATTGAATCATTTTTGATAATAATATAAATAAGAAATGGTTGTATTGAATAAAAATTGTCAATTATTTTGTTCAAGAATTTCCCTTAACTAATTATTTTGTAAAATTGGTTTATGAAAAGTGAACTTGATATTTTGTAGATGCTCCCATTAATGTTTTCAAGTGCACCTTTTCTTCCATTGCCATTCTACTATCAAATATCACACATGAGTGGCAAACTTCACTACAAGATGGTTATACAATGCTCACCATATTTTAGATCTAGGTTGCTACAACATTGTTTTGTAAGGGTGTGTTTGTTTCAAGTTAAGAAATAACATTCCTAGGAATTTTATTCCCATCATTATTATTACTTGGAATAATATTCCTATTCAAGTGTTTGGTGAAAACTAAATTTCCTAGGAATGTTTATAATATTTATTTAATTTAAAAATTATAAAAAAGTAAAATAAATGAATAAATGTGAGTAGTAGTGGGGAGTTGTAGTTAGTTAAACTTTATTCCCATAGGAATGTTGGATTCCTACCCTTTAAGCCTTGGAATAAAAATAAAAGAATTATGTGTAAATAAAATTCCTAGGAATAAAATATGCCTTGGAATAATTTTTTTAAAATTGAATCAAACATGGGAATGTTGCATTCCCATGACAATATTCCCGGGAATATTTTTTACAACCTTGAAACAAACACACCCTAAGAACATTGAAGATAACATAGGGAAAAGAAAGACATGTTAAAAGGTCTGGTCTAAGAAAGAAAAGAGAGAGGCATCATATGGTAAGAGATATATATATATATATATATAGAGAGAGAGAGAGAGAGAAGTATTTGAGATAAAAATGAATAATAGAAAACTCATTTGTCTAGTCACGTGAAGTAAGAGGCATAGTCTGTACTTTGCATTTTTCTGAAAATGCGAGTCTCAGGACTTAATTGTGTAGTCATAACTATGAGAATAAATGGAGTAGTAGTAATACAACTGTAATGGAGTATAGTCAATAATTGTGACAATTAAGATGAAAAAAGCAGAAGAAAAATGACTACCAACAAATATCCTTCTTGAAAAAAAATAAAGAATTATCGACAACCTTGCAAGGAATCAACGATTTATTAGTATAGTTGATAAATTTAGATTTATATATAAATTTGAAATGGGTTATTTAATTATAAAATAAATAATACTTATATAAATTCAATTGTATAAAATAACTATACAACAAAAAAAATGAGACATATGAGATGGAGAAAGAAAATAAAGTAAAATTTTGACATTTAAAAATAAAGATTTTACCTCGTTCAAATTGATACAATTGTTTATTAAAATAAAATAGGTATTGTGTTGAAATTGACATGTAAGATGTAAAGTTAATTATTTGCACAAAATTTAAAAATAAATTTTGAATTTTATTATAATTAAAAAATAAATTAATTATCAATTTTTGTAATAATAAATAAATACCACTTATTAAATATGTTTGACTGGTAAAATATCAGACGAAGTACCCCTTCCCTTGGTATAACTGGTAGAATTTGTCTGAAATCACCACCAAAAACTAAAATCTTATCTCCAAAAATTTTCTTACATGCAACTTTATCATCACTCATAATATCCTTTAGTGACTTGTCTAGTGACTCAAAACAAAATTTATTTTCCATAAGAGCCTCATCTCATATAATTAGCTTTGTTAGTTTCAATAGTTCTGCAAGGTCAGTTTTTTTTTCTCAATGTTATAAATGGATGATTTCAGACATGGAACATGGATCTTGAATTTGGAATGTGTTGTTCTTTCTCCTAGTCAGAAGTATTGTTATAGCTATAGTTCAATACTGGATGTATTGTATGCCTATACCAAAGTTTGTCATCAAAAAAATTAATGCCATTTGTAGGAGTTTTATCTGGACAGGAAAAGAGAATATTAGTAGCAAAAGCTATGTGGCTTGGAAAAAGATATGTAGGCCTTTTGCTCAAGGTGGTCTCCAAATTTTTGATTTAGAAGTGTGGAATGATGTGCTGCTCATGAAGTGTTTGTGGAACATATGCAGTAAAATAGATAACCTATGGGTCAGATGGATTCACACATACTACTTAAAGGAAGAGGAGGTGATGAATTATGTGATAAAAGCTAACAACTCTTGGATCTTCAAAGGTATTATGAAGCAAAGGGATAATATTCAGAAAGTTCATGGGGCTTGGCATACTGTAGTTGCTAGAAAGAAATTCAAGGCATCTGCATTCTATTATGAAATCATTGAAGATGGTGGTAGGGTGAATTGGAAGAGTATCATCTGCTGTAATAGGGCAAGGCCTAGAGTAGTACATTGTCTTTGGATGGCCTGCCATAGAAGTTTACCTACCAAGGATCGGTTGAAGAAATTTAGAATGATCAATGAAACATTTTGTGCTCTTTGTAAGGTTGAAGAAGAATCCATAGACCATTTATTTTACTGTTGTGCCATGACTATACCCATTTGGGAAGCTGTTTTGAAGTGGTTGGATATCAAGCATAGGCCGAAGCAATGGCAGGATGAAATCGAGTGGATTTGTGAGAACTCCAAAGGTAAAGGTTGGAAGGTGTCCTTCTTCAAAATTGATGCTGCTGAGACACTTTATCACACTTGGAGATATAGGAATAATATTGTCTTTGGCAATGTTTTTGACAAGGATGTAAAGAATATTATAGATACAATTATTTTCAAAGGTTGGCAAAATGTAAAGATTAGGAGACATTTAGTGCAATACATGATGTAAATAGTCCTTAGGTTGGTTGGATCCTTTTGGATCACCATGCTGTATTAATGTTTTTTTGAATTAATATATATCTTCTTTGATTAAAAAAAACTATCAATTCCGCTTGATGCTACATTCAACACAATATCACATTTAGAATGCAAAACTGCAGATAATGTGTTCCACATGAAAATCTTACTCCAAGTTGTTCGTCTACGTGAAAAAAATGGTTATTGTAATAATATATGCAACCAATGAATTATATGTTAATGTATTTTTTGTAAGAAATGTTTTAATAATGGGGCAGGAAAAAGTATATACACCATTGGTTGCAAAGCCATAGAGTATATATTTATAACAAAATGTAATTGTAGCAGAAGTTCTATCAACCATACAGTAATTCTAACACAATGTAATTATAATATAATGTAATTTTAAGCATTCATACACTATATAACTATAAATCAATTTCTATGAATTTCTAAGCAACCATATGTTGTAGGCATGCTACATTAAAATAGAAGGTAATAGAATGAGTCATATATTCTAGTGATGTCATATTTAAATAGGATATATGAGGATTTTTAATATTTAATTTGGATATATGAGGATTTTTAATATGATGCAACATGTAATTATAAAGTTGCATATTTCTTGGTGTTTAAATGAGGCAGCATGTATAATAAGGTTTGAGTAGTAATTAGTAAAATGGTTTTGCAATAGCATGCATAATAAGAAGGTTTGAGTAGTAATAAGTAAGATGTATGTAATATTTGTAATAACTGTTAATTTGTGAAACATTTCTTAATAAATTTCATTCTAAGCTATTGGATCATATTGTCTTTCATCATAAATCAATCCATTTTCAAAGAAGTTAAGGACATAGTTTTTTGGATATGTCATTGGGTTAAAATCTTTCAAGCTTTGTCAATTTTTTTGTAGCATGTTGATAGACATGAGGTTTCTATTCAATAGTGTATTATAGACAGCCAATAGATAGAGTGTGAAATTTATTCAGCAGGTACAATGTCATAATGATGTAAACATGAACTTTAGAGAAACATGTTATTTAAAAACAAAATTTTAATGAGCTATGCAAGCAAACCAACTATTTATTCGAGTGTTATATTTATAATTTTTCAAGTTAACCTACAGTTCATTGATTGGTCAATGTGATGACGGGTTCATTTGTATATGGAATAAAATGCCTATAGATACAACATATTGGTGAATATTAAACACCAATATTCAAACATCTAAGAATTGGAATGAATTTCCCTTGAAGTTAACATATGTCAAGTGGCAATTTGTCTCAATGTATAATTGCTATATAATGAAATGGAAAAAGACTAACTTCCAAGAATTTATATATTATGATATAGTATGATATAATATTATATTTAATAAATATGTATGGACACAATACATAATAGTAAAGCAAAATTTAAGTGAAATTGGTTGGAAATTGACACAGTTGACATTGAAGTGGAAACTTTTAGTTTCATAAGATTGTGATAGATAGGAGGGTATTTTCCAACGGATACAACAGGATGATAGAGAGGATGTTTCTTTAAAGCAGGGAACTGTAGCAAGTATTGACAGGAGGTTCAATGACATATTGATGTAGACCTGAACCTTAGAAAATTATGGGATTTAAAAACATAATTCTAATGAGCTATGTATAAAAACCTGTACAAAAATGTTATCTCATACACACTTGCACAAAATATTTCTCATACACTCACACAACAATATCTATAATAGCTAAATGGATATCACAACATCAAAGTGTTTACCTTGAAAATTAGCAAACAACTGCTGGTCTCCTAATTTGCGAAAATTAGTTTACTTGCAGGATCGACCATACAAATCCTAGGACAATGTGCTTTAAGAGTTTCGACAACATGTATAGAACTCAAACATTTTATTCATTAAGTTCATCATTGTTTTTCATAAATTGATGTGATTTGGACAGAAATGATAAAATTTGGTTCTTAAAAGAAGTAACGAAAAAAACGTAATCAAAGTGCAGGAATGAAATTGCAGAAATGTAGAATAAATTGCATGTAAATAACTTAAAACTTCATTGAAGTGTAAAGAATGAAATTGGTGTTTTTCCAAGCGTACATTTTCTCAATGATAACTCTTTTCTCTCACACGGGTACTTTGAGTATTTTTTAGTAACTTGTACAAATTTTGAATACACATACGGAAATCTAACACTATGACTCCCTATTTATATACAGTCGAAATAACTGCCACTAACGGTCACCGTTTCTAACGAAGATAAATGGCATTCAGCATGTCTTCTCCCCTTAGATGCATTCCACGCGTCTTCCTTTCAAAATCAAAATTCCCTCCTTTATTTGAATTTCAAACCTTCGCGTCAAACGTCACTTCCTAGTCTTCGGTCGAAAACTCTTTCAAACTCTTAGAAATATTTCTAAGTCTTTTAAGTCTTCTCTTCTTAGCAGGAAGATAGCTTTCGACTGAACCTCCTTATAGCCATGTTTCTGTCGAAGCTTCATAAACTTCAGATATTCTCTTCCTAGGGAGAGAGACTCTTATCCCAGCGTCAGGCATCAAAATTAGGAGCCAATAAATTGCCCCCCCCCCCCCCCCCCACAAATGTCTTTTTCGACATTACTGAAGAAAAAGGTCATTTTTTATAGTAGCATTCGACGCCTTATTTCCACTTACAAGGATATTGATACAATTAGAATTCCCATGTTTTAACTGTTCAGTTTCTTCTAAACCACTCAATGGCGTCATGGTCATCATGACAATCTCTGAAAAATATCTCCTCAAAGCGCATCAAATCACTAGCCATCATCATACCTCCTAAAACCTAGGAGATAGTGGGGTATAGGTAGTAACTGCCACCATCCCATCTATCATCCCTAACGAGACACGTGTCCCACTACAACATTAGTCATTTAATGCTGATTTGAGGTCTGTTGATCTTCCGTAGCTTTTAAATAGTCCCTCCTTAAACCATTTTTTTCTTTTTACGCTTCCAAACTCTTTGCTTTCTTTCTGAACCTCTCAGAAAAACAAAAACCCAAGTCTCTTGTTCTTCAGCCATGACATCTTTAACCTCCAACATCAAAGACTCCAGGAAAATCCAAAAACCAAAGGAGCCCAAGACCCAATCTCAGCTTCCTCCTTTCGCTACGCTTGCTGGGCCCAAGATAGTGAAGAACCTGCAATGCATCCTGGAATCACTTGAGAATGAGAAGAGGTCTATCTACGAATCTCAGGTATTGATCCATGTTCTCGTTTCTGGTAAGCCACATGCGTTATCTGGCCCTTTATCTGCTCTAGATACTGATTTCAAGAAAATTAGTGATTATTTCCCCTCCTACCATAAGACAAAACCCATAGGGCAAACTAACAAGTCTAAGGTAGAAACTGATGCCCCTGATGTTGTAGCTCTCAACAACATAGACTTACGGTACATGAACGACAGATCTAGGATCTTTAGGGCAACTTCGTTGTTCAAAGATTTTGATCTTTATTTGAGCTGGCTAACCAAAATAGAAAAGGTTACGGCCCAAACCTGGAAAAACTTAGGAATCTATGACCTTATCATGCTGTCGAAAACAGGACCTGTATATTGTTCGACACTGCTAGTTTCATCCATTTACTTTTGGGACAACACCCATTATACCTTTTATCTCCCTTATGGGATGATGACCACGACATTATTTAATGTAGCCGCTATTAGTGGGCTGAAACCAACTGGGAAACCTTATGACCCAGAATTTGACTCTGAGGACCAGATAGGTTTTGCGTTTGCCAAGCCTACCTACATGAACTTTATCAAGCACTATTATGACCCCAAAACAATTTATGTCACTGATCGAGAACATATAGCTTTTTTGACTGTCTGGCTGTCGCACTACGTATTTCGCTCAAAATCCTTGCAAGTAGCCATAAAATTTCTCACACTTGCCACCCAACTTCACTATGGTCGGGATGTTTGTCTGAGTGAAATGATTCTAGGGCACCTCTATGAGTTCTTAAGTGAAGGTGTCGCTCAACTCAAAGGGCTAGCTGCAGGAGGGAAGCTGTTACTATCAGGGCCCTTCTGGCTTCTTCAACTTTGACTGAATGCTTCTTTTGAAGCCAGCCTCCCAAACAAAGGATTTGTCAAAGACGAAGCCAAAGAAATCAAAGAGTGGCACATCGAAGGGACCCGCTTAGTTCATCTAACCCCTACCGAAGAGGGACAATCGCTCAGTCAAACATTTTTTAGCTTTATCAAGATGTTCGCCAAGCGCCATGAGTTTACTTCAAACATGCCCCCTATTGCTAAAAGGAAATATGGCCCTGAGTGGTTTACTAGGCCTTTCCCTACCTCTGATAAAACCCAGGAAGAAGAATCAAAGTTAATCTGGGAGGCCTTTCTGATTCCTCGACTTTTGACCCTTCGACTCAATTTGGGCAGAGGTCAAGTCTCTTTGATTGCTTACCAACCCAATTTGGTTGCTCGCCAGTTTGGTTTGGTTCAAACCCTTCCCAAATGCTTATATTAGAAGAAAAGACACCTCCTTCTCCATCACACCTACTACACTGAAGAGATAGTCGCAATACAGATGACTCGCTATGCATACAAAGCGTTTCTCTCTCCAATCGAATTTGAGCCTAGTTACTTCTGCACTTCATAATTTTACCAGTGGTGGTCGAAGTACTACACTGAGAAGTTTTTTGATGTTGCTTCCTTCACACAGCTGATTGACAAAGCTTTTCTCTTTGTGCAGGAGAAAACCAAGAAAGGTAATTCTACACACATCAAGGAAATCTAATCATTCCAAAAATTCTTTGAAACTATTTATCGCCCAGATGATCTTAGTCGAACCGTTTGCGAGGCTGCTGTTACCCTGAAGGAATTTTTTTTAAAGAAAATGGAGAACTTAAAGATACCTTCGTACGTTCCTCCTGAGAAATGCTACGAAATTGCTTTCAATATATTTCCTCTCAAATTCCCTCGACTGCCATCTACTGACTTTGGAGTGGCACTTGTCCCTTCATTTCCAAACTGGTTTGTCTGTGGGGATTCTATAAAGATCCTTTGTCAATAATCGAAACCAAAGGCTCAACGGGTGGTTCCGACTAAGTACACCCTAGATAGTTTCAAAGGGCCACTTCATATCGGTATTGAAGATGTTCGCATCGAATCCGAAATCTATGAAGGTGTGGAATGAAAATTGTCAAATATTATATTTCCCTTACTTGACTGTTCTTACTGACTAGTGACTATTTTGTTTATCTGCAACTGTCAAACTAAAGAAACCTGCAGCCAAAAGACCAGTCGAATAAGATGAACCACCCACAAGAGTAACTTTTATTCCCTAACTTTTCTTATGCTGTGTATTGTCATGCTTTCTAATATTTTGATTTTTCTCAGAGCTCTCGAAGACCACCTCCTACTCCCCAAAGGAAGAAATCCAAAAGGGCTACTTCTCAAATTGTGCTCGAATCGGATGACGAGGATTAATCTCCGCCTGATGATCAACAAACTAAGAAGAGGAAGAAACAAATTAGGATTACTGAGACTTCGAGTCAACCTAAGGTAAAGGCAGCAAAGGTATCTCAAGCATCTGTTGCTCGAATGAACTTGGAGTCTTCTCCTCAAGGCACATCGAAGACAGCCTCAGCTCAACTTGAAAGTGATAACTCCAGTCCTAGAGTCGAAGAACTCAAGGTAATTATAATTTACCTTAAACTATTTACTTTACCGACCTTCTTTTATTTTAATCCTAACCTTATTTTTGTTATTTCAGGATGGCACGGGTACTTCGACCCAACCAACTAACTCTCCTCCTCCAACTACTTTCCTTGCCCCAGTCAACAAACCTATTGTGAAAGAAGTTCCAACTTCGTCTGCACAACAATCTCAGACCAGTGGTTCTGAGCAGGAGGACCAGGACCAAGGCATTCCTGAAGTAGTGAATTTAGAGACAACGACTATGGATAAAGGCAACACCCTGGGTGAGAAATCTTCTGAAAACGACTCCCTAGTGGTCGAACTCTCAGGAAACAAAGACCCAAATAATGTTAATCCAGATGCTGTTGTCCAAGACGACGAAATGGAAGAAGAAGAAGAAGATCATTTGATGTTTCATGCTGAAACTGGTGGAAACAAATATGATGATGAAGATGGCATCGATGATGATGATGATGGTAAAGGTGAAGGTGAATTTGTCAAAGGGCAAGCCCAAGAAGAAAACATTGCTACTCCTAAGGTTGATGTCACCGCTGAGAGTACTAAACCCTCGACTGAGACACTTTTTGCTTACTCTGAAGAAGAACTTAATCGTCTTAAAGCCACCAACCCTCGTGAATACCTAAAAATTATTCTCAGCAAACGAGTGAGTTCCTCTGAGAGCAGCGTGAGTGCTTCGATGGCTTCTGGAGGTCAACCTTCGAGCAAGCCTCCAAATGAGGCCCTTCTAAAGATCAAAGAGAAAGTCTTCAAAGGTAACCTCTTCAGACTTCTAGAATCTGATGCCACTGCCTCTCTTCAATTGAAGGCTCTTCTCAAGCAAGTTGATCTCCAAACTGTTTCCACTGAAGTTGCCACCATCATTTTGGAACTTGGTACTATGATTGATTAAGTTACCGTCGATCTAAAATAACTGCCTCAGATCAATAATGCACTTGAGACCATATCTGGGAGTGAGGCTACTGCATGGACGGCTGATGCTGAGTCAGAAGCTAGGGTGGGAGAATTGGAGAAGATGAAGGAGCAACACACTAAAGATATTGAAGGCAATAAAACAAATATCGCCAACTGGAAAAAGCAAATCGAAGAATTGCAAGCCAAGATCTCCAAAGCTGAACAACGCAACGCTGAACTGCAAGCCTTTGACAAATCTAAAGTAGTCAGAGAACTGAAACTTGCACTGGAGTTCCTTGACAAAGCTCGACAGTTAGAAGGAGAGGTTACAGCACTAAAACTTGACAAAACCTCATGCGAGAGACGTCTTGAGCTCCAAAAGTCGAAGTATCTCAAGATGAAGAGCAACCTTCATTTTTAATTTGCAGCTTTCGATGTATTTGTTTTTAGCACAATATTTCTCAGCCCCTCGAGGCTTTTATGTAATGAATTGAGCCATTCTGGCAGTTTTATACAAAGTTGGCTTCGACCAATTCCCTGCAATTACTCATAAATAATTTTCAATTCTTGAAGTACAGGTTTATATTTTTTCAAATACTTACCATTTACTTTCAAGATTCTTTTATCTTCACCTACCTCTTCGATCTCATAGGCACCATTTGGAAAAACTTGTATGATCTGAAAAGGACCCTCCCACTTAGGGGACCATTTTCCTAAAGACCTAACCTTTCGATCCATAGGCAAAATTACTTTTCAAACCAATTCTCTAGGAGAAAAAGTCTTGACTTTCACCTTTTTATTGTAAGATTTTTCTACCCTTTTCTTTTGTCTTTTTAACAACTCCAAGGCATTAAGTCTTTCTTCATCTAAATCTACCAACTCATCTAACATCATATTCCAATAAGATTCAGAAAGGATCTCATGATGCCTTTGGATCCTTGTTGATTATAAGTAGATTTCCACAGGTAAAACTGCATTGTGGCCAAAGGTCAAACGAAAAGGAGTAGTATTAATTGCGTCTTTGGGAGAGGTTCGACATGCCTAGAGAACCTGGTCTAATGTCTTATGCCAATTTCTTGGCTTTTTTCCCACATGTTTCTTAATCAACCCAATCACTACCTTATTCGCTGCCTCCACTTGACCATTAGCCTGAGCATAATGTAGTGTAGAGGTTAACAACTTGAAACCCATTTCTTTAGAGAATTCTTGCATCTTTCGACCAGTAAAAACAGATCCCTGATCCGTTGTAATAGTTTTTGGGATCCCAAATCTATAGATAATGTGTTTCTTAATGAATTCGATCACATCCTCTTGGTCGACATTTGGTAAAGGTATGGCCTCGATCCACTTTGTAAAGTAATCAATACATATCAAAATGTACCTTTGACTCTTAGACGATGCTGGTCGAATCTCGCCAACCAGATCTAAAGCCCAACCTCTAAAGGGCCATGGTTTAACTATGGAGTGTAATTCGCTTGCAGGAGCATGTTGTATACCTGCATGCACTTGGCATTCTTGATAGCCTTTAGCGAATTTGATACAGTCTTTTAACATGGTAGGCCAGTATATGCCTTGTCGAAACAAAAGCCATTTCATCTTGTGACCTACCTGATGTGCCCCACATGCCCCACCATGGACAATCGAAAGGGATAAATACGCTTCTGATTCACTAAGGCATTTAAGCAAGACCCCTTCAGGAGTCTTTTTAAATAATTCACTACCCAAAAGAACATAGCTCAAAGCACGATACCTGATTTTATGCTCTGTGGATGTTGTTGGATTTTGCAAATATTCCACTATTGGCTTCCTCCAATCTTCGTCCGTCAAACTATCCACAGCCAAAATTTCAAAATTTTCCTTATCAGCGTACCCTAACTTTGTAGCTTCCAAATCTGATGGTGATAATCTAGTCGACATGACTATACCTCTTACTTCAATGGCTTTTTGCAAACTTTCCTTTTATATTCTGTAGCCAGAAGCAATTTGTGCTAAGTCATGATTTGACTACTGGTTCTCTATTCGAGGGATATGTCGAATTGTTACCATATCGAATCTTTTCAAGAGTCGATTGGCTATTACAAAGTACATGATCAAATTTTATTTGACACATTTGTACTCCTTTATTATTTGCTTTATGACTAACTCTGAGTCGCCCATTATTTTGACTCGAGTTGCCCCAAATTCCAATAAAATTTCAAGTCCGGCTATTAAAGCATCATATTGTGCCTCATTATTTGAACATAAGCGTTCGACTTTATACTTGAATTTTGTTGGAATTTTATTAGGAGAAATAATTAGAACTCCTATACTAGTTCCATTTTTATGACTAGAGCCTTCGAAGTATAATTTCCAAGGTTCTAGTTCAATGTAGTCCAAAGACTTTTCATTTATAGCATGGTCGACTATGAAATCAGCCACCACTTGTCCCTTGACAGCTTTTAGAGGTAAGTATGTCAAAGAATACTCAGTTAATGTTAACGCCCACTTTCCAATTCAGCTATGTAAAATTGGTTTGGATAACATATATTTTATAACATCGAAATGAGAAGAAACGAAAACATCCACTGGTTTTATATAGTGCTTCAATTTCATACATGAAAAGTATAAACATAAACACAATTTTTCGACTACACTATATCTAGTCCCCGCATCGTTCAAGACCCTACTGAGGTAATAAATGGATCTTTCGACACCATTCTCATCCTCTTGAGCCAACATGCTCCCTAATGTCTTGTCCGACGTAGATATGTACAGCCTCATACTCCTACTTCTACAAGGTGACATCAAAATTGGAGGATGCGTCAGGTATTCCTCGATCTTGTCGAAGGCATCCTGCTGAGCTTGCCCCCACTCGAAGTTTTCTTTTTTCAGCCGAAGTAGAGGGGAGAAGGCTTGTGTCTTGCCACTAAGGTTGGAGATGAACCTTCTGAGAAAGTTGATCTTGCCAAGTAGAGACTGCAATTCCTTCTTTGTAGATGGTGTTTTCGCTTCCATTATTGCCTTGGCCTTATTTCAATTTATTTCGATCCCTTTCTTATGGACCACAAAGCCAAGAAAATCGCCCGCCTACACACAAAACACACATTTGAGAGGGTTCGTCTTCAAGCCAAACTTCCTCATCCTTTCAAAGGACTATCGAAGATGGTCTATGTGACTTTTTCCTGAAACAAACTTAACAACAATATCGTCAATATAAATCTGCATGAAAGTCTCAATGAAATCGTGAAAAATCGAATTCATTGCTCGCTAGTATGTTGCCCCAACATTTTTTAAGCCAAAAGGCATCACCACCCATTCGTAGGTGCCTAAGGCTCCAGGGCATCGAAATTCTATTTTAGGAACATCTTCCTCAGCAATAAAAATTTGATTGTAACCAGAGTACCCATCAAGCATACTAAGGTACTCATGGCCTGCGGCAGAATCGACAAGCATTTCTGCCACTGGCATAGGATATTCATCCTTTGGGGTAGCAGAGTTCGAATCTCGAAAATCTATGCATACCCTTAGTTTGCCATTTTTCTTTATTACTGGAACTATATTGGCAATCCATTCGACATACCTGGTCGTGCGGATGAACTTGCATTTGAGGAGCCTTTCAACTTCTTCTTTAATCTTTGAAAGGATCTCTGGTGTGAATCACCTTGGAGTTTGCTTAACAGGCTTCCTCCCAGGTTTTATTGGTAGCTTTAGTTCGACCCGATTCCTATTCAGATCGGGCATTTCGTCGTAGTCCCATGCGAAATAATCCTTGAATTCCTTCAGTAACTGGACTATTTCGACCTTGAGTTGGGGGCTGACTTTTGCACTGACGTAGGTGTTTGCCTCAAAAATTAGCAAACAACCGCTGGTCTCCTAATTTGTGAAAATTAGTTTACTTACAGGATCGACCATACAAATCCTAGGAAAATGTGCTTTAAAAGTGTTGACAATTTGTGTAAAAATCAAACCTTTTGTATGTCATATTCGTCATTGTTTTTGTAAATCAATATGATTCAGACGAAATAATAAAGTTTTGTTCTTAAAGATGAAATGGCGAAAACGTAATACAAATGCAAGAAGGAAATTGCAAGAAATGTAAAAGAAATTGCAAGTAAATAATTTAAAACTTCATTGAAATGTAAATAAAGAGAATGGTGTTTTTCAAACATACATTTTCTCAGTAACTACTATTTTCTCTCTCACGGTTACTTTGAGTATTCTTGAGTAACTTGTACAAATTTGGAACACACACGGAAATCTAACACTATGACTCCCTATTTATATACAATCGAAATAACTGTCAACAACAACTATTTTCCCTAATGCCGATAAATGGCATCCTGCATGCCTTCACCTCTTAGATGCATTCCACCCGTCTTGCTTTCAAAACAAATTTCCCTCCTGAATTTAAATTTCAAAATATCCGTCGAACAAGGTCTTCGTACCATTATGTCGAAAACATTTCCAATACTTAAAAAAAATCTCCAACTGTTCCATTCCAACTGCACACTTGTTTTCGACTGACCTTCTTTCACCAGAACTGAACTACTGTCGAAATATCCTGGCAAATCTCAAACTTATTTTCTGAACAAAATCCAGGCGTCGAAATTAGGAGCCTACAAATTGCCCCCAGAAAATGCATTTTCGATAAAGGAAGAAAAGCATTTTTTGACAATATAATTTGACGCCTTCAATAGTTCGACGAACGACTGTTCACATGACTTGACATCTATGACGTCAGAGTCATCATTACACTTTTTCTAAAACGTCTCTTCAGCCCAGACCTAAAATAATTGCTACCGTCCAATCCATCCATTCATAACTACCACGTGTCCCACGATCCTTTTCATTAAATGGAAAGTTTCTTAAATCGTAACCGCTTCAGTCTTCTTCTTTACCATCTATAAATAAGTTGAAATTTTTCTCTATTTACTTTTTCCCACTTCTCTTTCTTAAACAAGAACTCACTTCACGCAGCTTCATCTTCCTAACTCTTTCTCTGAACTTTTCTACGATCAGCCATGGCTTCTTCCACAGTTCCTCAAGGAAAGAGCAAAGACTCCCAAAAATCCAAAAGCCTGTCACCTGTTTACAAGATTCTTGGTCCAAAGGTTGTGGGGAACCAGCAATACATACCATAACCTCCCAATGAAGAGGAAAAAATATGCATTTACCAGTCACAGGTATTGATTCCTATTTTAATTTCTGGTAAATCCCATGCAATGTTAGGACCTTTACCTGATTTAACATTAGATCCCTTAAAAGTAAAGGAATTTTTCCCAGCTTATCATTGTTATAAGCCAATAACCAATGGAGTTAGGCCTAGGACTGAGCAAGAAAAAACCATAGATGAGAAATTCAAAGTAGATGGCCAAGGATCACCCTCTGGAGAAGCCATAAATCTAGAGTACATGAACAACTTTAGGATTTTTAGGTCTTGCCCCCTGTCGAAAGATCCATCTGATTATTTAGCTTGGCTAGCAAAAATAGAGGTAGCCAAATCTGAAGCTTGGAAAACTATGGGAATTTTCACCTTATCCAACTGTCGAAAGTACAACCTGGATATTTCCCATCTATGCTTTTGGCTTCCGTTTACTTTTGGGATAATACCTACAACAATTTTCATCTTCTTTATGGAATGATCACCCCCACCCTTTTCGACGTAGCTACCATAACTGGCCTTAGCCCACTTGGAGTGGATTATGATCCCTATCTCTTGTCTGACGACTCCATAGGTTTCGACACCAATAAGCTACCTTTACCTCCTATATCGCAAATTACCATGATAAGGAAACTAAAGAAGTCTCTGATCAAGAGCATGTAGCCTTTTTAGCCCTCTGGCTGTCGAGATGTGTTTTCTGCTCCAGATCTCTCCAGGTGGCGAAACGATATATCACCATGGCGAATCAACTTCATGCTGGACACCGGCTGTGCCTCAGTGAGATTATCCTAGTCAATCTGTATGAATCCCTTGACGAAGGAGTTACTTTACTGAAAAACATTAAAGATAAAGGAAGTCTTTTGTTGTCGGGATCATTTTGGCTCCTACAACTGTGGCTCAATGCCACATTCGAAACTTCTCTACCCAATAAAAACCCTGTGGACGAAGCTGCTCTGAAGGATAGAAAGGTTGAAGGAACCAGGCTGGCGCTGCTAACACCAAATGACGAAGGTCTGAGCCTTCAGCAAACCTTTACTGACTATGTTATGATGTTTGCTAAACGTCATAACTTTACTTCCAATATGGCTCCTTTTGCCAACAGAAAAATTGGACCAGAGTGGTTTACCAGGAAATTCCCTTTAGAGTCGAAAGCCCAAGAAGATGAATTCCTCAATGTCTGGGAATCTTTTCTAACACCTAGGCTCTTAGCCTCCAGGATCAATCCCTCAAAGCTGAAGATCTCACTTGTTAATTACCAACCCAATCTGGTGTCTCGACAGTTTGGGTTAATCCAAATAAAACCCAAACCCCTCTTTTCGAGGAAAGGTTCTCTGATACACTACAACATGACCCATATCGAAGCTGAGTGTACCAAGCTGCTGGAGAAATACTCAAATTTGGTCGAAATTCAACCAGTGCCTTTTAAACCCAAATTCCTCTTTACTCAAGAGTTTGATGAATGGTGGAGGGATTACTATAATTCCCAATTCTTCGACGTGCCTTCTTTTACTATTCAACTGACCAGAGCTTTCGCCCTTGTGCAGGACAAATCAAAGAAAGGTACTTCAAGACACATCAAAGAAATCCAAGCATTCCAGAAGTACTTTGAAACTGCCTATTGGCCCAACGAACTTAGTCGAACCATAAGCGAAGCATCCGTTACTTTGAAAGAGAAATTTACAAGAAAACTGGATGAGATAAAACTACCTTCATACGTTCGACCAGATCAACGTTATGAGTTAGCTTTTAACCTCTATCTACCAAAGTTCCCTCCTCTACCATCTGCCGAATTTGGGGTGGCTTTTAGCCCTCCATTTCTAGATTGGTTCACTTATGGGGATTCCATGGAAATTCTTCGCCAAGACTATCAAAAACGCGCTAAGCGAGTGGTTCCAACTAAGTACACCTTGGACAATTTCAAAGGCCACCTTCATATTGGCATAGAACACGTTCGCGTGGAAACTCCTATATATGAAGGTGTGGAATGGGGAGATATTCGACACCACTTCTTTTCATTTACATGTTTTTTTTAACTTCGTACTTAACTTTTTCCTTCTTTTTTTTTAGCCATAAAAATTCCTGCTAAGAAACCGACTACCGTCGAAGGGTCAACTGCAGAGGCTGAGGAATACCAAAAAGACACTACCAAGAAACCCGTGGCGAGGGTATAGTTTCGCCTTTCCCTTGATCATTATCTTTATTTATTATTATTTTTCTGAGACATACTAATGAAATCTCTTTTTGTTTTACAGGGAAGTCGGAGACCTCCTTCGACGCCAAAGAAAAGAAAAGAAAAAGAACCTGATGTTCATGTTATTGAGTCTGATGATGGTGACGAATCACCCAATCAAACCAAACCTTCAAAAAAGAAGAAGAAACCGTCGAAGCCTCAATAACCCAAACATTCTGCCTCCAGAATATTGGAGAAGACTCCTCACAAAAATCCTATCGAGTAAGTCACCCCGGCCCCAGTAGAAAGTGAGAATTCTAATCTCAAGACTAAAATTTCCCAGGTAAGTTCTTTTCGCACATCGACGGTTAAAACCATTTTCCCTTATGATAAAGATTTTGACTTATTTATCCTCCAGGTTCTTGTCGATACTCATGGACATCCCCTTGTCCAAGTTCTTCCCAAAACCAGCAGTGATCCCACTTACAAGCCAATAAGCTTCTCCAAGCCTTCCCCAAAGGACTCGACCAAAGAATCTGCCACTAAAGTGAATCAGCCCACCACCGTTTCTGAAAAATTACCCAAGATCACTACCACAACCCCTACTCAGGATGTGATCGAAGAAGAAACTGGTCGTGAGGACGATATCTTAGTTAACATTGGTGGGGACACTGTGATGCCCAATGCAACACTGACTACAGAAGGTGATCCTGAAGATAACTCCCCCATCAATTTAAAAGAGGGTGACGAAGAGAAAGATGGGGAAGTTGACACTGATGACGAAAAGGAGGAAGCGAAAAATTGCGAAAGGTAAGCAACTCCAAGGGTTGCTGCTGATGAAGAAGGAAGAAACGACAAGCAAAACCTTGATGATCATCTCAAAGTTGCATCAACAAACACAACTTCGACCAATCTCTCTCATGAGAAACTTGAAAACCTGAAAGTGCAAAGACCATTGGAATATCTGAAGGCCATGCTTAGTACACGTTACAACTTTTGTGACACCCCCACCAGCAGTTCGACCACCTCAGGGACTATTTCTGGTGCAAAATCCATGGACGAAGTGCTGACCTAGATTCGAGAGAAAATCCTCAACATTGATTTGTTCAAACTCTTAGAGAAGGATTCGTCCGCTCAATTCGACTTGAAAAAGGTCTTAAAGCAAATCAATGTTCTGGAGGCTCCTCCTGAAGTGGCTGATGTTATTGTGGATCCAACCACGCTGATTGACCTTGTGGTGGCTGACTTTAACCGACTTCGAGATTACTCGAAAAAACTTGAGAATAAGTCGGAAACACAACTTGCTGAGTGGGATGCCGCCTCAAATTCTACCAACAAAGTAACTGAATTGGGGAAGATTTCTGAACAAAATAAGAAAGAGGCAGCCAGTTATGACGAAAACATTCTCAAATGGGAGAAACAAATTGTTGTTCTTCAAAACAAAATTTCTCAAGCTAGAAAACGCAAAGAAGAACTGCAACAAATCAACCAAGTGGAGATGGCTAAAGAGCTTGAAGTTGGGGTGCATCATGTCGAAAGGGCTCAGAAGCTAGGCAAATAAATTGAAGAGCTTTCGACCAGCAAGGCCCTCTGCGAACGTCATCTTCAGATTCAGTGGTCCAAATTTGAGAAACTGAAGAAGTTTTTCCCTGTTTAAAACTTGTAATTTTACTTGGCCCTTTGAGGCCCTATTTTGTAATGACATTTAAGCCATTCGTTTGGCGAAACGAATTTCAATCCACCATGTTGGTTGTTTCTTTTTGCATGGTTATTCGATTTCTATCTTAACTTCTTGCAATATGGGCTTATACTTTTTCAAATATTTCCCATTTATTTTCAGCACTCGCTTATCTTTGTCTAATTCTTCAACTTCATATGCGCCGTTCGAAAATACTTTAGTAATTTGAAAGGGCCCTTCCCACTTAGGGGACCATTTTCCCATAAGTCCATTTTTCGATCCATGGGAAGAATAACTTTCCAAACGAGGTCACCGATCGAAAATACCTTGCTTTTTACTCTTTTATTGTAGGAATTTTCCACCATTTCCTTTTGTCTTTTTAATAACTCTAGCGCATTTAGCCTTTCTTCGTCTAAATCAACCAACTCATCTATCATCATATTCCAATATGAGTCTGATGGAATTTCATGATGCCTTTGGACTCTTGTTGATTGTAAATATATTTTGACCGGCAGGATTGCATCGTGACCGTGTGTTAGTCGAAAAGGCGTTGCATTTGTAGCTTCCTTAGGAGAGGTTCGACAAGCCCATAGAATTTGGTCCAAAGTTTTGTGCCAATTCTTTGGTTTCCTTCCCACACGATTCTTTATCAAACTAATTATAACTTTATTTGCTGCTTCGACTTGTCCATTGGCTTGAGCGTAGTAAGGCGTTGATGTGAGAAGTTTGAACCCCATTTCTTTCGCAAAAGATTGCATATTTTTACCAGTGAAAACAGATCCTTGATCCGTTGTTATAGTCTCTGGGATCCCAAACCTATAGATGATGTGTTTTTGAATAAATTCGATCACGACCTCTTGATCCACACTCCCTAAAGGTATGGCTTCGATCCATTTTGTGAAATAATCAATACCCACCAAAATAAACTTCTGACTTTTTGATGATGCTGGTCGAATTTCTCCGATCAAATCTAAAGCCCAACCTCTAAAGGGCCAAGGTTTTACTATAGAATGCAACTCACTTGCAGGAATGTGTGGTATCCATGCGTGCACCTAGCATTCTTGGCATCCTTTCACGAATTCGACGCAATCTTTTAACATGGTTGGCCAATACATTCCTTGTCGGAATAACAACCACTTCATATTATGGCCTACTTGATGTGCACCGCATGCCCCACTGTGTACATTCGACAGGGCTATGTATGCCTCAGATTCGCTTAGACACTTAAGTAATATCCCTTCCGGAGTTTTCTTAAATAATTCGTTACCCAAAATAACATAACTCAAAGCTCGATACCTGATTTTTCGTTCGACTGGTCCTGTTGGATTTTGTAGATACTCTATTATGGGCTTCCTCCAGTCTCTAATCGTTGAATTATCTATGTTGAAAATTTCAAAATTTTCTTCGTCAGTGTATCCTAGCTTTATCGTCTCCAAATCTGATGGGGATAATCTGGCTGCCACGACTCTTCCTCTAATCTCAATGGCTTTTTGCAACTTCTCCTTTGATGCTTTGTAGCCAGAAGCAATTTGCGCTAAGTCATTTGCCTCCTGGTTTTCTTTTCGAGGGATATGTCGAATCATAACCATATCGAACCTTTTCAAGAGTCGATTGGCTATTACAAAGTACATGATCAAATTCTCTTTGACACATTTGTACTCCTTTGTTATTTGCTTTATGACTAACTCAGAGTCGCCCATTATTTCGAACCGAGTTGCCCCCAATTCCAATAAAATTTCAAGTCTGGCAATTAAAGCCTCATATTCTGCCTCATTATTTGAACATAGGCCTTCGACTTTATACTTGAATTTTGTTGGAATTCTATTAGGAGAAATAATTAGAACTCCTATACCAGTTCCATTTTTATGACTAGAGTCGTCGAAGTATAACTTCCGTGGTTCTAGCTCGATGTAGTCCAAAGACTTTTCATTTATAGCGTGGTCGACTATAAAATCAGCCACCACTTGTCCTTTAACCGCTTTTAGAGGAAAGTATGTCAAAGAATACTCAATTAATGCTAATGCCCACTCTCCAATTCGACTATGCAAAATTGGTTTGGATAACATGTATTTTATAACATCGAAATGAGAAGAAACAAAAACATCAACTGGTTTTATACAGTGCTTCAATTTCATACATGAAAAGTATAAACATAAACACAACTTTTCGATTACACTATATCTAGTTTCTGCATCGTTCAACACCCTACTGAGGTAATAAATGGCTCTTTCGACACCATTCTCATCCTCTTGAGCCAACATGCTCCCTAATGTCTTATCCGACGCGGATATGTACAACCTCATACTCCTACTTCTACAAGGTGACATTAAAATCGGAGGATGCATCAGGTACTCCTTGATTTTGTCGAAGGCATCCTGCTGCGCTTGCCCCCATTCGAAGTCTTTCTTCTTAAGTCGAAGTAGAGGGGAAAAAGCTTACGTCTTCCCACTAAGATTGGAGACGAACCTTCTAAGAAAGTTGATCTTGCCAAGTAGAGACTGCAATTCCTTCTTTGTAGATGGCGCTTTCGCCTCCATTATTACCTTGGCCTTGTTTTGATTTATTTCGATCCCTTTCTTGTGGTACTACAAAGCCTAGGAAGTCTCCCTCTTGCACACCAAACGCACACCTGAGAGAATTCATTTTTAAACCAAACTTCCTCATCCTTTCAAAGGACTGTCAAAGATGGTCAACATGAATTTTTCCTTTCAAAGGACTTAATAACAATATCGTCAATATAAATCTGCATGAAAGTCTCAATGAAATCGTGAAAAATTGAATTCATTGCTCCCTGGTATGTGGCCCCAACATTCTTTAAGCCAAAAGGCATCACCACCCATTCATAGGTGCCTAAGGCTCTAGGGCATCGAAATGATGTCTTAGGAACATCTTCCTCAGCGATAAAAATCTGATTATAACCAGAGTACCCATCAAGCATACCAAGGTACTCATGGCCTACAGCAGAATCGACAAGCATTTCTGCCACTAACATATGATATTCATCCTTTGGGGTAGCAGAATTTAAATCTCGAAAATCAATGCATACCCTTAGTTTGCCATTTTTCTTTATTACTGGAACTATATTGGCAATCTATTCGACATACCTGGTCGTGCGGATGAACTTGCATCTGAGGAGCCTTTTTACTTCTTCTTTAATCTTTGAAAGGATCTCTGGCGCGAAACGCCTTGGAGTTTGCTTCACAGGCTTTCTCCCAGGTTTTAACGGTAGCTTCAATTCGACCAAATTCCTGTCCAAACCAGGCATTTCATCATAGTCCCAAGCGAAATAATCCTTGAATTCCTTTAGCAACCGGACTATTTCGACCTTGAGTTGGGGATCAACTTTCACACTTATGTAAGTTGGTCTTTCTTCTACCCCCGACCCTAAGTCAATTTCTTCGAGCGGATCCTGAGCCATCATCTTGATATCTGCTGCTAGTGGATCCTTCTCAAAGCCCAAAGGCTCATCATCATAAATCGCGTCAAGCCTCTGGTTTTGCCATTATCCCAAATCTTTGTCAGGTGGATCTGGGTCAAAGTCCTTCCCAGGACCTTGTTGATCTGCTTCGATCTCAGTGGCTTCGATAACCATGTACTTTACTTTGGCTTCTAAAGCCGCTTTGAGTTTATTCTCGGCTATATAAGCCGCGATCTTTTCAAGAACTAGTGACTCACTCATTGTCACTAAATTTGCTGCCCTAGCCAGTTGGCTGGATGTGCGAGGTTCAAAAAATATAATTTTCCTCGCCAACTACCTCTCTATCCCACTGAAACCCGTGGGTGGGATGAAGGTATAGTGAGTAGAAGGCGTTGTCAGTTGGCGTCATGTCGAAGGTTGCCGAACTACAACGCGCTATATGAGCCAGAATCCTGTCGAAGCTTCGCCTTTCAACCTGGTTAACTTCAGCCAGAAATTAACTCTGGTCAGCCTCTATATTCTTGACAATTCCATCAGTACACCAAGTTGTTATTCTTTGGTGCATCGATGAAGGGACAACACCTATGCCGTGTATCCATTCCCTGCCTAATAGCAGGTTGTAATTTGCCTTTGAGGCAATTACCATAAACATTGTCGACCTGGTGATGGTTCCGACTGTTAAATCAACTTGTATCACACCTATGGTGGTTCCCACTTTACCCTCGTAATTCGACAACACCATGTTATGAGGCTTGGTGTCGGAATCATCCTTTCCAATCTTTTTAAGCATGTAATGCGGCATCAGATTGACTGTCGCTCCTCCATCAACCAAAATCTTGTTCACCCCTATGTTACCCACCTTTCCTTTGATAAACAAGGGTTTCAGGTGACTCCTCATCGAATCATCTGGCCTTTCGAAAAATGCGTTTTGTTCTTCCACGCATCCATTTTTCATAATATAATAAAAAATAGGCCTATGTCTTGCCGTTTCGACTTCCATAGCTTCCTCCTCCTCTTTTACTTCCATTATCTGGTCATACTCCCTGGGGAGTACTGAGACGATGTTACACATTACATCGAAAGATGCTTCTGACTTTGAGTTAAAATCATCCTTCATCTCATGATTCTTAGTTACGTCCTCCTTCGACGACATTTGTTTTGGAGCAACAGACTGCTTGTTATCCTTCAATTCCTCTTTCTGATTCGAGGTTTGCACATTGCTGCTAGTTTCTGGCTTGGCCTTTTTTGCAGCCTCCTTCTCTACTTTCTTTCTACGTTGAAACCTTCTCCATTGTGACTTCGTCATTGGGTTCTTACCCTTGTAATTTTCAGACGGGTAAGTCATTTTCTTCGACTTTTGGAATTCTTTCCTATATGATATGGAAGATCCCTGTTGCACTTCGAAATCCTTCCACTTCCCTTGTCTTTGTCCTTGAGCTTATCGGATTGGATTAACCCATTTGTCATCTGGAGCCTTGTTTGTGGGCTTGAATGTGTTAGGGTACCTTCCTCCTAACTTCTGCCTATTCTGGTCTCCTCTTCTAGGGTCGAATCTTTCTCCTCCTGCTGGCTGAGAAGGTTTCAAATTTCCCCTTCTTTTCGCTCTCTCCACTCCCTCCAGGTTTTGTGCTTCCTTTTTGTCGAAGAAGACACTACAACGAGGGCAAAGCATTACTTTAGACCTTTTTCTCTGGCATCTATAGATGAAATCTGCAAGGTTTTCCTCTTCTTTGGGGTATGCCAGTTTATGGTACTCCTCTCGTCTACGTTCTTCGTCAACTTGCATTGAAACGTTCTGAGACACCTCTACCATATTCACGTTGGCAGTTGACTCTGTTGCAATGCTTAATTTATTCATCTTCAAATTGAGGCCTTCATTGACCTCATGTTCCTTCTTGATACGGTTAAAACCTTCAATGGCTTCCTTTATTGGTGCCTTTGGAGGCAAACCCTTGGTAACATGTTGGCAGCAGAATCCGACAACCTTCTCCTTTGGATCCTCCATGGTCATGCGAAGGAGGCCAATAACAGCCTGTTTGTAGGAACCCTCAGTAGTTCTTTTGTTGATCTGGATGAAACCGTCAGTAGTTTCATTGTTGATATGGGCAAAACCGTCAGTAGTTTCGTTGTTGATTTGGACGAAACCATCAGTAGTTTTGTTGTTGCTTTGGACGAAACCATCAGTAGTTTTGTTGTTGACGCCATCAGTGGCCTCAAAAATGTAGTTCTCTATGATCTTTCCGTCAAAGTCTTCAGTAACCTTGATCAATACAACCTGGTTTACGAAGTCATCAGTAACTTCGACCATCTCACACTTGTCGACGGGATCTTCAGTAATCTCCACCATATTCACATTGGTGTCGAAGCCATCAGCATCCTCGATCACATCCATGTTGTCGTCGAATTTATCAGCAACCTCAACCATGTTCACCATGGATGGCTCCGCGTAATGGGCCTCCGTCACTTGCAAAGGATTCGAATCAATCTTCATTTGCGGCTTCGACTTGTCGCTGAATTTGAGCCTTCCATCTCTAATTGCATTTTGCACCAAATCCCTGAAAATGAAACATTGAGACGTTTTATGACCCAAAAAGTTATGGTATTTGCAAAAACCTCTCTTTTTCTGTTGTTCTAAAGGGGGTATTTTAGCACCAGGCGGTACTATCATTTGACCGTCTTTTACTAACAGATCAAATATTTCGTCACACTTTGTGACGTCGAACGTATAAGTTCTTTTGGGGAACTTCTCGTTCTTTTCCGATTCGACTAGGTTTTCCATTTGATGAAGCCAATACTTTGTAAGCATATGGTGGACCCTGTTTTAATTCTGCCAAATCAACTTCTTGTTCGTCGAAATTTGATGATTCATCTTCGTCATCATCCTCACAAACCCCGACATACGCTACCCTTTTTTTTTTATTAGCCCTAGCTTTTTTGGCTTTCATTCGTTCGACCTGTCTAACCCTGTCAGCCAATTGGGTCATGTCTCTTAAGTACTGGGTATCTAATTTCTTTCTAATTGAATAATCGAGGCCACCAGCGGCCATTTCGACTAACTCTTGTTCGGGCACTTGCGTAAAACACCTTGCCTTGAGCAATCTAAACCTATTCAGGTAATCATCAATTGGCTCTGAGAATTTTCTCTTGACGCTAGCCAATTCCTTCAAACTTATCTTTGTTTGTCCCATGTAAAATTGTTCATGGAACAATCTCTCTAATTGGGTCCACGTATGTATCGAATTTGCAGGTAATGTGGTAAACTAAGTAATAGCATTTTTCGTTAGTGAACTAGGGAAATATTTTATTTTCAAATTCTCATTGTGCGCTATTTCGCCTGCTTCAATTAAATAACGCGCCATATGTTCTACCGTCGATTCACTTGTATCCCCTGAAAATTTTGTAAACTTGGGCACCTTCCATCTATGGGGTAAATCTTGCTGCAAAATATATTCAGACAAAGGAGAAGTATAACTGGGCCTCTGTAAACCCACATTCATCCCATTTCGTGCCATAATCCTTTCGACCATGGCTGCCAAATTATTTTCTGCTGGCATATCATTACAACGCATTTATTGTATAACATTATCATCATTTTGGTTTCTATTTACTAATAAAACCCTTGGTTCTTGTTGAACAGGGATTTCAACTCCTGGTGGTTTGACTACTCCTCCTTGGTTCAACACTTCCGCCCGAGGGATATTTGGTTGTCTTTGATTTATAGTAGGTTCTTCTTCGACGGTTACCCCTGGGTTCTGAACTACACGTTCCCTTTGGGGAGGTTGAGGCACACCAAAGAAATCGGCAATATGCGCCATCTGCGCTGCCAATTGCTGGTTTGTTTGTGTTGTATTTTGAATCAAAGGGTTAAATACAACCCCATTTGTTGGGTTAACATCTGAACCATATCATGGTTACTTTCGTCAATTTGTTGCCTAATTAGCTGTGGAGAATTATTAGTAATATTTGGCATGTATGTTTGATATCCCGTTCCTAAAGGTTGGCTAATCCTACCCATATTATTTACACCAGAACCGGATCTTTGTAAAGGCGAAGTTACATTTACCATTGGATCTGTAAACATTGATGATGCATTGTGTAAACTTGCCATTACTGATGTTGGCATTCCATATGGTTGTTCTTAACTAAGTGGAGGCATAAAATAACTAGACATAAAAGGCCTATACATATTTCCTGAAGGAGGAGGGGTCATTTGAGGAATTTGAGGGCCCATGGTAGAGAAACTAGGCGCACTCTGAGGAACCGAATACGCTGATGTCGAACTCGCGGTTAATGGTATGGCCTCTGATATTGGTATTGAGGCCGTACTGCCCCCAGTCGAAGGAATAGGGGGTGGTACTCCATCATTTGTGGAATTCTGATTGTTTGGCGGATTTGGATTCGCCATTCTCCTCACTTGTCTTCTTCTGGGTCTTTCTTCGTTGTTTACGGCTATCTTGCCACTTCTTAGTCTTATACAACGAAATGAAGAAGATTTCGTAAGATTAATGTAAAAATTAAAGGTTTTAAATTGTCAATAGCATAAGGTCCCACTGGGCGTGCCAATTTGTTTGCCTAAAAAATTAGCACACAACCGCTGGTCTCCTAATTTGTGAAAATTAGTTTACTTACAGGATCGACCATACAAATCCTAGGACAATGTGCTTTAAAAGTGTTGACAATTTGTGTAAAAATCAAACCTTTAGTATGTCATATTCGTCATTGTTTTTGGAAATCAATATGATTCAGACGAAATAATAAAGTTTCATTCTTAAAGATGAAATGGCGAAAACGTAATACAAATGCAAGAAGGAAATTGCAAGAAATGTAAAAGAAATTGCAAGTAAATAATTTAAAACTTCATTGAAATGTAAATAAAGAGACTGGTGTTTTTCAAACGTACATTTTCTCAGTAACTACTTTTTTCTCTCTCACGGTTACTTTGAGTATTCTTGAGTAACTTGTACAAATTTGGAACACACACGGAAATCTAACACTATGACTCCCTATTTATATACAATCGAAATAACTGTCAACAACAACTATTTTCCCTAATGACGACAAATGGCATCCTGCATGCCTTCACCTCTTAGATGCATTCCACGCATCTTGCTTTCAAAATAAATTTCCCTCCTGAATTTAAATTTCAAATATCCGTCGAACAAGGTCTTCGTACCATTATGTCGAAAACATTTCCAATACTTAGAAAAAATCTCCAACTGTTCCATTCAAACTGAACACTTGTTTTCGACTGACCTTCTTTCACCAAAACTGAACTACTGTCGAAATATCCTTGCAAATGTCAAACTTATTTTTTGAACAAAATCCAGGCGTCGACCCCAAGTCGATTTCTTCGAGTGGATTCTGTGCCATCATCTTGATGTCCGCTACTAATGGATCCTTTGCAAAGCCCAAAGGCTCATCGTCATATATTGCGTCGAGCCTCTGGTTTTGTAAATCTCTCAGATCTTTGTCAGGTGGATTTGGATCAAAGTCCTTTCCAAGACCTTATTGATCTGCTTTGATCTCATTGGCTTCGATAGCCATGAACTTTACTTCGGCCTTTAAGGCCGCTTTGAGTTTATTCTCGACTATATAAGCCGCAATCTTCTTCAGAACTAGTGACTCACTCATTGTCACTAAATTCGCTGCCCCAGCCAGTTGGCTGGATGTGTGAGGTTCCAAAAATATAATTTTCTATGCCAACTACCTCTCTATCCCACTGAAACCCGTGGGTGGGATGAAGGCATAGGGAGCAGAAGGCGTTGTCAGTTGGCGTCATGTCGAACATTGCAGAACTACAAGGAGCAATATGAGCCAGATTTCTGTCAAAGCTTCGCCTGTCAACCTGGTTTACTTCAGCCAGAAAGTAACTCTGGTCAGCCTCTATATTCTCGACAATCCCGTCGGCACGCCATATCGTTATTCTTTGGTGCATCGACAATGGGATGACACCTATGCCGTGTATCCATTCCCTGCCTAACAACAGGTTATAATTTGCCTTTGAGGCAATTACCATAAACATTGTTGACCTTGTGATGGTTTCGACTGTTAGATGTACTTATATTACACCCATGGTGGTTCCCACTTTACCCTCGTAATTCGACAATACTATGTTATGAGGTTTGGTGTCGGAATCATCCTTTCCAATCTTCTTGAGCATGTAATGCGGCATCAAATTGATTGTCGCGCCTCCATCAACCAGAATCTTGTTTACCCCTATGTTGCCCACATTTCCTTTAATGAACAAGGGTTTTAAGTGACTTCTCATCGAATCATCTGGTCTTTCAAAAAATGCGTTTTGTTCTTCCACGCATCCATTGTTCATAATGTAATAACAAACAGGCCTGTGTCTGGACGTTTCGACTTCCATGGTCTTTTCCTCATCTTCGACTTCCATTATCTGGTCATACTCCTTGGGGAGTACTGACACAACGTTACACATCATGTCAAAAGATGCTTCTGACTCTGAGTTAAAATCATTTGTCATTTCATCATCTCTGGTTACGTCCTCCTTTGAGGACACTTGTTCTGGAGCAACGAACGATTTTTCATACTTCGATTCCTCTTTCTGATTCGAGGTTTGAATATTACTGCTGGTTTCTGGCTTAGCTATTCCTGCAGCCTCCCTTTCAGCTTTCTTTTAACGTTGATACCTTCTCCATTGTGATTTCGTCATAGGGTTCTTACCCTTGTAGTTTTCAGATGGGTAAGTCATCTTCTTAGACTTTTGGAATTCTTTCCTATATGATAAGGAAGATCCGCATTGTACTTCGAAATATTTCCACTTCCCTTGTCCTTGGGCTTGCCGAATTGGATTAACCTATTTGTCATCTGGAGCCTTATTCGTAGGCTTGAATGTATTAGGGTACCTTCCTCCTAGTTTCTGCCTGTTTTGGTCTTCTCTCCTGGGGTCGAATCTTTCTCTTCCTGCTTGTTGAGAAGGCTTCCAACTTCCCCTTCTTTTTGCTCTTTCTACTCCTTATAGGTTTTATGCTGCCTTTTTGTCGAAGACGGCACTACAACGAGGACAGAGCATTACTTCAGACCTCTTTCTCTGGCATCTGTGGATGAAATCTTCCAGGTTTTCCTCTTCTCTAGGGTATGCTAATTTGTGGTATTCCTCACGTCGACGCTCTTCGTCGACTTACATCGAAACATTCTGAGACACCTCCACCATGTTCACATTGGCAACTGTCTCTATGGCAATGCTTAATTTGTTTAACTTCAAACTGAGGCATTCATTGACCTCATGATCCTTCTTGACACAGTCGAAAACCTCAGTGGTTTCCTTTGTTGGTACCTTTGGACACAGATCTTTGGTAACCTGTTGGCTGACGAATTCGACAGCCCTCTCCTTTGGATCCTCCATGGTTCTCTAGAGGAGGCCAACAGCAGCCTGTTTGTAGAAACCTTCAGTAGCCCCTTTGTTAACCTAGACGAAACCATCAGTGGTCCCGTTATTGATTTGGACGAAATCATCAGTAGTCTCGTTGTTGACTTTAGCGAAACCCTCAGTAGTTTTGTTGTTGATTCTGGCGAAACCTTCAGTAGTTTCGTTGTTGACGCCATCAGTGGCCTCAACAATCTAGTTCTCTATAATCTTTCTGTCAAGGTTTTTAGTAACCTTAACCATCACAACCTGGTTTTCAAAGTCATTAGTAACTTCGACCATGTCACTTTTGTCGGTGGGATCCTCAGTAACCTCCACCATATTCACATTACTGTAGAAGCCGCCAGCAGCCTCGATCATATCCATGTTGTTTTCGAAGCCTTCAGCAACTTCGACCATGTTCACCATGGATGGCTCAACGTAGTGGGTTTGCACCACTTGCAAAGGGTTCGAATCGATCTTCATCTGAGGCTTCGACTTGTCGCCGAATTTGAGCCTTCCATCTCTGATTGCATTTTACACTAGATCCTTGAAAAGGAAACATTGAGACGTTTTATGACCAAAAAATTATGGTATTTGCAAAAACCTCTCTTTTTCCTAAAGGAGGCATTTTAGCATCAGGTGGTACTATCATTTGGCCATCCTTAACTAACAGATCAAATATTTCGTCACACTTTGTGACGTCGAACGTATAAGTTCTTTTGGGGAACTTGTCGTTCTTTTTCGATTCGACTGGGTTTTTTCCATTCGATGGAGCCAATACTTTGCAAGCATATGGCGGACCCTGTTTTAATTCCGCCAAATCGACCTCATGTTCGTCGAAATTTGATGATTCGTCTTCGTCATCATCCTCATAAACTCCGACATATGCTACCCTTTCTTTTTTATTCTTGTTAGCCCTAGCTTTTTTGGCTTTTAGTCGTTCGACATGTCTAACCCTATCAGCCAATTGGGCCATATCTCTTAAGTACTGGGTGTCTAATTTCTTTCTAATTGAATAGTCGAGGCCACCTGCGGCCATTTCGACTAACTCGTGTTCAGACACCTGTGTAAAACACCTTGCCTTGAGCAACCTAAACCTATTCAGGTAATCATCAATTGGCTCTGAGAACTTTCTCTTGACGCTGGCCAATTCCTTCAAACTTATCTTTGTTTGCCCCATGTAGAATTGTTCATGGAACAGTCTCTCCAATTGGGTCCAGGTATGTATCGAGTTTGTAGGTAGTATGGTAAACCAAGTAAAATCGTTTTTTGTTAGCGAACTTGGGAAATATTTTATTTTCAAATTTTCATTATTCGCTATTTCGCCTGCTTCAATCAAATATCGCGCCACGTATTCGACCGTTGATTCACTAGTATCCCTTGAAAATTTCGTAAACTTGGGAACCTTCCATCTTGGGGGTAAGTCTTACTGCAAAATATATTCAGATAAAGGGGAAGTATAACTGGGCCTCTGCAGGCCCACATTAATTCCATTTCGTACCATAATCCTTTCGACCATGGTTGCCAAATTATTTTTTACAGGCATATCATTATGTCGCATTTGTTGTATAACATTATCAGCATTTTGGTTTCTATTAACTAATACTACTCTTGGTTCCTGTTGAATAGGGATTTTGACTTCTAGTTGTTCGACTACTCCTCCTTGGTTCAACACGTCCACCTGAGGGATATTTGGTTGTCTTCGATTTATAGTAGGTTCTTCTTCGACGACTACTCCTGGATTATGAATTACACGTTCCCTTTGGGGAGGTTGAGGGACACCAAAGAAATCGGCAATGCGCGTCATTTGCGCTGCCAATTGCTGGTTTGTTTGTGTAGTGTTTTGAATCAAAGGGTTAAATATAACCCCAATCTATTGGGCTAGCATCTGAACCATATCATGGTTGCTTTCGTCGATTTGTTGCCTAATTACTGCTGCAGAATTATTAGTAAGGTTTGGCATATATGTTTGATACCCCGTTCCTAAAGGTTGGCTAATCGTACCCATATGGTTTATACTAGAACTGAATCCTTGTAAAGGAGAAGTTACGTTAACCGTTGGATCTGTAAATGTTGATGACACATTATGTAAACTTGCCATCACTGATGTTGGCATTCCATACGGCTATTCTTGATTTAGTGGAGGCATGCAAAAATCGGATATAAAAGGCGTGTACATATTCCCTGAAGGGGGATGGGTCATTTGAGGAATTTGGGGTCCTACGGTAGAGAAAATAGGCGCACTCTGAGGGATTGAATGCACTGGTATCGAACCCGCTGTTGATGGTATAGCCTCTGATACTGGTATTGAGGCCGTATTGCCCCCAGTCGAAGGAATAGGGGGTGGCACTCCATCATTTGTGGAATTCTGATTGTTTAGGGATTTGGATTACTCGTCTTCTTCTAGGTCTTTCTTCGTTATTTATGGCTATCTTACCACTTCTTAATCTCATACAACGAAGTGAAGAAGGTTACGTAAGAATAAATGCAAGAATAAAGGTTTTATGTTGTTAATAGCACAATGTCCCATTGGGCGTGCCAATTTGTTTGCCTTGAAAATTAGCAAACAACCGCTGGTCTCCTAATTTGCGAAAATTAGTTTACTTGCAGGATCTACCATACAAATCCTAGGACAATGTGCTTTAAGAGTTTCGACAACATGTATAGAAATCAAACCTTTTATTCATTATGTTCATCATTGTTTTTCATAAATTGATGTGATTTAGACAGAAATGATAAAGTTTGGTTCTTAAAAGAAGTAACGAAAAAACGTAATCAAAGTGCAGGAATGAAATTGCAGAAATGTAGAATAAATTGCATGTAAATAACTTAAAACTTCATTGAAGTGTAAAGAATGAAACTGGTGTTTTTCAAAACGTACATTTTCTCAATGATAACTCTTTTCTCTCACACGGGTACTTTGAGTATTTTTGAGTAACTTGTACAAATTTTGAATACACACACGGAAATCTAACACTACGACTCCCTATTTATATACAGTCGAAATAACTGCCACTAACGGTCACCGTTTCTAACGAAGACAAATGGCATTTAGCATGCCTTCGCCCCTTAGATGCATTCCACACGTCTTCCTTTCAAAATCAAAATTCCCTCCTTTATTTGAATTTCAAACCTTCGTGTCGAACGTCACTTCCTAGTCTTCGGTCGAAAACTCTTTCAAACTCTTAGAAATATTTCTAAGTCTTTTAAGTCTTCTCTTCTTAGTAGAAAGATAGCTTTCGACTGAACCTCCTTATAGCCACGTTTATGTCGAAGCTTCATAAACTTCATATATTCTCTTTCTTGGGAGAGAGACTCTTATTCCAGCGTCAGGCGTCGAAATTATGAGCCAACATAGAGTAACTGAATTTCTAGTCTTTCCATCATAAAAACTTCTTCAAAGTCGCCTATACTACGCTGGTAAATAAACATAAATTCCATTTTCATTAGAAAACAAAAATTCCACAAGAAATCTGCATACTTTGCTTGAAAGGTTAACTCAGCTCTCAACTTGTGGGATTCCACATGAAGACGTTAAAACAAAAGTAATTCATATATAAAAATCAAGACTCTTTAGCTAAAAACCAAGGTATATCTTGATCCTATTACAAAAACTAATCTTATAAAATAAATAGGATAACATTTCATTGACCTTTAGCAATATAGCCAGCAAATGCAGCAGCTAAAATTGTAGTAGCAGAGAATATCCCAGTCCATAAATGCTTACCTTTATGTGCATCTGATAAGCATGGCAACGAGACGGGTTTAGCTAGCCACGCACCCGCCTCCCTGTTACAAACCCGCCCCTAATCGGGGGTGAAATTTTACCACTCAGACCCGCTCCCGATGGAAACGGGTTTGTCCGCACCCCGCACCCGCACCCGCAATTACAAACCGGAGTTTTCCCGCACTCGCACCCAATCAAATCGGGTTTCCCCCGTTAATTTTGGGCCGGGTCTGGGCGGTCCCCGACGAACCCGGGTTTTCTTGCCATGCCTAGCATCTGACACAAACTTCTGCAGTGATACAACTTGTTGCTAAAATGTTGCTGCAGTAAATCAACCACAAGAGAAAACATAAATTGGACATTTTCAAAATAAAGTAATTAACAAATATAAATCTATGCAATTCAAGTAACTCTTGTGGTAGCTCACCATAAAAATTATTGCCTTGTAATTCTAACACAATGTAATTATAACAGAATGTAATTTTAAGCATTCATACACTATCTAACTATAAAACAATTTCTATGAATTTCTAAGCAACCATATAATGTAGGCATGCTACATTAAAATTGAAGGTAATAAAATGAGTCATAATTATTTGCAGACTGACAGTCAAAGTTAATACCTTAAATACGATGTTCAGTTCTCATATTTTTAAATGTGTGGATTTAACTTAAATAAATTATTTAATATTTCAAATTTCTCATCAACACAAGTTACAATTGAATTGAACTATTAGAAGGAAAATTGAAACGGAACTATGGGTTAGACCTAACAATATTGATGATTGAAAGAATAACAGGAAATTTATTAGCTAGCATTATAAGCATTTCTCAATTTGTTGATATATAGCCTGTACAACCAAAAATATTATATATATGATACCTTACTTTGTTTAATAAAGTACTCTTTTGGATGCTGAGGAAAGTGACAGGACATGCCACAGGTTTCAAGGAAAAGGTAATTTTATTAAGGTATAGTAAGTTGAGCAAGTAATGTTTTACCGTTGAAATGCAATAAGCCCCAACTTGTACCTGCAAACAGAGCACTTTTGAAACTGTCACATCCAATACGGGCTACGAAAATGTAGAAAAAAGCAAGCTGGAGTTTGTACAACAGGCAATAGCAAGCTGGCACGATAAAGTAATGTAGGATTAGTAAAAAACACTATTTAAATGTATCAGTATAAGTATTATGGCCATAGTAACTAAAGGTGATGCAATGTAAAGTATATATCAAAACATTGTAGTATTGGAAATGAATGTAAAGTAATATAACAAAATGTTGAGCTTCATATTTTGGAACAGGTTTTGTCCAAAATGGATATAAAGTTGACATTCATATCTTGCAATGTAAAGTAGATATCAAAACTTGAATGTCAGTTTTCAATGCGAATGAAAAGTATATGACAAATTATCTAAACAAACTTAAATTATTAAAATCTTCAAGGGCGATGACGTTCCATTAAAGACCTTCACATTTCTAGATCCCGTGGTCGACCAGAGGCGTGTGTAACAAACCCTCGTCATACAAAGCAGAAATAAGGGCTTGAAGGTAACTGTCCCGAACCGTCCACAAGGCCAAAAGGGCAAAGACCCAATATCAGAATAAAATGGATAAATGCAGAATATTTAGTCTCAATTTTCCTCTATGTGTAAGCAATTCCATACGCAAGGACTTTGCTAAGCGTCTAGATCAATCAAACGGATGGTCGTAATCCACACTTTTAGTTACCAATCGTTTCTCTTATTTATGAAGAAAATAATGTTATTTTCAAGTTTTTTTACATCACTTTTTACTCTTATACTAACTTGAGTGCTATAGTACTAATCTTGCAGGTTAGTCTTCTATCCATTACATCAGAAAATCAAAACAACTGCAACAAACTCGACCTCCACATCTATCGACAATCTCTGGTTCCACTACAGATCAATTTTAAATAAAAATTAAATTAAATTTAATAAACAAAGAGTAATTTCGTGTGTGTGTAGAAATGACAAACCCAACCTAGTAAAACAGCCCAAGTGATAGAACACAAGGCAACAAGATCAAACCCAAACCTTTAGTCATTCTTCTTTCTTCTCTAGACTAATCTCAACTTTCTCACTCTCAGTCTTCGGTGAAATTATCCACATACGAACAATTATTTTCCACTATTCAATAAATCTCTAACTTCAATTAATCCTTCTATGCTACTTCATTTTCCCTAATCCATGGCTTTCACTTCCACGCTCTCTATCTACTCACACCCGCAACAACAAGTAAGTAACTAACTAACTAACCAACCGCTTCTCTTTCTTCTTTACCCAAACCCTAACGCGTTCTTCTCGTCCCGCAGCTTCGCCTCCGCCACAACCGGTCGCAATATCTGGCCGTTACCGCCGTCCAAATCGTATGGCTTCCGCCTTTAAAGAGGCGGAGAGCCTTTGCTCTGGGAGTGTCTTCTAGAAGCTTCGTGGTTAGGGCTGGCTCTAGTGTCGAAGAAACTTCGGCTCGTGCTTCTGGTTCTCGTAGAGTCTATCGCGAGTCTCAGGCTAATGCGACTCTGTCGGTTGCTACCGTTAAACAGATTACAACCGCTGTTGCTCCATTTGGTGCTATCTTAGCAGTCACATTCGGTATTCAATTCGTTTCGTGGTTTTCTATGTTTCATAATGCTATTTTTATGATTATTTGGGAATGAGGATTGGTTCTATGACTTGGTGTAAATAATGCAATTTCTTCAATATTAGTCTAATTCTAGTGGTGATTTTGTGAGTTCGAGTTTGCTTCCTGCATTTGAATTGATCATGTATGATATGGTATTGTTATGGTTGTGATGTGACATATGGATGAGATTATTTGAAAAAGATAAATGCTGCCAATTCATTCTTTTGAGTACTGTACTTTATGATTGTGTCGTGTTTCACATTTGTTTTTGAAATTGCAATTATTGGGTGAGGAGTGTAGTGCAATAATAGATAGGATAGGATAGGGTATGTGTATGATAGGATAGGATAAACATCATTCATGAACTTCATATGTATCATTATTGTTAGGCATTTATGATAAGAATTTTATAGTTGTGTCATTGTGTGATTGGTGTAAAAAAATGATCATCATGGGTATGATAGAAAGCTGTAACAAAAGAAGCTTCTTGTGTTGTGTCGTTGTGTAGTTGATGTAAAAAAAAGATCACTGTAGATATGATCATGTGGTGGTACTAATTTGTTTTCAGCTTACAGTTATCTGGAAGTTGGCGGAGAAGCTTCTTGCTCCAACTCCAAAGCAATCAAAGTCTCCAGCCGCTGAAAGCCAGTCTTCTTCACAAGGATTGAAATGGTCATTCGCAGCTGGTACAAACTTGTTGTCCCAGCTTGGGGTGAAGATTGAGAGACAATCTCAACAAAAACTTAACGAGTTTGCTCGAGAACTGAGGGCATTTCCATTTATTGATATGTCAGGTATGCTGGAAATGATTTTTGCCTGATATGCTTCTAATTTAGTTAGTGTGGTTTCTGTGTAAAATTTCCATAATAGTGCTGTTCTTGTACCATTCATGGATTGTGCCTCTCAATTTGTTGTGTTCTTTGTCATGTTTACCTGTTTTTTTCTCTCAAAAATGTTGTGGGGTTTGACTTGATTTTACAAATGAAATACATTTTGGTTGTTAGATATGCTTCTAGTTTAGTAAGTGTGGTTTCTTTGTGTAAAATTTTCAAAATAGTGCTGTTATTGTACCATTCATGGCTCGTGTCTCAATTTTGTGTTCTTTGTCTTCTCAACATGTTTTTCTCTCAAAATAACGTTGAGGGATTTGACTTGATTTTACGAATGAATTACATTGTTGGAGAGTTATGAGTTAGAAGCTGATTTGATTTTAAAATCTCTGGTTTAAGTGTCTACTTAAAAGTCCACTCAAATTTGGTTGAACTAGATTTGAGTATAGCTCAGTCGTTCTACATTCCGACCACATTCGGAACAAGGACAATAAATGAAGTTACTAAAAAAAATTAGTTCCGTTTATTTTTAGGGTATTCCAAGTATCAAATATGTTTTGAAAATCAATATAAATATTTTATTACATTAAGATCCATACAAATAAATTGATTCAATAGTGAAAGCAAAGAAAATTTTGTATTTTAGGTGTTACAGGCCTGTCAGATATTTCTTGCTTTATTGCAAGTCGACTCTATTGACATGACCCTTTTTAACCTGCGTGTACTGTTGACATAAATGCATTTATAAAGGAAAAATTCAGTTATATCATACATATAATGTGGCAGGGCGCAATTTTGGAGATGAAGGACTATTCTTTCTTGCGGAGAGCTTGGCATTCAACCAGGTAACTACTATCCTTTATTTATCAGATTGTTGTTGAAAATGAAATTGTGGTGTTACCCACACAAGCATATCTCTAAATTATCTAGAGCATTCATTGCTTCAGTTACTTGGAGGAACAAAAGGCTACTTAGTAATTGAATCAATTTTAGCATAACGACTTTCAAAGGCAAAAATAGCATTTCGTTGGACTCAAGTAACTGACTTTTTTCTCATAGAAGCATAATAGTGGCAGCAAGGATGTAGTTGTATGTTATAATTTGTTACTGTTTGATTATTATCAATCAGCTATCAGGGCAAATACGGATATATGGACATAACTTGTATTCAAAATGACTTTTTTCTCATAGAAGCATAATAGTGGCTGGCAGCAAGGATGTTGTTGTATGTTATAATTTGTAACACTTTGATTATTAATATTATCAATCAGCTAGCAGGGCAAATATGGATATATGGCAAATGACAACTTGTATTCAAAATGGCACATTATGCATTGACATGCAGGAAAAACATATATTTAAGACATGAAAACAGTTCTATTTATTTATTTATTTATTTCTCAAAGTCACAACATATTTCTTAATTCAAAAAGTCATAATGGATTAATCAGTGTATTTGCTGTTGAATGTTTCAACATTTCACTTTAATAATCCTTCTATGACTTGCAAGGCGTGATTAACGACTTAGATTTTTAGGGCTTACTTGGTTTGAGAAAATGTTTCTAGTTTGCATTTTATGTTTTCACTAATAAATACAAAATTAACATCTTGTTTTCTTTAAGTACTTGTTAAGAAAATTTTGTATTGGAAATTATTATTGCCTTTTATCATGTACGATACAATTTTTTTTAAAACGGAAAACAAAGTGAAATCTTTTTTGTAATTACTAGTGAAAACACAATGTTCTCTAAACCCAATTCACTCATAGTTAGATGCTCTGCAGCTTATATGATGTGGAGGGGGTGTAATCGATAATGAATGTGCTCGAGGATCAGGTGGGCTATGTTTGAAAAAATATGTAAAAAGTTGAGTTATAACTTAGTGATACCATTTGAAACTTGTAGCTAACAGTTGGCTGCAGGTGTTTCATCATTTGTTTCTCAAAATGAAGAGTTCTGCTTCTTTGAGTACTAAATCATCTTATTACTGATCTAATCATGTAGTCTTTTAAGGCCGAAGGTTAGTTATCTGTTAGAAATAGTATATACTATATGTAGAACTCCATTTAATGATACTGGACACAGTTCCTCTTTTCTTTGTCAAGTCATTATTGAAATTCTGGTATAGCGGTCCCAGATGTCACATAACATGTCGAGACATCTGGTCTGTTATCAACAACATATACAAGATATATACAATTAAAGAAGTTGCTGAAAGGTAAAGTGCACACAAGAATTGTTTACCCAGTTCGGTCTAACAACTTACATCTGGGGGCATACCAAGCCAGGAAGGAAGTCCGCTATTAGCAGTATCAATTCATAGACCCTACAGCCAACACACCCGTTGACGATCTACTCACTTAATAACTACCCAATGACCCTTCTACCTAAGTCCACCCTAGATAAGAGACTCCATCTCACTTGCAATCATCGCAATGATGTCTAGCAGTCAACACCTCAGCCACTGCATCAACAACTTGATTACCAATAACTCTTCAGTCACATAAAAATAGAAGACACACTTCTATGCCTATACTCAGCCAAGACTCTTGACTGAGAACACCATCTTGGAGTTGCTTAAAAGCTCCCTCCAAGAACAATACATCTCTTACCTACAGGCTTAGAGATAAACATGATGACCATCCCACAAACCGAGTGGTTCATCGACCAACACAGCCCTTATAATTTACATGATGGCTGGCTTACTTTTTCTAGGTTACAATGCTTCTATTTATAACCTATTCCCAACTGGATTTGGGCTTCAAATCACAGCATAACAGCTGCTACGAATCAGCAGAAACTTCTGGTACAAAATAGGTCTTCAATCAAATCTTCCTAAAATATCTCCATATTTAAATACTCAATCTTTTCTTGATTTTATCTTGAATCTTTCAGACCTTTAAATCAGCTCCACAAAGGATACATAATATTTCCAGGATATTATGTATCTTTTAAATCTTCACTTTTTAATTCAGCTGCAAGATCTTCTCCATAAAAAGAGGAACAAATCTCCAAATAGTTTCCTAAAAAGTCTCCAAGATCCTTTTTATGAAATCCAATTAAATCTGCACTTTGTTCCTAATAAATCTCCTTGACCTGTGTATAATGATGAGGTATCCAAAAAGATCTCATCAGATCAAATCAAATCTGTCAAGAGATATACAATAGCAACACCTGCTGTAACAGACAATGATGTTGTGACATCTCCTTTAACATCTTGATTAACCATCACAGAGCAGCAATACCTGTTGTACCAGATCAAGATGTTCTGTCATGACATTCAAAAAACAGCCACGTCACATAACCTTAAACATTCAGGTTCAGTGAAGTGCTCATGACATCTCTGTCACACCATTACAACCATGCACTCATACTAGGTAGGTGCAGCACAACATGTCAAGACATGACACTTGACATTTAACTAATATAATATGACAGAAACTGAACATAACCAGTTAGTGTAGAACAACATGTCAAGACATCCTACTTGACATTTCACAATCTGCAACTAATCTGTTATGGCAGATACACATACAACATGTTAAAACACCTTCAGTGACATAAGAGCTAACATAAAGGTTTTATCAAAATTTAGCCAACATACATACTGCATAGCTGCAGAACTAACAAACTCCCCCTTTGGCAAATTTTGGCTAAAATCAACAATTAGAGATACCAGCATCAGAAGACCAACACAGATTGTTAGCACAGTCACACACACATCAGCAGATAAAAACATTTATCACATAGCAGCAACTTCACAACAACAGATCAACACTCAACTACAACCTCACACAGCCACTCACACTAGCTCACCAGTTAGCATATCATCAGTTAGTGGCATCAGATATCAGCACATCATGCAATCACACACTCTCCCCCTTTTTAGCCATATTTGACAAAGCAATATCCACACAACCTTTGGTTAACACAACCAGCTCCCCCTCAAGGAAACAACCAAGGAACACTACTACTACTTACTTCTCCCCCTTTTTAGCCATAATATACCAAACCAAGCAATTATGCATCTAAGGACAATCAACCAAAAGCAAGCAAGTCAGCAGCAGAACACATCCAACTCAAAAGCTTGTACAATCTGACAGGTTACAGTACTCTCCCTGTCATGGATAACCAATGCTCCATTGCAAGAACACCTAAAATGAATGGAAAACACAAGACGCATCTTCATGTCTTCAAGAGCGCACCCTCTGTTCAACACACCTGCTGAACACATTCACCTACTGCTTGACCCTCAAGCAAACCATGTATCACAACAGTACGTAAATCAGATAGAAGCTTGTGTTCTCTGGAGACAAAAACCATAACATTCTGAACAGAATGTTCTGTCAACAGATGTTAAGACATCAGTCTTGACATCATGAACAGAATCCAGCTGCACTAAGAAAAACACCACATTCCAAATAAAAACAGAATCTCCAAGCTCCCCCTTAAGCCAAGGAACCAAAAAACCAGAAAACCAGAAAACCAAACAACCACCACAGCACACAAAATTCTACACTACAACACTCTCTACTCTCCCCCTATCTTTCTCAACATATGCTTCTTCAGCAAGAAACACCCCAAAACCACTACATGATATCCTATGACAACTTCATGATCATATAGTGTGTGGATACCCAGAACCCATCACATCACAGAAGATCACAAGAACACAAGAACAATACTCTCTCTCCCCAAGCTTTTCAACTGGCCTTAGCAAGGCCCTCCATCGATAATCACCCAACTCTCCAAAGGCAGTCATTCCCTATCATTCTCCCGTATGATAATTTGGAATACTCCTGATCAGTTGATGAGTATCTTCACCTACAGACTTCCAAGCAATCAATACCTGATCTGCTTCAGTCTTCTCTACATTCTCCGTCCAAGGCAGACCTTCTACTTCATCATTCTCCCGTATGACTATGTAGACGCTCCTTAGGCATAATGAAGGCACCAAGCTCCTGAACCAGATCACAATCATCCTTCACCAAGGAAATCCAACCCAGATAATGTCCCAACACCAAGTTAGAACATCTGCCATTACATCCACTAGTAGTTGTTGATACTAGTGAGGTCTTCAAAAATAGTAGTCATGCTTTGCCAGAACATACTACTAAAAACAAGATCAGAATCTCCACATTCTAATCCATATAGTCAGAAACACCTCTTCTGACAAAAATGCTTGAGCATCCAACTCCAAGTGCACAATCTCAATCATCTTCCAAATATAACCATCAACAATCATGATGTTACAATCATCATTTGGGACATCAGCTTCCCATCACCATTCAAAGGACTCATTGCTCATAGAAGTCCTTCAAGAAGCTCCCAATAAAACACAGCCAGAGCAGCTTATTCAGGTTAACATAAACACCTGAACACCATAGAGAGAAACAAACTAGCACACCCTCTCTGAAGCAAAGAGTTCAGACTGCAGACTTGCATACTCACATCAGACAAATACTTAGCTCCCGTCAAAGTATTTATCATTAGTCAGATAAGACTACCTTCTCACACAAGGTAGGACATTTGGTCTGACATTCTTCTTTCGCACACATCAGGCATCTGCTGATTCTTCATGACAAACCATCATGACACCCATTCACACCACAAAATCATTCCAGATTAGGTCAGTGTCTTGACCTTTCACTCTACCCTGAGCTAAACAAACTTCCTTGGCTGAGGAAGCAAAGAACTGAAATGATGTTTCAACATCAGTTCCGACATCAGTCTAAATCACATGGATTTAAACATTTACTATGGCTTTGGAGACACCAACCATAGTAATCCACACACATCTCTTGCAAGGGACATAAGAGGATCAACCATCAGTAGCTGATCAACCTTCAAAACCAGATCATACACACATGCAGGAACCTGCATACTCTACATCTCAAGAATCTTCTTCTCAAACTTCTAATGGTCAGACCTCCTGTCTGACTTTGAGATGTTGGATGCCATCCTTTTGCACCTAAAGAGATTCCCTCTAACAGGTTTCTGGGGCATACAAAAAAAAACATTGACTGGTCATCACAAACAGATTGTTCAGAAAAAATATGCTTCTCCCAACACTTCAACCTACAAGGATGCCCTTCAATCCTAAAAAAAAAACGTTCCATTATGTGAGGACACCACATAACTGAACTCTAGCTTAAGAAGAAACTTCTCATGCAGATACCAGGGAACCATAATCCTTTGGTCCCAAAAAAAACACCAACTCCTCCTTGCTCCAAACACAAATCTGAAATGCTCATCCTAGATGGTTTGGATGACATTCCAACAATGAAGACACCAGTCAACCAGTTAGGTTAATATATCTCCTCTGTGCACAACCCTTTGAGTTTCTCTTCTACTAGAACAAGAGTTCCAAGCTCTCATAGACTTGATAGTGATATCAAGTTTGAGTAAACAACTTCCATCCTGTTTTTGAGAAACACCACCAGACATATTGAGAAAAATAAATTCTCAATACAAAGATGTCAAGACATTATGTCTGACATTTCTTCGAGTTCTTCCAGCATCAGATTAAGGACTCTCCTTTATTAACTGCTAAAAACTCCTAAGGGCATTATTCATTCTCCCATCTAATAGCTGCACATCCTGTGGTTGGTACACATATAACTCATTTCAAATAGAATCTGCTCCATGACCATAAACAAGATTCCATACATTTGACTCATTTGATCAGAAGGAACTTCCAGATTTCAAAGAGAATGTCCTTGACATTTGAGCTTGACCTCCACACAAAAAAACAACCTTTGTACTCCTACTCACTTGGATCAGAAATACACTAATCCAATGAGTGACAATATGTTTATCATCTCTTGACCAACACACTTATCTAAGACATGTTTCTTGATAGAAACTTCTTAGACACACAACCCAGATGCCTCCTCTTCCAAGCCAGGAGTAGGTTCCAAACAGATGTGATCAATACACATTTGTTTAGCCCCAAAACATCTGTTATGCCATACCTTTATCCAACAAGATTCTGCACAATCTGCTAGTTTGATGTTCCAACATCTGGTAGGACATTAGTTCCCTTCTCAAGAAACACACCAAGAGATTCTTTATCAAAGCCTGGAGATTGGCCTTTTTGGAAGCAAGAATAAATTGCTTCTAACTTTCTTCAGATCTTTTTTCAACAAACTCATATAAATGTGCCTTTATGAGTGGACTTGGGATAGACCTCAAGTATCTTTGGCAACATTATTAAGCTAGTAGAACCTATCCTCAAGTATCACCACACCATGGGATACACCTTCAGAGGAAAAACAGAGTGTTGCAGCCTCAACACACAAACCACCACGAATTTTCCATCATATATATATATATATATATATATATATATATATATATATGCAGCGGAACACACCAGAAAACTCCTCTACAACCTTCAGGCAAAACATAATAACCCTTGCACACACACGACACTCCATGTGCAATAGGTCAACATAGGTTTGAAAATAAATCAAACCACACATCAGGTGCAATAAATCACCCCACAAAGCAGCTCACCACCAAAGCTACACGCCTGACAACATCAAACAGAGCCAATACACACCCTGTCACGAATAGTCCATCCTCCACTTCAAGGGACCTTTCAAACAACATATGAACTGACCAAGTCCAAACAACTTTTCAGCACAGCTATCTTCCTTGCACATGAACCAGAAAGTATCTTCACTAGGATCTCACCCAGAAAAACGAACAGGATGCCTGCTCTGATACCAATTGAAATTGTGGTATAGCAGTCCCAGATGTCACATAACATGTCGAGACATCTGGTCTGTTATCAACAACATATACAAGATATATACAATTAAAGAAGTTGCTGAAAGGTAAAGTGCACACAAGAATTGTTTACCCAGTTTGGTCTAACAACCTACATCTGGGGGCATACCAAGTCAGGAAGGATGTCCGCTATTTACAGTATCAATTCATAGACCCTACAGCCAACACACCCGTTGACGATCTACTCACTTAATAACTATCCAATGACCCTTCTACCTAAGTCCACCCTAGATAAGAGACTCCATCTCACTTCCAATCATCGCAATGATGTCTAGCAGTCAACACCTCAGCCACTGCATCAACAGCTTGATTACCAATAACGCTTCAGTCACATAAAAATAGAAGACACACTTCTATGCCTATACTCAGCCAAGACTCTTGACTGAGAACACCATCTTGGAGTTGCTTAAAAGCTCCCTCCAAGAACAATACATCTCTTACCTACAGGCTTAGAGATAAACATGATGACCATCCCATAAACCGAGTGGTTCATCGACCAACACAGCCCTTATAATTTACATGATGGCTGGCTTACTTTTTCTAGGGTACAATGCTTCTATTTATAACCTATTCCCAACTGGATTTGGGCTTCAAATCACAGCATAACAGCTGCTACGAATCAGCAGAAACTTCTGCTTCAAAATAGGTCTTCAATCAAATCTTCCTAAAATATCTCCATATTTAAATACTCAATCTTTTCTTGATTTTATCTTGAATCTTCCAGACCTTTAAATCAACTCCACAAAGGATACATAATATTTCCAGGATATTATGTATCTTTTAAATCTTCACTTTTTAATTCAGCTGCAAGATCTTCTCCATAAAAATAGGAACAAATCTCCAAATAGTTTCCTAAAAAGTCTCCAAGATCCTTTTTATGAAATCCAATTAAATCTGCACTTTGTTCCTAATAAATCTCCTTGACCTGTGTATAATGATGAGGTATCCAAAAAGATCTCATCAAATCAAATCTGTCAAGAGATATACAATAGCAGCACCTGCTGTAACAGACAATGATGTTGTGACATCTCCTTTAACATCTTAATTAACCATCACAGAGCACCAGTACCTGTTGTACCAGATCAAAATGTTCTGTCATGACATTCCAAAAACAGCCACGTCACATAACCTTAAACATTCAGGTTCAGTGAAGTGCTCATGACATCTCTGTCACACCATTACAACCATGCACTCATACTAGGTAGGTGCAGCACAACATGGCAAGACATGACACTTGACATTTAACTAATCTAATATGACAGAAACTGAACATATCCAGTTAGTGCAGAACAACATGTCAAGACATCCTACTTGACATTTCACAACCTGCAACTAATCTGTTATGGCAGATACACATACAGCATGTTAAAACACCTTCAGTGACATAAGAGCTAACATAAAGGTTTTAACAAAATTTAGCCAACATACATACTGCATAGCTGCAGAACTAACAATTACACTGAACACTCTATGGAAGCATCCTCCAAAGAGAAATTTGATTAAAATATTGAATTGACAGATTCTTTAAGAGAAATATATTTCTGCAAGATAAAACGCCATAACTAGTTAAAAACCCTCATTTTGTTTTTTTGTTTTGTTTATCAAGATGTGTAATTTATCAGTTTGATAAAATATAAGGATTGCATGGAAACCTGTATTGTCATTAATTATGAGTCAAATCTTGCTTATACTAAACCTTGCTTTTGTGGAAGCTGGATTTAGCTTTATAATTCTGATCTGCCAGGTAATTTATCAGGTTATGTGTTTTGGTGTTATGTCTGTGCATCTGCTCACTATATTTTGTTATATATACCATATAGACTGCAGAGGAAGTGAGTTTTGCTGCAAATGGAATAACTGCTGCTGGAATGAAAGCTTTTGATGGCGTTCTTCAATCAAACATCACACTGAAAACTCTGGATCTTTCAGGAAATCCTGTTGGAGATGAAGGAGCTAAGGTCAGTCTTAAGTGTTTAGATTTATTACATCTCTTAATTTGAGATTTGGATTAATTATTATTACCGTATCCTCCCAGTATTTCTCTCAATTTCTCTAATTGAGTTCCCTCAACTAACTACCCATATTACATGTAAATAATCCTAAGCACATTGACTATTCTTTATTCTACACTTAGTTGGTAATAGTGATGGAGGACAAAATGAGACTAATCTTGTGTGGCAATTTTTTTTATGTCAAGCTCTTTTTACGTACAATCAAATGTACCCAAAAGAATGTCGGGAGTTATTTTATTGGAGCTTGATTCTTAATGGACAGACCAATTTAAATGAATAGCTTTTTGGAAATTCCTCCTTCATATTAAACCTACTGTGTCTTTGCTAAGGCTAGTTAATTTAATGATTCATCCATGTGCAGGCGAGTAATATGGTTTTTAAAGTTGATATTCAAAGATTTATTTGCGACTGTTTGAGCCTGTGTGATAATCTGCAATCCTTCAATCATACATAGGATGACAAGACAACGACGGGAATAGACAGGAGTGGCTATGATGCCATGTTTTTATATTGAGACTGTACTTGGTAGAATATTCCCTTTACTCTATATATGCTTGTGAGCATCTTGGACTAAAGATCAAGAAACTTATTGTTTAGTTAACTAACCATGACAATTTGATAACTCTCAGAGCTATGTTTGACTGATAGAGAACATATCATCTAGCTTTTATGATGACCTATCTCTTCTCTCAAGCAAATAACAGAAAGTAATAGTTGGCAAGTATAGCTGATCATTGTCTAACACCTGTGGTTTAATATTGTATTCACATTTTTTTTCACAGTGCCTATGTGACATACTGATGGGTAACTCTACCATTGAAAAGCTCCAGCTAAACAGTGCTGACTTGGGGGATGAGGTTAGCTTGGTATTAGGTATTATTCATAGAGTGCCTCTGGCATTGCATTGAGAATTGCCCGCTGTGTTATGCAGGGTGCAAAAGCTATTGCAGAAATGCTGAAGAAAAATTCGAGTTTGCGGGTGCTTGAACTTAACAACAACATGATCGAATATTCTGTATGCGTTTTGCCCAAGCTTTCAATTTTGTATATGCTCTGAAGTATTCAATTTTTTTTAAAAAAAGTTTGTTTCTTGGAATTGGAGGTAGGGATTTACAAGCCTGGCTGGAGCACTTCTTGAGAATAACAGCATAAGAAATATACATCTCAAGTAAGCAAAAACCGTAACATTATGTCTTCTCCCAGAACTTTTTTTTCCCCAATCTTCCTTGTTTGAAATTGAGGGAATGAAAGGTCGATTTATTACTTTCATGCTTTTGATATTGTAATTTTCACTTGAATTGTTTCATTAATAAAATTTTAGCAGTCCATTACTTATTAATTTTCTTTATGAATTCTTCTGACCTTTTTTCTACTCAAGTGGCAATTATGGTGGTGCATTGGGGGCTAATGGATTGGCTAAAGCACTTGAGGGAAACAAGTCTCTAAAGGTACGGTTCTTAATTATTTTATTTTCAATGAAATGGGCAACCTTATATTCTTCCCAAGTTTTAGTTATAACTTCTGGAATACCACTCCCTGGCCAGTGGCCTCTAGATCTAACTCTGCAATTCAGTTGTAAAGTACGTGTCTTTTATCACACAATGCTATTAAGAATTTCTGAACAGTAAATTGAAATTTCCAAATCTTACCTGGCAAAAGTTGGGTGCTAATCCTTCAATGTATATTCTCCTATCACATTGATAATATGTTGTTGAATCTAGTTGAAGTATATCTTGCTAAATGCTGCCTTAAACAAGCATTCTTTACTCTGAATATATACACAGGAACTACATTTGCATGGAAATTCTATTGGTGATGAAGGAATTCGTTCGTTGATGACAGGATTAGCCTCACATAAAGGTAAACTTGTTTTATTTTCTGATATCGACCATGCCATTTATTCATCAATAATGCCACTTTAATATTTAGAAGTATCTGACGAGCAATATATGTTTTCAAGGGAAACTTTCACTTCTAGACATTGGCAACAACTCATTAACAGCTAAAGGTGCGTTCTATGTTGCTGGGTATATTAAAAAGATCAAAAGCTTGTTATGGTTGAACATCTACATGAATGACATTGGTGATGAGGTACTCTTCTCACATTCACTCCTTATTTCACAAACATGGTGTAACATTAATACAATTCTTGTCAAAATATGTTAGGAACATTCCTACCAGAATGTCATTACAAAGTGTGAGAGTTCATGCAATAAATAGGACTCCTACAATACGATGTATAAGTATTATACTGACAGGATATTACAGATTCCTGATTTTTTATCCATAACTGTTGTTCAATATATGTTGCCTTCTATACTGTCAAAAACTGCAAGTGCATATAAACCAGTTTTGTGTATCTGCAATAAGAAACTTAAACAATAAATTAGTGTGTATAAACTTTATCTGGAGAAAAATGGATAGATGGTGGGTTTTGGTGTGTATGGCCATTCTGTTTTCCCTTTATATTCACAATCCCAATAACAACTTACAACAGAACTAATATATATGCCCAATCTATATCTTTATTGTTAAAGGGACAATGTGATTTCTGATTATGCTAAAATTTCGTAAAATTGTCAGGGTGCAGAAAGTATTGCAGACGCTTTAAAGGAAAATCGGTCAATAACGACATTAGATCTGGTAAAAAGAGCTCGTTTCTGTTTAGTTTTTCTATTCTGTCACCTGCTTTGGCATTTCCCCTACAAGAATGGAAAGAGTTAAATGGGACATGACTAAAATGATTAATAGTACAGGGGGGAAATAACATACATGCTGTTGGAGTTGGTGCTGTTGCTAAAGTTTTGAAAGATAATTCCGTTATTACCACTGTAAGCCCCAAAAATTACTTTCTGGTTTATTTCTATTTTTCTTTTTTATACTGACACGGGTTTTATCTCTCCTTGTTAGTTAGAACTTAGTTATAATCCCATTGGACCAGATGGAGCCAAGGCCTTGGGCGAAGTTATTAAGTTCCATGGAAACGTAAAAACCCTTAAACTTGGTTGGTGCCAGGTAAATGTTCACCATGTGTATCCTGTAAATTGCTTGAAAGACATAACTTCTATACGTAACACAAATACCTATACAGATTGGAGCAAAAGGGGCAGAGTTCATTGCAGATGCTTTAAAATATAACACAACAATATCAGTTTTGGACTTGCGGGCAAATGGACTAAGAGATGAAGTTTGTTTCTCAGTACCTTGAATCATTTTTCCAATTGATCCTCTTTTCAATCTTCATCAATCAATGTTTTATTTAAAAACTATTGCAGGGTGCATTGTGCCTGGCTCGGAGCTTGAAAGTTGTTAATGAAGCTCTGACTTCACTAGATTTAGGATTTAATGAAATAAGGGTATGAAATTATCCGTCTCTTCCATTCACAGGGAATTTTTGATAATAGTCTCTAAGCACCGTCTTTATCAAACTCACAGGATGATGGAGCTTTTGCTATTGCTCAAGCACTCAAGTCTAATGAAGATGTGGCTGTCACATCTCTAAACCTTGGCAGTAACTTCCTTACCAAATTTGGCCAGGTACTATTTTCTGCCTTTCCTTTTCCATAGGCTCACTTTTACTTTACCTTTCTTTTTATGTTATTATATTTTCATGGACCTGATTAGATTTCACTTACAGAGTGCTTTAACCGATGCAAAAGACCATGTGTTTGAGATGACTGAAAAGGAAATCGCCATTTTTTTCTAAAAGTCACAATACATAGTATATATTATTGTCACATTCTGTGGCAAGGTTTTTGTCGTTGTTTTGCATATTAGCTTCCGGCAAAGTCTGCCTAGAGTTTGTACAAGCCAATTTTGAGTTTTCACCATTCATTCGTTGAGTAAAGTATAAATTTTTTGTAATATTTTATATCCTTCAATTTTTAGTTGTTTGTTGCATATTCTCCCTATCCCTTTAATGAAATAGTTGACGCACGATAACCGCATAAAATTTTAAAATATATAGGTTCTTTTGAAGTGGTTAGAAAAGTTCTAAATGTTGCTTTTCAAAATAAAAAGAAATGCATATATTACATGAATACACTTAGAATATCATAAGAGAAACAATACTCTAAAATTAGCTAAAAAAAGATATTGATATTTATAATATTCTAACATAAACCATTGTTTCAAGAATGTTTTTTGTACAAATGGTCTTCATGTAAGGGTGTGCAAAATATCTGGTTATGAGATTCAAATCTATAATCAAATCTAAATTCATTTAAAATATTTGGATACAATTAAATGGTTATTTCCGTTAAATTATTAATGGTTAGTTATTTAACCATATTTTTTTTTATCCGGTTATAATTTGGATATTATTCAAAATTTAAATATTTAATTCATTATATATTTTTGAATAAAAAATTTAATTTAAAAAAAAATTATTATTCAGGAAAAAAAATTAATTTTTATGAAATATTTATTTTTACTATAAATAATGAAATTTTTTGAAAATAAAATTAAATTTTTTGAAAAAATAATATAGCATTTTGAAAAAAATATTAAATTCTTTGAAAAAAAAATTCAATTTAAAAAAAAATTAAATTTTTTGAAAAAAAATCAAATTTTTTTGAAAAAAAATTTAAATTTTTTGAAAAAAAATCAAATTTTTTTGAAAAAAAATCAATTTTTTTAAAAGCTAATCAAAATTTTTGGAAAAAGAAATAAGTGTTTTTTTGGAAAAAAAATATTTTGTTTTTTTGAAAAAAATACTTTTTCTTTTGGAAAAAATATATATCTTTTTTTGGAAAAAAATATTTTTGAAAAAGAAATTTATAATCGGTTTAAAATGGGTTAAATAATCATAATCAAATTTATAACCGATTTTATAACCAGTTTTGATTGAAATGTGGTTATGGTTATGAATCCAAACCATTTAATTAGTTTGAAAATGATTATGATTTAGATTTTAACAATAACCAATCATTAATATTTAGTTGTTTTTTCACAAAAATTAATATTTTTCGACAAAAAAATTAATTTTTTCAAAAAAATTCATAATTTATCTTAAAAATAAAATTTTCATAAAAATTAAAATTTTTTCAAAAAAATTATTTTTTTTTCCAAAAAAAAAAATCCAATTTTTTTGTTCAGAAATAAAATATTTCTAAAAAATTAAAATTTTTATTCGAAACTATATAATTGAATTAAATATTTAAATTTTGGATAATGTTCCGGACTGGACCGATGACTAGGCATGACCCAATCCACTACTCCTAGAACGACCAAATTGCCCAAGTCCCACTGAGGGAGGGCAGCATTTACTTTTCTGCCCCTCCGCCGGGCACAGATGGACGGATGAATCTCCGGATCATTTGCTCCTCCCCGGGATCTCTGCCCGTTACGCACGACTCAGTCATCCAAGGACAGCCACGACGCCTGTGCCCGGAACCACACCCTTGCCCGTAGCAACGACTAGTTTCGGGCACTCCTGCCCGTCATAACGGCTAGTTTCGGGCACACGCTGGGGGCATTATATAAACCCTCTCACTTGAGAGGGTCAAGTATAAAATAATCATCCTAAAAACTCATACTTTGTACTTGCCCTTTTCTCTGACCTTTTCTTACTTGAGCGCCGGAGTGCCTTGCAGGTACACCTCATCCTCCTCATCTCACATCCAGCATCACAGACGCTCTTCTTGGCCCATCACAGGATCTGATCAGCCTTCATGATCAGTGGCGCCGTCTGTGGGAATCTTGTTTTCCCCGTCTTAACATCCACCTCAGATTCTAAGACCAAAACACATCCTTCATCCAAGATTACAATCATGGTCTCTCAAGATCACGTCAAAGGTGCTCAACATCTTTCTATCCTCCCCGTCAACAAAACTGATGCTGACGGTTCTTCATCCCTTCTCGGAGGAGACACCCGTTACTTGAGAGACGGGGCTACCGCGTCTCCTTCCTCTACTCCTGCTGATCGTGACAACGACCAATCCTTGGTGGCCATCCAGCCCGTTCCAGCTCCACCCAACGCCGACCCGGCAGTGGTGGCTCTCCTTGAAGCGATCAACAAAATCAACCACTTGATCCTCCAACAAAGTGAGAGGATCGGGGCATTGGAAGAATCTGCCCGTCCAAGATCCCCCCCCCCCCCCCCGCCGAGGAAGAATCGACGACGGTCCAAGAGTCCACAACCTCGGGAAGCTGACCGTAGGGTGCGCCAAGAACCAGAATCTCATCTAGTGCTTCACATATAGCTTATTAGAAAATGGCTAACTGTTTGAACTTCAATACAGCGGCAAGAAGCAAAAATTTAAATTTGGAAGAATTCCCTCCGGGATTTATATCGTCTCTACAGGAATCGGTGCGAGGGAAAGAATAACGTTCAACAATCTCTACATTTCTAAGCTTGTTGTGCAAAAGTTTTGGTTAAAAGAGATTTAAGGTACAAAAGATAAAAGGTGAAAATATAAAGACGAAAAATATAAAGTAAAGACTTAGATATAAATGGAGCCTTGTTGGGATTGGATTTCATCAATTGATTACGCATGCATTCTTCGAACCAAGTTAAACACAAATCAATCATTCATCTGATATCCTCACGTATCACCCACAACCGAGGTTATGTCTAACGCAAAGTCGAGAGAACAACCTTATTGTCTCATTGGTGATGTATCACGCAACTCAACAACACATAGCATTAAGAAATGATACTCATGCAAATGTTACGCCTAAATCTATGTCTAGAGTCTAGAACCTAACAGGCAATCAAAGATGACACCCATATCAGATTCATGATTGATTCACATAAAACGCCATGATCAGAATACGTACATACGCTTAACCCTTTTTACATGCATCCACCTAATTTTCCAAATGTATGTGAACAAGTTTCTCATCTCTATTATCACGCATCCTCATAATACCGTTCGCGTCAAAAACATTATCGGGGTCTTTACCTCGTTGATCCTACTCATGCTACTCATCAACACAATAAAATAAAAGTGATGCTAGTGAATATCAACTTACATGACTATGTCAAAAGTTTGCTCATTGATAGATGAAGCTCTAAGATCAAAGATTTAAAAAGGTTTTGTCAAGACCCACAAATAAGAAATCAAAGACAATCAACAATATTGAATCAAAACTAGTTCACAAACATACATTAGATGAAATACATAAGGTATCAAAAGATTACATCCAAAACCAACAAGAGATTGAAGATCTTACCTTCTCCCTCTTAGGATTTGTGTTTCTCTCTCTAGAATATACTTGGAATGAAGAAAGATAAAATTATGATATGAAAAATATATTATATCTTTCTAAAAAGTGAGAAAAGTACTTCTATAGTATTTACAAATTCTGTCATGTTTTCCTAGCGAACAACCTATTCGCCTAGAGAAGACTACTTTTGGGCACTTCAAGTGCCTCAGGGACAGTTAAACTGCCCTTGGAAAATATATGAGTTCGCCGTGCAAACACTTTTTTTGCACATTGATCCTCTTCGCTTCAACTTCGCCCAACGAACTTTGGGCCATTTTCCTACTGCCTCTAATCTGGGATGGTTCACTGGGGCTTTGCCAGGACTTCGCCCAGTGAATATTCGCTGGCTGCTCGCTGGTGTTCGCACAACGAACATGCTGATTCCTCTTCATTTCTTTGGCTTCCTTATCCCATCTTTTGTGTCTTACTCATTGATGTTTTATGCCTAATTTCTGCACAATAACACACATATCAAAGAATCCAAAGGTATTTGCAATATAATTGAAGAACCACACAAGAACAAGAATTAAATCTATGAAAACATGACAATCGAGTTGAAAAGTGCCAAGAAAGATGGTTCATTTTAAGTCAAATTTTGCACTTAAAACTAACGAACCTAAAGAGGCGTATAATAGAGCGTCGATTTTTAATGGTGAGACGGTTATTGAAAAGATTGTACGCGGGTGCATATCAATTCTATTGATAGAAAGGTATGGAACGTTATTCAAAATGGTCCTATTGAAATAACTATAACCAATGCGGATAATGTTGTTGTACCTAAACCGGAAGCACAATGGAACGATGAAGATGAGAAAAAGTACAATTATGATTGGAAAGCTAGAAATATTCTCATATCCTCTTTGGGAGTTGATGAATACTATAGAGTTTCTCATTGTACTACCGTGAAGGCTATGTGGGACGCATTACAAGTTGGTCATGAGGGAACTAATGATGTTAAACTAGCTAGAATCAATACTTTAACACAAGAGTTTGATCTCTTTCACATGAAGCATCGTGAAACCATTGCAGAAATGCAAAAGAGGTTCACTCACCTAATCAATCGTTTAAATTCACTTGGTAGACCCGTTTCCAATGATGTTGCTACTAACAAAATTTTGAGATGTCTTAATAGGGGATGGCAACCTAAGATCACGACGTTCAAGGAAGCTAACGATCTCATGACATTGGACATCACAACATTGTTTGGTAAGCTTGAAGAACATGAGCAAGAGCACATAAGTCTTGATCTGCATGAAAAGAAAGAAAAGAAAGAAAAGAAAGAGAAATTGAAAGACACGGACAAGAAGTCTATTGCTCTAAAGGCTTCTAGCTCAAAGTCCTCCACCAAAGAGCTAAGTGAAAGTGAGTCAAGTGATGATGATGAATATTCGAATGAAGACATGGGGTTATTCATGAGAATGTATAATAGATATATCAAGAAAAATGGAATACAACATTCGGACAAAAATCTTATCAACTTCAAAAACAAAGTCCTTAGTGATTTATGCTCTTAAATTCATCAAGATTGAATTGTGAAATATGAAAACATGAATTGATTAGATGGCAACAAAGGAATTAGATGAGAGTCCACTTCCCGCCTGATTGCACAAGAGTCTTCTTCCATTTTATGAAGAAGAGTGTTCGGGTGATTCAGGTTGAAATATGTCATTGCTTTAAAATGTATGACATGATATTTGTATGAAAGAACTCATTTCATAATTTTGTTCTAGAAAAGTAATAAACACAACGGTTGCATGCACATTTGTCAATTTAAACCATGAATTTTCCATCACTTGTTTTAAAGCTTTGTTAGGTTATGAGCCTTGATAGAATGTATTGTTTTTAAGGATGTTTTAACTTTGATTGAGGACAAACAAAGATTCAAGTTGGGGAGAGTTTGATAAGTGTCCAAGGAAGGGTATTAGAGCATAAGATTTTGGCACTTATAGGCTATACTAGCTACGAATTCAGTGGTATTTTCCAAAGTTTTAATTAGAATAGGGATTTAGGTATGAGAATGGTTGCTTTCTAAATGTACTTGTGTATTAATGCAGGAAGAATCACTCATATCAAGCCTAAGCATCAAAACAACAAAACTGGCATGCTATGTTGCGCAGAGCACCGTTATAGCACAAGTGCGCTGCAAGCGCGCTACAACGAGCCTGGACCGACAAGTTCCAGTGGGGTTGTTCTGCCAGCATGCATGCAACGAAGGAAAGAGAAAAGTAGTGATATGCTGCACAGAGCGCAGGTGCAATGTAGCACAAATTCTGGCACGTAGCGCACTGAGGTGGTTTAAGTCCAAGGCGGTTTGCAGAAGTCTTATGAGTTCAGCAATATGGGTGAGTTGCAGCACAGTTTTTGGGCGCTGTAGAACGGTCATGATACTTTGGAAAAATTATAAATAGAAGCCAAGTCATTTCAATAGGATCTTTTGTTCAGTTTTGAAATACATTAGAAAAATAGAAACAGGAGCAAAGTGGAAGGGAGAAAAGAGCTGGATACGCATCAGATAGAAATTGCATTTGATGCTCATTTCATCTTCATTCTTCCATTTTGTACCAAGATACCATGAGTAGATAAATCCAATTCTTGTCAGGATTGTATTTAGTTCACTGTAACAATATGTATGTTTGTTGACCATGGCATTATATACAATCTATTTATGAATTAATATTGATGTTATCTTTGTTTCGTTGTTTAACTTTATAGATTGGAATTGATATTGAGAAATACAGTTCAAATCTTGATCTAAGATAATCATCTGTAAGATTCTAAATGCTAGACATAGATTTATGTTTAACATTCACCGCAAGTATCGCTTCTTAGTGCTACCTTATTGCTTAATAGACTGAGAAATCGTCGATTAAACAATAAGGTCGAACTCTCATCAGAAGTTTAGACATAAACTCTGTTTGTTAGTGATACGTGATGATATTGATGAATATCTAGATTTTGTATACTGATCAGTAAACTACTTATTTAATCGGTGGATGAAATCCAATCCCGACAAGCTCTCATATTTCTGAAACGTTATCTATCATTTATATATTTACATTATGTAACTATAAACCATCAAACATCTTGCAAACTTCCACTTAAAATCATATTAACTGTTGAACGACATTGATATCGCACAAGTTCTTGTGGATACGATAAACAAATACTTACTTTTGATTACTGAACATCCCTCGTATATTGAAATTTTATTCTTTACGGTTCTTGCATTGAAATATATTGAAGAAGAGCCACCTTTAATTGGTTATTTACAATATCTAAGATATTTGAATATTTCTTTTAGTGGAATTGAAACTCTTCCTGAATCCATATGTAAGTTATGGAATTTGCAAATTTTGAAGTTACACCATTGTCGAAGCCTAAAAAACTTACCTAATAGTTTGATACGCTTGAAAGCTCTAAAACACTTATTGCTGTATTTATGTGTGATCAAGCTTGCCTCCTCAAATTGGAAAGTTGACTTCTTTCAGGAATTTGAGCATGTACATAGTTGGCAAGTTATGAAGCACAAATACTTCAAAATCTCTGCCGAATCGTATCCGATACGTACCGATTCGCCGATACGCTCCGATACGGCGCCGATACGTATCGAATGAGTATTCGAAATTATTTATTTAAATAAATGAATAAATAAATTCTGATATGCTGGCGATACGTTCCCGATACTTCCTGATATGTGCCTTCTCAATTTTTATCAGATTTTTTTTATAATTCTACTTTTCTAACCCTCATTGCTTGTCATGTTTAATTCTTTCCTATTAATTGACACCATTTTTCAATAAATGTTCCAATTCCCATGATTTCTTTTATATTTTCATTATTTAAAATTTATTCATACCAATGATAGTTTTTATCAATCATCAACATAACTTATATATCTTTTCAATTCCTATAATACGGATTCCATAAATTACTTCACATTCTTAATATTTAAAATTGATTAATATTAATTATTACTTTTATTAATAATGAATTTTCAATTCCTATAATATCCATAACTTTAAATTTCGCTTAATTCTAATATTCTTTCTGATATATCTTTTTCATTCCTATAATATGTGTTAGTGTTACTTATACAATAAATTTACTTCTTTTTATTCTCAATATTTAAAATTTACTCATATTAATCATAACTTTTATTAATTATAACTTTTCAATTCTCAATATTTCTTTTTATATACGTATTTTAAACGTATCGTATAGTCTTTTCAATTTTTAACGTATCACCGTATCAGATACGTATCGTATCCGTGTCCGTGCTTCATAGTTGGCAAGGAAAGAGGGGTCCTTTTGGCAGAATTAGGACAACTGAATCTTAAAGGAAAACTGCATATCATGCACCTTGAGAAAGTGAAAAATGTTATGGACACTAAAGAAGCTAATATGACAAGTAAGCACTTGAGCTGTTTACAATTGTCATGGGAGAGAAATGAAGAATCTCAATTGCAACAAAACGTCGAACAGGTTCTTAATGTAATTCAACCATGGATGTTTTCTCCTTCTCTCAACAATTTAAAGCATTTAAAATTCGTCGACTGCAAAAACTGTTTACACCTTCCACAGCTGGGAAACTTCCTTTTCTAAAGAAACTCATCATATCTAACATGAGTTGTGTGATATACATAAAGGATGAGTCACATGATGGAGGTTTCATAACGCTTGAAGTTTTAGAACTAAAGAAGATTCCATACCTGATAAGTTTCTCAAGAGGGGATTGCAACCAAGAATTACTCTATTCAATTCATAAACTTGTTAGTCTTAAATAGCTTGAGGCAATGCTAAGAAACATCACTTCTCTTGAGGCATTTACAATTTTTAATTGTTAAAAAATAGAAGGTTTAGATGAGGTTTTACAACATTAAAATGCCCTTGAATCATTATCATTGTGGTATCTTCCAAACCTCGCATCCTTACCTAACTTGTTAGGAAACCTTATTACAGGTTTGTTTTTAAATATGCTATTATACTCTACATCTGCTATTATTATGGATCTTTGTCAGGGTGTTCTTTTCTTACTCTTTCCTCTTAATTCCCATTTCGCAAACCAAATATGGAACATTCAAATTGTTGGTTATTTTTTGCTTCATTCCGGTTGTTGAACCAAATATAAAATTTGGAAATTTAGCCGGCAAAGCTTATAAAACCAACTAACCAAATATTGTGACTTTTAGTTTTCAAAGGAATTGAAGGGATACAGATTTTGGATTTCATTACTCTTGTTGCATTTTTCCATCCCAATGAAAGGTAAATGTGTTTGTTGCTTTGTAGTATTTCATTAGTCATACTATTATTGGTTCATTGATTCAGTATTTTTAATTTGCCAGTTGAAAATAGCAGGATATCCCATGAACTAAGTTCGGTGATTTCTAATGTCTCACAATGGTCGCAACCAACCACTTCTTACCTGTTTCGTATCAGATCAACACAAACTTGCTTTTTCTTTCCTTAACTAATTCATTTAGAATACACACAGTGTGCATATGTCAACAATTTTTCTTAGGCTAAATAAATGACTATTTGATAAATGTTGATGTTTGTAATGGTATGAATTACTACTCCTTCTTGTAATCTTTCAGCAAGCACTGTCAGATGTGCATCAAAATTTACCATCTAAGACAGGAGAGAATATTCATTAATCCTCAATTCAGTAATTAATCAAATATTTAAACTTTGCTAATGCTTTCAAATTTTCATGTAACATTTGCTTATGGAAATCTAAAACAGCACGCATTCCTTGCCAATAGAAGTCATAAAATTAGAAACATCCCTTTTGTACAGGCCAATTAAAAACTGACATGTGTCTCTACTCAATATTCTCCTTACTGATTGCAACCAAGTTTCAGACCTGTTTCCTTTCCTAACCTTTCATTTCTTATCTCTCTGTCTCTTCTACTCAATAATAGTGGCTCTAATGTTGACTTGACAAAGTCTATCCCAAAACATCTTCTACCATCAACTCACTCACTCCTTGCTAATAATCTTGTTTTCTCATCATACATCTTCATCTCTCAACCAAACACAAACAAACTTTTTCAAAGATGGCTGAGGCTGTACTTGAACTTGTGCTTCACAATTTGAACTCACCCATTCAGAAGGAGATTGGCTTATTTCTTGGTTTCGATGAAGACTTTGAAAGTCTTTCCAGCTTGCTGACAACAATCAAGGCTACTCTTGAAGATGCTGAGGAGAAGCAATTCAGTGAGAGAGCTATCAAGGATTGGCTGCTTAAGCTCAAAGATGCTGCTTACGTCCTCGACGACATCTTGGACGAGTGTGCCACTCAACTGCTGGAGATGGAGTCTAAAGGACTCTCACACAAGGTACAAAGCTCGCTCTTAACCTCTTTTCATCCAAAGAATGTCGTTTTCCGTTACAAAATGGCTAAGAAAATGAAGAACATTAGAGAGAGGTTAGATAAAATCGCTGAAGAAAGGAACAAGTTTCATTTGACTCAGATAGTGAGAGAGGAGAGAAGTGGAGTCCTTGACTGGCGCCAAACCACCTCAAACATTACTCAACTTCAAGTCTACGGAAGAGAAGAAGATAAGGATAGAATCATAAACTTTTTGGTTGGTGATGCTTCTAGTTTGGAGGATTTATCTGTTTATCCAATAGTTGGTCTTGGTGGACTTGGAAAAACAACACTTGCCCAACTCGTCTTCAATCATGAAAGGGTAGTCAACCACTTTGAGCTGAGAATCTGGGTGTGTGTTTCTGAAGATTTTAGTTTGAAGAGAATGACAAAAGCCATCATAGAATCAGCAACTGGTGATGCTTGTGCAGAACTGGATCTAGAGCCATTACAAAGAAAACTTCTAGATTTGCTGAAAGGAAAAAAGTATTTGCTTGTGCTGGATGATGTATGGGATGATGGACAAGAGAATTGGCAGAGGTTGAAATCTGTATTGGCATGTGGGGGAAAAGGCGCGTCAATTTTGGTCACCACTCGTCTTCTAAACGTTGCAGAAATCATGAAAACTGTGCCCCCTCATGATTTATCAATCCTATCAGACACTGATTGTTGGGAATTGTTGAAACAACGGGCCTTTGGACCAAATGAGGAAGAGAGGGAAGAACTTGTGGTCATAGGAAAGGAGATAGTAAAGAAGTGTGGGGGAGTACCTCTTGCAGCAATGGCATTAGGAAGTCTCTTGCGTTTAAAAAGAGAGAAAATAGAGTGGCACGATGTTAAGGAAAGCAAGCTTTGGAATTTACAAGGTGAGAACTCTGTTATGCCTGCCTTAAGATTAAGCTACTTGAATTTGCCAGTAAAATTGAGACCGTGTTTTGCCTTGTGTGCACTATTTCCCAAAGATGAAATAATAAACAAGAAGTTTTTGATTGATCTTTGGATGGCTAATGGTTTCATTTCATCTAATGGAATGCTGGAAGCAGAAGATATTGGCAATGAGGTGTGGAATGAGTTATATTGGAGATCTTTTTTTCAAGATATAGAGAAAGATGATATTGGCAAAATTAAAAATTTTAAAATGCACGACCTTGTTCATGATCTTTGTCAATCTATTGCAGAAGAGGTTAGTTGTTGCATTACAGAATCAAGCCTATCTAAAAGAATCCTCCACCTCTCAACTTATGATGAGAAATCCTCTATGGTAGTCAGTTCAACACAGTTGCATGGAATCAAATCATTAAGGACCTTTTTAATGTGTGATTACAATTGTTCCCCACCTCAAGTACTAAAATGTTATTCTTTACGAGTACTTGACTTCCAAAGAATGAAAGAGTTGCCATCTTCGATTTTTCGTTTGAAACATTTAAGATACTTGAATCTTTCTTATGGAGAATTCAAAACTCTTCCAGAATCCTTATGCAAGTTATGGAATTTGCAGATTTTAAAGTTAGATTATTGTGAAAGCCTCCAAAGGTTGCCTTATGGGTTGGTACAGTTGAAAGCTCTACAACATCTATCTTTAAATGGTTGTTACTCATTATTAAGCTTGCCTCCCCATATAAGGAAGTTGGCTTCCCTAAAAACATTAACCATGTATGTAGTTGGCAAGAAAAAAGGGTTTCATTTGGAAGAACTAAGACAAATGAATCTTAAAGGAAGCCTTTCCATTAAACACTTGGAGAGAGTTGAAAGTGTGATGGATGCCAGTGAAGCTAATATGTTGAGAAAGCAAGTGAACAATTTGGAATTGGAATGGAAGATAAATGAAGATTCTCAATTACAAGAAAATGTTGAGAAGATTCTTGAAGTGCTTCAACCTCAAACCCAACAACTTCAGTGTCTGGTAGTGGTAGGATATACAGGTGTCTATTTCCCACAATGGATGTCTAGTTCCTCTCTAAATATTTTAACTACTCTACAGCTTTTGAATTGTGAAAGTTGTTTACATCTTCCACACTTGGGGAAACTTCCTTCTCTAAAGAATCTAACAGTTTCTAAAATGAGTCATGTAAAATACTTATATGAGGAGGATTCATGCAATGGTGGAGGTGCAGGTGGTTTCACAAAACTAGAAAAATTGGAACTAAAGCAGTTGCCGAACCTGGTAAAGTTATCAAGGGAGGGTATCGATAGCAGCTTTTCTTGCCTTTCCAAGCTTCAAATTATTGAATGTCCAGATGAAGTACTACATGGATTGCAGTCTCTTAAGAAATTGAAAATTATAAAGTGCCAAAAGTTCAACCTATCAGAAAGTTTTCAATACCTCACTTGTCTTGAGGAATTGAGAATCGTAGATTGCCCAGAAATAGAAGGTTTGCATGAGGCATTACAACATATGTGTGCTCTTCAATCTTTGACATTGGGTGATCTTCCAAATCTGGCATCCCTACCTGACTGGTTAGGAAACCTAGGCTTGCTTCACACATTGGAAATTATAAAGTGCCAAAAGTTCAACCTATCAGAAAGTTTTCAATACCTCACTTGTGTGGAAGAATTGAGAATCGAAGGTTGCCCAGAAATAGAAGGTTTGCATGAGGCTTTACAACATATGACTGCTCTTCAATATTTGACATTGAGTGATCTTCCAAATCTGGCATCCCTACCTGACTGGTTAGGAAACCTAGGCTTGCTTCAGGGTTTGATGATTTATAATTGTCCAAAGCTGACATGTCTTCCCATGAGCATTCAACGCCTTACTAATCTGAAAACATTGGGAATTATCGGCAATTGCGGTGAGTTAAGGAAACGATGTAAAAATAACACGGGTGAGGATTGGGACAAAATACCTCACATTCGATACATTTATGTTTAAACCATTGAATGACCTTCGGAGGGGGAGTATAGATCATGGTTGAGATTTAATTATGATATTGTATTTGTTTATATGCATCTATGAGTTAATTCTTTTTTATTTATTTTTAACTCCTGCTTTAAATGTAAGTTAAGACTTCTTGAAGAGCATTATATTGTTGGATGCAATTGTTTTTTATATTTGGATATATTTATTTTATAGGGAATATATAAATAATAAATATTCATATATATAATAAAATGCGATGATGTAATCTCTCTTATTTTATTTATTTATTTATTTTTCTTTCATCTTCTTAAACCTCTCATCCTATTTTCTTATCTTTTTCTTTCTTCTTTCTATTTCTAAATATGGGGTGTCAATATCTTTTCTTGTAAATACAAAGACACAAAAAATGGTAAAGAAATTGTTTAAGTCAAAGAAAAGAAGCAACACAAAAATATAAATCAAATTTTATTTTAATTTAATCAAATAGAAAAGAAGCAACACAAAATATAAAAAAATAAAATACAAAATATAAAATCAAATTTTTTAATTTAATTTTAAATTTGTATTTTAATTTATTTATTTTATATTTGTGTTTATTAGATATTGTAAAAATCTGAATCCGGAAATTTGAAACTTAAAAAAATGATGCTCTTAAGAAAACTTTAGATAAGTTTAATAATATTAATGACTATAAAACATGATTATAAATTATATATGTTTTTAAAAAAAATAAATAAATAGATTAAAGACTTAAATTTTTCTGTATAAAAGATATTTATTTATTTTAAAAATATAAATTTTGTAAAGATAATTTTAATTGGTGATTTGATTGAATAAATTATTTTATTTTTTAAAATAATACATTTTATATGATACATATATTTTCTTTTGTTTAAGCTTTTAATCAACATAAATTTATTTTCTTTTATTTTTATTTTCTTATTAAGTTATTTCTTGCATAACATTTGTGGAATTATTTATATTTATTAAATCATTTTTGTATTATAAATTCTATGTACATAAGCGTAAGAAAATGTAGTAACGTGTTTAATCTATTATTATTAGCAAAATTTATAAATGGTTGATTTAAATATCAAAATTGTAATTAAATTGTATGCCATCATTTTTTAGAAATATATTTTATACAAATTATTTTATTATTTACTATGGATTGAAACAAATTAGAAAAACATAATCATATGTATAATTGTGAACTAGACGTTTATATATTACACTTAAGTGTATTGTTGGCAAAATAGGTTGGATCATCTCAAATATATATAACTTACTATTTTATAAAACTTATTAGTAGAAGACCCGTGCAGATGCACGAATAAACACATTTAAATATTATATAATATATTTGAAATAGAATAAAAAAGAATGAATATTTTTCGTCTAAAATGATTAGAGAATAGATGCGAATGGTTCATAATCCAATAACCATTTAATCATTATTTTTTTTATTCGATATAAATTATCTTATATCAAATTTTGTGTGTCATAAATATATTTTTTACAATTATAAAAAGATTTGTATTAATAGTAGAAATTTTCCAAATTAAAAAAGTAATTATATCAACAATATAGTTTGATCGTTTATAAAAATTTTGTATAAAGAATAATTATTTGTTATAGTGTATAACAATATTTATATCAACATTACACTATTATTCATTTATTAAAGATATGTATTGATTAAAAATCTTAAAAAAAAAAAAAAAAAAAATTTCAAAATAATGGATGTTATATACATGATGAGATGGACTTTGTATTGTAAAATAAGTTAAAAAGATGGACTTTGTATGGTAAAATAAGTTAAAAAGATGGACTTTAAAAGCCGGGTTGTTATGGTAAGACAGACAGAAGGGCAAAAAAAATGAATTGTAATGGGCCAATTCTGCCATATTTATTTTCAGCTAGGGTTTCTAAATGTATTGAAGCCAAACTAACACTCAAGCAAAAGTGTGGAAATACTAACCTGTCCAGCAACGAAGCTCTGCATTCCAAGAATGGGAAAGGACAAACATTCTGGGTCTTTTATAAGGTAAAAATTTGTATACTTTTGTAAGCTTTGTTCATTCAAACCGTTCCTATTGTAGAAATAAAAGTATGTTACACCAAATCAGATTAATATTTGGTATAAGCATTTATATAGTTTTCGTACTCTTTTGCAAGCGATATCAGTGATGCATATGTGTAAGTGTACCTATGTAGATTTACAAAAAGAATGACATGTTGCGTTGTTGTTGTTGATCAACATATTTATTCAAGTTCCATCGTCATTTCAATCAACCATGATTTAGGGTTTTATCAATTTTGCATGTTAATTTACAAACAGATTTGCATGTTCATATTATTGGTGTTCAAGATCCCAACAGGAAGCGAGGTAAGAAAAGCGGAGACGTCTACAACTTCAATTAGACTATCTCAAATACAAAGAGTTTTGTGAGTGGAAGAATGGTAAGAAAAGAGTCATGTCCTTTGAAGAATTCAAAAGTCTAAAGAGATTGGCCAACCATCCAAAACTGGAGGTGCTGTAGAAAACCCTAACATATCAAGCAACAGTCCCTTTACCCCTGCTGGAAGGTTGATCCGACTCTTATTGCTTCTACTTTTTTGCATGTCTATGATATCATGTCCTCTCAACACTTAGTGACTTTATTTTATGTTGTGTTATTATTTTGAAGATCGATTGAAAGTTTGGAGCGAGAAACTGCTTGCAGACGTATGACTCACGACATGGCGTACCTTGAAGCTGAAGAAGCTAATCATATGGCAACTGCGACTAAGAAAAAATCTAAGATACCAACACATGGAGGGCCATCTGTTGTTGAATGTGGCAAAAATGAAAAAAAACATGGAGGTTCATCTGTTGGTGATGGTAACAAAAGTGAAGGAAACATGTAGGGTCAGCTGTTATTGATGGGGGGAAAACTGAAGTAGTCAGAAATCTAAAAGGGAAAGGCATTGTTTCAAATAAAGACCCACTCGCCAGGGAGGCCCTAACTAAGAAGGGAAAGATGCATGTAAAAGAAGATCAGGAATCACCTAAGGGAGAAAGGGTTGTTAAGAAACATAAAGGTTTATCTGGTGCTGGATCATCCCACATATCGATTTCGTCAGACAGTGAAAGGTATTTCAACATATCATATTAGGTTTAAAGTTAGAATAGTTTTAGTAGTAAAAAATATTAAATAGTATGTTAGGGTGTATTTTGTGGCCATGGATGTATGATAAAGATGTAACAATTATGTTTTTTTTTGCAGTTCTGATGAAAAATCAATTGATCTAGGTAGGGGAAGGCGCCCAACGTACTTTGCTTGGAAAAGGAAGATCCGATCCGGGAAGACAACACAAAAAAAATGTTTGTGTAAGTTCTATAATTCCCGTATATTGATATAAGTGAATAAATGTTTGCAATCTGCTATTTATTGATATGCAATTTTGTTAATGTATAGCAAATCCATTAGAGAGTTATTAGGGAGTCTTTGCAAGATGGTCAAAAGCGTATTCTGTTGTTTGATGCTGATAGTCGAAAAAGGTATGACTGTGAACTTCACCGTGCTGAAAGGAAGTATTGTGTAGAAAGGTATATCGGGCATGATTGGTATGAGTTTATTAAGAACAGACGACTCAAAAGAAGTGATTGGCTGGCATTCATACTTCGCGACCCTCCAGGAGACATACTTGTTGTGAAAATATTAAACCATTAAAAGTCGGTTTAGGTAGCAGGACGTTGGATGTTGATATTTTGGTATAAGTGTAGGTGTACCTAAGAAGGTTATGGATGTTGGTTGATATTTTGTTGTGGTTGTTAATGGATAACACTTTTTTTCGGTTTTAATGGTAGTTACTTGTGGTCCCTTATTGTTTAACAATATCGATTGATGTAATGGGTAATATGGCTATGCTTATGTATGTTTTGTGTCTAGTTAATGAAGAAGTAGTTTTCAAAGTTTGCAGTAGTGCGAAATATTGGTAGTAATGCAGAATGTTAAATAAATCGTTTACTAAATTGTCTAAAAAACAATTGTATACTCAGAGTCATTGTTACATAGGAAATACATGTAAATAACTACTAAAGAGGTAGTTTTCAATGTCAAATTTGTGTGATCAGACTGGCTCAAGCAGTATAGGAAAATGTTACCTGAAATATGCACAAGAAGTTGGGAAGAAAGTGATATAACAAAATTTAAAAAAGACTATAAATCACATAGTGGAAAGTATTGTGAAAAGGTTATATAGGGTTAGATGGAAAGTATTGTGAAAAAGTTAAATATGTATAATACATTTTAAGTATGGTTGTCAGAATTATAGAAGGTAAGTCATATAGTGATTATAAATATATTATACAATTGATGGAATTGTTAAGCAAAGTAAACAACATATGAATGTTTTTTAAATACGCTCAATAGAATGAATTAATATGAGGGCATAAGAGTACAAGCAGTCAAACAGGAAGCAACAATACTGAAACACCAAAAAAAATATAAAACGTCTTCACCCAAAAATAGCTCAGCCCCAGGAAAAAAAACTAGAACAATCCCCAATCCATTGCTAAGGCCACCGAAAATATATAGCAAGCACAACACAGACAACAACACCACAACCGGATTAGAAAACCAATAATTCTACCACAAAAAAGCAGACTTCAATCAAACATTTGGAAGATGAACAATAAAGTCCATATATTCTTGACTTCAGAATAAAACTCCTGCAACACAACCACCCAGAATTCTAATTTAATGAAAGACACCATATGAACATGTTAATTGTTATGTAAGGTGGTCCACCATATAATTGCATTTAATGGAAGTGTGCATTGTAACAATACTTTTGTATGTTATGTATTAAAAAAAACTGCCCAGCAAACATATCTTAAACTCCTGTGGCAAATAATGGAGTTATGTAAGGCCATGAATATTGTTTGTATTTATAGTATTATATCTAAAAACAATTGAATGACCAAGAATAGGATAGAGAATACCTAGACCACGTTGTGAAAAACTTCTTTGAAGACCACATTAGTTGTTTGATTTAATGGATTCTTGTCTTTGTCATGAATTAAGATTTTCAAGCCAGCTTTACTTTTGACTATTGACAGAGCAACATAAAGTTGTCCATGACTGAATACGTCTTTTGACAAATATAGACCAACATAGTCTATTGATTGTCCTTGAGATTTGTTTATTGTCATTGCAAATGAGACAATGATCGGGAACCGCCTTCGAATGAGTTTGAATGGCCACGGATATTGTGAAGGAGACAAAGACATTCGGGGGATGTAAATAGTGTTACCAACATGTGTACCTGAAATAATCTAAGATCCAATGACATGATTTTCTAGCCTTGTTACCGTCAATCTTGTGCCATTGCAAATTCTTTCAGATTGATTAGAATTTCGTATCAACATTACAGTTGTTCTGATCTTTAATTTCATTTAAAGGTTTGGCAAGCCTGAAGTTTTCAAACAACTTAAGAATTCTGGTGTCAAATGCTCGAAAGCATCATTGTCATTAGCTTCAGATCAGTCAATGGAATCACTACTCAAAAACTCTTTTGCATCACATAAACGAAAGAATAAATGGCAATGAGAATAACATTATCAGAAGCTGTGATGTGAAAGAATGTATAAGTATAAAATAAAGAAACTACCAGGTATGAAATTTGCAATGTAATCATTTATTTCATCCACTATCTCAATAGTTGATGCTAAAATAGCTCTACTTTGAAGGAAATTAGAATCTGTGTAATTTTACAAGAGATTTGGATAAGTACTTGTAACTGTTAGGTCTATGATTTTATGATTGGCAACAATTTTGGTAAAACATGTTTAAATTGGAAAAACATGTATCATAGCCAGATGTTGAGCAAGATGTCATGACATCTTAACCAACTGGTACATCAGAGTTTGCTATTACTTTTCTTGACAGATGTTGTGACATGTTATACCAGAACATCAGAACAATTCTGCATTTTAAACCCTTGAAGATTTGATTTTAAAATATGATATTCTGGATGATTTTAAAAGTGAATTGTTATTTGCACATTACCATTTTATGTATGCATATCTAAGTTTTTGCAAATAGCAACAATGTGACCAATATATATTTGTTTAGTTGTGTTCCTTCATGTTCTTTAAGAGTTGATTTGCAGAATTTGTATTATCAGTCATGAAGTCCTGCGTTGCTTTGTAAGTTGCTGAACATTTGAGAGTTGATAAAAGTATATTACCAATAATTTTTTTGGTTTGTATGTAATGGTGCGCGAAACTTGTGTTTAGAAATGACTTGTGAACAATACATGGGGTGTTTCTTGGAAAAAGTAATTTAATAGAGGCATTATAAAAGTAGTTTGAGTTGACATTGACAAGGATTAAGAGTACCAATATGTATTTATATGAGTTTGGCAATTAATGTATGAAAAATAGTGTATAAAATATTGTTTAAAACACTACTGAAGTGATGTGTTCAGTAGAAGATCATTATTATATGACATTTTGTAGTTTGGAGGTGGATTATCATAGGTGTATGCTGCTTCATAATAAGTAGGGGACCCTCATTATAAATTCATCCAGACAAAACGTTTTGTGGAAAAAGGCACTATGCCATAAAAGACCTTTAGCAACATTTTTTGGCCTTTAGCAGCGCTTAAAAGCGCTGCCTAAAGTGGCGTTGTTGTAGGTAAAGGCAACGCTTTTTTTTTGGAAAATTGTTGGTTTAAGTCCCCTTTAGGACCCCTTTAGGCAACACTTTTAAAAGCGCTGCCTAAAGTGTCTTTTCTTTAAACTTTAGGCAACATTTTTTCAAGGAAAATCGCTTTTGTAGGACCCCTTTTAGCAGCGCTTTTCAAAGCGCTTTCGTAGGACGCCCTTTAGGCAGCGCCTTTTCAAGGAAAAACGCTTTAGTATGACCCCTTTTAGCAGTGCTTTTAAAACGCTGTCTTATGTATACTTTAGGACCCCCTTTAGGCAGCGCTTTTTAAAAGCACTTTTTTAAAAATCAATTTTTTTTGAAGCGTTTTTTTGGGCAAAGCGCTGTCTGTTGTGCATTTTTTCAATAACAGAACACATGTGGAGCAAGTATATAATACAATGTTCATGACAAATTAAATTAAGATTACATGGAATTCTTTAGTTCTTCGTTTACCGAAAAAAGTGTCCCATTCTTCGGGTGAAATCAAGTCCTCATACTTCTTCGGACGTTCCGCTTCAACAAAGTTTCCTTGGTCATCCTTAAGAAACTTGTTGGTTAAAAATGCTCGAAAACCTCTAAGTCTTTTTCCGGCTAATTGAAGACAATATTTTTGCCGGTCGTCACCAATGTTAAAAGACCCCTACAAAAAAATATACATAAAGTGTGCTAGTATAAGTAATTTAAAGATATAATCGTCAAAAATAACAATTAACATCACATATGGTACCTGTATTTCACTCCATATTTTATTTTTGGCGGGTTTTAACGATGGAGTTCTCCAATTGTCACAAGTAATAGGAATTTGTGAACGAACAAGTGCACCAATGTAACTTGTCAACATTGCGCCGTTAGGATCAATTAGTTGACCTGTTTCATTCCAATGAACGTCGTATTTTATTCCCTTGTCTCTAGCACAAATTATTCCTTTCATAATTTTTATTCCTCTTGAAATATCTCTTTCCGCATCATGAATTGATTCTTTTGCATCATTCTTGGAAGTATCATGCGAGTTCTTCTCATTAGTATCCATTTGACCTGTAATAAAGAAAAACACATAAATCCATAATCCATAATCCATAATCAGTTGAACATAAATATATGATTCATTCTCAAATATGAAAAATACATGACAAAATATATAATTATACTATTACCTTTTTATTAACATCTCTTTCTTTTCCGGGTAGGAATATGATATACTTATCTCTTAACAACAGGGGTGGATGGATTGATCCAAATTCCCTCATTATGATCATTTCTAATATATGATTCATTCGCTCCAATATTCTCATCTTGATCACTTATAATATACGATTCATTCTAAATATTAATATCACCTTGATCTCCAATGTTATCATCAATTACTTTGTTAAATAAAAGCACTATAGACCATTTCGTACTTGTCGTATTAGTGACATAGAACACTTGTCTAGCTTGAGAGACTAGAATAAAAGGCTATTCTTTGTACCCCACCCTATTAAGATCCACTTGCAAGAATCCAGACTTATCCATTCGTATGCCACTATTATTTTCAACCCACTTGCGACCAAAGATAGGAATCTGAAACTTCTCATAATCAAACACCCAAATGCGCTCGATAACCCCAAAATATGACATATTTGCATATTTGGGGTTTAAGTCCTTCACACTTGAAATGTGCACTGATTCAGCTACCAAGGTGACACCACTATTTTGCATAGTACTTTTATCATCTTGTTCTTTGGTATAAAATGTGTATTCATTAATTGCGTATGCGTTATAAGAAAACACATGCAAACTTGGACCATATGCTAAACATCTCAACCTTTCTGTTATTGAAGCGGGGTCTATATAAAACTTTGAATAAATATGATCCTTAAACCATGGTATGAAACTTTGATTGTGCTCTCGTACTATCCAATTTTCATTTCTATTCGGATTTAAACCTCAGAGAAAATCCTTGTGCATTTCAACATACGGCTCAACCTCATTGTCATTGTGCAGAACATACAAATGCACTTGCTCCCCGTTCAGCCCTTGATACTATCACAATTTTATTTCCAATTAAATTTTTTCCTTCTTTTTTTTAACTATATGAGATTTGGGGAGTCCAATGGATTGAACATTGGACAAATATTCAGTACAAAACTCAATCGTTTCTTCAACAATGTATCATTCAACAATACAACCCTCTGGCCAACTTCAGTTTTTCACATACCCTTTTAATATTTTCATATACCGTTCAACAGGGTACATCCATCTCATATAAGCTAGTCCACACAATAGTGTCTCTTTCATAAGATGAACAACTAGATGTGCCATTATGTCAAAAAATGAGGGAGGAAAAAACATTTCAAACTCACACAATGTAATAACTATTTCTTTTTGCAATGTTGGTAAGATCGCATGATCGATCACCTTACTACAAATTGATCTGAAGAAAAAACACAATTTAGTTATTGTGCTTCTGACTTTTTCTGGCAAAATAGAACGTATACCTATTGGTAGTAAATGTTCTATTACAATATGGCAATCATGTGTCTTCAAACTCTTTAACTTAAGGTCTTTCATAGAAACAAGTCTTCTAATATTTGAAGAGTATCCTTCTGGAACTTTAACTTCACTTAGAAACTTACACAATACATTTTTCTCCTTTCTAGATAGAATATAAGCAGCAGGTGATAGATATGTTCGTTTTCCTTTCTTCATGGGTCCTAATTCATTTCTTATTCCCATCACTACCAAGTCATTTCTTGCTTTAAGGCCATCCTTCGACTTTCCTTGTATATTGAGTAACCTACCAATAAAACTTTCAAATACATTTTTTTCAATATACATAACATCAAGAAAATGTCTTACATACAACGACTTCCAATATGGCAATTCAAAAAAAAAATTGACCTCTTCTTCCTCCCACGTTTGACAAGCGTATGTGCAAAAGGCTTTCCAAAATGAGTAGTCACATCTTTCACCTTTTCAAAAATTTGGTCACCTGTCAATGTAGGTGGAGCTCTAACTTGTTCTGGATTTCCATTAAATGCTTTTCTCCACCCACGGTAGTGATGATTAGAATTTAAAAATCTACGATGACCGAGAAAGACATTCTTCTGACAAAATTCCAAACGCGTCCAATCTGTGTTTTCTTCACAAATAGGACACGCACATTGACCTTTAATGCTATACCCTGATAGATTTTCGTATGCTGGAAAATCATTAATTGTGCCAAACAACAGCTCCCTCAAATTGAAACTTTCTTTCCTATTTCCATCATAAACCTCCACACCATTCTCCCACAAAATCTTTAAGTCTTCGATTAAAAGTGTCAAGTATACGTCTATGCCATTCCCTGGTTGTTTAGGCCCAGAGATTAACATAGATAACATCATGTACTTACGCTTCATACATAGCCATGGAGGTAGGTTATAAATCATAATAATTACAGGCCATGTGGTATGTGACATACTTTGAAGATCATGAGGGTTCATTCCATCAGTAGATAATGCCAAGCGAAGGTTTCTTGCTTCTTCTCCAAAATCAGGATAATCATTATCAATTTTCATCCATTGTGGTGAATATGCCGGATGCCGAAACTTTCCATCTATAATTCTTTCATCTGCATGCCAAGTCAAGTGTTTTGCATCGGTTTCACTACGAAACATGCGTCTAAATCTCAGAATTTAGGAAAATACCATAAGACTTTTGCTGGAGACATTTTTTTTATATCGAGAGACACCGCATTTAGGGCACTCATTTAATGATGCATATTCATTGTGAAACAAAATGCAATAATTTGGACAAGCATGTATCTTACATAACTCATGCCAATAGAGCACAACATTTTTTTGGCCTCATAGGTTCGATTGGGAAGAACATTATCCTCCGGAATCATATCTTTCATAAGGGCTAATAACTCTGTGAAACTTTTATCCGACCATCCATTGCCCGCCTTTAAGTTTTACAACTTTAATACCGCAGACAATCTTGTGAATTTAGTGCAACCTTTATACAACAGTTTGTATGCATCGCTTACCAACCTCTCAAACATTTTGAGACAATCCTGAAGATCTTCTTCAAGTTCTTCTGCAATCTCTTCGACTCGATCACAATCATGTGCATCTGTGCCATTGTCATTTGAAGCATAGGTCGTATTATCCCCCGGTTCAACATTCTCGTTACTTATCTCACCATGTAATATCCAACATGTATAACTTCGATCAATTCCATGCCTCATTAAATGTGATTCCAACTGAACTGTATCAATCTGATGCCCATAACCGCAACCTAAGCAAGGACATGTGATTCGACTAGGGTGTTTGGCGTGTTCAACCGCAAACTTAATGAATTCTGATACCCCATTCTCATATTCTTTTGACAATTGATTGGAAGATATCCATTTTTTATCCATGATTTTACTAAGTAAGCTAAGCAAACATAAAAGAACAACTAAGTACCTGTATAGAAGTCAGCAACTTCTGGACTTTAACAACAAAGTGTAAGATTATTGAAAACGATCCGAATTTCACTCTTCACAGGTAACCCCTATAGCAAATTCACTAAGTTAGTAACTGATGGTGTATACCAATTATAACAGGACAAATTTAGTATATAATATGACAAACAAGAAATATCGGAGGAACAAGTCAAAGCTTCAAGAAACAAATTTAGTAAACATCATCACTTCCTTCAATTAAGCAACATGGAATCGGCGCACAAATTCAATCACATTAATTCAAGTAGCATGGTATACTTTGATTCATCACAAATGACACATCAACACTTAATATTTCAACTCAAGTAAGTAAAAAAAAACAACTTCAACACTTAAGTTCAATTAACTTCAAAGTTCTATCCAACAAAGAATCATCAATTCAAATTCAATTAACAATTCAATCACTATTTATCATTTTCAATCAACTCTCAAAATAACAATTAATTTCATTATTATTTTCAATCAACTCTCAAAATAAATTCAATCACTAGTTCAATTAACAATTAATTTCATTATCATTTTCAATCAACTCTCAAAATAAATTCACCACAAATATCACTATTTATCATCTTCAACCTTACTACGAACATTATCAACAAGCATTCACCAAGCTACATAACCTTTTTCTGAAATCTATAACAACGGTACACAAATGAAGCTCACAATGGTTTTTTAAACCAAATCCTTACATTACTAAGTCAAATTGGATTCAATAGTAGTGAATCACATTCTAATTTCAATCATCATGATTTCATAAGCTAACTTCTTCTATAACTATTAACAACAATTAACATTCATTGACAGTTAGCAAGAATCACACATTAGCATAACCAATCCAACAATTCACTCTCCTAACAATATCTATTCAAATAGTATAACCAGTTCATATACTTAACCAATTTCCAACTCCATTCTCATTAACGATCTAAACACACCACATTATCCAATGCAACTAACCCACAAATTAGCATAACTTATTTTCAACAGAACTGATAAATAAAAGCATGACATTAACATTGCAAATGAAAACATACCTCAAATGAAGTTACGACGGAGGAAGTTACGGCGGAGGGCGGAGGGCGTGATGAAGACACAAACGGAGGGAGTTTCGTCGCCGTGAGATAGAGTCGGAGAAGACGAAACGGTCACAAACGGAGGGAGTTTCGTCCCTGTGAAAGTGCTTTGGAGAAGAGGAACAGTCACGAACGGAGGGAGTTGTGCAGAGGGAGAGAGTCGAGAGAGACAGAGAGAGAGAGAGAGAGAGAGAGTCTGAAACAATGTTAGGGCTACGAAGAAGAGAAACAATAGTATTGAAGGAGAGTATCTATTTTATTATTTATATTTTAAAAGCCTTATAGCAGCGCTTTTCAAAAGCGCTTTCTTATGTGATTCCTTTAGCAGCGCTTCAGAATTAAAAGTGCTTTCTTTTCTTAGGCATACAACAACACTTTCTAATGTGTGGTTTAGGAATAGCCTTTAGCAGCACTTTCCAAAAGCGCTGGCTAAAGTGTGGTGTACGAAAGGCCTTTAGCAGCGCTTTTCAAAAGCGCTGGCTAATGGTAGCCTTTAGCAGCGCTTCCCAAAAAGCGCTTTCTAAAGTGCAACCTACCTCAGGCCTTTAGCAGCGCTTTTCAAAAGCGCTTTCTAAAGTCCCCCTATAGCAGCGCTTTTTTCCTTTGTCTTTTTTTGTTTTTATTAAAACTTATAGCAACGCTTTTGGGAAAAAACGTTGTCTTTGTAGTGCTGCCAAAAAACAATTTTGGCGTAGTGAGGAATATTAAATATGATTATTTTAATATATACTACTTTTTGTTAGACATAAAATATTATTTGATGAGCTGTAATAAATAGGTTATCTATATAATAGAATGTATCATTCATTAGGACCACAAAAACGTTTTTTAACTGTATATATATTGGTTGAATTTTGTAGTATTCACATGGAATATTAAGTTAAATAGAGTAATCTTTACAAAAAGCATACAAATAACATTAATGATTCAACAACATAGGGCAAGACAAAACATTTTGTTTATAGGAGGAAACAGTAGTTCAAATGAAAATAACAATGTTGCAAAAGAAACAAACATAACAAACATCATGGTGTTACTACAAAAAAATGAAAATGAAACATTCTACAACAGCAGCAGACACCCGAAACATTGCATTTCCCACTTCCAAAGCATCACTTCTCCAATTTTATAAGCTTCTTTAGTTTGGTGGATGAATGTTTATAGTCTTCCAATTCCCTTGGAGGATTAGAGGCACCTGATACATCTGTTGCCACCCTCTTTGATGCTGAATTTGGCGTAACCAGGTCTGGTATATGGTTGGAGGTAAAATCAACTTCCTGAAATATATATCTAACAATTGTAAGCAAATTGAAGTCAACAAAACAAACTATTAAATAACAAATATAAATTGAAGAAAGGTTCTGTAAAGTTACTTCTACTAAATCCCACTCCTCTGATGCAATAGCTTCATCAACGCTTTCGTTATTCTACATTGAATGAAAAAAAACATTTAATAGAGTAATACACAATTGATATATGTCCATAAAGAAAAATAGAGTATGAGATAAAGGAAACCTGCAACACGTCATTTGTTATAGGAGACGTTGAAGGTGTCTAATTTAGAATGCAAAAAATTAAAAAAATAGAATGTTAAAAATCAATTGGTAGATATGTAGAAGAAATATACAACGTTCAAATAGTTATACCGATTCTGGAGCAATTAATAGTGAAAGCTGCTTCCCGATATTTTTATCCTGAGATATGGAGACAACTGATGCATTTTCCCATGATGGTTGTCATTTCACCTTGAATGTCAACTTATTACTAACCAAAGCATTAAGTGATAAGGGATATTCAAGAGGGTCGGTGACTCCGGCCTAATTGGAAAGGGGTAAATAAGAAAACATTAAACTATAAATAAATCCCTGGTGATTTCCCTAAGAGAGAAGTACAAAATCAACCATAAACCTTAATCAAGTTGACGCGCATTTCATCGACAAATATGTCTAACAGTTGTGAACATCCACGGACTCATAATACAAATGTTGCACGACATCCACCACTTGCGACTTCAAGCAGAATCTTATACCTATTTATGCAAGTAAATTAGGACAATATATTAAGGTATATCACATGAAATTTAAAACAGAAACATAAATGAAATTATTACCGGTAAGTTTCAGTTTCAGTGTTATGGCCAGCACCACAAATGTAAGGTGGTTTATTCCCCTTAGCAACTCTTGGACATTCATGACATGCCTGGTAATATCAGCCCCCTTGGGATACTCTTAGTTTGTCAATCATTGCTACGGTAACACATTGAGTGATCTGGTGGCAAGCTTAAATATAAATATAAGAAAAAAAATCTGTATAAGAAATGAATAGAAATAAACAGAAAATTAAAACGAACACGGAAGAGTAGGTGTTACATCTTTAAGTTGAATAATTTGAGTCAGAGGAAGAACAACGACCTTATACCTGAATTTGTCGTAAGGTGTAAGTTGAGAACTTTCTGGAGTCTGAGACCAGTTATGTGACTTTGTTGTCAAACTTTGACACGATCCTTGATTGGCTACCATTTTTGGGATCCTATGTTCAAAAACAAATCAAAGGAACTGACACACCACAAGCGCGCGGCTAATGTCAGAGTAGTAAAAAGAATGTCGAACCACAAGGACCAATGGTTAACTACCAGTTTCTATTTTATCGATGTAAAGCTAAAGCAATTGAAAGGTTGGAAACAGACAAACTTAAGTTAAAAAACACTTAAGCTAAAACAACTTATTTGAATAAGCACTTTTGAAAATAACTCAAATGAGTAAAAGTTGGAAAATTAATCAAAACAAGAAGGATTTAGGGTCATAATCCCTTACTCTAACATCTTTATATGATTAAATTAGTCATGCTACAAGGATTTTCACTTGAATTATAGAAAAAAAAAATAGATTTTGTAGATAACAACTGCTTTCGCCAGCGTGTTATCTAGGTTTCGATAAATAATCCGCCAGTTTTCGCTTATTCAAATTTATTTATCGAAACCTCATTATTATCGCGCAGTCTATTATGATGGAACATTTCTCAACCTCTTCTGAGTACTTTCGTAACAACGGAATCAGTTGTTTAAAAATTCATTTTCGGGTATTGATACAAGTCCTTTCAGAACATTATCAATGCCTAAGAACTTTTCACTTTCGTAACAAAGTTAGGTAAAAACTCAAACTTTCAAAATAAAAACGGTTCAATCCTTGTATCATATAAAGATTATCATATAGAGAGTCATAAGCTAGGTCTCATGACCCTTAATCCTTAAGGGACTACTCAATCATGGTGAGAAACGACATAAACAAAGAAATCATACAATTCATAATCATAATAATAACAAAAATGAAAGGAATAGAAAAACAATTGGAATAATCTTAATAAAATTGCTTGCAATAGATGAAGGGAAAAAGGAAGGATCCAAGTGCTCCAAGGAGACTTTTACAGAAAAATGAAACTTGCAGTAGAAAAAGCGTAGTAAAAATTCAATCCCTCAACTCTTTTCTAAAAGAGTTTTATATAATTAATAAAAAACATGAAAATAAAAATATTCATTTCCTTGTTACACAAAATCTGTCAAAACTTCAATATGCCAGAGATCTCAATCCACAACAAAGCACACCGAGAAAGGAAACAAAAAGTTGATTTTTCGCACTCCTATTACGGGCCGTAACACGCGTTACAGACTCCAGTAATAGGCCTCGGGTTTTTGGCTCAGGCACACAAAAAGGGGGTCTTTAGGCTGCAAGCTGTTACGGGCCGTAACATGCGTTACGAGCACCCGTAACAGACCCCTAGTTTTTGTACTGGGGATTCCGGTTTTCGCGCTTTTCTTTGTTTTTCACCCTGTTTGATCCCTTTTTCTTCCGGTACGATCATATAGACCTGAAAATGACAGAAACATAATACCAAGACATAAAATGTAGAAAAAGCAAGGAAAAGTATGCGAAACATAATGAATTGATACGGAAAAATGCTAATAAAAGCGATACAAAACACACTTATCAAACTCCCCCAAACTTAGATCGTTTCTTGTCCTCAAGCAACAAAGCTCGCATAACACACTTTTGAACCAAGTAATGCATTTCAAATGAGAAACTTATGAGGATAAATTATGTCAATGCTAACGGGAGTTCTTGTTCCGATCGGCTAGTCTTAGTTCTTTCAGTAATCGTCCGTTAACGAAAGTATTTCAAGAACACAAACCACGGTGAAACCACGAACCTAGATACCCTTTTCAAGCACCTCTCCAACTACGCTTTGGGCTTGAGTCTTTTTTTTTCTTCGATTTTCTCCCCCTTTTGTTTGGACAATCGGTTTAAGGAATTCAAAATTATTTTTCTTGACACGCATAAGGTTTATTAAGAGCATTTTTTCTCTAGGAACCATTTTGCTATCTTTCTTTTTACTCACATTGACATTTTATTTGTCCACTTTGGGACGATAATTAGGACTCAACCGTCGTTGGGCTGAGTAACCGGGTGAGAGTTACCCAACTTAGAAGGACAGCTGTCTTTATTGTTTTTATTCATATTTTTTTCGGTGCCTTGATATTTATTTCTCAACCAACCTTACTTATGCGAATCTTTAAATCATGCTGGACTATCAAAATAAACTCTTCGGGGGGTACTTTTCAAATCTGAGTACTATGGCATAAATCTACGTGTTGGACTCATGTTCTTACTCCGGGAGACCTAGGGTGTTCGAGTCATACTTAAGTTTTCAAACTTTCTAGAAGTCATTATTCCTAGCCTCTCTTCCCTCGAACTTTATATACTTTCTCAACACTCTCTAAAATGAAAAGCATCCAAATGAAATAAAAAAAATTAAGTCCTAGTTCGGGGTGAAATTCAACAATGGTTTTGGATTATTGAAGGAAAAAACATAAAAAAAAAACAGAAGCAAATAACAATAAGAAATAAAAACTAAAAAGCAGGTAAAGACCCCCCCCCCCCCCCCCCCCCCCCAAACTTAAGCCAAACATCGTCCTCAATGTTTTAGCAAAAGAAAGGGAGGGGGAACTCACAGGGAACCTCACTGAGGAGGTGGGGGAAACTGCAACATCATACGTTGCATCATCTCTTGCACACTGTCCAGAAGTGTGCCTTGCCGGTTTTTCTCTCCTTTCATGTCATCCAAGATTGTGGCCTGATGGGCTTGCTCTCCTGGCATGCCTCAAATTTCATTCTAAACCAATCCCACCTATCTTGGTTTTGTGTTGAAGTACCCATTTCAGTGTAGGTAGGACGGGGAGGTACGCCGGAGTCATCTTGCATTGAGGTACATGCATCAACATTAGTAAAAACAAGGTCTTCGTCCTCCTCAGAATTATCCAGAGAGTCGGAGACCGCAGTGTATAACCAGTTCCTCTTCACATCAACCTGTGATTTCCTCGAGTTTGGAAGGTCTAGGATAGCCACGCTGCCCATCATAACCGAGTAGGTGCTACCACCCTCCCAGTGAATCATACCTTGGTGGACTAAGGATTACATGTCCACTTTGGTTTTTCCTGCAACCATAGTGTCCGCCTCAGAGCGGAAAACAAGCCCAAGGTGTTCAGCAATCAAAGTGATCATGCCGCCCACCGATATATCACCTGTAGAAGCTTTAGCAACACTGCCTAAATGATAAGCCGGATAGGCGGCAAGATCGAGCAAATCATTGTTAACCATAGAAAACATGAAAAATAATTCACGTTGGGAAGCAACACCTGTAGAGTCACCGCGGCCAAACAAAGAATGGGCCAAGGTCATTTGCAAGTACCTAAAGGTAGGATTCTGAATCCTTGAGGCCTTGGCATTAGCTGCTGAATAATCATTACGCTCAGTTATAGTGTACCAAAAGCTAGTCAAATCAAACCCTTGGGGGACATCTCCGGGTCCATTAGTAGGAAGTCGGAGAATTTCCCCCAAATCTTCGACGCTCAGCACGAGGTCTTGATTCATGAGTCAGAAGTAGAGGGTTCCGAAATAAACCCTCATACCATCTGTAGCGAGCGATTTTGGACGCGGTTCTTAAGCGCTGGTCGCTCTTTGCGGTTGAGCTTACTACAGGTCGATTCATTTTTTATCCTATTGTGAGCTGAATAAGGAAGGGAAATAGATGTCTCCAATTAACCCTGCGTTGCATACTGAGTTTAAATAGTGGTCCGTTAGGTTACGGATGCTATCAATGTGGGGAGCCTTTGTACTGGTTATTTGTATTTTTGCCAATACTGTTTTCTTTCTAGACAGAAGTTTTCTGGCGGGGAACAAGGATTAAGATGTTAGGAATGTTGCTTTTTGATAGATACATGAGAGTATGGGATTTTGGGTTTTTGTTTAGTGTGCTCGCTAAGATTTTTCTTTCAATCTTATGCCTACGTATTCCCGTTTACCGAAACAGGGAAATCAAAGCGTTCGTAGTTCCTCCTATTTTATGGGAGGAAATGGGTGTTTTGGTGTCTTGTTCAAAGCCCAAGACGTGAAGCGAAAGGTGATTTGTATCTTGTTCAAAGCCCAAGATGTGAAGCTGAAAAGTCTATTTGTGTCTTGTTCAAAGCCCAAGACGTGAAGCGAAAGGTGATCTGTATCTTGTTTAAAGCCCAAGATGTGAAGCTGAAAAGTCTATTTGTGTCTTGTTCAAAGCCCAAGACGTGAAGCTGAAAGACCTCGACTTTAGAGAGAATTTGTCATCTCTAAAGAAGGGTTTGTCTGTCACAACTGTTGGGTGACTGGTTATAAAGGAGAATTACTTTAACCGGGATACGCGGATCCTAGCAATTCCATAATTTCCTTTATAGGGGGGTTTAACCTGAAGGAGAAGACTTTAACTCAGTGTAGAGCAATGCCATATTTCCTTAGGAATTTCTCATACTAAAAGAGGGACAGTGGCATGGATGTAGATGATCCAGAGGCTTGCCGCTTACAGCAATTAGATGAAAGGAGTTATTGATGTTTGTGTACTGTGAACGAGGCACAACTTTGATGCTAAAAGGTTAATTGGATCAACCAATGGTTTTCTTATACAAAGCCTAAGAGGAGGCTAATATGTGTCTCGTACAAAGCCCGAGAGAGAGGCTAAAAGGTTTTGACTCAACGATGGAGTCTTTTGGTATCTTGTATAAAGCCCGAGATGGAGGCTATTGTTTGTTTGGCTCAATAAGAACCTTTTTGTATCTCGTATAAAGCCCGAGATGGAGGCGAAAGGGGTGATTGACTCAACGAGGGAGTCTCTTATGTGTCTCGTACAAAGCCCGAGAGAGAGGCTAAATGTTGTCTCAGTTAAGTGACAGGTCCAGTATACTGATTTTGAAAGAGAAAATCAGTTCTTATATGAGCAACACTGTACTCAGGGATTTGATTCAAGGATCTGGGTTATTCTTGTTCTTTAAGGAAGCGGGAAATCCAAAGGGTATTGAGACTGTCCGAGTCTGCAGGTCCTTCCTATTTAACGAAGGGGTCACTTGAGAATGTCTTTGAGACTCAAGGAAGTTAGATTGTCCAAGTCTAGAGTTTCATCCTTTGTACTATGTTTTGACAAACAGTAGTAGACTCTTCGAAAGGACTGTTTTATGCAGATGATTAAGTTCTGTTCCTGTACCTCTTGGAGGTCGTCGGGACAATTTGTACATAGCCCAAGAGGAGGCCGGAAGCTTTTAAGAAGTCGACGGGTCCTTGTACTAAGCCCAAGAGGAGGCTATCATTCCCGAAGGAAGAGATCATTATACGAAGCCTAAGAGGAGGTTGTAAATACTTCTAAGAAGCCGTAGGGTCCTTGTACTAAGCCCAAGAGGAGGCGGGGTTGGTTTTAGGAAGCCTGTGCGTCCTTGTACGATGCCCAATAGGAGGCCGATGCTTTTAAGAAGCCCGTGAGTCCCCAAACCCCGAAAACTTCAAGGCAAGCTATTCACAAGGAATAGATCAAGTCAGGAAAGTTCGAGAATTTGGAAGAAACTCAAAGATGCCATTCACGGAGAATACATTCATCTCTGGGAGTAGAGTTTCTTGACAATTCCTAATGAGGACAACCGAAGAGAAGACTGTATCTGGTGATCCTATTGGGGATCTAGTTGTCTATTTCTACGAATAAACGAAACAGCGTCACCTAGTTCTAGACGTAGTTGCCGGGGAAACTCGAAATACCTATACTATTATTACATAGTTGATATGAGTTTATGAAAGAAGACTTACAGTGAAACAACCCCACAATACAGTAAATGAAAGCAATAACCACTTACTCGGTTGTAGAGCTTCCATGCTGTTTGGTTAGTTGTTCAACAAAGAAAGATTGAAAACAACAGTATATTCAAAATCAAAGGAGAAAGTGCTTTGAAAAAGAAAGATTTGGGGCTTACAGCTCAAGGAGAGGCCCAGGGTTTTATCAGTGAGCGCACTGTTTGAATTTGTACAGAGGGACTTATACAAGTGACTGAGGCCCAAAAAAAGGTTTCTGTACAAAGGGATGGGTCTTACACTCTCTCAAGAGGCCCAAAAAGTTTTAAAGAGAAATAGTGGGGCTTATAACATGAGGGTAGGCCCAGATGATTTTTCGTTTAAAAATGGCGATCGCGCCGAGGTTTTCTTTTAACGCAGAGGGACTTATATAATAAGTGAGGCCCGAAATGTTTTGGTTAAAAGGGGGTTGGGTCTTACACTCTAATAGAGACCCAAAATGTTTTGAATGGGTCTTATAGCTCAAGGAGAGGTCCAAGTGTTATTTTGAAAAGGCGACGATCGCGCCGTTCGTTTTTGACGGTATCGGGACTTATACAATACACTGAGGCCCAAAAAATGATTTGGTAAAAAAAAAGGATTGGGTCTTACACTCTATTAGAGGCCCAAAAAGTTTTGAATGGGTCTTATAGCTCGAGGAGAGGCCCAAGTGTTTGACAATGATTTGTTTGAATGAAAAATCAAAGAAACCCTAATTTTATTCTTTAAAAGTAAATATTTAAAGAAAATCAATGAAAAATACCAAATAGGTTTGAATAAACCACTTGTGATTTTTGTTTAAGGTTTGAAAAATGAGGTATAAATCACAAGAGATATTAAAACTCATTTGGCCTTGATTTGTCAAGATGAATATTCATTTTAAAATGCTTAAAAACAAATAAAAATGAATTTATTCACAAAAATACTAATTATATTAAATAAATAATATAAACTCAATTTTTTTGTGGAATAAAATATTTCAACATTTTTGTGATTTTTTGCAAAAAGAACCAATAAAAAATAATTAAAATTGAAAGAGTTATTAATTTTCCAAATAATTAACAAAACATGAAAATAGTTGGAAAAATAGCAAAAATGTGAAAAATCACAAAATGGCACGACCTCAAGCATACAAGGCGCACGCTTTACCACTGGGGTGGTGATACATCCATTGTTTGAAATGAAACAACAAATATACAAGGTATGACTTGGTTTTGGGTTGCCCAAGGCAAGTTTTGGCTAAAAAACGTGAAGGTCATAACTTTCTCAATTCTTAATGGTTTGAGACAAAATTTATATGTATCTGGGCCAGAATTTCACAAGGAATCCAATGATGGTGGTAGTTTTTTCAGATCACACTCCCTCCTCAAAACCCGATAGTGGTTTTGAAAATGACCTATAATTGCATTTTCTATGCTACACTTTGATACAGGCATGAATTACATGATCAATTGGCACAAACACAACACATATGACATGTATAATAGATGCATACTCAGTGGACTTCAAATGCGCACATGTTTTGGTGAGTGCAAGTTGAGAGTCTTACCCTTCTTTGGGATTTTGGAGTTTTCTCTGCAATCTACCAACCCTCTTGCTCCAGATATGATTTTATGCCTTGAACCACCTCAAATGATCCCTTGGATACTTTTAGGATGGTTGGAATCAGCTGGTACCTGCAAAAACACAAACAGTCCCTTTCTTGCAAAAGGGGTCAAAAGTGACCAAAATAGCAACTCTCTCAAATGGTGTTCCAGATGGGGGGGACCATTTGGGATAGTTCAAGGATGATATTTGGAGTGTGTTTGAGGTTTTATCTGGTTTGGAGAGTGACTGAATCAAGACATGGCTTGAAAAATGCAAAAAAAAAACCTATTTTGAGGTTTTGAGAGGTGACTTTGTGATTTTGTGATTACAGATCACTTGTGATAGTTTGAACAACTTACATATGATATATATATGAGGTGTGTGTGTGTGATTGATTGTGATGGAATTGCTCTCAAGCTCAAAAACTCAAAGTTACTTGCTTTGGAAGGCAAATTTGAGGTGAAAGAAGAGGTTTTGAGGAAAACATCTGTTTGATGGCTTTGGTGTACTCAAACTGAACATAATTGAGCTCTATTTATAGTAGAGCAAGTTTGTTTTGGGATCCACAGTGAATGGCAACTGCAGCAGAGGTTTGGCCAATGTTGTCCAATGGAAATCCAAGTCTCCTCTAGCCATTGACTAGAGGTTAGGGCACAGGGCTGTGGTTCCCTTGGTCTTGGATAAGTCTTGACTGATTTCAGATGAGAATGGCTCAGTCCATGCCACCTTGATGCTTCCATTGAATGCTCCAATCCAAATTTGAAGTCTTGTCCCTATTTTGGCCATTCTAGGTTCAACATGCTATTTCTTGTTCCATGGACTTTGGAGGCTTGGCTCAGTGATTGTCCCCTTTAGATTCAATCCTCAGATGTGTCCAAGTGGATAGGAGCATTTGGATTTGGATGATTTTGGCAAATCGAGCAAAAATGCAAATTCTGCCTTGCCTTGACAGATTTCAACAAGGCAACTTCCCAATGTCATAAGTCATAGTCCAAATGGAATTTGGTAATGTTCTTGGTCATTTTGGAAAGCCCTTACATGATACAACAACTGTTTGAACATATTTGGTTTTGATCTCTTTTGAATCCACGTGAAAAATCCCCTTACATTTGGCAAAAAGTGAAGACAGATTTGGACTTAGTGAAAATTTCACTAAGTGTTGGAAAAAGTGACATTTTCAATTTTCAGCCATTTTGATCACTCCATAACTCAAAATCCTTTATGAATTGGACTTAGGTCTAGTTGAAGTTTTTGTAGAGGGTAATGAGGGCTACAAATACATATTTGGATGAGAAAAAATGGCCTTGTGGTTTAGGAGTTATGATCCTCCAAAGTTGGTATCCTTGTCACTTTATTTTTAACTTAGAAAATTTTCTAAGTTTTTATGGTTACCCCTTTTACAAGTTATCCAACTTTTCTTGATTTTATTTGATGAATGATGATTCAAATCATACATTAACATCATTTTAGGGTTAAAAATCCATTTTGGTGAAAAATCTCAAAAAGTCAAAGTTGACTTTTGGGCACAGTTGACTTTTTATCAAATGAATTCCAAACCGTGCAATTCTTCAGGAAATCATGTCCTTGACCTAAATCAAACTTGATGGACATGTTTCATGGATGTCATAGGGTGTATTGAATCATGTCTTAGGGCTTGGGAGCATGTCCTGGTCAAAAGTCAAAGTTACAGTTGACTTTTTTCCTTAAAACCCTAACTGTGGTGCAGATGAAATTGAGACTTGTTGCTCAAGCTCCTTGGATTAATCCATTGTTCCAAATGGATCAATATAGTTCATTAGAGACCTTCAAACCCTCTCTTGAGGTCTTGGTTCATGATTTACACCAAAAGTCAACTTAGGGGTGAATTAGGTCAAGAAACCCTAATTCCTGATTTTTTGATGTATGCATCCCCTGAGGCAAAATTGACTTGGTGATTGGGTCCATGAGGTTCCATGGAGTATATTAGGTTATGTTTTGGATCATTGGCTCATGCCCAGATGAAAATTTCCATCTGGGGGCCCTGGTCGACCAAAACCCTAATTTGGCGACACTGTCGATCTTGAAGCTTGATCCACCTAGAAGGGAGCAACCTTGTGCTTAATCCTTGAAGTGGGAGTCCTCTTGATCCATTGTGAATGCTTGAGAGGTTGGACAAGTTGAAGATCATGTCATTCCTTGATTGATCCTTTGTCTAAGCACTCAGAGAGGGCTTGAAACCCTAATTTTGATTGTAGTAAATGGTCAACAACCCTTGAGGTTTTTGATGAGGCATGATGGTTCATCCATTTTGTGATGATGATTTGCACAATGATGGGAAATCTTAGTGGTCAAAATTTGGGGTATGACAGATGCCCCTATTTAATCTTCTTGGACCCGAAGGTGTGAATAACGAAGGTATTCGGGCATTCGGGGTGCAAGAGGATTAAATATTGAAATACCCGAAATTTTGATGGTGGTTATGAATGGTAGCTTACGCATTCATCTTCTTTAGCTAAGAGATGATGCTTAGAAAAGGGAAACCTCCCCTCGATCCTGGTCTTCAGCCAAGGAGCTGGTCTCAGTTTTCTCCTGAAATAAACCTCCCCTCGATCCTGGTTTCCTACCAAGGAACTGGTCTTAGTTTCTTTTGTCAACTTCCCCTCGATCCTGGTTTCTTACCAAGGAATTGGTCTCAGTTTCTTTTGAGATGAACTTCCCCTCGATCCTGGTTTCCTACCAAGGAACTGGTCTTAGTTTCTGAAATAAACTTCCCCTCGATCCTGGTTTCCTACCAAGGAACTGGTCTTAGTTTCTTTTGTCAATAAGCTTTATTGACAAGGGACGCTATTCGTAGCGGTTTTCCTCAAACTTTTCGCCGAATTTTCCTGGGGAGATGCCATTTGAGTAGAAAATGTTTTGATGTCAGACTTGCTGGGGAACCCAGTCGTCTGAGTTGTAGAGTTGCACAAACTTCTCTGTTGGAGACGCCATTTGTTTCTACTGGGGAAAGCGAGTCTCTTGAGAGACTGTTTCCGCTTGGGGTCTTACATCATACTTTTTTCGGGATCTTCCCGGAGAAATGCCATATGATATGATCCAATTTTGAGGTGCCGATGATCTTTTCATCAGCGGTTTTTTCGGAGAAAAACTGTTGTACTACCGAATCTCTGATTATGAGACTTTCTCTGGGGATTTTCCTTAATCCGGGAAAGCGAGGATATCATCTTCAATGGCGAATAGTGATGCTTATTGAACATTCTCTGGTCTTTTAGAGGTTCAAGTTATCAAAGTGGTCGAGTGCCGACTCTAATCCAGAGATACACTGGAAGCGAGATTGTCCAAACGCAGCATTTCCTGACGAGGCAAGAACTGACAACTCGATTGAGAGGACTGTTATCACTAGGGAACAAGACCGACTAGAGTGATGGTGATGCAATATGAAATGTGAATGCAAATCAATAATGCATGATGTATGTATGTATATGCTGACAAAACTGACGCGACATACAAACTAAAAGATGAACATGACTGGATACTCGGCCATCGCGGGGCGTGTAGAGATATCGCTGGTTCAAGATAACAATTCCACCTTGCTTAGGAGAGATAGTCCCTGCGGGGAATATCGTCGATCGGGCTTAGGAGATAAGAACTCGGCCAAGGTGTGCCAGACGAAACAAGGTCTCTGACACAGTTGATCCCTTCATTTAGGCGTACTGGGCCTAGAAGGAGTACTTTAATTATGCACTTTGAGGTTCAAACACCTTTGGAGACGCGATTGATGTTCTTTCGATGTTTAATAGTCAAAAGAAATTGCCATCTCTATTTAAAAAAAGCAGAAAATTTTTTATCAAGTAAATTCATTTTTGTTTTATTTCAAGAATCGTTAATCATGTTAAAAACGTCGTTCTGTAAAGCTAAAACAAATAAGAAGTACAAACAAAAGCACAAGGGCTCAAATTTTATTGATAAGATGGAGATCAGCCAAACGCATGATTCCAAAGAGTATATACAAAGTTTGAAAATGGTAATTTACAGGGAAAAGGGCTACGTTGACACATAACGACCGCTATCCTTCTACCAACTTTGAATTCGGGGCATCCTGAGCTTCTGTCGAAGATGACCTTGACCGGAGTTTTCCTGACGGACGATGTAACTGCTGCTGCTGCTGAGAGGCTTGCCTATGTTGAACATAGTTACTTGCCATTATCCCTAATTTTTTCCTGGATTGTACTATGAGATTTCCAATCCATCGGGATGATTTTTTTTATGTCTCTAATTTTTGCCTGGACCGCCCTTTCGGGTTTTCAATCCACCAAGACGTTTTTTTAGGCGAAGTATTTCTTGACTACATCAACATTTGTGGGGTAGGAAAATTCCTCTCTGTCCATGGTTGCAAGTCTCAAGGCACCGCCTGAGAAAGCTTTCGTGACCACATAGGGGCCATCATAATTTGGGGTCCATTTACCCCGAGAATCAGTGAGAAATGATTGTATCTTCTTGAGCACGAGGTATCCTTTTCTGAAGACACGATGTCGGACCTTTTTGTCGAAGGCCTTCTTCATTTTTTGCTGATACAACTGACCGTGGCATAGTGCCGTGATTCACTTCTCTTCGATCAGGTTTAGTTCGTCGTGTCAACTTTGACACCATTCAGCTTCTGTAAGCTTAGCTTCCATCAATACCCGGATTGATGGGATCTCTACTTCTATGGAGAGCACTGCTTCCATGCCATATACTAGAGAGAAAGGGGTAGCCCCTGTTGAAGTGCGGACAGATGTTTGATAACCGTGAAGAGCAAAGGGTAGCATCTCGTGCCAGTCTTTGTAGGTTACAACCATCTTTTGAACGATCTTCTTGATGTTCTTATTGGCCGCTTCTACCGCTCCGTTCATCTTGGGTCGGTAGGGAGATGAGTTATGGTGTTCAATCTTGAACTCTGTACACAACTCTTTCATCATCTTATTGTTCAAGTTAGATCCATTATCAGTAATGATCTCGCTTGGAACACCATAACGACAGATGATATTGTTTTTGATAAATCGGACCACCACTTGTCGGGTTACATTAGCGTATGACGCTGCTTCGACCCACTTGGTGAAGTAATCAATGGCTACCAGGATGAACCGATGTCCGTTTGAAGCCTTAGGTTCGATCAAGCCAATCATGTCGATTCCCCATATGGAAAAAGGCCATGGGGAAGAGAGAACTTTGAGATGTGATGGCGATACATGAATTTTGTCGGAGTATATCTGACACTTGTGACACCTCCTCATGTACTTGTAGCTGTCGGATTCCATTGTCAACCAATAGTACCCTGCTCTGAGAATTTTACTCGCCATTGCGTGTCCATTGGCATGAGTGCCAAAGGATCCTTCATGAATTTCTTTCATAAGCATGTCCGCTTCTGGTCTGTCGACGCATCGGAGCAAAACCATGTCAAAATTTCTCTTATAGAGAGTGTCACCACTCAGGAAGAAGTTTCCAGCCAATCTTCTGAGGGTCTTTCTATCTTTTCTTAGTGCCCCAGGTGGGTACTCTTGTTTCTGAAGGAAGCATTTGATATCGTGATACCAAGGTTTGTCGTCTATGACTGCTTTAATCGTAAAGATGTAGGCAGGCCGTTTAAGGCGCATGATGTCAATCTTAGGTATGTCATTCCATTGACCTACACTAATCATGGAAGAGATAGTGGCTAATGCATCAGCCATGTGATTCTCATCACGAGGGATGTGATGAAACTCAACTCTGTTGAAGAAAGGTAGCAACCTTCTTGCGTAGTCCTTGTAAGGAATCAGTCCTGATTGGTATGTGTTCCAATCTCCTTTTATCTGATTGATAACCAGGGCTGAGTCGCCGTATACGTCTAAGTTTTTGATCCTTTAATCAATCGCTTCCTTGAGACCCATAATACAAGCTTCGTATTCGGCCTCGTTGTTCGCACATTTGAACGTAAGTCTGGCGGTGAAAGGAATGTGGGTACCCTGAGGGGTAATAATGATTGCCCTAATTCCGTTTCCATAATGATTAACTGCTCCGTCAAAGATAAGTCCCCACTGGGAACCTGGTTCTGGCCCTTCACTGGGTAACGGTTCATCGCAGTCTTTCATCTTTAGATACATGGCATCTTCGTCTGGGAAGTCAAACCCGATTGATTCTTGATCGTCAATCGGTTGATGAGCCAAATGATCGGCTAAAATACTTCCCTTAACGGCTTTCTGAGCGTGGTACTCGATGTCATATTCTGATAACAACATCTGCCAACGGGCGATCCTTTCCGTGAGAGCAGGTTTTTCGAAGACGTACTTGATTGGATCCATTTCGGAGACCAACCAAGTAGTATGACGAATCATGTACTGGCGAAGACGTTTGGCTGCCCAAGCCAAAGCACAACAAGTTTTCTCGAGCATCGTGTACCGAGTTTCGCAGTCGGTAAATTTCTTGCTCAAATAGTAAATGGCAGACTCTTTCCGTTTAGTTTCGTCTTGTTGGCCAAGTACACATCCCATTGAGTCCTCTAGAAATGTGAGGTAAATGATCAGTGGTCTTCCTTCCACTGGAGGTGATAGAATCAGGGATTCAACAGATATTCCTTAATACTGTCGAAGGCGGTTTGACAATCTTCTGTCCAAACGCAGTCCTGGTTCTTTTTGAGTAACTTGAAAATCGGTGCACAAGTGGCAGTCATGAGGAATATGAATCTGGAAATGTAGTTCAAACGTCCCAGGAATCCTCTGACTTGTTTTTCAGTTTTTGGAGAAGGCATTTCTTGAATGGCCTTGACCTTGTCAGGATCAACCTCAATTCCTTTCTGGCTGACGATGAACCCTAGTAGTTTCCCTGAACGAACACCGAAGGTGCACTTGTTGGGATTCAAGCGGAGTTTGTACTTTCTCAACCGCTCGAATAGTTTTGACAGATGTTCAACGTGCTCGCTCTCTGTTTTTGATTTTGCAATCATGTCGTCGACATATATCTCGATTTATTTGTGTATCATGTCATGAAATAGAGTAGTCATGGCCCTTTGATAGGTTGCCCCGGCGTTCTTCAAACCGAACGGCATAACATTGTAACAAAAGGTGCCCCATGGGGTAATGAATGAAGTTTTCTCCATGTCTTTCGGCGCCATTTTGATTTGGTTATAGCCCGAGAATCCATCCATGAAGGAGAATACTTTGAACTTTGCTGTACTATCAACCAGCATGTCAATGTGTGGTAAAGGAAAGTCGTCCTTTGGACTTGCCTTGTTCAGATCTCTGTAATCAACACACATTCTGACCTTTCCGTCCTTTTTAGGAACGGGTACGATGTTGGCTAACCATTGAGGATATTCAGATGTAGCGAGGAAACCCGCGTCAATCTGTTTCTGTACCTCCTCTTTGATTTTGATGGCCATGTCCGGGTGAGTGCGTCTCAACCTTTGCTTTACTGGCGGACATTCCGATCTTAATGGTAAGTGATGTTCCACGATGCTGGTATCCAACCCTGGCATATCCTGATAGGACCAAGTGAACACATCAGGGAATTCTTTGAGAAGCTTTATCAAACCCTCTCTGGCAGTTGGACTGAGCAGTGCTCCGATCCTGATTTCTTTTCTCTCTTGCTCTGAACCCAAGTTTACCGTTTCCAACGGTTCTTTGTGAGGTTCAATAGACCTTTCCTCTTGTCTGAGTAGTCGGGAGATCTCTTCTGGAATTTCGTTGTCATTTTCTTCTTCAGCCTCGAATACCGGGAACTCAAAGTTGGGCGAAGGCATTGGATCGTATGTTTCAACTGGGTTTAAAACAAGCAATCTGCATGACGTGATGATTCGTGTTTAGAAGAGATAGAGGAAAATGCAAGTGTGTGTAGTGTATTTATTCTATCACTGCTTGTTTTTATTATTGAATTGTTTTTTAGGATTACCATTTTCTGAAAAAGCAAAAAGAGAAAACAACAATTAATGCGGAAATTACAGAACGACGTTATTTTATTAATGAACAAGTCGATACTTGAAACTACAGCCCTATAAAACAAAACTCTGTCGCTTTGGGCGAAGCGAAGAGGGATATTTACAGAAAGCGAGCCCTATCAAAACATCCGTTTCACCTGGGCAGGGTGAAAGGTTAAAAGATGTCAATTACTTTAACTGATGAATGACCTTCGGAACATCGACAGCAACCCATTGGCGACGAACTCCTCGGTGAATCACAAAGTCTGGCACCTTCCTTGATTTGTCTTCAGAAATGACGCTGATTTCTGGTGGAGCAGGATCATTGGAATCTGTTTCCCAGGCAGAATTGTCGTAGGAGGATTCCTCTGTTGCATTTTGCATTGCATTTGTGCTCTCAGCTGTATCTCCCCATCCAGTTGGCTGGATGTCTTTGAACCTGATACGAGAGCTTTCGGGCGCAGTGTACTTGACCATAAAGTCGTATTTTCCACTTGGTTCTCCCAGAGTGTCCCAAACTTCTTTGGAACTGGAGGAGTCATCCCTCTCGACGACGTTGACCTCGGGAAAAGCATAGTTGATGAATTCTAGTTCGGCGAACGTTGCAAATTCATCTTCATGTTGAGTAGTTTCTGAATGACCTGAGTGTTGATCCCATGACATGGTGGGGACACAGGTATTCTGTTCAATGACGGTCAGCTGAGTTTCATTGTTCGGCTGAATTTCTTGCCCCAAGTTTCCTGGGTAAGGCTGCCACATTGGCATACCATCCATTGGGCCATAGTAGTTGTAGTAAAAGTTGTCTTTCATCGGAGTGTCCCCCTCTAATGAATTTGGCGGAGCACGACATCCTTCCGGATCACAATCTCCATATATCATTTCGACATCTGATCTTGGTATAAATCTCGGACTTTCTGTAGGAAAGCAAAAAGGCATAGGCACCTCTTCTTGAGACATATAACTGTCCTCGTTAAGATAGGACTTCCATTCTTCATCCGTGTCAGAGGGATCTTCCTCATTGATAGCATGTACCGCTTGAGACACTGGGTGAAGGAAACCTCCACTGTGGAAGAAGTTTTGAAGGGGATGAAGACTTTCATTGTTGGCAGCTGTCTGGGTACAGGTTGTAGAAAAACCAAGACCCTTCTTTGTTTTATTGTCAATAGGAATGACAAGCTGTCCCCATCCTGTCGTATCGGTACTCTCGACCGCTTTGATAGCATCGTTGTATGAGGAAATCGAGGTTCCTCCTTTGATTGTCCTTGCTCACCGACAGTGCTTGGAACTGAGTTCCAATAACCTCCTCGAGTTCTATACCAGTAGATGATGATAAGTTGCTTACAAGCAAGGCTTGTTCTCCACAGACTATGACAAGTTGATCGTTCTTGACGAACTTTAGCTTTTGGTGGAGGGTTGAAGTAACCGCTCCAGCCTGATGTATCCAAGGTCTTCCTAATAAACAACTGTATATTGCCAGGATGTCCATGACCTTGAAAGTGACTTGGAAAGTGTGAGGACCGATGGTTATGGGAAGATCAACTTCGTCGATAACCGTTTTTCTGAATCCGTCGAATGCTTTGACGACGACCTCGCTGATTCTCATCGGAGAGCCTTTGAATGATAACTGCATCAAAGTAAACTTCGGGATAACATTCAGGGCTGGCCCTGTGTCTACCAGTACGCTGGCTAAAGCATCGTCTTGGCAGTTAACTGTGATATTGAGTGCCATGTTATGACGGCGACCCTCTTCAGGTAATTCCTTATCACTAAATCCCAAATTATTGCAGGAAGTGATGTTAGAGACAATACTATCGAACTGTCTGATTGTTACATCCTGTTCCACAAAGGCTTGCTCCAAGACTTTTTGTAGAGCCTCCCTGTGGGCCTCTGAACTGAGTAACAGTGATAACACCGAGATCTTTGAAGGAGTCTATAACAGTTGATCAACAATGTTGTATTCACTCCTTTGGATGAGCTTCAACATCTCATCATTATTTTTCGAAAGGTCGGAATTACTGGATTGACTGACTGGTGGATCGGGAGCTTCTGTCTGAAGTTCCTTTTCCTTGTTAGGTTCTCCAACCCCTCGGTTGAAGATTCTACCACTCCGTGTTACTCGACTGATGTCTGCAATGTTCACGACGGAGGGTAATGGAATTTCCTTTCCATTTTCAATTGTTGTTGCACCGTATTTGTAAGGGATAGCCTTAGTTGATTCATACGGTAATGGTCCCGGCAGATAGATGACTACGGGAGCCCTCTAATTTTTCTGACCATCATAAGTAATCTCGATCCGTTCCCGGTTGGGAACCTTAGATTCGTCAAGTAGAGGGATGATGGCAAAAACATCCCTGGTCTGGTGACGACCAGAGATGGTGACAACATCCTCAACTTAATCGACAAGGTAATTCGGCGACCAAATGGTGGGTCCAGAACCCGGATATGGACGAATTTCTCCACGATCCACCTGACCCTGAAGGGCTGCTCGCACAAGGTAGCATCCTTGGTTACTTTCCGAACAGACGCTACAACGGTCATAATTGTGTGGTGGCACCTGGCCACGCCCACTTTGAATACAATGTAACCTCACTAGGTTAGCTTCCACTGATCGGACATCCTGACTCTGACGCCGAGTAGGATTCCTGTTACTGATACTAATTTACTGAGTATCTTCATCCATGTAAATAGGCATCCACCAATGATTTAACAAGTGCTGAAGTGCCTCCTGGACAAAGGTACAACCTCGATCATTTTCGTAACCCGCTTTACAGCTTTGATAGTCATGTGATACCAGGAATTCAAGTCGGACCTGTTCAGCATGTAACTCTACCAGGCTGGTATTCATCACGCGACTATCAAAGATCTGAACCATGTTGATTTGATAGGAATTCCTATCATGGTAGTCTTGGATCCATCCAAGATCCATCTGACGCTGGAGGGCCTCTTGTATGAAAGAGCATCCCTGTTTGTTTACCGAGCAAGTCAGACAGGAACTGTAATCGTGCCGCGGCAGATTATGATACTGGATTTGCCTTGAGTGCATCGCCTCCAAGTTGACATTCATTGCACAGATGTCATGATTCTGAATGATGTTAGAATTCGTGTAAACCATGTTAACTCCACGAACTCGGTGCTCTTGGATCCATCCGAGATCCATTTGTTCCTGTAGAGCTGCTTGCACCACAGAACATCCTTGGTTGTCTTTAGAGTAGATATCACACTGGTGATAATTATAAGGTGGCACATGGCCATATCCACTATGTCTACAATGCATCTTAACCAGATTGGTTTTTAACAAGCGTACATCATGAATTTGATAGACATTGTTAAATTCTTTCTCAATGAGATTGACTGCAGCCTTCTCATGTTGAGGCAGCGGGTTCGTAAGAACATTAGGATTTGTATCTTTGAAAGATAAGACCCTGCTCCTAACAAGATTTTGCACGTCGGACTTGAAATTGAGACAAGTCTCAATGTTATGCCCTGATCCTCCTTGATGATAAGGGCATGTTTGATCCACCTTAAACCAAAAAGGCGGATTTTCCGGTACTGTAAGAGGGGACTTAGTCTGAATGTGCCCCTTGGCTAGCAGTAACGGAAACAGCTATGCGTACATTACGGGTATAGGATCAAATCCTGGTGGCCGTGTTGTACGGTTGTTGTTATATGAAGGACGAGCCGGCTGAAGAAGCTGTTGTGTCCTTTGCTGATCAGGTTGGCTCTGCGCAACCTGAGGTTGATACGTAGGAATAGGCGCAGGATTGATATCAGGAGTCACAACTGCTACCGATTGATAACGTCGCCTTTGCTTTCCGAGAGATATTCCCAATATCTTGCTCTTTTTTCTTAGGGGGAGCACTACCATATTTTTTAGTACCGCTCGTCGATCCAGTGTCTTTTACCAAACGTCCTTCTCGGACGGCTTCCTCAAGACGTACGCCCATGCCCACCATTTCGGTGAAATCACTGGGTGCACTGGCAACCATCCGGTCATAGTAAAATAAGCTTAAGGTCTTTAAGAAGATCTTTGTCATCTCTTTTTACTCAAGAGGTGGAAAAATTTGAGCGGCAATTTCACGCCACCTTTGAGCATACTCCTTAAAGGTTTCCTTGCCCTTTTGCGACATTGATCTGAGTTGATCTCTATCGGGTGCCATGTCCAAATTATATTTGTATTGTTGGACGAAGGCAGTACCAAGATCTCTGAAAGTACTGATCGTAGTACGGTTTAAACCCATGTACCATTTGAGTGCGGCACCGGTTAAACTATCCTGGAAGTAGTGAATCAGTAGGTCCTGATTCTCCGTCTGAGCTGACATTCGCCGAGCGTACATCACCAGATGGCTTTGAGGGCAAGAGTTACCCTTGTACTTTTCAAAGTCGGGCACTTGAAATTTGTGCGGGACTTTCACATTGGGGACCAAGCAGAGGTCTGTGGCGTCCTTTCCAAATAGATCCTGACCGCGAATGGCTTGCAGCTCCTTCTGCATCTCCAGGAACTGTTCCTGGAATTCATCCATTATATCAAACATAGTTTCCTTCTTACCAGAAGGTGTTGGTGGAATCTGTCCTTCCGGGACAGTGTGCACCACAGGGGATGGGACCGTGACTACGGTGGTGAATCTTGGCGCCTCCCGAAGTTTGTAACCTTCAGGAGTCTTCAGTATGCCCCTGGCATCTTCGCTTTCCCGAAGTTTGTAACCTTCAGGCCCAGCGGCTTCTGTTGTGATTCCCTGATCTTCAGCGACCAGCGGAACATATCCTTCTGGGATATAGTTAACAGGCATGCCCCAAGGACGATCTTTCAGTATCTGATACCTAGGATCATACTTCTCTACTATGGGCGTTGAGGTGATCTCCGAGATCACAGTCCTTTGTAGCTGAGCTTCTGCCATGGCTTGCATGTCGTTACAAAGCTTTCTCATATCCTCTCTCAGAGCGTCGATCTCTTCTTTCAACTCTCTGTTTTCTTCCTCAAGATCATCCATCTTTTTCTGACGATTGGCCAGAGTATTATACAAATGAGACAGTTTGACTCTAGAATCGAGACACAAACGTGAGATTCGTAGGTAAGAAGAATACGTGACGTGAGAATGATGAATGCAATGATTATATTAATTATTTAAGGTTTAATCAAAATAAACTTCGACAATTAGATTGCAAATATCAAACGGTGGGGAAACCCCTTTTTATTGAATTCAAAGGATTACAAAAATGGAAATACAGTAGATTACAAGGTGCAGAAACAGAAACCTAAGCTAATGGGTCCCGAGTTCTCTCTGAAGAGAGATCGGGTGCTGATTCTGGTATCTTCCTTTCCTTTGACCGGGGCTCTTGGGGCATTGTCGGGTTGTCATTCCTTTGCCAGGTGAAAGGAGCGGGCAAATTCCTTTGGTGATCTTGATTTTCTACAGCATGTTGCTCTAAAATCTCAATCAGAGCGTCCTTTTCTTTCAGTAATTACTGTATTTTGATGCACTCTACGTCAAGGGTGTGATACTTGTTCTTCCAAGACCTTCTTTCCCGTTGAACTTTGTTATAAGTAACCTGAAGCGTTTCAGTCTCAGTCATGAAGTACATGACAGATTCCCTCGGCGGAAGAATTCTGTAACGAGGATAAGGCATCTTTAGCTTGAGAGCTCTAGTTTGTACCCAATGGAGATAAGGCTCCATCGAGACACAATCCGGTTTTCCTAGAGACTCTCGTCCTTTCTTATGAACATGCTTCCAAGCGTGCATTATTTCCATCTTTAGTGCTCTGTCATTTTCTCATTCTTTGAAGAAAAGACCTTACAGATGAACACCCAGTGGGACGTGTCTCATCGGGTATCCAAATTGACGGCGAACCAATATCGGATGGTAGTTAATTCCTCCCTTAGTTCCTATGAGGGGTACGTTGGGGAAGTTTCCACAACGGTCAATGATCCTGATTCCCTCATAAATCCTATTACACCAATCTATATCAGAGTTGGCAAGAGACATGATCTTCTGCGACCAACGTAAGACACTCTTGCAATCCCAAAAAGCAGCAGACTTGGGCAAGTGAGAGATAAACCATTTATAAAGCAGAGGTACACAACATGTGATCTCCCCTCCGCTGTACAAATTCCCCGGTGTACAGAATGATACGCATCTGCGAGCAAAGTCGGCACATGGTTTCCAATGAGAAAAACCTTAATGGAGTTAATATCGACGAAGTTATTGATGTTGGGAAACAAAACTAACCCGTAGGTGAGCAAGACAAAGATGCTTTCAAAAGCAGTCACGTTTCCTATACTGGAAAAATACAGGGCTTTCTTTGTCAAAAACTGGGCTGGCAAACCTTGGATGCCACCCTTAGTAGTTAGGTGAGTCCTGACCTCAGACTCATCCAAATGAATTACTCTTGCAATGGTCTGATTCTTTGGAATTTCTTCCAGTCCAGAAAATGGAGCTCGATCAGTGATATGTAAATTAATCAGATGAGAATACTCCTCCAGCGTTGGTGCAAGCTGGTAATCCGGGAATGTGAAACAGTGATACACTGGATCATAAAACTGAATGAGCGCATCCATGATTCCCTCAATCACTTGGACTCTTTACAATGGTAGCAGACCTCCGTGCTTGGCTCTGAAAGCCTCAGGGTTAGTGATCATCCTCGCCAACCTTCTCAAATCCTCTAACTTCGGAACCTTGAAGGTATACGTATGAGTTCTCCTTCTACCGAAATCCATTAATGCAATCCTTTTCTCTGATATTTACAATCACAGTCTTAGTTTAATTTGAAAAACAGAGAGACTAGAAGAGAAGTTTTTTTTAATGTTTTAATGTTTTTTTAAATGAATGCATGAATGCAGCACACAATAACATAGAAAAAACATGGGGTCAAAAGGTCGTTGTCATGAAGTCAAGGCTCTACCCATCCCCAAAGGTTTATACTAGGGTGATTTTTATACATGTACTCACTATCATCAGCTCCTCCCAGGAAAGCAAAACAACAAGAGGATCGCCAGCGAGTTGTAGAGCAATCTTAGAGTAAGTGCCATTCACCGAGAATAGATCACCAGCCTCAAATGAGGGTAGTATCGCGTAACAACTATTCCTGATAGTTTCCGCACTACAAAAGGGTTTGGCTCCTCAGCTTCTTAGACTTAACAATCGACCCATTGTCTAGGTGAGAGAATGGGTTGCATTGGTCAGCCTCCACTGAGGTTGATGGTCGACCCCATCGCCATCACTTATCTTAAGTGTATACTAAATCTTTCCACATACGGCATCACCTGCATTCCCATTAGCAGAAAAATAAACACGTCTAGCAATTAGGAAAAGCAGTATATATATTTATCCTAAACATCCTAGACCTTTAAAGCTATGAATCCTAAGTTCCTGACAGAAAATGGGTTCCCCGACGAAAGCCCCAATCTGTGGTATTCACACAAGAGATGAAAAGGAAGAAAGAAAACAGAGACGAACTAGCCCCACGGTGGGCGCCATTTTTCTGTTGGCGGCCACCGCCATGAAAATGACTTACCCAAGGTTTAAATTGTAAGGAAGAAAGAACCGGCCCCACGGTGGGCGCCATTTTTCTGTAGCGAGCGATTTTGGACGCGGTTCTTAAGCGCTGGTCACTCTCTGCGGTTGAGCTTACTACAGGTCGATTCAATTTTTATCCTATTGTGAGCTGAATAAGGAAGGGAAATAGATGTCTCCAATTAACCCTGCTTTGCATACTGAGTTTAAACAGCGGTCTGTTAGGTTACGAATGCTATCAATGTGGGGAGCCTTTGTACTGGTTATTTGTATTTTCGCCAATACTGTTTTCTTTCTAGACAGAAGTTTTCTGGCGGGGAACAAGGATTAGGATATTAGGACTGATGCTTTTTGATAGATACATGAGAGTATGGGATTTTGGGTTTTTGTTTAGTGTGCTCGCTAAGATTTTTCTTTCAATCTTATGCCTACGTATTCCCGTTTACCGAAACAGGGAAATCAGAGCGTTCGTAGTTCCTCCTATTTTATGGGAGGAAATGGGTGTTTTGGTGTCTTGTTCAAAGCCCAAGACGTGAAGCGAAAGGTGATTTGTATCTTGTTCAAAGCCCAAGATGTGAAGCTGAAAAGTCTATTTGTGTCTTGTTCAAAGCCTAAGACATGAAGCGAAAGGTGATCTGTATCTTGTTCAAAGCCCAAGATGTGAAGCTGAAAAGTCTATTTGTGTCTTGTTCAAAGCCCAAGACGTGAAGCTGAAAGACCTCGACTTTAGAGAGAATTTGTCATCTCTAAAGAAGGGTTTGTCTGTCACAACTGTTGGGTGACTGGTTATAAAGGAGAATTACTTTAATCGGGATACGCGGATCCTAGCAATGCCATAATTTCCTTTATAGGGGGTTTTAACCTGAAGGAGAAGACTTTAACTCAGTGTAGAGCAATGCCATCTTTCCTTAGGAATTTCTCATACTAAAAGAGGGACAGTGGCATGGATGTAGATGATCCAGAGGCTTGCCGCTTACAGCAATTAGATGAAGGGGAAAGAGTTATTGATGTTTGTGTACTGTGAACGAGGCACAACTTTGATGCTAAAAGGTTAATTGGATCAACCAGTGGTTTTCTTATACAAAGCCTAAGAGGAGGCTAATATGTGTCTCGTACAAAGCTCGAGAGAGAGGCTAAAAGGTTTTGACTCAACGATGGAGTCTTTTGGTATCTCGTATAAAGCCCGAGATGGAGGCTATTGTTTGTTTGGCTCAATAAGAACCTTTTTGTATCTCGTATAAAGCCCGAGATGGAGACGAAATGGGTGATTGACTCAACGAGGGAGTCTCTTATGTGTCTCGTACAAAGCCCGAGAGAGAGGCTAAATGTTGTCTCAGTTAAGTGACAGGTCCAGTATACTGATTTTGAAAGAGAAAATCAGTTCTTATATGAGCAACACTGTACTCAGGGATTTGATTCAAGGATCTGGGTTATTCCTGTTCTTTAAGGAAGCGGGAAATCCAAAGGGTATTGAGACTGTCCGAGTCTGCAGGTCCTTCCTATTTAACGAAGGGGTCACTTGAGAATGTCTTTGAGACTCAAGGAAGTTAGACTGTCCAAGTCTAGAGTTTCATCCTTTGTACTATGTTTTGAGAAACAGTAGTAGACTCTTCGAAAGGACTGTTCTATGCAGATGATTAAGTTCTATTCCTATACCTCTAGGAGGTCGTCGGGACAATTTGTACGTAGCCCAAGAGGAGGCTGGAAGCTTTTAAGAAGCCGACGGGTCCTTGTACTAAGCCCAAGAGGAGGCTATCATTCCCGAAGGAAGAGATCATTATACGAAGCCTAAGAGGAGGCTGTAAATACTTCTAAGAAGCCGTAGGGTCCTTGTACTAAGCCCAAGAGGAGGCGGGGTTGCTTTTAGGAAGCCTGTGGGTCCTTGTACGATGCCCAAGAGGAGGCCGATGCTTTTAAGAAGCCCGTGGGTCCCCAAACCCCAAAAAATTCAAGGCAAGCTATTCACAAGGAATAGATCAAGTCAGGAAAGTTCGAGAATTTGGAAGAAATTCAAAGATGCCATTCACGGAGAATACATTCATCTCTGGGAGTAGAGTTTCTTGACAATTCCTAATGAGGACAGCCGAAGAGAAGACTGTATCTGGTGATCCTATTGGGGATCTAGTTGTCTATTTCTACGAATAAACGAAACGGCGTCACCTAGTTCTAGACGTAGTTGTCGGGGAAACTCGAAATATCTATACTATTATTACACAGTTGATATGAGTTTATGAAAGAAGACTTACAGTGAAACAGCCCCACAATACAGTTGTATGTATATGAAAGCAGTAAATGAAAGCAATAACCACTTACTCGGTTGTAGAGCTTCCATGCTGTTTGGTTAGTTGTTCAACAAAGAAAGATTGAAAACAATAGTATATTCAAAATCAAAGGAGAAAGTGCTTTGAAAAAGAAATATTTGGGGCTTACAGCTCAAGGAGAGGCCCAGGGTTTTATCAGTGAGCGCACTGTTTGAATTTGTACAGAGGGACTTATACAAGTGACTGAGGCCCAAAAAAAGGTTTCTGTACAAAGGGATGGGTCTTACACTCTCTCAAGAGGCCCAAAAAGTTTTAAAGAGAAAGAGTGGGGCTTATAACACGAGGGTAGGCCCAGATGATTTTTCGTTTAAAAATGGCGATCGCGCCGAGGTTTTCTTTTAACGCATAGGGACTTATACAATAAGTGAGGCCCAGAATGTTTTGGTTAAAAGGGGGTTGGGTCTTACACCCTAATAGAGGCCCAAAAGGTTTTGAATGGGTCTTATAGCTCAAGGAGAGGCCCAAGTGTTATTTTGAAAAGGCGACGATCGCGCCATTCGTTTTTGACGGTATCGGGACTTATACAATACACTGAGGCCTAAAAAATGATTTGGTCAAAAAAAGGATTGGGTCTTACACTCTATTAGAGGCCCAAAAAGTTTTGAATGGGTCTTATAGCTCGAGGAGAGGCCCAAGTGTTTGACAATGATTTGTTTGAGTGAAAAATCAAAGAAACCCTAATTTTATTCTTTAAAAGTAAATATTTAAAGAAAATCAATGAAAAATACCAAATAGGTTTGAATAAACCACTTGTGATTTTTTTTAAGGTTTGAAAAATGAGGTATAAATCACAAGAGATATTAAAACTCATTTGGCCTTGATTTGTCAAGATGAATATTCATTTTAAAATGTTTAAAAACAAATAAAAATGAATTTATTCACAAAAATACTAATTATGTTAAATAAATAATATAAACTCAATTTTTTTGTGGAATAAAATATTTCAACATTTTTGTGATTTTTTTGCAAAAAGAACCAATCAAAAATAATTAAAATTGAAAGAGTTATTAATTTCCCAAATAATTAACAAAACATGAAAATAGTTGGAAAAATAGCAAAAATGTGAAAAATCACAAAATGGCATGGGTGGGGTTTGAACCCACGACCTAAAGCATACAAGGCGCGCGCTTTACCACTGGGGTGGTGATACATCCATTGTTTGAAATGAAACAACAAATATACAAGGTATGACTTGGTTTTGGCTTGCCCAAGGCAAGTTTTGGCTCAAAAACGTGAAGGTCATAACTTTCTCAATTCTTAATGGTTTGAGACAAAATTTATATGTATCTGGGCCAGAATTTCACAAGGAATCCAATGGTGGTGGTGGTTTTTTCATATCACACTCCCTCCTAAAAACCCGATAGTGGTTTTGAAAATGACCTATAATTGCATTTTCTATGCTACACTTTGATACAGGCATGAATTACATGATCAATTGGCACAAACACAACACATATGACATGTATAATAGATGCATACTCAGTGGACTTCAAATGCACACATGTTTTGGTGAGTGCAAGTTGTGAGGCTTACCCTTCTTTGGGATTTTGGAGTTTTCTCTGCAATCTACCAACCCTCTTGCTCCAGATATGATTTTATGCCTTGAACCACCTCAAATGATCCCTTGGATGCTTTTAGGATGGTTGGAATCAGCTGGTACCTGCAAAAACACAAACAATCTCTTTCTTGCAAAAAGGGTCAAAAGTGACCAAAATAGCAACTCTCTCAAATGGTGTTCTAGATGGGGGGACCATTTGGGATAGTTCAAGGATGATATTTGGAGTGTGTTTGAGGTTTTATCTGGTTTGGAAAGTGACTGAATCAAGACATGGCTTGAAAAATACAAAAAAAAACCTATTTTGAGGTTTTGAGAGGTGACTTTGTGATTTTGTGATTACAGGTCACTTGTGATAGTTTGCACAGCTTACATATGATATATATATGAGGTGTGTGTGTGATTGATTGTGATGGAATTGCTCTCTAGCTCAAAAACTCAAAGTTACTTGCTTTGGAAGGCAAATTTGTGGTGAAAGAAGAGGTTTTGAGGAAAACATCTGTTTGATGGCTTTGGTGTACTCAAACTGAACACAATTGAGCTCTATTTATAGTAGAGCAAGTTTGTTTTGGGATCCACAGTGAATGGCAACTGCAGCAGAGGTTTGGCCAATGTTGTCCAATGGAAATCCAAGTCTCCTCTAGCCATTGACTAGAGGTTAGGGCACAGGGCTGTGGTTCCCTTGGTCTTGGATAAGTCTTGACTGCTTTTAGATGAGAATGGCTCAGTCCATGCCACCTTGATGCTTCCATTGAATGCTCCAATCCAAATTTGAAGTCTTGTCCCTATTTTGGCCATTCTAGGTTCAACATGCTATTTCTTGTTCCATGGACTTTGGAGGCTTGGCTCAGTGATTGTCCCTTTTAGATTCAATCCTCAGATGTGTCCAAGTGGATAGGAGCATTTGGTTTTTGGCTGATTTTGGAAAATCGAGCAAAAATGCAAATTCTGCCTTGCCTTGACAGATTTCAACAAGGCAACTTCCCAATGTCATAACTCATAGTCCAAATGGAATTTGGTAATGTTCTTGGTCATTTTGGAAAGCCCTTACATGATACAACAACTGTTTGAACATATTTGGTTTTGATCTCTTTTGAATCCAAGTGAAAAATCCCCCTATATTTGGCAAAAAGTGAAGACAGATTTGGACTTAGTGAAAATTTCACTAAGTGTTGGAAAAAGTGACATTTTCAATTTTCAGCCATTTTGATCACTCTATAACTCAAAATCCTTAATGAATTGGACTTAGGTCTAGTTGAAGTTTTTGTAGAGGGTAATGAGGGCTACAAATCCATCTTTGGATGAGAAAAAATGGCCTTGTGGTTTAGGAGTTATGATCCTCCAAAGTTGGTACCCTTGTCACTTTATTTTTAACTTAGAAATTTTTCTAAGTTTTTATGGTTACCCCTTTTACAAGTTATCCAACTTTTCTTGATTTTATTTGATGAATGATGATTCAAATCATACATTAACATCATTTTAGGGTTAAAAATCCATTTTGGTGAAAAATCTCAAAAAGTCAAAGTTGACTTTTGGGCACAGTTGACTTTTTATTAGATGAATTCCAAACTGTGCAATTCTTCAGGAAATCATGTCCTTGACCTAAATCAAACTTGATGGACATGTTTCATGGATGTCATAGGGTGTATTGAATCATGTCTTAGGGCTTGGGAGCATGTCCTGGTCAAAAGTCAAAGTTACAGTTGACTTTTTTCCTTAAAACCCTAACTGTGGTGCAGATGAAATTGAGACTTATTGCTCAAGCTCCTTGGATTAATCCATTGTTCCAAATGGATCAATATAGTTCATTAGAGACCTTCAAACCCTCTCTTGAGGTCTTGGTTCATGATTTACACCAAAAGTCAACTTAGGGGTGAATTAGGTCAAGAAACCCTAATTCTTGATTTTTTGATGTATGCATCCCCTAAGGCAAAATTGACTTGGTGATTGGGTCCATGAGGTTCCATGGAGTATATTAGGTTATGTTTTGGATCATTGGCTCATGCCCAGATGAAAATTTCCATCTGGGGGCCCTGGTCGACCAAAACCCTAATTTGGCGACACTGTCGATCTTGAAGCTTAATCCACCTAGAAGGGAGCAACCTTGTGCTTAATCCTTGAAGTGGGAGTCCTCTTGATCCATTGTGAATGCTTGAGAGGTTGGACAAGTTGAAGATCATGTCATTCCTTGATTGATCCTTTGTCTAAGCACTCAGAGAGGGCTTGAAACCCTAATTTTGATTGTAGTAAATGCTCAACAACCCTTGAGGTTTTTGATGAGGCATGATGGTTCATCCATATTGTGATGATGATTTGTATAATGATGGGAAATCTTAGTGGTCAAAATTTGGGGTATGACACCATCCTGCCATTTTTTTTCAAGCTTAAAATTGAGGGAGCTCAAAAATTCAAGCGTGATACGCTTATAGGTGGGAGCATCCCTCAACATAAAATCTAGCAGACTAATATTATTCAGCAATCTATCTATTTCAGTTTTTAAGCCTAGAGTAATAAGAGTTTGCTCACAGAGATACCTGGTCGGAACAATTTTCTGCTTGGTGAGAACTCTGTATCGTTCCTCTTGTTTGTCATCCGCAAAGACGATACCATGGACGTTTGCAGCTCGGGTGCTTCCTGTCTTTTTGGGCCTTGATGGTTCACCACTTCCTTCCCTTGGACGTTCCTCTTTGGAGCAATGAGAGAAATTCGAAAAAAAAAAATCTTTAAGAATTTGTGGAAAAAGAACCCGGATTATGGATGAGGGGGTTGAATGGTAAAGGTTTTGTGAAGGGAGTATGGGGTTTTGGGTAGTGTAAGGGGTAAAGGTTGGAGCTTTTGATGGAGCTTCAATGGAGGTTTTTTAGAAGTTTTTGATAGAATGGGAGAGAGAGAGAGAGAGAGAGAGAGAGAGATGTTAGACGATGGCTATGGATCTAGAAGGGGGGGTTGAATAGATCCCTTGAGTTTTACACGTAAACAGTCTACACAAATTCTGTTTTAAAAAATTTGTTTAACGGAAGCTACCACTGGATAAAATGTCTACAACGAACCTTCTACCGAAAGGATCGGATATGCACGAATATATCACGGATGAGTACGACAGAGAAAAATTCAGTTCAGAATATTACACTTAAAAACGCAGACAACAAATTATCACTTGCTTGATGTTTATACCGAACCAATGAGGTTAATTGATAAGAAATTTAAAGCTATGTGTTCGAATTTTGCTTGGGAACAAATTATCAAACACTTAGTGTGCGTAAACACACTATGTGCAGAATTTCTATGGAGAATAATGTGCAGCTGCTCCAAGACACAATTCAATGAATTGTATCGATTTAACAAAACAGTTTATCAGCGTACAATTATTCTACGACAGAAATTTCAATAGTTTGCTACGTCACAAATTCGAACAATACTGAAATGTAAAAGAGTTAAGGGAAAGAGAGAACAAACGAGATTTGATTAGGCAGTTCCCTAATCGTCCTCGCTTTGGGTACGTCTGCCCCTAACTCCGTAAAAGGAATTGAGATATATATATATATATATATATATATATATATATATATATATATGTAGTTGTTGCAAATTGTTTATTACAAGAGAAAACTATGAACATTCAAACCCCGAACGTCTTCGATCGTTGATGCAGAATTTTCTCTTCCCCTGATTCAAGATGAATCAAGTGCTTCGAATATGGATGATTCAATTACCGTCCCACGCTACTGAAACCGAAAGAAAACTCCGTTCTTTAGTTACCTTCACTCGATCAATTGAAATCTTCCAAGAATTCGAACCCAAACCTTCTTCTACAATCCTTTGATTACAGCTACTAAACCGAAACAGTTGCGCCAATTTCCGGTTATCTTCGCCCAGCCGAATCCCTGTAGAAAGAACAGTTTGTACAAAAACCCCTAAAATCTCTTCGATTCTTGGAGGACAAACCCAACTGGTTTGATTCAAGAAACACCTGCCAAACTCTCAACCCAGAAGATGAAAATCACACTTCCTAAATTCCGAACGTTATCACTTCGATCAATGGGCGACACAAATAAAGATGATTATGTGTGATTGTTTGTTTACACAATGAAGAAGATGAAGATGAAGAGAGAACTGACATATATTTTTCACGTTTCTTGTTATATGTAAAAATGAAGACCAAAACTATTTATATGAAAAAATATGACCAACAACAAAATAACAGAAAAACAACAGAAAAGAAATTAAGTGAAAAAATGCAAAAATCAAGGTCATGCGTCGACCTCCAAAGTCTATACGTCGATGCATAAAATGACATTTTTGAGTTCTCAGGTTTGTGCGCTTACCCGTGGCTTTTGGAGGTCAGCGCACAAATTCTGGGGTTAGCGCATGGTTTTAGGGGTCAGCGCATGAAGGCAAATTTTTCAGGAAATTTCATTTTTTGAATATTTTCATCAGACCAAGGTCAAACATACATGCTAGACACTACTAAAACAATAGTGGACCTTTATTTTTGGAGAGAACAAGATCCTATGCATCTAGACACATGACCAATAATGATAAGACGCTATATGCCCGACAGGTGAAGTGATACCGCTCAAATTACAATCTAATGTGTTTGTTGACATCATTAAAACAAGATAGCTAGAAGGATATCCCTCACATACTCCCCCTTTTTGATGATGGCAACACTTTCTTGATTGTCACGAGAGATGTAATTTGAGATGATCAATGCTCCCCCTGTCTTTGACATCCGGTTAAACGTTTCTGTAGCTTGTATTCTTCTCCCCCTTTGACAACATCAAAAAGATGAGAAGACAGTGGTCAAAATAGCATACTAAAATATGTAGTGGGTCATCAGATATTTGCAACAACAAAACATTTACCAGCATCCACATATGATACCGCTAATGTAAACAAGTAATGATTAAATACAGAACAATCGCATACAAGCAAAACATTCACTCCATAAAAGTTTAAACATAACAGCAGCACATGTCAAAATAACAAACAAGATCAAACCAAAAAACACAAATTCATGCACAACTAAACATAATGCCCTAAGGTTTATGGTTTCCTCCCCCTAAACGAATAACCTCATCCCCTATGGTGTTGACTTGGTGGTGGAAATTCCTCAAGTTGAAGGTTGAGCTCAATCAAGGTGCTATTGAGGTTACCAAGGCTGTTTGCCAAGTTTAGATTTTGCTGAGTCAGATTGGCATCCATTTGATTGAACCTATTCATAGCTGCATTGGCGAAATTGTTGAAGTTGGTGGCATGAGACGATATTTGGTTAGACAAGTTTGTGAGCTGTTCCTGCTGAGTCAGGTATCGAGTTTCCTGTTGCGCTTGGAATTCTTGATGTTGCAGAGATAACTCAGTCAGCCTTGCTAGAATTTCATCAGAGGATTGTTGATCATGCTGAAACGGTGGAGTTGGAGGAGCAGAATTTTCTGGATGCTGCCATTCATAGTCCGCATCATAGGATGGAGGAACATACGCAGCACCAAGGTTAGTCCAGCAGTTTTGTTGCCACTGACCCCAGCCTTGATTGTCAGAGGTTTCTTCCGGTTGATAGCCCATCCATGCCTCATTGTCTTCTTCTTCCACAATCACATTGTCTTGCATAACAACATCTTCCTGCATCACCACATTTTCATCATTACCAACTTGATTTGCATTGCCTTGACTGCCTTCATCCTCACTTGCTTCAAGATGAACAGGTTCATTATGTTCAGGATGAGTCGCTCTTTGTCGATGAATGAACCTGCGCTCACGTGGCTGCCAATGGTAACCCATCATGGACAAGGTTCTGGCCAGAAACTGTTGTTCAGCAGTAATATGAATATGACAAATCTGTGGAATCGGAATGTCAAAGTGATTCAAAAAATTTGCCACAGCAGATGCATAACCAAGTGCCAGAAATTTGTTGGAGCTACGAGTGGTGAACATCCTATAGGCAAAGTAATACGGCCAATTAATTTTGATCTTTTTCTTCAGGATATAGATAAGATGCACCTCTGCTTGTTCAACTCTTGAGTAGCCTCCTTTCTTAGGCCTCAAGATGCGAGCAACAATCCACTGAAGAATACGTTCTTCAAATTTTAAGTGACCGGTAGTGACACTCATAGGAAATGCTTCACTTGCCACAAACTCAGCTGGATATGGTTCCCTCAACATTGAATTCAGAGCAGTTTTGAATTCATAGCCCTGAACAAAGGTTTTATCAGTAACCTTTGGGATATTTTCATCAGTGTTCAAAACAAACAATGTAGACCATACATCATTTGTCACCTAAAATTCTGCATTATTTATCGAGAATTTAAATTCAGCCCCACGAAATTTTCCCTTCATCCCAAAATAGAACAACCGAGTCAAATCTTCACTATACTTGTCATCACATTTGACAAATTCATTCATATTTTGAAAGTTTATGAGTTCAGAAATTTCAGAAATGTGAAAATCTGGACCCATCAAACGATAAAATCCATGTTGTCTTATAACCACCCGGTTAGAGAATAATTCCGCAAAAGGAGTGGCTAGCCTTTCAGAAATTAAAGATTCAATAGTTACCCGGTGTGAGGATGATCCTCTGGTTGGTGCTAGTTGTGAAGTGGATCCTCTTGCTCCTCTTGTACCAGCATTTCTTCTGGAAGCCATTGTTGAAGAAGAGTTGAAGAAAGATTCTCACACTTGATTTTTGCAGAGATAGAAGAGAAAATGTGTGAAACACTTGAAGACCTTGTAGCAGATATATATAGAGAATTTTCTCTTGGTGTTCCCTTCCCTTTTTTTTTTGTTTTATTAGGGTTTTGGTGAGGGTTTAGTGGAGATTTATTGAGATTGATGAGGTTTAAAGGATAAGAATAGGGAGAGATTGACCACAAAGACTAATGAGATGACATGCAATAATCATAGATTAATGTGCAATGAGAAAAAATATAGGGAAAGTAAACACCACCAGGTCGGCGCACGCAACCAAGTAGCGAAGAAGTCTGAACGCTTCACTTATGCGTCGACCTGTGAATCTGTGCATCGGCGCATGATTCTTGAAAATTTAAAAGGAAAATGAACATATGGTTATGTGCTTTCTCGAATGTTTAATAGGTCAGCGCATGAAACTATGCGTCGACGCATGGACCTGTAAAAATGAAATTTTTTGCAAAATTCTTGTTCCAGCCAGATAAATACACATATACACACAGAACCAAACATTCACATGAATGATAAGTGCTCAAAATGAAATAAACATCAAGATTAGAGTAAGTAACATGACACAAAATGTTGATAAACCTCTATAAGTTGGAACGATATTACCTTGAACATCATGACGGTGAGATCCCTTACATATGGATGAATTTCTCTTTGCATTGTTAGTTAAAGACATGAATAAGCATATATATATATATATATATATATATATATATATATATATATATATATATATATATATATATATATATATACATATATGCGAAGATCATAATTCTAAAAGATCTTATGCACGATCCGAGATATCCAGAATGCCAAGTTCCCTACGGATGTGAAAGAAAGGCTCTGTAGCTAATGGTTTTGTGAAAATATCAGCAAGTTGATTCTTAGTGTCAACATGCTAAAAAATAACATCACCTTTCTCTACATGATCCCTAAGAAAATGATGGCGTATTTCGATATGCTTGGTGCGTGAATGTAGTACAGGGTTCTTAGTTAGATTAATCGCACTAGTGTTATCGCACAAAATTGGAATACATTCAAGTTTTAAGTTGAAATCAAGTAATTGTTGTTTAAGCCATAAGACTTGAGCACAACAACTACCGGCAACAACGTATTCTGCCTCGGCTGTTGACAAAGCAACGGAAACCTGTTTCTTGCTGTGCCAACTCACCAAGGAATTTGCGAAAAAGTGACACATGCCACTAGTACTTTTCCTATCCAACTTGCACCCGGCAAAGTCGGAGTCGGAGTAGCCAACTAAGGAACAAACACTACCTTTGGAATACCACAGCCCATACTTTGGAGTACCAGAGAGGTATTGAAGTATGCGCTTAACTGCCTTCAGGTGGGATTCCTTGGGATGTGCCTGATACCTCGCACACTAAACATTATATCGGGACGTGATGCGGTAAGATAATGAAGAGACCCTATCATACCTCAGTACTTCTTTACCTCAACATCCTTACCCTTTTCGTCACGATCGAGATTAGCACTTGTAGGCATAGGAGTATCTATTGCTTTGCAGTTCAGCATATCAAAACGTTTTAGTAACTCAAGACAATATTTCGTTTGACTCACGAATGTGCCCTCTTCAAGTTGTTTGATTTGCAATCCGAGGAAATAGTTGAGCTCCCCCATCATGCTCATTTCAAACCCCCCTGCATCAAACTAGAAAACTCCTTGACCAAGGTCATGTTAGTAGACCCAAATATAATATCGTCAACATAAATTTGTACCAAAATTAAGTGTTTTCCTTGACGTTTAATAAAGAGGGTTGTGTCAACCTTTCCTTTTGAATACCCTTGATAAAGTAGAAATTTGCTTAGACGTTCATACCAAGCCCTAGGGGCCTGTTTAAGTCCGTACAAAACTCACTTAAGTTTATAGACATGATCAGGATATTCGTGTGATTCAAAACCTGAAGGTTGGGCTACATAAACCTCTTCATTTATATATCCGTTAAGGAATGCACTTTTGACATCCATTTGGAATAGCTTAAAGTTCTTTGTGCAAGCATAGGCAAATAGAAGGCGTATGGCCTCGAGTCGGGCAACCGGCGTATAAGTTTCCTCATAGTCGATTCCTTCCTCTTGGTTATAGCCTTGCGCTACAAGCCTAGCTTTGTTACGCGTTATTACTCCATTTTCATCAAGTTTATTCCTAAACACCCACCGGGTGCCTATTACTCGATGATCTCGCAGAGGGGGGACAAGGTCCCAAACCTCATTTCTCCAGAATTGATTTAGTTCATCTTGCATTGATAGATACCAATGCTCATCGAGTAACGCTTCCTTAGAGTTTTTAGGTTCAACTTGGGAGACAAAAGCAGAGTAATAACAAAAGTTACTAAGTTTAGAGCGAGTAGTTACTCCCTTAGAGATATCACCGAGAATGTTGTCAATTGGATGGTCTTTTGAAGACTTTCAAGCTGGAGGAAGTTCATCTTTATTAGCATGATGATCATCCTCACTTTTCACTGGTTGGTGATCCTTTTCCTCCTCAATACGCACTGCTTCAGGCTGATCAATTCCCTTATCAGTGTCCTTGAGTATGTCTTCAGTAGGTACACCTGCACCATGAAAAGAACTACCTTCTCCGACATATCTCGGATAAGACTCGTCAAAAGTAACATGAACTGACTCTACAACTACACGTAACCTCTTATTATAAATTCTATATGCTTTACTTGACTGAGAGTATCCAAGAAAAATACCCTCGTCAGCCTTGGCATCAAATTTGCCGAGAGTCTCTTTCCCATTGTTTAACACAAAGCATTTGCAACCAAATACATGAAGGTGAGAGATGTTTGGCTTACGCCCTTTTAAAAGCTCATACGGTGTCTTGTTTAGAATAGGCCAGATGAGCACCCTATTCAAAACATAACAAGCCGTACTTATGGCGTCGGCCCGAAAGTATTTTGGTAATCCACTATCATTGATCATAGTCCTTCCAAGTTCTTCCAAAACTCTATTTTTACGTTCCACTACCCCATTTTGTTGAGGGGTACGTGGTGCGGAAAAATTATGATCAATTCCGTTGGAATCACAAAATGCTTCAAATAAATGATTTTCAAACTCACCCCCATGGTCACTTCTGATTGACCCAATGTTTGTGTTTAACTTGTTCTGAGATAACTTAGCAAATCGTTCAAAGGCCGAAAAGGTATCACTCTTATTTGCTAAGAAAATTGTCCAGCAAAACCTAGAAAAATCATCGACTATAACAAACCCATAATAGTTACCACCTAGACTTTTAACCCTAGATGGTCCAAAGAGGTCCATATGGAGGAGCTCAAGGGGTCTCATAGTTGAAACAATGTTTTTAGATTTAAAAGAGATCCTTGTTTGCTTCCCCATTTGGCACGCATCACAAAGATGATCCTTTGTGAATTTAATTTTGGGCAAACCGATGACTAGGTCTTTAGAGACAATTTTGTTAAGCAAATCAAAGTTGATATGAGCCAAGCGTCTATGCCACAACCATGAATCTTCATTCATAGTGACTAAACACTTGTCTCCATCCAATGATACCTCGTTTAAGTCTAGCATATAGACGTTATTCACCCTCAAGCCCTTAAACACATTCTTTTGGTCGCAATCTTCAACTACGCAACAATCCTTTGAAAAAGAGACTTTATAATTTTTGTCACATAGTTGACTAATGCTTAAAAGGTTGTGTCTAAGGCCTTCCACAAGAAGTACATCAGAGATAGTAGTAGATGAGGGGTTACCTATACTACCTTTGCCGAGAATCTGTCCCTTGTTGTTATCTCCGTAGGTGACAAACCCCTTTTTCTTCGTCATAAAGTCGATGAAAAGAGATATATCTCCGGTCATATGTCTTGAGCAGCCACTATCTAGAACCCATCTTCCTTCGGTGGTCTCAAGACTTTGTACCTACAAAAATAATAAAGGGAGAGTAGGTACCCAATTCTCATTGGGTCCTTTATGGTGAGTGAAACCAATATTGCAACCATTGATAAATGCCCTTTGGAACAAGAAATCTCCGAAATTGGTACTTAGCAATAGTATGACCAGGCTTACAACAATATAAGCAATCACGATTAGTTTGGAGTTTACGTTTGCTATCACTATCTCGAATCACATACGTGTATTGTTGATACGGATTATTCATTGTTTCACGATAATGTGATCGATCAATAGCAAACGTAATCTTAGGCTTGAGAGCCTTGTCTAACTTGGCTTTGAGGGTTCTCACCTCTCTTTGCCAAATGTGACAAGTATCACAGCCCCCAAGGTCAAACCATGTATATTTATTCTCATCGATCTTAGTTTTTGATACATTTACCATGGAGTTTTTAAGATCTTCCAATTCCTTTTGGGAATCGGAAACCTTTTTTTCCAAATAGGAAAAGATCTTTTTATTCGAAGCTAAGCGTTGAAATGCTTCCTTAGCTTCGTGGTGTAATGTATCAAAAGCTCTTTTTAATTCAGCATGAGACATATTTTGACAGTTTTCATATTTAGAGTGTTTTACCTCTTTTCCTTTGTTGTGACGTGCCATAAGACAAAGGTTGACGGATTCACTTTCGTCACTTGAGGAGTCATCTTTCTCCGACTCGCTATCGCTTTCCCAAGCGATGTATGCTCGTCGAGACTTGTTGGACTTTTTGTTTGAGCGACTCTTGTCATTATCCTTATCTTTGTGTTTCTTTAGGGATGGACAATCCGACTTGTAGTGCCCGGATTTTCCACAGTTGTAGCACGTCCCTTTTACCTTGCCATTTTTATTTCCTTCACTTCTAGATTGCTTCCTGAACTTGACAAGATTTCTGTCCGAGTGCTGAATATCATTCTTACGAATATATCTATTGTATCTCTTCACAAATAAGCTCATATCATCACCGGATTCTTCATCTTTGTCATTTTTGGCTTCATCATCACTTAGCTCTTGATGTGTGGGCTTTGAACAAGAAGCCTTAAGATCTATCGACTTCTTCTCCGTATCTTTTGCCTTCTCTTTCTTTATACTCTTTTCATGTTTATCCAAGCTAATGAGCACTTGCTCATGCTCATCGAGTTTACCAAAGAGTGTTGTGAGGTCTAGTGTAGCAAGATCATTGACCTCCTTGATAGCGGTAACCTTCAGTTGCCATTCCCTGTTAAGACACCTCAGAATTTTGTTAGTAGAAACCTCATTTGAAATTGGTTTACCAATAACATGCAATTTGTTGATAATATAAATGAATCGTTTTTGCATATCCGCAATGGTTTCCCCTTGCTTCATGTAAAACAAATCAAACTCTTGCGTTAGTGTATTAATACGAGCCATCTTAACATCATTAGTGCCTTCGTGGGCTACTTGTAAAGCATCCCACATGGCTTTGGCCGTTTCACAATGGGAGACTCGATAATACTCATCAACTCCCAAAGAGGAAATGATCATATTACGAGCCTTCCAATCATATCTGTACTTTTTCTCGTCCTCCTCAGTCCATTGGTCTTCGGGTTTAGGAACGACAACGCCTTCCGCGTTAGTCATAGTAATTGCCATGGGACCGTTTAAAATAACGTTCCAAACCTTCTGATCTATGGAATTAATATGAACGCGCATACAATCCTTCCAGTAGCTGTAGTTTTCACCTGTAAAAACTGGAGCTCTATTATAAGCCCCTTTAGGTTCGTTCGCCATGATCCAAGAAATTTTACCGAAGCATCAGAATAAACCGGAGCTCGTGATACCACTTGTTAGACGATGGCTATGGATCTAGAAGGGCGGGTTGAATAGATCCCTTGAGTTTTACACGCAAACAGTCTACAAAAATTCTGTTTTAAAAAATTTGTTTAACGGAAGCTACCACTGGATAAAACGTCTACAACGAACCTTCTACCGAAAGGATCGAATATGCACGAATATATCACGGATGAGTACGACAGAGAAAAATTCAGTTCAGAATATTACACTTAAAAACGCAGACAATAAATTATCACTTGCTTAATGTTTATACCGATCCAATGAGGTTAATTGATAAGCAATTTAAAGCTATGTGTTCGAATTTTGCTTGGGAACAAATTATCAAACACTTAGTGTGCGTAAACACACTATGTGCATAATTTCTATGGAGAATAATGTACAGCTGCTCCAAGACACAATTCAATGAATTGTATTGATTTAACAAAATAGTTTATCAGCGTACAATTATTCTACGACAGAAAATTCAATAGTTTGCTACGTCACAAATTCGAACAATACTGAAATGTAAAAGAGTTAAGGGAAAGAGAGAACAAACGAGATTCGATTAGGCAGTTCCCCAATCGTCCTCGCTTTGGGTACATCTGCCCCCAACTCCGCAAAAGGAATTGAGATATATATATATATATATATATATATATATATATATATATATATATATATATATATATATATATGTATTTGTTGCAAATTGTTTATTACAAGAGAAAACTATGAACATTCAAACCCCGAACCTCTTCGATCGTTGATGCAAAATTTTCTCTTCCCTTGATTCAAGATGAATCAGGTGCTCCGAATATGGATGATTCAATTACCGTCCCACGCTACTAAACTAAAAGAAAACTCCGTTCTTCAGTTACCTTCACTCGGTCAATTGAAATCTTCCAAGAATTCGAACCCAAACCTTCTTCTAAAATCCTCTGATTACAGCTACTAAACCGAAACAGTTGCGCCAATTTCCGGTTACCTTCGCCCAGCCGAATCCCTGTAGAAAGAACAGTTTATACAAAAACCCCCAAAATCTCTTCGATTCTTGGAGGACAAACCCAACTGGTTTGATTCAAGAAACACCTGCCAAACTCTCAACCCAGAAGATGAAGATCACACTTCCTAAATTCTGAACGTTATCACTTCGATCAATGGGCGACACAAACAAAGATGATTATGTGTGATTATTTGTTTACACAATGAAGAAGATGAAGATGAAGAGAGAACTGACATATATTTTTCACGTTTCTTGTTATATGTAAAAATGAAGACCAAAACTATTTATATGAAAAAATATGACCAACAACAAAATAACAGAAAAACAACAGAAAAGAAATTAAGTGAAAAAATGAAAAAATCAAGGTCATGCGTCGACCTCCAGAGTCTATGCGTCGACGCATAAAATGAAAATTTTGAGTTCTCAGGTTTGTGCGCTTACCCGTGGCTTTTGGAGGTCAGCGCACAAATTCTGGGGTTAGCGCATGGTTTCAGGGGTCAGCGCATGAAGGCAAATTTTCAGGAAATTTCATTTTTTGAATATTTTCACCAGACCAAGGTCAAACATACATGCTAGACACTACTAAAACAATAGTGGACCTTTATTTTTGGAGAGAACAAGATCTTATGCATCTAGACACATGACCAATAACGATAAGACGCTATATGCCCGACACGTGAAGTGATACCGCTCAAATTACAATCTAATGTGTTTGTTGACATCATTAAAACAAGATAGCTAGAAGGATATCCCTCACAAGAGAGAGGTTAGAGAATCTGAAAAGTAAGAGGTTATTGTTGTTTATGAGATTTTAATGAGATGAGAGAGAAAGTGGGATGGTGGTTGAATTTAAAAAAAAAATTGAAATTTTTTTCACTGCAACGCATTACGGGCGGCTGTAATGTGTTGCGGGTTTTTGTATGAGAAAAGGGTATAGGGGGCCTGGGGTGCATTACGGGCCGTAATGCCTATTACGGCCGACCATAATGCACCACATATTTTTGTGTGGGAAAGTGTATTTTAGGGAAGTGATGCATTACGGGTCGTAATGCCCATTACAGGCGGCCGTAATGCACCACGGGTTTTACTTTGGGATTTTTCGTTTTTGTCTTTTTGGCTCGATTTTTCCGAGTTCGATTTCCTGCACTGATTTTTTCTCGATTTCTCATCTCTTTTACCTACTCATCTACAAAAACAAAAGGAAAAATAACAAGAAAGAAAATAGATTAGCTCGAAAAATAGTGGATTACCTCCCACCAAGCGCTTCGTTTAACGTCGCATGGCTCGATGGTCCTTGAGTGTTACCACCCAGGACGGTTCCTTGAGAACCAGGTTCATGCCTTGCTCAACTACATCCCCGGTGGTGTAGTTCTTAAGGCGTTATCCATTTACCGTGAACAAACCCGTAGATTCACTCTAAACCTCAACCGCTCTGTACGGTTTCACATTCTTTACCACAAAGGTCCTGACCACCTGGACCGAAGCTTTCCGGGGAAAATTTTAAGTCTCGAGTTAAACAACAAGGCTAATTGTCCTTCCTTAAAAACTCAGTTCAAGATTCTCTTATCAGGATATTTCTTAGTTCTCTCTTTATAGAGTTTGGCGTTTTCATAGGCGTCAAGCCTTAGTTCCTCAAGCTCACTCAACTGTAACTTCCTTTTCTCTCCCGCCACGTGATAATCTAAGTTAAGAGCTTTGATAGCCCAATATGCTCTATGCTCTAACTCAACAGGTAGATGGCAGGACTTTCCATAAATTAACCGAAAAGGGGTCATCCCGATGGGGGTTTTGTAAGTAGTACGAAATGCCCACAGTGCGTTGTCGAGCTTGAAAGACCAATCTTTCCTATTGAGGGAGGCCATCTTTTCTAAGATAGCTTTTATCTCTCTATTAGAGACCTCGACTTGACCACTTGTTTGTGGGTGGTAGGGTGTAGCAACTCTATGCTTAACCTCGCACTTCTTAAGGATGTTCTCAAATTTCTTAACAATGAAGTGCGACCCTCCGTCGCTTATGACTAACCTAGGGACCCCAAATCTTGGGAAAATGATCTTTTTGAACATCTTTATAACAACCTGCACATCATCTGTTGGATAGGCAATGACCTCAATCTATTTAGGCATATAATCAACGGCCACAAGAATATATTGATTTCCCAAAGAAGATGGGAATGGTCCCATAAAGTCAACTCCCCAAACATCAAAAATTTCAACTTCAAGGATGTTATTAAGAGGCATTTCATTCCTCCTGGATATGTTTTTCGTGCGCTGGCACTGGTCACATTTCTTTATGAAAGCATTAACATCCTTAAAGAGAGTAGGCCAATAGAGGTCTGCTTACAAAATCTTCGACACAATTTTGTTGGTACTAGTATGCCCTCCATAGGCGGAGGCATGACAATGAGTCATCACACTCTCAATCTTTTCTTCAGGGATACACCTTCGGAAGATTCCATCGGCACCTCTCTTGAAAAGCAGAGACTCGTCCCAATAGTAATGCTTGAGATCAGAGATTTTTTTCTTGCGTTGGTAATTTATATCCAGAGGTAAGACTTCGGCAGCAAGGTAGTTGACAAAGTCGGCATACCAAGGTGTTTCTTTTCCTATTAACGCCAAAAGTTTATCATCCGGGAAAGAGTTATCAAGGGGCAACTCTTCCGCTTTCAAATCAGTCAATCGGGATAAGTGGTCGGCGACCACGTTTTCTGCCTCCTTTTTATCTCTAATCTCAATATCAAACTTCTGTAACAACAAAATCCACCTAATGAGTCTAGGTTTAGCATCCTTTTTACTTAGGAGATATCTTATGGCCGCGTGGTTCGTGTAGACAATTATTTTCGATCCTACTTGGTAAGAATGAAATTTGCCAATGGCAAAAAGCACGGCCAAAATCTCTTTCTCTGTGGTCGCATAGTTAACTTGCGCCTCATCTAGAGTCCTACTAGCATAGTAAATGACGTGCATCTTTTTATCCTTCTTTTTCCCCAATACCGCACCTATCGTATAGTCGCTGGCATCACACCTAATCTTAAAAGGATTGTCTCAATTAGGGGGATGCATTATAGGTGTAGAAATCAATGCCTCTTTTAAAGCCGTGAAGGCATTCTCTATTAAAATTAAAGTCGACATCTTTCATCAATAGCCCGGTTAAGGGATTGGTAATCTTAGAGAAGTCTTTTATAAACCAGCGATAAAAACCGGCATGGCCTAAGAAGCTTCTAACCTCCCTTACAATGGTAGGGGGTTTAGCTTTTCTATCACCTCAATTTGAGCCTTGTCAACCTCTATTCCTCTCTCGGACACCAAGTGTCCTAGGACTATGCCTTCCTTCACCATGAAGTGGCACTTTTCCCAATTTAACACAAGATTGACTTTGATACATCTCTCTAAGACCTTCTCAAGGTTCAACAAACACTCATCAAAACTACACCCGTAGACTGAGAAGTCATCCATGAAGATGTTAGAAGAGTATTAGCGTGGGTTGTTTTTAATCGTATCCACAGGGATTGTTTGATATTTGATGCGTGCCTTTCAATAGTTGCGATCTTCTAAGTTAATGGTTTCAAAAGTTTCTCAATTGTTTTTAACATTCACTTGTAGCAAAGATTAATAGAGACAAAGATTTTGTAAAAGGTTTTATAAAAGCATGTTAAGGTTAGGTTTCGCTAATCCTTTCCATGTATAAACGATTAATCAAGCATATGAACTCGGTTTCCGACTAATATAACCGCGTATCCTCCCGACTAAGTTTATGTCTAAAGCGAAGTCGTGAGTACCGTTGTTTAAACCGTTAGATGATGTCTCACGCTAACAATCTAAACAACGATCATTAAGATCAATACAATGCAAATAGCAAATCCCAAATCTATGTCTAGAGTTTGGTTTTTAAGAGATGAAATTGTTAGGTCAAGATTTGTGGAATCTATGTCTAGAGTAAAACAAATCAAACATAAAGCATTAAGAGAAAACAACTTCATCTATATTGATCAAAGACTTTGTTCATATACAATAGATCAAAAGCAATACATAAAAACAGAATCACTACCTCTAACCTCAACATAAAGGGTTTAGCTACCACTTCTCATGGTAGATTGGATAACAAGTAAAGAGAGGAGATGAGTAAACATCCACGCCGAATAATCGATAATGGATGCAAAATCAGCTTCTCCAAGTGAAAATACAAGCTCCAATGGTAAAAAGACTGAAAACTATGATTTTGGATCAAAATGAACAAAAGATCCCTAACACATAAAGTGAAATTCTATTTATACATAGCAGAATTCTGCAGTATTCGCACTGCGAGCAATTCATTCGCACTGCGAATGAGAAAAAATGGCACTTAAAGTGCCTCTGAGACTTAAACCGCCCCAAGCAGAAATCGTGGGTTCGCACTGCGAACCCTTCATTTGCACTGCGAATCATTCGCTAGCTTCATTCGCATTGCGAATAAACTAGCGAGCCAGAATTCTCAAACCCAGAACTTACTGCCTCTCTTCGCCAACACCTTCGCCCTGCGAACCAACCAGCGAACCTTCGCTAGCTTCATTCACACTGCGAATAAACTAGCGAGCAAACTGGAACTCTCTGTCTCTCTTCGCTGGCGCCTTCGCTGGTCCTTCGCAGTACGAACCTTCACTGGGCCTTCGCCAGATTGTTCGCACTGGGAACACCCTGTTGCAGCTAAAAACTCAGTGGAAACTTGTAATGGTTCCATGTGTTCACAATTTGGCTCCTTTCATGCATATACCTGCACATTAACACACACATTACAAGCTCCACACATATATTCCAATGTACGCATTACAACACAATTTACCGCGTAAATTCACAATTAACCGTTAGAAAGAAATGAAAAATGCCAAGTATTTCATACAAATATATAACATGTTTGACATTTAACAAACTCTCCCGAACTAACTCTTTGTTTGTCCTCAAGCAAAGTATGCCTCTCACGAGGATTTGCTCGAGCACTCAATTCAACCAAGACACAAAAAACGGCTCAACTAAACAACGATCACAACAACGCACAATTACAAAATTCAAGAACTATAATGTAAAAGAACTTCCTCTTAAACACTTTCAAACAATGTTTCAAGAGACAACTAACTCATCTTGCATATGTCATTCTACACTCCTCTTCGAAAAAGGATTGAAGGCAAACGTGCATACAAACACGGGAGAATTACACTCACATGACAAATGATGCAATTCTAAGCAATTCATACCATATCTCAATGAACACAAAAGAAATCAAGGAAGTACAAGATCACTAAGGACTTCTAGGTTGTAGCTTGGTCGAGTAAACAAAAAAGGGACATTTCTAATGGCCATTGAAACGAAATTGCCGAAGCAAAAGAACATTCACTATACACATATTCACACAACACACTTCATTTCACCAATTTTTCATTCCTACTTCACAAACTAGCGTGCACACTTATTGATTCTATATGTTTTTATTCAAGCAAGCATTTTCTCCTTTGTACAACATATTCACACTCTTCTCTTTACATGCTTGCTTGAAATTTTTTTTTTTTTTTTAAATTTGGAGTAATGCACCCATCTTCTTTTTATTCTCCCCAACTCATTTTCTACTCAACCTAAAGTGAACGTTCCTTGCTTTTTAAGGCAAGAAAATCAAAGTAGACAATTTTCAAAGGTTCAAGAAGAAAATGTTAGAAACTCACCAAATTCAATGATGAGCATACTTGCAAATTATGTACATAAAACAAGTTCATCATTCAATTGAGTTCTAAACTATTTAGGCTCAAAGGGGCTACCAAATGCTCACTACTAAAGGGTGAATTAATATATGGACATGGTTGTGCTCACTTTCAAAAAGTGCCTTGATCGCTTCTCCTACTTCCACAAAATCACATGGTCACAAGATAAGGCATGAATTAAAAGTAAAGACAACATTCATCACAATTCTTAGCATACAGTAACACATTGGAGGCTTCTCACTTTAATGGTTTTTGGTCCTAAAATGACACATACATTCAAAGGAAGCTGTAACATGAAACACATTATCAAACGTACAAGACACAAAGTTCTAAAACATACACAATTCTCGAACTAGGTAATGATATACCTTGTCGCAACATAATGCTTACGGTACTATCATAGCCCTCACATCATGGAGGAATCTTTCTTTAAAATCAAGAGTCTCCACCTAACTTCCAAAATTCCATCATAAAAGAAGGAACATCAAAATAAACACATATGCACAGTTTAAGAGTTGAACATTCGTCAACTGAAGAATTCAACTCTTAATAACACTTAACAACAAAAAAAACACACTTAAGTGTTGAGCATTCGTAAACTGAAGAACTCAACACTTAATACTCTAATTAAAAACCAACAATTTATTAGTAAAGCGAAACAAATTTTTTTTACTGCAAACCATAATCATTACTAATAATAATCATAAAGTGCCTGGTGTATAAAACACCTACATAATCCAAAAAGTACCACACGAGTACGAGTACATCAACAATAGACTAGTAAAAGCTGAAAAAACAAAATACAAGAAACTTCACTTTGATGACCAAAGGAAGTGTACAAGTCTAAGATCCAAAAAATCAGTCCTCATCGGACTCAGTCACGAGAACATCTGTACCCTGCTCATCCTCAGGATCAGTCCCAAGTACATCCGTCCTCTGCCCATCATCATCATCATTAGAAATCATGATATCATCGCCATCTCCCCCCTCCTCTATATCATCAGCAGCAGGCTCAACAACATCCTCTCCCCCTTCGAAAACAGGCCTGGCCTCAGGCCATCCAGCATGCGCGAGGAACTGCTCCCTCGACATCATAGTGTGCTGCGTAGAAGGGTCACGGATCTGCAATTGGAGAACCTGCAAAGAATCATGAATATCAGTCATAGCACGCTACTGGGCAGCCATCCAATCCCAATTATATTGGTAGATCTCCTGCTGATAAGGATAGAAGTTGTGAGATCCAGATGTATCACCCTGGCTTGTACCGGCCTCAGCACCAGTACCAGCCCCAGAAGATTCAGCTCTAACACCCTTCGGTTTGCAAAATTTGTCGACGTATCGATCATCGATAGCCGACGTCACAGTAACTTGACGACGCGAAGGCAAAGTCACTCCAGAATCAGCACATAAGGTCATAATCAAACAAGGGAAAGCAAGAGGGGCATTCTTCCTCGAAGCATTCCCTCCTAATCCACTCTCGACAATGGACCTTATTTCATCTGCTATAATTCTCGCGACATTAATTTCGATGTTTGTAAGGATACTATGCACAAGGTGAGCCAGAGGAATCGTAACTGTAGAGGAATGTGACTTCGGCATAATATTTGTGACAACCAAAAGTAAGACAAGTTGAGCCAAAGGCACCATATCCTCACGGTGATATCTCACAGCTACTCCTGAATGATTAAACTTCACATTTTTACCAGGGCGTAGGAGATCACGAGTCATGGTTTGAATATCACGATAATCACTCAGTGTCTCATGATACTTATCCTCTTGACTAGCACGTAGTGGCAGAGGGTCTCCAAGAACTCGGTTAATAGTCTTTCTGTCAAACCTTACCGTCTTTCCGCCAACAAATGTAGTCCAATTAAACAGATCACCCTTATCAGGAAGGGCGCTGGCGTAGAACTCTCGAACCATTTCCACATTATATGAATCAACAGGAGTTATCAGTGTATCCCACTTTTTTTGCAGTTAACAGGGCAGCAATGGCACGATAATTCCCCTGCTCATTCAGAACAAACCTCTTCTCCGCAAGGATGGTCCTTACTTCCAACACCTCATACCTCTGCGCTTGTCTAAGTCCTCTGAACCTAGTCTCATCAAAGCGGACCGGTGCTTGTCTTGATGTGGATACTTTTCTTTTCCTGATCATGGTTTTAGGACCCATCTGCACAAATGACAAATAAATCCACACAAAAACACCAAGACAGATGATTAGAATTAAGGACAGACATGCATCAGAATGGATTAAAGAAAAAACAAAAAGCTGGGTTGCTCTCTAGAATAATCGCACTGCGAAGGCTGGCGAACGCTCTCCCCAGAGTCGCAGTGCGAACAAGCCAGCGAATGCACGAAAATTTTGAAAATTTTTTGCAGACCCAGATTTCACTACATAGATGCTTCTACATGTCATTTAAAACCTAAAACAACCAGAAATGTTGACATGCACTGAAAAACCAAACCAGAATTCTACCTCAAATGCTTAAAGATTTCTCATGTAAAATTCACCAACAAAGTTACAATTAAACAGAAAGAACAGAGAAAAGAAAATCAAACCTTGTTAGGAAATGGCAGTTGAGTACAAAACAGGAGAGAAATTGACAGAAAATTGCACGTGAGAGGGAAAGAGAATTTGAGAGGGTTTTTTTTTCTCTTTTTTTGGTTTAAGGTTGAAAGTGAAAGTGAGAGACTAGGGTTTGGTCCCCCCAAGTCAATCAGCACTAACACATGGGTCTTGGGCATACGTGCAGTCCCACCCATAAAAACCCTCATTTTTACTGATGTGGCAGCAAAATCACCAAGACTGGTTCGCCGACGTTCGCAGTGCGAATGGCCAGCGAATGCTCGCCCCAGATTCGCAGTGCGAATGGCTGGCGAATGATCGCCCAGATTCGCAGTGCGAATGGCCAGCGAACAAGACAATTTTTTTCAAAATTACAGGTCTGTCTTGCTGCCACACTTCCAAATGCTCAAAATGTTAAAATGATTAAAAACAGCAAATTAAAGCAAAAATACTTACAATGTTGGGGTGCCTTCCAATAAGCGCTTGTTTAATGTCGGCTAAGCTCGACGGTCCAACGCAATCTCACAGATCGCGGAAGGGACGAATGGAGGGATTCTGCTCGAAATCTCCTCCAAGGTACACTTTCAGCCTCTGGCCATTGATAGTCCAATTCTCTTTGGTTGTTGTATCTTCTATTACGATTGCTCCATAAGGCTTTATTTCACGAATCCGAAACGGACCCGACCATTTAGACCTTAACTTTCCTGGGAACAATTTTAACCGAGAATTGAATAGCAGTACCAGCTGTCCTACCTCAAATTTCTTGATGATTATTTTTTTGTCATGGTAAGACTTTACCCGCTCTTTGTACAATCTATTAGAATCGTACGCCTGAAGGCGTAATTCATCCAATTCCTGTAATTGCACTGTTCTTTTTTCGCCGCTTAGAGTGGGATCAAAATTTAAAAATTTTAAGGCCCAAAACGTCTTGTGCTCCAACTCCACCGGCAGGTGGCAATTCTTACCATACACCATTTTAAACGGTGTGAGACCGATCGGAGCCTTAAAAGCGGTCCGATACGCCCACAACGCGTCATCTAATTTGTTGGCCCAATCTTTTTTCAAGGCCGAAACAGTTTTCTCTAAGATACATTTTATCTCACGATTGGATACCTCCGCTTGACCATTAGCTTGCGGATGATATGGTGTGGCAACCTTGTGCTTCACACCATACTGCTCCAAAGCTTTGTCAAGCTGAGTGTTACAGAAGTGAGATCCTTCATCACTTATTAACACTCTAGGAGTACCAAAACACGCAAAAATGTTTTTATTCAAAAATTTCACAACTGTTTTTCCGTCGGCTTTAGCACAAGCTTTCGCCTCCACCCACTTAGACACATAATCAACGGCGACCAAAATATATTCATTGGAAAAGGAAGATGGGAATGGACCGACAAAGTCGATCCCCCAACAGTAAAAAACTTCAATTTCCAACATATTCTATAAAGGCATCTCGTGCCGCCGTGAAATTCCACCGCTTCTCTGGCACTTGTCACAACTAAGGGCATGCGCATGCGCATCTTTGAATAGGGATGGCCAATAAAAGCCCGATTGAAGGACTTTAGTGGCCGTTCTCAACCCATTAAAGTGTCCTTCATACGGAGAGTTATGACAGTGCCACAAAATATTCGTGGCTTCCTCCAATGAGACACACCTTCTTAAGAGGTTGTCGACACCAAGTTTAAATAAATAAGGTCATCCCAAATGAAAGACTTGGCGTCAGACAAAAACTTTCTTTTTTGGTGGTGCGTTAGACCGTCCAGTATCAATCCGACGGCTTTGTGGTTAGCCATGTCGGCGAACCACGGTCAAACCTGCACTCTAAACAATTTTTCATCCGGGAACTCCTCTTTTACCTCAAATTCATTCTTGGTCACGTCAACGTTGACCAGGCGGGATAAGTGACCCGCCACCAAATTCTCGGATCCCTTTTTATCACGAATTTCAAGATCAAATTCCTGTAACAAAAGGATCCACCGAATAAGCCTTTGCTTAGAATCGGGTTTGGTGAGCAGATACCTTATAGCCGTATGGTCCGTGTAAACGATGACACGTGAACCAATCAAATAGGCACAAAATTTCTCCAACGCATACACTATGGCAAGCAACTCTTTCTCAGTTGTTGCATAGTTAATTTGAGCCTCGTTTAAAACTTTGCTCGCATAATGTATAGCGTGGAAAACCTTCGTTTTCCTTTGACCCAAAACAGCCCCAACCGCATAATCGCTTGCATCGCACATTAATTCAAAATCCAATTTCCAGTTAGGTGCAACGATTATCGGTGAGGTAGTTAAACTCTTTTTCAAAAAATTAAAAGCAAAAAGACAAGACTCGTCAAAGTAAAAAACCTTACCTTGGACGAGCAAGTTGCTCAACGGCTTTGCGACCTTGGCGAAGTCCTTGATAAATCTCCGGTAGAACCCGGCGTGTCCAAGAAAGCTCCTTATACCTTTGACATTCATCGGCGGTGGTAATTTCTCGATAACGTCCACTTTGGCTTTATCAACTTCAAGGCCTTTGGAAGAAACCTTGTGACCGAGCACAATTCCCTCGTTCACCATAAAGTTGCATTTTTCCCAATTAAGCACCAAATTAGTTTCCACACACCGTTCCAACACCGTATCCAAAATTTTCAAGCACAAATCAAACGATTGTCCAAAAACGGAGAAATCATCCATAAAGACCTCAATTGTCTTTTCGATCAAATCCGAGAAGATAGCTTGCATACACCGTTGAAAAGTCGCCGGTGCATTACATAATCCAAACGACACCCTCCTATGAGCGAAGATTCCAAACGAATATGTAAAAGCTATTTTTTCATGATCATCCGGGTTCACAATAATTTGATTGTAACCCGAATATCCATCCAAAAAACAGTAAAATTGTTGACCGAAAAGCCTTTCGAGCATTTGATCCATAAAAGGTAGAGGAAAATGATCTTTTCTCGTAGCCTTGTTCAACCTACGGTAGTCGATGCACATTCTCCACCCGATTACGGTCTTTGTTGGTATAAGCTCATTTTTCTCGTTTCGGACCACCGTTAATCCGCCTTTTTTCGGTACCACATGCACCGGACTAACCCACGGGCTGTCAGAAATAGGATAAATCATCCCGGCATCTAACATTTTCACCACTTCCTTCCTAACCACTTCTTTCATGATAGGATTTAAGCGGCGTTGAGGTTGAGCAACCAGTTTAAAGTCCTCCTCCATGAATATCCTATGCATGCAATACGAAGGGCTTATGCCTTTGAGATCGGACAACGTCCATCCCATTGCATCCTGATTTTTTTTCAACACTTGAATTAAGCGACTCTCCTCGTTTTCAGATAAAATACTGCTTATGATCACCGGTTTATTACCACCGTTATCGAGAAAAGCATACTTCAAGGTGGAAGGTAACACTTTCAATTCAAGTTTGGGTGGTTCATCATTAACCACTTTTTTTAGAATTTCCTCTTCATACTCCCAAGGTTGCAATTCTTCCAAAGCTTCAAGCTCTAACAAACAATCTTCAAGAGCTTGCTCTTCTTCAACCGAGAATACTTCCAAGGAATCATCCAAAGCTCTTTGTAACGGATCAATGACATGAATTTGATTTGTAACCTCAAAACTCGCTTCCTCCGTTGCATCGATCCGGAAACAATCACCCTTATCTTTCTTGTGCTTCATGGCATCATAAAGATTGAAACACACCTCTTCATCTTGGACTCTCACTTTCATGAGACCATCATCCATGTCAATTGCCATTCGGGCAGTTTTCATGAAAGGCCTTCCAAGAATCAAAGGTGCATCCTCATCCTCTTCCATTTCAATTACAACAAAGTCGATCGGAAACAAAAATTTGTCCACTTTGACCAACACGTCTTCCACTACACCGTGAGGACGGGTAGTGGATTTATCGGCGAGTTGCAACGTCATTTGTGTGGACCTTAATTCCATGTGGCCTAACCGTTTCACAATCGACAATGGTATCAAGTTGATGCTAGAACCCAAATCAATCAACCCATTGCCCACATACATGTTTCCTATCGTAACCGACAATGTAACTCGTCCCGGATCACATTCTTTTCGCGGGAGAGTCCGTTGAATGATTGCACTATAGCTTGCATCCACCATAATCGTCTCCTGATCTGTATACCTTTTCTTCTTCGTGAGGATATCTTTCATGAATTTCGCATATTTAGGCATCTGCTCCAAAGCCTCGGAAAATGGAATATTTATTTGTAATTGCTTGAAGATATCCATAAACCGAGAATAATGTCGCGCACTATCTTTCTTTGTAGGAGCATGCGGATATGGTAGATGTTGAATCGGAATATTGTTCATCGGCTCTTTTCCCTTCCTAGCTCTCTTCACTCTTTCTTCACTCTCTATTTTTTTTCTCATTCTCACTTTTTTCTTTCTAATTTTTTTCTATCTCATTTTCAACTAACACACCCTCAACATTTTTTTCTACTTCAATCTCCTCACTATCTCTTTCTTTTTCATTTTCAACTACAACCTCCTCCTCCACTACTTTCTTACCTACACCCATGTCAATCTCTCTTCCACTTCTTGTAAGAATTGCTTTGCAATCTTTAGGATTCGGAAGCGTATTTGCCGTAAAGTGTCCTTTTTGTTGGTCGTCCAATTGTTTTGATAATTGCCCGACTTGTGTTTCAAGATTCCTTATGGAGGCATCGGTGTTCTTTTGGTTGGAAATTGCCATTTGCATAAATTGTGTAAGAGTGTCTTCCATATTCGTATTTCCAACGGGAGCTTGTGGAGGTTGAGTGTAATTTTGATATTGTTGACGGTTGGACGGTCCGGCTTCTTGCGGTCTCCGTTGTTGTTGATAACCTTGGTTAGGCCTTTGTTGGTAACCTTGGTTGCCTTGTTGATACGGAGGTCGGGGTTGGTAACCTTGATTTCCCGTGTAATTTTCTTCCTCCACAACAGGAGGACAATAACCAGTCGGATGGTCTCCTCGACATAATTCACAAACTAACACTTGCACATTTTTACTTGAAGACTCATGCATCTCTTTGAATTGTTGCGGCAACTTAGACATTGCTTTGTTAGCAACTCAACCTGTTGTGATAATAATTTGTTCTGCGCAAGGATAACATTGCTTGTTCCCAATTCCAACACTCTCAGAGTTCGTTGAGAAGGTCCACGGTTGTGACTACCTTGATGATCGTTCAAGGCCATCTTATCAATGATAGCTGTGGCTTCCGCTGCGGTTTTGCTTAACAAGGAACCACCGGCGGTGGCATCCAACAAGGTCTTGTGTACAAGTTGCAGCCCATTTCTAAATATATGAATTTGTGATAATTCATCAAAACCATGGCCTTTTCACTTTCTTAACATTGATTTGAACCTCTCCCAAGCTTCGTTGAGAGATTCATTGGCTCCTTGTGTGAATACCGCAATGGCGGTCTTTGCTTCCATAAACCGAGTGTGAGGGAAAAATCTCTCCAAAAATTTCTCTTCCAATGCATTCCAATCCGTCATTATGGAAGTTGACTGATCAAGGTACCATTCCTTGGCCTTCCCAATGAGGGAATGCAGGAATAATCTCTTGAACAGAGACTCCTCTTCTGCTTCAGGTGCACCAGTCGCTCCCGCTATTTCATAGAATTTTGTAAGATGGGTAAAAGGATCTTCATGATCCATCCCTGTATATGGACTTTGATATAACAGTTGGAGAATTCCGGTCTTCATCTCAGAATGGCGACCGTTGTGTGCATGGCGAGCGAACTGAGCATTGTGTCTCGGACTATTTGTACATGGCCTAGAAGCAGGTGGTGGTGGTGGTGGTGGATCTCCCTCCATAATTGGAAGTATTTGTGGAACTGGTGGTGGTGTAGCAGTACTTTCCTCTTGTTCTCGCTTCTGTCTTGCTAGCTGCCTCCTTCGTCTAGTCCTGCTGTTGATTCTACGAGAGGTTCTCTCAATCTCAGGATCGAAAAGAAGTTGGTCCGTCGGTAGTTTCCCTCGCATAAACTAAGTCTGCACACTAAACAAAACAGATTAACAAGTTCAAGATAAATGGTAACAAGCTTAAAATAACTCAACTATCGCAATGCTTGCAATATCAATACACAATCCCCGGCAACGGCACCATTTTGTTAGAAGAGTATTAGTGTGGGTTGTTTTTAATCGTATCCACATGGATTGTTTGATATTTGATGCGTGTCTTTCAATAGTTGCGATATTCTAAGTTAATGGTTTCAAAAGTTTCTCAATTTTTTTTAACATTCACTTGTAGCAAAGATTAATAGAGACAAAGATTTTGTAAAAGGTTTTATAAAAGCATGTTAAGGTTAGGTTTCGCTAATCCTTTCCATGTATAAACGATTAATCAAGCATATGAACTCAGTTTCCGACCAATATAACCGCGTATCCTCCCGACTAAGTTTATGTCTAAAGCGAAGTCGTGAGTACCGTTGTTTAAACCGTTAGATGATGTCTCACGCTAACAATCTAAACAACGATCATTAAGATCAATACAATGCGAATAGCAAATCCCAAATCTATGTCTAGAGTTTGGTTTTTAAGAGATGAAATTGTTAGGTCAAGATTTGTGGAATCTATGTCTAGAGTAAAACAAATCAAACATAAAGCATTAAGAGAAAACAACTTCATCTACATTGATCAAAGACTTTGTTCATATACAATAGATCAAAAGCAATACATAAAAACAGAATCAACTACCTCTAACCTCAACATAGAGGGTTTAGCTACCACTTCTCATGGTAGATTGGATAACAAGTAAAGAGAGGAGATGAGTAAACATCCACGCCGAATAATCGAGAATGGATGCAAAATCAGCTTCTCCAAGTGAAAATACAAGCTCCAATGGTAAAAAGACTGAAAACTATGATTTTGGATCAAAATGAACAAAAGATCCCTAACACATAAAGTGAAATTCTATTTATACATAGCAGAATTCTGTAGTATTCGCACTGCGAGCAATTCATTCGCACTGCGAATGAGAAAAAATGGCACTTAAAGTGTCTCTGAGACTTAAACCGCCCCAAGCAGAAATCGTGGGTTCGCACTGCGAACCCTTCACTCGCACTGCGAATCATTCGCTAGCTTCATTCGCACTGCGAATAAACTAGCGAGCCAGAATTCTCAAACCCAGAACTTACTGCCTCTCTTCGCCAACACCTTCGCCCTGCGAACCAACCAGCGAACCTTCACTAGCTTCATTCGCACTGCGAATAAACTAGCGAGCAAAATGGAACTCTCTGTCTCTCTTCGCTGGCGCCTTCGTTGGTCATTTGCAGTGCGAACCTTCGTCGGGCCTTCGCCAGATTGTTCGCACTGCGAACACCCTGTTGCAGCTAAAAACTCAGTGGAAACTTGCAATGGTTGCATGTGTTCACAATTTGGCTCCTTTCATGCCTATACCTGCACATTAACACACACATTACAAGCTCCACACATATATTCCAATGTACGCATTACAACATAATTTACCGCGTAAATTCACAATTAACCGTTAGAAAGAAATGAAAAATGCCAAGTATTTCATACAAATATATAACATGTTTGACATCTAACAGAAGACTTTCATGATATCTTCCAAAAAGTCAGAGAAAATTGACATCATGCAACGCTGAAAAGTAGCAGGCGCATTGCAAAGCCCAAAGGGCATCCGCCGGTAAGCGAATGTGTCGTAACGGTAAGTGAACGTCGTTTTCTCTTGATCACTAGGGTGTAAGAGGATTTGGAAAAACCCAAAGTACCCATCAAGGTAGCAAAAATGAGAATGCATGGCTAAGCGCTCAAGCATTTGGTCAATAAATGGGAGTGGAAAATGGTCCTTACGGGAAGCTTTGTTATGCTTCCTATAGTCTATACAGATTCTCCATCTTGTGACGGTTCAAGTAGCAACTTGCTCACCCTTCTCACTCCTAATAACTGTCATCCCTCCTTTCTTAGGGACAACTTGGACAGGACTCACCACTTACTATCGGAGATGGGATAGATTATCCAGACCTCCAAGATTTTAAGCATCTCTTTCTTAACTACTTCTTTCATGTTAGGATTTATCCTCCTTTGATTTTCCTTAGAGGGCTTATAATAGTCCTCTAACATGATCTTATGCATACAAACAGAGGGGATAATCCCTTTTAAATCCTCTATGGTGTACCATATAGCTTTAGGGTACTTCTCAAGAATAGCAAGGAGTTTCGCGGTCTCGGGCCCTCCAAGACCCGCATTCACTATCACAGGCTTAATGGGTTCCCCACCTAGGAATTCATACCTAAGGGTTTAGGGAATTTTTTTTAGTTTAGGTTGGATTTTCTTGGATTCGGTCTCATCGCCTTGTGTCATAAGCGCTTCAAGGCTACGAGAAATGGGATTATGATCCACAAATTCCTCATTGACCTCAGACTTTTTTCGATCTTTTACGCTTTCGAACAAGCACACCTCCAAACTTTCGGGTGGAGGGAGTTCGGATGCGCTCTCTTTGACACAAGCGTCGATAACATCGACAAGTGATCAATGCATTTTAATGCATATTCTCTTATGTTTGTACTTAGGCATTTCCTTAGTTTATTTCATTTATTTTAGTGTTTTATTATGTTTTTATAATTAAGTCTTTGTTTGTCGTTAATCTATTTTCGCAGCTTAATTTCAGCTTTAGCGGTTATTTGATACCTGTCCACTGTTTGGATCATAACTGAAGTTACGAGAATCGGATTTGCGCATTCTACTAGGCGTTGGAAATCTAAGATAGAGAGCTACAAGTTTCATGTTTAAGGAAAGAGTTGATTCGTACGGGAAGAGGGTCAAATAATTCGTTGAAGTCAGGACCCGAATTCTGCCTTTAGGAATATTTAGTTTTGGGGGCGGGTTTTTTATGTTTTTCGACCCAGTTGGGTTAGAACCGGATTCTGTGTACTTTCCTATACCTAGTAGCAACCTTGCTACTGTTGATTACCTACCTACCTTCATTTCACGATTTTACTTTGCTTTTTACGATTGTAATGGAGAACTAATTCTCGAAGGCAAATCCTGCTGCTTACGGGTTCCATCGCTTTGAGGTTATTCTAATACCAATTTAAATTCGATTCCTTTCAATTCTTTTTTATGAAGTCATTTGCTTAATTTGATTGCAATCGTTTGCTTAATTCGATTGTGTTCATAGGATAAAATTGATTAAATTCGATTGTATGCATGTTCCTAAATTTAATTGCGTGTTATCGTTTGCTTAATTCGTTAACCCGTCGTATTCTTAACCGTTTGCTTAATTCGGTAAACAGGAACATAATTCGTATGATTTTGATAAGCGCTTGTCTGATTGATATCATAATCGAATAGGATCGAATCCGCTTAGGGATTGATGTTATAGTAACTGATGATCAGTCGGAATCCGAATCAGTAGGATTGGCCGTTTTAGCTTAATTGATAATCACTTATTTTAATCATTTTTTTTATAATCACTTATTTTCTCATTATTTTTCTAAATCAAAACCAAAACCCCCCACTAAACCTTTTCTTTAGTTGGTTGAATCATACAAGAATCCTTGTGAGAACGATACTCGAGTTGTCGTTACCGTTACTACTGTTTTTCAAAAATACTCGATTTTGATCCGTGCGCGACAGCAAATCAAATTGGCGCGTTGCCGGGGATTCTTGTTGATTTTAACCAATTTTAGAGTTTTAGTTTATAGTTTTGTTAGATTTTTTTGTTTTTTTTTTGTGTTTTGTTTTTGCGTGTTAATTTTCAGGGTTGCAGTGCAGTGAGAAGAGTTTCAGTCTGTCAGGTAAGTTTGAAAGCTACTGTTTCTATTCACCTCAAATTTTTTCCATAAAATCAGAAAAAAAATCGCTGAACAATACTCATTTAGAATAAAATTCTAAAAGATTTCGACCCTCAAAATCGCAAATTCTGCGTTTTTCTATTTTATTTGATTTATTTTCTATTTTCATATTTTCAAAAAAATCTGAAATTTTTTGGATAGATTTATTCGAATTTGATTTGATTTTTAGTTATATTTTCATAATTTTTAGATTTTATTTTATTCGCTTTTCTATTTTTCCATTCTTTTTCTTAATAGGGGCATTGTTGGTATTTTTCTAATTGTTGCTGCATTACAGAATTAGTTATGTATTTTGTTTTTGTTTGTTGATTTTTTTATTATTAAATCCAATATGACTAACCAAAGAACTCTTAGAGAACTTGTTGCACATGATATGAATTATAACGATTTATGTATTGAATATCCTACTATTACTGTACCTTTCGAATGGAATTCTGATTTAATACACTTGTTGCCAAGGTTTAATGGTCTTGCAGGTGAGGATCCGAATAAGAATCTGAAGGAATTCCAGATTGTGTGCTCTACACCTTCCGAACCTTCACTAGAGGACCTTGTCAAGCAAATGGCTATAAATGATCTCCAGTTTCAACAACAAACAGATTATACTATTCAGGCTTTGCAGACACAGATTGGACAACTTGCTACTTTAGTGAATGCCATGAAGCAAGCTCAAGAATCAAACCATCTACCTTCCCAAACAGTAGTGAATCCAAAAGAGTTGTTTTCTGATTTAGTTGATGATACTTATTCTGAATTGTGTTATGATTTTCCATCATTAGCAGATTTTGATGATACTTACTCTTTTGATTCATGTACCGATACTAACATTTGCTCTGTTTGCGCTGAGATTAATGTTGTCGTGCAGGGTGATGTTTTTCATGTAGATGAAGTAATAGATGAAGTTGTTTATGCAGCTGAAGCTCTTGACATCACGGCTGCCCCAACCTCACCGTCCATTGAACAACCTTTTTCCTTAGAGCTTAAACCACTTCATAATAATCTGAAATATGCTTATTTAGAGATGGATGAAAAGCTTCCAGTTATAATTTCTTCTAACCTTGATTTTGATCAAGAAAATAAGCTTTTACAGGTTTTGAAGAAACATAAGAAGGGAATTGGATGAACCTCGATGGAAGATGAAAGAAAAGCAGTGAGGCAGCCCCTTAATTCTTTGATTCTTGATGTTGTGAAAAAAGAGATCACGCTCACGTGCCCATTCGACACTTTTACTTATCGAATATTCTTCTTTGATCCTGGAATAAAAGGCGAAGGCACTAATAAATATTTCAAAGTCAATGGATGCTACCCAAAGTTACTTTATGACATCCCCACTTTGGAAGAGGAGCCTGCAGAAGATCTCTCTTTGGGAAAGGCTGCTTATGTGATCGCATATCCGTCTTAACTACTCGGGTGTGTTCTTTCCTTTCTCTCACACTTATTTTATATTTTTGTTCTTTCATTGAGGACAATGTATGTTTTAAGTGTTAGGGAGGGAACCATTTCTTTATTTTGTTTTCTTTGTTTTGTTTTGTTTTTTTTCTTTCAATTTTCTCTGTTTTGGTTTTGTTCTTAAATAAAAAAATATTTTTTTAAACTTAGAAACACAATGCATCTTTTGAAATTTTTAGGCTATAGATTAATTTGAGGTTAGATTGTGGAGACTTGGGAAAAATTCATAAGATCGGTACCGTTTTAACACCTTAAGTCTCCCAAATATAAAATTCGATTTAAATACTTGTTATGACATAGCCTTGAGTTCTCATCCTTTAATAGCTCTTAAGTAGTTTATCTAGCAGTCAGCACCATCTAAAAAGCACACACTAATTAATTAAGCTGATGCAAATAAGTGAATGATCCCGTGCTTAATAAGAAATCTAAATAGGAATCCGCCTTTTAAGTTAGGTGACCCTCACCCGGTCACTTAGGCTAACGGTTGTGAAACCTTCAAAAAAAAGAAAAAAAATATTGTTGTTGCTAATCTGGTTAATTTTGAATTGTTGACAAGATATGGATCATAGTCACTAACAAGCTTATTTACCATGTGTGTTAATAGATAACGGGCTTAATGTGATTGCATTAGAATGAAAGAGAGCAAGAAGGAGGATGAGTAAGTTAGGCTTAGGCATAATAACATGATTTGGATTGGTTTGTATAGGAGGGAGGTTTATGACCGCACAATTGCGGATTTGTGTTCTTACGATAGCCTTATTATGAAAAATTAGTACCTGTCGATACAATCTTGACTGAAGAAGAGGTTGTGGCCTAGAATGAGTTTCCGGATGCTATTGTTTTTAATGAGTCTTGATACTATTTTGCTCGGAGTGCAAAAGTTCAAGTGTGGGGGAATTTGATCAGTGCATTTTAATGCACATTCTCTTATGTTTGTACTTAGGCATTTGCTTAGTTTATTTTGTTTATTTTAGTGTTTTATTATGTTTTTATAATTAAGTCTTTGTTTGTTGTTAATCTATTTTCGCAGCTTAATTTTAGCTTTAGAGGTTATTTGATACCTGTCCACTGTTTGGATCATAACTGGAGTTAAGAGAATCGGATTTGCGCGTTCTACTAGGAGTTGGAAAGCTAAGACAGAGAGCTACAAGTTCATGTTTAAGGAAAGAGCTGATTCAGATGGGAAGAGGGTCAAATAATTCATTTAAGTCAGGACCCGAATTCTGCATTTAGGAATATTTAGTTTTGGGCCGGGTTTTTTTATGTTTTTCGACCCAGTTGGGTTAGAACCGGATTCTGTGTACTTTCTTATACCTAGTTGTCGCTCCCGGGATTTTCATCCAAGTACAAACGCGAAAGTGGCACCGAAACAGAGTCGCCAGCAATGTGTATTTATCCCAAGAGAGGGAAAGGAAACACCGCATAAACCTGAGGGAAAGGAAAGAGCATGGTCTTGCGACCAAGAGAACTGGATTCGAGAGTCGGTTACATGAAGGGAAGGTATTAGCACCCTCACGCGTCCATCGTACCCGATGGGATCCACGCTTGCTTGTCTCGATCAAAGGGTGACGTCGTCTGGAGCTCCACTGCTACTGGAAAGGGAAAGGAAACAGGAAAAAGGAAAAGAAAAGGAGAAAGAAAGAGAAACAAATGTAGGGAAAATAAAAGGAGTGCTCGAATGGGCCCTACCCCACTGCCTACGTATCTCATCAGGAACATGAGAATCAGAGCGACGTAGTTCCCCTTACTAGGGACGCTTTGTTTGTGTTTTTTTAGGGAACGACTAATGTTCTAGCTCAGGTGTTGCAGGCTCGCTGGTCCGAGTGCGTTACCATCTTGCAAGAGAATGAGTAGGAGCACGTTCGTACGTTGAGAGTGAGTGAGATGAGAAAAGAATTCCCGAAGGAAAGACGTTATTGTTGGTTTGAAGTTTTTTAAACAAGAAGTGTCTTTTACAGTTATTTGTAACTTGCATTGAACCAAAGTCTTAAATACAGGAACGAATACTTCGCGCATCGTCCCCAACAGGACGTACACTAGGTATCCTAGAAGAATGAGAGGAAGCCCCTCGTTCCCCACTTCCCACATAGAAGGCTCAAGCGCAATACACGTTAACCTTTATTAAGTGTCTTTTACTATTATTTTGAGATGAGAAGAGAGAAAACCCGAAGGAAACTCTAAAGGGAAACTAAGAGTCCTAATGTTATCATGCATGGATGTCCTATGGTTAGTGAGGTTTAGGAGGAAGGACTACCTAAAACCTAATGCTAATCCTACTCCACGCTTAATCAAAAATTAAGTTGGACTAGGTAGCTCTAAAGGGAAAAAATCTAAGACTTGAACAAGTCTTGAGATTCATGGGATGAGAAAGAGTGAAAGAGAAGAAAAGAGAAGAAGAAGAAAGAAGATGAGATACAATAAATGGCAGCAAGCACATCATATCATAAATGTCCAACTCAAATCATCAAACATGTTTCAAAGATCAATGCAAAACAATTCAAGTAAGCATGCAAAGATAAACATGAAAGCATGCAAGCACTTGTATGAAATGCACAATTAAGCATACATGGACTTCATATCAAAATGAAATGAGAAAGGCAAGAAGAAAATGAAGACAAGTCAGAACCAATATCATATTATCATCAACAATTCATGTATGCAAGAGTGATTCAAAACATGAAGCATTAAGATCCAAAGAAGTTCACAAAAGGAAAGGTAATGATATTCATCATACAATTCAAACCAAATGCATTCAACTATGCTCAAGTAACATGAAAACCAAGTATAGAACTCAAGAGGCAGTAACATATGCATCAATATCATATAAAAACCAAACTCAAGTCATACAAGTTCAAACATCAATCAACACCTTCAAAACATTCACCAAAGTAAACTACAAAAGGAGGACAAAGTTCCAACACTTAGGCATACTCAAACATGATTCAAACATGATCCACAAATTGCAAAATTTAGTCTCAAAGGACCTCAAACAGGGGTAAACATCATATCAAAAGCTCATTCAAAGAATCACAAAGGAACCCAATCAATTAAGCATGGCAAATCAACTTGTGTAAAGAGATGTCAAGAGATGATCATGCATAAGTCACTTAAGCACAAATAAGCAAACATGTGTCATATGACATTCAACAAATTGTTAAATTTAAATTCAAATGATCTAGGTCAGAAGACAATCACATGCTAAAAGATCTCACAAAAATTCACAAGTTAAGCAACTCAAACAATCAAGCAAAGATCAAGTAAGCACCATGATTCAATATGCAAAAGAGAGGGACCAAAATGCAATGGGAAAAAAGTTTTAAAAATGAAAAAAAAAAGTTTTTTTGAACTTCAATATGTCATCTAACAAATGCAAAAAGAATGGATTGAAAATGTGTTTTAGATGAAGAGAAATAGATTATACAAGTAGAAGGGTGCACAAATGAGACAAACCATAAAGAAATTAAACAATTAATTAATTCAGATGCCAAAAATAAAATAAGAAAATAAAATTTGGAAAATTTTTATAAAACTAAAAACAAGCTTCATGTTTTTTTCATAATTTTTGAATGCATAAAAATGATTTTAAAAAATAAAATGCAAATGCAACAATTAAATGAAATAAAAAGAAAATAAAAAAACTAATGGTGCAAACAGCAAACAAATCACGTTGGAAAATAGACATGGGCTTAAAGGAAGGGTGCAAAAAGCAAGGCCCAAGGCCAATGGTCCACTAGCGAAGGTCAAAGATGAACAATGGAACCCAGTCAACTCAGAAAACTCACACACACCACATGATCAAACATACGCTCCACAACAAGTCAACCAAAGCACCAGTATTCAAGATCAATCAACACACGGTAAAAATGATACACACGCATACACACAACCACTCGACACACAATATAACCCACGCGAGCAGCACATGTCTTTTTTAATGTGTTGTCAGAATATCCACCACATGATCTATCCTACGCATCAGATTAGTCAACAAATCAAATAAGTAAGCAAGATGAGAGGACATGATAGCACGCACACAATAATAACCATGGGGTAACAAACACCCAAACAATAAAAATAAACTCAGAAATCAAATAACATGGCAACACCAGGACCCTTGGATCAAAGTGACGGATGGTGGTGATTGCGTCTTCCTCACAAAAACCTCCACTGGCCGGAAATAAAACCAGACGCCGGAGCCCTAGCTCCGGTCGTCTCCTCCGGTGAGCACCAACACCAATCTTTTCCAGAAATGACAAATGAGTATACCATTTTAATCAGAAAAACATGAGGATCACAAATATCATGCTCATTTCAACAAACAATCAACATACAAAGCAAATCGAAGGAAAGAAAGTTTAGATCCAAAACTTCAAACTCAAAATACACACAATCTACACGTCCAAAATTCAAACAAAACACATCATCATACTCAGTGAACCTCATAGATCATTATGCACACTTAAAATTCAAGTTCTAAGAGCATGAAAAGTTCACTAACCTGAGATCTTGAAGAGCTTAAAATACTCCTAGAAAACCAGAGATAAGCTGCAGATCTAGCCTTAGGAACCTCTAATTGCAAAATAAATGCAATTAGAGCTTGAATATGGTCTGGATCTTGAGTTTTGAACTTGGATCCTCTTGAACTGAACTTGGTGAAAACTTTGCTCTCAGCTCAAAATGATGGTTGATTCTTGTTCTACTCTCTTCACTGGTCAAGAATATGAAATAATTTCTCAAGAAAACCTTGTGGAGAGGGAGAATCGAAAATGAGAAAGTGAGGAGTGAAAAATGGATTCTGAGCCAAAATGAATGCATGACCTAGTTTTGGAGGCATGAGTTAGCTTATATCCTCTCCATTAGTTCCCTGATTATGATTAGCAAGTGATTAAACCTTTGGTTAATGAGATTGGAGTGGTTTTGCAAAAATGCATTTTGTGTTGTACACCCTTGTTCACACGTGCACATCCCATGAAATCAGCATGATTCACCTCCAATTTACTTACTGATCCCATTTGAATTGAACTTGGGCCTTGCACTTGCTTGGTTTGTGAGTTTTTGATCAATTTGCATAATTGTACTTTGTGAAAATAATGAGAAATAAGTCATGGAATGAATTGATTCAAAGGCCAAAAATGATCCTTTTGACTTGTATTTTGATGTTGTAATATAACATGAAGTAAATGGGAATATTACAAGTCTTTTTGTGCCAAAATGCAAAAGGTGGAAAAATGGAACCATATGAAAACCTCAAAATGCACCTTGCATTGTTTTGACCATAACTAGAGTTCCACAAATGATATGGAGATGTTCTAGTACTTTCTGGAAATGGGAGAGAAAGATATTCAACTTTCATGTTGGAGGAAAATTCATTTGGAGCTTCCTTGATGATGAAAAGTCAAGTTGAATGTGGTGGAAAAATAGCCAAAAATGGAAAGTTCTCATTATAGGTCATTTTCCAAATTTAGTAACTTTTGCACAAACTCTTGACTCTTGATGAATGATGTGAATCTTGACAATTGAAGACCATATGAGGATGTGAGACCTTGAAAACCATGAAAAGAACCTCAAAATTCCACAGTTGACTTTCTCCTTTTGAACTGTTGACTTTTGCTTATTTCACAAGCAACTTATCCACTGAACACCTTCCCCACAGAACCAATGACCAAGATTCCATCCATGAACACTTAAGAACATAAGGAATACCATGAGATCAAGTCTTTCCCCAAAAAATCAGAGATAAACTGATTTTAGGTCAAACCCTAATTTTGGCACCCTCTGATTAGGAGAAAATAACACATCCTCCAAATCCAAAATCCTCTGAATATGATGTGTATCCTCTCAAACAATGATGAGATATGCCCTTTGGAGATGATAAAAACTCAAAGAGCTTGCCCATTTGGGGGTCAGATCCCAACTTTGGACTACCTTGTGTAGAAAATTATGCACTGTCCAATCTTCTTGGTGAATTCCCTTCTTTCAATGACTTGTGAGATCAAATAGAGATGATACATGATGTAAGAGAGCCTTGAGGCTTGTGAGAAACACTTGGTCTTCTTCTTTAGCTTTGGATGATCAACACCTTAGAGGATCACCTGATCACATGCCCTTATGCAAGATGCCATGCTAAATGTTTGATGTTTTATTTTTCTATGCTTGAATGCAATGCAATGCAATGAAAGCTCATGCTAAAAGATATGAAGAAAAGAGAGGGAAAATTTTGGGGTATTACAGCTGCCCCTATTCAATCACTGTAGACCTGAACGGATGATAGTAATTGCTGTCAGACTTTCAAGGTATGGAGGGATTGAATACCGAAAATAACCCAAAAATTTGCACTCTGCAAGGAAGAAGAAAAGGGATATAAACCCAACCAAACGAACTCTGCTTGAATAAAACCCTGGTGATGAATAATACCACCGAAAAGATGTCTTTTATACAACGCCAGATGACTATTGGCCTGCCACACTACGGGTGGACCTTAACAACGTCTTTTGTATAATGCCAGACGACTACTGGCTTGCCACACTACGGGTGGACTTTAGCAATGTCTTTTGTACAACGCCAGACGACTACTGGCCTGCCACACTACGGGTGGACTTTAACAATGTCTTTTGTACAACGCCAGACGACTACTGGCCTGCCACACTACGGGTGGACTGTCTTTTTTGAATGGAACCAGAAGACTACTGACCTGCCACACTACGGGTGGACTTTTGCCAATCTACGGTTGGACTTTGCAGCTGAAATGCCACACTACGGGTGGACTTTTGCCAATCTACGGTTGGACTTTGCCTTGCTTTGCCACCCTTGGATGGTCTTTTGCCAATCTACGGTTGGACTTAGCTGCGGTCTTTTAAAAGGGAGTCAGAAGACTACTGACTTGCCACACTACGGGTGGACTTTTGCCAATCTAAGGTTGGACTTTAAAAAATTGCCACCCTTGGATGGACCTTTTGCCAATCTACGGTTGGACTTTAAGAATTTGCCACCCTTGGATGAACCTTTTTGCCAATCTACGGTTGGACTTTAAGAATTTCCCACCCTTGGATGGACCTTTTGCCAATCTACGGTTGGACTTTAAGAATTTGCCACCCTTGGATGGACCTTTTGCCAATCTACGGTTGGACTTTAAGAATTCCAAAATTGGATTACTCTCTGCATCCGTGTCAGACATCTCTGCTGACTCTGTTGAGGAACAAAGATCAATGATCTGATCTCGGAGACTCCTGAAAGGAAAATATCTCTGCTGGAGAATGAATGAACAATCCGTCTATTTTGAACTGTTACGCCTGCCAAAAATAAATTGGACTTTGAAATATGGGGAAATGATTCTGCCAGGAATTACTTCATCTGCTTGGGGATGAATTCTGGTCACAGCAATTCCGCTGGGGATGAGAATTTCTTTGCATGACGTCTTGCTAGGGAAGAAAAATCATTAAAACTCTGCTTGAGGATCTATCAAACCCGAGATCCTTTGCGGGGGGAATCAACCTTCTGACCTGGTTGGGGAAAGAATATACTATCACTCTGCTGAGGAATAGATTTTGTTGATCAATAAGCCTCTGTGGAGACAAAACAACAACTCAGCTGGGGAATATCGTTGACAAGATTCAATGCTGAACTCTGTGGGGATACCATTACCAGAGATACGATCTTGCTGGGAATCAAGACTACTCTGTCGGGGATAAGCGAATCCTGGTTAGAAGACGTTCTGCTGCAACAGGCTGGGAGAGAGTCCTTAGATCTGCTGGGGAAACCCAAGGCAACTCCACAGTAGTCTACTGGGGAATAAGACTGTTGAGGCTAAGATAAGTGCTATAATGCCCCATGTTAGGCGAACTTTCCATTTGACGATCCCATTGGGGATGATGAGTTTATAACCAACTCTGCTGGAGAAAACCGCTTTAAAGCGTCTCATGCCGGGGAATGCCTTTTGAGAGGATTTTACAGAAGACCAAATGTCTTCAAACTCTATTGGGGATAATAGATCTGGAACATCTCCTGCTAGGGAAAAACAAAATGCTCCATGCTTGGGAAAGTCAACAACTTGCTTCCCGCTCCATGATACAAGACTTACCTGAAGAAACGGCATAAGAGGATTTTATAGGAGATTAAGCATCTTCAAACTCCTGACGACTTCACTGGGGATTAACCATCAACTTCGGTGTCTGCGAAGCAACTCTACTGGGGATTCACAACCGTTATCGACACATAAAAGCTTGTAACTGTTGGAAGTACTGAACGAGAGAATCGACTTAATAAGATACGACGATACCCAGTTAAACTCAATTCACTGATATCGAGACGTCGTGAACGATCGTCGACCGAATGATAGACTCAATCAGTAAACATTGTGACAAAAGGGTGACAAGTGAACCCTTCCCTGAACATGATTGCCCCAGTCTCCTGCATGGGAATAAGTGATTACCCGTCTTGTGCTTGAAAAGGCTTCCATCTGAATCTGTTACCTGCAACAAAAGAATATGAACACGTGCCCCAGGATATGACTTCTGCAACTGAGAAAATCTAACGCTGAACCACCACTTATTGGGAGAAAGGTTTCAATACGTCTCTTGCTGGGAACATTATTAATGAAGCCTGCTGGAGACAAGGGTTCACAAATGCCTTGGGTTGGAATGCCCCTTTGTTTCAAACCTTTTGGCTGATTGACTGCATATACGTGACCAACAATTTTTCTTCCCTTGCCCCAGACCAGCATGGTCCGCCAAAAGAAATTGTCTCAAGAGGATTTTATAGAAGACTTGACATCCAAAACGCCTCAATGTCTTCAAACTCTTGGAGAGATTTGTCATATCTCGACGTAACTGCCCCAGACTGTGTGGCCTACAGAGGAATCTTGAAGTAATTGCCCCAGTTTTCTGAACTCTGAAGAGATTTCTTGACGTGATTGGCTCAGATGAGGTACACCTTAAAGAGATGATTCGACGTGACTGCCCCAGATCGACTACGTCTTAGCACAACTTGTTGGGAAAGCTCCCGTTCAACAAAGTTTCCTGAGGAAGTACCATTGGATGTGGCTGTCCTTTGGGAGTTTCAGGATTCTCAACTCGGCAAGATTAAGCTTCTGGACTGAATTTCCATATGTAAACTTCTTTTGATGTCAAATAAATGTATGCAAGCAGAAAATGTTTTGTTCTGAGAATGAAAATTCTAATGCAACACACATGTTAATCCTGAAGTTTTACTGAAAAGATGTCGCAAACCCTTTGTGAACGGATCACGGGTTAAGATATGACATTAATCTTTGAATGAAAGAAATGCAATGCACATGCAACACCAACAAAGATCTTTTAGCACAACTCATAGGAGTCAGGAACGCTATCTCTTGGTAGTGTGCTATTGAAATAACCCTGTTTCAATTAGGACTTCTGAGGGTTGTATCGTGGCCTTGTTCACGGTTTTTTTGAAAAAAAGTTTTAAGGCTCAAAGTTTATCATCGCCCACCCATTCTTCGTGATGTTCTCCAGTCCTACGTTCAACTAATTTGCACAAGCGTTCGCCTCTCAAAAAGATGTTATGATCTTTAAGGAATCCATGCACTGATGGTTTAATACCTAATGAGGTTTTGAAGTAACAGTCACCCCTTTTGTCCTTTTGTTCGTAGTCACACGACTTTGTTCTTGCTCGAGGATTTTCTTTTGTAATCCTTTTGTTTTTCACTTTCTCATTCTTTTGCTTATCCCTAACTTTTGCCTGGACAGATTCTTTTGGATCTTTGATTTTGAAGTCCAGCGGGATGCCCAAACTTTTGCCTAAGTTGCTTGTTTTCAAGTTTCAACTTAGCGGGCTTTTTCTTTTTTTTTTTAATTCTTTTTTTGGAACAAATCGTGTGACACCGGTGTCGCGGTGAGAATCGGATACCAAGTTATTGGATTAACTTGAATCACAAATCATAATTCACCACCGTCTTTGATTTATCCAAAGGAAAGGTTCAAGAACGAAAAAAACCTAAGAGATCTAAGGTTCGGGGGTTGGTTACGCCTAGGGAAGGTATTAGCATCCTAAACGTCCGTAGTACTCTACGGGAACCTCTTGTTTTTATTTATGTTATCTATTACTTGCTTGCTAAGGGTATGGGCTAAGGGAAAGGACCTAAAGGTTGATGGCGATGCTTAAAAAGCAATCGACTTACAAGGGAAAAAATGACTCGATGTGAATCGAGAGTTTATTTTGAAAAATGGTTTGGATAAATGGAGAAGGTTGTAAAGGTAGAATAAACTGTGACATGGCAGTCAACAGAGGAAAATCTTTCCTTTGGAATCGTACAACTAATCATGAAGTTAAGATTGAAAGGAATTGTCGAGAAACTGAATCAAATTGTCGGTGATAAAGTATAAGAGGTCACAAACTAATTGAGAGAGTTAAATGTAGACTTAAATCAAAACATTCTTAAATTGAAATATATTGAAATCAAAAACTAAAACTGGTAATTAAAATAAGATATCAATTAAAATTAAGCTAAAAACTAAAAATAGATAGATAAATAAATAAGTAAGAAAAAAATCTGAATAAAATAAAAATATAAAGTATAAAATAAAAAAAAAAAAAAAAAAAAGAGGGGTCGGGTCGCACTTAATTCGCCAGCCCAACAACAACAACAAATCTGTAGGCTTTCTCTCCATCGACTCATCATCTCACCATTCCTCTTCTCTCTCTCGGTTCACTCACTCTCATCATCTCACAATCCCTCCCTCAACTGTTCATCTTTTTCTCTCGCGCAACATACTCGTCGGAGAACCAAACCTCCTCCACGCTTCCTTCTAACCAAACGCCCCCATTCTCCAAAGCTTCTCCTTAATTCAACTGCTACATTCCTCTTCAATTCAACCAAATCAATACGAACCGTAAATTACTCAATCAAGGCGTAAAAACTAACGATTCGAGGGAACTTACAAACATATTACATACATGATCAAGATATTGCAAAGAAAGGTGGATTTAGAGCATTTACCTATCGGAGTTCGTTCGATGCGTCTTCGGCGACGAAATCGACACGGTAGAATCCAAGGAGTCTCACAGGTATGCGTCGAACGCTTGCCTTCGTATTATGCGTGTATGCGACTACGTGGCTAAATTCTGCATCAATTGTGTGTTGTTTCGTCCTAATGTAGCTGCGTGTAATCTCTTTTCTGAATTCGTATGAATGGCTGCTTGTGCGTAATCCTTCCCTGTATGTTACTCTGAAACCTTCTCTGCGTGTGTGAGAATGAATTTTGGTTGTGGACCGGTGTACGGAAACTTTGGTTGTGGACCGGTGTACGGAAACTTTCTGGTGGTGCTTTGATCTGTGAATTTTGTGATTTTGTTCTCTTGTGAAATGTTTGTGTATGGAACTGTGTGTGATGATTTCTAAGTGAGAAAATTGTTGTCCTCTCTACTGAATACCCTGTCCTTTTTATAGCATTGAACCTCCCAATTTCGCATTGAAGACGCCGCTGATTCTTGTGAGATATCATGATGAATTCCTTTCCGTATCCATACAGACATGTTTGCAACTATTTTGGAAAAGAATTGAGCGTGTTTGAACATGTTTGATGTTGTTAATTCTTATTGTTCATGATTCTTTTATGCTTCTGATTTTGTGTCGGCGTAGTCTTAAAAAAAAGAAGTAATGACTTGAGATTTCATGGCTATGTTTTATCAATTTTCTTGATTCTTTCCCTGATACATGATTTCTTTCCATTTGGATTTAATCAGGTTTGGTCCCATATTTAATGATCCTTGACTCCTATTTTGAACAGGTGATTATCCTGCCCGGGCATTGATGAAGAGGATGAAATTTCCATACCTGAGTGATTTTACATAAGTGGGACTGCACCCATATTCTTCTAAAAACCTTGCCTTATGATAGCTCATTCAATGCTCTCCCTTTTTTTTAAGGCACGTGATTCACAATGATATCAAAAGCGCCAAGACTTTTACAACTTGCTGGTCCCACACGTTCCCTTGGATCTTTATGATAATAATTTCCAAAGTAGGGAATTGCAGCATACTACCATATCAATGAGCATACAAATCCTAGGAAAAAAAACATCCAACACCGCAGCCAAAACATGGAAGTGGCTTGTGCCTGCTGAAGTCGTGGGCTTCTTGCCTCATGAGAACCTCTGTTGTTATACTTTTTCTTTAATTTTGCTTTTGGATTTTGAAATATGTAATTTTTTTTTTTTGCTTAGACTTGTAATGAACCATGGTACACTTTTGAATTGAATTTCTTATGATGATTTGAGTTTATATTTTGATATTTTCAACTTGAATTTCTTGAACCCAATTTGTGTACCTTGAATTTGATAGCACTTGATCTTCTTGGATCATGTCAAAAACTCCTTTGTTTAGCTTGAATCTATGATGTATGAACTTGGACACTTGAATAATATGACTCAAGATAATTGAAAATGGCGCATGCCGACTTTTGTAATCTAAACTCCAAGCTATCCTCATAAACTTTCTTATGTTTACTTGATCTTGAAAACTTGATGAACACAAAGGCTATTTTTGGCAAGTCGTGAAAACTTGAACTTGAAATAATGCTTCATCTTGAAAACTTTGAATAATGCGCCCCATTGTAACTTTGATTCCAAGCGGTCCACTTGAATGACCTCGAACTCATCACTTATAACTCGTATTCTACGTGAACCATAAACATGAACCTTCCACCTTGACCCTTCAAACCTTTATTTGAAACGAACTTGAATTGGTGAATGTTGCATTTGAAACTTGGAATTTTAAATGATGAATTTGAACTTTGAATCTTGGAATGTGTCGTACCTCGAAAAATACGATCCTCGCGATGGACGTGGAAAAAGCTGTTCAAAACAGAGTCGCCACCGAACTTTATTTATCCCAAAAGAGGGAAAGGAAAATATCGATAAAACCTTTAAAGGGAGATAAGAATATGGTCGTCGCAACCAAATTCGGGTTCGGGAGTCGGTTACGCAAAGGGAAGGTATTAGCACCCTCTACGTCCGTTGTACTCAACGGGAACCTCTTGATTCGATTCGTGAGAAAGTTAGTTAGGTTTGTTTATTTATCTTCTAAGGTAAAAGGATTTATTTTTAAGGGGGAAATGGGGTGGTTTTTTATTAGTGTGCTCGACAAGGATTGAGAACCCTTGGGCCTACGTATTCCCTCGTGCAATGGGAAAGTCAGAGCATTCGTAGTTCGTGGGACTACGGTTTGGTTCGTGTTTTTTAAACGAATGAGTGTTTAATTCGCATTCTAACTGCTAAACGTTGGCTTGTCTGCTCGTCATGGGAGGCTGAAGCACTAGTTCATATGCGCGAGAGAATGGATTAAACAATGTTCTTTTTTTGTGAAAAGTGGTTTGAGTATGAATTAAGTGTATTAGAGATTTGATTGAGAAAAAGATTTAATTTGGACGTGTTTTAGGCGAACGAGAGTTTAGGTTGCATTCTAACTGCTAAACATTGGCTTATCTGCTCGTCAAGGGAGGCTGAAGCACGTGTTCATATTCACGAAAGAATGACTTAAACGATGTTCTTTGGGGAAGGTGTTTGAGTTGTGGATTACGTATGTTAAAGATTTGATTGAGAAAAGGGTTTGATTTGCACGTGTTTTAGGGTTTCGGTCGCACGGAGGCGAGGAAATGAGTTTTTAGTCGTGTTGGATATTTTAGAGGCAACAATTGCTCACACACGAGTAAGAGAACTCGCACCCAAGCAATAGCCGGCAATTGCTCACACACGAGTAAGAGAACTCGCACACAAGCAATCGACGAATTAAGGTTTATGTCTTTTAGAAGTGTCAATTGTTCACACACGAGTAAGAGAACTCGCACCTAAACAATCGAAAAGTTAAAGCTTATGTTTTTATTAGAGGTGTCAATTGTTCACACACGAGTAAGAGAACTCGTACCTAAACAATCGACAGGTTAAAGTTTAATTTTTATTAGAGGTGTCAATTATTCACACACGAGTAAGTGAACTCGCACCCAAACAATTGAGGAGACGGATCAAAGACTCAACCCACCTCACTTCACCTTTTATAAAAGTAATGTTTGAATATAAATTACGTGTTTTAAGCGACAAGTGATTATAAAAACGGTTTGAATAGCGTATGAACAAAGAAAATTGTTAGATAAATATGAATATGAATATAATATGAACAATATGAATAATATGAGCAATAATATAATCAACAAGATATAATATGACATAAGAAAATAAAATTGGTCTCGTCTTAATCGCGATTTAATCGATAAGTTGATAATCGGACTTTTGACTTTCATTGACCCAAAATCGAATACAGAAATTAGAAATTAAATCGGAAATATGAATAAAGGCATAAAGGTCTCACCTTTATCGAGATTTAATCGAGAATTCAATAAATCGATCGATATTTAGTTTTCATGGACCCAAAATAAATGTAAACAACAATAAAAAATGAAATAAAATCGAGAAAATGAATACAAAGGATAAAGGTCTCACCTTTATCGAGATTTAATCGAGAAATCGATAAATCGATTGATATTTGGTTTTCATCGACCTAAAATAAATGTAAATGACACAAAAATGATAGAAAATAAAATAAAATTGAAAATGGCATGAAAAATAGTAAAGGTCTCACCTTTATCGAGATTTAAGTCGAGAAATCGACAAATCGATCGATATATGTTTTCATTGACCTAAAATAAATGTAAATGACACAAAAATGATAGAAAATAAAATAAAATCGAAAATGGCATGAAAAATAGTAAAGGTCTCACCTTTATCGAGATTTAAGTCGAGAAATCGACAAATCGATCGATATATGTTTTCATTGACCCAAAATACTAACAAAAATCTAATAAAATGATAAATACAAAATAAATTGAGATAAATAAACTAAAACGATAAATATTACATAAATCGAAAATAAAAATGAATAAAAATGATGGGCCTCAAATAAATCACAATTTAATCATTTTGATTAAACTATGAATATCTTTATGTCATTGGCCCTAAATAAAACGAACTCGAAAATGAAATTGAAATAGAAATATTAAAAATAGTTAAGTCAAACCTTAAGAATCAACGTTTTTTTTTTTTAAATAAAAAAAAAAAATCATAATAAAAATCTAAGAATAAATAAAGGAGTGGTGCCTGGACCTTGTGGGCGTAAATAGTTGAAGAATCATCATGGGCCTTACGGCCCATTCATCACTAGGCGGATACAAAAAAGGAAAGAACACAGACTAAAAAAGATGCCAACACGCCAGCCTATAACTGGGTCACACGTTTTGCCCTCTTTTAAAAATACTATCAGATTAAAACATTCAACAACATTTTTCAATTAAAACAAAAACAAATAAATGTAGCTTTGAGAAGGGCACGGTTAAAGTGGATCCGTTATCCGTGAACAACAACAATAAGAGCGCTCTGTTTCCTTTATCATCATCGTTCTCGCACATCAACAACTCGAGGAAGCATGGCCACGAACATAAAAAACCCACACGAAAAAACACTTCCGAACCTTTCCTCCTTCGATTCCTCGTCTAGCTCTCGATCGAGATTCGTAAAGGTTGGTGTCTTAGATTTGAAACTCTTTCTTCTTTTCCATTTCTGTTTCAGATTTCTGGGTTTATGGGTTTGTTTCAACCTCTCTTCATCTCATATTTTCTGTTCCAATTTGATTCAAAAAAGGTTTGGGTATGTGATTTGCGGTGGATTTCGTGTTGATGTTGGTGGAGGTTTTGAAGGGTTGAGGTTTATGAACGAAGAAGAGTTGAAGATGGTTGAGGAAGTTTGTAGAGGAATTTTTGAAGATTTGGGTTAGGAGGTTTGAGGGTTAGAATGATTTGTGTGTTGTGCGATTTGGATTGAAGACGAAAGTTGAAGGGAGATTGTAGGTTGTTATTCGAATAAAGTTGTTGAAGATTGTGTGATTTGATGGCTTGTTAAGGTTGGGAAGAGATGGCGGCTAGGTCTCAATTTGGAGTGAGGTTTGAAGGTTGTTTTGAAAGATAGAAAGAAGAGTTGCGAAGATTTGAAGGAGGAGAAATAGGGTTTGAAGGGTTGAGTTCTTGGCCGCCGTGAGCTCCTCAAAGGATCTTTTTATAGAACGAGATTGAGGGTAGTTTGGGGAGAGAATTGAAGAATGTGAGCTGGAAATGGTCGTACGAGACGGTTATGTGATTTTGTCGTTTTTTCTGCATTTGCAAATCGATGAAAGTTTGGGTTCGCTGCAGTTGTGCAAAGGGTGTGGCGTGGGAGTCACGTGCAGTGAATGATTTGGCATATTGCGTGTTGTTATGGGGCCAATTGCTTTCGTTCTTGTACGGTTCGCTTGGCAAAAGTTGTAGTGGCGTGGCGGTTTTGTTTTGTTAAATGATACAGGTTGTATGTGAAAATCACTTTCTCTTTTTTTTGCAATTTGTTTCTTCCTCTGAAATTATAACGTGATGTTATTCTTATTTTTTTGCATCAGTTATATTGGTTTTGCATGTGGTATAAAAGGCTTATAGGAGTCTTGTGGGGTGTCTGGAAGTATATGGGAGAGTGGGGTCATGTGCGAATTGTGGGAAAGGTTGTACGAAGTTGTTGTTTTTGTGCGGGTTCGCTGAAGGTGTGTTGATGATGTGTGTAGCATTGGTTCTTGGCTGCATAACGTGAATTGTTGATACGGAAGAAGGCTGAGTCAAAAAAGAAATGGGACATTGTAGCTTTTGCAGCATGTTTTGGTGATGCGTGGTTTTTGTCCTATGTGAATGGTTTTGGCTGAAAGCGTAATGGACTTGGAGTGTGTAGTAAAGTTGGTTGTGAAATTTGTTGGGAGTGTAATTGTGACTGGTTTTTGAGAATGTGTTGGCTGTGTAGTGGGGCCTGATGGAATTGTAATATATGGTTAAATTTGATGGCTTTGGAATGAATTTGAAAAAAAATTGGCAAATAGATTTAAATTAAAATGAATATGTGTTAGAAAAGGAATGATTGAATTTGGAGGATTGGTCTAAAATTTGGATTTGGATGGAGATGACAATAATAGTAAAAAAAATGGATTGTTGAAAATGGCATATTGATAATTTGGACATAGAAGTAGATGATATGAACTAAAAATGGAATTAGATTTTATATATGGATACTAAATGAATATTTAGAAATGGTTTAAATGGATATTGGATAATAAAAAGAGAAATGGATAATTATGGATTTGGATTTTATTTTGGACATGAAATAAAGGATTAGATAATGGGTTTGGATAAAAAGGAAAAGGAAAATGGATTATGGAAAAATAAAATGGATACATAAAAATAGATAATGAAAAATTAGGCATAGGCAACAAAGAAGCAAAATATTTTTTGGACTTTTTCTGAATAATTATCAGTGAGTGGATGTACAGATGAAATTATCCACAGATAGGACAAATTTGGGGTATGATAGAATGGTGAGTGACTTTCATGCTTGAACCATAAGAAATCAAATCCAGGTCTTGATTTTAATGAGATATAGCCAGAAAGTCCACTAAAGATATCTTCAAAGTATTGATCCAAGAATGGCCCAAGAATGGAGAAGAATTCTAGAAGTGGAGCCCAGATCGAGTAGAAACCCTAAGACCACTTTAAATCATGATTAAGGGACCATGTTTCTTGATAGAGAGAATGAATACCATTCTTACTTGAGATTTGTGTTCCTGCACAAGCTGGTTAGTCACAATAAACACGCACAAAGATCTATGACCTGAAGATGCTATGCAAGATGACGCACAAAGAGGTGGAATCTTATGGTCAAAAATTGGGGTATGACAGATGCCCCATATTTAAGTTTCTTCTATCCGGAGATATAGAGATTGAAATCTTCGTCTCAACGAGATAGGAGAGACTTAAATATAAACATGCACAATTTTTGGCCCTAAGATGCCATAAATGCAGATGATATGATATGAGATGAAATGAATGCAAGACAGAGAAGCCTATGGGGAAGGGTACCACAGGGAAAAATGTTACAATTGTGTCAGAAATGAATTGAAATAAAGCAAAGTATCTGGAAAACATCATCCAAGAATGGCATTGGATGAAAAAAATGCACCAAACATCCAATAATGGCTTTGGATGAAAGGCAAACTCACAATATCTAAGAAGGCATCAGATGAGAATGAGACAAAATAATGTAATTCGAGAAGGCATCGGACACAAAGAAACCAGTCATCCAATAATGGCTTTGAACGAAAGGTATAAACACAATATCTAATAATAACTTTAGATGAATGTGCGAAAAGTAATTAGTCATCCAATAATGGCTTTGAATGAAAGGTATAATCACAATATCTAATAATGGCTTTAGATAAATGTGAATAAAGACTACATTCAAGAATGGCATTGAATGCAAAGAAACCAGTCATCCAATAATGGCTTTGAATGAAAGGTACAATCACAATATCTAATAATGGCTTTAGATGATTGTGAACTCCAAGAAAGCATTAGACAAAGAAACCAGTCATCCAATAATGGCTTTGAATGAAAGGTATAATCACAATATCTAATAATGGCTTTAGATGATTGTGAACAAAGACGACATTCAAGAATGGCATTGAATGCAAAGAAACCAGTCATCCAATAATGGCTTTGAATGTGAGGTATAATCACAATATCTAATAATGGCTTTAGATGACTGTGGACAAAGACTCGATCTGGAAGAACATCAGAAAGAGGGACCTATCCGGAAGGACGTCAGATGGTAAAGAAACCAGACATCCAATAATGGCTTTGAATGAAAGGTGTAATCACGATATCTAATAATGGCTTTAGACAAAGTGAACAAGATAAAGAAACCAGACACCCAATAATGGCTTTGAATGAAAGGTACAATCACAATATCTAATAATGGCTTTAGATGATTGTGAACAAAGATTACATTCAAGAATGACATTGAATGCAAAGGAACCGATCATCCAATAATGGCTTTGAATGAAAGGTGTAATCACAATATCTAATAATGGATTTAGATAACTGTGAACAAAGACTCGATCTGGAAGAACATCAGAAGGAGGGACCCATCCAGAAGAGCATCAGATGGTAAAGAATCCGGTCATCCAATAATAGCTTTGAATGAAAGGTATAATCATAATATCTAATAATGGCTTTAGACAAAGTGAACAGAGACTACATTCAAGAATGGCATTGAATGCAAAGAAACCAGTCATCCAATAATAGCTTTGAATGAAAGGTATGACTCATAATATCTGAGAAGGCATCAGACGCAAATGAGACAAAAGGTGAATCCAAGAAGGCATTGGATGTAAAGGGACCACAACGTCCAGGAAAGCATTGAACGAAAATGAACAGAGAGATACCCAAGAAAGTATTGGATAAAAGGAATCACAGTATCCAAGAAAACATTGGATGAATGTGAACAAGGTGATACCTAAGAAGGCATTGGATACACACGACAATATCTGTTTGGTAGGTGCCAAGTAAGTTGGACTTTGACCACGAGGTAAGATGTGGATAACGACACGACCTATGGAGAATGCAAATGAGTACAAATGAGGATGACACTCTTGCTATGCATATGTATATGAATTACGCTATGATCAAATGCAAGTGCAAATGTAATGCAGACTACAGGGCTCGACTCTTTTATGGAGAAGACAAAACTGGAATACTGATTCCTCAACACAGAGATCACTGCCATTCTGCTTTGGAACTAAAGATGCTACTGAGCACAAATCTGCCACACTGGTAAACTGTATTAAGTTGACGATCCTTGTAGGAAGAATGGAAAGCTGCATGGGGATTCTTCAAGTAAACTACCCCAGATTAGTTGACTGTTGTATATGAACTGATAATTGCTTCAGCTTGAATTGATGTTGAAAATGACTGAATTACTGTGCACTTGGAAAACTTGCCCCAGTATGAGTCTTGAAAAAATCTTCTGTATAAACCAATTATGAGAAGGACTTGCACTGAACAAATCTTGAACTGATTCTCAATAGGATCTGGAAGGAACTTGCCCCTGATTGGATCACTGACCAAGTTTCTCAAATGTTTGAAAATTCCTTAAGCGGAAGCCAGATTGCAAACAAAAGTGTTCATACAAACATAGTAAATGCAAAGTTCATGCAGCTTTTGAAATCAAAATCATTTTTGGAAAGAGGTAAAACAATAGGGTCACTGGTCAGAAAACGGTGGTTTAAGACGTTTAAAAGTGAAAGATAAAGCAAAAAGGTGTGATGCCAAAAAAAAAACGATCTGCAAAGATCTTTAGGAGTCACTTTACGCAACCTCGTTGTAGTATGCTTTCAAAATAACCTTGCTTCAATTAGGTCTTTTGAGGGTTATAACGTGGTCTGGTTCACGGTTTAAGAAACAAAGGATAAAGGCTCAAAGTTTATTTGTACCCACTTAATCTTCGTGATGATCTCCAGTCCTACACTCAGTTAACTCAGACTTTGCACTCAGGTTCCCATAGGTTAGGGATTGCATTGATGATAGTGATGATGGTTCAGAAGTTAAGGGACTTTTGAGGTGACAGTCACTACTTCCTTATAACTCTTGGTTGTTTTTTTTCATTGAGGATTTCATGGTAAAGATTTAAAGATTTCTCCTTTTTATTATCCCTAACTTTTTCCTGAACTGTTTCTCGTGAATCTTACAGTCAGCGGGATGCCCCAGTTTTTTGTCTGCCTAAGTCTCCTTCACAGGTTTCGACTTAGCGGGCTTTTTCCTTTTTTTAATTTTTTTATCTTTTTTTTGAAAGAAAGTGACTTCTTGGCTTAATGATTACTGTGAACCATCATTGGCTTTTGACTTAAAAGACATCTTCGACACTTGCTTGTTGCGTGCGAAGGAAAAATTGAGAATGCAACCTTTTTGTTGAAAGATGTCTTGCATGAAACTCTTGTATTTGAATGCACAATCCAGTTAACTGAGAATTACCCTGCCCCAGGTTAAGATTGCGGGTTTTTATTTGTAAAGAAAAGAAACTCCTACTTCAAGGCTCAAAGGGGTTGACGAGGGTTTATCTTCCTTATTTCTCCAGTGTTTAGGAATTGAAACAATGCCTTACATCATTAGCAAAGTTTTTATTTGCAAGCATACCAACAACAATTATGAGTATAACGTTTTCATCATCCTCCCTCCAATCTTAGCATAATCAGAAGGAAAGTGGAAAAGAGATAATTTTTTGTTTTTGTTTTTTTTTTTTGAAATATAAAGCGTAAAATAGCAAACACAAATGAATTGAATTAAAAGTTGCAATGCTCATTTTATTAATTATGAAAGTACAAACATAAATTGAAAGCAAACAACCAATACAAATAAGGAAAATGCAAACGATAAGAAACATGGACTAGTGACTAATCAGAAACAAGAGTGAGCTATCCTGTCTGAAACACTGAGGTCTGCTGAAGTCAACTGAAGCTTCACTTAGCGTGCTCTTGCAAAGGATTGTTCTTGACATTTGGATTGGTGTCACGAAAGGAGAGAATACCAATTCTGATCAGCTCTTGTACTCTAGCCTTCAATGCAAAGTAATGTTCCAAGTCGTGGCCTACAGCACCTTCATGGAATGCACAATGGAGATCTGATCTGAATCCATGTGGAAGTGGATCTGGAGGAGGAGGTAAAGGCCTTGTAGTAATCAAACCTTTCTGAACCAGCCCAGGATAAAGTTCAGTGTATGTCATTGGGATAGGATCAAAATTATTCCTATTACGGTATTGATTCTGTCTGACAGCTGGACGTTGAGGAGCTTGAGCTGGTCGTGGAGCAGCAACAACAGGAGTAACAGCAGCAACAACGGAGTGATCAACATACTGGGGTTGAGGATGAGACCTTTTGGTTTCAAACATAACAGCATTGGTATGGTCTTCTCTCTTCTTCTGGAAATTCCCATAGGATTTCTTAGGACTATTAGAAGATTCAGCAGCCTTGGATACTTTACATTTCTTAAGTCCTTCCTCGAGTCTTTGACCAATGGTAACCAAATCAGTGAAATTGGAGGAAACACTACCAATCATCTTCTCCCAGTAGAACGGAGACAAGGTGTCCATAAACAATCCAGTTAATTCTTTCTCTGCCAAAGGAGGTTCAACTTGAGAAGCCAACTCTCTCCAGCGCTGAGCATATTCCTTGAAAGACTCTTTATCCATCTGAGACATGTTTTGCACCTGACGGGGATCAGGAGCCATGTCGAGGTTATACTTGTATTGCTTCATGAAGGCATTAATAAGATCCTAGAAATAGTGAATGCTGTTCTAATCAAGACTCATATACCATTTGAGAGAAGCTCCACTCAGACTATCTTGAAAATAGTGGATAAGCAACTTCTGATTCTTGGCATGGGAAGCCATTTTTCGGATATACATGGACAAATGAGCTCTTGGACAAGAATCACCTTTGTACTTCACAAAATCGATAGTCTTGAATTTAGCAGGCATAACAAGGTCAGAAACCAAACCCATATTTTCTGCATCCATGTTGAAGAAATCAGTACCCTCTACGGCTCGGAGTCTCTTGTCTATGGTCTGAAACTGTTCACGGACAACCTCAGGTTCAACAAAGTCTTCACGGTCTTCACCCTGAGCACTGGCAGCATTGTACTCGTAGAGAGGGTTCTCGAAAGGAGCTCGAGTAGTCTGGACTATAGGTTGAGGTTTGGCGAAAACAGGAGCTTGAAACACTGGTCTAGAAGTATGACCAATCATAGAAGTAGATGCAATAGGTGGTGAGTAGTTGGGAGGTAAACCAAACTCTGGCCAAGTGGAAGGTGGCACCTGAATAGGTTGAGGATCAGTAGTTGAAACTTCTTGGATGACAGTCCTTTGAGGTGGTTCTCCTCTAGCAATCAAGACTTGGAGCATTTCAGTGAGCTTTGCCATGCTTGACTTAAGGTCGTCGATCTCCATTCGCATCTCAGCATTGTGTGCTTCTTGCTCTGCCATTATGCGCCTGTAGTTAGCTCTAGTCTGGTATCCGTGTCGAGGAATCAGCTTGACGACTCACAGGTGACACTGAAGATAAAGATTGCTGGAAATGAGTTGCTGGACAAATGGATGTATGCAATGATATGCAATGCAATGCAATGGTTTCAAGGAACTCAAAAGTAGGTTGCAAACATTTCGAAAAAAAAAATTCATTTTATAATCCATGATTTTTATTGATTTTGCAAGGGAAAGAACAATTGAGTTTCTTGAAACCGAATGGTTATTCATGAATGCATGAATGGATGCATAAATACAGGCATACACATATACACATATACAGGCAAACAAGCCAAGGCTTAGGTTTAAAGATCACGAGCATGAAGCCATGGTCTACCCTTCCCAAGGTACGTACTAGAGGTTCATTTGTACCGGCCGAACGGGTTCTACAAAGTTCCCAGAGTCTACAATCCATCTTTCGGATATTATCGATTTTCCAAATCACTTGGTAGTCAATAATATTCTCAAGAGAATCTCGTCTGAGTGTAGTATCGCGTAGCGACTATTGCAGAAATAGATCCCTGCATAGTCCCCGCACTACATCCTAATACGCCAAGTTGGGTTAAAGGTAACTACGGTCCCCAGTCTCGATGGCCTTTAGTCCGAAATAATAGCGTCTTCACGAATAGACTCGTTGGACAAAATTAAACTCGAGAGGGCCTAGACTGAGTGGTGAAGTCTCAATTCAACTTCTTCAGGAATCGACTCCCTCAAAGTATCCTTGAATTCTCACTGTTCCTATCAAAAATTTCGCTCTAGTCCGGGTGTAGGACTTTGTCTCACCACACAAGTAATAACCCTGCACACAGAAAACCCAAGCAGAACAGGTATATATACAAATATAAAGATATATAGGCAAACAAGCAAATAAATAACATAGATATAAACAAGTTAGGGGAAACCCTCGAAAAATCCCCAGTGAAGTCGCCATTTCTGTCACGGTGAGAATCGGATACCAAGTTATTGGATTAACTTGAATCACAAATCATAATTCACCACCGTCTTTGATTTATCCAAAGGAAAGGTTCAAGAACGAAAAAAACCTAAGAGATCTAAGGTTCGGGGGTTGGTTACGCCTAGGGAAGGTATTAGCATCCTAAACGTCCGTAGTACTCTACAGGAACCTCTTGTTTTTATTTATGTTATCTATTACTTGCTTGCTAAGGGTATGGGCTAAGGGAAAGGGCCTAAAGGTTGATGGCGATGCTTAAAAAGAAATCGACTTACAAGGGAAAAAATGACTCGATGTGAATCGAGGGTTTATTTTGAAAAATGGCTTGGATAAATGGAGAAGGTTGTAAAGGTAGAATAAACTGTGACATGGCAGTCAACAGAGGAAAATCTTTTCTTTGGAATCGCACAACTAATCATGAAGTTAAGATTGAAAGGAATTGTCGAGAAACTGAATCAAATTGCCGGTGATAAAGTATAAGAGGTCACAAACTAATTGAGAGAGTTAAATGTAGACTTAAATCAAAACATTCTTAAATTGAAATATATTGAAATCAAAAACTAAAATTGGTAATTAAAATAAGATATCAATTAAAATTAAGCTAAAAACTAAAAATAGATAGATAAATAAATAAGTAAGAAAAAAAACTGAATAAAATAAAAATATAAAGTATAAAATAAAAATAAATAAAAAAAAAGAGGGGCCGGGTCGCACTTAACCCGCCAGCCCAACAACAACAACAAATCAGTAGCCTTTCTCTCCATCGACTCATCATCTCACCATTCCTCTTCTCTCTCTCGGTTCATTCACTCTCATCATATCACAATCCCTCCCTCAACTGTTTATCTTTTTCTCTCGCGCAACACACTCGCCGGAGAACCAAGCCTCCTCCACGCTTCCTTCAAACTAAACGCCCCCATTCTCCAAAGCTTCTCCTCAATTCAACTGCTACATTCCTCTTCAATTCAACCAAATCAATACGAACCCTAAATTACTCAATCAAGGCGTAAAAACTAACGATTCGAGGCAACTTACAAACATGTTACATACATGATCAAGATGTTGCAATGAAAGGTGGATTTAGAGCATTTACCTATAGGAGTTCGTCCGATGCGTCTTCGGAGACGAAATCGACACGGTAGAATCCAAGGAGCTCACAGGTATGCGTCGAACGCTTGCCTTCGTATTATGCGTGTATACGACTACGTGGCTAAATTCTTCATTAATTGTGTGTTGTTTCGTCCTGATGTAGCTGCGTGTAATCTCTTTTCTGAATTCGTATGAATGGCTGCTTGTGCGTAATCCTTCCCTGTATGTTATTCTGAAACCTTCTCTGCATGTGTGAGAATGAATTTTGGGTCCCTGCTATCTCTGGTTTTTTTTTTGAAGTGTGTATGCGACTCTTTGGTTGTGGACCGGTGTACGGAAACTTTCTGGTGGTGCTTTGATCTGTGAATTTTGTGATTTGGTTCTCTTGTGAAATGTTTGTGTATGGAACTGTGTGTGATGATTTCTAAGTGAGAAAATTGTTGTCCTCTCTACTGAATACCCTGTCCTTTTTATAGCATTGAACCTCCCAATTTCGCATTGAAGACGCCGCTGATTCTTGTGAGATATCGTGATGAATTCCTTTCCGTATCCATACAGACATGTTTGCAACTATTTTGGAAAAGAATTGAGCGTGTTTGAACATGTTTGATGCTGTTAATTCTTATTGTTCATGATTCTTTTATGCTTTTGATTTTGTGTCGGCGTAGTTTTAAAAAAAAGAAGTAATGACTTGAGATTTCATGGCTATGTTTTATCAATCTTCTTGATTCTTTCCCTGATACATGATTTCTTTCCATTTGGATTTAATCAGGTTTGGTCCCATATTTAATGATCCTTGACTCCTATTTTGAACAGGTGATTATCCTGCCCGGACATTGATGAAGAGGATGAAATTTCCATACCTGAGTGATTTTACATAAGTGGGACTGCACCCATATTCTTCTAAAAATCTTGCCTTATGACAGCTCATTCAATGCTCTCCCTTTTTTTTAAGGCACGTGATTCACAATGATATCAAAAGCGCCAAGACTTTTACAAGTTGCTGGTCCCACACGTTCCCTTGGATCTTTATGATAATAATTTCCAAAGTAGGGAATTGCAGCATACTACCATATCAATGAGCATACAAATCCTAGAAAAAAAAACATCCAACACCACAGCCAAAACATGGAAGTGGCTTGTGCCTGCTGAAGTCGTGGGATTCTTGCCTCATGAGAACCTCTGTTGTTATACTTTTTCTTTAATTTCGCTTTTGGATTTTGAAACATGTATTTTTTTTTTGCTTAGACTTGTAATGAACCATGGTACACTTTTGAATTTAATTTCTTATGATGATTTGAGTTTAGATTTTGATATTTTCAACTTGAATTTCTTGAACCCAATTTGTGTACCTTGAATTTGATAGCACTTGATCTTCTTGGATCATGTCAAAAACTCCTTTGTTTAGCTTGAATCTATGATGTATGAACTTGGACACTTGAACAATATGACTCAAGATAATTGAAAATGGCGCATGCCTTTGACTTTTGTAATCTAAACTCCAAGCTATCCTCATAAACTTTCTTATGTTTACTTGATCTTAAAAACTTGATGAACACAAAGGCTATTTTTGGCAAGTCGTGAAAACTTGAACTTGAAATAATGCTTCATCTTGAAAACTTTGAATAATGCGCCCCATTGTAACTTTGATTCCAAGCGGTCAACTTGAATGACCTCGAACTCATCACTTATAACTCGTATTCTACGTGAACCATAAACATGAACCTTCCACCTTGACCCTTCAAACCTTTATTTGAAACGAACTTGAATTGGTGAATGTTGCATTTGAAACTTGGAATTTTAAATGATGAATTTGAACTTTGAATCTTGGAATGGTGAGTGACTTTCATGCTTGAACCATAAGAAATCAAATCCAGGTATTGATTTTAATGAGATATAGCCAGAAAGTCCACTAAAGATATCTTCAAAGTATTGATCCAAGAATGGCCCAAGAATGGAGAAGAATTCTAGAAGTGGAGCCCAGATCGAGTAGAAACCCTAAGACCACTTTAAATCATGATTAATGGGCCATGTTTCTTGATAGAGAGAATGAATACCATTCTTACTTGAGATCTGTGTTCCTGCACAAGCTGGTTAGTCACAATAAACACGCACAAAGATCTATGACCTGAAGATGCTATGCAAGATGACGCACAAAGAGGTGGAATCTTATGGTCAAACATTGGGGTATGACAGATGCCCCTATTTAAGTTTCTTCTATCCAGAGATATGGAGATTGAAATCTTCGTCTTGACGAGATAGGAGAGACTTAAATATAAACATGCACAACTTTTGGCCCTAAGATGCCATAAATGCAGATGATATGATATGAGATGAAATGAATGCAAGACAGAGAAGCCTATAGGGAAGGGTACCATAGGGAAAAATGTTACAATTGTGTCAGAAATGAATTGAAATAAAGCAAAGTATCTGGAAAACATCATCCAAGAATGGCATTGGATGAAAAAAAATGCACCAAACATCCAATAATGGCTTTGGATGAAAGGCAAACTCACAATATCTAAGAAGGCATCAGATGAGAATGAGACAAAATAATGTAATTCGAGAAGGCATCGGACACAAAGAAACCAGCCATCCAATAATGGCTTTGAACGAAAGGTATAAACATAATATCTAATAATAGCTTTAGATGAATGTGCGATAAAGTAACCAGTCATCCAATAATGGCTTTGAATGAAAGGTATAATCACAATATCTAATAATGGCTTTAGATAAATGTGAATAAAGACTACATTCAAGAATGGCATTGAATGCAAAGAAACCAGTCATCCAATAATGGCTTTGAATGAAAGGTACAATCACAATATCTAATTATGGCTTTAGATGATTGTGAACTCCAAGAAAGCATTAGACAAAGAAACCAGTCATCCAATAATGGCTTTGAATGAAAGGTATAATCACAATATCTAATAATGGCTTTAGATGATTGTAAACAAAGATGACATTCAAGAATGACATTGAATGCAAAGAAACCAGTCATCCAATAATGGCTTTGAATGAGAGGTATAATCACAATATCTAATAATGGCTTTAGATGATTGTGAACAAAGACTCGATCTGGAAGAACATCAGAAAGAGGGACCCATCCGGAAGGACGTCAGATGGTAAAGAAACCAGACATCCAATAATGGCTTTGAATGAAAGGTGTAATCACGATATCTAATAATGGCTTTAGACAAAGTGAACAAGATAAAGAAACCATACACCCAATAATGGCTTTGAATGAAAGGTACAATCACAATATCTAATAATGGCTTTAGATGATTGTGAATAAAGATGACATTCAAGAATGACATTGAATGCAAAGGAACCGATCATCCAATAATGGCTTTGAATGAAAGGTGTAATCACGATATCTAATAATGGATTTAGATAACTGTGAACAAAGACTCGATCTGGAAGAACATCAAAAGGAGGGACCCATCTGGAAGAGCATCAGATGGTAAAGAATCCGGTCATCCAATAATAGCTTTGAATGAAAGGTATAATCATAATATCTAATAATGGCTTTAGACAAAGTGAACAGAGACTACATTCAAGAATGGCATTGAATGCAAAGAAACCAGTCATCCAATAATAGCTTTGAATGAAAGGTATGACTCATAATATCTGAGAAGGCATCAGACGCAAATGAGACAAAAGGTGAATCCAAGAAGGCATTGGATGTAAAGGGACCACAACGTCCATGAAAGCATTGAACGAAAATGAACAGAGAGATACCCAAGAAAGTATTGGATAAAAGGAATCATAGTATCCAAGAAAACATTGGATGAATGTGAACAAGGTGATACCCAAGAAGGCATTAGATACACACGACAATATCTGTTTGGTAGGTGCCAAGTAAGTTGGACTTTGACCACGAGGTAAGACGTGGATAACGACACGACCTATGGAGAATGCAAATGAGTACAAATGAGGATGACACTCTTGCTATGCATATGTATATGAATTACACTATGATCAAATGCAAGTGCAAATGTAATGCAGACGACAGGGCCCAACTCTTTTGTGGAGAAGACAAAATCGGAATACTGATTCCTCAACACAGAGATCACTGCCATTCCGCTTTGGAACTAAAGATGCTACTGAGCACAAATCTTCCACACTGGTAAACTGTATTAAGTTGACGATCCTTGTAGGAAAAATGGAAAGCTGCATGGGGATTCTTCAAGTAAACTACCCCAGATTAGTTGACTGTTGTATATGAACTGATAATTGCTTCAGCTTGAATTGATGCTGAAAATGACTGAATTACTGTGCACTTGGAAAACTTGCCCCAGTATGAGTCTTGAAAAAGTCTTCTGTATAAACCAATTCTGAGAAGGACTTGCACTGAACAAATCTTGAACTGATTCTCAATAGGATCTGGAAGGAACTTGCCCCTGATTGGATCATTGACCAAGTTTCTCAAATGTTTGAAAATTCCTTAAGCGGAAGCCAGATTGCAAACAAAAGTGTTCATACAAACATAGTAAATGCAAAGTTCATGCAACTTTTGAAATCAAAATCATTTTTAGAAAGAGGTAAAACAATAGGGTCACTGGTCAGAACACGGTGGTTCAAGACGTTTAAAAGTGAAAGATAAAACAAAAAGGCGTGATTCCAAAAAAAAAATGATCTGCAAAGATCTTTAGGAGTCAGTTTACGCAACCTCGTTGTAGTATGCTTTCAAAATAACCTTGCTTCAATTAGGTCTTTTGAGGGTTATAACGTGGCCTAGTTCACGGTTTAAGAAACAAAGGATAAAGGCTCAAAGTTTATTTGTACCCACTCAATCTTCGTGATGATCTCCAGTCCTACACTCAGTTAACTCAGACTTTACACTCAGGTTCCCATAGGTTAGGGATTGCATTGATGATAGTGATGATGGTTCAGAAGTTAAGGGACTTTTGAGGTGACAGTCACTACTTCCTTATAACTCTTGGTTGTTTTTTTTCATTGAGGATTTCATGGTAAAGATTTAAAGATTTCTCCTTTTTATTATCCCTAACTTTTTCCTGAACTGTTTCTCGTGAATCTTACAGTCAGCGAGATGCCCCAGTTTTTTGTCTGCCTAAGTCTCCTTCACAGGTTTCGACTTAGCGGGCTTTTTCCTTTTTTTGATTTTTTTATCTTTTTTTTTTGAAAGAAAGTGACTGCTTAGCTTAATGATTATGGCGAACCATCATCGGCTTTTGACTTAAAAGACATCTTCGACACTTGCTTGTTGCGTGCGAAGGAAAAATTGATAATGCAACCTTTTTGTTGAAAGATGTCTTGCATGAAACTCTTGTATTTGAATGCACAATCCAGTTAACTAAGAATTACCCTGCCCCAGGTTAAGATTACGGGTTTTTATTTGTAAAGAAAAGAAACTCCTACTTCAAGGCTCAAAGGGGTTGACGAGGGTTTATCTTCCTTATTTCTCCAGTGTTTAGGAATTGAAACAATGTCTTACATCGTCAGCAAAGTTTTTATTTGAAAGCATACCAACAACAATTATGAGTATAACGTTTTCATCATCCTCCCTCCAATATTAGCATAATCAGAAGGAAAGTGGAAAAGAGATAATTTTTTGTTTTTGTTTTTTTTTTGAAATATAAAGCGTAAAATAGCAAACACAAATGAATTGAATTAAAAGTTGCAATGCTCATTTTATTAATTATGAAAGTACAAACATAAATTGAAAGCAAACAACCAATACAAATAAGGAAAATACAAACGATAAGAAACATGGTCTAGTGACTAATCAGAAACAAGAGTGAGCTATCCTGTTTGAAACACTGAGGTCTGCTGAAGTCAACTGAAGCTTCACTTAGCATGCTCTGGCGAAGGATTGTTCTTGACATTTGGATTGGTGTCACGAAAGGAGAGAATACCAATTCTGATAAGCTCTTGTACTCTAGCCTTCAATGCAAAGCAATGTTCCAAGTCGTGGCCTGCGACACCTTCATGGAATGCACAATGGAGATCAGATCTGAATCCAAGTGGAAGTGGATCTGGAGGAGGAGGGAAAGGCCTTGTAGTAATCAAACCTTTCTGAACCAGCCCAGGATAAAGTTCAGTGTATGTCATTGGGATAGGATCAAAATGATTCCTATTACGGTATTGATTCTGTCCTACAGCTGGACGTTGAGGAGCTTGAGCTGGTCGTGGAGCAGTAACAACAGGAGTAACAACAGCAACAATGGAGTGATCAACATATTGGGGTTGAGGACGAGACCTTCTGGTTTCAAACATAACAACATTGGTATGGTCTTCTCTTTTCTTCTAGAAATTCCCATAGGATTTCTTAGCACTATTAGAAGATTCAGCAGCCTTGGATACTTTACCATTCTTAAGTCCTTCCTCGAGTCTTTGACCAATGGTAACCAAATCAGTGAAATTGGAGGAAACACTACCAATCATCTTCTCCTAGTAGAACGGAGACAAGGTGTCCATAAACAATCCAGTTAATTCTTTCTCTGCCAAAGGAGGTTCAACTTGAGAAGCCAACTCTCTCCAGCGCTGAGCATATTCCTTGAAAGACTCTTAATGCATCTGAGACATGTTTTGCAGCTGATGGCGATCACGAGCCATGTCGAGGTTATACTTGTATTGCTTCATGAAGGCATTACTAAGATCCTGGAAACAGTGAATGCTGTTCTGTTCAAGATTCATATACCATTTGAGAGAAGCTCCACTCAGACTATCTTGAAAACAGTGGATAAGCAACTTCTGATTCTTGGCATGGGCAGCCATCTTTCGGGTATACATGACCAAATGAGCTCTTGGACAAGAATCACCTTTGTACTTCACAAAATCGATAGTCTTGAATTTAGCAGGCATAACAAGGTCAGAAACCAAACCCATATTTTCTGCATCCATGTTGAAGAAATCAGTACCCTCTACGGCTCGGAGTCTCTTGTCTATGGTCTGAAACTGTTCACGGACAACCTCAGGTTCAACAAAGTCTTCACGGTCTTCACCCTGAGCACTGGCAGCATTGTACTCGTAGAGAGGGTTCTCGAAAGGAGCTCAAGTAGTCTGGACTATAGGTTGAGGTTCTGCGAAAATAGGAGCTTGAAACACTGGTCTAGAAGTCTGACCAATCATAGCAGTAGATGCAATAGGTGGTGAGTAGTTGGGAGGTAAACCAAACTCTGGCCAAGTGGAAGGTGGCACCTGAATAGGTTGAGGATCAGTAGTTGAAACTTCTTGGATGACAGTCCTTTGAGGTGGTTCTCCTCTAGCAATCAAGACTTGGAGCATTTCAGTGAGCTTTGCCATGCTTGACTTAAGGTCGTCGATCTCCATTCGCATCTCAGCATTGTGTGCTTCTTGCTCTGCCATTATGCGTCTGTAGTTAGCTCTAGTCTGGTATCTGTGTCGAGGAATCAGCTTGACGACTCATAGGTGACACTGAAGATAAAGATTGCTGGAAATGAGTTGCTGGACAAATGGATGTATGCAATGATATGCAATGCAATGCAATGGTTTCAAGGAACTCAAAAGTAGGTTGCAAACATTTCGGAAAAAAAATTTCATTTTATAATCCATGATTTTTATTAATTTTGCAAGGGAAAGAACAATTGAGTTTCTTGAAACCGAATGGTTATTCATGAATGCATGAATGGATGCATAAACACAAGCATACACATATACACATATACAGGCAAACAAGCCAAGGCTTAGGTTTGAAGATCACGAGCATGAAGCCATGGTCTACCCTTCCCAAGGTACGTACTAGAGGTTCATTTGTACATGCCGAACGGGTTCTACAAAGTTCCCAGAGTCTACAAACCATCTTTCGAATATTATCGATTTTCCAAATCACTTGGTAGTCAATAATATTCTCAAGAGAATCTCGTCTGAGTGTAGTATCGCGTAGCGACTATTGCAGAAATAGATCTCTGCATAGTCCCCGCACTACATCCTAATAGGCCAAGTTGGGTTAAAGGTAACTACGGTCCCCAGTCTCGTTGGCCTTTAGTTCGAAATAATAGCGTCTTCACAAATAGACTCGTTGGACAAAATTAAATTCGAGAGGGCCTAGACTGAGTGGTGAAGTCTCAATTCAACTTCTTCAGGAATCGACTCCCTCAAAGTATCCTTGAATTCTCACCATTCCTATCATAAATTTCACTCTAGTCCGATGTAGGACTTTGTCTCACCACACAAGTAATAACCCTGCACACAAAAAACCCAAGCAGAACAGGTATATATACAAATATAAAGATATATAGGCAAACAAGCAAATAAATAACATAGATATAAACAAGTTAGGGGAAACCCTCGAAAAATCCCCAGTGAAGTCGCCATTTCTGTCGCGGTGAGAATCGGATACCAAGTTATTAGATTAACTTGAATCACAAATCATAATTCACCACCGTCTTTGATTTATCCAAAGGAAAGGTTCAAGAATGAAAAAAACCTAAGAGATCTAAGGTTCAGGGGTTGGTTACGCCTAGGGAAGGTATTAGCATCCTAAACGTCCGTAGTACTCTACGGGAACCTCTTGTTTTTATTTATGTTATCTATTACTTGCTTGCTAAGGGTATGGGCTAAGGGAAAGGACCTAAAGGTTGATGGCGATGCTTAAAAAGCAATCGACTTACAAGGGAAAAAATGACTCGATGTGAATCGAGAGTTTATTTTGAAAAATGGTTTGGATAAATGGAGAAGGTTGTAAAGGTAGAATAAACTGTGGCATGGCAGTCAACAGAGGAAAATCTTTCCTTTGGAATCGTACAACTAATCATGAAGTTAAGATTGAAAGGAATTTTCAAGAAACTGAATCAAATTGCCGGTGATAAAGTATAAGAGGTCACAAACTAATTGAGAGAGTTAAATGTAAACTTAAATCAAAACATTCTTAAATTGAAATATATTGAAATCAAAAACTAAAACTGGTAATTAAAATAAGATATCAATTAAAATTAAGCTAAAAACTAAAAATAAATAGATAAATAAATAAGTAAGAAAAAAAACTGAATAAAATAAAAATATAAAGTATAAAATAAATAAAAAGAAAAAAAAAGAGGGGTCGGGTCGCACTTAACCCGCCAGCCCAACAACAACAACAAATCAGTAGCCTTTCTCTCCATCGACTCATCATCTCACCATTCCTTTTCTCTCTCTCGGTTCATCCACTCTCATCATCTCACAATCCCTCCCTCAACTGTTCATCTTTTTCTCTCGCGCAACACACTCGCCGGAGAACCAAACCTCCTCCACGCTTCCTTCTAACCAAACGCCCCCATTCTCCAAAGCTTCTCCTCAATTCAACTGCTACATTCCTCTTCATTTCAACCAAATCAATACGAACCCTAAATTACTCAATCAAGGCATAAAAACTAACGATTCGAGGGAACTTACAAACATATTACATACATGATCAAGATGTTGCAAAGAAAGGTGGATTTAGAGAATTTACCTAACGGAGTTCGTCCGATGCGTCTTCGGCGAAGAAATTGACACGGTAGAATCCAAGGAGTCTCACAGGTATGCGTCGAACGCTTGCCTTCGTATTATGCGTGTATGCGACTACGTGGCTAAATTCTGCATCAATTATGTATTGTTTTGTCCTGATGTAGCTACGTGTAATCTCTTTTCTGAATTCGTATGAATGGCTGCTTGTGCGTAATCATTCCCTGTATGTTATTCTGAAACCTTCTCTGCGTGTGTGAGAATGAATTTTGGGTCCCTGCTATCTCTGGTTTTTTTTTTTGAAGTGTGTATGCGACTCTTTGGTTGTGGACCGGTGTACGAAAACTTTCTGGTGGTGCTTTGATCTGTGAATTTTGTGATTTTGTTCTCTTGTGAAATGTTTGTGTATGGAACTGTGTGTGATGATTTCTAAGTGAGAAAATTGTTGTCATCTCTACTGAATACCCTGTCCTTTTTATAGCATTTAACCTCCCAATTTCGCATTGAAGACGCCGCTGATTCTTGTGAGATATCGTGATGAATTCCTTTCTGTATCCATACAGACATGTTTGCAACTATTTTGGAAAAGAATTGAGCGTGTTTGAACATGTTTGATGCTGTTAATTCTTATTGTTCATGATTCTTTTATGCTTCTGATTTTGCGTCGGCGTAGTTTTAAAAAAAAGAAGTAATGACTTGAGATTTCATGGCTATGTTTTATCAATCTTCTTGATTCTTTCCCTGATACATGATTTCTTCCCATTTGGATTTAATCAGGTTTGGTCCCATATTTAATGATCCTTGACTCCTATTTTGCACAGGTGATTATCCTGCCCGGGCATTGATGAAGAGGATGAAATTTCCATACTTGAGTGATTTTACATAAGTGGGACTGCACCCATATTCTTCTAAAAACCTTGCCTTATGATAGCTTATTCAATGCTCTCATTTTTTTAAGGCACGTGATTCACAATGATATCAAAAGCGCCAAGACTTTTACAAGTTGCTGGTCCCACACGTTCCCTTGGATCTTTATGATAATAATTTCCAAAGTAGGGAATTGCAGCATACTACCATATCAATGAGCATACAAATCCTAGAAAAAAAACATCCAACACCGCAGCCAAAACATGGAAGTGGCTTGTGCCTGCTGAAGTCGTGGGCTTCTTGCCTCATGAGAACCTCTGTTGTTATACTTTTTCTTTAATTTCGCTTTTGGATTTTGAAACATGTAGTTTTTTTTTTGCTTAGACTTGTAATGAACCATGGTACACTTTTGAATTGAATTTCTTATGATGATTTGAGTTTAGATTTTGATATTTTCAACTTGAATTTCTTGAACCCAATTTGTGTACCTTGAATTTGATAGCACTTGATCTTCTTGGATCATGTCAAAAACTCCTTTGTTTAGCTTGAATCTATGATGTATGAACTTGGACACTTGAACAATATGACTCAAGATAATTGAAAATGGCGCATGCCTTTGACTTTTGTAATCTAAACTCCAAGCTATCCTCATAAACTTTCTTATGTTTACTTGATCTTGAAAACTTGATGAACACAAAGGCTATTTTTGGCAAGTCGTGAAAACTTGAACTTGAAATAATGCTTCATCTTGAAAACTTTGAATAATGCGCCCCATTGTAACTTTGATTCCAAGCGGTCCACTTGAATGACCTCGAACTCATCACTTATAACTCATATTCTACGTGAACCATAAACATGAACCTTCCACCTTGACCCTTCAAACCTTTATTTGAAACGAACTTGAATTGGTGAATGTTGCATTTGAAACTTGCAATTTTAAATGATGAATTTGAACTTTGAATCTTGGAATGGTGAGTGACTTTCATGCTTGAACCATAAGAAATCAAATCCAGGTCTTGATTTTAATGAGATATAGCCAGAAAGTCCACTAAAGATATCTTCAAAGTATAGATCCAAAAATGGCCCAAGAATGGAGAAGAATTCTAGAAGTGGAGCCTAAATCGAGTAGAAACCCTAAGACCACTTTAAATCATGATTAATGGGCCATGTTTCTTGATAGAGAGAATGAATACCATTCTTACTTGAGATCTGTGTTCCTGCACAAGCTGGTTAGTCACAATAAACACGCACAAAAATCTATGACCTGAAGATGCTATGCAAGATGACGCACAAAGAGGTGGAATCTTATGGTAAAAAATTGGGGTATGACAACCGGCTTATCTTGAGTTTGTTAAAAGGGTTGTGACTGCCTCACTCTTTGATTGTTGAGGGATAACCATCGTGGTTTCACATCTCTTGACCTCTTGACGGTGGAATATAAGGTAATGGATCCTCATATGCACACTTCTTTTGAAATTTGAACGCTCGGTCAAATTAACTAACGCCTACCCTACCCCCGGGTTAAATGTGAGGGTTTTTCTGTACGAAAGAAACTCCTACTTCAAGGCTCAATGGGGTTAACGAGGGTCTATCTCCCTTATCTCTCCAGTGTTTGGGGATTCGAAACAATGCATGTACATCCTCAACAGGGTTCTGTTCAAAAGCACACAATTAGAGATTTTTGCGTTTTTACCTCATCATCCTCCCTCATAGAGTTTAAGCAAGAAAATTGGTATTGCAGTGCACATTAGCATTAAATGAGTGAACACAAATGAAATCATTCAAGAAAACATATCCATTGCATTAAAATCATCAAACCAAATACAAACAAGTTTTAACATGCAAACAATGTCTGAACACACAAATAAAGACTACATATGAAAATCCAGCAAAGGAACTAAATGATTATCCTTGTTGAGGAGGCTTGACTCCGTCTGGACTTATTGCTTCTGATGATGTCTTTCCCTTTTTTATGTGCTTGCTTGGGAAGCTTTAGCTAATATACAGACCATCTGCAGTGAAAATAATGATCCCAGCGTCAATCAGATCTTGCACTTTATGCCTGAACACCTTACAATCTTCAATGGCATGCCCCTGTGCCCCTGAGTGGTACTTGCACCTAGCATTCTTATTATAACCTGGCGGAAGAGGATACGGTACAGGAGCAACTTCCCTTAACTGAATCAAAGAGTCTTGAAGTAAACGGTCGAGCAGCTGACTGTGAGGAACAGTAATGGGATCAAATTTTCTCTCAGGCCTTCTGGGTCTTTGATATCTCCTCTGGGAGCTAGCCTGCTGCTGATACTGATTCGGGTACTCCTCTTTTCCCAGCACTTTTCTTTTCAAACTTGGCCTAAGATCGGGAACAAGTTGCTGATATGGGGATTTTGAGACCAAAGACTGCAAGATATGCCCTTGACTTGATGCCGCTTTAAGAGGGAATGCCGGGGAATTCACATTTCCTGCAGTAGTAGGAGTAGAATTATCCTGTATGCTTACGCCGCCCGGCGCGAAATTTATCGCCTTTGAATCAATCAGATCTTGGACCACATTATGAAAGGCTTTACATTTTTCCACATTGTGCCCCAGCGCACCAGAGTGAAAATCGCAACGGGCACTTGCATCATAATTGAGTGGGAGCTTTTCACTAGGGCGATTTATCGCCCGCAGTTCAACCAATTGGAGTTGAAGTAGGTACCTCAACAGCTGAGCATAAGGCATGGGAAGTGGATCAAAAATTCTGTCAGTTTTCTTCGACTTTGGTAGGTATTTTCTAGCCTTGGGGCCGTCTGGGGAAATAAGAGGTAACTGCTGGTGAGTGAGTTTCAGAACTCCAGGTGGTGCAGAAAATCCGTGAGACACATCACTCTTGGGAATAGGTTCCACAGGCAAGGGTGGAACGACAACTTCTGTTATAGCCTCAAGTGTGGGATTACCATCCTTTCTGAGCACATTTCTCACAACTTCCATAACAAAACTCATCTGGGTCTTCACTTGATTGACCTCCTCCTTCAGCATTTTCTGGCCCTGAATCAAAGCTTGCATGTCCACCATAAATTGGCCCAGTTGGGCTTTCATCTCAGTCACCTCTGCTCAGAGTTGTTCCATATCTGAACCCTGATTGTGGTGAATTGAGTAGTTGGAAGAAGTCATGTTTGCCGCCCTGCAGAGAATACCCAGTCAGAATGAGAAATCTGCTCCAGAACACCTGTTATGCAAAAATGCTTATGATTATGAGGATGCAAATGCAAAATGCAAACAATCATATTTAAACATTTCCAGGCCGAATCTGCTTTGATTCCAGCTTTGAAATCGGGCAAGGGATCGGACACAACATCGGAAAATAAATCCGAATCCAGAAATATTGCAGAATCAATCAAAAGATAACCCCTTTCAAACAATTGATAGCCATTGAGACAAATGTTGCAATATTATAGCACAAGAGGTCATACAAATAGGTTCAATACAATCAAAAGTGATTCCATCAACAATCCTGATGGTAATCACAGCAAAAGCAAGCAATAGAATTACTACAAGTCAATTCCAAATAAACCGGTTTCAATCTCCTCAAGAAGGTTCACAGTATCTGGATGAGTAGGTCTTTCTAGTAAACCCTTGATCAGCCTATTTCTCTTCTCGACATCCTGATTCAGCCTAGCAATCTGCTCTTCAACACTGTTGCCTTCGTGCTTTGACTTCTTGATTCCTGCTTGCAGTTTGAGCTCTTCAATTTCTTTCTGTGCTTCTTTCCACTTGGCAAAGTAACGATCTTTCCTTGCTTTCACTACCTGAAGCTCTTCTTTCAGCTCTTCATTCTCAATCTTGGCATCCTTCCACATATCCTTATACGTGGCAAGCTTGTCTTCTGCTTTAGTCAAAAGCTTCTTGTTTTTCCTCTTAGCTTTGACTGACGATTCAGCAGCCATACTGACCTTTTTGAAGTGTTGAGCCCTGTCAGTAAAATCCTTCTCTTTTTTCTCTAGATGCGTAGTCATGTCTTGAACTTTCCATTTCAACTCCAAGTTGTCCTGTAGAGCACTTTGTAGCTGACTACTCATGTCAGAGTTTTCCACCCTCAGATCAGACATCAACTTACGCTGCTTGTCGAATTCTTCGAATGGTACAGTGAGTCTCTCTTCCACAATCTCTGGATATAAGGGAGGCGCCTGATCAAAAGGAAAATAGAACTCTTCTACCCTTTTCTTCACCCATTCAACATATGGAACGAAAGCTTGATTATTGGGCTTACCCAAAATAGTTTTACCTATCTTTTGTGTGCAGAGCCAAGCTTGAGAAGCTTCTTGTGCAATAGCCACACCATCAGTCATATGAAAGTACAAAGATTCTTCCAAATCTTTCCCAGCTGGAGGATCTTTTAGAGCGTATACAAACTGCCTGATAGCCAAAGATGGGTTGTAGTTAATACCTCCTTTTCTTCCGACCAAGGGTACATTAGGATACTTGCCGCAGCTATGCAAAATATCAGTCCCCACTAATCCCTTGTCCACCCAAAGAATATCTTTAGCAGCTAAGCCCATCAGACGCTTACTCCACTCTAAAGAAGTCTTTGAATCAATAAAAGCACCAGATTGGGGAAAACGTTTAGCAAACCACTTGTAAAAGAGAGACGCACAACAACAAACCACCCCACCTCGTCTTTTCTCATTCCTGTTGTATAGGGCGTAGTGGAGATCACCTAACAAAGTCGGCACCAGATTCTGAGCTGTAAATATCTGAATAGCATCCGTATCGACGAAATCAGACTCATTAGGGAATAACATAATGCCATATATACACAGAGCCAATATTGCATTGAAAGCCAACCACCTCCTTTCCTTTGCTTCTTCTTGAGCCCTCTTCACTAAGTACTCCAAGTGATAGCCTCAGGATTTTCCTTTCTTAGAAAAGTCAGCCTCTACTGTAGATCTGCTCAAATAAAGAGCCTCAGCCACTGCTTGGAAATCACAATCTCCTCGGGAACCACAGAAAGAAACACCTTCTTTGACAGGAATCCTCAAAATGTTGGAGTACTCCTCCAGGGTAGGAACCAACACATAATCTGGCATCACAAAGCACCTCAAGGAAGGATCATAAAACTGCATCAAGGTGTGTAGCCCATTGTATTCATATTCACTGAGACTCTGAACCAGGGATAAAATCCAACCATACTTCTCTTCAAAGTCTCCTAAAACTTCTGGGCCAGCTATATTCTGCAAACTGTTCAACGGGCCAAGAGTGATCTTCGGGAACTTGTAGACGATGATGTGCTTCTTACCCCTCTTAGTGTCCATCCCTATGAATGCCCTCTGACTGGAATCAAAGACTAGATACTACCTGAAAATGCACAAACATGAATGCCAGAAAAATGGAATGCAATGCAGAGCATGTGATCAAGGTGTCCACACAAACAGGCTGCATTGCGCTAACTGAACAAATCAAGGTTCTGTACCAAAAATCAGAACAAAAACCACCATAGTGATAAAACCAGAAAACCAGGTAGGTTGAAGGTCACGGTTACCTGCAAACTTGCAAACACCCATCCCTCTCACATGTGGGTACTAAGATCCTCAATATCCCGGGCTCTCAGGTCGAGAAATGATGATACGTTCACCATTTCTGGTTTGGCATCATCACCAATCGAGGAGGCCTCAACTGATTCACAAAAACGAAAGATCCTCAGCTTCAGAGGTTTGAGAAGCAATAGCACATTCAGCCCGAAGGATACAATGCTATCGCCAATCAAAGAGGTCGTCCGCTGATTTACTTCAAAAGGAAATCCTATAGCAAGTTCCCAGCATTGGGTCCTCAGATCGAGAATGTGCAATGTATTTGCCACAGAACGTGGTCTGCCACTGTCACATCTCGGGAGGAGTGCTGTTACTGAGTCCTCGGGAATGGTCATCAGAGTCGATAATTCCTCCAGAGAATAACTACTGGCCTGTATCAACATACAGTACCAGATAGCTCCGGATAGAACCTCGTTTGATTGTAGGGATCGTGATCACCCGCACGTGGCCAACACCACGGGAGAGTCACGTCTGCCCACGCTAAAACCTAGGTGTATGCTCGAGCCTGGGTATTGGGCTCATCTCTCAAAACCTCCCAACCTGCCAAACAGAAAAATAGCACAGTGCAGCATAGTCCAGCATAACAATGCAATGCAGTAAAATGCGATAAAACAGTAAAGCGGTAAAGCAAAAAATACAGTAAACAACAATACAACAAAGCAAAGCACCACAGAAAAACACCCAATGAAATAAAACAGACAAGCACTAGGATTGACTCGCTAAGGAAACCAGAGATTCTGGGTTCGATCCCCAGCAGAGTCGCCAGCTGTCGCTCCCGGGATTTTCATCCAAGTACAAACGCGAAAGTGGCACCGAAACAGAGTCGCCAGCAATGTGTATTTATCCCAAGAGAGGGAAAGGAAACACCGCATAAACCTGAGGGAAAGGAAAGAGCATGGTCTTGTGACCAAGAGAACTGGGTTCGAGAGTCGGTTACGCGAAGGGAAGGTATTAACACCCCCACGCGTCCATCGTACCCGATGGGATCCACGCTTGCTTGTCTCGATCAAAGGGTGACGTCGTCTGGAGCTCCACTGCTACTGGAAAGGGAAAGGAAACAGGAAAAAGGAAAAGAAAAGGAGAAAGAAAGAGAAAAAAATATAGGGAAAATAAAAGGAGTGCTCGAATGGGCCCTACCCCACTGCCTACGTATCTCATCAGGAACATGAGAATCAGAGCGACGTAGTTCCCCTCACTAGGGATGCTTTGTTTGTGTTTTTTTAGGGAACGGCTAACGTTCTAGCTCAGGTGTTGCAGGCTCACTGGTCCGAGTGCATTACCATCTTGCAAGAGAACGAGTAGGAGCACGTTCGTACGTTGAGAGTGAGTGAGATGAGAAAAGAATTCCTGAAGGAAAGACGTTATTGTTAGTTTGAAGTTTTTTAAACAAGAAGTGTCTTTTACAGTTATTTGTAACTTGCATTGAACCAAAGTCTTAAATACAGGAACGAATACTTCGTACATCGTCCCCAACAGGACGTACACTAGGTATCCTAGAAGAATGAGAGGAAGCCCCTCATTCCCCACTTCCCACATAGAAGGCTCAAGCGCAATACACGTTAACCTTTATTAAGTGTCTTTTACTATTATTTTGAGATGAGAAGAGAGAAAACCCGAAGGAAACTTTAAAGGGAAACTAAGAGTCCTAATGTTATCATGCATGTATGTCCTATGGTTAGTGAGGTTTAGGAGGAAGGACTACCTAAAACCTAATGCTAATCCTACTACAAGCTTAATCAAAAATTAAGTTGGACTAGGTAGCTCTAAAGGGAAAGAATCCAAGACTTGAACAAGTCTTGAGATTCATGGGATGAGAAAGAGTGAAAGAGAAGAAAAGAGAAGAAGAAGAAAGAAGATGAGATACAATAAATGGCAGCAAGCACATCATATCATAAATGTCCAACTCAAATCATCAAACATGTTTCAAAGATCAATGCAAAATAATTCAAGTAAGCATGCAAAGATAAACTTGAAAGAATGCAAGCACTTGTATGAAATGCACAATTAAGCATACATGGACTTCATATCAAAATGAAATGAGAAAGGCAAGAAGAAAATGAAGACAAGTCAAAACCAATATCATATTATCATCAACAATTCATGTGTGCAAGAGTGATTCAAAACATGAAGCATTAAGATCCAAAGAAGTTCACAAAAGGAAAGGTAATGATATTCATCATACAATTCAAACCAAATGCATTCAACTATGCTCAAGTAACATGAAAACTAAGTATAGAACTCAAGAGGCAGTAGCATATGCATCAATATCATATCAAAACCAAACTCAAGTCATACAAGTTCAAACATCAATCAACACCTTCAAAACATGCACCAAAGTAAACTACAAAAGGAGGACAAAGTTCCAACACTTAGGGATACTCAAACATGATTCAAACATGATCCACAAATTGAAAAATTTAGTCTCAAAGGACCTCAACCAGGGGTAAACATCATATCAAAAGCTCATTCAAAGAATCACAAAGGAACCCAATCAATTAAGCATGGAAAATCAACTTGTGTAAAGAGATGTCAAGAGATGATCATGCATACGTCACTTAAGCACAAATAAGCAAACATGTGTCATATGACATTCAAAAAATTGTGAAATTTAAATTCAAATGATTTAGGTCAGAAGACAATCACATGCTAAAAGATCTCACAAAAATTCACAAGTTAAGCAACTCAAACAATCAAGCAAAGATCAAGTAAGCACCATGATTCAATATGCAAAAGAGAGGGACCAAAATGCAATGTGAAAAAGTTTTAAAAATGAAACAAAAATGTTTTTATGCACTTCAATATGTCATCTAACAAATGCAAAAAGAATGGATTGAAAATGTGTTATAGATGAAGAGAAATAAATTCTACAAGTAGAAGGGTGCACAAATGAGACAAACCATAAAGAAATTAAACAATTAATTAATTCAGATGCCAAAAATAAAATAAGAAAATAAAATTTGGAAAAATTTTATAAAACTAAAAACAAGCTTCATGATTTTTTCATAATTTTTGAATGCATAAAAATGATTTTAAAAAATAAAATGCAAATGCAACAATTAAATGAAATAAAAAGAAAATAAAAAAACCAAGGGTGCAAACAGCAAAGAAATCACGTTGGAAAATAGACATGGGCTTAAAGGAAGGATGCAAAAAGCAAGGCCCAAGGCCAATGGACCACTAGCGAAGGTTAGAGATGAACAATGGAACCCAGTCAACTCAGAAAACTCACACACACCACATGATCAAACATACACTCCACAACAAGTCAACCAAAGCACCAGTATTCAAGATCAACATGCAAGATCAATCAACACACGGTAAAAATGATGCACACGCATACACACAACCACTCAGCACACAATATAACCCATGTGAGCAGCACATGTCTTTTTTAATGTGTTGTCAGAATATCAACCACATGATCTATCCTACGCATCAGATTAGTCAACAAATCAAATAAGTAAGCAAGATGAGAGGACATGATATCACGCACATAATAATAACCATGGGGTAACAAACACCCAAACAATAAAAATAAACTCAGAAATCAAATAACGTGGCAACACCAGGACCCTTGGATCTAAGTGACGGACGGTGGTGATTGCGTCTTCCTCACAAAAACCTCCACTGGCCGGAAATAAAACCAGACGCCGGAGCCCTAGCTCCGGTCGTCTCCTCCGGTGAGCACCAACACCAAACTTTTCCAGAAATGACAAATGAGTATACCATTTTAATCAGAAAAACATGAGGATCACAAATATCATGCTCATTTCAACAAACAATCAACATACGAAGCAAATCGAAGGAAAGAAAGTTTAGATCCAAAACTTCAAACTCAAAATACACACAATCTACACGTCCAAAATTCAAATAAAACACATCATCATACTCAGTGAACCTCATAGATCATTATGCACACTTAAAATTCAAGTTCTAAGAGCATGAAAAGTTCACTAACCTGAGATCTTGAAGAGCTTAAAATACTCCTAGAAAACCAGAGATAAGCTGCAGATCTAGCCTTAGGAACCTCTAATTGCAAAATAAATGCAATTAGAGCTTGAATATGGTCCGGATGTTGAGTTTTGAACTTGGATCCTCTTGAACTGAACTTGGTGAAAACCTTGCTCTCAGCTCAAAATGATGGTTGATTCTTGTTCTACTCTCTTCACTGATCAAGAATATGAAAGAATTTCTCAAGAAAACCTTGTGCAGAGGGAGAATCGAAAATGGGAAAGTGAGGAGTGAAAAATGGATTCTGAGCCAAAATGAATGCATGACCTAGTTTTGGAGGCATGAGTTAGCTTATATACTCTCCATTAGTTCCCTGATTATGATTAGCAAGTGATTAAACCTTTGGTTAATAAGATTGGAGTGGTTTTGCAAAAATGCATTTTGTGTTGTACACCCTTGTTCACACGTGCACATCCCATGAAATCAGTATGATTCACCTCCAATTTACTTACTGATCCCATTTGAATTGAACTTGGGCCTTGCACTTGCTTGGTTTGTGAGTTTTTGATCAATTTGTATAATTGTACTTTGTGAAAATAATGAGAAATAAGTCATGGAATGAATTGATTCAAAGGCAAAAAATGATCCTCTTGACTTGTATTTTGATGTTGTAATATAACATGAAGCAAATGGGAACATTACAAGTCTTTTTGTGCCAAAATGCAAAAGGTGGAAAAATGGAACCATATGAAAACCTCAAAATGCACCTTGCATTGTTTTGACTATAACTAGAGTTCCACAAATGATATGGAGATGTTCTAGTACTTTTTGGAAATGGGAGAGAAAGATCTTCAACTTTTGTGTTGGAGGAAAATTCATTTGGAGCTTCCTTAATGATAAAAAGTCAAGTTGAATGTGGTGGAAAAATTGCCAAAAATGGAAAGTTCTCATTATAGGTCATTTTCCAAATTTAGTAACTTTTGCACAAACTCTTGATTCTTGATGAATGATGTGAATCTTGACAATTGAAGACCATATGAGGATGTGAGACCTTGAAAACCATGAAAAGAACCTCAAAATTCCATAGTTGACTTTCTCCTTTTGAACTGTTGACTTTTGCTTATTTCACAAGCAACTGATCCACTGAACACCTTCCCCAAAGAACCAATGACCAAGATTCCATCCATGAACACTTAAGAACATAAGGAATACCATGAGATTAAGTCTTGCCCCAAAAAATCAGAGATAAACTGATTTTAGGTCAAACCCTAATTTTGGCACCCTCTGGTTAGGAGAAAATAGCACATCCTCCAAATCCAAATTCCTCTGAATATGATGTGTATCCTCTCAAACAATGATGAGATATGCCCTTTGGAGATGATAAAAACTCAAAGATCTTGCCCATTTGGGGGTCAGATCCCAACTTTGGACTACCTTGTGTAGAAAATTATGCACTGTCCAATCTTCTTGGTGAGTTCCCTTCTTTCAATGACTTGTGAGATCAAATGGAGATGATACATGATGTAAGAGATCCTTGAGGCTTGTGAGAAACACTTGGTCTTCATCTTTAGCTTTGGATGATCAACACCTTAGAGGATCACCTGATCACATGCCCTTATGCAAGATGCCATGCTAAATGTTTGATGTTTTATTTTTCTATGCTTGAATGCAATGCAATGCAATGCAATGAAAGCTCATGCTAAAAGATATGAAGAAAAGAGAGGGCAAATTTTGGGGTATTACACTAGTAGAAACCTTGCTACTGTTGATTACCTACCTACCTACCTTCTTTTCACGATTTTACTTTGCTTTTTACAATTGTTATGGAGAACTAATTCTCGAAGGCAAATCCTGCTGCTTACGGGTTCCATCGCTTTGAGGTTATTCTAATACCAATTTAAATTCGATTCCTTTCAATTCTTTTCTATGAAGTCATTTACTTAATTTGATTGCAATCGTTTGGTTAATTCGATTGTGTTCATAGGATAGAATTGATTAAATTCGATTGTATGCATGTTCCTAAATTTAATTGCGTGTTATCGTTTGCTTAATTCGTTAACCCGTCGTATTCTTAACCGTTTGCTTAATTCGGTAAACAGGAACATAATTCGTATGATTTTGATAAGCGCTTGTCTGATTGATATCATAATCGAATAGGATCGAATCCGCTTAGGGATTGATGTTATAGTAACCGATGATAAGTCAAAATCCGAATCAGTAGGATTAGCCGTTTTAGCTTAATTGGTAATCACTTATTTTAATCATTTTTTTATAATCACTTATTTTCTCATTATTTTTCAAAATCAAAACCAAAACACCCCACTAAACCTTTTCTTTAGTTGGTTGAATCATACAAGAATCCTTGTGAGAACGATACCCGAGTTGTCATTACCGTTACTACTGTTTTTCAAAAATACTCGTTTTTGATTCGTGCGCGACAGCGGATCAACAAGACAACAAGAGTCTCTAAAAGAAGGATTTTTCATGAGTTTTGCTAGAATGAACTCAATCTTTTCCTCTCCAACCTCAAAAGTCAAGTTCCCTCTCTTAACATCGATGGTGGCCCCGGCCGTAGCTAGAAAGGGCCTTCCTAGGAGTATCGAAATTTGAGAATTCTCTTGGATATCCATGATAACAAAGTCAACAGGAATATATAACTCTCCTATTCTTACTGGAACATCTTCCAACACACCAATGGGATACTTAACCGACCTGTGTGCAAGTTGCAGTGAGATATTGGTCGGTTTCATCTCCCCCATGTCTAATTTCTTACAAATAGATAAGGGCATTAAGCTAACACTAGCCCCCAAATCGCATAAAGCTCTCTCAAAGTTCATGGTTCCTATTTGACAAGGGATGGAGAAACATCCTGGGTCTTTTAAATTTTTGGGAAGCATATTTTTAACCACAACACTGCTATCAAGAGTCATGGCCACAGTTTCATGATCCTCAAATTTCCTTTTGTTAGAGAGGATATCTTTTAGAAACTTGGCATAGGTGGGCATTTGGGATAATCCATCGGTAAAGGGCACATTGATGTGGATCTTTTTAAGGAGTTCTACAAACTTTTTGATTTGAGCCTCTACCTTGGCCTTCGCAAATCTTTGTGAAAAGAGAATAGGTGGTTTGTACAGAGCAGTGGCTACATATGGTGCCTCCTTCTCAACTTCGCCAACATTGTCCTTTTCAGGAGGTGTCGACTCACTAACCTCGATTTCCTCAACATTCTTACTAGTACTACCCTCAATTTTTTTCCTTTTTCTCTATTGTCCCCCTTTTCCTTGGGGTTAACCGAAGGCTTACCACTTCTTTTTGTCACAACATTCATTTGTCCCTTAGGATTTTGCCCGGGTTGCCCCGGAAATGATCCTTGAGGGAAAGAAGAAGAAGCTTGTTATTGCGCAACTTGGGAGATTTGAGTCTCCAACATTTTGTTGTGGGTGACAATGTTTTCCACTTTGGTGGTCAGCTGCCTAAATACCTCATTAGTGTGGAGGTTTTGATTCCTAAAGTCTTCATTTTGACGTGTCTGCGTCATCACAAAATTTTCCATTAGAAGTTCTAAGTTGGACTTCTTAGGGGAAGCTGCCACAACTTTTTGGAAACCCGGAGGTCCCGCGGCTTGTTGTGGTTGGCTGTTTTTGTAGGAAAAGTTTGGGTGGTCCCGCCACCCAGGGTTGTAAGTATTGGAGTAAGGATTGTTTTTCTGATTGTTCAGGTAATTAACATTTTCCATAGTAGATCCTCCGGCAAGAATCATTTAGAAATCACCACCGGTATGCCCATTCACTCTGCAAATCTCACAGTTGATTAAAGCGAGGGCAACAGAAGCAACAAGGGTAGGGGCAACATGAATGATGCTTAATTCATCAATTTTCTTATAAAGTGTATCAACCTTAGCATTCATGCGATCAAAGGCATTCACCTCATACATCCCTCTAGTTTTCGGGGTGGCTTTAGCGGCAACTTGTAGCACACTTCCCTAGGAATGATGGTTTTTGGCCATCTCCTCAATAAGGTTATAAGCTACGTCCTTAGGACTGTTCACGAAGGCTCTGGCCAAATCCGCATCAAGGGTCAACCTAGTGGAGTGTAAAAGACCGTTATAAAAGATGTGGATAATCATCCACTCTTCAAGCCCATGAAAAGGGAAAAGCCTTAACAAATATTTGAAACGCTCCCAAGTATCGAACAAAGACTCCCCGTCCTCTTGCTTAAAGTTGTTAACCTCATTCCTTACCTGAGTGGTATTACTTGGCGGAAAGTATCGAACATGAAAGGCGACTTTCAACTAAGGACAAGAAGTGATAGAGTTGGCAGGTAGAGATTGAAGGCAAGCCCGTGCTTGGTCTCTTAGGGAGAAAGGGAAAAGTAAAAGGCGAATGACGTTCTGGTCGACGCCATTTGCTTTCACTGTACCACAATTGTCAACAAATATCGATAAGTGAAGGTTTGGGTTTTCCGAAGGTAATCCAGAAAACTGGTTTTGCTGAACCATTCCTATCAACGACGGCTTAAGTTCAAAATTGTTTGCCTCGATAGGCAGGTGTACAATGATACAATACGGTTCCTCATCGGTGGGAATCGTGTAATCCTTCAAAGGTTTGGTATCAACAGGGGCAACCATCACAGTCTGTCTTTGAGCTCGGCGTCATTCTCGTAAGACACGCTCGATCTCGTCAACGGGTTCAACTTAATTATTAGCAGAATGCGTTCTTCACATAAACAGAAAAATAAGACCCTAGTCTCTACGATGATGAAATAGAAATCCAATATTAACGCTATCGGTCCCCGACAACGGCGCCAAAAACTTGACACGCCGCAAGCGCACGACTAATGTCAGAGTACTAAAAAGAATGTCGAACCACAAGAACAAATGGTTAACTACCGGTTTCTATTTTATCGATGTAAAGCTAGAGCAATCGAGAGGTTAGAAACAGATAAACTTAAGTCAAAAAGCACTTAAGCTGAAACAACTTATTTGAATAAGCACTTTTGAAAATAGCATAAATAAGTAAAAGTTGGAAAAATAATCAAAACAAGTAGGACTTAGGGTCATAATCCCTTACTCTAACATCTCTATATGATTAAATTAGTCATGCTACAAGGATTTTCATGCGAATTATAGAAAGTAATAGATTTGTAGATAACATCTGCTTTTGCCAGCGTGTTATCTTGGTTTCGATAATAAATTCATCAGCGTTCGCTTATTCGAAGTTATTGATTGAAACCTCATTATTATTGTGCAGTCTATTACGATGGAACATTTCTCAACCTCTTCCGAGTAATTTCGTAACATCGGAATTAGTTGTTTAAAAATACGTTTTCGGTTATTGATACAAGTCCTTTCGGAACATTATCAATGCTTAAGAACTTTCCACTTTCGTAACAAAGTTAGATAAAAACTCAGACTTTCAAAATAAAAAATGGTTCAATCCTTGTATCATATAAATATTATCCTATAGAGAGTCATGAGTTAGGTCTCATGACCCTTAATCCTTAAGGGACTACTCACTCATGGTGAGAAACGACATAAACAAAGAAATCATACAATTCATAATCATAATAATAACAAAAATGAAAGGAATAGAAAAACAATTTTAATAACCTAAATAAAAGTACTTGCAATAGATGAAGGGAAAAAGGAAGGATCCAAGTGCCCCAAGAGACTTTTACAGCAAAATGAAACTTACAGAAGAAAAAGCGTAGTAAAAATTCGATCCCTCAACTCTTTTCTAAAAGAGTTTTATATAATTAATAAAAAATATGAAAATAAAATTATTCAATTCCGTGTTACACCAAATCTCTCAAAACATCAATGTACCACAGATCCTAATCCACAGCAAAGCACACCGAGAAAGGAAACAAAAAGTTGATTTTTCACACTCCTGTTACAAGATGTAACACACGTTACAGGCACCCATAACAGACCTCAGGTTTTAAGCCCAGGCGCACAAAAAAGGGGTCTTCAGGCTGCAAGCTGTTACGGGCCGTAACATGTGTTACCGGCACCCATAATAGACTCCTGGTTTTTGTACCGAGGACTTCTGATTTTTGTGCTTTTCTTTGTTTTTCAACCTATTTGATCCCCTTTTCTTCCTGTACGATCATATGGACCTGAAAATGACAGAAACATAATACCAAGGCATAATTGTCATACCTCAAATTTGTCCCACCTGGGTATATTTTCATATGTACATCCAACCGCTGGCCATATTTAGAAAATCCAAAAAATATGTTTATTTGTTGCTGCCTAAGTCTGTGGTATCAAGTCAGGTGTGTTGTTTGAGGTTTAATGGTCAGAGAAAGGTTTGTTTCAAGGCTAGGCCAGGATATGCGTGATTTGGGTGTTGTGAGTCTGAGCTTCCAATTAGGGTTTGTTGTCAGGTTGAGGTGCTTCATGGTTGATGGCCGTCAGTATCCAGTTTCACCTTTACGATCCATTCCATAACCAATTACCATAATTCATCCATATTATTACAAAAATAAAGTCCATGATACAAGTCAAAAACCCATTATCTTTTTTATTTATTTTATTTTATTTATTATTTATCCTTTTTTGTTTAATATCAATATCCATGTTTCAATCCATCACTTAATATCCAAATATCATTTCCACTATCCATCCAAATGATCAATTATCCACAATTTTGGTCTACCCATTTTAAGTCCATTATCCACAATATCCATGTCCACTTTAATATCCATTTTCATAGCCAATGTCCATTTCAATATAACCATTACTTTTTTTTTACACTATTTCCAAATCATTTCCATTCACATAAAAAAATAAATCAAAGGCCTTTACATATAACGTACAAAAAGTCCAAGTCCAAGTATTACAAGTCCAAATCATAAAAGTTCAAAAAAAGCTCATCAACATATTTTTCTTTGAAGCAAAAAGAACATGATAGAATTTTTCCACAAGTCTTGTATACCCTTCTTATACTACCCACCTCGTTACCAATTTTTACAAACCACAAGCATAACTCACCATCCGTAAATAATTCATACACCCAATACACACACAATAGGCTCACGCGCAACCCAAATAGTCCAACCACATTCCACAACATTACACAATACATTTTCTGCAATAACTTGTGAAAAAGAGCTATACGCACTACACAACAAAAGGAGACCCATCACCATTCATAAAAAAAACTACCACAATTCTCAGTATCATCCTCATAATAACATCAGCCACGACACCACGTTGACGACCATGGCCCACTTCAATTTCAATTTTCACTCCTTGCAAAGCCTGTACGAAAATAAAAAAAGTGACCTTACCAACACAACAATAACCTGTAGCTTTATCATTCCAAAAGGCATCAATTATACCATGTTACACAATTTACCATCAACAGCAACAACGTCCAAGCAGCGATGAAATAAGGATAATAAAAGAAAAAACAAACCTCGATACCACTCGCGTTTCACGTACATCCTACACAAGCTTTCCACCAAACTGTTACACACAAAACGCCAAACTCGACCCCACTTCATCACATCATGTATGCACCTGCAGAATCGCAAAACGCAGTGCACCATCAAATTCTAGCTCATAATTCCTCAGTTTAATTCCACTAATACCCCTCAAGAACACTATAAAACTCACCCTTGCTCACCTCCATGAGAAAAAAAAGAGAGGCGATTGAACCAAAAACACTCTGAAAAATTCTCCTCAAATCCTCAACCTCAAAAAAACCATATGCGGCCTCAATCTCCAATCGTTCTCAAACCACCATCTTCAACAACGAAACAAACAAAAACCCAGCCAATATTTCATCCTCAACCGTAAACACCCCAACCATTATTTTCTTCAATAAACCTCCCCACACAGCTCCACTGCAACAAGCCGAACCATAAACTTCTTCAATCTCCATATAACCTTCAACCCATTCCTCATAGACAAACAATAACCTTCGATTGAACAAACCATAGCCCATACCCGCAACAACATCACGATCAACAGCCCCAAATCGTGACCCAAATAGAACCAAAACAGAGACGAAGAAGGAGAAAAGGTCGAAGGTTAACGAAACACAAACCTGAAACAAAAGCCAATCGCGAGCGTGGCGGAGAAGAGAGAGCGATTCGCGAAAGGTTGTTCTTCATGTTTCCACTTTTTTTTTTGTGCACCGTGTTTCTTTGAAGCTGGTGATGTTGTTTTGTTTACATGGTCAAATAGGTGACCGGTTTAATAGCCCATGTCTTTCTTAAAAAAAGGGGGAACCTGGTGTTTGGATATCCTTTTTCTTACTATGGCTTTCAAGTGGACTGGTTGTAGTGATCCGTTGATATAATGGGCTCGACCCAATTGTTGCTTTTCCTTTTTTTCTGTTTTTTTTAAATCTTTACAACCGTGCCTCTTGGGAAGAGATGATGGGTTCAAGGAGCTCACATGATTCTCATATTGTATCATCATACGTACCTTATTTTCTTCTTGCCACCTCCTCCTTTCCTTCTTATTCTTTTTCGTTTTTGTTTCCCATATGTTTTTTCTCTTTTTTTTAATATTCGTTTTATGATATTATATTTTTCTTTTTTTTATTTTATTTTGTCCATCTTGGTTTGGATTATTTTTTCATTTGGGCCAATGATATAAAATACTTCATAATTTAATCAAATCGGTTAAGTTTTGATTTATTTGAGGCCTACCTACTTATTTATTTATTTACAATTTATTTTTGTTCATAATGTTATTTATTAGGTCAATGAAAACCAAACATCGACGATTTGTCGATTTTTCGACTAAATCTCGATAAAGGTGAGACCTTTACTATTTTTCATGTCATTTTCAATTTTTACCATTTTTGGTTCATTTACTTCTAGTTTAGGTCGATGAAAACCAAATATCGATCGATTTATCGAATTCTCGATTAAATCTCGATAAAGGTGAGACCTTTATGCCTTTATTCATATTTCCGATTTAATTTCTAATTTCTATTTAATTTTCATTTCACATATTCTTTTATTCAATTTTGGGTCAATGAAGGTCAAAAATCCGATTATCAATTTACCGATTAAATCGCGATTAAGACGAGACCGATTTTATATCCATATTATATCTTGTCCAATTTATATTATTGTTGTACATATTATCATATTGTATCCATATTCATTACCATTTCCATTTGCTCACCATTTTATCGAAAACAATTAACAATTATCGAAACCCTAAAAACAATTAACTAATGGACTGTTGATTATGATCATTTGCTTGGCGCTTGCAATCAAGGTTTAGTTTAGGACACTTTGCACACACACGGCTTCCTCTTGGGCTACCTTACAATGAGACCATTTATTTCTGTCAACACTTGTAATTTACATGTATCCCTCCCCCATTCTGATGTACGCATTTACTATTGCTTTGATTGTGGTTTGTTTACTAGGAGCACCCCTAGGGACTAGCATAGGCAACCCATTTTCAAACTAATACTCGATTCGTCGTCGAGCCATTTTCGAACAAACCTTTTTTCCAAACCAGACCCTCGATTCGTCGTCGAGCCATTTTCACACAAAATTCTCGATTCGTCGTCGAGCCACTTTCAAAATCAACATCCAAACCTTAGTCTCATTAAATCAAATTCTCTTTTCGCAACAAACCCTTGATCCAATGTCAAGCGGATTTTCATAATCAAAGTTCAAAAACAACTAACAATTATCGTAACTCTTTAAGGTGAAAAATGGGGGTTCAAGTCTTTGATCTCTCTTTGATTGTTTGGGTGCGAGTTCACTTACTCGTGTGTGAACAATCGACGCCTCTTTTTCTTCTTTTAAATCAAATCCTCTTTTCTTAATCAAATGCTTTAATACACCTAATCATATATTCAAACACAATTTCCTAAAAGGTGACGTGAGGGGGGCCAAGTCTTTGACCTTTCTCCTAAATTGTTTGGGTGCGAGTTCTGTTACTCGTGTGTGAACAATTGACACTTCTAAAAGACATAAACCACAATTCGTCGATTGCTTGTGTGCGAGTTCTCTTACTCGTGTATGAACAATCGTCAGCAATTGCTTGGGTGCGAGTTCTCTTACTCGTGTGTGAGCAATTGTCACCTCTAACATCCAATACGATAAAAAATTATCCTTTCCTCGCCTCCGTGCGACCGAAACCTTAAAACACTTCCCAAATCAAACCTTTTTCTCAATCAAATCCTTAATACACTTAATCGAAATCAAATAACTTTTCACAAAAAGAACATTGTTTAATCCATTCTTCCGCGCATATGAACTAGTGCTTTAACCTCCCTTGACGAGCAGACAAGCCAACGTTTAGCAGTTAGAATGCGAATTAAACACTCGTTCGCCTAAAAAACACAAACCAAACAACCGTAGTCCCACGAACTATGAATGCTCTGACTTTCCCATTGCACGAGGGAATACGTAGGCCCGAGGATCTCAATCCTTGCCGAGCACACTAATAAAAACCACCCCATTTCCCCTTTAAAAATAAATCCTTTTACCTTAGAAGATAACAAACAAACCTAACTAACTTTCTCACGAATCGAATCAAGAGGTTCCCATTGAGTACAATGGACGTAGAGGGTGCTAATACCTTCCCTTTGCGTAACCGACTCCCGAACCCGAATTTGGTTGCGATGACCGTTTTCTTATCCTTTCAAAGGTTTTCTCGATGTTTTCCTTTCCCTCTTTGGGATAAATAAAGTTCGATGGCGACTCTGTTTCGAACAGTTTTTTTTCGCGTCCATCGCGAGGATCGTATTTTTCGAGGTACGACAGATGGCGACTCTGCTGGGGAAATGCATTGCCCTATGCTAGAGAGCGTCAAGCCTAACTTGACTCGATTCGTGAGTGTTAGATCCGCTTGTTTGTTTATCTTCTCTTGCGTGTTTGCTTGCTTGTTTGATTATCTGTTATCTACTTGCTTGCTTATCATTATTATATCCTATTATTGTTTCTTGTGACACTGTGGGAGTTCTCTGATCATTGGTGCTTTGTGAGATGGCTCTATACTTGAGTCCGAGTATAACCCTAGGATTAGAATGGTGGTTGTGTAGTGTAGGCTTGCGTGGTCTCTTCCGCATGAGTTGAAGCGAAAACCCCGCTTGGAGTAGGTTCCCTTGGAGATATTATTGTTATGGTGAAACTTTACCATGGCGGTAATGTTTTCGAGCCTGAATCGTCGATCCCAAGGACCTTTAGCCCATATTACCCATGGTGGTTGGTAGTGTTAATTCTATGTGAGTTAATGCGAACACCACAATCAGATGAGATCCCTCAAACGTATTATTTCCTGACAGTAATATTTTCGACCTCGATCTAAGATTCTGAGAACCCTAAACCCATGTGTCGATGGTTGTGTAGTGGGCGCCTCCGAGGAGTCTTTCTCGTGGGGAAGAAACGAAAACCTCACCTAGACGAGATTCTTTCAAGGATATTATCGTCTGATGTTCCTTCGTCATGGCTATAATGTCTTTGAAAGATATCCATAACTCTAGGCACCTACCCGTTTAGAGCCTACCTATGGGGTCCTGTGATCAGAGATATCCTGTGTCTAGGAACCTTGCATAAGCATTGCATACTCATGACATTAGCATATCATTTTCCAACCAACTCATCCGATCCTCTGTCCATTTCCTGTCAGCTAATTTCTTGACACTCATACTGAACCTGTGGTAGCCGCAAAGCATTTAAAGCAAGTTCAAGCGAAGAGGAGGGGCATAGAGAATTTGAAAGTTGTGACGGCTATGTCAGAGGATAGTTTTCAACATATTGGGATGAAGGATTCTCACCCCCCATCAGTTTTTACTGTGTTGACTAACCCACTGTATGATCGTCTACCTGGTGATCATCCTCCACAAGTGAACATCCCTGCTCAGTCTCAAATGATGTCAATGTCTGATTCCATGGAGAAAAGGATTTGTGCCCTCGAAGAGAAATTTCAAGCTATGAAAGCGCGCGATACTTTTGGACTCGATGCTGTTGATATGTGCCTAGTGCCAGACTTGGTAATTCCTCCGAAGTTCGAAGTACCCAAGTTCGAGAAGTACGCTGGTCTCAGTTGCCTAAAGCGTCATTTGGTGATGTTCTGCCGAAAGATGACTCCTCATGTCCGCGATGACAAGTTGATGATTTACTGCTTTCAAGACAGTTTAAGTGGTGCATCTTTGAATTGGTACATGGATTTGGAAAGAAGCTGTATCCAATCATGGAAATACTTATCCAATGCTTTCCTAAAGCAATATGAGTACAGTTTGGACGTGGCTCCCATTCGTACGCAGCTGCAAAGCCTATCTAAGAAGAGCGGTGAATCCATCAAAGACAATGCACAATGGTGGAGAGAGTTGGCAGCCAGGGTGCAACCACCACTCTTGGACAAGGAATTGATTGACATGTTCTTGAATAGTCTGCATGACACCTATCTTGAAAGGATGGCTGGAAGTTCATTCTCAAGCTTCTCTGACCTTATAATAGTAGGAGAGCGCATCGAGAGTTACCTCAAAGCTAAACAAGTCCAAGACGCCTCGAGTAATCAAGCTGGTGAGACTGAATCCTTCAGCAATGTCCAAGAGGAAGATGATAATGAAATTGATGCAGTTATGGAAAATGTTGGGTATTCTCAAGGTACACCACCAAGACTTTATGGCCCTTCAGCTTCTCGGCAGTCATCATTGTCGTTGCCATATCATCCTTATGGGCAACCTGTCAATCCTAGGGCATCATACCAGAAACCCATGATTTCTCCCCGTGCGAATCAGTGAGCCTGCGGTCGAGGATATCATAATCATCGTCAGAATCAGCATAGGCCTCGAAACAACTTGGAAAGAAGGACTGCTCTTCTTCACCCAGTGCCTATGTCGTATAGTCAACTCTTGCCGCATCTGGTCCAAAACTCACTGGTAAAGCCCAAAGCTATCAAGCCTTTGCCAGAACCATACCCGCCTGGGTATGACCCCAATGCGCATTGTGGATATCATGCTGGATCAATGGGGCATTCGACCGAAGATTGCAAAGCTTTTCAAGCCAAGGTGCAACAGTTGATTGAAAAGAAGTACATATCCTTCCAAGAAGGAGACTTGATTGTGCACGTCAGCTTCTCGCCCAAATAAGTTCCAAGACTTCAGGAGGCTGCTAGTGGTTCAGACAGGAAGACTTCCTCAAATACTGGCAACAATTGGACATTTATCATTCGCATTTGTAATTTCATTATGTTAAATGCTGCTTGTTTTGAACATTGTTTATTTTGAATGGTAATATTAATGAAGTGATCATGCATTTTTTTGAACTAATCATGTCGCATTCGCTCATTTCTCTTTACTTATATAAAAAATATATACAAAAGAAAAACAACAAAATTCTTCCATTTACTTCTTGTCCACTCTCTTTATCAAACTTTTTGATTAGCAAAGATTGGAGGGAGGATGACGAAAACGAAGTACTAATAATTGCTGATGGTATGCTTTCGGATGGAATCCTGCCAAGAATGTACATGCATTGTTTCAAATCCCCAAACATTGGAGAGATAAGGAGCTAGTCCCTAGCTAACCACTTCGAGCCTAGAAGTAGCAGTTTCCTTCAGATATTCAAACCCTTACACTCAACCTGGGGCAGGGTAGTGTTCAGTTAACCTGATTACGCACTCAGTTCACAAAAGTAAAATCCAAAAACATGATGGTTGTTCATTAATTACCCATGACTTGGCAGTCACAATTCTTTGACAAAGTCGAAAAAAAAAACAAAAAAAAAACAAAAGCCTGCTAAGTCATGCACCTCAAAGGAGACTTAGGCAAAAATCAAGGCAACCCTGATGGACTCGAAAAGCAAAATCAGTCCATGCAAAAGATAGGGATCAAAAAAAGCAAAAGAGGTCCTCAAATCCTCAACAAAAACAAAATAAGATCCAGTGACCACCATAATCAAAATCAAAGGGTCACTGACATCAGGACAAAAGCAAAATAAAGTGACTGCCATTTCGAGCAAACCTTGAAACATCACTCTTACACCGTCAACCCTTTTGGAGGACAAATATGTGCAGAGTCAACTGAACGTAGGACTGGAGAACATCACGAAGAAAGGGTGGGTACAAAACACACTTTGAGCCTTATGTCCTTTGTTTCTATAACCGTGAACCAGACCACGTTACAACCCTCAAAAGACCTAATTAAGGCGGGGTTTATTCTGAAAACATACTACAGCAAGGTTGCGTAAACTGACTCCTAGAGATTTGCTAATCTTTTGAATTGGTGTCATATTCTTGCTATATCTTTCACACCAGCTAAATCAGCACCACGTTTGGACTAATGGTACATCCGTCACACACTATCACATCATTCTAATAATGACTGATTTTTAAAACTTGCATGAGCATCGCATTAAAATTACCATTTGTGAACGAACAATTTTGACTGCAAGTCAGTGTTTGACGTCAAGGAAATTCCAACAAGGAGCAATCAAAGAGAGCTGGGTCATTCAACAATGTTGGCTAGAGTTGACAACACCTCATAACCATATGGAACAGGGACATTGACATCCAATGATTATGGAATCAATTAGTTTAAAGCAAGTCCCCGAAGCGTTAATTGATTATGGGGCAAATCATTCAAGAACAGGTTGATCAAGGTGAATTATCTCAAGACTCTACAAAATAGGGGCAGGCCACCCAGAGGTTCTTTCGATTAAAGGAAAACCCCTCCAATGTTCAATCAACACAAGTTAAGTTACTCCAACGCTCGTTCTGGGGCAAGCTACCTCAAGGGTACTTCGAAGCCAAGTACTCCAAGAGCCAGTCAATCAAGGAAGAATCCTTTCACGACTTGGAATTCTGGGGCAAGCCATCTCGAGTTAATCTCATGGTACATCTGCTTCCAACTTCTTTTCAAGGAGAAATCCTTTCACGACTTGGAATTCTGGGGCAAGCCATCTAGAGTTCATCTCATGGTACAGTTGTTTCCAATTTCCTGTCAAGGAGAAATTCTTCATAGACCCAGACTGGGGCAAGATGAGCTATACAGGGGAAAATCTCTCCGTTGCTTTAAATCTGCTCAAGCAAACTCCGTCAAGTGACCTTTGAGTTCAAAACGAGTGTCGGGGAATCATGCTATCACCCCACAAATAACCTTTTGCCTTCCTTCTGACAGGGACCTTGCTGCATAGGAACCTATCCATCTCTTATCCTTTACTGGGGCATCTTTGGAAACTTTCATATCATTGCATAAATCACTCATATGCATTAGTCATGTCGCTTCGCTCATTGCATAGACATGTGTATCATACCTCAAACCTAACCTTCCAACAAGATTTGACATCTCAAAGCCTGATACCGCAAGACTTGAATCCAAAGTCCAACTTAGCTTGGCAACCCAAAGTCCAACTTAGCTTGACCATCTAAAGTCCAGTTCACGTCTGGCAAACCACTTTAAGGCCCAGTTCTCGTCTGGCAATCATTTTAAGGCCCAGTTCTCGTCTGGAAAACAATTCAAGGTCCAGTTCTCGTCTGGCAAACTACTTTAAGGCCCAGTTCCCGTCTAGCAAATCACTTTAAGGCCCAGCTCCCGTCTGGAAAATCACTTTAAGGCCCAGCTCCCGTCTGGCAAAACATTTTAAGGCCCAGTTCTCGTCTGGCAAAACATTTTAAAGCCCAGTTCTCGTCTGGAAAAACATTTTAAGGCCCAGTTCTCGTCTGGCAAATCTTTTTAAGGCCCAGTTCTCGTCTGGCAAATCTTTTTAAGGTCCAGTTCCCGTCTGGCAAATCATTTTAAGGCCCAGTTCACGTCTGGTAAACCACTTTAAGGCCCAGTTCTCGTCTGGCAATCATTTTAAGGCCCAGTTCTCATCTGGCAAACAATTCAAGGTCCAGTTCTCGTCTGGCAAACTACTTTAAGGCCCAGTTCCCGTCTGGCAAAACATTTTAAGGTCCAGTTCTCGTCTGGTAATCCATTTTAAACACTAGCTCTCGTCTGGTAATCTATCCTCCAATCCAGTTTTAGTCTGGAAGTTTGACCCAAAGTCCAATCCTTATTTGGCAACTACCCAAGAGTCCACTTTGTTGGCATTTTCATTAACCTAAAGTCCAATTTCATTTGGCAAATACCAAATTCAATCCCTGGTGATACCCTCGACAAGGAAACCTATCCCCAGCGCGCCCGATCATTTGCATCGTCATGTGTATAACATGTTAGCATAACATTACATAATCATATCTATCATATCAAGCACTATCATATCATACGTGCATTAGATTCTCTAGCAGTTGCATTTTAGTGTGCATGTCGGTGCATTATGCAATGCATGGCATATCCATACCCAACATAGCATAACAGGATCCAGGATCAGTTCGCAAGCACCTTGGCCAGTCCTCCATGAAAGTCGGCAGTATTCTTCAAAAGAGAAGTTGTTACCCCGCAAGTGTTCAAGGAATTCTATTCTCCAGCAAGTCATTCTTCAGCCAGGAAGTTGATATTGACAATCCCCAGCAGTTGTTGCTATTCTTACTCCCCAAGCAGAGGATATTCTAGAAAGTTTCTTGTGAGCTTTCCCCTACAGAGCCAGTGCATCTCCTCCGACAAGAATCTTGCTCAACTATTCCCCCAACAAATTTACCTTCAAAGATACTGCTTTGGTATCATCGAGGAACCTTAATGGATAAGGGACTGCTTCGACAACCCAGAGAATTGTCTGCCTTTCAGAGATACTGCTTTGGTATCATCGAGGAACCTTAATGGATAAGGGACTGCTTCGACGACCCAGAGAATCGTCTGCCTTCAGAGATACTGCTTTGGTATCATCGAGGAACCTTAACAGATAAGGGACTGCTTCGACCACCCAGAGAATCTCAAGTTATTTTGTTCAATTGGGAACCTCGCTACCTCATTCTATTAGCTCTTACACTTTACCTTTTGTCAGAAAAATTTTGGGGTCTTCTTGTATCTAATTGACTTCTGCCCTTAAAATGAATGCCATGCAGCAGTTCATTCTCTCGATTTAAGCCAATTAGATAGGGGCATCTATCATACCCCAAATTTGTCCCACCTGGGTATATTTTCATATGTACATCCAACCGCTGACCATATTTAGAAAATCCAAAAAATATGTTTATTTGTTGTTGCCTAAGTCTGTGGTATCAAGTCAGGTGTGTTATTTGAGGTTTAATGGTCAGAGAAAGGTTTGTTTCAAGGCCAGGCCAGGATATGCGTGATTTGGGTGTTGTGAGTCTGAGCTTCCAATTAGGGTTTGTTGTCAGGTTGAGGTGCTTCATGGTTGATGGCCGTCAGTATCCAGTTTCACCTTTACGATCCATTCCATAACCAATTACCATAATTCATCCATATTATTACAAAAATAAAGTCCATGATACAAGTCAAAAACCCATTATCTTTTTTATTTATTTTATTTTATTTATTATTTATCCTTTTTTATTTAATATCAATATCCATGTTTCAATCCATCACTTAATATCCAAATATCATTTCCACTATCCATCCAAATGATCAATTATCCACAATTTTGGTCTACCCATTTTAAGTCCATTATCCACAATATCCATGTCCACTTTAATATCCATTTTCATAGCCAATGTCCATTTCAATATAACCATTACTTTTTTTTACACTATTTCCAAATCATTTCCATTCACATAAAAAAATAAATCAAAGGCCTTTACATATAACGTACAAAAAGTCCAAGTCCAAGTATTACAAGTCCAAATCATAAAAGTTCAAAAAAAGCTCATCAACATATTTTTCTTTGAAGCAAAAAGAACATAATAGAATTTTTCCACAAGTCTTGTATACCCTTCTTATACTACCCACCTCGTTACCAATTTTTACAAACCACAAGCATAACTCACCATCCGTACATAATTCATACACCCAATACACACACAATAGCCTCACGCGCAACCCAAATAGTCCAACCACATTCCACAACATTACACAATACATTTTCTGCAATAACTTGTGAAAAAGAGCTATACGCACTACAAACAAAAGGAGACCCATCACCATTCATAAAAAAAACTACCACAATTCTCAGCATCATCCTCATAATAACATCAGCCACGACACCACGTTGACGACCATGGCCCACTTCAATTTCAATTTTCACTCCTTGCAAAGCCTGCACGAAAATAAAAAAAGTGACCCTACCAACACAACAACAACCTGTAGCTTTATCATTCCAAAAGGCATCAATTATACCATGTTACACAATTTACCATCAACAGCAACAACGTCCAAGCAGCGATGAAACAAGGATAATAAAAGAAAAAACAAACCTCGATACCACTCGCGTTTCACGTACATCCTACACAAGCTTTCCACCAAACTGTTACACACAAAACGCCAAACTCGACCCCACTTCATCACATCATGTATGCACCTGCAGAATCGCAAAACGCAGCGCACCATCAAATTCCATCTCATAATTCCTCAGTTTAATTCCACTAATACCCCTCAAGAACACTATAAAACTCACCCTTGCTCACCTCCATGAGAAAAAAAAAGAGAGGCGATTGAACCAAAAACACTCTGAAAAATTCTCCTCAAATCCTCAACCTCAAAAAAACCATACGCGGCCTCAATCTCCAATCGTTCTCAAACCACCATCTTCAACAACGAAACAAACAAAAACCCAGCCAATATTTCATCCTCAACCGTAAACACCCCAACCATTATTTTCTTCAATAAACCTCCCCACACAGCTTCACTGCAACAAGCCGAACCATAAACTTCTTCAATCTCCATATAACCTTCAACCCATTCCTCATAGACAAACAATAACCTTCGATTGAACAAACCATAGCCCATACCCGCAACAACATCACGATCAACAGCCCTAAATCGTGACCCAAACAGAACCGGAACAGAGACGAAGAAGGAGAAAAGATCGAAGGTTGACGAAACACAAACCTGAAACAAAAGCCAATCGCGAGCGTGACGGAGAAGAGAGAGCGATTCGTGAAAGGTTGTTCTTCATGTTTCCACTTTTTTTGTGTGCACCGTGTTTCTTTGAAGCTGGTGATGTTGTTTTGTTTACATGGTCAAATAGGTGACCGATTTAATAGCCCATGTCTTTCTTAAAAAAAGGGGGAACCTGGTGTTTGGATAACCTTTTTCTTACTATGGCTTTCAAGTGGACTGGTTGTAGTGATCCGTTGATATAATGGGCTCGACCCAATTGTTGCTTTTCCTTTTTTTCTGTTTTTTTTTAAATCTTTACAACCGTGCCTCTTGGGAAGAGATGATGGGTTCAAGGAGCTCACATGATTCTCATATTGTATCATCATACGTACCTTATTTTCTTCTTGCCACCTCCTCGTTTCCTTCTTATTCTTTTTCTTTTTTGTTTCCCATATGTTTTTTCTCTTTTTTTTAATATTCGTTTTATGATATTATATTTTTCTTTTTTTATTTTATTTTGTCCATCTTGGTTTGGATTATTTTTTCATTTGGGCCAATGATATAAAATACTTCATAATTTAATCAACTCGGTTAAGTTTTGATTTATTTGAGGCCTACCTACTTATTTATTTATTTACAATTTATTTTTGTTCATAATGTTATTTATTAGGTCAATGAAAACCAATTATCGACGATTTGTCAATTTTTCGACTAAATCTCGATAAAGGTGAGACCTTTACTATTTTTCATGTCATTTTCAATTTTTACCATTTTTGGTTCATTTACTTCTAGTTTAGGTCGATGAAAACCAAATATCGATCGATTTATCGAATTCTCGATTAAATCTCGATAAAGGTGAGACCTTTATGCCTTTATTCATATTTCCGATTTAATTTCTAATTTCTATTTAATTTTCATTTCACACATTCTTTTATTCAATTTTGGGTCAATGAAGGTCAAAAATCCAATTATCAATTTACCGATTAAATCGCGATTAAGACGAGACCGATTTTATATCCATATTATATCTTGTCCAATTTATATTATTGTTGTACATATTATCATATTGTATCCATATTCATTACCATTTCCATTTGCTCACCATTTTATCGAAAACAATTAACAATTATCGAAACCCTAAAAACAATTAACTAATGGACTGTTGATTATGATAATTTGCTTGGCGCTTGCAATCAAGGTTTAGTTTAGGACACTTTGCACACACACGGCTTCCTCTTGGGCTACCTTACAATGAGACCATTTATTTCTGTCAACACTTGTAATTTACATGTATCCCTCCCCCATTCCGATGTACGCATTTACTATTGCTTTGATTGTGGTTTGTTTACTAGGAGCACCCCTAGGGACTAGCATAGGCAACCCATTTTCAAACTAATACTCGATTCGTCGTCGAGCCATTTTCGAACAAACCTTTTTTCCAAACCAGACCCTCGATTCGTCGTCGAGCCATTTTCACACAAAATTCTCGATTCGTCGTCGAGCCACTTTCAAAATCAACATCCAAACCTTAGTCTCATTAAATCAAATTCTCTTTTCGCAACAAACCCTTGATCCAATGTCAAGCGGATTTTCATAATCAAAGTTCAAAAACAACTAACAATTATCGTAACTCTTTAAGGTGAAAAATGGGGGTTCAAGTCTTTAATCTCTCTTTGATTGTTTGGGTGCGAGTTCACTTACTCGTGTGTGAACAATCGACGCCTCTTTTTCTTCTTTTAAATCTAATCCTCTTTTCTTAATCAAATGCTTTAATACACCTAATCATATATTCAAACACAATTTCCTAAAAGGTGACGTGAGGGGGGCCAAGTCTTTGACCTTTCTCCTAAATTGTTTGGGTGCGAGTTCTGTTACTCGTGTGTGAACAATTGACACTTCTAAAAGACATAAACCACAATTCGTCGATTGCTTGTGTGCGAGTTCTCTTACTCGTGTATGAGCAATCGTCAGCAATTGCTTGGGTGCGAGTTCTCTTACTCGTGTGTGAGCAATTGTCACCTCTAACATCCAATACGATAAAAAATTATCCTTTCCTCGCCTCCGTGCGACCGAAACCTTAAAACACTTCCCAAATCAAACCTTTTTCTCAATCAAATCCTTAATACACTTAATCGAAATCAAATAACTTTTCACAAAAAGAACATTGTTTAATCCATTCTTCCGCGCATATGAACTAGTGCTTCAGCCTCCCTTGACAAGCAGACAAGCCAATGTTTAGCAGTTAGAATGCGAATTAAACACTCGTTCGCCTAAAAAACACAAACCAAACAACCGTAGTCCCACGAACTACGAATGCTCTGACTTTCCCATTGCACGAGGGAATACGTAGGCCCGAGGATCTCAATCCTTGCCGAGCACACTAATAAAAACCACCCCATTTCCCCTTTAAAAATAAATTCTTTTACCTTAGAAGATAACAAACAAACCTAACTAACTTTCACACGAATCGAATCAAGAGGTTCCCGTTGAGTACAACGGACGTAGAGGGTGCTAATACCTTCCCTTTGCGTAACCGACTCCCGAACCCGAATTTGGTTGCGATGACCATTTTCTTATCCTTTCAAAGGTTTTCTCGATGTTTTCCTTTCCCTCTTTGGGATAAATAAAGTTTGATGGCGACTCTGTTTCGAACAGTTTTTTTCCGCGTCCATCGCGAGGATCGTATTTTTCGAGGTACGACAATAATATGTAGAAAAAGCAAGGAAAAGTATGCGAAACATAATGAAATGATACGGAAAAATGCTAATAAAGCGATACAAAACACACTTATCAGGAACAACATCATTGAAAGAAATGTAAACAATATTTTAATTCAGTAATACATGATGTTTAGTAAACGCAAGAACGAAGGACCTTTTAAGGAAATCCTTAATGTCAGGTAAGTCTTCATTGATGTGCAACTTAGTTACATTGAATGTGTTTGAAACACACAAAGGATAATTTCTTGCATGGATAATGAAATAATAAATCAATGGTTATGTTATGAACAAATTAAAACCCCAGCTTCTAAAATAATAAAAGTATCATATACCCTCCTCTTTAACTTTTCCAAATTGCAAAATGAGAATTTTTGGTAACGAAGCATCCTTCACATTTTTCATGTATTCATCGAACTGCAAAGCATAACCTTTCTACAAAGTACAATGAACCGTGTTATTACGGCAAATATAGAAAAGAAGATGGTTACAACAAAATAAAAGGGTGAAGACTGGACAATATAAGTTATAAAGGTGTCGTAGTTTTCCAAACATACCCCAATTCTTTCAAGACTAAATTAATTTTTGTTTCTTGGACCCACTTTGTAATTGTGTGTATCCAATTTCTGTGACCGTCCCAATAACATCTGCAACATACCATTGGGTAAAACAAAACACACGTTATAAGACATAATGATATAACATAATGGAATATATGTTTCCAACATATGGGTCCAAGCACACCTATTAGAAGATCCCTTTACCACTTTTCACATATAATATCAGCAAACGGTGTGAACTTCATAATTTTTGGAGGTATGTCGTGCTTATTTTTGTCGTAAACAGAGGTACCACCAGTGAAAACCAACACATATTTGTGGTCAGAGGGTTTGAACAAAAATTCATTCAAGATGACTTGGAAATTTGCAATGGAATAAGTGTTATTCACAGATAAAACAGATTCAAATGCTTGTTTAAACATTGTTGGAACTTTGACATGAATATTTGAACCCTGCAACAACAACAATGGGATGTTCAGATATCTTTTAGATGAAATTAATCGTTAAACATGCAAACAAAATCCTTTCAAAATGTAAGCATCACTCATAATGCAAAAAAGGTAACATGCAGCAAATACATGAATGGCTTACCTAAACATGAAAACAGACAACTTTATAACGATTAAAGGTATAATGTACATGTTATTTAATATATGAAGTGAAGTGAAGGTCATTGCATACGAAAACCCTAAAGGTACAATCAACTTGTACTACAATAAATGAAGTTTACATGAAGAAAAAAAATACCTGTTTATCAACCACAATCATCTCAAAGTGCTCCTTATTCTTTGAAACCACGCTCCATTTGTGATGGATTCTGACCGCAATCTTCTAAAACTCCTTGCTGTCATTAATATCTTTGATCATTGCAAAAGGTCTTGCCAATGTAGGAGATGATTTCTGTAACACCCTTTTCTACCCCCACAAATGTTGCAGCAGAAACAACTCGATTATCAGAGTAAAACATCAAAAACCACCTCCAAAGGGTGCACATTTCTCAATTAATTCAAATAACACATTTGCCCTATAAACAAAGGGTTTTTCCTCAAAATAAATCAAAAGCCTTCACATGGCAGCGGAACTCAAAATTCTCAATTAAAAGGTGATCGTGAAGGCTGGATCAGATCTTGTAGAATCAGGCCGCCAAGTGCGTCAGGGATGCTGGTCGTATGGAGAGGAGGAGGGGGTGTACCTGCAAGGCACTCCGACGCTCAAGTAAGTAAAGGTCAGAGAAAAAGGGGCAAGTACAAGAGTGAATTCTTAGGGTGAATATTGGATACCTGACCCTCTCAAGCGAGAGGGTTTATATAGAACCCCCAGCGCGTGGCCAACGGTCCTATTTTCGGGGCGAAATAACAGTTTTCCCTAAAGAATAGGTAACTGCTCAAACTAGCCGTTATGCCGGGCAGGGTGCCCGAAACTAGCCGTTATGTCGGGCATAAACGCAATTCCGGGCACATGTCCTTTGTTGTTCGGGTAGTGAGAAAGCCATGCGTAACGGGCATCGATCCCGGGGAGGAACTCTGCATTCCTTGCCCAGTTGGAGGGGCAGAAAGGTCACTTTTTCCCCTCTGTGGATTGGACTTAGGCAATTGGGGCCGCTCTGGAGCAGAGGCGGATTGGGCCAATTCTAGCCATTGGTCCAGTCCAGAACAGGAGCCCCCAAGTCGTTGCTCCCGAGCATGGGAGTGATGACTTAAGGACTGCTCGTTGCTCAGGGGAGCTAGCATAGAGTCGTCGTTTGGAGACGAGGATGGTTGTCTCGAAGTGCTCGTAGCTCCCTATGTCTGTGATATTCGTGGTCGTGACCCAATTGCCCGGTACTCAGGGAGATAAAGCGTCAGACAGAATAGGAAACATTGGGTTGCCACGTGTGCTTCGAGCCCTGTGCAGCAGTTAATAGGTAATGATGGCTAGTGGGCAGTCATTATGGCCTACGGGCGCGTGTGTACACGTGCCCCTCAGTATAAAAGGGGGGAGATTGTCCCATTTTGCACTTTTTCTTTTTGATTTCTCTTCGCCTCTTCTGTGTTCTTGCCCGTCACCGTCTTCAGAGCATCCGACCACCGTGCCAAGCTTCGAGCAGTCTCTTTCTTCTACCCAAACCAAGTAAGTTTTCTGATTTGTAGCTTGTTTAACTCTCTTTTGTTGTTAGTGGTAGATTGCAAGCGGTTAGGGTTAGCTTTAGGCGATGAAATAGGTAGATTTCTGGCGAGTGTTGGTGGTGGACGGTGGTTGTGCCATTTTTCTGCCTTCAGCACTTCGCCGGAATATGCGTAGTACGTTTAGCGAGGAGGGTGGTTCACGGCGTGGTTGCGGTAGTTGTGCATGCGTGACCACCGTGTTTGTCCATATTCTGATAGGGCGATGAGTTTTCTGGGAGAACGTTTCCAGATTCTGGTGAAGCTTTGCGGTTTCCGGTGGAGCTTCGAACAGAATCTGGGCATGAGTGCGGGGAGGTTCCTCGCAGGAGTATGGTATGTCTCGGGCATCTCCTCGCGGGGAGGTTTTTCATTCGATGTTAGGGCTTAGGCCGGGGACGTTGTCCTCAGCCTTTTGCGCGCCCTTTCACTTGACTTGGCAGTGGAAGGGTGGATTTGATTTCCTGTCGAATTCACTGTCTTTCTCTGCTTTTTCAGGTTATCGTAATGGCGACGGGGCCAGACAGAGAAGTTATTCTGGACACGTCCGAGGAGGAGACCGGCTCCCAGGAGAATAGTAGCTCGACGGCTTCGAGCTCTGCGGCTTCAAGCTCGGCAACATCGAGCTCCTCGAGTGATGTCGGGGAAGAAGAAGAATTGGACGTCATGGAGGAAGACGTTGAAGGGTTCTGTCCGGAAGATTGGGAGGTGGCCGAGCCTTCCGAGCATGTTTCTACGTTCGCAAAGTCTTTGGCGGACGTTTTTACGGAGGTAGGACCAGAAGGGGATTGGAAAGTGCATTTCCCTACCTTGGACGAGCGGGTCTGCTCGGATTTCGGGGACCGCTTTACGATGTACGAGTATGCCTTCAAAGAGCTGGGGCTGAGGCTGCCTTTCACTGATTTCTAGCGGTCGGTATTCGAGCATCTGAAGCTGGCGCCCTCTCAACTTCACCCTAATTCATTGGCCTTCATCCGGGCTTTTGAATTGGTGTGCGAGCATCTCGCTCTGGGGACTACTCTCCCTCTGTTCTTTGCTGTTTTCCATCTTCAAAGGTAGCTGGCGGGGAAGAAGTACGGATGGGTTTCCTTGAAGCAGCCCAAAAAGTTATTTAAGCCGTTCTCGGAGTCAATCTGAACGTTCAAGGGACGGTATTTCATCGTAGAACCCGTGTCCGAGGTTGCCCAGGATAGTACATATGTCTGGGAGATAGAGGTCGACGAAGATGGGAATGAGCTGCTCAACGAGGAGGGAAAGTATATTGGACGGAGGCTGTACATGTTTCCCATCCGCTGGGCACCCGACCATTTCTCCAAGAAGCCCAGTGCTTATGTCTTCGAGCCGAGCGAGCTGCGCGGGCAGGACACAGTGGCTTACGAGAAGCTGGTGAAATGGGTTAACTCCTTCAGTCTTGGAAGTTGCTGGACGAGCAAGGGTAACCATATCTTCGAGGAGGATGGGAGCCAGAGAGTTGAGCGCAGATTCATCAACGTCAAGGCACTGCTTGAGTGCAAGACTCCTGCGGATGCTGAGAAGCTGCTTGGTAGTCTTGGTTATTTAGACTTTGTTTGTGTTATCTCTTTTCCACGTAGCTAACATGCTCGTTTTTTCATTTATGCAGGTGAGATGCCTCAAGCTCGCGATCGCGTGGTGAGGAAGGCCATGGCGAGGAATAAAGCTGGAGCGGCTCCTCCTAAGACCCGGCCTGCTGGTGCCCGTGCTCCTCCTCTTGTTCAAACTGCTATGGGGACCTCTTCTTCTCCCTCTCCTGCTCCACGGGGATCTCCACTGCCTTTGACCGGGCGGACGAAGCGGCCAAGGACAGTAGATGTTGTGGACCTTACCCGCGTGCCGGAGAAAGGGAAGTTTGAGTTACCCCCGTGCATCCTTGATAGGAGGTTCTTTGAAGGTAATTCTTTGGTCGTCCCTCGGGCGGAATCCCTTTGCTTGGAAGGCATGGATCGCCCGAGCAAGAGGGCGCTGGTGGCGCAGGATGTTTCTGCGCTGGTCAGAATGTTGGAGATGGCTGCTGTCTACGTCAAAGGGGACTCCACGCTCGAGTCCGAACTCACTGCTGCCCGGGCTTCTGAGGCGGCCCTGAAGGAGGAAGTTAAGAGTGCCCATGAGGCTAGGAAGAAGGCCGAAGAGGAGACGACTAGGTTGAAAGAGGTTGTCACTAAGCTGGCGGCGGAGAAAAAGGCTGCCGAGGAGCTGAACAAGGAGGTAATGGCGGCCAGCGCCCCGGGTGCCGACGAACCGGAGGATATCAAAGAGTTGAAGACTAGGTCTGAGCTGGTTGCTCGCATCCTGCTCGTCGAGGATGACGGTATCGCCGTTGCAGTGGAATCCTTTGAAAGCGCCGTGGCTCAGTTGCGGGTGGTGAATCCTGGGGTTGAGATTTCGACTGAGGGTACTCACTACCTTGCGCGCGTTGAGGATGGTCTCATCGTCTTGCCCGCAGGCCATGTTCTAGATACCCCCGAGGCCCAGCCTGAGGACCGGCCCGAGGCGGAACAGAGACCTGATCCGGTGTCAGCCGAGCAAGCAGATGAATGAGGGGTGTTGTTATTTTGATGTTGTTGTATCTTGTTCGGCCTGCGCACCATTGAATTATTTGTAATTTTATTTTTGGGGCATGGCCCCGTTTTATGTAATACCGCACAATCGTGGCCCTTGTGGCCATCTGTTATGTTAATTATATTTCTGTCTTCTTCGCGTGCATTATTTTACTTGCGTTTATTTTTTCTAAGTGTTGTATGCATGCTCGTGTTTGGGAGCTTTTGACTTGTGCGAATATTTATGGGGGGATTGCTCGTTGTAGATTTGTTCGGCAGTGTGGGGAACTGGTCGAACGGCCAGGGAATGTCTTGGTCGGGGAGCGGAGCTCAGGTCGCGTTTGAGGCCTGAGTTCGCGGCGTGAACGTCCCATCGCGAGCTGGGGTTCTGCCAATCATGGTACTTTGATGACGGCGATGCTCGATCGAGGACCGCTGTCGAGCAACTACCCGGCTCGTTACTGAGTGGGGTTGTGCTTTAATTGTATGCGACGCTTGTACCTAGACGCGCATAGTGGTCGGTATGTGACGTTCGTCGTTACGACGAGTCGAACCGAGGATTTAGTTGTAGTATTGTTTTAGCTTTTCGGCGTTCCATGGTCGAGCGAGTTCTTCCCCAGTGAGATGTTCTAGGGTAGTAGGCCCCATTTTCCATTTTTTCCCGGATGCGATAGGGTCCCTCCCAATTGGCTGCTAGCTTGCCTTCGCGAGAGTGTTTGTGGTTTCTTCTTAGGACAAGGCTTCCCACGTCGAACTCTCGTCGTATCACTTTGGCGTTGTGCCTGATGGTGATCTTTTGCTTCAGTGAGGCCTCGCGGAGAGCTGCCCCGACTCTGATTTCCTCGACGAGGTCAAGCTCTTCCCTTAAAGATTCGTCGTTCATTTCCTCGTCTAGGGGCGACTCTGTCCGCCTAGAGGGCACGCAAACTTCGACGGGAATCACCGCCTCGGTTCCGTATGCTAAACGGAAAGGTGTTTCCCCGGTCGTTGAATGGGGAGTTGTACAGTAGGCCCAGAGCACACTTTGTAGCTCCTCGACCCACGCCTTCTTTGTTTCATCTAGCCTTCGCTTGAGGCTTCGAAGGATGACTCGGTAAGCTGCCTCAGCCTGCCCGTTTGTTTATGGGTGTTCGACAGATGCAAAGTGTTGCTTCATGCCTAGTTGGGCGACGAAGTCCTGAAACTTCTTGTCCGTGAACTGCGTCCCGTTGTCCATTACTATCGCTTGGGGAATGCCGAAACATGCAAGGATGTTTCGTTTGTAGAAACGCAGGATGTTGAGGGCAGTTATTTTGGCTAGAGGTTCTGCTTCTATCCACTTTGTGAAATAATCCACGCCCACTATGAGGTACTTGTTCTGACTGGATCCTACCACGAAGGGTCCTAGGATGTTTAGGCCCCACCAGGCGAATGGCCACGGGGAGGACATAGTCTTGAGCTCGTTAGGTGGGGCTAGGTGCATGTCCCCGTGCCGTTGGCATTTATCGCACTTCTTTACGTGCTCTTTTGCGTCGTTTTGCATGGTCGGCCAGTAGTCTCCTGCTCGTTGGGCCTTTCGAGCAAGGGACCTCCCGCCGAGATGTTGGGCGTTGATTCCTTCGTGGATTTCGCACAGGATGTGCGTGACCATTTCTTCCTCGACACATTTGAGCAGCGGGATGAAGAATCTCCATCTGTATAGTTTATCTTCGACCAAGACATAAGAGCAGGCCCTTCGTCTGACTATGCTGGCCTCCTTTGGGTCGGACGAGAGTTTATCCTTGGCGAGGTAGTTGTAGACTGGGGTCATCCAGCAGTTGTTGTCACTGATCACCTGCACGTCGAGTGTCAGGGAGGCCTTCTCGATGCTGGGTCGAGGAAGTACTTCTTGTATGACGGATTTGTTTCCGCCTTTCTTCTTCGTGCTGGCCAATTTAGACAGCACGTTTTCTCGTACGTTATGCTCGCGGGGAACGTGTTTCACTTCTACTGTTGTGAATTTTGCCATTTCCTTCTTTACCAGGGCCAGGTATTCGGTCAGATTGTCATTTTTGGCTTGGTATTCTCCCCGGACTTGGAGGGCCACGAGTTATGAATCCGTGCAAATCATGATTTCTTCTGCACCCAGGTCCTCGGCAAGGCGCAGCCCAGCGAGGAAGGCTTCGTATTCAACCTGGTTGTTGGAAGTTGGGAAAGACAACGTGAGTGATACTTTGACGATAGTCCCTTCGTTGCTCTCCAGTATAATGCTCGCGCCGCTACCTGCCGAGCTTGAGGCACAGTCTACGAAGATGGTCCACTTACGTGTCTCGCCCGCGGGGGAGTCTGCGAATGTCATCTCCGCGACGAAATCGGCCAGAGGTTGGGCCTTAAGGGCTTTTCTGCCTTCGTACCGGATGTCAAATTCGGACAGTTCAAGCGACCATTTAAGCATTCGTCCGGCCATATCTGGTCGTCCAAGCAGCTGCTTTATGGGCTGATCTGTCCGAACCACTATCGTGTGGGCTAGGAATTAGTGCCTTAATCTCCTGGCAGCGTTGATGAGGGCCAATGCCACCTTCTCTATCTGCTGGTATCGTAACTCTAGTCCTTGTAGCGCCTTGCTCGTGAAATAAATGGGCTTCTGCCAGTCCAGCGTCTCGCGGATGAGAGTGGCGCTCACTGCTTCGGCTGCTACGGCCATGTATAGGTATAGCGTTTCGCCACTGTCCGGGCGAGAGAGAACCGGTGGCTCTGAGAGTGCTCGTTTCAGATGAAGAAGGGCCTTGTCGTACTCCTCGGTCCATTCGAATGCGGCCTCTTTGCGGAGGAGCTTGAAGAACGGTAGGGCGTGCTGGGCGGACTTGGCCACGAAACGAGACAGTGATGCGAGCATCCCGTTGAGGGACTGGATGGATTTTTTGGACTTGGGCGTAGGAAATTCGGAGAATGCCCGACATTTGTCTGGATTGGCTTCGATTCCTCGTTCCGTTAAGTAGAAGCCGAGGAATTTGCCTGCTCGGACGCCGAACGTTCACTTCTCCAGATTAAAACGCATTTTGTATTTCCTGGCCTGTTCGAAGACCTTTCGCAAGTGGGCGGTATGATCGGTTTCCTCGTGGGACTTTACGATCATGTCGTCCATGTATACTTCGAGCATGTCGCCTATTTCTCCCCGAAATACTTTATTCATCATTCGTTGGTATGTTGATCCGGCGTTCTTCAGGCCGAAGGGCATCACGTTGTAGTAATAATTCCCTGATTCAGTCATGAAGGCCGTGTATTTTTTGTCGGACATTGCCATTGGGATTTGATTGTAGCCCGAGTAGGCGTCCATGAACGATAAAAGTTTAAAACCAGCGGAATTATCAACAAGTTTATCAATATTGGGGAGGGGTACGCATCCTTCGGGCATGCCTTATTGAGATCGGTATAATCAACGCACATACACCATTTTCCATTAGATTTTTTGACCAATACAACGTTGGACAGCCAAGTGGTGTACTTGGCTTCCGAAATAAATTTGGCCTCGAGGAGGTCCTTTACAGCTTTTTCAGCAGCCTCCGTTTTCTCCGGAGATTGCTTTCTCCTACGTTATGCTACGACCTTAATGGCCGGGTCAATGGTCAGCTGGTGACATGCGGTGGACGGGTCTAAACCGGGCATCTCTGCGGCGCTCCAAGCGAAGAGGTCAGCGTTCTCCCGGAGGCATGCTTTGAGCTGCTTCCTCGCGATGTCAGGTAGGTCTGCTCTGATCTTTACTCCCCGTTTAGGGTCTTCGCCGAACAGAACTATCTTGAAGTCGCCATTCGAGATTGGGCGCATCGGATGGGAGCTGCTGCTGGATGCTGTAGACGGGCCGGATGATGCTGTTCGTTCCTCTTGATGGTCCTCGGAGAAGCGGCTGTCGAGGTCAATAGAGTCGACCTGGGGCAGAGGCTTGGCTTCCTCGGAGCTGCTTGGCAGTGTTGGCTTGCTCGCCACCTTTGGCTTGGGCGCAATGGTGTTGAGTCCCTTTGTGGCTGCTTCGAAACACCGTCGGGAAGCATCTATATCACCGTGGAGGGTGGCGACCTTCCCCTTCGAAGTGTAATACTTCATCTTCAGGTGGACGGTTGAGGGCACTGCTACTAACTCGGCCAGAGTTGGCCTTCTGAAAATGCATTGGTAAAGCGACGGGCAGTCGATTACCAGGAACTGCACCTTGATGGATCTGGCCGTCTCAGCTGCGCCGAATGTCACGATCAGCTCCACGTAACCCCACGGCTTTGTTACGGACCCGTTGAACCCCTGCAAGTCAGATCCCACATAGGGAGTGAGGTGAGATTCGTCCAGCTGAAGTGTTGAAAACAGTTGGGAGTACATGATGTCGACCGAGCTGCCCTGGTCGACAAGTATCCTACGAACGTCGAAGTTCGCCATCCGGGCTCTGACGAGCAGAGGTATGCTGGAGTTCGGGGATCCGCCGAGGAGTTCCTCCTTGTAGAAGGAGATTGGGACGGAGCCCTTCTAGGCCTGATCAAGTGTCGTTACTTTATTGCAGCTGGTGTTGATCAGGTGGTCGAACTTCCGTTTCACGGAGCCCATAGTGACTTTGTTGAATCCCCCGCCAGAAATGACCATGGCGGAAGGAAAAGTCTCCCACAGGCTGTGGGCCGCGAAATAAGCAGGGGCACTGAGCCCGTCTGGGACGTAGAAGTCTTCTGGACGAGATATAGACATTGCTACCTGCACGTTGGTATCATCCGAGAAGGGTACTTCTTCCTCGACCTTCTTGGACTCCTGGGCGTCTTGCCGAGGAGTGTCCTTCTTCTTTACGAACTGTTTCAGGTGCCCGTCCCTGATCAGTATCTCTATGGCATCCTTCAGGTGGATGCAGTCCTCTGTAGTATGGCCGTGACTTTTGTGGAAGCGGCAGTACTTCGACTTATCCACGTTTGGTCTGTTCGGCAGCTGTTTGGGGAAACAGACCTCGACTTGTTTGAACTCTGAATTGGCACATTCGAACAGAATCTTTTCCCTGGAAACAGTCAGGGGAGTGTAATCGTGGAAGTCCCTCGGACGGTCCTCGTGTCTTCGTTCACCCCGACGAGATGTCGAGGCTTCTTCTTCTTTGACGGCCCGGGCATTCTCCTGGCGGCGCGATGCCCGGACGTTGCAGGCCGCAATCTTCTCCTCGTACTGGATATGAGTTTGGGCTTTGAGGAGGAAGGCGTCTAAATTCCTCGGGGGGTGAGGCCGATGGCTTTAGCGAAATCTGAGTCCTGGAAGACCCCTTGTTCGAGCAGGAACTTCTTCATTTTGTCCGTCGTCGGGACCTGCACTGCTTCCTTGTTGAACCTCTCGATGTATGCTCGGAGAGGTTTGTCTTTCCTCTGGATTATGGCTCCGAGGGAGGCCTCAGTTTTGGGGTGGCGGCGAGATGCTGTGAAGTGCCGCGAGAACATCCTGTCGAGCTGCTTCCACGAGGTAATGGACTCCTCGGGCAGTTGTTTATACCATGTAATTGCTCCTTTCCGAAGCGTGGTCGGGAACAATCTACATTTGATGGCGTCCTGTACGCCGCGGTAGTCTAAGAGGGCATCGATATTCTCGATGTGTTCATCTGGGTCAGTGGTCCCATCGTATGTACCAAGTGACGGGGGTTTCTCCAAGCCTTCCGGGAGACGGGTGGCCAGGATCTTCTTGGATAACGGGCCGCGAGGCTCGTCGTCGTCACTGGAACTGGTGTATGATGGTGACCGGGCGGGCTGCTCACGTCGGCGGTTCCTTCGTGGAGAAGGTGAGCGGTTCCTTCAAGGAGAAGGTGAGCGGTTCCTTTGCGGGGAAGGTGAGCGTGTCCGTCTTTTGGACTTGATCGGAGACTCCTCGATCCTTCGAGTCCTTTTGTGGTCGTGAGCGTGTTGGTCACGCGGGGAGATCTGGTCGCGCTTTCGGGCTATGCGAGGATCTTGCTCTTGGCGCAGTCTTCGATCGATTTCTCTCCGGGGCTGCGGGCTTCTTGATCATCGTTGATTTCTCTGCGTAGGAGGGGATCTTGGACGGCGAGACTCTTCCAGTGCCCCGATCCTCTTATTTTGCTACAGGATCAGGGTGTTGGTTTTGTTGAGGGCCTACAGGAGGGCTGCCACGGTCGGGTCGGCGCTGGGCGGAACAGGAATGGGCTGGAGGTCGAGAGACGGTTGATCGTTGTGGCGATCAGCAGGAGTTGGGGAAGGAGAAGCGGCGGCTCCATCCCTAAGGAAACGGGCATCTCGTAGGAGAGATGATTGGCCATCAACGTCAGATTTATTGACGGGGAGGATGGTGGAATGAAGAGCATCCTGGGTGCGATCTTGGGAGGCCATGATCGTGATGATGTTCGAAAGTTTGTTTTGATCTTCGGTTAAAGAAAGAAGGGGAGAACAAAGCTTCCCACAGACGGTGCCACTGATCGTGAAGGCTGGATCAGATCCTGTAGAATCAGGCCGCCAAGTGCGTCAGGGATGATGGTCGTATGGAGAGGAGAAGGGGGTGTACCTGCAAGGCACTCCGACGCTCAAGTAAGTAAAGGTCAGAGAAAAAGGGGCAAGTACAAGAGTGAATTTTTAGGGTGAATATTGGATACCTGACCCTCTCAAGCGAGAGGGTTTATATAAAGCCCCCAGCGCGTGGCCAACGGTCCTATTTTCGGGGTGAAATAACTATTTTCCCCAAAGAATAGGTAACTGCTCAAACTAGCCGTTATGTCGGGCAGGGTGCCCGAAACTAGCCGTTATTTCGGGCATAAACGCAATTCTGGGCACATGTCCTTTGCTGTTCGGGCAGTGAGAAAGCCGTGCGTAACGGGCATCGATCCCGGGGAGGAACTCTGCATTCCTTGCCCGGTTGGAGGGGCAGAAAGGTCACTTTTTCCCCTCTGTGGATTAGACTTAGGCAATTTGGGCCGCTCTGGAGCAGAGGCGGATTGGGCCAATTCTAGCCATTGGTCCAGTCCAGAACAAAAGGTTTTCAACAAACATCGTATTAGTCAAAAATAAAACCACATCATCAAATGACAACAAAATAAGGAAACAACATAGTTCGACTCAAAGGACCCCATCCTGATGTTACACTATTAGAGCAAGACCCTCTAAAATCGACCAAAAGCAAATAAACTTCAAGGTCCTCGAAGGCATCCACAGCTAAACCTGATCACCTACACGTTACCCACGCGGAGGAAACAATCAAACAGGCAGGGTGAGTAATCACAATTCATAATAATCATTATAAAACAAGATATACATAAAATGGCATTATCTTCGTATACAACATCTTCAGGTTCATCACAAGGAAACATCAAAATCACAAACAACATCATAAAATACAACAATGCCAATTAGATGCAAATGCACAACAAGGCTCATGCATGTGGTACCAATCGTCATAATCGATGGACACTAAGCCATCACCCCCTCCAAAGATCCCCGTCAATAGGATCGATCCCGCAATTGGAATTAGAGCACGTCATAATTACCTCATATCCGCACAATGGGAATGAAGCATCGCCACTGAGTATGCATATGAATGTATGATAGACAACATCACTAATCATCATCATCAAATAAACATCATAATGTGCATCATCATTCATCAATTCTCATATACGTCATGTCATCACTTGTTCGTCAAACAATCACCAAAACATCATCATATAATCATCAGTAACGTCATGGAAAATCATCATAAAAAATCACAGCATCAAAACATCACAACAACACAGCAGCATAAACAAAATTTCGTAAACAGCAGCAGTTCACTCTAGGATTCGCTAGGCGAACCAGTTCGCTAGGACCTTCACTTTGCGAAGCGGTCAGCGAGTCCCACAGTCACCACACTAAAACACCAGAAAACACCATTTGTCATACTCGCTGGTTTATTCGCTTTGTGAGGCTTCCAGCGAATTCCCAATTCCACTCCAGAATTATCCCAGTACCCACACTCATGTAATCGCGCATTCGCTGCGCTGCTCGCTTTGCGAGTCTTGGAGAACATTCGCCTTGAGAGTTTTGGTGAACATTCGCCTTGCGAAGGAATGGTTCACTTAGCGAACCTGCAATACAGTAAATCGCTGCTACGTATCAGTAGCATCACAGCCCTAAAAGCACCTGCGATTTCAACCTCAATTCACCCCATAATATCCCTACAACAATCCTAATGCATCACGAAAATCTAAGGCATAAAACCTACGTCTATTAGGTCGATTCAGGACACTACGGGAACCTTAAATTCCCTAAACTTTCAAAACTCTCAAGCTTCCCATAAACCCCATAAATCCCTTCACCACAAGGTTGAAACTACATTGACGAGGAAAATCAGCCCCAAAGTCTATTTTTGTCCTGTTAAATTCAACTCTTATTAATCGATTCACAAAGTACCCTCAAATCATCAGTTCGTCACAAAAATCTCATAAACCCTCAAACACAAAACATCCACTTTAATCACATCGAATCCTGTAATGAAAACAATGAAAGGTAATTACCCATACCTTAGATTGTCGATCCGATGTGTTCTCTCTTGAGCCTTTGGAAACCTTCACGAATTCCTCGCCTTTTCTCTTTTTCATCAGAGCTCTCCCTTCTTTCCTTCTTTTCACGGTTAACTAAAAATGAGCCCTATTCTCAAAATCCTCCTTTTATATTCAACCTAACTCTTGGGCCTCAAAATTGGGCTTTCTTAATAATGCCCTCACTAATTCTCCTCAATTGTCCGTCTTACCCTTAACTCCTCTAATATTATTTAAAATAAATAATAATACATTATATTCCATAATATATACTATTATTTAATTAAATAACCAAAACTACACAAAATTAGCGACATCGACACAAACCACCAAAAATCACAGAAATTCACGAATAGAATATTTAAATAAATTAAATAAATATTCTTACGAAATTTTGGGTGTTACAACTCTCCCCCGCTTAAAGAATTTTCGCCCTCGAAAATTACCTCAAGGAAATAGAGTCGGATACGACTCCCTCATCTGATCTTCGCGTTCCCAAGTCCAACTTTCACCGGTAGGTCCACCCCACAGCACCTTCACCAAAGTTATGTCTTTACCCCGCAATTTCTTCATCTCTCGACCATCGACACGCACAGGCAATGCTTCCACTGTCAGGTTATCCCTTACTTGTACATCATCCATCTGAATCACATGCGACGGATCCGAAATGTACTTCCTCAACTGAGACACATGGAACACGTCATGCAATTTCGTAAGTGACGGCGGTAAAGCAATTCGATAGGCTACTTCGTCTATCCTCTGAGATATCTGATATGGACCAACAAAACGTGGAGTGAGCTTCTTAGATTTCAAAGCTCGACCCACACCAGTCACTGGCGTCACCCTAAAAAACACGTGATTTCCCTCTTGGAATTCAAGTGCTTTCCTCCTCTTATCATGATAACTCTTCTGACGACTCTGCGAAGCTTTCATTCTCTCTTGTATCGTCTTAATCTTCTCAGTCGTCTCTTGCACAATTTCAGGTCCGAGTACAACACTCTCGTCCAATTCATACCAACACAACAGAGTCCTACACCTTCTCCAGTACAAAGCTTCATAGGGCGTCATTCCAATACTAGCATGAAAGCTATTATTGTACGTGAACTCAATCAACGGCAAATGGCTATCCCACGATCCTCCATGATCCAACACACAAGCCCTCAGCAAATCCTCTAAGGATTGGATAGTCCTTTCTGTCTGACCGTCCGTCTGCGGATGGTAGGCAGAACTCATCCTCAACTTAGTACCTAAAGCATCTTGCAAACTCTTCCAGAACCTCGATGTAAACCTCGAATTTCTATCCGACATAATACTCGAAGGTACCCCATGTAACTTCACAATTTCCTCAATATATATCTCGGCTAGCTTCTGCATGGAATGATTAATCTTCATCGGCAAGAAATGAGCCGACTTAGTTAATCTATCCACGATCACCCAAATTAAATCATTTCCCTTAGCAGTCTTCGGCAATCCCACCACAAAATCCATGGAAATACTATCCCATTTCCATTCTGGAATCCTCAACGGCTGCATCATACCTAAAGGCTTCTGATGCTCAACCTTCGACTTTTGACAAGTCAAACACGCGTAAACAAACTCCGCAACATCTTTCTTTATATTTGGCCACCAGAACAACGTTTTCAAATCCCGATACATCTTCGTAGCACCGGGATGAATACTCAACCTACTTCGATGTCCTTCTTCAAGAACACTCTTCTTAATATCTGGGACATATGGAACACACACCCTGTCTCTGAACATCATTACGCCATTCTCGTCAATCCGGAAGTCACCTCCATTACCTTGGTTAATCAAAGTCAATTGGTCAACCAACTTTAAATCAGATTGCTGTCCCACTCTAATTTCTTCCAGGATACCACTAGTCAACTTCAACATTCCCAGCTTCACACTGTCAGGAGTCGCTTCACATACCAGACTCAAATCTCTGAATTGTTCAATTAATTCCAATTCTTTCACCATAAGCATCGACATATGTAATGACTTTCTGCTCAATGCATCGACCACTACATTTGCTTTGCCTGGATGATAACTCAAATCAAAATCAAAATCCTTCAACAGCTCTAACCACCTCCTCTGCCTCATATTCAATTCCTTCTGATCAAATAAGTACTTCAGACTTTTATGATCACTGAACACTTCAAATTTAGAGCCAAACAGATAATGTCTCCAAATTTTCAACACAAACACCACTGCGGCCAACTCCAAGTCATGTGTAGGATAATTCCTCTCATGAACTCGCAATTGTCTCGAAGCATAGGCAACAACTTGCCCATTCTGCATCAATACTCCACCAAGACCCATCTTCGACGCATCACAATACACCACAAAATATTCGCTTGAATTAGGAAAAATCAACACTGGAGCGATCGTCAACCTCTTCTTTAATTCCATAAAGCTCTCTTCACAAGCTACATCCCACACAAAAGCTTGACCCTTTCAAGTTAACTGAGTCAAAGGTAATGCCAACTTAGAAAAGCCTTTAATAAACTTGCGGTAATAGCCCGCCAATCCCAGAAAACTCCGTGTCTCAGTAGCAGACTTCGGAGTCTCCCACTGTAATACAACATCAATCTTAGAAGGATCGACAACAATCCCTCCACTTGAAATCACATGGCCAAGGAAACTCACTTCCTTCAACCAGAACTCACACTTCGACAACTTTGCATACAACTTCTTCTCTTTCAGTACTTGCAACACAGTTATCAAATGCTCGGCATGTTCTTCTTCGGATCTAGAATATATCAAGATATCATCAATAAACACCACCATAAACTTATCCAAATACTCATGGAAAATCCGATTCATGTATTCCATGAACACACCAGGTGCATTGGATACACCAAACGGCATCACAGTGTACTCATAGTGTCCATACCCCGTCCTGAAAGCCGTCTTCGGAATATCATCAGGCTTAAATCGAATCTGATGATAACCAGACCTCAAATTAATCTTACTAAACACACAAGCACCTACTAACTGATCCATCAAATCGTCGATTCTCGGAAGTGGATACTTATTCTTGACAGTCACTTTATTCAACTGCCGATAATCCACACATAACCTCATACTCTCATCTTTCTTCTTCACTAACAGCACAGGATCACCCCAAGGAGAAACACTTGGTCGAACAAACCTCTTCTCAAGCAATTCTTCCAGTTGTTTCTTCAATTCACTTAACTTAGAAGCTGACATCCGATAAGGAGCCATCGACACTGGACTCGTACCTGGTACTAAGTCCACGGCAAACTCTACTTCACGCTCTGGAGGCAAATCACTGATGTCATCTGGAAACACATCTGGAAATTCACAGACAACAGGCAACTCCACACTCGCAGCTTCACGATTAATTTGCAATGATGAAAATATTGCAAACACTAAGGCTTCGTCTCCTAGAAGTTCGTCTACTTGCTTAGCAGATAATAACATCAACTCTCTACTATCACCAATCTCAGGAAACTCTACAGTCTTATTATAGCAATTGATATGAACCCGGTTGAACTCTAACCAATTCATCCCAAAGATCACGTCAATTTGGTGCAAGGGTAAGCACACCAAATCCATCACAAAGCTCTTCTCAAAATCGTCACCGGACATCTCAAACACACAAGGGTAGTAGTAACAGAACCATTAGCTGGAGTTTCTATTACCATATTACCATTCATATCAGCTAACTTCAAACCCAATCTATTAGCACATTTAAGCGAGATAAAAGAATGAGTAGCACCAGTATCAATAATAGCAACCAACTCGATATTATTAATAAAACAAGTACCTCGAATCAGGTTGTCCTTCTCCGGCGCCTCTGCACCACTCAAAGCAAACATTCTGCCACTGGTCTGAGTAGCAATCACAGTCTTCTCTAGCTTTTGACATTGAGTACTGATATGATCTTTCTCACCACAATTGAAACAAGTCAGACCCTCATCTTTGCAATCGGTAGCTCGATGACCCTTCTTACCACATCTATAGCATCTCAGCACATTATTGGTACACACATCAGCACGGTGACCTTGCTCGCCACACTTATGACACTTTCCAGAAGCAGGAGCTGCTCTCCCACTTGTCGTTTTCCCATCTGAAGCCTTCTGCTTCCCTTTGTCAGCTGAAGTTGTATAAGGCTTACCTCTATACTGCCATTTCTTCTCACTCAACTGCTTGTAGTGGGCAGATCGAGCTCGGCTATCCTCATCGTAGATTCTGCTCTTGTCAACCAACTCAACATACCTGCGGATCTGCTGATACTCGATACCCTGCTTAATCTCTGGTCTCAGCCATTCTCAAACTTGAGACACTTGGACATCTCAACATCAGCACGATTGTAGTGCGGACAGAACTTCACCAAAGCCTCGAACTTCGCGGCATACTCTGCCACTGTCATGTCAACTTGCTTCAGCTCAAGGAATTCCACTTCTCTCTTGCCACGAGCATCCTCTAGAAAATACTTCCCCAGAAACTCCTACTTAAATACAGCCTAGGTTATCACAGTGCCAACATCCGTGAGTCTCTGACTGGTGTTATCCCACCAATCCTCAGCCCCTTCTTCTAGCATATGCGTTCCAAACTGAACCTGTTGCTCATCAGAACACCCCATCACCCGGAAGATCTTCTCGATCGCCTTCAGCCACTTGTGTGCACTTGCTGGATCATGCGTACCCACAAAAGTCGGTGGATTGTTCCTTTGAAACATCCCCAAAGCACGAAACTCATCAGGAGCTCCACCATTTGGATTCAGCTGCGCCACCATATTAGCAACCGATTCCAACGCATCAGCAATCGCACGATCATTTCTTCCAGCCATCCTGCACACCACCAACAAGGTTAGAAGAACTAAAACATCAACAGTGTACACACACTCGTCGACTGACAGGGGACTGACATCACGTAAAAACCTAGCCGGACGGACCAACCTGCTCTGATACCACTAATGTAACACCCTTTTCTACCCCCACAAATGTTGCAGCAGAAACAACTCGATTATCAGAGTAAAACATCAAAAACCACCTCCAAAGGGTGCACATTTCTCAATTAATTAAAATAACACATTTTCCCTATAAACAAAGGGTTTTTCCTCAAAATAAATCAAAAGCCTTCACATGGCAGCGGAACTCAAAATTCTCAATTAAAAGGTTTTCAACAAACATCGTAATAGTAAAAAATAAAACCACATCATCAAATGACAACAAAATAAGGAAACAACATAGTTCGACTCAAAGGACCTCATCCCGATGTTACACTATCAGAGCAAGACCCTCTAAAATCGACCAAAAGCAAATAAACTTCAAGGTCCTCGAAGGCATCCACAGCTAAACCTGATCACCTGCACGTTACCCACGTGGAGGCAACATTCAAACAGGCAGGGTGAGTAATCACAATTCATAATAATCATTATAAAACAAGATATACATAAAATGGCATTATTTTCATATACAACATCTTCAGATTCATCACAAGGAAACATCAAAATCACAAACAACATCATAAAATACAACAATGCCAATTAGATGCAAATGCACAACAAGACTCATGCATGATGGTACCAATCGTCATAATCGATGGACACTAGGCCATCACCCCTCCAAAGATCTCCGTCAATAGGATCGGTCCTGCAATTGGAACCATAGCACGTCATAATTACCTCATATCTGCATAATGGGAATGAAGCGTCATCACAGAGTATGCATATGAATGTATGATACACAACATCACTAATCATCATCATCAAATAAACATCATAATGTGCATCATCATTCATCAATTCTCATATACGTCATGTCATCACATGTTCGTCAAACAATCACCAAAACATCATCATATAATCATCAGTAACGTCATGGAAAATCATCATAAAAAATCACAGCATCAAAACATCATAACAGCACAGCAGCATAAACAAAATTTTGCAAACAGCAGTAGTTCGCTCCAGGACTCGCTAGGCGAACCAGTTCGCTGGGACCTTCGCTCCGCGAAGCGGTCAGCGAGTCCCACAGTCACCACACTAAAACACCAGAAAACACCATCTGTCATACTCGCTGGTTTATTCGCTTTGCGAGGCTTCCAGCGAATTCCCAATTCCACTCCAGAATCATCCTAGTACCCACACTCATGTTATCGCACATTGGCTGCGCTGCTCCCTTTGCGAGTCTTAGCGAACATTCGCTTTGCGAAAGAATGGTTCGCATAGCGAACCTGCGATTACAGCAAATCGCTACTACGTATCAGTAGCATCACAGCCCCAAAAGCACCTGCGGTTTCAACCTTAATTCACCCCATAACATCCCTACAACAATCATAACGCATCACGGAAATCTAAGGCATAAAACCTACGTCTATTAGGTCGATTCAGGACACTACGGGAACCTTAAATTCCCTAAACCTTCAAAACTCTCAAGCTTCCCATAAACCCCATAAATCCCTTCACCATAAGGTTGAAACTACATCGACGGGGAAAATCAGCCCCAAAGTCTATTTTTATCCGGTTAAATTCAACTCTTATTAATCGATTCACAAAGTACCCTCAAATCATCAATTCGTCACAAAAACCCCATAAACCCTCAAACACAAAACATCCACTTTAATCACATCGAATCCTATAATGAAAACAATGAAATGTAATTACTCCACATACCTTAGATTGTCGATCCTGCTATCAATAGTGAAATGCATTGAAAAAGGCATTCTGCAAGGCCATGTGCTTTCCGAAAAAACCAGCTTTGAGGTATGTGCCAAAAAGACAAACCAGCGTTACTGCAATTGGCAAAAGATGGTTCGGATAGTCAGTGTAGGTTCACCAAATGGCAATGTTGTGTACTATTTAGTAGTAATTGTTTACTTGGAGATGGATCAGAATATTATTATGGTTGGAAAAAGTTGAATTTGGACACAAAATACCCAATTTTTACTGACATAGCGTGATAAGAAGAAAGGGTGTTTTGGTGATTTCCAGAACAGCAAAATTTCTTATATTATAGATATTTTATACAAACTAGGAGTAGCTGGTACGAAACATTTTTCTTTTCTTATTTACAATCATATATATACATTTTATTTTGAATGTATTTTCTTATATCCCAATATGTCCTTTTTACGTAAGTATGATATGTTAAATTTATTGCAAATCACCCGACAAATGCATTGGTTTTGAGCAATTCAACCTGTTTTTGCGGTGAAGTCTTTGTTTATAGTATTATCTAACATGTCATTTACATCGATAATTGTTTTCCCTAGTTGACCTTCTTGCTTACTTGCTACTATCATCACTTCATTTTTGAACTTTTGAAGATGGCTGAGAGTGAGGCTGTGCTTGATCTTGTTGTTAGCAATTTGCGCTCACGTCTTCAGAAAGAGCTTACCCTATATCTTGGTTTTGGTCAAGACTTTCAAACTCTTTCAAGTTTGCTCACTACAATCAAAGCTACACTTGAAGATGTTGAGGAGAAACAATTCACTGACAAAGTTATCAAAGATTGGCTACTTAAACTCAAAGATGCTGCTCATGTCCTCGATGATATTTTGGACGAGTGTGCCACTAAGGCATTGGAGTTGGAGTACAAAGCTGGACCATCCCATAAGGTACATACCTCTTTCTTATCCTCTCTTCATCCCATGTAGGGGTGGAAGTAGGCCAGGCCGATAACAGGGGCCTACAGGCTAGCCTACACAAGCTCAGGCCAGGCCAAGCTATTTTTTTAAATAGAAAAGGTCTAGGCTTTTTTATAAGCCTATTTAGTTAAAAAGGTCAGGCCTCAGGCCATGAAAAAAGCCTTTTAAGCCTAACAGGCCGGCATATTTAAATAAATATGAATAATTTTTTTATTATCTTATGTTATGTTTTTTACTTTGAGTTAAAATATATAAATAAAAATTGGTTATATTTGAGAACTTATGAAAATAAGATAAAAACACCTTATGAACAATGTTATAAGTTGTTTTCATAAGTTATCTTAAACAAATAGTCTCACAAAAATTATGCTAATAGGTATGTTAAAATAAGTCAATGCAAACAAACTTTTAGTCTCATTGATTTTTTAGTTTGTTAGTCTATTTAAACATTATTTTAATTGCGTATTTACATATTTCTAAATAATAGGTTTTTATGTAGGCTAACAGGCTAACCAGACCTTAGAAAATGCCAGGCTCAGGTCTAAAAATAAGCCTATGACAGGCTACAGGCCAGGCTTAGGCTTCAGTTTTTTTGGCAGGCCAGGCCTAGGCTTGGCAAAGCCTAGCTCGGTCCAGCCTATTTCCACCCCTAATCCCAAGCATGTTGCTTTTCGTTACAAACTTGCCAAGAAAATGAAGAGAATAAGAGAGAGGTTAGATGAAATAGCTTAAGAAAGGAGCAAGTTTCATTTGACTCATAGTGAAAGAGGAGAAAAGAGGAGTCTTTGACTGGTGTCAAACCACCTCAATTATTTCTCAACCTCAAATCTATTGAAGAGACGAACATAAGGATAAAATCATGGAATTTTTGGTTGGTGATGCATCTCAATTGGAGGAGTTATCTGTCTATCCAATAATAGGTATGGGTGGACTAGGTAAAACAACACTCGCTCAACTCGTCTTTAATCATGAGAGTATAGTCAGCCAATTTGAGATGAGTATTTGGGTGTGCGTTTCCGATGATTTTAGTTTGAAAAGAATTACAAAAGCCATCATAGAAGCGAATAGTAAGATTGCCTGTGAGGATTTAGAGCCACTACAAAGAAGACTTCAAGATCTACTGCACGGAAAAAGATATTTGTTGGTTTTGGACGACGTATGAGATTATGAACAAGAGAATTGGCATAGATTGAGATCTCTATTGGCTTGTGGAGGAAAGGGTGCTTCAGTTTTGATCACTACTTGTCTTGCAAAAGTAGCAGAAATCATGGGAACAACATCTCCTCACGAGTTATCAAAACTATCCGACATAGATTGTTGGGAATTATTTAAGCAACGAGCTTTTAGACCAAATGAAGTAGAACGGGCAGAACTTGTGGTCATACGGAAGGGAATGCTAAAGAAGTGTAGGGGAGTGCCTCTTGCGGAAATAACATTAGGAAGTCTTTTTCGTTTTAAAAGAGGAAAAGGAGTGGCTCTATGTCAAGAAAAGCAAGCTATGGAGTTTGTAAAATGAAGATTATGTCATGCCTGCCTTGAGATTAAGTTACTTGAATTTGCCTGTAAAACTAAGACAATGTTTTGCCTTCTGTGCACTATTTCTGAAAGATGAGAGAATAAGCAGGAAGTGTTTGATTGAGCTTTGGATGGCTAATGGCTTTATTTCATCCAATGGATTGCTGGACGAGGAAGACATGGGCAATGAAATATGGAACGAATTATACTGGAGGTCATTTTTTCAAGATGTCAGGACAGATGAATTTGGCAAATGTATAAGTTTCAAGATGCATGATCTTGCCCAGTCTGTTTCAGATGAAGCATGTTACATTACTGATAATGAGTACATGCCTAATAATTTGGAAAGAATCCGCTATATCTCATTTTAAAGAGGGATTTCATTTAGAGTGTGTTTGGATGAAGGATTTTAATAAAAGAAAGTAATTTTTTGAAGGAATTTGAATTGACTTGATCAAAATCTATTGTTTGGATAAAAAATATAGAGAAATATAGAGAATTGTTAAAATGATGTAAATATATGGAGTATTTTATTCATGTTAAATTTAAGGAATTTAAAATGACACAAAAAAGTAAAGAATTTCAAATTGTTTCTTAACTCTATATATTATAAATGTTAAATTGTTTATTATTAATTTTTCAAATTTTGCAAGATGGTCCTTATATTTTATGAAAATTTCAAATTCACCCCCAAAATTTTTAAAAAATTGCAAATTAGTCCCTAATAATTTTCAAATTTTACAAATTAGTCCCTTTAAATTTTCAAAAATTACAAATTGATCCCTATTTTTCATATTTTAAATTTGACCCAAAAACTTTAAACATTATGAAAATGGTCCCAAACTTTTTATAATGAATCATTTTAATATTTCATCCAAATAAAATAATTTAAAAATGAATGAATTTCAATTGAATCATTTGAATTATTTAGAATTTTAAATTCCCTAAAAATTCTCAAATTCCTCATCCAAACACACTCATGAGGAATTTGAGAATTTATAGGAAATTTAAAATTCTAAGTAATTCAAATGATTCAATTGAAATTCATTCATTTTTAAATTCTTTTGTTTGGATGGAGTATTAAAATGATTCAATGTAAAAAATTTGGGGCCATTTTCATAATTTTTAAAGCTTTTTGGTCAAATTTAAAATATGAAAAATTGGGACTAATTTGTAAAATTTCAAAATTATTAGGGACTAATTTGTGATTTGTTGAAAATTTTGGGGGTGAATTTGAAATTTTCATAAAATATGAGGACCATCTTACAAAATTTGAAAAATTAATAATAAACAATTTAACATTTATATTATATAGAGTCAAGAAGCAATTTAAATTCCTTAAATTTATCATGAATAAAATACTCCATAAATTTAAATCATTTTAACAATTCTCCATATTTTTTATCCAAACAATAGATTTTGATCAAGTTATTTCAAATTCTCTAAAAAAATTACTTTCCCTCATTAAAATTCTTCATCCAAACACACTCTTAGGGAAATTAATTTGATACGGTTGAGTAGTGCAAATCATTGAAGAACTACGTAATGCTAGGGGATAACTATGACAAGCTTTTTCCCCATATTTTGAAATTTCATTCTTCACGGGTTCTTGCATTGAAATATATTGAAGAAGTGCCACCTTCAATTGGTCATTTAAAATATCTAAGGTATTTGAATATTTCTTTTAGTGCCATTGAAACTCTTCCTGAATCGCTATATTTATGTGTGAAAATATCAAGCTTGCCTCCTCAAATTGGAAAGTTGACTTCTTTGAGGATATTGAGCATGTACATATTTTGCAAGGAAAGAGGATTCCTTTTGGCAGAATTAGGACAGCTGAATCTTATAGGAAAACTGCATATCACACACCTTGAGAGAGTGAAAAGTGTTTTGGATGCTAAAGAAGCTAATATGTCAAGGAAGCACTTGAGTTGTTTCGATTGTCATGGGAGGGAAATGAAGAATCTCACTTCCAACAAAACGTCGAGCAGATTCTTAATGTACGTCAACCTCATAAACAACAGCTTCAAGAATTGACTCTGGAAGGATATATGGGTGCAAATTTTCCACCATGGATGTCTTGTCCTTCTCTCAACAATCTAAAGCATTTAAAACACGAGGACTGCGAAAACTGTTTACACCTTCCACAGCTGGGGAAGCTTCCTTCTCTAAAGAGTTGTGTGATATACATAGAGGATGAGTCACATGATGGAGGTTTAGTAACGCTTGAAGTTTTAGAACTAAAGAAGCTTCCATACCTGATAAGTTTCTCAAGAGGGAATTGCAACTAAGAATTACTCTATTCAATTCATAAACTTGTTAGTCTTAAATACCTTGAGGCAATGCTAAGAAACATCACTTCTCTTGAGGCATTGACAATTTTTAATTGTTCAAAAATAAAAGGTTTAGATGAGGTTTTACAACATAAAAATGCCCTTGAATCATTATCATTGTGGTATCTTCCAAACCTAGCATCCTTACCTAACTTGTTAGGAAACCTTATTACAGGTTTGTTTTTAAATATGCTATTATACACTACATCTGCTATTATTATGGATCTTTGTCACGATGTTCTTTTCTTACTCTTTCCTCTTATTCCATTTCGCAAACCAAATATGGAACATTCAACTTGTTGGTTATTTTTTGCTTCATTCCGGTTGTTGAACCAAATATAAAATTTGGAAATTTAGCCGGCAAAGCTTATAAAACCAGCTAATCAAATATTGTGACTTTTAGTTTTCAAAGGGAATTGATGTGATGCATGCATTGTCATTTTTTGATTTTGTTAATGATTTTATTGATTCTAAGTTGCACGGAAGTTTCATGCATGTGTTAAATTTTTTTTCTTTCACAGGTTAGTTTTTTCAGATATTGAAGGGATACAGATTTTGGATTTCATTACTCTTGTTGCATTTTTCCGTCTCAATGAAAGGTATTGTGTTTGTTGCTTTGTAGTATTTCATTAGTCATACTATTATTGGTTCATTGATTCAGTATTTTTAATTTGCCAGTTGAAAATAGCAGGATATCCCATGAACTAAGGTTGGTGGTTTCTAATGTCTCACAATGGTCGCAACCAACCACTTCTTACCTGTTTCGTTACGTACATCTCATGGAGGCGCGACTCTATGATCTCTGCTCTGGAAGATCACCATATGCATGTTGTCTTCATTTTTAAACATCCTAAAACTCATGTCAATTACTTGGCATCTGATTTAGTATTTGGCTCAGAATGTTCACAGTAACCGCTAAATCAAAGGAAATGTCACATGTACATGATCAACTTCACTTTAGTTAAGAAACTTAGCTACCTTATGTTGTGTATCAGATCAACACAAACTTGCTTTTTCTTTTGTTAACTAATTCATTTAGAATACACACAGTGTGCATATGTCAACAATTTTTCTTAGGCTAAATAAATGATTACTTGATAAATGTTGGTGTTTGTAATGGTATGAATTACTACTCCTTCTTGTAATCTTTCAGCAAGCACGGTCAGATGTGCCTCAAAATTTACCATCTAAGACAGGAGACAATATTCATTAATCCTCAATTGAGTAATTAATCAAATATTTAAACTTTGCTAATGCTTTCAAATTTTTATGTAACATATGTTTATGGAAATCTATAAACGGCACGCATTCCTTGACAATAGAAGACATAAAATTAGAAACAGCCCTTTTGTACAGGCCAATTAAAAACAGACATGTGTCTCTCTACTCAATATTCTTCTTACTGATTGAATGAGGTTATTGCAACCAAGTTTCAGACCTGTTTCCTTTTCTAATCTGTCATTTTCTTCTCTCTGTTTGTTCCTTTCCTAACCTTTCATTTCTCATTTCTCTGTCTCTTCTACTCAATAATAGTGGCTCTAATGTTGACTTGACAAAGTCTATCCCAAAACATCTTCTACTATTAACTCACTCACACCTTGTTAATAATCTTGTTTTCTCATCATACATCTTCATCTCTCAACCAAACACAAACAAACTCTTTCAAAGATGGCTGAGGCTGTGCTTGAACTTGTGCTTCACAATTTGAACTCACTCATTCAAAAAGAGCTTGGCTTATTTCTGGGTTTTGATCAACACTTTAATAGTCTTTCCAGCTTGCTGACAACAATCAAGGCTACGCTTGAAGATGCTGAGGAGAAACAATTCACTGACAGAGCTATCAAGGATTGGCTGCTTAAACTCAAAGATGCTGCTCATGTCCTCGACGACATCTTGGACGACTGTTCCACTCAAGTGTTGGAGATGGAGTGCAAAGGACTGTCACACAAGGTACAAAGCTCTTTCTTATTCTCTTTTCATCCAAAGCATGTCATTTTCCGTTACAAAATGGCTAAGAAAATGAAAAGGATAAGAGAGAGGTTAGATGAAATCGCTCAAGAAAGGAGCAAGTTTCATTTGACGGAGATTGTTAGAGAGAAGAGAAGTGGAGTCCTTGACTGGCGCCAAACCACCTCAAACATTACTCAACTTCAAGTCTACGGAAGAGAAGAAGATAAGGATAGAATCATAAACTTTTTGGTTGGTGATGCTTCTACTTTTGAGGATTTGTCTGTTTATCCAATAGTTGGTCTTGGTGGACTAGGAAAAACAACACTCGGCCAACTTATATTTAATCATGAGATGGTAGTCAGTCATTTTGAGCTGAGAATCTGGGTATGTGTTTCTGAAGATTTTAGTTTGAAGAGAATGACAAAAGCCATCATTGAATCAGCGACTGGTCATGCTTGTGCAGAACTGGATCTAGAGCCTTTACAAAGAAAACTTCTAGATTTGATGAAAGGAAAAAGGTATTTGCTAGTGCTGGATGATGTATGGGATGATGAACAAGAGAATTGGCAGAGGTTGAAATCTGTATTGGCATGTGGGGGAAAAGGAGCGTCAATTTTGGTCACCACTCGTCTTCTAAAGGTTGCAGCAATCATGGGAACAATTCCCCCTCATGATTTATCCATACTATCAGACACCGATTGTTGGGAATTGTTGAAACAACGAGCCTTTGGACCAAATGAGGAAGAAAGGGAAGAACTTGTGGTCATAGGAAAGGAGATGGTAAAAAAGTGTGGGGGAGTACCTCTTGCGGCAATGGCGTTAGGAAGTCTCTTGCGTTTCAAAAGAAAGGAAATAGAGTGGCTCAATATCAAGGAAAGCCAGCTATGGAATTTACAAGGTGAAGATCATGTCATGCCTGCCTTAAGATTAAGCTACTTGAATTTGCCAGTAAAATTGAGACCTTGTTTTGCCTTGTGTGCACTTTTTCCCAAAGATGAAATGATAAACAAGAAGTTTTTGATTGATCTTTGGATGGCTAATGGTTTCATTTCATCCAATGCAATGCTGGAAGCAGAAGATATTGGCAATGAGGTGTGGAATGAGTTATATTGGAGATCATTTTTTCAAGATATAGAGAAAGATGATATTGGTGAAATTGAAAATTTTAAAATGCACGACCTTGTTCATGATCTTGCTCAATCTATTGCAGAAGAGGTTAGTTGTTGCATTACAGAATCAAGCCTATCTAAAAGAATCCTCCACCTCTCAACTTATGATGAGAAATCCTCTATGGTAGTCAGTTCAACACAGTTGCATGGAATCAAATCATTAAGGACCTTTTTAACGCGTGATTACAATGGCTCCCAACCTCAAGTACTAAAATGTTATTCTTTACGAGTACTTGACTTCCAAAGAATGAAAGAGTTGCCATCTTCGATTTTTCGTTTGAAACATTTAAGATACTTGAATCTTTCTGATGGAGAATTCAAAACTCTTCCAGAATCCTTATGCAAGTTACGGAATTTGCAGATTTTAAAGTTAGATCATTGTTCAAGGCTCCAAAGGTTGCCTTATGGGTTGGTACAGTTGAAAGCTCTACAACATCTATCTTTAAAGGGTTGTTACTCATTATTAAGCTTGCCTCCCCATATAAGGAAGTTGGCTTCCCTAAAAACATTAACCATGTACGTAGTTGGCAAGAAAAAAGGGTTTCATTTGGCGGAACTAGGACAAATGAACCTTAAAGGAATCCTTTACATTAAACACTTGGAGAGAGTTGAAAGTGTGATGGATGCCAAAGAAGCCAATATGTCGAGCAAGCACGTGAAGCAGTTGCGATTGTCATGGGAGAGAAATGAAGATACTCGTTTACAAGAAAATGTTGAGGAGATTCTTGAAGTGCTTGAACCTCAAACCCAACAACTTCAGTATCTGAGAGTGAGAGGATATAGAGGTGCCTATTTCCCACAATGGATGTCTAGTTCCTCTCTAAATATTTTAACTACTCTACATCTTTTGAATTGCGAAAGTTGCTTACACCTTCCACAGTTGGGGAAACTTCCTTCTCTAACGATTCTAAGAGTATCTAACATGAGTCATGTAAAATACCTATATGAGGAGGATTCATGCAATGGTGGAGGTGCAGGAGGTTTCACCAAACTAGAAAAATTGGAACTAGAGCAGTTGCCGAACCTGGTAAAGTTATCGAGGGAGGATAGAGAAAACAGCTTTTCTTGCCTTTCAAAACTTCATATTACGGAATGTCCTGTACTGTTGGAATTGCCTTGCCTTCCATCTCTCAGTGTTTTGTTTGTAAAAGGGAAATGCAGCCCACATTTACTAAGTTCAATTCATAAACATCATACTCTTCAAAACCTTGGTTTCAGTGATAATGAAGAGCTAAGTTTCTTTCCAGATGGTATGCTAAGAGACCTCACTTCTCTAAAGAATTTTTATATTTGTGGCCTTTCTAAACTTGAGCAACTCCCAGCTGAAAACAATAACATTAATGATATCCAAGAGATATTTATTAGTGATTGCGAGAACCTCAAGTCATTGCCAGATATAATATCACATGGATTGCGCTCTCTTAAGAGATTGAAAATTACAAAGTGCCAAAAGTTCAACCTATCAGAAAGTTTTCAATACCTCACTTGTCTTGAGGATTTGATAATCGAAGGTTGCCCAGAAATAGAAGGTTTGCATGAGGCTTTACAACATATGACTGCTCTTCAATATTTGATATTAGGTGATCTTCCAAATCTGGCATCCCTACCTGACTGGTTAGGAAACCTAGGCTTGCTTCAGGGTTTGATGATTTATAATTGTCCAAAGCTGACATGTCTTCCCATCAGCACTCAACGCCTTACTAGTCTGAAATATTTGGCAATTTACAGTTGCAATGAGTTAGTGAAACGATGTAAAGAGAACACGGGTGAGGATTGGCACAAAATAGCTCACATTCAATGCATTTATGTTTAAACCCTTGAATGACCTTCGGAGGAGATTTAATTATGATATTGTATTTGTTTATATGAATGTATGAGTTAATTCTTTTTTATTTATTTTTAACTTTTGCTTTATAATGTAAGTTAAGACTTTTTGACGAGCATTATATTGTTGGATGCAATTGTTTTTTTTTTTTTTTTTTTTTTTAATGTTTGGATATTTTTATTTTATAGAAAATATAATATTGAATTTATTAGTAATATTTAGAGGATTTCTTATCACACCATCTTTGTTTCTTAGGCACCATCTGAATTTTCGGTTTTGTTCCCTGATTTTGGATGTGCACATCCGGACGCACCAATTTTTTTAAAAAACGTTGAGGCGTTCTGGAAGTGCACATCCAGAAACATTCCTGATCTGTAGATTCGGAAAAGAGCCGAACTTTATTTTTTTTAACAATCGGTTTTTTTGCTTGGTCGAATATGTTAATAAATCGTCGCAACGTAATATACATTTGACAACATCCATATATAAAATAAAATGATATATATATATATATATATATATATATATATATATATATATATAATAATCGTCTATCAAAATACAGTGCATACATGTAATATAAATATGATACATAAAAAAAAAACTACTGCGTATGGCGAAGGATCTCTCCGGGCTCCCCTGCTCCTCTGCCCCTACCCCCCAACCTGGATCGATGTCTGCGGTTCTGAAGTGCCCCCCTAGCAATCGCAATCATCCTATCCACGACAAGTCTGGCACCAGAGCCCTTAGGGAGGTGACCGGCCTCAATGGCCTGCTGCCCTATCTGTACTATCTGACGACAGCGTGGTAGGACATCCTGAGTATGGTCCAGCTGAGACTGTCGCTCCTCTAATATCTCCTGATGAGCAGGTCTGGGTGGCGATCCCTCAATAGTGGGCACCATGCATCGGTGTGAGACGGTGTAGAACCACACGATGTACCCGGCAGCAACACTCCAGTCTGTCTCCGCTCTGGTCGCCCGAGCCTCCTCCGATACCAAGTGGGACTAGTAGTCAGCATATAGCTCATCTATATGCCTGCGGGTCAAGCCTAGAGGAGCAGACTCATGAGGCATCCTGGGGATCGTCTGCGTGTAACCGAACTAACGGAAGACGCGCTCCGGCAGGTATCGGGCAGTAACGGTCGAACTGCATGTCAACCATCCTGAGAACAAACAAACCTCATCGAACGGGCGCGTCACACGGTGAACGGCATAGGGGAAATACAAAACGTCCTCAGCAGTCATCCGATCTAGATACACTCTGAAGGGGTTCGGCGCTTGGTTCCCTCTGAGCAGGACAAATGCAGCAGCACGTGTCATATCCTCAGTGTACCACTGGATACTCCCTCAACCAGTAATGTAGAGAAAGTGTTGTAAAATCCAAGCCTGAAATAGAAAACATAACATGGGTGTCAAACATTATAATGAATACAGAAAGAAAAGAAATGAAAAAATCAGTTAGAATATTAGATTGTTACCACGTATAGCGTACAGCTGCCTGCCACAGTCTTGGCTGCCCAGTTGTACCCATGGATCTCTGTCTGATTCGAAAGGTACCTGAGGTAGACGATATCAACATAATAGGCGCTGGTGTCCACAAACACCTGCGTGCCCAGCAAAAACAAGTAGTAGCATCTAAGGGCACGCGTCCTGTGGATCTCCACCTCAGCTGGATCACCTGCTGCCCGTCCTGCCTCTGCAAGCGCCTCACCAAATCTATCCATCAGAAACGAGAACCGGACGTGTGCGCCCCTCAACTGGTGCACCTCCGCATGTGCCTTCTATGGGCTAGCCCCAAACTCTATAACCAGCAACTCCATGTCGTCCGCCTTCGTCATCCTACCATGACGGAGAAGGGTACCCGTGATCGGTAGATGTAAGAGGCACGAGATGTCGTCCAGCGTGATCGTGATCTCGCCGTACGGTAGATGGAATGAGGATGTCTCAGGGTGACATCTCTCAACAAATGCCATCAGGATACCGTACTGGATCTGGGAATACCCAATCCTAGACAGGCCTCCAAGACCAGACTCCGCAAGTGCAGACGTGAACCACTCAGCCTCTGGCAGCATCTCAATCGTGTCTATAACCTTGCCCCCCTGGTTATAGAACTTCTGTGAATCCTTCTCCTGAAAATTTCCAAATAAAACAATGTTACAAATGAACATATTTTCAACGAATACAATTCTATAAATAAACCGAGAAAGGTTACCTGTCCTAGCCAGACATATCTGGCAGTATGCTCAGAGTACCCCACGAGTAGGGACATATCAGACGGTCCCCCGGGGTAACCGCCCAGCTCATCAAAATCGTCATCAGTGTCAACACTCTCATGTGCTGGGTGATCACCCTCTGGAACAGAAACAGGAACAGGGGAACAAGGAGGAGCAGCTGATGGAGCTGGAGTCTCCAGACGACGTCTGCGTGCGGACTAGGACCCTGATGAACTAGCAGTAGAATCTCGACGCCTCCGAGATGTAGAATCAGCGGCTGACGAGGGAGTGGCCTGAACCTGTGATGTGGATGGTTGTGGTGTAGGATGTCCCTCACCTGTAGGGGCTACCCCAACTCCCTCTGCGCCGGAAGCCTCGGCTGTAGACTGCATCCGCTCACGTCAGACAGATGCGTGCTAAGCTGTCCGTCCATGTATGGTACGATCGTCTTTGCCAGCCATCTAATCTGCAAATCATAATAAATAAATTAAATTTTGTTTAAAAATAATTAAACAAAAAAAAAAATAGTCTTCTAGATGTGCACATCCGGAAGGACACATAATTTTTAACGTTGGGTATTTCTGGATGTGCACATCCGGAAACACTCAGAAAACTAAACATTAAAATCTTTCCGGATCTGCACATCTGGTACGTATTTTGAAGTTTAAAAATGGTAGTCATGACTACTGTAACATGAAAAAGGGCATTTTAATGCCCTGATCATCCGTTTGAAGCAGTAAAAATGACCTACATTGTCTCTAACCTATGTTATTCATACAACCTAACAATTTCTACACTTAAATGCCTACTCTAAATCGATTACTCGAAAATTACTCCAAAACTCTAAAATTTGAAAACTTACCGATTAAAATGAGATACAGAGGATTTGGAGTGTGTTAATCGTTGTAGAAGTTGCTCTGCGCCGAACTCGAGTGGAAAAAATCGAGATTTATGGTGATTGGAAATTTGAGAGTTTTAGAGAGTTTGGAAATGGAAAAGTGAAGAATGAGGGGGAGGAAGAACGTCTGGCGCAAATTAATAAGAAATCCTTCCGAAAGTGCACATCAGAATTGTTTCCGGATATGCATATCCGGAAAAGCTCTGCGTTTTTTAAATATTTGGTGCGTCAGGATGTGCACATCAGGAATCAGGAGGCAAAAAAATAATTTCACGTAGTGCCTAAGAAACTTGGGTGGTGCATTAAGAAACCCTCAATATTTATTACTCATTACCGTTATTGAATGTATTCTTTCTTTTCCAGCTACTATTAATACTAATGGTTAAGGCTAATAAATAATAAATATTCATATGTAATAAAATGCCATGATGTTATCACTCTTATTCTATTTATTTTATTTTTTTCTTTCATCTTCCTAAACCTCTCATCCTATTTTCTTATTTTTTCTTTCATCTTTCTATTTCTAAATATGGGTTGTCAATATCTTTTCTTGTAAATACAAAAACAACAAAAAAGGTAAAGAAATTGTTTAAGTCAAAAAAAAGAAGCAACACAAAAATATAAAATCAAAATTTATTTCTCTAACATTTTTTTAACTTAATTTTAAATTTGTATTTAAATTTATTTATTTTATATTGTGTTGATTAGATATTGTTTTAGAGTAATGTCTACTAAAAAAATCTGAATCCGGAAATTTGAAACTTAAAAAAAATGATGCTCTTATTCAATCACAAAAGAAAACTTTAGATAAGTTTAATAATATTAATGACTATAAAACATTATTATAAATTATATAAGTTTTTTTTAAAAATTAATTAATTAATTAATTAAAGACTTAGATTTTTCTGTATAAAAGATATTTATTTATTTTTAAAATTTATATTTTGTAAAGATAATTTTAATTGGTGATTTGATTGAATAAATTATTTTATTTTTTAAAATAATACATTTTATATGATACATATTGTTCTGGACTGGACCAATGGCTAGATACGGCCCAATCCACTTCCGCTCCAAAGCGGCCCAAATTGCCTAAATCCAATCCATAAAGGGGCTCAAGTTACCTTTCTGCCCCTTCAACCGGGCAGGAACTGCATCGCACCTCCCCGAAAACAATGCCCGTTACGCACGGCTCGTCTACTCCCCGAACAGCTATGGGCAGGTGCCCGAAACTATGCTCAAGCCCGACATAACAGCTAGTTTTGGGCACCCTGCCCGACATAACTGCTAGTTCGGGTAGTTACATATTCTTCGGGAAAACGGTTATTTCGCCCCGAAAATAGGACCGTTGGCCACACGCTGGGGGCTCTATATAAACCCTCTCGCTTGAGAGGGTCAGGTATCCAATATTCACCCTACGAACTAACGCTTTGTACTTGCCCCTTTTCTCTGACCCTTTCTTACTTGAGCGTCGGAGTGCCTTGCAGGTACATCCCCTCCTCTCCATACGACCAGTACCTCAGACGCACTTGGTGGCCCACTTCTACAGGATCTGATCCAGCCTTCACGATCAGTGGCGTCGTCTGTGGGAATCATTGTTCTCCCCATCTTTCTTTCCCTGGAAACCGAAGATAAAAACAATTTTCAAAGATCATCATCATCATGGCCTCTCAAGATCACACCAAAGGTGCTCTACAAATCGTTCTCCTCCCCGTCAACAAGACTGACGTTGACGGCCAATCATCTCTTCTCCGAGATGCCCGCTTTCTGAGGGACGGAGCCACAGCTTCTCCTTCCCCCACCCCTGCTGACCGCAATCACGATCAACCTTTGCTGGACGTCCAGCCCGTTCCTGTTCCGCCCAACGCCGATCCGGCCGTGGCAACCCTCCTGTAGGCGATCAACAAAACCAACACCCTGATCCTGCAGCAGAACGAGAGGATCGGGGCGTTAGAAGAATCCAAGCGTCCAAGATCCCCTCCTCCGCGGAGGAACCAGCGACGATAAAGGAGCCCGCAGCCCCGAAGAGATATTGACCGGAGACTGCGCCAAGAGCGACCCTCGCGCCGCCCGGAAGCGTGACCAGGTTTCCCCGCGTGACCAGCACTCTCCCGGCCACAAGAGGACTCGAAGTAACGAGCAGTCTCCCCCGTCATTCACCAGTTCTAGCAGCGACGATGAGCCTCACGGCCCATTGTCCCAGGAGATCTTGGCCACCTGTCTCCCAAAGGGCCTGGAGAAGCCCCCGTCACTGGGCACGTACGACGGGACCACTGACCCCGACGAGCACATCGAGAACATCGATGCGCTGTTGGACTATCGCAGCGTACGAGGCGCCATCAAATGTCGTATGTTTCCGACCACGCTCCGCAAGGGGGCGATGACATGGTACAAGCAGCTGCCCGAGGGGTCCATCACCTCATGGAGACAACTGGGCAGGATGTTCTCACGGCATTTCACAGCTTCTCGCCGTCATCCCAAGACTGAGGCCTCCCTTGGGGCCATAATCCAAGGAAAGGACGAACCTCTCCGTACATATATCGAGAGGTTCAACAAAGAAGCAGTACAGGTCCCTACAACGGACGAAATGAAGAAGTTTCTTCTCGAGCAAGGGCTCCGCCCGGGCTCCGAGTTCTCTAAAGCCGTCGGTCTCGCACCACCGAGGAACCTAGACGCCCTCCTCCTCAAAGCCCAATCACACATTCAGTACGAAGAGAAGGTTACGGCCTGCAACGTCCGAGCATCACGCCATCAGGAGAACGCTCGGACCTCCAGAGGTGAGGAGGCCTCAACATCTCGTCGAGGCGAACGGAGGCGCGAGGACCGTCCTCGTGAAGGGGCCCTCCGGGCAGTTCCACGACTATACCCCCCTGACCGTCTCCAGGGAGAAGATACTGTCGGAGTCTGTGAACTCCGAATTCAAGCAGGCAGGGGTCTGCTTCCCCAAATAACTGCCGACTAGACCCAACGCGGACAAATCGAAAAACTGTCGTTTCCACAAGAGTCACGGCCATACCACTGAAGACTGCATCCATCTAAAGGATGCTATTGAGATACTGATCAGGGACTGCCACCTGAAACAGTTCACGAAGAAGAAGGACACTCCTTAGCAGGACGGCCAGGAGTCCCAGAAGATAGAGAAGGAAGTACCCTCCTCGGAAGACGCCAACATCCAGGTCGCTATGTCCATATCGCGACCAGAGAACTTCTACGTCCCGGACGGGCTCAGCGCCCCTGCTTATTTCGCGACCCATAACCCATGGGAGATGTTTCCTTCTGCCATGGTGATCTCCGGCGGGGGCTTCAACAAAGTCACGGTGGGCTCCGAGAAACAAAAATTCGAGCATCTGATCAACACAAGCTCCAATAAGGTGAACACGCTTGATCAGGCCCATAAGGGCTCCGTTCCCATCTCCTTCTACGGAGAAGAGCTCCTCGGGGGATCCCCGAACTCAAGCATACCTTTGCTCGTCAGAGCCCGAATGGCGAACTTCGATGTTCGCAGAATCCTCGTCGACCAGGGCAGCTCGGTCGACATCATGTACTCCCAGTATTTTCAACACTTCAGCTGGACGAATCACACCTTACCCCCTATGTAGGGTCTGATTTACAGGGATTCAACGGATCAGTGACCAAGCCTTGGGGATACGTCGAACTGATCGTAACCTTCAGATCAGCTGAGACGGCCAGATCCGTCAAGGTACAATTTTTGGTGATCGACTGCCTCTCGCTTTACTAATGCATATTCGGAAGACCAACCCTGGGCGAGTTGGCAGCAGTGCCCTCAACAGTCCACCTCAAGATGAAGTATTACACTTCAAAAGGGATGGTCGCCACCCTCCACGGCGATATCGAGGTTGTGCGATGGTGTTTCGAAGCAGCAACAAAGGGGCTCAATGCCATTGCGTCCAAGCCAAAGACATCGAGCAAGCCAGTGTTGCCAAGCAGCTCCGAGGAAGCCAAGCCTCTGCCCCAGGTCGACTCCATCGACCTCGACAGCCGCTTCCCCGAAGAAGACCAACAGGAGAAACGAGCAACTTCAGATATCTCGTCTGCATCATCCAGCAGCAGCTCCCATCTGATGCGCCCAATCCCGGATGGCAACTTCGAGATCGTTCTGTTCGGAGATGACCCTCAGTGGGGAGTGAAGATTGGAGCGGACCTGCCCGACATCGCGAGGAAGCAGCTCAAAGCATGCCTCCGTGAGAATGCCGACCTCTTCGCCTGGAGCGCCGCCGAAATGCCTAGCTTGGATCCATCTGTCGCCTGCCACCAGGTGACAATTGACCCGACCGTCAAGGCCGTAGCACAACGTAGGAGAAAGCAGTCTCCGGAGAAAACGGAGGCTGCTGAAAAAGCCGTAAAGGACCTCCTCGAGGCCAAATTTATTTCGGAGGCCAAGTACACCACTTGGCTGTCCAACGTTGTACTCGTTAAAAAATCTAATGGAAAATGGCGCATGTGCATTGATTATACCGATCTCAATAAGGCATGCCCGAAGGATGCCTACCCCCTCCCCAATATTGACAAACTTGCTGATAATTCTGACGGTTTTAAACTTTTATCGTTCATGGACTCCTACTCAGGCTATAATCAAATTCCAATGGCAATGGCCGACAAAAAATACACGACCTTCATGACCGAATCGGGCAACTATTACTACAACGTAATGCCCTTCGTCCTAAAGAATGCTGGAGCTACCTATCAAAGAATGATGAACAAGGTCTTCCGGGGAGAGATAGGCGACATGCACGAAGTCTACATGGACGACATGATCGTAAAATTCCACGAGGAAACCAATCACACTGCCCATTTAAGGAAGGTCTTCGAACAGGCCTGAAAATACAAAATGCATTTTAACCTGGAGAAGTGCACGTTCGGCGTCCGAGCAGGCAAGTTCCTCGGCTTCTACTTAATAGAACGAGGAATCGAGGCCAATTCCAATAAGTGCCGAGCATTCTCCGAGTTTCCTACGCCCAAGTCCAAGAAGTCCATCTAGTCCCTCAATGGGATGCTCGCGTCACTATCTCGTTTCGTGGCCAAGTCTGCCCAGCACGCCCTACCATTCTTCAAACTCCTCCGCAAGGAGGCAGCATTCGAATGGATCGAGGAATGTGACAAGGCCCTTCTCCATCTGAAACGGGCACTCTCTGAGCCACCAGTCCTCTCTCGCCCGGACAACGGTGAAACGTTGTACCTGTACCTCGCCGTGGCAACCGAAGCAGTAAGCGCCGCTCTCATCCGCGAGACACCTGATGGGTAGAAGCCCATATATTTCACGAGCAAAGCGCTGCAAGGACCACAGTTACGATACCAACAGATAGAGAAAGTGGCTCTGGCCCTCATCAACGTAGCCAGAAGATTAAGACACTACTTCCTAACTCACACGATCGTGGTTCGAACAGATCAACCCATAAAACAGCTACTCGGACGACCAGACATGGATGGACAAATGGTCAAATGGTCACTTAAACTATCCGAATTTGACGTCCAGTATAAAGGCAAGAAAGCTCTCAAATCCCAGGCTCTGGCCAACTTCGTCGCAGAAATGACATTCGCAGACTCCCCTGCGAGCGAAGCGTATAAATGGACCATTTTTGTGGACGGTGCCTCAAGCTCGGCAGAAAGTGGCGCGGGCATCATACTGGAAAGCAACGAAGGAATCATCGTCGAAGTATCACTCACCCTATCCTTCCCAACCTCGGACAACCAGGCTGAATACGAGGCCTTCCTTGCTGGGCTACGCCTAGCAGAGGACCTGGGCGCAGAAGAAGCCATCATTTGCACATATTCACAACTCGTGGCCCTTCAGGTCCGAGGAGAATATCAAGCCAAAAACGACAACCTGACAGAATACTTAGCCCTGGTCAAGAAGGAAATGGCAAAGTTCGCAACAGTAGAAGTGAAACATGTTCCCCGCGAACATAACGTGCGAGCAGACGTTCTATCTAAACTAGCCAGCACAAAGAAGAAAGGCGGAAACAAATCCGTCATACAGGAAGTACTTCCTCGACCCAGTATCGAGAAGGCCTCCCCGACCCTCGACGTGCAGGTGATCGGCGACAACAACTGCTGGATGACCCCTGTTTACAACTATCTCACCAAAGACGAACTCCCGTTCGACCCAAAAGTGGCCAGCATAGTTAGGCGAAGAGCTTGCTCTTATGTCTTGGTCGAAGATAAACTCTACAGGCGAGGGTTCTCAATTCCGCTGCTCAAATGCATCGAGGAAGAAATGGTTGCACACATATAGCGCAAAATCCATGAGGGGATCAACGCCCAACATCTCGGTGGAAGGTCCCTTGCCCGAAAGGCCCTCCGAGTAGGATATTACTGGCCGACCATGCAGCACGATGTGAAAGAACACACGAAGAAATGCAATAAATGCCAACGGCACGGGGACATGCGCCTGGCTCCACCTAACGAGCTCAAGGCAATGTCCTCCCCGTGGCCATTTGCCTGGTGGGGCCTAGACATCCTAGGACCCTTCGTAGTAGGATGGAATCATAACAAATACCTAATAGTAGGCGTAGACTACTTCACGAAATTGATAGAAGCGGAGGCTTTAGCCAAAATAACTGCCCTTAACATACTGCGTTTCTACAAACGAAACATCCTCGCACGTTTCGGCATCCCCCAAGCGATAGTGACGGACAATGGGACACAATTCACGGACAGGAAGTTTCAGGACTTTGTCGACCAACTGGGCACGAAGCAGCACTTCGTATCCGTCGAGCACCCCCAAATAAATGGGCAGGCTAAAGCAGCTAACCGAGTCATCCTTCGAGGCCTCAAACGAAGGCTGGACGAAACAAAGAAGGCTTGGGTCGAGAAATTGCACAGCGTGTTGTGGGCATAGCGTACAACCCCACACTCTACAACCAGGGAAACACCCTTCCGTCTAGCATATGGGACCGAGGCTGTAATTCTCGTCGAAGTTCACGTACCCTCCAGGCGGACAGAGTCGCCCCTAGACGAGGAGATGAACGACGAATCATTAAGAGAAGAACTCAACCTCGTCGTGGAAATCCGAACCAGGGCAGCCCTCCGCGAAGCCTCGCTAAAACAAAAAATTACCATCAGGCACAACGCCAAGGTGATACGATGAGAGTTCGACATGGGAAGCCTTGTTCTAAGAAGAAACCACAAAGACTATCGCGAAGGCAAACTAGCAGCCAACTGGGAAGGACCCTATCGCGTTCGAGCAAAAACGGTAAATGGGGCCTACTACCTAGAACATCTCAACGGGAAGAACTTACTCGACCATGGAACGTCGAAAAGCTAAAACAATACTATAGCTAAGGCCCTAATTCTCGGTTCGACCCGTCACGACGACGAATGTCTGCTACCGACCACTACGCACGCCTAGGTATAAGCGTCGCATACCAGCAAAGCAGAACCCCGCTCAATAACGAGCTGAGTAACTGGTCGACGGAGGTCCTCGATCAAGCATCGCTGTCGTCAAAGTACCATGACTGGCAGAACCCCAGCTTGCGATGGGACGTTCACACCGCGAACTCAGGCCTCAAACGTGACCTGAGCTCGTTATCCCCACCAGGACATTCCCTGGACGTTCGAGCAGTACCCCTCACTGACGAACACATCTACAACGAGCAATCCCCCTAAAAATTCGCATAAGTTAAATACTCCCTATCATGGGCAGATACACATTCACAACGAGCATGAGTACAACACTTAGCAGAAAATAAAAGCAAGTAAAACCATGCGAATAACAGAATCAGACATATAATTTAAATATAATAAGTGGCCACTAGGACCACAGCTATGCTGGATTACATAAAATGGGGGTCATGCCACCTAAATAGATTACAATAATTACTCGGCACGCAGGCCGGACAAGCTACAACAACAAAAAGACAAACCCCTCACACGTCCATCTGATCGGCAGGCTCGGGCTGAGGCCCCTGGCTCTCTGCGGGATGATCATCGGCATTTCCTTCAAGAAGGGCGTCAAGCATAATGATCTGGCCATCCTCGACATGCGCCAGATAGTGGGTACCATCGACAGAGAAGTCAAGCTCGGGGTTCACCACCCGCAGTTGAGCCACGACGTTTCTGAAGGATTCATCCGCGACGACAATACTGTCATCCTCGGCCATCAGCATACAGGCAACCAGCTCGGACCTCGTCTTTAATTCCTTCACATCTTCCGGCTCATCTTCACCCGGGGCATTGACCGTCCTCAACTGCTGGACCAGCTCCTCGGCAGCTTTCTTCTCCGCCGCCAGCGTGGAATTCTCGTTCTTTAACCTGGCCACCTCCTCCTCAGCCTTCTTCCGAGCATCGTCTGCACCCTTGACTTCTTCTTTGAGAGACGCCATGGCAGCCTGGGCAGCATTAAGTTCGGACTCAGTTGCAGAGTCCCCTTCAGCATAAATGGCTGCCATCTCCAGCATCCTAACCAAAGCTGAAGCATCTTGAACCACCAATGCCCTCTTGCTCGGGCGATCCATGCTTTCCAAATGAAGAGATTCTGCCTGAGGCTCGATCAAAGAGTTTCCCTCAAAGAATCTCCTATCAAGGATGCAAGGAGGAAGCTCGAACTTCCCTTTCTCCGATACCCGAGTGAGGTCCACAGCGTCATTAAACCTTGGTCGCTTGGGTCGTCCGGTCAAAGGAAGAGGAGATCCCCGGGGAGCGGGAGTAGGAGAAGAAGAGGTCCCCGCAGCAGACTGAGTTCGAGGGGGAGCACGAGCATCAACGAACCGAGACTTCAGAGGAATTGCTCCGGCTTTGTTCCTCGCAAGAGCGTCATTCACAACCCTCTCATGGACCTGAGGCATCTCACCTGCACAAACGAAAGTCGAACACGTTAGTTACGAGGAAAAGAAATAACACAAGCAAATCTAAAATGACTAAAACTACCAAGCAGCTTCTCGACTTCTGCAGGAGTCTTGCACTTCAGCAGTGCCTTGTGTCGCTCCCGAAAGATTCGCATCCAACGGTACAAACGCGAGAGTGGCGCAAAAGAACACAGAGTCGCCAACAATGTGTATTTATCCCAAGAGAGGGAAAGGAAACACTGCGTAAACCTGAGGGAAAGGGAAAAAGAATGGTCACGCGACCAAGAGAACGGGCACGGGAGTCGGTTACTCGAAGGGAATGTGTTAGCACCCAACATGTCCATCGTACTCGATGGGATCCACGCTTGCTGTCTGCATCAAAGGGTGTCGTCATCTGAAACTCCACTGCTACTGGACCGGCGAAAGGACCGAGAACGGAAAGAAACGAAGAAACAAATGTAGGGAAAATAAAAAAAGTGACTCGATAGGACGGTATCGTTGTCCTATGCCTACGTACTCCCTCGTGCAATGGGAAAGTCAGAGTCAACATAGTTCGGACGGGAACTGGGGGGAGGTTGCTCGCCAAGACATCGTCATCTTGTGCCTACGTATCCTCAATCGGACGAGAAAGAGGAAATCAGAGCAGTCGTAGTTCGACCTACGAGTCGAAAAGAGACAAAGAGGTGATAAAGAAAGGTTATGAAAGAAATGTGCTCGGAGAGATCTCGCACGATCTCCTTCCTACGTATCTCGCTCGCACGCGAGAATCAGAGCGACGTAGTTCCCCTCACTAGGGAAAAAGGAAAGGTGGAAGGGTCTCAATCGCAAGGGTGCGAGAGAAGTGTCTCGATCGTAAGGGTGCGAGAGAAGAGTGCTCGCCAAGGATAGGGATCCTCGTGCCTACGTATCCTTAATCAGACGAGAAAGAGGAAATCAGAGCGTCCGTAGTTCGTGGGAACGACCACGAAACAAGGGGAGGAAATTGGTGAAAATGGAGAAGGTAGCCCGCCAAGATCTACGCAATCTTGTCCCTACGTATCTTTACTCGGACGAGAATAAAGAATCAGGGCAGTCGTAGTTCGTGGTAACGACCACGAAAGAAAGAACAGTCTCAATCGCACGGGTGCGAGAGCAAAGAGTTGGGACTCGCGGAAAGTCTAAAGGGGAAACTGAATCCTACATGCAAAATGGCCCTAAGGTCAGGATAAGAAGGGAAGTCTACCTAATGTTGTCATGCTTGGATTGAGAGCCTAATGTCTATCCTACTCCGAGCTTAATCAGAAATTAAGTCGGACTAGGAGCCTTAAGGGAGCATGTGAATACAGAGTAAATCAATAAGTAAACACCAGACAACTCAATCACAAAGAGTAAATCAAACAAGAGGCAAGTCAAGTATTTAATCAGGAATTGCATCAAAAATCAAGATCAAGAATATCCAAGATAAAATAAAGTGCAAATTAAAATCAAGATCAACAATTAGTCAATAATAACCAAGTTAGAATTAAAATGCTGATTAAAAAGAAAATTAAATTCTAAGTAAAAAAGTTAATCTAAAAATTAATACTGAAATTAAACTTCTAGAAAACTAGTTCTAAGTCAAGGTTAATCTAAATTAAAATCTAATTAAAAACAATTAATCAAAACCAAAGTTAAAAGTTAATTAGAAAAATTAGAAACAAGATTACTTCTAAAATTAAACTCTAATTCTAAAATTAATAACTAAACTAGTTATCCTAAATTAATTAACTAAAACAATTAACCAATTATCTAGTTAAACAAAATTAAAAAGTTAGAATTAATTTGAAACCAAAAACTAAACTATTAATAATAAAAACAATCAACATGAGGGGGTGCAGCAGTGATATGGGGTGTGGAGATCAGTTTTCCGCGTCTGGGCCTCAAGCTTCAGGTCCAACGATCTAACTATGAGTCAGAAGGGGGTGTGGAATAGCAGGCGTATGGGCTCTTGTTCAAGGCCGAAAATCCTCTCCTTACAGCCAGGGGTATGTATGTGAAAAACGGGTGCAGTAATGAAATGCACATTGGGCCTAAGCCCCGATCCATGAGAAACACAATCCACTTGAAGAAAACCCTAACGCCTTAACAACAACTCTCATTATCTCCTGCGTCCTCACTCTTCTTTTTCTGTTTAATGAAAACCTACCGCCGGCGACGACCAAAGCTTTCCCTCACGCACTCCCAATATTCTCTTCTTCCTCAACGTTTCCGCCAAAACCGCATCCTTCCTCATCCTCTCTCCTTCGTCAACCAAGTTTCGCCGCTAACTTTAACTCTCCTTACTCTCTCAACTTCGCCGGCAACACAGAGCTTCATCGTGCCGTTCCTCTCCCAAATTCAACCTCCGTGTTTCCTTTTACTCAAAATAAAATCTCCGTCGTAATCTTGGCAGTCTCCTTCGTGACGTCTTCAACGAACCGTACGCTATCCTCTCCTCTTCGGTGAACCTCTCTCATGCTTCAAGACAAATAAACTTTCCTCCACGTCGTCCTCCTTCCTTCTCTTTCGTCAGCCACAACCTCCCTCCATCGGAAATTCACCACCAACAACAACGTCTCGCCGGAAACTCTCCTCCTCGGTTTCACCTTGCTCGCTCAACCTACTCGCACCACAACGACAACCTTACCACTCTCCGTTCCGCACTTATACGAACAACAAGCAGAAGAAATAAAAGCACACAAAAAGATTCGAAACACACTTATCGCCAATTAACACAAGTTTAACAACAAACAGTAAAGAGAAAGAGATTCGGAGTACCTATCGGAGTCGCTCCGATGGCGCTTCAAAGATGTAAAGAAGTCTCACGGCTCAGGTACACTCGATTCCATTTCCTTCTCCCTTTTCTTCTCTTGTTCTGCTGCGAATCATTTCTTCTTCTTCTTTGAATCTACTTCGGCTCCTTGCGTCTTCTTCTTCTTCACATTGTTGCTTGTGATGTTGATCCGATTAGCGATCGTTGATGACGCTGATGATCGGATACTAATTCAAGTGTATGAAACTGCTGTGACTTAATTGTCCTGATTTTCTGCAGATTATGAATTTGGAAATGGAGACTGATGAAGGTTGAATTGACGGTGGCGAACTCTTTTTCAGCAGAAGAACTGCAGCTTCTGTTGCAATTTTGGTTGGTTTTCTGAAGTTGAAGATCCTTCGTGAAGAAGGAAGAGTGTGAAATTGTGTTGGTTGAGCTGAGATGTGAAGATGAGAATGGATCGGGAAAAATGAAGAATGAATTCCCTCAATTCACTTGCAGCTGTTTTTATGTACAAGAATTGGGTGAGGGTAGTTTTGGGTTTTCTATGGAATTCTGTTATGAAATTCTGAGTGACTTGTGAATTTTGCTATGTGAATTTTGGTGATTTTGTTGACAGGGTGTGTGTCACGATTTTTGTACGTCTCGCAACCTCTATTTCACTTTTTGCCATCACAAACTTCGTGTATATTCCTCTCTTTCTGTTGTTGCAAAAAAGATATTTTCCTCTAGGCTGCTAAGTAACTCTTTCTTTTGTGCAATTTGAAATTGAATATCAAGATGCAATATTATATGTTAAACCGTGCTGCTATGCTGCCTCTTTGAATAAGCCATCAATTCAAAAGTTAATTATGATTGGTATTACTTGAATGGTTCGGACCTATTTGAAAACTAATTAAAAGAATTACTAAAACAAGTTGTGAATGAATTAGTTAATAAAAAAAGGTCAACCAAGTTAGTGATTGGAAAGAAAAAGAAAGTTGAGTTTATGATGGATTCGGTTATGGGTGCTGGCCTTTGGCTCATGACTACCAAGAATGGAATTGAATAGGCAGTGAAAAGTTGGTGTATGGTTTTAAAACAAATGGAATTGGGAAAACGGTTTTTGGTTAATGATTATGGAATTGGATAAAAATGGAAGTATGGATATGAATAATTTGAATATTAGATTGATACTGGTTTAGAATGTGGAAATTGATTGATTGTAAATGGAATAAAAATGGACTAGGAAAGTAATATGGATATAATTGGATAATGGATTAGAAATGGAAATGGATTTTTTAGAATTGGATAAAGATGGAAATGGATATTTATGAAATGTGGGTTGAAAAATGGATATGGATTAATAAGTGGATAATGGTAAAAAAAAAGGTTTAGTAATGGATAGAAAAATATGGATAAAAAGGATTAAATGAATAATATGGTTTTTTGGTGGAAATGGATTAAAAAAGTTTTTGAAAATGGATACAGGAAATGGGTTATGGATTTGTACATGGACAAAGAGAAATGGTTCTAAAAAAAGGATAACCACATTATACCAACTCTCGACTTTCCACAACACCCGATTAAAGGCACACAACTACCACTGAAGCAAAACGCCTAAATCACACATCCTCTAAATCTTTGATCAAATGAATCCTCACATGAATCTGTCTGAATAAATATCTAAGAAAATAAATCCACAGATCCTGACTTTTAAATCAACCCCACATGAACCAATGCTTGATAAATTGACCTCCAACGCATAACAAACTGACCCTTGATGCGCACTTCCTGAGAAATAAACCAATAACACGGATAACTTGCACTTGAAGCAAAACTCCTGATGATTTGACCAAGATGAAGTCAAACTTCCACCTGATCATAACTGAATGAGCACTTAACCTGGAACCAATTCTCTTGAGATATTAAGAAGAATCCAAACCCTGATTGACACCAATGAAACCCTGGCCCGATGCTTTTGATGCCTCCTCTGAATAAGAAAACCTCTGCACTTGACGCACCTCTGAATAGGAAAATACTAATAATAAGAAAACTCTTCGATCCCATGTCTTAAAAGACCAATGCAAACGAAAAATGCAGTTATGACCTAGAGATGCGAAATGAGAAAGAAACATAAGCCAGAAAAAGGTAGGGCAAATTTTGGGGTGCTATAGCTGCCCCTATTCAATCGACTTGGACCTGAAGGGATGATAGCAACGGCTTTCAGACATTCAAGGTAGAAGGTGATTGAATACAAAAAGAACCCGGAAATTTGCACACCTCAAAGGAGGGATGACTCTATTGGGGAACAAGCAATAAATACTGCACCATCACAACACGTACGAGTGTTGGAAACCAATACAGACGATGTATTGGAATGTCTTGAAATAAACACGGACGAGTGTTAAATATGCTAGGGATGAAGTGAAACAAACTCTCCCAGGTTATGTTATCTCTGCTAATAAAGAGAACTGACAAAGGAATCTCGAAATATGCCATCCCTGCTGATAAAGGGAACTGGCGAAGAAATTCTTCAACATAATGCCATCCCTGCTGATAAAGAGAACTGACGAAGAAATCTTTAAAAGATTGCTATCTCTACTGATAAAGAGAACTAGCAAAATAAATGCCATCCCTACTGATAAAGGGAACTGACGAAGAAAATCCTCCAAGATAATAACTTCACTGGGGATGAGAGAAATCCAAACAGACAAATCTGCGGGGAAGACAGCTCGACATCGTCAAGGAATTGACGAAGATAACACATTGTCATAGGGATGACAGGAAGAAGATGAAACCCAAGAAACACCTCGTCAAAGGGTTGACGAGAAGAAAACCTAACCGAAGAGAACGCATTGTCATAGGGATGACAGGAAAAAGATGAAACCCACAGAAAGAAAAGTGAACCCCAGAACCGCACCAACTATTTATCCGAAAAACCACATTGTCATAGAGATGACAGAAAGAGAACGAAAACCCGACCGAAGGGACACATTGTCGTGGAGATAACACATTGTCATAGGGATGACAGAAAGAAGATGAAACCCATATCCGAAGAAACACCTTGTCATAGGGATGACAGAAACAAAATTCCACCGTAGGAACACATTGCCATGGAGATGACAGAACGAGGATGAAACCCAAGAAAACACCTCGTCAAGGGGTTGACGGGAAGAAACTGAACATATCCGAAGGTACGCAACCTGAACTCGAAACACATCGTCAAAGGCGTTTGACGGAAAGAAACTGAAAACATCCAAAGGTACGAAACCTGAGCTCGGAACACATCGTCAAGGGGTTGACGGAAGGAAGTTGAAAACATCCGAAGGTACGAAACCTGAGCTCAGAACACATCGTCATAGAGATAACAGGAAGAAAATGTCTGCTGAGGAATGGCTTGGCATTCTCTTTGGGATATGTCACTGTCCTGACTGAAATTGATTCGGGCTTCTGTACAAGGTACCAAATCTGGCTTATGCTTCGCATGCATATGTTTGAATTTTTCCGTAATGCTCCATACGAAATGGAATGCTACGCATTTGGGAGGATGAAATGCAAAAATGCTTACTACATGCAAAAGGACCCCTCCAGCAAAATAAATGCTGAAGAGAAGAGGCCAACTCCGCTGGGGATGGCAAACTGAACTGTCTCCCAGGTTACGAACCCTGCTGAGGAAGTCACACTGACCGGCCTTCCTGATATAACCACTATTGAAGATGAAACCCGAAGAGAACTCCCACTCCATTGGGGATCAAGAATAACAACTTCTGCAGATGAAACCCACAGATCGGCTACTAAAAAGGTGCCAATAACCATTAGACTTGGAATCTGGTGGGGATATCAACCACTGTTGATCAAGCCATTGAGATGAGTATCACCTGCTTGGGGAATGAAGTTAATAACAGCGAACCTGCTGGAGAATATCATTGAACTTAGCTTGTAGTCGGGGAAACACCCTTAACCTGCTGGGGAGTACCAGCCACCACGAAGTAATCTGCTTGGGGAACGATGTTTGACGACATCAACTCTGCTAGGTATAACATCGAGCTTACTCCTCTGTTGGAGACTTACTTTCTACCCTTACTCTGTTGGGGAGAGAAACTCCACTGGGGACGTCACGTGTCGACCACCAACATGAACCCTGCAGATGTGATATGACCAAAAGATGCCCTGATACAGCATAGCCCATAAAGGAACCTGTCTTCGAGAGTGTCTCGTGAAGATCCGGCATATATTGCCCCATGGCTTTTGATTAACCGTCCTCCGGAGAGAATAACCTTTTGTGCTCTTAGGGTGACTTGCCCCAGCCTTGAAATGATTTTGCCCCTTGACTGGCTGATCTGTGAAGGAGTACCTCTGATTGACTGACCTTCGAGAGATTTGTCGAATCTCGACCTGATTGCCCCAGATTAGCTGAATCTTGGAATGAATTGCCCATTTGATATGACTATTTGATGGCTTGCCCCTGCTCAACGGAGTACTCGGGCACTTTGCATCTTATCTTGATCAATCCTTTCATTGCAAAAACTTCCCTGATCAAGCACTTACTCACAAGTAAAACAATTCATTTTGAAAATGACAATTTTAATGCAATGCATATGACAGTTTTGAAATCCAAGTCTGTTCACTGGAAAAAAATTTGTGATATATAGTGAATGAATCACTAATCAACATGTCACTGATACCAACATGAATGGTAAGAAGATCCTTTTAGGAGTCAGGTTCGACGCGATCTTTACCGAAGTATGCTTTCGAAACAACCTTGCTTCAATTAGGTCTTTTGAAGGTTATAACGTGGTCTGGTTCACGGTTCGAGAAAGAAGGGATATAAGGCTCAAAGTTTGTTTTAACCCACCCAATCTCCTTGTTGTTCTCCAGTCCTACGTTCAGCTAACTTGACACAAGCGCTCACCTATCAAAAAGGTTAATGAATGGTAGGAGGATAGAAAGACCCACACGGTTTTCGGAGTGACAACCACCCTTTTTGCCTTTGGTGTCTGTAAACACACGACTTATTCTTTATTTGAGGATTTTTCTTTGTTTTATCCTTTTCGCTTTTTGTTCTTTTTGTTTTTCCCTGATTTTTCCTGGACTAACTCTTTTGAATTTTTCGATTTTGAAGTCCAGCGGGATGCCCTAACTTTTGCCTAAGTCACTTGTCTTCAAGTTTCGACTTAGCGGGCTTTCTTTCTTTTTATTTTTTTTCTCCTTTTTTTTTTTGAACAAATCGTGTGACACTGGCTTGTCTGACTTGTTTGCAAGGGTTGTGGCTGCCTCACTCTCCGGTTGGTGAGGGATAACCATAGATTTGATCTTCGAATTGAACGCTCGGTCAAATTAACTGACACCTACCCTGCCCCAGGTTAAGATTGAGGGTTTTTTCGTTTTCAGGAAGAAACTCCTACTTCTAGGCTCAAATGGGTTTACAAGGGATTATCTTCCTTATATCTCCGGTGTTTGGGAATTTGAAACAATGCCTGTACATCATCAGCAGGGTTTTGTTCAAAAGCATACAATCAGAAGTTCCGCGTCTCTGAATTTCATCATCCTCCCTCGGATCCTGCTTAAACAAGTGTTAGATATCGATAAAGAAAATATGAGTGAACACAGATGGATTTAATCAAAACATGCATATTCATTTCATTAACATTGTCAACCGAAAACAGACAAGTTTTACAAATGAGTTTTCACTTTAACAGAAAAGAAACTACAAATGCAAAGAAATGACATGATATAAAAGACTGCCAGCTTCGGGGAACTGGGCTTTCCAAGCTTGACTTGCTACTGAACTAGCCATCTTCAGAATTGCTCATCGAAGTCAGTCTGATAATCATTTGCACAACTGCTCTCGGTGTCTTCTTCCACAACCTGAACTGATGAACCCGCATAACTGGATGAAGGAGACTTGTGGATCTGAATACCCTGAGGCGTGACTGAGAACATGTTGGAGTCAAGAAGTGTCTGGACCTTACTCCTAAGCACCTTACAGTCTTCAGTTGAATGCCCCTGTGCCCCAGCATGATAGTCACAACGGGCGTTGACATCAAAACCTGGTGGATACGGAAAAGGCACTGGCTTCAATTCCTTCGGCACTATCAATCCACCTCTTATCAAATCTGGAAGCATCTGATGATATGACATTGGCAACTGAGTGAAATTCCTCTCTGGCTTCCTTGGTCTTTGTCGGGCGTGCTGACGCGGCTGACGGCGATATGACCGTTGATTCTGAGATCCAGAAGATTGCTGACTCTGGATAGTTGATGCATCTGAATATTGAGGATGAGATGGTGGATGTTCCCAGATGGAATTACTTTCTTCCTCCCATTCCTCTTGAGAACTGACAACTGATTCACTTTCATTAGCCGGGAAGTTCGAGGCGCCTTGGATTTTTCCGCACTTGATACCGAACTCAACACGTTCTCCAAGCATTACCAGGTCAGAGAATTTTGATACAGTAATCAACTTTTCTAAGTATGGTCCTTGCAAAATATCCTTGAACATATCAACCAATTCTCTTTCCAAAAGTGGTGGTTGAACGCGAGCAGCTAACTCTCTCCATCTCTGAGCATACTCTCTGAATGATTCGTTATCCGCTTTAGATAAACCTAGCAACTGCAGGCGGCTAGGAGCCATGTCAAGATTATAACTGTATTGCTTCACAAAGGCGTTGGCTAGATCTGACCATGATCGGATGCTACCACTTTCCAACTGCATATACCAACTCAATGATGCCCCACTCAGACTGTCCTAGAAACAGTGAATCCTGAGCTTATCATTATAGACATGAGAGGTCATTCTTCGGCTAAACATCACCAAATGTAGCTTCGGACAGCTATCCCCTTTGTATTTCTCAAAATTTGGCATCTCAAATTTTGGAGGTAACACAAGGTCGGGCACCAAACACATGCTCGCAGCACTCAGATCAAGAGTATCACGCTTCATTAGGGCATCAAGCTTCTCTTCCAACACACGACATCTTTCATCAAACTGAACAGCCCGTGGGTCCTTAGGCTTCGCCTTTGGAATTACCCCTTGGAAATTTGGCACAGAGAAGGCAAAGCTCTGATAGTCTGTGGCATTAAGAGAAGAAGAATGCCCATCTCGGACGATGGCATGCTCGTGTATAGCTTGATTCTCAGCAGGGATTCGCACATGCTGAGCTTGAGCAACATTGTTCACTGGAGGTGGAATGACATTCCTAGTAACTGAAGTCCTCTGAACATTAGCCTCTCCCCTATTCATGGCTGCCATAGCTTCCACAAGTTGATCCAACTGACTCTTCATCAATTCAAAATCGGCACTAGTTACAAACTGATTTTGTTCCCCTGAATTCATGATGATCTCCCCAAAAGCTGATTCAAGTCTGATGAGAAAGTCTAGAAATCAACTGCGGTTCAGACAAAGGATGGATGAGCTCTCTGATTAGGCCGGAGACAGATATACAAAAATGATGCAAGATGCAAATGCAAATGCAATATGAATGCAGCAGACATGGGATCAAAGCTTCCACATATTCTGAATAACTGCTGTGCTGCTAACTGACAAGTTCAAAGGTCTGCTCTGAAGAGAATACCAGAATACCGGATGATCAGAATACCAGAATACCAGGCTGTTAAGTCCACACTGACAGGAAATCCAGAATACCAGGTATGTTGAAGGTCAAGGTTACCTGCAAACCTGTAAACAACCCGTCCCTCTCACATGTGGGTGCTAAGATCCTCAGTTTCCCGGGCTCTCAGGTCGAGAAATGATGATACGTTCACCATTTCTGGTTTGGCATCATCATCAATCGAGGAGGCCTCAACTAATTCTCCAAAAATGAAAGATCCTCAGATTCAGAGGTTTGAGAAGCAATAGCACATTCAGCCCGAAGGATACAATGCTAACGCCAATCAAAGAGGTCGTCTGCTGATTCACTTTCAAAAAGAAGGATCCTATGGCGAGTTCCCAGCATTGGGTCCTCAGATCAAGAATGTGCAATGGATTTGCCACAAAGGGTGGTCTGCCACTGTCACATTTCGGGAGGAGTGCCGCAACTGAGTCCTCGGGAATGGTTACCAGAGTCGACAATCCCTCAAGAGAATACCTACTGGCCTGTACCAACGCACAGTAGCAGGTAGCTCCTGATAGAACCTCATCTGGTTGTGGGTCTCATGAACAACAATACATGGCCACCCCCATGCAAGCGTCACGACTATCCACTCTAAAACCTGTGTGTATGCTCGAGCCTGGGTAGTGCGCTTATCTCTCAGAACATCCCAACCTGCCAAACAGAAAACCAGCCAGTACAACACAACAATATCCAGCATAACAGTAATAAAATGCAATGCAATGCAGTAAAAAGCTGTAAATACAGTAAAACAAATAAAACAGCAATACAATAATATACAACAAAGCCAAGCACCACAAAAACACCCAATAAAAAACAAACAGACAAGCGCTAGGATCGACTCACTAAAGGGGAAGGACCAGCATAGGTCAACCAGAATCCCCAGCAGAGTCGCCAGCTGTCGCTCCCGAAAGATTCGTATCCAACGGTACAAACGCGAGAGTGGCGTAAAAGAACACAGAGTCGCCAGCAATGTGTATTTATCCCAAGAGAGGGAAAGGAAACACTGCGTAAACCTGAGGGAAAGGGAAAGAGCATGGTCACGCAACCAAGAGAACGGGTACGGGAGTCGGTTACGGGAAGGGAAGGTGTTAGCACCCAACACGTCCATCGTACTCAATGGGATCCATGCTTGCTGTCTGCATCAAAGGGTGTCGTCATCTGGAACTCCACTGCTACTGGACCGGCGAAAGGAACGAGAACGAAAAGAAACGAAGAAACAAATGTAGGGAAAATAAAAAAAGTGACTCGATAGGACGGTATCGTTGTCCTATGCCCACGTACTCCCTCGTGCAATGGGAAAGTCAGAGTCAACGTAGTTCGGACGGGAACTGGGGGGAGGTTGCTCGCCAAGACATCGTCGTCTTGTGCCTACGTATCCTCAACCGGACGAGTAAGAGGAAATCAGAGCAGTCGTAGTTCGACCTTCGGGTCGAAAAGAGACAAAGAGGTGATAAAGAAAGGTTATGAAAGAAATGTGCTCGGAGAGATCTCGCACGATCTCCTGCCTACGTATCTCGCTCGCACGCGAGAATCAGAGCGACGTAGTTCCCCTCACTAAGGAAAAAGGAAAGGTGGAAGGGTCTCAATCGCAAAGGTGCGGGAGAAGGGTCTCGATCGCAAGGGTGCGAGAGAAGAGTGCTCGCCAAGGATAGGGATCCTCGTGCCTACGTATCCCCAATCGGACGAGAAAGAGGAAATCAGAGTGTCCGTAGTTCGTGGGAACGACCACGAAACAAGGGGAGGAAATTGGTGAAAAATGGAGAAGGTAGCCCGCCAAGATCTACGCAATCTTGTGCCTACGTATCTTTACTCGGACGAGAATAAAGAATCAGGGCAGTCGTAGTTCGTGGTAACGACCACGAAAGAAAGAACAGTCTCAATCGCACGGGTGCGAGAGAAAAGAGTTGGGACTCGCAGAAAGTCTAAAGGGGAAACTGAATCCTACATGCAAAATGGCCCTAAGGTCAGGATAAGAAGGGAAGTCTACCTAATGTTGTCATGCTTGGATTAAGAGCCTAATGTCTATCCTACTCCGAGCTTAATCAGAAATTAAGTCGGACTAGGAGCCTTAAGGGAGCATGTGAATACAGAGTAAATCAACAAGTAAACACCAGACAACTCAATCACAAAGAGTAAATCAAACAAGAGGCAAGTCAAGTATTTAATCAGGAATTGCATCAAAAATCAAGATCAAGAATATCCAAGATAAAATAAAGTGCAAATTAAAATCAAGATCAACAATTAGTCAATAATAACCAAGTTAGAATTAAAATGCTGATTAAAAAGAAAATTAAATTCTAAGTAAAAAAGTTAATCTAAAAATTAATACTGAAATTAAACTTCTAGAAAACTAGTTCTAAGTCAAGGTTAATCTAAATTAAAATCTAATTAAAAACAATTAATCAAAACCAAAGTTAAAAGTTAATTAGAAAAATTAGAAACAAGATTACTTCTAAAATTAAACTCTAATTCTAAAATTAATAACTAAACTAGTTATCCTAAATTAATTAACTAAAACAATTAACCAATTATCTAGTTAAACAAAATTAAAAAGTTAGAATTAATTTGAAACCAAAAACTAAACTATTAATAATAAAAACAATCAACATGAGGGGGTGCAGCAGTGATATGGGGTGTGGAGATCAGTTTTCCGCGTCTGGGCCTCAAGCTTCAGGTCCAACGATCTAACTATGAGTCAGAAGGGAGTGTGGAATAGCAGGCGTATGGGCTCTTGTTCAAGGCCGAAAATCCTCTCCTTACAGCCAGGGGTATGTATGTGAAAAACGGGTGCAGTAATGAAATGCACATTGGGCCTAAGCCCCGATCCATGAGAAACACAATCCACTTGAAGAAAACCCTAATGCCTTAACAACAACTCTCATTATCTCCTGCGTCCTCACTCTTCTTCTTCTGTTTAATGAAAACCTACCACCGGCGACGACCAAAGCTTTCCCTCACGCACTCCCAATATTCTCTTCTTCCTCAACATTTCCGCCAAAACCGCATCCTTCCTCATCCTCTCTCCTTCGTCAACCAAGTTTCGCCGCTAACTTCAACTCTCCTTACTCTCTCAACTTCGCCGGCAACACAGAGCTTCATCGTGCCGTTCCTCTCCCAAATTCAACCTCCGTGTTTCCTTTTACTCAAAATAAAATCTCCGTCGTAATCTTGGCAGTCTCCTTCGTGACGTCTTCAACGAACCGTACGCTATCCTCTCCTCTTCGGTGAACCTCTCTCATGCTTCAAGACAAATAAACTTTTCTCCACGTCGTCCTCCTTCCTTCTCTTTCGTCAGCCACAACCTTCCTCCGTCGGAAATTCACCACCACCAACAACGTCTCGCCGGAAACTCTCCTCCTCAGTTTCACCTTGCTCGCTCAACCTACTCGCACCGCAACGACAACCTTACCACTCTCCGTTCCGCACTTATACGAACAACAAGCAGAAGAAACAAAAGCACACAACAAGATTCGAAACACACTTATCGCCAATTAACACAAGTTTAACAACAAAAATTAAAGAGAAAGAGATTCAGAGTACCTATCGGAGTCGCTCCGATGGCGCTTCAAAGATGCAAAGAAGTCTCACGGCTCAGGTACACTCGATTCCATTTCCTTCTCCCTTTTCTTCTCTTGTTCTGCTGCGAATCATTTCTTCTTCTTCTTTGAATCTACTTCAGCTCCTTGCGTCTTCTTCTTCTTCACATTGTTGCTTGTGATGTTGATCCGATTAGCGATCGTTAATGACGATGATGATCGGATAAGAATTCAAGTGTATGAAACTGCTGTGACTTAATTGTCCTGATTTTCTGCAGATTATGAATTTGGAAATGGAGACTGATGAAGGTTGAATTGACGGTGGCGAACTCTTTTTCAGCAGAAGAACTGCAGCTTCTGTTGCAATTTTGGTTGGTTTTCTGAAGTTGAAGATCCTTCGTGAAGAAGGAAGAGTCTGAAATTGTGTTGGTTGAGCTGAGATGTGAAGATGAGAATGGATCGGGAAAAATGAAGAATGAATTCCCTCAATTCACTTGCAGCTGTTTTTATGTACAAGAATTGGGTGAGGGTAGTTTTGGGTTTTCTATGGAATTCTGTTATGAAATTCTGAGTGACTTGTGAATTTTGCTATGTGAATTTTGGTGATTTTGTTGACAGGGTGTGTGTCACGATTTTTGTACGTCTCGCAACCTCTATTTCACTTTTTGCCATCACAAACTTCGTGTATATTCCTCTCTTTCTGTTGTTGCAAAAAAGATATTTTCCTCTAGGCTGCTAAGTAACTCTTTCTTTTGTGCAATTTGAAATTGAATATCAAGATGCAATATTATATGTTAAACCGTGCTGCTATGCTGCCTCTTTGAATAAGCCATGAATTCAAAAGTTAATTACGATTGGTATTACTTGAATGGTTCGGACCTATTTGAAAACTAATTAAAAGAATTACTAAAACAAGCTGTGAATGAATTAGTTAATAAAAAAAGGTCAACCAAGTTAGTGATTGGAAAGAAAAAGAAAGTTGAGTTTATGATGGATTCGGTTATGGGTGATGGCCTTTGGCTCATGACTACCAAGAATGGAATTGAATAGGCAGTGAAAAGTTGGTGTATGGTTTTAAAACAAATGGAATTGGGAAAACGGTTTTTGGTTAATGATTATGGAATTGGATAAAAATGGAAGTATGGATATGAATAATTTGAATATTAGATTGATACTGGTTTAGAATGTGGAAATTGATTGATTGTAAATGGAATAAAAATGGACTAGGAAAGTAATATGGATATAATTGGATAATGGATTAGAAATGGAAATGGATTTTTTAGAATTGGATAAAGATGGAAATGGATATTTATGAAATGTGGGTTGAAAAATGGATATGGATTAATAAGTGGATAATGGTAAAAAAAAGGTTTAGTAATGGATAGAAAAATATGGATAAAAAGGATTAAATGAATAATATGGTTTTTTGGTGGAAATGGATTAAAAAAGTTTTTGAAAATGGATACAGGAAATGGGTTATGGATTTGTACATGGACAAAGAGAAATGGTTCTAAAAAAAGGATAACCACATTATATCAACTCTCGACTTTCCACAACACCCGATTAAAGGCACACAACTACCACTGAAGCAAAACGCCTAAATCACACATCCTCTGAATCTTTGATCAAATGAATCCTCACATGAATCTGTCTGAATAAATATCTGAGAAAATAAATCCACAAATCCTGACTTTTAAATCAACCCCACATGAACCAATGCTTGATAAATTGACCTTCAACGCATAACAAACTGACCCTTGATGCGCACTTCCTGAGAAATAAACCAATAACACGGATAACTTGCACTTGAAGCAAAACTCCTGATGATTTGACCAAGATGAAGTCAAACTTCCACCTGATCATAACTGAATGAGCACTTAACCTGGAACCAATTCTCTTGAGATATTAAGAAGAATCCAAACCCTGATTGACACCAATGAAACCCTGGCCCGATGCTTTTGATGCCTCCTCTGAATAAGAAAACCTCTGCACTTGACGCACCTCTGAATAGGAAAATACTGATAATAAGAAAACTCTTCGATCCCATGTCTTAAAAGACCAATGCAAACGAAAAATGCAGTTATGACCTAGAGATACGAAATGAGAAAGAAACATAAGCCAGAAAAAGGTAGGGCAAATTTTGGGGTGCTACACCTTGGTGTTGATAAACCGGTACTCAACCCTCTGACTACCGTCCTCCTCGAAGATTGGATTACCCTTATTCGTCCAACACTCAGCGAGCAGGAAGGAGTTAACGTACTTCACCAACTCCTCGTACGCCATGGCATCCTGCCCGTGTAGCTCGTGCGGTTGGAGAACGTAGTCGCTGGGCTTATTGGAGAAATGGCCAGGTGCCAAATGAATGGGGCACTTGTAGATTCTCTGCCCAATAAATTTCTCCGTCTTGTCACGCAGGTCATTCCCATCCTCATCAACCTCAATCTCCCAGACATATGTACTATCCTGGGCAGCTTCAGACACAGGCTCGACAATATAGTACCGCTCCTTAAACGTGCGTATCGACTCCGAAAATGGTTTAAACAATTTGTGAGGCTGCTTCAAAGAGACCTAACCATACTTCCTCCCTGACAGCTGCCTTTGAAGATGGAAGACGGTGAAGAATAGAGGAAGAGTAGCCCCTATGGCGAGGTACTCGCACACCAGCTCGAACGCTCGGATAAAGGCCAACGAGTTAGGGTGCAGTTGCGTGGGAGCCAACTTCAAGTGCGTGAACACCGACTGCTGAAAATCGGTGAACGGCAGCCTCAGACCCAACTCCTTAAAAGCATATTCATACATTGTGAAGCGGTCCCTGAAATCCGTACAGACCCGCTCATTCTCGGAAGGGAAGTGCACCTTCCACTCTGCCTCCGGTCCAACCTCCATGAAGACATCCCCCAGGTACGTTGCAAAGGTAGACACGTGCTCAGCAGGTTCAACCACCTCCCATTCCTACCCGGAACCCTCAAAGGCATCCTCATCCATAACGTCCAACTCTTCCTCCTCCCCGACCTCACTGGGGGAACTCGAGGCCGTCGAACTACTACTACTATTCGAGGAACTTGTTTCTTTCTCGGACGTATCTAAGATAATCTCTCTATCTGGCCCTGTCGCCATGTCGATCACCTGAAAAGCAGAGAAGAAAGTGAATTCGACAACAAATCAAATCCACCCTTCCACCACTAGTCAAGTGAAAGGGCGCGCAAAGGGCTGAGGACAACGTCCCCGGCCTAAGCCCTAACATCAAAAGAAAGACTGAAACCTCCCCGCGAGGAGATGCTCGAAACAAATCATCCCCAAGCAAGGAGCTTTCCCGCACTCATACCCAGTTTTCGTTCGAAGCTTCACCGAAAATCGCAAAACATTACCAGAATCTGGGAGTATTCTACCGAAAAACTCATCACCCACTCAGAAGATGAACGATCACGGCGGTTACACATGCATCGTCGTCGCAACGACGCCGTAAACCGTCCTCCTCACCAAAACATACTAACACGTCCAACGACATGTCATAGGTGGAAAAATGGCACAACCACCGTCCACCACCAACAATCACCGGAAATCAACCTATTTTGTCCTCTAAACCTAGCCCTAACCACATGCAATCTAGCATTGACCACCAAAAGGAGTGGAACAAGCACAGGATCAGAAACTTACTTGATTTAAGAAGACGAAAGAGGCTGCTCGAAGCTTGGAGCGGTGGTCGGAGTAAGCAAACGGTGGCGACGGGCAGGAATGCTGAAGGAGACGAAGAGAAATCAGAGCGAAAAAGTCCCAAATAAGACGGATTTCCCCTTTTATACAGAGGGGCACGTGCAGACACGCGCTCGTAGGCCATGATGACTATCAACTAGCCATCATTGCCTAGTAACTACTACACGGAGCTCTAGGCACATGTGGCGCCCCAACGTTTCCAATTCTGACTGACCTTTAGTCTCCCCGGACACCGGGCAACAAGGTCACGACCATGAATTTCACAGACACCGGGGTCACGGGCACATTGAGACAATCCTCCTCGTCTTCAAACGACGACTTCACGCTAGCTCCCCGGAGCAACGAGTTGTCCTTAAGTCATCACTCCCACGCCCGGGAGCAACGACTTGGGGGCTCCTGTTCTGGACTGGACCAATGGCTAGACACGGCCCAATCCACTTCCGCTCTAAAGCGGCCCAAATTGCCTAAATCCAATCCACAAAGGGGCTCAAGTTACCTTTCTGCCCCTCCAACCGGGCAGGGACTGCATCGCACCTTACCGGAAACAATACCCGTCACGCACGGCTCATCTACTCCCCGAACAGCTATGGGCAGGTGCCCGAAACTATGCCCATGCCCGACATAACGGCTAGTTTTGGGCACCCTGCCCGACATAACGGCTAGTTCGGGTAGTTACCTATTCTTCAGGAAAACGGTTATTTCGCCCCGAAAATAGGACCGTTGGCCACGCGCTGGGGGCTTTATATAAACCCTCTCGCTTGAGAGGGTCAGATATCCAATATTCACCCTACGAACTAACGCTTTGTACTTGCCCCTTTTCTCTGACCCTTTCTTACTTGAGCGTCGGAGTGCCTTGCAGGTACACCCCCCTCTCCATACGACCAGCACCTCAGACGCACTTGGTGGCCCACTTCTACAGGATCTGATCCAGCCTTCACGATCACATATTTTCTTTTGTTTAAGCTTTTAATCAACATAAATTTATTTTCTTTTATTTTTATTTTTTATTAAGATATTTCTTGCATAACATTTATGGAGTTATTTATATTTATTAAATAATTTTTGTATTCTAAATTCTATATACATATAGCGTAAGAAAATGTAGTAACGTGTTTTATCTACTATTATTAGCAAAATTTATAAATGGTTGATTTAAATATCAAAATTGTAGTTAAATTATATGCTTTCAATTTTTATGAATATATTTTATACAAATTATTTTATTATTTACTATGAATTGAAACAAATTAAAAAAACATAATCATATGTATTATTGTAAGTTAGACATTTATAAATCATACTTAAGTGTGTTGTTGACAAAATGGGTTGTGTCATCTTGGATGTAGTATGATGCGATAACTAGTATTGAAGAACCAAAAGTTTGTTTAGACCAATTAAATTTGTGTGTATCTAAAAAGATTAAAAATTTGAGAAATTGAGTTGTTCATAACATTAATTGTTGCATTGACTAAAATATTATGCAAATATTTATTGTCTATTCATAACCTAAAGTTTGTGAAGTTATTTTCTCAGATAGCATATGTTCATAAATAAAATGGATTTGAAGATCCATTCTTTAAACGTTTAAAGTTAATTGTATGACTTATATTTGTGAGATCATAAATTCTATGTTTAATTGTAATTTTGGTCCCTCTATTTTACTTTTTTTTTTGTTTTGGTCTCCCATTTTAAAATTCGGATTTTCAATCATTTTTTAAGTTTTTATCACGATTTTAGTCCCCTCTAAGAATTTTTTTTAATATAACGTATTTTTTCAAAAAAAAAACCATAAAAACAAACATTTCAAATAAAGTACCAAAATGACATAGTTTGAAAATAATTTAATAGGGTGACGCCATATGGTATGGCGCCTCAGGCATAGGGAAAAACCATAAATGCAAATCCATATGGCGCCTTGGTTCAAATCATGCCCTAAATTTTTGTTTTTTCTTTACAGGGGAGGCGCCATAATATGGTATGGTACCTCAGTTCCCCTTCCTTTTTTTTAATTATTATTTAAATTTGAAAATTAAAAAATTTAATAAAAAAATTGAGGGTATCCAAAAAAACATAACCATGTTCAGAATAAAAATTAGTACAATTGATGGTAAAGAAAAATTTAATGATCGGGCCTATCTAAACGTCCACCGGTTCCACATGCCGGGGCTCTTGCGCGATGTCTTTGTCTACCACGATTTTGTTGAGGTGTGTCTGGCCTTTGCGTCTGCTGAGATGGTCCCGGAGTATTAGACAAATTTTGAAGCATCTGTCCCCAATAGCCGGGGGGTTGCCGCCAACAACGCTTCCATAATCCAGTTGTATGCCCATGTTTTCGTAGTTTGTAATGGGGGGTTGGGTTGGTTGTGGACGGTATGGTTGGCCGAAATGTTGCATTGAAGGGTGTTGGTACCGATCCAGTGGTTGATTTGGGGTTTGGTAGTCGAATAGTGAGTGGGTTTGTTGGTCATAGGACGATTGTGTTTGCTGGTTGTAGGACGCTTGTGTGTTCATTTGCGGGGGGCTATGGTGGGATGGGGTGGGTTCGAACGAGTTTTCAGGGCTATAGGCATTAGTGGGGTCGGTGTAGGTGGGCTGGGGGTAGGGGTAAGGCTCTTTTTGTTGTGAAAGGGTTGGTGGCATGAAAGTGTTGCGGCTTTGTGAATGGGTTAATTCGGTTTGTCCACATGGTTGTTGGGTATAATAAGGTGTATGATGTTGGTCATGTGGCTGGGCATATTGCTGTGAAGAAGAGGCACGGTGGCGCGGATCAATTAGATACGTCGGCTGAGAAAGAAATTGTTGGGGTGTTGTAACAGACCTAAGCCAAGTCATATATTGTTGAGTTGGTATAGCATCTTCCACAACAGGGTCGGATAAGATGTGCTGGTGATGATTCTCCCAGTGTTCACACATCTCTATTGCAAAGTTCGTCCAGTGACCCACGACCCACTGTATGTCCACTCTACGTAGATGCCACTGTCCCAAAAGTGTCGGAGCGACCGAAATATCCTGATGTATTCCGAACTTCCGTTTTACCCAATTGCTTTGATGCATCTCCACAGTGGTGAACCAAATGATGGGTGTCTTTGACGTCCACACTGTAGAATCATTCGCATTTGGGACGTGGTCAAGACCCTCGTCAACGGATATTTTTTACAACCCATACATGCAGAAGGAGTGAGTATTAAAAGTTGGAGACAATTTTCGAACGAAAGAAGACTATGTCCGAGCAATAAAACAATACCACATGAACTTATCTGCAGATTATAGAGTCGATCGAACAAATCCGACTCTATACAAGATCTATTGCCAGAATGAGGTGTGCCCGTTTAGATTAACAACATCTTTCCGGAAGCGAAGCGATTCCTGGAAGATAGGGTCAATGGGTCCAGATCCTGAAGGGGAGACTGCTGAAGGTTGGAGTTTTTTCCTAAAAAATCTCCGACAATACGTTGCTCCCCAACCTAACTTATGTTTGATCTCTGATAGATACCCCTCAATCGAGAGTGCTTACAATAATCTTGATAACGGTTGACAGGATCCTCCCTCAAGCCATGTGTATTGCATTAGGCACATCGGTCAAAACTTCATGCGGGAGTTCAAGGATAAGTGGCTAAAGAAGATGGTTACTAACGCGGGCTATGCACTAACAGAGCCTACCTTCAGATACTACTGTGACGTGATCAGACTTACAAACGCAGATGCATTAAGATGGATTGATAACATTCAACGGGAGAAGTGGACAAGGACATACGATAATGGGCAGCGATGGGGCCACATGACAACAAACCTCGTTGAATTTATGAACTCTGTATTCAAGGGCATCCGAAACCTACCGATAACCACTCTGGTGAGGTCAACATATTTTAGGCTCGTTTCACTCTTTGATATCAGACGTACCAAGTGGGGTTCGGTCTTACAATCTGGGCAGTTGTTTAGTGATAGTTCAATGACATTTATGAAGAACGAAGCTGCAAAGGCCAACACACATGTGGTCACGGTCTTTGACCGTACTAAAGGTCACTTCAGTGTTGTAGAGTCTATTGATCACAACGAAGGAAGGCCTAGAGGATGTTACCGAGTGGAACTGGATAGGAGTTGGTGTGACTGTGGAAAGTTTCAGGCATTTCGTATGCCTTGCTCCCATGTTATAGCAGCTTGTTCCAAGGCCCGGCTGGACCCAACCAACCATCTCTCTGTTCTTCACCAAGTCATTACTCTATGCAATGTCTATGGCACTAGCTTTCAAGTGGTAGCAAGGGATGACTACTGGCCTCCATACGAAGACGAAATTGTGTGGCATAATGATTTGATGAGAAGAAATAAAAAGGGTCGCCCTAACAGCACCCGTATTCGAACGGAGATGGATGCAGCAGACGAAATGGTGAGGTTATGTGGTTTGTGCCGCCAGCCAGGCCACAATCGTACCAAGTGTCCAAATGTGGGCACTAGCACAACATCATAGTTTCAACTGTAAACTTGTCTAATTATAACAACAACAAATTTTATTTCATTGATGGCAAACCTAATTGATTACAACGACATAACATAATAGAACATAACTTAATAGCTAAACATCAACAAATAACAACGACATAACCTAATACTAAATCAGAAAATAGCAATAACATACAGAAAATAAACAACCCAACGCATCAACTTATCTAGGAAATTACAACCATCAACTGAATTTTCTTTGGTGTCAACATCATCATGAGGACACCAGCATCATTTTCCACTTTTCTCCAAGTCCGGGTGACTCCGTTTGGACCAGACTGCTCAACCAGCCTCTCAATCTTCCTGATCTTTTCACCTGCCTCAAATTCTCCTTCTAGTCAGCGTTAAAGTTCCCTATGTAAATGCTCCAACGTCTGCGTGTTCCAGAGTAGCATCTTCATCGGAGGCTTGACAACTGAGAATACAACTAGGGCATTTCTTTTCATCAGTGGAAATTTTGAAAACGGTTCCTTTGGTGCTGATGATGATGACGATGGACGGTGATTTAACCACTCAGACATGGTGTTGAGAAGGAGAGAGATTAGGATATTGGTGAGGGAAGGGAGGAAATTAGGGTTTTGGTGAGAAGTGTTGTGTAATAACAAATGAGGGTGAACCCTTATTTATAGACACATGATACTCTATTAAATAATAAAATTAATTATATATTAAAATCATAAAATTTAAATCGTTTTAAAAAAAGGATTGGCCTGAGGTGTCATACCATATGGCGCCTCCCCTGAGAATTAGGGCACCCCCATTTACACTGAGTCGCCATCTCATATAGCTTGTGGCATTTTTCAGAATTTTTTTTGCCTGAATCGCCATACCATATGGTGCCTCAGGTCATTCCTTTTTCTCAAACCATGTCACTTTGGTTATATCTTTGAAAGTATAATTTGTTTGGTATTTTGTTTAATAACTGTGTTATATTAAAAAAAATTCCCCCTCTGAATTTTAGATCAAATTTTAATGACATGGCATCGAGCATGATGATGTGTCATTGACAAATTTATCAAATTTTAGTCCAAGTCATTTTTATTAATAATAATTAATATGTTATTTATTAAATAATAATTTATTATTATTAAATATGTTAAAAGATAATTAAATGTCATTTTTCTTTTTCTTTCAACTTTTTTATGTGAGACTTAGTTTTTCTTCTTCTTCTTCAGAACCAGTGTTAAAGAAATTATTTTAGCCTTGAACTTATTTAAAATAGAAAAATAGTGAATAGATGATACTATCATGTGAATATCATAGCACGTGGTGCATAAGTGAAGCCAAGAATCATTTCATTATTAATGCAGACTCTACATTAAGAAGTTTCATCTGCAACAACGTGCACGCTTTCTGGGTTTATATATTATAATATTTAAATTAAAAATAATAATTATTCTTCACCTTTATTGTTTTCTAAGTTTCAGATCTAGTATCATGAATTCTTCATATTCCCTCATCACAAAAAATTAAACCTAGACTATAATTCTTTTCATTCACTTTTAAATCAATAGCATTCTTCTTTTAATTTTTGGGATTGAATCCAGATAATGAATTTATGAAATCAAATCTAAAGGCCAAAAAGTAACGAGCATCTAAGATAACTAGATCTATAAGCTTCAAAGAACATAATGATGAAGATAACCAGATCTATAAGTTTCAAAGAATATAATGCTCTTAGTACGAAGGAAACAAGAAGGAAAACCTCATTGACTGTTTGATTTATAGAAACTCTAAAATCTAAAATAAAGAGGAAATGTTAGAGAAGAAGAACACTGAGAGATTTAGTTTTTGTGGCTGTGGTAGGAGGAAAGGTTAGAGAAGAAAAGAGAAGATTTTTCTAAGAGATAGTAAAAATGGTTCTCATAAAATAAAATTTGTGTTCAAAATTTTTTTTTTGAAAAAACAAAAATATTTATTATTAAGATTGGCATAAGAAATGCCCCTCAAAAGTACAGCAAGAACATACAAATCTAAATACCACCGGATCCCCATAAAGTCACCCAAGGCAAAATTATCAAAAAAATAAGAAACTCCAGCCTGAACATAAGTGAACAAAAGCACACACGATTGAAACACTAAAAAAAGAATATACAGCAGCCACCTAAGGCCAAAAATTTTTACAATAGAGCCGTCCAAACTTGTAAAACCAGCACCAGCACACCAAACAAACTAACATACTCAAGGACAAGGCAGGCTTGAGAATCCTTCCCATACATCACACCGCTCTAGTAGCAGGAGAAATCAAAGTTGTATCAATGTTGAGAAAGAAAAGCCACCAACACATCTAATATGAAGAATTAAGACAGGTCCTGCTGCACACCAAACTATACACATAAGTTTAGATCTTCTGTTACCGCCTCCCAACAGATTTACGAATTGATTTAGGTGCTGCCATTCTTCATTATGAAATGATGTCTTCACTCTTAGCCAAATGTGAAAAAAAATTCCGCTGCCAAGCACCAGCCAAGAGAAAACACAACCTCGAACCAACTGGCAGCAAGATTCAACTGAACTAACCCATTGGAAAACCGATCGACGACATTGGTTAAAAGACGCTCGCTTCTGGGTACCGATCTTCAGGCCAGAACCACAAGAAGCTGACCACGCCACAGAAAATCTAACTGTTACAGCTCTGCAACAACCGCCTCTCGCTGCTTCGAAACAAAGACCGGGGTAGACCAGCTTTACCAAAGAAGATGCAAGCAAAGAGAAAAACCAAGACAACAGAAAAGCAGCAGACACCTTGCAAAACAACATATTGCAAAAAAGGAAAACTACTCCGCGGGATGACGAGAGGAAGATCCGTCGATACTGGTCCAAAACCGATTTAAGACCTCTAGCTTTCAGCTTGCCCAAGGAGAATCCTTGGGTTCGAATACCGCTGGAGATTAAAAATCGGATACTTATGTTTAGCTCCAAACCAAATCCAAACATGTCTTTGCACATTATCTAAGATGTGATCAATGGTGACTGCTTTGTTTTTTAAAATGAGTTTCTTTCTTGCTTTCCAGATGCTCCAAATGTACGCAATCCATATCACTCTAACTTTGCTGCAGGATCGTCTGTCATTACTTATAATAGCTTCAAACTGCTTGATGTGATCCAGACTGTGTCTATGGAGGGCAGCATGAACTCCAAGCCACCTGATTACGTGATGCCAAATTCCTGCAAAATATGGACACTCGAAAAATAGATGAGATGTCGACTCTTCCTTACCGCACACGCCAACACAAATATTATTTTCCTGGGCTAGAACACATATTCTAACTAAATTATCCTTCGTTGGAAGACTATTATGAAGAAATCTCCATATTAGACACGAGACTTTTGAAGGAACCGATTTATGCCACGCTACCAACCACTCAATATTATCTGCTGACCTGTATCCAGCCCTCAGCTCCCTATAATGCTCCTTTACTGAATATGTATCAGAATTTTCAAAGTTGCCTATATCTATGCGGTTCAAATCTCTCCACCATAAAGAACTATTAGTGCCCAATTTCCAAAAATACCTTCATTTCCGCCATATCTATCTGACAGAGCCTTGATTCATAAGCCATTACTCTCCTTTCTAATCTTCCAGACCCATTTGCCTAGTAAAGAATGATTGAAATCCCTTAAGTTTTTAATACCCACCCCGCCATCTTTTATGGGATGACATATTTTGTCCCATTTAATCCAGTTGACTTTCCTCACACTCTCGTTACCGCCCCAAAAGAAATGTTTGAAGAGAGATTCTAGTTTGGATATGATACCTGTAGAAGCTTTGAAGAAGGAGAAGAAATAGATCGGGATAGCCGACAAGACAGATTTTAGCACAACCGCTCGACCTCCTATGGATAAGTTCTTGTGCTTCCAATTAGACAGTCGCAATCTAACAGTATCCAGGACCGGTTTCCAAGTTTTCTCGAGTCTCGGATTGGCTCCGATCGTCAGCCCAAGGTATATGAATGGGATCGATCCGACCCTACACCCAAGAATTTTGGTGGCATCTTTGAGCCAGCACTGACATGCGTTTACACCAATAATGCTACTTTTCTGATAATTGACTTTCAAAACGGACATCAATTCGAACAGTGTTAGATTTGATTGTATGCTCCTTATATTAGGCCAATTCTTCCCTCCTATTATGATTGTGTCATCCGCGTATTGTAAGTGCGAGAACTTCTCCATTCCACTGTCGAACTTGTATCCGGTGAAGTTTCCCGCCTCAGCTGCTCTCTTTAGTGGGAAAAGAGATAATGGATCTCCTTGTTTCAAAACTCTCTCTACTCTGAACTCTTTAGCGGGACTTCCATTCACCAACACCGAAATCATTGACGACTTTAAACAATCTGCAATCCAATTTCTCCACTTTTCGTGAAATCCCATCCTCACCATCACTTTTGAAATTCTGGTACAGATATGTGATGTCAAGTGCAATGTCACAACATCAATATCTGTTGTATGAACAAGTCAATAATAGAAACAGAAACGCATAAACCACACACAAGGATTATTCACCTAGTTCGGTCTAACAACCTACATCTGGGGGCATACCAAGCCAGGAAGGAAGTCCACTATTAGTAGCATCAAATTACAGACTCAACAAACCAGTTGACGATCTACCTAATTTAATAACTACCCAATGACCCTTCTATCTAAGTCCTCCCTAGATAAGAGACTCCATCTCACTCCCAATCATCGCAATGATGTCTAGCAGTCAACATCCCAGTCACTGCATCAACAACTTGATTTCCAAAACAAACTCTCCAAACACATAAAAGAGTAGAAGACACACTTCCATGACTCACCTTGGAGTTGCTTCAAAGCTTCCTCCAAGAACAATACAAAACTCATTACCTACAGGTTTCTGAGCAAGAACACAGTGACCATCTCACAACCCGAGTGGTTCACTTAGACAAAACCCTAATGATCTACATCTTGGACCCGTCCCTATTCTAGGTTACAAACATTCTATTTATAGCTTTTTCCCAACTGGATTTGGGCCTTCAAATCATATCAAATCTTCTGCTACCAATCTGCAAAAGATTCTGCTACTAAATAGATCTTCAATTAAATCTTCCAATTATTCACCATATCTTTATGCATTAAATTAGTAACAAACTAATATTCTTCAAAACTGATTGCACCAGAATATATCTCACCCTTGATCTTTGCCTGCAATCTCTGATTCTCTTTAGCAGAATATCTCATTCACACCAGAAACATGTGCAGCCCTAATTAATCATCTCAGACCTGATGTTCACTACTGATGTCACGACATCGGGTGTAACATCAGCACACAGCTGCAACCCTTACCAACTAGAATGTTGCCTAATCATATCAATCATGTTAGAAGCTCATGTTGCAACATCAACCATGACATTAACATTGGTTTTAACAAAATTTCAGTCAATCACTAGAACTTACAATCTCCCCCTTTGGCTAATTTTGGCTAAAACAAAAACATAATCCTTACAACTCAGATTACAGCAGCAAAATAATCCTATACTCCTGTCAGTGGTCATTAGCAGCAACTACTGAACCTATCAGTCACCATCTGTCCCTTCTGTGTATAACAACCTTGGAGAATCATCTTCTTGGGAAAATCTGAATGATGTTAGGACACCATGTTAGGACATCACTTCAACACACCAACTTCAGGCAGCACATCTGAAACAATTGGTGCGCATGATGAAGAAGATATATGACACTCCCCCTCAATACAACACATTTCTTTTTCCTTCCAGGTCAGACCCAGAACAATTGTAGAAGACTCCTCCAGAAAAGAAATGTCTGTCTAGACTTCAAAGACCAATGGTGGCATAAGATAATTCTGCACACCTTAATTGATCAGACGCCCCGGTCGACCTGTGGCATAAGATGGAACTTAAGAAGTGCCAATCTTCCAACCCAGGTAACTCAGAACACAAGTCACAACTGTGTTCATAACTCAGGACACAAGTCATAAAAACTCAACACCAACTTAAAGATAGGCCAACCTTTTTGACATCTCTGAACCAGATATTTGCTGCAGACCCTTTCTCCCCCTTTTTAGCCACAAATTGGCAAAGAAAGCCCTCACAGAACCAGACCCAAGTAGTGCTCACCCAAAAACAAACAAAAGCCATAAGACTTATGAAACACGAACACTCACTGGCTGAAAGAGAAGAGAATACCCCTATAAATAGTTGATCAGTTACTATGGAATTAACGAGCTTTGAATATGTCAAGGTTCTTGGTCACAGAAACGCTATTTTAGGTACTAAAAACTCCTTCCAAATTCAATGCCTACCGTCCAAAACAGTCTTGACCACTTTTATTGTTTCCTAACTGATCTTTACCATAAATTGTGCCAAAACAGTTCCATGCATAGTCGAAGACACGTGTTCCACCTTATCCTTAGACCACCATCCAAAATAAATCCTTGTTTGGCTCAAGAAAACCTTGTCATATATCATGTTCTGACATCGCATCAGACATTATCTGCTGGCTCACAAAATTATCAACCCAAGACTCCTCAGCACGACTTCCAGTGATCAGCACAACTCCCAATCCCTTCTAGATTCCTTCAGATACAACAAGTTTGCTTTCCATCCTCCTCCTGCATAAGCACTAGCATACCAGCTGTTGCGGTGAAAATCGGATAACAAGCTATTAATTAACTTGCATCATTGTCTTTTACAACCGACTTTGATTTATCCAAAGGAAAGGTTCAAGATCGTTAGAAAAACCTAAAATGGGGGAGATCTAAAGTTCGGGGGTTGGTTATACAAAGGGAAGGTATTAGCACCCTAAGTATCCGTAGTACTCTACGGGAACCTCTTGTTTAATGTGTGTTAAGTTATGTTTGCTTGCTGAAAGGAATCTGTACTAAGGTAAAGAACTAAAGATATGTACACTAAGTTTGCTCGCCAAGACGTCGCATCTTGTGCCTACGTATCTGACTAAAGAATCAGAGCAACCGTAGTTCACCTAACTAAGGGTGAAAGAAAAGGAAACATTGACTATGGCCAACGTTCCAAAGGGAATGAGCATAAGCTCACGTAGAGTCCACGATAACTCTCTAAGTCTACGTTATGAAGGGAGGAAGTGAATTCTCATGATAGTGAGAACCACACAAAGTTCATGATAACTCTGTAAGTCTGAGTAAAAGGTAAAGTGAGTTCTCATGATAGTGAGAATCACATGGAGTTCATGATAACTCCATCCTATTACTAAACTATGAGGGAAACAGCTCTAATGAGGCCAAGGAGGAAATGAGAAAGGTTTGTGACTTAGGAGTCAAAGTGAAAAATTTTCCTTTGGAAGGAGGGTCAAATGAGTCAAGTATGAATATACAGTGAACAATATGAATATGAACAAGTATAATAATCAGGATAATATTTGACAGAAAATAAAATCCAGATAATATTGACAGAAAGTAAAGTCAGTGGTTAATTGATTTAATTTATTGGATCGCTGAATCGGGTCTAATGTAGTGCTAAACCGTCGTAGCACAGTCTATGAGAAAGACCATGCTATAGGAGGATGCACAGTTGATCTTTGTGCTAAGACACGATGGAGAAATGATATTGAGGACCATTCTCCAAAGAAATCGTGCCACACGAAAAGAAAAGGTAAAGACCCCGTCTTAAATCACAAACTCTCGTTAATTTATCGAAGGTAACCTATCACGATCCCAAAGTATAGAAAGAGATCTTGATGATCACTCACTACAGATTTGAAATAATGAAGGTTGATCGCCTCGACAAATAACGTTTGTGAACAAAGAACTTCATCGATCAAAAAGATGAAAATGAGGATATAAGAAAATACGAATGAAATGAAAATAAAGTCGGTCTCGTCTTAATTGAGGTTTGAATCGATAAATTGATAACCTTGATGTTTGACTTTCATTGACCAACAGACTAAAAAAATAGAATGGCCTCATATTCATCAAGACTTTAGTGATTTTGAATAAATTAACCAAGTCATGATTTTTGTGATGTCATCGGCCCCAAAATAAAGAAAATGGAATCGGAATGAAAATAAAGTTGGTCTCATATTGATCAAAATCAACAATTAATCAAGACGAAGTAAAAAACTCCTAAAACATACAACCAAAACAATATTCAATCGAAGAGACTAATTATAACAAAATCAAAATCAAGAAGAAACCAAAGGTCTAAGCAACAAGAATTCAAAAATGATTATCAAAATATCCGAATTGTTATCCACACATCAAAACAATTAGTAAATGTCTAAAACAATTTCAAAAAGAATCTAAATATAAACTTATATAAAATATATATAACAATTAGAAACCTAAAGCATATATGTACATTAAATATACATGAAAAGAAGCAATGCCCAGTAAGCAAGTATATTTATTTACAAATGATGTTACTTGCGAACCAACATGATACGCTTGGTATTAGTAGCCAAAGTAAAATACAAATTTAACCAATCCAAACATCAAACCTATTTATTCTAAAAAACCCAAACACCAATACATGGAAACCAATGTCTAACAACCAAGTTTAGAATATCAAAGATATACACAGATAAAGCCTATATAATCACATCACAAACCAATTACAATATCTGTTTTTTTTTACAAATAAGTAAAGTTATATAACTATATTATTAACACAAACCAATTGAAACCAAAATGTTATCTTAAAGTATAGTAATTAAATAAAAAGTAAAACCTATATATAATATCTAAGTATAGTAAATGACGGGAGAAAATTCAACCATGTATTTTCATTATAACCCTGCATCACAAATTCATTATTAGTAAAAAACTCAAACTATTTTCATTATAGCCATGTATGTTCATTATGATAAATAAAAATCTAACAAGCAGCATCACTACTTATAGGCAAGAAAATTGCAACAATAAATCTAAACGAATCCAGTTCAGTAGTGCATAAAACAACATTAAGTACTTGCTCGAAAACGTCACGGCAACAAAGTAGCGACCAACAAAAGCAACATAGCAATGCCCAGTGACACGAAAACAAACTTGAACCGTAGAAGTATACAACAGAAAATTTAACTTCGACTCGAGAACTAAATATGTGCAAAGGATAGCAGACACAAAATGAGCAGCAGTAATGTAATAAAATAACAGCAGCAGCTCCATATGCATCAACTTAAATCTCCGACAAAATGGAACAATCAACAGCAAGATAACAGTAGCATATATCGGAATCGAAATCAAACTCAAATCGACTACACATTGTACACAACCATTAGAACAACAAGCACTCCACATTTTGGCAAAAATATGATACAAAGAATCAGCACAATTCAGTGCCCAATAAAGACAACCCAGTTGGTCTCAAAACGAAAACACAGTAAGAAATCGAAATCGCAAACACGCCATAACAGTATACTTATCACAATTAACAAGTTTAAGATAGTGTTACCAACCGAATTTAAGATGCTTGCGCCGATTCAAAGTTTGTTGACGTCGACGTTAATGAGTCGTGTGGTGCAACAATCGAGCTGCTCTTGCTACTTTCACAGACGATGGTGTTCTTCGCGGCTAGACTCAACAGTTGAACAATCAGCTTTGCAGTGGAAAAACTGGAACTGTTTGAAACATGGGGTGCGGCTTTGAATGCGTTTTGATTGCAGGAAGTGGGCGATGCTGTGGAGTGATGTCGAAGTGAAGGTTGGATGAAGGATGAAAAATAGCAGGTTTTGTTTTCATGGAGTTGTTTATGGTTAGAGAAAAAACGAAGGTGTGTATGGGTATGGGTGATGAAGAAAGTGATTATTTGGAGATTTTTGAAGGTCTTTTGGTTCGTGAGATTTTTGGAAAGGAAGACAGATGCCTCTGTTATGAAGGAATCCTTGTGGAATGGTTTGTTTTTGTAGAGAACTTTCGCTACTTTTCTTGCTGCACTCTCCCCCTATTTCTCTTGCTTCTTTTTCTTTTAATCTCACAAACTTGGCCATTAAGTTTTTTTTGGCACAAATGTCTTGTTGTGTGCAGGTTGTAGGGTGGCGCCAGATTTTAAGGGCGTGGTAGCAGGATGAGCAGAGGATATATACAAAACCAAAAGAGTTCTGCTACCATCAAGTCTTTACACGATGGTTCCTGTTTTTGGCTTTTGTGACACAATTCTTCAAGTACAAGTAGCTGTACTTTAGGATCTCTCTCCTTGATCTGCTATATTTTTCAGGTCTGTACTTTTGCTTTTTTTCTTTTCACTCTGGCCTTTTATGTTCACACTCTCCCTATTTTGCTGAATCAGGCCTTGTTATTGTCTCTAAATTTGTGGCAGTGGGCCGTCTTTTTGAAGGAAGCTTTGGTATGTGGAATTGCACAGGCTCGTACGGTTGCTACCGAAGGTTGTCCTTGCGTGTGGCTTGCATTTGGCGTGGAAATGTTGACTGAAAGTGTGGTTTAATGTGTTTTGGTGTAAGAAGGTTTTGCGGACATTTTGTTGGGACTTTGGTTTAGTCACAACAGAACTTGGTGGCTTCTCTTTTTTGTTTGACAATAATAATGAAAATTGAAATAATAATAATAATAATAACAAGTCCTAAAATTAATCAAGATAAAATAGAATAACAATGATAATAATAAATTACTTAATAATAAATGATAACACTAAAAAGATAATAAAATAAAATTGATAATACTAAATATTGATGAAAGTGGTGACAATTAATAAAAAATAATAATAATAATAAAAATGACAGCAAAAATAAATGATAAAATGTTGAAAATAAGTAAATAAAAATGATAATAATAAAAAGAATAAAAATAGAAATAAATAACTAAAAAAAATAAAATAAATCAATAAAAAAGAAGTAAACTTTAAATTAAATTAGTGATTTAAAAGTAATAAAAAAAATTATAAATTAAAAGAAAAATTCTAAAACTTATAAAACAATTGACAAAAATGTAAATGGAAAGATGACGAAAAACGCATGATTGTGATTGATGAACTACAAAATTGCAATTGCACAGACAGACGACCTAAAATGATATGACAATGATCAGAGGATTTGAGGGTAAAATTTGGGGTGCAACAGTTGCCCCTATTTAAATATCTTCACCGGATGACAAGGGATATGGAAAGATGGTGAAAGATATTTAAATATAGATAACCGAAAATTTTGCCCTTAGATACGCTGATATGCAATGATATGAACCAAGCTAGTCTAGGATGCGGACATGCCATGAACTAGTACTATGGTACGAAGCCATGATGATGCAAAAATGCAGAAAAACAAGCAGACGACCGCAGGTGAGTAACACCGGGGAAGGGTGAAGGTTAGTATCCATGAGGTAAACTCACTGGGGATACACGCTGACTAACAAAAGAGACTCATTGGGGAGACTCAAAAGAAACAATGGGAATAGAAAAACTGAGGGGAAACCCTACAAGTTCTTACTGGAGGTAGGACACCAAAGAGGTGTTCTCCACTGGGAAAAGATCCAGGGAGGTAGACGACGCGGTTCATATGTGACCGGACGATACTGGGGGAAAAGACACAATCTTACTGGGCATGAAACCAGAAAGAAGACGTGATCACCACCGGGATCAGTTTGAAATAGGAGGATAGACATCCTACAAAGATTTTTTGGGGATTTCCTATACTGAAGAGTTCAAACGGGATCTTCAAGAAAAGCCAGAAAAGACAGAGGTAAACTCTGCGTCGGATGATGAAAGGTGACTGGACCTTTAGGCTGTGAATGAGGTTAATGAATAAAAAAATGTACCGGAACTGGTTGAGATAACAAATATGATTCCGTTTATGGAGGATGCCAGCGATGACTGGACTTTAGGTTCAAGCTTGACACGATTCAAGCAGGAACAAACTGAAATAAAAGCCTAAGGTGACTCGATTCAAACCAAAGACGGTGCCAATGATAATTGGACTTTGGGTTCAAGTTTGACACGATTCAAACAGGAACGAGATCTTAAACAAGAGACAATGTCCGACACGATTCGAACAAGGACAAACTGAAATAAAAGTCTAAGGTGACTCGATTCAAACCAAAGACGGTGCCAACGATAATTGGACTTTGGGTTCAAGTTTGACACGATTCAAACAGGAACAAGATCTTAAGACAAGAGACAATGTTCGACACGATTCGAACAAGGACTCGGTTCAGGTTTGACACGATTCAAACAAGAACAAGATCTTAAAACAAGAGACAATGTCCGACACGATTCGAACAAGGACTCGGTTCAAGTTTGACACGATTCAAACAAGAACAAACTGAAATAAAAGCCTAAGGTGACTCGATTCAAACCAAAGACAGTGCCAACGATAATTGGACTTTGGGTTCAAGTTTGACATGATTCAAACAGGAATAAGATCTTAAGACAAGAGACAATGTCCGACACGATTCGAACAAGGACTCGATTCAAGTTTGACATGATTCAAACAAGAACAAACTGAAATAAAAGCCTAAGGTGACTCGATTCAAACCAAAGACGGTGCCAATGATAATTGGACTTTGGGTTCAAGTTTGACACGATTCAAACAGGAACGAGATCTTAAACAAGAGACAATGTCCGACACGATTCGAACAAGGACAAACTGAAATAAAAGTCTAAGGTGACTCGATTCAAACCAAAGACGGTGCCAACGATAATTGGACTTTGGGTTCAAGTTTGACACGATTCAAACAGGAACAAGATCTTAAGACAAGAGACAATGTTCGACACGATTCGAACAAGGACTCGGTTCAGGTTTGACACGATTCAAACAAGAACAAGATCTTAAAACAAGAGACAATGTCCGACACGATTCGAACAAGGACTCGGTTCAAGTTTGACACGATTCAAACAAGAACAAACTGAAATAAAAGCCTAAGGTGACTCGATTCAAACCAAAGACAGTGCCAACGATAATTGGACTTTGGGTTCAAGTTTGACATGATTCAAACAGGAACAAGATCTTAAGACAAGAGACAATGTCCGACACGATTCGAACAAGGACTCGATTCAAGTTTGACATGATTCAAACAAGAACAAACTGAAATAAAAGCCTAAGGTGACTCGATTCAAACCAAAGACAGTGCCAACTATAATTGGACTTTAGGTTCAAGCTTGACACGATTCAAGCAGAAACGAGATCTTAAACAAGAGACAATGTCCGACACGATTCGAACAAGGACTCGGCTCAGGTTTGACACGATTCAAACAAGAACAAGATCTTAAAACAAGAGACAATGTCCGACACGATTCGAACAAGGACTCGGTTCAAGTTTGACACGATTCAAACAAGAACAAACTGAAATAAAAGCCTAAGGTGACTCGATTCAAACCAAAGACAGTGCCAACGATAATTGGACTTTAGGTTCAAGCTTGACACGATTCAAGCAAAAACGAGATCTTAAACAAGAGACAATGTCCGACACGATTCGACCAAGGACTCGGCTCAGGTTTGACACGATTCAAACAAGAACAAGATCTTAAAACAAGAGACAATGTCCGACACGATTCGAACAAGGACTCGGTTTAAGTTTGACACGATTCAAACAAGAACAAACTGAAATTAAAGCCTAAGGTGACTCGATTCAAACCAAAGACAGTGCCAACGATAATTAGACTTTAGGTTCAAGCTTGACACGATTCAAGCAGGAACGATTTTAAACAACAGGAAAGATGCCAGCGATGACTGGACTTAAGGTTAGACTTCTTGGGGAATACCAATTATCGTTGCAAAGAGGTTGAATAAAACCAGAGATAGATAAGTTTCTCATAAGAGACTGCCACTTATTGCCATGAAAGAACAAGCTTCTCCAAGAGAATGATACTTGTTGTTGGGTATAACTTCCAAAGAGATGTTGACATTACAACACTGCTGGAGAAATAATTGTCTTCAATGAGGATCTGTAAAAGATTCTTCCTGTGAGACACAATGCAAAATAAATGCACTTGAAAGTGGGTTCAGAAACCACACCTGCCAGGGACCAAGGTTCAGTCTATGAGCAAGCTAGAAAGAAACGGTCAAACAAGACTCCAATTGAGGAATGAACTCAACTGGGGATTTATCTTATCCGAATGTGGACAAAGATAACTGAAGCAACCATCATCCACGAGGATAAAACTCTGTGGGGCATTCAGAAGGAATGAACACTTTATGCCTAGGGCTGACGCCTCTATTGGAGAGAAAAGTGAACAACACAGGTAGATACCAGAAACATGTAGCAAAAGATGATAATATGCCATGCATATGAGTGCTTACGCCATGCTTATGCTTATGCTGACAAAACAGACAAGAAGTGAAACTGGAGATGAAATAAACATCTCGACGAGGATACCCAGCCAAACTCAAAAGGTTGGACCATCACTGGGGGTGAAGTAGCTTTACTTCAAGGTTATGTCCTTCTCTGAAGGAAAGAGTACTCCACTTGATATAGCATCTTGACCTCACTAGGAATACCATAATGAGTTTAATTTCTTCATTGGAGAGAAGAGATCCATTGGGAAGCGCCAAGATTAGCTGAAGAGACAACTTACTGAGAGCTGGCAGAGATGCCACAAAAGCTAAGTAGTTCTGCCTGACTCATCTGCCCCAGAGTACATGGTCTGTCAGAAGAATAGATCAAGAGGATTTTATAGAAAAATTGGCATACAAGGTGTTTTAATATCTTCAAACTCTTGGAGAGATTCACGAATTTCAGCCTGACTGCCCCTGATTGACTGCTTTGCACGACAGAGCCCGTGAACCAGTTATGTGTCTTGATCGAAAACCAAGATTGAAGCTAAGAGGTTAATTGGGTTCCGCTGGGGAAAATCATTATTCAAAGCCTAAGAGAAGGCTGTCTGACTGACTGACTCCGCATGGGAGAATCCTTATACAAAGCCTAAGAGGAGGTTGTCTGATAGTTTATACTCATCACGGAGTGTCTTGTACAAAGCTTAGATTAACAGCGTCTGCACAACAAAATCCTTGAGTTAATTATCCAGTCTGGTTATTGACAACTGGGGACTAAACTTGCCCCTGTCAGCTTGGTTAATCTGTGAAGAAGATGTCCCAGACTAGTTGACCTTTGAGAGGTTTGTCGAATCTCGACTTGACTGCTTCTGATTAACTGGTCTTGTGATGATAAGTCACCAAGAGGATTTTACAGAAGAATTAAAATGCTAGATGCTTCAATGTCTTCAAACTCTTGAAGAGATCAATGAGTCTTGACATAAATGCCCTAGTTCAATTGTATTTGCAATACAAAGTCCTTTAAACTGTGGTAGAAACAACTGGGGAACAAACTTGCCCCTGTTGATGGGTCATTGGAGTCCAAACTTGTCATAAAACGACCTCAAGAAGGTTTGCTCCAATATTCTGAACTTTGAAGAGTTCTGCCCCTGATTCAACAACTCTTGAAATGATGAATCAACAGCATCTTTCGCTTAATTGCCCCTTGACTGAGCTTCCTTTATCAAATCAAATTCCCTAACTGATTGCATTTGTCGGGATTCCTTTGATGTTGAATCATTTCACAAATAAGTATTGTTCATTTAAAATTGGCAATTTCAGTGCAAAAATTCATGCAAGCTTTTGAAATCAAGTTTTATTGATGAAAACACACACAGTGGAGTGATTAAATAATTAAAACAAAGTGGATTTGGTCATTTACAGAATGACAGATGAAGTGGTCAACGCACACAATTAGCAAAGATCATTAGGAGTCAGGTTAATCAACCTTGTTGTAGTATGCTTTCAAAACAACCTTACCTCAATTAAGTCTTTTAAGGGTTGTAACGTGGCTTGGTTCACGGTTTTATGAAACAAAGATAAAGGCTCAAAGTTTGTTAGGTACCCACCCCATCTTCGTGATGAACTCCAATCCTAAGCTCAGTTAACTTAAGATATACATTCAGGTTCCTACAGACTAGGAACGAGCTGATGATCATTGATGATGATTCAGACACCTTGGATAGCCAGTACTCCCTTGTAATATTTGGTTATCCTTTATTGCTGAGGTTCTGAGACTTTTTCTTGTCTTTGCTGGTTGAGGTCACGATACCTCTTCTTTTGATTTGATTGAGGTTACGATACCTCCCTTTGTTTGCGGTTAGGACCTCCTTTTTGTTTGATTGTTGCTTTTGAAACTCCTTTTTGGCTGTTGTACAAGTTCTTTTTGTATAAGGCAAAGTTCTGAGCTTCCCATCTTTCTTGGCTTTTTGCCTTGAAAGGGACTCGGCTCATCCTTTGATTAAGGATTTTTCAACGATCTTTCCTTATTTGTTGCTTAGATGAACAACTTGTACAACGCTAACTCATTTGATTTGAGAGCCGACTGGTGTCTTTGCATGAAGCGCTTACGTTCGAATGCGTAACCAAGTTAAACTGAGAACTACCCTACCCCAAGGTTGAGATTTTAAGGGTTTTTTGTATAAAGAAAGAAAACTCCTATTTCTAGGCTCGAAGGGTTAATGAGGGATTATCTTTCTTATTTCTCCAGTGTTTAGGAATTGAAACAATGCCTTACATCCTCGGCAAGGTTTAGTCAAAAGCATACCACAGTAATTATGGATAATATTTTCATCATCCTCCCCAATCTTTGCTTGAACAAAAGGATTGATAAGGGAAAAAATTTGTCTGTTTTTTTGTTTTTTTTTCTTTTGTCTTTATGAACACAAAAGTAAATGAGTGAAACGAATGGACTTAATCAAAAGATGCACAAACATTACATTAATCTTGCCAATTTGAAAGTACAATAATGCTTATAAGCAAATATAATTCAAACATGCAAAGAAAATACAACAAAAATGCTAAACAGCCAAATGATTGCCAGCTTTAGGGAATTGAAATTTCCTTCTTAATCTGCCAAGCTGAGATAATCATCTTCAGAGTTGATTGTCGAGATCCGCTTGAGAATCATCTTCACACATACTCTCAGAAAATTCTTCCACCTCAGAGTCTGATGAACCTGCCCGATTAGGCGAAGGTTTGCTGATTTGGATGCCTTGAGGCATGAATGAGAACATATCAGAGCCAAACAAAGTCTGAACCTAGCTTCTGAGTACCCTAAGTCTTCAACTGAATGCCTCTGTGCCCCAGCATGATGGTCACAACGAACGAGTCTAAAAAAGACAACTTCAAAAGCTACTTCAAGTCCAATGATGGCTTCAGGAAGCCGCCTGGGTTACAGACAAAGGACGGACACGACTCAAGGCTGAGAAATACAAATGCAATGCAAATGACATGCAATGAGAATGCAATGATAATGCAAGCCAAATGGTTTCAAGGAACTCAAAGACCAACTGCGAACATCTTGGAAACTGAAGAGTTTTGTTTTAAAATCCATGATCTCTAAGGATCTTCGCAAAGAAAAGAACTTCTGAGTTCTTTGAAATCATTAATGGATGCGAGGAGATGTATGCAATGCCCAAACACGGGCACACCAAACATAGATATATGCACACGCAAAAGCACACAAGCACACACATATGTAGACTGGTATTCACAGATATGCACAAACAAACATATACAGATATTCACAGATATGCACACACAAATAAAAGAGGACCTAAGTTTGAAGATCACAAGCATGGAGCCATGGTCTACCCGTCCCAAAAGGTGTGTACTATGGGTTTTCCTCTACAGAACAGGGTTTTAAAAAGTTCCCAGAGTCGACAACCCATCTTTCGGATTTTATCGACTTTCCAATTGCTTGGTGATCGATAAAATTCTCAAGAGAGTCTCATCTGAGTGTAGTATCACGTAGCAACCATTTGGGATTGCTCCCTCACAGTCATCGCACTACGTCCTAAGTATGCGAAGTTGGGTTAAAGGGATAACTAAAGGTCATCAATATCTCTGGCTCCTAGGTCGAAAGTAGTAACGTATTCACGATTGCTCATTCAACATATACAACTTTCAAGAGGGCCTCAACTGAGCGTGGACTTCAAGTTCCCTTCTTTGGGATTTCTCCCTCGAAGTTCCCTTGACTATGTTCACGATTCCTAAACATATGTGTTCTCTCAAGCCCGGGTTAGGACTTATCTCACCACTCAATAGTAGTACCCTGCACACAGAAAATCCAGTACAGACAGAGATATATACAAATATATACAGATATACAGATATCACAGATGTATACAAGTAAACAAGCAAGACATAAATAACACAAGCGAAAAAACAAGGTAGGCTTAACCCTCAAAAATAGAGTGTCCCCAGTGAAGTCGCCATTTCTGTTGCGGTGAAAATCGAATAACAAGCTATTAATTAACTTGCATCATTTTCTTTTACAACCGACTTTGATTTATCCAAAGGAAAGGTTCAAGATCGTTAGAAAAACCTAAAATGGGGGAGATCTAAGGTTCGGGGGTTGGTTATACAAAGGGAAGGTATTAGCACCCTAAGTATCCGTAGTACTCTACGGGAACCTCTTGTTTAATGTGTGTTAAGTTATGTTTGCTTGCTGAAAGGAATCTGTACTAAGGTAAAGAACTAAAGATATGTACACTAAGTTTGCTCGCCAAGACGTCGCATCTTGTGCCTACGTATCTGACTAAAGAATCAGAGCAACCGTAGTTCACCTAACTAAGGGTGAAAGAAAAGGAAACATTGACTATGGCCAACGTTCCAAAGGGAATGAGCATAAGCTCACGTAGAGTCCACGATAACTCTCTAAGTCTACGTTATGAAGGGAGGAAGTGAATTCTCATGATAGTGAGAACCACACAAAGTTCATGATAACTCTGTAAGTCTGAGTAAAAGGTAAATTGAGTTCTCATGATAGTGAGAATCACATGGAGTTCATGATAACTCCATCCTATTACTAAACTATGAGGGAAACGGCTCTAATGAGGCCAAGGAGGAAATGGGAAAGGTTTGTGACTTAGGAGTCAAAGTGAAAAACTTTCCTTTGAAAGGAGGGTCAAATGAGTCAAGTATGAATATACAGTGAACAATATGAATATGAATAAGTATAATAATCAGGGTAATATTTGATAGAAAATAAAATCCAGATAATATTGACAGAAAGTAAAGTCAGTGGTTAATTGATTTAATTTATTGGATCGTTGAATCGGGTCCAATGTAGTGCTAAACCGTCGTAACACAGTCTATGAGAAAGACCATGCTATAGGAGGATGCACAGTTGATCTTTGTGCTAAGACACGATGGAGAAATGATATTGAGGATCATTCTCCAAAGAAATTGTGCCACACGAAAAGAAAAGGTAAAGACCCCGTCTTAAATCACAAACTCTCGTTAATTTATCGAAGGTAACCTATCACGATCCCAAAGTATAGAAAGAGATCTTGATGATCACTCACTACAGATTTAAAATAATGAAGGTTGATCGCCTCGACAAATAACGTTTGTGAACAAAGAACTTCATCGATCAAAAAGATGAAAATGAGGATATAAGAAAATACGAATGAAATGAAAATAAAGTCGGTCTCGTCTTAATCGAGATTTGAATCGATAAATTGATAACCTTGATGTTTGACTTTCATTGACCAACAGACTAAAAAAATAGAATGGCCTCATATACATCAAGACTTTAGCGATTTTGAATAAATTAACCAAGTCATGATTTTTGTGATGTCATCGGCCCCAAAATAAAGAAAATGGAATCGGAATGAAAATAAAGTTGGTCTCATATTGATCAAAATCAACAATTAATCAAGACGAAGTAAAAAACTCCTAAAACATACAACCAAAACAATATTCAATCGAAGAGACTAATTATAACAAAATCTAAATCAAGAAGAAACCAAAGGTCTAAGCAACAAGAATTCAAAAATGATTATCAAAATATCCGAATTGTTATCCACACATCAAAACAATTAGTAAATGTCTAAAACAATTTCAAAAAGAATCTAAATATAAACTTATATAAAATATATATAACAATTAGAAACCTAAAGCATATATGTACATTAAATATACATGAAAAGAAGCAATGCCCAGTAAGCAAGTATATTCATTTACAAATGATGTTACTTGCGAACCAACATGATACGCTTGGTATTAGTAGCCAAAGTAAAATACAAATTTAACCAATCCAAACATCAAACCTATTTATTCTAAAAAACCCAAACACCAATACATGGAAACCAATGTCTAACAACCAAGTTTAGAATATCAAAGATATACACAGATAAAGCCTATATAATCACATCACAAACCAATTACAATATCTATTTTTTTTTACAAATAAGTAAAGTTATATAACTATATTATTAACACAAACCAATTGAAACCAAAATGTTATCTTAAAGTATAGTAATTAAATAAAAATTAAAACCTATATATAATATCTAAGTATAGTAAATGACGGGAGAAAATTCAACCATGCATTTTCATTATAACCCTGCATCACAAATTCATTATTAGTAAAAAACTCAAACTATTTTCATTATAGCCATGTATGTTCATTATGATAAATAAAAATCTAACAAGCAGCATCACTACTTACAGGCAAGAAAATTGCAACAATAAATCTAAACGAATACCAGTTCAGCAGTGCATAAAACAACATTAAGTACTTGCTCGAAAACGTCACGGCAACAAAGTAGCGACCAACAAAAGCAACATAGCAATGCCCAGTGACACGAAAACAAACTTGAACCGTAGAAGTATACAACAGAAAATTTAACTTCGACTCGAGAACTAAATATGTGCAAAGGATAGCAGACACAAAATGAGCAGCAGTAATGTAATAAAATAACAGCAGCAGCTCCATATGCATCAACTTAAATCTCCGACAAAATGGAACAATCAACAGCAAGATAACAGTAGCATATATCGGAATCGAAATCAAACTCAAATCGACTACACATTGTACACAACCATTAGAACAACAAGCACTCCACATTTTGGCAAAAATATGATACAAAGAATCAGCACAATTCAGTGCCCAATAAAGACAACCCAGTTGGTCTCAAAACGAAAACACAGTAAGAAATCGAAATCGCAAACACGCCATAACAGTATACTTATCACAATTAACAAGTTTAAGATAGTGTTACCAACCGAATTTAAGATGCTTGCGCCGATTCAAAGTTTGTTGACGTCGACGTTAATGAGTCGTGTGGTGCAACAATCGAGCTGCTCTTGCTACTTTCACAGATGATGGTGTTCTTCGCGGCTAGACTCAACAGTTGAACAATCAGCTTTGCAGTGGAAAAATTGGAACTGTTTGAAACATGGGGTACGGCTTTGAATGCGTATTGATTGCAGGAAGTGGGCGATGCTGTGGAGTGATGTCGAAGTGAAGGTTGGATGAAGGATGAAAAATAGCAGGTTTTGTTTTCATGGAGTTGTTTATGGTTAGAGAAAAAACGAAGGTGTGTATGGGTATGGGTGATGAAGAAAGTGATTATTTGGAGATTTTTGAAGGTCTTTTGGTTCGTGAGATTTTTGGAAAGGAAGACAGATACCTCTGTTATGAAGGAATCCTTGTGGAATGGTTTGTTTTTGTAGAGAACTTTCGCTACTTTTCTTGCTGCACTCTCCCCCTATTTCTCTTGCTTCTTTTTCTTTTAATCTCACAAACTTGGCCATTAAGTTTTTTTTGGCACAAATGTCTTGTTGTGTGCAGGTTGTAGAGTGGCGCCAGATTTTAAGGGCGTGGTAGCAGGATGAGCAGAGGATATATACAAAACCAAGAGAGTTCTGCTACCATCAAGTCTTTACACGATGGTTCCTGTTTTTGGCTTTTGTGTCACAATTCTTCAAGTACAAGTAGCTGTACTTTAGGATCTCTCTCCTTGATTTGCTATATTTTTCAGGTCTGTACTTTTGCTTTTTTTCTTTTCACTCTGGCCTTTTATGTTCACACTCTCCCTATTTTGCTGAATCAGGCCTTGTTATTGTCTCTAAATTTGTGGCAGTGGGCCGTCTTTTTGAAGGAAGCTTTGGTATGTGGAATTGCACAGGCTCGTACGGTTGCTACCGAAGGTTGTCCTTGCGTGTGGCTTGCATTTGGCGTGGAAATGTTGACTGAAAGTGTGGTTTAATGTGTTTTGGTGTAAGAAGGTTTTGCGGACATTTTGTTGGGACTTTGGTTTAGTCACAACAGAACTTGGTGGCTTCTCTTTTTTGTTTGACAATAATAATGAAAATTGAAATAATAATAATAATAATAACAAGTCCTAAAATTAATCAAGATAAAATAGAATAACAATGATAATAATAAATTACTTAATAATAAATGATAACACTAAAAAGATAATAAAATAAAATTGATAATACTAAATATTGATGAAAGTGGTGACAATTAATAAAAAATAATAATAATAATAAAAATGACAACAAAAATAAATGATAAAATGTTGAAAATAAGTAAATAAAAATGATAATAATAAAAAGAATAAAAATAGAAATAAATAACTAAAAAAAATAAAATAAATCAATAAAAAAGAAATAAACTTTAAATTAAATTAGTGATTTAAAAGTAATAAAAAAAAATTATAAATTAAAAGAAAAATTCTAAAACTTATAAAACAATTGACAAAAATGTAAAGGGAAAGATGACGAAAAACGCATGATTGTGATTGATGAACTACAAGATTGCAATTGCACAGACAGACGACCTAAAATGATATGACAATGATCAGAGGATTTGAGGGTAAAATTTGGGGTGCAACACCAGCCTTAGGAACACCCAACTATACTCAGTTGTACATGTCCCATTATGTTGATTGACACCACTCTGCGCAGTCTTCACAACAATCTGCACCCTTGCAGTAAAAGACCATAGACAACAGCCTTAACTCCCCCTGACATAAACACCCAATGCTCCTTATGAAGGAGAATACTTGACACCAGATGAAATTGCCACATTCTCAACCTAATTTCATCATGTTTATGGTCTGCCAAGTCCAATATAAACGCCCACTTGATTTTGAATATCTCGCATATTCCATAACAAAGGTCATTAGATCACTTGCAACACAAGATAGGGGCTGCCACCACCATTTACTTGTATTAGAAGAACCCTCCACATCTTCAGCCATTCTGATCAGATCATCCCACTTTAGACAAAGATGTTGTAACATCATGTAGGACATCAGCATTAGATCACAGCTCACATCTTCTCAGGTTGTCATCTTCAAAAATCAAGCTACTCCATCATGGCCACAAAAATAAATATCCATCCACAGATATGCATAATCCGCTAGACAAATACTCAGTCTCCCGTCAAAGTATCTACTATTAGACAGAATAAGATTACCTCCTCACACAAGGCATGACATTTTGTCTGACATTCTTTACTGCACACTTGTAACACAACTAACTTTCTTGGCTGAAAACTCAACACCTTCGAAGTGTTGTTCCAACATCAGATCTGACAACTTTCTCAATCATCCAACAATAATCATGATGTTACCCATCATCATTCAAAGGACTTAGTGCACATCGAAGAAGCTCCCAATAAAACACAGCCAGATCAGCTTATTCAGGTTAACAAAAACACCTGACCACCATAAACTAGCACACCCTCTCTGAAGTAAGGAGTCTAGACTGCAAATTAGTATACTCACATACTACCCTCTTGATTTGTTATCTTCACATGCTCCAAAACTCCACACCTTGCCAGGCTGATCGACTATTTGGATCAATCGATGAATATCGACCCTCAGACTTTCAAGCAATCAATACCTGATCTACTTCAGTCTTCACTACTTTCTCCATCCAAGGCAGACCTTCTACTTCATCATTCTCCCGTATGACTATGTAGACGCTCCTTAGGCACAATGTAGGCACCAAGCTCCTGAATCAGAGCATAAACATCCTTGACCAAGGATATCCAACCTAGATAATGTCCCAACACAAGTTAGAGCATCTGCCACACACCAAGAAATCATCACCATGATTCTTGATATGCTCCACCAACTGGACTTACTATTGCATAGTGATCCAAAGACCTAGAGACTTAAACTCTCATCCACCTTCAAGAAGAATAATCTCCTTGAGTCTTCAACTCATCACCCTTCTGCCCAAGAGTAACTTGTTCCAAGACAAACCTCAATAATAACCAGCTGCCACACTCTGATTATCTTGATTCTTCGAACCCACTTCTGAGATCAACCAATCGCCACAGTTTGATCACCTCAAGCATGAATCCTCATATGAAAACAGCCAAATGCCACATTTTGACCTTTTTCACGTTTGTCAGAACTCTCACAAAGATATCCTGATCCACCAACGAAACCAGATCTTCAAGACACATGTTCCAATTGCTCAATAGCAAACACACTTAGACTCCCTAAGCCATGGTCATGTAACATCTTCTCCTTCCTGCAGCTCCCGCAAACTGCCATGAGAACGATCTTTTTGAAGCATCCATAACTTTCATTACTGTAGATCACCTCTATCTTAAGCTGATGTGCCACATCACCAGCTGAGACTTCTGATGTTAAGCTAGATGTCAGAACATTATGACATCCAATTGTTGAATTCAGCTCTTCCTTCTGCCACTCAAAAGAACCTCCTTCCTATGCAGAAACAGATTTCCATGCTCTCATAGACTTGATTCAACAATCAAGTTTGAGTAGACAACCTCCATCCTGCTTATAAACTCCAAAGACTTCAAACCTACCACATCTGAATCTTCAGAAAATAAGTAGTTCAAGACTACCCCATAGCAATACTAAAGAAGGTCACTTTCCTTAGTAGAGCCGTCAGTAGAAAGCCAGAGATAACTGCCCCTTATCCTCGACCTTCACAACCAGAGCAACCACCATGCTTCAAACCACTTAGATAAACTGATCCAAGCTGTAACCATCAAGATTATGATGTATTCATAGTCTTCCATCTTCCACAGCTGCAGTAACTTGCGTAACACACTCTTCCAGAAGCTTCTTCTTATAAGCACAAGGTTCAGACCTTTTGTCTAACTTAAGAGTGATAATTGCCATCCTTCTGCATCTAAAGCCATACCATAGATAATCTGCTACTGCACACAGACTCGTGGATGCATTTTCCCTATAATATTGTCCTCAGACAGTTTAGCTCAATCAAGGATCATCTCCTTCTCTTCTGCTATCAAGATTACTACCTTTTCTTCAACCAGCTCCAGCATAAACTACTGATGTGTAGTATGATGTCGAGACATTGACATATTAAGGTCAGCTTCTGTCTTGATGAAACTTCCTCCTCCTTAGGTCACCACAACTAAGCTTAAGAGATAACTTATCAAGATCTTCACTCCCGCATGAAAGATTTGACAGTGATCCTCTTTTGCTTTGGCTCTACCCTCTTCTTTCACCATCAAGAAAGAAGATAAAGAAGGAATCAGATTGGTCTTCAATGTCTGACTTGAAATATATTCGACTTCTGATCCTTTCATGTCAAGCCGTCTTTTGAAGATCCCTTCACCTTCTGAACACTTCTCTCCCAAATAAGGATGTGAGATAATCCTCAAGTAACGTTGGCCTTTCCAACCAACAGGTTAAACCTGTCTTGCAAAAACTACAACCTCTAAGACTATCCTACTGAGGAGACCAAACCCTAATGTCTTTCCAAGAGAATACCTTCCTAGAATCTCACCTCCAGAGATACAAGACCCGACCAGGGTTACACAGATACCATGAAGCGGAACACACAACACCTCCTCAATAACCTTCAGGCACCATAAACCACGTGTCAACACACTCACAACAGCAGATCTTATGAATATTCCATCCTTCACTTTAAGGGATCATACAAACACTATATGAACTAACCAAGTCCACCTCTCAGCAGCACTATCTTCCTTGCTCAAGAACCAGAAAGTATCTTCCCTAGATCTCATCCAGAAACAGACAGGATGCCTGCTCTGATACCAATTGAAATTCTGGTACAGACATGTGATGTCAAGTGCAATGTCACAACATCAATATCTGTTGTATGAACAAGTCAATAATAGAAACAGAAACGCATAAACCACACACAAGGATTATTCACCTAGTTCGGTCTAACAACCTACATCTGGGGGCATACCAAGCCAGGAAGGAAGTCCACTATTAGTAGCATCAAATTACAGACTCAACAAACCAGTTGACGATCTACCTAATTTAATAACTACCCAATGACCCTTCTATCTAAGTTCTCCCTAGATAAGAGACTCCATCTCACTCCCAATCATCGCAATGATGTCTAGCAGTCAACATCCCAGTCACTGCATCAACAACTTGATTTCCAAAACAAACTCTCCAAACACATAAAAGAGTAGAAGACACACTTCCATGACTCACCTTGGAGTTGCTTCAAAGCTTCCTCCAAGAACAATACAAAACTCATTACCTACAGGTTTCTGAGCAAGAACACAGTGACCATCTCACAACCCGAGTGGTTCACTTAGACAAAACCCTAATGATCCACATCTTGGACCCGTCCCTATTCTAGGTTACAAACATTATATTTATAGCTTTTTTCCAACTGGATTTGGGCCTTCAAATCATATCAAATCTTCTGCTACCAATCTGCAAAAGATTCTGCTACTAAATAGATCTTCAATTAAATCTTCCAATTATTCTCCATATCTTTATGCATTAAATTAGTAACAAACTAATATTCTTCAAAACTGATTGCACCAGAATATATCTCACCCTTGATCTTCGCCTGCAATCTCTGATTCTCTTTAGCAGAATATCTCATTCACACCAGAAACATGTGCAACCCTAATTAATCATCTCAGACCTGATGTTCACTACTGATGTCACGACATCGGGTGTAACATCAGCACACAGCTGCAACCCTTACCAACCAGAATGTTTCCTAATCATATCAATCATGTTAGAAGCTCATGTTGCAACATCAACCATGACATTAACATTGGTTTTAACAAAATTTTAGCTAATCACTAGAACTTACAACTTTCTCAAGAAAGTTCCAATCCACTGAATCAAACGCCTTCTCGAGATCCACCTTGAACAAAATCGTTTCTTTTTTCTTCCGCTTTGGTTTGTCCAGAATTCCATTAGCAATGAGGATGCCATCCCAAATTTGCCTCCCTAAGATAAAAGCCGACTGCGATTCTGATACCACAGACCCCATTTCTCTCCTGAGTCTATTTGATAACACTTTTGCGATCACCTTGTAAATGCATCCGATTAGCGAGATTGGTCTATAGTCATCTAATTTTGTAGGGTTTTTCTTCTTCGGGATCAACACGATGAAAGAAGAGTTAGCCCCTCTAACTATTTTACCATGATCATGAAATTCTTTTAAAACTCTAAGGAAGTCGCCTTTGATTTCGGACCAGAATTCCTTTATAAATCCCATGTTTACTCAATCTTGGTCTGGACTTTTTGAGTTGTCACAGCCCCAAACCGCACTACGTATTTCCTCCTCTGTGAATTATTTGACCAGTTTCTTCTATTCTGCCTCAGATAATTGATTGAAGTTCAAATTAACCTCTGTGATTCCAATATTTCTTGCCCCGAAATGCCTTTGAAAGTGGTCTTGAATAACCTTCTTCACTTCTTCCACTTCTGACACCCTTCTTCCATTAACTTCAAGCGTCGTAATTTCATCATCTCGCCTCCTCTTATTGATGCATCCATGAAAATATTTAGTATTTGCGTCGCCTTCTTTTAACCATTTGATTCTTGATTTCTGCCATTGGATGTTACTATTTAGATTTGAAATTCTGCTCAGAACAACCAATTTCTCCCTTTTATCATTGGATTCTTCAGTTGACAGACCCTCTATTTCTTCTTTACGTTCTAGCCTATTAACATCTTCCTTGATAGCTTTGATTTTATCTTCAAGGTTCTGAGTATGGTTTTTATGCCACTCCTTCAATCCTTATTTTATTTGCTTGAGTTTCTCATTGAGAACGATCATCCCCCATCCTTCTACCGATATCTTTCTCCAGTATTCCTTTATGAAGTTGTGATATCCTTCTATTTCCGACCAACAAGATAGCATCCGAAATGGCTTCGGCCCCCAGTTCTATTTCCAATCTTTCAAAATAATAAGACAGTGGTCAGACAGTCCTTTGTCGATGCAACTTTGCTTGCTGTCTGGCCACTCGTTAACCCATGACTCGAATACCAGAATTCTGTCTAATCTGCTCATAGCCAAACCTTCCATCCTTGACCAACTGAATCTTCTACCGTGAAGTGGAAGATCTATCAGATCTCTCTCGATTATGAAGTCATCGAAATCCTCCATTTCTCTCGATCTTGAACTCACGCTTCTCCTTTTTCTTTCTGAAGAATTCCTAACCGCGTTGAAATCTTCTACCACACACCACTTATCCCCGCTTTTTGCCTTAATCTCAGATTTTAGTTCGTTCCATAGCCTTCTTTTCATGTTTACGTCACAAGGAGCGTAGATATTCACGACATTAATCAACAGCTTCGACTCTCCCCATTCTCCAATCACCCATATGAAATGATCTCTGACTATTTTTATTTTTACAGACAAATTTTTTTTGTCCCAGATAGTAAGAATTCCTCCTGAGTTGCCTTCTGACAGTTTGAATAAGAAGTCGCATTCTGCCGAGCCCCATAAACGAGTACATAAGTTCTTGTCTATCATTTCCATCTTTGTTTCTTGAATACACGACATTTTTGGTTTATGAATTTGAATTATGTTTTGAACTTCATTTTTCTTAGCTAGACCCCCCAAGCCTCTTACATTGTAGCTAACCAGATTCATCAAAACTTGAGAAATTAGCCGCCCTGATACACCTCCTGATCTCAAGGTTTGGTATCCACCTCCTTCATTCTTACTTCCAGTTCCTGGAGAATTTCCCCTTCTTCACCTTTATAGACTAACCCGTATTGTTTCCCAAGACCCCATATATCCTTAGCTACTTCTTTTGCTTCTCCGTGCAGTAAAACCCAGTTCCTCTTTTCACTCTCATTATCAGCAAGGATGAAATCATAATTAGAACTGGCCTGTTTTTGTTGAAGACTTCGATGTATACAATTATAGTTTGAGTTCATTTTCTTTCCTCTTCTCCGCGCTTTCCTTTTCTCCCTCATGATTGATAGCCTTCTCCTTCTTCTTTCTTTGAAAACTCTTGCCTTTTCCTTAGCTTTGTCAATAGTCTTTGTTATTCCTTCACTGCCTATCCCTGATGTTTCCGAGTGACGCTTCTCCCTGATTTTCTGCCTGTTCGAATACTAGGTTGCATCGTGACATTGTAGAGGTGGTGGAGTGATTTCACCTCCTTGGTGTTCTTGGTTTCTTCCATTTTTTTAATCAAACAAATCGTTTACCAAGTGATCTGGGTTATGGCCCGACCCATTTGTTTTAGTGGTAACTGGATTAATATTTTTCATCTAGTCTGCATCGTAACCAACACTACGAGTTGGGTTTTTACTGCATGGCCCAGTTGGATCTGTCATTGTGCTGTCAATAATTTTGGCTTTTTCTTGGTTATCAAACCCTGTCTTTATTATCGACCTAAATTGAATAATTCCACCTTCAACCAAATTTACTTGGTTTGGTGGTTCCCCATTTTCTATATTGCCAACATCTACACTATCTCTCTCCTCAATTATTTCACCTGAATTATTGCCTTTTTCCAAAACCTTTGTCCTTGTATGTTCTGTTGTCGACGCCGTTTGAAGATTTTCCTGCTGTAATTATTCTCTCTCTCTCTCTCTCTCTCTCTCTCTCTCCTTGCTGCTATCATTACCTCTGAAAAATTATCTTTCTTCATTAAATGCTCATAATTACTTTCCATTTTTTGAAGACACATTTCGTCTTCCGATTCTTCAGACGATTCCAGGATGAAAGTTTCTTCCGATTTTACAGATTCTTCATCGTCTTCTCCATTTAGATCTTCATCTGATTCGTTGACTTCTGCATTCGAATGACATTCACAGACCTCCTCTGTGATACAAACGGGAAATATATCATTGTTTATTTGTATTTTGTTGATTTGTTAATGGCTTCTATTAGTGATGTTCTGATGTACAATCTGGCCACATTTAATCTCTCTATCTCTTCTGTAGCTCGGTCTATTTTGATCAGTCTTCCAAATGAAAAAGAAAATATTGTAAATGTCTTCTTTCTCCATGCATGTAATGGAATGCCATAAACTTTGACCCAAGTGAATCTTGCTCCTCACGCATCTCTTGGTTCCCATTCTCTGATTATGTTGAATTCTTCTTGAAAGAAACTTTTTGAATCCTCTATCAGACTCTTCAGATCCTCATTATCATCTACTTTTAGGAACACCTTTTCACCTCCAAGTGGTATGAATTTCAGATATGTGATTCCTTCCTCGCTCATTCGCCTCTGCAACGAAGGTATTTCGTCTACCTTTATGACAAAACCTGTGAAGCCAGACTTTGCCCACCTCATCTCGTTGTCATTGACTGTTAGTGAAATTCATATGCTTTCTTTGTCTCTCCTAGCCATATAGTTTCCTTTTTGTAGCCATACCTTTTGGTGCTTTGGTTCTATTTGCTTTAGTGCTTCTGCATAACTTAATCCTTCTCTTCTATCACTATGCCAATTTCTTGATTTGGATATGTATAGTGCCTTAGTTGTCGTGTTGTCGCATTCAGCTTCGCGTTTCTCCCTTCCTGTCTCAATCTCTTTTCTCTCCTTTGTGCTTCTACCTTGATCTGATTTCCTGTTGGGTTTCTTGAATTTGGATAAATTTATCCAAGTCTAGTATGATCCGAACCAAATGCCACTAAGTTGTTCTTCCAGCCATTTCTCATCGGATATCTCTGAATATCGGACGAAACCAAAAATTCTTCCACTTTTATTCCTTTTTTTTGCGATGTATACGTTAGTCACTTTCCCCTATTTTTCGAATACTCTCTCCACTTCTCTGTCAGTGATGTCTTCTGGTAGATTGTTGACGTAGCAAGTTGTCGTTTTACTATGATCTGTGTTGTCTTGATCCGTCCAGTTTCTTCTCCTTCTTCTTGGCCTCACTAAGGGCCAGTTACCAAGCTCTCTCCTATTCTCTCTCATGTTCTGCTATTGAACAATAATAACAATTTGTTATGATAGTTAAGAAAAATGAAAATGAGAGAATATTATTTTTTTAATAAATATTGTTCTGGACTGGACCAATGGCTAGACATGGCCCAATCCGCTTCTGCTCCAGAGCGGCCCAAATTGCCTGAGTCCAATCCACGAAAGGGAAAAAGTTACCTTTCTGCCCCTCAAACCGGGAAAGGAACACATCGTTCCTCCCCAGAATTACTGCCCGTTACGAGCGGCTTCATTGCTCCCCGAACAGTTAAGGGCAGGTGCCCGAAACTACGCTTATGCCCGACATAACGGCTAGTTTCAGGCACCCCTGCCCGACATAACGGCTAGTTTGGGCAGTTACCTATTCTTCGGGAAAACGGTTATTTCGCCCCGAAAATAGGACCGTTGGCCACGCGCTGGCGGCTCTATATAAACCCTCTCGCTTGAGAGGGTCAGGTATCCAATATTCACCCTACAAACTAATACTTTGTACTTGCCCCTTTTCTCCGACCCTTTCTTACTTGAGCGTCGGAGTACCTTGCAGGTACACCCCCTCCTCTCCATACGACCAGCATCCCTGACGCACTTGGTGGCCTACTTCTACAGGATCTGATCCAGCCTTCACGATCAGTGGCGCCGTCTGTGGGAAACATTGTTCTCCCCATCTTTCTTTCCTCCGAAACCGAAGATCAAAACAATTCTTAAAGATCATCACAATCATGGCCTCCCAAGATCACACCAAGGATGCTCTCCAAACCATCATCCTCCCCGTCAACAAATCTGACGTTGACGGCCATTCATCTCTCCTCCGAGATACCTGTTTCCTCAGGGACGGAGCCACTGCTTCTCCTTCCCCTGCCCCTGCTAATCGCCCAACGCCGACCCGATCATGGCAGCCCTCCTGGAGGCAATCAACAAAACCAACACCCTGATCCTGCAGCAAAACGAAAGGATCGGGGCGTTAGAAGAGTCCAACCGTCCAAGATCCCCTCCTCCGTGGAGGAACCAGCGACGGTCAAGGAGCCCGCAGCCTCGGAGAGACATCGACCAAAGACTGCGCCAAGAGCCTGATCCTCGCGCGGCCCGGAAGCGTGACCAGATTTCCCCGCGTGACCAGCATTCTCCCGGCCACAAGAGGACTTGAAGGAACGAACAATCTCCCCCGGTCAAGTCTAAAGGCCGGGCCCGTTCACCTTCTCCCCGAAGGAACCGCTCACCTTCTCCTCAAAGGAACTGCTCTCCTTCTCCTCGAAGGAACCGTTCTCCTTCTCCCCTGAGGAACCGCCGCCGCGAGCGCCCCCTTCGGTCCCCATCATACACCAGTTCTAGCAGCGACGACGAGCCTCGCGGCCCGTTGTCCCAGGAGATCTTAGCTACCTGTCTCCCAAAAGGCCTGAAGAAGCCCCGTCACTGGGCACGTACGATGGAACCACTGACCCCGACGAGCACATCGAGAACATCAATGCGCTGTTAGACTACCGCGGCGTACGGGGCGCCATCAAATGCCGACTGTTTTCGACCACGCTCCGAAAGGGAGCGATGACATGGTATAAGCAACTGCCCGAGGAGTCCATTACCTCGTGGAGACAACTGGGCAGGATGTTCTCACGGCATTTCACAGCATCTCGCCGTCACCCCAAAACTGAGGCCTCCCTTGGGGCCATAATCCAAGGAAAAGACGAACCTCTCCGTGAAATGAAAGTCCGAGCATCTGATCAACACGAGCTCCAAAAAGATGACCATGCTTGATCAGGCCCAAAAGGGCTTCGTTCCCATCTCCTTCTACCGGGAAGAGCTCCTCGGGGGATCCCCGAACTCAAGCATACCTTTGCTCGTCAGAGCTCGAATGGCGAACTTCGACGTTCGCAGAATCCTCGTCGACCAGGGCAGCTCGGTCGACATCATGTACTCCCAGCTGTTTTCAACACTTCAGCTGGACGAATCGCACCTTACCCCCTATGTAGGGTCTGATTTACAGGGATTCAACGGATCAGTGACCAAGCCATAGGGATACGTCAAACTGATCGTGACCTTTGGATCAGCTGAGACGACCAGATCCATCAAGGTGCAATTTCTGGTAATCGACTGCCCGTTGCTTTACCAGAGCATTTTCGGAAGGCCAACTCTGGCCGAGTTGGTAGCGGTGCCCTCAACAGTCCACCTGAAGATAAAGTATTACACTTCGAAGCTGCACGACGGTGTTTCGAGGCAGCTAAGCCTCTGCCCCAGGTCGACTCCATCGACCTCGACAGTCGTTTCCCCGAAGAAGACCAACCAGAGGAACGAGCATCTTCTGCCAACCCGTCTACATCGTCCAACAGCAGCTCCCATCCGATGTGCCCTATCCCGGATGGCAACTTCGAGATCATTCTGTTCGGTGAAGACCCCCAACGGGGAGTGAAGAATGGAGCAGACCTGCCCGACATTGCGAGGAAGCAGCTCAAAGCATGCCTCCAAGAGAATGCCGACCTCTTCGCATGGAGCACCGTCGAAATGCCCGGCTTGGATCTGTCCATCGCCTGCCACCAGCTGACAATCGACCCGGCCGTCAAGGCCGTAGCACAACATAGGAGAAAGCAGTCTCTGGAGAAAACGGAGGCTGCTGAAAAAGCTGTAAAGGACCTCCTCGAGGCCAAATTTATTTCGGAGGCCAAGTACATCACTTGGCTGTCCAACGTTGTACTAGTTAAAAAATCTAATGGAAAATGGCGCATGTGCATTGATTACACCGATCTCAATAAGGCATGCCCGAAGGATGCCTACCCCCTCCCCAATATTCATAAACTTGCTGATAATTCTGCTTGTTTTAAACTTTTATCATTCATGGACGCCTACTCGGGCTATAATCAAATTCCGATGGCAATGTCCGACAAAAAATATACGGCCTTCATGACCGAATCGGGCAACTATTACTACAACGTAATGCCCTTCGGCATGAAAAACGCCAGAGCAACCTACCAAAGAATGATGAACAAGGTATTCCTGGGAGAAATAGGCGACATGCTCGAAGTCTACATGGACGACATGATCGTGAAATCCCACGAGGAAACCGATCATACTGTCCATTTGAGAAAGGTCTTCGAACAGGCCAGGAAATACAAAATGCATTTTAATCCGGAGAAGTGCACGTTCGGTGTCCGGGCAGGAAAGTTCCTCGGCTTCTACTTAACGGAACGAGGAATCGAAGCCAATCCCAACAAATGTCGAGCATTCTCCGAGTTTCCTACGCCCAAGTCTAAGAAATCCATCCAGTCCCTCAATGGGATGCTCGCGTCACTATCTCGTTTCGTGGCCAAGTCCGCCTAGCACGCCCTACCGTTCTTCAAACTCCTCCGCAAGGAGGCAACATTCGAATGGACTGAGGAGTGTGACAAGGCCCTCCTCAATCTGAAATGAGCACTCTCAGAGCCACCGGTCCTCTCTCGCCCGGACAATGGTGAAACATTGTACCTGTACCTGGCCGTAGCAACCGAAGCAGTGAGCGCCGCTCTCATCTGCGAGATACCTGACGGGCAAAAACCGATATATTTCACGAGCAAAGCGCTGCAAGGACCAGAGTTAAGATACCAACAAATAGAAAAAGTGGCACTGACCCTCATCAACGCAGCCAGAAGATTAAGACACTACTTCCTGGCTCACATGATCGTGATTCGAACAGATCAGCCTATAAAGCAGCTGCTCGAACGACCAGATATGGCTGGCTGAATGCTCAAATGGTCGCTAGAACTGTCCGAATTTGACATCCAACACGAAAGCAGGAAAGCCCTCAAGGCCCAAGCTCTGGCCGACTTCGTCGTGGAAATGATGTTCGCGGACTCCCCCACAAGCGAAACGCGCAAATGGACCATTTTCGTTGACGGTGCCTCAAGCTCGGCAGGGAGCGGCGCGAGCATCATACTGGAAAGCAACGAAGGAATCATCGTTGAAGTATCACTCACCCTGTCCTTCCCAACCTCCAACAACCAGGCTGAATACGATGCCTTCCTCGTTGGGCTACGCCTGGCCGAGGACCTGGGCGCAGAAGAGGTCATCATTTGCATGGATTCATAACTCGTGGCCCTCCAGGTCCGGGGAGAATATCAAGCCAAAAATGACAACCTGACCGAATACTTGGCCCTAGTCAAGAAGGAAATGGCGAAGTTCACAACAGTGGAAGTGAAACATGTTCCCCGCGAACATAATGTGCGAGCAGACGTGCTATCCAAACTAGCCAACACTAAGAAGAAAGGCGGAAACAAATCTGTCATACAGGAAGTACTTCCTCGACCCAGTATCGAGAAGGCCTCCCCGACCCTCGACGTGCAGGTGATCGGCGACAACAACTGCTGGATGACCCCTGTCTACAACTATCTCGCCAAAGACGAACTTCCGTCTGACCCAAAGGAGGCCAGCACAGTTAGGCAAAGAGCCTACTCTTATGTCTTGGTCGAAGATAAACTCTACAGGCGGGGATTCTCCATTCCGCTGCTCAAATGTGTAACGCCCCAGTTTTGTTAGTTTTATTTAATCGAGTCGTTTTGATTATTTTATTATTATTTTATTTTATTTTTGAATTTTATTTGGAAATATATTATTTTTCAATGTTGTTATGTTTTATCGCGTTTTGGGAGCGTTTGCGAGATATTAGAGTGTAGGGGTATTTTGGTCTTTTCATTTATTTTTCTTAAGATAGAACTTAAAGAGAAAAAGAAAAGAGAGAAAATAGAAAGGAAAGAAAAAGAGAAGAAGGAAAAGAGAAAGAAGAGAAAGAAAAGGAGAAAAAGAGAGAAAACTTGTGGGTTAAGAAATCGATCAACCGACTATCAAAAACACGATTAATCGGGTAAGGGAGCAAAACTCGATTATTTTATACTTGTGTATGATTATGTATGTATGTTTTTGGTTGGTATTGGATTGAAACTGAATATAGAGTAAAAACCATAATGATTTGAGAATGATGAAATTTGATTCAAATTGTGTCTGAAATCATGTTTTAATGTTCCTTATTGTTGATACATGTTAGATATGTGTTGTTGTGTATCCAATTGGTATTTTTCTGGTGTTTAGAAGAGATTTGGAGAGGAAAATGGTTGAATTTCGCAGAAAAATTATGCAGGAAAAATTCTGGTTTTCCACTGCCCATACGTGTATCACTCAAGGCAATACGCGTATTGGTTAAGGAAATACGCGTATGGCAATGAAGGAATGTGGGCAATACGCGTATGGAGTTCCATTTTCTCGGCCATCTGCTCATTTGCGTAATGGTACGCGTAAAGAGTTGGGCAATACGCGTATGAAGTGAGGCAATACGCGTATTGGATTTTTAGTGGAATTTTTGGGAAAAATCAGTCTCTGCCCATACGCGTATCACTTTGGGCAATATGCGTATGGATGGGCGAGCGAGCTGGGCAATACGCGTATGGCTCAAGGCAATATGCGTATGACCAGAGAGGGTGTATTTTGGTTTCCAATTTTGCGTCCGATGTCGTAACTTTTGATCCGTAACTCGGATTGAGGCATTCTTGGTATCGCTGAAAAGCTATGGAACTGTTCTTTCTTATTAAAATGTTTTTGATATTAGTGGCCGATTTAATTATGTCAGGAATTTGGAAATGTGTCATTTTGTCGACTTTTGCCGTTGTACTGTGTGTAATTGATGTGGTATCATGCAAAGTGCTTTTGATATATATCGTATGACTTGTGGGATGTTATATGATGTGAATGCATGCGATTAAATGTTGTGATGATGGTTTGTGGCCTAAAGGCAAGTAAATGCAATGTGTTGTGTTTGGTTGTATATGCATGATTATGGTTGCATATATGTGTGCATTTGAATGTCATGAGTCATTGTATGCCAAGCATCATGATATGCATTCTTGTGATGTCGTGTGCCCTAGTGGGTGTGAGCGACGAATCGATTCCAGAGGGAATCCGCTATAACACCGTGTGCCTTATACAAAGAGCTGTGAGCAATGATTATAGATGATCGTGTGCCTTATACAAAGAGGTGTGAGCGATCGGGTCGTGTGCCTTATACAAAGAGGTGTGAGCGATCCATAAACGTCGTATGCCTTATAAAAAGAGGTGTGAGCGACGGGGAACATTGTTTGCCTGACGGGGAGTTACACTAAGTAACAAGCGATGATTCCAATAGTTCCTGAGTGAACTAGTGATGAGATGATGGATGGACGGTACCGCATTACATCGCATAGAGTCGTTGTGTCGGTCTCTGTGCATTTGCATGAATCATGAATGGATTGATTGTGTGTGGAATTGTGAATGAAATTGATGAGTTGATATGTATATATATATGTTGGTGATAAATGCGTTGTGCATAATTGATATGCTTTTGTGATGGATGTATGAGATATGCATTGGGTGTTTTGTGTTGAATTATGGTGTAAGCCGTGGTGAGAATATTTTATATGTGTTTTTTTGTGTTAATATATAATTGTATGCAATTATATTATGATTGTGTTTCTCACCCTTCTGCTGTTTTTGAATGCTCTATGAGGCATTGCAGATTAGATGCTGGAGGTCTTTTTGTGAAGCTTAGGTCTTCATTCTTTTGTCGGTCGGCTCTGATATGTAGCACCGGGTAGTCGGGGTGACCGTGTGTGATTATGTGTATATGTATATATATCTTTTTGGGATTGTACATGTATGACTCTGTATATGATAGACAAACCTTTTATGTTATATATATGAGATTCAATTGCATATTTTCCACTTTTATTCTGTATCTGAATTGTGGGTGTTAGGAACTGAGTTCCTTTGTTATGTGCTACCTGATTGTTGCATATCTATATGAGAAGGTGGTTGTATTTTGTTTCACTATAATTGATGTGATGCCTCCGTCTATGCCGTGAATTTTTAATTATACTCTGATTATTGTTTATCGCTTTATTTAATTGGGGGTATAGATTGGGGGTGTTACATTAAATGGTACGCGAAAGGAGTTGGGCAATACACGTATAGATATGAGGAAGTGTTCCAATTATGGAGGTTTAGGACATGTCGCAGCTGATTGTAAGAGGAATGTGGTGAAGTGTTTCAACTGTGGTGAACCTGGTCATGTTAGCACAAAGTGTCCGAAACCAAAGCAAGCTCCAACTGGTGGGAAAGTATTTGCATTGGCAGGAACTCAGACTACTAGTGCAGACCGTCTGATCAGAGGTACTTGTTTTATTAATAGTATGCCTTTAGTTGTTATTATTGATGCCGCAGCGACTCATTCGTTTATTTCGTATGAGTGTGCGAAGCGTTTGAATCTTGTGTTGTCTTCGATGGGTGGTGAGATGGTTATTGATACTCCAGCAATGGGATCAGTAACTACTTCTTTGGTTTGTTTAAGTTGTCCTTTGACCATTTATGGTAAAGACTTTGAGATGGATTTGGTGTGTTTGCCGTTGGAGGGTTTAGATGTGGTTCTGGGAATGAATTGGTTGCAGTTCAATCGGGTTCATATTGATTGTTATCATAAGCTGGTAAGATTTCCTTCTCTTGAGGAAGACGAGGAATCGAGTTTCTTATCTACCAAAGAGTTGAAGAAACTTTTGGCAGATAAAGCTCAGTTGTTTGGGTTGTTTGCATCGTTGGTTGTGGATAGTCAAGTTTCAATTGATGTGTTTCCAGTTGTGTGTGAATTTCCGGAGGTGTTTCCAGAGGATATTTCAGATGTGCCGCCAGAGAGAGAGGTGGAGTTTTCTATAGATCTAGTTCCTGGTACTAGACCTGTGTCTATGGCACCATACCGAATGTCGGCATCTGAGTTGGTTGAGTTAAAGAAGCAGCTGAATGAATTATTAGAAAATAGGTTTGTGAGGCTGAGTGTATCGCCTTGGGGTGCTCCAGTTTTATTGGTGAAAAAGAAAGATGGAAGTATGCGATTGTGTATTGATTATCGCCAACTGAATAAGGTGACGATTAAGAATAAGTATCCTTTTCCGGGAATTGATGATCTGATGGACCAGTTGGTAGGTGCGTGTGTGTTTAGTAAGATTGATTTGAGGCCAGGGTATCATCAGATTAGAGTGAAAGAGGAAGATATTCAGAAGACGACTTTTAGGACACGATACGGTCATTACGAATATTCTGTGATGCCATTCGGGGTTTCTAATGCGCCAGGTGTGTTTATGGAGTATATGAATCATATTTTCCATGAGCATTTGGATCGATTTATTGTTGTGTTTATTGATGACATCTTGATTTATTCTAAGTCTCGGGAGGAGCATGCGGAGCATTTGCGTATTGTGTTGCAAATTTTGAAGGAGAGGAGACTTTTTGCCAAGTTGTCCGAGTGTGAGTTCTGGTTGTCAGAAGTGAGTTTTCTTGGGCATGTGATTTCAGGTAATGGTATTGCTGTGGATCCATCTAAAGTAGATGCAGTTCTACAATGGGAGGCTCCTAGATCTGTTACTGAAATTAGAAGCTTTTTGGTTTTGGCTGGATATTATCGGAGATTCATCGAAGGTTTTTCCAAGTTAGCACTTCCTTTGACCCAGTTGACTTGTAAAGGTAAAGCATTCATTTGGGATATTCAGTGTGAGGAAAGTTTTAGTGAGCTGAAGAGAAGATTGACTACATCTCCGATTTTGATCTTACCAAATCCTAGTGAACCGTTTGTGGTGTATTGTGATGCGTCTTTGATTGGGTTAGGTGGAGTGTTGATGCAAGAAGGTAAGGTGGTGGCTTATGCTTCGAGGCAATTGAGGATTCATGAGAAAAATTATCCTACTCATGATCTGGAATTAGCGGCAGTGGTTTTTTTATTGAAAATTTGGAGGCATTATCTCTACGGTGCAAGATTCGAAGTCTTTAGTGATCATAAGAGTTTGAAATACTTGTTTGATCAGAAAGAGTTGAATATGAGGCAACAGAGATGGTTGGAATTTTTGAAGGACTACGATTTTAGCTTGAATTACCATCCTGGTAAAGCTAATGTGGTAGCCGATGCGTTAAGCCGAAAAACTTTGCATATGTCTGCTTTGATGGTTAAAGAATGGGAACTTTTGGAATCGTTTAGAGATTTGAGTTTGGTGTGTGAATTGACGTCGGATATCGTGAGGCTTGGTATGTTAAAGGTTACTAATGATTTTCTGTTGACCGTTAGTGAGAAACAAAATATGGATGTGAAATTTGTGGATTTGATGACGGTTGGAGGTAAAGGTGGGAATGAGGACTTTAAAGTGGACGATAAAGGTGTTTTGAGATTCTGTGGTAGAATTTCTATTCCTGATGATTCGGATTTGAAAAGGTTGATTTTGGAGGAAGGACACCGGAGTAATTTGAGTATACACCCGGGAGCTAATAAGATGTATCAGGATTTGAAGAAGATCTTTTGGTGGTCCGGATTGAAGAGAGATGTGGCTCAATTTGTTTATGCATGTTTGACGTGTCAGAAGTCAAAGGTAGAACATCAGAAGCCTAGTGGATTGTTGCAACCGTTGGATATTCCCGAGTGGAAATGGGACAACATTTCTATGGATTTCGTGACAGGGTTGCCGAATACACAGAGGGGACATAATTCCATTTGGGTGGTTATGGATAGGCTGACTATATCGGCGCATTTCATTCCAATTGACATCAGTTTTCTTTGGAGAGGTTGGCGGAGATTTATATTCGTGTGATTGTGAAGCTACATGGTGTTCCGTTGAGTATTATTTCAGATCGAGATCAGAGGTTTACTTCCAGATTTTGGGAAAGTTTGCAAAAGGCGTTAGGTTCTAAGTTGAGGTTGAGTTCTGCTTATCATCCTTAGACGGATGGTCAGACCGAGAGAACTATTCAGTCGTTGGAAGATTTGCTGAGAGCTTGTGTTCTTGAGCAAGGTGGTGCGTGGGATAGTTATTTTTCGTTGGTGGAATTCATGTATAACAACGGTTTCCATTCGAGTATTGGAATGGCACCTTTTGAAGCGTTGTATGGAAGAAGATGTCGAACACCGTTGTGTTGGCATGAATCTGGTGAGAGTTCGGTGGTTGGACCGGAGTTAGTGCAACAAACTACGGAGAAGGTGAAACTTATTCGTGAGAAAATGAAGGCTTCTCAGAGTAGGAAAAAGAGTTATCATGATCGAAGGAGGAAAGAACTTGAGTTTCAAGAAGGTGATCATGTATTTTTGAGAGTTACACTGGTGACGAAGAAGCTTACTTCTTGGTTTATTGGTCCTTACCAGATATCCGCGAGAGTTGGTGCTGTGGCTTATCGGGTGGCGTTGCCGTCGAGTCTTTTGAATTTGAACGATGTGTTCCATGTTTCACAGCTTCGGAAGTATGTTCCGGATCCGTCGCATGTGATTCCGATGGATGAGGTTGAGGTAAGGGAGAACCTTACGGTTGAGGCATTACCGGTGAGAATTTTGGATCACGAGTTGAAGCGATTAAGAGGCAAGGATATTGCGCTTGTGAAAGTAGCGTGGGGAGGCGCTGCTGAGGGCAATTTGACTTGGGAGTTGGAGAGTCAGATGCGGGAGTCGTATCCGGAGTTGTTCGTCTCAGGTAATATTTTCGAGGACGAAAATTTCTAAGTGGGGGAGAGTTGTAACGCCCATGTTTTGTCAGTTTTATTTAATCGAGTCGTTTTGATTATTTTATTATTATATTATTTTATTCTTGACTTTTATTTGGAAATATATTATTTTTCAATGTTGTTATGTTTTTTCGCGTTTTGGGAGTGTTTGCGAGATATTGGAGTGTAAGGGTATTTTGGTCTTTTCATTTATTTTTCTTAAGATAGAACTTAAAGAGAAAAAGAAAAGAGAGAAAATAGAAAGGAAAGAAAAAGAGAAGAAGGAAAAGAGAAAGAAGAGAAAGAAAAGGAGAAAAAGAGAGAAAACTTGTGGGTTAAGAAATCGATCAACCGACTTTCAAAAACACGATTAATCGGGTAAGGGCACGAAACTCGATTATCTTATACTTGTGTATGATTATGTATGTATGTTTTTGATTGGTATTGGATTGAAACTGAATATAGAGTAAAAACCATAATGTTTTGAGAATGATGGAATTTGATTCAAATTGTGTATGAAATCATGTTTTAATGTTCCTTATTGTTGATACATGTTAGATATATGTTGTTGTGTATCCAATTGGTATTTTTCTGGTGTTTAGAAGAGATTTGGAGAGGAAAATGGTTGAATTTCGCAGAAAAATTATGCAGGAAAAATTCTGGTTTTCCACTGCCCATACGCGTATCACTCAAGGCAATACGCGTATTGGTTAAGGCAATACGCGTATGGCAATGAAGGAATGTGGGCAATACGCGTATGGAGTTCCATTTTCTCGGCCATCTGCTCATTTGCGCAATGGTACGCGTAAGGAGTTGGGCAATACGCGTATGAAGTGAGGCAATACACGTATTGGATTTTTAGTGGAATTTTTGGGAAAAAATCAGTCTCTGCCCATACGCATATCACTTTAGGCAATACGCGTATGGATGGGCGAGCGAGCTGGGCAATACGCGTATGGCTCAAGGCAATACGCGTATGACCAGAGAGGGTGTATTTTGGTTTCTGATTTTGCGTCCGATGTCGTAACTTTTGATCCGTAACTCGGATTGAGGCATTCTTGGTATCACTGGAAAGCTATGGAACTGTTCTTTCTTATTAAAATGTTTTCGATATTAGTGGCTGATTTAATTATGTCGGGAATTTGGAAATGTGTCGTTTTGTCGACTTTTGCCGTTGTACTGTGTGTAATTGATGTGGTATCATGCAATGTGCTTTTGATATATATTGTATGACTTGTGGGATGTTATATGATGTGAATGCATGCGATTAAATGTTGTGATGATGGTTTGTGGCCTAAGGGCAAGTAAATGCAATGTGTTGTGTTTGGTTGTATATGCATGATTATGGTTGCATATATGCGTGCATTTGAATGTCATGAGTCATTGTATGCCAAGCATCATGATATGCATTCTTGTGATGTCGTGTGCCCTAGTGGGTGTGAGCGACGAATCGATTCCAGAGGGAATCCGTTATAACATCATGTGCCTTATACAAAGAGGTGTGAGCGATGATTATAGACGATCGTGTGCCTTATACAAAGAGGTGTGAGCGATCGGGTCGTGTGCCTTATACAAAGAGGTGTGACCGATCCATAAACGTCGTGTGCCTTATACAAAGAGGTGTGAGCGACGGGGAACATCGTTTGCCCGACGGGGAGTTAAACTAAGTAACAAGCGATGATTCCAATAGTTCCTGAGTGAACTAGTGATGAGATGATGGATGGACGGTAACACATTGCATCGCATAGAGTCGTTGTGTCGGTCTCTGTGCATTTGCATAAATTATGAATGGATTGATTATGTGTGGATTTGTGAATGAAATTTATGAGTTGATATGTATATATATATATATATATATATATATATATATATATATATATATATATATATATATATATATATATATATATATGCTGGTGATAAATGCGTTGTGCATGATTGATATGCTTTTGTGATGGATGTATGAGATATGCATTGGGTGTTTTGTGTTGAATTATGGTGTAAGCCGTGGTGAGAATATTTTATATGTGTATTTTTGTGTTAATATATAATTGTATGAAATTATATTATGATTGTGTTTCTCACCCTTATGCTGTTTTTGAATGCTCTATGAGGCATTGCAGATTAGATGCTGGAGGTCTTTTTGTGAAGCTTAAGTCTTCATTCTTTTGTCGGTCAGCTCTGATATGTAGCATCAGGTAGTCGGGGTGACCGTGTGTGATTATGTGTATATGTATATATATCTTTTTGGGATTGTACATGTATGACTCTGTATATGACAGACAAACCTTTTATGTTATATATATGAGATTCAGTTGCAGATTTTCCGCTTTTATTCTGTATCTGAATTGTGGGTGTTAGGAACTGAGTTCCTTTGTTATGTGCTACCTGATTGTTGCATATCTATATGAGCAGGTGGTTGTATTTTGTTTCACTATAATTGATGTGACGCCTCCGTCTATGCTGTGAATTTTTAATTATACTCTAATTATTGTTTATCGCTTTATTTAATTGGGGGTATAGATTGGGGGTGTTACAAAATGTGTCGAGGAGGAAATGGTCGCGCACATCCTACGCGAAATCCACGAGGGAATCAACGCCCAGCATCTCGGAGGAAGGTCCCTTGCTCGAAAGGCTCTTCGAGCAGAATACTACTGGCCGATCATGCAATACGACGCAAAAGAACACGAGAAGAAATGCGATAAATGCCAACGGCACGGGGACATGCACCTGGCTCCGCCTAATGAGCTCAAGGCTATGTCCTCCCCGTGGCCATTCGCTTGGTGGGGCCTAGACATCCTAGGACCCTTCGTGGTAGGATCAAATCAGAACAAATACCTAATAGTAGGCGTAGACTACTTCACAAAATGGATAGAAGCGTAAGCTCTAGCCAAAATAACTGCCCTCAACATACTGCGTTTCTACAAATGAAACATCCTTGCACGCTTCGGCATTCCCCAAGCAATAGTAACGGAGAATGAGATGCAATTCACGGACGAAAAGTTTCATGACTTCGTCGCCCAACGGAGAATGGGACGTTCACGCTGCAAACTCAGGCCTCAAACGTGACCTGAGCTCCGCATCCTCGCCAGGTCATTCCCCGGCTGTTCGATCAGTATCCCTCACTGCCGAACACATCTTCAATGAGCAATCCCCCTAAAATATTCGCATAAGTCAAATACTCCCTATCACGAGCAGACACGCATTCACAACGAGCATGAGTACAACACTTAGCAAAAATAAAAGCAAGTAAAACCATGCAGATAACAGAATCAAACATACAATAATTTAACATAATAAGTGGCCACAAGGACCACGATTGTGCTGAGTTACATAAAACGGGGGCCATGCCCCCCCAAAATAAATTACAACAGTTACTCGGCACGCAGGCCGGACAAGTTACAACATCAAAAACACAAACTCCTCACTCATCCAAGTGCTCGGCAGGCTCGGACTGAGGCCCCTGGTCCTCCGCGGGCTGATCCTCGGTATTCCCTTCAAGGAGAGCATCGGGCATAACGATCCGACCATCCTCAACGTGCGCCAGATAGTGGGTACCCTCGACAGAAAAGTCAAGCTCGGGATTCACCACCCGTAATTGAGCCACGGCGTTTCTGAAATACTCCTCTGCGACAACAATACCATCATCCTCAGACGTCAGTAAATTGGCAACTAGCTCGGATCTCTTCTTCAATTCCTTCACATCTTCCGGCTCATCGTCACCCAGGGCATTGGCCGCCCTCAGCCGCTGGACCAGCTCCTCGGCAGATTTCTTCTCCGCCGCCAGCGTGGAGTTCTCCTTCTTTAACCGAGCTACCTCCTCCTCAGCCTTCTTCCGAGCATCATTGACAACCTTAGCTTCTTCTCTGAGGGATGCCATGGCAGCCCGAGCAGCATTAAGTCCAGCCTCAGTTACAGAGTCCCCTTCGGCATAAATGGCCGCCATCTCCAGCATCCTAGCCAAAGCTGAAGCGTCCTGAGCCACCAACGCTCTCTTGCTCGGGCAGTCCATGCTTTCCAAGTGAAGAGACTCCGCCCGAGGAACGATCAAAGAGTTCCCCTCGAAGAATTTCCTATCATGAATACAAGGAGGAAGCTCGAACTTCCCCTTCTCCGATGCCCGAGTGAGGTCCACACCGTCATTAAACCTTGGCCACTTGGATCGACCGGTCAAAGAAAGAGGAGACCCCCGGGGAGCAGGAGTAGGAAAAGAAGAGGTCCCCGCAGCAGACTGTGCCGGAGGAGGAGCACGAGCACCAGCAAACCGAGGTTTTAGAGGAACTGCTTCGGCCTTGTTCCTCGCGAGAGCGTTCTTTACAACCCTGTCATGGGCCTGAGGCATTTCACCTGCACAAATAAAATACGAGCACGTTAGATACGAGGAAAAGAAATAGCTCAAACAAATCTAAATAACTAAAACTACCAAGTAGCTTCTCAGCATCCGCGGGAGTCTTGCACTCCAGCAGTGCCTTAGTGTTGATGAACCGATGCTCAACCCTCTGACTCCCGTCCTCCTCGAATACCGAATCACCCTTGTTCGTCTAGCACTCAGCAAGCCGAAAGGAGTTGACCCACTTCACCAACTCCTCGTACGCCACGACATCCTGCCTGCGTAGTTCGTTCGGTTGGAGAACATAGTCACTGGGCCTCTTGGCGAAATGATCGGGTGCCCAATGGATGGGGAACTTGTAGATTCTCTGCCCGATGAATTTCCCTGACTCGTCGCACAGGTCATTCCCATCCTCGTCAACTTCGATCTCCCAGATGTATGTGCTATCCTGGGCAGCTTCGGACACGGGCTCGATGACATAATACCGCTCTTTAAACGTCCGTATTGACTCCGAGAATGGCTTAAACAACTTGCGGGGCTGCTTCAAAGAGACCCAGTCGTACTTCCTCCCCGATAGTTGCCTTTGAAGATGGAAGACAGTAAAGAACAAAGGGAGAGTAACCCCGATAGAGAGGTATTCGCACACCAGCTCGAACGCCCGAATGAAGGCTAACGAGTTGGGATGCAGCTGCGTTGGAGCCAACTTCAAGTGTGTAAACACCGACTGCTGAAAATCGGTGAACGACAGCCTCAGACCCAGTTCCTTAAAGGCGTATTCATACATCGTGAAACGGTCCCCAAAGTTCGTGCAGACCCGCTCATCCACGGAAGGGAAATGCACCTTCCACTCTCCCTCCGGTCCAACCTCCGTAAAAACCTCCCCCAAATACTTCGCAAAGGAAGACACATGCTCAGCGGGTTCGGCCACCTCCCACTCCTCGGTAGAGTCCACGGCGACGTCCTCGTCCATGTCGTCCAGCTCCTCTTCCTCCCCAACATCACTGGGGGAACTCGAAGCTGTCGAACTCGAAGCCGTCGAGCTACTATTATACGAAGAGCCTGTTTCTTCCTCAGACGTATCTAAGACAATCTCTCTATCTGGCCCCGTCGCCATGTCGATCACCTGAAAAGCAGAGAAGAAAAGTGAATTCGACAACAAATCAAATCCACCCTTCCACCGCTAAGTCAAGTGAAAGGGCGCGCAAAGGGCTGAGGACAACGTCCCCGGCCTAAGCCCTAACATCAAAAAGCTGAAACCTCCCCGCGAGGAGACGCTCGAAGCAAATCGTCCCCAAACGAGGAGCTTCCCCGCACTCATACCCAGCTTCCGATCGAACCTTCGCCGGAAATCGCAAAGCCTCACCAGAATCTGGGAGCATTCTACCAAAAAATTCATCACCCACTCAGAAGATGAACAGTCATGACGGTTACACAAGCGTTGCCATCGCAAGGACGCCGTCGACTGCCCTCATAACCAAAACATACTAACGAGTTCGGCGACATGTTAAAAGTGGAAAAATGGCACAACCACCGCCCACCACCAGCAATCGCCAGAAATCAACCTATTTTGTCCTCTAAACCTAGCCCTAACCACATGCAATCTACCATTGACCACCAAAAGGAGTAGAACAAGCAAAGGATCGGAAACTTACTCGATTTAAGAAGACGAAAGTGGCTGCTCGAAAGCTTGGAATGGTGGTCGGAGAAGCAGACGGCGGTGACGGGAAGGAACGCTGAAGGAGACGAAGAGAAATCAGAGCGAAAAAGTTCCAAATGGAACGAATTTCCCCTTTTTATACAAAGGGGCACGTGCGAACACGCGCTCGTAGGCCATGATGGCTATCAACTAGCCATCATTGCCTAGTAACTGCTACACGGAGCTCTAGGCACACGTGGCGACCCAATGTTTCCAATTCTGTCTGACCATTAGTCTCCCCGAACACCGGGCAACAAGGTCACGACCACGAATTTTGCGAACACCGGGGGTCACGAGCACATTGAGACAACCCTCCTCGTCTTCAAACGACAAATCCATGCTAGCTCCTCAGAGCGACGAGCTGTCCTTAAGTCATCACTCCCATGCTCGGGAGCAACGACTTGGGGGGCTCCTGTTCTGGATTGGACCAATGGCTAGACATGGCCCAATCCGATTCTGCTCCAGAGCGGCCCAAATTTCCTGAGTCCAATCCACAAAGGGGAAAAATTTATCTTTCTACCCCTCCAACCGGGTAAGGAACACATCGTTCCTCCCCGGAATTACTGCCCGTTATGCACGACTTCATTGCTCCCCGAACAGTTAAGGGCAGGTGCCCGAAACTACGCTTATGTCCGACATAACGGCTAGTTTCAGGCACCCCTTCCCGACATAACGACTAGTTTGGGTAGTTACCTATTCTTCGGGAAAACGGTTATTTCGCCCAGAAAATAGGACCGTTGGCCACGTGCTGGGGGCTCTATATAAACCCTCTCGCTTGAGAGGGTCAGGTATCCAATATTCACCCTACGAACTAATACTTTGTACTTGCCCCTTTTCTCTGACCCTTTCTTACTTGAGCGTCGGAGTACCTTGCAGGTACACCCCCTCCTCTCCATACGACCAGCATCCCTGACGCACTTGGTGGCCCACTTCTACAGGATCTGATCCAGCCTTCACGATCAAATATCAATCTTAAAAAATATTATTATTATTATAAATGAAAATGATTTGAATTTAATTTGATAAATGTGGCTATAAATTATTTTAAACATAATTCAAATAATAGACAAGAACATAATATTTTTTAACATAATATTGTGAATATAATTCAAATAATAGACAAGAACACAATATTTTCATTTACCAAATTAAATCCAAATCATTTTCATTTATAATAATAATATTTTTTCAGAAAAATGAAGTTCAAAACATAATATTTTGAACATAATTCAAATAATAGACAAGAACATAATATTTTAATAAATTATTTTTTTAATAAATAATATATTAATTATTATAAATGAAAATGATTTGGATTTAATTTGGTAGATGTGGCAATGACACATCATCATGTCTAGTTCCATGTCATTAATATTTTGTCTAAAATTCAGAAGGGACTAATGTTTTGATAAAAACTTAAAAAAGAGACTAAAAATTCGTATTTTAAATGGGGATAAAAAAAATAGGGGGACCAAAGTTGCAATTAAATTTAAATTCTATTAAATATTCGAAAAACACAAAATATCATTAAGAAGATATTTATTCGCATTAAGCTGATCCAATAATTGAATACTTGTTTGAAGCTCAATAAACTGATTATCAATTGATAAATTAATTTTCTCAATAAGCGGCTGAAAGTGTAAACGAAAAGTTCAAATTAACAATTTGAAATAAAATATCACTATATCATTTTGATTCTCGAAGTTCAAAACATAATTCATTTGCAAAGTTTATTAAAAAAAACATCAGTTGCTAATACTCAACTTAAGTTGGATTCTTATATTAGACAGTCTAATATTGTAAATGCGTTATAACCGCGCTCAGTGTTTTAAAAACCGGACCGAACCGGCCGGTCGAACCGGAGAGGTCACCGGTCTGGTCTGATTTCTGGATCGGATATGATATCAAACTAGTGAGAACCGGCCAAAACCGGCTAAAACTGCTAAAAACCAGTGAACCGGCGGTTTTGGAAAATCGACAGTTTAAATGCATGTCTTTTTTTCTTCATAATAATGACGCCGTTTTGATATTTTATTTATTTTTAAATAAAATTAAAATATAAGTAGATTTTATTCAAAACTTATTTGGAACAATTTTTTTTTCGTTTGTAATCAAATATTGTTCAAAATTTATTTGGATTTGTATTTTGTACTATTTCGTCGTGCGTGATGACTACATCAAGAGTTTGAATTTAAAGAATGAACATGTGAAATTATGATATTTAGAAATTTTGCAGGTGTCGTGATATTTTTTAGAGACCGAGTCATCCGGTTCGATCGATTTACAAAATATATAGTTTTTTATAGAGACTGGTTTATTGTGCCGAGTTATCCGGTTTAATCCGGTTTAGTCATGCGGTTCAACCAGTGACTCAGTGGTTCGACCAATAAATCAGCGACCCAGTACCTTCCTCGGTTTGATGACCGGTCCGGTTTTTAAAACATTGACCGTGCCTGAAGCATGGTAGAAAAGTCGGTTCCAATGTTAAAAGTTCTTTACTCAGAAAAGAAACTAAAGTTAAAAATGACTCAAATGAGCATATGAAAACTCTAAGAGCACTTTGACATAATTTATTTGAGTTCCAGAAAAATAAACTATGTCATAAATGAAATATGTTGGAACCAAAATAAAATCAAAATTGTGAATTAGGAAAACGATGTAAAGAGAACTCGGGTGAGGATTGGCATAAAATAGCTTACATTCAACACATTCAAGTTAACGACCGTGGAATGATCTTCGGAGAAGGAGGACCTTATGAATCTTACTTTATTTAGGGCCAGTGCGTTTTGGCTTTTTTTTTTTAAATGATTTTTATAGTGTAATATAATTTTGTGAAAAAAAATTTTACAAAGAATTTTTTCATAAAAGTTTCAAATAAAAATTTGGTTTGAATAGTTATTCTTAAAATGTTATTTTAAATATTTCATCATCTTATCAAAACTTTTTTTAGATATCAAAATTTTAAAAAATCACTTAATTTTGAAGCTATTTCAAATAGCTTTTTCATAAAAATCATTTTTTGAAAAAGTTGTGATTTTGACTATGTATTGAACTTCAATAATGTATATTAATGTTATAGAATGTCAAAATTAATCTTTTAATGTATAAAAAAACAAATTTAAAAAAACTTGTAATATTTTGAAAAACATTTTTGTAGAATCTATTTTAAAAAATACAAAGAAAAAATCCATTTTTTAAAGGTAAAACAAACTGACCCTTAGTATTAAGAAAAAATTACTCGATTTAGACTATGTAGTCTAATTTGTATTATGATTTTAAGTTCTAGCCAAAGTGAATAAGAAATTTAGGTTATGCCATTTAGTTTCTGTTCTGGACTGGGCCAACGGCCATGCGCGGCCCAATCAGTGACTGCTACAGTAACGACCCAAACGCTTGGATCCAGTCCATTAAGATGACAAAAGTACCCCTTTTGCCATGGCAACCGGGCACTGACTGCTCAGCCTTGCCCGGAATTATTGTCCGCCACACACGAGCTACAGCTCCCCGACATATGACGGCCATATGCCCGCAACTACCATCCTGCCCGTCACAACGGCTAGTTTGGGCAGTTACCTATTCTTCAGGAAAACGGTTATTTCGCCTTGAAAATAGGACCGTTGGCCACGCGCTGGGGAACAATATATAAACCCTCTCATTTGAGAGGGCGAGGTATCACATTTTCACCCTCAGAATACTTTTTGTACTTGCCCCTTTTTCTCTGACCCTTTCTTACTTGAGCGTCGGAGTGCCTTGCAGGTACACCCCCTTTTTTCTCCTCAACAGTCCGAACACCCAGCACGTCCAGCCATCATCATCTACCGAGCACCTCGCCATCTGACGACCAGCGTGTGTAGACCTGATCGAACACTCGAGATCAGTGGCGCCGTCTGTGGGAACTCCTTGTTCTCCCTTTCTTTCTTTCTTACTCGGAAACTAAAGATCAAAACATACCTTCATTAATCCACCCACATATGGCCGCTCAGAACCCCGCAAAAGGTGCTGACGCTACAGTTCTTGTCCCCGTCAACAAGGTGGACGTTAATGGCAATTCGCTGTTACTTTCTGATCCCCGTTTCCTTCGAGATGGGGCCACTGCTTCTCCAACTCCTCCTCCCACCGAGCAAGGAGAAAAACAGTCACCGTTGGGGGAGCGACCAATTCCTGGCCCCCCCAGCACTGATCTAGCCGTCGCAGCCCTCCTAGATGCTGTCAACCGCACGAACCTCCTTATCTTGCAGCAAGGTGAAAGGATAGGAGCCCTCGAAGAAGTAGCTCTTCCAAGATCTTCTCCCCACAAGAGTAAACACCAGAAATCTAGAAGCCCGCCGCCTAGGCGCCAGGAAGACCGTATGACGAGGCCCGAACCACTACGCATTCGCAAACGCGACCAGATCTCCCCGCGGGACCAGTCGCCACCAAGACACAAGAGAACGAGGTAGGACGGGCATTCTTCCCTGATCAGACATCGCGACCGGCCACGATCGCCCTCACCTCACAGAGATCACCGTCGCGAGCGCAGACAACAGTCACCGTCGACTTCAAGTTCAGACAGCGACGATGAGCCTCGCGGCCCGTTCTCCCGCAGGATCCTAGCCACCCGTCTCCCCAAAGGACTAGAGAAGCCTCCGTCTCTAGGGACTTATGATGGAACCACAGACCCAGAAGAGCACATAGAAAACATAGATGCTCTTCTGGACTACCGAGGTGTACGAGGAGCCATCAAGTGCTGCCTGTTCCCGACCACGCTCCGGAAGGGAGCAATGACCTGGTACAAACAACTGCCCGAGGAATCCATCACCTCCTGGAGGCAGCTCGGGAGGATCTTCTCCCGACACTTTACCGCATCACGACGCCATCCTAAGACTGAGGCGTCCCTTGGAGCTGTTGTACAGGGGAGAGATGAACCCCTTCGAGACTACATTGAGCGGTTCAACAAGGAAGCCGTCCAAGTGCCAACGACCGACGATATGAAGAAATTCCTGCTCGAGCAGGGATTACGTCCTGGCTCAGATTTCGCGAAAGCCATCGGCCTAGATCCACCAAGGAACCTCAACACTCTCCTCCACCAAGCCCAGTCGCATATACAGTACGAGGAGAAGGTCGCTGCCCACTCTGTCCGGGCCTCCCGTCACCAAGAAGGTACCCGGACATCCAGAGCTAAAGAGCCCTCGACATCCCGTCGAGGAGATAAAAGACGCGATGATCGGCCTCGCGATGCACGCGAACAGAAGGGACCTTCTGGACGGTTCCACGACTATACCCCCCTCACTACCTCGAGGGAGAAAATCTTGTCCGAATGTGCCAATTCAAAGTTCAAACAAGCGGGGGTCCGTTTCCCCAAACAGCTGCCGGCCAGGCCAGGTGTGGACAAATCCAAGTATTGCCGATTCCACAAGAGCCACGACCATACGACGGAAGAATACATCCACCTCAGGGATGCCATAGAGATCCTCATTCACGACGGCCATCTGAAGCAGTTCGCGAAGAAAAAAGAAGCTCCCCGGCAAGAAACCCAGGAGAGCAAGTAGGCGGCTGAAGAGACTCCGCCCTCCGATGACACCAACGTACAGGTCGCTATGTCCGTGACTCGACCAGAAGACTTCTGCATCCCTGACAGTCTGCCCGCTTCCATGTTCCTCGGCGCTCACAGCATGTAGGAAACCTTCCCGTCGGCCATGGTCATCTCCGGTGGCGGATTTAACAAAATCACGGTTGGTTTGGTCAAAAGAAAGTTCGATCAACTGATCAGCAAGAGCGCCAGCGAAGTCACCATGCTGGATACCACTCGCAAAGGATCCTCTCCCATTTCCTTCTACAAAGAGGAGCTCCTCGGCGGGTCACCGAACTCAAGCATCCCGCTTCTCATCTGGGCAAGGATGGCGAACTTCGACGTTCGCAGGATACTCGTGGACCAGAGAAGTTCAGTTGATATTATGTACAACCACCTGTTCGAGACACTGCAGTTGGACGACTCTCACCTTACCCCATACATTGGATCCGACCTGCAGGGATTCAACGGAGCAGTAACAAGGCCCCGAGGTTACGTAGAGCTCATCGTGACTTTCGGTTCAGGAAAGACAACCCGAGCAATCAAAGCACAGTTTCTGGTAATCGACTGCCCATCACTATATCAGTGCATTTTTGGAAGGCCAACCCTGGCAGAGTTAGTTGCAGTGCCCTCCACCGTACATCTCAAGATGAAGTACTACACTTCTGAAGGGATGGTCGCCACCCTCCACGGCGACATCAAAGCTTCCTGTCGATGCTTTGAAGCCGCATCAAAAGGATTGAGCACAATCTCAGCAAAACCGAGGACATCTGGTTGCCCCCCTCTGCCCAGCAGCTTCGAGCAGCCAAAACCACTCCCCCAGGTCGAATCTATCGACTTGGACAGCCATTTCAACGAGGAGGATCACGCCAAAGCCCCGACGACTTCGGGCAGCCAGTCCTACAACAACGGCCATCTCCTGCGCCCCATACCAGATGGCAACTTCGAGCTCGTCCCGTTCGGAGAAGACCCCCAACGGGGAGTAAAGATCGGAGCAGACCTCCCCGACCTGGCCAAAAGACAACTAAAAGCGTGCCTCAGGGAGAACGCAGACTTGTTCGCATGGAGCGCTGTTGAAATGCCAGGATTGGACCCCTCCGTCGCTTGCCACCAGCTTACCATCGATCCGGCCGTCAAAGCCGTTTCCCAACGCAGAAGGAAACAGACCCCGGAGAAGATGGAAGCTGCAGAGAAGGCTGTTAAAGACCTTCTAGAAGCTAGGTTTATTTCTGAGGCCAAATACACTACGTGGCTCTCAAATGTTGTACTTGTAAGAAAAAATAATGGCAAATGGAGAATGTGCGTTGATTATACTGATGTTAACAAGGCCTGCCCGAAGGACGCCTACCCCCTCCCCAATATAGATAAGCTCGTGGATAACTCAGCAGGTTTTAAGCTGCTATTGTTCCTCGACGCCTACTTGGGCTACAATCAAATCCTGATGGCAGCGAGCGATAAAACATACACGGCCTTCATGACCGAATCAGGCAATTATTACTACAACGTGATGCCCTTCGGTCTGAAGAACGCCGACGCTACATACCAACGAATGATGAACAAAGTCTTCCAAGGACAAATAGGCGACATGCTCGAGGTATACATGGACGACATGATCGTCAAGTCCCACGAGGAACTAGACCATGTCGCCAATCTTCGAATAATTTTCGAACAAGCAAGAAAATATCAAATGCATTTTAACCCAGAGAAGTGCACGTTCGGAGTACGGGCAGGCAAATTCCTTGGTTTTTACCTAACGGAACGAGGAATAGAGGCTAACCCCGACAAATGCCGGGCATTCTCTGAGTTCCCAACGCCCACGTCTAAGAAGAACATCCAGTCTCTCAATGGGGTACTCACCTCGTTGTCCCACTTCGTCGCGAAATCCGCCCAACACGCCCTTCCTTTCTTCAAGCTCTTGAGAAAAAAAGCCGCGTTTGAATGGACCGAAGAATGCGAGGCGTCCCTCCTTCACTTAAAACAAGCTCTGTCGAAATCGCCCGTGTTATCGCGACCAGATACCGGGGAAGTTTTGTTCCTATACCTCGCCGTCACCGCCGAGGCCGTGAGCGCTGTTCTCATCCGCGAGAATCACGCCGGGCAAAAGCCCGTATACTTCACGAGCAAAGCGTTGCAAGACGCGGAGTTACGATATCAGCAGATAGAGAAGGTAGCACTGGCCCTCGTTAATGCCGCCAGACGACTGAGGCACTATTTCTTGGCCCACACGATCGTGGTGAGGACAGATCAGCCCATCAAGCAGTTGCTGGGACGGCCAGACATGGCAGGTCGAATGCTCAAGTGGTCATTGGAGCTGTCCGAATTTGACGTCCGGTATGAAAGCAGAAAGGCTCTCAAAGCACAGGCCCTGGCCGATTTCATGGCAGAAGTAACCTTTTCAGACTCCTCGCCCCACGTAGCAAACAGATGGACCATCTACGTGGACAGAGCCTCCAGCTCGAGCGGCAGCAGGGCAGGAGTCATTCTGGAGAATGACGAGGGGACCATAGTCGAAGCGTCTCTCACTTTATCCTTTCCCACGTCGAATAACCAGGCCGAGTATGAAGCCTTCCTCGCTGGGTTACGCCTTGCCGAAGACCTAGGGGCAGAAGAAATCGTCATCTGCACGGACTCTCAGCTCGTAGCTCACCAGGTCTCCGGGGAGTATCAGGCCAAAAACGACAGTCTGTCTGAATACCTCTCCCTAGTTAGGGAAAAGATATCGAAGTTCAGGACGGTAGCTGTAAGACATGTTCCCCGCGAACACAACGTACGAGCAGACGTCCTATCCAAGCTAGCGAGCACCAAGAGAAAAGGCGGAAACAGGTCAGTCATCCAAGAGATACTTCCCCGATCCAGCATCGACAAGGGGCCCTCGACCGTACACGTGCACGCAATCGGGGACACCGACTGCTGGATGACGCCCGTGTACAACTACCTCACCAGGGAAGAACTTCCGGATGACCCCAAAAAGCCAGCACCATCAGACGAAGAGCTTGCTCGTACGTCATCCTCGAAAACAAACTTTACCGAAGGGGTTTCTCCATTCCGCTACTAAAGTGCATAGAGGAGGAGATTGTCCCCCACGTATTACGAGAAATCCACGAAGGCATTAACGCCCAACACCTGGGGGGAAGGTCCCTTGCCCGCAAGGCCCTCCGGGCAGGATATTATTGGCCAACTATGCAGCAAGACGCCAAAGAGCATGTGAAGAAATGCGACAAATGCCAACGGCACGGGGACATGCACCTAGCTCCCCCCAATGAGCTGAAAAGCTTGACATCCCCGTGGCCATTCGCCTGGTGGGGCCTGGACATCCTGGGACCCTTCGTGACGGGGTCTAGCCAAAACAAATACCTGATAGTAGGCGTAGATTACTTCACAAAATGGATAGAAGCAGAAGCCTTAGCGAAGATAACAACACTTAACATTCTACGCTTCTACAAGCGGAATATCCTTGCCCGTTTTGGGATTCCCCAAGCAATCGTCACGGACAATGGAACACAATTCACGGACAAGAAGTTCCAAGACTTCGTCGCCCATCTCAGAACAAAGCAACACTTCGCTTCGGTCGAGCACCCCCAGACCAACGGGCAGGCGGAGGCGGCCAACCGTGTCATCCTTCATGGCCTCAAATGAAGACTGGACGAAACGAAGAAGGTCTGGGTCGAGGAGCTCCACAGCGTCTTATGGGCATATCGTACTACTCCCCAGTCCACCACCGGGGAGACGCCTTTCCGCTTAGCATATGGCATGGAGGCTGTTTTACCCATCGAGATCCACGTACCGTCCAGGAGGACCGAGTCACCTCTAGACGAGAAGATGAATAACGGAGCGATAAGAGAAGAGCTCGACCTCGTCGAGGAAATCCGGACAGGAGCAGCCCTCCGCGAAGCGTCTCTTAAGCAAAAAATAGCAATCAGGCACAACGCCAAAGTCTTAGGACGAGAATTCGACGTGGGCAGCCTTGTCCTGCGGAGAAACCACAAGGACTCTCGCGAAGGCAAACTAGCGGCCAACTGGGAAGGGCCATACAGAGTCCGTGCCAAAACGGAAAATGGCGCATACTTCCTAGAAAACCTCAACGGGGAGGCACTCCCTCGACCATGGAACGCTGAGAAACTTAAGCAATACTACAGCTAAAGTGACCTTAGGCTTCCTCGTATCAAGAGACCACCTAGCGGTCATCATGCTCGCCCAGGTACAAGCGACGCATGCACACAAAGTAGAATCCCGCTCAAACAAACAAGCCGGAACTCTGCTCGACGGCGGTCCTCGACCGAGTACCGCCTTCGCCCAAGTACCATGATTGGCAGAACCCCAGCTCGCGATGGGACGTTCACGCCGCGACCTCAGGCCTCAATCGCGACCTGAGATCCGCAACCTCGCCAGGACCTTCCCCGGCTGTTCGCCCAGTTCCCCGCACTGGCGGACTCACACGCAGCGGGCTACCTTCCAAAAGAAAGCTCCACTAATGAACACACCCTCCGACGGGCAGTCATACACGCACAATTAAGATAAAATACAACACTAATGTAAAGTACAGCAACATAAACAAAAATCATATAAGTAACAAAACCGGCCAACATAAACCGGGCATAAAGTAAAAAAGGCCACCAGGGCCAAAGATTGTACGAATTACATAAAAAGGGGGGCCACGCTCCCCAAACCAAATAAAATTACAACAAACTACACGGCACGCAGGCCGGCAAAACATCATTCCTCGGTGTCTTCGACTCGTTCATCATCAGGCGGAGAGGTTTGGGTTCTAGCTTGGCCGACAAGGATAGACTCTGGCATCACTATTTGCCCGTCTTTAACGTACGCCAGGAAATTGGTACCTTCGGTCACCAAATCAACACCAGGATTCACCACCTGAAGCTGAGACACTGCGTTTTGGAAGGACTCCTCGCCGAGCACGGCGTTGTCATCCTCGGCCACCACCAGTCAGGCAACTAACTCTGACCTTGTCTTCAGCACCTTCACGTCCTCAAGCTCCTCCTCGCCCGGAGCATTGGCCGCCTGCAGTTGCGCGACCAGGTCCTCAGCAGCCTTTTTCTCAGCCTCGAGCGTAACCATCTTCCCATTTAGCTGGGCAACCTCCTCGCTCTCCTTTTCCTTCGCCTCCTTGGCAGCCCTAGCTTCCTCCCTGGCCTTCCTCAAGCTCTCCTCGAGAGCGTTCACCTTCCCACGGGCAATAGTCAACTCACCCTCAGTGGTCGTGTCCCCTTCGGCATAGGTGGCCGCCATCTCCAGCAGCCTGACCACCGCAGAGGCATCCTGAGCCACCAACGCCCTCTTGCTTGGACGGTCCAGGCTTTGCAGATGAAGAGAATCAGCGCGGGGAATCACCAAAGAGGTCCCTTCAAAAAACCTCTTGTCCAGTACACAAGGAGGCAACTCGAATTTCGCTTTCTCTGGCGCCTTGCCCAGATCCACTGCCTCGTTCCTTGGACGCTTAGACCTGGTCGCCAGGGGCATTGGAGACCGTTGTGCATTGGCCGGTGAAGCATTCCCCTGAGGAGGCTGGGAAGGACCAATCGCTCGGGCAGGGGAAGGACGAACCTTAGGAGTGGTAGCTACAGCAGCTTGTTTCCGCGCGGCCACGTTCCTCACCATCCTTTCGTGGGTTGAAGGCATAGCGGCTGCAAAAGACAAAAACAGGCGTCAGGTGATAAAAAATAACGAGCAATACAAAGCAATATATTAAGATTAAATACTGAGCAGATCCATAGCATCCCTATAAGTGTTACACCCCAGCAGTGCCCTAACGTTAATAAAATGAGGCTCTACTCGAGGACTACCGTCGTCCTCAAGGATCGCCACATTCTTCTTCGTAACACACTCGGCCATCCGGAACGAGTTCACGTACTTCAGCAGTTTCTCATATGAGGCAGCATCCCCCTCATCCAAATCGGTCGGCTCAAAAACATAGTCCTTTGGCGGCTAGTAAAATGCGCCCCGGTCCACTGGAAGGGATATTTCAACAATTGCCGCCCAATGTATTTACCCTCCTCGTTGATCCTGTCCTCCCCGTTCTTATCCACTTCAAGCTCCCAGCAGAACGTGCTATCCTGAGCAGCCTCCGATACGGGCTCCACGACGAAGTACCTCGTTTTAAATGTACGGATAGATTCAGAGAAAGGTTTGAACAGCTTATGCTGCTGCTTCAAAGAGACCCAGCCATAGCTCTTTCCAGAAGTCTGCCGTTGGAGATGAAATACGGTGAAGAAGAATGGAAGAGTCGCCCCTACCTGCAAGTGCTCGCACACCAGCTCGAACGCCCGCATGAACACTAACGAGTTGGGGTGGAGCTGCGTAGGGGCCAAGTGAAGATGTAGAAAGACGGACTGCTGGAAATCCGTAAATGGAAGCCTCAGGCCCAACTCCTTGAAGACATATTCATACATCGTGAAACGCTCCCCGTAATTGGTGCAGACACGCTCATTAGCAGTGGGAAAGTGGACTCTCCAATCCCCGTCGTCTCCCACCGTCCGGAAGCAGTCTCCAACATAACTCGCAAACTCTGACACATGCTCAGAGGGTTCCGCCACCTCCCATTCCTCTGCTTCATTTTCTGCTACATCCTCCTCGGGTGCATCCTCCTCGGGTACCTCCTCCTCGAGCACCTTGTCCTCTTGCTCGTAGTCCGTATCCTGCTCCGTGGATCTACTCGAAGACTGAGTGCTATTACTCCCCGAGGAACCAGACTCCTCCTCGGACGAATCTAGTACAATTTCTCCACGGGGCCCTGTCGCCATCACCTGAAAAGCAGAGAAAGACAGTGAATTCGACAGCTAATCAAATCCACCCTTCCACCGCTGAACAAGTGAAAGGGCGCGCTAAGGGCTGTGGACGACGTCCCCGGCCTAAGCCCTGACAACACTGCAAACAGTCTCCCCGCGAGACAGTGCCCGGAACTCTCATCCCACACGAGGAATTTCTCCAAAGCAAGATCACGAGTTTTTCATTCAGCTCACAACTCCATAAAACGCAACGCTCGCACGATCACGTGCACGTCGCCATCGCGACGGCGTCACAGACAGACCCTCCACACACAACGTAACGACAGACTAACGGCGATGGAGACGGTGGAACCATCATCCACCACCGGTGACTACCACATATACAGCCCTAAGTCTCCTAAAATCTAACCTAACCACATGCACCGCCTAAGTAAACATCAACAAAAAGCAAAACAAGGAAAAGGGACGACTTACTCGTAAATATGAGGCCGAAAAGACTTGCTCGGATCTTCAAACAATGAAAGTTGCAACGGACAGCGTTCACGGGCAAGGGATTTGCTGAAGATTGAAGGAAAAGTTTCTGAATGAAAGTTTTTCCCCCTATTTATACAGGAGGTCACGTGCAACCACACGCGCACATAGGTCATAATGACTACCCGCTAGCCATCATTGCCTAAGCGGCGGCGGCAAAAGTTCCAACACACACGTGGCAACCCCCGTACCGTTTTGTATTCCACTAAACTATTGGTACCCACCGGTGACGGGCAACGTATAACGACCGCGACCAACAGCCACAACGGACAGTAGAAACCACGGGCTCCCATAGCCGACGAGCAAAACACTTCACTTCCCCGAGACTGTACGCTATCCTTAAGTCATCACTTCCATGCTCGGAAGCAACGACTTGGGGGGCTACTGTTCTGGACTGGGCCAACGGCCATGCGCGGCCCAATCCGTGACTGCTACAGTAACGACCCAAACGCTTGGAACCAGTCCATTAAGATGACAAAAGTACCCCTTTTGCCACGGCAACCGGGCACTGACTGCTCAGCCTTGCCCGGAATTATTGTCCGCCACACACGAGCTACAGCTCCCCGACATATGACGGCCATATGCCCGCAACTACCATCCTTCCCGTCACAACGGCTAGTTTGGGCAGTTACCTATTCTTCAGGAAAATGGTTATTTCGCCTTGAAAATAGGACCGTTGGCCACACGCTGGGGAACAATATATAAACCCTCTCATTTGAGAGAGCGAGGTATCACATTTTCACCCTCAGAATACTTTTTGTACTTGCCCCTTTTTCTCTGACCCTTTCTTACTTGAGCGTCGGAGTGCCTTGCAGGTACACCCCTTTTTTTCTCCTCAACAGTCCGAACACCCAGCACGTCCAGCCATCATCATCTACCGAGCACCTCGCCATCTGACGACCAGCGTGTGTGGACCTGATCGAACACTCGAGATCAGTTTCTTTTCAAAATTATTATTTTTTAGTTTCTATTTTCCAGTCCCAAAATCAACGTGATACCTAATTCTTTCATACCTATTAAAAAAATATAATTAAAAAAAGAGAACACTTATTTTATCAAATTATTCTTATTAACTATTAATGTATTTGAATTAGTATCGTTGTAAAATGAGAAAGCAATAAATTAAAATTATTTAATTAGAGTTATAATTGGAAGATGATAATTAAAATTTTTGTTATTTTTTATTTAAAAATTAAATATTTGTATTGATTTTAGATTTATTTATTATCTTTTTTATTTTGATAAAAAAAAAAACTCATTTGAGTCCTTTCAAATATTTAAAATGTTTTTAAAATCTTAATGTTCTATATAATTAATCCTTTGAAATTTTAAAATGAAAAAATGCTAATTGTAAGAAAATCTTTAAAAATAATAGAAAATCAATATAATCCTAATAAGTCTTTTAAAATCTTCAAAAACAATTTCCCCAAATAATCTCTTAACATCTCAATCCAATACATCCCTCTTAGTTTTACCGAACTATTTTAAAACTTATCATGTATATATAAGTTTTGTAAACTAAGAAAACTAAAATAGATTTAAAAATTCTGATTTTTAACTTTTTCAAAATTATGAAGAAGAAAAAAAGTGATATAATTCCCATCGATTACAAATTTGGAAATTGTGCTACTTAAAATGTAATATATATATATATATATATATATATATATATATATATATATATATATATATATAAAGTCATCTTACTTTATAAATTTTATTAGTAGAAGACTCATGCAGACGCACGGATAAACGCATTTAAATATTAAATAATATATTTGAAATAGAATAAAAAAGAATGAATAATTTTCGCTTAGAATGATTAGAGAAGATACGAATGGTTCATAATCTAATAACCATTTAATCATTATTTTTTGGGAAATGCTAACAAGTGCCCTTGGGACACTAGTTAAGAGATTTAAAAGATAAGTTAAACATCTTTTAATAAACTATAAATACTCCCTCTGGTCACTATTATAAGAAAAAAAAACACCTTAAATTTTGGTCATTATTATAAGCAAAAGTCATTAAATTTTAGACTAATTAATACTTGTATTACTATTATACCCTTAATTTAATTCAAAAACATTTAATGTTAAAAGTTGATTTATCAAATAAATTAAGGATATTATCGTAAATTTTACTTTGATTGTACATGAAATCAAGAAAATTAATTACACTTAACTAACTTTCTTAATACGTGTGAAAGTAGTTATTTTGGCTTATAATTGTGACCGGAGGGAGTACATGTTTTTTTCTTCTAAAAATATGTTTATTCAATACATTGAAAACATAAATAATTAACTTTTTTTTAAGAATCTTAACTGTATTAAATGAACTGAACATCTAATATTTTCCTTACTTAGAATCTTAACTATATTAAATGAACTGAACATATGAACATGTTAATTGTTATGTAAGGTGCTCCACCATATAAATGCATTTAATGGAAGTGAACATTGTAACAATACCTTTGTATGTTATGTATAAAAAAAAGTTGCCCAATAAGCATATCTTAAACTCCTATGGCAAAGAATGAAGTTATGTAAGGCCATGAATATTGTTTGTATTTATAGTATTATACCTAAAAACAATTGAATGACCAAGAATAGGATAGAGAATACCTACACCACGTTGTGAAAAACTTCTTTGAAGACCACATTAGTTGTTTGATTTAATGGATTCTTGTCTTTGTCATGAATTAATATTTTCAAGCCAGCTTTACTTTTGACTATTGACATAGCAAGATAAAGTTGTCCGTGACTGAATACGTCTTTTGACAAATATAGACCCACATAGTCTAATGATTGTCCTTGAGATTTCTTTATTGTCATTGCAAATGAGACAGTGATCGGGAACCGCCTTTGAATGAGTTTGAATGGCCACAGAAATTGTGAAGGAGATAAAGACATTCGGAGGATGTAAATAACGTTACCAACATGTGTATCTGAAATAATCTTAGCTTCGATGACATGATTTTCTAGCCTTGTTATCGTCAATCTTGTGTCATTGCAAAGTCCTTCAGATTGATCCGAATTTCGTATCAACATTACAGTTGTTCCGATCTTTAATTTCATTGAATTGTTTAGCAAGCCTGAAGTTTTCAAACAGCTTAAAAATTCTGGTGTCAAATGCTCGAAAGCATAATTGTCATTAGCTTCAGACCAGTCAATGGAATCACTACTCAAAAACACTTTTGCATCACCTAAATGAAAGAATAAATGGCAATGAGAATAACATTATTAGAAGTTGTGATGTGAAAGAATGTATAAGTATAAAATAAAGAAAACTATGTGGTATGAGATTTGTAATGTAATCATTTATTTCATCCACTATCTCAATAGTTGATGCTAAAATAGCTCTACTCTGAAGGAAATTAGAATCTGTGTAATTTTCCAAGAGATTTGGCTAAGTACTTGTAATTGTTAGGTCTATGATTTTAAATTGGAAAAACATGTATCACAGCCAAATGTTGAGCAAGATGTCATGACATCTTGACCAACTGGTACAACAGAGTCTGTTGTTACTTTTCTTGACAGATGTTGTGACATATTATACCAGAACATCAGAACAATTCTGCATTTTAAATCCTTGAAGATTTGATTTTAAAATATGAGATTCTTCTGGATGATTTTAAAAGTGAATTGTTATTTGCGCATTACTATTTTATGTATGCATATCTAAGTTTTTGCAAATAGCAACAATGTGGCCAATATATATTTGTTTAGTTGTGTTCCTTCATGTTCTTTAAGAGTTCATTTGCAGAATTTGTATTATCAGTCATGAAGTCCTGTATTGCTTTGTAAGTTGCTGAACATTTAAGAGTTGATAAAAGTATATTACCAACAATTGTTTTGGTTTGTATGTAGTGGTGCGCGAAACTTGTGTTTAGAAATGACTTGTGAACAATACATGGGGTGTTTCTTGGAAAAAGTAATTTAATAGAGGCATTATAAAAGTAGTTTGAGGTGACATTGGCAAGGATTAAGAGTACCAATATGTATTGATATGAGTGTGGCAATTATTGTATGAAAAATAGTGTATAAAATATTGTTTAAAACACTGCTGAAGTGACGTGTTTAGTAGAAGATCATTATTATATGACATTTTGCAGTTTGGAGGTGGATTATCATAGGTGTATGTTGCTTCATAATAAGTAGGGGCCCCTCATTATAAACTCAGCCAGACAAAACGTTTTGTGGAAAAAGGAATATTAAATATGATTATTTTAATATATACTACTTTTTGTTAGACAGAAAATATTATTTGATGAGCTGTAATAAATAAGTTATCTATATAGTAGAATGTATCATTCATTAGGACCACAAAAAACGCTTTTCATTTGTATATAAATATTGGTTGCATTTAGTAGTATTCACATGGAATATTAAGTTAAATAGAGTAATCTTTACAAAAAGCATACAAATAACATTAATGATTCAACAAAATGGGATAAGATAAAACATTTTCTTTATAGGAGGAAACAATAGTTCAAATGAAAATAACAATGTTGCAAAAGAAACAAACATGACAAACATCATGGTGTTACTACACAGTCTTCCAATTCCCTTGGAGGAGTAGAGGCACCTGATACATCTGTTGCCACCCTATTTGATGTTGAATTTGGTGTAACCGGGTCCGGTATATGGTTGAGGTAAAATCAACTTCCTGAAATGTATATGTAACAATTGTAAGCAAATTAAAGTTAACAAAACGAACTATTGAATAACAAATATAAATTAAAGAGAGGTTATGTAAAGTTACTGCTACTAAACCTCACTCTTCTGATGCAATAGCTTCATCAAGGCTTCCATTATTCTACATTGAATGAAAAAAACAATTTAACAGAGTAATACACAATTGATATATGTCCATAAAGAAGAACAGAGAGTATGAGATAAAGGAAACCTGCAGCACGTCATCTTTTACGGGAGACGTTGAAGGTGTCTAATTTAGAATGCAAAAAATAAAAAAACAGAATGTTAAAAATCAATTGGTAGATATGTAGAAGAAAGATACAATGTTCGAATAGTTATACCGATTCTAGAGTAATTGATAGTGAAAGTTGTTTCACGACATTTTCATCCTGATATATGGAGACAACTGATACATTTGCGTATGATGGTTTCCATTTCACCTTGAATGCCAGCTTATTACCAACCATAGAATTAAGTGATAAGGGATATTCAAGAGGGTCGGTGACTCCGACCTAATTGGAAAGGGTAAATAAGAAAACATTAAACCATAAAGAAATCCCTGGTGATTTCTCTAAGAGAGAAGTACAAAATCAACCATAAACCTTAATCAAGTTGGCGTGCATTTGATCGGCAAATATGTCCAACAGTTGTGAATACTCACGGTCTCATAATACAAATGTTGCACGGCATCCACCACTTGCGACTTCAAGCAAAATCTTATACCTATTTATGCAAGTAAATTAGGACAATATATTAAGGTATATCACATGAAATTTAAAACAAAAACGTAAATGAAATTGTAACCAGTAAATTTCACTTTCAGTGTTATGGCCAACACCACAGATGTAAGGTGGTTTATGCCCCTTAGCAACTCTTGGACATTCATGGCATGCCTGATAATACCAGCCCCCTTGGGATGCTCTTAGTTTGTCAGTCATTGCTACGGTAACACATTGAGTGATCTGGTGGCAAGGTCAAATATAAATATAAGAAAAAAATCTGTATAAGTAATGAATAGAAATAAACAAAAAATTAAAACGAACACGGAAGAGTAGGTGTTACATCTTAAAGTTGAATAATTTGAGTCAGAGGAAGAACAACGATCTTTTACATGAATTTGTCGTAAGGTGTAAGTTGAGAACTTCTTGTAGTCTGAGACTAGTTATGTGATTGTGTTGTCAAACTTTGACACGATCCTTGATTGGCTACCATTTTTGGGATCCTATGTTCAAAAACAAATCAAAGGAACTGACACGCCGCAAGCGCACGACTAATGTCAGAGTAGTAAAAAGAATGTTGAACCACAAGGACCAATGGTTAACTACCGGTTTCTATTTTATCAATGTAAATCTAGAGCAATTGAAAGGTTGGAAACATATAAACTTAAGTGAAAAAGCACTTAAGCTAAAACAGCTTATTTGAATAAGGACTTTTGAAAACAACTTAAATGAGTAAAAGTTGGAAAATTAATCAAAACAAGCAGGAATTAGGGTCATAATCCCTTACTCTAACATCTCTATATGATTAAATTAGTCATGCTACAAGGGTTTTCACGTGAATTATAGAAAAAAAATAGATTTTGTAAATAACAACTGCTTTCGCCAGCATGTTATCTTGGTTTCGATAAATAATTCGTCAGCTTTCGCTTATTCGAAGTTATTTATCGAAACCTCATTATTATTGCACAGTCTATTACGATGGAACGTTTCTCAACCTCTTTCGAGTACTTTCGTAACATCGGAATCAGTTGTTTAAAAATCCGTTTTCGGGTATTGATACAAGTTCTTTCGGAACATTATCAATGCCTAAGAACTTTTCACTTTCGTAACAAATTTAGGTAAAAACTCAGACTTTCAAAATAAAAATGGTTAAATCCTTGTATCATATAAAGATTATCATATAGAGAGTCATGAGTTAGGTCTCATGACCCTTAATCCTTAAGGGACTACTCACTCATGGTGAGAAACAACATAAAAAAAGAAATCATACAATTCATAATCATAATAATAACAAAAATGAAAGGAATAGAAAAATAATTGGAATAATCTGAATAAAATTACTTGCAATAGATGAAGAGAAAAGGGAAGGATCCAAGTGCTCCAAGGAGACTTTTACAGAAAAATGAAACTTGTAGTAGAAAAAGCGTAGTAAAAAATCGATCCCTAAACTCTTTTCTAAAAGTTTTATATAATTAATAAAAAACATGAAAATAAAAATATTCATTTCCTTATTACACCAAATCTGTCAAAACTTCAATGTGCCAGAGATCCCAATCCACAGCAAAGCACACCGAGAAAGGAAACAAAAAGTTGATTTTTCGCACTCCTATTACGGGCCATAACACGCGTTACGGGCACCCATAACAGGCCTCAGGTTTTTGGATCAGGCGCACAAAAAGGTGGTCTTCAGGCTGCAAGCTGTTACGGGCCGTAACATGCGTTACCAGCACCTGTAACAGACCCCTGGTTTTTGTACTGGAGACTTCCGGTTTTCATGCTTTTCTTTGTTTTTCACCCTATTTGATCCCCTTTTCTTCCGGTACGATCATATGGACCTGAAAATGACAGAAACATAATACCAAGACATAAAATGTAGAAAAAGAAAGGAAAAGTATCCGAAACATAATGAAATGATACGGAAAAATGCTAATAAAAGCGATACAAAACACACTTATCAAACTCCCCAAACTTAGATCGTTGCTTGTCCTCAAGCAACAAAGCTCACATAACACATTTTTGAACCAAGCAATGCATTTCAAATGAGAAACTTATGAGGATAAATTGTGTCGATACTAACGAGAGTTCTTATTCCGATCGACTAGTCTTAGTTCTTTCGGTAATCGTTCGTTAACGAAAGTATTTCAAGAACACAAACCACAGTGAAACCACGAACCTAGATACCCCTTTCGGCCACCTCTCCAACTACGCTTTGGGCTTGAGTCTCTTTTTCGATTTTTCTCCCCCTTTTATTCGGACAATCGGTTTAAGGCATTCAAAATTATTTTTCTTCACACGCATAAGGTTGATTAAAAGCATTTTTTCTCTAGGCGCCATTTTGCTATCTTTCATTTTACGCGCATTGGCGTATCATTTTTCCACTTTGGGACGACAATTGGAACTCAACTGCCGTTGGGCTAAGTAACCGGGTGAGGGTTACCCAACTTAGAAGGACAATTGTCTTTATTGTTTTTATTCATATTTTTTTCTTTTTCGGTGCCTTGATTATTTCTCAACCAACCTTACTTATGCGAATCTTTAAATCAAGTCGGACTGCCAAAGTAAACTACTCGGGGGGTACTTTTCAAATATGAGTACTATGGCATAAATCTACGTGTTGGACTCGTGTCCTTACTCTGGGAGACCTAGGGTTTTCGAGTCATACTTAAGTTTTCGAACTTTCTTGAAGTACCTATTCCTAGCATCTCTTCCCTCGAAATATATATACTTTCTCAACACTCTCTAAAATCAAAAGCATTCAAATGAAATAAAAAAAATCAGTCCTAGTTCGGGGTGAAATTCAACAGTGGTTTAGGATTATTGAAGGGAAAAACATAAAAAAAAAAAGGTAAATAACAATAAGAAATAAAAACTAAAAAGCAGGTAAAGACCCCCATGTCGCTCCCGGGATTTTCATCCTAGTACAAATGCGAAAGTGGCACCAAACAGAGTCGCCAGCAACGTGTATTTATCCCAAGAGAGGGAAAGGAAACACCGCATAAACCTGAAGGAAGGAAAAAGCATGGTCTTGCGACCAAGAGAAACTGGATAAGGGAGTCGGTTACGCGAGAGGAAGGTATTAGCACCCCCTCGCGTCCATCGTACCCGATGGGATCCACGCTTGCTTGCTCGAACAAAGGGTGATAGAAAAGAATACTGGAAAAGGAACGAAAAGAGAACTGGAAAAGGAATGGAAAAGGGAAGGAAAGAGAAAGAGAAACAAATGTAGGGAAAATAAAAGAAGTGCTCGCATGGGCCCTACCCCACTGCCTACGTATCTCATCGGGAGCATGAGAATCAGAGCGACGTAGTTCCCCTTACTAGGGATGGATTGTTTGTGTTTTTTAAGGAACGGCTGACGTTTTAGCTCAGGTGTTGCAAGCTCGCTGGTCCGAGTGCGTTACCATCTTGCAAGAGAACGAGTAGAAGCGCGTTCGTACGCTAAGAGTGAATGAGGTGAGAAAAGAATTCCCGAAGGAAAGACGTTATTGTTTGTTTTTGTCTTTTAGAAGGAAGTGTTTTGGATTTGTTTGCATATGATAGTGTATTTAAATCTTAGTCATTGGAATGTGTACATTCTCACATTCCAAGATGGAATGGGTAAGAAATCACACTAAGAGTGAAGAAGACCCCCACACTTAGTTCCAATTGTCAAGGTTCAAACACACTAGCATACTTGTGTTTATTAAGTGTTTTTATTGATTATGAAATGAAGAAGTGTTTTTTATTTATTTGCACCTTCGACAAGTATTGCATTTAGGTCCCTCACACAAGATCAAATGTTTAACACATTGACCCAAGATGGGCTATATGCTATACATTTTAAGATTATAAGAGAAGACCCCTTATAATCTTTTCTTTATGTGAAAGGCCTAAATGCAATAAATGCCTACCTTTATTAGATGTTTTGAGTTTCTTTTAAGAGATGAGAAGAGAGACTCAAGAGAGAAGAAAGGTAAAATCTATGTGGACTAAGACTCAATCCTAATTGAAGATTAAAGGGAGTGATCCTAATGGTTTGTGAGGTTTCAACCTAAAGTCTAAAGAAAGAAAGAATTAAACAATTCACTTCTAAAGTAGAAGATGAATTGTAATTCAAAAAGGGAAAGTGATGAGTTATTAAAAGAAAGCACATAAGTGCTTAACAAAACACAAAATGGAATTGTAAAAGAGAAAGGATAGAAGTTGAATGTGGATTCCTTATCCACACTCAATTGAAACTCACCAAAGCCCCTACATGGTTAGTAAACATGTGTAGGAAATATAGGGAGTAAAAGAAAATTTATGCACCATAAAGCTCAAAAGAATTAGATGAGAAACCAAATTCTAAGGTCACAACCAGAATGTACATCTCATGGAAAACAAATGATCATTATCATGCAAGTCCAAGTGGATAGGCAACAAACATCATCCATGGCATTAGAACATGCCACCATAAGCAAAGGGAGAATGAAAGATGAAAAGAAATGGAAGAAACATGCATAAATGGAACATGTAATCCATGGATCAGAATTGAAATGGAATGAAAATGATTCACAAACATCTCACAAGTATTCATGCATGACACATCAAAACATTTGAGAAGTGATAGGAGAAGTAGAATTGAAATGGGAGTTCAAAAGAAAACACAAGTACAAACATAACATGTTAAAGGTGCACAAGGTTCAAATGATAACCAACATGCAAAGATGACATATGATATGTACCAATTACCTATAATGTCAAGTGAATGGTTCACCAAATATGCAAATGATCATGCAAGTATGCACAAAAGAAATCATGCAAACATGCACAAAGATTACAATGGTGTGACATATTATAATGCTTTAAATGAAATGTATTAAACAAAAATCAAATGAGTTCATGAAAATTAATCAAACATGGTATTGAGGTACACAAACCAGAAATGAATCACATATCAAAGTAGCATGTAAAAATTCAAGGCAAAAAGGTTTTATACAATGCACTTAAACCAAATTGGATGCACATGCAAAGTAATGCAAAGATGAACATCAAAACATGTCATAGCAAGACCTAAAAAATAAAATAAAATCATATGACATACTTCAAGATGTTAATGACTCAATACAAAAAGAAGAGCATCAAAACAATTTTTAATGATCAAGAACAAAATTAAACAAGATCATGTACTACATTAAGAATGCACACCAAAGAAATTCAAAGAAAATTATGGAGCAGGGGTAAAAAGGTCATAAAATCAGAAAATAAAATCACCAAAAATTTTCTAAATGTTTTAATGATACTCATGAATTTTCGTGGAATTTTATGATACTATTTAGTATTTTTAAAAATTAAAAAGCAAACGTGTATGAAAAAAATAAAAAAAATAAAGTGAAATGTAAATGTGAATGGGGGTGCAAGCATAGCAAAATGTGAGTTCAATATGACTGGGCTTTGAAAGCGTGGGGTGTGAATAGCATAAGGCTTAAGTCCATTTACGCGCCAGTACACATTAGTAACCATGCACTTCAGTCAAACCAAGTCAAAACAATAACAACCATAGGATCAAGTCAAGTCAACAACCAGTCAAAGTAAGCTAATCTAACGCATGTACATGAATGACCATTCTCCCTACCATGTGCCACACCACATAATGCTTAAGTGAGTTCAGAAATGATGCACATGACATGCACATGCATTTTAATGTGTTGTCACGCCCTTAGCCATACGATGAGGAAAAATGAACGAACAGGATTAAAACGTGCTAAACCCTAACATTCAACCACTGGCCGGAGAAGGACCTCCGGTCATCTTCTCCGGCGAACCACCACCACCTGCAAACTTCAACTTTCACAGAAATGCATCATTCATATACCAAAATGAAGAGGAAGCTATGGAGATCAAGAATACACCATTATTTCTCATAGATCATGCACACATAACACAAACCGAGCCAAAACAATTTGCCCTAAAATCACACCTAAACTCCTAAAGAGCCTATCAACTAGCCAGGACTCACGCAGCTTCTAATAAGCTTTAAAGCATATAGAAACAAGCTAAAACAATGCAATAGAGTTAGAGTGATTGAAACCTGAAGTTTGCAGATCCTTGAAGCAAAAGAAAACCAGAGATCCACTCTTGATATGGAGCTTGATTCGTGCAAAATAAATGCAGTTGAGCCTTGAGATATTGAAAGCAGAGAGAGAATCAAAATGTTGATGAAGCTTCACTTGAGGAATTCATGTGGATTTTGATGGTTCTTACTTCAGTCTTGTGCCATTGATGATGATGAAGATGAAGTAAGTGAAGGTGAATGAAGATTCGAGCAGAGAGAGATGGTGGAGAGAATGCGAGAGTGTTTGAGAGGGAGAGTGAAAAATGAGAAAAATGAAGCTAGCCCCCAAATTGGAGAGTGTGACTTCTATTTATGGTGAGCTCTAATCATGGTTTAGTGAGTGGAGTTAAGTGAGTCAAGGTGGTTAAACTGAGTCCACCCTAATTAACTGAGTCAAGTTAGTTAGGGGCGAGTAGCCCAGGTTGGGTTATGGTGAGGTCAAGCTCATAACAGTTGTGGTGAGGATGAGAGTGAAGCTAAGGTGGTGAGGTTATTGTGACAGAAACTTGCTAAGCAAGTTTGTTCTTTCTATTCCCATGTATGGCACGTGATAGTATGCATTGTGTAAGTAACATATGCTTGACTAAATGGGGAAATAAAATTCGTGAAGTGTTTGTGGGATGACTGAGCCAAAATCATGCACTAAACTGTCAATGCACCAGTGCCAACATGAGGTGGTTTGAGGAAGTTTTTCTCTCTGCTCAATGAATGAATTGGTGTGTTTTTGGAGTCATTGGAAAGGGGAGATGTAATGCTACATGTTTGGTATGAAAAATGAAGTGAAATGATGCTTGGAAGAAGTTGAAAAAAGACTTATAACACATAGGTTTGGAACTGGTATGAGGGCGTGGCAAAGGTTGGTTGACAAGGTAACATGGCCCCTAGGTTTTCAGCATGATCAAAGCACATTGGACTCAACATAACTTCTTCCCCTTTGATCAAGTGAAAAAAACATGAACACCAATCTTAAAGATCTGACCTAGAGGAACAACTTTCATGTTGAAAGATTTTTCATTTGAGGCCTTTAACATGAGAAAAATGAGTGGACATTTGGCCCACCACATGTTTGTTAAAATGACTGCGCGCGTGCCCTGAAAGTCTTGGTCATGACCTAGTTTTGAACCTACTTTGCTCAAACTTTGATCAATCATATCTCACTCAATTTTTATCCAATGGAGATGTTCCACACATGGATTTGAAGCTTGAAACAAGATCTTTTGTTATGGCCGAGTGGAATTTTCATTTGATGCCCCAATTTTAAATGGCCTTGGCTCAAACTCTGATGCAAAATGGCCAAAACTTGCTATATTCAGTAACCCTTCTTCATCCAAAAATGGCAACTTTTTACATCTTGATTTTTTCATGATTCCTTTGGAGTTTCTAGATCAAATTTTGTACATTGGACATATGTAACATGAATTTCATGATTTTGGGCTCAAAAAGTCAAGAGTTGACTTTTTCCTCTGATTATTTGACTTGGCCCCAATTTTCCTGATTTCTGATCTTTCTTCCAATTGAACCACTTCCAAAACCAATTGAGAAGCAATTTTCCACCTCCATACACTTAGGGACATATGAAATACCATGACATCAAATTTGGTCCAAAAAATCAAAAATTCCCTGATTTTATTAGAAACCCTAGTTTTGGTGCCCACCTCCTAGGAGAAAAATGTGCAGTCTTCAATTTCCAATTCCTCAGAGTATGTTATGTATCCTCTTAAAAGATGATGATATATGCCATTTGAGGATGATTTTGGATCAATGAGCTATCTCTTTTGAGGGTTTTCCTTCATTTTTTGAACCTCTTGCATAGTGAAAGATGTAGTGCTTCAATCTCCCATTGATTCTCTCATTCTTGAGGTTGTGGATGTTCCATTGAGATAGTATGAGACATGAAAGGCCTCTTGGCTTGCCTTGAGGAAACTTGATTGACCTTTTTGTGCTTTGAATGATCCCTTGATTGTCCACCTTCCACCTGATCACATGCCCTGATGGTAAGAAGGATGCTATGCTTCAATTTTCTATGTTAAATGCAATGTAAGGTTAATGAGGTGGATATGATATGATAAATGATAATGCCATGCTATGATGACAAAGAGGGAGAGCAAATTTTGGGGTATTACAGCCCCACCCCCAAACTTAAGCCAAACATTGTCCTCAATGTTTTAGCAAAAGAAAGGGAGGGGGAACTCACAGGGAACCTCACTAAGGAGGTGGAGGAAACTACAACATCATACGTTGCATCATCTCTTACACACTGTCCAGAAGTGAGCCTTGCCGATTTTGCTCTCCTCTCATGTCATCCAAGATTGTGGCCTGGCGGGCTTGCTCTCCTCGCCTGCCTCGAATTTCATTCTGAACCCAATCCTACCTATCTTGGCTTTGTGTTGAAGTACCCGTTTCAGTGTAGGTAGGACGGGGAGGCACGCCGGAGTCATCTTGTATTGAGGTACCTGCATCAACATTAGTAAAAATAAGGTCTTCGTCCTCCTCGGAATTATCCGGAGAGTCGGAGACCGCAGTGTATAACCAGTTCCTCTTCACATCAACCTGTGATTTCCTCGGGTTTGGAAGGTCTAGGATAGCCACACTGCCCATCAACACCGAGTAGGTGCTACCACTCTATAGCGCGGTTTTTGTGGTTTCGAACCACTATCACTTTGGTACTACAGTTCGATTCATTTTTTATCCTGTGAAGCTGATTAAGGAAGGGAAATAGATGTCTCCAATTAACCCTATTTGCATACAGAGTTTAAACAGCTGACTGTTGGTTTACAGATACTATAAAAATAGGGGGGGTCTCTCTTTAGGTTATTTTCTTAAGAACGGAGTGTCTTGACTGTACATGAGGCTTTTGGTTAGGATACTAGACCTGATTTTCTTTGATGGATGTATGAAGGTACTGGACTTAGAGTGTTTGATTAGTATGCTCGCTAATATTTCGCAATCTTATGCCTACGTATTCCCGTTTAACGAAACAGGGAAATCAGAGCGATCGTAGTTCCTCCTATTCTATGGGAGGAAATAGATGTTTTGGTGTCTTATTCAAAGCCCAAGATTGAAGCTAAAGGTGATTTGTATCTTGTTCAAAGCTCAAGATATGAGGCTGAAGGGTCCTGACTGAGAGAGAATTTGTCATCTCTAAAGAGGAACTGTTGATGTTTGTATGCTGTGAGCAAAGCACAAATTCGATGTTAAAAGGTTGATTGACTCAACCGGGGATTTCTTTATACAAAGCCTAAGAGGAGGCTAAAAGGTTGACTTTTTCCGGGGAAAATATTATTTCTGTCTTGTACAAAGCCCAAGATTGAGGCTAAAAGGGTTAACTCAACAAGAGAGCGCTCTTTATATGTCTTGCACAAAGCCCAAGACGGAGGCTAAAAAAAGTTTGACTCAACAAGAGAGTACTTTTATCTGTCCTGTACAAAGCCCAGGATTGTGGCTGAACAAGCTGGAGAACTTGAGAGGAGACTAGCTCATACTAGGGGGGATCTTTATACCAAGTTTTGGATAAAGACTGACTCAACAAGAGAGTATTTTTTATCTATCTTGTACGAAGCCCATGACGGAGGCTAAAAAGTCGATTGACTCAACAAGAGTCTTTTATACTCAACAAGAGAGTGTTTTATACTCAACGAGAGAGTGTTTTATATGTCTTGTACAAAGCCCAAGACGGAGGCTAAAAGGGTGATTGACTCAACAAGAGAGTCTTTTATACTCAATAAGAGAGTGGTTTGCTGTCTCATACGAAGCCCGAGATTGAGGCTAAAAGGAAGATTGACTTGACAAGAGAGTCTGAAAAGGTTAGATCCGCTGAGGAGAATCATTGTACAAAGCCCAAGAGGAGGCTATCTTACTGCTGAGGATTATTGAGATCCCTAGGCAGGTCCAAGTAGAGAACTCTCATGAGAGAGACTGGGTTTCTGCTGGAGATAGATCCAGAGTGACCGGGGTTTCTTCCTATGTTTAGAAAGAACTTGAGAATGTCTTTGAGACTCAAGGGGCTTAGACTGTCCAAGTCTAGAGTTTTATCTTTTGTACGATGCCCAAAAGGAGGCACAGGCATGAGGATCAACCCTAAAATGGCCGGGGTTTTGACACTGGAAAGACTGCTCTAGCAAAGGATGACTAAGTTCTGTCTTATACCTTTAAGAGGTCGTCAGGGTCCTTGTATTAAGCCCAAGAGAAGGCATGGGAACTTCTAAGAAGCCGAATGGTCCTTGTACAACCCCCAAGAGGAGGCGGGGATGCTTTTAGGAAGCCTGTGGGTCCCCAAAACAAGAGAAGTTCAAGAAATTCAATTCACAGAGAAGAGATCATTCCAGGAAATTTTGAGGATTTGGAAGAAACTCAAGAGATTCCATTCACGGAGAAAAGATCATCTCTAGGGAGTTAGAGTTTCTTTGACAATTTCTAAGGGTGACAGTCTGAGAAAAGTTTCACCAAGAATACTGCCTTTCTCTTTGTTCCATATTGTTTAAGCCCAAGAGAAAGGAAGACTGTATCTAGAATCCTATGGGGGATCTAGTTTTGTTTGTATTTAAGAGTGACCAACAGGGCTTTACCTAGTTCTAGACGTAGTTGCCGGGGAAAACTCTAAATAACTATACTAGTATATATACAGTGGATATATGACCAATATTTAAAGAGGGTATGAAAGAAGACTTATAGTGAAGCAGCCCCACAGTACAGTTATATATATGAAAGCAGATAAAAGAAAGCGGATAAACACTTACCCGTTGTAGAGCTTCCATGTTGTTTTGTTAGTTGTTCAACCAAGAAATTAAAGAAAGTTTTGATAACAACTATATATTTGGATTCAAAATCAAAGGAGAAAGTATTTTGAAAAGAGGCTTACAGCTTAAGGAGAGGCCCAAATTTTAACAGTGATTGCACTGTTGTTATGAATTTGTACAGGGACTTATACAAGTGACTGAGGCCCAAAGAAAGGTCTTCTGTACAAAGGGATGTGTCTTACACTCTCTCAAGAGGCCCAAAGTGTTTTTAAAGAAAAGAAATGGGACTTACAACACGAGGGTCGGTCCAATTGTTTGTTTGAAAACGGCGATCGCACCGAGGGTTTTGAAAATATAGTGGGTTTTATACAAATGATTGAGGCCCAAAGAAGGTTTTGGTTTTCAAAAGGGGTTGGGTCTTACACTCTACTAGAGGCCCAAAGAAGGTTTTGGTTTTCAAAAGGGGTTGGGTCTTACACTCTACTAGAGGCCCAAAGTATCTGAAAATGAATAAAGATGGGTCTTATAGCTCAAGGAGAAGCCCAATGGTTTTTTGTTAAAAAGGCGACGATCGCGCCGAACTTTTTGACGGTATCGGGACTTATACAATACACTGAGGCCCAAAAAGGTTTTTATTTACAAAAGGATGGGACTTACACTCTACCAAGAGGCCCAAAGAGTTTGGAATATTTGAGTATGATTAAAATCAAAGAAACCCTAGTTTTCACCTTTTAAAAGTAATATTTCAAAGAAAATTAATAAAAAAATGACAAAAATACCAAATAAGTTTAAATAAACCACTTGTGATTTTTTGGTTAAGGTTTGGAAAATGAGGTTTTAATCACAAGATGATTTAAAACCCATTTGGTTTTGATTTTTCAAGATGAATATTCATTTTAAAATGTTTAAAAACAATTTAAATGAATTTATTCACAAAAATATCAACTATATTAAATAAATAATATAAATTTTATTTTTTTGTAGAATAAAATATTTTACTATTTTTGTGATTTTTCAGAAAAAGAACCAATAAAAAATGATAAAAATTGAGTGAGAAATTAATTTTTCAAATCATTAATAAAAATAATATGAAAAAATAAAAAATAGGACAAGTGATAAAAAAGAGGTCTGGGGCGAGGGGGATTCGAACCCCAGACCTTCCACTTGCTAGTACACACAAACCAGTTGATCAACCACTGGAGCGCAATGCCAATTCATTATATACATGGCAAATAAAAAACATAAGGCAAACTTGGTTGGTTTATGAAGCATGGCGCCATGGCCATCTTCAGCCTCAAGCTCAGATGCGTGAAGCCCTCTAACTCACTCGTTTCTCAACCATTTGTCATGATTCAAACACCAATTTCATTTATTTTTTAACAAGGAATATAATGGCAATATTCAATTTTATTGAAATGGATTGAATCAGAACATAACAAGTTAAAACCTGAAGAACCCTAAAATTAGCATGAACTCAATGAAATCCGATATACAAGTTGTAAACAATAATTGATTGAGGGGAAACACTCAACATATGATGACAAGCAATTAGCAAAAGTATCATGCGAGGAAATATGCATGGATCATGTTATGAGAGTTTTGAGGCTTACCTTGATGCAAGCTGAAATGGAACTCTGCACAGATGGTGTTCCAGAAGTGATTTGATGATCCCTACAGCTTCAATGGATGTTGTTGAGTGGATTGCAAGCTTTGGAACACTTTGAAAATCTTTGGTTCAAGTTGGAGGAATCCAACTGCAGAATGGATGAATAATGGCTTGGTTGAAGAGTGATTTTGAGCTATAGGTGCTACAGAGATGATTTAAGTGTTTGAACACCTCACATACATCATATGTGATGTGTTTGAGCAACTGGATTGGATTGTTCAAGGCTGCAACTCAAAACTCGATGGTGGTTGCTCAAAAACAAAGAAATTTGGCACTTAAGAGAGAATGAGAGAAATCAATGTTGTAAGTTGCTTTGGTGTGGTTTGAATGATCAGTTGGAACCTCTATTTATAGGTGATCAACTCTTGTCTTGGAGGAATAGTGAATGGCTGCAAGATCCGATCACATTCAATGGCTTTGGCTTGGTGGCATTTCTTCTCATGTAAGGCAAACTAGCCTCTTCCAAGAGCAGGACTATTTCTTTAAGTGAACATCTTGACTGAGTATAGTGGCTTTGTTGAAAGTGCCCTATTTCACATAAATGCCTTTGAATTCAAGGCATAATGTACCAAAATGCATTAAACTCAAGTTGGAAGATCCCTTGGCTTTTTGACTTAGCTTTACAGGTTGGATCAGTTGGATTAGGATCAGATTAGATGACTGTGGCATATGGATCCTTGGTTTTGATTCAGAAATCGTGTGTGGCAAGAAATCACACAAACTGATTTTTCCAAAACAGTTGCAGCAGCATGACTTTGGGCATGGATTTCTCTTGGCTCAAGTTGAATTAATTCATGCTAATAAGCTCTTTGAATTCTTAGCAATATTTGCAACAACATTGATGTTTACCTTTGGAATTGATTCCACTTCCAACTATGTGAAAAAACCTCACAAGTTTTGGTGTTTTCAACAAAATCTGTCTTGGACAGAATTTTGTCTAAGTGTTGAAAAAAAGGGATTTTCATGTTTTTAGTGATTTTGATCCAATCATAACTTGAAATCTATGAGGAATTGGAATGATGTGTAGTTGACACTTTTAAAGTATGCCATGAGAACTACAAATCCATCTTTGGATTATTCAAAATGGTTGCTTGGATCTCAAGTTATGATCCTTGGAAGTTGGTACCCTAGCCACATTGTTCCATAACTTAGAAAAATTCTAAGTTTTTATGGTTACCCCTTTTACAAGTTATCCCACTTTCTTTGATTTTTCTTGATGAATGATGATTCAAATCATACATTAACATCATTTTAGGGTCAAAGAACCAAAATTTTGAAAAATCTCAAAAAGTCAAAGTTGACTTTTGTACACAGTTGACTTTTTGTCAGATGAATTCCAAATTGTGCTATCCTTGGTGAAATCAAGTCCTCGACCTAAATCCAACCTAATGGATGTGTTCCATAGGTGTTATAGGGTGTATTGAATCATGTCCCAAGGTTTGGGAGCATGTCTTGGTCCAAAGTCAAAGATACAGTTGACTTTTTCCTCAAAACCCTAATTGTGGTCCAGATGAAATTAAAACTTATTGATCAAGCTTCTTGAATCAATCCATTGTTGCAAATGGATCAATATAGTGTGTTAGAGACCCTCAAATCATGTCTTGAGGTCTTGGCTCATGCTCAGAGGAAAATTTCCATCTGGAGGCCCTAGTCGACCAAAACCCTAATTTGGTGACACTGGCGATCCTGAGGCTTGATCCACTTGGAATGTTGCAACTTTGTGCTTGATTCTTGATGTGGAAGTCCTCTTGATCCTTTGTGGGTGCTTGAGAGACTAGACAAGTTGAAGATCATGTCATTTCTTGATTGATCTTTTGTCTAAGTGCTCTGAGAGGGCACAAAACCCTAATTCTTTGAGTGTAGTGAATGCACAACAATTTCTGAGGAGATTGATGAGGCATAAAGGGACATCCATATTGTGGTAATGATTTGCACAATGATGGGAAATCTAAGTGGTCAAAATTTGGGGTATGACAGATGCCCCTATTTAATTTTCTTGGACCCGAAGGTGTGAATGGCGAAGGTATTCAGGCATTCGGGGTACAAGACAATTAAATATTAGAATACCCAAAATTTTGATGGTGGCTATGAATGGTAGCTTGCCCATCCATCTTAATTTGCTAAGCAATGATGCTTAGAAAAGGTAGAAACTTCCCCTATCCTGGGTTTCAGCGAAGGAACTGATCTCAATTTCCGAAATAAACTTCCCCGCGATCTTGGTTTCCTACCAAGGAACTGGTCTTAGTTTCTGAAATAAACTTCCCCTCGATCCTGGTTTCCTACCAAGGAACTGGTCTTAGTTTCTGAAATACACTTCCCCTCGATCCTGGTTTCCTACCAAGGATCTGGTCTCAGTTTCTTTTGTCAATAAACTTTCTTGATAAGGGACGCTGTTTGTAGCGGTTTTCATCAAACTTCTCGCCGAATTTTCCTGGGGAGATTCCATTTGACCTAAAAATATTTGATGTCAGACTTGCTGGGGAAACCCATCCGTCTGAGCTGTAGAGGTGTACAAACTTCTCCGTTGGAGATGCCATTTGTTGACTCTACTGGGGAAAAAAGAATCTATTGAGAGACTGCTTTTTGCTTGGGGATATTACATCATATTTTTCTTCGAGATCTTCTCGGAGAAATGCCATGCGATGTGATCTAATTTGGAAAGGGCTTTCTCTGGGGATTTTCCATAATCCGGGAAAGCGAAGATATCATCTTCAAGGGTGAAGAGTGGCGTTTGCCGAAAGCTTTCTGGCTTTTCAAAGGTTCAAGTTATCAAAGTGGTCGAGGGTCGTACCTATTCTAGAAATAAACTGGAGGAGTGATCGTTCAGACAAAACTTTCGCAGACGAGGGAAGAACTGACAACTCGATGGATAAGAAGACCTTTATCACTAGGGGATAAGACCGACTAGAATGATATTGATGCAATATGAATATGAATGTAAATCAATAATGCATGTTGTATGTATGGATATACTGACGAAACTGACACGACATACAGACTAGTGGATGAACACGACTGGATACTCGGCCACTGCAGGGGATGAAGAAGTATCTTTGGTTCAGAATAGCAATTATGCCTTGCTTAGGAGAGATAGTCCCATGTTGGGAACTATGTTGGTCGGACTTAAGAGGTAAGCACTCTGTCGGGAATGTCAGATGAAACACGGTCACTGATACAATTGATCCTTTGTTCAGGCGTACTGGTTAAGAAGGAGTACTTTGATTATGCACTTTGAGGTTTGATTACTTCTGGAGAAGCGATCGATGTTCTTTCGATGTTCAACAGTCAAAAGAAATTGGCATCTTTATTTTAAAAGCAGAAAAATTTTAACAAGTAAATTCGTTTTTGTTTTATTTCAAGAATCGTTAATCATGTTAAAATGTCATTCTGTAAAGCTAAAACAAATGAGAATTGCAAACAAAAGCACTATGGCTCAAATTTTATTGATAGGATGGAAATCAGCCAAGCGCGTGATTCCATGGAGTATTTACAAAGTTAGAAAATGGTAATTTAAGGGAAAAAGGGCTACACTAAAATATAACGACCATTATCCTTCTACCAACTTTGAATTTTGGGCATCCTGAGCTTCCGTCAAAGATGACCTTGACTGGAGTTTTCCTGATGGATGGCATTACCGCTGCTGAGGGACTGGCCCCTTTGTTGGACGTAGTTACTTGCCATTATCCCTAACTTTTGCCTGGATTGTACTTTTGAGATTTCCAATCGACCGGGATGATTTTTGATTATGTCTCTAATTTTTGCCTGTACCGCCCTTTCGGGTTTTCAATCCACCGAGACTTTTTTTTAGGCGAAGTATTTCTTGACTACGTCAATATTCGTGGGGTAGGAAAATTCCTCTCCACCATGGTTGCGAGTCTCAAGGCACCGCCTGAGAAGGATTTCTTAACCACATAGGGGCCGTCATAATTCGGGGTCTACTTGCCCCGGGAATCACTGAGAAATGATTCTATCTTCTTGAGCACGAGGTCTCCTTTCCTGAAGATACGAGGTCAGACCTTTTTGTTAAACGCCTTCTTCATTCTTTGCTGATACAACTGACCATGGCATAGTGCCGCTATTCGCTTTTCTTTGATCAGATTCAGTTCGTCGTGTCAACTTTGACACCATTCAGCTTCTGTTAGCTTAGCTTCCATCAATACCCGGATTGATGGGATCTCTACCTCTATGGGAAGCACTGCCTCCATGCCATATACTAGAGAGAAAAGGGTTGCGCTTGTTGAAGTGCGGACAGATGTGCGATAACCATGAAGGGCAAAGGGTAACATTTCGTGCCAATTTTTGTAGATTACAACCATCTTTTGAACGATCTTCTTGACGTTCTTGTTAGCCGCTTCTACCGCTCCGTTCATCTTAGGTCGGTAGGGAGATGAGTTATGGTGTTCGATCTTGAACTCAGCGTATAACTCTTTCATTATTTTATTATTCAAGTTCGATCCATTATCAGTAATGATCTGGCTAGGAACACCATAACGGCAGATGATATCGTTTTTGATAAATCGGACCACCACTTGTCGAGTTACATTGGCGTACGATGTTGCTTAGACCCACTTGGTGAAGTAGTCAATGGCTACCAGGATGAACCGATGTCCGTTTGAAGCCTTAGGTTCGATCATGCCAATCATGTCGATTCCCCATATGGAAAAAGGCCATGGGGAAGAGAGAACTTTGAGATGCGTTGGCGGTACATGGATTTTGTCTGAGTATATCTGACACTTGTGACATCTCCTCATGTACTTGTAGCAGTCAAATTCCATTGTCAACCAACAGTACCCTGCTCTTAGGATTTTTCTCGCCATTGCGTGCCCGTTGGCATGAGTGCCAAAGGATCCTTCATGAATTTCTTTTATCAGCATGTTTGCTTCTAGTGTGTCTACACATCGGATCAAGACCATGTCAAAGTTTCTCTTATAGAGTGTATCACCGCTCAGGAAGAAGCTGCCTGCTAGTCTTTTGAGGGTCTTTCTGTCCCCTCTGGATGCCCCAGGTGGGTACTCTTGTTTCTGAAGGAAGCATTTTATATTATGATACCAAGGTTTGTCGTTTATGACTGGTTCAATCGTGAAAATGTAAGCGGGCCGTTCAAGGCGCATTATGTCGATCTTAGGTATGTCGTTACATTGACCTACACTAATCATGGAAGAGAGAGTGGCCAATGCATCAACCATGTGATTCTCTTCACGAGGGATGTGATGAAACTCGAATCTGTTAAAGAATGGTAACAACCTTCTCGCGTAGTCTTTGTAAGGAATCAATCCTGATTGGTATGTGTTCCAATCTCCTTTGATTGATTAATAACCAGGGCTGAGTCGCCATATACATCCAAGTACTTGATCCTTAAGTCGATCGCTTCTTCGAGACCCATGATACAAGCTTCGTATTCGGCCTCGTTGTTGGTACACTTGAATGTCAGTCTGGCAGTGAAAGGAATGTGGGTACCCTGAGGTGTTATGATAATTGCCCCAATTCCGTTTCTGTAATGATTGACAGCTCTGTCAAAGATTAGTCCCCATTGGGAACCTGGTTCTGGCCCTTCACTAGGTAGCGGTTCATCGCAATCTTTCATTTTTAAATACATGACATCTTCGTCAGGGAAGTCAAACACGACCAATTCTTGATTGTCAATCGGTTGATGAGCTAAATGATCGGCTAAAACACTTCCCTTGACGGCTTTCTGAGCGTAGTACTCAATGTCGTATTCTGATAACAACATCTGCCAACGGGCGATCCTTCCCGTGAGAGCAGACTTTTCAAAGACATATTTGATCAGATCCATTTCAGAGACCAACCAAGTAGTGTGACGAATCATATACTGGCGCAGACGTTTGGCTGCCCAAGCCAAAGCACAACAAGTTTTCTCAAGCATAGTATACCGAGTCTCGCAGTCGGTGAATTTCTTGCTCAAATAGTAAATGGCAGACTCTTTCCTTTTGGTTTCGTCTTGTTGGCCAAGTACACAACCCATTGAGTCTTCCAAGACTGTTAAGTAGATGATCAGTGGTATTCCTTCCACTGGAGGTGATAGAATCGGTGGGTTCAACAGGTATTCCTTGATACTGTCCAAGGCGGTTTGGCAGTCTTCTGTCCAAACGAAATCCTGATTCTTTTTGAGTAATTTGAAAATTGCCGCACATGTCGCGGTCATGAGGAATATAAATCTGTAAATGTAATTCAAACGTCCCAGGAATCCCCTGACTTATTTCTCTATTTTTGGAGAAGGCATTTCTCGAATGGCCTTGACCTTGTCAGGATCAACTTCAATTCCTTTCTGGCTGACGATGAACCCTAGCAGTTTCCCTGAACAAACACCGAACGTGCACTTATTAGGATTCAAGCGGAGTTTGTACTTTCTCAGACGCTCGAATAGCTTTGACAGGTGGGTCACATGCTCCTCCTCTGTTTTAGATTTGGCAATCATGTCATTGACATACACTTCGATTTCTTTGTGTATTACGTCGTGGAATAGAGTAGTCATGGCCCGTTGATATGTTGCACCGACGTTCTTCAAATCGAACGACATTACCTTGTAACAAAAGGTGCCCCATGGGGTGATAAATGAAGTTTTCTCCATGTCTTTCGGCGCCATTTTTATCTGATTATGGCCCGAGAATCCATCCATGAAGGAGAAAACTTTGAACTTTGTTGTACTGTCTACCAGCATGTCAATGTGCGGTAAGGTAAAGTCGTCCTTTGGACTTGCCTTGTTCAGATCCCTGTAGTCTACACACATTCTGACATTTCTGTCCTTTTTCGGAACTGGTACTATGTTGGCTAACCATTAAGGATATTATGATGTGGCGAGGAAACTCGCGTCAATCTATCTCTGTACTTTCTCTTTGATTTTGATGGCCATGTCTGGATGAGTCCGTCTCAACCTTTGTTTTACCGACGGACATTCTGATCTCAAAGGTAGATGATGCTCCACGATGCTGGTATCCAACCCTGGCATGTCCTGATAGGTTCCGCACCTCGAAAAAATATCTTAATCGAAGGCACGACCCTCGCGCGAAAGGCGCGGAAACGGTTCGACAGAGTCGCCACCGAACTTTATTTATCCCAAAAGAGGGAAAGGAAAATATCGAGAAAACCTTTAAAGAGATAAGAACATGGTTGTCGCAACCACATTCTGGGTTCGGGAGTCGGTTACGTGAGAGGAAGGTACGCGCACCTCCTCACGTCCGTTGTACTCGGGAACCTCTTAGTTCGATTTGTGATGAGCGTTATCTAAGCTTGTTTGTTTTCTTCTAAAAAAATAAATGCGGGAAGGTAAAGATAAAAGGGAAAAGATGCTAAGGGAAAATGGGGTGGTTTAAGGATAGGGTGCTCGGCAAGATCATCGCGACCTCGGGCCTACGTATGCTCATTTGGACGAGAATGAGAAATCAGAGCAATCGTAGTTCGACTACGAGAAGGGATAGAGGGAAGACGGAGGATGGAGGGAAGGTAGCTCGCCAAGATCATCGCAATCTTGTGCCTACGTATCTTTACTCGGACGAGAATAAAGAATCAGAGCAGTCGTAGTTCGTGGTACGCCCACGAAAAGAAGGAGGAAATGGTGAAAAATGGAGAAGGTAGCCCGCCAAGATCTACGTAATCTTGTGCCTACGTATCTTTACTCGGACGAGAATAAAGAGTCAGGGCAGTTGTAGTTCGTGGTACGCCCACGAAACAAGGGTTAGGGTTTGAATTTTAGTAGACGAAAGATTGAATGACATACAACCCAAGGGGCGTGCCTCGAGAGCAGTCACTCAAGAATCTAAGGAATTCTAGACTCCAAGAACTCAGTTCTTTCATGATTGATTGCAAAAATGTTCGATAAAGATTAAGTGTTTTAAGACGAAAGGGTGAATGAATAACAACCCAAGAGCGTGCCTCAAGAGCCATTCATTCGAAGACCCAAGGAATGCTAGATTCCAGGAATCTCCTCCTTTCGTTAGTTGATTAAAAAATGGTTTGAATAAGATTGAGTCGAATTGGTTGAGAAAAGAGGTGAGGATCGATACTAGTCCCTAGGGGTGCTCCTAGTAACGAAACCACGAGATGTGCAAGTGTGCGTTTGATGTCGAGGCAAAAGGCGCTCGACTTACAATTGGGCTCGACGACGAATCGAGGATTGGTTTGAAAATGATTTAAATGTTTTAGGGAGAATGACGATTATTCGATAAACGAGACGTCGGCCTCGCAACCAATTAATCGGGGCATTATTGGGATGCTAGATCCCGACGACACCTTTTTCATTCGATTGATTTATGAAATATTGTTTGTTGAATAACAAAAGTACCACGTGGAATGCTAGACTCCAATGGCATTCCTTTGTCCAAATAATTAAGACGAGTGTTTTAGGAGCGAAAGGTCGAATGATCACCACCTAAGGCGTGCGCCTCAATAGCGGTCACTCAAGAACCCAAGAAGTGCTAGACCTCAAGAACTCAATTCTTTCGCGATTTAATTAAAAAAAACGATTTGAATATGTGTGTTAAGTGATTTTAATCGAAAATTAAATGCTTAGGCATTTCGATAATTGTTAGTGTGTTGATTAAAAAATGAACAAAGAAAAATGATTAGATAAATATGAATATGGATATGAACAATATGATAAGAGTATGAATAATATTTAAAGTTGACATAAAATAAAGTTGGTCTTGCCTTAATCACGATTTAATCGAGAAATCGATAATCTTTAATATTTGATTTTCATGGACCAAAAATGATAAGACATAAGATAATGAAAAATAAAATCGAAATAGAAATAAAATCGGTCTCGTCTTAATCAAGATTTAATCGAGAAATCGATAATCTTTAACTTTTGACTTCCATTGACCAAATAAAAGAATATACAAAAATTAAATGGAGATAAAAATTAAATCGAAAAAACACTAAGAAAGGTCTCACCTTTACTAAGATTTTAAATCGAAAAATCGATAATCTTTTGTATTTGGTTTTCATTGACCCAAAATGAATAATAAAAATGAAAAAATAGTAGAAATGAAATAAAATCGAAAAGAGGTAAGAAAAAGAATAAAGGTCTCACCTTTATCAAGATTTTAAATCGAAAATCGATAAATCATTGATATTTGGTTTTCATTGACCTAAACATAAAAACAAAAGTGAAAATAAAATCGGTCTCGTCTTAATCAAGATCTTTAATCTTAGATCGATAAGCTATGATTTTTTGACTTTCATTGACCGAAAAAAAAGTGGCATCATATAAATCAAGATTTTGAATCGATTTCAATAAATCAACTTAATCAAGATTTTTTCATATCATTGGCCCTAAAAGAAAAATGAAAAAAAAGAAAGTTAAGGATTAATAGTTAAAAAAAACTTAAATCTTAAAACAAGTATAGGGGGTGCATTAAAGCTAATCGGGCTCTGAAGCCCAACAACCCATAATATGACTTTGACAAAATAAAGCTTCAAAAACCAAGTTATGAAAAAAAAAAGGTCAAAGAGGGATATACATAAAAGAGACGCTGTATCAGGTTAACAACAACATCTGTCCTCAATTTTCATGGAAACGAAAAAACAACTTAAGAATAGAATAGCAAGCAGCAAAACAAAATCAATCGCAAGTCTTCATTCAACCCAACCTTCTTCTCTTTTCTCGTCTCGATCTCGACTTGGATTCAAATCCGTTCGATTTCTCTCTCCGAGGTTTGTATTGTTTGGATTTGGGATTTGGGATTGTTTTCTGTTCTGGTTCGATTTTGTTTTTGCTCTCACTCAGTCATCCTCGTCTCCTTTTCTTCTGGTTTTTGGATTCGAAAATGGGTTGTGAGTTTGAATTGAGGCAAGTTTGTTGTTGCTGTTCGAAGGGATGAGTGAGGATTAGAGAGTGTGATTAATGGTTTGTTGTTGTTGATTGAATGGGGTTTTGGTTGTTGAAGGTTTGAAGGAGGTTGAAGGATGAGTATTTGCGGCTAGGGCTCCCTCAATGAGTGTGAATGGGTCCTTATTTATAGCAAAAGTGGGGTTGTGTATCAATTGCTGTTTTTGAAATTCTCTTTGCGTTTCGTCTGTTTCATTTTGTGACGTGTTCTTGTCGTGTTGTTGAAAGTTTGGAAAAGAGGTGGGGTGCGAGATGGTTTGTGCTGCGTATTGTATCACGTGGTGGGTCATTTGTGCGTTTGCGCGTTTTACTGCAAGCTGAGAATGACGGTCAAGTGTGGATGGTGTGGGTCGGGTTGAGATATGCTACGAGAAGGGTGCGAAGGTGTAGAGTTCATGGCTGGGATGATGTGGATTTGGTCAATGTCATTACAGTTGGATTGAAAGTTTGGAAGGCTGTGTGTGAAGTTCTTGGTGCTGCTGCAAAAGTTGTCCATCACAGTTTGCTCACTTTTGCTTGGTATGACGCTATGGGTGCATGAAAATTGTATCAAGAAGCTTGACTTTATGTAAGTTGTGGCTAAAACTCATTTATTGTGATACTGTCCTTTGCGTAACGGTTCGTGAATCATGAATTTGTTGTATTTTTATGGTATATTGCAGGTGTGTTTTGGCAGTGGAGCTTATGGTACGCGAAGTCGCGAGGAAGCTTGTGTGAGATTTCTTGCGGGATCAACTTGGCTCCAAATTTGTTTCTATGTTGTTGTATCTAATTTGTGTGTATTGTTAGCTTTGTGTATGTGAAACGATTGTAATCTTATGGCTCTGTGAATAGTTTGTTTCTCATGATGTGTGTAAGGGTTGCTTGTATAACTTAATGCTCATGAAAGCGGTTCTAGCATTTCCATCAAAAACTCCTCCCAAGCTTTGTGATTATCCCAACGCACGCACTATCACATTGCACGTTAGACTTCCCTAATTCCAACAATAATTCAATGAATTTTTATCCTCCCGTGCCACCATTCTTTGCATGGTACATATTGAGGACTTAATGAGTATAATGGTGGAAACAGGATCTTTCTGAATTCTATCACTACTTTCTTTAAGTTGAAGCTCTTCCGTGTCTATCAGCTTGGTAATTCTTAGAAAGAATCTCAATAGGGTATGAATCCTTATTACTCATAATCACCATGTCCTCATTGTGAAACTTCTTGAACACAAATATGCCTTGAAATCATAGAATCGTGACTTGAAATATGAACCTCAATACACTGCACACACCTAACCTGATAGCCATGCCTGAACTCAACCTTGCAACAACTGGACTTAGGAAACAGAAGCAACATATTTTTTTGGATTTTTCTGAATAATGGTTAGTGGATGGAATGTACAGATGAAAAATATACAAGGTAGGACAAATTTGGTGTATGACAGATGCCCCTATCTAATTAGCTTGAACCGAGTTAGATGAACTAATATGGCGTACATCTTTCGAGGTAGAAGAGAATTAGATATGAAGAAGACCACAAATTTGTCCGGGAAGAAAGAACATGCTTGGGATGTAAAAATGATGGATATTTTGCAGAGGTCGTTATCACCAAAAGGATGATAACAGGAAATCTGACACCAAAAAGATGACAAACCTATCACCAAAAGGATTATAGTGAACACACACACAGACCCTTCCACCAAAAGGATGAAAATGAGGTCACAGCCTGCTATTACCAACAGGATAATAGGGCACCCACACACACAGACCCTTCCACCAAAAGGATGAAAATGAGGTCAAAGCCTGCTATTACCAACAGGATAATAGGGCACACACACACAGACCCTTCCACCAAAAGGATGAAAACAAGGTAAAAGCCTGCTATTACCAAAAGGATAATAGGGCACACACGCACACAGACCCTTCCACCAAAAGGATGAAAATGAGGTCAAAGCCTGCTACTACCAAAAGGATAATAGGGCACACACACACAGACCCTTCCACCAAAAGGATGAAAATGAGGTCAAAGCCTGCCATTACCAAAAGGATAATAGGGCACACACACACACACAGACCCTTCCACCAAAAGGATGAAAATGAGGTCAAAGCCTGCTATTACAAAAAGGATAATAGGGCACACATACACACACAGACCCTTCCACCAAAAGGATGAAAATGAGGTCAAAGCCAGCTATTACCAAAAGGATAATAGGGCACACACACACACACAGACCCTTCCACCAAAAGGATGAAAATGAGGTCAAAGCCTGCTATTACCAAAAGGATAATAGGGCACACACACACATAGACCCTTCCACCAAAAGGATGGAAATGAGGTCAAAGCTTGCTATTACCAAAAGGATAATAGGGCACACACACACAGAGACCCTTCCACCAAAAGGATGAAAATGAGGTCAAAGCCTGCTATTACCAAAAGGATAATAGGGCACACACACACATACCCTTCACCCAAAAGGATGAAAATGAGGTCAAAGCCTGCTATTACCAAAAGGATAATAGGGCACACACACACACACACTGACCCTTCCACCAAAAGGATGAAAATGAGGTCAAAGCCTGCTATTACCAAAAGGATAATAGGGCACACACGCACACAGACCCTTCCACCAAAAGGATGAAAATGAGGTCAAAGCCTGCTATTACCAAAAGGATAATATGGCACACACACAGACCCTTCCACCAAAAAGGATGGAAAACAAGGTCACAGCCTGCTATTACCAAAAGGATAATAGGGCACACACGCACACACAGACCCTTCCACCAAAAGGATGAAAATGAGGTCAAAGCCTGCTATTACCAAAAGGATAATAGGGCACACACGCACACACAGACCCTTCCACCAAAAGGATGAAAATGAGGTCAAAGCCTGCTATTACCAAAAGGATAATAGGGCACACACACACAGACCCTTCCACCAAAAGGATGAAAAATGAGGTCAAAGCCTGCTATTACCAAAAGGATAATAGGGCACACACACACACACACACACAGACCCTTCCACCATAATGATGAAAATGAGGTCAAATCCTGCTATTACCAAAAGGATAATAGGGCACACACGCACACACAGACCCTTCCACCAAAAGGATGAAAATGAGGTCAAAGCCTGCTATTACCAAAAGGATAATAGGGCACACGCACACAGACCTTTCCACCAAAAGGATGAAAATGAGGTCAAAACCTGCTATTACCAAAAGGAAATAGGGCACACATACACACAGACCCTTTCACCAAAAGGATAAAAATGAGGTCACAGCCTGCTATTACCAAAAGGAAAATAGGGCACACACGCACACACAGACCCTTCCACCAAAAGGATGAAAATAAGGTCAAAGCCTGCTATTACCAAAAGGATAATAGGGCACACACGCACACAGACCCTTCCACCAAAAGGATGAAAATGAGGTCAAAGCCTGCTATTACCAAAAGGATAATAGGGCCCACACGCACACAGACATCTGACACCAAAAGGATGACATACCTATCACCAAAAGGATGATAGTGGACACAACTTACTACTACCAACAGGATAATAGCAAGCAAAACGATAACAAAGGCTATCACTCACCAAAAGGATGACACACAGACCAAGGGTTCACGGATCGGCGGCACTAAAAGGATGACGGATCAAACAACACAAGTTGCTTCCACCAAAAGGATGATAGGAACTTCCCACTTGCAAGGACCAACACCAAAAGGATGCATTTTAGGTTGAAATGACATGAGTGGCTACCACCAAAAGGGTGATAGTAAATTTTTTATTTTGAGGGTTGACCAACACCAAAAGGATGCAGATTGAATTGAGTTGACAAGGTTTGGCTATCACCAAAAGGATGATAGTAGGCAATTGACAAAAGGTCAAGTTTGTTGGGGATAAGTGATGCTTATTTGAAGACATCAACAAAATTTTGAGGCAAAGATACGGCTCAATGAGGAACGCCCACTGACTTGCTTGGAGACCTCAGTTTCAACAAAAAGTTGAAGCAACTTCATGAGGAACGCCCATGAATTTGAAGGAGATGCCCCTGACCGGGCTGAAACTTGCTTGAGCTTGATAAACAAAAGGTTGAACAACTTCGTGAGGAATGCCCACAGATCTGGAGAAGATGCCCTTGCCTGGGCTGAAAATCGCCTTGGAATCTTGAGATTGATCCTGGATCTTGACATGCACATGTACAAATGCTTGATTTTGTAATGATGTACAATGCAAATGCTGACGCGCGGAGATGCAAGTGCTGGGGAAGTATGATTTGGTTTTTTGGGTATGCATATGATGCAGATGATGTTTATGATGACGAATGCGATGCATATGATGCGTATGATGCAGACGATTGCAGATGGGTGATTGGATATGTTTGGAGAGGGTGCCAGCATGGTGGACTTTTGGTAGTTGCCAATGTGGATTGGATTTTGGGCGGTGGGAGGGATTTGATTTCCTCGACACTCAGTTTGTTGAAGACGCCCTGATCGATGCAGACGAAGATGCTCTTGAAGCCTCGAATCTGATGACATGATTGATAAGTCATGGTGTTCGTTCCAAGAGAACCACAACTTTGTGCTTGATGGTCAAGATGACTTGATGACTTGATGGTGATCAGCTCATGAAGATTATGCTCTTGCTCTGAACTGCTTAAAAGTACAGATAGGATATGCCTGCTGCAATGAGTCTTGCCTCAGTCTGAACATGGTAATGGTCTGCCCCTGATTAACCAGTTCTGAAGCGATTTGATCTTTGGATGTTGAGCCTTGATGTGCTTTGAGATGACTTGCCCCTGATTAAGCTGTTGAAGGGTTTGCCCTAGCCTGAGGGTTTTGAGGGAGTCTTGCTTCGGGTCGGTACCACTGAAAGTTCAGGTTCCTCTTTGATTGCCCCTTGTTGGAATTGCTTTAATGTCTAGCACTGATTTGCAGTTAAAATTGCGCATTCACAAATGGTAATCTTAACGCAATACTCATGCAAGTTTTGAAAAATAGTCGTTTATTGGAGTGTCGTGATAGTGAGACGAATGGACCGTTAGCCCAAACGTGTGCTGATTTTGATGGTGTTAAAGATATAGCAAGTAGGATGACACCAATACTATAAATTAGCAAATATGGGGAGTCAGTTTATGCAACCTTGCAATAGTATGCTTTCAGAATAAACCTCGCCTCAATTAGGTCTTTCGAGGGTTGTAACATGGTCTGGTTCGCGGTTTATAAAACAAAGGATATTAGGATCAAAGTATAATTTGTACCCACCCCTTCTTTGTAATGACCTCCACTCCTACGTTTAGTTAATTCTGCACATGTTTGTCTTCCAAAAGGGTTGACGGTGTAAGAGTGATGGCTCAAGGTTTGCTCGAACTGGCAGTCACCTTATTTTGGTTTTGATGGATGTCAGTGACCTTTTGGATTTTGACATGGTGGTCACTGAATCTTATTTTGTTGAGGTTAAGGATTTGAGGGCCTCTTTTGATTTTGTTTTTGATCCCTATCTTTTGTATGGACTGATTTTTCTTGTCGAGTCCATCGGGATAGCCTTGATTTTTCCTAAGTCTCCTTTGAGGTGTTCGACTTAGAAGGTTTTTGATTTTTTGATTTTTTTCCAATTTTGTTGGAGGGTTGTGACTGCCAAGTCATGGTTATTGACGAACAATCGTCATGTCTTTTGGATTTAGCTTTGCGTAATTGGGTTAACTGAACACTACCCTGCCCCAGGTTGAGTGTAAGGGTTTGAATATCTGAAGGAAACTACTACTTCTAGACTCGAAGTGGCTTAGTAGGGATTAACTCCTTGTCTCTCCAGCGTTTGGGGGATTGAAACAATGCCTATACATCATCGGCGGGATATTATCTGAAAGCATACATTTTGCAATTATGGGTATTTCGTTGTCATCATCCTCCCTCCAATCATTGCTAACAACAGTTTGATATATAGAGTGAAGTGGATAAATGTGTCGGTGTTTTGCAGTAAATGGAAAGAATGAGTGAATACGACATAACTGATTCAAAACATGCATAGTCAATACATTAAGAAAACCACATACAGAAGGCAATGTTCAAAGCATACAGTACTTAAATAAATAAAGACAAAATACAAAAATGCAAATGATGAGATGGAAACATGACTGCCTTCTTCGGGGAGACGAACTTGACTTGACTTGGCTTGCACTAGTTTGGCGACGGCATAGGGTTTTTGATGACGTTTTGAGCCCTCCCATTGAACGTGAGAAACTTTGAGTCGATCATGTCTTGAACTTTGTGTTTGAAAGCTCTGCAGTCTTCGATCGTATGTCCTGGAGCGCCCTTATGATACTCGCAGTGAGCATTAGCATCATAATCTGGGGGAATGACAGTTGGAGGAGCCAAGTCTCTCAGAGTAATGGCCCTCTTCTCCATTAATTGAGCAAAGATCTGAGCATATGACGTCGGTAGGCGATCAAAGTCTCTATCAGACCTCCTTGTCCTCTGTTGATTAGGCTGGCGTTATTGAGCAGCTCTTTGTTGTTGATGTTGAGGAGGATATTGATACCCTTGCTGATTGTAGGATAGTTGCTGAGGAGCCTGTTGCTGAGGCATTGGAGCTTGAACAACTTGAACAGTTGGCTGATAAGGCATTGAAGCGTATTGCGTAGTAGCAACATACGGATACTGGAAATATGGCATTTGAAAAGGCATTGGAAGAGGAGCTTGTTGTTGAGCTTGCCCTTTCTGAGTAAAGACAGCATTTGTTTTGCCCTCTTTTTTCTTGTATCCATTGTTGAAAGGTTTCTTGGCTTGAGACTGGCTGCTAGAACCTCCTTGGATCTTTCCGCTCTTCAGACCCTTTTCGATTCTCTCACCGACAATTACCAAATCAGAGAATCTGACAGAAACATTACCAATCAATTTCTCATAGTATTAGCCTTGCAAAGTACCCATGAAGATGTCAATCAGTTCACGATCAACAAGAGGTGGATGCACCCTTGCAGCTAGCTCTCTCCACCATTGCGCGTACTCCTTAAAGGATTCGTTGTCCTTTTGAGCCATACTCTAAAGTTGAGTACGATTCGGAGCAAGGTCAGTGTTGTACTTGTATTGCTTGATAAATGCATCAGCTAGATCATCCCAAGTGCGCACATTGCTACACTCCAGCTGCATATACCATTCGAGTGATGCCCCAGACAAGCTGTCTTGGAAGCAATGGATCATCAGCTTTTCGTCTTTGGCATAGGCAGCCATCTTGCGGCAGTACATCCTTAGATGCATGTGAGGACAACTGAGACCTTTGTATTTCGGGAATTCCTGTACCTTGAACTTGGGAGGAATGACAACATCTGGCACCAAGCACATTTCCAGAGCATTCAGAGATTTTGAGTTGCGCCCCTCCATGACTCGGAGTTTTTCGGCTAGATCACGACACATCTTAATAGCTTTAGAATCCTGAGCAGCAGTAGGGTTGACAATTGGGATAATAGCATGGTAGTTCTGAACTTCATCATACTGATCTACCAGATTTTCTTCAGCATGAGGGATAGGAATTTGAGTGATAACAGGTTGAGCTTGCGGAATAGCTCCAACAGCAGCTCCAGATGTTGGAAGTGGTTGAGTAGTGGCTCCTTCAGCGGTAGGAGTGAAGTTCATTGGTATCCCATAATTGATAGGGTTGGGAACAGGAACTGAGAGCCTTGAGGGTGACCCTTGAACATGTACATTGTTGTTGGCAGCAGCGGCTTCACGCAGTTCTTCTTCTTTTCTGGCCATCATGATGGCTTCAAGAATCTGATCAATCTTTCCCTTCATAGAGTCCAATTCTTCTCTGAAGGCGGCTTGCTCTTGTTGAATCTGCTCCATCATATGTCTAGTATTGGCTCAAGTTGCGTACTGGTGTCGAGGAATCATCTTGATTTACTGGAGAAGGAAGGAAGTTGAAGTGAGATTCTGAGGTTGAAAATGCAATGCAAGATGCATAACTGATGCAATGCAATTCAATGACAGGTATGCAATGCAAGATGCAAGATCCAGGATCGTAGATCAGAGGTTCAAACATTTCTGAGGTTGGCCATTCACGGGTAAATGACCAAAGTCTCTGATCAAAGAAACCCTATAGGTAGGCTCTATAAGGAAAGTCCTAGGTTCTTTACCCATAAACCCACTCACAGGATAGTTTCTACGTTGATGGATAAGGTTCCCAGGATTACGGACACTAATCACATCAACGTCATGCAACAGGCTAGTTGCATTACGACGAGAACGACGACAAGGTCTCCCCTGAGTGGGGTCCTCGTGCCAGGCGCACAAGGAGCAAGTCCTTGGAGACTAACACTACACGACCACCAATATAGAACTTGGTTCTAAGAGTGGTTCATAGAGTCACGGAACCTTTATGAATCAAGTCGTGCAACAGGCTAGCTGCGTTACAACAGGATCTACGAAAAGGTCTACTCTAGGGGAGCTTTCATGCTAGGCACGCTAGGAGCGAGTCCTTGGGGACTAACACTACTCGACATCCAATTCTAAACTATGTATTCCCTCTGCTTTTACCAAAGCTCGGGTGTAGAGGTTTACTCATGATATCAACCCATGATCCAACAGCCAAGAATGATAAAGAGCATAAGGGAAAGCAATAAGAGAAAAAAATACGTAAACGAGAAGAAAACAAGCAAACAAAAATAACGCTCCTCACAAATCGCACAAAGTTAGGCTCGACTCTCTCTTGCATGGAGCAATTATCCCCAGCAGAGTTGTCATCTGTCACACCTCAAAAAATCGCTTCATCGAAGATACGACCCTCGCGCGAAAGGCGCGGAAAAAGGTTCGACAGAGTCGCCACCGAACTTTATTTATCCCAAAAGAGGGAAAGGAAAATATCGAGAAAACCTTTAAGTAAGGATAAGAACATGGTCGTCACAACCACATTCTGGGTTCGGGAGTCGGTTACGTGAGGGGGTGCGCGTACTTTCCCCTCACGTAACCGACTCCCGAACCCAGAATGTGGTTGCGATGACCATGTTCTTATCCTTACTTAAAGGTTTTCTCAATATTTTCCTTTCCCTCTTTTGGGATAAATAAAGTTCGGTGGTGACTCTATCGAACCGTTTTCCGCGCCTTTCGCGCGAGGGTCGTGTCTTCGATGAAGCGATTTTTCGAGGTGCGATAATAGGACCAATCAAATACATCTGGAAACTCTTTGAGAAGCCTTATCAAACCTTCTTTGACAGTTGGACTGAGCAGTGCCCCAATCTTGATTTCTTTTCTCTCTTCTTCTGAACCCAAGTTGACTGTTTCCAACGGCTCTTTGTGAGGTGTTGATGTCAAACATGTTATATATGTGTATCTGATCCTTGGCATTTTTCAACACTTTTCTATGTTTAATTGTTGATTTTTGGAGTTAATTGTTGTTGTTCTTCATGCATTGTATTTATACCTTTGGTGCTTGTAATGTGTGTGTTATTGTGCAGAAAAGTGCACTAATTGATCAAGGAATTGAGACACAAAGAGATGCAACAAGCTGCCAAAGAAAGAGGAAAACAACAGGGTGTTCGCTTTGTGAACTCTGGCGAAGGTGCCAGCGAAGGTTCGCTTTGCGAACAATAACGAGGCTCCCAGCAAATACCTCCAGAATGTCATGGATGGAAAAGAACCTAAAGTTCGCTTTGCGAACTCCCAGAAAATTTTCACTGGTTTACTCGTTGTTCGAAGGACCTGGCGAATGGAGGCAGTGGAAAAAGGACCCTAAATTCGCTTTGCGAATATGCTGGCGAATGATTCACTGTGCAAATGAATTGTTCGCAGTGCGAACCCGCGACATCAGCCTGGGGCGGTTTAACTCTCAGAGGCACTTAAAGTGCCATTTTCTCTCATTCGCTAGGCGAATGATTCATTCGCTAGGCGAATGATTCATTTGCAATGCGAATTCTGCAGAATTCAAGTGTTGTATAAATAGATTTTCACTTTTCTTGAAAGGGGACTTTTTACTATTTTCACACAAAAACATAGTTTTCTGTATTTTGATCATCCAAGAGGGAATTTTCACCTAGAGAAGCTGAAGTCATATCCATTCTCGATTATTCGACGTGGATGTTCATTCATCTCCTCTTGAAACTTGTCATCCAAGCTACCATGAGAATGAGTAGCTAAACACTCTTGTGTTAATGTTAGATGTAGTTTATCTTGATCATATGTATTTCTTTTGATCTTTTGTATATGAACAAGGTTATTGATCAATATAGATGAAGTTATTTGCTCTTAATGATTTATGTGTGGTTTGTATTGCTCTAGACATAGATTTTGCGAATCATGACCTAATAATTTCATCTCTTAAAAACCAAACTCTAGACATAGATTTGGGATTTGTTATTCGCTTTGTTTTAATCTTAACGATTGTTGTTTCGATTGTTAGCGTGAGACATCATCTAACAGTCTAAACAACGATACTCACGACTTCGCTTTAGACATAAACTTAGTCGAGAGGATACGCGGTTGTATTGGTCGGAAACTAAGTTCATATGCTTGATTAATCGAATATGTGTGAGAAGGATTAGCGAAACCTAACCTTGACATGCTTTTCTGAAAACCTTACAAACTCTTTGCCACAAATTTACTCTTTGCTACCAATGAATGTTAACCAAAATCAAGCACCCTTTGAAACTCTTTAACTTAAAACATTGTGACTATTGAACGACAAGCATCTAATATCGCACAATCCCTATGGAGACGATAAAAACACCCCCCTAATACTGTTTCAACAAAATGGCGCCGTTGCCGGGGATTGTTCATTGATATTGCAAGCATTGCAATAGTTGTTTTGTTTTAAGTTTGTTAAATTTTTCTTGAACTTGTTAATTTGTTTTGTTTAGTGTGCAGACTTTGTTTTATGCGAGGGAAACTACCGCCGGACCAACTTCTGTTCGATCCTGAGATTGAAAGAACCGCTTGTAGAATCAATAGCAGAACGAGACGAAGGAGGCAACTAGCTAGACAAAGGCAAGAACAAGAGGGAAGTTCGACTTCTATACCACCATCATTTCCACAGTTACTTCCAGCTATGGAACATCTGCCACCACCACCACCTGCTTTTAGACCTTGTACAAACAGTCCAAGACATAATGCACAGTTTGCTCGCAAAGCACAAAACGGTCGTCATTCATAAATGAAGACTGGTATTCTCCAGCTTCTATATCAGAGTCCTTTTACTGGTATGGATCATGAGGATCCTTTTACACATATGACAAAAGTTCTATGAGATTGCGGGAGCAACTGGTGCGCCCGAAGCTGAAGAGGAATCTCTGTTTAAGAGACTATTCCCGCATTCCCTCATTGGGAAGGCCAAGGAATGGTATCTTGATCAGTCAACAGCAATAATGACTGATTGGAATTCACTTGAAGAAAAAAATTTGGAGCGATTTTTCCCACATAATCCTTTCATGGAGGCAAAGACCGCAATAGCAGTGTTCACGCAAGGTGCCAACGAATCTCTCAACGAAGCGTGGGAGAGATTCAAATCTATGTTGAGAAAATGCAAGGGGCATGGCTTTGATGAATTGTCTCAAATTCATATTTTTCGGAATGGACTTCAACTAGTGCATAAAACCTTATTGGATGCCACCGCTGGTGGATACTTAATGAGCAAAACTACTAAAGAAGCCATTGCCATTATTGATAAGATGGCTTTAAATGATCATCAGGGAAGCCATAACCGTGGCCCTTCTCAAAGGACTCCTGGAGTTTTGGAACTGGGAACCAATGATGCTATACTTGATCAAAACAAGTTATTATCCCAGCAAGTTGAGTTGTTGACGAAACAAATGTCTAAACTTCCTCAACAATTTAAAGAGATTCATGACTCCCCGAGCAAGAGTGTACAAGTAACTTGTTGTGAATTGTGTAGGGGAGATCATCCTACCGGATATTCTCCTCCGGTTATGGAGGAGGTAAATTATGCTGGAAATCCGACTCAAGGTTATCAAGGACGGCCTCCATACCAAAGTGCTCAACCACCGTACCAAAATCAACAAGGCTATCAACCTCGAGGCAACTACCAAAATCAACAAGGATGGAGACAAAATCCTTACCAACCACCCCAAGAGCAAAGTGGAAGTTCAAGAATGGAGGAGACTTTTATCAAATTCATGCAATTATTAATGGCAACTCAAAAGAGTACGGAAGCTTCGATTAAAAATCTTGAATCGCAAGTAGGGCAACTTGCCAAGCAATTAGCCAAAAACCAACCGGGGCCATCCTTCTCCGCTACCACTCAACCAAATCCCAAAGGGGAGTGTAAAGCCATTTTCACAAGAAGTGGTAGAACAATTGGAAGAGATGTTGAACATGAGGTGGTAGTTGAAAAGGAAAATGATATTGTGTTGGAGGAAGTCGAAAAAAATGATGAAAATGGGGTAGTTGAAAAGAATGATGAAGAAGTGAGGAAGAAAAAAGAAAAAGAAAGAAAGGAGTTTGAGAAGGAATTTTTACAAAGACGATTGCCATATCCCCCTACTCCAAAGAAAAAAGAGAATGATAGGCATTATGCAAGGTTTTTGGAGTTATTTAGTCGGTTACAAGTAACCGTACCTTTCTCTGAAGCTCTTGAACAAATGCCTAGGTATGTCAAGTTCATGAAAGACATACTCATGAAAAAGAAGAGGTGCATTGACAAAAACAACATTGATCTTAATGCCGAGTGTAGTGCCGTCATCCAATGTGTGCTTCCGCGGAAAGAACAAGATCCGGGAAGAGTAGCTTTACCTATTACAATAGGTAATGATTTTCAATGCAAAGCTTTGGTTGACATGGGTGCGAGCATCAATCTAATTCCCTTGTCGGTGGTGAAAATACTTGATAATATGACCATAAAATCAACAACCATGACCTTAAAACTTGCAGATAAGTCTAGAACTCGTCTGTATGGTGTTGTGGAGGATGTGCTGGTAAAAGTGGATAAATTCTTCTTTCCTGTTGATTTTGTGATTGTTGAAATGGATGAGGATGAAGATACACCGATTATATTGGGCCGACCATTCATGAAAGCCGCCAAAATGTTGGTGGACGTTGATGAAGGCTTAATGAAAGTGCGGATCAAGGAAAGTGGTATGGAGGAAGAAGCTTGTTTTACATTATTCAAAGGAGTGATGTTTGTGAATCAAGTGGATGAAGTCGTGCAAAAAGATAAAGACTTGAAAAAAGAGAAGTTGGAAAGTGAAGCATTTGCCAAGAAGAAGAATGAAGATGCAAAGGTAGCCTTGATGAATTCATGTTGAGATTGGTCGTTTTTAAAGAAAAGGAGACCAAAAACTGAGCACGATAACAGATGAGCTTGTGTCGTGTAGTGTGTTCGTTTCGGTTGCCAATTCTTTAGCTTTTGTTTTCGAGGCGTCTAGTCTCCGGACCGCCGAGCTTAGCCGGCGTTAAACAAGCGCTGGTTGGGAGGCACCCCAACATTGTAAGTATTAATCGCTTTACTTGTTGTTTTAATGTTGTTGAAAAAAAATGAAGTGGCAGCAGGGCAGAAAAAATTTGTAAAATCTGTCATGTTCGCTGGTGTTCACTTTGCGAGCATGAGGCGAGCATTCGCCAGCCAGTTTGAATTGCGAACCTAGCGAGACATGGAGAGTCTGCTGCTGCCACCTCAGAGAAAAAAAAAGAAGAAAGTTTTTTTTTGTTATTATTTGGGTGGGCCAACACTTGGGCCCAAGACCCATTTTGCTTGCTGAACATGGGAGGGGGGAGAAAAAAAAACCCTACTCCCACTTTTGTCACTCTCTTTCACACATCACAATATACCCTCTCTAGAAGAAAAATTTCTCTCGTGCTCTTGTGTCAGATTTCACAACACTTTCTCCAATTCCATTATTAAGTCCAGGTTTGCCTCTCTTTTCCTTGCTACTCTCTGTTAAATATGATCAGGTTTGTGATTTACGTTAGAGACATTTGTAAGCTTAGGGTTTGATTTCTGTTTTATGGTTTAAAGTCATTGCATGTTAAATTTTCTGAAAGCTTTAGAATAGGAATTATAAAAGATAAATGGAGCTCTGAAGTTTGGAAGCAATACTGTTATATTTCTGCATTTTTCGCGTGTTCGCTGTTCTGTTTGCTATGCGAACTTGGGCGAGTATTCGCCAGACCTTCGTAAAGCGAATCTGGGGCGAATGTTCGCCAGCCTTCGCAGTGCGAACATTGGAGCGAAAATATTATAATTATGATTTTTTTATGTAGTTTCAGTTCTGATTTTGGTTAGCTTCTAAATTCTACTGACCTGTCTTGGTGCTTTGGATTGTTTTATTTGTTGATGTGTGCAGATGGGTCCAAAAACTAACCCAGCTAAAAAGTGAAAGTCATCCACATCGCGACAAGTGCCGATCCGGTTCGATGAAGCTCGATTTAAAGGTACCACGCAAGCTGCGAGATATCTGACATTGGAAAAAAGAACGATTCTAGCGGAAAAGAGGTTCATTTTAAGTGAACAAGGGAGTTATCGAGCGGTGGCCGCTCTCTGGGAAGCAAAAAAATGGAATCGGTTGATAACGCCGGTCGATTGTTATAATGTGGAAATTGTCCGGGAGTTCTACGTGAACGCCCTCCCGGATGATGGAGACCTGTTTAATTGGACGACTCAAGTTGGGGGAAAACTGTAAGGTTTGACTGTAGGACCATAAGTACTGTTCTTGGGAGCCCTATGTCGTTACAAGCCAATGAGATTGATGATTACCATAGGGATCTTCACCTTCACTGAGATATTCCTCAAATGACCAGAGATCTTTTGCGCCCGGGAAAGAGTGTTGAACTCAACCCATCTGGGGTTGCGATTAGGTACAGGAGGGAGGACATGCAGCCCTTAGCCCAGCTGATATTGCTTTTAGTGGTAACCAATATCAAACCAAAATCACTTTCCTCAACCATCACTATTCCTTTTGCTCACCTAGTCCATAGTATCTTGACAAATGTGCAGATTGATGTGGCGCGTATAATTGCCAATGAGATAAGGGCAATTGGGAGAGCGGCTTAGGAGGTAACGCTTCTAGGAAGAATGCCTCTCTCGCATTCCCTTATCTTATCATGTCATTGTGTGCGGAGCCTGGGGTAGATTTTCATGCGCGATGCCAAGTTATGATACCGTTGGCTATCGATGATCGATGTATCGACAAATTCTGCAAGCCTAAGGGGGCTAGGGGTGAGTCGTCTGGTGCTGGTGCTGAGGCCGACACAAGTGGTGGAGATGCTTCTGGGTCACATAATTGTTATCCTTATCAGCAAGAAATCTGCCAGTATAACTGGGACTGGATGGCGGCTTCTTAGCGTGCCATGTTGGACTTACATGATTCTTTGTAGATACTCCAGCTTCAGATTCGAGATCCTGCCGCAGAGCATTCTATGATGTCGAGGGAGCAGTTCCTCACACACGCTGGTTGGCCTGAGGCCAGGCCAGTATTCGGAGGGGGCGAAGATGTGGTTGGTCCTGCTGGTGATGATGCTGATGTGGAGGGGGATGGTGATGATGTGGAGGTATCTGGCTCTGAGAAGGGGGAGGAAGACCAAGAGACCGAGGTGTATGCTACAGAGTCTGAGGAGGACTGATTTCTTTTGATGATGATGATTTTGTACTTCCTTTGTGCTACAAAGTGAAGTTTTATTATGTTCTATGTATTTTGTTGTGTTTCAGTTAGTATTGATGTACTTTATCCACTGTGTTGGATTATTTTGGATTTTGGGATGTATTTGTACCCTTGGTGGTATCTTGTTTTGACTTTGTAGGTGTGTTTACACCATTACATTTCTATTTATTATTAGTAGTATTTGATGTTTTCAGTAAAAAAATTTATGTTTTTATTTTACTAATATTTCAATTTTAATTATTATAGTAAGTGTTGAGTTCTTCAGTTTACGAATGCGCAACACTTAATTGGTTGGTATGCTTTTGTGTTAAGAGTTGAATTCTTCAGTTTACGAATGTTCAGCTCTTAAAATTGTTTATATGTTTTATATTGGTATACTTGTGAATATTTAATGTTTCCTTCTTTTGTTGATGAAACTTGGGGAATTTTAGGTTGGTGATTCTTGATCTTAAAAGAAGATTCCTCCAAGATGGGATGACTATGATAGTACTTTAAGCATGTTGTTGTGGCAAGGTACATAGTTACCTAGTTCTAGAATTTAGAATGTATTAGAACTTTGTTGTCTTGGTACAAATGAAAATGTTGTTTCTTGTTACAACTCTATTTGAATGCTTGTGTCATTTATGTCCAAAAATCACAAAAGTGAGAAACCTCCAGGTTATACTATATGCTTTGGATAGATGATAAATTTTGTTTTATACTTTTAATTCATGCTTTATCTTGTGATGTATGTGATTTTATGGAAGTCTTAGAAATGATCAAGGCACTTGTTGATATTGAGCACAACCATTTCCATACTGTAATTTACCCGTGAGTAGCGAGAATTTGTTAGCCCCTTTGTGCCCAAATTTGTTTGATCTCTTTTAGTGATGAACTTTGTGTTGTACATATTTGAAAAATCGAGTTCATCATTGAATTTTTGAGAGCTTCTAAAATGTTTTCTTCTTGATCCTTGGAACTTTTGTTTTAATTGACTTCCATGCCTTAAAAAGCAAGGAACATTCACGTAAGGTTGAGTCGAAAATAAGTTGGGGAGAATGAAAAAGAAGATCAGTGAATTACTCAAAATTTTGAAAACATTTAAGCAAGCATGAAAAGAAAAGAGTACGTGAATATTTGTGTATACAAAAGAGAAAAAGAATGCTTGCTTGAATGAGAAAAATAGATCCAATCAGTGTGTAAGGAAGTTTGAGAAGGTGAGATAAAGAAAAAGTTGGTGAATGAAGTTGAGATGTTGTGAATACCTTGTTTAGTGAATGTTCTTTTGCATCGGCAATTTCGTTTTAATGACCGTTAGAAATGTCCCTTTATTGTTTACCCGACCTAGCTGCAACCCTGAAGTCCTTAGTGATCTTTTGCTTCCATGATTTCTTTTGTGATCATTTAGATATTGTATGAATTGCTTAGTATTTGCATCATTTGTCATTTGAGTGAAATTTTCCCGTGCTTGTATGCGCGTTTTCCTTCAATCCTTTTTTGAAGAGGAGTGTTAGAATGACATGTGCATGATGAGTTAGTTGTCTCTTGAAACATCGTTTGAAAGTTGTTTAAGAGTCAAGTTCTTTTACATTGTCGATTCTAGGATTGTGTAATTGTACGTTGTTGCAATTCTTGTTTATTTGAGCTGTTTCTCTTGTCTTGGGTTGAATTAAATGCTCGAGCAAATCCTCTTGTGTCAATGAGAGGCATACTTTGCTTAAGGAAAAACAAAGAGTTAGTTGGGGAGAGTTTGTTAGATGTCAAACATGCTATATATGTGTATCTGATCCTTGGCATTTTTCAACACTTTTCTGTGTTTAATTGTTGATTTTTGGAGTTAATTGTTGTTGTTCTTCATGCATTGTATTTATACCTTTGGTGCTTGTAATGTGTGTGTTATTGTGCAGAAAAGTGCACTAATTGATCAAGGAATTGAGACACAAAGAGATGCAACAAGCTGCCAAAGAAAGAGGAAAACAATAGGGTGTTCGCTTTGAGAACTCTGGCGAAGGTGCCAGTGAAGGTTCGCTTTGCGAACAGCAGTGAGGCTCCCAGCGAATAGCTCCAGAATGTCATGGATAGAAAAGAACCTAACATTCGCTTTACAAACTCCCAGCGAATGTTCGCTGGTTTACTCGTTGTGTGAAGGACCTGGCGAATGGAGGCAGTGGAAAAAGGACCCTAAATTTGCTTTGTGAATGTGCTGGCGAATGATTCACTGTGCGAATGAATTGTTCACAGTGCGAACCCGCGACATCAGGATGGGGCGGTTTAACTCTCAGAGGCACTTAAAGTGCCATTTTCTCTCATTCGCTAGGCGAATGATTCATTCGCAGTGCGAATTCTGCAGAATTCAAGTGTTGTATAAATAGATTTTCACTTTTCTTGAAAGGGGACTTTTTGCTATTTTCACACAAAAACATAGTTTTCTGTATTTTGATCATCCAAGAGGGAATTTTCACCTAGAGAAGCTGAAGTCATATCCATTCTCGATTATTCGACGTGGATGTTCATTCATCTCCTCTTGAAACTTGTCATCCAAGTTACCATGAGAATAACTAGCTAAACACTCTTGTGTTAAGGTTAGATGTAGTTAATCTTGATCATATGTATTTCTTTTGATCTTTTGTATATGAACAAGGTTATTGATCAATATAGATGAAGTTATTTTCTCTTAATGATTTATGTGTGGTTTGTATTGCTCTAGACATAGATTTTGCAAATCATGACCTAATAATTTCATCTCTTAAAAACCAAACTCTAGACATAGATTTGGGATTTGTTATTCGCTTTGTGTTGATCTTAACGATTGTTGTTTCGATTGTTAGTGTGAGACATCATCTAACGGTCTAAACAACAATACTCACGACTTTGCTTTAGACATAAACTTAGTCGAGAGGATACGCGGTTGTATTGGTCGGAAACTAAGTTCATATGCTTGATTAATCGAATATGTGTGAGAAGGACTAGCGAAACCTAACCTTGACATGCTTTTCTGAAAACCTTACAAACTCTTTGCCACAAATTTACTCTTTGCTACCAATGAATGTTAACCAAAATCAAGCACCCTTTGAAACTCTTTAACTTAAAACATTGTGACTATTAAACGACAAGCATCTAATATCGCACAATCCCTGCGGAGACGATAAAAACACCCCCCTAATATTGTTTCAACATGAGGTTCAATGGACCTTTCCTCTTGTCTAAGTAGTCGAGAGATCTCTTCTGGAATTTCTTTCTCATTTTCTTTTTCAGCCTCGAATATCGGGAATTCAAAGTTGGGAGAAGGCATTGGATCGTATGTTTCAATGGGGTTTAAAACAAGCAGTCTGCAAGACGTGATGATTTGTTTTTAGAAGAGATAGAGATAATGCAAGAGTGTGTGAAGTGTATTTTCTGAAAATGCTTGTTTTTATTATTATTTGTTTTTTAGGATTACCATTTTCTGAAAAACCGAAAAGAGAAAACAACAATAAATGCAGAAATTACAGAACGACGTTATTTTATTTATGATTTTGTCGATTCTTGAAACTACGGCCCTATAAAAAAAAACTCTGTCGCTTTGGGCCAAGCGAAAAGGGATATTTACAAAAAGTGAGCCCTATCAAAACATCTGTTTCACCTGGGCAGGGTGAAAGGTTAAGATAAAGACAACAATTACTTAGACTTATGAACAACTTTCGGAACGTTGACTGCAACCCATTGGCGGCGAACTCCTCGGTTAATCACAAAGTCTGGTACCTTTTTTCTTTGCTTGTCTTCAGAAATAACGTTGATTTCTGGTGGAGCAGGATCATTGGAATCTGTCTCCCAGGCAGAGTTGTCGTAGGAGGATTCTTCAGCTGTATTTTGCATAGTATTTGTACTCTCAGGTATATCTCCCCATCCAGTTGGCTGGATGTCTTCGAGCCTGATATGAGAGCTTTCGGGAGCGGTGTACTTGACCATGAAGTCGTACTTTCCACTTGGTTGTCCCAAAGTGTCCCACACTTTGGAACTGTGGGAGTCATCCTTTTCGATGACGTTGACCTTGGGAAAAGCATAGTTGATGAATTCTAGTCCGGCAAGCTTTGCCAATTCATCGTCATACTGGATATTTTCTGAATGACCTGAGTGTTAACCCCAAGCTTCTGTGGGGACGCAGGTATTATTTTCGATGATGCTGAGCTGATAAGCATCGTTGGGTTGATTCTCTTGCCCCAAGTCTCCTGGGTACGGCTGCCAGATAGGCAGGTCATCCATCGGGCCATAATAGTCGTGGTCAAAGTTGTATTTCATCAGAGTGTCCTCCTCTAATGAATTGGGTGGAGCACGGCATCCTTCCGGATCACAATCTCCGTATATCATTTCGACATCTGACCTTGGTATAAATCTAGGACTCTGTGCGGGATAGCAAAATGGCGTAGGCATCTCTCCCTGAGACATATAACCGTCCTCGTTGAGATAGGATTTCAATTCTTCCTCCGTGTCGGAGGAATCACCCTCGTTGATGGTATGGACTTCTTGAGACACTGGGTGAAGGAAACCTCCACTATGGAAGAAGTCCTGAATGGGATGAAGACTTTCATTAATAGTAGCAGTTTGGGTACAGGTTGCAGAAAAACCAAGACCCTTCTTTGTTTTGTTATCGGTAGGGAGGATAAGCTGCCCCCATCCTTTGGAACTGTTACCTTTGACTGCCTCTGGAGCATCTCTGTATGAGGAAATCGAGATTCCTCTTTCTGATTGGTTTTCATTACTAACCGAAAGTGCCTGAAACTGGGTTCTAACAACCTCCTCTGGTTCCACACAAGTGGATGATGATAAGTTACTTACGATCAAGGCTTGCTCTCCGGAGACTGTGACGAGTTGGTCATTTTTGACAAACTTCAGCTTCTGGTGAAGCGTTGAAGTGACTGCCCTAGCCTCGTGTATCTAAGGTCTTCCTAACAAGCAACTATATGTTGCCCGGATATCCATGACCTGGAAAGTGACTTGGAAAGTGTGGGGACCGATAGTTATGGGAAGGTCGACTTCGCCGATAACTATTTTACGGGATCCGTCAAAGGCTTTGACAGTGACCTCACTGGCTCTCATCGGAGATCCTCAGTATGATAATCGTCTCTAACATCACTTCCTACAACAACTTAGGTTTTAGTGATGAAGAACTGCCGGAAGAGTGCCATGTTGTGACGGTGGCCCTCTTCCGGCAGTTCTTCATCACTGAAACCTAAGTTGTTGCAGGAAGTGATGTTAGAGAAGATGCTGTCGAATTGCCTTATCGACACATCTTGTTCCATAAAGGCCTGCTCTAAGTCTTTCTGTAGAGCTTCCTTGTGAGCTTCAGAACTGAGTAAAAGAGACAGCACTGAGATTTTTGAAGGAGTTTGCAACAGTTGATCAACAATGTTGTATTCACTCTTTTGGATGAGCTTCAGCATCTCATCATTGTATTTGAAAGGTCGGGATCATTGAATTGACTGACTGGTGGATTAGGAATTTCTGTTTGAAGTTCCTTTTCTTTGCTGGGTTCTCCAACTCCTCGGTTGAAGATCCGACCGCTCCGTATTACTTGACTGATGTCTGCAATATTCACGACGAAGGGTAATAGAGCTTCCTTTCCATTCTCAATTGTTGTTGCACCGTATTTGTAAGGGATAACCTTAGTTGATTCATACGGTAGCGGTCCCGGTAGATAGATAACTACAAGGGCCTTCTGATTCCTCTGACCATTGTAAGTAATTTCATTCAGTTTTTGGTTCAGAACTTTCGATTCGTCAAGTAGAGGGATGATAGCACAAACATCTTTGGTCCTCTTATGGTCAGAGATTATGACAACATCCTTGATTTGATCAGCGAAATAGTCTGGCGTCCAGTTAATTGACCCAGAACTTGGACACAGTCGAATCTCTTTGTGGTCCAACTGACCTTGAAGGGCTTCTCGCACGAGGTAGCATCCTTGGTTATTTTCTGAGCAAACTCTACAGCGTTCATAGTTATATGGTGGCACCTGGCCACACCCGCTTTGTATGCAATGTAACCTCACTAGATCTGTTTCCATTGATCGAACATCCTGACTTTGATACCTAGTAGGGTTCTCGTTAGTCATGCTGACTTGTTGTGTGTCTTCATCCATATGGATCGGAAGCCACCAGTGGTTTAACAAGTGTTGAAGTGTCCTCTGAACGAGTGCACATCCTTAATTATTCCCACGACATACTTTGCAGTTCTGATAATCATACGAAGTCAGAAAACCGAGCTGGACTTGTGTAGCGTGTAACTCCACCAAGCTGGTATTCATCAAGCGAATATCAAAGATTTGAATCATATTCACTTTATACAGATTTCTATCATGGTAATCCTGAATCCATCCAAGATCCATCTGACGCTGGAGGGCCTCTTGTACGAAAGAGCATCCCTGTTTATTTATCGAGCAGACCAGACAGGAATCGTAATCGTGCCGTGGCAGATTATGATGTTGGCTTTGCCTTGAGTGCATTGCCACCAAGTTGACTGTAACACCCCAATTCCCATCGCGAATAAATAATACATAAATAAATCAGAGTAACTAAAAATTTATTTTTCCGACATAATCAAGGATGCCACATTTAAAGAAAGAAAATACAATCCCTGCTCATTTATTTGATACATAACACAAAATGGAATAACCTCAAAGGGAAACTTTTTCCATACAAAAGGAAAGGTCAATTATGGAATAAAGCGGAAGATCCATAACTGAATTATTTTACAAAATGAATTGTTTTATAACATCAAAATATACATACAAAGGTAATACCAAATAAATCCAACAAAGGTATACATATATATCATAATTGTTCCCCGACTCCCGTGCTACGTATCAGAGCAGACACCAAGACCGACAAAACAACGGAGGGCTAATCTTCACAAAAGCCTCCACGACTACAAATCTACAATTGCCTCATAGAGCAACAAACCACAGCAGATGGGTGAGAAATAACAACTAAATCAAGATTGCATAATAATATGAAAAACATATAAATTCACATACATAGTTATTCTCACCACAAGCATCACATATTAATACACATAAGGCACACCATAGTCATAACATATGAAAACACACCACCACATCACATAGCACATGTCTACACATAAGACATATTATCCACAACCAATGCATTTATCACATATGCACATCAATTCACCAATTCAAACATAAATCTCAACACATAATCAATCAATTCATGAATTTCCACACATAATCAATCCATTCATAATTTATGCAAATGCACAGAGACCGACACAACGACTCTATGCAATGCATATGCGGTACCATCCATCCATCAATCTCATCACTAGTTCACTCAGGAACTATTGGAACCATCGCTTGTTACTTAGGACTACTCATGAAACACCCCGTCGGGCAAACGATGTTCCCCGTCGCTCACACCTCTTATTTTTTTAAGGCACACGACGTTTATGGATTGCTCACACCTCTTTGTATAAGGCACACGACCCGACCGCTCACACCTCTTTGTATAAGGCACACGATCGTCTATAATCATCGCTCACACCTCTTTGTATAAGGCACACGATGTTATAGCGGATTCCCTCTGGAATCGTTTCGTCGCTCACACCCCACAAGGGCACACGACATCACAAGATGCATATCATGATGCTTGACACACAAGAACTTATGACAATCAAATGCATCTTCACAATTCAACCATATGAATTATCTCATCATCATTATTCATGCATTGAATACAGTTCAAACATTGCATTTCATCACAAACCACAAACCACAACAATCACGCAATCACAATTACTTCCACAAGGGATTTACACCGCAAAGTCTACTTACAACACATCACACCAACATACATTGATATTTAATCCAACAATGTATTTTACCACACAACAACATCATTAATCATGCATCGAAGTTTAACCCAAAACCATGCATTTACTTGCCATACGGCCACAAACCATCATCACATCATTTAATCACATGCATTCATATCACATATCAGCACACAAGTCATACGATGTATATCAAAAACATATTGCATGATAACACATCAAATACACACAGTTACGACGGTAAAAGTCGACCAAACGACACATTTCCAAATTCCTGACATAATTTGATCGGCCAACAATCTCAAAACCATTTTAATAAGAAAGAACAGCTTATAAGCTTTCCAACGTATCAAACCGCGCCTCAAACCAACTCACGGATCAAAAGTTATAAAGAAAACAAATTGGGAAAACTGTCACATTCGCAATGCGAAGCTCCTAGCGAGTCCTTCGCTACTTCATTCGCAGTGCGAATGTCCCAGAGAACCAAGTCAGAAAGGAAAATAGCCTAGAAAATTCCCAATGTTCGTAGTGCGAACGTCCCAGCGAACCTTCGCTGTCCCCTTTGTAGTGCGAATCCCCTAGCGAACCGTGGCAGAAAGAAAAACAACACAACGTTCGCAGTGCGAAGCTCTGGCGAGCATTCGCTTTCCTATTCGCTGTTGTTCGCAGTGCGAACCTGCGAATTCTGGGATTCACAGCAGCGCTGTTATAGGTCATATTGGGTCCAAATTCATCATTCTCCCACCCCAAACACTTGCAATTCATACTATAACAACCAAAACATGATCCAAACCTAATAACAAGTATTCTACTCAGTTTATATTGAATTTCATCCGTGAAAACATCGATTTCTATCAATCGCTCCTAATTTCAATCGGTAAGAAAAGTCACGAAACAACCAAAACATTTACAACAAACAACACATATACATACACAAGCAAGATATAATTGAAACTTCTCACCCTTACCCGATTAATCGTGCTCGAAATAGAGTTTTCCTGATTTTCCTCTTTCTCCTCTTCTCTCTTTCTTTCTTCCCCTTTTCTTTCTCTTCTTTTCCTTTCCCTTTCTTTTCTCTCTTTTTCTCTCCACTTTCTATTTATATAAAATATCTAAACCCTTAAAAAGACTATTTTACCCCTCAGCTCAAATATCTCGCAAACGCTCTCAAAACACGATAAAACTTAAACAATGATGAAATATATTTCAAGAAATAAAAGTTGAAAAGAAATTATAATTTATTGTAAATATTTTACCTATCGGAGAAATTAATCAATTAGCAGGTAAAATACAATAAATTCACACATTTCACAAAATTCACATAAATGAAATAAATAAATACAATTAAACAAATCGGGGCGTTACAATTCTCCCCCACTTAGACATTTTCGTCCTCGAAAATATACTGAGACGAACAACTCCGGACACGACTCTCGCATCCGACTAACAAACTAACAGGCCAACCGAAGGCACACCACGAATAACACAAACTGACAAACCATCTCGCTAACAACAACTACTACCACGACACGACACGACGACAACTACAACGACAAGATGCAAAGCCCATACAATGCACTTGACGACCAACTCACAACTCAAGGAATACCCAAGTTACGAACACACATGTTCACTCCTGAACCAGAACACAACAAGATCGTTACCATCACAGTAGGTAACACTCCTCTAATTCCCCACCAAGGAATTATCCACTCACACTCGAACCATCACCATGGAAACGAGGCAACCACACAAACAAGAACATAAAGTCCAACGACATAACATAGTTTCAACAACCTCTACACAACCACAATACCAACATCCTTGTTACACAACAATATTACAACAATGCTACGATTCGCCAATTAAACATACGACCAAAACACCCAACTACATATTAGTACCTGATTAATATTGAAACCTTCTACTTATCCCTTCCATTATAGAACATCCCACGGTCTCATCATTCCTACCGTTACCCACTGTTCACCCTTTGAACTCTATCCAGTCACACACGCATATACGAAATGTGCCACATCACGTTTCCGCTGCGCACTCTGATTACTCGTAACCATCAAAACTATCAATCTCACGTCCAAAGTCTAACTCTTTCTCATGTTCACCAAAAATCACTGTTCACTTTTAATATTCCCAACCTCACACTCTCTTGTGTTATCTCACACACCATACACAAGTCTCTGAACTGCTCAAATAATTCTAATTCTCTGACCATCCGAACAAACTTACATAAAAACTTTCGGCTTAACTCATCATGCACAACCTTAGCTTTTTCCGAAGGATAATCCCAGCCAAATTCATAACTCGTCACGAATTCCAACACTCCTCGTTGTCTCATACTCTATTCCTTCCGCCCAAACAAGTACTCTAAACTCTTGCGGTTACCAAACACTTCGAACCTAGAACCATAAAGATAATACCTCCAAATTTTCCAACACAATACAACCGCGACCAATTCCAAATCCTGAATAGTATAAATCCTTTTATGAATCCTCAATTGTAGTAAAGCATAAGCCACGACTTAACCATCTTGCATTAACTCACTGGTTAAACTCATCAAAGACACAACACAATATCTCACAAACGGTTTATTAGGATCACACAGAATCAAAACTGGAGCCGTAGACAACTTCTACTCTAGCTCTCTGAAACTTACTCACAACGATCATCCAAAAAAAATGACTCACCCTTTGCAAGTCAACCGAGATAACAGAAGTACGAACTTAGCAAAGTCTTCTATAGCCTGCAGTAACAACCAACTGAGCCCAAAAATTTCTAATCTCCTTAACCAACTTCGGAGCCTCTCATTGTGGAACTACATCTACTTCCGATGAATCCTTAACCATACTCTCATCTAAAATAACAGATCCAAGAAAACTAACCTTTTTCAACCAAAATTCTCATTTGAATAACTTAGCATAAAACTTCGTCTCTTTTCAACACTTGTAATTCAAATCTCAAACACTCTACCTGTTCTTCCTCTGAGTTTATAACAGATCCGAATATCCTCAATCAAAACCACTACGACCTTATCCAATTAAATATGGAAGATACGATTCATCCACTCCACAAACATTCTAGACACCTTACTAACACCGAACAACATCACTGTGCATTGTAATGCCCAACCAAATTCCAAAAGATATAAATTCTTAAAGCTTTTGCAAAACTTTCCACTGGGTAACTGGTTACTCACATACAAGCTTAACCGAGTAAATAATAGCCTAATCTGATGATAACAAACATAACCAGTCACATCAAATCGATCAAAGCCTCAACTCGCACAATTCACTACTCTTATCAAACATTCCAAACAATTGAAATTTCACTCAAACTCAACCAAACCGATCCAGTTATCTATTTATAAAAGTGGACACTTGTTCTCAATCGTTACCTTATTCAACTACCAATAATCCATACCCAATTTCTTCTCTTAACAGTCCAAATTCCATAACTCCCAACGTGTAGCAACAACCAACCCAAAAGAACTCTCAAATATTACATCCACACAACAGGTTTTCTCAAAATTTCCATTAATGCCTTAAAACTACAAAGACTTCAAACCTCACCGGAACTCTAAGTCTTTCTTCCCATAGTCTCAATACCATTATACACATTATGCTTGTTATTCCATTCAATCATCATTCCCTTTTATTACTATCAATATTGGAGCTCTCCAAGACGACACACTTGGTTTCACAACTCCCTTTTCCAGTAAATCTTCCAACCGCTCTTTCCATCTAAGTTTCACTTCCTAAAAGTTCTTCTACTTACTTAGCAGATCCAAACCTCAAATCTTCACCTTTGCCAATTTGAGTTCACACCCTACTCTTTGAGAACAACCATTAACGATACCCAATCATTTCTCTCAATGACTTCCCAACTGGACCAACATACCGAAAACTCTAATCCATTTCATCTTCCGGTATTAGAATCTTCATCGATTTAACCAAACGATCCGTAAGCACTTTCTTAATTCCAAATAATTCATTGCACACACTATCAAAGCCGAAAAGACACGTCTATTCCATCCAACACAATTCCCTTCCGCTATCAACAAGAGATTAAGGGTGATCAGTTCCTCAATTTGTCAATAGACAGTCGACAATCATGATGGGGCATAAACCTTCTTTACCAAACTATAATAGCATTCCTCACATCTCATGCACAAAACTACCTAAGGCACCAATCCTTAGTCGACACAAGCCTTACCTCCGCATTCCCTCCGGAATCAGGAACAACACTGTCCAAACAACACTTACAACCTTGCAACCCACGGCACACTGAGCTAACGCTCCACACTTGAAGCAACCTGGAGAAGTACAAGCTCCTCCCCCACTTATCTCATTCTCAATCCTGAAGACAAAAGATTAGAAACCAGAAAGCACTGACAGTGCTCCACACACATATCACGTACTAAGGGACTAACAACATCGACAGTATTCAACTGTCACACCAACTGACTCAACAATTTGGCCGGACGGACCAACCTGCTCTGATACCACTAATGTAACACCCCAATTCCCATTGCGAATAAATAATACATAAATAAATCAGAGTAACTAAAAATTTATTTTTCCGATAGAATCAAGGATGCCACATTTAAAGAAAGAAAATACAATCCCTGCTCATTTATTTGATACATAACACAAAATGGAATAACCTCAAAGGGAAAATTTTTCCATACAAAAGGAAAGGTCAATTATGGAATAAAGCGGAAGATCCATAACTGAATTATTTTACAAAATGAATTGTTTTATAACATCAAAATATACATACAAAGGTAATACCAAATAAATCCAACAAAGGTATACATATATATCATAATCGTTCCCCGACTCCCGTGCTACGTATCAGAGCAGACACCAAGACCGACAAAACAACGGAGGGCTAATCTTCACAAAAAGCCTCCACGACTACAAATCTGCAATTGCCTCATAGAGCAACAAACCACAGCAGAAGGGTGAGAAATAACAACTAAATCAAGATTGCATAATAACATTCAAAACATATAAATTCACATACATAGTTATTCTCACCACAAGCATCACATATTAATACACATAAGGCACACCATAGTCATAACATATGAAAACACACCACCACATCACATAGCACATGTCTACACATAAGACTTATTATCCACAACCAATGCATTTATCACATATGCACATCAATTCACCAATTCAAACATAAATCTCAACACATAATCAATCAATTCATGAATTTCCACACATAATCAATCCATTCATGATTTATGCAAATGCACAGAGACCGACACAACGACTCTATGCAATGCATATGCGGTACCATCCATCCATCAATCTCATCACTAGTTCACTCAGGAACTATTGGAACCATTGCTTGTTACTTAGGGCTACTCATGTAACACCCCATCGGGCAAACGATGTTCCCCGTCGCTCACACCTCTTATTTTTTTAAGGCACACGACGTTTATGGATTGCTCACACCTCTTTGTATAAGGCACACGACCCGACCGCTCACACCTCTTTGTATAAGGCACACGATCGTCTATAATCATCGTTCACGCCTCTTTGTATAAGGCACACGATGTTATAGCGGATTCCCTCTGGAATTGTTTCGTCGCTCACACCCCACAAGGGCACACGACATCACAAGATGCATATCATGATGCTTGACACACAAGAACTCATGATAATCAAATGCATCTTCACAATTCAACCATATGAATTATCTCATCATCATTATTCATGCATTGAAAACACTTCAAACATTGCATTTCATCACAAACTGTAGCGAACAATTTTTGGACGTGGTTGCGAAGCACAATCGCTCTGGTACTACAGCTCGATTCATTTTTTATCCTATTAAAGCTGATGAAGGAAAGGAAATAGATGTCTCCAACTAACCCTGCTTGCATACTGAGGTTAAACAGTCAAAACTGGTGGTTTACAGATGCTACAAAGATTCGAGGACTGTCTCAGGTTATTTTGTTCGAAGAGATGTTTAGGATGTTAGGACTGATTGCTTTTTTGATAGATAAGTGAGAGTATAGGATTTTGGGTTTTTGTTTAGTGTGCTCGCTAAGATCTTTTCTTTCGATCTTATGCCTACGTATTCCCGTTTACCAAAACAGGGAAATCAGAGCGTTCGTAGTTCCTCCTATTCTATGGGAGGAAATGGGGTGTTTGGTGTCTTGTTCAAAGCCAAGACGTGAAGCGAAAGGCAGTTTGTATCTTGTTCAAAGCCCAAGATGTGAAGCTAAAAAGTCTCAACTTTAGAGAGAATTTGTCATCTCTAAAGAGGGGTAAAGGAGAATTACTTTAACCGGGATATGCGAATCCTAGCAATGCCATAATTTCCAAAGAAGATTTTAACCTGAAGGAGAAGACTTTAACTCAGTGTAGAGCAATGCCATCTTTCCTTAGGAATTTCTCATGCTAAAAGAGGGACAGTGGCGTGGATATAGATGATCCAGAGGCTTGCTGCTTACAGCGATTAGATGAAAGGGAAGGAGTTGTTGATGTTTGTATACTGTGAACGAGGCACAACTTTGATGTTAAAAGGTTGATTAGATCAACCAGTGGTTTTCTTATACAAAGCCTAAGAGGAGGCTAATATTTGCCTCGTACAAAGCCCGAGAGAGAGGCTAAAAGGGTTTCACTCAGCTGGAGAATCCTTTATAGCTCGTATGAAGCCTGAGATGGAGGCTGAAGAAAAGTTTGACCCCGCTTAGGGGGACTTGTATCTCGTACGAAGCCCGAGATGGAGGCGAAAGGATGATTGACTCAACGAGGGAGTCTTTTATGTGTCTCATACAAAGCCTGAGAGAGAGGCTAAAAGTTATTTGACTCAACGAGGAAGTCTTTTTGTATCTCGTACGAAGCCCGAGATGGAGGCGAAAGGTTTGCTCCGCTGGGGAGAACCATTTGTACAAAGCCCAAGCGGAGGCTAATAAAGAGACCGACTCATTTGGGGATATCATTATACAAAGCCTAAGAGGAGGCTATCCGCTGGTGACTGGTTTAGTTGAGTGATAGATCCAGTATACTGATTTTAAAAGAGAAAATCAGTTCTTATATGAGTAACACTATACTCATGGATCTGATCCGAGGATCGGGATCGTTCCCTTTTCTTTAAGGAAATGGGGAAATCTGAAGGGTATTGAGACTGTCCGAGTCTGAAAGTTTTCTTCCTATTTAACAAAAGGGGTCACTTGAGAATATCTTTGAGACTCAAGGAAAACAGACTGTCCAAGTCTAGAGTTTCATCTTTTGTACTATGCTTTGAGAAACAGTAGTAGACTCTTTGAAAGGACTGTTCTATGAAGATAACTAAGTTCTGTTCCTATACCTCTAGGAGGTCGTCGGGACAATTTGTAGGAAGCCCAAGAGGAGGCTGGAAGCTTTAAGAAGCCGAGAGGTCCTTGTACGAAGCCCAAGAGGAGGCTATCATTCCCAGAGGAAGAGATCATTATGCGAAGCCTAAGAGGAGGCTGTCAATACTTCTAAGAAGCCGGCGAGTCCTTGTACTAAGCCCAAGAGGAGGCGGGGTTGCTTTTAGGAAGCCTGTGGGTCCTTGTACGATGCCCAAGAGGAGGCCGATGCTTTTAAGAAGCCCGTGGGTCCCCAAACCCCGCAAAATTCAAGGCAATGCTATTCACCGAGAATAGATCAAAGTCAGGAAAGTCCGAGAATTTGGAAGAAACTCAAAGATGCCATTCACGGAGAATACATTCATCTTTGGGAGTAGAGTTTCTTAACGATTCCTAATGAGGACAGCCGAAGAGAAGACTGTATCTGGTGATCCTATTGGGGATCTAGCTGTCTATTTCTACGAATAAACGAAACAACGTCACCTAGTTCTAGATGTAGTTGCCGGGGAAACTCTGAATATCTATACTGTTATTATACAGTTGATATTAGTTTATGAAAGGAGACTTACAGTGAGCAGCCCCACAATACAGTTATATATATATATGAGTTTGTGAAAGGAGACTTACAGTGAAACAACCCCACAATACAGTTATATATATATGAAAGTAGTAAATGAAAGCGTATAACCACTTACTCGGTTGTAGAGCTTCCATGCTGTTTGGTTAGTTGTTCAACACAGAAAGATTGAAAACAACAGTATATTCAAAATCAAAGGAGAAATTGCTTTGAAAGAGAAAGATTTGGGGCTTACAGCTCAAGGAGAGGCCCAGGGTTTTACCAGTGATTGCACTGTTGAATTTGTACAGAGGGTCTTATACAAGTGACTGTGGCCCAAAAATTGTTTTCTGTACAGAGGGATGGGTCTTACACTCTCTCAAGAGGCCCAAAAAGTTTTAAAGAAAAAGAGTGGGGCTTATAACACGAGGGTAGGCCCAGTTGACTTTTCGTATAAAATGGCGATCGCGCCGAGGTTTTCTTTTAACGCAGAGGGACTTATACAATAAGTGAGGCCCAAAATGTTTTGGTTAAAAGGGGGTTGGGTCTTACACTCTAATAGAGGTGATGCGTTGTATTCGTAAGTGTACGAATCGCGTCAGAGTAATATAAAAAGTTATCGTATCCACAGAGACCAAATGTCGATCTAACGATTTCTGTTTGTTACAGTGCTTATCTAAGGCAGTTCAATTCAGGGTTTACTAATGCAGAGGAAAATAAATAAAAGTAAATGACGAGGTAATAGAATTCAGACAAAACAATAGGCTTGAATGTAATTCTCATAACCGATAATATTTCTATATTCATCAACAGGACTACTTACGGGCAATATCTTCTATTTTAAGAAAAGAATTCAATTTAACAGGAACTGTCGCTTTCGCGTAGTCAGAACCAAGTTTACCCTCTAAACTAACCCCTTTATTGTCACTTATAAAAAGGCGCGCATTGCGTTAGAGTCATGGAAAACTTACTTTTAAGAAATGTAAATTCTAAACTAAACAGAAAAGTATTTTGACCTGAAATCTCTAAACTAAAGAGGTTCAAAATGAACCAGATTCTAATCCCACTAACGCGTCCGAAAATAATTTTAAAATCTCTTTTCTAAAGTGTTAAAAATCCCTACTCAACTGAGCAAAGCGCTTTCGTTGTATTTGATCAGTTGAGAACTAAACAAGTTCACAAATGGTTGGACGGCTTTCGATCTTACCCAACATTGCTTTTAAGTACAGAAAACTTGTGTTAAAGATTAAAACAGCTCTTAAGTATTTCTATTAACATATAGACGTATTACGGTGATTATGGTCTTTACATTCTTACCTATCTAAAACTTAACAGCCATGGTAGTTATAACAGTCATATTAATTCTTATCATGTATGGAATTAAGTCTTTTGAAAAGTAAAGTTTTGAAAAGTAAGGCAAGACAATAAATAAACAAAATAAAGCAAGTGCAAGAGATAAATGAAAGTAAATGCGATTAAAATAAAACCTGCTCCAAAGCGAAGTCTTTAAATCTGGTACAATGTACGGAAAAGATAATGCTGGCAGGATTACTTCTACCAAAGTGCTCCAACTTGATTACAGACACTCCAAGACTTGATTACAAACTCGATCACACACAGTGCAATAACTCCTCGATGTGAGAAGATTACCGCTTTACAAGAGTGAAATTTATGCCTAGGATGAAGTAAACTAAGATTGGATGATCCTAAAATTCGAGTTCTGAGAGTATTTATAGGCAAAGTTGGCATGGTGCAAAGACAAAAGTGACCTCGGCTTGAAAAATGGGCGGGAACTAATTTTGCCTTGTCGCGCCCGCGACAGGCCTACCGCGCCCGCGACACGAAGAAAACGGCAAAGGTGAGTGCTGATCGTGGGAACGTGGTAGTTGAGTTATGGAGATCATGGGACACGTCGTCGCCTACCCTGGGGCGCCCGCGACAAGAGAAGCAACCAGAGTAAATTGCTGCCAAACTTGAATTCTAGCTCCTTTTGCATCCTTTTTCGTCTGGGACCTCGATTTATTGAAAATCTGAAAACAAAGGAAAACATAACAATAACAAAGCATAAAAAAAATAGAAAAAAAACTAATATGCATGTGAAATCAGAGTCGAAAATACAGTATAATTTAGTGTCATCAAATTCTCCCACACTTAGACCTTTGCTTGTCCTCAAGCAAAACATTTAAAGCTCATAGAAAAATCAGTGTCGATCGATGATTTTTGGGCGAAAAGGGCTTCTAAGTCCGAGTCTGGATGCAGTGGTCGGTACTAACTGAGTGAACCAAGGGCATCGTGATGACACTAATCCGCAAATACGGACATAAACTTCGCTCCTATACCAATCAACCCATTATATCCCACAATACTTAGGCCTTCCTTTTCCATCTCTTTTGAGTCCTTTTCATTCAAGCGCAATCACATTAAGCCCGTTTTCCGCACATGCTTCATGGTAGAGTGACCTGTTAGTGATTCTGATCTTTTCATACCGGATTTCTGGCACAAGGAACTGTGTAAAATCCTTTTATTCCTCTCAAGTGCAGTTGTGGGGGATCGGATCGTAATCTGCCCTACCGAGTTCAGCGCCAGATACCTCTGAACCAACTGAAATGAGTAAGCTAAACATCTTATTACTTTTTTTTTTAAATGCACTCAGATCAGTCACTTATATTCGTCGGTCTCCTACTTAGAACATGTTTAGGCCGGAGCTGATTGCTGAAATAAACTACTAAGGATGATTTTGAAATGAAATTAGGGCCATGGTACATGGGGTTTCAGGTGTGATTCTTATATTTACGAAGTTCATGGTGTAAGGACGATACTGATGTTTCGAAGGTTCTCCCAAGTCACCGCATCCTAACCCGAACCTGTCTTAAAGTCCAGAAATGTTTCAGAACAACACTTTTTTCTAGAAAAATTATTATTATTTTTTTGTTGGGGTTAAAATATGTGGGAAAAAATGAAGGTGAACCAAAAAATATACTTATACTAATGACTCTTCAAACACATGCATTTTCTAAAACAGAAACAAAAGTAAATAACTGAAGGGAAATAAAAATAAACTACTAAAATGACGGAAATAAAAATGATAAAATCTCCTCCCACACTTAAATCAAACATTTTCCCCAATGTTTCGAAGTAAGCTAAGGAGAAAGGAACCTGGCAAAACTAGTGAGGACCGCTGGTGCCCTCGCCGCCCTGTGCTGAACGCTCGGAACGACGGGATCTGCTACGGTGATGGTCTCGCTGGTCCATCCTAGCCTGCAATTCTGTCTGAGTAGCTTTCACCTCACGAAGGTTACCTAAGATGGAACCTTGAGTGGCCTCCATAAGCTGAAAGTGCTGATGGTTATATTGCTGTTGACGGGACTGCTCAGTGGTGATAGCAAGCAGAGTACGGGAGATGGACTCGTAAGATTGGTCTGCTCTCCGCTGCGACTCTTGCATAAAACTCATCTGGTCCGCCATCTGTTGCTGAATGGAAGAGAGCAGGTCTTCATGCCGTGCTTCTCTAGCCATATGGTCTCGCCACATCTCCTCCGTAATATAAAATCCAGGAGCAGCTCCTGCAAAAGTGTTAGAAGAAGATGGTGCGGTGTGTGATTGTGTAGGGCGAGGGGGGGACACACACTCTCTATGGTCATACTCATCATCTGTGTCGGGCCCCTCATTATCATGGACATTAGGAGGAATTGGACCTAGAAAAGGTGGGGCAGTAAGGTCATAGATCCAGTTCCTCTCGAATCGTACATCTGTACGTCTACTGCACGGCATAACAATTGATTCGACGGCTACCCCGTGAATCATCAACTCATAACCACCAGCCCTCCTCGATCGGCACAATTTCATGTCTTTCAGAGATTTTAAATTAATTGTGCGAGGGGGCAGTGGTTCTAAAGTAGCTATCTCATCATTCAAATTTAGTGCCCGAGCAATAGACGTAATCAATCCGCCAAAAACTATCGGTCCACCCTTATTTACCGTTAAGCACATGTGGGCGATCATAAATGGAACCGGATTAATTTTTACATTTGTGAGGCATCCTTGCAAGAACAAAAGTTCTTTGCTATTAACTTTGTTTTGATTCTCCCGGCCAAAAATAGAGCATGCCAAAAGATATATGAAAATTCTTATGGCCGGGTTATGAATGGTCGAGGTGAGTATTCCCTTAAAGGAATCAACAATAGTATCTGACAACCTGTGCCAGAAGGCGAATATCTCGACTGACCATTCAGCATCTGAAGGAACCTCACAAACAGCACCCTCCCCATGAGGGAATCCCAATAGACCTGCTAGTTCATCGGTACTGAACTGATACTCAACAGTAAACAGTCTAAAATGCACAGTACCGACTGTGCTAGCAGTGTCGGGATGAACGGTATAAACCAATGAACTCAAAAACTCAACCGTCATCCTCTCATAGGTGGGTTCTTTTGTGGTGAAAACAGTGCCTAAACCTACAAAGTCTAACATAGGGAAAACGCTATGATGAACCCCTAAAGCGTGCAAGCAAGTATCGTCGACATACCTCGTCGAGAGAATTTCTCGATCCTGAAGCTTTCAAAGTTTCCGCCTCTGCCTATTCCCGGATTGTCCTTCCCGAAGAATGACTCCATTAAACTCCATTGATGAAGATGGTGAAGAGGGTGGGAGAAAAGTGGTATGATAAAGGTTGGATTTTTTTAGGTTTTTATTGATGGAAATTGAAATGGAAAGTTAAGAGATGATTGGTGAATGCTAGAGATATGAATTTCAATGGGGTTTTATAGGGATTTTTCGGAGGAAAAAAAATGGGTTTGAAAAGGTTGGAGTTTCAAAAATGGTGGAAATGGAGGTTCTGTCCCGATTTTACAAGGACGCTGCCGCGGGCGCGACAGGTGTGTCGCGGGCGCGACGAGAGCAAATCCGCTGATGGGCCTTAATTTGTCTTTTTGAATGGGCTTTTTGTCCTTCATTTGGCCTTCGGGGGTCTTTTTAGCATTCCATATGTCCTAAAAATGTAGTTTTGCACAAAATTTTCACAAGCATATATATTTTTTATAATAATTTTTTTTTATATATTTTGTCAAAGAAAAAATAAAATAAAAGAAAATATTATCATATAAACATAAAAAATTCAAACCATAATATAAATCGGAAATATATCAAATGCAAATAGTAGGAAATATGTCTGGGTGATACTGGAAGTAAATTAATGCATAAGAAATATAGTAAATAATACAAAAATGGAAATCAAGATGTCTGGTCATCAGTCTGGTCATCTCCACGGAGTCTTGCTATCTCACGACGGAGCTCCGCCATGTCTTCATACAGCACATCGTACTCAGTAGCGTGGGTCAGCTCTGACACTTCCATCCCCAGGCGTAGATCAGCAAGAGTCTGTCGGAGATCTGCTATCTCTTGGCGCATCATCGCCATCTGGGTCTACATATTTGGAGTACCTAATGAATGATTATTTGACCATATCGTGGTCTTGTCAGGTAGTGGAGCTGGAACGTACTCTGGCTCTGGGCAGGGTCGTGGTGCGTCCACCGTCTCACCGTGTCCTTCTAAGGCATATGTCCAGTTTGCTGGGTCATGGACACTGGTCATAACAGGATCTGGCAAAGTGAAATGATGTATGGTCTCACCATCGATCAGGAGTCTGAACTGAGAGGGATTAAAGGAGTTCCTTCTCATCAGCCCCCGATCTAAACAAAAATCAATATCCATGGTGGTATGGCTGCAGTAGGGAGTCAAATGAAATAGCTTTTGGCCAAGGCCTAGAGCAGCAGCAATCTCAGTCACATTACCTCCTACATGTATAGGTCCTCCTGCCCAGGTGGCAACACCACTAAAAGAGTACAACATAAAGTTACCACAAGCTAAACGACGCGACTGATTCGCACAAAACATGAAAAATATGTCCTCGTCAGTAACGTGGTCATCAGTATCTGCTCTCCCAAAGAATGTATGGGCAATGATCATCTGAAAGTATCGGAGAGCTGGGTTATGGATAACCTGCGAAATGTGAGTATCAGGGTCAGGGCCTCCACCTCCAGAGATGTCACTCCAAAATTTCTCCACGTCTCTATTCATGAAGTAACCCATGGGCAGCTCAGGGATAGCGCCAACTCCAGTCTCAAATCCAAGAAGATCACCGAACTCAGTATGGGTGAACGAATACTCTGTGCCAAATAACCTGAAGCTGGTGTGGCCATCTGGTCCCAAGTACGGATCATAGGAGAAAGAGCTGAGGAACTCCAGAGTGAGGTTCCTATAGGTGGGATGCAAATCATCAGCGTACTGGTCCCATTTGAGCTGGTGGGTCAAGTATCGGACACTGGGCTCTATGCCCAAAGCTTCCATGCAATCACTGTCTGGGTAGCGAGGGGGTGCCATAGGTCTGAGTGAAAGCATCGCATAACGCTCTCTCTGGGCGTCGTCTCTAAAGGTCACGTGCATGTCGTCGACTGGTGGCATCCTGAAAGAAAAGGTTAGGAAAAATAGGCCCTGAAATCAAACACACCAAACAAGTTAGACATATATGTACAAACAAGCAAACAAACGTAAATCAAAATAAACGGAAAGAAAATAAATACGAAAAGGAAAAGAACCATGGGTTGCCTCCCATGCAGCGCTTGCTTAACGTCGTTAGCTCGACGAGTTCAAGTCATGTATCTGGTGCGAGGATAGGTGGGTCTGTTAACGTGAACCTGGAGTAGTATGCTGGAATGTCACCTCCTTCATAATGCTTAAGCCTTTGTCCATTTACAACGAACGGACTGCAAGATTTGTTCTTAATTTCCAATGCCCCGGATTTTAGGACTTTGGAAACTTCGAACGGGCTCGTCCATCTAGATCGAAGCTTACCTGGAAAAATTCGTAGTCTTGAATTGTATAGAAGAACAGGGTCACCTATGTTTAAGTCTTTCTTGACGATCTTCTTGTCATGCCATGCTTTGGTTCTCTCTTTATATATGATGGCATTTTCATAGGCTGATTGTCGGAGCTCTTCTAGCTTATGTATGTCTAAGATGCGTTTCTCACCAGCTGCTAGGTAATTAAAATTTAAGGTTCTGATGGCCCAATATGCTTTGTGTTCCAATTCAAAGGGTAAGTGACATGATTTTCCGTAAACTAGTTGGTAAGGGGTTGTTCCAATGGGAGTCTTATAGGCTGTCCTATAGGCCCACCGTGCTTCTGAAAGCTTCTGTGACCAGTCCTTTCTGGATATCGAGATAGTTTTTTCTAAGATATGCTTGATCTCTCTATTGGATACTTCTACTTGCCCACTGGTTTGTGGGTGGTAAGGTGTGGCTACTCTATGTTTCACTCCATACTTCCTTAACAGTTTGTTAAAAATCCTAGATATAAAATGTGATCCTCCATCACTTATGACTAGCCTGGGAACTCCGAATCTAGGGAATATATTCTGCTTGAACATCTTAATCACTACTCGGGTGTCGTTTGTGGGTGCAACTATAGCTTCAATCCATTTGGACACGTAATCGACAGCGACTAAAATATATTTGTTTCCTAAGGATGATGGAAAAGGTCCCATAAAGTCGATTCCCCAAACATCAAAAAGTTCTACTTCTTGAATGTTTCTTAATGGCATTTCATTTCTCCTCGAGATGTTTCCGGAGCGTTGACACGGGTCACACTTGGTTATATATGTATGAACATCACGCCATATAGTTGGCCAATAAAGACCAGCTTGTAAGATTTTAGCGTGAGTCTTAGATGTGCTTGCGTGTCCTCCGTAGGGTGCTGAGTGACAATGTTCTATGATATGGTGCACTTCTTCTTCTGGAACACACCGGCGAAAGATTCCGTCAGTGCCTCTCTTAAAAAGGAGTGGTTCATCCCAATAGAAATGTTTAACGTCATTGAAGAACTTCTTTTTTTGCTGATAGCTGAGGTCAGGAGGTATTATATCTGCAGCAAGATAGTTAACAAAATCTGCATACCAAGGTACATTATTTACCGCTAAGGATTTTTTAGAATCTTCTAAGGTTTCTAAACTTACATCTCCAATGGCATCTAGCTTAGCGATTAACCTGTCATAAGCAAAGTCATCATCTATGGGTACTACATCAGGTTTCAAGAACTCAAGCCTGGAAAGGTGATCGGCAACTACATTCTCGGTGCCTTTCTTATCTCTGATATCAAGGTCAAATTCTTGCAATAAAAGTATCCACCGGAGTAACCTAGGTTTAGCATCCTTTTTATTCAAAAGGTATCGGATGGCGGCATGATCAGTGTAAACAATTATTTTGGCTCCCACCAAATAGGATCTAAATTTGTCTATGGCAAAAACTATGGCTAGGAGTTCTTTTTTTGTGGTTGCATAGTTTAGCTGAGCGGCATCTAGAGTTCTACTGGCGTAGTAAATCACATGTAACTTCTTATCAGATCTTTGCCCTAGCACTGCTCCTACAGCGTAATCACTAACATCACACATGATTTCAAAAGGTTTTGTCCAATCTGGTGGTTGCATAATGGGTGCTGAGATTAAAGCTTGTTTTAAAAGGTTGAATGCTTCGTTGCATTTTTCATCAAAAATGAACTCGGCATCTTTCATCAGAAGACCTGTCAAAGGTTTAGTGATCTTAGAGAAATTTTTAATGAAACGCCAGTAAAATCCAGCATGTCCAAGAAAACTTTGAACTTCTCTAATTGTTTTGGGTGGTTTAAGATTCTCTATCACCTCGATCTTAGCTTTATCAACTTCAATGCCTTTTTCAGAAACGATATGTCCTAGAACTATACCTTCAGTGACCATGAAGTGACATTTCTCCCAATTTAATACCAGGTTTACTTCGACACATCTCTTCAAGATCTTTTCAAGGTTGACTAGACAGTTATTGAAATCAAATCCGCAGACTGAGAAGTCGTCCATGAATACTTCCATAATTCCATCAAGATAATCAGTGAAGATTGACATCATGCAACGCTGAAAAGTTGCTGGGGCATTACAGAGTCCGAAAGGCATACGTCTATAGGCAAAAGTTCCATATGGGCACATGAAGGTTGTTTTCTCTTGGTCATTAGGTTGTATAGGAATTTGGAAAAAACCTGAATATCCGTCGAGGTAACAGAAGTAGGAATGTCTAGCTAGACGTTCCAACATCTGATCTATAAAAGGTAATGGGAAATGGTCCTTCCTAGTGGCTTTGTTTAATTTTCTGTAATCTATGCACATACGCCAACCTCCTTCTATCCGTTTTGTAACGTGCTCACCTTTTTCGTTTTGAACCACGGTGATGCCTCCCTTTTTAGGTACTACATGCACAGGGCTTACCCATTTACTGTCCGAGATCTGATATATTATCCCTGCTTCCAACAACTTAAGAACTTCCTTCTTAACTACCTCACTCATTATAGGGTTAATCCTTCTTTGGTGTTCTCTCGTAGGTTTAGCATCTTCTTCAAGTGAAATCCGGTGCATGCACACGGATGCACTTATTCCTTTAAGATCTGAGATGTTGTACCCTAGTGCTGAGGGATATCTTCGCAAGACATCTAAGAGTTGGTTTGTTTCATTTTGGTTCAGAACGGCACTGACTATAACTGGTCTGTCCATTTTTTTGTCTAAAAACTCATATCTTAGATTCTTGGGTAATTCTTTTAATTCTAAGGTTGGTTTGCTGGGGTTTTGTATAGGATCTGGAGTTAAGGATAGACATTCAAAAAGGCTATCATCTATGTAGGGTTCCATACTGTCATCATCTTTCTCAATGGGCGTTGAAGGTAGTTTTATTCTTTCTATTGGCTCTTCCTGGTTAAGTTCACGGACACATTCATCAATGACATCAACTGCATAACATGCAACTCCTATTACTGGTGCCATGAGAAACTTTGCTAGGACAAACTCTATTTTTTCGTTACCTACCTCAAAAGTTAATTTTCCTTTCTTGACATCTATTATGGCTCCTGCAGTTGATAGGAAGGGTCTACCTAGGAGGATTGGGATATCTTTATCTTCTTTGATGTCCATTACGACGAAGTCGGTGGGAATGAACAACTTGCCTATTCTAACTGGGATGTCTTCTAATACGCCTACAGGGTATTTTATAGAATTGTCAGCTAATTGGAGAGACATCTTAGTAGGTTGCAAATCTCCTAGTTTCAATCGTTCACAAACTGCAAGGGGCATTAGGCTTACACTGGCTCCTAAGTCCAGAAAGGCTTTATCTATGACATGATTCCCCAAGATACAAGGTATGGAGAAATTCCCCGGATCTTTGTCTTTTTTGGCAAGTTTGTTCTCGGAAATGGAATTACACTCCACTGGTTTTGGATCGTCAAGTCTACGTTTATTGGTGAGGATGTCCTTCAGGAATTTAGTATAAGATGGTATTTGGGTGATGGCTTCTGTAAAAGGAATCTCTACATGGAGTTTTTCTATAACTTTAACAAACTTCTGGAATTGGTCATTGATCTTAGTTTGTTTAAGTCTTTGTGGATAGGGAATTGGTGGTTTGTATGGCTGAGGGGGTGTTGAAGCTTCGTCCGTAAATTCTCCTTTATCTTTGTCTTTTGGTTTCTCAATTTCTACGGGTTCCTCACCTTCGGGGGTAGCATCCTTTTTGGAAATTTCGGAGTCACTCAATGTCGGGTTTTTAGGCCCTTCATAAGTGGTTCCACTTCGTAAGGTAACAGCGTTAGCTTTCCCTCGAGGGTTCTGTTGAGGTTGTCCAGGAAATTGTCCTCCAGGAGTAGTTTGGGGTGCTTGCTTTAAGGCTACCTGAGAGATCTGGGTTTCAAGCATCTTGCTGTGGGTGGCCATTTGATCCATTTTGGTTCCTAGTTGGGTAAGCAGCTCATTCACATGAATATTCTGATTTAGGAACTCTTTGTTTTGCTGGGCTTGTGCTGTCATAAAATCATTTAGCACTTTCTCAATATTTGGCTTAGGTGGCACTGCTTGCATAGGTTGGTTTTGTCTAGGTGCTTGATTGTTGGTTGATCTCGGAGGTGCTTGGTTTTGGATAGGGTTATTGTTTTTGTTGGAAAAATTAGGGTGATTCCTCCATCCAGGGTTGTAAGTATTTGAGAACGGGTTTCCTTGGGCATAGTTGACTGGGTCTAGGTTAGTCTCGTTTAACAGATGGCAGTCAGCTGATTGATGACCTTTAGTACCACAAAGTTCGCAATCCGATACTACTGCTGCTGCAGCGGTTAGTTGTGCGTACATTTGATCGATCTTGAGGGCCATAGCATCCATTTTGGCTTGCATCATGTCTATAGAGCTTACCTCATGTTTACCTCTTTGGGCTTCTTTCTTTTCCACTGTTGCTCTTTCGTTTCCCCATTGATGATGGTTTTGAGCCATATCTTCAATGAGACCACAAGCGTCAGGATAGGGTTTGTTCATCAGGGCACCGCCAGCGGCAGCGTCGATGGACATCTTTGTGTTATAATGAAGTCCGTGGTAAAAGGTATGTATAATCAACCATTGCTCCAAACCGTGGTGTGGACAAGCCCTTAGAAGGTCTTTATACCTCTCCCAAGCTTCAAATATTGTTTCTCCTTGGTTTTGGGTAAATCTTGTTATTTGGTTTTGGAGAACGGCTGTTTTGCTTGGGGGAAAGTATCTAGCAAGGAATGTTCTCCTAAGGTCTTCCCATGTTGTTATAGAATTGGCTGGAAGGGAATCTAACCAAGTTAGGGCTTTGTCTCTAAGGGAAAAGGAAAATAGTCTTAAACGAATCGCCTCAAGACTAGCACCATTGGTCTTAAAGGTGTTTGACAACTGGATAAAGACTTTTAGATGTTGGTTTGGGTTTTCAGATGGTAGTCCTGCGAATTGGTTTTCTTGAACTAGTTGTAATAGGGATAGTTTTAGTTCAAAATTATTGGCAGGTATGGTAGGGTTAACTATACTAGAGCTCGGTTCTTCGTCAGCAGGCTTAGTGAATTCCTTAAGGGGTCTTTGGTTACGATCTTCGGCCATAGCTTTCTTAATTCGACGAAGCCAAAGTCGTGCGCGAGCGTAACGTTCTGGTTCCACTAAAGGATCTATTACACTACTGGAGCTGCGAGATCTTCGCATCGACCAGTTCGTGCGGCCCTAGTCTAAACGGTGATAACAAACGAAATTCGAAATTCGGCGAAATTGATCCCCGGCAACGGCGCCAAAAACTTGATGCGTTGTATTCGCAAGTGTACGAATCGCGTCAGAGTAATATAAAAAGTTATCGTATCCACAGAGACCAAATGTCGATCTAACGATTTCTGTTTGTTACAGTGCTTATCTAAGGCAGTTCAATTCAGGGTTTACTAATGCAGAGGAAAATAAATAAAAGTAAATGACGAGGTAATAAAATTCAGACAAAACAATAGGCTTGAATGTAATTCTCATAACCGATAATATTTCTATATTCATCAACAGGACTACTTACGGGAAATATCTTCTATTTTAAGAAAAGAATTCAATTTAACAGGAACTGTCGCTTTCGCGTAGTCAGAACCAAGTTTACCCTCTAAACTAACCCCTTTATTGTCACTTATAAAAAGGCGCGCATTGCGTTAGAGTCATGGAAAACTTACTTTTAAGAAATGTAAATTCTAAACTAAACAGAAAAGTATTTTGACCTGAAATCTCTAAACTAAAGAGGTTTAAAATGAACCAGATTCTAATCCCACTAACGCGTCCGAAAATAATTTTAAAATCTCTTTTCTAAAGTGTTAAAAATCCCTACTCAACTGAGCAAAGCGCTTTCGCTGTATTTGATCAGTTGAGAACTAAACAAGTTCACAAATGGTTGGACGGCTTTCGATCTTACCCAACATTGCTTTTAAGTACAGAAAACTTGTGTTAAAGATTAAAACAGCCCTTAAGTATTTCTATTAACATATAGACGTATTACGGTGATTATGGTCTTTACATTCTTACCTATCTAAAACTTAACCAGCCATGGTAGTTATAACAGTCATATTAATTCTTATCATGTATGGAATTAAGTCTTTTGAAAAGTAAAGTTTTGAAAAGTAAGGCAAGACAATAAATAAACAAAATAAAGCAAGTGCGAGAGATAAATGAAAGTTAATGCGATTAAAATAAAACCTGCTCCAAAGCGGAGTCTTTAATGCTGGCAGGATTACTTCTACCAAAGTGCTCCAACTTGATTACAGACACTCCAAGACTTGATTACAAACTCGATCACACACAGTGCAATAACTCCTCGATGTGAGAAGATTACCGCTTTACAAGAGTGAAATTTATGCCTAGGATGAAGTAAACTAAGATTGGATGATCCTAAAATTCGAGTTCTGAGAGTATTTATAGGCAAAGTTGGCATGGTGCAAAGACAAAAGTGACCTTGGCTTGAAAAATGGGCGGGAACTAATTTTGCCTTGTCGCGCCCGCGACACGAAGAAAACGGCAAAGGTGAGTGCTGATCGTGGGAACGTGGCAGTTGAGTTGTGGAGATCATGGGACACGTCGTCGCCTACCCTGGGGCGCCCGCGACAAGAGAAGCGACCAGAGTAAATTGCTGCCAAACTTGAATTCTAGCTCCTTTTGCATCCTTTTTCGTCTGGGACCTCGATTTATTGAAAATCTGAAAACAAAGGAAAACATAACAATAACAAAGCATAAAAAAAAATAGAAAAAAAACTAATATGCATGTGAAATCAGAGTCGAAAATACAGTATAATTTAGTGTCATCAAGAGGCCCAAAAGTTTTGAATGGGTCTTATAGCTCAAGGAGAGGCCTAGATGGTTTATTTTTAAACTGGCGATGATCGTGCCGAATTTAAAAATGTATAGAGGGACTTATACAATAAGTGAGGCCCAAAATATTTCTGTACAAGTGGGTTGGGTCTTACACTCTAATAGAGGCCCAAAGAGTTTTTTAAAGAAAAGAAATGGGTCTTACAACTCGAGGGTAGGCCCAGGTGATTTTTGAAAAGGCGACGATCGCGCCGTTTGTTTTTGACGGTATCGGGACTTATACAATAAGTGAGACCCAAAATGATTTGGTCAAAAAAGGATTGGGTCTTACACTCTATTAGAGGCCCAAAGAGTTTTGAAAATGATTTATGAGGGTTGAATTAATCCAAAAACCCTAATTTGTTTTCAAAAATGTATTTAATTGAATAAAAATTCAATTAAAATGATCAAAATTGTTTAGCATATGAAAAACAAATTGTGATCTTGGATTAATGCTTCAAAAATTAAGTATTGACCTACAAAATAGTTAGAAAGCATTAAAAGTTGCAAAATCAATGTGGAAAAAATATTTAAAATGTCAAAAACAATTAAAATATTAATTCTTTGCAAAAATATCAATTATATGAAATAAATAATATTTTTGGGATTTTTTCGGAAAATAAAATAATTTAACATTTTTGTGAATTATTAAAAAAAGAATCAACCCAAAACCATTAAAACTCAGAGAGAAATTAATTTTTGAATCAATTAAATAAAATCACAAAATTCAAATATTTGAATTATTCAAAAAATGGCGCCAAGAACACGCGCGTGTTCTGGTTTTGGCTGATTTGCATTTTCTCCTCAATCTCACTGAATACTCGATTACAACATGCAATCCACATATCATTATGCTCGTCTCAACCTCACGATCATGTCTATGTCCATTAATTTCATTTAAATTAAACATACAAGAAATCATGAAAAATCCTCAAGAACCCTAATTTCTGCATGAAGGCTAGGATTTTTGATACACGATTCAAACAATGCAATTAATTGAGGGAAAACATTCCATGCATGATTATGAACATATGGCCAAATTATTGTGCATCAAAAATTGTGTGGATCATAGAGTTAGAAGAGCTCATGCTTACCACTTGCAGCTGGTGATCGTGATTTGTGTTGGAGGTGTTATAGCTAGGTTCCAATGATGTGGATAGCTTCCCTAGGTGCCAAGTGATGTGTCTGAGTGCTTGGAATGGATTGAAATGGTTTGGAGTTGAAGATGGCACCTCAACTGCAAAACTGTCAAGAACTTGAGCAATTGACTGGTGATTCTGAAAAATCAGTGTTCCAGATGTTATGTGAGTGTTTGGATCACTTCTATATGATGTATGTGAGGTGTGTGAGTGATTGGTTTGATTGGAAAAGCTCTCAAACTCAAAACCCGATAGCTACCTTGCTAAGAAAGGCATTTTTGCCAAGAGAAAGAGATTTTGAGGAAAGCATCTGTTAGATGGCTTTGGTGTACTCAAACTGATCACAATTGAGCTTTATTTATAGTAGAGCAAGTTTGTTTTGAGATCCACAGTGAATGGCAACTGCAGCAGGTGTTTGTTCAATGTTGGCCAATGGAAATGCAAGTCTCCTCTAGCCATTGACTAGAGGTTAGGGCACAGGGCTGTGGTTCCCTTGGTCTTGGATAAGGCTTGACTGAATTCAGATGAGAATGGCTCAGTCCATGCCACCTTGATGGTTCCATTGAATGCTTCAATCCAAATTTGGAGTCTTGTCCCTATTTTGGCCATTATAGGTTCAACATGCTATTTCTTGTTCCCATGACTTTGGAGGCTTGGCTCAGTGATTGTCCCCTTTAGATTCAATCCTCAGATGTGTCCAAGTGGATAAGAGCATTTGAATTTGGCTGATTTTGGCAAATCGAGCAAAGTTGCAAATTCTGCCTTGCCTTTGACAGATTTCAGCAAGGCAACTTGCCAATGTCATATCTCATGACTCAAATGGAATTTGGCAATGTTCTTGGCCATTTTGGAAAGCCCTTACATGATAAAACAACTGTTTGAACATGTTTGGTTTTGATCTCTTTTGAATCCAAGTGAAAAATCCCCCTACATTTGGCAAAAAGTGAAGACAGATTTGGACTTGGTGAAAATTTCACTAAGTGTTGGAAAAAGTGACATTTTCATTTTTCAGCACCTTTGATCACTCCATAACTCAAAATCCTTAATGAATTGGTCTTAGGTCTAGTTGAAGTTTTTGTAGAGGGTAATGAGGGCTACAAATCCATCTTTGGATGAGGAAAAATGGCTTTGTGGTTTAGGAGTTATGATCCTCCAAAGTTGGTACCCTTGTCACTTTATTTTTAACTTAGAAAATTTTCTAAGTTTTTATGGTTACCCCTTTTACAAGTTATCCAACTTTTCTTGATTTTTCTTGATGAATGATGATTCAAATCATACATTAACATCATTTTAGGGTTAAAAATCCATTTTGGTGAAAAATCTCAAAAAGTCAAAGTTGACTTTTGCGCACAATTGACTTTTTATCAGATGAATTCCAAACTGTGCCATTCTTCATGAAATCATGCCCTTGACCTAAATCAAACTTGATGGACATGTTCCATGGGTGTCATAGGGTATATTGATTCATGTCCTAGGGCTTGGGAGCATGTCCAGGTCAAAAGTCAAAGTTACAGTTGACTTTTCTCGCGAAACCCTAATTGTGGTGCAGATGAAATTGAGACCTGTTGCTCACACGTCTTGGATTAATCCATTGTTCCAAATGGATCAATATAGTTCATTAGAGACCCTTAAATCATGTCTTGAGGTCTTGGTTCATGATTTGTCCCAAAAGTCAACTTAGGGGTGAATTATGTCAAGAAACCCTAATTCCTGATTTTTTATGTATGCATCCCCTGAGGCAAAATTGACTTGATGATTGGGTTCATGATGTCCCATGAAGTATATTAGGTTATGTTTTGGATCATTGGCTTGTGCCCAGATGAAAAATTTTCATCTGGAGGCCCTGGTCGACCAAAACCCTAATTTGATGACACTGGCGATCTGGAGGCTTGATCCACCTAGAAGGGAGCAGCCTTGTGCTTAATCCTTGAAGTGGGAGTCCTTTTTTATCCTTTGTGTATGATTGAGAGGTTTAGACAAGTTGAAGATCAAGTCATTTCTTGATTGATCCTTTGTCTAAGAGCTCTGAGAGGGCTTGAAACCCTAATTCTGATTGTAGTGAATGCTCAATAACCCTTGAGGTATTTGATGAGGCATGATGGTTCATCCATATTGTGATGATGATTTGCACAATGATGGGAAACTTTAGTGGTCAAAATTTGGGGTATTACACAAACCACAAACCATAAGAATCACGCAATCACAATTACTTCCACAAGGGATTCACACCGCAAAGGCTACTCACAACACATCACAACAACATACATTGATATTTAATCCAACAATGTATTTTACCACACAACAACATCATTAATCATGCATCAAAGTTTAACCCAAAACCATGCATTTACTTGCCATACGGCCACAAACCATCATCACATCATTTAATCACATGCATTCATATCACATATCAGCACACAAGTCATACGATGTATATCAAAAACATATTGCATGATAACACATCAAATACACACAGTTACGACGGTAAAAGTCGACCAAACGACACATTTCCAAATTCCCGACATAATTTAATCGGCCAACAATCTCAAAACTATTTTAATAATAAAGAACAGCTCATAAGCTTTCCAACGCATCAAACCGCGCCTCAAACCGACTCACGGATCAAAAGTTATAAAGAAAACAAATTGGGAAAACTGTCACATTCGCAATGCGAAGCTCCTAGCGAGTCCTTCGCTACTTCATTCGCAGTGCGAATGTCCCAGCGAACCAAGTCAGAAAGGAAAATAGCCTAGAAAATTCCCAACGTTCGCAGTGCAAACGTCCCAGCAAACCTTCGTTGTCCCCTTCGTAGTGCGAATCCCCCAGCGAACCGTGGCAGAAAGAAAAACAACACAACGTTCGCAGTGCGAAGCTCTGGCGAGCATTCGCTTTCCTATTCGCTGCTGTTCGCAGTGCGAACCTGCGAATTCTGGGATTCGCAGCAGTGCTATTATAGGTCATATTGGGTCCAAATTCATCATTCTCCCACCCCAAACACTTCCAATTCATACTATAACAACAAAAACATGATCCAAACCTAATAACAAGTATTCTACCCAGTTTATATCGAATTTCATCCGTGAAAACATCGATTTCTATCAATTGCTCCTAATTTCAATCGATAAGAAAAGTCACGAAACAACCAAAACATTTACAACAAACAACACATATACATACACAAGCAAGATATAATTGAAACTTCTCACCCTTACCCAATTAATCGCGCTCGAAATGGAGTTTTCCCGATTTTCCTCTTTCTCCTCTTCTCTCTTTCTTTCTTCCCCTTTTCTTTCTCTTCTTTTCCTTTCCCTTTCTTTTCTCTATTTTTCTCTCCACTTTCTATTTATATAAAATATATAAACCCTTAAAAAGACTATTTTACCCCTCAGCTCAAATATCTCGCAAACGCTCTCAAAACGCGATAAAGCTTAAACAATGATGAAATATATTTCAAGAAATAAAAGTTGAAAAGAAATTATAATTTATTGCAAATATTTTACCTATCGGAGAAATTAATCAATTAGCAGGTAAAATACAATAAATTCACACATTTCACAAAATTCACATAAATGAAATAAATAAATACAATTAAACAAATCGGGGCGTTACATTGACATTCATTGCCAGAATGTTGTGATTCTGAACGATGTTAGAATTCGTATAAGTCATATTGACTTCATGAATTCAGTGATCTTGGATCCATCCGAGATCCAAGTGTTCCTGTAGAACGGATTGCACCACAGAACATCCTTGATTGTCTTTAGAGCAGATATCACACTGGTGATAGTTATGAGGCGGCACATGACCGTATCTGCTCTGTCTACAATGCATCTTGACCAGGTTGGCCCTTAATAAGAGTACATCATGAATTTGATAGTTGTGCTTAGACTCTTCTTGTATCAAATTGACCGCAACTTTCTCGTGTTGAGGCAGCGGGTTCGTGAGAACATTTGGATTTGTATCCTTGAAGGATAAGACACCGCTCTTCTCAAGCTTCTGCACGTCGGATTTGAAACTGAGATAGTTTTTTATGTTATGCCCTGGTCCTCCTTGATGGTAAGGGTAATTTTGATTTGCTTTGAACCAAAGAGGCGGATTCTCCGGTATCGCAAGAGGAGACCTGGTCTGGACGTGTCCTTTGACCAGTAGTAATGGAAATAGTTCGGCGTACAACATTGGTATAGGGTCGAACCCTGGTGGTCACGTTGTATGTTTGTTGTTGTACGAAGGATGAGCCTATTGAAGACGCTGTTGTGTCCTTTGCTGATATTGTTGTTGATTAGGTTGGCTATGAGCAACCGGAGGTTGATACGTAGGAACAGGCATATGGTTGATAGCAGGAGTTACAGCTGCTATTGGTTGGTATCGTCGCCTTTGCTTTCTGAGAGAGATATTCCCAATATCCTGCTCTTTTTTCTTAGGGAGAGCCCTGCCGTATATTTTGGTACAGCTTGATGATCCAGCGTGTTTTACTAAACGTCCTTCTCGGACTGCTTCCTCAAGACGAACTCCCATGCCGACCATTTTAGTGAAGTCGCTAGGCGCACTGGCGACCATTCTGTCGTAATAAAATGAGCTCAAGGTTTTTAAGAAGATCTTTGTCATCTCTTTTTCCTCAAGAGGTGGACAAATTTGAGCAGCAACTTCACGCCATCTCTGAGCATACTCCTTAAAGGTTTCCTTGTCCTTTTGTGACATGGCTCTGAGTTGATCTCTGTCTGGTGCCATGTCCAGATTATACTTATACTGTTGAACGAAGGCAGCGCCAAGATCTCTGAAAGTGTCGATCTTAGTGCGGTTTAGACCCATGTACCATTTGAGTGCGGCACTGGTTAAACTATCTTGAAAGTAGTGGATCAGTAGCTGTTGGTTCTCTGTCTGAGTTGACATTCTCCGAGCGTACATCACCAAGTGACTCTGAGGGCAAGAGTTACCCTTGTATTTCTCAAATTTGGGCACCTTGAATTTGTGCAGAACTTTCACATTGGGGACCAAACATAGGTCTGCGGCGTCCTTTCCAAATAGATCCTGACCACGAATGGCTTGCCGTTCCTTCTGCATTTCCAGGAACTGTTCCTGGAATTCTTTCATTCTGTCGAATATACTTTCGTTTCCACCAGAAGGTATCTGGGGAATCTGTCCTTCCAGGACAGTGTGTATCACGGGTGGTGGTACTGTCATTATAGCAATGACTCTTGGTGCTTCCCAAATTTTGTAACCTTCGGGAGTTGCCGTCATGCCCCTGGCATCTTCGTTTTCCCGAAGTTTGTAACCTTCAGGCCTAGCGGTTCCTGCTGCAGTTTTTGGATCTTCAGTGATCGGTGGAATATATCCTTCTGAGATATAGTTAATATGCATGCCCCAGGGACAATCTTTCGGCATTTTATACCTATGATCATACTTATCCACTATGGGCGTTGATGTGATCTCTAAAATCACAGTCCTTTGAATCTGAGCTTCTGCCAGAGCTTGCATGTCATTATGAAGCTTTCTCAGATCATCTTTTAGAGCGCCGATTTCTTCCCTCAACTCTCTATTCTCTTCCTCGAGATCATCCATTTTCTTTTGTCGATTGGCCCGAGTATTGTACGAATGAGACAGTTTGACTCTAGAATCGAGACACAAACGTGAGATTCGTAGGTAAGAAGAATGCGTTATGTGAGAATGATGAATGATATGAAATGATTATATTAATTTTTGTTATTTGTTTAATCAAAATAAACTTCGACAATTGGATTGCAAATATCAAACAGTGGGGAAGACCCCGTTTTATTGAATTCAAAGATTGCAGAAATGGAAATACAGTAATTTACAAAGTGCTATAAAAGGAAAAGTCTAAGCTAATGGATCCTGAGTCCTCTCTGAGGAGAGCTCAGGTGCTGGTTCTGGTACTTTCCTTTTCTTTGACCAGGGCTCTTGAGCCGTTGTCGGGTTGTCATTCCTTTGCCAAGTGAAAGAAGCGAGCAAATTCCTTTGGTCTTCTTGATTCTCTACAGCATGTTGCTCTAAAATATCGATCAGAGCATCTTTTTCTTTTAACAGTTGCTGTATTTTGTTACACTCCACACTGAGAATACGGTACTTGTTCTTCCAAGACTTTTTTTCCTGTTGAACTTTGTTGAGAGTAATCTGAAGCTTTTCCGTATCAGACATAAAGTAAAGGACAGGATCCTTTAACGGAAGAACTTCCTGACGAGGGTAAGGCATCCTCAGCTTGAGAGCTCTAGTTTATACCCAGTGGAGATAAGGCTCCACCGAGACACAATCCAGTTTTCCTAGAGACTCTCTTCGTTTCCTATGAACATGTTTCCAGGCATGCACTATTTCTATCTTTAGCGCCCTGTCATTTTCTCCTTCCTTGAAGAAAAGACCTTCCAGATGAACATTACGCGAGACATGTCTCATCGGGTATCCGAATTGACGACGATCCAAAACCGGATGGTAATTGATTCCTCCTTTAGTTCCTATGAGGGGTACGTTAGGGAAGTTTCCACAACGGTCAATGATTCTGATCCCGTCATAGATTCGGTTGTACCAATCGATATCAGAGTTGGTAAGAGCCATGATTCTCTGCGACCAACATAAAGTACTCTTATGATCCCAAAAAGCGGTAGACTTAGGTAAATAGGAAGTGAACCATTTGTATAGCAGGGGTACACAGCATGTGATCATTCCTCCGCTGTACAAATTCCTTAAGTGTACAGAATGATACGCATCTGCGAGCAAGGTCGGTACAGGGTTTCCAATTAGAAAAACCTTAATGGCATTGATATCAATAAAGTTATCAATGTTGGGAAACAGAAATAACCCGTAGGTGAGCAGAACAAAGACGCTTTCGAAAACAGTCATGTTCCCTACACTAGCAAAGTAAGATCCTTCTTTACCAAAAACTTGGCTGGTAAACCTTGGATTCCACCCTTAGTGGTCATGTGAGTCTTGACTTCTGACTCATCCAAATAAATTGCTCTTGCAATGGTTTGATCCTTTGGAATTTCTTCCAGTCCAGAAAAGGGAGCTTGATCTGTAATGGGTAAATCAGTCAGGTGAGAGTACTCCTCCAGTGTTGGTGCGAGCTGATAATCCGGGAATGTGAAACAGTGATAGACCGGATCATAGAACTGAATGAGCGTAGCCAGGATTCCTTCAATTACATGTATCCTTAACTGAGATAGCAGTCCTCCATACTTGGCTCTGAACGCAACAGGGTTAGTGATCATCCTTGTCAACCCTCTCAAATCCTCTAATTTTGGAACCTTGAAGGTATACTTGTGAGTCTTCCTTCTACCAAAATCCATAACGCAATCTTTTTCTCTGACATTTGCAATCATTGTCTTAGTTTAATTTGAAAAAGAGAGACTAGAAGAGAATATCTTTTTTTTAATGTTTTTTAATGAAATGAATGCATGAATGCAGCACACAAAAACATAGAAAAAACATGGGGTCAAAGGGTCGGTGTCATGAAGTCAAGGCTCTACCCATCCCCAAAGGTTTATACTGGTTATTTTTGTACCTGTCTCTTAAAATCATTGACCCCTCTTGGGATAACAACAGCAGGCCGGAATCACCCGAGCGAGCTGATGTATCTTAGAGTAATCTCAGATGAGGGTAGTATCGCGTGACAACTATTTCCGATAGCTTCTGCACTATAAAATAGTAACATGGTTTCAGTCTACTAAAATCCTCAGCTTCTCAGATAACCCAATCGAACAATCTGCTTTCAACAAACGAAGTCGTTTAGGCATTGAATCCGCAAAGGGCATCTCCACTGATTCGATGGTCGACCAAGACCTCTTATCGAGGAGTCACTCCCCGTAAGATTACTCGTCTAGTGCCATCACTTATCTTAGGTGTATACTCAATCTTTCCACATGCGACATCACACGCATTCCCATTAGCAAAAAAATAAACACGGATATCAATTAGGAAAAGCAGTATATATATTTGTCCTAACATCCTAGACCTCTATATTCCTATGATCCTAACAGACAATGACTCCCCAACAGAGTTACCATTTCTGTGAACTTAAGGTTTTACCCCAAGAGAAGCAAGAAATAATGCCTCGCACTGTGGTCGCCATTTTTTATGTAGCGCGATTTTTGTGGTTTCGAATCACTATCACTTTGGTACTACAGTTCGATTCATTTTTTATCCTGTAAAGCTGATTAAGGAAGGGAAATAGATGTCTCCAATTAACCCTGCTTGCATACTGAGCTTAAACAGCTGACTATTGGTTTACAGATGCTATCAAAATAGAGGGGTCTCTCTTTAGGTTATTTTCTTAAGAACGGAGTGTCTTGACTGTACATGAGGCTTTTGGTTAGGATACTAGACCTGATTTTCTTTGATGGATGTATGAAGGTACTAGACTTAGAGTGTTTGATTAGTATGCTGGCTAAGATTTTGCAATCTTATGCCTACGTATTCCCGTTTAACGAAACAGGGAAATCAGAGCGATCGTAGTTCCTCCTATTATATGGGAGGAAAGAGATGTTTTGGTGTCTTGTTCAAAGCCTAAGATTGAAGCTAAAGGTGATTAGTATCTTGTTCAAAGCCCAAGATATGAGGCTGAAGGGTCCTGACTGAGAGAGAATTTGTCATCTCTAAAAAGGAATTATTGATGTTTGTATGTTGTGAGCAAAGCACAAATTCGATGCTAAAAGGTTGATTGACTCAATCGGGGATTTCTTTATACAAAGCCTAAGAGGAGACTAAAAGGTTGACTTTTTCCGAGGAAAATGTTCTTTCTGTCTTGTACAAAGCCCAAGATTGAGGCTAAAAGGGTTAACTCAATAAGAGAGCGCTCTTTATATGTCTTGCACAAAGCCCAAGACGGAGGCTAAAAAAAGTTTGACTCAACAAGAGAGTACTTTTATCTGTCCTGTACAAAGCCTAGGATTGTGGCTGAACAAGCTGGAGAACTTGAGAGGAGACTAGCTCCTACTAGGGGGGATCTTTATACCAAGTTTTGGATAAAGACTGACACAACAAGAGAGTATTTTTTATCTGTCTTATACGAAGCCCAGGACGGAGGCTAAAAAGTCGATTGACTCAACAAGAGAGTCTTTTATACTCAACAAGAGAGTGTTTTATACTCAACGAGAGAGTGTTTTATATGTCTTGTACAAAGCCCTAGACGGAGGATAAAAGGGCGATTGACTCAACAAGAGAGTCTTTTATACTCAACAAGAGAGTGATTTGTTGTCTCGTACGAAGCCCGAGATTGAGGCTAAAAGGAAGATTGACTCGACAAGAGATTCTGAAAAGGTTAGCTCCGCTGAGGAGAATCATTGTACAAAGCCCAAGAGGAGGCTATCTTACTGCTGAGGATTATTGAGATCCCTGGGTAGGTCCAAGTAGAGAACTCTCATGAGAGAGACTGGGTTTCTGCTGGAGATGGATCCAGAGTGACCGGGGTTTCTTCCTATGTTTAGAAGGAACTTGAGAATGTCTTTGAGACTCAAGGGGCTTAGACTGTCCAAGTATAGAGTTTTATCTTTTGTACGATGCCCAAGAGGAGGCACGGGCATGAGGATCAACCCTAAAATAGCCGGAGTTTTGACACTGGAAAGACTGCTCTAGCAAAGGATGACTAAGTTTTGTCTTATACCTTTAAAAGGTCGTCAGGGTCCTTGTATTAATCCCAAGAGAAGGCATGAGAACTTCTAAGAAGCCGAAGGGTCCTTGTACAACGCCAAAGAGGAGGCGGGGATGCCTTTAGGAAGCCTGTGGGTCCCTAAACCAAGAGAAGTTCAAGAAATGCAATTCATAGAGAAGAGATCATTCCAGGAAAGTCCGAGGATTTGGAAGAAACTCAAGAGATGCCATTCACAGAGAAAAGATCATCTCTGGGGAGTTAGAGTTTCTTTGACAATTTCTAAGGGTGACAATCTGAGAAAAGGTTCACTGAGAATACAGCCTTTCTCTTTGTTCCATATTGTTTAACCCCAAGAGAAGGGAAGACTGTATCTGGAATCCTATGGGGGATCTAGTTTTGTTTGTATTTAACAGTGACCAACAGGGCTTTACCTAGTTCCAGATGTAGTTGTCGGGGAAAACTCTAAATAACTATACTAGTATATATACAGTGGATATATGACCAGTATTTAAAGAGGGTATGAAAGAAGACTTGCAGTGAAGCAGCCCCACAGTACAGCTATATATATGAAAGCAGATAAAAGAAAGCGGATAAACACTTACCTGTTGTAGAGCTTCCATGCTGTTTTGTTAGTTGTTCAACAAAGAAATTAAAGAAAGTTCTGATAACAAATATATATTTGGATTCAAAATCAAAGGAGAAAGTATTTTGAAAAGATGGTTGGGGCTTACAGCTCAAGGAGAGGCCCAAGTTTTAACAGTGATTGGAGTGTTGTTATGAATTTGTACAGGGACTAATACAAGTGACTGAGGCCCAAAGAAAGGTCTTTTGTACAAAGGGATGGGTCTTACACTCTCTCCAGAGGCCTAAAGTGTTTTTAAAGAAAAGAAATGGGACTTACAACACAAGGGTCGGCCCAATTGTTTGTTTGAAAACGGCGATCACACCGAGGGTTTTGAAAATACAGTGGGACTTATACAAATGACTGAGGCCCAAAGAAGGTTTTGGTTTTAAAAAGGGGGTTGGGTCTTACACTCTACTAGAGGCCCAATATGTTTAAAAATGAATAAAGATGTGTCTTATAGCTCAAGAAGAAGCCCAATGGTTTTTTGTTAAAAAGGCAACGATCGCGCCGAACTTTTTGACTGTATCGGGACTTATACAATACACTGAGGCCCAAAAAGGTTTTTATTTACAAAAGGATGGGACTTACACTCTACCAAGAGGCCCAAAGAGTTTGGAATATTTGAGTATGATTAAAATCAAAGAAACCCTAATTTTCACCTTTTAAAAGTAATTTTTCAAAGAAAATTAATAAAAAAATGACAAAAATACCAAATAAGTTTAAATAAACCACTTGTGATTTTTTGGTTAAGGTTTGGAAAATGAGGTTTTAATCACAAGATGATTTAAAACCCATTTGGTTTTGATTTTTCAAGATGAATATTCATTTTAAAATGTTTAAAAACAATTAAAATGAATTTATTCACAAAAATACCAACTATATTAAATAAATAATATAAATTTTATTTTTTTATAGAATAAAATATTTTACTATTTTTGTGATTTTTCAGAAAAAGAACCAATAAAAAATGATAAAAATTGAGTGAGAAATTAAGTTTTTAAATCATTAATAAAAATAATATGAAAAAATAAAAAATAGGACAAGTGATAAAAAAGAGGTATGGGGTGAGGGGAATTCGAACCCCGGACCTTCCACTCGCTAGTACACACAAACCAGTTGATCAACCACTAGGGCGCAATGCCAATTCATAATATACATGGCAAATGAAAAACATAAGGCAAACTTGGTTGGTTTCTGAAGCATGGCGCCATGGCCATCTTCAACCTCAAGCTCAGATGCATGAAGCCCTCTAACTCACTCGTTTCTCAACCATTTGTCATGATTCAAACACCAATTTCATTCGTTTTTTAACAAGGAATATGATGGCAATATTCAATTTTGTTGAAATGGATTGAATCAGAACATAACAAGTTAAAACCTGAAGAACCCTAAAATTGGCATGAACTCAATGAAATCCTATATACGAATTGTAAACAACAATTTATTGAGGTGAAACACTCAACATATGATGACAAGCAATTGGCAAAAGTATCATGCGAGGAAATATGCATGGATCATGTTATGAGAGTTTTGAGGCTTACCTTGATGCAAGCTGAAATGGAACTCTGCACAGATGGTGTTCCAGAAGTGATTTGATGATCCCTATAACTTCAATGGATGTTGTTGAGTGGATTGTAAGCTTTGGAACACTTTGAAAATCTTTGGATCAAGTTGGAGGAATCCAACTGCAGAATGGATGCATAATGGCTTGGTTGAAGAGTGATTTTGAGCTATAGGTGTTACAAAGATGATTTAAGTGTTTGAACACCTCACATACATCATATGTGATGTGTTTGAGCAACTGGATTGGATTGTTCAAGGCTGTAACTCAAAACCCGATGGTGGTTGCTCAAAAACAAAGAAATTTGGCACTTAAGAGATAATGAGAGAAAGCAATGTTGTAAGTTGCTTTGGTGTGGTTTGAATGATCAGTTGGAACCTCTATTTATAGGTGATCAACTCTTGTCTTGGAGGAATAGTGAATGGATGCAAGATCATATCACATTCAATGGCTTTGGCTTGGTCGCATTTCTTCTCATGCAAGGCAAACTAGCGTCTCCCAAGAGCAAAGCTATGTCTTGACCAAATCCACATTCTTCAGATGTTTTAATTATTTTTTAAGTGAGCATCTTGACTGAGTAGAGTGGCTTTGTTGAAAGTGCCATATTTCACATAAATGCCTTTGAATTCAAGGCATAATGTGCCAAAATGCATTAATCTCAAGTTAGAAGATCCCTTGGCTTTTTGACTTAGCTTTACAGGTTGGATCAGTTGGATTAGGATCAGATTAGATGATTGTGGCATAGGGATCCTTGGTTTTGATACAGAAATTGTGTGTGGCAAGAAATCACACAAACTGATTTTTCCAAAACAGTTGCAGCAGCATAACTTTGGGCATGGATTTCTCTTGGCTCAAGTTGAATTAATTCATGCTAACAAGTTCTTTGAATTCTTAGCAACATTTGCAACAACATTGATGTTTACCTTTGGAATTGATTCCACTTTCAACTATGAGAAAAAACCTCACAAGTTTTGGTGTTTTCAACAAAATCTGTCTTGGACAGAATTTTGTCTAAGTTTTGAAAAAGAGGGATTTTCATGTTTTTAGTGATTTTGATCCAATCATAACTTGAAATCTATGAGGAATTGGAATGAGGTGTAGTTGACACTTTTAAAGTATGTCATGAGAACTACAAATCCATCTATGGATTATTCAAAATGGTTGCTTGGATCTCAAGTTATGATCCTTGGAAGTTGGTACCCTAGCCACTTTGTTCCATAACTTAGAAAAATTCTTAAGTTTTTATGGTTACCCCTTTTACAAGTTATCCCACTTTTTTTATTTTTCTTGATGAATGATGATTCAAATCATACATTAACATCATTTTAGGGTCAAAGAACCAAAATTGTGAAAAATCTCAAAAAGTCAAAGGTGACTTTTATACACAGTTGACTTTTTGTCAGATGAATTCCAAACTGTGCGATCCTTGGTGAAATCAAGTCCTTGACCTAAATCCAACCTAATGGATGCGTTCCATAGGTGTTATAGGGTATATTGAATCATGTCCCAAGGTTTGGGAGCATGTCTTGGTCCAAAGTCAAAGATACAGTTGACTTTTTCCTCAAAACTCTAATTGTGGTCCAGATGAAATTGAAACTTGTTGATCAAGCTTCTTGAATTAATCCATTGTTGCAAATGGATAAATATAGTGTGTTAGAGACCCTAAAATCATGTCTTGAGGTCTTGGCTCATGCTCAGAGGAAAATTTCCATCTGGAGGCCCTGGTCGACCAAAACCCTAATTTTGTGACACTAGCGATCCTGAGGCTTGTTCCACTTGGAATGTTGCAACTTTGTGCTTGATTCTTGATGTGGGAGTCCTCTTGATCCTTTGTGGGTGCTTGAGAGACTAGACAAGTTGAAGATCATGTCATTTCTTGATTGATCTTTTTTCTAAGTGCTCTGAGAGGGCTCAAAACCCTAATTCTTTGAGTGTAATGAATGCTCAACAATTTCTGAGGAGATTGATGAGGCATAAAGGGACATCCATATTGTGGTAATGATTTGCACAATGATGGGAAATCTAAGTGGTCAAAATTTGGGGTATGACACACCCTCCGAGTGAATCATAACTTGGTGGACTAAGGATTCCATGTCCACTTTGGTTTTTCCTACAAACATAGTGTCCGTCTCAGAGCGGAAAACAAGCCCAAGGTGTTCGGCGATCAAAGTGATCATGCCGCCCACCGATATATCACATGTAGAAGCTTTAGCAACACTGCCTAAATGATAAGCCGCAAAGGCAGAAACATTGAGAAAATCATTGTTAACAATAGAAACATGAAAAATAATTCTCGTTAGGAAGCAACACCTGTAGAGTCACCGCAGCCAAACAAAGAATAGGCCAAGGCCTTTTGCAAGTACCTAAAGGTAGGATTATGAATCTTTGAGACCTTGGCATTAGCCGCGGAATAATCATTACACCCAGTTATAGGGTACCAAAAGCTAGCAAAATCAAACCCTTGAGGGACATTTCTGGGTCCATCGGTAGGAAGTCAGAGAATTTCCCCCAAATCTTCGATGCTCCGCACGAGGTCTTGATTCATGAGTCAGAAGTAGAGGGTTCCGAAATAAACCCACACACCATTCTGCCATTTTTTTCTCAAGCTTAAAATTGAGGGACCTCAAAAATCCGAGTGTAATACACTGATAGGTGGGAGCATCCCTCAGCATAAAATCTAGCAGACCAACATTATTCAACAATCTATCTATTTCAGTTTTTATGCCTAGAGTAGTAAGAGTTTTCTCACAGAGATACCTGGTCGGAACAATTTTTCGCTTGGTGAGAACTCTATATCGCTCCGCATGTTTGTCATCCATGAAGACGATACCATGGACGTTTGTGGCTCGGGTGCTTTCTCTCTTTTTGGGCCTTGATGATTCACCGACTTCCTTCCCTTGGACATTCCTCTTTGAAGCCATGAGAGAAATTAGAAAAAAATTTCTTTGAGAATTTGTGGAAAAAGAACCCGGATTATGGATGAGGGGGTTGAACGGTATAGGTTTTGTGAAGGGAGTATGGGGTTTTGGGTAGTGTAGAGGGTAAAGGTTGGAGCTTTTGATGGAGCTTCAATGGAGGTTTTTTATAAGTTTTTGAGAGAATGGGAGAGAGAGAGAGAGAGAGAGAGAGAGAGAGAGAGAGAGGTTAGAGAATCTGAAAAAGGTAGGGGATTATTTTGGTTTATGATATTTTAATGAGATGAAAGAGAAAGTGGGAGGGTGGTTGGATTTAAAAAAAAATTCAAATTTTTTTCGCTGCAACGCATTACGGGCGGCCGTAATGCGTTGCGGATTTTTGTATGAGAAAAGGGTATTGGGGTCTGGAGTGCATTACGGGTCGTAATGCCTGTTACGGCTGACCGTAATGCACCATGGGTTTTTGTGTGGGAAAGTGTATTTTGGGGAAGTGATGCATTATGCCGTAATGCCCATTACAGGCGGTCGTAATGCTCTACGAGTTTTACTATGGGATTTTTCGTTTTTGTCTTTTTGGCTCGATTTTTTCGAGTTCGATTTCCTACACTAATTTTTTCTCGATTTCTCATCTCTTTTACCTGCTCATCTACAAAAACAAAAAGAAAAACAATAAGAAAGAAAATAGATTAGCTCGAAAAACTGTGGGTTGCCTCCCACCAAGCGCTTTATTTAACATCGCATGGCTTGACGGTCCTTGAGTGTTACCACCCAGGACGGTTCCTTGAGAACCAGGTCCATGCCTTGCTCAACTACATCCCCGATGGTGTAGTGCTTAAGGCGTTGTCCATTTACCGTGAACAAACCCGTAGATTCACTCCAAACCTCAATCGCTCCGTACAGTTTCACATTCTTTACCACAAAAGGTCCTGACCACCGAAACCGAAGCTTTCCGGGGAAGAGTTTAAGTTTTGAGTTAAATGTAACGCCCCGATTCCGATTTTTCCCATTTTGTTGAGTCTTTTATTTAAATTGAGTGATAAATTATTTTATCTGTGAAATTGGTGTGTTAATATGCTATGTTGACATGTTATGATATTTTACCGTTTTTGAGAGTTTTTGGGAAAATTAGAATGGAGGGTATTTTAGACATTTCTCAATTAATGATAAGTTAGAAATTTAGTGGAAATAGAATTATGTGAGAAAATGAATTAATTTAGTTTGAGTAGAAAATAAGAAATAGAAAAGAAAAAGAGATAAGAAGAGGAAATAGGAGAGAAAGAGAAAGAAAAGAAAAATAGAGAGAAAAAGGAGAGAAAGAAAGAGGAAGAGGAGAAAAGAGAAGGAAAAGAGGGAAAGGCTTGGGAATCTTCAAAACAACTTCTAGGAATCGATTAATCCGGGTAAGGGTGTGAAATCTTATTATCTTATCAATGTATATCATTATGTATGATTGTGTTGTTGTTGTTGATGATTTTTATGAGTTTTGGTATAAACCCATTTGTGTAGAAAATGGTAGAAATCGATTTAATCATGTTGAAAATGATGTTTTCGTGTCCCTTGTTGTTGATACACGAATGATGCATGTTGTTGTACATCAAATTGGTATTTTTCTGAGTTTAGATGATGAATTTGGGTGTGGTTTGGGGGAAAAACGCAGAACAGAATTCTGCAGGAAAATTCTGCATTTCGCCTGGCCATACGCGTATTGGGGCAGGCCATACGCGTATTGACTTGGGCAATACGTGTATGGATGGTGCATTTCAGGGCCAATACGCGTATGGGATGCATGTTTTCCCGGCCATCTGATGATACGCGTATGGTGTTGGGCATACGCGTATGGACTTTGAAACGTGAAATTTGTGAAGGAAATGGGTTCTGCCCATACGCGTATGGGCCTTGGCAATACGCGTATGGTCAGGCCAATCGTAAAAATGGGATTTTTCAAAAATGTGTTTTTCGTTTTCTTCCGTAACTTTAGTTCCGTTTATGCGATTTTTACATTCTTGGTATCGTTGTGAAGCTATTGAGCCGTATTTTCCTATTATGATGATTTGGAAATTGTTAGCCGATTTAATTATGTCGGAAAGTCGGGAATAGTGTTATTTAGCGACTTTTACCGTTTTGAATGAGTGTTTTGGATGTGAATCATACAATAGTGCATTGATGTGAATGTATATAGATTGTATGTGATTGTATGAGATGAATGCATGAATATATTGTGAATATGTATGCATTTCAAGAATGTCTTGAGTCATTTTGTATGTGAAGCATAATGATGTACATTCTTGTGTTGAGGGATTCTAATGAGAATCCGTTGTAACGTCGTGTACCTATGTGAGGTGTGAGCGATGATTACAAACGATCGTGTGCCCAGGTGGGGTGTGAGCGATTGGGTCGTGTGCCCGTGTGGGGTGTGAGCAATGGGTGAACATCGTAGGCCCGACGGGGAGTTACATTGGTAACGAGCGATGGTTCCAATAAGTTCCTGAGTGAACTTGAGATGATTGAGTCGGTACCGCATTGCATTTGCATAGAGTCGTGAGTCGGTCTCTTTGATTTGCATTTATCATCTTTATAATTGTGAATTGATGAATAAACATAAATATGAATGTTTATGTGGATTGATAAGGATTGTGAAAGTATGCATGATGAATGTGCTTGGCTTTGTATATATATACATTGTAATATATATGAGTGAATTGTGATAAGTTGTGGTGAGAATGTGGAATATGTGTATTTTTATGCTAAGATATATAATTTTATGCATTGTTATTATGATAATATTTCTCACCCTTCTGCTGTTTTATGATGCTCTATGAGGCATTGTAGAGTAGGTATGCTGGTGGTCTTTTTGTAAAGCGTGTCTTCATTCTTTTGGTCGGTCGGCTCTGATATGTAGCACCGGGTAGCTAGGATGTATATGACTCTTTTGTGATACATTCATACATGTATCTGGTTTATGAATGTTTATGTAAACATGAATTATGTTGGTGGATAATACTTGAGGATATTTATATATATGTATATATGTTGATGTTATTCAATGTTTAGATTTTCCGCTTTTATTCTAAATATTGAAATGTGGGTGTAAGGACTAAGTTCCTCTGTTGCAAAGTTACCCTACTGTTGCATATCAATCGTTGAGCAGGTGTTGAATGTTTTAATTTCATGTATTATGTGACATACCTCTTTTATACTATGTTTATAATTATACTCTGACGAAATTTTTAAATATGTGCCTAAATGATTATGTGATTATTTGGGGGTATAAAAAGGGGGTGTTACATTAAGTGGTATCAGAGCCAGTGTTGAGTCAGTTGTGTCTGTCTTGTTGTTGTGATGGTTGAACTGTTGTTTAACCTTGTTGTCATTTTTGGGAATGATCAGAATATGGCTGGTAGAAACGACAATGCGATGGCTGCTGCTTTGGAAGCAATGGCTAGGGCGGTGCAAGGTGCGCCGAACGTGAATGCTAATGACGAGTTCAGGAAGAATCAACCACCGGTCTTCAAAGGAAGATTTGATCCCGATGGTGCTCAAAATTGGTTGAAAGAGATTGAAAGGATCTTCATAGTCATGGGTTGTGTGGAGGAGAATAAGGTGAGGCTTGGGTCTCACATGCTGAAGGAAGAAGCCGACGATTGGTGGGTCGGTATGCGTCAAGTTCTTGAGGTGGATGATGAAGAGATAACTTGGGATTTATTTCGTACCGAGTTCTTGAGGAAGTATTACCCTGAAAGTGTGAAAGGGAAGAAGGAGATGGAGTTCCTTGAACTGAAACAAGGTAGTATGTCCGTAGTGGACTATACTGCTAAGTTTGTGGAGTTGGTTCAATTCCATCCTCACTATGCTGCGATTACTGCTGAGTTCTCAAAGTGTATTAAGTATGAGAATGGTTTGCGTCCCGAGATTAAACAAGTTGTGGGATATCAAAGGATAAGAAGGTTTACGGATTTGACGGAATGTTGTAGAATCTTCGAGGAAGATAGCAAGGCTCGTTCTACACATTACAAAAGTTTGAATAAGAGAAAGGGAAAGCAACAAGCTAGAAGTGGACCTTATGTGACACTCGTTGATAAGGGCAAGCATAGGGGAAACTTTGATAAGAGATCTGGAGGAGGAGGTTCCGGTTCCGTTAAGTGTTACAAGTGTGGTGAAATGGGTCATAAATCATTTGAGTGTGGGAAGACTGTGGTGAAATGTTCTAACGGTGGAGGCTTGGGCATGCTACTACCGATTATAGAAGGAATGTAGTGAAGTGCTATAATTGTGGGGAACCTGGTCACATTAGCACGAAGTGTCCGAATCCGAAGAAAGCTCCAACTGGTGGGAAGGTATTTTCTTTGGCAGGAACTCAGACTTGAAGTGCAGATCGTCTGATTAAAGGTACTTGCTTTATTAATAGTACGCCTTTAGTTGCTATTATTGATACTGGAGCGACTCGTTCGTTTATTTTGTCTGAGTGCACGAAGCGTTTGAATCTTGTGTTGTCTCTGATGGATGGTAAGATGGTTATTGATACTCCAGCAATGGGGTCAGTAACTACTTCTTTGGTTTGTTTGAGTTGTCCTTTGACCATTTATGGTAAAGACTTTGAGATGGATTTAGTGTGTTTGCCATTGGAGGGTTTGGATGTGGTCTTGGGAATGAATTGTTGCAATTTAATAGGGTTCATATTGATTGCTATCACAAGTTTGTAAGGTTTCCTTCTTTGGAAGATGATGAAGATGAGAGTTTCCTATCTACTAAAGAGTTGAAGAAACTTTTAGCGGACGAAGCTCAATTGTTCGGTTTATTTGCATCATTGTCGGTGGAGAGTAAAGTTGAGCTCGATGTGTTCCCGGTGGTGTGTGATTTTCCCGAAGTGTTTCCAGAGGATATTACGGATGTACCGCCGGAAAGAGAAGTTGAGTTTTCTATTGATCTAGTTCCGGGTACTAGACCGGTTTCGATGGCACCGTATCGTATGTCGGCATCGGAGTTGGTAGAATTGAAGAAGCAATTAAATGATTTGTTGGACAAGAGATTTGTAAGACCAAGTGTTTCTCCTTGGGGTGCTCCGGTATTGTTGGTAAAGAAGAAGGATGGGAGTATGCGGTTATGCATTGATTATCGACAATTGAACAAGGTGACAATTAAGAACAAGTATCCGCTTCCAAGGATCGATGATTTGATGGACCAATTGGTTGGTGCACGTGTTTTTAGCAAGATTGATTTGAGATCGGGATATCACCAGATTCGTGTGAAAGAAGAGGATATTCAAAAGACGGCCTTTAGGACACGGTATGGCCATTACGAATATTCCGTGATGCCATTCGAGGTTTCTAATGCGCCGGGTGTGTTTATGGAATACATGAATCGTATTTTTCATGAACAGTTGGATCGTTTTGTGGTTGTGTTCATCGACGATATTTTGATTTACTCTAAGTCTCAAGAGGAGCATGAAGAGCATTTGAGGATTGTGTTACTAATTTTGAAAGGGAAACAATTGTATGCTAAGTTGTCAAAATGTGAGTTTTGGTTGTCGGAAGTAAGTTTTCTTGGACATATTATTTCCGGTAGTGGAATTAGTGTTGATCCATCCAAGATTGATGCAGTGATGCAATAGGAGGCTCCTAGATCGGTTACGGAGATTCGAAGCTTTTTAGGCTTGGCGGGTTATTATAGGAGGTTTATTGAGGGATTTTCGAAGTTGGCACTTCCGCTAACGCAATTGACTTGTAAAGGAAAGGATTTCATTTGGGATATTCATTGTGAAGAGAGTTTCAATGAGCTAAAAAGAAGGTTGACAACGGCTTCGATCTTGATTTTGCCAAATCCGTCAGAACCATTTGTTGTGTATTGTGATGCTTCATTGATTGGCTTAGGTGGTGTTTTGATGCAAGATGGAAAAGTTGTGGCTTATGCTTCAAGACAATTGAGAGTGCATGAAAAGAATTATCCTATACATGACTTGGAGTTAGCGGCCGTGGTGTTTGTTTTGAAAATTTGGAGGCACTATCTTTATGGTGCAAGATTTGAAGTTTTTAGTGATCACAAGAGCTTGAAATATTTATTTGATCAAAAAGAATTGAACATGAGACAAAGAAGGTGGTTAGAGCTTTTGAAGGATTATGATTTTGGTTTGAATTACCATCCGGGTAAGGCAAACGTGGTGGCTGATGCTTTGAGTCGGAAGTCATTACATATGTCCGCATTGATGATGAGAGAATGGGAACTTTTGGAGAATTTTAGAGACTTGAGTTTGGTTTGTGAAATGACGCCGAGAAGTGTGAGACTTGGTATGCTATATGTTACGAATGATTTTCTTGCAACCGTATGTGAAAAGAAAAAGTTGGATTTGAAATTCGTTGATTTGATGATGAATGAGGATGAGGATTTCAAGGTTGATAATTTTGGAGTTTTGAGATTCCGTGGTCGTATTTGTATTCCCGATGATGCGGAGTTGAAAAAGATGATATTGGAGGAAGGACACTGAAGTAACTTAAGTATTCATCCGGGAGCGAATAAAATGTATCAAGATTTGAAGAAAATATTTTGGTGGTCCAGATTAAAGAGGGATGTGGCTCAATTTGTGTATGTGTGTTTAACTTGTCAAAAGTCTAAGGTGGAACATCAAAAGCCTAGTGGATTGATGCAACCGTTGGACATTCCGGAGTGGAAATGGGATAGTATATCGATGGATTTTGTTACGGGATTGCCGAATACGCAAAGAGGTCATAATGCTATTTCGGTAATCGTTGATAGGCTTACTAAATCTGCTCACTTCATTCCAATTGATATTAGTTATCCTTTGGAGAAGTTAGCCGAGATTTATGTTCTTATGGTTGTGAAGTTACATGGAGTTCCTAAGAGTATTGTATCGGATAGAGATCCTAGATTCACATCGAGGTTTTGGGAGAGTTTACAAAAGGCTTTGGGTTCTAAGCTAAGATTGAGTTCGGCTTATCATCTGCAAACGGATGGTCAAACCGAGAGGACAATTCAATCGTGGAGGATTTATTGCGTGCTTGTGTGCTCGAGCAAGGTGGTGCTTGGGATAGTTATTTGGCGTTGATTGAGTTCACCTATAACAATAGTTTTCATTCAAGTATAAGTATAGCACCATTTGAGGCTTTGTATGGTCGGAGATGTCGAACACCTTTGTGTTGGCATGAAACCGGTGAGAGGACGATAGTTGGACCGGAGATGGTACAACAAACGACGGAGAAAGTGAAGTTTATTCGTGAGAAGATGAAAGCTTCTCAAAGTAGACAAAAGAGCTATCATGACAAGAGAAGAAAAGATCTTGAGTTTCAAGAAGGCGACCATGTGTTTTTGAGAGTTACGCCGGTTATCGGTGTGGGTTGTGCTTTGAAGTCGAAGAAGTTGACTTCTCGTTTTATTGGTCCGTATCAGATTTCTGCGCGAGTTGGTGTTGTGGCTTACCGTGTGGCGTTGCCTCCGAATCTTTCGAATTTACATGATGTATTCCATGTTTCGCAACTTCGGAAGTATGTTCCGGATCCGTCACATGTTATTCCTATGGACGAGGTTGAAGTGAGAGATAACCTTACGGTTGAAGCTTTACCGATTAGGATTTTGGACCGCGAAGTTAAGAAGCTAAGAGGCAAGGATATTACGCTTGTGAAAGTAGCGTGGGGAGGCGCTGCGAAAGGCAATATGACTTGGGAACTAGAGAGTAGGATGCGAGAGTCGTATCCAGAGTTGTTTGAATTAGGTAATATTTTTTAGGGCGAAAATTTCTAAAGTGGGGGAGAGTTGTAACGCCCCGATTCCGAATTTTCCCATTTTGTTGAGTCTTTTATTTAAATTGAGTGATAAATTATTTTATCTGTGAAATTGGTGTGTTAATATGCTATGTTGACATGTTATGATATTTTACCGTTTTTGAGAGTTTTTGGGAAAATTAGAATGGAGGGTATTTTAGACATTCCTCAATTAATGATAAGTTAGAAATTTAGTGGAAATAGAATTGTGTGAGAAAATGGATTAATTTAGTTTGGGTAGAAAATAAGAAATAGAAAAGAAAAAGAGATAAGAAGAGGAAATAGGAGAGAAAGAGAAAGAAAAGAAAAATAGAGAGAAAAAGGAGAGAAAGAAAGAGGAAGAGGAGAAAAGAGAAGGAAAAGAGGGAAAGGCTTGGGAATCTTCAAAACAACTTCTAGGAATCGATTAATCCGGGTAAGGGTGTGAAATCTTATTATCTTATCAATGTATATCATTATGTATGATTGTGTTGTTGTTGTTGATGATTTTTATGAGTTTTGGTATAAACCCATTTGTGTAGAAAATGGTAGAAATCGATTTAATCATGTTGAATATGATGTTTTCGTGTCCCTTGTTGTTGATACACGAATTATGCATGTTGTTGTACATCAAATTGGTATTTTTCTGAGTTTAGATGATGAATTTGGGTGTGGTTTGGGGGAAAAATGCAGAACAGAATTCTGCAGGAAAATTCTGCATTTCGCCTGGCCATACGCGTATTGGGGCAGGCCATACGCGTATTGACTTGGGCAATACGTGTATGGATGGCGCATTTCAGGGCCAATATGCGTATGGGATGCATGTTTTCCCGGCCATCTGATGATATGCGTATGGTGTTGGGCATACGCGTATGGACTTTGAAACGTGAAATTTGTGAAGGAAATGGGTTCTGCCCATACGCGTATGGGCCTTGGCAATACGCGTATGGTCAGGCCAATCGTAAAAATGGGATTTTTCAAAAATGTGTTTTTCGTTTTCTTCCGTAACTTTAGTTCCGTTTATCCGATTTTTACATTCTTGGTATCGTTGTGAAGCTATTGAGCCGTATTTTCCTATTATGATGATTTGGAAATTGTTAGCCGATTTAATTATGTCAGAAAGTCAGGAATAGTGTTATTTAGCGACTTTTACCGTTTTGAATGAGTGTTTTGGATGTGAATCATACAATAGTGCATTGATGTGAATGTATATAGATTGTGTGTGATTGTATGAGATGAATGCATGAATATATTGTGAATATGTATGCATTTCAAGAATGTCTTGAGTCATTTTGTATGTGAAGCATAATGATGTACATTCTTGTGTTGAGGGATTCTAATGAGAATCCGTTGTAACGTCGTGTGCCTATGTGAGGTGTGAGCGATGATTACAAACGATCGTGTGTCCAGGTGGGGTGTGAGCGATTGGGTCGTGAGCCCGTGTGGGGTGTGAGCGATCCATAAACATTGTGTGCCCATTTGGGGTGTGAGCAATGGGTGAACATCGTAGGCCAGATGGGGAGTTACATTGGTAACGAGCGATGGTTCCAATAAGTTCCTGAGTGAACTTGAGATGATTGAGTCGGTACCGCATTACATTTGCATAGAGTCGTGAGTCAGTCTCTATGATTCGCATTTATCATCTTTATAATTGTGAATTGATGAATAAACATAAATATGAATGTTTATGTGGATTGATAAGGATTGTGAAAGTATGCATGATGAACGTGCTTGGCTTTGTATATATATACATTGTAATGTATATGAGTGAATTGTGATGAGTTGTGGTGAGAATGTGGAATATGTGTATTTTTATGCTAAGATATATAATTTTATGCATTGTTATTATGATAATATTTCTCACCCTTCTGCTGTTTTATGATGCTCTATGAGGTATTGCAGAGTAGGTATGCTGGTGGTCTTTTTGTGAAGCGTGTCTTCATTCTTTTGGTCGGTCGGCTCTGATATGTAGCACCGGGTAGCTAGGATGTATATGATTCTTTTGTGATACATTCGTACATGTATCTGGTTGATGAATATTTATGTAAACATGAATTATGTTGGTGGATAATACTTGAGGATATTTATATATATGTATATATGTTGATGTTATTCAATGTTTAGATTTTCTGCTTTTATTCTAAATATTGAAATGTGGGTGTAAGGACTAAGTTCCTCTGTTGCAAAGTTACCTTACTGTTGCATATCAATCATTGAGCAGGTGTTGAATGTTTTAATTTCATGTATTATGTGACATACCTCTTTTATACTATGTTTATAATTATACTCTGACAAAATTTTTAAATATGTCCCTAAATGATTATGTGATTATTTGGGGGTATAAAAAGGGGGTGTTACATTAAACAACAAGACTAATTCTCCTTCCTTAAAAACTCGGTTCAAGATTCTCTTATCAGGCCATTTTTTAGTTCTCTCCTTATAGAGTTTGGCGTTTTCATAGGCGTCAAGCCTTAGTTCCTCAAGCTCACTCAACTGTAACTTCCTTTTCTCTCCCGCCGCCTGATAATCTAAGTTAAGAGCCTTGATAGCCCAATATGCTCTATGTTCTAACTCAACAGGTAGATGGCAAGACTTTCCATAAATCAATCGAAAAAGGTTCATCCCGATGGGGGTTTTGTAAGCAGTACGGTACACCCACAGTGCGTCGTCGAGCTTGGAAGACCAATCTTTGCTAGAGATGGAGACCATATTTTCTAAGATAGCTTTTATCTCTCTATTAGAAACCTTGACTTGACCACTTGTTTGTGGGTGGTAGGGTATAAAAACTCTATGCTTAACCTCGTACCTTTTTAAGAAGGTTCTCAAATTGCTTAGCAATGAAGTGCGACCCTCCGCTGCTTATGACAAACTTAGGGTCCCCAAATCTTGGGAAAATGATATTTTTGAACATCTTTATAACAACCCGCACATCATTTGTTGGAGAGGCAATTAACTCAATCCATTTAGACACATAATCAACGACCACAAGAATATATTAATTTGCCAAAGAAGATGGGAAGGGTCCCATAAAGTCAACTCCCCAAACATCAAAAATTTCAACTTCAAGGATGTTATTAAGAGGAATTTCATTCCTCTTGGATATGTTTTCCATGCGCTGACACTGGTCACATTTCTTTATGAAAGCATTAACATCCTTAAAGAGAGTAGGCCATTAGAGGCCCGCTTGCAAAATATCCGACACAATTTTTTCGGTACTTGCATGCCCTCCATAGGCGGAGGCATGACAATAAGTCATCACACTCTCAATCTCTTCTTCAGGGATACACCTTTGGAAGATTCTGTCGATGTCTCTCTTGAAAAGCAGAGGCTCGTCCCAATAATAATGCTTGAGATCGGAGAAAAACTTTTTCTTGCTTTGGTAATTTATATCCGGAGGTAAGACTCCGGCAGTAGGGTAATTGACAAAGTCGGCATACCATGGTGTCTCTTTTCCTATTAACGCAAAAAGTTTATCATTCAGGAAAGAGTCATCAAGGGGCAACTCTTCCGCTTTCAAATCAGTCAATCAGGACAAGTAGTCGGCGACCATGTTTTCCGTCCCCTTTTTATCTCTAATCTCAATATCAAACTCCTGTAACAACAAAATCCACTTAATGAGTCTAGGTTTAGCATCCTTTTTACTTAGGAGATATCTGATGGCCACGTGGTCCGTGTAGACAATTATTTTCGATCCTACTAGGTAAGAACAAAATTTGTCAATGGAAAAAAACCACAGTCAAAATCTCTTTCTCTGTGGTCGCATAGTTAACTTGTGCCTCATCAAGAGTCCTACTAGCATAGTAAATGGCGTGCATCTTTTTATCATTTTTCCACAATATCGCGCCTATCGCATAGTCGTTGGCATCACACATAATCTCAAAAGGATCGTGAAAGTCGTGAAAAAATCAATGCATCTTTGAAAGTCATGAAGGCTTCAAGGCATTCTCTATTAAAATTAAAGTCGACATCTTTCATCAATAGCCCGGTTAGGGGCTTGGTAATCTTAGAGAAGTCTTTTATAAACCGGCGATAAAAACTGGCATAACCTAAGAAGCTTCTAACCTCCCTTACAGTGGTAGAGGGTTCAGCTTTTATATCACCTCAATTTGAGCCTTGTCAACCTCGATTCCTCTCTCGGACACCAAGTGTCCTAGGACTATGCCTTCCTTCACCATGAAGTGGCACTTCTCCCAATTTAACACAAGATTAACTTTAACACATCTCTCTAAGACCTTCTCAAGGTTCAACAAACACTCATCTAAATTACACCCGTAGACCGAGAAGTCATCCATGAAGACTTCCATGATATCTTCCAAAAAGTCAGAGAAAATTGACATCATGCAGTCTTGAAAAGTAGTAGGCGCATTGCAAAGCCCAAAGGGCATCCGCCAGTAAGCGAATGTGCCGTAAGGGCAAGTGAACGTCGATTTCTCTTAATTACTAGGGTGTAAGGGGATTTGGAAAAACCCTGAGTACCCATCAAGGTAGCAAAAATGAGAATGCTTGGCTAGGAACTCAAGTATTTGGTCAATAAATGGGAGTGGAAAATGGTCCTTACGGGAAGCTTTGTTAACCTTCATATAGTCTATACACATTCTCCATCATGTGACGGTTCTAGTAGCAACTTGCTCACCCTTCTCACTCCTAATAATTGTCATCCCTCCTTTCTTAGGGACAACTTGGACAAGACTCACCCACTTACTATCGGAGATGGGATAGATTATCCCAGCCTCCAAGAGTTTAAGCACCTCTTTTTTAACTACTTCTTTCATGTTAGGATTTAGCCTCCTTTGATGTTCCCTAAAGGGCTTATAATCGTCCTCTAACATGATCTTATGCATACAAACAGAGGGGATAATCCATTTTAAATCCTCTATGGTGTACCTATAGCTTTAAGGTACTTCTCAAGAATAGCAAGGAGTTTCGCGGTCTCGGGCCCTCCAAGACTCGCATTCACTATCACGGGCTTAGTGGGTTCCCCACCTAGGAATTAATACCTAAGGGTTTGGGGAAGTTGTTTTAGTTTAGGTTGGGTTTTCTTGGATTCGGTCTCATCGCCTTATGTCATAAGCGCTTCAAGGCTACGAGAAATGGGATTATGATCCACAAATTCCTCATTAACCTCCGACTTTTTATGATCTTTTACGCTTTCGAACAAGCATACCTCCAAAATTTCGGGTGGAGGGGGTTCGGATGCACTCTCTTTGACACAAGCGTTGGTAACATCGACAAGACAACAAGAGTCTCTAAAAGAAGGATTTTTCATGAGTTTTGCTAGAATGAACTCAATCTTTTCCTCACCAACCTCAAAAGTCAACTTCCCTTTCTTAACATCGATGATGGCCCCGTCCGTAGCTAGAAAGGGCTTTCCTAGGAGTATCGATATTTGAGAATTCTCTTCGATCTCAATGATAACAAAGTCAACAAGAATATAAAACTCTCCTATTCTTACTGGAACATCTTCCAACACACCAACGGGGTACTTAATCGACCTGTCTGCAAGTTGCAGTGAGATATTAGTCAGTTTCATCTCCCCCATGTCTAATTTCTTACAAATAGATAAGGGCATTAAGCTAACACTAGCCCCCAAATCGCATAAAGCTCTATCAAAGTTCATGGTTCCTATTTGATAAGGGATGGAGAAACTTCCCGGGTCTTTTAACTTTTTGGGAAGCATGTTTTTAATCATAGCACTGCTATCAAGAGTCATGGCCATAGTTTCATGATCCTCAAATTTCCTTTTGTTAGAGAAGATCTCTTTTAGAAACTTGGCATAGGTGGGCATTTGGGATAATGCCTCGGTAAAGGGAACATTGATGTGGATCTTTTTAAGGACTTCCACAAACTTTTTGAATTGAGCCTCTACCTTTGCTTTCGAAAATCTTTGCGGAAAGGAAATATGTGGTTTATCATGAGGAGGGGCTACATACGGTGCCTCCTTCTCAACTTCGCCAACATTATCGTTTTCAGGAAGTGTCAGCTCACTAACCTCAATTTCCTCAACATTCTTACTAGTACTACCCTTAACTTTTTTTCCTTTTTCTCTCTTGTCCCCCTTTTCCTTAGGGTCAACCAAAGGCTTACCACTTCTTGTTGTCACAACATTCATTTGTCCCTTAGGATTTTGCTCGGGTTGCCCCATAAATGATCCTTGAGGGAAAGAAGAAAAAGCTTGTTGTTGCGCAACTTGGGAGATTTGAGTCTCTAACATTTTGTTGTGGGTGACAATGTTTTCCACTTTGGTGGTCAGCTGCCTAAGTACCTCATTAGTGTGGAGGTTTTGATTCCTAAAGTCTTCGTTTTGACGTGTCTGCATCATCACGAAATTTTCCATTAGAAGTTCTAAGTTGGACTTCTTAGGGGCAGCTGTCACGGCTTTTTGGAAACCCGGAGGTCCCGCGGCTTGTTGTGGTTGGTTGTTTTTGCAGGAAAAGTTTGGGTGGTCCCGCCACCCAGGGTTGTAAGTATTGGAGTAAGGATTGTTTTTCTGATTGTTCAGGTAATTAACATTTTCCTGAGTAGATCCTCTGGCGAGAATCATTTGGCAATCACTACCGGTATGCCCATTCACTCTGCAAATCTCACAGTTGATTGAACCGGGGGAAACAGAAGCAACAGGGGTAGGGGCAGCATGAATGATTCTTAATTCATCAATTTTCTTATAAAGGGCATCAACCTTAGCATTCATACGATCAAAGGCATTCACCTCATACATCCCTCCAGTTTTTGGGGTGGCTTTAGCGGCAACTTGTCGCACACTTCCCCAAGAATGATGGTTTTGGCCATCTCCTCAATAAGGTTATAAGTTACGTCCTTAGGACTGTTCATGAAGGCTTCGCTAGAAGCCGCATCAAGGGTCAACCTAGTGGGGTGTAAAAGACCATTATAAAAGATGTGGATAATCATCCACTCTTCAAGCCCATTAAAAGGGAAAAGCCTTAACAAATCTTTGAAATGCTCCCAGGTATCGAACAAAGACTCCCCATCCTCTTGCTTAAAGTTGTTAATCTCATTCCTTACCTGAGCGGTCTTACATGGCGGAAAGTATCGCGCATGAAAGGCGGCTTTCAACTAAGGCCAAGAAGTAATAGAGTTGGCAGGTAGAGATTGAAGTCAAGCCCGTGCTTGGTCTCTTAGGGAGAAAGGACAAAGTCTAAGGCGAATGACGTTCTGGTTGACGCCATTTGCTTTCACTGTACCACAATTGTCAACAAATATCGATAAGTGAAGGTTTGGGTTTTCCGAAGGTAATCCAGAAAACTGGTTTTGCGGAACTATTCCTATCAACGACGGTTTAAGTTCAAAATTATTTGCCTCGATAGGCGGGTGTAAAATGCTACATTTCAATTCCTCATCGGTGAGTTCAAAGGTTTGGTATCAACAAGGGCAGCCATCGCATGCTGTCTTTGAGCTCGGCGTCGTTCTCGTAAGAAACGCTCGATCTCGTCAACGGGTTCAACTAAATTATCAGCAAAACACGTTCTTCGCATAAACAGAAAAATAAGATCCTAGTCTCTACGGTGATCAAATAGAAATCCAATATTAACGCTATCGGTCCCCGGTAACGGCGCCAAAAACTTGACACGCCGCAAGCGCACGGCTAATGCCAGAGTACTAAAAAGAATGTCGAACCATAAGGACCAATGGTTAACTACCAGTTTCTATTTTATCGATGTAAAGCTAGAGCAATCGAGAGGTTGGAAACAAACAAACATAAGTGAAAAAACACTTAAGCTAAAACAACTTAATTGAATAAGCACTTTTAAAAATAGCTTAAATGAGTAAAAGTTGGAAAATTAATCAAAACAAGCAGGACTTAGGGTCATAATCCCTTACTCTAATATCTCTATATGATTAAATTAGTCATGCTACATGGATTTTCACGCGAATTATAGAAAAAATAGATTTTGTACATAACACCTGCTTTCGCCAGCGTGTTATCTTGGTTTCGATAAATAATTCATCAGCTTTCGCTTATTCAAAGTTATTTATCGAAACCTCGTTATTATCGCGCAGTCCATTACGATGGAACATTTCTCAACCTCTTCTGAGTACTTTCGTAACATCAGAATCAGTTGTTTAAAAATCCATTTTCGGGTATTGATACAAGTCCTTTCGGAACATTATCAATGCCTAAGACCTTTTCACTTTCGTAACAAAGTTAGGTAAAAACTCAGACTTTCAAAATAAAAACGGTTCAATCCTTGTATCATATAAAGACATATAGAGAGTCATGAGTTAGGTCTCATGACCCTACTACTCACTTATGGTGAGAAACGACATAAACAAAGAAATCATACAATTCATAATCATAATAATAGCAAAAATGAAAGGAATAGAAAAACAATTGGAATAACCTGAATAAAATTACTTGCAATAGATGAAGGGAAAAAGGAAGGATCCAAGTGCTCCAAGGAGACTTTTACAGAAAAATGAAACTTGCATAAGAAAAAACGTAGTAAAAATTCGATCCCTCAACTGTTTTCTAAAAGAGTTTTATATAATTAATATAAAACATGAAAAATAAAAATATTCAATTCCTTGTTACACGTAATCTGTTAAAATTTCAATGTGCCAGAGATCCCAATCCACAATAAAGCACACCGAGAAAGGAAACAAAAAGTTGATTTTTCGCACTCCTGTTACGGGCCGTAACACACGTTACGGGCAGGGCCGTCTTTGAGGGCGTGCAAAGTGACCTATAGCACATGGCCTCACATTTTTTCAAGAATAAACTATGACAAAAAGGGCCTCCATACATATTATTCACGATTATATAGGGTCTCTTAAAAAAACTTACGACTCAAATGAAGTTAACTTTAAATTTTTATATAGGGCCTCTCAAAATTTTGAGACTGCCCTGGTTACTGGTACCCGTAACAGGCCTCAGGTTTTTGGCCCAGGCGCACAAAAAGGGGGTCTTCAGGCTGCAAGCTGTTATGGACTGTAACATGCGTTACAGGCACCCATAACAGACCCCTGGTTTTTGTACTGGGGACTTTCGGTTTTCACGCTTTTCTTTGTTTTTCACCCTATTTGATCCCTTTTTCTTCCTGTACGATCATATGGACCTAAAAATGACAGAAACATAATATCAAGGCATAAAATGTAGAAAAAGCAAGGAAAAGTATGCGAAACATAATGAAATGATACGGAAAAATGCTAATAAAAGTGATACAAAACACACTTATCAGGAACAACATCATTGAAAGAAATGTAAACAATATTTTAATTCAGTAATACATGATGTTTAGTAAACGCAAGAACGAAGGACCTTTTAAGGAAATCCTTAATATCAGGTAAGTCTTCATTGATGTGCAACTTAGTTACATTGAATGTGTTTGAAACACACAAAGGATACTTTCCTACATGGATAATGAAATAATAAATCAATGGTTATGTTATGAACGAATTAAAACCCCAGCTTTTAAAATAATAAAAGTATCATATACCCTCCTCTTTAACTTTTCCAAATTACAAAATGAGAATTATTGGTAACGAAGCATCCTTCACATTTTTCATGTATTCATCGAACTGCAAAGCATAACCTTCCCACAAAGTACAATGAACCGTGTTGTTACTGCAAATATAGAAAAGAAGACGGTTACAAAAAAAATAAAAGGGTGAAGACTGAACAATATAAGTTATAAAGGTGTCGTAGTTTTCCAATCATACCCCAAGTCTTTCAAGACTAAATTAATTTATTATTTCTTGGACCCACTTTGTAATTGTGTGTATCCAATTTCTGTGACCATCCCAATAACATCTGCAACATACCATTGGGTAAACAAAACACACGTTATAAGACAGAATGATATAACATAATGGAATATATATTTTTAACATATGGGTCCAAGCACACCTATTAGAAGATCCATTTTCCACTTTCCACATATAATATCGGCAAACGGTGTGAACTTCATAATTTTTGGAGGTATGTCTTGCTTATTTTTGTCGCAAACGGAGGTACCACCAGTGAAAACCAACACATATTTGTGGTCAGAGGGTGTGAGCAAAAGTTCATTCAAGAAGACTTGGAAATTTGCAATGGTATAAGTGTTATTCACGTTGTTGTACCCCAAATTTTACCCCTTAGATGTCATAACATCTTGCATTAGCATTTAGATTCAATCATCTACGCATTGTTAACTAAACACTTCATTTTGCAAGTTTATTTCTTTTGTGAAAGCCAGGGTTATACAAAGAGGGGGGGGGGGGGAAGTCACCTAAGCCAAACTCTCATCTGAATCAAAGAGAGAAGGATAATTAAGGCTCCAAATGCAACCATGTGAGCTCACCTACATCCTAGAGGTCTTACTCAACAAAATTTCAAGAGTGACTGGCTCTCATCACAAGTAACTTGGGTCACAAGTTCACCCTGCCTCCAATTAGGGTTTTGTTGTGACAAGACGATCATGGCCTTTTATATTGATCAAGAATTGTTCTCAAGCCTTAGGACTTGACTCCTCATGATAGAAGACATCCCTAGAGACCATCCAGGAACCTTATATGTGATTGGAGAAGCAAGACCATCAGAGATCATTCAAGTGCATTCACCAGTGAAATTAGGGTTTTGACTGAGGCCTTAACCTTTGAGATTTTGATCCAAAATGAAACATCAAAGGCCTCAACCCATCATAACATGTCTCATTGATGAATTAAGGTATGAAAAATCAAGTTTTAAGAAGTTTCTTGCAAAGGAAGCAAAGTTTGGTTCATGAAACTTTTCAAATGAGGAAATTTCACTACTTGTGCAAAAATTGAAACAGACATAACTTTCAAACCACACATCCAAATTGAGTGACTAAAAGCTCAAATGGAAGCTCTTTCCATGATCTTCAAAACATATTAGAGGACCCTCGTCCAAAAAATGCATGGTTTTTAAGTTACAAGACTTGGAAGATAAATCACCCTTGGGGACTTTGTGAAATTTCAGCTTTTTCACCTTAGTTTTCACACAAATTCAACTCAATTTTTCATGTAGTTCCAAGCCTCAAATCAAAAATATTTGAACATGAAAGTTGTAGAGGGCAATGAGGGCTTTCCAAAAAGTACTAGAACTCATCAATCCATTGAGTGAGCTGGGAGTTTCGAAGCCTCAAAGATGGAAGTTTTCATCTCTTAAAACTCAAGAAACTAACTTTTGCACATTGACTCAAAACCTTCTCTAACCACCAAAGCCTCATGTTTCTGAATTCTAATGTTGGATTTAGGGTTAACAAAAGCCTTGCCACAAATTTTCAAGATTGCTCACATTAAAATAATAGTTTATGGCAAGTGGTACATGGAGAGAGAATCTTTTCAAGGCAACAAGTATTGTTTATTCTTTGAGCCTCTCACCAATCACTTCCTACCATCTTGATCAGACCTGACCACATCAGTGCTCAGAGATATTTGGAGATTTTGGTTCAGCAAGCAAGATTTCATACGATGGAAAAGGGCAATGTTGGCACTTTGTACAACTTTGGCCATGCCTTGAATTCTGAATCCTCTCCTATAAATAGCAGCCTGATTTCCCTTAATTTGACACCAACACTTTTCACAATACACTCTAAAAACTTATGAGTTCAAAGCCTTGCAAGTGATAGGAGAAGGAGAAAATCTTTAAGGGTTGTTGCTAGTTTGGAGGAAGAAGGACATTTCACACAGTTAAGGGTGCAGTGGACATATTCCACTAGGTAACTTCGTTTTTCACACTCCATGTTCAAGATTCATGCTCATACACATTGATATTGTCATCATGCTTTTGTTATAAATATTCATGTAATGTGTTTTTGGTGTTTTTCCAGCTGTTCATAATGTAGAGTTGCTGTGATCATAACCAAGTTTGTTTGATTTCCACATAAAGCATGTTATTTTAGATTGTTGTTGCTCATATGTTGTGTTTTGAACATGACTGTGGTAAGTAGGGATGTTATGCCCATATATGGTATGTCTAGCATTGTCCTTAAATGATATCTTGATTTTGATATTACCCTTGCCAAGGTGCTTATGTTTGCTTTCCCATTGTTCATGCTTTGTTCTGGTCTATGGCATGATAATGTTTGTGACTCTTGGGACACATCCTGTGCACACACCCTTAGTTGTTATCAGGAAACTTTCATGGTATCAAGGAATGTGTGACATTTTGCTTTCCATGTTTAAGGCATATGCATACCTAGTATGATGTTGAACCTACCACTGCCATGAGTTTCATTGGATTTTTAGGTTGTTGGATGAAATTACTAGTTGGATATCATTTTGTCCATACCTCCATTATATGTTTTGAATGTCTGAACTTATGTGGACTGACCATATCTGGCCTTGTTTGCTTGGTATAGCATGGAATTTGTGTGTGGAGTCACATTGTTGACAAGTTCCTGTTCCATGCCTTGTTTCTCATTTGTTGTTAACTCATGACATCATAGCCAATTACAGTTTGATTTCTATTTATTGTTGAGAATGTTAGATAACTTTGTTGCCTCTTTGATGTTTTGTTTGAGGACACTTACTTTTGTCCACAGTCTGATAAGAACATGTTTGTTGGCATGAGGCAGGTCTTGATGTTGTCATGACAGGCTTACTCTCACTTCATTACACTGATGATCACTACAAGAAAATTGGCAAGCTGCGACGGGTAATATTGGCAGATTACGGCGGTTTGAACCGCCACAATTCACTAGTCGCGACGGCTTTGCTTCTGTCGCGAAAACGTGTGTCACGACGGTTCCTAAAACTGTCACTCCAACCGTCGTTCTATGTTGCGAAGGGTAAGGAACGGTCGTAAATTGAAAATTGCAGCGGTTAAAACCGCCATAAATAATTGTTTTTGTTATCCAAAAATAAAAAACCATAGGTATTTCCAAAGGTAAATCCGCAGGAAATGTAAAATCTGCAGGTAATTCCGCAGCTAATATATTTCTAAAATTAAAAAAAATCAAATGAACTTTTACCACACACAGAGCATTGTTTTCATTTACAAAAATAATCCATACGAATACCAATACATTTCAATTCTGACAATACAAAATACCAATAAATTTTGAAAAGACAAGTTACACATCATCACCATTCCCCTCAACCTAACACAATTAAACATCAACCACATTACTAAAAAGATAAAAATGACAGAGCTAGTAAGATATAAGAATGACTCTTAGTACAATCATCCCTTCATCTTTTGGAACTGTATCTTTGACTGAGATATCAGGCCCTAATGGTGATATATCCCACTTTGATAAAAGATCACCTTCTTCATCCTGGCCTCCCTCAACAATGGCCAAGAAATCTTCAGTCCTTTCATTGTTATATGTTGAACATTTGGATAACCTGCTTTTACCACCAACTATACAACAACATCTTAGTCATCATTTCTCCAACCACTGCAATTTGATCACTTATTGGATAACCTGTTGTATTCCTCGGGCCAATAAGTGTAAAATAGGAGATTCAGTAAGGTGAATGAGTGATAAGTTTATTCTTTTGTTGTTCATTATGTATATTTTCCTTGTTATTTTCCTTGTAATAGAAACGTCGTTGAGCTCTCGTAACCGCTACCGCTGAATTGTTTAATTACAGCCTGGTAAAATAAGTACATCAACTCAGATCACAAACTGAATCTAAACATCAAGCTATACAACAACAAAGAAACAATAATTCAGTTCAAGAAAACAGAAATGCCGCATCTTGATGAACCTAAATCCAACTCATACAGCACCAATTTTTCAAATGCATATCAGTGAAATAAGTCGCTATCTAACCACGGCGAATAATCACCTTCACCTTCGCTTGGCAGCATTATCATGCGGATGCTGATTTGCTTTACTATCATCAGTTTTGATCCTGTCCACGTACATGGGAAGGCAAATTATCTCATTTATTTCATTCAACAAGTCTTCCTCTGTGATGTTGTCTTTTATGCTTCGCATCACCTGTAATAAATTAAGTAAATGGTTGAAACAAAGTACAAATTAAGAGATGAAGATTAAAAAATGGGAGTTAGTATTGGACCTTTCTGTAAGTATTAAACTCGTTTGGAGTTGATTTATCTGTCTTAATTCGCAAGAATATCCATTCCAGGTTATCAAAATCCCAAGTACACTCAATTATCATTCCCGAATAAAGTGAGGGATCCGAACCATCTGGCATATTTAACGCTATTAGAAAGCAATTGAAACTAAAACAAAACAAACTAGTATTAAATGTGGACTTAAAAACAAAGTAGGACAGATAAAATAAAATGAACTACGTCTGACCTGGGAAAGCAACCTTATTCCCATCCATGAGTTTCTTCTTTCCCCACTCATTCACAAAAAGTAGCTCCCGATCACCTTCAACCTGCCAATAGAAGCAGTACAAATTGATAGCAGTATCAATATCAAACAACTGAAGTCCTGGATCTGCTTGTGGGCCAACAAAACAAACATAAATTTAGCCTTTCCAAGAACTGAATTAACTCATGACTGAAACATACACAAGCACTTTTTACTATCTTAGTGTAACATTAATGAAACCCACCTGTGTTCTAATGACACAAGTACAATTAAACCTACAAGCTGAATCCAATTGAACTGTGTTCAATTATACAGTTCAGATTGATAATCGGACACCGACAAAAACGACTAAGTTGAAACCGACCAGGTGTTAAAATTAACAAACAATCAACTTTCGCATTAGTCAAACCATTAGCATAACATACTTTAATTCTAACTTCATCATAACGATTAATCCATAATTCATGACAGACACGCACAACAGAATATCAACAAAAACAAACTTATACAATACTGCATTTCATAAAACCAATTTCCAAATCACATTACAACTGAATATCCAGCACAGGACTAATTCATATTAAATTCAACATTGCATAAAAACTCCTTTCCCGCTCTCATTTTTAATCACCCTAATTGTTTCCTCTTTTACCAATTTTTAACTCACTAGCACAATTATACTCACAACCATCACATGAATAAGTCTCAAGTCGCATTCAATAATTAACAAGTGCATACAAGAGAAACAACTTGACATTAATAACCACTGGTTTGTATTAAATTGACAGATTGAAAACTGCATTCACATGACAAACAATATCTAAGCACCAAGTAATGTAAAATAGGGAGAGGCTAAGGGAGCAATATTTAAGTAAAGATCAAATAAGAATGAGGTCTGAGTCTATTAATGTTTTTTTATTCATTTCACGTACGGAGGGGTATCACCAAGGGAGCATACATCAGAATAGAAAAGGGCACGGGATTCAGGATGTTAAACCTCATAAAAAAGTAACGCACTCACAAATATCTAACCTAGTCTTTCTTACACGTGCTTATTTGATAAGGGTTCATATCATGGAACAAATGTACAATAATTAGCAAGATAGAAGCAAGCTAGACCCTAGAAAATAACTATACATATTGATACCAAGTATAAATATTAGATACTAACACTTCCTAATAATTAATTTTATAGATTGCAGATTTAATCAATCCACAATTATTGAATCATACGATATCTTCTCTTTGTTCACATGAGTCAAATTTTAGATAATATGGAGTTACTTTATAAAAACTTTCAATTGCATAGTTGGATTGATAAAATATCCCATCTATAGAAGCTACTAGAGGACATAAGTAGGTCAAGATTTACATTTGGTGTAGATGGTCATATCTGTGTCTATGTCACTGTGACTGTGGCTGATCTACTAAACTCCATTCATCAATTATGTATGATAATCTATTTAAAATATCTTTTCATTGTCGGTTTTCACTTTTAACAACAACTATTTTTTAAGTTCAAATTCTAATACTTGCTAATTCAACTAGGACTTGTTAGTGTCAATCAGAAACAAATATGGATAAAAAATTATAATATTATTTATACTTGTTTCGGTAAGTTTTCTATTTTAATACTTAAGCAATAGGAACATATTTAAGTCATAAAGTAGTACCTATCTTGAAATCTCAAAATCAATAGCTCTGCTCGGTACCGGAAATGAGTTCAAATTTCTACTTTAACCTGCAAGAACAATAATTGATTTTATTAGCACCTAAATATATTACAAAGTACTATAATTGATATCTTTCACTTCTTGCCTTCAAAATCTTAGCAATGCCATGCTATTTGTTGCTATCTATCAAATGTAAACAAACAGACCCCCATTTCAATTTATCTCCCAAATGTAATAACAATTCATTACCTGATTGTTTTGACAAAAATAGGAAACAAATCTATAGACTGTAGTGGTGAGAAAATACTTTTTCATGGAAAGGAAAACATTAGAAAGCGAGGAAAGCCATGAAAACTCCAAGCATACTCAGGATGATCATGAAGTTCCAGTAATATACTACCTTTCTAGAAATGGACAGCTTGAGCATCCCCGTCTCATCTATGTTTCAATCTGTTCTTCACACGGAACACCGCGACTCAAAGGTAATAAATGTTACTAATACTAAGAAAAACAGACAAACTCACTTTGATCTATAGGCTTGCACATAGTTTCACTTTCTTTTGTTTCCAAATGAACTTTTACTCCATTTTTCTGATCAGATGTGATAGGTAGGTTGAGTTTTCTCCGAGGACAAGGAATTGCCAGCATGTATTCTTGGTCTATCAAAAGGTAGTTATTGGTCTAACAGAATGTTTTTTCATACAAAGCTAATTATGTGACGTGATCATTCCTTCATTCAGGAGTTACGGAAATAGGTATGTGTGGCAAGATTTATCCGAGAACGATTTCATTTACCCGAGTAGCAGCCATGAATATGTCCTCAAAGGAACACATCTTATTGAACCTTAAAGCTATACATCCAATAAAACAATATTATTAATACCAAGCTCCAAAAGTTCCAATGTGCTAAAATACAAGAGACTAAGAGACATATGAATAAACCGTGTGTTTTGAAAAGCACTACGGAGACATTATTATATATAGATAGATTGCAACTAATTACATGATATAGTCGATGTGGGACTATTCTATATACAAATATTCTTTAACACTATATATATTTACAAATATCAACACTCCCCCTCAAGCTTGAGCATATAAGTCAAATGCACCAAGCTTGTTACATATATTGTTAGTTCTGGGGCTTCGTAGGGATTTTGTAAACACATCTGCCAATTGATCATTAGAGTTGACAAAGCTTGTGACGATGTCGCCTGACTCGATCTTCTCTCTGACAAAGTGATAGTCTATCTCAATATGTTTGGTCCTCTCATGGAAGACTGGATTTGAAGCAATGTGTAATGCAGCTTGATTATCACAAATAAGTGTCATTGGTCTTGCTTCTTCAATTTGAAGTTCCTTGAGCAACTGTTTTAACCAAATAAGTTCACATGTTGCCATTGCCATGGCCCTATACTCTGCCTCGGCGCTTGATCTTGCAACTACATTTTGTTTCTTACTTTTCCAGGATATAAGGTTTCCTCCAACAAGTACACAATACCCAGAGGTGGATCGTCTATCAATGGGTGACCCTGCCCAATCAGCATCGGAGTATCCAACTATCTGGGTATGTCCTTTATCCTCATACATAAGACCTTTTCCTGGAGCACATTTAATGTATCTCAGAATCCGGATAACAACATCCATGTGTTCTTGACAAGGGGAATTTAAGAATTGACTTACCACACTGACTGCAAAAGAAATGTCCGGACGAGTGACTGTGAGATAATTCAACTTTCCGACCAATCTCCTATACCTTCCTGAGTCAGATAAAGGCTCCCCCTGATTGGGTAGAAGTTTAACACTTGGATCCATAGGAGTATCGGCTGGTTTAGCATTTAACAAACCTGTTTCTTCCTAAATATCCATAGCATATTTCCGCTGAGAAATCACCAAACCATCTTTAGATTAGGCTACTTCAATACCCAAGAAATAGCGGAGTTTACCAAGATCTTTTGTCTGAAATTGTTTCGAGAGATGTTGTTTCAACTGAAGTATTCTCTGCTGATCACTACCAGTTATGACAATGTCATCTACATACACAATAAGATAAATACACCCTTGGGATGAGTGATGATAAAAAACAGAATGGTCAGCTTCACTACGGATCATACCAAACTGTTGTACTACAGTGCTGAATCTGCCAAACCAAGCTCTCGGAGATTGCTTAAGACCATAAAGAGACATGTGTAGCCTACAAACCATATTCAATGACTCCCCCTGAGCAACAAACTCAGGTGGTTGCTCCATATATACTTCCTCTTCAAGATCACCATGTAAGAATGCATTTTTGATGTCAAGTTGATGAAGAGACCACTGTCGAATGGCTGCGATGGCTAGAAGAAGTCTAACAGATGCCATCTTGGCTACAGGCGAAAAGGTATCACTATAATCCAACCCAAAAATCTGAGTGTATCCTTTAGTTACCAAGCGAGCTTTAAATCGATCAATCTTACCAACTGGACCAACCTTCACTGTATAAAGCCAACGACAACCTACTAAAGATTTCCCATGGGGTAGAGGAACCAGTTCCCAGGTACCATTGCTTTGAAGAGCACACATTTCATCAATCATTGCTTGCCTCCACTCAGGGTGAGATAATGCTTCACCTGGAGTTTTAGGAATAGAAACAGAAGACAAAGAAGACAAACAAGTATACTGCAAAGGGGAAAGACGATGATAACATAAATCAATATAATGTGGAGAAGGATTTTGTGTTTGACGTATACCTTTTCGAAGGGCAATCGGAAGATTAGACTCAGGTTGTAGGATCGGATCCGGTGATGGCGAAAGCGTCGGAGGAGAGTCTGTAGTGACCTCAGGGATAGGTACAACTTCAGGGACAAGTACGACTTCAGGGACAGGTACGACTTCAGGGACAGGTACGACAGACGTTGGGTGACGACGCTGATATGTTTGAAGTGGGCGAGGAGTGCGGGGGTCAACCGTAGGGGTATCTAGTGGGTCAGGTTCCCTAAAATGATGGGGGATAATGACAGATGGGACTTCCGGAAGAGGTGTGGGAATACTTTCCTGAAGGGGTTCCGGAGTTGCTTGACTGGACTCGAAATATGGAACAGACTCGAAGAAGGTAACGTCGGCTGATATGAGGTATCGTTGTAGAGTATGTGAATAACAACGATAACCTTTTTGGGATCGATGATAACCAAGAAAGACACACTTTAGTGATCGAGCTGATAGTTTATCAAGACCAGGGGAAAGATTGTGTACAAAACATGTGGACCCGAAGACTCGCGGAGGAATTGGGTGAAGTGGGGAATTGGGAAAAAGGATTGAATGAGGGATTTTATTGTTAAGGACAGGTAAGGGCATGCGATTTATAAGGTAACATGCTGTTAGCACAACATCCCCCCAAAACCGAAGTGGAACATTACCATGGAGAAGTAGGGTCCGAGTGGTTTCTACGAGATGCCGATTTTTGTGTTCGGCTACACCGTTTTGTTGAGGTGTGTGAGGACAAGATGTTTGATGGAGAATACCATTGTGTGACATAAAATTTTGAAATTGTTGGGATAAATATTCACGGGCATTGTCACTTCTTAAGGTACGGATAGACACACCAAATTGAGTTCTTATTTCTCGATAAAATTGTTCAAAAATAGAAAATAATTCAGATCTATTATTCATTAAAAATAACCACGTGCAACGTGAAAAATCATCAATAAAGGTGACAAAATACCTAGACTCAAGAGTAGAGGCAATACGCGAGGGACCCCAAACATCAGTGTGAACTAAAGCAAAAGGGGACGAACCTCGTTTGTTGACTCGATTGGGAAATTGACTACGAGTGTGTTTCCCTAACTAACACGACTCACAATGTAAATTAGATACCTTCGATAAATTTGGCACCAACTGATGTAATTTAGAAAGACTGGGATGACCTGACTGAGCATGGATAGTGAGTGGAGAATCTTTGGCTGAGCATGTCTGAGATGACAATGAGAGGTAATAAAGGCCTTGAGACTCATATCCGACGCCAATCGTCCAACCCGAATTTCGATCCTGCAGGGTAACATTATTGTTAGTGAAGGTGAGACTACAATCAAGAGAACGAGTTAAACGACTGACTGAAAGTAAATTAAAAGGACAATTAGGTACATAGAGGACAAAAGTAACAGAGAGAGAAGGTAGAATTTGAATAGTACCAATCCCTTCGGATCGGGTTTGAGAACCATTGGCAGAAGTTATAGTAGGTAACAAACCAGAGGTAGAGAAGGAAGAAAAAAGATTTTTATTACCAGTGACATGATCAGACGCACCAGAATCAAGGACCCAAGGTCGAAGAGATGATTGAGAAAGGAAAACAGATGAAATTACCAGTGTGTGCTACCGTAGCAGTAGAATTTGAGTTCTGATAATTCTGATACCACCTGAGGAAATCATCATAGTTTGGCGTAAAGTTCTGAGGAGTAGCCATGAGTATCTGAAGAGAGAAAATATCACGCGATCGGAAGTTTGCCGGAAGGTCATCGGGAATAGTAGAGACGGCGGTGGGGTCGGCTTTCTGAAACGTCGCCGGAACAGTAACGGCGGCAGTGGCGGCAGGGTGGTTACCGGAGAATTTTGAAAAGTGAGAGGCAAACCGGAGTGACAACACGGTTTGCAAAAAAAAAATTTCTCACCGGAAGACATTGGGCCAACCGGGTAAACCACGGCGAAAAAAGAATTGCCTCTTAGCAGGCTCTAGATACCATGTTAAAATACAAGAGACTAAGAGACATATGAATAAACCGCGTGTTTTGAAAAGCACTACGGAGACATTATTATATATAGATAGATTACAACTAATTACATGATATAGTCGATGTGGGACTATTCTATATACAAATATTATTTGACACTATATATATTTACAAATATCAACACAATGAAAGAAACGGTTATATCATGGATGCTAGCAGACTCCCCTTCTTCCACAGTGAAGGATTCGCAATGCGATTGCAAGCTTTATAAGGTAAGCCTTATTTCATACATGCCTATTAAAAACACAGAAATATTTCATCAAACATTTAGAGTGCTAAAACGACCCTTTGTTATCGACAAGAGATAAACTTGTATCTCGTGTTCAACATTAACATTCCAAATAAAAAATATAAGGGTCTATTACAAGGAAAATATACATAATGAACAACAAAAGAATAAACTTATCACCTCATTCACCTTACTCAATCTCCTATTTTACACTTATTGGATAACATGCTGTATTCCTCAAGCCAAGACTCTTCATCGCATGCTGAAACCCATTTCTCCACCTTTTCAAGTATCTCTATTCTACTAAAAGCTTTCTCTTTGACTTGGATAATTTGAAGTTTAATTTGTTCAAGTACACAAGCAAGGTCTATAGATCCTGCATGAGAAAGGAGCTCAAGCTAACACGACGCCGACCATAGAAGGAGCTAAGTGCTTATGTGACATACTGATTGAGGAGAGTGATGTTTGTTCCTTGGAACTCTTTGATTGCTATATATGCACATGATGGATTCTCGGCAAGGCAAGGTTATTCATGATGATGATCAATAGAAAATTCCAGTACGTTCTGTTATTACAATTGCATAGATTGGTCATCACTAGTGGCTTTGAGTTAGATTTTATTCTTGGAGCTTGCGACTGGCTTCATGACTATGAAGTTGGAGACAGTGAAATTTATCATTGTCAATCATACGAGGGAACATTTTCCATTTTTGGATGCAAAGAAGTGCTCTCGCAGCAGGACGATTTTCTATTACACTATTGGTTGGTTGATATTCATGGAGGATTATCCTGGGAAATTTAAATCTTCAATGGATCCACTCCAGCAGGTTTTCCTCCGTTTGGAATCAACTCCCGATCCAGTGTTTCGAATAGATGCTGCAAAATATGCACTTGTTGGTTTGATGAGAGACCTTAGAGGAATTGCAATGTCCACAAATAGTCGTCGAACTTATGGCTTTCTATTTGACTGATTGTATCCCGCACACATGCCTTTAATCTTAAAAGGAATCTCACATTGGACAGACACCCCATAGGTTACAACCCCATTGTTGAAGTTCATGGCTGAGTTTATGCTAAATAAATCTCAACGTTTGACATTTGACTCTTCTTCTCCAAATGGAATACTACTCTTCAGGAAAGTCAGTAAATTGATTGTCGCCTATGGATCTAGAAGTTTGACTTTTCCAAACGCTGCTGATGTATACACGTACAAGTGCAAAGGAATTTCTTGTCATCTAGCGAAACTTTGTTCTCTATTTTCATGGTTATCATCTCTCATTTCAGTTACTAGAAAGGTTGGGCTTAATGGATATGAAATTAAATATTTCATAAAGCACGTATTGGTAGTATTGAAGGTTGTAAATGATGTTACTTTGTCTGGAAGCTTGTACAAGCCTTACAACTACACCCTCTGGTCACTATTATAAGCAACAAAAAACTTTTTTGGTTCATTGAATATTTGGTGTATCTGATATATAATAATGTCCAGATACATTATTTATTCAATGAATCTAAAAATGTTTTTGTTGCTTATAATAGTGACCGGAGGGTGTACAACGGAACCCGTAAGTGGCTTCAGAGCTTTGATCAACGCCCGCATGAGAGCATTGACTATGCGATTTGCTTCCGAGCTTGCCTAGGTTAATGCCGGTCCCGAGGCTGCTGAGCCGCAAGTTAGCAGACTCTGGATGAAGGCTGAAGAATTCATTGTTATGGAAAGTGGTTAGACCTAGCATCATTGGTGATTACTTCTGTTGAATTAGATCGGCATACCAATTTTGAATAATGTGATTAATATGTCAGTTGCTCTTATTTACTCTAGACCACATGTTTAGCTGTCAGTGTTTAGAACTGCCTTGCCATGATCCAAAATGTTCCTATCAAGAGTTATTAGTTTTATGCCTGAAAGTGAAGTTTGAGACTATGTTGTTGTCAAGCATTTGTCCTGTCTTGTCTCTTTGTTTTCCTTCTCATACTGTTAACACTTAACTTGATACTTGCATTATCTTTATGTTGTGTGGCACTTAGGGCAATGAGAATGCTAATGGTATGTTTGGTTAGATGCTTGCTATTTTTGAAATGCAATGTTAGTGTTCAGTTGTTATCTCCTAAAAATTGACAGTTCCCTATGGTATGTGTTGAGCCCCTTTGGATATATGTGTTTGATTTGAATGTGTTCCTTTTACTATGTTGGATTGAAAGGCATGAGGACTTGTTTTGTTGTTGTTATGATAAATGATGTTTTCACTCTGTCTTGGATAGTTCACATGCCCGTGTCCTAAAATGCCATAGCCTATGTTGTTATCATACTCAAGTAGGTTTTTCTTGTTTGTTCATTGTCTAAGTTTGAAGGTATAGGCTTCTGGTTCATGTTATGCCTAGATTACTTGCCTTGGCTGACTTACACTTGATTATATGCTTATATATCATGCCATGTAGTTGTTCTGTTACATCTTGAGCCAAGTTGGCTATGTGTATGGGACTGGTGTTGGAACTGCTAATTTCTTAAGGCCTTTGTCTTATGCCATACACTGATGCCATGCTTGAATGTCAAAAGTTTTTTATCAAGAATTTGTATGTGCTGAGTTGAGAACTTTCTTCAATACTATGTAAGATACATGTTCACTCATTTTCCAGTCTTGTATCTACCATGTATGCCTGACATTGTATAAGCTTGTTGCTACAATATTTGCTTCCTTATAATAGAATGAATACATTTGAATTACTCATGTTTTGTTCTAGAATCATCTTAATGACCTGTCCATGTGCTTATCTCAAATCCATTCCCTGCTATGAGCCAATTGTTTGATGTTTGGGGACCTTAACATGTGAACTGGTATTGTTGTTTTCTGTATTGTTGGAATTAATAAATGGAGTTCAGGTCTTCATGTTGACAGTTTAAAACCATAACATGGGATTATTTGTTCCTGCATACAAAGGTGTATTGAGAGCTTTATTTTCTATATTGTGCCTTTTGTGTAGTGTTTGTGTTTATGCTGAAACCTGAAGTTTGAGTCTGTTTGCTTGGATCTAACAAGTTGACAACACTGTTTTGATGTGATTGGCATGATTATTGTTTCATCTCATTTCTGAATGCATCCTTCTGTCATTTTAATGATGCCCTTATTGTTGAGTCATGAAGAGTTTACTAGCTGCCTGTGCCCCAAGCCATGGAAAAAAGGATTTTAATTCATTTGTTTAAGTTTTTTTGTTGATTTGATCTTGGAATACAATGAAGAGAGACTGATTGCTGTTATTAGGTTCTTTCTGCGAATTTGACATGTCTCTCTTTAGCCCTGTTTGGTTTAACAGTGGAAGTCGAAAACCTATTTGTCATCTTAGTTTGTTTACCTGCATATAGTGGTATATTAAGATTGTTGTTTGACATCTCTTTGAAGCATGCTTTGACTTGCTGTTGAAAATGCAGTTTTGGTCCTCAAGTTGGAGTTCAAAGTTTGGGAACCTTATTAAATTAATTGTTATCAGTTAAGACTAGTAGGGAGAGGTTTTATTGGTTGATATGAGTGTAGTTTCTAAATTCATTCCTGAGTGTGCTTGGTTCCATTTTGTTAATGTTCTTGTTTGGATTATGAGGAGTTTATCAACAATCCTTGCCCCAAGTATTGAAAGAGAAAATTTTATTTTGGTTGAGTTTGTTGAGTTAAGCTTGATATAAATTGAGGAGAGTCTGTATTTGATGCTACACACTTCCTGCAGCTCAACCATGTAGTTCCAAGCCTCAAATAAAAAATCTTTGAACATGAAAGTTGTAGAGGGCATTGAGGGCTTTCCAAAAAGTACTAGAACTCCTCAATCCATTGAGTGAGCTGGGAGTTTCGAAGCCTCAAAGATGGAAGTTTTCATCTCTTAAAACTCAAGAAACTAACTTTTGCACATTGACTCAAAACCTTCTCTAACCACCAAAGCCTCATGTTTCTGAGTTCTAATGTTGGATTTAGGGTTAACAAAAGCCTTGCCACGAATTTTCAAGATTGCTCACATTAAAATAATAGTTTATGGCAAGTGGTACATGGAGTGAGAAACTTTTCAAGGCAACAAGTATTGTTTATTCATTGAGCCTCTCACCAATCACTTCCTACCATCTTGATCAGACCTGACCACATCAGTGCTCAGAGATATTTGGAGATTTTGGTTCAGCAAGCAAGATTTCATACGATGGAAAAGGGCAATGTTGGCACTTTGTACAACTTTGCCATGCCTTGAATTCTCAATCCTCTCATATAAATAGCAGCATGATTTCCCTTCATTTGATACAAACACTTTTCACAATACACTCTAAAAACTTATGAGTTCAAAGCCTTGCAAGTGATAGGAGAAGGAGAAAAGCTTTAAGGGATGTTGCTAGTTTGGAGGAAGAAGGACATTTCACACTGTTGAGGGTGCAGTGGACATATTCTACTAGGTAACTTCCTTTTTCACACTCCATGTTCAAGATTCATGCTCATACACATTGATATTGTCATCATGCTTTTGTTATAAATATTCATGTGATGTATTTTTGGTATTTTTCCAACTGTTCATAATGTAGAGTTGATGTGATCATAACCAAGTTTGTTTGATTTCCACATAAATCGTGTTATTTTAGATTGTTGTTGCTCATATGCTGTGTTTTGAACCTGACTGTGGTAAGTAGGGATGTTATGCCCATATATGGTATGTCTAGCATTGCCCTTAAATGATATCTTGATTTTGATATTGCCCTTGCCAAGGTACTTATGTTTGCTTTCCCATTGTTCATGCTTTGTTCTGGTCTATGGCATGATAATGTTTGTGACTCTTGGGACACATCCTGTGCACACACCCTTAGTTGTTATCAGGAAACTTTCATGCTACCAAGGAATGTGTGACATTTTGCTTTCCATGTTTAAGGCATATGCATACCTAGTATGATGTTGACCCTACCACTGCCATGAGTTTCATTGGATATGTAGGTTGTTGGATTAAATTACTAGCTGGATATCATTTTGTCCATACCACCATTATATGTTTGGAATGTATGAACTCATGTGGACTGTCCATATCTGGCCTTGTTTGCTTGGTATAGCATGGAATTTGTGTGTGGAGTCACATTGTTGATAAGTTCCTGTTTCATGCCTTGTTTCTCATTTGTTGTTAACTCATCACATCATAGCCAATTACAGTTTGATTTCTATTTATTGTTGAGAATGTTAGATAACTTTGTTGCCTCTTTGATGTTTTATTTGAGGACACTTACTTTTGTCCACAGTCTGATAAGAACATGTTTGTTGGCATGAGGCTGGTCTTGATATTGTCATGACAGGCTTACTCTCACTTCATTACACTAATGATTCACATGTTCATAAACACATGAATATGTTACTGATTGGTTGTTATTCTTGCATTGAAACCAAATGACTTTGTGGTAAAAATTGTCAGGGTCGTGTATGCTATTAACACCAGTCCTTGAGAACAGTTTGTTTAGATCAACATACCAATTTTGAATATTGTGATTAATATGTTTGTTGCTCTTATTTTCTCTAGACCACATGTTTAGCTGTCAGTGTTTAGAACTGCCTTGCCATGATCCAAAATGTTCCTATCAAGAGTTGTTAGTTTTATGCCTGAAAGTGAAGTTTGAGACTATGTTGTTGTCAAGCATTTGTCCTGTCTTGTCTCTTTGTTTTCCTTCTCATACTGTTAACACTTAACTTGATACTTGCATTATCTTTATGTTGTGTGGCACTTAGGGCAATGAGAATGCTAATGGTATGTTTGGTTAGATGCTTGCTATTTTTGAAATGCAATGTTAGTGTTCAGTTGTTATCTCCTAAAACTTGACAGTTCCCTATGGTATGTGTTGAGCCCCTTTGGATATATGTGTTTGATTTGAATGTGTTCCTTTTACTATGTTGGATTGAAAGGCATGAGGACTTGTATTGTTGCTGTTATGATAAATGATGTTTTCACTCTGTCTTGGATAGTTCACATGCCCGTGTCCTAAAATTCCATAGCCTAAGTTGTTATCATACTCAAGTAGGTTGTTCTTGTTTGTTCATTGTCTAAGTTTGAAGGTATAGGCTTCTGGTTCATGCTATGCCTAGATTACTTGCCTTGGCTGACTTACACATGATTATATGCTTATATACTATGCCATGTAGTTGTTCTATTACATCTTGAGCCAAGTTGGCTATGTGTATGGGACTGGTGTTGGAACTGCTAATTTCTTAAGGCCTTTGTCTTATGCCATACACTGATGCCATGCTTGAATGTCAGAAGTTTTTTATCAAGAATTTGTATGTGCTGAGTTGAGAACTTTCTTCAATACTATGTAAGATACATGTTTACTCATTTTCCAGTCTTGTATCTACCATGTATGCCTGACATTGTATAAGCTTGTTGCTACAATATTTGCTTCCTTATAATAGAATGAATACATTTGAATTGCTCATGTTTTGTTCTAGCATCATCTTAATGACCTGTCCATGTGCTTGTCTCAAGTCCATTCCCTGCTATGAGCCAATTTTTTGATGTTTGGGGACCTTAACATGTGAACTGGTATTGTTGTTTTCTGTATTGTTGGAATTAATAAATGGAGTTCAGGTCTTCATGTTGACAGTTTAAAACCATAACATGGGATTATTTGTTCCTGCATACAAAGGTGTATTGAGAGCTTTATTTTCTATATCATGCCTTTTGTGTAGTGTTTGTGTTCATGCTGAAATCTGAAGTTTGAGTCTGTTTGCTTGGATCTAACAAGTTGACAACACTGTTTTGATGTGATTAGCATGATTATTATTTCATCTCATTTCTGAATGTATCCTTCTGTCATTTTAATGATGCCCTTATTGTTGAGTCATGAAGAGTTTACTAGCTGCCTGTGCCCCAAGCCATGGAAAAAAGGATTTTAATTCATTTGGTTAAGTTTTTTTGTTGATTTGATCTTGGAATACAATGAAGAGAGACTGATTGTTGTTATTAGGTTCTTTCTGCTGCATGATTGAAACTCAACTTGATAACAGCAGGTTCCATCCTTGATCATTTTAATGCCAAATTGTTCATTCTTATGCTAATGATGTATCTGTAATGTCTTGAGTTTGCCTGCTTTTGTGCTGCTGTCACCTGGTATAGAATATGTGAATTTGATATCACTCTCTTTAGCCCTGTTTGGTTTAACAGTGGAAGTCCAAAACCTATTTGTCATCTTTCTGTTGTTTGATTTAGTTTATTTACCTGCATATAGTGGTATATTAAGATTGTTGTTTGACATCTCTTTGAAGCATGCTTTGACTTGCTGTTGAAAATGCAGTTTTGGTCCTTAAGTTGGAGTTCAAAGTTTGGAAACCTTATTAAATTAATTGTTATCAGTTAAGACTAGTAGGGAGAGGTTTTATTGGTTGATATGAGTGTAGTTTCTAAATTCATTCCTGAGTGTGCTTGGTTCCATTTTGTTAATGTTCTTGTTTGGATTATGAGGAGTTTATCAACAATCCTTGCCTCAAGTATTGAAAGAGAAAATTTTATTTTGGTTGAGTTTGTTGAGTTAAGCTTGATATAAATTGAGGAGAGTCTGTATTTGATGCTACACACTTGCTGCAGCTCAATCATGTGCCAAGGTCAATTCCCTTTTTTAAAACTCGCAAGGTTTATAAGTTTTTGGGGCTGGCTCATACATTGGATGTATGGCCACCCCAGTGGTAAGAACACACGCGCACATACCATGAGGACTGGGGTTCGAATCCCCCTCACCCCAGTCCTTTGTTTTTTTTTATTTCCTCAAACACACTGATTTCAAATATACTTGGCTCTGGCCATTACTTGTCAATACGCGTGCACTAGTTGGAATGGTAATTGTTTTGAGCTGCAACCACCAGGGCACAGGTTCAATACCCATGGGAGTCATTTCCCTACTTTTTTTTATCACATGTCTTGTTTTATATTCTGTGGTTTGAACGTTGTTTTCAAAAGATCATAACTTGCTCATTTTTCACTCTTTTTTGTCCATTCTTTTTGTAAAATGTTCCTTAATGTGTCTGTTTTTTGAATGTAAAAAGAAATTGGTGAAAACAAACATTTGTGAAGCATCTATTAATATTTGAAGCAAAAGACATTTTTAGGGTTTTTCCATGAACATCTTGACTTCTCTTTATTCTTTCACCATGTTATCTTGTTCATCTTGATTGAATGAGGCCTAATGCATGTGGTTCAAACCTTGTATGGTGTTGTGAGCTTTGTTTCACTTTGATACCTTGTTGTTTGATGTTTTGTTTTCATGTAAATATCTTTACAAACATTTTTATTCATAAGAAGTTGTTATCCTCCCCTCCTTCCAAAGGCAAATCTTTATATTGACCTCCAAGTCATAGATAGCTCATAATCCAGCCTTGACCTCATTGTCATGGCCACTCCCTCCTTGACCTCATAGTCATAGGATTACCAGCTTTGACCTCATAGTCATAGCCACCTACCAGCCTTGACCTCATAGTCATGGCCACCTTCCCTCTTTAACCTCATAGCCTTCTATATTACAACTTAAAATCAAGTTAGAGTTCTTGGACTCTATGTGAGACTCATCACTTTGAGTATTCACTTCCCCCATCACAACTTAGACTTAGAGAGTTTCTTAAACTCTATATGAGCTCATACTCATTCCCCTTTGGAACTTTGGCCATAGTCAAGGGTTCCTCACCCCAGGTGAACTACGGTTGCTCTGATTCTTTAGTCAGATACGTAGGCACAAGATGCGACTTCTTGGCGAGCAAACTTAGTATATATATACCTTAGATTTTTTACCTTTAACATAAACATATTTCCTTTAGTAAGCAAACATAACATAACACAAACATAAATAAGAGGTTCTTGTAGAGTACTACAGATACTTAGGGTGCTAATACCTTCCCTTTGTATAACCAACCCCCGAACCTAGATCCTCTTAGGGTTTTCTTCGATCTTTACCCTTTCCTTTGGGTAAATAAAAGCTCGGTGGTGAATTCAAAGAAATGTAATGCAAGTTAATTAATAGCTTGTTATCCGATTCTCACCGCAATAGAAATGGCGACTTCATTGGGGAAATTTTTTGAGGGTTAAGCCCACCTTGTTTGTTTATGATATTTATGTTTGTTTGCTATACTTGTACATATCTGTATATATTTGTATATCTGTTTGTTTGGGATCTTCTGTCTGGCAGGGTGCTACTCTTGAGTGGTGAGACAAGTCCTAACCCGGACTTGAGAGTACATTTGATTAGGATCGTGGACATAGTCAAGGAGACTTCGAGGGAGTAATCCCAAAGGAGTTGACTTGAAGTTCCACACTCAGTTGAGGCCCTCTTGGAGGTGGCATATGTTGAACGAGCAATCGTGCATGCATTACCACTTTCAACCTAGGTGCCCGTGATTCTGATGACCTTTAGTTACCCTTTTACCCCACTTGGCCTTTTAGGATGTAGTGCGATGACTATGAGGGAGTAATCCTAAATGGTTGATACACGATACTACACTCAGACGAGACTCTCTTGAGAATATTATTGATTACCAAGTAATTAGGAAGTCGATAATATCCGAAAGATGGGTTGTCGACTCTGGGAACTTTTAGAACCCTGTTCTGCAGATTGAAAAACCATAGTACACGCCTTTTGGGATGGGTAGACCATGGCTCTATGCTCGTGATTTTCAAACCTAGGCCCTCATTCTGTTTGCCTGTATATGTGTAATTATTTGTATATGTGTGTTTGTGCATACATCCATTCATTCATGATAGCCCTTTGGTTTCAAAGAACTCATATGTTCTTTCCTTTGAAGAAATCAATAAAGATTATGGTTGTTAAAGCAAAACTCTTCAGCTTTCAAAAAAGGATATTTGCAACTTGCTTTTGAGCTCCTTGAAACCATTTGGCTTGCATTAACATTGCATGCGCATTTGCATTGCATTTACATTTCTCAGCCTCGAGTCTCGTCCGTCCTCTGTCTGTAACCCAGTTGACTTCCCAAAGCCAGCATTGGACTTAAGTAGCTTGTGAAGGATCATGGACTCGGAAGAGCAGAGCCAGTTTGTGACAAGAGTAGATTTTGACTTGTTGAAAAATCAGTTGGTGGAAGCTATGGTAGCCTTGGCAAAGAAAGATGACAACATTCAAAGGACTTCTGTGAACGATGTTGCCCAAGCTCAACCTGTGCAGATTCCTGTTGAGGATCAGGTTATACAAGAACATACCTTTGTCCGAGATGGACGTTCCTCCTCTATTGATGCTGTGGTATATCGTAGTTTCGCATTCTCTGAGCCAGATTCCCAAGGGGTAGTCCCTGTGATGAAAACCCAGGACCCACGAGACATTGAGATTATGGAAAAATGTCGTGCCTTGGAAGAAAAGCTTGATGCCATTAAGAGTCGTGCCACTGGTGATCTAAATGCTTTGAACATGTGTTTGGTACCCGACCTTGTGATACCACCTAAGTTCAAGACGCCAAAGTTTGATAAGTACAAAGGGGATAGTTGTCCGAAACAACATTTGGTGATGTTTTGCAGAAAAATGACTTCACATGTCCGTAACGACAAGCTCATGATCCACTGTTTCCAAGACAGCCTGAGTGGGGCATCACTGAGTTGGTACATGCAGCTAGAAAACAATCACATCCAATCATGGTCAGACTTAGCCCATGCCTTTGTGAAGCAATACAACTACAATCTTGACTTGAGTCCCAGTCGTTTGCATTTGCTAGACTTATCTCAAGAAGACAATGAATCTTTCAGAAAGTATGCTCAGAGGTTGAGAGAAATAGCAGCTCGCATCCAACCACCACTTTTGGATAAGGAATTGGTTGACTGGTTTGTGGATACTTTGCAAGGCCCGTACCGAGAAAAGTTGTTTAGCATTGTAACACCAAACTTCTCTGACTTGGTAAAAGCTGGAGAGCCCATTAAGAGCAGTCTAAAGAACGGAAAAATCCAAGGCACCAGAAACATCCTAGCTGGTGAGAGTGAATCAATTGTCAGTTCTCAAGAAGAATGGGAGAAAGAAAGTAATTCCACTTGGGAGTCTCCAATACTTCAGCCTCAATGCTCATGTGTCTCAAGTGATCAGAGTCGGCAATATTTTGGGTCTCCGCGTCACACGTCATTCTCTCCTCAAGAACAATATTTTTCTCCAAATCGAAGACCTCATCAGTACCAACAGTCATTTCGTCGTCATCCACGCCAGCACGCACGACGAAGGCCAAGAAAGCCAGAGAGGAATTTCACTCAGTTGCCAATGTCATACAGTTAGTTCTTGCCAGATTTGATCGAAGGTGGATTGATAGTGCCGAAAGAGATAGATCCAGTTATCCCTCTATACCCACCAGGCTTCGACGCCGACTCCCGTTATGACTACCATGCTGGGGCACAGGGACACTCAGTTGAAGACTGCAAGGTGCTCAGAAGCAAGGTTCAGACTCTGCTTGACTCCAATATGTTCTCATTCACACCTCAAGGCATTCAAATCAACAATCCTTCACCTAATGAAGCGGATTCATCAGACTCTGTGTTATTTCCTTGGTTTTATGGTTGGCATTATTTTGCTAAAACTCATGTAGCAGCAGATGTTGAATAAAGATGTCTAAATATATGTTTCATTACTCTTTGTTCAACATGTCGTATGAAGATGTTCCATGGCAGCTCATAGGACATCGCATTGTGATGTCAGGTTTTATTGCAGATTCTGTTACAATGATTTGTAACTGAATATTCTGTGAATATTTGGTTATCCTATGTGGCATCCTAAGCATTTTTGGATTAGGGTTACTTGTTGGTTTTCGGATTTGCTGCTGTTTCTAATTATGGAGACATAATAGGAAACTTTGGATTGAAGACCTATTTTATTGGAGTTAATTTTGTAGATTTGTGAGCAGCCTAATTGCTGCGTTTTTGAAGCCCAATTCAGTCCAGATTTCAAGCTATAAATAGACTGATGTAAACCTAGTTTTAGGTGTCGAACTTACATGTATTTTTAGGGTTGTGTGCTTGTGTTTTGTGAGCCTAACTGGTATCTTATGATAACAGTATAAGGACTGTAGTGTAAGTTGTGTAAGGTTGCTCATAAGCTTTTAAGCATTGAGTAGCTGAGTGTTAATTCTCATAAGCTGTGAAGTATTGAGAATTTGTGTTTCGACCATTGTTATTTATCTTGTAAGGAACCAGTCACGGGTTGTGATTGAAGAGGGATTTGAGGAGGGCCTCATACCTAGGGGAGTCTTAGGTAGAAGTCATAGGAAGGGTAGTGATTAAGTGAGCTGATTGAATCGGGTGTGGTTATTAGTGAATTGATACTATCGAATATTGATTTCATCCCTGGCTTGGTAGCCCCCAGATGTAGGATGGTTAGATCCGAACTGGGTTAACAATTTCTGGTGTTCTTTACATTTTATGCACACTTTTGTATTAAGCTTGTTCATTGTTGTTGTATATCAGTGTCTCGACATCTCGATAGGACATCTGATATACAGGCCAGAATTTTAATTGGCATCAAGAGCAGACACCCTTAGTTGTTTCTGGGTGAGATTCAGGGAAGGTACTTTCTGGCACAATGGACAAGGATGGAGGAGCTCTGAATAAACCACCTCTGCTGGATGGTTCAAACTATGAGTATTGGAAACCTAGGATGATAGCTTTCATTAAATCCATGGACGATCAAGCATGGAAAGCTGTCATCAAAGGATGGGAGCCCCCTAAGGTTAAAGATGATAAAGGTAACCCTACTGATGTTCTGAAGGAAGAAGAGGACTGGGATGATGCTGACTACAAAGGGTCTGTTGGAAATTCTAAAGCCATGAATGCATTGTTTAATGGTGTCAACAGAAATATCTTCAGGCTGATTGAGCATTGTACTATTGCCAAAGAGGCTTGGCAGGTCTTGAAAGTTGCTCATGAAGGGACCTCAAAGGTGAAAATGTCAAAGCTTCAGCTTCTCACTAGCAAGTTTGAGAGTTTGAAGATGAAAGAAGATGAGAGCATTCATGATTTTCATATGAACATTATTGAGATAGTTAATGCCTCTAGTGCCTTAGGAGAAAAGATGTCTGACAGCAAGCTGGTCAGGAAGATTCTCAGGTCTCTTCCTAGGAGATTTGATATGAAGGTTACTGCTATAGAGGAAGCTCAGGACATTGACAAAATGAAGGTAGATGAGCTTATGGGATCACTCCAAACTTTTGAGTTAGGATTCAGTGAAAAAGCTGAAAAGAAGAAGAGTATAGCATTTGTGTCGAATGCTGATGACTCAGATGATGAAGGAGAACTGGTCAAAGATGAAGATGTGTCCAAAGAGCTAGTGTTGCTTGGAAGACAATTTAATAAAGTGTTGAAAAGGATGGACTGGAAGTCAAGAGAAAATGTTCGGAACAAGTCTCTCGACATCAACAAAGACCAGGATGGAGGCAGAAGATCCAGAACTGAAGAGGACTCTAATCAAGGGAAGAGAGTTCAATGCTATGAATGTGAAGGATTTGGGCACGTAAAAATTGAGTGTCCCACTTATCTCAAAAGACAGAAGAAGGGATTATTTGTGACATGGTCAGAAGATGATTCTGAAACTGATGAGAATTCTGCAAAGTTGGTGACAGCATTAACAGGAGTATGTGAATCAGATGAAGAATCTGAAGAGCTTACTTTTAAAGAGTTGGTTATCTCTTATAAGAAGTTGTGCATTGAACATGAAGAAGTATGTCAGCAGAAAGAAGAACAAGTAGGTGTTATTGTTCATTTAGAAGTTGAGAATACTGAGTATATGTCTACTATAGCTTATCTACAAAGTGAAGTAAATCATTTGAATTCAAAACTGGACAACATGATCAAAAATGTCAGAATGTTAAATAGGAGTTCGGATGTACTTGATGAAATTATGAAGTCAGGAAGAGATACTGGAAATGTCAGTGGTGTTGGATTTAAAGGTACAAATGAGTCTGAGGAAGTACCCGTTCAAGATAAGAGAAGTTTGAAGATGTTGAATAACATGCTGCATCATCCTCCCAGGCATCAGAAGAAGTTCATAAAGAAAAAGAATCAAAGATGGACATGCTACCATTGTGGGAAGTTTGGTCATATAAAAGCTTTTTGCTACAAGCTACATGGTTATCCCAAACCCATGCAACAGTATAGTAAGAAGAAGAGCAGGATTGAAACAAAAAGGATATGGACTTCAAAGGATTTTGTAAAGGAACATAGGGACTACAAGTCCTTCAGAGTCTTTACAGATGAAAAATGGTTCTTTGATAGTGGGTGTTCTCGACATATGACTGGTGTTAGTAGATATATGTCACATGTTAAGTATCATGCTCCTAATGAGGTGATTTTTGGTAATGGATCAAAAGGAAAAGTGCTTGGTGTTGGAAGAGTGGATGGTCCAGGACAGCCAATTCTGGAAGAAGTATTGCTTGTTGAAGGGTTAGATACTAACCTAATAAGCATAAGCCAGCTGTGTGATCAAGGTCTTAAGGTCATCTTTACAAACTATGAATGTTTAATAATGGATGAAAAGAATTATGTTGTTATGAGAGGTGAAAGAACCTCAGAGGATTGCTATTTGTGGAAAGCTGAAAGCACTATTGTGGAAGTGTTAAATCAAAGAGCTTGTGAATGGCACGTGTATAAGGACCCATTTCAAAAACTTATAAATAGCCCAGCTAACACATTCCAACTTCAATCCTACAGTGCAAAAACTTCATCTGACCTATTCTTTCAAAACTCTTCTCCGCTAGGGTTTGCTCTTACTCTCCTCAATACTGCTTTTTGTGATCAACTAAACATGTCTCAACATCCTAACTCAGATTCCATGCACGGCTCCCCTGATGACACTGGTTCTCCACGAATCAATACTGGAGGTGAAGAATCACTGCAGATGATAAACCTCTCTGACCTAGTGCTCGACATTGCTCCGTTGAAAGTTATGTCGGCTGAACCAAAAGGCAACCAGCAAGCTTCTCACACAACGAATGTCAACATTCCAGGTAAGAAATCTAAACCCTTCTCACCTAAGAAGAAAGTCCACTCCATGACCAGTTTGTATGCTAACCAAGTAAGCCCTAAGAAAGACGTGGCTGAAAAGGGATCTAAATCAGGCATAGTTGAGAAGCGGAAGGGTACTAAATCTTGTGATGTGAACAAGAATTCCACTGATGATGATGCTGTCAGAAAGGATAAGGAAATTAGAAGGGTTGTTGCCTCGATTCTGAGTGGAATTAAGGCAAATGTCGAGTCTAATGCTCCAACATCAGTGACAGAAAATATCAATAGCAGCCCTACTGATAGGACGGATGGTGATGTTTCCATGCTTGTGGACCGTGAGAGAAGAAGTAAAAGGAAAGCTGATGTAAGGACTGACGATGTTATTAATGTTGATGACCTCACTTCTGATGAGGAACCTATTGCTAGAATGCTGAGAAGAATTCAGAGAAGAAGAGAAAAAAATGTAATAAGTGAAGGCTCCAAGTCTTCGAAATTGCGGGGTAAATCTGGAGGTGGGGAAAGAAAAGTTCAAGCAGGGCCGCCTAAGCAATGGAGCAAGGTTGTAGTGCCCACTAAGAAAAGAAAAATTACTGATCAAAGTGATTCTGACTATGAAGTTGAAACAGATGTCCAGGACATCATTGGTATAAAAAACTCCACCTGCAAGAAGGCTTCTACTGAAAGCTCTATGAGAAATACAGATAGATGGAAAATTGTTGATCAAAGAAGGATTGCTCTGGAGAGAGAGTTGGGGAAGAACTTCGAAAAGTACAAAGAAATGGTGGAGCTCATTGTTGTGGCTGGATTGATGAGAACAGTGTCCAAGTTAGGACCCTGTTATGGAAATCTAGTCAAAGAATTTGTGGTAAATATGTCTGAAGAGGGTGACGAGAACAGGGGCAACAATCCCAGACAAGTATGTGTGAGAGGAGAAGCTGTCACCTTTTCACTTGAAATTATCAACAACTATCTGGGCAGGAGTAATGAACCTCAACCTGAGTTAGAGGTTACTGATAATACTGTTTGCAAGGAGATAACAGGTGGCTGTATGAGACATTGGCCAAATGCAAAGAAGTTGTCGTCTGGTAAACTAAGTGTCAAATATGCCATCCTCCACAGGATTGCCGTGGTAAATTGGGTTCCTACAAATCACACATCTAATATCTCGTCTACACTTGACAGATTCATATATGCTATAGGGAAGAAGATTTCCTTTGATTTTGGATCATACATCTTTGAGCAGATCTTGAAACGAGCTAGCTCACCTGCTGTCAAGATGCCTATTGGTTTCCCTTCCTTGATCTGTGGTATTATTCTAGAACAGTGTCCTAATCTTGTGTTGAGGGGTGACACTGCACTCAAAAGGAAACCTCCTCTGTCCCTTCACTACAAGCTACTGGGTGGAGCACATGTCCCAGACATTGTTGGGACATCTACACAGACACCTGGTCCTGCTAATCTTGATGATGAAGCCATTGCTCAGCTGCAAGAAACCTGCAAGGAGCTGAAAGAATCTATCAAAAGAGATACAGCAAGGAAGACAAAGCTAGAGCAGCTGATTAAAGCCTTGGTTGAAAAGAGAAATGTTGCTAAAGATCAAGAGCTGACTGAAGATGATGGACAAGGTGAATCTACTGAGTCTGATAGAAGGAGTGTCCAGCAGTCTGATGATTCCGATTATGAGAATGGTGCCTCTGGATCTGAAAGTGATGAGGTTGCTGATGAAGAGGACAATGCTGATTAACTAGGCTGTCTGCAAGTTTATCTTCTGCTTTTGTCTGTTTTTGTCTGCATGTTTATCTTCATTTTTGTCTGCAAGTTTTTTTTCTTTCCTTTTAGACAACTTAATTATGGTTTGGTGTTGAACAATATAATGTGATTTGGTTACATTTGTCTATGACCTCTCTTTTTCATATTTGTGGCTAAAAAGGGGGAGTAGTAAGTGTGAGGGGAAGCAGCAAGTGTGAGGGGGAGCAGCATTGTTATGTGCTTGTGCTGTTGCAGGTAGATTATGTGTTGCTGCTGTTGAGGGGGAGTTGCTATGATGAGATGTTTGCTGGTACTGTGTGTTTTATTTTGCAGCTGAAGGGGAGTGCAGCTATTAATGGTGTTTTTTTTTTCGCTGCTGATACTGATGGAGTTTAAGTGTGTGTGGAGTTTTAGCCAAAAATAAGCCAAAGGGGGAGATTGTTATTTCCTTGGTTTTATGGTTGGCATTATTTTGCTAAAACTCATGTAGCAGCAGATGTTGAATAAAGATGTCTAAATATATGTTTCATTACTCTTTGTTCAACATGTCTATGAAGATGTTCCATGGCAGCTCATAGGACATCGCGTTGTGATGTCAGGTTTTATTGCAGATTCTGTTACAATGATTTGTAACTGAATATTCTGTGAATATTTGGTTATCCTATGTGGCATCCTAAGCATTTTTGGATTAGGGTTACTTGTTGGTTTTCGGATTTGCTGCTGTTTCTAATTATGGAGACATAATAGGAAACTTTGGATTGAAGACCTATTTTATTGGAGTTAATTTTGCAGATTTGTGAGCAGCCTAATTGCTGCGTTTTTGAAGCCTAATTCAGTCCAGATTTCAAGCTATAAATAGACTGATGTAAACCTAGTTTTAGGTGTCGAACTTACATGTATTTTTAGGGTTGTGTGCTTGTGTTTTGTGAGCCTAACTGGTATCTTATGATAACAGTATAAGGACTGTAGTGTAAGTTGTGTAAGGTTGCTCATAAGCTTTTAAGCATTAAGTAGCTGAGTGTTAATTCTCATAAGCTGTGAAGTATTGAGAATTTGTGTTTCGACCATTGTTATTTATCTTGTAAGGAACCAGTCACGGGTTGTGATTGAAGAGGGATTTGAGGAGGGCCTCATACCTAGGGGAGTCTTAGGTAGAAGTCATAGGAAGGGTAGTGATTAAGTGAGCTGATTGAACCGGGTGTGGTTATCAGTGAATTGATACTATCGAATATTGATTTCATCCCTGGCTTGGTAGCCCCCAGATGTAGGATGGTTAGATCCGAACTGGGTTAACAATTTCTGGTGTTCTTTACATTTTATGCACACTTTTGTATTGAGCTTGTTCATTGTTGTTGTATATCAGTGTCTCGACATCTCGATAGGACATCTGATATACAGGCCAGAATTTTACTCTGAAATGGAAGAAATTGCCGAGAGTGGATGTGAAGATGATTCTCAAACTGATCTCGACAGTCAACTCTGAAGATGATTATCTCGGTTTGGCAAATCAAGAAAGGAAAGCCCAGTTCCCCAGGAACTGAAATCTTCTGAAATTAATTCACCAAGGCTGGCTGTATTGTGTTTATTTTAGTATTTTCAATTGTATTTCCTTTGCACTTTGAATTCGTATTTGCTTATAAGCTTTGTTGTACTTTCAAATTGGCAAGATTAATGAAGTGTTTATGCATCTTTTGATTAAGTGCATTCGTATTCACTCATTCTCTTTCTCTTACTGTCATAAAACAAAACAAAAAAGAAACAGACAAATTTTTTTTCCAAACTTTTGTTCAAGCAAAGATTGGGGAGGATGATGAAAACATTATATCCGTCATTGTTGTGGTATGCTTTCAATTAAAACCTTACCGAGGATGTAAAGGCATTGTTTCAAATCCCAAACACTAGAAAAATAAGGAAGATAATCTCTCGTTAACCCCTTTGAACCTAGAAGTATGAGTTTTCTTTCCTTACATAAAAAACCCTTAAGTCTCAACCTTGGGGCAGGGTAGTTCTCAGTTTAACTTGGTTATGCACTCAAATGCAAGCGCTTCATGCAAGACACCAGTCAGTTATCTCCAATCAAGTGAGTAAATGATTGTACAAGTTGTTCCTCAAAGCAATAAATAAGGAAGGATCGTTGAGAAATCCTTAATCAAAGAATGAGCTGAGTCCCTTTCAAAGCAAAAGCCAAGAAAGATGGGAAGCCCAGAACTTTGCCTTATGCAAAAGGACTTGTACAACAACCAAAAAGAAGAGGTCTCATAACCTCAGTAAAGATAAGAAGAGGTCTCATAACCTCAGTGAAGACAAAAAGAGGTCTCATAACCTCAGTGAAGACAAAAAGAGGTCTCAAAACCTCAGTGAAGACAAAAAGAGGTCTCAAAACCTCAGTGAAGACAAGAAGAGGTCTCAAAACCTCATCAATAAAGGATAATCAATGCTGTAAGGGAGTAATAACTATCTAAGGTGTCTGAATCATCATCAACTATCATCAATTCATTCCTAGCCTATAGGAACTTGAATGTATAGCTTGAGTTAACTAAGAGTATGATTGGAGTTCATCACGAAGATGGGGTGGGGACAAATAAACTTTGAGCCTTTATCTTTTGTTTCATAAACCATGAACCAGACCACGTTACAATCCTAAAAAGACGTAATTGAGGTAAGGTTGTTTTGAAAGCATACTACAGCAAGGTTGATTAACCTGACTCCTAATGATCTTTACTATCTGCGTGTGTTGATCACTTTATCTGTCATTCTGTAAATGGCCAGATCTACCTTTGTTTTTTATTATTTAATCATTTCACCGTGTGTGTTTCATCAATAAACTTTGTTTTCAAAAGCTTGCATGAATGTTACGTTAAAATTGCCAATTTTTAAATGAACAAATACTTGTTTGCAAAACAATTCAATATCAAAGAAATCCCAACAAATGCAGTCAGCTAGGGAATTTGACTTGATAAAGGAAGCTCAGTCAGGGGAAACCAAGCAGAAGGATATGCCATTCCACCTTTCCAAGAGCTATTGAATCAGGGGCAGAAATCTCCAAAAGTTCAGAATACTGGGGCAAGTTTTCTTGAGGTTATCTTATGACAAGTTTGGGCGCCAAAGACCCACCAACAGGGGCAAGTTTGTTCCACAGTTGTTTCTACCGCAGTCCGAGTATTTTGTATTTGAAATACAGTTGGGACAGTTATGTCGAGGTTCATTTCTCTACAAAAGTTTGAAGTTATTGAGCACCTGATTTGCCAATTCTTCTGTAAAATCCTTTTGATAACTTACTCTCACAGATCAGTTAATCAGAAGCAGTCAGGTCGAGATTCGATAAATCTCTAAAAAGTCAATGACATCTCCTTCACAGACCAACTAAGTTGACAGGGGCAAGTTTGTTCCCCAGTTGTCAACAACCATTCTGAAGAATAAATTCAAGGACTTTGTGGTGCAAACACAGCTAATCTGGGGCAGTCATGATGAAATTCATGAATTTCTCTTCAAAAGTTTGAAGGTATTGAAGCATCCGGTATACCAATTCTTCTGTAAAATCCTTTTAATGACTTATCCTCACAGACCAGTTAATCAGAAGCAGTCAAGTCGAGATTTGGTAAATCTCTAAAGGGCCAATCAGTCTGGGGAATCTCTTTCACAGATCAGTCAGTCTGAAGAACAAGTTCGAAGACTTAGTTGTGCAAATGCAGTTAATATGGGGCAGTTATGCTGAGATTCATGAATTTCTCTTCAAAAGTTTGAAGATATTGACGCACCTTGTGTGAAAATTCTTCTGTAAAATCCTCTTGATATTTTCTTCTGACAAACCATGTACTCTGGAGCAGATGAGTTATGCATAACTACTCAGCCTTTGTGACATCTTTTCCTAGCTCCCCAGTAAGCTGTTACTTCAGCTAATCTTGGCAATTCCCCCTGGATTTCCCTCCAATAAAGAGATGACGCTCATGATGGCAATACCAAGTGAAGTATTATTTCCCCAGAGAAAGTTGTAATCTTGAAGTAGAACCATTGATTTCTGCAGATTCATCCCCAGTAATGGTCCAATCTGATGAGTTTGGCTGGGTATCCTTGCCGAGATGTTTATTTCATCTCCGGTCTCGCTTATCTTTGTTTGTTTTGTCAGCATAAGCATAAGCATGACATGAACATGGCATAAGCATTCATGTGCATAATATCTTAGCATTTTGCTTCCCTTTCTGGTGCTTGCCTGTTTTTGTTCACTTTGGCGTTTATCTCCCCAAGTGATTGGGTTTGTCTATTCTCTCCAATAGAGTTGTTAGCCCTATGCATAAAGTGACCATCCTTTCTAGAATTCCCCATAGAGTTTGATTCTCGTGGATGATGGTTGGTTCAGTTATCTTTTCCACATTTGGATAAGATAAATCCCCATTTGAGTTCATTCCTCAATTGGAGTCTTGTTTGACCGTTTCTTTCTATCTTGTTCCTAGATTGAACTTTGATCCCTGGCAGGTGTGGTTTTCATGCCCATCTTGAACGTGCATTTATTTTGCACTGTGTATCGCAGGAAGAATCTTTTGCAGATCCTCATTGAAGACATTTATTTCTCCAACAGTGTTGTAATATCAACATCTCTTTGGAATTTATACCCAACAACAAGTGGCAATCTCCTTGAGAAGCTTGTTTTGCTATCATCACCTTTACAACGATAAGTGGCAATCTCTCTCACGAGAAGCTTATCCGTCCTTGGTTTTGTTCATACTTCTACAGTTACCAATGGTGTTACCTTTAGTAAACCAATTTCCATCAACCCGTTTGATGTGATCCCTATTTGAGGTGTTCTTCCCGTTAACCCTTTTTTAACAAAGTTAATTTCTTTACTCTGTCAATCCTTTGATGTGGATGATGTTTGGTGATCCGTTTATTTTCGTCAATTCTCTGACGAGGTGTCTCTTCGATGAAGTTAATTTCTTTATTTCGTCAATCCGTTGATGTGGATGATGTGATATGCTTTATTCCTTGACGTCAAACCTTTTGATGATGTGAATCTCCAGATATGCTATTATTCCTTGCCGTCAAACCTTTTGATGATGTGAATCTCCAAATATGCTATTATTCCTTGCCGTGAAACCTTTTGATGATGTGAATCTCCAGATATGCTTTATTCCTTGCCGTCAAACATTTTGATGATGTGAATCTCCAGATATGCTATTATTCCTTGCCGTCAAACCTTTTGATGATGTGAATCTCCAGATATGCTATTATTCATTGCCGTCAAACCTTTTGATGATGTGAATCTCCAGATATGCTTTATTCATTGCCGTCAAACCTTTTGATGATGTGAATCTCCAGATATGCTTTATTCCTTGCCGTCAAACCTTTTGATGAGGTGAATCTCCAGATATGCTTTATTCCTTGCCGTCAAACCTTTTGATGATGTGAATCTCCATATATGCTTTATTCCTTGCCGTCAAACCTTTTGATGATGTGAATCTCCAGATATGCTTTATTCCTTGCCGTCAAACCTTTTGATGATGTGAATCTCCAGATATGCTATTATTCCTTGTCGTCAAACCTTTTGATGATGTGAATCTCCAGATATGCTTTATTCCTTGTTGTCAAACCTTTTGATGATGTGAATCTCCAGATATGCTATTATTCCTTGCTGTCAAACTTTTTGATGAGGTGAATCTCCATATATACTTTATTCCTTGTCGTCAAACCTTTTGATGATGTGAATCCTCAGATATTCTATTATTCCTTGCTGTCAAACCTTTTAATGATGTGAATCTCCAGATATGCTATTATTCCTTGCCGTCAAACCTTTTGATGATGTGAACCTTGAGATATGTTATTGTTCCTTGTCGTCAGCCCTTTTTGACGATGTGAACTTTGGTCAGTTGGGAACCTCAATCCAGGCCCAACTCATATTGGCATTCAAATCCAGCTCATATTGGTATCTAAAATCCAGCTCATACTGGTATTCAAAGTCCAACTCATATGGCATTGCAAAATCCAGCTCATACTGGTACCCGAAATCCAGCTCATACTAGTACCCAGACCAACTCAAATTGGTATCATATCCAACTCGAATTGGTGTATACTGACATGTCACTTCTGAGTCCAATCATTGTTGACACTTTAATCTGGTTCCCAGCAGAGGTTCAGTCATTATCAATATCTCTTTGAAAGTCCTTGTGATTGATCATCATTTGGCACACGCAGAGTTTGTCTCTGTCTTTTCTGGCTTTTCTTGAAGATCCCGTTTGAACTCTTCAGTATAAGAAATCCCCAGAAAATCTTTGTAGGATGTCTATCCTTTTATTTCAAGATGATCCCCAGTGGAGGTCATATTTTCTTTCTGGTTTCATGCCCAGTAAGAATTTGTTTTTCCCCAGTGTCGTCCGGTCACATATGAACCTATCGTCCATCTCTCAGGATCTTTTCCCGGTAGAAAATACCTCTCTGGCTCCTATCTCCAGTGAGGATCTGTAGGGTCTTCCCCTCATTTTTATTTTTCCATCCCCAGTGTTGCCTCAGAGTCTCCCCATTGAGTCTCTTATGTTGGTTAGTCTGTATCCCCAGTGAGTTTTCCTCATGGATACTAACCTTCATCCTTTCCCAGTAAGCTCTCTATGGTGGTTTGCTCTTTATCTTTGGTGTTTTGCTTGCCTGCATCTTTGAAATATCATCATATCATCATACTAGAAATTCATGGCATGTCGGCATTTGCATGTCTGCTGCTTGTCCTTAGCATCTGCATTCCATCTAAGGGAAAAAATTTTGGTTTGCTATATTTAAATACCTTTTCACCTTGATACCCCGAGGATTTCCATTCCTCATGCCATCTGGTAAAGCTATTTAAATATGGGCAACTGTTGTACCCCAAATTTTACCCCTTAGATGTCATAACATCTGGCATTAGCATTTAGATTCAATCATCTACGCATTGTTAACTAACCACTTCATTTTGCAAGTTTATTTCTTTTGTGAAAGCCAGGGTTATACAAAGAGGGGGGGGGGGGGGGCAAAGTATCCTAAGCCAAGCTCTCATCTGATTCAAAGAGAGAAGAACAATTAAGGCTCCAAATGCAACCATGTGAGCTCACCTACATCCTAGAGGTCTTACTCAACAAAAATTCAAGAGTGACTGGCTCTCATCACAAGTAACTTGGGTCACAAGTTCACCCTGCCTCAAATTAGGGTTTTGTTGTGACAAGACGATCATGGCCTTTGATATTGATCAAGAGTTGTTCTCAAGCCTTAGGACTTGACTCCTCATGATAGAAGACATCCCTAGAGACCATCCAGGAACCTTATATGTGATTGAAGAAGTAAGATCATCAGAGATCATTCAATTGCATTCACCAATGAAATTAGGGTTTTGACTAAGGCCTTAACCTTTGAGATTTTGATCTAAAATGAAACATCCAAGGCCTCAACCCATCATAACATGTCTCATTGATGAGTTAAGGTATGAAAAATCAAGTTTTAAGAAGTTTTTTGCAAAGGAAGCAAAGTTTGGTTCATGAAACTTTTCAAATGAGGAAATTTCACTACTTGTGCAAAAATTGAAACAGCCATAACTTTCAAACCACACATCCAAATTGAGTGACTCAAAGTTCAAAAGGAAGCTCTTTCCATGTTCTTCAAAACATATTAGAGGACCCTCTTCCAAAAAATGCATGGTTTTTAAGTTACAAGACTTGGAAGATAAATCACCCTTGGGGACTCAGTGAAATTTCAGCTTTTTCAACTTAGTTTTAACACAACTTCAACTAAATTTTTCATGTAGTTTCAAGCCTCAAATAAAAAAAAATTTTACATGTAAGTTGTAGAGGGCATTGAGGGCTTTCCAAAAAGTACTAGAACTCCTCAATACATTGAGTGAGCTGGGAGTTTCGAAGCCTCAAAGATGGAAGTTTTCATCTCTTAAAACTCAAGAAACTAACTTTTGCACATTGACTCAAAACCTTCTCTAACCACCAAAGCCTCATGTTTCTGAGTTCTAATGTTGGATTTAGGGTTAACAAAAGCCTTGCCACGAATTTTCAAGATTGCTCACATTAAAATAATAGTTTATGGCAAGTGGTACATGGAGAGAGAAACTTTTCAAGGCAACAAGTATTGTTTATTCATTGAGCCTCTCACCAATCACTTCCTACCATCTTGATCAGACCTGACCACATCAGTGCTCAGAGATATTTGGAGATTTTGGTTCAGCAAGGAAGATTTCACATGATGGAAAAGGGCAATGTTGGCACTTTGTACAACTTTGGCCATGCCTTGAATTCTCAATCGTCTCCTATAAATAGCAACCTGTGTACAACTTTGGCCATGCCATGAATTCTCAATCCTCTCCTATAAATAGCAGCCTGATTTCCCTTCATTTGACACCAACACTTTTCACAATACACTCTAAAAACTTCTGAGTTCAAATCCTTGCAAGTGATAGGAGAAGGAGAAAAGCTTTAAGGGTTGTTGCTAGTTTGGAGGAAGAAGGACATTTCACATTGTTGAGGGTGCAGTGGACATATTCCACTAGGTAACTTCCTTTTTCACACTCCATGTTCAAGATTCATGCTCATACACATTGATATTGTCATCATGCTTTTGTTATAAATATTCATGTGATGTGTTTTTGGTATTTTTCCAGCTGTTCATAATGTAGAGTTGTTGTGATCATAACCAAGTTTGTTTGGTTTCCACATAAATCATGTTATTTTAGATTGTTGTTGCTCATATGTTGTGTTTTGAACCTGATTGTGGTAAGTAGGAATGTTATGCTCATATATGGTATGTCTAACATTGTCCTTAAATGATATATTGATTTTGATATTGCCCTTACCAAGGTGCTTATGTATGCTTTCCCATTGTTCATGCTTTGTTCTGGTCTGTGGCATGATAATGTTTGTGACTCTAGGGACACATCCTGTGCACACACCCTTAGTTGTTATCAGGAAACTTTCATGCTACCAAGGAATGTGTGACATTTTGCTTTCCATGTTTAAGGCATATGCATACCTAGTATGATGTTGAACCTACCACTGCCATGAGTTTCATTGGATCTGTACGTTGTTGGATGAAATTACTAGTTGGATATCATTTTGTCCATACCTCCATTATATGTTTTGAATGTCTGAACTCATGTGGACTGTCCATATCTGGCCTTGTTTGCTTGGTATAGCATGGAATTTGTGTGTGGAGTCACATTGTTGACAAGTTCCTGTTCCATTCCTTGTTTCTCATTTGTTGTTAACTCATGACATCATAGCCAATTACTGTTTGATTTCTATTTAATGTTGAGAATGTTAGATAACTTCGTTGCCTCTTTGATGTTTTGTTTGAGGACACTTACTTTTGTCCACAGTCTGATAAGAACATGTTTGTTGGCATAAGGCTGGTCTTGATGTTGTCATGACAGGCTTACTCTCACTTCATTACACTGATGATTCACATGTTCATAAACACATGAATATGTTACTGATTGGTTGTTATTCTTGCATTGAAACCAAATGACTTTGTGGTAAAAATTGTCAGGGTCGTGTATGCTATTAACACCAGTCCTTGAGAACAGTTTGTTTAGATCAGCATACCAATTTTGAATAATGTGATTAATATGTTTGTTGCTCTTATTTTCTCTAGACCACATGTTTAGCTGTCAGTGTTTAGAACTGCCTTGCCATGATCCAAAATGTTCCTATCAAGAGTTGTTAGTTTTATGCCTGAAAGTGAAGATTGAGACTATGTTGTTGTCAAGCATTTGTCCTGTCTTGTCTCTTTGTTTTCCTTCTCATACTGTTAACACTTAACTTGATACTTGCATTATCTTTATGTTGTGTGGCACTTAGGGCAATGATAATGTTAATTGTATGTTTGGTTAGATGCTTGCTATTTTTGAAATGCAATGTTAGTGTTCAATTGTTATCTCCTAAAAATTAACAGTTCCCTATGGTATGTGTTGAGCCCCTTTGGATATATGTGTTTGATTTGAATGTGTTCCTTTTACTATGTTGGATTGAAAGACATAAGGACTTGTTTTGTTGTTGTTATGATAAATGATGTTTTCACTCTGACTTGGATAGTTCACATGCCCGTGTCCTAAAATGCCATAGCCTATGTTGTTATTATACTCAAGTAGGTTTTGTTTGTTCACTATCTAATTTGAAGGTATATGCTTTTGGTTCATGCTATGCCTAGATTACTTGCCTTGGCAGATTTACACATGATTATATGCTTATATATCATGCCATGTAGTTGTTCTGCTACATCTTGAGCCAAGTTGGCTATGTGTATGGGACTGGTGTTGGAACTGCTAATTTCTTAAGGCCTTTGTCTTATGCCATACTCTGATGCCATGCTTGAATGTCAGGAGTTTTTTTATCAAGAATTTGTATGTGCTGAGTTGAGAACTTTCTTCAATACTATGTAAGATACATGTTCACTCATTTTCCAGTCTTGTATCTACCATGTATGCCTGACATTGTATAAGCTTGTTCTACAATATTTTCTTCCTTATAATAGAATGAATACATTTGACTTACTCATGTTTTATTCTAGCATCATCTTAATGACCTGTCCATGTGCTTATCTCAAATCCATTCCCTGCTATGAGCCAATTGTTTGATGTTTGGGGACCTTAACATGTGAAATGGTATTGTTGTTTTCTGTATTGTTGGAATTATTAAATAGAGCTCAGGTCTTCATGTTGACAGTTTAAAACCATAACATGGGATTATTTGTGCCTGCATACAAAGGTGTATTGAGATCTTTGTTTTTTATACCGTGCCTTTTGTGTAGTGTTTGTGTTCATGCTGAAACCTGAAGTTTGAGTCTGTTTGCTTGGATCTAACAAGTTGACAACACTGTTTTGATGTGATTGGCATGATTATTGTTTCATCTTATTTCTGAATGTACCCTTCTGTCATTTTAATGATGCCCTTATTGTTGAGTCATGAAGAGTTTACTAGCTGCCTGTGCCCCAAGCCATGGAAAAAATGATTTTAATTCATTTGGTTAAGTTTTTTTGTTGATCTGATCTTGGAATACAATGAAGAGAGACTGATTGTTGTTATTAGGTTCTTTCTGCTGCATGATTGAAACTCAACTTGATAACAACAGGTTCCATCCTTGATCATTTTAATGCCAAATTGTTCATTCTTATGCTAATGCTGTATCTATAATGTCTTGAGTTTGCCTACTTTTGTGCTGCTGTCACCTGGTATAGAATATGTGAATTTGACATCACTCTCTTTAGCCCTGTTTGGTTTAACAGTGGAAGTCCAAAACCTATTTGTCATCTTTCTGTTGTTTGATTTAGTTTGTTTACCTGCATATAGTGGTATATTAAGATTGTTGTTTGACATCTCTTTGAAGCATGCTTTGACTTGCTGTTGAAAATGCAGTTTTGGTCCTCAAGTTGGAGTTCAAAGTTTGGAAACCTTATTAAATTAATTGTTATCAGTTAAGACTAGTAGGGAGAGGTTTTATTGGTTGATATGAGTGTAGTTTCTAAATTCATTCCTGAGTGTGCTTGGTTCCATTTTGTTAATGTTCTTGTTTGGATTATGCAGAGTTTATCAACAATCCTTGCCCCAAGTATTGAAAGAGAAAATTTTATTTTGGTTGAGTTTGTTGAGTTAAACTTGATATAAATTGAGGAGAGTCTGTATTTGATGCTACGTACTTGTTGCAGCTCAACCATGTGCCAAGGTCAATTCCATTTTTTTTAAACTCGCAAGGTTTATAAGTTTTTGGGGCTGGCTCATACATTGGATGTATGGCCACACCAGTGGTAAGAACACACACGCACATACCATGAGGACTGGGGTTCGAATCCCCCTCGCCCCAGTCCTTTGTTTTTTTAATTTCCTCATACACGATGATTTCAAATATATTTGGCTTTGGTCATTACTTGTCAATACGCGTGCACTAGTTGGAATGGTAATTGTTTTGAGCTGCAACCACCAGGGCACGGGTTCAATACCCATGGGAGTCATTTCCCTACTTTTTTTATCACATGTCTTGTTTTATATTCTATGGTTTGAACATTATTTTCAAAAGATCATAACTTGTTCATTTTTCACTCTTTTTTGTCCATTCTTTTTGTAAAATGTTCCTTAATGTGTCTATTTTTTTAATGTAAAAAGAAATTGGTGAAAACAAACATTTATGAAGCATATATTAATATTGGAAGTAAAAGACCTTTTTAGGGTTTTTCCATGAACATCTTGACTTTTCTTGATTCTTTCACCATGTTATCTTGTCCATCTTGATTGAATGAGGCCTAATGCATGTGGTTTAAACCTTGTATGGTGTTGTGAGCTTTGTTTCACTTTGATACCTTGTTGTTTGATGTTTTTTTTTCATGTAAATATCTTTACAAACATTCTTATTCATAAGAAGTTGTTATCTTCCCCTCCTTCCAAAGGAAAATCTTTCTATTGACTTCAAAGTCATAGATAGCTCATAATCCAGCCTTGACCTCATAGTCATGGCCACTCCCTCCTTGACCTCATAGTCATAGGATTACCAGCTTTGACCTCATAGTCATAGCCACCTACCAGCCTTGACCTCATAGTCATGGCCACCTTCCAGCCTTGACCTCATAGTCATGGCCACCTTCCCTCTTTAACCTCATAGCCTTCTATATTACAACTTAGAATCAAGTTAGAGTTCTTGGACTCTATGTGAGACTCACCACTTTGAGTATTCACTTCCCCCATCACAACTTAGACTTAGAGAGTTTCTTAAACTCTATATGAGCTCATACTCATTCCCCTTTGGAACTTTGGCCATAGTCAATGGTTCCTCACCCCAGGTGAACTACGGTTGCTCTGATTCTTTAGTCAGATACGTAGGCACAAGATGCGACTTCTTGGCGAGAAAACTTAGTATATATATACCTTAGGTCTTTTTACCTTTAACATAAACATATTTCCTTTAGCAAGCAAACATAACATAACAAAAACATAAACAAGAGGTTCCTGTAGAGTACTACAGATACTTAGGGTGCTAATACCTTCCCTTTGTATAACCAACCCCCGAACCTAGATCCTCTTAGGGTTTTCTTCGATCTTTACCCTTTCCTTTGGATAAATCAAAGCTCGGTGGTGAATTCAAAGAAATGTGATGCAAGTTAATTAATAGCTTGTTATCCGATTATCACCGCAACACACGTATAAAACAGATTCAAATGCTTGCTTAAACATTGTTGGAACTTTATATCTTTTAGATCAAATCGTTAAACATGCAAACAAAATCCTTTCAAAATATAAGCAACACTCATAATGCAAAATAGGTAACACACAGCAAATACATGAATGGCTTACCTAAACATGAAAACAAACAACTTTATAACGATTAAAGGTACAATGAACATGTTATTTAACAGATGAAGTGAAGTGAAGATCGTTGCATACAAAATCCCTAAAGGTACAATCAACATGTACTACAACAAATAAAGTTTACATGAAGAAAAAAATACCTGTTTATCAACCACAATCATCTCAAAGTGCTCCTTATTCTTTAAAACCACACTCCATTTGTGATGGATTCTGACCGCAATCTTCCAAAGCTCATTGCTGTCATTGATATCTTTGATCATTGCAAAAGTTCTTGCCATTGTAGGAGATGATTTCCGCCGAAGATGAAATTATTAACAGACTATTTTACGGGGAAGAAGGGATTCAGTAGGGAAGGTTTTGGTGAAATGTCTACTGTTTTGAAGGAAGAAAGAAGTGAGTTGATGAGGAAGTGTTACTGCCTGCTATCAATAGTGAAATGCATTGGAAAAGGCATTCTACAAGGCATGTGCTTTCTGAAAAAAAAAATCCAGCTTTGGGATAAGTGTAAAAAAGACAAACCACAGTTACTGCAATTGGTAAAAGATGGTTTGGATAGTCAGTGTAGGTTCACCAAATAGCAATGTTGTGTATTAATTAGCAGTAATTGTTTACTTGGAGATGGATCAGAGTACTATTATGGTTGAAAAAAGTTGGATTTGGACACAAAATACCCAATTTTTGTTGACATGGCGCGATAAGAAGAAAGGGTGTTTTGGTGATTTCCAGAACAACAAAATTTTTTATATTGTAGATATTTTATACAAACTAGGAGTAACTGGTACAAAACATTTTTCTTTTCTTATTTCCAATCATATATATACATTTTATTTTGAATTTATTTTCTTATACCCAATATGTCCTTTTTACGTTTAAGTATGACACTACGCCAAAAATATGATTAGACAGCACCAAAAAGACAGCGCTTTTATGCAAAAGCGCTGCTAAAAAGAATAAAAAAATTTCGCTAAAAAAAAGCGCCTTAAAAGAAAGGCTTTAGAAAGCGCTTTCCAAAAAGCGCTGTAAAAGAATGTAAAAGAGTGCCACCTTAGACAGCACTTTCCAAAAAGCGCTGCTATAGGTATCACTTTAGAGAGCGCTTTTCAAAAGCGCTGTCTAAAGGCCACCTTAGAAAGCGCTTTCAGAAAGCGCTCTAATATGGCTCAATTTCTTTTCACTTTAGAAAGCGCTTTCTAAGAAAAAGCGCCCTCTAAATTCATTTACTAATTATACTGAAAAACATCAAGAATCACAAAAAATGGCAAAAGTGGGGGTTGAACCCACGCCCTTTAGGTAGGGAAAGAAATTTTAAATCATATTAATATATCAAATTATATTTAATATATTTAAATTATATATTTTAACTTATTTAAATTATATTTAATATATATAAATTATATTAATATATAATTTAAAATATATTAATTTAAAATATACTTTAAATTATATTAATATATCAAATTATATTTAATATATTTTAATTATATTTTAATTTATTTTAAATTATATTTTAAATTATTCAAATAATATATTTAAATATATTTGTTTTAAATACAAACATTTTAACTTATTTAAATTATATTTAATATATATAAATTATATTAATATATAATTTAAAATATATTAATTTAAAATATACTTTAAATTATATTAATATATCAAATTATATTTAATATATTTAAATTATATTTTAATTTAATTTAAATTATATTTTAAATTATTCAAATAATATATTTAAATATATATGTTTTAAATACAAACATTTTAACTTATTGAAATTATATTTAATATATATAAATTATATTAATATATAATTTAAAATATACATTAAATTATATTAATATATCAAATTATATTTAATATATTTAAATTATATTTAATATATATAAATTATATTAATATATAATTTAAAATGTACTTTAAATTATATTAATATATCAAATTATATTTAATATATTTAAAGTATATTAAATTATATTTTAATTTATTTTAAATTATATTTGAAATTATTCAAATAATATATTTAAATATATATGTTTTAAATACAAACATTTAAATATATATGTATTAAATTATATTTTAATTTATTTTAAATACAAACATTTTAACTTATTTAAAATATATATTTATAGAGTGAGAATAAACAATGGATGAGGGCGTAGTACCGCTGGTCAAGGAGGTTTGTGTATGTGTTTGCCATGCTTTGAGTCTGGGGTTCGAATCCCCCTCGCCCCAGACTCATTTTTAGATTTTTTGACATTTTCAGGTAAAATGGCTTCTAAAAATAGCCATTAGAAAGCGCTTTTGAAAAGCGCTGTAAAAGCCTGCCACGTTAGACCACCTTAGAAAGCGCTTTCCAAAAAGCGCTGCCATAGGTGTCACTTTAGAGAGCGCTTCTAGAAAGCGCTCTTTAAATGCCACCTTAGAAAGCGCTTTTAGAAAGCGCTCTTATAGGCCTCTAATTATTTTCACTTTAGAAAGCGCTTTCTTAGGAAAAGCGCCCTCTAAAGTCATTTACTAATTAAAATATAAAACAATTCTAAACATTTTCAGAGACACTTTTATTCATTTTCTCTCTCGACCGTTTCTCTAAACCCTCGCCGTCGTTCTTGCCATTGCCATTGCCATTGCTGTTCGTGAAAACGTTGTTGTTCTTATTCTCTTATCGTTCTGAAAACGAAAACGTTGTTGTTCTTATTCATTTCTCAAATCGTTCTGAAAACGAAAACGAATAAGGTACTCTTTTATTATTCATTTCTCTTTATTATTCATTTCTCTTTTACTATTCATTTCTCTGAAAACGAAAACGAAAAAGTTTTCACGATGAGGATAAAAGCTTCCTCTTTTATTGTTGCAGAATCTTTTTTCTTTTATTTTTCATGTATATTTTTACGAAAAGCATTCATGATACTTTTCATGTATATTTTTCATGTATATTTTTTCTAGTTTTGTTGAAGGTATTTTCATAAGGAAGCTAATATTAAAGTATCTTCACAACTATTAAATATTTTCTACTGTATATTTGGCAAAGTTGATTAGCATAAACAACCTAATATTGATTGAAATTGTATTTCGCTAGTTGTGTTGTGTTTGGTCTATCCTTTTTTTCCAAGTTCATTTCTTTTATTTTCTAGAACTTGTGACTTTTTGTTATAAGTTTATTGTCTACTTTATACTTATGTAGGTGTTTACCTCTAATTGTTGCTTGTTTGTGATTACATGTTGCCACATATCAAGTTATGACTCATAATTGGTCAATTAATGATATTTCATTTTATGATACGTGTATAGGGGTTACTTGTGTTCAAAGTGTGAAAGTCGGATCGTTTCCCTACAGGTATAACTTTTTTTCTTTTTGTTTTTGTTTAGTTTAATTAGTATAACTATGGATAGGAAATGGATGTCTTCAAGTCGATTGTCGAAAGAGTACGACAATGGGGTATCGGAATTCGTTAAGTTTGCTGTTGCGCACGCCAAAGACCCCAGTCGAATGATATGTCCTTGCTTGGGTTGCTGTTTTGGGAGTCGGGTTGACGCGGTTCAGTTGGCATCGCATTTATTGAGGAGTGGAATTGATAGAAGTTATACATGTTGGAATTTGCATGGTGAGAAAATTAACGGGAATGTTGAATCGGGGGATAATACGACCTACGCTTCATACGACAATGACACAGATACATACGATTCTGATCGAGTCGAAGAGATTGCAGAAGCACTTGAAGAAGATCTTAAGGATTGTCCCAAAATGTTTGAGAGGTTGGTAAGCGATGCAGAGAAACCGTTGTATAATGGTTGCACCAAATTTACAAGATTGTCTGCGGTATTAAAGTTGTACAACTTAAAGGCGAGCAATGGATGGTCGGATAAAAGTTTCACAGAATTATTGGCCCTTATGAAAAATATGCTTCCAGAGGATAATGTTCTTCCCAATCGAACATATGAGGCCAAAAAGATGTTGTGCTCTATTGGCATGAGCTATGATAAGATACATGCCTGTCCAAACGATTGCGTATTGTTTCGAAATGAGTATGCATCGCTAAATGAGTGTCCTAAATGTGGTGTCTCTCGATATAAGAAAAAGTTGTCTCCAGCAAAAGTCTTATGGTATTTTCCTATAATTTCGAGATTTAGACGCATGTTTCGTAGTGAGACCGATTCAAGACACTTGACTTGGCATGCAGATGAAAGAATTATTGATGGAAAGTTTCGACATCCGGCAGATTCACCACAGTGGATGAAAATTGATGATGATTATCCTGAATTTGGAAAAGAAGCAAGAAACCTTCGCTTGGCATTATCTACTGATGGAATGAACCCACACAGTATTCAAAGTATCTCACATAGCACTTGGCCTGTGATCATAATGATTTATAACCTACCTCCATGGCTATGTATGAAGCGTAAGTACATGATGTTATCTATGTTAATTTGTGGGCCTAGACAACCAGGGAATGACATAGACGTATACTTGGCACCCTTAATCGAAGATTTAAAATTTTTGTGGGAGAACGGTGTGGAGGTTTATGATGGGTATAGGAAAGAAAGTTTCAACTTGAGGGCGATGTTGTTTGGCACAATTAATGATTTTCCAGCATACGGAAATCTATCAGGGTACAGCATAAAAGGTCAATGTGCGTGTCCTATTTGTGAAGATAAAACAGATTGGACGCGATTGGAGTTTGGTCAGAAGAATGTCTTTCTCGGTCATCGTAGATTCTTAAATTCTAATCATCACTATCGTGGGTGGAGAAAAGCATTCAATGGAGAGCCAGAACATGGTAGAGCTCCAACTATATTGACAGGTGATCAAATTTTTGAAAAGGTGAAAGATGTGACAATTCAGTTTGGAAAGCCTTTTGCACATACACTTGTCAAGAGTGGGTGGAAGAAGAGGTCGATTTTTTTTGAACTTCCATATTGGAAGTCGTTGTATGTAAGACATTTTCTCGATGTTATGCATATTGAAAAAAATGTATTTGACAGTGTTATTGGTACGTTACTCAATATACCAGGAAAGTCTAAGGATGGCCTTAAAGCAAGAAAGGACTTGGTACATATGGGGATAAGAACTGAATTAGGACCCTTGAAGAAAGGAAAACGAACATATCTACCACCTGCTGCGTATACTCTATCTAGAAAGGAGAAAAAAGTATTGTGTAAGTTTCTAAGTGAAGTTAAAGTTCCAGAAGGATACTCTTCAGATATTAGAAGACTTGTGTCTATGAAAGACCTCAAGTTAAAGAGTTTAAAGACGCATGACTGCCATGTTATAATGGAACATTTTCTACTAATAGGTATATGTTCTATTCTGCCAGAAAAAGTAAGAAGCGCAATAACTAAATTGTGTTTTTTTTTCAAGTCAATTTGCAGTAAGGTGATCGATCCTACGATCTTACCAACATTGCAAAAAGAACTAGTTATTACTTTGTGTGATCTTGAAATGTATTTTCCTCCCTCGTTTTTTGACATAATGGTTCATCTAGTGAAAGAGACACAATTGTGTGGACTGGCTTATATGAGATGGATGTACCCTGCTGAACGTTATATGAAAATATTAAAAGGGTATGTGAAAAACAGAAGTCGACCAGAGGGTTGTATTGCCGAACGATACATTGTTGAAGAAGCGGTTGAGTTTTGTACTGAATATCTGTCCAATGTACAATCAATTGGACTCCCCAAATCTCATATTGTCGAAAAAAAAGAAGGAAAAAAGTTACTTGGAAATGAAGTTGTGACAGTATCAAGGGTCGAACGGGATCAAGTGCATTTGTATGTTCTGCACAATGAGAATGAGGTTGAGCCATATGTTGAAATGCACAAGGATGTTCTCCGAGGTTTAAATCCGAATAGAAATGAGAATTGGATAGTACGAGAGCACAATCGAAGTTTCATACCTTGGTTTAAGGATCATATTTATGCAAAGTATTATTCAGACCGCGATTCAATAACAGAAAGGTTGAGATGTTTAGCATATGGTCCAAGTATGGTCCTGTTTTCTTATAGCGCATATGCAATTAATGGATACACATTTTATACCAAAGAACAAGATGATAAAAGTACTATGCAAAATAGTGGTGTCACCTTGGTAGCTGAAGCAATACACATTTCAAGTGTGAAAGACTTAAACCCCAAATTTGCAAATCTGTCATATTTTGGGGTTATCGAGTGCATTTGGGTGTTTGATTATGAGAACTTTCAGATTCCTATATTTCGTTGCAAGTGGGTTGAAAATAATAATGGCGTACGAATGGATAAGTCAGGATTTTTGCAAGTGGATCTTAATAGGGTGGGGTACAAAGATGAGCCTTTTATTCTAGCCTCTCAAGCTAAACAAGTGTTCTATGTCACTGATCCGACAAGTACAAAATGGTCTATAGTGCTTTTATCTAACAAAGTAATTGATGAAAACGTTGGAGATCAAGGTGATATTGATGTTGATATTGAATCATTTACTAGAAATGATCAAGATGAAAATATTATAGCGAATGAATCATATACTAGAAATGATCATAATGAGGGTATTTGGATCAATCCAACCGTCCGTGTTGTTAAGAGACGGGTAGAACATACTCCAAACAAGAAAAGAAAGAAACGTTAGTGAAAAAGGTACTAGTTGTAAAATTATAGCTTATATCATTCAATATAGCTTATATCATTCAATATAGCTTATGTCATTTAATTTCTGTTTTTTTCTTTCTTACAGGTCAAGTGTCTAGTAACCAGGAAGATACGCACGAGTAACACGGGCTAGAGCAACCAATATTACATGGGTCAAAGTGGAGGTATATTAATTTTCACAATATTGCTTATTAGTGATGCTACTTGATAACACAAGACATCTATATATTATTTCTTAACTAATGCGTATTTTGTTTTGTTATGTAGTATTTCGATGATATGGCGTGTCCTTATTACACGAGTAAACAATTGCAAGATACTAAGGAGAAATTGTGCGAATTTTTTATTGCAAGAAGAATTCTTTCTTGAATGTATAGTTTTGTGAATGTAAATTCTAGTTTATTGAAATGTAAATTCTATGCAGGTTTGAAACCATACAATAGAATTTGTGTGAATTCTGCATGTAAATTCTAGTTTATTGAAATGTACAAATTCTAGTTTATTGAATTCTGCATTAAGCGTAAATTCTAGTTTTGAAATAGAATTTGTTGATAAATTTATTGAAATGTGAATTATACAGGTTTATGGAAATGTAAATTATACAGGTTTCTGCATAAAAAAAAATTGTTAAAATGGGATTTTTAAAAAAAATCTTCAAAATTATACGTAGACCAAAGACAGCGCTTTTGAGAAAAAACCGCTGTCTAAGGTTAAACATTAGACAGCGCTTTAAAAAGCGCTGTCTTAAGTCCATCTTTAGAGAGCGCTTTTAAGGAAAAAGCGCTCTCTAAAGGTATAAAAAAAATCATTATACGTATACATTAGACAGGGCTTTAAAAAGCGCTGTCTAAAGTCCCCCTTTATAGAGCGCTTTTGAAGAAAAAAGCGCTCTCTAAAGTATATAAAAAAATTCTTTAAAATTTTAAACGTATACATTAGACAGCGCTTTTAAAAGCGCTGTCTAAAGTCCTCTTTTAGAGAGCGCTTTTTCATAAATAAAAAAGCGCTGTCTTTACCTACGACAGCGCTGGCTTAGACAGCGCTTTTAAGCGCTGTCATAGGCCAAAAAAAGCGCCCTCTTTTCCCTTGTTTGGCGTAGTGTGATATGTTAAATTTATTGCAAATCACCCGACAAATGCATTGGTTTTGAGCAATTCAACATGTTTTTGCGGTAAAATCTTTGTTTATAGTATTATGTAACATGCCATTTACATCGATAATTGTTTTTCCTAGTTGACCTTCTTGCTTGCTTACTACTATCATCACTTCATTTTTGAACTTTTGAAGATGGCTGAGGCAGTGCTTGATCTTGTTCTTAGCAATTTGAGCTCATTCCTTCAAAAATAGCTTACCCTATATCTTGGTTTTGGTCAAGACTTTCAAAGATGGATCTCACTTGCAACAAAACGTCGACCTTGCAACAAAACGTCGAGCAGATTCTTAATGTACTTCAACCTCATAAACAACAGCTTCAAGAATTGACTCTAGAAGGATATATGGGTGCACATTTTCCACCATGGATGTCTTGTCCTTCTCTCAACAATCTAAAGCATTTAAAACTCGAGGACTGCGAAAACTGTTTACACCTTCCACAGCTGGGGAAGCTTCCTTCTCTAAAGAGTTGTGTGATATACATAGAGGATGAGTCACATGATGGACGTTTAGTAACACTTGAAGTTTTAGAACTAAAGAAGCTTCCATACCTGATAAGTTTCTCAAGAGAGAATTGCAACCAAGAATTACTCTATTCAATTCATAAACTTATTAGACTTAAATACCTTGAGGCAATGCTAAGAAACATTACATCTCTTGAGGCATAGAAGGTTTAGATGAGGTTTTACAACATAAAAATGCCCTTGAATAATTATCATTGTGGTATCTTTCAAACCTAGCATCCTTACCTAACTTGTTAGGAAACCTAACTAGAAATTTCAAGCTGTTCAAAATTGAAGTGTCTTCTGACGAGCATTCAAAGCCTTTCTGGTCTGAAACATTTACAAATTCACGGTTACAGTTAAAGAAACAATGTGAAAAGGAAACAGGCAAGGATTGGCCAAAAATAACTCATGTTCAAAATATTTGAATTAGTACCAGTTTGATTTTAAATATGCTATTATACTCTACATCTGCTATTATGATGGATCTTTGTCAGGGTGTTCTTTTCTTACTCTTTCCTCTTAATTCCATTTCGCAAACCAAATATGGAACATTCAAATTGTTGGTTATTTTTTGCTTCATTCCGGTTGTTGAACCAAATATAAAATTTGGAAATTTAGCCGGCAAAGCTTATAAAACCAACTAACCAAATATTGTGACTTTTAGTTTTCAAAGGAATTGATGTGATGCATGCATTGTCATTTTTTGATTTTGTTAAATGATTTTATTGATTCTAAGTTGCACTGAAGTTTCATGCATGTGTTAAATTTTTTTTCTTTCACAGGTTAGTTTTTTCAAATATTGAAGGGATACAGATTTTGGATTTCATTACTCTTGTTGCATTTTTCCTTCCCAATGAAAGGTAATGTGTTTGTTGCTTTGTAGTATTTCATTAGTCATACTATTATTGGTTCATTGATTCAGTATTTTTAATTTGCCAGTTGAAAATAGCAGGATATCCCATGAACTAAGGTTGGTGGTTTCTACTGTCTCACAATGGTCGCAACCAACCACTTCTTACCTGTTTCGTTACGTACATCTCATGGAGGCGCAACTCTATAATCTCTACTCTGGAAGATCACCATATGCATGTTGTCTTCATTTTTAAACATCCTAAATCTCATGTCAATTACTTGGCATCTGATTTAGTATTTGGCTCAGAATGTTCACAGAAACCGCTAAATCAAATGAAATGTCAACATGTACGTGATCAACTTCACTTTAGTTAAGAAACTTAGCCACCTTATGTTGTGTATCAGATCAACACAAACTTGCTGTTTCTTTTCTTAACTCATTCATTTAGAATACACACAGTGTGCATATGTCAACAAATTTTCTTAGGCTAAATACACACAGTGTACATGATAAATGTTGGTGTTTGTAATGGTATGAAGTACTACTTTTTGTAATCTTTCAGCAAGCACTGTCAAATGTGCATCAAAATTTACCATCTAAGACAGGAGAGAATATTCATTAATCCTCAATTAAGTAATTAATCAAATATTTAAACTTTGCTAATGCTTTCAAATTTTCATGTAACATATGCTTATGGAAATCTAAAACAGCACACATTCCTTGACAATAGAAGTCATAAAATTAGAAACATCCCTTTTGTACAGGCCAATTAAAAACTGACATGTGTCTCTACTCAATATTCTCCTTACTGATTGCAACCAAGTTTCGGACCTGTTTCCTTTCCTAACCTTTCATTTCTTATCTCTCTCTGTCTCTTCTACTCAATAATAGTGGCTCTAATGTTGACTTGACAAAGTCTATCACAAAACATCTCATACCATTAACTCACTCCTTGTTAATAATCTTGTTTTCTCATCGTACATCTTCATCTCTCAACCAAACACAATCAAACTTTTCAAAGATGGCTGAGGCTGTGCTTGAACTTGTGCTTCGCAATTTGAGCTCACTCATTCAGAAGGAGATTGGCTTATTTCTGGGTTTCGATGAAGACTTTGAAAGTCTTTCCAGCTTGCTGACAACAATCAAGGCTACTCTTGAAGATGCTGAGGAGAAACAATTCACTGACAGAGCTATCAAGGATTGGCTGCTTAAGCTCAAAGATGCTGCTTACGTCCTCGACGACATCTTGGACGAGTGTGCCACTCAACTGCTGGAGATGGAGTCAAAAGGACTATCACACAAGGTACAAAGCTCTTTCGTATCCTCATTTCATCCAAAGAATGTCGCTTTCCGTTACCAAATGGCTAAGAAAATGAAGAACATACGAGAGAGATTAAATGAAATCGCTGAAGAAAGGAACAAGTTTCATTTGACTCAGATAGTGAGAGAGGAGAGAAGTGGAGTCCTTGACTGGCGCCAAACCACCTCAAACATTTCTCAACCTCAAGTCTACGGAAGAGAAGAAGATAAGGATAGAATCGTAAACTTTTTGGTTGGTGATGCTTCTACTTTTGAGGATTTATCTGTTTATCCAATAGTTGGTCTTGGTGGACTTGGAAAAATAACACTTGCCCAACTCGTCTTCAATCATGAAAGGGTAGTCAACCACTTTGAGCTGAGAATCTGAAGATTTTAGTTTGAAGAGAATGACAAAAGCCATCATAGAATCAGCAACTGGTGATGCTTGTGCAGAACTGGATCTAGAGCCATTACAAAGAAAACTTCTAGATTTGCTGAAAGGAAAAAAGTATTTGCTTGTGCTGGATGATGTATGGGATGATGGACAAGAGAATTGGCAGAGGTTGAAATCTGTATTGGCATGTGGGGGAAAAGGCGCGTCAATTTTGGTCACCACTCGTCTTCTAAACGTAGCAGAAATCATGAAAACTGTGCCCCCTCATGATTTATCAATCCTATCAGACACTGATTGTTGGGAATTGATGAAACAAAGAGCCTTTGGACCAAATGAGGAAGAGAGGGAAGAACTTGTGGTCATAGGAAAGGAGATAGTAAAGAAGTGTGGGGGAGTACCTCTTGCAGCAATGGCATTAGGAAGTCTCTTGCGTTTAAAAAGAGAGAAAATAGAGTGGCACAATGTTAAGGAAAGCAAGCTTTGGAATTTACAAGGTGAGAACTCTGTTATGCCTGCCTTAAGATTAAGCTACTTGAATTTGCCAGTAAAATTGAGACCGTGTTTTGCCTTGTGTGCACTGTTTCCCAAAGATGAAATAATAGACAAGAAGTTTTTGATTGATCTTTGGATGGCTAATGGTTTCATTTCATCCAATGCAATGCTGGAAGCAGAAGATATTGGCAATCAGGTGTGGAATGAGTTATATTGGAGATCATTTTTTCAAGATATAGAGAAAAATGATATTGGTGAAATTGAAAAATTTAAAATGCACGACCTTGTTCATGATCTTGCTCAATCTATTGCAGAAGAGGTTAGTTGTTGCATTACAGAATCAAGCCTATCTAAAAGAATCCTCCACCTCTCAACTTATGATGTGAAATCCTCTATGGTAGTCGATTCAACACAGTTGCATGGAATCAAATCATTAAGGACCTTTTTAAGGCGTTATTACGAAGGTTCCCCAGCTCAAGTACTAAAATGTTATTCTTTACGAGTACTTGACTTCCAAAGAATGAAAGAGTTGCCATCTTCGATTTTTCGTTTGAAACATTTAAGATACTTGAATCTTTCTGATGGAGAATTCAAAACTCTTCCAGAATCCTTATGCAAGTTACGGAATTTGCAGATTTTAAAGTTAGATCATTGTTCAAGGCTCCAAAGGTTGCCTTATGGGTTAGTACAGTTGAAAGCTCTACAACATCTATCTTTAAAGGGTTGTTACTCATTATTAAGCTTGCCTCCCCATATAAGGAAGTTGGCTTCCCTAAAAACATTAACCATGTATGTAGTTGGCAAGAAAAAAGGGTTTCATTTGGCGGAACTAGGACAAATGAACCTTAAAGGAAGCCTTTCCATTAAACACTTGGAGAGAGTTGAAAGTGTGATGGATGCCAATGAAGCTAATATGTTGAGAAAGCAAGTGAACAATTTGGAATTGGAATGGGAGATAAATGAAGATTCTCAGTTACAAGAAAATGTTGAGGAGATTCTTGAAGTGCTTCAACCTCAAACCCAACAACTTCAGTGTCTGACAGTGGCAGGATATACAGGTGCCTATTTCCCACAATGGATGTCTAGTTCATCTCTAAATATTTTAACTACTATACAGCTTTTGAATTGTGAAAGTTGTTTACATATTCGACACTTGGGGAAACTTCCTTCTGTAAAGAATCTAAAAGTATCTAACCTGAGTCATGTAAAATACCTATATGAGGAGGATTCGTGCAATGGTGGAGTTGCAGGAGGTTTCACAAAACTAGAAAAATTGGTACTAGAGAAGTTGCCGTACCTGGTAAAGTTATCAAGGGAGGATAGAGATAACAACTTTTCTTGCCTGTCAATACTTCAAATTACGGAATGTCCTATACTGTTGGAATTGCCTTGCCTTCCATCTCTCAGAGAGTTACGGGTAGAAGGGAAATGCAGCCGAGATTTGCTAAGTTCACTTGGAGAGCCAAGTTTCTTTCCAGATGGGAGCTAAGTTTCTTGAAATCATATGCAAATCATAAACATCCCTTCTCTAAAGGATCTTGACATTTGGAGCCTTTCCAAACTTGAGCCACTCCCAGATGAAGTACTACATGGATTGCAGTCTCTTAAGAAATTGCATATTAGAAAGTGCCAAAAGTTCAACCTATCAGAAAGTTTTCAATACCTCACTTGTCTGGAGGAATTGACAATCGATGGTTGCCCAGAAATAGAAGGTTTGCATGAGGCATTACAACATATGACTGCCCTTCAATATTTGTCATTGTACGATCTTACAAATCTGGCATCCCTACCTGACTGGTTAGGAAACCTAGGCTTGCTTGAAACATTAATTATTTCTAATTGTCCAAAGGTGACATGTCTTCCCATGAGCATTCAACGCCTTACTAGTCTGAAATATTTGGGAATTTCCGGCAATTGCAGCGGATTAGTGAAACGATGTAAAGAGAACACGGGTGAGGATTGGCACAAAATAGCTCACATTCAACACATTTATGTTTAAACCCTTGAATGACCTTCGGAGGGGGAGTATAGATCATGGTTGAGATTTAATTATGATATTGTATTTGTTTATATGCATCTATGAGTTAATTCTTTTTTATTTATTTTTAACTCTTGCTTTATAATGTAAGTTAAGACTTTTTGAAGAGCATTATATTGTTGGATGCAATTGTTTTTTATGTTTGGATTTTTTTATTTTATAGGGAATATATAAACAATACAATATTGAGTTTATTACTAATATTTATTGGGTAATGCTAACTTGTGTCCTTGGGGCACATGTTAAAAAACCCATAAATAGAAAAATCTTATGGAAAAGAACAATAAAATCATTAATTATAAAGTTGTATTAAATGCACAATACAATTTTCAAGAAATTTTTACTATCTTTATCTCTTAACTTGTACCCTTAAGGCACAAGTTAGCATTATCCATATTTATTAGTACTATTATCGTTATATTGAATATTATTACTATTAATACTAATGGTTAAGGCTAATAAATAAAAAATATTCATATATATAATAAAATGCGATGATGTTTTATTTATTTATTTTTCTTTCATCTTCTTAAACCTCTCATCCTATTTTCTTATCTTTTTCTTTCTTCTTTCTATTTCTAAATATGGGGTGTCAATATCTTTTCTTGTAAATACAAGGACAAAAAAAATGGTAAAGAAATTGTTTAAGTCAAAGAAAAGAAGCAACACAAAAATATAAAATCAAATTTTATTTTAATTTAATCAAATAGAAAAGAAGCAACACAAAATATAAAAAAATAAAATACAAAATATAAAATCAAATTTTTTAATTTAATTTTAAATTTGTATTTTAATTTATTTATTTTATATTTGTGTTTATTAGATATTGTAAAAATCTGAATCCGGAAATTTGAAACTTAAAAAAATGATGTCTTGTTCAATCACAAAAGAAAACTTTAGATAAGTTTAATAATATTAATGACTATAAAACATGATTATAAATTATATATGTTTTTAAAAAAAATAAATAAATAGATTAAAGACTTAAATTTTTCTGTATAAAAGATTTTATTTATTTTAAAAATATAAATTTTGTAAAGATAATTTTAATTGGTGATTTGATTGAATAAATTATTTTATTTTTTAAAATAATACATTTTATATGATACATATATTTTCTTTTGTTTAAGCTTTTAATCAACATAAATTTATTTTCTTTTATTTTTATTTTCTTATTAAGTTATTTCTTGCATAACATTTGTGGAATTATTTATATTTATTAAATAATTTTTGTATTATAAATTCTATGTACATAAGCGTAAGAAAATGTAGTAACGTGTTTAATCTATTATTATTAGCAAAATTTATAAATGGTTGATTTTAATATCAAAATTGTAATTAAATTGTATGCCATCATTTTTTTAGAAATATATTTTATACAAATTATTTTATTATTTACTATGGATTGAAACAAATTAGAAAAACATAATCATATGTATAATTGTGAACTAGACGTTTATACATTACACTTAAGTGTATTGTTGGCAAAATGGGTTAGATCATCTCAAATATATATAACTTACTATTTTATAAAACTTATTAGTAGAAGACCCGTGCAGATGCACGAATAAATGCATTTAAATATTATATAATATATTTGAAATAGAATAAAAAAGAATGAATATTTTTCGTCTTAAATGATTAGAGAATAGATGTGAATGGTTCATAATCCAATAACCATTTAATCATTATTTTTTTTATTTGATATAAATTATCTTATATCAAATTTTGTGTGTCATAAATATATTTTTTACAATTATAAAAAGATTTGTATTAATAGTAGAATTTTTCCAAATTAAAAAGATAATTATATCAACAATATAGTTTGATCGTTTATAAAATTTTTGTATAAAGAATAATTATTTGTTATAGTGTATAACAATATTTATATCAACATTACACTATTATTCATTTATTAAAGATATGTATTGATTAAAAATCTTTTAAAAAAAATAAATAAATAATTTCAAAATAATGGATGTTATATACATGATGAGATGGACTTTGTATTGTAAAATAAGTTAAAAAGATGGACTTTGTATGGTAAAATAAGTTAAAAAGATGGACTTTAAAAGCCGGGTTGTTATGGTAAGACAGACAGAAGGGCAAAAAAAAAAAGAATTGTAATGGGCTAATTCTGCCATATTTATTTGCAGCTAGGGTTTCCAAATGTATTAAAGCCAAACTAACACTCAAGCAAAAGTGTGGAAATACTAACCTGTCCAGCAACGAAGCTCTGCATTCCAAGAATGGGAAAGGACAAACATTCTGGGTCTTTTATAAGGTAAAAATTTGTATACTTTTGTAAGCTTTGTTCATTCAAACCGTTCCTATTGTAGAAATAAAAGTATGTTACACCAAATCAGATTGATATTTGGTATAAGCATTTATATAGTTTTCGTACTCTTTTGCAAGCGATATCAGTGATGCATATGTGTAAGTGTACCTATGTAGATTTACAAAAAGAATGACATGTTGCGTTGTTGTTGTTGATCAACATATTTATTCAAGTTCCATCGTCATTTCAATCAGCCATGATTTAGGGTTTTATCAATTTTGCATGTTAATTTACAAACAGATTTGCATGTTCATATTATTGGTGTTCAAGATCCCAGCAGGAAGTGAGGGACGAAAAGCGGAGACGACTACAACTTCAATTAGACTATCTCAAATGCAAAGAGTTTTGTGAGTGGAAGAATGGTAAGAAAAGAGTCATGTCCTTTGAAGAATTCAAAAGTCTAAAGAGATTGGCCAACCATCCAAAACTGGAGGTGCTGTAGAAAACCCTAACATATCAAGCAACAGTCCCTTTACCCCTACTGGAAGGTTGATCCGACTCTTATTGCTTCTACTTTTTTGCATGTCTATGATATCATGTCCTCTTAACACTTAGTGACTTTATTTTATGTTGTGTTATTGTTTTGAAGATCGATTGAAAGTTTGGAGTGAGAAACTGCTTGCAGACGTATGACTCACGACATGGCGTACCTTGAAGCTGAGGAAGCTAATCATATGGCAACTGCGGCTAAGAAAAAATCTAAGATACCAACACATGGAGGGCCATCTGTTGTTGAATGTGGCAAAAATGAAGAAAAACATGGAGGTTCATCTGTTGGTGATGGTAACAAAAGTGAAGGAAACATGTAGGGTCAGCTGTTATTGATGGGGGGAAAACTGAAGTAGTCAGAGATCTAAAAGGGAAAGGCATTGTTTCAAATAAAGACCCACTCGCCAGGGAAGCCCTAACTAAGAAGGGAAAAATGCATGTAAAAGAAGATCAGGAATCACCGAAGGGAGAAAGGGTTGTTAAGAAACATAAAGGTTTATCTGGTGCTGGATCGTCCCACATATCGATTTCATCAGACAGTGAAAGGTATTTCAACATATCATATTAGGTTTAAAGTTAGAATAGTTTTAGTAGTAAAAAATATTAAATAGTATGTTAGGGTGTATTTTGTGGCCATGGATGTATGATAAAGATGTAACAATTATGTTTTTTTTTTGCAGTTCTGATGAAGAATCAATTGATCTAGGTAGGGGAAGGCGCCCAACGTACTTTGTTTGGAAAAGAAAGATCCGATCCGGGAAGACAACACAAAAAAAATGTTTGTGTAAGTTCTATAATTCCCGTATATTAATATAAGTGAATAAATGTTTGCAATCTTCTATTTATTGATATGCAATTTTGTTAATGTATAGCAAATCCATTAGAGAGTTATTAGGGAGTCTTTGCAAGATGGTCAAAAGCGTATTCTGTTGTTTGATGCTGATAGTCGAAAAAGGTATGACTGTGAACTTCACTGTGCTGAAAGGAAGTATTGTGTAGAAAGGTATATCGGGTATGATTGGTATGAGTTTATTAAGAACAAACGACTCAAAAGAAGTGATTGGCTGGCATTCATACTTCGCGACCCTCCAGGAGACATACTTGTTGTGAAAATATTAAACCATTAAAAGTCGGTTTAGGTAGCAGGACGTTGGATGTTGATATTTTGGTATAAGTGTAGGTGTACCTAAGAAGGTTATGGATGTTGGTTGATATTTTGTTGTGGTTGTTAATGGATAACACTTTTTTTTCGGTTTTAATGGTAGTTACTTGTGGTCCCTTATTGTTTAACAATATCGATTGATGTAATGGGTAATATGGCTATGCTTATGTATGTTTTGTGTCTAGTTAATGAAGAAGTAGTTTTCAAAGTTTGCAGTAGTGCGAAATATTGGTAGTAATGCAGAATGTTAAATAAATCATTTACTAAATTGTCTAAAAAACAATTGTATACTCAGAGTCATTGTTACATAGGAAATGCATGTAAATAACTACTGAAGAGGTAGTTTTCAATGTCAAATTTGTGTGATCAGACTGGCTCAAGCAGTATAGGAAAATGTTACCTGAAATATGCACAAGAAGTTGGGAAGAAAGTGATATAACAAAATTTAAAAAATACTATAAATCACATAGTGGAAAGTATTGTGAAAAGGTTATATAGGGTTAGATGGAAAGTATTGTGAAAAAGTTAAATATGTATAATACATTTTAAGTATGGTTGTCAGAATTATAGAAGGTAAGTCATATAGTGATTATAAATATATTATACAGTTGATGGAATTTTTAAGCAAAGTAAACAACATATGAATGTTTTTTTAAATACGCTTAATGGAATGAATTAATATGAGGGCATAAGAGTACAAGCAGTCAAACAGGAAGCAACAATACTGAAACACCAAAAAAAATATAAAACGTCTTCACCCAAAAATAGCTCAGCCCCAGGAAAAAAAACTAGAACAATCCCCAATCCATTGCTAAGGCCACCGAAAATATATAGCAAGCACAACACAAACAACAACACCACAACCGGATTAGAAAACCAATAATTCTACCACAAAAAAGCAGACTTCAATCAAACATTTGGAAGATGAACAATAAAGTTCATATATTCTTGACTTCAGAATAAAACTCCTGCAACACAACCACCCAGAATTCTAATTTAATGAAAGACACCATATGAACATGTTAATTGTTATGTAAGGTGGTCCACCATATAAATGCATTTAATGGAAGTGTGCATTGTAACAATACCTTTGTATGTTATGTATTAAAAAAAACTGCCCAGTAAACATATCTTAAACTCCTGTGGCAAATAATGGAGTTATGTAAGGCCATGAATATTGTTTGTATTTATAATATTATATCTAAAAACAATTGAATGACCAAGAATAGGATAGAGAATACCTAGACCATGTTGTGAAAAACTTCTTTGAAGACCACATTAGTTGTTTGATTTAATGGATTTTTGTCTTTGTCATGAATTAAGATTTTCAAGCCAGCTTTACTTTTGACTATTGACAGAGCAACATAAAGTTGTTCATGACTGAATACGTCTTTTGACAAATATAGACCAACATAGTCTATTGATTGTCCTTGAGATTTATTTATTGTCATTGCAAATGAGACAATGATCGAGAACCGCCTTCGAATGAGTTTGAATGGCCACGGATATTGTGAAGGAGACAAAGACATTCGGGGGATGTAAATAGTGTTACCAACATGTGTACCTGAAATAATCTAAGATCCAATGACATGATTTTTTAGTCTTGTTACCGTCAATCTTATGCCATTGCAAATTCTTTCAGATTGATTAGAATTTTGTATCAACATTACAGTTGTTCTGATCTTTAATTTCATTTAAAGGTTTGGCAAGCCTGAAGTTTTCAAACAACTTAAGAATTCTGGTGTCAAATGCTCGAAAGCATCATTGTCATTAGCTTCAGATCAGTCAATGGAATCACTACTTAAAAACTCTTTTGCATCACATAAACGAAAGAATAAATGGCAATGAGAATAACATTATCAGAAGCTGTGATGTGAAAGAATGTATAAGTATAAAATAAAGAAACTACCAGGTATGAGATTTACAATGTAATCATTTATTTCATCCACTATCTCAATAGTTGATGCTAAAATAGCTCTACTTTGAAGGAAATTAGAATCTGTGTAATTTTCCAAGAGATTTGGATAAGTACTTGTAACTGTTAGGTATATGATTTTATGATTGGCAACAATTTTGGTAAAACATGTTTAAATTGATAAAACATGTATCATAGCCAGATGTTGAGCAAGATGTCATGACATCTTGACCAACTGGTACATCAGAGTTTGCTGTTACTTTTCTTGACAGATGTTGTGACATGTTATACCAGAACATCAGAACAATTCTGCATTTTAAATCCTTGAAGATTTGATTTTAAAATATGAGATTCTGGATGATTTTAAAAGTGAATTGTTATTTGCGCATTACCATTTTATGTATGCATATCTAAGTTTTTGCAAATAGCAACAATGTGACCAATATATATTTGTTTAGTTGTGTTCCTTCATGTTCTTTAAGAGTTGATTTGCAGAATTTGTATTATCAGTCATGAAGTCCTGCGTTGCTTTGTAAGTTGCTGAACATTTGAGAGTTGATAAAAGTATATTACCAATAATTTTTTTGGTTTGTATGTAATGGTGCGCGAAACTTGTGTTTAGAAATGACTTGTGAACAATACATGGGGTGTTTCTTGGAAAAAGTAATTTAATAGAGGCATTATAAAAGTAGTTTGAGTTGACATTGACAAGGATTAAGAGTACCAATATGTATTTATATGAGTTTGGCAATTAATGTATGAAAAATAGTGTATAAGTATTGTTTAAAACACCGCTGAAGTGATGTGTTCAGTAGAAGATCATTATTATATGACATTTTGTAGTTTGGAGGTGGATTATCATAGGTGTATGCTGCTTCATAATAAGTAGGGGACCCTCATTATAAATTCATCCAGACAAAAATTTTTGTGGAAAAAGGCACTATGCCATAAAAGACCTTTAGCAACATTTTTTGGCCTTTAGCAGCGCTTAAAAGCGCTGCCTAAAGTGGCGTTGTTGTAGGTAAAGGCAATGTTTTTTTTCTTGGAAAATTGTTGGCTTAGGTCCCCTTTAGGCAGCACTTTTAAAAGCGCTGCCTAAAGTGTTTTTTCTTTAAACTTTAGGCAACACTTTTTCAAGGAAAAGCGCTTTTGTAGGACCCCTTTTAGCAGCGCTTTTCAAAGCGCTTTCGTAGGACGCCCTTTAGGCAGCGCCTTTTCAAGGAAAAACGCTTTAGTATGACCCCTTTTAGCAGTGCTTTTAAAACGCTGTCTTATGTATACTTTAGGACCCCCTTTAGGCAGCGCTTTTTTTAAAAGCGCTGTCTTTTCTAAAAGTGCTTTTTAAAAGCACTTTTTTAAAAATCAATTTTTTTTGAAGCGTTTTTTTGGGCAAAGCGCTGTCTGTTGTGCATTTTTTCCATAACAGAACACATGTGGAACAAGTATATAATACAATGTTCATGACAAATTAAATTAAGATTACATGGAATTCTTTAGTTCTTCGTTTGCCGAAAAAAGTGTCCTATTCTTCGGGTGAAATCAAGTCCTCATACTTCTTCGGACGTTCCGCTTCAACAAAGTTTCCTTGGTCATCCTTAAGAAACTTGTTGGTTAAAAATGCTCGAAAACCTCTAAGTCTTTTTCCGGCTAATTGAAGACAATATTTTTGCCGGTCGTCACCAATGTTAAAAGACCTCTACAAAAAAATATACATAAAATGTGTTAGTATAAGTAATTTAAAGATATAATCGTCAAAAATAACAATTAACATCACATATGGTACCTGTATTTCACTCCATATTTTATCTTTGGCGGGTTTTAACGATGGAGTTCTCCAATTGTCACAAGTAATAGAAATTTGTGAACGAACAAGTGCACCAATGTAACTTGTCAACATTGCGCCGTTAGGCTCAATTAGTTGACCTGTTTCATTCCAATGAACGTCGTATTTTATTCCCTTGTCTCTAGCACAAATTATTCCTTTCATAATTTTTATTCCTCTTGAAATATCTCTTTCCGCATCATGAATTGATTCTTTTGCATCATTCTTGGAAGTATCATGCGAGTTCTTCTCATTAGTATCCATTTGACCTGTAATAAAGAAAAACACATAAATCCATAATCCATAATCCATAATAAGTTGAACATAAATATATGATTCATTCTCAAATATGAAAAATACATGACAAAATATATAATTATACTATTACCTTTTTATTAACATCACTTTCTTTTTCGGGTAGGAATATGATCTACTTATCTCTTAACAACAGGGATGGATGGATTGATCCAAATTCCCTCATTATGATCATTTCTAATATATGATTCATTCGCTCCAATATTCTCATCTTGATCACTTATAATATACGATTCATTCTAAATATTAATATCACCTTGATCTCCAATGTTATCATCAATTACTTTGTTAAATAAAAGCACTATAGACCATTTCGTACTTGTCGTATCAGTGACATAGAACACTTGTCTAGCTTGAGAGACTAGAATAAAAGGCTAATCTTTGTACCCCCACCCTATTAAGATCCACTTGCAAAAATCCAGACTTATCCATTAGTATGCCACTATTATTTTCAACCGACTTGGGACCAAAGATAGGAATCTGAAACTTCTCATAATCAAACACCCAAATGCGCTCGATAACCCCAAAATATGACATATTTGCATATTTGGGGTTTAAGTCCTTCACACTTGAAATGTGCATTGATTCAGCTACCAAGGTGACACCACTATTTTGCATAGTACTTTTATCATCTTGTTCTTTGGTATAAAATGTGTATCCATTAATTGCGTATGCGTTATAAGAAAACACATGCAAACTTGGACCATATGCTAAACATCTCAACCTTTCTGTTATTGAAGCGGGGTCTATATAAAACTTTGAATAAATATGATCCTTAAACCATGGTATGAAACTTTGATTGTCCTCTCGTACTATCCAATTTTCATTTCTATTCGGATTTAAACCTCAGAGAAAATCCTTGTGCATTTCAACATACGGCTCAACCTCATTGTCATTGTGCAGAACATACAAATGCACTTGCTCCCCGTTCAGCCCTTGATACTGTCACAATTTTATTTCCAATTAAATTTTTTCCTTCTTTTTTTCAACTATATGAGATTTGGGGAGTCCAATGGATTGAACATTGGACAAATATTCAGTACAAAACTCAATCGCTTCTTCAACAATGTATCGTTCAACAATACTACCCTCTGGCCAACTTCAGTTTTTCACATACCCTTTTAATATTTTCATATATCGTTCAACAGGGTACATCCATCTCATATAAGCTAGTCCACACAATTGTGTCTCTTTCATAAGATGAACAACTAGATGTGCCATTATGTCAAAAAATGAGGGAGGAAAAAACATTTCAAACTCACACAATGTAATAACTATTTCTTTTTGCAATGTTGGTAAGATCGCAGGATCAATCACCTTACTACAAATTGATCTGAAGAAAAACACAATTTAGTTATTGTGCTTCTTACTTTTTCTGGCAAAATAGAACGTATACCTATTGGTAGTTAATGTTCTATTACAATATGGCAATCATGTGTCTTCAAACTCTTTAACTTAAGGTCTTTCATAGAAACAAGTCTTCTAATATTTGAAGAGTATCCTTCTGGAACTTTAACTTCACTTAGAAACTTACACAATACCTTTTTCTCCTTTCTAGATAGAATATAAGCAGCAGGTGATAGATATGTTCATTTTCCTTTCTTCATGGGTCCTAATTCATTTCTTATTCCCATCGCTACCAAGTCCTTTCTTGCTTTAAGGCCATCCTTCGACTTTCCTTGTATATTGAGTAACCTACCAATAAAACTTTCAAATACATTTTTTTCAATATGCATAACATCAAGAAAATGTCTTACATACAACGACTTCCAATATGGAAATTCAAAAAAAAAAAATTGACCTCTTATTCCTCCCACGTTTGACAAGCGTATGTGCAAAAGGCTTTCCAAACTGAGTAGTCACATCTTTCACCTTTTCAAAAATTTGGTCACCTGTCAATGTAGGTGGAGCTCTACCTTGTTCTGGATTTCCATTGAATGCTTTTCTCCACCCACGGTAGTGATGATTAGAATTTAAAAATCTACGATGACCGAGAAAGACATTCTTCTGACAAAATTACAAACGCGTCCAATCTGTGTTTTCTTCACAAATAGGACACACACATTGACCTTTAATGCTATACCCTGATAGATTTTCGTATGTTGGAAAATCATTAATTGTGTCAAACAACAGCGCCCTCAAATTGAAACTTTCTTTCCTATTTCCATCATAAACCTCCACACCATTCTCCCACAAAATCTTTAAGTCTTCGATTAAAAGTGTCAAGTATACGTCTATGCCATTCCCTGGTTGTTTAGGCCCAGAGATTTACATAGATAACATCATGTACTTACGCTTCATACATAGCCATAGAGGTAGGTTATAAATCATAATAATTACAGGCCATGTGGTATGTGAGATACTTTGAAGATCACGAGGGTTCATTCCATCAGTAGATAATGCCAAGCGAAGGTTTCTTGCTTCTTCTCCAAAATCAGGATAATCATTATCAATTTTCATCCACTGTGGTGAATCTTCCGGATGCCGAAACTTTCCATCTATAATTCTTTCATCTGTATGCCAAGTCAAGTGTTTTGCATCGGTTTCACTACGAAACATGCGTCTAAATCTCAGAATTTAGGAAAATACCATAAGACTTTTGCTGGAGACATTTTTTTCTTATATCGAGAGACACCGCATTTAGGGCACTCATTTAATGATGCATATTCATTCTGAAACAAAATGCAATAATTTGGACAAGCATGTATCTTATCATAACTCATGCCAATAGAGCACAATATTTTTTTGGCCTCATAGGTTCGATTGGGAAGAACATTATCCTCCGGAATCATATCTTTCATAAGGGCTAATAACTCTGTGAAACTTTTATCCGACCATCCATTGCCCGCCTTTAAGTTTTACAACTTTAATACCGCAGACAATCTTGTGAATTTAGTGCAACCTTTATACAACAGTTTCTCTGCATCACTTACCAACCTCTCAAACATTTTGGGATAATCCTAAAGATCTTCTTCAAGTTCTTCTGCAATCTCTTCGACTCGATCACAATCGTGTGCATCTGTGCCATTGTCATTTGAAGCATAGGTCATATTATCCCCCGGTTCAACATTCTCGTTACTTATCTCACCATGTAATATCCAACATGTATAACTTCGATCAATTCCATGCCTCATTAAATGCGATTCCAACTGAACTATATCAATCTGACGCCCATAACTGCAGCCTAAGCAAGGACATGTGATTCGACTGGGGTGTTTGGCGTGTTCAACCGTAAACTTAATGAATTCTGATACCCCATTCTCATATTCTTTTGACAATCGATTGGAAGATATCCATTTTTTATCCATGGTTTTACTAAGTAAGCTAAGCAAACACAAAAGAACAACTAAGTACCTGTATAGAAGTCAGCAACTTCTGGACTTTAACAACAAAGTGTAAGATTATTGAAAACGATCCGAATTTCACTCTTCACAGGTAACCCCTATAGCAAATTCACTAAGTTAGTAACTGATGGTGTATACCAATTATAACAGGACAAATTTAGTATATAATATGACAAACAAGAAATATCGGAGGAACAAGTCAAAGCTTCAAGAAACAAATTTACTAAACATCATCACTTCCTTCAATTAAGCAACATGGAATCGGCACACAAATTCAATCACATTAATTCAAGTAGCATGGTATACTTTGATTCATCACAAATGACACAGCAACACTTAATATTTAAACTCAAGTAAGTAAAAAAAAACAACTTCAACACTTAAGTTCAATTAACTTCAAAGTTCTATCCAACAAAGAATCATCAATTCAAATTCAATTTACAATTCAATCACTATTTATCATTTTCAATCAACTCTCAAAATAACAATTAATTTCATTATTATTTTCAATTAACTCTCAAAATAAATTCAATCACTAGTTCAATTAACAATTAATTTCATTATCATTTTCAATCAACTCTCAAAATAAATTCACCACAAATATCACTATTTATCATCTTCAACCTTACTACGAACATTATCAACAAGCATTCACCAAGCTACATAACCTTTTTCTAAAATCTATAACAACGGTACACAAATGAAGCTCACAATGGTTTTTTAAACCAAATCCTTACATTACTAAGTCAAATTGGATTCAATAGTAGTGAATCACATTCTAATTTCAATCATCATGATTTCATAAGCTAACTTCTTCTATAACTATTAACAACAATTAACATTCATTGACAGTTAGCAAGAATCACACATTAGCATAATCAATCCAACAATTCACTCTCCTAACAATATCTATTCAAATAGTATAACCAGTTCATATACTTAACCAATTTCCAACTCCATTCTCATTAACGATCTAAACACACCACATTATCCAATGCAACTAACCCACAAATTAGCATAACTTGTTTTCAACAGAACTGATAAATAAAAGCATGACATTAACATTGCAAATGAAAACATACCTCAAATAAAGTTACGATGGTGGGAGTTACGGCGGAGGGCGTGATGAAGACACAAACGGAGGGAGTTTCGTCGCCGTGAGATAGAGTCGGAGAAGACGAAACGGTCACAAACGGAGGGAGTTTCGTCGCCGTGAAAGTGCTTTGGAGAAGAGGAACAGTCACGAACGGAGGGAGTTATGCAGAGGGAGAGAGTCGAGAGAGAGAGAGAGAGAGAGAGAGAGAGAGTCTGAAACAATGTTAGGGCTATGAAGAAGAGAAACAATAGTATTGAAGGAGAGTATCTATTTTATTATTTATATTTTAAAAGCCTTATAGCAGCGCTTTTCAAAAGCGCTTTCTTATGTGATTCCTTTAGCAGCGCTTTGGAATTAAAAGCGCTTTCTTTTCCTAGGCATACAACAGCGCTTTCTAATGTGTGGTTTAGGAATAGTCTTTAGCAGCACTTTCCAAAAGCGCTGGCTAAAGTGTGGTGTACGAAAGGCCTTTAGCAGCGCTTTTCAAAAGTGTTGGCTAATGGTAGCCTTTAGCAGCACTTCCCAAAAAGCGCTTTCTAAAGTGCAACCTACCTCAGGCCTTTAGCAGCGCTTTTCAAAAGCGCTTTCTAAAGCCCCCCTATAGCAGCGCTTTTTTCCTTTGTTCTTTTTTTGTTTTTATTAAAACTTATAGCAGCGCTTTTGGAAAAAAAACGCTGTCTTTGTAGTGCTGCCAAAAAACAATTTTGGCGTAGTGAGGAATATTAAATATGATTATTTTAATATATACTACTTTTTGTTAGACATAAAATATTATTTGATGAGCTGTAATAAATAGGTTATCTATATAGTAGAATGTATCATTCATTAGGACCACAAAAACGTTTTTTAAATGTATATATATTGGTTGAATTTAGTAGTATTCACATGGAATATTAAGTTAAATAGAGTAATCTTTACAAAAAGCATACAAATAACATTAATGATTCAACAACATAGGGCAAAACAAAACATTTTGTTTATAGGAGGAAACAGTAGTTCAAATGAAAATAACAATGTTGCAAAAGAAACAAACATGACAAACATCATGGTGTTACTACAAAAAAATGAAAATGAAACATTCTACAACAGCAGCAGACACCCGAAACATTGTATTTCCCACTTCCAAAGCATCACTTCTCCAATTTTATAAGCTTCTTTAGTTTAGTGGATGAATGTTCATAGTCTTCCAATTCCCTTGGAGGATTAGAGGCACCTGATACATCTGTTGCCACCCTCTTTGATGCTGAATTTGGCGTAACCAGGTCCGGTATATGGTTGAAGGTAAAATCAACTTCCTGAAATATATATGTAACAATTGTAAGCAAATTAAAGTCAACAAAAAAAACTATTGAATAACAAATATAAATTGAAGAGAGGTTCTGTAAAGTTACTTCTACTAAATCCCACTCCTCTGATGCAATAGCTTCATCAACGCTTTCGTTATTCTACATTGAATGAAAAAAAACATTTAATAGAGTAATACACAATTGATATATGTCCATAAAGAAAAATAGAGAGTATGAGATAAAGGAAACCTGCAACACGTCATTTGTTATAGGAGACGTTGAAGGTGTCTAATTTAGAATGCAAAAAAATAAAAAAACAGAATGTTAAAAATCAATTGGTAGATATGTAGAAGAAATATACAACGTTCAAATAGTTATACCGATTCTGGAGCAATTAATAGTGAAAGCTGCTTCACGATATTTTTATCCTGAGATATGGAGACAACTGATGCATTTTCCCATGATGGTTGTCATTTCACCTTGAATGTCAGCTTATTACTAACCAAAGCATTAAGTGATAAGGGATATTCAAGAGGGTCGGTGACTCCGGCCTAATTGGAAAGGGGTAAATAAGAAAGCATTAAACTATAAATAAATCCCTGGTGATTTCCCTAAGAGAGAAGTACAAAATCAACCATAAACCTTAATCAAGTTGGCTCGCATTTGATCGACAAATATGTCTAACAGTTGTGAACACCCACGGACTCATAATACAAATGTTGCACGACATCCACCACTTGCGACTTTAAGCAGAATCTTATACCTGTTTATGCAAGTAAATTAGGACAATATATTAAGGTATATCACATGAAATTTAAAACAGAAACGTAAATGAAATTATTACCGGTAAGTTTCAGTTTCAGTGTTATGGCCAGCACCACAGATGTAAGGTGGTTTATTCCCCTTAGCAACTCTTGGACATTCATGACATGCCTGGTAATATCAGCCCCCTTGGGATACTCTTAGTTTGTCAATCATTGCTACGGTAACACATTGAGTGATCTGGTGGCAAGGTTAAATATAAATATAAGAAAAAATATGTATAAGAAATGAATAGAAATAAACAGAAAATTAAAACGAACACGGAAGAGTAGGTGTTACATCTTTAAGTTGAATAATTTGAGTCAGAGGAAGAACAACGACCTTATACATGAATTTGTCGTAAGGTGTAAGTTGAGAACTTTATGTAGTCTGGGACCAGTTATGTGACTTTGTTGTCAAACTTTGACACGATCCTTGATTGGCTACCATTTTTGGGATCCTATGTTCAAAAACAAATCAAAGGAACTCACACACCACAAGCGCGCGGCTAATGTCAGAGTAGTAAAAAGAATGTCGAACCACAAGGACCAATGGTTAACTACCAGTTTCTATTTTATCGATGTAAAGCTAGAGCAATTGAAAGGTTGGAAACAGACAAACTTAAGTTAAAAAACACTTAAGCTAAAACAACTTATTTGAAAAAGCACTTTTGAAAACAACTTAAATGAGTAAAAGTTGGAAAATTAATCAAAACAAGAAGGATTTAGGGTCATAATCCCTTACTCTAACATCTTTATATGATTAAATTAGTCATGCTACAAGGATTTTCACTTGAATTATAGAAAAAAAAATAGATTTTGTAGATAACAACTGCTTTCGCCAGCATGTTATCTAGGTTTCGATAAATAATCCGCCAGTTTTCGCTTATTCAAATTTATTTATCGAAACCTCATTATTATCGCGCAGTCTATTACGATGGAACATTTCTCAACCTCTTCTGAGTACTTTCATAACATCGGAATCAGTTGTTTAAAAATTCGTTTTCGGGTATTGATACAAGTCCTTTCAGAACATTATCAATGCCTAAGAACTTTTCACTTTCGTAACAAAGTTAGGTAAAAACTCAAACTTTCAAAATAAAAACGGTTCAATCCTTGTATCATATAAAGATTATCATATAGAGAGTCATGAGTTAGGTCTCATGACCCTTAATCCTTAAGGGACTACTCAATCATGGTGAGAAACGACATAAACAAAGAAATCATACAATTCATAATCATAATAATAACAAAAATGAAAGGAATAGAAAAACAATTGGAATAATCTGAATAAAATTGTTTGCAATAGATGAAGGGAAAAAGGAAGGATCCAAGTGCTCCAAGGAGACTTTTACAGAAAAATGAAACTTGCAGTAGAAAAAGCGTAGTAAAAATTCAATCCCTCAACTCTTTTCTAAAAGAGTTTTATATAATTAATAAAAAACATGAAAATAAAAATATTCATTTCCTTGTTACACCAAATCTGTCAAAACTTCAATATGCCAGAGATCTCAATCCACAACAAAGCACACCGAGAAAGGAAACAAAAAGTTGATTTTTCGCACTCCTATTACGGGCCGTAACACGCGTTACAGGCTCCAGTAATAGGCCTCGAGTTTTTGGCTCAGGCACACAAAAAGGGGGTCTTTAGGCTGCAAGCTGTTACGGGCCGTAACATGCGTTACGAGCACCCGTAACAGACCCCTAGTTTTTGTACTGGGGATTCCGGTTTTCGCGCTTTTCTTTGTTTTTCACCCTATTTGATCCCCTTTTCTTCCGGTACGATCATATAGACCTGAAAATGACAGAAACATAATACCAAGAAATAAAATGTAGAAAAACCAAGGAAAAGTATGCGAAACATAATGAATTAATACGGAAAAATGCTAATAAAAGCGATACAAAACACACTTATCAAACTCCCCCAAACTTAGATCGTTTCTTGTCCTCAAGCAGCAAAGCTCGCATAACACACTTTTGAACCAAGTAATGCATTTCAAATGAGAAACTTATGAGGATAAATTGTGTCAATGCTAACGGGAGTTCTTGTTCCGGTCGGCTAGTCTTAGTTCTTTCAGTAATCGTCCGTTAACAAAAGTATTTCAAGAACACAAACCGCGGTGAAACCACGAACCTAGATACCCTTTTCAACCACCTCTCCAACTACGCTTTGGGCTTGAGTCTTTTTTTTTCCGATTTTCTCCCCCTTTTGTTTGGACAATCGGTTTAAGGAATTCAAAATTATTTTTCTTGACACGCATAAGGTTTATTAAGAGCATTTTTTCTCTAGGAACCATTTTGCTATCTTTCTTTTTACTCACATTGACATTTTATTTGTCCACTTTGGGACGACAATTGGGACTCAACCGTCGTTGGGCTGAGTAACCGGGTGAGAGTTACCCAACTTAGAAGGACAACCGTCTTTATTGTTTTTATTCATATGTTTTTTTCGGTGCCTTGATATTTATTTCTCAACCAACCTTACTTATGTGAATCTTTAAATCATGCTGGACTATCAAAATAAACTCTTCGGGGGGTACTTTTCAAATCTGAGTACTATGGCATAAATCTACGTGTTGGACTCGTGTTCTTACTCCGGGAGACCTAGGGTGTTCGAGTCATACTTAAGTTTTCGAACTTTCTCGAAGTCATTATTCCTAGCCTCTCTTCCCTCGAACTCTATATACTTTCTCAACACTCTCTAAAATGAAAAGCATTCAAATGAAATAAAAAAAAAAATCAGTCTTAGTTCGGGGTGAAATTCAACAATGGTTTTGGATTATTGAAGGAAAAAACATTAAAAAAAAACAGAAGCAAATAACAATAAGAAATAAAAACTAAAAAGCAGGTAAAGACCCCCCCCCCCCCCCCAAACTTAAGCCAAACATCGTCCTCAATGTTTTAGCAAAAGAAAGGGAGGGGGAACTCACAGGGAACCTCACTGAGGAGGTGGGGGAAACTGCAACATCATACGTTGCATCATCTCTTGCACACTGTCCAGAAGTGTGCCTTGCCGATTTTTCTCTCCTCTCATGTCATCCAAGATTGTGGCCTGATGGGCTTGCTCTCCTGGCATGCCTCAAATTTCATTCTAAACCCAATCCCACCTATCTTGGCTTTGTGTTGAAGTACCCATTTCAGTGTAGGTAGGACGGGGAGGCACGCCAGAGTCATCTTGCATTGAGGTACATGCATCAACATTAGTAAAAACAAGGTCTTCGTCCTCCTCAGAATTATCCAGAGAGTCGGAGACCGCAGTGTATAACCAGTTCCTCTTCACATCAACCTGTGATTTCCTCGAGTTTGGAAGGTTTAGGATAACCACGTTGCCCATCATAACCGAGTAGGTGCTACCACCCTCCCAGTGAATCATACCTTGGTGGACTAAGGATTACATGTCCACTTTGGTTTTTCCTGCAACCATAGTGTCCGCCTCAGAGCGGAAAACAAGCCCAAGGTGTTCAGCAATCAAATTGATCATGCCGCCCACCGATATATCACCTGTAGAAGCTTTAGCAACACTGCCTAAATGATAAGCCGCATAGGCGGCAATATCGAGCAAATCATTGTTAACCATAGAAAACATGAAAAATAATTCACGTTGGGAAGCAACACCTGTAGAGTCACCGCGGCCAAACAAAGAATGGGCCAAGGTCATTTGCAAGTACCTAAAGGTAGGATTCTGAATCCTTGAGGCCTTGGCATTAGCCGCTGAATAATCATTACGCTCAGTTATAGTGTACCAAAAGCTAGTGAAATCAAACCCTTGGGGGACATCTCCGGGTCCATCAGTAGGAAGTCGGAGAATTTCCCCTAAATCTTCAACGCTCAGCACGAGGTCTTGATTCATGAGTCAAAAGTAGAGGGTTCCGAAATAAACCCTCATACCATCCTGCCATTTTTTCTCAAGCTTAAAATTGAGGGAGCTCAAAAATTCGAGCGTAATACGCTTATAGATGGGAGCATCCCTCAACATAAAATCTAGCAGACCAATATTATTCAGCAATCTATCTATTTCAGTTTTTAAGCCTAGAGTAATAAGAGTTTGCTCACAGAGATACCTGGTCGGAACAATTTTCCGCTTGGTGAGAACTCTGTATCGTTCCGCTTGTTTGTCATCCACGAAGACGATGCCATGGACGTTTGCGGCTCGGGTGCTTCCTCTCTTTTTGGGCCTTGATGATTCACCGCTTCCTTCCCTTGGACGTTCCTCTTTGGAGCAATGAGAGAAATTCAAAAAAAAAAAATTCTTTAAGAATTTGTGGAAAAAGAACCCGAATTATGGATGAGGGGGTTGAATGGTAAAGGTTTTGTGAAGGGAGTATGGGGTTTTGGGTAGTGTAAGGGGTAAAGGTTGGAGCTTTTGATGGAGCTTCAATGGAAGTTTTTTAGAAGTTTTTGATAGAATGGGAGAGAGAGAGGTTAGAGAATCTAAAAAGTAGGAGGTTATTGTTGTTTATGAGATTTTAATGAGATGAGAGAGAAAGTGGGATGGTGGTTGAATTTAAAAAAAAATTGAAATTTTATTCGCTGCAACGCATTACGGGCGGCTGTAATGTGTTGCGGGTTTTTGTATGAGAAAAGGGTATAGGGGGTCTGGGGTGCATTATGGGCCGTAATGCCTATTACGTCCGACCATAATGCACCACATATTTTTGTGTGGGAAAGTGTATTTTAGGGAAGTGATGCATTACGGGTCCTAATTCCCATTACAGGCGGCCGTAATGCACCACGGGGTTTACTTTGGGATTTTTCGTTTTTGTCTTTTTGGCTCGATTTTTCCGAGTTCAATTTCCTGTACTGATTTTGTCTCGATTTCTCATCTCTTTTACCTACTCATCTACAAAAAAAAAGGAAAAATAACAAGAAAGAAAATAGATTAGCTCGAAAAACAGTGGATTGCCTCCCACCAAGCGCTTCGTTTAATGTCGCATGGCTCGACGGTCCTTGAGTGTTACCACCCAGGACGGTTCCTTGAGAACCAGGTTCATGCCTTGCCCAACTGCATCCCCGGTGGTGTAGTTCTTAAGGCGTTATCCATTTACCGTGAACAAACCTGTAGATTCACTCTAAACCTTAACCGCTCTGTACGGTTTCACATTCTTTACCACAAAAGGTCCTGACCACCTGGACCGAAGCTTTCCGGGGAAAATTTTAAGTCTCGAGTTAAATAACAAGACTAATTGTCCTTCCTTAAAAACTCAGTTCAAGATTCTCTTATCAGGACATTTCTTAGTTCTCTCCTTATAGAGTTTGGCGTTTTCATAGGCGTCAAGCCTTAGTTCCTCAAGCTCACTCAACTGTAACTTCCTTTTCTCTCCCGCCACGTGATAATCTAAGTTAAGAGCTTTGATAGCCCAATATGCTCTATGCTCTAACTCAACAGGTAGATGGCAGGACTTTCCATAAATCAACCGAAAAGGGGTCATCCCGATGGGGGTTTTGTAAGTAGTACGATACGCCCACAGTGCGTTATCGAGCTTGGAAGACCAATCTTTCCTATTGAGGGAGACCGTCTTTTCTAAGATAGCTTTTATCTCTCTATTAGAGACCTCGACTTGACCACTTGTTTGTGGGTGGTAGGGTGCAGCATTTCTATGCTTAACCTCGTACTTCTTAAGGATGTTCTCAAATTGCTTAACAATGAAATGCGACCCTCCGTCGCTTATGACTAACCTAGGGACCCCAAATCTTGGGAAAATGATCTTTTTGAACATCTTTATAACAACCTGCACATCATCTGTTGAAGAGGCAATGACCTCAATCCATTTAGGCATATAATCAACGGCCACAAGAATATATTGATTTCCCAAAGAAGATGGGAATGGTCCCATAAAGTCAACTCCCCAAACATCAAAAATTTCAACTTCAAGGATGTTATTAAGAGGCATTTCATTCCTCCTGGATATGTTTTTCGTGCGCTGACACTGGTCACATTTCTTTATGAAAGCATTAACATCCTTAAAGAGAGTAGGCCAATAGAGGCCTGCTTGCAAAATCTTCGACACAGTTTTGTCGGTACTAGTATGCCCTTCATAGGCGGAGGCATGACAATGAGTCATCACACTCTCAATCTTTTCTTCAGGGATACACCTTCGGAAGATTCCATCGGCACCTCTCTTGAAAAGCAGAGACTCGTCCCAATAGTAATGCTTGAGATCAGAGATTTTTTTCTTGAGTTGGTAATTTACATCCGGAGGTAAGACTCTGGCAACAAGGTAGTTGACAAAGTCGGCATACCAAGGTGTCTCTTTTCCTATTAACGCCAAAAGTTTATCATCCGGGAAAGAGTCATCAAGGGGCAACTCTTCCACTTTCAAATCAGTCAATCGGGATAAGTGGTCGGCGACCACATTTTTCGCCTCCTTTTTATCTCTAATCTCAATATCAAACTCCTGTAACAACAAAATCCACCTATTGAGTCTAGGTTTAGCATCATTTTTACTTAGGAGATATCTTATGGCCGCGTGGTTCGTGTAGACAATTATTTTCGATCCTACTTGGTAAGAATGAAATTTGTCAATGGCAAAAAGCACGACCAAAATCTCTTTCTCTGTGGTCGCATAGTTAACTTGCGCCTCATCTAGAGTCCTACTAGCATAGTAAATGACGTGCATCTTTTTATCCTTCTTTTTCCCCAATACCGCATCTATCGCATAGTCGCTGGCATCACACCTAATCTTAAAAGGATCATCTCAATTAGGGGGCTGCATTATAGGTGCCGAAATCAATGCCTCTTTTAAATCCGTGAAGGCTTTAAGGCATTCTCTATTAAAATTAAAGTCGACATCTTTCATCAATAGCCCGGTTAAGGGCTTGGTAATCTTAGAGAAGTCTTTTATAAACCAGCGATAAAAACCGGCATGGCCTAAGAAGCTTTTAACCTCCCTTACAATGGTAGGGGGTTTAGCTTTTCTATCACCTCAATTTGAGCCTTGTCAACCTCTATTCCTCTCTCGGACACCAAGTGTCCTAGGACTATGCCTTCCTTCACCATGAAGTGGCACTTTTCCCAATTTAACACAAGATTGACTTTGACACATCTCTCTAAGACCTTCTCAAGGTTCAACAAACACTCATCAAAACTACACCCGTAGACTGAGAAGTCATCCATGAAGACTTTCATGATATCTTCCAAAAAGTCAAAGAAAATTGACATCATGCAACACTGAAAAGTAGCAGGCGCATTGCAAAGCCCAAAGGGCATCCGCCGGTAAATGAATGTGTCGTAACGGCAAGTGAACGTCGTTTTCTCTTAATCACTAGGGTGTAAGAGGATTTGGAAAAACCCAGAGTACCCATCAAGGTAGCAAAAATGAGAATGCATGGCTAAGCGCTCAAGCATTTGGTCAATAAATGGGAGTGGAAAATGGTCCTTACGGGAAGCTTTGTTAAGCTTCCTATAGTCTATACAGATTCTCCATCTTGTGACGGTTCAAGTAGCAACTTGCTCACCCTTCTCACTCCTAATAACTGTCATCCCTCCTTTCTTAGGGACAACTTGGACAGGACTCACCACTTACTATCGGAGATGGGATAGATTATCCCGACCTCCAAGAGTTTAAGCATCTATTTCTTAACTACTTCTTTCATGTTAGGATTTATCCTCCTTTGATTTTCCCTAGAGGGCTTATAATAGTCCTCTAACATGATCTTATGCATACAAACAAAGGGGATAATCCCTTTTAAATCCTCTATGGTGTACCATATAGCTTTAGGGTACTTATCAAGAATAGCAAGGAGTTTCGCGGTCTCGGGCCTTCCAAGACCCGCATTCACTATCACAGGCTTAGTGGGTTCCCCACCTAGGAATTCATACCTAAGGGTTTAGGGAAGTTTTTTTAGTTTAGGTTGGGTTTTCTTGGATTCGGTCTCATCGCCTTGTGTCATAAGCGCTTCAAGGCTACGAGAAATGGGATTATGATCCACAAATTCCTCATTGACCTCAGACTTTTTTTGATCTTTTACGCTTTCGAACAAGCACACCTCCAAACTTTCGGGTGGAGGGAGTTCGGATGCGCTCTCTTTGACACAAACGTCGATAACATCGACAAGTGATTAGTGCATTTTAATGCATATTCTTCTATATTTGTACTTAGGAATTTCCTTAGTTTATTTCGTTTATTTTAGTGTTTTATTATGTTTTTATAATTAAGTCTTTGTTTGTCACTAATCTATTTTCGCAGCTTAATTTCAGCTTTAGCGGTTATTTGATACCTGTCCACTGTTTGGATCATAACTGAAGTTACGAGAATCGGATTTGCACGTTCTACTAGGCGTTGGAAAGCTAAGATAGAGAGCTACAAGTTTCATGTTTAAGGAAAGAGCTGATTCATACGGGAAGAGGGTCAAATAATTCGTTGAAGTCAGGATCCGAATTCTGCCTTTAGGAATATTTAGTTTTTGGGCCGGGTTTTTATGTTTTTCGACCCAGTTGGGTTAGAACCGGATTCTGTGTACTTTCCTATACCTAGTAGCAACCTTGCTACTGTTGATTACCTACCTACCTTCTTTTCAAGATTTTACTTTGCTTTTTACGATTGTAATGGAGAACTAATTCTCGAAGGCAAATCCTGCTGCTTACGGGTTTCATCGCTTTGAGGTTATTCTAATACCAATTTAAATTCGATTCCTTTCAATTCTTTTTTATGAAGTCATTTGCTTAATTTGATTACAATCGTTTGCTTAATTTGATTGTGTTTATAGGATAAAATTGATTAAATTCAATTGTATGCATGTTCCTAAATTTAATTGCGTGTTATCGTTTGCTTAATTCGTTAACTCGTCGTATTCTTAACCGTTTACTTAATTCGGTAAACAGGAACATAATTCGTATGATTTTGATAAGCGCTTGTCTGATTGATATCATAATCGAATATGATCGAATCCGCTTAGGGGTTGATGTTATAGTAACTGATGATCAGTCGGAATCCGCATCAGTAGGATTATCCGTTTTAGCTTAATTGATAATCACTTATTTTAATCATTTTTTTTATAATCACTTATTTTCTCATTATTTTTCTAAATCAAAACCAAAACTCCCCACTAAACCTTTTCTTTAGTTGGTTGAATCATACAAGAATCCTTGTGAGAACGATACTCGAGTTGTCGTTACCGTTACTACTGTTTTTCAAAAATACTCGATTTTGATCCGTGCGCGACAGCGAATCAAATTGGCGCGTTGCCGGGGCTTCTTGTTGATTTTAACCAAATTTAGAGTTTTAGTTTATAGTTTTGTTAGATTTTTTTATTTTTTTTTTGTGTTTTGTTTTTGCGTGTTAATTTTCAGGGTTGCAGTGCAGTGATAAGAGTTTCAGTCTGTCAGGTAAGTTTGAAAGCTACTGTTTCTATTCACCTCAAAATTTTTCCATAAAATCAGAAAAAAAATAGCTGAACAATACTCATTTAGAATAAAATTCTAAAAGATTTCGACCCACAAAATCGCAAATTCTGCGTTTTTCTATTTTATTTGATTTATTTTCTATTTTCATATTTTCAAAAAAATCCGAAAATTTTTGGATAGATTTATTCGAATTTGATTTGATTTTTAGTTATATTTTCATAATTTTTAGATTTTATTTTATTCGCTTTTCTATTTTTCCATTCTTTTTCTTAATAGGGGCATTGTTGGTATTTTTCTAATTGTTGCTGCATTACTGAATTAGTTATGTATTTTATTTTTGTTTGTTGATTTTTTTATTATTAAATCCAATATGACTAACCAAAGAACTCTTAGAGAACTTGCTGCACATGATATGAATTATAACGATTTATGTATTGAATATCCTACTATTACTGTACCTTTCGAATGAAATTCTGATTTAATACACTTGTTGCCAAGGTTTAATGGTCTTGCAGGTGAGGATCCGGATAAGAATATGAAGGAATTCCAGATTGTGTGCTCTACACCTTCCGAACCTTCACTAGAGGACCTTGTCAAGCAAATGGCTATAAATGATCTCCAGTTTCGACAACAAACAGATTATACTATTCAGGCTTTGCAGACACAGATTGGACAGCTTGCTACTTTAGTGAATGCCATGAAGCAAGCTCAAGAATCAAACCATCTACCTTCCCAAACAGTAGTGAATCCAAAAGAGTTATTTTCTGATTTAGTTGATGATACTTATTCTGAATTGTGTTCTGATTTTCCATCATTAGCAGATTTTGATGATACTTACTCTTTTGATTCATGTACCGATACTAACATTTGCTCTGTTTGCGCTGAGATTAATGCTGTCGTGCAGGGTGATGTTTTTCATGCAGATGAAGTTATAGATGAAGTTGTTTATGCAGCTGAAGCTCTTGACATCACGGCTGCCCCAACCTCACCGTCCATTGAACAACCTTTTTCCTTAGAGCTTAAACCACTTCATAATAATCTGAAATATGCTTATTTAGAGATGGATGAAAAGCTTCCAATTATAATTTCTTCTAACCTTGATTTTGATCAAGAAAATAAGCTTTTGCAGGTTTTGAAGAAACATAAGAAGGGAATTGGATGAACCTCGATGGAAGATGAAAGAAAAGCAGTGAGGCAGCCCCTTAATTCTTTGATTCTTGATGTTGTGAAAAAAGAGATCACGCTCACGTGCCCATTCGACACTTTTACTTATCGAATATTCTTCTTTGATCCTGGAATAAAAGGCGAAGGCACTAATAAATATTTCAAAGTCAATGGATGCTACCCAAAGTTACTTTATGACATCCCCACTTTGGAAGAGGAGCCTGCAGAAGATCTCTCTTTGGGAAAGGCTGCTTATGTGATCGCATATCCGCCTTAACTACTCGGGTGTGTTCTTTCCTTTCTCTCACTCTTATTTTATATTTTTGTTCTTTCATTGAGGACAATGTATGTTTTAAGTGTTGGGGAGGGAACCATTTCTTTATTTTGTTTTCTTTGTTTTGTTTTTTTTGTTTTTTTTCAATTTTCTCTGTTTTGGTTTTGTTCTTAAATAAAAAATTAATTTTTTTTTTACTTAGAAACACAATGCATCTTTTGAAATTTTTAGGCTATAGATTAATTTGAGGTTAGATTGTGGAGACTTGGGAAAAATTCATAAGATCGGTACCGTTTTAACATTTTATGTCTCCCAAATATAAAAATCGATTTAAATACTTGTTATGACATAGCCTTGAGTTCTCATCCTTTAATAGCTCTTAAGTAGTTTATCTAGCAGTCAGCACCATCTAAAAATCACACACTAATTAATTAAGCTGATGCAAATAAGTGAATGATCCCGTGCTTAATAAGAAATCTAAATAGGAATCCGCCTTTTAAGTTAGGTGACCCTCACCCGGTCACTTAGGCTAACGTTGTGAAACCTTAAAAAAAAGAAAAAAAAATATTGTTGTTGCTAATCTGGTTAATTTTGAATTGTTGACAAGATGTGGATCAGAGTCACTAACAAGCTTATTTACCATGTGTGTTAATAGATAACGGGCTTAATGTGATTGCATTAGAATGAAAGAGAGCAAGAAGGAGGATGAGTAAGTTAGGCTTAAGCATAATAACATGATTTGGATTGGTTTGTATAGGAGGGAGGTTTATGACCGCACAATTACGGATTTGTGTTCTTATGATAGCCTTATTGTGAAAAATTAGTACCTGTCGATACAATCTTGACTGAAGAAGAGATTGTGGCCTAGAATGAGTTTCCGGATGCTATTGTTTTTAATGAGTCTTGATACTATTTTGCTCGGAGTGCAAAAGTTCAAGTGTGGGGGAATTTGATTAGTGCATTTTAATGCACATTCTCTTATGTTTGTACTTAGGTATTTGCTTAGTTTATTTTGTTTATTTTAGTGTTTTATTATGTTTTTATAATTAAGTCTTTGTTTGTTGTTAATCTATTTTCGCAGCTTAATTTAAGCTTTAGAGGTTATTTGATACCTGTCAACTATTTGGATTATAACTGGAGTTAAGAGAATCGGATTTGCGCGTTCTACTAGGCGTTGGAAAGCTAAGACAGAGAGCTACAAGTTTCATGTTTAAGGAAAGAGCTGATTCGGATGGGAAGAGGGTCAAATAATTCGTTTAAGTCAGGACCCGAATTCTGCCTTTAGGAATATTTAGTTTTGGGCCGGGTTTTTTATGTTTTTCGACCCAGTTGGGTTAGAACCGGATTCTGTGTACTTTCCTATACCTAGTAGCAACCTTGCTACTATTGATTACCTACCTACCTACCTTCTTTTCATGATTTTACTTTTCTTTTTACAATTGTAATGGAGAACTAATTCTCGAAGGCAAATCCTGCTGCTTACGGGTTCCATCGCTTTGAGGTTATTCTAATACCAATTTAAATTAGATTCCTTTCAATTCTTTTCTATGAAGTCATTTACTTAATTTGATTGCAATCGTTTGCTTAATTCGATTGCGTGTTATCGTTTGCTTAATTCGTTAACCCGTCGTATTCTTAACCGTTTGCTTAATTCGGTAAACAGGAACATAATTCGTATGATTTTGATAAGTGCTTGTCTGATTGATATCATAATCGAATAGGATCGAATCCGCTTAGGGATTGATGTTATAGTAACCGATGATAAGTCGGAATCCGAATCAGTAGGATTAGCCGTTTTAGCTTAATTGATAATCACTTATTTTAATCATTTTTTTATAATCACTTATTTTCTCATTATTTTTCTAAATCAAAACCAAAACCCCCCACTAAACCTTTTCTTTAGTTGGTTGAATCATACAAGAATCCTTGTGAGAACGATACTCGAGTTGTCGTTACCGTTACTATTGTTTTTAAAAAATACTCGTTTTTGATTCGTGCGCGACAGCGGATCAACAAGACAACAAGAGTCTCTAAAAGAATGATTTTTCATGAGTTTTTCTAGAATGAACTCAATCTTTTCCTCTCCAACCTCAAAAGTCAAGTTCCCTCTCTTAACATCGATGGTGGCCCCGGCCGTAGCTAGAAAGGGCCTTCCTAGGAGTATCGAAATTTGAGAATTCTCTTCGATATCCATGATAACAAAGTCAACAGGAATATATAACTCTCCTATTCTTACTAGAACATCTTCCAACACACCAATGGGATACTTAACCGACCTGTGTGCAAGTTGTAGTGAGATATTGGTCGGTTTCATCTCCCCCATGTCTAATTTCTTACAAATAGATAAGGGCATTAAGCAAACACTAGCCCCCAAATCGCATAAAGCTCTCTCAAAGTTCATGGTTCCTATTTGACAAGGGATGGAGAAACTTCCTGGGTCTTTTAAATTTTTGGGAAACATGTTTTTAACCACAACACTGCTATCAAGAGTCATGGCCACAGTTTCATGATCCTCAAATTTCCTTTTGTTAGAGAGGATATCTTTTAGAAACTTGGCATAGGTGGGCATTTGGGATAATCCCTCGATAAAGGGCACATTGATGTGGATCTTTTTAAGGAGTTCTACAAACTTTTTGATTTGAGCCTCTACCTTGGCCTTCGCAAATCTTTGCGGAAAGAGAATAGGTGGTTTGTACAGAGCAGTGTCTACATATGGTGCCTCCTTCTCAACTTCGTCAACATTGTCCTTTTCAGGAGGTGTCGGCTCACTAACCTCGATTTCCTCAACATTCTTACTAGTACTACCCTCAACTTTTTTTTCCTTTTTCTCTATTGTCCCCCTTTTCCTTGGGGTCAACTGAAGGCTTACCACTTCTTTTTGTCACAACATTCATTTGTCCCTTAGGATTTTGCCCGGGTTGCCCCGGAAATGATCCTCGAGGGAAAGAAGAAGAAGCTTGTTGTTGCGCAACTTGGGAGATTTGAGTCTCCAACATTTTGTTATGGGTGACAATGTTTTCCACTTTGGTGGTCAGCTGCCTAAATACCTCATTAGTGTGAAGGTTTTGATTCCTAAAGTCTTCGTTTTGACGTGTCTGCGTCATCACAAAATTTTCCATTTGAAGTTCTAAGTTGGACTTCTTAGGGGCAGCTGCCACAACTTTTTGGAAACCCGGAGGTCCCGCAGCTTGTTGTGGTTGGCTGTTTTTGTAGGAAAAGTTTGGGTGGTCCCGCCACCCAGGGTTGTAAGTATTGGAGTAAGGATTGTTTTTCTGATTGTTCAGGTAATTAACATTTTCCATAGTAGATCCTCCGGCAAGAATCATTTGGAAATCACCACCGGTATGCCCATTCACTCTGCAAATCTCACAGTTGATTAAAGCGGGGGAAACGGAAGCAACAAGGGTAGGGGCAACATGAATGATGCTTAATTCATCAATTTTCTTATAAAGTGAATCAACCTTAGCATTCATGTGATCAAAGGCATTCACCTCATACATCCCTCTAGTTTTCGGGGTGGCTTTAGCGGCAACTTGTAGCACACTTCCCCAGGAATGATGGTTTTTGGCCATCTCCTTAATAAGGTTATAAGCTACGTCCTTAGGACTGTTCACGAAGGCTCCGCCCAAATCCGTATCAAGGGTCAACCTAGTGGAGTGTAAAAGACCGTTATAAAAGATGTGGATAATCATCCACTCTTCAAGCCCATGAAAAGGGAAAAACCTTAACAAATATTTGAAACGCTCCCAAATATCGAACAAAGACTCCCCGTCCTCTTGCTTAAAGTTGTTAACCTCATTCCTTACCTGAGTGGTCTTACTTGGCGGAAAGTATCGAACATGAAAGGCGACTTTCAACTAAGGCCAAGAAGTGATAGTGTTGGCAGGTAGAGATTGGAGGCAAGCCCGTGCTCGGTCTCTTAGGGAGAAAGGGAAAAGTCAAAGGCGAATGACGTTCTGGTCGACGCCATTTGCTTTCACTGTACCACAATTGTCAACAAATATCGATAAGTGAAGGTTTGGGTTTTCCGAAGGTAATCCAGAAAACTGGTTTTGCTGAACCATTCCTATCAACGATGACTTAAGTTCAAAATTGTTTGCCTCGATAGGAAGGTGTACAATGCTACAATACAGTTCCTCATCGGTAGGAATCGTGTAATCCTTCAAAGGTTTGGCATCAACAGGGGCAGCCATCGCAGGCTGTCTTTGAGCTCGGCGTCGTTCTCGTAAGACACGCTCGATCTCGTCAACGGGTTCAACTTAATTATTAGCAGAATGCGTTCTTCACATAAACAGAAAAATAAGACCCCAGTCTCTACGATGATGAAATAGAAATCCAATATTAACGCTATCGGTCCCCGATAACGGCGCCAAAAACTTGACACGCCGCAAGCGCACGACTAATGTCAGAGTACTAAAAAGAATGTCAAACCACAAGAACCAATGGTTAACTACCAGTTTCTATTTTATCGATGTAAAGCTAGAGCAATCGAGAGGTTGGAAACAGACAAACTTAAGTCAAAAAGCACTTAAGCTAAAACAACTTATTTGAATACGCACTTTTGAAAATAGCATAAATGAGTAAAAGTTGGAAAAATAATCAAAACAAGTAGGACTTAGGGTCATAATCCCTTACTCTAACATCTCTATATGATTAAATTAGTCATGCTACAGGGATTTTCACGCGAATTATAGAAAGTAATAGATTTTGTAGATAACATCTGCTTTCGCCAGTGTGTTATCTTGGTTTTGATAATAAATTCATCAGCGTTCGCTTATTCGAAGTTTAATGATCGAAACTTCATTATTATCGTGCAGTCTATTATGATGGAACATTTCTCAACCTCTTCCGAGTAATATCGTAACATCGGAATTAGTTGTTTAAAAATATGTTTTCGGTTATAGATACAAGTCCTTTCGGAACATTATCAATGCTTAAGAACTTTCCACTTTCGTAACAAAGTTAGATAAAAACTCAGACTTTCAAAATAAAAAATGGTTCAATACTTGTATCATATAAAGATTATCCTATAGAGAGTCATGAGTTAGGTCTCATGACCCTTAATCCTTAAGGGACTACTTACTCATGGTGAGAAACGACATAAACAAAGAAATCATACAATTCATAATCATAATAATAACAAAAATGAAAGGAATAGAAAAACAATTGGAATAACCTAAATAAAAGTACATGCAATAGATGAAGGGAAAAAGGAAGGATCCAAGTGCCCCAAGAGACTTTTACAGCAAAATGAAACTTACAGAAGAAAAAACGTAGTAAAAATTCGATCCCTCAACTCTTTTCTAAAAGAGTTTTATATAATTAATAAAAAATATGAAAATAAAATTATTCAATTCCTTGTTACACCAAATCTCTCAAAACTTAAATGTGCCACAGATCCTAATCCACAGCAAAGCACACCGAGAAAGGAAACAAAAAGTTGATTTTTCGCACTCCTGTTACAAGATGTAACACACGTTACGGGCACCCATAACAGACCTCAGGTTTTTGGCCCAGGCGCACAAAAAAGGGGTCTTCAGGCTGCAAGTTGTTACGGGCCGTAACATGTGTTACCGGCACCCATAATAGACTCTTGGTTTTTGTACCGAGGACTTCCGATTTTTGCGCTTTTCTTTGTTTTTCATCCTATTTGATCCCCTTTTCTTCCTGTACGATCATATGGACCTGAAAATGACAGAAACATAATACCAAGGCATAATATGTAGAAAAAGCAAGGAAAAGTATGCGAAACATAATGAAATGATACGGAAAAATGCTAATAAAAGCGATACAAAACACACTTATCAGGAACAACATCATTGAAAGAAATGTAAACAATATTTTAATTCAGTAATACATGATGTTTAGTAAACGCAAGAACGAAGGACCTTTTAAGGAAATCCTTAATGTCAGGTAAGTATTCATTGATGTGCAACTTAGTTACATTGAATGTGTTTGAAACACACAAAGGATAATTTCTTGCATGGATAATGAAATAATAAATCAATGGTTATGTTATGAACAAATTAAAACCCCAACTTCTAAAATAATAAAAGTATCATATACCCTCCTCTTTAACTTTTCCAAATTGCAAAATGAGAATTTTTGGTAACGAAGCATCCTTCACATTTTTCATGTATTCATCGAACTGTAAAGCATAACCTTCCTACAAAGTACAATGAACCGTGTTATTACGGCAAATATAGAAAAGAAGATGGTTACAACAAAATAAAAGGGTGAAGACTGAACAATATAAGTTATAAAGGTGCCGTAGTTTTCCAAACATACCCCAATTCTTTCAAGACTAAATTAATTTGTTGTTTCTTGGACCCACTTTGTAATTGTGTGTATCCAATTTCTGTGACCATCCCAATAAAATCTGCAACATACCATTGGGTAAACAAAACACACGTTATAAGACATAATGATATAAAATAATGGAATATATTTTTCCAACATATGGGTCCAAGCACACCTATTAGAAGATCCCTTTACCACTTTTCACATATAATATCAGCAAACGGTGTGAACTTCATAATTTTTGGAGGTATGTCGTGCTTATTTTTGTCGTAAACAGAGGTACCACCAGTGAAAACCAACACATATTTGTGGTCAGAGGGTTTGAACAAAAATTCATTCAAGATGACTTGGAAATTTGCAATGGAATAAGTGTTATTCACAGATAAAACAGATTCAAATGCTTGTTTAAACATTGTTGGAACTTTGACATGAATATTTGAACCCTGCAACAACAACAATGGGATGTTCAGATATCTTTTAGATGAAATTAATCGTTAAACATGCAAACAAAATCCTTTCAAAATGTAAGCATCACTCATAATGCAAAAAAGGTAACATGCAGAAAATACATGAATGGCTTACCTAAACATGAAAACAGACAACTTTATAACGATTAAAGGTACAATGTACATGTTATTTAACATATGAAGTGAAGTGAAGGTCGTTGCATACGAAAACCCTAAAGGTACAATCAACTTGTACTACAACAAATGAAGTTTACATGAAGAAAAAAAACCTGTTTATCAACCACAATCATCTCAAAGTGATCCTTATTCTTTGAAAAAACGCTCCATTTGTGATGGATTCTGACCGCAATCTTCCAAAACTCCTTGCTGTCATTGATATCTTTGATCATTGCAAAAGGTCTTGCCAATGTAGGAGATGATTTCTGTAACACCCTTTTCTACCCCCACAAATGTTGCAGCAGAAACAACTCGATTATCAGAGTAAAACATCAAAAACCACCTCCAAAGGGTGCACATTTCTCAATTAATTCAAATAACACATTTGCCCTATAAAAAAAGGGTTTTTCCTCAAAATAAATCAAAAGCCTTCACATGGCAGCGGAACTCAAAATTCTCAATTAAAAGGTTTTCAACAAACATCGTATTAGTCAAAAATAAAACCACATCATCAAATGACAACAAAATAAGGAAACAACATAGTTCGACTCAAAGGACCCCATCCCGATGTTACACTATCAGAGCAAGACCCTCTAAAATCGACCAAAAGCAAATAAACTTCAAGGTCCTCGAAGGCATCCACAGCTAAACCTGATCACCTGCACGTTACCCACGTGGAGGCAACATTCAAACAGGCAGGGTGAGTAATCACAATTCATAATAATCATTATAAAACAAGATATACATAAAATGGCATTATCTTCGTATACAACATCTTCAGGTTCATCACAAGGAAACATCAAAATCACAAACAACATCATAAAATACAACAATGCCAATTAGATGCAAATGCACAACAAGACTCATGCATGTGGTACCAATCGTCATAATCGATGGACACTAAGCCATCACCCCTCCAAAGATCCTCGTCAATAGGATCGATCCCGCAATTGGAATCGGAGCACGTCATAATTACCTCATATCCGCACAATGGAAACGAAGCGTCGCCACAGAGTATGCATATGAATGTATGATACACAACATCACTAATCATCATCATCAAATAAACATCATAATGTGCATCATCATTCATCAATTCTCATATACGTCATGTCATCACATGTTCATAAAAAAATCACCAAAACATCATCATAAAATCATCAGTAACGTCATGGAAAATCATCATAAAAAATCACAGCACCAAAACATCACAACAACACAGCAGCATAAACAAAATTTTGCGAACAGCAGCAGTTCGCTCCAGGATTCGCTAGGCGAACTAGTTTACTGGGACCTTCACTTTGCGAAGCGGTTAGCGAGTCCCACAGTCACCACACTAAAACACCAGAAAACACCATCTGTCATACTCGCTGGTTTATTCGCTTTGCGAGGCTTCCAGCGAATTCCCAATTCCACTCCAGAATCATCCCAGTACGCACACTCATGTAATCGCGCATTCGCTGCGCTGCTCGCTTTGCGAGTCTTGGAGAACATTTGCCTTGCGAGTCTTGGTGAACATTCGCCTTATGAAGGAATGGTTCGCTTAGCGAACCTGCGATACAGTAAATCGCTGCTACGTATCAGTAGCATCACAGCCCCAAAAGCACCTGCGATTTCAACCTCAATTCACCCCATAACATCCCTACAACAATCCTAACGTATCACGAAAATTGAAATTCTGGTATCAGACGTGTGATGTTAAGGTGCGATGTCACAACAACACACTCTGCACAATGGACAAAATAAACAGCAGAATAACACAGCAAATTGTTCACCCAGTTCGGTCTAACTACCTACGTCTGGGGGCTACCAAGCCAGGGATGAAATTCACTACTTGTAGAATTAATTTACAGACTCAACAACCCAGTTGACAATCTCCTAAACTTAATTCCTACTAGTGACTTCCTACCTAAGAAACCACTTAGATATGAGAACACTACTCAATCTCTACAACACTTCAGTGAGATAATTCAAAGATCACACACTTTGAATAACACTACTTGATTCTGCTTCATAGCTTTGATCAAGAACAACTCGAAACAATACTACCAATTCACACTAGAATGGTTTACAAATCATAAACGAAGACACAAACGACAATCAGTCTTTAGCTCACTTTCTTCGTCACTTTTCTTTAGTACTGGTGCGCTTTATATAGCTCCTTGAATTAGACTTGGACCTGCTACAATATCTGACCTGATTTGTTATTTAAAAATGAATATTTAAAACAGATTTTCTCCTAAAATCTTTTTAAATCTTCAACCTTTTAAATCTCCTACAAATATGCACCAGATCTCCTATGCAGCAAAGAATATCTAACCCAAGATATTCGCATCCAATGAGACAGCTTGCTCTCCACAATTCCAGCTAACACGCAACCCTAACAACATCACAACTTGATGTTATTAATTCTGCAGATCTAATGTCACAACATCGGACATGTGACATCAGACATCCAAACTTCAGCAATTTAAACACTTAACACAGCCCAGTGTTAAGACTCAATGTTGCAACATCACCACCTTGACATTAACATTGAACATACTTTGTTTTACCCAAAATTCCAGCCAATCCAAGAACTAACAATCTCCCCCTTTGGCTAATTTTGGCTAAATCAATCTCTGCACCTTCAGAGACTTCAGCAGCGGAAAAACTTCAAACAATGATTTTGAAACTCCAAACAGTAGCAGCATCTTCAATTCACTTCACAAAACTCGGGTGCATCACCAAGTTCAACAGCTACACTCTTCAAACATTCAAGCACTCTTCAAACATTCAAATAACTGCACATATTTCATTATTAGCAGCAATGAGCACTCCCCCTCAATGCAAAAGCCAGCATAGCAGCTGTTCAGCATTTTAGCAGTTTCTCCCCCTTAATATCTGCACTACTGTACTATAGCAAGCAAATTCCTTTGACAACAACTCTTTCGACAGCATTTGACATTTGTACTTTCGGCTTTCTTTCTTTGGCTACTTCAGCATTTGACATTTGTACTTTTGGCTTTCTTTCTTTGGCTACTTCTCCCCCTTTTTAGCCACAATTAGACAAGCTTCAATCAGAAGCCCTATTAACTATAGTTAGTACTACCCTAGCTCTCATTGTTAGCCTCACAGTTAGCAACCAGGCAAACAAATCATAGAAGAGAATAACATAAAAAGGTGCATATAACAACACAATATTCAAATTACATAACCAGCATAGCAAGTGCAAAACAACAAAAAAACTAAACTATTATCTAATAACAGTAGATGGAAGTTAGTCTTCATCTGAGCTGGTACCATCAGCATCTTCATCACCTTCATCTGACCCGGAATCCTCAGTATCGCTATTCACATTATCTTCCCCCTGTTCCAAGTCTTTGATCATCTGCTCAATCTTCATTTTCCTAACAGTGCTGGTTCTGATAACCATATCAAGATCCTTGTAGGTTGCCTTTAATTCTTCAATCAACTCAGATTTTGTACTGACCTTCTTAACCCCAGAACTTGATGTTGTAACAATGTCTGGAACATGACTCCCAGCAAACTGTTTGGGATGCAAAGATAAAGCGGACTCCCTCTTACATGCTACCTCTGTACTGGTTAAGATTCTAGGATGTTGATCTAAGATCATTCCACAGATAAGGGAAGGGAATGATATAGGCATTTTGATAGCATTGGTGGCACCATGCTTCACCACTTGATCAAATATATAGCTTCCATAGTTGAACTTGACCTTTTTCCCAACAGCATAGATGAACCTTCCTAATCCCACAGTTATGGTGGTTTTGTGATTAGTAGGTACCCAGTTAGCAGCACCAATTATGTGCAAAATAGCATACTTGATACTGAGTTTCTAGCTGTCAATTTATTTTTCAGTGGCCACACCTTAACTTGAGTGGCAGTAATTTCTCTACACACTTCATTATCAGTTACTTCCAGCTCACACCCCTCTTGTTCATCTCTTCCCAGATATTTATTGATGGTACTAGGAGAGAAGTCAATACACTGCCCCCTAACAAACACCTTCATGTAGTTCACACTTCTATTGTCAGAAATGTCTCTGGGGATGTTGACAACAAATTCCTTAACAAGTCCACTATAGCACTTAGAGAATCTGGTCACAGTCTTTAACAGTCCAGCAAGATGAATGAGGTCCATAATTTCTTTCATCTCCAAGACATCCTTTCCAAGCTCCCTTTCCAGAGCTAATCTCCTTTGGCATACAAATTTCCACAAGGGAGCACTGCTAGCATAATGAAAGGATATGTTGTCCACTGGCACTTCAGGGACCTTATCAGAGATTCTTTTTAAAATGGTCTTTCTGACTGGTGTGATGTCATGGACATCTTCCTCAACATCATCCTCAGATTCAGTTTCTTCTCTAATCTTTCTCCTTTTGGAGGATGTAACAACCTTGCTCCAAGGTTTAGTGGGACCAATAACAGTTTTCTTCTTGCCATCAATAGACTTCTTTGGAGAGGATTCATCAGTATTTCCTTTCCTTGTCTTTAGTCTCTTGGCAATACTTGGAACAACATTTCCAATGACTTCATTATCAGATAAATCAACCACATTGATCACATCCTCATTCTTTTCTTCTCCAGGAATAGTTCTAACATTAATATCCTCATGCACATCATCTTCTTCCCCTCCTATTTCAGAATCTTCAATGACAGACATAGCAAGTCTATGAAGATCAGACTCAACTCCTTGCATGTCTACATTTTCTGCCGTCATCTGATTCAATGGTATAGAAATTCCTTTCATAGGTATACCTTTGTCCAGTATTTTGGTAGCCAGATTACCCATACTCTTGTCAACATCAAACTTTTCTACCACAGTTTGAGACGTGGATGACCTAGGTGTTGATTTATCAATAAATAGGATACTAGTAACCAGCTTCTTTGTTTCAGTGTCTTTAAAGGTAGTTGCGGCCCTTTTAGAAGCAAGTTTAGAAGTGTCATACCCCAAATTTTGACCACTAAGATTTCCCATCATTGTGCAAATCATCATCACAATATGGATGAACCATCATGCCTCATCAAATGCCTCAAGGGTTGTTGAGCATTCACTACAATCAAAATTAGGGTTTCAAGCCCTCTCTGAGTGCTTAGACAAAGGATCAATCAAGGAATGACATGAACTTCAACTTGTCTAACCTCTCAAACATCGAGAATGGAAAAAAGGACTCCCACTTCAAGGATCAAGCACAAGGATGCTCCCTTCTAGGTGGATCAAGCCTCAAGATCGACAGTGTCACCAAATTAGGGTTTTGGTCGACCAGGGCCTCCAAATGGAAATTTTTCATCTGGGCACAAGCCAATGATCCAAAACACAACCTAATATACTCCATGGAACCTCATGTACCCAATCATCAAGTCAATTTTGCCTCAAGGGATGCATACATAAAAAATCAGGAATTAGGGTTTCTTGACCTAATTCACCCCTAAGTTGACTTTTAGGGCAAATCATGAGCCAATACCTCAAGAGAGGGTTTGAGGGTCTTTAATGAACTATATTGATCCATTTGGAACAATGGATTAATCCAAGAAGCTTGAGCAACAAGTCTCAATTTCATCTGCACCACAGTTAGGGTTTTAAGGAAAAAGTCAACTATAACTTTGACTTTTGACCAGGACATGCTCCCAAGCCCTAAGACATGATTCAATATACCCTATGACACCCATGGAACATGTCCATCAAGTTTGATTTAGGTCAAGGACATGATTTCCTGAAGAATTGCACAGTTTGGAATTCATCTGATAAAAAGTCAACTGTGCCAAAAAGTCAACTTTGACTTTTTGAGATTTTTCACCAAAATGGATTTTTAACCCTAAAATGATGTTAATGTATGATTTGAATCATCATTCATCAAGAAAAATCAAGAAAAGTTGGATAACTTGTAAAAGGGGTAACCATAAAAACTTAGAAAATTTTCTAAGTTAAAAATAAAGTGACAAAGGTACCAACTTTGGAGGACCATAACTCCTAAACCACGAGGCCATTTTTTCTCATCCAAAGATGGATTTGTAGCCCTCATTACCCTCTACAAAAAATTCAACTAGACCTAAGTCCAATTCATTAAGAATTTTGAGTTATGGAGTGATCAAAATGGCTGAAAAATGAAAATGTCACTTTTTCCAACACTTAGTGAAATTTTCACTAAGTCAGAATCTGTCTTCATTTTTTTCCAAATGTAGGGGGATTTTTCACTTGGATTCAAAAGAGATCAAAACCAAACATGTTCAAACAGTTGTTGTATCATGTAAGGGCTTTCCAAAATGACCAAGAACATTGCCAAATTCCATTTGAGTCATGAGATATGACATTGGAAAGTCACCTTGCTGAAATCTGTCAAGGCAAGGCAGAATTTGTAATTTTGCTCGATTTGCCAAAATCAGCCAAATTCAAATGCTCCTATCCACTTGGACACCTCAGAGGATTGAATCTAAAGGGGACAATCACTGAGCCAAGCCTCCAAAGTCCATGGAACAAGAAATAGCATGTTGAACCTAGAATGGCCAAAATAGGGACAAGACTCCAAATTTGGATTTAAGCATTCAATGGAAGCATCAAGGTGGCATGGACTGAGCCATTCTCATCTGAAATCAGTCAAGACTTATACAAGACTAAGGGAACCAAATCTCTGTGCCTTAACCTCTAGTCAATGGCTAGAGGAGACTTGGATTTTCATTTGCCAACATTGGCCAAACCTACTTAGCAGATGCCATTCACTATTCCTTGCAAAAAAAATTGCTCTACTATAAATAGAGCTCAGTTGTGATCAGTTTGAGTACACCAAAGCCATCTAACAGATGCTTTCCTCAAAATCTCTTTCTCTTGGCAAAAATGCCTTTCTTAGCAAGGTAGCTATCGGGTTTTGAGTTTGAGAGCTTTTCCAATCAAACCAATCACTCACACACCTCACATACATCATATAGAAGTGATCCAAACACTCACATAACATCTGGAACACAGATTTCACAAAATCACCAGCCAATTGCTCAAGTTCTTGACAATTTTGCAGTTGAGGTGCCATCTTCAATTCCAAACCATTTCAATCCATTCCAAGCACTCAGACACATCACTTGGTACCTAGGGAAGCTATCCACACCATTGGAACCTAGCTGTAACACCTCCAACACAAATCACGATCACCAGCTGCAAGTGGTAAGCATGAGCTCTTCTAACTCTATGATCCACACAATTTTTGCTGCACAATAATTTGGCCATATGTTCATAATCATGCATGGAATGTTTCCCCTCAATTAATTGCATTATTTGAATCGTGTATCAAAAATCCTAGCCTTCATGCAGAAATTAGGGTTCTTGAGGATTTTTCATGATTTCTTGTTATATGTTTAATTTAAATGAAATTAATGGACATAGACATGATCGTGAGGTTGAGACGAGCATAATGATATGTGGATTGCATGTTATAATCAAGTATTCAAGGAGATTGGATAGAAAATGCAAATCAGCCAAACCCAGAACACGTGCGTGTTCTTCAGCTGTTCTTGGCGCCTTTTTCGAATTTTCAAATATTTGAATTTTGTGATTTTCTTCCATTGATTCAAAAATTAATTTCTCTCTGAGTTTTAATGATTTTGAGTTGATTCTTTTTTTAATAATTCACAAAAATGTTAAAATATTTTATTTTCCCAAAAAATCCCAAAAATATTATTTATTTCATATAATTGATATTTTTGCAAAGAATTAATATTTTAATTGTTTTTGACATTTTAAATATTTTTTCTACATTGATTTTAATGCTTTCTAATTATTTTGTAGGTCAATACTTAATTTTTGAAGCATTAATCCAAGATCACAATTTGTTTTTCATATGTTAAACAATTTTGATCATTTGAATTGAATTTTTATTCAATTAAATACATTTTTGAAAACAAATTAGGGTTTTGGATTAATTCAACCCTCATAAATCATTTTCAAAACTTTTTGGGCCTCTAATAGAGTGCAAGACCCAATCCTTTTTTGACCAAATCATTTTTGGGCCTCAGTGTATTGTATAAGTCCCGATACCCTAAAAAACAAACGGCGCGATCGTCGCCTTTTCAAAATAACCCTGAGCCTCTCCTTGAGCTATAGGACCCATTCAAAACACTTTGGGCTTCTATTAGAGTGTAAGACCCAATCCTCTTTTAACCAAAACATTTTGGGTCTCACTTATTGTATAAGTCCCTCTGCGTTAAAAGAAAACCTCGGCGCGATCGCCATTTTAAACGAAAAATCATCTGGGCCTACCCTCGTGTTATAAGCCCCGCTCTTTTTCTTTAAAACTTTTTGGGCCTCTTGAGAGAGTGTAAGACCCACCCCTTTGTACAGAAATCAATTTTTTGGGCCTCATTCACTTGTATAAGTCCCTCTGTACAAATTCAATCAGTGCGCTCACTGATAAAACCCTGGGCCTCTCCTTGAGCTGTAAGCCCCAAATCTTTCTTTTTTAAAGTACTTTCTCCTTTGATTTTGAATATACTATTGTTTTCAATCTTTCTTTGTTGAACAACTAACCAAACAGCATGGAAGCTCTACAACCGAGTAAGTGGTTATTGCTTTCATTTACCGCTTTCATATACATATAACTGTATTGTGGGGCTGTTTCACTGTAAGTCTTCTTTCATAAACTCATATCAACTGTGTAATAATAGTATAGATATTTAGAGTTTCCCCGGCAACTACGTCTAGAACTAGGTGACGCCGTTTCGTTTATTCATAGAAATAAACAACTAGATCCCCAATAGGATCACCAGATACAGTCTTCTCTTCGGCTGTCCTCATTAGGAATTGTCAAGAAACTCTACTCCCCAAGATGAATGTATTCTCCGTGAATGGCATCTTTGAGTTTCTTCCAAATTCTCGAACTTTCCTGACTTTGATCTATTCTCGGTGAATAGCATTGCCTTGAATTTCTCTGGGTTTGGGGACCCACAGGCTTCTTAAAAGCATCAGCTTCCTCTTGGGCATCGTACAAGGACCCTCAGGCTTCCTAAAAGCAACCCCGCCTCCTCTTAGGCTTAGTACAAGGACCCTACAGCTTCTTAGAAGTATTCACAGCTTCCTCTTAGGCTTCGTATAATGATCTCTTCCTTCGGGAATGATAGCCTCCTCTTGGGCTTAGTACAAGGACCCGTCGGCTTCTGAAAAGTTTCCAGCCTCCTCTTGGGCTTTGTACAAATTGTCCCAACGACCTCCTAGAGGTATAGGAACAGAACTTAGTCATCTTCATAGAACAGTCCTGTCATAGAGTCTACTACTGTTTCTCAAAGCATGGTACAAAAGATGAAACTCTAGACTTAGACAGTTTAATCTCCTTGAGTCTCAAAGATATTCTCAAGCACCCTTCGTTAAATAGGAAGGAAACCCGCAGACTCGGACAGTCAATACCCTTTGGATTTCCCGCTTCCTCAAAGAACAAGAATAACCCGGATCCTTGAATCAAATCCATGAGTACAGTGTTGCTCATATAAGAACTGATTTTCTCTTTAAAATCAGTATACTGGACCCGTCACTTAACTGAAACAGTAACCTTAGCCTCCTCTTGGGCTTTGTACAATGAGTCTCCCCAGCGGAGTCAAACAAAGTTTAGCCTCTCTCTCGGGCTTTGTACGAGACACATAAAAGACTCCCTCGTTGAGTCAATCACCCTTTTCGCCTCCATCTCGGGCTTTATACGAGATACAAAAAGGTTCTTATTGGGCCAAACAAATTTTAGCCTCCATCTCGAGCTTCGTACGAGATACAAAAAACTCTCCTGTTGAGTCAAATAGCCTTCATCTCGGGCTTTATACGAGATACCAAAAGACTCCCTCGTTGGGTCAAAAACCTTTTAGCCTCTCTCTCGGGCTTTGTACGAGACACATATTAGCCTCCTCTTAGGCTTTGTATAAGAAAACCACTGGTTAATCCAATTAACCTTTTAGCATCAAACCTGTGCCTCATTCACAGTACACAAACATCAACAACTCTTTCCCCTTGATCTAATTGCTGTAAGCGGCAAGCCTCTGGATCATCTACATCCATGCCACTGTCCCTCTTTTAGCATGAGAAATTCCTAAGGAAAGATAGCATTACTCTACACTGAGTTAAAGTCTTCTCCTTCAGGTTAAAATCCCCTATAAAGGAAATTATGGCATTGCTAGGATTCGCATATCCCAGTTAAAGTAATTCTCCTTTATAACCAGTCACCCAACAGTTGTGATAGACAAACCCTTCTTTAGAGATGACAAATTCTCTCTAAAGTCGAGGTCCTTCAGCTTCACGTCTTGGGCTTTGAACAAGACACAAATAGACTTTTCAGCTTCACATCTTGGTCTTTGAACAAGATACAAACCACCTTTCGCTTCACGTATTGGGCTTTGAACAAGACATCAAAAACACCCATTTAATAGGAGGAACTACGAACGCTCTGATTTCCCTATTTCGGTAAACGGGAATACGTAGGCATAAGATTGAAAGAAAAATCTTAGCGAGCACACTAAACAAAAAACCCAAAATCCCATACTCTCATGTATCTATCAAAAAACATCAGTCCTAACATCCTAACCCTTGTTCCCCGCTATAAGGTCCTAGAAAGAGAGAGATCAGTATTGGCAAAAATACAAATAACCAGTACAAAGGCCCCCCACATTGATAGCATTCGTAACCTAACAGACCGCTGTTTAAACTGAGTATGCAAAGCAGGGTTAATTGGAGACATCTATTTCCCTTCCTTCATCAGCTTTAATAGGATAAAAAATGAATCGACCTGTAGTTTAAGCTCAACCGCAGAGGGCGACCAGCGCTTAAGAACCGCGTCCAAAATCGCTCGCTACAAAAAAATGGCGCCCACCGTGGGGCATTTTCGTCTCTGTTTTCTTCCTTAACCTTTTTTCTTCACTTGTGTGATACCACAGATCGGGGCTTCCGCCGGGGAACCCATTTTCTGTCAGGAACTTAGGATTCATAGCTTTAAAGGTCTAGGATGTTTAGGACAAATATATATACTGCTTTTCCTAATTGCTATACGTGTTTATTTTTCTGCTAATGGGAATGCGGGTGATGCCGTATGTGGAAAGATTGAGTATACACTTAAGATAAGTGATGGCGACGGGGTCGACCATCAACCTCAGTGGAGGCTGACCAACGCAACCTATTCTCTCACTTAGACAATGGGCCAGTTGTTAAGTCTGAGAAGCTGAGGAGCCAAACCCTTTCGTAGTGCGGAAACTATTGGAAATAGTTGTTACGCGATACTACCCTCATTTGAGGCTGGTGATCTATTCTCGGTGAATGGCAGTTACTCTAAGATTGCACTACAACTCGCTGGCAATCCGCTTGTTGTTTTGCTTTCCTGGGAGGAGCTGATGATAATGAGTACAGGTACCAAAATCACCCTAGTATAAACCTTTGGGGATGGGTAGAGCCTTGACTTCATGACAACGACCCTTTGACCCCATGTTTTTTCTATGTTTTTGTGTGCTGCATTCATGCATTCATTTAAAAAAACATTAAAACATTCAAAAAACTTCTCTTCTAGTCTCTCTGTTTTTCAAATTAAACTAAGACTGTGATTGCAAATATCAGAGAAAAGGATTGCACTGATGGATTTTGGTAGAAGGAGAACTCATAAGTACACCTTCAGGATTCCAAAGTTAGAAGATTTGAGAAGGTTGGTGAGGATGATCACTAACCCTGAGGCTTTCAGAGCCAAGCACGGAGGTTTGCTACCACTATTAAGAGTCCATGTGATTGAGGGAATCATGGATGCGCTCATTCAGTTTTATGATCCAGTTTATCACTGTTTCACGTTCCCGGATTACCAGTTTGCACCAACGCTGGAGGAGTATTCTCATCTGATTGATTTACATATCACTGATCAAGCTCCATTTTCTGGACTGGAAGAAATTCCAAAGAATCAGACCATTGCAAGAGCAATTCATTTGGGCGAGTCTGAGGTCAGGACTCACCTAACCACTAAGGGTGGCATCTAAGGTTTGCCAGCCCAGTTCTTGACAAAGAAGGCCCTATATTTTTCCAGTATAGGGAACGTGACTGCTTTTGAAAGCATCTTTGTCTTGCTCACCTACGGGTTATTTTTGTTTCCCAACATCAATAACTTCATCGATATCAACTCCATTAAGGTTTTTCTTATTGGAAACCCTGTGCCGACTTTGCTCGCAGATGCGTATCATTCTGTACACTTGGGAAATTTGTACAGTGGAGGGGAGATCACATGCTGTGTACCTCTTCTTTATAAATGGTTTATCTCTCACTTGCCCAAGTCTGCTGCTTTTTGGGATTGTAAGAGTGCCTCACGTTGGTCACAGAAGATCATGTCTCTTACCAACTCTGATATAGATTGGTGTAATAGGATTTATGAGGGAATCAGGATCATTGACCGTTGTGGAAACTTCCCCAACATACCCCTCATAGGAACTAAGGGAGGAATCAACTACCATCCGATATTGGTTCGCCGTCAATTTGGATACCCGATGAGACACGTCCCACTGGGTGTTCATCTGGAAGGTATTTTCTTCAAAGAAGGAGAAAACGACAGAGCACTAAAGATGGAAATAGTGCAAGCTTGGAAACACGTTCATAAGAAAGGACGAGAGTCTCTAGGAAAACCAGACTGTGTCTCGGTGGAGCCTTATCTCCACTGGGTACAAACTAGAGCTCTCAAGCTAAAGATGCCTTATCCTCGTTACGGAATTCTTCCGCCAAAGAAATATGTCATGTACTTCATGACGGAGACTGAAAAGCTTCAGGTTACTCTCAAAAAAGTTCAACGGGAAAGAAGTATTGGAAGAACAAGTACCGCACCCTCGACATAGAGTGCATAAAAATACATCAATTAGTGAAAGAAAAAGATGCTCTGATTGAAATTTTGGAGCAACATGCTGTAGAAAATCAAGATGACCAAAGGAATTTGCTCACTCCTTTCACCTGGCAAAGGAATGACAACCCGACAACGGCCCAAGAGCCCGGTCAAAGAAAAGGAAGATACCAGAATCAGCACCCGGTTTCTCTTCAGAGAGGACTCGGGACCCATTAGCTTAGGTTTCTGATTCTGCACCTTGTAATCTACTGTATTTTCATTTCTGTAATCCTTTAAATTCAATAAAAAGGGGTTTCCCCACCGTTTGATATTTGCAATCTAATTGTCGAAGTTTATTTTGATTAAACCAAAAGAACAATTAATATAATCATTGCATTCATCATTCTCACGTCACATATTCTTCTTACCTACGAATCTCACATTTGTGTCTCGATTCTAGAGTCAAACTGTCTCATTCGTATAATACTCGGGCCAATCGTCAGAAAAAGATGGATGATCTTGAGGAAGAAAACAGAGAGTTGAAAGAAGAGATCGACGCTCTGAGAGAGGATATAAGAAAGCTTCGTAACGACATGCAAGCCATGGCAGAAGCTCAGCTACAAAGAACTGTGATCTCAGAGATCACCTCAATGCCCATAGTGGAGAAGTATGATCCTAGGTATCAAATACCGAAAGATCATCCTTGGGGCATGCCTGTTAACTATATCCCAGAAGGATATGTTTCGCCGATCACTGAAGATCAGGGAATCACAACAGACGCCGCTGGGCCTGAAGGTTACAAACTTCGGGAAATCGAAGATGCCAGAGGCATACTGAAGACTCCTGAAGGTTACAAACTTCGGGAGACACCAAGATTTACTACCGTAGTCACGGTACCACCCCCTGTGGTGCACACTGTCCCGGAAGGACAGATTCCACCAATACCTTCTGGTAAGAAGGAAACTATGTTTGACCGAATGGATGAATTCCAGGAGCAGTTCCTGGAAATGCAGAAGGAACTGCAAGCCATTCGCGGTCAGGATCTATTTGGAAAGGACGCCGCAGACCTCTGCTTGGTCCCCAATGTGAAAGTCCCGCACAAATTCCAAGTGCCCGACTTTGAAAAATACAAGGGTAACTCTTGACCTCAAAGCCATCTGGTGATGTACGCTCAGCGGATGTCAGCTCATACAGAGAATCAGGACCTATTGATTCACTACTTTCAGGATAGTTTAACCGGTGCCGCACTCAAATGGTACATGGGTTTAAACCGTACTACGATTAGCACATTCAGAGATCTTGGTACTGCCTTCGTCCAACAATACAAATACAATTTAGACATGGCACCCGACAGAGATCAACTCAGATCAATGTCACAAAAGGAAAAGGAAACCTTTAAGGAGTATGCTCAAAGGTGGCGTGAAATTGCCGCTCAAATTTTTCCACCTCTTGAGGAAAAAGAGATGACAAAGATCTTCTTAAAGACCTTAAGCTCATTTTACTATGACTGAATGGTTGCCAGTGCGCCCAGTGATTTCACAGAGATGGTCGGCATGGGCGTACGTCTTGAGGAAGCCGTCCGAGAAGGACATTTGGTAAAAGACACTGGATCGACGAGCGGTACTAAAAAATACGGTAGTGCTCTCCCTAAGAAAAAAGAGCAAGATATTGGGAATATTTCTCTTGGAAAGCAAAGGCGACGTTATTAGCCGGTAGCAGCTGTAATTCCTGCTATCAGCCCTGCGCCTATTCTTACGTATCAACCTCAGGTTGCGCAGAGCCAACCTGATCAGCAAAGGACACAACAGCCTCTTCAGCAGGCTCGTCCTCAATACAACAACAACCGTGTAACACGGCCACCAGGATTTGATCCTATACCCGTAACGTACGCAGAGCTGTTTCCATTACTGTTAGCCAAGGGGCACATTCAGACTAAGTCCCCTCTTACAGTACCGAAAAATCCTCCTTTTTGGTTTAAGGTGGATCAAACATGCCCTTATCATCAAGGAGGATCAGGGCATAACATAGAGACTTACCTCAATTTCAAGTCTGACGTGCAAAAGCTTGTTAGGAGCGGAGTCCTATCTTTCAAAGATACGAATCCCAATGTTCTCACGAACCCGCTGCCTCAACACGAGAAGGCTGCAGTCAATCTGATTGAGGAAGAGACTAACGACGTCTATCAAATTCACGATGTACTCTTGTTAAAGACCAATCTAGTCAATATGCATTGTAGACAGAGTGGATATGGCCATGTGCCACCTCATAACTATCATCAGTGTGATATCTGCTCTAAAAATAACCAAGGATGTTCTGTGGTGCAAGTAGCTCTACAGGAACAGATGGATCTCGGATGGATCCAAGAGCACCGAGTTCGTGGAGTTAACATGGTCTACATGAATTCTAACGTCATTCAGAACCATGATATCCGTGCAATGAATGTCAACTTGGTGGCAATGCACTCAAGGCAAAGCCAATATCATAATCTGCCGCGGCACGATTACAGTTCCTGTCTGACTTGCTCGGTAAACAAACAGGGATGCTCTTTCATACAAGAGGCCCTTCAGCGTCAGATGGATCTTGGATGGATCCAAGACTACCATGATAGGAATCCCTATCAGATCAACATGGTTCAGATATTTGATATTCGCGTGATGAATACCAACCTGGTAGAGTTACATGCTGAACATGTCCGACTCAGATTCTTAATATCACATAATTATCACAGCTGTAAGGCGCGTTGCGAAAACGATCGAGGTTGTACCCTTGTCCAGGAGGCACTTCAGCACTTGTTAAATCACTGGTGGATGCCAATCTACATGGATGAAGATACTCAGCAAATTAGTATCAGTAACAGGAATCCTACTCGGCGTCAAAGTCAGGATGTCCGATCAATGGAAGCTAACCTAGTGAGGATACATTGTATTCAAAGTGGGCGTGGCCAGGTGCCACCACACAATTATGACAGTTGTAGCGTCTGTTCGGAAAGTAACCAAGGGTGTTACCTTGTGAGAGCAGCTCTTCAGGGTCAGGTGGATCGTGGAGAGATTCGTCCATATCCAGGTTCCGGACCCATCAATTGGTCACCGAACTACCTTGCCGATCAAATTGAAGATGTTGTCACAATCTCTGGTCATCATAGGACCAGGGACGTTTGTGCCATTATCCCTCTACTTGACGAATCTAAAGTTCCCAACCGGGAACGGATCGAGATTACTTATGATGGTCAGAAAAATCAGAAGGTTCCCATAGTCATCTATCTGTCGGGACCATTACCGTATGAATCAGCTAAGGCTATCCCTTACAAATACGGTGCAACAACAATTAAAAATGGAAAGGAAATTCCATTACCCTCCGTCGTGAATATTGCAGACATCAGTCGAGTAACACGGAGTGGTAGAATCTTCAACCGAGGGGTTGGGGAACTTAACAAAGAAAAGGAACTTCAGATGGAAGCTCCTGATCCACCAGTCGGTCAATCCAGTAATCCCGATCTTTCGAAAAATAATGATGAGATGCTTAAGCTCATCCAAAGGAGTGAATACAACATTGTTGATCAACTGTTGCAAACTCCTTCAAAGATCTCGGTATTATCACTGTTACTCAATTCAGAAGCGCATAGGGAGGCTCTACAGAAAGTCTTGGAGCAAGCCTTTGTGGAACAGGATGTAACAATCAGACAGTTTGATAGCATTTTCTCTAACATCACTTCCCGCAATAATTTGGGATTTAGTGATGAGGAATTACCCGAAGAGGGTCGCCGTCATAACATGGCGCTCAACATCACAGTTAACTGCCAGGACGATGCTTTAACCAGCGTATTGGTAGACACAGGGTCAGCCCTGAATGTTATGCCGAAGTCCACTTTGATGCAATTATCATTCAAGGGCCCTCCGATGAGAATCAGCGAGGTTGTCGTCAAAGCATTTGACGGATCCAGAAAAACGGTTATCGGCGAAGTTGATCTTCCCATAACTATTGGTCCTCACACCTTCCAAGTCACTTTCCAGGTCATGGACATTCGGGCAACATACAGTTGTTTATTAGGAAGACCTTGGATACATCAGGCTGGAGCGGTTACTTCAACCCTCCACCAAAAGCTAAAGTTCGTTCAGAACGATCAACTTGTCACAGTCTGTGGAGAGCAGGCCTTGCTTGTGAGTAACTTGTCATCATCTACTGGTATAGAACCCGAGGAGGTTGTTGAAACTCAGTTCCAAGCACTGTCGGTGAGCAAGGACAATCATTTCAAAGGAGGAACCTCGATTTCCTCATACAACGATGCTATCAAAGCGGTCGAGAGTAGCGATACGACAGGATGGGGACAACTTGTCATTCCTATTGACAATAAAACAAAGAAGGGTCTTGGTTTTTCTGTAACCTGTACCCAGACAACTGCCAACGATGAAAGTCTTCATCCCCTTCAAAACTTCTTCCATAGTGGAGGTTTCCTTCACCCAGTGTCTCAAGCGGTACATGCTATCAATGAGGAAGATCCCTCTGACACGAATGAAGGATGGAAGTCCTATCTTAACGAGGACAGTTATATGTCTCAAGAAGAGGTGCCTATGCCTTTTTGCTTTCCTACAGAAAGTCCGAGATTTATACCAAGATCAGATGTCGAAGTAATATATGGAGATTGTGATTCGGAAGGATGTCGTGCTCCGCCAAATTCATTAGAGGAGGACACTTCGATGAAAGACAACTTTGACTACAACTACTATGGCCCAATGGATGGTCTGCCAATGTGGCAGCCTTACCCAGGAAACTTGGGACAAGAAAGTCAGCTGAACAATGAAACTCAGCTGACCGTCATTGAACAGAATACCTATGTCCCCACCATGTCATGGGATCAACACTCTGGTCATTCAGAAACTACTCAACATGAAGATGAATTTGCAATGTTCGCCGGGCTAGAATTCATCAACTATGCTTTTCCCGAGGTCAACGTCATTGAGAGGGATGACTCCTCTAGTTCCAAAGAAGTTTGGGACACTCTGGGAGAACCAAGTGGAAAATACGACTTTATGGTCAAGTACACTGCGCCCGAAAGCTCTCGTATCAGGCTCGAGGACATCCAGCCTACTGGATGGGGAGATACAGCTAAGAGCACAAATGCTATGCAAAATGCAACAGAGGAATTCTCTTACGACAACTCTGCCTGGGAGACAGATTCCAATGATCCTGCTCCACCAGAAATTAGCGTTATTTCTGAATACAAATCAAAGAAGGTACCAGACTTTGTGATTCACCGAGGAGTTCGCCGCCAATGGGTTGCCGTCGAGGTTCCAAAGGTCGTTCATCAGTCAAAGTAATTACTGTCTTTTAACCTTTCACCCTGCCCAGGTGAAACAAATGTTTTGATAGGGCTCGCTTTCTGTAAATATCCCTCTTCGCTTTGCCCGAAGCGACAGAGTTTTGTTTTATAGGGATGTAGTTTCAAGATTCGACTTGTTCATTAATAAAATAACGTCGTTCTGTAATTTCCGCATTAATTGCTGTTTTCTCTTTTCGTTTTTCAGAAAATGGTAATCCTAAAAAACAATTAAAAATAAAAACAAGCAGTAAAATAAAACACTGCACACACTTGCATTTTTCTTTATCTCTTCTAAATACGAATCATCACGTCATGCAGATTGCTTGTTTTAAACCCCGTTGAAACATACGATCCGATGCCTTCTCCTAACTTTGAGTTCTCGGTATTCGAGGCTGAAGAAGAAAATGACAATGAAATTCTAGAAGAGATCTCCCGACTACTCAGACAAGAGGAAAGGTCCATTGAACCTCACAAAGAACCGTTGGAAACGGTAAACTTGGGTTCAGAAAAAGAGAGAAAGGAAATCAGGATTGGGGCACTGCTCAGTCCAACTGCCAGAGAGAGTTTGATAAAGCTTCTCAAAGAATTCCCCGATGTATTCGCTTGGTCCTATCAGGATATGCCAGGGTTGGATACCAGCATCGTGGAACATCACTTACCGTTGAGATTGGAATGTCCGCCAGTAAAACAAAGGCTGAGACGCGCTCACCCGGACATGGCCATCAAAATCAAAGAGGAGGTACAGAAACAGATTGATGCGGGTTTCCTCGCTACGTCTGAATATCCTCAATGGTTAGCCAACATCGTACCCGTTCCCAAAAAGGACGGAAAGGTCAGAATGTGTGTTGATTACAGAGATTTGAACAAGGCAAGTCCAAAGGACGACTTTCCTTTACCACACATTGACATGCTGGTTGATAGTACAGCAAAGTTCAAAGTATTCTCCTTCATGGATGGATTCTCGGGCTATAACCAAATCAAAATGGCGCCGAAAGACATGGAGAAAACTTCGTTCATTACCCCATGGGGCACCTTTTGTTACAAGGTTATGCCGTTCGGTTTGAAGAACGCCGGGGCAACCTATCAAAGGGCCATGACTACTCTGTTTCATGACGTGATACACAAAGAAATCGAGGTATATGTCGACGACATGATTGCAAAATCAAAAACAGAGAGTGGGCACGTTGAACACCTGTCAAAGTTGTTCGAATGTCTAAGAAAGTTCAAGCTCCGCTTGAATCCCAACAAGTGCACCTTAGGTGTCCGTTCAGGGAAACTACTAGGGTTCATCGTCAGCCAGAAAGGAATTGAGGTTGATCCTGACAAGGTCAAGGCCATTCAAGAAATGCCTTCTCCGAAAACTGAAAAACAAGTCAGAGGATTCTTGGGACGTTTGAACTACATCTCCAGATTCATATTCCTTATGACCGCCACGTGTGCGCCAATTTTTAAATTACTTAAAAAGAACCAGGACTGCGTTTGGACAGAAGATTGCCAAACCGCCTTCGACAGTATTAAGGAATATCTGTTGAATCCTCTGATTCTATCACCTCCAGTGGAAGGAAAACCACTGATCATTTACCTCACAGTCCTAGAGCTCAATGGGATGTGTACTTGGCCAACAAGACGAAACTAAAAGGAAAGAGTCTGCCATTTACTATATAAGCAAGAAGTTCACCGACTGCGAAACTCGGTACACAATGCTTGAGAAAACTTGTTGTGCTTTGGCTTGGGCAGCCAAACGTCTTCGCCAATACATGATTCGTCATACTACTTGGTTAATCTCAGAAATGGATCCAATCAAGTATGTCTTCGAAAAACCTGCTCTTACGGGAAGAATTGCCCGTTGGCAAATGCTGTTATCAGAATATGACATAGAGTATCACGCTCAGAAAGCCATTAAGGGAAGTATTTTAGCTGATCATTTGGCTCATCAACCGATTGACGATCAAGAATCAATCGGGTTTGACTTCCCAGACGAAGATGTCATGTATCTAAAGATGAAAGATTGCGATGAACTACTACCCAATGAAGGGCCAGAACCAGGTTCCCAATGGGGACTTATCTTTGACGGAGCAGTTAATCATTATGGAAATGGAATTGGGGAAATCATTGTTACCCCTCAGGGTACCCACATTCCCTTCACTGCCAGACTTACGTTCAAATGTACGAACAACGAGGCTGAATACGAAGCTTGTATTATGGGTCTCGAAGAAGCAATTGATTTAAGGATCAAAAACTTGGACATATACGGCGATTCAGCCTTGGTTATCAATCAGATAAAAGGAGATTGGAACACATACCAATCAGGGTTGATTCCTTACAAAGATTATGCAAGAAGGTTGTTACCTTTTTTCAACAGAGTTGAGTTTCATCACATCCCTCGTGATGAGAATCACATGGCTGATGCATTAGCCACTATCTCTTCCATGATTAGTTTAGGTCAATGGAATGACATACCTAAGATTGACATAATGCGCCTTGAACGGCCCGCTTACATCTTCAGGATTAAAGCAGTCATGGACGACAAACCTTGGTATCACGATATTAAATGCTTCCTTCAGAACCAAGAGTACCCATCTGGGGCACTCAGAAAAGACAGGAAAACCCTCAGAAGATTGGCTGGAAACTTCTTCCTGAGCGGTGACACTCTTTATAAGAGAAATTTTAACATGGTCTTGCTCCGATACGTAGACAGACCAGAAGCAGAAATGCTGATGAAAGAAATCCATGAAGGATCCTTTGGCACTCATGCCAATGGACACACAGTGGCGAGAAAAATTCTGAGAGCAGGGTACTACTGGTTGACCATGGAATTCGACTGCTACAAGTACATGAGGAGGTGTCACAAGTGCCAGATATACTCCGACAAAATTCATGTACCGCCATCACATCTCAAAGTTCTTTCTTCCCCGTGGCCTTTTTCCATATGGGGAATCGACATGATTGCCTTGATTGAACCTAAGGCTTCAAACGGACATCGGTTCATCCTTGTAGCCGTTGACTACTTCACCAAGTGGGTCGAAGCAGCGTCGTACGCCAATGTAATCCGACAAGTGGTGGTCCAATTTATCAAAAACAATCTCATCTACCGTTATGGTGTTCCGAGCCAGATCATTACTGATAATGGATCTAACTTAAACAATAGGATGATGAAAGAGTTGTGTGCAGAGTTCAAGATCGAACACCATAACTCATCTCCCTACCGACCAAAAATGAACGGAGCGGTAGAAGCGGCTAACAAGAACATCAAGAAGATCATTCAAAAGATGGTTGTAACCTACAAAGTCTGGCACGAGATACTACCCTTTGCTCTTCACAGTTATCATACGTCTGTCCGCACTTCAACAGGGGCTACCCTTTTTTCTCTAGTATATGGCATGGAAGCAGTGCTCCCCATGGAAGTAGAGATCCCATCAATCCGAGTATTGATGGAAGCTAAGCTCACCGAAGCTGAACGGTGTCAAAATCGACACGACGAACTGAATCTGATCGAAGAGAGGCGAATCACGACACTATGCCATGGTCAGCTATATCAACAGAGAATGAAGAAGGCGTTCGACAAAAAGGTTCGACCCTGCATCTTCAGGAAAGGAGACCTCGTGCTCAAGAAGATACAATCTTTTCTCACTGATTTGCGAGGCAAATGGACTCCGAATTATGACGGCCCCTATGTGGTCACGAAAGCTTTCTCAGGCGGCGCCTTGAGACTTGCAACCATGGACGGAGAGGAATTTGCCTACCCCATAAATGTTGATGTAGTCAAGAAATACTTCGCCTAAACTAAAAAAAAAACTGTCTCGGTGGATTGAAAACCCGAAAGGGCGGTCCAGGCAAAAATTAGAGACATGAAAAAAATCATCCCGGTGGATTGGAAACATCATAGTACAATCCAGGCAAAAATTAGGGATAATGGCAAGTAACTATGTTCAACAGAGGCAAGTCCCCCAGCAGCAGCAGTTACATCATCTATCAATAAAATTTGAGCCCTTGTGCTTCTGTTTGTAATTCTTATTTGTTTTAGCTTTATAGAACGACGTTGTTAACATGACTAACGATTCTTGAAATAAAACAAAAATGACTTTACTTGTAAAACTTTTTCTGCTTTTAAAATAAAGTCGGCAATTTCTTTTGACTGTTGAACATCAAAGGAACATCAACCGCTTCTCCAGAAGTAAGCGAACTTCAAAGTGCAGAATCAAAGTACTCCTTCTAGGCCCAGTACGCCTAAATGAAGGGATCAACTGTGTCAGAGACCTTGTTTCGTCTGACACACCTCGGCAGAGTTCTCATCTCCTAAGCCCGACCAACACAGCTCCCAATCGGGACTATCTCTCCTAACAAGGTGGAATTGCTATCTTGAACCAGCGGTACTTCTTTGCCTCGTGATGGCCGAGCATTTGGTCGTGTTCACCCGTCAGTTTGTATGTCATGTCAGTTTTGTCAGCATAAACATACATACATCATGAATTATTGATTTGCATTCACATTTCATATTGCATCGCTATCACTCTAGTCGGTCTTGTCCCCTAGTGATAAACAGTCCTCTCAACCGAGTTGTCAGTTCTTGCCTCGTCAGGAAATGCTGCGTTTGGACAATCTCGTTTCCAGTGTATCTCTGAATTAGAGTCGGCAATCGACCACTTTGATAACTTGAACCTCTGAAAGACCAGAGAACGTTCAATAAGCATCACTCTTCGCCATTGAAGATGATATCCTTGCTTTCCCGAAATAAGGAAAATCCCCAGAGAAAGCCTCATAATCAAAGATTCGGCAGCATGCCAGTTTCGCTCTGAGAAGATCGCTGATGAAAAGGTCATCGGCACCTCAAAATTGGACCCCATCATATGGCATTTCTCCGGGGAGATCCTGAGAAAAGTATGATGTAAGATCCCAAGCGACAGCAGTCTCTCAAGAGACCTGCTTTCCCCCAGTAGACACAAATGGCATCTCCAACAGAGAAGTTTGTGCAACTCTACAACTCAGACGAATGGGTTCCCCAGCAAGTCTGACATCAAAACTTTTTCCGTCAAATGGCATCTCCCCAGGAAAATCCAGCGAGAAGTTTGAGGAAAACCACTACAAATAGCGTCCCTTGTCAATTAAGTTTATTGACAAAAGAAACTAAGACCAGTTCCTTGGTAGGAAACCAGGATCGAGGGGAAGTTAACAAGAGAAACTAAGACCAGTTCCTTGGTAGGAAACCAGGATCGAGGGGAAGTTGACAAAAGAAAACTGAGACCAGTTCCTATGCTGAAGACCAGGATTGAGGGGAAGTTTACTTTTTCTAAGCATCATTGCTTAGCAAAAGAAGATGAATGCGTAAGCTACCATTCATAACCACCATCAAAATTTCGGGTATTCCGATATTTAATCCTCTTGCACCCCGAATGCCCGAATACCTTCGTCATTCGCACCTTCATGTCCAAGAAGATTAAATATGGGCATCTGTCATACCCCAAATTTTGACCACTAAGATTTCCCATCATTGTGCAAATCATCATCACAATATGGATGAACCATCATGCCTCATCAAATGCCTCAAGGGTTGTTGAGCATTCACTACAATCAAAATTAGGGTTTCAAGCCCTCTCTGAGTGCTTAGACAAAGGATCAATCAAGGAATGACATGATCTTTAACTTGTCTAACCTCTCAAACATCCACAATGGACCAAAAGGACTCCCACTTCAATGATCAAGCACAAGGATGCTCCCTTCTAGGTGGATCATGCCTCAAGATCGACAGTGTCACCAAATTAGGGTTTTGGTCGACCAGGGCCTCCAAATGGAAATTTTTCATCTGGGCACAAGCCAATGATCCAAAACACAACCTAATATACTTCATGGAACCTCATGGACCCAATCATCAAGTCAATTTTGCCTCAAGGGATGCATACATCAAAAATCAGGAATTAGGGGTTCTTGACCTAATTCACCCCTAAGTTGACTTTTAGGGCAAATCATGAGCCAAGACCTCAAGAGAGGGTTTGAGGGTCTTTAATGAACTATATTGATCCATTTGGAACAATGGATTAATCCAAGAAGCTTGAGCAACAAGTCTCAATTTCATCTGCACCACAGTTAGGGTTTTAAGGAAAAGGTCAACTGTAACTTTGACTTTTGACCAGGACATGCTCCCAAGCCCTAAGACATGATTCAATATACCCTATGACACCCATGGAATATGTCCATCAAGTTTGATTTAGGTCAAGGACATGATTTCCTGAAGAATTGCACTGTTTGGAATTCATCTGATAAAAAGTCAACTGTGCCCAAAAGTCAACTTTGACTTTTTAAGATTTTTCACCAAAATGGATTTTTAACCCTAAAATGATGTTAATGTATGATTTTAATAATCATTCATCAAGAAAAATCAAGAAAAGTTGGATAACTTGTAAAAGGGGTAACCATAAAAACTTAGAAAAATTTTCTAAGTTAAAAAATAAAGTGGCTAGGGTACCAACTTTGGAGGATCATAACTCCTAAACCACAAGGCCATTTTTTCTCATCCAAAGATGGATTTGTAGCCCTCATTACCCTCTACAAAAACTTCAACTAGACCTAAGTCCAATTCATTAAGGATTTTGAGTTATGGAGTGATCAAAATGGCTGAAAAATGAAAATGTCACTTTTTCCAACACTTGGTGAAATTTTCACTAAGTCAGAATCTGTCTTCATTTTTTTTCCAAATGTAAGGGGATTTTTCACTTGGATTCAAAAGAGATCAAAACCAAACATGTTCAAACAGTTGTTGTATCATGTAAGGGCTTTCCAAAATGACCAAGAACATTGCCAAATTCCATTTGAGTCATGAGATATGACATTGGAAAGTTACCTTGCTGAAATCTGTCAAGGCAAGGCAGAATTTGCAATTTTGCTCGATTTTCCAAAATCAGCCAAATTCAAATGCTCCTATCCACTTGGACACCTCAGAGGATTGAATCTAAAGGGGACAATCACTGAGCCAAGCCTCCAAAGTCCATGGGAACAAGAAATAGCATGTTGAACCTAGAATGGCCAAAATAGGGACAAGACTCCAAATTTGGATTGAAGCATTCAATGGAAGCATCAAGGTGGCATGGACTGAGCCATTCTCATCTGAAATCAGTCAAGACTTATCCAGGACCAAGGGAACCAAAGCTCTGTGCCCTAACCTCTAGTCAATGGCTAGAGGAGACTTGGATTTTCATTTGCCAACATTGGCCAAACATACTTAGCAGCTCCCATTCACTATTCCTTGCAAAACAAACTTGATCTACTATAAATAGAGCTCAATTGTGATCATTTTGAGTACACCAAAGCCATCTAATAGATGCTTTCCTCAAAATCTCTTTCTCTTGGCAAAAATGCCTTTCTTAGCAAGGTAGCTATCGGGTTTTGAGTTTGAAAGCTTTTCCAATCAAACCAATCACTCACACACCTCACATACATCATATAGAAGTGATCCAAACACTCACATAACATCTGGAACACAGATTTCACAAAATCACCAGCCAATTGCTCAAGTTCTTGACAGTTTTGCAGTTGAGGTGCCATCTTCAATTCCAAACCATTTCAATCCATTCCAAGCACTCAGATACATCACTTGGTACCTAGGGAAGCTATCCACACCATTGGAACCTAGTTGTAACACCTCCAACACAAATCACGATCACCAGCTGCAAGTGGTAAGCATGAGCTCTTCTAACTCTATGATCCACACAATTTTTGCTGCACAATAATTTGGCCATATGTTCATAATCATGCATGGAATGTTTCCCCTCAATTAATTGCATTGTTTGAATCGTGTATCAAAAATCCTAGCCTTCATGCAGAAATTAGGGTTCTTGAGGATTTTTCATGATTTCTTGTTATATGTTTAATTTAAATGAAATTAATGGACATAGACATGATCGTGAGGTTGAGATGAGCATAATGATATGTGGATTGCATGTTATAATCAAGTATTCAAGGAGATTGGATAGAAAATGCAAATCAGCCAAACCCAGAACACGCGCGTGTTCTTCAGCTGTTCTTGGCGCCTTTTTTGAATTTTCAAATATTTGAATTTTGTGATTTTCTTTAATTGATTCAAAAATTAATTTCTCTCTGAGTTTTAATGATTTTGAGTTGATTCTTTTTTTAATAATTCACAAAAATGTTAAAATATTTTATTTTCCCAAAAAATCCTAAAAATATTATTTATTTCATATAATTGATATTTTTGCAAAGAATTAATATTTTAATTATTTTTGACATTTTAAATATTTTTTCTACATTGATTTTAATGTTTTCTAATTATTTTGTAGGTCAATACTTAATTTTTGAAGCATTAATCCAAGATCACAATTTGTTTTTCATATGTTAAACAATTTTGATCATTTTAATTGAATTTTTATTCAATTAAATACATTTTTGAAACAAATTAGGGTTTTGGATTAATTCAACCCTCATAAATCATTTTCAAAACTTTTTGGGCCTCTATTAGAGTGTAAGACCCAATCCCCTTTTAACCAAAACATTTTGGGCCTCACTTATTGTATAAGTCCCTCTGCGTTAAAAGAAAACCTCGGCGCGGTCGCCATTTTAAACAAAAAATCATCTGGGCCTACCCTCGTGTTATAAGCCCCACTCTTTTTCATTAAAACTTTTTGGGCCTCTTGAGAGAGTGTAAGACCCACCCCTTTGTAGAGAAATCAATTTTTTGGGCCTCAGTCACTTGTATAAGTCCCTCTGTACAAATTCAATCAGTGCGCTCACTGATAAAACCCTGGGCCTCTCCTTGAGCTGTAAGCCCCAAATCTTTCTTTTTTAAAGCACTTTCTCCTTTGATTTTGAATATACTGTTGTTTTCAATCTTTCTTTGTTGAACAACTAACCAAACAGCATGGAAGCTCTACAACCGAGTAAGTGGTTATTGCTTTCATTTACCGCTTTCATATACATATAACTTTATTGTGGGGTTGTTTCACTGTAAGTCTTCTTTCATAAACTCATATCAACTGTGTAATAATAGTATAGATATTTAGAGTTTCCCCGGCAACTACGTCTAGAACTAGGTGACACCGTTTCGTTTATTCGTAGAAATAGACAACTAAATCCCCAATAGGATCACCAGATACAGTCTTCTCTTCGGCTGTCCTCATTAGGAATTGTCAAGAAACTCTACTCCCCAAGATGAATGTATTCTCCGTGAATGGCATCTTTGAGTTTCTTCCAAATTCTCGAACTTTCCTGACTTTGATCTATTCTCGGTGAATAGCATATCCTTGAATTTCTCGGGGTTTGGGGGCCCACGGGCTTCTTAAAAGCATCAGCCTCCTCTTGGGCATCGTACAAGGACCCTCAGGCTTCTTAAAAGCAACCCCGCCTCCTCTTGGGCTTAGTACAAGGACCCTACGGCTTCTTAGAAGTATTCACAACCTCCTCTTAGGCTTCGTATAATGATCTCTTCCTTCGGGAATGATAGCCTCCTCTTGGGCTTAGTACAAGGACCCGTCGGCTTCTTAAAAGTTTCCAGCCTCCTCTTGGGCTTTGTACAAATTGTCCCGACGACCTCCTAGAGGTATAGGAACAGAACTTAGTCATCTTCATAGAACAGTCCTATCATAGAGTCTACTACTGTTTCTCAAAGCATGGTACAAAAGATGAAACTCTAGACTTGGACAGTCTAATCTCCTTGAGTCTCAAAGATATTCTCAAGCACCCTTCGTTAAATAGGAAGGAAACCCGCAGACTCGGACAGTCAATACCCTTTGGATTTCCCGCTTCCTCAAAGAACAGGAATAACCCGGATCCTTGAATCAAATCCATGAGTACAGTGTTGCTCATATAAGAACTGATTTTCTCTTTAAAATTAGTATACTGGACCTGTCACTTAACTGAAACAGTAACCTTAGCCTCCTCTTGGGCTTTGTATAATGAGTCTCCCCAACGGAGTCAAACAAAGTTTAGCCTCTCTCTCGGGCTTTGTACGAGACACATAAAAGACTCCCTCGTTGAGTCAATCACCCCTTTCGCCTCCATCTCGGGCTTTATACGAGATACAAAAAGGTTCTTATTGGGCCAAACAAATTTTAGCCTCCATCTCGGGCTTCGTACGAGATACAAAAAACTCTCCTGTTGAGTCAAATAGCCTTCATCTCGGGCTTTATACGAGATACCAAAAGACTCCCTCGTTGGGTCAAAAACCTTTTAGCCTCTCTCTCGGGCTTTGTACGAGACACATATTAGCCTCCTCTTAGGCTTTGTATAAGAAAACCACTGGTTAATCCAATTAACCTTTTAGCATCAAACCTGTGCCTCGTTCACAGTACACAAACATCAACAACTCTTTCCCCTTGATCTAATTGCTGTAAGCGGCAAGCCTCTGGATCATCTACATCCATGCCACTGTCCCTCTTTTAGCATGAGAAATTCCTAAGGAAAGATAGCATTACTCTACACTGAGTTAAAGTCTTCTCCTTCAGGTTAAAATCCCCTATAAAGGAAATTATGGCATTGCTAGGATTCGCATATCCCAGTTAAAGTAATTCTCCTTTATAACCAGTCACCCAACAGTTGTGATAGACAAACCCTTCTTTAGAGATGACAAATTCTCTCTAAAGTCGAGGTCCTTCAGCTTCACGTCTTGGGCTTTCAACAAGACACAAATAGACTTTTCAGCTTCACATCTTGGGCTTTGAACAAGATACAAATCACCTTTCGCTTCACGTCTTGGGCTTTGAACAAGACACCAAAAACACCCATTTCCTCCCATAGAATAGGCGGAACTACGAACACTCTGATTTCCCTGTTTCGGTAAACGGGAATACGTAGGCATAAGATTGAAAGAAAAATCTTAGCGAGCACACTAAACAAAAAACCCAAAATCCCATACTCTCATGTATCTATCAAAAAACATCAGTCCTAACATCCTAACCCTTGTTCCCTGCTATAAGGTCCTAGAAAGAGAGAGATCAGTATTGGCGAAAATACAAATAACCAGTACAAAGGCCCCCCACATTGATAGCATTCGTAACCTAACAGACCGCTGTTTAAACTCAGTATGCAAAGCAGGGTTAATTGGAGACATCTATTTCCATTCCTTCATCAGCTTTAATAGGATAAAAAATGAATCAACCTGTAGTTTAAGCTCAACCGCAGAGGGCGACCAACGCTTAAGAACCGCGTCCAAAATCGCTCGCTACAAGAAGGTCTAGGTTTACCTGACTCTGGGAGCATTACGGAGATGGGTTGTATATTCAGAGCTTCGTCTTCAGAGTACTCATCTATAAAAACCCTAGCTTTATTCCGCGATGAACTTTTTGATGAAGAAGATGCCTTCTTTTACATGGTTTCTTTGAGGCAGTATAGGTTGAGATGATTCTTCGTGTTGAAGGAGACGAACAGACAAGAGATATGAGTTTTGATGGATTGCGATTTTGCTATAATAGGAAATGAGGGTCTGAGGTAAGGCGCCAGATTTTGTGTATTTTTTAAAGACCAATCACTAATTTTCTCCCTCCATAAAGACTTTCCTTTTAAAAATTTAAAAGAATTCACCTTAAGAGTACTTAACTCTAACAGCCTTTCACACTTGATGTCACAGTCTAATGCTAAAACATCAGTCTTAACATCGATAGATGGGCTGACTTCTATAGGTATCCATAGATAACAATTATCTCTGGACCTGACTCCTTTCATTATCACTTCATCCTTTTCGTTCGTCACCAGACACTCATCCTTGGAATAGCTGACTTTGTACCCTTCATCACATAGCTGACTTATGCTAATCAGATTAGCCTTCAAACCTTGGACAAGGATCACACTATCAAGAGTAAGTCCATCAATATTTTTCACTCTTCCACTTCCTTCTACTACTCCTTTTTCTCTATTCCCAAACACAACCTTATTTGCATGGCAAGGATTGAACTGCACCAACTGCTCCTTTGATCCAGTCATGTGCATTGAACATCCACTGTCAAAGTACCATGCATCCAAGGCAACATGTCCATCTGAGGTATGAGCCAATAGACACGTGACCTGAGCTTTAGGAACCCATTGTTTAGCAACTTTGGGTCTGACCTCCTTCTGTCTGGTTAGAGGGACAGATTGTGGATAACCATGCAATTTAAAACAAGAGTACTGCATATGTCCAAACCTTCCACAATAGAAGCATCTAACTCTGTCATCTCTGAATTTGTTATATCTTCTACCATTATGATGATATTGCTGTGGCTGCCACCCATAATGTTGTCTCCTTCTTCCATGGTTAGATTATCTACTTCTGTACTGAGGATGCTGTCTCCTAGGTTGTCTCCTATGGTGATGAGGCTTCCTTCTTCCATAGTAATGAGGCATAGCATTGTTGTATTCATTTCCATTCCAGTTACCCTGATGTTGAGACTTCTGATGAGACATGTTCTATTTGAACCTTGCAGCTTGCATGCTCATGTGATATTGGGGAGGCATATACTGACTAGCTCCTCGAAGCTACATCTTCCTCTGATGGGGACCATTCTTTTTCTCAACATTCTGAGGCTGAACAATCTTCTTAGGGGTAGGATCCTGTATTTTTGCTTGAGGCATTGGTTGGGACACCTCCTCCTTTGTTCCTGAAGTGCTAGCCACATATCCTATACCTGATTTATCTCCAGCAGCTTTCTCTGACTGAAGAATCTTGTCAAGAGTAGCTGTACCACTGTTCATCATCCTAATAGATTTCGTCATCTGATCAAGTTGAGATTTAACTAGTTCAACTTCATTTTCCAGATCAGCTTTTTCATTCTCAAGCTGAGCAATCTGTTGCTTGTGACACTTGTTTTCTTGACAAATCTCAGCACTTTTTAAGCAAATCTCTTGATAAGTAGAAACTAGCTCCTCAAAGGTTATTTCCCCATCACTAGAATCATCATCAGAAACAACAGTTCCTGTCAAAGTTCTAACATGCTTTGCTGACTCACTTTCACTTTCGCTATCAGAGTTAGACCAGGAAACTGTCATGCCCTTCTTCTGCTTTTTCAAGAAGGTGGGACACTCTTTCTTGACATGTCCATACCCTTCACACTCAAAGCAATGAACTCCTTTATCTTGGGCAGTTTCATCCTTCTCTTTTGACTTGCTGATGTCAGAGGATATGTTCTTGACATTAGGCCTGGAGTTATTGTTCATCCTCTTGAACACTTTGTTGAACTGCCTTCCTAACATAACTATAGCCTGAGATAGATCCTCCTGGGATTCAGAGTTATTCCCTTTCTCTTATTGATCATTTGACACCAAGGCTATACTCTTTGGTTTCTTTTCTGGTTCTTCCTCATTCAACCCAAGCTCAAAAGTTTGAAGAGATCCAATGAGCTCATCAACTCTCATCTTGCTGATGTCCTGTGATTCTTCAATGGCAGTTACCTTCATCTTATACTTCTTAGGAAGGGACCTAAGAATCTTCCTTACAAGCTTTTCATCTGACATTTTTTCACCAAGAGCACTGGATGCATTAGCCAGTTCCAGAACATTCATGTGGAAGTCATGAATAGTCTCATCTTCCTTCATCTTCAGGCTCTCAAATTTTGATGTTAGAATCTAAAGTCTTGACATTTTAACTCTAGATGTACCTTCATGAGTGGCCTTCAAAATATCCCAAGCTTCCTTAGCAACTTCACAGGTATTGATTATCCTGAAAATATTCTTATCCACTCCATTGAAAATTTCATTTAGAGCTTTGGAATTACCAAGGGCAAGCTCATCTTCTTCCTTGGTCCATTCTTCTTCAGGCTTCGGCTTTGCAGTGCCCTCTTTATCTTTGCCAGAATCATCTTTTTCACACACAACAGATGCTTTCCACTCTTTAATAATAGCCTTCCATGCCCTGCTGTCCAAGGATTTTAAGAAAGTAGTCATCATTGGCTTCCAATAGTCATAATTGGATCCATCCAAAATAGGGGGTCTGTTGACGAATCCTTCAACTTCTTTGTCCATCTTTACACCAGAAAGTAACTTCCCTAGATCTCACCCAGAGACAGATAGGATGCCTGCTCTGATACCAAATGAAATTCTGGTATCAGACGTGTGATGTTAAGGTGGGATGTCACAACAACACACTCTGCACAATGGATAAAATAAACAGCATAATAACACAGCAAATTGTTCACCCAGTTCGGTCTAACTACCTACGTCTGGGGGCTACTAAGCCAGGGATGAAATTCACTACTTGTAGAATTAATTTACAGACTCAACAACCCAGTTGACAATCTCCTAAACTTAATTCCTACTAGTGACTTCCTACCTAAGAAACCACTTAGATATGAGAACACTACTCAATCCCTACAACACTTCAGTGAGATAATTCAAAGATCACACACTTTGAATAACACTACTTGATTCTGCTTCACAGCTTTGATCAAGAACAACTCGAAACAATACTACCAATTCAAACTAGAATGGTTTACAAATCATAAACGAAGACACAAACGACAATCAGTCTTTAGCTCACTTTCTTCGTCACTTTTCTTTAGTACTGGTGCGCTTTATATAGCTCCTTGAATTGGACTTGGACCTGCTACAATATCTGACCTGATTTGTTATTTAAAACTGAATATTTAAAACAGATTTTCTCCTAAAATCTTTTTAAATCTTCAAACTTTTAAATCTCCTACAAATCTGCACCAGATCTCCTATGCAGCGAAGAATATCTAACCCAAGATATTCACATCCAATGAGACAGCTTGCCCTCCACAATTCAAGCTAACACGCAACCCTAACAACATCACAACCTGATGTTATTAATTCTGCAGATCTAATGTCACAACATCGGACATGTGACATCAGACATCCAAACTTCAGCAATTTAAACACTTAACACAGCCCAGTGTTAAGACTCAATGTTGCAACATCACCACCTTGACATCAACATTGAACATACTTTGTTTTACCCAAAATTCCAGCCAATCCAAGAACTAACAAAAATCTAAGGCATAAAACCTACGTCTATTAGGTCGATTCAAGACACTACGGGAACCTTAAATTCCCTAAACTTTCAAAACTCTCAAGCTTCCCATAAACCCCATAAATCCCTTCACCACAAGGTTGAAACTACATTGACGGGGAAAATCAGCCCCAAAGTCTATTTTTATCTGGTTAAATTCAACTCTTATTAATCGATTCACAAAGTACCTTCAAATCATCAATTCGTCACAAAAATCCCATAAACCCTCAAACACAAAACATCCACTTTAATCACATCGAATCCTATAATGAAAACAATGAAAGGTAATTACCCATACCTTAGATTGTCGATCAGATGTGTTCTCTCTTGAGCCTTTGGAAACCTTCACGAATTCCTCGCCTTTTCTCTTTTTCCTCAGAGCTCTCCCTTCTTTCCTTCTTTTCACGGTTAACCAAAAATGAGCCCTATTCTCAAAATCCTCCTTTTATATTCAACCTAACTCTTGGGCCTCAAAATTGGGCTTTCTCAATAATGCCCTCACTAATTCTCCTCAATTGTCCGTCTTACCCTTAACTCCTCTAATATTATTTAAAATAAATAATAATACATTATATTCCATAATATATACTATTATTTAATTAAATAACCAAAACTACATCGACACAAACCACCAAAAATCACAGAAATTCACGAATATAATATTTAAATAAATTAAATAAATATTCTTACGAAATTTGGGGTGTTACAACTCTCCCCCGCTTAAAGAATTTTCGCCCTCGAAAATTACCTCAAGGAAATAGAGTCGGATACGACTCCCTCATCTGATCTTCGCGTTCCCAAGTCCAACTTTCACCGGCAGGTCCACCCCACAGCACCTTCACCAAAGTTATGTCTTTACCCCGCAATTTCTTCATCTCTCGACCATCGACACGCACAGGCAATGCTTCCACTGTCAGGTTATCCCTTACTTGTACATCATCCATCTGAATCACATGCGATGGATCCGAAATGTACTTCCTCAACTGAGACACATGGAACACGTCATACAATTTCGTAAGTGACGGCGGTAAAGCAATTTGATAGGCTACTTCTTCTATCCTCTGCGATATCTGATATGGACCAACAAAACGTGGAGTGAGCTTCTTAGACTTCAAAGCTCGACCCACACTAGTCACTGGCGTCACCCTAAAAAACACTTATCTCCCTCTTGGAATTCAAGTGCTTTCCTCCTCTTATCATGATAACTCTTCTGACGACTCTGCGAAGCTTTCATTCTCTCTTGTATCATCTTAATCTTCTCAGTCATCTCTTGCACAATTTCAGGTCCGAGTACAACACTCTCGCCCAATTCAGACTAACACAACAGAGTCCTACACCTTCTCCCGTACAAAGCTTCATAGGGCACCATTCCAATACTAGCATGAAAGCTATTATTGTACGTGAACTCAATCAACGGAAAATGGCTATCGCATGATCCTCCATGATCCAACACATAAGCCCTTAGCAAATCCTCTAAGGATTGGATAGTCCTTTCTGTCTGACCATCCGTCTGCGGATGGTAGGCAGAACTCATCCTCAACTTAGTACCCAAAGCATCTTGCAAACTCTTCCAGAATCTTGATGTAAACCTTGAATTTCTATCCGACACAATACTCGAAGGTACCCCATGTAACTTCACAATTTCCTCAATATACATCTCGGCTAGCTTCTGCATGGAATGATTAATCATCATCGGCAAGAAATGAGCCGACTTAGTTAATCTATCCACGATCACCCAAATTAAATAATTTCCCTTAGCAGTCTTCGGCAATCCCACCACAAAATCCATGGAAATACTATCCCATTTCCATTCTGGAATCCTCAACGGCTGCATCATACCTAAAGGCTTCTGATGCTCAACCTTCGACTTCTGACAAGTCAAACATGCGTAAACAAACTCCGCAACATATTTCTTTATATTTGGCCACCAGAACAACGTTTTCAAATCCCGGTACATCTTCGTAGCACCGGGATGAATACTCAACCTACTTCGATGTCCTTCTTCAAGAACGCTCTTCTTAATATCTGGGACATTTGGAACACACACCCTGTCTCTGAACATCATTACGCCATTTTCGTCAATCCGGAAGTCACCTCTGTTACCTTGGTTAATCAAAGTCAATTGGTCAACCAACTTTAAATCAGATTGCTGTCCCACTCTGATTTCTTCCAGGATACCACTAATCAACTTCAACATTCCCAGCTTCACACTGTCAGGAGTCGCTTCACATACCAGACTCAAATCTCTGAATTGTTCAATTAATTCCAATTCTTTCACCATAAGCATCGACATATGTAATGACTTTCTGCTCAATGCATCGACCACTACATTTGCTTTGCCTGGATGATAACTCAAATCAAAATCAAAATCCTTCAACAGCTCTAACCACCTCCTCTGCCTCATATTCAATTCCTTCTGATCAAATAAGTACTTCAGACTTTTATGATCACTGAACACTTCAAATTTAGAGCCAAACAGATAATGTCTCCAAATTTTCAACACAAACACCACTGTGGCCAACTCCAAGTCATGTGTAGGATAATTCCTATCATGAACTCGCAATTGTCTCGAAGCATAGGCAACAACTTGCCCATTCTGCATCAATACTCCACCAAGACCCATCTTCAACGCATCACAATACACCACAAAAGATTCGCTTGAATTAGGCAAAATCAACACTGGAGCGGTCGTCAACCTCTTCTTCAATTCCACAAAGCTCTCTTCACAAGCTACATCCCACACAAAAGCTTGACCCTTTCGAGTCAACTGAGTCAAAGGTAATGCCAACTTAGAAAAGCCTTTAATAAACTTGCGGTAATAGCCCGCCAATCCCAGAAAACTCCGTGTCTCAGTAGCAGACTTCGGAGTCTCCCACTGTAATACAACATCAATCTTAGAAGGATCGACATCAATCCCTCCACTTGAAATCACATGGCCAAGGAAACTCACTTCCTTCAACCAGAACTCACACTTCGACAACTTTGCATACAACTTCTTCTCTTTCAGTACTTGCAACACAGTTCTCAAATGCTCGGCCTGTTCTTCTTCGGATCTAGAATATATCAAGATATCATCGATAAACACCACCACAAACTTATCCAAATACTCTTGGAAAATACGATTCATGTACTCCATGAACACACCAGGTGCATTGGATACACCAAACGGCATCACAGTGTACTCATAGTGTCCATACCTCATCCTGAAAGCCGTCTTCGGAATATCATCAGGCTTAACTCGAATCTGATGATAATCAGACCTCAAATTAATCTTACTAAACACACAAGCACCTACTAACTGATCCATCAAATCGTCGATTCTCGGAAATGGATACTTATTCTTGATAGTCACTTTATTCAACTGCCGATAATCCACACATAACCTCATACTCTCATCTTTCTTCTTCACTAACAGAACAGGAGCACCCCACGGAGAAATACTTGATCGAACAAACCTCTTCTCAAGCAATTCTTCCAGTTGTTTCTTCAATTCACTTAACTCAGAAGCTGACATCCGATAAGGAGCCATCGACACTGGACTCGTACCTGGTACTAAGTCCACGGCAAACTCTACTTCATGCTCTGGAGGCAAATCACTGATGTCATCTGGAAACACATCTGAAAATTCACAGACAACAGGCAACTCCACACTCGCAGCTTCACGATTAATTTGCAATGATGAAAACATTGCAAACACTAAGGCTTCGTCTCCTAGAAGTTCGTCTACTTGCTTAGCAGATAATAACATCAACTCTCTACTATCACCAATCTCAGGAAACTCTACAGTCTTATTATAGCAATTGATATGAACCCGATTGAACTCCAACCAGTTCATCCCAAAGATCACGTCAATTTGGTGCAAGGGTAAGCACACCAAATCCATCACAAAGCTCATCTAAAAAATCGTCACCGGACATCTCAAACACACAAGGGTAGTAGTAACAGAACCATTAGCTGGAGTTTCTATTACCATATTACCATTCATATCAGCTAACTTCAAACCCAATCTATTAGCACATTTAAGCGAGATAAAAGAATGAGTAACACCAGTATCAATAATAGCAACCAACTCGATATTATTAATAAAACAAGTACCTCGAATCAGGTTGTCCTTCTCCGGCGCCTCTGCACCATTCAAAGCAAACATTCTGCCACTGGTCTGAGCAACAGTCGCATTCTTCTCTGGCTTTTGACATTGAGTACTGATATGATCTTTCTCACCACAATTAAAACAGGTCGGACCCTCATATTTGCAATCGGTAGCTCGATGACCCTTCTTACCACATCTATAGCATCTCAGCACATTATTGGTACACACATCAGCACGGTGACCTTGCTCGCCACACTTATGACACTTTCCAGAAGCGGGAGCTGCTCCCCCACTTGTCATTTTCCCATCTGAAGCCTTCTGCTTCCCTTTGTCAGTTGAAGTTGTATAAGGCTTACTCAACTGCTTGTAGTGAGCAGACCGAGCTCGACTATCCTCATCGTAGATTCTGCTCTTGTCAACCAACTCAACACACCTGCGGATCTACTGATACTCGATACCCTGCTTAATCTCTGGTCTCAGCCATTCTCAAACTTAAGACACTTGGACATCTCAACATCAGCACGATTATAGTGCGGACAGAACTTCACCAAAGCCTCGAACTTCGCGGTATACTCTACCACCGTCATGTCACCTTGCTTCAGCTCAAGGAATTCCACTTCTCTCTTGCCACGAGCATCCTCTAGAAAATACTTCCCCAGAAACTCCTGCTTAAACACAGCCTAGGTTATCACAGTGCCAATATTCGTGAGTCTCTGACTGGTGTTATCCCACCAATCCTCAGCCCCTTCTTCTAGCATATGCGTTCCAAACTGAACCTGTTACTCATCAGAACACCCCATCACCCGGAAGATCTTCTCGATCGCCTTCAGCCACTTGTGTGCACTTGCTGGATCATGCGCACCCACAAAAGTCGGTGGATTGTTCCTTTGAAACTTCCCCAAAGTACGAAACTCATCAGGAGCTCCACCATTTGGATTCAGCTGCGCCACCATATTAGCAACCGATTCCAACACATCAGCAATCGCACGATCATTTCTTCCAGCCATCCTGCACACCACCAATAAGGTTAAAAGAACTAAAACATCAACAGTGTACACACACTCGTCGACTGACAGGGGACTAACATCACGTAAAAACCTGGCCGGACGGACCGACCTGCTCTGATACCACTAATGTAACACCCTTTTCTACCCCCACAAATGTTGCAGCAGAAACAACTCGATTATCAGAGTAAAACATCAAAAACCAGCTCCAAAGGGTGCACATTTCTCAAGTAATTCAAATAACACAGTTTCCCTATAAACAAAGGGTTTTTCCTCAAAATAAATCAAAAGCCTTCACATGGCAGCGGAACTCAAAATTCTCAATTAAAAGGTTTTCAACAAATGTCGTAATAGTAAAAAATAAAACCACATCATCAAATGACAACAAAATAAGGAAACAACATAGTTCGACTCAAAGGGCCCCATCCCGATGTTACACTATCAGAGCAAGACCCTCTAAAATCGACCAAAAGCAAATAAACTTCAAGGTCCTCGAAGGCATCCACAGCTAAACCTGATCACCTGCACGTTACCCACGTGGAGGCAACATTCAAACAGGCAGGGTGAGTAATTACAATTCATAATAATCATTATAAAACAAGATATACATAAAATGGAATTATTTTCATATACAACATCTTCATATTCATCACAAGGAAACATCAAAATCACAAACAACATTATAAAATACAACAATGCCAATTAGATACAAATGCACAACAAGACTCATGCATGATGGTACCAATCGTCATAATCGATGGACACTAGGCCATCACCCCTCCAAAGATCCCCGTCAATAGGATCGATCCTGCAATTGGAACCAGTGCACGTCATAATTACCTCATATCCGTATAATGGGAATGAAGCGTCGTCACAGAGTATGCATATGAATGTATGATACACAACATCACTAATCATCATCATCAAATAAACATCATAATGTGCATCATCATTCATCAATTCTCATATACGTCATGTCATCACATGTTCGTCAAACAATCACCAAAACATCATCATATAATCATCAGTAACATCATGGAAAATCATCATAAAAAATCACAGTATCAAAAAATCACAACAGCACAGCAACATAAACAAAATTTTGTGAACAGCAGTAGTTCGCTCCAGGATTCGCTAGGCGAACCAGTTTGTTGGGACCTTCGCTTTGCGAAGCGGTCAGCGAGTCCCACAGTCACCACACTGAAACACCAGAAAACACCATCTGTCATACTCGCTAGTTTATTCGCTTTGCGAGGCTTCCAGCGAATTCCCAATTCCACTCCAGAATCATCCTAGTACCCACACTCATGTTATCGTGCATTGGCTGCGCTGCTCCCTTTGCGAGTCTTGGCGAACATTCGCTTTGCGAAAGAGTGGTTCGCTTAGCGAACCTGCGATTACAGCAAATAGCTACTACGTATCAGTAGTATCACAACCCCAAAAGCATCTGCGGTTTCAACCTTAATTCATCCCATAACATCCCTACAACAATCATAACGCATCACGGAAATCTAAGGCACAAAACCTATGTCTATTAGGTTGATTCAAGACCCTACGGGAACCTTAAATTCCCTAAACCTTCAAAACTCTCAAGCTTCCCATAAACCCCATAAATCCCTTCACCACAAGGTTGAAACTACATCGACGGGAAAAATTAGCCCCAAAGTCTATTTTTATCCTGTTAAATTCAACTCTTATTAATCGATTCACAAAGTACCCTCAAATCATCAATTCGTCACAAAAACCCCATAAACCCTCAAACACAAAACATCCACTTTAATCACATCGAATCCTATAATGAAAACAATGAAAGGTAATTACTCCACATACCTTAGATTGTCGATCCGATGTGTTCTCTCTTGAGCCTTTGGAAACCTTCACGAATTCCTCCCCTTTTCTCTTTTTCCTCAGAGCTCTCCCTTCTTTCCTTCTTTTCACGGTTAACAAAAAATAAGCCTTATTCTCAAAATCCTCCTTTTATATTCAACCTAACTCTTGGGCCTCAAAATTGGGCTTTCTCAATAATGCCCTCACTAATTCTCCTCAATTGTCCGTCTTACCCTTAAGTCCTCTAATATTATTTAAAATAAATAATAATACATTATATTCCATAATATATACTATTATTTAATTAAATAACCAAAACTTCACAAAATTACCGACATCGACACAAACCACCAAAAATCACAGAAATTCACGAATATAATATTTAAATAAACTAAATATATATTCTTACAAAATTTGGGGTGTTACAATTTTCGCTGAAGATGAAATTATTAACAGACTATTTTACGGGGAATAAGGGATTCGGTAGGGAAGGTTTTGGTGAAATGTCTATTGTTTTGAAGGAAGAAAGAAGAAGTGAGTTGATGAGGAAGTGTTACTTCCTGCTATCAATAGTGAAATGCATTGAAAAAGGCATTCTGCAAGGCCATGTGCTTTCCGAAAAAACCAGCTTTGTGGTATGTGACAAAAAGACAAACCAGAGTTACTGCAATTGGCAAAAGATGGTTCGGATAGTCAGTGTAGGTTCACCAAATGTCAATGTTGTGTACTATTTAGTAGTAATTGTTTACTTGGAGATGGATCAGAATATTATTATGGTTGGAAAAAGTTGGATTTGGACACAAAATACCCAATTTTTACTGACATAGCATGATAAGAAGAAAGGGTGTTTTGGTGATTTCCAGAACAGCAAAATTTCTTATATTATAGATATTTTATACAAACTAGGAGTAGCTGGTACGAAACATTTTTCTTTTCTTATTTACAATCATATATATACATTTTATTTTGAATGTATTTTCTTATATCCTAATATGTACTTTTTACGTAAGTATGATATGTTAAATTTATTGCAAATCACCCGACAAATGCATTGGTTTTGAGCAATTCAACCTGTTTTTGCAGTGAAGTCTTTGTTTATAGTATTATCTAACATGTCATTTACATCGATAATTGTTTTTCCTAGTTGACCTTCTTGCTTACTTGCTACTATCTGTTAGAACAACATAAAACATAAAACCAGAATTTTGAAGGTAGTAACAATGGTGAAAAGAAACTTGGGGAAGAAGATGAATTGAGAGAGAGAGAGAGAGAGAGAGAGAGAGAGAGAGAATTAGGGTAGAGAGTAATATTGATGAATGAAGAAAATGGCATTAACTTTGAATTGGGATTACAACAATGTATATATACACATGAGAGAATACTACAACTAATAACCAAAACCAACTAAAGTGCCATGTTGTTAAAATTCTGTTATTTTTGGAAAACTAACAGGTGTAATCGATTAGCAACAAATGCGTAATCGATTACGCGTTCAAAGTTTTCAAAAATAACAGCTTTTTTTAACAGCTCACAACACACCACCTCACTTTAGTTGCTCCAAGTTCATCATGCTCAAGCTCTTCAACAGTCTCTTGAACACCTCATTTGTTACACCCTTGATCAACAAATCCGCAACTTGGTCCTCGCTTCGGCAATAACTCAATCTAAGCTTTCCATCACCGACCAATTCTCTCAAGTAATGAAACCGCATCTCAATATGCTTGCTCATTCCGTGTGCAATCGGATTCTTCGCAAGATTTATCGCGGAAACCTTATCCACAAACAGTGTGGTGGCATCATCATCACCACATCCCAATTCCTTCATAAGATTCACTAACCACATAGCTTGGCAAGCACTCAATGATGCCGCAATGTACTCGGCCTCATAAGAAGAGAGTGCTACAACCGGTTCCTTCTTCGAACACCATGAGATTGGTGTACTACCGAACATAAAGATGTAACCCGCCGTAGATTTCCGATCATCTTTATCTCCGCACCAATTAGAATCGGTGTAGCCAAGTAAAGTACATTTGCGACCCATATCCGATATGGGAAACAAAATACCACAACTAAGAGTACCTTTCACATATCTAAGGATTCTCTTGATCGCCGCCAAGTGAGACACCTTAGGTCTCTCCATGAATCTACTCGCAATACCGACACTAAAAGCCAAATCCGGTCGAGTATTGCACAAATACCGTAACGATCCAATCAAAATCCGGTAAAGTGTTGGATCCACATCATCCTCATCGTCACTTTTGGACAGCTGAACTCTAGCCTCACAAGGTGTATTAGAAGCATTACAATGTTCCATTTCACACCTTTTCAAGATATCTAGAGCATACCTTCTTTGATGCATAAGCAGCCCCACTTTTGACTTGTGAAACTCTATGCCAAGAAAGTATCTCATGACACCAAGGTCCGTCATCTCAAACTCACTCATGAGCTCCACTTTGAACCTTGAAATACTCTTGTCATTGCTGCCCGTAATCAAGAGATCATCAACATACAAGCAAAGTATAATAACACCATCAATAGTATCTGATCTCACATAAACACCATGTTCGGATACACACCGTTTGAAACCGATGTTAATAAGAAAGCCGTCTATACGTTTGTTCCAAGCTCTCGGAGCTTGTTTCAAACCATACAACGCCTTGTGTAGCTTGTAGTACTTCTTCTCTTGATTTTTAATCACGAAGCCGGGTGGCTGCCCCACATAAACCTCCTCATCAAGAGGACCATTCAAAAATGCAGATTTCACATCCATTTGGTAAATCACCCAATTGTTGCTATGCGCAATTCCAACAACCAAACGAATTGTCTCCAATCTAGCCACCGGTGCGAATACCTCCTCGCAGTCTATCCCCTCACGTTGCAAGAACCCTTTGGCAACTAATCGAGCTTTGTACTTGATTACTTCACCTTTAGGATTTGCTTTGACTTTATAGACCCATCGCACACCAATCGGTTTCTTTCCATGTGGTAAATCGACCAACTCCCAAGTACCATTTTTTTCAATAGATTCCAGCTCCTCTTTCATTGCACATATCCATTTAGGATCACTTAAGGCTTCCTCCTCATTTACCGGTTCAGATTCAGCCATAAGTGCGAAATGAACAAAATCACCATCATTATTCACTTCATTATCTTGGAACCTCTCACAATCTCAGAGTCTATGAGGCAAGGCTCTTTGCCTCACTGGTCTACCATTATTCACAACATCATTTTCCGCTTCAGTAGGTGCAGGTACAGCGGCATCAGAATTCTCCGGATCAAACAAATCAACAAACTACTGCTGTTCAGCAGGGTGTACCCGATTAGCAACAATTGGGTAATCGATTACACCTGCTGTTTCAGCAGTTTTTATTTCATCAAACTGCACATCCCGGGTTATCACGATTTTCCGATTCCTCTCATCAAATAGCTTGTAACCTCCAGTAGAGTGATATCCAACAAATATCAATTTCTCACCTTTATCATCCAACTTCTTTCTAAGTTGATTCGGTACATGATGATATGCAATCGATCCAAAAACGCGCAAATGATTCACACTCGGTTTGAAACCACTCCAAACCTCTTCTGGTGTAATCTTCTCCAGCTTCTTAGTAGGACACCTATTCAACAAGTAGGTGGCTGTAGACACGGCCTCACCCCACAATTCCTTAGGCAACTTCTTCCCACAAAGCATACTACGCACCATGTTCATTATTGTACGATTTTTCCTCTCGGAAGCTCCGTTTTGTTGAGGCGTATATGGAGGCACCACCTCACACACAATACCCTCAAGATCACAAAACTTCCCAAACTCACTAGAGGTATATTCACCTCCACCATCCGTTTTGAGAATTTTGAGCTTCCGACCGCTTTGACGCTCCACCATGGATTTGAAACTCTTGAACACTCCAAATACCTCATCCTTCCTCTTGATAAGATATGTCCAAAGCTTCATACTAAAGTCGTCAATAAACGTAACAAAATATCGATTGCCGCCATAAGTCTCTACTTGCATCGGTCCACAAACATCGGAATACACCACCTCAAGTAAGCCTTTGGTTCTTCGACCCGCATCCTTGCTAAACACATTCTTGTGTTGCTTACTTGTCACACATTCCTCACACAATTCTGTCGGAACACTAATATGTGGAAGCCCTGTTACCATTTCACTTTGTTGCAACATTTTGAGATCCCTAAAATTAAGGTGACCAAGACGGTAATGCCATAACCACTCATCTCTACTTGCCGCGGTAGCTAAACAACGATGCTCCATAACCTTTAACTCAACCTTAAAAGTTCTGTTGGCAGCCATCGGCGCTTTTAGAATCAACACACCATTTGAATCTAAAACGCGTAACATCTTGTTCTCCAACCGAATTAAGTAACCTCTTTCAAGTAATTGGCCAATGCTTAAAAGATTACACTTAATTCCCGGTATGTACAAGACATCTTTGATCCTAGAATGTCCACCATTCTATCTTCCGATCAAAACATCTCCTACCCCTTCGGCTCTTAAAGTGGTGTCGTCGGCAAACTTGACTTTACTCTTTGCCGCTTAATTGATTTGCACAAACCAATCCTTTCGACCAGTCATATGTGTTGAACAACCGGAATCCAAGTACCACTCATCTTTACTTTGAACTCCATCACCCATGGTAAGTAATGCATTTCGATCCGAACGCATTTTTCCACCACTTTCCGAAACAGTACAGCTGCTGTCCCGCAGACTATCACCACAGTAGCTGCTGCCCGGAACATCAACAATGTCATAATTCTCCTCCGTAATCATCACAAGAAGGGTATCTTCATCATCTACCTCTTCCCTAGCAACCTTAGCCTCATCCGCATCCTTTTCCTTGCGTTTTGAGCGACATTCTTTCGCAAAATGCCCAAGCTTTTGACAATTATAACACTTCACGGAACTTTTGTCAAACGGTTTGTGGGCGCTTTGATTACCCTCTTTGGAGCTTCCTTCACCCTTTGAATTTTGTGGATCTTTTCCACCAAAATTCTTCTTACTTTTGGAAGTCCACTTCCCTTTCGATCTCTTGTTCTTCTCATGTAAACGCGCTTGCAAAGCGATCTCCGCTTTGGCTTTGTCGGCACCTCTCTCATCCATCCTTTGTTCATGCGCCTCTAACGAACTTTACAACTCATCTTTGCTCAAAGTTGTTAGATCCTTTGACTCCTCAATAGGCACAACAATGTTATCGAAACGTGATGTTAACGAACGCAACACTTTCGATACAACATTCTGCTCAAGGATCGTTTCACCACATGACTTGATTTGGTTGACTAACCGGGTAATGCGCGTGATGTAATCGTTGATCGTTTCTTTGTCCTCCATTTGCGTTAACTCGAATTGACGTTGGTAACCTTACCACCTTCGCTTTGACGGCACCGACATACGCTTTCTCCAAGATTTCCCATGCTTGCTTCGCGGATTCACAATCACCAACCTTCTCGAAATTGTCGTTATCAACACACGAATGAATCAAGAATAGAGCTTTGTAATCCTTCTTCTTTTCTTCCTTGTATGTAGCCCTACGAGCATCGTTAGCATCTGCCCCTAACGGTGTAACTCCATTGATGACGATCTCAAGAACCTCTTGATAACCAAATAGAACCTTCATTTGTTTCGCCCATTTGTCGTAGTTCTTCGAATCAAGAATTGGGAGATTGATGGGAATTCGATCATTGGAAACGGTAGCCATTGTTGTTGCAGCAGATTAAGATCAATAACCAGAGCTCTTGATGCCAAATGTTAGAACAACATAAAACATAAAACCAGAATTTTGAAGGCAGTAACAATGGTGAAAAGAAACTTGGGGAAAAAGATGAATTGAGAGAGAGAGAGAATTAGGGTAGAGAGTAATATTGATGAATGAAGAAAATGGCATTAACTTTGAATTGGGATTACAACAATGTATATATACACATGAGAGAATACTACAACTAATAACCAAAATCAACTAAAGTGCCATGCTGTTAAAATTCTGTTATTTTTGAAAAACTAACAGGTGTAATCGATTAGCAACAAATGCGTAATCGATTACGCGTTCAAAGTTTTCAAAAATAACAGTTTTTTTTTAACAGCTCACAACACTATCATCACTTCATTTTTGAACTTTTGAAGATGGCTGAGGGTGAGGCTGTGCTTGATCTTGTTGTTAGCAATTTGTGCTCACTTCTTCAGAAAGAGCTTACCCTATATCTTGGTTTTGGTCAAGACTTTCAAACTCTTTCAAGTTTGCTCACTCCAATCAAAGCTACACTTGAAGATGTTGAGGAGAAACAATTCACTGACAAAGTTATCAAAGATTGGCTACTTAAACTCAAAGATGCTGCTCATGTCCTCGATGATATTTTGGACGAGTGTGCCATTAAGGCATTGGAGTTGGAGTACAAAGCTGGACCATCCCATAAGGTACATACCTCTTTCTTATCCTCTCTTCATCCCAAGCATGTTGCTTTTCGATACAAACTTGCTAAGAAAATGAAGAGAATAAGAGAGAGGTTAGATGAAATAGCTCAAGAAAGGAGCAAGTTTCATTTGACTCATATAGTGAAAGAGGAGAAAAGAGGAGTCTTTGACTGGCGTCAAACCACCTCAATTATTTCTCAACCTCAAATTTATGGAAGAGACGAACATAAGGATAAAATCATAGAATTTTTGGTTGGTGATGCATCTCAGTTGGAGGACTTATCTGTCTATCCAATAATAGGTATGGGTGGACTAGGTAAAACAACACTCGCTCAACTCGTGTTTAATCATGAGAGTATAGTCAACCAATTTGAGATGAGTATTTGGGTGTGCGTTTCCGATGATTTTAGTTTGAAAAGAATTACAAAAGCCATCATAGAAGCGAATACTAAGATTGCCTGTGAGGATTTAGAGCCACTACAAAGAAGACTTCAAGATCTACTGCACGGAAAAAGATATTTGTTGGTTTTGGACGACGTATGAGATTATGAACAAGAGAATTAGCATAGATTGAGATCTCTATTGGCTTGTGGAGGAAAGGGTGCTTCAGTTTTGGTCACTACTCGTCTTGCAAAGGTAGTAGATAACTAGATATCATGGGAACAACATCCCCTCACGAGTTATCAAAACATCCGACATAGATTGTTGGGAATTATTTATGCAACGATCTTTTAGACCAAATGAAGTAGAACGGGCAGAACTTGTGGTCATATGGAAGGAAATGCTAAAGAAGTGTGAGGGAGTGCCTCTTGCGGAAATAAAATTAGGAAGGCTTTTCCGTTTTAAAAGAGAGGAAAAGGAGTGGCTATATGTCAAGAAAAGCAAGCTATGGAGTTTGCAAAAAGAAGATTATGCCATGCCTGCCTTGAGATTAAGTTACTTGAATTTGCCTGTAAAACTAAAACAATGTTTTGCCTTCTGTGCACTATTTTCGGAAGATGAGAGAATAAGAAGGAAGTGTTTGATTGAGCTTTAGATGGCTAATGGCTTTATTTAATCCAATGGATTGCAGGACGAGGAAGACATGGGCAATGAAATATGGAACGAATTATACTGAAGGTCATTTTTTCAAGATGTCAGGACAGATGAATTTGGTCAATGTATAAGTTTCAAGATGCATAATCTTGTTCATGACCTTGCCAAGTCTGTTTCAGATGAAGCATGTTACATTACTGATAATGATGACCTGCCTTATAATTCTGAAAGAATCCACTATATCTCATTTTATAGTGGGATTTCATTTAGGGAAATTATTTGATACGGTTGAGTAGTGCTAAATCATTGAAGAACTACATAATGCTAGGGGATAACTATGACGAGTTTTTCCGCATATTTTGAAATTTCATTCTTTACGGGTTCTTGTATTAAAATATATTGAAGACGTGCCACCTTTAATTGGTCATTTAAAATATCTAAGGTATTTGAATATTTCTTTTAGTGGCATTAAAACTCTTCCTGAATCCATATGTAAGTTATGGAATTTGCAAATTTTGAAGTTACACCATTGTCGAAGCCTAAAAAACTTACCTAATAATTTGATACGCTTGAAAGCTCTACAACACTTATCGCTGTATTTATGTGGGAAACTATCAAGCTTACCTCCTCAAATTGGAAAGTTGACTTCCTTGAGGATTTTGGAAGGAAAGATGATACCTTTTGGCAAAATTAGGAAATAGGATTCCTTTTGGAAGAATTAGGACAGTTGAATCTTAAAGGAAAACTACATATTATGCACCTTGAGAGAGTGAAAAGTGTTATGGTTGCTAAAGAAGCTAATATGTCAAGTAAGCTTCTGAGTTGTTTCGATTGTCATGGGAGGAAAATGAAGAATCTCACTTGCAACAAAACGTTGAGCAGATTCTTAATGTACTTCAACCTCATAAACAACAGCTTCAAGAATTGACACTGGAAGGATATATGGGTGCACAATTTCCACCATGGATGTCTTGTCCTTCTCTCAACAATTTAAAGCAATTAAAACTCGTGGACTGCAAAAACTTTTCCACCATGGATGTCTTGTCCTTCTCTCAACAATTTAAAGCAATTAAAACTCGTGGACTGCGAAAACTGTTTACACCTTCCACAGTTGGGGAAGCTCTTGGAAATAAAGTCTTTTGTGTTTACGGAAAATATGTGAGAATATTAGAGGTTTAAAGAGAAACTTGATAGGTAGGAGAATTCTTTATGGAAGAGAGAATTTTGTATTTTTGCTTGATTCAAAAGTGTAGGATTACATCTCTATTTATAGTACTCTAAGGAGAACTCTAGACACACTAATTCTAGAGAGTTCACAACTTTAGAAATTCCAAGAGCATTCTAGAAAATATTACAACCCTAAGAAATATCTAGATACCTCAAACACCACAAGAGTTTTCTAGAAACATTACTCAAAATTACCTAAACTCGAAAATCCAAAACACAAATAATAAGGTTAGGCTTAAATCAAGTTTAATCTTTCAACATCCCCCTTAAACTTGATTTGTGACTCCAAGCATACTCTTTAGTTTCACGAAAGTTTCCAACTTTAGTGGCTTGGTGAAAATGTCGGCAACTTTATCTCGAGACATCACATACTTCAACTTCACCTCCTACTTCTCGATGCATTCTCTTATGAAGTGGTAACGGGTGTCGATGTGCTTACTTCTTTCATGAAATACAGGATTCTTTGCCAAAGAAAGTGGTGATTTATTGTCAACACATATTTCCATATGATCTTCTTACGGCATTTTTAACTCTTTCAACAAGTTCCTTAGCCAAATTGCATGACAAACACATGATGTAGCAGCGACATATTCGGCTTCACAAGTTGACAGTGTGATGATAAGTTGCTTCTTTAAAATCCAAGTGAAAGCAGTATCTCCCATAAAGAACACAAAACCAGTAGTGCTTTTTCTATCATCCAAGTCTCCACTCCAATCGCTATCAATATAGCCAACAATCTCATAATTGTTAGAAGAGTAATAATGGAAGCCAAAGTTTGTTGTACCTTTGATGTATCGAAGGATTCTCTTTACCGCCTTGAAGTGAGTTGTTGTTGGAGCTTCCATGTAGCGACTTACGACTCCTACAGCATAGAGAATATTCGACCTTGTGCTTGTCAAGTAACGTAGACTTTCAACCAAACTTTTGTAAAGTGTTGGATCCGCAATCTCTCCATTTTCATGCTTACTCAACTTGCTGCAACATTCCATCGGACTGCCAACCAGATTGGCATCATCCATCTTGAACTTCTTAAGGAATTCTTTGGCATAACCTTCTTGGGTGATAAAAATTCCTTTGTCTTTTTGCTTTACTTCGATGCCGAGATAATATGCCACGAGCCCTATATCCGTCATCTCAAATTCATTTGACATGTCTTTCTTGAACTCTTCGAACATGCTTAGATTGTTCCCGGTGAAGATCAAGTCATCAACATATAAGCACACAATCAAAATAGCTCCACTTTGCGCTTTAATATTAGAGTACATGCTCACATGGACACTTGATGAATTTCTTGTCTCGAAATTACTTGTCGATTCGAATATTCCAAGCTCTCGGTGCTTGCTTGATTTCGTACAACGCCTTTTTCAACTTCAAGACTTTTTCTTCTTGCCCTTTTACTTCATATCCATGTGGTTGCTCGATAAGAACTTCTTCTTCGAGATAACCATTCAAGAAGGATAACTTCACATCCATTTGATCGATCTTCCATTCATTTTGGGTTGCCAAAGAAATGATTAGTCTAATAGTTTCAAGATGAGCAACAGGGGCAAATACTTTATCATAGTCAATTCCTTGTCTTTGACTATAGCCTTTTTCCACCAATATTGCTTTGTATCTTTCCACGTCTCTTTTTGCATTCTTCTTCGCCTTGTACACCCATCTTACTCCGATTGCTTTGTGTCCTCGTGGAAGTGTGTAAGTTCCTACGTATCATTCTTCATGATTGACTTTATTTCTTCGTCCATGGTGTCTCTCCACATTATTTTTTCAACAGCTTCTTGATATATTAGAGGCTCACAATCACCAAAAAGACAAAAGAGGTTAATGTCATTTTGGCTTTCGGTTACCTCATAAAGCTCTTCAATGCTCCTTAGTCGTGGTGTCCTCTCACTTGAGCTTGTTTTATCCAACCATGGCGTCGGTGAGGCACGTGGTGTAATATATTCCTCTATCATTGGTTGTTCCATTTCATTTTCTTGTTCTTCAAAGTAAGGAAGAAAATCGTACCTGTTTTCTTGAACACTCCAATCCCAACAATATTCTTCTTCGAACTCCGTGCACGACTTATGACAATCTTTCCACTATTTGGATTATAGAGCTTGTACCCTTTGGAGCTTGAGTCGTAACCCACAGATATGTACTTCTCACTTTTATCATCGAGCTTTGTTCTCCTTTCATCTGGAATGTGGGTATAGATAATGCTTCCAAACACTTTCAGGTGAGAGATCCTTGGCTTCCTTCCACTCCATGCTTCTTGTGGTGTCTTCTCATGCACACTTCTTGGTGGGAAACGGTTTGTCAGGTAAACCGTACATGCCACAACTTCGGCCCAAAACTCTTTCGGAATCTTCTTGCTCTTAAGCATATTTCACACTATATTAAGTATGGTCCGGTTCTTTCTCTGCGCTACTCCATTTTGTTGTGGCGATCTTGGAACTGTTAGTGGGCGGAAGATTCCATGGTCTTCACAATATTTGTTGAACTCAGTTGAAGTAAACTCTCCTCCTCGGTCAGATCTCATGGCCTTAATGGAAAGACCACTTTCTTTCTCCACAAGGGCTTTGAACTTCTTAAAGTTTTCAAACACTTCCGACTTCTCCTTCAAGAAATAAACTCACGTTTTTCTGGAATAATCATCAATAAAGAGGAGAAAGTATTTTACCAAAAGAGTTTGGATTTATTGGTCCACATACCTCGGTGTGTATGAGCTCTAGCGGTTTTGTTGCTTCTGACGTTGATTCCTTTGGAAAGCTTTTTCGGAATTGCTTACCAATTAGACATCCTTCACATAGTTGGTCTGAGTGGTTTATACTAGGCAAGCCTCCTACCATCTCCTTCTTTGAAAAACATTTTAGACTGCCGAAGTTAAGGTGTCCAAATCGTAGATGCCATAGCCACGAAGTGTCAGTATAGCAAGCCTTGAGACACTTTGCCACATCATTTTGAATGTTCAAGAGGAACATTCTATTCTTTGACATAGGCACCTTAGCAATCAAGTTATGTCCACAATCTCTTAAGAAAAGACTATGCTCTTTCAAGTGGATGTCATAGCCTTTCTCTAATAATTGTTCCAAGCTCAAAATATTATTCTTCATGTTAGGAACATAGTAGACATTGGATATAAATTGATGAATCCCATTCTTCAAGCATATGAGAATTTTACCTTTGCCTTTGGCCGGTATCTTTGAGTCATCTCCAAATGAGACATTGGCAGTTGTCGCTTCACTGATCTCTACGAACATGCTTTGATCGCCGTACATGTGGTTGCTTGCGCCGGTGTCGAGGTAATACTTGTTTCTTTTCTATTCAAATTGGTTTTGGCATGCGAGCAACAAAGTTTCTTCCTCTCCACCTTTTTCTTCTACAAAGTTAGCTTTTTCCATAACCTTCTTTGAGAATCTACACTCAGATACGTAGTGACCGATCTTGTTGCAGTTGAAGCACTTGATTTGTGACTTGTCACACATTGACCATGAATTTCCTCTTCCACGAACTCTTGTTGCTTGTGGATTCCAACTTCTTTCTCCATTATTGAAGTTGTTGGAGTAGTTGTTATAATTGCCTTTTCCTTCTCCTCCATGTCCTCGTTCACGTCCACGATCTTGGCCACGACCGCGTCCTCTTTGACTCTTGTAATTCACATAGTTTCCTTCCTTTGCGTTGAGTTGTAGTAGTTGGTCCATAACCTCCTTTTGTTTAATTTTCCTCTTTTGTTTTTCTTCGTATGCTTGTAAGGAACCTATAACGCGTTTTGTGAATTGGAGACCAAGCTATTAACTTGACTTGCAAAACAAAAGATGTCACCACCGAACTTTAATTTATCCAAGGGAAGGGGAAAAGAACGAATAAACCCTAAGTAAAAAATGCAAGACTAAAGACGAGGCTAAAGACTATGAAAATAAGAGATCAAAGGTACGGGGGTTAGTTATACTAAGGGAATGTATTAGAATCCTAAGCATATGTAGTACTCTACAGGAACCTCTTTAAATATCTATGTTTTTTTGCTATAAATTCTTTACTATTGTTTGGGAGAGTTTATTGTTTTTTTTAGTGAGTGATGGGAGTGGAAAATGTTTTTGTTGTTTTTGTAATGTATATGAATAAATGGGGGTGAAAATAAAGAGGTGTGCTCTCTAGGATTTCGCAATCATATGCCTACATATCCCTAGAGGAAGTCAGAGCAATTATAGTTCAGGGACTACGTGTAAAAAGAGTGAAAAAGGGAAGAGCGTGAAAAAGAAAAAAGAGTGCTCGCCAAGGATTGAGACCTTGTGCCTACGTATTCTCAAAAGGAACTTGAGAAATCAGAGTATCCGTAGTTCATGGAACTACGAGTTGTTAGGGTTTTAAGAATCAAGACAACAAAGGGGAAAGCTTGAAAGCAAAGCTTGTGAGGATTAATTGTAAATGTGAAGATATTAATGGCCATCTCTTATGAAAGGATTTGAATGAAGAGTTAAAGGTTTGTAAAGGGAGGAGATATTAATGACTATCTCTATGACAAGGTTGATTGTAATTGTAAATCCAAGAGAGGAAAAGGGAGAAGAGATTGATAGCTATCTCTATGGCAAGGTTTGAAGGAAGGGTTAAAAAGTACAAGAGATTTAATGGCTATCTCTTGGGAAGGTTAAAGGTTTGTAGATAAAAATGGTTTAAAAGTCCTAAGGTTAAATTCGGGTTTAGATAATGGGAGAGTAAGGAATGAAACAGTTATGTACAAATGCATATGAATGACTAATAAGTCAACAATAGATCCTTTCCTTTGGATTATGTACAATGAAATAAGATGGACATGGATTCACAAATATATGAACATATGAGATTAAAGGCATGATAAGATTATTAACATGTAAATAGGCAAGGAATAAGCACAATGAAAGGTATACATAAACATGGTTCAAGCATGAGCAAAAATCAACAATCAATAGGCACAAACATTAACAAGGACTAGGTCAAAGATATGCACAAGAGTATATAAGCTAAAATACAATGTTTTAGAAAATAAACAAAGTGTAATTTAAAAGAAATTCTTGAATTAAAATGAATGCAAAGTAATAAACATTTGGTCTTTTTCTATGATTAAAAATGTAAAATAAACAATAAAAAATAAATGATTTTAAACAAAGTAATAATAAATTTTAAATGATAAAAGTTTAAATAAAAAAATAGAAAGTTTAATAAATAAAAGGAATAAAGAAAGTTTAAAAAAATGAATAAACAAATAAAAGATAAAATATATATATTAAATAAAAATAAAATAAATATATTAAAAGAAAAGAAAAGAAAATAATAAAATAAATAAAATGAATTTTGAAATAAAAATATAAATAAATAAAGAAGCTAAAATAAATAATAAAAGATAAATAAATAATAAAAATAAATAAAATAAAATAAAAGTTTGATTTAAAATAATATAAGAAGAAGAAAAATTAAATAAATAAATCAAAATGGAAAAGAAAATAGAAAGAAAATAGAAAGAAAATAAAAAGGAAAAGGAGAGAGAGAATCTCACTCTTTAAATAACAAATGTCATGCCCACATGTCACAACATCATGCTGATCATGATGTCTAACCAACTTGTCAAGGCATCTGACTCGACATCTTGATGTGAACTTGTTTTAACAAAGAGTGAAAGAGCACTTACAGATGCAATGTAGTGATCCCTACAGCTCCACTGACCTCCCAGGAATGTGTTGGAGTGGTTGAATTGAGCTGAGACCTTCTGGAACTCCTTGACCAAATCAATATGCAGTTTGAAGCAAGTGAGATATGGTGGAAGTGTTCAAGCTGTTACAGAAGTGTTATAATGATTTGGATCACTTCTATTAAGTGTATAAAAGGTGTTTGGATGGATGAATGGAGTGGAAAGTGATTGTAATGAAGAATTCAAAAGTTCTTGCAAGTTGTGCAACAATGGTGATATGAAAATGCAACTTCTGGTTATGGATCATTTGGTGATGTTACAGAAGTGTTATAATGGTTTGGAACACTTCTATGATGCTTATGGAAGGTGTGTGTGGTGTTGGAATGATGTTTGGTTGAGAGAGATGAGAAATCACAGGTTTTGGTTTTTTTTTACAACTTAAAATTTCAAGAAAATTGAGCAATGGTGATTCTGAGGTTATGAGATGTTTTGTGTGTTTTTGTGTTTTGGTGTGATTTGAATGATGCAAACTAATCTCTATTTATAGAGAAATGTTTCATATATTTGGAGAAAGGTTTGGATTAGGGAACAAGCTATTATCCAATGTATGATGTCATGTTATATGTCATGACTTGAATGCCAAAGTATACATAGCATATTCTTCACATGGCTATAATTATGATCTTTTGAGATTGAACCTGCCATATTGCATCTCATCCCTTAGTGTTTTGATCATTCTTGGACAGATTGAGAGGTTTTTGATTTATTTCACTATTTCACTTTAATGCTAGAGGACAAAACCTCACTTCATGGTTTTGAAATGATTTTTATCACATGCCAAGGATAGAATCATGAAAATTCTATTATGCTCTTGCAGAGCACATGGTGCATGATATTTTGGTGTTGATCTTTTGTAGAGATAAGGCTTGCAAAGTGATCAAAAGTGATCTTAAACTTGTGTGATCAAAACTGTCTTGAATTCAGCTTTATCAATGTACGATAAATCTTTGTTCTTGGACTCTGTGGAAAGCTGGACACATCCTCTACAAATTTCATGTTGACAACTTTTCTTGATTCAATTGGGATCATGGAGAAAACTGACCACCAAAATTGGAACTTTCAACTTTTTGACATTAGAAAAATTTTGGATGTTTTGACATTTTTGGCAATTAAGAAATCCAAACTTTGGCACTTCATAACTTCCAATCCTTATGAGCTTTTGATCCAATCTTTGTACTAAATTGAAGTATGAAATGTCATCTTTAAATACATCCCTTGCGCCTGAAGAGTGGTGGTTTGAATTGATCACAAAGTGTCCATAAAGTCATGCATTTGGCAAGGGGAAAAACTTAGAAAAATTTCTAAGTGTTTTGGATTTTCAAACAACTTAAAACTCCAACTTTGAACATCAATAACTTCCACTTCAAGAAAGCTTTTGCCTTGTAATTTTCATCAAATTATAGTATCAAATTCCATTTTTCAAATAAGCATTCAAGTGTTTTCAATTGATGCTTGATGAAGAAGTTACAACTTTGGAAAGTAGGTCACTTGATCATGCATTTTAACTTAGAAAATTTTCAAGTTTTCTTCTATTTGGACAATTTTGCATCTTTGAATGATTTCTTGATTATAACTTGATCAAATGCAATCATCCAGCATATTTTCTTGAATAATGACTTGTGAAACTCAAAGTTGACCAAAAGTCAAACTTTGACTTTGTGCACTAGTTGACTTTGTATGAGATGAATCCAAATTTGCAATCTTCAAAGGATCAAGCTTCTTGGGAAATTTAAATCATGTGAATGGACTTCAAAGATGTATTTGAGACCTTTGAATCGTGTCCTGATGTATGAGATCATGCTCAGATGAAAAAGTCAACTGCAAGCCACTTTTGGTCAAAACCCTACTTGGTGCATCAGATGAACTTGAGGCTTGATGAGTTTGAAATGATGCAATCTTGCACTTGGTTGTTGATAAAGGGAAATTCTTGATCTTTATGAATGAATGAGAGACTTGAGAATTTGAATATCACATCAATCCCTAGTTAACCATCAGTTTGAGCATCCTGAGGCACAACCTAACTTGTAAAGCAAGCAAGCACATATTTTTGTATTTTCAATTGGTTAGTGATGCATAAAAACACACACACATTTAATGTTAAATGTCATGAAAATGTTATAAATGAGGTGGAATCTTAAGGGTAAAAATTAGGGTATGACAGAACCTATAAGTTGCTCAATGGTCATGGTCTTTAAATCCTTGTTTTCTTCAATGTTGGTAACAATCAAGTCAAAACTTGGATTTAAAGTGCGAAGCATTTTCTCCGTGACTTCCACCTCATCAACATCTTCACCATTTCTTTTAAGTTGATTGACCACAGACAATACTCGAGAAAAATAATCAAAAATTGACTTAGACTCTTCTATAAATAAACGTTCAAAGTCACCTCTAAGAGTTTGAAGACAAATCTTTTTCACCTGCTCCACTCCTTTGTTGCAAGTTTGAAGTTTGTCCCATGCTTCTTTGGTCGTCGTTGCATTGGAGATCTTCTCAAATGTATCTTCATCCACCGATTGATAAATGAGGAAGAAAGCTTTCTTGTCTCTCTTTCTTGACTCCTTCAATCTCTCCTTTACACCTTGGCTTAGCAAGGTTTCATCTTACTCCTTGAAGCCTTTCTCAATGATATCCCACACATCTTGAGCTCCTAGTAACGCCTTCATCTTGCTACTTCAATTGTCATATTTGTTCTTTGTGAGTATCGACATTTGAAAAGGGAAACCTCCATTCGCTATGTTTTGAGGATCTTGAAGCTCTGATGCCACTTTTTGGAAATAAAGTCTTTTGTGTTTAGAGAAAATGTGTGGGAATATTAGAAGCTTAAAGAGAAACTTGATTGGTAGGAGAATTCTTTATGGAAGAGATAATTTTTTATTTTTGCTTGATACAAAAGTGTAGGATTACATCTCTATTTATAGTACTCTAAGGAGAACACTAGACACACTAATTCTAGAGAGTTCTCTCAGCTTTAGAAATTCTAAGAGCATTCTATAAAATATTACAACGTCCCTAAGAAATATCTTGACACTACAAACACTATAAGAGTTTTCAAGAAACATTACTCAAAATTACCTAAATCCAAAATAGTTAAACCCAAAAATCCAATTTAATCTTTCAACAGAAGCTACCTTGTCTAAAGGAAATCACCATATCCAACATGAGTTGTGTGATATACATAGAGGATGAGTCACATGATGGTAGAGTTACAGGAGGTTTCGTAACACTAGAAGTTTTAGAACTAGAGAAGCTTCGAAACCTCATAAGGTTCTCAAGAGAGGATAGAGAAAATATGTTCCCACAACTTCTCACACTTGAAATATCTGAATGTCCTATACGCATGGGCTTGCCTTACCTTCCATCTCTCTATATTATTTGTATAGAAGGGAAATGCAATCATGATTTACTCCATTCAATTCATAAATTTGGTAGTCTTGAATACCTTCGGCTTTCCAATAATAAAGAGCTAACATGCTTTTCAAATGGGATGCTAAGAAACATCACCTCTCTTAAGGCCTTGACGATTTGGAATTGCTCAGAAATAGAAGATATGGATGATGCTTTACAACATGTAAATGCCCTTGAATCATTATCATTGTTGTACCTTCCAAACCTAGCATCCTTACCTGAATCAATAGGAAGCCTTAGTTCGCTTCACAAACTAGATATATTTTAAATTGTCCAAAGTTGAAGTGTCTTCTGATGAGCATTCAAAGCCTTTCTGGTCCGAAACATTTACAAATTCACGGCTGCAGTGAGTTAGAGAAGCGATGTGAAAAGGAAACAGGCGCGGATTGGCCAAAAATATCTCAGGTTTAAAATATTCGAATTAGCACAGATTTGCTTTTAAATCTACTATTATATCTACATTTGCTATTATTATGGATCTTTGTCGGTGTTCTTTTGTTATTCTTTCCTCCTATAACTGTTAGTTTTTATTTTTTTAATTCCATTTTGCAAACCATTACAACATGGAACATTCAACTTGTTGGTTATTTTTTGTTTCGTTCCGGTTGTTGAACCAAACATATATTGAGCATATGGAAATTTATCTGGTGAAGGTTTACAAAACCAATTAACCAAACGTTGTGGTTTTTAGTGTAGAAAGGAATTGATGTGATGCATGCATTGTGATTTTTGGATTTTGTTAATGGTTTTATTGATTCTAAGTTGCACTGAAGTTTGATGCATGTGTTATATTTTTTTTCTTTCGCAGGTTAGTTTTTTTCAGATATTGAAGGCACACAAGTTTTGGACTTCATTACTCTTGTTGCATTTTTCCATCCTAATGAAAGGTAATATGTTTGTTGCTTTGTAGTATTTTCTTAGTCATAGCATTATTTGGTTCATAGATAATATATTTTTAATTCGCAGGTTGAATATGGCAGGATATACTGGTTTACTTCTGTTATTTGATTTATATGATCGTTCAGTTTTGTTTGCATATGAAAGTTTGGTCCCTAAAAATCTTATTTTTCAGATGGCATGCTAGGGAACTTCATTGGCACAACCATGTTCTCTGTGCTAGAGTTTACCAGAATGAAATACGTAACAGAATGGATTAGTTAGCCTATATAAAGTTCGAATCTTTTGTAACAGAATGGATTAGTTAGCCTACATAAAGTTCGAGTCTCTTGTACAGAATTCAGCTAATGAAATACATAACAGAATTCTTCACGAGTTTCAAACTATTCTCTCTATTTCTCTCTTACTCTAATATGGTGTCATAGAGCAAATTTTCTTGTGTGTTCCGTATTCTTTCGTATTATATGATGTTGAATAAGCTCTCAATCTAAATAGATGAACATATGTTAATTAAATTTTCACTACCATGCTGCATTGCGTGTACTGTCATACTTGCCATTACCATACTCTACTTTGAGCTGGCTGTGGGTGATTCCTACTCCAATAAGGGACGCTGTGTATGATTATATAGCCAAAAATCATTAGAAATGGTTTGGCAAGGCTGAAGATTGTTTGGTTTTGCAAGAAAAGGAGCTGCTTGAGCGTTTCATAGATACAGACGAAATGATGAAACGAGATTCCTAGTTTTAATAACTGCTGCCTCATGAATCACCCAACATCAATCACAAATTCTTTTAATAATATTTTTAGAATGATATGAATAGCAAAAGAGTAGATTTATCATTCATCTTAATTAAAGGCTTTCTAGATGCCGTATTGTCCAGAATTTAGAAATATTTATCACACATCACATTATACACTTCATTTAATGCTGTATTACTCTTTATTTATTATCTATATACAAATCATTCTTTGATTACCCGTATGGAATGGTGGTATAGGGGAAAGCAATCTGCGTAACTCAAAAATAACATGCCTGTTTGGTATAAAACCTCTAGAGGGGACATTATTAGTAAAATAAAAATAATTTTTTTTTTGACACAAACCAAAGATTTATTTTAGTCTCTGAAAATAATGTGGAACTCAGTAGATATTTTTTTTTTGCCAAGCCATAAATTTGGAAAAAGCCCTTTCAGGCCGATTGGAAACAGACACTTATCTATACTCAATATTTTCGTTATTGAATGGAGAAGGTTATTGCAACGAAGTTTCAGCCTTGTTTCTTTTTCTTACATGTAATTTTCTTCTAGCTGATTGTTTCTCTGAAATTTCAATGAAACAAGTTTGTGTAAAGTCACATTAGTCATAGTTGGTGGGTTTTTGACTTGACAAAGTCCATCCCAAAACATCTCCTACCACACACTCACTCACTCCTTCTTAATCATCTTGTTTTCTCATCATACATCTTCATTTCTCAACCAAACACAATCAAACTCTTTCTTGCGTTTTCATTCTTCTTCAGTTACAAATTCCAAAGATGGCTGAGGCTGTGCTTGAACTTGTGCTTCACAATTTGAGCTCACTCATTCAGAAGGAGATTGGCTTATTTCTGGGTTTTGATCAACACTTTAATAGTCTTTCCAGCTCGCTAACTGCAATCAAGGCTACATGTAACACCCCAATTTCCATCGCAAATAAATAATACATAATTAAATCAGAGCAAATAAAAATTAATTTTTTCGACAAAAACAAGGATGCCACAATTAAGGAAAGAAAATACAATCCCTACTCATATATTTTTGATACATAGCACAAAATATAATACCCTCAAAGGAAAAAATTTTCCATATATAAGAAAAACTCAATTATGGAATAAAGCGGAAAGATTCATACCTGACTTGTTTTACAAATAAATGGTTTTATAACGTCAAAATATACATACAAAAGTAATACAAAATATATTCAACAAATGTATATATATATATATATATATATATATATAATCGTTCCCCGACTCCCGTGCTACGTATCAGAGCAGACACCAAGACCGACAAAAGAATGGAGAACTAATCTTCACAAAAGCCTCCAAGATATTAATCTGCAATTGCCTCATAGAGCAACAAACCACAGCAGAAGGGTGAGAAATAACAACTAAGTCAAGATTGCATAATAATATGCAACACATAAAAATACACATACATAGTTATTCTCACCACAAGTATCACATACCAATCCACATAACATATATCAATTATTTCAACATAATCACATATGCACACATAAGGCACACCAAAGTCATAATATATGGAAACACACCACCACGTCACACATCATATGTTTATGCATAAAACATATTATCCACAATCAATGCATTTATCACATATGCATATCAATTCACCAATTCAAACATAAATCTCAACACATAATCACCCCATTTCACAAAGGCATATCAATCATGCACAATCCATTTATCAACAATGCATATCAATCATGCACAATACATTTATCACAAATGCATATCACAATTTCTCACACATAATCAATCAATTCACAATTCTCACACATAATCAATCCATTCATGATTTATGCAAATGCACAGAGACCGACACAACGACTCTATGCAATGCATATGCGGTACCATCCATCCATCAATCTCATCACTAGTCCACTCAGAAACTATTGGAACCATCGCCTGTTACTTAGTGTAACTCCCCGTCGGGCAAACGATGTTCCCCGTCGCTCACACCTCTTATTTTTTTAAGGCACACGACGTTTATGGATCGCTCACACCTCTTTGTATAAGGCACACGACCCGATCGCTCACACCTCTTTGTATAAGGCACACGATCGTCTATAATCATCGCTCACACCTCTTATTTTTTTAAGGCACACGATGTTATAGCGGATTCCCTTTGGAACCGTTTCGTCGCTCACACCCACTAGGGCACACGACATCACAAGATGCATATCATGATGCTTGGCATACAAGGACTCATGACAATCAAATGCATCTTCACAAATCAACAATATGATTTATCTCATCATCATTATTCATGCATTGAAAACACTTCAAACAATGCATTTCAAACCATAATGGCCACCATACAACATACATTGAATTTCACATAAACAATGCATTTCATCACAAACCACAAACCACATCAATCATACTATCACAATTACTTCCACAAGAGATTCACACCACAAAGGATACCCACAACACATCATAACAACATACATTTACATTCAATCAAACAATATATTTTACCACACAACAACATCATTAATCACGCATCGAAGTCTAATCCAAAACAATGCACATATTTGCCATAAGGCCACAAACCATCATCACAACATTCCATCATGTATATTCACATCATATAACAACACACAAGCTACACGTTACATATCAAAAGCATATAACATGATAACACATCAATCGCACACGATTGCGACGGTAAAAGTCGACAAATTGACACATTTCCAAAATAACGACTTAAATAAATCATCTACTGTCCTCCAAACCATTTTTAATAGAAATAATATTTCATTAGCTTTCAAACGCTTCGAACGGGGGTCAAAACGGACTTACGGTTCAAAAGATATGAAGAAAACAAAATCTGACATTTTGGAAAATTGGTGTCACTCGCAGGTATGCTCAGGTCGAGTCTTTAGGTCGACTCAAGGTTCTTTGGGTCGACTCATAGTCCTTTAGATCAACTCAAGTATCTTTAGGTCGACTCATAGTCCTTTAGGTCGACTCATACTGCGCAGAATTTGTTAAAAACTCAGTTTTCGATCGTTAAATACCTTCCGGACCTCCGATTTCGATTCCGTAAAAAGCTGCGATCTCAGAATTCAACATACTACAATATTTTCACCATTAAAAAGCCATCCAACATATTTTCCATTTTTGACATATTTTAAAACATAATTTTATCATTGAATTCTAAATTCGAACTCGATCGAAACCGCGGAAAAACACGCAAACAACCATTCTCGATTAAACCCAAACCTTACCCGACTACACTACACAACTTATTCCAACTTCTAACCGTGAAAACATTGATTTCACATAAATTCACCACTTTCTAACAAATATCAAAACCCTAACATTTCCAACCATACATATCATCCTCGATCATTCCCACGAGTGTTCCCGATCAACTCTCATCATCTCCCGACTATCCTACGCGATCTATATCACGTTCCAACCGTGGGAACATCGATTTCTATCGATTTGATCACAATTTATCAAAAGAGAAAACATTGTAAAATAACCAAAACAATTACACAAACAACACATATACATACACAAGCAAGATATAATTGAAACTTCTCACCCTTACCCGATTAATCGCGATTGAAACGAAGTTTCTTCAATTTTTCCTCTTTCTCCTCTTGTCTCTTTTCCTTCTCTTCTTTCTCTCTGTTTTCTTCTTCTTTTCTAACTTTCTCTTTCTCTTTCTTTCTAACCATTATATATATATATATAATACTTATTATATAATATAAATTCAATAGGGTAAAATATCTCCAATTGATATTTTGTCTTCCAATACTAATTGATTAATTATTAGAGTTACCTTAAAATACTTTCTTTTCTCTCAAATCTCTATTTATAAAAATATCTAATTTTTCTAAAATATCTAACCCCTCAAAATGACCATTTTACCCCTCAGCTCAAATATCTCGCAAACGCTCTCAAAACGCGATAAAACATAATAACAATGAAAAATAATATATTTATCAAATAAAAGTCAATATTAAAATAATATAAAACGAAAAATAATTAAATCGACTCGATTAAATAAATCTAACAAAAACCGGAGCGTTACACTACACTTAAGATGCTGAGGAGAAATTCACTGACAGAGCTATCGAGGATTGGCTGCTTAAGCTCAAAGATGCTGCTTACGTCCTCAACGACATCTTGGACGAGTGTGCCACTCAAGTGCTGGAGATGGAGTCTAAAGGACTCTCACACAAGGTACAAACCTCTTTCTTGTCCTCATTTCATCCAAAATATGTCGCTTTCCGTTACCAAATGGCTAAGAAAATGAAGAATATACGGGAGAGATTAGATGAAATCGCTGAAGAAATGAACAAATTTCATTTGACTCAGATAGTGATAGAGGAGAGAAGTGGAGTCCTTGACTGGCGTCAAACCACCTCAATCATTACTCAACCTCAAGTCTACGGAAGAAAAGAAGATAAGGATAGAATCATAAACTTTTTGGTTGGTGATGCTTCTAGTTTTGAGGATTTATCTGTTTATCCAATAGTTGGTCTTGGTGGACTTGGAAAAACAACACTTGCCCAACTCGTCTTCAATCATGAAAGGGTAGTCAACCACTTTGAGCTGAGAATCTGGGTGTGTGTTTCTGAAGATTTTAGTTTGAAGAGAATGACAAAAGCCATCATAGAATCAGTAACTGGGGATGCTTGTGCAGAACTGGATCTAGAGCCATTACAAAGAAAACTTCTAGATTTGCTGAAAGGAAAAAAGTATTTGCTTGTGCTGGATGATGTATGGGATGATGGACAAGAGAATTGGCAGAGGTTGAAATCTGTATTGGCATGAGGGGGAAAAGGCGCGTCAATTTTGGTCACCACTCGTCTTCTAAACGTTGCAGAAATCATGAAAACTGTGCCCCCTCATGATTTATCAATCCTATCAGACACTGATTATTGGGAATTGTTGAAACAACGGGCCTTTGGACCAAATGAGGAAGAGAGGGAAGAACTTGTGGTCATAGGAAAGGAGATATTAAAGAAGTGTGGGGAAGTACCTCTTGCAGCAATGGCATTAGGAAGTCTCTTGCGTTTAAAAAGAGAGAAAATAGAGTGGCACAATGTTAAGGACAACAAGCTTTGGAATTTACAAGGTGAGAACTCTGTTATGCCTGCCTTAAGATTAAGCTACTTGAATTTGCCAGTAAAATTGAGACCGTGTTTTGCCTTGTGTACACTATTTCCCAAAGATCAAAGAATAAACAAGAAGTTTTTGATTGAGCTTTGGATGGCTAACGGTTTTATTTCATCTAATGGAATGCTAGAAGCAGAATAAATTGGCAATGAGGTGTGGAATGAGTTATATTGGAGATCTTTCTTTCAAGATATAGAGAAAGATGATATTGGTGAAATTGAAAGATTTAAAATACACGACCTTGTTCATGATCTTGCTCAATCTATTGCAGAAGAGGTTAGTTGTAGCATTACTGAATCAAGTGTATCTAAAAGAATCCTCCATCTTTTAACTTATGGTGCGAAACCATATACTATAGTCGGTCCTATACAGTTGCATGTAATCAAATCATTGAGGACCTTTTTAACGCGTCAATACGATGGTCCACCACCTGACCATGTATTAAAATGTTATTCTTTACGAGTACTTGACTTCCAAAGAATGAAAGAGCTTCCATCATCGATTTTTCGTTTGAAACATTTAAGATACTTGAATCTTTCTTATGGAGAATTCAAAACTCTTCCAGAATCCTTATGCAAGTTATGGAATTTGCAGATTTTAAAGTTAGATCGTTGTTCAAGGCTCCAAAGGTTGCCTTATGGGTTGGTACAGTTGAAAGCTCTACAACATCTATCTTTAAAGGATTGTTACTCATTATTAAGCTTGCCTCCCCATATAAGGAAGTTGGCTTCCCTAAAAACATTAACCATGTATGTAGTTGGCAAGAAAAAAGGGTTTCATTTGGCGGAACTAGGACAAATGAACCTTAAAGGAAGCCTTTACATTAAACACTTGGAGAGAGTTGAAAGTGTGATGGATGCCAATGAAGCTAATATGTTGAGAAAGCACGTGGACAATTTGGAATTGGAATGGAGGAGAAATGAAGAATCCCAATTACAAGAAAATGTTGAGGAGATTCTTGAAGTGCTTCAACCTACAACCCAACAACTTCAAAGTCTGACAGTGAGAGAATATAGAGGTGCCTATTTCCCACAATGGATGTCTAGTTCCTCTCTAAATATTTTAACTAGTCTACAGCTTTTGTGTTGCGAAAGTTGTTTACATCTTCCAGACTCGGGGAAACTTCCTTCTCTAAAGAATCTAAAAGTATCTAACATGAGTCATGTAAAATACCTAAATGAGGATGAGTCATGGAATAGTGGAGTTGCAGGTGGTTTCACAAAACTAGAAAATTTGAAACTTGAGGAGTTGCCGAACCTGGTAAGGTTATCAAGTGAGGATAGAGATAACATGTTTCCGTGCCTTTCAAAACTTCAAATTACGGAATATCCTGTACTGTTGGAATTTCCTTGCCTTCCATATCTCAGTGAATTACGTGTAGGTGGGAAATGCAGCCCACATTTGCTAAGTTCAATTCATAAACATCATACTCTTGAAAGCCTTTGTTTCAGCGGTAATGAAGAGCTAAGTTTCTTTCCAGATGGGATGCTAAGAGACCTCACTTGTCTAAAGAATCTTGACATTTGGGGCCTTTCCAAACTTGAGCAGCTCCCAGATGAAGTATCAGATGGGTTACGCTCTCTTAAGAAATTTGAAATTACAAAGTGCCAAAAGTTCAACCTATCAGAAAGTTTTCAATACCTCACTTGTCTTGAGGAATTGATAATCACGAGTTGCCCAGAAATAGAAGGTTTGCATGAGGCAATACAACATATGTGTGCTCTTCAATCTTTGACAATGCACGATCTTCCAAATCTGGCATCCTTACCTGAGTGGTTAGGAAACCTAGGCTTGCTTCACAAAATGGAGATTTATAATTGTCCAAAGTTCAACCTATCAGAAAGTTTTCAATACTTCACTCGTCTCCAAGAATTGAGAATCCAAAGTTGCCCAGAAATAGAAGGTTTGCATGAGGCATTACAACATATGACTGCCCTTCAATCTTTATCATTGGGTGATCTTCCAAATCTGGCATCCCTACCTAAGTGGTTAGGAAACCTAGGCTTGCTTCAGAGTTTGATGATTTATAATTGTCCAAAGTTCAACCTATCAAAAAGTTTTCAATACCTCACTTGTATGGAGAAATTGATAATCGAAAGTTGCCCAGAAATAGAAGGTCTGCATGAGGCTTTACAACATATGTGTGCTCTTCAATTTTTATCATTGGGTAAACTTCCAAATCTGGCATCCCTAGAGTGACTGGTTAGGAAACCTAGGCTTGCTTCACAGATTAATTATATATAATTGTCCAAAGCTGACATGTCTTCCCATCAGCATTCAACGCCTTACTAGTCTGAAAAGATTGGAAATTTACAATTGCAATGAGTTAGTGAAACGAAGTAAAGAGAACACGGGTGAGGATTGGCACAAAATAGCTCACATTCAACACATTTATGTTTAAACCCTTGAATGACCTTCGGAGGAGATTTATGCATGTATGAGTTAATTATTTTTTATTTATTTTTAACTTTTGCTTTATCATGTAAGTTAAGACTTTTTAAAGAGCATTATATTGTTGGATGCAATTGTTTTTTATCAAACCCCAGAACAAAATCAATTTTAGAGAGAAGGTAGACCCCTTCTCTCTAAACTATCTTATTTTGTTTGTTCATGGGTTCTACTATGGAATGACAAAAAGTGAAGAGGAAAGGTTTTCGCAACTCTACAATTCAGCGTTGGGATATTCATCCGGTAGGAAGAAAAGGCTTTGATGAAGAAGATTCTAGGGTAACTTCAATCTATTTTTCAGAGATTCCAGATAGAGTTAATTCTTTTGATATATTTGGAATTTTTGGGTGCATTGGAGACATAGTTGAAGTGGTTATCCCTCCAAAGAAGAACAAGTTCGGTAAAAAGTTCGGTTTTGCGAGATTCAGAGAAACGGAAGACTTGAGATTATTAGCTGTGAAACTAGATAATGTCTTTATAGATGGCAAGAAGATTCATGCCAACTTGCCTCGTTTCAAAAGAAATTTTAATAATGTTAAGCAAGTTAAAGTAGGAAGTGGGTTTCAGCGTAAGATGGCTAGCAAGTTTGGTAAAGTTAACTTGGGATTTCAAAGGTTAAACAACAAGGTCGGAGAAAGATCGTTTGCTCAGGTGTTAAAGAATAACCATTCAACTTCTGTTGGAGGGAACAATATTGAACAGAACTTGAGTTACCATTCTAAGAAGGAAGATTTGGATAGGTTGAATCAAGCTTATGTTGGGGTTGTACTACATCCAGGTATGTCTTACAACATTCAATCTTACTTTGAGACAAAAGGTTATTTTGCCATAAAAATGTCACCTCTTGGTGCAAATTTATGTTTGTTGGAAGATTTAGAGGAAGGTGTTATTAAAGATCTATTGGTGGAAGGAAGAGATTGGTGGAAACAGTGGTTCACAGACATTAGGAAATGGAAAGAGAGAGACGTAGATGATGAAAAAGTAACTTGGGTTAGAATGTATGGTGTCCCTTGTCACGCTTGGAATTTTGATTTCTTTGAGAAAGTCGCTAACTCGGTGGGAACTTATATATGCTCTGATGACAACTCATTGAAGGGTCCTAATAAGGACATTGCAAGGTTTATGATTTGAATCAAGAATGATGTCGTTATTGAGAGATTCATCAATGTTATGGTGGATGATGTTTGCTTTCGAACTAAACTGGTTGAAGATTCATACGGTCCTTTACGGTTATCTCCTCCTTCAAACAGGTTCCATTCAAATGTAGGCTCATCTTCTTCAGATAGAAGTAAGTACTGGTGTAATTCTGTTCGGGACGACTATGAAGATGAAGTGGTGGAAATTGTCTCTTCTGATTCTCAGTCTTTCAAGGAAAGGGATTCGAAGATTAAGGGAGAAGTTGGAAAGTTACAGGTCATTGGTTCAGACAAAGAAGAAGACAATAGAGTAGGGGACAACTCGGCATATAGGTTAGAAAATGACTTTTCAAGTGGGATATTCGATAAGGTTGTTGGAGTGTTAAAGGAAGTTAACTTTTCAAGAAAGATAGCAGGTGATGGCCCAATTGTTTTGCCTTTATCCTATGACACTTATGATACGAAAGTCTCTTGTTCCTAGGTTAATCAAACTAAGAAAAAGTTTAAAGGAGGGAAAAGTAAAAGTAAAAATAAAGTTACGGAGGGTAAGAAGTTGAGAAGTATTTATGATTTTGGTGGGCCTCTATTTCTTAAAAACAAAAGTCCAAAGAAGAGGAAATTGAAAGTTCTCAAGTCAGGTGATGTCTATTCTTCTACGGTGGGGCCTAACCATTCACATCGCAATGCTTTATTGGATTGTTCTCATCTTTCCTTGCAGTCTAATGGTAATCCTGAGGTTTCAAAGAGGGAAGACAGCTTTTCTGCTGGGACAATCATGTGTTGTGATTCCATTTCAGAATCTGATCTTGTCCATTGTAATAACAGATTCTGGGAAAACATTGAGTCCAATATGAGTAACAAGGTGTGGAATGCATTAAATAATTTGGGAATTAACGCAAATGGGAAAGATAAGGATTACAAAAAGAAAATTAAAGAATTGGAGAGAAGAGATATTGAGAAGTTTCAGGGTAAGAAGGTGCAAACTTCATCGTGCCAATGATTATTGGAACATTTAATGTCAGAGGGTGCTGTAACAATTTGAAAAGGAAAAGAATTTGTAAGATTATCTTGGAAGGGAAGGCTGATATTTTCATGATTCAAGAAACCAAGATGACTGGAACTGATGAGGGAGCAGTGAGAAGTATTTGGAATGATCCTAATGTCAGTTGGTCTAGTTCTAATTCTATAGGAAAGTCTAGAGGCCTGATAACTTTCTGGAAGGAAGGATGTTTTGATGTTTTATGTAGTTTCAAAGGGACAGGTTTCTTAGGAATCAAGTTATTATGGAATGGTCGGATTATTTATGTGGTGAATGTTTATTCTCCATGTTCTATAACTAATAGAAGAATGTTGTGGAAAAATCTGCTGGACCTTAAAAATAGAAATTCAGATGGCGAGTGGTGTTTCAAGGGCGATTTTAATTCTGTCGCGACTAAAGAAGAAAGAAAAGGAAAGAAAGAGGGTAGCAGGGCTTCAGAGATGATTGAGTTTGCTGATTTCATCATTGCTTCTTGTAGTACCCCAAATTTTGACCACCCTTCTATTTTTATTTATATATAGACGATTATAATGGTGAATATTAAGGGGATTATTTGGGTAGGATAAATTTATATGGGGATAGATTATTGTTATTTAATATATAGGGATTAGTTAGGATTAAATTAATTTTTAATCAAAATTACATTAGGGTCATTGTGGGGTTATTAGAGTATTAATATTAGTATTAATAATATTATTAATATTAATATTATCATAAAATTATTATTAAATTATTATATACTCGCTAATTCTATTTTATTTCGAATAAATGGAGTGACTTAGTTGGTATTAAAAGGTACAAGGGATTACAAAGGGAGAGGTTGTGAGTTCGAATCTCATATTCATCACTTTTTAGTGTTTTTCCATCTTATTTATTTTTCTTTTAAAAATTCACAAAAATTGCATTTTTTAATCATTTTTTATTAATTTTCGTATTTTTTATTTAGGCATTTTAAAAAATATTATTTTTCACTTTTTTGCATGTTTTTTAGTGAAAAAACAAATATCCAAAAAATAAAAAAGTTATATCTTGTCATAAATGCATTCTTATTTAGATTAATTAGATTAATTCTATTTTTAATTCTACTAAATCAAGGTTTTAAGTAAAATAATTTTATTTGATTATTACTTAAAATATAAAATCATGAAATTTGTATTTTTCATTTTTTAATTATTAATTTTCGTATTTATTTTTTAGGCATTTTTTAAAAATGTTAATATTCACTTTTTTTCACTTTTTAGCAAAAAAATCCAAAAATTATAAAATAAAAAAATATTTGAAAAGATTTTGTTCATATTGCATTTTAGGATAATAATCCTCTTTTTTTAAAAAGGAAAATTAATGTGATTGATCACTAAATCAAAATCACATAAAATTGACGTATGAACTTTTATTTTAATTGATTAATTTTCTTTTTTTTGCTTAACCTAATTTGTCCTATAAATATGTCTATTTTTCTCACAATTGAGGGGGAAATTTTACAAACCATACGATAAAAAGTTGTTGTTCTTCACATATCGAAGAACAACAACAATAAAACTCTAAACCCTCGACACCAATAAAACCCTAAACCTTCAACATATCTAAGACAACACCAATAAAACCCTTCAACATCCCTCGAAGGCAAAAAAGAAAAACCCTAAACCTTCAACAACCCTAAACATTCAATATCCCTCCGAGTCAAAAGGGAAAAGGAAAGGGATAGGAGATCTCACACCAAAGAAAAAGCAGGATACAAAGAAGTCACCACCAAGAGGAAAAGACAAAGAAGAGGAAAAGGCAAAGAAGGGAAAAAGACACAAAAGGAAAAGAAGGGGAAAGAGCACAAAGGGAATGGAAAAGGGAGTGGAAAGCAGCTTAAACGGGTCACGGCATTTCAGGTTGGTATCTCTAAACCGTTGATTATCTATCGTATATAATTACACTTGAATTATTGTTTGGATTGCGATTTGGATTCTGATTTAATTATTGTGCGTTTTGTTCTTAATCAATCATGTATTGGTGTATATGATTAATCTGACTTGAATATATTTAATTTTGCTTTTTGTATACGATTAAAATTTACATAAGTTTCTTATAATTTTGGATTTATAATAATTATTTATTTTTTTTAAATGTGGGTTTATTTATGTTTGTTATAAATTTATTTTTAATAATTTTGGGGATTTAAAATTGGTTTGTTTATTTGGAAATTATTATTATAATTTACTTTAAAAAGATAATTGGAATCAAATCATTTTTCTTAGGAATTTTTAATTTGGAATAAAAATGCTAAGGAATGTTTAAGGGATTAAAAATCATTTTAGTTTTTTTAACAATTAAATTAATTACTTAATTTAAGTTGTTAAAATAGGTTTTAATTTTTTTAGTTTTTCAACAATTAAATTAATTATTTAATTTAAGTTGTTAAAATAGGTTTTAATTTTTTAGTTTTTTTAACAATTAAATTAATTACTTAATTTAAGTTGTTAAAATAGGTTTTAATTTTTTTAGTTTTTTTAACAATTAAATTAATTGCTTAATTTAAATTGTTAAAATAGGTTTTAATTTTTAGTTTCTTTTTAACAATTAAATTAATTACTTAATCTAATTTGTTGATTAATTTTCACTTAGAGTTTTGTTTTTTTAATAAGTAAGGTTTAGGAAATAGGATTTTAAGGATGTTAATATTAAAATAAATAATTACTTTCTTTTATATTTTTTATGAAGGGTTTATATACTTAGGTTAATTTTTTATAAAATCTATACTTAGGATTTATTTCAAGGAATTTAATTTTTATAAAATATAGGGTTCGGATAAAAATAAATTGAATTTTTATTTAACTTTAATTTTGGGATATAAATATTTTTGTTAGGGATTATTTGGAATTTAGATATTATTCTTTTATTTGGATTAATCTAGATATAAATTTTGTTTTTTTATCATAATGACATGTTTAACTTTTTATTTCTTTTTCCTGTGAAAATTAGAAATTTGCTTTCTAAAGGATATTTAAGGAATTTTTCTTTAAGGGATTTTAACTTGGGATAAAGCTCTTGGTCCGAGAACCTAAATAAAGGATGGGATAAGGGATAGAACTCTTGATATCCGAGAGTATAAATAAAAGGATTAAGGGATAAAACTCTTAGTCCGAGAGCCTAAATAAAGGATGGGATAAGGGATAGAACTCTTGATATCCGAGAGTATAAATAAAAGGATTAAGGGATAAAGCTCTTGGTCCGAGAGCCTAAATAAGGGATAGGGGATAAGGATTTAGGGATAGCACTCGTGATATCCAAGAGTATAAATAAAAGGATTAAGGGATAAAACTCTTCCTCCGAGAGTCTAAATAATGGATAGGGATTTAAGGGATAAAACTCCTTATCTAGGAGTATAAACACTAGATTTAAGGGAAAGAACTCTTGATATCCGAGAGTATAAATAAAAGGATTAAGGGATAAAACTCTTCCTCCGAGAGTATAAACAATGGATAGGGATTTAAGGGATATAACTCCTTATCTAGGAGTATAAACACTAGATTTAAGGGATAGAACTCTTTATCTAAGAGTATAAATAGTGGATTGGGGTTTAGGGTTAGGTTTTGGGATTTAGGAATAGGATTAGGGGGTAGGAATAGGGGAGGTGAACTACGGTTACTCTGATCCTTCATTTTGAGGGTACGTAGGCATAGGGTTGCAAACCAACCCTAGCGAGTATAATTAATAAAAAACTTAGGTTTTCTCATATTTTAGACAAACAAACATACCCTAAATTCAAAGGTGGATCCCATTGAGTACAATGGAAGTGAGGGGTGCCTAACATCTTCCCTTCACTTAACCGACTCCCGAACCGTAGGAATCTCTACCTTAGGATTAGGATATTTAGGTTTATCATTATTTTCCTTAAAAAATATGGTGGCGACTCGATAATTTTTGCCGGCCGCGACAGCTGGCGACTCTGCTGGGGACTCCTTCCTAGCGAGAGTCAATCCTAGCCTTAGGATTTAGGGATTTGTTTGTCTTGGATGTTATTTTGGTTTTTTTTTATTTTTTTATTGTTATTTATTTATTTTTATTTCATATATATATTTATTTATTTAACATTTTGTTTTTTGTATTATCATGCAAGGGATTGGGACATAAAAAAAAGGAGTGAAGCTAAAACCCAAATCTTGGAGGAAGTGGAACGGAAATGCTTTTGTGGGGGACGCAACGTCCCCTAAAATGCATTGATGCCACACTCAGAGTAGATCCTTCCAAAGTCGTCCTCACGAAAGGGCTAGTCCCTCTCGTAGTGGAATGATTTGGACGTGGTCCGTGACTCTGAGAACCTTAACCTACCCCACACCAATCTATGGAGACCCTATGTATTCAACCCTCAAGGGCTGTTACTAGGCTCCTACCCCAAATGAGACTTATCCCGAAGGATTATCGTATGAAGGCTTGCTCATTCTCATGGTAAAATAAGGGTATAGTCTGAACATGTTGGGGGTCGTTATGCTGTCCAAATTTTTATATCCTACATGTGAGGGGATTGGGTAGATAAGCTTTAGATTTAAACCTAATATAGGGAGCCTACCTAGTTAGGGTCATGCTTGCATTTTCACCTTACCCTAACCATGTAAAAAAAAAAACAAAGTGTCCATGTCATCATGCATTTAAAAACTTTTTTTGCATATATGCATTCTTGTGGGGAATTTCAAGATGTGTTGTAGGAATATTGGACAGAGAGATTCAAGCGAAAGAGCTACCCTACGCATTAGAGTGCTAAGTGTTAATTTACAAAGTCTCAAAGACCTTTGATACTTAATGCCAAATCTGCTCAAAGGATGTTTACACACAAGTATGGAAGGATCCTCGATCTCTTAGGGATCCCTATGAAGGTAGGGGCCATAATTGCTTTTGCGCAGTCTTAGGATCCTCCTCTACGTGACTTCCTCCTCAAGGATTTTCAACTAGCTCTTACGCTGGAACAATTGGGACTACTTGGATTTACAAGGAGAAGGGAAAAAACCTCACAAGGGGCATGGGGGCAAAAAAAGAAAAAGGGAAAGGAAAAATAAGGAGAAAGAAAAAAGGAAAAAAAAAGCAACAAAAAAAAACATAAAAGGAAAAAGGGTCAAGCCTAAAAACTTAGTTGTGCCTGTTGAGGATCCATTATCTCACCACAAGGAGGATAGGGAAGTGCAAGGGCTCAAGAAAGGGTACTTGGAGGAGTTTAAAGCATTTAAAGAAGGCATTGGGCGCATCTATGTAGTTTACGCCTTCTTAAGTTCAGGATTTTCCATTTTTGGGACTGTTATGGGTTTGGAAGCCGTTTTGGATTTGGGATTGGCTAATGGATTTGAATTTTTATATTCTATGTGTATGGGTTTCATCCTTTGAATTTTTATTTAACTTTAATTTTGGGATATAAATATTTTTTTTAGGAGGATTATTTGGAATTTAGATATTATTCTTTTATTTGGATTAATCTAGATATAAATTTTGTTTTTTTTATCATAATGACATGTTTAACTTTTTATTTCTTTTTCCTGTGAAAATTAGAAATTTGTTTTCTAAAGGATATTTAAGGAATATTTCTTTAAGGGATTTTAACTTGGGATAAAGCTCTTGGTCCGAGAGCCTAAATAAAGGATGGGATAAGGGATAGAACTCTTGATATCCGAGAGTATAAATAAAAGGATTAAGGGATAAAGCTCTTGGTCCGAGAGCCTAAATAAAGGATGGGATAAGGGATACAACTCTTGATATTCGAGAGTATAAATAAAAGGATTAAGGGAGAAAACTCTTGGTCCGAGAGCCTAAATAAGAGATAGGGGATAAGGATTTAGGGATAGCACTCTTGATATCCGAGAGTATAAATAAAAGGATTAAGGGATAAAACTCTTCCTACGAGAGTCTAAATAATGGATAGGGATTTAAGGGATTTAAGGGATAGAACTCCTTATCTAGGAGTATAAACACTAGATTTAAGGGATAGAACTCTTGATATCCGAGAGTATAAATAAAAGGATTAAGGGATAAAACTCTTCCTCCGAGAGTATAAACAATGGATAGGGATTTAAGGGATATAACTCCTTATCTAGGAGTATAAACACTAGATTTAAGGGATAGAACTCTTTATCTAAGAGTATAAATAGTGGATTGGGGTTTAGGGTTAGGTTTTGGGATTTAGGAATAGGATTAGGGGGTAGGAATAGGGGAGGTGAACTACGGTTACTCTGATCCTTCATTTTGAGGGTACGTATGCATAGGGTTGCAAACCAACCCTAGCGGGTATAATTAATAAAAAAACTTAGGTTTTCTCACATTTTAGACAAACAAACATACCCTAAATTCAAAGGTGGATCCCATTGAGTACAATGGAAGTGAGGGGTGCCTAACACCTTCCCTTCACTTAACCGACTCCCGAACCGTAGGAATCTCTACCTTAGGATTAGGATATTTAGGTTTATCATTATTTTCCTTAAAAAATATGGTGGCGACTCAATAATTTTTGCCGGCCGCGACAGCTGGCGACTCTGCTGGGGACTCCTTCCTAGCGAGAGTCAATCCTAGCATTAGGATTTAAGGATTTGTTTGTCTTGGATGTTATGATGGTTTTTTGATTTTTTTATTGTTATTTATTTATTTTTATTTCATATATTTATTTATTTAACATTTTGTTTTTTGTATTATCATGCAAGGGATTGGGACATAAAAAAAAGGAGTGAAGCTAAAACCCAAAGCTTGGAGGATAACCCTAGAACCTAAAGTGGAACGGAAATGTTTTTCGGGGGACGCAACGTCCCCTAAAATGCATTGATGCCACACTCAGAGTAGATTCTTCCAAAGTCGTCCTCACGAAAGGGCTAGCCCCTCTCGTAGTGGAATGATTTGGACGTGGTCCGTGACTCTGAGAACCTTAACCTACCCCACACCAATCTATGGAGACCCTATGTATTCAACCCTCAAGGGCTGTTACTAGGCTCCTACCCCAAATGAGACTTATCCCGAAGGATTACCGTAGGAAGGCTTGCTCCTTCTCATGGTAAAACAAGGGTATAGTCTGAACATGTTGGGGTCGTTATGCTGTCCAAATTTTTATATCCTACATGTGAGGGGATTGGGTAGATAAGCTTTAGATCTAAACCTAATATAGGGAGCCTACCTAGTTAGGGTCATGCTTGCATTTTCACCTTACCCTAACCATGTAAAAAACAAAACAAAAACAAAGTGTCCATGTCATCATGCATTTAAAAACTTTTTTTGCATATATGCATTCTTGTGGGGTATTTCAAGATGTGTAGTAGGAATATTGAAAAGAGAGATTCAAGCGAAAGAGCTACCCTACGCATTAGAGTGCTAAGTGTTGATTTACAAAGTCTCAAAGACCTTTGATACTTAATGCCAAATCTGCTCAAAGGATGTTTACACACAAGTATGGAAGGATCCTCGATCTCTTAGGGATCCCTGTGAAGGTAGGGGCCGTAATTGCTTTTGCGCAGTCTTAGGATCCTCCTCTACGTGACTTCTTCCTCAAGGATTTTCAACTAGCTCTTACGCTGGAACAATTGGGACTACGTGGATTTACAAGGAGAAGGGAAAAAACCTCACAAGGGGCATGGGGGCAAAAAAAAAGGGAAAGGAAAAATAAGGAGAGAGAAAAAAGGAAAAAAAAAGCAACAAAAAAAAAACAGAAAAGGAAAAAGGGTCAAGCCTAAAAACTTAGATGTGCCTGTTGAGGATCCATTATCTCACCACAAGGAGGATAGGGAAGTGCAAGGGCTCAAGAAAGGGTACTTGGAGGAGTTTAAAGCATTTAAAGAAGGCATTGGGTGCATCTATGTAGTTTACGCCTTCTTAAGTTCAGGATTTTCCATTTTTGGGACTGTTATGGGTTTGGAAGTCGTTTTGGATTTGGGATTGGCTAATGGATTTGAATTTTTATATTCTTTGTGTATGGGTTTCATCTTTTGAATTTTTATTTAACTTTAATTTTGGGATATAAATATTTTTTTTAGGAGGATTATTTGGAATTTAGATATTATTCTTTTATTTGGATTAATCTAGATATAAATTTTGTTTTTTTTATCATAATGACATGTTTAACTTTTTATTTCTTTTTCCTGTGAAAATTAGAAATTTGCTTTCTAAAGGATATTTAAGGAATATTTCTTTAAGGGATTTTAACTTGGGATAAAGCTCTTGGTCCGAGAGCCTAAATAAAGGATGGGATAAGGGATAGAACTCTTGATATCCAAGAGTATAAATAAAAGGATTAAGGGATAAAGCTCTTAGTCCGAGAGCCTAAATAAAGGATGGGATAAGGGATAGAACTCTTGATATCCGAGAGTATAAATAAAAGGATTAAGGGATAAAGCTCTTACTCCGAGAGCCTAAATAAGAGATAGGGGATAAAGATTTAGGGATAGCACTCTTGATATCTGAGAGTATAAATAAAAGGATTAAGGGATAAAACTCTTCCTACGAGAGTCTAAATAATGGATAGGGATTTAAGGGATTTAAGGGATAGAACTCCTTATCTAGGAGTATAAACACTAGATTTAAGGGATATAACTCTTGATATCTGAGAGTATAAATAAAAGGATTAAGGGATAAAACTCTTCCTCCGAAAGTATAAACAATGGATAGGGATTTAAGGGATATAACTCCTTATCTAGGAGTATAAACACTAGATTTAAGGGATAGAACTCTTTATCTAAGAGTATAAATAGTGGATTGGGGTTTAGGGTTAGGTTTTTTGGATTTAGGAATAGGATTAGGGGGTAGGAATAGGGGAGGTGAACTACGGTTAATCTGATCCTTCATTTTGAGGGTACGTAGGCATAGGGTTGCAAACCAACCCTAGCGAGTATAATTAATAAAAAACTTAGGTTTTCTCATATTTTAGACAAACAAACATACCCTAAATTCAAAGGCGGATCTCATTGAGTACAATGGAAGTGAGGGGTGCCTAACACCTTCCCTTCACTTAACCGACTCCCGAACCGTAGGATTTTCTACCTTAGGATTAGGATATTTAGGTTTATCATTATTTTCCTTAAAAAATATGGTGGCGACTCGATAATTTTTTCCTGCCGCGACAGCTGGCTACTCTGCTGGGGACTCCTTCCTAGCGAGAGTCAATCCTAGCCTTAGGATTTAGGGATTTGTTTATCTTGGATGTTATTTTGGTTTTCTTATTTTTTTTATTGTTATTTATTTATTTTTATTTCTTATATTTATTTATTTAACATTTTGTTTTTTGTATTATCATGCAAGGGATTGGGACATAAAAAAAAGGAGTGAAGCTAAAACCCAAAGCTTGGAGGATAACCCTAGAACCTAAAGTGGAACGGAAATGTTTTTCGGGGGACGCAACGTCCCCTAAAATGCATTGATGCCACACTCAGAGTAGATCCTTCCAAAGTCGTCCTCACGAAAGGGCTAGCCCCTCTCGTAGTGGAATGATTTGGATGTGGTCCGTGACTCTGAGAACCTTAACCTACCCCACACCAATCTATGGAGACCCTATGTATTCAACCCTCAAGGGCTGTTACTAGGCTCCTACCCCAAATGAGACTTATCCCGAAGGATTATCGTAGGAAGGCTTCCTCCTTCTCATGGTAAAACAAGGGTATAGTCTAAACATGTTGGGGTCGTTATGCTGTCCAAATTTTTATATCCTACATGTGAGGGGATTGGGTAGATAAGCTTTAGATTTAAACCTAATATAGGGAGCCTACCTAGTTAGGGTCATGCTTGCATTTTCACCTTACCCTAACCAAGTAATAAACAAAAAAAAACAAAGTGTCCATGTCATCATGCATTTAAAAACATTTTTTGCATATATGCATTCTTGTGGGGAATTTCAAGATGTGTTGTAGGAATATTGGAAAGAGAGATTCAAGCGAAAGAGCTACCCTACGCATTAGAGTGCTAAGTGTTGATTTACAAAGTGTTAAAGACCTTTGATACTTAATGCCAAATCTGCTCAAAGGATGTTTACACACAAGTATGGAAGGATCCTTGATCTCTTTGGGATCCCTATGAAGGTAGGGGCCGTAATTGCTTTTGCGCAGTCTTAGGATCCTCCTCTACGTGACTTCCTCCTCAAGGATTTTCAACTAGCTCTTACGCTGGAACAATTGGGACTACTTGGATTTACAAGGAGAAGGGAAAAAACCTCACAAGGGGCATGGGGGCAAAAAAAAAAAGGGAAAGGAAAAATAAGGAGAAAGAAAAAAGGAAAAAAAAGCAACAAAAAAAACATAAAAGGAAAAAGGGTCAAGCCTAAAAACTTAGTTGTGCCTGTTGAGGATCCATTATCTCACCACAAGGAGGATAGGGAAGTGCAAGGGCTCAAGAAAGGGTACTTGGAGGAGTTTAAAGCATTTAAAGAAGGCATTGGTTGCATCTATGTAGTTTACGCATTCTTAAGTTCAGGATTTTCCATTTTTGGGACTGTTATGGGTTTGGAAGTCGTTTTGGATTTGGGATTGGCTAATGGATTTGAATTTTTATATTCTATGTGTATGGGTTTCATCTTTTGAATTTTTATTTAACTTTAATTTTGGGATATAAATATTTTTTTTAGGAGAAATATTTGGAATTTAGATATTATTCTTTTATTTGGATTAATCTAGATATAAATTTTGTTTTTTTTTTATCATAATGACATGTTTAACTTTTTATTTCTTTTTCCTGTGAAAATTAGAAATTTGCTTTCTAAAGGATATTTAAGAAATTTTTCTTTAAGGGATTTTAACTTGGGATAAAGCTCTTGGTCCGAGAGCCTAAATAAAGGATGGGATAAGGGATAGAACTCTTGATATCCGAGAGTATAAATAAAAGGATTAAGGGATAAAGCTCTTGGTCCGAGAGCCTAAATAAAGGATGGGATAAGGGATAGAACTCTTTATATCTGAGAGTATAAATAAAAGGATTAAGGGATAAAGCTCTTGCTCCGAGAGCCTAAATAAGGGATAGGAGATAAGGATTTAGGGATAGCACTCTTGATATCCGAGAGTATAAATAAAAGGATTAAGGGATAAAACTCTTCCTCCGAGAGTCTAAATAATGGATAGGGATTTAAGGGATTTAAGGGATAGAACTCCTTATCTAGGAGTATAAACACTTGATTTAAGGGATATAACTCTTGATATCTGAGAGTATAAATAAAAGGATTAAGGGATAAAACTCTTCCTCCGAGAGTATAAACAATGGATAGGGATTTAAGGGATTTAACTCCTTATCTAGGAGTTTAAACACTAGATTTAAGGGATAGAACTCTTTATCTAAGAGTATAAATAGTGGATTGGGGTTTAGGGTTAGGTTTGTTGGATTTAGGAATAGGATTAGGGGGTAGGAATAGGGGAGGTGAACTACGGTTACTCTGATCCTTCATTTTGAGGGTACGTAGGCATAGGGTTGCAAACCAACCCTAGTGAGTATAATTAATAAAAAACTTAGGTTTTCTCATATTTTAGACAAACAAACATACCTTAAATTCAAAGGTGGATCCCATTGAGTACAATGGAAGTGAGGGGTGCCTAACACCTTCCCTTCACTTAACCGACTCCCGAACCGTAGGAATCTCTACCTTAGGATTAGGATATTTAGGTTTATCATTATTTTCCTTAAAAAATATGGTGGCGACTCGATAATTTTTTCCGGCCGCGACACTTCTAACTTGATCGATGTTCCGGTTAGAGGCAATATCTTCCGTTGGCAAAGTGGTGATGGTTTAGCGATGAGTAGACTAGACCGCTTCTTAATTTCTGATAAACTGATTAACTGGTGGGGTGTTGTCGGCCAATTAACTGGAAATAGAGTTATATCGGACCACGGCCCGATATGGCTCATAATCAATAGAGAGGATTGGGGACCAAAGCCTTTTAGAACTAACAATTGTTGGTTCAATGATCACAAATTTCTTGCTTTTGCGGAAAAGGATTGGAGGAAGATTAAGATTCAAGGTAGAAGTGATTTTGTATTGAAAGAAAACTTAGAATGCTAAAGATTAGCTTGAGAAGGTGGAATCATGAAGTCTTTGGTAGAATAGATTTAGAGATTGAGGAGGAAAGCAAGTTTGTTAACTTGGCTGATGAAGCTTTAGCAACTTGTGATGAGTCTCAGGTTGAAGATATTGTCAGGAAGAGGAATGCTGCTATTTCTTCCTTTTGGAGGAACTTGAAACATAAGAAAATATGTTACTTCAAAAATTGAGACTCAAATGGGACAGCGATGGAGATGATAATACTGGATTTTTTTCACGGTATCATGAGAGCCAGGAGGCGAAGAAACTTTATTGGTTCGATTTAAACTGTTGAAGGGAAGCTAGAAGGTGTAGAGGCTATTAAAGACGAGGTTCACAGATTTTATGCTGAGTATTTTGCTGAACCGGACTGCCAACGCCCATTACCAGATGGAATTCCTATCAGAAGAATGACTGATGCTGACAGTCAATGGTTAGAAGCTGAATTTTCAGAAGTTGAAATCAAAGAAGCATTTTGGAGTTGTGAAGGGTCAAAAAGCCCGGGCCCTGATGGTTATAACTTCTTTTTTCTTAGAAGTTGTTGGTCTTTCATGAAAGATGATATTATTCATTGTTTCAAGGATTTTCACGATAACGCTTTGATTTCTAAGTCTTTCAGCTCTGCTTTTTTGACATTGGTTCCAAAAAAGGAGAACTTCGCTCGCCTTGAAGATTTTCGTCCGATCTGTCTTGTAGGTTGTATCTACAAATCTATTGCGAAGTTGTTGGCTGCCAGGATTAAGAAGGTTCTTGACTCAATTATTTCTTCTAGCCAAACTGCCTTTGTTCCGGAAGGCAACTTCTCGACGGAGTTTTGGTCGCTAACGTAACCTTAAATTATGTTGTCAAAGAACAAAAACAATGTTTATTTTTCAAGGTAGATTTTGAAAAAGCATATGATAAGGCCAGCTGGAATTTTTTGAGGTATCTGATGTCTAGAATGAGATTTAGAGTTGTTTGGATGAAATGGATGGAATCGACGGTTTTCACGAGTTACTTGTCTGTTTTAATCAATGGTAGTTCGATGAAAGAATTTAAAGTTGGAAGGGGGTTAAGACAAGGAGACCCACTCTCTCCTTTCTTGTTTGTTATAGTGGTTGAAGCTCTTGCGGGTTTGGTTTCGAACTCGCGTTCTTTGGGGATATACTGCAATTCGCAGATGATACTCTGCTGATAGGAAACGGAAATTGGAGACAATTATGGGCTTTGAAAACTGTCCTTCGAGGTTTTGAGGTTATCTCGGGTTTAGGAGTTAACTTTACGAAGAGCAGTATCATTGGAGTTAACCTCAATCCTCACTTTTTACATGCTGCTACTAACTTTTTATCTTGCAGGTTGGAAGACAGAAAATTCTTGTTTCTTGGCATACCAATTGGGATGAATCTGAGACGTATTTCCTCTTGGAAATTCTTGATTCGTAAATTGGAAGCTCGACTGTTTGGGTGGAAAAATAGGACTCTAAGCTTCGGTGGAAGAGTTACTCTCCTTAAGTCTGTTTGGAGTTCTTTACCGGTTTTTATGCTATCTTTCTACAAGGCACCGAAATCAGTTTGTAAGACGATCACCAGGATGCAAAATCAATTTCTGTGGGGAGGTGGAGGAGATTCGAGAAAAGTGCATTGGGTTTCGTGGGAAAATTTGTGCTTACCTAAAGAGAAAAGGGGTCTTGGTTTCAAGAGAGTGGAAGAATTTAACATCTCTTTACTTTTCAAGTGAAGATGGAGGATTCAACAGTTTTCAGATTCGCTTTGGTCAAAAATATTAAAAGCAAGATATGGAGGTATTCACTTATTCGATAGTCAGAATGCAAATTTTAAAGCTAGCTCGTCCATCTCTTTTTGGTGGAAGGATATTTTCAATTTGGAAAGGCGACGTAATGAAAAAGTTATGCAACGTAACTGCTTTTTCGGTTAGGAGATGGTAAAACAACGTCGTTTTGGGCAGGAGCTTGGAACGAAGATACTTGTTTGGCAGAGAATTTTCCGGTTCTGTTTCGGATGAGCAACAAGAAAACCGCATCAGTGGAAGAAATGGGATTCATGAGTTTAGAGGGATGGAGGTGGGGGATCTCGGTATCAGTTCTAATCAAGTTTCTTTGGTTCAGCAGAATATTGTTTCTCTCCGTAACAGCATTGTCGACTGGGCTCCATTAGCAGATGTTTCAGATAAAATTGAATGGAAACCAGATTATGGTGTCGGTTATACGGCTAAGTCAGGTTATACGACTCTTTGCTCTATTTATTCTACTGCTAACTTTGTTACTGGTAATCACTTAGTGTACCAAAAGCTGTGGAATTCGTCGGTTCCGTTTCGAGTAAAAACTTTTGGCTGGCGTCTTTTTCTCGATAGACTTCCAACGAAAGATAACCTTATTTCTAGAGGTATTATCTCTCATTCTGATTCGGTTTGTAATTTTTGTATGGAAGTTGATGAATCATTACACCATTTATTCTTCAACTGTTCTGTTATTAGAAAAGTGTGGAGGGCCATAACTATTTGGTTTGGTTTAAAGGATCAACAAAGCTTTATTGATTCTTTTAATCACTTTCAACAATGGAAGAAGTTGTTTGGTAGGAAAAAGATTAAAAAAGGAAAGAAATGTAAGGTCTGGTTAGCAATTTGTTGGAGCATTTGGAAAATGAGAAACGACATCCTTTTCAATGATGAAAATGTTGCGTTTCAGATCTCATATGGAATATTAAAGTCTTGGTCTAGAGGTGGAATTCGTTAGGAGATATTAGGAACTCCAATTGTAACTTTTATGATTTTTGTTCTAATCCTTTGCTTTTTCTCTCGTAAAGTTTCAATTGGTTTGTAATTTCTCCTTCCTTTGTGGAGTTTCGGATTTTGTAATCGGGTTAGAGTACCCCTAGTGCTCTTTTATCTAATCCTTGCTTACAAAAAAAATGTTTTTTATGTTTGGATATTTTTATTTTATAGGGAATATATAAATAATACAATAATGAGTTTATTAGTAATATTTATTACTCATTACCCTTATTGAATGTTATTACTATTAATATTAATGGTTAAGGCTAATAAATAATAAATATTCATATATATATAATAAAATGCGATGCTGTAATCTCTCTTATTCTATTTATTTTATTTTTTTCATCTTCTTAAACCTCTCATCCTATTTTCTTATCTTTTTCTTTCTTGTTTTTAAATATAGGTTGTCAATATCTAAATATGGGTTGTCAATATCTTTTCTCATAAATACAAAGACAAAAAAAAAAACGTAAAAAAATTATTTAAGTCAAAGAAAAGAAGCAACATAAAAAAATATAAAATCAAATTTTAAGTATCTAATATTTTTTAATTTAATTTTAAATTTGTATTTTAATTTATTTATTTTATATTTGTGTTGATTAGATATTGTTTTAGAGAAATGTCTACTAAAAAAAATTTGAAACTTAAAAAAAAGAAAAATGATGCTCTTATTCAATCACAAAAGAAAATTTTAGATAAGTTTAATAATATTAAACCCTATATATAAAACATGATTATAAATTATATAAGTTTTTTTTTAAATAAATAAATAAATAAATTAAAGACCTAAATTTTTCTGTATGAAAGATATTTATTTATTTTTAAAATTTTAATATTGTAAATAATTTTAATTGGTGATTTGATTGAGTAAGTTATTTTATTTTTTTAAATAATACATTTTATATTATACATATATTTTCTTTTGTTTAAGTTTTTAATCAACATAAATTTATTTTCTTTTATTTTAATTTTCTTAATAAGTTATTTCTTGCATAACATTTATGGAATTATTTATATGTGTTAAATAATTTTTATATTCTAAATTCTATATACATAAAGCGTAAGAAAATGTAGTAATGTGTTTTATCTACTATTATTAGCAAAATTTAAAAATGGTTGATTTAAATGTCTAAATTGTAATTACATTGTATGCCATCAATTTTTATGAATATATTTTACACAAATTATTTTATTATTTACTATGGATTGAAACAAATTAGAAAAACATAATCTTATGTATTATTGTAAATCAGACATTTACAAATCACACTTAAGTATGTTGTTGGCAAAATAAATTGAGTCATCTCGGATATATTATGATGCGATAACTAGTATTGAATAACCAAAAGTTTCTTTAGATCAATTAAATTTGTGTGTTTCTAAAGGAGATTAATATTTTGAGAAATTGAGTTGTTCATGACATTAATTGTTGCATCGACTAAAATATCATATAAATGTTTATTGTCTACTCACAACCTGAAGTTTGTTAAGTTATTTTCTCACACTAAGATCTCAATTTCTGATTTTTTTTTTCCATGATTTTCTTTATAAGTATCACATATATTATTAAAATTGATATTGAACATTGTAGTATATGTTCATAAACAAAATGGACTTGAAGATCCATTCTTTAAACATTTAAAGTTAATTGTATGGCTTATACGTGTGAGATCATAAATTCTATTAAATATTTGAAACACATAAAATATGAATATGAAGATATTTATTCGCATTAAACTTACAAATTATTTTAGATTAATAATCTATACTTGGGGATATATCTTGATTCAATAATTAAATACTTGTTTGAAGCCCAATAGACTATTGATAAATTAATTTTTTCAATATTACGGGGAGAAAATAAGCAGCTAAAAGTGTGAACCAAAAGTTCAAATTAACAATTTGAAATAAAATATCACTATATCATTTTGATTTTCGAAGTTCAAAACAAAATTCATTTGCATTATGAAAAAAAATATCAGTTGTTGTAACACCCCCAATCTATACCCCCCATTAGATAAAGCGGTAAAAAAATCAACAAAATTTTATCAGAGTATATTTAAAACATTCACGGCATAGACTGAGGAGTCACATCAATTGAGACAAAACACAATAAACCTGCTCATAAAGATATGCAACAATCAGGTAGTAATACAAACAGAGGAACTTAGTTCCTACTACCCACAATTCAGATACAGAACAAAAGTGGAAAATCTGCAACTGAATCTCATATATATATATATATATATATATATATATATATATATATATATATATATATCACATAAAAGTTTGTCTCTCATACATGTACAATCCAAAAGATATATATATATATACATATACACATAAAACTACAAACGATCCCCCTGACTACCCGGTGCTACATATCAGAGCCGACCGACAAAACAATGAAGTCCTAAGCTTCACAAAGAGACCTCTAGCATCTAATCTGCAATGCCTCATAGAGCATCAAAACAGCAGAAGGGTGAGAAACACAATCATAATATAATTGCATACAATTATATAATAACACAAAAATACACATATAAAATATTCTCACCACAACTCATACTAGAACTCCAACACAAAACAACACAATGCATATCTCATATATACATCCCCCAGACATATCAATCATGCTCAATGCATTTATCAACAACACACACACACACACACACACACACATATATATATATATATATATATATATATATATATATATATATATATATATATCAACTCATCAATGTCATCCACAATTCCACACAAAATCACTCCATTCATGATTTATGCATATGCACAGAGACCGACACAACGACTCTATGCAATGCAATGCGGTACCATCGATCCGTCATCTCAACACTAGTTCACTCAAGAACTATTGGAATCATCGCTTGTTACTTAGTGTAACTCCCCGTCGGGAAAACGATGTTCCCGGTCACTTTAGGTCCTCTTTGTATAAGGCTCACGACGTTTATGGATTCCTTTAGGTCCTCTTTGTATAAGGCTCACAATCTGATCGCTTTAGGTCCTCTTTGTATAAGGCTCACGATCGTCTATAATCATCGCTTTAGGTCCTCTTTGTATAAGGCTCACGATGTTATAGTGGATTCCCTCTGGAATCGATTCGTCGCTCACACCCACTAGGGCACACGACATCACAAGAATGCATATCATGATGCTTGGCATACAATGACTCATGACATTCTAATGCACACATATACACATCCATAATCATGCATATATCATCAAATACAACACATTGCATTTACTTGCCCTTAGGCCACAAATCATCATCACAACATTTCAACACATGCATTTTCATCGCACAACAGCACACAAGTCATACAATATTCATATCAACAGCACATTGGATGATAAACATCAATTACACACAATTACAACGGCAAAAGTCGACAAAACAACACTATTCTAAATTCCCAACATAATTAAATCGACTAACAATTTTAAAATCATTATAATAAGAAAGTACAGCTCAATAGCTTTCGAACGATACCAAGAATGCTCAAAACAGATAATCAGAACACAAGTTACGGACTAAAACAGAAAAGACATCGCAAAAAAACAACATTTTGCACTCTTGCTGGCCATACGCGTATTGCCCTGAGCCATACACGTATTGCCCAAACTCATACGCGTACCATTACGTGTTTCAGCAGATGGCCGAGAAAAATGAAACTCCATACGCGTATTGCCCTCCCTCCTTCAATGCCATACGCGTATTGCCTTAACCAATACGCGTATTGCCTTGGGTGATACGCGTATGGGCAGTGAAAACCCAGAATTTTTTTGCAGAATTTCTTCTGCATTTTTTTCAACCCAAATCAACCCAATTTTCACCTAAACACCAGAAAATTGCCAATAGATTGCATAACAACATATATCCAACATGTATCAACAATAAGGGACCTAAAAACATAATCTCCGACACAATTTAATCGAATACTAACAATTTCCACATAATATGGTTTTTACTCTATATTCAATTTCATTCCAATATCAACCAAAAACATACATACATAATCATACATAAGTATAAGATAATCGAGTTTCGCACCCTTACCCGATTTAATCTTGTTTAGAGAAGTCGGTTGATCGATTTCTAGATTTCCAAGTTTTTCTCTCTTTTTCTTCTCTTCTTTTCTTTTTTCCTCTTTTTCTTCTTCTCTTTTTCTTTCCTTTCTATTTTTCTCTCTTTCTATTTCTATTTTACTAACTTAACAAAATTAAAGTGAAATGACCAAATTACCTCCACACTCAAATATCTCGCAAACACTCTCAAAACGTGATAAAACATAACAACATAGAAAAATAATATATTATCCAATAAAAGTCAAAATTAAAATAATATAATAATAAAAATAATTAAATCGACTCGATTAAATAAAACTAACACAAACTGGGGCGTTACAACTCTCCCCCACTTAGAAATTTGGGTTAAATAAGTTTTTAGTCCCTATAGAGTTTGAAATTTCATTTTTAGTCCCTCCTGGGTTTTGGCAACGGTTTTAGCTGGTTTTGGCAACGGTTTTTTTGTAAAAACTGTTGCCTAAAGGTAGGGAGGGACTAAAAATGAAATTTCAAACTTTATAGGGACTAAAAACTTATTTAACCCTAGAAATTTTCGTCCTCGAAAATATTACCTGAGACGAACAACTCCGGATACGACTCCCGCATCCGACTCTCCAACTCCCAAGTCAAATTGCCCTCAACAGCGCCTCCCCACGCTACTTTCACAAGCGCAATATCCTTGCCTCTTAACCGCTTCACCTCGCGATCCAAAATCCTAACTGGTAAAGCCTCAACCGTAAGGTTCTCCCTTACCTCAACCTCATCCATCGAAATCACATGTGACGGATCCGGAACATACTTCCGAAGTTGTGAAACATGGAACACATCGTGCAAATTCAAAAGACTCGGCGGCAACGCCACCCGATAAGCCACATCACCCACTCTCGCGGATATCTGGTAAGGACCAATAAACCGAGAAGTAAGCTTCTTCGACTTCAATGCACGACCAACACCCGTCACCGATGTAACTCTCAAAAATACATGATCGCCCTCTTGAAACTCAAGATCTTTCCTCCTTCGATCATGATAACTCTTTTGCCTACTCTGAGAATCCTTTATTTTCTCACGAATAAGTTTCACTTTTTCCGTGGTCTGTTGTACTAACTCCGGTCCAACCACCGAACTCTCACCAGATTCATGCCAACACAAAGGTGTTCGACATCTTCGTCCATACAACGCTTCAAAAGGTATCATTCCAATACTTGAATGGAAACTGTTGTTATACGTGAATTCAACCAACGCGAGATAACTATCCCACGCACCACCTTGTTCAAGAACACATGCCCTCAACAAGTCTTCCAATGACTGAATAGTTCTCTCGGTCTGACCATCCCTTTGTGGATGATAAGCAGAACTCAATCTCAACTTGGAACCTAACGCCTTTTGCAAACTTTCTCAAAATCTGGAAGTAAACCTCGGATCTCAATCTGAAACAATACTCAACGGAACACCATGTAACTTCACAATCACACTGATATAAATCTCAGCCAATCTCTCCAAAGAAAAACTGATGTTAATCGGAATGAAATGCGCTGATTTAGTTAGCCTATCCACAATCACCCAAATGGCATTATGTCCCCTCTGAGTATTCGGCAACCCTGTCACAAAATCCATAGAAATGATGTCCCATTTCCACTCAGGAATATCCAATGGTTGCAATAATCCACTAGGCTTTTGATGTTCTACCTTTGACTTCTGACAAGTCAAACATGCATAAACAAACTGAGCCACATCTCTCTTCAATCCAGACCACCAAAATATCTTCTTCAAATTTTGATACATCTTATTAGCTCCCGGATGTATACTCAAACTACTCCGGTGTCCTTCCTCCAAAATCATCTTTTTCAAGTCCGAACCATCAGGAATACAAATTCTACCACCGAATCTCAAAACACCATTATCATCCACTTTAAAATCACCATTCACACTTTGATCTCCAACCAACATCAAATCAACAAATTTCACATCCAACTTCTGTTTCTCGCTAACGGTAAACAGAAAATCATTAGTAACCTTTAACATACTAAGCCTCACGCTGTCAGATGTCAACTCACACACCAAACTCAAATCTCTAAATGCTTCCAAAAGTTCCCACTCTTTAACCATCAAAGCGGACATATGCAAAGATTTCCGGCTTAACGCATCGGCTACCACATTAGCTTTACCAGGATGGTAATTAGGGCCAAAGTCGTAGTCCTTCAAAAATTCCAACCATCTTCGTTGCCTCATATTCAACTCTTTATGATCAAACAAGTATTTCAAACTTTTATGATCACTAAAAACTTCAAATCTTGCACCATAGAGATAATGCCTCCAAATTTTCAACACAAAAACCACATCCGCTAATTCCAAATCATGAGTAGGGTAATTCTTCTCATGAATCCTTAATTGCCTCAAAGCATAAGCCACAACCTTACCTTCTTGCATCAACACTCCACCTAAACCAATCAAAGACACATCACAATACACCACAAACGGTTCAGTAGGATTCGATAAGATCAAAATCGGAGCTGTAGTCAATCCTCTCTTCAGCTCACTAAAAATTTCCTCACACTTAATATCCCAAATGAACGCTTTACCTTTACAAGTCAACTGGGTCAAAGGAAGTGCTAACTTAGAAAAACCTTTAATGAACCTGCGATAATATCCAGCCAAACCCAAAAAGCTTCTAATTTCAGTAATAGATCTAGGCCTCCCATTGTAGAACTGCATCTACTTTAGATGGTTCCACAGCAATACCATTATTGAAATCACATGCCTAAGAAAACTCACTTCTGACAACCAGAACTCACACTTGGACAACTTGGCAAAAAGTCTCTTCTGCTTCAAGATTTGCAACACAACACGCAAATGCTCTGCATGCTCCTCTCGGGACTTAGAATAAATCAAGATGTCATCAATAAACACAACAACAAATCGATCCGAATGCTCATGAAAAATACGATTCATATACTCCATAAACACACCTGGCGCATTAGAAACCCCGAACGGCATCACAAAATATTCGTAATGACCGTATTGTGTCCTAAAAGTCGTCTTCTGAATATCGTCCTCTTTCACCCTAATCTGATGATACCCTGACCTCAAATCAATCTTACTAAACACACAAGAACCTACCAACTGGTCCATCAAATCATCAATTCTCGGAAGAGGATACTTATTCTTAATCGTCACCTTATTCAACTGGCGATAATCAATACACAATCGCATACTTCCATCTTTCTTCTTCACCAATAAAACTGGAGCACCCCAAGGTGATACACTTGGCCTCACAAACCTCTTTTCTAATAATTCATTCAACTGCTTCTTTAACTCAACCAACTCAGATACCGACATACGATAAGGTGCCATAGACACAGGTCTAGTACCAGAAACTAGATCTATAGAAAACTCCACCTCTCTCTCTGGCGGTACATCTGAAATATCATCAGGAAACACCTCTGGAAAATCACACACCACAGGAAACACATCAAGTACAACTTGACTCTCCACAGTCAATGATGCAAATAACCCAAACAACTGAGCTTCATCCGCCAAAAGTTTCTTCAACTCTTTGGTAGATAAGAAACTCGAGTCTTCGTCTTCCTCAAGAGAAGGAAACCTTACCAACTTATGATAACAATCAATATGAACCCGATTAAACTACAACCAATTCATACCCATAACCACATCTAAACCCTCCAACGGCAAACACACCAAATCCATCTCAAAATCCTTACCATAAATGGTCAAAGGACAACTCAAACAAACCAAAGAAGTAGTTACTGACTGTAAGACCCTAATTTTTACCCCTAAGATTTCGCACCTTTCATTTGCATTTTTTGCATACCACAAACAAGATCATGCTTTGGTCCCTCGTCCCCCTCATCTTTGGGTTTATGCCTTGCAGGGTTTACTGAGCATCTGTGCTTTTCTTACTTGCCTTTATTTTCTTATGTTTACTAACCTTTAATCAAAATCCAAAAAACTATGTTTGTTCTTGTCTTCACTAACTTTTTTCAGGGAGGGAATCAAGGATATCAAACAGTATCACAGCTCGAATGAATTTTATCTGAACAAAGTCAAAGTTGATCCACAATTAATTCAAAATTCCTCTGATCAAGAGTTTCCAAGATTTAATTGATTATTATTCAAGGGACTCCAAGGTTCATGTGTTTATTTCCATGCCTTCTTTGACGAGCAAGAAAAATTGAGCCGGAATCAAGACAGCACATCAAAAAGCCAAAATTTCCAAATTTTCATTGTGTTAACTGGTTAACGCATTTGGTTAACCGGTTAACGCATGCGAATTTTGAAAAAAAATGCCAGCAAATTCAAATTCAGCAATTGTGCACCAATCTCAGCCCTTGATCACATGTGGAATATTCTAGACCACCTCATTTTAATTCCCTACATCACTTTGATCATTCCCCACCATGTACCTTCACTAATCACCACTCTTTTGTGATTTCCCTCCAAATTTGAATTCCAATCCTAATTTTGATCATCCAAGCCTAATTCCAAACCACCAAATTTCCAAGCCTAAACTCTATAAATAGAGCCTTCACTTCACTCATTTTCCAAGCTTTGGATAGCCAAATTCACCTTGTCAAAATTCTTCTTGACTCTCAATTTTCCCCAACTACCAAATTCACCAAAGCTCGCATTTCTTCTTTTGAAAGTTAACAAGAATTCACATTGAATCTTGTTCAACTTTGAGCTAAACCTTCATCCATTCACTTTTACATCATCAATTTCAGTAGATCAAGACTTTGGAGTTTGGATCTTGAAGTAATTTGAAGGAATTTTCAGATTTGGAGTGGTAATCTCATTTTCCACCATTGTTGTTCTTGATTCATCTTCCACAATGTAGATCTTTAGAGATCCTTGTTACTTGATCCTTTGGATCTTGTAATTGTGTTTAATTGTTGTTTTTAACTGTTGTTTTACTTTGAATTTCGTGCAATTTCAGTTCTATGATCATAAGGTGTTTGAAAAATGTTTTTAGAGAAGATCATGTTGAATTTTGCACATTTTTTTGCTTCTGGTGCAGTGTTAACCGATTAACCAGATTCAGTGTAAAATGGTTTTGCGCAGAAAATTCAAAATCTGCACTGGTTAACCGATTAACCAAATGCGTTAACCGATTAACAGTGTCCAGAATGCTATTTTGGCTCTGTTTTGGGACTGTTTTGGTTCTTTTGCCTTTTTCTTCCTTCTTCCTTTGTTCTTAGCCTTAGATCACATATTTGTGTGGTTTAATTTGGCTTTCTATTCATCTATTTCTCTTTTCTTTTTGATCGATGAAAGTCGAAGTGATCGTGAAATTTCTTTATGGAATTTCAATCGAGACGAGATCATTTCCACCTTTTCTTTTCGTGTGGCACCGCTTTAGGATAACGATCCCTATATCGTTTATCTCGCGTGCATTAACGCATACATTTCATGGCCGGCCTCATTCGTAGGGTAATTGCTCGAACAAATTACTCGGCGTGCGCTTAACATAGACCAAAATTTGTCCCGCCTCGGAATAAATATCAAAAATAGTTGATTATTTGTCTTTTGGTTCAAAACTTATGGAACTTGTTGTTAGGAGGCTTTGGTCTTATCAATCCTCTAATGAGTTCTCATTAATCTTGACCTAAGTGCAATTATTCAATTATAATTGATCACTAACTTTAACTACTAATTACTAACTTACTAACATTTACTATTGTACTAACTTCTTTACAATTACTTCTCGCACCCTATCTCTTTTATTTTTATGCTTCATTTTATCATTTCATTTCATGTTTATGCTTCCGCAATTTTTCCTTTGTCCGTTGGACATATGTTTATGCTTCCGCAATTTTCCCTTTGTCCGTTGGACACATGTTTATGCTTATGCCTTTTTCATTTTGTCCACTTGGACCTAAAACACTAATAAAGGCCAAAACCTCTAAAAAAAACTTGTAATTCTAATCTTGGACTATGGTTACTATCCTATGCAAATGGACTTGGAGTTTTGAACTTGGACCTTGGACATCCAATGCAATTCTTGGAACCTTGGACTTAGAACTTAGGACATTCCTTCCTTTGCTTTGGAATTATGGTTCGAAGACTTGGAAGCATACTTGTGCGGTTAGGCTATTCTCTTCCTTAGCTTTTCTTTTATGCTTTAGGATAGTCTCTTCTTCTCCTCTCCATTCTTTAATTTTCAAAACTCTCTCTTTTTCAAAACATTCTTGATTTCAAACTTTCACCGCTTTCATAAAAAACCTTGACCTTGTCAAGTGATTTTACTCCTTTCCTTTCATTTCTTAATCAAATGTTAAACTACATAAGCATATTGACATCTTTTTCAAAAGACTTTAAAAAACATCAAACTCATCACTCTCTTTTTTGTGCCCTCGTGCACTTTTTCCTTTAACTTTTTCGTAAGTTTAGACATGATTCATTTCTTCAACCGGAATTATTCGCTTGGAAATGACGACTTGTATTTACATTTAAAAACAACCAAAACAAACAATTTTCATCCTTTGTACCATGAACTACGGGGTTTTGATCCTACATTGCACATCGTGGGTACGTAGGCATGAGGCGACAAGTCTCTCCAAACACAAAAATCATAAAAAACAATTTCTCTCCTCATCTCCTCAATCTATTTTCAAGCAAACCTTTTTCAGACCAAAAGCGGTAGATATTTCAAAGGGCTCCTATAGAGTACTATAGACGTTTTGGGTGCTAACACCTTCCCATTGCGTAACCAACCCCTCGAACCCGGACTCTCTTCACTTGTTCTTATTGTAAAGCTTGTGTAGGTTTTGTTCACTCTTTTTCCTTTCCTTTTTGGATAAAATAAAAGTGCGGTGGCGACTCTTGCTTTCTCGAGTTAAGTTAATCAATAGCTTACACTCACGATTTTGCCGCTACATAAAAGTGGCGACTCTACTGGGGAATCTCTGGTTCCTTGAGGGGTTTAGCCTACTTTGACTTATTTACTACTTTTGTCTGATTTGCTTGTTACAGGATTGTTCTGTTTTGGAGTTCCTCTGTGTGTGAGATAGGTCCTATACCCGGACCAGAGTGTACTTTAAGATAGGAGGATGGTATAGTCATGGGAACTTTGAGGGAGTCGAATCCTGAAAAAGAAGAACTTGAGAATCCATCCACTCGGTGGTTGCTTCTTTGGAATTACTGATGCCGATCGAGCAATCGAGAAGGCATTACTTTTTCCATAGAAGCCTATAACACTGAGGACCGTAGTAACCCTTAACCCATCCTAGCCATTTTAGGATTGTGGCACGGAAGCTATGAAGATGCAAATCTGACTTAGCTGTCACGCGATGCCACACTCAGGTTAGATTCTCTTGAGGGTAACTACCAACCTCCGAGCAAATCGGTGTGCTGGTGTGTCTGATAGTGAATTGTGGACCCTGGGCACTCTGTTAGAACTGTTGTTTTCTGCAGGTACAATGAAGACAAACCTTAGCACATACCTTTTGTGGATTGGTTCTTGACCTCGACTCCATGCTCGTGACTCAGACCTTTGAACCTGTGTGCTTTGAGTGATCTTGTTTATGGTTGTTGCATCCATGCACTCTTGCATCCATGAGCATACATATGCATTTCTTCCAGGTTGTCTCAGAAACTCATTTCGGTTGTCTCCTTCTCCAGTTATTTGTTCGCCGTCAAGCTGTTTCCTCAACACAACTACGGAACTAGAGCTGCTGTCAGATTGAGAATGGAAAGTCAAGAACAACACAATGCCGAAGTTAGAATGGAAATTGATGAGTTGAAGGCCGGTATGACCAATCTCACAGAAATGCTGCAAGTTCTGATTGCTAGAGGTGAACCACCTCAGAGGACTGTGATTGTTGAAACCTCATCTATTACTGTTGACCCTCCACTGATTCAGCAACCAGCTTCTACTTGGCCAGAATTTGGGTTACCTCCAAATTACTCGCCACCCTTTGTAACTACTCCTGTGTTTGTCTCGCCAGTATCTTCAGCTCCATTGTTCACTGAACCTCAGCCTGTTATGCATTATGTTACTCAAGCTGCTCCTGAGAATCCTTTCGTGTACCATGCCACTAGTCCACAATCTGAAAGTCAGGGAGAACCTGGATACATTGAAGAAGTCAGAGAGCAATGGCAAACTCTAGACAAAAGGATAAGAGCTGTGGAAGGAAGTGATGTCTTTAATGCTGCTGCAATGGACATGTGTCTGGTTTCCGACTTGGTTATTCCTCCAAAATTCAAGACTCCTAATTTTGAGAAATACCAGGGGCACACCTATCCTAGAACCCACTTGGTGATGTACTGCCGCAAGATGGCCGCTCATGCAAAAGATGACAAACTGCTCATTCACTGTTTCCAAGACAGCTTGAGTGGCGCTTCAATGAAATGGTATATGGGACTTGATAAGAACCGTATCCAAAGCTGGATGCATTTGTCTGATGCTTTCTTAAAGCAGTATAAGTACAATCTGGACATGGCACCTGACCGCCGTCAATTACAGAATATGGCTCAAAAAGAAAAAGAATCCTTCAAAGAGAGAGCTAGCTGCTCAAGTGGAGCCACCCTTAGCTGAAAAAGAATTGATTGGATTGTTCATGGACACTCTTCAGCCACTCTATTGGGAAAAGATGATAGGCAGTGTATCATGTGGTTTTGTTGACCTAGTCACTATTGGAGAGAGACTAGAAGAAGGTATCAAGAAAGGAAGGATTGTTAATGTTGAATCCTTCAGTGGTGCTAAAAAGTATGCTGGGAATTTTCAAAAGAAAAAGGATGGTGATACCCATGTTGTTTTAGTTGAGAGAAAACCTCGTCAGAGACAACAATATGTAGCTGCAGTTGCTCCAGTTGTTAATGCTCAACCAGCTCAAGCTCCTCGTCAGGCTGTCAGACAGAATCAGACTCACAATAGGGTTAACTTTGATCCTATCTCGATGTCCTACACTGAGCTGTATCCATGTCTTGTAAAGAAAGGTTTGGTTACAACGAGGGCTCTACCTCCTCCTCCAAATCCTCTCCCAGCTGGCTACAGGGCTGATCTTCACTGTGAGTTCCATCAAGGTGGGGCAGGACATAACTTGGAAGGCTGTTATGCATTGAAAGCTAGAGTACAAGATTTGGTGAACTTAAAAATTATGGACTTTATTGATAATAATCCCAATGTTGTCAACAACCCTTTGCCAGAGCATGCCAAGTGAAGTTTGAGTCAGTTCAGACGGATCATCTCCTAAAGCCAGTGTTTCAGACGAGACAGCTCATCCTTGTTGCTTATTAATCACTAGGCCTAGCTTCTTTCTGTTTACAATTTTCTTTGATTGTATTGACTGTTTGCTTTCGAACTTTTACTTGTACTTTCATGGTAATTTCAATGAAATGAGCAATGTAATGTTTGATTCAAATTCATTTATATTCACTGTGTGCATCTTTATGCTTTCCTTTTTTCACAAAAAACATATACCTCCTGTTCGCTTTCTTCATTAAGCTTTTGTTTATGCAAAGATTGAAGGGAGGATGACGAAAGCGAAATACCTGAAATTTCTACTGTATGCTTTCAATTAAAAATTGGCTGAGGATGTACAGGCATTGTTTCAACTCCCAAACACTGGAAGATAAGGAAGTTAATCCTTTGTCAACCCCTTTGAGCCTGGAAGTTGGAGTTTCTTTCTGTACGAAAAAACCCGCATCTTAACCTGGGGATGGGTAGTTCTCAGTTAATTTGACTGTGCATGCAAAACACTTTCCAATAAAGGTTGCAATCACAAGCTTTCCTTCGCACACATCCAAGAAGTGTCGAAGATGTCTCTCAAATCAAAAGCCAATGATGGTTCACCGTAATCATTAAGCCAGGCAGTCACTACCTTTCAAAAAAAATGGATGAAAAAGGAATCAAAAGAAAAGCCCGCTAAGTCAAAACCTATGAAGGAGAGTTAGGCAAAATTGGGGCATCCCGCTGACTGTAAGTCCAAATGACACAGGTCAGGCAAAAGTTAGGGATAACAAAAGAAAAATCAAGAGGTTGCCAAAATCCTCAAAGACAAAACGAGTTGACTGAGGTCCTCATTAAAAAACAACAAAATGTTGAAAGAAAGAGTGACTGCCATCTCAAAAATCCTTTGAACCATCACCATAACAGTGTTGCAATTCCAAAATCTCTTGGAACCTGAATGCATAGTTTGAATTAACTGAGCATAGGACTGGAGATCATCACGAAGATTGGGTTGGGTACAAATAAACTTTGAGCCTATATCCTTTGTTTCAAAAACCGTGAACCAGACCATGTTACAACCTTCAAAATACCTAATTGAAGCCAGGTTTCTTTTGAAAGCATACTATAGCAAGGTTGCGTAAACTGACTCCTATGTTTGTTGCCAATCATTTGCTTTGATATCTTACCTTTGCTTTATCTTTCACCTTGCATGTCTAAACTACCGTGTTTTGACAATTGTTTCATTTTGCTTTACATCAATAATATCATTCCAAAAATGATTTTTGATTTCGAAATTGCATTGAGCTTTGCATTAAAATTACCATGTCTGTTTGAATAATCTTATTTGCAGACAAACTTTCCTCATCAAGAGAATTTCAAACAGTTGAGAAACTTGGTCAGTGATCCTATCAGGAGCACATTACTTCCAAATACTGTTGTGAGTTAGTTCAAGATTTGTTGCTCAGTGCAAGACATTCTCAGAATTGGTTAGTCAAAGGATTTCCTTCAAGAATCATATTGAGTTTAGCCTTCTCAACAATCATCTCAAAAATTGAAGCCATGATCAGTTCATTCATCCCCAACAACTGAAGCCATGATCAGTTTATCCTCAGCAATCATCTCAAGAATTGAAGCCATGATCAGTTCATTCTATCCCTGAAGCAGTTAAACTGAAGTTATGATCAGTTTATCCTTACCGGTCAATCAATCTGGGGCAATCTTCTTCAAGAACCCTCAAGATGTCTTTCTTCAAAAGACCATCAGCCTGATACAATTCATAAGTGTGACAAGAGATGTGTTCAACATCTTCTCTCCAAGCAGATTGGGCAGTGTTCCCTGTGTTGAGGAATCAGAGTTCCATTCTTGCCTCACAAAAGAGTCTATCTATGTTGTCTCTATCATATGCATTGCATACATAAATCATTCACATATCATTGCATAGAAATATTTTTCATAGCTCGAAGTGTGCTTCGTGCTCATATGCATTTTTCCGAGGTCCTGTTGCTTTCAACATCTTACCTTGTGGTCAAAGTCCAACTTACTTGGCGCCTACTAAAACTTTTACATGCCTTTTCATTCAATGATATTCCTGAATGTTGTCGTTTACCTGTCTTTTCATCTAGTGCTATTCCTGGATGTCTCGTTTGTCTTCCAGTGCTATTCCTGGATGTCCTGCTTTCCTGGATCTTCGTATTCTTTCACTCCAGTGTCATTCCTGGATGTCTGTCTATTTTGATCTCCAATGCCATTCCTGGATACCTTGTTCCTCTTGTTTCTCCCAGTGCTATTCCTGGAAGTCTTTTCTCTCCTCTATAACCCCCAACGGATCTGCTTGGATATCTTTCAGTGTCATTCTTGAAAGTTTCATCTGTTCATTCAGTGCCATTCCTGGATGAGTTTCACCTTTATCTTTCAGTGCCATTCCTGAAAGTTTTACCTGTTCATTCAGTTCCATTCCTGGATGAATTTTTACCTTTACTTTCAGTGCCATTCCTGAAAGTTTTTCCTGTTCATTCAGTGCCATTCCTGGATGAATTTTTACCTTTACTTTCAGTGCCATTCCTGAAAGTTTTGCCTGTTCATTCAGTGCCATTCCTGGATGAGTTTTCTCCTTGGCATTCAGTGCTATTCCTGGATGTCTTTTTCACTGTCATTCAATGCCATTCTTGAATGAGGTGATTTACCTTTACCTTTCAGTGTCATTCCTGAAAGTTATACCTGTTCATTTAGTGCCATTCCTGAATGAGTTTATCTTTACCTTTCAGTGCCATTCCTGAAGGTCCTTGCTCACTACATTCAATGCCATTCTTGGATGTTGTGATTTCTTCTATCCAATGCCATTCTTGGATATGATTTCCTCAACAGAGTCCAATGTCATTCTTGGACACCATTTCCTCAATAGAGTCCAATGCCATTCTTGGATACCTTTTCCTCAACAGAGTCCAATGCCATTCTTGGACACCTTTTCCCCAGCTAAGTCCAATGCCATTCTTGGATATCTTTTCCTCAGCTGAGTCCAATGATATTCTTGGATGTCTCTGATGCTTGTTGTTGCCTCATTCAATGCCATTATTGAATGTTGCAGTGCCTTTATCCATATCTTACCCAATTGAGTGTTTTTCACCTCCATCCAATGCTATTCTTGGATGACGCTGCTGTTTTTACCGGAACTTTCCTGTTTTGGTCCAATGTCATTCTTGGACATCTTTCGACATCCCTTTTGTCTCGTTTGTAGTTTCTATCCAATGCTATTCTTGGATGTCACTACTTGTCTTCCCAGGGTCTTGTCCCTCTCTTTCCAACTATTGATGGATATTTTTTGTCACCTTGACAGATCTCCAGAAATAGCTTGTGTTCCCCGACGTGTCCTTTTCACGTCATCTCCCTCAAATTACCATAACTCTTTTGTTTCAAATCTCCCCGCAGTCTGTTTCATCCTTTGCATTCATATCATCTTGTGACATCTTATGGCTAAAAATTCGGTTTTCTGTATTTAAGTATCTTCAATCTTGTCGAGACGAAGTTTTCAACCTTCATATCTCCTGATTGCAGAAACTTAAATAGGGGCAGCTGTAAGACCCTAATTTTTACCCCTAAGATTTCGCACCTTTCATTTGCATTTTTTGCATACCACAAACAAGATCATGCTTTGGTCCCTCGTCCCCCTCATCTTTGGGTTTATGCCTTGCAGGGTTTACTGAGCATCTGTGTTTTTCTTACTTGCCTTTATTTCCTTATGTTTACTAACCTTTAATCAAAATCCAAAAAAATATGATTGTTCTTGTCTTCACTAACTTTTTTCAGGGAGGGAATCAAGGATTTCAAACAGTATCACAACTCGAATGAATTTTATCTAAACAAAGTCAAAGTTGATCCGCAATTAATTCAAAATTCCTCTGATCAAGAGTTTCCAAGATTTAATTGATTATTATTCAAGGGACTCCAAGGTTCATGTGTTTATTTCCATGTCTTCTTTGACGAGCAAGAAAAATTGAGCCGGAATCAAGACAACACATCAAAAAGCCAAAATTTCCAAATTTTCATTGTGTTAACCGGTTAACGCATCTAGTTAACCGGTTAACGCGTGCGAATTTTGAAAAAAATGCCAGCAAATTCAAATTCAGCAATTGTGCACCAATCTCAGCCCTTGATCACGTGTGTGTCGCTCCCGGGATTTTCATCCAAGTACAAACGCGAAAGTGGCACCGAAACAGAGTCGCCAGCAATGTGTATTTATCCCAAGAGAGGGAAAGGAAACACCGCATAAACCTGAGAGGAAGGAAAGAGCATGGTCTCACGACCAAGAGAAATGGGTAAGGGAGTCGGTTACGCGAGAGGAAGGTATTAGCACCCCCTCGCGTCCATCGTACCCGATGGGATCCACGCTTGCTTGCTTCAATCAAAGGGTGATAAAAAGATGCTGGAAAAAAGGAAACGGAAAAGGAAAGGATAGAGAAAGAGAAACAAATGTAGGGAAAATAAAAGAAGTGCTCGAATGGGCCCTACCCCACTGCCTACGTATCTCATCGGGAACATGAGAATCAGAGCGACGTAGTTCCCCTCACTAGGGATGGATTGTTTGTGTTTTTTAGTGGAATACGTCAACGTTCGCGTCCTAGCAGTTTAGGTATTGCAGCTCGTTGTAGGGAGACTTAGGCGTTACCTGTTTGCGGTAGAACGGAAATGACGCATCCTTAAGGAATGAGTGAATGAGATGAGAAAAGAATTCCCGAAGGAAAGACGTTATTTTTTGTTTTTGTCTTTTAAGAGTTTTTTCATTTGTTTGCATATGATAGAGTATCTAAATCTTAGTCATTGGAATGTGTACCTTCTCACATTCCAAGATGGAATGGATAAGAAAGCACACTAAGGGTGAAGAAGACCCCCACACTTAGTTCCAATTGTCAAGGTTCAACCACACTAGCATACTTGTGTTTATTAAGTGTTTTTGTTGATTATGAAATGAAGAAGAGTTTTTATTTGTACCTTCAACAAGTATTGCATTTAAGTCCCTCATACAAGATCAAATGTTTAACACATTGACCCAAGATGGGACATATGCTACACGTTCTAAGATTATAAGAGAAGGCCCCTTATAATCTTTTCTTTATATGAAAGGCCTAAATGCAATAAGTGTCTACCTTTATTAGATATTTTGAATTTTCTTTGAGGTGAGAAAGAGAGACTCAAGAGAGGAGCAAAGGTAAAATCTATATGAACTAAGACTCAATCCTAATTGAAAATTAAAGGGAGTGGTCCTAATGGTTTGTGAGGTTTAAACCTAAAGTCTAAAGAAAGAATGAATTAAACAATTCACTTCTAAAGTAGAAGATGAATTGTAATTCAAAAAGGGAAAGTGATGAGTTATTAAAAGAAAGCACATAAGTGCTTAACAAAACACAAAATGGAATTGTAAAAGAGATGAGAGGAAAGAAGTTCGAATGTGGATTCCTTATCCACACTCAATTGCAACTTACCAAAGCCCCTACATGGTTAATAAACATGTATAAGAAGTATAAGAAATAAAAGAACTTTTAATGCACCATAAAACTCAAAAGAGGTAGATGAGAAATTGGTTACAACCAGAATGTACATCACATGGAAAACAAATGATCATTATCATGCAAGTCCAAGTGAATAGGCAACAAACATCACCCATGACATTAGAACATGTTACCATAAGAAAAGGGAGAATGAAAGATGAAAAGAAATGGAAGAAACATGCATAAATGGAACATGTAATCCAAGGATCAGAATTGAAATGAAATGAAAAATGATTCACAAACATCTCACAAGTGTTCATGCATAACACATCAAGACATTCAAGAAGTAATAGAAGAAGTAGAATTGAAATGGAAGTTCAAAAGAAAACACAAGTACAAACACAACATGTTAAAGGTGCACAAAGTTCAAATAAAAGTCAACATGCAACGATGACATATAATATGTACCAATAAACTATAATGTCAAGTGAATATCTCACAAAGTAGGCAAATGATCATGCAAGTATGTACAAAAGAAATCATGTAAACATGCACAAAGATTACAAGGGTATGACATGTTGTAATGCTTCAAATGAAATGTATTAAACAAAATCAAATGGGTTCATGAAAATTATGAAAACATGGTATTGAGGTTCAAAAATCAGAGGTGAATCACATATCAAAGTAGCATGCAAGAAACCAAGGCAAAATGATGTCAAACAATGCACTTAGGTCAAGTATACACATCATACAAAGTAGCACAAAAATGAACACCAAACATGCCATAAACTGACGTAAAAAATCAAATAAAAATCATTTAACATACCTCAAGATGATAATGACTCAATACAAAAAGAAGAGCATCAAAACAATTTTTAATGATTGAGAACAAAATTAAACAAAATCATGTACCACATTAAGAATGCATACAAAAGAAAATCAAAGAAAAATATAGAACAGGGGTAAAAAGGTCATAAAATCAAGAAATAAAATCATGAAAAATTTTCTAAATGTTTTAAGAAGGCTCATGAATTTTTGTGGAATTTTATAATATCATTTGGTATTTTTAAAAATTAAAAAGAAAACGTGTAGAAAAAATGAAAATAAAAAATGAAATGCAAAATGAATGGGGGTGCATGCCTAGTAATTACTCAGTTCAAAATCATTGGGCTTTAAACAGAGGGGGTGCGAATAGCATAAAGGCTTAAGTCCAAGTTTGCGCAAAACACCATAATAAGCATGTACACTCAGTCAACCAAATTGACTCATTAATAACCATTGGATGAGGTCTCAGTCAAGCCAAAGTCAAAGTATGCCAAATCAACGCACGCGCACGCATGAGCACCCTTACTATCATGTACCATGCCACACCATGTTTAAAATAAAATTAGAAAATCACACGTGACATGCACATGAATTTTAATGTGCTGTCATCACCCAAACCACACGATGGTGAACATCCAATGGTCCACGTTTAAACTGAGAACAAAACCCTAACACAAGAACACCGGCCGGAGAGGGACCTCCGGTCACCTTCTCCGGCGAACCACCACCGTCTGCAACCTCCAATTCTACAGAAATTCACGATCAATATGTCAAAATGAAGAGGAAGTAACACACATCATGATTCCAGTGACAAAACATGCAAAAAGTCCATGAAACGAGAGAATCGAACGAAGGAAGATTTGCCCTAACATTTCCACTACGCCTCTAAAGGCCTATCAACTAACCAGAAAAGTTCTTGAGCCTATAAGAAGCTGCAAGAACCTGAAAATTCATTCACATTAGGTCTATAATGGTGGAGATTCGTACCTGAAGTTTTGAGCTCTTGAAGTGTTCTTCAGAAAACCAGAGGTCTTGCTTCTTCTACAATCTCCTCTTGGCCAAATAAAGGCTGTGATGCAAAACTGATGATGATTCAATGGAGGAGAGATTGAAACCAAACTCCAAACAAGTAGCACTGTGAAGAACTTGAGAGAAAATCAGAGAGAGTGTTGAAGTGAAATGAACAAAGTAGAGCTCGAGAATCAGTGGCAATGGTGGATTTGAGAGAGAAGAAGAGAGTGTTTCTGAAGTGAATGTGCGAAAATGAAGTTGGAAAATGAAATTTGAGAGAGTGATTTTTATTTATAAGGTGAGCTAACCATGGTTAAACTGAGTGAGTCAGCTGAGTCATGGTGGTTTGGGTGAGTCATCCCTAACTAACTGAGTCAAGTTAGTTAGGGAGAGCAATGGTATGGTGATGGCAACTCATGATATGCTATGGTGGAGGTGAAAAGAAAATGAAGGCACGACTGGTTGTAGCAGAAACTTGCTCAGCAAGTTTGTTTCTTTCCATTCTCATGTATGCCAAGGCAAGTGTGCAAGGTGTAAGTCATGTGTGTTTGGTTTAATGGGGAAAGCTGATGTGATGAAGTGTTTGTGGTGTGTGTGAACCAAATCGTGTCAAACTACTAATGTATCAGTGCCAACATAGGGTGGTTTGCAAATGTTTTTCTCCTTATTCAATGAATGGTTTGGTGTGCTTTTGGAGTCAATTGAAAGAGGAGACATTGGAGAACAATGTTGGTTTGAAAATTGAAGTGAAATGAGGTCTCTAACATGCCTAAAAATGACCACAAACAGATGGACAAAGAACTGGTACATATGCGTACGAAGCAAGTCATGGCATGGCAAGTGACATGCATGGAAGTTCAGCTTAATCAACCTATCTTGAGACCACTATAACTCACTCATACTTGATCAAATCAAAATTTTCCCAACATCAATATTAAAGATGACACTACAAAGAACAACTTTGATGTTGAAAACTTTTACATTTGAGGTTTTTATCTTGATGAAAAATGGGTGGACATTTGGCTCACCAACTGTTTGAGAAAATGACTGCGCGCGTGCCCTGAAAATCTTGGTCATGACCTAGTTTTGAACCTACTTTGGTCAAACTTTGATCAATCATATCTCACTCAATTTTTATCCAATAAAGATGTTCCACATATGGATGTGAAGCTTAAAACAAAATCTTTTGTTGTGGCCGAGTGGAATTTTCATTTGGTGCTTCAATTTTAAATGGCCTTGGTTCAAACTCTGATGCAAAATGGCCAAAACTTGCTATTTTTAGTAACCCTTCTTCTTCCAAAAATGGTAACTTTCCACCTCTTGATTTTTTCATGATTCTTTTGGAGTTTCTTGACCAAATTTTGTACATTGGACACATATAACATGAATTTTATGGATTTGGCCTCAAAAAGTCAAGAGTTGACTTTTTCCTCTGATTATTTGACTTGGCCCCCATTTTCCTGATTTTTTATCTTTCTTCCAATTGAACCACTTCTAAAACCAATTGAGAAGCAATTTTCCATACACATACAGTTAAGAACATGTAGAATACCATGACATCAAGTTTTGTCCAAAAAATCAAAGATATCCTGATTTAATGGGAAACCCTAGTTTTGGTGCCCACCTCCTAGGAGAAAAATGTGCAGTCTTCAATTTCAAATTCCTCAGAGTATGTTGTGTATCCTCTTAAAGGATGCTGAGATATACCATTTGAGGATGACTTTGGATCAATGAGCTATATCTTTTGAGGGTTTTCCTTCAGTTTTAGAACCTCTTGCATGTTGAAGTATGTATTGCTTCAATCTCCCATTGGATCTCATTTCCTTGAGATTGTGGATGATCAATTGAGATGGTATGAGACATGAGAGACTCTTGGCTTGCCTGGAGGCAACTTGATTAACCTTTTTGTGCTTTGAATGATCCCTTGATTGTCCATCTTCCCCCTGATCACATGCCTTGATGGTAAGAGAAATGCTATGCTTCATTCTTCTATGTTAAATGCAATGCAATGCTAATGAGATGGATATGATATTGTAAGTGATAATGCTATGCTATGATGCAAAAAGGGGAGAGCAAATTTTGGGGTATTACAGCTGCCCCTATTCAAATACTGTAGACCTGAATGCCTGAAAGCGAATGCTTTCAGACTTTCAAGGTATATAGTGATTGAATACCAAATATAACCAAAAATTTGCTCTGGATGATGAAGAAGAAAAGGGATATAAACCCAACAACTCTGCTAGATTGAAATTTTAATGAACGTTGTCAGAGGGATCTGTCTTTTGAACAACGCCAGACGACTACTGGCCTGCCATACTGTCGAGGGACTTTAGATGCTCTGCCAATCCGTCGTTGGACTTCTGGTGCTTACCAAACTGTCGTCGGAAGCTTCGCCAAACTGTCATTGGACTTTCAATAATGTCTTTTTGAACGACGCCAGACGACTACTGGCTTACCATACTGTCGATGGACTTTCGCTGCTCTGCCAATCTGTCGTTGGACTTCCTACCAAACTGTCGTTGGATTTCTAGTGCTTACCAAACTGTCGTGGGAAGCTTTGCCAAACTGTCGTTGGACTTTTACCAATTTGCGTTGGATTTCTACCAATCTGTCGTTGGATTCTAATGATTACCAAACTGTCGTTGAAATCTCTGCCAAACTGTCGTTTGGACTTGAACGCTTACCAAACTGTCGTTGGAAGCTTTGCCAAACTGTCGTTGGACTTTCATGATTACCAAACTGTCGTTGGAATCCTTGCCAAACTGTCGTTGGACTTTCATGATTACCAACTGTCGTTGGAATCCTTGCCAAACTGTCGTTTGGACTTTGCCAAATGATCATCCCACATGTTGGAAAAAACCATCTGCAATATTACCCCACATGCTGGAATAATATGAACAAACTGTATATAATGATCATCCCACTGGCTGGAACAACCATCTGCCATACTATCCCACCTGCTGGAATGATATAAACAACTGTATGCCAAAAATAAATTGGACTTTGAGCTGTAAATGAGCACTGCTGAGAATTACACCATCGGCTGAGTAATATCATATGCTGACACTTTGCTGAAAAAGAGATTCCATCGATCCATATAGACCAAGTTGGGGAAGTTACCGCGACTCGACTGGGGAGCATAGCAGACAAGATTCAATGCCGAACTCTGTGGGGATATCATTACCAAAGATATGATCTTGCCGGGGACCAGGGCTGCTCTGCCGGGGACATCCAAATCTTGGTTGAAAGACAATCCGTTGCAACATGCTGAGAAAGAATCCTTAGAGATCTGCTGAGGAAAATGACTGTCGAGCTTAGGGTAAATGTCATAATGCCCCCTGTTGGGCGAACTTTCCCTTTGACGACTCCGCTGGGGATAATGAGTTTACAACACACTCTGCTGGAGAAAACTGCTTTAAAGTGTCTCTTGTTGGGGCTGCCCTTCGAGAGGATTTTACAGAAGACCAAATGTCTTCCAACTCTACTGGGGATTATAGGTCGGGGATATCCTTTGCTGGGGAGATAACATGCCCCATGCTTGGGAGGGTCCATAACTCCGCTGGGGATTATTCCTTGACAAATTTCCCATGCCGACCCTGCAGGAGACATGATACGACCACTTGCTGGTACATCCTTGAACTACCTTTCACATTGTCTACAAGGTACTGGAGGATTGGCACTCGTTGTCAACCTGGAGTATTCACTGCATTAATAACCGTTATTAACACAGAAGAAATCCATCTTCGAACACCGTTGCCATCACGAAACTTAGTGGGAACTCTTGAATGGAAGAATCGACTTAATAAGATACAACAGTATCAAATCATAGCAGATATCTGCTCTTGGTTACGATCATGCTGTTTGGATCAATCGCGCTCATTACCTGCAACAGAAAAAGAATATGCACATGCCCCCGGATATTGCGTGGTCTTTTGGGTCCACCATCCAAGGTTGTCCAACAAGCAACGTAATTTCCATTGTCTTTGTGCATGTTTTTGCAAGGCCAAGATATTTTCAAAGTAACGTTTTATTATCAAAAATCGGACGTTTTTGCAAACAAAATAGTAAAAAGAAAATAAAAGCCCGTGATTGAATATTCAACTTTATTGATGAAATGCCAAAAATTGGCGAATTTACAATCAGAAGCAAACCCCTGAAAGAGGCGATTGCCATAAAATTGAGAAAAGAAATCTATCCTAATGATAATGCGGAAATTGGTTTCCAACTGATTTCTGATCTTGTTATAGCCAGTATGTATTCCAACTCTCCTGATTATCTTTGCCTTCAGAAGCTCATGATCGGACCAATTCCTCCTTTGGAATTTTGCCAGTTTGCTGAAGAGTAGAAAACGTACAGATTAATTCAGACTGCAGTCATTCGCTTTAATCCCTCTTTTGTGTGGATCGCCTTTTCAGGTTTTCAATCCACCGGGATACCCTTTTTTGCCTAAGTTGCCCTTTCGGGTTTTCAACTTACCGGGTGTACAATTCTTTTCAATTATATCCCTAATTTTTGCCCGAACCTTTATTCTGTTTTTGGTTCGCCGGGATGCCCTTTTTTGCCTGGATTCTTCTTTTTTTTTCAGCGGGTCGCTTTATACGAAGTATTTTTTAACTGCATCTGAATTAATAAGGGATGAAAAATCTTCACCATCCATGGTTGTCAGCAACAAGGCTCCTCCTGAGAAGACCTTTTTTACCACGAACGGACCTTCATAGTTAGGAGTCCATTTGCCCCTGTGATATGTACTCGGAGGAAGTATTCTCTTGATTACCACATCCCCGACCTTGTAGACTTGAGGTCGAACCTTTTGTTCGAATGCCCTCTTCATTCTGCGCTGATATAACTGGCCATGGCATACCGCTGCTAATCGCTTCTCCTCAATAAGGCTCAGCTGATCAAATCTGGCTCGTACCCATTCAGCTTCATCTATCTTAACATCCATCAATACTCGGAGAGAGGGGATCTCAACTTCTATCGGTAGAACTGCCTCCATACCATATACAAGCGAGTATGGTGTTGCCCCAGTGGACGTGCGGACTGATGTTCGATACCCATGCAAAGCCAGTGGTAACATCTCATGCCAATCTTTGTACGTGACAACCATCTTCTGCACAATCTTCTTGATATTTTTGTTGGCCGCTTCGACCGCGCCGTTCATCTTTGGGCGATACGGAGAAGAATTGTGGTGCTCGATTTTGAAGTCCCAGCATAGCTCAGCCATCATCTTGTTGTTCAAATTAGAACCATTATCAGTAATGATTCTTTCGGGTACTCCATATCGACAAATGATATCTCGCTTCAAGAAACGAGCCACTACTTGCTTAGTGACATTGGCGTAAGATGCTGCTTCAACCCATTTAGTGAAGTAATCAATGGCGACCAAGATGAAACGATGGCCGTTTGAAGCAGTAGGCTTAATTTTCCCGATCATATCAATGCCCCACATTGCAAATGGCCACGGAGAAGACATGATACTCAACGGATTAGGAGGAACGTGCACTTTGTCTGCATAGATCTGGCATTTGTGACACTTGCGAGCATACTTGCAGCAATCTGACTCCATGGTCAGCCAATAATACCCTAATCTCAACAATTTCTTAGCCATCGCATGTCCTCCGGCATGGGTACCGAAAGAGCCTTCGTGCACTTCAATCATCAACAGGTATGCCTCGTGTCTATCCACACATCTGAGCAGAACCGTGTCAAAATTCCTTTTATACAGCACGCCATCTTTGTTCAAGAAGAAACTACTAGCTAGCCTTCTTAATGTCTTCTTGTCATTGGAAGATGCCCCAGGCGGGTATTCTTGATTTTTTAAGAAGCATTTGATGTCATGGTACCAAGGCTTATCGTCAGACACTGCATCAACCTCAAACACAAAAGCAGGCCTATCAAGACGAGATACATCAATCCTGGGCACAAAGTTCCAACCATGCACTTTGATCATCGAAGAGATAGTGGCCAAGGCATCTGCAAACTTATTTTCCTCTCTAGGAACATGGTACAACTTGACAGTTGTAAAGAAAGTCAGCAATCTCCTCGTATAATCTCTATACGGAATCAAATTCTGCTGATGTGTGTGCCAAGTTCCCTTTACTTGATTGATTACCAGTGCTGAATCACCAAAGATATCGAGAGTCTTGATTCGTAAATTAATAGCTTCCTCGATCCCTAGTATGCAAGCTTCGTATTCTGCTTCATTGTTGGTACACCCGAAAGTTACTCGGGCAGTGAAGGGCATGTGAACACCTTCAGGCGTAATAAGGACTGCACCAACTCCGCACCCATTCATATTAACTGCCCCATCAAACATCAAACTCCATTTGGACTCAGGGTCAGGCCCCTCCTCCAGAAGTGGTTCCTCGCAGTCTTTCGCTTTGAGAAACATGATGTCCTCATCAGGGAAATCAAATCTCATGGGCTGGTAATCATCAAGAGGCTGTTGCGCAAGATAATCTGACAGTATACTTCCTTTGATTGCCTTTTGCGAAGTAAATTGGATATCGTACTCTGTCAGTACCATCTGCCACCTTGCAACTCTGCCTGTAAGTGCTGGTTTCTCAAAAATATACTTGACCGGATCCAATTTAGAGATCAACAGGGTTGTATGTGTGAGCATGTATTGTCTCAATTGCTTGGCGGCCCATGCGAGTGCACAACATGTCTTCTCAAGCATTGAATAACGCGATTCACAATCTGTAAATTTCTTGCTCAGGTAGTAGATAGCATGTTCTTTCCTACCTGTCTCGTCGTGTTGACCGAGAACACAACCCATGGATCCTTCGAGCACTGTCAAGTACATAATCAGTGGTCTCCCTTGAACTGGAGGTATCAGAATTGGAGGTTCCTGCAAATATCTTTTTATTTTATCGAATGCATTTTGACAATCATCATTCCATCTGACCGTTTGATCTTTTCGTAGCATTTTGAATATCGGTTCGCAAGTGGCAGTTAGGTGCGATATGAACCTTGAAATGTAGTTCAATCTTCCTAGAAAGCCGCAAACTTCTTTCTCAGTCCTTGGTACAGGCATATCTTGTATAGCTTTCACTTTAGCAGGATCAACCTCTATTCCTTTTTCACTGACGATGAAACCAAGCAATTTTCCGGACCGCACGCCGAAAGTACACTTGTTAGGATTCAGTCTCAACCTGAATTTCCTCAGCCTCTCAAATAACTTCTTCAAGTTGATCAGATGTTCCTCTTCTGTCTTTGATTTAGCAATCATGTCATCCACATAGCACTCGATCTCTTTATGAATTAGATCGTGGAATAACGTCACCATTGCTCTTTGATAAGTTGCCCCTGCGTTCTTCAACCCAAAAGGCATTACTTTGTAACAGAAGGTACCCCACGGGGTAATGAATGTCGTCTTCTCCATGTCTTCAGACGCCATTTTTATCTGATTGTACCTGGAGAATCCATCCATGAATGAGAACACTGAAAACTGAGCGGTATTATCAACCAGCACATCAATATGAGGGAGTGGAAAATCGTCTTTAGGGCTCGCCCTGTTGAGATCTCTGTAATCCACACACATTCTGACTTTGCCATCTTTCTTCGGCACCGGTACTATATTGGCCACCCAGGGAGGATAGTTGGTTACTGCCAGAAAGCCTGCATCCAACTGTTTCTGTACTTCTTCCTTGATCTTCAAAGCCATTTCGGGTTTTGTCCTGCGCAGCTTCTGCTTGACCGGTGGGCAGTCCTCTTTCAATGGTAGTCTATGCACAACTATGTCTGTATCTAAACCCGGCATATCTTGATATGACCAAGCAAAGATGTCAACATATTCCCGTAGCATGACTATCAGCTCTTGCTTTACATCAGCCCGCAGACTCGCACCAATCTTGATCTCTTTCTTGCTTTCCTCTGACCCAATATTGATGATCTCAAGAGCTTCCTGATGAGGCTGAATGGTCCTCTCTTCCTGTTTCAACAACCTAGCCAACTCTTCCGGGAGTTCATAGTCTTCATCACTTTCTTCCTCAGCTTGATAGATCGGATTGTCGAAATCATACGTGGGCATAACAGAATCATTTTCAGAGAGATCCACAGAATCCAGTCTGCATGATTGGGTTTATGCTTTATTTTAGATTATTTTTGCTTGAAAACAAAAGAAAAGAAAGTGCATTATCATTTTTAATTTTCTTTGTGCAAAAATAAAAATAAAGAAAGAGTAAAGGAACACAAATTTGTAAACAAAAACGTCCTTTTATTGATATTTGAACATTATATGAGAAAATATGGTGGCCCTACAAATGGATCCTCACACCTTGGGCAGAGTGTGGGATTTCATGCATTATGAAAGACAAGAATTGTTACTCTGCATGGTGAACAACATGAACGATTTCTTCGCTAGACCAATTTTGCAACGCCTCGCCTGGAGCCAGAGCATATACCCATATGTCCAGATAATCTGAGCTTTTAGCGTCATCTTCTATTGCTGAGCAGGACTGATTGGGATTGATAATTCCTCCACTGTTGAAGTTGATTGGCCCACGGAATCGGGGAACGGGCGTCTGGCCCGGCTGATATCCAATGCCAAACTTATCTTCTTTCACGAACACATCTATAGCTTTACCCCAGCCTTGGGCATTTCCGCTTTCGACCACTTCTCTGGCCTGCTTGTACGACGCAATTGATGCACTCGGCCCACCTGGCACATTCGACACCACCGCTGCTGAAGTAGATTCTGGTAAGTTGTTGATATTCAGGGCTTCAAAAGATTGGCACAAAGTTTCATGAATCTCTCCATCCATTTCCACATATTTGAAAGTGGATAGATGACTCACGAATATATCTTCCTCGCCGCAAATAGTAACCACTTGACCCTCGAACACATACTTGAGCTTCTGATGAAGTGTGGAGGTAACTGTGCCTGCTGCGTGAATCCACGGTCGGCCCAACAAACAACTATAAGCAGGCTGAATGTCCATAACATGAAAGGTCGTCTTGAATATCTGTGGACCAACCTGTATAGGTAGCTCAACCTCCCCAAACACCGATCTTTGGGATCCATCGAAAGCTCTCACAATCAGATCGCTGGGTCTCAGAACCAATCCATCTACTTCAATTTTCGTCAGGGCCTTTTTGGGTAACACATTTAAGGAAGAACCTGTGTCAACCAGCACATGCGACAAAACAGCTCCTTTGCACTCAAGTGTGATGTGCAGCGCTTTGTTGTGGTTACGTCCATCTTGTGTCAAATCCCTATTCGTAAATCCCAACCCGTGGCTCACATTCACATTAGAAATTACCCCCTCCAACTGATTCACTGTAATCTCTTAGGGAACGTATGCCATATTCAGAACTTTCAACAAAGCAGCCCGATGTGCATCTGAACTCATTAACAGGGATAATATCGAAATTTTAGAGGGTGTCTGATTAAGCTGGTCAATGATCTTATAATCACTCTTTTTGATAACCCTCATAAATTCCTCAACATCATTATCAAAATTGACTTTAGGGTCTTCTTCCTGAGCAGGCACCTTGTCATCAACAACCTGTTTTCCTTTTGCTCTTGCAGCGACTTCAGCCTCACTCCTTAAAGTCTGGGGAGCAAACAGTCGACCACTCCTAGTAAAACCACTTGGTCCACTGACATTCTCAATGCTAGTACCAACAGCCTCTGCCTTCTGCCGACTTCCTCCTTGACGAGTATCAGTTCCATACTGCCACGGAACTGCCCTATTAGACACATAAGCAGCCGATTCAGGAACTATGATCGTAACTAGTCTCGGCCTCTCGGGCATGATGATAGCAACAGGCTCTGCAACAGGCACCTGTATCTCGACTGGATTATAGTAAATGGTAATGGCAGAAACATCCTGTTCTTTCTCTACTTTATCAAACTGAAGACTTCCCTCGTCCATAAGATCCTGCAGTCCAACTCTCAACTTACTGCAGCCATTAACCTGTTTCGCACAGCCCTCACAATCAGAACCACACCCAGGAAATACCTGTCCTTTTAACAAACGGTCTTTTACGGTCAACAACGGAGTCTTTACCAAGTTAATGTTGGTGATCAGATTCAATTTCTCACCATCAGAAATAGCATTCGTGCTCGCACCTCCATGATTAGGCATTGGATTGTCACGAACACTCGGCGGCCTGGAGAAATTAATAGCTTTCGCGTCAATCAAGTCCTGAACTATGTGTTGAAAAGCCCAGCACTTTTCTATTGTGTGACCTTGCGCGCCAGAATGAAATTCACACCGAGCACTAGCATCGTAACCCTGAGGTAATTTCCCAGCATCTAGCGGCCTCATAGTCCGGAGTTCAACCAATTTCTCTTTGAGCAATTGTGGTAACAAAGCAGCATACGACATAGGCAAAGGATCAAACTTACGGTCCCTTGGTCTATTATTCTGGAATTGGGGTCTACCTTGCTGATTGGGAGCTTGCTGTCCAGCTGGAACCGGAATGGTTACAGCATCCACTTGATGATAGGGCTGAGTCCTGCCTCTGCCCCCTCCTCTATACATAGCGCTGGACTCCCCTTCTCTTTTCCTTGGTCCATTGGCAAAGGGTTTCTTTGAATTTGAAGCAACATCTTGAATTTTACCCAATTTCAACAGACTTTCTATTCGTTCCCCAGCAACGACAATGTCGGCAAACCCGGTGGAAGGACATGCAGCAAGTCTATCCAAATACGTCCCTTGAAGTGTACTCATGAACATATCAGCCATCTCACGATCACCCAATAGTGGTTGAACTCGAGCAGCCAATTCTCTCCATCTCTGTGCGTACTGCTTAAAGCCCTCCTTGCTATCCTGAGTCATACTCTGCAATTGAGTGCGATTAGGTGCCATGTTCAGATTATATTGATACTGCTTCAGAAAAGCAGCGCACAAATCTTTCCAACTCCTTATATGAACCCTGTCCAGCTTAATGTACCATTCCAGGGAAGCGCCTGACAGGCTATCCTGGAAAAAATACATCCAGAGCTTTTGGTCCTCGGTGTAAGCGACAATCTTGCGGTTGTAAGCTTGCAAATGGGTTTTGGGACATGTACTGCCGTTGTACTTATCCAAAACAGGAAGCTTGAACTTGGGTGGAATTCGCACACCCTGCACGAGACCCATGTCTTCTACATCAATTCCAAGAGGATTTTGGCTCTCAATAGCCTTGAGTCTTTCATCCAGCCCTTCATACTTTCGGTCGTCATTGTAGAAACCCATGTCATTGTTGAATGCAGTGAACTGGTCCTCCTGACCATCCTCATTGTTATCAAAGCCCAGATGTGCCCCACCAGCAGGGATTGTGCCAACAGGAGGAGTGCGCACATTACGATTTGGGATTTCAGTTTCCAGCCTCTGGATAGTGGTTCTCATAGCTTCTTGTCCAATCCTCATGTTTTCTTGACCAGTCCTCAGTTCTTGCTGACCTTGAGCAATCCCCTGCCTGAGGTTCATAAACTGTTCCATCCTTCCCCTCAAATCGGCTAACTCCGTCTGAACTTGCTCCATTACTCTTGCTTGATTGCGTCGGGTAGAATATCGGTGAACTGGGGTATCAGCTATTGTGCCTGAAAACCAAATAAAGGTTAGCAGGCGCCTGCAAAAGGAAAACCTGCAATGCAAAAATGATATGCAAATGCAAATGCAAAGTTATGTTTGTCATTTCAAAATGCTTTTCATATCCTGATTCCAATCGTAACCAAGAATTCCTGAAGACCAGGAGTCATGATTACTGAGTTTTGCCATGAAGAGATATTCATATACATCGATCACGGGTGTCTGAAGACCAGAAATAGTGATTTTGTAGTGTGCTAGTGTGCAGATATCACATCACATATATCTGAAGATCAGAAATTGTGAACAGAAGTAACCCATTTCATACAAATTCCCAAAACTTCTCAAGCACGTTTGTCGTAGTTTCAGCAACAAAATAAAAAAATAGGCAGTCAAATGGATCCACCAACAATTCTGATGGTAACCATTACAAATTACAAAGAAATGACAAAAATCACTAATCCGACAGCTCTACATCCTTCAGCTTCTGGCTGGAGTACTTAATCTCCTCAAACAGGATGCGTGTACGCTGATGATGCGGCTTCTCAATCAGCTCTTTAATCACTGCGTCCCTTTTTTCCAATGCATCCTCTAATGACCCCACGTGCATCAGTAAGGCTTCATCTTCATTGGCTCCTTTGCGCCTCTTGATTCCAGCTTGAATTTTAACCAGTTTCAGCTCTGCTGTGACATCTTCAAGCTCCTTGTTGGTGATCTTCAGCTTATCTTCAGCATTTCTCACTTGTTCTTGCCTTTTGCCAAGATCTTCTCGATACTTTCTTCTTTCCATGTGCGCTTTCTTCAGCTCTTCATCTTTATCTTTTAGCTGGGCCTGCAATTCGGAGTTCTCAATTCTGACCTCATCCCAAGCTTGACGGAGTTTAGCTAACGAATCCTTGCTTCGGGCCAGCGCCTGCTTCGTAGCCTTATGAGCCTGACTAGTATCATCTGCTCCCAAGGTAAGCTTCCGGAAATATCGAGCTCTCTCATCAAAATCTTCTTCCTTGTCCGCCAGGGTTTTTTCTGCTTTCAACGCTCTCTTTTCCAACTCTTTATTGTCAGCTAGAGCTTTCTGAAGACATCTGCTCATTCCAGAGTTCTCTATCTGCAGATCTCTAACCATTTTCTTCAATTTCTCGTACTCCTCGGCCGGTACCGTGGAATGTTGATCTGGACATAAGAGAACTTCTCGAGAAAAGGGTAACAACAGCTTTTTGACCTTAATCTCAACCCAGGCATCGTAGTCAGGGTATGATCTACAGTCTCCTTTGCCGAAAGTCAATTTTCCCTCTCTTTGCCTAAATTTCCAAGCATTTATTACTTCCGGCACTCTTTCGCTCTTGGTCCCTACGAAAAACAGAGAAGCGCTAATCTCTTCATCAGCAGGAGGATGTCTCGAGGCATAACCAAATTGTCTAACTGCCAACACTGGGTTGTAATTAATCCCACCTCTTCTTCCGAGTAGAGGCACATTAGGAAAACTTCCACATTTGACAGTAAGCTCTATCGTCAGTAATTTGGGATCAAACCAAATAATATTATTGGCAGTCAAACCTATCAGTCTCTTGGACCACTTCATTGTCTCAGCAGTTTCTACAAACGCACCAGTCCAGGGTAAATGTTTGAAGAGCCAATGGCATAACAATTGGGTGCAACAACTAACCAAACTCCCTATTGCCTTCTCATTTTTGTAGTGTACGGAGTGATAAAAATCCCCAGCAGAGTCGCCAGCTGTCGCTCCCGGGATTTTCATCCAAGTACAAACGCGAAAGTGGCACCGAAACAGAGTCGCCAGCAATGTGTATTTATCCCAAGAGAGGGAAAGGAAACACCGCATAAACCTGAGAGGAAGGAAAGAGCATGGTCTCACGACCAAGAGAAATGGGTAAGGGAGTCGGTTACGCGAGAGGAAGGTATTAGCACCCCCTCGCGTCCATCGTACCCGATGGGATCCACGCTTGCTTGCTTCAATCAAAGGGTGATAAAAAGATGCAGGAAAAAAGGAAACGGAAAAGGAAAGGATAGAGAAAGAGAAACAAATGTAGGGAAAATAAAAGAAGTGCTCGAATGGGCCCTACCCCACTGCCTACGTATCTCATCGGGAACATGAGAATCAGAGCGACGTAGTTCCCCTCACTAGGGATGGATTGTTTGTGTTTTTTAGTGGAATACGTCAACGTTCGCGTCCTAGCAGTTTAGGTGTTTCAGCTCGCTGTAGGGAGACTTAGGCATTACCTGTTTGCGGTAGAACGGAAATGACGCATCCTTAAGGAATGAGTGAATGAGATGAGAAAAGAATTCCCGAAGGAAAGACGTTATTGTTTGTTTTTGTCTTTTAAGAGTTTTTTCATTTGTTTGCATATGATAGCGTATCTAAATCTTAGTCATTGGAATGTGTACCTTCTCACATTCCAAGATGGAATGGATAAGAAAGCACACTAAGGGTGAAGAAGACCCCCACACTTAGTTCCAATTGTCAAGGTTCAACCACACTAGCATACGTGTGTTTATTAAGTGTTTTTGTTGATTATGAAATGAAGAAGAGTTTTTATTTGTACCTTCAACAAGTATTGCATTTAAGTCCCTCATACAAGATCAAATGTTTAACACATTGACCCAAGATGGGACATATGCTACACATTCTAAGATTATAAGAGAAGACCCCTTATAATCTTTTCTTTATATGAAAGGCCTAAATGCAATAAGTGTCTACCTTTATTAGATATTTTGAATTTTCTTTGAGGTGAGAAAGAGAGACTCAAGAGAGGAGCAAAGGTAAAATCTATATGAACTAAGACTCAATCCTAATTGAAAATTAAAGGGAGTGGTCCTAATGGTTTGTGAGGTTTATACCTAAAGTCTAAAGAAAGAATGAATTAAACAATTCACTTCTAAAGTAGAAGATGAATTGTAATTCAAAAAGGGAAAGTGATGAGTTATTAAAAGAAAGCACATAAGTGCTTAACAAAACACAAAATGGAATTGTAAAAGAGATGAGAGGAAAGAAGTTCGAATGTGGATTTCTTATCCACACTCAATTGCAACTTACCAAAGCCCCTACATGGTTAATAAACATGTATAAGAAGTATAAGAAATAAAATAACTTTTAATGCACCATAAAACTCAAAAGAGGTAGATGAGAAATTGGTTACAACCAGAATGTACATCACATGGAAAACAAATGATCATTATCATGCAAGTCCAAGTGAATAGGCAACAAACATCACCCATGACATTAGAACATGTTACCATAAGAAAAGGGAGAATGAAAGATGAAAAGAAATGGAAGAAACATGCATAAATGGAACATGTAATCCAAGGATCAGAATTGAAATGAAATGAAAAATGATTCACAAACATCTCACAAGTGTTCATGCATAACACATCAAGACATTCAAGAAGTAATAGAAGAAGTAGAATTGAAATGGAAGTTCAAAAGAAAACACAAGTACAAACACAACATGTTAAAGGTGCACAAAGTTCAAATAAAAGTCAACATGCAAGGATGACATATAATATGTACCAATAAACTATAATGTCAAGTGAATATCTCACAAAGTAGGCAAATGATCATGCAAGTATGTACAAACGAAATCATGTAAACATGCACAAAGATTACAAGGGTATGACATGTTGTAATGCTTCAAATGAAATGTATTAAACAAAATCAAATGGGTTCATGAAAATTATGAAAACATGGTATTGAGGTTCACAAATCAGAGGTGAATCACATATCAAAGTAGCATGCAAGAAACCAAGGTAAAATGATGTCAAACAATGCACTTAGGTCAAGTATACACATCATACAAAGTAGCACAAAAATGAACACCAAACATGCCATAAACTGACGTAAAAAATCAACTAAAAATCATTTAACATACCTCAAGATGATAATGACTCAATACAAAAAGAAGAACATCAAAACAATTTTTAATGATTGAGAACAAAATTAAACAAAATCATGTACCACATTAAGAATGCATACAAAAGAAAATCAAAGAAAAATATAGAACAGGGGCAAAAAGGTCATAAAATCAAGAAATAAAATCCTGAAAAATTTTCTAAATGTTTTAAGAAGGCTCATGAATTTTTGTGGAATTTTATAATGCCATTTGGTATTTTTAAAAATTAAAAAGAAAACGTGTAGAAAAAATGAAAATAAAAAATGAAATGCAAAATGAATGGGGGTGCATGCCTAGTAATTACTCAGTTCAAAATCATTGGGCTTTAAACAGAGGGGGTGCGAATAGCATAAAGGCTTAAGTCCAAGTTTGCGCAAAACACCATAATAAGCATGTACACTCAGTCAACCAAATTGACTCATTAATAACCATTGGATGAGGTCTCAGTCAAGCCAAAGTCAAAGTATGCCAAATCAACGCACGCGCACGCATGAGCACCCTTACTATCATGTACCATGCCACACCATGTTTAAAATAAAATTAGAAAATCACACGTGACATGCACATGAATTTTAATGTGCTGTCATCACCCAAACCACACGATGGTGAACATCCAATGGTCCACGTTTAAACTGAGAACAAAACCCTAACACAAGAACACCGGCCGGAGAGGGACCTCCGGTCACCTTCTCCGGCGAACCACCACCGTCTGCAACCTCCAATTCTCCAGAAATTCAAGATCAATATGTCAAAATGAAGAGGAAGTAACACACATCATGATTCCAGTGACAAAACATGCAAAAAGTCCATGAAACGAGAGAATCGAACGAAGGAAGATTTGCCCTAACATTTCCACTACGCCTCTAAAGGCCTATCAACTAACCAGAAAAGTTCTTGAGCCTATAAGAAGCTGCAAGAACCTGAAAATTCATTCACATTAGGTCTATAATGGTGGAGATTCGTACCTGAAGTTTTGAGCTCTTGAAGTGTTCTTCAGAAAACCAGAGGTCTTGCTTCTTCTACAATCTCCTCTTGGCCAAATAAAGGCTGTGATGCAAAACTGATGATGATTCAATGGAGGAGAGATTGAAACCAAACTCCAAACAAGTAGCACTGTGAAGAACTTGAGAGAAAATCAGAGAGAGTGTTGAAGTGAAATGAACAAAGTAGAGCTCGAGAATCAGTGGCAATGGTGGATTTGAGAGAGAAGAAGAGAGTGTTTCTGAAGTGAATGTGCGAAAATGAAGTTGGAAAATGAAATTTGAGAGAGTGGTTTTTATTTATAAGGTGAGCTAACCATGGTTAAACTGAGTGAGTCAGCTGAGTCATGGTGGTTTGGGTGAGTCATCCCTAACTAACTGAGTCAAGTTAGTTAGGGAGAGCAATGGTATGGTGATGGCAACTCATGATATGCTATGGTGGAGGTGAAAAGAAAATGAAGGCACGACTGGTTGTAGCAGAAACTTGCTCAGCAAGTTTGTTTCTTTCCATTCTCATGTATGCCAAGGCAAGTGTGCAAGGTGTAAGCCATGTGTGTTTGGTTTAATGGGGAAAGCTGATGTGATGAAGTGTTTGTGGTGTGTGTGAACCAAATCGTGTCAAACTGCTAATGTATCAGTGCCAACATAGGGTGGTTTGCAAATGTTTTTCTCCTTATTCAATGAATGGTTTGGTGTGCTTTTGGATTCAATTGAAAGAGGAGACATTGGAGAACAATGTTGGTTTGAAAATTGAAGTGAAATGAGGTCTCTAACATGCCTAAAAATGACCACAAACAGATGGACAAAGAACTGGTACATATGCGTACGAAGCAAGTCATGGCATGGCAAGTGACATGCATGGAAGTTCAGCTTAATCAACCTATCTTGAGACCACTATAACTCACTCATACTTGATCAAATCAAAATTTTCCCAACATCAATATTAAAGATGACACTACAAAGAACAACTTTGATGTTGAAAACTTTTCCATTTGAGGTTTTTATCTTGATGAAAAATGGGTGGACATTTGGCTCACCAACTGTTTGAGAAAATGACTGCGCGCGTGCCCTGAAAATCTTGGTCATGACCTAGTTTTGAACCTACTTTGCTCAAACTTTGATCAATCATATCTCACTCAATTTTTATCCAATAGAGATGTTCCACATATGGATGTGAAGCTTAAAACAAAATCTTTTGTTGTGGCCGAGTGGAATTTTCATTTGGTGCTTCAATTTTAAATGGCCTTGGTTCAAACTCTGATGCAAAATGGCCAAAACTTGCTATTTTTAGTAACCCTTCTTCTTCCAAAAATGGTAACTTTCCACCTCTTGATTTTTTCATGATTCTTTTGGAGTTTCTTGACCAAATTTTGTACATTGGACACATATAACATGAATTTTATGGATTTGGCCTCAAAAAGTCAAGAGTTGACTTTTTCCTCTGATTATTTGACTTGGCCCCCATTTTCCTGATTTTTTATCTTTCTTCCAATTGAACCACTTCTAAAACCAATTGAGAAGCAATTTTCCATACACATACAGTTAAGAACATGTAGAATACCATGACATCAAGTTTTGTCCAAAAAATCAAAGATATCCTGATTTAATGGGAAACCCTAGTTTTGGTGCCCACCTCCTAGGAGAAAAATGTGCAGTCTTCAATTTCAAATTCCTCAGAGTATGTTGTGTATCCTCTTAAAGGATGATGAGATATACCATTTGAGGATGACTTTGGATCAATGAGCTATCTCTTTTGAGGGTTTTCCTTCAGTTTTAGAACCTCTTGCATGTTGAAGTATGTATTGCTTCAATCTCCCATTGGATCTCATTTCCTTGAGATTGTGGATGATCAATTGAGATGGTATGAGACATGAGAGACTCTTGGCTTGCCTGGAGGCAACTTAATTGACCTTTTTATGCTTTGAATGATCCCTTGATTGTCCATCTTCCCCCTGATCACATGCCTTGATGGTAAGAGAAATGCTATGCTTCATTCTTCTATGTTAAATGCAATGCAATGCTAATGAGATGGATATGATATTGTAAGTGATAATGCTATGCTATGATGCAAAAAGGGGAGAGCAAATTTTGGGGTATTACAGTGTGGAATATTCTAGACCACCTCATTTTAATTCCCTACATCACTTTGATTATTCCCCACCATTTACCTTCACTAATCACCACTCTTTTGTGATTTCCCTCCAAATTTGAATTCCAATCCTAATTTTGATCATCCAAGCCTAATTCCAAACCACCAAATTTCCAAGCCTAAACTCTATAAATAGAGCCTTCACTTCACTCATTTTCCAAGCTTTGGATAGCCAAATTCACCTTGTCAAAATTCTTCTTGACTCTCAATTTTCCCCAACTACCAAATTCACCAAAGCTCACATTTCTTCTTTTGAAAGTTAACAAGAATTCACATTGAATCTTGTTCAACTTTGAGCTAAACCTTCATCCATTCACTTTTTCATCATCAATTTCAGTAGATCAAGACTTTGGAGTTTGGGTCTTGAAGTAATTTGAAGGAATTTTCAGATTTGGAGTGGTAATCTCATTTTCCACCATTGTTGTTCTTGATTCATCTTCCACAATGTAGATCTTTGGAGATCCTTGTTACTTGATCCTTTGGATCTTGTAATTGTGTTTAATTGCTATTTTTAACTGTTGTTTTACTTTGAATTTCGTGCAATTTCAGTTCTATGATCATAAGGTGTTTGAAAAATATTTTGAAAGAAGATCATGTTGAATTTTGAACATTTTTTTGCTTCTGGTGCAGTGTTAACCGATTAACCAGATTCAGTGTAAAATAGTTAACCGGGTAACACCCTGTTTTGCGCAGAAAATTCAAAAACTGCACTGGTTAACCGATTAACCAAATACGTTAACCGATTAACAGTGTCCAAAATGCTATTTTGGCTCTGTTTTGGGACTGTTTTGGTTCTTTTGCCTTTTTCTTCCCTCTTCCTTTGTTCTTAGCCTTAGATCACATATTTGTGTGGTTTAATTTGGCTTTCTATTCATCTATTTCTCTTTTCTTTTTTATCGATGAAAGTCGAAGTGATCGTGAAATTTCTTTATGGAATTTCGATCGAGACGAGATCATTTCCACCTTTTCTTTTCGTGTGGCACCGCTTTAGGATAACGATCCCTATATCGTTTATCTCGCGTGCATTAACGCATACATTTCATGGCCGGCCTCATTCGTAGGGTAATTGCTCGAACAAATTACTCGGCGTGCGCTTAACATAGACCAAAATTTGTCCCGCCTCGGAATAAATATGAAAAATAGTTGATTATTTGTCTTTTGTTTCAAAACTTATGGAACTTGTTGTTAGGAGGCTTTGTTTTTATCAATCCTCTAATGAGTTCTCATTAATCTTGACCTAAGTGCAATTATTCAATTATAATTGATCACTAACTTTAACTACTAATTACTAACTTACTAAAATTTACTATTGTACTAACTTCTTTACAATTACTTCTCGCACCCTATCTCTTTTATTTTTATGCTTCATTTTATCATTTCATTTCATGTTTATGCTTCCATAATTTTTCCTTTGTCCGTTGGACATATGTTTATGCTTCCGCAATTTTCCCTTTGTCCGTTGGACACATGTTTATGCTTATGCCTTTTTCATTTTGTCCACTTGGACCTAAAACACTAATAAAGGCCAAAACCTCTAAAAAAAACTTGTAATTCTAATCTTGGACTATGGTTACTATCCTATGCAAATGGACTTGGAGTTTTGAACTTGGACCTTGGACATCCAATGCAATTCTTGGAACCTTGGACTTAGAACTTAGGACATTCCTTCCTTTGCTTTGGAATTATGGTTCGAAGACTTGGAAGCATACTTGTGCGGTTAGGCTATTCTCTTCCTTAGCTTTTCTTTTATACTTTAGGATAGTCTCTTCTTCTCCTCCCCATTCTTTAATTTTCAAAACTCTCTCTCTCTTTCAAAACATTCTTGATTTCAAACTTTCATGATTCATTTCTTCAAGCGGAATTATTTGCTTGGAAATGACGACTTGTCTTTACATTTAAAAACAACCAAAACAAACAATTTTCATCCTTTGTACCACGAACTACGGGGTTTTTATCCTACATTGCACATCGTGGGTACGTAGGCATGAGGCGACAAGTCTCTCCAAACACAAAAATCATAAAAAACAATTTCTCTCCTCATCTCCTCAATCTCTTTTCAAGCAAACCTTTTTCAGACCAAAAGCGGTAGATATTTCAAAGGGCTCCTATAGAGTACTATAGACGTTTTGGGTGCTAACACCTTCCCATTGCGTAACCAACCCCCCGAACCCGGACTCTCTTCACTTGTTCTTATTGTAGAGCTTGTGTAGGTTTTGTTCGCTCTTTTTCCTTTCCTTTTTGGATAAAATAAAAGTGCGGTGGCGACTCTTGCTTTCTCGAGTTAAGTTAATCAATAGCTTACACTCACGATTTTGCCACTACACTGACCCCTTTGCTGGAGTATCAATAACCATCTCTCCACCCATCGAAGACAACAAAAGATTCAAACGCTTTGCGCACTCAAACGAAATAAACGAATGAGTCGCTCCAGTATCAATAATAGCAACTAAAGGCGTACTATTAATAAAACAAGTATCTCTGATCAGACGGTCTACACTTGTAGTCTGAGTCCCTGCCAATGCAAATACTTTCCCTCTAGCTTGAGCTTGCTTTGGTTTCGGACACTTCGTACTAATATGACCTGGTTCACCACAGTTGAAACACGTCACCACATTCTTCCTCTTGCACTCAGCTGTTACATGTCCTACACCTCCACAATTGGAACATTTTCTTATATCTTTCCTACATTCAAATTGATGGTGTCCTAATTCACCACACCTAAAACATCTCGGAGAATTATACATTCCTCCCCCACTTGGCTTTTTCTCAAAACTACCTCTTTGTTTACCTTTATCAGCTGGTGTCACATAAGGACCACCACGAAACTGTTGCTTCCCTTTCCTTTCGTTCACACTCTTATAGTGAGTAGAACGAGCCTTACTATCTTCTTCATAAATCCTACAATAATCCACCAGATCTGAAAACCTCCTTATCCGTTGATAACCGATTGTCTTCTTAATCTCAGGACGCAATCCATTCTCAAACTTCACACACTTAGAAAACTCCGCAGTCGCTTCAGCATAATGAGGATAAAACTGCACAAGCTCTATAAACTTAGTAGTGTAATCAATAACAGGCATATTACTTTGTTTCAACTCCAAAAACTCAATTTCTTTCTTTCCCCTTACGTTCTCAGGAAAATACTTCCTCAGAAACTCAATACTAAACAAAGCCCAAGTGATTTCTTCCTCTCCAGCTTCCAACACAAGACGCGTACTAACCCACCAATCATCAGCTTCCACCTGCAACATGTGAGTACCCAGTCTCACCTTACTGTCCTCAGCACAGTCCATCACTCAGAAGATTCTTTCAATCTCCTTAAGCCAAATCTGTGCACCATCTGGATCATGTCTCCCTTTGAAGACAGGCGGTCTATTCTTCCTGAACTCATCATTCTCACCAATATTAGGTGCACCCTGCACAGCCCGAGCCATAGCTTGCATAGTGTAGCGAGCGATTTTGGACGCGGTTCTTAAGTGCGGTCGCTCTCTGCGGTTGAATTTACTACAGGTCGATTCATTTTTTATCCTATTGAAGCTGATGAAGGAAGGGAAATAGATGTCTCCAATTAACCCTGTTTTGCATACTGAGTTTAAACAGCGATCTGTTAGGTTACGGATGCTATCAATGTGGGGGGCCCTTGTACTGGTTATTTGTATTTTTGCCAATACTGTTTTGTTTCTTTCTAGGATTTTATAGCGGGGAACAAGGATTAGGATGTTTAGGACTGATGCTTTTTGATAGATACATGAGAGTATGGGATTTTGGGTTTTTGTTTAGTGTGCTCGCTAAGATTTTTCTTTCAATCTTATGCCTACGAATTCCCGTTTACCGAAACAAGGAAATCAGAGTGTTCGTAGTTCCTCCTATAGAATAGGAGGAAATGGGTGTTTTTGGTGTCTTGTTCAAAGCCCAAGACGTGAAGCGAAAGGTAGTTTGTATCTTGTTCAAAGCCCAAGATGTGAAGCTGAAGGGTCTATTTGTATCTTGTTCAAAGCCCAAGATATGAAGCTAAAGGTGTTGACTTTAGAGAGAATTTTTCATCTCTAAAAGGGGGTCTTGTTTGTCACAACTGTTGGGTGACTGACTGTAAAGGAGGATTACTTTAACCGGGATACGCGGATCCTAGAAATGCCATAATTTCCTTTATAGGGGGTTTTGTCCCGAAGGAGAAGACTTTAACTCAGTGTAGAGCAATGTCATCTTTCCTTAAGAATTTCTCATGCTAAAAGAGGGACAGTGGCATGGATGTAAATAATCCAGAGGCTTGCCGCTTACAGCAATTAGATGGAAGGAGTTGTTGATGTTTGTTTACTGCGAACGAGGCACAGTTTTGATGCTAAAAGGTTAATTGGATTAACCAGTGGTTTTCTTATATAAAGCCTAAGAGGAGGCTATCATGTGTCTCATACAAAGCCCGAGAGAGAGGCTAAAAGGGTTGACTCAACGAGGGAAAGCTTTTGGATGTGTCTTTTACGAAGCCCAAGACGGAGGCGAAAAGTGATTGACCCAACGAGGGAGTCTTTTATACTCAACAAGAGAGTGTTTTTGTATCTCGTACAAAGCCCGAGATGGAGGCTAAAGTTATTTGACTCAACAGGAGAGTTTTTGTATCTCGTACGAAGCCCGAGATGGAGGCTAAAAGGTAGGGGATTGCTGTTACAGTTAAGTGACAGGTCTCGTATGTTGTAAAAGAGAAAATCAGTTCTTATAAAGAGACTGATTCCAGGTAAGGTTGTACTTTGGTACTGATCAGAGGATCAGGGTTATTTCTTGCTCTTTAAGGAAATGGGAAATCCAAAGGGTATTGAGACTGTCCAAGTCTACTGGTGTTTTTCCTTACTTGAAGGGTGCTTGATAATGTCTTTGGGACTCAAGGGTCTTAGACTGTCCAGGTCTAGAGTTTTATCTTTTGCACTATGTTTAGAGAAACAGCAGTAGTGCATTCACGGTAGAAAAGATCTAGACTCTGTGAGAGACGGCTCTATTTAAGATATCTAATTTCTATTCCTATACCTCTAGGAGGTCGTCGAGACAATTTGAACGAAGCCCAAGAGGAGGCTGGAAACTTTTAAGAAGCCGATCGGTCCTTGTACTAAGCCTAAGAGGAGGCTATCATTCCCGAAGGAAGAGAACATTATATGAAGCCTAAGAGGAGGCTGTGAAGACTTCTAAGAAGCCAACGGGTCCTTGTACTAAGCCCAAGAGGAGGCGGGGATGCTTTTAGGAAGCCTGTGGGTCCTTGTACAATGCCCAAGAGGAGGCCAATGCTTTTAAGAAGCCCGTGGGTCCCTAAACCCCGAGAATTTCAAGGCAAGCTATTCACAAGGAATAGATCGAGTCAGGAAAGTTCGAGTATTTGGAAGAAACTCAAAGATGCCATTCACGGAGAATACATTCATCTCTGGGAGTAGAGTTTCTTGACAATTCCTAATGAGGACAGCCAAAGAGAAGACTGTATCTGGTGATCCTATTGGGGATCTAGTTCTGTCTATTTTTAAGGGTGACAGTCTGAGAAAGGGTTCAAAAAGAATCTTCCTTTCATATCTCCATATTGTTTAACCCCAAGAGGAGGGAAGACTGTGTCTGGTAATCCTATGGGGATCTAGTTTTGACTGTAAGTTCAGAGTGATCAACAGGGATTTACCTAGTGCTAGACGTAGTTGCCGGGAAAACTCAAAATATTTATACTATTATTACACAGTTGATATGAGTTTATGAAAGAAGACTTACAGCGAGCAGCCCCACAATACAGTTATATGTATATGAAAGCAGTAAATGAAAGCGTATAAACACTTACTCGGTTGTAGAGCTTCCATGATGTTTGGTTAGTTGTTCAACAAAGAAAGATAAACAATAATATATTTCAAAATCAAAGGAGAAAGTGTTTTGAAAATGAAAGATTTGGGGCTTACAGCTCAAGGAGAGGCCCAGGGTTTATCAGTGATTGCACTATTGTTTTTGTACAGAGGGACTTATACAAGTGACTGGGGCCCAAAAATTATATTTTGTACAAAGGGGTGGGTCTTATACTCTCTCAAGAGGCCCAAAGAGTTTTTAAGAAAATAAATGGGTCTTACTACTCGAGGGTAGGCCCAAGGTTTGTTTTTCAACGGACGATGATCGCGCTGAACTTTTTTTGAAATACCACGGGACTTATACAATAAGTGAGGCCCAAAATGTTTGGTATTTATAAAAGGTTGGGTCCTACACTTTTTTAGAGGCCCAAATGAGTTTTAAGTGGAGAAATGGGTCTTATTACTCGAGGGTAGGCCCAGTTGGTTAATTTTAAACTAGCGACGATCGCGTCGTTTATTTGAAAATGTACAGAGGGACTTATACAACGAATGAGGCCCAAAAAGTTTTCTGTACAAAGGGGGTTGGGTCTTACACTCTAATAGAGGCCCAAAGAGTTTTTAAAAAAAAGAGTGGGGATTATAACTCGAGGGTAGGCCCAGTTTTTGAAAAGGCGACGACCGCGCAGTTTATTTTGACGGTATCGGGACTTATACAATACATTGAGGCCCAAAATGATTGGTCAAAAAAGGGATTGGGTCTTACACTCTATTAGAGGCCCACAAATGTTTTGAAAATGATTTATGAGGGTTGAATTAATCCAAAAACCCTAATTTGTTTTCAAAATGTATTTAATTGAATAAAAATTCAATTAAAAATGATCAAAATTTTTTAACATATGGAAAACAAATTGTGATCTTGGATTAATGCTTCAAAAATTAAGTATTGACCTACAAAATAATTAGAAGGCATTAAAAGTTGCAAAATCAATGTAGAAAAAATATTTAAAATGTCAAAAACAATTAAAATATTAATTCTTTGCAAAAATATCAACTATATAAAATAAATAATATTTTTGGGATTTTTTGGGAAAATCAAATATTTTAACATTTTTGTGAATTATTGCAAAAAGAATCAACTCAAAATCATTAAAACTCAGAGAGAAATTAATTTTTGAATCAATTAAATAAAATCACAAAATTCAAATATTTGAATTATTCAAAAATGGCGCCAAGAACACACCAAGAACACGCGCGTGTTCTGGGTTTGGCTGATTTGCATTTTCTCCTCAATCTCACTGAATACTTGATTATACCATGCAATCCACATATCATTATGCTCGTCTCAACCTCACGATCATGTCTATGTCAATTAATTTCATTTAAATTAAACATACAATAAGAAATCAGAGAGAAACCTCAAGAACCCTAATTTTTGCATGAAGGCTCAGAAATTCCACACACGATTCAAACAATGTAATTTATTGAGGGGAAACATTCCATGCATGATTAAGAACATATGGCCAAATTATTGTGCGAGGAAATATGCATAGATTGAGAGATGACCAAGTTTATGCTTACCCTTAGGCCGTGACAGCGAGTGCAATGTGATTTTTGATTTGGAGGTGTTACAGATGAGTGGTGATGATCTGAACAGCTTCCCTACACCCTATGGAATGTGTTTGAATGCTTGGACTTGATTGAAATTGGTTGGATCACTTCATGGCATCTCAACTGCATTTTGGTTAAAACCTTGAGCAATTGACTGGTGATTCTGAGAAATCAGTGTTCCAGTTGTTGTTTAAGTGTTTGATCAGCTCATATGTGATGATTGTGAGGTGTGTGAGTGATTGATTGTGATGGAAAAGCTCTCAAGCTCAAAAACTCAAAGTTGCCTTGCAAAAGAAGGCATTTTTGCCAAGAGAAAGAAATTTTGAGGAAAGCATCTGTTTGATGGCTTTGGTGTACTCAAACTGATCACAATTGAGCTCTATTTATAGTAGAGCACGTTTGTTTTGCAAGGAATAGTGAATGGCAACTGCTGAGTAGGTTTGTTCAATGTTGGCCAATGGAAGTTCAAGTCTCTTCTAGCCATTGACTAGAGGTTAGGGCACAGGATGCTGGTTCCCTTGGTCTTGGATAAGTCTTGACTGAATTCAAATGAAAATGGCTCAGTCCATGCCACCTTGGTGCTTCCATTGAATGCTCCAATCCAAAATTGGAGTCTTGTCCCTATTTTGGCAATTCTAGGTTCAACATGATATTTCTTGTTCCAAAGACTTTGGAGGCTTGGCTCAGTGATTGTCCCCTTGAGATTTAATCCTCAGATGTGTCCAAGTAGATTGGAGCATTTGGATTTGGCTGATTTTGGCAAATCGAGCAAAAATGCAAATTCTGCCTAGCCTTGACAGATTTCACCAAGGCAACTTGCCAATGTCATATCTCATGACTCAAATTGAATTTGGCAATGTTCTTGGCCATTTTGGAAAGCCCTTACATGATACAACAATAGTTTGAACATATTTGGTTTTGATCTATTTTGAATCCAAGTGAAAAATCCCCCTACATTTGGAAAAAAGTGAAGACAGATTTGGACTTAGTGAAAATTTCACTAAGTGTTGGAAAAAGTGACATTTTCACTTTTCAGCCACTTTGATCACTCCATAACTCAAAATCCTTAATGAATTGGACTTAGGCCTAGTTGAAGTTTTTGTAGAGGGTAATGAGGGCTACAAATCCATCTTTGGATGAAGAAAAATGGCTTTGTGGTTTAGGAGTTATGATCCTCCAAAGTTGGTATCCTAGCCACTTTATTTTTAACTTAGAAAATTTTCTAAGTTTTTATGGTTACCCCTTTTACAAGTTATCCCACTTTTCTTGATTTTTCTTGATGAATGATGATTCAAATCATACATTAACATCATTTTAGGGTTAAAAAACTATTTTGGTGAAAAATCTCAAAAAATCAAAGTTGACTTTTGTGCACAGTTGACTTTTTATCAGATGAATTTCAAACTGTGCAATTCTTCAGGAAATCATGTCCTTGACCTAAATCAAACTTGATGGACATGTTCCATGGGTGTCATAGGGTATATTGAGGCATGTCCTAGGGTTTGGGAGCATGTCCTGGTCAAAAGTCAAAGTTACAGTTGACTTTTCTCGCGAAACCCTAATTGTGGTGCAGATGAATTTGAGGCTTGTTGCTCAAACTTCTTGGATTAAATCCATTGTTCCAAATGGATAAATATAGTTCATTAGAGACCCTCAAACCCTCTCTTGAGGTCTTGGCTCAAGATTTGCCCTAAAAGTCAACTTAGGGGTGAATTAGGTCAAGAAACCCTAATTCCTGATTTTTGATGAATGCATCCCCTGAGGCAAAATTGACTTGATGGTTGGGCCCATGAGGTTCCATGGAGTATATTAGGTTATGTTTTGGATCTTTGGCTCATGCCCAGAGGAAAAATTCCCTTTGGAGGTCCCGGTCGATCAAAACCCTAATTTGGTGACACTGGCGATCGTGAGGCTTGATCCACTTGAAAGGGAGCATCCTTGTGCTTAATCCTTATTGTGGGAGTCCTTTTGATCCTTTGTAGATATTTGAGGGGCTAGAGAAGTTAAAGATTATGTCATTCCTTGATTGATCCTTTGTCAAAAGCTCTGAGAGGGCTTGAAACCCTAATTTGATTGTAGTGGATGCTCAACAATTCCTTGAGGAGATTGATGAGGTAGGATGGTTCCTCCATATTGTGATGATGATTTGCACAATTATGGGAAATCTTAGTGGTCAAAATTTGGGGTATGACAGATGCCCCTATTTAATCTTCTTGGACCCGAAGGTGTGAATGACGAAGGTATTCGGGCATTCGGGGTGCAAGAGGATTAAATATCGGAATATCCAAAATTTTAACGGTTATGAATGGCAGCTTGCGCATTCATCTTCTTTTGCTAAGTAATGATGCTTAGAAAAGGTAAACTTCCCCTCGATCCTGGTTTCCTACCAAGGAACTGGTCTCAGTTTCTGAAGTAAACTTCCCCTCGATCCTAGTTTCCTACCAAGGAACTGGTCTCAGTTTCTTTTGTAAAATTTCCCTCGATCCTGGTTTCCTACCAAGGAACTGGTCTCAGTTTCTAAAGTAAACTTCCCCTCGATCCTAGTTTCCTACCAAGGAACTGGTCTCAGTTTCTTTTGTAAACTTTCCCTCGATCCTGGTTTCCTACCAAGGAACTGGTCTTAGTTTTTTTCTTTTGAAATAAACCTCCCCTCGATCCTGGTTTCCTACCAAGGATTTGGTCTTAGTTTCTGATGTAAACTTCCCCTCGAACCTGGTTTCCTACCAAGGAACGAGTCTCAGTTTCTTTTGTCAATAAACTTTATTGACAAGGGACGCTATTTGTAGTGATTTTCCTCAAACTTCTCGCCGAATTTTCCTGGGGAGATGCCATTTGACGGAAAACTTTTGATTGTCAGACTTGCTGGGGAACCCATGCGTCTGAGTTGTAGATGTGTACAAACTTCTCTGTTGGAGACGCCATTTGTTTCTATTGGGGGAAGCGAGTCGCTTGAGAGACTGCCTCTGCTTGGGATCTTACATCATACTTTTCTTGGGATCTTCCTGGAGAAATGCCATATGATGGGGTCAACTTTTGAGGTGCCGATGACCTTTTTATCAGCGGTTCTTTCGGAGTAAAACTGTCGTGTTGCCGAATCTCTGATTACAAGGCTTTCTCTGGGGATTTTCCTTAATCCAGGAAAGCAAGGATATCATCTTCAATGGCGAAGAGTGACATCGGTCGAAGGTTCTCTGGTTTTTCAGAGGTTCAAATTATCAAAATGGTCGAGGACCAACTTCATTCCAGAAATAAACTGGAGGTGAGAGATTGTTCAGACGCAACGCTTCCTGACGAGGCAAGAAATATCAACTCGATTGAGAGGACTGTTATCACTACGGGACAAGACCGACTGGAGTAATAGCGATGCAATATGAAATGTTAGTGCAAATCAATTATGCATGATGTATGTATGTATATGCTGACAAAACTGACGCGACATACAGGCTAAATAGATGAACATGACTGGATACTCGGCCATCACGGGGCAAATAAATACCGTTGGTTCAAAATAGCAATTCCACCTTGCTTAGGAGAGATAGTCCCTGTTGGGAGCTATGTTGGTCGGGCTTAGGAGATGAGGACTCGACCGAGGTGTGTTAGATGAAACAAGGTCCCTGACACAGTTGATCCTTCATTCAGGCGTACTAGCTTTTTAGAAGGAGTACTTTGATTCTGCACTTTGAGGTTCGATTACTTCTGGAGAAGCGATCGATGTTCTTCTGATGTTCAACACTCAAAAGAAATTGTCGTCTTGATTTTAAAAGCAGAAAAGTTTTAACAAGTAAATTCATTTTTGTTTTATTTCAAGAATCGTTGCTCATATTAAAGTGTCGTTCTGTAAAGCTAAAAAAAATGAGAATTATAAACAAAAGCACAAGGGCTCAAATTTTATTAATAATGAAATTCTGGTACCAGACGTGTGATGTTAAGGTGCGATGTCACAACAACACACTCTGCAATAATGGACAGAATAAGCAACAGGAAAACACAAGGAATTGTTCACCCAGTTCGGTCTAACTACCTACGTCTGGGGGCTACCAAGCCAGGGATGAAATTCACTACTTGTAGATATAATTTACAGACTCAACACACCAGTTGACAATCTCCTAAACTTATACTCTACTAGTGACTTTCTACCTAAGAAACTACTTAGATATGAGAACACTACTCAATCCCCTAAAACACTCAAAGAACAACCTCTTTGAGATCCCTTGATCTTGCTTCCTAGCTTCGATCAATCAACAACTCTCTATTGCTTCACAGCTTCTAGAGAGGACAGAAAATTCAACACCTATTCAAACCTAGAATAGTGTGATTACAAGTACTCTAAACAAACCCTAGACTCTAAGCCTCCAGCTCTTGATCTTCAATCTGTTTTCTGTACCTTCTTCCTTGGTCTTGTGCGCTTTATATAGCTCCTTGAATTTGGATTGGATTTGTCACAATATTTGATCAGATTTGTTAATTAAAAACTGAATCTTTTAAAACAGATTTTATCCCCAAAATCTTTTTAAATCTTCCACCTTTTAATTCTCCAACAAACCTGCAATCAAATCTCCCATGTAACAGAAAATATCTAGCCCAAGATATTCTCATCCAACGAGTCAACACTCTCCATAATTCCAGCTAATACGCGGCCCTAATAACAACAAGCCCATGCTGTCATTAGCTTCAGTTTTGCAGGTCTGATGTTACAACATCACCTATGTGACATCAGACATCCACTTCAGCAACTAGCAACCTTAACACAGCCCAGTGTTAAGTGCAATGTTATGACATCAAGCCCATGACATCAAACATAGTTAACCTTCACAACTTAGTACAGCCCAGTACTAAGACTCAATGTTGCAACATCAACACCATGACATCAGCATTGAACACCTTGTTGTTTTACCAAAATTCCAGCCAATCCAGGAACTTACAGATAAGATGGAGATCAGCCAAACGCGTGATTCCAAAGAGTATATACAAAGTTAAAAAAATGGTAATTTACAGGGAAAAGGGCTACGTTGAAACATAACGACCACTATCCTTCCACCAACTTTGAATTCGAGGCATCCTGAGCTTCTGTCGAAGATGACCTTGACTGGAGTTTTTTGACAGCTGATGTAACTGCTACTGCTAAGGGACTTGCCTCTGTTGAACATAGTTACTTGCCATTATCCCTAATTTTTGCCTGGATTGTACTTGGAGATTTCCAATCCATCGGGATGATTTTTTATTTTTTTTTAGTTTAGGCGAAGTATTTCTTAACTACATCAACATTTGTGGGGTAGGCAAATTCCTCTCCGTCCATGGTTGCAAGTCTCAAGGCGCCGCCTGAGAAAGCTTTAGTGACCACGTAGGGGCCATCGTAATTCGGAGTCCACTTGCCCCGAGAGTCAGTGAGAAAAGATTGTATCTTCTTGAGCACGAGGTCGGACCTTTTTGTCGAACGCCTTATTTATTCTCTGTTGATACAGCTAACCATGGCATAGTGTCGTAATTCGCTTCTCCTCAATCAGATTCAGTTCTTCGTGTCAGCTTTGACACCATTCAGCTTCGGTGAGCTTAGCTTCCATCAATACTCGGATTGACGGGATCTCTACTTCTATGGGGAGCACTACCTCTATGCCTTACACTAGAGAGAAAGGGGTTGCTCCTGTTGAAGTCCGGACAGATGTGCGATAACCGTGAAGAGCAAAGGGTAGCATCTCATGCCAATCTTTATAGGTTACAACCATATTTTGAACGATCTTCTTGATGTTCTTATTAGCCGCTTCTACCGCTCCGTTCATCTTGGGTCGGTAGGGAGATGAGTTATGGTGTTCGATCTTGAACTCTGTGCACAAGTCTTTCATCATCTTGTTGTTCAAGTTAGATCCATTATCTGTAATGATCTGGCTCAGAACACCATATCGGTAGACGATATTGTTTTTTATAAAGCGGACCACCACTTGTCGGGTTACATTAGCGTATGACGCTGCCTCAACCCACTTGGTTAAATAGTCAATGGCTACTAGAATGAACCGATGTCCGTTTGAAGCCTTGGGCTCAATCATGCCAATCATGTCGATTCCCCATATCGAGAATGGCTATGGGGAAGAGAGAACTTTGAGATGCGTTGGCAGTACATAAATTTTGTCAGAGTATATCTGACACTTGTGACACCTCCTCATGTACTTGTAGCAGTCGGATTCCATGGTCAACCAATAGTACCCTACTCTTAGAATTTTTCTCGCCATTGTGTGTCCATTGGCATGAGTGCCAAAGAATCCTTCATGAATTTCTTTCATCAGCATTTCTGCTTCTGGTCTGTCTACGCATCGGAGCAAAACCATGTCAAAATTTCTCTTATAGAGAGTGTCACCGCTCAGGAAGAAGTTTCCAGCCAATCTTCTGAGGGTCTTTCTATCTTTCCTGGATGCCCCAGGTGGGTACTCCAGTTTTTGAAGGAAGCATTTGATATCTTAATACCAAGGTTTGTCGTCTATGACTGCTTCAATCGCGAAGATGTAAGCGGGCCTTTCAAGGCGCATTATGTCGATCTTAGGTATGTCATTCCATTGACCTACACTAATCATGGAAGAGAGAGTGGCTAAGGCATCAGCCATGTGATTCTCCTCACGAGGGATGTGATGAAACTCGACTCTGTTAAAGAAGGGTAACAACCTTCTCACGTAGTCTTTGTAAGGAATCAATCCTGATTGGTATGTGTTCCAATCTCCTTTGATCTGATTGATAACCATAGCTGAGTTACCATATACGTCCAAGTTCTTGATCCTTAAATCGATCGCCTCTTCGAGACCCATGATACAAGTTTCCTATTCGGCCTCGTTGTTCGTACACTTGACCGTAAGTCGAGCAGTGAAAGGAATGTGGGTACCCTGAGAGGTAATAATGATTACCCCAATTCCGTTTCTGTAATGATTGACTGCTCCGTCAAAGATAAGTCCCCACTGGGAACCTGGTTCTGGCCCTTCACTGGGTAGCGGTTCATCGCAGTCTTTCATCTTTAGATACATGACATCTTCATCCGGGAAGTCAAACCCGACTGATTCCTGATCGTCAATCGGTTGATGAGCCAAATGATCGGCTAAAATACTTCCCTTAACGGCTTTCTGAGCGTGGTACTCTATGTCATATTCTGATAACAGCATCTGCCAATGGGCAATCCTTCCCGTAAGAGCAGGTTTTTCGAAAACGTACTTGATTGGATCCATTTAGGAGACCAACCAAGTAGTATGACGAATCATGTACTGGCGAAGACGTTTGGCTGCCCAAGCCAAAGCACAACAAGTTTTCATGAGCATCGTGTACCAATTTTCGCAGTCGGTGAATTTCTTGCTCAAATAGTAAATGGCAAACTCTTTCCTTTTAGTTTCGTCTTGTTGGCCAAGTACACATCCCATTAAGTCCTCTAGGACTGTGAGGTAAATGATCAGTGGTCTTCCTTCCACTGGAGGTGATAGAATCGGTGGGTTCAACAAGTATTCCTTGATACTGTTGAAGGCGGTTTGGCAGTCCTCTGTCCAAATGCAATCCTGGTTCTTTTTAAGTAATTTGAAAATCGGCGCACATGTCGCGGTCATGAGGAATATGAATCTGGAAATGTAGTTCAAACGTCCCAGGATTCCTCTGACTTGTTTTTTAGTTTTCAGAGAAGGCATTTCTTGAATGGCCTTGACCTTGTCAGGATCAACTTCAATTCCTTTCTGCCTGACGATGAACCCTAGTAGTTTCCCTGAACAGACACCGAAGGTGCACTTGTTAGGATTCAAGCAGAGCTTGAATTTTATTAGATGTTCGAACAATTTTGACAGATGTTCAACGTGCTCACTCTCTATTTTTGATTTTGCAATCATATCATCGACATATACCTCGATTTCTTTGTGTATCATGTCATGAAACAGAGTAGTCATGGCCCTTTGATAGGTTGCCCCGGTGTTCTTCAAACCGAACGACATCACCTTGTAACAAAAGGTGCCCCATGGGGTGATGAACGAAGTTTTCTCCATGTCTTTCGGTGCCATTTTGATTTGATTATAGCCCGAGAATCCATCCATGAAGGATAAGACTTTGAACTTTGCTGTACTGTCTACCAGCATGTCAATGTGTGGTAAAGGAAAGTCATCCTTTGGACTAGCCTTGTTCAGGTCTCTGTAGTCGACACATATTCTGACTTTTCCGTCCTTTTTGGGAACGGGTACAATGTTGGCTAACCATTGAGGATAGTCTGATGTAGCGAGTAACCCCCCGTCAATCTGTTTCTGTACCTCCTCTTTGATTTTGATGGCCATGTCCGGGTGAGTTCGTCTCAATTTTTGTTTTACCGGCGGACATTCCGATCTCAATGGTAGATGATGTTCCACGATGCTAGAATCCAACCCTGGCATATCCTGATAGGACCAAGCGAATACATCGGGAAATTCTCTGAGAAGCTTTGTCAAGCTCTCTTTAACAGCTGGACTAAGTAGTGCCCCAATCTTGACTTCTTTTCTCTCTTGCTCTGAACCCAAGTTGACTGTTTCTAGCAACTCTTTGTAAGGTTCAATGGACCTTTCCTCTTGCCTGATTAGTCGGGAGATCTCTTCTGGAATTTCATCGTCATTTTCTTCTTCAGCCTCGAATACCGGGAACTCAAAGTTGGGAGAAGGCATTGGATCGTATGTTTCAACGGGGTGTAAAACAAGCAATCTGCATGACGTGATGATTTGTGTTTAGAAGAGATAGAGAGAATGCAAGAGTGTGTGCAGTGTTTTTATTTTACTGCTTGTTTTTTATTATTTGTTTTTTTAGGATTACCATTTTCTGAAAAAGCGAAAAGAGAAAACAGCAATTAATGCAAAAATTACAGAACGACGTTTTTTATTTATGAACAAGTCGACTCTTGAAACTACAGCCCTATAAAACAAAACTCTGTCGCTTTGGGCGAAGTGAAGAGGGAAATTTACAGAAAGTGAGCCCTATCAAAACATCCATTCCACCTGGGCAGGGTGAAATGTTAAAAGACGACAATTACTTTAACTGACGGACGACCTTCGGAACCTCGACGGCAACCCATTGGCAACGAACTCCTCGGTGAATCACAAAGTCTAGCACCTTCCTTGATTTGTCTTCAGAAATGACATTGATTTCTGGTGGAGTAGGATCATTGGAATCTGTCTCCCAGGCAGAGTTGTCATAGGAGGATTCCTCTGTTGTATTATGCATAGCAGTTGTGCTCTCAGCTGTATCTCCCCATCCAGTTGGCTGGATATCTTTGAGCCTGATGCGAGAGCTTTTGGGAGCAGTGTACTTGACCATAAAGTCGTATTTCCACTTGGTTCTCCCAGAGTGTCCCAAACTTCTTTGGAACTGGAGGAGTCATCCCTCTCGATGACTTTGACCTCTGGAAAAGCATAGTTAATGAACTCAAGTCCTGCAAATGTGGCGAATTCATCTTCATGTTGAGTAGCCTCAGGATGACCCGAGTGTTGATCCCATAACATGGTGGGGACACAGGTATTCTGTTCAATGACAGTCAGCTGATTTTCATCATTCGGCTGACTTTCTTGCCCCAAGTTTCCTGGGTAGGGCTGCCACATTGGCAGACCATCCATTGGGCCATAGTAGTTGTAATCAAATTGGTCTTTCATCAGAGTGTCTTTCTCTAATGATCCTTCTGGATCACAATCTCCATAGATCATTTTGACGTCTGATCTGGGTATAAATCTCGGACTCTGTGCAGGATAGCAAAAAGGAGTCTGCGTTTCGTCCTGAGATATATAACCGTCCTTGTTAAGGTAGGACCTCCATTCTTTCTCTGTGTCGAAGGAATCTTCCTCATTGATAGCATGAACTACCTGAGGCACTGGGTGAAGGAAACCTCCACAGTGGAAGAAGTTTTGAAGGGGATGAAGACTTTCATCACTGGCAGTTGTCTGGGTACAGGTTGTAGAAAAACCAAGACCCTTCTTTGTTTTATTGTCAGTAGGAATGACAAGCTGACCCCATCCTTTTGTATTGGTACTCTCGACCGCTTTGATAGCATCTTTGTATGAGGAAATTGATGTTCCTCCTTCAGATTGATCGTCTTTGCTCACCGACAGTGCTTGGAACTGGGTTCCAATAACCTCCTCGGGTTTTACACTAGCAGATGATGATAAGTTGCTTACAATCAAGGCTTGTTCTCCACAAACTGTGACAAGTTGATCGTTCTTGATGAACTTCAGCTTTTGGTGGAGGGTCGAGGTGACCGCCCCAGCCTGATGTATCCAAGGTCTTCCTAATAAACAACTGTATGTTGCCCGGATGTCCATGACCTGGAAAGTGACTTGGAAAGTGTGAGGACCGATAGTTATGGGAAGATCAACTTCGCCGATAACCGCTTTTCTGGATCCGTCGAATGCTTTGATGACAACCTTGTTGATTCTCATCGGAGGGCCTTTGAATGACAATTGCATCAAAGTGGACTTTGGCATAATATTCAGGGTTGACCCTGTGTCTACCAGTATGCTGGCCAACGCATCGTCCTGGGAGTTAACTGTGATATTGAGCGCCATGTTATGGCGACGACCCTCTTCAGGTAATTCCTCATCACTAAATCCCAAATTGTTGCAGGAAGTGATGTTAGAGACAATGCTATCGAATTGCCTGATGGTTACATCCTGTTCCACAAAGGCTTGCTCCAAGACTTTCTGTAAAGCTTCCCTATGTGCTTCTGAACTGAGTAACAGTGATAATACCGAGATCTTTGAAGGAGTCTATAACAGTTGATCAACAATGTTGTATTCACTCCTCTGGATGAGCTTCAGCATCTCATCATTGTTTTTTGAAAGGTCGGGATTACTGGATTGACCAACTGGTAGATCAGGAGCCTCCGTCTGAAGTTCCTTTTCTTTATTAGGTTCCCCAACCCCTCGATTGAAGATTCTACCACTCCGTGTTACTCGACTGATGTCTGCAATGTTCACGAAGGAGGGTAATGGAATTTCCTTTCCATTTTCAATGGTCGTTGCACCGTATTTGTAAGGGATAGCCTTAGTTGATTCATACGGTAATGGTCCCGGTAGATAGATGACTATTGGAGCCTTCTGATCTTTTCGACCATCATATGTAATCTTGATCCGTTCCCGGTTGGGAACTTTAGATTCATCAAGTAGAGGGATGATGGCAAAAACATCCCTGGTCCTATGATGACCAGAGATTGTGACAACATCTTCAATTTGATCGGCAAGGTAGTTCGGCGTCCAGTTGATGGGTCCAGAACCCAGACACGGACGAATCTCTCCACGATCCACCTGATCCTGAAGAGCTGATCTCACAAGGTAACACTCTTGGTTACTTTCCGAACAGACGCTACAACGATCATAATTGTGTGGTGGCACCTGGCCACGCCCACTTTGAATATAATGTAACCTCACTAGGCTAGCTTCCATTGATCGGACATCCTGACTCTGACGCCGAGTAGGACTCCTGTTATTGATACTAATTTGCTGAGTATCTTCATCCATATAGATTGGCATCCACCAGTGATTTAACAAGTGCTGAAGTGCCTCCTGGACAAGGGTAAAACCTTGGTCGTTTTCGCAACCCGCCTTACAGCTGTGATAATTATGTGATACCAGGAATCCTAGTCGGACCTGCTCAGCATGTAACTCTACCAGGTTGGTATTCATCACGCGAATATCAAAGATCTGAACCATGTTGATTTGATAGGGATTCCTATCATGGTAGTCTTGGATCCATCCAAGATCCATCTGACGCTAGAGGGCCTCTTGTATGAAATAGCATCCCTATTTGTTTATCGAGCAAGTCAGACAAGAACTATAATCATGCCGCGGTAGATTATGATACTGGCTTTGCCTTGAGTGCATCGCCACCAAGTTGACATTCATCACACAAATATCGTGGTTTTGAACGATGTTGGAATTCGTGTAGACCATGTTAACTCCACGAACTCGGTGCTGTTGGATCCATCTGAGATCCATTTGTTCCTGCAGAGCTGTTTGCACCACAGAACATTCCTGGTTGTCTTTAGAGCAGATATCACACTGGTGATAGTTATGAGGTGGCACATGGCCATATCCACTCTGTCTGCAATGCATCTTGACCAAGTTGGCTTTTAACAAGAGTACATCGTGAATTTGATAGACATTGTTAGTCTCTCCTTCTATCAAATTGACTGTAGCCTTCTCATGTTGAGGCAGCGGGTTCGTAAGAACATTAGGATTTATATCTTTGAAGGATAAGACCCCGCTCCTAACAAGCTTTTGCACGTCGGACTTGAAATTGAGACAGCTCTCTATGTTATGCCCTGACCCTCCCTGGTGGTAAGGGCAAGTCTGATCCACCTTAAACCAAAAAGGCATATTTTCCGGTACTGTAAGAGGGGACTTAGTCTGAATGTGCCCCTTGGCTAGCAGTAATGGAAACAGCTTTGCGTACGATACGGGTATAGGAACAAATCCTGGTGGCCGTGTTGTATGGTTTTTATTGTATGGAGGACGAGCCTGCTGAAAAGGTTGTTGTGTCCTTTGCTGATCAGGCTGGCTTTGTGCAACCTGAGGTTGATACGTAGGCGCATAATTGATAGCAGAAGTTACAGCTGCTACTGGTTGATATCGACGCCTTTGCTTTCCGAGAGAGATATTCCCAATATCTTGCTCTTTTTTCTTAGGGAGAGCACTACCGTATTTTTTAGTAATGCTCGTCGATCCAGTGTCTTTTTCCAAACGTCCTTCTCGGACAGCTTCCTCAAGACGTACACCCATGCCGACCATTTCGGTGAAGTCGCTGGGTGCACTGGCAACCATTCGGTCATAGTAAAATGAGCTTAAGGTTTTTAAGAAGATCTTTGTCGTCTCTTTTTCCTCAAGAGGTGGACAAATTTGAGCGGCAATTTCACGCCACCTTTGAGCATAATCCTTAAAGGTTTCCTTGTCCTTTTGCGACATTGACCTGAGTTGATCTCTGTTAGGTGCCATATCCAAATTGTATTTGTATTGTTGGACGAAGGCAGTGCCAAGATCTCTGAAAGTGCTGATCGTGGCACGGTTTAAACCCATGTACCATTTTAATGCGGCACCGGTTAAACTATCCTGAAAGTAGTGAATCAGTAGGTCCTGATTCTCCGTCTGAGCTGACATCCGCCGAGCGTACATCACCAGATGGCTTTGAGGGCAAAAGTCACCCTTGTATTTTTCAAAGACGGACACTTGAAATTTGTGCGGGACTTTTACATTGGGGACCAAGCAGAGATCCGCAGTGTCTTTTCCAAATAAATCCTGACCGCGAATGGCTTGCAGCTCCTTCTGCATTTCCAGGAACTGCTCCTGGAATTCATCCATTCTGTCAAACAAAGTTTCCTTTTTACCAGCAGGTATTGGCGGAATCTGTCCTTTCGGGACAGTGTGCACCACAGGGGGTGGTACCGTGACTACGGCAGTGAATCTTGGTGTTTCCCAAAGTTTGTAACCTTCAGGAGTCCTCGGTATGCCCCTGGCATCTTCGTTTTCCCGAAGTTTGTGACCTTCAGGCCCAGCGGCTTCTGTTGAGATTCCCTGACCTTCCGTGATCGGCGGAATATATCCCTCCGGGATATAATTAACAGGCATGCCCCAAGGACGATCTTTCGGCATTTGATACCTAGGATCAGACTTTTCCACTATGGGCGTTGAGGTGATCTCCGAGATCACAGTTCTTTGTAGTTGAGCTTCTGCCATGGCTTGCATGTCATTATGAAGCTTTCTCATATCCTCTCTCAGAGCGTCGATCTCTTCCTTCAACTCTCTGTTTTCTTCCTCAAGATCATCCATCTTTTTCTGACGATTAGCCCGAGTATTGTATGAATGAGACAGTTTGACTCTAGAATCGAGACACAAATGTGAGATTCATAGGTAAGGAGAATACGTTACACGAGAATGATGAATGCAATGATTAAATTAATTATTTTTGTTTATTCAAAATAAACTTCGACAATTAGATTGCAAATATCAAACAGTGGGGAAACCCCTTTTATTGAAACTCAAAGGATTGCGGAAATGAAATACAGTAGATTACAATGTGCGGAAATAGAAACCTAATCTAATGGGTCCCGAGTCCTCTCCGAAGAGAAATCAGGTGCTGACTCTGGTATCTTCCTATTCTTTGACCGGGGCTCTTGGGCCGTTGTTGGGTTGTCATTCCTTTGCCAAGTGAAAATAGCGAGCAAATTCCTTTGGTCTTCTTGACTTTCTACAGCATGTTGCTCTAAAATTTCAATCAGAGCATCTTTCTCTTTCAGTAATTGCTGTATTCTGGTACACTCTACACCGAGGGTGTGGTACTTGTTCTTCCAAGACCTTCTCTCCTTTTAAACTTTGTTAAGAGTAACCTGGAGTTTTTCCATTTCAGTCATGAAGTACATGACAGATTCCTTTGGCGGAAGAATTTCGTGACGCGGATAAGGCATTTTTAGCTTGAGAGCTCTAGTTTGTACCCAGTGGAGATAAGGCTTCCATTTTTAGTGCTCTGTCGTTTTCTCCTTCTTTGAAGAAAAGACCTTCCAGATGAACATTCAGCGGAACATGCCTCATCGGGTATCCAAATTGACGACGAACCAATACCGGATGGTAGTTGATTCCTCCTTTAGTTCCTATGAGGGGTACGTTGGGGAAGTTTCCACAACGATTAATGATTCTGATCCCATCATAGATCCTATTACACCAATCTATATCAGAGTTGGTGAGGGACATGATCTTCTGCGACCAACGTAAGACACTCTTGCAATCCCAAAAAGCAGCAGACTTATGCAAATGGGAAGTAAACCATTTATAAAGAAAAGGTACACAACATGTGATCTCCCCTCCACTGTACAAATTTCCCAAGTGTATAGAATGATACGCATCTGCGAGTAAAGTCGGCACCGGGTTTCCAATGAGAAAAACCTTAATGGCGTTAATATCGACGAAGTTATTGATGTTGGGAAACAAAAATAACCCGTAGGTGAGCAAGACAAAGATGCTTTCAAAAGTAGTCATGTTCCCAATACTGGCAAAATACAGGGCCTTTTTTGTCAAGAACCGGGCTGGCAAACCTTGGATGCCACCCTTAGCGGTCATGTGAGTCCTGACCTCAGACTCGTCCAAATGAATTGCTCTTGCAATGATCTGATTCTTTGGAATTTCTTCCAGCCCAGAAAATGGAGCTCGATCTGTAATGTGTAGATTGGTCAGATGAGAATACTCCTCCAGCGTCGGTGCGAGCTGGTAATCCGGGAATGTGAAACAGTGATAAACCGGATCGTAGAATTGAACGAGTGCATCCATGATTCCCTCCATCACATGGACTCTTAACAGTGGTAGCAAACCTCCGTGTTTGGCTCTGAAAGCCTCAGGGTTAGTGATCATCCTTGCTAACCTTTTTAAATCCTCCAACTTTGGAACCTTAAAGGTGTACGTATGGGTTCTCCTTCTACCGAAATCCATGAGCGCAATCCTTTTCTCTGATATTTGCAATCACAATCTTAGTTTAATTTGAAAAACAGAAAGACTAGAAGAGAAGGTTTTTTTAATGTTTTAATGTTTTTTAGATGAATGCATGAATGCAGCACACAAAAACATAGAAAAAACATGGGGTCAAAGGGTCGTTGTCATGAAGTCAAGGGTCTACCCATCCCCAAAGGTTTATACTAGGGTGATTTTTGTACCGGTACTCATTATCATCAGCTCCTCCCAGGAAAGCTAAACAACAAGCGGATCGCCAGCGAGTTGTAGAGCAATCTTAGAGTAAGTGCTATTCACCGAGAATAGATCACCAGCCTCAAATGAGGGTAGTATCGTGTAACAACCATTTCCGATAGTTTTCGCACTACAAAAGGGTTTGGCTCCTCAGACATCACAATCGGCCCATTGTCTAGGTGAGAGAATGGGTTGCATTGGTCAGCCTCCACTGAGGTTGATCGTCGACCTCGTCGCCATCACTTATCTTAAGTGTATACTCAATCTTTCCACATGCGGCATCACACACATTCCCATTAGCAGAAAAATAAACACGTATAGCAATTAGGAAAAGCAATATATATATTTGTCCTAAATATCCTAGACCTTTAAAGCTATGAATCCTAAGTTCCTGACAGAAAATGGGTTCCCTGGAGGAAGCCCCAATCTGTGGTTTCTTCGCTATTTAAAGGTTTTTGACCTAAGATCCTAGTGAAGTCGACAAAAAGTATTTATCCTAGTGAAATTCCAAAGAAATAAAGACCGGCCCCACGGTGGGCGCCACTTTTCTATAGCGAGCGATTTTGGACGCGGTCCTTAAGCGCTGTCGCTCTCTGCGGTTGAGTTTACTACAGGTCGATTCATTTTTAATCCTATTGAAGCCGATGAAGGAAGGGAAATAGATGTCTCCAATTAACCCTGCTTTGCATACTGAGTTTAAACAGCGGTCTGTTAGGTTACGGATGCTATCAATGTGGGGGGCCCTTGTACTGGTTATTTGTATTTTCGCCAATACTCTTTTCTTTCTTTCTAGGATTTTATAGCGGGGAATAAGGATTAGGATGTTTAGGACTTATGCTTTTTGATAGATACATGAGAGTATGGGATTTTGGGTTTTTGTTTAGTGTGCTCGCTAAGATTTTTCTTTCAATCTTATGCCTACGTATTCCCGTTTACCGAAACAGGGAAATCAGAGCGTTCGTAGTTCCTCCTATTCTTTGGGAGGAAATGGGTGTTTTTGGTGTCTTGTTCAAAGCCCAAGACATGAAGCGAAAGGTGGTTTGTATCTTGTTCAAAGCCCAAGATGTGAAGCTGAAGGGTCTATTTGTATCTTGTTCAAAGCCCAATATATGAAGCTAAAGGTGTTGACTTTAGAGAGAATTTGTCATCTCTAAAAGGGGGTCTTGTTTGTCACAACTGTTGGGTGACTGACTGTAAAGGAGGATTACTTTAACTAGGATACGCGGATCCTAGCAATGCCATAATTTCCTTTATAGGGGGTTGTATCCCGAAGGAGAAGACTTTAACTCAGTGTAGAGCAATGCCATCTTTTCTTAGGAATTTCTCATGCTAAAAAAGGGACAGTGGCATGGATGTAAATAATCCAGAGGCTTGCCGCTTACAGCAATTAGATGGAAGGAGTTGTTGATGTTTGTTTACTGCGAACGAGGCACAGCTTTGATGCTAAAAGGTTAATTGGATTAACCAGTGGTTTTCTTATATAAAGCCTAAGAGGAGGCTATCATGTGTCTCGTACAAAGCCCGAGAGAGAGGCTAAAAGGGTTGACTCAACGAGGGAATGCTTTTGGATGTGTCTTGTATGAAGCCCAAGACGAAGGTGAAAAGTGATTGACCTAATGAGGGAGTCTTTTATACTCAACAAGAGAGTGTTTTTGTATCTCGTACAAAGCCCGAGATGGAGGCTAAAGTTATTTGACTCAACATGAGAGTTTTTGTATCTCGTACGAAGCCCGAGATGGAGGCTAAAAGGTAGGGGATTGCTGTTACAGTTAAGTGACAGGTCTCGTATGTTGTAAAAGAGAAAATCAGTTCTTATAAAGAGACTGATTCCAGGTAAGGTTGTACTTTGGTACTGATCAGAGGATCAGGGTTATTTCCTGCTCTTTAAGGAAATGGGAAATCTAAAGGGTATTGAGACTGTCCAAGTCTACTGGTGTTTTTCCTTACTTGAAGGGTGCTTGATAACGTCTTTGGGACTCAAGGGTCTTAGACTGTCCAGGTCTAGAGTTTTATCTTTTGCACTATGTTTAGAGAAACAACAGTAGTGCATTCACGGTAGAAAAGATCTAGACTCTGTGAGAGACGGCTCTATTTAAGATGTCTAATTTCTGTTCCTATACCTCTAGGAGGTCGTCGGGACAATTTGTACGAAGCCCAAGAGGAGGCTGGAAACTTTTAAGAAGCCGATCGGTCCTTGTACTAAGCCCAAGAGGAGGCTATCATTCCCGAAGGAAGAGATCATTATATGAAGCCTAAGAGGAGTCTGTCAAGACTTCTAAGAAGCCAACGGGTCCTTGTACTAAGCCCAAGAGGAGGCGGGGATGCTTTTAGGAAGCCTGTGGATCCTTGTACAATGCCCAAAAGGAGGCCGATGCTTTTAAGAAGCCCGTGGGTCCCCAAACCCCGAGAATTTCAAGGCAAACTATTCACAAGGAATAGATCGAGTTAGGAAAGTTCAATAATTTGGAAGAAACTCAAAGATGCCATTCACGGAGAATACATTCATCTCTGGGAGTAGAGTTTCTTGACAATTCCTAATGAGGACAGCCGAAGAGAAGATTGTATCTGGTGATCCTATTGGGGATCTAGTTCTGTCTATTTCTAAGGGTGACAGTCTGAGAAAGGGTTCAAAAAGAATCTGCCTTTCACATCTCCATATTGTTTAACCCCAAGAGGAGGGAAGACTGTGTCTGGTAATCCTATGGGGATCTAGTTTTGACTGTAAGTTCAGAGTGATCAACAGGGCTTTACCTAGTGCAAGATGTAGTTGCCGGGAAAACTCAAAATATCTATACTATTATTACACAGTTGATATGAGTTTATGAAAGAAGACTTACAGCGAGCAGCCCCACAATACAGTTATATGTATATGAAAGCAGTAAATGAAAGCGTATAAACACTTACTCGGTTGTAGAGCTTCCATGCTGTTTGGTTAGTTGTTCAACAAAGAAAGATAAACAACAATATATTTCAAAATCAAAGGAGAAAGTGTTTTGAAAAAGAAAGATTTGGGGCTTACAGCTCAAGGAGAGGCCCAGGGTTTATCAGTGATTGCACTGTTGTTTTTGTACAGAGGGACTTATACAAGTGACTGGGGCCCAAAAATTATATTTTGTACAAAGGGGTGGGTCTTATACTCTCTCAAGAGGCCCAAAGAGTTTTTAAGAAAAGAAATGGGTCTTACTACTCGAGGGTAGGCCCAAGGTTTGTTTTTCAACGGACGATGATCGCGCTGAACTTTTTTTGAAATACCACGGGACTTATACAATAAGTGAGGCCCAAAATGTTTGGTATTTATAAAAGGTTGGGTCTTACACTTTTTTAGAGGCCCAAATGAGTTTTAAGTGGAGAAATGGGTCTTATTACTCGAGGGTAGGCCCAGTTGGTTAATTTTAAACTGGCGACGATCGCGTCGTTTATTTGAAAATGTACAGAGGGACTTATACAACGAATGAGGCCCAAAAAGTTTTCTGTACAAAGGGGGTTGGGTCTTACACTCTAATAGAGGCCCAAAGAGTTTTTAAAAAAAAGAGTGGGGCTTATAACTCGAGGGTAGGCCCAGTTTTTGAAAAGGCGACGACCGCGCCGTTTATTTTGACGGTATCGGGACTTATACAATACATTGAGGCCCAAAATGATTGGTCAAAAAAGGGATTGGGTCTTACACTCTATTAGAGGCCCACAAATGTTTTGAAAATGATTTATGAGGGTTGAATTAATCCAAAAACCCTAATTTGTTTTCAAAATGTATTTAATTGAATAAAAATTCAATTAAAAATGATCAAAATTTTTTAACATATGGAAAACAAATTGTGATCTTGGATTAATGCTTCAAAAATTAAGTATTGACCTACAAAATAATTAGAAGGCATTAAAAGTTGCAAAATCAATGTAGAAAAAATATTTAAAATGTCAAAAACAATTAAAATATTAATTCTTTGTAAAAATATCAATTATATAAAATAAATAATATTTTTGGAAGTTTTTGGGAAAATCAAATATTTTACCATTTTTGTGAATTATTGCAAAAAGAATCAACTCAAAATCATTAAAACTCAGAGAGAAATTAATTTTTGAATCAATTAAATAAAATCACAAAATTCAAATATTTGAATTATTCAAAAATGGCGCCAAGAACACGCGCGTGTTCTGGGTTTGGCTGATTTGCATTTTCTCCTCAATCTCACTGAATACTTGATTATACCATGCAATCCACATATCATTATGCTCGTCTCAACCTCACGATCATGTCTATGTCAATTAATTTCATTTAAATTAGACATACAACAAGAAATCAGAGAGAAACCTCAAGAACCCTAATTTTTGCATGAAGGCTCAGAAATTCCACACACGATTCAAACAATGTAATTTATTGAGGGGAAACATTCCATGCATGATTAAGAACATATGGCCAAATTATTGTGCGAGGAAATATGCATAGATTGAGAGATGACCAAGTTTATGCTTACCCTTAGGCCGTGACAGCAAGTGCAATGTGATTTTTGATTTGGAGGTGTTACAGATGAGTGGTGATGATCTGAACAGCTTCCCTACACCCTATGGAATGTGTTTGAATGCTTGGACTTGATTGAAATTGGCTGGATCACTTCATGGCATCTCAACTGCATTTTGGTTAAAACCTTGAGCAATTGACTGGTGATTCTGAGAAATCAGTGTTCCAGTTGTTGTTTAAGTGTTTGATTAGATCATATGTGATGTATGTGAGGTGTGTGAGTGATTGATTATGATGGAAAAACTCTCAAGCTCAAAAACTCAAAGTTGCCTTGCTAAAGAAGGCATTTTTTCCAAGAGAAAGAGATTTTGAGGAAAGCATCTGTTTGATGGCTTTGGTGTACCCAAACTGATCACAATTGAGCTCTATTTATAGTAGAGCAAGTTTGTTTTGCAAGAAATAGTGAATGGCAACTGCTGAGTAGGTTTGTTCAATGTTGGTCAATGGAAGTTCAAGTCTCCTCTAGCCATTGACTAGAGGTTAGGGCACAGGCTGCTGGTTCCCTTGGCCTTGGATAAGTCTTGACTGAATTCAAATGAAAATGGCTCAGTCCATGCCACCTTGGTGCTTCCATTGAATGCTCCAATCCAAAATTGGAGTCTTGTCCCTATTTTGGCAATTCTAGGTTCAACATGATATTTCTTGTTCCAAAGACTTTGGAGGCTTGGCTCAGTGATTGTCCCCTTGAGATTCAATCCTCAAATGTGTCCAAGTGGATAGGAGCATTTGGATTTGGCTAATTTTGGCAAATCGAGCAAAAATGAAAATTCTGCCTAGCCTTGACAGATTTCACCAAGGCAACTTGCCAATGTCATATCTCATGACTCAAATTGAATTTGGCAATGTTCTTGGCCATTTTGGAAAGCCCTTACATGATACAACAACTGTTTGAACATATTTGGTTTTGATCTCTTTTGAATCCAAGTGAAAAATCCCCCTACATTTGGAAAAAAGTGAAGACAGATTTGGACTTAGTGAAAATTTCACTAAGTGTTGGAAAAAGTGACATTTTCACTTTTCAGCCACTTTGATCACTCCATAACTCAAAATCCTTAATGAATTGGACTTAGGCCTAGTTGAAGTTTTTGTAGAGGGTAATGAGGGCTACAAATCCATCTTTGGATGAGGAAAAATGGCTTTGTGGTTTAGGAGTTATGATCCTCCAAAGTTGGTACCCTAGCCACTTTAATTTTAACTTAGAAAATTTTCTAAGTTTTTATGGTTACCCCTTTTACAAGTTATCCCACTTTTATTGATTTTTCTTGATGAATGATGATTCAAATCATACATTAACATCATTTTAGGGTTAAAAAACCATTTTGGTGAAAAATCTCAAAAAGTCAAAGTTGACTTTTTATCAGATGAATTCCAAACTGTGCAATTCTTCAGGAAATCATGTCCTTGACCTAAATCAAACTTGATGGACATGTTCCATGGGTGTCATAGGGTATATTGAGGCATGTCCTAGGGTTTGGGAGCATGTCCTGGTCAAAAGTCAAAGTTACAGTTGACTTTTCTCGCGAAACCCTAATTGTGGTGCAGATGAATTTGAGGCTTGTTGCTCAAACTTCTTGGATTAATCCATTGTTCCAAATGGATCAATATAGTTCATTAGAGACCCTCAAACCCTCTCTTGAGGTCTTGGCTCAAGATTTGCCCTAAAAGTCAACTTAGGGGTGAATTAGGTCAAGAAACCCTAATTCTTGATTTTTGATGAATGCATCCCCTGAGGCAAAATTGACTTGATGGTTAGGCCCATGAGGTTCCATGGAGTATATTAGGTTGTGTTTTGGATCTTTGGCTCATGCCCAGAGGAAAAATTCCCTTTGGAGGTCCCGATCGATCAAAACCCTAATTTGGTGACACTGGCGATCGTGAGGCTTGATCCACTTGAAAGGGAGCATCCTTGTGCTTAATCCTTGTTGTGGGAGTCCTTTTGATCCTTTGTAGATATTTGAGGGGCTAGACAAGTTGAAGATCATGTCATTCCTTGATTGATCCTTTGTCAAAAGCTCTGAGAGGGCTTGAAACCCTAATTTGATTGAAGTGGACGCTCAACAATTCCTTGAGGAGATTGATGAGGTAGGATGGTTCCTCCATATTGTGATGATGATTTGCATAATGATGGGTAATCTTAGTGGTCAAAATTTGGGGTATGACACATAGCAGCAGCCAAAGCAGCGTCATTCCTACCAGCCATATTTTGTTCATTTCCAATAACAACAACTATGGTTAAACAAACAGCTCACCGAACCACAAAGACCAACAAGGACTGACACAAACTGACACGGACTGGCTCTGATACTACTTAATGTAACACCCCTAATCTATACCCCCAATTAGATAAAGCGGTAAAAAAATCAACAAAATTTTATCAGAGTATATTTAAAACATTCACGACATAGACTGAGGAGTTACATCAATTGAGACAAAACACAATAAACCTGCTCATAAAGATATGCAACAATCAGGTAGTAATACAAACAAAGGAACTTAATTCCTACTACCTACAATTCAGATACAGAACAAAAGCGGAAAATCTGCAACTGAATCTCATATATATATATATCACATAAAAGTCTGTCTGTCATACATCAATTCATACATGTACAATCCAAAAGATATATATACATATACACATAAAACTACAAACGATCCCCCTGACTACCCGGTGCTACATATCAGAGCCGACCGACAAAAGAATGAAGTCCTAAGCTTCACAAAGAGACCTCCAGCATCTAATCTGCAATGCCTCATAGAGCATCAAAACAGCAGAAGGGTGAGAAACACAATCATAATATAATTGCATACAATTATATAATAACACAAAAATACACATATAAAATATTCTCACCGCAACTCATACCAGAACTCCAACACAAAACAACACAATGCATATCTCATATATACATCCCCCAGACATATCAATCATGCTCAATGCATTTATCAACAACATATATATATATATATATATATATATATATATATATATATATATATATATATATATATATATATATATATCAACTCATCAATGTCATCCACAATTCCACACAAAATCACTTCATTCATGATTTATGCATATGCACAGAGACCGACACAACGACTCTATGCAATGCAATGCGGTACCATCCATCTGTCATCTCAACACTAGTTTACTCAGGAACTATTGGAATCATCGCTTGTTACTTAGTGTAACTCTCCGTCGAGCAAACGATGTTCCCCGTCGCTTTAGGTCCTCTTTGTATAAGGCTCACGATGTTTATGGATTCCTTTAGGTCCTCTTTGTATAAGGCTCACAATCCGATCGCTTTAGGTCCTCTTTGTATAAGTCTCACGATCGTCTATAATCATCGCTTTAGGTCCTCTTTGTATAAGGCTCACGATGTTATAGTGGATTCCCTCTGGAATCGATTCGTCGCTCACACCCACTAGGGCACACGACATCACAAGAATGCATATTATGATTTTGGCATACAATGACTCATGACATTCTAATGCACACATATACACATCCATAATCATGCATATATCATCAAATACAACACATTGCATTTACTTACCCTTAGGCCACAAATCATCATCTCAACATTTCAACACATGCATTTTCATTGTACAACAACACACAAGTCATACAATATTCATATCAACAGCACATTGGATGATAAACATCAATTACACACAATTACAACGGCAAAAGTTGACAAAACGACACTATTCCAAATTCCCGACATAATTAAATCGACTAACAATTTCAAAATCATTATAATAAGAAAGTACAGCTCAATAACTTTCCAACGATACCAAGAATGCTCAAAACGGATAATCGGAACACAAGTTACGGACTAAAACAGAAAAGACATCGTGAAAAAACAACATTTTGCACTCTTGCTGGCCATACGCGTATTGCCCTGAGCCGTACGCGTATTGCCCAAACTCATACGCGTACCATTACGTGTTTCAGCAGATGGCCGAGAAAAATGAAACTCCATATGCGTATTGCCCTCCCTCCTTCAATGCCATACGCGTATTGCCTTAACCAATACGCGTATTGCCTTGGGTGATACGCGTATGGGCAGTGAAAACCCAGAATTTTTCTGCAGAATTTCTTCTGCGTTTTTTTCAACCTAAATCAACCCAATTTTCACCTAAACACCAGAAAATTGCCAATAGATTGCATAACAACATATATCCAACATGTATCAACAATAAGGGACCTAAAAACATAATCTCCGACACAATTTAATCGAATTCTAACAATTTCCACATAATATGGTTTTTACTCTATATTCAATTTCAATCCAATACCAACCAAAAACATACATACATAATCATACACAAGTATAAGATAATCGAGTTTCGCACCCTTACCCGATTTAGTCGTGTTTAGAAAAGTCGGTTGATCAATTTCTAGATTTCCAAGTTTTTCTCTCTTTTTCTTCTCTTCTTTTCTTTCTTCCTCTTTTTCTTCTTCTCTTTTTCTTTCCTTTCTATTTTTCTTTCTTTCTATTTCTATTTTACTAACTTAACAAAATTAAATTAAATGACCAAATTACCCCCACACTCAAATATCTCGCAAACGCTCTCAAAACGCAATAAAACATAACAACATAGAAAAATAATATATTATCCAATAAAAGTCAAAAATAAAATAATATAATAATAAAAGTAATTAAATCGACTCGATTAAATAAAACTAACACAAACTGGGGCGTTACAGTTGCTAATATTGCACTCAAATTGCTCAAATTGGATTCTTATATTAGGCAATCTAATATTACAAATGAGTTATAACCGCGCTTGAAGCAGGATAGGAAAGTCGGTTCCAATGTTAAAAGTTCTCTACCAAGAAAAAAACAAAAGTTAAAGATGACTCAAATGAGGATATGAAAACTCTAAGAGCACTTTGACATAAGTTATTTTTGAGTTCCAGAAGAATAAACAAGTACTTGAAATTTATAAAAATTAAGAGATCTCGATCAATTACGTCATGAATGGAATATGATGGAACCAAAATAAAGTGATGTTTACAATATCTTTATATATAATATAGCGCTAATTATGATAAATGGTAACGAAGATTGCGAGTCAAAGTCTATCAAAGATTCTAGACGAAGTGTGAATTTGTCAAAATGACCATAATTCAATTGAAGAAGAATTAAACTCACTTTACAAGTGGCTCGATTATGGACCTGCAGTCCGAACAACTCAAGGTGTGAAACCCATCGGAAATAAATAAGTTTTTATAAAAAAGTAAAATAAGAATGGTATAAAGTTTGATTTATTGCTTAATAATTTTCATAAAGACCTAAAGTTTATTTTGTTGAAACATATTCACCTGCAACCTGCAGTGGATACAATTTAATTTTTTATATTTAATTAGCATGTCAGATACCTATATGAGGAATCGCGTAATGATGGAGTTGTAGGAGGTTTCACAAAACTATAATATTACTTTTGTCTTAAATTATAAGTCACTTTGTAAGAAATATTTGTTCCAAATTATAAGTCACGTTAGAATCCCAATACAATATTAATGACTTTTTCCTAATATACCATTTATCATTCATTTCTCATTCTTCTTATTCCTTTAGTATGTTTTTCAATATAATTAATAAAGAGCAATTTTGTAAAGTCATAAATCATTTCTTTTTTTTTTAAATAATAATTGCATTTTTTAATTCGTGTGAAATAATCAAAACGTCTTATAATTTATGACACATGAAATATTTGATACCGGAGGATTTGCCGAACCTAGTAAAGTTATCAAGGGAGGATAGAGATAACATATTTATGTGCCTTTCAAAACTTTATATTATCGAATGTCCTATACTGTTGGAATTAGGGGTGTTCGTGATTCATGAACTGAATTGAACCGAACCATATTAATGGTTCAGTGCAGTTCTTAAAAACCACTTTATCAAAAAGTGGTTAATCTATTAAACCAATTCAATTCAGTTCAGAACCAGTTTATAATTTAGAACCAATTTAGAACCGGTTCACTATTTTAAACCAGTTTAATTTAGTTTAACCAGTTTAAAACTAACTTTTTAGAAGAACTGGATTCTTTTTTTCACCAAATTTCAAACTGGTTTTCTTAAATATTAAAAAAACCGTTTTTTTTTGTGATTTTTTAAAATAAAATTAGATTCAAATCTAGATTTTTTTAAACTTTTTGATTTAAATAGCAATTCTTAAGCTTTTTGGTTTAAATAAAATTGGATTCAAATCTGGATTTTTTTTTAACTTTTTGGTTTAAATAGCAATTTTGGTTTAAACTTTTCAAATATGTGATTGGTAGTGTGCAATTGGAAACACTAAATTACACAGCAGTTTCAACATAAGATAATTGACTCAATTACACAGCAGTTTCAACATAATAAGTTCATATTAGCATTTCAATATCACAAATTTTCCAGAGAAAATAGTTCCAAATTGGATTTCATTCATTAACAGAATTTCCAATTTAAAATCATTTTTAGATCCTAACCAATTTTCTAGCATCAAGCATATCATGCTAACAGATTCAATAACCACTGCATAACAGGCCCAAATTGATTTATGTTAATGACTACAATGTTATGTTTTGTTGCTCTCAAAATTTGTTGGTGGTTTATGCTGCTATAGTTTTGATACATGTCCTTACTACAATGTCATGTTAATTACTACAGTGTTATGGTTTTGAAATGAGAAGTTAAAAGCAGAAATAAACAACTTAAAGTACTCAAATTCAAGATAAAGCAGAAATAAACAACTTAAGTATTTAATAAAATGTGGTTGCCAAATGTATTGCAAATTATATAATTAAATTATATATCAAAAACTATAATTAAACTATTTTTTTTTCCTTATATCAAAAACTAATTAAATTATATAATTAAACTAGTTAATAAAAAAAAATTGGTTCTGAACTGGTTTTAAACTGAATTTGAATTGTTTTAATTAAATGGTTCAGTTCATTAACCATTTAAATGGTTCAGTTTTTTAATAGTGCAATGCAGTTCAATTCTAATATACAATTCAGTTAACCATATTTTTGAACACCCATAGTTGGAATTGCCTTGCCTTGCCTTCTAAGATATTTGCTTGTACATGGGAAATGCAGCCAACATTTACTAAGTTCAATTCATAAACTTTCATACCCTTGAAAAACTTTGTTTAAGCAATCATAAAGAGCTAAGTTGCTTTCTAGATGGAATGCTAAGAGACCTCACTTCTTTAAAGATGTATGATATTTATGGCCTTTCCAAACTTGAGCAGCTTTTTTTTTTTTTGAAAAGGCCAAATTGCATTAAACAAAAGAAGCACAATCAATAACATTAATGATATCCAAGCGATATATATCTATGGTTGCGAGAACCTAAGTCATTATCAGATGAAGTATCACATGAATGGCAGGTTAGAATTTTGGGTTACAAATATAATATTTTAAGTATTAGTATCATTATTTTAATTAGTTAAAATTTAAAAGGGTCGAATTAATATAATATTAAATTTGTAGCTAAAAATATAAATGTATAAATATCATGAAATGTCACTATTGTATAAATATCATAAATCAATATTTAATTTGATGAGGGTCAAATTAAAATATTGAAAATTAAGAAATAGCCATAGGATTATTTAAATGAGTTATGGTGCTCATTTGTAGAGTACGATAAAATAAGGTTTATAAGATTTTCTGTTTTCATCTCTATCAGAAGATATTTAAAAAACTCTAAGGAACTCTACAAATTAAAAGATTATATACCCGTAACGTTTAACGATTTTAATGACAAATTTAAATATGCTTCTGCCTTCATTTTTGTAATTGTATTTGAATATGAGTTTAATGTTTTAAAGTTTTATTCTTAATTTTTATATTGATAAAAATTATAAAGTTATGAACAGATCTGATAAATAATATCAAATTACTCATATTTGATTCAATTTGAATTATAGAATTACCTTTTTATTTTAGGTTTCAAAATTGGTATCCTTTTGATTTTTCAATTTATAATACATTAGGTAAATTATGTGTGATTGGGTATACGTAATTTGTGTGTATTTTTATATATCGTTGCCGTGATAGAAAATTTATGTTTGAAAATTACTTCATGCTATTTCTATATATTATGGGTGTTTTTTATTACACCACCTTTGTTTCTTAGGCACCACCTGAATTTTTATTTTTGCCCCCAATTTTCGGATGTGTACATCCGGACGCACAATTTCTCTAAAATTTTTCAGTTTTTCCGGATGTGCACATCCGGACACACCCTTTCTCTAAAATTTTTCAGTTTTTCCGGATGTGCACATCCGGACAGACCCTTTCTCTAAAATTTTTCAGTTGTTTCCGGATATGCACATCCGGAAGAATTCCATAATTAAAAATCAAAAAAATTCCATAAAATCATTTACTTCTAAATATAATTAAATCCAACATAATTAAACTTAATATGATTTTTTCAATATAATTAAATCTAATTTAATTAAATCTAATATAATTAAAATAAATATGATTAAAATTAATATGATTTTTTCAATATAATTAAATTCAATATAATTAAATTAATTTTAGAAGTAAATACTATATAATTTTAATTATAATTTAGAAGTAAATACCATATAATTTAGAAGTAAATACCATATAATTTTAAATACCAATATAATTAAATCTAATTTTAGAAGTAAATACCATATAATTTTAAATCCAATATAATTAAATTAATTTTTTCAATATAAAAAAATTATTTAAAATTAAATACCATATTAATCATATTAATTATATTGAAAAAAATTAATCATATTAAATATCATATTAATTTTAATTAATATAGATTTTAATTATATTGAAAAAATGATATTAATTTTAATTATATTAGATTTAATTATATTTAGAAGTAAATGATTTTATGAAATATTTTTGATTTTTTTCGGATTTACAAATCAGGAATTCTTCTGGATGTGCACATCCGGAACATATCAGCGTTTTTTAAAAATTTGGTGCGTTCGGATGTGCAAATCCAGAATCTGGAGGGCAAAAATGAAATTTCACATGGTGTCTAAGAAACTTGAGTGGTGTATTAAGAAATGCCCTATATTATTGCCGTGAATGTATGATTTTTTTTTCCAATAGCATTCACACTTAATAATATAAGATTTATACAAGAATGATTTGAATATATTTATATAATCATATCATTGTTTAGCCTCTGGTTGATAAAAATATCAGTTGATTGATAAGTTAGTTGATAATTTATAGCTTATGTTTGATAGTTGGTGATTGATAACTTATAGTTATAACTTATATCTATAAGTTATAAGCTATGGCTGATGACTTATAGCTGATAAGTTAATTGAAGTGTTTGGTAAAATTAACGGTTTAATTAAGTGATAAAATAAAATAACATAAAAAATATTTAATAATTATTATTTTATTTTAAATTATAATATATTATAAATGATAGTGGTGGATTTTAGTTAAAATAATAAATGTAAAAATAGAAGAAAAAATGATAAGCTATAAGCTATAAGCTAAAACGTTATTTAAGATAGTGTCTGAAAAATAAGCTCTAAGTTAATAAAATAAGTTATAAGTTCATAATGAAAAAATTGTTAACAAACAAGTCTTTTGTTGTAATATAAACTTATAAACTATAAGCTAAAAAATTATCTTCCCAAACAAACCGTCGGTTTGTGAAATCGTTTGAATAGTTTTTTTTTTCTTACGTTCAGTGAATAACACCAACAATTAAGTGAAAGCGCCGCCAACAACATATTTCTTCAGTGCTTGGACCTCAAACCCAAAAACTTCAAAGTCTGACAGTGAGAGGATATACAGGTGCCTATTTCCCACAATGGATGTCTAGTTCATCTCTAATTTTTTTAACTAGTTTAGTGCTCATTGATTGTGAAAGTTGTTTACATCTTCCAGACTTGGGGAAACTTCAATCTCTAAAGAATCTAACAGTATCTAACCTGAGTCATGTAAAATACCTATATGAGGAGACATGGAATGGTGGAGTTGCAAGAGGTTTCACAAAACTAGAAAAATTGGTACTAGAGAAGTTGCCGAATCTGGTAAGGTTATCAAGTGAGGATAGAGATAACATGTTTCCGCGCCTTTCAAAATTTGAAATTACGGAATGTCCTATACTATTGGAATTGCCTTGCCTTCCATCTCTCAGTGATTTGCTTGTACAAGGGAAATGCAGCCAACATTTACTAAGTTCAATTCATAAACTCCGTAGTCTTGAAAATCTTAGTTTCAAGAATCATAAAGAGCTAAGTTTCTTTCCAGATGGGATGCTAAGAGATCTCACTTCTCTAAAGAATCTTGAAATTTGTGGCCTTTCCAAACTTGAGCAGCTCCCAGATGAAGTATTACAGTGGTCTGCTCTTCGATCTTTATCATTGGGTAAACTTCCAAACCTGGCATCCCTACCTGACTGGTTAGGAAACCTAGGCTTACTTCACAAACTGGAGATTTATAATTGTCCAAAGCTGACATGTCTTCCCATGAGCATGCAACGCCTTACTAGTCTCAAAACTTTGGAAATTTACAATTGCAGTGAGTTAGTGAAACGATGTAAAGAGAAGACTAGTGAGGATTGGCACAAAATAGCTCACATTCAAGATATTGACATGGAGTAGGAGTATAGATTATGGTTGATATTTAATTATGTTATTGTATTTGTTTATATGCATGTGTAAGTTAATTCTTTTTTATTTATTTTAACTTTTGCTTTATAATGTATTGGATCTCTATCAATATAAATCGTGAAAGCAAACAGTATGCAAGTAATCTTGATTCTAATTCTTGTGTTTATTACTTATTGTCGTTAATATAACGAATGTTTTTTTTTATATGCAATATTGTATTAAAGGAGATTATTTTAGTATCTGAAAATAATGTGGAACTCAATTTAGTTTTTAAAATATGCTATTGTCTTCACTTTACAGACTGGTGTCCTTGGAGAATTTATATTTTATAATGCATCATTGAGATGTTAATGAGTTGGAGTATCTCCCATTTGAAATAAAAAATTCATTTTGACAATTTTTTGGAAATAAATGATTGAGAAGTTGCAATACATTACCTTTTTTATTATTTGACGCAAGTTGCAATACATTATACTTGTTTTCCAATTTTAATGCCTAATGTGTAAATCTGAAACAGCCGCCTCTCATTACTTGCTTCTAACAGCATATGGCCCTTCTTTCGTAGAGGCCAATTGGTTTCAGACTTGTTTATTCTTCTATCCTGTCATTTTCTTCTCGCTGTTTCTCTGTAATTTCATTCAAACAACTTTCTGCAAAGTCAATTTCATCATAGTTGGCCGGTTGTTGACTTAATCATCTTGTTTTCTCATCATACATCTTCATCTCTCAACCAAACACAAACTAACTATTTCAAAGATGGCTGAGGCTGTGCTTGAACTTGTGCTTCACAATTTGAACTCACTCATTCAAAAAGAACTTGGCTTATTTCTGGGTTTTGATCATGACTTTAATAGTCTTTCCAGCTTGCTGGCAACAATCAAGGCTACTCTTGAAGATGCTGTGGAGAAACAATTCACTGACAGAGCTATCAAGGATTGGCTGCTTAAGCTCAAAGATGCTGCTTACGTCCTCGACGACATCTTGGACGAGTGTGCCACTCAACTGCTGGAGATGGAGTCTAAAGGACTCTCACACAAGGTACAAAGCTCTTTCTTAACCTCTTTTCATCCAAAGAATGTCGCTTTCCGTTACAAAATGGCTAAGAAAATGAAGAACATACGAGAGAGGTTAGATAAAATTGCTGAAGAAAGGAACAAGTTTCATTTGACTCAGATAGTGAGAGAGGAGAGAAGTGGAGTCCTTGACTGGCGCCAAACCACCTCAAACATTACTCAACCTCAAGTCTACGGAAGAGAAGAAGATAAGGATAGAATCATAAACTTTTTGGTTGGTGATGCTTCTAGTTTTGAGGATTTATTTGTTTATCCAATAGTTGGTCTTGGTGGACTTGGAAAAACAACACTTGCCCAACTCGTCTTCAATCATGACAGGGTAGTCAACCACTTTGAGCTGAGAATCTGGGTGTGTGTTTCTGAAGATTTTAGTTTGAAGAGAATGACAAAAGCCATCATTGAATCAGCAACTGGTGATGCTTGTGCAGAACTGGATCTAGAGCCATTACAAAGAAAACTTCTAGATTTGCTGAAAGGAAAAAAGTATTTGCTTGTGCTGGATGATGTATGGGATGATGGACAAGAGAATTGGCAGAGGTTGAAATCTGTATTGGCATGTGGGGGAAAAGGCGCGTCAATTTTGGTCACCACTCGTCTTCTAAACATTGCAGAAATCATGAAAACTGTGCCCCCTCATGATTCATCAATCCTATCAGACACTGATTGTTGGGAATTGATGAAACAAAGAGCCTTTGGACCAAATGAGGAAGAGAGGGAAGAACTTGTAGTCATAGGAAAGGAGATAGTAAAGAAGTGTGGGGGAGTACCTCTTGCAGCAATGGCATTAGGAAGTCTCTTGCGTTTAAAAAGAGAGAAAATAGAGTGGCACAATGTTAAGGAAAGCAAGCTTTGGAATTTACAAGGTGAGAACTCTGTTATGCTTGCCTTAAGATTAAGCTACTTGAATTTGCCAGTAAAATTGAGACCGTGTTTTGCCTTGTGTGCACTGTTTCCCAAAGATGAAATAATAGACAAGAAGTTTTTGATTGATCTTTGGATGGCTAATGGTTTCATTTCATCCAATGCAATGCTGGAAGCAGAAGATATTGGCAATCAGGTGTGGAATGAGTTATATTGGAGATCATTTTTTCAAGATATAGAGAAAGATGATATTGGCAAAATTGAAAAATTTAAAATGCACGACCTTGTTCATGATCTTGCTCAATCTATTGCAGAAGAGGTTAGTTGTTGCATTACAGAATCAAGCCTATCTAAAAGAATCCTCCACCTCTCAACATATGGTGAGAAATCCTCTATGGTAGTCAGTTCAACACAGTTGCATGGAATCAAATCATTAAGGACCTTTTTAATGCATCAATTCAATGGTTCCCCACCTCAAGTACTAAAATGTTATTCTTTACGAGTACTTGACTTTGAAAGAATGAAAGAGTTGCCATCTTCGATTTTTCGTTTAAAACATTTAAGATACTTGAATCTTTCTTATGGAAAATTCAAAACTCTTCCAGAATCCTTATGCAAGTTACGGAATTTGCAGATTTTAAAGTTAGATCATTGTTCAAGGCTCCAAAGGTTGCCTTATGGGTTGGTTCAGTTGAAAGCTCTACAACATCTATCTTTAAAGGATTGTTCCTCACTATTAAGCTTGCCTCCCCATATAAGGAAGTTGGTTTCCCTAAAAACATTAACCATGTATGTAGTTGGCAAGAAAAAAGGGTTTAATTTGGCGGAACTAGGACAAATGAACCTTAAAGGAAGCCTTTCCATTAAACACTTGGAGAGAGTTGAAAGTGTGATGGATGCCAATGAAGCTAATATGTTGAGAAAACAAGTGAACAATTTGGAATTGAAATGGGAGATAAATGAAGATTCTCAGTTACAAGAAAATGTTGAGAAGATTCTTGAAGTGCTTCAACCTCAAACCCAACAACTTCAGTGTCTGGTAGTGGTAGGATATACAGGTGTCTATTTCCCACAATGGATGTCTAGTTCCTCTCTAAATATTTTAACTACTCTACAGCTTTTGAATTGTGAAAGTTGTTTACATCTTCCACACTTGGGGAAACTTCCTTCTCTAAAGAATCTAACAGTTTATAAAATGAGTCATGTAAAATACTTATATGAGGAGGATTCATGCAATGGTGGAGGTGCAGGTGGTTTCACAAAACTAGAAAAATTGGAACTAGAGCAGTTGCCGAACCTGGTAAAGTTATCAAGGGAGGATAGAGATAACAACTTTTCATGCCTTTCAAAACTTCATATTACTGAATGTCCTGTACTGTTGGAATTGCCTTGCCTTCCATCTCTCAGTGTTTTGTTTGTAAAAGGGAAATGCAGCCCACATTTACTAAGTTCAATTCATAAACATCATACTCTTGAAAAACTTAGTTTCAGTGATAATGAAGAGCTAAGTTTCTTTCCAGATGGTATGCTAAGAGACCTCACTTGCCTAAAGAATCTTGAAATTTGTGGCCTTTCCAAACTTGAGCAGCTCCCAGATGAAGCACTACTTGGATTGCAGTCTCTTAAGAAATTGCATATCAGAAACTGCCAAAAGTTCAACCTATCAGAAAGTTTTCAATACCTCACTTGTTTGGAAGAATTGACAATCGAAGGTTGCCCAGAAATAGAAGGTTTGCATGAGGCATTACAACATATGTGTGCTCTTCAATATTTGTCATTGCGCGATCTTCCAAATCTGGCATCCCTACCTGACTGGTTAGGAAACCTAGGCTTGCTTCACAGATTATATATTTCTAATTGTCCAAAGTTCAACCTATCAGAAAGTTTTCAATACCTCATTTGTTTGGAAGAATTGATAATCCAAAGTTGCCCAGAAATAGAAGGTTTGCATGAGGCATTACAACATATGACTGCTCTTCAATTTTTGGCAATGAGTGACCTTCCAAATCTGGCATCCTTACCTGACTGGTTAGGAAATTTAGGCTTGCTTCGCACATTAATTATTGATAATTGTCCAAAGGTGACATGTCTTCCCATGAGCATTCAACGCCTTACTAGTCTGAAGCATTTGTACATTTCCGGTTGCAGTGAGTTAAAGAAACAATGTAAAGAGAACACGGGTGAGGATTGGCATAAAATAGCTCACATTCAACACATTCTAGTTAAAAACTATTCATTTTTAAGTATTGCTTTATAATGTAAGTTAAGACTTTTTGAAGAGCATTATATTGTTGGATGCAATTGTTTTTTATGTTTGGATATTTTTATTTTATAGGGAATATAATATTGAATTTATTAGTAATACTTATTACTCATTACCCTTATTGAATGTTATCACTATTAATACTAATGGTTAAGGCTAATAAATAATAAATATTCATATATAATAAGATGCGATGATGCAATCTCTCTTATTCTATTTATTTTATTTTTTTCATTTATCTTCTTAAACCTCTCATCCTATTTTCTTATCTTTTTCTTTCTTCTTTCTAAATATGGGTTGTCAATATCTTTTCTCATAAATACAAAGACATAAAAAAACGTAAAAAAAAAAATTGTTTAAGTCAAAGAAAAGAAGCAACACAAAAATATAAAATCAAATTTTATTTATCTAATATTTTTTTAATTTAATTTTAAATTTGTATTTTAATTTATTTATTTTATATTTGTGTTGATTAGATATTGTTTTAGTGTAATGTCTTCTAAATAATTTGAATCCGGAAATTTGAAACTTAAAAAAAATGTGCTCTCTTTCAATCACAAAAGAAAACTTTAGATAAGTTTAATAATATTAAAGACTATAAAACATGATTATAAATTATATAAGTTTTTTTTAATTAATTAATTAATTAAAGAATTAAAATTTTCTGTATGAAAGATATTTATTTATTTTTAAAATTTTAATATTGTAAAGATAATTTTAATTGGTGATTTGATTGAATAAATTATTTTATTTTTTAAAATAACAAATTTTATATTATACATATATTTTCTTTTCTTTAAGTTTTTAATCAACATAAATTTATTTTCTTTTATTTTAATTTTCTTATTAAGTTATTTCTTGCATAACATCGGTTGAATTATTTATATTTGTTAAATAATTTTTGTATTTTAAATTCTATATACATAAAGGTGTAAGAAAATGTAATAACATGTTTTATCTGCTATTATTAGCAAAATTTAGAAATGGTTTATTTAAATGTTGAAATTGTAATTAAATTGTTTGCTATCAATTTTTATGAATATATTTTATACAAATTACTTTATTATTTACTATGGATTGAAACAAATTAGAAAAAGATAATCATATGTATTATTTTAAACCACGACATTTATAAATTACACTTAAAAGTGTTGTTGGCAAATTGGGCTGGGCTGGATACAGAACAATTAAATTTGTGTGTATTTAAAGAAGATTAAAATTTTGAGAAATTGAGTTGTTTAACGCATTCAAGTTAACTATCGTAGAATGATTTAGGGATGTTCAAATTCAAACCAATTCAAATAAAAACCGCAAATCGATTCAAAAAAATCAAAAACAGCAAAAAAACCGAAAATTATTGGATGTGTTTGGATGTCATTTTATATAAACCGATTGGTTCGGATCGGATTTCGAATTGATTTTTCAAAACCGATCCAAACCAAACCGAATCGCATGTATATATTTTTATACTTATTTATTTTTTATTAGTATAATACATTGTGTTAATTTATTATTAGTTGATATTTTTTTTATGAAATACTATTTATTAGTTTGATTTAATTTATTAATTTTTATTATTTTATTTGTTTCAATTATAACTGATCATTATTATTTTGTAATATTAACTTTTAATAAAGTATATGATATATATTATATCAAATTATTATTTATTAGTGTTTTTACAATATTAATAAAATTATAATTTGTAATTTGGATATCCAAAAAATCGATTTAAATCAAACCGCAAAAAATTGGATTTGATCGGATCAGATTTTTTTAACCAATCATTCAAAACCAAACCAAACCGCAAATAAATATATCTTTAAATCGGATGATATTTTGCTTCAAAATCGATCCAAGTCGAACCGCAAATACCACCCGTAGAATAATTTTCGGAGAAGGAGGACCTTATGAATCTTCCTCCATTTAGTATTAAGAAAAAATGACTTTTTATATTTATCGATTTAGACTATGTAGTTCAATTGTATTATGATTTTAAGTTCTAGCCAAAGTGAATAAGAAATTTTGGTTATTTCATTTAGTTTCTTTTCAAAATTATTTTTTTTAGTATCTATTTTCCAGTCACAAAATCAACGTGATACCTAACACTTTCATACCTATTAAAAAAATATAATAATAAAAAAAGAGAACACTTATTTTATCAAATTATTCATATTAACTATTAATGTATTTGAATTAAAATCGATGCAAAATGAGAAAGCAATAAATTAAAATTACTAATTAGAGTTATAATTAGAAGATGAAAATTAAAATTTTCTTTGTTATTTTTTATTAAAAAATTAAATATTTGTATTGATTTTAGATTTATTTATTATCTTTTTTATTTTGATAAAAAAATTAATTTGAGTCCATTCAAATATTTAAAATGTTTTTAAAATCTTAATGTTCTATATTATTAATCCATTGAAATTTTAAAATGAAAAAAATACTAATTGTAAGAAAATCTTTAAAAATAATAGAAAATCAATATAATCCTAATAAGTCTTTTAAAATATTCAAAAACAATTTCCCCAAATAATCTCTTAACATCTCAATCCAATACATCCCTATTAGTTTTACAGAACTATTTTAAAACTTATCATGTATATATAAGTTTTGTAAACTAAGAAAACTAAAATAGATTTAAAAATTCTGATTTTTACTTTTTCAAAATTATGAAGAAGAAGAAAAAAAGTGATATAATTCCCATCGATTACAAATTTGTAAATTGTGCTACTTAAAATGTAATATGGGGCCCATTGAGCACACGGCTTAAATGATTTTTGCTTTCAACCCATTATAGTGTGTGTTTTGTTTTGCTTTTTACCGGTTGCAATAGGTAACCTTTCCCTATATAAGGGAAAGGTTACCTATTGCAACCGGTAAAAAGCAAAACAAAACACACACTAATGGGTTGAAAGCAAAAATCATTTAAGTCGGGTGCTCAATGGGCCCCATCGACACTTAATGATTACAAACGACAACCAAAAGAAAGGAAAAGCAAAAGAAAAGCAGATTCTGCTGTCCAAATCCAGCTATAGTTGGGTGGTCGTCACTATCTCTTTAGACTAGTGGGAGACAGCTGTGGATTACAGCTAGCTGAATTAATTCTGAGGGCTTTTTCCTTTGTTGGCCTTTTGCGCCATGGAGACTGTGAGGGAATCCCAAAAGTCTTCAGCAGTGGGCTCCGGCTCTTGAGATTCTCCAGCTAGGATAGCATCCAAAGAACCTTGAGAAGAACTTGTCTTCTTTAACAGTAGGAAAGGCTGTGAAGAATTGTCCTTTCATGTGATCAAGAATTCTGATCATAAGATCTTCATCGTCTTCTTGAGGATACTTCTTTTGGAAGTATTCTTTAAGCTGAATTAACGTCATTTGAGCAGATGCTTGCTTCTTGGTCGGACTGACTTTAGGTGAAACAAATCATTCTCTGAGCTTACCACAACAGAAGCTTAGCTACTATTCCTCATTAGGAACAGTAGTTTTTACCTTAAATAAAGGCTCGGTGATACCAGGAACAGTGCGGAAGCCTGGATACTTGATGATTAATTTGGCTACTATTTAGTGGTTGGGGAGTATTTCAGAAAGAAACTTAAAGAACAAGAGAGAAGATAGAGAGAACTCAAGATTATATATTAAGAGAGAGTATTGTACAATGGAAGCGTGCTTTCAAATGAAGCACAAAATCCCTTATATAGGGAAAGGTTACCTATTGCAACCAGTAAAAAGCAAAACAAAACACACACTAATGGGTTGAAAGCAAAAATCATTTAACTCGGGTGCTCAATGGGCCCCATCGACACTTAATGATTACAAATGACAACCAAAAGAAAAGAAAAGCAAAAGAAAAGCAGATTCTGCTGTCCAAATCCAGCTTTAGTTGGGTGGTCGTCACTATCTCTTTAGACTAGTAGGGGACAGCTGTGGATTACAGCTAGCTGAATTAATTCTGAGGGCTTTTTCCTTTGTTGGCCTTTTGCGCCATGGAGACTGTGAGGGAATCCCAAAAGTCTTCAGCAGTGGGCTTCGGCTCTTGAGATTCTCCAGCTAGGATAGCATCCAAAGAACCTTGAGAAGAACTTGTCTTCATAGAACTGTCTTCTTTAACAGTAGGAAAGGCTGTGAAGAATTGTCCTTTCATGTGATCAAGAATTCTGATCATAAGATCTTCATCGTCTTCTTGAGGATACTTCTTTTGGAAGTATTCTTTAAGCTGAATTAACGTCATTTGAGCAGATGCTTGCTTCTTGGTCGGACTGACTTTGTCTTCCTCGATGGTAGCTTTAATTAGCTTGACCTTGTCTTGAAAATCTTTGGCATCCATTTTGCCCCACCATTTAGTAAAGAAATGTCTTTGCAGAAAAGGAATATTGAGACTATTTTTTGCGACGGAAATTGTCCATCTCCAAATCCATGGGATCTGAAACTTAGCAAAGTATAAAAACGGACATTGTCCTACAATTAAATTTCTGGATAAAACCTTTTCAATTAAAGGACTGTCATCACACCAAGGTGTATAGAGATCCATCAAATCCTTGGGTAATATTTCCAAAGATGGCCCAAATTTAGACCACCAAGTATAAAACCAGCTTGGTAATTGTTTTTCCAGAATTTCTGGGTTAATAGAGAAGAACCAAGAATGTTTGTTCTTAGGATTCTGATAATAAAATGCCTTGGCAAAGGCTTGGACATAGTCCCAATAATTGTAGTAAACCATTTTACCATCAGCCAGCTTAATAGATTTTTCGCTGTTTGGATTAAGACCCCATTCTCTGGGATGCAATACCTTATTGATATGGCATTTGGAAAAATTGATAAAACTATCAGGATCATTATTCTGATAGTGATGAGTGATAGTGACCGATCCGGTCATTATGAGTAATATCTCCATGTTAGGTCTGGATTTTCCAGAAAGACCAGCATAACCTCTTGCTTCAAGGTATCTAGTCTGAATAGCCCAACCATCATTGTTGGTTATTTGGACATCTTCATGCTCGATGTACATAATATGTTCCAATGTTGGATTCTCAAAATAATTTGCTGCCTGTTCTTGTAACGGTTCGCTAGTAGCAGTAGTCTTGTAAGAATCATTGTTTTTAGACTGGGTTGAGGAAGATTCTTCCTTGTTTTTAGAAGATGCAGTTAATGTCTGCATTCTCTGTCTGTTAGGATAGACAGTTGTCCAATCCCCTATTAGAGGAATGTTTGGGTCAGGATGGGGCAACAAATTTCTGCTCCCTCTTCCTCCTCTCCCAAAGGAGCGACCTCCTCCTCTGGTCCTAAATGGGACACTCATTGCCCTGCAAAAATTCACGGGTTAAAAAGTCAGCGAGAGAATTAGTTTCTCCTTTAATATATTGAATATCAAATTCAAATACACTCAATTGGGCTTGCCATGAGGCAAAAATTTGTTTAGAAACAAGATTTTTGATATCCTTTTCTATAATTGATTTTGCAGAACTACAATCAATTCTTAACAAAAAATTTTGATTTAATAAATTAGTTTGAAATTTGGAAACACATTTGATAATAGAAAGCATTTCTTTCTTGACAGTAGAATACTTAGCCTGTGTCTGGTTCCATTTACCAGAAGTGAATCTTACCAAGACTTCTTTAGAAGTTTCAGGATTAACCTGTTTAAGAATTCCTCCATACCCTAGGTCAGAGGCATCAGTTTCCACAATTTTGAAATAACTAGGGTTAGCTAGAGAGAGGCAAGGCAAATATTGGACTTTCCTTTTAATTTCTTGGACCGCAAGGGTATGCTTCTCAGTCCAAGGCTTAGGGACTTTCTTAAGTCTTTGGTAAAGGATGGCCGTATCTTTAGCCAAGTCTTTATAGTAATCCGAAATATAATTAAGGCTTCCCAGGAACCTTTGCAATTGCTTCTTTTCAGCTAAGATATCAGGGAATTTAGAAGCAAATTCAATGCTTCTGCTAATAGGAACAATAGTTCCTTTGTTGATTTCATGCCCTAAAAACCTTACTTTAGTTTGAAAGAGCTTCATCTTAGGAGCTGAAATCACAAGACCATTGTGTCTAATAACGCCTTTAAAAAAATTTAAATGCTTGATGTACTGATCTAAAGTTTGAGAAAATATCAAAACATCATCAATATAGACAATAATAAATTCAGAATGAGGATTAAGAATATCATTCATAATATTTTGAAATTCAGAGGGTGCATTCTTGAGGCCAAAGGGGAGAACGTTCCATTCAAAGTGTCCAAAGGGCACTGTAAAAGCAGTTTTATATTTATCAGCTTCTTCAATTTGAATCTGCCAATATCCTGATTTCATGTCAAATTTGGAGAAGATTAAGGCATTGCTTAATCTATCCAATAAATCCTTTTTTATTGGGAATAGGATACCTAATCCACTTAAGAACCTTGTTTAAGGGTTTGTAATTTATAACAAGTCTAGGAACACCTCGTTCCTTTTCCGCAGCATTGTTAACATAAAAGGCAGTACAAGACCAAGGAGATTTCGAAGGTCTGATTAATCCTTTGGATTATAAGGATTCAATTTCCTTTTGGCACAGGTTCAGATAATCTTTGTTCATCTGGGCGGGCCTAGCCTTGGTAGGAATTTGATTTTCATTAAAATCATCAACATAGGGAAGAGAAACAACATGTTTCTTTCTTTCCCAAAACGCATTAGGCAGGTCACTGCAGACTTCTGCTTTAAATTGGTTTTCTATGATCTTGATTTGCTTCTTCGTATTATCCTTACTAAGCTGATCATCAATGCTTAGCAGGTTAATTTCTTCTTAAAGAAAACACAATTGTTGTTCTTTGGGTTTAAGGATCATTTCCTTAACCTCATTGATCATACGGGTTTGAGGATCAGTTATGAAATCAAATCTAATAGGTTTTCTATCAACTTCTCCTATTATGCCTTGTTGACTAATTTTAGCTGGCATAATTTTGTTCAGAAAAGGGGTTCCTAATATTATCCTTCTAGTAAGATTTTTAACCAGAATGAAGGAAGTAGGAAGGCAAACCTCTTGGTTGCAAATGTGGGTTTTAGACAATTTGAAATTGACTTTGAGTTTTTTCCCGCCTGCTTGGGTGAGGGATTGAGTAGTTTTATCAAAAAACTTGGTAGGGATCATTCCCTCCTGGATGCAGTTCAAATCGGCCCCGCTGTCAACAAGGGCAATCTCATCTTTGATGATGTACTTTCTGTCAATGACAAGGGTAATCTTAATATACTATTTTTTAGAAGTTACTCTGTCAAGTAGATTTAGGTAACTTTCTTCATCAGGAAGATCTTCTTCCTCGACTTTATTTGTTTCTCCATGTCTGGAAGAATCGATTTGTTGAGTAATGGTTTTAAGGGTATTGATTCTTTCATGAAGATTCAAGTACTCTTCATCAAGGGTCTGAACATGACCTTTTCCTTGCTCAAGAGTAGTAACTCTGTGATTGAGGGTTTTATGGGTTTTCTTAATCTGACTTATTTCAGACTTTAGTTGAGAAATTTCTCCTCTGAGGTCGTTTAAGGAAGTAGGGACTTCTTTAACATTGGATTTATGAAATCTAGTTAAGACTTCACTAAGTTGGTAGGGAGCTTCAATTATCTTTGGAGCTTCTACCCTGGGTTGGTTATGAATGAGGATCTCTAACATTTTCCTTTTTATGTTAGGATCAGTAATGGCTTTAATAGCCTTTAAAGCATTGTCCTGATCATCGGTTAGGACAAACACTCCATTCATGTCGGCGATGGATTTCCAATAATTAAGCTCATTGCACTCACAATCGTTAGTGGAAGATTCAGAAGATTCAGAATTAGAAGAATTGACAATATCAATCTCTTCACTAGAAGATTCTTTTTCCTCAGAACTAGAATTTATCAGCAAGACTTTTTCTAGCTGAGCTCGAAGTTTTTCATCTTCGACTTCATTAAGGGCCTTTTTGGTCCAACACCTATTAGCGTAATGTCCTGGCTTTCCACATTTGTGGCAGGTTATGTCAAGCTTCTTAGCTTTTCTTTTTCCCTTCTTATAGGAGGGTTTAGGTTCGGGTCTGGGTTCCCTTTTCTTGAAATTCTTTTTCTTATAAGGCTGGTAAGAATTTTTACCTTTGTAAGAATCCTTTTTCTTACCATGCTTGAGGGATTTCTTTTTCCTTTCTCCAGGGGGTTTACCAATGTCATAGGCGAATTGGTCACAAAACTCACCTAGTTGATGCTTCTCCAAAAGCTTTTGCTTTTTGAGTTGGTGTTTAAGCTTAATATCATTGCATAACGCTAATCCTTCTGTTATGCAGCTATTAATGATTTGACCATAGGTTAGGTCAGTGTAATTGATATTAATTCCATCATTTTTGCCTCTAAGAGTTTTCCTAACTCTTTCAGAAAAAAGATGTGGAAGGCCATCTATAAACTTGGCTTTCCAATGAACGGAATTAGAGTTATTTAATTGGAAGACTTTGGATAGGAAGGTATCCTTGTACCACCTAAAGTGGGTCAAGGAAGGGCACCTGAAGTTTTGGAGAAGGGTTTGTAGCTTTTCTCCAATGGGTTGGTTATGTCCAACAAAGTGTTGAAGAATAGAAAGACTTAGGGTATAAACAGCGTCTTCTTCTCCTGTAGTGGCTACAGTAGGGGTACTGGTTCCCTCTGTTTTAACCAACTTCTTATGGGAAAGAATGTCTTTCCTTTGAGGCTCAGAGAGGTAGAAATCCCACCAACCTCTGAGTTGACCAACAAAACCGGTGGTAATGAAAGAAGCAACGGAACTGTCTGTATTTCCGTTTTGCTTACAGACGGTAGCATACATGAGCACTCTATGTATGGTGTCGACAATCAGTTTTTCATTAAGGCCATCTATGTTCCATTCATAGATAGCTTTTCCAGAGTAAGAATTCTGGTAACTGTCTGGCTCTTCAAAGAGGACATCTTGAGGAGTGGGCCTCTTGTAGTAATATTTTTCTACGGGTTTAGTCATATGGACTGGGTTTATCTCAGGATCTTCGTCTTGGTCTTTGAACATTTGGGTTAATTGGTTAATATTTACAATAACTTCTTGGTCTTCTTCAGAAGTACCTTCTTCTTCTGAAGAGTTATCTTCACGAATTAAGACTCTAAGGTGAATATCCTTAAGCTTTTGTTCAAGAATTTTTATAAACTCATTGTGGTCTTCTTCCATCCTGAAACCACTAACTTGAGCTGGTGGTTGGATAATTGGAGTATCGGGAATGGTTTTAGAAGAAGATTCTTCTTGGAAAGGGACAATTTTGTTCTTAGCAAGATGTTATATAATTAAGCTATGCTATTTCATCTGTCTTTCCATATCCTCTTTAATAGACAAAATAAGTTTTTCTAGGGAAACCATATGTTTTCCTAGGCAAACAAGGAATGCATTAGTGAAGTTTTGAGCCCTAACTAAAGAGTTTAACTCTCTGATAGAAACATGATTGCTTTCAAGTTTCTTTAGGGTATTATAAGCATTAGCTTCGGCACTTTTAGAAAGCTGTATGGCCCTTTCTGGGGGATAAGGTGCTTCTAAGGATTCTCCTTCAGGGGTTTTCCAAGATCTTTGGATAACAAGGATGTCGGTTTGTGTTTTTTGAATAAAGAACTTAACAAACCAATGGATAAAAGGGATATGGGTTTGACCCTTAGATAGTTTCTCATAAAAAAGTTCCTTAAATTTAAGGACGGTGGTTTTGGAGAACTTCTTGAAGTACCACTTTCTAAATTCTTTATTATCTTCTTTGTTAAACTCATTATTAATGAGTTTCCTCGTGTCACTTCCTTCAGAGAAATCTATCATAAATGGAATGACATTTCTAATTGAGTTGGTGATTCAACTCTAGGTTCTTGACCTTGGTAAATTCCGAAGGGGATTTTGTTTTCACTTATATTGATGTTTTCCACATACTCTTGTTCCAAAGGTTCTTCTCTTTTTCTAGGAGTAGATGTGGAAACCCTAGGTAGGACGCTAGGGGCTGTGACATAGTCACTACGGGTAGAGTACCTGGCCGATAAAGCTCTCGGTATAGTAAATCTACGGTGTTAGTTGAACTTAATTTCAACATTTCCTTCGGAGGTTTGAACAATTTGATTAACATCCTGGTTAAGGACTGGTTTAGGCTCAATTTCTTGAGGCAAAGACCAGGTTTCGGGGAAGTCGATTTCGTTCCACCTAATCAACCTATTGGTCGCAACATTAGATGTAAGCAAATTGGTTTGAACTAATGTTGTGGATCCTTGTGGTGAAATATTTTTCACCCTGGGATTCAGAGTATTTAAAACTTTGTAATAAACTCTATAGCATATTGCTATGATTTCACTTCCCTCTTTAAAATTATAACCATGAGTATGAATGGTTAGTCTCAAGGCATCAAAAAGATTTTTATCAGTCAGGGAGAGACTTAAATTTGGAAATACTTCAAAATAAACTGGCCCATGACATAGACTAGTTTCTATGACAGCAGCCAAGGATTGTTGAAAATTTTCACATCTCCCATCCCTGACATATGCCACAAGACTGGAGTTTAATCCAAGCATCGTTAAAGGTTTTAAAGCTACTTGGACAAGACCAACGTGGATAAAATTATAACCATTAAAGGGAAGTAAATCCTTTTTGTTTAAAAGCCCAATATTTTGGGTTGATCCTGAAACAGGAATGGTTTGCTGAGTGGTTTTAACTGCAAACCTGGACATTACATCAAACATACCAAATTTATAAATTTGTTTAGAAGGTACGGATGGAATAATCCATTTGTTTAACCGTTCAAGATCTTTAGGAAATTCATTGTTTTCCTCTTTTTTAACAAAAGGGTTCTGACAATCATTATTGTCAGTAGTAATAGTATCAATATTAGAATCCATTCAAGATTCTGCTAAGAGTGTTGTGGTGAGCTACAGAAAAATAATCTATCAACATAACGATTAAGTCTAACTTATAAGTGTAATAATTCATCATTCTTATCTTTTAACAAGTCATCTTTGTAAACAGGAAACTGTTTAACGATCACAGAAAAATAGGGGAATTCGGCTCAACCAAACGTCAACCCACGAAAGTGATCAAAGGGTTTAAAGATAAATTGGTACGGGGCGTTGTCAACCTTGAAGTTAGGCATTCGGTAGTCATTATTCCGAAGAACAAAACAACTGCCTATCTGTGATCAGGCGCCAGTTTACAAGTTTCCAGCCAATATACCAATAGATCAAAAATAGTCCTAAATCAAAGATGTAAAAAGAAGTTTTCAGTAAAAAGTTTCCAATACTTGCTCAAAAACACAACCTTCCACGGACAAAAAGAGCTACGGAAAGCACTGAAAACATCTTCTTAATTTTGAAAGGATAAGAGTAAAGAATTATTGTACTTATCAAAAAGACTTAAACATTATAGATCAAAATCATTCTCTGAGCTTACCACAACAGAAGCTTAGCTACTATTCCTCATTAGGAAGAGTAGTTTTTACCTTAAATAAAGGCTCGGTGATACCAGGAATAGTGCGGAAGCCTGGATACTTGATGATTAATTTGGCTACTATTTAGTGGTTGGGGAGTATTTCAGAAAGAAACTTAAAGAACAAGAGAGAAGATAGAGAGAACTCAAGATTATATATTAAGAGAGAGTATTGTACAATGGAAGCGTGCTTTCAAATGAAGCACAAAATCCCTTATATAGGGAAAGGTTACCTATTGCAACCGGTAAAAAGTAAAACAAAACACACACTAATGGGTTGAAAGCAAAAATCATTTAAGCCGGGTGCTCAATGGGCCCCATCGGCACTTAATGATTACAAACGACAACCAAAAGAAAAGAAAAGCAAAAGAAAAGCAGATTCTGCTGTCCAAATCCAGCTTTAGTTGGGTGGTCGTCACTATCTCTTTAGACTAGTGGGAGACAGCTGTGGATTACAGCTAGCTGAATTAATTCTGAGGGCTTTTTCCTTTGTTGGCCTTTTGCGCCATGGAGACTGTGAGGGAATTCCAAAAGTCTTCAGCAGTGGGCTCCGGCTCTTGAGATTCTCCAGCTAGGATAGCATCCAAAGAACCTTGAGAAGAACTTGTCTTCATAGAACTGTCTTCTTTAACAGTAGGAAAGGCTGTGAAGAATTGTCCTTTCATGTGATCAAGAATTCTGATCATAAGATCTTCATCGTCTTCTTGAGGATACTTCTTTTGGAAGTATTCTTTAAGCTGAATTAACGTCATTTGAGCAGATGCTTGCTTCTTGGTCGGACTAACTTTGTCTTCCTCGATGGTAGCTTTAATTAGCTTGACCTTGTCTTGAAAATCTTTGGCATCCATTTTGCCCCACCATTTAGTAAAGAAATGTCTTTGCAGAAAAGGAATATTGAGACTATTTTTTGCGACGGAAATTGTCCATCTCCAAATCCATGGGATCTGAAACTTAGCAAAGTATAAAAACGGACATTGTCCTACAATTAAATTTCTGGATAAAACCTTTTCAATTAAAGGACTGTCATCACACCAAGGTGTATAGAGATCCATCAAATCCTTGGGTAATATTTCCAAAGATGGCCCAAATTTAGACCACCAAGTATAAAACCAGCTTGGTAATTGTTTTTCCAGAATTTCTGGGTTAATAGAGAAGAACCAAGAATGTTTGTTCTTAGGATTCTGATAATAAAATGCCTTGGAAAAGGCTTGGACATAGTCCCAATAATTGTAGTAAACCATTTTACCATCAGCCAGCTTAATAGATTTTTCGCTGTTTGCATTAAGACCCTATTCTCTGGGATGCAATACCTTATTGATATGGAATTTGGAAAATTTGATAAAACTATCAGGATTATTATTCTGATAGTGATGAGTGATAGTGACCGATTCGGTCATTATGAGTAATATCTCCATGTTAGGTCTGGATTTTCCAGAAAGACCAGCATAACCTCTTGCTTCAAGGTATCTAGTCTGAATAGCCCAACCATCATTGTTGGTTATTTGGACATCTTCATGCTCGATGTACATAATATGTTCCAATGTTGGATTCTCAAAATAATCTGCTGCCTGTTCTTGTAACGGTTCGCTAGTAGCAGCAGTCTTGTAAGAATCATTGTTCTTAGATTGGGTTGAGGAAGATTCTTCCTTGTTTTTAGAAGATGCAGTTAATGTCTGCATTCTCTGTCTGTTAGGATAGACAGTTGTCCAATCCCCTATTAGAGGAATGTTTGGGTCAGGATGGGGCAACAAATTGTTGCTCCCTCTTCCTCCTCTCCCAAAGGAGCGACCTCCTCCTCTGGTCCTAAATGGGACGCTCATTGCCCTGCAAAAATTCACGGGTTAAAAATTCAGCGAGAGAATTAGTTTCTCCTTTAATATATTGAATATCAAATTCAAATACACTCAATTGGGCTTGCCATGAGGCAAAAATTTGTTTAGAAACAAGATTTTTGATATCCTTTTCTATAATTGATTTTGCAGAACTACAATCAATTCTTAACAAAAAATTTTGATTTAATAAATCAGTTTGAAATTTGGAAACACATTTGATAATAGAAAGCATTTCTTTCTTGACAGTAGAATACTTAGCTTGTGTCTGGTTCCATTTACCAGAAGTGAATCTTACCAAGACTTCTTTAGAAGTTTCAGGATTAACCTGTTTAAGAATTCCTCCATACCCTAGGTCAGAGGCATCAGTTTCCACAATTTTGAAATAACTAGGGTTAGCTAGAGAGAGGCAAGGCAAATATTTGACTTTCCTTTTAATTTCTTGGACCGCAATGGTATGCTTCTCAGTCCAAGGCTTTGGGACTTTCTTAAGTCTTTGGTAAAGGATGGTCGTATCTTTAGCCAAGTCTTTATAGTAATCCGAAATATAATTAAGGCTTCCCAGGAACCTTTGCAATTGCTTCTTTTCAGCTAAGATATCAGGGAATTTAGAAGCAAATTCAATGCTTCTGCTAATAGGAACAATAGTTCCATTGTTGATTTCATGCCCTAAAAACCTTACTTTAGTTTGAAAGAGCTTCATCTTAGGAGCTGAAATCACAAGACCATTGTGTCTAATAACGCCTTTAAAAAATTTTAAATGCTTGATGTGCTGATCTAAAGTTTGAGAAAATATCAAAACATCATCAATATAGACAATAATAAATTCAGAATGAGGATTAAGAATATCATTCATAATATTTTGAAATTCCGAGGGTGCGTTCTTGAGGCCAAAGGGGAGAACGTTCCATTCAAAGTGTCCAAAGGGCACTGTAAAAGTAGTTTTATATTTATCATCTTCTTCAATTTGAATCTGCCAATATCCTGATTTCATGTCAAATTTGGAGAAGATTAAGGCATTGCTTAATCTATCCAATAAATCCTTTTTATTGGGAATAGGATACCTAATCCACTTAAGAACCTTGTTTAAGGGTTTGTAATTTATAACAAGTCTAGGAACACCTCGTTCCTTTTCCGCAGCATTGTTAACATAAAAGGCAGTACAAGACCAAGGAGATTTCGAAGGTCTGATTAATCCCTTGGATTGTAAGGATTCAATTTCCTTTTGGCACAGGTTCAGATAATCTTTGTTCATCTGGGCGGGCCTAGCCTTGGTAGGAATTTGATTTTCATTAAAATCATCAACATAGGGAAGAGAAACAACATGTTTCTTTCTTTCCCAAAACACATTAGGCAGGTCACTGCAGACTTCTGCTTTAAATTGGTTTTCTATGATCTTGATTTGCTTCTTCGTATTATCCTTACTAAGCTGATCATCAATGCTTACCAGGTTGATTTCTTCTTGAAGAAAACACAATTGTTGTTCTTTGGGTTTAAGGATCATTTCCTTAACCTCATTGATCATACGGGTTTGAGGATCAGTTATGAAATCAAATCTAATAGGTTTTCTATCAACTTCTCCTATTATGCCTTGTTGACTAATTTTAGCTGGCATAATTTTGTTCAGAAAAGGAGTTCCTAATATTATCCTTCTAGTAAGATTTTTAACCAGAATGAAGGAAGTAGGAAGGCAAACCTCTTGGTTGCAAATGTGGGTTTTATACAATTTGAAATTGACTTTGAGTTTTTTCCCGCCTGCTTGGGTGAGGGATTGAGTAGTTTTATCAAAAAACCTGGTAGGGATCATTCCCTCCTGTATGCAGTTCAAATCGGCCCCGTTGTCAACAAGGGCAATCTCATCTTTGATGATGTACTTTCTGTCAATGACAAGGGTAATCTTAATATACCATTTTTGAGAAGTTACTCTGTCAAGTAGATTTAGGTAACTTTCTTCATCAGGAAGATCTTCTTCCTCGACTTTATTTGTTTCTCCATGTCTGGAAGAATCGATTTGTTGAGTAATGGTTTTAAGGGTATTGATTCTTTCATGAAGATTCAAGTACTCTTCATCAAGGGTCTGAACAAGACCTTTTCCTTGCTCAAGAGTAGTAACTCTTTGATTGAGGGTTTTATGGGTTTTCTTAATCTGACTTATTTCAGACTTGAGTTGAGAAATTTCTCCTCTGAGGTCGTTTAAGGAAGTAGGGACTTCTTTAACATTGGATTTATGAAATCTAGTTAAGACTTCACTAAGTTGGTAGGGAGCTTCAATTATCTTTGGAGCTTCTACCATGGGTTGGTTGTGAATGAGGATCTCTAACATTTTCCTTTTTATATTAGAATCAGTAATGGCTTCAATAGCCTTTAAAGCATTATCCTGATCATCGGTTAGGACAAACACTTCATTCATGTCGGCGATGGATTTCCAACAATTAAGCTCATTGCACTCACAATCGTTAGTGGAAGATTCAAAAGATTCAGAATCAGAAGAATTGACAATATCAATCTCTTCACTAGAAGATTCTTTTTCCTCAGAACTAGAATTTATCAGCAAGACTTTTTCTAGCTGAGCTCGAAGTTTTTCATCTTCGACTTCATTAAGAGCCTTTTTGGTCCAACGCCTATTAGCGTAATGTCCTGGCTTTCCACATTTGTGGCAGGTTATGTCAAGCTTCTTAGCTTTTCTTTTTCCCTTCTTATAGGAGGGTTTAGGTTCGGGTCTGGGTTCCCTTTTCTTGAAATTCTTTTTCTTATAAGGCTGGTAAGAATTTTTACCTTTGTAAGAATCCTTTTTCTTACCATGCTTGAGGGATTTCTTTTTCCTTTCTCCAGGGGGTTTACCAATGTCATAGGCGAATTGGTCACAAAACTCACCTAGTTGATGCTTCTCCGAAAGCTTTTGCTTTTTGAGTTTGTGTTTAAGCTTAATATCATTGCATAACGCTAATCCTTCTGTTATGCAGCTATTAATGATTTGGCCATAGGTTAGGTCAGTGTAATTGATATTAATTCCATCATTTTTGTCTCTAAGAGTTTTCCTAACTCTTTCAGAAAAAAGATGTGGAAGGCCATCTATAAACTTGGCTTTCCAATGAACGGAATTAGAGTTCTTTAATTGGAAGACTCTGGATAGGAAGGTATCCTTGTACCACCTAAAGTGGGTCAAGGAAGGGCACCTGAGGTTTTGGAGAAGGGTTTGTAGCTTTTCTCCAATGGGTTGGTTATGTCCAACAAAATGTTGAAGAATAGAAAGACTTCGGGTATAAACAGTGTCTTCTTCTCCTGTAGTGGCTACAGTAGGGGTACTGGTTCCCTCTGTTTTAACCAACTTCTTATGGGAAAGAATGTCTTTCCTTTGAGGCTCAGAGAGGTAGAAATCCCACCAACCTCTGAGTTGACCAACAAAACCGGTGGTAATGAAAGAAGCAACGGAACTGTCTGTATTTCCGTTTTGCTTACAGACGGTAGCATACATGAGCATTCTATGTATGGTGTCGACAATCTATTTTTCATTAAGGCCATCTATGTTCCATTCATAGATAGCTTTTCCAGAGTAAGAATTCTGGTAACAGTCTGGCTCTTCAAAGAGGACATCTTGAGGAGTGGGCCTCTTGTAGTAATATTTTTCTACGGGTTTAGTCATATGGACTGGGTTTATCTCAGGATCTTCGTCTTGGTCTTTGAACATTTGGGTTAATTGGTTAATATTTCCAATAACTTCTTGGTCTTCTTCAGAAGTACCTTCTTCTTCTAAAGAGTTATCTTCACGAATTAAGACTCTAAGGTGAATATCCTTAAGCTTTTGTTCAAGATTTTTTATAAACTCATTGTGGTCTTCTTCCATCCTGAAACCACTAACTTGAGCTGGTGATTGGATAATTGGAGTATCGGGAATGGTTTTAGAAGAAGATTCTTCTTGGAAAGGGACAATTTTGTTCTTAGCAAGCTGTTCTATAATTAAGCTATGCTGTTTCATCTGTCTTTCCATATCCTCTTTAACAGACAAAATAAGTTTTTCTAGGGAAACCATATGTTCTCCTAGGCAAACAAGGAAGGCATTAGTGAAGTTTTGAGCCCTAACTAAAGAGTTTAACTCTCTGATAGAAACATGACTGCTTTCAAGTTTCTTTAGGGTATTATAAGCATTAGCTTCGACACTTTCAGAAAGCTGTATGGCCCTTTCTGGGGGATAAGGTGCTTCTAAGGATTCTCCTTCAGGGGTTTTCCAAGATCTTTGGATAACAAGGATGTCGGTTTGTGTTTTTTGAATAAAGAACTTAACAAACCAATGGATAAAAGGGATAAGGGTTTGACCCTTAGATAGTTCCTCATAAAAAAAGTTCCTTAAATTTAAGGACGGTGGTTTTGGAGAACTTCTTGAAGTACCACTTTCTAAATTCTTTATTATCTTCTTTGTTAAACTCATTATTAATGAGTTTCCTCGTGTCACTTCCTTCAGAGAAATCTATCATAAATGGAATGACATTTCTGATTGAGTTGGTGATTCAACTCTAGGTTCTTGACCTTGGTAAATTCCGAAGGGGATTTTGTTTTCACTTATTTTGATGTTTTCCACATACTCTTGTACCAAAGGTTCTTCTCTTTTTCTAGGAGTAGATGTGGAAACCCTAGGTAGGACACTAGGGGCTGTGACATAGTCACTACGGGTAGAGTACCTGGCCGATAAAGCTCTCGGTATAGTAAATCTACGGTGTTGGTTGAACTTAATTTCAACATTTCCTTCGGAGGTTTGAACAATTTGATTAACATCCTGGTTAAGGACTGGTTTAGGCTCAATTTCTTGAGGCAAAGACCAGGTTTCGGGGAAGTCGATTTCGTTCCACCTAATCAACCTATTGGTCGCAACATTAGATGTAAGCAAATTGGTTTGAACTAATGTTGTGGATCCTTGTGGTGAAATATTTTTCACCCTGGGATTCAGAGTATTTAAAACTTTGTAATAAACTCTATAGCATATTGCTATGATTTCACTTCCCTCTTTAAAATTATAACCATGAGTATGAATGGTTAGTCTCAAGGCATCAAAAAGATTTTTATCAGTCAGGGAGAGACTTAAATTTGGAAATACTTCAAAATAAACTGGCCCATGACATATACTAGTTTCTATGACAGCAGCCAAATATTGTTGAAAATGTTCACATCTCCCATCCCTGACATATGCCACAAGACTGAAGTTTAATCCAAGCATCGTTAAAGGTTTTAAAGCTACTTGGACAAGACCAACATGGATAAAATTATAACCTTTAAAGGGAAGTAAATCCTTTTTGTTTAAAAGCCCAATATTTTGGGTTGATCCTGAAACAGGAATGGTTTGCTCAGTGGTTTTAACTGCAAACCTAGACATTACATCAAACATACCAAATTTATAAATTTGTTTAGAAGGTATAGATGGAATAATCCATTTGTTTAACCGTTCAAGATCTTTAGGAAATTCATTGTTTTCCTCATTTTTAACAAAAGGGTTCTGACAATCATTATTGTCAGTAGAAATAGTATCAATATTAGAATCCATTAAAGATTCTGCTAAGAGTGTTGTGGTGAGCTACAGAAAAATAATCTATCAACATAACGATTAAGTCTAACTTATAAGAGTAATAATTCATCATTCTTATCTTTTAACAAGTCATCTTTGTAAACAGGAAACTGTTTAACGATCACAGAAAAATAGGGGAATTCGGATCTGCCAAACGTCAACCCACGAAAGTGATCAAAGGGTTTAAAGATAAATTGATACGGGGCGTTGTCAACCTTGAAGTTAGGCATTCGGTAGTCATTATTCCGAAGAACAAAACAACTGCCTATCTGTGATCAGGCGCCAGTTTACAAGTTTCCAGCCAATATACCAATAGATCAAAAATAGTCCTAAATCAAAGATGTAAAAAGAAGTTTTCAGTAAAAAGTTTCCAATACTTGCTCAAAAACACATCCTTCCACAGACAAAAAGAGCTACGGAAAGCACTGAAAACATCTTCTTAATTTTGAAAGGATAAGAGTAAAGAATTATTGTAATTATAAAAAAGACTTAAACATTATAGATCAAAATCATTCTCTGAGCTTACCACAACAGAAGCTTAGCTACTATTCCTCATTAGGAACAGTAGTTTTTACCTTAAATAAAGGCTCGGTGATTTTATTTTTTATTTTTTTTTACCAGAGGGAGCAGCAATTTGTTGCCCCATCCTGGCCCAAACATTCCTCTAATAGGGGATTTGACAACTGTCTATCCTAACAGACAGAGAATGCAGACATTAACTGCATCTTCTAAAAACAAGGAAGAATCTTCTTCAACCCAGTCTAAGAACAATGATTCTTACAAGACTGCTGCTACTAGCGAACCGTTACAAGAACAGGCAGCAGATTATTTTGAGAATCCAACATTGGAACATATTATGTACATCGAGCATGAAGATGTCCAAATAACCAACAATGATATATATATATATATATATATATATATATATATAGGGCATATCAAGTGAGAGTGATTTTAAAATGAGAGATGAGAGGAATAAACAACAGCCATTAGATCAGATTATCAAGAGAGAGAGAGAAATTAATAGTCACATTAATGAATAAGTTTAATCATTATTGTTTGATTGATCTAATGGTTGTTATTTATTCCTCTCATCTCTCATTTTAAAATCACTCTCACTTGATATGCTCATTATATATATATATATAAGTCATCTTACTTTATAAAATTTACTAATAGAAGACCTTTGCGGACGCACGGATAAACGCATTTAAATATTAAATAATATATTTGAAATAGAATAAAAAAGGATGGATATTTTTTGCCTAAAATGATTAAAGAATAGATACGAATGGTTCATAATCCAATAACCATTTAATCATTATTTTTTTATTCGATATAAATTATCTTATATCAAATTTTGTGTGTCATAAATAATTTTTTTTCAATAAAAAACAAATTGTATTAATAGTAGATTTTTTCCAAATTAAAAAGATAATTATATCCACAATATAGTTTGACCGTTTATAAAAATTTTGTATAAAGAATAGTTATTTGTTATAGTATATAAAAATATTTATATCAACATTATATTATTATTCATTTATTAAAGATATGTATTGATTAAAAATCATTTTAAAAAATAAATAAATAATTTCAAAATAATGGATGTTATATACATGATGAGATGGACTTTGTATTGTAAAATAAGTTAAAAAGATGGACTTTAAAAGCCGGGTTGTTAAGGTAAGATAGACAGAAGGGCAAAAAAAATTTGAATTGTAATGGGCCAATTCTGCCATATTTATTTACAGCTAGGGTTCCTAAATGTACTGAAGCCAAACTAGCTAACACTCAAGCAAAAGCGTGGAAATACTAACCTGTCCAGCAACGAAGCTCTGCATTCCAAGAATGGGAAAGGACAAACATTCTGGGTCTTTCATAAGGTAAAAATTTGTATACTTTTGTAAGCTTTGTTCATTCAAATTGTTCCTATTGTAAAAATAAAATTTTGTTACACCGAATCAGATTGATATTTGGTATAAGCATTTATATAGTTTTTGTACTCTTTTGTATCAGTGATGCATATGTGTAAGTGTACCTATCAGGGCCGTCACTAAATTTTGGAGGCCCTGTGTAGGTTTGTTATGGTTTGACTATGGAAAAATAAATATGGGCCCTATTTTGTTATATTTAAATCATAAGAAATATTTTGTGAGGCCCTTTTTAGCCACGATTTAATTCTAGAAAATTTTGGGCCCTGTGCGGTAGCCCGCTTTGCACGCCCTTAAAGACGGCCCTGGTACCTATGTAGATTTACAAAAAAAATGACATGTTGCGTCGTTGATGTTGATCAACATATTTATTCAAGTTCTGTCGTCATTTTAATCAGTCATGAGTTAGGGTTTTATCGATTTTGCGTGTTAATTTACAAACAGATTTGCATGTTCATGTTATTGTAGTTAATGATCCCAGCAGGAAGCGAGGGACGAAAAGCGGAGACGACTACAACTTCAATTAGACTATCTCGAATACGAAGAGTTCTGTGAGTGGAAGAAGGGTAAGAAAAGAGTCATGTCCTTTGAAGAATTCAAAAAGTCTAAAGAGATGGGCCAACCATTCAAAACTGGAGGTGTTGTAGAAAACCCTAACATATCAAGCAACAATCCCTTTACCCTTGCTGGAAGGTTGATCCGACTCTTGTTGCTTCTACGTTTTTTTGCATGTCTATGATATCATGTCCTATCAATGTAACACCCCAAAATAATTAGAATATTTATTCAATTTATTTATTATAAATATTCGTAATTTTTTCGGTGAATTTTGGTGAACCTGAACCTTGTAATGATCAACCTCCTAACAAAAAGAAACGTAAGTCTATCTCTTTTTCTGAGAGTCGTATTTTGTATCTTGATATAGATGATCTTGTTGCCATTAGAAAACCTGTCAGATCTTGCACTAAACACCCCATGTCCAATTTTATTTCATATTCAAAATTTTCGTCGTCTATGTCTGCCTTAACCTCAAAATTGTCTAGTGTAGAAATTCCAAAAAGTGTACAGGTTGCTCTAGAAATTCCAAAGTGGAGGGAAGTCGTACTTGAGGAGATGAAAGCTCTTGAAAAGAACAAAACTTGGAGTGTTACGTTGCTACCAAATGGCAAGAAGACAGTTGGATGCAAATGGGTGTTTACTGTGAAGTATAATTCAGATGGGTCAATTGAAAGGTACAAGGCCCGCTTGGTGGCTAAAAGCTTCACTCAGACCTATGGTATAGACTACTCAGAGACATTTGCCTATGTTGCAAAAATGAACACTGTAAGAATTCTTTTATCTCTTACTGTTAACCTGGATTGGCCCCTACATCAGTTAGATGTTAAGAATGTCTTTCTTAATGGTGGTCTAGAAGAAGAAGAATATATGGACATTCCTCCTGGCTTTGAAAACAAATTTGGATCAAAAGTATGCAAACTAAATAAGTCTTTGTATGGATTAAAGCAGTCTCCTAGAGTTTGGTTTGAAAAATTCACTTAGTCCCTGAAGAATTAAGGGTACATCCAAGGATAGGCTGACCACAAATTCTCCAACGATGGGAAAGTTGTTGTTCTGATTGTTTATGTTGATGATATTGTCCTTACTGGAGACGATACAATGGAAATGACAAGGGTAAAAGAGAAATTGGCAGTAGACTTTGAAATTAAGGAGTTGGGATTCATGAGATATTTTCTAGGCATGGAGGTTGTTAGGTCAAAGAATGGTATTGTGGTTTCATAACAGAAATACATTCTAGACTTATTGAAAGAAACATGAATGAGTGGATGTCGTCCTGCAGATACCCCTATAGATCCTAATGCTAAATTTTGGGGAGAAGGTAATGTTCCTGTTGATACTGGAAGATATCAGAGATTTGTTGGAAAACTAATTTATTTGTCACACACCGACATGATATTGCTTTCTTAGTCAATGTAGTGAGTCAGTTTATGCATTCTCCTTTCGAGAAACATCTTGAGGCATTCTATAGGATACTGAAATATCTGAAAGGAAATCCTGAAAAAAGATTATTTTTTTAAGAAGACTAGTGAAAGGAATGTGTCTATCTTCACCGATGCTGATTGGACAGGTTCAATCACAGATAGAAGATCAATCTCTGGATACTGTACCTATATTTGGGGTAATCTTGTGACATAGAGGAGCAAGAAATAAGGCGTTGTAGTAAGGAGTAGTGCAGAAACCGAGTTTAGAGCTATGTCTCAAGGTATTTGTGAAGGATTATGGATCCTTATAGTCCTAGAAGAACTTAAGATGAAAGTTGAGTTTCCATTGAAATTGTACTCTGACAGTAAAGCTGCTATTAGCGTAGCTCATAATTTAGTTCAACATGACAGAACCAAGCATATTGCGATTGATGGACACTTCATAAAGGAGAAGTTAGATGCTGGAATCATATGTCTACCTTTTGTAACTTCAAGTCGGCAAACTGCGGATATCCTGACCAAAAGTTTGGCAAGACCTACCTTTGAACATTTGATATACAGTTGGGCATGATAGATATCTATGCACCAACTTGAGAAGGGTGTTGAAAAATAATTTATTTTCCTATTTAATTGTTTCCGTTTACACTACTAAAAATAAGACATTTGGTTAAATGATTTTACATCAGATCTTAAGATATATGATGTGAAAAATATCTGTCAAAAGATTTTACATCAGATTTCATAACAATGTGAAGTGAAAAATATTTGATTTAGTGATTTTACATCAGACATTTATTTCCACAGATGTGAAAAATAACGCGGTGTCAATTTCGTAAATAATATGAAACTTTGTTATAAAGGATTTCACATCAAGTATGGATTTGTACCTGATGTGAAAAGTTTATTGATGAAAAAATAATAAGGTGGCAGTTTCGTAAATAATATGAAATTTTAGTATAAATGATTTCACATCAGTTCTGAATTTGAACCCAATGTAAAAAAAGTGGGCCTTTACATCGGGTCTCTTTGCCACCGATGTGAAAACTTCAAGAATGATTAGAGTGATGAGAGGTATTTAAGGTTTTGGATGTGGATAGGTAAAAAAGACGAAGAAATGAGAGGTGAAATCGAAGAATGCTTAATCAACGAAGAATACAAAATCTGGAAGAAAAACAGTCTCTTTCTCTACGATCTCATCATCACCCACGCCCTAGAATGGCCTTCCCTCACCGTCGAATGGATCCCGGACCGTCAAGAGCCGCTGGAAAAAGATTACTCCCGTCAAAAACTCATCTTGGGAACCCACACTTCCGAGAACGAGCCGAATTACCTCATGTTAGCGTAAGTTCAACTCCCGCTCGATGATTTCGATAACGATGCTCGTCATTACGAGGATGACCGTTCTGAAGTCGGTGGGTTCAGATTATTCAACAGATTAATCATGATGGTGAGGTGAACAGGGTTCGGTATATGCCGCAGAATAATTTTATTATTGTTACTAAAACTATTAGTGTTGAGGTTTATGTTTTTTATTATAGTAAACATCCTTCTAAACCTCCTCTTGATGGTTCTTGTAACCCTGATTTGAGGTTGATAGGGCATAATACTGAAGGGTATGGGTTGTCTTGGAGTACTTTTAAACAAGGGTATTTGCTTAGTGGTTCTGATGATGCTCAGATTTGTTTGTGGAATATTAATGGTACTCCCAATAATAAGTCTCTTGATGCTATGCAGATTTTTAAGATATCGATCGATTTGTAGTGAATTTGATTATTTTTGTTGTTGTTGTTGTTGTTTGGTGGTTTGTTGTTTGATGTTTTGTGTGATTGTTTGGTAGGTACATGAAGGTTTTGTTGAAGATGTGGCTTGGCATTTGAGGCATGAGTATTTGTTTGGTTCTGTTGGGGATGATCAGTATTTGCTTATATGGGATCTACCGTTTGTTACCAAGCCTGTTCTGTCTTGCATTGTCATTTATTTTTTTTATTCTCCATTAAGGAAAGAATTAAGTATTTTTATTGTATTCTCATTATATAAATCAGCCTTTAGCTAAGGAATAAATTTAAAACAGCTTTATTTCATCCCATAGATTGGTGGACAAAGAAGAAATGGGCAATGAAATATGGAACGAATTATACTAGAGGTCATTTTTTCAAGATGTCAGGACAGATGAATTTGGCAAATGTATAAGTTTCAAGATGCATGATCTTGTTCATGATCTTGCCCAGTCTGTTTCAGATGAAGCATGTTACATTACTGATAGTGATGACATGCCTAATAATTCGGAAAGAATCCGCTATATCTCATTTTATAGTGGGATTTCATTTAGGGAAATTAATTTGATACGGTTGAGTAGTGCTAAACCATTGAAGAACTACGTAATGCTAGGGGATAACTATGACAAGCTTTTTTCCCATATTTTGAAATTTCATTCTTTACGGGTTCTTGCATTGAAATATATTGAAGAAGTGCCACCTTCAATTGGTTATTTAAAAAATCTAAGGTATTTGAATATTTCTTTTAGTGGCATTGAAACTCTTCCAGAATCCGTATGTAAGTTATGGAATTTGCAAATTTTGAAGTTACACCATTGTCGAAGCCTCAAAAACTTACCTAATAATTTGATACGCTTGAAGCTCTAAAACTTACCTAATAATGTGAAACTATCAAGCTTGCCTTTTCAAATTGGAAAGTTGACTTCCTTGAGGATTTTGAGCATGTACATAGTTGGCAAGGAAAGAGGGTTCTTATTGGAAGAATTAGGACAGCTGAATCTTATAGGAAAACTACATATCACACACCTTGAGAGAGTGAAAAGTGTTTTGGACGCTAAAGAAGCTAATATGTCAAGTAAGCACTTGAGCTGTTTGCGATTATCATGGGAGAGAAATGAAGAATCTCACTTGCAACAAAACGTCGAGCAGATTCTTAATGTACTTCAACCTCAAACAACAGCTTCAAGAATTGACACTAGAAGAATATATTGGTGCACATTTTCCACCATGGATGTCTTGTCCTTCTCTCAACAATTTAAAGCATTTAAAACTTGAGGACTGCGAAAACTGTTTACACCTTCCACAGCTGGGGAAGCTACCTTGTCTAAAGGAACTCACCATATCCAACATGAGTTGTGTGATATACATAGAGGATGAGTCACATGGTGGTAGAGTTACAGAAGGTTTCGTAATACTAGAAGTTTTAGAACTAGAGAAGCTTCCAAACCTCATAAGGTTCTCAAGAGAGGATAGAGAAAATATGTTCCCACAACTTCTCACACTTGAAATATCTGAATGTCCTATACTCATGGGCTTACCTTACCTTCCATCTCTCTATAATATTTGTATAGAAGGGAAATGCAACCAAGATTTACTCGATTCAATTCATAAATTTGGTAGTCTTGAATACCTTCGGCTTTCCAATAATAAAGAGCTAACATGCTTTTCAAATGGGATGCTGAGAAACATCACCTCTCTTAAGGCCTTGACGATTTGGAATTGCTCAGAAATAGAAGATTTGGATGATGCTTTACAACATGTAAATGCCCTTGAATCATTATCATTGTTGTACCTTCCAAACCTAGCATCCTTACCTGATTCAATAGGAAGCCTTAGTTCGCTTCAGAAACGAGATATTTTAAATTGTCCAAAGTTGAAGTGTCTTCTGATGAAGCATTCAAAGCCTTTCTGATCTGAAACATTTACAAATTCACGGTTGCAGTGAGTTAGAGAAGCGATGTGAAAAGGAAACAGGCGAGGATTGGCCAAAAATATCTCATGTTCAGAATAATCGAATTAGCACAGCTTTGCTTTTAAATCTACTATTATATTCTACATTTGTTATTATTATGGATCCTTGTCACAGTGTTCTTTTGTTACTCTTTCCTCCTATAACTGTAAGTTTTTATTTTTTTAATTCCATTTTGCAAACCATTACAACATGGAACATTCAACTTGTTGGTTATTTTTTGTTTCGTTCCAGATGTTGAACCAAACGTATAGAGCACATGGAAATATATCTGGCAAAGGTTATAAAACTAATTAACCAAACATTGTGGTTTTTAGTGTTCAAAGGAATTGGTGTGATGCATGCATTGTGATTTTTGGATTTTGTTAATGGTTTTATTGATTCTAAGTTGCCCTGAAGTTTCATGCATATGTTATATTTTTTTTCTTTCACAGGTTAGTTTTTTTCAGATATTGAAGGGACACTGATTTTGGACTTACTACTCCTGTTGCATTTTTCCATACTAATGAAAGGTAATATGTTTGTTGCTTTGTAGTATTTTCTTACTTCTGTTTTTCGATTTATATGATCATTCAGTTTTGTTTGCATATGAAAGTTTGGTCCCGAAAAATCTTATTTTTCAGATGGCATGCTAGGGAACTTCATTGGCACAACCATGTTCTCTGTGCTAGAGTTTACCAGAATGAAATACATAACAGAATGGATTAGTTAGCCTATATAAAGTTCAAATCTTTTGTAACAGAATTCAGTTAATGAAATACATAACAGAAATCTTCATGAGTTTCAAACTATTCTCTCTATTTCTCTCTTACTCTAATATGGTGTCATAGAGCAATTTCTTGTGCATTCCATATTCTTTCTTATTGTATGATGATGAATAAGCTCTCAATCTAAATATAGGGAACTTGCCAAAGGCATCCTATAGATTATTCAAGTAACAGATGAACATATGTTAATTACATTGCGTGTGCTGATACTTGCCATTACCATACTCTGCTATGAGCTGGCAGTGGGTGATACCAACTCCAATAAGGGATGCTGTGTATGATTATATAGCAAACTACCCGTATGAATGGTTTGGCAAGGCTGATGATTGTTTGGTTTTGCAAGAAAAGGAGCTGCTTGAAGGTTTCATAGATACGGACGAAATGATGAAACGAAATTCCTAGTTTTAATAACTGCTGCCTCATGAATCATGATAGATTAATTAGCACTAATGTTACAGTAATGTTTATTTTTTGGTCTAATGAAAGGGCCTCCACAAGTATAGTAGTAGTATCCTTCACCCAACATCGATTTTTTGGTCTAATGAAAGGGCCTCCACAAATTGTTTTAGTATATTTTTAGAATGATATGAATAGCAAAAGAGTAGATTTATCATTCATCTTAATTAAAGGCCTTTGTAGATGCTGTATTGTCCAGAATTTGGAAATATTAATTAGACATCACATTTTACACAGTTGATGCAGTATTACTCTATTTATCATCTATATACAAACCATTCTTTGATTATGGAATGGTATAGGGGAAAGCAATCTGCGTAACTCAAAAATAACATGCCTGTTTTGTATAAAACCTCTAGAGGGGACATTATCAGTAAAAAAACCAAAGTTTTTTTTTTGACACAAACCAAAGATTTATTTTAGTCTCTGAAAATAATGTGGAACTCAGTAGATCTTTTTTTTTGCCAAGCCATAAATTTGGAAAAAGCTCTTTCAGGCCGATTGGAAACAGACACTTGTCTATACTCAATATTTTCGTTATTGAATGGAGAAGGTTATTGCAACGAAGTTTCAGCCTTGTTTCTTTTTCTTACGTGTCATTTTCTTCTAGCTGTTTGTTTCTCTGAAATTTCAATGAAACTAGTTTGTGTAAAGCCACATTAGTCATAGTTGGTGGGTTCTTGACTTGACAAAGTCCATCCCAAAACATCTCCTACCACACACTCACTCACTCCTTCTTAATCATCTTGTTTTCTCATCATACATCTTCATCTCTCAACCAAACACAATCAAACTCTTTCTTGCGTTTTCATTCTTCTTCAGTTACAGATTCCAAAGATGGCTGAGGCTGTGCTTGGACTTGTGCTTCAGAATTTGAACTCACTCATTCAGAAGGAGATTGGCTTATTTCTCGGTTTCGATCAACACTTTAATAGTCTTTCAAGCTTGCTGACAACAATCAAGGCTACACTTGAAGATGCTGAGGAGAAACAATTCACTGACAGAGCCATCGAGGATTGGCTGCTTAAGCTCAAAGATGCGGCTTACGTCCTCGACGACATCTTGGACGACTGTGCCACTCATGTGTTGGAGATGGAGTCTAAAGGACTCTCACACAAGGTACAAAGCTCTTTCTTATCCTCTTTTCATCCAAAGAATGTCGCTTTCTGTTACAAAATGGCTAAGAAAATGAAGAACATAGGAGAGAGGTTAGATGAAATCGCTCAAGAAAGGAGCAAGTTTCATTTGACGGAGATTGTTAGAGAGAAGAGAAGCGGAGTCCTTGACTGGCGCCAAACCACCTCAAACATTACTCAACCTCAAGTCTACGGAAGAGAAGAAGATAAGGATAGAATCATAAACTTTTTGGTTGGTGATGCTTCTACTTTTGAGGATTTATCTGTTTATCCAATAGTTGGTTTTGGTGGACTTGGAAAAACAACACTTGCCCAACTTATATTTAATCATGAGAAGGTAGTCAGTCATTTTGAGCTGAGAATTTGGGTATGTGTTTCTGAAGATTTTAGTTTGAAGAGAATGACAAAAGCCATCATTGAATCAGCAACTGGTGATGCTTGTGCAGAACTGGATCTAGAGCCATTACAAAGAAAACTTCAAGATTTGCTGAAAGGAAAAAAGTATTTGCTTGTGCTGGATGATGTATGGGATGATGAACAAGAGAATTGGCAGAGGTTGAAATCTATAATGGCACGTGGAGGAAAAGGCGCGTCAATTTTGGTCACCACTCGTCTTCTAAAGGTTGCAGCAATCATGGGAACAATTCCCCCTCATGATTTATCCATACTAACAGACACCGATTGTTGGGAATTGTTGAAACAACGAGCCTTTGGACCAAATGAGGAAGAAAGGGAAGAACTTGTGGTCATAGGAAAGGAGATGATAAAAAAGTGTGGGGGAGTACCTCTTGCGGCAATGGCGTTAGGAAGTCTCTTGCGTTTCAAAAGAAAGGAAATAGAGTGGCTCAATATCAAGGAAAGCCAGCTATGGAATTTACAAGGTGAAGATCATGTCATGCCTGCCTTAAGATTAAGCTACTTGAATTTGCCAGTAAAATTGAGACCTTGTTTTGCCTTGTGTGCACTTTTTCCCAAAGATGAAATGATAAACAAGAAGTTTTTGATTGATCTTTGGATGGCTAATGGTTTTATTTCATCCAATGCAATGCTGGAAGCAGAAGATATTGGCAATGAGGTGTGGAATGAGTTATATTGGAGATCAATTTTTCAAGATATAGAGAAAGATGATATTGGTGAAATTGAAAATTTTAAAATGCACGACCTTGTTCATGATCTTGCTCAATCTATTGCAGAAGAGGTTAGTTGTTGCATTACAGAATCAAGCCTATCTAAAAGAATCCTCCACCTCTCAACTTATGATGAGCAATCCTCTATGGTAGTCGGTTCAACACAGTTGCATGGAATCGAATCATTAAGGACCTTTTTAACGCGTGATTACAATGGCTCCCAACCTCAAGTACTAAAATGTTATTCTTTACGAGTACTTGACTTCCAAAGAATGAAAGAGTTGCCATCTTCGATTTTTCGTTTGAAACATTTAAGATACTTGAATCTTTCTGATGGAGAATTCAAAACTCTTCCAGAATCCTTATGCAAGTTACGGAATTTGCAGATTTTAAAGTTAGATCATTGTTCAAGGCTCCAAAGGTTGCCTTATGGGTTAGTACAGTTGAAAGCTCTACAACATCTATCTTTAAAGGGTTGTTACTCATTATTAAGCTTGCCTCCCCATATAAGGAAGTTGGCTTCCCTAAAAACATTAAGCATGTATGTAGTTGGCAAGAAAAAAGGGTTTCATTTGGCGGAACTAGGACAAATGAACCTTAAAGGAATCCTTTACATTAAACACTTGGAGAGAGTTGAAAGTGTGATGGATGCCAAAGAAGCCAATATGTCGAGCAAGCACGTGAACCAGTTGCGATTGTCATGGGAGGGAAATGAAGATACTCGTTTACAAGAAAATGTTGAGGAGATTCTTGAAGTGCTTGAACCTCAAACCCAACAACTTCAGTATCTGAGCGTGAGAGGATATAGAGGTGCCTATTTCCCACAATGGATGTCTAGTTCCTCTCTAAATATTTTAACTACTCTACATCTTTTGAATTGCGAAAGTTGCTTACACCTTCCACAGTTGGGGAAACTTCCTTCTCTAAAGATTCTAACAGTATCTAACATGAGTCATGTAAAATACCTATATGAGGAGGATTCAGGCAATGGCGGAGTTGCAGGAGGTTTCACAAAACTAGAAAAATTGGAACTAGAGCAGTTGCCGAACCTGGTAAAGTTATCAAGGGAGGATAGAGATAACATGTTTCCGTGCCTTTCAAAATTTGAAATTACCGAATGTCCTATGCGGTTGGAATTACCTTGCCTTCCATCTCTCAGTGAATTGCTTGTACAAGGGAAATGCAGCCAACATTTACTAAGTTCAATTCATAAACTCCGTAGTCTTGAAAATCTTAGTTTCAAGAATCATAAAGAGCTAAGTTTCTTTCCAGATGGGATGCTAAGAGACCTCACTTGTCTAAGGAATCTTCACATTGAAGGCCTTTCCAAACTTGAGCAGCTCCCAGATGAAGCACTACATGAATTGCAGTCTCTTAAGAAATTGAATATCAGAAACTGCCAAAAGTTCAACCTATCAGAAAGTTTTCAATACCTCACTTGTTTGGAAGAATTGACAATCGAAGGTTGCCCAGAAATAGAATGTTTGCATGAGGCATTACAACATATGTGCGCTCTTCAATATTTGTCATTGCGCGATCTTCCAAATCTGACATTCCTACCTGACTGGTTAGGAAACCTAGGCTTGCTTCAGGGTTTGATGATTTCTAATTGTCAAAAGTTCAACCTATCAGAAAGTTTTCAATACCTCACTTGTCTTGAAAAATTGACAATCCAAAGTTGCCCAGAAATAGAAGGTTTGCACGAGGCATTACAACATATGACTGCTCTTCAATCTTTGACATTGCGTGATCTTCCAAATCTGGCATCCTTACCTGACTGGTTAGGAAACCTAGGCTTGCTTCACAATTTGTTTATTTATTTTTGTCCAAAGCTGACATGTCTTCCCATGAGCATTCAACGCCTTACTAATCTGAATTATTTGTACATTATCGTTATTGAATGTTATTACTATTAATACTAATAGTTAAGGCTAATAAATAATAAATATTCATATATAATAAAATGCGATGATGATGCAAAGGATTAACAACTATTATCAAAATTAGGATTCACCATTGATAAACATAAAACTAAAGAAGAAAGTAAAATTCTGATTAATTTTCTGCCCTTTCATAAAATTCAAGATGACTTAAATACGAAAATTTTACCCTATACCCCATCATTTATTCCCCTACCCTTACATTATATTTTTTTGACAAAAATATCCTCGTATAAATAAATAAAATTTTTCTAATTTAATTATTTGATCCTAAATTTAATAAATAAATCTATCTCTAAACGCTATTTGATTAATATTCTCAGATTCCCTAAAAGAAATTTTAGGATGCTAATTTATATTTGCACGAGTTTTAAATAGAGAGTGTTGAGTGAAGAGAAATTTGAGAAATTAACATGTTAAATATTTTAATTTAATCATTATTTAATTAATAATAATAATAATAATAATATTTAATTATTAATAATAAAAGATTAATCAATAGAATAAAGAGAAAAGTTATGTAGGATAGTTACTATGTTAAGATATTATTAGTCGGTGGCTGCATTTTTTAAAAATTTCAGGACATGCTTTATTATATTTGTTAATTAATAATTATTTAAAATATAAAAATGTGCCTTAGTCGAAATTTTAAATGATAGAGTTAATAATAAACTAGCCATCTATCCGTGCGATGTACGGTAGATATATATATATATATATATATATATATATATATATATATATATATATATATATATATATATATATATATATATATATATATGAATAGATTGTATTTTTTTATAAAATATCAACAATGTATAGTTTGAATTTAATAAAAAATGAAATATATATATATATATATATATATATATATATATATATATATATATATATATATATATATATATACTTTTAATATAATTATTATTAATAATAATAATAATAATAATAAATGTGTATAAAGAAAAATTCAATTACTAATCTCTTTTTATAAATCAATTTATCTTATATAAGTAACTAATAGAATTCAAAATTAAAGATAATAAGAACTAGATAAATCATAATAAAAAAGAATAGTAAATAAATGAAAAGAAAAGGTAAATAAGTGAAAGAAATAAATAAAGATAAAAAACGAGTAATATAATAAATTAAAATTAATAAACAACAATAAAATTAAAAGAACTTCAAAATCAATCCCTACAAAAAAAAAGAATTAAAAGATATCAATAAAATTAAAATAACATAACTTATTATAACATTGAATAATAAAATTAAAATTAAAATAATATTATAGTATTCATCTTGTAATTCTCCATCTTTCATTCAACAATTTTTTACGAAAAAATATATTTTGTAACTCTTCAAAATATGTAATTACAAATAAATCAAGATTTAATAAATATTAATAAAATCAATTTTATGAAAAAAACCTATTTAATAATTAATTATTGTGTATTTAATTAAATACATGTCTAGCTAATTTGAGTCAGATTCTTGAGTGGTAAAATTTTTTAGTTCCTATTATTATTTATTAATTAATAATAATAATTTGTCATACTTTGAATTTTTTTTAATATTTAATAATTAATAATTATTAAAAAAAAATATGTATTATCGTGAAGAATTGAATGAGGGAAGAAGTTGGTTTTTGCTAATGACATAAAGTAATGGGAATAAAGTTAATTTGAGTCCTATTTTTTAGTCTTTTTTATATTTAATAATTAAAATTTTATTTAGAATTTTATATACTTTGAGCATTTTTTTTATTTAAAAATTAATCATTATTATTTGTCATATTTTGGTGAGAATTTTGGCGGGAAGTTTTGTTAAGAGAAATTATAAGATTATAATTTAGTATAATATATTTATATTTAAGTAATTAATTAAAGGAAAAAGGTTTAGTGAAAAATCTTTGATGGAGACATTATAAAATTATATAATAGTATAGATAATATTTGCCATATTTATTAAGAATATTAATAAATAACTTTTAAAGATAGATTTATTTATTAAATTCTAGATCAAATAATTAAATCAGAAAAATTTTATACTTATTTATATAAGGATATTTTGGTAAAAAAAAAAATAATATAAGAATAGGGGAATAAATGATGGGGTATGGGGTAAAATTTTCCTTAAATACAAGCAGCACACTGCTGGATTAGTTAAATGGGTTGGGCCCAAAAGATAAAAAAAAAAAAACTAACTTAATATTGCTGAACACTTAATTCATCACATAATCATTTAAATAATTGGGCCTTCTTTTGTTTCGACTGGGCCTGCTATCACTACTATCTGGCCCAATAACAACCTTGTCCTCAAGGTTGGAGTTATGAAGGGAAAATTTTACCCTATACCCCTACAATTATACCCATACCCCTACAATTTTGCAAATATTCCAATTTTACCCTTTTAATTTTTTTTTTACTTTTTTTACTGCACAGTCAAATGAGTAAAAACCAACATATAGAAAACAACACGAACCAGATAACTACAGGTAAATAAATCCGGAGTATATATTTTTCAAACCGGAAAACTTGTTGTTAATACATCTGGAATACATTTTTACTAAACCGGATAACTTGTATGCTAGTTATCCGGTTTCTGTTTGAATCAAAGAAGACGTCCGGGTAACATAGCTAGAAGTGCTCCGGTTTGTATTTTTTATAGAACTGGAAAACTGATGTTTAAGAATTCCGATGTTGTTATAGAATGAACTGGATAACATAGTCAGACACTTTTACATATTCTGGGGAGATAAAAAATATATTCTCAGGCTTAAAGTTAGTTGGATGAGGTGCATGTAAAACTGTCAAAAAGCTAAGAAAAATATTACTACAACTCTATTCTGATAACAAAGCCATCCAACAAAAATACAAAAATAATCAAACTAAATTTAAGATTTATAATTTTAAAAAATAGTATTTTAGTACTTTAGTATTATTTTTACAAGATTCCTCAAAACTTATGGGTATACTACTACACTTTCAAAAATAAGAAAAAGAAAAAAAAAACAATTTACAAAATTCAAACCGGAAAACTACAAATCAAGTTCTCCGAAAAATCAATTAACAAAATGTTAACCGGATAACTACAACACAAGTTATCCGGTGTGTAAACATCACAAAAGTGTAAACCGGAAATCTTACGGTTGGATTCTCCGGAAGTCAAAATGAACTGGACTATTTTTTCACGTTCTGACTGGAAATAAATGAGAAAAAGTGAAAATTTTGAAATTTTGAGTATTTATACAGGGGTATTTTTGTCCAATATTTTAAATTGTAGGGGTATGGGATTAAATGCAGGGGTATAGGGTAAAATTTTCTTATGAAGGGCTTGGGTTGGACGAAAAACAGAAGCCCAATTAATTAGACATCAGCATTCAACGCCCTACTAGTCTGAAATATTTGGCAATTTACAATTGCAATGAGGTAGTGAAACGATGTAAAGAGAACACACGGGTGAGGATTGGCACAAAATAGCTCACATTCAATGCATTTATGTTTAAACCCTTGAATGACCTTCGGAGGAGATTTAATTATGATATTGTATTTGTTTATATGCATGTATGAGTTAATTCTTTTTTATTTATTTTTAATTTTGCTTTATAATGTAGAATTTTTTTTTAATATAACTTGTTTTTTAAAAAAAAAAATACTAACGATTTTAAGAGTATCTAACATGAGTCATGTAAAATACCTATATGAGGAGGATTCATGCAATGGTGGAGGTGCAGGAGGTTTCACCAAACTAGAAAAATTGGAACTGGAGCAGTTGCCGAACCTGGTAAAGTTATCAAGGGAGGATAGAGAAAACTGTTTTTCTTGCCTTTCAAAACTTCGTATTACTGAATGTCCTGTACTGTTGGAATTGCCTTGCCTTCCATCTCTCAGTGTTTTGTTTGTAAAGGGGAAATGCAACCCTCATTTACTAAGTTCAATTCATAAACATCATACTCTTGAAAAACTTAGTTTCAGTGATAATGAAGAGCTAAGTTTCTTTCCAGATGGTATGCTAAGAGACCTCACTTGTCTAAAGAATTTTTATATTTGTGGCCTTTCTAAACTTGAGCAACTCCCAGCTGAAAACAATAACATTAATGATATCCAAGAGATATTTATTAGTGATTGCGAGAACCTCAAGTCATTGCCAGATATAATATCACATGGATTGCGCTCTCTTAAGAGATTGAAAATTACAAAGTGCCAAAAGTTCAACCTATCAGAAAGTTTTCAATACCTCACTTGTCTTGAGGATTTGATAATCGAAGGTTGCCCAGAAATAGAAGGTTTGCATGAGGCTTTACAACATATGATTGCTCTTCAATATTTGATATTAGGTGATCTTCCAAATCTGGCATCCCTACCTGAATGGTTAGGAAACCTAGGCTTGCTTCAGGGTTTGATGATTTATAATTGTCCAAAGCTGACATGTCTTCCCATCAGCACTCAACGCCTTACTAGTCTGAAATATTTGGCAATTTACAGTTGCAATGAGGTAGTGAAATGATGTAAAGAGAACACGGTGTTGGAAATTCATCACACCCTATGATGATTTCGCTTCAATCTTGATCTCAAGATTGATCACCAACCCACAAACAATGCGTAATGACAATGAAGAACAAAGAAAGAAGAAGAACAATAACAGCAAGAAAGAAAAGAGAGAGAGGAGAAATATTTGGAGAAAAAAATGTTACCCACGAACTGTGGGATTTTGAATCTATTGATCTATTCACTTGCTAACCGCAAACTGTGAATTCAATTGTGTTACAATGTACAAGGAATACTCCATTTATATAGATTTAGATTTACAAAGACCCAAAAACTTTAAAGCCCAAAATATCAAATCTAATCTAAACAGAATCCAATCAAATCTAAAATGAATCTGTCGAAACAATTCGACACTCCTAGACAAATGCTAGTTTCAACACACTATGAATTACAATTTAACACACCACCTAATTCATTGTGTCTAAACTATCTACATTCATCATCGATCTTAACTTCTTGAACACTTCGACATGTACTCCCTTCGTCATGATATCTGCAATCTGATTCTCAGTTCTGCAGTGTTCCAACTTCATCTTCTCTTCTGCTACCTGCTCTCGAAGATAATGGAACCTCATTTCGATGTGCTTGCTTCGACCGTGAGCTATTGGATTCTTCGCCAAGTTGATAGCTGACATGTTGTCGATCTTCATATCTTCGTTGGTGCATCATCAAATCTCTACTAGTCTTGTAGAATTCGATGCCAAGGAAATATGAGAGATTTCGCAAGTCTGACATTTCAAACTCCTTACTTAGGTCATGTTTGAAATCTTCGATCTCCTTCTTGCAACTTCCTGCTATCAACAAATCATCGACGTAGAGACATAGTATAAGCAATTCGCCATTGCTTCTTCTTACATATACTCCATGCTCAGTTGTACACTTCACAAATTCCTTTTCCCTTAAGAAGCTGTCGATTTTCTTACTTCAAGCTCTTGGAGCTTGCTTAAGTCCATATAGGGCTTTATGCAGCATGCACACCTTTCCTTCTTCACCTTGTTTCACATACCCAGCTGGTTGTGCGACATAAACTTCTTCATCTAGGGGGCCATTAAGGAATGCACACTTCACGTCCATCTGACATGTGTGCCAATTGTTCATATTTGCTAGACCAATAACCAACCTGATTGTTTCGATCCTAGCAACAGGTGCGAACACTTCATCGAAGTCGATTTCTTCCTTCTGAAGAAATCCTTTCGCCACAAGTCTCGCCTTGTGTTGAGTTACTTCTCCTCTAGGATTCACCTTTACCTTGTAAACCCACTTCACATCAATTACCTTCTTGCCTTGAGGCAATTCGACAAGTGACCATGTGTTGTTGACTTCGATGGACTCTAACTCTTCATTCATTGCTTTCACCCACTTCGAATCTTTCAATGCCTCAACTGCATTGACTGGTTCGACATCTGCGTAGAAAGCATAATGTACCAGCTCACCCTCTTCATCGACCACATCATCTGATGTAATTACATATTCTTGCAACCTTGCAGGCATGTGTCTTGTTCGTCGAGGTCTGCTTGAACCTGCTTCATCTGCAACTGGTTCCTGTCGAACTTCTCTTTCGACTTCAGTGGCTGGTTCTTCACAAGAGATTCTCACTGAATCCTTCTTGGCATTCTCAGTCCAATCCCATTCTTTAAGCTCATATATGATCACATCCCTGCTGATCACCACCTGCTTATTCACTGGGTCGAACAACTTGTAACCTCCAGTCGAATGATATCCTATCAGGATCATTTGATTCGACTTGTCATCAAGCTTCCTTCTCAACTGATCTGGCACATGTCTATGTGCTATAGATCTAAACACCTTTAAGTGACTGAGACTAGGCTTGTCACCAGACCAACATTCTTCTGGTGTGACTCCTTCAAGCTTCTTCGTCGGACATCTGTTCAAAAGATATGTTGCTGTCGAAACTGCTTCTCCCCATAATTCTTTGGGTAGATGCTTTCCATTCAACATACTTCTTACCATGTTCATGATCGTTTTGTTCTTGCGTTCTGCAATCCCATTCTGCTGTGGAGTGTAGGGTGGCACCACCTCATGCACAATCCCTTCTTTTCTACACAATGCATCGAACTCTTTCGACACATATTCTCCACCACCATCAGTTCTCAGAGTTTTCAACCTTCGACCACTTTGTCTTTCGACCATGGATTTGAATCTGACAAATACCTCAAACACATCACTTTTATTCTTGATGAGGTAGGTCCATAACTTTCGACTGAAATCATTTATAAACGTGACAAAATATATGTTGCCACCAATCGAATCCACTTGGATTGAACCACATACATCAGAGTATATGACTTCAAGAATTGCCTTCAACTTCCTTCCTGCATCCTTGCTGAAGCTATTCTTGTGTTGTTTCGACTGAACACACTCTTCACAGACTTCACTTGGAATGTCGATTTCTGGTAATCCTGAAACAATATTTCTTCTCTTCAGCTCCCTGATGTCATTGAAGTTGAGATGGCCTAGTCGAAAGTGCCATAACCACTCATCTCTGCTGGCTGCTGTTGCTAGACACTTGTGCTCCATCACATTGAGTTCAATCTTGAAGGTCCTATTTTGAGACATTGGAGCCTTCAAGATCAACCTACCACCTGCGCCGAGAACTCTCATCATCTTGTCTTTGACAACTACCTTGTAGTTCTTTTCGACAAGCTGCCCTATACTGAGCAAATTACTCTTCATGCCTGGTATGTACAACACATTGGAAATTGTTGACCTTTTGCCATCCTTCCTCATAATCAGAACATCACCAACACCTTCAGCTGCTAGAGTGTTGTCATTTGCAAACTTCACTGTGTTCTTCGATGAGGGCTTCATGTTGACAAACCAATCTTTTCTTCCAGCCATGTGTGATGAGCATCCTGAGTCCAAGTACCACTGATCTTGGAATTTTTCTTCATCTTTCATTGTGACCATCAGCAACGTCTCTTCTTCTTCATGCTTTGCCAGATTTGCATCAGTTTCTTGATTTTTCTTCTTTTCTGGACAGTTACTAACATAATGGCCATACTTTTGACAATTGAAACATTGAATGTGACTTTTATCTGGCTTTCGACCACCACCTATTCCTCTACCTGCAGCACCACCTCTTTGGTTGCCTTGGTTCCAAGTTTTCTTCTGAGTCGAATTACTGCCACCTCTATCTTTGTTGCCATTCACGTTTCCTTTGCCTTTCCTTTCCTTTTCTGACTGCGCCTGCAAAGCCATATCACTCTTCGACTTCCCTGCAACTCTTTCAGCCATCCTTTGTTCATGAGACTCAAGCGTCCCTTGAAGCTCTTCCTTCTTCAATACTGACAAGTCTTTCGACTCTTCTATGGCAACTACCATGTGGTCGAATTTTGGAGCCAACGATCTCAAAATCTTTGAGACAACTGCTTTCGTCGTCAGCGCTTCTCCACATACTTTGATTTGATTCACAAGTTTTGTAACTCTTGTGAAGAAATCTGTTATACTTTCGTTGTCTTCCATCTGAAGCAACTCATAGGTTCTCTTGTGAGTTTGTAACCTCACCTCATTCACTTTCTCTGCTCCTCCAAACGACTTTTCAAGAATCTCCCATGCTTCCTTTGCTGATTCTGCATCGCTAACTTTTTCAAAGTTATCTGGATTAACACATTGATGAATTATAAACAGCGCTTTATAATCTTTCTTCTTCAATTCTTTGAGTGCAGCCTTTTCTTGATCCGTCGCGTTCTCCCCAAGCGGTGTTACTCCTTCCTTCACAAGATCCCACAGATCTTGATAACAGAAAACCACTTTGATCTGCTTGCACCAATTCTCATAACTATCTTTCTTGAGCATTGGTAGGGTCGTCGGAGAGTGCCCATTTGAATGATTCATAGCCATCATGATTTTCCTCCTTGAATCGCAACTGGAGCTCTAGATACCAGATGTTGGAAATTCACCACACCCTATGATGATTTTGCTTCAATCTTGATCTCAAGATTGATCACCAACCCACAAACAATGCGTAATGACAATGAAGAACAAAGAAAGAAGAAGAACAATAACAGCAAGAAAGAAAAGAGAGAGAAGATAAATATTTGGAGAAAAAAATGTTACCCACGAACTGTGCGATTTTGAATCTATTGATCTATTCACTTGCTAACCGCAAACTGCGAATTCAAATTGTGTTACAATGTACAAGGGATACTCCCTTTATATAGATTTAGATTTACAAATGCCCAAAAACTTTAAAGTGCAAAATATCAAATCTAATCTAAACAGAATCCAATCAGATCTAAAATGAATCTGTCGAAACAATTCAACACTCTTAAACAAATGCTAATTTCGACACACTATGAATTACAATTTAACACACGGGTGAGAATTGACACAAAATAGCTCACATTCAATGCATTTATGTTTAAACCCTTGAATGACCTTCGGAGGAGATTTAATTATGATATTGTATTTGTTTATATGCATTGTATGAGTTAATTCTTTTTTATTTATTTTTAACTTTTGCTTTATAATGTAAGTTTAGACTTTTTGAAGAGCATTATATTGTTGGATGCAATTGTGTTTTATGTTTGGATATTTTTATTTTATAGAAAATATAATATTGAATTTATTAGTAATATTTATTACTCATTACCCTTATTAAATGTATTCTTTCTTTTCCGGCTACTATTAATACCAATGGTTAAGGCTAATAAATAATAAATATTCATATATAATAAAATGCCATGATGTAATCTCTGTTATTCTATTTATTTTATTTTTTTCTTTCATCTTCCTAAACCTCTCATCCTATTTTCTTATCTTTTTCTTTCATCTTTCTATTTCTAAATATGCGTTGTCAATATATTTTCTTGTAAATACAAAGACAACAAAAAAGGTAAAGAAATTGTTTAAGTCAAAGAAAAGAAGCAACACAAAAATATAATATCAAATTTTATTTATCTAACATTTTTTAAATTTAATTTTAAATTTGTATTTTAATTTATTTATTTTATATTGTGTTGATTAGATATTGTTTTAGAGTAATGTCTACTAAAAAAATCTGAATCCGGAAATTTGAAACTTAAAAAAAATGATGCTCCTATTCAATCACAAAAGAAAACTTTAGATAAGTTTAATAATATTAATGACTATAAAACATGATTATAAATTATATAAGTTTTTTTAAAAAATAAATAAATTAATTAATTAAAGACTTAGGTTTTTCTGTATAAAAGATATTTATTTATTTTTAAAATTTAAATTGTGTAAAGATAATTTTAATTGGTGATTTGATTGAATAAATTATTTTATTTTTTAAAATAATACATTTTATATGATACATATATTTTCTTTTGTTTAAGCTTTTAATCAACATAAATTTATTTTCTTTTATTTTTATTTTTTATTAAGTTATTTATTGCATAACATTTATGGAGTTATTTATATTTATTAAATAATTTTTGTATTCTAAATTCTATATACATATGGCGTAAGAAAATGTAGTAACGTGTTTTATCTACTATTATTAGCAAAATTTATAAATGGTTGATTTAAATATCAAAATTGTAATTAAATTATATGCCATCAATTTTTATGAATAAATTTTATACAAATTATTTTATTATTTACTATGAATTGAAACAAATTAGAAAAACATAATCATATGTATTATTGTAAACTAGACGTTTATAAATCGCACTTAAGTGTGTTGTTGACAAAATGGGTTGTGTCATCTTTGATGTATTATGATGCGATAACTAGTATTGAAGAACCAAAAATTTGTTCAGACCAATTAAATTTGTGTGTATCTAAAAAGATTAAAAATTTAAAAAATTGAGTTGTTCATAACATTAATTGTTGCATTGACTAAAATATTATGCAAATATTTATTGTCTACTCATAACCTGAAGTTTGTGAAATTATTTTCTCAGATAGCATATGTTCATAAGTAAAATGGATTTGAAGATCCATTCTTTAAACGTTTAAAGTTAATTGTATGACTTATATTTGTGAGATCATAAATTCTATGTTTAATTGTAATTTTGGTCCCTCTATTTTACTTTTTTTTTTGTTTTGGTCCCCCATTTTAAAATTCGGATTTTCAATCATTTTTTAAGTTTTTATCACGATTTTAGTCCCCTCTGAGAATTTTTTTTAATATAACGTATTTTTTCAAAAAAAAATACCATAAAACAAACATTTCAAATAAAGTACCAAAATGGCATAGTTTGAAAATAATTTAATAGGGTGGCGCCATATGGTATGGCGCCTCAGGCATAGGGAAAAACCCTAAATGCCAATCCATATGGTGCCTTGGTTCAGATCATGCCCTAAATTTTTGTTTTACTTTACAGGGGAGGCACCATATGGTATGGCACCTCAGTTCCCCTTCCCTTTTTTTTAATTATTATTTAAATTTGGAAATTAAAAAATTTAATTAAAAAAATGAGGGTATCCAAAAAAACATAACCATGTTTAGAATAAACATTAATACAATTGATGGCAAAGAAAAATTTAATGATCGGGCCTATCTAAACGTCCACCGGTTCCACATGTCGGGGCTCTTGCGCGGCATCTTTGTCTACCACGATTTTGTTGAGGTGTGCATAGCCTTTGCATCTGCTGAGATGGTCCCAGCGTATTAGACAAATTTTGAAGCATTTGTCCCCAATAGTCGGGGGTTGCCGCCAACAGCGCTTCCGTAATCTAGTTGCATGTGTTGTATCCCAAATTTTACCCCTTATATGTCATAACATCTTGCATTGACATTTAGGTTCAATCATCTATGCATTGTTAACTAACCACTTCATTTTGCAAGTTTATTTCTTTCGTGAAAAGCCAAGCTCCCATCTGACTCAAAGAGAGAAGGACAATTAAGGCTCCAAATGCAACCATGTGAGCTCACCTACATCCTAGAAGTCTTACTCAAACAAGAAATCAAGACCATCTGACTCTCATCACAAGTAGCTTGAGCCACAAGCTCACCCTGCCTCCAATTAGGGTTTTATTATAACAAGACAATCCTGGCCTTTGATTTTGATCAAGATTTGTTCTCAAGCCTTGAGACATGACCCCATGTGATAATATACATCCTCAGGGACTACCAATGAGCCTTATATTTGATTAAAAAAGCAAGATCATCAGAGATCATTCCAGTGCATTCACAGTTGAAATTAGGGTTTTGACTGAGGCCCTGATCCTTGAGATTTTGATCCAAATGAAAGCTCCAAGGCCTCAACTCATCATAACATGTCTTATTGATGATTTAAAGTATTAAGATTAAGTTTCAAGAGATTTCTTGCAAAGGAAGTAAGGTTTGGTTCATAAAACTCTTCATATGTGGAATTTTCCCCTCTTGTGCCAATTTGAAATGGTCATAACTTCCAAACCACACATCCAAATTGAGTGACTCAAAGCCCAAAAGGAAGCTCTTTCCAAGATCTTCAAAGTGTTAAATATGACTTTTCTCCAAAAAATGTATGGTTTGTGAGTTATGAGACTTAGAAGCTGAACTGGCCCAAGACAGTGAAATTTCAGCTTGTTTTCCCTTAATAAACAACCAACTTTAACCTCATTTTTCACTAAGTTCCCTTATGATTCAGAACTTGGGTCCAACATGAAAGTCGTAGAGGGCATTGAGGGCTTTCCAAAAAGTACAAGAACTCCTCCATCCATTGAGTGAGCTGAGAGATTCGATTTATTGAATTTAGAGGTCCATTTCTTGAATTTCAAGTTACCAACTTTTATATAATGGTATAAAACTACTTCTAATCAACAAACACCTCACTTTTCTGATGTTTAAGTGCAAAATTACCATATTTAAATCCCATGCCACGATTTCTTGCAAGCTGTAACACCAAATAACATTGTTTAATCAAAGTATATGCAAGTGGATGTCATGAAAGAGAAACTTTCCAACACAAAAGCAAGGCAGCCACCTTTCCCCTTGAAACTTGGACTCTGCTCCAATCTAATCAATCCACATTGCCACAGAGCCTATGACTAAGGTTGTTAAAGACTCTTTGCCTCAGCACACAACTTGCACGATGAAGATTTTCAAAAAAGGGAAAAGTTGGCAAGTTGTGGATTCTGACCATACCTTGAACTCTCAACTTTCCCTATAAATAGAGGCTCACTATACACTCCAAACACCAGAATCACCTTAAAATCAAGGCCGATCCTCTCTCCATTCTCTCATCTCCATCTTTTTGCAAACTTGCAAAAACACCTCAAACAGCCATGTCACTCGTGCATTCATCCTCAAACTCCTCAATTCAACTCTAAACCCTTCAAAGAAAACCTCCAAACACCTAAAGCATCACTGTAACACTTAAAACCACCACTTCCATTTCATACTCCCATTTTGCAAGAGCTTGGTGGCAAGAGTTTTGGCTCGTGCGTTTTCTCTAAAGACACCATAAACCCTCCATAAATACTTCATAGAGAACCTCTAAACACTCAAACCCTAGCTGTAGTACCTCGACCAGCATCTGCCATTTTCAAGTTTCCATTGACACAAGGGCACGGGTTTGGAGTTCCAGCTTGCATCCAGCCATTCCAAGCATCCTGGTCAGTGCTTCTAGCATCAACAAGCATAAGGGAAGGAAAGCACACTTCTGTAAAGTCCCTTGAAGAGGCCTTGGACCTACTCCAAGAGGTAAGCCTCTAAACTCTTGAAACTCATAAGCATACTGTTGATTTTGTTGTTTCTTTGTTGCTGTCATGTGCTTGTTATTATGTTTGAGTCACGTGAACCATTGCATCCTTATTGTGGCTTGTATGTTTAAAGTTTTAAACCTTTAAACTTTGTTGTATAAACACTGGTTTTGGCATTCGTATGAGTTGTGTGTGTAATCTTAGGGAAAACAAATGGCATAGTTTTGTTCCTTAATTTCTGCTGATCGGTTTAGGCTATTAGTTTGTGAAATGATGGAGATTTGAGTTTGAACGAGGCTGGGAAAGAGAGAGGTTTTGCTATGGCATTTTACTATTTTTCACGATGAATTCGTGAGTTTGTTCACGTTGCATGAAAGAGGAGGGGTGCGTGGCTGTGTGTGGTTGGCTGGGCACGTTTTGTCGCGTAGTAACTTAACATTTTAAGTGACCGATTGAGGCTTGGTCATTAACACTCGCCTGTAACGTTTTTGATGTGTTTTATGCAGCTGGCATCTAATATTCACTTATGGCGTATATATTTATGGGGTGGGCTTATACAACGGAAGTATAGCCACCCCAATGGTAGACCATGCGCATTATGAAACAAAGGGACTGGGGTTCGAATCCCCCTCGCCCCAGTCCCCTTTGTTTTGTTTTTTTTCTCTTTTTCAGCCTTGTATTTAATTTGGGTCAGACTTGCTATTCAGGCCTCCTGTTTCCAGGCCCATGGGCGCCCAACACAATCTTAGTTCTTTTTCTTTTACTGATGCACCCCCCTTTTTATTTCCTTTTAAATGTTTTCATTTTATTTTCATTTTCAATTCTGTTTTATTAAAAATAGTTATTGTTGATTAAAAATTTCAAAAATATTCATGATAATACTTCAATGTTTAATTTAATTTTCTAATATTTTTATTTTCAGTTTTATTTAGTAATTATTTCTTATTTTCTAAAATTAAGAGTAATTTTAATCTAGTTTGTGAACCTCTTTTGAAAAATCCTTTTGGTCTTCACTTTCTTGAGCTAATTTTCTTAAAGTGTCTTAGGACACATTAGAGGGATATTTGAGGACCAACTTGTGACCTTGAATGAGGTCTTTTGCATATTGCTTATGGCTCATTATTCACAACACATTCTTAACTGTTACAACTTGAAGTAGGCTTTGCTTTTGGTTTTGTCTTGGTTTATTTACCTTGATTTCTTTTGAGATTATTCACGCTTAATTGTTGTACATCTCCTTGAATTCTTACACTCATTTCATTCATATTTAATTTCAAATCCATGTAATTATCTTGTGCATATTGAGTTGTTATCATCCCCCTCCTTCTAAAGGAAAGTCTTTCTATTGACCTCAAAATCATAGAAAGCTCATAGCCACCTTCCTTGATCCCATAGTCATAGGTAACCATTCATTCCCTTTTAACCTAGCCTTCACAAGAGATAGCCATTAATCTCTTCTCCTTCACGATGATCTAACCCTTCACAATCCTTTTATAAGAGATAGCTATTAATCTCTTCTCCTAAACAATCAATCCTCACAAGCTTTGCTTTCAAGTTTTTCACCCTGCTTTCCCTTAGAACCTTGACCACAGTCAAGAGTTCCTCACCCCTATTAAGGGGAACTACGAATGCTCTAATTCCATTCCCGTCAGGATACGTAGGCACGAGATGCGATATCTTGGCGAGCAAACTTAGTGTACATACCCTTAGGTTATTACCTTAACACAGTTTCCCTTAACAAGCAAACATTAGCATAACACAAATACTAACAAGAGGTTCCTGTAGAGTACTACAGATACTTAGGGTGCTAATACCTTCCCTTAGTATAACCAACCCCTGAACCTTAGATCTCTTAGTTGTGTCTCTACATAGCGCACTTAGGGTTTTTTCGGTCTTTACCATTTCCTTTGGATAAATCAAAGCTCGGTGGTGAATTTCAAAGTTTTGTGATGCAAGTTAATTAATAGCTTGTTATCCGATTCTCACCGCAACAGCATGGCCATGTTTTCGTAGTTTGTAATGGGGGTTGGGTTGGTTATGGACGGTATGGTTGGCCGAAATGTTGCATTGAAGGGTGTTGGTACCGATCCAGTGGTTGATTTGGGGTTTGGTAGTCGAATAGTGAGTGGGTTTGTTGGTCATAGGGCGATTGTGTTTGCTAGTTGTAGGACACTTGTGTGTTCATTTGCAGGGGGTTATGGTGGGATGGGGTGGATTCGAATGAGTTATCAGGGCTATAGGCATTAGTGGGGTCAGTGTAGGTGGACTGGGGGTAGGGGTAAGGCTCTTCTTGTTGTGAAAGGGTTGGTGGCATGAAAGTGGTGCGGCTTTGTGAATGGGTTGATTTGGTTTGTCCACATGGTTGCTGGGTATAATAAGGTGTATGATGTTGGTCATGTGGTTGGGCATGTTGCTGTGAAGAAGAGGCATGGTGGCGCGGATCAATTAGATACATCGGCAGAGAAAGGAATTGTTGGGGTGTTGTAACAGACCTAAACTAAGTCATATATTATTGAGTTGGTATATCATCTTCCATAACAGGGTCGGATAAGATGTGCTGGTGTTGATTCTCCTAGTGTTCACACATCTCTATTGCAATGTTCGTCCAGTGACCCACGGCCCGCTGTGTGTCCACTCTACGTAGATGCCACTGTCCCAAATGTGTCAGAGCGATCGAAATATCCTGATGCATTCCGAACTCTCGTTTACTCGATCGCTTTGATGCATCTCCAAAGTGGTGAACTGAATGATGGGTGTCTTTGACGTCCATACTGCAGCATCATTCGCGTTTGGGACGTGGTCGAGACCATCGTCAGCGGATATTTTGTACGACCCATACATGCAGATGGAGGGAGTATTAAAAGTTGGAGACAATTTTTGAACGAAAGAAGATTGTGCCCGTGCAATAAAACAATACCACATGAACTTATCTGCAGATTATAGAGTCGATCAAACAAATCTGATTCTATATAAGATTTATTTCCTAAATGAGGTGTGCCCGTTTAGATTAACAGTATCTTTCTGGAAGTGAAGCGATTCATGAAAGATAGGGTCAATGGGTCCAGATCCTGAAGGGGAGACTGCTGGAGGTTGGAGTTTTTTCCTAAAAAATCTCCGACAATACGTTTCTCCCCAACCTAACTTATGTTTGATCTCCGATAGACACCCCTCAATCGAGAGTGCTTACAACAATCCTGATAACGGTTGGCTGAAACCTCCCTCAAGCCATGTGTATTGCATTAGACACATCAGTCAAAATTTCATGTGGGAGTTCAAGGAAAATGGGCTAAAGAAGATGGTTACTAACGCGGGCTATGCACTAACAGAGCCTACCTTCAGATACTACCGTGACATGATCAGACTTACAAGCACAGATGCATTGAGATGGATTAATAACATTCAATGGGAGAAGTGGACAAGGGCATACGACAATGGGCAGCGATGGGGCCACATGACAACAAACCTCGTTGAATCTATGAACTTTGTATTCAAGGGCATCCAAAACCTACCGATAACCACTCTGGTGAGGTCAACATATTTTAGGCTCGCTGCACTCTTTGATACCAGAAGTACCAAGTAGGGTTCGGTCTTACAATCTGGGCAGTTGTTTAGTGATACTTCAATGATATTCATGAAGAACGAAGCTGCAAAGGCCAACACACATGTGGTCACGGTCTTTGACCATACTAAAGGTCACTTCAGTGTTGCAGAGTCTATTGATCACAACGAAGGAAGGCCCAGGGGATGTTACCGAGTGGAACTGGATATGAGTTGGTGTGACTGTGGAAAGTTTCAGGCATTTCGTATGCCTTGCTCCCATGTTATAGCAGCCTGTTCCAAGGCCCGGCTGGACCCAACCAACTATCTCTCTGTTCTTCACCAAGTCATTACTCTATACAACAACAAAAAATAAATAACCCAACGCATCAACTTATCTAGGAAATTACAACCATAAACTAAATTTTCTTTGGTGTCAACATCATCATGAGGACACCATCATCATTTTCCACTTTTCTCCAAGTCCGGGTGACTCCGTTTGGACCAGACTGCTCAACCAGCCTCTTAATCTTCCTGATCTTTTCACCTGCCTCAAATACTCCTTCTAGCCAGCGGTAAAGTTCCCTATGTAAATGCTCCAACGTCTGCGTGTTCCAGAGTAGCATCTTCGTCGGAGGCTTGACAACTGAGAATACAACTAGGGCATTTCTTTTCATCAGTGGAAATTCTGGAAACGGTTCCTCTGGTGCTGATGATGATGACGATGGACGGCTATTTAATCACTCAAACATGGTGTTGAGAAGGGGAGAGATTAGGATATTGGTGAGGGAAGGGAGGAAATTAGGGTTTTGGTGAGAAATGTTGTGTAATAACAAATGAGGGTGAACCCTTATTTATTTATAGGCACATGATATCCTATTAAAAAATAAAATTAATTATATATTAAAATCATAAAATTTAAATCGTTTAAAAAAAAAGGATTGGTCTGGTATGGCGCCTCCCCTGAGAATTAGGGCACCCCCATTTACACTGAGTCGCCATCTCATATGGCTTGTGGCATTTTTCAAAAAAAAATTTGCCTGAGTCGCCATACCATATGGCGCCTCAGGTCATTCTTTTTCCCAAACCATGTCACTTTGGTAATATCTTTGAAAGTATAATTTGTTTGGTATTTTTTTTTTGAATAACTGGGGTATATTAAAAAAAATTCTCCCTCTAAATTTTAGATCAAATTTTAATGACATGGCACCGAGCATGATGATTTGTCATTGACAAATTTATCAAATTTTAGTCCAAGTCATTTTTATTAATAATAATTAATATGTTATTTATTAAATAATAATTTATTATTATTAAATATGTTAAAAGATAATTAAATGTCATTTTCCGTTTTACTTCAACTTTTTTATGTGAGACTTAATTTGTCTTCTTCTTCAGAACCAGTGTTAAAGAATTTATTTTGGCCTTGAAACTTATTAAAAATTGAAGAATAGTGAATAGATGATACTATCATGTGAATATCTTAGCAGGTGGTGCATAAGTGAAGCCAAGAATCATTTCATTATTAATGCAGACTCTACATTAAGAAGTTTCATCTGCAACAACATGCACGCTTTCTGGGTTTATATATTGTAATATTTAAATTAAAAATAATAATTATTCTTCACCTTTATTGTTTTCTAAGTTTCAGATCTAGTATCATGAATTCTTCATATTCCCTCATCACAAAAAATTAAACCTAGACTATAATTCTTTTCATTCACTTTTAAATCAATAGCATTCTTCTTTTAATTTTTGGGATTGAATCCAGATAATGAATTTATGAAATCAAATCTAAAGGCCAAAAAGTAACGAGCATCTAAGATAACTAGATCTATAAGCTTCAAAGAACATAATGATGAAGATAACCAGATCTATAAGTTTCAAAGAATATAATGCTCTTAGTACGAAGGAAACAAGAAGGAAAACCTCATTGATTGTTTGATTTACAGAAACTCTAAAATCTAAAATAAAGAGGAAGTGTTAGAGAAGAAGAATACTGTGAGATTTAGTTTTTGTGGTTGTTGTAGGAGGAAAGGTTTGAAAAGAAAAGAGAGATTTTTCTAAGAGATAGTAAAAATGGGTCTCAAAAAATAACATTTGTGTTCAAGATTGATGTGAGAATGGAGAAGAGAAGGTCGTGTGATGGTTAATTGCTAGAAACGGCGCATGGGAGAAGAATTTAAGGTTCAATACCATTTAATTATTTTTTAAGATATTTAATAATAATAAATTATTTTTTTAATAAATAATATATTAATTATTATAAATGAAAATTATTTGGATTTAATTTGGTAGATGTGACAATGACCTATCATCATGTTTAGTTCCATGTCATTAATATTTTGTCTAAAATTTAGAAGGGACTAATATTTTGATAAAAACTTAAAAAGGGACAAAAAATTCGTATTTTAAAATGGGGGATAAACACCTTAAATTCTATTAAATATTTGAAACACACGAAATATCAATATGAAGATATTTATTCGCATTAAACTTACAAATTATTTTAGGTTAATAACCTATGCTTTGGGGATATATCTTAATCCAATAATTGAATACTTGTTTGAAGTCCAATTAACTGATTATCAATTGATAAATTAATTTCCTCAATAAGCGGCTGAAAGTGTGAACGAAAAGTTCAAATTAACAATTTGAAATAAAATATCACTATATCATTTTGATTCTCGAAGTTCAAGACACAGTTCATTTGCAAAGTTTATGAAAAAAAATATCAGTTGCTAATACTCAACTTAAATTGGATTCTTATATTAGACAATATTCTAATATTGTAAATGAGTTATAACCGTGCCCAGTGTTTTAAAAACCGGACCGAATCGACCGGTCGAACCGGAAACCGGAGAGGTCACCGGTCTGGTCTGATTGCTGAATCGAATATGCTATTAAAGTAGTAGAAACCGGCCAGAACCGGCTAAAACCACTAAAAACCAGTGAACCGACGGTTTTGGAAAACTGACAGTTTAAATGCATATCTTTTTTTTTCTTCATAATAACGACGTCGTTTTGATAATTTATTTATTTTTAAATAAAATTAAAATATAAGTAGATTTTATTCAAAAACTTATTTAGAACAAATTTTTTTTCGTTTGTAATCCGATATTGTTCAAAATTATTTGAATTTGTATTTTGTATTATTTCGTCGTGCGTGATTACTACGTCAAGAGTTTGAATTTAAAGAATGAATTTGTGAAATTATGATATTTTGAAATTTTGTAGGTGTCGTGATATTTTTTAGAGATCGAGTCATCCGGTTCGATTGATTTATTAAATATATAGTTTTTTTTATAGATACTGGCTTATTGTGTCGAGTTGTCCGATTTAATCTGATTTAGTTATGTGGTTAAATCATGCTGTTCAACCAGTGACTCAATGGTTCGACCAATAAATTAGCGACTCAGTGCCTTCACCGGTTTGATGACCGGTCCAGTTTTTAAAACATTGACCGCGTCGGAAGCATGGTAGAAAAGTCGGTTCCAATGTTAAAAGTTCTCTACTAAAAAAAACTAAAGTTAAAAATGACTCAAATGTGGATATGAAAACTCTAAGAACATTTTGACATAATTTATTTGAGTTCCAGAAAAATAAACTATATCATAAATGAAATATGATGGAATCAAAATAAAATCAAAATTGTGAGTTAGGAAAACGAAGTAAAGAGAACTCGGATGAGGATTGACATAAAATAGCTTACATTCAACACATTCAAGTTAACTACCGTGCAATGATCCGGAGAAGGAGGACCTAATGAATCTTACTCCATTTAGTATTAAGAAAAAATTACATTTTTATATTTATCGATTTAGACTATGTAGTCCAATTTGTATTATGATTTTAAGTTCTAGCCAAAGTGAATAAGAAATTTAGGTTATTTCATTTAGTTTCTTTTCAAAAAATTTTTTTTTAGTTTCTATTTTCCAGTCCCAAAATCAACGTGATACCTAACACTTTCATATCTATTAAAAAAATATATAATTAAAAAAAAGAGAACACTTATTTTATCAAATTATTCTTATTAACAATTAATGTATTTGAATTAGTATAGTTGTAAAATGAGAAAGCAATAAATTAAAATTATTAATTAGAGTTATAATTGGAAGATGATAATTAAAATTTCTGTTATTTTTTATTAAAAAATTAAATATTTGTATTGATTTTAGATTTATTTATTATCTTTTTTATTTTGATAAAAAAAATTCATTTGAGTCCTTTCAAATATTTAAAATGTTTTTAAAATCTTAATGTTCTATATTATTAATCCTTTGAAATTTTAAAATGAAAAAAATGCTAATTGTAAGAAAATCTTTAAAAATAATAGAAAATCAATATAATCCTAATATGTCTTTTAAAATCTTCAAAAACAATTTCCCCAAAATAATCTCTTAACATCTCAATCCAATACATCCCTCTTAGTTTTACAGAACTATTTTAAAACTTATCATGTATATATAAGTTTTGTAAACTAAGAAAACTAAAATAGATTTAAAAATTCTGATTTTTTACTTTTTCAAAATTATGAAGAAGAAGAAAAAAAATGATAATTCCCATCGATTACAAATTTGGAAATTGTGCTACTTAAAATGTAATATATATATATATATATATATATATATATATATATATATATATATATATATATATATATATATGAGTTAAATAAGTTTTAGGTCTCTCTAAATATAACGATTTTCAATTTTAGTCCCTCAAAAATTTTCCTTTAAGAATTGGTTCCTACAAGATTTTCCGTTTCAATGAATAGTCTCTGACATCAAATGGGAGTAACGGCGGCTGATGTGGCTGCGTCACGTGGCAATTTCTTTCATTTTTTATTTTTTATATTCATAAATTTAGAATTCGTAGCTAATTTGTAGCTAATTCGAAACCAATTCCTAGCTAATTCTGAAAATTGAGACTTTCTAAACCCAGTATTCGTAACTAATTCGAAACCAATTCGTAGCTAATTCTAAAAATAATTATCAATGACTAACACCAAATACTTGTAATATATTTAAAAATTATGAACATTATAATCATTGTGCTAGATGATATAAACTTGATTTCGTTGCATATTCATTCTGAATTATTTTATTTGGTTTTCCCTTTTCAGTTGGTTAGTCAAATCGCTCGCGCCGCGACTATTTTTCGAATCAACGAGGTTGATAATGTTGTTCTATGCATTTTCAATGTTGCTTTTATTAGTGTTATCATTATATGTTGCTGATATAGGGAACTGTTATTATTTTTTTTTTTATGTGTGTGCATAGGTGGTTGTGTTTGATAATAGAAGTAATACAGATAAAGATTATACAGTGGCGGAGAATTCAGATGATGAAAGTAGTTCGGCTTTTCTCATGCGGATTTTGCACTATCTTGAGACACCTCAATATCTGAGGAAGGTGTTTTTCCCAATGCATAACAGCTTAAGATTTGTGGTTTGGATTAATTTTCTTGCAGATGCATTTACTGAAGTTCGATTATGTTGTTGACTATTTGTTTAGTTCCTGCTTAATTTTAGTTGTTTGTATTGCTTTTTGCAGGGAATGTTGCCACCCCTTGATGCTCCACACCATTTGCGCAAACCCGAGTGGGGTCTGTATCGGGAAGGTATGACATTGTTTCTTTTAAAATTTTAAATTCCAGTAGTGGACGAAAGTGTCAAGAAAATTTATGGTAGAATGATTTAGTCTGCATCCTTAAATCAGTTTGAAATTTGAAATATGTTTAGGCATGGAGCAGTTGAGGGCCTTTAATTTGAACCACACATTGCATTCTAACGGAAGTTCGTAATTGCAAAGTAGCTATTAAAATTGCAGGAAAATTATACCATACAGCTACAAGGCTATAGATTATGCTAGTGAATATTAGGCAGCGAGGTACTAACAGAAGTATTGACAAAAATAGTGAAGTAAATGAGCATGAATGCATGAAAAAGAGATGAAATCCAGAATGAAATTATTGGGTAGAAAGTTGGAATTAGAACAAAACACCTAAAAAGAGAATGCCCTTTCTCTAAATGAGTATATAAAATTTGGTTTTTCTTGTGTCCAGTGGTGTTGAATAATTCATCGATCACCCCATGTTCTGGGATAATGTTTGGCTATTTACTTCTTGCTGTTGTAGATTCTCCCTAATGGATAGGTAAAATGTTGATGACCTTTTTTGTGTTGGTTGGCATTTACCAATGATTGGCACTGTTTGTTTCCAATTTGTGTAATCCTTTTCCTTTCTCAAGACTTAAGAAGGCTTCTTATTTGAACTAATTTAGAATGCAAAAAATAAAAAAACAGAATGTTAAATATCAATTGGTAGATATGTAGAAGAAAGATACAACGTTTGAATAGTTATACCGATTATGGAGCAATTGATAGTGAAAGTTGCTTCATGACATTTTCATCCTGATATATGGAGACAACTGGTGCATTTGCCCATGATGGTTGCCATGTCATCTTGAATGCCAGCTTATTACCAACCAAAGCATTAAGTGATAAGGGATATTCAAGAGGGTCGGTGACTCCGGCCTAATTGGAAAGGGGTAAATAAGAAAACATTAAACTATAAAGAAATCCCTGGTGATTTCCCTAAGAGGGAAGTACAAAATCAACCATAAACCTTAATCAAGTTGGCGGGCATTTGATCGACAGATATGTCCAAAAGTTGTGAATACTCACGGTCTCATAATACAAACATTGCACGACATCCACCACTTGCGACTTCAAGCAAAATCTTATACCTATTTATGCAAGTAAATTAGGACAATATATTACGGTATATCACATGAAATTTAAAACAAAAGCGTAAATGAAATTGTTACTGGTAAATTTCACTTTCAGTGTTATGGCCAACACCACAAATGTAAGGTGGTTTATGCGCCTTAGCAACTCTTGGAGATTCATGACATGCCTGGTAATACCAGCCCCCTTGGGATGCTCTTAGTTTGTCAGTCATTGCTACGGTAACACATTGAATGATCTGGTGGCAAGGTCAAATATAAATATAAGAAAAAAATATGTATAAGTAATGAATATAAATAAATAAAAAATTAAAACGAACACGGAAGAGTAGGTGTTACATCTTAAAGTTGAATAATTTGAGTCAGAGGAAGAACAACGACCTTTTACATGAATTTGTCGTAAGGTGTAAGTTAAGAACTTCCTGTAGTCTGAGACCAGTTATGTGAATGTGTTGTCAAACTTTGACACGATCCTTGATTGGCTACCATTTTTGGGATCCTATGTTCAAAAACAAATCAAAGGAACTGGCACGCCGCAAACGCACGACTAATGTCAGAGTAGTAAAAAGAATGTCGAACCACAAGGACCAATGGTTAACTACCAGTTTCTATTTTATCGATGTAAATCTAGAGCAATCGAAAGGTTGGAAACAGACAAACTTAAGTGAAAAAGCACTTAATCTAAAACAACTTATTTGAATAAGCACTTTTGAAAATAACTTAAATGAGTAAAATTTGGAAAATTAATCAAAACAAGCAGGATTTAGGGTCATAATCCCTTACTCTAACATCTCTATATGATTAAATTAGTCATGCTACAAGGATTTTCAAGCGAATTATAGAAAAAAAATAGATTTTGTAGATAACAATTGCTTTCGCCAGCGTGTTATCTTGGTTTCGATAAATAATTCGCCAGCTTTCGCTTATTCGAAGTTATTTATCAAAACCTCATTATTATCACGCAGTTTATTACGATGGAACATTTCTCAACCTCTTCCGAGTACTTTCGTAACATCGGAATCGGTTGTTTAAAAATCCGTTTTCGGGTATTGATACAAGTCCTTTCGGAACATTATCAATGCCTAAGAACTTTTCACTTTCGTAACAAAGTTAGGTAAAAACTCAGACTTTCAAAATAAAAACGGTTCAATCCCTGTATCATATAAAGATTATCATATAGAGAGTCATGAGTTAGGTCTCATGTCCCTTAATCCTTAAGGGACTACTCACTCATGGTGATTGGTGAGAAACGACATAAAAAAAGAAATCATACAATTCATAATCATAATAATAACAAAAATGAAAGGAATAGAAAAACAATTGGAATAACCTGAATAAAATTACTTGCAATAGATGAAGGGAAAAAGGAAGGATCCAAGTGCTCCAAGGAGACTTTTACAGAAAAATGAAACTTGCAGTAGAAAAAGCGTAGTAAAAATTTGATCCCTCAACTCTTTTCTAAAAGAGTTTTATATAATTAATAAAAAACATGAAAATAAAAATATTCATTTCCTTGTTACACCAAATCTCTCAAAACTTCTATGTGGCAGAGATCTCAATCCACAGCAAAGCACACCTAGAAAGGAAACAAAAAGTTGATTTTTCGCACTCCTATTACGGGCCGTAACACGCGTTACGGGCACCCATAACAGGCCTCAGGTTTTTGGCTCAGGCACACAAAAAGGGGTCTTCAGGCTGCAAGCTGTTACGGGCCGTAACATGCGTTACCAACACCCGTAAGAGACCCCTGGTGTTTGTACTAGGGACTTCCAGTTTTTGTGCTTTTCTTCGTTTTTCACTGTATTTGATCGATTTTTCTTCCGGTACGATCATATGGACCTGAAAATGACAGAAACATAATACCAAGACATAAAATGTAGAAAAAGTAAGGAAAAGTATGTGAAACATAATGAAATGATACGAAAAAATGCTAATAAAAGCGATACAAAACACACTTATCAAACTCCCCAAACTTAGATCGTTGCTTGTCCTCAAGCAACAAATCTTGCATAACATATTTTTGAACCAAGCAATGCATTTCAAATGAGAAACTTATGAGGATAAATCGTGTCGATACTAATGGGAGTTCTTGTTCTGATCAACTAGTCTTAGTTCTTTCGGTAATCATCCGTTAACGAAAGTATTTCAAGAACACAAACCACGGTGAAACCACGAACCAAGATACCCCTTTCAGCCACCTCTCCAACTACGCTTTGGGCTTGAGTCTCTTTTTCGATTTTTCTCCCCCTTTTGTTCGGACAATCGGTTTAAGTCATTCAAAATTATTTTTCTTCACACGCTTAAGGTTGATTAAAAGCATTTATTCTCTAGGCGTCATTTTGCTATCTTTCTTTTTACGCACATTGGCGTTTTATTTGTCCACTTTGGGACGACAATTGGAACTCAACCGTCGTTGGGCTAAGTAACCGAGTGAGGGTTACCCAACTTAGAATTACAATTGTCTTTATTGGTTTTATTCATTTTTTTTCTTTTTCGGTGCCTTGATATTTATTTCTCAACCAACCTTACTTATGCGAATCTTTAAATCAAGTCGGACTGCCAAAATAAACTACTGGGGGGGGGGGTACTTTTCAAATATGAGTACTATGGCATAAATCTACGTGTTGGACTCGTGTCCTTACTCCGGGAGACCTAGGATGTTCGAGTCATACTTAAGTTTTTGAACTTTCTCGAAGTCCCTATACCTAGCCTCTCTTCCCTCGAACTCTATATACTTTCTCAACACTCTCTAAAATCAAAAGCATTCAAATGAAATCAAAAAAATCGGTCCTAGTCCGGGGTGAAATTCAACAGTAGTTTTGGATTATTGAAGGGAAAAACATAAAAACATAAGCAAATAACAATAAGAAATAAAAACTAAAAAGCAGGTAAAGACCCCCCCCCCCCCCCCCAAAAAAAAACTTAAGCCAAACATTGTCCTCAATGTTTTAGCAAAAGAAAGGGAGGGGGAACTCACAGGGAACCTCACTGAGGAGGTGGAGGAAACTGTAACATTATACGTTGCATCATCTCTTGCACACTGTCCAGAAGTGTGCCTTGCCGATTTTGCTCTCCTCTCATGTCATCCAAGATTGTGGCCTGGCGGGCTTGCTCTCCTCGCCTGCCTCGAATTTCATTCTGAACCCAATCCCACCTATCTTGGCTTTGTGTTAAAGCACCCGTTTCAGTGTAGGTAGGACGGGGAGGCAGGCCGGAGTCATCTTGCATTGAGGTACCTACATCAACATTAGTAAAAACAAGGTCTTCGTCCTCCTCAGAATTATTCGGAGAGTCGGAGACCACAGTGTATAACCAGTTCCTCTTCACATCAACATGTGATTTCCTCGGGTTTGGAAGGTCTAGGATAGCCACGCTGCCCATCATCACCTAGTAGGTGCTACCACCCTCCCAGTGAATCATACCTTGGTGGACTAAGGATTCCATGTCCACTTTGGTTTTTCCTGCAACCATAGTGTCTGCCTCAGAGCGGAAAACAAGCCCAAGGTGTTCGGCGATCAAAGTGATCATGCCGCTCACCGATATATCACGTGTAGAAACTTTAGCAACACTACCTAAATGATAAGCCGCAAAGGCGGCAACATTGAGAAAATCATTTTTAATCATAGAAAACATGAAAACTAATTCTCGTTGGGAAGCAACACCTGTAGAGTCATCGCGACCAAACAAAGAATAAGCCAAGGCCTTTTGCAAGTACCTAAAGGTAGGATTATGAATCCTTGAGGCCTTGGCATTAGCCGCAGAATAATCATTACGCCCAGTTATAGCGTACCAAAAGCTAGTGAAATCAAACCCTTGGGCGACATCTCCGGGTCCATCGGTAGGAAGTCGGAGAATTTCCCCCAAATCTTTGACGCTCAGCACGAGGTCTTGATTCATGAGTCAGAAGTAGAGGGTTCCGAAATAAACCCTCACACCATCCTGCCATTTTTTATCAAGCTTAAAATTGAGGGAGCTCAAAAATTCGAGCTTAATACGCTGATAGGTGGGAGTATCCCTCAGCATAAAATCTAGCAGACCAATATTATTCAGCAATCTATCTATTTCAGTTTTTAAGCCTAGAGTAGTAAGAGTTTGCTCACAGAGATACCTGGTTGGAACAATTTTCCACTTGGTGAGAACTTTGTATCGCTCCGCTTGTTTGTCATCTGCGAAGACGATACCATGGACGTTTGTGCCTCGGGTGCTTCCTCTCTTTTTGGGCCTTGATGATTCACCGACTTCCTTCCCTTGGATGTTCCTCTTTGAAGCCATGAGAGAAATTCGAGAAAAAAATTCTTTGAGAATTTGTGGAAAAAGAACCCGGATTATGGATGAAGGGGTTGAATGGTATAGGTTTTGTGAAGGGAGTATGGGGTTTTGGGTAGTGTAGGGGGTAAAGGTTGGAGCTTTTGATGGAGCTTCAATGGAGGTTTTTTAGAAGTTTTTGAGAGAATGGGAGAGAGAGAGAGAGAAGGGTTAGAGAATTTGAAAAAGGTAGGGGATTATCGTGGTTTATGAGATTTTAATGAGATGAAAGAGAAAGTGGGAGGGTGGTTGAATTTAAAAAAAATGAATTTTTTTTCGCTGCAACGCATTACGGGCGGCCGTAATGCGTTGCGGGTTTTTGTATGAGAAAGGGTATTGGGGTCTGGGGTGCATTACGGGCCGTAATTCCTGTTACGGTCGACCGAAATGCACCATGGGTTTTTGTGTGGGAAAGTGTATTTTGGGGAAGTGATGCATTACGGGTCGTAATGCCCATTACAAGCGGCCATAATGCACCACGAGTTTTACTATGGGATTTCCCCTCATTGTGTAAATCATCACCACAATATGGGTAATCCATCATGCCTCATTAGTCTCCCCAAAGATGGGTGAGCATCCACTACAATCAAAATTAGGGTTTCAGGTCCCCCTCTGAGCCTTAGGCAAATGATCAATCAAGGAATGACATGATCTTCAACTTGTCTAACCTCTCAAATACCCATAAAGGATCAAGAGGACTCCCACTTCAGGGATTAAGCACAAGGCTGCAACATTCTGAGTGGATCAAGCCTCAAGATCAACAATGTCACCAAATTAAGGTTTTGGTCGACCAGGGCCTCCAGATGGAAATTTTCCTTTGGGCATGAGCCAATGCTTCAAAGTATAACCTATGATGCCCCAAGGGACATCATGAACCCAATCATCAAGTTAATTTTGCTTTAGGGGATGCATTAATAAAAAAATCAGGAATTAGGGTTTCTTGACATAATTCACCCCTAAATTGACTTTTGGGACAAAACATGAGCCAAGGCCTCAAGAGAGGATTTGAGGGTCTCTAATAAACCACATTGATCCATTTGTAACAATGGATTGATACAAGAAACTTGAGCAACAAGTCTCAATTTCATCAGAACCACAATTAGGGTTTCACGAGAAAAGTCAACTGTACCTTTGACTTTTGACCAGGACATGCTCCCAAATCCTAGGACATGATTCAATACACCCTATAACACCTATGAAATCAATCCATCAAGTTTGATTTAGGTCAAGGACTTGATTTCATAGAGGATCGCACAGTTTGTAATTCATCTGACAAAACGTCAACTGTGCACAAAAGTCAACTTTGACTTTTTGAGATTTTTCACAATTATGGTTCTTTGACCCTAAAATGATGTTAATGTGTGATTTGGATCATCATTCATCAAGAAAAATCAAGAAAATTGGGATAACTTGTAAAATGGGTAACCATAAAAACTTAGAAATTTTCTAAGTTATGGAATGAAGTGACTACGGTACCAACTTTGAGGATCATAACTCCTAAACCACAAGACCATTTTTCCCTATTCAAAGCTGGATTTGTAGCTCTCATGGCCCTCTACAAAAGTTGAAACTACACCTCATTCCAATTCATCATGGATTTTGAGTTATGGAATGATCAAAATGGCTGAAAACATGAAATGCCACTTTTTCCAACACTTGGTGAAATTTTCACTAAGTCAGAATCTGCCTTCACTTTTTTTCCAAATGTAGGGGCATTTTTCACTTGGATCCAAAAAGTATCAAAACCAACTATGATCAAACAATTGTTGTATCATACGAGGGCTTTCCAAAATGACAAAGAACATCACCAAACTCAACTTAAGCCATGAGATATGACCATGCCAATATGCCTTGCTGAAAGAGATTCAGTTGCTACAGAGTGGTGATACTTCTTCTTCTCCAGAAACCCTAGCCGTCGAAAATCGCACCGGAAATCGTCAGACTCAAAGAAGAGAGAGAAACGTCGAATATTTGTATTAATAATAATAATAATAATTCTTCTTATTATTATTATTATTATTATTAGGCTTAAATGCACTTTTAGTCCCTCTATTTTGAAGTTTTTTAAAATTTAGTCCTCCTATTTTAAAAACCAATTTTTTGGTCCATAAAGTTTACCTCACTTGGGATTTTCATGGTCCCCCTCCACGTGACTGTCTGATTAATGACATGGCACATGAGCTGGACTTCCACGTCATGATTTTTGAATTTTTTATTTCACAATATTTAATTTTAATATTAAAAAAACAATTTTAATTTAAATAATGACTAGGATGATTTTTTATTAATTTATTAATATTTTTTAATTAATAAATTAATTTAATTTAATTAATTAACTACTTTATTAAATTAATTTTTTAATATTAAATAAATTAGATTAGTGAAATTAAAATTTTGAACACAGGCCCATTTCATTGCCCAATAACCCAATCAATTAACAAGGTTGTGTTGGTTAGCTTATATAAACACTAAAACTAATTGACATTAAAACAATGAGGGACTTGCAATGGAACCTTTTACAACTATCTTATATTGGAGTCTCTCATAATATCTACCAAACAACAATAATCAATATCACTTTTTTTATTCAAATGAATTTTATCCAGTAGAACAAGAAAAAATGGAAGGGAATGAAAATAATAGTATGGTGTTGTACCAAACAACAATAATCAACGTCACTTTATTTACCCTTGTTTTTCATTTGTTTTTCACTTGAAAATAATAGTTCATCATGTTGTACCAGCCCAGATGGAAATTATTCTAATATATGAAATTCCATTAATCTGCAAAAGATGATGATGTTGTAAGCTTTTTCTATATTCATGATTTTTATAATCATAATTCTAATATATGAAATTCCATTAAGCTTTTTCTATATGAAATTCATATTTTGCAAAACAAGTATTTATATCTCAATCAAGTAGATGATACATACAAGAATCTTATGGCACAGGTATTGATGAATCCATCCCCATGAGAAAATAGCAGAAAACAGGGGATTTAAAACTAGCTATAATGGTGCAGCTATGTAGTAACTATCTTCAACAAAGTAAATAAATCAATAATCTACATTTTAGTTGCAGGAGGAAACACTTTAGTTGCACAATCACCACACTGCGATAATGGTGCTACTATTGTTTTGAATTTATTCCCTTTCAATTACATTTGCAGGCAGTATTATTTGACACTACTAATACTAGATTTATGAAGTGAGAATTTTTCTTTCCTTATTAGTATTACCCTTAAAATGCAGACAATATGGTTTTGAATTTATTCATGGAGAATATATGGTGTATGTATGTGTTCATAGCTTGTAGTGCATTTGCAGCTTGAATTGTTATTATTGTTTTGATGTTTGTAGGTCTGGGATTGAAAATACACGTGATAGGCAACAATGGTAGTTCTTTGGCAGCTTTTGTTCCTCTCTTGGTTGATTTTTTGGCAGACTTTATGTCCCACATTGTTTTCTTCAAAGAAAACATTAGTGTTTATATATTAGAAACAAACGTAATATGGTATACAATACTGGGTTGAATAATTCGGCTTACCTTAATGTAAAAAATTATTCTCTTAAATTAAATATTATAAAAATATGTGATGTATTAATATATGATTTTCAAAAAAAAAATCATTAAATAATTAAAAATGATTTTAAAGAAATGAAATAAAATTATTAATTAATTAAAAAATTCGTTAATTAATTAAAAAAATATAAAAATAATAAAATAACCAGTCATCATTACCAACTCATCAATAATAATTTTTTTATCACAATCATCACTGCCACATCATCAAAAGTGAAGGGGGACCAACTAAATCCCAAGTGATGTAAAGTTTGGAGACTAAAAAGCTGGTTTTTAAAATGGGGGGACTAAATTTTTAAAAACTTCAAAATAGAGGGACCAAAAGTGTATTTAAGCCTTATTATTATTATTATTATTATTATTCATAACGAAATTACTATACATTAAATTAATAATAATAGTTATTGATTTATCATGTTTATTTACTTATATATTTATTATTTATTTTCACTTATCTAATAATTGCTATATTTCTTATTATTATTTAATTTGTAAAATCAATTTAAACTCAAAGATAAAATTCTAAATTGTTATAAAGATATAAAATAATAAGGCTAAAATAAAACCGTTTTTATTTTTAAATTTCAAATAAATTAAATAATAAAAATTATTAATATTAATATTATTATTACTAACTTATTTATTATACATATACTTAATAACAATTACTTAATTTACAGACTCATAAAAATAATTTGGATGGTAATTACAAATTAATAAACAAGAAACTTATAAAGATAAAATATTTTTGGTTTTTAAATTACAAATAATTTTAGAAAATTATTGTAATTATTATTATTATTCATTACTAAGTTACTATACATAAAATTAATAATAATTATTATTCTATTTGTCACAATTTATTGTGTCTATCTACTAATTATTATATTTATTATTATTTATTTTGTAACATCAATTTATTTATTATTGAATTTATAACAAATCAAAAATTGTCTATTACACTGTCTCTAATTTTAACCCTTTAAATTTTAAAATAATCCATTAAAATTCCATCCAAAAAGATAAATTTCATAAAATTTCAAATTTCAAAAAAATGTTTTTACTTTTTTCTAAAAAAAATAGAATAAATACTCATAAAAATGAAAAACTTACACTGTATCTACAAATATTATCAAAATATCCTTATAAAAAAGTCCTTACAAAAAATATCATTATTTTAGTATTTTCCCAATCTTTTAATTATACTATATTCTATAATAAACTTATGACCATAAAATCATTTATATATTCTATAATTTTATAATTTTTCAATTAATAAATTTAAGATTTAAAAACTCTTTAAATTCTTAAATCTTTTAAAAAAATGAGTAAACACATTGAATTCTAAAACTACTCAGTAAAATAATCCTTCCAATTGAAGAATATTTTTTCATGAACACAAATTATTTTTTAATTGAAGACATTAAAAACTTCAAAACTCAAAAAATTACTTTTCAATTTTGAAATAAATTAATAAAAATATATAATCATACAAATAAAAATAAAAATGATGATAAAATTTAAATTTAAACTTTTAAAATGTTATTATTATTATTATTATTAATATTATTATTATTATTATTATTATCTCTGTTACAATAAATAAAATTAATAAAAATAATTACTATATTACTATTTATTTAGTATATATATTCTATACATCTACTTATTAATATTTTATTAATAACAGTTATTATTCTTCAATTTCTATAAATAAGTATTTGAGTTTTTATTACAAATTAAAAACTTATTAACTTTAAAAAATCATAATAATAATAATAATTATTATGTCAGTTACTATTATAATTATTATTCTTATTTCAGTTATTAAAGTGATTTGTCTCTTATAAAAAGGAACAGAGGTAGTATAATATAAGTTGTTGGTGTAAGCCCTAGAGGCCAATACTTTTGGTACTTGTATCGAATTATTTATTAATAATAAAAGGCATTTCTTTATTATGTTTGTTTTTCCAAAATGATAAAGTCCCTAGAATAGCTAGTTCGTTTAATGAAACATTAAGTATGACTTAATCATGAGATTCCATTAAACATAAGGACACTATTCTTAAAGCATCCATAGTCGAGCTTTAATGTGAAATGGGATAGCCTTAAAGCATTAAGACTATTATGTAGATAGACTGATGATCACATCTCATGGATCATGGATAAGGAGTTATCAAGTCTTGACATAGGTATGAATATTAGGAGTAATATTTATACTGGATTGACCCACTATGAGAGTACTACATAGAATGTTATGCAAAGTGTCATAAGTTACTCTCATGGTAATAGTGGTGTATACCACCCTTCGACCTGAAACTACTATGTGCCCTAGATGTAGAGTCAAGTACTTTATTACTGATCAAACATTGTCCGTAACTGGATGATCATAAAGACAGTTGATGGGTACTTCACAAAGCATGCTGAGGGACATGAGTAGCCTAGATGGAATTTGCCCATCCTGCATAACAGGATAAATGTCTAAGGGCCCAATATTGAACTGGACAAGGATGACACGGTATATGTCTTGTGTTCAATATAGACATAGGGGCAAAAGGGTAATTGTACACACAAGTACTATCACAAAAGGTTTTGTCAGATCACATGACAATTTTGTGACTTGGGTAGCAGTGATGTGTTGCTAGATACCGCTCACTGTTTATTATGTTAAATACATGATTTAATATAATCGCCAACGTCGCGAAATCCTACAGGGTCACACACATAAGGACAGTTGGAGAAGAGATAGAGTAAATAAGGAACACCGTAAGGTACGTTGCACTTGAATGGAATACGGAATATGGTAAGGTACCATGTAATATAATAATAGTTATTATTATATTTATAATAGTTATAAAATATAATAATAATAATAATAAAATTATATTTATTATAATAATAGTTATTATAATAATATAATAATAATAAAATTATATTTATAGTTATTATAATAATAATACAATTATATTTATTATAATAATAGTTATTATAATAATATAATAATATTGAGTTGGGCTTTTAGCTTTTAGCCCACACAAGTAGTTCTATAAATAGAACCCTTGTGCAAAAGCTCAATGAAGTTGTTGTTGAAACCCTGGCCGTATTCTATTTTTCCTCTCCCTCACTCAAAACCTTCAATCGTTATCAGCTAGCACTGTGACTGAGTAGAGGCGATGTTCATCATACAACGCTCGTGATCATCCATAGATTTGGAATCAAAGGTTTCATCGCCACAAAAGGTAACCTTACTATCACATATCATGATCTCTCGTAAGGATCTCTAAAGGGAAATTTTTGTTTTCCGCTGCGTTTAGATCGCAAATTTCCCTTCAGTGGTATCAGAGCCACTTACGAAACCATGAGTCTGGTAATTGTTTATTTTCTGTCATTTTTGTTTTAATTGGATTAAAACACGTAAATATTAAATCAAATCCAGATATTGAATTTTTTGGCATCAAATTATGTACGGTTTAGATTATTGATATTGACTATGCTTCGGAATCCGACAATAGTATGGTGAAGCAGCGATATGTCAATCGTCCATAAGTTACACATATATGATCGATCTAATTCATATGTGATATGATTAACTTTGATGCAAATATGGTATATTGGATATACTATTTTATTTCGTTAGTTCAAATCATGTAATGATTATCATTCGATTGAGCGATCTGTGGTTATCTGCTTCGGAATCCGACTTTAGTATGGTGAAGCGATAGCATACGGATCAATCATACTGAATTATTGATCATGGTGTTTTAATGGTATGAAATTGTTGCATCAAGGTTTATGACGGTACAAGGGTTGCGCCGTCAAAGAGGTTTACGATCAAAAGTCACGCGTTCTGTTAGCGTGACAGTTTCCATTTTCGTTAGCGTGACGGTCGTCATGGCAAGCGTGACGGTCGTCATGGAAACTGTGACGGTCGTCACAAGCAGTATGACGGCGCAATTGTTGCATCAAGCTTTAGGTCATGCATTCTGAATGTGTGACGGTCGTCATGTGATGTGTGACGGTCGTCATAGGCACAAAACTTGTGACGGTCGTCATTGGAGTTGTGACGGGCGTCATGGACATTGGACGGCGCAAGGGTTGCGTCAATGATGTCTGCAGTAATAATAAAAGTGTTTATTATTATTTTGCTGAAATTTAATTTGATTTATTTAATTAACAGGATTTAAATTAATAATAATAAAATTTATTTATTATTTTTCTTGTGGTGATCAGTTATGGCCTTAGTTTTTTTTTTCTTTGTTTTGGATTTTATAAATACGACCTGCGTGTCGTGCCTCTCTCATATTCTCATCATGTAACTTCTTTTCTCATCTCACTCCCTCGTATGTAAAACGAGTTTCCTTTATGTAATGTATTGTTATGAAGAAAGAGAAGACTACAAAACAAAGAAGGACAGCCTTGGAGATCTTGCTTGGAGAAGTGAAGATCGTTATTAGGTTTAGCTTAAGTTCTCTCATTGGCTTGGGAGAACAATTGCGCTAGGGGCCATAACTGTTTCATTTGTATGTATGTATGTTGATATATATTGTATGCATGTGTGAGGAACGATTTATATGATAAATAAGCCGGTGAGATCAAACTAATTAAAAATCCCTCAAAACAAAATATTAAGTTTTTGCTTTCCAAGTTTTAGAACTCATCAAGACTAGTATCGAATATTGTAGGTTTCGCCTAACGCGAGGTGCATGTTCTATATTAGTAAGGTGCGATGGGATAATTGTAATATCCAATTTCTAAAATAATGGGTCAAACTTAACTAAACAAAATATAATAAGATTATATGCGTTTAGAAGCAAGAGTCGGGAATAGTCCATATGATGGATTGGAATAAGGAGTTATTCACCCAACTGAAACATTCGAGAATTGTATTGGATACAATTGGAAGGAGTTCCTACCTAAATAGCTAAGTTTTGTGTAATCAGCCTAGCGTTGACTTAAAACAAAGTGAAATATGGATCTCGATCCACTAGAAAATCTTCCAACGGGATTTTTCGAATCAAATGATGAGGGTCATTTGGTTTGAGTAAAATAGTGGAAGCATATTTAATTAAAGGCCTAATTGAATATGTTATGATACTTATATTTTTCCATTTTGTAGATTACCATGACAACAAACACATCTAATAACATTTTACGAACAATTCTGGATAAGGAAAAATTGTCTGGGACAAATTTTCTGGATTGGCACCGAAATCTGAGGATTGTCCTCAAACATGATAAAAAGCTGTATGTCTTAGAGACACCTGTCCTGATGAGGAACCTCCTAGTTCTGCTCCTAAGGCTGAAAGAGATGCTTATAAGAAGCATGTCGATGATGCCAATGAAACTGCTTGCCTCATGCTGGCTACCATGAATTCTGAATTGCAAAAGCAACATGAAAACATGGCAGCGTTCGATATGATCGAACATCTGAAAATGCTCTATCAAGAGCAGGCAAGGCATGAAAGGTTTGAAGTTTCAAAAGCCCTTTTTCAAGCCAAGCTTTCTGAGGGAACCCCAGTAGGTCCCCATGTACTCAAGATGATTGGGTATGTGGAGAATCTTGAAAGATTGGGATTTTCCCTAAAAAAGGAGCTTGCGACTGATTTGATCCTGCAATCGTTGCCGGAAAGCTTCGGTTAATTTGTCCTTAATTTCAACATGAATGACATGGACAAAACTCTTCCTGAATTGCTAAGCTTGTTAAGAACTGCTGAGCAAAACCTGAAGACAAAAGGGAAATCCATTCTGATGGTCAGTAATGGAAAGAAACAGAACAAAAGGCCCACCAAGCAGGTTGGTAAATGGAAAGGCAAGGAAGTTGCCAAACCCAAACATACTACCCTTGCTTTGAAGCCTAGTGGAGGTATAGCAAAGGAGGGCAGTTGCTTCTATTGAGGTAAGACCGGACATTGGAAGAGAAACTGCCCAAAGTACCTGGAAGATAAGAAGAATGGAGTGATGACTCCGACTTCAGGTATTTTTGTTATAGAAATAAATTTATCTACTTCTGCATCATGGGTATTAGATACTGGATGTGGTTCTCACATTTGTACCAATGTACAGGGACTAAAAAGGAGTAGAGATTTGGCAAAAGGTGAAGTCGACCTACGAGTTGGAAATGGAGCAAAGGTTGCTGCTTTAGCCGTAGGAACTTATGTTTTGACTTTACCTAGTGGTTTAATAATTCAGTTAGAGAACTGTTATTATGTACCTGCAATTAGCAGGAATATTATTTTCGTTTCTTGTTTGGACAAGTTTGGTTTTTCATTTATAATAAAGAACAATTGTTGCTCTATTTATTTGAATGATATATTCTATGCTACTGCACAAACGAACAATGGATTATATGTCCTTGATCTTGAAATGCCAATTTATAACATTAATACTAAAAGGATGAAACCTAACGAGTTAAATCCAAGTTACCTTTGGCATTGTCGCTTAGGCCATATAAATGAGAAACGCATCTCCAAACTCCATAAAGATGGACTATTGGACTCTTTTAATTATGAATCATATGATACATGCAGATCTTGTTTAATTGGAAAGATGACAAAGTCCCCATTCACAGGAAAAGGTGAAAGGGCTAATGATCTTTTGGCCCTCATACACACTGACGTATGTGGACCACTGAACATACCAGCCAGAGGAGGTTTTCAATACTTCATCACATTTACCGATGATTTTAGTAGATATGGTTATGTCTATTTAATGAAACACAAATCTGAATCCTTTGAAAAGTTCAAGGAATTTAAGAATGAAGTACAAAACCAACTGGGTAAGAATATTAAAACTCTTTGATCAGATCGAGGCGGTGAATATTTAAGCCTATAGTTTGATGACCATCTAAAAGAGTGTGGGATTCTATCCCAACTCACTCCTCCTAGAACACCACAATGGAATGGTGTATCTAAGAGAAGAAATTGAACCTTGTTAGACATGGTCCGATCCATGATGAGTCATGCCGATCTTCCAAACTCCTTTTGGGGACATGCACTACTGACAACAGCTCACACACTTAACCGTGTTCCATCCAAAAAGGTTGAAAAGACACCATATGAAATATGGAGTGGTAAGAAACCACATATGTCTTACATGAAGATTTGGGGCTGTGAAGTTTATGTAAAATGACAAATTTCAACTAAGCTTAAGCCCAAATCTGACAAATGCTTATTTTTGGGGTATCCTAAAGAAACAAGAGGGTATTACTTCTACAATCCTTCTGAGGGCAAAGTGTTTGTCGCTCGAACTGGAGTTTTCTTGGAAAGGGACTTTATTTCTAAAGGAATCAATGGGAGGAAAGTAGAGCTTGAAGAAATTTAAGAATCACAAAGCATTGATACACCTATGGAGGAATTAGAGCAGGAACCACAAGTAGTTGTGGAAGAGCAACCTGCTCAAGTAGAATAAGACCAGCGTAGGTCGAGCAGGATAGGTCACCAACCAGAGAGATATGGATATCTCATAAATGATCAAGGTGAAGTATTACTCATGGATCAAGATGAGCCTGTAACCTATCAAGAGGCCATAACTGGTCCTGAGTCTGAGAAGTGGCTAGAAGCCATGAAATCTGAAATGGATTCCATGTACACAAACCAGGTTTGGACCTTGGTAGAGCCTCCTGTAGGAATTAATCCTATAGGATGCAAGTGGGTCTTCAAAAAGAAGACTGACATGGATGGTAAGGTACATACCTATAAGGCAAGACTGGTTGCTAAAGGTTATAAACAAATTCATGGTGTAGACTATGATGAAACCTTTTCACCAGTTGCAATGCTTAAATCTGTTCGGATTTTACTTGCTATCGCTGCATATCATGATTATGAAATATGGCAGATGGATGTCAAGACTGCTTTCCTTAATGGGAATCTTCTTGAGGATGTGTACATGACACAACCTGAAGGATTTGACATACCCGAAGAAGCCCAAAAGATATGCAAGTTACAGCAATCAATCTACGGATTAAAGCAAGCTTCCAGAAGCTGGAATCTTCGTTTTGATGAAACTGTAAAACAATATGGATTCATAAAGAATGAAGATGAGCCTTGTGTCTACAAGAAGGTTAGTGGGAGCATAATCGTTTTCCTGGTATTATATGTAGATGACATATTACTCATTGGAAACGATATCCCTACCTTGCAACAAGTAAAAGCTTGGTTAGGGAAATGCTTTTCTATGAAGGACCTTGGTGAAGCAGCCTATATATTAGGAATCAGGATCTATAGAGATAGATCACAAAAACTGCTTGGTCTAAGTCAGAGTACATACATAGACAAAGTGTTGAGACGCTTTAATATGCATGATTCCAAGAAAGGATTCATACCTATGCAACATGGCCTATGTCTATCAAAAACACAATCCCTTTCAACAAAGGAAGAAAGGGATCGCATGAATAACATTCCATTTGCATCTGCAATAGGATCTATCATATATGCCATGTTATGTACTCGACCAGATGTCTCGTATGCTTTAAGTGCAACGAGTAGGTACCAATCTGATCCTGGTGATGCTCACTGGGTAGCTGTCAAGAATATCCTTAAGTACTTGAGAAGGACTAAGGACTCATTCTTGATATATGGAGGTCAGGAAGAGCTCGCGGTAATTGGTTACACCGATGCTAGCTTCCAAACAGATAAGGATGACTTTAGATCGCAATCTGGTTATGTGTTCTGCCTAAATGGTGGCGCTGTGAGCTGGAAAAGTTCAAAGCAAGAAACAGTTGCTGATTCTACAACCGAGGCCGAGTATATTGCTGCCTCAAATGCAGCGAAGGAACCTGTTTGGATCAAGAAGTTCATTAGTGAACTTGGCATAATCCCTAACATTGTGGACCCCATTGATCTCTATTGTGATAACAATGGTGCTATCGCACAAGCTAAGGAGCCTAGATCTCACCAACGATCCAAACACATACTTAGACGTTATCATCTCATTTGAGAGATAATAGATCGTGGAGTGACAATATTGCTGACCCACTAACAAAACCTCTTGCACAGCTGAAGCATGATGGTCATACTAGATCTATGGGTATTAGGGGTATGCCTGATTGGCTCTAGTACTAGTGGGAGATTGTTGGTGTAAGCCCTAGAGGCCAATGCTTTTGGTACTTGTATCGAATTATTTATTAATAATAAAAGGCATTTCTTTATTATGTTTATTTTTCCAAAATGATAAAGTCCCTAGAATAGCTAGTTCGTTTAATGAAACATTAAGTATGACTTAATCATGAGATTCCATTAAACATAAGGACACTATTCTTAAAGCATCCATAGTCGAGCTTTAATGTGAAATGGGATAGCCTTAAAGCATTAAGACTATTATGTAGATAGACTGATGATCACATCTCATGGATCATGGATAAGGAGTTATCAAGTCTTGACATAGGTATGAATATTAGGAGTAATATTTATACTGGATTGACCCACTATAAGAGTACTACATAGAATGTTATGCAAAGTGTCATAAGTTACTCTCATGGTGATAGTGGTGTATACCACCCTTCGACCTGAAACTACTATGTGCCCTAGATGTAGAGTCAAGTACTTTATTACTGATCAAACATTGTCCGTAACTGGATGATCATAAAGACAGTTGATGGGTACTTCACAAAGCATGCTGAGGGACACGAGTAGCCTAGATGGAATTTGCCCATCCTGCATAACAGGATAAATGTCTAAGGGCCCAATATTGAACTGGACAAGGATGACATGGTATATGCCTTGTGTTCAATATAGACATAGGGGCAAAAGGGTAATTGTACACACAAGTACTATCACAAAAGGTTTTGTCAGATCACATGACAATTTTATGACTTGGGTAGCAGTGATGTGTTGCTAAATACCGCTCACTGTTTATTATGTTAAATACATGATTTAATATAATTGCCAACGTCGCGAAATCCTACAGGGTCACACACATAAGGACAGTTGGAGAAGAGATAGAGTAAATAAGGAACACCATAAGGTACGGTGCACTTGAATGGAATACGGAATATGGTAAGGTACCATGTAATATAATAATAGTTATTATTATATTTATAATAGTTATAAAATATAATAATAATAAAATTATATTTATTATAATAATAGTTATTATAATAATATAATAATAATAAAATTATATTTATAGTTATTATAATAATAATACAATTATATTTATTATAATAATAGTTATTATAATAATATAATAATATTGAGTTGGGCTTTTAGCTTGTAGCCCACACAAGTAGTTCTATAAATAGAACCCTTGTGCAAAAGCTCAATGAAGTTGTTGTTGAAACCCTGGCCATATTCTATTTTTCCTCTCCCTCACTCAAAACCTTCAATCGTTATCAGCTAGCACTGTGACTGAGTAGAGGCGTTGTTCATCATACAACGCTCGTGATCATCCATAGATTTGGAATCAAAGGTTTCATCGCCACAAAAGGTAACCTTTCTATCACAGATCATGATCTCTCGTAAGGATCTCTAAAGGGAAATTTTTGTTTTCCGCTGCGTTTAGATCGCAAATTTCCCTTCATAAGCAACTTAATATTTTTCCAAAAACAAAACAAAATCTCTCTCTCATTCACAACAAATACTACTAATTCTTCACTATTCATCCAGCAAAATAGGAAATTTTATATGTGTATGTACATGTTGTAATACCCCGTATTTATAACTTTCAACAGCTATTCACCGAATTCTAAATCTCTGATTCACTCGAGAACTCGGTAAAAGCATCAGAGAGAAGAATCGTAGATCCAGATCTAGATCTACGTCAGGTGTCGATCAGATACACGGGATCCTCCTTCAGGTATCATATGATTTTCACTTGATGCACCGAGGTCTCTTCTAGCTAAATTAAAGGACATAAGGTCGCCAAGTGTGCCCGAGGAAAAATACCCCAAATTATGGTTGCTAGAAGACTGGTCGACAATAGTTCTAGATTTGCCGACCAACATAGTCATTCCAATGGAAAGATTGAACGAGAAGAGTGGTTTGAGCCCCAACTGGATGGCAAAGGCTCTCAAGGAACATCGTCCGCATATGACCGTCCTCTTAGGTCCAAGAGGGATCCAGCCACCGGATCAGATATCCCGTAAGCGAGACATCATCCACTGAGTGACCAGATAAATACCCACTCTGAGTTAGCATGGGAGTCGTGATGTTTTGGCTTAAGTCATCATAAAGCATCCACCAGAACATTTCAACAATGGCAACTTCGGGGTTCTGAGCCTTCAACGATCGTCCTTAATCTATGTCTCTGATGAAGCCGACCACCCAACAATGCATCGGTACACCAAAATGGAAAGGATGCTTTGACATCTCGAACAACCGAAGGAGACACCATAAAAAAGATAGTGCACCCCAAGATACCTTGAGAGGATAACCACGTAGGATTAAGGACGCTGCTCATCCGTAAAATAATTACTATTTATTAAAAGTATTTATTTAGTCATTTTTATTGTTTTTTTCAGGCCCGGCCCAAGGGCAAGGCAAACAAAAGCATTGCCTTGGGCCTCACATTTTTAGACCATAAATTAGGCCTCTAAATAAATTGTTAAATAAATATATTTCAGCAAAGGAAATGTTTAAACTTGTGTTTTCTAATAGCCAAGCGATGAAACAATGATTGTAAACACGAGGTGGGCAATTCAATTTATGATATTTTACTTTTTTGAGCCTTACTTTTATCCATTTCTTTCATCAATTTTTATAATAATTAACATAGTTTAACAAATTTATTTTCATTCAATGACATTAGCCATTGATCTAAAAGTATATTTATGGCATAATTTAAAATTTCATAAATAGTTATCTATAAAAAATAAATTTTAAATTGATATAGTTATTTTATTTTTTATTTGAGAAAATTATGTGTAATTTTTATTTTAATGCCTTATTTATTTTTATTTAGTCATAAAAAAGTTTCTACTATTGTTTATACATGAATAAAAATAAATATTTTTAAAGAATAACTTTAAATTGAATTTCTAAAATAATACTCGCATTTTAATATAATTTTTTAATTATAAAATTATAATAAGTAATTAACTTTATTATAGCTCAAGAAGTACATTAAATTAGTAGTGTTTTAAATAATATTAATTAATTTTATATTATTTAGAGACTTAATTGAAAAAAATAATAATTTAAGAAAGTCATTGGTAGTTTATTTTATTTTAAAATAAAAAACTAATAAATTTCTTATCAATATATAAGTTATTGATAAATTTGTCTTAGTCCTCTAAATTTGTTGGACCGACCCTATTTTTTTTCTTTATCGAATTCAATTCATTATTAACATAAATATTACCTCGTTCATTTGATGTATGTTTTCTTATCTCTTGTTTTTAAAAATGCTATAAGCATAGATGACAGATTTGTTGAGAGATTTACTATGGTGATTCATATTCAAACTCAAAATTCTACATTAATTGATATTCCAAACTAACAAGTAGACCCGAACAAACATTGAGTAAAACAATCATACTTTTCCTAGGAGTTTTCTAATTTTCTTTCATTTTTTGATTTCATCAAATCATGAATCGGTGTATAAAAAAAGTGCGTAGAATGTAGGTATAGAAAAAGCAATACGCACCTAAAAAATAATTTGACAGTTTGAATATTGGTAGGAATGTCAATCCATAACCATAAATAATTTATAAGTTATAATCAGTTATTAAATTAGACCCGAACAAACATTGAGTAAAACAATCATACTTTTCCTAGGAGTTTTCTAATTTTTTTTCATTTTTTGATTTCATCAGATCATGAATCGTTGTATAAAAAAACTGCATAGAATGTAGGTATAGAAAAAGCAATACGCACCTAAAAAATAATTTGACAGTTTGAATATTGGTAGGAATGTCAATCCATAACCATAAATAATTTATACGATATAATCGGTTATTAAAACCAATTGTTATAATCAGTTTTTATTTTTGTAAAATGGTTATAACCGGTTATATCCATAATCAATTTTATAATTAGTTTTGATTTAATTTTATATTAAAATCATTCTTTTGCAATAAACTTTTTTTATAAAAAATTATTATGTTCAGAAATAAATAAAAAAAATTTAATTTTTTTGAAAAAAATATATTTTTTATTAAAAAAATATTTTTTTTTAATTTTTTGAAAAAAAAATTAAAAAATGTTTTTATTTTTTATTTTGGCTAAAATACAGTTTTGGTTCCCCTGTTTGTCAAAATTCACGGTTTTGGTCCCCCTATTATTTTTTTTAACAGTTTTGGTCCCCCACCCCAATTTTGGCCCAAAAAAATGATGAACAGTACCTGGTCCGTACATGAACAGTACATGTCCGTACATGAACAGTGAGGGGTGGGGACCAAAACTGTTAAAAAAAATAGGGGGACCAAAACCGTGAATTTTGACAAACAGGGGACAAAAACTGTATTTTAGCCTTTTATTTTTTTTTCAAAAAAAAATTCAATTTTTTTTTATAAAAAAATTAACTAATTTAATTTTTATTTTGAATATGAATGTCCAAATTATGGATATAGTTAAAACCATATTAAAAATATATTCAAAATATGAATTTGGTTAAAATCATACCAACCAGTTTTTAATAACCGAATTTAAATATAGATATGGATTATTTAAAAAACCTGTTTATTTAAATACCTCTTTGTATAAATTCCATAGAGGGGTGGAACTTTATTTACTAGTTTTTGAAGAGACTATAATGTATTATTGATATCTTTAAGAGTTGTTGGAGTGTTTCTTATAGTCGAGTGAAATAAAAATTCATCTTGATAATTCTTTTTGAAATAAATGATTGAGAAGTTGCAAATACATTGTTATGGAGTAATTATAACTTATCAACTATGAAGCACATACATCAACAATGAAACACCGACACGTCAAAAGTGACACCGATACTGACATGACAATACCGGTTATAAATTTATAAAAAGAATAGATTAAACGTAATTAAAAATGTCGGTAGAAATGTTCGACAGGGATACGAACACGGAAACGTATTTTTTCAAAAATATCAGTGTTAGATAGATTAAATAATCATGTATTTGAAAACAACAAATCTGGTAAAAATTGTGAAGGGTAACCAGTTATCCTATATTGAATAACTGGTTACTCAGTTGAAAAAATCAGCGCTGATGCCAAATTTGTGAAGAGTAACCGGTTATCCTATATCAAGTAACCGGTTACCACTGTAACAGTGACAAAAATAGCTTTTGAAAAAACACTTAAAGCATCCAAATCACTTGTTCAAATTACCACATGCTAGGGTATGACTTTGTGCACGAAAATCAAGCTTAAAAACATCAAGTAAACAGTGATGGGATCAATTAACGCATGAAGATCTGGATCAAGTAATGGCATAATTAATTCACACACAAAAAGCACCGAACTACATCGCAAATGATACGAAAACGTCCGAAACAGTAAAATGAGTGAGATCTACCAACCTACAAGCCGGAGATTTGGCTTGGTGATTGTTGCAATGGAATCTTGATGAAGATAATCAAAGAAAATAAGAGGAATCTTCAATTGTAGCCGAATCGTACCGAAACCGAGCAAATCGCGACGAAACTCCGAAATACAAATTTGAACCGTTGAATCTTGAAACAAACATTTGAGATGAATCCAAAAGCTAATAAAATTCCATAAAATCAAGTATAATTGCAAGATGATGAAGGTTAAGCTCAAGAAATAATCACTTCCAATGTAGAAGTGATTAATATTCAATGATGAAGAGCTATGGTGAGGTTTGGAAAGAAAATTGAAATGAAGATGAAGAAGTTGCAGAAAAATTCAGATAGAATGTGAGAGAATTGAGAGTGAAGTGTTGTGAAATGGTTGAGAATTGTGGATCCTTTGAAAAATGATTGAAGGTTTGTTTATATAAAGTTTTGGTTTGGAGTGTGAGAGGTTTGGAATTAGGCTAGAAGCTAGCTTTGGGTGGTTTGGAATTAGGCTAGGAGTTAGTTACACTTGATTCACCGAGTCAAGCGGTTAAATAGGTTAGTTAGGAAGTTAACTCAATAGCAATCCCAACGTAAGCTTCACATCAAAGGTTGACATGCTTGGAAATCAATGAACATGGTGCACTTAATTTAAAGTGAGACATTGGAATAGATGCAAATGGAATATCTTGAATAGTCTTGAAATGTCTAGAGATGTCTAAAATGTTCCACACACTGCTAGAATCAAGTAGCATCCCAAAACAAAGAGAGTGCAAAGTTGTTGTCCCAAAAATGCAGTAGAATCTACAAAACTGTGTAGAGTAATCGGTTACCCTATATTGAGTAACCGGTTACTTTAGGCAAAATTTTCCCAGATTGCTCAGGAGCAAGTGCTGAATCCCCGATTTTGATTTTTCACCTCTTGTTTTGAGGAGTAGGCATGAAAACCTTCATTTTGTGCTTGTTTTGAGGATGTGATGACCTTGTGAAGATGTGATTAATCGGGCTTGAAAAACCTGAAAATCTAGCAACAAGAAACACAGAAAAAAAATGTGAACGTGTATGTCAGTGATGCGAATGCACATACTTATGCGAAAGGCAAAAAGAGGAGGTCAAATTTTGAGTTACGACACACCAGAACATTTCAACAATGGCAACTCCGGGGTTCTGAGCTTTCAACGATCGTCCTTAATCTGTGTCTCCGATGAATCCAATACCACCCAACAATGCACCAGTACGCCATAATAGAACAAATGCTTTGACATCTCGAACAACCGAAGAAGGCTCCATAAAGAAGAGAGTGCACCCCAAGATACCTTGAGAGGATAACCACATAGGATTAAGGACGCTGCTCGTCCACAACATAATTACTATTTATTGAAAGTCTATTTATTTAGTCATTTTTATTGTTTTTTTTATCGAATTCAATTCATTATTAACATAAATAATCCTACCTCTTTTATTACCCCGTTCATTTGATGTATGCTTTCTCATCTCTTGTTTTTAAAAATGCTATAAGCATGGATGACAGATTTGTTGAGAGAGTTATTATGGTGATTCAGATTCAAACTCAAAATTCTACATTAATTGATATTCCAAACAAAAAAGTAGACCAGAACAAACATTGAGTAAAACAATAATACTTTTCCGAAGATTTTTCTAATTTTTTTTCATTTTTTGATTTCATCAAATCATGAATCGTTGGATAAAAACTCTGCATAGAATTTAGGTATAGAAAAAGCAATACACACCTAAAAAATAAGACCATTTCTTAATACACCACCTAAGTTTCTTATACACCCCGTGAAATTTCATTTTTGCCCCCAGATTCCGGATGTGCACATCCGGACGCACTGTTTTCTTAAAAAACGCTTATGTGTTCCGGATGTGCACATCCGAAAACATATTATAGCTTTATTTTTTTAAATTCCAAATCTGCAGATCCGGAAAAAAGCGTGACTTTATTTTTTTTTAAAATCGGTTTTGTCGGTTGGTCGCAAACGTTAATATATCAACGCAATGGGATATATGTTCGAATGAGGGGAGCGAGAAGGTCTTGACATCATGGAGCTTATTCAAGTACATTTAACCTTTCATGATGCATTCATGATGTTAATGATAGTTGTTTATATTCATGACCATAAATCTGTTGTTAACTTTATCAGAATGCCAAAGACAACCATTATATTGACGGAGAGACTCCAACCCTAGAGTTTGTTATAACTTCTGATGACATTACTGCTACTGATGCACCAGCCACATTACTTATTGAAATGCCAAAGATAACCATTATATTGACGGAGAGACTCCAACCCTAGAGTTTGTTATAACTTCTGATGACATTACTGCTACTGGTGCATCAGCCATATTACTTATTGAAATGCCGAAGACAACCATTATATTGGCGGAGATACTCCAACCCTAGAGTTTGTTATAACTTCTGATGACATTACTGCTACTGGTGCACCAGCCACATTACTTATTGAAATGCCGAAGACAACCATTATATTGACGGAGATCTACAACCCTAGAGTCCAATAGAAAACTTTGTTCTTTGTATCTCTTCAATAGAAAACTTTGCTCTTCGTATATCTACAATAGAAAATGTATCAGTAGCAGTAATGTCATCAGAAGTTATAACAAACTCTAGGGTTGGAGTCTCTCCGTCAATATAATGGTTGTCTTCGGCATTTTGATAAAGTTAACAACAGATTTACGGTCATGAATATAAACAACTATCATTTAACATCATGAATGTGTCATGAAAGGTTAAATGTACTTGAATAAGCTCCATGAGAAAATGAATATCTTTAGAATAAAGTTCAGCGGAGAGATTTTTGATAGCGTGATGAAGATCTTTAGTCAATGGATGAGGTTTCCCGCCAATAGAAAACATTGTTCTTCATATCTCTTCAATGTGTTTGTATGTATAACAAATTCATTACTATTTACCATTTTGGTTTTCAGGGAGTGGCCTGTGGCTTTCTATAAATCAACTGGGTTTAAGCCTAAAAGGATTATATTTTCCAGGTTCGAAGATTGTAGGACAAATCAAGATCAACAGTAAAACATTATTTCTTTGACGTTATCCAAGATAAATGGCAGCAGAGTCGACACAAAGTTGGTGGCACTCCTATTACCACTTGCAGAACCAGAATCAGAAATTTCTACTTCACTTATGTAGTATCGAGCGCGGAAAGCTAGCAAGTGTGCATAATAAGCAGGAGGAACTGTATCATTAATATACAAGTTATAATATATACATATACATCAATAGACATCAGCAAGTGTGCATAATAAGCTATGACCCAAAGTCAGTCCATTGGTTCTACTCAGGTTCATTGCGAGGAGATAATTCAAGATCTCTTTAAAATAACAGTGGATCCTTAGAAGGGAAACAATTCCTCTGTATCTTGTGACCCAAAGTCAGTCCATTGGTTCTGCTCAGGTTCATTGCGAGGAGATAATTCAAGATCTCTTTAAAATACAGTGGATCCTTAGAAGGGAAACAATTCCTCTGTATCTTGTGACCCAAAGTCAGTCCATTGGTTCTGCTCAGGTTCATTGCTTATTATGCACACTTGCTGATGTCTATTGATGTATATGTATATATTATAACTTGTATATTAATGATACAGTTCCTCCTGCTTATTATGCACACTTGCTAGCTTTCTACGCTCGATACTACATAAGTGAAGTAGTAATTTTTGATTCTGGTTCTGCAAGTGGTAATAGGAGTGCCACCAACTTTGTGTCGACTCAGCTGCCAATTACCTTGGATAACGTCAAAGAAGTAATGTTTTACTGTTGATCTTGATTTGTCCTACAATCTTCGAGGATAGATTTGGGAGTTCAGATATTCACAGTGCCTTTTTTGGATATATAACTTATGGTTGCAGAGATGATGTTTGTCACCATTGGTGGATGATCGTTATTCTGTTAAAATACATATTATTATTATTTCTTAAAATAAATATACCTTTTTAAGTTTCAGCCATTTTTCCGGATGTGCACATCCAGAATACGCGTAACTTGTTATTCCGGATGTGCACATCCAGAACACATCAGCGTTTTTTAAGAAAACGGTGCGTCCGGATGTGCACATCCGGAATCTGGGAACAAAAACGCAATTTTACGTGGTGTATAAAAAACTTGAGTGGTGTATTAAGAAATGGTCAAAAATAATATGACAGTTTGATTATTTGTATAAATTCCATAGAGGGGTGGAACTTTATTTACTAGTTTTTGAAGAGACTATAATGTATTATTGATATGTTTAAGAGTTGTTGGAGTGTTTCTTATAGTCAAGTGAAATAAAAATTCATCTTGATAATTCTTTTTGAAATAAATGATTGAGAAGTTGCAAATACACTGTTATGGAGTAATTATAAATTATCAACTACGAAACATTGACATTAACAATAAGCATCGACACGTCAAAAGTGACCCGATCCTGGCATAACAACACCTATTATTAATTCATAAAAAAATAAATTAAACATAATTAAAAATATCAATAGAAATATCTGACACATATACGAACACATTTTAAAAATATCAGAGTTACATAGATTATCAATTTAACATAAATAATCATGTATTTAAAAATTTATTTCAAATTTTAATGTGAAATATGCATATGTAAATCTGAAACAGCCGCACTCATTACTTGCTTCTAACAGAATATGGATCCTCTGCTGCCTTTTTTGTGTTGCCCTATCTCCTTTTCTAATCCAATGGTTAATTAATGCATAAAGGAAAAATAAGAATATGAAAGACATCAATCAAGGCCATTCTTGAAGATGCTGAGGAGAAACAATTCACTGACAGAGCTATCAAGGATTGGCTGCTTAAACTCAAAGATGCTGCTTACGTCCTCGACGACATCTTGGACGAGTGTGCCACTCAACCGCTGGAGATGGTACAAAGCTCTTTCTTATCCTCTTTGCACCCAAAGAATGTCGCTTTCCATTACCAAATGGCTAAGAAAATGAAGAACATACGAGAGAGATTAGATGAAATCGCTGAAGAAAGGAACAAATTTCATTTGAAGGAGATTGTTAGAGAGAAGAGAAGCAGTGTCCTTGACTGGCGTGAAACAACTTCAATCATTACTCAACCTCAAGTCTACGGAAGAGATGAAGATAAAGATAGAATTGTAGAGTTTTTGGTTGGCGATGCTTCTAGTTTTGAGGATTTATCTGTTTATCCACTAGTTGGTCTTGGTGGACTTGGAAAAACAACACTTGCCCAACTCGTCTTCAATCATACAAGGGTAGTCAACAACTTTGAGCCGAGAATCTGGGTGTGTGTTTCTGAAGATTTTAGTTTGAATAGAATGACAAAAGCCATCGTAGAATCAGCAACTGGTCATCCTTGTGCAGAACTGGATCTAGAGCCTTTACAAAGAAAACTTCTAGATTTGCTGAAAGGAAAAAAGTATTTTCTTGTGCTGGATGATGTATGGGATGATGGACAAGAGAATTGGTAGAGGTTGAAATCAGTATTGGCATGTGGGGGAAAAGGCGCGTCAATTTTGGTCACCACTCGTCTTCTAAACGTTGCAGAAATCATGAAAACTGTGCCCCTCATGATTTATCAATCCTATCAGACACTGATTGTTGGGAATTGTTGAAACAACGGGCCTTTGGACCAAATGAGGAAGAGAGGGAAGAACTTGTGGTCATAGGAAAGGAGATAGTAAAGAAGTGTGGGGGAGTACCTCTTGCAGCAATGGCATTAGGAAGTCTCTTGCGTTTAAAAAGAGAGAAAATAGAGTGGCTCAATGTTAAGGAAAGCAATCTTTGGAATTTACAAGGTGAGAACTCTGTTATGCCTGCCTTAAGATTAAGCTACTTGAATTTTCCAGTAAAATTGAGACCGTGTTTTGCCTTGTGTGCACTATTTCCCAAAGATCAAAAAATAAACAAGAAGTTTTTGATTGATCTTTGGATGGCTAATGGTTTTATTTCATCTAATTGAATGCTGGAAGCAGAAGATATTGGCAATAAGGTGTGGAATGAGTTATATTGGAGATCTTTTTTTCAAGATATAGAGAAAGATGATATTGGCAAAATTAAAAAATTTAAAATGCATGACCTTGTTCATGATCTTTGTCAATCTATTGCAGAAGAGGTTAGTTGTTGCATTACAGAATCAAGCCTATCTAAAAGAATCCTCCACCTCTCAACTCATGATGAGAAATCCTCTATGGTAGTCGGTTCAACACAGTTGCATGGAATCAAATCATTAAGGACCTTTTTATCGCGTGATGACAATGGTTCCCCACCTCAAGTACTAAAATGTCATTCTTTACGAGTACTTGACTTTGAAAGAATGGAAGAGTTGCCATCATCGATTTTTCATTTGAAACATTTAAGATACTTGAATCTTTCTGATGGAGAATTCAAAACTCTTCCAGAATCCTTATGCGAGTTACGAAATTTGCAGATTTTAAAGTTAGATCATTATTCAAGGCTCCAAAGGCTGCCTTATGGGTTGGTACAGTTGAAAGCTCTACAACATCTATCTTTAAAGGATTGTCATTCATTATTAAGCTTGCCTCCCCATATAAGGAAGTTGGCTTCCCTAAAAACATTAACCATGTATGTAGTTGGCAAGAAAAAAGGGTTTCATTTGGCGGAACTAGGACAAATGAACCTTAAAGGAAGCCTTTCCATTAAACACTTGGAGAGAGTTGAAAGTGTGATGGATGCCAAAGAAGCTAATATGTTGAGAAAGCAAGTGAACAAGTTGGAACTGGAATGGGAGATAAATGAAGATTCTCAATTACAAGAAAGTGTTGAGGGGATTCTTGAAGCGCTTCAACCTCAAACCCAACAACTTCAGTATCTGACAATGGAAGGATATAGAGGTGCCTATTTCCCACAATGGATGTCTAGTTCATCTCTAAATATTTTAACTACTCTACAGCTTTTGAATTGTGAAAGTTGTTTACATCTTCCACACTTGGGGAAACTTCCTTCTCTAAAGAATCTAACAGTTTCTAAAATGAGTCATTTAAAATACCTATATGAGGAGGATTCATGCAATGGTGGAGGTGCAGGAGGTTTCACAAAACTAGAAAAATTGGAACTAGAGCAGTTGCCGAACCTGGTAAAGTTATCAAGGGAGGATAGAGATAACATGTTTCCGTGCCTTTCAAAATTTGAAATTACGGAATGTCCTATACTGTTGGAATTGCCTTGCCTTCCTGTTAGAATTAATTCATGTTAGTTTATCGAAGTCGAAGAGTTTATAGGTTTTGGTCGAAATGTTGTATAGTCAGTCGAATAGTTGTAATGTTGTGTAGGTCAGCTGTATTCGACAGAGTCGAATATAGCTGATAAGGAGTTCAGTCGAATTGCTAGGTTGTGTCGAATTGATTGTTTTGGGCCTGGGCTTTGATAGCCTATATAAAGGGCTTTGTACTTTGTATTTTACACAGCATTATTACACAACTTCATAATAAAATTTTACAAAGTTTCTCAAAACCCTAATCTCTTTTCTCTCCTTCTTCTTCTCAAATATTCATCTTTCTTGGAACCCAGTTCCAACAATTGGTATCAACGAGCCTGGTTGCGATTCAGAGAGAATCTAATGGCAAACGGAGCAACAACGTCCACATAATTCCCAGCGAATTTACCGGTTTTCAAAGGAGAAAACTACCAACGGTGGGTTGCGCAGATGAAGGTCGTTTTCAGATTTCAAGATGTGGTTGAAATTGTCAATGATGGTGTAAAGGAATTGGGAGCAAATGCTACTGATGAACAGAAAGCGGCGTACAAGGATCAACGGAAGAAAGATGGTAAATCGTTGTTCTTGATTCACCAGTGTGTGGATCCGAATGTGTTTGAGAAAATTATTGAAGAAGAATCTGCAAAAGGAGCGTGGGACAAGTTAAAGAACTTGTATGGTGGTGATGAGAAATTGAAGAGGGTGAAGCTACAAACCTTGAGAAAGCAATACGAGATGATTCAAATGAAGAAAGATGAATCAGTTTCGGAGTTCTTTTCAAGATTGGTGATGCTGACGAACCAGATGAAGTCTTGTGGAGAAACAATCACAGATTTGCAGAAAATTGAGAAGGTACTAAGATCTTTGACTGCAAATTTTGATTACATTGTAGTGTCAATTGAAGAGTCCAAGAATCTTGCTGAGATGAAGGTTGAAGAGCTACATGCTTCTTTGGAAGCTCATGAGATGAGATTGAAGCAAAGAAGTTCAGAAAGAGAAAAGGTATCGGACCAAGCACTACAAGCGAAATTCACCAAGAAATATGGGAAGGCGAAGCAGGGAAGGAATCTTGCTAGTGATGAGAAGTCAAGCAAGAGTTCAAAGAATCATGATGATTCGACAAAGAAAGGCATGGGCAACAAGTATTCTGGGAAGAAAGTTGATATGAAAGACGTACAGTGTTACAATTGCCAAAGTTTTGGTCATTATGCTCGAGACTGTCGAAAGAAGAAGGAAGCACGAGCAAAAGAAGGTGACAAAGCGCATTATGCACAGGCAGGAGAGAGTGATTCTGAAGGTGTTCTACTAATGGCAGACACTCAGTCGAATGATGATGAAACGAATTTGTGGTATCTTGATTCAGGTTGCAGCAACCACATGACTGGTAACAAGAACTAGTTCAACTAGCTTGATGAATCAGTTAAGAAGGTGATAAAGTTTGCAGATGGTAGACAGATCACGTCAGGTGGAAGAGGAAACATATCTGTAATGAGAAGAGATGGTAGAAAAGCCAGCATTACTGATGTGTTGTATGTGCCTTCTATGACAAGTAACTTGATAAGTATAGGTCAATTACTTGCCAAAGGACATAATATGAAGCTGGAGAATAATCAAATGAAGGTGTATCATGCTGGTAGGTTGGTACTGAAAGCACCATTGGCTGATAACAAGACTTTTAAAGTTCAGATTAACATGATTAATCATGAATGTCTTGCGTCAACTACAGAAGAAGAAAAGAATTGACTATGGCATCATAGATACGGGCATCTAAACTTCAGGAGTTTGGGTATGCTGAATCAGAAGAAGATGGTGTATGGTTTACCTCAGGTGAAGGAACCAAATCATGTGTGTGAGGAATGCTGCAAAGCAAAGCAGGCTAGAAAAGCATTCAAACATGATCTGCCAATTAAGTCGAAAGGAAAGTTGGAACTTGTTCATTCTGACGTATGTGGACCTTTTGAGGTTAGGTCGAATGGTGGAAAGCGCTACTTCTTAACTTTCATTGATGAATTCACCAGATATATGTGGATTTATGTGATCGAAAGTAAGAGTGAAGTATTCCCAAAGTTCAAGAAGTTTAAGTTGCTTGTCGAAAAGCAAAGTGGCTGCAAGCTAAAGAAACTGAGGACTGATGGTGGTGGCGAATATGTCTCTCGAGAGTTTGCTAGATTTTGTGAAGAGGAAGGTATATAGCATGAGGTAATTGCTCCCTATACACCTCAACATAATGGAATAGCTGAGAGAAAGAATAGAAGTATACTGAATATGACGAGAAGTATGTTGAAGGCTAAAGAGGTGCCAAAGAGATTTTGGGCTGAAGCGGCTTCGACAACAGTGTACATTTTGAATAGATGTCCAACGAAGAAGTTAGTCGAGAAGACTCCTTATGAATCTTGGACAGATGAGAAGCCAAATGTCAGTCATTTTAGAGTTTTTGGATCAATTTGTTTCAGGCATGTTCCTGAGCAATTGAGAACAAAGCTAGATGATCGAAGTCAAACCATGGTGCTCATAGGTTATCATTCGACTGGTGCATATAGACTATATTCACCAGAAGATGATAAATTTGTGATCAGTCGAGATGTTCTGGTAGATGAAAATCAAAATTGGGAGTGGAGTCATGGGTCAGTTCGACAGGATACTGGTCGACAGATGGAAGAGACCGTTCTGACGGTGTTTGAAGAAGATCAACAAACTGAGGCCACGACAAGTCGAAATGAAGAATCTCCTGAGCAGAATGTTAGAAGATCAACTAGAACAAGAGCTGAGTCGACAAGGTTAGCTGGATATGAGAGATTTCCAGATAATGCAATCGATGCAGATGGTGACTTAATAGAAGAAGCAATGATGGTGGCTGAAGCAGAACCAATTAATTTGGATGAAGCCATGAATGATTTGAATTGGTGTGAAGCCATGAAGGAAGAACTTAGGGCAATCGAGAAGAATATTACCTGGGAACTTGTCGAAAATTCCAGCAAGAAGCCTATTGATGTGAAATGGGTTTACAAGCTGAAACGAAGGCCAAATGGTGAAATTGCCAAGCATAAGGCAAGACTAGTGGCAAGAGGATTTCTGCAGAAACCTGGTGTGGATTTCAACGAAGTCTATGCGCCAGTGGCTAGGTTGGAAACAATCAGGATTGTTGTTTCGACAACAGCGTATAGAGGATGGAAGATACATCAGTTGGATGTGAAATCATCATTTTTGAATGGTCCCTTGGAGGATGAAGTTTACGTCAGTCAACCACCAGGATTTGAGGTTAAAGGGCATGAGTCGAAGGTGTACAGATTGAGGAAAACTCTCTATGGATTGAAGCAAGCCCCAAGGGCTTGGAACAAGAGAATAAATAGTTTCCTAATCAAAGCAGGGTTCACAAAGTGTGTGTCTGAGCATGGAGTTTATGTAAATGATGTCGACAATGATAGTCGAATCATTTTATGCCTGTATGTTGATGATTTGCTGATTACAGGTGCAAATGAAGCTGAGATAAGAAAAGTCAAGTCGAAGCTAATGCAAGAGTTCGAAATGTCTGACCTAGGGAATTTGTCATATTTCTTAGGAATGGAATTCAAAGACACAGCTGAAGGTGTGTTCCTGCACCAGAAGAAGTATGCTCAAGATATTTTGAAGAGGTTCAAGATGATTGACTGTAAAGCTGCGACAACTCCATTGGAAACAGGAGCAAAGTTGAAAAAGGTAACTGATGATGAGTTTGTAAGTTCGACACTGTACAAACAAATCATTGGATCCTTGAGGTATCTTTGCAATACAAGGCCAGACATTTGTCAAAGTGTTGGATTGTTAAGTCAATTTATGGAGAAACTCCAAGAATGTCATCTCATTGCAGTAAAGAGTACTGAGATACATTAAGGGTACAATTGATCATGGTGTGCTGATGCCATGTCGAAAGACGTCCAAGTCGAAAGATGTGGAGGTATATGGTTATACTGATTCAGATTTCAGTGGAGACCAAGATGAGAAGAAAAGTACTGCAGGCTATATTTTCATGATCGAAGGAGCTCCAATCTCTTGGAGTTCGAGAAAACAAAGCATTGTGGCTTTGTCATCATGTGAAGCTGAGTATGTAGCTGCATCGTATGCAGCATGTCAGGCAACATGGATAGATATGTTGCTCGAAGAACTCAAGATCAAGGAACCTGGGAAGATGAAATTGTTTGTAGACAACAAGTCAGCTATTGATCTTGCCAATCATCCTATGTGTCATGGTCGAAGTAAACACATAAAAAGAAGGTATCATTTTCTCAGGGAACAAGTAAACAGAGGGAAGCTGGATCTTGAATATTGTAAAACTGGAGTTCAACTAGCTGACATACTTACCAAACCTTTGAAGAAAATCAGATTCGACGAGTTGAAGAAGAGCATTGGGATGAGAAGTCTTGAAAACATGAATTAGGTGGTGTGTTAGAAGTAATTCATGTTAGTTTGTCGAAGTCGAAGAGTTTATAGGTTTTGGTCAAAATGTTGTATAGTCAGTCGAATAGTTGTAATGTTGTGTAGGTCAGCTGTATTCGACAGAGTCGAATATAGCTGATAAGGAGTTCAGTCGAATTGCTAGGTTGTGTCGAATTGATTGTTTTGGGCCTGGGCTTTGATAGCCTATATAAAGGGCTTTGTACTTTGTATTTTACACAACATTATTACACAGCTTCATAATAAAATTTTACAAAGTTTCTCAAAACCCTAATCTCTTTTCTCTCCTTCTTCTTCTTCTTCTCAAATATTCATCTTTCTTGGAACCCAGTTCCAACACTTCCATCTCTCAGTGAGTTATGGGTAGAAGGGAAATGTAGCCCGCATTTGCTAAGTTCAATTCATAAACATCATACTCTTGAAATCCTTCGGTTCAGCCTTAATGAAGAGCTAAGTTTCTTTCCAGATGGGATGCTAAGAGACCTCACTTGTCTAAAGAATCTTCACATTTATGGCCTTTCCAATCTTGAGCAGCTCCCAGATGAAGTATTACAAGTATCTGCTCTTCAATCTTTATCATTGGGTAAACTTCCAAACCTGGCATCCCTACCTGACTGGTTAGGAAACCTAGGCTTGCTTCACAGACTGGAGATTTATTATTGTCCAAAGTTCAACCTATCAGAAAGTTTTCAATACCTCACCTGTCTCCAAGAATTAAGAATCCAAGGTTGCCCAGAAATAGAAGGTTTGCATGAGGCATTACAACATATGACTGCCCTTCAATCTTTGTCATTGTGCGATCTTACAAATCTGGCATCCCTACCTGAGTGGTTAGGAAACCTAGGCTTGCTTCAGATATTGAAGATTTCTGATTGTCCAAAGTTCAACCTATCAGAAAGTTTTCAATACCTCACTTGTTTGGAGAAATTGATAATCCAAGGTTGCCCAGAAATAGAAGGTTTGCACGAGGCATTACAATATATGACAGCCCTTCAAACTTTGTTATTGGGTAATCTTCCGAACCTGGCGTCCCTACCTGAGTGGTTAGGAAACCTAGGCTTGCTTCAGATATTATATATTTATAATTGTCCAAAGCTGACATGTCTTCCCATGAGCATTCAAAGCCTTACTAGTCTGAAATATTTGAGAATTGTAAATTGCATTGAGTTAGAGAAACGATGTAAAGAGAACACGGGTGAGGATTGGCACAAAATATCTCACATTCCAGACTTTCAAGTTAAACACTAGTGAATGACCTTCGGAGTAGGAGTATAGATCATGGTTGAGATTTAATTATGTTATTGTATTTGTTTATATGCATGTATGAGTTAATTCTTATTTATTTATTTATTTATGTAAGTTAAGACTTTTTGAAGAGAATTATATTGTTGGATGCAATTGTTTTTTATGTTTGGATATTTTTATTTTATAAAGAATACTTTATTGAATTTATTAATAATATTTATTACTCATTACTGTTATTGAATGTTATTACTATTAATACTAATGGTTAAGGCTAATAAATAATAAATATTTATATATAATAAAATGGGATGATGTAATCTCTCTTATTCTATTTATTTTATCTTTTTTCTTTCATCTTCCTAAACCTCTCATCCTATTTTTTTATCTTTTTCTTTCATATCTCTATTTCTAAATATGAGTTGTCAATATCTTTTCTGACAAAAAAAATAAAGAAGTTGTTTTAAGTCAAAGAAAAAGAAGCAATTCAAAAATTTAAATCAAATTTTATTTATCTAACATTTTTTTAATTTAATTTTTAAATTTGTATTTTAATTTAATTATTTTATATTTGTGTTGATTAGATATTGTTTTAGAGTAATGTCTACTAAAAAAAATCTGAATCTGGAAATTTGAAACTTAAAAAAAACGATGCTCTTATTCAATCACAAAAGAAAACTTAAGATAAGTTTAATAATATTGAAGACTATAAAACATGATTATAAATTATATAAGTTTTTTTTAAATAAATAAATGAATAAATTAAAGACTTAAATTTTTCTGTATAAAAGATATTTAATTATTTTTAAAATTTTAATTTTGTAAGGATAATTTTAATTGGATAAATTATTTTATTTTTTTAAATAATACATTTTATATTATACATATATTTTCTTTTGTTTGAGCTTTTAATCAACATAAATTTATTTTCTTTTATTTTAATTTTCTTATTAAGTTATTTCTTGCATAACATTTGTGGAATTATTTATTTTTGTTAAATAATTTTTGTATTCTAAATTCTATATACATAAAGCGTAAGAAAATGTAGTAACGTGTTTTATTTATTATTATTAGCAAAATTTATAAATGGTTGATTTAAATATCAAAATTGTAATTAAATTGTATGCCATCACTTCTTATGAATATATTTTATACAAATTATTTTATTATTTACTATGAATTGAAACAAATTAGAAAAACATAATCATATGTATTATTGTAAGTCAGACATTTACAAATCACACTTAAATATGTTGTTGGCAAAATGGGTTGGATCATCTCGGATATATTATGATGCGATAACTAGTATTGAATATCCAAAAGTTTTCTCAGAACAATTAAATTTGTGTGTTTCTAAAGGAAATTAAAAATTTGAAAAATTGAATTGTTCATGACATTAATTGTTGCATCGACTAAAATATCATATAAATGTTTATTGTAGACTCACAACCTGAAGTTTGTGAAGTTATTTTCTCAGACTAAGATCTCAATTTCTGATTTTTTTTTCCCCATAATTTTCTTTATAAGTATCACAATATCACATATATTATTAAAATTGATATTGAACATTGTAGCATACGTTCTTAAATAAAATGGACTTGAAGATCCATTCTTTAGAATTTAAAGTTAAGTGTATGGCTTATACGTGTGAGATTATAAATTCTATTAAATATTTGAAACACGCAAAATATGAATATGAAGATATTTATTCGCATTAAACTTACAAATTATTTTAGGTTAATAACCTGTACTTGGGGATATATCTTGATCCAATAATTGAATACTTGTTTGAAGCCCAATAGACTGATTATCAATTGATAAATTAATTTTCTCAATATTTGAGAGAGAAAATAAGCAGCTGAAAGTGTGAACCAAAAGTTCAAATTGACAATTTAAAATAAAATATCACAATATCATTTTGATTCTCGAAGTTCAAAACAAAATTCATTTGTAAAGTTTATGAAAAAAATATCAGTTACTAATATTGCACTCAAATTGGATTCTTATATTAGACAATCTAATATTACAAATGAGTTATAACCGCACTGGATGCATGATAGGAAAGTCGGTTCCAATGTTAAAAGTTCTCTACCAAGAAAAGAAACCTGTAGTCCGAACACCTCAAGGTGTGAAACCCATCAGATATAAATGAATTTTTGTGAAAAAGTAAAATAAAAATGGTATAAAGCTTGATTTATTGCTTAATAATTTTCACAAAGACCTAAAATTTATTTTGATGAAACATATTCACATGCAACCTGCAGTTGATACAATTTAGTTTTTATATTTAATTAGCATGTCAGATACCTATATGAGGAATCATGTAATGATGGAGTTGTAGGAGGTTTCACGAAACTATAATACTACCTCTGTCCTTAATTATAAGTCACTTTGTAAAAAATATTTGTCCCAAATTATAAATCACTTTAGAATCCCAATACAACATTAATGATTTGTTCTTAATGTACCCTTTATCATTTATTTTTTTTTCTTCTTCCTATTCCTTTAGTACGTTTACTAATATAATTAATGAATGACAGTTTTGTAAAGTCATGAATCATTTCACTTTTCCATAAACTAATAATTGCATTTCTTAATTCTTGTGAAATACCCAAAACGTCTTATAATTTGGGACAAAAGGAGTATTTGATACTGAAGGATTTGTCGAACCTGGTAAGGTTATCAAGGGAGGATAGAGATAACATGTTTATGCGCCTTTCAAAACTTTATAATATCGAATGTTCTATACTGTTGGAGTTGCCTTGCCTTATATCTCAGAGATTTGCTTGTAGATGGGAAATGCAGCCAACATTTACTAAGTTCAATTCATAAACTTTCATACTCTTGAAAAACTTTGTTTAAGCAATCATAAAGAGCTAAGTTGCTTTCCAAATGGAATGCTAAGAGACCTCACTTCTTTAAAGATGTATGATATTTATGGCCTTTCCAAACTTGAGCAACGACCAACTAAAATCAATAACATTAATGATATCCAAGCTATATATATCTATGGTTGCGAGAACCTCAAGTCATTGTCAGATGAAGTATCACATAGATTGCACGTTAGAATTTTGGGTCACAAATGTAACATTTTAGGTGTTAGTGTCATTATTTTAATTAGTTAAAACTTAAAGGGGTCTAATTAATATAATATTAAGTTTGTGGCTAAAAACATAAATGTCATGAAAGGTCAATATTGTGTAGATACCATAAGTCAATTGTTATGAAAAATGATACCCTGAAACAAAATATTAACGTTTCTTTATGGGCAATAAACATACAAGGATTATGGTTAACAAGAAAAAACAAAGGAAAAATAACAGAAACCCTATTAGGGTTCACAAAGGAAGAGAAAAGAGGAAGAAGAATAGAGAATTGGTTAAATCTATTTTACTATTCACTTTTTCAATAGGGTTTAAAGATTACAAGTGAATACCTACAATTAACCTCTCTCAACCTAATAAGGTTTTGTCATACCTTAGGAAGAGAGACTAGTATGCTAGTTATAATAAACCTAACATACTAAACTAATGGGCTTTTTAACAATTACCCATTACAAGCTAACTTAGGGTACAAGTTAACTTAAACAATTGAATCCATAACACAAGGCCCAATTCGATCTCCTACATACTAGAACACAATTCGACTACAACATGTAGGTCTTCGACAACATCATGTGAGCGGACTTCGACGACATGCTAAAACTAGAGTTCGATCCAATATCTCACAAATCTCCACCTTAGATCTAACTCTACATCCTCAAGAAATAAACTAGCTTTCTTCATGCAGCTTTATCAATTGCATACAGTGGAAAAAATTGCAATTGGGCAATGTCTTGGTGATCATATCAGCAGCAGTATGATCTGTCGAAATCTTCAGCACTTGGACTTCTCCACGCTCGATTACCCCTCTGACGAAATGCAGCCTCACATCAATATGCTTGGTTCGCTCTTGATAGGCTGAATTCTTCGACAAGTGTATTGCACTTTGACTATCACATTTAACAATGATAACTGGACCTTGAAGTTTCAGCTCCTTTGCAAAACCTTCAAGCCACAATGCTTCCTTCACAGCTTCAATTAGGGTGATATATCCCGCTTCATTGGTTGATAAGGCAACAACCTTCTAAAGTGTTGCTTTCCAACTAATTGTTGTCCCAAACATAGTGAACACATATCCATAAATTGATTTTTTGGAATCCATACAACCTTCATTATCAGAGTCGACATATCCTTCGATTGCTCGTTTACTATCTTCACCCAAGACTCCACCATAAATTAGGACTCTACTCAGAGACCCATTTATGTACCTTAAAATCCACTTCAATGCTTGCCAGTGAGACTTTCCAGGATTCACCATGTACCTATTAACAAGACTTACTGCATATGCTATGTCAGGTCTAGTACAAAACATAACATACATCAAAGAACCCACTATCTTAGCATATGGAATGCTATTTATATAAGCTCTTTTGAAATCAGTACTGGGACACTGATCTATACTTAGCTTGAATTAAGGGTTTGTCAGAGTCACAACAGGCTTTGAATTTGACATACCATACTTTTCGAGAATCTTCCGTAGGTATGCCTCTTAAGATAAGCATAATTTCAACTGCTTTCTATCTCTTCGGATGTTAATCCCAAGAATCCTGGACGCAGCTCCCAGTTCCTCCATGTCAAACTCCTTATTGAGTTCAGCCTTCACCCTCATTACATCTTCGACATTGTTGCTTGCTATTAGAATATCATCCACATAAAGCAACAAAATAACAAATGAATTACCAGGTCGAAATCTGAAGTAAACACAGTGGTCGAACTGACTTTTAATGAAACTTATGCGTGCCATGAACTTGTTGAATCTCTTATTCCACTGTCGAGGAGATTGTTTTAGTCCATATAAAGATCTCTTCAGCTTGCACATATAATCTTCCTTCCTCTTTTCGACATACCATTCAGGTTGCCTCATCAGGATTGTTTCATCTAAATCACCATACAAGAACGCAGTCTTCACATCCATCTGTTCCAGTTCAAGGTCGAACTGTGCCACCATGGCAAGAAACATTCTAATGGACCTGTGCTTCATAAGAGGAGAGAACATATCATTGAAGTCGACACCTTCTTTCTGATTGAACCCCCTAGCGACCAATCTTGCCTGGTATCTCTTCGACTCCACTCCTTCGATTCCTTCCTTAACTTTGAAAATCCATTTATAGCTGACTAACCTGGCTCCAGCAGGTTTCATGATCAGCTCCTATGTGTTATTGTCATGAAGAGATTTCATTTCATCATCCATGACCTTCAGTCATTCAGTCTTCTTTCGAATCCTCATAACTTCCTTATAATATCTAGGTTCTTCGTCGAAAACCTCACTTGCAGAGATTAAGGCATAAGCTATAAGATCTGCATAACCAAGTCTCTGAGGTGGCTTGATGACTCTCCTCGACCTGTCTCTCGCTAGCAGGTAGTCATTATCAGTCACCTTATCTTCGAAAGCATCTTCTGCTTCTTCTTCGACTTCATTTGGGGTACGCAATTCAGCATCAACATGCTCCACCTCAACAAGAATCTCTCCATGTTCTAGCTCTTCGTCAGCATCATCAGTTTTCTTGAAAGCCATCTCAGCTTCATTGAAAACCACATCTGGACTGGTGATACACCTCCTGTGATCTGGCTCTAGGAACCATAGCCTATAAGCTTTGACTTCTTCAGGGTATCCCATAAACATGCATTTCAGAGCTCTAGGTTTGACCTTGTCTTGCCTAATATGAGCATAGGCCACACAGCCAAATACTCTCAGTCTGTTGAGACTAGGTGGATGTCCCGACCAAAATTCTTCAGGTGTCTTTATTCCCAAGGCAGTCGAGGGACATCTATTTATCAGATAAGCTAATGTCGAAACAACCTCCGCCCAAAACACCTTCTTCAATCCAGCACTAACCAACATGCATCTAACCCTTTCAAGGATTATTGAGGAGTACCTACTACAGTAACTGTCGAACGCTTCATTGCAGAACTCAAAGCCATTGTCGGTTCTCAACCTCTTAACCTTTCTGCCAGTTTGAGTTTCGACCAGAACCTTCCAACTTTTGAAATTCTCAAAAATTTCATCTTTCATCTTCTGAATGAATACCCATAACTTTCTGGAATACTCATCAAAGATGGATAAAAAATACCTTGCACCTGAAGGATTCCTTGCAGCCCCCCAAAGATCAGCATGAATGTAATCTAGGAATCCACGTGTTCTTTGCTTGCCTGTGTTAAACTTCGCCCTACAGGATTTACCAAATACGCAAGATTCACAAAACTCCAACTTTTCGACTTTGTCACCACCTAGCAGGTTCTACTTCCCCAATTTGACCAGGCCTCTTTCGCTGACATGGCCAAATCTTATGTTCCATAATTCTGTCTTCGACACAGGTTTTGTGGATGCAATATTTGTCGAACAACTTACAACCTCAGCCTCAAGGGTATACAAGCCTTGTTTCTTCACGCCTCTCAAGACTTCCTTCGACCCCTTCATGACTCTTAGGATACTTTTCTCTCCTTGGAAAATATATCCCTTCCAGTCGAATTCACCAAGAGAAATTAAATTTCTCTTCAAATCAGGTACATGCCTGACTTCGGTCAATAACCTTATTGACTCATCATGGAGCTTGAATCTCACATATCCAATACATGTAATTTTGCAGGATTTGTTGTTTCCCAGTAGCACTGATCCACCATCTTAATCACATAGCTCTTTGAACAATTCTCTGTTTGGAGTCATGTGCCAAGTGCAACCTGAATCCATAATCCACTATTTTCTTGAGTCGCCGCTTGAAACTACAAAGACATCCAATGAGTCGAAGTCATCTTGAACAATGGCTGTGTTGTCATTATCCTTACCTCCATGATCTTTTAGGCGTTTAGGGCACACCTTTCTTGTGTGACCATCCTTCTTACAGTGATAACATCAAATCCTAGATGTTTCACCACTATAAGACTTCTGCTGACTTTTACCTTTCTTCTTGTCGAACTTACCATCCTTTCGCAAGAATTTTCTCTTACCGGCCAAACCTTCACCAACCGTCAAAGGTTTATGCTCCGTTCGTTCGTTCAGGTCCTTAGAATACAAGGCTGATTGAACTTCTTCAAAGCTCAGGGACTCTCTTCCATATAAGAGAGTTTCTTTGAAGTGAGCATGTGTTATGGGCAAAGCACACAACATCAACAGTGCTTGATCTTCGTCATCGATCTTCACATCAATATTTTCAAAATCAAGAATCAGCTTGTTGAACATATCCAACTGCTCAGCCAAAACTTTGTCTTCACTCATCTTGAATAAATACAAAGCTTGCTTCAGGTAGAGTCGATTCACCAGAGATTTGGTCATGTACAAACTTTCAAGTTTCAACCATAACCCCGATGTCGTAGTCTCGTTTGATACCTGTCGAAGAACCTTATCACCAAGGCTCAACAATATTGCGCTGTGGGCTTTCTCTATCATAATCGTCTTTTCTTTTACCGTTAACGCAACATCCATGGCTGCCTCTCTCTTCAACGCTTCGAAACAACCCTGCTGAGTCAGTAGGGCTTTCATCTTCAAGCGCCATAGACCGAAATCGTTCACTCTGGTGAACTTTTCAATCTCATACTTTGTTGAAGGCATCTTCTCCACGCTTACCGCACTAATTTGTTATGAAAAACGATACCTTGAAACAAAATATTAACGAGTTCTTTATAGGCAAGAAACATGCAAGGGTTAGGGTTAACAAGGAAAAACAACTGAAACCCTATTAGGGTTCACAAAGGAAGAGAAAAAAGGAAGAATAATAGAGAATTGCTTAAATCTATTTTACTATTCACTTTCTCAATAGGGGTTTAAAGATTACAAGTGAACACCAACAATTAACCTCTCTCAACCTAATAAGGTTTTGTCACACCTTAGGAAGAGAGACTAATATGCTATTTATAATAAACCTAACATACTAAGCTAATGGGCTTTTTAACAATTATCTATTACAAGCTAACTTAGGGTACAAGCTAACTTAGGGTACAAGCTAACTTAAACATTTGGATCCATAACACAAGGGCCAATTTGATCTCCTACATACTAGAACACAATTCGACTACAACATGTAGGTCTTCGACAACAGCATGTGAGCGGACTTCGACAGCATGCTAAAACTAGAGTTCGATCCAATATCTCACATCAATATCTAATTTGATGAATGGACAAATTATAATATTGAAAATTAAGAAATAGCCCCAGGGTTATTTAAATGGGTTATGGTCTCCATTTGAAGAGTACGATAAAATAAGATTTATGAGGTTTTCTCTCTTCATCCACATCAGAGGAGATTCAAGGAACCCTAAGGAACTCTACAAATTGGAAGATCACATACCCGCAACCTTCAACAATTTTAATGACAAGTTCATGTACGCTTCCGCCTTCATTCTTTTAATTGTATTCTGATATGAGAGTAAGGTTTCAAAGTTATGTTCTTGATTTCTATATTGATCGAAATTATAAAGTTATGAACAGATCTAACAAGTGGTATCAGAACTATCCATATTTGATTTAATTTGAATTTGAATTTTAGAATTATCTTTTTATTTTAAGGTTTCAAAATTGGGATCCTTTTGATTTTTCAATTTATGTGTGATTTAGTATACGTAATTTGTATGTATTTTCACTATTTTGATATATCATTGCCGTGATAGAAAATTTATGTTTGAAATTTTCTTCGTGTTATTTCTATATATTATTGCCGTGAATGTATGATTTTTTTTCCAATAGCATTCACGCTTAATAATATACTCCCTCCGTTCTATATTATAAGCAAAAATTACTTTTTAGATACATTCAATAATTAATGTATCTGACATTTATATAGATCAGATATATTAATTATTCAATATATCTAAAAAATAATTTTTGCTTATAATATGAAACGGAGGGAGTAAGGTTTTAAAACATAATTAAAGGCCCTAAACTTTATTGTTTTCATCATGTGAAAACTATACAAGAATGATTTGAATATATTTATATAATCATACCATTGATTAGTAACACCGTCGGCTAGTGAAATCGTTTAGATAATTTTTTTCCTTCTTACGTTCAGTGAATAACACCGCCAACTAAGTGAAACTATTTGTGTCTAGTAACACCGCCAGCACCGTCAACAACATATTTCTTCAGTGAATACCTTTTTTAACTTAATTTTATTTATTTATTTTGGTAAATAAATAAATAAATAATTTATATATTTTACATAAGTAATTTTAATACATAAATAACTTTGATAAATTATTATTTTTTAATTACTTTTGTTGTGTTTCGCATAATAAATTAAATTAACTTCGGTACAATTTTGTTCAAATTTTGGCTATAATTTATAAATTTATACAATAATTTAACTTTTAAGTGAGTAATTGAAATGAAAAAGTCGCCAAAGTGACCTTGTTTTACATAAGTTGCTTATGAAAAATGTTGAATAATTTTTGTTTGTGTGTATGTTAGTCCATGCGAGTATCAATTGACTTAAATGGCAGTTGGTAGTTGGCCGATTTTCATACGCGCCTCTGATGGTAAACATGTGACAATTATAAGGTCTTACATGTGAATAATAAATCAATCCAAAGAAGGGTTTATTATTCGACACATTTTTATTATCAATGTTTGATCGTTACAATAAAAGTACCACTAGCAGTTAATATTAGTGTCCAAAGACTCAATATTGATGACGCACTAGGTATCTTGAGATGAGTTATGTCATTATTTGAACAAATTGAAAATTCATTTTTTTTATGTGAGTATATTTAAAATGTTTAATTTTGTTCTATTTTTCAGCTACAATTGCTTCAATATCTGCTAATCTGAATTCAGTTTTGGCCCTTAATGAGACAAATTTGAAGGAATGAAATGAAAACATGGAAATTGTTCTTGGCTGCATGGATCTTGACCTTGCATTAAGGATGAAACAACCTCTTTCTCCTATGGAATTTGGTACTTCTGAATAGAGGAAAAATTATGAGAAGTGGGATCGCTCCAATCGCACGAGTCATGGTTTGGTTTGTTCTGAGGTCAATTTAGCTTCAGTACCTGGAAACACTTGGTGGTTAGACTCTTGTGCAACTACTAATATCAGTGTTTCAATGAGGGATTTCCTGAACTACCTGAAGCCAAATGATGTTGAAATATACATCTATGTTGGAGATGGAAAATTGGTGGAGGTGGAAGCTATAGGGCATTTTAGATTATTAATGTGTACCAGATTTTATTTGGATTTGAAATATACACTTTTGTGGTTCACTTATGGCTCATGATAATCTATATTTACTTGACACAATAGCTACCTATGGCAAATACTTGAATGTGGAATCATGTGGTACTAAGCGTAAAATTGAGGGCAACAATTTATGAGCATTATGGCACAAACGCCTAGGTCTCATCTCTAAAAATAGAGTGGAGCGACTAGTGTCAGATGGAATTTTGGATTCCATTGACTTTACAAACTTTGATGTTTGTGTTGAATGCGTTAAAGGAAAACATACCAAAACAAAGAAATTTTGTGCATATAGAGCTACAAATGTCTTAGAATTGATACATACAGACATTTGTGGACCATTTCTGACACCTTCTTGGAATGGTCAATAATATTTTATATCATTCATAGACGATTATTCTAGATATGCATACATATTTCTTATACATGAAAAGTCTCAGTCATTGGATGTGTTCAAAGCGTTTAAGGCTGAAGTTGAGAATCAAATTAACAAAAGAATTAAGAAATTCAAATCTGACCGTGACAGTGAATATTACAGTAGATATGACGGTTCAGGTGAACAACGTCCAGGGCCTTTTGTAAAGTACCCGGAGGAATGTGGAATTGTCCCACACTACACAATTCCAGGATCTCTTAGCATGAACGGTGTTGCTGAAAGACGAAATCAAACTCTTAAAGATATGGTAAGTAGTATGATTTGTCATTCTACCTTTCCAGAGTCACCTGGGGAGAGACACTAAAGACTGTAACTTATATTATATATAGAATACCAACAAAATCAACTGCCAAAACACCTTATGAACTTTGGACAGGGCGAAAGCCTAGTCTCAAACATTTTCAAGTGTGGGGATGTCTACCTGAGGCAAGGCCTTATAGGCCAAATGAAAAGAAATTAGATTTATGAACAGTGAGCAACTTCTTTATTGGAGTTGCAGGAGGTTTCACCAAACTAGAAAAATTAGAACTAGAGTAGTTACTGAACCTGGTAAAGTTATCAAGGGAGGATAGAGATAACAACTTTTCTTGCCTTTCAATACTTCAAACTACCAAATGTCCTGTACTGTTGGATTTGCCTTGCCTTCCATCTCTCATTGATTTATGGGTAGAAGGGAAATGCAGCCAGCATTTACTAAGTTCAGTTTAGAAACATCATATTCTTGAAAACCTTTGTTTCAAAAATCATAAAGAGCTAAGTTTCTTTCCAGATGGGATGCTAAGAGACCTCACCTGTCTAAAGAATCTTCACATTGATGGCCTTTCCAAACTTGAGCAGCTCCCAGATGAAGTACTACATAGATTGCAGTCTCTTAAGAAATTGCATATTACAAAGTGCCAAAAGTTCAACCTATCAGAAAGTTTTCATTACCTCACTTGTTTGGAAGAATTGACAATCGAAGGTTGCCAAGAAATAGAAGGTTTGCATGAGGCATTACAACATATGACTGGCCTTCAATCTTTATCATTGTGTAATCTTACAAATCTGGCATCCCTACCTGACTGGTTAGGAGACCTAGGCTTGCTTCACAGATTGGATATTTATAATTGTCCAAAGTTCAGCTTATCAGAAAGTTTTCAATACCTTACTTGTTTGGAGAAATTGATAATCCAAAGTTGCCCAGAAATAGAAGGTTTGCACGAGGCTTTACAACATATAACTGCTCTTCAATTTTTTATATTAGATGATCTTCCAAACCTAGCATCCTGATAAATGCAAATTGTAGCTATTTTTGTATATAAGTTTTGTTTCACTTATTGATACTTTTTGTAAATATCGTTCGAATAAACCACACTTTGTTTGTAAATACATTTACTTTACGTTATAGTGTATATATTGCATTATTGTGTAAATATCATTGAGTTTAAATATTTTCCATTTATTTTTTCAGGTATTCAAGCAAGGATATCTTGTCATATTCATAAAGAGAATTGAATAAGCTTTCCAATGCTTCAAACCGGGCGAAAAACGGAGTTACGGTTCGAAAGTTATGGCCGAAACAAGAAAACAGAAAATGTTGTCTGTCTGCGCTCGCCCCAAGCTCGCCGGGCGAGGAAGAAGCGAGCCAGACAGACAAAAACATGTAAAAAAAGTGCAGAATAAGCTGTTTTGATCCGCTGGGCGAAACAGAACTTCGCCGGGCGAATTTTGACAAACAGAAACACCATTTAAGGGCCAAAAACACAATTTTTAGGTTATGGTTTGGGGTATTTTTGCTCCCACTCCATCAAACATCATTTTTCAGTAGAATTAGGTTAGAAAATGATCCGATGTACACGAACTGGTCCACGCGGGCTGGTCGTTATGGAGGTGCCCGGATGGGTGCTGGTCGTACTCGCTGTCCGGTAAGTGATTGAGGAGAGGTGGTGGTGTACCTGCAAGGCACTCCGACGCTCAAGTAAGAAAGGGTCAGAGAAAAGGGGCAAGTACAAAGTATCAGTTCGTAGGGTGAATATTTGATACCTGACTCTCTCAAGTGAGAGGGTTTATATAGGGCTCTAAGCGCGTGGCTAACGGTCCTATTTTCGGGGCGAAATAACCGTTTTCCCTAAAGAATCGGTCGCTGCCCAAACTAGTCGTTACGACGGGCAGGGTGTCCAAAACTAGCCGTTATGTGGGGCATATGCTTAGTTTCGGGCATCTGCCCATGGCTGTTCGGGGAGCACTGAAGCTGTGCGTGTTGGGCAGAATGTTCGGGGAGGAACGTTATGTTCCTTGCCCGGTAGGAGGGGCAGAAAGGTAACTTTTGCCCTTCTATGGATTGGACTTAGGCGATTTGGGCCGCTCTGTAGCAGAGGCTTATTGGGCCAATTCTATCCATTGGTCCAGTCCAGAACAGGAGCCCCCCAAGTCGTTGCTCCCGAGCATGGGAGTGATGACTTAAGGACTCCTCGTTGTCCCGGGGAACTATCATGAAGCCGTCGTTGGATACGAGGACGACTGCCTCGAGGTGCTCGTGGTTCTCCGTGTCCGCGATATTCGTGGTCGATTCCATCTTGCCCGGTATTCGGGGAGGTGACGCGTCAGATGGAATGGGAAACGTTGGGTCGCCACGTGTGCATCGAGACCTGTGTAGCAGTTACCTAGGCAATTATGGCTAGTGGGCCGTCATTATTGCCTACGGGCGCGTGTGTGTACGTGCCCCTTGGTATAAAATGGGGGAAACCGTCCCATTTTCCATTTTTCCTTCTTCTGATTCTTCCTCGTCACCAGTGCGTTTGCCCGTCACCTTCTTCAAGCAGCCGACCGTCGTGCCGACCACCGTGACAAGTTTCGAGCAACCGTTTTCTTCCACTTTCTTCTAGTAAAATCAAGTAAGTATCCTGATTTTTTGCTTGTTTTGCTTCCTTTTGTTGTTAGTGGTAGATTTCATGAGGCTAGGGTTAGTTCTAGATGGCAAAATAGGTAGATTTCCGGCGAGTGTTGGTGGTGGGCGGAGGTTCTGCCTTTTTTCTGTACCAAATGTCTCGCCGGATTAGGTAGCACGTTTGGTGGTCGTGGTGGCCCACGTGGTGGTTGGGAGTCGTGACCATCGCGTTCTATCATCCGTTGATGGATTTGGTGAGTTTCCCGCTAGGACGTTTCCAGATTCTGGTAGAGTTTCGACGGAATCTGGGTACAGGCGCGAGGATATTTTGTCCTTCTTTGTTTGATGTTAGGGCTTAGGCCGGGGACGTAGTTCCTAGCCTTTCGCGCGCCCTTTCACTTGTCTTAGTGGTGGAAGGGTGGATTTGATTTCCTGTCGAATTCACTGCCTTTCTCTGATTTTTCAGGTGATCATAGTGGCGATGGAGCCCGAGAGGGAGGTTATACCCGTTACATCCGAAGAAACTATCTTCGATGAGAGCAGCAGTGCAACGGCCTCGAGTTCTGCGTCCTCGAGTTCGTCGGCTTCGAATTCCTCGAGCGACGTCGAGGGGGAAGCGAGTGATGCTGAGGAGGGAGATGACCTGGGGGTCGTGGAGGAAGATGTAATGGAAGAGGACGTAGACGCGTTCTGCCCAGAAGAGTGGGAGGTGGCCGAGCCTTCCGAACACACTTCCACGTTTGCGAGGTTTGCGGCGGACGCTTTTACTGAGGTGGGGCCCTCAGGTGAATGGAGGGTGCTTCTGCCTAGTGTGGGCGAGCGGATTTGCTCGAGCTTCGGGGACTGCTTCGGGATGTACGAATATGTCTTCAAAGAACTGGGGTTGAGGTTGCCCTTCACTGACTTCCAGCGGTCGGTGTTCCATCATCTGAAGTTGGCGCCTTCCCAACTCCACCCCAATTCGCTGGCCTTTATACGGGCTTTTGAGTTGGTGTGCGAGCACCTTGCTTTGGGGCCCACCATCCCTTTGTTCTTTGCTGTTTTCCACCTACAGCGGCAGCTGACGGGGAAGAGGTACGGATGGGTCTCTTTGAAGCAGCCCAAAAAACTGTTCAAGCCGTTCTCGGAGTCCATCCGAAACTTCAAGGGACGGTACTACATCGTCGAGCCTCTGTCCGAAGCTGCTCAGGACAGCGTGTATTCCTGGGAGTTAGAGTGTGACGAGAACGGAGAGGAGCTGCTCACCGAGGAGGGGAAGTACGTCGGGGAGAGGGTGTATAAGTTTCCAATCCGCTGGACACCCGACCACTTCTCAAAGAAGCCCAGTGCCTATGTTTTTGAGCCGAGTGCTTTACGCGGGCAGGATGCCGCGTCTTACGAGACCCTGGTGAAGTGGGTCAACTCCTTTCAGCTCGCGACCTGTTGGACGAGCAAGGGTAATCCTATCTTCGAGGAGGATGGGAGTCAAAGGGTCGAGCGCCGGTTTATCCCCGTCAAGGCACTGCTGGAGTGCAAGACTTCTGCGGATGTCACGGCGCTGCTCGGTAGATTTAGTTACTTAGACTTTATTTGCTATTCTTTCTTCCCCGTTTCTGACGCGCTTGTTTTATTTGTGCAGGTGAGATGCCTCAAGCCCGTGACCGTGTGGTGAGGAATGCCATGGCGAGGGGCAAGGCTGGAGCGACTCCCTCCAAGACCCAGACTGCTGCTGGTGCTCGTGCGCCTCCCCCTGTTCAAACTGCTCTGGGGACCTCCTGTTCTCCCACTCCCTGTCCACGGGATTCTCTGCTGCCTTTGGTCGGGCGACCGAAGCGCCTCCGGACAACAGATACGGTGGATCTGAGGGGGGCAGTTGAGAAGGGGAAGTTCGAACTTCCTTCGTGCATCAACGATATGAGGTTCTTCGAGGGTAATACCTTGGTTGTTCCTCGGGCTGAATCTCTTAGCCTGGGGAACATGGATCGCGCGGGTAAAAGGGCGATGGTGGCCAGGGATGCTTCTGCCCTCGTGAGGATGCTCGAGATGGCAGCTGTGTACGCTGAGGGGGACCACGTGCTCGAGGCTGAGCTTACTGCTGCTCGGGCCTCCGAAGCGACGCTGAAGGAGGAGGTCCGGCGTGCCCGTGAGGCGAAGAAGAAAGCCGAGGAAGAGGCGACAACGCTGAGGGAGGAAGTTACCAAGCTAAGGTCGGAGAAGAAGGCGTCCGAGGAGTTGAACGCGGAGTTGATGGCGGCCAATGCCCCGGGTGATGACGAACTAGAGGAGATAAGAGTGTTGAAGACTCGGGCAGAGCTGGTCGCTGGCATTCTGCAGGCCGAGGATGATGGTATTGCTGTGGCCGCGAAGTCTTTTGATAGTGCGGTGGCCCAGTTGCGAGTGGTGAACCCTGGGCTCGAGATTTCGACCGGGGGTACTCACTACCTAGCTCGTGTGGAGGGTGGCCGCATTGTCCTGCCCGAGGGTCTTGTTCTCGATACTCCCGAGGAACATATCGAGGAGCAGCCCATGGAGGAGCCGAGGCCTGAAGCTGCATCAACCGAGCGTGTGGAAGACTGAAGAGTTTTTGTTGCTTAGCTGTATCTTGTCCGGCCTGCGTGCCGTTGAACTCGTTGTAATCTTATTTTTGTTCTGGGGGCGTGGCCCCCTTTTTAATGTAACAAGCACAATCTTTGGCCCTTGTGGCCTTTTAATTTAATGCCCGGTTAATTTATACAACTTCTGTTTATACTGTTGTACTTTGTTTTAGTTGTGCATGTGTGACTGCCCGTCGGAGGGTGTGTTTGTCAACAAGGCTTATTTTTGACAGATTTCTCGTTGCGTTATGAATTCGCCAGTGCGGGGAACTGGTCGAACAGCCGGGGAAGGTCCTGGCGAGGTTGCGGATCTCAGGTCGCGATTGAGGCCTGAGGTCGCGGCGTGAACGTCCCATCGCGAGCTGGGGTTCTGCCAATCATGGTACTTGGGCGAAGGCGGTGCTTGATCGAGGACCGCCAACGAGCGGAGCTCCGGCTCATTTATTTGAGTGGGATTCCACTTTGTACGTATGCGTCGTTTGTACCTGAACGAGCATGATGGCCGTTAGACGGCCTTATGACGCAAGGAAGCTTCTTGTGCCTTTTAGCTGTAGTATTGCTTAAGTTTTTCAGCGTTCCATGGTCGAGGGAGCGTTTCCCCGTTGAGGTTTTCGAGGAAGTATGCGCCGTTCCCCGTTTTGGCGCGGACTCGGTATGGTCCTTCCCAGTTGGCCGCCAGTTTACCTTCGCGGGAGTCATTGTGGTTTCTTCGCAGGACAAGGCTTCCCACGTCGAACTCCCGTCGGAAGACTTTGGCGTTGTGCCTGATCGCTATTTTTTGCTTAAGAGATGCCTCGCGGAGGGCTGCTCCCATTCGGATTTCCTCGACGAGGTCGAGCTCCTCTCTTATCGCTTCGTCGTTCATTTCCTCGTCCAGGGGTGATTCCGTCCTCCTGGACGGTACGTGGATTTCAATGGGTATGACTGCCTCGGTGCCATATGCCAAACAGAAAGGTGTTTCCCCGGTGGTGGACTGGGGAGTGGTGCGGTATGCCTACAGGACACTGTGAAGCTCCTCGACCCAGGCTTTCTTTGTTTCATCTAGTCTTCACTTGAGGCCGCGCAGTATGACACGATTGACCGCCTCTGCCTGCCCGTTGGTTTGGGGATGCTCTACGGAAGCAAAGTGTTGCCTCGTTCCGAGGTGTGCGACAAAGTCTTGGAATTTTTTGTCTGTGAATTGTGTTCCATTGTTCGTGACAATTGCTTGGGGGATCCCAAATCGGGCAAGTATATTCCACTTGTAGAAGCGCAGAATGTTGAGCGCTGTTATCTTGGCTAAAGCTTCTGCTTCTATCCACTTTGTGAAGTAATCTACGCCCACTATCAGGTATTTGTTTGGCTGGACCCCGTCACGAAGGGTCCTAGGATGTCCAGGCCCCACCAGGCGAATGGCCACGGGGAGGTCATGCTTTTTAGTTCGTTTGGCGGAGCTAGGTGCATATCCCCGTGCCGTTGGCATTTGTCGCATTTCTTCACATGCTCCTTGGCGTCTTGTTGCATGGTCGGCCAATAGTACCCTGCTCGGAGGGCCTTACGGGCAAGGGACTTTCCTCCGAGGTGTTGGGCGTTGATGCCTTCATGGATTTCTCGCAATACGTGGGGGACGACCTCATCTTCTATGCATTTAAGAAGTGGGATGGAGAAGCCCCGCCGGTAGAGTTTGTTTTCGAGGATAACGTACGAGCAGGCCCTTCGTTTGATGGTGCTGGCCTCCTTGGGATCCTCTGGAAGTTCGTCCCTGGTGAGGTAGTTGTAAACGGGCGTCATCCAGCAATCGCTATCCCCGATCGCGTGTATGTGTAGGGTCGAAGATCCCTTAGTGATGCTAGACCGGGGAAGTATCTCTTGGATGACTGACCTGTTTCCGCCTTTCCTCTTGGTGCTTGCCAGTTTTGACAATACGTCTGCTCGTACGTTGTGTTCGCGTGGAACGTCTCTTACTTCCACTGTTCTGAATTTCGACATCTTTTCTCTGACGAGGGTGAGGTATTCGGAGAGACTGTCGTTTTTGGCTTGATATTCCCTGGATACCTGGTTGGCTACGAGCTGCGAATCCGTGCAGATGATGACTTCCTCGGCCCCCAGGTCTTCGGCTAGGCGTAGTCTGGCGAGGAAGGCTTCGTACTCGGCCTGGTTGTTCGACATGGGAAAAGACAATGTGAGGGAAGCCTCGACTATGGTTCCTTCGTCGTTTTCCAGAATTACGCCTGCCCCGCTGCCACTAGAGCTGGATGCTCCGTCCACATAGATGGTTCATCTGTTCACTAGGTGGGGCGAGGAATTTGAGAAAGTTACCTCTGCTACGAAATTGGCCAGGGCCTGAGCCTTAAGAGCTTTCCTGCTTTCGTACTGGATGTCGAATTCGGACAATTCTAGCGACCATCTGAGCATTCGCCCGACCATGTCTGGCCGTCCCAGTAGCTGCTTGATGGGCTGATCTGTCCTCACCACGATCGTGTGGGCCAAGAAATAGTGTCTTAGTCATCTGGCAGCATTGACGAGGGCCAATGCTACCTTCTCTATCTGTTGATATCTCGATTCTGTGTCCTGCAGTGCCTTGCTCGTGAAATATACCGGCTTTTGCCCGCTAGGATTTTCGCGGATGAGAACGGCGCTAACGGCCTCGGCGGAGATGGCGAGGTACAGGAACAAGACCTCCCAGGTATCTGGTCGTGACAACACGGGTGGTTCCGATAGAGCTTGCTTCAAGTGGAGGAGGGACGCCTCGCATTCTTCGGTCCATTCAAACGCTGCTTCTTTCCGCAAGAGCTTGAAGAAAGGAAGGGCGTGCTGGGCGGACTTTGCGACGAAGCGGGATAGCGAGGTCAGTACTCCGTTGAGGGATTGGATGTTCTTTTTAGACGTGGGCGTTGGGAACTCGGAGAATGCCCGACATTTGTCGGGGTTAGCCTCTATTCCTCGTTCTGTTAGGTAGAAATCGAGGAACTTACCTGCCCGTACCCCGAACGTGCACTTCTCCGGGTTGAAACGCATTTGGTATTTCCTTGCCTGCTCGAAAATTTTGCGGAGGTGGGCGACATGGTCTAGTTCCTCGTGGGATTTGATGATCATGTCTTCCATGTATACCTCGAGCATATCGCCTATCTGTTCGTGGAAGACTTTGTTCATCATTCGTTGATATGTAGCGCCGGCGTTCTTCAGTCCGAAGGGCATTACGTTGTAGTAATAGTTGCCCGATTCGGTCATGAAGGCTGTGTAAGTTTTATCGCTCGCGGCCATTGGTATTTGGTTATAGCCCGAGTAGGCGTCGAGGAACGATAAAAGTTTAAAACCGGCCGAATTATCTACGAGTTTGTCTATATTGGGGAGGGGGTAGGCATCCTTCGGACAGGCCTTATTAACATCAGTATAATCAATGCACATCCTCCATTTGCCATTATGTTTTCGTACAAGTACAACATTAGAGAGCCATGTAGTATATTTGGCCTCGGAAATAAACCTAGCTTCTAGAAGGTCTTTGACAGCTTTCTCTGCGGCTTCTGTCTTCTCCGGGGATTACTTCCTTCTGCGCTGGGCAACGGCTTTGACGGTCGGGTCGATCGTGAGTTGGTGGCAGGCGACAGAGGGGTCTAATCCGAGCATCTCAGTAGCGCTCCACGCGAACAGGTCTGCGTTTTCGTGGAGGCACGCTTTCAGTTGTCTTCTGGCTAGGTCGGGCAGATCTGCTCCGATCTTCACTCCCCATTGGGGGTCTTCTCCGAACGGAACGATCTCAAAGTTGCCATCTGGGACAGGTCGTAGGAGATGGCCGCTGTTGTCGGACTTACTGCCCGATGACGTTGGAACCTTGGCGCGATCTTCTTCGCTGAACCGGCTGTCTAGATCGATTGATTCGACCTGGGGAAGTGGTCTTGGCTGCTCGGAGCTGCTGGGCAGGGGGAACGACCAGATGCTCTTGGCTTCGCCGAGATGGTGTTAAGTCCCTTTGACGCTGCTTCAAAGCAGCGGCGGGTAGCCTCGATGTCGCCGTGGAGGGTGGTGACCATCCCTTCAGAAGTGTAGTACTTCATTTTGAGATGTACGGTGGAAGGTACTGCAATCAACTCTGCCAGGGTTGGCCTTCCGAAGATGCACTGGTATAGTGATGGGCAATCGATTACCAGAAACTGTGCCTTGATTGCTCGGGTTGTCTTTCCTGAACCGAAGGTTACGATGAGCTCTACGTAACCTCGGGGCTTTGTCACCGCTCTGTTGAACCCTTGCAGGTCAGATCCGACGTATGGAGTGAGGTGAGAGTCGTTCAGCTGCAATGTCTCGAACATGTGGTTGTACATTATGTCAACCGAACTGCCCTGGTCCACGAGTATCCTTCGGACATCGAAATTCTCCATCCTGGCCCAGATAAGCAGTGGGATGTTCGAATTCGGTGCCCCGCCGAGGAGTTCTTCCTTGTAGAAGGAAATGGGAGCGGACCCTTTGTGCGTGGTGTTCAGCGTGGTGACCTCGTTGGAGCTTTTGCTGATCAGTTGGTTGAATCTCCTTTTGACCGAGCCAACTGTGACTTTGTTGAATCCACCCCCAGAGATCACCATGGCCGACGGGAAGGCCTCCCATGGGCTGCTGGCAGCGAGGTATGTGGAGGCGAGCAGATCGTCCGGGATGCAAAAGTCTTCTGGTCGGGTCACGGACATAGCGACCTGGACGTTGGCGTCGTCGGAGGGCGGAATTTCCTCTGCGACCTTTTTGCTTTCCTGGGCCTCTTGCCGGGGAGCGTCCTTCTTTTTTGCGAACTGCTTCAGATGGCCGTCGCGAATGAGGATCTCTATGGCATCTCTGAGGTGGATGCACTCTTCCGTTGTATGGTCGTGACTCTTGTGGAAACGGCAGTACTTGGACTTGTCCATCCCTGGCCTGACCGGCAGCTGCTTGGGGAAACGGACTCCCGCCTGTTTGAACTCCGAGTTGGCGCACTCGGACAGTATTTTCTCCCTCGAGGCAGTGAGGGGGGTATAATCGTGGAATCACCCGGAGGGTGCTCTCTGCTCGCGTGTATCGCGAGGTCGATCGTCGCGTCTCTTGTCTCCTCGACGGGACGTCGAGGGTTCTTCAACTCTGGACGTCCGGGCACCTTCTTGGTTGCGAGATGTCCGGACCGAGTGGGCAGCGACCTTTTCCTCGTACTGTATATGTGACTGGGCCTGGTGGAGAAGTGCATTGAGATTCCTCGGTGGGTCGAGGCCGATGGCTTTCGCGAAATCGGAACCGGGACGTAACCCTTGCTCGAGCAAGAATTTCTTCATGGCGTCGGTCGTTGGTACCTGGACAGCCTCCTTGTTGAAGCGCTCGATATAAGCCCGGAGGGGCTCCTCTTTGCCTTGTACGACGGCTCCCAGGGACGCCTCGGTCTTGGGGTGGCATCGTGAAGCAGTGAAGTGACGGGAGAAGATCCTCCCCAGCTGTCTCCATGATGTGATGGATTCCTCGGGCAGCTGCTTGTACCACATCATTGCTCCTTTACGGAGCGTGGTCGGGAACAGGCGGCACTTGATGGCTCCCCGTACCCCTCTGTAATCCAAGAGAGCGTCGATGTTCTCTATGTGCTCGTCCGGGTCGACGGTTCCATCGTACGTCCCCAGCGACGGAGGCTTCTCCAGCCCCTTAGGAAGGCGGGTTGCTAGGATCTCCCAGGACAACGGGCCGCGAGGTTCGTCGTCGCTATCTGAACTTGGCTCTGATGGTGACCGTCGTCTGCGCTCGCGGCGACGGTTTCTGCGAGGTGAGGGTGAACGGGACCGGTCACGAGGTCTGCCCGGCTGGCAGGGCCTATCTTGCCTCGTTCTTTTGCGTCTCGACGGGGATCGATCTCGTGGGGAGATCTGGTCGCGCTTGCGAGTGGGTCGTATCTCAGGCTCGTGCCTAACCGCACGGTCTTCTCCGCGCCTCAGTGGCGGGCTTTTGGATCTTCGGGCTTTATTCCGGGGAGGAGAGGATCTTGGGAAAGATGCCTCCTCAAGATCTCCTATCCTTTCTCCTTGTTGTAGGACGAGGAGGTTGGTGCGGTTAACAGCTTCCAGAAGGGCTGCCACGGCCAAGTCGGCGTTGGGCGGACCGGGAACTGGCCGGTCTTCCGATGGGATCTGCACGTCTCCTCGCCCGGTGGGAGGGGGAGTTGGAGATGCAGTAGCCCCGTCCCGACGGAAACGAGGGTCAGAAAGTAACAAAGAATGGTCGTCAACGTCCATCTTGTTGACGGGGACGAGAACAGTGGTGTCAGCACCTATCGCGGAATTCTGGGCAGCCATACGTGGGCGAATCAAAGAGAATATGTTTTGATCTTTCGGTTTCCGAGGAGGAATGAAAGAAGGGGAGAACAAGAAGTTCCCACAGACGGCGCCACTGATCCGATGTACACGAACTGGTCCACGCGGGCTGGTCGTTATGGAGGTGCCCGGGTGGGTGCTGGTCGTACTCGCTGTCCGGTAAGTGATTGAGGAGAGGTGGTGGTGTACCTGCAAAGCACTCCGACGCTCAAGTAAGAAAGGGTCAGAGAAAAGGGGCAAGTACAAAGTATCAGTTCGTAGGGTGAATATTTGATACCTGACCCTCTCAAGTGAGAGGGTTTATATAGGGCTCTAAGCGCGTGGCTAACGGTCCTATTTTCGGGGCGAAATAACCGTTTTCCCTAAAGAATCGGTCGCTGCCCAAACTAGCCGTTACGACGGGCAGGGTGTCCAAAACTAGCCGTTATGTGGGGCATATGCTTAGTTTCGGGCATCTGCCCATGGCTGTTCGGGGAGCACTGAAGCTGTGCGTGTTGGGCAGAATGTCCGGGGAGGAACGTTATGTTCCTTGCCCGGTAGGAGGGGCAGAAAGGTAACTTTTGCCCTTTTATGGATTGGACTTAGGCGATTTGGGCCGCTCTGTAGCAGAGGCTTATTGGGCCAATTCTATCCATTGGTCCAGTCCAGAACAGAACACAACATTGGAGCTTGCACAAAGATGATCCGGGGTGTATTTCTCATCGATCGGCGCCTACAAACCGCGAGATGTTTGATTTATTTCTCTTCTTCTTTGTGTATTTCTTCTTTGTTGGGTTGTTATATATGTATTTACTTTGAATTCATGTATATTTGTCGCCCAAGACATTGTATAAAATCTGCTTTACAAATCTTTATCGGTGATTGTCCTTGATTTTTTGCTTTATGATCGGGGTTTGGGTTGTGTTAGAGATAAACATCACAAACCTTGATCAGGGATGATTATCTGTTAGTTTCTGGATGCTAGAGATAGATTTAGAGCTAACAATCTTTATGGGTATCAAAGCTTAATGTCTCCGTGTTGTTTGAGTCGGGTGCGAGATCATCGACGAGAGTTATACGATTGTTCTCTCAGCTCAATGTGTCAGAGATGAACACTGTTGTGAGCGATGCTGGATGATATTGAGGAGTATTGTAGGTTGAGTATAACTGGTCGATAGGTTTAAGTTTGTGAGGAGTGTATTATATGCACACCGGATAAGTTTCTTCTCTCAGCAGAATGTATTCATTTTATGTTCATATTTACTTTTTTACTTTTACTTTAACCAATTTAATCCAAACTCATATACTCGAGACTTATCGAGTGACAGTTCAATAGCACCGATCTCTGTGGACACGATAAATTCCCTGAAAAATACTTCCAAAAACTTTTGTTGCTTGCCGCTTTACCACTTCAACAAAATGGCGTTGTTGTCGGGGATTGGTTTTGATGTTGAATTGCATTACGGTAGTTTCGATGTTTTGGAGCTTTGTACATAATTGTTTATATTGTATATATGCTTGTATAGATACTTGTTTTGCTTTTATTTTCCATTATGTTTGTTCAAGTGTTGTATATATTTTGTTCCCGTAATGTTTGTTCAAGTGTTTGGTTAGGGCACTTGCTTTTGGTTTGCGTGGTAAGGCATCACCATGGCATGAAGGGTGGAAGTTACTAGCTAAGCACAGTAAAGGCATCGAGCTTACGACGTAAAACAAGCATGTTTTATCATTTTTTGTTTCGTTATTACTTTTTCATTCTAGCTTAGGTAGTGTGGTGAACATTCATTAAACAAGTTGTAATCGGATTATTTGTAAAATTCTCAAATCTTCACTTTACAACTTGTTTAATCCATTTTCAGCCGGTCTTTTAGTTTGTTTATATTAATAGTTTTTGTGTTTGTTTAAGAGCTTGTTTTGAGTAGCTTGAGGAAATTTGAGGTGATGTTCCAATTTTAACGTTTCAACTTGCGGATGTATGGTAATGATATTGTTAAATTTTGTACACGTCCAAGGTATGCGTTTACTGCTTTTTAGACTTTAGCATATTCATGATACTTAGGATTTTTACGAACTTCCATGCCATTCATTCTTTTGTATACTTTTTCTTGATGTGAATCACTTTAGTTCCCACCTTTTTTGTGAGGTAGCTTTCCATTGTTCATATATGCGTGGAGTACCAACATTCTTGTTCTAACTGGATTTTATTATGCTTAATCTTTTGTTTGTGTTGATTATATCAAAACATGAAGAGGATCAAGGCATTTTGTTTCATTTTGAGCACGACTACATGTCCAATTAGTCAATTCACCCTGTGAGTGTGTGAGCATTTGTTAAACCATTTTGTGCCTTTCTATCATTATCCATGTTGTTTGAACTAATGCTTGTCTATGAGTATTAAATTCACTTTTTGTATGGATATTGATTGATTGTTTTTTCTTGAACCCTCAACTTTGTGTTGTTGTATGAATTTTTACCTTGCCTTAGAAAGTATGGAATATTCACATGATGATGTGGTTGAATTCAAGTTGTGGAGAGAATGATTGTTTAATCATTGGTTGGTTTCTATGAGGTTGAAAAAGAAAATTAAAAAAAAAAGAAAAAAATGGAAAAGAAAAGAAAAAAAAGAAAGAAAAATAAATCCTTAAGAAAGGAAACAAAAAGAGTTCAAATAATTATGCTAAATAAGTATTGTATTTTGTGTAACACTTGGGATTTTTGAAGAAGTTGATTGGAATTTTGTGTTTGAGTCTTTGTGAGTGGATCACTCCCTTAGGTTTAGACAAGTTTTTGTTTCAATTACCTTTAGAAATTGCCCCTTGTTGGTTTAACCGGCCACGCTATAACCTTGAAAGCCCTTGTGATTCTTGCCTTTGTATGTTCAATGTGAATTTTTGACTGAATGCATAATTTAGTCTATTGTTTACAAGATTGTTGTGTGAGTGAAAAGTACCGCATTTTGTGTTTTTCATCTACCGATGATTGTTTTTGCTAGGTGTGATTCACGTTTTAACTTGTGTTGTTTTAGGATGTTTGACATGATTTTTGTATTTAGAATTTGTTTTGTGCATATGTTGTCGTTGTAGTTGAGTGGTAAGTATTTACTTTGTGTGTACCGTTTTTCATTTGAACTATTCATTTGTTTCTGTTTTTCAAAACCTGTTGATTCGTGATTCTTTGGTTGTCACTCTGTTTCTTTGAGTCACTTGGTTCTTGTTTAGGGACAAACAAGTTTAAGTTGGGGAGAGTTTGTTAAGTGTAAATTGTAGCTATTTTTGTATTTAAGTTTTGTTGCACTTATCGATACTTTTTGTTAATATCGTTCGAATAAACCCCGCATTTGTAAATACGTTTACTTTACGTTATAGTGTATATATTGCGTTATTGTGTAAATATCATTGAGTTTAATTGTTTTCCATTTATTTTTGCAAGTATCCAAGCAAGGATATCATGTCATATTCATAAAGAGCATTGAATAAGCTTTCCAACGCTTCAAACCGGGCGAAAAACAGAGTTACGGTTTCGAAAGTTATGGCCGAAACAAGAAAACAGAAAATGTTGTCTGTCTGCGCTCGCCCCAAGCTCGCCGGGCGAGGCAGAAGCGAGCCATACAGATAGAAACGTGTAAAAAAGTGAAGAAGAAGCTGTTTGATCCACCAGGCGAACCAGAACTTCGTCGGGAGAATTTTGACGGACAGAAACACCATTTAAGGGCCAAAAACACTATTTTTAGGTTATGGTTTGGATAATTTTTGCTCCCACTCCATCAACCATCATTTTTCAATACGATTAGGTTAGAAAACAACATTGGAGCTTGCACACGGATGATCCGGGGTGGATTTCTCATCGATCGGCGCCGAAAAACAGCGAGATGTTTGTTTTATTTCTCTTCTTTTTTGTGTATTTCTTCTTTGTTGGGTTGTTGTATATGTATTTATTTTGAACTCATGTATATTTGTCGCCTATGGCGTTGTATAAAATCTTCTTTACAAATTTTTATCGGTGATTGTCCTTGATTTTTTGCTTTATGCTCGGGGTTTGGGTTGTGTTAGAGATAAACATCACAAACCTTGATCAGGGATGATTATCTGTTAGTTTCTGGATGCTAGAGATAGATATAGAGCTAACAATCTTTAAGTGTGTCGGAGCTTAATCTCTCTGTGTTGTTTGAGTCGGGTGCAAGATCGTTGACGAGAGTAATGCGGTTGTTCTCTCAGCTTAGTGTGTCAGAGATAAACACTGTTGTGAGCGATGCTGGATGTTATTGAGGAGTATTGTAGGTTGAGTATAACTTGTCGATAGTTTTATGTTTGTGAGGAGTGAATTATATGCATACCGGATAAGTTTCTTCTCTCTGAAAAATGAATTCTTTTTATGTTCATATTTACTTTTTTACTTTTACTTTAACCAATTTAATCCAAACTCATAAATACGAGACTTGTCGATCGACAGTTCAATAGCACCCATCTCTGTGGACACAATAAATTCCCGGAAAACTACTTCCAAAAACTTTTGTTGCTTGCCGCTTTACCGCTTCAACAAAATGGCGCTGTTGTCGGGGATTGGTTTTGATATTGAATTGTATTACGATAGTTTCGATGTTTTGGAGCTTTGTACATAACTGTTTATATTGTATATATGCTTGTATAGATAATTGTTTTGCTTTTATTTTCCATTATGTTTGTTCAAGTTTTATATACATTTTTTTCCTGTAACGTTTGTTCAAGTGTTTAGTTAGGACACTAGCTTTTGGTTTGCGCGGTGAGGCGTCACCATGGCATAAAGGGAGGAAGTTACTATCTAAACACTGTAAAGGCGCCGAGCTTACGACGTAAAACAAGCATGTTTTATCATTTTTTGTTTAGTTATTACTTTTTCATTCTAACTTAGGTAGTGTGGTGAACATTCATTAAACAAGTTGTACTCTGATTGTTCGTAAAATTCTAAAATCTTAACTTTACAACTTGTTCAATCCATTTTCAGCCGGTCTTTTAGTTTGTTAATATTAATAGTTTTTGTGTTTGTCTAAGAGCTTGTTTTGAGTATCTTTAGGAAATTTGAGGTGATGTTCTAAGTTTGATTGTTTCAACTTGCGAATGTATGGTAATTTTATTGCTAAGTTTTGTACACGTCCAATGTATGTGTTTATCGCTTTCTAGACTTTAGCATATTCATGGTACTTAGACTTTTTACAAACTTCCATGTCATTCATTCTTTAGTATACTTGTTCTTGATGTGAATCACTTTAACACCCACCTTTCTTGTGAGGTAGCTTTCCATTGTTCATATATGCGCGGAGTACCAACATTCTTGTTCTAACTGGATTTTATTATGCTTAATCTTTTGAGTGTGTTGATTATATGAGAGCATGAAAAGGATCAAGGCATTTTGTTTCATTTTGAGCACAACTACCTGTCCAATTAGTCAGTTCACCCTGTGAGTGTGTGAGCATTTATTAAACCTCTTTGTGCCTTTCTATCATTATCCATGTTGTTTGAACTAATGCTTGTCTATGAGTATTGAATTCACTTTTTGTATGGTTTTTTATTGATTGTTTTTTCTTGAACCCTCAACTTTGTGTTGTTGTATGAATTTTTACATTGTCTTAGAAAGTATGGAGTATTCACATGATGATGTGGTTGAATTAAAGTTGGGGAGAGAATGATTGTTTACTCATTGGTTGGTTTCTATGAGGTTGAAAAAGAAAATAAAAAAAAAAGAAAAAAATGGAAAAGAAAAGAAAAAAAAAGAAAGAAAAAGAAAATCCTTGAGAAAGGAAACAAATAGAGTTCAAATAATTGTGCTAAATAAGTATTGTGTTTTGTGTAACACTTGGGATTTTGGAAGAAGTTGATTGGAATTTTGTGTTTGAGACTTTGTGAGTTGATCACTCCCTTAGGTTTAGACAAGTTTTTGTTTCAATTACCTTTAGAAATTGCCCCTTGTTTGTTTATCCAACCACGCTATAACCTTGAAAGCCCTTGTGATTCTTGCCTTTGTATATTTAATGTGAATTTTTGGATGAATGCATAATTTAGTCTTTTGTTTGCATGATTGTTGTGTGAGTGAAAAGTACCTCATTTTGTGTTTTTCATCTATCGATGATTATTTTTACTAGGTGTGATTCACGTTTAAAATTGTGTTGTTTTAGGATGTTTGGCATTATTTTTATATTTAGCATTTGTTTTGTGCCTATGTTGTCGTTGTAGTTTAGTGGTAAACATTTACTTTGTGTGTACCATTTTTCATTTGAACCATTCATTTGTTTCTGTTTTTCAAAACCTGTTGATTCGTGATTCTTTGGTTGTCACTCTGTTTCTTTGAGTCGCTTGATTCTTGTTTAGGGACAAACTAGTTCAAGTTGGGGAGAGTTTGATAAGTACAAATTATAGCTATTTTTGTATATAAGTTTTGTTGCACTTATCGATACTTTTTATTAATATCGTTCGAATAAATCCCGCTTTGTTTGTAAATACGTTTACTTTACGTTATAGTGTATATATTGCGTTATTGTGTAAATATCATTGAGTTTAATTGTTTCCATTTATTTTTGCAAGTATTCAAGCAAGGATATCTTGTAATATTCATAAAGAGCTTTGAATAAGCTTTCCAACGCTTCAAACCAGGCGAAAAACGGAGTTACGGTTCGAAAGTTATGGCCGAAACAAGAAAACAGAAAATGTTGTCTATCTGCGCTCGCCCCAAGCTCGCCGGGTGAGGCAGAAGCAAGCTAGACAGACAGAAACATGTAAAAAGGTGCAGAATAAGCTGTTTTGATCTTCCGGACGAACCAGAACTTCGTAGCACGAATTTTGACGGAGAGAAACACCATTTAAGGGCCAAAAACACAATTTTTAGGTTATGGTTTGAGTATTTTTTGCTCCCACTCCATCAAAATCATTTTTCAGTAGGATTAGGTTAGAAAACAACATTGGAGCTTGCACACAGATGATCCGGGGTGGATTTCTCATAGATCGGCGCCGACAAACTTCGAGATGTTTGGTTTATTTCTCTTCTTCTTTGTGTATTTCTTCTTTGTTGGGTTGTTATATATGTATTTAATTTGAACTCATGTATATTTGTCACCCATGGCGTTGTATAAAATCTGCTTTACAAATTTTTATCGGTGATTGTCCTTGATTTTTTGCTTTATGCTCGGGGTTTGGGTTGTGTTAGAGATAAGCATCACAAACCTTGATCAGGGATGATTATCTGTTAGGTTCTGGATGCTAGAGATAGATTTAGAGCTAATAATCTTTATGGGTATCACAGCTTAATATCTTCGTGTTGTTTAAGTCGGGTGCGAGATTGTCGACGAGAGTAATACAGTTGTTCTCTCAGCTCAATGTGTCAGAGATGAACACTGTTGTGAGTGATGCTGGATGATATTGAGGAGTATTATAGGTTGAGTATAACTGGTCGATAGGTTTAAGTTTGTGAGTGAATTATATGCATACCGGATAAGTTTCTTCTTTCTGAAGAATGGATTCTTTTTATGTTCATATTAACTTTTTTACTTTTACTTTAACCAATTTAATCCAAACTCATAAACGCGAGACTTGTTGAACGACATTTCAATAACAACGATCTCTGTGGACACGATAAATTCCCGAAAAACTACTTCCAAAAACTTTTGTTGCTTGCTGCTTTACCGCTTCAACAAAATGACGCAGTTGCCAGAGATTGGTTTTGATATTGAATTGTATTGCGATACTTTCGATGTTTTGGAGCTTTGTACATAATTGTTTATATTGTATATATGCTTGTATAGATACTTGTTTTGCTTTTATTTTCCATTATGTTTGTTCAAGTGTTGTATACATTTTGTTCCTGTAACCTTTGTTCAAGTGTTTGGTTAGGACACTTGCTTTTGGTTTGCGCGGTGAGGCATCACCATGGAATGAAAGGAGAAAGTTACTAGCTAAACACAGTAAAGGCACCGAGCTTACGACGTAAAACAAACATGTTTTATTGTTTTTTGTTTCGTTATTACTTTTTCATTCTAACTTAGGTAGTGTGGTGAACATTCATTAAACAAGTTGTACTCGGATTGTTCGTAAAATTATCTAATCTTCACTTTACAACTTGTTCAATCCATTTTCATCCGGTCTTTTAGTTTGTTTATATTAATAGTTTTTGTGTTTGTCTAAGAGCTTGTTTTGAGTAACTTGAGGAAATTTGAGGTGATGTTCCAAGTTTGATCGTTTCAACTTGCGGATGTATGGTAATGATATTGTTAAGTTTTGTACACGTCCAAGGTATGTGTTTATCGCTTACTAGATTTTATCATATTCATGATACTTAGACTTTTTACAAACTTCCATGCCATTTATTCTTTTGTATACTTGTTCTTGATGTGAATCACTTTAGTTCCCACCCTTTTTTGAGGTAGCTTTCCATTGTTCATATATGCGAGGAGTACCAACATTCTTGTTCTAACTAGATTTTATTATGCTTAATCTTTTGTTTGTGTTGATTATATGAAAGCATAAAAAGGATCAAGGCATTTTGTTTCATTTTGAGCACAACTACCTGTCCAATTAGTCAATTCACCCTGTGAGTGTGCGAGCATTTATTAAACCCCTTTGTGCCTTTCTATCATTATCCATGTTGTTTGAACTAATGCTTGTCTATGAGTATTGAATTCACTTTTTGTATGGATTTTGATTGATTATTTTTTCTTGAACCCTCAACTTTGCGTTGTTGTATGAATTTTTTCCTTGTCTTAGAAAGTATGGAGTATTCACATGATGATGTGGTTGAATTAAAGTTGGGGAGAGAATGATTGTTTACTTTTTGGTTGGTTTTTATGAGGTTGAAAAAGAAAAGAAAAAAAAAAGAAAAAAATGGAAAAGAAAAGAAAAAAAAAAGAAAGAAAAAGAAAATCCTTGAGAAAGGAAGCAAAAAGAGTTCAAATAATTGTGCTAAATAAGTATTATGTTTTGTGTAACACTTGGGATTTTGGAAGAAGTTGATTGGAATTTTGTGTTTGAGTCTTTGTGAGTTGATCACTCAATTAGGTTTAGACAAGTTTTTGGTTTAATTTCCTTTAGAAATTGCCCCTTGTTTGTTTACCCCACCCCGTTATAACCTTGAAAGCCCTTGTGATTCTTGTATTTGTATGTTCAATGTGAATTTTTGGATGAATGCATAATTTAAGCTTTTGTTTGCATGATTGTTGTGTGAGTGAAAAGTACCTCATTTTGTGTTTTTCATCTACCGATGATTGTTTTTGCTATGTGTGATTCACGTTTGAACTTGTGTTGTTTTAGGATTCTTGGCATGACTTTTGTATTTAGCATTTGTTTTGTGCCTATGTTGTCGTTGTAGTTTAGTGGTAAGTGCTTACTTTGTGTGTACCGTTTTTTCATTTGAACCATTCATTTGTTTCTGTTTTTCAAAACCGGTTGATTCATGATTCTTTGATGGTCACTCTGTTTCTTTGAGTCGCTTGATTCTTGTTTAGGGACAAACAAGTTTAAGTTGGGGAAGTTTGATAAGTGCAAGTTGTAGCTATTTTTGTATATAAGTTTTGTTGCACTTATCGATACTTTTTGTTAATATCGTTCGAATAAACCTCGCTTTGTTTGTAAATACGTTTACTTTACGTTATAGTGTATATATTGCGTTATTGTGTAAATATTATTAATTTTAATTGTTTTCCATTTATTTTTGCAAGTATTCAAGCAAGGATATCTTGTCATATTCATAAAGAGCATTAAATAAGCTTTCCAACGCTTCAAAACGGGCGAAAAACGGAGTTACGGTTCGAAAGTTATGGCCGAAACAAGAAAACAGAAAATGATGTATGTCTGCGCTCGCCCCAAGCTTGTCGGCCGAGGAAGAAGCGAGCCAAACAGACAGAAACGTGTAAAAAAGTTTAGAATATGCTGTTTTGATCTGCCGAGAGAACCAGAACTTCGTCGGGCAAATTTTGACGGATAGAAACACCATTTAAAGGCCAAAAACACAATTTTTAGGTTATGGTTTGGGTATTTTTGCTCCCACTCCTTCAAACATCATTTTTCAGTAGGATTAGGTTAGAAAACAACATTGGAGCTTGCACACGGATGATCCGGGGTGGATTTCTCATCGATCGACGCCAACAAACCGCAAGATGTTTGGTTTATTTCTCTTCTTCTTTGTGTATTTCTTCTTTGTTGGGTTGTTATTTATGTATTTACTTTGAACTCATGTATATTTGTTGCCCATGGCGTTGAATAAAATCTGCTTTACAAATCTTTATCCGTGATTGTCCTTGATTTTTTCTTTATGCTCGGGGTTTGGGTTGTGTTAGAGATAAACATTACAAACCTTGATCAGGGATGATAATCTGTTAGTTTCTGGATGCTAGAGATAGATTTAGAGCTAACAATCTTTATGGGTATCGGAGCTTAATGTCTCAGTGTTGTTTGAGTTGGGTGCGAGATCGTCGACAAGAGTAATACAGTTGTTCTCTCAGCTCAGTGTGTCAGAGATGAACACTGTTGCGAGTGATGCTGGATGATATTGAGGAGTATTGTAGGTTGAGTATAATTGGTCGATAGGTTTAAGTTTGTGTGGAGTGGATTATATGCATACCGGATAAGTTTCTTCTCTCTGAAGAATGAATTCTTTTTATGTTCATATTAACTTTTTTACTTTTACTTTAACCAATTTAATCCAAACTCATAAACACGAGACTTGTCGAACGGCAGTTCAATAGCACCGATCTCTATGGACACGATAAATTCCCGGAAAAATACTTACAAAAACTTTTGTTTCTTGCCGCTTCAACAAAATGGCCCTGTTGCCGGGGATTGGTTTTGATATTGAATTGTATTGCAATAGTTTCGATGTTTTTGAGATTTGTACATAATTGTTTATATTGTATATATGCTTATATAGATACTTGTTTTGCTTTTATTTTCCATTATGTTTGTTCAAGTGTTGTATACATTTTGTTCCCAAAACGTTTGTTCAAGTGTTTGGTTAGGACACTTGCTTTTGGTTTGCGCGGTGAGGCATCACCATGGCATGAAGGGAGGAAGTTACTAGCTAAGCACAGTAAAGGCGTCGAGATAACGACGTAAAATAAACATGTTTTATCGTTTTTTGTTTCGTTATTACTTTTTCATTCTAGCTTAGGTAGTGTGGTGAACATTCATTAAACAAGTTGTACCTGGATTGTTCGTAAAATTCTTAAATCTTCACTTTACAACTTGTTTAATACATTTTTGGCTGGCCTTTTAGTTTTTTTATATTAATAGTTTTTGTGTTTTTTTAAAAGCTTGTTTTGAGTAGCTTGAGGAAATTTGAGGTGATGTTCCAAGTTTGATCATTTCAACTTACGGATGTATGGTAATGATATTGTTAAGTTTTGTACACGTCCAAGGTATGTGTTTATCGCTTTCTAGACTTTAGCATATTCATGATACTTAGGCTTTTTACAAACCTCCATGCCATTCATTCTTTTGTATACTTGTTCTTGATGTGAATCACTTTAGTTCCCACCCTTTTTGTGAGGTAGCTTTCCATTGTTCATATATGCGCGGAGTACCAACATTCTTGTTCTAACTGGATTTTATTATGCTTAATCTTTAGTTTGTGTTGATTATATGAAAGCATGAAAAGGATCAAGGCATTTTGTTTCATTTTGAGCACAACTACCTGTCCAATTAGTCAATTCATCTTGTGAGTGTGTGAGCATTTATTAAACCCCTTTGTGCCTTTCTATCATTATCCATGTTGTTTGAACTAATGCTTGTCTATGAGTATTGAATTCACTTGTTGTATGGATTTTGATTTATTGTGTTTTCTTATACCCTCAACTTTGTGTTGTTGTATGAGTTTTTACCTTGTCTTAGAAAGTATGGAGTATTCACACGATGATGTGGTTGAATTCAAGTTGAGGAGAGAATGATTGTTTACTCATTGTTTGGTTTCTATGATGTTGAAAAAGAAAAGAAAAAAAATAGAAAAAAATGGAAAAGAAAATAAGAAAAAGAAAGAAAAATAAAATCCTTGAGAAAGGAAACAAAAAGAGTTCAAATAATTGTACTAAATAAGTATTGTGTTTTGTGTAACACTTGGGATTTTGGAAGAAGTTGATTGGAATTTTGTGTTTGAATCTTTGTGAGTTGATCACTTCCTTAGGTTTAGACAAGTTTTTGTTTCAATTACCTTTAGAAATTGCCCCTTGTTTGTTTACCCAACCACGCTATAACCTTGAAAGCCCTTGTAATTCTTGCCTTTGTATGTTCAATGTGAATTTTTGGATGAATGCATAATTTAGTCTTTTGTTTGCATGATTGTTGTGTGAGTGAAAGGTACCTCATTTTGTGTTTTTCATCTATCGATGATTGTTTTTGCTAGGTGTGATTCACGTTTGAACTTGGGCTGTTTTAGGATGTTTGGCATTATTTTTGTATTTAGCATTTGTTTTGTGCCTATGTTGTCATTGTAGCTTAGTGGTAAGCATTTACTTTGTGTGTACCATTTTTCATTTGAACCATTCATTTGTTTATGTTTTTCAAAACATGTTGATTCGTGATTCTTTGGTTGTCACTCTGTTTCTTTGATTCACTTGATTCTTGTCTAGGGACAAACATGTTTAAGTTGGGAAGAGTTTGATAAGTGCAAATTTTAGCTATTTTTGTATATAAGTTTTGTTGCACTTATCGATACTTTTTGTTAATATCATTCGAATAAACCCCGCAGTGTTTGTAAATACGTTTACTTTACGTTATAGTGTATATATTGCGTTATTGTGTAAATATCAATGAGTTTAATTGTTTCCGTTTAGTTTTTCAAGTATTCAAGCAAGGATATCTTGTAATATTCATAAAGAGCATTGAATAAGCTTTCCAACGCTTCAAACCAGGCGAAAAACGGAGTTACGGTTCGAAAATTATGGCCGAAACAAGAAAACATAAAATGATGTCTGTCTGCACTCGCCCCAAGCTCGTCGGGTGAGGCAGAAGCGAGCCAAATAGACAGAAACGTGTAAAAAGGTGCAGGATAAGCTGTTTTGATCTGTCGGGCGAACCAGAACTTCGTCGGGCGAATTTTGACGGACAGAAACACCATTTGAGGGCCAAAAACACAATTTTTAGGTTATGGTTTGGGTATTTTTTGCTCCCACTCCATCAAAATCATTTTTCAGTAGGATTAGGTTAGAAAACAACATTGGAGCTTACACCCGGATGATCCGGGGTGGATTTCTCATAGATCGGCGCTGACAAACTGTGAGATGTTTGGTTTATTTCACTTCTTCTTTGTGTATTTCTTCTTTGTTGGGTTGTTGTATATGTATTTACTTTGAACTCATGTATATTTGTCGCCCATGGCATTGTATAAAATCTGCTTTACAAATTTTTATCGGTGATTGTCCTTGATTTTTTGCTTTATGCTCGGGGTTTAGGTTGTGTTAGAAATATACATCACAAACCTTGATCAGGGATGATTATCTGTTAGGTTCTGGATGCTAGAGATAGATTTAGAGCTAACAATCTTTATGGGTATCGGAGCTTAATGTCTTCGTGTTATTTGCGTCGGGTGCGAGATTATCGACGAGAGTAATACGGTTGTTCTCTCAGCTCAGTATGTCAGAGATGAACACTGTTGTGAGTGATGCTGGATGATATTGAGGAGTATTGTAGGTTGAGTATAACTGGTCAATAGGTTTAAGTTTGTGATGAGTGAATTATATGCATACCGGATAAGTTTCTTCTCTCTGAAGAATGAATTCTTTTTATGTTCATATTAACTTTTTTTACTTTTACTTTAACCAATTTAAACCAAACTCATAAACGCGAGACTTGTCGAACGACAGTTCAATAGCAGTGATCTCTGTGGACACGATAAATTCCCGGAAAACTACTTCCAAAAGCTTTTGTTACTTGCCGCTTTACTGCTTCAACAAAATGGCGTTGTTGCCGGGGACTGGTTTTGATATTGAATTGTATTGCGATAGTTTTGATGTTTTGGAGCTTTGTACAATATTGTTTATATTGTATATATGCTTGTATAGATACTTGTTTTGCTTTTATTTTCCATTATATTTATTCAAGTGTTGTATACATTTTGTTCCTGTAACATTTGTTCAAGTGTTTGGTTAGGACACTTGCTTTTGATTTGCACGGTGAGGCATCACCATGGCATGAAGGGAGGAAGTTACTAGCTAAACACAGTAAAGGCGTCGAGCTTCCGATGTAAAACAACCATGTTTTATTGTTTTTTGTTTAGTTATTACATTTTCATTCTAACTTAGGTAGTGTGGTGAACATTCATTAAACAAGTTGTACTCAGATTGTTCGTAAAATTATCTAATCTTCACTTTATAACTTGTTCAATCCATTTTCAGCCGGTCTTTTAGTTTGTTTATATTAATAGTTATTATGTTTGTCTAAGAGCTTGTTCTGAGTAGCTTGAGGAAATTTGAGGTGATGTTCCAAGTTTGATCGTTTCAACTTGCGGATGTCTGGTAATGATATTGTTAAGTTTTGTACACGTCCAAGGTATGTGTTTATCGCTTTCTAGACTTTAGCATATTCATGATACTTAGGCTTTTTACAAAACTTCCATGCCATTCATTCTTTTGTATACTTGTTCTTGATGTGAATCACTTTTGTTCCCACCCTTTGTGTGAGGTAGTTTTCCATTGTTCATATATGCTCGGAGTACCAAAATTCTTGTTCTAACTAAATTTTATTATGCTTAATCTTTTGTTTGTGTTGATTATATGAAAGCATGAAAAGGATCAAGGCATTTTGTTTCATTTTGAGCACAACAACCTGTCCAATTAGTTAATTCATCCTGTGAGTGTGTGAGCATTTATTAAACCCCTTTGTGCCTTTCTATCATTATCAATGTTGTTTGCACTAATGCTTGTCTATGAGTATTGAATTCACTTTTTGTATGGATTTTGATTGATTGTTTTTTCTTGAACCCTCAACTTTGTGTTGTTGTATGAATTTTTACCTTGTCTTAGAAAGTATGGAGTATTCACATGATGATGTGGTTGAATTCAAGTTGGTGAGAGAATGATTGTTTACTCATTGGTTGATTTCTATGAGGTTGAAAAAGAAAAGAAAAAAAAAGAAAAAATGGAAAAGAAAAGAAGAAAAAGAAAGAAAAAGAAAATCCTTGAGAAAGGAAACAAAAAGAGTTCAAATAATTGTGCTAAATAAGTATTGTGTTTTGTGTAACACTGGAATTTTGGAAGAAGTTGATTGGAATTTTGTGTTTGAGTCTTTGTGAGTTGATCACTCCCTTAGGTTTAGACAAGTTTTTATTTCAATTACCTTTAGAAATTGCCCCTTGTTTGTTCACCCAACCACGCTATAACCTTGAAAGCCCTTGTGATTCTTGCCTTTGTATGTTCAATGTGAATTTTGGGATGAATGCATAATTTAGTCTTTTGTTTGCATGATTGTTGTGTGAGTGAAAAGTACCTCATTTTGTGTTTTTCATCTATCGATGATTGTTTTTTCTAGGTGTGATTCACATTTGAACTTGTGTTGTTTTAGGATGTTTGTCATTATTTTTGTATTTAGCATTTTTTTTGTGCCCATGTTGTCGTTGTAGTTTAGTGGTAACCATTTACTTTGTGTGTACTATTTTTCATTTGAACCATTCATTTGTTTCTGTTTTTCAAAATCTGTTGATTCGTGATTCTTTGGTTGTCACTCTGTTTCTTTGAGTCACTTGATTCTTGTTTAGAGACAAACAAGTTTAAGTTGGGGAGAGTTTGATAAGTGTAAATTATAGTTATTTTTGTATTTAAGTTTTGTTGCACTTATCGATACTTTTTGTTAATATCGTTCGAATAAACCCCACATTGTTTGTAAATACGTTTACTTTACGTTATAGTGTATATATTGTGTTATTGTGTAAATATCATTGAGTTTAATTGTTTTTCATTTATTTTTGCAAGTATTCATGCAAGGATATCTTGTAATATTCATAAAGAGCATTGAATAAGCTTTCCAACGCTTCAAACCAGGCGAAAAACGGAGTTACGGTTCGAAAGTTATGGCCGAAACAAGAAAATAGAAAATGATGTCTGTCTGCGATCGCCCCAATCTCGCCAGGAGAGGCAGAAGCGAGCCAGACAGACAGAAACGTGTATAAAAGTTTAGAATAAGCTGTTTTGATCTGCCGGGAGAACCAGAACTTCGCCAGGCGAATTTTGACGGACAGAAACACCATTTAAAGGCCAAAAACACAATTTTTAGGTTATGGTTTGGGTATTTTTTGCTCCCACTCCATCAAACATCAATTTTCAGTAGGATTAGATTAGAAAACAACATTGGAGCTTGCACACGGATGATCCGGGGTTGATTTCTCATCGATCGACGCCGATAAACCGCAAGATGTTTGGTTTATTTCTCTTCTTCTTTGTGTATTTCTTCTTTGTTGGGTTGTTGTTTATGTATTTACTTTGAACTCATCTATATTTGTCGCCCATTGCGTTGTATAAAATCTGCTTTACAAAGCTTTATTCGTGATTGTCCTTGATTTTTTTCTTTATGCTCGGGGTTTGGGTTGTGTTAGAGATAAACATCACAAACCTTGATCAGGGATGATTATCTGTTAGTTTCTGGATGCTAGAGATAGATTTAGAGCTAACAATATTTATGGGTATCAGAGCTTAATGTCTCAGTGTTGTTTGAGTCGAGTGCAAGATCGTCGACAAGAGTAATACAGTTGTACTCTCAGCTCAGTGTGTCAGAGATGAACACTGTTGTGAGTGATGCTGGATGATATTGACGAGTATTGTAGGTTGAGTATAACTGGTCGATAGGTTTAAGTTTGTGAGGAGTGGATTATATGCATACTGGATAAGTTTCTTCTCTCTGGAGAATGAATTCTTTTTATGTTCATATTAACTTTTTTACTTTTACTTTAACCAATTTAATCCAAACTCGTAAACACGAGACTTGTCGAATGGTAGTTCAATAGCATCGATCTCTGTGGACACGATAAATTCCCAAAAAAATACTTCCAAAAACTTTTGTTGCTTGCCTCTTTACCACTTCCACAAAATGGCGCTGTTGCCAGGGATTGGTTTTGACATTGAAATGTATTTCAATAGTTTCGGTGTTTTTGAGCTTTGTACATAATTGTTTATATTGTATATATGCTTGTATAGATACTTGTTTTTCCTTTATTTTCCATTATGTTTGTTCAAGTGTTATATACATTTTGTTCCCGTAATGTTTGTTCAAGTGTTTGGTTAGGACACTAACTTTTGGTTTGCGCGGTGAGGCACACCATGGCATGAAGGGAGGAAGTTACTAGCTAAGCACAGTAAAGGCATCGAGATAACGACGTAAAACAAACATGTTTTATCGTTTTTTGTTTCGTTATTACTTTTTCATTCTAGCTTAGGTAGTGTGGTGAACATTCATTAAACAAGTTGTACTCGGATTGTTCGTAAAATTCTCAAATCTTCACTTTACAACTTGTTTAATCCATTTTCGGCTGGCCTTTTAGTTTGTTTATATTAATAGTTTTGTTGTTTGTCTAAGAGCTTGTTTTGAGTAGCTTGAGGAAATTTGAGGTGATGTTCCAAGTTTGATCATTTCAACTTGCGGATGTATGGTAATGATATTGTTAAGTTTGTACACGTCCAAGGTATATGTTTATCGCTTTCTAGACTTTAGCATATTCATGATACTTAGGCTTTTTACAAACTTCCATGCCATTCATTCTTTTGTATACTTGTTCTTGATGTGAATCACTTTAGTTCCCACCCTTTTTGTGAGGTAGCTTTCCATTGTTCATATATGCGCGGAGTACCAACATTCTTGTTCTAACTAGATTTTATTATGCTTAATATTTTGTTTGTGTTGATTATATGAAAGCATGAAAAGGATCAAGGCATTTTGTTTCATTTTGAGCACAACTACCTGTCCAATTAGTCAATTCATCCTGTGAGTGTGTGAGCATTTGTTAAACCCCTTTGTACCTTTCTATCATTATCCATGTTGTTTGAACTAATGCTTGTCTATGAGTATTAAATTCACTTTTTGTATGGATTTTGATTGATTTTTATTCTTGAACCCTCAACATTGTGTTGTTGTATGAATTTTTACCTTGCCTTAGAAAGTATGGAGTATTCACGTGATGATGTGGTTGAATTCAAGTTGGGGAGAAAATGATTGTTTAGTCATTGATTGTTTTCTATGAGGTTGAAAAAGAAAAGAAAAAAAAAGAAAAAAAAGGAAAAGAAAAGAAAAAAAAGAAAGAAAAAGAAAATTCTTGAGAAAGGAAACAAAAAGAGTTCAAATAATTGTGCTAAATAAGTATTGTGTTTTGTGTAACACTTGGGATTTTGTAAGAAGTTGATTAGAATTTTGTGTTTGAGTCTTTGTGAGTTGTTCACTCCCTTAGGTTTAGACAAGTTTTTGTTTCAATTACCTTTAGAAATTGCCCCTTGTTTGTTTACCCGACCACGCTATAACCTTGAAAGCCCTTGTGATTCTTGCCTTTGTATGTTCAATGTGAATATTTGGATGAATGCATAATTTAGTCTTTTGTTTACAAGATTGTTGTGTGAATGAAAAGTACCTCATTTTGTGTTTTTCATCAATCGATGATTGTTTTTGCTATGTGTGATTCACATTTGAACTTGTGTTGTTTTAGTATGTTTGACATTATTTTTATATTTAGCATTTCTTTTGTGCCTATGTTGTCGTTGTAGTTTAGTGGTAAGCATTTACTTTGTGTGTACCATTTTTCATTTGAACCATTCATTTGTTTCTGTTTTTCAAAACCTGTTGATTCGTGATTCTTTGGTTGTCACTCTGTTTCTTTGAGTCGCTTGATTCTTGTTTAGGGACAAACAAGTTTAAGTTGGGGAAAGTTTTAATAGCGTTCGAATAAACCCCGCTTTGTTTGTAAATATGTTTACTTTACGTTATAGTGTATATATTGCGTTATTGTGTACATATCATCGAGTTTAATTGTTTTTCATTTATTTTTGCAAGTATTCAAGCAATGATATCTTGTAATATTCATAAAGATCATTGAATAAGTTTTCCAACGCTTCAAACTAGGCGAAAAACTAAGTTACGGTTCGAAAGTTATGGCCGAAACAAGAAAATAGAAAATGATGTCTGTCTGCGCTCGCCCCAAGCTCGCCGGGCGAGGCATTAGCGAGCCAGACAGACAGAAACGTGTAAAACAGTTTAGAATAAGCTGTTTTGATCTGCCGGGCAAACCAGAACATCGTCAGGCGAATTTTGACGGACAAAAACACCATGTAAAGGCCAAAAACACAATTTTTAGTTTATGGTTTGGGTATTTTTTGCTCCCACTCCATCAAACATCAATTTTCAGTAGGATTAGGTTAGAAAACAACATTGGAGCTTGCACACGGATGATCCGGGGTTGATTTCTCATCGATCGACGCCGACAAACCGTAAGATGTTTAGTTTATTTCTCTTCTTCTTTGTGTATTTCTTCTTTGTTGGGTTGTTGTTTATGTATTTACTTTGAACTCATCTATATTTGTCGCCCATGGCATTGTATAAAATCTGCTTTACAAATCTTTATCCGTGATTGTCCTTGATTTTTTGCTTTATGCTCGGGGTTTGGGTTGTGTTAGAGATAAATATCACAAACCTTGATCAGGGATGATTATCTGTTAGTTTCTGGATGCTAGAGATAGATTTAGAGCTAACAATCTTTATGGGTATCAGAGCTTAATGTCTCAGTGTTGTTTGAGTCGGGTGCGAGATCGTCAACAAGAGTAATACAGTTGTTCTCTCAGCTCAGTGTCTCAGAGATGAACATTGTTTTGAGTGATGCTGGATGTTATTGAAGAGTATTGTAGGTTGAGTATAACTGGTCGATAGGGTTAAGTTTGTGAGGAGTGGATTATATGCATACCGGATAAGTTTCTTCTCTCTAAAAAATGAATTCTTTTTATGTTCATATTAACTTTTTTACTTTTACTTTAACCAATTTAATCCAAACTCATAAACACGAGACTTGTCGAACGACAGTTCAATAGCACCGATCTCTGTGGACACGATAAATTCCCAGAAAAATACTTCCGAAAACTTTTGTTGCTTGCCACTTTACGGCTTCAACTTAATGGCATTGTTGCCGGGGATTGGTTTTGATATTGAATTGTATTTCAATAGTTTCGATTTTTTTGAGCTTTGTACATAATTGTTTATATTGTATATATGCTTGTATAGATACTTATTTTGCTTTTATTTTCCATAATGTTTGTTCAAGTGTTGTATACATAATGTTTGTTAAAGTGTTTGGTTTGGACACTTGCCTTTGGTTTTCGCTGTGAGGCATCACCATGGCATGAAGGAAGGAAGTTACTAGCTAAGCATAGTAAAGGCGTCGAGATAACGACGTAAAACAAACATGTTTTATCCTTTTTTGCTTCGTTATTACTTTTTCATTCTTTCTTAGGTAGTGTGGTGAACATTCATTAAAAAAGTTGTACTCGGATTGTTCCTAAAATTCTCAAATCTTCACTTTACAACTTGTTTAATCCATTTTCGGCTGGCCTTTTAGATTGTTTATATTAATAGTTTTTGTGTTTGTCTATGAGCTTCTTTTGAGTAGCTTGAGGAAATTTGAGGTGATGTTTCAAGTTTGATCATTTCAACTTGCGGATGTATGGTAATGATATTGTTAAGTTTTGTACACGTCCAAGGTATGTGTTTATCGCTTTCTAGGCTTTAGCATATTCATGATACTTAGGCTTTTTACAAACTTCCATGCCATTCATTATTTTGTATACTTGTTCTTGATGTGAATCACTTTAGTTCCCACCCATTTTTGTGAGGTAGCTTTCCATTGTTCATATATGCGCGGAGTACCAACATTCTTGTTCTAACTAGATTTTATTATGCTTAACCTTTTGTTTGTGTTGATTATATGAAAGCATGAAAAGGATCAAGGCATTTTGTTTCATTTTGAGCACAACTACCTGTCCAATTAGTCAATTCATCCTGTGAGTGTGTGAGCATTTGTTAATGTAACGTCCCAGTTTTGTTAGATTTATTTAATAGAGTAGATTTAATTGGTTTTGGTTTTATATTATTTTATTATTGACTTTTATTTGGCAATATATTATTTTTCATTGTTGTTGATGTTTTATCGCATTTAGAGAGCGTTGCGAGATATTTGAGTTGAGGGGTAAAATGGTCATTTTGGGTAGTTAGATATTTTGTTATAAAAAGAGAAATAGAGAGAAAAGGGAGAGAATGAGAAAAGAAGAAAAATAGAAAGAAAGAAAGGAGAAGAAGGAAAAAGAAGAGAAGAGAAAAAGAGGAAAAAGCTAGGTGGGATCAAATCAACTTCTAGGAATCGATTTAATCGGGTAAGGGGGTGAAATTCAATTATCTTATACATGCGTATGATTATGTATGTGTGTGTGTGTGTTGTCTTGGCCTTTTTCCATAGTTTTCGGTTTAGGTCGAAAATGATTAAACGAGTAGAAATCGGTGTTTTCGCGGTCGGAAATCGATAAAAATTGCGTTGTATGATTATAATGTGCATATGAACATTTGCTGATAATTGTTTTGATGTTGGAATTGATTTGGAATGAAAAAATGAGGTTTTTGGGAGTTTTGGAATAGTGTAACCCGTAACAGCATTTTTCTGGTCCTGGTGCGATTCACCAGGCGAATTGGGAATTCGCCAGGCAGATTAGGTCTCGCCACTCGTTCGCCAGGCGAAGTGCTGGCGAAGGGTGATTCGCCAGGCGAAATTGTAAGTCGCCAGGCGAATTTGGAATGACAGAAATGGGGTAGCTTCTGTAACTCTTGGGTTTTTTTCTAATTTGGTGACTCGCCACTAGCTCGCCAGGCGAAATGCTGGCGAATGGGATTCACTAGGCGAAATCCATGGCGAATGGGAATTCGCCAGGCGAATTCTCAATTCGCCAGGCGAATCTGGCTGTTTCTCAATAAATTCTTTTCTTTAAAAATGCATAACTTTTGATCCGTAACTCGGATCGGGACGTTCTTTATATCGTTGGAAAGCTTATGAAATGTTCTTTCTTGTAAAAATGGTTTTGGGATTAGTGGCTGATTTATTTAAGTCGTGGTTTTGGAAACGTGTTGTTTTGTCGACTTTCCCGTCGTATTGGTGTGCGATTGATGTGGTATCATGTTATATGCTTTTGTTATATAACGTATAGCTTGTGTGCTGTTATATGATGTGAATACATGTAATGACATGTTGTGATGATGGTTTGTGGCCTTATGGCAAGTATGTGCATTATTTGATTGAGTATCAATATATGTGGTTTCGAGTGTATGATTAATGTATGATATGGCTGCCTCTGTGGCGTAGATCCACAACAAGATGAATGGTAAGGTATTGATTATCATGGGATTGCTATAATAGTAATATTTGGTGTATGGAATGGATTCCAATTGTGTTAGAATACTCATTGGGGTAGAATGGCTTATATGTCATTCCTAGTGAGGTATTAATGTTTTGGTCGAACACATTAGGGTAGAATGACTGTATGTTGTTCCTAGTGTTGTTGTTGTACTCATTAGGGTAGAATGACTTTATGTCATTCCTAGTGAAGTGCGAGTGTGTCGTTGGGTCCATCGGGGTAGAACGATTATATGTCGTTCCTGGTGGAGTACTCATTAGGGTAAAATGACTATATGTCATTCCTAGTGATGTACAATTGAGTTGTCGTGTCCACTGGGGTAGAATGACTATGTTGTCGTTCCTAGTGGGATACTCATTGGGGTAGAATGACTATGTTGTCATTCCTAATGAGGTGTGCACTGGGGTAGAATGACGTTGATGTCGTTCCTAGTGTGGTGTCCACTAGGGTAGAATGACTATGTTGTCATTCCTAGTGGGATATTCATTGGGGTAGAATGACGATGTTGTCATTCCTAATGAGAGGTGCACTAGGGTAGAATGACTATGTTGTCGTTCCTAGTGAGGTATGTATTGGGGTAGAATGACTATGCTGTCATTCCCAGTTATGTGATGTGTGGTATTGTCGGGTCTTGATTGGATTGGTGAATTATGCATGATGTATATGTTGATGTGGAATGAGTAGAATTGTGCAGGTGTGCATGGATGGATAGACATGAATATGTGTGTTTGTGTTGAATGATAAGCATTATGAGGAATATGCTTGGTTATATATATATATATATATATATATATATATATATATATATATATATATATATATATGCCTTGCGATGTATATTGAGTGAGATGTGATGATTGTGACATAGTAAACATAATATGTATGGTTATGTGGTATGATGGAATGGTGAGAATATGTGGAATGTGTATATGTTTATGTTGAGATATATAATTATATGCATTTATATTATGGTTGTTTTTCTCACCCTTCTGCTGTTTTATAATGCTCTATGAGGCATTGCAGATTAGAGTTGCTGGAGGTCTTTTTGTGAAGCTTATGTCTTCATTCTTTTGTCGGTCGGCTCTGATATGTGACACCGGGTAGTTAGGGAGGCCGTTTGTGACTATTGTGTATTATGTATATATATCTTTTGGCTTGTGCATGTATAACTTGATGTGTGACCAACTTTTCATGTGATATATATATGATATTCAGTTTTTAGATTTCCGTTTTTATTCTAAAATCTGATGAAATGTGGGTGTAAGGAACTGAGTTCCTCTATTGATTGCTACCCCACTGTTGCATATCTTTATGAGCAGGTGTTGTATGTTTTATTTCAAATTGATGTGATGCTCCCTGTCTATGCCATGATAATCTAAATATACTCTGATGAAATTTTGAATTTTCTTTTACTGCTTTTATTTAATTGGGGGTATAGATAGGGGGTGTTACAGTTAACCCCTTTGTGCCTTTCTATCATTATCCATGTTGTTTGAACTAATGCATGTCTATGAGTATTAAATTCACTTTTTCTATGGATTTTGATTGATTGTTTTTTCTTGAAACCTCGACATTGTGTTGTTGTATGAATTTTTACCTTGCCTTAGAAAGTATGGAATATTCACATGATGATGTGGTTGAATTCAAGTTGGGGAGAGAATGATTGTTTACTCATTGATTGGTTTCTATGAGGTTGAAAAAGAAAAGAAAAAACATATAAATATGGAAAAGAAAAGAAAAAAAAGAAAGAAAAAGAAAATCCTTGAGAAAGGAAACAAAAAGAGTTCAAATAATTGTGCTAAATAAGTATTGTGTTTTGTGTAACACTTGGGATTTTGTCAGAAGTTGATTGGAATTTTGTGTTTGAGTCTTTGCGAATTGATCACTCCCTTAGGTTTAGACAAGTTTTTGTTTCAATTACCTTTAGAAATTGCCCCTTGTTTGTTTACCTGACCACGCTATAACCTTGAAAGCCCTTGTGATTCTTGCCTTTGTATGTTCAATGTGAATTTTTAGATGAATGCATAATTTAGTCTTTTGTTTACGAGACTGTTGTGTGAGTGAAAAGTACCTCATTTTGTGTTTTTCATCTAATGATGATTGTTTTTTCTAGGTGTGATTCACGTTTGAACTTGTATTTTTTTAGGATGTTTGGCATTATTTTTGTATTTAGCATTTGTTTTGTGCCTATGTTGTCGTTGTAGTTTAGTGGTAAGCATGTACTTTGTGTGTACCGTTTTTCATTTGAACCATTCATTTTTTTTTGTTTTTCAAAACCTGTTGATTCATGATCTTTGGTTGTCACTCTGTTTCTTTGAGTCGCTTGATTCTTGTTTAGGGACAAACAAGTTTAAGTTGGAGAGAGTGTTAATATCGTTCGAATAAACCCCACTTTGTTTGTAAATACGTTTACTTTACGTTATAGTGTATATATTGCGTTATTGTGTAAATATCATTGAGTTTAATTATTTTCCATTTATTTTTTCCAGTATTCAAACCAGGATTGTTGTAATATTCAAAAATAGCATTGGATTAGCTTTCCAACGCTTCAAACCAGGAGAAAAACGGAGTTACGGTTCGAAAGTTATGACCGAAATAAGAAAACAGAAAATGTTGTCTGTCTCGGCTCGCCCCAAGCTCGCCGGGCGAGGCAGAAGCCAGCCAGACAGACAGAAACGTGTAAAAAAGTACATAATAAGCTATTTTGATCCACCGTGTGTAATACCCTAAATTTTGACCACTAAAGTTTCCCATCATTGTGCAAATCATCATCACAATATGGATGTACCTTTATGCCTCATCAATCTCCTCATAGATGTTTGGGCATTCACTACAATCAAAATTAGGGTTTCAAGCCCTCTCTGAGCTTTAGACAAAAGCTCAGTCAAGAAATGACTTGATTTTCAACTTGTCTAACCTCTCAAACATCCTCAAAGGATAAAAAGGACTCCTACTTTAAGGTTTAAGCACAAAGCTGCTCCCTTCTAGGTAGATCAAGTCTCCAGATCGACAGTATCACCAAATTAGGGTTTTGATCACCCAGGGCCTCCAGATGAAAAATTTCATCTGGGCACAAGCCATTGATCCAAAACATAACCTAATATACTTCATGGAACCTCATGAACCCATGCATCAAGTCAATTTTGCCTCAGGGGATGCATACATCAAAAATCAGGAATTAGGGTTTCTTGACCTAATTCACCCCTAAGTTGACTTTTGGGACAAACCATGAGCCAAGACCTCAAGACATGATTTGAGGGTCTCTAATATACCATATTGATCCATTTGGAACAATGGATTGATCCAAGAAATTTGAGCAACAAGTCTCAATTTCATCTGCACCACAATTAGGGTTTCGCGAGAAAAGTCACCTGTAACTTTGACTTTTGACCTGGACATGCTCCCAAACCCTAATACATGATTGAATATACCCTATGACACCCATGGAACATGTCCATCAAGTTTGATTTAGGTAAAGGACATGATTTCCTGAAGAATTGCACAGTTTGGAATTCATCTGATAAAAAGTCAACTGTGCACAAAAGTCAACTTTGACTTTTTGAGATTTTTCACCAAAATGGATTTTTAACCCTAAAATGATGTTTATGTATGATTTGAATCATCATTCATCAAGAAAAATCAAGAAAAGTTGGATAACTTGTAAAAGAGGTAACCATAAAACTTAGAAATTTTTCTAAGTTATGGAAAAAGTACCACTAATACACCAACTTTGGAGGACCATAACTCCTAAACCACAAGGCCATTTTTTTTCCATACAAAGCTTGATTTGTAGATCTCATTGCCCTCTACAAAAGCTAAAAACTGACCTATATCCAAATTCCTCATGTATTTTGAGTTATGGAGTGATCAAAATCAAGAAATCACACTTTGTTCCAACACTTAGTGAAAATTTCACTAAGTCAGATGTTGCCTCACTTTTTGCCAAATGTAGAGGGATTTTTCACTTGGAATCAAAAGAGATCAAAACCAAACTTGTTCAAATAGTTGTTGTATGATGCAAGGGATTTCCAAAATGGCCAAGAACATTGCCAAATTCAACTTACACCATGAGATATGACATTGCCAAGTTGCCTTGCTGAAATCTGTCAAAGGCAAGGCAGAATTTGCAACTTTGCTCGATTTGCCAAAATCAGCCAAATCCAAATGCTCCTATCCACTTGGACACATCTGAGGATTGAATCTAAAGGGGACAATCACTGAGCCAAGCCTCCAAAGTCCATGGAACAAGAAATAGCATGTTGAACCTAGAGTTGCCAAAATAGGGGCAAAACTCCAAATTTGGAATGAGGCATTCAATGGAACCATCAAGGTGGCATGGACTGAGCCATTCTCATTTGAAATCAGTCAAGACTTATCCAAGACCAAGGGGACCATAGCTCTGTGCCCTAACCTCTAGTCAATGGCTAGAGGAGACTTGCATTTCCATTGGCCAACATTGAGGGAACACCTGCTGCAGTTGCCATTCACTGTGGATCCCAAAACAAACTTGCTCTACTATAAATAGAGCTCAATTTTGTTCAGTTTGAGTACACCAAAGCCATCTAACAGATGCTTTCCTCAAAATCTCTTCTTTCACTCCAATTTTGCCTTCTAAGGCAAGTCACTATCGGGTTTTGAGTTTGAGAGCAATTCCAACCAAACCAATCACTCACACACCTCACATACATCATATAGAAGTGATCCAAACACTCAAACAACATCTGGAACACCAATTCCACAAAATCACCAGCTGGTTGCTCAAGGTTTTAACCAAAGTGCAGCTGAGGTACCACAAAATGATCCAGCCAATTTCAATCAAGTCCAACCATCCAAACACAATCCATAGGGTGTAGGGAAGCTGTTCAGATCATCACAACTCATCTGTAACACCTCCAGATCAAAAATCACTTTGAACTTGCTGTCACGACCTAAAGGTAAGCCTAAACTTGGGCATCTCTCAATCTATGCATATTTCCTCGCACAATAATTTGGCCATATGTTCATAATCATGCATGGAATGTTTTCCCTCAATTAATTGCATTGTTTGAATCGTGTATCAAAAATCCTAGCCTTCATGCAGAAATTAGGGTTCTTGAGGTCTCTTCGTGATTTCTTGTTGTATGTTTAATTTAAATGAAATTAATGGACATAGACATGATCGTGAGGTTGAGACGAGCATAATGGTATGTTGATTGCATGTTATAATCAAGTATTGAGGGAGATTGGATAGAAAATGCAAATCTGGGCAAGGCAGAAAACGCGCGTGTTCTTGGTCCATGTTCTTGACGCCATTTTCATAAATTTGAATATTTGAATTTTGTGATTTTGTTTAATTGATTCAAAAATTAATTTCTCTCTGAGTTTTAATGATTTTGAGTTGATTCTTTTTTTAATAATTCACAAAAATGTTAAAATACTTTATTTTCCAAGAAAATCCCAAAAATATTATTTATTTCATATAGTTGATATTTTTGCAAAGAATTAATGTTTTAATTGTGTTTAACATTTTAAATATTTCTTCTACATTGATTTTACAACTTTTAATGCTTTCTAATTATTTTGTAGGTCAATACTTAATTTTTGAAGCATTAATCCAAGATCACAATTTGTTTTCCATGTGTTAAACAATTTTTGATCATTTTAATTGAATTTTTATTCAATTAAATACATTTTGAAAACAAATTAGGGTTTTTGGATTAATTCAACCCTCATAAATCATTTTCAAAACACTTTGGGCCTCTAATAGAGTGTAAGACCCAATCCTTTTTTGACCAATCATTTTTGGGCCTCACTTATTGTATAAGTCCCGATACCGTCAAAAAACAAAACGGCGCGATCGTCGCCTTTTCAAAATCATATGGGCCTCTCCTTGAGCAATAAGACCCATTCAAAAACACTTTGGGCCTCTAATAGAGTGTAAGACCCAATCCCCTTTTAACCAAAACATCTTGGGCCTCACTTATTGTTTAAGTCCCTCCGTGTTAAAAGAAAACCTCGGTGTGATCGTCATTTTAAACGAAAATCAACTGGGCCTACCCTCGTGTTATAAGCCCCACTCTTCTTCTTCAAAACTTTTTGGGCCTCTTGAGAGAGTGTAAGACCCATCCCTTTGTACAGAAAACCTTTTTGGGCCTCAGTCACTTGTATAAGACCCTCTGTACAAATTCAACAATGCGCTCACTGATAAAACCCTGGGCCTCTCCTTGAGCTGTAAACCCCAAATCTTTCTTTTTCAAAGCACTTTCTCTTTTGATTTTGAATATACTGTTGTTTTCAATTTTCCTTTGTTGAACAACTAACCAAACAGCATGGAAGCTCTACAACCGAGTAAGTGGTTATCGCTTTCATTTACTGCTTTCACATATATAACTGTATTGTGGGGCTGCTCACTGTAAGTCTCCTTTCATAAACTCATATCAACTGTGTAATAATAGTATAGATATTTCGAGTTTCCCCGGCAACTACGTCTAGAACTAGGTGACGCCGTTTCGTTTGTTCGTAGAAATAGACACCTAGATCCCCAATAGGATCACCAGATACAGTCTTCTCTTAGGCTGTCCTCCTTAGGAATTGTCAAGAAACTCTACTCCCAAAGATGAATGTATTCTCCGTGAATGGCATCTTTGAGTTTCTTCCAAATTCTCGAACTGTCCTGACTTTGATCTATTCTCGGTGAATAGCATTGCCTTGACTTTCTCGAGGTTTGGGGACCCCCTACGGTCATAACCTTGGACCTTAACTAAGGAACCCTCTTTAAAAGTTAAAAGTCGCTGGAAAGGAGATGATGGAACCACGGGCTTCTTAAAAGCATCAGCCTTCTCTTGGGCATCGTACAAGGACCCACAGGCTTCCTAAAAGCAACCCCGCCTCCTCTTGGGCTTCGTACAAGGACCGATCGACTTCTTAAAAGTTTCCAGCCTCCTCTTGGGCTTCGTACAAATTGTCCCGACGACCTCCTACAGGTATAGGAACAGAACTTAGTTATCTTCATAGATCAGTCCTTTCCAGAGTCTACTACTATTTCTCAAAGCGTAGTACAAAGGATAAAAACTCTAGATTCGGACAGTCTATTTTCCTTGCGTCTCAAAGACATTCGCAAGTGACCCTTTCGTCAAATAGGAAGGAAACCCGTAGACTCGGACAGTCTCAATACCCTTTGGATTTCCCCTTTCCTTAAAGAACAGGGAACAACCCCGATCCTCAGATCTAACCCATGAGTACAGTGTTGCTCATATAAGAACTGATTTTCTCTTTCAAAATCAGTATACTGGACCAGTCACTTAAACTGACACTGTAAACTTAGACTTCTCTTGGGCTTCGTACAATGATTCTCCCCAGCGAAACAAACGCTTTAGCCTCTCTTTCGGGCTTTGTACGAGACACATAAAAGACTCCCTCGTTAAGTCAGTCACCTTTTCGCCTCCATCTCGGGCTTTGTACGAGATACAAAAACACTCTCTTGTTGAGTATAAAAGATTCTCTTGTAGAGTCAAATCCTTTTAGCCTCTTTCTCGGGCTTTGTACGAGACACAAAATAGCCTCCTCTTAGGCTTTGTATAATGATTTTCCCTAGCGGAAATTAGCCTCCTCTTAGGATTTATATAAGAAAACCACTGGTTGATCCAATCAACCTTTTAGCATCAAACCTGTGCCTCGTTCACAGTACACTCCTTCCCTTTCATCTAATCGCTGTAAGCGGCAAGCCTCTGGATTATTTACATCCATGCCACTGTCCTTCTTTTAGCATGAGGAATTCCTAAGGAAAGATGGCGTTGCTCTATACTGAGTTAAAGTCTTCTCCTTCAGGTTAAAACCCTTTCTTCGGAAATTATGGCATTGCTCGGATCCGCGTATCCCAGTTAAAGTAATTCTCCTTCTCCCTTATTTAGAGATGACAAATTCTCTCTAAAGCCGAGGTTTTTCAGCTTCACGTCTTGGGCTTTGAACAAGACACAAATAGACTTTTTAGCTTCACATCTTGGGCTTTGAAAAAGATACAAACCACCTTTCGCTTCACGTCTTGGGCTTTGAACAAGACACCAAAACACCCATTTCCTCCCATAGAATAGGAGGAACTACGAACGCTCTGATTTCCCTGTTTCGGTAAACGGGAATACGTAGGCATAAGATCGAAAGAAAAGATCTTAGCGAGCACACTAAACAAAAACCCAAATCCCATATCTCCATCAATCAAAAAGCAGTAATTCAAAAACATCAGTCCTAACATCCTAATCCTTGTTCCCCGCCAGAAACCTTCTGCCCAGATAAAAAGAAAGAAACCTGTATTGGCGAAAATACAAATAACAAGTACAAAGGCCCCCCACATTGATCGCATCCGTAACCTAACAGACCGCTGTTTAAACTCGGTATGCAAGCATGGTTAGTTGGAGACATCTATTTCCCTTCCTCATTCAGCTTACAATAGGATAAAAAAAGAATCGACCTATAGTTTTAAGCTCAAACCGCAGAGAGCGACCAGCGCTTAAGAACCGCGTCCAAAATCGCTCGCTACAGAAAAAGTGGTGCCCACCGTAGGGCCGGTTATTTCTTCCTTACAATTTAAACCTTGGGTAAGTCATTTTCATGGCGGTGGCCGCCAACAGAAAAGTGGCGCCCACCGTGCGGCACATTCAAAGTTAGATCTAGGCACGGTTTTCCTTTTCGCCTCTTTGGTTGATACCACAGATTGGGGCTTCCGCCGGGGAACCCATTTTCTGTCAGGAACTTAGGATCTTTAGCTTCATTAGGTCTAGGATATTTAAGACAAATATATATACTGCTTTTCCTAATTGCTATATGTGTTTATTTTTCTGCTAATGGGAATGCGGGTGATGCCGTATGTGGAAAGATTGAGTATACACCTAGAAAAGCCAACCCTTTCGTAGTGCGGAAGCTATCGGAAATAGCTGTTACGCGATACTACCCTCATTTGAGGCTGGTGATCTATTCTCGGTGAATAGCACTTACTCTAAGATTGCACACAACTCGCTGGCGATCTGCTTGTTGTCTGCCTTCCTGGGAGGAGCTAATGATAATGAGTACAGGTACAAAAATCACCTTAGTAAACCTTTGGGGATGGGTAGAGCCTTGACTTCATGACAACGACCCTCTGACCCCATGTTTTTTCTATGTTTTTGTGTGCTGCATTCATGCATTCATCTAAAAAACGTTAAAACATTCAAAAAAAAAATTTCTCTTCTAGTCTCTCTGTTTTTTTCAAAATAAACTAAGACTGTGATTGCAAATATTAGAGAAAAGGATTGCACTAATGGATTTTGGTAGAAGGAGAACTCACCAGTATACCTTCAAGGTTCCGAAGTTAGAGGATTTGAGGAAGTTAGCGAGGATGATCGTTAACCCAGAGGCTTTCAGAGCCAAGCACGGTGGTTTGCTACCACTGTTAAGAGTCCATGTGATTGAGGGAATCATGGATGCGCTCATTCAGTTCTACGATCCTGTTTATCACTGTTTCACATTCCCGGATTACCAGCTCGCACCAACGCTGGAGGAGTATTCTCATCTGTCGGACTTACATATCACAGATCGAGCTCCATTTTCTGGACTGGAAGAAATTCCAAAGAATCAGACTATTGCAAGAGCAATTCATTTGGACGAGTCTGAGGTCAGGACTCACATGACCGCTAAGGGTGGCATCCAAGGTTTGCCAGCCCAGTTCTTAACAAAGAAAGCTCTGTACTTTGCTAGTATAGGGAACATCACTGCTTTTGAAAGCATCTTTGTCTTGCTCACCTACGGGTTATTTTTGTTTCCCAACATTAATAATTTTGTCGACATTAACGCTATTAAGGTTTTTCTCATTGGAAACCCTGTGCCGACTTTGCTCGCAGATGCGTATCATTCTGTACACTTAGGAAATTTGTACAGCGGAGGGGAGATCACATGCTGTGTACCTTTGTTCTACAAATGGTTTATCTCCCATTTTCCTAAGTCTGCTGCTTTTTGGGATTGCAAGAGTGTCTTGCGCTGGTCGCAGAAGATCATGTCCCTTACCAACTCTGATATAGATTGGTGTAATAGGATTTATGATGGGATCAAGATCATTGATCGTTGTGGAAACTTCCCCAACGTACCCCTCATAGGAACTAAAGGAGGAATCAACTACCATCCGGTATTGGTTCGTCGTCAATTTGGATACCCGATGAGACACGTCCCACTAGGTGTTCATCTGGAAGATCTTTTCTTCAAAGAAGGAGAAAATGACAGAGCACTAAAGATGGAAATAGTGCATGCTTGGAAATATGTTCATAAGAAAGGACGAGAGTCTCTGGGAAAACCGGACTGTGTCTCGGTGGAGCCTTATCTCCATTGGGTACAAACTAGAGCTCTCAAGCTAAAAATGCCTTATCCTCGTTACGGAATTCTTCCGCCGAGGGAATCTGTCATGTACTTCATGACGGAAACTGAAAAGCTTCAGGTTACTCTCAACAAAGTTCAACGGGAGAGAAGGTCTTGGAAGAACAAGTATCGCACCCTCAACATAGAGTGTATCCAAATACAGCAACTACTGAGAGAGAAAGATGCTCTGATTGAAATTTTAGAGTAACATGCTGTAGAGAACCAAGATGACCAAAGGAATTTGCTCACTCCTTTCACCTGGCAAAGGAATGACAACCCGACAACGGCCCAAGAGCCCCGGTTAAAGAAAAGGAAAATACCAGAGTCAGCACCCGATTTCTCTTCGGAGAGGACTCGGGACCCATTAGCTTAGGTTTCTGTTTCTGCACTTTGTAATCTACTGTATTTCCATTTCTGTAATCCTTTGAATTCAATAAAAAGGGGTTTCCCCATCGTTTGATATTTGCAATCTAATTGTCGAAGTTTATTTTGATTAAATCAACAAACAATTAATATAATCATTGCATTTTATCATTCTCACATCGCGTATTCTCCTTACCTACGAATCTTACGTTTGTGTCTCGGTTCTAGAGTCAAACTGTCTCATTCGTACAATACTCGGGCCAGTCGTCAGAAAAAGATGGATGATCTTGAGGAAGAGAACAGAGAGTTGAGAGAAGAACTCGACGCTCTGAGAGAGGATATGAAAAAGCTTCGTAACGACATGCAAGCCGTGGCAGAAGCTCAACTACAAAGAACGGTGATCTCGGAGATCACCTCGACGCCCATAGTGGAGAAGTATGATCCTAGGTATCAGATGCCGAAAGATCGTCCCTGGGGCATGCCTGTTAATTATATCCCGGAAGGATATGTTCCGCCGATCGTTGAAAATCAGGGAACTTCTGCAGGAGCCGCTGGTCCTGAAGGTTACAAACTTCGGGAAAGCGAAGATGCCAGAGGCATATTAAAGACCCCTGAAGGTTACAAACTTCGGGAAACGCCAAGATTCAACGCCGTAGTTACGGTGCCACCCCCTGTGGTGCACACTGTCCCGGAAGGACAGATTCCACAGATACCTTCTGAGAGGAAGGAGACTATGTTTGACCGAATGGATGAATTCCAGGAACAGTTCTTGGAAATGCAGAAGGAACTGTAGGCCATTCGCGGTCAGGATCTTTTTGGAAAGGACGCTGCAGACCTTTGTCTGGTCCCCAATGTGAAAGTTCCGCACAAATTCCAAGTGCCTGACTTTGAAAAATACAAGGGTAACTCTTGCCCTCAAAGTCACTTGACAATGTACGCTCGACGAATGTCAGCTCAAACGGAAAATCAGGACCTGCTGATTCACTACTTTCAGGATAGTTTAACCGGTGCCGCACTCAAATGGTACATGGGTTTAAACCGTACTACGATCAGTACATTCAGAGATCTTGGTACTGCCTTCGTCCAACAATACAAATACAATTTAGACATGGCGCCCGACAGAGATCAACTCAGATCAATGTCTCAAAAGGACAAAGAAACTTTTAAGGAGTACGCCCAGAGATGGCGTGAAATTGCCGCTCAAATTTGTCCACCTCTTGAGGAAAAAGAGATGACAAAGATCTTTTTAAAGACCTTGAGCTCATTTTACTACGGCCGAATGGTCGCCAGTGCGCCCAGTGATTTCACTGAAATGGTCGGTATGGGTGTACGTCTTGAGGAAGCCGTCCGAGAAGGACGTTTGGTAAAAGACACTGGATCAGCGGGCGGTACCAAAAAATACGGTAGTGCTCTCCCTAAGAAAAAAGAGCAAGATATTGGGAATATCTCTCTCGTAAAGCAAAGGCATCGTTATCAACCAGTAGCAGCGGTAACTCTTGCTATCGGCCCCGCGCCTGTTTCTACGTATCAAACTCAGGTTGTGCAGAGCCAACCTAATCAGCAAAGGACTCAACAGCCTCTTCAGCAGGCTCGTCCTCAGTACAATAACAACCGTACAACACGATCATCAGGGTTTGATCCTATACCTGTGTCGTACGCAGAACTGTTTCCGTTACTACTGGCTAAGGGGCACATTCAGACTAAATCTCCTCTTACAGTTCCGGAAAATCCGTCTTTTTGGTTTAAAGCGGACCAGACATGTCCTTATCATCAAGGAGGATCGGGGCATAACATAGAGAATTGCCTCAATTTCAAATCTGACGTGCAAAAACTTGTTAGGAGTGGGCTCTTATCTTTCAAAGATACGAATCCTAATGTTCTCACAAACCCGCTGCCTCAACACGAGAAAGCTACGGTCAATCTGATTGAGAAAGAGACTAACAATGTCTATCAAATTCACGATGTACTCTTATTGGGGACCAATCTGGTCAAGATGCATTGTAGACAGAGTGGATATGGCCATGTGCCACCTCATAACTATCACCGGTGTGATATCTGCTCTAAAGACAACCAGGGATGTTCTGTAGTGCAAGCAGCTCTGCAAGAACAGATGGATCTCGGATGGATCCAAGAGCACCGAGTTCATGGAGTTAACATGGTCTCTACGAATTCCAACATCATTCAGAACCACGATATCTGTGCGATGAATGTCAACTTGGCGGCGATGTACTCAAGGCAAAGCCAGTATCATAATCTGCCGCGGCACGATTACGGTTCCTGTCTGACTTGCTCGGTAAACAAACAGGGATGCTCTTTCATACAAGAGGCCCCCCAGCGTCAGATGGATCTTGGATGGATCCAAGACTACTATGATAGGAATCCCTATCAAATCAACATGGTTCAGGTTTTTGATATTCGTGTGATGAATACCAACCTGGTAGAGTTGCATGCTGAGCAGATCCGACTCGGATTCCTGATCTCACATAACTATCAAAGCTGTAAAGCAGGTTGCGAAAATGATCGAGGTTGTACCCTTATCCAGGAGGCACTTCAGCACTTGTTAAATCATTGGTGGATGCCAATTTATATGGATGAAGATACTCAGCAGATTAGTATCAGTAATAGAAACCCCACTCGGCGTCGAAATCAGGATGTCCGGTCAGTGGAAGCTAACCTAGTGAGGTTACATTGTATTCAAAGTGGGCGTGGCCAGGTGCCACCACACAACTATGACAGTTGTAGCGTCTGTTCAGAAAATAACCAAGGGTGTTACCTTGTGAGAGCAGCTCTTCAGGGCCAGGTCGATCGTGGAGAAATTCGTCCATATCCAGGTTCAGGACCCATCAATTGGTCGCCGAACTACCTTGCCGAGCAAGTTGAGGACATTATCGTAATTTCTGGTCATCACAGGACCAGGGATGTTTTTGCCATCATCTCTCTATTTGACGAATCTAGAGTTCCCAACCAGGAACGGATCGAGGTTACTTATGATGGTCAGAAAAATCAGAAGGTTCCCATAGTCATCTATCTGCCAGGGCCATTACCGTATGAATCAGCTAAGGCAATCCCTTACAAATACGGTGCAACAATAATCGAGAATGGAAAGAAAATTCCATTACCCTCCGTCGTGAATATTGCAGACATCAGTCGGGTAACACAGAGTGGTAGAATCTTCAACCGAGGGGTTGGGGAAGTTAACAAGGAAAAGGAACTTCAGACAGAAGCTCCCGATCCACCAGTCGGTCAATCTAGTAATCCCGACATTTCGAAAAACAATGAGATGCTGAAGCTCATCCAAAGGAGTGAATACAACATTGTTGATCAACTATTACAAACTCCTTCAAAGATCTCGGTATTATCGTTGTTACTCAGTTCAGAAGCACACAGGGAGACTCTGCAGAAAGTCTTGGAACAAGCCTTCGTGGAACAGGATGTAACAATCAGACAGTTCGATAGTATTGTCTCTAAAATCACTTCCTGCAATAATTTGGGATTTAGTGATGAGGAACTACCTGAAGAAGGTCGCCGTCATCACATGGCACTCAATATTACAGTTAACTGCCAGGACGATGCTTTAGCCAGCGTACTGGTAGACACAGGGTCAGCCCTGAATGTTATGACGAAGTCCACTTTGATGCAATTATCATTCAAAGGTCCTCCGATGAGAATCAGCGAGGTCGTCGTCAAAGCGTTCGACGGATCCAGGAAAGCAGTTATCGGTGAAGTTGATCTTCCCATAACTATTGGTCCTCATACTTTCCAAGTCACTTTCCAGGTCATGGATATCCGGGCAACATACAGTTGTTTATTAGGAAGACCTTGGATACATCAGGCTGGAGCGGTTACTTCGACTCTCCACCAAAAGCTAAAGTTCGTTCAGAACAATCAACTCGTCACAGTCTGTGGGGAACAGGCTTTGATCGTAAATAGATTGTCATCATCTACTTGTGTAGAACCCGATGAGGTTATTGGAACACAGTTCCAAGCACTATCGGTGAACAAGAACAATCAATCCGGAGGAGGAACTTTGATTTCCTCATACAAGGATGCTATCAAAGCGGTCGAGAGTACCAATACAAAAGGATGGGGACAGCTTGTCATTCCTATCGACAATAAAACAAAGAAGGGTCTTGGTTTCTCTGCAACCTGTACCCGGACAGCTGTCAACGATGAAAGTCTTCATCCCATTCATAACTTCTTCCATAGTGGAGGTTTCCTCCAACCAGTGACTCAAGTAGTCTATGCTATCAATGAAGAGGATCCCTTTGACACAGATGAGGATTGGAATTCTTATCTTAACCAGGACGGTTATGTGTCGCAGGACGAAACGCAAATTCCATTTTGCTATCCCGCACAGAGTCTGAGATTTATACCCAGATCAGATGTTGAGATGATCTACGGAGATTGTGATCCGGAAGGATGTCGTGCTCCGCCAAATTCATTAGAGGAAGACACTCCGATGAAAGATAATTTTGACTACACTTACCATGGCCCAATGGATGGTCTGCCAATGTGGCAACCTTACCCAGGAAACTTGGGGCAAGAGAGTCAGCCGAACAACGAAAATCAGTTGAGCACCATTGAACAGAATACCTGTGTCCCCACCATGTCATGGGATCAACACTCAGGTCATTCGGAAATTACTCAACATGAAGATGAGTTCTCAACGTTCGCAGGACTTGAGTTCATCAACTATGCTTTTCCCGAGGTCAACGTCATCGAGAGAGATGACTCCTCCAGTTCCAAAGAAGTTTGGGACACTCTGGGACAACCAAGTGGAAAATACGACTTCATGGTCAAGTACACTGCTCCCGAAAGCTCTCATATCAGGTTCAAAGATATCCAGCCTACTGGATGGGGAGATACAGCTGAGAGTACAAATGCTATGCAAAATACAACAGAGGAATCCTCCTACGACAATTCTGCCTGGGAGACAGATTCCAATGATCCTGCTCCACCAGAAATCAGTGTCATTTCTGAAGACAAATCAAGGAAGGTGTCAGGCTTTGTGATTCACCGAGGAGTTCGCCGCCAATGGGTTGCCGTCGAGGTTCCGAAGGTCGTTCATCAGTCAAAGTAATTGCCATCTTTTACCTTTCACCCTGCCCAGGTGAAACGGATGTTTTGATAGGGCTCGCTTTCTGTAAATTTCCCTCTTCGCTTTGCCCAAAGCGAGTGAGTTTTGTTTTATAGGGCTGTAGTTTCAAGAACCGACTTGTGCATTAATAAAATAACGTCGTTCTGTAATTTCCGCATTTATTGCTGTTTTCTCTTTTTGCTTTTTCAGAAAATGGTAATCCTAAAAAACAATCAATAATAAAAACAAGCAGTAAAATCAATACACTGCACACACTTGCATTTTCTCTATCTCTTCTAAACACGAATCATCACGTCATGCAGATTGCTTGTTTTACACCCCGTTGAAACATACGATCTGATGCCTTCGCCCAACTTTGAGTTCCCAGTATTCGAGACTGAAGAAGAAAATGACAACGAAATTCCAGAAGAGATCTCCCGACTACTCAGACAAGAGGAAAGGTCCATTGAACCTCACAAAGAACCGTTGGAAACGGTAAACTTGGGTTCAGAGCAAGAGAGAAAAGAAATCAGGATCGGAGCACTGCTCAGTCCAACTGCCAGAGAGGGTTTGATAAAGCTTCTCCGAGAATTTCCCGATGTATTCGCTTGGTCCTATCAGGATATGTCAGGGTTGGATACCAGCATCGTAGAACATCATTTACCATTGAGATTGGAATGTCCGCCAGTAAAGCAAAGGTTGAGACGTACTCACCCGGACATGGCCATCAAAATCAAAGAGGAGGTACAGAAACAGATCGACGCGGGTTTCCTCGCTACATCTGAATATCCTCAATGGTTAGCCAACATCGTACCCGTTCCCAAAAAGGACGGAAAGGTCAGAATGTGTGTCGATTACAGAGATCTGAACAAGGCAAGTCCAAAGGACGACTTTCCTTTACCACACATTGACATGCTGGTAGACAGCACAGCGAAGTTCAAAGTCTTCTCCTTCATGGATGGATTCTCGGGCTATAACCAAATCAAAATCGCGTCGAAAGACATGGAGAAAACTTCGTTCATTACCCCATGGGGTACCTTTTGTTACAAGGTGATGCCTTTCGGTTTGAAGAACGCCGGGGCAACCTATTAAAGGGCCATGACTACTCTGTTTCATGACATGATACACAAAGAAATCGAGGTATATATCGATGATTTGATTGCAAAATCAAGAACAGAGGATGAGCACGTTGAACATCTGTCAAAATTGTTCGAACGTTTAAGAAAATTCAAGCTCCGCTTGAATCCCAACAAGTGCACCTTCGGTGTCCGTTCAGGGAAACTACTAGGGTTCATCGTCAGCCAAAAAGGAATTGAAGTTGATCCTGACAAGGTCAAGGCCATTCAAGAAATGCCTTCTCCGAAAACTGAAAAACAAGTCAGAGGATTCCTGGGACGTTTAAACTACATCTCCAGATTCATATTCCTTATGACCGCCACATGTGCGCCGATCTTCAAATTACTAAAAAAGAATCAGGATTGCGTTCGGTCAGAAGATTGCCAAACCGTCTTCGACAGTATTAAGGAATATCTGTCAAATCCTCTGATTCTATCACCACCAGTGGAAGGAAGACCACTGATCATTTATCTCAGTGTCCTTGAGGACTCAATGGGATGTGTACTTGGCCAACAAGACGAGACTAAACGGAAAGAGTCTGCCATTTACTATCTAAGCAAGAAATTCACCGACTGTGAAACTCGGTACACGATGCTCGAGAAAACTTGCTGTGCTTTGGCTTGGGCAGCCGAACGTCTTCGCCAATACATGATTTGTCATACTACTTGGTTGGCCTCCGAGATGGATCCAATCAAGTACGTCTTCGAGAAACCTGCTCTCACGGGAAGGATAGCCCGTTGGCAGATGTTACTATCAGAATATGACATAGAGTACCACGCTCAGAAAGCCGTTAAGGGAAGTATTTTAGCCGATCATTTGGCTCATCAACCGATTGACGATCAGGAATCAATCGGGTTTGACTTCCCAGACGAAGATGTCATGTATCTAAAAATGAAAGACTGCGATGAACCGCTACCCAGTGAAGGGCCAGAACCAGGTTCCCAGTGGGGACTAATCTTTGACGGAGCAGTTAATCATTACGGAAACGGAATTGGGGCAATCATTGTTACCCCTCAGGGTACCCACATTCCTTTCACTGCCAGACTTACGTTCGAATGTACGAACAACGAGGCCGAATACGAAGCTTGTATCTTGGGTCTCGAAGAAGCGATTGATTTAAGGATAAAAAACTTGGACGTATACCGCGATTCAGCCTTGGTTATTAATCATATAAAAGGGGATTATAACACATACCAATCAGGATTGATTCCTAACAAAGACTATGCAAGAAGGTTGCTACCCTTCTTCAACAGGGTTGAGTTTCATCACATCCCTCGTGGTGAGAATCACGTGGCTGATGCATTAGCCACTCTCTCTTCCATGATTAGCGTAGGTCGATGGAATGACCTACCTAAGATTGACGTTATGCGCCTTGAACGGCCCGCCTACATCTTCGCAATTGAAGCAGTCATAGATGACAGACCTTGGTATCACGATATCAAATGCTTCCTTCAGAAACAAGAGTACCCACCTTGGGCACTCAGAAATGACAGGAAAACCCTCAGAAGGCTAGCTGGAAGCTTCTTCCTGAGCTGTGACACTCTTGATAAGAGAAACTTTGACATGGTCTTGCTTCGATGCGTCGACGGACCAGAAGCAGACATGCTTATGAGACAAATTCATGAAGGATCCTTTGGCACTCATGCCAACGGACACACAATGGCGAGAAAAATTCTCAGGGCCGGGTACTATTGGTTGACCATGGAATCCGACTGCTACAAGTACATGAGGAGGTGTCATAAGTGTCAGATATACTCCGACAAAATTCATGTACCGCCATCACATCTCAAAGTTCTCTCTTCCCCATGGCCTTTTTCCATATGGGGAATCGACATGATTGACATGATTGAGCCCAAGGCTTCAAACGGACATCGGTTCATCCTTGTAGCCATTGACTACTTCACCAAGTGGGTCGAAGCAGCGTCGTACGCCAATGGGACCCGACAAGTGGTGGTCCGATTTATCAAAAACAATATCATCTGCCGTTATGGTGTTCCAAGCGAGATCATTACTGATAATGGATCTAACTTGAACAATAAGATGATGAACGAATTGTGTGCTGAGTTCAAGATGGAACATCATAACTCATCTCCCTACCGACCCAAGATGAACGGGGCGGTAGAAGCGGCTAACAAGAACATCAAGAAGATCGTTCAAAAGATGGTTGTAACCTACAAAGACTGGCACGAGATGCTACCCTTTGCTCTTCACGGTTATCGCACATCTGTCCGCACCTCAACAGGGGCTACCCCTTTCTCTCTAGTATATGGCATGGAAGCAGTGCTCCCCATAGAAGTAGAGATCCCATCAATCCGGGTATTGATGGAAGCTAAGCTTACCGAAGCTGAATGGTGTCAAAGCCGACACGACGAATTAAACCTGATCGAAGAAAAATGAATCACGGCACTATGCCACGGTCAGTTGTATCAACAAAGGATGAAGAGGGCGTTTGACAAAAAGGTCTGACCTCGTGTCTTCAGGAAAGGAGACCTCGTGCTCAAGAAGATACAACCTTTTCTCACTGATTCTCGGGGCAAGTGGACTCCAAATTATGATGGCCCATATGTGGTCACGAAAGCTTTCTCAGGCGGCGTCTTGAGACTTGCAACCATGGACGGAGAGGAATTTGCCTACCCCACGAATGTTGATGTAGTCAAGAAATACTTCGCCTAAAAAAAACGTCTCGGTGGATTGAAAACCCGAAAGGGCGGTCCAGGCAAAAGATAGAGACATGGAAAAAATCATCCCGGTGGATTGGAAACATCACAGTCAATCCAGGAAAAAATTAGGGATAATGGCAAGTAACTATGTTCAAACAGAGGCAAGTCCCTCAGCAGCAGTTACATCATCTATCGGAGGAAATCTCCAGTCAAAGGTCATCTTCGACGGAAGCTCAGGATGTCCCGTATTCAAAGTTGGTAGAAGGATAGTGGTCGTTATGTTTCAACGTAGCCCTTTTCCCTGTAAATGACCATTTTCTAACTTTGTATATACTCTTTGGAATCACGCGTTTGGCTGATCTCCATCTTATCAATAAAATTTAAGCCCTTGTGCTTTTGTTTGTAATTCTTTACTTGTTTTAGCTTTACAGAACGACGTTGTTTAAACTTAATCAGCGATTATTGAAATGAAGCAAAATGAATTTACTTATTAAACTTTTTCTGCTTTTAAATTAAAGATGGCATTTCTTTTGACTGTTGAACATCAGAAGAACATCGATCGCTTCTCCCGAAGTAAGCGAACTTCAAAGTGCAGAATCAAAGTACTCCTTCTAAGCCAGTATGCCTGAATGAAGGATCAACCGTGTCAGAGACATTGTTTCGTCTAACACACCTCGGCCGAGTTCTCATCTCCTAAGCCCGATCAACATAGCTCCCAACGGGACTATCTCTCTTAAGCAAGGTGGAATTTCTATTTTGAACTAACGGTGCTTCTTCGCCCCGCGATGGCCGAGTATCCAATCGTGTTCATCCATTAGTCTGTATGTCGCGTTTGTTTTGTTAGCATATACATACATACTTCATGCATTTTATTTGCGTTCGCATTTCATATTGCATCACTATCACTTGAGTCGGTCTTGTCCCCTAGTGATAACCGTTTTCTCAATCGAGTTTGTCAGTTCTTTCCTTGTTAGGAAGTGTTGCGTCTGTACAATCTCGCCACCAGTGTATCTTTAGATCAGAGTCGGCACTTGGCCACTTTGATAACTTGAACCTCTGAAAAGCCAGAGAAAACTTTTAACAAATGTCACTCTTCGCCATTGAAGATGATATCCTTGCTTTCCCGGATTAAGAAAAAATCCACAGAGAAAGCTTCGTAATTGGAGATTCGGCAGCACGCCGGTTTCGCTCCGAAAAGATCGCTGATGAAAAGGTCATCGGCACCTCAAAATTGGATCCCATCATATGGCATTTCTCTGGGAAGATCCCAAGAAAAGTATGATGCAGTATCCCCAAGCAGAAGTAGTCTCTCAAGAGATTCGCTTTTCCTAGTAGAATCGACAAATGGCATCTCCAAAACAGAGAAGTTTGTATACCTCTACAACTCAGACGAATGGGTTCTCCAGCGAGTCTGACATCGAAACTTTTTCCATTAAATGGCATCTCTCCAGGAAAATTCGGCGAGAAGTTTGAAGGAAAACCGCTACGCGTAGCGTCCCTTGTCAATAAAGTTTATTGACAAAAGAAACTTAGACCAGTTCCTTGGTTGGAAACCAGGATCGAGGGGAAGTTTAAATCAGAAACTTAGACCAGTTCCTTCGTTGGAAACCAGGATCGAGGGGAATTTTAAATCAGAAACTTAGACCAGTTCCTTGGTTGGGAACCAGGATCGAGGGGAAGTTTAAATCAGAAACTTAGACCAGTTCCTTGGTTGGAAACCAGGATCGAGGGGAAGTTTGAATCAGAAACTTAGACCAGTTCCTTGGTTGGAAACTAGGATCGCGGGGAAGTTTTACCTTTTCTAAGCATCATTGCTTAGTAAAAGAAGATGAATGTGCAAGTTGCCATTCATAACCATCAAAATTTCGGATATTCCGATATTTAATCGTCTTGCACCCCGAATGCCCGAATCCCTTCGTCATTCACACCTTCGGGTCCAAGAAGATTAAATAGGGGCATCTGTAATACCCCAAATTTTGACCACTAAAGTTTCCCATCATTGTGAAAATCATCATCACAATATGGATGTACCTTTATGCCTCATCAATCTCCTCATAGATGTTTGGGCATTCACTACAATCAAAATTAGGGTTTCAAGCCCTCTCTGAGCTTTAGACAAAAGCTCAGTCAAGAAATGACTTGATTTTCAACTTGTCTAACCTCTCAAACATCCTCAAAGGATCAAAAGGACTCCTACTTTAAGGATTAAGCACAAAGCTGCTCCCTTCTAGGTAGATCAAGTCTCCAGATCGACAGTATCACCAAATTAGGGTTTTGATCACCCAGGGCCTCCAGATGAAAAATTTCATCTGGGCACAAGCCATTGATCCAAAACATAACCTAATATACTTCATGGAACCTCATGAACCCATGCATCAAGTCAATTTTGCCTCAGGGGATGCATACATCAAAAATCAGGAATTAGGGTTTCTTGACCTAATTCACCCCTAAGTTGACTTTTGGGACAAACCATGAGCCAAGACCTCAAGACATGATTTGAGGGTATCTAATATACCATATTGATCCATTTGTAACAATGGATTGATCCAAGAAATTTGAGCAACAAGTCTCAATTTCATCTGCACCACAATTAGGGTTTCGCGAGAAAAGTCAACTGTAACTTTGACTTTTGACCTGGGCATGCTCCCAAACCCTAATACATGATTGAATATACCCTATGACACCCATGGAACATGTCCATCAAGTTTGATTTAGGTCAAGGACATGATTTCCTGGAGAATTGCACAGTTTGGAATTCATCTGATAAAAAGTCAACTGTGCACAAAAGTCAACTTTGACTTTTTGAGATTTTTCACCAAAATGGATTTTTAACCCTAAAATGATGTTTATGTATGATTTGAATCATCATTCATCAAGAAAAATCAAGAAAAGTTGGATAACTTGTAAAAGGGGTAACCATAAAACTTAGAAATTTTTCTAAGTTATGGAAAAAGTACCACTAATACACCAACTTTGGAGGACCATAACTCCTAAACCACAAGGCCATTTTTTTCCATACAAAGCTTGATTTGTAGATCTCATTGCCCTCTACAAAAGCTAAAAACTGACCTATATCCAAATTCCTCATGGATTTTGAGTTATGGAGTGATCAAAATCAAGAAATCACACTTTGTTCCAACACTTAGTGAAAATTTCACTAAGTCAGATTTTGCCTCACTTTTTGCCAAATGTAGAGGGATTTTTCACTTGGAATCAAAAGAGATCAAAACCAAACTTGTTCAAACAGTTGTTGTATGATGCAAGGGCTTTCCAAAATGGCCAAGAACATTGCCAAATTCAACTTACACCATGAGATATGACATTGCCAAGTTGCCTTGCTGAAATCTGTCAAAGGCAAGGCAGAATTTGCAACTTTGCTCGATTTGCCAAAATCAGCCAAATCCAAATGCTCCTATCCACTTGGACACATCTGAGGATTGAATCTAAAGGGGACAATCACTGAGCCAAGCCTCCAAAGTCTATGGAACAAGAAATAGCATGTTGAACCTAGAGTTGCCAAAATAGGGGCAAAACTCCAAATTTGGAATGAGGCATTCAATGGAACCATCAAGGTGGAATAGACTGAGCCATTCTCATCTGAAATCAGTCAAGACTTATCCAAGACCAAGGGGACCATAGCTCTGTGCCCTAACCTTTAGTCAATGGCTAGAGGAGACTTGCATTTCCATTGGCCAACATTGAGGGAACACCTGCTGCAGTTGCCATTCACTGTGGATCCCAAAACAAACTTGCTCTACTATAAATAGAGCTCAATTGTGTTCAGTTTGAGTACACCAAAGCCATCTAACAGATGCTTTCCTCAAAATCTCTTCTTTCACTCCAATTTTGCCTTCTAAGGCAAGTCACTATCGGGTTTTGAGTTTGAGAGCAATTCCAACCAAACCAATCACTCACACACCTCACATACATCATATAGAAGTGATCCAAACACTCAAACAACATCTGGAACACCAATTCCACAAAATCACCAGCTGGTTGCTCAAGGTTTTAACCAAAGTGCAGCTGAGGTACCACAAAATGATCCAGCCAATTTCAATCAAGTCCAACCATCCAAACACAATCCATAGGGTGTAGGGAAGCTGTTCAGATCATCACAACTCATCTGTAACACCTCCAGATCAAAAATCACTTTGAACTTGCTGTCATGACCTAAAGGTAAGCCTAAACTTGGGCATCTCTCAATCTATGCATATTTCCTCGCACAATAATTTGGCCATATGTTCATAATCATGCATGGAATGTTTTCCCTCAATTAATTGCATTGTTTGAATCGTGTATCAAAAATCCTAGCCTTCATGCAGAAATTAGGGTTCTTGAGGTCTCTTCGTGATTTCTTGTTGTATGTTTAATTTAAATGAAATTAATGGACATAGACATGATCGTGAGGTTGAGACGAGCATAATGATATGTTGATTGCATGTTATAATCAAGTATTGAGGGAGATTGGATAGAAAATGCAAATCTGGGCAAGGCAGAAAACGCGCGTGTTCTTGGTCCATGTTCTTGGCGCCATTTTCATAAATTTGAATATTTGAATTTTGTGATTTTGTTTAATTGATTCAAAAATTAATTTCTCTCTGAGTTTTAATGATTTTGAGTTGATTCTTTTTTTAATAATTCACAAAAATGTTAAAATATTTTATTTTCCAAGAAAATCCCAAAAATATTATTTATTTCATATAGTTGATATTTTTGCAAAGAATTAATGTTTTAATTGTGTTTAACATTTTAAATATTTCTTCTACATTGATTTTACAACTTTTAATGCTTTCTAATTATTTTGTAGGTCAATACTTAATTTTTGAAGCATTAATCCAAGATCACAATTTGTTTTCCATGTGTTAAACAATTTTTGATCATTTTAATTGAATTTTTATTCAATTAAATACATTTTGAAAACAAATTAGGGTTTTTGGAGTAATTCAACCCTCATAAATCATTTTCAAAACACTTTGGGCCACTAATAGAGTGTAAGACCCAATCCTTTTTTGACCAATCATTTTTGGGCCTCACTTATTGTATAAGTCCCGATACCGTCAAAAAACAAAACGGCGCGATCGTCGCCTTTTCAAAATCATCTGGGCCTCTCCTTGAGCTATAAGACCCATTCAAAAACACTTTGGGCCTCTAATAGAGTATAAGACCCAATCCCCTTTTAACCAAAACATCTTGGGCCTCACTTATTGTATAAGTCCCTCCGCGTTAAAAGAAAACCTCGGTGTGATCCTCATTTTAAACGAAAATTAACTGGGCCTACCCTCGTGTTATAAGCCCCACTCTTCTTCTTCAAAACTTTTTGGGCCTCTTGAGAGAGTGTAAGACCCATCCCTTTGTACAGAAAACCTTTTTGGGCCTCAGTCACTTGTATAAAACCCTCTGTACAAATTCAACAGTGCGCTCACTGATAAAACCCTGGGCCTCTCCTTGAGCTGTAAGCCCCAAATCTTTCTTTTTCAAAGCACTTTCTCTTTTGATTTTGAATATACTGTTGTTTTCAATTTTCCTTTGTTGAACAACTAACCAAACAGCATGGAAGCTCTACAACCGAGTAAGTGGTTATCGCTTTCATTTACTGCTTTCATATATATAACTGTATTATGGGGCTGCTCACTGTAAGTCTCCTTTCATAAACTCATATCAACTGTGTAATAATAGTATAGATATTTCGAGTTTCCCCGGCAACTACGTCTAGAACTAGGTGACGCCGTTTCGTTTGTTCGTAGAAATAGACACCTAGATCCCCAATAGGATCACCATATATAGTCTTCTCTTAGGCTGTCCTCCTTAGGAATTGTCAAGAAACTCTACTCCCAAAGATGAATGTATTCTCCGTGAATGGCATCTTTGAGTTTCTTCCAAATTCTCGAACTGTCCTGACTTTGATCTATTCTCGGTGAATAGCATTGCCTTGACTTTCTCGAGGTTTGGGGACCCCCTACGGTCATAACCTTGGACCTTAACTAAGGAACCCTCTTTAAAAGTTAAAAGTCGCTGGATAGTAAACCTCGCACGTTTACTAGTGGTTTTTTTCTTTAAAAGAGTCATCTCTCCTAATGGAAAGGAGGTGATGGACACACGGGCTTCTTAAAAGCATCGGCCTTCTCTTGGGCATCGTACAAGGACCCACAGGCTTCCTAAAAGCAACCCCGCCTCCTCTTGGGCTTCGTACAAGGACCGATCGACTTCTTAAAAGTTTCCAGCCTCCTCTTGGGCTTCGTACAAATTATCCCGACGACCTCTTACAGGTATAGGAACAGAACTTAGTTATCTTCATAGATCAGTCCTTTCCAGAGTCTACTACTGTTTCTCAAAGCGTAGTACAAAGGATAAAAACTCTAGATTCGGAAAGTCTATTTTCCTTGCGTCTCAAAGACATTCGCAAGTGACCCTTTTGTCAAATAGGAAGGAAACCCGTAGACTCGGACAGTCTCAATACCCTTTGGATTTCCCCTTTCCTTAAAGAACAGGGAACAACCCCGATCCTCAGATCTAACCCATGAGTACAGTGTTGCTCATATAAGAACTGATTTTCTCTTTCAAAATCAGTATACTGGACCAGTCACTTAAACTGACACAGTAAACTTAGCCTTCTCTTGGGCTTCGTACAATCATTCTCCCCAGCGAAACAAACGCTTTAGCCTCTCTCTCGGGCTTTGTACGAGACACATAAAAGACTCCCTCGTTAAGTCAGTCACCTTTTCGCCTCCATCTCGGGCTTTGTACGAGATACAAAAACACTCTCTTGTTGAGTATAAAAGATTCTCTTGTAGAGTCAAACCCTTTTAGCCTCTTTCTCGGGCTTTGTACGAGACACAAAATAGCCTCCTCTTAGGCTTTGTATAATGATTTTCCCTAGCGGAAATTAGCCTCCTCTTAGGCTTTATATAAGAAAACCACTGGTTGATCCAATCAACCTTTTAGCATCAAACCTGTGCCTCGTTCACAGTACACTCCTTCCCTTTCATATAATCGTTGTAAGCGGCAAGCCTCTGGATTATTTACATCCATGCCACTGTCCTTCTTTTAGCATGAGGAATTCCTAAGGAAAGATGGCGTTGCTCTATACTGAGTTAAAGTCTTCTCCTTCAGGTTAAAACCCTTTCTTCAGAAATTATGGCATTGCTCGGATCCGCGTATCCCAGTTAAAGTAATTTTCCTTCTCCCTTCTTTAGAGATGACAAATTCTCTCTAAAGCCGAGGTCTTTCAGCTTCACGTCTTGGGCTTTGAACAAGACATAAATAGACTTTTTAGCTTCACATCTTGGGCTTTGAACAAGATACAAACCACCTTTCGCTTCACGTCTTGGGCTTTGAACAAGACACCAAAACACCCATATTCTCCCATAGAATAGGAGGAACTACGAACGCTCTGATTTCCCTGTTTCGGTAAACGGGAATACGTAGGCATAAGATCGAAAGAAAAGATCTTAGCGAGCACACTAAACAAAAACCCAAATCCCATATCTCCATCAATCAAAAAGCAGTAATTCAAAAACATCAGTCCTAACATCCTAATCCTTGTTCCCCGCCAGAAACCTTCTGCCCAGATAAAAAGAAAGAAACCTGTATTGGCGAAAATACAAATAACCAGTACAAAGGCCCCCCACATTGATCGCATCCGTAACCTAACAGACCGCTGTTTAAACTCGGTATGCAAGCAGGGTTAGTTGGAGACATCTATTTCCCTTCCTCATTCAGCTTACAATAGGATAAAAAATGAATCGACCTGTAGTTTTAAGCTCAAACCGCAGAGAGCGACCAACGCTTAAGAACCGCGTCCAAAATCGCTCGCTACACCGTGCAAACCAGAACTTTGTCGGGCGAATTTAGACGGACAGAAACACCATTTAAGGGCCAAAAACACAATTTTTAGGTTATGGTTTGGGTATTTTTTGCTCCCACTCCATCAAACATCATTTTTCAGTAGGATTAGGTTAGGAAACAACATTGGAGCTTACACACGAATGATTCGGGGTGGATTTCTCATCGATCGGCGCCTACAAACCCCGAGATGTTTGGTTTATTTCTCTTCTTCATTGTGTATATCTTCTTTGTTGGGTTGTTGTATATGTATTTACTTTAAACTCATGTATATTTGTCGCCCATGGCATTGTATAAAATCTGCTTTACGAATCTTTATCGCTGATTGTCCTTGATTTTTTGTTTTATTCTCGGGGCTTGGATTATGTTAGAGATAAGCATCACAAACCTTGATCAGGGATGATTATCTGTTAGTTTCTGGATGCTAGAGATAGATTTAGAGCTAACAATCTTTATGGGTATCGGAGCTTAATGTCTCAGTGTTGTTTGAGTTGGGTGCGAGATCGTCGACAAGAGTAATACAGTTATTCTCTCAGCTCAGTGTGTCAGAGATGAACACTGTTGCGAGTGATGCTGGATGATATTAAGGAGTATTGTAGGTTGAGTATAACTGGTCGATAGGTTTAAGTTTGTGAGGAGTGGATTATATGCATACCGGATAAGTTTCTTCTCTCTAAAGAATGAATTCTTTTTATGTTCATATTAACTTTTTTACTTTTACTTTAACCAATTTAATCCAAACTCATAAACACGAGACTTGTCGAACGGCAGTTCAATAGCACCGATCTCTGTGGACACGATAATTTCTCAGAAAAATACTTCCAAAAACTTTTGTTGCTTGCCGCTTTACCGCTTCAACAAAATGGTGCTGTTGTCGGGGATTGGTTTTGATATTGAATTGTATTTCAATAGTTTCGATGTTTTTGAGCTTTGTGCATAATTGTTTATATTGTATATATGCTTGTATAGATACTTGTTTTGCTTTTTTTTTCCATTATGTTTGTTCAAGTGTTGTATACATAATGTTTGTTAAAGTGTTTGGTTAGGACACTTGCCTTTGGTTTGCGCTGTGAGGCATCACCATGGCATGAAGGGAGGAAGTTACTAGTTAAGCACAGTAAAGGTGTAACGCCCCAAATTTCGTAAGAATATTTATTTAATTTATTTAAATATTATAATAGTGAATTTCTGTGATTTTTGGTGGTTTGTGTCGATGTCGGTAATTTTGTGAAGTTTTAGTTATTTGATTAAATAATAGTATATATTATGGAATATATTATATTATTTTTTATTTGAATAATAATAGAGAATTTGAGGGTAAGATGGACTTTTGAGGAGGATTAGTGAGGGTATTATGGAGAAAGCCCATTTTTTTGGCCCAAGAGTTAGGTTGAATATAAAGGAGAATTTGAGAATAGGATTCGGTTTTGTTGAACGTGAAAAGAAGGAATGAGGTGAGAGTTCAGAGGAAAAAGGAAAAGGCGAGGAATACGAGAAGGTTTCCAAAGGCTTAGAGAGAAAGCTTCGAATCGACAATCTAAGGTATGAGGAGTATTACCTTTCATTGTTTTCAATATAGGAAGTGATGTGTTAAAGTGGATTTTGGGGATTTTGGGGTTTTTGAAGGGTTTATGAGTTATTGATGATTTAGAGGTATTTTTGAGAATCGATGATGGATTATAAAGGGTTGAATTGCTTCGGGTAAAAATAAGCCTTCAGGGCAAAACCCTCTTTGATTATATGTGGGATCTTGTATGAGAAAGGGATTTATGGGGTTTATGGGAAGCTTGAGAGTTTAGAAGGCTAGGGGATTTAAGGTTCCCTTAAGTCTTCCGAATTGACCTAATAGTCATAGGTTTTATGCCTTGGATTACCTTGATGTTTCAGGACTGTTTTGGGGTGAATTGAGGTTGAAATCACATGTGCTTTTGGGGTTGTGGTGCTACTGATACGTAGCAGCGATTTGCTGTAATCGCAGGTTTGCAGAGCGAACAGTTTCTTCGCAAGGCGAATATTCGCCCCAGGCTCGCAAAGCGAGCAGCGCAGCGAATGCGCGATGATTTTGTTGGTGAATACTGAGAACTCTCTGGTTTTGTGCCAAAATTGGGGGATTCGCTGGAGCTCACACAGCGAACATCCCAACGAATGTGTTCACACGGCGAACCCTGGAGAGAACTGCTGCTGTTCGCGAAATATTGTTTATGATGTTGTGATGTTCTGAGGTTTTGGTGTTGTGATATCTCTGATGATTTACCATGATGTTCTTGATGATATTGAGATGATGATTTGTGTTGTTTTGATGAATATGTGATGATATCACTACTACGAAAACCTCATTTAACGACGCCAGGTTTACCACGGTTTCGTATCCCACCGTTGTAACAGGATTAAAAATTTATAACGTTATATTTAACGATGGTTGTAATTCATAAGCGTTGTAATACAAGCTGTGTAACAAGCTCCGATTCCCAGCTACTATATTTTTTTCCATATTTTTACATTTTAAACACGATTGTATTAAAACACCGTTGTAATACATGTATCAAGCTTCGATTCCCAGCAACTGTATTTTTTGTCATATTTTTAGATTTTAAACATATATTTTATTTCCTTTAAACATCTATTTTATTTATTTTGTTAGTGTTTTTAAGTGCAAGAGAATAAAACTGTAAGAGATGAGCATATATAAAATAATATTTTATTAAGATTCCATTAAGAAGAGTACATTGATAATCATATTACATATACTTATCAATATCAGATCCCATAGCTGCAAATGCATCTTCATAATCCAGACATCTCTCCTCACTCCCCTCATCGAAATCATAATAAGCAGTCCTCATTTTCTTCTTTACCTTTGTCTTCTTCAACTTCTTCTTCTTCTTCTTCTTCTTCTTCTTATTCTTCCTCACCCTTAAGGCGTCCCTGACGTTGGCCACTGGTTGGACCTCCTCGATTGGTGATGTTTCTAGCATTCTCATTTGTAGAACTCATTGTTACGAAGAATATATTATGAAGAAATGTAAAGTTGTCTATTTATAGATGAGGATGAAGATGAAAAGTCTGATAGTTTAATGCTTACAATGATGATAACTTGTAAACCGTTCATATTCTGGAACGATATTTTCTTGTAAACTATTTATATTCTCTATGTTGGGAAGAGCAAGGGTTATAATATTACAACTATTAGAAGTAATGACCGTAGCGATATCCCTTATAATCCAGTTAGAAAAATGTTGCTTCCTGGGGTCGAACCTTGTACCACGTATAGGGTATCGCTACGGTTAATTTAACTAAATGTTGTGATATTATTAAAATAATATATACTTATCATTACAGTTATTTAAGAAAACCGTTGTGAAATATTTACCTATATAAGGGAATTAACTTTCCCTTATTGACAGTAGCGTCGTTTCCTTTCACAGCGAAACCCTAGCACCCATTTTTTCTCTACATTTTTTGCAGCAAACTTCATCTATTTTTAGAATCCGCGAAAAGAAATACAAGAAGTACGAAGCTTTTGAGTTAAGCTTCTTCCTCCTTGTATTTCTTCTTGCAGAAATTTAAAACTAGATGAACATGGTGATGATGCTGGCGGTAGCAAGCGTAATGTATATATTTTTTTATGGAAAATAAGGTATTCTTCTACTTCAATCTTTTTGTATGATAGTTCTCATTATGTCGTTTGCTTCATGTTGTTTTTGTTGATTGTTCTCATTTTGCACAGATTTGACTTCAATGCTTCACAAGCAAGGTGAACTTCATTGTAATGTACAGTCCCACTTCTTAGGGTTTTGTTTCAACTTTTCCTTGTTTTTGTTTTGAATACTTACTAATTTTCTTCATTGCTTCCCACTTCTTAGGGTTTGTTTCAAATTTTGCTTGTTTTGTTTTGAATACTAACTAATTTTCTTCATTGCTTCCCACTTCTTAGGGTTTGTTTCACATGGTGATGATGATGGTGGTGCATATATATATAAATTCATTCTGATAAGGTACATATATATGAATTCATTCTGATATTGTACATGAAATTTAGTATATTATATACTATGTATATTGTTTGTTTCACTATCCCTTTATTGAAAATGCAATCAGTTAAATTGATATAGAAACCTATAATCTGAAAATTAAGATGTATTAGAAAACCAACAATTATCATGTCAATGTTTTTCGAATCGCATCCATTTCATTCAGTACATTGTATGTTCCTCAACATCATATTTATGGTTCAATGGTCTGTTTGCTTCAATTCATCGATATCTTTTATTATAGTTTACCTCATCCTCGTCACTAATCATCGTGGTTGTTAAAATCATGATTGTTAAGATCATGATTGTTAAGATGATAAAATCGTGATGATTTTTGGCGATGAAGAGGTAAACTATAATAAAAGACATCGATGGATTGAAGGAAACAGACCATTGAACCATAAATTTTATGTTAAGGAACATAAAATGTGCTGAATGAAATGGATGCAATTCGAAAAATAGTGGTGTGTTTAAGTTAGTTTTCAAGAACAGTTTAATTTTCAGATTATATAGTTCTTTACCAATTTTAATGGTTGTATTTTTTTAATTAGGTGTATGGTAAAACAAGCAATATACATTTGTATATAATAAACTAAAGGTACATTCCATAACGGTTGAGACTCATAACCGTTGTGATAGTCATTGTATATTACAACGGTTGATATATTTAACCGTTGCAATATAACACGCGCTTTCCAGAATACAACAACGGTTTCCAGACCGTAGTAGAAACAACGAACTTACAATGACAATCTACATAACAACGCCTTCGTCCGCGTCATTATATGTCATTCCCAACCATTTTTAATTGGGTTTTAGGTAGTAGTGTATGATTAACATGAGGTTTTTATGAATGATGATGCACATAATGATATTTTGATGATGATGATTATTGACGTTTGTGTATCATGCATTCATACACATACTCTGTGACGATACTTCATTCTCATTGTGCGGATATGAGATAATTATGACGTACTCCAGTTCCTATGCGGAATCGATCTTATTGACGGGGATCTTTGGAGGGGTGATGGCCTAGTGTCCATCGATTATGATGATTGGTACCACATGCATGAGTCTTGCTATGTATTGCATTTATTTGGCATTGATGTATTTTATAATGTTATGATTCTTGATGTTTTCCTTGTGATGACCCTGAAGATGTTGTATATGATGATGACACCATTTTATGTATATCTTATTTTTATATTGATTATAATGAGTTGTGATTACTCACCCTGCCTGTTTGAAAGTTACCTCCACGTGGGTAACGTGCAGGTGATCAGGTTTAGCTGTGGATGCGGTCGAGGACTTTTGGAGTTATTTGCTTTTGGTCGATGTAGAGGGTCTTGCTCGGGTTGGGTCATCGAGTCAAACCATGTTGATTTTTGTTATTTTATTGTTATTTGATGATATGGTTTTATTTTACTAACCTTTTTGAGTGTTTGTGGTTATGGTGGATCTGCTGCCTATCTTGATGACTTTCATGGAAAACCTTTTTATTTTGAATTATTGAGTTCCGCTGCCATATGAAGGCTTTTTGAGTAATTTTGAGGAAAACCCGTTGGTTACGGAGCAAATGTGTTATTTAAGTTTTTTTGAGAAATGTGCACCCTTATGAGGTGATTTTACTCTAATATTTTGTGTATTTTACCGTGATTATTTGTGGGGTAGAAAAGGGTGTTACATTAGTGGTATCAGAGTAGGTCAGTCCGTCCGGCAAGGTTTTTACATGATATCAGTCCCCTATCAGTCGACGAGTGTGTGTACACTGTCAATGTTTTAGTTTTTCTAACCTTATTGGTGGTGTGCAGGATGGCTGGAAGAAATGATCGTGCAATTATTGATGCATTGGAATCGGTTGCTAATGTGGTGGCGCAACTCAATCCAAATGGTGGGGCTCCTAATGAGTTTCGTGCTTTGGGGAAGTTTCAAAGGAACAATCCATCGACTTTTGTGGGTACGCATGATCCAGCAAGTGCACACAAGTGGCTGAAGGCGATCGAGAAGATCTTCCGAGTGATGGGGTATTCTGATGAGCAACAGGTTTAGTTTGGAACGCATATGCTGGAAGAAGAGGCTGAGGATTTGTAGGATAACACCCGTCAGAGACTCACGGATGTTGGCACTGTGATAACCTGGGATGTGTTTAAGCAGGAGTTTCTGGGGAAGTATTTTCCAGAGGATGCTCGTGGTAAAAGAGAAGTGGAATTCCTTTAATTGAAGCAAGGAGACATGACTGTGGTAGAGTATGTCGCAAAGTTCGAGGCACTGGTGAAGTTCTGTCCGCACTACAATCGTGTTGATACTGAGATGTCTAAGTGTCTCAAGTTCGAGAATGGGCTGAGACCAGAAATTAAGCAGGGTATTGGGTATCAACAGATCCGCAGGTATGCTGAGTTGGTTGACAAGAGCAGAATCTACGATGAGGATAGCCAAGCTCGATCTGCTCAATATAAGCAGTTGAGTGAGAAGAAAGGGCAGTATAAGGGGAAACCTTATACAAATTTAGCTGACAAAGGGAAGCAGAAGACTTCAGATGGGAAAAAGACAAGTGGGGGAGCAGTTCCCACTTCTGGGAAGTGTCATAAGTGTGGCGAACAAGGTCACCGTGCTGATGTGTGTACCAATAATGTGCTGAGGTGCTATAGATGTGGTAAGAAGGGTCATCGAGCTACTGATTGCAAAGATAAGGGTTCGACCTATTTCAATTGTGGTGAGAAAGGTCATATCAGTACTCAATGTCAGAAGCCGAAGAAGACTGCGACTGCTGCTCAGACCAGTGGCAGAGTGTTTGCTTTGAGTGGTGCAGAGGCGCCAGAGAAGGACAACCTGATTCGAGGTACTTGTTTTATTAATAATATCGAGTTGGTTGCTATTATTGTTACTGGTGATACTCATTATTTTATCTTGCTTGAATGTGCTAATAGATTGGTTTTGAAGTTATCTGATATGAATGGTAATATGGTAATAGAAACTCCAGCTAATGGTTCTGTTACTACTACCCTTGTGTATTTGAGATGTCCTGTGACGATTTTTGGGAAGAGTTTTGTGATGGATTTGTTGTGCTTACCATTGCACCAAATTGACGTGATCTTTGGAATAAACTAGTTGGAGATCAACCGAGTTCATATCAATTGTTATAATAAGACTATGGAGTTTCCTGAGATTGATGATAGTGGGGAGTTGATGTTTTTGTCGGCTAAGCAAGTAGACGAACTAATGGAAGACGAAGCCTTGGTGTTTGCAATGTTTGCATCGTTGCAAATCAATCATGAAGCTACGAGTGTAGAGTTGCCTGTTGTTTGTGAATTTCCATATGTGTTTCCAGATGACATCAGTGATTTGCCTCCAGAACGTGAAGTGGAGTTTGCAGTGGACTTAATACCAGGTACGAGTCCAGTGTCAATGGCTCCTTATCGGATGTCAGCTTCTGAGTTGAGTGAACTGAAGAAACAGTTGGAAGAGTTGCTTGAGAAGAGGTTTGTTCGACCGAGTGTTTCTCTGTGGGGTGCTGCTGTGTTGCTAGTAAAGAAGAAAGATGGTAGCATGAGGTTGTGTGTCGATTATCGACAATTGAATAAGGTGACTATCAATAATAAGTATCCACTTACGAGAATTGACAATTTGATGGATCAGTTAATAGGTGCCTGTGTGTTTAGCAAGATTGATTTGAGGTCTGGTTATCATCAGATTCGAGTTAAGCCTGATGATATTTCGAAGACAGCTTTCCGGATGAGGTATGGTTACTATGAATACACTGTGATGCCTTTTGGTGTATCCAATGCACCTGGTGTGTTCATAGAGTACATGAACCGGATTTTTCATGAGCATTTGGATAAGTTTGTGGTGGTGTTTATCGATGATATCTTGATATATTCTAGATCTGAAGAAGAACATGCCGAACATTTGAGAACTGTGTTGCAAGTACTGAAAGAGAAGAATTTGTATGCAAAGTTGTCCAAGTGTGAGTTTTGGTTGAAGGAAGTGAGTTTCCTTGGCCATTTGATTTCAAGTGGCGGGATTGTTGTTGATCCTTCTAAGATCGATGCTATATTACAGTGGGAGACTCCGAAGTTTGCTACCGAGATACGATGTTTTCTGGGATTAGCAGGTTATTATTGCAAGTTTATTGAAGGCTTTTCTAAGTTGGCATTACCTTTGACTCAGTTGACCCAAAAGGGTCAAACTTTTGTGTGGGATGTGGCTTGTGAAGAGAGTTTTGTGGAATTAAAGAAGAGGTTGACTACCGCCCCAGTGTTGATTATGCCTAATCCGAGTGAATCTTTTGTGGTGTATTGTGATGCGTCGAAGATGGCTCTTGGTGAAGTATTGATGCAAAATGGATAAGTTGTTGCCTATGCTTCGAGATAATTGCGATTTCATGAGAGGAATTATCCTACACATGACTTGGAATTAGCCGCGGTGGTATTTGTGTTGAAGATTTGGAGACATTATCTGTTTGGCTCTAAATTTGAAGTGTTCAGTGATCATAAAAGCCTGAAGTACTTATTTGATCAGAAGGAATTGAATATGAGACAGAGAAGGTGGTTAGAGATGTTGAAGGATTTCGATTTTGACTTGAGTTATCATCCGGGCAAAGCAAATGTAGTGGCCGATGCATTGAGCAGAAAGTCATTGCATATGTCGATGCTTATGGTGAAAGAGTTGGAATTAATTGAGTAATTCAGAGATTTGAGTTTGGTGTGTGAAAAGACCTCTGACAGTGTAAAGTTAGGAATGTTGAAGTTGACTAGTGGTATTCTGGAAGAAATCAGAGTGGGACAACAATCTGATTTAAAGTTGGTTGACCAATTGACTTTGATTAACCAAGGTAATGGAGGTGAATTCCGGATTGACGAGAATGGCGTAATGATGTTCAGAGACAGGGTGTGTGTTCCAGATGTCCCAGATATTAAGAAGAGCATCCTTGAAGAAGGACATCGAAGTAGGTTGAGTATTCATCCCGGTGCAACGAAGATGTACCAAGATTTGAAAAAGTTGTTTTGGTGGCCAAGTATGAAGAAGGATGTTGCGAAGTTTGTTTATGCGTGTTTGACTTGTCAGAAGTCGAAGGTTGAGCATCAGAAGCCTTTAGGTATGATGCAGCCGTTGAGGTTTCTAGAATGGAAATGGGACAGTATTTCCATGGATTTTGTGGTGGGATTGCCGAGAACTGCTAAGGGAAATGATTCAGTTTTGGTCACTACTACAAAACGCGTAAACAACGACGCCATGGTCACAACGGTTCATCCCTACACCGTTGTGACATATCTAAACTAAGGCGCGGTTCTATTTTATTTGTTTTTTGAATAAAAATTATCTATATATAACAACGGTTGATAATCCAACCGTGGTGATACCATCAAGCTTTCATGTGTTCGAACCTCAGCGCCATCATATATATTATTCCTTTTATGTTAAGGCACGCCTTTTCTTTTTTATTTAATTTTAAATAAAAAAATTAAAAGTTATGACTACGGTTGTTTATTTACACCGTTGACATATATTTTGTATATTTTTTTTAATTATTAATTCTAAATATAACTTTGGCGCTTTAATATGAAATTTCATTATGAAAGTAATATATCATAACGGTTTATGGTGTAGACCGTCGTAGTAGCGTTTCAATATACTCCAAGCTAGCTAGTTTCATTGTCTATTCAGTATCCTTTTTTCCATTGAAAATAGAAACTAGACGAAACGATACAGGATTTCAACCCTAAACCCTAACGTTCAATACTGTGAAACAATACACGATTTCAACCAAAGCTTGCATCATCAGTATCCATTCTTCACCGTGTTGTTGTCATTTTTGTCATCATCGTCACGATCGTTACGGAAGGAAGATTACGCACCAACCAGCACCGTCGTCATCATCGTCACCATCGAGAAGGAAGATAACAACAACACCGTCGTTGTCGTAAGGAAGGAAGACAACAACAACAACACCAACACCAACATCGTTTACTTCGTCATCACGTTTAGGGTACATAAAATATTTTTCCCATGCATCTACAGTAAACTCATTTGCCATTGTTGTTCATGTTGTTGTTGTTTATGTTCTTGTTGTTCATGTTCTTGTTGTTCATGTTGTTGTTGTTCATGTTGTTGTTGTTGTTTATATTCTTGTTGTTCATGTTGTTGTTGTTGTTGTTTTTGAACATAGATGTCGACCTTGTCGAGTTCTACATCAGGAAGCAGCGAAGATGCTCAACCGATTGAGTGTTCTGCGAATACAACTCAAACGATTGATACTCAATCGAAAATATCACAAAGAGGTGTCACAATGATGCCCCAATTCACATTAGTCTGCAACTCATCAGGTGTAAAAATCTGATCGAGTTTGATTTGCACTACAGATTAGTGGATTGTCCACATTAGCAAAGTCAGTATACTGATTGATGATTGGAGAGAAGTGGATGTTAATGTCAAAGACAACATATGGATAGACGTTAAGGTATTACATACTATAATTTTCATATATTTGATATCACTACCTATAGTTTCTAATTCATACTTATATATTAATTTAATGTAGTTGAATTTTAAGTTTACCGATGACTCAAAATTGAAAAGAAAGTGGCTAACTTATGCTGGTGTTCGTTGGAGGGGAAATAGGAATTCATAACAAGACAAAAAACATGTACCCCCGTAGATTGTCTCGTGGGGGTTATAGGAAACTTGAGAAAAGGATCATGCAGGAAAAACAACAAGAAGGAGGAGATGGTGACATCCAATCTCCACCTTCAAGACATGAGAAATGGAAGAGGGCTCGATTAAGACCTAATGGAGAGTACACCTCTGAGGCTTCAAGAGTAATTGCTGAGAAAATTGTAAGTATATGTTTTGTTTTGCTTATGTTATTTAAATGTGTTTGATTATGTAAGTTGCTCATGTTGTGTAGGATAATTTGGTTGTGGCGGCTTGTGAAGGCACATTTGTTCCGGAAGCACTACATAACATATAAGTCGAAGCTATCGGAACAGCTGAGCATGGAGGTCGTGTCCGTGGTGTTGGAGAAGGTGTCGGCTTGAGGTTATACTTTGGATCTCAAAGAACAAGCACCGAAACTGCTGAATTTCTTGCTCAACGACAAAAGATTGAAAATGCTGAGAAGCAATTGGAAGAACAAAGGAGGCTGTTTGAAGAGGAGGGGAAAAAAAGGGAGAAAGACGTGGAAAAGTTACAAGAGTTATATTCGGTATGTGCTTTACTTGAGATGTTAGTGTTTTATCAGAAATGTATGATATATATTATGCTTATTTTTGCTTTATGTTCTAATTGAATGTTATGATGTAGAGATTAAGTGAAAACCTTGAACAACGAATGAATGAAGATCAACGTTACGTTAGTGATGATCAAACTCTAAGTAGAAGTGTCGTAAATCGCGCTTCTATAAAAGGAAGTAATTGTACAGCCCCTCCCCCTGTAGATAACCGCAATGGGATATTGGACCCTAGTACAAATGAAATAACAAGTTTATACTTGTCCATTGCAACAACAAACCTTGCGCAAGTTCTCCCGCTAGAACATTGCCCAAAATTAGATGTAGTGTATTACACTCATGAAGATGTAAGGGATTTTCTCGCATGATTTAAGTGGCTTTACATAGCGATTTTGCAAGTTTGGTGCACGTAAGTATATAGTCGAATATACATGTCATTATAGAACATTATAATTTTTTGTATTTTCTCCCTTAATTTATTCATTTTCTTTGACCATTTAGGTACATTCACCGTGTTTGTATAGAATTGAATAAATCAAGTACCTATGGAATCTTGGAGCCAAGTTTTATTTCTTGGGCGTATAATGATAAAAATATCAGAGAAAAGTACTTGAAAGACCGGCTAAATGACAGAGGAAAAGAATGTTACCTTGCACCATTCCTTTGTAGGTTAGTATTGTTGTAATTTATTTCTATATTCTATATTTAGTTTTGTTTTAGTAACAACTAATAATATATATATATATATATATATATATATATATATATATATATATATATATTCTCGTGTTCATTCAGTGGTCATTGGCAATTGATCATAATATCATTTAGGACAAATACAGTGACATTATTGTATTCCTTGCACGAACCACTCCACAAACCAATGAAAGATCTTATTCTAACGTAAGTGTCTATGTTTAATATCATTTTCTTTGGCATTAATTGTAATTAGTTTATCATGTAATATGTTTAATTCAATTTTCAATGTACAGTATTGTGGAGCAAGTTAATATCATGAGGAATGTTAGAAAAAAGCCTACATTGATTGCTCCTAAAGTAAGTGGCCCGATTACTCGTTTCTTTCATTTACATTCATGTGTGGTTATATTCATGTTATTATATTCATGTAATTTGTAGATGAGGAAACAACCCGGGAGTTACGAGTGTGGGTATTATGTCATGAAACACATGTTAAACACTGTCCTTGTCGGCACTGTTGATTCATGGGATAAGGTATATATGTCATAAAATGTTTACATATATTAATATATAAGTTGACTATTGAATTATTATCATGCATGATATTCAATTTTTTGCTCTTACTTATGTAGATGTTTAACGACGAAACCCCATTCCCCGTTAAGGACTTTGTAGATCTTCGTAAACGTTGGGCGTATATGCACAATGCGCTTAAGGGTCCTCCAGCTGTTTGATATATCAGTGTCTACCCTGGAAATTGGTAAACAACCGCTGATCTTCTAAAACAACAAAGTTCTAGTAACTTACAGGATCGATCAGATTGATCCTAGGACATGTGCTATGAGTGTATTTTAAATGTTTCACTAATGCATAAAACAAACATTTCGACAATGCTTGCGTGCAAAAAGAATGTTTTGAAATGTGAATGAAAAGTAATAAGAAGCAAGAAAACGTTTGGGTCGAAACAAGAAACTTAAAGAAATACTGAAATGTAAAGACAAGTTTGATAAAAACTGAACTTTAAATGGTAAAAGAAGCGCATAAAATCTTGAATAAACTGCAGAAATATAAATGCTTGAAGGTAAAAGCTTTATAATGTAAGAACTGTAAAGTAGAAACTTTGTAATGTAAAATTCTTAGAAGTAAAAGACTGAATTAAAGGACTTCAAAGTAAAGGATCTAAGGTAGAAACTTCAAAGTAAATTGCATTGCAATGAAAGATAATGGTGATTACAATCACATACATTCTCGCTTCACCCTTTTCTCTACACGCTGGATACTTTGAGTGATTATGGAGTTACTTGTACAACACGATTTTTCACACATTCTAACTCTAGAACTAACCTATTTATAATACTCTAAAATAACCACCATTTGACAGTTTACTCCTAAAACACGCCACTTGGCACTTTGCATGTCTTCAACTTCTGGATCTTCGCCACTTGTCCTCTTTTCAAATTCAAAATAGTAGAAAATTCCCTTAACTAATTATTTGTAACTGCAGCGCATCATCCCGTCGAACTGACTTCCTAGACTTAGAAATACTTGAAGTCTCAAGACTCCTTTCTTCGACCCAAGCTTTCACCAAGTATGGTCGAAGCCTTTTTTCTTTTAGCTTATTTATTTTTAAAGAACAACTTTAAAGCCATATTTGTTTGAAACAGGTAGCGTCGAAATTAGGAGCTAACAAATTGCCCCCCAAAAATGTCCTTTTGCCAGTATTGGTAGGAAGGACATTTTTTGATAAAACAATTTTTGACGCTTGCTCATTCGACTATGAGAAGACATGGTTATAACTATTTAGCCCACGATCTAGAAACTATTTAGTTTCTTTCAACCACGCTTATGACGTCATATCATAATGGTGAATCTTCAAACGTCTTTTCAGCTGTATCTTTGATTAGTATTCATCATTACCTTTTCTTAAAACTAGACATTTCACAGTCTGATCATAACTGCCACCACTCAAAAATTTCCAAAAAGAAGATACGCGTCCCACTACTGGACTTGCTTTGACGGTGGATTAACAATCCTTTGAACTTCCAAACGCATATAAATACTCATTTTCCACAACTTGCCAAACTTTTGCATTCTCAGAATTTCTTGTAACTCATTTCTTCATCCTTCAAACTTTCTTCCAGAAACCCAGAACACCATTTCATTTCTTCTCTAACTCCCAACAATGACGTCCTCACAAACCACTCCTCAAGAAAAGAAAGGTAAAAAAGGCAAGGTCACACAGTTCAAACAATCTCTTCCACCATTTTCGAACCTTCCAGGACCTAAGATGGTAAATAATCACCAGCTCATGCCAGAACCCCATGCTGCAGTAGTAAGGAGTATCTATGAATCTCAGGTAATGATTCCTCTTATTATTTCTGACAAACCTTATGCTTTATCTGGTCCTGTATCCAATGCTAAAGCTTCTGATGAAAAACTCAGTGAGTTTTTTCCTTTCTATCGCAAATCAAGGCCATTAGGGCAAAAAAGTAACCCTAAAATAGGTGAAACTTCCCCTGATAAACCCACCTTAACCAAGATGGATCTTAGATATCTCCAAGATGGCACTAGATTAGTGAGAGCGGTTAGCCTGTTGAAAGATTTTGACCTTTGGATGACCAGGATGGAAAAGGTAAAATCTGAACATTGGAAAACAATAGGAATTTATGATAGTATTCCTTATTGTTTAAACTTGCTGGCAGCATCCCTTTATTTTTGGGATAGTACCCACTTTACCTTTCATCTTCCCTGTGGGATGGTCACCCCTACCCTCTTCGACGTAGCTGCCATCACTGGACTTCGACCACATGGCATTTCTTATAACCCTGAAACTGACGCAGAGGATACAATAGGGATCTCCAATTCTAAACTCACCTACACACATTTCATAAACCACCACTTCAAACGCAGCACTGAAGAAGTATCTGACCAAGAACACATTGCATTCCTGACTATATGGCTGTCTAGGTATGTGTTTTGCTCCAAATCTCTGCAAGTGGCTAAGAAGTATCAAACTCTAGCCAACCAACTCCACAATAACAGAGGGGTTTGCCTTAGTGAATTGATCCTGCCAAACCTCTATGAATCTATCAGCGAAGGGGCATATCGACTCAAAGATTTAGAGGCCTAGGGCACTGTACACCTGAATGGCCCCCTCTGACTGCTTCAACTATGGCTTAACGCAACTTTCGAAGCCAACCTTCCTAGGAAAGGGAGAGTCGATGAAAATTCTACTTAAATCAAGGAGAGGAAGGTCGAAGGGACTCGCTTGGTCAAACTCACCCCTAATGATGATGGGGAAACTCTAAATGGAACCTTCTCCAGCTATATCATGATGTTTTCCAAACGGTATGAGTTCACACCAAGCATGACCCCTTTTGCTGAGAGAAGATATGGCCCTGAATGGTTTACAAGGCCATTCCCTAATTCAAACAAAAAGCTCCATACTGAATTTGTTTTAATTTGGGAGGCTTTCTTGATTCCTAGATTTATCGTCCATAGGCTGAATCTTGGAAAAGATATAGCAACCTTGATTGCTTACCAACCAAACCTTGTCTCTCGACAATTTGGGTTGGCCCAGATTTTCCCTAAGTGCCTATATGAGAAAAAGGGCCATGTTGTTTTTCACACTACCAGCTTCGACGAGGGAGGTGCTACAATCCACTTCGACTTGCTGAATACTCGAAAAGCAGTCCTTTCCCCCCGTGTACTTTCAACCCAGTTTTTATGCACTCAACCATTTCACGACTGGTGGTCGAAGCACTACAATGAACAATTTCTTGATGTTGCTGCCTTCTCCTCATTACTTGACCAAGCTTTCCTTGATGTGCAGGAGAAAACCAGGAAGAGTAATTTCACTCATATCAAAGAAATTCAAGCCTTCCAAAGGTACTTTGAAACTGTCTATCGACCAGATGATATTAGTCAAACCATTCGTGAGGCTGCTGTCACTTTGAAGGAGGAATTTCTACAAAAAAATGGATAAGTTAAAAATCCTTTCCAACGTTCCTTTTGAGAGACGTTATGAGATGGCTTTTAAACTCTTTCCTCCAAAGTTCCCTCGACTGCCTACCACTGATTTTGGAGTGGCACTTGCCCCTCCATTTCCAGACTGGTTTGCCTGTGGTGATTCCATAAAAATCCTTCGACATCAGTCTCAACCAAAAGCCAAAAGGGTGGTTGCGACTAAGCATACGCTGGACAGTTTCAAAGGACACCTTCATATAGGGATCGAGGATGTTCGCATCGAATCTGAAATATATGAAGGTTTGAGGCCCTCGATTTGTGATTTATAACTAACCACTTAATTATTAACTTGTAATAATTGTCTTTGTCTTTTCAGCTATGCCCAGGAAGACCAAACCAGCTAAGAGTGCTGCTGTGAAGGTCGAGAAGGAATCTGAAGGCACAAAGGTATTTTATATCCCTTGCCTAAGTCTTCTTTATGTGACCACCTTCTAATGTTTGCATCACCTTTTTAGACTGCTCGAAAACCTCCAACACCTCAAAAGAAAACCAAGAAAGGTGCTCAAACAGTCATTCCTTTAGATGCTGATGATGAATCTCCTGAGGGGGTCATAACTAAAAGGAAAAGGAAGCTTACCAAAGCTTCTGGAGCTACTGGCCAACCTTCCTCGAAGGCAGCCAAAATTCTTGAAAAGACACCTACCACTAGTGGTGTCGAGAAACAATCCTCCAAGGCCGCGTCGAAATCGAAAGCTGGCAGTTATGAGAGTGAAAACTCAAGCCCTGATGTTGCAAATGCTCAGGTATGCACACCATCTTTCTCACAATATTTGCACTCTTCACTCAAATCTCCTTCAATCTTATTTTCCTTACTTGTGGTTTCAGGCTGATGTAGGTGATTCTAACCCACCACAAACTACGTCGGCCTCTGCACCAACTCTTCTGAATAGCCAAGGTGAGCCAACTTATCACCCCACTTCTGAACTTGGTTCTGGGTACAGCTCAATAAGCGACATTAACCAACCTATCCTCCTTACAGTTCCTCCCTCTGCGACGGTCAAAACAAACAAAGACTCGCCTGTCAAGACCACCACTAAACAATCCCAGAAAGATGTCTCTGATTTTGAAAAGGATGATGTTTCTAGCCAACAACCTACAGAGGTCGTTGCCATGGAAGAAGAGAGAACACTGGTCGAAGAAGAAGGACGTTTTGAAAATGAACCAGATAATGATCACCTTTATCAAACTGCCTATGAATGGATGGACAATATGGGAGAACTCCCATTCCAAACTACATCTGATGATGATCAAGAGAATGACAACCACGACAATGAAGAAGGAGACAAAGAGGAAGAAGAAGAAGAGGTCGAAGATGAAGAGGAAAAAGAAGAGGATGAAGAAGAAAGAACTGAGAAGGACCAGTCCACTTCATCCGTAACTGAAAAAAGTCTTGTCAAAACTCCAACTCCTAAACCTACAGGCACTTTGACCACTGAAAGACCCACTACTAAAGATCCACTGGCTGCCCTTAGATGGTCAAATCCTCGAGAGTACGCCGAAATGATACTTGGGAAAAAGTACAGCTCCTCTGGTAGCAATCTTAGTACCTCGACCACTTCTGGGGATCCAGCTCCAGATGACTTTGCTGGCCCTATCCTTCAAAAAATTAAAAACAAGTTCTTCAAGAGAGACATCCACAGTATCTTAAATGCAGATCGAACTGCTCATCTCTTTCTGAAAGACACTCTCCAGAAACTGGACCTCTCGACCCTTAAGAAAGATGTATCTGATTTCCTTATAGAGTTAACTACTTTAGTGAATCAGATGTCTGAAGACTTCAAGTTTCTTCCCAACATTCAAAACACCATTGAAAATACAACTGCGCTGGAACATCTAGCTTAGGATGAAGCACATGCATCAGAGGCCAAAGTCGGAGACCTGGAAATTGCCCAAGCTAAAAGGCAGAAAGAGATAGTGTTGAACAAAAAGGATATTGACACATGGAGACAGCAAATCACAGAACTGCAAAACAAAATTTCTGATGCTGAAAAGCATAATCTTGAGCTGAAGAATTTTGACGACACTGAACTGGCCAAAGAGCTGAAACGCACTATAGACTTCATTGATAATGCCCAAAAGTTTGAAAAAGAACTTTCAGCAGCCAAACTCGACAAAGCTTTATGCGAAACACGCCTTCAGACTCACAAGGTCGACTTTCTTCAGTTGAAGTCGAAGCTCCCCTTTTGATCATCTCATGACTTTTGTTTGTAGTTCTTTTTTATCACCATATTTTCTGGCCCTTTTGAGGCCTTATGTAATGACAATTTTAATTCCCTCTGGCATCTGTTTGAATACTTTTATTTACTGTTCACTCTTCGACTTGCAAAATTTTTGGAAATCATGGCACATTTTCTTTTAAATGTTTTATTAATGGCCTCAAACTTTGCTAATCTTTGTGATTAAGGCACTCTGCCTTTTTCCTTGGAAATCATGAAAACAACGCATCTTTAGCAGGCTAGTGCTCCAACGGTCCCAAGACCGTCATTGTACATAGCGCATATACAACAATGCTCTACATAACAACGCCTTCGCCCGTGTCATTATATGTCATTTCCAGCCATTGTTAAATGGGTTTTTCGTAGTAGTGGGTGATTGTGGATAGATTGACTAAATCGGCTTATTTCTTGCCGATGAAGATTAATCATTTTATGCAAAAGTTAGTCGAGATGTACATTGAGGAGATTGTGAAGTTACATGAGGTACCTTCGAGTATTGTGTCGGATAGGGATCCGAGGTTTACATCGAGGTTCTAGAAGAGTTTGCAAGATGCGTTGGGTACTAAGTTGAGGATGAGTTCTGCCTACCATCCGCAGACAGATGGTCAAACAAAAAGGACTATCCAATCTTTAGAGGATTTGTTGAGGGCTTGTGTGTTGGGTTATGGAGGATCATGGGATATCCATTTACCGTTGACTGAGTTCACGTACAATAATAGTTTTCATGCTAGTATTGGGATGGTGCCCTATGAAGCTTTGTATGGGAGAAGGTGTACGACTCATTTATGTTGGTATGAGTTGGGCGAGAGTGTTGTACTCAGACCTGAGATTGTGCAAGAGACGACTGAGAAGATTAAGATGATACAAAAAAGAATGAAAGCTTCGCAGAGTCGTCAGAAGAGCTACCACGATAAGAGGATGAAGGCACTTGAATTCCAAGAGGAAGATCATGTATTTTTTAGGGTGACTGGTGTGGGTCGAGATTTGAAGTCTAGGAAGTTCACTCCATGTTTTGTTGGTTCATATCAGATATCACAGAGGATAGGAGAGGTAGCCTATCGAATTGCTTTACCGCCGTCACTTGCGAATTTTCATGACGTGTTCCATGTGTCTCAGTTGAGGAAGTACATTCCGGATCCGTCACATGTGATTCAGATGGATGACGTACAAGTGCGGGATAACCTGACAGTGGAAGCTTTACCTATGCGGATTGATGGTCGAGAGATGAAGAAACTGCGGGGTAAGGACATAACTTTGGTGAAGGTGCTGTGGGGTGGACTACCCGGCGAAAGTTGGACTTGGGAACGTGAAGATCAGATGAGGGAGTCGTATCCCACTCTGTTTCCTTGAGGTAATTTTCGAGGGCGAAAATTCTTTAAGTGGGGGAGAGTTGTAACACCCCAAATTTCGTAAGAATATTTATTTAATTTATTTAAATATTATATTCGTGAATTTCTGTGTTTTTGGTGGTTTGTGTCGAAGTCGGTAATTTTGTGAAGTTTTAGTTATTTGATTAAATAATAATAGAGAATTTGAGGGTAAGACAAACTTTTGAGGATGATTAGTGAGGGTATTATGGAGAAAGCCCATTTTTGAGGCCCAAGAGTTAGGTTGAATATAAAGGAGAATTTGAGAATATGATTCAGTTTTGTTGAACGTGAAAAGAAGGAAAGAGGTGAGAGCTATGAGGAAAAAGGAAAAAGCTAGGAATACGAGAAGGTTTCCAAAGGCTCAGAGAGAAAGCTTCGAATCGACAATCTAAGGTATGGGGACTATTACCTTTCATTGTTTTCAATATAGGAAATGATGTGTTAAAGTGGATTTTGGGGATTTTGGGGTTTTTGAAGGGTTTATGAGTTATTGATGATTTAGAGGTAATTTTGAGAATCGGTGATGGATTATTAAGGGTTGAATTGCTTCGGGTAAAAATAATCCTTCAGGGCAAAACCTTCTTTGATGATATGTGGGATCTTGTATGAGAAAGGGATTTATGGGATTTATGGGAAGCTTGAGAGTTTAGAAGGTCTAGGGGATTTAAGGTTCCCATAAGTGTTATGAATTGACCTAATAGTCGTAGGTTTTATCCCTTGGATTGCCTTGATGTTTCAGGACTGTTTTGGGGATGTTTTGGGGTGAATTGAGGTTGAAATCGCAGGTGCTTTTAGGGTTGTGGTGCTACTGATACGTAGCAGTGATTTGCTGTAATCGCAGGTTCGCAAAGCGAACAGTTTCTTCACAAGGCGAACATTTGCCCCAGGCTCGCAAAGCGAGCAGCGCAGCGAATGCGCGATGATTTTGTTAGTGAATACTGAGAACTCTCTGGTTTTGTGTGGAAATTGGGGGATTCGCTGGAGCTCGCAAAGCGAACATCCCAGCGAATGTGTTCGTGCGGCGAACCCTGGAGCGAACTTCTGCTGTTCGCAAAATTTTGTTTATGATGCTGTGATGTTCTGAGGTTTTGGTGCTGTGATATCTCTGATGATTTACCATGATGTTCTTGATGATATTGAGATAATGATTTGTGTTGTTTTGATGAATATGTTATGATATGATTAACATGAGGTTTTGATGAATGTTGATGCACATAATGAGATTTTGATGATGATGATGATTGACGTTTGTGTATCATGCATTCATACGCATACTCTGTGACGATGCTTCATTCCCATTGTGCGAATATGAGGTAATTATGATGTGCTCCGATTCCTATGCAGAATCAATCCTATTGATGGGGATCTTTGAAGGGGTGATGGCCTAGTGTCCATCGATTATGACGATTGGTACCACATGCATGAGTCTTGTTATACATTGCATTTATTTGGCATTGATGTATTTTATGATGTTATGATTCTTGATGTTTTCCTTGTGATGACCCTGAAGATGTTGTATATGATGATGACGCCATTTTATGTATATCTTATTTTTATATTGATTATAATAATTGTGATTACTCACCCTGCCTGTTTGAATATTGTCTACACGCGGGTAAAGTGCAGGTGATCAGGTTTAGCTGTGGATGTCGTCGAGGACTTTTGAAGTTATTTGCTTTTGGTCGATGTAGAGGGTCTTGCTCTGATAGTGTAACATCGGGTTGGGTCGTCGAGTCAAACCATGTTGATTTTTGTTATTTTATTGTTATTTGATGATATGGTTTATTTTACGAACCTTTTTGAGTGTTTGTGGTTATGGTGGATCTGCTGCCAATTTTGATGACTTTTATTAAAAACCTTTTTATTTTGAATTATTGAGTTCCGCTGCCATATGAAGGCTTTTTGAGTAATTGTGAGGAAAACCCGTTGTTTACGGAGCAAATGTGTTATTTGAGTTTTATTGAGAAATGTGCACCCTTATGAGGTGATTTTACTCTTATATTTTGTGTATTTTGCCGTGATTATTTGTGGGGTAGAAAAGGGTGTTACAAAAGGCGTCGAGCTTACGACGTAAAACAAGCATGTTTTATCGTTTTTTGTTTCGTTATTACTTTTTCATTCTAGCTTAGGTAGTGTGGTGAACATTCATTAAACAAGTTGTACTCGGATTGTTCGTAAAATTCTCAAATCTCCACTTTACAACTTGTTTAATCCATTTTCATCCGGTCTTTTAGTTTGTTTATATTAATAGTTTTTGTGTTTGTCTAAGAGCTTGTTTTGAGTATCTTGAGGAAATTTGAGGTGATGTTCCAAGTCTGATCGTTTCAACTTGCAAATGTATGGTAATGATATTGTTAAGTTTTGTACACGTCCAAGGTATGCGTTTATCGCTTTCTAGAGTTTAGCATATTCATGATACTTAAGCTTTTTACAAACTTCCATGTCATTCATTCTTTTGTATACTTGTTCATGATGTGAATCACTTTAGTTCCCACCCTTTTTGTGAGGTAGCTTTCCATTGTTCATATATGCGCGGAGTACCAACATTCTTGTTCTTACTGGATTTTATTATGCTTAATCTTTTGTTTGTGTTGATTATATGAAAGCAAGAAAAGGATCAAGGCATTTTGTTTCATTTTGAGCACAACTACCTGTCCAATTAGTCAATTCACCCTGTGAGTTTGTGAGCATTTGTTAAACCCCTTTGTGCCTTTCTATCATTATCCATGTTGTTTGAACTTAATGCTTGTCTATGAGTATTGAATTCACTTTTTGTGTGGATTTTGATTGATTATTTTTTCTTGAACCCTCAACTTTGTGCTGTTGTATAAATTTTTACCTTGCCTTAGAAAGTATGGAGTATTCATATGATGATGTGGTTGAATTCAAGTTGGGGAGAGAATGATTGTTTACTCATTGGTTGATTTCTATGAGATTGAAAAAGAAAAGAAAAAAAAAATAAAAATATGAAAAAGAAAAGAAAAAAAAAAGAGAAAGAAAAAGAATATCCTTGAGAAAGGAAATAAAAAAATTCAAATAATTGTGCTAAATAAGTATTGTGTTTTGTGTAACACTTGGGATTTTGGAAGAAGTTGATTGGAATTTTGTGTTTGAGTCTTTGTGAGTTGATCACTCCCTTAGGTTTAGACAAGTTTTTGTTTCAATTACCTTTAGAAATTGCCCCTTGTTTGTTTACCTGACTATGCTATAACCTTGAAAGCCCTTGCGATTCTTGCCTTTGTATGTTCAATGTGAATTTTTGGATGAATGCATAATTTAGTCTTTTGTTTGCAAGATTGCTGTGTGAGTGAAAAGTACCACATTTTGTGTTTTTCATCTACCGATGATTGTTTTTGCTAGGTGTGATTCACGTTTGAACTTGTGTTGTTTTAGGATGTTTGGCATGATTTTTGTATTTTGCATTTGTTTTGTGCCTATTTTGTCGTTGTAGTTTAGTGGTAAGCATTTACTTTGTGTGTACCGTTTTTCATTTGAACCATTCATTTGTTTTTGTTTTTCAAAATCTGTTGATTCGTGATTCTTTGGTTGTCACTCTGTTTCTTTGAGTCGCTTGATTCTTGTTTAGGGGCAAACAAGTTTAAGTTGGGGAGAGTTTGATAAGTACAAATTATAGCTATTTTTGTATATAATTAGTTTTGTTGCACTTATCAATACTTTTTGTTAATATCGTTCGAATAAACCCCGCTTTGTTTGTAAATACGTTTACTTTACGTTATAGTGTATATGTTGCGTTATTGTGTAAATATCATTGAGTTTAATGGTTTTCCATTTATTTTTGCAAGTATTCAAGCAAGGATATCTTGTAATATTCATAAAGAGCATTGAATAAGTTTTCCAACGCTTCAAACCGGGCAAAAAACAGAGTTACGGTTCGAAAGTTATGGCCGAAACAAGAAAATAGAAATCACGTCTGTCTGCGAACGCCCCAAGCTCGCCGGGCGAGGCAGAAGCTTGCCAGACAGATAAAAACGTGTAAAAAAGTGCAGAATAAGCTGTTTTGATCTGCCGGGCGAACCAGAACTTCGTCGGGTGAATTTTGACGGACATAAACACCATTTAAAGGCCAAAAACACAATTTTTAGGTTATGGTTTGGGTATTTTTTGCTCCCACTCCATCAAACATCATTTTTCAATAGGATTAGGTTAGAATACAATATTGGAGCTTGCACACGGATGATCCGGGGTGGATTTCTCATCGATCGGCGCCGACAAACTACGAGATGTTTGGTTTATTTCTCTTCTTCTTTGTGTATTTCTTCTTTGTTGGATTGTTGTATATGTATTTACTTTGAACTCATGTATATTTTTCGCCCATGGCATTGTATAAAATTTGCTTTACAAATCTTTATCGGTGATTGTCCTTCATTTTTTGCTTTATGCTCGGAGTTTGGGTTGTGTTAGAGATAAACATCACAAACCTTGATCAGGGATGATTATCTGTTAGTTTCTGGATGATAGAGATAGATTTAGAGCTAACAATCTTTATGGGTATTGGAGCTTAATGTCTCCGTATTGTTTGAGTCAGGTGCGAGATCGTCGACGAGAGTAATACGGTTGTTATCTCAGCTCAGTGTGTTAGAGATGAACACTGTTGTGAGCTATGCTGGATGATATTGAGGAGTATTGTAGGTTGAGTATAACTGGTTGATATGTTTAAGTTTGTGAGGAGTGGATTATATGCATACCGGATAAGTTTTTCTCTCTGAAGAATGAATTCTTTTTATGTTCATATTTATTTTTTTAACTTTTACTTTAACCAATTTATTCCAAACTCATAAACGCGAGACTTGTCGAACGGAAGTTCAATAGCACCGATCTCTGTGGACACGATAAATTCTTGGAAAAATACTTTCAAAAGCTTTTGTTGTTTGCTGCTTTACCGCTTCTACACATCCCTACTTGACTGGTTAGCAAACCTAGGTTTGCTTCACACATTAATTATTTATAATTATCCAAAGCTGACATGTCTTCCCATCTGCATTCAACGCCTTACTAGTCTGAATTATTTGGGAATTTATAATTGCAGTGAATTAGGGAAACGATGTAAAGAGAAAACGGGCAAGGATAGGCACAAAATAGCTCACATCTACTATCTACCCATTACAAATAAGTTCCTTGCACTGCCAATTATGCCCTTCCCCTATAAAATATTTCCCCTACTAAAAGGTTAATTTTGTAACTAGCAAATTAACCAAAACTCAATGCTTCCTTTTCACAAGAGAGTGCCGTGTGCTTACTTCCCATTGGTCCGAAAATTAAAAATTACAACTGCCTCCAAACAAATTTAACTCATCTTCCAAAATTAACTCATTCCTCACATTTCTGAACTGGAAGCTTTTGCTCTCTCTCCACAAACCCTAAATCTCTCACTTTCCCACAAATCCTAAATCCAACACCCGCCGCCGCCTCGTTTCTGCGCCATATATACCATCACCCCGCCGTTTTCTCTCTTTCTCTTTCATTCAACTCCCTCATTCTCGTCTCTCTTTCTCTTTTCACATTGGATTTTGATGTTTTCTCATTGTTTTACATAACAGATTGATTTTGAAGGATTTGCAAACGGGATAATCGCAAGCATGATTGAAAACAATCGCAAACAGGATTGGAAACATAGTAAGGTTTCAAGGAAGTGATTTGAGATAGATTTAGAAGGTTTTTGTTCCTTATCTTTTATTTTCTCTTTTTAATTTAAATGTTTTATTTTGTCACAAAAGATTTTTGTTAATGGATTGTATCAAAGTTTGATGCATTGTTGTTTTGTGATTACTTCCGTATGCGTTGTTGTTTGAATACTATATGATTTTAACAAGTAGTTATTCTTTAACTCTATTAAATTTATCTTAGGAAGCTAAAGACTATTTATTGGAGTCCACTTTTAATGGTTTCCTAGCGAGGTCATGTCTATGAGTTAGTTTTATTCTTGGTATTGGATGCTGGCTATAATGCTCTGAGTTGGCAGGACATGAATTTTATGATGCTGCAGATGTTATTTGTTGGTTTGTCGTGATGAAAATAAATCTTCTGAGCACTGAATGTTGCTGTGAAATCCTCTTCTTCCTGTTCTTCCTTCTGATATACTTTCCCTTTTACATCTCATGGCATTGAATTGGGACAAACGTCTTGATCTGCCATTTGTTGGTGGTTGATGATGACTTGGAAAAAATTCCACTCTGAAACCTGATTTACTGAACTCTTAACATTTTGCTGGTTATTTGTTGTTTAATGCTGTTGAATTGATATCGATTCTGCTAATGAAAACTCGGTTTCATTTTATTAGTCTGTGCAGGTTTTCTTGACTAATGATGTCTGTGATATTGAAATGTTAATGATAGCTAAATGATTCTCTTTGATAGTAACACAGTTTTTCTATGCAGTCTGTGCAGGTTTGCTTGACTAACTTGGTTTCATTTTTTTTATATTGCAACACAGTTCGTTGCTTCACGGGATACTTTCATCGTATGCCATGTATGTAGTAGTGATCCTTTACAGTACAATAGATTTACTCATCTGATTGTTTAGCCATTGGCCAAGACAATCCAAATCCTCACACTGTCTATGGATTATGAAATCAATCGTTAAACAGGTTGGTTTTCCATACTTCCCTATTAAAAATGTTTATTATTGTTGTCGTCTCACCATTTAGGTTGTGTCTGGTATTTCTCATAGTAAATTTGACTAGCTTATAAGCTCATTTGTGTAAAGTAGGAATGTTCGGTAGATATGCTTATATCACTGGTTTGTAGCATTTTTCAGAGGCTACTGGTTCAAATAAAGTAGATATATTTGTTGTAAGAATTTATCTAATAATGCATCTGATAACAATATAAACTATAATGGAAGCATCTTGCATATCATTTTTCAATTTTGTATAAATTAATATTGATCTTATTCTTTTCAGAAATGGAAGAAACGGAGATAATGGTGAGACTCCTCAAGACCGAAAAGCTGGAATGTATGATGGTTTTAGTGAAACACAAACAGAATCTCAGGTTTTATCACATGCAGCTCCTTTTACTTTTAAGTTCTGTTTTTCATGGGAAAAAGAGTTACTCAGTTTCTTCACAAGCTTTGACTAATGAGAATTTACAGTATACTGGATGAATTCCATTTGATATCCGTCATGACCATATCCAGATTACTTATGGTAATTGACAAGTTAATAATACTTCTCATGCAGGTTGTTAGTTATGAAGAAGACTTGTCTGGAAGGCAAATGCTTATAGATAGAGTTCTAACTCGATGTAGCATGCAGTGAAATACAACCCTCCATGAAGGAAAATTTCAGTAGAAGCAACTTCCTTATTTGATGGTCTGATGGTAATATTTGACCATACAAGCCAATGCACAAGAATGTGTTTTGTCTTTCAGTATAAGCATATGTTAAAAATTAACTTAACCTTTGCCAGCTAATAGAGGAAACTTAAGTAGCAGACTGTAATATTTGGCATACAGTCTGTCACTTTTGTTGGCGTATCATTGTTTGCAACATTGATAGGATGGTGAAATAAATGTCAATACACATTGCTTCTTTAACTGTTACTATTCCCTATTGTAATTAAACTCTTAAGCAACACATTAATTTATTATCTTGGTTTTAAAATTGTAAACCATTATTTTAGGCATGATGGCGGAGGTCAGTACAACATTGGCCACAACAGACATAACCATATGTTCTTGTGTGGTGAGTGGTTCAACCAAGTCCCCATAAATTCTACTAAACTCAGATATAGGATGATGCCTTTGACATTATACTAATTTATTTTGACTTATCAAAATGACCAGGCTGAGATTGATCGAGGAAGGGGAATGGCTGTTATGCTATTTCATGTAGAAGGAAATTTAGAAAATTTGGTACTGTATCATCTCTAACCCTGGTTTTACTTGATTCTTACTTCATAATCATTGTTTCATTGAATGTGTTAACGGTCAACTTACACAGCTAATCTGTTCCTCAGGTGAATGCTTGCTCTAGAGTAGATCAAATACTGGGTGTTTTGGGATGGTCTGCTGGCTGCAGCTGGCCAAGCTTGATGGAAAATAATGGTGTTCTTAAATGCTAAATGATTTGATTTGGTTGCAGTTGCACTATGCCATGTTCACTACAGTTTGTCCAAAGATTGCAGATCAGATCTTGAAATAAGTTTTGTCCGCAGAAGCGCAACCATTTATATGTCTAAATTTTGGTTGGTTTTATAGTTCTCTCATATATTTGTTCCAATTCACTAACCCAATAAACTGGCAGCATCCAGCCATCTGTATTTGTAATGTGCAACTATTAGGATATTGTATTTAGTTGTAGAAACTAAATTAATATTCTATTGGCCTTCTCTCAGATGCCCATGGTGGCAAGAGTTCTGGCACCGACAAAGATAACGGGCCTAACCAAGAAACTTCAAAAGGCGTGCCTCCTTTGCCAGGTTCGCAAGAGACAAAGTCTAGAGAAAAAAGTTTTGGGACAAGGTAAGTAGTGTGTATATTAGCTGTCATTTCTATCTTACAGTACATTTCGATCAAACTACATAACTATCTGTATATTGCCAATGGGCCTACAACTGTATCATCTGGAACTACTAATGTGAATTCATCCCCTTCATCTATAGGTCAGGATTTAATGTTTAAGTGTTAAGTCTTCTGGAGTACAACCACAATTTACAAAACATCCCTTATCTGACTGTATGAATCTGTTCAGGGCCTTCCACGTTTGAAATTCAATAAGGAAGGAAATATTCTTGCAGTCATTACTGTGGATGATGGATTCAAAATACTGGCAAATGCTACTGGTCTTAGATCTTTAAGAACAATTGAAACTCCAGCATTTGAAGCATTGAGGTCACCCATTGTATTATAAGCTTACTATTAGATCCAAAAGGTCTACATGAATCTATTTTACTTTATAATCTGGTGTTTGTTTTCCTATGGGATCAACTTTGTTAGCTGTCATTTATCCCTTTTAAGTTACTCATGAATTATTTACTGTAACATAATACTTATTTGTATCATATGGAATGATTTTGGCTTTTTCAATCAAGAATGGAGTTGATCCCATGAGTCGAAGTGCAGAGAAATCAAGAACTATGGAAGATGCATCTGATAGAACTAAACCATGGCAATTGTCTGAAATTCTGGATCTTGTCCAATGCCGATCAGTTACCTTGCCAGACAACACAGACTCTTTCAACAAGGTCTATACTGATGAATTTATGAGATTACCATCAGTCTATTGCAAATTTTGTATTCTTCTATGCATTAAGTTAATGTACTAATTGATATATAGGTTGTACGACTTCTATATACAAATTCTGCTGTTGGTGTTTTGGCCCTTGGTTCAAATGGCGTTCAGAAGCTTTGGAAATGGGCTCGTAATGAACAGAATCCTATTGGGAAGGTTGTCTTAAGCAAATAAGTACATTGAAGTTACTGTAACAGATTAACTTCAATTATAAACCTATCCATCTGTTTTTTGTTTTTTGAAGTTACTGTAACAGATTTTAAAAGTCTATTTTATGCTAATTATGTTTAATAATAAAATGAAATATAAACACTTTTTTCATATAAATTAATCATTTATGTTATATGAGTACCACATTAACATATGTGAATTGAAATTAATTAGTATTCATAATAATTTATAATATCAAGTTAATTAAAATTTTCTAATTACAAATGTTTATAATTAGATCTTACGGGTCATTATCAATGTAGTATCAATTTTATTTTGATTAATAATTACATTTATTTGATAGATAAAATTTTTATTTTAAAATGTCAATTTTTTTCCTATTTCACAGACACCTAAATATATATATGCAATTAAATAATTCATTTCATCTAAATATATTTTCTATTATATAAAAAATTTACCCGTGCGAGCACGAAAATCTCACTAGTTCTACACATTCAAGTTAAGAACTATTGAATGACCTTCGGAGGTTTAATTATGATATTGTATTTGTTTTTTTTTTTTTTGAAACAGCTAAAAACTTTATTAAATTGGCATAAGATATGCCTAAACTCAGTTCAACACCAAGCAATACAACAATGAATCCAACACACTAACTACATAGCTATGAAGTTATCTTCCCTGCATCCAACTCCCAACAGCATCAAGACCAATCATTACTGTATAATCGTTACAAAGTAGTTAACTCTCTAAAAACTACTAAACTATCCCAAAAATCAGCTAGTAATCAATATACTATCCTTCAATGATCCACTTCTGCAGCAAGAGCCTGAAGACAGAAACAAGGCGATTATCCATGAAAACTTTGTCAGCAGCCCCACCTGATTATATGTTTATATGCATGTCTGAGTTAATTATTTTTTATTTATTTTTAACTCTTGCTTTATAATGTAAGCTAAGACTTTTTGAAGAGCATTATATTGTTGGATGCAATTGTTTTTTATATTTGAATATTTTTATTTTATAGGGAATATATAAAGAATACAATATTGAGTTTCTGAGTAATATTTATTACTCATTAATCGAATGTATTCTTTTTTTTTTGGGTTTTCAATTTTTTTTTGCCCTCTCTCATGTGCAATTCTGCACCATTAAATTAAAAAAAAATTTATTGTACCCTATAAACTTTTTTTACACTACTTGAATTTTCAAATATGTTCTTGATTTTGGAGATATATCTCCGAACGCAAAAATTCAAATGAACGTTAAAATATTTCGAAGATGTATTTCTGGAATATTTTCCAGCATGGATGTCTTGTTCTCTCTCAACAATTTAAACCATTTAAAACTCAAGGACTACGAAAACTGTTTACACCTTCCACAGTTGGGGAAGCTACCTTGTCTAAAGGAACTCACCATTAGGGCTGTTTTTGGTCCAGTTCGGTCCGATCCGGTCCGGATATTTGCTATCCCGAAAACCGGACCAAAATAGTAATCGGGTAATCCAGGACCTGACCGAAACAGTAATAGATAATTTTTTTGGACCGAAACTGGACTGTTATTTCGGATATCCGACAAAAGTATCCTAAAAGTATTCAGAAAATTTTACTCCATACCCCATCATTTATTCCCCTACCCCTATATTATATTTTTTATACCAAAATATCCTTATATAAATAAGTGTAAAATTTTTCTAATTTAATTATTTGATATACAATTTAATAAATAAGTCTATCTTTAAAAGCTGCGTTATTAATATTCTCAACAAATATGGCAAGTATTATCTATACTATTATATAATCTTATAATGTCTCCATCAAAGATTTTCCGCTAAAACTTTTTCCTTTAATTAATTAATTAAATATAAATATATTTATTATTAACTCCATTTAAAATTTCTGACTGACTCGTTCTTATATTTTAAATAATTATTAATTAACAAATACAATAAGACACGTCTTAATTTTTTTTAAATGCAGCTACCTACCAAAAATTAATTAAATATAAATATATTTATTAGTAACTCCATCATTTAAAATTTTTAACTAAGTCACATTCTTATATTTTAAATAATTATTAATTAACAAATGCAATAAGACATTTCTGAATTTTTTTTAAAATGCAGCCACCTAGCAATAATATGTTAACATAGTAACTACCCAGCATAACTTTTCTCTTCATTCTATTAATTAATATTTTATTATTACTAATTAAATATTATTATTAATTAAATAATAATTAAATTAAAATATTTAACATGTTTATTTCTCAAATTTCTCTTCGCTCAACACTCTCTATTTATATCATACAAACAATTAACCTCTCTCCACTCATAACATCTCTTTAACCCCACATTAATAGGACACATAGTAATATTAAATTAAAAAATAAAAAATAAAAAAAGTAGACATATATATATAAACCTTAAATTTACTTAATACAAAAATAAATTAATAAATACAATTCATAAAACGGTTAAAGTTTTTTATAGTCCTCACTAATTTCATTTTAAAGCTAGTAAATAGTAAAATAAATGTATAAATTGATGAGATATTAATTTGATTAGTGGGAAGATAATTTTGTGAAAAAAATGGAATAAAGTAATGAGGTTAATTGATGATATATACATTTGATTAGTAGGAAGATAATTTTGTGGGAAAAATGAAATAAAGTAATGAAATTAGTGGGGGTTATAAAAAACTTTAACAGTTTCATGAATTATATTTATTAATTTATTTTTGTATTAAGTAATTTTAAGATTTGAATTATATGTCTAATTTATTTACTTTTTTTATTTTTTTAATTTAATATTACTATGTGTCCTATTAATGTGGGGTTAGAGAGATGTTATGAGTGGAGAGAGGTTAATTGTTTGTATGATATAAATAAAAAGTGTTGAGCGGAGAGAAATTTGAGAAATAAACATTTTAAATATTTTAATTTAATTATTATTTAATTAATAATAATAATATTTAATTAATAATATTAATATTTAATTATTAATAATAAAAGATTAATTAATAAAATGAAGAGAAAAGTTATGCTGGATAGTTACTATGTTAATATATTATTGGTAGGTGGCTGCATTTTAAAAAAAAAAATTTGGAGTGTCTTATTGTATTTGTTAATTAATAATTATTTAAAATATAAGGATGTGACTTAGTTAGAAGTTTTAAATGATGCAGTTAATAATAATATATTTATACTTAATTAAATTTTGGTAGGTGGCTGCATTTTAAAAAAATTTTAGGACGTGTCTTATTGCATTTGTTAATTAAAAATTATTTAAAATATAAGAATGAGTTAGTCAGAAATTTTAAATGGAGTTAATAATAAATATATTTATATTTAATTAATTAACTAAAGAAAAAAGTTTTAGCGAAATTTTTTTGATGGATACATTATAAGTTTATATAATAGTATAGATAATACTTGCCATATTTGCTGAGAATATTAATAAAGCAGCATTTAAAAATAGATTTATTTATTAAATTGTGGATCAAATTATTAAATTAGGAAAACTTTACACTTATTTATATAAGGATATTTTGGTAAAAAAAAATAATAATGTAGGGGTAGGAGAATAAATGATAGGGTATGGGGTAAAATTTTCAAGTATTCAATATAGTATCCATTTTTGGTATTGAATAAAAAAAATTATCCATTCCCGGACCGAATAGATTTTGGTCGGTCCATTGGTCCGGTTCTATTGGGCCAGTTTACCGGTGGATCTCGATTTATCCGGTCCAAATACAGCCCTACTCACCATTTCCAACATGAGTTGTGTGATATACATAGAGGATGAGTCACATGAGGGTAAAGTTCCTCTCGAGGGCTCAAGTTCGAATCCTACTAGGTGCAATCAATTTTTATGTGAGAGAGTTTAAACGGGGCCTCTGCTAGTAGACGGTGGAAGTAGTCCCTCTTGAATTAGTCGGTCGCAAGTCCGGATACCAAAATTTCAAATGGAGAAAATATGTTCCCACAACTTCTCACATTGAAATAACTGAATGTCCTATACTCATGGGCTTGCTTTACCTTTCATCTCTATGTAATATTCATATATAACAGGGAACTTCGACCAAGAATTACTCTATTCAATTCATAAATTTGTTAGCCTTGAATACCTTCGGATTTCCGATAATGAAGAGCTAACATGCTTTTCAAATGGGATGCTAAGAAACATCACCTCTCTTAAGGCCTTGACGATTTGGAATTGCTCCGAAATAGAAGATTTGGATGATGCTTTACAACATGTAAATGCCCTTGAATCATTATCATTGTTGTACCTTCCAAACCTAGCATCCTTACCTGATTCAATAGGAAGCCTTAGTTCGCTTCACAAACTAGATATTTTAAATTGTCCAAAGTTGAAGTGTCTTCCGATGAGCATTCAAAGCCTTTCTGGTCTGAAACATTTACAAATTCACGGTTGCAGTGAGTTAGAGAAGCGATGTGAAAAGGAAACAGGCGAGGATTGGCCAAAAATATCTCATGTTCAAAATAATCGAATTAGCACAGCTTTGCTTTTAAATCTACTATTGTGTTCTTTTGTTACTCTTTCCTCCTTTAACTGTTAGTTTTTATTTTTTTAATTCCATTTTGCAAACCATTACAATATGGAACATTCAACTTGTTGGTTTTTAGTGTAGAAAGGAATTGATGTGATGCATGCATTGTGATGTTTGGATTTTGTTAATGGTTTTATTGATTCTAAGTTGCACTGAAGTTTCATGCATGTGTTATATTTTTTTCTTTCGCAGGTTAGTTTTTTTCAGATATTGAAGGCACACAGATTTTGGACTTTACTCTTGTTGCATTTTTCCATCCTAATGAAAGGTAATATTTTTTGTTGCTTTGTAGTGTTTTCTTACTTCTGTTATTTTATTTATATGATCATTCAGTTCTGTTTGCATATGAAAGTTTCGTCACTAAAAATCTTATTTTTCAGATGGCATGCTAAGGAACTTCATTGGCACAACCATGTTCTCTGTGCTAGAGTTTACCAGAATGAAATACATAACAGAATGGATTAGTTAGAGTCTCTTGTAACAGAATTCAATTAATGAAATACATAACAGAAATCTTCATGAGTTTCAAACTATTCTCTCTATTTCTCTCTTACTCTAATATGGTGTCATAGAGCAATTTTCTTGTGCATTCCATATTCTTTCGTATTGTATGATGATGAATAAGCTCTCAATCTAAATATAGGGAACTTGCCAAAGGCATCCTTTAGATTATTCAAGTAACAGTTGAACATATGTTAATTACATTTTCACTACTATGCTGCATTGCGTGTACTGTCATACTTGCCATTACCATACTCTGCTTTGAGCTTGCAGTGGGTGATACCAACTCCAATAAGGGATGCTGTATATGATTATATAGCAAACAACCCGTATGAATGGTTTGGCAAGGCTGAAGATCGTTTGGTTCTGCAAGAAAAGGAGCTTCTTGAGCATTTCATAAATACAGACGAAATGATGAAACGAGATTCCAAGTTTTTATATGCTGTATTGTCCAGAATTTGGAAATATTAATTAAACATCACATTCTACACTTCATTTGATGCTGTATTACTCTTCATTTATTATCTATATACAAACCATTCTTTGATTACCCGTATGAAATGGTATAGGGGAAAGCAATTTGCGTTCCTCAAAAATAATATGCCTGTTTTGTATATAACCTCTAGAGGGAGTATTATCAGAAAAAAAACCAGTGTCTTTTTTTTTGACACATACCAAAGATTTGTTTTAGTCTCTGAAAATAATGTGGAACTCAGTAGATATTTTTTTTTGCCAAGCCATAAATTTGGAAAAAGCCCTTTCAGGCCGATTGGAAACAGACACTTATCTATACTCAATATTTTCGATATTGATTGGAGAAGGTTATTGCAACCAAGTTTCAGCCTTGTTTCTTTTTCTTACATGTCATTTTCTTCTAGCTGTTTGTTTCTCTGAAATTTCAATGAAACAAGTTTGTGTAAAGTCACATTAGTCATAGTTGGTGGGCTCTTGACTTGACAAAGTCTATCCCAAAACATCTCCTACCATTAACTCACTCACTCCTTGTTAATCATCTTGTTTTCTCATCATACATCTTCATCTCTCAACCAAACATAATCAAACTTTTTCAAATATGGCTGAGGCTGTGCTTGAACTTGTGCTTCACAATTTGAGCTTACTCATTCAGAAGGAGATTGGCTTATTTCTTGGTTTTCATCAAGACTTTAATAGTCTTTCCAGCTTCCTGACAACAATCACGGCTACTCTTGAAGATGCTGAGGAGAAACAATTCACTGACAGAGCTATCAAGGATTGGCTGCTTAAACTCAAAGATACTGCTCACGTCCTCGACGACATCTTGGACGAGTGTTCCACTCAAGTGCTGGAGATGGAGTCTAAAGGACTGTCACACAAGGTACAAACCTCTTTCTTATTCTCTTTTCATCCAAAGCATGCCGCTTTCCGTTACAAAATGGCTAAGAAAATGAAGAACATACGAGAGAGATTAGATGAAATAGCAGAAGAAAGGAACAAATTTCATTTGAAGGAGATTGTTAGAGAGAAGAGAAGCAGTGTCCTTGACTGGCGCCAAACAACTTCAATCATTACTCAACCTCAAGTCTACGGAAGAGATGAAGATAAAGATAGAATTGTAGAGTTTTTGGTTGGCGATGCTTCTGGTTTTGAGAATTTATCTATCTATCCAATAGTTGGTCTTGGTGGACTCGGAAAAACAACACTAGCCCAACTTATATTCAATCACGAAAGGGTGGTCAACCACTTTGAGCTTAGAATCTGGGTGTGTGTCTCAGAAGATTTTAGTCCGAAGAGCATGACAAAAGCCATCATTGAATCAGCAACTGGCCATGCTTGTGCAGAAATGGATCTAGATCCATTACAAAGAAAACTTCAAGATTTTCTAAAAGGAAAAAGGTATTTGCTAGTGCTGGATGATGTATGGGATGATGAACAAGAGAATTGGCAGAGGTTGAAATCTGTATTGGCATGTGGGGGAAAAGGCACATAAATTTTGGTCACCACTCGTCTTCGAAAGGTTGCAGCAATCATGGGAACTATACCCCCTCATGATTTATCAATCCTATCAGACACCGATTGTTGGGAGTTGTTGAAACAGAGAGCCTTTGGACCAAATGAGGAAGAGAGGGAAGAACTTGTGCTCATAGGAAAGGAGATAGTAAAGAAGTGCGGGGGAGTGCCTCTTGCAGCAATGGCATTAGGAAGTCTCTTGCGTTTCAAAAGAGAAGAAATAGAGTGGCTCAATGTCAAGGAAAGCAAGCTATGGAATTTACAAGGTGAAGATTATGTCATGCATGCCTTAAAATTAAGTTACTTGAATTCGCCAGTAAAATTGAGACCATGTTTTGTCTTGTGTGCACTATTTCCCAAAGATGAAATAATAAACAAGAAGTTTTTGATTGATCTTTGGATGGCTAATGGGTTCATTTCATCTAATGAAATGTTAGAAACAAAAGATATTGGCGATGAGGTGTGGAATGAGTTATATTGGAGATCACTTTTTCAAGATATAGAGGTAGATGAATTTGGTGAAATTGAAAATTTTAAAATGCACGACCTTGTTCATGATCTTGCTCAATCTATTGCAGAAGAGGTTAGTGGTTGCATTACAGAACCAAGCCTATCTAAAAGAATCCGCCACCTCTCAATGTATAATAGGAATTCATCGGGGTTAGTCAGTTCAATACAATTGCATGAGATCATATCATTGAAGACTCTTATAATGCCTCCATACAATTGTTCACAAACTCAAGTACTAAAATGTTATTCTTTACGAGTACTTTACTACCCAAGAATGACAGAGTTGTCGGCGTTAATTTGTTGTTTAAAATATCTAAGATACTTGAATCTTTCTTTCGGCGAATTCAAAACTCTTCTAGAATCTTTATGTATGTTGTGGAACTTACAGATTTTAAAGTCAGATTATTGTTTCAGACTCCAAAGTTTACCCGATAGATTGGTACAGTTGAAAGCTCTACAACATCTATCTTTGAAGCGCTGTCCCTCACTATCAAGTTTGCCACCACATATAAGAAAATTGGCTTCTCTAAAAACTTTAACCATGTATGTTGTTGGCAAGGAAAAAGGGTTTCTTTTGGAGGAACTAGGACAATTGAATCTTATCGGAGACCTTTCCATTAGTCACTTGGAGAGAGTTAAAAGTGTGATGAATGCCAAAGAAGCTAATATGTTGAGAAAGCATGTGAACAATTTGGAATTGTCATGGGAGAGAAATGAAGAGTCCCAATTACAAGAAAATGTTGAAGAGATTCTTGAAGTGCTTGGACCTCAAACCCAAAAACTTCAAAGTCTGACAGTGAGAGGATATAGAGGTGCCTATTTCCCACAATGGATGTCTAGTTCCTCTCTAAATATTTTAACTACTGTTAGAATCTGTTTTATTAGCTGTATTATTTCTGTCAGAATCAGTGTTTTATTAGTTATAGTATTTCCTTATTTAGCAGATTACAATTATAGTGTATGAGAGAAATATCCCTGAATCACAGGGATCTGATAGTTTAGGTGTTATTGTATTTCCTAAAATAACTTTCTAGCCTTGTATATATGACTGATGTATTCTCAGCATAATTCATATAAGAAAATCAATTCATTCTACCCTAATTTCTGAGATGGTATCAAAGGTCTCAAATTCTGGGAGCCGCCTCTGACTGCGCAAACCAAAAACCCTAGACGGCAGCCTTCATTGCTGCTAATCATCCTTTTTTTTTCAGCCTTTATTGCTGTCCATCATTCCTTTCAGGGCAGCCTTCATTGCTGCTGTGATTTGCAGTGTTGTTCCTTTGTTGCCGTCGCAACAATCAAATACATCCTCACTGCATTGAGGTTGTTGTACTGCTGTGGCCATGGCAAACCCAACTGATGAAGTGGTGCAGAAAACTCAGGAAGAGCTGCAGAACATCAACACTGCCTACCGATTGAATGGGAAGAATTACTTGAAATGGTCCCAGCTTGTTGGCAGAACTTTGAAAGGTAAAGGGAAAGCTAACCACTTGACTGATGACGCCCCTAAAGAAGGAGATCCCAAATTTAAAAAATGGGACGAAGAGGACTCTATGATCATGGCATGGCTATGGAACTCAATGATCCCAGAAATCACTGATACTTGTATGTTTCTTAATTCTGCAAAGGAGATTTGGAAGGCCATGGAGGAGACATACTCCAAAGCTAAAGATGCTGCTCAAATATATGACGTGAAGGTGAAGACTATGACTGAAAAATAGGGAAACAAGACTGTTACAGAGTACGCCAATCAACTCAAATCATTGTGGATGGAGTTAGATCACTACAGGGTCATAAAAGCCAAGTGCCCAGCAGATTCAGCAATGTTCAAAGAGTATATTGAGCAAGATAGAGTCTATGATTTCTTGGTGGGGCTTAACTCTGTTTTTGATTAAGTGAGAGCCCAGATCCTTGGAAAAGAAAAAGTTCCAGGAATTAATGAAGTAATTGCTATGGTCAGAAGTGAAGAAAGCAGAAGGGGAGTCATGCTAGAAAACCTAACCACGGAAAATTAAGCCATGGTAGCTTCTGGGACCTCGACCATGATGGCAGACCAGAAAAAGTGGGGCAGAAGTAATATGGAAAAGAAAGGTGAAGGAGTGTGGTGTACCTACTGCAACAAGCCTCGCCACACTCGTGACAACTGCTGGAAGCTGATCGGAAAGCCACCTAGTAGAGAATGGGGGCCCCAAAACCGAGACAGGGAGTGGGGAAAAAAAGGAGACAACACAAGAAAGGGAGGACAAGCACACATAGTTGCAACCAGTGAAGAAAACAAGGGAGGAGTGATTCAACTTAACCAAGATGAAGTAGAGAAGATGAGATCATTCCTCAACAAGTTGGATAAACCAACAGGTAGTTGTTCTCTAGCATATTCAGGTGAGTTTCTTTCCTTTGGAATTAATGCCTCAGATAAACACTATAACCAATATTGGATACTGGATTCTGGGGCTACTGACCACATGACACCCCTACCTAAACATTTCTCCTCTTACACCCTTTGCCCTAGCAATAAGAAAATATCCACAGCAGATGGCACTCTGATGACTGCAGCAGGTCAAGGAGAAGTTCAAATAAGCTCATCCAAAACCCTTAAAAATGTCCTTCATATTCCTAAACTATCTGTCAATCTGATTTCCATAAAAAAACTCACAAAAGACCTATCATGTAATGTTATTTTTTATGACAATGCTTGTATACTGCAGGACAAGCACTCGGGGAGGACGATTGGACATGCTAGAGAATGGAATGGCCTTTACTACTTGGACAGCCCGAATCTGCCACCAGACCTACAAAATAGCAACTTTTTTTCCTTGACTCAATAAAGACCAACAGGGAGAAAGTCCTCCTACATCATTGTCGTCTTGGACATCCTTCCTTTAGAGTCATAAAAATGTTATTCCCTTCTCTTTGTAGCAAATTAGATGTGGAGAGTCTTCATTGTGAAGTTGTGAGCTTGCTAAGCACAAGCGTGTACCTTTTCCAGTTAGTAATAATATGAGCACTTTTCCCTTCTATTTAATTCATACTAATGTGTGGGGACCCTCAAATGTCCCAAATGTTTCTGGTGCCCGTTGGTTCCTTACCTTTATAGATGACTGTACTCGGGTCACATGGGTTTTCTTACTTAAACAAAAGTCCGAAGTCAGCTCTGTGGTCCAACATTTTTTCTCCATGGTAAAAAATCAGTTTGGTGTTAGCATTAAAAGGATTAGATCTGATAATGCCAAAGATTACTTTAATCATGAGCTTATTTCCTTTTGTCAAAAGGAAGGTATCATTCATGAGTCATCTTGTGTCAAAACACCTCAACAAAATGGGATTGCTGAGAGGAGAAATGGACACCTACTAGACCAAACTCGGGCTCTTCTTTTTCAACATAAGGTTCCTAAAAGGCTTTGGGGAGAAGCTGTTTTGACTGCATGTTATCTAATTAATAGACTACTTTCTAGTATTCTAGCCTCAAAAAGTCCTATGGAGGTTCTGTCTTCTTTCTATCCTAATGTGTCCACATCCAATCAACTCGTTCCAAGAATATTTGGGTGTGTATCTTTTATACATGTCCACAGTGGTGATAGAGGTAAACTTGATCCTAGAGCCTTAAAATGTGTTTTCATAGGATACTCATCCACACAAAAGGGGTATAAATGCTATCACCCACCATCCAAAAAATTCTTTGTGTCCAGAGATGTCACTTTTTTTGAGCAAGAAAGTTACTTCCACCAAGATCATCTTTAGGGGGAGAATACAATAAAAGAAGATGATCTCCTTATGCTCCCTGACTTAAGTTTAGGACCAGAAGTAGGGACTAGAAGTGTAACAACTTCTGAGAAGGAGGCAACTTCTGAGAAAGAGGCTCAACCCACTAAGTCCACTCAAGATGGAGCTGATGTAAGATTTGGGAAAAATCTGGTTTATACAAAGAAGACAAAGGCCATTCCAGAATCTGTCCATGTCCAAGAATCCAACCCAACACTACATGAGGTAACTACCCTTGATCCTTTAATCTCCACTGAATCAATCTCTGATTTTTCCACTGTACAGGAACCCGAATCCGGTTCAGCACCACTTCATGAGGACCTAGATATTCCAATTGCCCTTAGGAAAGAAACTAGGAAATGTACCACCAAGCCACTTTACCCTCTGGCCAATTACCTATCATTTAAAAAATTCTCACCTACCCATAAAGCCTTCCTCACAAGCCTAAACACTACATCCACACCTACCTCCCTATCTGAGGCATTGACTGATAGGAAATGGAAACAAGCCATGGACTTGGAAATGGAAGCATTAAAAAAAAATAGCACCTGGGATTTGGTTACTCTCCCAAATGGAAAAAAACCAGTAGGATGCAAGTGGGTATATACTATAAAATACAAGGCTGATGGATCCATTGAGAGGTATAAAGCAAGGTTAGTAGCTAAGGGATTCACTCAAACTTATGGAGTGGATTACATGGAAACATTTGCTCCAGTTGCAAAAATGAATACAGTTAGGGTGATACTATCCCTAGCGGCTAATTATGGTTGGAACTTGCAACAATTTGATGTTAAAAATGCATTCCTCCATGGAGAACTTGAAGAGGAGATTTACATGGAATTGCCCCTGGATATGGTGGAAAAAATGCTGCCAACACTGTTTGCAAGCTAAAAAGGGCACTGTATGGGCTGAAACAATCACCACGAGCGTGGTTTGGTAGGTTTACTAAAGTTATGATAGGTCTGGGCTTCAAACAAAGTCAAGGAGACCACACTTTGTTCATTAAACACTCTAAGTCAGGGGGAGTAACAGTGTTACTGGTTTATGTGGATGATATTATAGTGACAGGTGATGATGAGGAGGAGCAACAACTGTTAAGCCAACATCTAGCCAAGGAATTTGAAATTAAGACCTTGGGAAAATTGAAGTATTTTTTGGGAATTGAAGTGGCTCATTCTAAAAATGGAATCTTCATATCTCAACAGAAATACATCACTGATTTGTTGAAAAAGACTGGTAAGACAGCATGCAAATCTGCAAGTACACCAATTGATCCAAACCTGAAGTTGGGAAATGTAGAAGAAGATACTGCAGTTGACAAGGAAATGTATCAAAGACTAGTTGGTAGACTGATATATTCACTACAACATTTTGACACTACGACAACGCCAAAATTTTGGAAGGTTAAAAAACTGTTCTCATAGAAAGTAATAGACAACGGTTTTTACATTCTGTTACGATAACACATATATTTTTCACAAATTTAATGCAACGGCCAGAAACCGTTCTTGTAGATTTCAAAGAGAACGGCTCTTCTTTGGCAACGTGTAAAAACTGTACTTATTTAGTTTTTAATTATTTTAATAATTTATATATATTAGACCGTTCTCTTATATGTAATATCCTCATTTCAACTTTTTTAAAAATAATATTTATATTTTTTAATATTTCTTCAATTTTTTAGATATTCAAAATTTTAAAAAGTTACTTAAATTTTAAATTATTAAAATAATTTTTTATAAGTATTATATATATATATATATATATATATATATATATATATATATATATATATATATATATATATATATATATATATATATATATATAATTTTAAGTATATTTTAATTATTATAATTTATGTTACAAGAGTTTAAAATTAATTTTTTTAAATTATATATGTAAAAATTAAAATGAATTATATTATTTTAAAACATTTTATAAAAGTGCTATTAATTTATTTTTTTAAGAGTTAAAATAAATTAGATATTAATTTTTTAAAACATTTGTAGATATATAGTTGTTTATGTTTTTATTTATAAAAAAAAAAGAAAAGAAAAATGAAGTAAATATAAAAGTGAAATATAATTAGGTAACCACACGCAAAGTGAGTTTGGGAAGAAAAGAAGAGAACGAGAGAGAGGTATTTCGTTCTAGGGTTCAAAGGGTATTCTTCGTCTCATAGTTTCAAGAGTTAACACCGTTGATTCTTCATCTCACAAGCGATTTCATCATTCTCCTGCAAATCCAAGGCACGCATTATTATTGTTTTGACTTCATCTAGAATGAAAGACCTTCATGATTGCATTTATTGTTTGTCAGGTTCTTGAATCCTATTCCGCTGAGTGAGTTCCTTTTACTCTTCATCTCTCATGATTCATGTTGAACATTGGGTTTTGTATTTAAAAAAATTCTCCATTTTAATTTTATCATTTTTGATTCAGATACCTACTTTCACCCTTAGATTCTGCGCATTTTGTTGCAGCAAATTAATGATGTATCTAAAATGGAATGCTATCTTATTTTCAAGATTATTATGTAGATCTAGAATCCTTATTTGTTCTAGATCTGATCATTTTCATTTTCAATTGAGCTTAGCATTGTGTTTAGTGTTATATTCACTCATTTGGGGACATGAGTTTGGGTATGCGGCACTAATTTGGTGAAGTGTTTGACAATTTTTCAAATCCAAGTTTGCTGTGATAGGAGGTATTTCAACTGTAAGCTGTAAATCTTCTCGGGGAGGTGCATCCACAAGAGGAAAAGGTAAACACTTGTATATATGGGAAACAGAGTCCTTTATTGCTAGATATAAACACAAACCATTCAAACCCACCACTTAATATGAATGCTTGAAATAAATACTTGTATTATGCCTTTTATTTATAGCTAAAAATGATTTTTTTTCATTCTATATTATAGCCTTTTTTCCTTTTCGGTTGAATGGTTCTGATTTGGGCAGGTACATAGATGATGATCAGCTTGTTGTGAATTTCAAGAAACATTACCTTGAGTTGAAATGGCTGGACATCATGGAATCATGGGAATCACTTGTTGCTGGATCATCACAGCTTTTGAACACAACTTCAATTTATCTTGTTGGTGATTCAACTGAAATAAACCAGAAAGTGGCTGAAGAGATTTCTACTAGTCTCGAGTACATTGCTAATTTAGTACACACCACTTATAGCTTAAAGTCTATTAGAATTTTTGGAGTTCATATCTGTAGCATTGTTAAATATTTAATGTCCTATGCTAATGTTTTGTTTTTTCTACTACTTAATTCCATTTGGATAATTTTCTATAATTTTCTGAGTGTTTTTTGCTTCATTTCAACTATACACATGTAAACTAGAGAATAGATCTTATGTGATGATAAGATCATCGGCTCTGAGGAAGAAGTTGTCATTACAAAGTCTCAAAGCTAGGTTGGATTTACTCTCAAAGCTTCATCATCCAAATTTGGCTAGTCTTTTGGGTCATTGAATTGATGGTAGAGTATGTTGGAACAAGATCAAACTTGTTCAAGGTGAATCAATGGTGGAAGTTGTTATTGTGGTGGCAGAAAAGGTTGATTGAGGAAGATGATGAAAAAACATAGAAAATTGAGATGAGAATATTGAATGGCATTATCTAAAGGCATTAACCTCCAATATTACAATTTAGGTCTATTTATAGTGTACAAACCACTAAACAAACAAACAAACTAAACAAAGCATCCAAAACTTCCTAATAAAACAAAACTGTTTTCTGTTTTGGCTTCAGGAAAATGCTATTTCTGCAGTAAACAAGAGGCCTTCCAAAATAGCTTCTCAAATAAGTTATTCTCCAAAAACACTTCAAAAGCCAATTACACTGCATTTGACTTATTCTAATCATCCAACACACCACCTTAAGTCAAATGCTTAATGTTCTTCATGCCCAACCTCACCACGAGTCGCTTGAAAACATCATTCGTAACCGCTTTCGTCAACAAGTCCGCGACTTGTTCTTCACTTCTGCAGTAGCTCAAACGTAACTGTCCAGAACTCACTAAATCTCTCAAGTAATGGAATCTCATCTCAATGTGCTTGCTCCTCCCATGTGCTATGGGATTCTTAGCAAGATTGATGGCTGAAACGTTGTCCACCAACAACAAAACAGCTTCTCTCGTCCTGCTGTCCAGCTCACGCAGTAAGTTCACAAGCCACACAGCTTGGCATGCACACAATGACGCTGCAATGTACTCCGCCTCGCAAGAAGAGAGAGCAACCACCGGCTCCTTTTTAGAACACCAAGAGATTGGTGCTCCGCCGAACATAAAGACATAACCAGCCGTAGACTTTCGATCATCTTTATCTCCGCACCAATTGGAGTCGGTGTATCCAAGTAAATTGCACCTTTTGCCCTTGTCACTTGCCGGAAACAAAATTCCACAGCCAAGGGTACCTTTCACATAACGAAGGATCCTCTTAACCGCTGCCAAGTGTGATACCTTTGGCCTCTCCATGAACCTACTAGCAATACCGACACTAAATGCTAAATCTGGCCGTGTATTGCACAAATAACGCAATGATCCAATCAATCTCCGGTATTGAGTCGGATCCACATCTTGCTCTTCCTCGCTTTTGGATAGTTGTGACCGTGCCTCGGCTGGAGTTATGGCAGCATTACAATGCTTCATATCACACCTCTTTAAGATCTTCAAAGCATACCTACTTTGATGCATGAGCAGCCCCAACTTTGTCTTTTGGAACTCTATGCCTAGGAAGTACTTCACATACCCAAGGTCACTCATTTCAAACTCCTTCATAAGCTCTTCTTTGAAGCTTGAAATGTACTTTTCACAACTTCCAGTAATCAACAAATCGTCCACATATAGACAAAGTATGATTACTCCTTCGCTTGCACCCGATTTCACATAAACACCATGCTCGGACACACACTTTTTGAAACCAATGTCGTTAAGAAAACCATCTATGCGTTTGTTCCAAGCTCTTGGAGCTTGTTTCAAACCATAGAGTGCCTTCCTCAACTTGTAGACCCTTGCCTCTTGATTTTGAACAACAAAACCAGGGGGCTGTCCAACATACACCTCCTCATCCAATGGACCATTCAAAAATGCCGATTTGACGTCCATTTGATATAACGGCCAGCTATTGTTATTTGCTATCGCAACAACTAACCGGATGGTTTCATGTCGAGCAACCGGAGCAAATACCTCATCAAAGTCTATGCCTTCCTTTTGCAAAAATCCCTTTGCAACTAATCGAGCCTTATGCTTGATTATCTCGCCTTTCGGATTCGCTTTCACTTTGAAGACCCACTTCACACCAATTGCCTTTTTACCTTTCGGTAAGTCAACCAACATCCAAGTATTATTTTTCTCAATCGATTCAAGCTCTTCCTTCATTGCATTCATCCACTTTGGATCGCTTAATGCCTCCTCCGTATCTACCGGTTCGGATTCGGCCATTAAAGCGAAATGAATGAGATCACCATCGTTATTGATATCACTGTCACGGAATACCTCACAATCTCGGAGTCTTTGAGGCATACCTCTCTGCCTCGTTGGTCGTCTACTCGATTCACCATTTTCCGTTTCGAACGGTTGCTGTCCAGCATCATTAACAGGCTGAAAATTCAAATTTCCTCCCAGGAAATCGGTTTCCCCATGTGGTGAATCCATTTCTGGGCCTGCATTTCGAATCTCAGCAGCTTCGGGAAGTGCAATTTCGGGCTGGAAATCGATTTCCCCTTTCTGGGAATCAATTTCCTGGACTGGTATAGCAGAAATTCTGCTGTCAAAAGTCCGAATTTCATCCACGATCACATCTCGACTAATCACGATCTTCTTGCTACTCATATCAAACAACTTGTAGCCTCCGGTAGGATGATAACCAACAAGCAACATTTTTTCACCCTTGTCATCTAACTTCTTTCGAAGTTGACCCGGAATATGTCGAAACGCTACCGAACCGAAAACACGCAAATGACTCAAATTCGGTTTGAATCCGGACCATACCTCTTCTGGAGTAACCTTTTCAAGCTTCTTTGTAGGACACCTATTCAGCAAATAGGCGGCAATAGAAACGGTTTCACCCCAAAGCTCTTTCGGTAAATTCTTCGCTTTCAACATGCTACGCACCATGTTCATAATCGTCCGATTTTTCCTCTCAGCAACACCATTTTGCTGAGGCGTATAAGGTGGTACAACCTCACGTACTATACCCTCGTCATCACAATAACTCCTAAATTCACCCGAAGTAAATTCGCCTCCACCGTCGGTTTTGAGAATTTTGAGTTTGTGACCTCTTTGTCGCTCAACCATGGATTTGAACCGTTTGAACACTTCAAACACCTCATCCTTCCTCCTAATGAGATAAATCCATAGCTTCCTACTAAAATCATCAATAAACGTGACGAAGTATCGGTTGCCTCCATACGAATTGACTTGCATTGGTCCGCATACATCGGAATACATCACCTCAAGGAGATGCTTAGTCCTATGACCCGCATCCTTGCTGAAATTACTCTTGTGTTGCTTCCCTTGCACACACTCATCACATATTTCAGCTGGAATATTAATCCGTGGCAGCCCGGACACCATACCGTGCCTATGTAACGCGTCGAGGTCTCGAAAGTTGAGATGACCGAGACGGTAGTGCCATAACCATTCTTCACGACTTACAGCAGTAGGTAAGCATCTATGCTCCATAACTTTCAACTCAATCTTGAAAGTTCTATTGGCAGCCATAGGAGCCTTAAGGATCAAAATACCGTTTTGGTCCAAAACGCGCAAAACCTTGTTTTCCATGCGAATCGTGTAATTCCTTTCAAGCAATTGGCCAATACTTAAAAGATTACATTTGATTCCAGGAATATACAATACATCTTTGATCAAGGAATGACCACCATCCCTTCTCATGATCAAAACATCACCGACACCATCGGCCGCTAAAGTCGTGTTATCCGCGAATCTCACTCTACTTCGCGTGGCTTGATTGATCTTCACGAACCAATCCTTTCTACCCGTCATATGAGTTGAACAACCAGAATCCAAGTACCACTCATCACTACCTTGAACTCCATCTCGAACCGTTACCAATGCGTTTTTCTCCGAATGCGTTTTCTGCACTTTTCCGGTACTGCAGTAGTTGCTGTCCAGCAACTTTCTACTGCTGTCCATGCCATTATTCTCCTCCGTAATCACCACAAGAAGCGTATTTTCATCATCCATTTCTTGCCTAGCAACCTTAGCCTCATCCGCATCCTTTTCCTTGCATTTTGAGTGACATTCTCTCGCAAAATGCCCAAGCTTTTGACAATTATAACACTTCACAGAACTTTTGTCAAACGGTTTGTGGGCGCTTTGATTACCCTTTTTGGAGCTTCCTTCACCCTTTGAATTTTGTGGATCTTTTCCACCAAAATTCTTCTTATTTTTAGAAGTCCACTTCCCTTTCGATCTCTTGTTCTTCTCATGTACACGCGCTTGCAAAGCGATCTCCGCTTTGGCTTTGTCGGAACTTCTCTCATCCATCCTTTGTTCATGCACCTCTAACGAACTTTGCAACTCATCTTTGCTCAAAGTTGTTAGATCCTTTGACTCCTCAATAGCCACAACAATGTTATCGAAACGTGATGTTAACCAACGCAACACTTTCGATACAACATTCTACTCAAGGATCGTTTCGCCACATGACTTGATTTGGTTGACTAACCGGGTAATGCGCGTGATGTAATCGTTGATCGTTTCTTTGTCCTCCATTTGCGTTAACTCGAATTGACGTTTGTAAGTTTGTAACCTTACCACCTTCGCTTTGACGGCACCGGCATACGCTTTCTCCAAGATTTCCCATGCTTGCTTCGCGGATTCACAATCACCAACCTTCTCGAAATTGTCGTTATCAACACACGAATGAATCAAGAATAGAGCTTTGTAATCCTTCTTCTTTTCTTCCTTGTATGTAGCCCTACGAGCATCGTTAGCATCTGCCCCTAACGGTGTAACTCCATTGGTGACGATTTCAAGAACCTCTTGATAACCAAACAGAACCTTCATTTGTTTCGCCCATTTGTCGTAGTTCTTCGAATCAAGAATTGGGAGATTGGTGGGAATTCGATCATTGGAAACGGTAGCCATTGTTGTTGCAGTGGATTGGGATCAATAACTAGAGCTCTTGATGCCAAATGTTGGAACAAGATCAAACTTGTTCAAGGTGAATCAATGGTGGAAGTTGTTATTGTGGTGGCAGAAAAGGTTAATTGAGGAAGATGATGAAAAAACATAGAAAATTGAGATGAGAATATTGAATGGCATTATCTAAAGGCATTAACCTCCAATATTACAATTTAGGTCTATTTATAGTGTACAAACCACTAAACAAACAAACAAACTAAACAAAGCATCCAAAACTTCCTAATAAAACAAAACTGTTTTTCTGTTTTGGCTTCAGGAAATTGCTATTTCTGCAGTAAACAAGAGGCCTTCCAAAATAGCTTCTCAAATAAGCTATTCTCCAAAAACACTTCAAAAGCCAATTACACTGCATTTGACTTATTCTAATCATCCAACAGAGTAAAAGGTAGTATTAGTCCCCAGAAACTTCATCTTGTATACGAGTATGTTCAAAATGGCGATTCTCGTAATGTAATATAATTTTATGAATGCATAAACTTCATCATAATGCTTTATATTTAATTCTCTATTTAAACTTGTAGAATTTTCACTGGATAAGGCACTAAAATGGTAAGATAGATTAGCAATCTTAATTGGAGTTGCCAAGGCAGTTAATTTTTTACATACTAGTATTAAACCAGGTTGTTTTAGAAACCAATCAAAGAGAAATAATATTTTACTTGATGAACATCGCTTTCCCAAACTAAGTGACTATGGTATCTCCATAATCGCCAAAGAGATCGAGAACATTGAGGTATTGTTTCTTTAAATTCTTTTGAGCTTCTTAACTTCTGTCAGTTGTTTATGATCCTACATAGACTGACTCTGTTGCTTACTATGTTTACAATTTTGGATTCATATTGTTTGAATCATTTGCTGGACCAATTGCAAGTGTGATAGGAGAAGCATTTTTCTTAATGAAAGGGTGAAGATCTAGCTAGGATTCAATATTCAGCTTTTGAAGGTATGTTATTTTCTTTCATGTTGAAACTGTTACATGTGATACATATGTTAAATCACTTTGCTTAGCATTATAATTCATCATACTAGGATAACAGATTTAATGCACGATGAGATGATATTTGAACTATCTATAATATTCTTCTTTTTCAAGTACACACCACTTAGTAGGCAAGAGTTTCCAGAATCTTCTCTTCTCTGGTATTGTTTTACAAGACATTTCATGTTTGACTCTAATTTTAGGTACTACCTAGTCTAGGCATAAAAAAATCTATTTTAGGTACTACATGATGTAGATGCAGTCCATGATTGCAGCTTACTATCCCAACAACATCACTACTGCTAATATTCAATAGGTTCTCATTCACCTTTTGTTTAAACTCCATTGGATAGTCTTTCTCTGTCTTATATTTGCATGTAACCCCATATGGCACATTTTGTTGACTTCATTTAAGTTTTTTCTTTTCTCTTTTGTCAATAATATATAGTTTAATACTGTGATAAATGTAATGTCACTTTTGTTTTCTAGACGATCTTTGTTCAACTTTTGCAGTTTGGTATGTTTGATCAGCCCTTCAAATTGGTGGATGACTAAATATCTGTGATGTGATATTACTAATTGAGTGTAAATAGCAGGTTATATAGATTTTGTTGATGTTGAAACTATATTGGTTCTTACTAATTGATACGTGTTGTTGGCAAATCGGTAACAATACTTTTTTGTTTAGAAAAACTAAAATGTATTCTCTCTATTGCAAAATGGACTTGATACCGAGGTAGTAAAAATCAAGATAGCTAGTGAAGGAGAGAAAGAACAGAGCTAAGAAGATTTGAAGAATAAAGAAGGTAATTTTATTGATAACACAAATAATGTTTTGTAGATTATTGCTTACATTTTAGGTGACTTTAGTTTGGTTAATTTATAAAATTGAACATTTGTTTTATTTGCATATTAAAGTTGCTGATGCTCTAATTGTTGAAAAAATAGAAATGAGTTTTCAGATAAATTGTATTGATTTATTGGTTATTATTCATTTATTATTTTCTAATAATTATTTTATCATCTTAGGCTAGGTCTATTGAATGAGATATTTTGGCCTAAAAGTGTTGATTCTAGTTACTTTGGAAATAGAGAATTTGAGTCTAACATTGAACAGTTTTAAAAAGGGTTTCCATTTCTGTACTATTTTATATATTGTAGATTCTAATTGGCAAGTTACTGTAAAGATCTATTCAATTCAATAAAAATTGCTTTAATCAATATGCTTTTCTATTTTAGATTATAAGATGGAATGTGATTTTGATGGATGACGATAGTGGTAACTTTATAACAATAGTTAACCTTAGAATATACTTTTTTCATTTAGATTATAAGATGAGAATGTGATTACGATGGATAATATTGATAGCTTTATCACAATAATGAACACTAGAATATGGGGTTGTTATGTGTATATTATCATTAATTTAAGAATTTAATTGGTATGCACTGACAGTGTAAAAATATTTTACACTGTCAACCAATCACCCTCATGCATCCCGCCACATCAGACTGTAAAATTTAAATTAATTGTATGACATGGCAGGTTAATATATTCCTATTGGTTGACAGTGTAAAATTATTTTACACTGTCAGTGCATACCAATTAAACTCTTAATTTAATACTGAATTTTAATGAACATTATAATATGGGGTAGTTATGTTTATATTATCATTAATTTAATACTGAATTTTGTTTGTTTCATCTTGTATACAAGGTAGTATATATTGATAAAAAAAATAATAAATAAAATGACAATCTAGACCATTAACGTGATCAGTAATAAATAAATTTAATTTAATTATTTTTTTTTTAATTTTGAAAATATAATACCTGCGGATTTAGTTGTGGATTTTAAGTTTCTTTCAGATTTAACTGCGGGTTTACCTGCAGATTTGTCTTTACATATAGCCGTTCCCTAAAATATACTAATCGCAATGGTTTAAATATGAGAACAGATATGAACCGTTGCTGTTGGGAACTCTAAAAGCCGTTCTCTAAAGATTACCTAAAGCAACGATTATCTCCAAGGCGTTGTCGTTTGGTACAAAATCCGTTGCAAAATGCTAAGGCAACGCCTCAGTTTACCACGATTCGAAAACCGTTCTGGTAACTAAAGGCAACGGATTTTTCATGTTTTGCAACAGTTTTTTAGTGTTGTTGTAGGCCAAAAATGTTGTAGTGATTTATCTCACACTAGACCTGATGTTGCATTCGCTGTGAGTCTAGTCAGCCAGTTCATGCACCAACCGAAGGAGGTTCACTTACAAGCCGCACTAAGAATTGTGCAATACTTGAAAGGGACCCCAGGCAGAGGAATTCTGTTTGAACGGAATAGGAGTGTAAGTCTCGAAGCATATACAGATGCAGACTATGCAGGGTCGATTGTGGATAGGAGGTCGACTACAGGATATTGCACTTTCCTTGGAGGGAATCTTGTGACTTGGAAGAGTAAAAAACAAAGTGTGGTGGCTAGATCCAGTGCTGAAGCAGAATTCAGGGCAATGGCACAAGGGATATGTGAGCTATTGTGGTTGAAGATCATCTTTGAAGACTTAAGAATAAAGTTGGATGAACCAATGAGACTTTATTGTGATAACAAACCTGTTATTAGCATAGCCCATAACCCAGTGCAGCATGATAGAACCAAACATATTGAAGTTGACAGACATTTTATCAAAGAAAAATTAGACAGTGGCCTGATCTGCACTCCATATGTCTCCTCACAAGACAACCTCGCAGATATTCTAACGAAGGGGCTGAATAGCAACAACTTTGAGAAGATTGTTTCCAAGCTGGGAATGAAAAATACCTATTCACCAGCTTGAGGGGGAGTGTTAGAATCTGTTTTATTAGCTGTATTATTTCTGTCAGAATCAGTGTTTTATTAGTTGTAGTATTTCCTTATTTAGCAGATTACAATTATAGTGTATGAGGGAAATATCCCTGAATCATAGGGATCTGATAGTTTAGGTGTTATTGTATTTCCTAAAATAGCTTTCTAGCCTTGTATATATGACTGATGTATTCTCAGCATAATTCATATAAGAAAATCAATTCATTCTACCCTAATTTCTGAGAACTACTCTACATTTTTTAATTGCGAAAGTTGTTTACAGCTTCCAGACTTGGGGAAACTTCCTTCTCTAAAGAATCTAACAGTATCTAACATGAGTCAAGTAAAATACCTAAACGAGGAAGATTCATGCAATGGTGGAGGTGCAGGAGGTTTCGCAAAACTAGAAAAATTGGAACTAGAGGAGTTGCCGAACCTGGTAAGGTTATCAAGTGAGGATAGAGATAACATGTTTCTGTGCCTTTCAAATTTTGAAATTACCGAATGTCCTATGCTGTTGGAATTACCTTGCCTTCCATCTCTCAGTGAATTGCGTGTACAAGGGAAATGCAGCCAACACTTACTAAGTTCAATTCATAAACTCGGTAGTCTTGAAAAACTTAGTTTCAAGAATCATAAAGAGCTAAGTTTCTTTCCAGATGGGATGCTAAGAGACCTCACTTCTCTAAAAAATCTTGAAATTTGTGGCCTTTCCAAACTTGAGCAGCTCCCAGATGAAGTATTACATGAGTCTGCTCTTCAATATTTATCATTGGGTAAACTTCCAAACCTGACATCCTTACCTGACTGGTTAGGAAACCTAGGCTTACTTCACAAACTGGAGATTTATAATTGTCCAAAGCTGACATGTCTTCCCATGAGCATTCAACGCCTTACTAATCTGAAAACATTGGAAATTTACAATTGCAGTGAGTTAGTGAAACGATGTAAAGAGAAGACTGGCGAGGATTGGCACAAAATAGCTCACATTCAAGATATTGACATGGAGTAGGAGTATAGATTATGGTTGATATTTAATTATGTTATTGTATTTGTTTATATGCATGAGTAAGTTATTTCTTTTTTATTTATTTTAACTTTTGCTTTATAATGTATTGGATCTCTATCAATAAAAATCGTGAAAACAAACAGTATTCAAGTAATCTTGATTCTAATTCTTGTGTTTATTACTTATTGCCGTTAAAATAACGAATGTTTTTTTTTTTTGTTTATAAGCAAATATTGTATTAAAGGAGATTATTTTAGTATCTGAAAATAATGTGGAACTCAATTTAGTTTTTAAAAAATGCTATTGTCTTCACTTTACAGACTGGTGTCCTTGGAGAATTTATATTTTATAACGCATCATTGAGATGTTAATGAGTTGGAGTATCTCCCGTTTGAAATAAAAAATTCATTTTGACAATTTTTTGGAAATAAATGATTGAGAAGTTGCAATACATTACCTTTTTTTTTAATTTGACGCAAGTTGCAATACATTATACTTGTTTTCCAATTTTAATGTCTAATGTGTAAATCTGAAACAGCCGCCTCTCATTACTTGCTTCTAACAGCATATGGCCCTTCTTTCGTAGAGGCCAATTGGTTTCAGACTTGTTTATTTTTCTATCCTGTCATTTTCTTCTCGCTGTTTCTCTGTAATTTCATTCAAACAACTTTCTGCAAAGTCACATTCATCATAGTTGGCCGGTTGTTGACTTAATCATCTTGTTTTTTCATCATACATCTTCATCTCTCAACCAAACACAAACAAACTTTTTCAAACATGGCTGAGGCTGTGCTTGAACTTGTGCTTCACAATTTGAACTCACTCATTCAAAAAGAGCTTGGCTTATTTCTGGGTTTTGATCAACACTTTAATAGTCTTTCCAGCTTGCTGACAACAATCAAGGCTACGCTTGAAGATGCTGAGGAGAAACAATTCACTGACAGAGCTATCAAGGATTGGCTGCTTAAGCTCAAAGATGCTGCTTACGTCCTCGACGACATCTTGGACAACTGTGCCACTCATCTGTTGGAGATGGAGTCTAAAGGACTCTCACACAAGGTACACAGCTCTTTCTTATCCTCTTTTCACCCAAAGAATGTCGCTTTCCGTTACCAAATGGCTAAGAAAATGAAGAACATACGAGAGAGATTAGATGAAATCGCTGAAGAAAGGAACAAGTTTCATTTGAAGGAGATTGTTAGAGAGAAGAGAAGTGGTGTCCTTGACTGGCGCCAAACAACTTCATTCATTGCTCAACCTCAAGTCTATGGAAGAGATGAAGATAAAGAAAGAATTGTAGAGTTTTTGGTTGGCGATGCTTCTAGTTTTAAGGATTTATCTGTTTATCCAATAGTTGGTCTTGGTGGAATTGGAAAAACAACACTTGCTCAGCTTATATTCAATCATAAGAGGGTAGTCAGCCACTTTGAGCTAAGAATTTGGGTGTGTGTCTCAGAAGATTTTAGTTTAATGAGAATGATAAAAGCCATCATAGAATCAGCAACTGGCCATGCTTGTGCAGAACTGGATATAGAGCCATTACAAAGAAAACTATTAGATTTTCTAAAAGGAAAAAGGTATTTGCTAGTGCTGGATGATGTATGGGATGATGAACAAGAGAATTGGCAGAGGTTGAAATCTGTATTGGCATGTGGAGGAAAAGGCGCGTCAATTTTGGTCACCACTCGTCTTCTAAAGGTTGCAGCAATAATGGGAACAATGCTCCGTCATGACTTATCAAAGCTATCCGACACCGACTGTTGGGAGTTGTTGAAACAAAGAGCCTTTGAACCAAATGAGGAAGAGAGGGAAGAACTTGTGGTCATAGGAAAGGAGATAGTAAAGAAGTGCGGGGGAGTGCCTCTTGCGGCAAAGGCATTAGGAGGTCTCTTGCGTTTCAAAAGAAAGGAAATAGAGTGGCTCAATGTCAAGGAAAGCAAGCTATGGAATTTACAAGGTGAAGATTATGTCATGCCTGCCTTGAGATTAAGCTACTTGAATTTGCCAGTAAAACTGAGACAATGTTTTGCCTTCTGTGCACTATTTCGAAAAGATCAAATAATAAAGAAGAAGTTTTTGATTAAGCTTTGGATGGCTAATGGTTTCATTTCATCCAATGCAATGCTGGAAGCAGAAGATATTGGCAATGAGGTGTGGAATGAGTTATATTGGAGATCATTTTTTCAAGACATAGAGAAAGATGATATTGGTGAAATTGAAAAATTTAAAATGCACGACCTTGTTCATGATCTTGCTCAATCTATTGCAGAAGAGGTTAGTTGTTGCAATACAAAACCAAGCCTTTCTAAAAGAATGCTCCACCGCTCAACTTATGGTGAGAAATTCTCTATGGTAGTTGGTTCAATTCAGTTGCATGGAATCAAATCATTAAGGACCTTTTTAACACAATATTACAAGTGTTCCCCACCTCAAGTACTAAAATGTTATTCTTTACGAGTACTTGACTTCCAAAGAATGGAAGAGTTGCCATCTTCGATTTTTCGTTTGAAACATTTAAGATACTTGAATCTTTCTCGTGGAATATTCAAAACTCTTCCAGAATCGTTATGCAAGTTACGGAATTTGCAGATTTTAAAGTTAGATCATTGTTCAAGGCTCCAAAGGTTGCCTTATGGGTTGGTACAGTTAAAAGCTCTACAACATCTATCTTTGAAGCACTGTAGCTCACTATCTAGCTTGCCTCCGCATATAGGGAGGTTGGTTTTGCTAAAAACTTTAACCAAGTATGTAGTTGGCAAGAAAAAAGGGTTTCTTTTGGCGGAACTAGGACAGATGAACCTTATCAAAGACCTTTGCATTGAACACTTGGAGAGAGTTAATAATGTGAAGAGTGCCAAAGAAGCTAATATGTTGAGAAAGCACGTGAACAATTTCGAATTGTCATGGGAAATAAATGAAGAGTCCCAATTACAGAAAAATGTTGAAGAGATTCTTGAAGTGCTTGAACCTCAAACCCAACAACTTCAGTATCTGAGCGTGAGAGGATATAGAGGTGCCTATTTCCCACAATGGATGTCTAGTTCCTCTCTAAATATTTTAACTACTCTACATCTTTTGAATTGCACAAGTTGTTTACACCTTCCAGACTTGGGGAAACTTCCTTCTCTAAAGAATCTAAAAGTATCTAATATGAGTCATGTAAAATACCTAAATGAGGAGGATTCATGTAATGGTGGAGTTGCAGGAGGTTTCACGAAACTAGAATATTTGATACTGGAGGAGTTGCCGAACTTGGTAAGGTTATCAAGTGAGGATAGAGATAACATGTTTCCGTGCCTTTCAAAATTTGAAATTACGGAATGTCCTGTACTGCTGGAATTGCCTTGCCTTCCATCTCTTAGTGATTTGCAACTAGGAGGGACATGGAACCAACAATTACTAAGTTCAATTCATAAACATCTTACACTTGAAATCCTTCGGTTCAGCCATAATGAAGAGCTAAGTTTCTTTCCTGATGGAATGCTAAGAGACCTCCCTTCTCTAAAGGGTCTTCACATTAATGGCCTTCCCAAACTTAAGCAACTCCCTACTGAAATCAATAACATTAATGATATCCAAGAGATATGTATCGGCAACTGCAAGAACCTCAAGTCATTTCCAGATGAAGTTTTACATAGGTTACACTCTCTTAGGAGATTGAGAATTACAAGTTGCCAAGAGTTGAACCTATCAGAAAGTTTTCAATACCTCACTTGTCTTGAGAAATTGACAATTGGAAGTTGCTCAAAAATAGAAGGTTTGCATGAGGCATTACAACACATGACTGCTCTTCAACCTTTGACATTGGGCGATCTTACAAACCTGGCATCCCTACCCGACTGGTTTGGAAACCTAGGCTTGCTTCACACATTGGAGATTTATAATTGTCCAAAGGTGACATGTCTTCCCATGAGCATTCAACGCCTTACTAGTCTGAAAACTTTGTACATTCACGGTTGCAGTGAGTTAGGGAAACGATGTAAAGAGAACACGGGTGAGGATTGGCACAAAATAGCTCACATTCCAGACATTCAAGTTACAAACTATTGAGTGAGTATAGATCATGGTTGATATTTAATTTCGTTATTGTATTTGTTTATATGCATGTGTAAGTTAATTCTTTTTTATTTATTTTAACTTTTGCTTTATAATGTATTGGATCTCTATCAATAAAAATCGTGAAAGCAAACAGTATGCAAGTAATCTTGATTCTAATTCTTGTGTTTATTACTTATTGTCGTTAATATAACGAATGTTTTTTTTATATGCAATATTGTATTAAAGGAGATTAAAAGGTTCTCCATCCAAAATTACATCAACCATTTACAAAAACATCCCCAATATACCCTATATGCCTATAAGAAATCTAGATAGTATTTTGACCATTCATACAAATTACAAGATCCTTAAAAATTCGACAAAAGTAGCAACCCTCCAAGATAAAATAAGAATTGATTGGAAGATAGACTCGATCTTGCATATCGCGTCTTTGAATATTATGTTATTTCTAGTCTTCCAAATGCACCAATACGTTATAAACCATATTGCATTTGCATTTTCTGCTTTACACAATCCACACAACCTTAATAACCAAACTATTGCGTGATCCCAACTTATCGCCTCGTCTATCCAATCCATTCCAATCCAGCCATACACCCTCAACCAAACCAACCTTTATTTAGGACATATGAAGAACAGGTGTGCAGAATCTTCATTTTCATGAAAGCATAATACACAGACCTCTTCATGATTGTTAGATATAATTCCCCGGTCTACGAGATTCTTGCGAGTTGGGAGTCTATTAAGGAACAGCCGCCACATAAATATTTTAATCTTCAATGGGATGTTAGTTTTCCACAGGACCTCCAATGCTGTCAAAGTTGGAATTCCAAGCGGTGAATGATTTCCCAAAAGCCGCAACATGATTGTAATATGACTTAACCGAGAAAACATTTGAGTTCTCCAAATGTCAAATCCAACTGTCATCTTTCACAGATAAAGGAGAGATTGAAACTAATAGGTTCTCAATGTCCTGTAGATCCTGCAATGCTTCGCTGTAATATCCTAATTTTTACCTCTAAGATCTCACATGTCTTTTCGCATTTCATACCACAAACAAGATCACACATTCGTTCCCTCTTTTGTAGGATTGTGCCTTGCAGGGATCTTTGAGTATGTGTGTGTTTGTTAGTTGTTTTATTGCTTAATTTGTTTATTTTTACTAACCATTAATTAAAATCCAAAAATATGCTTGCTTTTTCTTTGCTAACTTTTTCAAGAAGAATTTGGATCAAGGATACCAAAAACAGTCCCTCAGCTCGAATAAATTTCATCAAAACAAAGTCAAAGTTTGATCTGCAGACAATTCAAAAATCATCTGATCAAGAGTTTCCAAGATTTAATTGATTACTATTCAAGAGACTCTAAGGTTAATGTGTTTATTTCCATGCCTTCTTTGACAAGCAAGAAAAATCGAACCAGAGCCAAGACAACACATCAAAAAGTCAAATTTCCCATTTTTTCATTGTGTTAATCGATTAACACATTTTGCATTGAAAATGGTTAATCGATTAACACGTGCAATTTTTGGAAAAATGGCAGCAAATTCAAATTCTGCAGCAATTGGCACCAATTTTCATCATTTTGATCACATGTGGAATATTCTAGACCATCTCATTTTAATTCTCCTACATCATCATAATTAATTCCCACCATGTACCTCCACTAATCACCACTCTTTTGATAATTTCCCTCCAAATTCAAATTTCAAGCCTAATTTTCATTTCCAAACCAAACTCTAATCTAGAGGTGTCAAAAAAGCCCTAAATGACAAAGCCCCAATAATTAGGGCTCTTGTTGGCCCCATTTTTTTAGGCCCCTTACTAAATGAATATTTTCTTGACCCCTTATTTTTAAGCTCCTTCATATTTTTGTCTTTAATGAGGCTTAAGTGAAGGGCTCAAAATCTAATTTATTTGAAATAAAAATATTTTATATTATAAAACCGATTTTTTCTTAAAACTGTTTTTTTTTTCTAAAACCTATTTTTTCCAAAAATAAAAAAAAACCGATTTTTTCAGAAAATAAAAAAACTGATTTTTTTCGAAAATATAAAAAACTGATTTTTTCTGAAAATAAAAAAAAAACCAATTTTTTTCGAAAATAAAAAAACCAATTTTTTCAAAAGAAAAAAAAAGCCGATTTTTTCCAAAAAAAAAAACTTGATTTTTTTCCGAAAAAATAAAAAACCGATTTTTTTCGAAAATAAAAAAAAAAACGATTTATTTCAGATAATTAAAAAGAACCGATTTTTTTCGAAGATAAAAAAAACGAATTTTTTCCAAAAATAAAAAAAAAAAAAACCGATTTTTTCCGAAAATACAAAAAACCCTATTTTTTACGAAAATGAAAAAATCGATTTTTTCCGATAATGAAAAAAATTGATTTTTCCGACAACTGGGGAACAAACTTGCCCCTGTTGATGGGTCATCGGAGTCCCAACTTGTCATGAAATGACCTCAAGAAGGTTTGCCCCAATATTCTGAAAAAATCCAATTAATTGGAGTAACTGTTGAACTTAGAATAAATCCAATTAATATTATCTGTCTCTGAGATATTTAATATTTGGACTGTAGAGACTTTTTGGACAATTGGTAGTGTTGATATTTAATGATGTTTACTATATCATTTCCTTTTCCACTCATTTTCCTCTTTAGAAGCAAAGGGAGAAAAAGATAGAAAGAAGTGGAGAGAAAGAAAAGAGAAGGAAAGGAAGAGAAAAAAAGTAAAGCTCAAGATCAAGAACATCATCAAATCTTCATCCAATCATCTTCAAATCTTCACCATCTTCATCTATTCAAAGTGGGTTCTAGATAGATGCTTTTGTTTTAGATTTCCTTAGATTCTAAGACTTAGGTTAGAATTGTAAGGAAATTGGATTAATTGTCAAATCTTGAAAATTATCGGTTAAAATGTGTTATAAACTGAGTAGTATGAGTTATATGAGTGTAGAATAATTTATGTTTGATTGTGGGATGTTTGGATATGTTTTGAAGGGGTTTTGGAACCATGGGAGATCAGCTGTTACGCTGATGAACTTTCTGAAATTCCCAGATTTGCACTGCGAATCCCCCAGCGAAGGGGGAAATCGTGCACTCGTTGGCAGCTTGCACTGCGAATGCGAAGGAGGGCATTCGCCAGTGGTTCGCACTGCGAACCTTGTGTTGTTTTTGCCACTGCCTTGGTTCGCCAGCGTTCACACTGCGAATGGTGCAGCGAACAAGTGTTGGCTAGGCATTCGCTGGACGCTTCGCACTGCGAATGAAGTAGCGAGCATTCGCTGGCTTATTCGCAATGCGAACATAGCAGAACATCCATTTTGTTTCTTGCATAACGTTTGACTCGGTTGTCCGTTTTGCGTATTCTTGATATCGTTGTGAAGCTAGGAACGTATTCTAGGTGATGGTAGTGAGAAATATCTGTTTATTGCCCGATTAAATGAATCGGAGGGAACCGTAAATTAGTATAAATTGTGGTATGTTGAATTTTGGTGTTCCATTATGTGATTGACGATTACATGCCTATGTTATTATTGTGAAACATGTTGGAATATGTATGCATGTTAAAATATGAATAGGTAGAGTGAGGAACATTACCGTAAATGATATCGAAAGTGTGTAAATGACATGGTGACAACGCTCGTGCAAAGAGGTCGAGGCGTGTGTCTAGTAATCATAACCGATTGATCTTGCGGTGTAGTTTTATGAGACTCGAGCACCTCCTCTAAAACGTATGCACAACTACTTGGCAGGTTTGATTCCCGCATATAGTACGATTGAAGCCTACGGGTAAAGAGACTTGTGACGGTGTATGGGCCATGAGAAGTGACGGATCACGGTGTACGGGCCGATGATCCCGAATCCAATTCGTATGCCAAGTAGATACAAGGATCCATGACTCGAATCGTCTTCTAGACGTAGAAGCGAACGTGAATAGGGGATACCTTGGTACGGTTATTGATTTGTGAGATTCTGGAGTAACAGGCTCAGAACTTACTTTGGTACTATTGTGAGTTAACAGGCTCACGAGTGTGAATGTATTTATATCGTGTATGTACTCAAAGTCACTTCCCTTCCCTTTGACTTGAGTTAGGCTTATTAGAACCTTGTAAAGCCGAGAGGACTATAAGATAGCGAACTCACTGAGATTTGATGTATCTCACCCCACTGTTGTTGTTTACATCACAGGTTCTGCAGGTTCGGTGAAGGGTAAGGATAAGGTGGTTTGACTTTTCCTTACAGATCGTAGCTTTTGAGATGGCATGTCTTCCGCTATGTCGTTTTATTTTGAGATCATTGTATTGATCTAGTTCTTAGTGCATTTTGGGACATCTTGTATACGTTATACCGTAGGATTTAGATATTGGTATTTAGGGCATGTAGTGTACACAATGTGTTAACTAGGAACTTGTACATATATATTTCAGTACCAAACGTATTATTCATGTATGATATATGCTTTGATGTATGTATGTATATGTGGGCTTTACAGTTGGTATCACAGCAGGTCGTATCCTCGACCTAGCCATGAAATAGTATAAGTGTTTCTTTCTGTTTCATATGTGTTGTGTCGCCATTGGTCTTATGTGTTATATTTATGGTATTGAGCCTGATCAACTTAATCCTATCTGTATGACATTTAGGAACATGGCTGACTGACGCAGAAACAACCGTGGTAGACCGAGAACTACTCCAGCAGGGACAAATCCGCCAGGGGACGAAGGGAATGCCCCTTTGTATCAATTCATGCAATAGATGCAGCAACAGCAGAATCAGTTTGTACAACAGATGGTACAATAAATGGCTGGTGGTGTGCATCCTCCAGTGGTTGTTCCGGAAGCTGCAGGGGAATCTTTAGGGATTTCATTTTTATGAATCCTCCGGAGTTTCAGGGAGGGTTAGATCCAGTCAAGGCTCATGAATAGATATCCAGTATGGAGTGGATTTTCTTGATCGTCCGGTGTAGTGAAGAAAATAAGGTTGTCTTCGCTTCTCACTTGTTAAAGGGTCCTGCTATGAGATGGTGGGAAAGCGCCTCAGCCTTGATGACAATTCAAGAGGTACCGAAAGTGTGGGAGCAATTTAAGATAACTTTTATGGAGAAGTATTTTCCAAGTTCCTTAAGGTCTAAAAAAGAATTCGAATTTCAGCAGCTGAGGCAAGGTAACTTGACGGTGGCTTCTTATGCGGAAAAGTTTGAAGTTATGGCTGCTTATTCTAGACAAGCCATGTATGCTCCTGATGAAATGTGGAAGATCGATCAGTTTCTTTTCGGGTTAAGGGCTGAAATTTCACATAGTGTGTCTCAGAGGGAGTTTACTAGCTATGCGGATTTGTTACGACAGTGTTATGTGGCGGAGCATAGTTTGAAGAAGGTACAAGCGGAAGGAGAATTAAGTAGGGGGAATCAAGGTGATCATGGGCGATCGAATCAACAATTTAGACCGAGATAACAACCTTTCAAAAGGAAACAAGTTCAGAGTTCTAAGTCTAGTGCACCTCCAGTATGCCGTACTTGTGGTAGGAATCATTTTGGGAGGTGCAATTGGGAAGCAATAAGATGTTATCAGTGTAACAAGGTGGGTCATCTATCGAGGGATTGTCCTCAGAAGAGGAATCAGATGCAAGAAAAGAATACCGGACGAGTGTATACCTTGGATGCAAGGAAGACAAAGGGTGATAATTCCTTGATTGCGGGTACGTGTTTTGTGAATGGAAATCCTTGTTTTGTTTTATTTGATTGTGGGGCAACACATTCGTTTGTGTCCAAGCGATGCGTGAATCGACTTGGGTTGCAAGCTGTTCCTTTGTCTCCATCCATGGTGGTTACTACTGTCGTGGATGAAATTGTTGAAACACCGTTGATGTGTGAAAATTGTGTTTTTCGGTGAATGAAAGAGTCTTCCAGATTGATCTTATTTGTTTGCCGCTTAAGAAATTGGATGTTGTTCTGGGCATGGATTGGCTTTCAGCTAATTCAGTTTTTATCGATTGTGAGGAGAAGTTAATCATTATTCCATCTACTGAAGCTACTTCGAAGGATGTGTTAACTACTATTTTAGAAGGTACGGTTGGAATGATTAATTTCTTGTTTGAGGAGGAAAAATCTGTTCTTATGATTCTTACTAAGGAGGGGAGTAGTAACCTTCAAGTTTCGAGTATTCCGGTAGTTTGTGACTTTCCTGAAGTTTTCCCCGAGGATATCACTTCTCTTCCTCCGGAGCGGGAAGTGGAGTTCTCTATTGACCTGATATCGGGAACGGCTCCAATATCCGTTTCTCCGTATTGGATGACACCACTTGAATTAAGAGAATTAAAGGATTAATTGGAAGAGTTGTTGGCCAAGTATTTTGTTCGACCAAGTGTTTCGCCCTGGGGAGCTCCAGTGTTGTTGGTAAAGAAGAAGGATAGTGGAATGCGGTTGTGTATTGATTACCGTCAGTTGAATAAGGTCACCATCAAGAACAAATACCCATTGCCAAGGATAGACGATCTGTTAGATCAATTGAAAGGAGCCTGTGTGTTCTCGAAGATTGATTTATGGTCGGGTTATCATCAGATTCGGGTGAAGAGTTCAGACGTATCAAAGACTGCATTTAGAACCCGTTATGATCATTATGAATTTTTGGTGATGCCTTTCGGTGTGACAAATGCTCCGGCAGTTTTCATGGATTACATGAATCGGATATTTCAACCTTACTTGGACCAATTTGTGGTGATTTTCATTGATGACATTCTTATCTATTCTCGTGACCTTCAAGAGCACGGAGAACACCTAAGAATCATTTTATCCATTTTGCAAGAAAGACAACTTTTTGCCAAGCTAAGTAAGTGTGAATTTTGGATGTCGGAGGTGAATTTCCTTGGACATGTCATATCTCAAGGGGGTGTAGCGGTTGATCCATCCAAAGTTGAAGCAGTAGTAAATTGGGAGAGGCCGAAGAATGTGTCTGAAGTTAGAAGCTTTTTGGGACTAGCAGGTTATTATAGAAGGTTTATTAAAGGTTTTTCCCAACTAGATTTACCGATGACGAGGCTTACCCAGAAGGATTGTTCTTATGAATGGGATTCAGCTTGTGAGCAAAGTTTTAGGAGGTTGAAGGAAAGGTTGACGACCGCTCCTATTTTGGTTATTCCTGATCCTGGCAAGTCGTATGAGGTATATTGTGATGCGTCGAAGAGGGGGATTAGGAGGTGTGTTAATGCAAGATGGACATGTAGTGGCTTATGCTTCACGACAGTTAAAAGTCCATGAAGAGAATTATCCAACGCATGACTTAGAATTGGCAGCGGTTGTATTTACCTTGAAGGTGTGGCGTCACTATTTGTATGGTGTGCGATTTGAGATGTTTAGTAACCACAAGAGCTTACAGTACCTCTTTGATCAGAAGGAATTGAACATGCGTCAAAGGAGGTGGATGGAATATTTGAAAGATTATGACTTGGAACTAAGATACCATCCGGGTAAAGCGAATAAAGTGGCGGACGCTTTAAGCAGGAAAGTGTTGCATAGTGCCGACTTGATGATGCTAGAGTATACTTTATTGGAGAAACTTCGAGATCTAAATCTTCAATTTAATTGGACTCCTGATGGTGTAATTATGGGGAATTTGGATATCAATTCTACTCTTAGGGAAGAAATCCAACAAGAGCAAGGGTTAGATGAGAAGTTGCAAGAAGTGTTATTGCAACCGGGTTTTGTGCGAGATACCGATGAAGTTATTGTATTTAACCAAAGAATTTGTATTCTGGACAACACGGAGTTAAAAAGGAGGATTTTGGATGAAGCGCATAAGGGTGCTTTTACTATACATCCGGGATCTTCAAAGATGTACCAAGACCTCAAGAGGGACTATTGGTGGTCCGGGATGAAGAGGGATATTGCGGTGTATGTGTCGGAATGTGTGGTGTGTCAACAAGTAAAGATCGAGCACCAAAGACCGGGTGGCTTGTTGTAACCTTTAGAAATTCCGGTGTGGAAATGGGATAGTATTTCAATGGACTTCGCGGTGGGTTTACCCCGTGCCCAAGGTGGTTATGATTCAATTTGGGTGATTGTGGATCGGTTGACGAAGTCTGCTCATTTCTTGGTCGTAAAGACTACTTATAAGGCGAGTTATCTCACAAGGTTTTTCATTTCGGAGATAGTAAGGTTGCATGGTATTCCTACTAGTATTGTTTCGGATAGAGATCCAAAATTTACTTCTAGATTTTGGAGAGCTTTTCAACAAGCTATGGGGACGAAGTTGTGTATGAGCACGTCGAATCATTCGCAAACAGATGGTCAGACGGAACGGACAATACAGACCATGGAGGATATGTTGAGAGCTTGTGTGTTGGAAAGTGGCGGAAATTGGATATAACTTTTGCCATTGATTGAGTTCTCTTATAATAACAGTTATCATGCAAGTATTGGTATGGCTCCGTATGAGGCATTATATGGAAGGAAGTGTAGGACACCGTTGTGTTGGGCAGAGGTTGGTGAAGATAGGATGTTGGGACCTGAGATTATTCACGAAACTATGGAGAAAATTAAGATGATCCGTGATAAGATCAAACAAGCCCAAGATCGTCAGAAGAGTTATGCGGATAACCGTAGAAGACCTTTAGAATTTGAAGAAGGCGATCACGTGTTTTTAAAAGTTACTCCGAGGTTGCGGTTGAAAGGACCATTTCGATCGCGGAAGTTGAGTCCAAGATACGTAGGACCGTATCAGATCTTGGAGAGAATTGGTGAAGTAGCTTACAGATTAGCCTTACCGCCTTCTCTGTCCGAGATGCACGATGTTTTTCATGTATCTCAGCTTAGGAAATTTGTCCCAGATCCTCTTCAGCCAATTTTACCAGATACGATTGAGATAGAAGCAGATTTGACATTTGAGCCTCAACCGAGTCGTATCACCGGAAGAGAAACTAAAGTGTTAAGGAATAAAGAGATTCCTCTTGTTAAGGTCCAGTGGGATGAGACGCATCCGGGTGATGCAACTTGGGAATTGGAATCGGAGATGCGGGAGGTCTATCCTCACCTTTTCAGGTAATTATTTTAAATTCGTGGGCGAATTTCTATTTAAGGGGGGGGGGGGGGAGGATGTAATACCCCGTAAATTCTGTTACTCTGGATAATATTAGTTGTGATCAACTGAGTTCCAGTGTGCTCTGAGAAATTATCTGCAGAGATAATTGGAGTAACTGTTGAACTTAGAATAAATCCAATTAATATTATATGTCACTGAGATATTTAATATTTGGACTGTAGAGACTTTTTGGACAATTGGTAGTGTTGATATTTGATGATGTTTACTATATCATTTCCTTTTCCACTCATTTTCCTCTTTAGAAGCAAAGGGAGAAAAAGATAGAAAGAAGTGGAGAGAAAGAAAAGAGAAGGAAAGGAAGAGAAAAAGAGGAAAGCTCAAGATCAAGAACATCATCAAATCTTCATCCAATCATCTTCAAATCTTCACCATCTTCATCTATTCAAGGTGGGTTCTAGATAGATGCTTTTGTTTTAGATTTCCTTGGATTCTAAGACTTAGGTTAGAATTGTAAGGAAATTGGATTAATTGTCAAATCTTGAAAATTATCGGTTAAAATGTGTTATAAACTGAGTAGTATGAGTTATATGAGTGTAGAATCATTTATGTTTGATTGTGGGATGTTTGGATATGTTTTGAAGGGGTTTTGGAACCATGGGAGATCAGCTGTTACGCTGATGAACTTTCTGAAATTCCCAGATTCGCACTACGAATCCCCCAGCGAAGGGGGAAATCGTGCACTCGCTGGCAGCTCGCACTCCGAATGCAAAGGTGAGCATTCGCCAGTGGTTCGCACTGCGAACCTTGTGTTGTTTTTGCCACTGCCTTGGTTCGCCAGCGTTCGCACTGCGAATGGTGCAGCGAACAAGTGTTGGCTAGGCACTCCATGGACGCTTCGCACTGCGAATGAAGTAGCGAGCATTCGCTGGCTTATTTGCAATGCGAACATAGCAGAACATCCATTTCGTTTCTTGCATAACTTTTGACTCGGTTGCCCGTTTTGCGTATTCTTGATATCGTTGTGAAGCTAGGAACGTATTCTAGCTGATGGTAGTGAGAAATATCTATTTATTGCCCTATTAAATGAATTGGAGGGAACCGTAAATTGGTATAAATTGTGGTATGTTGAATTTTGGTGTTCCATTATGTGATTGACGATTACATACCTATGTTATTATTGTGAAACATGTTGGAATATGTATGCATGTTAAAATATGAATAGGTAGAGTGAGGAACATTACCGTAAATGATATCGAAAGTGTGTAAATGACATGGTGACAACGCTCGTGCAAAGAGGATGAGGCGTGTGTCTAGTAATCATAACCGATTGATCTTGCGGTGTAGTTTCATGAGACTCGAGCACCTCCTCTGAAACGTATGCACAACTACTTGGCAGGTTTGATTCCCGCGTATAGTACGATTGGAGCCTACGGGTAAAGAGACTTGTGACGGTGTATGGGCCGTGAGAAGTGACGGATCACGGTGTACGGGCCGATGATCCCGAATCCAATTCGTATTCCAAGTAGATACAAGGATCCATGACTCGAATCGTCTTCTAGACGTAGAAGCGAACGGGAATAGGGGATACCTTGGTACGGTTATTGATTTGTGAGATTCTGGAGTAACAGGCTCAGAACTTACTTTGGTACTATTGTGAGTTAACAGGCTCACGAGTGTGAATGTATTTATATCGTGTGTGTACTCAAAGTTACTTCCCTTCCCTTTGACTTGAGTTAGGCTTATTAGAACCTTGTAAAGCCGAGAGGACTATAAGATAGCGAACTCACCGAGATTTGATGTATCTCACCCCCACTGTTGTTGTTTACATCACAGGTTCTGCAGGTTCAGTGAAGGGTAAGGATAAGGTGGTTTGACTTTTCCTTATGGATCGTAGCTTTTGAGATGGCATGGCTTCCGCTATGGGGTTTTATTTTGAGATCATTGTATTGATCTAGTTCTTAGTGCATTTTGGGACATCTTGTATACGTTATGCCGTAGGATTTAGATCTTGGTATTTAGGGCATGTAGTGTATACAATGTGTTAACTAGGAACTTGTACATATATATTTCAGTACCAAACGTATTATTCATGTATGATATATGCTTTGATGTATGTATGTATATGTGGGCTTTACAATACCTCTCTTTGTTTGTGGTTAGGACCTCCTTTTTGTTTGATTGTTGCTTTGAAACTCCTTTTTTTTGGCTGTTGTACAAGTTCTTTTTGTATAAGGCAAAGTTCTGGGCTTCCCATCTTTCTTGGCTTTTGCCTTAAAAGGGAATCGGCTCATCCTTTGATTAAGGATTTTTTCAACGATCCTTCCTTATTCGTTGTTTGGAGGAATAACTTGTACAAACGCTACCTCATTTGATTTGAGAGAGCTGACTGATGTCTTGCATGAAGCGCTTGCGTTCGAATGCGTAACCAAGTTAAACTGAGAACTACCCTACCCCAAGGTTGAGATTTAATGGTTTTTTGTGTAAAGAAAGAAAACTCCTACTTCTAGGCTCGAAGGGTTAACGAGAGATTATCTTCCTTATTTCTCTAGTGTTTAGGAATTGAAACAATGCCTTACATCCTCGACAAGGTTTAATCGAAAGCATACCACAGTAGTTAAGGATTTTTCATCATCCTCCCCAATCTTTGCTTAACAACAAGTTTGATAAATGGAAAGAAACAAGATAAAGATATTTTTTTGTTTTTTTTTGTTTTTTTGTTTTTTTTTGTTTTTTTTTTCACAAACGTAAAAGTAAATGAAACGAATGGACTTAATCAAAAGATGCATAAACGTTTCATTAATCTTGCCAATTTGAAAAAAACAACAACTTATAAGCAAATATAATTCAAACATGCAAAGAAAATACAACAAAAATGCTAAATAGCCAAATGATTGCCAGCTTTAGGGAATTGAAATTTCCTTCTTAATCTGCCAAGCTGAGATAGTCATCTTCAGAGTTGATTGTCGAGATCCGCTTGAGAATCATCTTCACACATACTCTCAGAAAATTCTTCCACCTCAGAGTCTGATGAACCTGCCTGATTAGGCGAAGGTTTGCTGATTTGGACGCCTTGAGGCGTGAATGAGAACATATCAGAGTCAAACAAAGTCTGAACCTGGCTTTTGAGTACCCTAAGTCTTCAGCTGAATGCCTCTGTGCCTCAGCATGGTGGTCACAACGAACGAATCTGAAAAAGACAACTTTAGAAGCTACTTCAAGTCCAATGATGGCTTCAGGAAGCCGCCTGGGTTACAGACAAAGGACGAACAAGACTCAAGGCTGAAAAATGCAGATGCAATGCAAATGACATGCAATGAGAATGCAATGCTAATGCAAGCCAAATGGTTTCAAGGAACTCAAAGGCCAACTGCGAACATTTTGGAAAACTGAAGAGTTTTGTTTTAAAATCCATGATCTCTAAGGATCTTCGCAAAGAAAAGAACTTCTGAGTTCTTTGAAATCATTAATGGACGCGAGGAGATGTATGCAATCCACAAACACGGGCACACAAAACATAGATATATGCACACGCAAAAGCACACAAGCACAAACATATGTACACTGGTATTCACATATATGCACGAAAAAATATATACAGATATTCACAGATATGCACACACAAACAAGAGAAGGCCTAGGTTTGAAGATCACGGGCGTGGAGCCATGGTCTACCCATCCCAAAAGGAATGTACTATGGGTTTTCACCTGCAGAACAAGGTTCTAAAAAGTTCCCAGAGTCTGCGTAAATCCTTCGGATATTATCGGCCTATGTAACTACTTACACGAGTTAATAATATTCTCAAGATAAACTCGTCTGAGTGTAGTATCGCGTGACAACTACTCGGGACTAGCTCCCTCATAGTCACCGCACTACATCCTAAAAGGCCAAGTGGGGTAAAGGTAACTACGGTCCTCAGAATCCATGGCTCCCAATTGAAAAAGTAATATCAATGCCACTGCTCACATCAGACATCTACAATCCCAAAGGGCCTCATCTGAGTATGGTCATCATATCCCATAAGTTGTTAGTACTACTGCCAACAATCGACTATTGATTACACCATGATCCTATCATATTTGTGCACTCAAGTCCGGGTTAGAACTTATCTCACCACTCAATAGTAGCAACCCTGCACACAGAAAATCCAGTACAGATAGAGATATATATAAATATATACAGACATACAGATATCACAGATGTATACAAGTAAACAAGCAAGACATAAATAACACAAGCAAAAAACAAGGTAGGCTTAACCCTCAAAAATAGGTCTCCCCAGTGAAGTCGCCATTTCTGTTGCGGTGAAAATCGGATAACAAGCTATTGATTAACTTGCATCATTTTCTTTTACAACCGACTTTGATTTATCCAAAGGAAAGGTTCAATATCGTTAAAAAAACCCTAAAGGGGGGAGATCTAAGGTTCGGGGGTTGGTTATACAAAGGAAACGTATTAGCACCCTAAGTATCTGTAGTACTCTACAGGAACCTCTTGTTTTAATTTATGTTATGTTATGTTTGCTTGCTAAGATAATCTGTACTAAGGTAAAGACCTAAAGGTATGTACACTAAGTTTTGCTCGCCAAGACGTCGCATCTTGTGCCTACATATCTGACTAAAGAATCAGAGCAACCGTAGTTCACCTAACTAAGGGTGAAAGAAAAGGAAGCATTGACTATGGCCAACGTTCCAAAGGGAATGAGCGTAAGCTCACGTAGAGTCCACGATAACTCTCTAAGTCTACATTATGAAGGGAGGAAGTGAATTCTCATGATAGTGAGAACCACACAGAGTTCATGATAACTCTGTAAGTCTGAGTAAAAGGTAAAGTAAGTTCTCGTGATAGTGAGAATCACATGGAGTTCATGATAACTCCATCCTATTACTAAACTATGAGGGAAACGACTCTTATGAGGCCAAGGTGAAATGAGAGTAGTTTATGAACTTAGGAGTCAAAGTAAAGATCTTTCCTTTGGAAGGAGGGTCAAGTGTGAACAATCATGAATATGATATAAACAGTATGAATATGAACAAAGATATAATCCAGATAATATGAACAGGATATGAACATGAATATGATCAAGATAGAATAAACAAGATATGAACATGGTATATACAGTGACATCAAAGTCAAGTGATAATAAATCAAAGACTGATAGTATCCACATAATATCATGTTAACATGCTAAAAAACAATGTCAGGCAAACATATATACATGCAGACATAAAAAAAATGCATCAATGTAAATGAGCAAGAGATAGAAAGATCTGACCAGAATAATGCATAAATACTTCCCACTGATGGGCCACTGACCAACCAAGCAAGATCCGAAGACCAGAATACCAACTCCAAGAGCATATGGTAAAAGTCCTAAATCTAAGTCCTTAGTCCAAAACACAATAGTAACCACAGTCCGGTCAATTGAGTTTTTTAGGGTTTCGATATTTATTAGTGTGTTTTAAAGAATGTATGAGTAAATAAAATATACAATAAAAATAAGATATAAATATGAACAATGGTAATATTAACAAGGATAATAATCGACATAGAGATATCCTGAATACATTATCTGGTCATCTCTATGATCTCTAAACAAATACCTAGTCTACAATAGAAATCTGGAAGGCACTCGAATTCAAATTCAAGGCTAATGATGAAGGTACAAAATAGTTTTTAATTTCTAAATATTTTGATTTTAAAATTTTGGACTCCAAGCCCATTCTTCCATAAGTACACAAGTTACAGGTTCTCTTGCATAAAATAAAAGTTGTGAAAATAGACATTCCTAAAACCTTTCTAGTCAATGCAATCATAGAAAAGTTTCCACCTTCGTGGAAAGGCTATAGAAAGAAATTTCTACACAATTCTGAGGATTTTACTCTGGAGAAAATCCAAAAACACCTTTGAATTGAGGAGGAATCGAAGGACTGGGAGAAATTAGAGTCTGCTAGATTTTCCAAAGCTAATCCTATTACCACTAAAGGAAAATGGAAACATGATGGCATAAAAAACCATCTTAGACCTAAGAAAGAAGATAACAAGTTCAAAAATGCTGGGAGTCCTAAAGGTCTGAAAAATAGCTCTTATGTGTACGGAAAACCAGGACATTATGCTCGAGATTGCAGACACAACAAGTCCAAAAATGAGTTAACACATTCTAATGATGGCATAATCTCTACGGTGAGAGAAATTATGGAAATCAAAGGAAAAATGCAAGGATGGTGGTACGACACATGTGCTACCGTGCATGTCTTTTATGACAAAGCAACATTTAAAACCTATTCTGAAGTAAAAGATGTACAAGAGGTACAAATGGGAAATGAACAACGGTCTAAATTTGTTAGAACGGGATCTGTCAAACTCAACTTCACTTCCGGAAATAAGATAACTCTTTTCGATGTGCTTCATGTTCACAATATGAATAGGATTCTTGTTAGTGGAGATTTGTTGGGAAAATCGGGCATTAACTCTGTATATGAATCAGGCAAACTTATTTTGACCTGTAATGGTGTATTTGTAGGAAAGGATATTCCGCCGAGGGGATAATCAAACTTTATACTACCAACAATATTATTAATAAAATTTCTAATTCCTCTTACATGCTTGAGTCTACTTCTTTATGGAATTCTAGATTAGCACATTCTGGTAATAGTAATATGAACATATTAATTAAATCTAGTGTGAGCTCATGTAATATAAATTATTTCGAAAAATTTGAAATAAGTGTTATACCAAATATGATTAAGAAACCTTTCAAAATTGTTGAAAGAAAGACAAATATACTTTATCTAGTGCATTCATATTTGTACGAGTTCAACGGAGTGTTAACACGTGGTGGAAATAAACATTGCATTACCTTCATCAACGATTACTCTAGATTCATGCATGTATATCTTTTAAAGCATACAAATGATTCTTTTAATGATTTTAAAATATATAAAGCAGAAGTAGAAAATCAAATAAGTAAACGTATCAAAGTCCTTAGGAGTGATAGTCGCGGTGAAAACTTTTCTACTGAATTTGATGCATTTTGTGAAGAACATGGAATTAGACATGAATGTTTTGCACCTCGTACACAAGAACAGAATGGTATATCTGAGAGAAATAATCGAACATATCAAAAGATGAGGAATGCCATGTTAATGAATTTGAATTAGCATTTAATTTTTGTGGTGAGGCCTTACTATCCGTTTTCCATATAATCAATAAAATTCCTTTCAAGATAACTGGTATTTCTCCATATGAGGTATGGAAAGGCAAAGTATAAAATATCGCTTATCTTAGAGTGTGGGGGTGTGTAGCCTACTATAAAAACATGAATCCTAAAAGAACTAAATTGCGTCCTCGAGGGATCAAATGTGCTTTTGTAGGATATGCATCAAACAGTAAAGAATATAGACTTATAAACCTAGAGTCTAATGTAATTGTCGAATCCCGAAATGTAGAATTCTTTGAAAACCTTATTACTAAGTTTAGGAATCTAGGATTTCTGCAAACAAAGAATATTGTGAGGAAGGTTCTCCCCGGATTGTCGAGATACAACGAGAAAGTACTTCTTGGATTATTCAAACAGAACCCGAGCCTAGAATAAGAAAAAGAGCCCCAAAATCAAAGGATCTAAGACCAAACGAAATTGATTCTCAACATATTTCCTTTTATATAGTTGAAGGAAATTGTGAGAATTATGTTCGAGAATTCCTGTTATTCTTAAAGTGGAGGATGATCCTAAAACTTATAAGGAATCAATAGCTTTAAGGGACTCTTCCTTTTGGAAGGATGCTATCCCTGATGAAATGGATTCAATTACGTGAAATCACACTTGAGAAGCTGTGGATTTACCAAAGATATCAAGGCCCATTGGATGCAAATGTGTGTTTAAAAGGAAGTATCATAGTGCGGTATACTAAACACTTATAAGGCCAGATTAGTAGCAAATGGATTTAGACAAAAGGATGGTGTCAATTATTTTGACACATATGTACCAGTATCAAGGACGACAACAATTAGAGTATTGTTTTCCTTAGCCTCTTTGAATGACTGTATAGTTCATTAAATAGATGTCAAAACAACATTCCTAAATGGAGATCTCAATGAGGAAATCTATATGGAACAACCAGAAGGCTAACGTACTTATTGGAAATGAATAAAAGGTGTGTAAGCTTGTCAAATCCTTATATGGATTAAAACAAGCACCGTAACAATGGCATCAAAAATTTGACTTTGTCATACTTTCAAATGGATTTACTCCCAATTCTTGTGACAAATGTTTATACACAAAGGTACGAAATTTTTTGTAATATTCCTTTGTTTCTATGTTGATGACATGTTGATAATTAGAAATGATAAGAATGGAATTTTAGAGACAAAGAGGTTTCTAACTTCCATATTCAAGATGAAAGATCTTGGACTAGTTGACAAAGTTTTAGGGATCAAAGTAAAGTGAAACATTGGGAGTTATGAACTTAGTCAAACACATTATATTGAAAAAATGCTTGTTAAGTTCAAATACCTAAATATTAAGGAAGTAACCACTCCATTTGATAATTTAGTCAAACTTCAAAATAAAAATGGAAGAGCTATGGATCAATTGGAATATACAAGTTCAATAGGTTTTCTAATGTGTTTAATGCAATGCACCAGACCCGATATGTCATTTGTAGTTAGTAAAATGTGAAGATTTACAAGTAATCCAAATAGTGAACATTGGAAGGCAATCACAAGTATTTTCGACTATCTACTAAAAACCAAAAATATTGGCCTTCACTGTGGTATGTTTCCTGTCATACTAGAGGGATATACCGAAGTGAGTTGGATATCCAATGTTGGAGATCATAAATCCACAACTGGTTGGATATTTACACTAGCTGGAGGAGAGATTTCTTAGAAGAGCAAGAAACAAACATGCATTACTCTTTCAACCATGGAATCACAGTTCGTGGCTCTTGCTTCACCTGGTCAAGAAGAAGAATGGTTGAAGGACCTTATGTTGGAAGTTCCATTTGCAAAAGATAATGTTTTAAAGGTGTTGATACATTACGATAGCCAAGCCAATTTAGCTAAAGCATTCAAGGAAATGTATAATGAAAATTCTAGACACATAAAACTTAGACATTCATTTGTGAGGAAATTAATTAAAGATGAAATTATTTCACTCACTTATATACGAACAAGATATAATCTAGTTGGTCCATTTACTAAGCCAATGGACAGAGACTTAGTAAAGGCTACCCCAAAAGGTACGGGATTGAAACTCATTGAATAAGAGTTCCAAAAATGGCAGCAACCCAATTTGAAGTTAAGAAAACCTTAACCTAAGATTCAATGGGTAACAACAAGTTGTTGATTTGGATGTTTATGCGACATTATATAATAATGTTGACTATTGCAAATTGAGGGTTGAGGTTTTTCAAACGCTTAATGAAGTTCAATATCGGGGATATGTGTCCCATGTAAAAGGATATAGAGTGAACTTCACCCATGTGAATTTTGAGATGGTGTCGTCTCAAAGTGAGAACTAGAGTTTCTCTCACAAAAAATTCATGAAACATGAAAGCATATGGCCACAAATAATGTAGGCAAATAACCATTAAAGAACGTGTGTAAAGTAAAGTTGATCTAATCATAAGGAATAACTATTTAAAGGCATTGCTACCTAACATTCCGACTAGACTTTGTGTTGTCCTTACTAAGGTTAAGTTTAAAATCTAAAGATAGTTAACTGTATTAATATTATTTGTTTTTCTTTTTTTGAAATTGATCTTATCATTATTAGAACAAGTGGGGGATTGTTGTAAATTATTAACAATTAATAATCATGAGTATGTTCTAAAATGACAAGAAAATATGCATGTGAATCTTAATTTTTGAATTTAAAAATAGGTAACACTTCAAAGTGTTGCATTAGGTATGAATTCAGAAATATGCAACACTTGTGAAGTGTTGCAGTAGGTTTGAATTAGGAAATAGGTAACATTTAGTGAAGTGTTGCATAATGAAAATATCCAACTCTTGAAGAATGTTGTTGTGGACGAAACAATGTAGCTTTTGGTAAAAATTACGTAATTTTGGTAAAAGGAAGTTATTTCACCAAGGGTCGCAACATTGTGAAAAAACACCAATATGGCCTGTAAATACTTCATTCCGGATTCATAAAAACACAATAAACAAAAATGTACATCTTATTCACTAAAATTTCAGATACCTTTCCATACATCCGAGTTTTCACAAGTCTTGTGCAAACTCGATTATAGGCTGAATTATCCAGGGTATTCCATCGTTTCAACTCTAAAACATTTGAAAGTGCTTAAAATACTTTTAAAGAAAGTGATTTCATTTATGATTCAATCCTAGATCCATTCAGTTTAAATAGTTTTTCTAACATATAGTGAAGTTTCATTTTGGGATTACAAATTTTTCCAAAACTTGAAAGTTCAAACCATCGCCCAGGTCTGTATACATTTCCTATCTCTTTCATATTTGATTATTTCTTCTTCCTATAACAAACTTAAAACTAGGGGTGTTCAAAACCGAACCAATCCAATAGAAAACCGCAAACCAAACCAAACCAAACCGAAACCGCAAAAAACCGCATTTGGTTCGGATTTGTTCAGGTCATCTTTTAACAAAACTGCGCGGTCCGGGTTGGTTTGCGGTTTGTATTTAACAAACCGAACTAAACCAAACCAAACTGCATTATATTACAACCCAAACTTCACTTATCCCACATCCAACCCAAAACTCAAACCCATTAGCTTTTAAGTTTCAACCTTCTCAAACCTCTCCTTACTCTCCTAATAGTATTACACATTCTTCTCATCTTCTTTGCCATATATATCTCACATCTTCTACACTAATCTCTTATGTCACATGTTCTTTCTTTTTCATCTTCTCATTTTTATGTTACTATTTTCTCTTCTAATTACGTTTTTATCGCACTTTTCTTCTCTAATCTCACATCTCTTATGTTTTTCTTTTTCATTTTTCTCTAATCTCCATTCTTCTCTATTTTTTGTTTAATTATAATATTTTTTGATATTGTTTTATTCTACTATTTTTTCCACTTTTGATTAAATTGATTTTTTGTATATTGAATGAGAATTTTTTGTCTCAATATGATGAGTTTTTTTTCGTTATTTGATAATGTATGAATGACTAAACACAAATTTATGTTGTTCTTTATATGTGTATGTATGACTCAATAAAAATCTTGTAAAAAACCGAACCAACCCAAACCGCATTGATTTGGTTTGATTTGGTTCGGATTTTTTCTAAAAGCCAACCAAACCAAACCGAACCGCATGCTTTTTTCTCTTGCATTTCGGATGATTTTTAGCGTCAAAACCGCCCAAACCGCACCGCAAACACCCCTACTTAAAACCATCGCTAACCTATTTATTACACACTCATATCTTTATTTTTTTTACTTGCTTGTTCCAACTTTCTTTCTCCAATTTTCTCATCAATATTTTATTTATTTGTCTCTTTAATAAAAGTTTTTTGGATTTTAATACAAAATAATATATTATTATTTTTGTGTAAAAACAAAGGAATATTTTTGATCTAATTAATTTCTCCAATTTAAAAAATATATTATTATTTTTGAGTTAAAACAAAATAATTTTTTTGATCTAATTAATTTCTCTTGAGTTCAACAAGTTTTGTTTCAGAAAATGAGGGTTTCTTGTTCTAAATTTTGTTGTTTAGTTTCCTTCAAAAACACATCACCTTTCGAACCATGGTTATTTTCTTAGATGTTGCTCACAAATTCAGAATAATTTTCATCTTAATTATTCATCATTCAAAAAATTGAAGATATAGTTTAATCTTACTTATCCTAGCTAGCAATCCGTGATGTTTATATAAATATATAATTCTTGCATTTTTCATACTAATTAATACGGTATGATGGATTGATTTTCTTAGATCTACTTTTTTAGCATATACTTTGACTTTTTTTTTAAATAATAGAATTTATAATTGATTTCCTTTTTTATAAATAGTATTAATTAGTTTAATGAAATTTATTTTATTTTATTTTGAGAATAGAGTTGATCAAGAAATGGGGAGAGGGAAAATTGTGATAAAATGAATTGAGAATACGCTTGATTTTTGCTCTTTGTTCGCTTTTGTGTCTTTGTTTTTGTCCGTCTGGGTTGTCTTCCTCTTCCATGGCTTGGGAGAAAGCTTCTTCCCGTAAGCTTAGGCACGTTCCTCAACTCAGGTTCTCGGTCTGGAAAGAAAATAATGGAAAAGGAGCGGGAACTGGAGAATCTTTAACTTCCTTTTTCATATCGGAGTTCCCAGATAATTTTCATGCAAAAGATTTATTCGATGAGTTCGCGGTGTATGGCATTATCTCCGAGGTTTTCATCCCTGCTAGGAGAGACATTAGAGGGAAGAGGTTTGGTTTTGCGCGGTTCAGAAAAGTCCATGAACCTCGCATTTTGGCGGTAAAGCTCGATAACCTCATCTTGAATGGAAGGAAAATCCATGCTAACGTGTGCAGATTTCAGAAAGAGACTCAAACTAGGAACGTTGGCGTTTCGACTAGACGAAATAAACCAGTCCCTCTGAACTTTTGCAATGGAGGGCACTCAGTCAACAAATCGTTCTCTTTTGCCCAGGTAGTGAAAAAAGATAACGAAACGGCTCATGGAGCTCTCCTGAATGGTGAGCCTTCTATGCACAAGGTCAAGCTTGATATCCAGGATGTTTCTAGGTTTTCCAAGGCCTTAGTTGGTAAGGTTCATGACGAGGTTAATCCTTTCCTGATCCAAAAAGTTCTGTACGAAGGAGGTTTTTTCGATATTTTGGCTACTCCTTTGGGGGCCAGCTTGTGTCTTCTTGAATCTAAAGAACATGGAAATGTTCATGTCTTTGTTAAGCAAGCTAAAAAGTGGTGCGACAAATGGTTTTTGGAGCTCAAACCTTGGTCCTTTGATGTAGTGGATGAATTCAGATTCATTTGGGTGAAATGTACTGGTATCCCTTGTTTCGCCTGGAACGACGTGGTGTTTTCTAGTTTGCTCAAGAAGATAGGTTTGTTTATCAAAGGTGATAATGATACGCAGTTGAACGCAAGATTCGATGAGGCTAGGTTGCTTATTAAATCAAAACGTAAAACTGTGGTTAACGATGATCTGATGTTGTCATCAACGAGGTTGAATTCCCTGTTAGAATCTGTGAGGATTTTCCTGGACCTTCTAAAAGTGATTTTTTGGAGGTTGGTGTTGATGATGGAAATTCTGACCTCTCGGTAATAGACGAGGAAGTAGACAGCGACTTTTCTACAGAAGATGACAAGGAGGTTGGTGAGTCTAACCCTTTTGGTTCTAGGGAGGATGTTGAAGTCAAAAGTCATAAGGGGTACGAGGATAATTTTGAAGACGTTGGGAGTCACGCTGACAGATCACCTTCCTTTGTCCGTGATTCCTTGGTTGATGGATAGATTGGTCATTTTGAAAAGTTGCCTGTTGAAGCTGTCATTGGGTCTTGTGATGACTGTTCCCTGGGGGCTACACCTGTGGCTGTGTCAGAACCTAAGGTTGTTTCTTTTGTTGGGGACATTCTGGATTCGGTGGGCCTTATCTCTTCCTACCCAGGAGGTGGCTCTGCTCTTCCTTTGGGCCTTGTTGTTGGGCCGTCGTTTGATAGAGTCTTGGATTCTTCAGGGTCTGATCCAATATCTATCTCCCCTTTTTCTCCCGCTGGGCCTTCGTTAGGGAGAGTTAAACGGAAAAAGAAAAAACGCTTAGCTGACTTTTATATCAATTGCCAGCTCCCCTTTTCCCCTTCCTATTATTCCACCAACTCAATGCCTCCTCCTTTCTTCCTTTCACCCAATCCAAATCCAAACCTAAACATAAGAAGAGTTTGATCCTCCCCCCTTCCTGAGATAGTTGGCTTTTCTGGCGATATGGGTGATCTAAGTGGTTTTTCTATAGATGAGTCGGACATTCAAAGGAGCAATTTTAGGTGCAAAAGAGGAATCGATGAAATTCCCAATAAGATTAGGAAGATTGTTAAGCTTTTGGGAATCTCTGCTGATGACAACAAGGAAGCCCTCAAGAATTCAATTAGGGATCTAGAAGAGAGAGACTGTGGTATATTCTCTAGCAGGAAGGTTGTTGACAATCTTGCTCGATGATTATTGCAACCTATAACGTCCGTGGGTGTAACTTACCTTTAAAACGAAGGAGAATTCGCAAGACTTTGTCCGAAGGTAAAGTTGATTTGTGTTTAATTCAGGAGACCAAGATTGTTTCTATGAAGGACTCTGTGGTTAAAAGTTTGCGGGGAAATGAGTGTTTTGACTGGTCATCTTGTGGTTCAGGGGGTCTTTCTGGTGGTATCCTCACTATCTGGAGAAATGATGTTTTCCAACCTGTTGCGTCTTTCAGAGGTAAAGGATATCTTTGTTCTAATCTAGTTTGGAAAGACATTAACCTGTTTATAGTCAATGTGTACTCTCCTTGTGCAATAAGGGATAAAAGGAAACTTTGGTATGATCTTATTGACCTTAAATCGTCTCAACCTGATGGTAGCTGGATAATAGGTGGAGACTTCAATTCGGTGAATCATGTGATGAAAGAAAAGGTAGAAGGTCTTCTTCTTCTCGCGAGTGTGTGGAGTTTAACTTATATATTTCTGATGTGGAGTTAGTAGATCTTCCTTTTGTGGGAAATCGTTTCTCTTGGTTCAATTCTAATGGCTTGTGCTGTAGTAAACTCGATAGATTTCTTGTTGACGACCTCCTTATTGATAGGTGGGATCTTAAAGCCCAGCTTGTTGGCAAACGTGATATTTCTGATCACTGCTCAGTTTGGATCAAATCCAAAATTTCTAATTCTGGCCCCAAACCCTTCAAGTTTTTCTATTGTTGGCTTGAGAACAAGGATTTCAGGGCTTTTGTGAAGGAAACTTGGGATTCTTTATTGGTGAGAGGAAGCCCGACTTTTGTGTTCAAGGAAAAACTTTTGGCCCTTAAAACTCGTCTAAAGTGGTGGAATGTTAACGTATTTGGTTGGTTGAATCTTAAAATTGAATCAAATGTTGCTACGCTTAATGAGATTGATTTGGCTCTGGTGGATAGTTTCTCAGATTTACCAGATGAAACTCTTAGACTCAGGTTGGATGCCCAAGAGAACGTGTGGAGCAGTCTGCGCCTTAAAGAAAGTATGATCTGTCAAAAGTCTAGGGCGAATTGGCTGAGGGATGGCGATGTCAACTCCAGGTTTTTCCATGCTTCTCTTAAAACCAGAATTCGGTCTAACACGATTTCTACGCTGAATCTAGAAGGCAACTTTATTGAAGATCCAGGCTTAATAAAAGAGGATGCGTTCGATTTCTTCAAACATAAGTTTCAAAGAGTTGGATATAGTAGGCCTAAATTGGACATGTCTAATGTTCAGAAACTTAATGCTTTGGATAGAGATCTCCAAGTGATCTCCAAGTTGCTTTGGTTGCGTCTATAAAGTGATCTCCAAGTTGCTTGCTAATAGATTGTCTCCTATTATATCTCGTCTGGTTTCGCCAACTCAAACGGCTTTTATCCCGGGTAGGAACTTATTGGACGGGGTTCTCTTGGCCAACGAAATAATCGACTTTGCTAAAAGAGATAAGAGGAAATGTTTACTTTTAAAAGTTGATTTTGCCCAAGCTTATGACTGTGTTGATTGGGAATTTCTGATCCAAGTCCTTATTGCTATGAATTTTGGTCCAAAGTGGATTAAATGGATAAAAGGTGGAGTGTGCTCTAGTTCGGTTTCGATCCTTATCAATGGGAGTCCGACAAGGGATTTTGAGGCTGCTAGAGGTCTGAAACAGGGGGATCCGATAGCCCCGTTCCTCTTTGCCCTGGTTGCTGAAATGTTAGCAGTCCTTGTTAGAAAAGCTTCCAGTTGCAACCTTTTTTCTGGTTTTGGTTTTAATGAGGGACCAAACATCGAGTTGCTTTAATTTGCAGACGATACTCTCTTGTTTAGCGATGGAGGTTACGCTAGCTTATGGGCCTTTAAGGCAATTCTCCGTGGCTTCGAATTGATTTCGGGTCTTAAGATCAACTTTTCTAAAAGTTGCATTTATGGGATTGGCCTTGATTCTGTTTTCCTTAAGGCTGCAGAGTGCTTTCTTTTTTGCAGGTCAGCTGAGTTACCTTTCAAGTTTCTAGGTATAATTGTTGGAGGCAATCACCGAAGGTTATTGTTTTGGAATCCTATTTTGTCTTATTTAAAAGCTAGATTAAATCCGTGGATTGGCCGTAACCTTTCGATAGGTGGTAGGGTGACATTGATTAATTCTGTTTTAGCTAATATGCCTATTCACTATTTATCTTTCTTTAAGGCTCCTACGAAGATTGTGAAAGAAATTATCGTGATTCAACGTCGATTTCTTTGGTCGGGAACGAAAGAAAAAAAAGGTGTTGCTTGGGTTAAGTGGAGAACTTTGTGTAAGCCTAAAGACAATGGAGGTTTAGGAATCAAACATGTTGGTCTGTTTAATAAAGCTCTTCACTCTAAATGGCTATGGTAATTTTTAAAGGCCGGTTCCGAAATTTGGAGAAACTTTCTGGTTTCCAGGTACGGTAGACTGAGTAGGTGGGTGCTCGATTTTGAAACTGCTCCAAACCAGCTTGCTGCTTCTTTGTGGATGAGGGATCTTTTGAGAATTAAAACTTTTGATGACGGTATTAACTTCCAATCACTTGTTCAACCTGTGCTTGGTAGAGGAGATAATATTTCCTTTTGGAATTCTCCTTGCCGTGGGGATTCTCTGTTGAAAAACTCCTTTCAAGATCTGTTCGAGGCTGCCTCTCATAAGGACGCTAGTGTCGCCGATTACGGAAACTGGTTACATGATGAGTGGATTTGGAATTTTAATTGTTCTGACCTGGTGGATGATTTCAATAGTTCTCTCACTGTTTTCATAATTTACTTGTTGGATTTCAGCCGCGTCGTAATGTCGAAGACCTTTGGGATTGGAAATTGGATTCTAACAAAGTTTTCTCTGTTAAGTCACTTTACTCGTATGCTAACTCTGCTACTTCTGATTTCCAGCTCCTGGAAGCGGATAGGCTGCTCCTGTTGGTTTTGTGGAAGACTTCCATTCCCTTAAAGACAAAGATTTTCGCTTGGAGGATGGTTTTAGATAGATTACCGACTCGGTCGAACCTTGCGATTAGAGGTATTGTTCACTCCACCCATGATAAAGTTTGTGTTCTGTGTTTCCAAGAGGAGGAAGATATCCAACACCTCTTTATGTCTTGTATCAAAATTCGGCAACTTTGGCAGAAGATTTTTGATTGGTTAGGCATAATTCCTATCCTTGGGGAGGCGCTGAATAACTTTGCTCTTCTCTGGTTTTTGGCTTTGGTTGATAGGACCAAGGAGGAAACGGCTTGCTATATATGGTTTATCTCGGTTTGGATTATTTGGAGTACGAGAAACAACATCATCTTTAACGGTGAAATTTGTGATGTAGACGAGATCTTCAACCGTATAGTAACTATATCTTGGAGATGGTTGGTGATTAATCGTAGGAGATGTAGTTTATATGATTGGATGAAACATCCACTTGATTTCTTGTAATTTTCTTCTGGGATCTGCTTCTTATTCTTTTCCCTTTGTTTGATATTTGTATTAGGCCGGAGAACCTCTTTTTCTCTCATTAATACATCTTGCTTATAAAAAAAATAGGCGAGTGACTTTCGGCCAGAGATAAAAGAGACTTATGAAAAAAGCTTATGAATTATCAACTTTGTGTGATAGTGAAATTGCTCTCATTGTCTTCTTCAACAGTGGAACACTTGATGAATATTCAAACAACAACAAGTTTTTATTTATTATATATATATATATATATATATATATATATATATATATAGCATTGCTTTTTATTTTTATTTTTATTTGTAAGTTCATTGTAGAGTTGAACTATGAATGGAATTTGTTATAAAATTGTTAGTAAATGATTGTATTACATTAATTAAGATTAATTGTTAGCTACGGTTAAAAAATACAGCTATAGGGTCAACTATAGGACATTAGATTAATAAGATTAATAAATTGCTTCATTCAAATTGTTAGCTACGGTTAAAATGTAGGATACTAGTTTTTAATTGATTCCAATTTTGGCTATTGAGTTCTGTTTCATGTTTAAAACATAGAGAAAATATGATGATTTTATGATATAAACATTATCCAATAGTTTGAGTTATATATGTTACCATTTTTCTTTAAGTATATTTGCATAAAAAGGTGCAACATTGAGTTAAAAAGTTAGAGGGTTTTTTAATACACCATTCATATTTTTTACACACTACGTAAAATTTCGTTTTTGCCCTCAATTTTCGGATGTGCATATCTGGATGCACTATTTTTTTGAGAAACGTTGATTTGTTCTGGATGTGCAAATCCGGAAGCACCGTTTTTTAAAAATTTTCAGTTTTTTCCAGATGTGCACATCAGGAAAAATTTCTGATCTGCAAATCCGGAAAAAATCAAAAGAATTCCATAAAATTATTTACTTCTAAATATAATTAAATCCAATAAAATTAAAATCCAACATAATTTAACTTAATATGATTTTTTCAATATAATTAAATTTAATTAAATTAAATCCAATATAATTAAAATTAATATGATTTTTTTAATATACTTAAATCCAATATAATTAAATTTAATATAATTAAATTAATTTTAGAAATAAATACTATATAATTTTAATTATAATTTAGAAGTAAATAGCATATAATTTAGAAGTAAATACTATATAATTTTAAATACCAATATCATATTAATTTCAATTATATTGGATTTAATTAAATTAAATTTAATTATATTGAAAAAATCATATTAAGTTTAATTATGTTGGATTTTAATTATATTTGATTTAATTATATTTAGAAGTAAATGATTTTATGGAATTCTTTTGATTTTTTCCGGATTTGCAGATCAGGAATTTTTTCTGATGTGTACATCTGGAAAAAACTAAATTTAAAAAAAAAAAAAGAGCGCGTCCAGATTTGTACATCTGAAACGCAGAGGTATTTTCGTCAGCACGCATGAACCATGCGTAAAAAGGTTGGATGGTGTTATAAGAAATTTTAAAAAATTATGGGTTAAAGGTGTGCAGCAAAAAGCTGCGTTTAGATCCGTTGCACTCAAATGGACCATGCATAATTGTGTTGATTAATTCCATTTGGACGATAAGAAATATGAGAATATGTGTATATATTAAGAGAGAAAAAAAAAACCATTAATTAAAAATTTTCCGCTATTTAAATTTCTAATCTGAAAACCGATTTGCTTGTTCATAGAAAATCTCTTATTTTATCAAACTTCATCTCTCACCTTTGTACTTTCATCACTTTATATAGTATTTTCTCTCCTTTTTCCCAATTTCAGGTTAAGTTCTTCATTTTACTTGAAAGAAGTTATAAAAAAAAAACTGGTTTTCTGTGGCAAAAAACTTTGTCCTATATTGAAAGTTCCTTTTGCAACAATTAAATATTAGATTCTTGCATTGCATGCACAGATTCTGAAAAAATAATTATTAATTTATGATATATTGATTGATTCCTGTTGAATTTTATTTTTGTTGAAAGGAAAATATGGATTTTTTTTAGGTTTTTTTTTTTTGCGTAAGCAAGATTCCAATAAAGGAAAAACTAAGGGTTCTCCAATCTGTTTACACCAGAAACAAGATTAACCCGACAAAAAAAGGAAATTACAAACCAATTGAAATTACGAGAGGTATAGCAAAGGCTCATTACAAAACTCGTAAAAACTAAAATTGGAGTGAGTAATTTCACCACAAAAAGACCACTTCCAAGCTAAATATTTTATACCCCACACCGTATTGTTAATGTTCCACTCCTCTGATCTAAAACAAATACCATTCCTTACTAACCAAATGCTCCAAGAAGTGGCTAGCCAAATCAACCCCATTTTGTCCTCTTTAACCTTTTTTACACGGCAAAATGTGAGTGTCAATCCATAAAATTCGATAAACACTCTTCCTCCATCTCTTTCGATTTACCAATCCATTGGCTACTTCTCTCCCTATATTCCTCACCACCAAACAAGAGAAAAAGGAATGAATCCTATTTTCTAGATTTATCCCACAAAAAGCACACTTTAAAGAATCCAAAGGAATGTTAATACCTATATATACCAAAAGGTCCTTAGTTGGAAGTCTAGTCACAAAAAGCCTCCAACCAAAGGCCTTAATTTTAAAGGGAACTTCCAATTTCCAAATCAAACGAAAGGCCTCATCACATCTATTCAAAGGGCCCCACAGGATTCGAAAATTAGCAAGAAAATTATAGCAAGAACGTACCGAGAAAACGACATCGGGTTCAAGATCCCATAAAATGCTATCCGCGTCTTCCTCCTTTAATCCGTAAGAATCAAGAAGAGACTTCAATGAAGAAACCTCGACTTGCATGAACAAATTATTAATCACCTCCCTTTTAATGCCAAAATCTCCCCAAATCCAATTTCCACCGCTCCATCCACCCATTCTCGCAATGGAGATATTCTTCAAGCACGATGCCTCATATAAAACCGGGAAAACTTCTTTCAAAATTTTGTTCTCCAACCAATTCGCTTCCCAAAAGGGGGTGGTGAATCCTTTTCTAACCTCAAATCTACTACAAGCAAAGAAAGGGTTGGTGAAGGAATTATTTCCTAACGAAGTGATATCCTTCCACCAAAAAGAAAATGCTTGTTTCGGAACCCCACCACAAAAGACCTTTGTTGAAATATCTCCATACTTAACACTCAACACATTATGCCAAAGATCATTATGATTTTGAAGAATTCTCCATCTCCATTTATTAAGGAGAGCTAGATTAAAATTCGCCATGTTCTTAATCCATAACCATCCTTTCTCATACGGTAAACACACATCCTTCCAACTCACCCAATGAATCTTCCTCTTATCTGTCGCTCCCGAAAGATTCGCATCCAATGGTACAAACGCGAGAGTGGCGCAGAAGACACAGAGTCGCCAGCAATGTGTATTTATCCCAAGAGAGGGAAAGGAAACACTGCATAAACCTGAAGAGAAAGGGGGAAAGACATGGTCATCGCAACCAAAGTCCGGGTTCGGGAGTCGGTTATGCGAGGGGAAGGTGTTAGCACCCCACGCATCCATCGTACTCGATGGGATCCACGCTTGTTGTCTAAACAGAGGGTGAGCTGTCCTACTATCTATTGCTGAACAAAAGAAAACGGGGATGGGGGTGACTAAGACGGACTCGGTAGGACATATTCGATGCCCTAGGCCTACGTACTCCCTCAGTGCAATGGGAAAGTCAGAGTTAACATAGTTCGGACAAGAACTATGGGGGAAGGTTGCTCGCCAAGACAATCACTGTCTCGTGCCTACATATCCTCAATCGGACGAGAGAGAGGAATCAGAGCTAATGTAGTTCATGGGTACGACCACGAATGGGTAAGTGTTTTTTACGTGAGCGACGAGCTCTTTTCTGAAAATGGAATTTGAAACCCAACAATCCCGAAGGATAAAAAGATTTGAATTGATTTTGTGTATTTTTAGACAGAAGTGTTTTTTAAGTTGGTTCATAACTTGCATTGCACCAAAGTCTAGGGCACAGGGACGAATACTTAACGAATCGTCCCAAGATAGGGTGCCCGCTAAGCACTCTAGAAAGATGAGAGGAAGCCCCTCATTTCTCATTCCCCACGCTTAAGGCTCGTGCGCAATACACTTCATCTTTATTAAGTGTTTTCAAGAAGTTTTGAGGTGAGAAGAGAGAAAACCCAAAGGAAACTTTAAAGGGAAACTAAGAGTCCTAATGTTATCATGCATGGGTGACCTATGGTTAGTGAGGCTTAGGAGGGACAACTACCTAAAACCTAATGCTAATCCTACTCCAAGCTTAATCAAAAATTAAGTTGGACTAGGTAGCTCTAAAGGGAGAGAATCCAAGACTTAAACAAGTCTTGAGATTCATGGGAGAAAGAGAGTGATAGAGAAGAATGAGAAAGAGAAGGATGAGATAAGAAACAAGATAGGGCAGCAAGCACATCATATCAAGTATATTTATTTAATTAATTTTATTATAGAATTGTGTGAATATTATGAGATTTTGATGACTTTGGTGAGAAATTATGATTTATGTGATGTTTAGAGGTGTTTTGAGAATTATGGGACATTTTAGAATAATTATAGTAATTAAGTTAGAATTGTTTAATTAGAAAATAGAGTAGAATTGGTGTTGGATGAGTGCAAGGGTATTTTAGTAAAAGGTGGAGGTTTAGTGAGGGCAATAGAGGAAAATTATAAAAAAGAGGTTAAAGGGTTTATACGGATGCATTAGGGTTTTAGGAATTCACTATTGCATTACGGTTGGAAAAGAGGCAGAAAGAAGAGAGGACCAGTTAGGCTTGGAAATTTTTGCAGAGAGGATTGAAGAACACGAAGAAGAAGATTCAAGGCTAAGGATTTACTCAGGTATGGGGAGTGTAATTATGTTATTATAATTGATTTTAAGTTTAAGGTAATTGTAGAATATTTGGAATAATCAATCGATGACAGGTTGTGGTAAAAGCCTAATTAGATCAGACAAAAAAATGTCTATATGTGGAGTACATTGAGAAACCGATAACTGACTGTAGGTAAGAGTTATTGAGAGATTATGAGAAATTATAAAAACCTAGATGATAGAGGAATCGAGTGAATGGAGTGGTTAATTGGAACTTTATTAAAATTATTGACGGATTGGAAGGAGAAGAAATAGAAAAAAAAAGACTTTTAAGAGGGGTGGCGCAAGCCACATGAACTTAGTGGCGCCAGCCACATCTTGCAAAGGGTGGCGCAAGCCACCAAGGAGTAAAAGGGAGGGGTGTCGCAAGCCACCCATTAAGTGGGGGATTTGTATTATTTTTTTTAGTTTTCTTTTTTTAACAACTGTAACTTTTGTTTTACTAGTCCAATTTTAATGCCGTTTGAGGCTATGGAAAGGTAATGAAATCAAATATAACATGGAAAAATAAAATAGATTATATAGTGTAATCCTCCAAACGAAATGGATAGACTAAATGAGGAGTGTCTTGTATTGATATACAGTAGGTTTGCATGTCTGTGTGAAATTGCAAGAGTTTATCTAGCTTAGGTTTGGTTGATATTGGTGGTAATGAAATGAGAATTGATAATGATTATGGTGCTATTTTGAGGTTTATTATGTTATTGCAATGTGATGATATTTTGTGACAAACTGACAGTACGTGTGCTTTACTGGGTGAAATAACATGATTTTGCCTGGAAGTGATCCATTTGGTATTTGTATAATAAAATGATGTTGTTGTGACTATGATGTTTGTACTGCTGTAGCAGGTGTATTGTGTTGCTATGATGTGCATACTTGATGTATTATTATGGTATATGACGAATTAGATGAATGATTACATATTTTTGTGATATAACATGTGGTTAGCTTTATGTTGATAATTGGTGTTGTTTTATGAGTAGTGATAGTAATGATGCTGTTGTGATGATAATTATGTGTGATGGCTATATGATGGTGATTATGTGTTGATGATATATGTGAAGAGTATAAGATAGTTCTGATGATGAAGATGATGTTGTGTTGACTGTGATGATGATGTTTGCTGTGTGGGATGAATTGTGGTGATTGGTTTTATGAATGATGATGCATTTGACTAGCAGTGGTCGTGTTTTGGTGAATTATTACGCATCATGCATTCATAGCATATTTTTAGGACAATTGTCCAGTGAAGTTTGCAGGATGAATATCTAGTGAAGTTGTAGGACTTATAGTCCAGTGATGGCCTTAATCCCATGGTGTGGATTAAGTGCAATTTATGAAGTTCTCTGGTTCCAAGTGGGAACCGCTCCTATTGGTGGGGATCTTTGGAGATTGAAGATGACTAAGTCATCAGTGAAGTTTCGGTACCACATGCATATTGCATTTCATGATTGGTGGTATTGCATAATGTTGTTGTTCCTTGAGGATTTTTGATTGATTTCTGATAAGTGATGTTATGACAGAAAATGTGGATTCTCTGTTGTGTTTTATCTATAATTTACTTGCTGTATGATTTATATGATGTTATGACAAAAACAAGGAAATGTGTGAAGTTACTGTTGAGTTATATTGTTGAAGTGATATGCTGCTATGAGTTACTTGCTGTGGTGTTGCTGTTGTTCAAATTATTAATACTACTATGCCTTTTACTTACATCTTTTATAATGACTATGATTGTACTCACCCTTTCTGCTGATATTTCCCCTACCATGGGAAATGGGCAGGTACTCAAAGATAGCAGTAGATGTTCGAGATAGCCTATGGAGTTAATAGTTATCTTTCCGCAGTGAAGAGGGTCTTGCTCCGATAGATGTAACATCGGGTCTTTGGGAATCGTGTGAATCAAATGATGATAATCATGTATTGAAGTGTTTCATCTTGTTTTAAAAATGTTTTAACTAGTTTTGTGAGTTATGACGTCTGACGATGAATTTTTAATTGAAGTATTTTATTTTAGTAAAACAATGTTTTGAGAACCCGTGTTACGGAGCAGGATGTTTTTAATTAAGAAGTTTTATGAAGAAATGTTGCACCCTTTTAATGAATTACTCTGATTTAATTAATTAACATTACATGAATATTCGTGGGGCGTAGAAGGGTGTTACAGCAAGCACATCATATCAAGTATATCCCACTTACATCAATAAACAAGTCTCAAAGATCATGCAAAACATCTCAAGTAAGCATGCAAAGGTAATCATGAAAGAATGCAAGCATATTTATGTGAAATGCACAATTAAGCACCAATGAACTTCACATCAAGATGAAATGAGACAAATAAGATGAAGATGAAAGTAAGTCAGAATTAAGATCATACCATCATCAACAATTCTCATGTGCAAGAGAAGATCAAAACATGAAACATTGTGCACCAAAGAAAGTCCACAAAAGGAAGTCAAAGTTCAAGCACTTAAAGCATACCCAAACATGATCCACAAATTGCAAAACTTGGTCACAAGGGACCTCAACCAGGGATAAACATCATATCAAATACTCATAAAGAAACTTCATCAAACAAAACATGGCAAAGCAATTAGGGTTAAGAGATGTCAAGAGATGATCATGCATAATTCACTTAAGCACAAATAATCAAACATATATCAAATGACATTCAAAAAATGTGTAATTAAAACCCAAGTGACCTAAGTCAGAAGCTAGCAACATGCCAAAAGATCACACAAAAATTCACAAGTTAAGTACCTCAAACAATGCTTCAAAGTTGCACAAGAACAAAGGAGAACAATGCACAAATAGAGGGACTAAAATGCAATATGAAATGAGTTTAAAAGTATGAGAAAAATGTTTTTGGGAACCTCAAGATGTCTTCTGAAATATACAAAAATAATGGGATGTAAATCATGTACCAATGATGAGAACAAAAATCAACAAGGCAGGGTGTGCACAATTGAGACAATTCCAAAGGAAATTAATCAAACAATTAATTCAGATGCACAAAATAAAATAAAAGTAGAAAATAAAATTTGAAATTTTTTTATAAAATTCCAAAGATGCTTCATGATTTCTTTGGTGATTTTTAGATACATTAAACTAATTTTAAAAATTAAAATGCAAAATGAAACAATTAAATAAAATAAAAAGAAAAAAGAAGAAGCCAGGGGGTGCAACATAAGCAAATCACACGTTGGAAAATTAAATGGGCTCAAAGAGGGGGGGTGGAAAAAGCAAACAGAGGCTAGCCCAAACCCAGCGCAAGTCAACACAACAAATGTGGAATTCAGTCAACTAAAAAACTTAATCTACACCACCAGATTGATCCAACGTCACACAATCAGTCAACAAAATCAAAGATACACAAGATCAAAGGCTCAGATCAAGAGTTCATGATAACAACGTACACGCGCGCACATCCAATCATTCAGAGATTAAAAACAGAGCACGTGAATAGCACATGGATATTTTAATGTGTTGGCATAACATAAACCCTCAGATTAATCCAACGCATACAAATGAGTCAATAAATCAAAGATTATGCAAGATGTGTGGCTCAGATTCGTGTGTGCACAATAAGAAGCATGGATTAGAAACACACAATTAATAAAATAAGTGAAGATTTTAAATGATCTGGCTGAACGTGAACCATCAGATCTAGACCACCAACAGTTCAGATTGTGTCTTCTTCCTCTAAACCTCCACCTGCTTGAAAACAAACCAGACGCCAGAGCCCTAGCTCCGGTCGTCTTCTCCGGCGACCATCAACTTAAAATTTCCCAGAAATTGCAAACAAGTACACCATTCCACTCATATTTTAACAAGGATCATGAATATCACCTTCATTTCATCAGATCATACGTATATAAACCAAATCGAAGGAAAAAAGTTTGAACTCAAAAACTTCAGATCCACATTACAACCATAATACACGTGCAAATCAAGATCTAAACACACCAGGATGATCAGCAAAGCATAAGGATCATTAAGCACACAAGAAAACTGAGTTCTATGATCAAGAAAATCACACTAACTTGAAACTTGTAGAGCTCAAAATACACCAAGAAAAACTTCAGAAAGCTGCAGATCTACTCCTTGGAACTTCTGATTGTAAAATAAATGTAGCATGAGGCTTGAATAAGGCTGGATCTTGGATTTTGAAAGTGAGCAACTCAAATTCGTATCTGATGAAAACCTTGCTTAGAGCTTCAAACAATGGTTGATTCTTGTTCTATGGAGTATGTGGATCAAGAATGTGGACAAAGTTCTTCAGAAACCCTTGAGAGGAGTGAGTTTCAAAGAAGGAGAGTTTTGAGTGAAAAATGAAATTCAGAGCAAATGAGAGTGCATGAGGTGTGAATGAACGTGTGAGTCTCCTTATATAGACTTGGTTAGAGCTCTGAGCATGATTAGGGTTTGATTACTCCCTTGATTAAGGTTATCCAAAGTGATTTGCAAAAATGCAAGTTGTGATGAAACCACTAATCCACACGTGCATGGGTCATGAAATAAGTATGATTCATCTCCATTTTACTTGCTGATCATAATGGAATTGGGTTTGGCCTTTGTAGTGGTCTGATTTGTGAGATTCAATCCATCTTGCAAATTTGCATTTTGTGAAATTCATGAAGTACATGGCACGGATTGGAGTGATTCAAGGGTCAAAATTGGTCCTCATGGAGTGTACTTGAATATTGCAATATGACTTGAAGCATTAGAAACAATTACAAGTCATTTTGAACCAAAATGCAAAAGGTGGAAAAATGGATACATGTGAAAACCCTAAAAAGCACCTTGCCTTCTTTTGATCATAACTTGAGTTTCACAAATGGTATGAAGATAATCTAGTACTTTTTGGAAAGGGGAGAGAGAGATCTTCAACTTTCATGTTTGAGGAAAATTCATTTGAAGCCTCCTTGATGATGAAAAGTCAAGTTGAAGATGGTTTGAAAAGTTGCCAAAAATGGAAATTTCACATTATAGGTCATTTTCCAAAAATAGTAACTTTTTACAAACTCTTGATTCTTGATGAATAATGCCATCCATGCCATTCCTTGACCAAATAAAGGTACATTGACTTGGGAAACATAATTTGAACCTTTGAAAACCCATGGTTGACTTTCCTTTTGAACTGTTGACTTTTGCTTACTTCACAAGCAACTGATCCACTGAACATCTTCCACCATGAACCACTAGCCAAGCCTTCCTCTATGAGTGTTTGGTAGCATATGGAACCCATGAGAGCATGCTTGAATCCACAAAGTTTAACAAGAAGCCCTTTTGAAACCCAAAACCCTAATTTGGTCCCTCTGGTTAAGAGGGAAAGATTAACTTGAAATCCTTTACCATTCTTGATCTTATGAAGATATGATGACCTCCACAAAACACCTTGAGGCTTGAGACTCCTTTGAGATAAACCAAGTACCTTGATCCCATGCTAAGAACCAATGCTATGCACAAATGCTAATGCAAGAAATGCAAAGAAACATAAGCCAGTTAGCTTCAAAACAAAAGGGCAAATTTTGGGGTGTTACATTATCCTCCACACCACCCCACAAGAAATTGCTTTGAATCTTTATAAATTCTTTGACAACTTTCGTGGGAATTTTGTAGAAAGACATAGTGAAAATTGTTAAAGAACTTAAGATAGACTTTAAAAGAGTGATCTTTCCACCAAGATTGAGAAAAAAAATTTTCCAACCCGCTAAACGCTTTTTCATATTCGACAAAAGAGGATTCCAAGAAGATAGTTTTCTAGGATTGGATCCAATGGGAATACCAAGAAAGATGAACTTACTATCTGCCACCTTACAAGAAAGAACATAAGAGGCCGCCTCTAGAAAATGAGATTTAGTGTTTATGCCAATCAACTTACTATTGTGATAATTGATACCAAGACCAGAAACAAGCTCAAAAGCTATCAACACCGCCTTTATCACCCAAACATGTCTCTACGTCCCTTCTCCCACCAATAAAGTGTCATCCGCAAATTGGAGGATATCCACCGGGCATTTCCCCTCCATGTCAAAACCACTAAACTCGCCATTCTCAATCGATTTTCTAACCAACCCCATTAGTCCTTATGCTACCAAAACATAAAGAAAAGGTGAGAGAGGATCACCTTGTCTCAAACCTCTCTCAACAAAGAATTCCTTCGTGGGACTAGCATTCACTAAAACCGACATCTTACTTTGAAAAATCAATAGTTCCATTCAATTCCTCCACAAAGGACCGAAACCCATTCTTGTCAACATGTATCTCAAAAAGTTCCAACTCACCTTATCATAAGCCTTTTCAAAGTCCACTTTGAAAAGAAGATAATTCCTACCCTCCTTTTTCGCATAATCCACCTCTTCGTTTGCCACCAAAACTCCATCTAGTAATTGTCTTCCCGGAACAAATTATGGAATTCAAGACCCGTTTCAACCTCCCCGCTAAAAATTTAGAAACAACCTTGTACATGTACCCAACTAAACAAATGGGTCTATAGTCGTCCAAACTAACCGGGTTCGGAGACTTAGGGATCAAAGATGGGAAGGAAGAAGAAACAGTCTTTGAGATTTGATTGCCACTATTAAAGCAATTGTAATAACGGATGAAATCCTCTTTAATAAAGTGCCAACATTTTCTCATGAATAGAAAGGAGAAACCATCCGGACCCGGACTCTTGGAACCACCACAACCCCGAACCGCTTCTTTAATCTCACTCTATTGAAAAAGACTTTCCAGAAACAAGTTATCCTCCACACTTATAGTTTTAAAAGGGATCCCCTATAACAACGGCCTCACTCCTTCCGGCTCAACAAATTTATTATAAAATTGTCTCCAAACCTCCTCCTTAACCTCCGTCACCGACTCCACCAAACCACTAGAAGAAACAATGAGACCAATATGATTATGTCTTCGTCTTTCTTTCATCACCTTATGAAAGAAACCACTATTAGAATCACCCTCCTTAAACCACTTTAACTTCGACTTTTGTAAAAGCATATTTTCTTTAATCCTCAAATTCCTCCAAAAATTACTAATCGACTCCTTTCTTCTAAGAATAATATCGGGATTCAACCCGACATCCTCCTCTTCCGCTCTCTCATCGCCCAAATTAATGTCTTTCACCTCCTCCTCCACTTCCAAATCAATCCTTCCAAAAACCTCCGAATTCCACCATTTGAGATTTTCCTTAAGAAGTCTTAACTTCTCTTTTAAAACAAAATCCCCTCTTCCCTCCACCTTGAAGTCTTTCCATTTCTCTTCTACAAACGGAATGAAAGAATTGTAAGTGAACCATTCATTATTAAACTTGAAAGGTTTAGGTCCCCAATTAGTGTTGTCCAAAACCAACCAAATTGGGCAATGATCCGAAATATCTCTAGGGCCAAGAGTTGACCGATGACTCCCCATCTATTCACTATAACATCTGATAAAATAAAACGATCAATTCTACTTATAGACAATCCATCCCCACTATACCAAGTGAATTTTTTTCCTTTGCATGGTAAGCCCACCAACAAACTATCATCAATGAATTCGGCAAACAAATTTATCTCATTATTGCTCCCCCCTCTGTCCTCCCTTTTCTTTCTCTACTATTCTTAACCACATTAAAATCTCCTCCAATGATCCACTCCCCATCATTATATCTCGCTTTTAGATCCAACAAATTTCTCCATAGCTCCTTTTTACTGAGGAACACACAAGAAGAATAAACATTCACAATATAGTAAATATTATCTTTCCAAACAATCATAATGCCCAAGAAACCATCTCCCTTAAAGTTGTTTAAAACTTCCCCTACACCCTCCCTCCATAAAATTAAAAGACCCCCAGACATCCCAAGAGAATTGGAAAACGAATACCCAATATCGGTGTTGCTCCAAAAACTAGTAGCAATGAAATCATAAAGGTTTGTCAATTTTTTTTCTTGAATTAAGAAAATATCCGCCCTTCCCTTTTTAATCATGGACTAATTCTCCTTCTTTTGAGGGCATTCTCTCCCCCCTTAATATTCAAAGAGCCTATAATCTTTGTGAACACATGATGGACTCCTTCCTACCTTCCTTCCTCTGTCTATCCACATCCTCTAATTTCTCAATTCTTATGACATAATCTCCACGACCAGTCGCATCCACCACGCCCAAGTTTTCAATGGCAGTCCATAATTTTGATCCCATATTACTGTCCAGAAAATGCCACTGCCTCACATTATGTCTCGCTATAACGGAATTCTTAGAATTGTCGCCATGAAACATTGAACAAGACCTGTTCTGAACACTTGCAGGCGCTGAACAGTGAGAAAGAGGGTTAACGACATTGTCCTCAGTAATAGGAGCCGCCTGGGATTTCGCTCTGCCTTTAGTACCGTGCAAGCCCTTATTTTTCCTTTAACTTTTCTTCAGTTTCATAAAAGAATTCTTCCTAAAACCACATCCCACATCCATCATCCTCAAATACTTCAACTTCTTGAATCTTTTCCTCCTATCCAGCGATCCAATCGAACATGACACCTTTGATTTTTCTGGCCAAGAAACTGAATCCTTGTTGTTTGACTCGGCACTCCCAGCAGCGTGAGAGTGTTTATTGAAGACATTTTCAACAGCTTTGTCGAAAGCTCCCTCGACATGGACAAACTTCGAACTATCATTGTTAAAAGGAGCATCTAAAACCTTTTCCAGATTATTCTTCACAACTACTAAATAATTCTGCTTCCCCTTACGTTTACAATTCTTCGAGGCTGCCTCATCACAATCATAGAAATCTTCAATACTGTCATTAATTTCCTCCCTTCCCAAATCAACATTGTCGTCACAGTGGTTTAAAGACCAACTATCTTCTGAGTCAGAAGAAGCAGAAACAGTAATTTGAGTTTTTGGAATACCTGAATACGGACGCGGAGGACCAAACGATTCTTTCTTCAGCACGAAAATAAATGGTGAACCATCAACCGTCACCCTTAAAGTTTCAGGAAATTTGAAGGCCATATCAATCTTCAACTTCAATCTGGCAGTATCTAAGTTCGTACCCTTGGCTGTATCATCATCCAGACAAATGAAAGTTCCCATCGATTCAGCCACACCCCTAAAGAAATCTCCATTCCAAGCGTGCGCCGACACTCCGAATAACCTGACTGAAACTTCTCTTGCGACATCCACCTCCTTATCATTCCATCTCTTAATAACAGTAAACTAATTCTTCCACCAAGAGCCTTCTTCCTCCATCAATGATTTGATAACGCATTCTTATGATTCTTTGAGCAAACAAAGATTCGCTCCTAGCAGAGAAACTTTAATCGCATATAAACCTTCCATTTCAAATTGAGTTTGTATGCTATGAGCAGACCCCGGAATCGCAATCTGACTGATATAAGCTTTTGAAAATCTCCTTCTATCTTCTTCCTTCGAGTTGAAATTTAACCAAACCTTATCTACTGACGTTGCTGTGTTAACTGAGTTATTGACCACCTCCAAGAACGTACGATTGCCCCTCGTCACATTAGAACCCAACCTGTTAATTCTGGGGAAATCCGGTCGAATCACACTTGGCTGCGCGCACGCCTCCCCCCTAACGAACCTATTCGCCAGAACCTGACCTCTTTAGAACCTATGAAGATTCACATGAATCTTCTTTCCTTCGATTATAATGTTGTCGAGCTTCACTGCCAAAAGTCTCACATCTTTAACCTCCGTGAACCTCGCGAAACCGATTTTCTTACCAAACTTGTTTCTCCTAGGTGCAATTGATACCTCCATTACCTCCCCAATGCATCCAAAGATTTCGAAGAAATTCTTCGCCTTGCAACGATCTGGAAATACCGAAAAATAAACCAAAATGAGTTTAGCCGAATCCTCCTACGACGACTTCCATCCCAACGGATAAGAGTCCCATTGAAGGGACCAGTTCTTGAACGCACGTTTCGTAGCCACTTCCCAGCCATTACCTCGGTGCGGCGGACCACCGGCCATGAGAGGAGGCCAAACCCTAAAGCCCCTTCTAATGTATGATGTTATTTTTTCTCTTCTATATATATATATATATATATATATATATATATATATATATATTACCTTTAAAAAAGTATAAAGAAGAATTTAACTTGAGACTGGGAAAACAATATATATTATCAATCAATACATAGGAAAACAATAATCACTTTTTTTGGAATTTGTGCATGCATGATGCAATGCAGGAATCTAATATTTAATTATTTGCAATGAAACTTTCATTTTAGGACAAAGTTTATGGACAAAGAAAATAGTTTTTTTTTAATAATTTCTTCAAATTACTATAAAGTGTTGGATTTAACCCAAAACCTATAGGAATTTCAACCCTATCTTGATGAACAAGAAGGGTTTTTAGTGCAACAATACCAAAGAAAAGAAGAAAATAGAAAAAGAAAAGAAATTAGAGTTCTAAGAGAATTTGGAGAAGAAGGTTGTTACCCACAAACTGTGGGATTTTTTTCTTTCTATTCACTTGCAACTGCAAACCGTGAATTACAATGTGTTGTGATGATTTACAAAAATAAGGGTTACTCCCTATTTATAGATTTAAGTTTACTTATTCTCCAAGCCAAAGCCCAAAATACCTATTTTGAAACTAAACCAAATCAAATCTAAATCAAATCTGTGTGAAACAACTGTTTTGACACACTCTTTATTCGACACTTCGACACAAAGAATTATAATTTAACATGAAGAAGTTAACCTGAGACTGGGAAAAAGCAGAAAAAAAATGCTATATAAAGTGATGAAAGTACAAAGGTTAGTGATGAAGTTTGATAAGATAATAGATTTTCTCTCAACAAGCAAATCGTTTTTTAGATAAAAAATTTGAACATCTGATACTTTTCAATTCACTTTTTTTTACTCTATCAATATATGACCATATTCTCATATTTCTTTTCATTTAAATGAAAATAAACATCACAATTCTACATGGTTCCACTTGAGTGCAATTGATCTAAACTCAGTGTGTTGATGCACATCTTGTACTCATTACTTTTTTACTCATTGTTTCACCTTTTTATGAAAATATATGTAAAGGAAAAAGGAAATATATATAACTCAAACTATTAGGCAATGTTTATAACAAAAAAAAATCATTATACTCTTTATGTCTTTTCAACATGAAACAAAACTCAATTTTCAAAAGTGGAATCAATTAAAAACAGTATCCTACTTGAGATAAAAAGAATTGAGAATACAACAAATAGTCTAGTGACTTTAAGCAAGAGAAAAAAGGGACTTATGAAAAAAGCTTATGAATTATCAACTTTGTGTGATAGTGAAGTTGCTCTCATTGTCTTCTACAGCAATGGAGCACTTCATGATTATTCAGACAACACTACAACAAAAGTAAGTTATAACATCGCACCTTAGACAGCGCTTTAATACAAAAGCGCTGCTATAAGTTAAAAACAAGGAAACTAGCCATTTAAAAAAGTAAAAGCGCAAAAAAATATAAGACCTTAGACAGCGCTTTGGTCAAAAGCGCTTTATAAGGTCTTATTAATTTTAAAAAAAAAATTAAAGGAAAATATTAGACAGCGCTTACCTTAAAAGCGCTGTCTAATGTCTTAAAAATTAAAAAAAAAAAAAATCAAAAGCGCTGTCTAAGGCCAACCTTAGAAAGCGCTTTTATGATAAGCGTTGTCTAAGGTCTAATAAAATTAAAATATATGAATAGTCAGTATTCATTTTCATATTTCCGCTCTTTCTTCTCCCCTGCATGCGAACAGAGCTCAAAACCCTTGCGAACGAAAAACCTTCACCGTCAACCGTCCTCCACCGTGTCGTCGTTCGTTGTTGCCGTCGTTGCATTGCCGTCCGTCCGTTTCTGCTCACTGCCGTCATTTTCGTTTCTGCTCATTGCCGTCGTCGTTCGTTTCTCTTTCTGCTCTTTGATACATTTCGTTCTTGCATTGCCGTTGTTACCGTCGTTAAAGGTACGTCGTTAAAATTGATGGAAATGTCCTCTGAATTTTAGAATTCAAAGCTTGTTTTTGAAGCCTCAAAATTCTAGAATTTGAGATGGTTGAGTTAATAAACAAATATAATGAACATAAACATTTCACTAAAACATAAGAAATTCAACCAGTTACGTATCAAACACTATCAAACTTGTTCATTTCTTGATTAATATGGTTGAATTAATGTTATTTTGTTGACCTTAATAAGTAGGAAAACCATGGATAAAAAATGGATGGATGCCGATCGATTGTCCAAAGAGTACGAGAATGGGGTATTGGATTTCGTTAAGTTTGCTGTTCAACACGCTGACGCTGAAGAGCTCAATCGAATAAAATGTCCTTGCTTGGGTTGTTGTTATGTGGGTAGGGTTGACGCAGATGGATTGAAATCGCATTTACTGATGAATGGAATTGACCGAAGTTATAAGTGTTGGATACATCATGGGGAGAAAATTAACGAGAATGTTGAACCGACGGGGAAAAGTAATACGACCTATGCTTCAGATGACAAAGACACGGAAACATACGATTGTGATCGAGTCGAAGAGATTGCAGAAGCAGTTGTAGAAGATCTTCATGATTGTCCTGAAATGTTTGAGAGGTTGGTAAGCGATGCAGAGAAACCGCTCTATCAAGGTTGCACTAAATTCACAAGACTGTCTGCGGTATTGAAGTTGTACAACTTAAAGGCGGGCAATGGATGGTCGGATAAAAGTTTCACAAAGTTGTTGGCCCTTTTGAGAGAAATGCTACCGGAGGATAATGTTCTTCCCAATCGAACCTATGAGGCCAAAAAAATGTTGTGTTCTATTGGCATGAGCTATGATAAGATACATGCTTGTCCAAACGATTGCGTTTTGTTTCGAAACGAATATGCATCGTTAACTGAGTGCCCTAAATGCGGTTTGTCTCGATATAAGAAAAAATTGTCTCCAGCCAAGGTCTTATGGTATTTTCCTATAATACCGAGATTTAGGCGCTTGTTTCATAGTGAAACCGATGCAAGACACCTGACTTGGCATGCAGATGAAAGAATTATTGATGGAAAGTTGCGACATCCGGCTGATTCACCACAGTGGTCGAAAATTGATAATGATTATCCTGACTTTGGAGAAGAAGCAAGAAACCTTCGCTTGGCATTATCTACTGATGGAATGAACCCGCATGGTCTTCAAAGTATCTCACATTCCACATGGCCTGTGATTCTTATGATTTATAACCTACCTCCGTCGCTATGCATGAAGCGTAAGTACATGATGTTATCTATGTTAATCTCTGGGCCTAAACAACCAGGGAATGACATAGACGTATACTTGACACCTTTGATCGAAGATTTAAAGATATTGTGGGAGAACGGTGTGGAGGTTTATGATGGATATAGGAAAGAAAGTTTCAATTTGAGGGCGATGTTGTTTGGCACAATTAATGATTTTCCAGCTTACGGGAATCTATCAGGGTACAGCATAAAAGGTGAAAAAGCGTGTCCTCTTTGTGAAGATAAAACAGTTTCGAAGCGATTGGAGTTTGGTCATAAGAATGTCTTTCTCGGTCATCGTAGATTCTTAAATGCCAAACATAACTACCGTGGGTGGAGACAAGAATTCAATGGAGACATCGAACAAGGTAGAGCTCCACCTATGTTGTCAGGTGACCAAGTTTTTAAAAAGGTGAAAGATATGCGTACTGAGTTTGGCAAACCTTTTGCACATAAGGTTGTCAAAGGTGGGTGGAAAAAGAGGTCGATATTTTTTGAATTGCCATATTGGAAGTCTTTGTATGTGAGACATTTTCTCGATGTTATGCATATTGAGAAAAATGTATTTGAAAGTGTTATTGGTACGTTACTCAATATAAAAGGAAAGACTAAGGATGGCCTTAAAGCAAGAAAAGACTTGGAAGCGATGGGGATTAGACCTGAATTAGCACCCGTGAAGAAAGGAAGACGAACATATCTACCACCTGCTGCTTTTACTCTGTCTAGAAAGGAGAAGAAAATATTGTGTAAGTTTCTGAGTGGAGTTAAAGTTCCAGAAGGATACTCTTCAGATGTCAGAAGACTTGTGTCTATGAAAGACCTCACGTTGAAGAGTTTAAAGACACACGACTGCCATGTTATAATGGAACACTTTCTACCAATAGGTATACGTTCTATTTTGCCAGTGAAAGTAAGAAGCGCCATAACTAATTTGTGTTTTTTCTTTAGGTCAATTTGTAGTAAGGTAATCGATCCCGATATCTTACCAACACTACAAAAAGAGATAGTTATTACCTTGTGTGAGCTTGAAATGTATTTTCCTCCCTCTTTTTTTGACATAATGGTACATCTAGTTGTTCATCTTGTGAAAGAGACACAGTTGTGTGGACCAGCTTATATGAGATGGATGTACCCTGCTGAACGTTATATGAAAATATTAAAAGGGTACGTGAAAAGCCGAAGTCGACCAGAGGGGTGTATTGTTGAACGATACATTGTTGAAGAAGCGGTTGAGTTTTGTACTGAATATTTGTCCAATGTTCAGTCGATTGGACTCCCTAAAGCTCATATTTTTGAAAAAAAGGATGGTAAAAAATTAATTGGAAATAAAATTGTGACAGTATCAAGGGATGAACGGGATCAAGTGCATTTGTATGTTCTGCACAATGATAATGAGGTTGAGCCATATGTTGAGATGCACAAGGATGTACTCCGAAGGTTAAATCAGAACAGAAATGAAAATTGGATAGTACGAGAGCACAATCAAAGTTTCATACAATGGTTAAAGGATCATATTTATTCGAAGCGCTCTTCAGATCCTGCTTCAGTAAAAGAAAGGTTGAGATGTTTGGCATATGGTCCAAGTTTGCATGTGTATTCTCATAGCGCATACACAATTAATGGATACACATTTTATACCAAAGACCAAGACGATAAAAGTACTATGCAAAATAGTGGTGTCACTGTCCTAGCTGAAGCAATGCACATATCAAGTATGAAGGACTTAAACCCCAAATATGAAAATCTGTCATATTTTGGAGTTATTGAGCACATTTGGGTGTTTGATTACGAGAAGTTTCAGATTCCAATCTTTGGTTGCAACTGGGTAAATAGTAGTGGCATACGAATGGATAAGTCTGGATTTTTGCAAGTGGATCTTAATAGGGTGGGGTACAAAGATGAGCCTTTTATTCTAGCATCTCAAGCTAGACAAGTGTTCTATGTCACTGACCCGACGACTACGAAATGGTCTATAGTGCTTCTATCTAACAAAGTGGTTGATGATAGCGGTGTAGATCAATGTGATATTGATGTTGAGAATGAGTCATGCATTAGACGGAATGAGTTGAATACAAATGATCAAGATGAGGATCTTATAGCGGATGAGTCATATATCAGAAATGACCATAACGAGGGAATTTGGATCCATTCATCCGTCCGCATTGCTAAGACACAAGTAATTCATATTCCAACCAAGAAAAGAAAGAGATGTTAGTGAAAGAGGTAAAATTTGTTATATACTTGATTTCTTTATTATATTTGTTATATATTATGTCATATTTGTTATATATTAGTGAAAGAGCATTTTATTTTCATTTTTTACATGGTAATGTTATTTAGACTCCAACAAGATCCAAAACAAAGGATAAGCGGATTCCGGAGCATACCGAGTCCGTTGTTTCAAAAAAACAGGTACATCACAATTATATGATATTTATGCATAGAAAATGTTAAATTGGATATCTTATACTTCATCTAACAAATTATATGATATATAGCTGTTAATCTTACACTTGTTTAATCTTACAGTGGACATTGGTTGTTGGTTGCAATTAACCACAGCGGAGAGTCAACCCCATTATTACATGGAATTATGTGAAGGTATATTAATTATCACATGTTTTATTATATTAGTGATGCTACTTGATAAAACTTAGGATTTATCCATATTTTCTTTTAATTGAATTACAATCTTTGTGTTTTCAGGACCTATAATGTAGATTTGAAGCAATGCTTTGGTTGAATGCAAAAGTATTAGTATAAGTAATATGTGCATTTGTAGAAAAAATGTAATGATTTGTAATTATAAATAGGTGTATATATAATTTTGGTTTGTAATTTTAAATATATATATTGGTTTGAATTGCCAATTGTTTTGCATATATAATTTTGGTGTAAATTGCCAATTTCTGAAAAAAATTGCTGCTTGAAAAACAGGTAAAATTCTGGTTGAAAAAACCTGGTAAAAATTGTGGTTTAAAAAATTTTATATAAAATTTTTCGTATACCTTAGACAGCGCTTCTGGAGAAAGCGCTGTCTAAGGTAGAGATTAGACAGCGCTTTTTACAAAAGCGCTGTCTAAGGTAGGGCTTAGAAAGCGCTTTTGACAAAAGCGCTGTCTAAGGTATACCTAGAAAAATTCAAAAAGGTTGACCTTAGACAGCGCTTTCACCAAAACCGCTGTCTAAGGTATACCAAAAAAATGTCAAAAAAGGTGAGGCTTAGAAAGCGCTTTTTCCAAAAGCGATGTCTAAGGTGTACCTTATAATGTCAAAAAGCGCTGTCTAAAGGTACCATAGACAGCGCTTTTCATTAAATAGACCCCCCTTTAGACAGCGCTTTTGGTATTACCCAAAGCGCTGTCTAAACCTATAGCAGCGCAGGTTTATACAGCGCTTAAAAGCGCTGTCTAAGGGCAAAAAAAGCGCTGTCTAAGGTCTTTTTTGTGGTAGTGCAACAAGTTTATATATATATATATATATATATATATATATATATATATATATATATATAGCATGACTTTTTATTTTTATTTTTCTCTTTAAGTTCCACGTAGAGTTGAACTGGTTATAAATAGAATTTGTTATAAAATTGTTAGTTAATGATTATATTACATTTATTAGTAAGATATTCGTTTTTCCGCACGGATAAATTTATTTGATATTGTATATAATATATTTGTTCTGGATCGGGCAGAGCTTCCTGCCCTTAAGGGACAGGCCCAATCCATCATAATTGGCGAACAGACCCAATATGCTCAATATAGCCGTTGGGCATAATATGGTCGTTGGGCGTGTCCCCTTCACGCGCAGAGTAGTTCACGCGACCAACTGCCTCCCCGGATATCATGGAAACAGTTAGAAAGACCACGTGCATTGCCCTCCATCTGGCAATACCTCATTGGCCGATCAGGCACTTTGCTCGCCAACAATCTCCCTATAAAAACCCCCTCGCTTGAGAGGGGCATGTATCACAAATCATATACTTGACCTTTCTTACTTACTTTCACCCTTTCTTTTGTCCAAATACTTACTTTGGCATCGGAGTACCTTGCAGGTACCTCCACCATTTTTTCCTCTCCTACGAGCATCCACTCTTGTCCTACACGAAGGCCGCGACGATCTCCTTCTGGTCCTCTCCGATCAGTGGCACCGTCTGTGGGAATCCAGCTTCCCCGTCTTTCACCAAGATTCTCCCTTGTTCAACAAAGACCAAAGCTTCATCTTTTCTAATCCCATATCATCATGACTTTCATCAAGAGTGACATCCACCAAGAACCTGTGGCCACCGCAGCCAACGTCGACAAGGATACTTTCGTCGGGAACATCCCGTCCGAAAACGTCCAGCACAACGGTGGACCGGCTTCCCCAAAGCCCAACGAACAAAGACCACGAGCACAAGCCGTGGAACTTTCCTTCGAACCCATTCCGGTTCCTCAAGGCGCTGATCCAACCACCGCGGCGCTCATCGCCTCTTTGAACAATTCCAATCGTTTTATCCTCCAGCAGGGAGAAAAAATCAGTGCCCTCGAGCACGCCCTTCAAGAGCATCACACCTCGGAGACACTGAACCTCTCCCCGCCTCCGCGAATTCACTCAAAGCGGAGACGTGATAGTCCTTCCCCGGTCAAAGAACGTTCAAGATCAGGGAGCCCAACACCCGATCTTGCTCGCCGACATCGTCGTTCTCCTAGGAAAACTAGGCATTCCCCTGTTTCCAAAAGGCATCAACATTCTGACAAGTACGAGCATAGGCATACCCGCGGACACTCTCCTCGCCGCAGCCAAAGCCGCGACCACAGTCTTTCTCTGTCATTCTCTCACAGCTCTAGCAGTGACGACGAAGCTCAAGGCCCATTCACGAGAAACATTGTGGACACCCGGATCCCCCGCGGGTTAGAGAAACCTCCCACACTGGCTATGTACGATGGCACGTCAGATCCTCACGAGCACCTGGAGAACATCGAAGCTATGCTCCAGTACCATGGTGTCTCCGGAGCCATCAGGTGCAAAATATTTCCCATCACCTTGAGGAAGGGTGCGATGACATGGTTCAAAAGACTCTCTCGAGGATTCATCTCCTCCTGGCGCGAGCTCAAAGGTCAATTCACCCGCCATTTCACAGACTCTCGACGACATCCGAAGACGGAGGAAACGTTGGAAGTGATCATACAAGGCAGGGAAGAACCTCTGCGGGCTTACATCGAGAGATTTAATAAAGAGGCAGTGGAAGTCATAACTTCCGATCACATGAAGAAGTACCTCCTCGAGAAGGGACTCTGACCAAAGAGCGACTTCCGCAAAGCTGTCAGGATCGAAGCTCCTCGAACGCTGACAGAGCTTCTTCACATGGCCAAAGATTACATCCGCTACGAGGAAAAGAAAGCCGCATACCGCGCCCGTGACGCAAGAGACCGTGAAGCACCCCGAGCGTCAAAAAAAGACGAGGCAGAATCATCCAAGCAGGGGAAAGAGAGGAGGTACGATGAGCGTCCTCACGAAAGCAAAGGGCCGGCTGGCCGGTTTACGGAGTACACCGTACTCACGACCTCGCGAGAACACATTCTCTCCGACTGCATCAACACCGAATTCAAACAAGGGGGTGTCAGGTTCCCTAAACCGACCACGTCCAAAGGAAACGTCGACAAAAGCAAATACTGTCGTTTCCACTGTAGTCACACCACGTGACAGAAGACTGCGTACACCTTAAGGACGCTATAGAGATCCTCATCAAAGAGGGTCACCTGAAGCAATATGTGAAGAAGGGAGAGTCCTCCCGACGAGACACATCTGATCCGAAGAAAGAAGTAGAATCAGCCTCCTCTAGTCCTCCCCCGCAGGTCGCAATGGCTATCAGCCGACCAGAGGACTTCGTCATTCCTGATCACCTCGACCCGACTTCCCAGGCATTCGTACACAGCACCTGGGAAGCCTTCCCTATGACCATGGTTATCTCATGCGGGGGGTACCATGAGCTCACGATAGGATCCATCAAACGAAAGTTTGAACAACTGATAGACAGTAGCCCCGAGCAGTTGTACTCGATCGACAAGGGTAAAGGGCGCTCGCAGCCGATCACGTTCTACAGAGAAGAACTCCCCGGAGGATCGCCGAATTCCCACATTCCTCTGCTGATCAGGGCCAAATTATCATCTACCGATGTGCAGAGAATCCTGGTCGACCAGGGCAGTTCCGTGGACATCATGTATTCCAGCCTGTTCTGCGCGTTGAAGCTGAATAAGTCCAACCTCTCACCGTACGTGGGATCAGATCTCCAAGGATTCAACGGGGCAACAGCCCGACCTTGGGGTTACGTGGAGATACCAGTCACGTTTGGCGAGGAAGAGGCATCCCGGACAATCAAAACGCAGTTCTTAGTCATTGATTACCCTTCGCTCTATCAGTGTATCCTTGGCAGACCAGCTCTTGCCGAACTCGTTGCGGTCCCCTCTACGGTCCACCTCAAGCTCAAGTACTACACCGAGAAAGGACACGTCGCAACTCTTCATGGTGACATCGAGGCTGCTCGCAGATGCTTTGAAGCCGCCACAAAAGGACAGAGTCAGATCGCGACAACGACAAAGTCGGCGAAGCGCACTAGAGAAGACGAGGTCCTAGCTGAAGATGGCCGGCCAGAGAAAAATCCCACTCTTCCCTTGCATGCCATCGACCTCGATAGCAGACTTCCTGAAGACGGAGATGAGGACCATGGCGAAGCCAAAAATCCAGGAGTAACAAGCTCCCCGTCCCCTGCACTTCTGCGACCAGTTCCGGATGGGGAATTCGAGATCATCACCTTCAGCAACAACCCTGACAGGGGAGTAAAAATAGGCGCTGGTCTCCCCGAAGAGGTAAAGGAAGAATTGAAGAAATTCCTTGACGACAACGCCGACCTGTTCGCCTGGAGTGCAGCAGATATGTCCGGCCTTGATCCAGAAACTGCATGTCACCACTTGACAATCAATCCAGCTGCCCGCGCCATTGCCCAACGAAGAAGGAAACAATTTGAGGAAAAGGCACAGGCTGCCGAAAAACTTGTACAAGACCTCTTAGAGGCAAAATTTATTTCCGGGGCCAGGTATACGACCTGGCTCTCAAATATTGTACTTGTAAGGAAAAATAATGGAAAGTGGCGCATGTGCATTGACTACACTGATCTCAATCGGGCTTGCCCGAAAGACGCTTATCCACTGCCGAGCATAGATAAACTCGTAGATAATTTCGCAGGTTTCAAGCTCTTGTCCTTCATGGACGCTTATTCGGGATACAATCAAATCCTAATGGCAGACGAGGACAAGAGATGCACGACATTCATGACCTCCTCGGGGAATTATTACTATAATGTAATGCCCTTTGGACTAAAGAATGCCGGGGCCACATACCAACGCATGATGAACAAAGTCTTCCGATCAGAAATCGGTGACATGCTCGAAGTATATATGGATGATATGATCGTGAAATCCCAAGAGGAATCCGACTATACCACCCACTTACGCAAGGTATTCGACCAAGCTCGAAAATGTAAAATGCGTTTTAATCCAGAAAAATGCACCTTCGGTGTGCGAGCAGGAAAATTCCTCGGGTTTTACCTCACCGAAAGAGGAATAGAAGCAAACCCGGACAAATGCCGAGCACTCGTGGAATTCCCCACCCCGCGGTCGAAGAAGGCGATACAATCTCTCAACGGGATGCTCGCGTCCCTTGCTCGCTTCATGAGCAAGTCCGCCCAGCACGCCCTGCCCTTTTTCAAATTACTCAGAAAGGAGGCAAATTTCGAGTGGACGGACGAGTGCGAGTAGGCCCTTGCCCATTTCAAACAAGCTCTGTCCGAGCCACCAGTATTGTCCCGACCAGACCGCGGGGAAACCATATACCTGTATCTCTCCGTGGCCAACGAAGCAGTAAGTGTAGCACTTATTCGCGAAACTACTGATGGGCAGAAACCCATCTATTTCACCAGTAAAGCCCTACAAGGACCCGAAGTCAGGTACACGCAAATAGAACGGGTGGCCCTTGCTCTCATAATTGCCGCGAGGAGACTCAGATATTACTTCCTGGCGCACACTATCGTCGTCAGAACCGACCAACCAATTAGGCAGCTGTTAAGCCGACCAGATATGGCGGGTAGGATGCTAAAATGGTCCCTTGAACTGGCCGAGTTCGACATTCACTACGAAGGGAGAAAAACCCTCAAGGCACAGGTCCTAGCTGACTTCGTGGCAGAGATGACTCCGGAACCGTTCCCTCCAGGAGGGACACAGGAGTGGATCATTTACGTGGATGGCGCGTCAAGCCCCTCGGGCAGCGGAGCAGGAATTATCCTCGAAAACGAGGAAGGGACCCTGATCGAAGTGACCCTGGTCCTCTCCTTCAAAACATCCAACAATCAAGCCGAGTATGAAGCCTTCCTCGCAGGATTACGACTGGCCAAAGACGTCGGCGCGAGGAAAATAAAAATCTGCACTGATTCCCAGCTCGTGGCGTCCCAAGTACGAGGAGAGTTCCAAGCAAAGAACGACCAACTAGTCGAATACTTGGCCGTGGTGAAAGAAAAAATGACGGAGTTTGAAGCATGGGAAGTTCAGCACGTCCCGCGCGAACAGAATACCCGAGCAGACATCCTCTCTAAATTAGCCAGCACCAGGAAAAAAGGTGGAAACAAATCCATCATACAAGAAATACTGGCTAGCCCGAGCATTATAAAGCCCGACCTGCTAGATATTAACGTCATCGGAGAGCCCCATTGTTGGATAACCCTGGTATATAATTATCTCACCAAAGGGGAACTTCCCGAAGACAGTAAGGAGGCCAGTGTGACTAACTGACGAGCCTGCTCGTACGTACTAGTCGAGGACAAGTTATATCGACGAGGATTTTCCATCCCCTGTTGAAATGTGTCGACGAGGCCCAGGTCCCCAAAATATTACAAGAAATCCATGAGGGCATCAACGCACAACACCTAGGGGGAAAATCCCTGGCTCGAAAAGCTTTGCGCGCAGGATATTACTGGCCAACCATGCAGCACGACGCCAAAGAACATGTACAAAAATGTGACCGTTGCCAGCGCCACGGGGACATGCATTTGGCACCACCCAACGAGTTGAAGACCCTCTCATCACCGGGGCCCTTCGCCTGGTGGGGGATGGACATCCTAGGCCCCTTCACAATGGGATCTTATCAAAATAAATTCCTAATCGTGGCCGTTGACTATTTCAAAAAATGGATTGAGGCCGAAGCGCTCGCCAAGATCACAGCCTTCAACATACTGCGTTTCTACAAAAGAAACGTCCTCGCCAGATTCGGGGTACCCCAGGCCCTCGTAACCGACAACGGAACCCAATTCACAAACAGAAAATTCCAAGACTTTGTCGCCAAATTGGGAACGAAACAACACTTTACTTCGGTCGAGCATCCCCAAACCAACGGTCAAGCGGAGGCCGCGAACAGAGTAATCCTACGCGGATTGAAGCGAAGGCTAGGCGAGGCCAAGAAAAGGTGGGTCGAGGAGCTCCACAGCGTCCTTTGGGCGTACAGGACAACACCTCACTCCACCACCGGGGAAACCCCTTTTCGACTAGCATATGGAATAGAGGCGGTGATACCGGTGGAGATAAGGGAGCCCTCCAGAAGGACAGAAGCTCCCCTTGACGAAGAAATGAATGATGAGGCTCTACCCGAGGAGCTCGATCTGGTCGAAGAAATAAGATCAGGGGCTGCCCTCCACGAGGCCACATTAAAGCAACAAATAACGTTGCGACATGACGCCAGAGTCATAAAGCGCGACTTCCCCGTAGGCAGTCTAGTCCTGCGCAGAAACCAGAAGGATTCTCGCGAAGGGAAACTGGCAGCGAACTGGGAAGGACCTTATAGGGTCAAGTCCAAAACGGGAACGGGAGCATACTACTTGGAAACACTAGACGAAAAACAACTTGCTCGACCTTGGAATGCTGAAAAACTCAAGCAGTATTATAGCTAAGTCCTTAACCACGAGGATAGACAAGTCGCCGACATAACCACCCCAAAACGGGGAGATCTGCGCGACCATCGTATCATGCCCTGGTGAAGCATGACACGCATTACAATGCCGGCCAGCTTCTGCTCATGGTACGAGCAGAACCTGCGCACAACGGGGATACCTCAACCGAGCTCCGCCGTTGTCGCACCATTCAGGTAGGACACCCAACTCGCGATGGGAATAGTCCAAGCCTATGAGATTAGTACCTCAAACAAAGTCCTAGCCTCATTATGGGTAGAACCACTTCGCCCTCCTCGGTAGGTTTCACGCCTTGCCGAGCACACACACATACACATAAACAAAAAAGAGCAAAAGTCCATGATAAAACATTCACAAAATCCAAGTATATTAAAATACCGGGCATGACCGGGTAATGTCGTAAATACAAAAAAGGGACAGCATCCATACAAATTGATAAGGGCACGCAAGCCCACAAAACATGCTAAAAACAACAAAGTCCTATTCGGTGACTTCACTCTCCTCTTCGGCAGGAACAACCTGACCGTCCACCACCTTGTTAAACAAACCCATCCCGTCAGTTAGGAGCTGCACGTCGGAGTTGAGGGCCACCATCTGCTCTTTTGTCGCACTGAAGTCGAACTCAGCTGCTTTCAGGTTGTCCTCGCCAAGGATTCTAATCCTCCCGATCAAGTCAGTCCGCGACTTTAGGGACTTCTCGTCGTCATTTTCATCCGGGACAGCTGAAGTCAAGCCTTCCAATTCAGCGATCCTCGCCTGCAGCCTCTTCTTCTCCTCGTCAGCCTTAAGCGTATCTAACTTAAGCTGAGTCACCTCCGCCTGAAGCAACACTTTGGCCTCCTGGTGACCTTCAAACTATTTTAAGTCGTTAAAGAACTTGTTGTTCTCCGTCTCCAGCTTGGCAATTCTGTTCTTAGACGTCACGAGGCTCGCCCGAGTAGCTGCTTCATCGTCGGCGAGGACAAGGGCAGGTTCAAGGACCCTAAACATGTCTGCCGCGTCCTGGCACAACTGCTTTCTCCTCACTTTAGAATTGGCATTCAGAATAGCCACGGCTTCAGAATCATGGACATCTATCGAGTCCCCTTCAGCGAACAAATCCTGGCGCGTGTAGCAGGCGGGCAGGACAAGATGACCGGCACCGGACCCCCCCGGACCAGCGGCCATAGAAGTCTCCGCGGTATCTCTCTTCCTTTTATGGGAAGCCTCTGGGGTCAGCGGCGTCGAGGCTCTCTCCGGGATGGGGGTAGGTGCAGCAGCAAAACTCTCCATCACTGTATGCTTGGGCACCCCGGTCTTGGCACCTGTGGTCGCTTTCTTGTGAACCTTCGCCGCCTGCGACATCATCAGACGCTCTCGCATGTCAACCATCATACCTACGAACACACATAACAAGTCAGGACCAAAAGAATTTAAAGAGATAAAACTAAACAGTGGAGCATACCAAGCAAGGTCATCACATCATCGTCGTTATCACACCCGAGGAGAGCTTTGACGTTGATATATCTAGCTGCTCGGGCGGGCCCATCATCCCCAACCAACTCTTTCCCGCCCCGATCAACGACGAAGGCCGGAGTAAAGCTCTCCACGTAAGCGTGGAGGATCCTATACGACTCCTTATCCGTCGGGAAAAGCTGCTCGTGCTTCACCAGGAACTGGTCCATTATGCACTTAAAATGGGTATAGACCCATTCCAAAGGAAAGAGGAAGACGACACCATCCCTCTCCCGACCATCCACCACCACCTTCTCAATGGTCGAGATGCTCCTCTTTACCTCCTCGGTAATAGGCTTCACGATCAGAAACCTATCCTTGAAATTGCGTATTGAATCAGAATACGGCCAGAACAACCTACTCTGTTGTTTAAATGAAACCCAACTCTGTTTCGTCCCCGTCGTGCTCTTTTGGATTTGGAAAAGGCAGAAGAAGAGATCCGTGGTCGCCCCGATATTAAGGTAACAACACACTAACTCAAAAGCCCGGATAAAAGCCAAGGCGTTGGGATGAAGCTGAGACGGGCACAAGGCCAGGTGAGTGAACAGGGAGGCTTGGAAGTCAGTGAAAGGGAGACGCATCTTGGCCTCCGTGAAAGCGAACTCGTACTTAGGGAAGCGCAATCCCGGGTACGAGGAACAGATTCTATCATACTCCCCGAGGCGAAATGCTTTCCATGCCCGTGGAGCGTCTTCGTCACGTCTCTCCAACAAGTCGAAGTCTCGTATCTCCTCGGCGGAGAAAGTTGATTGAAATGACAAAGGCTCATGTGCGAGCTAGTCAAGGTCCCCTCCTGCGACCTTAATATTTGAGTAATCGGCGGACACACTGGGCCCCTCTTGTGTTTCCTGCGTGGCGGGCACAACTTCACCCTGGGGTTCAGCCATTTTTACCTGAAAAGCAGAGGAAGATAAGTGAATTCGACATCCGAGATCAAATCCACCCTTCCACCACTAATCAAGTGAAAGGGCGTTGACAAATCCGAGGACAACCGCGTGCCCGTATAAATTACCTACCAATCGCTAGGAGAGGTCTCCGCGACCAGAACTCGCAGATATCCATACGGAAACGCATGTTCGTCTCAAAATCATGTTAAAGTTCCGAATAGGCCTAGTGCCCGACTACAAACAAAATTCTACACCTAACCAGATTCTATAAGGATCTACACTAACAATTCCTACAAAATCCTAGAAAATCCTGAAAATCATATTCTTCACAAATTTCCAGAAATTCATGTGTTCATCGAAGAACACATGAAGTTCATCCGGAAAACCCATAAAAATATGCAGAAAGGAAAGAACGAACTTACAAGAAAAAGAAGAAGTTGACGGTGGCGAAGAGAAGCTCCGGCGAAGGACTGATTACAGAGCGAATAAGAGCAAGGAGTAAAAAACTTGTGAAAATTATGAAAATGAAACCTTCCCCCACCGTTTTATAACCATTTGATCGTGGGGAATCGCGAAGGTCATCATAGCCTATGCGCCCCTAGGACTGACTAAGGCCATAAATGCCCAACACGTGTCACAAGATCTCTTCGCCTGGTTTAGTGCAGAAAATACTCTAGCCCTTGGCTCCCACGAGCAAGTCTCCTCGTCAAAATAAACACGTCCGTGCAGGCTGCTCGCCAAAAACGTCCACTTTTCCAAGAACGCTGCTAACCCTGGTCGACATTTCACGCTAGTATCTAACGACCACACCTGGTCGGGCACAAACGGAGCATTCCACGCGAGCAACCACCTCCCCGACAGTACGGTCAAAGTCACAACTATCTAAAGTCATTACTCTCCAACAGAGCAACGACTTGGGGGGCTCCTGTTCTGGACAGGGCAGAGCTTCCTGCCCTTAAGGGCCAGGCCCAATCCATCATAATTGGCGAACAGGCCCAATATGCTCAATATAGCCGTTGGGCATAATATGGCCGTTGGGCGTGTCCCCTTCACGCGCAGAGTAGTTCACACGACCAACTGCCTCCCCGGATATCATGGAAACAGTTAGAAAGACCACGCTCGTTGCCCTCCATCTGGCAATACCTCATTGGTCGATCAGGCGCTTTGCTCGCCAACAATCTCCCTATAAAAACCCCATCGCTTGAGAGGGGCAGGTATCACAAATCATATACTTGACCTTTCTTACTTACTTTCCCCCTTTCTTTTGACCAAATACTTACTTTGGCATCGGAGTACCTTGCAGGTACCTCCACCCTTTTTTCCTCTCCTACGAGCATCCACTCTTGTCCTACACGAAGGCCGCGACGATCTTCTTCTGGTCCTCTCCGATCAATATTTAAATGCAACTATAAATATAAAATAATAAATTTAATTCAATAATAAGGAATGATCATATAAATTTAATTATATTATAATAATTATATAAGAAAATTTGGTTACACAAATATGATTCTATAAAATTTGGATATTATATTTGGTTACACAAATATGATTCAAATAAGTCACTTATTGTGGGATGAAGGAGTAAATTGATATCTATATTTTTTAGTAACGAGGTATTTGAAATCATGAAAAATACTAAATTCTCTAATGAATAACTTGAATGCATGCACATGAAAAGTACCATTCAATGATATCATAATCAACATGTTCATCCTTATTACATTACCATCTTTCCATTTCCAATTAAAGACTCAATTTAGTCTCGAAAATATTAATCTCTTTAATTTGATCCTTAAAGTATATTAAAATATTAGATGATTTTTTAAGTTATTATTTCATCCTTCAATTTAATCCTTTCGTTAATCACTTAATTAAGTGTCAAGTTGACACCCCTTTCTTTCCTTTGTGTAAAGAATTAGACAACAAGGTATAGAGATTTTTCAATAACACAATGCTTGCATTAGAAAAGCAAAACATTGAATTGGATGTCTATGCACATTTTCTCGTAAAAGAGGAGTGATTCAATATTGGATTAGAAATGTCAACATCATCAAATAGTAGAAATGTCAACATCTTTAAATAGTAGAAATGTCAACTCGGTAAGAAAACATGCTGGCATCAGGACTAATTTTTTCACAGTAGTCTATGTAGCATGCTTTTGGATCAAATACATGTACAAATTGTATTAAATAATAAAATCTCATCCAGAAGATAATAGTGGCAGTACAAAACAATAGTTAGGACGTAAGACAGGTCTAGGACGTGAGTCAGGTCAGCGAAAAGAGTATCATGATAAAATGGAAGAGGAGATGATTGTGAAGGAAAAGTGAGGAGATACTATAAAGAAAAGAAAAAACTGGAGGATAGCATCCTCACTCTGTAGCCTAAGATTTATGTCGTTGAAGAAGAAAAAATTTGTTTGATAAATCATTTTCATATTTATAATTTTGAAAACAATTTTTTTTATCATGAAAACTAAAGATGCAAAACACCTTTGAGAGTTACTTTCCTTTCCAATTTTGTGTTTTGATAAGTATATTAAAAAAAATGGAGAAGTTTTAAAACACATAATAACATATCTTGTTGACTTAAAGAATTATAAATAAACACTACTTTTTGTGTTACAATCATATTTGCATGCCTATGCCTCTCTTATATTATTACTTACAGAGAAACATTTTTACTATACCTAACTTAATATAATCTTTCCTTTATCCTTACTGTCATGATAAACTTGGATAACCTTTCCTTTAACCTGTCCAAGCAAACAAAACCATGATCAATAAGAGATTAATAAATGAATATAGATATAACTTGTATAGTTGAGTTGGTCAATAAGAGATCAATCAATGAATCTAAATATAGTTTTTATAGTTGGAAGAATGTAGGCTTTTATATCAGTATCAGCCAAAATAAGTAACAGTGAAGACTTTGACAGTGTTTGACACAAGAGCCTACGATTATTCAGTACAAATGATTGCTAGTTTTGCTCAGAACTAATTACCAAAATCTTGTTGTTTTTGGACTTGAAGTTTGAACGTTGTATAGGTTATTTAATTCTCTAAAACATGTTGTTGACATAGTTGGAACAAATCTAAATCTAAACATCAAAGTTACTTTACTCCATGCCATCTTTCAAAAGGGACAAACACCTTTTCATTCGGTGCAATTTACATGAAATTATCGTGTGATCAAGAGAGGATCATGGCCTTGTTGCACTACACAAACCATGCCTTCATTTTGAACCAAATTCTGAACTAAGATCCTAACCATGTACCAAGTACAGCCTACTAATTTTTTCATCAATTTTCAAGGTATACTTTGCCCAAAAAACCGTGAAAGTGAAGCCAAGTACCAATTGTGATGTACTTGATAGTTGACATAGAAAAAGTAAAGCTATACACCATCGTATAAAGCTTTCTTGTACCACAGCTCTCTTGGTTCTTGATCATTTCTGCCTCTGACTTGAACCCTAACATAAGCAACAAGAAAGGTTTCACTTGGCTCAAGACTGAAGAGTAGAGGCCATGCGTGTAGGTTTCCATCTAGCCATTTTTTTCCCCTTAGACAATACAAATAACCTTTGTGTCTTCATAAAAGAACTCTCCCTGCTCTGGCTATATAAAGGAGTCCATCCCCTTGTTTCAAACACACAGAAACATTATCTCATACATACACAACATATCACTAAAAGATAAGAGAGAACTTGTGAGAGCTCGTGAGAACCAAGAGCAAACAAAAAGCTGCACATTTCACTCAGAATCTTGCATATCGTCATCTTTGAAAGGAAGAAGTCAAGCTGGTTGGATCCTCAAGCTCCTGGATTAAAAGAGGCAGTGGACTTTCTCCACTTAGTAAGTTCTTTTCCTTCATGTTCATGATCTCATGATGAAGTTTAAATGCTTATAGGTACCCTTATGATGTCCATACTGTGCATTTGTGTTAGTTCGGAATGATAACATGACTGGTTATTTGAGTTTGTGTTGGTGTATTATTATTTAGTTAGTTTTTGTTAGCTTGAATGCATGAATTTCACATATGTTTTATCCCTGATGAGGTCCTTGTTTTGAGTTACAAAGGGTTCGATGTTGTTCTACCCTTCGAATACTACACATTGCTGTTTTACTTCATTGATTTTGGGTGAGAGTTGAGTTTGGAAATGATTGAGAAAGTGGAGAAGAAGCCATGGTATTTCTTCTGGTTTTCACGAGTGGATTTCATGAAGGGTTTGCGTTGCATGGAGAAGATAATGCGTGGCAGTGTAGGATAGGCTGGGTAGAGTTTTGTCGTTTAGTCACTTAAGTGACTAAGTGACCAGTTGATACGATTGTTCACATGATTTATTTGTACATGGATTTGTAATGAATATTTGGCTGAAAAAGTGTTTCTTTGGACATGGGCCTTCGCCCTAATCACTAATAGCACCTCCCTGCTTGAAAGCCCATGCGCGTGTGAGGCTTAACCTGGTTTATTTTGGGTTTACTAGTGCACCCTCCCTATTTTATCCTAGTTCACCATATTTTATTTTAATTTCATTTTCAATTTTATCTTATTAAAAATAGTTTCTTTTAAATAAAAATTCTAAGAAAATTCATGCTAACCTTTTGAGGTTTAATTTAATTTTCTAAAGTTTTTATTTTTATTTTTATTTTATGTTAATATTTATTTCTGATTTTATAAAATTAGGAGTAATTGTTAATCTAGTTTGTGAACTTTTTTTAAAATAACCACTTCTCTTTATCTTTTTGGTTTTATTTTTTAGGGTGTCTTAGGACACATTATGAGGTTGTTTTGAGGCTAATTATTGACCTTGAATGAGGTCTTTTGATTAGGTTTAATTGCTTTATTTAAACCCTCGATTCTTAGGCTCGATGCCTTTGGTACTTCACCTTGAAGTTTGGTTTTGAAAAGGATATTTTGCTTATCTTTGCATGACACTCCACACACACATTATTAAATGTTTTAAATTTAGTTTAGGCTTTGGTTTTGGATTTGTCTATCCATTTTTCTAATTTTGAACACCTCACTAATGTACTCCTCATTTCACCTATGTTTTCAATTTGGTTTTGACCTAGTGGCACTTCTTAAAGTGTCTTGTAAATTGAATATGTGTTGATTTATGATTTGAAAAGCTTGTTTCACTTCTGACTTCATGGTTCAAGAATGCTTTGTCTTGTCTATTTGAGCACTTATTCATGTTTTGAGTTGTTGTGCATCATTTCATTATGATTTGTCATACTTAATCTTGCTCATACCTAAAGGTGATTCACATGGAGTTTTACCTTGACATTTTGATGTTATATATGTGACTTGTGCTTGATTAATGCTATTGCCCTTCTTGGATGTTTATCCTACTTAAGTTCTTTAACTTTTACCTCATACTTTAAATCCCCCTTCAATACTTGTGTTCACAAGTAGTTGTCTTCCCTTCCTTCCAAAGGAAAGTCTCTCTATTGACCTCAAAGTCATAGATAGATCATTACCCTCTTGGTCTCATTAGAGCCATCCCTTATCCTATTTAGGATCAACCCATAGCCTCATAAGAGCCTTCCTTTCTCTTTGACCTAGTTTTAGGTTAGGGTTTTGAACCCTATGTGAGTAGTATCCTCATAGATACTTACTTCTCCCCTTCAGCCTCATGAGAGCCATTCAACCCCTTAAAAACTTAGAACTAGGATATAGTTATTAAACTCTATGTGATTCTCATCACCATGGGTATTCACTTACCCCTACAACTTAGACATAGAGAGTTCTTTAACTCTATATGAGTGTCATACTCATTCCCCTTGGAACTTTGACCATAGGCAATGGTTCCTCACCCTTAGTGAGGTGAACTATGAATGCTCTGATTCCGTCCTTATTAGGATACGTAGGCACGAGATGCGACGTCTTGGCGAGCATACTTAGTATATACCCTTATGTCTTTACCTCCACCATTAGGTCTTTACCTTTAGCTTTGTTCTTTACCATAGGTCTTTACCTTAGCCCTAGATAGTTCCCTTAACAAGCAAACAAATATAACACAAATACAAACAAGAGATTCCTGTAGAGTACTACAGATATCTAGGATGCTAACACCTTCCCTAGGTATAACCAACCCCCGAACCTTAGATCTCTTAGTTGTGTCTTTACATAGCGTAATTAGGGTTTTCTTCGATCTTTACCCTTTCCTTTGGATAAATCAAAGTTCGGTGGTGAACTTCATGTTTTGTGATTCAAACTAATTAATAGCTTGACATCCGATTCTCACCGCAATAATGATGAAACTTAATAAACATTATGTCACCCCCGAGGACTGGTCATAAACTCATCTGATTCAATTACATGAATATCACAACAATTCCACTGCAAGATAGTGTGACAAATGAAAATCAGAACTCAGAGCCATATCACAACAACCTTATGAATAATTGTGGTATTAGGCAAAAAAGTTACATATTAGTGTACACTAATTTTACAGTAAAATAACAGTGTACCGAAGAAATGGACATATAGTTTGAAATATATAACAAAGCATATATAACAAAATGAAATCAAGACAGTAGACTAATGATCAAACATAGTAATCATCTTAAAGAAAATAGTAAAAGGTATATTTTTCTTTATTGTCAGCTCAAGCAAGTCCAACAATCACAACTCCTCCTGATATTACAGAAAAAAGGGTTAAGCTTCAATCACAATAACACAATCGATAAATGGAAGTGAAGAAGCACATCATATGTGTGAAAATGTAGAATCAAACCAAATGAAATATCTGAAATCATCTGAAAATGTAGAACTTGATTTTAACCAATCATTTTCGAGAATGAATCATCAAAATCAAAAGAAAAATCAGATGAACATAGTAAATACAAAATCTGAGTAAATACATGTTTTCTATGTCAGTTTATTGTCTCCTAACATAAGGTTAATTTATACTACTTTAATTTTGGTTTAAAATTTCAGACTAAAACATTTACCATTTTACATGGTTTGCTAACTATACATAAAGTAAACTTGTATTTAGTCATTCTTTCTATTTGCTTGATAACTTTGTTTGCCTTTTTACTTGTGCAGACATTTTGTGCAATTATTCATTCCTTGTACTTTGCTTTCTAAATATAACTTCTTGTGCAATTCTAACCTGTTGGTATAATCAAGTTCAAAACTAAGTCCATGCTTTATCATTTATTTATTCATGTAGCTGTACTGATAACGACAAGCATAAAAAGAGAGAATTTTGTTTTGTTAAACATTTAATAATTTTTCATGTTTTAGTAAGTGTAATTTTTTTTGGAAACATGAATGAAGTAAGAAAGCTGAATAAAATAGTTTTAAAAAATTAAAAAAAGAAGAAATGGGGGAAGAGCATCTACGTGAACAAACCATTCAAGCTTATTATTTGTAAAAAAACACTAACAAAAACATAAATATAAATTTGAGTAAAAAGAAAAATCCATACACATTCCAAATTTATAAATAACAGGGCAATAAGCCAAGGAAAAATGAAAAATAACAATGAAAATTTCATATTTTAAACACATTTCAGAATTACACATGTATTCTCTCATAAACATGATTCACCTCCTCTTCTAAACCAACTTTTTTCTATCATAATTTGCCTTTTCAGCTGAAATATTTTGCAACTGAGAAAAGTCTAATTCATTTTTATTTCCACTCAACTCTACATCTACTTTTATATTGATTGCATCAAAAAATGGAAGAAGCCTCTTGGCTTTTATGGTCGAAATTTTCCTCCCTTAATATTCCAATAGTATAATTAGCACTCATTATGATATTTTAAGCCCTTCTAATATTGATAACCTTTCTTCTTCAAAACTTAACAATGGTTCTTCTAAATATTAGGCAACCTCAAATGGATTGTTCTGATTTTTGCATTCATGGGTGGTTTTAAGGTCCGGGCAGCCTGGGCACTCTGGCCAAAAAAATTTCCTTCTTTACACCACAATTTTGAAAATTGCGGCGGTTAAAAAGTGCTATTACGGCGGTCTAAACCGCTACAATTAACGAAAATGCAGAAAAATACAAATTTCAACCAAAAATTAAATTATGAAAGTGATATTATTGCAGTTTAAACCGCCACAATTAATAAAAATGCAGAAAAATACAAATATAAACCAAAAAATAAATTATAAAAATGCTATTACGGCTGTTTAAACCGCTACAACTAATGAAAATGCAGAAAAATACAAATTTAAACAAAAAATTAAATTATAAAAGTGCTATTATGGCAGTTTAAACCGCTACAATTAATGAAAATGCAGAAAAATACAAATTTATACCAAAAGTTAAATTATAAATTATAAATTATGAAAAAATACATTATAATGTTGTAAATTATGGTTTAAACTAAAAAATTTATATTTTTATGCATAAAAATACAGATTTAAACCAAAAAATTATAAATTATGCAAAAAAATTATATTTTTATGCAATTAAGTATACATTACATCAATTTTTTTGATATTATAATATTTAAATTCAACTACATTACAAAAATTGCAAGAATTGAAATAAAGATTAAAGTTGCAATTTATGACCAAATTAACCAAAAATTAAAAAAGAATACTTAGAAGAAATAAAAATTAACATAAAAGTAACAATTACTAAAATAAAAAAATACATGTACAGTGTTGTAAAAAAGAAATAAAAAAGAATAAATTTCATCCTCAAATATATAAAAAATATATTAGGGCTCTATACAATTCTATAGATCAATTTTTACAATTATAAAAAAAAATATTCGATTTAAAAAACAATAAAAACAAAATTCACGGTAAAAGAACTGACGTGTCAAAATAAAGGCGGTCAAAACTGTCATTTTTCTATTAACACCCGTCAGTTTATAAAACTGTCATATTTTAATATAAATAGTGACGGTTTTATTAAATATAATTTTAAAACCGTCATATTTCATACAAATTTTTGCAGTCTTTAAATTTTTACCCAGGCTTTAAAAAGTTTCTAATTCTTGATCATTGTTGTGAAAACTATTTACTTCCGTTGTTTCTTGATTGAGATCAATGGACAATTCATCATTATCCTCAACGTTACTACAACAAAAAGATGAAGTTCTGCTTCTTATGATATTAATTATCTCTTGACAACATCGTCTTATCTCTTGACATCATCATCTTATCTCTTCCGTATTTGACAAAGCTCTCAAATATAACTAAATGTAAATGGGTCGGTTACAAATAGCAAACATTAATAATGTAAAGGACACATGATGTGACATTATTGATAGATAAAAATGATTTATAGGGATATAGTATGCAGAAAGAAAATATTGGGAGCAGATTTTCTGAACATATCTGCTCCACTGCTGTATTGACAGGACAACATAATGTATAATACAAAGTTGCTTCTTTTCGACAGGATTAAGCAAGACCTATCCAAGAAAGACGGATAGGTCATTTTATTGACTAATAAGAATATTAATTGAGTAAGTACACAACTCTCCGTCATTATAACTTGGTCTATCTATTCAATTTAGATAAAAACAGAAAAGATGTTGTATAGCTTACACCATTATCTTAGTAAGTTTTTTGGATATGGGCAACTCATGTGCAGAAAATGTTAGTTTTGATTCTATACTTTCAATCTATAACTTTAGTGAGAAAGTATGCGAGAAATTTAAATTAATGAGATGTACAAGTATACATACCTTTGATTCATATTTGTAATAGATCAATTTGGTGAGAGAGCTTTATAACTTTACATAGACAACTTTAACCGATAAAGACCAAACCAATAAGTATAAGTGATTAACAGTGTATGCAAATCAACATCATGTTGGACTCGTTACATAAAAAACATATAATAATTACATTTGAAGTTTTCTGCCAAAAAATATAATATAGTAAACTAATGCAAGTTGGAGTATCAAACCATTTATAAATGAAAAATAAGGACATTGAAATTCAAGCAGTCCTACCTTTATGCATTAATCTATATTTTACATTATTATCCATAATCAGGGTACATAAATAGCAAAATACAAGACACAAGCAATAGATGTAGATGTATGTGCAAAACAATAGTTGAAATGACAAAATTATAAAGTATCATTAATAATGTAACAATTTGAATACTAAAATATCAGAATCCAAGAATTGTTCATGAGACATAATTCAATGGTTAGATTAGACATCCTCTCCAATGTTCTAGAATTTGACAAAAAATGAAAACTAAAACACAAACACAGACAAAACAAAAATTATAAATGACATCAGTAAGCACAAAAACAGTTTATGGCTTCTAGTTATATACCCATGCTCACTTTCATATTTTACAACAATTGAACTATGAATTATACATTAGAGGATGTAAAGAATGACTTAAAAGAAAATTGAATGAAAAAACAGAAATGATGCAGAATTGTTGTATCCCAAAGTAGAGGGAGATGTATCAATAAAAATCAACATATATGACACACTTATGAAGCTGCATAGCTAGCTAGCTCACTAATAAAATGATCATACTTATTTTATATGATCAGATGCACCAACAAAACGACAAAGAAGTAGCAGCAAATTCATCATCATCTGACACTAATTTTAGTAACCAACAATGATCTTTTGAACTTTTTAACTCTGAGTCCGCCCATGCTTAATTAATGAAGCTAGAATACAACATAGTTTCATAAAATTCTTACACACAGAATATTAAGGCTAAATGACAACTACATCACACATGTGAATGAACTCAAATCCAAAGAGCAAACATAGTTAAAACAAAATAACAAAAGGGTACAAGAAGAATGAAAAATTAGATACAAACTCCAGGCCATGATGCTAAAATTGGTTTGAATATATAAGCTCATAACTAACCAATGAGATTGAATGAACCCCTAATAAACAATAAATCTCATAACAGATGGGAATGTACATGTGAATAGAGGATATTGCATTGAGATTCAAACATCAACATGCTATCTAATTGTTGAGATTCAAACATTTCAACACAATCTCTAACATACTCCTCTCAATATACTATCTAATTGTTGAGATTCAAACATTTCAACCAATAAGAAAGTGTGTTGCTAGCATAACTTTTCAGAGTTATACAAAGAACACCAGAAGCTGGTTTTGCAAATGCTGATTCCAAAACCCAAAAACTGAATAATCATAATTTCAATTTGCAAAATTATTCATTAATCTAAATGCGAATGAGAACTATTTATAAAAACAACTCACAAGATAAATCACGTGACACATTTATTACCTTTGGGTTTCTCCCATCAGAACCAGAAGAAAGGTAAGTTCTTGTCAACCTTCCTCAACACATGTGGCAACTTTTCCTTGTTTGTATCTGGAAGACTGATCTAGCAATAAGCAACCAAAGACATGTTGTTAAAGCTTAAAAGTTTAAACATTGTTTAACAAACCAATTAAATGTATTTTGTTTTGTTTTTAAAATTATACCAGCACTTTCTATTTATTACAAAGGAAAATCAAGATAACATTAATCTAACACAATCACACGATATAAGCACCCCAACACAGATCAAAAGTCTCATCGATGTTGATATAAGTTAGATCCATATATATATTGACAAAACCAAAAACATAGATTGTCATTAAAAACAAAACAAAAACACCTGCCTCATAACTATTTTAGTTCAAGGGGAATATGTATTAGTTATTTCTTCTACAAACATAGTAAGTACAGTGAATATGATAATTTGCATACCAGGGAAGGATGAACTACTGAAAACACTACAACATCATCTTCAGAGGGTTTCAATCCATTGCCAAGAAGCACAGACTTTACAAAAAGTTCATCATTTAATCTATTGAGATTCTCAAAGGATTCATCAAAAGCCACAAGAAAGGACTCTCTGCAAATGCTATAAATGTAGATGCATAAGTAATGTAGAAGCATGAATTAACATCACTTACAATTGACTCATGTCGGATTCGACGTGGATTTTTCATAAGGTTTTCAAAATCATCATGTTCCATGTAAGGAGTATTATTTAGATGAGGCAACCACAAGAATATAAAAAAAAACAGAGTAAAGCAGGAGAAATCAACCTTATCTTATTCATGACAGAATCATAGTTGTGAAATTTCAGATCTAGTGCTTCTTTCCAGATCCACAACCACAAACCATCGGAAACCACTTCAAACACTCCAAACAACGACAAAACCGCTGCCACCGTGAACTCTACAAACCACACGCATTCCAACCTTGAAGCAACACACAACCACAATTCACTTTTACGATCCAGCCAACAACTTTAACGGGAACATTGACACCACACCAAGCAGTTCACTGCCATGAGTGACGAAGAACAGAGAGAGATAGAAAGAAAGTGAGAGGTAGAAAGTGGGAAAGAGGAATCAAATGAGGATTCCCAGACAGAGAAAGAGAGTAGACGAGAGAAAGAGAAAGAAGGTGAGAATGAATCAGTTTTTTTCAAAAAAGGAAAGAGAGGAGAACCATTGCGAATGGGATAAAGAAATGAATAATAGACCAATTTGGAAATGACAAGTGACATCACTAAAGGATATGGCTAAATCAAAAGAAATGAATATGTGATTTATTATATAACCCCATAATTAGGGGTAACTTAAAAATGATTACAAGAATAATTTAGGATGTATAGTACATGTTTTTGTTAATGGGTTGGTAGTTGATTATTATTAATTGTTAGCTACGGTTAAAAAATTTAGCTATAGGTTCAACTATAGGACAGTAGATTAAAAAATTACTTATTTTCAAATTGTTAGCTACGGTTAAAAAGTAGGATACTATTTTTTAATTGATTCCACTTTTGGCTATTGAGTTCTATTTCATATTTAAAAGACAAAGAAACTATGATGATTTTATTAGAGGCGGTAATTGGATCCATTAAAGCAAAATCCATCTAATTGATTTATCAAAAAATCTATCTAATTTATGCACCATATAAAAAGTAAGTTAATGGATTGTATTAAATCCATTCATTTATATGTACGGATTAGTTCAATCCTTCCAACATATTTTAAGGATCAAGTGGATTATTTTTATTTCTGTTAGATTTATTTTTTAAAAAATAATTAAAAATGGATTTTTTTTTAAAAGGAATTTATTTTTTTCCAAAAAAAAAACAAATTTTTTTCCAAAAAAACTGATTTTTTTCTAAAAAGAAAACGATTTTTTTCGAAAATAAACCGACTTTTTATCCAAAAAAAAACCAATTTTTTTCGGAAAAAAACCGACTTTTTTTTAGGAAAAAAAACCGATTTTTTTTCTGAAAAAAAAAAAGACTTTTTTTTCGAAAAAAATATTTTTTTATTTCCGAAAAAAAACCGACTTTTTCCAAAAAAAAACTGACTTTTTTTTCAAAAAAAAAGCCGATTCTTTTTTTCGAAAAAAAAATTGACATTTTTTTCCGAAAAAAGAAACCGGCTTTTTTTTTCAAAAAAAAAACCGATTTTTTTTTTTGAAAAAAAAACTGACTTTTTTCTCGGAAAAAACCGATTTTTTTTTTTCCTAAAAAAAACTGTTTTTTTTTTCCGAAAAAAAAACTGATTTTTTTGAAAAAAAACCAACTTTTTTTCCGAAAAAAAAAACTGACTTTTTTTAGGAAAAAACCGATTTTTTTTTCTAAAAAAAAAACTGACTTTTTTTTCAAAAAAAAAATAGATTTTTTTCCAAAAAAAATAATTTTTTTTTTCAAAAAAACTGATTTTTTTAAAATAAAAAAAAAATTGGATGGATAGATATCCATCCATTTAAAATATGTTAATAGATGGATTGGATGTATTTTATTTTTAACGGATGGATTGGATTGGAAAATTTTAGTGGATTGTTAATGAACTAATGAATTGTTTTGATTTATCCATTAACAATCCAATCCATATCCATCCAATTCATCCATTTTGCCACCCCTAAATTTTTTGTTATAAACATTATCCAATAGTTTGGGTTATATATGTTACCTTTTTTCTTTACATATATTTGCATAAAAAGGTAAAACATTGAGTAAAAAAGTTATGGGTACAAGTTGTGCAGCAACAAACTGCGTTTAGATCAGTTTCAATCAAATGGAATCATGCAGAATTGTGTTGTTTATTTTCATTTGGTTGATAAGAAATATGATAATAAATGCATATATTGAGAGAGAAAGAAAAAAGTGAAATGAAAATTTTTAGCTATTCAAATTTTTGATCTGAACCGATTTGCTTGTTGATAGAAAATCTCTTATTTTATCAAACTTCGTGTGTGTTTGGATCAGCTTCTATGCCACCGCCACCGCACGTTTGAACACAATTTACCGTGAAAACCAGAAGCTACAAAGTGTAGCTTCTGGGCCAAACGTGCGTTTGTGGGTTTCCCACCGCAGAAACAAACAAACCATTCATCTATAACCTTTGTACTTTCATCACTTTATATAATATTTTCTCTCATTTTTTCTAGTCTCAAGTTAACTTCTTCATTGTACTTGGAAGAAGTTATTAAAAAAAATTGGTTTTTTTTGTCCAGAAACTTTGTCCTATATTGAAAGTTCCTTTTGCAACAATTAAATATTGAATTCTTGCATTACATGTATAGATTTTGAAAAATGTGATTATTATTTTATGATTTATTGATTGATTCCTATTGTAGTTTTTTTTTTATTAAAAAGGAAAATAGGGGTTTTTTTTAGGTTCCCCTCTTGACTATGTACTTTTTCTTTTCTTTATATATATATCATACCCTAATTTTTACCCTTAAGATTCCACTTCATTCACATCATTTACATAACATTTAGCATTACATGTGTGTGTGTCTATGCATCACTAACTCATTACAAATACAGGAAATATGTGCTTGTTTGCTTTACAAGTTAGGTTGTATCTCAAGATGTTCAAGCTGATGATTAGCCAGGGAATGGTAGATCCTCAACCTCTCAAGCCCTAATTCATTAGACATTGATCAATGGTCTCCTATCATCAATAATCAAGTGCAAGAGGGCATTCAATCAAGATCAACAAGTCCCAAGTCATCTGGTGCATCCAAATTAGGGTTTTAACCTAAGTCAGGCTATGGGTTGACTTTTTCATCTGAGAATGATCCTACACTTCAAAACATGATTCAAGGACCTCAAATATATCTTTAAAGACCATTCACAAGATCCTAATTACCCAATAAGCTTTATTCATTGGCAAATACAAAGTTGGATTCATCTGATACAAAGTGAAGTAACTGATCAAGACAAAGCCTGATTTTTGGCATCTTTAGGTCAAACAGGATTTCCTCAAGTCACATATCATGAAAATATGATTGGGTAATACATTTGATCATAATTAATCAAGAAAATCAAAGAAAAAAATCAAAATTGCAAAATTAGGGTTTTAGAAAATTTTACTAAGTTATGAAATTCTATGATTTTTGCCCTACTTTCCAAGTCCATAACTTCCTCCTCAAGCAACCATTTTCTTTGCTCCAAAGACCAAATTGAAGACCGTGTTCCATACTACAACTTTGTCCTAGGGGATGATTTCTAAAAAAATGCATGAATGAAGAGATATGAGGCCATGAAGTAGAGGCTTCACTACTTTTTGAACAAAAACACTTAAAAAATATTTCAACCAAATCTGCATATGTCACAAAGCTAACTTTACTAGCATTTTTCATTATGATCCCAATTGAATCAAGGAAAGTTGTCAACATGAAAGTTGTAGAGGATGTTTCAAGATTTCCAAAGAGTCCAAGAAAAAAGATTTATTTTACTTGAGCTAGAAGTTATGATTTTTGCAAAAGAGGTTGATGAAGCTGAATTCAAGACAGATTCCTTGTAGCACATGATTTTGGACACATTTTTGACCACTTTGCAAGCTTTATCTCTGCACAAGGTCAACATGAATCTTGTATTATCCCATGATATCTTCAAGATGGTACCAAATTTGTTGAACTTCTATCCCTTTGCATAGTGGAAAACCTCATCCCAAGGCATGAACTTAAGTTTTATTTTGGTGCATTAAGTGAAATGCCAAAAAGTCATGAAACTTGTTCACCAAGTCAAGGATTGGTTCTAAACATCAAGACTAAGGTCACAATATAAATGATGATGGTCCAAATGGTCAAGATTTAATCTTGCTTATAAACAAAGCAACTTAAACTTTGCATTCAATTTTGGAAACATGACAAAGTACATTGGATAATAGGGTGCATCCCAATCCAAATTTTTCCTCAAGAAAAACTAACTTTTTTCCCTATAAATATATGCCATTTTTTATCATTTAGAAGAGACATAAACGAACACAACAATATCTCAAATATCTTCACATCAGAATTTGCACATTCTTGCAACTTTCAAAAACCACCAAAGTGAAAACTTGAATTTCACAAACCAATCCATAAATCTCTATTCCAACACTTCAAACACATCACATAACACATAACACATATATAAGATTTTGAAACACTCTAAACATCATCAAATCATCCATAACCAGAAATTGCATCTTCACTTCACCATTGTTGTATAACTTGCAAGAGCAATCAAATTTTTCATTCCAAACATTTTCCATTCAATCTAAGCATCCAAACACTTAATAGAAGTGATCCAAATCATCTAAACACTTCTGTAACTACTCAAACACTTCCATCACATCTCATTTGCTCAAACTACAGTTTGATTCATGTAGGGAGTTCTAGAAGGTTTCAATCCAATTTAACCGCTTCAACACATTCCATGGAGGCCAAGGAAGCTTTTTGGGTCATTAATTTGCTGCTGTAACAGCTCCAAAACGAAATTCGATTTTCAATTTTGGAGGTAAGTGGCTCTTTCCCTAACTCTATGATTCAGGCATCGTTCTTGATCATATGAGTTACAAACATGTTTGTCATGATGTGAGGGTCATTTACCCTATGTCAATTGCTTTGAATATGTATTGTATAAGATTTCACTTTGAATTTTCATATTAGGGTTCATACTGGTTTTGATTTGATTACTTGTTATGTGTTAAAAATAAATAAAATTAAATGATACCATCACGATCCTCATCAAAATCCAAGTAACTTTCATGTTTACATCGTGCCATTTCATTGAGTATTAAGAGAGATAGGTTTTCCAGAAATTGAAAATTGGAGGAAGAAGATGAAGATGATGATGGTGCCATTTTCATATTTTTGAACTTGATTTAATATTTTATTTTTATGATTCCATCATATATATTGAATAGGCATCGCACCATGGTGGTTTGTGTGTGTGTTGGTGTGTGAAGCGAGCTCAAGGTTTGGGGTTCAAATCCCCCTCGCCCTAGACCTTTTGCATTTTATTTTTTAACCATTTTCAACTGAAACTTTAATATATTATTTAACACGCGCGTTATGTTTCAACCTAAAGCACATGGCCCAGTGGTTAGATTTTGGGCCTGCAACCACAAGGGCGTTGGTTCAAACCTTGTGTGAGCCATTTCTATTTTTTTAACACTAGTTTTTTCATGTTTTCTTCACATTTTCTCTCAATTATTTCTATAGGCAAAATTAATTATTTTTGAATGATTTTTTTGCACACTTGTCATTTATCTCCTCTATTTTGAGAATATATAAAAAAAAATTCCAAAAATAATATTTATTTCATGTATTTTTGTGTGGTTGATAACATGTACTTTTATGTATATTTTAAAAGCTTTTAATGATGTTCTTTAGGTTTTTCCTTTGATCTAATTAAACATATGTGTTTTAGTGACTATAGTTTGCTTTGATTGAGTCTTGTTAATGACTTATATCATGCTTAGTTTCCTTTTCCTTTTTGAAAAACTTTGATTAAATGGTTTGTTTAAATGATACCTTTAGGATTTAATCTTGATTAATCTTTTGAAACAAATTGATACATAACTAGGGCTTCCATTTGATTTTGGTTCCCTTAACCCTTAATTCAACCATGTTAAATGTCTTGTTCATGTGTTTACCTTGATTAAATTGTTGACTTGATCAAGTATTTCCTTCATAAACTCTCTTTAGGGTTTTGCCTACCATGTTCATCTGATCCATGATTTATTTTGAACATGTACCTGTTTAAACTTGTTTGTGATGTTTTCATTGATTAAATCTTTGCTCACATGTTCAAGTATTTCCTTCATAAACTTCCACAATGTCAACCATGTCTATTTATCTTATGATTTGCTTGTTATACACATGTCTTGATACCATGCTTAATCATACTTGTATATTCATTTCATTCTTGATGTTTTACTTGTTCATACTTGCTAAAACCTTATCTGTTAAGTTTATCTTGACATTAGTATTTAGGTTCATCATTCCCCTCACCCTTTGTGTAGACTTAGTTCAAACATTAGGATTCAACCATAATTGGGCTAAGTAACCGGGTGAGGGTTACCTAACTTAGTAGATGCAATTGCCTCTATTTATTTACGCTTCAAAATTTTCAAATTTGTTCATCGACTAACCAACTTAATGCGTGACTCTAGATTATGTCTTCCTAGATAAATAAGCTACAAAAGGATTACTACAAAAAAGAATTCGGAGAATATGACATAACGAGTATTTAAGTCGATATCCATATTCGGGAGACAATACTTATTTTGTTAAATATTTCCCAAGTATCCTTAACCTTAGCTTTTCCTCCTTTGGAGTTGATATACTTTCCTAGCGATCTACTAATAACAAGTCATTTAAAAAAAATTTGGATGGTTCAAGAAATGGGAAGATTTACAGCATAAGAAAAATCACATGCATAAAGACTCGATAACACATGCAAAAACTCAAAAACAACTAAATTAAACATTAAAATTAAAAACCCTACACTAGAAAGCATGGGAATCCTAATTAAAAAGCCAATAAATAGAATTAAAAGTCAAATAAATCTAAACTAATAAAAGTGAGAAATCCCCTCCCCCTCCCCCCAACTTAAATCGTAAATTGTTCTCAATGTAATGAAAAAAGCACGAGAAAGAAAGGATAGTAATTGGACTGCTCAATCATCATTATTAGATTCAAACGGGTGAAAATGACCCTGCTTGAGGTGCCACTAGTACATTTGATGTATCATCACGTGAGTATGGTTCTCACGAACCTCCCGCTGAGAGCCTCTATCATTCCTAGCTTGTTGCTTAGCTATGTGATATGCAACCTCATTTCGTAGATCGTTGAGCTCATACTTAATATGGTTTTTATAGCAGTATGGATCACCTGTATGAAAGTTAGCAAGCATATATGGGGAAGGGTAATGTGCATGGTGTGTCTGTGGTGGAAGTGAGTGGTGATGCTGGGGGAGGTGGTTAGATGTGGGTAAGAGTGGGGGGGAGAGTCGCTCTCTCCGATCCATCTTCTTGTCGCTATCCCGAGTGTCATCATTAGTGGCATTCCAGACATCAATACCCACATGATTAGGTTGGTTCCCACAGAATACCTATAGGAAGTCCAAATTGACCCTCATAATTTCCAAATCACAAAGTTGGACTCCTCCCCATCTAAAGACGAAGAAGAAGAGGTGCTACACTTGCTCTAAAGAATGTGGATTTATTTTCCAAAAGCCCCTCAGATATGTCAATGATACACATTGACATCATTTATCATTGTCTCTCGCTCAACATCACCGCAAAACCAGTCATACAGAAAAATAGAAAGATAGAAGAAGAGAGGAGGATAGCTGTCAACAAGGAGTTAATGAAGACAAAGGGGGCGAGATTCATAAGTGAGATCAAATATGCCGCCTATGTATCTAACGTAGTAATAGTAAAGAATATTCGGGTAATTGAAGAGTATGCTTAGATTTCACTAATCTCAATATGGCATGTCCAAAAGATTTTTACCTTTTACCTTGCATAGAAAAATTGATTGATGGTTCCCCGATGTACCGAATGCTCAACCTCATGGATGTGTACTCATCCTACAACTATATCAAGATGAATCTCTTATACGTGCCCAAGACAACATTCATGACCTACAATTATTTGTAACTACTACTACTAGGTTGTGCCGTTTGGCCTTAAGAAATTTGATGTCACTTTTCAAAAACTAATTGACACAATGTTTGCAATCAATTTGGGATGAAATTAGAAATATATACATAGACGACCCTGTAGTGAAAAATCATATGATAAGAATCATAGTGAAGATCTTGGAAGATATACCACGCTCTATCAAAAACTATAACATGCACCTTAACTCTGCCAATTGCTCGTTTGGGATTCAAATAGAAAAAATTCTAGGTTTTATGCTAACTAGTAAGGTAATTCAAGCCAACTTGGGCAAGTTTCAGTCCATCATCAACATGAGAAGTCCGACCATAATCAAAGAAATCTAGTGGTTTATTGTGTGCATCTACTTAGATATTTATAATTTATATTATAAAATAAGATAGTTATAATATAAACATAATCAATAGAATATATGAGTTTAGATACACTGATTATAAACATAACCTATAGTGTGAGAAATAGAGAGAGAAATTAAAAAAAAAAAACCTTGGAAAAGAGAAAGATGAAGAAATGAGGAGGATGATGGTGTTTCAAATGAGGAAGATAATTGTGCTACGTTGTATGTTCAATCACATTTGACTTATGGTTGTTGCAGCTGCAATTTCTTTTATGAGTTCGTATTCCTGAAATGAGGGTTCTAGGTAAGTGATGGTTTATGAAGTAGTGTTTTTAGTATATAAAAAAAACTGCCCTTATTCTGCATATGCTTTCGTAAAAGAATAACTAGTGAAATAAAGACATCGCTTTTATAAATAATAAAACTGTTGAATATCAAGTTCTTTCCTAAAAAATCAAGTCCAGAAAAATGACAATGCTCTCTATAAAAATGTTTTTAAGATCGCTTTTTTTAGAAAAGCGTAGTTAAAATGGATTTTTCAACAAAGTTAAAAACACTTTTGATATAAAGCGTTGTAAATCCCATAAAATATTTTGATTTTTATTAAAATATCAATAGCGTGTTTTAAACTTGATAATGTTAGAGAATATGAGCCTTTAAACTTGATACACCCTAATATATATATATATATGAATTTGATGGAACTTTAACTAAAAATGAAAAATGTTATTTTATCACATGCACTGAGGATTGTTATATATATATATTGGAAAAGAAATGTGATACTCTTGACATGATTAAGATATTTGTAAAAAAAAAAAGAAAATCAATTTAATAAAAAAAAAACGAGATTTTGTAGTGATAGAGGCATTGCGTATGAATCCAACTTGTTTAGTGGAATTTATAAATTTTATAGAATTGTAAATGAAACTATTTCATAGTTTCTTTTGAAATAAATGGTAAAGAAAAAAAAATAATATAACATTAACTTAATTGAATGTTGAAATTATGTTGAGTTTTGGTGTCACTTTTCATTGGTGGGAGTAAATACTATTAATTGTTTGTTTGTGTGAGATTTTGGGTCGAATTCTAGCTCAGTCGAGAAATAACTTTCATGTGTTTCGACAGAAGACGAGCATGAAGTTGAAGCTAGGTCACATGCTGATGTCGAAGAGCTGCATACTGTAGTCGAAACTAGTTCTAGTATGTAATGTCGAAATATATATTGTTGACTTATTATGTCGAATTGGACCTTGTGTTAAGGATCCAATTGTTTAATTAGCTTGTAATGTAAGTTGTCTAGTTAGTCTATAAATAGGCTAGATCACTTAGGCTATTGAGTGAGGCCAATTGTGATATTCATTTGCAATCATTTGTAAACCTTTATGAGAAAGTGAATAGTAAACAATTTGCCCTAATCCTTCTTCTTCTTTATCCTTTCTTATTTCTCTCTTTGTTCTAACCACTTTTCATTGTTCACCCAAGAACTTTGTTTTCTCAATCTTTATTTGTTGAAAGGTATCGTTTGTGATCACAACAATCTGGTGCGGTGAGCGTGGATAAGATGTCGTCAACAAAGTTTGAAGTTGAGACGTTCATCGGAGTTAATGATTTCGGTTTATGGCGTTTGAAGATGCGAGCCCTTCTTGTTCAACAGGGTTTGCTAGACACTTTAAAGGGAGGATATACCATGGATGTTGCATTGACGGGGAAGGAAAATACAACGATGATCGAGAAAGCACACAACATAATTGTTATGAGTCTTGGTGATAAGGTTCTCAGGCAGGTTTCGAAGGAGAGGACGGTAGCTAGTTTGGCTGAAACTCGAAGGATTGTATATGACAAAATCCTTGGTGAATTGTTTGTACTTGAAGCAAGCTTTGTATTCATTCAAGATGACTAAAGATAAAGCGTTGACAGAGCAGCTGGATGTGTTCAGCAAGCTTATTCTTGATCTTGAAAATATTGATGTTACCATGAAAATATTGATGTTACCATCAATGATGAAGATCAAGCGTTGTTATTATTGTGTTCTTTACCTATGTCTCATGCTCACTTCAAAGAAATCCTCTTGTATGGAAGAGAGTCCCTGACCTTTGAAGAAGTTCAAGCAGCCTTGTATTCGAAGGACTTGAACGAAAGAAAGGAGCAGAAACCATCATCATCAGTTGGCGAAGGGTTGTCCTTGAAGGGGAAATCCTCGAAGAGAGATGGTAGGTTTGAGAAGAAGAAAGGTAAAACTCAACAGAAGTCTTATGGTGGTGATATTTCTGGGATTAAGTGTTATCACTGTAAGAAGGAGGGTCACACAAGAAAGATGTGCCCTGAGCGCCTGAATAATCATGGAGGTAAGGACAATGGCAATGCAGCTATTATGCAAGATGATTATGAATCATCTGATGTCCATGTGGTGTTGAGCAGCAACTCTTGCAAAGAGTGGATTATGAATTCTGGATGTACTTGACATATGACTCCAAATAAGAATATGTTTGAAGAATTATGTGATCAAGATGGTGGATCAGTGCTGTTGGGAAACAATAAAGCTTGCAAGATTGTAGGTATTGGATATGTGAGATTCAAGCTCCATGATGAGTCAATAAGGCTATTGACTGGGGTTAGGTATGTACCTGACCTTAAGAGGACTTTGATTTCTCTTGGTGAATTCGACAAGAAAGGATATGTCTTCAAAGGAGAACAAGGTATCCTGAAAGTCATGAAGATGTTGAAGGAAGTCTTGAGAGGCGTGAAGAAACAAGGCTTGTATACCCTTGAGGATGAGGTTGTAAGTGGTTCGACAAATGTTGCATCCACGAAACCTGTGTCGAAGACAGAATTATGGCGCATGAGATTGGGCCATGTCAGTGAAAGAGGCCTGGTCGAATTGGGGAAACATAATCTGTTAGGTGGTGACAAAGTCGAGAAGTTGGAGTTTTGTGAACCTTGTGTATTTGGAAAATCTTGTAGGGCAAAGTTTAACAAAGGTAAACAAAGAACACATGGATCCCTTGATTACATCCATGCTGATCTTTGGGGGTCTGCAAGGAATCCTTCACATGCAGGTGCAAGGTATTTTCTATCCATAGTTGATGACTATTCCAGAAAATTATGGGTATTCATTTAGAAGACTAAGGATGAAACTTTTGAGAATTTTAAAAGTTGGAAGGTTCTGGTCGAAACTCAAACTGGCAGAAAGGTTAAGAGGTTGAGAACCGACAATGGCATTGAGTTCTACAATGAAGCTTTCGACAGTTACTGTGTCGAGTCTGAGATTGCAAGGCATAAGATTGTAGCAGGTACTCCTCAACAAAATGGCTTAGCTGAGAGATTCAATCGAATAATCCTTGAAAGGTTTAGATGTATGTTGGCTAGTGTTGGATTGAAGAATGTGTTTTGGGCGGAGGCTGTTTCGACAACAACTTATCTAATAAATAGATGTCCCTCGAATGCCTTGGGAATGAAGAAACCCGAAGAAGTTTGGTCGGGTCAACCACCAGATCTCGACAAACTGAGAGTATTTGGTTGTTTAGCCTATGCTCACATTAGGCAAGACAAGGTCGAACCTAGAGCTCTGGGATGCATGTTCCTTGGATATCCTAAGGGAGTAAAGGGTTATAGGTTGTGGTGCCTAGAACCAGGTTACAGAAGATGTATCACAAGTCGTGATGTAGGTTTCAATGATGTCGAGATGGTGCTGAAGAAAACTTGTGATGCTGGTCAAAGTACATAAATCTATGAAGAGGATCTGGAACAGTTAGAGATTCTTGTTGATGTGGAGCATAGTGATGCTGAAGTGCATAACCCAGATGAGGTCGAAGAAGAAGAGCAAGATGCTGGAGAGACTGAGGAAACTGTCGATGACTACCTACAGGCAAGAGATAGGTCGAGAAGAGTCATCAAGCCACCTCAGAGACTTGGTTATGTAGATCTTATAGCCTTTGCCTTAATCTCTGCACGTGAGGTACTTGAGGAAGAACCTAGAGATTACAAGGAAGCTATGAGGAGTCGAAATCAGACTGAATGGAGAAAAGCCGGGGATGTGTAGCGAGCGATTTTGGACGTGGTTCTTAAGCATTGTCGCTCTTTGGGGAGACTACAGGTCGATTCATTTTTTATCCTATTGTGAGCTGATGAAGGAAGGGAAATAGATGTCTCCAATTAACCCTGCTTGCAAACTGAGTTTAAACAGCGGTCTGTTAGGTTATGGATGCTATCAATGTGGGGGGGGGGGGGCTCTCTTAGGTTATTTGACAGAATTTAATCTTCTGGCGCGGAACACAGACTAGGATGTTAGGATTGATATATGAAGGGGATTTTTGGTTTTTGTTTAGTGTGCTCGCTAAGATTTTTTCTTTCAATCTTATGCCTACGTATTCCCGTTTACCGAAACAGGGAAATCAGAGCGTTCGTAGTTCCTTCTATTCTATGGGAGGAAATGGTGTTTTGGTGTCTTGTTCAAATCCCAAGACATGAAGGGAAAGGTAGTTTGTATCTTGTTCAAAGCCCAAGATGTGAAGCTAAAAGGGTTTGGCTTTAGAGAGAATTTGCCATCTCTAAAGAAGGGTTGTTCGTCACAACTGTTTATAAAGGAGAATTACTTTAACCAGGATATGTGAATCCGGCAATGCCATAATTTCCTTTATAGGGGATTTCCAACCTGAAGGAGAAGACTTTAACTCAGTGTAGAGCAATGCCATCTTTCCTTAGGAATTTCTCATGCTAAAAGAGGGACAGTGGTATGGATGTAAATAATCCAGAGGCTTGCCGCTTACAGCGATTAGATGAAGGGTAAGGAGTTGTTGATGTTTGTGTACTGTGAACGAGGCACAGATTTGATGCTAAAAGGTTGATTGGATCAACCAGTGGTTTTCTTATACAAAGCCTAAGAGGAGGCTATCGGCCCAACAAGAGGGTATTTTTGATATGTCTCGTACAAAGCCGGAGATAGAGGCTAAAAGGGAAGTGACTCAACAAGAGAGTCCTTTATGGTATCTCGTACGAAGCCCGAGAAGGAGGCCAAGGGTTTTATATTCAACAAGAGAGTGTTTTTATATGTGTCTTATACAAAGCCCAAGACGGAGGCTAAAAGGGTTTGACTCAACAAGAGAGTCTTTTATACTCAACAAGAGAGTGATTTGTATCTCGTACGAAGCCCGAGATGGAGGCTAAAAGGTGTTAACTCAACAAGAGAGTCTCTTTTATATCTCGTATAAAGCCCGAGATGGAGGCTAAAGATGTTTGACTCAACAAGAGAGTCTTTTGTATCTTGTACGAAGCCCGAGATGGATGCTAAAGAGGGGACTGTTCAGTTGAGTGACCAGTATATGGGTTCAAAGAGAAAATCAGTTCTTATATGAGTAACACTGTACTCAGGGATTTTGATTCGAGGATCAGGGATATTTCCATTTCTTTGAGGAAATGGGAAATCCAAAGGGTATTGAGACTGTCCAAGTCTACGGGGTTCCTTTCTATTCTTGAAGGGTGCTTGAGAATGTCTCTGAGACTCAAGGAAATTAGACTGTCCAAGTCTAGAGTTTCATCTTTTGTACTATGCTTTGAGAAACAGTAGTAGACTCTTGGAAAGACTGTTCTATTAAGATGACTAATTTCTGTTCCTATACCTCTACGTGGTCGTCGGGACAATTTATACGAAGTCCAAGAGGAGGCTGGAAACTTTTAAGAAGCCGAGGGACAATTTGTACTAAGCCCAAGAGGAGGCTATCATTCCCGGAGGAAGAAATCATTTATACGAAGCCTAAGAGGAGGCTGTGAATACTTCTAAGAAGCTGACGGGTCCTTGTACTAAGCCCAAGAGGAGGCGGGGATGCTTTTAAGAAGCCGGTGGGTCCTTGTACAATGTCCAAGAGAAGGTTGATGCTTTTAAGAAGCCTGTGGGTCCCCAAACCTTGAGAAATTCAAGACAAGCTATTCACAGAGAATAGATCAAGCCAGAAAAGTTCGAGAATTTGGAAGAAACTCAAGAGATGCCATTCACGGAGAATACATTCATCTCTGGGGAGGTAGAGTCTCTTGACAATTCCTAAGGAGGACAGCTGAAGAGAAGACTGTATCTGGTGCTCCTATTGGGGATCTAGCTTGTCTATTTCTAAGAGCGATCGGTACGACTTTACTTAGTTCTAGACGTAATTGTTGGGGAAACTCTAAATATCTATACTATTATTACACAGTTGATATGAGTTTATGAAAGGAGACTTACAGTGAGCAGCCCCATAATACAGTTATATGTATATGAAAGCGGTAAATGAAAGCGGATAAACACTTACTCGGTTGTAAAGCTTCCATGTTGTTTTGTTAGTTGTTCAACAAAGAAAGATTGAAAACAACAGTATATTCAAAATCAAAGGAGAAAGTGCTTTGAAAAAGAAAGATTTGGGGCTTACAGCTCAAGGAGAGGCCCAGGGTTTTATCAGTGATCGCACTGTTGAATTTGTACAGAGGGACTTATACAAGTGACTGAGGCCCAAAAAATTGTTTTCTATACAAAGGGATGGGTTTTACACTCTCTCAAGAGGCCCAAAAAGGTTTTAAGAAAAACAGTGGGGCTTATAACACAAGGGTAGGCCCAGATAATTTTTCATTTGAAATGGCGATCGCGCCGAGATTTTCTTTTAACGCAAAGGGGCTTATACAATATATGAGGCCCAAAGTTGTCTTGGTTAAAAGGGGATTGGGTCTTACACTCTATTAGAGGCCCAAAAGTTTTGAATGGGTCTTATAGCTCAAGGAGAGGCCCAGGGTTGTTTAAAAAGGCGATGATCGCGCCGTTTACTTGTACAGAGGGACTTATACAATAAGTGAGGCCCAAAAAGGTTTTTGTACAAGGGGTTTGGGTCTTACACTCTATTAGAGGCCCAAAAGTTTTGAAAATGATTTATGAGGTTTGAATTAATCAATAATCCTAATTTGTTTTCAAATTGTATTTTAATTGAATAAAATTCAATTAAAATGACCAAAATTGTTTTAAAATGTGGAAAACAAATTGGGTTCTTGGATTAATGCTTCATAAATCAAGTTTTTCCCTACAAAATGATTAGAAATCATTAAAAGTTGCAAAATCAATAAGGAAAAAATATTCAAAATGTCAAAAACAATTAAAATATTAATTCTTTGCAAAAATATCGATAATATAGAATAAATAATATTTTTGGTATTTTTTGGGAAAATAAAATATTTTAACATTTTTGTGAATTATTAAAAAAAGAATCAACTCAAAATCATTAAAACTCAGAGAGAAATTAATTTTTGAATCAATTAAATAAAATCACAAAATTCAAATATTTGAATTTTTCAAAAGGGCGCCAAGAACACCCAAGAACACGCGCGTGTTCTGGGTTTTGCCCAGATTTGCATTTTCTCTCCAATCTCACTGAATACTTGGTTATATCATGCAATCCACATATCAATATGCTCGTCTCAACCTCACGATCATGTCTATGGCATTTGAAATTCTAGTACAGATGTGTGATGTCTTGTGCAATGTCACAACATCGCAATCTGGTAAACAAGGCAATAATAGAAACAGTAAATTAACACACTGAATTGTTCACTTAGTTCGGTTCAACAACCTACATCTGGGGGCATACCAAGCCAGGAAGGAAGTTCACTATTAGTAGTATCAAATTAAAGACTCAACAGACCAGTTGACAATCTACCTAATTTAATCACCACCCAATGACCCTTCTACCTAAGTCCTCCCTAGGTAAGAGACTCCATCTCACTCCCAATCATCACAATGATGTTTAGCAGTCAACTACACCGCCACTGCATCAACAGTTTGATTACCAACAACTGTTCAATCATAGACACATAGAAGACACCCTTCCATGACACACATTGGAGTTGCTTCAAAGCTTCCTCCAAGAACAATATCTAACTCATTACCTGTCGGTTTCTGAGTAATAACACAGTGACCATCTCACAACCCGAGTGGTTCACTTCGACTAAGCCCTAATGATCTACATCTTGGACCCGTCACCATTCTAGGTTACAATCATTCTATTTATAATATAATCCCAACTGGATTTGGGCCTTCAAATCATATCAAATCTTCTGTAACAAATCTGCAACAGATCCTACTTCTAAATAGATCTTCAATCATAAATTAAATCTTCATCATAATTAACTCTAATTATTATCCATATCTTTATGCATTAAATTAGTAACAAACTGATCTTCATAACTTATTGCAACAGAATATATCTCTCCCTTGATCTTCGCCTGCATTCTCTGATTCTCTTTAGCAGAATATCTCATTCACACCAGAAACATGTGCAGCCCTAATTAATCATCTCAGACCTGATGTTTTAATGCTCTGGTATAGTCATGTCAAGACATCGCATGTGACATCACTCTTCAGCACTTTAACTCTTCAACAATATTCACAAACCAGAATGTTAGCCAAAATATAACAATACTGTTAGAAGCTCATGTTGCAACATCAACCATGACATCAGCATTGTTTTAACAAAATTTCAGCCAATTACAAGAACTTACAATCTCCCCCTTTGGCTAATTTTGGCTAAAACAAATATATAAATACAGCTCATATTACAGCAGTAATTACAACCCTACACTACTGTTAGATGTCATCTGATCCTAACAATAAACACCAGTAGCTACTGTGTGCTGCACCCATGGAGAATCATCTTCTTGGCTAGCTTTGAATGATGTTAGGACATCACATCACCATATACCAGCAAACCCAGGAAGCACATCAGGAGGTGCACATGAGGAAGAAGATATCCAATACTCCCCCTCAAATACAACACATTTCTTTTTCCTTCCAGGTCAGACCCAGACCAATTGTAGAAGACTCCTCCAGAAAAGAAATGTTTGTCTATTCAACAAAGACCAATGGTGGCATAAGATAATTCTGCACACCTTCATTGATCAGACACTGGGTTTAGTCCATGGCATAAGAGGAAACTTAAGAAGTGTCATTCTATCAACCCAGGTAACTCAGAACACAAGTCACAAATACTCAACACCAACTAAAGGATGTACCATCCTCTTCTGCAGCATCAGAAAAACTGCAGACTCTAGGCATAACATATGCACAAACCAATTAGCCAAATCCTTTCCTTTCTCCCCCTTTTTAGCCACAAATTGGCAAAGGAACCCCTCACAGAACCATACCCAGGAAGTGCTCACCCAAACACGAATAAACGCCATAAGACTTATGAGACAAGAACACTCACTGGCTGAAGGAGAACAGAATAACCCCTATAAATAGCAGACCAGTAACTTAGAAATTAACGAGCCTTGAATATGTCAATGTTCTTGGTCAACCAAACGCTATTTTAGGTATCAAAAACTGCAGTAAAATTCAATGCCTACCTTCCAAAAACTGCCTTGACTGCCTTAAATATTTCACAACTGAATCTTACCATAAATTAGGCCAATAACGCTCCATGCATAGTCGAGGCCACGTGTTCCACTTTATCCTAACACCATCGTCCAAAATAATTCCTTGTTTGGTTCATGAAAAACATGTCCTATGTCATGTTCTGACATCGCATCAGACATTGTCTGCTGGCTCATTAGCCCAAGACTCCACAAACACATCTTCTTATCTAATGGGTATTGAGACGACTTCTCACAACCTCTTCTAGATTCCTTCAACCCATCAGGGAACAATAAAATCACCCATGTACACCAACTTTGCTTTTCAGACCTCTCCTGCATAGGCACAGCTATGATATGTCCCATCATCACACTGCACAAGCTTGACCAGCACACATGCTACAATAGGCTATAGACAACAACCTTACATTCAATGCCCTTTATGATATCACACCAATCATGCCACATTCCTCATGGGGATTTTAGAGACAAGTTCAGCCAAGTCCAATAAACAAAGGTCCATTTGATTGGAAATTTCTCACACAAGATAAGGACTGTCACCACCCTTTCTGTCCTTACATTCACCAGCTCCTAATGAAGTCTTCATCATGAAAGTAGCCATGTATGCCCAGAACTACTCACCATCAAGATTAGAATCTGCCCATTCTAACCCACACTATGTCAGAACTGCCACTTCAGACGATAATGCTGCTTCTTCAAACTTCATAAGTATGGTACATACCCAACCATAATGTTGTAACAACATGTAGGACATCAGCACGAGACAAAAGACCACCCCACTTAACCAACACCAGCAGTTATACCAGAAGCAGACTAAAAAGAATAACATCAGACAACTAGACAAGACCTAGCCTCATCCTACTAGGACCACTTCTACCCAGGCACCGAACACGAAGTTCTGGTAACCAATGTGCCAAGAAAAACATGTTCCCAAGAAAAACAGATTCCCACACCAAAGACTACTCTGACTGGTCAGGCGATACAACCAATGACATTTTATCCATTATAAATAACAAACCTCCTTGCTCCTAATAGCACACCAAGGAAGGAATCATGAGTCAGTCTAACAAGAATGCGGCAAAGAGACACATGCAGGAGGATAAGAAGCCAGATCCTCAGAAGTTGAAGGACACAACACTGTCCATAGCTGGAACATCTTCAGGAGCAACAAGAACACCAAGACATCAGAAACAAGGATGTAGACCATCAAGAAAAACCAAGTGCAGCTTCAAGTATCTGATGATGAATGGGATGAAGATTGGAAGACATTTCTTGATTCGGGGGGTTGGGATAATCTTTAGACTCTTTGCTTGTTGTTTTTACTGGTCTTGTAAGCTTCCAAAAATGCAATAAACTTATGTTTTAATTATGTTCCATCTAGGGGTGGGAATAGGCTAGGTCGAGCTAGGCTTTGCCAAGCCTGAGCCTGGCCTGCTAAAAAATTCAAAGCCTAAGCCTGGCCTGTAGCCTATCATAGGCTTATTTTTAGACCTAAGCCTGGCCTTTTCGAAGGCCTGATTAGCCTACTAGCCTATTTAAAAGCCTACTTCACTTGAACATCTGTAAATAAGAAATTCAACTAATGTTAAATAGACTAACAAGTTAAAAGATCAATGAGATTAAATGTTTGTTTTCATTGTCTCGTTCAAGGTTTCTTATTAGCATAAGTTTGGTGATACTATTTGTTGAAGATAACTTATGAGAAAAATTTATGACAACAACTTATGACATTGTTTATAATGTTTTTTCAACTTATTTTCATAAGTTCTTCAAGATAATTAAGTTTTATATTTGTATTTTAATTCAAAGTACAAAATAGAATATAATAATAATAAATTTATTGATTTTTTCTTAAATAGGCCAGCCTGATAGGCTTAAAAGGCTTTTCTTACGGTCTGTGGCCTAGCCTCTTTAGCTAAATAGGCTTATAAAAAAGCCTAGACCTTTTCTATTTAAGAAAAAGCCTGGCCTGGCCTGAGCCTATGTAGGCTAGGCCGTAGGCCCCTGTTAGTTGGCCTGGCCTATTCCCACCCCTAGTTCCATCTATACTAAACAAAAACAATAAGGAACACAACTGCACAAAACATTAACTCCTCATGTATGCAACCTCCCAATAAGTGCCAACACCAAAAACTGCAGACATATCCATCTCCCCCTATCAAGGGTAACATGTGCTTCTTTGTATCTTTATGTCTTCAATAGCTCAGTTCAACTAATCTTCACAATCTGTACCTTTGCAGCAAAATCCATAGACAAGTACTCCCCCTGTCATGGTTAACTAATGCTCTAGATAAAGATGAACATTGAGCACACTTGTTGAGCACACGCATTTTGGGACCATTGTCCCTTTCTCCAAAGGCATTCATTCCTTATCATGTTCTTCATCTTCAGACTTCCAATCAATCAATACCTGATCTACTTCAGTCTTCACTACATTTTCCATCCAAGGCAGACCTTCTACTTCATCATCCTCCCGTATGACTATGTAGACGCTCCTTCGGCATAATGTAGGCACCACGCTTCTGAACCAGAGTATAATCATCCTTCACCAAGGATATCCAACCAGATAATGTCCCAACACAAGTTAGAACATCTGCCACCCACTCCAAGAGAATTTGGATCATACTCCATAATCACCAATCAACTCCACCAGTTGATTCAAACACAGTGACATAAAGTAAATTCTCAAGCCTACTGCAATCCTGCACTTTAACCTCAGACAAATACATAGTCTCCCGTCAATGTATATTGTCATTAGTTGAATGCACAACACTATCCAAAGCAGACAAATATTCAACTATTGTCATGCAAGATACAACATTTTTCCTGGTCTGACATCATTTCCCTGCAGACTTGAGGCACTGGTTGATCCTTCTTTTGCTAATACACACCACTGATCACTTTAGATTGGGTAAGTGGCTTGACCTAATACTTCACCGTGAGCATACCAAACTTCCTTTGGATGAGAAGGCAAAGACTGAAATAATGTTTCAACATCCCCAATCACACTAAACATGAACCATCATACTCTCATATTTCAAGAATCTTCAACCTTTTGATGCCATCCTTATTAAGTTACCACAACTAAGCTTAAGAGATAACTTATCAAGATCTTCACTCCCGCATGAAAAACGTTGACAGTGATACTCTTTTGCTTTGGCTCTACCTTCTTCTTTCACCATCAAAAAGGATGAAGGCGTCACAGTACTGAACAGATTGGTCTTCTTCTTCTGATCCTTGCAGACACCAATTCCAATTGACTAAAGGTTGATTGACATATTAAGCTCAGCTTCTTTCTTGCTGAATCTTTATACCAAAAGATCCTTTAACACAACCCAGAGATTGACCTTGTAAGGTAGGAGGCAAGAATAAATTACTTCTACCTTTCTTCAGACCTCTTCTCAGCAAGCTTATTTAAGAGTTCCTTTATGAGTGGATTTGGGATGAACCACAATTATCTTTGGCAACTCTAACAAGCTAGTTGAAGATGTCCTCACGTATCACCACACCATGTGATACATCTTTAGAGGAGAACAGAATGTTGTAGCCTTAACACAAAACCACCAGGAATTTTCCATCAGATATATATGCAGCGGAACATACACCATAAAACTCCTCTACAACCTTCAGGCAAAACATAATAACCCTAGGAAAAACATGACATTCCAAGTACACTAGATCATCATAAGTCAAACCACACAGCAACTCACCACCAAAGCTACACGCCTGATAACTTCATTCTTCACTCCAAGGGATCATACAAAGATCTCTATGAACTGATCAAGTCTAGAACTATCTTCCTTGCTCATGAACCAGAAAGTATCTTCCCTAGATCTCATCCAGAAATAGACAGGATGCCTGCTCTGATACCAATTGAAATTCTGGTACAGATGTGTGATGTCTTGTGCAATGTCACAACATCGCAATCTGCTAAACAAGGCAATAATAGAAACAGTAAATTAACACACTGAATTGTTCACCCAGTTCGGTTCAACAACCTACATCTGGGGGCATACCAAGCCAGGAAGGAAGTCCACTATTAGTAGTATCAAATTACAGACTCAACAGACCAGTTGACAATCTACCTAATTTAATCACTACCCAATGACCCTTCTACCTAAGTCCTCCCTAGGTAAGAGACTCCATCTCACTCCCAATCATCACAATGATGTTTAGCAGTCAACTACACCGCCACTGCATCAACAGCTTGATTACCAACAACTGTTCAATCATAGACACATAGAAGATACCCTTCCATGACACACATTGGAGTTGCTTCAAAGCTTCCTCCAAGAACAATATCTAACTCATTACCTACCGGTTTCTGAGTAATAACACAGTGACCATCTCATAACCCGAGTGGTTCACTTCGACTAAGCCCTAATGATCTACATCTTGGACCCGTCACCATTCTAGGTTACAATCATTCTATTTATAATATAATCCCAACTGGATTTGGGCCTTCAAATCATATCAAATCTTCTGTAACAAATCTGCAACATATCCTGCTTCTAAATAGATCTTCAATCTTAAATTAAATCTTCATCATAATTAACACCAATTATTCTACATATCTTTATGCATTAAATTAGTAACAAACTGATCTTCATAACTGATTGCAACATAATATATCTCTCCCTTGATCTTCGCCTGCATTCTCTGATTCTCTTTAGCAGAATATCTCATTCACACCAGAAACACGTGCGGCCCTAATTAATCATCTCAGACCTGATGTTTTAATGTTCTGGTATAGTCATGTCAAGACATCGCATGTGACATCACTCTTCAGCACTTTAACTCTTCAACAATATTCACAAACCAGAATGTTAGCCAAAATATAACAATACTGTTAGAAGCTCATGTTGCAACATCAACCATGACATCAACATTGTTTTAACAAAATTTCAGCCAATTACAAGAACTTACAGCATTTAATTTCATTTATATTAAACATGGAATGAAAAATCAAGACAAAACCTTAAGAACCCTAATTTATGCATGAAGGCTGAGAATTTTGATACACGATTCAAACAAAGCAATTAATTAAGGGGAAACATTCCATGCATGATTATGAACATTTGGCAAAAGTATTGTGCAATGAAATATGCATAGATTGAGAGATAACCAAGTTTAGGCTTACCTCTAGGTCGTGACAGCAAGTTCAAAGTGATTTCTGAGTTGGAGGTGTTACAGATGAGTTTTGATGATCTGAACAGCTTCCCTACACGCTATGGAGTGTGTTTGAATGCTTGGACTTGATGGAAATTGGCTGGATCACTTCATGGCATCTCAACTGCAACTTGGTTAAAACCTTGAGCAATTGACTGGTGATTCTGAGAAATCAGTGTTCCAGATGTTGTTTAAGTGTTTGATCAGCTCATATATGATGTATGTGAGGTGTGTGTGTGATTAGTTTGAGTGGAATTGCTCTCTACTGAAAAATTCGATAGTGACTTGCAAAGAAAGGCATTTTTGAGAGTGAGAAGTTGATTTTGAGAAAGGCAAGTGTTGTAGGCCTTTGGTGTACTTAAACTGATCATAATTGAGCTCTATTTATAGTAGAGCAAGTTTTTTTTGTAAGGAATAATGAATGGCAACTGCTGAGTAGGGTTGGCCTCTAGCCATTGACTAGAGGTTAGGGCACAGTCTGCTGGTCCCCTTGGTCTTGGATAAGTCTTGACTGAATTCAGTTGAGAATGGCTCAGTCCATGCCACCTTGGTGCTTCCATTGAATGCTTCAATCCAAAATTGGAGTCTTGTCCCTATTTTAGGAAATTCTAGGTTTGGCATGCTATTTCTTGTTCCAAGGACTTTGGAGGCTTGGCTCAGTGATTGTACCCTTTAGATTCAATCCTGAGATGTGTCCAAGATGATGACAAGGCTTGGAATTGGCTGATTTTGGCAAATCGACCAAAAGTGCAAAAATCTGCATTGCCTTGGCAGATTTCAGCAAGGCATCTTGCCACTACCATATCTCATAACTCAAATTGAATTTGGTGATGTTCTTGGCCATTTTGGAAAGCCCTTATATGATACAACAACTGTTTGATCATATTTGGTTTTTATATCTTTTGGATCCAAGTGAAAAATCCCCCTACATTTGGAAAAAAGTAAAGGCAGATTTTGACCTAGTGAAATTTTCACTAAGTGTTGGAACAAAGTGACTTTTCTTGATTTTGATCACTCCATAACTTAAAATCCATGAGGAATTTGGACATAGATCAGTATGAAGCTTTTGTAGAGGGCTCTACAAATCAAGCTTTGGATGGGGAAGAATGGATTTGTGGTTTAGGAGTTATGATCCTCCAAAGTTGGTACCCTTGCCACTTTATTTCATAACTTAGAAATTTTTCTAAGTTTTTATGGTTACCCCTTTTACAAGTTATCTCACTTTCTTTGATTTTTCTTGATGAATGATGATTCAAATCATACATTAACATCATTTTAGGGTTAAAAATCCATTTTTGTGAAAAATCTCAAAAAGTCAAAGTTGACTTTTGTGCACAGTTGACTTTTTAGCAGATGAATTCCAAACTGTGCAATTATTTAGGAAATCATGTCCTTGACCTAAATCAAACTTGATGGACATGTTCCATGGGTGTTATAGGGTATATTGAATCATGTCCTAGGGTTTGTGAGCATGTCCTGGTCAAAAGTCAAAGCTACAGTTGACTTTTTCCTCAAAACCCTAATTGTGGTTCAGATGAAATTGAGACTTGTTGCTCAAGCTTCCTGGATCAATCCATTATTATAAATGGATCAATGTAGTATATTAGAGACCCTCAAATCCTCTCTTGAGGTCTTGGCTCATGTTTTGTCCCAATAGTCAACTTCGGGGTGAATTAGGTCAAGAAACCCTAATTCCTGATTTTTGAGGTATGCATCCCCTGAGGTTAAATTGACTTGGTGATTGGGTCCATGATGTTCCATGGAGTATATTTTGAAGCAATGGCTCATGCCCAGAGGAAAACCTCCACCTGGAGGCCCTGGTAAACCAAAACCCTAATTTGGTGACACTATCGATCTTGAGGCTTGATCCACCTAGAAGGGAGCAGCCTTGTGCTTTATCCTTGAAGTGGGAGTCCTTTTGATCCATTGTGGATGTTTGAGAGGTTAGACAAGTTGAAGATCATGTCATTCCTTGATTGATCATTTGTCTAAGGCTTAAAGATGGCTTGAAACCCTAATTTTGATTGTAGTGGATGCTCAACAATTCCTTGAGGAGATTGATGAGGCAAAGAGGTAAATCCATATTGTGATGATGATTTACACAATGATGGGAATCTTAGTGGTCAAAATTTGGGGTATAACAGATGCCCCTATTTAATCCTCTTGGACACGAAGGTGTGAATGGCGAAGGTATTCGGGCATTCGGGGTGCAAGAGGATTAAATATCGGAATATCCGAAATTTTGATGGTGGCTATGAATGGTAGCTTGCACATTCATCTTCTTTTGCTAAGTAATGATGCTTAGGAAAGGTAAAATTCCCCTCGATCCTGGTCTTCAGCCAAGGAACTGGTCTCAGTTTCTGATATAAACTTCCCCTTAATCCTGGTTTCCTACCAAGGAACTGGTCTCAGTTTCTTTTGTCAATAAACTTTATTGACAAGGGATGCCATTCGTAGCGGTTTTCCTCAAACTTCTCGTCGAATTTTCCTGGGGAGATGCCATTTGATGGAAAAAGATTTGATGTCAGAGTTGCTGGGGAACCCAGTCGTCTGAGTTGTAGAGTTGCACAAACTTCTCTGTTGGAGACGCCATTTGTTTCTACTGGGGAAAAGCGAGTTTCTTGAGAGACTGCTTTCATTTGGGGTCTTACATCATACCTTTCTCGGGATCTTCCAGGAGAAATGCCATATGATGGGATCCAATTTTGAGGTGCCGATGGCCTTTTCATCAGTGATTTTTTCGGAGAAAACTGTTGTACCGCCGAATATCATCTTCAATGGCGAAGAGTGACATTTGTCGAAAGTTCTCTGGTTCTTCATAGGTTCAAGTTATCAAAGTGGTCAAGGGCCAATTCTGATCCAGAAATAAACCGGAGGAGAGATTGTTCAGACACGACTTTTCCTGACGAGGAAATAACTGACAACTTGATTGAGAGGACTTCTATCACTAGGGGATAAGACCGACTAGAGTGATAGAGATGCAATATGAATGCGAATGCAAATAAAATGCATGATGTATATATGCTGACAAAACTGACACGACATACAAACTAGTAGATGAACAAGACTGGATACTCGGCCACAGTAGGGCATGTAGAAATATCACTGGTTCAAGATAGCAATTCTGCCTTGCTTAGGAGAGACGGACCCTATTGGGAGCGACGCTGGTTGGGCTTAGGAGATGAGAACTCGGCCGAGGATGTCAGATGGAGCAAGGTCTCTCACATAGTTGATCCTTCATTTAGGTGCACTGGTCTAGAAGGAGTACTTTGTTTCTGCACTTTGAAGTCCGCTTACTTCTGGAGAAGCGATTGATGTTCTTTTGATGTTCAACAGTCAAAAGAAATTGCCATCCTTATTTTAAAAGCAGAAAATTTTTAACAAGTAAATTCATTTTTGTTTTATTTCAAGAATCGTTAATCATGTTAAAATGTCGTTCTGTAAAGCTAAAACAAATAAGAATTGCAAACAAAAGCACGAGGGCTCAAATTTTATTGATAAGATGGAGATCAGCCAAATGCGGGATTCCATAGAGTATTTACAAAGTTAGAAAATGGTAATCTAAGGGAAATGGGCTACATTGAAACATAACGATCATTATCCTTCTACCCACTTTGAATTTGGGACATCCTGAGCTTCTGTCGAAGATGACCTTAACTGGAGTTATCTGATGGATGATGTAACTGCTGTTGAGGAATTTGCCTCTGTGCTGAGCGTAGTTACTTGCCTTTAATCCCTAATTTTTTCCTGGATTGCACTGTGATGTTTCTAATCCACCGGGATGATTTTTTTTTATTTTGTCTCTAACTTTTGCCTGGACGGTCCTTTCGGGTTTTCAATCCACCGAGACGTTTTTTTTTTTAGTTTAGGTGAAGTATTTCTTGACTACATCAACGTTTGTGGGGTAGGCAAATTCCTCTCCGTCCATGGTTGCAAGTCTCAAGGCGCCGCCTGAGAAAGCTTTCTTGACCACATAGGGGCCGTCGTAATTCGGAGTCCATTTGCCGCGCGAATCAGTGAGAAATGATTGAATCTTCTTGAGCACGAGGTCTCATTTTCTGAAGACTTGGGGTCGGACCTTTTTGTCAAACGCCCTCTTCATTCTTTGCTGATACAACTGACCGTGGCATAGTGCCGTGATTCGCTTTTCTCCGATCAGGTTTAGTTCAACGTGTCGACTTTGACACCATTCAGCTTCTATTAACTTAGCTTCCATCAATACCTGTATTGATGGGATCTCTACTTCTATGGGGAGCACTGCTTCCATGCCATATACTAGAGAGAAAGGGGTAGCCCCTGTTGAAGTGCGAACAGATGTTTGATAACCGTGAAGAGCAAAGGGTAGCATCTCGTGCCGGTCTTTGTAGGTTATGACCATTTTCTGAACGATCCTCTTGATGTTCTTATTAGTCGCTTCTACCGCTCCGTTCATCTTGGGTCGGTAGGGAGATGAGTTATGGTGTTCGATCTTGAACTCGGCACACAACTCTTTCATCATCTTATTGTTCAAGTTAGATCCATTATCCGTAATGATCTGGCTCAGAACACCATAACGGCAGATGATATTGGTTTTGATAAATCGGACCACCACTTGTCGGGTTACATTAGCTTATGACGCTGCTTCGACCCACTTGGTGAAATAGTCAATGGCTACAAGGATGAACCGATGTCCGTTTGAAGCCTTAGGTTCAATCATACCGATCATGTCGATTCCCCATATGGAAAAAGGCCACGGGGAAGAGAGAACTTTGAGATGTGATGGCGGTACATGAATCTGGTCGGAGCATATCTGACACTTGTGACACCTCCTCATGTACTTGTAGCAGCCGAATTCCATTGTGAACCAATAATACCCTCCTCTTATAATTTTCCTCACCATTGTGTGTCCGTTGGTATGAGTGCCAAAGGATCCTTCATGAATTTCTTTCATCATCATGTTTGCTTCTGGTCTGTCTACACATCGGAGCAAGACCATGTCAAAGTTTCTCTTATAGAGTGTATCACCGCTCAGGAAGAAGCTGCCTGCTACCCTTTTGAGAGTTTTCCTATCTTTTCTGGATGCCCCAGACGGGTACTCCTGTTTCTGAAGGAAACACTTGATATCGTGATACCAAGGTTTGTCGTCTATGACTGCTTCAATTGTGAAGATGTAAGCGGGCCTTTCAAGGCGCATTATGTCGATCTTAGGTATTTCATTCCATTGACCTACACTGATTATGGAAGAGAGAGTGGCTAATGCATCAGCCGTGTGATTCTCATCATGAGGGATATGATGAAACTCGACTCGGTTGAAGAATGGTAACAACCTTCTTGCGTAGTCTTTGTAAGGAATCAGTCTTGATTGGTATGTGTTCCAATCTCTTTTTATCTGATTGATAACCAAGGCTGAGTCGCCATATACATCCAAGTTCTTGATCCTTAAATCAATTGCTTCCTCGAGACCCATGATACAAGCTTCGTATTCGGCCTCGTTGTTCGTACATTTGAACGTAAGTCTGGCGGTGAAAGGAATGTGGGTACCCTGAGGGGTAACAATGATTGCCCCAATTCTGTTTCCATAATGATTAACTGCTCCGTCAAAGATAAGTCCCCACTGGGAACCTGGTTCTGGCCCTTCACTGGGTAGCGGTTCATCGCAGTCTTTCATCTTTAGATACATGACATCTTCGTCTAGGAAGTCAAACCCAATTGATTCCTGATCTTCAATCGATTGATGAACCGAATAATTTGCTAAAATACTTCCTTTAACGACTTTTTGAGCATGGTATTCGATGTCATATTCTGATAACAACATCTGCCAACGGGCAATCCTTCCCGTGAGAGCAAGTTTTTCAAATACATACTTGATTGGATCCATCTCGGAGACCAACCAAGTAGTGTGACGAATCATGTACTGGCGAAGACGTTTGGCTGCCCAAGCCAAAGCGCAGTAAGTTTTCTCAAGCATCGTGTACCGAGTTTCACAGTCGGTAAATTTCTTGCTCAAATAGTAGATGGCAGACTCTTTCCTTTTGGTTTCGTCTTGTTGGCCAAGTACACAACCCATTGAGTCCTCTAGGACTGTGAGGTAAATGATCAGTGGTCTTCCTTCCACTGGAGGTGATAAAATCGGCAGATTCAATAGGTATTCCTTAATACTGTTGAAGGCAGTTTGGCAATCATCTGTCCAAACGCAGTCCTCATTCTTTTTTAGTAATTTGAAAATCGGCACACAGGTCGCGGTCATGAGGAATATGAATCTGGAGATGTAATTCAAACGTCCCAGGAATCCTCTGACTTATTTTTCAGTTTTCGGAGAAGGCATTTCTTGAATGGCCTTGACCTTGTCAGGATCAACCTCAATTCCTTTCTGGCTGACGATGAACCCTAAGAGTTTCCCTGAACGGACACCAAAGGTGCACTTGTTGGGATTCAAGCGGAGTTTGTACTTTCTCAACCGCTCGAATAGTTTTGACAGGTGGGTCACATGCTCCTCTTCAGTCTTAGATTTTGCAATCATATCATCGACATATACCTCGATTTTCTTATGTATCATGTCATGAAACAGAGTAGTCATGGCCTGTTGATAGGTTTCCCCGGCATTCTTTAAACTGAACGAAATTACCTTGTAACGAAAGGTACCCCATGGGGTAATGAACGAAGTTTTCTCCATGTCTTTCGGCGCCATTTTGATTTGATTATAGCCCGAGAATCCATCCATGAAGGAGAAAACTTTGAACTTTGCTGTACTGTCAACTAGCATGTCAATGTGTGGTAAAGAAAAGTTGTCCTTTGGACTAGCCTTGTTTAGATCCCTGTAGTTTACACACATTCTGACCTTCCATCCTTTTTCGGAATGGGTACGATGTTTGCTAACCATTGAGGATATTCAGATGTAGCGAGGAAACCCGCGTCGATCTGTTTCTGTACCTCCTCTTTGATTTTGATGGACATGTCCGGATGAGTGCGTCTCAACCTTTGCTTTACTGGCGGACATTCTGACCTTAATGGTAGATGATGTTCCACGATGCTGGTATCCAACCCTGGCATATCCTGATAGGACCAAGCAAATACATCGGGGAATTCTTTGAGAAGCTTTATCAAACTCTCTTTAGCAGTTGGACTGAGCAGTGCCCCAACCCTGATTTCTTTTCTCTCTTTTTCCAAACCCAAGTTTACCGTTTCCAATGGCTCTTTGTGAGGTTCAATGGACCTTTCCTCTTGTCTGAGTAATCGGGAGATCTCTTCTGGAATTTCGTCATCAACTTCTTCTTCAGCCCCAAATACCGGGAACTCAAAGTCGGGATAAGGCATCAGATCGTATGTTTCAATGGGGTTTAAAACAAGCAATCTGCATGACGTGATGATTCGTGTTTAGAAGAGATAAAGAGAATGCAAGAGTGTGTGCAGTGTATTTTTTATTACTGCTTGTTTTTATTATTTGAATCGTTTTTTAGGATTACCATTTTTTGAGAAAAGCAAAAAGAGAAAACAACAATTAATGCGGAAATTACAGAACGACGTTATTTTATTAATGAACAAGTCAATTCTTGAAACTACAGCCCTATAAAACAAAACTCTGTCACTTTGGGCAAAGCAAAGAGGGAAAATTTACAGAAATCGAGCCCTATCAAAACATCCATTTCACTTAGGCAGGGTGAAAGGTTAAAGACGACAATTACTTTGACTTATGAACAATCTTCGGGACATTGACAGCAACCCATTGGCGGAAAACTCCTCGGTGAATCACAAAGTTTGGTACCTTCCTTGATCTGTCTTCAGAAATAACGCTGATTTCTGGTGAAGCAGGATCATTGGAATCTGTCTCCCAAGCAGAGTTGTCGTAGGAGGATTCCTCTGTTGTATTTTGCAGAGTATTTGTGCTCTTCGCTGTATCTCCCCATCCAGTTGGCTAGATATCTTCGAGCCTGATGCAAGAGCTTTTGGGAGCATTGTACTTAACCATATAATCGTATTTTCCACTTGGTTGTCCCAAGGTGTCCCACACTTCTTTGGAACTGGAGGAGTCATCCTTCTCGATGACGTTGACCTCAGGAAAAGCATAATTAATGAATTCTAGTCCTGCAAACGTTGCAAATTCATCGTCATGTTGAGTAGTTTCTGAATGACCTGAGTGTTGATCCCATGACATGATGGGGACGCAGGTATTCTGTTCAATGAGACTCAGCTGATTTTCACTCTTCGGCTGACTTTCTAGCCCCAAGTCTCCTGGGTAAGGCTGCCACATTGGCAGACCATCCATCGGGCCATAGTAATTATGGTTGAAATTGTCCCTCATCAGAGTGTCCTCCTCTAATGAATTTGGTGGAGCACGACATCCTTCCGGATCACAATCTCCATATATCATTTCGGCATCTGACCTAGGTATAAATCTCAGACTCTGCGCGGGATAGCAAAATGGCGTGGGCACCTCTTCCTGAGATATATAACCGTCCTCGTTAAGATAGGACTTCCACTCTTCATCTGTATCGGAGGGATCATCCTCATTGATGGTATGTACTTCTTGAGTCACTGGTTGAAGGAAACCTCCACTGTGGAAGAAGTTCGGAATGGGATGAAGACTTTCATCGTTGGCAGCTGTCTGGGTACAGGTTGCAGAAAAACCAAGACCCTTCTTTGTTTTATTGTCAGTAGGAATGACAAGCTGTCCCCATCCTTTTGTATTGGCACTCTCGACCGCTTTAATAGCATCTTTGTATGAGGAAATCGAGGTTCCTCCTTCTGATTGACCGCCACTGTGTAACGAGAGCGTTTGGAACTGGGTTCCAATTATCCCTTCTGGTTCCACATAAGTGGATGACGATAAATTGCTTACGAGCAAAGCATGTTCCCTACAGACTGTGATGAGTTGATCGTTCTGGACGAACTTAAGCTTTTAGTGGAGGGTCGAAGTGACTGCCCTAGCCTGATATATCCAAGGTCTTCCTAATAAACAACTGTATGTTGCCCGGATGTCCATGACCTGGAAAGTGACTTGGAAAGTGTGAGGACCGATGGTTATGGGAAGGTCGACTTCGCCGATAATCGTTTTTCTGGATTCGTCGAACGCTTTGACGACGACCTCGCTGGTTCTCATCGGAGGGCCTTTGAATGATAATTGTATCAAAGTGGACTTTGGCATAACATTCAGGGCTGACCCTGTGTCTACCAGTACGCTGGCTATAGCATCGTCCTGGCAGTTAACTATGATATTGAGCGCCATGTTATGACGTCGACCCTCCTCAGGTAATTCCTCATCACTAAATCCCAAATTATTGTAAGAAGTTATGTTAGAGACAATGCTATCGAACTGTCTGATTGTTACATCCTGTTCTATGAAGGCTTGCTCCAAGACTTTCTGCAGAGCCTCCCTGTGCGCTTCTGAACTTAGTAATAGTGATAATACCGAGATCTTTTAAGGAGTTTGTAATAGTTGATCGACAATGCTATATTCACTCCTTTGGATGAGCTTTAGCATCTCATCATCATTTTTTAAAGGGTCGGGATTATTGGATTTACCGACTGATGGATCGGGAAGTTCCGTCTGAAGTTCCTTTTCTTTGTTGGACTCTCCAACTCCTCTGTCGAAGATTCTACCACTCCACGTTACACGACTGATGTCTGCGATATTCACGACGGAGGGTAATGGAATTTCCTTTCCATTTTCAATTATCGTTGCACCGTATTTGTAAGGGATTGCCTTAGCTGATTCATACGGTAGTGGTCCCGGTAGATAGATGACTATGGGAACCTTCTGGTTTTTCTGACCATCGTAAGTAATCTCGATCCGTTCTCGGTTAGGAACTCACGATTCGTCAAGTAGAGGGATGATGACAAAGACATTCATGGTCCTCTGATGATCAGAGATGACGACAACGTCCTCGATTTGATTGGCAAGGTAGTTCGGCGACCAATTGATTGGTCCGGAACCTGGATATGGACGAATCTATCCACGGTCCACCTGCCCTTGGAGAGTTGCTCGCACAAGGTAGCACCCTTGGTTACTTTCCGAACAGACTCCACAACGTTCATAATTATGTGGTGGCACCTGGCTACGCCCACTTTGAATACAATGTAACCTCACTAGGTTAGCTTCCACATATCGGACATCCTGACTTTGACGCCGAGTGGGATTCCTGTTATTGATACTAATTTGCTGAGTATCTTCATCCATGTAGATTGGCATCCACCAATGATTTAACAAGTGCTAAAGTGCTTCCTGGACAAGGGCACATCACTGATCGTTTTCGCAACCCGCTTTACAGCTGTGATAATTATGTGATATCATGATCCCGAGTCGGACCTGCTCAGCATGTAACTCTACCAAGTTGGTATTCATCAAGCGAATGTCGAAGATTTGGACCATGTTGATCTGATAGGGATTCCTATCATGGTAGTCCTGGATCCATCCAAGATCCATCTAACGCTGGAGGACCTCTTGTATGAAAGATCATCGCTGTTTATTTACCGAGCAAGTCAGACAAGAACTGTAATCGTGCCACGGTAGATTATGATACTGGCTTTGCCTTGAGTGCATCGCCACTAGGTTGACATTCATTGCACGGACGTCGTGGTTTTGAATGACGTTGGAATTCGTATAGACCATGTTAACTCCACCAACTCGGTGCTCTTGGATCCATCCGAGATCCATCTGTTCCTGTAGAGCCGCTTGCACCACAGAACAACCTCGATTACTTTTAGAGCAGACATCACATTGATGATAATTATGAGGTGCCACATGGCCATATCCACTCTGTCTACAATGCATCTTGACCAAATTGGTTTTCAACAAGAGTACATCGTGAATTTGATAGACATTGTTAGACTCTCTCTTAGTCAAGTTGACTGCAGCTTTCTCGTGTTGAGGCAGCGGGTTCGTGAGAACATTGGGATTCGTATCTTTGAAAGACAAGAGCCCGCTCCTAACAAGCTTTTGCACGTCAGATTTGAAATTAAGACAGTTCTCTATGTTATGCCCTGATCCTCCTTGATGATAAGGGCAAGTCTGATCCGCTTTGAACTAGAAAGGCGGATTTTCCGGTACCGTAAGAGGAGACTTAGTCTGGATGTGCCCCTTAGCCAGTATTAACGGAAATAGTTCTGCGTACAACATGGGTATAGGATCAAACCCTGATGGTCGTGTTGTACGGTTGTTGGTATATGGAGGACGAGCCTGCTGCAGAGGCTGTTGTGTCCTTTGCTGATTAGGTTGCCTCTGCGCAACCTGAGGTTGATATGTAGGAACAGGCGCATGGCTGATAGCAGGAGTCACAGCTGCTACTGGTTGATAACGTCGCCTTTGCTTTCCGAGAGAGAGATATTCCCAATATCTTGCTCTTTTTTCTTAGGGAGAGCATTACCATATCGTTTTGTACTACTTGATGATCCAACGCCTTTTACTAAACGTCCTTCTTGGACGGCTTCCTCAAGACGAACTCCCATGCCCACCATCTCGGTGAAATCACTGGGCGCACTGGCAACCATTCTGTCATAGTAAAATGAGCTTAAGGTTTTCAAGAAGATCTTTGTCATCTCTTTTTCCTCAAGAGGTGGAGAAATTTGGGCGGCAATTTCACGCCATCTCTGAGCGTACTCCTTAAAGGTTTCCTTGTCCTTTTGTGACATTGATCTGAGTTGATCTCTGTCCGGTGCCATGTCCAAATTGTATTTGTATTGTTGGATGAAGGCAGTACCAAGATCTCTGAATGTGCTAATCGTAGCACGGTTTAAACCCATGTACCATTTGAGTGCGACACCGGTTAAACTATCTTGAAAGTAGAGAATCAGTAGGTCCTGATTCTCTGTCTGAGCTGACATTCGTCGAGCGTACATCACTAAGTGACTTTGAGGGCAAGATTTACCCTTGTACTTTTTAAAATCATGCACTTGGAATTTGTGCGGAACTTTCACATTGGGGAGCAGACAAAGGTCTGCGGCGTCCTTTCCAAATAAATCCTGACCGCGGATGGCCTGCTGTTCCTTCTACATTTCCAGGAACTGTTCCTGGAATTCACCCATTCTATCAAACATGGTTTCCTTCTTACCAGAAGGTATTTGTGGAATCTGTCCTTCCGGGACAGTGTGCACCACAGGGGGTGGTACCGTTACAACGACAGTGAATCTTGGCGTTTCCCAAAGTTTGTAACCTTCAGGAGTCTTCAGTATGCCCCTGGCATCTTCGCTTTCCCGAAGTTTGTAACCTTCAGGCCCAGCGGCTTCTGTTATGATTCCCTGATCTTTAGTGATCGGCGGGACATATCCTTCCGGGATATAGTTAACAGGCATGCCCCAGGGACGATCTTTCGGCATCTGATACCTAGGATCAAACTTCTTCACTACGGGCGCCGAGGTGATCTCTGAGATCACAGTCCTTTGTAGATGAGCTTCTGCCATGGCTTGTATGTCGTTACGAAGCTTTCTCATATCCTCTCTCAGAGCGTCGATCTCTTCTTTCAACTCTCTGTTCTCTTCCTTGAGATCATCCATCTTTTTTTGACGATTAGCCCGAGTATTGTACGAATGAGACAGTTTGACTCTAGAACCGAGACATAAATGTGAGATTCGTAGGTAAGAAGAATACGTGACGTGAGAATGATGAATGTAATGATTAAATTAATTATTTTTTGGTTTAATCAAAATAAACTTCGACAATTAGATTGCAAATATCAAACAGTGGGGAAACCCCGTTTTATTGAATTCAAAGGATTATAGAAATGGAAATACAGTAGATTACAAGGTACGAAAACAGAAACCTAAGCTAATGGGTCCCGAGTCCTCTCTGAAGAGAAATCGGGTGCTGATTCTGGTACTTTCCTTTTCTTTGACCGGGGTTCTTGGGTCGTTGTCGGGTTGTCATTCCTTTGCCAGGTGAAAGGAGTGAGCACATTCCTTTGGTCATCTTGATTCTCTACAGCATGTTGATCTAAAATCTCAATCAGAGCGTTCTTATCTTTCAGTAGCTGCTGTATTTTGGTACACTCCACGTTGAGAATGTGGTACTTGTTCTTCCAAGACCTCCTCTCCTGTTGAACTTTGTTGAGAGTAACCTGAAGTTTTTTAGTTTCCGTCATGAAGTACATGACAGATTCCCTTGGCGGAAGAACTCCGTGACGAGGATAAGGCATTTTTAGCTTGAGAGCTCTAGTTTGTACTCAGTGGAGATAAGGCTCCACCGAGACACAGTCCGGTTTTCCTAGAGACTCTCGCCCTTTCTTATGAACATGTTTCCAAGCGTGCACTATTTTCGTCTTTAGTGCCCTGTCATTTTCTCCTTCCTTGAAGAAAAGACCTTCTAGATGAGCATTACACGGGACATGCCTCATCGGGTATCCAAATTGACGACGAACGAGAACTGGATGGTAGTTGATTCCTCCCTTAGTTCCTATAAGGGGTATGATGGGGAAGTTTCCACAACGGTCAATGATACTGATCCCGTCATAAATCCTACTACACCAATCTATGTCAGAGTTGGTGAGGGACATGATTTTTTGCGACCAACGCAAAGCACTCTTATGATCCCAAAAAGCAGCAGACTTAGGAAAATGAGAGATAAACCATTTATAAAGCAGAGGTACACAACACGTGATCTCCCCTCCGCTGTACAAATTCCCTAAGTGTACAGAATGATACGCATCTGCGAGCAAAGTTGGCACAGGGTTTCCAATGAGAAAAAACTTAATGGAGTTGATATCAACGAAATTATTAATGTTGGGCAACAAAAATAACCCGTAGGTGAGTAAAACAAAGATGCTTTCAAAAGCAGTCACGTTCCCTATACTAGCGAAGTACAGGGCTTTCTTTGTCAAGAACTGGGCTGGCAAACCTTGTATGCCACCTTTAATGGTCATGTGAGTCCTGACCTCTGACTCGTCCAAATAAATTGCTCATGCAATGGTCTGATTCTTTGGAATTTCTTCCAGTCCAGAAAATGGAGCTTGATCAGTAATGTGTAGATCAGTCAGATGAGAATACTCCTCCAGCGTTGGTGCAAGCTGGTAATCCAGGAATGTAAAACAATGATAGACCGGATCTTAGAACTGAATGAGCGCATCCATGATTCCTTCAATCACATGGACTCTTAGCAGAGATAGCAAACCTCTGTACTTGGCTCTGAAAGCCTCATGGTTTGTGATCATCCTCGACAAACCTCTTAAATCCTCTAGTTTTGGAATCCTGAAGGTATACTTATGAGTTCTCTGTGACGCCCCCAATCTATACCCCCAAAAACATGCAATTAAAGCAGTAAAATAAAATTCGAAATTTCGTCAGAGTATATTTGAAAACACGGCACAGACGGGGGAATCACATCAATTTGGAACAAAACATAACATACAACACCTGCCCATAAAGATATGCAACAGTGGGGTAGCAATCATACAAAGGAAACTCAGTTCCTTACACCCACTTTTCAGATAATAGAATAAAAGCGGAAAATCTAAAATCTGAATAACATATATTCATATATACATATAAACAGTTTTTCATATATCAAGTTAGACATGTATAATCCAAAATATATCATCACATGTACAAAATAATCACAACGGCCACCCTAGCTACCCGGTGTCACATATCAGAGCCGACCGACAAAAGAATGAAGACGCAAAGCTTCACAAAAAGAATACCTCCAGCAACTCTAATCTGCAATGCCTCATAGAGCATTATAAAACAGCAGAAGGGTGAGAAAAACAACCATAATATAATTGCATAAAATTATATATTAACATAGAAATACACAAGTAACCACATATTCTCACCACAAATGCACAACAATCAAACATAACACCACACGGAACAATTTCCAAGCATCAAATACGACTACGCATCAAACATATACCATACACTCGTCATCAATACAATTACACATATTTCATCTCATCGCACGCAATCACAATTACTTGCACCATTAATTCATGATTTATGCAAATGCACAGAGACCTACACAACGACTCTATGCACATGCTATGCGGTACCGACTTCCAATGTCTCATGTCTCATCATCAGTTCACTCAGGAACTATTGGAACCATCGCTCGTTACTTAGTGTAACTCCCCGTCGGGCATACGATGTTCACCCGTCGCTTAAGGTCCTCACATAGGCACACGACGTTTATGGATTGCTTTAGGTCTCCACATGAGCACACAATCCGATCGTTTTAGGTCCCCACATGGGCACACAATCGTCTATAACCATCGCTTTAGGTCCTCACATAGGCACACGATGTTATAGCGGATTCCCTCTGGAACCAAACCGTCACTCAGGACGTCACAACAATGCATATCATGATGCTTGGCATACAATGACTCATGACATTTAATATGCACACACATAAATACATCCATAATCATGCATATATCATCAAATACCACACATAGCATTTTCTTGCCCTTAGGCCATAAATCATCTCCACAACATGTATTCTCATCACACCACAACACACAGGTCATACAACATTCATATCAACAGCACAATGTACATTACACATCAAATTCACACAATTAAAACAGAAAAAAGTTGACAAAATGACACTATTCCCAATTCCTGACATAATTAAATCGGCCAACAATCTCGAAACCCATTTTTATTAGAAAGAACATTTCATAAGCTTTCCGACGATATAAAGAACGTCCCGATCAGAGTTTCGGATCAAAAGTTATGGAATTTAGAAAATAGATAAAATTTTTGAAGTCCCAGACCGCGCTGAGCGGGCTCCCCACTGCCTGGTGAGGTTACATTTTTTCAGGAGCGCGCTGAGCGGGCTCTGCGATTTTCAGAAAAAAACCCTCTTCGAAAATCCACCCCAAAAATCCCATTTTTTCCCCCAAATTCAATTCCAACAATAAAACAAACATCAACGATTATTCATACACACAGTGTGATCATACAATACAGTTTATATCGATTTCCGACCGTGAAAACATCGATTTCTACTCGTTTATCTCATTTCGACCTATATTTGAAAAACCAACAAAACTTCCACACAAACATACATAATCATACACAATCATAGTATAATCGAGTTTCGTACCCTTACCCGATTAAATCGACTCTAGAACTTGTTCTTGATGAATTTCCAAATCTTTCTCCAATTTTCTCTCTTTTCTTCTCTTTTCTCTTTTCTTCTCTTCCCCTTTCTTTCTCTCTATTTTTCTTTCTTTCTATTTCTTTTCTTTCTATTTTCTTTTTCTTACTAACTTAGTAAAAATAAAATGAAATGTCCAAAATACCCCCACACTCAAATATCTCGCAAATACTCCCAAAACGCGGTAAAATATAATCACGATGAAAAATAACATATTTTCACATAAAAGTCGAAAATAAAATAAATAATAATAAAATAATCAAAAGACTCAATTAAATAAAAATTGACAAAACTGGGGCGTTACATTCTCCTTCTACCGAAATCCATTAGCGCAATCCTTTTCTCTGATATTTGCAATCACAATCTTAGTTTAATTTGAAAAAAACAGAGAGACTAGAAGACAATTTTTTTTGAATGTTTTAATGTTTTTTAGATGAATGCATGAATGCAGCACACAAAAACATAGAAAAAACATGGGGTCAAAGGGTCGTTGTCATGAAGTTAAGGCTCTACCCATCCTAAAGGTTTATACTAGGGTGATTTTTTGTACCTGTACTCAAAATCATCAGCTCCTCCCAGGATAACAAACAGCAAGCGAATCGCCAACGAGCTGTATGAAATCTTAGAGTAAATGCTATTCACCGAGAATAGATCATCAGCCTCAAATGAGGGTAGTATTGCGTGACAACTATTTCCGATAGTTTCCGCACTACAAAAGGGTTGGCTCTTCAGCTTCTCAGACACCACAATCGACCCATTGCCTATGAGAGGGAATGGGTTGCATTGGGAAGCCTCCACTGAGGTTGATGGTCGACCTCATCGCCATCACTTATCTTAAGTGTATACTCAATCTTTCAACATGCGGCATCACACGCATTCCCATTAGCAGAAAAATAACACGTATAGCAATTAGGAAAAGCATTATATATATTTGTCCTAGAGTCCTAGACATTAAAGAGCTATGAATCCTATGTTCCTGACAGAAATGGCTCCCTGGCGGAGGCGCCATTCTGTGGTATCTTCCTAAGAAAAATCTTAAAAGGGCCCCACGGTGGCCGCCATTTTTCTGTGGCGGTCACCGCCATGAAAATGACTTGTTCAAGGTTTCCACCTAAAACTGTAAGAAAGAAAGAGAAGCCCCACGGTGGGCGCCATTTTTCTGTAGCGAGCAATTTTGTACGTGGTTCTTAAGCACTGTCGTTCTTTTGGGGGACTACAGGTCGATTCATTTTTTATCCTATTGTGAGTTGATGAAGGAAGGGAAATAGATGTCTCCAATTAACCCTGCTTGCAAACTGAGTTTAAACAGCGGTCTGTTAGGTTACGGATGCTATCAATGTGGGAGGCCTCTCTTAGGTTATTTGACATAATTTAATATTCTGGCGGGGAACACGGACTAGGATGTTAGGACTGATATATGAAGGGGATTTTGGGTTTTTGTTTAGTGTGCTCGCTAAGATTTTTTCTTTCAATCTTATGTCTACGTATTCCCGTTTACCGAAACAGGGAAATCAGAGCGTTCGTAGTTCCTCCTATTCTATGGGAGGAAATGGTGTTTTGGTGTCTTGTTCAAAGCCCAAGACGTGAAGCGAAAGGTAGTTTGTATCTTGTTCAAAGCCCAAGATGTGAAGCTAAAAGGGTTTGGCTTTAGAAAGAATTTGTCATCTCTAAAGAAGGGTTGTTCGTCACAACTATTTATAAAGGAGAATTACTTTAACCGGGATATGTGAATGCGACAATGCCATAATTTCCTTTATAGAGGATTTCCAACCTGAAGGAGAAGACTTTAACTCAGTGTAGATTAATGCCATCTTTCCTTAGGAATTTCTCATGCTAAAAGAGGGACAGTGGCGTTGATGTAAATAATCCAGAGGCTTGCCGCTTACAGTGATTAGATGAAGGGTAAGGAGTTATTAATGTTTGTGTACTATGAACGAGGCACAACTTTGATGCTAAAAGGTTGATTGGATCAACTAGTGGTTTTCTTATACAAAGCCTAAGAGGAGGCTATTGGCCCAACAAGAGGGTATTTTTGATCTGTCTCGTACAAAGCCCGAGATAGAGGCTAAAAGGGAAGTGACTCAACAAGAGAGTCCTTTATGGTATCTCGTACGAATCCCAAGATGGAGGCCAAGGGTTTTATACTCAACAAGAGAGTGTTTTTATATGTGTCTTGTACAAAGCCCAAGATGGAGGCTAAAAGGGTTTGACTCAACAAGAGAGTCTTTTATACTCAACAAGAGAGTGATTTGTATCTCGTACGAAGCCCGAGATGGAGGCTAAAAGGTGTTGACTCAACAAGAGAGTCTCTTTTGTATCTCGTATAAACCCTGAGATGGAGGGTAAAGATGTTTGACTCAACAAGAGAGTCTTTTGTATCTCGTACGAAGCCTGAGATGGGGGCTAAAGAGGGGACTGTTCAGTTGAGTGACCAGTATATGGGTTCAAAGAGAAAATCAGTTCTTATAAGAGTAACACTATACTCAGGGATTTTGATTCGAGGATCAGGGATATTTACTTTTCTTTGAGGAAATGGGAAATCCAAAGGGTATTGAGACTGTCTGAGTATACGGGGTTCCTTCCTATTCTTGAAGGGTGCTTGAGAATGTCTCTGAGACTCAAGGAAATTAGACTGTCCAAGTCTAGAGTTTCATCTTTTGTACTATGCTTTGAGAAGCAGTAGTCGACTCCTTTAAAGATTGTTCTATTAAGATGATTAATTTCTGTTCCTATACCTCTACGAGGTCGTCGGGACAATTTGTACGAAGCCCAAGAGGAGGCTAGAAACTTTTAAGAAGCTGCGGGACAATTTGTACTAAGCCCAAGAGGAGGCTATCATTCCCGGAGGAAGAAATCATTTATACGAAGCCTAAGAGGAGGCTGTGAATACTTCTAAGAAGCCGACAGGTCCTTATACTAAGCCCAAGAGGAGGCGGGGATGCTTTTAAGAAGCTGGTGGGTCCTTGTACAACGCCCAAGAGAAGGCTGATGCTTTTAAGAAGCCTGTGGGTCCCCAAACCCCGAGAAATTCAAGACAAGCTATTCACAGAGAATAGATCAAGCCAGGAAAGTTCGAGAATTTGGAAGAAACTCAAGAGATGTCATTCACGGATAATACATTCATCTATGGGGAGGTAGAGTCTCTTAACAATTCCTAAGGAGGACAGCCGAAGAGAAGACTGTATCTGGTGCTCCTATTGGGGATCTAGCTTGTCTATTTCTAAGAGCGATCGGTACGGCTTTACTTAGTTCTAGACGTAATTGCCGGGGAAACTCTAAATATCTATACTATTATTACACAATTGATATGAGTTTATGAAAGGAGACTTACAGTGAGCAGCCCCATAATACAGTTATATGTATATGAAAGCGGTAAATGAAAGCGGATAAACACTTACTCGGTTGTAGAGCTTCCATGCTGTTTTGTCAGTTGTTCAACAAAGAAAGATTGAAAACAACAGTATATTCAAAATCGAAGGAGAAAGTGCTTTGAAAAAGAAAGATTTGGGGCTTACAGCTCAAGGAGAGGCCCAGGGTTTTATCAGTGATCACACTGTTGAATTTGTACAGAGGGACTTATACAAGTGACTGAGGCCCAAAAAATTATTTTCTGTACAAAGGGATGGGTCTTACACTCTCTCAAGAGGCCCAAAAAGGTTTTAAGAAAAAGAGTGGGGCTTATAACACGAGGGTAGGCCCAGTTGATTTTTCGTTTGAAATGGAGAACGCGCCGAGATTTTCTTTTAACGGAAAGGGGCTTATACAATATCTGAGGCCCAAAGTTGTCTTGGTTAAAAGGGGATTGGGTCTTACACTCTATTAGAGGCCCAAAAGTTTTGAATGGGTCTTATAGCTCAAGGAGAGGCCCAGGGTTGTTTAAAAAGGCGACGATCGCGTCGTTTACTTGTACAGAGGGACTTATACAATAAGTGAGACCCAAAAAGGTTTTTGTACAAGGGGGTTGGGTCTTACACTCTATTAGAGGCCCAAAAGTTTTGAAAATGATTTATGAGGTTTGAATTAATCAAAAACCCTAATTTGTTTTCAAATTGTATTTTAATTGAATAAAATTCAATTAAAATGATCAAAATTGTTTTAAAATGTGGAAAACAAATTGTGATCTTGGATTAATGCTTCATAAATCAAGTTTTGCCCTACAAAATGATTAGAAATCATTAAAAGTTACAAAATCAATAAGGAAAAAATATTCAAAATGTCAAAAACAATTAAAATATTAATTCTTTGCAAAAATATCAATTATATAGAATAAATAATATTTTTGGGATTTTTTGGGAAAATAAAATATTTTAACATTTTTATGAATTATTAAAAAAAGAATCAACTCAAAATCATTAAAACTCAGAGAGAAATTAATTTTTGAATCAATTAAATAAAATCACAAAATTCAAATATTTGAATTTTTCAAAAGGGCGCCAAGAACACGTGCGTGTTCTGGGTTTTGCCCAGATTTGCATTTTCTCTCCAATCTCACTGAATACTTGGTTATATCATGCAATCCACATATCAATCTGCTCGTCTCAACCTCACGATCATGTCTATGGTATTTAATTTCATTTATATTAAACATGGAATGAAAAATAAGACAAAACCTCAAGAACCCTAAAATTTGCATGAAGGCTGAGAATTTTGATACACAATTCAAACAAAGCAATTAATTGAGGGGAAACATTCCATGCATGATTATGAACATTTGGCAAAAGTATTGTGCGAGGAAATATGCATAAAACGAGAGATTACCAAGTTTAGGCTTACCTCTAGGTCGTGACAGCAAGTTCAAAGTGATTTCTGAGTTAGAGGTGTTACAGATGAGTTGTGATGATCTGAACAACTTCCCTACACCCTATGGAGTGTGTTTGAATGCTTGGACTTGATGGAAATTGGCTGGATCACTTCATGGCATCTCAACTGCAACTTGGTTAAAACCTTGAGCAATTGACTGGTGATTCTAAAAAATCAGTGTCCCAGATGTTGTTTAAGTGTTTGATCAGCTCACATATGATGTATGTGAGGTGTGTGTGTGATTGGTTTGAGTGGAATTGCTCTCTACTGAAAATTCAATAGTGACTTGCTATGAAAGGCATTTTTGAGAGTGATAAGTTGATTTTGAGAAAGGCAAGTGTTGTAGGCCTTTGGTGTACTTAAACTGATCATAATTGAGCTCTATTTATAGTAGAGCAAGTTTGTTTTGCAAGGAATAGTGAATGGCAACTGCTGAGTAGGGTTGGCCAATGTTGGCAAATGAAAATCCAAGTCTCCTCTAGCCATTGACTAGAGGTTAGGGCACAGGCTGCTGGTCCCCTTGGTCTTGGATAAGTCTTGACTGAATTCAGTTGAGAATGGCTCAGTCCATGCCACCTTGGTGCTTCCATTGAATGCTCCAATCCAAAATTGGAGTCTTGTCCCTATTTTAGGCAATTCTAGGTTTGGCATGCTATTTCTTGTTCCAAGGACTTTGGAGGCTTGGCTCAGTGATTGTCCCCTTTAGATTCAATCCTCAGATGTGTCCAAGATGATGACAAGGCTTGGAATTGGCTGATTTTGGCAAATCGACCAAAAGTACAAAAATCTGCCTTGCCTTGGTAGATTTCAGCAGGGCATCTTGCCACTACCATATCTCATAGCTCAAATTGAATTTGGTGATGTTCTTGGAGATATTGGAAATCCCTTATATGATACAACAACTGTTTGATCATATTTGGTTTTGATACCTTTTGGATCCAAGTGAAAAATCCCCCTACATTTGGAAAAAAGTAAAGGCAGATTCTGACCTAGTGAAATTTTCACTAAGTGTTGGAACAAAGTGACTTTTCATGTTTTCAGCCATTTTGATCACTCCATAACTCAAAATCCATGAGGAATTTGGACATAGATCAGTATGAAGCTTTTGTACAGGGCAATGAGATCTACAAATCAAGCATTGGATGGGGAATAATGGCTTTGTGGTTTAGGAGTTATGATCCTCCATAGTTGGTACCCTTGCCACTTTGTTCCATAACTTAGAAAATTTTCTAAGTTTTTAGGGTTACCCCTTTAACAAGTTATCCCACTTTCTTTGATTTTTCTTGATGAATGATGATTCAAATCATACATTAACATCATTTTAGGGTTAAAAATCTATTTTTGTGAAAAATCTCTAAAAGTCAAAGTTGACTTTTGTGCACAGTTGACTTTTTAGCAGATGAATTCCAAACTGTGCAATTCTTTAGGAAATCATGTCCTTGACCTAAATCATGTCCCTGACCTAAATCATGTCCCTATAACACCCATGGAACATGTCCATCAAGTTTGATTTAGGTCAAGGACATGATTTCCTAAGGGATTGCACAGTTTGGAATTCATTGGATAAAAAGTCAACTGTGCACAAAAAGTCAACTTTGACTTTTTGAGATTTTTCCTAAAAATGGATTTTTAACCCTAAAATGATGTTAATGTATGATTTGAATCATCATTCATCAAGAAAAATCAAAGAAAGTGGGATAACTTGTAAAAGGGGCAACCATAAAAACTTAGAAAATTTTCTAAGTTATAGAACAATGTGGCAAGGGTACCAACTTTGGAGGATCATAACTCCTAAACCACAAAGCCATTCTTCCTCATCCAAAGCTTGATTTGTAGCCCTCATGGCCCTCTACAAAAACTTCAACTAGACCTCAGTCCAATTCATTAGGGATTTGGCTGAAAACATGAAATGTCACTTTTTCCAACACTTTGTGAAATTTTCACTAAGTCAAAATCTGCCTTCACTTTTTTCCAAATGTAGAGACATTTTTCACTTGGATCCAAAAAGTATCAAAACCAAATATGATCAAAAAGTTGTTGTATCATATAAGGGCTTTCCAAAATGGCCAAGAACATCACCAAATTCAATTTGAGCTAAGAGATATGGTAGTGGCAAAGTGCCTTGCTGAAAACTGCCAAGGCAAGACATATTTTTGCACTTTTGGTCGATTTTCCAAAATCAACCAATTCCAAGCCTTTTCATCACTTTGGACACATCTGAGGATCAAATCTAAAGGGGACAATCACTGAGCCAAGCCTCCAAAGTCCTTGGAACAAGAAATTGCATGCCAAACCTAGAATTGCCTAAAATAGGGACAAGACTCCAATTTTGGATTGGAGCATTCAATGCAAGCACCAAGGTGGCATGGACTGAGCTATTAGCAACTAAATTCAGTCAAGACTTATCCAAAACCAAGGGAACTAGCAGCCTGTGCCCTAACCTCTAGTCAATGGCTAGAGGAGACTTGGATTCTCATTTGCCAACATTGGCCAACCTTACTCAGCAGTTGCCATTCACTATTCCTTGAAAAACAAACTTGCTCTACTATAATAGAGCTCAATTGTGATCAGTTTAAGTACACCAAAGGCCTACAACCACTACGCCAAACAAGGGAAAAGAGGGCGCTTTTTTAGGCCTATGATAGCGCTTAAAAGCGCTGTCTAAGCCAGCGCTGTCGTAGGTAAAGACAACGCTTTTTTATTTAAGAAAAAGCGCTCTCTAAAAGTGAACTTTAGACAGCGCTTATAAAAGCGCTGTCTAATGTATACGTTTAAAATTTTAAAAATTTTTTTTATATACTTTAGAGAGCGCTTTTTTCTTCAAAAGCGCTCTATAAAGTGGGACTTTAGACAGCGCTTTTGAAAGCGCTGTCTAATGTATACGTATAATGATTTTTTTATATACCTTTAGAGAGCGCTTTTTCCTTAAAAGCGCTCTCTAAAGGTGGACTTTAGACATCACTTTTTTCTCAAAAGCGCTGTCTTTTGTCTACGTATAATTTTGAAGATTTTTTTAAAAAATCACATTTTAACCATTTTTTTTATGCAGAAACCTGTATAATTCACATTTCCATAAACCTGTATAATTCACATTTCAATAAACCAGTATGGATACACATTTCCATCAACAAATTCTATTTCAAAACTAAAATTTCCATTAATGCAGAATTCGCACAAATTCTATAAACTAGAATTTGTACATTTCAATAAACTAGAATTTACATGCAGAATTCGCACAAATTCTATTGTATGGTTTCAAACCTGCATAGAATTTACATTTCAATAAACTAGAATTTACATTCACAAAACTATACATTCAAGAAAGAATTCTTCTTGCAATAAAAAATTCGCACAATTCCTCCTTAGTATCTTGCAATTGTTTCCTCGTGTAATAAGGACACGCCATATCATCGAAATACTACATAACAAAACAAAATACGCATTAGTTAAGAAATAATATATAGATGTTTTGTGTTATCAAGTAGCATCACTAATAATCAATATTGTGAAAATTAATATACCTCCACTTTGACCCATGTAATATTGGTTGCTCTAGCCCATGTTACTCGTGCGTATCTTCCTGGTTACTAGACATTTGACCTGTAAGAAAGAAAAAAACGGAAATTAAATGACAAATATAAAAATCCATAATCCTAATCTATTGAATGATATAAGCTATATTGAATGATATAAGCTATAATTTTACAACTAGTACCTTTTTCACTAACGTCTCTTTCTTTTCTTGTTTGGAGTATGTTCTACCCGTCTCTTAACAACACGGACGGTTGGATTGATCCAAATACCCTCATTATGATCATTTCTAGTATATGATTCATTCGCTATAATATTTTCATCTTGATCATTTCTAGTAAATGATTCAATATCAACATCAATATCACCTTGATCTCCAACGTTTTCATCAATTACTTTGTTAAATAAAAGCACTATAGACCATTTTGTACTTGTTGGATCAGTGACATAGAACACTTGTTTAGCTTGAGAGGCTAGAATAAAAGGCTCATCTTTGTACCTCACCCTATTAAGATCCTGACTTAAAAGTAACCTTCCACAAAACTAGGTTGTATCATGAAGTATCTTTTCAATAATAGTCATCATTGTGAAGATACTTTAATATTATTTTCCTTATGAAAATACCTTCCACAAAACTAGGTTGTATCATGAATGCATAACACAATGAGCTTATTATAAAAAAAGAGGGACATTTGTAAAAATAAGAGATGAAAGATTAAGTAATATGCAAAATATACATGAAAAATATACATGAAAAATACTTTGCAAAATATACATGAAAAATATACATGAAAAATACTTTGCCAAATATACATGAAAAATAAAAGCAAACAATAGGTTCGATTCTGCAACAATAAAAGAGGGAGCTTTTATCCTCATCGTGAAAACTTTTTCAGCATAAAAATCAAATCAAAAACAAATTTTAAAAACAGAGAAATGAATAATAAAAGAGTAACAACGTACCTTATTCGTTTTCAAAGGATAAGAGAATAAGAGCAACAACAACAACATTTTCACGAATGGAATGCAACAATGACGGCAACAGTGACGACAACAGTGACGACAACGGTGACGGCAATGGCAATGACAGCAATAACAATGCAAGAACGACGATAAGGGTTTAGAGAAACGGTCGAGAGAGAAAATAAATAGGAGTGTCTCTGAAAATGTTTAGAATTGTTTTATATTTTAATTAGTACAGGACTTTAGAGGGCGCTTTTCCTTAGAAAGCGCTTTCTAAAGTGAAAATAATTAGAGTCCTATAAGAGCGCTTTCTGAAAGCGCTTTCTAAGGTGGCCTTTAGACAGCGCTTTTTAAAAGTGCTCTCTAAAGTAATACTATAGCAGCGCTTTTTGGAAAGCGCTTTCTAAGGTGGCAGTCTTTTACAACGCTTTTGAAAACCGCTTTCTAAAGCCTTTTTTTTAAGGCGCTTTTTTTTAGCGAAACTTTTTTATTCTTTTTAGCAGCGCTTTTGTATAAAAGCGTTGTCTTTTAGGTGCCGTCTAAACATATTTTTGGCGTAGTGAACACTTGCCTTTCTCAAATTCAACTTTTCACTCTCAAAAATGCCTTTCTTAGCAAGTCACTATCGAATTTTTCAGTAGAGAGCAATTCCACTCAAACCAATCACACACACACCTCACATACATCATATGTGAGCTGATCAAACACTTAAACAACATCTGGAACATTGATTTCTCAAAATCATCAGCCAATTGCTCAAGGTTTTAACCAAGCTGCAGTTGAAATACCATGAAGTGATCCAGCCATTTTAAATCAAGTCCAAGCATTCAAACACACTCCATAGGGTGTAGGGAAGTTGTTCAGATCATCACAACTCATCTGTAACACCTCCAACTCAGAAATCACATTGCACTTGCTGTCACGACCTAGAGGTAAGCCTAAACTTGGTCATCTCTCAATCTATGCATATTTCCTCGCACAATACTTTTGCCAAATGTTCATAATCATGCATGGAATGTTTGCCCTCTATTAATTGCTTTGTTTGAATCGTGTATCAAAATTCTCAGCCTTCATGCAAATTTTAGGGTTCTTGAGGTTTTGTCTTGATTTTTCATTCCATGTTAAAAATAAATGAAATTAAATACCATAGACATGATCGTGAGGTTGAGACGAGCAGATTGGTATGTGGATTGCATGATATAATCAAGTATTCAGTGAGATTGGAGAGAAAATGCAAATCTGGGCAAAACCCAGAACACGCGCGTGTTCTTGGGTGTTCTTGGCGCCTTCTTTGAAAATTCAAATATTTGAATTTTGTGATTTTATTTAATTGATTCAAAAATTAATTTCTCTATGAGTTTTAATGATTTTGAGTTGATTCTTTTTTTAATAATTCACAAAAATGTTAAAATATTTTATTTTCATATAATTGATATTTTTGCAAAGAAATAATGTTTTAATTGTTTTTGACATTTAAAATATTTTTTCCTTTTTGATTTTGCAAATTTTAATGATTTCTAATCATTTTGTAGGGAAAAACTTGATTTATGAAGCATTAATCCAAGATCACAATTTGTTTTCCACATTTTAAAACAATTTTGGTCATTTTAATTGAATTTTATTCAATTAAAATACAATTTGAAAACAAATTAGGGTTTTTGATTAATTCAAACCTCATAAATCATTTTCAAACACTTTTGGGCCTCTAATAGAATGTAAGACCCAACCCCCTTGTACATAAAACTTTTTGGACCTCACTCATTGTATAAGTCCCTATGTACATTTCCAAATAAACGGCGCGATCGTCGTCTTTTTAAAACCTTTTGGGCCTCTCCTCGAGCTATAAGACCCATTCAAATCTTTTGGGCCTCTATTAGAGTGTAAGACCCAACCCCTTTTGAAAACCAAATTTTTGGGCCTCAGTCATTCTATAAGACCCACTGCGTTTTCAAAATCTCAGCGCGATCGCCATTTCAAACGAAAAATCATCTGGGCCTACCCTCGTGTTATAAGCCCCACTCTTTTTCTTTAAAACCTTTTTGGGCCTCTTGAGAGAGTGTAAGACCCATCCCTTTGTACATAAAACAATTTTTCGGCCTCAGTCACTTGTATAAGTCCCTCTATACAAATTCAACAGTGCGATCACTGATAAAACCCTGGGCCTCTCCTTGAGCTGTAAGCCCCAAATCTTTCTTTTTCAAAGCACTTTCTCCATTGATTTTGAATATATTGTTGTTTTCAATCTTTCTTTGTTGAACAACTAACTAAACAGCATGGAAGCTCTACAACCGAGTAAGTGTTTATCCGCTTTCATTTACCGCTTTCATATACATATAACTGTATTGTGGGGCTGCTCACTATAAGTCTCCTTTCATAAACTCATATCAATTGTGTAATAATAGTATAGATATTTAGAGTTTCCCCGGCAAATACGTCTAGAACTAGACAGAACCTCAGATCAACATTAGACAACTAGATCTAGGAAATCTCCCCTTTTTGAACAGTTCATTATACAGAAGGCCATAGTACAAGGACCCGCAGGCTTCCTAAAAGCATCCCCACCTTCTCTTGGGCGTTGTACAAGGACCCTCAGGCTTCTTAAAAGCACCCCCACCTCCTCTTGGGCTTAGTACAAGGACCTGTCGGCTTCTTAGAAGTATTCACAGCCTCCTCTTAGGCTTCGTATAAATGATTTCTTCCTCCGGGAATGATAGCCTCCTCTTGGGCTTAGTACAAATTGTCCCTCGACTTCTTAAAAGTTTCCAGCCTCCTCTTGGGCTTCATACAAATTGTCCCGATGACCTCGTAGAGGTATAGGAACAGAAATTAGTCATCTTAATAGAACAGTCTTTCCAAGAGTCTACTACTGTTTCTCAAAGCATAGTACAAAAGATAAAACTCTAAACTTGGACAGTCTAATTTCCTTGAGTCTCAAAGACATTCTCAAGCACCCTTCAAGAATAGGAAGGAACCCCGTAGACTCGGACAATCTCAATACCCTTTGGATTTCCCATTTCCTCAAAGAAAAGGAAATATCCCTGATCCTCGAATCAAAATCCCTGAGTACAGTGTTACTCATATAAGAACTGATTTTCTCTTTGAACCCATATACTGGTCACTCAACTAAAACAATACCCTCTTTAGCCTCCATCTCGGGCTTCGTACGAGATATAAAAGACTCTCTTGTTGAGTCGAACATCTTTAGCCTCCATCTTGGGCTTTGTACAAGATACAAAAAGGTTCATATTGAATCAACACTTTAGCCTCCATCCCGGGCTTTATACGAGATACAAAAAAGACTCTCTTGTTGAGTCACAATCCTTTTAGCCTCCGTCTTAGGCTTTGTACAAGACAGAAATCACTCTCTTGTTGAGTATAAAACCCTTAGCCTCCATCTTGGGCTTCGTACGAGATACCATAAAGGACTCTCTTGTTGAGTCACTTCCCTTTTAGCCTCTATCTCGGGCTTTGTATGAGACAGATAAAAAATACCCTCTTATTGGGCCAATAGCCTCCTCTTAGGTTTTGTATAAGAAAACCACTGGTTGATCCAATCAACCTTTTAGCATCAAAGCTGTGCCTCGTTCACAGTACACAAACATCAACAACTTCTTCCGCTTTATCTTATCGCTGTAAGCGGCAAGCCTCTAGATCATCTATATCCTCGCCACCGTCCCTCTTTTAGCATGAGAAATTCCTAAGGAAAGATGGCATTGCTCTACACTGAGTTAAAGTCTTCTCCTTCAGGTTGGAAATCCCCTATAAAGGAAATTATGGCATTGCCGGATCCACATATCCCGGTTAAAGTAATTCTCCTTTATAAACAGTCGTGACAGACAACCCCCTCTTTAGAGATGACAAATTCTCTCTAAAGTCAAACCCTTTTAGCTTCACATCTTGGGCTTTGAACAAGATACAAATAGACCCTTCAGCTTCACATCTTAGGCTTTAAACAAGATACAAACTACCTTTCGCTTCACGTCTTGGGCTTTGAACAAGACACCAAAACACCATTTCCTCCCATAGAATAGGAGGAACTACGATCGCTCTGATTTCCCTATTTCGGAAAAACGGGAATACGTAGGCATAAGATTGAAAGAAAAATCTTAGCGAGCACACTAAACAAATCCCAAAATCCCGTACCTTCATATATCAGTCCTAACATCCTACCCATGAACATTCCCAGTGTTTTAAAAAAAGAAGAAAGAGGCCCCACTACCACATAGCATCCGTAACCTAACAGGCCGCTGTTTAAATTCAGTATGCAAGCAGGGTTAATTTGAGACATCTATTTCCCTTCCTTAGTAAGCTCACAATAGGATAAAAAATGAATTGACCTGTAGTAACCCCCACAGAGCAGCAGTGCTTAAGAAACACGTCCAGTTTCGCTCGCTACAGAAAAATGGCGCCCACCGTGGGCCATTTCACTTTCTTTCTTTTCTGGGATAGGACTTTTTGCTGACTTCATTAGGATCTTAAGTCAAAACCTTTAACTTGGGAAGGATCCAAAGAATGGCGACTCCGCCGGGAAGCCATTTCTGTCAGGTACATAAGATTCATAGCTTTTAAAAAGTCTAGGACATTAGGACATTTCTGTCAGGTACATAAGATTCATTTCTGTCAGGTACATAAGATTCATAGCTTTTAAAAAGCCATTTCCTAATTGATATCTGTGTTTATTTTTCTATTAATGGGAATGCGTGTGATGTCGCATGTGGAAAGATTGAGTATACACTTAAGATAAGTGATGGTGATGAGGTCGACCATCAACCTCAGTGGAGGCTTCCCAATGCAACCCATTCCCTCTCATAGGCAATGGGCCAATTGTAACGTCTGAGAAGCTGAGGAGCCAACCCTTTTGTAGTGCGGAAGCTATCGAAAATAGTTGTCACGCGATACTACCCTCATTTGAGGCTGATGATCTATTCTCGGTGAATAGCATTTACTCTAAGATTGCATACAGCTCACTGGCGATCCGCTTGCTGTTTGTTATCCTGGGAGGAGCTGATGATTTTGAGTACAGGTACAAAAATCACCTTAGTATAAACCTTTGGGATGGGTAGAGCCTTGACTCCATGACAACGACCCTTTGACCCCATGTTTTTTCTATGTTTTTGTGTGCTGCATTCATGCATTCATTTAAAAAACATTAAAACAAACAAAAAAATTTTCTCTTCTAGTCTCTCTGTTTTTTCGAATTAAACTAAGATTATGATTGCAAATATCAGAGGAAAGGATTGCGCTAATGGATTTAGGTAGAAGGAGAACTCATAAGTATACCTTCAGGATTCCAAAACTAGAGGATTTAAGAGGTTTGGCGAGGATGATCACAAACCATGAGGCTTTCAGAGCCAAGTACGGAGGTTTGCTATCTCTGCTAAGAGTCCATGTGATTGAGGGAATCATGGAGACGCTCGTTCAGTTCTACGATCCGGTTTATCATTGTTTTACATTCCCGGATTACCAGCTAGCACCAGCACTGAAGGAGTATTCTCATCTGACTGATCTACACATTACTGATCAAGCTCCATTTTTTGGACTGGAAGAAATTCCAAAGGATCAGACCATTGCAAGAGCAATTCATTTGGATGAGTCAGAGGTCAGGACTCACATGACCACTAAGGGTGGCATACAAGGTTTTCCAGCCCAGTTCTTGACAAAGAAAGCCCTGTACTTCGCCAGTATTGGGAACGCGACTGCTTTTGAAAGCATCTTTGTTTTACTCACCTACGGGTTATTTTTGTTGCCCAACATTAATAACTTCGTCGATATCAATTTCATTAAATGTTTTCTCATTGGAAACCCTGTGCCAACTTTGCTCGCAGATGCGTATCATTCTGTACACTTAGGGAATTTGTACAGCGGAGGGTAGATCACGTGCTGTGTACCTCTGCTTTATAAATGGTTTATCTCTCATTTGCCTAAGTCTGCTGGTTTTTGGGATCACAAGAGTGCCTTGCATTGGTCGCAGAAAATCATGCCCCTCACCAACTCTGACATAGATTGGTGTAGTAGGATTTATGACGGAATCAGGATCATTGACCGTTGTGGAAACTTCCCCAACGTACCCCTTATAGGAACTAAGGGAGGAATCAACTACCATCCAGTTCTCGTTCGTCGTCAATTTGGATACCCGATGAGGCACGTCCCACGGAGTGCTCATCTAGAAGGTCTTTTCTTCAAGGAAGGAGAAAATGACAGAGCACTAAAGACGGAAATAGTGCACGCTTGGAAACATGTTCATAAGAAAGGACGAGAGTCTCTAGGAAAACCAGACTGTGTCTCGGTGGAGCCTTATCTCCACTGGGTACAAACTAGAGCTCTCAAGCTAAAGATGCCTTATCCTCGTCATGGAGTTCTTCCACCGAGGGAGTCTATCATGTACTTCATGACTGAGACGGAAAAGCTTCAGGTTACTCTCAACAAAGTTCAACGGGAGAGGAGGTCTTGGAAGAACAAGTACCACACTCTCAATGTGGAGTGCATCAAAATACAGCAACTACTAAAGGATAAAGACGCTCAGATTGAGATTTTAGAGCAACATGCTGTGGAGAATCAAGATGACCAAAGGAATGTGCTCACTTCTTTCACTTGGCAAAGGAATGACAACCCGACAACGGCCCAAAAGCCCCGGTAAAAGAAAAGGAAAGTACCAGAATTAGCACCTGATTTCTCTTCAGAGAGGACTCGGGACCCATTAGCTTAGGTTTCTGTTTCTGCACCTTGTAATCTACTGTATTTCCATTTCTGTAATCCTTTGAATTCAATAAAAAGGGGTTTCCACCATTGTTTGATATTTGCAATCTAATTGTCGAAGTTTATTTTGATTAAACCAAAAAACAATTAATATAATCATTGCATTCATCATTCTCACATCGCGTATTCTTCTTACCTACGAATCTCACGTTTGTGTCTCGGTTCTAGAGTCAAACTGTCTCATTCGTACAATACTCGGGCTAATCGTCAGAAAAAGATGGATGATCTTGAGGAAGAGAATAGAGAGTTGAAAGAAGAGATCGACGCTCTGAGAGAGGATATGAGAAACCTTCGTAACGACATGCAAGCCATGGCAGAAGCTCAGCTATAAAGGACTGTGATCTCAGAGATCACCTCAACGCCCATAGTGGAGAAGTATGATCCTAGGTATCAAATGCCGAAAGATCGTCCTTGGGGCATGCATGTTAACTATATCCCGGAAGGATATGTTCCGCCGATCACTGGAGATCTGGAAACTTCAGTGGAAGCCGTTGGGCCTGAAGGTTACAAACTTCGGGAAAGCGAAGATGCCAGGGGCATACTGAAGACTCCTGAAGGTTACAAACTTCGGGAAACTCCAAGATTCACTACCGTAGTCACGGTACCACCCCCAGTGGTGCACAGTGTCCCGGAAGGACAGGTTCCACAAATACCTTCTGGTAAGAAGGAAACCATGTTTGATAGAATGGATGAATTCCAGGAGCATTTCCTGGAAATGCAGAAGAAACTGCAAGCCATTTGCGGTCAGGATTTATTTGGAAAGGATGCTGTAGACCTTTGTCTGGTCCCCAATGTGAAAGTTCCGCACAAATTCCAAGTGCCTGACTTTGAAAAATACAAGGGTAACTCTTGCCCTCAAAGTTACTTGGTGATGTACGCTCGGCGAATGTCGGCTCAGACAAAGAATCAAGACCTGCTGATTCACTACTTTCAAGATAATTTAACCGGTGCCGCCTTAAAATGGTACATGGGTTTAAACCGTGCTACGATTAGCACATTCAGATATCTTGGTACTGCCTTCGTCCAACAATACAAATATAATTTGGACATGGCACCAGACAGAGATCAACTCAGATCAATGTCACAAAAGGACAAGGAAACCTTTAAGGAGTACGCTCAGAGATGGGGCGAAATTGCTGCTCAGATTTGTCCATCTCTTAAGGAAAAAGAGATGACAAAGATCTTCTTAAAGACCTTAAGCTCATTTTACTATGACAGAATGGTTGCCAGTGCACCCAGTGACTTCACCGAGATGGTGGGCATGGGAGTTCGTCTTGAGGAAGCCGTCTGAGAAGGATGTTTGGTAAAAGACACTGGATCATCAAGTAGTACAAAACGATACGGTAGTGCTCTCTCTAAGAAAAAAGAGCAGGATATTGGGAATATCTCTCTCGGAAAGTAAAGGAGACGTTACCAACCAGTAGCGGCTGTAACTCCTACTATCAGCCCTGCGCCTATTCCAACGTATCAACCTCAGGTTGCGCAGAACCAACCTAATCAGCAAAGGACACAACAGTCTCTTCAGCAGGTTCGTCCTCAATATAACAACAACCGTACAACACGACCATCAGGGTTTGTGTAACGCCCCAGTTTTGTCAGTTTTTATTTAATCGAGTCGTGTGATTATTTTATTAATATTTTATTTTATTTTTGACTTTTATGTGAAAATATGTTATTTTTCAATGTTGTGATATTTTATCGGGTTTTGGGAACGTTTGCGAGATATTTGAGTGTGGGGGTATTTTGGTCATTTCATAATATTTTCATTTAGATAGTAAGAATAGAAAATAGAAAGAGAGAAAAATAGAGAGAAAGAAAAAGAGAAGAAGGAAAAAGGGAAGAAAAGAGAAGAGAAGAAGGGAAAAATAGAAATCAACTTCTAGAATCGATTTAATCGGGTAAGGGTGCGAAACTCAGTTATTGTATGCTTGTATATGATTATGTATGTGTGCTTTCGATTGTTCTTGGATTGGATTGGAAAAATTTAGTAAAACCCATATTATGTGAAATTGATTAGAAATCGGTTAAATGTGTTGGGAATCATGTTTTTAGTGCTCATTATTGTTGGTACATGATAGATACCTGTTGTTATGCATTGTATTGGTAATTTTCTGGGTGTAGGTGGAAATTGGAGGATTTTGGTTGAGAAAACGCAGAACTTTGTTCTGCATAATTTTTTCTGGTTTTTCCAGGTCATATGCGTATGGGGCATGTTCATACGCGTATGGACCTTGGCAATACGCGTAACATGGACGGGGCATGGGCCAATACGCGTATGGATCTTCAATTTTCTCGGCCATCTGCCCATTTGCGTATGGTACGCGTATCATTTTAGGGCATACGCGTACGGTGTTGGCACTACGCGTATTGGAATTTTAACGTGAATTTTGGGGAAAAATGGTCTCTGCCTATACGCGTATGGCTTTGGGCAATACGCGTATGGCATGGTGAGGAATTTGGGCAATACGCGTATGGCTCAGGGCAATACGCGTATAGCCAGGAAAATGGTAAAATGGGACTTTTCAAAATATCGTTTTCATTTTTCTTTCGTAACTTGTGTTCCGTTTATCCGATTTTTACATTCTTGGTATCGTTGTGTAGCTATTGAGCTGTACTTTCTTATTTTGATGATTTGGAAATTGTTAGCCGATTTAATTATGTCGGAAATCGGGAATAGTGTCGGTTGTCGACTTCTGTCGTTATAATGGTGCGTAATTGATGTGTATTATGCAAAGTGCTGTTGTATGATGTAAATGTATGTGTTTAGATGGTGTTGTGATGATTTGGGCCTGTATGGCAATTAAATGCATTGTTTTGGGCATAAGTGCAAAGTGTGATTTTGTTGATGTGGATGAATGCATGTATGTGTGCTTATTAAATGTCACGAGTCATTGTATGCCAAGCATCATGATATGCATTGTTGAGACGTCCTGAGTGACGGTTTGGATTCCAGAGAGAGTTCGCTATAACGTCGTGTGTCCATGTGGGGTGTGAACGATGATTATAGACGATCGTGTGCCCATGTGGGGTGTGAGCGATCGGGTCATGTGCCCGTGTGGGGTGTGAGCGATCCATAAACGTCGTGTGCCCGTGTGGGGTGTGAGCGACGGGGGACATCGTATGCCCGACGGGGAGTTACAGTGATGTAACGAGCGATGATTCCAGCAGAGTTCCTGAGTGAACTAGTGATGAGAAACATTGGAAGTCGGTACCGCATGTGCATATGCATAGAGTCGTTGTGTCGGTCTCTTACATTTGCATAAATCATTAATGGTTGTTTATGTGTGGAATTGTGGATAAACTGATATATGGATATGTGTTGTTGATACTTGTATTGTGTGTGGTTAGTATACCTGGGTGATGTATGAGTTATGGTGAGAACCGAATATATGTGTATTTTTGTGTTAAATATAATTGTATGCAATTATATTATGATTGTTTTTCTCACCCTTCTTCTATTTTATAATGCTCTATGAGGCATTGCAGATTAAAGTTGTTGGAGGTCTTTTTGTGAAGCTTTGCGTCTTCATTCTTTTGTCGGTCGGCTCTGATATGTGACACCGGGTAGTTAGGGAGGCCGTTTGTGATTATTGTGTATTACGTGTATATATATCTTTTGGGTTGTGCATGTATAACTTGATGTATGATAACTTTTTCATGTGATATATATATATATATATATATATATATATATATATATATATATATATATATGATATTCAGTTTTAGATTTTCCGCTTTTATTCTAAATCTGAAATGTGGGTGTGAGGAACTAAGTTCCTCTGTTGATTGCTACCCCACTGTTGCATATCTTTATGGGCAGGTGTTGTATGTTTTGTTTTAATAATAATGTGATTTTCCCCCGTCTATGCCATGATAATCTAAATGTACTCTGATGAAATTTTGAATTTTTCTTTTACCGCTTTATTTAATTGGGGGTATATGTAGCGAGCGATTTTGGACGCGGTTCTTAAGTGCTGGTCTCTCTCTGCGGTTGAGCTTAAACTACAGGTCGATTCATTTTTTATCCTATTGTGAGCTGATGAAGGAAGGGAAATAGATGTCTCCAATTAACCCTGCTTTGCATACTTAGTTTAAACAGCGGTCTGTTAGGTTACGGATGCAATCAATGTGGGGGGGCCTTTCTTGTGTTATTTTGACAGACAGGTTTCTGGCGGGGAAAAAGTATTAGGATGTTAGGACTGATGCTTTTGAATTACTGCTTTTGATTGATGGGATTTGGGGTTTTTGTTTAGTGTGCTCGCTAATATTTTTCTTTCAATCTTATGCCTACGTATTCCCGTTTATCCAAAACAGGGAAATCAGAGCGTTCGTAGTTCCTCCCATAGGAAATGGGTATTTTGTTATCTTGTTCAAAGCCCAATATATGAAGCTAAATGTGATTTGTATCTTGTTTAACGCCCAAGATGTGAAGCTGAAGGGGTTTGACTTTAGAGAGAATTTGCCATATCTAAAGAGGTCTGTTTGTCTGTCACAACTGTTGGGTGACTGGTTATAAAGGAGAATTACTTTAACCGGGATACGCGGATCCTAGCAACGCCATAATTTCCTTCATAGGGGGTTTTAACCTGAAGGAGAAGACTTTAACTCAGTGTAGAGCAATGCCATCTTTCCTTAGGAATTTCTCATGCTAAAAGAGGGACAGTGGCATGGATGTAGATGATCCAGAGGCTTGCCGCATACAGCGATTAGATGAAAGGGAAAGAGTTGTTGATGTTTGTGTACTGTGAACGAGGCATAGCTTTGATGCTAAAAGGTTGATTGGATCAACCAGTGGTTTTCTTATACAAAGCCTAAGAGGAGGCTATTATGTGTCTCGTACAAACCCCTAGAGAGAGGCTAAAAGGTTTTGACTCAACGAGGGAATCTTTTATGTGTGTCTCGTACGAAGCCCGAGAGAGAGGCTAAAAGGTGTTGATCCTACAAGAGGATCTTTTATACTCAACAAGAGAGTGTTTTTGTATCCCGTACAAAGCCCGAGATGGAGGTTAAAATTTTTTTGGCTCAATAAGAACCTTTTTATATCTCGTATAAAGCCCGAGATGGAGGCGAAAGGGTGATTGACTCAACGAGGGAGTCTCTTATGTGTCTCGTACAAAGCCCGAGAGAGAGGCTAAACATTTGACTCCGCTGGGGAGGATCATTGTACAAAGCCCAAGAGAGAGGCTAAGGTAACTGTTTTAGTTAAGTGACAGGTGCAGTATACTGATTTTAAAGAGAAAATCAGTTCTTATATGAGTAACATTGTACTCAAGGATTTGATTCGAGGACCAGGGTTATTCCCTATTCTTTAAGGAAACGGGAAATCCAAGGGGTATTGAGACTGTCCAAGTCTACGGGTTTCCTTCCTATTTAACGAAGGGGTGCTTGAGAATGTCTTTGAGACTCAAGGAAGTTAGACTGTCCAAGTCTAGAGTTTTATCTTTTGTACTATGCTTTGAAAAATAGTAGTAGACTCTATGACAGGACTGTTCTATGAAGATTACTAAGTTCTGTTCCTATACCTCTAGGAGGTCGTCGGGACAATTTGTACGAAGCCCAAGAGGAGGCTGGAAGCTTTTAAGAAGCCGACGGGTCCTTGTACTAAGCCCAAGAGGAGGCCATCATTCCCGGAGGAAGAGATCATTATACGAAGCCTAAGAGGAGGCTTTGAATACTTCTAAGAAGCCGTATGTCCTTGAACTAAGCCCAAGAGGAGGCTGGGTTGCTTTTAGGAAGCCTGTGGGTCCTTGTACGATGCCCAAGAGGAGGCCGATGCTTTTAAGAAGCCCGTGGGTCCCCAAACCCCAAGAAATTCAAGGCAAGCTATTCACGAGGAATAGATCGAGTCAGGAAAGTTTGAGAATTTGGAAGAAACTCAAAGATGCCATTCACGGAGAATACATTCATCTTGGGGAGTAGAGCTTCTTGACAATTCCTAATGAGGACAGCCGAAGAGAAGACTGCATCTGGTGATCCTATTGGGGGACCTAGTTGTCTATTTCTATGAATAAACGAAACGGTGTCACCTAGTTCTAGACGTAGTTGCCGGGGAAACTCTAAATATCTATACTATTATTACACAGTTGATATGAGTTTATGAAAGAAGACTTACAGCGGAACAGCCCCACAATACAGTTATATGTATATGAAAGCGGTAAATGAAATCAATAACCACTTACTCGGTTGTAGAGCTTCCATGCTGTTTGGTTAGTTGTTCAACAAAGAAAGATTGAAAACAACAGTATATTCAAAATCAAAGGAGAAAGTGCTTTGAAAAAGAAAGATTTGGGGCTTACAGCTCAAGGAGAGGCCCAAGGTTTTATCAGTGAGCGCACTGTTTGAATGTGTACAGAGGGACTTATACAAGTTACTGAGGCCCAAAAATGTTTTCTGTACAAAGGGATGGGTCTTACACTCTCTCAAGAGGCCCAAAAAGTTTAAAGAAAAAGAGTGGGGCTTATAACACGAGGGTAGGCCCACTTGATTTTTCGTTAAAAAATGGCGATCGCGCCGAGGATTTCTTTTAACGCCGAGGGACTTATACAATAAGTGAGGCCCAAAATGGTTTTGGTTAAAAGGGGGGTTGGGTCTTACACTCTATTAGAGGCCCAAAAGTTTTGAATGGGTCTTATAGCTCAAGGAGAGGCCCAGTTGTTATTTTCCAAAAGGCGACGATCGCACCGTTTGTTTTTTACGGTATCGGGACTTATACAATACACTGAGGCCCAAAGTGATTTGGTTAAAAAAAAGATTGGGTCTTACACTCTATTAGAGGCCCAAAAGTGTTTGACAATGATTTGCTTTGAGTGAAAATCAAAGAAACCCTAATTTTATTCTTTAAAAAATAAATATTTAAAGAAAATCAATGAAAAATACCAAATAGGTTTGAATAAACCACTTGTGATTTTTGTTTAAGGTTTGAAAAATGAGGTATAAATCACAAGAGATATTAAAACTCATTTGGTCTTGATTCTTCAAGATGAATATTCATTTTAAAATGTAAAAAAACAATTAAAAATGAATTTACTCACAAAAATACTAATTATATTAAATAAATAATATAAACTTAATTTTTTTGTGGAATAAAATATTTCAACATTTTTGTGATTTTTTGCAAAAATAACCAATAAAAAATAATTAAAATTGAAAGAGTTATTAATTTTCCAAATAATTAACAAAACATGAAAATAGTTGGAAAAATAGCAAAATGTGAAAAAATCACAAAATGGCAAGGGTGGGGTTTGAACCCATGACCTCAAGCATACAAGGCGCGCGCCTTACCACTGGGGTGGTGATACATCCATTGTTTGAAACAAACCAACAAATACACAAGTCATGCCTTGATTTTGGCTTGCCCAAGGCAAGTTTTGGCTAAAAAACGTGAAGGTCATAACTTTCTCAATTCTTAATGGTTTGAGACAAAATTTATATGCATCTGGGCCAGAATTTCATAAGGAATCCAATGGTGGTGGTAGTTTTTTCATATCACACTCCCGCCTCAAAACCCGATAGTGGTTTTGAAAATGACCTATAAATGCATTTTCTATGCCACAACTTGGTACAAGCATGGACTACTTGGTGAATTAGCTCAAACACAACATATATGACATGTATGAGATGTTTATGATCAATGGACTTCAAATGCACACATGTTTTGGTGAGTGCAAGTTGAGAGGCTTACCCTTCTTTGAGATTTTGGAGGTTTCTCTGCAATCTGCCAACCCTCTTGCTCCAGATATGATTTTATGCTTTGAACCACCTCAAATGATCCCTTGGATGCTTTTAGGATGATTGGAATCAGCTGGTACCTGCAAAAACACAAACTGTCCCTTTCTTGCAAAAGGGGTTAAAAGTGACCAAAATAGCAACTCCCTCAAATGGTGTTCCAGATGGTGGGAACCATTTGGGATAGTTCAAAGATGATATTTGGAGTGTGTTTGAGGTTTTATCTGGGTTGGAAAGTCACTGAATCAAGACATGGCTTGAAAAATGCAAAAAAGTGCTATTTTGAGGTTTTGAGAGGTGACTTTGTGATGTTGTGATTACAGGTCACTTTTGATGGTTTGCACAGCTTACATATGATATATATGAGGTGTGTGTGTGATTAGTTTGGGTGGAATTGCTCTCTAGCTCAAAAACTCAGAATTGCTTGCTTTGGAAGGCAAGTTTGAGGTGAAAGAAGAGATTTTGAGGAAAGCATCTGTTAGATGGCTTTGGTGTACTCAAACTGAACACAATTGAGCTCTATTAATAGTAGAGCAAGTTTTTTTTGGGATCCACAGTGAATGGCAACAGCAGTAGGTGTTTGTTCAATGTTGGCCAATGGATATGCAAGTCTCCTCTAGCCATTGACTAGAGGTTAGGGCACAGGGCTGTGGTTCCCTTGGTATTGGATAAGTCTTGACTGATTTCAGATGAGAATGGCTCAGTCCATGCCACCTTGATGATTCCATTGAATGCTTCAATCCAAATTTGGAGTCTTGTCCCTATTTTGGCCATTCTAGGTTCAACATGTTATTTCTTGTTTCATGGACTTTGGAGGCTTGGCTCAGTGATTGTCCCCTTTAGATTCAATCCTCAGATGTGTCCAAGTGGAAAGGAGCATTTGAATTTGGCTGATTTTGGCAAATCGAGCAAAATTGCAAATTCTGCCTTGCCTTTGACAGATTTCAGCAAGGCAACTTGCCAATGTCATATCTCATGACTCAAATGGAATTTGGCAATGTTCTTGGCCATTTTTGAAAGCCCTTACATGATACAACAACTGTTTGAACATGTTTGGTTTTGATCTCTTTTGAATCCAAGTGAAAAATCCCCCTACATTTGGAAAAAAATGAAGGCAGATTTGGACTTAGTGAAAATTTCACTAAGTGTTGGAAAAAGTGACATTTTCACTTTTCAGCCACTTTGATCACTCCATAACTCAAAATCCTTAATGAATTGGACTTAGGAGTTATGATCCTCCAAAGTTGGTACCCTTGTCACTTTATTTTCAACTTAGAAAATTTTCTAAGTTTTTATGGTTGCCCCTTTTACAAGTTATCCAACTTTTCTTGATTTTTCTTGATGAATGATGATTCAAATCATACATTAACATCATTTTAGGGTTAAAAATCCATTTTGGTGAAAAATCTCAAAAAGTCAAAGTTGACTTTTGTGCACAGTTGACTTTTTATCAGATGAATTCCAAACTATGCAATTCTTCAGGAAATCATGTCCTTGACCTAAATCAAACTTGATGGACATGTTCCATGGGTGTCATGGGGTATATTGAGGCATGTCCTAGGGCTTGGGAGCATGTCTTGGTCAAAAGTTAAAGTTATAGTTGACTTTTCCCTTAAAACCCTAACTGTGGTGCAGATGAAATTGAGACTTATTGCTCAAGCTTCTTGGATTAATCCATTGTTCCAAATGGATTAATATGGTATATTAAAGACCCTCAAATCATGTCTTGAGGTCTTGGTTCATGATTTGTCCCAAAAGTCAACTTAGGGGTGAATTAGGTCAAGAAACCCTAATTCCTGATTTTTAGTGAATGCATCCCCTGAGGCAAAACTGACTTGATGATTGGGTCCATGAGGTTCCATGGAGTATATTAGGTTATGTTTTGGATCATTGGCTTGTGCCCAGAGGAAAATTCCCACCTGGAGGCCCTGGTCGACCAAAACCCTAATTTAGTGATACTGGCGATCTTGAGGCTTGATCCACCTAGAAGGGAGCAACCTTGTGCTTAATCCTTGAGGTGGGAGTCCTTTTTGATCCTTTATGGATGTTTGAGAGGTTAGATAAGTTAAATATTATGTCATTCCTTGATTGATCCCTTGTCTAAGAACTCAGAGAGGGCTAAAAACCCTAATTTTGATTGTAGGGAATGCTCAACAACCCTTGAGGCATTTGATGAGGCCTGATGGTTCATCCATATTGTGATGATGATTGACACAATGATGGGAAGTCTTAGTGGTCAAAATTTGGGGTATGACAGATGCCCCTATTTAATATTCTTGGACCCGAAGGTGTGAATGACGAAGGTATTCGGGCATTCGGGGTGCAAGAGGATTAAATATCGGAATACCCAAAATTTTGATGGTTATGAATTACATCTTGTGCATTCATCTTCTTTTGCTAAGAAATGATGCTCAGAAAAGGTAAACTTCCCCTCGATCCTGGTTTCTTACCAAGGAACTGGTCTTAGTTTCGGAAATAAACTTCCCCTCGATCCTGGTTTCCTACCAAGGAACTGGTCTCAGTTTCTGATGTAAACTTCCCCTCGATCCTGGTTTCCTACCAAGGAACTGGTCTTAGTTTCTTTTGTCAATAAACTTAATTGACAAGGGACGCTATGCGTAGCGGTTTTCCTCAAACTTCTCGCCGAATCTTCCTGGGGAGATGCCATTTGATGGAAAAATTTATGACGCCAGACTTGTTGGGAAACCCTGTCGTCTGAGTTGTAGAGTTTCACAAACTTCTCTGTTGAAGACGCCATTTGTTTCTACTGGGGGAAAGCAGGTCTCTTGAGAGACTGCTATCACTTGGGATCTTACATCATACTTTTCTCGGGATCTTCCCGGAGAAATGCCATATGATGGGGTCCAATTTTGAGGTGCCGATGACCTTTTCATCAGCGATCTTTTCGGAGCGAAACGGGCATGCTGCCGAATCTCTGATTACGAGGCTTTCTCTCGGGATTTTCTTTAATCTGGGAAAGCAAGGATATCATCTTCGATGGCGAAGAGTGACATTTGTAGAAAGCTCCTATGACTTTTCAGAGGTTCAAGTTGTCAAAGTGGTCAAGGGCCAACTTTCTTCCAGAAATAAACTGGAGGCGAGATTGTTCGAACGCAGCGTTTCCTGGCGAGGCAAGGACTGACAACTCGATTGAGAGGACTTTTATCACTAGGGGATAAGACCGACTAGAGTGATAGCGATGCAATATGAATGCGAATGCAAATAAAATGCATAATGTATGTATGTTTATGCTGACAAAATTGACGCGACATACAAACTGACGGGTGAACACGACTGGATACTCGGCCATCGCGGGGCGAAGAAGTACCGCTGGTTCAAGATAGCAACTCCACCTTGCTTAGGAGAGATAGTCCCCGTTGGGGGATACCGTTGGTCGGGCTTAGGAGATAAGAACTCGGCCGAAGAGGTCAGATGGAATAGTCGCATCCGACACTATTGATCTTTCATTCAGGCGCACTGGCGTAGAAGGAGTACTTTGATTCTGCACTTTGAAGTTTGCTTACTTCTGGAGAAGCGGTTGATGCTCTTCTAATGTTCAACAGTCAAAAGAAATTGCCATATTTAATTTAAAAGCAGAAAAAATTTTAACAAGTAAATTCATTTTTGTTTTGTTTCAAGAATCGTTAATCATGTTAACAACGTCGTTCTGTAAAGCTAAAACAAATAAGAATTACAAACAAAAGGACAAGGGCTCAAATTTTATTGATAAGATGGAGATCAGCCAAACGCGTGATTCCAAAGAGTATATGCAAAGCTAGAAAATGGTAATTTACAGGGAAAAAGGCTACGTTGAAACATAACGACCGCTATCCTTCTACCAACTTTGAATTCGGGACATCCTGAGCTTCAGTCGAAGATGACCTTGACTGGAGTTTTCCTTCGATGGATGCTGTAACTGCTGCTGAGGGACTTGCCTCTGTTGAACATAGTTACTTGCCATTATCCCTAATTTTTTCCTGGATTGTACTTTGATGTTTCCAATCCATCGGGATGATCTTTTTCATGTCTCTAATTTTTGCCCGGACCCCCCTTTCGGGTTTTCAATCCACCGAGACGTTTTTTTTCTTTTTTTTTAGTTTAGGAGAAGTATTTCTTGACTACATCAACATTCGCGGGGTAGGCAAATTCCTCTCCGTCCATGGTTGCAAGTCTTAAGGCACCGCCTGAGAAAGCTTTCGTGACCACATATGGGCCATCATAATTTGGGGTCCATTTGCCCCGAGAGTCAGTGAGAAATGATTGTATCTTCTTGAGCACAAGGTCTCCTTTTCTGAAGACACGAGGTCGGACCTTTTTGTAGAACTCCTTCTTCATCCTCTGCTGATACAACTGACCGTGGCATAGTGCCGTGATTTGCTTCTCTTCGATCAGGTTTAATTCATCGTGTCGACTTCGACACCACTCAGCTTCTGAAAGCTTAGCTTCCATCAATACTCGAATTGACGGGATCTCTACTTCTATGGGGAGCACTGCTTCCATGCCATATACTAGAGAGAAAGGGGTTGCCCCTGTTGAAGTGCGGACAGATGTGCGATAACTGTGAAGAGCAAAGGGTAGCATCTCGTGCCAATCTTTATAGGTTACAACCATCTTTTGAACGATCTTCTTGATGTTCTTGTTAGCCGCCTCTACCTCCCCGTTCATCTTGGGACGGTAGGGAGATGAGTTATGGTGTTCGATCTTGAACTCTGAGCACAAATCTTTCATCATCTTGTTGTTCAAGTTAGATCCATTATCAGTAATGATCTCACTTGGAACACCATAACGGCAGATGATATTGTTTTTGATAAATCGGACCACCACTTGTCGGGTCACATTGGTGAATGACGCTGCTTCGACCCACTTGGTGAAATAGTCAATGGCTACTAGGATGAACCGATGTCCGTTTGAAGCCTTGGGCTCAATCATGCCAATCATGTCGATTCCCCATATGGAAAAAGGCCACGGGGAAGAAAGAACTTTGAGATGTGATGGTGGTACATGAATTTTGTCAGAGTATATCTGACATTTGTGACACTTCCTCATGTACTTGTAGCAGTCGGATTCCATGGTCAACCAGTAATACCCTGATCTCAGAATTTTTCTCGCCATTGTGTGTCCGTTGGCATGAGTTCCAAAGGATCCTTCATGAATTTCTTTCATAAGCATGTCTGCTTCTGGTCTGTCTACGCACCGGAGCAAGACCATGTCAAAATTCCTCTTATAAAGAGTGTCACCGCTCAGGAAGAAGTTTCCAGCCAGTCTTCTGAGGGTTTTCCTGTCTTTTCTAAGTGCCCCAGATGAGTACTCTTATTTCTGAAGGAAGCATTTGATATCGTGATACCAAGGTTTGTCTTCTATGACTGCTTCGATCGTGAAGATGTAAGCGGGCCGTTCAAGGCGCATTATGTCGATCTTAGGTAGGTCATTCCATTGACCTACACTAATCATGGAAGAGAGAGTGGCTAATGCATCAGCCATGTGATTCTCATCACGAGGGATGTGATGAAACTCGACTCTGTTAAAGAAAGGTAATAACCTCCTTGCATAATCTTTGTAAGGAATCAGTCCTGATTGGTATGTGTTCCAATCTCCTTTTATCTGATTGATAACCAAGGCTGAGTCGCCGTATACATCCAAGTTTTTGATCCTTAAATCAATTGCTTCCTCGAGACCCATAATACAAGCTTCGTATTCGGCCTCGTTGTTCGTACATTTGAACATAAGTCTGGCAGTGAAAGGAATGTGGGTACCCTGAGGGGTAACAATGATTGCCCCAATTCCATTTCCATAATGATTAACAGCTCCATCAAAGATTAGTCCCCATTGGGAACCTGGTTCTGGCCCTTCACTGGGTAGCGGTTCCTCGCAATCTTTCATTTTTAGATACATGACATCTTCGTCTGGAAAGTCAAACCCGATTGATTCTTGATCGTCAATCGGTTGATGAGCCAAATGATCGGCTAAAATACTTCCCTTAATGGCTTTCTGAGCATGGTACTCTATGTCATATTCTGATAACAGCATCTGCCAACGGGCAATCCTTCCCGTAAGAGCAGGTTTTTCGAAAACATACTTTATTGGATCCATTTTGGAGATTAACCAAGTAGTGTGATGAATTATGTATTGGCGAAGACGTTTGGCTGCCCAAGCCAAAGCACAACAAGTTTTCTCAAGCATCGTGTACTGAGTTTCACATTCGGTGAATTTCTTGCTTAAATAGTAGATGGCAGACTCTTTTCGTTTGGTTTCGTCTTGTTGGCCAAGTACACATCCCATTGAGTCCTCTAGGACTGTGAGGTAAATGATCAGTGGTCTTCCTTCCACTAGAGGTGATAGAATCGGCGGATTCAAAAGATACTCCTTAATACTGTCGAAGGCAGTTTGGCAATCTTCTGACCAAACGCAATCCTGGTTCTTTTTCAGTAGTTTGAAAATCGGCGCCCATGTTGCGGTCATAAGGAATATGAAGCAGGAGATGTAGTTCAAACGTCCCAGGAATCCTCTGACTTGTTTCTCAGTTTTCGGAGAAGGCATTTGTTGAATGGCCTTGACCTTGTCAGGATCAACCTCAATCCCTTTCTGGCTGACGATGAACCCTAATAGTTTCCCTGAACGGACACCGAAGGTGCACTTGTTGGGATTCAAGCGGAGCTTGAATTTTCTTAAACGTTCGAACAATTTTGACAGATGTTCAATGTGTTCACTCTTTGTTTTTGATTTTGCAATCATATCATCAACATATACCTCGATTTCTTTGTGTATCATGTCATGAAACAGAGTAGTCATGGCCCTTTGATAGGTTGCCCCGGCGTTCTTCAAACCGAACGACATTACCTTGTAACAAAAGGTGCCCCATGGGGTAATGAACGAAGTTGCCTCCATGTCTTTCGGCGCCATTTTGATCTGGTTATAGCCCGAGAATCCATCCATGAAGGAGAATACTTTGAACTTTGTTGTACTGTCTACTAGCATGTCAATGTGTGGTAAAGGAAAGTTGTCCTTTGGACTTGCCTTGTTCAGATCCCTGTAATCTACACACATTCTAACCTTTCCATCCTTTTTGGGAACGGGTACGATGTTGGCTAACCATTGAGGATATTCAGATGTAGCGAGGAAACCCGCGTCAATCTGTTTCTGCACCTCCTCTTTGATTTTGATGGCCATGTCCAGGTGAGTCCGTCTCAACCTTTGCTTTACTGGCGGACATTTCGATCTTAACGGTAAGTGATGTTCCACGATGCTGGTATCCAACCCTGGCATATCCTGATAGGACCAAGCGAATACATCAGGAAATTCTTTGAGAAGCTTTATCAAACCCTCTCTTGCAGTTGGACTGAGCAGTGCCCCAATCCTGACTTCTTTTCTCTCTTTTTTTGAACCCAAGTTTACCGTTTCCAACGGTTCTTTGTGAGGTTCAATGGACCTTTCCACTTGTCTGAGTAGTCGGGAGATCTCTTCTGGAATTTCGTTGTCAACTTCTTCTTCAGCCTCGAATACCGGGAACTCAAAGTTGGGAGAAGGCATCGGATCGTATGTTTCAACTGGGTTTAAAACAAGCAATCTGCATGACGTGATGATTCGTGTTTAGAAGAGATAGAGAAAATGCAAGTGTGTGCAGTGTTTTTTTTTACTGCTTGTTTTTTTTTATTAATTATTTTTTAGGATTACCATTTTCTGAAAAACGAAAAGAGAAAACAACAATTAATGCGAAAATTACAGAACGACGTTATTTTATTTATGAATAAGTCGACTCTTGAAACTACAACCCTATAAAACAAAACTCTATCGCTTTGGGCTACGCGAAGAGGGAAAATTTACAGAAAGCGAGCCCTATCAAAACATCTGTTTCACCTGGGCAGGGTGAAAGGTTAAAGATGGCAATTACTTTGACTGATGAACGATCTTTGGAATCTCGACGGTAACCCACTGGCGGCGAATTCCTCTATGAATCACAAAGTCTGGTACTTTCCTTCTCGGTTTGTCTTCAGAAATGACGTTGATTTCTGGCGGTGTAGGATCATTGGAACCTGTCTCCCAAGCAGAATTGTCGTAGGAGAATTCCTCAGTTTCATTTTGCATAGCATTCGTGCTCTCAACTGTATCTCCCCATCCAGTAGGCTGGATGTCTTTGAACCTGATACGAGAGCTTTCGGGCGCAGTGTACTTGACCATAAAGTCGTATTTTCCACTTGGTTCTCCCAAGGTGTCCCACACTTCTTTGGAACTGGAGGAGTTATCCCTCTCGACGACGTTGACCTTGGGAAAAGCATAGTTGATGAATTCAAGTCCTGCGAATGTTGCGAATTCATCTTCATGTTGAGTAGTTTCTGAATGACCTGAGTGTTGATCCCATGACATGGTGGGGACACAGGTATTTTGTTCAATGACGGTCAGCTGATTTTCATTGTTCGGCTGACTCTCTTGTCCCAAGTCTCCTGGATAAGGTTGCCACATTGGCAGACCATCCATTGGGCCATAGTAATCGTGGTCAAAGTTGTCTTTCATCAGAGTGTCCTCCTCTAATGAATTTGGCAGAGCACGACATCCTTCCGAATCATAATCTCCGTAGATCATTTCGACATCTGATCTTGGTATAAATCTCGGACTTTCTGTAGGAAAGCAAAAAGGCGTAGGCACCTCTTCCTGAGACATATAACCGTCCTTGTTAAGATATGACTTCCACTCTTCCTCTGTGTCAGAGGGATCTTCCTCGTTGATAGCGTGAACTGTCTGATACACTGGGTAAAGGAAACCTCCACTGTGGAAGAAGTTTTGAATGGGATGAAGACTTCCATCGCTAGCAGCTGTTTGGGTACAGGTTGCAGAAAAACCAAGACCCCTCTTTGTTTTATTGTCAATAGGAATGACAAGCTGTCCCCATCCGGTCGTATCGGTACTCTCGACCGCTTTGATAGCATCGTTGTATGAGGAAATCGAGGTTCCTCCTTTGAAATGATTGTCCTTGCTTACCGATAGTGCTTGGAACTGAGTTCCAATAACCTCCCCGGGTTCTACACAAGTAGATGATGATAAGCTACTCACGAGCAAGGCCTGTTCTCCACAGACTGTGACAAGTTGATCGTTCTGAACAAACTTTAGCTTTTGGTGGAGGGTTGAAGTAACCGCTCCAGCCTGATGTATCTATGGTCTTCCTAATAAACAACTGTATGTTGCCCGGATGTCCATGACCTGGAAAATGACTTGGAAAGTGTGAGGATCGATAGTTATGGGAAGATCAACTTCGCCGATAACTATTTTTCTGGAACCGTCGAACGCTTTGACGACGACCTCGCTGATTCTCATCAGAGGGTCTTTGAATGATAATTGCATCAAAGTGGACTTCGGTATAACATTCAGGGTTGACCCCGTGTCTACCAGTACGCTGGCTAAAGCATCGTCCTGGCAGTTAACTGTAATGTTGAGCGCATTATTATGACGACAACCCTCTTCGGGTAATTCCTCATCACAAAATCCCAAATTATTGCAGGAAGTGATGTTAGAGACAATACTATCGAACTGTCTGATTGTTACATCCTGTTCCACAAAGGCCTGCTCCAAGACTTTCTGTAGAGCCTCCCTGTGGGCTTCTGAACTGAGTAACAATGATAATACTGAGATCTTTGAAGGAGTCCGTAACAGCTGATCCACAATGTTATATTCACTCTTTTGGATGAGCTTCAGCATCTCATCATTATTTTTCGAAAGGTCGGGATTACTGGATTGACCGATTGGTGGATCGGGAGCTTCTATCTGAAGTTCCTTTTCCTTGTTAAGTTCTCCAACTCCTCGGTTGAAGATTCGACCGCTCCGTGTTACACGACTGATGTCTGCAATATTCACAACAGAGGGTAATGGAATTTCCTTTCCATTTTCAATTATCGTTGCAGCGTATTTGTAAGGGATAGCCTTAGTTGATTCATACGGTAGTGGTCCCGGTAGATAGATGACTATGGGAACCTTCTGATTTTTCTGACCATCATAAGTAATCTCGATCCGTTCCCGGTTGGGAACTTTAGATTCATCAAGTAGAGGGATAATGGCAAAAACATCCCTGGTCCTATGATGACCAGAGATTGTGACAACATCCTCGACTTGATTGGCAAGGTAGCTCGGCGTCCAGTTGATGGGTCCAGAACCCGGATATGGGCGAATCTCTCCACGATCCACCTGACCCTGAAGAGCTTCTCTCACAAGGTAACACCCTTGGTTACTTTCCAAACAGATGCCACAACTGTCATAGTTGTGTGGTGGCACCTGGCCCCGCCCACTTTGAATACAATGTAACCTTACTAGGTTAGCTCCCACTGATCGGACATCCTGACTTTGACGCCGAGTGGGATTTCTATTACTGATACTAATCTGCTGAGTATCTTCATCCATGTAAATTGGCATCCACCAATGATTTAACAAATGCTAAAGTGCCTCCTGGACAAGGGTACAACCTCGATCGTTTTCGCAACCCACTTTACAGCTGTGATAGTTATGTGATATTAAGAATCCGATTCGGACCTGCTCAGCATGTAACTCTACCAGGTTGGTATTTATCATGCAAATATCGAAGATCTGAACCATGTTGATCTGATAAGGGTTCCTATCATGGTAGTCTTGGATCCATCCAAGATCCATCTGACGCTGGAGGGCCTCTTGTATGAAAGAGCATCCCTGTTTGTTTACCGAGCAAGTCAGACAGGAACTGTAATTGTGTCGTAGCAGATTATGATACTGGCTTTGCCTTGAGTGCATCGCCACCAAGTTAACATTCATCGCACGGATGTCATGGTTCTGAATGACGTTGGAATTCGTGTAAACCATGTTAACCCCACGAACGCGGTGCTCTTGGATCCATCCGAGATCCATTTGTTCCTGTAGAGCTGCTTGCACCACAGAACATCCTTGGTTGTTTTTAGAGCAGATATCACACTGGTGATAGTTATGAGGTGGCACATGGCCATATCCACTCTGTCTACAATGTATCTTGACCAGATTGGTCCTCAATAAGAGTACATCGTGAATTTGATAGACATTGTTAAATTCTTTCTCAATCAGATTGACTGCAGCTTTCTCATGTTGAGGTAGTGGACTCGTGAGAACATTAGGATTTGTATCCTTGAAGGATAAGACCCCGCTCCTAACAAGTTTTTGCACGTCGGACTTGAAATTAAGACAAGTCTCTATGTTATGCCCTGGACCTCCTTGATGATAAGGGCAAGTTTGATCCACCTTAAACCAAAAAGGCAGATTTTCCGGTACTGTAAGAGGAGATTTAGTCTGAATGTTCCCCTTAGCCAGTAGTAATGGAAACAGTTCTGCATACGTCATGGGTATAAGATCAAATCCTGGTGGCCGTGTTGTACGGTTGTTGTTATATGGAGGACGAGCCTGCTGAAGAGGCTGTTGTGTCCTTTGCTGGTCAGGTTGGCTCTGCGCAACCTGAGGTTGATACGTAGGAATAGGCGTAGGGTTGATAGCAGGAGTCACAGCTGCTACTGGTTGATAACGTCACCTTTGCTTTCCGAGAGAGATATTCCCGATATCCTGCTCTTTTTTCTTAGGGAGAGCACTACCATATTTTTTAGTACCGCTCTCCGATCCAGTGTCTTTTACCAAACGTCCTTCTCGGACGGCTTCCTTAAGACGTACGCCCATGCCGACCATCTCGGTGAAATCACTGGGCGCACTGGCAACCATTCGGTCATAATAAAATGAGCTTAAGGTTTTTAAGAAGATCTTTGTCATCTCTTTTTCCTCAAGAGGTGGACAAATTTGAGCGGCAATTTCACGCCACCTCTGAGCATACTCCTTAAAGGTTTCCTTGTCCTTTTGCGACATCGATCTGAGTTGATCTCTGTCCGGTGCCATGTCCAAATTGTATTTGTATTGTTGGACGAAGGCAGTGCCAAGATCTCTGAATGTGCTAATCATAGCACGGTTTAAACCCATGTACCATTTTAATGCGGCACCGGTTAAACTATCCTGAAAGTAGTGAATCAGCAAGTCCTGATTCTCAGTCTGAGCTGACATGCGCCGAGCGTACATCACCAGATTGCTTTGAGGGCAAGAGTTACCCTTGTACTTTTCAAAGTCGGGCACTTGGAATTTGTGCGGGACTTTCACATTGGGGACTAAGCAGAGGTCTGCCGCGTCCTTTCCAAATAAATCCTGACAGCGAATGGCTTGCAGCTCCTTCTGCATTTCCAAGAATTGTTCCTGGAATTCATCCATTCGATCAAACATAGTTTCCATTTTACCAGAAGGTGTCTGTGGAATCTATCCTTCCGGGATAGTGTGCACCACAAGGGGTGGTACCGTGACTACGGCAGCGAACCTTGGTGTTTCCCGAAGTTTGTAACCTTCAGGAGTCTTCAGTATGCCTCTGGCATCTTCGCTTTCCCGAAGTTTGTAACCTTCAGGCCCAGCGGCTTCTGTTGCGATTCCCTGATCTTCAGTGATCGGCGGAACATATCCTTCTGGGATATAGTTAACAGGCATGCCCCAAGGGCGATCTTTCGGTATCTGATACCTAGGATCATACTTCTCCACTATGGGCGTTGAGGTGATCTCTGAGATCACAGTTCTTTGTAGCTGAGCTTCTGCCATGGCTTGCATGTCGTTACGAAGCTTTCTCATATCCTCTCTTAGAGCGTCTATCTCTTCTTTCAACTCTCTATTTTCTTCCTCAAGATCATCCATCTTTTTCTGGCGATTGGCCCGAGTATTATACGAATGAGACAGTTTGACTCTAGAATCGAGACACAAACGTGAGATTCGTAGGGAAGAAGAATACGTGATGTGAGAATGATGCAATGATTATATTAATTGTGTTTTTTTTTGTTTAATCAAAATAAACTTCGACAATTAGATTGCAAATATCAAACAGTGGGGAAACCCTTTTTTATTGAAATTCAAAGGATTACAGAAATGGAAATACAGTAGATTACAAAGTGCAGAAACAGAAACCTAAGCTAATGGGCCCCGAGTCCTCTCTGAAGAGAAATCGGGCGCTGATTCTGGTATCTTCCTTTTCTTTGACCGGGGCTCTTGGGCCGTTGTTGGGTTGTCATTCCTTTGCCAGGTGAAAGGAGCGAGCAAATTCCTTTGGTCATCCTGATTATCCACAGCATGTTGCTCTAAAATCTCAATCAGAGCATCTTTCTCTTTCAGTAATTGCTGTATTTTGATGCACTCTATGTCGAGGGTGCGGTACTTGTTCTTCCAAGACCTTCTCTCCTTTTGAACTTTGTTGAGAGTAACCTGAATCTTTTCAGTTTCCGTCATGAAGTACATGACAGATTCCCTCGGCGGAAGAATTCCGTAACGAGGATAAGGCATCTTTAGCTTGAGAGCTCTAGTTTGTACCCAATGGAGATAAGGCTCCACCGAGACACAGTCCGGTTTTCCTAGAGACTCACGTCCTTTCTTATGAACCTGCTTTCAAGTGTGCACTATTTCCATCTTTAGTGCTCTGTCGTTTTCTCCTTCCTTGAAGAAAAGACCTTCCAGATGAACACCCAGTGGGATGTGTTTCATCGGGTATCCAAATTGACGGCGAACCAATACCGGATGGTAGTTGATTCCTCCCTTAGTTCCTATAAGGGGTACGTTGGGGAAGTTTCCACAACAGTCAATGATCCTGATTCCATCATAATTCCTATTACACCAATCTATATCAGAGTTGGTAAGAGACATGATCTTCTGCGACCAACGTAAGGCACTCTTGCAATCCCAAAAAGCAGTAGACTTGGGCAAGTGAGAGATAAACCATTTGTAAAGCAGAGGCACACATCATGTGATCTCCCCTCCGCTGTACAAATTCTCCAAGTGTACAGAATGATACGCATCTGCGAGCAAGGTCGGCACAGGGTTTCCAATGAGAAAAACCTTAATGGAGTTAAGATCGACGAAGTTATTGATGTTGGGAAACAAAAATAACTCGTAGGTGAGCAAAACAAAGATGCTTTCAAAAGCAGTCACGTTTCCTATACTGGCGAAATACATGGCTTTCTTTGTCAGGAACTGGGCTGGCAAACCTTGGATGCCACCCTTAGTAGTTAGGTGAGTCCTAACCTCAGACTCGTCCAAATGAATTGCTCTTGCAATAGTCTGATTCTTTGGAATTTCTTCCAGTCCAGAAAATGGAGCTCGATCTGTAATGTGTAGATCGATCAGGTGAGAATACTCCTCTAGCGTTGGTGTTAACTGGTAATCCGGGAATGTGAAACAGTGATAAACTGGATCATAAAACTGAATGAGTGCATCCATGATTCCCTCAATCACATGGACTCTTAACAGTGGTAGCAAACCTCCGTGCTGGGTTCTGAAAGCCTCAGGGTTAGTGATCATCCTCGCTAACCTCCTCAAATCCTCTAACTTTGGAACCTTGAAGGTATACTTGTGAGTTCTCCTTCTACCGAAATCCATTAGTGCAATCCTTTTCTCTGATATTTGCAATCATAGTCTTAGTTTATTTTGAAAAAACAGAGAGACTAGAAGAGAAATATTTTAAATGTTTTAATGTTTTTTAAATGAATGCATGAATGTAACACACAAAAACATAGAAAAAACATGGGGTCAAAGGGTCGTTGTCATGAAGTCAAGGCTCTACCCATCCCCAAAGGTTTATACTAGGGTGATTTTTGTACCTGTACTCATTATCATCAGCTCCTCCCAGGAAAGCAAAACAACAAGCGGATCGCCAACGAGTTGTAGTGCAATCTTAGAGTAAGTACCATTCACCGAGAATAGATCACCAGCCTCAAACGAGGGTAGTATCGGTAACAACTATTCCCGATAGTTTCCGCACTACGAAAGGGTTTGGCTCCCCAGCTTCTCAGACTTAACAACCGGCCCATTGTCTTGGTGAGAGAATGGGTTGCGTTGGTCAGCCTCCACTGAGGTTGATGGTCGACCCCGTCGCCATCACTTATCTTAAGTGTATACTCAATCTCACCACATGCGGCATCACACGCATTCCCAGTAGCAGAAAAATAAACACATATTCAATAAGGAAAAACAGTATATATATTTGTCCTAAACACCCTAGACCTTTAAAGCTATGAATCCTAAGTTCCTGACAGAAAATGGGTTCCCCGACGGAAGACCCAATCTGTGGTTTTCACACAAGTGAGGAGAAGGAAGACCGTGCCTAGATCTAACTTTGAAAAGCCCCACGGTGGGCGCCATTTTTCTGTAGCGAGCGATTTTGGACGCGGTTCTTAAGCGATGGTCGCTCTATGCGGTTGAGCTTAAACTACAGGTCGATTCATTTTTTATCCTATTGTGAGCTGATGAAGGAAGGGAAATAGATGTCTCCAATTAACCCTGCTTTGCATACTGAGTTTAAACAACGATCTGTTAGGTTACAGATGCTATCAATGTGGGGGGGCCTTTCTTGTGCTATTTTGACAGACAGGTTTCTGGCGGGGAACAAGGATTAGGATGTTAGGACTGATGCTTTTGAATTAATGCTTTTGATTGATGGGATTTGGGGTTTTTGTTTAGTGTGCTCGCTAAGATTTTTCTTTCAATCTTATGCCTACGTATTCCTATTTATCCAAAACAGGGAAATCAGAGCGTTCGTAGTTCCTCCTATTCTATGGGAAGAAATGGGTGTTTTGGTATCTTGTTCAAAGCCCAAGATATGAAGCTAAATGTGATTTATATCTTGTTCAAGGCCCAAGATGTGAAGCTAAAGGGGTTTGACTTTTGAGAGAATTTGCCATCTCTAAAGAGGTCTGTTTGTCTGTCACAACTGTTGGATGACTGGTTATAAAGGATGATTACTTTAACTGGGATATGCGGATCTTAGCAACGCCATAATTTCCTTCATAGGGGGTTTTAACCTGAAGGAGAAGACTTTAACTCAGTGTAGAGCAATGCCATCTTTCCATAGGAATTTCTCATGCTAAAAGAGGGACAGTGGCATGGATGTAGATGATCCAGAGGCTTGCCGCTTACAGCGATTAGATGAAAGGGAAGGAGTTGTTGATGTTTGTGTACTGTGAACGAGGCACAGCTTTGATGCTAAAAGGTTGATTGGATCAACCAGTGGTTTTCTTATACAAAGCCTAAGAGGAGGCTATTATGTGTCTCGTACAAAGCCCGAGAGAGAGGCTAAAAGGTTTTGACTCAACGAGGGAATCTTTTATGTGTGTCTCGTACGAAGCCCGAGAGAGAGGCTAAAAGGTGTTGATCCTACAAGAGGATCTTTTATACTCAACAAGAGAGTGTTTTTGTATCCCGTATAAAGCCCGAGATGGAGGCTAAAATTTGTTTGGCTCAATAAGAACCTTTTTGTATCTCGTATAAAGCCCGAGATGGAGGCGAAAAGGTGATTGACTCAACGAGGGAGTCTCTTATGTGTCTCGTACAAAGCCCGAGAGAGAGGCTAAACGTTTGACTCCGCTGGGGAGGATCATTGTACAAAGCCTAAGAGAGAGGCTAAGGTAACTGTTTCAGTTAAGTGACAAGTGCAGTATATTGATTTTAAAGAGAAAATCAGTTCTTATATGAGTAAAACTGTACTCAAGGATTTGATTCGAGGACCAGGGTTATTCCCTATTCTTTAAGGAAACGGGAAATCCAAGGGGTATTGAGACTGTCCGAGTCTACGGGTTTCCTTCCTATTTAACGAAGGGGTGCTTGAGAATGTCTTTGAGACTCAAGGAAGTTAGACTGTCCAAGTCTAGAGTTTTATCTTTTGTACTATGCTTTGAAAAATAGTAGTAGACTCTCTGACAGGACTGTTCTATGAAGATTACTAAGTTCTGTTCCTATACCTCTAGGAGGTCGTCGGGACAATTTGTACGAAGCCCAAGAGGAGGCTGGAAGCTTTTAAGAAGCCGACGGGTCCTTGTACTAAGCCCAAGAGGAGGCCATCATTCCCGGAGGAAGAGATCGTTATACGAAGCCTAAGAGGAGGCTTTGAATACTTCTAAGAAGCCGTATGTCCTTGAACTAAGCCCAAGAGGAGGCTGGGTTGCTTTTAGGAAGCCTGTGGGTCCTTGTACGATGCCCAAGAGGAGGCCGATGCTTTTAAGAAGCCCGTGGGTCCCCAAACCCCGAGAAATTCAAGGCAAGCTATTCACGAGGAATAGATCGAGTCAGGAAAGTTCGAGAATTTGGAAGAAACTCAAAGATGCCATTCACGGAGAATACATTCATCTTGGGGAGTAGAGCTTCTTGACAATTCCTAATGAGGACAGCCGAAGAGAAGACTGCATCTGGTGATCCTATTGGGGGACCTAGTTGTCTATTTCTATGAATAAACGAAACGGTGTCACCTAGTTCTAGACGTAGTTGCCGGGGAAACTCTAAATATCTATACTATTATTACACAGTTGATATGAGTTTATGAAAGAAGACTTACAGCGGAACAACCCCACAATACAGTTATATGTATATGAAAGCGGTAAATGAAATCAATAACCACTTACTCGGTTGTAGAGCTTCCATGCTGTTTGGTTAGTTGTTCAACAAAGAAAGATTGAAAACAACAGTATATTCAAAATCAAAGGAGAAAGTGCTTTGAAAAAGAAAGATTTAGGGCTTATAGCTCAAGGAGAGGCCCAGGGTTTTATCAGTGAGCGCACTGTTTGAATGTGTACAGAGGGACTTATACAAGTTACTGAGGCCCAAAAATGTTTTCTGTACAAAGGGATGGGTCTTACACTCTCTCAAGAGGCCCAAAAAGTTTAAAGAAAAAGAGTGGGGCTTATAACACGAGGGTAGGCCCAATTGATTTTTCGTTAAAAAATGGCGATCGCGCCGAGGTTTTCTTTTAACGCCGAGGGACTTATACAATAAGTGAGGCCCAAAATGGTTTTGGTTAAAAGGGGGGTTGGGTCTTACACTCTATTAGAGGCCCAAAAGTTTTGAATGGGTCTTATAGCTCAAGGAGAGGCCCTGTTGTAATTTTCCAAAAGGCGACGATCGCGCCGTTTGTTTTTGACGGTATCGGGACTTATACAATACACTGAGGCCCAAAGTGATTTGGTCAAAAAAAAGATTGGGTCTTACACTCTATTAGAGGCCCAAAAGTGTTTGACAATGATTTGCTTTGAGTGAAAATCAAAGAAACCCTAATTTTATTCTTTAAAAAATAAATATTTAAAGAAAATCAATGAAAAATACCAAATAGGTTTGAATAAACCACTTGTGATTTTTGTTTAAGGTTTGAAAAATGAGGTATAAATCACAAGAGATATTAAAACTCATTTGGTCTTGATTCTTCAAGATGAATATTCATTTTAAAATGTTAAAAAACAATTAAAAATGAATTTACTCACAAAAATACTAATTATATTAAATAAATAATATAAACTTAATTTTTTTGTGGAATAAAATATTTCAACATTTTTGTGATTTTTTGCAAAAATAACCAATAAAAAATAATTAAAATTGAAAGAGTTATTAATTTTCCAAATAATTAACAAAACATGAAAATAGTTGGAAAAATAGCAAAATGTGAAAAAATCACAAAATGGCAAGGGTGGGGTTTGAACCCATGACCTCAAGCATACAAGGCGCGCGCCTTACCACTGGGGTGGTGATACATCCATTGTTTGAAACAAACCAACAAATACACAAGTCATGCCTTGATTTTGGCTTGCCCAAGGCAAGTTTTGGCTAAAAAACGTGAAGGTCATAACTTTCTCAATTCTTAATGGTTTGAGACAAAATTTATATGCATCTGGGCCAGAATTTCATAAGGAATCCAATGGTGGTGGTAGTTTTTTCATATCACACTCCCTCCTCAAAACCCGATAGTGGTTTTGAAAATGACCTATAAATGCATTTTCTATGCCACAACTTGGTACAAGCATGGATTACTTGGTGAATTAGCTCAAACACAACATATATGACATGTATGAGATGTTTATGATCAATGGACTTCAAATGCACACATGTTTTGGTGAGTGCAAGTTGAGAGGCTTACCCTTCTTTGAGATTTTGGAGGTTTCTCTGCAATCTGCCAACCCTCTTGCTCCAGATATGATTTTATGCTTTGAACCACCTCAAATGATCCCTTGGATGCTTTTAGGATGATTGGAATCAGCTGGTACCTGCAAAAACACAAACTGTCCCTTTCTTGCAAAAGGGGTTAAAAGTGACCAAAATAGCAACTCCCTCAAATGGTGTTCCAGATGGTGGGAACCATTTGGGACAGTTCAAGGATGATATTTGGAGTGTGTTTGAGGTTTTATCTGGTTTGGAAAGTGACTGAATCAAGACATGGCTTGAAAAATGCAAAAAAGTGCTATTTTGAGGTTTTGAGAGGTGACTTTGTGATGTTGTGATTACAGGTCACTTTTGATGGTTTGCACAGCTTACATATGATATATATGAGGTATGTGTGTGATTAGTTTGGGTGGAATTGCTCTCTAGCTCAAAAACTCAGAATTGCTTGCTTTGGAAGGCAAGTTTAAGGTGAAAGAAGAGATTTTGAGGAAAGCATCTGTTAGATGGCTTTGGTGTACTCAAACTGAACACAATTGAGCTCTATTTATAGTAGAGCAAGTTTGTTTTGGGATCCACAGTGAATGGCAACTGCAGCAGGTGTTTGTTCAATGTTGGCCAATGGAAATGCAAGTCTCTTCTAGACATTGACTAGAGGTTAGGGCATAGGGTTGTGGTTTCCTTGGTCTTGGATAAGTCTTGAATGATTTTAGATGAGAATGGCTCAGTCCATGCCACCTTGATGCTTCCATTGAATGCTTCAATCCAAATTTGGAGTCTTGTCCCTATTTTGGCCATTCTAGGTTCAACATGCTATTTCTTGTTCCATGGACTTTGGAGGCTTGGCTCAGTGATTCTCCCCTTTAGATTCAATCCTCAGATGTGTCCAAGTGGTTAGGAGCATTTGAATTTGGCTGATTTTGGCAAATCGAACAAAATTGCAAATTCTGCCTTGCCTTTGACAGATTTCAGCAAGGCAACTTGCCAATGTCATATCTCATGACTCAAATGGAATTTGGTAATGTTCTTGGCCATTTTGGAAAGCCCTTACATGAAACAACAACTGTTTGAACATGTTTGGTTTTGATCTCTTTTGAATCCAAGTGAAAAATCCCCCTACATTTGGAAAAAAATGAAGGCAGATTTGGACTTAGTGAAAATTTCACTAAGTGTTGGAAAAAGTGACATTTTCACTTTTCAGCCACTTTGATCACTCCATAACTCAAAATCCTTAATGAATTGGACTTAGGTCTAGTTGAAGTTTTTGTAGAGGGTAATGAGGGCTACAAATTCATCTTTGGATGAAAAAAATGGCCTTGTGGTTTAGGAGTTATGATCCTCCAAAGTTGGTACCCTTGTCACTTTATTTTTAACTTAGAAAATTTTCTAAGTTTTTATGGTTGCCCCTTTTACAAGTTATCCAACTTTTCTTGATTTTTCTTGATGAATGATGATTCAAATCATACATTAACATCATTTTAGGGTTAAAAATCCATTTTGGTGAAAAATCTCAAACAGTCAAAGTTGATTTTTGTGCACAGTTGACTTTTTATCAGATGAATTCCAAACTGTGCAATTCTTCAGGAAATCATGTCCTTGACCTAAATCAAACTTGATGGACATGTTCCATGGGTGTCATGGGGTATATTGAGGCATGTCCTAGGGCTTGGGAGCATGTCTTGGTCAAAAGTCAAAGTTATAGTTGACTTTTCCCTTAAAACCCTAACTGTGGTGCAGATGAAATTGAGACTTATTGCTCAAGCTTCTTGGATTAATCCATTGTTCCAAATGGATTAATATGGTATATTAAAGACCCTCAAATCATTTCTTGAGGTCTTGGTTCATGATTTGTCCCAAAAGTCAACTTAGGGGTGAATTAGGTCAAGAAACCCTAATTTCTGATTTTTAGTGAATGCATCCCCTGAGGCAAAACTGACTTGATGATTGGGTCCATGAGGTTCCATGGAGTATATTAGGTTATGTTTTGGATCATTGGCTTGTTCCCAGAGGAAAATTCCCACCTGGAGGCCCTGGTCGACCAAAACCCTAATTTAGTGATACTGGCGATCTTGAGGCTTGATCCACCTAGAAGGGAGCAACCTTGTGCTTAATCCTTGAGGTGGGAGTCCTTTTTGATCCTTTGTGGATGTTTTAGAGGTTAGATAAGTTAAAGATCATGTCATTCCTTGATTGATCCCTTGTCTAAGAACTCAGAGAGGGCTAAAAACCCTAATTTTGATTGTAGGGAATGCTCAACAACCCTTGAGGCATTTGATGAGGCCTGATGGTTCATCCATATTGTGATGATGATTGACACAATGATGGGAAACCTTAGTGGTCAAAATTTGGGGTATGACAATATAGATTGGGGGCGTCACATTAAGTGGTATCAGAGCCATTCCGTGTTAGTTCATGCCAGTTCGTGTCAGTTGTGTCAATCCTTGTCAGTCTTGGTGTTTGGAGTGAGTTGTTTATTTAACCATAGTTACTGTTATTGGAAATGAACAGAATATGGCTGGTAGGAATGACACTGCTTTGGCTACTGCTATGCAAGCTATGGATGGTGCTGTGCAGGGTGCACCTAATGCTGCAGGTAATGATGAGTTCAGGAAGAACAAACCGCCTATCTTCAAAGGAAGATATGATCCTGATGGTGCACAGATTTGGCTTAAAGAGATTGAAAGGATTTTCCGAGTGATGGATTGTGCTGAGGATCAGAAGGTGAGACTGGGTACTCACATGTTACTAGAAGAAGCTGATGATTGGTGGGTTAGTACTCGTCGTGGGTTGGAAGCTGCAGAGGAGGAGATCACTTGGGCTGTGTTTAGCATTGAGTTTCAGAGGAGGTACTTTCCTGAAGATGTAAGAGGAAAGAAGGAAATTGAGTTTTTGGAACTAAAACAAGGTAATATGTCTGTTGTTGATTATACTGCTAAGTTTGTGGAACTTGTGCAGTTTTATCCCCATTACGCTGAAGCAACCGCAGAATTTTCTAAGTGTGTTAAGTTTGAGAACGGATTGCGTCCTGAGATAAAGCAGGCGATTGGTTATCAAAGGATTTGGAGGTTCTCTGATTTGGTGGATTGTTGTAGGATTTACGAGGAGGACAGTAAGGCTCGTTCTACTCACTATAAGAGTGTGAGCGAGAGGAAAGGGAAGCAACAGTTCCATGGTGGTCCTTATGTAACACCAGCTGATAAGGGTAAACAAAGGGGAAATTTTGAGAAAAGGTCAAGTGGAGGAGGAATGTCTGGTCCTATGAGATGTTATAAATATGGTGAGTTAGGGCATCGTCAGTTTGAGTGCAGGAAAGACTTGAGGAAGTGTACTAATTGTGGAGGTTTAGGACATGTTGCAGCTGATTGTGCCAGAAAAAATGTGGTGAAATGTTAAAACTGTGGGGAACCTGGTCATATTAGTACGAAGTGTCTGAAACCGAAGCAAGCTCCAGCTGGTGGGAAAGTTTTTGCCTTGGCGGGAACTCAGACTTCAAGTGCAGATCGTCTGATCAGAGGTACTTGTTTTATTAATAGTACTCCTTTAGTTGCTATTATTGATACTGGAGCGACTCATTCGTTTATTTCGTCTGAGTGCTCGAAGCGTTTGAATCTTGTGTTGTCTTCGATGGGTGGTGAAATGGTTATTGAGACTCCAGCAATGGGGTCAGTAACTACTTCTTTGGTTTGTCTAAGTTGTCCTTTGACCATTTATGGTAAAGACTTTGAGATGGATTTGGTGTGTTTACCATTGGAGGGTTTAGATGTGGTTCTGGGAATGAATTGGTTGCAATTCAATCGAGTCCATATTGATTGTTATCATAAGCTGGTAAGGTTTCCTTCTCTTGAGGAAGACGAAGACTCGAGTTTCTTATCTACGAAAGAGTTGAAGACACTTTTGGCGGATGAAGCTCAGTTGTTTGGGTTGTTTGCATCTTTGACTGTGGATAGTCAAGTTTCACTTGATGCGTTTCCTGTTGTGTGTGAATTTCCGGAAGTGTTTCCTGAGGATATTTCAGATTTGCCGCCAGAGAGAGAGGTGGAGTTTTCTATAGATCTAGTTCCTGGGACTAGACCTGTTTCTATGGCACCTTATCGTATGTTGGCGTCTGAGCTGGTTGAATTAAAGAAATAGTTGAAAGAGTTGTTGGAAAAGAGGTTTGTAAGACCTAGTGTTTCTCCTTGGGGTGCTCCAGTTTTATTGGTGAAAAAGAAAGATGGAAGCATGCGGTTGTGTATCGATTATCGCCAGTTGAATAAGGTGACGATTAAGAATAAGTATCCTCTTCCAAGGATTGATGATCTGATGGATCAGTTGGTTGTTGCGTGTGTGTTTAGTATAATTGACTTGAGATCAGGGTATCATCAGATTAGGGTGAAGGAGGAAGATATTCAGAAGACGGCCTTTAGTACACGATGCGGTCATTATGAATTTTCTGTGATGCCGTTCGGGGTTTCTAATGGGCCAGGGGTATTTATGGAGTACATGAATCGTATTTTTCACGAGAATTTGGATCGATTTTTTGTTGTGTTTATTGATGACATATTGATTTATTCTAAGTCTCGGGAGGAGCACGCGGAGCATTTGCGTATTGTTTTGCAGGTTTTGAAAGAAATGAAGCTTTTTGCCAAATTGTCTAAGTGTGAATTCTGGTTATCGGAGGTGAGTTTTCTTGGACACGTGATTTTAGGTAATGGTATCTCTGTGGATCCATCTAAAGTAGAAGCGGTTCTACAATGGGAGGCTCCGAGATCTGTTACTGAAATTTGAAGCTTTTTGGTTTTGGCCGGATATTATCGAAGGTTTATTGAAGGTTTTTCTAAGCTAGCACTTCCTTTGACCCAGTTGACTTGTAAAGGGCAAGCGTTCATTTGGGATATTCGGTGCGAAGAGAGTTTTAATGAGCTGAAGAGAAGATTGACAACAGCTCCGATTTTGATTTTGCCGAATCCTAATGAGCCATTTGTGGTTTATTGTGATGCTTCTTTTATTGGTCTAGGTGGTGTTCTGATGCAGGAAGGTAAGGTCGTGGCGTATGCTTCAAGGTAATTGAGAGTGCATGAGAAAAATTATCCTATTCATGATCTTGAATTAGCGGCTGTGGTTTTTGTGTTGAATATTTGGAGGCATTATCTCTACGGTGCAAGGTTTGAAGTCTTTAGTGATCACAACAGTTTGAAATATCTGTTTGATCAGAAAGAGCTAAATATGAGGCAACGTAGATGGTTGGAATTTTTGAAGGACTACGACTTTGGCTTGAATTACCATCCTGGTAAAGCTAATGTGGTAGCCGATGCGTTGAGCCAGAAATCGTTGCATATGTCCGCTTTAATGGTTACGAGTGGGAACTTTTGGAATCGTTTAGAGATTTGAGTTTGGTTTGTGAAGTGACTTCGGATAGCGTGAGGCTTGGAATGATAACGATTACTAATGATTTTCTGATGACTGTTAGTGAGAAACAAAAGCTGGATGTGAAATTTGTGGATTTGATGTTGGTTGGGGAAAAAGATGCAAATAGTGATTTTAAAGTGGATATTAATGGTGTTTTGAGATTCCGAGGTAGGATTTGTATTCCGGACGATGAGGAGCTGAAAAAGATGATTTTGGAGGAAGGACACCAGAGTAATTTGAGTATACATCCGGGAGAGAATAAGATGTACCAAGATTTGAAGAAGATTTTCTGGTGGTCTGGATTGAAAAGAGATATGGCTCAGTTTGTTTATGCATGTTTGACTTGTCAGAAATCGAAGGTGGAACATCTGAGGCCTAGTGGTTTGTTGCAGCCGTTGGATATTCCTGAGTGGAAGTGGGATTGCATTTCCATGGATTTTGTAACGGGGTTGCCAAATACTCAGCGAGGGCATAATGCTATTTGGGTGGTTGTTGATAGGCTGACTAAATCGGCTCATTTCATTCCGATTGACATCAGTTTTTCTTTGGAGCGGTTAGCTGAGATTTACATCAGTGTGATTGTGAAATTGCATAGAGTTCCGTTAAGTATTGTTTCTGATCGAGATCCTAGGTTTACCTCGAGATTTTGGGAAAGTTTACAGAAGGCGTTGGGTTCTAAATTGAGATTGAGTTCGGCTTATCATCCACAGACGGATGGTCGGACGGAGAGGACGATTCAGTCGTTGGAAGATTTGTTGAGAGCTTGTGTTCTTGAACAAGGTGGTGCGTGGGATAGTTATCTTGCATTGATTGAATTCACGTATAATAACAATTTCCATTCTAGTATTGGAATGGCATCGTTTGAAGCACTGTATGGATGAAGATGTCGAACACCATTGTGTTGGCACGAATCTGGTGAGAGTTCGGTGGTTGGGCCAGAGTTTGTGTAACAGACGACAGAGAAAGTGAAGCTTATTTGTGAGAAAATGAAGGCTTCTCAAAGTAGACAAAAGAGTTATCATGATCGGAGATGGAAGGATCTTGAGTTCCAAGAGGGCGATCATGTATTTCTAAGGGTTACGCCGGTAACAGGTGTGGGTCGTGCATTGAAATCGAAGAAACTTACTTCTCGGTTTATTGGTCCTTACCAGATATCCGCGAGAGTGGGTGCTGTGGCTTATAGGGTGGCGTTGCCGCTGAATCTGTCGAATTTGCACGATGTGTTCCATGTTTCACAGCTTCGGAGGTATGTTCCGGATCCGTCGCATGTGATTCCGATGGATGAGGTTGAGGTAAGGGAGAACCTTACGGTTGAGGCATTACCAATTAGGATTTTGGATCGCGAGGTGAAGTGTTTGAGAGGCAAGGATATTGCACTTGTGAAAGTGGCGTGGGGAGGCGCTGCTGAGGGAAATTTGACGTGGGAGTTGGAGAGTCAGATGCGGGAGTCGTATCCAGAGTTGTTCGTCTCAGGTATATTTTCGAGGACGAAAATTTCTAAGTGGGGGAGAGTTGTAACGCCCCAGTTTTGTCAGTTTTTATTTAATCGAGACGTGTGATTATTTTATTATTATTTTATTTTATTTTCGACTTTTATCTGAAAATATGTTATTTTTCAATGTTGTGATATTTTATCGGGGTTTTGGGAACGTTTGCGAGATATTTGAGTGTGGGCGTATTTTGGTCATTTCATAATATTTTCATTTAGATAGTAAGAATAGAAAATAGAAAGAGAGAAAAATAGAGGGAAAGAAAAAGAGAAGAAGGAAAAAGGGAAGAAAAGCGGAGAAGAGAAGAAAAGTGAGAGAAACTTGGGAAATTCAAGAAATCAACTTCTAGAATCGATTTAATCGGGTAAGGGTGCGAAAATCAGTTATTGTATGCTTGTATATGATTATGTATGTGTGTTTTCGATTGTTCTTGGATTGGATTGGAAAAATTTAGTAAAACCCATATTATGTGAAATTGATTAGAAATCGATTAAATGTGTTGGGAATCATGTTTTTAGTGCTCATTATTGTTGGTACATGATAGATACCTGTTGTTAGGTATTGTATTAGTAATTTTCTGGGTGTAGGTGGAAATTGGAGGATTTTGGTTGAGAAAACGCAGAACTTTGTTCTGCATAATTTTTTCTGGTTTTTCCAGGTCATACGCGTATGGGTCATGTTCATACGCGTATGGACCTTGGCAATACGCGTAACATGGACGGGGCATGGGCCAATACGCGTATGGATCTTCAATTTTCTCGGCCATCTGCCCATTTGCGTATGGTACGCGTATCATTTTAGGGCATACGCGTACGGTGTTGGCACTACGCGTATTGGAATTTTAATGTGAATTTTGGGGAAAAATGGTCTCTGCCAATACGCGTATGGCTTTGGTCAATACGCGTATGGCATGGCGAGGAATTTGGGCAATACGTGTATGGCTCAGGGCAATACGCGTATAGCCAGGAAAATGGTAAAATGGGACTTTTCAAAATATCGTTTTCGTTTTTCTTTCGTAACTTGTGTTCCGTTTATCCGATTTTTACATTCTTGGTATCGTTGTGTAGCTATTGAGCTGTACTTTCTTATTTTGATGATTTGGAAATTGTTAGCCGATTTAATTATGTCAGAAATTGGGAATCGTGTCGGTTGTCGACTTCTGTCGTTATAATGGTGCGTAATTGATGTGTATTATGCAAAGTGCTGTTGTATGATGTAAATGTATGTGTTTAGATGGTATTGTGATGATTTGGGCCCGTATGGCAATTAAATGCATTATTTTGGGCATAAGTACAAAGTGTGATTTTGTTGATGTAGATGAATGCATGTATGTGTGCATATTAAATGTCATGAGTCATTGTATGCCAAGCATCATGATATGCATTGTTGAGACGTCCTGAGTGACGATTTGGATTCCAGAGGGAATTCTCTATAACGTCGTGTGCCCATGTGGGGTGTGAACGATGATTATAGACGATCGTGTGCCCATGTGGGGTGTGAGCGATCGGGTCGTGTGCCCGTGTGGGGTGTGAGCGATCCATAAACGTCGTGTGCCCGTGTGGGGTGTGAGCGACGGGGGACATCGTATGCCCGACGGGGAGTTACAGTGATGTAACGAGCGATGATTCCAGTAGAGTTCCTGAGTGAACTAGTGATGAGAAACATTGGAAGTCGGTACCCGCGTGTGCATATGTATAGAGTCGTTGTGTCGGTCTCTTGCATTTGCATAAATCATTAATGGTTGTTTATGTGTGGAATTGTGGATAAACTGATATATGGATATGTGTTGTTGATACTTGTATTGTGTGTGGTTAGTATACCTGGGTGTTGTATGAGTTGTGGTGAGAACCGAATATATGTGTATTTTTGTGTTATATATAATTGTATGCAATTATATTATGATTGTTTTTCTCACCCTTCTGCTGTTTTATAATGCTCTATGAGGCATTGCAGATTAGAGTTACTGGAGGTCTTTTTGTGAAGCTTTGCGTCTTCATTCTTTTGTTGGTCGGCTCTGATATGTGACACCGGGTAGTTAGGGAGGTCGTTTGTGATTATTGTGTATTACGTGTATATATATCTTTTGGCTTGTGCATGTATAACTTGATGTATGATAACTTTTTCATGTGATATATATATATATATATATATATATATATATATATATATATATATATATATATATATATATATATTCAGTTTTAGATTTTCCGCTTTTATTCTAAATCTGAAATGTGGGTGTGAGGAACTAAGTTCCTCTGTTGATTGCTACCCCACTGTTGCATATCTTTATGGGCAGGTGTTGTATTTTTTTTTTTAATAATAATGTGATTTTCCCCCGTCTATGCCATGATAATCTAAATGTACTCTGATGAAATTTTGAATTTTTCTTTTACCGCTTTATTTAATTGGGGGTTTAGATTGGGGGCGTCACAGTTTGATCCTATACACATGTTGTACGCAGAACTATTTCTGTTACTATTGGCCAAGGGACACATCCATACTAAGTCTCCATTTGCAGTACCGGAAAATCTGCCTTTTTGGTTTAAAGCGGATCAGACCTGCCCTTATCATCAAGGAGGACCAGGGCATAACATAGAGAATTGTCTCAATTTCAAATCCGACGTGCAAAAGCTTGTTAGGAGCGGGCTCTTATCTTTCAAAGATACGAATCCTAATGTTCTCACGAACCCGCTGCCTCAACATGAGAAAGCTGCAGCCAACCTGATAGAGGGTGAATTTAACAATGTCTATCAAATTAATGATGTACTCTTGTTGAGGACCAATCTGGTCAAGATGCATTATAGACAGAGTAGATATGGCCATGTGCCACCTCATAATTATCATCAATGTGATATCTGCTCTAAAAGTAATCGAGGATGTTCTGTGGTGCAATCAGCTCTGCAGGAACAGATAGATCTCGGATGGATCCAAGAGCACCAAGTTTGTGGAGTTAACATGGTATATACGAATTCCAACGTCATTCAAAACCATGACATCCGTGCGATGAATGTCAACCTGGTGGCAATGCACTCAAGGCAAAGCCAGTATCATAATCTTCCGCGGCACGATTACAGTTCCTGTCTGACTTGCTCGGTAAACAAACAGGGATGCTCTTTCATACAAGAGGCCCTCCACCGTCAGATAAATCTTGGATGGATCCAGGACTACCACGATAGGAATCCCTATCAGATCAACATGGTTCAAATCTTCGACATTCGCTTGATGAATACCAACTTGGTAGAGTTGCATGCTGAGCAGGTCCGACTCGGATTCCTGGTATCACATAATTATCACAGCTATAAAGCGTGTTGCGAGAACGATATTGGATGTGGCCTTGTCCAGGAGGCACTTCAGCACTTGTTAAATCATTGGTGGATGCCAATCTACATGGATGAAGATACTCAGCAAATTAGTATCAATAACAGAAACCCCACTCGGCGTCAAAGTCAGGATGTCTGATCCGTGGAAGCTAACCTAGTGAGGTTACATTGTATTCAAAGTGGGTGTGGCCAGGTGCCACCACACAATTATGAACGTTGTGGAGTCAGTTGGGAAAGTAACCAAGGTTGCTACCTTGTGCGAGCAGCTCTCCAGGGGCAGGTGGATCGTGGAGGGATTCGCCCATATCCAGGTTCCGGACCCATCAATTGGTGGCCGAACTACCTTGCCGATCTAATCGAGGACGTTGTCATCATCTCTGATCATCAGAGGACCAGTAATGTTTTTGCCATTATTCCTCTACTTGACGATTCAAGAATTCCCAACCGGGAACGGATCGAGATTACGTACGATGGTCAGAAAAACCAGAAGGTTCCCATAGTCATCTATCTTTCGGGACCACTACCGTATGAATCAACTAAGGTAATCCCTTACAAATACGGTGCAACGATAATTGAGAGTGGAAAGAAAATTCCATTACCCTCCGTCGTGAATATTGCAGACATCATTCGGGTAACACGGAGTGGTAGAATCTTCAACAGAGGAGTTGGGGAGTCCAACAAAGAAAAGGAACTTCAGACAGAAGCTCCCGATCCACCAATCGGTCAATCCAGTAATCCCGACCTTTCGAAAAATGATGATGAGATGCTGAAGCTCATCCAAAGGAGTGAATACAACATTGTTGATCAACTGTTACAAACTCGTTCAAAGATCTCGGTATTATCACTGTTACTCAGTTCAGGAGCGCACAGGGAGGCTCTACAGAAAGTCTTAGAGCAGGCCTTTATGGAATAGGATGTAACAATCAGACAGTTCGATAGCATTGTCTCTAACATCACTTCCTGCAACAACTTGGGATTTAGTGATGAGGAATTACCTGAAGAGGGTCGCCGTCATAACATGGCGCTCAATATCACAGTTAACTGCCAAGACGATGCTTTAGCCAGTGTACTGGTAGACACAGGGTCAACCCTGAATGTTATGCCAAAATCCACTTTGATGCAATTATCATTCAAGGGCCCTCCGATGAGAACCAGCGAGGTCATCGTCAAAGCGTTCGACGGATCCAGAAAAACAGTTATTGGCGAAGTCGACCTTCCCATAACCATCGGTCCTCACACTTTCCATGTCACCTTCCAGGTCATGGACATCCGGGCAACATACAGTTGTTTATTAGGAAGACCTTGGATACATCAGGCCAGGGCGGTCACCTCGACCCTCCACCAAAAGTTAAAGTTCGTCTAGAACGACCAACTCGTCACGGTCTGTGGGGAACAAGCCTGGCTCGTGAGTAACTTATCATCATCTACTTGTTTAGAACCCGAGGAGGTTATTGGGACTCAGTTCCAAGCACTGTCGGTGAGCAAGGACGATCAATCCAGAGGAGGAACTTCGATTTTCTCATACAAAGATGCTATTAAAGCGGTCGAGAGTACCGATACAACATGATGGGGACAACTTGTCATTCCTACTGACAATAAAACAAAGAAGGGTCTTGGTTTTTCTGCAACCTGTACCCAGACAGCTGCCAACGATGAAAGTCTTCATCCCATTCGGAACTTCTTTCACAGTGGAGGTTTCCTTCAACCGGTGACTCAAGAAGTACACACTATCAATGAGGAGGATCCCTCCAACACAGATGAGGAATGGGAGTCTTATCTCAGTAAGGACGGTTATATGTCTCAGGAAGAAGTGCCTACGCCATTTTGCTATCCCGCACAGAGTTCGAGATTTATACCTAGGTCAGACGTCGAAATGATATATGGAGATTGTGATCCGGAAGGATGTCGTGCTCCACCAAATTCATTAGAGGAGGACACTCTGATGAAAGACAACTTCGACCACAGCTACTATGGCCCGATGGATGACCTGCCAATGTGGCAGCCTTACCCAGGAGACTTGGGGCAAGAAAGTCAGGCGAGTAATGAAAATCAACTGAGCATCATTGAAGAGAATACCTGTGTCCCCACCATGTCATGGGATCAACACTCAGGTCATTCAGAAACTACTCAACATGACGATGAATTTGCAACGTTTGCAGTACTATAATTCATTAATTATGCTTTTCCCGAGGTCAACGTCATCTAGAGGGATGACCCCTCCAGTTCCAAAGAAGTGTGGGATACCTTGGGACAACCGAGTGGAAAATACGACTATATGGTCAAGTACACTGCTCCCGAAAGCTCTCATATCAGGCTCGAAGATATCCAGTCGACTGGATGGGGAGATACAACGGAGAGCACAAATACTATGCAAAATACAACAGAGGAATCCTCCTACGACAATTCTGCCTGGGAGACAGATTCCAATGATCCTGCTCCACCAGAAATCAGCGTTATTTCTGAAGACAAATCAAGGAAGGTACCAGACTTTGTGATTCACCGAGGAGTCCGCCGCCAATGGGTTGCTGTCGATGTCCTGAAGATCGTCCATAAGTCAAAGTAATTGCCATCTTTAACCTTTCACCCTGCCCAGGTGAAACGGATGTTTTGATAGGGCTCGCTTTTTGTAAATTATCCCTCTTCGCTTTGCCCAAAGCGACAGAGTTTTGTTTTATAGGGCTGTAATTTCAAGAATCGACTTGTTCATGAATAAAATAACGTCGTTCTGTAATTTCCACATTAATTGCTGTTTTCTCTTTTTGCTTTTCTTAGAAAATGGTAATCCTAAAAAACAACTCAATAATAAAAACAAGCAGTAATAAAAAATACACTGCACACACTTGCATTCTCTCTATTTCTTCTAAACACGAATCATCACGTCCTGCAGATTGCTTGATTCAAACCCCGTTGAAACATACGATCCAATGCCTTCTCCCAACTTTGAATTCCCGATATTTAGGGCTGAAGAAGAAGTTGACAACGAAATTCCAGAAGAGATCTCCCGACTACTCAGACAAGAGGAAAGGTCTATTGAACCTCATAAAGAGCCGTTGGAAACGGTAAACTTGGGTTCGAAAAAAGAGAGAAAAGAAATTAGGATTGGGGCACTGCTCAGTCCAACTGCCAAAGAGAGTTTGATAAAGCTTCTCAAAGAATTCCCCGATGTATTCGCTTGGTCCTATCAGGACATGCCAGGGTTGGATACCAGCATCGTGGAACATCACTTACCGTTAAGATCGGAATGTCCGCCAGTAAAGCAGAGGTTGAGACGCACTCATCCGGACATGGCCATCAAAATCAAAGAGGAGGTACGGAAACAGATTGACGCGGGTTTCCTCGCCACGTCAGAATATCCTCAATGGTTAGCCAATATCGTACCCGTTCTGAAAAAGGATGGAAAGGTCAGAATGTGTGTCGACTACAGGGATCTAAACAAGGCTAGTCCAAAGGACGACTTTCCTTTACAACATATTGACATGCTGGTAGACAGTACAACAAAGTTCAAAGTTTTCTCCTTCATAGATGGATTCTCGGGCTATAACCAGATCAAAATGGCACCAAAAGACATGGAGAAAACTTCGTTCATCATCCCATGGGGTACCTTTTGTTATAAGGTAATGCCGTTCGGTTTGAAGAACGTCGGGGCAACCTATCAAAGGGCCATGACTACTCTATTTCATGACATGATACATAAGAAAATCGAGGTATATGTCGATGATATGATTGCAAAATCTAAGACAGAGGAGGAGCATGTGACCCACCTGTCAAAACTATTCGAGCGGTTGAGAAAGTACAAACTCCGCTTGAATCCCATCAAGTGCACCTTCGGTGTCCGTTTAGGGAAACTTTTAGGGTTCATCGTCAGCCAGAAAGGAATTGAGGTTGATCCTGACAAGGTCAAGGCCATTCAAAAAATGCCTTCTCCGAAAACTGAAAAACAAGTTAGAGGATTCCGGGGACGTTTGAACTACATCTCCAGATTCATATTCCTTATGACCGCGACCTGTGCACTGATTTTCAAATTACTCAAAAAGAACCAGGATTGCGTTTGGACAGAAGATTGCCAAACCGCTTTCGATAGGATCAAGGAATACCTGTTGAACCCTCCGATTCTATCACCTCCAGTGGAAGGAAGACCACTGATCATCTACCTTACAGTCTTGGAAGACTCAATGGGGTGTGTACTCGGTACACGATGCTCGAGAAAACTTGTTGTGCTTTGGCTTGGGCAGCCAAACGTCTTCGCCAGTACATGATTCGTCACACTACTTGGTTGGTCCCCAGAATGGATCCAATCACGTATGTATTTGAAAAACCTGCTCTCACGGAAAGGATTGCTCGTTGGCAGATGTTGCTGTCAGAATATGACATAGAGTACCATGCTCAAAAAGCCGTTAAGGGGAGTATTTTAGCCGATCATTTGGCTCATCAACCAATTGACGATCAAGAATCAGTCGGGTTTGACTTCCTAGATGAAGATGTCATGTATCTAAAGATGAAAGACTGCGATGAACCGCTACCCAGTGAAGGGCCAGAACCAGGTTCCCAGTGGGGACTTATCTTTGACGGAGCAGTTAATCATTATGGAAACAGAATTGGGGCAATAATCATAACACCTCAGGGTACCCACATTCCTTTCACTGCCAGACTTACGTTCAAATGTACGAACAACGAGGCCGAATACGAAGCTTGTATCATGGGTCTCGAAGAAGCGATCGACTTAAGGATAAAAAACTTGGACGTATATGGCGACTCAGCTCTGGTCATCAATCAGATCAAAGGAGATTGGAACACATACCAATCAGGATTGATTCCTAACAAAGACTATGCAAGAAGGTTGTTACCCTTCTTCAATAGAGTCGAGTTTCATCATATCCCTCGTGAGGAGAATCACATGGTTGATGCATTAACCAATCTCTCTTCCATGATTAGTGTAGGTCAATGGAATGACATACCTAAGATCGACATAATGCGCCTTGAAAGGTCTGCTTACATCTTCGCGATTGAAGCAGTCATAGACGACAATCCTTGGTATCACGATATCAAATGCTTCCTTCAGAAACTGGAGTACCCGTTTGGGGCATCTAGAAAGGACAGAAAGACCCTCAGAAGGCTGGAAGGCAGCTTCTTCCTGAGCGGTGATACCCTCTATAAGAGAAATTTTGACATGGTTTTGCTCCGATGCATCGTCAGACCAGAAGCAGACATGCTGATAAAAGAAATTCACGAAGGATCCTTTGGCACTCATGCCAATGGACACACAATGGCGAGAAAAATTCTAAGAGCAGGGTACTATTGGTTGACAATGGAATCCAACTGCTACAAGTACATGAGGAGGTGTCACAAGTGTCAGATATACTCCGACAAGATTCATGTACCGCCATCGCATCTCAAAGTTCTTTCTTCCCCATGGCCTTTTTCCATATGGGGAATCGACATGATTGGCATGATTGAGCCCAAGGCTTCAAACGGACATCGGCTCATCCTGGTCGCCATTGATTACTTCACCAAGTGGGTCGAAGCAGCGTCATACGCTAATGTAACCCGACAAGTGGTGGTTCGATTTATCAAAAACAATATCATCTGCCGTTATGGTGTTCCGAGCCAGATCATTACAGATAATGGATCTAACTTGAACAATAAGATGATGAAAGAGTTGTGTGCTGAGTTTAAGATTGAACACCATAACTCATCTCCCTACCGACCCAAGATGAACGGAGCGGTAGAAGCGGCTAACAAGAACATCAAGAAAATTGTTCAAAAGATGGTTGTAACCTACAAAGACTGGCACGAGATGCTGCCCTTTGCTCTTCACGGTTATAGAACATCTGCCCGCACTTCAACAGGGGAAACCCCTTTCTCTCTAGTATATGGCATGGAAGCGGTACTCCACATAGAGGTAGAGATCCCATCAATCCGGGTATTGATGGAAGCTAAGCTTACAGAAGCTGAATGGTGTCTAAGTTGACACGACGAACTGAATCTGATTGAAGAAAAGCGAATCACGACACTATGCCATGGTCAGTTGTATCAACAAAGAATGAAGAAGGCGTTTGACAAAAAGGTCCGACCTCGCGTCTTCAGAAAAGGAGACCTCGTGCTCAAGAAGATTCAATCATTTCTCACTGATTCGCGAGGCAAATGGACTCTGAATTATGATGGCCCCTATGTGGTCAAGAAATCTTTCTCAGGTGGCGCCTTGAGACTTGCAACCATGGACGGAGAGGAATTTGCCTACCCCATGAATGTTGATGTAGTCAAGAAATACTTCGCCTAAACTAAAAAAAAAGTCTCGGTGGATTGAAAACCCGAAAGGGCGGTCCAGGAAAAAGTTAGAGACAAAATAAATAAATAAAATCATTCCGGTGGATTGGAAACATCACAGTACAATCCAGGAAAAAGTTAGGGATAATGGCAAGTAACTATGATCAACAGAGGCAAGCCCCTCAGCAGCAGTTACACCATCCATCGGAGGAAAACTCCCGTCACGGTCATCTTCAACAGAAGCTCAGGATGCCCTGAATTCAAAGTTGGTAGAAGGATAGTGGTCGTTATGTTTCAACGTAGCCCTTTTCCCTGTAAATTACCATTTTCTAACTTTGTACATACTCTATGGAATCACGCTGTTGGCTGATCTCCATTTTATCAATAAAAATTGAGCCCTTGTGCTTTTGTTTGTAATTCTCATTTGTTTTATCTTTACAGAACGACATTTTAATATGATCAACGATTCTTGAAATAAAACAAAAACGAATTTACTTGTTAAAACTTTTTCTGCTTTTAAAATAAAGATTGACAATTTCTTTTGACTGTTGAACATCGAAAGAACATCAATCGCTTCTCCAGAAGTAAGCGGACTTCAAAGTGCAGAATCAAAGTACTCCTTCTAAACCAGTTCGCCTGAACGAAGGATCAACTGTGTCAGATGCGGCTTTCCCGTCTGACACCCTCGGCCGAGTTCTTACCTCCTAAGCCCGACCAGTGTCGCTCTCAATAGGGACTATCTCTCCTAAGCAAGACCGAATTGTTATCTTGAACCAGTGATATTTCTACATACCCCACTATGGCCGAGTATCCAGTCTTGCTCATCTACTAGTTTGTATGTCGCGTCAGTTTTGTCAGCATAAACATACATACATCATGCATTTTATTTGCATTCGCATTCATATTGCATCGCTATCACTCGAGTTGGTCATATCCCCTAGTGATGACAGTCCTCTCAATCAAGTTGTCAGATCTTTCCTCGTTAGGAAGTGAATCATCTAAGTAATCTCTCTCCCATTTATCTCTGGATTAGAGATGGTCCTTGACCAATTTGATAACTTGAACCTCTAAAGAACCAGAGAACCCTCAACAAATGTCACTCTTCGCCATTGAAGATGATATCCTTGCTTTCCCGGATTAAGGAAAATCCCCAGAGAAAGCCTCTTAATCAAGAGATTCGGCGGTACAGCAGTTTTTCTCTAAAAAACCACTGATGAAAAGGTCATCGGCACCTCAAAATTGGATCCCATCATATGGCATTTCTCCGGGAAGGTCCCGAGAAAATTATGATGTAAGACCCCAAATGAAAGCAGTCTCTCAGGAAACTCGCTTTTCCCCAGTAGAAACAAATGGCGTCTCCAAACAGAGAAGTTTGTGTACCTCTACAATTCTGACGAATGGGTTCCCCAGCAAGTCTGACATCAAAACTTTTTCCGTCAAATGGCATCTCCCCAGGAAAATTCGGCGAGAAGTTTGAGGAAAAACCTCTACACGCAGCGTCCTTGTCAAGAAAGTTTATTGACAAAAGAAACTGAGACCAGTTCCTTGGTAGGAAACCAGGATCGAGGGGAAGTTTATTTCAGAAACTGAGACCAGTTCCTTGGTAGGAAACCAGGATCGAGGGGAGATTTATTTTAGAAACTTAGACCAGTTCCTTGGTAGGAAACCAGGATCGAGGGGAAGTTTTACCTTTTCTAAGTATCAACACTTAGTGAAAGAAGATGCATGTATAAACCACCATTCGTAACCACCGTAAAAATTTCAGATATTTCGATATTTAATCCTCTTGCACCCCGAATGCCCGAATACCTTCGCCATTCACACCTTCGTGTCCAAGAAGGTTAAATAGGGGCATCTGTCATACCCCAAATTTTGACCACTAAGATTTCCCATCATTGTGCAAATCATCATCACAATATGGATGTACCATTATGCATCATCAATCTCCTCAAGGAATTGTTGAACATTCACTACTATCAAAATTAGGGTTTCAAGCCCTCTTTAAGTCTTAGATAAATGATCAATCAAGGAATGACATGATCTTCAACTTTTCTAACCTCTCAAACATCCGCAATGGATCAAGAGGACTCCCACTTCAAGGATTAAGCACAAAGGTTGCTCCCTTCTAGGTGGATCAAGCCTCAAGATCGTCAGTGTCACCAAATTAGGGTTTTGGTCGACCAGGGCCTCCAGATGGAAATTTTCCACTGGGCATGAGCCAATACTTCAAAGCATATCCTAATATGCTCCATGGGACCTCATGGACCCAATCATCAAGTCAATTTTACCTCAGGGGATGCATACATAAAAAATCAGGAATTAGGGTTTCTTGACCTAATTCACCCCTAAATTGACTTTTAGGACAAATCATGAGCCAAGACCTCAAGACATGATTTGAGGATCTCCAATATACCACATTGATCCATTTGGAACAATGTATTGATCCAAGAAGCTTGAGCAACAAGTTTCAATTTCATCTGAACCACAATTAGGGTTTCGCGAGAAAAGTCAACAGTAGCTTTGACTTTTGACCAGGACATGCTCCCTAACCCTAGGACATGATTCAATACACCCTATAACACCCATGGAACATGTCCATCAAGTTTGATTTAGGTCAAGGACATGATTTTCTAAGGGATTGCACAGTTTGGAATTCAGCGGATAAAAAGTCAACTGTGCACAAAAAGTCAACTTTGACTTTTTGAGATTTTTCCTAAAAATGGATTTTTAACCCTAAAATGATGTTAATGTATGATTTGAATCATCATTCATCAAGAAAAATCAAAGAAAGTGGGATAACTTGTAAAAGGGGTAACCATAAAAACTTAGAAAATTTTCTAAGTTATGGAACAAAGTGGCAAGGGTACCAACTTTGGAGGATCATAACTCCTAAACCACAAAGCCATTCTTCCCCATCCAAAGCTTGATTTGTAGCCCTCATGGCCCTCTACAAAAACTTCAACTAGACCTCAGTCCAATTCATTAGGGATTTTGAGTTATGGAGTGATCAAAATGGCTGAAAACATGAAATGTCACTTTTTCCAACACAGTGAAATTTTCACTAAGTCAGAATCTGCCTTCACTTTTTTCCAAATGTAGGGACATTTTTCACTTGTATCCAAAAAGTATCAAAACCAAATATGATCAAACAGTTGTTGTATCATATAAGGGCTTTCCAAAATGGCCAAGAACATCACCAAATTCAAATTGAGCTAAGAGATATGGTAGTGGCAAAGTGCCTTGCTGAAAACTGCCAAGGCAAGACAGATTTTTGCACTTTTGGTCGATTTGCCAAAATCAGCCAATTCCAAGCCTTGTCATCATTTTGGACACATCTGAGGATCAAATCTAAAGGGGACAATCACTGAGCCAAGCCTCCAAAGTCCTTGGAACAAGAAATAGCATGCCAAACCTAGAATTGCCTAAAATAGGGACAAGACTCCAATTTTGGATTGGAGCATTCAATGCAAGCCCTAAGGTGGCATGGACTGAGCTATTAGCAACTGAATTCAGTCAAGACTTATCCAAGACCAAGGGAACCAGCAGCCTGTGCCCTAACCTCTAGTCAATGGCTAGAGGAGACTTGAATTCTCATTTGCCAACATTGGCCAACCCTACTCAGCAGTTGCCATTCACTATTCCTTGCAAAAAAAACTTGCTCTACTATAAACAGAGCTCAATTGTGATCAGTTTAAGTACACCAAAGGCCTACAACACTGGCCTTTCTCAAAATCAACATCTCACTCTCAAAAATGCCTTTCTTAGCAAGTCACTATCGAATTTTTCAGTAGAGAGCAATTCCACTCAAACCAATCACACACACACCTCACATACATCATATGTGAGCTTATCAAACACTTAAACAACATTTGGAACATTGATTTCTCAGAATCACCAGCCAATTGCTCAAGGTTTTAACCAAGCTACAGTTGAGTTGCCATGAAGTGATCCAGCCATTTTCAATCAAGTCCAAGCATTCAAACACACTCCATAGGGTGTAGGGAAGTTGTTCAGATCATCACAACTCATCTGTAACACCTCCAACTCAGAAATCACATTGCACTTGCTGTCACGACCTAGAGGTAAGCCTAAACTTGGTCATCTCTCAATCTATGCATATTTCCTCGCACAATACTTTTGCCAAATGTTCATAATCATGCATGGAATGTTTCCCCTCAATTAATTGCTTTGTTTGAATCGTGTATCAAAATTCTCAGCCTTCATGCAAATTTTAGGGTTCTTGAGGTTTTGTCTTGATTTTTCATTCCATGTTAAAAATAAATGAAATTAAATACCATTGACATGATCGTGAGGTTGAGACGAGCTAATTGGTATGTGGATTGCATGATATAATCAAGTATTCAGTGAGATTGGAGAGAAAATGAAAATCTGGGCAAAACCCAGAACACGCACGTGTTCTTGGGTGTTCTTGGCGCCTTTTTTGAAAATTCAAATATTTGAATTTTGTGATTTTATTTAATTGATTCAAAAATTAATTTCTCTCTGAGTTTTAATGATTTTGAGTTTATTCTTTTTTTTATATTTCACAAAAATGTTAAAATATTTTATTTTCCCAAAAAATCCCAAAAATATTATTTAATTCATATAATTGATATTTTTTCAAAGAATTAATGTTCTAATTGTTTTTGACATTTAAAGTATTTATTCGTTATTGATTTTGCAAATTTTAATGATTTCTAATCATTTTGTAGGGAAAAACTTGATTTATGAAACATTAATCCAAGATCACAATTTGTTTTCCACATTTTAAAACAATTTTGGTCATTTTAATTGAATTTTATTCAATTAAAATACAATTTGAAAACAAATTAGGGTTTTTGATTAATTCAAACCTCATAAATCATTTTCAAACACTTTTGGGCCTCTAATAGAGTGTAAGACCCAACCCCCTTGTACAGAAAAACTTTTTGGACCTCACTCATTGTATAAGTCCCTCTGTACATTTCCAAATAAACGGCGCGATCATCGCCTTTTTAAAACCTTTTGGGCCTCTCCTCAAGCTATAAGACCCATTCAAATCTTTTGAACCTCTATTAGAGTGTAAGACCCAACCCCTTTAGAAAACCAAAATTTTGGGCCTCAGTCATTGTATAAGACCCACTGCGTTTTCAAAATCTCGGCGCGATCGCCATTTCAAACGAAAAATCATCTGGGCCTACCCTCGTGTTATAAGCCCCACTCTTTTTCTTTAAAACCTTTTTGGGCCTCTTGAGAGAGTGTAAGACCCATCCCTTTGTACAGAAAACAATTTTTCGGCCTCAGTCACTTGTATAAGTCCCTCTGTACAAATTCAACAGTGCGATCACTAATAAAACCCTGGGCCTCTCCTTGAGCTGTAAGCCCCAAATCTTTCTTTTTCAAAGCACTTTCTCCTTTGAGTTTGAATATATTGTTGTTTTCAATCTTTCTTTGTTGAACAACTAACCAAACAACATGGAAGCTCTACAACCGAGTAAGTGTTTATCCGCTTTCATTTACCGCTTTCATATACATATAACTGTATTGTGGGGCTGCTCACTGTGTAACAATAGTATAGATATTTAGAGTTTCCCTGGCAAATATGTCTAGAACTAGACAGAACCTCAGATCAACATTAGACAACTAGATCTAGAAAATCTCCCCTTTTTGAACAGTTCATTATACAGAAGGCCATTGTTCCATGTGAAACCCCTTCTGGAATTGTTCATCATCCTCCTCTTGGGCTTAGTACAAGGACCCGCAAGCTTCCTAAAAGCATCCCTGCCTTCTCTTGGGCATTGTACAAGGACCTGCAGGCTTCTTAAAAGCACCCCCGCCTTCTCTTGGGCTTAGTACAAGGACCCGTCGGCTTCTTAGAAGTATTCACAGCCTCCTCTTAGGCTTCGTATAAATGATTTCTTCCTCCGGGAATGATAGCCTCCTCTTGGGCTTAGTACAAATTGTCCCTCAGCTTCTTGAAAGTTTCCAGCCTCCTCTTGGGCTTCATACAAATTGTCCCGACGACCTCGTAGAGGTATAGGAACAGAAATTAGTCATCTTAATAGAACAGTCTTTCCAAGAGTCTACTACTGTTTCTCAAAGCATAGTATAAAAGATAAAACTCTAAACTTGGACAGTCTAATTTCCTTGAGTCTTAAAGACATTCTCAAGCACCCTTCAAGAATAGGAAGGAACCCCGTAGACTCGGACAGTCTCAATACCCTTTGGATTTCCCATTTCCTCAAAGAAAAGGAAATATCCCTGATCCTCGAATCAAAATCCCTGAGTACAGTGTTACTCATATAAGAACTGATTTTCTCTTTGAACCCATATACTGGTCACTCAACTGAAACAGTACCATCTTTAGCCTCCATCTCGGGATTCGTACGAGATACAAAAGACTCTCTTGTTGAGTCGAACATCTTTAGCCTCCATCTTGGGCTTTGTACTAGATACAAAAAGGTTTTTATTGAATCAACACTTTAGCCTCCATCTCGGGTTTTATACGAGATACAAAAAAGACTCTCTTGTTGAGTAACAATCCTTTTAGCCTCCGTCTTGGCCTTTGTACAAGACACAAATCACTCTCTTGTTGAGTATAAAACCCTAAGCCTCCATCTCGGGCTTCGTACGAGATACCATAAAGGACTCTCTTGTTGAGTCACTTCCCTTTTAGCCTCTATCTCTGGCTTTGTATGAGACATATCAAAAATACCCTCTTGTTGGGCCAATAGCCTCCTCTTAGGCTTTGTATAAGACAACCATTGGTTGATCCAATCAACCTTTTAGCATCAAAGCTGTGCCTCATTCACAATACACAAACATCAACAACTCCTTCCGCTTTATTTAATCGCTGTAAGCGGCAAGCCTCTGGATCATCTATATCTACGCCACTGTCCCTCTTTTAGCATGAGAAATTCCTAAGGAAATATGGCATTGCTCTACACTGAGTTAAAGTCTTCTCCTTCAGGTTGGAAATCCCCTATAAAGGAAATTATGGCATTGCCGGATCCACATATCCCGGTTAAAGTAATTCTCCTTTATAAACAGTTGTGACAGACAAACCCCTCTTTAGAGATGACAAATTCTCTCGAAAGTCAAACCCTTTTAGCTTCACATCTTGGGCTTTGAACAATATACAAATAGACCCTTCAGCTTCACATCTTGGGCTTTAAATAAGATACAAACTACCTTTCGCTTCACGTCTTGGGCTTTGAACAAGACACCAAAACACCATTTCCTCCCATAGAATAGAAGGAACTACGATCGCTCTGATTTCCCTGTTTCGGAAAAACGGGATTACGTAGGCATAAGATTGAAAGAAAAATCTTAGCGAGTACACTAAACAAAACACCATTTCCTACCCATGAACATTCCCAGTGTTTTAAACAAAGAAGAAAGAGGCCCCACTACCCCATAGCATCCGTAACCTAACAGACCGCTGTTTAAATTCAGTATGCAAGCAGGGTTAATTGGAGACATCTATTTCCCTTCCTTAGTCAGCTCACAATAGGATAAAAATGAATCGACCTGTAGTAACCCCCAAAGAGCGGCAGTGCTTAAGAAACATGTCCAGTTTCGCTCGCTACAATGCTTATTAGCAGAGATTTTACTTTGAGAAAAACCAATGCCAATTATTTTGATTCACTACGATACTACCACTATTTGTGAAAAAATCAGAATGATTACTACAACAGTAAGAGACGAAAATTCGACGTACGCACAACATTATTATAGGGTTTTTCTTTAAGGAAGTTGTTAATGTGGATCAAGTTCACATTGATGACAACTTGGATGGTCATTTTATAAAAAAGATTAGCTATAGATAAAGTTCAAAATACATCCAAAAAGAATGGTTCTTCCCACTAGATTAACGACTAACTCATAATATTTATCCATCCTAAAAACCAGAGATCTCAAGAATTAAATACAACAGATCACATTATGCCTGGGCTTCTTCTCAGAAGGTAAGTCCTCATATCTTTTTCAGTGCTTTTTTCTTATATATATATATCTGTCAATATATATATATATATATATATATATATATATATATATATATGCTTGTACATATTTGCTTAGAGTTTTCCCCAGCAGTTAGGTCTATGTTTAGGTCAAATCAGAGGTTACTTTACAACATAGCCAAAACTAATTCCCTCAGAGGAAATTCCTTATACAATTTTGCCTCCTCTTGGGCTTATACAATATGGAACAGAGAAAGGCATTATTCCCGGTGAAACTTTTCTCAAGACTGTCAAACTTAGAAATTATATTTTGTACAAGAAATTCATTTCCCTAGAGAGGACTAATTCCTGATGAAACCTCTTTTGAATTTCTTCAAACCTTAGAATTGTTCAGTAGAGAGAGGATTAATTCCCGGTGAAACCTTTCTTAAACTTTTCTTAGGCTAGGACCCACAGGCTTCCTAGAAGTTCCCTAGCCTCCTCTTGGGCTTAGTACAAGTATCCTCATGCTTCTTAGAAGTTCCTCAGCCTCCTCTTGGGCCTTGTACAAGGACCCAAAGGCTTTTTACAGGTATAGGATAGAAATTAGTCATCTCTCCTAGTTTAATCCTCAGAAGAGTCAAAAAATTCAAACATCAGACCATTATAGGGTTGATCTTCATCCCTTAAACCAACATCCTCCTCTTGGGAATCATACAAAGATCTCTCTTTACACTAGAGCCTACCACTTCTTGAGAGACTTGGACAGTCTCAGCCTCCTCTTGGGCTTCATACAAGTAGACTTGGAAAGTCTCATCTCCTCTTGGATCTCACAGAGACCCTCAAGTTTCCTAAAAGCACAGGAAAACCCTTGATCATTTTTTACCAATGCACCAGTCTCCACCAGACTTAAAACCTCCATAGGTTTTCAGACTCACCTTTAAAACCCTTTGACCCCCAAAAAGGTTTAAGCTTCATCTTAAAAATCCCACAACCAGGGTCAATCAACCATCAACAAATCCCCAGTGGAATCAGAACCTTATGGCATCTGATGTCTCATCTCTTACCTGTTTCCCAGCAAGAGTAAAACCCTTGGATTCCCCAATACAATTTGGACTTGCTCCTGGATTTCATAAATCCTCAACAAGAGATAGCCTCCTCTTAAGCTTCATATAAGAATTTCCCCAGTTAGCCTCCTCTTAGGCTTCATATAAGATTTCCCTTTAGTCAGCCTCAATCTTGGGCTTTGTACAAGACAGATAAATCCCTCCCTAGTGGAGTCAGTTTCTTTTAGCTTCAACCTTGGGCTTTGATCAAGGCAGCAAAAATCAGCATCCCCTTAGATGAGATGATGAGTCCACTCTGCAGGAGGATATTTCCTCTATAAATCACACATCAAAACAAACAGCCAAAACCTTTTTCCTAGATAATTGTTGTAAGTGGCACACTTGTTGATTCAAAATCCAAGCTGGAGTCCTTCCTTTATCCTGGCTAAAAATTCATCTTTCATCTAAACAATTGTAAGTGGCAAGCCTCTCACTACTACGAAAAACCCATTTGGCAACGGTTGATAATGACATATAATGACGCGGGTGAAGGTGTTGTTATGTAGATTGTTGTTGTAAGTTCGTCATTTCTACAACAGTCTGGAAACCGTTGTTGTATTCTGGAAGCGCGCGATATATTGCAACGGTTAGGTATTTCAACCGTTGTAATATAAATTAACTATCACAACAGTTATCAGTATCAACCGTTGTCATATATATTAACTATCACAACGGTTTTGTATTTCAACCGTTGTGGAATGTATCCTTAGTTTATTAAATACAAATGTATATTGCTTGTTTTACCATCCACCTAGTTAATGAAATACAACCATTAAAATTGGTAAAGATCTATATAATCTGAAAATTAAACTGTTCTTGAAACCCAACTTAAACACACCACTGTTTTCTGAATTGCATCCATTTCATTTGGCACATTTTATGTTCCTTAACATAAAATTTATGGTTCAATGGTCGGTTTCCTTCAATCCATCGATATCTTTTATTATAGTTTACCTCATCATCGCCAAAAATCATCACAATTTTATCATCATAATAATCATGATCTTAACAACCACGATGATTAGTGACGACAATGAGGTAAACTATAAGAAAAGATATCGATGAATTGAAGCAAACAGACCATTGGACCATAAATTTTATGTTAAGGAACATTAAATGTGCTGAATGAAATGGATGGAATTTGGAAAACATTGACGTGATAAAGGTTAGTTTTCAAATACATCCTAATTTTCAGATTATAAGTTTCTATATCAATTTAACTGATTGCATTTTCAATAAAAGGATAGTGAAACAAACAAAATACATAGTATATAATAAACTAAATTTCATATACAATATTAGAATGAATCCATATATATGTACCTTATCAGAATGAATTCATATGTATGTACCACCATCATCATCACCATGTGAAACAAACCCTAAGAAGTGGGAAGCAATGAAGAAAATTAGTTAGTATTAAATTTAACTATATACAATATACATAGTATATATATAATAAACTAATGTTCTATATCAATTTAACTGATTCCATTTTCAATAAAAGGAGAGTGAAGCAAACAATATAAATAGTATATAATAAACTAAATTTCATATACAATATAAGAATGAATTCATATATATGTACCTTATCAGAATGAATTCATATATATATGTACGACCATCATCATCACCATGTGAAACAAACCCTAAGAAGTGGGAAGCAATGAAGAAAATTAGTTAGCATTCAAAACAAAACAACCAAAAGTTGAAACAAAACCCTAAGAAGTGGGACTGTACCATTACAATGAAGTTCACCTTGCTTGTGAAGCATTGAAGTCGAATATGCACAAAATGAGAACAATCAACAAAAACAACATGAAGCAAAAGAGATAATGTGAACTATCTAACAAAAAGATTGAAGTAGAAGACTACCTTATTTTCCATAAACAATATGTACATTACGCTTGCTACCGCCAGCATCATCACCATGTTCATCTAGTTTTAGATTCTGCAAGAAGAACTACAGGGGGGAAGAAGCTTAAATCAAAAGCTTCATACTTCTTGTATTTCTTCTCGTGGATTCTATAAAAAGATGAAGTTTGCTGCCAAAAATGGGTGCTAGGGTTTCACTGTGAAGGAAACGGCGCTACTGTCAATAATAGAAAGTTAATTCCCTTATATAGGTAAATATTTCACAACGATTTTCTAAAATAACCGTAATGAAAAGTATATACACTATTTTAATAATATCACAACGGTTAGTTATATTAACCATAACGATAACCCTTCTAATTGTTACAAGGTTCGACTCCAGGCAACAACATTTTTCTATAATTACGTAAAATAGAAAAATGTTGGTGCCTAGTATAAGGGGTATCGCTACGGTTATTATTACTAACCGTTGTAATATTATTAACCCTTGCTCTTCCCGGAGTAGAGAACACTGCCAAAATAATTTAAAATTTTCTCCGTTTTTCAAAAAATATCGTTCCAGAATATCAACCATTTACAAGTTATCATCATTGCAAGCATTAAACTATCAGACTTTTCATCTTTAACCTCATCTATAAATAGACAACTTTACATTTCTTTATAATATATTCTTCGTAACAATGAGTAGTTCTACAAATGAGAATGCTAGAATCACCAATGAGGAACGTCAGGCGCCAATAGAGGAGTTCCATCCAGCGGCCAGGGATGCCTTAAGGGTGAGGAAGGATAAGAAGAAGAAGAAAAAGCTGAAGAAGAAAAAGATAAAGAAGAAAAGGAGAACAATTTATTATGATTCCGATGAGGGGAGTAAGGATAGATGTCTAGATTATGAAGATGCATTTGCAGCAATAGGCTCTGACATTGATAAATATATGTAATATGATTATCAATGTACTCTTCTTAATGGAATCTTAATAAAATTTTATTTTATATATGCTCATCTTTTACAGTTTTATTTTTAAAGTTATATATACTATTATTCTCTTGCACTTAAAAACACTAACAAAAGAAATAAAATATATGTTTAAAAGAAAAACAATGATGAATTTTGAGTTTTGAGGTTAAATCCCTGTAACACTAACAAAAGAAATAAAATATATGTTTAAAATACAAAAACATGACAAAAAATATAGTTGCTGGGAATCGAAGCTTGTTACATGTATTACAACGGTGTTTTAATACAACCGTGTTTAAAATGTAAAAATATGGAAAAAAAATGTAGTAGCTGAGAATCGAAGCTTGTTACACAGCTTGTATTACAACGGTTCTTTAGTACAACCGTCGTTAAATATGGCGTTATAAATTTTTAACGTATTACAACGTTGGGATACAAATCTGTGGTAAACCTGGCGTCGTTAAATGGGTTTTTTGTAGTAGTGTCTGGATTCCTAACATCCAAGCCAATGTCCCTCTCTTAGCATGAAAGATTCATAAGGAAAAATGGCATTGCTCAATACTGAGTTATAGTTTCTTCCTTCATGACATCACCCTTATAAAGGAAATTATGGCATTGTTGGATTCACATATCCCAGTTAAAGTAACTTCCTTTATAATCAGTTTCTTAAACATTTTGTGATGAATAGGTGATATATTCACCCTTTAGAGATGATAAATTCTCTCTCTCATTCACCCTTTTAGCTTCAATCTTGGGCTTTGAACAAGACACAAATACTCAGTTAGCTTCAATCTCGGGCTTTAAACAAGACACCAAACATTTTCCTCCCATAGAATAGGAGGAACTATGATTGCTCTGATTTCCTAGTTATCTTTATGGGAATACGTAGGCATAAGATTGTGAAATCTTAGCGAGCAAACAAATCAAAAACTTTAGGTCCAGTACCTTCCCAAAAATAAACGGAAAACCCAAAAATAACAAAAACACTATCTCAACACTCCTAAAGGAGAAACTTTTCCCAAGCCACAGCAGATAAACACAAGAAAGCTAAAATTCTGGTTAAGCAGATCACTAAGATGTCAGACAGGATGTCGTGAGACTTAATCTCTGCTTCTCACAAGGATTAATGAAGAACAGAAACAAACAGCAGAAAGAGAACAACACACAATAATTGTTAACCCAATTTAGTGAACAAAAACTACTACGTCTGGGGGCTACCAAGCCAGGAATGAAATCAACTAAGTAGAATTGGTTCTAAGCTAAACTCCAACATTTACAACTTAGCACCTAGAAACTACCCTTCCTAGATTTTTACGTAAGACACTCCTAGGTATAAGACCCTTCTCAATTCCCTTTCAATCATAGCAGTGACTGTAAATTACAACTCAATTAACTGTCCTACTCAGGTATTCACACAATACAAGAGAGGCTCACAAAAGTACAAACCCTAGTACTCTATAACAGCTGTAAACTTCTACACTTTCTAGGTCAAATCCATCCTATTTATATAGTAAAACAAAAGTGGATTTGGGCTTCAAAAATGCAGCTATTCTGCTCCACAGAATCTGCGACTCATTCTTTTCTTCACTCCTAAGTTTCCAAACATGTCTCCTTACAAGGAAACCGCATATTCCTTTTATAATCTGAATCTTTGATTCCTCAATCTCAGATGCCACCTAGGATCAAATCATATTCTAATCACACATGGAAAACAGATACAATTATTTCAAAACTGTAATAGACAAAGATGTCGAATCCACCTGATAGGACATCTTGTCTAACACCTTAACCTGCAGTTAGTTCATCATGACAGGACATCTTGTCCAACATCTTTCTGCTAAGTTAGTTTTACCAAAATTGATGCCAACCTCAAAGGCTTGGACTCATAATCTCCCTCTTTGGCAGATTTTGGCTAAAACTAATTGTAATTGACCTACAGAAACATATCAGGGAGACCATCTTCAGAGCAGCAGTGGAAACAAACTTTGTCTCCCCCTCAACTAGTACCTTCTACAAGCAGCACAAACAAAACTATTCCCCCTCAGTGGTTAGTAGCATATCAGTGGTTAGTGATGTTAGTATTTCTCCCCCTTTTTAGCCACAATATGACAAAGGCAGAAGGGCTAACTCAAAAACCAATTAATCAGTTCATAGTAATTAAATTACACACCCAACAGAAGTAAAAATTATCCCGGGCATTCAGCCCTTACACAACCAAAAGCATAAAAAAACATAAAATAAAAAGTAGAGAAAAGACAACTATCAGAAGTCATCTCCAGTTTCCTCATCATCATCTTCTCGTGCATTCTCACCAGAACCATTATCAACATCATCATCTCCTTCAACTGCATCACTGTTCTCCTTAGTTGCCTTCTCAACATCACCAATGTTGACTCCAATGTCCTTGATCTGTTTAGCAAACAAAGCATGAATCAGTTGGACCAATTTTTCCTTCCTGGTTGTACTGGTCTTGATAATGTCATCAAGCTCCCTACATGTGTTTTTGAGCTGGGCTATAGTTTCCTCTTTTGTAGTTATTGCAGCAGATGTTGGGGCAGATGTTGAAGCAATATCTGGGACATAGTTACCAGTAAATAATATATAGTGCAGAGTCAAGCGAGATGCCCTTTTCATAACATAATCTGTAGAGACTTGGATGCTTAGGCACTGATTCGGAATCATCCCACAAATAAGTGAAGGAAAGCATATAAGGAGTTTCACATTAGTTGATGTAGATTGCTTCAAAATTAGATTAAATATGTGAGTTCCAAAGTCGAACCTTCTTTCTTTGCCAATCATATAGATGAATCTACCTAGACTAGAATAGACGATTGAAGTATAATTAGTGGGCACCCAGTTGATAGTACCAATTCTATGCAGAATTGTATACTTCACACTCAGTTTCCCATCTGAAAGATTCCCATTGCTAGGCCCCTATTTTCCAGTGTTGCAAGTGAGCACTTGACAAACTTGGTCATCAGTGTCTCCATATTCAGACTGAGACTTTTCAGATCTTTCTAGAAACCTATTAATCATTGTGGGAGAAAATGTCACATCATTTCCTCTGACATACACTATCTTGTTGGTTGCATCATTGCAGTGGTCAGGAATGTTCACCACAAATTCCTTCACCAGCTTTTCATAACAATTTCCAAGATTGGTGAGTGTCCTTATTAGCCCTGAGTCATTGATTAATTTCATCACTTCATGGCTCTTTAATGCATCCTTCCTTAGTTCCCTTTCCAATGCTACTCTTCTTTGGTACACATATAGCCATCTATGTACATACTCAGGAGAATGGAAGGAGATATTATCCAAGGGAGCTTTGGGAATACTGACAGTCATTTTCTTCACCCCAGGATCCTTTGGAAGTATGATGTCCTGACCATTATCTGTGACATCATAGTCTGACTCAGTGTCAGACATAGCCTTTCTTTTCTTGGATACAACCGCAACCTTGCTCTAAGATTTCTGAGGTCCAACTACAGATTTAATGTTTCTTCTGATAGTATTGTTTTCAGTATCCACATTGTTCCTTTTTCTTGTCTTCAATCTCTTGACCACATTAGCAATGGTCTCCTCATTAGAAGGTGAATCATTAATGTTGATTACCCTGTCAGTTACCTCTTCATCAACATTCTCTAGTGCCCGTTCAAGTGATTCCTCTAGAGATAGGATGTTTCATTATCTGGTCCATCATTTTTCTTACTAGTTTCAACACAGGTGTGGTGATTCTCTTCTGAAATTATATTACCATCTCCTTCATTATTATCTCTAACGCATTCTTGTTCCTCAACAGGAGTGAATGTGATTGGCATATCCCCATCAGTATTCAGTTTACTGCTTATATTTAATTGTTCAGATATGATTTTCCTTATTCTATTATCCATTTCAACAATTTCTTTCTTATTTTTAGGATCAAGAGGGGCATTAATAGGTTCAGAAGTATTACCTGCAAAGAGATTTCTAGCTCTTCGTGCAGGGAATTTCTCAGGCTTGCATGGCACCATAGAAAGGGGAACAACATTGATCGCATCTCCAGTAGACACCTTCCCCGATTTTGCCCTAACAACGAAAGATGTAGAGGTCTCCTTCACTCCTACTCCAGTTGAGGATTGTTATTGAGACATCATAGAAGGAACAAGATTGGATTTTTCTTTGCACCGGAAGAACGGGGTTTTTGTGACGAGGAGAATAGGTTGAGAGTGGTTTAAGTTGATTTGAAATGATCATTTTTGAAACCCTCCTTTCGTTTGTTGAAAACAATCACCTACTTGACCAGTATCCTTACAAGTTAATCCCTTTAGGCCCCTAGTTATGTAAAGCCCTATTTTACCCTTCAGTTTCCCAAACTGATTTTTAAGGACATCAAGAGAGATCAGGTTATCATGGGAGAATGTCACAACATTTTGTGCGACATTTTCCCTTGTTGGCATCTGCGTCATTCCTGTGTACTGAAAGCTGCTGAATGTGGTAGCAGAGTAATCACTTTCTGTAGTTGAGTCAATAGTGGCCATAAATGCACATCTTCTTTCTTCCAGATCATTTATCATAGAGGCCTTATGAAGTAGATCCTGAATCCTTGAGATGGTCTTTCTATGTGTCATCTTGGTTAATCTATCAATTTCCCACTTATCAATGTTTAGTTCTGAGGGGAATTTATGATGTTTCCGAATTGTCATTGAGGAGCACTCTGTCAGTAATGAGGTCCATACATAGCAATTATTTTTTGATCTGACACCCCTCATGAGTACTTTATTTTTATCATTTACAACCAAACATTCAGATTTTGTAAAGTTAACCTTCAGGCCTTGATCATAGAGTTGACTAATACTAATTAGATTAGCAGTTATTCCTTCGACATACAGAATATTGTCAAGTCTAGGATTTTCAGCTTGAACCATTCTCCCAACTCCTTTAATCTTTCCTTTGGATCCATCTCCAAAAGTGACATAGTTGGAGGAATGAGGCTTTATAATCACCAGATAGTTCTTTACACCAGTCACGTGTCTTGAACATCCACTATCAAAGTACCACTTCTCTTCAGTGTATTCCTTTTGAGTGGATGAGCCATCAGGCCATAGACTCATTCTTGGAACTTCTTTTCTTTCCAGCAATCCTACCCTTGGGATATCCATGTAGCTTGTAACAATAACGTTTAATGTGGCCATACATGCCACAATAATGACATTTCTAGTCTTGTTTCCCCTGGTGTTTGTAATGATGTTGTGACATTCCGTTAGACATCTTTTGTCTTCTTTCAAGATTGTATTCAGGATCTCTCTTCTTATTTTGATTATTATAGCCAAGTTCCTATAGTATCTTGTCAGATCTGCTGTTGACCATTCCAACATTATCTGGTTTGGATTTGAGCAGAGCAATTCCCTCTTAAAGATCAGATATAATGCCAAGATGCTTCAATCTTTCAACCTCAAGGAGCATGATAATCTTATGTTGATCTTCAGATAACATATTTCTGCACTTCTTGTGTATAACTCCCTATAAGAGTTGACTAGAGCATCATGACAAAGATCTGCAATGTCTGATCCTACATTAGTGTCAAACACTCCTGTGAGTGCAGAAACCTGCTTCGGTGATTCTTCATCATTAGCAGAATCATCTTTAGACCAGGATGTGTGGAGGCCTTTCTTTTCTTTCTTGAGGAATGTAGGACACTCTGATTTAATGTGTCCAAATCCCTCACATTCAAGACATTTGGCCCCCTTTTCTTTGCCAATTCTCTCTTTATAATATGAATTCCTTCCATAATTGTTCCTTTTTAAGTTGTCGGGTATCTGAGTCTTGGCACTATTTTTTTACTCTCCCTTAATTTTTTCCAGTAATTGTCTGTACTGTTTTCCCAGAAACACAACTACCTTAGACATCTCTATCTTGGAGTTTGCCTTACCTTCATCAGACACCAAGGCTAAGCTTTTCTTATTCTCAGTCCTTTCATTTAGTGCTATTTTAAAAGTTTGAAGAAATCCCATAAGCTCATCAACTTTCATAATAACTATATCTTGAGCTTCCTCTATAGCAGTCACCTTCATGTCAAATCTCTTGGGAAGTGACCTTAGAATTTTTTGGACTAACTTGGCTTCAGGAATTTTCTCTCCAAGGTCACTAGATGTGTTGGCAATACCAACAATGTTCATGTGAAAGTTATGTATATTTTCATCCTCTCTTATCCTCAAGTTTTCAAACTTAGTGGTGAGAAGCTAAAGTCTTAAAGATTTAACTCGAGAAGTACCTTCATGAGCAATCTTCAAGATTTCCCAAGCATTATTTGCAATAATGTAGTTCTTGGTAAATCTTAAGATGTTCTTATCCACCCCATTGAACAAGGCATTCAAGGCTTTGGAATTTCCTTAAGCAGGATTGTCATCTTTATCATCCCAATCTTCCTCAGGTTTCAGCTCATCAGTGAGCTTCCCATCATTGTCTTTGATTTTTGGTGGATCCCGCCCTTTAACCACAGACTTCCAAGCTTTACCATCCATGGATTTGATAAACGCCACCATGTGCACTTTCCAATATTCATAATTGGAACCATCAAGTATGGGTGGTCTATTTATAATTCCTCCTTCTTTATCCATCGAACCAGAAAGTATTGTCCCTGACTCTCACCCAGATGCAGAGTAGGATGCCTGCTCTGATACCAATTGAAATTCTGGTTAAGCAGATCACTAAGATGTCAGACAGGATGTCGTTACACTTGATCTCTGCTTCTCACAAGGATTAATGAAGAATAGAAACAAACAACAGAAAGAGAACAACACACAAGAATTTTCAACCCAGTTCGGTGAACAAAAACACCTATGTCTGGGGGCTACCAAGCAAGGAATGAAATCAACTAAGTAGAATTGGTTCTAAGATAAACTCCAACGATTACAACTTAGCACCTAGAAACTACCCTTCCTAGATTTCTACCTAAGACACTCCTAGGTATGAGACCCTTCTCAATTCCCTTTCAATCACAGCAGTGACTGAAAATTACAACTCAATTAACTGTCATACTCAGATATTCACGCAATACAAGAGAGTCTCACAAAAGTACAAACCCTAGTAATCTATAACAGTTGTAAACTTCTACACCTTCTAGGTCAAATCCATCATATTTATATAGTAAAACAGAACTGGATTTAGGCTTCAAAAATGCAGCAATTCTGCTCCACAGAATCTGCGACCCATTCTTTTCTTCAATCCTAAGTTTCCAAAAATGTCTCCTTACAAGGAAACCGCACATTCCTTTTAGAATTAGAATCTCTGATTCCTCAATCTAAGATGCCACCTAGGATCAAATCATATTCCAATCACACCTGGAAAAAAAATACAGTTATTTCAAAACTGTAACAAACAAAGATTTCGAATCCACCTGATAGGACATCTTGTCTAACACCTTAACCTGTAGTTAGTTCATCATGTCAAGACATCTTGTCCAACATCTTTCTGCTAAGTTAGTTTTACCAAATTGATGCCAACCTCAAAGGCTTGGACTCATCAAAAGTAATTCAAATTAAAAGAGAAACATGCAATAAAAGGTCTATGGATAACCATATATACAGTGGGTGTTAATAGCTTCCCTTTGTATAACCTGACCCCATTCCCCAATCTCTAGCATTTGTTAAAGAAAACATTTGCGCGCAAGGTTAGTTTTAGATACCTTCCCTTTCCTTTCCAGCTTCATAGGATAAATAAAAAATCATAAAGTAGCACCCAATTCCAACCATTGTGGTAAGGTGGTCGCGTCACCGACAAAAATTGCACGCTACACTTGTCGGTGAACTGTGTCCCGTTGTTGGTGACAATTGCCTGGGGCACGCCGAACCGGGAAAGTATATTCCTCTTGTAGAAACTTAGTATATTGTGGGCCGTGATTTTGGCCATGGCTTCGGCCTCGATCCACTTGGTGAAGTAGTCAACGCCGATGATCATGTACTTATTTTGGTACGACCCCACGGTGAAGGGTCCGAGGATGTCCATTCCCCACCAGGCGAACGGCCACGGGGACGACAACATTTTAAGCTCACTGGGCGGCGCCAGGTGCATGTCCCCGTGTCGTTGGCATCTGTCGCACTTCTTGATGTGCTCCTTGGCGTCTTGCTGCAATGTAGGCCAGTAGTATCCTACTCCCAACGCTTTACGGCTAGGGACCGTCTGCCAAGGTGTTACGCGTTGATCCCCTCATGGATCTCTTGGAGTATGCTAGGGACCTTGGACTCCTCGACGTACCTGAGGAGAGGGATCGAGAAGCCGCATCGATATAACTTGTCCTCGACAATCGTATAGGAGCAGGCACGTCGCTGAACTACTCCGGTGTCTTTGGGGTCGTCGGGTAGTTTTCCCGTGCTGAGGTACTCGTATACTGGGGTCATCTAGTCGTGGCTGTCTCCAATGGCGTGCACGTCAGCCATGGAGATGCGCTTCTCGATGCTCGGGCGCGGAAGCACCTCTTGAATGACAGACTTGTTCCCACCCTTTTTCTTTTTGCTCGCGAGCTTGGATAGGACGTTTACCCGAGTATTGTGTTCGCAGGGGACGTGACTTACTTTCGCTGAGTTGAACTTTTTCATCATTTCCTTCACCAGAGCCAAGTACTCGATGATGTTGTCGTTCTTGGCTTGGTACTCTCCCCGCACCTGGGAAGCCACGAGTTGGGAGTCGGTGAATATTTTTACCTCTTTGGCGCAGATATCTCTGGCTTGTCGTAACCGGTGAGGAAATCCTCGTATTCGGCCTGGTTGTTTGATGTTGGGAAAGATAACGTGAGGGAGACCTCAACCAGGATACCTTCCTCGTTCTCTAGGATGATGCCCGTTCCGCTTCCTGTAGAGCTGGATGCCCCGTCGACGTAGATCGTCCATTTTTGGGATCCGTCGGCCAAAGGTTCTGGGATGGCCATCTCTTCCACGAAGGCGGCCAGCACCTGAGCCTTCGAGGTCTTTCTCCCCTTGTATTGGATGTTAAACTCAGCGAGTTTTAGCGACCACTTGAGCATCCTGCCTGCCATGTCTGGCCGACCGAGGAGTTGTCTCACGGGTTGCTCGGTCCTAACCATGATCGTGTAGGCCAAGAAGTAGTTCCACAGTCTTCTGGCCGCGGTGATGAGTGTAACACCCTTCTACCCAAAGAATATTCACGACAATGATACATAAGTAAATTAGAGTAAAATCACCAAAAAGGGTGCCACATGCTTCATAAAAACATCATAATAAACTTCCTGCTCCGTAACACGGGTTTTCAAACATTTATAATAATAATTTCTTCGATAACATCAATAAATAAAATTCAAACTTTGCAGCGGAATCATAGTCTCAAAATAACTTCATTTATTTCATCAAACATAAAGACCTTTTAGTCATTGTCAAAAGTCGTCGTCAAATAAGTTCAACATGTAGAAAACTCGTAAAATATGTATTATAAAACAACACAACTTCAACTCAAGCGTTCCCCACCCGATGTTACATATCCGAGCAAAACACCTCTATTATTAACAACAATAGAGTAAAATAACTCCAAAGCTAAATCTTCATGCGTCTACAAGCTAATCTTGATCACCTGCAAGTTACCCACCATAGAGGCAACATTTACAAGCAGGTAGGGTGAGTAATTACAATTCATTATAAAAGATATAAAGAAAAAAATACTAATAGGGCAGCAACAACAACATCATGATATCCTCAATAAAACATACATATTAATCAACAATCAACCCATACACATGCAATGCCACTTAGAATGAAATGCAACTTCATTGGAAACATGCATGTGGTACCAATTCAATCATGTGATGGACACTAGGCCATCAACCCTCCACAAGGGAGCACAACATAATCATCATGTGATGGACACTGGACAACAACCCTCCACAAGGAAGCACAACATAATCACTCTAATCCGCACAATGGGATAAAAGCCAACAACAACGGACCGAAGTCCCAACATAGTATGCCATGAATGCCATGATGTAAAAACATCTACATAATCAACAGATTCCTCAAATTGCATCCGCATTCATGTAATCATTAATCATAATCATCATAAGGCATATGTACATCAAATATGCACATCATCGACTCCTTCATCATCACGACATCATAACCATCATAATATAATATCACAACTTTATTTTCCACATCAAAACATCATAATGCATCTATCACCATAATAATTCCAACACAATTCTCTTACCCCCATGTATACATTTAACACACACATCAGTAAACAATCATCATAGATCACATCAACACATAACAACAACTTCACAACAACTCCATAGCATCACTAAGATAGTCATTCAAGTAGAACATCATAGCATATCATCCATACAAGACATTTGCTTACATTTCACAAAACGACATAACTCGACACATTCAAAAGACATGTTCACGCATCGAATAGCTGGAATTCTGGTACTAAAAATATTTTAAAGATAAATTATGTTAACTCAGCTTTCCAACAATCCGAACCACCCATCAATCGGATGCTCACAGCTCAAGTTATGAATTTTTAAAGTTTTTCAACAAACACAGACACTGACATCTTACACTGACACCATAAAGCATCAGTAGAACCTAGTTAATTTTAATTCCAGGACTTGAAACCATTTTTACAAGAAAGTACATTGTATTAGTTCCCACAGGTTCGAACAGCGAGTCAAACGGACACCCGAGGCTCAAGATACGAATTTTTGAAGTTCTTAAACAAATCTGTCCTGGGGTAATCGGTTACTGCATTAAGGTAACTGGTTACTCTATTACAGAATCACTTTTCTACTGTATTTTTGTGCGAAAAATCACTTATTTAACCCATCCCAACATCCCCATACATCATTTATCACAGAACTCAGATTTCTACATCAGTATACAACAATACACATTCATTAGAAACTCTTATAACACTAAAAATCACAATTCAACCAAGCAATTTACACAATTCGAGCATTTTTATTATCACCGACACGTAACTCCAACTTCTCACCGAAAACACCAAACAATCAACAAACACATGGATAAAAACCCAACAATTTTATCTACCCTCATACATACATCATTCTAAATCAAAACATACATCCTAAATTCATCACTTTCTATCTATTTCATCAAGAATTCATCGTAAACCCAAAACCCCAACCTATCTATATTCAGATTTTTACATCAATCATAATGAAAGTTATACTCCCCATACCTTGTAATTGATTTTTTTTCTGAATTCTTTCTCTTGAGTTCTGCAGCAATCCCTCCAGAGCCCTAGGTTTCTCCCTCTTTTTCCTCAGAGCACTTCTCACAAAAGTTACGATCAATCAGAATAACTTCTCACTTCTATTTTCTTATTAAGTCCAAATACCCCTAATAATGGTTTCCCAATTATATCCTCACTTATCCTTTACAAAAGACCACATTGCCCTTATTATTACTCATCTTATTTAAAATAATAATAATCTAAATAATGTCATCTATATTATGATTATTATTATTATAACTCCACATATAATATGATTAAATTATTTAAATCTAAATAACTCTATTTATATCAACTTCTCACTAATACCCACAACACACATCAATAAAACCACCCAATGCGTCATATAATTCACAATCATTCACCATAATCATAAATAATTAATTAAATAATTAAATGTGAATTTTGGGGTGTTACAACTCTCCCCCACTTAAAGAATTTTCGTCCTCGAAAATTACCTGATGTAACCAACTCTGGATACGACCTTCGTATCCTTCTCTCCGACTCCCACGACGAGTTTGACAACAATTCGAATACCACTAATCCAAATTCCACATTGTTACCTACAACAATCCAACAAGATGCAATGCTACCGAGTTATGAATGCACTGATTCATTTCACTCTTCGTCTCATCACCTTAGGGTCTCATTCGCTCTTGAACCGGAACACAATAAGGTCTTTACCATCGCCATCAACATCGTCATAAGAACACCAATATAACCATAATACCGACAACTCTGTCACACAACATTAGTACCGAAATGATGTGACTCCTCAATCAACATATAATTCAATACATCTATCGACATAGCATTAACACGAATAGTATATAAACCTTTCCTATATCACTTTCATTATGGGAAATTTCCAATGGTTTGCATCATTCCCGTAGGCTTCTGATGCTTAACCCCTGACTCCAATAAGTCATACACACATAATGAACTGCGCCACATCACACTTTAGCTGGGCCACTCTGGTCATCTACCTTAAAGTCATTGTCTTCATTCTGACTTCCATTAACTATTAGATCTACGAATCTCACATCTATCCCTTGACTCTCTCTAATATTCACAAGAAAATAATGGTTCACTTTTGACATTCTAACTTTCCACTCTACAGCGTTAGCTCGCGTACAACTCACCGTATCTGAACTGTCTAATAAGTCCCAACTCTTTTATAGCCACTTTTGCATTAGGTCCACACCAAATAGTGAACAACTATCCTCTCGATAAAATGTCAATTCACTTTACTCACTATCAAGCTAGCAAGACAATTTATCCCATCCAATACGATCCCGTCTACTATCAACAAGAGATTAGGGTTGATCAGTTCCTCAATTTGTCAATAGGTAACCGGCAACCATAACGGTGGCATAAATCATTGTTACCCAACTATAATAACGTCCTTTACCTTGTGCTCAAAGTTACCTAAGCATAGTGTTCAACAACCTCTCTAAGGCTCACAAACATTTTCCTAATTTCCTTCTTTTCAACCTTGTCAATGATACATAAACGCCCAAAATTCCATTACATATCTTCCTATACACGCTCGTAGCATAACTCAATTGTTAAATATTCTCCCAATACCGAAAATGCTACTACACCAAGTACAATCCAAATCGGTTCGCTCCAAATGAAGCATTTATCCAAGTAAAGAACTTTAACAACACTAATAAATCCTTCGTCTTTCCTTTAATTTCATAATCTTGATGATCCGTATAGATTCACATTTGGATCTCATTCTAATTACAATCTCAACAGTACCATCTCATCATCTGGTTGGTGATAGAAACTTTCCGAAATCTTCCCGACACATGTCGACACCATGTCATCAATGACACACAATCCACTTTACTATTTAACCTTCTCCCTTCCTCAAAGATCTCTCCACTCTAATCATTCTCAATTGGCATACGCCGCACCTCCATGTGCTTCTCTGATACCCTCACCTCCTTCCTATTACCAAACATCTTATACCTGACCTCATCTTACCCATTTCCAGTAAGAATTTCTCAACTTTAAACACGATTATCTCCTTCAATACAGACCTTCCTGATACAAAATTATATGCTAAAATGAAGGGAATTTCATTTAGATTTGAAAAATTCAAGAATCGCTTAAATCCGAGTTACAAGAAAAAAGTTATCACCTGTGTAATGGAGGCTGGTCAAGAAATCCCGTATACATGCCTTCACCAAAATCAGCATCAGACCCAAATCTTCAAATGCATTTCTCTCTCTCATTAAAAACATGCAGAAGACAGAGTTTATATGTAAAATTTAGGGAATTTCGTAAGCTTTCCAAAAAGTCCAGAATCGCTTCCATCGGAGTTACGAGCGAAAAGTTATTACATGTTTAGTGAAGGCTGTTCCATAAGTGCGAAAATGAAGATTAGAAATGATGAACATGAGTTCTACTTTTCTCTCTTGCTTCTAAGATCCTCCAACTATCCTCACTCTTCACCCAAATCTGAAAATAATCCGACCTTAATTCAATTATACTTAAGACATACTAGCCTACTAGTTGGTCCATCAAATCGTCAATTCTTTGGAGTGGATCCTTAATCTCGATCATCTCCGTAATCCACTGTCAGTAATCTACGCACAGTCTCATATAACCGTTATCACATACATGCATCCATCTGAGCTTCATTCCCTAAGAGTTATCCTACTTGCTTAGCAGATATCTCCGAGAACATCTGGAAGGCACACCCTACCGACATCTCATTAACCACCACATTTCTCTCTACCATCTGAGAATAACCATCAATATTACTTCATCATTCTCCCTCAGAGACTCCCAAATTCACCCAACAGACCAAAACCTTGAATTCACAATGTTCTTTAGTTGGAAGAATCTGCATCGACTCAGCGACATAATTCCAAAGCATGTTATTTAACTCCAAACCGTTCATCCTCCAGAGTAACCTCAAGTTAATCCAACATCTCGCTCTAACGACAAGTCGCAATCATCCTCGGGAAGACATCAGGACTCACACACAACTGGCACATCATTAGCCATAACATCGTCCTCCACTCCTAGAGATGCTAACAACCCAAGTACCTGACCATTCCCTCTCAAGGACACTACGACCTGACCGCTAAACATAAATCTTGAATTCGTACTCCCTTCGAAATCGGGAACAACATAGTCTCACCAACAATTATACTCTTGCAATCCATGGCATACTGTACTAATTATTCACACCTTGCAACCAAACACCTCTGAGAAGCAGCGGCTTCTCCCACACTTGTTTCAATCTCCCTCCTACAAACAAGTGATTTAGAAATACAAGCAACCACCAACAGTGTTTCACACACATGTCACATACTAAAGGAACAAACAACATTGGACAACCTGGCCGGATGGACAGACGTGCTCGGATACCACTAATGTAACACCCTTCTACCCAAAGAATATTCACGACAATGATACATAAGTAAATCAGAGTAAAATCACCAAAAAGGGTGCCATATGCTTCATAAAAACATCATAATAAACTTCCTGCTCCGTAACACGGGTTTTCAAACATTTATAATAATAATTTCTTCGATAATATCAATAAATAAAATTCAAACTTCGCAGCGGAATCATAGTCTCAAAATAACTTCATTTATTTCATCAAACATAAAGACCTTTTAGTCATTGTCAAAAGTCGTCGTCAAATAAATTCTACATGTAGAAAACTCGTAAAATATGTTTTATAAAACAACACAACTTAAACTCAAGCGTTCCCCACACGATGTTACATATCAGAGCAAGACACCTCTATTATTAACGAAAATAGAGTAAAATAACTCCAAAGCTAAATCTTCATGCATCTACAAGCTAATCTTGATCACCTGCAAGTTACCCACCATAGAGGCAACATTTCCAAGCAGGCAGGGTGAGTAATTGCAATTCATTATAAAAGATATAAAGAAAAGAATACTAATAGGGAAGCAACAACAACATCATGATATACTCAATAAAACATACATATTAATCAACAATCAACCCATACACATGCAATGCCACTTAGAATGAAATGCAACTTCATCGGAAACATGCATGTGGTACCAATTCAATCATGTGATGGGCACTAGGCCATCAACCCTCCACAAGGGAGCACAACATAATCATCATGTGATGGACACTGGCCATTAACCCTCCACAAGGAAGCACAACATAATCACTCCAATCCGCACAATGGGATTGAAGCCAACAACAACGGACCGAAGTCCCAACATAGTATGCCATGAATGCCATGATATAAAAACATCTACATAATAAACAAATTCCTCAAATTGCATCCGCATTCTTGTAATCTTTAATCATAATCATCATAAAGCATATGTACATCAAATATGCACATCATCGACTCCTTCATCATCACGACATCATAACCATCATAATATAACATCACAACTTTATTTTCCACATCAAAACATCATAATGCATCTATCACCATAATAATTCCAACGCAATTCTCTTACCCCATGTATACATTTAACACACACATCATTAAACAATCATCATAGATCACATCAACGCATAACAATAACTTCACAACAACTCCATAGCATCACTAAGATAGTCATTCAAGTAGAACATCATAGCATATCATCCATACAAGACATTTGCTTACATTTCACAAAATGACATAACTCGGCACATTCAAAAGACATGTCCACGCGTCGAATAGTTGGAATTCTGGTACTAAAAATATTTTAAAGATAAATTATGTTAACTCAGCTTTCCAACAATCCAAACCACGCATCAATCGGATGCTCACAGCTCAAGTTATGAATTTTTAAAGTTTTTCAACAAACACAGACACTGACATCTTACACTGACACCATAAAGCCTCTATAGAACCTATTTAATTTTAATTCCAGGACTTGAAACCATTTTTATAAGAAAGTACATTGTATTAGCTTTCCACAGGTTCGAACAGCGAGTTAAATGGACACCCGAGACTCAAGATACGAATTTTTGAAGTTCTTAAACAAATCTGTCCCGGGGTAATCGGTTACTGCATTAGGGTAACCGGTTACTCTATTATAGAATCACTTTTCTGCTGTATTTTTGTGCGAAAAATCACTTATTTAACCCATCCCAACATCCCCAGACATCATTTATCACAGAACTCGGATTTCTACATCAGCATACAACAATACACATTCAATAGAAACTCTTATAACACTAAAAATCACAATTAAACCAAGAAATTTACACAATTCAAGCATTTTTATTATCACCGACACGTAACTCCAACTTCTCACCAGAAACACCAAAAAATCAACAAACATGTGGATAAAAACCTAACAATTTATCTACCCTCATACATACATCATTCTAAATCAAAACATACATCCTAAATTCATCACTTTGTATCTATTTCATCAAGAATTCATCATAAACCCAAAACCCCATAAAACCTCAATTGAGTTATACTCCCCATACCTTGTAATTGATTTTTTTCTGAATTCTTTCTCTTGAGTTCTGCAGCAATCCCTCCAGAGCCCTAGCTTTCTCCCTCTTTTTCCTCAGAGCACTTCTCACAAAAGTTACGATCAATCAAAATAACTTCTCACTTCTATTTTCTTATTAAGTCAAAATACCCCTAATAATGGTTTCCCAATTATATCCTCGCTTATCCTTTACAAAAGACCACATTTCCCTTATTATTACTCATCTTATTTAAAATAATAATAATCTAAATAATGGCATCTATATTATGATTATTATTATTATAACTCCACATATAATATGATTAAATTATTTAAATCTAAATAACTCTAATTATATCAACTTCTCACTAATACCCACATCACACATCAATAAAACCACCCAATGCGTCATATAATTCACAATCATTCACCATAATCATAAATAATTGGTTAAATAATTAAATGTGAATTTTGGGGTCTTTCTCCCACGAAGGCGGCCAACACCTGAGCCTTCGAGACCTTTCTCCCCTTGTATTGGACGTCAAACTCGGCGAGTTTGAGCGATCACCTGAGCATCCTGCCTGCCATGTCTGGCCGACCGAGGAGTTGTCTCACGGGTTTCTCGGTCCTAACCATGATCGTGTAGGCCAAGAAGTAGTGACACAGTCTTCTGGCCGCGGTGACAAGTGCCAGAGGGACTTTCTCGATCTGCTGGTATCTAAGTTCAGGACCCTGGAGGGCTTTGCTGGTGAAGTAAATCGGTTTTTTCTCGTCGGGGGTTTCCCGGATTAGAATCACGCTAACCACTTCGGTCGTGACGGCGAGGTATAGGAACAACGTCTCCCCATCTTCTGGTCATGAGAGGATCGGGGGTTGCGAGAGGACTTGTTTGAGGTGGAGGAGCGCCTGATCACACTCCTAAAACCATTCGAACGTGGCCTCCTTGCGTAGGAGTTTGAAAATGGGAGTGCGTATTGGACCGATTTGGCCATGATGCGGGAAAGCGAGGTGAGCATCCCATTTAGCGATTGTATCAATTTCTTTAAGTTTGGTGTCGAGAGTTCGGAGAACGCCCTGCACTTGTCGGGGTTCACCTTGATCCCTTGTTCTGTGAGGTAGAAACCGAGGAACTTGCCTGCCCGGACGCCGAAGGTGAATTTTTCTGGGTTGAACCTCATCTTACACTTCCTCGCCGTGTCGAAGACCCTTTTGAGGTGGGTAGCATGGTCAACTTCTTCTACAAATTTTACTATCATGTCTTCCATGTAGACCACAAGCATGTCGCTGATCTCTCCCCGGAAGACTTTGTTCATCATCCTCTGGTAGGTCGCGCTGATGTTCTTTAGGCCGAAGGGCATTACATTGTCGTAGTAGTTGCCCGACTCGGTCATGAAGGGTGTGTGTTGCTTGTCGACCTTCGCCATGGGGATTTGATTGTACCCAGAGTAAGCTTCCATGAATGATAATAATTTGAAACCTTTAGAATTGTCGAATAGTTAGTCGATGTTATGCAGTGGATAGGCAGTCTCCCGGTTAAGATCAGTGTAATCAACGTACATCCTCCATTTTTCATTATTTTTCTTAACAAGTACAACGTTGGATAGCTAGGTGGTGTACCGGGCTTCCGAAATAAAGTTTGCCTCTAAGAGGTCTTTTACAGCTTTTTCAGCAGCCTCCACTTTCTCGGGAGACTACCTACACCTACATTGCACTATAGCACTAGCGGTCAGACTTATAATAAGCTGGTGGCAGGCCACATCTGGGTCGAGTCCAGGCATCTCCGACGCGCTCCACGCGAACAAGTCAGCATTCTCTAAGAGGAAGGCCCTCAACTGCTTCCTCTCCAGGTCGGGGAGCCCCGTACTGATCTTCACATTCCTGTCTAGATTGTCCCCAAGAGTGATGAGCTCGAAGTCTCCATCTGGAATGGGGTACATTGGGTGGAAAGGTTGCCTGTTGCCTTCGACTAGGAGGTCGTTGCCCGCTGCTTCTCCTTGTTTCTGCTCGCTGGGGAAACGGCTGTCGAGATCCACCGCATTGACACGCGGGAGTGGCTTCTGCTCTGCGTCTGGGGCTAGCTTCTCTCGAGTCTTGAACTTGATGTTGATCGAGTTCAGACCCTTGGTCGCAGCTTCAAAGCATCTCCAACCAGCTTCAATATCTCCGTGAAGGGTGACGACCCGGCCTCTGGTCGTGTAGTACTTTATCTTCAGATGAACTGTATATGGTACCACCGTGAGCTCGGCCAGAGTCGTTGTTCCTAGGATGCACTGGTACGGGGAAGGGCACTCCACCACCAGGAAGCGGGTCTTGACTTGTCGGGCAGTGTCGTCACTCCCGAAAGAAACCATCGGCTCGACATAGCCACACGGTATGGTGGTGGTATCGTTGAAACCCTAGAGGTTTGAGCCCACGTAAGGGGTCAGATGCATTTCATTGAGCTTGAGGGTTTCGAAGAGGTGGGCGTACATGATGTCCACCGAACTCCCTTGGTCGACCAGGATTCAGCGGGCATCAAAGTTCGCCATTTGTGCCCTGATCAAGAGATGGATGATGGAGTTGGGGGCGTCGCCTAATAATTCCTCGAGGTAGAAGGTGATGGGGTTCGACTTCCCTTGTACCTTCTCGAAGATGGCAGTCTGTGCGGAGCTTGCGTCGATCAGCTCGTCAAACTTCTGTTTGATCGACCCCACAGAGACCTTGTTGAACCCCCCGCAGGATATAACCATTGCGGCGGGGAAACTTTCCCACGGGCTGCGAGCGGTCACAGGGATCTCGGGCTGGTCAAGGAAGTAGAAGTCCTCTGGTCGGGTGACACACAGAGCGACCTGTAGTTCGTTCTCTCCAGAGGGGGGGGGTCTCCTCCTCGACCCTTTGTGTTTCCCGAGCATCATGTCTGGGGGCATCGTTCCTCTTCGTGTACTACTTGAGGTGGCCCTCCTTGATCAGGATCTCTATTGTATCCTTGAAGTGGATGTAGTCCTCTGTGATATGCCCGTGGCTCCTGTGGAACCTGCGGTACTTGGACCTGTCAACGTTTGGTTTGGGTGATGTCAGCTTTGGAAAGCGGATACCTCCTTTCTAGAATTCCGAGTTGATGCACTCGGCCAGAATTCGCTCGCGGGGAGAAGTGAGTAGCGTGTACTATGTGAACCAGCCAGCTGGTCCTATCAACTCATGTGAGTCCCTGGTACGGTCTTCTCTTCTTCTTTATCCCCCTCGTCGGGGGGCAGTGGAGTCCTCGTGCTTGGAGCTTCGGGGGCCCTCTTGATTCCGCGATTTGAGGGCACAATGAGTGGCCTCTATCTCCTCGTACTGAATGTATGCTTGGGCCTTGTGGAGGAGCTCTTCCAAGTTGCGGGGCCTTTGAATGCCCACAGCCTTGGCGAACTCAGTGCGGGGTCGTAGTCCTCGCTCAATCAAAAAATTCTTCATGTCGTCCGTGGTGGCTACCTGGATGGCTTCCCGGTTGAATCTCTCGATGTAATCCCGGAGAGATTCGTCTTTTCCCTGGAATATGGCTTCCATGGAGGCTTCTGTCTTTGGGTGCCGTCGGGAAGCAGTGAAATGCCTGGAGAACTGTCTCTTTAGTTTCTTCTAAGTGGTGATGGACTCCGGTGCGAGGATCTTGTACCACGCCATGACACCCTTCCAGAGGGTGGTCGGGAAGAGCCTGCACTTGATAGCTCCTCGGACGTTCCTGTAATCGAGCATGGCGTTGAAGCTCTCGACGTGATCATCCAGGTCAGCGGTGTCGTCGTGCATCGCCAAGGGTGGAGGTTTCTCCATCCCGACGAGCAAAGGGGTCTCTATGATTTCCCTTGACAATGGGGTGTGCTGGTCGTCCTCGTCACTCCTGACGGGTGACTGTGATGGGGATTGGTCACCCCGATCGCACCTGCTTCGTCGAGGGGGGACTTCTGGCACCCTTCCGGCTCTTTAGCTTTTCGCCGTGGGTCGGGCTTTCTCCTCTTCTGGACGGGGGAATGTCATTCCTTCCAAGAAGGGGATTGGTCTCGCTTCTGGGTGACCACGAGTTGACGTCGTTCTAAGTGAGGGTGACGCCCCGTCGATCGAGGGGAAAGACTCCGAGAGTCGTCTTGTTGTGTCCTCCGCGGGGGAGGAGAGGGGCTGAGAGAAATGGGGCGACGATGTCTCCGTGGGGGAGAACGCTGTTGTCGCTCCCTCTTGAGCAGTCCAATCCATTCGTTTGATGGAAGATCATGAGATTGGTCTAATTAACCAGTGCGAACAGAGCCACCGTGTTCGGATCAACATTAGGTGGCGCGGGGATAGGCTGGTAGACAGCAGGGCTATCATCATGTCGGGCGGCATTGAAGGCCGCATCGTCAGAGGAGGGGGAGACAGTGTGCCCGTCCCTGTGGTCGCCTTCCTCGCGATGAACGACCACGTTGGGATCATGGTTGTCCCCGTTATTGAATGGTGCGAAGGCGGTGTTCGGAGTGTTGGCGTCAGTTCGAGGGCTGGCCATGATCGTCAGAGATTAATGGTTGCTTTGGTTTTTACGAGAGGAAAAATGGGGAAGCAATGTTTCCCACAGACAGCGCCACTGATCAAACCTGATCAGAATTGGATCGGTGGCCAACTGCAGGTCATGAGCTCCGCTACTTCGGTGGTGGTGAGACGGTGGGGGTGTACTTGCAAGGTACTCCGATGCTAAAGTCAGAGACTGAGCAAGCAAGTACAACAAGGTAGTGAAAGTGGGAATTAGAATACCTGACCCACTAGTGAAAGAGGGTATTTATAGTGTGCCCCCAGCGCTGGGCCAACAGTCGTCTGCACTGGGTTGGGTCACTAGGCCCAATGCAGATAACTGTCAGGGCTTACGTGGTGTAGGGAAGACCAACACGTGGTCTTCGCTTTGGAGTAACTGCCCCGCGATCTCCGGAAAGTGGGTTGACTTACTCTTTCAGAGGTGGAAAGTTACCTGATGATGTGTCCCCGCGTGGGGATCACGTGAGTCTGTGGGGAAGATGCGTGGTCTCTCCCCGAACCATGTAGTGTCTGCTCGGCAATGATGAAATCTGGGTGTGCCTGACAAGGAAGAGAATTGGGCCTTAATAGGCTACTTAGCGTGTCATTCGGTTGGGCCTGCCCGACTGGTGGGCAGGCGCCTGCCCAGTCCAGAACAATTTCTATTTTATTTACTATGTTTTTTTAAATAATTAGTATTAAAGAAATATTATTTAGAGTTCAAATACTTATACTTAAAAAAAGGGTAAAAATAATGGTTGGAAAGGTTATTATAGCAAAAGCCTTCTGAATTTTTATCTGATATATTAGAAGAATTCATGTTGTTAGTACTAGAATAGAAAGGATGAAGGAATAATTGAAAGAAAATAATCAAATATGTATTCATCAAAAGTCACATTTATCCAATGACCAAAATTAAACAAGGATCTATTGCTCGAAAATGGAGGACAAAAACTCATTTATTTACAACAAGATTTCACGGAGCTCATTCAAAACTTACTCAAACTATTTCGCAAATAAAAGATTTGGTTTCCTCTTAGTGGGATAGAGATAAGAATAAAAGGGACATTTGTATTTCATAAATCACTCGAATAAATGCAATAATTGGCCAGAATAAAAAAAAAAACACTATAACTATAGTAATTTAATGTATAATATGTACAAGAATCAATTCCTTCTTAATCGTAAAATAATTGCAGAAATAGCTATATTACAGAGAGAGAGAGAGAGATAGAGTTGTCTTTTTATGATTGCAAATGATATCATTAAAATATAAAAATTCTCCAAAGACTAAACTCCGAGAAGGTGGTAGAATAAGAAAGACTTGTATGATAACATATAACTCATAAGAATTATAAAAAGTAATAATCAACCACACCCAAAATAAAAATATTCTTCTTCTTTTCTTTACCTATTATAGTTTTTTTAAGAACAAAACAACCTTAATAGGATTCTTGGATTTTTCGAGAAAGAAAAATATGAATGTGTATAAATTTTGAGTTTAAATTCAATTAATTGAAGTAACAACTCTTATTTTTAAGAATATGAGTACTAGTTTTAGTAATCGACTCACTTTTTTTATTTTTTGTATTATTAACGAAAGGTGACGAATTTACAAAAGGTAACAGATATAAAATACAAGCTTGTTTGATAGCAATTGTAATCAATGGTTATTTTAAGGTCAATTTATTCAGGCATCTAGATAAATATTTTACTTGTAAAGCGATAAATTCTAAAAGTAAATTAAAGTTTTTATAATCAATTTGATCCCCATATTGGATTAGGGGTGAACTCCTACAAGTTGATTGCATCGATTTAACAAATGGTCGCTTATGTAGTTTGTTTATTCTTATACTAAAAATCTAGTTTTTTATTCTTTTTTAAAAAATATATTTGTTATATAAGAAAATAAAGTCTATATCATGATATATATATATATATATATAATCGTACCTGGATCAGACAGTTATTCAATGGCCAGCACCGTCGTATGGACTTCAGTTCCGGTGATGATGATACGGCGGGGGGGTGTACCTGCAAGGTACTCCGACGTTCAAGTAAGAAAGAAGGGAGTAAGCAAGTACATAAAAAACAGGTGTGAGAGTTAGAATGCGCACCGGCGAGGGGGTCCGAGATTCTTCCTGAGGGGTCCTTCGCGGGGAAGGAGAACGACGAGGGGAAGGCGGACGACGATATATTCGCGGGGAAGATCGTCGTGTTCACCCTCGCTCAAGTGCTTCAATTCGGAGGTTCTGGTGCATAATCAGCTGGTTGGTCTGGTTGACCAAGGCGAATAGAGCCGCGGTGCTCGAATCTGCATTAGGGGGAGGAGAAACTGGCTAGAAAGTGGCTTGTTGGTCGCCTTGTTGGACGGCGTCGTAAGCCGTGTCTTCGGAATCTAGGGAGGCAGTCTGCCCGTCTCTTATGTCGCCTTCTTCGACGTTTAGGGAAGCATTGTCTTCACGGTGGTTCTCGTTCTCGAGTTGCGCGAGGACGGTGTCCAGAGCTTTGTTCGCAGACGGGTTGTTGGCCATGCTGGTGATGAACGGAGGAATTGCTTTGGTTTAACGACAGGTGAAAAACGGGGAAGCAGTGTTCCCACAGACGGCGCCACTGATCGTACCTGGATCAGACAGTTATTCAATGGCCAGCATCGTTGTATGGACTTCAGCTCCGATGATGATGATATGGCGGGGGGTGTACCTGTAAGGTACTCCGACGCTCAAGTAAAAAAGAAGGGAGTAAGCAAGTACAGAAAAAACAGGTGTGAGAGTTAGAATGCGATGTAACCTGACCCTCTCAATTGAGAGGGTATTTAAAGAGAGCCCCTAGCGCGGGGCCAATGGTTACTTGCACTGGGTGGAATTGCAAGGCCCAATCCAAGTAACTGCCAGGGCTTACGTGGCGTAGTAAAGACCAGCACGTGGTATTCGCCCTGGTGTAACGGTCCCTAAATCTCTGGAAGTAGGGCAGACCGATTCCTTCGGGAGTGGGAAGTTACAAGAGAATGTGTCCTCCCGGGGAGGAGCACGTAGGTGTCGAGTAGAGGTGTGTCCACGAGCTATACGCCTCTGCCCGACGGTCTTCTACCCCGCTTGTCCGACGCCTGAGGGGACTGACACGTGCCCGACACGGAGGTGGCTTTTTGGCCTCGTTGGGCCTTCGTTAGCCATTGGGCTTGGGCCTGCCCGACCGTAGGGCAGGTTCTGGCCCAGTCCGGAACAGGAGCCCCCCAAGTCGTTGTTCTGAGGTGTCAGAGTAATGACTTAAAGGCCAGTAATATGTCGAGGACGTATCCCATCGGGGAAGGGATTTTAGACGAGGAGCGGTTGGTCAAACGGGGAGGAATAAATCGCTCCGCTACGGCTAGGCTGGCCACGGATGAGCGACGTCGCGGGGATACGGGAAGTCTGAAGCGAGGCGAATGGAAGGACGCGTGTTGGGGAACGAAAAGACGCGCGTGGGGAAGCGTTTGCCACATGTCACACCTCATCATTCCCTAGGCCGGCTACGCTAGGGTAGCGTAATCGATTGCCTAGGAAATCCTCGAGTCCCATGAGGCCCTTATAAATAGGGGTTATCTCGTCTCATTTGCACTTTTGCTCCCCCTTTGCTCAGACTCTCTCTCTTTCTTCCTTCTCTATTTCGCCATCGTACGCCGCCACCAACTGCCGCGCCGGAACCCTACCGGGAGTGTATTTTGAGTAAGTTTCTCTCTTTTTTCTCCTTTTGTTTGCATTTATAGGGTGGTTTTATGGTGAACTGATGAAGTTCTCATGGAAATCACGAAATCTCCGGCGAAAACGGCGGGATTTCTTAGTTTCTTGTTGCATCTCGCGGGGAGAAGGGATAGTATCCCGGGGACACGAAGAATGTCCCGAGGACACGAGATGAAACCCTCGGGGTCCTCGCCAAAATCTCTTCTGTGTGAGGGAATCCTCTCAAAGTGGCATACCGGTGACCTGAGGATGGTCACGGGGACGCTCGTCGGTTGTCGCGGGGACGTGGGCGAGCGCGTCCGTCTCCAGATCTTGACGCTCCCTTTTCGCCCTTTCACTTGAACAGCAGTGGAGGGGTGAATTTGATATGGATCATCGAATTCACCGTTTCCTTCTGCTTTTCAGGTATATGGAAGCTTTGTCCGTTTCTGTGGCCGTGGGATCGTTGGACGTCGACGACCAGCCGACTCTCCAATGGCGCCAATCACTAGTGCCGAGGAACGTCCCCTCATGGAGTAGGTTAGCGACGAGCCGTTAAACATGGCTTCCCAATTCTTCGATGAGGACGAAGACAATACTTTTTGCACAGTCAAGCACAGGCTGGTGGGCTCCTCGAAGTCGTCGAAGGTGTTCCGATCTCAAGCACACCATCGCATCTGCTCGACATATCGAGGGATGAGGTTCCCTCTTTATGAGTTCATGTTCGACAAGGCGGGGTGGCATTTGCCGTTTACGGATTTCCAACAAGCGGTGTTCATTTGGTTGCGCCTGGCGCCCTCGCAGCTCCACCCTAACTCCCTCACTTTTATCCGAGCTTTAGAGCTCGTTTATAAATATCTCCAAATTGGGGCAACCGTGCCTCTTTTCTTTCGCATCTTCCACCTCCAGCGACAGGCCTCCGACGCCAGACATGGCTGGGTGTCTTTTAAATAAACGAGAAGCCTCTTCCACACCTACCTGGACTCTGTTCGCGACTTTAAATACCGGTATTATATCTGAGGCCGGTCACGCTTAAAGCTGTGAATTCGGTGTATCTTCGAGTCTCCTGCGAAGTGGACGGGCAGACGGAGGAGGTCCTCGAACCGAGATTCCCCTTGTTCTGGACGGAAGAACACTTCAAAAAGGGGACGGAGAGGTACAAAGTCAGTCCTGGCCGTCTTGACGAGGGGGATCGCCTAGCCTATGAGAGGATAGTCAGTTTCGTCGACGATTTTAATAAAGCCAAGCTCATGACGATGGATGGGGAACTCGTCTGGGGAGACGACAAGCAGGTGTTGAGGAAGCGTCGTTTAATCAATATGAGGGCCCTCCTCGAGACGTTCTCCAATGAGGATGCCCTCGAGCTGCTAGGTGGTGACATCCTCTTCGACTCACTTTTTTCTTCGTGTCCTGATCTCTGGTTTACTGACATTTATTTTCTTTTTGCAGGCAAGATGTTGACTGCTGAGGAGCGCTTCAAAAAGTTGAAGGTTAACCGCATTTTGAAGAAGGGAGGTAAAGGCCGCATCCAACAACTTCGCTCGCAGGTCCTCAGTCCTACTCCGGCCACCGGGGGTTCTTCTGGTTCTCCCCAGGACAGCGACTCCCCCAGCACTCAGAACTCCCCGAAGAGACAGCGGCTTGCTGATCAGGTGGACATCGACCTCACTGAGGATGAAAGCCCTTCCGTTGTGAAGTTTGTGCTCCCGGCTTGTCACTCGAGGCCGAAATTCTTCACGGGGAACAATTCCCTATGCGTTGGTGCCCCCGAAGCTCAGACCATCTTGGGTGTCGATAGGGTTTCTCGGAGAAGGGCACTGGTGGATGACGTGTCCATGGTGATGCGAGTTTGCGCTGCTGCCTTGGTTCTGAACGATGAGGTGTGCCCAGAAGACGAGCTGAATAGGTTGTGAGAGAGTTTTCGGTCCATCTCAGCTGAAATGGAGAAGGTGGGCAAGGAGCTGGCTGACTGTAAAAGCCAGAACCAGGCCCAGGTCGAGCTTCAAGGGAAGTTGAAGGAGAGGTTGAAGAATGCTGAGGAGAAGAGGAAACGTCTCTTGGTGAGGAACTTCGAGCTGGAAGAGTCTGTTCGCCAGGCCGAGGAGCAGAGGTAACGTCTCTCGGCGAGAAATGCTAAGCTGGAAGAGGCTGTTCGTCCAGTTGAGGAGGAAACCGAGGAGGACAAGTTGTTGACTTCGCGGGCAGCGCTGATAGCGAAGCTCAGGGAAGCCGAGCAGGACAACCTCGTGGCGGCGGACATATATTTTTGGAACGCCGTGGAGCAGCTTCGGGTTCTCAACCCCGACCTTATAACTGAAGGAACTGACCCCGACTATGAGGTGGTCGACGGTCAGATCGTGCAGCCGATGCAAAAGGACGAGGTCGGCCGGGGGGGGGGGTACGAAAGAGCACGGGCAGCCAGAGGGGACCGTCACCGATTAGATCATTCCTTTCTCGTTTTGTTTGGCCTGCAAACCATTTTATTTTTTGATGCATATACCCGGCCTGTGCGCCAGGGGCTTTTCGATATTTGTCTGTAATACTTGTACAATGGGCTTCTGCCCGCTTAATGCATTTTTGTTTATCTGCTCGTGTGATGTTTGTATGTTTTTGCTTGTGTGTGATGTTATTGTATTTGCTACAATTTGTTTATTTTTGTCTAAGTATAGAGATTTTGGGGCTTGCTCGACTTCGATAATCCTCGACTGGGTGGAGAGCTGGTCGAGTGGCCAGAAGTGTATTCCGACCCTCAACGAGGCTAAGAGCTCGGTTGAGGTCTTAGCTTCGTGGCGTGAACTTCCCATCACGAGCTGGGTGTTCTGCCTAATTGGTACGGCGATGAAGGAGCTCGATCGAGGTGTCCTCGTCGGATCAAAGTGCTTGCGCACACGCAACGCAGCCCTTGATCATCGTGTTTTGTATAGAGGTGTCACACTTGTACCCTAGTGCGTCCCCGTAACCGCGGTGCTAGTGTGTCGCGGGCAGTGCTTAACTGTAGTACTGTTTAAGCTTCTCAGGGTTCCATGGTCGAGCAAGTTCTTCCCCGTGTATATTTTCGAGGAAGTAGACTCCTGTCCCCGTTTTCGCGCGAACGCGGTACAGGCCTTCCCAGTTCGCAGCAAGTTTTCCTTCTTGCGAATCTTTCTGGTTTCTTCGTAGGATGAGGGTGCCTACTTGGAAATCACGTTTGATAACTTTGTCGTTGTAACGTAACGTTATTTTCTGTTTAAGTGAAGCTTCACGGAGAGAAGCACCCGAACGCGTCTCCTCAATGAAATCGAGCTCTTCCCTCAGGGCTTCGTTGTTCGCGTCTCCGTCGATGGGGGACCTCCGTCCTCCTCGAGGGTTCCCTGATTTCCACGGGGATCACCGCTTTCGTTCTGTAGGTTAGACAAAAAGGGGTCTCCCCAGTCGTGGAATGTGGGGTTGTTCGGTAGGCCCAGAGGATGCTGTGTAGCTCCTCGACCCACCGCTATTTGGCGTCTCCTAATCGACGTTTCAATCCTTGGAGGATTACTCTGTTCTCCACTTCAGCTTGCCCGTTCGTTTGAGGGTGCTCGACCGACGTGAAGTGTTGCTTCGTGCCCAATTTGGTGACGAAGTTTTGGAAGTTCCTATCGGTGAACTGTGTTCCGTTGTCGGTGACAATAGCTTGGGGCATGCCGAATCAGGCAAGGATGTTCCTCTTGTAGAAACGTAGTATGTTGAAGGTCGTGATTTTGGCCAACGCTTCCACCTCGATCCATTTCGTAAAATAATCTACCCCGTCAATGAGGTACTTGTTTTGATACGATCCCACGACGAAAGGTCCAAGGATATCCATCCCCCACCACGCAAACGGTCACGGGGAGGACAGTATTTTGAGCTCGTTAGGAGGAACGAGGTGCATGTCCCCGTGTCACAGGCATCTATCACACTTCTTGACATGTTCCTTGGCGTCCTGTTGCATGGTGGGCCAGTAATACCCTGCCCGAAGTGCTTTACGGGCTAACGATTGTCCACCGAGGTGTTGTGCATTGATTCCCTCATGGATTTCCTGTTGTATGTCTGGGACCTTGGTCTCCTCGACACACCAGAGGAGGGGAATAGAAAACCCTCGCCGGTATAGCTTATCCTCAACTATCGTGTACGAGCACGCCCGCCGATTCACCTTCCTCGCTTCCTTGGGATCTTTGGGCAGTTTTCCCGCCGTGAGGTACTCGTATACCGAGGTCATCCAGCAATTGGTGTCCCCAATGGCGTTCACGTCCGTCGCCGGAACTGGTTTATCGATGCTCGGGCGGGAAAGCACTTCTTGTATGACGGATTTGTTTTCGCCTTTTTTCTTTGTACTTGCCAATTTGGACAAGACATCTGCTCGGGTATTGTGCTCGCCAGGGATGTGGGTTACTTCCACGGAGGTGAATTTTTTCATCTTTTCTTTCACCAAGGTCAAGTATTCGATGAGGTTGTTGTTCTTGGCCTGGTACTCTCCTCGGACTTGCGAAGCCACGAGTGTAATGCCCCATATTATTTAAATGTTCAATTGGATATCAGATGAGATCAGATGAGCATCTATGTGCTCTATCTTTGGTAAATTAGATTAACGGAATCTTCTAAGTGATTTAAGTATGGTCAATTGGGATTGATAAAGCAACTGGTGAACTCTGAAGAGAAGGATTGGTACTTATTAGTACGAGAGAGTATTTTAAGATAAATCTAATAATTGATCAATTTGGCTGAGATGACAAAATATCAATTGGAGATATTTTACCCTGTTGAAAATATATTATATAATAAGTTATGTATATATATATATATATATATATATATATATATATATATATATATATTTGTTAGAAAGGAAAAGAAAAGGTAAAGATAGAAAGAAGAAGAAAACAGAATAAGAGAAAGGAAGAGAAGAGAAGAGGGAAAGAGGAAAAGCTTGGGAAGAAGAAGGAAGTTAGGATTCATCCTCTTCTTCAACCTCCTCTTCGATTATCAGGTGGGTTCTAGTTAGACGCTCTAAGTTCTAGAACTAAGGATTTAGGACTTAGGTTAGAGTTGAGAGAAAATGATTAAACGGATAAATCAATGAAATATAACAGATGAAATTCGATATAAATGCATGAGAATACTTGTTGTTTATGTTGGAACATGTTTTGTGTGTTTTGGTATGAATTTGAAGTATTTGGGTGGAAGAAATGATGGATTTTGGTCCAAAATGACCCATAACAGCACTGCAACGAATTTTTGGGTTCGCGGGTTCGCAAGGCGAAGGGAAGGCGAATGTTCACCTAGAAGTTCGCATTGCGAACTTTATGCCTTTTTTCTTCTACCATGGTTCGCTGGGGGTTCGCATTGCGAATAGGAAAACGAACGCGACAGCTTTTCCATTTTTTTTCCTTCATAACTTTTGATCCGTAACTCGGATTGAGGCACAGTCAGATGCGTTGGAAAGCTATTTCAATGCTCTTTGTGATAGTGGAATAGAAACATCTATTTATGCCATGGATTGATAAGAAAATGTGGAAAACTAATGTATGTGTGAAAAGTGTGGTTTATGTTTCCACCAAAATTCATGAATCAGGAAGCCGATTGTTATGCGACTCGAAGCCTTGGAAAAAGAATCCAATGTGCTATTAAATGGTATGTGAGACCGTGATTTAACTAAGGATGCTTGGTAGAGGATAGTAATGGCTTGTATGCCTTGAAATATGTGTGAACTACTACGTGAAAAGTGATGTTTTATGTGATGTGTGATTATATGTGTTTACTTGTAATATTTGTGGTATGCCATGTCTATCTAATTATGAATTGTGGATGAAAGAAATATGCATGTTAAAATGAATTAGGAAGAGTGAGGAAACTTTACCCCAAAACAAATGGCATAGTTAAGATTGTTATAATTCTAGGTTGTGAATAGAATGTGATAGAAACTCTGGATGGCGACGGTGGTGCATTCATTGGCGAGTTCTGGCCTGGAGTAGATAACCTCGATGGCAAGGCTCGGACACCTGATGTAGGAAGGTACATCCGTGATGAGATTGGTCTAGAGGAGAGTGAGACACTAGTATGGAACATGTGTGTGAACCTTTGTGTTCGTTGAGAAAGGAGAATGTGGCCTTAAGGCATTGTGGCCTTGTGATTGTCGAATACAATCACGTTTTGTGTGAGATCACGTAATCGTAACAGTTTATCTTGAGTTGTTGTTTCATGAGTCTCGAGCTCCTCTGAAACATAGGCATGACTACTTGGCAGGTTTGATTCCCGCGTGCAGTACGAATGACGCTCAAGGAGCGTATGCTTGTGATGGTTAATGGCCCGTGTGAAGTGACGGTTCATAACGGTTAATGGCCCGTAGAACCCGAATCCATTCGTATGTCAAGTAGGTTACCAGGATCCATGACTCGGGTCGACTTCTAGACGTAGAAGCGGACGAGAAAAGGGGATGCCTTGGTGTGGTTACCGATTAGTGATATTTTGAGTTGATGAACTCATGAACATGTTTCCATATAGTGTGAGATTGTGTACTCAAGGTCATTTCCCTTCCCCTTGACTTGAGTTAGGATTGTTTAGAACCCTGTAAAGCCGAGAGAATCTATAAGATAGGGAACTCACTGAGATTTAATGTATCTCACCCCACTATTATTGATTATTTTCAGGAAGCATTTGCAGGTGTGATTTACAAGTGGAGCTATGCTTGGATGTTTCAAGAGGAGCTTAGTTGAGCTTATTCCGCTGTGTATTATTTTCTTGTACAATGAGGAATATTGTACTTTATTCTTATATTTTTATTGTTTTGGCTAATTTCCATATCTTGTACCATAAATTGTATTATGTTTTTAGAATGGTCAAGTATGTGAATTATGACAATAGGCACTTATGATGGTGTCAGTACCAAATAAAACACTTGTATGGTATTATTCTAGATATATATTATACAGGGCGTTACAGTTGGTATCAGAGTAGGTCGTATCCTCGACCTAGCCTTGAAACATCATAAGTAAATCTATTCCTGCCTCTTAAGTGTGTCTTGTCATCATGAAACTTAATATCATACTATGTAGTGTTGGGCCTGATCAACCTAATGCTATGTATGTGATAGGTAGAATCATGGTTGAGCGACCACGAGGACTCCGAAGTGTTGTCGAAACTTGTGCTGTGAGGGTAGGCCCAAGCCAAGAGTTAGTAGTAAGGAGTTTTGGTCAGCTCAGTGAGGTTTTAGTAGAAGTTGTGATTTGGGTAGCATGGAATTTAAAGAGTGGTGTGTTGTTCAGGCAAATCCTTTGGAAAGGATGGAGTTTAAAAGTTAAGAATCTCTAGCGGACGATTGGTTAAGGTATTGAGGAATATGTAAAGTCGCTAGTAGAACTGGATTGACCACTGATATGGATAAGGATTCAAGTAATCTCATTCCGTGGAAAAGAAAGGTTGTTTTGTGGAACGTGTGAGGTAAGGTCCGGAAGTGAGATGAGTATTGGTGCTTCAGTTTCTAAGGTCACTATGGTATCTTGAATGAACGAGAGTACCTTAAGGATGTGTTTAGAATAATATCTTCCAACTGGTTTAAGATTTGAAATTTAAGGACGTTTGACTTTTATGGGAACCTAAAGTAGTAGAGAAGTGTGTGAAGGGACACAAGGATGTATTTACATGCTTCAAGTGAAACAAGTATGTGTCGGACGAAGAGTGGGTGATGAATTGTGTATATTCAGTTATGTAGAGAGATTAAGTTCGAGATGATACATCAGGATTTATGTTTTCAATAAGAGACCAATTTGGAATTGTTAATTTACCCAAGGAACAGTATAAGGTATTGTGTTGGAGAAAGAATGAGCTTCGTTTAGTAACGAAAAGTGTAGTGATACGGACTGGAAGAAGTTTGTATTACGAAATAGAGTAAGTATCTTGGATCTAAGGGAATCTTAGTAAGATGGTTTTATATTTGGACCTAAGAGGATTACCATGGAGAGCAAGGTAAACACGATGTGGAAAACGGTATTAATAGTATGTTATGAGGAAGTGACAACGGAATGTATTTTGGACGAGTGGGCAATAATGTTTTAAGGTGGTAATGAACCTATAGTTAAGGAAGTGTAATCAAGGATGGTTCACCCATGAGGACCCTGTTATTATGACGTGGAATGAGAACGTTACACCAAGTTTCTTTTTCCTATAAATACCACATCAAATTCACTTTCAAAATCACACCAAAACAAGCAAAGCCTTTGTTTTCTCTCTTCTTTCCTCTCTTCAAATTTAGAGCTTCATAAGGAGTGCAAGGGTGAAATTTCAACTCCAAGCAACTTCCACTCCAATCAATCATTTTTGGAAGGTAAGGATTCTCACTTTGAAACTTCATGAAATATGCATCATTTACATCCATTTAAATTCATGATATGCTTGTTATAATTATATATTTGAATTCCTCATGAAATTCCCTTCAAAATGGTATATTGGAACATCTGATTTGGTTAAAAAATGAGAGAGTTGTGTTTGGAAGAAGTTGTTGATCATGTAAAAATTCTGCTACTGTCGCTGCAATAGACAACGCTGTTGTGCAACAAGCGCTGTTAAAACCTGTTGTTTTTGTTCCTCTACGCTGTGATACACACCTGTGCTGCCCAGGAGCGCTGTTAAAAATCTGTTGCTTATTTTCCTGCGCCACAATTTTCAGCTACCTTGCCAGGAGCGCTGTCAAAACTCTTTGCTTTATATATATATATATATATATATATATATATATATATATATATATATATATATATATATATATATATATATATATATATATATATATATATATATATAGTATTTTATTTATTTATTTATTTAATTTTCTTATTTATTTTTAACTAAATATTTATTTTAACTTCTTCTTTTTAATAATATTTTCTTTTATCTTAGTTATTTTAATTTCTTATTTATTTTCCTTTAAATCATTTATTTTATCTTTTTATTTTCCTAAAAATCCTTTTAATCACTTTATTGAACTTTCTTTTGATTACTTAAACTTTTGTCATTTAAAATATGATTATACTTTAGTTAAATCTTTCATTTATTATCTTTAATGAAAAAAAAACCTTAAACATATTTATTACCTTTTAATTTATTAATTCTAAGGATTTTCTTCATTTCAAACACACTTTGTTTATTCTCTAAATATGGTACTTCTTTTGTGAATTTTAGCTTGACATAATCTTTGTACACAATGGGCATCCCTTAAGGTGTAAGCCCCAACCCTTTTGAGTATAAATAATTTTTGGGCCTCTAATAGAGTGTAAGACCCAATCCCCTTTTAACATAAACCTTTTGGGCCTCCACTTGAGTATAAGTCCCTTTACTTTTGTTTCACCACATGATGCTTTCCCGTGTATGTTTATTTAGCAACACGATGTTCTTCCGTGTATGTTTTATTTCATATGACGTTCTTCCATGTATAATTGACTCTGATTTTATGGGCCTCTCCTTGAGCTGTAAGCCCCAATTTACTTTCAAAACACTTTTTCCTTTGATTTTGAATATAATATTGTTATCAAAGTTTTCTTTGTTGGACAACTAACCAAACAGCATGGAAGCTCTACAACCGAGTAAGTGTTTACCCGCTTTCATATATATAACTGTATTGTGGGAAGCTGCGCATGGTTAGTCTTCTTTCATATCCCCTTTAAATATTCGTCATATATAAACTGTATATACACTAGTATAGTTATTTAGAGTTTTCCCCGGCAACTACGTCTAGAACTAGGTAAAGCCCTGTTGGTCACTCTTTAAATACAAACAAAACTAGATCCCCATAGGATTCTAGATACAGTCTTCCCTCGTCTTGGGGTTAAACAATATGGAGACGTGAAAGGCAGCATTCTCGGTGAACCCTTTCTCAGACTGTCACCCTTAGAAATTGTCAAAGAAACTCTACTCCCCATAGATGATCTTTTCTCCGTGAATGGCATATCTTGAGTTTCTTCCAAATTCTCGAACTTTCTTGGCTTGATCTATTCTCGGTGAATGGCATGTCTTGAACTTCTCGGGGTTTGGGGACCCACAGGCTTCTTAAAAGCACCCCCGCCTCCTCTTGGGCGTTGTATAAGGACCCTTCGGCTTCTTAGAAGTTTTAACAGCCTCCTCTTAGGCTTCGTATAATGATTCTTCCTCAGTGAAGATAGCCTCCTCTTGGGCTTCGTACAAATTGTCCCTTTGGCTTTTTAAAAGTTTCTCCTGCCTTCTCTTGGGCTTTGTACAAATTGTCCCGACGACCTCTTAAAGGCATAGGAAAAAAAACTATTCATCTTAATAAAGCAGTATTTCAAAGGAGTCTAGATCTTCATCCTGAAAATGTGCCTTCTTTTGGGAATCGTACAAAGATAAAACCAGTAGACTCTGACAGTCTCTTTTCCTCTTAGATTTCAAAGAACCCTTTTTATCTCCTTAAACACAAGAAATACCCTTTCCTCTTTTTTAACATCCGATGATTTCCCGGATATTCCTTTTATTTTTCATCCGACGCTTTCCCGGATATTCCTTCTATTTTCATCCAACGCTTTCCCGGATATTCCTCTATTTTCATCCGATGTTTTTTCCCGGATATTCATATCTCAAGCTTTAATCTTTTCACTCTTTCAATCAATTCCCACAAACACCCCTTTAGCTTCAATCTTGGGCTTTGAACAAGACACAAATACTCAACCTTTTAGCTTCAATCTTGGGCTTTGAACAAGACACCAAATATCTTTTTCCTCCCTTAGAATAGGAGGAACTACGATTGCTCTGATTTCCCGGTTTTCTTTAACGGGAATACGTAGGCATAAGATTGCGAAATATTACCGAGCACACTAAACAAAAAAACCTTAGGTCTAGTACCTTACCAAAAACATCGAAAAACCCGAAAACAACAAAAATATCTTTTCAACATCTCTCAACCTTCCCAAAGGAGAAACTTTCCCATTTTACAACAGATAAACACCAGTAAGTAGAAAACAGTAGAACAGTAGAAAAATTGCTAACAACCCATGGATAACCATGTATAGGATGGGTAATTGACAACTCCCCATTGTATAACCTGACCCCGAACTCCCCAATCTCTTAGCATTTGTTAAAGAAAACATTTGTGCACAAGGTTAGTTTGAGATAGCTTCCCTTTCCTTTCCAGCTTCACAGGATAAATAAGAAATCAGAAAGTAGCACCCAATCCCATCCGCAGGCGGATGTGGGCGGTCACGAAAACCGCGCTACAGAAAAATGGCGACTCTGCTGGGGACGCAAACTAGGATTAGAGTTCCTAAGAGGTCTAGGTCATTAGCAATCATACTATATATATATATATATATATATATATATATATATATATATATATATATATTTACTGTTTTTCCTACTTGATATCCGTGTTTATTTTTCTACTAATGGGAATGAGTGTGATGCCGCATGTGGAAAGATTGAGTATACACCTAAGATAGGTGATGTCTAAACGAGAAATCTTACAGGGAGTGACTCCCAAATAAGAGACGTCGACCATCAGATCAGTGGAGGCACCCTTTACGGATTCAATGCCTATACGACTTCGGTTGTTGAAAGTAGTGTTGTTCGATTGTGGTTGTCGGTGAAACTGATTTAGTATACTAAAACCATTTTGTAGTGCGGAAGCTATCGGAAATAGTTGTCACGCGATACTACCCTCATTTGAGGCTGATGATATATTCTCGGTGAATAACATTTACTCTAAGATACTGCAGCTCGCTGGCGATCCGCTTGCTGTTGTTATCTTGGGAGGAGCTGATGATTTTGAGGACAGGTACAAAAAATCACCAGTATAAACCTTTGGGGATGGGTAGAGCCTTGACTTCATGACACCGAACCTTTGACCCCATGTTTTTTCTATGTTTTTGTGTGCTGCATCCATGCATTGCATTTGCATCCCTTGCATATTTCATACATACGTCCTGGTCATCGTCAATTCATTCCAACCTTATTTCTTTCAGTCATCTGTAAGTCGTCAAACTGATTCCTCATCACTGAACAGAACTAAAACCTCAATCAATTTCAGCTCAGTTACTTCCCAAAGACAGGACAGCTCATCCTTGTGTTTGATTAGTCACTGACCTTGTTTCTGTCTATTTTGCATTTTCCTTGTTTGTGTCATATTTATTTGCTTTCAAACTTGTTTATCTTTAAATGTCAGTTTTAATGAAATGAGCATGTACAGTATTTTGATTCATATCATCTGTTTATTCGCATCTTTATCCTTTCTCTTTCAAAAAACAAAAACTTTCAAATATATATATATATATATATATATATATATATATATATATATATATATATATATATAAATACACCTCTTTTTCAAATTTTTGACTATGCAAATATTTGTGGGAGGATGATAAAAACATAATACCCATAATTGCTGTCGGTATGCTTTCAAATAAAAAACTTTGCTGACGATGTAAGGCATTTTTTTCAATTCCCAAACACTGGAGATATAAGGAAGATAATCCCTCGTTAACCCCTTTGAGCCTTGAAATAGGAGTTTCTTTCTTTACAAAAAACCCGCAATTTTAACCCGGGGCAGGGTAGTTCTCAGTTTAATTTGGGTTGTGTATTCAAGTTCAAAAGGTTTACATACAACAAGCAGATGCTGAAAACGTCTTTCAAATCAAAAGCCAGTGATGGTCCATCATAATCATCAAATCAAGCAGTTACTTTCTTTCTAAGAAGAAATCAAAGAGAAAACGCCCGCTAAGTTAAAAAAAAAAAGACTTCGGAAAAAATTGGGGCATCCCGCTGACTATAAATTTCAAAAGAAATAGTTCAGGCAAAAGTTAGGGATAATACAGAAAAAAGGTCCTTAAATCCTCGATCTTCAAAAAAAACCACAAAGACGAAAAACAACTAAATGTTGTAAAGAAGCAGTAGCTGTTGTCTCAAGACTTCTGGACCATCGTCATCACTATCATCAGTACAATTCCAAACCTTTTGGAACCTGAATGCACAATTTAAGTTTAACTGAGTATAGGACTGGAGAACATCACGAAGTTGGGGTGGGCACAAACAAATTTTGAGCCTTTATCTTTCTTTCATAAACCGTGAACCAGACCACGTTATAACCCTCAAAAGACCTAATTGAAGTAAGGTTATTTTGAAAGTATACTACAGCAAGGTTGCGTAAACTGACTCCAAAATCATTTTTTGCAAATCATTTGTTTTGATATCATACCTCTGTTTTACTTTTCATTCAAAATGTTTTAAACCACCGTGTTTTTAACCAATAATCCATATTACAGTATTTTTTCTAAAAACATTGATTTTGTTTTCAAAATTCTTACATGAACTTTGCATTGAATTTGCCATGTTTAAATAAACATTTTTTATTGCAAACTAGCTTTCCACTCAAGGAATTTTCAAAACAGTTTAGAAACTTGGTCAGTGATCCTATCAGGGGCAAGTTCTTTCCAGAGTCTGTTAAGAATCAGTTCAAGATTTGTTCAGTGCAAGTCCTTCTCAAAATTGGTTTATTCAGAAAACTTTCAAGACGCATTACTGGGGCAAGTTGTCCTAGTATACAGCATACAATCATTATCATTCAAGCTGAAGCAATAATCAGTTCATCTACAATAGTCTGTAAGTCTGGGGCAATTTATTTGGAAAAATCCCCATGCAAGCTATCTAGCCTTCCCCCAAGGATTATAAACTTGATACAGTTTATCAGTATGACAAAGACGTGTTTAACAAACAACATTTTCAGTCCCTAAGCAATGGCAGTGATCTCTGTGTTGAGGAATCAGTCTTGTCTGTCACTCCCCAAAAGAGTATAAACTTATTGATTTCCACTCCCCAAAAGAGTATAAACTTGTTGATTTCCACTCTTCAAAGAGTCTAAACTTGTTGTCAGCATTTTCATTTACATTACATACATTTAATCATACATCATGACATTTTCAGATACTATGCATTCAAGGGTGTTTTAATCCTCATTTTCATTCATCAGTGGTCATGTTATTATCAACACCTTACCTTTCTACAAAGTCCAACTTATCGGGCACCTACACTTTTATGTCTTATCTGATGTTCTTCTGGATATGTCTATCTATTCTGATGCTTTTCGAGAACGTTTCTCTTTGTCTTCCCGATGTTCTTCCGGATGTATCTTTTGGTTTTGAAGTTTTTCCAAAACCCGTTATGATGTTTTTCCAGAACTTTCTTTGTTACTATCTGATGTTCTTCCAGATATGTCTGTCTGTTTTGATGCTTTTCTAGAACTTTCTTTGTATTCATCTGATGCTCTTCTGGATATGTCTCTTTTATTCTGATGCTCTTCCAGAATCTCTTTACATGTCTATCTGATGCTCTCCCGGATATGACTTTTTCTCATCTGATGTTTTTCCAGATGTAACTTTTGTTCTGATGTGCTTATCTGATGCTTTTCCGGATATGTCCATCGTTCTGTCAGTCTTCTAAAAAAAATTCCCGTACATTTAACGCTTTTCTAAATGTTTCAGATTTACCCTCAAAGTTATTTTTAATACATCTAACGCTTTTCTAGATGTTGCATATATGTTTCCAGAGTGTGTTACCTCTTTCGCATCTGATGTTTTTCCGGATGTCTGTATCTTTGTTCCAGGGTTTATCCCTCTCTTTCTAAATATTGCTGGATACCTTTGTCGCATTGACAAATTTCCACAATATCTTGTATCCCAAGAAAATTCTGTTGGTTTGTCACCTTTGGTATCATTCTCCACAGTATTCAAAAGTCATTACATTCATTACATATCATTTCATCTGCATTCACGGTCAAAATTTTAGTTACTCTGATATTTAATCCTCTTATACCTCGAATGTCTAAAACTCTTTGTTATTCATACCTTCAGGTCTAAGAAGATTAAATAAGGGCATCTGTCATACCCTAAACTTTGACCAGGCATTTTTATTTTTTTTCATTTCATCTGTCTATATTTTCATACTGTGTCGTCTGCATACAATATCATATATTTTCTTCATGAATATTTTTTGAATTATCAGCCGGATTTAATGTATAAAATTTTCATGTATTTTTGGTCAGATTAAAAGTCAATTGTGCAAAAAAGTCGGTATCCGGCCAGTTTTTAAAATCGAACTTTCCGACATCATTTTTTATTTATTTTTCGCGTACTTTAACCCGGTGTGCTTATTTTAATTTTTTGACTTTCCGGTCATCATGTTTCTGACCCGTCTGAGCCTTTTTACCGGGTAAAATTTCAAAATTTGATCGCGCAGTGTATTTTTTCAATACTTAATATTTTGTACTGATCATTTTGGTGTGTCCATTTTTATTTTTCGGACGCGTCAATATCGGACGATTTTATCGTTTTTAACCGGTTTTGTTTCATTTTAATTGATAATTTTGTTTTTTACACGGTTTGTTTTATTAGTAGTGCATATGATAAGAATACTAATTAACCATTATCTCATGTTTTCATTTCATCATCATTTTTTGTTATAATAGAATATTCTAACTGACCATATTTTTTATTCCACCATCATTTTAATTTATTAGAATAGTTTATCTAATAATCTTATCTCATATTTTTATTTATATTTTTTTCTTCTCACGTTTATATATATATATATATATATATATATATATATATATATATATATATATATATATATATATATATATTGTTTTTTTATACATATATCTTTTTATTTTTTCGCATATATATATATATATATATATATATATATATATATTTGTTTATTTGTTTATTTTTAGAAAAAATAATGTAAATTCATATATTTTTATACAATTTTGTTTTTTTATGAATTTTTGTTTTTTATATATTTTGTTTTAAATAACTTTTTTTTTTAATACCATTTGTTTTTTTGCCAAATTCATCTTTGTTTTATATATATATTTTATTTTGTAACAAACTTTGAATTTTTGAATAAAAAACCATTATTAATTTTGAATTTTGAATCTTGTGCACCAAATAATGAAGACTTGGAATTTTTTATTATTCTATCTTTTTCTAACTTGATCACCAAGTTTCTTTTTCCTATAAATACCACACCAAATTCACTTTCAAAATCACACCAAAACAAGCATAGCCTTTGTTTTCTCTCTTATTTCATCTCTTCAAATTTTGAGCTTCATAAGGAGTGCAAGGGGGAAATTTCAACTCCAAGCAACTTCCACTCCAATCAATCATTGTTTAGAAGGTAAGGATTCTCACTTTGAAACTTCATGAAATATGCATCATTTACATCCATTTAAATTCATGATATGCTTGTTATAATTATATGTTTGAATTCCTCATTAAATTCCCTTCAAAATGGTATATTGGAACATGTGATTTGGTTAAAAAATGAGAGAGTTGTTTTTGGAAGAAGTTGTTGATCATGTAAAAATATTGCTACTGTCGCTGCAATAGACAGCGCTGTTGTGCAACAAGCGCTGTTAAAACCTGTTGTTTTTGTTCCTCTACGCTGTGATACACACCGGTGCTGCCCAAGAGCCCTGTTAAAAGTCTGTTGCTTATTTTCCTGCGCCACAATTTACAACTACCTTGCCAGGAGTGCTGTTAAAACTCTTTGCTTTATACATTATTTTTTTTTAGTATTTTATTTATTTATTTATTTATTTATTTTCTTATTTATTTTTAACCAAATATTTATTTTAACTTCTTCTTTTTAATAATATTTTCTTTTGTCTTAGTTATTTTAATTTCTTATTTATTTTCCTTTAAATCATTTATTTTATCTTTTTATTTTCCTAAAAATCCTTTTAATCACTTTATTAAACTTTGTTTTTGTTACTTAAACTTTTGTCATTTAAAATATGATTATACTTTAGTTAAATCTTTCATGTATTATCTTTAATGAAAAAAAACCTTAAACATATTTATTACCTTTTAATTTATTAATTCCAAGGATTTTCTTCATTTCAAACACACTTTGTTTATTCTCTAAATATTGTACTTCTTTTGTGAATTTTAGCTTGACATAATCTTTGTACACAATGGGCATCCCTTAAGGTGTAAGCCCCAACCCTTTTGAGTATAAATAATTTTTAGGCCTCTAATAGAGTGTAAGGCCTAATCCCCTTTTAACCTAATCCTTTTAGGCCTCCACTTGAGTATAAGTCCCTTTACTTTTGTCTCACCACACGATGCTTTCCCGTGTATGTTTATTTATCAACACGATGTTCTTTCGTGTATGTTTTATTTCACATGACGTTCTTCCATGTATAATTGACTCTGATTTTATGGGCCTCTCCTTGAGCTGTAAGCCCCAATTTACTTTCAAAGCACTTTTTCCTTTGATTTTGAATATAATATTGTTATCAAAGTTTTCTTTGTTGAACAACTAACAAAATAGCAAGGAAGCTCTACAACCGAGTAAATGTTTACCCGCTTTCTTTATCCGCTTTCATATATATAACTGTATTGTGGGAAGCTGTGCATGGTTAGTCTTCTTTCATATCCCCTTTAAATATTCGTCATATATCAACTGTATATACACTAGTATAGTTATTTAGAGTTTTCCCCGGCAACTACGTCTAGAACTAGGTAAAGCCCTGTTGGTCACTCTTTAAATACAAACAAAACTAGATTCCCATAGAATTCCATATACAATTTTCCCTCCTCTTGGGGTTAAACAATATGGAGACGTGAAATGCAGCATTCTCGGTGAACCCTTTCTCAGACTGTCACCCTTAGAAATTGTCAAATAAACTCTACTTCGTAGAGATGATCTTTTCTCCGTGAATGGTATCTCTTGAGTTTCTGCCAAATTCTCAAACATTCCTGGCTTGATCTATTCTCGGTGAATGACATGTCTTGAACTTCTCGGGGTTTGGGGACCCACTGGCTTCTTAAAAGCACCCCGCCTCCTCTTGGGCATTGTACAAGGACCCTTCGACTTCTTAGAAGTTTTCACAGCCTTCTCTTAGGCTTCGTATAATGATTCTTCCTTAGCGAAGATAGCCTCCTCTTGGGATTCGTACAAATTGTCCCTTCGGCTTCTTAAAAGTTTCTCCTGCCTTCTCTTGGGCTTTGTACAAATTGTCTCGACGACCTCTTAAAGGTATAGGAACAGAAACTAGACATCTTAATAGAGCAGTCTTTCAAAGGAGTCGAGATCTTCATCTCGAAAACGTGCCTTCTTTTGGGAATCGTACAAAGATAAACCCAGTAGACTCGGACAGTCTCATTTCCTCTTGGATTTCAAAGAACCCTTTTTATCTCCTTAAACACAGGAAAAACCCTTTCCTCTTTTTTAACATCCGATGCTTTCTCGGATATTCCTTTTATTTTTCATCCGACGCTTTCCCGGATATTCCTTCTATTTTCATCCGACGCTTTCCCAGATATTTCTTCTATTTTCATCCGATGTTTTTCCCGGATATTCATATCTCAAGCTTTAATCTTTTCACTCTTTCAATCAATTCCCACAAACACCCCTTTAGCTTTAATCTTGGGCTTTGAACAAGACACAAATACTCAACCTTTTAGCTTCAATCTTGGGCTTTGAACAAGACACCAAATATCTTTTTCCTCCCTTAGAATAGGAGGAACTAAGATTGCTCTGATTTCCCGGTTTTCTTTAACGGGAATACGTAGGCATAAGATTGCAAAATCTTACCGAGCACACTAAATAAAAAAACCTTAGGTCCAGTACCTTACCAAAAACATCGAAAAACCCGAAAATAACAAAAATATCTTTTCATCATCTCTCAACCTTCCCAAAGGAGAAACTTTCCCATTTTACAACAGATAAACACCAGTAAGTAGAAAACAGTAGAATAGTAGAAAAATTGCTAACAACCCATGGATAACCATGTATAGGATGGGTAATTGACAACTCCCCATTGTATAACCTGACCCCAAACTCCCTAATCTCTTAGCATTTGTTAAAGAAAACATTTGCGTGCAAGGTTAGTTTGAGATAACTTCCTTTTCCTTTCCAGCTTCACAGGATAAATAAGAAATCAGAAAGTAGCACCCAATCCCATCCGTAGGCGGATGTGGGCGGTCGCAAAAACCGCGCTACAGTGTGGGAAAGTCTTAAGTGTATTGTTATCATTACTGTAAAGAGTCTTGAGAACGAAGTTAAAGAATACCCACAAAGTATTGATCTTGTAAAGAATGTTTCGGTGTGAAATTTTGGAGATAGTAAGGTATGAACGGTTGGTCGGAGTTAGTAATTTTTATCTTCCGCGAGTTCTTGATATTGGATTTAGACTCTGCGAAAGTAGTACCAGGTGTGTACAGTTGTACCGCCACAGACTTTCTTCGTCGCACTGCGAAGGATTTGTTCGCAAAGCGAACCAACTGATATCATTCCTCTGTTCTTTGGAAGCTTGTACCATTTCTTGTGTCTTACAACTTCGATCATTTAATGCCTTTCTCTACACAATAATCAAAAGTAGGAATTTGAAAGTTATCTTTCCAAGTACGAGTAAGAATTAGAGGTTCCAAAGTTAAGTATGTAACTTGGAATCGTTTATGAAGCGGAACGAATGAGAAAAGTGGACTCAATTGAGGAACGTGGCATAGCCTTCAAAAGTATGGGTATATGAGGAGTGTTATATGTGGTATGGGGATTGGTGAGTAGTATGGAAACTCACAATTTTGCCTAGATGGTTTAAGTTTTGATAAGTGGTGACCCTCATATGATTGAAGTTCTATGTTGGTATTACGTTGTTATTGGCTGAGATCTCGAATCAGCAAGGAACCTTGAGTAAGTCAGAAAAACTATAAGAATAATCGATTTGGAATGTGGTAACCATAACTGGAGGTTGTTAAGTTATTTTGAGATGTATTGATTCGAGTTTAGAATGATTTTGGAGTTGTTTATGTTATGATTGTGACAATGTAATTCATGTACCTTTATCATCTGGAGAGTGTTGGACAGATGTTAAGATATTGTGTATAAGACGCCAACAAGTTTCTTGTACTGTTGGTTAGTAAGGATCCCAGTAAATAAGTGTGTTCTCCGTGGACTGTTAGCTACTTGGTAATGCTCAAGAATTCGCGATGTTCTACTGTTAGAAATTGGGTTACACAGTGGAAGGTGACAAATGAAAGAGTTCAGTTAGACTAATAAGGATTAGAGTGATTGTTGCTTGTAAGTATGGCAATAAGGAGATCTTATTCTAAGTGTGTTACCTTTTTGGTGTGATACGAAAGAAGTGAATTATCGGATATAATGGTTGCAATGTTTAGTATCAGACCAGATGGAACTAGTAAAGGAGTCGTTTGACATTTTATGAAGTGGGTTTGAACGTTAAAGAATTTATGAAAGGATAAGTCGTTGGGGATTACAAGAAGTTAAGAAATCACTGAATTACGTCGTGAAGATGTGTTGAGGCTTGTTGTCATAATTTGAGATAAGCAGTTATGGTTTTGTGTTGTGACTCTGTAGAAGCATATAAAATGGTGTATTTCTACCGGAGGTAAGATATGACAAAGTCTTTTGTATGGAACAACAGAGGAATTATGGAAGGGCAAGTTAGAATTAACCCAAAATTGGAACAAGAGTATGATTAAGGATGTGAGTTTGATAATTTGTGAAAATACGGATTTTGGTCTATGAAGACAAGTTAGAATTTGGATACGTCAGAGTTGTTAACGGATGCAAAGGTAAGTGTGAATCTAAGACAATGATACAAGTTGTCGTTGATGTCGAATTGAGGAAATTTGGGGGTGAATTTCAACTTAAGGGGGGGAGAGTGTAATGCCCCATATTATTTAAATGCTCAATTGGATATCATATGAAATCAGATGAGCATTTGTGTGCTCTATCTTTGGTAAATTGGATGAAAGGAATCCTCTAAGTGATTTAAGTATGGTCAATTGGGATAGATAGAGCAACTGGTGAATTCTGAAGAGACAGATTGGTACTTATTAGTACGAGAGAGTATTTTAAGATAACTCTAATAATTGATCAATTGGGCTGAGATGAGAAAATATCAATTGGAGATATTTTACCCTGTTGGAATTATATTATATAATAAGTTATGTATATATATATATTTGTTAGAAAGGAAAAGAAAAGGTAAAGATAGAAAGAAGAAGAAAACAGAAGAAGAGAAAGGAAGAGAAGAGAAGAGGGAAAGAGGAAAATCTTGGGAAGAAGAAGGAAGCTTGGATTCATCATCTTCTTGAACCTCCTCTTCGATTATCAGGTGGATTCTAGTTAGACGCTCTAAGTTCTAGAATTAAGGATTTAGGACTTAGGTTAGAGTTGAGAAAAAATGATTAAACGGATAAATAAATGAAATCTAACGGATGAAATTCGATATAAATGCATGAGAATACTTGTTGTTTATGTTGGAACATGTTTTGAGTGTTTTGGTATGAATTTGAAGTGTTTGGGTGGAAGAAATGATAGATTTTGGCCCAAAATGACCCATAACAGCGCTGCTGCGAATTTCTGGGTTCGCGGGTTCGCATTGCGAACACAAGGCGAAGGGAAGGTGAATGTTTTCTTAGAAGTTCGTATTGCGAACTTTATGCCTTTTTTCTTCTGCCATGGTTCGCTGGGGGTTCGCATTGCGAATAGGAAAGCGAACTTGACAGCTTTTTCATTTTGTTTCCTTCATAACTTTTAATCCATAACTCGGATTGAGGCACGGTCGGATGCGTTAGAAAGCTCTTTCAATGATCTTTATGATATTGGAATAGAGTCATCTGTTTATGTCATGGATTGATAAGAAAAATGTGGAAAAGTAATGTATGTGTGAAAAGTATGGTCTATGTTTCCACCAAAATTCATGAATCGGGAAGCCGATTGTTATGGGACTTGAAGCCTTGGAAAGAGAATCCAATGTGCAATTAAATGGTATGTGAGACCATGATTTAACCAAGGATGCTTGGTAGAGGATAGTAGTGGCTTATATGCCTTGAAATATGTGTGAACTACTACGTGAAAAGTGATGTTTTATGTGATGTGTGATTATATGTGTTTACTTGTAATATTTGTGTTATGCCATGTCTATCTAATTATGAATTGTGGATGAAAGAAATATGCATGTTAAAATGAATTAGGAAGAGTGAGGAAACTTTACCCCAAAACAAATGGCATAGTTAAGATTGTTATAATTCTAGGTTGTGAATAGAATGTGATAGAAACTCTGGATGGCAACGGTCGTGCATTCATTGGCGAGTTCTGGCCTTGAGTAGATAACCTCGATGGCAAGGCTTGGGCACCTGATGTAGGAAGGTACATCCATGACGAGATTGGTCTAGAGGAGAGTGAAACACTAGTATGGAACATTTGTGTGAACCTTTGTGTTCGTTGAGAAAGGCGAATGTGGCCTTAAGGCATTGTGGCCTTGTGATTATCGAATACAATCACGTTTTATGTGAGATCACGTAATCGTAACCGTTTATCTTGAGTTGCAGTTTCATGAGTCTCGAGCTCCTCTAAAACATAGGAATGACTACTTGGCAGGTTCGATCCCCGTGTGCCGTACGAATGGCGCTCAGGGAGCGTATGCTTGTGACGGTTAATGGCCCGTGTGAAGTGACGGTTCATAACGGTTAATGGCCCGTAGAACCCGAATCCATTTGTATGTCAAGTAGTTTACCAGGATCCATGACTCGGGTTGACTTCTAGACGTAGAAGTTGACGGGAAAAGGGGGTGCCTTGGTGTGGTTACAGATTAGTGATATTTTAAGTTGATGAACTCATGAACATGTTTCCATATAGTGTGAGATTGTGTACTTAAGGTCATTTCCCTTCCCCTTGACTTGAGTTAGGATTGGTTAGAACCCTGTAAGGCCGAGAGAATCCATAAGATAGGGAACTCACTGAGATTTGATGTATCTCACCCCACTATTATTGATTATTTTCAGGAAGCATTTGCAGGTGTGATTTACAAGTGGAGTTATGCTTGGATGTTTCAAGAGGAGCTTAGTTGAGCTTATTCTGCTGTGTATTATTTTCTTGTATAATGAGGAATATTGTACTTTATTCTTAGATTTTTATTGTTTTGGCTAATTTCCATATCTTGTACCATAGATTGTATTATGTTTTTAGAATTGTCAAGTATGTGAATTATGCCAATAGGCACTTATGATGGTGTCAGTACCAAATAAAACACTTGTATGGTATTATTTTAGATATATATTATACAAGGCGTTACAACGAGCTGGGATTCAGTGAAGATTTTGACCTCCTTGGCGCCGAGGTCCTCGGCCAACCGAAGTCCGGCGAGGAAAGCCTCGTACTCTGCTTAGTTGTTCGACGTCGGGAAGGATAGTTCGAGGGATACCTCGATCAGGATGCCTTCCTCGTTTTCGAGGATAATTCCCGCCCCGCTTCCCTTCGTGTTGGATGCTCCGTCGACATAGATCGTCCACTTTTGGGATCCGTTGGTCGAAGGTTCCGGGACGGTCATCTCCGCCACAAAGTCGGCCAATACCTAAGCCTTTAGGGCTTTCCTCCCCTCGTATTGGATGTCAAATTCGGCGAGTTCGAGTGACCAACTGAGCATCCTCCCCGCCATGTCTGGTCGTCCAAGGAGTTGCCTTATAGGCTGTTCAGTCCTCACGACGACAATGTGGGCTAGGAAGTAATGGCGTAGCCTCCTGGCAGCGGTGACAAGGGCCAGGGCGACTTTCTCTATCTGCTGATACTTGAGCTCGGGGCCTTGGAGGGCTTTACTCGTGAAGTAAATCGGTGTTTGCCCATCCGGGGTTTCCCGGATGAGGACGGCGCTGACCGCTTCACTCGTGATTGTGAGATACAGGAACAATGTCTCCCCTTTCTCGGGCCGCGAGAGAACCGGGGGTTGCGATAGGACTTATTTTAGGTGGATGAGTACTTGCTCGCACTCCTCGCTCCATTCAAACGTCGCTTTTTGTCGAAGAAGTTTGAAAAATGGGAGCGCATATTGTGCAGACTTGGCGACGAAGCGGGAGAGGGCGGTGAGCATCCCGTTCAGTGATTGTATTGACTTTTTCGAGTTCGGAGTTGGGATCTCGGAGAAAGCCCTACACCTGTCGGGGTTGGCCTCCATTCCACGTTCTGTGAGGTAGAAGCCGAGGAACTTACCTGCCCGAACGCCGAAGGTGCATTTGTCGGGATTGAACCTCATGCGACATTTCCTCGCTGTGTCGAACACCTTCTTGAGGTGCGCGGCGTGGTCGACTTCTTCTGTGGATTTGACGATCATGTCGTCCATATAGACCTCGAGCATGTCGCTGATTTCTCCCAGGAAAACCTTGTTCATTATTCGTTGATAGGCCACGCCGGCGTTCTTCAGGCCGAAGGGCATTACGTTGTAGTAGTAGTTGACCGACTCGGTCATGAAGGCCGTGTGCTGTTTGTCGACCTTATCCATGGGAATTTGGTTGTACCCCAAGTAGGCGTCCATGAAGGATAATAGTTTGTAACCTGCAGAATTGTCGACTAGCTGGTCGATGTTAGGCAAAGGATAGCAGCCTTTCGGGCAAGCCTGGTTAAGATCAGTATAGTCAACACACATTCTCCATTTTCCATTATTCATTTTGGAACTCGATGTACGACTGAGCTCGTTGGAGGAGGTCCTCCAGACGGCGAGGTCTGCAGAGGCCCACAGACTTGGCAAAATCGGATCCAAGACGTAGTCCGTGGATGATTAAAAACTTCTTCATGTCGTCAGTCATATGAACCTCGACAGCTTCCCTGTTGAACCTCTCAATGTAGTTCCTGAGAGATTCGTTCTTCCCCTGGAAGATGCCTTCTAGTGCGGCTTCCGTCTTCGGATGTCGACGAGACGTTGTGAAGTGTTTGGTTAAGCGTTCTCTTAGTTTCTTCCAGGATGTGATCGACCCGGGTGCCAGACTCTTGTACCAGGTCATGGCGCCCTTCCGCAAGGTAGTGGGGAAGAGTCTGCACTTAATGGCTCCCCTGACATTTCTAAATTCGAGCATGGCTGCAAAACATTTGACGTGATCGTCGGGGTCGGCCACGCACGCCATCATAGGTCCCTAGTGGCGGGGGTTTTTCCATGCCCGCAGGAATTGGGGCGTCCATGATCTCCCATGACAGGAGGGTCCTCTGTTCGTTGTCGTCGCTTTCGGCTGGGGACCTTGAAGGGGATCGGTGATGTCGACCAAGTCCTTGCATTGGAGGGGATTTCCTGGGACGGTTCCTCGGCCTCTCCTCAGCGGCCTTGCTCCTCTTGGTAGTTGAGGAGGGCCTGGGTTCCTTCCAAGGCGGGGAACGATGGCGCATCTGGGAGATTGCCGGCTAGGGGCGTTCGAGGCGTGGCCGACGACCCTCGCGCACCTGCGAGGGGGTCCGAGATTCTTCCTAAGGGGTCCTTCGCGGGGAAGGAGAACGACGAGGGGAAGGCGGACGACGATGTCTTCGCGGGGAAGATCGTCGTGTTCGCACTCGCTCAAGTGCTTTAATTCGGAGGTTCTGGTGCATAATCAGCTGGTTGGTCTGGTTGACCAAGGCGAATAGAGTCGCGGTGCTCAAATCGGCATTAGGGGGAGGAGCAATTGGCTGGAAAGTGGCTTGTTGGTCGTCTTGCTGGACAAGGTCGTAAGTCGTATCTTCGGAATCTATTGAGGCAGTCTTCCCGTCTCTTATATCGCCTTCTTCGACGTTGAGGGCAGCATTGTCTTCACGGTGGTTCCCGTTCTCGAGTTGCGCGAGGACGGTGTCCAGAGCTTTGTTCGCAGACGGGTTATTGGCCATGCAGGTGATGAACGGAGGAATTGCTTTGGTTTAACGACAGGTGAAAAATGGGGAAGCAGTGTTCCCACAGACGGCGTCACTGATCATACCTAGATCAGACAGTTATTCAATGGCCAGCATCGTCGTATAGACTTCAGCTCCGGTGATGATGATACGGCGGGGGGGGGGGGGGGGTACCTACAAGGTACTCCGATGCTCAAGTAAGAAAGAAGGGAGTAAGCAAGTATAGAAAAAACAAGTGTGAGAGTTAGAACGCGATGTAACCTGACCCTCTCAAGTGAGAGGGTATTTATAGAGAGCCCCCAGTGCGGGGCCAACGGTTACTTGCATTGGGCAGAATTGCAAGGCCCAATCCAAGTAACTTCCAGGGCTTACGTGGCGTAGTGAAGACCAGCACGTGGTCTTCGCCCTGGTGTAACAGTCCCTAAATCTCTGGAAGTATGGCAGACCGATTCCTTCGGGAGTGGGAAGTTACAAGAGAACGTGTCATCGCGGGGAGGAGCACATAGGTGTCGAGGAGAGGTGTGTCCACGAGCTATACACCTCTGCCTGACGGTCTTCTACCCCGCGTGTCCAACGCCTGAGGGGACTGGCATGTGCCTAACACGGAGGTGGCTTTTTGGCCTCGTTGGGCCTTCGTTGGCCATTGGGCTTGGGCCTGTCCGACCGTAGGGCAGGTGCTGGCCCAGTCTGGAACAGGATATATATATATATATATATATATATATATATATATATATATATATAATTTGGTTAAATATCATTTTCGTCTTTTGTACTCGGAGTCCAGTTTAGTCACTTAACTTTTAAAAAGACTATTTTGGTTCCTCAACTTTAAAAATTGAATCATATTAGTTCCTTTCATCTATTCTCTTAGTCAAAATCAATGGATATGCTATGTGGCACTGACGTTGTTTAGACCAATATATCGGTATTTATATAATTAATTTTTATGTTATTCATAAAAAACAATTTTCCTCCTAAGTTTGACACACAAGTAATCCATTTTTTTCTATTTCTTGATATCTGTGTGAATCATATGTTTACAATAAAAGGGACAATTTTAAAATAAAGTTTTAACATATAAAAATTAATTTAATAATAGTATATAAAAAAGATATTTATATTAATAAATTTAAACTCTTAAATTTTAAGTATCTTAAATATACATTTTATTTTTATCAAACGTTTCAATTAGCTTATAAAGTATCGGTCATCAGCGATAAACTACAAATAATAAATTATCACTTATTTAACATCAACTATAAACTATACACTATCTACTAACTTATCAATCAACCACCATTTTTATCAAACAAGGTCTTAGTATACAATTTTCCACCTAAAATGACAATATCTCTGCCCTAATTATATATTATTTTTTAGAAAAATATGTTTATCTTAAATTATATATAGTTTAAAAATATCAATACTAATAAAATATGTTTGTTCCAAATTATATGTTGTTTTAAAATATCAATAAATTATTAATAATAGGGTTAATAGTGATTTACCCCCCTGACATATGAGCGAATTTTGCTTTACCCCCTCCCTGCCTTTTGGCAACGGTTTTTTCAAAAAAACCATTGCCAAAACCTACCTTTGGCAACGGTGGGGGGTAAACCAAAACACGCTCATATGTCAGGGGGGTAAATCACTATTAACCCTTAATAATATTTTTTTGGACTATTCATCATTTATTATTTTATTTAGGAGTGTACATAGATTAGGTTGGATATGGTTTAGCCTAATCTATTACCCAACTCGTTCAAACTTAAATGAGTTAGGTTCATTGTCCAATGTAATTTCTTGATCAAAACAAAATCAAACAGACTCTGTTCATTTATTAGTTGTGTTCTCGGGTTGCGTTTCAAATAAGAAATATTTTTTGATATTTTTTATCAATTATAAAAAAATTAAATACAATTCAATACACTTACACACATTTCTAACACTCATATTAAATGGAATGCATTATATACCATCTATAAAATTCCCTAAAACATGTCATTTACATAAAATTTGCGAGTTGGAAATAATACAAAAAAATAATAAATTAGTCTTAAAATTACATAAACTCATTAGACTAATAGTAGTATTGGTGGTGAATAAAAAAATGATAAAATTGTGGTTTGTAGTAATATAATAATTTTATATTTTCATTTAAAATAATAACAAAAATATAAGAAATCATTAATGTCATGTCAATGGGTTGGGTCGCCGTGTCTTCGGGTTGAGAAACTCAAACCCGATATCTGAACCTACACTTTACAGGTTATTGAGAGTTAGGTTGGGTATTCTCGTAAATGAATGAGTTTGATTAATTTATAAATTAATACGATTTGGGTCAATGGATCTGCGCGTCAATCAAATTCCATGAACACCCTAATTTCATCTTTTACTAATTATTTCATGTATCCTTTTTGAAATATTATAAATGATGTCTTTTTTAAAATATCTCGCCAGTTCTCTTTTTCTTACGACATTAACTATCAACAAATGATTTTGTTTTGGGCCGACCATATCGACCCCGAAAAACCACTTTGAGAGAATTTTAATCCTTCTGGAATCTTTTTAGAACATGAGGACTCTCCTTTTGATGATAAAAAAGGATCTCAATTGCAAATGCTTCTAAAGGTCCTCTATAATTGGCTCATAACAAATAGCTAGTTTGTTATTCCCCTTTATATTATATATAGAGAAGGCGCCAAATTTAGGTAACAAGTCTCAAATTATATTTCAACTACTCTCTCACATACCTTACTGACTGTTGGAGTACTAACCTTGCAGGTCATCCCCCCTCCACCGCATCTGAAGCTCTGATATGCCACCAACACCGCTCCTCACTCCATTAATGATTTTGGAACAAAATTGTAGCGTCGTCTATGGGAATCAACTTCTAATTCATACGGTTTCCACAATTGCTCTCTGATTCATTATCTCGTAACCTTCTTAGATCGCTGAATCAAGAGCATTCATAATCAAACATGAATATTAGTCGTGTCCGATCCAATCAAGCATCATTCCAACTTCAATTCTTTGAATGTCAGATCTCTATTTTCTAAGATTCTAAGTGATGGATAAATCCAAAGCTACTCGATATGCCACTGCACGTAAAGTTTTCGTTGTTGCTCTGTTAGTGATTAAATAACCACTTCCACCTCCTCTGCAAGGCATCATAAATACTAGAACAGAGGTTCCACTGCATCTAGATCTGGTCCAGGTTCCTCAGATAGTTGAATGTGTCCAAATAACTCCGATTGGGCCTCCGATTCCAGCTTCAGTATTGCAACATGAAATCTTACATGGTCTATAACTGTTACACGAAAACCTTAGATTGTAAGGTACTAAAGAGTTTCTAAACAATATGTATAATATCGTTTGGAAGCAAAATTTGCATACGATCGAAGAAAGATTATAGTGCCTCGAAGAAAATCTCAACAACACTCTCTTGCTGAGAAACATTGTACAAGAGGTTGTTTCAAAATGGACTCATACGACACTTTTGGAGCCGACCGATGTGAAAAAGTATGATGCTCCTAAGTCAACAAATCAGCATAGGAGCAAGAAGCATCAAACTCCTCCCTAAATCTTTGAGGGAGATCGAGGCAACCATGCTCCTTCCTCAACTTAAGCAGAAAATCAGCCTGGGAAAGTGAACCCAAAGCATCCACTATGTATTAGGATTTTGGAAAGCAAGATACCAAAATCTATGGAGAAGTTGCCAAAGCTGGGTGAGTATGAATGAAAAGGAGATCTGGACGAGCACATGCAACTTTTCATTGATCGAATGGATTATTTTAGCGCTGATAAAGAATCTAATGCACATTGTTTATATTAACTTTGGTTGGCATGACAAGGTTGTGGTTCAATGCCTGCCAGAAGGGAGTATTGTATCATGGACAGATTTTTGTGAGCGATTTTTTGCATACTTTACTGCCCGAAAAAGACGGCCAGTGAATGAAACCGCTTTGAGCATGATTATCCAAGGAAAGAATGAAAGATTGTGGCCTTACATCAACCAATTTACACAAGTATTTATTAAATTCGAGGGAGCCGAAGAAGGCCTTAAGTGTTGAATATTCCAAAACGACCTTCTAAAGAACCATTCCTTCACGTTGAAGATATGAAGGAAGAAGGTGTGAACTACTTAGGAGATGCTGAGTATGGATAAGCCTTACATGATATTATAGGACAAACTAATCACACATTTTGGCAATCCCGCGTCCACTGATATAAACTCTAGTCGCCCCGCCGGGAAGGAATCTTACTAATGTAAAGGTGAATCCGACCAGGGAATACAAGAACGGCGCGACAAGTACACTCCACTGATTGTTTCTATGGATAAAATCTACCAGGACTACGCCAACGACAAATTTCAAAAAGGGGGAGTCCGACCTCCTTACCTTGTCAGAGAGACATCCCAAACTAACAACTTGAAGTATTGTTGCTTTCATAGTGGTCACATCGATAACACCGAAGACATCATCCAATTAAAGGACCCCATTGAAGGACCCCATTAAATAACACCGAAGCCTTACATCGATAACAACACAATGATGTTTTCTGATATGCATATCCGAAAATGTCAAGTGGGAAATTGGATAAAACACCACCTTTCATGTTCTTCTCCCTCGTGATGAAAGGGAGCTTCACCTTCAAAACTCTTAAAAAAACCTTGCATTCTCAATAAACTTTTCAACAACAAAACATCATTTTTGTATTGTATCACATAAAAGGAAGAAAAATAAGCTGAAATTCAAGGTAAAGTTCATTCGTTTCATCCTTCGTTCCTTGCATTAATGTGTTTTTTGAGCTAAAATATGAACGTTGAGTCCGGAGATACATATATGGACTCAATTTCATGTGATCTGGAGATCCATCTCATAATGTTTATGATACTTGAATTTTTAATTTGTTTTTCTATTATTATTGGTAATAGATAAGGTCTCCTGGATATGTTTCCCAAATCTACTACGAGGATGGATGTTAAATCGGATGAAGTGAAGCAGGATGTTAAAGCGAATGAAGTGAATGATGATGTTAAACTGGATGCTAGACTTATTTTTGTTAAGCTAGATGTTTGTGAACAATTTACAAATAAACAAGAGTTTATTATTCGTGAAAATATGCTACAATGGGTCCAAACGAGGCTAAGAAATTGGGATTTAGCATTGTAATCAGAAGGTCAGATAATGGTTCTAATAGAAGACATGGATTTGTAATTATGATATGCGAAAGAAGTGGCACGTACCAACCATCGATTAGGAAGTTGAAATGTGATGACACCTGGTCGAGAAAATGTGAATGTCTATTTAAATTGCGCGAATAGCGTAAAGTGAATGATAGATGGAAATTTAATGTGGTTTCTGGTATACATAATCATGCGTTGAGTGGCAAGCTACCCGTTCATCCATTTTTATGTCGGCTTTTTCCGAAAGAGAAGGAACTTGTCTCAGATATGGCATTAAACATGGTGGCGCCGAAAAACATACATGCAACTTTGAAACGGAAAAGACCTAAAAATGTTTCAAATATCAAACAAGTATACAAGGTGTGTGTCCGAAAAAACAAGGCGCTAAGTGTAATACCCCATATTATTTAAATGCTCAATTAGATATCGGATGAGATCAAATGAGCTTTTGTGTACTCTATCTTTGGACAATTGGATTAATGGAATCCTTTAATTATTATCAATTGGGACCAATAGAGCAACTAGTGAATTATGAAGAGATCAATTATTTTAGTAAAGAGACAGATTAGTAATTTTTAGTTCAAGAGAGGATTTTAAGGTAACTCTAATAATTGATCAATTGGTGTTAGACGATAAAATATCAATTGGAGATATTTTACTCTATGAGATTATATTATATAATATTGGTATTTTATATATATATATATATATATATATATATATATATATATATATATATATATATATATATATATGTTATAACAAAGAGAAAGAAAAAGTTGGTAAGAAGAAGAAAAGAAGAAAGTGGGAGAAAGAAGAGAAAGAGGAAGAGAAGAGAAGAGGGAAAGAGAAGAAAAGCTCAAGGAAGAAGAAGAAGCCATGGATCACCATCATCTTCTTTAACCCTTCTTCGATTACCAGGTGGGTTCTAGATAGAGACTTTAGTGGTAGTATTCTAGAGTTTTGAGTTAGGTTGGAATTTGGGGGAAAATGAGTAATTTTGTAAATCAATGAAATCTAACCGATAAAATGAGGTATAAATGGTATATATATATATATATATATATATATATATATATATATATATATATATATATATATATATATTCATCTGTTTATATTGGGTTGTGTGTTTGATGGTGTTTTGGTTGTTATGGTATGAATTGGAAGTGTTTGGGTATTGTTGGATTGTAAAACCTAACTTTTCATATTTGAGGAAATTGGTATTAATTTTGTAATTGTGTTGGATGAGATTTTTATGGAGAAAATATCATAGTGTGTCAAATTCTGAGACCGGGGCTTTTTACGGAATCGAAATCGGAGGTCCGAAAGGCATTTAACGGTCGAAAACTAATTTTTTAGCAAAATCTGCGCAGTATGCGTCGACTCACTGCAACTATGCATCGACTCACTGCAACTATGCATCGACTCATGGTCGGTTTGCACTGACCAGAGCGTTAACCTCCAGGATTTTGCGTCGACTTGTGGTCACAGAATTTTTCCAACATGTCAGATTTTGTTTTCTGCATAACTTTTGAACTGTAAGTCCGTTTTGGTCCCCGTTCGAAGCGTTGGAAATCTAATTTTATGCTCTATGTGATGGTGAGGTAGAAACATAGTTATATGTTATGGATTGATAAGAAAATATGGAAAATTAATGTATGTGTGAATATTGTAGTCCTCGTTTCCACCGGAAATTCATGAATCGGAAAGCCGATTGGTATGTGACTTGAAGCCTTGGAAAGAGAATCCAATGTGCTATTCAATGGTATGAGAGACCATGATTTAACCAAGGATGCTTGGTAGAGGATAGTAGAGGCTTGTATGCCTTAAAAATGTGTGTGAACTACTATGTGGTTATGTTTGACATATTATGCTATCATGTGTGTTTTATGATTGATATTGTAATATGCTTGTCTAATGTTGTTGTTAAAAATGAATTGGAGAATATGCATGCTTAAAATATGAATTAGGTAGAGTGAGGAAACTTTACCCCAAAACAAATGGCATAGTTAAGATTGTTATAATTCTAGGTTGTGAATAGAATTGTGATAGAAACTCTGGATGGCGACGCTCGTGCATTCATCGGTGAGTTCTGGCCTAGAGTAGATAACCTAGATGGCAAGGCTTGGGCACCTGATGTAGAAAGGTACATCTGTGATGAGATTGGTCTAGGAGAGAGTGAAACACTAGTATGGAACATGTTGAATTATTGTGATTATGAGAAAAGGCGAATATGGCCTTAAGGCGTTGTGGCCTTGTGATTGTTGAATACAATCACGATTTGTGTGAGATCACGTAATCGTAACCGTTTATCTTGAGTTGCAGTTTCATGAGTCTCGAGCTCCTATGAAACATAGGCATGACTACTTGGCAGGTTTGATTCCTGCGTGCAGTACGAATGGCGCTCAGAGAGCGTATGCTTGTGACGGTTAATGGCCCGAGTGAAGTGACAGTTCATAACGGTTAGTGGCCCGTAGAACCCGAATCCATTCGTATGTCAAGTAGGTTACCAGGATCCATGACTCGGGTCGACTTCTAGATGTAGAAGCGGACGGGAAAAGGGGATGCCTTGGTGTGGTTATCGATTAGTGATATATTTTGAGTCGGTGAACTCATGACATGTTTCCATATAGTGTGAGATTGTGAGATTGGGAACTCAAGGTCACTTCCCTTCCCCTTTGACTTGAGTTAGGATTGATAGAACCCTGTAGAGCCGAGAGAATCCATAAGATAGGGAACTCACTGAGATTTGATGTATCTCACCCCACTTTTGTTGTTATATTATAGGTGTGGTTTGCAGGTTTAATTTACAAGTGGAGATATGCTTGGATGTTTCAAGAGAAGCTTTCCTTTAGTATTTTCCGCTGTGTATTTATTGTATACAATTGAGGATATTGTATATTGATCTTAGATTTTTGTTTTGGCTAGTTTCCGTATCTTGTACCATAGATTGTATTATGTTTTTAGAGATGGTCAAGTATGTGAATTACGCCATTAGGCACTTATGATGGTGTCAGTACCAAATAAAATGCTTGTATTGTATTATTCTAGGTATATATTATACAGGGCATTACATTTGGTCTTGAAACATCATAAGTAAATCTATTCCTGCCTCTTAAGTGTGTCTTGCCAGCATGACCTCTTGATATCATATTATGTAGTGTTGGGCCTGATCAAACTAATGCTATGTATGTGATAGGTAGAATCATGGTTGAGCGACCACGAGGACTCCAAAGTGTTACTTGTGCTGTGAGGGTAGGCTCAAGCCAAGAGTTAGCAGTAATGAGTTTTGGTCAGCTCAGTTGGGATCTTACTAGAAGTTGTGATTTGGGTAGCATGGAATTAAAGAGTAATGTGTTGTTCAAGCAATCCTTTTGGTATGGATGGAGTTTGAAATTTAAGGATCTCTATTGGACGATTGGTTAAGGTATTGAGGAATATGTAAAATCGCTAGTAGTGATGGATTGACCACTAGTACGGATAAGGATCCCAAGTAATCTCATTCCGTGAAAAGGAAAAGTTGTTTTGTAGAACGCGGGGCATAAGGTCCAGAAGTGAGATAGGTATTGGAACTTCAGTTTCTAAGGTCGCTATGGTATCTTGAATGGACGAGAATACCTTAAGAAATTTTTTCGGAACAATGTCTACCAACTGGTAAAAGTTGAGAGTTAAGGAAGCTCGGCTTCGATGGGAACCTAAAGTAGTAGAGAAGTGTGTGGAGGAACACAAGGATGTGTTTACATGCTTCAAGTGAAATAAGTATGTCCTGGACGAAGAGTAGGAGATAAATTGTGTGTCTTCAGATATGAAGAGAGATTAAGTTCGAGATATTAAATCAAGATTTATGTATTCAGTAATAAACCAATTTGGAATTGTTAGATTACCCAAGGAACAGTATAAAGTATTGTATTGAAGAAAGAATGAGCTTCATTTAGTAACAAAAAGTGTAGCGATACGGACTGGAAGAAGTTTGTGTTAAGAAACAGAGTAAGTACCTTGGATTCAAGGAAATTTTTTTAAGATGGTTTTATATTTGGACCTAAGAGGATTACAATGGAGAGCGAAGTAAACACGGTGTGGAAAACGGTATGTTATGGGGAAGTGATAACGGAATGTATTTTTGGACGAATGTGCAATAGAGCTATTGAGTAGTTTTTGAGGCTTAAGTTAAGGAAGTGTAATCAAGGATGGTTCGCCCGTGAGAACCCTAGTAGTATGTTGTGAAATGAGAAAGTTACACCTTGGTATTAAGAACAAGCGTAGTAGTAACACCGTGGTCACAAGTGTACGTGATGGATTCTTATTCTTGAAACAAGTGTGAAGGGATGTACTTTGTGGAACATTGAATATTGTATTTTTAAGAAGTAATATTGTGGTAAAATAACCAGAAGCAAATCAGGACTTATTACGGACTAAGTGTAAGACATGGAATGATTTGTACCGGAAGGGTTTTGTAAATAGTTGATGAGAATTGTCGGTTGCGAATCTTCCATTAAGTAATTTGGTGTAAGTGTGGTGTGCAATGGATATTGAAGGGTAAGAAATTCCGATTAACATGTACGAAGTGATGGAAAGGTTCTTCAAGAGGATGCATTACCTCGATTTATTTTCAAGTATGGAGAGGCTTCGGTGATTGTGAATAATCGGAATATTCGGAATCTACCTTTTGTTGGACTAAGAACGATGTTGTGTTATTTCTATCCAAGGAATTCAAGTGAGAGAACAAAGGAATTCAAGTGAGAGAACAAGGTTGTATGCATGTTATGAGATGTCCATTGCTTTTGTGGTATCGTGTAATGGTTGTGTGTTGGGTTTTGCTTGTGGATGAATCGAGTATGAATTGTGGCTAAAACTTTAGAATGTCGTCATTTTTGACTTTCATCTAGAGTAGTTGTTTGAGTAGGAAACGAACTATCCTGTCGAAGATTTGTTGTGTGACCGTGTCAGAATTTGGAATTCTACCTTGTCACTTAGTTGGAGTGTGTCATCTGCATGTTTTGACTTTGTCGGTTTTACCTGAGTGGATCATGGTTAATGAATGTTATACAAGTTATGAAGTCGTGAGTTGAGAATGATATTTCAGGTTAGAACAAATCGGATTGATGGGTTGAGTAGGGATGGCTTGAATTAAGAAGGAGCTGGTTTTCAGCTTCTGTGGCATTGTTAACCGATTAACACATTGAGGCTAACCGATTAACATGTGCATGTAAGGTGTTTTACGTTGAATTTTAAGGAGTTAACCGATTAGCTCAGATGGTTAATCGATTAATGTGTGTGTAAATGGTGAAATCCCTTAAGAACCATCATCTGTGTTTTGTTACCTTATGTTGCTTGTTAGGTGCTAGAAAGTGTTAATATTTAGATTAGTTTTTAGCACCTTTTTGTGAGCTTTATTCGTAAATCCATACTTTTTCCCATTGTTTCCGTTTATAACCGTTTTCTAGTTAATTTCATTATTTGTTGTATCTATCTATCTTTTGTGTTTTTATTGCAGATTTTTACATGGAAGGGTGTGGAATGGAGCCTCGAGGATCCAACAAAAACAGTTTGAAGAAATTTGGATTTTTCGAACATGCTTTGAGCGCGCTCAGCGCGCTCCCAGCACGAGGATGGAATGACTTACAGTAGCTTGCGCGCTAAGCGGGCTTATAAGCGCGCTCAGTGCGTTCTGGCGATTTAACTTTTAAGTTAAGCGCGCTCAGCGCGCTTCGCGACACTCAGCTCCCTTATAAAGTGGTTTTGATCAGATTTTTGACACATTCATTATTACATTCTGAGATCAAAAGATATTACACTATAGCATTTCATTTGTAGAAGATAAAAAGCATCATTTTGTCGATAAAATCGTCGTTGATGCTCGTTTCTCTTCTACCGATTCTTGTTGATCAAGCTACCATGAATATGTGTAGCTAATTTCTCTTTTGTGTCAAGGTTAGATGTAAGTAAACCTTTACTTTGTATGTATATGGATTGATCCTATCTTATGAACTCTTGGATGATGAATGTATGATGATAAACCTTGATTTTATGTTTATTCTTTGTGTTGGTTCATGATTGAGAAATATGCTCCAACTCTTTACCTAGGTTTGTCATCCATCAAAGTACATTTGCTAGAGATAGCAATGTGTGTGATGTTCACCAAATATTGAACTTTAATGTTGTCATTTTGATAGTTTGTGTGAGAAATCAACAAAGGATCAAAATGGCAAAACTCACAATATGTGTTAGAGATAAACATATTGGGAGGATATGTGATTGTATTTATCATTTAACCGAGTTCATTAGCTTTATCGATTGTATACGTGCAAAGTGGTTTGTCGAACCCTAACCTTGACAAGTTTTTATAAACCGTTAAAACAATCTCTTTACTGCTTTTAATTAACTTTGAATGCAACCGTTACGAAAACAACCTAAAACCCCTTGTTACTTTAAAGTTTGAAACGTTACGACTGTCGAACGGAGATAATATCACGAACAATCTCTGTGGAACGATAACACAAAACCCGAACTCTATTTCTATCTCAACAAATTGGCGCCGTTGCCGGGGATTGTGAATTGATATTGCAAGCATTGCAATAGTTGTGAAGTTTTCGACTTGTTACAATTTTTCTTGTGCTTGTTGATTTGTTTTGTTTAGTGTGCAGACTTGGTTTATGCGAGGGAAACTACCGGCGGACCAACTTCTTTTCGATCCTGAGATTGAAAGAACCGCTCGTAGGCTCAATAGCAGAACTAGACGGAGGAGGCAACTTGCGAGACAAAGACAAGGGCAAGAAGGAAGTTCTACTACAACACCACCACCACCATTCACACCAATCATGGCGCAACCACCTCCACCTCCCGCATCCACACCTTGTGTGAACAGTCCACGACATACCGCTCAGTTTGCCAACAACAATCAAGGAAGGCAAGCCGAGATGAAAACTGGAACTTTGAACTTGTTGTATGGAAGTCCATTCACCAGAATGGACCATGAAGACCCTTTTGCATTTCTCACAAAATTCTATGAGATTGCATTAGCAGCCGGTGTAGATCCAGCACAAGAGTTACCTCTCTTTAAAAGATTATTTTCGCATGCTTTGCTTGGCAAGGCAAAGGATTGGTACCTCGATCAAACTCCAGCCGTGATGACCGATTGGAATGTCTTGGAGGAAAAATTTATTGAACGATTCTTCTCTCATAACCGTTTCATGGAGTCAAAAACAGCAATTTCAGTGTTCTCTCAAGGCACTAATGAATCCCTCAATGAAGCATGGGAACGATTCAAGTCCATGCTTCGCAAATGTAAAGGTCACGGGTTTGATGAGTTGACACAAATTCATATCTTCAAGAATGGTCTCCAACCGAATTGTAAGACTTTGTTGGATGCCACTGCGGGAGGAAGTTTGATGGCAAAGAATGTCGAGGAAGCAATGGATATTATTAACATAATGGCTCTAAACGATCTTCAAAGTCAAAGTCGTGGCAACTCTCAAAAGAAGCCCGGTGTTCTTGAATTGGGAACTAACGATGTAATCCTCGCGCAAAACAAGCTTATCTCTCAACAAGTGGAGCTTTTGACTCAACAAATCAAAGAAATGAAGGAGCCGAGCAAAAGTAAGCAAGTAGCTTGTTGTGAACTGTGTAAAGGGGAGCATGACACCGGATTTTGTCCTCCTCCGGGTTTTGAAGAAGTGAACTATATGGCAAATCAAAGGGATTATCAAGGTAGACAACAACAACCTTACCAACAACACAATTCTCAACAAAATTATCAAGGAAATCAAGGATTTCAACCGCGAGCAAATTATCAAAATAATCAAGGTTATGGCGTCGGTCCTTCAAACCGGCAAAATCCGTATCAACCTCCACCACCTCCGATTGCTAGCTTAAAGTTGGAAGACACTTTAAACCAATTCATGCAAATGTCAATGGCCAGCCAAAAGAGTAGTGATGCGGCGATTAAGAATCTTGAAAACCAAGTGGGGCAACTTGCCAAGCAAATTGCCGAACAACAATCGGGTCCTTCCTTTTCCGCGAATACTCAAGTGAATCCTAAGGAGCATTGCAAGGCGATTGTTACTAGAAGTAGGAAGGAGTTGGAGAAAGAAAAGGAGAAAAAAGTGGAGGAAGAAAAACTTGATGGTCTTGTGGAGGATTGTAGTGATGAGGAAGTAGTTGAAAATAAACGTGAAAGTGAAGGTGTAGTTGAAAATAAAAGTAATGACATGGTTGAAGTTGAAAATAATAGTGGTGAGGAGTTGAAGAAAAAAGAGAGACTTAGGAGAGTGAAGAAGGGAAAGGAATTAGTGAGCGCTATTCCGATCCAAAACTTACCATATCCTCATGCTCCTTCAAAGAAGGAAAATGAGAGGCACTATACGCGGTTCATAGACATCTTCAAGCAATTACAAGTTAACATTCCGTTTACCGAAGCTTTGGAACAAATGCCAAAGTATGCAAAGTTCATGAAAGACATTCTCACGAAGAAGCGGAGGTATTCGGAACCGGAAACTATTGTTCTTGACGCGAGTTGTAGTGCAATCATCCAAAGAACTCTTCCTAAAAAAGAAGTTAATCTGGGGCGTGTGACTTTGCCGGTTACCATTGGTGACGTCTATGTTGGAAAGGGCATAATTGATTTGGGCTCAAGCATTAATCTTATCCCATTGTCCATTGTAAAGAAGCTTGGGAACATTGAGATGAAAGCCATTCGTATGACTTTGCAATTGGCCGACAAGTCCACAACTCACCCTCATGGGTTAGCTCAAGATGTTTTGGTAAAAGTTGACAATTTTTTCTTCCCGGTTGATTTTGTTGTTATCGATATGGAGGAAGATGAAGATGCACCTTTAATTCTTGGCCGACCTTTCATGAAAACTGCCTGTATGATGATTGATGTGGATGACGATTTAATGAAAGTGAGGGTTCAAAATGAAGAGGTGTGTTTTGATCTTTTCGAAGCTATGAAACATTCAAAGGATAAACATGATAGCTTTAGGATCGATGCGATTGAAGAGGCAACTTTGGAGGTTTCGAAGCATGTCCATGGGATTTCTCCTTTGGAAATGGCTCTTAATGATTCTTTTGAAGTGTTTTCTGAAGAAGAAGAAAGAGCTCTTGAAGAGTGCTTAAAAGAGCTTAAATCCCTCAAAGAGTTGCAACCTTGGGAGGTAGAATCGGAAGAGTTAAAAAAGGATGTGGAAGTTGAAAATTCACCACTTGAATTGAAGGTCTTACCTTCCAATTTAAAATACGCTTTTCTTGATGACGGTGGTAACAAGCCGGTTATCATTAGTAACGTGTTGTCAAAAAAAGAGGAAGGCCGTCTAATTCATGTTTTGAAGAAAAACCAAGATGCAATAGGTTGGGTCCTTTCCGATTTAAAAGGAATCAGCCCGGCTTATTGCATGCATCGTATCTTGATGGAAGAAGATTTCAAGGAGGTAGCCCAACCGCAACGCCGCTTGAACCCAACAGTGAAAGAGGTGGTGAGAAAAGAAGTGGTTAAGCTATCGGAAGCCGGTATGATTTACCCGATTTCCGATAGCCCTTGGGTTAGTCCTGTCCATGTTGTGCCAAAAAAAGGAGGTATGACCGTGATTCGTAACGAAAAAAATGAGTTGGTTCCGACAAAAACAGTGACGGGGTGAAGGATGTGCATTGATTATAGAAGGCTCAACACCGCGACAAGAAAAGATCATTTTCCATTACCGTTTATGGACCAAATGTTAGAAAGGTTATCGGGGCAGCAGTTCTATTGTTTTTTGGACGGGTATTCGGGGTATAACCAAATTGCGGTTGACCCGGCGGATCATGAGAAAACGGCCTTTACGTGTCCCTTTGGTATTTTTGCGTATCGTAAGATGCCTTTTGGTTTATGTAATGCACCGGCAACTTTCCAACGGTGCGTTCAAGCCATCTTCTCCGACTTAATAGAAAAGATGATGGAAGTGTTCATGGACGACTTTTTGGTTTTTGGAGGGTCGTTTGATTTATGCTTGACAAATTTCGAAACTGTGCTAGAGAGGTGTGTGAAGACAAACCTAGTGTTGAATTGGGAGAAGTGTCACTTTATGGTAACGGAGGGAATTGTGCTCGGCCATAAAGTTTCGTCCAAAGGCCTTGAGGTTGATAGAGCGAAAGTTGAAGTGATAGAGAAGTTGCCTCCTCCGACCAACGTAAAAGGGATCCGAAGTTTCCTTGGGCATGCCGAATTTTATCGGCGTTTTATCAAAGACTTTGCAAAGGTGGCTAGACCATTGAGCAACTTGCTAAGCAAGGACCAGGTATTTCTTTTTGACGATGAATGTCTTCGCGCTTTCAAAATTTTAAAAGAAAAGTTAGTTACCGCTCCAATAATAATCGCTCCAAATTGGACCAAAAATTTTGAACTTATGTGCGATGCAAGCGATTATGCTGTTGGAGCAGTACTTGGCCAGAGGAAGGAAAAAAATTTCCATGCCATACACTATGCAAGTAAGGTTTTAAATGAGGCACAAGTTAATTATGCCACAACCGAAAAAGAACTACTTGCTATTGTGTATGCGCTTGAGAAATTTAGATCCTACCTCATCGGGTCTAAAGTTGTGGTTTACACCGACCATTCGGCGATCAAGTATTTGCTAACCAAACTGGATTCGAAGCAAAGGCTCATCCGATGGATCCTTTTATTACAAGAGTTCGATTTAGAAATAAAAGATAAAAAGGGTTCGAAAAATTTGGTGGCTGATCACTTGTCTCGCCTTGTGAATGTTGAGGTCACCATTGCTGAAAAGGAAATCCAAGAGGAATTTCCTGATGAAAAAATTTTTAAAGTCCAAGTTAGGCCTTGGTTTGCAGATTTTGCTAACCATAAAGCTACTGGTTGGGTGCCCGAAGACCTAACTTGGAACCAAAAAAGGAAGTTCCTTTCGGATGCTAGTTACTATGTATGGGACGACCCGTATTTATTTAAGTTAGGAAGTGACAACCTTTTGAGAAGGTGTGTCATGAGTGATGAGGCTCAAAGCATTCTTTGGCATTGCCACAACTCGCCGTATGGAGGCCATTTTAATGGTACGAGAACGGCCACTAAAGTCCTTCAATCGGGCTTTTATTGGCCTTCTCTTTTTAAAGACGCACATCTCCATGCCAAAAGTTGTGACATGTGCCAAAGAACTGGTGGAATTGGACAACGAGATGAAATGCCTCTCCAAAACATACAAGAGGTAGACATTTTTTATTGTTGGGGCATCGATTTTGTTGGTCCATTTCCACCATCTTTTGGAAATGAATACATGTTGGTTGCCGTTGACTACGTTTCGAAGTGGGATGAGGCGATTGCCTCACCGAGGGATGATGGCAAAACGATGATAAATTTTTTAAAGAAATACATCTTTTCCCGTTTTGGCACTCCTCGGGTGCTCATTAGCGATGGTGGGTCGCACTTTTGTAACACACCTCTCGAAAATGTCTTAAAACACTATGGTGTATCACATAAGGTAGCGACCCCTTACCACCCGCAGTCGAATGGTCAGGCTGAGGTATCCAACCGTGAGATAAAAAGAATCCTTGAAAAAACCGTGTCTAGTTCAAAAAAGGATTGGTCACAAAAATTGGATGAGGCCTTGTGGGCATATTGCACTGCTTACAAAGCTCCAATTGGTCTAACTCCATTTCAATTGGTTTATGGTAAAACTTGCCATTTACCGGTTGAGTTGGAGCACAAGGCCTTGTGGGCCTTAAAAATGCTAAATTTTGACAAGGACTTGGTCGGGACCAAAAGAAAAGTGCAACTTCTTGAGCTGGAAGAAATGCGTAATGCCGCATACCACTCAAGCTGGTTGTATAAAGAAAAAGTGAAAAAGTACCACGACAAGAAGCTCCGGCAAAAGGACTTCAAGGCCGGACAATTGGTATTGCTGTTTAACTCTCGGTTAAGACTCTTTCTGGGAAAATTAAAGTCCAAGTGGTCCGGGCCTTTTCGTGTGAAGGAAGTGAAGGATTTTGGAGCGGTTGTTATCGAAGACTTGGAAATGAAGGACTCTGGGACCGTAAATGGTCAGCGTCTAAAAATTTACCTTCTCGGGAATTTCGATCGAGCTTCCAGTATTGTTCTCCTTGATGTTCTTAATTGAGCATCTTGGACCGTCGAGCTTAACCGACGTTAAACAAGCGCTCATTGGGAGGCACCCCAACACTGTAAGCTTTTATCGTCTTTACTAGTGAATTTGCTGTTTAGACATGGTTTGTGAAAAATTGATGTTGTATGATGTTTAGGGTGATGTTTTGAACGTGTGGATGATGTCTTTTTGCTGCTGGGAGGATTTTTGATTTTGCTCAGCGCGCTCAGCGCGCAGGTAGCGCGCTCTTTGCCCGCTCATCGCGGGTTGCGAATTTTTGAAAAAAATATATTTGAATTTCTGGGCCCACCATGATGTACCCGGCCTAGATTAGTGTTAAAGTGGCTAGGGTTTTACAACCTTGCCTCTTTTTCTCATTTCCCTCATTTTTCCTTCATTTTCTCTCCTTCAAAAATTTTCCAATAATTTCCTTGGATTTTCTCTCCTCTACATCATCTCCCTTTCATTTTCTGCTGACCACCATCATCATCAAGCATTGTAAGTTTTTGTTTTAGTAATATTTTCATTTGTCAATTAGAAACCCATTTTTGGGACATTGTTAGTAGTCGTTGGATGTCATGTTTTTCTTCTTTCCTTTGCCTCTGTAATGACGAATTTCTGTGTAAGAGTTTACAGAGTATGCTTGCATGTTGTTAGTAGTTAGAATTGTGGAAATTAGGGTATGAAATTTTAGACTTAGGGTTAGTAGAAAGGTTTATTTGCTTTGATTTTTGATGTTTAGTTCTCTGTAACAGGTTGTGTAGTGAAATTAGGGGTTGTGTCTATCTGTTTGAGCCATCTGTGCAGAGGGGGTTTTTCTGTATTTCGCAGAGCCCGATCAGCGCGCTCCTGCGCGCTCAGCGCGCTCTGAGATTTGCAGAAAAATTCCCCCTTTTCCCAACTCTGTTCTGCTATATTGTCATTGTTCTTATTACTGTTTACATAATTTAGGAATTTTAGCTTGCTGTTTTCACTAACTTGTGGTACTATTTTGTTTGTGCGTTGTTTTTCTTTTGTCTTTTTCAGATGTCAGGAAGAAAGAAGCAATGTGTTGGTTCGACGTGGAATCCTAACCGAAGAGCTCCCGCTGGCCAGTTTAATTCAACGCGTTTTGTTGGCCTGGAGCATCAACAAAGATATGTGGAGCTTGAAAAAAGATCAATATGGCCGGACAGGTTAATCATGATTGATCCTGATGGTCCACATAGGAACATGAGTCATTTTGTGCAGGGTAGGCCATGGGATAAGCTTGGTTCTCCCTTCCCTGAGTACAACATTGATATTGTTAGGGAGTTCTATGCTAATGCATTGCTGGCTGATGGGGAGACGTTCACTTTTCAAACATGGGTTCGGGGGAAGGTAATAAATTTCTTGAGGGAATCCATCAATAACTATCTTGGGGGACCACCTCAGCTGGGGGAAGATGATTTATGTGATTTTTCACGGACGTTGGCTCGGCGGAACTGGAATGCCGACCAACTTAGGGAGTCTTTGTGCAGAGAGGGGGGCACTTACATTTTAAGTGCTGCTGGTGTGCCGAAAAAGTTTGCTAGGAGGGTGTTGGATTCTGTCACTCAGCTTGTCATGTCGGTTGTTCTATACAACCTTCGATCGAGAAGCCACACCTCATCTATTCCCAGGGAGACCGCGGCTCTTATTTTTCATTTGTGCACAGCGGGACATATCGTGGACTTTGGGCGGATTATTTCAAATGAATTGAAGAGAACTGCCACCAGTGGTACACCACTTGGAGACCGTGTGGCTTGCGCTCTCATTTATCCAGGTTTGATTATGGCTTTATGCCATGAGGCGCAAGTTGCATTGCCTTCCCACCCTAATGTGAAGCTCCAGATTGTTGATGATAACTATGTCACTCGACATTGTATGGGGGCGATTGATTTTGAGCAGGCTGTCCCTGTAGCTGCTGCTGCTCCTGCTCGTGGCCGTGGACACGGACGCGGGCATGCTTTTGATCCGAGTGCTGAGGCCAATTGGGCCATGCACGAGGCTCATCAGCGAGCTTTATTATTTATGCATGACTCTATGATGCAATTGCAGCTGCAGATTCGGGAGCCACATGTGGACCACCGGCTGAGGACTCGCGAGGAACTCATTGCTTATGCTCGTTGGCCTGAGGGCAGGCCTGGTTTTCCGGAGGGGGCAGGCGACCGTGATGACGATGGCGGTGATGATGATGTGGATAGCTCTAGTTCTGATTGACGTTGGGGTTTGACTAGTCTTTTATGTTATTTTGTTTTGTTTTTATTATTTTACTTGGTATAACTATTATGGTTGGATTTTGTATTGACTACTAGGAATTTTGTAGTCTCCATCCGGGCGGATGTGAGTTTGAATTTGGTGTTAAAAATTTTTCTTGGTTGATTTAATGAATTTAACATCCGGGTGGATGTTGTTTTATGTTTATATGGTTAGTTTGTATAGAAAGTTTTGTTGTTTGCCAACTTTATTTTTTGAAAGGTAATGGATGGTTGAAGCAAGTTTGTTTCTTTGAACATTTAGTGTTGCACTTCACCTTTCATTGATGGTGATGATATAAGTCTAAGTTGGTGCACACAAAGGTACTCTGTTTTGTGCTTGGTAGAATGTTAGTATGTTTTTGAACTTTGTGCTTCACATGATTTTCAAGCTTTTCTTCATTTTGCAATTTTTGTTCATTTTGGAATCAAGTAGGACACAACCACAAATGTGAGTCCCGCCATTGTTCATTAATATTGAGTGATTTTGTAAATGTTGTTTAGCTCGTATGATTCATGTTTAATCTTTTATTCATGTGCAAACCGTGGAAACATTGAAATGATCTAGGCAATTTTTGATTATGAGAAAAACCACCAATCCATATAACCTTCAACTTTACCTTTTGAGAGGTGTGAGCACTTGCTAGCCATGTTGAGCCGTGAATTGGAATGAATCTTGTATCTACCCGTCATATGATCAAAAGAATGCGCTTTATTGTGGGTTGTTGATGCTAAATGAAAATCATTGTGATTCATTCTAGTTCTTTTGTTTTTACACTTAACCCTTTGTTTGAACATACTTCTGAAGAACATTGCCCATTAATTATAGTATGGTTTAAAGTTGGGGAGAGTTAGTTTGTGAAAAAGAAAATGGAGTGGTGAATTGGTGCCTCTTGTGAAGAAAGAAAGAAACTTGAAGCACTATTATGTGCTATGCTTTGCACTCGAAAAGGAGTTGTTTGAAAAGAAAATGAAAGAGTGCACCATAAGAAAAGAATAGAAAAGAAAAGAAAGGTTTGAATTGAATTGTTATGAGGTTTGTCTAAGTGGGTTATTGGCATGTTCTTCATTTGTTGATAATTTTTGTTAACCACTTTGATTCATTGGCCTTTTTACAAATATCCCTTTCTTGTTTAACCTTGCCTAGTTACAACCTTTAGAAGCCCTTAAGTGATCTTTGTTTCCTTGGTTTTCTTGTTGAATTGATTTGATGAATGCATGAATTGTTCTGGATGCTGACACTTTTGCTATGAGTGTGTTTTGTCCCTTGGATATATTGAGCTAGGCTCATTCGAATAAAGTAGGTGATTCTAATTTGAACATTTGTTGCTTATGAATTGTGCTTGTTAATTATGTTTAGAATTTAGTTCATTTACATATTTTCATTCTTCGTAAGGTCGAACAGTACTGGCGTGCGTGTTTATTTGGTTTGAACCATTATGTTTTGTTGGTGTTTGTTCCTTGTTTTCCGCTTGCTTCTATTCTAAATTATCTTCGTTTGAGGGCAAACAAAGAGACAAGTTGGGGAGAGTTGTTAGGTGCTAGAAAGTGTTAATATTTAGATTAGTTTTTAGCACCTTTTTGTGAGCTTTATTCGTAAATCCATACTTTTTCCCATTGTTTCCGTTTATAACCGTTTTCTAGTTAATTTCATTATTTGTCGTATCTATCTATCTTTTGTGTTTTTATTGCAGATTTTTACATGGAAGGGTGTGGAATGGAGCCTCGAGGATCCCACAAAAACAGTTTGAAGAAATTTGGATTTTTCGAGCATGCTTTGAGCGCACTCAGCGCACTCCCAGCGCGAGGATGGAATGACTTACAGTAGCTTGCGCGCTAAGCGGGCTTATAAGCGCGCTCAACGCGTTCTGGCGGTTTAACTTTTAAGTTAAGCGCGCTCAGCGGGCGTCTGCGCGCTCAGCGCGCTTCGTGACACTCAGCTCCCTTATAAAGTGGTTTTGATCAGATTTTTGACACATTCATTATTACATTCTGAGATCAAAAGATATTACACTGTAGCATTTCATTTGTAGAAGATAAAAAGCATCATTTTGTCGATAAAATCGTCGTTGATGCTCGTTTCTCTTCTACCGATTCTTGTTGATCAAGCTACCATGAATATGTGTAGCTAATTTCTCTTTTGTGTCAAGGTTAGATGTAAGTAAACCTTTACTTTGTATGTATATGGATTGATCCTATCCTATGAACTCTTGGATGATGAATGTATGATGATAAACCTTGATTTTATGTTTATTCTTTGTGTTGGTTCATGATTGAGAAATATGCTCCAACTCTTTACCTAGGTTTGTCATCCATCAAAGTACATTGGCTAGAGATAGCAATGTGTGTGATGTTCACCAAATATTGAACTTTAATGTTGTCATTTTGATAGTTTGTGTGAGAAATCAACAAAGGATCAAAATGGCAAAACTCACAATATGTGTTAGAGATAAACATATTGGGAGGATATGTGATTGTATTTATCATTTAACCAAGTTCATTAGCTTTATCGATTGTATACGTGCAAACTGGTTTGTCGAACCCTAACCTTGGCATGTTTTTATAAACCGTTAAAACAATCTCTTTACCACTTTTAATTAACTTTGAATGCAACCGTTACGAAAACAACCTAAAACCCCTTGTTACTTTAAAGTTTGAAACGTTACGACTGTCGAACGGCAGTAATATCACGAACAATCTCTGTGGAACGATAACACAAAACCCGAACTCTATTTCTATCTCAACATGTTGCTCCGAGTGGAGAGTATTGTGCGAATGTAAACAGGATTGTAAGTAAATGAAGGACGGATTTGTGTTTTTGGAATCGTAACTTTTGGAAAGGTGTTGCGTATTGGACCATTTGTTCAAACGACGAAAGAGTTTGACTTTTGGGGAAGTAATCTTGTGAATTGTGTTGAACATGAGAAAGTCTTAAGTGTATTATTGTTGAAAGCCTTGAGGGAGAAGTTAGAGAATATTCACAGAGTGTTGACCTCGCAAGGAATGTTTCGGTGTTAATTATGGTGTTAGTAATTTTTGAGCGGTTGGTCCGAGTGTAGTAATTGTTAACTTCCGTGAGTTCATGGTTTTGGATTTAGGCTCCGTGAAAGTAGTACCAGTTGTGTGCAGTTGTGTTTTACCCGGAGAAGGAAATTTGAAAGTTATCTTTCCAAGTACGAGTAAGAAGTAGGCGTTCCGAAGTTAAGCATGTAACTTGAATCGTATAGGAAACAAGACAATAGAGAAGAGTGGATTCAATTGAGAAGTATGGTATGGACTTCAATGGTGTGTGTATGTGGAGTGTTGTTTGTGAATTGGTGAGTGGTATGGAAACTCACAATTTCGCTTTGAATGGGTTAAGTTTTGATAAGTGGTGATTCGCGTATGAATGAAGTTTTGTGATGGTGTTACGTGTTATTGGTTGAGATCTCGTGTCAACAAGGAATCTTGAGTAAGTCAGAAAACCCGTAAGAATAATTAATATGGAATGTGGTAACTAGAAGCGAAAGTTGTTAAGCTATTTTGGACGAATTGTTTCGAGTTAGACCGGATTTGGAGTTGTATATGTTAGGGTTGTAGCAGTGTAACTCCTGTACCTTTATCATTTGGAGAGTGTTGGACGGATGTCATAATATTGTGTGTCGACGAGTAAATTGTTCTACCTTAGGACGTCCGTAACTTTCTTGTACCGTGGGTTAGTAAGACCCCAGTGGATAAATGTGTTACCTTTGGCGTGATACAAAAGAGAGGAAATATCGGATTTAATGAGTACAGTGTACAACATCAGGCCAGATGGAACTGGTAAAAGAAGTCATTTGACTAATTATAAAGTTGTTTTGGACTTTAAAAGATTTATGAAAGGATAATTGTCGGTAGTTGCTTAAAGGAAAGGAATCGCCGAATTACCTCATGAGGATTTGTAGAGTGTTTTTCATCTTGAATCGAGATAAGGGGTTACAGTTTTATTTGTGACTCAGTAGAGGAATATGGAATGGTACATTCTTGCCGAAAGTAAGATGCGACAAAGTCTTTTGCATGAAACAACAGATGAATTGAGGAAAAGCAAGTTGAAAGTTAAATCGATATTGAACCAAGAGTATGACTAAGGATGTGCAGTTTTTATAATTTGTGAAAATGCGAATTTTGGTCTGTGAAGTCAAGTTGGAATTTGAGTACGTCAGAATTTGAACGGAAGTAAAGTTGAGTGTGGAACTAAGACAATGATACAAGTTGTGGTTATTGTCGAGTAGGGGAAATTCGGGGGCGAATTTCAATTTAAGGGGGGAGAGTGTAATACCCCATATTATTTAAATGCTCAATTGGATATCGGATGAGATCAGATGAGCTTTTGTGTACTCTATCTTTGGATAATTGGATTAATGGAATCCTTTAAGTATTATCAATTGGGACCAATAGAGCAACTATTGAACTCTGAAGAGATCAATTATTTTAGTAAAGATACAGATTAGTAATTATTAAATCAAGAGAGGATTTTAAGGTAACTCTAATAATTGATCAATTGGTGTTAAACGATAAAATATCAATTGGAGATATTTTACTCTATGGGATTATATTATATAAAATTGGTATTATATATATATATATATATATATGTTATAAGAAAGAGAAAGAAAAAGTTGGTAAGAAGAAGAAAAGAAGAAAGTGGGAGAAAGAAGAGAAAGAGGAAGAGAAGAGAAGAGGGAAAGAGAGGAAAAGCTCAAGGAAGAAGAAGAAGCCATGGATCACCATCATCTTCTTCAGCCTCCTCTTCGATTACCAGGTGGGTTCTAGATAGAGACTTTAGTGGTAGTATTCTAGAGTTTTGAGTTAGGTTGGATTTTGGGGGAAAATGAGTAATTTTGCAAATCAATGAAATCTAACGGATAAAATAATGTATAACTGGTATAGAATGATTGATATATATATATATATGTATATTCATCTATTTATACTGGGTTGTGTGTTTGATGGTGTTTTGGTTGTTATGGTATGAATTGGAAATGTTTGGGTATGGTTAGATTGTAAAACCTAACTTTTCATATTTGAGGAAATTGGTATTAATTTTTTAATTGTGTTGGATGGTCTTTTATGGAGAAAATATCAAAGTTTTTCGAATTATGAGGCTGGAGCTTTTTACGGAATCGAAATCGGAGGTCCGGAAGGCATTTAACGGTCGAAAACTGATATTTTAGCAAAATCAGCGCAGTATGCGTCGACTCACTGCAACTATACATCGACTCATGATCGGTTTGCACTGACCAGAGCGTTAACCTCGAGGATTTTGCGTCGACCCATAGGTTTTTGCGTCAACTCATGGTCACAGAATTTTTCCAACATGTCAGATTTTGCTTTCTTCATAACTTCTAAACCGTAAGTCAGTTTTGGTCCCCGTTCGAAGCGTTGGAAAGCTAATTTTATGCTCTATGTGATGGTGAGGTAGAAAAATAGTTATATGCTATGGATTGATAAGAAAATATGGAAAATTAATGTATGTGTGAATATTGTAGTCCTCGTTTCCACCGGAAATTCATGAATCGGGAAGCCGATTGGTATGGGACTTGAAGCCTTGGAAAGAGAATCCAATGTGCTATTGAATAGTATGAGAGACCATGATTTAACCGAGGATGCTTGGTAGGGGATAGTAAAGTCTTGTATGCCTTAAAAATGTGTGTGAACTACTATGTGGTTATGTTTGACATATTATGCTATCATGTGTGTTTTATGATTGATATTGTAATATGCTTGTCTAATATTGTTGTTAAAACTGAATGGAAGAATATGCATCCTTAAAATATGAATTAGGTAGAGTGAGGAAACTTTACCCCAAAACAAATGGCATAGTTAAGATTGTTATAATTCTAGGTTGTGAATAGAATTGTGACAGAAACTCTGGATGGCGACGCTCGTGTATTCATTGGCGAGTTCTGGCCTAGAGTAGATAACCTAGATGGCAAGGCTCGGGCACCTGATGTAGGAAGGTACATCCGTGACGAGATTGGTCTAGGAGAGAGTGAAACACTAGTATGGAACATGTTGAACTTTTGTGATTATGAGAAAAGGCGAATGTGGCCTTAAGGCATTGTGGCCTTGTGATTGTCAAATACAATCACGTTTTGTGTGAGATCACGTAATCGTAACCGTTTATCTTGAGTTACAGTTTCATGAGTCTCGAGCTCCTCTGAAACATAGGCATGACTACTTGGCAGGTTTGATTCCCGCGTGCAGTACGAATGGCGCTCAGGGAGCGTATGCTTGTGATGGTTAATGGCCAGTGTGAAGCGACGGTTCATAACGGTTAATGGCCCGTAGAACCCGAATCCATTTGTATGTCAAGTAGGTTACCAGGATCCATGACTCGGGACGACTTCTAGACGTAAAAGCGGACGGGAAAAGGGGATGCCTTGGTGTGGTTATCAATTAGTGATATATTTTGAGTCGGTGAACTTATGACATGTTTCCATATAGTGTGAGATTGTGAAATTGTGAGATTGGGAACTCAAGGTCACTTCCCTTCCCCTTTGACTTGAGTTAGGATTGATAGAACCCTGTAGAGCCGAGAGAATCCATAAGATAGGGAACTCACTGAGATTTGATGTATCTCACCCCACTATTGTTGTTATATTACAGGTGTGGTTTGCAGGTTTAATTTACAAGTGGATATATGCTTGAATGTTTCAAGAGAAGCTTGGCTTTAGTATTTTCCGATGTGTATTTATTGTATACAATTGAGGATATTGTATATTGAACTTAGATTTTTGTTTTGGCTAGTTTCCGTATCTTGTACCATAGATTGTATTATGCTTTTAGAAATGGTCAAGTATGTGAATTACGTCATTAGGCACTTATGATGGTGTCAGTACCAAATAAAATACGTGTATTGTATTATTCTAGGTATATATTATACATGGAATTACACTAAGAGGCCCAAGATCTGAAATACAACAACTGTTGAAGCTTTTGGAGGATGACGACTTTGTTTCTAGGTGCATAGTTTGTGAGGATAAAGTCACAATTCGAGATATGTAATATTTTCAATGATATAATCTTAATACAATTTGAGACAAGCGTCATGTCTCTTTTACTTTAATGTTAGAGAATTTGGGGGTAATTTTTGGGTAATTTTTTGTTCCTAAATTTTTCACTACATATTATACTGGCTCTGTATGAACATTGTTTTAGGTGGATCGGGATATGCATCTTCGGATTCACTCAATTTTAATTATAAAAAACAAAACAGGGGATTTTACGGATGTGCATCTCCGTAAACACCCTTATTTTTGAAAAAAATAGGAATATGCAAATCCGAAATTTGTCCATAATGAATATATATCCACATCTTGCATTTGTGTATTTCAATGGCGCACAAATCCCCCATTTCAACTTAGGGTCTCCAAGGACATCGTTGATCTGATAGCCAAACTAAATACTCTCCTGCGATATCCAGAAAATAGAAATGTTGTCAAGGTCGAGTATCATTCACCAAGCTTAAAGTGAAGACTAATGAGGATTTGAAGGTTATTATAACATTCCGATATTTTTATATGCAACACATTTATTTTTTAGTAAGTTTTATTACTTATTAAACAATTAAATTTATGTATAAATTGAGACATTAATAATTTATAGATAGTATCATATTTTAATTATTTTTTTACGAATAACTATCTTAATAAATTAGGAATTTTATGATTAAACTTAATTAGTTGTGTACTCAATATGTTATATTAATTTTATATATGTTTATTGAATTTAAATTATATTAAGTGCCATTTTGGTATTTGTTGTTTTATTACTTTAAAAACTTTATAAATATTATGATATTTTAATGTGATTATTTTTAAGAAATAATATTTTAATTATAGTTAACTAAAATAAATAAATATCTATTTATGATAAATTAATATTTATTTTTATCTTGAGTCATGTTAAATTTATTTTAATATAAATTAAGGAAAGTGACTTATTTAATAATAATATTGTGAGAAAAAATGGGCATTGTTTCTTTAAATAGGTGAGTGTCATTTCTAAGTAAAATGATGGCAGAATGCTACAATCTCGTAGAAGGAAATGGAACTTGCAATAAGGAAGGATGTTTAGTAAGGTCTCATTCAACTACGTAAAATTGTTTCTCCGCTTTATCCCAAGTTTTAGTACGTCATGCCTATCCATTAATTTGTTAGATTTTTATGTTCATTTCATTTTTGCAGCCTTCTTTTATCTTGTTGAAAAAATAGTGTTTCCTCAATTTGATTAACAATGATGTTTTGGTTGTATCTTTTTCACTGTAACTCGGACTTGGGCAAAACCAACGCCAAAATGACCAGAGTGAAAGTAAGTGATATTTTCATCAAGTTTGAATTATGTTTTAGGGTAATTTTCTTTTACCTAATTTCAAAAAATGGCATTTTTAGTGCATTTTAATATTGTATTTTTAAATATTTATAAATGACCGAAAATGAAATAATCGGAGGATGAGGTGTCAAGAGAGCGAAAATTCTGCATGTAGACTCGAATTAATATGTGAAAGTATGATAAATATAGGATCTTGCTCAGGGTGATCTTTAAATGCGAATGAGAAGAAAAACGTCTAAGGTAAGGGCATTTCCCCATACTGATTATAACGAAACTAATGGTTAGATATTATAGAATAAAATGATATAACGCCTAATTGTTTTAAAGAGAAAAGATAATTGAAATATAGTTATCTGATAATTTAAAAAATAGGAATACTAGTTTTATATATTGTATTTTTGAGTGTGATGATGTGATGTGGATGAAACATTGTGCTGTTTGTGTTTTGTTAGTATTATGTGTGGCCATGATGTGAATTAGATGAATTGTGCTGATGTGATGTGGATGAAACATTGTGTTGTTTGTGTTTTGTTAGTATTATGTGTGGCCACGATATGAATGAGATGAATTGTGCTGAGGTGATGTGGACAAAACTTTGTGTTATTTGTGATTTGTTATTATTATGTGTAGTCGCAATGTGAACCATATGGCTTGTGTTGGTTAAAAGTGTATTAAAAAGATTGAAATCGACAACATTTGAAAATGAATTATATTGCGAAATAAATTTTTATATAATGTGTTTTAATGAGAGTTTGTGGAAGGTATATGTAATTCATGGGATATGCATATTTTGCATGTGTGGCGGGTTACCTTAGAGGTATGTTTGCATTTTATCATCATCGTGGCATGGTGTGGCATATGCATTTATGTGTGGTGCCTTAGTGGCCGGTTTTTTTCCCCATTGATATGGGATGAATTCTTTGTGATGCCTTAGTAGTGAGCTGATTATATTCAGATCATATAGTGCTAAGAGCATGCATAACATTTGATTTTTCTTAAGTTGTTATATTTTGTATGATTTCACTACTACAAAACGTGCAAACAACAACGCCAAGTTTACAACGGAAGAAATATACACCGTTGTAATATATTAAATTTTTGCGCCCAGTGAGTAGTTGGATTTATAAACAGTGATTTAATGACTATTGTCTATAAAAACCGTAGTAATAAATGATGTGTGACAAGCTTCGATTCTCAGAAACTTCATTTTTTCCATTTTTTAGAGTACATTTTTAGAGTACATTAAGCGTGTGTCACTTAAGTCCTTTATTTAAAAAAAAATGTAAATTATCTTACAACGATTAGTTTAAGCAACCGTTGTTATACGCTTGTGTCACTTAAGTCCATTATTTAAAAAATAAAATGTAAACGATTTTACAACGGTTAGTGTAAACAACCGTTGTTACACTCTTGTGTCACTTAAGTCCATTATTTAAAAAATAAATTGTAAATGATTTTACAACGGTGAAGAAAGTCAACCGTTGTTAGAGGACTTACATTTCCACTACGGTTGAGTTACACAACCGATATTTAAGGGTTTACTGATAAATTAAAAACAAAACTTAATCTGTATTTCTTTCATAAGACGCCTTAGGCGAACAAGCGAGTCAGAGACGTCAGTGGTGGCGTAATCTTTACTTTCTTCGTATCTATTCATTTGGAGCTCAAATCTTCATCTTTCTCAGTACGGTACTATTCAACATCTTCATTCCTTTTATCTTGGTTTATGTTGTATATGCACAAATATTCACCCTCTTCCTTAATTTGATTCCTCAGCTTCGAAGTACGGTATTCTTCAACATCTTCATTCTTTTTTTCTTTGTTTATGTTGTATATGATCAAGTCAGTATGAGAGTACATGTTTCATATGCTTTAGGTTTTGATTGTCTGTTGGGTTGTACTTTGGTATAAGTTACCAATTTGTAATACATACCATGGTAATATGATTTCATTGGCTATAATATGACATTTGTTGGTTATCATAGATAGAATTTTGATTTCTCTTGTGAAAGTTACAGGTATATAGAACAGGGTTCTGTAAAGTTTTACAAGAAATTTGCTAGGAATGATGTTCAAGTTGGTGTTAGGTAACACTTGTTGTATTGCCAATATCACCAGTAGTGTGTTATTTATGCCTCGCTTGCCATATACACTATGTTTTAATGCCTTCAAGTTGTTTCTGTAACAGAAAGAATGTTGAGGAAGCTATTCAGAGATTGAATGAAACAATGACATCAAAGCAGACCGTACGTCTTTTTTGGGTGGCAGTCTTGGAAATAAGTATGTCAGTTCTATTTTCTTCTACTTCAAACTTAATTTACTCGTAATCTTCTCCAGTTTGATGTTTGTGTACTAAAACTTCCAATCTAAATTTTGTCATCATAACCATGTACATGCATCATCAATGAATGTTTTTATATCATCATTATTTAATGTTTTGTGACAGGTTATTTGAGTAATGTTTTATACATAACAAAATTTTATAGGAACATCATGGTGTGGCATCTTAGGGCCCATTATTCCTTAAACACACATTACCACTTCTTATGTAAATAGCATTAGAGCCTATATTAGTTTATTTAATGTTTTGATTTCCAATGCCCCATCTTAAATAAGAATATAATAAAAAATGAGTGGGGAAAATGAAGAATCAGCAATGGTTTTTGAATTAAAGAAATAATAACGACTTTAAACTAAAACGATTAGATTTTCAATGTAGAGTGAAGATGAAGAATCAGAGAAATCATTATAAATACGTCATTCCTCTTCTTACCATCACACAAGCAGCATCATTGAAGAGAATTAATCAAAATGAGTTTCAACAATACAGTCCAGGTCCAACAAACTGTAGATGTTCAAGAAGTTGTCCAAGAAGTCCAACAAACTGCGTGTGTGATTAATGATGTTGTAGATGTCCAAGAAGTTATCCAGGTCGTAGATGTTGTAGATGTCCAAGAAGTTGTCCAGGTCGTAGAGGCTGCAGAGGTCCAACCAGTTGTCCAACCCGAACAAGCTGTACAAACCCAACAGGCGGTCGCCTTGCAAGGAATACGCCCCAGGAGGAGAAGAAGGAGACCAAGAAGAAATAGAAGGAGGACAACTACGATCAATTTAGATGATGATGACGAAGCACCGTTTGGTTGGAGTAATTTTATGTCAGCTAGGGCATTTAGATTTGATAATTAAAACTTAAAAGTGTCTATGTTGTCTTCAATATTCAGGAGTTTAATTTAGATGTATTAAATATGAAACTTTATATGAAACTTACATTTTTTTGTCTTTGATATGGCACACAATTCTTATTAAAAATATTTACATATGTGGTAAACTCATCACATAACCTTGAATATATGAACTTGAATGAAAACTTCTGCTGTGATATGTTGAACAATAAATAGGTTAAAAAATGGGATTATATAGAAAAGCAGAATGATATTTGTTAATCCAGCAGAATATATAACAACGGTTATACATCATAACCGTTATAATATTTTGTGCGTTGTCCAGAAAAAAATAAATATCAAAACGGCGCAGCTGGGAATCGAACTTGTTGGGGAGTTTCACACTAGGGAACATTGATATATAGTGTAGGACTAGGCACCTTTATGAGAGACACACCACTTGTCCACCTAAAGATAGATGAGTGGGTTCTCCCACTTATAAATGCTCAAGTCACCATATTTCTATCCAATGTGGGACTATTTCCCCACTTACTAACACTGGCTTATATTATTCCAATACTCCCCCTTAAGTGTGAGTCCACAATGTTCCCCCTTTTTTTAAACTTGTAACGCCGTTGACACCTTTTTCAAGGCACCTTTAATTTGGTATTTCGAATACACCTCTTCCTTGGGCGTTTCGATTTCAACGGGACACCACTTCCTGGGCATTTCGATACAAGTAAGTCGGTCCCTTTACGAACCAGTCTCTGGATAACATGTTAGAGGAGTTTCAACAGTAAGGGAATATTGATATATAGTGTAGGACTAGGCACCTTTGTGAGAGACACGCCACTTGTCCACCTAAATCTTTAAGGTTTTGGGTGAATATGTGATGTCTCTCTCACTTGTGTTGCTCTTGGCCTAATATTAAATACTCTCTAGTGTAAAAATTCCTTTAACATGGTATCAGAGCCTGGTTATTGTTCTTGATCGAGTTTTCAAGAACTTCACGTTAGAGTTCGTGTTTCCAGGGCAAGTGAATCAACCGCTGCGAAGATGACTGATGATAAGAGCATTCAGAATTCCCTTCCAATGCTTGACGGCTAGAATTGGATCTGATGAAAAAACATATTCAATCTTTATTTGGCTTCCATGATACCCTAGAAGTGGTTACCGGTGGCGTTCCTGTGTTGTCTGAAAATGCAACCGAAGAACCGAAAAACGCCCACAATGAAGTCAAGAAGAAAGATTGCAAGGCTGCTTATTGCATTCAGACGGCGGTCGATGTTGCTAACTTCGACAGAATCTCTCATGCTGAAACAGCGAAGGAGGCATGAGATATTCTGGTGAAGCATTATGAAGGAGGTGAGAAAGTCAAGGTTGTCAATTTGCAAACCTTGCGTCGACAATATGAGATGTTGTTGATGGGAGAAGACGAAAGAGTTGCAGAATATGTGTCGAAGGTTCAAAAACTCGTCCATCTTATGAAGGGTTGTGGCGAAACTATAACTGATAAGATGATAGTTGAGAAGGTAATGAGAACGTTGACCTCTCACTTTGATCACGTTATCATAGCTATTCAAGAATCCAACAATCTTGAAACCCTAAAAGTGGAAGATTTGGTGGGTTCGTTGGAGGCGCATGAGATGTGGATTGTCAAAAGAAAGGGAGTTCAGGATTCGATACAAGCACTACAGGCTCCGATATCATTTGTTAGGGAGTTTCACACTAGGGAACATTAATACATAGTGTAGGACTAGGCACCTTTGTGAGAGACACACCACTTGTCCATCTAAAACCTTAAGGTGATAGGAGAGTGGGTTCTCCCACTTATAAATGCTCAAGTCACCGTATTCCTATCCAATGTAGGACTATTTCCCCACTTACTCACACTTGCTTATATTATTCCAATAGAACCAAGTTCCATTATATTTATCACAACGGTTCGTTTGAAAAACCGTTGTGATAGGGTGCGCTGTTTCCAAGTTATTACAACAATTAATGGGTTGTCATAGTAAGTATCATTTTACAACAACACTCTACATAACAACGCAAGTGCCCGCGTGAATATACATCTTTCCCGACCGTTGCTAAATGAGCTTTCCGTAGTAGTGTTTGTTTTATAATACCATAATGTATGTTTTGTTTGATTTGATATGGATGACAGAAAATTAACCCCTTACAAATAACATAATAGGTACTAATGAGTTCAAGAAGTGAAGCTACAAGGATAAAATATTGTGCGCAATTGGAGAATTCAAAAAATGGTTTTGAACTTTGTAATTTTATTTGTAAGAAAGATTATTTTATTATCAAAACTTTAGATGAGTATTTGTATCGTCGTAAATAGTTTTTTATTTAGTTATGATTTTTAAAATGTATAGTTGATGATTATGCCGCTTAAAAAAATGGTCACATACTATTAAGGTGATATTTTTAAGTAATGTCTTGGATTAAAATTCGGGGTGTTACAATATGGTATCAGAACAATAATCCTCTGACAAATATATTTGGTTTGGACTTGTTGGACTTGTTATTTTGTATCCTTATTAATAGAGTGATCAAAAGTTATTTGTACTAATAATATGCATTGATTTTGTTTTTTTTTTATATATTTCATTGTTCTTAATTTTATGTTTTATGGTTGTAGATATATAATCGTCTTTTATTGTCTATTTGTTTTAATATTTATAGAATTTGCAATTTTGGTTTATTGATTATTATGATTGGTTGCATTATTATTTTCATTGTTGTTAAAGTGGAGAAAGATTTCTTTTACTATCATTTCGAGATTTAAACTCATGTTTTTTTAAATGGTAGTATTTATGCTATTTGTAGAAAAAGAAAATTTTTTGTAGTATATATAAATTAGAAAATTGCTTGACTATTTTTAGTGTTGAATTCATACTATGAATAAATACGATAAAATTTTATTGTATATGAGTGATATAACAATTGAGAATTTTGAGGTTCACTTTTACTCCATGTAAATTAAATAGTGTTTTCTTTTGTACAAATTAAAGGGTGTTTTTATCATTAAAAAAACATATTTGATCTAATAAAATAGGTTATTTGAATGATAAATAATAGCTCTTAGTTATATTAATTAACGAAATAAGGTTTATAAAAGATTATAACCATAACCTTTGCATTAGAGATTTTTGGTGATGGTATTTGCACTTATAAAGTAGTTTTGTAAAGTTAATACAATGATTCTTTTTGTGGGTTTGTTTGATTATTACAAATCGTTTTACTACTGTCTGTCACTAAAAGTTATTTTCCTGTCACTAAAAGTCTTTTTGGTAAAGTCTGTATTTAGGTTGTATGTCAATAAAAGTCCTGAATTATATGTTTTGTGCAGTTTGTCACTAAAGGTAATTTTCAGTATTCTGTCTGTTGGTTGTGTTGCACCCCAAATTTTACCCTCATTTTTTTTGCTAGTTGATGTTTTATTTATTTTCTCTATATTTTAATTTAGTATTTATTTTAGTGTTTTATTTGCTTTTATTTTAATCTAATTTCAATATGGCCTATTTTTATTTTATTTGTATTTAAGTTGTTTATTTTTATTAATTTAAATTAATCATCAATTTAATTTAATTTTAAAATTATTAGATTATTTGTTAATCTAGTTTATTTTTCTAATCACTTAATTTAGGTCATCAATTAGTTTTATTATTATTATTGTTATTAATCACATTATTTTTCTTTTTTCCATTTCCATTATTATCTTGTTTGGTCCACCGTGGATATCTTTTGGTGCACAATGGGAGGAGTCACACTTGCTATCAACCAATGAGGATCAAATGTTGGCTTTGACTTTTCAACCCTCGTTCATAGCCAATGGAGAAACGACATGTGGCATACAAAGAAACAAAATCACCCAAAATGTTTCTTTTTCCTCATTCGTGTATGCGAGCTTCAGATTGGAAAATTCAAACACCAAGCATATCAAATATCGTTCAAACTGTTTAAACCTCAAATCCTTGGCGCGCTTTTGCTCAATTTGAATCTTCCAATAAGCCATTCCCTTTTGAGCTCTCTCTGTTTGGTTCAATAAAGTTGGTTCTGAGGATTTGCTAGTTTAAGCATTCACATTGCCACACCTGCAAAATGCTTTTCCTCGATCCCCAACCTTTGCTTCATTTGATACCCCTCCCAATGACATCAAGTAAGGTATTCTGAAGCAATATGTGAAGTGATGAATTAGCTCTGCACACCTGAGGTTTTGCACAGCAGGAACAGCGGATTAGTCTCCAAGGAGTGTACTGTTTAAATTCAAAAGAGACATTGTAACATTGGTCTCCGCAGTGCACTCTACATGCTTGATGTTTGGACTCACTCAACTCTTTGGTTCAGCCTATAAAAGGAGGATACCTAAACACTTAAACTCATCAACAATTCTCCTCACAAACACTTTTTTCAAGCTTCATGTGAATTGAGGAAGTGAGTTTCTAAGTGGCTGTGGAAGTGTTTTGTACGCTCAAAGCATTTGGCAAAGCTTCTGTTTGGTATTCTTTCCCTTTTTCTTTCTCATTTTATCATAGTCATCTTTTTTTGTTCATTGTTCATGTATCATATATTGAATCCTTTTTTATGTGTGCTTTGATTCTATTTGCTATGATGTTATTATAAATTGTCATTCTGTTCATGATCACTTATCGTGCTACAAAGTTTATGGTTTTTTTTTTCAGAATATAACATTTTCATGTGTAAGAATGTAGTTTGCTACTAATGGTTTTGAACTTTTTGACCTTTCATGAGTTTGTTGTGTGGCTACCTTTATTGAGTTCATCACACTGATTGAGATCGTGAAATATTGCTTTGCTTACGTTCCTGATCATACCTCATATAACTTATATATAGGTTAGATCCATGGTTGTTTGTTGTTTTGGAACTGGGTACTTATGTGGTTGTATTTTGTTCCAAGTTGTCTCTTTTTACCTCTATCTTGTATGCTATACCCTTGATGATTCCCCTAGCCTGAGATCTCTGTCCTGTTTCCTTTGTTGAACTTTTGAAATGTCATGGTTATTGTTTGTTTGGCATGCTACTTAGAGGTCCACTTATTTATTTTGATAGATTCACAATTTATTTTCTCTTGTTGATAATTTACTTGATGGAGTTTGTAACTTATATCTGAGTCTTAAGTTTGGTTTTGATAATAAACATATTCTGCTGTCATATATGTATGCCTCTCATTTGCTATGTTTAACTCTGGTATATCCTGCCTGCGTCCTGCTAACTGTGCTACCAGGTTGTGTTGAAATCTATTTATATTTTTGAATGTTTGTACCCTCTATTTAAGCATATGCCCTGTTCTTGCCTAGGATAGAGAGTCTTGTTTTGTATGTCCTTAGACCATAAGAATTTCTTGAAGCTTGGCTGCTTGCTGGTATCAACATGACAAGAGTTTAGCTTTTGACCATGATTGTGTGTTATTTCCTTGCTTAACTGCCATGCTCTTTAAAATAAGTCTACTTTTCCTGTCTGAATCTATATTCCATAATGGTCATGTGTAGTTGAATACCACAAACCTATGTTTGTTACCTTTTAAAGATTAAGATAATCATGTTTTGCTTCTTTGATGTTCAGTATGTGTAAGATTTACATGATATGCCACTTTCTTGTAGGCCGATTGCTGTCTTATACCTGTTGCAATAGTTGTAGGGAAATGGTTGGCAATCCTTCCTTATTTATCTGGTTTGTGTATTTGTCTAACTTAGGAGTTGTTAAGTTGAGAACTGATATCCCTGTCATGTTTCTTTGTATGTTCATAACTTCCAAACTTTGTTTTTGTGGATTCTTAATGTATGCTTCATTATTCATCTTAAGTTGAGAACTGACATCACTATTCACTTTAGTGCATACCAAAAGTTTAACCTTGCTTAAATCAACTTCTGAACCAATGAATTGATACCTTGTTTACAAACCCTTTGTTGTTTTTTTGAGAACATGAAGTCTGTTCCAATACCACTTGGTTGTATAATACTCATGACTTAGTTGAATTTTGTACACTATGTCTGGTTCTATTTTTTTTAATGGATGTTAGATATTACATTTAGAAATGCATATTAGGCTAAACATTGGTTGTGGTGTTGTTTACAATTTTTGTTTTACATCATGCCCTAATTTTTGACTATGCTTAGCTGCTTATGCTTACTAACTTCTAATCCCATGTCTCTCTTGCTCTTAAGCTTATTAAATGATGTGTCCTGTTTGGTTTTTTCTTGGTTTGGCCGAGTTAGTTAATTTTTGTCATATTATGGTGTGCTTCTTTCATGGTCTGTGTTCATATTAGCAAGAATTCCTGGTTTAGAATTCTATTTCTTTCCTATGATTGACAGTTGATATTCATATTCATCATTATGTTTCTCATAGGTCATCTGTTAGCATTCAACTTGAGCATATTGCATTAGCTGTTAACATGATGTAGTGCTATTCATTTTTTTCTTAATGTGACTAGGAGCCATCACTTAGTATCTACCACTATTCTTATCTCTTTGTGATGCCTTCATGTTTGAGCCTTGAATATGCTTATAGATGGTCTGCCCTGCATGTGTTGATGTTTTTTTATCGTACCTGTTCTGAATATGTGGTGTGACTGTGCCACGGCTGTGAGAGAATGTCACTTGATACTCTTATTTGTTCCACGATGTTGTGTCCATATACACATATCTTACCCTTGTTATATCATGTTCACCTGTTGTCAAAATCATGTGTTTTGCTTAGATTGAGCATGAAGGGTTTATTAGATTTCTGTGAGTATGTAATATTCTACCATGTTGCAGCTAAACCTTTGAGTGTTTTAGGTTTGACCGATTGCCAACTGATATAAGGTTATCTCTGTTCTTCATTTTAGTTTCGAACCTTTAATTTCCAACATCTTTTATTCAGGCTGTGATCTTTACCTATGAGAGTTTGTGATTTATTATTGTTCTATGTTTTGAGTACTTCAAATTTGAGTTTTATTTCATGAAATTTGGTTAAGATTTAGAGAAGTTTTATTTCCTTGAAGTTTGATGGTTGAAACTGATGTATGTTGAACCTGGGCTGTGCTGTTGAGTATTTGGTTTGTTTTTTTTAAATTCACGCGCGAAGGTTCACTTATATATTTATGGAAGTAGTTTAATGAGCGGACGTATAGCCACCCCAGTGGCAGCACCTTCGCTCTTAAGAGCCGGGAAAACCATTGAGACTTAGGTTTGAATCCCCCTCGCCCCAGTCTCTGGTTTTTTCCATTTTTTTCGCTCGCCTCTTGTTATCTCTATGGGCCTGCACACCCTCTGCTTTTTTACACCACCCTTTCTGGTCCAAAACCACATTCCCTTGTTTTTTAATTGACCACGAATTGCTCCTACACCCCCTGGTTACTAAACCAAATTTATTTATTTAAATTCTTATATAAACTTCCAATTTATTCTTCTTTAATTAAAATCTTTTCTTTTTTTAAGCTTGTTAAAATCTTCAAAAATATCTTATTATATTATAAAACTCCAAGATATGTTATTTAATTTTATTTCTTAAATGATTATTTAAGTGATATTAGTATCATGTGAGTTTTATTTTTATTCTAATTAAATGTTTAGACTTTTATTCATAATCCTTCCTTGATAATTCTAATTCAATCATTTAATGTTTGAATTAGTTTATCTTGTCATATGATCATTAATTTGTGATTATCATCATTTAACCTTGAATATTATTCTTGTTTTAATGTTATGTCTAACCATGCTTTGACTTTATAATTGCTTGTGTGGCATATTTCTCAAGTTTAATTTGTACACTTGATCTTTGTAATATTTATCTAATGTTTATGCCCTATTTATCATGAATCATCTTTTGTTATTATCTTATCATTATCATCTCTTATAATTTATCATCATATCATTTATCTTATCTGTTAATTCTCCCCCACGTTCCAAAGGAAGGTGAACTAAGTTGACTCCTAAGTCATTAGCCCCCATCTTACCTTAGTAGCCGCATAAGAGCTTACCTTTATTTCTTGGCCTCATGAGAGCCATGAAATCATAACTAGCCTTAGGAGAGAGTTCCTAAACTCTTGGTGATATTTCATCCTAATGAATACTCACTTTCCCTATTGACTAAAACTTCAACATAGGACCATTATAACTTAGATTTAGAGAGTTCTTGAACTCTAGAATGAGCTTGTACTCATTCTCCCCTGTGAACTTTGACCATAGTCAAAAGTTCATTACTTAGTAGAACTACGCATACTCTGATTCTATTCCCGAGGATACGTAGGCGCAAGGTGCGATGCCTTGTCGAGTATACTTAGATACTAACCCCTAGGGTTTCAAACCTTTAGCATAGAACCTTTAGCAAACATAATATAACATTAAAACAAGAGGTTCCCGTAGAGTACTACGGACGTTTAGGGTGCTAATACCTTCCCTAGATGTAACCAACCCCCGAACCTTAGATCTCTCTCCTTTAGGTTTTTCTAACGATCTTGAACCTTTCCTTTGGATAAATCAAAGTCGGTTGTAAAATAAATATGATGCAAGTTAACTAATAGCTTGTTATCCGATTTTCACCGCAACAGAAATGGCGACTTCACTGGGGACAATTAGACCTATTCCTGGTCCTTTCCTAAGAGGGTTAAGCCAACTTGTTTTTATGTTATTCATGTTTGCTTATTTACTTGTATATGCTTATCTTTGTCATATTTGCTTATATATCTGTGTACCTGTTTCTTGCTTGACATTTTTCTGTTTAATGTGGGTTGACATGATATCTATGAGTGACATAAATCCTATACCCGGATTTGAGTGCACTTATTATAGGACGATGGTATTCAAGGAGGCTTTGAGGGAGTCGAATCCTGAAAAGTTGAATTGATAACACCATCACTCAGTTGAGGCCCTCTTGAGAGTCTAGTTATGTTGAACGAATTCGTTCGTGAAAGCGTGCTACTCTCGACCTAGGAGCCCGTGATATTGAGAACCGTAGTTACCAAACCCCACTTAAGCCTTTTAGATGTAGTGCAGAGACCATGATGGAGTCTATTTCTGAATTGGTTGTCACGCGATACTATACTCAGACGAGATCCTCTTGAGAATTTTATTGATTACCAAGTCATATGGGAAATCGTTAAAATCCGAAAGATGGGTTGTCGACTATGGGAACTTCTTAGAATCCCGTTCAGCAGGTGAAAATCAATAGAACATACCAATGGGAAGGGTGAACCCTTGGCTCCATGCTTAACCTATCCCCCTTTGCCTTTGTTTGTTTGTGCTCTGTGTATGTTTGTTGCATCCATATAGCATAAGCATTCGTGTTGCATCTGTTTCATGGAACTCAGACTTCTTTTCTTATATCAGAGGAATATCATGGATAGCTCAAGAAGAAACACCATCAAATACACTTTCAAGAGTCCTAGATTGGATGACCTAAGGAGATTGGGAGATTTGCTAACAGACCCTGAAGGATTCGAAGACAGATATGAAAAGTTATGGACTTTGTTGAAGAAAAATACTGATGAAGGACTCCTTTCAACTTTGCTTAAGTTCTATGACCCAAAGTATCATTGTTTCACATTTCCTGACTATTAGCTCATGCCTACTCTTGAAGAATATTCTCAGATAGTTGGTTTACCCGTCAAGGATGATTCTCCGTTTCCTATCTTCAACAGAGACCCAAAAGAGGAAGAGATAGCTAAAGAGACTCACTTGGAATTGGTTGACGTCAAAAACAACTTAATTTCCAAGGGAGGAATTTTTGGGTTAACCGCTAAGTTCCTGTTTGGAAAAGCCCACTACTACGCCAAACATTCCAACAAGGATGCTTTTGAAGCCGTTTTTGCTCTGCTCATTTATGGACTATCCTTGTTCCCGAACTTTGACAACTATGTGGACTTACATGCAATCAAGATCTTCCTAAAGCAGAATCTTGTACCAACTTTGCTTGCTGAAGCCTACCATTCAGTCCATATGAGGAATGCCCACAGCAATGGATAAATTATTTGCTGTGTCCCCCATATTATACAGATGGTTTGTTTCACATTTACCTAAGAAGGGTGCATTTTGGGATCCTAAGAAGGGATGGTGGTCTAAGAAGATTATGGCCCTTACTCACGCAGATATTGATTGGTACAACCGGGTATATAACAAGATCTCGATAACAGACAGTTGTGGCCAGTACAACAACGTGCCGCTTCTTGGTATTAGTGGAGGAATCAGTTACAATTCGATGTTGGCACGACGACAATTAGGATACCCTCTGAGGGATAAGCCTCTAAACATCCAGGTAGAAGGAATTTATTTTGAGGAGTATAAGGAGAATGAAGAACAAAGGGATCTGATATTGAAAGCCTGGGGAAACAAATGTAAGAGAGGAAGTAGCTCTTTGGGGAAACCCAACTGCGTATCATTGGAGCCTTATCTTCAGTGGGTTCGCAAGAGAGCTATTGAGCTAAAAATGCCATACAAGAGGGAAGAACCAATCCCTATGAAGGAAGAGCCTATTATGTACTTCATGACAAGAGAAGAAGAACTGGAGATATCACTGAGGCAGACTCAAAGGTCCGAAAAAGCATGGAGGCTTAAGTATCAGGTGGTTGTTGAGGAGAACTTTGAACTCCGAAAATAACTACGTGCTAAGGATGAAGAGTTGACCTCTTACAAGAAGAGGAAGGTCTAGGAAAGGCCAAGTTCTTTTACTACTCAGCCCACAGCTTGGAAGACGATCGTCAACAACCTTGTCGCAGAAAGAGATCAGATGGAGGAAGAAAACAAAAGGCTCAAGCTACGACTCTTAGGAGAATCTCCTTAGGACTTTCTAGGCTTTTATTTAGTTTCCTTTCTATAACTCTCAGAAGTGTATTAACAATTGTAATCTGTTTTAATGAAAATGAGATCTTTGATATTTCATGATGTGTTACAAAAATGTCTGAATTCCATGAAACTTTGCATTTTCATCTCATTTGCATCTTTGCATCTTTGCATCTTTGCATGTGCATTCTTCCGCGTCTTATTGTCGTCGTTTTCCCTTCAGAATCGTCTTTGAATCGCCAATACCCAGGTCCAGACTCGACAAAGGATGTCTGAACAATACTGTGAAATGGACAGAGTCAACCATAAATTGGGAGAACTCCGAGGAGGAATGGGGCGGTTTCTTGAAACTATGAAGGTCACGCTAGCAACGATGAAGGAAATTTAGGAGTACCAGGAGGAAATGAGAGAGGTGATCAGAATCCTCAAGTGCCAGATGAATTGGGTTCTGGAAACTCTGTTGAAAAAGGAGAATCGCATTCATCCCGTCAGACCAGCTTTCAAGAGCGCTCGTTTGCCACGTCAGCGTGGACGACAAAGGCCAAGGAAGCCAGAGAGGAATTTCACTCCGTTGCCGATGGTATACAGTCAGCTTTTGCCAGTTTTGATCAAAAGTGGATTGATAATACCGAAGGATTTAGAGCCAGTGATCCCTCCATACCCACTAGGTTTTGATGCCAACGTCCGATGCGACTACCACGCTGGGGCACCGATGCATTCAACTAAGGATTGCAAGGTACTCAGAAGCCAGGTTCAGACGCTGCTTGATTCTGAGAAATTATCATTTACACCACAAGGCATTCAAATCAACTATCCTTTGCCATCTCCTAAGGATTTCTCGTGTCCTAAATTTGTTTTTGGAGAAGCCTCATGCCAGCTGAACGTTGGTCCTATTCCTGCATCCAAACGTAATCTTCGTCAGGTGTTTATGAAGAGGGGTTTTCAGTCTCCAACGTGTGTTTCTCCTCAAGATAAGAAGAAGTGTGCTGCCAAAAGAGGAAAATTTAACCACCAGCCTATCTCGGTGCCGTTAAGTAAACTTTTCCCACTGTTGATACAAAACAAGCTGGTAACTCCACGACTTCTCACACCTTTCCAGGGACCTTGGTATGATCCCAACCTAACCTGTGAATTCCATAAGGGAGCTGAAGGGCATGATTTGGACAATTGCCGAGCTTTAGAATATTTTGTGCAAGAGCTGATCCATGACAAGGACTTAATCTTCGAAGAAGACCGCCCAAAGACTGAATGCAAATTTCGCACTGGGACCATCGGGCATCCCATTGAAGAATGCAAGGAATTAGAAGAAAAGCTGATGAGCCTGCTAAAAAAACTAAAACCTCGGGAAGATACTTCAGACGCTGGTACCTCAACTTCTGAAGCAAAAGGTAAAGGACCTGCAAGGCTTCTCAAAGTTTGATACCACAAGGAACAAGTGATTGGTGGTGAAGACTTTTTTCCGTTCGGACCCGGAAACTGAAATCTTTGGTCGGCTGTGTTTTGTATTTCAGTTGTATTTCCTTTAATTGTATTGATATTTGCATATGAGCTTTATTGTACCTTTAAATTGGCAACATTAATGAAATAATCCATTCGTTTCACTCATTTACTTTTATTTTCATAAAAGCAAAAATATATATCTTTTTCACCCCTTTTTCAAACTTTTGTTAAAGCAAAGATTAGGGAGGATGATGAAAACCTCATGTTCATAATTGCTATGGTATACTTTCAAATTAACCTCGCCAAGGATGACAGGCATTGTTTCACATTTCCTAAACATTGGAGAAGTAAGGATGATAATCCCTTGTTAACCCTTCGAGCCTAGAAGTAGGAGTTTTCTTTCCTTACACAAAATACCCTTAAAATCTCAACATTGGGGCAGGGTAGTTCTCAGTTTAACTTGGTTATGCAATCAAATGCAGGCGCTTCGTGTAAGACGTCAGTCAGCTCTCAAATCAAGTGACTTCCTAACCTTTGGAAACTTGAATGTATAGCTTGAGTTAACTGAGTTTAGGATCGGAGTTTATCACGAAGATGGGGTGGGACAAATAAACTTTGAGCCTTTATCCTTTGTTTCATAAAACCATGAACCATACCACATTACAACCCCTAAAAGACCTAATTGAGGTAAGGTTGTTTTGAAAAGCACACTATAGCAAGGTTGAGTAACCTGACTCCTAATAATCTTTGTTACTCGCGTGTGTTAGTCACTTCCTTAATGACTAGACCCACCATTATTTTTTACTATTTAATCATTTCACTGTGCGTTTTTTATCAAAGCTTTGTTTTCAAACTTTGCATTAACTTTGCATTAAATTTTGCCAATTTTAATGAACAACACTTGTTTGCAATACCATTCGATATCAAGGAATCCCAACAAATGCGGCCAGTCAAGGAATTGAACTCGATAAAGGAAATTTGACTCAGTCAGGGGCAACCAAGTGTGAGGTTTGCCAATCTATTATCCCAAGAGTTGACAAATCAGAGGCAGAATTCTGTAAATTCAAAATATTGGGGAAAATATTCTTGAGATCATCTTATGACTAGTTTTGACTTCAGTAACCCATCAGCAGGGGCAAATTTATTCCCCAGTAATTTCTACTACAGTTTGAGTATCTCGAGTATAACTGAACAGAAACAGCTACGTCAAGATTCAAAAGTTGGAAGATATTGAATCATCTGGTATTTCAAGTCTTCCGTAAAATTCTTTTGATTATTCAAGTTGGAAGATATTGAAGCATCTGGTATTTCAATCCTTCTGTAAAATTCTTTTGATTATTCAAGTTGGAAGATGTTGAAGCATCTGGTATTTCAAGTCTTCCGTAAAATTCTTTTGATTATTCAAGTTGGAAGATATTGAAGCATCTGGTATTTCAATCCTTCCGTAAAATTCTTTTGAATATTCAAGTTGGAAGATATTGAAGTATCTGGTATTTCAATCCTTCTGTAAAATTCTTTTGATTATTCATCCCCTAATCTGGGGCAGTTATGCCGAGATCTCTCCAAGAGTTTGAAGATATTGAAACACCCTGTATGCCAATTCTTCTATAAAATCCTCTTGTAATCGTATAGACAGTCTAGCCTGGGGCAGATAAGATTTGAAGATGGTAGTTATGCCAGTGGAATGCATAATTACTTTGTTAGCTCCCCATCAAGTTGCTACATCAGCTGATTTTGACAAATTCCCAATGGATTTATTTCCCCAATAAAGAAGAAGAACTTTCCCAATATATCCAAAACATTTGTCTAAGCTAGGCTTATGCTTTGGTTTTCACTTTTGAGTACCAGACCCCAGCTCTTTATGCAGGAGTCCCTAGAGAAGTCAGCTGTTAGACGACAGAATTCTTAGTCACTAGAGTTGTTATTGGTCTTTGAATACAATAACTTCGTCATTTTCATCTGATTCTTAGAAGCGGAAAAGTTTTAAGAAAACACAAAGATGAACTAAGTTTTACTCTAGTATCAATATGTTTTATGGAATCAAATTGGTACAGGAAGAGTTAGTAGTACTGTATCTTTGGCTTGGATTTGCCATCTCCAGTGAAAAGAAGATTGCCCCGGTTATCCTTGATGTTTGAGTTTCAGGGTGTTGGCTTATGTTATCCTTTCTTCTTTCCTGTTTTGCGTCGCTCGCGTCGTTTCTAGCATATAGCTAAGCATATGCATCATACCTTAGCATCTTTGCATCCTTGTGCTTTGTTTTGCTTGTGGTCTTTTGTTGGTGTCTGTCATTATTTCCCCAGTGAAGTAAAGACATTCCCGGTTTGCTTTGTTTCGTGCTTGTTCGGTCTTAAACTTTGCGCGCCAGATTTGAATCTTTAAACCTTTTGCTATTCCCCAAGAAGTTTAACATTAAAGATTTTTTAAAACTGTTCTTGTTTGAATCGTGTCAAAGTTGAACTTGGATTTTGTTTGAATCGTGTCAAGCATTGTCTTGTGTTTTAAAACTTGTTCTTGTTTGAATCGTGTCAAACCTGAACAGAGTCTTTGTTCGAATCGTGTCGGACACTGCCTCTTGTTTTAAAACTGTTCTTATTTGAATCGTGTCAAACATGAACTTGGACTTTGTTTGAATCGTGTCAAGCATTGTCTTGTGTTTTTAAACCTGTTCTCGTTTGAATCGTGTCAAACTTGAACTTGGACTTTGTTTGAATCGTGTCAAGCATTGTCTTGTGTTTTAAAACTTGTTCTTGTTTGAATCATGTCAAACTTGAACTTGGACTTTGTTTGAATCGTGTCAAGCACTGTCTTCTTATTTTAAAACCGTTCTTGTTCGAATCGTGTCGGACATTGAACCCTTACCTTGGATTTTGAAAACTTGCTTTAAGCTAAGCTTCTTGGAACAAATTTCTTCAACCTTATAAGACTCCAAGTTGGTGCGCAGGGTTTGTCTCTGTCTTCCTGGCTTTTTTTTAAGATCCCATTTTGAACTCTTCAGTGTAAGATCCCCAGGAAGTCTTCGCTTGGTTGTCTGTCTTTTTTAGGCTGATCCCCGGATCAGGTTTTTCTTTCTGGTTTCATGCCCAGGAAGAGTGTGGGTTTGTTTTGTCCCCAGTAGTCTATCTCCCCGGATCTTTCCCCAGTGAAGATTGTCTGTGGTCTTTTCCCCAGTGTTTCTTTGGAGTCTCCCCGGTGAGTCTCTTGCGTTGGTTAGCCTGTATCCCCAGTGAGCGTTTCTCATGGATACTAACCTTTTTCCTTCCCCAGTGAAGCTGGTCTTTTTGCTTCCTGTTTGTCCTTTGGTGTCTCGTTGTGTCTGCATCTTTGCATCTTCTTGGCATCATGTTTGTTGCATTGCATATGTGCGCATCTGAGGGCAAAATTTTTGGTTATCTGTATTTAAATATCTTTCAGTGTTGATTACATGAGGATCTTCATCTCTCATGTCATCAGGTGAAGATATTTAAATAGGGGCAACTGTTGCACCCCAAATTTTATCCTCATTTTTTTTGCTAGTTGATGTTTTATTTATTTTCTCTATATTTTAATATAGTATTTATTTTAGTGTTTTATTTACTTTTATTTTAATCTAATTTCAATATGGCCTATTTTTATTTTATTTGTATTTAAGTTATTTATTTTTATTAATTTAAATTAATCATAAATTTAATTTAATTTTAAAATTATTAGATTATTTGTTAATCTAGTTTATTTTTCTAATCACTTAATTTAGGTCATCAATTAGTTTTATTATTATTATTGTTATTAATCACATTATTTTTCTTTTTTCCATTTCCATTATTATCTTGTTTGGTCCACTGTGGATATCTTTTGGTGCACAATGGGAGGAGTCACACTTGCTATCAACCAATGAGGATCTAATGTTGGCTTTGACTTTTCAACCCTCGTTCATAGCCAATGGAGAAACGACATCTGGCATACAAAGAAACAAAATCACCCAAAATGTTTCTTCTTCTTCATTCATGTATGCGAGCTTCAGATTGGAAAATTCAAACACCAAGCATATCAAAAATCGTTCAAACTGTTTAAACCTCAAATCCTTGGCACGCTTTTGCTCAATTTGAATCTTCCAAGAAGCCATTCCCTTTTGAGCTCTCTCTGTTTGGTTCAATAAAGTTGGTTCTGAGGATTTGCTAGTTTAAGCATTCACACTGCCACACCTGCGAGATGCTTTTCCTCGATCCCCAACCTTTGCTTCATTTGATACCCCTCCCAATGACATCAAGTAAGGTATTCTGAAGCAATATGTGAAGTGATGAATTAGCTCTGCACACCTGAGGTTTTGCACAACAGGAACAACGGATTAGTCTCCAAGGAGTGTATTGTTTGAATTCAAAAGAGACATTGTAACATTGGTCTCTGCAGCGCACTCTACATGCTTGATGTTTGGACTCACTCAACTCTTTGGTTCAGCCTATAAAAGGAGGATACCTAAACACTTAAACTCATCAACAATTCTCCTCACAAACACTTTTTTCAAGCTTCATTTGAATTGAGGAAGTGAGTTTCTAAGTGGCTGTGGAAGTGTTCTGTACGCTCAAAGCATTTGGCAAAGCTTCTGTTTGGTATTTTTTCCCTTTTTCTTTCTCATTTTATCATAGTCATCTTTTTTTGTTCATTGTTCATGTATAATATATTGAATCCTTTTTGATGTGTGCTTTGATTCTATTTGCTATGATGCTATTATAAATTTTCATGCTATTCATGATCACTTATCGTGCTACAAAGTTTATGGTTTTGTTTTTTTTTTCAGAATATAACATTTTCATGTGTAAGAATGTAGTTTGCTGCTAATGGTTTTGAACTTTCATGAGTTTGTTGTGTGGCTACCTTTATTGAGTTCATCTCACTGATTAAGATCGTGAAATATTGCTTTGCTTACGTTCCTGATCATACCTCATATAACTTATCTATAGGTTAGATCCATGGTTGTTTATTGTTTTGGAACTGGGTACTTATGTGGTTGTATTTTGTTCCAAGTTGTCTCTTTTTACCTCTTTCTTGTATGCTATACCCTTGATGATTCCCCTAGCCAGAGATCTCTGTCCTGTTTCCTTTGTTGAACTTTTGAAATGTCATGGTTATTGTTTGTTTGGCATATGCTACTTAGAGGTCCACTTATTTATTTTGATAGATTCATAATTTATTTTCTCTTGTTGATAATTTACTTGATGGAGTTTGTAACTTATATCTGAGTTTTAAGTTTGGTTTTGATAATAAACATATTCTGCTGTCATATATGTATGCCTCTCATTTGCTATGTTTAACTCTGGTATATCCTGCCTGCGTCCTGCTAACTGTGCTACCAGGTTGTGTTGAAATCTATTCATATTTTTGAATGTTTGTACCCTCTATTTAAGTATATGCCCTGTTCTTGCCTAGGATAGAGAGTCTTGTTTTGTATGTCCTTAGACCATAAGAATTTCTTGAAGCTTGGCTGCTTGCTGGTATCAACATGACAAGAGTTTAGCTTTTGACCATGATTGTGTGTTATTTCCTTGCTTAACTGCCATGCTCTTTAAAATAAGTCTACTTTTCCTGTCAGAATCTATATTCCATAATGGTCATGTGTAGTTGAATACCACAAACCTATGTCTGTTACCTTTTAAAGATTAAGATAATCATGTTTTGCTTCTTTGATGTTCAGTATGTGTAAGATTTACATGATATGCCACATTCTTATAGGCTCATTGCTGTCTTATACCTGTTGCAATAGTTGTAGGGAAATGGTTGGCAATCCTTCCTTATTTATCTGGTTTGTGTATTTGTCTAACTTAGGAGTTGTTAAGTTGAGAACTGATATCCCTATCCTGTTTCTTTGTATGTTCATAACTTCCAAACTTTGTTTTTGTGGATTCTTAATGTATGCTTCATTATTCATCTTAAGTTGAGAAATGACATCACTATACACTTTAGTGTATACCAAAAGTTTAACCTTGCTTAAATCAACTTCTGAACCAATGAATTGATACCTTGTTTACAAACCCTTTGTTGTTTTTTTGAGAACATGAAGTCTGTTCCAATACCACTTGGTTGTATAATACTTATGACTTAGTTGAATTTTGTGCACTATGTCTGGTTCTATTTTGTTGAATGGATGTTAGATATTACATTTAGAAATGCAGATTAGGCTAAACATTGGTTGTGGTGTTGTTTGCAATTTTTGTTTTACATCATGCCCTGATTTTTGACTATGCTTAGCTGCCTATGCTTACTAACTTCTAATCCCATGTCTCTCTTGCTCTTAAGCTTGTTAAATGATGTGTCATGTTTGGTTTTTTCTTGGTTTGGCCGAGTCAGTTCATTTTTGTCATATTATGGTGTGCTTCTTTCATGGTCTGTGTTCATATTAGCAAGAATTCCTGGTTTAGAATTCTATATCTTTCCTATGATTGACAGTTGATATTCATATTCATCATTATGTTTCTCATAGGTCATCTGTTAGCATTCAACTTGAGCATATTGCATTAGCTGTTAACATGATGTAGTGCTATTCATTTTTTTCTTAATGTGACTAGGAGCCATCACTTAGTATCTACCACTATTCTTGTCTCTTTGTGATGCCTTCATGTTTGAGCCTTGAATATGCTTATAAATGGACTGCCTTGCATGTGCTGATGTTTTTTTATCGTACCTGTTCTGAATATGAGGTGTGACTGTGCCACAGCTGTGAGAGAATGTCACTTGATACTCTTATTTGTTCCACGCTGTTGTGTCCATATACATATATCTTACCCTTGTTATATCATGTTCACCTGTTGTCAAATTCATGAGTTTTGCTTAGATTGAGCATGAAGGGTTTATTAGATTTCTGTGAGTATGTTATATTCTACCATGTTGCAGCTAAACCTTTGAGTGTTTTAGGTTTGACCGATTGCCAACTGATCTAAGGTTATCTATGTTCTTCATTTTAGTTTCGAACATTTGATTTCCAACATCTTTTATTCAGGTTGTGATCTTTACCTATGAGAGTTTGTGGTTTATTATTGTTCTATGTTTTGAGTACTTCAAATTTGAGTTTTATTTCATAAAATTTGGTTAAGATTTAGAGAAGTTTTATTTCCTTGAAGTTTGATGGTTGAAACTGATGTATGTTGAACCAGGGTTGTGCTGTTGAGTATTTGGTTTATTTTTTTTTTAATTCACGCGCGAAGGTTCACTTATATATTTATGGAAGTAGTTTAATGAGCGGACGTATAGCCACCCCAGTGGCAGCACCTTCGCTCTTAAGAGCCAGGAAAACCATTGAGACTGGGGTTCGAATCCCCCTCGCCCCAGTCTCTGGTTTTTTCCATTTTTTCCACTCGCCTCTTGTTATCTCTATGGGCCTGCGCGTCCTCTGCTTTTTTACACCACCCTTTCTGGTCCAAAACCACATTCCCTTGTTTTTTAATTGACCATGAATTGCTCCTACACCCCCCTGGTTACTAAACCAAATTTATTTATTTAAATTCTTTTATAAACTTCCAATTTATTCTTCTTTAATTAAAATCTTTTCTTTTTTTAAGCTTGTTAAAATCTTCAAAAATATCTTATTATATTATAAAACTCCAAGATATGTTATTTAATTTTATTTCTTAAATGATTATTTAAGTGAAATTAGTATCATGTGAGTTTTATTTTTATTCTAATTAAATGTTTAGACTTTTATTCATAAGCCTTCCTTGATAATTCTAATTCAATAATTTAATGTTTGAATTAGTTTATCTTGTTATATGATCATTAATTTGTGATTATCATCATTTAACCTTGAATATTATTCTTGTTTTAATGTTATGTCTAACCATGCTTTGACTTTATAATTGCTTGTGTGGCATATTTCTCAAGTTTAATTTGTACACTTGATCTTTGTAATATTTATCTCATGTTTATGCCCTATTTATCATGAATCATCTTTTGTTATTATCTTATCATTATCATCTCTTATCATTTATCATCATACCATTTATCTTATCTGTTAATTCTCCCCCACGTTCCAAAGGAAGGTGAACTAAGTTGACTCCTAAGTCATTAGCCCCCATCTTACCTTAGTAGCCGCATAAGAGCTTACCTTTATTTCTTGGCCTCATGAGAGCCATGAAATCATAACTAGCCTTAGGAGAGAGTTCCTAAACTCTTGGTGATATTTCATCCTAATGAATACTCACTTTCCCTATTGACTAAAACTTCAACATAGGACCATTATAACTTAGATTTAGAGAGTTCTTGAACTCTAGAATGAGCTTGTACTCATTCTCCCCTGTGAACTTTGACCATAGTCAAAAGTTCATTACTTAGTAGAACTATGCATACTCTGATTCTATTCCCGAGGATACGTAGGCGCAAGGTGCGATGCCTTGTCGTGTATACTTATATACTAACCCCTAGGGTTTCAAACCTTTAGCATAGAACCTTTAGCAAACATAAGATAACATTAAAACAAGAGGTTCCCGTAGAGTACTACGGACGTTTAGGGTGCTAATATCTTCCCTAGACGTAACCAACCCCCGAACCTTAGATCTCTCTTCTTTAGGTTTTCCTAACGATCTTGAACCTTTCCTTTGGATAAATCAAAGTCGGTTGTAAAAGAAATATGATGCAAGTTAACTAATAGCTTGTTATTCGATATTCACCGCAACAGGTTGTTGTCTGCAACTAAACATAATTTCATGTATATTATGTTTGTCTATTATTTGTGACTAAATATGATGTTGTTTCTGTTAGGGATGGCAACGGGTCGGGTCGGGTGCGGGTTTCACACTACCCGAAATCACCACCCGACCCCGAACCCAAAGGCTATTCGGGTGGCAAAATAACACCCACGCCCACACCCGTTGGGTTCAGGTTTTTTGACCCAAACCCGAACTCGTATATATATATATATATATATATATATATATATATATATATATATATATATATATATATATATAAATATATAGCGGGTGTGGTTTCGGGTTTTGGGCACGAGTTTTACACTACCCAAACCCGCACCCGAAATATCGGGTGGCACCCGAACCCGAACCCGAACCCAGTCAACTCGGGTTTTCATCCGTTGACCCGGGTTCGGGTTCGGGTGGGCCTCGCGGGTTTGGGTCTGCCTGTCATCCCTAGTTTCTGTCATGAATTTGGTTTTATTAATTTATTACAACTTTATCTTCAAATGGGTTTTTTATTTTCATTTTGGTTATCAATGCGCTGAAATTCTTTATAGTTTAATGATGTTGTTACTAAATAAATTTATAGGAAAAAATTATGAAACAAATTTTATGGAGTTAAGATAATTAAAATAATTTAGTTTTATATTAAGTTAAATTTCATATGAATTTATTGAAAGAAAATGAAAGTATTATGATATAGTGTAATTGAGTATTGTGTATTTATGTCATTTAAATATATTTTTTTTAAAAAGAGTTACAAATGTAAAATAAGGTGTTCATTCTACCTACCTACCTGGCATCATGTTTATTGTCATATTGTTTTACTTCTTGATCTACTTAAGTTTTAATATACCATTAATTGCGGTAAAATGTTACTTGACAACTATTTATTCTCAAATAAAAGACAAACCTTCTTGGCAAATATCTAAAAACATGGAAAAGGATCTTTATGTGTCGGGAGAAAAAGCCCAAACTTACAGAATTATTGATATATTAGCGGATTCTTTGTAAATACAAAATTTACATAAAATATTTCTTTCCTATTTATTCCTAATAAATATATAATTTGATCATAATAAATAAGTAATGTGATTTCCAAATATTGTTGTCCTATTTATAAGGAATAAATACAGGATTTGATTTCAAAATAGTTTTTCCTAATAAATACATGTTATTCCTAATAAATACATGATTTTATTTCAAAATATTTCTAACCGTCCTTTTTATTAAGAATATTTATGTCCTTCCTATTTATTCCTACTAGTTTTGTCCTTCTAATTTATTTCTAAAACGTACATGATTGGATCCTAATAAATACATGATTTGATGTTCTAAATCGTCTTAACAACCAGCTCATTATGTATATGACTCGCCATCCCATGAGACACCCAATTCAGATTGTAATAAAATCTCTCGCTCTTCAGAAATGCCCTTAACCCCGAGGAACATGTACTAGGATGTAGGTGTGATTCGTTAAAATCTTATACTCCAAATTTGGACCATATATATATATATATATATATATATATATATATATATATATATATAATACATATCATATGAGAATGTTATTTTTATATAAAAATGTGAAAATGAATCTGAATCATTAGATTTTAAAATAAATAGTGGAAATTATGTGTGATTTTTATTTTTCTATCTCTTCCATTATTAAAATAAATGATGGAGAAGAGAAAAAAAAACTATCACGTAATCTCTACCATTTATTTTAAAATCTAATAGTTCAAATTTTTTTATCATGTTCTCACATAAAAATAACATTCTAATATGATTCTGATTGAAATTCTATTTGAAATAAAGATAAATTATGCTCTAAATTTAACAATAAAGGATTAAGTGCTCAACTCCCAACCTAATCTTCATACTTAAATATTGTTATTGTATAGTTAGATTTTATTGTGAAAAATCTATTACTAGATATTTCATGGATAGAGTTCACAAGTGTGAACGGTACAATTTCACAATAATATTGATTGAATAAGATTCAATGAAGGAAGGGGCTTCGATGTGAGGACCTCACTGTTGAACAAATAATCATACTATCATAGAATTGATGGAATCCATCATTTCTATGTTTATTTCTATTTTATTTACTATTTTTTTAAATAACTAGTATTAATAGAAATATTATTTAGAGTTCAAATGCTTATACTTAAAAACAAAAGGGGGGTGTGGAATAATGGTTGGAAATGTTATAATAGCAAAAGTCATCGGAATTTTTATTTGATACATTGGAAGAATTTATGTTGTTAGTAATAGATTATAAAGGATGAAAGAATAATTGAAAAAAATAATCAAATATTCATTCATCAAAGTCTTATTTATCAATGATCAAAATTAAACTAGAACTATTGCTCGAAAATGGAGGACAATAACTCATTTATTTACATCAATTTTTCGCGGAGCTTATTCAAAACTTACTCAAACTATTTCGCAACATAGAATAAAAGCTTTGGTTTCCTCTTAGTGGGATATAGATAAGAAAAAAAGGGATTTTTGTATTTTGTAGATCAATCAAATAAATGCAATAATTGCGCGGAATAAAAAAAAATACTATAGCTATAGTAATTTAATGTATAATATATACAAAAATCAATTGCTTTTTAATCGTAAAATAATTGCAAAAATAACTATATTACAGGGAGAATTATCTTCTTATGATTGGCAATGATATCATTAAAATATAAAAATTCTCCAGAGACAACTCCGAGAAGGTGGTAGAATAAAAGAGACTTGTATGATAAAATATAACTCATAAGAATTATAAACATTAATAATCAACCACGCCCAAAATAAAAATTCTTCTTTTCTTCATCTATTATCGTTTTTTCAGAACAAAACAACCTTAATAGAATTGTCAAATTTTTCGAAAAAGAAAAATACCAATGTGCATAAACTTTAAGTTTAGATTCACTTAATTGAAGTAACAACTCTTATTTTTAAGAAAATGAGTAATAGTTCTAGTAATCATCTCACTTTTTAATTGTTTTTTGTATTATTAATAAAAGGTGATGAATATACAAAAGATAACAGAGATAAAATATAAGTTTGTTTGATAGCAATTGTAATCAATCGTCGTTTAAGGTCAATTTATTCACACGTCTAGATAAATATTTTCTTTGTAAAGTGATAAATTCTAAAGTAAACTAAAGTTTTTATAATCAATTTGATCCCCATATTGGATTAGGGATTGATTGATTCGATTTAACAAAAAAAGTTGCTTATGCGGTTTATCTATTCTTATACAGAAAATCTCGTTAGTTATAAAAAAGAATTTGTTTTAGTTATATTCTATTTTTAGATATATTTGTTATATAAGAAAATAAATGCTATAGCATATGTATATAATTTGTTTAAATACCATTTTTCATCCCTTATATTGTATTCGGAGTTTAGTTTGGTCCCTTATTTTTCACTACGCCAAACAAGACATTAGACAGCGCTTTGTTAGGCTTTAGACAGCGCTTTTTAAAGCGCTGTCTAATGTATGCTTATAATTTTAGATATCAATTTTTCTATACCTTTAGAGGGCGCTTTTTAGGAAAAGCGCTTTCGTTTGTGAACTATAGACAACGCTTTTCCTAGAAAGCGCTGTCTTTTCTCTACGTATAATTTTAATGATTTTTTTAAAAAATCTCATTTTAACCATTTTTTTTATATAGAAACCTGTATAGTTCAAGCCATTTCAATAAACCTGTATATTTCACATTTCCATTAACAATTTCTAGTATGGTTCATTAACCATTTCTACTAATCCCATAAATCAAATAAACCACATAAACCATTTCCATTATAATTCAAGTTATTTACATTAACTATTCACAAAACTATACAATTACAATCCAAAACCACATAAAGGGCATAAACCATTCACAAAACTATACAATCCCATAAAATAAACCATTCACAAAACTATACATTCACATAATCCCATAATCCTATACCTTATATAGGATTCTTTTTTAAATAAGGTATTCGCACAATTCCTCCTTAATTTCTTGCAATTTATCTTTCGTGTAATGAGAACATGCATATTCATCAAAGTACTACATAACAAAACAAAATATGCATGATTTAGTTAAAAATAATAAATTATATGACATATCCGATAAATATTAAAATAAATCTTAAGTTATAAATCCATGCATACCGTAATAGGAATCTCTAATCGATCCATTTGAAGGATTTCTCTCATAAACCTCAAAACGAAATACCCGCAGTCTGTGCCATTACGCTGACGAGGGCACTACACATAGACAAACAAATAAGAATTAATATATAGTTGTTTTGTGTTATCAAGTAGCATCACTAATAAGCAACATTGTGAAAATTAATATACCTCCACTTTGACCCATGTAACGTTGGTTGCTTTAGCCCGTGCTACTCGAGATTCTCTTTGTGCTCGGTATACGAGTATTTCTCTATAAAAGAAAAACCTAAATTTAGAACAATCTCACAGAAATAATTAAATATACAAATACACACGAATATTTCGAACAATCTCACTTACGTATCAACCACATCCTTCATATCCTGATATGTTGACCAATCAGTATCCAATGAATTCAGATAATAGACCACTTCTCTTGTAGGATTAATGGCAACGAACAACCAGTGTCCACTGTAAAATATAACAAAAGTTTAGATGGATAATTTCTACGCAAAAGATACAAATTAAAGATTAGAATGAAATTAGAATGAAAATCTTACCCGTTTCCAGTATTATACGGTAAAAGAAACAAACTTTCTGTCTTGTTGGCCATAAATCTCTCAGTTAAGTGGTCTCTTACTGAAAGTGCATTCATACCAATTGCCGGTGCATTGACAAGGGTGCAAGAGAAGAAACGGAATCTGTTTGACAATTTCGTCCCCCGCATCAATTTTTCATACAAGCACCTTAAATAAAAACATAATAAAAACATAATAAACATTAGACTATTTTCATTGAAATGTGTAAATAAATTGTTCAACTAAACAAATAATAGATTGATCGGAGTACCAGATGTATGAATACATAACACCGATGCCTAATTCAATATGCTTGAAAATCTGCTCCATGTCCTCTCTTCCGATTATCTCGGAATGAGGAAAACCAAAAACACCTTCGTCCATGTCTATTTGACGAATAGCACTATCCATCAAATCTGACATTGCCATAAGTGTTTCTAGACATGACTGAAAGCGAGGAGGAGCTCTTTTTTCCTGCACGGTCCTAGTAGGAGCTTTTTTCTTGCTGGCCTGTTGTGAAGCTTGAGCAGGAACCTAACAATCATATAAGTTAGGTAAAGTAGAAAATCATGAAACTTTTGAATTCGGATAATAGAATAACACTTAAAATGTACCTCTCTTTGTGATGCAACAAACTCGTTTTGCCGCAAAACCCCTTTATTCTTAGCTGCAGGTTTTGTAGGAGTCTAACATTACCATGTAAAAAAATGTAAGTAATGGTTCAGAATGATTTTCATAATCGTTCAGATTTGACATTTGAATACTAAGATATTCGTAATGGTTTTCAACATACCTCATCATCTATGGAAATGAGGTCTAACGGCCATGCAACAAACGAACCTATTGCATCTCGCAACAATGTAACCTCTGAAACCGAGTCAGGTATGGGTAGTACCGCATCCGTATCTAAAGTGATATCAACCGACACTTTCAGATGTCCATTAGGGAGCGGTTGATGGTGAAGTAACTCTCCCACATGGTTATGCACTTTTTCCTTGCCAACCATGCGATAAGTCGGTAACGACAAATACAGCTGGCAAGATGAAATGCCCTGAAGCAATAATAAATATGTAACTGTTAATGTGTATAAATGTCAATTAAAATAAATGTGTTAATTTAATTAAAATAAATATGTGCTAATTATCTCGGGAATTTTATTTTGACAATTGATACTAGCTTTGTCACTAGTATCTTTCAAACCGGAACCGCGCTTTTCCGCCTCATGTCTCTCTTTATCCTTTTGCAATTCACGGACTTGCGCCTTTAGTTCCTCCAATGATTGCATGACTTCTTGGTTACTGAGATTTTTTCTCTTTGGATACAAGGAAGATGGAGTCACACCAAATCCTTTACCTCTCACCCGGCCGGAATACTCAGGAATATTTAGTACTCGACTAAGAATGCTCCTGCAATCCTCCTCGCTTGTGGTTAAGGATTTAGATAGAGTCTCCTGAAATTCATTGACATATCGAAAATTATTAGTGGTGATTACAAATTAATTATATTTTAATAAAATTTCGATTAAATTAAAGACATAATGTTATACTTACACATTCGTCATAAACATGCTGAACATCTTCCCTAACAACTCCATCCTTACCCACACGAGCTTCCTTCCACAAAACATGTACCGGAAGTGATGATTCTTCACTTTTTATCTCTTCTAACTACACATTTAGTTAAATAATAAATTCATCAAGTATAACACAATAATACAATTAATAAAATCATAGCATTAATATATACTTACCAATTTTTACTGTAACCGTGCATATCCCAAACGCCCTTTTCTGTATGGATACGCGGGTTTTGATGCTCTTTGGCGATTAATGGCACTCAAATCCTGGATAAACAAGTTTAAATCATATCAAAACAAACTAATGCAACAAGTATATAATACAATTAATAGACATGACAAGATAACATTACATTGAATTTTTCGGTTTTCCGTTTGGCTACAAACGTGCTCCATTCTTCGGGTTCAATCACGTCCACATACAACTGTGGAAGTTCTGCTTCAACAAAATTTTTATCCGCATCCCTAAGATATTTGTTTGATAATAAGGCTCGGAACCCTCTGTGTCTCTTTCTGGCCAACTGAAGACAATATTTTTTCCGGCTTTCATCAATATTAAAAGACCTCTACAAAAAAACATACACATATAAACATAAAGTGTGTTAGTATAAGTAAATTAAAGACTTATCTTATCTTATAAACATATAAACATAAAGTGTGTTAGTATAAGTAAATTAAAGTACCTGTATCTCAGTCCATATCTTATCTTTACCAGCTTTCAACAATCGATTCCTCCAATTATCACTGGTAATTGGAATGTGCTGACGGACAAGTGAACCAATGTATGAAGACAACATTGAACCGTTAGGCTCAATTAGTTGGTTCTCAGCACTCCAATATACATCAAATTTGATCCCTTTATCTCTAGCACGGATGATGAACTTCATAATAGTTATTCCTCGTTTTATTTCACTTTCTACATTCGAAGCTTCATTCTGAGCTTCATGTGTCTCGTGTGTGTCTTCCTGGTCACTAGCCATTTTACCTGTAAGAAAGAAAAAAATAAAAATTAAATGACAAATATAAAAATCCATAATCCATAATCCATTGAATGATATAAGCTATATATAACATGACAACTAATTAATAGTATTGAATGATATAAGCTATAATTTTATAACTAGTACCTTTTTCACTAACGTCTCTTTCTTTTCTTGGTTGGAATATGTTCTACCCGTCTCTTAACAACACGGACGGTTGGATTGATCCAAATACCCTCATTATGATCATTTCTTGTATATGATTCATTTGCTATAATATTTTCATCTTGATCATTTCTAGTAAATGATTCAATATCAACATAAATATCACCTTGATCTCCAATGTTTTCATCAATTACTTTTTTAGATAAAAGCACTATAGACCATTTTGTACTTGTCGGATCAGTGACATAGAACACTTGTTTAGCTTGAGAGGCTAGAATAAAAGGCTCATCTTTATACCCCACCCTATTAATATCCACTTGCAAAAATCCTGACTTATCCATTCGTACGCCATTATTATTTTCAACCCACTTGCAACGAAATATAGGAATCAGAAACTTCTCATAATCAAACACCCAAATGCGCTCGATAACCCCAAAATATGACAGATTTGCAAATTTGGGGTTTAAATCTTTCACACTTGAAATGTGCATTGCTTCAGCTACCATGGTGACACCACTATTTTGCATAGTACTTTTATCATCTTGTTCTTTGGTATAAAATGTGTATCCATTAATTGCGTATGCGCTATAAGAAAACACAACCAAACTTGGACCATATGCTAAATATCTCAACCTTTCTGTTATTGAAGCGGGATCTGAATAATACTTTGAATAAATATGATCCTTAAACCAAGGTATGAAACTTCGATTGTGCTCTCGTACTATCTAATTCTCATTTCTATTTGGATTTAAACCTCAGAGAACATCCTTGTGCATTTCAACATACGGCTCAACCTCATTCTCATTGTGCAGAACATACAAATGCACTTGATCCCGTTCGACCCTTGATACTGTCACAACTTCATTTCCAATTAACTTTTTTCCTTCTTTTTTTTCGACAATATGAGATTTGGGGAGTCCAATTGATTGTACATTGGACAGATATTCAGTACAAAACTCAATCGCTTCTTCAACGATGTATCGTTCGGCAATACAACCCTCTGGTCGACTTCGGTTTTTCACATACCCTTTTAATATTTTCATATAATGTTCAGTAAGGTACATCCATCTCATATAAGCCGGTCCACACAATTGTGTCTCTTTCACCAGATGAACAACTAGATGAACCATTATGTCAAAAAACGAGGGAGGAAAAATCATTTCAAGATCACACAAAGTAATAACTATTTCTTTTTTCAATGTTGGTAAGATCGCAGGATCGATCACCTTACTGCAAATTGAGTTGAAGAAAAAACACAATTTAGTTATTGCGCTTCTTACTTTTTCTAGCAGAATAGAACGTATACCTATTGGTAGAAAATGTTCCATTATAACATGGCAGTCATGCGTGTTTAAACTCTTTAACTTGAGGTATTTCATAGACACAAGTCTTCTAATATCTGAAGAGTATCCTTCTGGAACTTTAACTTCACTTAGAAATTTACACAATCTTTTTTCTCCTTTCTAGAAAGAGTATACGCAGTAGGTGGTAGATATGTTCGTTTTCCTTTCTTCAATGGTCCTAATTCAGTTCTTATCCCCATCGCTATCAAGTCCTTTCTTGCTTTAAGGCCATCCTTAGACTTTCCTTGTATATTGAGTAACGTACCAATAACATTGTCAAATACATTTTTTTCAATATGCATAACATCGAGAAAATGTCCTACATACAACGACTTCTAATATGGCAGTTCAAAAAAAATTGACCTCTTCTTCCACCCACTCTTGACAAGTGTATGTGCAAAAGGCTTTCCAAACTGAGTACTCACATCTTTCACCTTTTCAAAAATTTTATCACCTGTCAATATAGTTGGAGCTCTACCATGTTCTGGCTCTCCATTGAATGCTTTTCTCCACCCACGATAGTGATGATTAGAATTTAAGAATCTACGATGACCGAGAAATACATTCTTCTGACCAAACTCCAATGGCGTCCAATCTATTTTATCTTCACAAATAGGACACACACATTGACCTTTTATGTTGTACACTGATAGATTTCTGTATGCTGGAAAATCATTAATTGTGCCAAACAACATCGTCCTCAAGTTGAAACTTTCTTTCCTATACCCATCATAAACCTCCACACCGTTCTCCCACAAAAACTTTAAATCTTCGATTAAGGGTGCCAAGTATACGTCTATGTCATTCCCTGGTTGTCTAGGCCCAAAAATTAACATAGATAACATCATGTACTTACGCTTCATACATAGCCATGGAGGTAGGTTATAAATCATTATGATCATAGGCCAAGTGCTATGTGAGATACTTTGAAGACCGTGTGAGTTCATTCCATCAGTAGATAATGCCAAGCGAAGGTTTCTTGCTTCTTTTCCAAATTCAGGATAATCATCATCAATTTTCATCCACTGTGGTGAATCTGCCGGATGTCAAAACTTTCCATCAATAATTCTTTCATCTGCATGCCAAGTCAAGTGTCTTGAATCGGTCTCACTACGAAACATGCGTCTAAATCTCGGAATTATAGGAAAATACCATAAGAATTTTGCTGGAGACAACTTTTCCTTATATCGAGAGACACCGCATTTAGGACACTCATTTAATGATGCCTACTCATTTCGAAACAAAACGCAATCGTTTGGACAGGCATGTATCTTATCATAGCTCATGCCAATAGAGCACAACATCTTTTTGGCCTCATATGTTCGATTGGGAAGAACATTATCCTCTGGAAGCATATCTTTCATAAGGGCCAATAACTCTATGAAACTTTTATCCGACCATCCATTGCCCGCCTTTAAGTTGTACAACTTTAATACCGCAGACAATCTTGTGAATTTGGTGCAACCATTATATAACGGTTTCTCTGCATCGCTTACCAACCTCTCAAACATTTTGGGACAATCCTTAAGATCTTCTTCAAGTGCTTCTGCAATCTCTTCGACTCGATCAGAATCGTATATATCTGTGCCATTGTCGTTTGAAGCATAGGTCATATTATCCCCCGGTTCAACATTCCTGTTAATTTTCTCACCATGCAAATTCCAACATGTATAACTTCTATCAATTCCACTCCTCATTAAATGCGATGCCAACTGAACCGCGTCAACCCGACTCCTAAAACAACAACCCAAGCAAGGACATCTCATTCGACTGGGGTCTTTGGCATGCACAACAGTAAACTTAACGAATTCTGATACCCCATTCTCGTACTCTTTCGACAATCGACTTGAAGACATCCATTTCTAATCCATAGTTATACTAATTAAACTAAACAAAAACAAAAATAAAAAATATTTACCTGTAGGGAAACGATCCAACTTTCACACTTTGATCACAAGTAACCCCTATATATAGCAAATTCAATAAGTTAGTAACTCCATCATATCAGTTCATTCAAAACACTACTAATTATAGTGGCGAGAGAGAACAACTAATTACCTTTAGAGATGTAAACAACTTCTAGACCCACATAGTGTCCAGATAGGTTAGAATTACCAAGACCCCCCTGTACACGTATCATAAAATGAAATATCATTAATTGACCAATTATGAGTCATAACTTGATAAGTGGCAACATGTAATCACAAACAAGCAACAATTAGAGGTAAACACCTACATAGTGGCCTCAAAAGTAAGTACTCTTTCTCAATATATATAGTTAGTCACTATATAATAGCAATGTTGTGATTGGTTATGGCCATATATTTATGTTACAGGAACTTAACTTGGATGGTTTCATATACCTTAACTAATTCACCATTTATTCTTTTTTCTATATAACCTACCAACTTCTAATTTCAAGCTAATGTCATAACAGTCCAATTCATCAACAACAAACTCTTTAGTGTTTTATCAAACTAACTATAACTAGTTTCACAATAAAAGAAAATTTTAACATTAACAAATTTCTAAAAGAAACTAACTATAACAAATTTTAACATAACAAACTTCTATAACTATAACTACTAACTTCTATAACTATAACTACTAACTTCTGTGAAGAAACTAACTAACTTCTATAAGAAAATTTTAACATAACAAATTTCTAAAAGAAACTAACTATAGAAAATTTTAACATAACAAATTTCTATAACTATAACTACTAACTTCTAAAAGAAACTTTTAACTAATTTCTAACAATTCAACATCAAACTAACTTTCACAATAATACATTAACATAACAATTAGCTTACTAATCATCTCAAATTTCACTAGTAGCTCTAACATCAGTCCATAACAGTTTGGCCTACACATTGAAATTCCCCAACTCTCACAATTCAACAAACCTACACCATTTATGCTATACATAAATAATAAAGTTTTTATTTCACAAACAATATATCAGAAGATAACAGAAGCAACAGAAGCAACAACAATAACATCCTGATACATTTATTCTAACATTCATTCTGAACGGCAACAACAACAGCAACAGAACGATAAAAAAACTGAACGGCAACATTTATGCTATTTCATCTTGATACATTTATATAAAACATTCATTCTGATAAAAAAAATAGCAGAAGCAACAACAACAGCAACAGAACGACAACAACAACAACAACAACAGAACGACGGCAATGCTGACGGCAAGAATGAACAGCAACAACAACAACGACGGCAAGAACAATGTATGAAGCAAGAACAACAACAACAACGTACCTGTTCTTTTCATTTTCGTCTTCTCCTTCACGAATGCAAGAATGAACGATGGTAACGGTGACGACAACGGTTTCAGAACGACGGCTACGGTGACGGAAAAGGTTTCAGAACGACGGCAATGAAAGCAAGGGTTTTAGAAAGCATGCAAGAACGATTGAACGCAAGGGTTTCAGCAGAAAGAAACAATCGAGAGCAAAAAATGAAAAGAAGTTTCTGAAAATGATATGAAATGTGTTTTATATTTTAATTCATAAATGACCTTAGAGGCCGCTTTTCAAAAAGCGCTTTCTTAAGTGCTACCTATAAGAGCGCTTTCCTTAGAAAGCGCTTTCTAAAGTGAGGAGAATTTAAGACCTATAGCAGCACTTTCTGAAAGCGCATTCTAAGGTTAACCTATAAGAGCGATTTTTTAAAGCGCTTTCTAAGGTAAAACCTATAGCAGCGCTTTTCAAAAAGCGCTTTCTAAGGTGGCTTCCATTTAGGGCATTTAACAGCGCTTTCTAAAGGCTGTCTTTTACAGCGCTTTTTTTTAGCGAAATTTTTTAAAGACCTATAGCAGCGCTTTGTCCAAAAAGCGCTGTCTTTGTGCGATGTGAAAAGCCAATTTTGGCGTAGTGTTTTAAAAAGATTATTTTGGTTCCTCAACTTTAAAAACTGTTCTTTTCATCTATTCTCTTAGTCAATGTCAATGGATAGACTATGTGGCGCTGACGTAGCTTAGACCAATATATATAGTATTTACGTAATTAAGTTTTATATTATCTATAATATAAGAAAAGTAGATGCTCTAGAAAATTCTTCTTTGTCCCTTTCCCTTTTTTTGCCACGTACATCTCTAATTTAGGGGTAATTTTGGTCCAAAATTTACTTTATGCAACTAATGATGTCACATTGTTGTAATCCAAGTACATAGTTATTGCATTAAGCATTTGTTGGTTCTATTTGATTCAAATAATGATGTCATTTGGTTCTATTTCAATTATTTTATTTCTAAAATTTAACTCAGTTCTGAATTTTCTCTTTCTTCTCTCCATCGTGTTGCTTTCTTTATGCCTGTTTTGACACACACACACACACACTCTCTCTCTCTCTCTCTCTCTCTCTCTCTCTCTCTCTCCGCCTTCTCTCTCTTTCTTCCTTCTTCTTCTTCTTCTTCTTCTTCTTCTTTTTCCTCTTCTTCTTCCTTCTTCGTCTTTTTCTTCCTTCTTCCTCTGTTATCAAAAATATCGGTTTCAAAACCCTAACCGAAGTGATTCCAGTTTTTTTGTTCTGTATTGATTTGTATAGATCTATGTCTAACGTTTTGATTTTTAGGTTTTTCGTAATAGCCCTGCATGTGGGTTATGCTCTAGATGTTGCATGGTAAGTTAGCTTACCCCGATTGGATGCAAGATTTTACCTTGAACAATATAGTGGTAAAAATGATGTGTGAAAATTGTAGTATGTATTGGGTTTTAAGAAGATGTTGATTATAAATCACTGATTTTAGTTTTTATATACAAGATGATATTTTCTCTTCTTTAGATCTGCCTCTAACATTTTGATTTTAAGGTTTTTTGTTCTATCTTCTTGCGTTTTTTCCTATTCGGATCTGTGGTTTTGGATTTTTTTGTTTTCAGATTTCAGATGGTGGTTATTCATCGATATGTTTACATTTATGTTTCTTGCTCTGAGATATTTTTCAAAAACCGAACAATGTTGGCGGCGAGTTAAGAGCCTATGAGTTGTGAGAGGGAGAAGAAATAAGCACTTTTGAGAAGAAATAAGAGCGTATACTCCTATGAACAGAAAAGGATGGGAAATCCATCATTAGGTTTAGGAATTTCATTTCTTCTAGCAAATATGTGTCTCTTTTTGAATGCAAGTTAATAATATATTCATACAGCTTCTGTTACTGTGAGTGTGGCTATCGTTGTTGTAAATATTCATACAACCATTGTAGGTGTAGCAGCATATGATAATTTCAAGTTGGAAAAGGAATCTTCTCGATAGCCGTCAGATGCTCCCGCGGCTGATGAAGCTACCCAAGAGTAAGAGTCTTGGACTTTAATAAGTAGATAGTTGCAGTCTGAATTACTCAACGCATGCATATATAAGTTTGAACCAGTTGCTCTTAATTGTGTTTGTTTTAAAACGAGATTTTACTTATTTAAAGTTTGGTTGATATAGAGAACTTGGTATTGAAATCGTGCCCTATAGGCCTCTTGGTTGTGGTTTTTTTGGTGGCTAAGGTGTTTTGGAAAATGTGTCATCAATTAGAAACCTTGTATTGTATTTTAACACATAAATTTAATGTGATTTTCTGTTGTTTGTTGTGGAAGTATTAATACATGTGCAAAATCTTATTCATGGGATATCCTTCATATATGTTTTTCTCACATGGATGATATTTTAAATTCTTCTTTAAAAATAAGTCTCTTTATTTTGTTAAAGGTGTATGTTTATTTCGTTTATCAGACATCTTATCCTCGCTTCCAAGCAGAGAACTTGGAGAAGAACAAAAACATTTATGATAGGGATACAGCTGGATATGATATGGTTTTTGGATGGGATACGGGTCTGATTCCAAATGCATGTTCAGATTCTTCTGGCACTGGGTCTATTTCTAAGGCTAATGCTCAGGTATTGTTCATTAATCTTAAATTACTTCATATTTATTTTACTTTATAACCTAACATTTTCACCCATAATTTCATATATAAAATTTTCCAGTTTTACCAACAAGAAGCAGATAAATTATGTGTTCAAGTATTTGAAGTTAATACATATTTTCTATGAAAGTCATTGCTTCTATTCGATAATCTTATCACAAATTCGGCAAGGTACGGAGGGCTATTTTGTATATTAGATTGGGTTTGGCATTGGGAAAAAATGATACCATTTTATACTTTTTGACATTTTGATGATTGTGTATTTTGTTTTATGTAGATTGAGGTTTAAAATGACCATTTCCTATTTCACAACATGACTTTTATGTGTTGATCGAGACAACTGTAAGTGATGAATCTCTGCACAAGTAAAGTCTTTGCTGTTTTAAATGTTTTTTTCAAGAATGGTTTTCTGTCATCAGTGAATAACATTTAATTTTGATATGAAAATTTTCATTGTTTTTTGCTGAAAAGGCCGTCAAAGTTCTCGGCTTTCTAAATATTACTCAATTTTTTCAGGGTATATCAGAGGCATTGATGAATGCATGAGCTATTTACAAGTATGCTTTATCAATACCTCTTGAGCATCTGTACAATGTTTTTGAATAAATGTCCTCAAAACAGATTTGGCTCAAGAAGTTGGGAGGCAAAATTGATGAAAATGCAACAGACCCTGTGCCCGAGCCTATGGTGTCGAATCTCGTCTGATGGAAGCTTTAGGATATATATGTTCAAAATGACCATTTCCCGTTTCGCATCATGACTTTTATGTTTTGATCGAGACAAATGGCAGTGATTAATCTTCGAACAAGTAAAGTTCTTATCGTTCTATGCTGATTGATTTGTTTATTTTAGTAGAGTCATGAAACTAAGTGCTATGGGTGTATCGTTTGATGACGGGGAAGACGGTAACGTGCATCTAATGAGGAAGAGTGGTCATTCACATGATAGAATTCTTCGTGCTACTTATATAACCGGAAAAGAGATTTAATTTAGTTAATATTTTATACTTCTGTTACTGCAACTTTTCGATGGCAGGTTTATATACATGATGACTAATTTATATAAAATTGTATTGCAGCTGCTCATGCAACTTATCAAAATTAGGTTTAAAACATGATGGTTGACTAATTTATATTAAATAGTATATCAGCTGCTCCTGCAACTTTTGAAAAGTAGGTTTTTAATAACATCGTAAAGTTTTTTTTTCAATTCATGATGTTTATTTAATTCTGAGACTTCGCTTGATATTTTTTAATTCATAGCAGCTGTTCCAGTTTATACAATTAGCATTTAGACAATAAATAGTAAGTGATTTAATTATATTTCGTTGTTGTGGATACAAGTTGTTAATGGATAGCTTACACATGGTTAGAAAAGTATGATTTGGTTTGTAATTATATACATGTCTATTCTATTAACTTGATTTAAGTGTGAAAACTTTATTGTTTCTAACCATGTGTTAACTTGATTTAATGCCTTCTCTTGTTTCTGTAACAGAAAGAATGTTGAGAAAGCTATTCAGGGATTGAATGGAACAATGATTAGGAAGCAGATCGTGTATCTTTTTTGGGTAGCAGTCCGGGAAATAAGCATGTGAGTTATGTTTTCTTCTACTCCGAACTTAATTTATTCGTAATCTGGTTCAGTTTGATTGTTATGTACTAAAACTTATAATCTAAAATTTTTCATTGTAAACATGTACAGGCATCATCAATTTAATGTTTTTATATCATCATTATTTAATGTTCTGTAAGTATGTTAGTTAGTCATGATTTGACTATGTGACTGTTGTAATTAGTGTGTAATAACTCTGCTGTTAATTTCATGATGCAAGTTTCATGTTAGTAGTAAGACATAATAGAGTTGTAGGGTGTTGATATGCAAGTGTGTTGAAATGGAAGGGATTTATGCTAAAGTATCAACCATATAATATAAACACAATTTTAGTATTTGAAATTGTAGGTGTAGAGCAATTTGGTCTGAGAGGTAAATAGATTTTGGGCCTATTATTACTTTATTTAATGTTTTGATTTCCAATGCCACGTCTTAAATAACAATGTATTAAAAAATAAATGATAAACTTGACCATCACTATTCAATAACCAGCAATGGTTTTTGAATTACCCAAGCAATAATGACAGCCCAACAAAAACTTTTAGATTTCCAATGTAAACAGAAGACGAAGAATCAGAGAAACCATTATAAAAACGTTATTCCTCTTCTTAGCATCACACAAGCAACATCATTGAAGAGAAAAAATCAAAATGAGTTCCAATGATGTTGTCCAGGTCCAACAAACATTAGATGTTCAACAACCTGTAGAGGTCCAACAAGTTCACCAGGTTCAAGAGGCTGTAGACGTCTAACAAGTTCACCAGGTCCAAGAGGTTCTAGAGGTCCAACAAGTTCACCAGGTCCAAGTGGCTGTAGAGGTCCAATAAGTTATCCAGGCCGAAGAAGCTGTCCAGACCAAACAAGCGGTCGCATTGCAAAGAAGACAAACCAGGAGGAGAATAAGGAGATCAAGAAGAAGGATAAGGAGGATAACTACGTTCGATTCAGATGATGATGACGTAGCACCTTATGGTTGGAGTAACTTTATGTCAGTTAGGGCATTTAGATTTGATATTAAAATTTCAAAGTGTCTTTGTTGTCTTCAGTATTCAGGAGTTTTAGTTGTCTTAAATATAAAACTTTCACTTGTGAAACTTGCACTTTGAATGATAAAGACATCATATTTTTGAATGATAATTTCCTTGATTTAATGATTTTCAATTATGTGTTAGATTTAATGGTAGTTCATAGTTTTTATAGTTCTACTGAATTCACTAGATTCTGCTATTTATTATTTGATTACGATGGACATCTCTCCTGCTATTCGACCAAGTAGTGAAACTGTGATGATCTGAGATCCCACACCATTCATCAGGTACATTTATCTTCACCATGTTTTCATTTCTCAATGTTATGACAGTAAACTGGTTGTAACTTACTTTTTCCAAATTCTATTTTTTTCTTTCTAAAGGGTTGGACTGTAGTTAAATATGTCTTACATAAAACCTTAAAATTATGCATGTTTTCTTTTCGATGGGTTGTTTTGAGCTCTGTGTTAACCGTTGGTTATTTTTGTTCACTCGATCTGTTCTTTGCAGCTTACATGTAGTCCTCATGCGACATAGAGCTGATTGGACACCAGCAGCCATAGAAGACAGGAGATAAATTAGTAGAAGACTCTTCTGGTGCAACAATGCCTACAATGTTAGGGCTATCAAATGGTGTCATTGTTGGAAAAGAAAGCTCCTCGATAGCCGTCAGATGCTCCCGCGACTGATGAACCTACCCAAAAGTAAGAGTCCCGACCTTTAATAAGTAGATAGTAGCAGTCTGAATTACTCAATGTATGTATATATAAGTTTGAACCAGTTGCTCTTGATTGTGTTTGTTTTAAAATGAGATTTTACTTATTTAAAGCTTTTGTTGATATAAAGAACTTGGTATTGGAATCGTACCCTATAATCCTCTTGGTTGTGGTTTTTTTAGTGGCAAAGGTGTTGTGAAAAATGTGTCAGCAGTTACCAACCTGGTATTGCATTTTAACACTTAAATTTAATGCGATTTTTTGTTTTTTGTCGTGGAATTATTAATACATGTGCTAAATCTTATTAATGGGATATCATTCTTATATGTTTTTCTCACATGGATGATATTTTAAATTATTCTTTAAATATAAGGTTCTTTCTTTTGTTAAAAGTGTATGTTTATTTCGTTTATCAGACATCTTAGCCTCACTTCCAAGCAGAGAACTTGGAGAAGAACAAAACCATTTATGATAGAGATACAACTTGGCAGCGTAAGTAACTTTTGATGTAATGTATAAATATTATATTATATGTTCTTTTGGATTGTATCTAATTGTTTGTTCTCTGGCAGACATGTAGTTATGTTGACATTATGTCTCTAATCTTCTCACGAGAAGCATGGCGTTGTGTGTGGCACATGATTGAATTTCATGTTTTATGCAGGGTAAAACAGAAACCGGGAAAGCACCATGGCAGGGGTATGTTTTACATGTTTCATTTGATATGTTACAAGTTGATATATCTTATGAATGTTAATCATAAAATTCATTTAATGTTTCCATGTTGTTGATATATTACTGTTTTATTTTGCCTCATCTTTTACAGCTATACACTCTTTCATATGGATTGAAATTTCAATTCCACAAGAGTTGGTCAGTAACCTTTGATTGATCTATCATCATAATCATCATTCAGGACACAACTATCCATTGTGTGCAAAGACTATTTGACTCGTGTTTGGCACCATCAACTCTCGTGTTCGATTTTGTAATCATTTTTGTAATTGTTACCAATTCACTCATGTTAAGAATCACCAAGTGTACATATTGTGTCTAAGTCTACTTATTATAATACCCCGTAAATTTATAAACGCTCTGGTTCATATTATTATGATCAACTGGGTTCCGGAGTACTCTGAGCAATTATTTGATAAAATAATTAGAGTAAACTGGCGAACTCGGAGTTGATTAATTTAATAGTATTTAACTTTGAGTTTTTATTAATTGATGCGTTTGAGCTAATTTAGACTTTTAGTAGTATTACTAATTAATGAGAATTTTCTATACTATTCTATTTTCCTTCCATTTCCTTGAAAACAAACAAAAGTTAGAAAAGGAAGGAAAAGGAATGGGAAGAAGAGGAAATTCTCCCAAGAGCTCAAGATCATCAACAATCATCTGTTCTTCATCTATTCATCTCGGTATCAAGCTCCTCATCTTGTTGTCCAGGTGGGTTTTAGTTAGACTCTTTAGAGTAGAGTTTGTTTTGAGTTTAGAGTTAGGTTGGAATTGTGAAAATTGAGTCTTTTTGCACAAAATTCATGAATCTAACTGTTAAATGCAATGTGTGATTGTATAGTATACTGGTTGTTGTGTTATAACAGGTTTTGATGCTTTGTGATTGATCAAAATGGAGTTTTGGGGTTGATTTTGGTAAAACCCGCAGCAGATTTTTCTGCTGGTTTTTCTGCATTTTTCCTCTGCCCATACGCGTATGGGGCATGGCCTTACGCGTATGGGGCATGGGCGTTACGCGTACGGCATGGGCAATACGCGTAATGGTTTTTAAAACGAGAAATTTCAAAGGAAAAAGCCTCTGCTCATACGCGTATGGCAAGGGTGATACGCGTATGGGATTTATAAAAGGAAAATTTTCAGGGAAAACAGTCTCTGCTCATACGCGTATGGATTGGGGCAATACGCGTATGGCTGGGCGAGAATTTTGGGCAATATGCGTATGGGATGTGCCAATACGCGTATGGCCAGGAGAATTGCAGAAATTCTGCTGTTGTGATTATTTTCCGATCGTTTGTTTCCAATGCCGTAACTTTTTGTACGTAACTCGGATTGGAACAATTTTGGTATCGTTGGAGAGATAATAAAATGTACTTTCTTATTACACTGGTTTTAAGATTGTCGGCCGATTTAATTATGTCAGGATTGTTGGAATAGTGTCGTTTTGTCGACTATTATCTGTTAAATGTGTGTAATTGTTGTTGACAATGTATGCATGTTAAAATATGAATTAAGTAGAGTGAGGTTTTACCCTAAACAATGTTGTGGGTGTGTGATAGAATGGTGACAATGCTCGTGCAAGTAAGGCCGAGGCGTGTGTATTGTGTAATCGTAACCGGTTATTATTGATAGTGCGTTTCATGGGTCTCGAGCTCCTCTGAAACATATGCACCATTACTTGGCAGGTTTGATTCCCGCGTTTAGTACGAATGGAACCTACGGGTAGAGACTTGAGATGGTTAACAGGCCATGAGAAGTGACGGTTCACGGCTAACAGGCCGTTGTTCCCGAATCCATTTCGTATGCCAAGTGATTTCGAGGATCCATGACTCGGGTCGTCTTCTAGACGTAGAAGCGGGCGGGAAAAGAGGATGCCTTGGTATGGTTATTGATTTGTGAATCCTTGAGTTTACAGGCTCAGGAGGTACTTCGGTACTTTGTGAATCCTTGAGTTTACAGGCTCAGGAGGTACTTCGGTACTAGTGTGAGTTTACAGGCTCACCGTGATGGTTACTTCTGTGTGTGTACTCATGGGCGTTCCCCTTTCCCCTTTGACATGAGTTAGGTTTATTTAGAACCTTGTAAAGCCGAGAGGACTTTAAGATAGGGAACTCACTGAGATTTGATGTATCTCACCCCACTGTTGTTGTTTACATCACAGGTTCTGCAGGTTCGACGAGGGGTAAGGACAAGGTTAATTGACTTTCCTTACGGATCTTAGCTATTGTGATGGCATGGCTTCCGCTATGGCGTTATGTTTTGAGATCATTGTAGTGATCTAGTTCTTAGTTTTTATCATTTTGGAACATCTTGTATATGTAATGCCTTAGACTTTTAGTGTTTTGTTTTAGAGGCATTAATGTGTATAATGTGTTAACTAGGAACTTATTGTATATTTCAGTACCAAAAGTGAAACTCATGTATAATATGAGATTTGATGCAAGTATTATATATGGGCGTTACAGTTGGTATCAGAGCAGGTCATATCCTCGACCTAGCCATGAAATAGAATAAGTAATTCTTTCCGTTTCAGATACGTGGTGTCGCCTTTGGTCTTACGTGTTATATTTATGGTATTGAGCCTGATCAACTTAATCCTATTGGTATGACATTCAGGAACATGGCCGACGGACGTAGAAACAACCGTGGAAGACCCAGAACTCTGAGAACTACTCCAGCTGGGACGGTTCCATAGGGTGTTGAAGGGAATGCCCCTTTGTATCAATTTATGCAACAGATGCAGCAGCAGCAAAATCAGTTCATGCAAGGGATGATGCAACAAATGGCTGATGGTCTGCATCCTCCAGTGGTTGTTCCTGCAGTTGCAGGGGGAACCTATAGGGAATTTATTCATATGAATCCTCCAGAGTTTCATGGAGGGTTAGATCCGGTGAAGGCGCATGAATGGATATCAGGTATGGAACGGATTTTCTTGATAGTGCATTGTAGTGAGGAAAATAAAGTGGTCTTTGCTTCTCACTTGTTGAAGGGTCCTGCCATGAGGTGGTGGGAGAGCGCTTCAACCTTAATGACAATCCAAGAGATACCAAAAGTGTGGGAGCAATTTAAGGAAATCTTTATGGAGAAATATTTTCCAAGTTCTTTAAGGTCTCAGAAGGAGTTTGAGTTCCAACAGTTGAGACAGGGCAATTTATTAGTGGCTTCCTATGCGGAAAAATTTGAGATCATGGCTGACTATTCTAGGCAGGCCATGTATGCTCCGGATGAGAGGTGGAAGATTGATCAGTTTCTGTTTGGGTTGAGGGCTGAAATTTCACATAGTGTGTCTCAACGGGAATTTGCTACTTATGCTGAAATGTTAAGACAATGTTATGTGGCGGAAAATAGTTTGAAAAAGGTACAAATGGAGGTGGATTCGAACAGGGCAACTCAGAGTGACCGTGGAAGGTCGAATCAACAGTTTAGGCAAAGGCAACAGTCTTCCAAAGGGAAGCAAGTACAGAGTTCTAGAACTAGTGTGCCTCCGGTCTGTCGTATGTGTGGACGGAATCATTATGGTAGGTGCAGTTTGGAGGGAATGAGATGTTATCAGTGTAATAAGGTGGGCCACATGGCTAAGGATTGTCCTCAGGGTAGAAATCAGACACAAGGGAAGATTACTGGTCGAGTGTATACCTTGGATGCAAGGAAAGCAAAGGGTGACAATTCCTTGATTGCGGGTACGTGTTTCGTGCATGGATATCCTTGTTTTGTTTTATTTGATTGTGGGGCAACGCATTCTTTTGTGTCCACGCGTTGTGTGAAGCGACTTGGGTTGCAAACCATTCCATTGTTTCCTCCTATGGTGGTTACTACCGCCATGGATGAAATGGTTGAAACACCGTTGGTGTGTGAAAATCGTGTGTTGTCGGTGAACGATAGAGTTTTCCAGATTGATCTTATTTGTTTACCGCTTAAGAAAGTTGATGTAGTTTTGGGAATGGATTGGCTTTCAGCTAATTCGGTTTTTATCGGTTGTGAGGAGAAGCTAATCATTATTCCATCTGCTGAGGCTACTCCGAAAGATGTATTATCAACGATTTTAGAAGGTACGGTGGGAATGGTAAATTTCTTGTTTGAGAAGGAGAAATCTATTTTAATGGTTCTTACTAAGGAAGGAGGTAGTGAACAACAAGTTCTGAGTATCCCAATAGTGTGTGAGTTTCCTGAAGTATTTCCTGAGGAAGTTTATTCTCTTCCTCCGGAGAGAGAAGTTGAGTTCTCTATTGACCTGATACCGGGAACGGCTCCTATATCCGTTTCTCCGTATCGGATGGCACCGCTTGAATTAAGAGAATTAAAGGACCAATTGAAGGACTTGATGTCTAAGCATTTTGTTAGACCTAGTGTTTCACCTTGGGGAGCCCCAGTGTTGTTGGTAAAGAAGAAAGATGGGGGAATGCGGTTGTGCATTGATTATCGTAAGCTGAATAAAGTCACCATTAAGAATAAATACCCCTTACCCAGGATAGACGACTTGTTAGATCAATTGAAAGGAGCCTGTGTGTTCTCGAAGATTGATTTACGGTCGGGTTATCATCAGATTCGAGTGAAGAGTTTCGATGTGCCAAAAACTGCATTTAGGACACGTTACGGTCATTACGAATTCTTAGTGATGCCTTTCGGTGTGACTAATGCTCCAGCTGTCTTTATGGATTACATGAACCGTATATTTCAGGCTTACTTGGACCAATTTGTGGTAATCTTTATTGACGACATTCTTATTTATTCTCGTACTCCACAAGAGCACGGAGAACATCTGAGGATTGTCTTATCGGTATTGCAAGAGAAGCAATTGTTTGCTAAGTTAAGCAAGTGTGAGTTTTGGATGTCGGAAGTTAATTTTCTTGGACATGTTATATCTCAAGGTGGTGTGGCAGTGGATCCATCGAAAGTAGAAGCAGTGATTAATTGGGAGAGACCGAGAAATGTTTCGGAGGTTAGAAGTTTCTTGGGATTGGCAGGTTACTATAGAAGGTTCATTAAGGGTTTTTCTCAATTGGCCTTACCAATGACGAAACTTACTCGGAAGGATTTTGCTTTTGAGTGGGATTCGGGTTGTGAACAAAGTTTTATGAAATTGAAGGAAAGTTTGACGAGTGCTCCAGTATTAATTATTCCTGATCCTAACGACTCTTATGAAGTATTCTGTGATGCTTCTAAGAGGGGATTAGGGGGTGTTCTGATGCAAGGCGGTCAAGTAGTAGCTTATGCTTCTCGACAGTTGAAAGTTCATGAGAAGAATTATCCAACTCATGATTTGGAACTAGCTGCAGTGGTGTTTGCACTGAAGGTGTGGCGTCATTATTTGTATGGTGTACGTTTTGAAATGTTCAGTGACCACAAAAGTTTAAAATATCTATTTGACCAGAAGGAGTTGAATATGCGACAAAGAAGGTGGATGGAGTACTTAAAGGATTATGACTTAGAATTGAAGTATCATCCAGGAAAGGCGAATAAAGTAGCGGATGCTTTAAGTCGGAAAATGGTTCATAGTGCAGAATTGATGATTTTGGAATATTCGTTGTTGGAAAAGTTTAGAGATCTTAATCTCCAATTTGTGTGGACTCCGAATGGTGTAATTATGGGAAATTTGAATGTCAATTCTACTTTAAGAGTTGAGATTCAACAAGAACAAATGTTAGAGGAGGAGTTACAAGAATTGTTACTTCAACCGGGCTTTACACGAGCAGCAGATGGTATTGTTCTATTTAATCAACGGATTTGTGTTCCGAAGAATGAGGCATTAAAAAGGAAGATTTTAGATGAAGCTCATAAAGGTACTTTTACGATACATCCTGGTTCTTCGAAGATGTATCAGGATTTAAAGAAAGATTATTGGTGGTCTGGGATGAAAAAGGATATAGCAACTTATGTGTCAGAATGTGCTGTGTGCCAACAGGTGAAGATTGAACACCAAAGACCGGGCGGTCTATTACGACCTTTGGATATTCCAGTTTGGAAGTGGGATAGTATTTCTATGGACTTTGCAATGGGTTTACCCCGTACACAAGGTGGGTATGATTCTATTTGGGTAATTGTAGATCGACTAACGAAATCTGCACATTTCTTAGCCGTGAAGACTACTTATAAGGCAAGTCATCTTGCAAGGTTGTTTATTGCTGAGATTGTGAGATTGCATGGTATTCCTTCTAGTATTGTGTCCGATAGAGATCCGAAGTTTACTTCGAGGTTTTGGAAGGTGTTCCAATAAGCGATGGGTACGAATTTGCGTTTGAGCACGTCGAATCATCCTCAGACGGATGGTCAGACTGAGCGAACAATACAGACGATGAAAGATATGTTAAGAGCTTGTGTGCTAGAGAGTAGAGGAAATTGGAAAGAACTTTTGTCGTTAATTGAGTTTTCCTATAACAATAGTTACCATGCGAGCATCGGTATGGCTCCTTATGAAGCATTGTATGGGAGGAAGTGTAGAACACCTTTGTGTTGGGCTGAAATTGGCGAAGATAGAATTTTGGGACCCGAGATTATTCAAGAGACTACGGAAAAGATTTGAATGATTCGCGAGAAAATTAAGCAAGCACATGATCGACAAAAGAGTTATGCGGACAATCGAAGGAGACCTTTGGAATTTGAAGAAGGTGACCATGTGTTTTTGAAAGTTACTCCGAGGTTGAGACTAAAAGGACCGTTTAAGTCACGTAAGTTAAGTCCGAGATACGTGGGACCGTATCAGATTTTAGAAAGGATTGGTGAAGTCCCTTATAGATTAGCCTTACCACCCTCTCTATCTGAAATGCATGATGTTTTTCATGTATCTCAACTCCGTAAGTTTATTCCTGATCCTCTTCAGCCAATTCTACCAGAATCGGTGGGAATAGAAGCGGATTTGACTTTTGAACCACAACCGAGTTGTATCGTGGGAAGAGAAACAAAAGTGTTAAGGAACAAAGATATTCCACTTGTTAAGGTGGAATGGGATATGACGCATCCGGGTGATGCTACTTGGGAACTAGAGTCAGAAATGCGAGATTCCTATCCGCATCTGTTCAAGTAATCTTCTAAATTCGAGGACGAATTTCTATTTAAGGGGGGAGGATGTAATACCCCGTAAATTTATAAACGCTCTGGTTCATATTATTATGATCAACTGGGTTCCGGAGTACTCTGAGCAATTATTTGATAAAATAATTAGAGTAAACTGGCGAACTCGGAGTTGATTAATTTAATAGTATTTAACTTTGAGTTTTTATTAATTGATGCGTTTGAGCTAATTTAGACTTTTAGTAGTATTACTAATTAATGAGAATTTTCTATACTATTCTATTTTCCTTTTATTTCCTTGAAAACAAACAAAAGTTAGAAAAGGAAGGAAAAGGAAGGGGAAGAAGAGGAAATTCTCCGAAGAGCTCAAGATCATCAACAATCATCTGTTCTTCATCTATTCATCTCAGTATCAACCTCCTCATCTTGTTGTCCAGGTGGGTTCTAGTTAGACTCTTTAGAGTAGAGTTTTTTTTTGAGTTTAGAGTTAGGTTGGAATTGTGAAAATTGAGTCTTTTTGCACAAAATTCATGAATCTAACTGCTAAATGCAATGTGTGATTGTATAGTATACTGGTTGTTGTGTTATAATAGGTTTTGATGCTTTGTGATTGATCAAAATGGAGTTTTGGGGTTGATTTTGGTAAAACCCGCAGCAGATTTTTCTGCATTTTTCCTCTGCCCATACGCGTATGGGGCATGGCCTTACGCGTATGGGGCATGGGCGTTACACGTACGGCATGGGAAATACGCGTAATGGTTTTTAAAATGAGAAATTTCAAAGGAAAAAGCCTCTGCTCATACGCGTATGGCAAGGGTGATACGCGTATGGGATTTATAAAAGGAAAATTTTCAAGGAAAACAGTCTCTGCTCATACGCGTATGGATTGGGGCAATACGCGTATGGCTGGGCGAGAATTTTGGGCAATATGCGTATGGGATGTGCCAATACGCGTATGGCCAGGAGAATTGCAGAAATTCTGCTGTTGTGATTATTTTCCGATCGTTTGTTTCCAATGCCGTAACTTTTTGTACGTAACTCGGATTGGAACAATTTTGGTATCGTTGGAGAGATAATAAAATGTACTTTCTTATTACACTGGTTTTAAGATTGTCGGCCGATTTAATTATGTCAGGATTGTTGGAATAGTGTCGTTTTGTCGACTATTATCTGTTAAATGTGTGTAATTGTTGTTGACAATGTATGCATGTTAAAATATGAATTAAGTAGAGTGAGGTTTTACCCTAAACAAAGTTGTGGGTGTGTGATAGAATGGTGACAACGCTCGTGCAAGTAAGGCCGAGGCGTGTGTATTGTGTAATCGTAACCGGTTATTATTGATAGTGCGTTTCATGGGTCTCGAGCTCCTCTGAAACATATGCACCATTACTTGGCAGGTTTGATTCCCGCGTTTAGTACGAATGGAACCTACGGGTAGAGACTTGAGATGGTTAACAGGCCATGAGAAGTGACGGTTCACGGCTAACAGGCCGTTGTTCCCGAATCCATTTCGTATGCCAAGTGATTTCGAGGATCCATGACTCGGGTCGTCTTCTAGACGTAGAAGCGGACGGGAAAAGAGGATGCCTTGGTATGGTTATTGATTTGTGAATCCTTGAGTTTACAGGCTCAGGAGGTACTTCGGTACTAGTGTGAGTTTACAGGCTCACCGTGATGGTTACTTGTGTGTGTGTACTCATGGGCGTTCCCCTTTCCCCTTTGACATGAGTTAGGTTTATTTAGAACCTTGTAAAGCCGAGAGGACTTTAAGATAGGGAACTCACTGAAATTTGATGTATCTCGCCCCACTGTTGTTGTTTACATCACAGGTTCTGCAGGTTCGGTGAGGGGTAAGGACAAGGTTATTTGACTTTCCTTACGGATCGTAGCTATTGTGATGGCATGGCTTCCGCTATGGCGTTATGTTTTGAGATCATTGTAGTGATCTAGTTCTTAGTTTTTATCATTTTGGAACATCTTGTATATGTAATGCCTTAGACTTTTAGTGTTTTGTTTTAGAGGCATTAATGTGTATAATGTGTTAACTAGGAACTTATTGTATATTTCAGTACCAAAAGTGAAACTCATGTATAATACTAGATTTGATGCAAGTATTATATGTGGGCGTTACACTTATAGTTAATGGTTCATATTCAATTTTATGATTCCATATTTCTGTTAAAAGTAATGCAAAACAATTTATTACTTGCAAATGGAAATGACCGTGATTATCCTACAATTTCATATAGTAACAGTTATAATATACCATTAAATATGTATGTTAAAGTTTTGGAATAAATAATAATAATAATAATAAATAATAATAATAATAATAAATAAACCACATTACCCCAACGTTCCAAAGTTAAAGTTTTAAAATAGGAGTTATTTTAAAATAGTTGTGTTGTAGCTGATGCAACATATATTTTAATAAGTATGTATATTTTGGTAGCTGATTGTAGCTAATGCAACATATAATTCAAAAATAAAAAAAATAAAAGGGTTCTATTCAAATTTTTTTTTTAACAATTCTCAACTTATAAAAAGTAGTGCATATATTTATGATTCAAATTTTAAAAAAAATTATGTAAAGGTTATAAATTTATTAAATTATCTCTAAATTTATTAAATATAATAAGATAAGCAAGAGTAATCTTGTCATGCTTCAGTGGCCTATTGGTTCATATGTCCGTATAGTGTTAGAACATCAGTTATATCAATATTAACTCTCTCTGAATGAAAAGTTGCTTTAGCAACGTACTGGTTCATATACTAGTAGTGGTATGGTGTATTCTCATCAGTCATATCAGTACTTGTAAATGAAAAGAATAAAATATTTAATTCATAGGATAGGTGTTTGTCACATCCCTCGTGATCAGTTTTGAAAACTAACTTTTTAAGATGAATTCATAAATTTGTATTCCTGCGAGGTGACTTTTGTGAAATGTTGGGTGGTTAGTTCGAGTTACTATTGTTATAAACGGACACAACTTTACTTTTGATTAATTATTATTATATAACATAAAATACAACTGTTATAAACGGAGACAACTTTAATTTTGATTCAATTATTTTTATATACGAAAAAAATACTATTGTTATAAACGGGCATAATTTTAATTTTGATTTAAAAAATTTTATATACGAAAAAAATATTATTGTTATAAACGACAAAACTTTTATTCTGATTAAAAAAAATTTATATACGAAAATAATATGATTGTTATAAACGAACACAACTTTAATTTTGATTCGAATTTTTTTATATACGAAAAAAATACTATTGGTATAAACGGGCAAAACTTTAATCTTGATTCAAATTATTTTATATACGAAAAAATTACTATTGTTGTAAACGGACACACCTTTACTTTTGATTCAAATTTTTTAATATACGAAAAAAATATTATTGTTATAAACGGACACAACTTTAATTTTGATTCAAATTTTGTTATATACAAAAAAAATACTATTGTTATAAACGGGCACAACTTTAATTTTGATTCAAATTTTTTTATAAAAGATAAAATACTACTGCTATAAATGGGGACAACTATAATTTTGATTCAGATATTTTTATATACGAAAAAAATACTATTGCTATAAAGGGGTACAACTTTAATTTTGATTCAAATATTTTTATATACGAAAAAAATACTATTGTTATAAACGAGCACACCTTTGATTTTGATTCAAATTTTTTTATATAAGATAAAATACTACTGTTATAAACGGGGGCAACAATAATTTTGATTCATATATTTTTATATACGAAAAAAATAATATTGTTATAAGCGGGCACAACTTTAATTTTGATTCAAATTTTTTGATATACGAAATAATTATTATTGTTATAAACGACCACAACATTAATCTTGATTCAAATTTTTTTATATACGTAAAAAATACTATTATTATAAACGGACACACCTTTACTTTTCAATAGTTTTTTAATCATAATATTATTGATATTTTTGTTTGCCTTTCATCTTCTACATGTATTATCATTTCAACTTAATTTTACTATTATTCTTAAGTTTTTATCATATTATTATTCTTAAATTTACTATTATTCTTTAGTTTCATTTGTTTTTGGTCTACCTATTGATTAATATTTTTTGTTTAATATTTTCAATCATCATTGCATTATTTGAATTTATATCAATAATTAATTTAATTCCTTCTTTTACAACACACAACATTTTCTTATGCTTACCAATACAAATTTTTGATTTCAATCATATCTATTTTACCATTTTTCTTTTCAATTTGATTAACAATTACGTGACCATAACATAAAATTCTCGAATAGACAGACCCATGCGAACGCACGGATTAGTTACTAGTTCATATAAAACAAATTTTCTCCTAAGGTTTGACACACGAGTGATCCATTTTTTCTATTTCTTGATATCTGTGTGATTCATATGTTTGTAATAAAAGGGACAATTTTAAAATAAAATTTTAACATATAAAAATCAATTTAGTAATAATATATATAAAAGATATTTACATTAATAAATTTAAACTATTAAATTTTAAGTAGCTTAAATATACATTTTATTTTTAATTAAGAATTTTTTTTATATCATTTCATTTATCAGCTAGCTGAATTGCAAATTTTATCAAACATTTTAAATATCTTATAAACTATCGGTCATCAACTATTAACTATAAACAATAAACTATCGGTTATTTAATATTAACCATAAACTATAAACTATCTGATGACTTATCAACCAAACACCATTTTTATCAACATGGTCTTCGTATACAATTTTCCACCTAAAATACAATCTTTCTGTCCTAATTATATATTATTATTTTAGAAAACTATGTTTATCTTAAATTATATATAGTTTAAAAATATCAATACTAATAAAATATGTTTGTTCCAAATTATATGTTGTTTTAACATATCAATAAATTATTAATAACGTTTTTTTGTACTATTCATCATTTATTATTTTATTTAGGAGTGTACATAGATTAGGTTGGATAGGATTTTGTCTAATCTGATATCCAACTCGTTCAGACTTCAATTATTAAGTTTATTGTCCAACCTGCAATTTCATGGTCAAAACAAAATTAAACAGACTCGTTCATTTATGCGTTGGGTTTTCGAATTACGTTTCAAATAAGAAATATTTTATGATATTTTTATCAATTATTAAAAAAATTAAATATAATTCAATATTCTTAGACACGTTTCCAACACTCATATTGAATGAAATGCATTATATAATATCTAGAAAATTCTCTAAAACGCGTCATTTACATAAAATTTGCTAGTTGGAAATAATACAAACAAAAAAAAAAATTAGTCTTAAAATTACACAAACCCATTAGACTAATAGTAGTACCGGTGGTGAATAAAAAATGACAAAATTGTGGTTCGTAGTAATTTATTAATTTTATATTTTCATTTAAAATAATAACAAAAATATAAGAAATCACCAATGTCACGTCAACGTGTTGGGTCGACGTGTCTTCGGGTTGAGAAACTCAAACCTGATATTCAAATCTAAACTATACAGGTTATTGCGAGTTGGGTTGGGTATACTTGTAAATGAATGAGTTCGATTAATTTATAAATTAATTCGATTTGGGTCAATGGATCCGCGTGTCGATCATCTTCCATGAACACCCTAATTTCATCTTTTACTAATTCTTTCATGTATCCCTTTTGAAATATTATAAATGATGTATTTTTTAAAATATCTCACTGGTTCTCTTTTTCTTACAACATTAACTATCAACAAATGGTTTTGTTTTGGGCCGACCACATCGACCCCGACTGACCACTCTGACAGAATTGTAATCCTTCTAGAATCTTCTTAGAATATGAGGACTCTTCTTTTGATGATCACAAAGGATCTCAACTGCAAATGCATCTAACGATCCTCTGCAGTTGGCTCATAATAAATAGCTAGTTTGTTATTTCCCTTTATACTATATTTAGAGAAGGCGCCAAATTTAGGTAACGAGTTTCAAATTATATTTCAATTCACTCTACTCTCTCACATACCTCATTGAGTGTTGGAGTGCTAACCTTGTAGGTCAGTCCCCTCTCCATCGCATTTAAAACTCTGGTATGCCACCAGCACCGCTCCTCACTCCATTAATGGTTTCAGAACAAAACTATGGCATCGTTTATGGTAATCAACTTCTGATTCATACGATTACCACAATTTCACATTTGCTCTCCGATTCATGAGATCATAACCGTCTTAGATTACTGAATCAAGAGAATTTATAATTAAACATGAAGATCAGCCATGTTCGATCCAATCAAGCATCATTCCAACTTTGATTCTTTGAATGTCAGATCTCTATTTTGAAAGATTCTAAGTGATGGATAAATCCAAAACTACTCGATATGCCACTGCACGTGAAGTTGTCATTGTTGCTCTAGTAGTGATCAATCAACCACTTCCACCTCCTCTGCAAGGCATCATAAATACTAGAACAGAGGTTCCACTGCATCAAGATCTGGTCCAGGCTCCTCAGATTGTCGAATGTCTCCAAAGACCTCTGACTGGGCCTTTGATTCCAGCTCCAGTATTGCAACATGAAACCTTACATGGTATCTAACTGTTACAAGAAAACCTTGGATTGTAAGGTACTAAAGACCTGCTAAACAATATGTATAACATCGTTTGGAAGCAAAATTTGCACACGATCGAAGATAGATTATAGTGCCACGAAGAAAGTCTCCATAATGTCCCCTTACGCAGAAACATTGTACAAGAGGTTGTATAAAAAAGGACCCATACTATCGTTTTGGAGCTGACCGATGTGAAAAAGTATGATGCTCATAAGTCGAGAAATCAGAATAGGAGCAAGAAGCATTAAACTCCTCCCTAAATCCCTGGGGGAGATCGAGGAAACCACGCTCCTTCCTCGGCTTAAGCAAAAAATCAGCCAGGGAAAGTGAACCCAAAGCATCCACTTTGTACCAGGATTTTGGGAAGCCAGATACCAAAATCTATGGAGACGTTTCCCAAGCTGGGTGAGTATGAATGAGAGGGAGATCAGGACGAGTACATGCAGCTTGTCAATGATTGGATGTATTACTTTAGCGTCGATGAAGCATCTAAACGCACATTGTTTGTATTAACTTTGGTTGGGATGACAAGGTTGTGGTTCAGTGCCTGTCAGAAGGGAGCATTATATCATCAATGGATTTTTATGAGCAGTTTTTTGCACACTTTACTGCCCAGAAAAGACGATAAGTGAATGAAACCTCTTTGAGGAGGATTATCCAAGGGAAGAATGAAAGCTTGTGGTTTTACATCTACCAATTTACACAAGTATTATTAAATTCTAGGGAGCCGAAGAAGGCCTTAAGTGTTTGATATTCAAAAACGACCCTTTAAGGAACCATCCCTTCAGGTTGAACATAGGAAGGAAAAAGGTGTGAACCACTTAGGAGATGCTGAGCATGGCTAAGGCGTACATGATATTAGAGGAGAAACTAATCACACGCTTCGACAATTCCGCGTCCACCGATACCAACTCTAGTCGCCTGGCAGAGAAGGAATCTTACTGATGTAGAGGTGAATCTGACTAGGGAATGCAAGAAAGGTACGACAAGTACACTCCCCTTATTGTTTCTCGGGAGAAAATCTACCAGGACTACGCCAACGACAAATTTGAGAAAGGGGGAGTCCGACCTCCTTACCTTGTCAGAGAGACATCCTAGACAAATAAGTCAAAGTACTGTTGCTTTCATAAAGGTCACATAAATAACACTGACGACATCATCCAATTGAAGGACGCCATTGAATGGTTGATCAACAGGGTCTGGCTAACTGAGTACGTCAAGGGGAAAAAAGGAGAGAGAGAGAGCGAGAGAGAGAGAGAGAGAGAGAGAGAGAGATAAGAATCTCCTAAAAGTAATCTCCCTCAAAGATTGTCGATATCGGGACCAATAGTGATAGCAAGGAGGCAAGAAAGGGAAGCCCCCAAGATTGTTAATGTGTTTTTTGAGCTAAAATATGAACGTTGAGTCCGGAGATGCATGTATGGACTCAATTTTATGTGATCTAGAGATCCATCTCATATTGTTTATGAAACTTAAATTTTTAATCTGTTTTATGTTATTATTGGTAATAGATATGGTGCACCCGTATATGTTTCCCAAATCTACTGCGAGGATGGATGTTAAACCGGATGAAGTAAAGGATGATGTTAAAGCGGATGAAGTGAATGATGATGTTAAACCAAATGCTATACTGGTTGTTGTCAAGGTAGATGTTCATGAATAATTTACAAATAAACAAGAGTTTATTGTTCATGAAAATATGCTACAGTGGGTCCAAACAAGACCAATAAATTGGGATTTAGCATTGTAATTGGAAGGTCAGACAATGATTCTAATAGAAGACATGAATTTGTAATTATGAGATGCGAAAGAAGTTGCACGTACCAACCACCAATTAGGAAGTTGAAATATGATGACACCTGGTCGAGAAAATGTGAGTATCTATTTAAATTGTGCGGATACCATAATGATACATGGAAATTTAATGTAGTTTCTAGTATAAATAATCATGCCTTGAGTGACAAGCTAGCCGTTCATTCAATTGTATGTCACCTTATTCCGAAGGAGAAGGAACTTGTCTCGGACATGACATTAAACCTGGTTGCGCTGAAAAACATACATGCAACTTTGAAACGGAAAAGACCTAAAATAATGTTTCAAATATCAAACAAGTATACAATGTGTGTGCCCGAAAAAACAAGGCGGTAAGAGGCCCAAGATCTGAAATACAACAATTGTTGAAGCTTTTGGAAGAAGATGAATATATTTCTAGGTACATAGTTTTTGAAGATAAGGTCACAATTCGAGATATGTAATGTTGTTAATGATAAAATCATGATACAATTTGAGACAAGCGTCATGTCAATTATACTTTAATGTTAGAGAATTTGGGGTTAATTTTTGGATAATTTTTTTTCTAAATTTTTCAGTGCATATTATACTGGCTCTGTATGAACATTGTTTTAGGTGGATCAGAATATGCATCTCCGGATTCACTCCATTTTAATTATAAAAACAAAAAACAAAACCTGGGATTTTACGGATGTGCATCTCCATAAACACCCTTATTTTTGAAAAAAAAAAAATAGGGATATTCATATCCAAAATTTGTCCATAATGAATACATATCCACATCTTGCATTTTAGTATTTTAATGACGCAAATACCCCAGTTCAACTTAGGGTCTCCAAGGACATACTTCTCGTCGATTTGATAGTCAAACTAAATACTCTATTGTGATATCTAGAAAGTCAAAGAGTTGCCAAAATCGAGTATCAATAATCCTCGATTTACGAAGAAGGGAAGATATGATTCACCAAGTTTGAGCTAAAGACAAATGAAGATTTAAAAGTTGTTATAACATCTCGATATTTTTATATACAACACATTTATTTTTAGTAAGTTTTATTACTTATTCAACAATTTAATTTATGTATAAATTGATATGTTAATAATTTATATATAATATCGTATTTTAATTATTTATATATGAATAATTGTTTTAATAAATTAGGAGTTTTATTTTTAAACTTAATTAGTTGTGTACCCAATATGTTATATTAATTTTATACGTGTTTATTGAATTTAAGTTATATTAAGTGCCATTTTGATATTTGTTATTTTATAACTATAAAAACTTTATAAATATTATAATATTTTAATGTGATTATTTTTCACAAATAATATTTTATTTATAGTTAAATAAATAAAAAATAAATAAATGAATATCTATTTATGATAAATTAATATACATTTTTTATCTTGAGACATGTTAAATTTATTTTAATATAAATTAAGGAAAGTGATTTATTTAATAATAATATAGTGAGAAAAAATGGGCATGTTTCTTTAAAATAGGAAAGTGTCATTTCTAAGTAAAGGGATGACACAATGCTACAATCACTTAGAAAGAAATGGAACCCACAATAAGGAAGAATGTTTAGTACCGGTCTCATTCAATGACGTAAAATAGTTTCTCCGTTTTATCCCAAGTTTTAGTATGTCATATCTATCCGTTAAATTTTTAGATTTTTATGTCCATTTCATTTTTGTAGTCTACTTTTATCATGTTGAAATAATAGTGTCTCCTCAATTTGATTAACGATGATGTTTTGGTCGTATCTTCTTCACTGTAACTCGAACTTGCGCAAAACCAACGCCAAAACGATCGGGTGAAAGTAAGTGTAAAGCCCATATATAATAACATACATCAAAGCATATATTATACATGAATTTCAAGTGTGGTACTGAAATATACAATAAGTCCTTAGCAAATACATTCTACATATACATGCCCAAACAGCTAAAAACAAAGAACTATGGCATAAGTATATATACAAGATGTTCCCAAAAAGAACTAAGAACTAGATCGACAACGATCTCAAAAAAAAATTCACAACGGAAGCAAAGCCCTCAGATAAGTAAGGATAATCACACAACCTTATCCTTACCCTTCGCGGAACCTGCAGTACCTGTGATGTAAACAACAACAGTGGGGTGAGATACATCAAATCTCAGTAAGTTCCCTATCTTAAAGTCCTCTCGGCTTTACAAGGTTCTAACAAGCCTAACTCAAGTCAAAAAGGAAGGGAAGTGACTTGAGTACTCACACACACTATATGGATCCAAGTTCGCGAGTCTCGTTAACTCACTATATCACTAATCGATAACCTTACCAAGGCATCCCCTTTTCCAGTCTGCTTCTATGTCTAGAAGACGACCCGAGTCATGAATCCTTGTAATTACTTGGCATACGAATGGATTCAGAATTAAGGGACGCATTAACACCTTAATTCGTCACTTCACATGGCCTCTGATGCCATCACAAGTCTCTACCCGTAGGTTCCATCGTACTATAACATTGGGAATCAAACCTGCCAAGTAGTAATGCCTGCATTCAGAGGAGCTCGAGACTCATAAATGCCTCTCAAGGGCTATGGTTACGATTACGTGATCATATACACAAATGGGATTGTATTCGACAATCACCCGACCATATTAGCCTTAAGACCTCTCTTGTCTCATCAATTCATGGCATAAACATATGTTTTCCTTTACAATCATAAAGAACACTTAAATAGCTTCCCAACGATACCAAGAATGTTCAAAACGGATAATCGGAACACAAGTTATGGATTTAGAAAGAAATGGCATCGCGAAAAACACAATTCTGCACTCTCACTGGCCATACGCGTATTGCCCTAAGCCATACGCGTATTGCCTTGTTCACTTGCCCATCCATACGTGTATTGCCCACTCGCCCATCAATTCTGCACTCTCACCAAATTCCCTTCAAAAACTTCACTAAAACTCCAATACGCGTATTGCCTCACTTCATACGCGTATTGCCCAAATCCTTACGCGTACCGTTACGTAAATGAGCAGATGGCCGAGAAAATGGAACTCCATACGCGTATTGCCTACATTTCTTCATTGCCATACGCGTATTGCCTTAACCAATATGCGTATTGCCTTGAGTGATACGCGTATGGGTAGTGGGAAACCAAAATTTTTTTCCTACATAATTTTTCTGCGAAATTGTTCCATTTTCCCCTCCAAATCTCTTCTAATCACCAGAAAATACCAATTAGACACAGAATAAGACGTATCTAACATGTACCAACAATAAGGAACATTAAAACATGATCTCAGGCACAAATTGGATTAAATTCCATCATTTTCACACACTATGGTTTTTACTCTATATTCAAATTTTCAATCCAATCTCAACCAAAAGCATGTTATAAATTCAACAACAAATATACTACACAGTTATTATCGAATTTCAGTTGTTATGTTCATGATTCCATTGCAAAATTTCTCATTTCTCACGATATCCAAACTAACTCTAAAACTCATAAAACTCTACACTAAAGTGTCTATCTAGAACCCACCTAGATTACAAGATGATGATGAAGAAACTGAGATGAAAAGATAAAGATGGGTTGATGATTCTTGCTCTTGAGCTCTTGGGGAATTTTCTCTTATTTTCCTTCCTTTTTCCTTCTCTTCCCTTTCTTTCTCCAATGTTACTAACTTCTTTCCAAATGAGGGAAAAGGAAAAGATAAAGAGAAACATCAATTAGTAATACTACTAATTGTCCAAATTATCACAAATGCACCCATTAATAAAACTCCAAGTTAAATAATATTAATTTAATCAGCTCTGAGTTCGTCAGTTTACTCTAATTATTTTATACAATAATTACTCAGAGTACACTGGAACCCAGTTGATCATAATAATATTATTCAGAGCGTTCATAAATTATGGGGTATTACATCCTCCCCCCCTTAAATAGAAATTCGTCCTAGAATTTAAAAGATTACCTGAACAGTTGAGGGTAAGCATCCCGCATCTCCGATTCTAGTTCCCAAGTAGCATCACCCGGATGCGTCATATCCCATTGCACCTTAATAAGAGGAATGTCTTTGTTTCTTAACACCTTTGTTTCTCTTCCCAGAATACGACTCGGTTGAGGCTCAAACGTTAAATCTTCTTCTATCTCGATAGCATCGGGTAGAATTGGCTGAAGAGGATCAGGAATAAACTTTCGAAGCTGAGATACATGGAAAACATCGTGCATCTCCGACAAGGAAGGCGGTAAGGCTAATCTATAAGCTACTTCACCAATTCTTTCCAAAATCTGATACGGTCCCACGTTTCTCAGACTTAACTTCTGCGACCGAAACGGTCATTTCAACCGCAATCTTGGAGTAACTTTCAAAAACACGTGATCGCCTTCTTCAAATTCTAAAGGTCTTCTACGGTTATCCGCATAACTCTTCTGAAGATCTTGTGCTTATTTGACCTTATTACGGATAATCCTAATCTTCTCCATAGTTTCGTGAATAATCTCGGGTCCCAACATTCTATCTTCACCAACTTCTGCCCAACACAACGGTGTCCGACACTTCCTTCCATATAATGCCTCATAAGGTGCCATACCAATACTTGCATGATAACTGTTATTATAAGAGAACTCAATCAACGGCAAAAGTTCTATCCAATTTCCTCTACTTTCAAGTACACAAGCTCTCAACATATCTTCCATCGTTTGTATTGTCCGTTCCGTCTGACCATCCGTTTGGGGATGATTAGACGTACTCAAACACAACTTCGTTCCCATAGCTTGTTGAAAAGCTCTCCAAAATCTCGAAGTAAACTTTGGATCTCTATCCGAAACGATACTAGTGGGAATACCATGCAATCTCACTATCTCTGAAATGAACAACCTCGCGAGATGACACGCCTTGTAGGTAGTCTTCACAGCTAAGAAATGCACGGATTTCATTAACCGATCCACAATAACCCAAATCGAATCGTAACCACCCTGAGTACGGGGTAGTCCAACGGCGAAGCCCATAGAAATACTATTCCATTTCCATACCGAAATTTCTAAAGGTTGCAACAAGCCACCCGGTCTTTGGTGTTCAATCTTTACTTGTTGGAACACCGCACATTCCGACACATATACCGCAATATCCTTTTTCATCCCGAACCACCAATAGTCCCTCTTTAAATCTTGATACATCTTTGAAGCACCAGGATGTATAGTAAAAGAACCCTTATACGCTTCTTCCAAAATCCTCCTTTTTAACTCCGTGTTATCCGGAACACACATCCTTCAGTTAAAAAAAATAATTCCGTCGGTAGCTCGCACAAACCCTGGTTGTACTAATACTTCTTGTAACTGCTCATCTAACCCTTGCTCTTGTTGGATTTCTTCCCTAAGAGTAGAATTGATATTCAAATTCCCCATAACCACACCATTAGGAGTCCAAACAAATTGAAGATTTAGATCTTGAAATTTTTCCAATAAAGTATACTCTAGCATCATCAACTCGGCATTATACAACACCTTCCTACTCAATGCATCCGCCACTTTATTTGCTTTACCTGGATGGTATTTTAACTCCAAATCATAATCCTTCAAATATTCCATCCACCTCCTTTGACGCATGTTCAACTCTTTCTGATCAAAGAGGTACTTTAAGCTCTTGTGGTCGCTAAACATCTCAAAACGTACACCATACAAATAGTGACGCCACACCTTCAAAGTAAATATAACTTCCGCCAATTCTAAATCATGCGTTGGATAATTCTCTTCATGGACTTTCAACTGTCGAGAAGCATAAGCCACTACATGTCCATTTTGCATTAACACACCTCTTAATCCCATCTTCGATGCATCACAATATACCTCATACGGCTTGCTAGTATCAGGAATAACCAAAATAGGAGCGGTCGTCAATCTCTCCTTCAAGCACATAAAACTTTGCTCACAAGCCGAATCCCATTCATACGAATAATCCTTCCGAGTCAGTCTCGTCATCGGTAAAGCCAGTTGAGAAAAGCCTTTAATAAACCTTCTATAATAACCTGCTAATCCCAAGAAGCTTCTAACTTCAGACACATTCTTCAGTCTCTCCCAGTTAATCACTGCTTCAACTTTTGATGGATCAACCGCTACACCTCCCTGAGATATGACATGTCCAAGAAAATTAACCTCCGACATCCAAAACTCACACTTACTTAGCTTGGCAAAAAGTTGTCTCTCTTGTAAGATAGATAAAACGATTCTTAGGTGTTCTCCGTGCTCTTGAGGATCACGAGAATAGATAAGAATGTCATCAATGAAAATCACCACAAATTGGTCCAGATAAGGTTGAAATATCCGATTCATATAATCCATGAAAACTGTCGGAGCATTCGTCACACCGAAAGGCATCACCAAAAATTCATAATGACCATAACGGGTTCTAAACGTAGTCTTTGGTACATCTGAACTCTTCACACGAATCTGATGATAACCCGGCCGTAAATCAATCTTCGAGAACACACAGGCTCCTTTCAATTGATCTAACAGATCGTCTATCCTTGGTAATGGGTACTTGTTCTTAATGGTAACTTTATTCAACTTACGGTAATCAATGCACAGACGCATTCCACCATCTTTCTTCTTTACCAATAACACTGGAGCTCCCCATGGTGAAACGCTAGGTCTAACAAAATGCTTAGCCATCAAGTCCTCCAATTGTTCCTTTAATTCTCTTAATTCAAGCGGTGCCATTCGATAAGGAGAAACGGATATAGGAGCCGTTCCCGGTACCAGGTCAATAGAGAATTCCACTTCCCTCTCCGGAGGAAGAGAAGTGATATCCTCTGGGAAAACTTCAGGAAACTCACAAAATACTGGAATACTCAAAACTTGAAGGTTGTTACTCTCCTCCTTAGTAAGAACCAAAAGAACAGACTTCTCCTTTTTAAACAAGAAATTAATCATTCCAACCGTACCTTCCAAAATAGTAGTTAACACATCATTCGGAGTAGCCTCGGTAGATGGAATAATGATTAGTTTTTCTTCACACCCGATAAATACCGAATTAGCTGAAAGCCAATCCATTCCCAGAACCACATCCACTTTCTTAAGTGGTAAGCAAATAAGGTCAATCTGGAAAACTCTATCGTTCACAGACAAAATATAATTTTCACACATCAATGGTGTCTCAACCAGTTCATCCATAGCGGTAGTAACCACCATAGGAGGAGACAAAGGAATAGCTTGTAACCCAAGTCATTTCACGCATCTCGTCGACACAAAAGAATCCGTTGAACCACAATCAAATAAAACAAAACAAGGATTTCCATTCACAAAACACGTACCAGCAATCAAGGAATTGTCACCCTTTGTCTTCCTTGCATCCAAGGTATACACTCGCCTGGTATTCTTCTCTTGCATTTGGTTTATACTTTGTGGACAATCCCTCGCTAAATGACCCCTTCTATGACACCATGTCACTCCACTCCTTCGAAATGACATCTACCACCATGCCTCTTTCCACAAACATGGCACACCGGAGGTGCACTAGTCCTGGAATTCTGAACCTGCTTTCCTTTAAAAGTTTGTTGCCATTGCCTAAATTATTGATTCGATCTTCGACGGTCACTTTGATTCACCCTACTCAACTCTCCTTCTGCTTGCACCTTCCTTAAGCTATGCTCTGCCACATAACACGGTCGTAACAATTCAGCATAGCTAGTGAATTCCCTCTGAGACACGCTATGTGAAATTTCAGCCCTAAACCCAAACAGAAATTGATCTATCTTCCATCTCTCATCAGGAGCATACACGGCTTGTCTAGAGTAAGCCGCCATAATTTCGAACTTTTCCGCATAAGAAGCCACTGTCAAGTTACCTTGTCTCAACTATCGCAACTCGAATTCCTTCTGAGACCTTAAGGAACTTGGAAAATACTTCTCCATAAAATTTATCTAAAACTGCTCCCATACCTTCAGTACCTCCTGAATTGTCATTAAGGCCGAAGCACTCTCCCACCACCTCATAGCAGGACCCTTTAACAAGTGAGAAGCGAATACCACCTTATTTTCATCACTGCACTGGACTATTAAGAAAATCCGCTCCATACCGGATATCCGCTCATAAGCCCTTACTGGGTCTAACCCTCCCTGAAACTCTGGTGGATTCATACGAATGAAATCCCTAAAGGTTCCCCCTGGAACATCAGGAACAACCACTGGAGGATGTAGACCACCTGCCATCTGCTGAACCATTTGTTGCACAAACTAATTTTGTTGTTGCTGCATCTGTTGTATAAATTGGTATAAAGGGGCATTCCCCTCGTCACCTGGCGGATTAGACCCTGCTGGAGTGGTTCTCGGTCTACCACGGTTTTTTTTGCGCCTGTCAGCCATGTTCCTGAATTTCATACAGATAGGATTAAGTTGATCAGACTCAATACCATAAATATAACACGCAAGACCAAAGGCGACACACCGCATATGAAACGGAAGGAAAAAAAATACTTATACTATTTCATGTCTAGGTCGAGGATATGACCTGCTCTGATACCAACTGTAAAGCCCATATATAATCACATACATCAAAGCATATATTATACATGAATTTCAAGTGTGGTACTGAAATATACAATAAGTCCTTAGCAAATACATTATACATATACATGCCCAAACAGCTAAAAACAAAGAACTATGGCATAAGTATATATACAAGATGTTCCCAAAAAGAACTAAGAACTATATCGACAATGATCTCAAAAAAAAACTCCACAACGGAAGCAAAGCCCTCAGATAAGTAAGGATAATCACACAGGCTTATCCTTACCCTTCGCAGAACCTGCAGTACCTGTGATGTAAACAACAACAGTGGGGTGAGATACATAAAATCTCAGTGAGTTCCCTATCTTAAAGTCCTCTCGGCTTTACAAGGTTCTAACAAGCCTAACTCAAGTCAAAAGGGAAGGGAAGTGACTTGAGTACTCACACACACAATATGGATCCAAGTTTGTGAGTTCGTTAACTCACTATATCACTAATTGATAACCTTACCAAGGCATCCCCTTTTCCCATCCGCTTCTACGTCTAGAAGATGACCCGAGTCATGGATCCTTGTAATTACTTGGCATACGAATGGATTCGGAATTAAGGGACGCATTATCACCTTAATTCGTCACTTCACATGGCCTCTGATGCCATCAAAAGTTTCTACCCGTAGGTTCCATCGTACTATAACATTGGGAATCAAACCTGCCAAGTAGTAATGCCGGCATTCAGAGGAGCTCGAGACTCATAAATGCCTCTCAAGGGCTATGGTTACGATTACGTAATCATATACACAAATGGGATTGTATTCGACAATCACCCGACCATATTAGCCTTAAGACCTCTCTTGTCTCATCAATTCATGGAATAAACATATGTTTTCCTTTACAATCATAAATAACACTTAAATAGCTTCCCAACGATACCAAGAATGTTCAAAACGGATAATCGGAACACAAGTTATGGATTTAGAGAGAAATGGCATCGCGAAAAACATAATTCTGCACTCTCACTGGCCATATGCGTATTGCCCTAAGCCATACGCGTATTGCCTTGTTGACTCGCCTATCCATACGTATATTGCCCAAAGTGATACGCGTATGGGCAGAAACCAAATTCCCTTCAAAAACTTCACTAAAACTCCAATACGCGTATTGCCTCACTTCATACGCGTATTGCCCAAATCCTTACGCGTACCATTACGCAAATGAGCAGATGGCCGAGAAAATGGAACTCCATACGCATATTGCCCACATTTCTTCATTTCCATACGCGTATTGCCTTAACCAATATGCGTATTGCCTTGAGTGATACGCGTATGGGCAGTGGGAAACCATAATTTTTTTCCTGCATAATTTTTCTGCGAAATTGTTCCATTTTCCCCTCCAAATCTCTTCTAATCACCAGAAAATACCAATTGGACACACAATAAGACATATCTAACATGTACCACCAATAAGGAACATTAAAACATGATCTCAGACACAAATTGGATCAAATTCCACCATTTTCACACACTATGGTTTTTACTCTATATTCAAATTTTCAATCCAATCTCAACCAAAAACATGTTATAAATTCAACAACAAATATACTACACAGTTATTATCGAATTTCAGTAGTTATGTTCATGATTCTATTGCAAAATTTCTCATTTCTCACGATATCCAAAATAACTCTAAAACTCATAAAACTCTACACTAAAGTGTCTATCTAGAACCCACCTGGATTACAAGATGATGATGAAGAAACTGAGATGAAAAGATGAAGATGGGTTGATGATTCTTGCTCTTGAGCTCTTGGGGAATTTTCTCTTCTTTTCCTTCCTTTTTCCTTCTCTTCCCTTTCTTTCTCCAATGTTACTAACTTCTATCCAAATGAGGGAAAAGGAAAAGATAAAGAGAAACATCAATTAGTAATACTACTAATTGTCCAAATTATCACAAATGCACCCATTAATAAAACTCCAAGTTAAATAATATTAATTTAATCAGCTCTGAGTTCGTCAGTTTACTCTAATTATTTTATCCAATAATTACTCAGAGTACACCGGAACCCAGTTGATCATAATAATATTATTCAGAGCGTTCATAAATTACGGGGTATTACAGTAAGTGATATTTTCATCAAGTTTGAATTACGTTTTGGGGTAATTTTCTTTTACTTGATTTCAAATTTGATATTTTTAGTGTATTTTAATATCACATTTTTAAATATTTTTTCATAAATGATCGAAAATGAAATAATCGGAGGATGAGGAGTCAAGAGAGTGAAAATTCTACATGTGGACTTGAATCAATATGTAAAAGCATGATAAATATAGGATCTTGCTCAGGGTGATCTTTAAATGCGGCTGGGGAAGAAAAAAGTATATGGTAAGGGCACTTCCCCATACTGATTATAACGAAACTAATAGTTAGATATTATAGAATAAAATGATATAACACATAATTGTTTTAAAGAGAAAAGATAATTGAAATATAGTTATCTGATAGTTTAAAAATAGGAATACTAGATTTATATATTGTATTTTTTAGTTTGATGATGTGATGTGGATGAAACATTGTGTTGTTTGTGTTTTGTTAGTATTACGTGTGGCAACGATTTGAATTAGATGAATTAGATGAATTATGCTGAGGTGATGTGGATGAAACTTTGTGTTGTTTGTGATTTTTTATTATTATGTGTAGTTGCAATGTGAACCATATGAATTGTGTTGGTTAAAAGTATATTAAAAAGATTGAAATCGACTACATTTGAAGATGAGTTATAAGGGAAAATGAATTTTTAAATGATGTGTTTTAATGAGATTTTGTGGAATGTATATGCAGTTCATGGAATATGCATATTTTGCATGTGTGGCGGGTTTCCTTAGTGGTATGTTTGCGTTTTATCATCATTATGACATGGCATATGCATTTATGTGTGATGCCTTAGTGGTGAGTTTTTCTACCATTGATATGGGAAGAATTCTTAGTAGTGCCTCAGAGGTGGGCTGATTATATTCAGATCATATAGTGATAATAGCATGCATAACATTTGATTTGTCTTAAGTTGTTATGTTTGGTATGACTTGTTTTATAATACTGTAATATATATTTTGTTTGATTTGATATGAATGACAGAAAATTGAATCCTTACAAATAGCATATAAGGTACTAATGAGTTCAAGAAGTGAAGCTACAAGGATAAAATATTGTGCGCTATTGGAAAATTCAATAAAGGGTTTTGAACTTTGTAATTTTATTTGTAAGGAAGATTATTTTATGATCAAAACTTTAGATGAGTATTTGTATCGTCATAAATAGTTTATTTTGATAGTTTTTATTTAGTTATTATTTTTAAAATGTATCCTGGATGATTATGCCGCTTAAAAAAATGGTCACATACTATTAAGGTGATATTTTTAAGTAATGTCTTGGATCAAAATTCGGGGTGTTATAATATTATATCAGAAGAATAATCCTTTGACAAATATTTTTGGGTTGGGACAAGTTTATGTGATGCTTGTTTTGAATCATGTGTGAATATTTTGATTTCCTTGTTGTTGGACTTGCTATTTTGTATCCTTATTACTAGAGTGATCAAAAGTTATTTGTACTAATAATATGCATTGGTTTTATATTTTTTTTATATATGACTTTGTTATTAATTTTATGTTTAATGGTTGTAGATATATAATCGTCCTTTATTGTCTATTTGTTTTAATATTTATATAATTTGCAATTTTGGTTTATTGATTATTATGATGGGCGATATTATTATTTTCATTGTTGTTAAAGTGAAGAAAGATTTTTTTTAAGATCATTTCAAGATTTAAACTCATGTTTTTCAAAATGGTGTTTAGTATTTATGTTATTAGTAGAAAAAGAAATTTTGTTGTAGTATATTATAAGTTAGGAAATTACTTGACTGTTTTTAGTGTTGAATTCTTACGATGAATAAATACGATAAAATTTGATTGTGTATAAGTGATATAACAATTGGGAATTTTGGGGTCACTTTTACTCCATGTAAATTAAAGAGTGTTTTTTTTTGTACAAATTAGAGGGTGTTTTTATCATAAAATTTAAAAAATATATTTGAATGATATATAATAGCTCTTAGTTATATTAATTAACGAAATAAAGTTTATAAAAGATTATAACCATAACCTTTGCATTAGAGATTTTTGGTGATGGTATTTGTACTTGTAAAGTAGTTTTGTAAAGTTAATACAATGATTCTTTTTGTGTGTTTGTTTGATTATTGAAAATCATTTTACTATTGTCTATCACTAAAAATTCTTTTTAGGTCACTAGAAGTCTTTTTTTGGTAAAGTCTGCATTTAGGTTGTATGTCAATAAAAGTCCTCAATTATATGTTTTGTCACTAAAGTTAATTTTTATTATTTTGACTGTTGGTTGTTGTCTGTAGCTAAACATAATTTTTATTCTGTTTGTTTGTTATCTGTGACGAAATATGATGTTGTTTTTAGTTATATATGTTGTTTTTGTCATGAATTTGGTTTTATTACGACTTTATCTTCAAATGGGTTTTTTTTATTTTCATTTTTGTTATCAATGCGCTGAAATTCTTTAGAGTTTAATGATGTTGTGACTAAATAAGTTTATAGGAAAAAATGATGAAACAATTTTTACGGAGTTAAGATAATTAAAATAATTTTGTTTTATATTAAGTTAAATTTTGTATGGATTGATTGAAAGAAAGTGAAAGTATTATGATATGGTGTAATTGAGTATTGTGTATTTATGTCATTAATTTTTTTTAAAGAAAAGAGTTAGAAATGTGAAATGAGGTAAGAATGCATGCATTCTACCTACCTTGCATCCTGTTTGTTGTCATATTGTTTTACTTCTTGATCTACTTGATTTTTAATATATGATTAATTGCAGTCAAATGTTACTGTTGGAACACCCAGAGTTAAGAAAAGATTGTAAAATCTTTTCTAACTCAACTAGGTTATAAGATATGGATAACTCGACATTCATCCTCGATGGGCGGTGTGTGATTTATGCATAAGTAAGTGAAATCTTTACATTAGTTGTAATAATTCATGTTAATTCGGGGGGAGTGTGAACCAAATTTGTTAAAGGCTAACGAAAAACTCACTGGACTCTCAGTGCAAGTTGTAGCAAACAGTATGATTGTTGGATTATGATGGTGTATATCATCGTTGTGATTGATGGCTAACTGTTGACAAATTAAGGAAATGATCCACCTCAATCTCTTGTTGATATTAGACGAAATTATAATGAGTGCAATTGATTAACCACATCAACTCTTGGAGCATGCGAAGTTAATTGGACATCCTAAGCATATGAGTAGGCGACCGACAATTTGATTTAACTATTAACTTTTATTTTATTTTCAAACTCCTCCTTATTTATTATATACCATGAATATTCATACTTTAAGTGATATTATAATTGTGTTCCAAAATACTTTCGCTCTATGTTTTATTTTACCATGATTTTGTAAAAACAAAATCTTTATTTTTCTGTGTGATAATTTATTTTTGCAAAGTATTTTATTCTATATTGAATATTTTATATAAACTTGATATTAAAATATTTTATTATTGTAAATTATTCATTAATTTTGGTTACTTTAGATTTTAATAGATTTAAAGAAAAGTAAATTTACTTGAGTTATAAATTTAACGACGTATTCATTTGAGATCAGAGTGCGCAGAGGAAACATGATGTCCAATTATTTTTATATGTTGTTATAAACTTGAATTTTTGGTTTAAATGATTTTTTACTTAAATTTTTTTTTTTAATATTATTCAAATATGAAATTAAATAAAAATATGAATAGTTTTATTTAAGATGTTTTTATAAATGTTTTCTTGATTTGTCACAACCTACTAGCTTCAAGGACGAAACTATTTTAAGAGGGCAAGAATATAATATCTCGATATTTTTATATACAATAAATTTATAATTTTTAGTAAGTTTTATTATTTATTCAACAATTTATTTTATTTTATGTATAAATTGATATGTTAATAGTTTATATATAGTATCATATTTTAATTATTTATTTATGAATAATTATCTTAATAAATTAGGAACTTTATGATTAAACTTAATTAATTGTGTACTTAATATGTTATAATAATTTTATATGTGTTTATTGAATTTAAATTATATTAAGTACCATTTTAATATTTTTTATTTTATTACTTTAAAAACTTTATAAGTATTATAGTTTTTTATTGTGATTATTTTAAGAAATAATATTTTAATTATAGTTAAATAAATAAATAAATATGTATTTATGATAAATCAATATATATTTTTATCTTGAGTCGTGTTAAATTCATTTTAATAAAAATTAAGGAAAGTGATTTATTTAATAATAATATACTAGGAAGAAAAAAAGGGCATTGTTTCTATAAAATAGGTAAGTGTCATTTCTGATTAAAAAATAAAAAAATAACTTAAAAAAACAGTAAAGGGATGGCATAATACTACAATCACATAGAAGCAAATGGAAGTCGCAAGAAAGAAGGATGTTCAGTACCAGTCTCAATCAATTGTGTAAAACAGTTTCTCCGTTTTATCCCAAATTTTAGTATGTCCTTTCTATCTATTAATTATGTTCATTTCATTTTTTTACCCTTCTTTTACATTGTTTAAAATATCGATCGTCTCCTCAATTCGATTAACGAAGTTGTTTTGGTCATATCTTCGTTACCGTAACTCGGACTTGTGTGAAACCAATGCCAAAATGACCGGGTGAACGTAAATGATAAAAAAAATGAAACAATTAGAGGATGAGGAGTCAAGAAAGAGGAAAATTTTTAGGTTGAATTGAATCAATATGTGGAAGCATAATAAAGATAGGATCTTGCTCGTGGTAGTCTTTAAATGTGACTGAGAAGAAAAACGTCTAAGGTAAGGGCACTGCCCCATACTGATTATAACGAAACAAATAGTTAGGTATTATAGAATAAAATGATACAATGCGTAATTTTTTTAAGATAAAAGATAATTGAAATATAGTTATCCGATAATTTAAAAATAGGAATACTAGTTTTATATATTGTATTTTTTAGTGTGCTGATCTGATGTGAATTAAACATTGTGTTGTTTGTATTTTGTTATTATTATGTGTGGTCACGATGTGAATTAGATTAATTGTGCTGAGGTGATGTGGATGAAACTTTGTGTTGTTTGTGATTTGTAGTTATTATGTGTAGTCGCAATGTGAATTGTGTTGGTTAAAAGTCTATTAAAAATATTGAAATCGATTACATTTGAAGATTAATGATTATGTGAAATGAATTTTAAAATGATGTGTTTAAATAAGAGTTTGTGGAAGGTGTATGCAATTCATATCATATGCATATTTTGCCTGTGTGGCGAGTTGCCTTAGTGGCGTGTTTGCATTTTATCATCATCATGGTATGGCATGACATATAAATTTCTGTGTGGTGCATCAGTGGCGGGTTTTTTTTCCCATTGATATGGGATGAATTATGTGTGGTGCCTTACTGGATGGTTGATTATATTCGGATCATATTGTGCTAAGAGCATGCAAAAAATTTGATTTCTCTTAAGTTGTTATGTTTTGTATGATTTGTTTTGTAATACCGTACTATATGTTTTGTTTGATTTGATATTGATGATTGAAGGTTGACCCCTTACAAAGAGTTCAAGATGTGAAGCTACAAGGATAAAATATTACGCGCAATTGGGAAATTCAATAAAGAGTTTTGAAATTTGTAATTTTATTTGTAAGGAAGATTATTTTATTCTCAAAATTTTAGAAGAGGATTTGTAACATCGTAAATAGTTTATTTTAATAGTTTTTGTTTAGTTATGATTTTTAAAATGTATCACGAATGATTATCACATTTAAAAAATGGTCACATGTTATTAAGGTGATATTTTAAAGTAATGTCTTGGATCAAAATTCAGGGCGTTACAATTATGCGGAGTACATTTTAGTGTTACTCAATAAAGGATTCGATAGAATTGGATGCGAGGATTGAAAGATCAGTCAAAGATATTCTAAGGATGTTGTAACGTTCTGAACCGCCCATTTGTAAGGAAATGTAATATTAAAATTATTTTAACCATTATATATATAATTTTGAGTATTTTGATGTTAATTTATGCTGTTTTTCCAACGTTTTACCATTGTCTATGGCTGTTTCTAGTTTGACCTAATTGAGGATATTTTAGAGATTCATCTTCGGAAACCTCACTAAATATTGAAAAGTAAAGCTTGTTATGGAGATGCAGATTGGACACAAACGAAGATGTATCTCCTAGCTAAATTTTAACAAAATAAGGGTGTCTTAGCAATTTGAACTGACATGTGTGTAGAAAGGGTGCGTCCAGAAATACATCTCTGAAATGTATGAACAATTGTGACTTTTCACTGTGTTGTGAAAGCACCCTATACGGTGGGATGAATATTCACCTAAACTTTTTACATGATTTATTATAGCTGATTTCTTGCAATTGTATCTATAGCTATTTTCTCTGGGCTAGACAATATATTTTCTTAATTTTAGTAAAAAAATACTAACTCCACCCTATGTGGTGGAAAAGCACTCAATGAAAATCCAAAATTTTCCTTCATATTTCAGAGATGCATCTTTGGACGCACCTTTGTGTTCAGTCAAAACGTTAAAACTGAGTCACACCCAATATATTTTGCAAAATTTTATGCGGAGATGCATCTCCAGAATAATTCAATTTACACCTTATACATTCCTCTCTGAAACACCCCTTTTTACAATAGATTATTCCGGAGATGTATCTCCATATGCACACCGTACATAATCTGGAGATGCATCTCCATATGCACACCAGACATAATGCGGAGATGCATCTCCGTATCTAAACCAGATAACAAATTTTAAGTATTTTTAGTGATGCTCAGATGAAATTGGTGATATAGTCACTACTACAAAATATACCTTTCATAATACCATATTACAACGGTCATCCTATTAACTGTAGTAATAACTCATTGTTGTTAACGATCGGTCTATTACAACGGTCATGCTATTTACTAAAAGACATTTCACTACGGTCAACATTAACAGTTGTGGTGAAATTTACTTGGAGTGTAAGGGTTTGAATCACAACACCAACAATTTTCTATGTTTTCATTATAAAAAAGGTTTGTCCTTATATTTTATCACATTTCATATTATCAACTGTGGTGTAAGGTGTTAACATTTCATCATGATTCTTATTATCAACTGTGGTGAAAGGTATTTTGTGCAGCTAGATGTGATTTCGTTTGGCCAACATGCAAGAACAAAACATTACTAAGTCCAAATGAGTTTAACATATCGTATGTAGATTGCATGTTTCACTAACCCCTCACTGAGTATGGATTAATTTAAATTAAATTAGAAAATAATAATCTGAAAATTAAGTTATATTTGAAAACCAACACAGATCAATCAATGTTTTTTAAATTGCATGCATCTAGTAATTCATCTCTCACTCTTTAACATATAAAATTTGGTTCAATGCCTCAAGTTCTTCAAAGCAACAATTTTTATCTTCTAGTTTGTAAGCTCCATGGTTTTAGGATTGACAACAATTTTGATCAAACATGATTCACAGCAGATGTTGGGCGTGATGTCCTAACATGTTGGTCAGTTAACAATGAAGGCAAATGTTCTGCCAGATGCTGTGACATGTTGTACCAGAACATCAGTACATGTTTTTATTATTAACAGATTTGATTTGATTCTGTGAGATTTCTTTTGGATATATCTCACTTATTTTCGCAGGTCAAGAAGATTTAATCTGTAACATTTGGTTTGATCTCCAGCTGTTCATAAGTTTCTAAAATTGGATGTTAAGAAAATTTAGGAAACTTGATGATTTGTTCCAAGATTTAAGGAGATTTCTCAGCATAATTGATGCAGCCCTCAGCGGGTGGATAAAGAAATATCTGGGTGAAGATTTCGAAGCCCATGGGCTGCTAAGGAGTATATAAAGAGAAACCTAAACCTAATGTAATTTGGCTTTTCACAATTTATTAAAATTTGGGGAAGTTTAGAGTCTTAGGTTTTGAGAGTTTCTTTAGGTTGTCTTTGTAAGTCACCCATGTATCTTTTGATACAGTGAGGTAGACTGATTTTTCACTTATGAGCTTTTAAGCACGAGTGTATTATTCTCAGTATAAATCTTTTAAGCGAAACTGAGTATTGTGATTTGAAGCTTGTCATTCTGTATTTTGTGTCATTGTTACTGCCACTGTTGTGTGACTGGTAGGAAGTGAGAGGGGGTTATCATGTATAGGAGTTCCTAGGTAGAAGTTAGCACGGGTAGTGATTAGGTGATAAGTTGTAAACGAGGGAGTTTAACTTTGAACTAATACTATTATAGTGGATTTCCTTCCTGGCTTGGATGCCCTTAGATGTAGGTGAGTTGCACTGAACTGGATTAACAATTGACTGTGTTATTTATCTTTCTACAATTTAATTACAGTTTGATTTATTTATTATGTCAGAAAACAGATGTTGTAACATCATCTGTCTTGACGTTATATTCTGATGTTGGGACATCAGTATTAACATGTGTTAATATGCCAGAATTTTAATTGGTATCAGAGCAGTCACCCTGGTTTGTTTATTGGGTGAGCTTCAGGGAGAATTTTTCTGGTACTTTATGATCTAAGGAAGAGTATTTTGAGCTTGGTTAGCTCTAAAGCTTTGAATTCCATATTCAATGGAGTTTAGAAAGAAAAAATTTTGTTCAGACTATTAAAATCATGTGTTGTGGCCTAAGAGGCTTGGGAATTTCTCAAGACCACTCTTGAAGGCACATCTGGTCAGCAAGAGACTGAGGTCTCTACCCAAGACTTTTGTCATGAAAGTGTCAGCCTTTGAAGAAGAAGATCAAGTCATCATCAACATAAATGGATCTTTTGGGTCATATTATTTTTGTCTTTAAAATGACAGATTTGAATAGAAGGACAAGAGCATGGTTTTTGTTTCCAACTCTGTAGGAGCTTCTGACCTTCTGTCTAATGAAAGGTTATTCAGTGCTATTATATTACTTGGGAGGCAATTCAACCAGGATCTGAGGAAAGTGGATAGAAGGTCAAGACCATATGTGAAGAACATCAGTCTTGACATCTGCAATAACTTTGATGTTCAAAGTAAAGGCACTCATTGTAATTTATTTGAAAGTGTTTTTTCATATTAGAGTTGACGACCCTACCCATCTTAAGAAGTATATGAAGGGGTTTTCTATTTCTGGGGCTGAAGAGGGAGGTGATTCTGATGATGAATTTGTCAAGCTTGTTACTGCCTTTTCTAGAAGGTGACTTTCTGATGTAGACCCCGACATTGAAGAATTATCTCATGATGAGCTGGATGCTTCTTCACAGTGTTGTGCATCAAGAGTAAAGAAGACTGTTGTTGTACCCCAAATTTTACCCTCATTTTTTTGCTAAATGTTGTGTGACTGAATTTTCTCCGTATTTCATTTTAATATCCATTTTATTTGTTTTATTTTAACATTTATCTTAATAGTTTTATTCGTTTTATTTTTAATTTAATTTTAATATGGTATTTTTAATTTTAAATTGCTTTATTTTTATTGATTTTTAATTAATCACCATTTTTAACTTAACTTAATTTTGCATTTTTAGTATAATTAATTAAATTATTTGTATTTTAGTTTATTTGTCTTAATTTATTTAATTAGTATTTGAGTTAGTTAATTATTTATTACTATTAATCATTTATTAATCCATTTAAGAAGAGAAAAAGGAAAGTTTTTTTCATTGCCACTACAGCTCACTACGACACATTACGAAACCTTTCCCAAACCACGTTTCTACAACATTACACCAAAACAAGGTTATTGGCATAAGTCACTTTAAGCATCCTATGATATTATTTCACCAAAATGGTACCAAGTCAAACCTGCTTCTCTTTCCATGCTGAGCGATGTACCTCATACCGACATATCCTTACAAATCAGAATGGTTCTTTTTTTTTCAAATCTCACAAGCTAACGGTAGCATTTGAAGCTTACCATGTGGAAGCATAAATAGAGAGAACCATTCACCAACAGGGGGGGCCAAAACAAACACACGACACAACCTTCTCTTGTTATCTTTCTGTTGTGTGACACCAACAAGGAGGACGACATCATAAAAAAAGCGTTGAAACATCACCACCACCACCCCAAAGCTTTCACTGTGTGTAACCTGCAAACAAACACACGACACACCTAAACTTCTGAACAAAAACAAGACACCAACAAGGGACCAACACCGATGCATATGAACACCACGCTAAACTCCCTCATTTTGAAAACCAATATACTTCCTCATACACAATCAACAACAAGCAACACTTCTCAACATATCACTCACTTTTTTAAAAGGGAGAAATGTTATTCAAAGTGAGAGGTTTTCGTTGAAACACTACCACTCCCAGAAGGAAGAAGTTCAGTCTCCATTGTTTCTTTAGGTAACTCTCATTCCCATATCATATGTGCAATATCATGCTCACATCTACAAGTTCAGTTAAATACCATATTGATTATGTTGATGAAACTTTTACTCTTAATGGCACGGTGAAAATAATGTTGGTTTATATGTTGTTTCCTGAAGCTGCCATTCTTGCTAGTTTGATATTGGTGCCTTTTAATAGAAATTTGATTTGTTTGAGGGTACTCATATTGTCGTATGATGCTAGAAAGTATTGAATGGAAAAGTTTGTTCTTATGCTGTCATGCCTTTGTCTTTCATGCCTCTGCCATGTCCATGTAATGCTTTGAGTTTGTTTTGAACTGATAGCTTAAAAGTATGCTGGCTGTATTGTGTTATTTCCAATTCAGTTGAGTTTTTTTAACTATTAAGGTTTATTCATGTCATCGTGTGATTGAAGTTCAGGAAGTTATGGTTTGGCATACTACAATGTGGTTGTTAAGTTTGGAAACAAGTATGTGGGTTTTGGTTTGAAAACAGAATGTGGTTTATCACCTTTTCTAACTGAGTTTCATTTTAGGACTTGTGTTTTTCTCTTGCTTCTTGCTCTTGTTGTGGTTATCATTTTGTCCAGGTTAGGTTTTATTGTGGTTCTATGTTTTGAATGCTTCAAAATGATATTTTATTTCATGATGTTTGGTTGTGATTTGAGGGTTTTATGTAAGATTGAAGTTTAATGTTTGTTTTGGAGGTTTTTAAGTTCAAATACGTTGGTTTCTTACTGATGCTGCATGTTTCATAATCCATGCGCGTTGTTGATTGGCTGTTCATGTGTGTTTGTCGTGTATCATGTTTAATGAACCGTGACCAATTGATAACGTTACTACACCATCAGAACATGTATGTGCGCGTGCTTTTGTTTCATTTAATATATTTTATGGATTATTTTGGTTTATAATGAAACTGAGGCGTATGTTTATTGGATGTACACGCCGTCCCAACGGTCACACACATGCACTTGCCTCGCCTCTCACTCACCAGACCTGGGTTCGATCCTGCGGATCAACCCTTTTGGTCTTTTTTTTCAATTTCGCCTGAGTTTTCATCTTTTTTCTTTCTTGGACCTTCGCCTGGGCCTTTGCTACTGCCACCCCCATATGGATGGCCCATTTCATTCTAGTTTATTTTTTTTAACTAATCCAGTTTCTTAGTGTACCCCCCCCCCCCCCCCCTGCGTTTTTATTTCAACTTTTTTTAATTTCAAATCTTTTCATTTTAAAAACTTATTTTTTTTTGTTTTATTTATTTTGCTTAAAATATTCTTCTTTATTCCAAAACTCCAAAATATTTTTAATCTTTATTTTTTAATTAGCAATTTATTTTAATTGTAATTGTTGTGTTAATTTTAATTTTAATTGTTAACTCCTTATGCTAATTGTTAATTGTACTGTTAATTGTTAATCAACTTAATTTTAATTTTGATTATCAATTTGTATTTTAACTTGGTTGTTAATTGTTAAATCTTAATTATCAATATGTAGTTTAATTGTTAATTATCAATATGTATTTTAATTGTGTTGTTAATTGTTAATTTTAATTATCGTTAAGTGTTAATTGTTAATTGGTTATCACCTTTGGATTAATTGTTAACATTATTTATGAGCATCTTTATTGATCTCATGAGTGTTATTCACTAATGTTTGTTTAAGTCTTGAACTAATCCATCCATGTTTGATTTATCATATAGGTGACTTTAATGTGAATATTATCCTTAACTAATATCATTCTCTTTATATTATGAGTGTTCTTTATGTTTGTCTTCCTTAAGATTGAAACATATTTATGTGTCTTTGTTTACATGTTTCTATAATGATCATGTCCATTTTATCCATACTTCATCATGAAGCATCTTGCCATCCTTATGCTTGTATTGCTTTTACCTCATCATATTGTATAAATGTTTTATCTTTTATCATGTCTTTATCTATTGTTATATTATCCTACATTTGTTATCTTTCCCTCCATTCCAAAGGAAGGTGAATTAGGTTGACTCTTAAGTCATAGCCCCCACCTTAACCTTAGTAGCCTCATAAGAGCTTACCTTTATTTCTTGGCCTCATCAGAGCCATAAAAATCACAACTAGCCTTAGGAGAGAGTTCTTAAACTCTTAGTGATATTCATCATAATGAATCATCACTTTCCCTACTGACTAAAACATAACATAGGTCCATTACAACTAGATTTAGAGAGTTCTTAAACTCTACAATGAGCTTGTACTCATTTCCCCTCTGAATGTTGACCATAGTCAACAGTTCAGTAGAAGTAGAACTACGCATACTCTGATTCTATTCCCGAGGATACGTAGGCGTAAGGTGCGATTCCTTATCGAGTATACTTAGATACAAACCCCTAGGGTTTCAAACCTTTAGCATATAACCTTTAGCAAACATAAGATAACTTAAACAAGAGGCTCCCGTAGAGTACTACGGACGTTTAGGGTGTTAATACCTTCCCTAGGCATAACCAACCCCCGAACCTTAGATCTCTCCCCTTTAGGTTTTTCTAACGATCTTGAACCTTTCCTATGGATAAATCAAAGTCGGTTGTAAAAGAAATATGATGCAAATTAATTAATAATTTGTTATCCGATTTTCACCGCAACAACTGTCAACAAGAAGGAATATAGAATGTAAATATTTCCTTTCTACCGTCTCTAAGGAAAGAATGGCTGTCTACCATCTATAACCTGTAGAATGAGGTATCTGTATTGATCTCCAAACTTGATATCATGATCAAGTCTGTGAGGATGTTGAACAACTGTTCTGATATGTTGAAGAAGTTCTTCATTTGAGAAGATATCTAAAAGTCAAAAAGGGATAGGGTTTTCAAGGCTATAACAACAAAAAAGAACTCAAGTGAAGAAAATTTGTTCCCATCAACAGGAAAGCTGAGACAATGATGTTAACCAAATGTGTCAACATCGTGCCTAACATCAGAAATCTCATGCTAAAGGCAGGTTCTTGTGCTGAAGATGTCTCTTCTAAGGTAAAGTTAGTCTTGTCAGTTTTGTTTTTGTCTCAAAGGTCTATCTCAGCCTTAAGTAAAGCAGTGCCTAAAACATAAGGAGGGTGCAAATTGCCTTGTCTCTCATACCCCTCTTAGAGCTTCAACAAAACAAGAGTATTTTGGTAGTGGGTGTTCCAGACTCATGACTGGAGTAAAAAAGTATCTGATGGATTCTAAGTCTCTCTCTCTCTCTCTCTCTCTCTTCCAACTTTGTTACTTCTAGTGATGGTGTCAAATGTGAAATTTAAAGGGTTTGAGAACTGGATTTTCTAGTCTTGATGTTGTTTCCATTGTTAAGAGACTATCGATTAATGCGTTAAACATAATTCATTTGTGTGATCAAGGTCTTAAGTTAGATTTCTTTAAGGAAGAACGTTTAATCACTGATGAGATGTATGTTGAGGAAGTTAAAAGAGAGTGGCTAGTTATGTTTACCACAAGAAACTACATGTGAATTCACATGCTTGATGACCAAGGAAGATGTAGTTCAGATGTCCCACAACATCTGACTGCTGCAAATGTTCTAGAACATTCTCGTATGGTTCTTATGAGACCATTGCAAGTTGAAAGCCTGGGTGGAAAATCTATTGCTGTTGCTTGCTATATGCAACTATTTAGGGAGATCATGATAATCTTCCATGCTTATGCTTATGCTTATGCCATTAATGTAGTGTATGTGTATAATGATGTGCAACCACATGTTCTGACATTGTGTGTTTAAGGGGAACCTTGGTTACTCTATGGTAATCTATTATTCTAGTTCTCTGAGTTACTAGTGAGGCTCTTGCTGCGTGTGCTTCTAATGTTTATTTGTCTTGTGATTTGGGTTTTCCCCTTGAGAGTGATGTGTGAACTTGGGCAGTTTAGGGTTGGATTTCTGGTGATTTGGGTTTTTCCCTTGAGGGGGAACAATTGGGTATGTATGACATGAGGAGTATTGAACCTGTCGGCTTTGTAGCTGCAATGTTTCTCTGATATATCTTTTGTTGTTCATATAGCTTGTGCTTTGTGTCTATGGTTTTATTGCTTTCTTCTGGTTTATTGAGCAAATGGTGTTTTAGCAAAAGGTTTATTGATTTTATCTTAAGGGGAAGTGTAACTCAGATACAGAGAATTTATTTTTCTTTGGTTATCTGTCTCTGGTGTTGAGGGGAAGCTTGTGGTTGTTGTAATGTCAGACTGCATGTCTAGACATTAGCAAAGAATGTTGAATTGTTTTTTAGGCGTCTTCTGCTGCATGTGCCTCTGTTGTTGGTTGTTTGAAGGAAACTTAACTTGTTTTAGCCAAAATTTTCCAAAGGGGGAGATTGTAAGTTTCATGGTTTTAGGATTGGCATCAATTTTGCTAAAACATGATTCACAACAAGATGTTGGGTGTGATGTCCTAACATGTTGGTCAGTTAACAATGAAGGCAGTTGTTCTGACAGAGGTTGTAACATGATGTACTAGAACATCAGTACAAGTTGCTTTTATTCTTGACATATTTGATTTGATTCTGTGAGATTTCTTTTGCATATATCTCACTTATTTTTGCAGGTCAAGAAGATTTAATCTGAAACATTTGATTTGATCTCCAACTGTTCAAAAGTTTCTAAAATTGGATGTTGAGACAATTTAGGAAACTTGATGATTTGTTCCAAGATTTAAGGAGATTTCTCTGCATAATTTTTGCAGCCCTCAGTGTGTGGATCAAGTAATATCTGGGTGAAGATTTCGAAGCCCGTAGACTGCTAAGGAGTATATAAAGAGAAACTTAAACCTAATGTAATTTGGCTTTTCACAATTTTGTAAAATTAGGGGAAGTTTAGAGTTTTAGGTTTTGATAGTCTCTTTAGGTTGTCTTTGTAAGTCACCCATGTATCTTTTGATACATTGAGGTAGACTGATTGTTATTTGTTCCTTGTTCACTCATGAGCTTTTAAGCATGAGTGTATTGTTCTCAATATAAAGTTTTTAAATGGAACTGAGTATTGTGATTGGAAATTTGTCCTTCTGTATTTTGTGTCATTGTTATTGTCACTGATGTGTGACTGGTAGGAAGTGATAGGGGGTTCTCATATCTAGGAGTACCCAGGTAGAAGTTAGCACGGGTAATGATTATGTGATAAGTTATAAACGGGGGAATTTAGCTTTAAACTAATACTATTATAATGGATTTCCTTCCTGGCTTGGATGCCTCCAGATGTAGGTGAGTTGCACCGAACTAGGTTAACAATTGACTGTGTTATTTATCTTTCTGCAATTTATTTATAGTTTGATTTATTTGTTATGTCAGAAAACAGATGTTGTAACATCTCTCTTGACATTATGTTCTGATATTGGGACATCAGTATTAACATGTGTTAATGTGCCAAAATTTCATAATTAATTTTGCAAAGCATCAAATTTGTTAAGAAGTTCTGATTCATTGTCATCACTGTCATCATAATAATAATCATCATTTAAGATAATGATGATGATAGTGATGATGATGAATTTGAATTAGTCAACAAATTGTTGATTTTCAAAATAAACTAGAAGGGAAAGAATCGTTTCTTTGAAGAACACGAGACGTTGAACCAAATTCTATATACTAAAGAGCGAGTGATGAATTACGAGATGCATGCAATTCAAAAAATAGTGGATCGTTTAAGTTGGTTTTCAAGAATAATTTAATTTTTCAGATTATTATCTTCAAAATCAATATGAATGGTTCTATATGTTTATTAAGGGGTAGAAGAAAAGCTAGCAATCCATATATTTTATTATAGACTCCTGTATACATACCACGACGGTTGGAATTTATAACCATGGTGAAATGTTAATTTTATAGGCGTTTTAATTAAATTGTTGTTGCTGGGTTTCAAACTCATGACCTTTATATATATATATATCACAATGATTCTTTAAGATAATCATTATGATAGGTAGTGCGTTACCTAGTTTATCACTACAGTCACACACCCATGGTGGAACACATCATACTTATAACCACACTCTACCTTACCATGATTGTTCAACCGTGATGGTATCCCTTTACAAACCGTGGTGAAAGGGTCTTTACGTAGTAGTGAGTAAAGGTATACTAAGATAAGTTAGACCATACAACAAATATGCAAAAAATGACATGCATAGAGTAATAAATTCATAGTACCTAATGAAGTCGAAATAAGTTAAAATAAAATACAACTGAAAATAAATCCAAAGTACAAATACTATAAACTACAGCGTATGATGGACTAGACCTTGGGGCCTCTTGTTTTTACGCTACCTCTTGTATTGAAGTGCCTCTCGTGCTTCCGCCATCATGACATCTACAACGTCTTTCGCCTCAAAGCCTTGGGGCCTCTGTCAATACTTGTCTGTCCAATCTCCATGATATAGCGAAAATTAGGTAACTTATCAAAAACATGATATGCCCTATGCAATATGAGGATACGTAAGCATGAGGGCCCTAATCCTTCGCGAGCACATTAATTATAAACCTTTTTTTTCCTCTTTCGCAAGTAACCTTTAGATAGTAACACTCATCCATTCAAAGAACAATCAAAATGGTTCCCGTCGAGTATGAAGAATGTGAAGGATGCTAATGTCTTCCCCTCGCATAACCGACTCCCTTACCCGTTTCTCTTTCCCTTGGGTTTTATCGATATTTTCCCTTTCCTTTTGGAATAAATAAAGTTCGGTGGAGACTTTGTTGTATCATCGAGTGTGCGATGCGCTCGGCTATTTTTTGCGCTGCGACAACACCCTAATAAAAAAACTAATTTTCCCGCTTTTATTTCTTTTTGTAAATACATTGTAATAATCAAAAGAAATAAAAAAAACTTTAAAGCTAACACTCACATTCGCAAAAGTAACTAAACAATTCTCGCTGGATACAACGTATGTGTGAGGAGCTAATAAATTTCCCGCGCATAATCGATTTTCGAACTTAAATTTGGTTGCAATGACGATATTTTTTTTCTTTAAGTCTGTTATTGACGTTTTCCTTTAAAAAATAAAACTCATGTGACAACTTTGTTGATTTCGAGCGTTCGTACACTTAAGTATTTTTTGCGCCACAACAAAAATCTTAAAAGTGTTTTTTTTAGAACTAATGAAAGAGAAAGGATTATAACTCGTTTTTTTAACAAATAGTATTTAGAAATATATTTCTGTAATATACACAAAGATGCATCTCCATAATTTTTTTTCTATTGATGTAGAATCTAATTTAGAAATATATTGATTTGAATGCATCCATAAATATATCATCGAAATCTAAGAAAATTATTGTATTTTAAAAAACGTGCTAGTAAAGCATATGATGTACTCCAAACATTTATCAGATTTTAGATTCATGTCTTTTCTTTAACCCATTGGCACCCATCATCATGATGACCACATGGCCGAAAACATCTCCCATGCCATAACTAATTATAACATCACCAATATGTCGTCACCTATTACCTCGTCATCAATTACCTCGTTGCTTCCGCCTTCAACTCAATCTAAAATCATTTTCTGTCCTTTTCTTTAAATTTTGATAAATATATTTTAATAAAAATTTCATTCTCTCTTTTAGTTATTTTTTTTAATATCTTTTCTTTAAATTTTGATAAATATATTTTAATAAAAATTTCATTCTCTCTTTTAGTTATTTTTTTTAATATATATAAACTCTCTTTTAATTATTATTATTTTAATATATATAAAATAAGCAATCGAATTATTTATTGTGAGACGAAAAAAATAATCTTTAACTAGGACTATAAACTATACATCTATGCAGCTGCCAACCAGTATTTTAAAATATATATATACTTGTATTTAAATTGCGGTAGTTGACAAATTGCCGTAACTCATGTCATAAAGAGATTATTGGTATTTTTTATAAGCTTATGTCATCAAAGAGATTATTGACACAATCAACCACATGGTAGTCCTCGAATTTCATTGTAGATACCTTTCTAGAATATACTTATAAATATGAAATTAGATCACTTCTAAGTCTTGTAATAGTTTTATTGTATAAGAGTAATTTTCTTGAAATCGATTAATATTCGTAGAGATTTTTCCAAAGAAAAATATTTTCGAAGGCAACATAGAAATACTCGAAAAACTCAACAGACAGAAAGAGAAAAAATATTTTTGAAAACTAAAGAGCAAAATAAAGAGAAAAGAGAAAAATTGTGAAGTTTTTATGTGTTTTGAAATGTGAGTGAAATTCTCTATTTACATTAAAAAAAATCCAGCTTCTACCCATGCAAGAACAATCAAGATTATTTGACTGTTATAGAAATATTCGAGTATAAAAGTTATGTAGAAGAGAATTCAAATAGTGTTGCGTCATCATTGATTGTTCGGAGAGAATGACACATCAATTTTAAAATTCAGTTTTTCATTTAGAAAATTAGAGTTGTTAATGCTAACAATATCATATTATCAACAAGCAACAAGCCTAAGTCTGGCTCGAACTGAGTTAGACAGGCAAACTACATGTGTATTATTTATTGACATCGCTCTCTCTTTTCATAAAAATTTTATACTCTTTGAGGCCCCAAGGAGACTACCTCCAGTATAAAACACTTGAAAGACGTGAAAGTTGTCTAGTGTGGATTTTATGAGTTTTATGTTTCAATTAATTTCCCACCTTTGTACTATAACACATGATTGACAAATGTTCCAATAACTCTCACTTGAATTTAAAAATGATTTCAAAAGTAATGTCAGATGTTTCTATAAAGTAGTACGTCTGTAAAAGCACGATAAATTTAAACCTTAACATAGCGACTAAGACTCATATTAAACAAGAGTGACTATGGTCTTGAACTCTATTTTTGATATCAGACCTTCAAAAAAATTTTTTAGGGTATATTCTCACAAAACACATGTTATAATATTCATGCACATTTAGTGCACTTTCTGGGAATCTATTCTTGAAATTTCATAGAAAGATACCGATTTCCACATTCACAAAGGTAAGTCTTTCCAAAGTACTCATGTAGTTACACTAGTGCAAAGTGACGAATATAATTTTAAAATTTATATCCATTATACTGAAAACGGGTGTAAATAATAAATGCGGTGGCAAATTTGTAAATAAAATGTCATTTGTAGTAGCAGTACGTGACAATAGACATCCTATTTTAAAAAAAATGTGTAAATTAAAAATATTATTATAATAAATTAAAATCATTACTATAATAATATCTATATTACTCTCATTAAAGGAAAAACGGGTGTAAATTAAGATTGACTGAAAAATAATTATTTAATTTAATAACTCGAAATATTAACATTAAACATATTAATAAACCAAATATATTTTATTAAGTGATATATTTAAGTAAGTAAATAAATTAATAGATATAAATTGATTAATTAATATTTTATAAATAAAATAATAACAAAACACATATCAATTTATCAAATTTAATTACTGATATTAGTCAAACCCATTTCTCACTGAACTTCATTTCCCACTAAACCCTATTTTTCATAGGGGTAAATAGTAGCTCTTTCTTTCTTCTTTTCTTCAGAATACAAAACAACAAAACAGTTCTCAAATTTCCAATGTGAAGAAAAAAAGAGCAATCAAAATGGCCGTTAAGAGTGGGTTCAGGATTCTTCTATCTTCCAAATCGAGGTCACTCGCGACGACGGCAGTCGCTAAATCATGGCGGTCGGCGTCGTACTCCTCCTTCGCGGCGGTGGTGAGTGATGAAAGTTTTGAGAGCGACACGCATTTGAAAGATTATGCTGATTATATAAGATCTCTGTATGGTCAGGTTACGCATAAAGCTCTTCTCGTTGATGTTGTTGGTACTCTTGTTCTTCCGTCTCAACCTATGGCTCGGGTTCTTTCTTTCAATTCTCTTATTATAGACATAGTGTGAGTTTTATTTATTTATTTATTTATTTTTTAATTTTCTGATTTATTGTGTTGTAGATATATAGACAAATTGGGGAGAAATATGGTGTGGAGTATTCAGAGGAAGAGATTTTGCATAGATATAGAAGAGCTTATAGTCAGCCTTGGGGTAAATCTCGTCTCAAGTTCGTTCTTATTACTTTTCGACCCCTTTCTAATTTTTGCAATTTCATTTGTGATATTAATAAATTCATGTATTTGTATTCAGATCCACTTTTGAAAATTTAGATTTTAATGTGAAATCAATTGATTTTGATTGTGAAATACTTTGAATTATCAACTATTGTTATGTTATGTGTGAATTTTGTTTGATTGAAAATTTGTTGATTTAGATTTTTTTGGGTTAGGTTTGGGGAACTTTTGCGCGCTAATGTTTGATTGGCCTATAAGTTAAGACATAATGTTTTATGCGAGGAAAATTTAGAATGAAATGTTTGTCGTCGCGTTTTATGTGTCTGTATAAACTTCGAATCGTTAAAACAAGCGATCCGTCGTGGATAGATAGCTATAAAGACAGTTGGTTATGTCTGTTACTACTTGTTTTCATTTGTTTAGTTAAGGCTTAAGAGTCTTTGTTGTTTTCTATTTTGCAGATATGTTAAAGATGGTAGACCGTTCTGGCAATATATAGTTAGTAATTCTACCGGATGTGATGATTCTCAATACTTGGAAGAACTTTATAACTATTATGTGACAGACAAGGTAAGACCTCAAATAACTTTCTTTTCTTTTCCTTTTTAAATTTGAGTAAGGTTTGATATTTTAGTTTTTATCATCCACAGGCATGGCATCTATGTGACACTAATGCAGGAGAAGTGTTCAAAGCTCTTAGAAAATCAGGTGTAAAAATGGTTGTTGTGTCAAATTTTGACACCCGGTTAAGGCCTCTCCTGCGGGCATTAAACTGTGATGATTGGTTTGATGTTGTAGCAGTATCAGCTGAGGTGTAACGCCCGTACATAAATACATACATCAAAGCATATATCATATATGAATAATACGTTTGGTACTGAAATATACAAGTTCCTAGTAACACAGTATACATATAACTGCCCAAAAACTAATACAACAACTGCGGCATGTTATATATACAAGATGTTCAAAAAGATAAAACTAAGAACTAGATCACTAAGGATCTCAAAATATCCACAACGGAAGCCTTGCCACACAAAAGCCACGATCCGTAAGGAAAAGTCAACCTACTTTGTCCTTACCCTTCGCCGAACCTGTAGTACCTGTGATGTAAACAACAACATGGGGTGAGATACATCAATCTCAGTGAGTTCGCTATCCTATAGTCCTCTCGGCTTTACCAGGTTCTAAAAATCCTAACTCAAGTCAAAAGGGAAGGGAAATGACTTTGAGTACACACGCTATATGGAACCATGTTCATGAGTCTCATTAACTCGCAACATCACTAATCGTTAACCCATACCAAGGCATCCCCTTTTCCCGTCCGCTTCTACGTCTAGAAGACGACCCGAGTCATGGATCCTTGTAATTACTTGGCATACGAATGAATTCAGAATTAAGGGACGCATTATCACCTTAATTCGTCACTTCTCATGGCCTCTCATGCCATCACAAGTCTCTACCCGTAGGTTTCATCGTACTATAACATTGGGAATCAAACCTGCCAAGTAGTAATGCCTGCATCTAGAGGAGCTCGAGACTCATAAATGCCTCTCAAGGGCGATGGTTACGATTACATGATCCTATCCACGAATATGATTGTATTCGACAATCACCCGGCCGTGTTAGCCTTAAGACCTCTCTTGTCTTATCAATTAAACACAACCAATCATAATCTATACTAGTGTAATTCTTTCCATACCATCGGTAATAGACGCACGCCTCGGCCTCTCTTGCACGAGCGTCGTCGTTTTGTTATCCAACAATTCCTACATTGTTTACGGTAATATTCCTCACTCTACCTATTGCGTATTTTAACATGCATACATATTCAAACATGTTTAACAGTAATAGCATAGGCAACAATCATCAATCGCATAAAGGGAACACATAATTCCACATACCACAATTTACACTAATTCACGGTTCTCTCCGATTTATTTAATCAGGAAATAAACAGATATTTCTCACTTCCATTAGCTAGAATATGTTTCTAGCTTCACAACGGTACCAAGAATACTCACATCGGATAAACGAGCCAAAAGTTATGCAAGATACAAGTTGGAGGATCTGCTATGTTCGCTAGGCGAACGTCCCAGCGAGCATTCGCTCCAGCCTTCGCTAGGCGAAGCCCTTGGCGAATGAACAAACAGAACAAAAACAGACATAAAGTTCGCTTCGCGAACTCCCTGGCGAACATTCGCCTCGCCCATCGCTTCACGAACAACTCAGCGAAGCAAGGCAGAACCAAACAGCACTGAAAAGGCACAAAGTTCGCTAGGCGAACGTCGTTGACGAACATTCGTTGAACTTCGCTGACGGGTTCGCTAGGTGAACCCTCGAAAATATGTTCATTGCGATTTGCCCCAGGTTCGCTAGGCGAAGCCTGGAAAATCCCACTTCTTAACAACGCTGTTCTTCATCCCAAAATCAATAATTTTCCAATCAAAACACCTCCAAACCTTATTATAACCATCAAAACATAGTATGATCATAACAACAAGCATTTAACAATAATTATATTGCATTTCATCCGTTAAATTCATAATTCTAACACAATTACTCATTTTCTTACAATTCCAACCTAACTCTAAAACACATGGAATTCTACATCTAGAGCATCTATCTAGAACCCGTCTGGAATAGATGATGATGAAGAAGATTGGGAGATGATTTGATGAAGATTGAATGATGGTTGATGATCTTGAACTCTTGGACTTTTTCCTCTTTTCTCTTCCTTTTCCTTCCTTTCCTTTTCTTCTCAAAATTGGCTATGTTGGGAAATGAGAGGAAAAGAAATGATATAGAAAATATCATCAATTAGAAACACTACTAATTGTCCAAGTAATCTCTAAAGCTCCAATAATTAAAACCTCAGAGTCAGATAATATTAATTTGGTATGCTCTAAGCTCGTCAGTTTACTCTAATTATTTACCAATTACATTCTCAGAGTAAACTGGAGTCCAGTTGATCATACCAATATTATCCAGAGTGAAATAATTTACGGGGTATTACATCCTCCCCCCGTTAAATAAAAATTCGCCCACGAATTTAAAATAATTACCTGAAAAGATGAGGATACGCGCCTCACATATCTGATTCTAGTTCCCATGTTGCATCTCCCGGATGCATCTCATCCCACTAAACTTTAACCAGAGGAATCTCCTTATTCCTTAACACCTTAGTTTCTCTTCCCGTGATACGACTCGGTCGAGGCTCAAACGTTAAATATGCTTTTATCTCAATAGTATCGGGTAGAATTGGCTGAAGAGGGCCTGGAACAAACTTCCGAAGCTGAGATACATGAAAAACATCGTGCATCTCGGACAGAGAAGGTGGTAAGGTCAATCTGTAAGCTACTTCACCAACTCTCTCTAAGATCGGATATGGTCCCACGTATCTTGGACTTAACTTCCGCGATTTAAATGGTCCCTTCAATCTCAATCTCAGAGTAACCTTCAAAAATACATGATCACCCTCATCAAATTCCAAAGATCTCCGCCGGTTGTCCGCATAGCTCTTTTGGCGATCTTGGGCTTGTTTAACTTTTTCACGAATCATTCTAATCTTTTCCGTGGTTTCGTGAATAATCTCGGGTCCCAAAATCCTATCTTCGCCAACCTCCGCCCAACACAATGGCGTTCTACACTTCCTTCCGTATAATGCCTCATAAGGAGCCATACCAATACTTGCGTGATAACTGTTGTTATAAGAGAATTCAATCAACGGCAATAGTTCTATCCAATTTCCGCCACTTTCCAACACACAAGCTCTCAACATATCCTCCATGGTTTGTATTGTCCGTTCTGTCTGACCATCCATTTGCGGATGATTCGACGAGCTCAGACACAACTTCGTCCCCATAACTTGTTGAAAAGCTCTCCAAAATCTAGAAGTAAACTTTGGATCTCTAGCCGAAACAATACTAGAAGGAATACCATGTAATCTCACAATCTCCGAAATGAATAATCTTGCGAGATGACTCGCCTTATAAGTAGTCTTTACGGCCAAGAAATGAGCAGATTTCGTCAACCGATCTACAACTACCCAAATCGAATCATAACCACCTTGCGCACGGGATAATCCCACCGCAAAGTCCATCGAAATACTGTCCCATTTCCACACTGAAATTTCTAAAGGTTGCAACAAGCCACCCGGCCTTTGGTGTTCAATCTTCACTTGTTGGCATACTGCACATTCCGACACGTACACCGCAATATCCCTTTTCATCCCAGACCACCAATAGTCCCTCTTTAAATCTTGATACATTTTCAAAGAGCCGGGATGAATAGTAAAAGTACTCTTATGTGCTTCTTCCAAAATCCTTCTTTTCAACACCGTATCATCCAGAACACACATTTTTTGGTTAAACACAATGATTCCGTCTGTAGCTCGCACGAAACCCAGCTGAGTCAACTTTTCTTGTAACCTCTCATCCAACTCTTGTCCTTGTCGGATTACCTCCCTAAGAGTAGAAGTGACATTCAAATTCCCCATCACCACACAATCTGGAGTCCAATTAAATTGAAGATTTAGGTCTCTAAACCTTTCCATTAAGGCATACTCTAACATCATCAATTCGGCACTATGTAACACTTTTCTACTCAGTGCGTCTGCTAATTTATTCGTTTTACCCGGATGGTATTTTAGTTCCAAATCGTAATCCTTCAAATACTCCATCCACCTCCTTTGACGCATGTTTAACTCTTTCTGATCGAAAAGGTACTGTAAGCTCTTGTGGTCACTAAACATCTCAAAATGTACACCATACAAGTAATGACGCCACACTTTCAAAGTAAACACAATGGCCGCCAATTCCAGATCATGCGTCGGATAATTCTCTTCATAGACTTTCAACTGTCGAGAAGCACAAGCTACTACATGTCCATCTTGCATCAACACACCTCCTAATCCCTTCTTCGATGCATCACAGTATACCTCATACGACTTTCTAAGATCAGGAATAATCAAAACAGAAGCGGTAGTCAATGTCTTCCTCAAATTCATAAAACTTCTCTCACAAGCCAAATTCCATTCATACGAACAATCTTTCCGAGTAAGTCTCGTCATTGGTAAAGCCAGTTGAGAAAAGCCTTTAATAAACCTTCTATAATAACCTGCCAACCCCAAGAAACTTCTAACTTCGGCAACGTCCTTCGGTCTCTCCCAATTAATCACCGCCTCAACTTTTGATGGATCCACCGCCACACCTCCTTGAGATATGACGTGACCAAGAAAATTTACCTCCGACATTCAGAATTCACACTTGCTTAACTTGGAAAAAATTTGTCTCTCTTGCATGACGGATAAAATGATTCTCAGGTGTTCTCCGTGCTAGTGAGGATCACGAGAATAGATAAGAATGTCATCAATAAATATCACCACAAATTGGTCCAAGTAAGGTTGAAATATCCGGTTCATATAATCCATGAAAACTACCGGAGCATTAGTCACACCGAAAGGCATCACGAGGAATTCATAATGACCATAACGAGTCCTAAACGCAGTTTTCGGTACATCCGAACTCTTCACCCGAATCTGATGATAACCCGACCGTAAATCAATCTTCGAGAACACACAGGCTCCTTTCAATTGATCTAACAGATCGTCTATCCTTGGTAATGGGTATCAGTTCTTAATGGTGACCTTATTCAACTAACGATAATCAATACACAACCGCATTCCACCATCCTTCTTCTTTACCAACAACACTGGAGCTCCCCAAGGCGAAACACTCGGTCTAACAAAATGCTTAGCCATCAATTCTTCCAATTGATCCTTTAATTCTCGTAACTCGAGTGGTGCCATCCGATACAGAGAAACGGATATTAGAGCCGTTCCCGGTACCAGGTCAATAGAGAATTCCACTTCCCTCTCCGGAGGAAGAGAAGTGATATCCTCGGGGAAAACTTCCGGAAACTCGCAAACTACGGGAATACTCAGAACCTGAAGGTCGTTGTTCTCTTCCTTAGTGAGAACCATAAGAACAGACTTTTCATTCTCAAACAAGAAATTAATCATTCCCACCGTACCTTCTAGAATAGTAGTCAACACATCCTTCGGAGTAGCCTCCTCGGACGAAATAATAATTAACTTCTCTTCACAACCGATAAAAACCGAATTAGCAGAAAGCCAATCCATTCCCAGAACAACATCCACTTTCTTAAGCGGCAAACAAATAAGATCAATCTGGAAAACTCTTTCATTCACCGATAGAACACAATTTTCACACACTAATGGTGTTTCAACAATCTCATCCATGGTAGTAGTAACCACCATGGGTGGAGACAATGGAATAGCTTGCAACCCCAGTCGCTTCATACATTGCACCGATATAAAGGAATGCGTTGCTCCACAATCAAACAAAACAAAACAAGGATGTCCATTTATGAAACACGTACCAGCAATCAAAGATTTATCACCTTTTGCTTTCCTTGCATCCAAGGTATACACTCGGCCGGTATTCTTTTCTTGCGCTAAAATTTTACCCTGAGGCCAATCCCTCACCAAATGACCTATTTTATGACACCGATAACACTCCACTCCTTCGAAATGACATCTACCCCCATGCATCTTCCCACAAAAATGGCACACAGAAGGTGCGCTAGATCTAAAACTCTGAATTTACTTTCCTTTGAGAGATTGTTGCCTTGGTCTAAATTGTTGATTCGATCTCCCTCGGTCACTTTGATTCAGCCTACTCAATTCTTCTTCTGCTTGTACCTTCTTCAAACTATGTTCCGCCACATAACACTGTCGTAACAATTCAGCATAGCTAGTGAATTCCCTCTGAGATACACTATGCGAAATTTCAGCCCTTAAACCAAACAGAAACTGGTCAATCTTCCACCTCTCATCTGGAGCATACATGGCTTTCCTAGAATAAGCAGCCATAGACTCAAATTTCTCCGCATAAGAAGCCACAGTCAAGTTGCCTTGTCTCAACTGTTGAAACTCGAATTCTTTTTGAGACCTTAAGGAACTTGGAAAATTCTTTTTGAAAATACTTCCCACACCTTCGGTACCTCTTGAATTGTCATTAAGACCGAAGCACTCTCCCACCACCTCATGGCAGGACCCTTTAACAAGTGAGAAGCAAAAACCACCTTATTTTCCTCACTGCACGGAACTATTAAGAAAATGCGCTCCATACCGGATATCCATTCATGCGCCTTTACCGGATCTAATCCTCCCTGAAACTCCGGAGGATTCATGCGAATGAAATCCCTAAAGGTCCCCCCTACAGCTTCAGGAACAACCACTGGAGGATGCAGGCCACCAGCCATTTGCTGTACCATTTGTTGCACAAACTGATTCTGTTGTTACTGCATCTGTTGCATGAATTGATACAAAAGGGCATTCTCCCCGTCAACTGGTGGATTGGTCGCGGCTGGAGTGGTTCTCGGTCTACCCCAGTTATTTCTGCGTCGGTCAGCCATGTTCCTAAATTTCATACAGATATGATTAAGTTGATCAGGCTCAATACCATAAATATAATACGTAAGACCAATGGCAACAAAACACATATGAAACGGAAAGAAAATACTTATACAATTTCATGGCTAGGTCGAGGATACGACCTTCTCTGATACCAACTGTAACGCCCATACATAAATACATACATCAAAGCATATATCATATATGAATAATACGTTTGGTACTGAAATATACAAGTTCCTAGTAACACAGTATACATATAACTGCCCAAAAACTAATACAACAACTGCGGCATGTTATATATACAAGATGTTCAAAAAGATAAAACTAAGAACTAGATCACTAAGGATCTCAAAATCTCCACAACGGAAGCCTTGCCACACAAAAGCCACGATCCGTAAGGAAAAGTCAATCTACTTTGTCCTTACCCTTCGTCGAACCTGTAGTACCTGTGATGTAAACAACAACATGGGGTGAGATACATCAATCTCAGTGAGTTCGCTATCCTATAGTCCTCTCGGCTTTACCAGGTTCTAACAAGCCTAACTCAAGTCAAAAGGGAAGGGAAATGACTTTGAGTCAGATAATATTAATTTGGTCTGCTCTGAGCTCGTCAGTTTACTCTAATTATTTACCAATTACATTCTCAGAGTAAACCGGAGTCCAGTTGATCATACCAATATTATCCAGAGTGAAATAATTTACGGGGTATTACATGAGGTAAGTAAATTGCTTTTTTTCCTTCATTTTTTTCACATTTTGTTTTCTTAGTTCATGTTTCTATTAGTTCTCCACTTCTCCCCCTTGTCCATTGATGTATGTAATATACTGTATTGATGTACTTAACAACGCCACCAAAAAAATCTTTGGAAAGAAATGGGAAATAGATCTTAAACCATTTGTTGCCTTAAGTCACGTCTTGCAGGAACCTGTTGGGAATTAGAAAATAATATTTGATCAATTTTTAATTTTGTTTCAATATTTGTAGATATATGCATTCTCAAAAGCTACTCAATATGCAAATAAATAGGCCAAAGCCTAGCATAAATGGGCATTGTTCAATACAGCAGTGATGTCTCTTTCTTGCTCACTCTTCCGAAACTTGATGAATCTGCTTCATCTCAGGGCAGTAGTAAAAAAAAGCAGCTAACCACGTTACTTTTTCTCTTTCGTAAATTCCTAAACCCAAAACATCAACATCTTCTTCTTCTTCTCGTCGTCCTCATCTTCTCAAAATCCCAAAGAAACGGAATAACCATGAATCGTGTATTATCATTTTCCAAACACTGTAACAGAGCAATTCACCGCCGTTGCGAAACCCAACTCCAAACCGCAGGTCCCGTCACATCTCTCATAAAATCCCGTTCCGTCATTCGATTCTGAGGACCGGACACTATCAAATTCCTTCAAGGACTTTTAACCAACGATATACGCAAATTTGGCGAACCTATTGGCGAGAAAACTGAGAATTTGCCTACACCCAATGTTCCCGCCACCTCGGTTCCTCCTATCTATGCTGCCTTGTTAACCCCTCAAGGTAGATTCATCTATGACCTCTTTATCTATAAACCACCAAGCTCTGATACTAAGCTTTTACAGGACCGGGACTGGACCTGCCTCAGAACCTGATGAACCCTTTGAATTATTTGCTGATGTTGATGCTTCTGTTTTGGATGAATTGTTGGCAAGCTTCACTAAGTGAGTCTCACTGAATTGAACCTGTCATATTTGTTCTGTTTTGTATCATAATCATTTCATGATTTAATTGGCATTTGCATTTATTTTAGGCAATTACCAATTAGGTAGTGAATAGTTTGAGATTTTTGGCTGTGGAGACCCTAAAGTTATTAGCACTGCAGATACCGGTTGAGGTCGAAGGTTGAGATTGATAATGTTGCTGGCGAATTCTCGTGTTGGCAGCGTTATGGTTCTAGGCCTCCTGAGAATTCCTCGGATGTAGAAGAACCGTAAGCAGCCTCGGTTGGGTGGGGTGCTGGTGAGGATGGTGCTGCAATGTCGTCTTCTCGCGGGGTAATCTTGGCTGGCAATGGTTTAAGGATCCCATATTGGCCTGTCTTGGTTTCAGAGGGATCTTCCCGTCTAATATCATTCGTTAGTATCCCTTTGCTGGCTAATAAAATTTTCTATCTTTTTTTGGCTGCAATCCTATGTAGATATTTGGTCTTAATGATATCTTTGTGTTTCAGCACCTCTAATCGAGTCTGACAAAGAGACTGATGAACAGAATTACCTTATGTGGAGAATAGAGAAGGGAGTAGCAGAGGGATCAACTGAGATTCCAAAAGGTTCATACTCCCCTTCATTCTAATAAACTTTTCGGAAGAAGAGTAATTACTTATGAGTTTGACAATCTTGATTAATTGATCATGTTCAGGTGAAGCAATGCCGCTTGAATATAATAAACCAAGTGTATTGAGAATGGATCCAAAGGGAAAGAGTATCCGTTATGCCAGCGACTCTGAAGACGATTATGATGATGAGAAAGCAACAAAAGAACCAGAATTGGATCTTTCTCTTGAGAAGCTGAATCTTGGTCCTAAGAAGAAGTTGCTTATTATGAACCTCAATGGCTTTCTTCTTCATAGAGTTCATGTTCGTGATAAGAAAGGAATTCCAAAATCTTGAACCGCTGATTATAAATACCGTTACTTTCTACGTACGTAATAATTACTTTACTCTATAGCTCAAATATACATTTTTAATATTTTGAATTTATTTTATCATATTATTAATTGTTACTATATTGTATATTGTGATGCAGTTTTTAAGAGGCCATTTAGTGAAGAATTTATGAAATTCTGCTTAGAAAGATTTGAAGTTGGAATCTGGTCTTCTGCAATGGAGTCAGTATTAACATAACAATCTTCTTTTTTTAGTTTGATTAATTATTTTGCTATATTAATATATGGTAACAGACATAATATTGATGGTGCTTTGAGCTGTGCTATAGGATCCTCAAAAAACAAGCTACTCTTTGTTTGGTTACATTTATTTACTTGAAAATGTTTTAAAATACAGAATTATTTTTTATTAATTTAATAACGTTGTTAGTTCATTTTGTGTTTTGAATATTTAATATATAGGATCAAGATAAATGTACTGATTCTGGTTTTAAATCCTTGGAGAATAAACAAAAACCTCTTTTTTCAAAGAACTGAAAAAAGTGTGGAGTAGAGTCAACAAACGAGGCTCATATTCTACTTCAAATACTCTACTGATTGATGACAAACCCTACAAGGTATTCCTTAATCCTGTAATTTAATAATACTCATTTTTTATTATATAAATTATTTATTATATGTTTATATTTGAATCAAGTTTTATCAACTTTTATAACTTTGATTTTCAGCCTAATACTGCTATTTTTACCGAGTCCTATGATGCAGAGGATAAACAGGACAAAGCATTAGGTGAGAGATTTAGTAACATTTTGTATTAATGTTTTGCATTCTTAAGTTTTATGTTATTGTATTTAGTCACTGTAAACTGTAACAAATTTTGGATTATGTGCGGTAGTCTATTTTAGAAGTGTGACATTTGCGATTTGTGTAGATCCGAAGGGTGAACTATGCAAGTGCTTGAAAGGGCTAGCTGAAGCTGAAGATGTTCAATCATATGTGAAGGAAAATAGATTTGATTAACATTTTCAGTGTTATTTACTGTTTTCTATTTTTTTCATGAAATTAAATGCTAAGAAAATAAGAGATTTAATGTCTAATCATAGTTAACGTTGGGTGTAGAAGATACAACCATTGCTTTCAGTCTTCAGTTTTTGCAATTTTATCGGTCGTCTCAGTGCTGGTGCCATTTCTGAACATTTTGTTAGGTAATTTCTTCATTTATGAACTGAATGACAACTACAATTTGAATTATCTTATACTTAGCGTGTGCATATATTGACGAGGTTATCATCATGACAGGTTGAAAACACTGCCTAGAACATTTTGGATGTCAATTACGCAAGTAATTATGATCATAGCATTTTTGCTTTATGCTTCAGCTCTAGACGGAACTCTTTTTGCTGCAACAGCTTTACTTGGATTGTTTCTGCCAAAATGTATATATGTTGCAGCTATGGTGAGGCGCATAATGGATGCTTGGATGACAAGGTAACATAGGTGGCATAATTTATTTTATGAAAAGCTCTCCTGAATGTCATTGATTTTGCACAACAGTCTTAATCTCTTGGTTATATAGTATGTATCACCTGCCCAAAAATAGCAGGAACAGTTAAATTAAATAGCAGGGGCTACAATTTGAATTATCTTATCCCATGGAGGTATGCTTCCAGCATTCAGAACCAGGTTCACCATTTTGTCACCAAAGTTAAAGTTTTCAATCTCTATTTAAACTATCTTGGCTTTAGTACCCTCCCGGTTACGTCGGAGTAGTTCCTGACCGGTCACGATCCGATGACGGTGACGCCTTAGTAAGTCCTATGAGCTATTTGACAAATATACTCACTTCTAAGGTTTATGATGTTGCTAAAGAGTCACCTCTTGAATTTGCGCCGAAGCTGTCTGAAAGAATTGGTGCTAACATTTGGCTAAAGCGGGAGGATCTTCAACCAGTGAGGATCATATCATCAATTCATTTTCTTGTTGTTATTATAATTGTTATGATTAACTTTGTTTTTTGGTATTTGTGTTGATCATTTAGCTTTAGGATATGTTTATGAAATTGTGGATTGTGTGATAGGTATTCGCGTTTGGCCAAGTTGAACAAGCCTGGGGTTCCTGTCATACTGCTTGGAAGCATTGCTGCAATAATACATGGTGTCGTGTTCCCTATATTTGGCCTCTTGTTTTCATCAGTCATTAGTATGTTTTTTAAACCTCCAGAACAGCAGAGGAAAGAGTCCAGGTTTTGGTCACTTCTATATGTAGGTTTGGGTTTGGTTACACTAGTGGTTTTACCACTTCAGAATTACTTCTTTGGGATTGCTGGTGGAAAACTTATTGAAAGAGTTCGTTCATTGACATTCGAAAAGATTGTGCACCAAGAAATTAGATGGTTTGACGATCCTACAAATTCAAGGTGTGTTCAAAATGTATTTTACTTCAATACATTTGAAAAGAAACAATTATCATGTATTGATTCCTTCTACTCATGAAACTGAAATAAATGATTCGCCTTGAGCATGCAGGTGGTTTGACTGGTGTTAAGAATGCGGCGAACTGGCCGCCGCTGGTTCGGACTTCCCGCGGCCGGCTTCAGGTGTTTCCTTCGCGGTTTAATGATTCTGTTATTGTGAATTGGAGGAAGGAGGGAAGAAACAACAACGCTGCGGCGGCTGCTGGTACTAGCTTTCGGGAATTTGAATTTGATGAATTTGGTTTCAGAAATTGTGATGGAAAGGGAAAGAAATTGGGAATGGGAATGGGACGGCTGCTGGTGGACGCAACCGGCTTCGCGGGTATTCGGTTTTGTGTGAGGAGGTGTTGCATAAGAATTTCGGTGTTGCTGCTGGCAAGGAATTGAGTTTGCATGGGATTTTTGAAGAAACGAAGTTGAATAATGAAGTTTTGAAGAAAGGGGAGAAGAAGAAAGAGGGGTTGTTTGGACCAGAAGATTTTTATGCAGGTGATATAGTTTGGGCTAAGGCTAAGAAGAAGGAACCTTTTTGGCCTGCAATTGTCATTGATGCTATTTATCAAGCACCTGAGCTGGTTTTGAGATCATGTATACCTGATGCTGCTTGTGTCATGTTTCTTGGCTACTCTGGGAATGAAAATCACAGGGTATTGTGTGAACTAGTACTAGTTTATCATGTATATGGAAAGTTTCTTTAATGTGTCTTCTTTTCAATATAATGGCTATTTAATTTGTGTTTTATATATGGTTGTGAGCAGGATTTTTCATGGGTGAAATATGGAATGATTTTTCAATTTGTGGATTATGTAGATAGGTGGGGAATTTTTGTATTACAGTTGTTATTTTGATTTTTCTTTGTGGAAGAGATTGTGTTGTGTTTACTGGGAATGATGTTATTTTGTATTAGGTTTCAAGAGCAGTCTGAGTTGAGTTACTGTAATTCCTCTTAATTTCAAGTGGCACTTGAGGAAGCGTTTTTGGCTGATCAGGGATTTGTAGTGATAGTTCTATTATACTCTGTGTATGCCTGTATGGTTTGGCAAGTGTGTACTGAAACGATTTGAAGCTGTTAGACTGGCTAACTTCTAAGAGATTGTGGTCAAATTGTATTTTTAATATTAAAATACAATACAAAGAGGGCAGTTAAGGTCACTGCATTAGTCCATAATATTGTATTGATACTCTAGACCTACGGAAAAATGATATTCTTTTGCACTGGTACAACTAATTGTAGAACATCATGATCAATAACATATTGTGCCTTGAGCATGCACGTGGTTTGACTGGGATCGAAACGAGAGTGCTGAGTTCACAAGTTGGGTCTGAAGTTATCAGAGAAAGTGCTCACCCAGTTATATAATGTTGGGCTACAACTGGCATTGACATTCAGTAATGATGGTACTACACTACAAATGAAGAGAAACTGTTTGCTAACACTGATAACAAATTTTAGTAACAGAAGTAAAAATATGTTTTATGGAAATTATCTCCACTCATTAATTGTTATTATACTCTTTGTTCAAGGGTGCATTTTTACAAAAACTTAAATCTTATTCCAGCTGAAGTTTTTTTTTTCTCTCGTTTTGATTTGATTACCAGAATATGGAGGATCCTATTCTAGCTGTTTCAGAGTTGGATGAGAAGAATGCCTTGGCTTTAGCCATCATTCCCGTCGGTAATTTGTTACATTTTGACAACTTTTTTTAAAGATATTAGAGGATAATAATCATGTGAAATGAACTATGCTCCAGCATTGCATTCCTATTTCTGTATTGTGTTGGATATTGAAATTAGATATGATGTTTTGACCACAATTAATAATTTTTTTTTGTTAATGGTGGTTTCAGCTGATCAACAACCTTTTGCTATTTTAAATCATGCAAATGGAACCACTAGTTGGGAATTGGTAGTTGTTACGTTTCCCAGTTCGAATGAGAGTGCTACAGCAGCTAGCAAATTGATATGCTTTTTTCTTCAATCTTTCCTCGGTCCCTTGCTTGTACATATGCTTTCTATTTCTGTTAATAAACGAGATTATCTATTTGGTATTCAGGCTGGAGGTTTGGACCTGCTTACACTAGATAACCTATACGACGACGCACTTAGAAGAAACAACCAAAATGTTAGCTATAATCTATGGGAGCAAGCACTGGCGGGAGGCATGATGCAACCTGCAATGCACGATCCGTTTTTTGCCTCTAATAGAATGGTTGCTCCACCTTCAGTTCAAATGGCAGCTATGTCCAACCAGCAACAATCTTTCATGTATCAACAACAATAACACACTATTTATAGTTGAAAATTATGTTGGTTTTGTCATTGTGGAAATAAGTCTAATTGAATAGAAAATGGAATTCATTAAATTTAGTGAGAATTACATGAATTATATGTTTGGTTTTGGTTGTGCTTTTTTTTACCGAATGTTTAGATGTATACAAAAATATTTGATTAAATGCAATAGGTTTAAATGAAATTAAATATAATATAATTATGAAAATAAAACAAACATATTCTATTTAAAGAAAATAAGGTGAAAACTTGTCAATATCTATGGTAAAATCTGGTGTAGTATATCATAAAATAGGGTGTAAATTTGTCAACATTCATGGTAAAATCGGGTGTAAATTTGTCAACATCCATGGTAAAATCGGGTGTAATATGCCATATTTTTACACTCTATTTAAAAAAAAAATAGGGTGTAAATTTGTCAATATCCAGAGTAAATAGTTTTTATTTTACACCCGATTTTTATCAAATGGGGAGTAAATATGTTTAATTTAAATGCAATTATTTACAAATTTATACTCGTTTTCTAAAACAGGGTGTAATATTACATATTTATACACTCATTTTAAACAAAAAGGGTGTAATATACCATCTATAAATGTATAAATATAAACATTTACACCCGATTTCTATAAAACAGGGTGTAATTTATCATCTATAAATGTATAAATATAAACATTTACACCCGATTTCAACAAAAAAGGGTGTAATATAACATTTATTTACACCCATTTTAAAACGGGTGTAAATTCGTCAGACATTTCTCACTCGTTGAATTCACACCCTCTAAAAACGGGTGTAAAATGTAAAAAAAACAAGTGTAAATTACTCTTTCTGCACCAGTGTAGCTACTCCAGTCCATGTTGAGTATAAATCTCATTATGAGTTTCTATCACCTCAACCTCTAATCGCTCTAAGAATCGTGCTTATTTGGTTTTTAATAACATGTTTATGTCATATCACATAAAAATTTATTATTATCCATTAAACCTACTATAACTGTATTCCCTCTTTTAGGGTTTCAAAAAATTGAAGAAAGTTTTGAAAACACATTGAATTTGAATTTGAATTAAAAGAAAGTTGTTTAAAAAAGATTTGTTTGGGCGTATAGCTCAAGGAGAGGCTCAGATGACTTATTTGATAACATTGATCGCACTGCGATATCGACAATGTTGTGGGACTTATACTATAGCAGAGGCCCAAAAATTGTTTTTGTACAAAAAGGGTTGGGTCTTACACTCTATTTAGAGGTCCAAAAGTGTTTGTGAAGAAAGAAAAATGGGGCTTATACACAAGGAGAGGCCCAAATGATTTATTTGAAAAGGCGACGATCGCGCCGTTATTTTGAAAACCACAGAGGGACTTATGCAATGACTGAGGCCCAAATTTATTTATGTACAAGAAGGAATGGGTCTTACACTCTAATAGAGGCCCAAAAAATTATTTTTATACAAGAGTTGGGGCTTATAACTCAAGGAGATGCCCAGATGAAAAACATTGATTGCACTGTTATTTTGAAAAATCGTATCGGGACTTATACAATGACTGGGGCTCAAAAATGGTATATTTACAAAGGGATGAGAATTACACTCTACAAAGAGGCCCAAAATGTTTGAAAAGAAGAAAGATGGGACTTACAACTCAAGGAGAGACCCAAATGAAGATTGTTTTGAAAATGGCGATCACGCCGAGATTTTTTAAAATCGAATCGGGACTTATATAATGACTGAGGCCCAAATTTATTTACAAAGGGATGGAACTTACACTCTACAAAGAGGTCAAAATGATTTTTGAAAAGAAGTTTCAAAAATTAAAATTAAGAGAAACCCTAATTTTAATTAAAAATATAATTTTACAAAATAAATTAAATATAAAATATCAAATATATTTAAAAAATAAGTAGTAAGCTTTGAAAAATATTTTTAAAATTCATGTTTAATTACATTAAAGCTTGAAATCCAATTGGTTTTGAAAAATCAAAGTGAGAATTTCATTTAAAAAATGTTAAAAAACAACAAAATGAAATTATTTACAAAAATTTAGGATATATTAAATAAATAATATAAATTTAATTTTTTTGTAGAATAAAATAATTTAACATTTTTGTGACTTTTTTTAAAAAAAAGAACCAATAAAAAATGATAAAAAATGAGAGAGAAATTAATTTTTGAAATCAATTAAGAAAATAATTAAAAATTTGAAAATTTGAAATATGGCGCCAACGGTCGTCTTCTACCTGACGACTACTCGCCATGGCGGCCGTTTTGCCAAACCTCTCATATCTCTCTGATTACTCAATGAAAATGACTTTTGTAAACATGAAAGTTGTGTGTTTTTGAACAAGGATTTCAGTCATATAAATTAATTGCATTTATATTAAGTGTGGAGTGAGAAATCAAGTGATGAACTCAAGAACCCTAATTTCTGCAAGAACACTATGAAATCTTATACACAAAATCTACAAAGCAATTGATTGAGGGGAATCACTCTATATAAGTGCAGAAACATGTATGTAACTTGAAAACACATTTATGATGCATGGGTTATAGAGTTTAAGAGTGTCAGGCTTACCTTTTGCAAGAAGAATTCGAATTCTATGTTAGAGGTGTTATAGATGTTTTGTAATGATCTGGAAAGCTTCAATGGATCTAATACAAGGTGTTTGGAAGTTTGGAATGGATTGAAACAGCCTGGAACTTATTGTGGCACCTCAACTGTAAATAGGCTAAAAATCTTGAGCAAATGGGGGGTGACTATGTGATTCTGATGTTCCAGATGTGTTTTAAGGCTATGGATGACTCATATATGATGTATGTGAGGTGTTGGCATGATTGGTTTTGATTGAATTTCTCTCAAATTGAAAATTCGAATGTTACTTCAAGAAGAAGCAAAAATCTGGTTTTTGAGAGTGAAGTGAAAGAAAACATGAATTCAGATGTTTTGGGGTGGTTTAATCAGTCACACATGACCTCTATTTATAGTAGAGGAAGTTTGTTTTGGAAGCAATAGTGTTTGGAGGCTGATCATGGCTGTAGCTTGTAGCCATTGACTTGGATAATCCAAAAGTTCCAAGTCAACTCTTCTTATCTTGACTCCATTTAACTTTGCACGTTTGAATGCTCAGAGTTTGGACTGGAATCTTGACTGGCTTGGAGTGTTATGATCTGGTTCATGACACCTCAATGCATTGCATTGATGTTACATTGCCAAAGTTGAATTTCAAACTTCATGTCATGATGGTTTTCACATGCCAAATTGAATTCCTTGCCCCTTTGATCATGAACCAAGTGAGTCATCAGATATTTTGTGTTTTTGGAAGGTGATAAAGTTGGAAAAGTGACAAGATTTGAAGGGAAAAATCGTGTGGCACAAGTTTAGTTTTCATGTTGTCTTGAAAATTATGGTTTTTAGGCCATGTTTCAAGGCTTGTCACTCCCTACTCAAGTTGAGTTAGGATGAGCTCTTGTACTTTTTGGAAAGCCCCAATAACATACTTCAACTTTGATGTCCAACTTTCATCTTGAATCAACTTGGAACATAATGAAAAATGGCCTCAAAGTTGGTGAAAATGCAAGACAGATTCTATCCAAAATTTTCACTAAGTGTTGGAAAAAGTGTCCATTTTCATGTTTTTGTGATTTTGATCAATCTATAACTCAAAATCCATGAGGATTTGGAATCTCTTGTAGTTGACAATTCTGAAGTATGTAATGAGAGCTTTCATTTGAGCTTTGGATGGAAGAAAAATGCTTTGTGGTTTAGAAGTTATGACCTTGCAAAGTTAGCACCAAATCACTTTTCTTCCATAACTTAGAAAATTTTAAGTTTCTTAAGGTTTCCCTTTTTGCAAGTAACCTCACTTTTCTTGATTTTTCTTGATGGATGATGATCCAAACCATGAATTAACATTGTTTTTGACTTAGGGTAGCCATGATTGTCAAGAAATTCAAAAAGTTAAACTTGGTTCTTAGGCACAGTTGACTTTTTGTCAGATGAATTTCAAACTTTGTGATCCTCTATGAAATCAAGTCCTTGACCTAATTCAAACATAATGTATGGATTCATATATGTGTTATAGAGTATTTTGAATCATGTCCCAAGGTTTGGGATCATGTCTTGGTCAAAAGTCAAAGATACAGTTGACTTTTCATCAAGAAACCCTAATTGGTCCAAATGAATTTGAATCCTTGTATTGCTTATGAACCAAGTTCTTTGAATTAATATAATCTTGTAAATGGATCAATATGATGTATTGAAGGTCTTTAAAACACTTCTTGAGGTCTTGACTCATGTCTTGCTCCAAAAGTCAACTTAGGGGTAAATTAGGTCAAGAAATCCTAATTCCTAATTTTTGATGAATGCATCCCCTGAGGCTATTTTGACTTGATGATTTGACTCATAAAGTCCCTTTGAACTCCTTGAATTATTTTTTGAAGTATTGACTCATGCCTAGATGAAAATTTTCATCTGGAGGTCTTAGTTGACCAAAACCCTAATTTGATGACATTGGCGATCTTGAGGCTTGATCCACTTGGAATGTTGCAACCTTGTGCTTGATTCTTAATGTGGGGGACCTCTTGATCCTTTATGGGTGTTTGAGAGGCATGACAAGTTTAGGATCATGTCCATTCTTGATTTATCCTTTGTCTGAGTACTCTGAGAAGGATCAAAACCCTAATTCTTGGTTGTAGTGAATGCTGAAGAATCTTTGAGAGGATTAATGAGGTATAAAGGTACATCCATATTGTGGTGATGATTTACACAATGATGGGAAATCTTGTGGTCAAAATTTGGGGTATGACAGATGCCCCTATTTAATCTTCTTGGACCCGAAGGTGTGAATGGCAAAGATATTTGGACATTTAGGGTACAAGAGGATTAAATATCGGAATACCCGAAATTTTGATTGTGATTGTGAATGGTAGATGATTTGCTCATCCATCTTCTTTTGCTAAGTAACAATACTTAGAAATAGGTGAAACTTCCCCTCGATCCTGGTCTTCAGCCACAGAACTGGTCTTAGTTTCTTGAAGAAATAAACTTCCCATTGATCCTGGTCTTCAGCCACGGAACTGGTCTTAGTTTCTTTTGAAATAAACTTCCCCTCGATCCTGGTCTTCAGCCACAGAACTGGTCTTAGTTTCCTTTTGTAAACTTCCCCTCGATCCTGGTCTTCAGCCACGGAACTGGTCTTAGTTTCTTCTTGTCAAGTTCTTCTCTTGACAAGGAACACTATCTGTAGCGGTCTTCATCAAACTTCTCACTGAGGTTTACTGGGGAGATGTCATTTGTGGGAAAAAGATTTGATGTCAAACTTGCTGAGGACATTACTACGGAAAACCCATTTAACGACGGTTGAGAAAGAGATATAATGACGCAGGCGCATGCGTTGTTATGTAAAGTGTTGTTTGAAGGGAAATTTGTGATCTAAACGCAGCGAAAAACAAAAATTTCCCTTTAGAGATCCTTACGAAAGATCATGATCCGTGATAGAAAGGTTACCTCTTGTGGGGATGAAACCTTTGATTCCAAATCTATGGATGATCACGAGCATTGTACGATGAACAACGCCTCTATTCAGTCCACACGAACAGTTTCCTTCAGTCACAATGCTAGCTGATTACGATTGAAGGTTTTGAGTGAGGGAGAGGAAAAATAGAATACGGCCTGGGTTTCAACAACAACCACACTTGAGCTTCTGCACAAGGGTTCTATTTATAGAACTACTTGTGTGGGCTACAAGCTAAAAAGCCCAGCTCAATAATAATATTATTATATTATTATAATAACTATTATTATAATAAATATAATTTTATTATTATTATATTTTATAACTATTATAAAATTAATAATAACTATTTTTATATTACATTGTACCTTACCATATTCCGTATTCCATTCAAGTGCACCGTACCTTACGGTGTTCCTTATTGACTCTATCTCTTCTCCAACTGTCCTTATGTGTGTGACCCTGTAGGATTTCGCGACGTTGGCAATTATATTAAATCATGTATTTAACATAATAAACAGTGAACGATATCTAGCAACACATCACCGCCACCCAAGTCACATAATTGTCATGTGATCTGACAAAACCTTTTGTGATAGTACTTGTGTGTACAATTACCCTTTTTTCCCCTATGTCTATATTGAACACAAGGCATATACCATGTCATCCTTGTCCAGTTCAATATTGGGCCTTTAGACATTTATCCTGTTATGCAGGATGGGCAAATTCCATCTAGGCTACTCATGTCCCTCAGCATGCTTTGTGAAGTAACCATCAACTATCTTTATGATCATCCAGTTACGGACAATGTTTGATCAGCAATAAAGTACTTGACTCCACATCTAGGGTACATAGTAGTTTCAGGTCGAAGGGTGGTATACACCACTATCACCATGAGAGTAACTTATGACACTTTGCATAACATTCTATGTAGTACTCTCATAGTGGGTCAATCCAGTATAAATATTACTCCTATTATTCATACCTATGTCAAGACTTGATAACTCCTTATCCATGATCCATGAGATGTGATCATCAGTCTATCTACATAATAATCTTAATGCTTTAAGGCTATCCCATTTCACATTAAAGCTCGACTATGGATGCTTTAAGAATAGTGTCCTTATGTTTAATGGAATCTCATGATTAAGTCATACTTAATGTTTCATTAAACGAACTAGCTATTCTAGGGACTTTATCATTTTGGAAAAATAAACATAATAAATAAATGCCTTTTATTATTAATAAATAATTCGATACAAGTACCATAGATCTAGTATGACCATCATGCTTCAGCTGCGCAAGAGGTTTTGTTAGTGGGTCAGCAATATTATCAAGTGTAGGTACTCTGCACATCTCCCTAATCTATTATCTCTCGAATGAGATGATAACGCCTAAGTATGTGTTTGAATCGTTGGTGAGATCTAGGCTCCTTAGCTTGTGCGATGGCACCATTATTATCAGAAAAGAGGTCAATGGGATCCACAATGCTAGGGACTATGCCAAGTTCACTAATGAACTTTTTAATCCAAACAGCTTCCTTTGCTGCATATGATGCAGCAATATACTCGGCCTCGGTTGTAGAATCAGCAACTGTTTCTTGCTTTAAACTTTTCCAGCTCACATCGCCACCATTTAGGCAGAACACATAACTAGATTGCGATCTAAAGTCATCCTTATCAGTCTGGAAGCTAGAATCGGTGTAACCAATTACCGCGAGCTCTTCCTGACCTCCATATATCAAGAATGAGTCCTTAGTCCTTCTCAAGTACTTAAGGATATTCTTGACAGCTACACAGTGAGCATCACCAGGATCAGATTGGTACCTACTTGTTGCACTTAAAGCATACGAGACATCTGGTCAAGTACATAACATGGCATACATGATAGATCCTATTGCAGATGCATATGGAATCTTATTCATGCGATCCCTTTCTTCCTTTGTTGAAGGGGATTGTGTTTTTGATAGACATAGGCCATGTTGCATAGGTATGAATCCTTTCTTGGAGTCATGCATATTAAAGCGTCTTAGCACTTTATCTATGTATGTACTATGACTTAGGCCAAGCAGTTTTTGTGATCTATCTCTATAGATCCTGATTCCTAATATATAGGCTGCTTCACCAAGGTCCTTCATAGCAAAGCATTTCCCTAACCAAGTTTTTACTCGTTGCAAGGTAGGGACATCGTTTCCAATAATTAATATGTCATCTACATATAATACCAGGAAGACGATCATACTCCCACTAACCTTCTTGTAGACACAAGGCTCATCTTCATTCTTTATGAATCCATATTGTTTTACAGTTTCATCAAAACGAAGATTCCAACTTCTAGAAGCTTGCTTTAATCCGTAGATTGATCACTGTAACTTGCATATCTTTTGGGCTTCTTTGGGTATGTCAAATCCTTCAGGTTGTGTCATGTACACATCCTCAAGAAGATTCCCATTAAGGAAAGCAGTCTTGACATCCATCTGCCATATTTCATAATCATGATATGCAGCGATAGCAAGTAAAATCCGAACAGATTTAAGCATTGCAACTGGTGAAAAGGTTTCATCATAGTCTACACCATGAATTTGTTTATAACCTTTAGCAACCAGTATTGCCTTATAGGTATGTACCTTACCCTCCATGTCAGTCTTCTTTTGAAGACCCACTTGCATCCTATAGGATTAATTCCTACAGGAGGCTTTACCAAGGTCCAAACCTAGTTTGTGTACATGGAATCCATTTCAGATTTCATGGCTTCTAACCACTTCTCAGACTCAGGACCAGTTATGGCCTCTTGATAGGTTACAGGCTCATCTTGATCCATGAGTAATACTTCACCTTGATCATTTATGAGATATCCATATCTCTCTGGTTGGTGACGTATCCTGCTCGACCTACGCTGGTCTTGTTCTACTTGAGCAGGTTGCTCTTCCACAACTACTTGTGGTTCCTGCTCTAATTCCTCCATAGGTGTATCAATGCTTTGTGGTTCTTGAATTTCTTTAAGCTGTACTTTCCTCCCATTGATTCCTTTAGAAATAAAGTCCCTTTCCAAGAAAACTCCAGTTCGAGCGACAAACACTTTTCCCTCAGAAGGATTGTAGAAGTAATACCCTCTTGTTTCTTTAGGATACCCCACAAATAAGCATTTGTCAGATTTGGGCTCAAGTTTAGTTGAAATTTGTCGTTTTACATAAACTTCACAACCCCAAATCTTCATGTAAGACATATGTGGTTTCTTACCACTCCATATTTCATATGGTGTCTTTTCAACCTTTTTGGATGGAACACTGTTAAGTGTGTAAGCTGCTGTCAGTAGTGCATGTCCCCAAAAGGAGTTTGGAAGATCGACATGACTCATCATGGATCAGACCATGTCTAACAAGGTTCGATTTCTTCTCTCAGATACACCATTCCATTGTGGTGTTCCAGGAGGAGTGAGTTGGGATAGAATCCCACACTCTTTTAGATGGTCATCAAACTCTAGGCTTAAATATTCACCGCCTCGATCTGATCGAAGAGTTTTAATATTCTTACCTAGTTGGTTTTGTACTTCATTCTTAAATTCCTTGAACTTTTCAAAGGATTCAGATTTGTGTTTCATTAAATAGACATAACCATATCTACTGAAATCATCGGTAAATGTGATGAAGTATTGAAAACCTCATCTGGCTGGTATGTTCAGTGGTCCACATACGTCAGTGTGTATGAGGGCCAAAAGATCATTAGCCCTTTCACCTTTTTCTGTGAATGGGGACTTTGTCATCTTTCCAATTAAACAAGATCTGCATGTATCATATGATTCGTAATCAAAAGAGTCCAATAGTCCATCTTTATGGAGTTTGGAGATGTGTTTCTCATTTATATGGCCTAAGCGACAATGCCAAAGGTAACTTGGATTTAACTCATCAGGTTTTATCCTTTTAGTATTAATGTTATAAATTGGCATTTCAAGATCAAGGACATATAATCCATTGTTCATTTGTGCAGTAGCATAGAATATATCATTCAAATAAATAGAGCAACAATTGTTCTTTATTATAAATGAAAAACCAAACTTGTCCAAACAAGAAACGAAAATAATATTCATGCTAATTGTAGGTACATAATAACAGTTCTCTAACTGAATTATTAAACCACTAGGTAAAGTCAAAACATAAGTTCCTATGGCTAAAGCAGCAACCTTTGCTCCATTTCCAACTCGTAGGTCGACTTCACCTTTTGCCAAATCTCTACTCCTTTTTAGTCCATGTACATTGGTACAAATGTGAGAACCACATCTAGTATCTAAAACCCATGATGCAGAAGTAGATACATTTATTTCTATAACAAAAATACCTGAAGTCGAAGTCACCACTCCATTCTTCTTATCTTCCAGGTACTTTGGGCAGTTTCTCTTCCAATGTCCGGTCTTACCGCAATAGAAGCAAGTTCCCTCCTTTGCTATACCTCCACTAGGCTTCAAAGCAAGGGTAGTATGTTTGGGTTTGGTAACTTCCTTGACTTTCCATTTACCAACCTGCTTGGTGGGCCTTTTGTTCTGTTTCTTTCCATTACTGACCATCATAATGGATTTCCCTTTTGTCTTCAGGTTTTGTTCAGTAGTTCTTAACATGCTTAGCAATTCAGGAAGAGTTTTTTCCATGTCATTCATGTTGAAATTAAGGACAAATTAATCGAAGCTTTCCAGCAACGATTGCAGGATCAAATCAGTCGCAAGCTCCTTTTTGAGGGCAAATCCCAATCTTTCAAGATTCTCCACATACCCAATCATCCTGAGTACATGGGGACCTACTAGGGTTCCCTCAGAAAGCTTGGCTTGAAAAAGGGCTTTTGAAACATCAAACCTTTCAAGCCTTGCCTGCTCTTGATAGAGCATTTTCAGATGTTCGATCATATCAAACGCTGCCATGTTTTCATGTTACTTTTGCAATTCAGAATTCATGGTAGCCAGCATGAGGCAAGCAGTTTCATTGGCATCATCGACATGCTTCTTATAAGCATCTCTTTCAGGCTTAGGGGCAGAACTAGGAGGTTCCTCATCAGGAACAGGTGTCTCTAAGACATACAGCTTTCTGTCATGTTTGAGGACAATCCTTAGATTTCGATGTCAATCCAAAAAATTTGTCCCAGACAATTTTTCCTTATCCAAGATTGTTCGCAAAATGTTATTAGATGTGTTTGTTGTCATGGTAATCTACAAAATGGAATGGAAAAATATAAGTATCATAACATATTCAATTAGGCCTTTAATTAAATATGCTCCCACTATTTTACTCAAACCAAATGACCCTAATCATTTGATTAGGAAAATCCCGTTGGAATATTTTCTAGTGGATATAGATCCATATTTCACTTTGTTTTAAGTCAATGTTAGGCTGATTACACAAAACTTAGCTATTTAGGTAGGAACTCCTTCCAATTGTATCCAATACAATTCTCGAATATTTCAGTTGGGTGAATAACTCCTTATTTCAATCCATCATATGGATTATTCCCAACTCTTGCTTCTAAACGCATATAATCTTATTATATTTTGTTTAGTTAAGTTTGACCCATTATTTTAGAAATTGGATATTACAATTATCCCATCGTACCTTACTAATATGGAACATGCACCTCGCGTTAGGCGAAATCTACAATATTCGATACTAGTCTTGATGAGTTCTAAAACTTGGAAAGAAAAAACTTAATATTTAGTTTTGAGGGATTTTTAATTAGTTTGATCTCACCGGCTTGTTTATCATATAAATCGTTCCTCACACATGCATCAACATACATACAATATATATCAACATACATACATACAAATGAAACAGTTATGTCCCCTAGCGCAATTATTCTCCCAAGCCAATGAGAGAACTTAAGCTAAACCTAATAATGATCTTCACTTCTCCAAGCAAGATCTCCAAGGTTGTCCTTCATTGTTTTGTAGTCTTCTCTTTCTTCATAATAATACATTACATAAAGGAAACTCATTTTACATACGAGGGAGTGAGATGAGAAAAGAAGTTACATGATGAGAATAAGAGAGAGGCATGACACGCAGGTCATATTTATAAAATCCAAAACAAAGAAAAATAAACTAAGGCCATAACTGATCACCACAAGAAAAATAATAAATAAATTTTATTATTATTAATTTAAATCCTGTTTATTAAATAAATCAAATTAAATTTTCGGAGAATGCATGACCTAAAGCGCAGACTGCATTGGCGCAACATTTGCACCATCATACTGCCTGTGATGACCGTCACAGTTACCATGGCGACCGTCACACATCATCCCATGACGACCGTCACAAAGCTATGGCGACCGTCACACTAACAGAACGCGTGACTTTTGGTCATAGACCTCTTTGACGGCGCAACCCTTGTACCGTCATAAACCTTGATGCAACAATTTCATACCATCAAAACACCATGATCAATAATTCAGTATGATTAATCCGTATGCTATCGCTTCACCATACTAAAGTCGGACTCTGAAGCAGATAACCAAATATCGCTCAATCGAATGATAATCATTACGTGATTTGAACTAATGAAATAAAATAGTATATCCAATATACCATATTTGCATCAAAGTTAATCATATCACATATGAGTTAGATCGATCATATGTGTAACTTATGGACGATTGACATATCGTTGCTTCACCATACTATTGTCGGATTCCGAAGCATAGTCAAAATCAATCATCCAAACCGTACACAATTTGATGCCAAAAAATTTAATATCTGGATTTGATTTAATTTTTACGTGTTTTAATCCAATTAAAACAAAAATGACAGAAAATAAACAATTACCAGACTCATGGTTTCATAAGTGGCTCTGATACCACTGAAGGGAAATTTGTGATCTAAACGCAGTGGAAAACAAAAAATTCCCTTTAGAGATCCTTACGAAAGATCATGATCTGTGATAGAAAGGTTACCTCTTATGGTGATGAAACCTTTGATTCCAAATCTATGGATGATCACGAGCGTTGTACGATAACATCGCCTCTACTCAGTCCACTCGAATAGCTTCCTTCAGTCATAGTGCTAGCTGATTACGATTGAAGGTTTTGAGTGAGGGAGAGGAAAAATAGAATACGGCCAGGGTTTCAACAACAACCACACTTGAGCTTCTGCACAAGGGTTCTATTTATAGAACTACTTGTGTGGGCTACAAGCTAAAAAGCACAACTCAATAATAATATTATTATATTATTATAATAACTATTATTATAATAAATATAATTTTATTATTATTATATTTTATAACTATTATAAAATTAATAATAACTATTATTATATTACATGGTACCTTACCATATTCCATATTCCATTCAAGTGCACCGTACCTTACGGTGTTCCTTATTTACTATATCTCTTCTCCAACTATCCTTATGTGTGTGACCCTGGAGGATTTGGCAACGTTGGCAATTATATTAAATCATGTATTTAACATAATAAACAGTGAGCGGTATCTAGCAACACATCACCGCTACCCAAGTCATAAAATTGTCATGTGATCTGACAAAACCTTTTGTGATAGTACTTGTGTGTACAATTACCCTTTTTGCCCCTATGTCTATATTGAACACAAGGCATATACCGTGTCATCCTTGTCCAGTTCAATATTGGGCCCTTAGACATTTATCCTGTTATGCAGGATGGGCAAATTCCATCTAGGCTACTCATGTCCCCTAGCATGCTTTGTGAAGTACACATCAACTGTCTTTATGATCATCCAGTTACGGACAATGTTTGATCAACAATAAAGTACTTAACTGCACATCTTGGGTACATAGTAGTTTCAGGTCGAAGGGTGGTATACACCACTATCACCATGAGAGTAACTTATGAAACTTTGCATAACATTCTATGTAGTACTCTCATAGTGGGTCAATCCAGTATAAATATTACTCCGAATATTCATACCTATGTCAAGACTTTATAACTCCTTATCCATGATCCATGAGATGTGATCATCAGTCTATCTACATAATAGTCTTAATGCTTTAAGGCTATCCCATTTCACATTAAAGCTCGACTATGGATGCTTTAAGAATAGTGTCCTTATGTTTAATGGAATCTCATGATTAAGTCATACTAAATGTTTCATTAAACGAACTAGCTATTCTAGGGACTTTATCATTTTAGAAAAACAAACATAATAAAGAAATGCCTTTTATTATTAATAAATAATTCGATACAAGTACCAAAAGTATTGGCCTCTAGGGCTTACACCAACATTGTTGTATATATAATACCTATAATCACGGCCCATAAAGCGTTGTAATGAATTGGAAAATGCGCTCCCTATTATGACGGTTATTTTAAATATCCGTTGTTGTATGTCTTTTAATAAAATAAAAAATGCAGCATTAGAATAAGAACAACATCAAGAACAAGAACAACAAAAAGAACAAGAACAACAACAAGAACATGAACAACAAAAAGAACATCAAGAACAACAAGAACATCAAGAACAACAATAAGAATAACAACAACAACAACAACAACAACAACAACAACAACAACAACAACAACAACAACAACAACAATAACAATAACAACAACAACAACATCAGTAACAACAATAACAACAACAACAACAACAACAACAACAACAACAACAACAACAACAACAACAACAACAACAACAATAACAAAAAGAAGAAGAAGAAGAAGAAGAAGAAGAAGAAGAAGAAGAACAAGAAGAACAAGAACAAGAACAAAACAACAACAATAATAATAACAATAATAACAACAAGAACAAGAACAACAACAACAACAACAACAATAACAATAACAATAACAACAACATCAGTAACAACAATAACAACAACAACAACAACAACAACAACAACAACAACAACAACAACAACAACAATAACAAAAAGAAGAAGAAGAAGAAGAAGAAGAAGAAGAAGAAGAAGAAGAAGAAGAAGAACAAGAACAAGAACAAGAACAAAACAACAACAATAATAATAACAATAATAACAACAAGAACAACATTAATAAAAAAGAACAACAAGAACAACAACAATAAAAAAGAACAACAATAATAAAAAAAAGAACACCAATAACTAACATTGCTAACTTGAGTTGTGAAATTTGTTCTGAAATTTGGTTAGTGGAGAAATAGAGTATCGTAATTGAAAGATGACGTTTAGAGGTAGAAGATGTCTAAGTTTTAGGTTTCACGCGGATAACTAATAGTAGGGTCTTGGCCGTTGATAATCACTAAATGGACGGTCAAAATTTGTTTAAGGATAGTGAATAAACTCAATATGCATGCCACCTATAATGTTGGTAATGAGATTTGAAAAATGTTGGTGCTGGTACTTGCACCCATGACAAGACGCTACCTATAATGACGGTTGGTTTAAATTACCCGTGGTGAAAGGTCTGTCAGCATTTTGAAAAAATAGGAAAGAAGTAACATGATTTAAATAAATTCAGAAAAATCTAAAAACATGAAATTTAATCTAATTAGGTAAAATAAGAATTTTGAGATTTTTTTTGGAATTTTTTGACACTATGAAAACAGTAAAAAAATCATTAAAAATAGAAAAAAAGATGAATTTGGGGTTTTGAGGGCGAGGTCCCGTAACTCTTAAATACCCGTGGTGAAAGACCTCATATTTCACCACGGTAGGAATATTAACCGTCATTAAAAGCCTTTTAATGAGATTAAAAAAATGCGCGCATCTATTACAACGGTGTATAGGCAAGCCGTTGTAAGCCTGACGTTGTTGTTTACACATTTTGTAGTAGTGGAAAACCCATTTGTTTGAACTGTGGAGGTGTGCAAACTTCTCTGTGGGAGATGCCATTTGTCGACCTAATGGGGAAAACGACTCTCTTGAGAGACCGCTTTTTGTTGGTGAGGTTACATCATACTTTCCTTCGAGACCTTTTCGGAGAAATGCCATGTGACATAATCCATTTGAGGTGCTGATGACTTCACTGAAAATAATTTTTTTTTTGGGAGAAACCGCCATATTGCCAAAAGTCTTTTGTTGAGAGCATTCTCTGGGGATTATTCTTTAATCCTGGAAAGCAAAAAAATATCATCTTCAATGATGAAGAGTGATGTTCCAAAGGTGTCTATCGAATGTCTTCTTGCCTTTCAGAGGTTCAAGTTATCAAAGTGGTTGAGGACAGTCTCCAATCCAGAAATAAATTGGGGAGAGATTGCTCAGACGATACATTTTCCTGACGAGGAAAGAACTTATAACTCTATCGGTGAGAGGACATTTATCACTTGGGGATGAAAATGACCAGAGTGATATTAATGCAACATATGTATGAATATGAATCAATCAAGCATGATTTATGTATGTTTTTGCTGACAAAACAGACACGACATACAGACTGGTAATGAACGCAACTGGATACTCGGCCACTTTAGGAGACGAGGTATCACTGGAGGTTCTAAAGGTAGTATTTTGCTTGGGAACAGGGATTCCTGCGCATGTTCCGGTTTCTGGAGGTACAAACATGCTAGGGATAGAGATTCGTCCTTGTTTTTAAGAGGTGGACCCTACTGGGGTGAAAAACCATCAATTGGTTTTCAGAGGTGAGAACTCTGCCGAGGATGTCAGATGGGACATCCCATCTGAAGTGGTTGATCCTTCATTCAGGGTGTACTGGTCAAAAGGAGTACTTTGACTCGGCATTTTGAAGTTAGACCACTACCAGAGAAGTAGTCGATATTCTTTTTGGTGCCCATTAATCAAAAAGAAATTACCATCTTTGTTTTAAAAGAAAAATAAATTTTAACAAGTAAATTCCTTTTTTTTTTGTTTCAAGAATCGGTGATCATATAAAAAATGTCATTCTGTAAAGCAAAATAAATGAGAATTGTAAACAAAAGGCACACGGGCTCAAATTTTATTGATAGAATGGTAATTAACCAAGCGCGTGATCCCATAGAGCATTAACAAGTTTAGAAAATGGTCATTTAAAGGGAAATGGGCTACATTGAAACATAATGACTGCTATCCTTCCACCAACTTTAAATTCCGGACATTCTGAGTTTCTGTCGAATGTGACCTAGACTGAAGTTTTCCCGACGGAGGATGTTGCCGTTGAGGAATCAATCCTGTTGGATGTAGTTACTTGCCATGAATCCCTAACTTTTGCCTGGATTTTCTTTTCAGGTTTTCAACCCATCAGGATGATTTTTGCTTATGTCTCTAATTTTTGCCTTGACCGCCCTTTCAAGTTTTCAATCCACCGAGACATTTTTTTTATTTAGGCAAAGTATTTCTTGACTACATCAACATTCGTGAGGTAGGTAAACTCCTCTCCATCCATGGTTGCGAGTCTCAAGGCACCGCCTGAGAAGGCTTTCTTAACAACATAAAGGACATCGTAATTCGGAGTCCATTTGCCTCTAGAATCAGTGAGAAATGGTTGAATATTCTTGAGCACAAGCTCTCCTTTTCTGAAGACACGGGGTCGGACCTTTTTGTCAAACGCTTTCTTCATTCTTTGCTGATACAACTGACCATGGCATAAAGCCGTCATTCTCTTTTCTCCGATTAGGTTCAGTTCATCGTGTCTGCTCTGACACCATTCAGCTTCTGTTAGCCTGGCTTCCATCAATACCCTAATTGATGGTATCTCTACTTCTATGGGGAGCAATGCTTCCATGCCATATACTAGAGAGAAAGGGGTTGCCCCTGTTGAAGTGCGGACATATGCGCGATAACCGTGAAGAGAAAAGGGTAGCATCTCGTGCCAGTCTTTGTAGGTTACAACCATCTTCTAAATAATTTTCTTGATATTCTTGTTTGCCGCTTCTACAACTCCATTTATTTTGGGTCGGTAGGGAGATGAGTTATGGTGTTCGATCTTGAATTCAGTACACAACTCTTTCATCATCTTGTTGTTCAAGTTAGATCCATTATCCGTAATGATCTAGATTGGAACAACATAACGACATATGAGATTGTTTTTGATAAATCGGACCACCACTTGTCGGGTTACATTGGTGTATGACACTGCTTCGACCCACTTGGTGAAGTAGTCAATGGCTACTAGGATGAATCGATGTCCGTTTGAAGCTCTGGGTTCAATCGTGCCAATCATGTCGATTCCCCATATAGAAAAAGGCCATGGAGAAGAAAGAACTTTGAGATGTGTTGGCAGTACATGGATTTTGTCTGCTTATATCTGACACCTGTGACACCTCCTCATGTACTTGTAGCAATCGGACTCCATTGTCATCCAATAATATCCTGCTCTCAGAATTTTTCTTGCCATTGTATGTCCATTGGCATGAGTGCCAAAGGATCCTTCGTGAATCTCTTTCATCAACATGTTTGCTTCTGGTTTGTCTACGCATCTGAGCAAAACCATGTCGAAGTTTCTTTTGTAGAGTGTATCACCGTTCAGGAAGAAGTTGCCAGCCAGTCTTCTGAAAGCCTTCCTATATTTTCTTGATGCCCCAGGCGGGTATTCTTGTTGTTGAAGGAAGCACTTAATATCATGATACCATGGTCTTTCGTCTATGACTGCTTCAATCGCGAAGATGTAAGCGGGCCTTTCAAAGCGCATTATGTCAATCTTAGGTATGTCGTTCCATTGACTTACACTAATCATGGAGGATAAGGTAGCCAATGCATCAGCCATGTGATTTTCTTCACGAGGGATATGATGAAACTCTATTCTATTGAAGAAGGGCAACAACCTTCTCGCATAGTCTTTGTAAGGAATCAATCCTGATTGGTATGTGTTCCAATTTCCTTTGATCTAATTTATAATCAGGGCTGAGTCGCCATACACATCCAAATTCTTTATCCTTAGGTCAATGGCTTCTTCGAGACCCATTGCCATACCCTCATTTTCACCCTAACCCTAGCCTTGCATATCATATCATCTCTGCATCTCCATTAGGTCTTAGCTCATAATCATTCATTCGCATTGGTCTTCTAAGACATGGGATCACAAAAACTCTTTGAATCAAGGTTTCCTATCTTCTTTGAGATTCTTTCATTTAAGTTTGAAGCAAGGATTGAGTTCTCATTGTCTTAACTCCTCGCCAAAGTTCATCAGGCTTGTCAGGGCAGGTGCACGTATGCAGCACTGATAGAGGTTTAATGGTTTTGACCTAATCTTGGTCGGACGAGTTTTGTTTCAAGATCAAGGCCAGGGTGTGATTCATTCCAGTGGTTGTGTCTGAAGATTCAATGCAGGTTGTCTGTGTGTGGACCAAGTTATCAGGTTGTGTGTAAGTCAAGTGCTTCATGGTTAACGATTACCAAAGGACCAGATTTGCTTTCCAATCAAGGTTTGGTGCAACGTATCGAGATTCACGGTTCAATTCATAATCTTCTGATTTTAAAAGTATATTCTTGTTCAGTTGGTTCAAAAGGAAGATTTCGACTTATTGGTACTCAAGTGGCCAGGATCAAGTGGATTCGTTTGTTATGATTAATCAGTTCGATTCAAGGCAGATCCTCCTTGATTTGATGAGTGGCGTTCAAATTTAACTGTCAAGGTTGTAAGTGTTGTGGAAGCATATGGAAAAACTCATTCCTTACCCATTATTTCACTTTCCCTTTCCATTTTGACTATCCATTGCCCATAAACCATTTCTATAGGTCAATATCCATTTTAACTGCTTTTTGGATCCATTTAATTTTCATTAGCCATTTTTCTAAATCCATTTTGAACCGTTTCCATATCCATGTTTAATTTCATCTCATTATCCAATAAATACCCATTTTTAATCCAATATCATTTTCCATTTCAAATTATCCATATTCACCAAATTTCATTTTTCATTTCATTCTTAATACAAGTCATAGAGTCCATTATTACAATACATTTTCTTTACACCAAAAATGTCCAAGACCAAAAACATACAACCATCTTAAGTAAGGTTCCAAAATCCATTGAAAAATAAATATGCCCATGTACAAGTTTACAAGCCCATCATCATTTGTCAACCACAACAAAATTTGCCAAAAAAAAGATAATAGGGAAACAAATAACTCTGCTGCATTCTGCAACATAGCCCTGCTACCATCCCGTACCACCTCATGACCTATACCACCACGCCAAGGTTCATCAACACTTTCAGACAAAACAAGCTCATGAAATTGTACAACCTACTAACCTGCACAACAACAACAGCTATAAAGCTATGCTTATGAGCAAGCAACATCGACAACACGACTTGCCAGACCTACGTTGCGAAAATGACTTCTCAAACTACACTTGCTACTACTGCTACGACCTGCATCCTGAGATCTACAACAACCAACAATTCTGTAGCACTTTGATAGGGACAATTCTACAACAACAAGACAAACTTCTAAGCTTAAAATAACAAGGTTTGAAATTGAATTGAAAAAGAGGAGCAGATGAGAAAAACGAAAAAAAGATAAAAAACTGACCTGCAGAGTTGAAAACCACAAGAAACTCTCTGATATCAAACTATTCCTCACCATTTTAAACACCATAACAACTACCACCTCGCAACAGCACCATAACACCATCATCGATGTCACTTTTTCCATCAATCTCATACAAGTTCCACGCCTTGTTTTCATTCTTCTTTTTGAACTCTCTCCATCATTTTACTTCAACCGCAAATCCTCCAAACCACAAAAATAATCTCCAACCTGCTACAATAACAACAACAGCACACAACACACTGACAATCTTTTCACTCTTGTGTAAACTCGCCTCAACACCACCCTCGTTCTTCTTTTTCAGCTTACCCTAATCAACCTTCTTCGATCTCTCCGTCGTACCGCCACAAATCCTCCCTGCGATCACCTTCAAACCATTCCTACACATACAACCAAATCTCGCCTCCAACCTTATTTGATATGCACCACTAATCTGCTCTCTTATCACCTTCAACAACAACTCATCATCTGAAACCCTCCTTCAAACCACTCCTTGTTCTACCCTCAACCAGCCGTAATAACAACAGATCCACGCCACCATCCAAGAACCACCGACCTCCCTTCAAATCACAACACCGCCATATATAGAGTGGCACGACCGAGAAAAAGAAATCGCAGCAACAAAGACGCATATGAGAGGTTGAGATAGCAATCGAGATGTTGAGAGAATGATTGAGATGAAGATAGGGCGGTCTAGAGGAGGTTTTGATTCAGATTGTTATTTTTGTTATGAAATAAAAACTTGTTTTCCATGGCTATCGTGTTTCAGAGAAGAGAAAGAGCGTGTTCTTTTTTTCTGGAAATGGAATGTAACGACTGAAGGTGAGGTAATGTTAGGGTTTGTAAACCCAATTTCATTCTTTTTGTGACTTTCCTGAGTGGGCCGGTTTTGACCCGAGCCGGGTCCTATGACCCATATCTTACCCGCCTGGCTCATCTCTTTTAGTCTGTGGACCTTGTTTCATTCGGATTGAACACCCCCTTATACGGGCCAGCACCTCTAGGCCCACTTTTTATTATCTTGTTTGGTTCTTTTTTGATTAAGTTTTTAATTGATTTTGAGAAAGAAAAACCAAAAAATATTTCAATTATTTCTATCATTTTCATGTTTTAATTTCTTTCTATTATTTCATTTTATTTTTCTTACTAAAGAAATACTTTATTTAGATCTTGATTGTTTTTCTTCCTTATTTTAAGGTTTATCTTCTTACTTTATGGTTTTTTTATGTTTTATTTCGATTTCACTTCAATTTCATTTTTGGCCAATGATATAACAAAAATCATGATTAGTTGATTTCTTTCTATCGATTCAAAATCTTGATCAATTTGAGGCCATTTTCTTTTTTTTTATTGGTCAATGAAAGTCAAATATCATAGATTATCGATTTTCCGATTCAAAATCTTGATTAAGACGAGACCATTTCGATTTCATTTCGGTTTCTATTTCATTTCTCATTTTCATTCTCTTCTTAAGTCAAAAACCTTGGTCTTGTACCAAGTGCTCATTTTCAAAACTTCTTTTTCTTAATAAATTTAAATGGTCGTGGAGTGGTTAGGCGAAGGCCTTCTCCTATCCCGAGTGCTTGACATTACCTTTAGGGTTCACTGTCGTAAAACACTTACCATCTATAACCAAAAACACTTCTTTAAATAAGAGAATAAAGTTCTCTTTGTATTGAACTAAAGAGAGAGGATTGGGTGAAGACCTCTTCCTCTTCGAGTATTAGGATGCTCACTTTAGAGTGTGTGGTCTTGATACTTGTCTTTCAATATGAAGACGTGACTATATTCACCACTCATTCTTTCAAAAACCTTTCTCTCTCTCTATTTCATCTCCTTGTGACTAAAAACCTTGGTCTAGTACCAAGTGCTCATTTTCAAAACTTCATCTTCTTAATAAACTTAGATGGTCGTGGAGTGGTTAGGCGAAGGCCTTCTCCTATCCCGAGTGCTTGACATTACCTTTAGGGTTCACTGTTATGAAGCACTTATCATCTAAATCAAAACACTTCCTTAATAAGAGAATAATGTTCTCTTTGTATTGAACGAAAGTGAGAGGATTGGGTGAAGACCTCTTCCTCTTCGAGTATTAGGATGCTCACTTTAGAGTGTGTGGTCCCTATACTCGTCTTTCAATACGAAGACATGACTATATTCGCCACACAATTTTCATAACAAATCTTTTGAGATAAAGAATTGGGTACTACCCGAAGGGGTTACTATTCGAGGACTTATTTCACCCTTAAAAATCTCAACAAATCAAATGTGACATCTTGCCTTGATGGCGAAAATCAACCTTTTCAAAAAGGGCATGTTGCGTCCGTTCTACCGCAAACAGGTAACGCATAAGACTCCACGAGCGAGCTGCAATACACCTAACTGCTAGAACACGCACGTTAGCATCGTCCATAAAAAACACCAACAAATCGTAGGTTGAACTACGATTGCTCTGATTCTTCATTCTCGTCCAAATGTAAGATACGTAGGCACAAGATCGTAATGATCTCGGTGAGCCCCCTTCCATTTTCTTCACCCGTAGTCCTCCGAACTACGTTGACTCTGACTTTCCCATTGCACAAGGGAATAAGTAGGCATAGGATCGCGAAGTCCTATCGAGTCCCCTTTTCTTCTCCCCACCTTTTCTTTTATTTTCTTTCACATTCTTTGGATCTTACCCTTCTCTCTCCCTATTAGAACACACTTATAAAGAAATACCTTTAGCAAACATCCATACACATAGACAAGCGAATGGTTCCCATCGAGTACGATGGATGTGGTGGGTACTAATACCTTCCCTTCGCATAACCGGCTTTCGAACTCGTAATTTGGTTGCAAGACCATCTTATCCTTCCTTCTTTGGGTTTTCTCGATGTTTTCCCTTCCCCTCATGGGATAAATAAAGTTCGATGACGACTCTCCTGTTTCTTCCTCTTTTCGCCTCCAGTCGACTATTTTTCGAGTAGCGACAGCTGGCGACTCTGCTGGGGAACTGGTTCACCCTAGCAAGCCAAGCCTAGTTTGTTTGTCGTATGTGTGATTTGTTTGCTTTTATTGCTTTGTTATTTGTGTGCCTCTTATCTGTTGGGTTTATTGGGGATGGTTTGTGAGAAGAAAGGCTTTATACCCGAGCTTTTCGAGTATACACTAAGCTAGGAGGTGGTTGTTTACTGATTTGCGAGACTTAGGACTCGTTTAGTTGGTTTGACTTCCACCGCTCAGATGAGGCCCCTTTGGGAATGATTATGTCTTACGATTAGTCATAATGGCGTCTTTGTCTCTGACCTGGGAGTCCGTGATTCTGAGGACCTTTTTAGAACCCAATTCCAAAGGTTACATAGACATAATTTGTGCTCATCCTTTGAAGGGATTATCGTCTTACGAATCGTCGTTATGATGGAAATATTTTGAGGGTTAGTGCATGAGACCTTATTTGAAAACATTTGGAATGCCCTGTTGTAACCCAATAGATAACCTACCCGAGGTGAGGGATATCTTATTGTGTTGTCCTGCGGAATCTTTGACCTTGACAACTGTAGTGTGAACCTCGGATTCAGTGATCTTTGATCCCATGTCTGTTGCATTCATAACATTGCATTTGCATAAGAATTTTTGCATCATTTTGCATATCATTCTCCAACCAAAAAACTGAGAAGCTCATTCAGTCCTTTGTCCATAACCCACAGTTGATTTCTCGACACTCGCATTGAACCTGTGGTGGCTGTGAAGCTTTTGAAGCAAGAGGAACATAGACACCTTGAAAGGCCGGTTAGACGAAGCAAGTTGGAAGCTGAGGTAGTCATGTCAGAGAGCAACCGTCAGAATGTTGATCCCCCACCAGGTTTCATTGTGACAACTAATCCACTGTATGGTATTCTGCCTGATGATGATCCTCCACGATTAAATGTTCATACTCGACCCCAGAGGAAGCCATTGACTGATCCTATGAAGGAAATACTTCGTGACATTGAGGAAAAACTCCAAGCTATGAAAGTTCCTGATACACCTGGTCTCGATGCTGCTGATTTGTGCCTAGTGCCAAACTTGGTGATTCCTCAGAAATTCATAGTACCCAACTTTGAGAAGTATGCAGGTCGTAGTTGCCCGAAGCGTCATTTGGTGATGTTCTGCCAAAAAATGACCTCCTATACCTAAGATGATAAGTTGATGATTCACTGTTTTCAAGACAGTTTGAGTGGAGCATCTTTAAGTTGGTACATGGACTTAGATAAAAGCAATGTCCAATCATGGAAGGACTTATCCAGCGCTTTTCTAAAGCAATACCAATACAATTTGGGCGTGGCTCCTAGCCGTATGCAGTTGCAAAGCCTATCTCAGAATGGCGATGAATCCTTCAAGGAATATGCACAGCGGTGGTGAGAATTAGTAGCCAGAGTGCAACCACCACTCTTGGGCAGGGAATTGATTGACATGTTCATAAACAGTCTACATGGCTCTTATCTTGAAAGAATGGTAGGCAGTATGCCATCAAGCTTCTCTGACCTTGTGATGGTAGGGGAATGCATCGAGAGCTACCTCAAGAGTGGACTAATCCAGAACGTTTCAAATAGCTAAGCCGATGAGACTGAATCCCTCATTAACTCCCAAGAGGAAGAGGTGAAACCAATGCAGTCATAGCAAATGTTGAGTATTCTCATGGTGTACCAGCAAAACCTTTTGGTCCCTCATCTTCTCAGCAGTCATCATTTCCAGCGCCATGCTATTCTTATAGGCAACCAGTAATGCCTATAGCTTCGTCCCAAAAATCGTGCATTGCTCCTCATGTAAATCAACGAGCCCATGGCCAAGGATATCATAATCAGTTCCAGAGTCAGCATAGGCCTCGCAACAATCTAGAAAGAAGAAATGCTCCTCTTCATACAGTCCCTATGTCATACAGTTAACTCTTGCCGCATCTGATTCAAAGCTCGCTAGTGGTTCCCAAGTCTCTCAAGCCGTTGCTAGAGCCATACCCTCCTGGGTACGATCCCGATGTGCAATGTCAATATCATGCTGGATCAATGGGGCATTCGACTGAAGATTGTAAAGCCTACCAAGCCAAAGTGCAACAGCTAATTGACAAAGGTTACATATCCTTTCCAGAAGAAAGCCTGGTTATGCACGTCAACCTCTCATCTGTTTGAGTTCAAAGACTACAAGGGTCATCTCCTCGAGCCAGTGGGTCAGACAGAAGATATCCCCAAGATTGGCAATTTTTAGATCTTTTCATTTATTTGTATTTGTAGTTTCTTCTTTGTTAAGTGCTACTTATTGTTAAACATTGTTACTTACTAATGGTTTTGTTAATGTAATGAACGTGCTTTTTTGAACAAGTCCATTCGTATCCACTCATTTTTTCTCATATATTGCAAAAAATCACAAATTTTTTTTCCACATTTCATTCCCTTTATCAATTGTGGTCCTAGTAAAGACTTGAGGGAGGATGATGAAAATGAAATACTCATAATTGCTAATAGTATGCTTTCGGATAAAATCCCGCTGATGATGTACAGGCATTGTTTCAAATCCCCTAAACACTGGAGAGATAAGGAGTTAGTCCCTAGTCAACCCCTTCGAGCCTAGAAGTAGGAGTTTCCTTCGGATTTCTAAACCCTTACGCTTAACCTGGGGCATGGGTAGTGTTCATTTATCCCGATTACACATTCGAATTTCAAGATGAAACCATTTGTTATGGCGGTTATTCTTCAGAGACCAAAGACTTGGCAGTCACAACCCTTAAAAAAAAGAGAAAAAAAGAAAGCCCGCTAAGTCTGCCACCCCAAAGAGGAAACTTAGGCAAAATTAGGGCAATCCCGATGGACTCGAAAAGTGAAGTCGGTCCATGTAAAAGTTAGGGATCAAAAAATAAATAAAGCAAAAGAGGCCCTCAAATCCTCAACAAAAGAAAAAGCCGATTCAGTGGCCACCAAAATGGATCAGAAAGGTCACTAACATCCACAAAAACAAAATAAGGTGACTGTCATTCCAAGCAAATTCACCCTTACACCGTTAACCCTTTTGAAAGATAAATGTGTGTAGTATAACTGAACGTAGGACTGGAGTTCATCACGAAGAAGGGTGGGTACAAATCAAAATTTGAGCCTAATATCCTTTGTTTCAAATAACCGTGAACCAGACCACATTACAACTCTTAAAAGACCTAATTGAGGCGAGGTTTATTTTGAAAGCATACTACAACAAGGTTGTGTAAACTGACTCCCCGCATATTTACTAATCTTAGCACTGGTGTCATTCTTCTTGCCATATTTTTGCACACCAATAAATCAGCAATGCGTTTGGACTAATGGTCTATTCGTCACACACTTTCACATAATTCCAATAAATGATTTCCTTCAAAACCTGCATGAATGTCGCATTAAAATTACCATTTCTAAGCGAACAATTTTAAATGCAAAAAAGTATTTGACATCAAAAAGATTCTGACAAAGTGCATTCAGAGAGAAACTTGATAATTTGTTGGCGCTGACTCGAATCAAGACCTTCTCATAACCTTGTGAATCTGGGGCAACTTATCTCAGACCATGTCATGGTATAACCATCCCCAAAGTTTCCATTTTAGGAGGATTCATTCAAAAACCCTACAGACTGGGGCAGATAAATTGCCAAGAGGCAGTTTCCCTCTACACATTCAAGATTGGTCAAGCAGACCCTGTTGGACTCTAGCAAATGTTGAGTTTGTAACAAGTGTCAGAAAGCCTTGGTGCAGAGCAGAAGTGTGACCAACTTGCATTAGTCGCGTAGCTACGCTCATATTTTCGGTTGCAAAGCCATCATGGCATCTCAGTTAGAAGTGAGGTTCTCTCAAGAACAAGCACGCAACTTCTACAAAGGATCAAACTTGGGGCACCAGAAGCATCCACATCTACCATCTGATCGTAGCATCGTCAGGTTTTGAGTGTAGGGAAGTTAAGCTCATTCCCCATCCAACCCAAAGCCCAATCATACTTGGCACACCAACTAATGCCCAACCATACTTGGAACCTCCCACCATAAGCCCGAACATACTCGACACCCTTAACCAAATACAAAATCCACCCTATTTTCATGACTTTAAAGTCCAGTTCTCGTCTGGCAAACCATAAAACCAGTTCCCGTCTGGAAAACCAAAACAAAATAACACTTCTCGTCTGGTAAACAACTTATATGCCAGCTCCCATCTGGTCACCTATTCTTTAGCCATTTTAAAACCAGTTCTCGTCTGGTAAGCACCGTTTCAAAGTCTAGTTCCCGTCTGGCCAACCATAAAGTCAGTTTCGTCTGACAGCTTAACCTTTTTCAACAGTTCTCATCTGGTAGTCTACCCCTTTAAAAACCAGTTCTCATCTGGTAACCCTTTTAAAAGCCATCTTCAGTTGGTATCCTTCACCTTAACCATCTCTTTTTCCCCAACAAGCATTTCAACAAAAGCCCAACTATTCCTTGGCACCTTAACCAAAACCCAACCACGTTTGGCACGACCGTTACTACAGACTCTCACCTCCTCATATCCCCAGCATCTTGCATACATTTCTGCATCATTTGCACGCTTGTTTAGCCGGTTCCTGTAGAGGGTGGGGCATTCCTGTGGACTTTGTCTCCCCCGTCACTTACTACTTCCAACTCCTTCCATGCCTTTCGGATGAGTTATTTCCTTACCTTACCTTTCGTAAGGGATTTCATTGCCTTACGCGTGAAATCTTACTCTATCACTTTCCTTTCGTGAGCATCCTCACTGCCTTACGCACATGCCCGAACTTTGTATTAGGTATCTTTGACCAATTTAGACACTTGATGCCTATGTGGCCAAGAACCGAATGGTCGCAACTCATAGAATGTCTCCTCCACCGTTGTGCCTGTGAGGTCCATGATATTCTGGTACCATATGCAAGTTTCCTCTGCCATATGCATAAAGATGGTTATTTTCCCCAACTTGCCTTTTGTGAGTCTTTCGTGTCATTTTTCATGAAGTATCTCCTCATTGCCTTTTGCAATGTGTCTAGCTTACCTTTAGTAAGAGTATTCTCATGCATTTTGCGTAATTTCTTCCAGGCTTACCTTTTGTAGGCCTCCTTCCTACCTTTCGTAGAAAGGAATTCTCTCCAAACCTTTCGTTCTGGGGTCCTCTCTACCTTTTGTAGAGGGAATTTTTCTCCTAACCTTTTGTTATGGAGTCCTCTCTACCTTTTGTAGAAGGAATTATTCTCCTAACCTTTTATTCTGGAGTCCTCTCTACCTTTTGTAGAAGGAATTATTCTCCTAACCTTTTGTTCAAGAGTCCTCTTCGCCTTTTGCAGAAGGAACATCTTTCTCCTAACATTTTGTTCACGAGTCTTTGCTGCTTTTTGCAGAAGAAAATATGACCGTCTTCTCCCAAGGGAGTCTCCTCTAGTAAGTTATCATGTCTCCAGACCTTTTGTTCTGGAGTCTTCTCTACCTTTTGTAGAAGAAATTGTCTCCAAACCTTTTGTTCTGGGGTCCTCTCTACCTTTTCTAGAAGGGATTGTCTCTAAACCTTTTGTTCTAGGGTCCTCTCTACCTTTTGTAGAAGGAAACTTTTTCTCCTAACCTTTTGTTCAAGGGTCCTCTCTACCTTTTGTAGAAGGAATTTGTCTCCAAGCCTTTCGTTCTGGAGTCCTCACTGCTTTTACAAGAAATAGTACAATCGTCCTCTCCCAAGGGAGTCTCCTCTATTTGTTGTAACAGGAATTTATTTTTTCTCCTAACCTTTCGTTCAGGGGTCCTCTTTGCCTTTCGCAAGAGGAAAACCATTTCTTAATCCTTTATCCTTGAGTCCTCTCTACCTTTCGTAGAAGGAATATCTCATCCTTTATTTCTAGAGTCCTCTCTACCTTTTGTAGAAGGAATATCTCCTAATTTTTTTATGTGTCACCAAGGTACTACAAGGATGTCTCCCCTTCTCGTCTGGTAAGCACTCATACTTATTCTGCATGCATTTTAAGCATATCATCATATCCCTCATAACCAATTACCTTTTCCTACTGACAGATGCCTTTTCAAGCCATCCCACTGATTCATCACTTTCATCCCACTTCTTTTTCGGTTGAAAATTTCAGATATTCTTCTATTTAATCCCCTTGTACCTTGACTGTAAGAAAGCTTTTGCCACTCTCACCTTCAATTTCAAGAAGATTAAATAGGGGCATCTGTCATACCCTCATTTTCACCCTAACCCTAGCCTTGCATATCATATCATCTATGCATCTCCATTAAGTCTTAGCTCATAATCATTCATTCGCATTGGTCATCTAAGACATTGGATCACAACGACTCTTTGAATCAGGGTTTCCTATCTTCTTTGAGATTCTTTCATTTAAATTTGAAGCAAGGATTGAGTTCTCATTGTCTTAACTCCTCGCCAAGGTTCATCAGGCTTGTCAGGGCAGGTGCACGTATGCAGCACTGATAGAGGATCAATGGTTTTGACCTAATCTTGGTCGGACGAGTTTTGTTTCAAGATCAAGGATAGGGTGTGATTCATTCCAGTGGTTGTGTCTGAAGATTCAATGCAGGTTGTCTGTGTGTGGACCAAGTTATCAGGTTGTGTGTAAGTCAAGTGCTTCATGGTTAACGATTACCAAAGGACCAAATTTGCTTTCCAATCAGGGTTTGGTGCAGCGTATCGAGATTCACGGTTCAATTCATAATCTTCTAATTTTAAAAGCATATTCTTGTCCAGTTGGTTCAAAAGGAATATTTCAACTTATTGGTACTCAAGTGGCCAGGATCAAGTGGATTCGTTTGTTATGATTAATCAGATCGATTCAAGGCAGATCCTCCTTGATTTGATGAGTGGCATTCAAATTTAACTGTCAAGGTTGTAAGTATTATGGAAGCATATGGCAAAACTCATTCCTTACCCATTATTTCACTTTTCCTTTCCATTTTGACTATCCATTGTCCATAAACCATTTCTATAGGTCAATATCCATTTTAACTGCTTTTTGGATACATTTAATTTTTATTAACCATTTTTCTAAATCCATTTTGAACCTTTTCCATACCCATGTTTAATTTCATCTCATTATCCAATAAATACCCATTTTTAATCCAATATCATTTTCCATTTCAAATTATCCATATTCACCAAATTTCATTTTTCATTTCATTCTTAACACAAGTCATAAAGTCCATTATTACAATACATTTTCTTTACACCAAAAATGTCCAAGACCAAAAACATACATCCATCTTAAGTAAGGTTCCAAAATCCATTCAAAAATAAATATGCCCATGTACAAGTTTACAAGCCCATCATCATTTGTCAACCACAACAAAATTTACCAAAAAAATAGATAATAGTGAAACAAATAACTCTGCTGCATTCTGCAACATAGCCCTGCTACCATCCCGTACCACCTCATGACCTATACCACCACGCCAAGGTTCATCAACACTTTCAGACAAAACAAGCTCATGAAATCGTACAACCTACTAACCTGCACAACAACAACAGCTATAAATCCATGCTCATGAGCAAGCAACTGCGACAACACGAATTTCCAGACCTACGTTGCGAAAATGACTTCTCAAACTACACTTGCTACTGCTGCTATGACCTGTACCCTGAGATCTCCAACAACCAACAATTCTATAGCACTTTGATAGGGGACAATTCTACAACAACAAGACAAACTTCTAAGCTTAAAAAAAAGGTTTGAAATTGAATTAAAAAAGAGGAGCAGATGAGAAAAACGAAAAAAAGATAAAAAACTGACCTGCAAAGTTGAAAACCACAAGAAACTCTTTGATATCAAACTATTCCTCACCATTTTAAACACCATAACAACTACCACCTCGTAACAACACCATAACACCATCATCGATCGACCAACCTTGTTTCTCTAGAAAAAGCATCACTTTTTCCATCAATCTCATACAAGTTCCACGCCTTATTTTCATTCTTCTTTTTGAACTCCCTCCATCGTGTTACTTTAACCGCAAATCCTCCAAACCACAAAAATAATCTCCAACCTGCTACAATAACAACAACAGCACACAACACACTGACAATCTTTTCACTCTTGTGTAAACTCGCCTCAACACCACCCTCGTTCTTCTTTTTCCGCTTACCCCAATTAACCTTCTTCGATCTCTTCGTCGCACCGCCACAAATCCTCCCTGCGTTCACCTTCAAACCATTCCTACACATACAACCAAATCTCGCCTTCAACCTTATTTGATACGCACCCTAAATCTGCTCTCTTATCACCTTCAACAATAACTCATCATCTGAAACCCTCATTCAAACCTCTCCTTGTTCTACCCACAACAAGCCGCAACAACAATAGATCCGCGCCACCATCCAAGAACCACCGACCTCCCTTCAAATCACAACACCGCCGTATATAGAGTGGTACGACCGAGAAAAAGAAATCGCAGCAACAGAGACGTATATGAGAGGTTAAGATAGCAATCGAGATGTTGAGAGAACGATTGAGATGAAGATAGGGTGGTCCAGAGGAGGTTTTGATTCAGATTGTTATTTTTGTTGTGAAATAAAAACTTGTTTTCCATGGCTATCGTGTTTCAGAGAAGAGAAAGAGCATGTTCTTTTTTTCTGGAAATGGAATGTAACGACTAAAGGTGAGGTAATGTTAGGGTTTGTAAACCCAATTTCATTCTTTTTGTGACTTTCCTGAGTGGGCCGATTTTGACCCGAGCCGGGTCCTATGACCTATACCTGACCCGCCTGGCTCATCTCTTTTAGTCTGTGGACCTTGTTTCATTCGGATTGAACACCCCCTTATACGGGCCAGCACCTCTAGGCCCACTTTTTATTATCTTGTTTGGTTCTTTTTTGATTAAGTTTTTAATTGATTTTGAGAAAGAAAAACCAAAAAATATTTCAATTATTTCTATCATTTTCATGTTTTAATTTTTTTCTATTATTTCATTTTATTTTTCTTACTAAAGAAATACTTTATTTAGATCTTGATTGTTTTTCTTCCTTATTTTAAGGTTTATATTCTTACTTTATGGTTTTTTATGTTTGATTTCGATTTCACTTCAATTTCATTATTGGCCAATGATATAACAAAAATCATGATTAGTTGATTTCTTTCAATCGATTCAAAATCTTGATCAATATGAGGCCATTTTCTTTTTTTTATTGGTCAATGAAAGTCAAATATCATAGATTATCGATTTTCCAATTCAAAATCTTGATTAAGACGAGACCATTTCGATTTCATTTTGGTTTTTATTTCATTTCTCATTTTCATTCTCTTCTTAAGTCAAAAACCTTGGTCTTGTACCAAGTGCTCAGTTTCAAAACTTCTTTTTCTTAATAAATTTAGATGGTCGTGAAGTGGTTAGGCGAAGGCCTTCTCCTATCCCGAGTGCTTGACATTACCTTTAGGGTTCACTGCCGTAAAGCACTTACCATCTATAACCAAAAACACTTCTTTAAATAAGAGAATTAAGTTCTCTTTGTTTTGAACTAAAGAGATAGGATTGGGTGAAGACCTCTTTCTCTTTGAGTATTAGGATGCTCACTTTAGAGTGTGTGGTCTCGATACTCGTCTTTTAATACGAAGACGTGACTATATTCACCACCCATTCTTTCAAAAACCTTTTTCTCTCTCTATTTCATCTCCTTGTGACTAAAAACCTTGGTCTAGTACCAAGTGCTCATTTTCAAAACTTCATCTTCTTAATAAACTTAGATGGGCGTGGAGTGGTTAGGCGAAGGCCTTCTCCTATCCCGAGTGCTTGACATTACCTTTAGGGTTCACTGTCATGAAGCACTTATCATCTAAATCAAAACACTTCCTTAATAAGAGAATAGTGTTCTCTTTGTATTGAACGAAAGAGAGAGGATTGGGTGAAGACCTCTTCCTCTTCGAGTATTAGGATGCTCACTTTAGAGTGTGTGGTCCTTATAATCGTCTTTCAATACGAAGACGTGACTATATTCGCCACACAATTTTCATAACAAATCTTTTGAGATAAATAATTGGGTACTACCCGAAGGGGTTACTATTCGAGGACTTATTTCACCCTTAAAAATCTCAACAAATCAAATGTGACATCTTGCCTTGATGGCGAAAATCAACCTTTTCAAAAAGGGCATGTTGCGTCCGTTCTACCGCAAACAGGTAACGCATAAGACTTCACAAGCGAGCTGTAATACACCTAACTGCTAGAACACGCACGTTAGCATCGTCCATAAAAAACACCAACAAATCGTAGGTCGAACTACGATTGCTCTGATTCTTCATTCTCGTCTGAATGTAAGATACGTAGACACAAGATCGCAATGATCTCGGCGAGCCCCCTTCCATTTTCTTCACTCGTAGTCCTCCGAACTACGTTGACTCTGACTTTCCCATTGCACGAGGGAATACGTAGGCATAGGACCGCGAAGTCCTATCGAGTCCCCTTTTCTTCTCCCCACCTTTTCTTTTATTTTCTTTCACATTCTTTGGATCTCACCCTTCTCTCTCCCTATTAGAACACACTTATAAAGCAATACCTTTAGCAAACATCCATACACATAGACAAGCGAATGGTTCCCATCGAGTACGATAGATGTGGTGGGTGCTAATACCTTCCCTTCGCATAACCGGCTTTCGAACCCGTAATTTGGTTGCGAGACCATCTTATCCTTCCTTCTTTGGGTTTTCTCTATGTTTTCCCTTCCCCTCATGGGATAAATAAAGTTCGATGGTGACTCTTCTGTTTTCTTTCTTTTCTCCTCCGGTCGACTATTTTTCGAGTAGCGACACCCACGATACAAGCTTTATATTCGGCCTCATTGTTTGTGCATTTGAATGTCAGTCTGGAAGTGAAAGGAATATGGGTACCCTGAGGTGTTACGATAATTGCCCCAATTCCGTTTCCATAAGTGTTGATAGCTCCGTCAAATATTAGTCCCCTTTGGGAACCTGGTTCTGGCCCTTCACTGGGTAATGGTTCATTGCAATCTTTCATTTTCAAGTACATGACATCTTTTCTGGGAAGTCAAATTTAACCGATCCCTGATCGTAAATCAGTTGATGAGCCAAATGATCGGCTAAAATACTTCCTATGACAGCTTTCTGAGCGTGGTACTCGATGTCGTATTCTGATAACAACATCTGCCAATGGGCAATCCTTCCTGTGAGAGCAGGTTTTTCAAAGACGTACTTGAGAAAATCCATTTTGGAGATTAACCAAGTGGTGTGACAAATCATGGACTGGTGAAGACGTTTGACTGCCCAAGCCAAAGCGTAACAAGTTTTCTCGAGCACAGTGTAGCGAGTTTCACAGTCTGTGAACTTTTTGCTTAAGTAATAAATGGCAAACTCTTTTCTTTTTGTTTCGTCTTGTTGGCCAAACACACAACCCATGGAGTCTTCCAAGACTGTTAAGTAGATGATCAGTGGTTTTCGTTCCACTGGAGGAGACATAATAGGTGGATTCAACAGATATTCTTTGATATTTTCGAAAGCTTTTTGGCAGTCTTCTGTCCATACGCAGCTTTGATTCTTACTGAGTAGTTTGAAGCTCGGCGCGCATGTCGCGGTCATGAGGGATATGAATCTTGAGATGTAATTTAGACGTCCCAAAAATCCTCTGACCTGTTTTTTAGTCTTTGGTGAAGGCATTTCTTGAATGGCCTTGACCTTGTCGGGATCAACCTCAATTCCTTTTTGGCTAACGATAAATCCCAAGAGTTTTCCTGAGCGAACACTGAATATGCACTTATTGGGATTCAAGAGGAGTTTGTATATTCTCAGACGCTCGAATAGCTTTGATAAGTGTTCCACGTGTTCTTCTTCCATTTTAGATTTGGCAATCATGTCATCGATGTAAACTTCAATTTCTTTGTGCAACATGTCATGAAACAGAGTTGTCACGGCCCTTTGATAGGTTGCCCCTGCGTTCTTCAGACCGAACGACATTACCTTGTAACAAAAGGTGCCCCATGGGGTGATGAATGAAGTTTTCTACATATATTCCGGCACCATTTTGATTTGATTATAACCCGAGAATCCATCCATGAAGGAGAAGACTTTCAATTTTGATGTACTATCTACCAGCATGTCTATGTGTGGTAGGGGGAAGTCATCATTTGGACCTGCCTTGTTTAAATCCCTGTAGTCTACACACATTCTGACCTTTCTGTCCTTTTTCGTAACTAGCACTATGTTGGCCAACCATTGAGGATATTCTGATGTGGCGAGGAAACCTGCGTCGACCTGCTTCTGCACTTCCTCCTTAATTTTGATGGCCATATTTGGATGAGTCCTTCATAGTTTTTGTTTTACCGGAGGACATTCCGTTTTCAGTGGTAAGTGATGTTCCACGATGCTGGAAATCTATCCTAATTTAGTGCACTTTCTGGGAATCTATTCTTGAAATTTCATAGAAAGATACCGATTTCCATATTCACAAAGGTGAGTCTTTCCAAAGTACTCATGTAGTTAGCTACTCCAGTCCATGTTGAGTATAAATCTCATTATGAGTTTCTATCACCTCAACCTCTAATCGCTCTAAGAATCGTGCTTATTTGGTTTTTAATAACATGTTTATGTCATATCACATAAAAACTTATTATTATCCATTAAACCTACTATAACTGTATTCCCCCTTTTAGGGTTTCAAAAAATTGAAGAAAGTTTTGAAAACACATTGAATTTGAATTTGAATTAAAAGAAAGTTGTTTAAAAAAGATTTGTTTGGGGCTTATAGCTCAAGGAGAGGCCCAGATGACTTATTTGATAACATTGATCGCACCGCGATACCGACAGACGTTGTGGGACTTATACTATAGCAAAGGTCCAAAAATTGTTTTTGTACAAAAAGGGTTGGGTCTTACACTCTATTTAGAGGCCCAAAAGAGTTTGTGAAGAAAAAAAATGGGGCTTATACTCAAGGAGAGGCCCAGATGATTTATTTGAAAAGGCGACGATCGCGCCTTGATTTTGAAAACCACAGAGGGACTTATGCAATGAATGAGGCCCAAATTTATTTATGTACAAGAAGGAATGGCTCTTACACTCTAATAGAGACCCAAAACGTTATTTTTATACAAGATTTGGGGCTTATAACTCAAGGAGATGCCCAGATGAAAAACAGTGATCGCGCCATTATTTTGAAAATCGTATCGGGACTTATACAATGACCGAGGCCCAAAAATGGTATATTTACAAAGGGATGGGACTTACACTCTACAAAGAGGCCCAAAATGTTTGAAAAGAAGAAATATGGGGCTTACCACTCAAGGAGAGGCCCAGATGAAAATTGTTTTGAAAATGGCGATCGCGCCTAGATTTTTTAAAATCGTAACGGAACTTATACAATGACCGAGACCCAAATTTATTTACAAAGGGATGTGACTTACACTCTACAAAAGGCCCAAAATGATTTTAAAAAGAAGTTTGAAAAATTAAAATTAAGAGAAACCCTAATTTTAATTAAAAATATATTTTTTCAAAGTAAATTAAATATAAAATATCAAATATATTTAAAAAATAAGTGGTAAGCTTTGAAAAATCATGTTTAATTACATGAAAGCTTGAAATCCAATTGGTTTTGAAAAATCAAGGTGAGAATTTCATTTAAAAAATGTTAAAAAAAACAAAAAAATGAAATTATTTACAAAAATTCAAGATATATTAGATAAATAACATAAATTTAATTTTTTTTTGTAGAATAAAATTATTTAACATTTTTGTGACATATTAAAAAAAGAACCAACCAGAAATGATAAAAAATGAGAGAGAAATTAATTTTTGAAATCAATTAAGAAAATAATTAAAAATTCAAAAATTTGAAATATGGCGCCAACGGTCATCTTCTACCTCACGACTACCCGCCATGGCCGTTTTGCAAAACCTCTCATATCTCTATGATTACTCAATAAAAATGACTTTTGTAAACATGAAAGTTGGTGTTTTTGAACAAGAATTTCAGTCATATAAATTAATTGCATTTATATTAAGTGTGGAGTGAGAATCAAGTGATGAACTCAAGAACCCTAATTTCTGCAAGAACACTATGAAATCTTATACACGAAAGCTACAAAGCAATTGATTGAAGAGAATCACTCTATATAAGTGTAGAAACATGTTTGTAACTTGAAAACACATTTATGATGCATGGATTATAGAGTTTGAGAGTGTCAGACTTACCTCTTGCAAGAAGAATTTAATTTCTATGTTAGAGGTGTTACAAATGTTATGTAATGATTTGGACAACTTCAATGGACCTAATACAAGGTGTTTGGATGCTTGGAATGGATTGAATTAGCCTGGAACTTATTATGGCACCTCAACTGCAAATAGGCCAAAAAGCTTGAGCAAATGGGGGGTGACTTTGTGATTCTGATGTTCCAGATGTGTTTTAAGGTTATGGATCACTCATTATGATGTATGTGAGGCGTTGGCATGATTTGTTTTGATTTAATTTCTCTCAAATTGAAAATTCGAATGTTACTTCAAGAAGCAAAAATATGGTTTTTGAGAGTGAAGTGAAAGAAAACATGAATTCAGATGATTTCGGGTGGTTTGATCAGTCACACATGACCTCTATTTATAGTAGAGGAAGTTTGTTTTGGAAGCAATAGTGTTTGGAGGCTGATCATGGCTGTAGCTTGTAGCCATTGACTTGGATAATAAAAAAGTTCCAAGTCAACTCTTCTTATCTTGACTCATGTCTTGCTCCAAAAGTCAACATAGGGGTAAATTAGGTCAAGAAACCCTAATTCCTAATTTTTTATGAATGCATCCCCTGAGGCTATTTTGACTTAATGATTGGACTCATAAGGTCCTTTTGAACTCCTTGAATTATTTTTTTAAGTATTGACTCATGCCTAGATGAAAATTTTCATCTGGAGGCCTTAGTCGACCAAAACCCTAATTTGGAGACACTGGCGATCTTGAGGCTTGATCCACTTGGAATGTTGCAACCTGTCATACCCAAAATTTTGACCACTAAGATTTCCCATCATTGTGCAAATCATCAGCACAATATGGGTGTACCATCATACTTCATTAGTCTCCCCAAAGATGGGTGAGCATCCACTACAATCAGACTTAGGGTTTCAAGCCCTCTCAGAGTTCTTAGACAAAGGATCAATCAAGGAATGAAATAATCTTCAACTTGTCTAAACCTCTCAAACATCCACAATGGTTCAAGAGGACTCCCACTTCAAGGATTAAGCACAAGGCTGCTCCCTTCTAGGTGGATCAAGCCTCAAGATCGCCAGTGTCACCAAATTAGGGTTTTGGTTGACCAGGGCCTCTAGATGGAGATTTTCCCAAGGGACATCATGAACCCAATCATAAAGTCGATTTGGCCTCAGGGGGTGCATTCACCAAAATCAAGAATTAGGGTTTCTTGACCTAATTCACCCCTAAGTTGACTTTTGTGACAAATCATGAGACAAGACCTCAAGAGAGGATTTGAGGGTCTCTAATACACCACATTGATCCATTTTCAACAATGGATTAATCCAATAAGCTTGAGCAACAAGTTTCAATTTCATCTGAACCACCGTTAGGATTTCGCGGGAAAAGTCAACTGTAGCTTTGACTTTTGACCAGGACATGCTCCCAAACCCTAGGATATGATTCAATACACCCTATAACACCTATGAAATCAATCCATCAAGTTTGATTTAGGCCACGGACTTGATTTCATAGAGAATTACACAGTTTGGAATTCATCTGACAAAAAGTCAACTGTGCACAAAAGTCAAACTTAGACTTTTTGAGATTTTTCACAATTATGGTTTTTTAACCCTAAAATGATGTTAATGTGTGATTGGAATCATCATTCATCAATAAAAATCAAGAAAAGTAGGATAAATTGTAAAAGGGGTAACCATGAAAAACTTAGAAATTTTTCTAAGTTATGGAACAAAGTGGCTAGGGTACCAACTTTGGAGGATCATAACTCCTAAACCACAAAGCCATTTTCCCTATTCAAAGCTGGATTTGTAGCTCTCATTACCTTCTACAAAAGCTTCAACTACACCTCATTCCAATTCATCATGGATTTTGAGTTATGGAATGATCAAAATCACAAAAAGTGAAAATGTCACTTTTTTCCAACACTTAGTGAAATTTTCACTAAGTCAGAATCTGCCTTCACTTTTTTCCAAATGTAGGGGCATTTTTCACTTGGATCCAAAAAGTATCAAAACCAATTATGATCAAACAGTTGTTGTATCATATAAGGGCTTTCCAAAATGGCCAAGAACATCACCAAACTCAACTTGAGTCATGAGATATGACAATGGCAACATGTCTTGCTGAAAACTGCCAAAGCAAGGCAGATTTTGGAGTTTTTCTCGATTTTCCAAAATTTTCAAAGGGCAAGCAACTCTATCCATCTGAGCACCTCAAGGGGGGACCAAGGAGGAACCAACTCTGATCCCAAGCCTCCCAAGTCTTTGGAACCAAAAATAGCATTCCAAACCTAGAATTGCCTAAAAGAGGGACAAGACTCCAATTTTGGATTTGAGCATTCAATGCATACACCAAGGTGGCATGGACTGAGCCATTTCTAACTGAATTCAGTCAAGACTTATCCAAGACCAAGGGGACCAGCAGCCTGTGCCCTAATCTCTAGTCAATGGCTAGAAGAGACTTGGATTCTCATTGCACAACATTGGCCAAACCTATGCAGCAGTTGCCATTCACCATTCCTTGCAAAACAAACTTTCTCTACTATAAATAGAGCTCATTTGTGATCAGTTTGAGTACACCAAAGCCATCAAACAGATGTTTTCCTCAAAATCTTTTCTTTCACTCCAAATTTGCCTTCCAAAGCAAGTCACTATCGGGTTTTGAGTTTGAGAGAAATTCCAACCAAACCAATCACACACACACACACACACCTCATAAACATTATATAGAAGTGATCCAAACACTCACATCATATCTGGAACACCAAAATCACAAAATCACCAGCCAACTGCTCAAGCCTTTGACAGCTTTGTAGTTGAGGTGCCAAATCAAGTTCCAGCTCAATTCAATCCACTCCAAGCATCCAAACACACTTCATAGCACCTAGGGAAGTTGTCCATAACCTTGGAACCAAGTTGTAACACCTCTAGCACAAAACACGATCACCAGCTGCAAGAGGTCAAAACTTGATTTTTGAAACATTAATCCAAGATCACAATTTGTTTTCCATATGTTTAACAATTTTGATCATTTTAATTGCATTTTTATTCAATTAAAATACATTTTGGAAACAAATAAGGATTTTTGATTAATTCAACCCTCATCAAACTTTTTCAAACTCTTTGGGCCTCTAATAGAGTGTAAGTCCCTCTGCGTTAAAATAAAATCTCACCGCGACCGCCTGTTCAAAAATCAAACCCTTAGGCCTACCCTCGTGTTATAAGCCCCACTCTTTAAAAATCATTGGGCCTCTAGTAGAGTGTAAGACCCAACCCTTTTTGAAAACTAAACCTTTTTGGGCCTCAGTGTATTATATAAGTCCCGATACCATCAAAAAGTTCGACGCGATCGTCACCGTTTAAAACAAACCCTTGGGCCTCTCCTTGAGCTGTAAGACTCAACCACTTGTACAAAAATAAACCTTTGGGCCTCTTGAGAGAGTGTAAGACCCATCCCTTGGTACAGAAAACCTTTTTGGGCCTCAGTCACTTGTATAAGTCCCACTGTACAAATTCATACCACAGTGCAATCACTGATAAAACCTTGGGCCTCTCCTTGAGCTGTAAGCCCCAACAATCTTTTCAAAGAACTTTCTCCTTTGATTTTGAATATAATATTGTTATCAAAGCTTTCTTTGTTGAACAAACTAACCAAACAGCATGAAAGCTCTATAGCCGAGAAAGTGTTTACCCGTTTTCTTTATCCGCTTTCTTATATATATAACTGTATTGTGGGGTTGCTCACTGTAAATCTCCTTTCACAAACTCATATATATATATATATATAACTGTATTGTGGGGCTGCTCACTGTAAGTCTCCTGTCACAAACTTTTATACTTGTCAAATATCAACTGTGTAATACTAGTATAGTTATTTAGAGTTTTCCCCGACAACTACGTCTAGCACTAGGTAAAGCCCCATTGATCGCTCTTAAATACAGTCAAAACTAGATCCCCATAGGATTACCAGACACAGTCTTCCCTCCTCTTGGGGTTAAACAATATGGAGATGTGAAAGGCAGATTCTTTTTGAACCCTTGCTCAGATTGTCACCCTTAGAAGTTGTCAAAGAGACTCTACTCCCCAGAGATGATCTTTTCTCCGTGAATGGCATCTCTTGAGTTTCTTCCAAATTCTTGAACTTTACTGGCTTGATCTATTCTCTGTGAATGGCATGTCTTGAACTTCTCGGGGTTTGGGGACCCACCAGCTTCTTAAAAGCAACCTTAGAAATTGTCAAAGAGACTCTACTCCCCAGAGATGATCTTTTCTCCGTGAATGGCATCTCTTGAGTTTCTTCCAAATTCTCAGACTTTCCTGGCTTGATCTATTCTCTGTGAATGGCAAGTCTTGAACTTCTCGGGGTTTGGGGACCCACAGGTTTCTTAAAAGCATCCCCGCCTCCTCTTGGGCATTGTACACGGACCATTCAGCTTCTTAGAAGTTCTCATGCCTTCTCTTGGGCTTAATACAAGGACCCTGATGACCTCTTAAAGGTATAAGACAGAACTTAATCATCCTTTGCTAGAGCAGTCTTTCCCGCGTCAAAACTCTGGCCATTTTAGGGTTGATACTCATCCCTTAACACACGTGCCTCCTCTTGGGCATTGTACAAAAGATGAAACTCTAGACCTGGACAGTCTAAAAACCCCTTGAGTCTCAAAGACATTCTCAAGTTCCTTTCAAAAATAGGAAAAACACCTGTAGACTTGGACAGTCTCAATACCCTTTGGATTTCCCATTTCCTTAAAGAATAGGAAATAACCCTGATCCTCTGATCAATCCCAAAGCCCAACCTTACCTTTAGCCTTCATAAGAACTGATTTTCTCTTTATACTAGACCTGTCACTAAACTGAAACAGTTACAATATCCTCCTCTTGGGCTTTGTACAATGATACTCCCCAGCGGAGCTAACCTTTTCAGACTCTCTTTTTGAGTCATAATTTTAGCCTCCATCTCGAGCTTCGTACGAGATACAAAAGTGACTCTCTTGTTGAGTCAGCCACTTTCAGTCTCCATCTCGGGCTTCGTACGAGATACAAAATCACTCACTTTTTTAGTATAAAAGATTCTCTTGTTGAGTCAATCTCCCAATAGCCTCCTCTTGGGCTTTTTACAATGATTCTCCCCACACTCTCTTGTTGAGTATAAAAGATTCTCTTGTTGAGTCACACTTTTATCCTCTATCTCGGGCTTCGTACGAGATACAAAAAAAACACTCTCTTGTTGAGTATAAAAGATTCTCTTGTTAAGTCAAACCTTTAGCCTCCATCTCGGGCTTCGTACGAGATACAAAATCACCCTCTTGTTGAGTATAAAAGACTCTCTTGTTGAGTCAAACATTTTCCGCCTCCATCTCGGGCTTCGTACGAGAAACAAAAGAACTCTCTTATTGAGTCAGTTACTTGTTAGCACTCTCTCGTTGAGTCAACCCTTTTAGCCTCTCTCCCGGGCTTCGTACGAGACACATAAAAAAACTCCCTTTTGTTGGGTCAATAGCCTCCTCTTAGGCTTCGTATAAGGAAAACCCCGGTTGAGTCAATCAACCTTTTAGCATCAAAGTTGTGCTTTATTCATAGCATACAAACATCAACAACTCCTTTCCCCCCATCTAATTGCTGTAAGCGGCAAGCCTCTGGATTATTTACATCCATGCCACTGTCCCTCTTTTAGCATGAGAAATTCCTAAGGAAAGATAGCATTGCTCTACACTGAGTTAAAGTCTTCTCCTTTAGGTTAAAAATTCCCTATAAAGGAAATTATGGCATTGCTGGATTCACATATCCCAGTTAAGTAATTCTCCTTTATAATCAGTCACCCCAACAGTTGTGACAAACAGACCAAATACCCCCCTTAGAGATGACAAATTCTCTCTAAAGTGAAAACCCTTTAGCTTCATATCTTGGGCTTCGAACAAGATACAAATAGACCCTTCAGGTTCACATCTTATGCTTTGAACAAGATACAAACCACCTTTAGCTTCATGTCTTGGGTTTTGAACAAGACACCAAAACAACCTTTTTCCTCCCATAGAATAGGAGGAACTACGATCGCTCTGATTTCCCTGTTTCGTTAAACGGGAATACGTAGGCATAAGATTGAAAAATCTTAGCGAGCACACTAATAAAAAAACCCAAAATCCCATACCTTCATACATCAATCGAAAAGCATCAGTCCTAACATCCTACCAATAGTCTAGACCTTGTGTTCTTAACAACATAACCTAAGAGAGACCTATAATTTTTGTAGCATCTGTAAACCAACAGTTATCTGTTTAAACTCAGTTTGCAAGCAGGGTTAATTAGAGACATCTATTTCCCTTCCTTCATCAGCTTCAATAGGATAAAAAATGAATCGAGCTGTAGTACCCAAAAGCGATAGTGCTTCGCAACCACACATAAAACTCGCGCTACACAACCTTTTGCTTGATTCTTGATGTGGGAGACCTCTTGATCCTTTATGGGTGTTTGAGAGGCTTGACAAGTTGAGGATCATGTCCATTCTTGATTGATCCTTTGTCTGAGTACTCTTAGATGGCTCAAAACCCTAATTCTTGGCTGTAGTGGATGCTCAACAATCTTTAAGAGGATTGATGAGGTATAAAGGTATATCTATATTGTGGTGATGATTTGCACAATGATGGGAAATATTGTGGTCAAAATTTGGGGTATGACAACAAGAAATTTCAGGACTTCGTCACCAAGCTGGGCACAAAGCAATACTTCACGTCAGTCGAGCACCCACAAACAAACGGGCAAGCCAAAGACTCGAATAGGGTAATCCTGCAAGGTCTGAAATGGAGACTGGGCGACGCCAAGAAAAGGTGGGTCGAGGAGCAACACAGTGTCCTCTAGGCCTATAGGACAACCCCGCACTCCACTACAGGGGAAACCCTATTCCGACTGACCTACGGAATTGAGGCGGTAATCTTAGTGGAAATAAGGGAACCCTCTAGAAGGACCGAGTCTCCCCTCGACAAGGAGATGAATGATGAGGCCCTAAGGTAGAAACTCGACCTGGCCGAGGAGATACGGACGGGCGCATCCCTCCGTGAATCCTCGCTCAAACAGAAGGTAACTTTACGCCATAACAACAAAGTTATTAAACACGAATTTTAGGTAGGCGCCCTTGTCCTACGAAGGAACCAGAAAGATTTGCGCGAAGGCAAGCACGCCGTGAACTGGGAGGACCCCTACCGCGTCAGCGCGAAAACAGGGACAGGAGTCTACTACCTCAAAAATCTCCACGGGGAGGAACTTGATCGACCATGAAACACTGAAAAACTTAAACAATAATACAGTTAAACATTGCCCGTGACCCATATGCGTCGCGACCACGGGGGCGCACTAAGGTACAAGCGCGGCTCCCCTCCTCGAAACAAGAAGAAAAGGGCCCGCTTTGTGTGTGCGCGAGGACCCTTAATCCGACGGGGATACCTCGACCGAGCGCCACCGTCGTCGTACCAACTAGGAAGGACACCCAGCTCGCGATGGGAAGTTCACCCCACGAATCTAGGATCTCGACCGAGCTCTTAGTTTCGTCGAAGGTCGGAATACAACTCCAGCCACTCGACCAGTTTCCTACACTGTTGAGAATCAACAAAGTCGAGCAAAGGCCCTAAATACTTAGACCAAAACGAAAGTAACAAATATATAGTCAACATAAAAGCATCACACACAAAATAAGGAAAGATAATGCATTCAAATCGGGTAGAAGCCCATTGTTCAAAAGATACAACAAAGAAATCCAAGCCCCTGGCACATAGGCCAGGCAAAAGTCATTACAAAACTGGCGCGTAGGCCAAACAAACTACAGGAAAAAACTAAACAAATACATTTTCCTCAGGTTTCCAGTCCTCCATGGTCTGGTCGTCCTTCTCCTCCTCGGTCTCCAGGGCAATCCGACCTTCAACCACCTGATGGTAAGGACCGGTCCCCTCAGTGATGAGCTGAACAACTGGGTTCACGAGCTGGAGCTGGTTCACAATGGCAGCAAAGCCCACATCTACAGCCCCCAGGACATCCTGCTCGAGCAGCCTGATCCTCGATATCAGTTCGGTCCGAAAAGTCAGAAGCTTGTCCTCATCGGTCTCGCCTTCGGCAGGCCTAGCAGCCGCCTCCAGCTCAGCAATCTGGGCTAAGAGAGTTTTCCTCTCCTCAGTAGCATCCTTCATCTTCTTTTCCATTGCCCCGTGGAGCTCGACCAGAGCCTCGTTCTGCTTCTTGCACTCGTCGAGATCTTTTGCCAGCTTCTTCATATCGGCCTCGACTAACGCAAAGTTGTTATGCAGTTTGGTCAGCTCAGCCACGGGGCAGGTCTCGTCGTTCAAGACCAGATTTTTGGCAAAGACCCGCATCATCGCGGCCATATACTCTGATAAAATCTTCTTCCTCGCGGTCAGATCAGCGCCCAAGATGGCCTTGGATTTAGCTGCGCTAACGGTCGGGGATTTGGCCCCGGAGAGGAAGTCATGCCTCAGGTAGTAGGGCGGGAGCACAAACTTCTCGTCAGGCGGGCATGTATTGAGGTCGACATGCACAGGTTCCACGGTTCGTTACCTCTTCAGGGACCCCTGTGAAGTCGGGGATTGGCTACACTAGGGGGAGTTGGGCGAGTCCTCGGGCGTCGAGTTAGGGCCTTGCATCTACTGGTGAACCTGATCGACTCGCCCCTTTCCACTTTTCTTCGTGCCTCGGGAAGCAGCCAGCTTCTTCACATGTTCTTCCAGGCTCGGCATTGTACCTACAAAAAGATAAAATAAACATCAGCGAACAAATGGCAGAAACATTGATGGCGCCCGAGTAAAGGGTATGCCCGCTACCTAAGAACCTAACAACCTCCTCGTCGGTCTCGTACTCGAGGAGGGCTTTGGTGTTTATCAGCCGGGCCTCTATTAAGATCTCTCTGCGATCATTGTACTTGAATTTTTCATCCAGAGTCACCAACTTCGTGCGAGTGAAACCTGCGACAAACTTGACTAACTTTTGGTAGACCAGCCGGTCCTCCTAGCCCAACGTACCAGGATTGATAATATAATTGCCTGTGCCTCTCAAGAAGTGCTCCTCCATCCACTCCAGAGGACACTTTGATTCGAGGACCTCCTCATTCCATCCATCTTCCCTCGCGAAGGTCCTCGACGGTACCGTAGGCGTCAGAATCATTCGTGGTAAATAGAGAGGCGACACCCAGAGTTCCTCCCCGGCCCAATCCTCGGGTGTTTGAGCACCACTGGTCTGCGCCGCTGGTGAGTCGGGCTCGTCGTCAGTCTCGATGACCCCCCCCCCCCCCCAAATTCTCTTGGTAGCCATTTTTTACCTGAAAAGTAGAGGAGAATAGTGAATTTGACATTCCAGATCAAATCCACCCTTCCACCGTAAATCAAGTGAAAGGGCAAAGAAAGGAGGCGAGGAGGTGAAGAAAGTGCGACAAGACTACACGGGCATGATAAAAATTTCTCCTTGACATATACTCCCTTCGGGTAAACTTTTTCCGCAGCCACGACTCCCCTCGAGCCCATCGGCTAAGGTCCTCGAGACCTCCAATTGACGTCCTCGAGGCCTTCGTCCCACGCCCTCGAGACCTTCTTCCCACGTCCTCGGGATATTCATTTAACATCCCCTGGACCTTCATCAGATCCCCGAGTCCTTCATCCCATGACCTCGGGGGATTCATACCGTGTCCTTAGGACATTCATCCCAGCTCCTTGGGACATTCATTGGAATTTTAAAGGAGTCCCGCCATTTTCGCCGAAAACTCTGTGGTCTCCCCAAGTACTTCATCGGTTCACCGGAGGAACCACCGTAGAATGCATTAAATAGAGAGAAGGGGCCGGAAACTTAATTGGAACGGCGGTTGTGGATCTCAGGTGTGGCGGCGTGTGGCGGACAGTCGGCGATGGAAGTTGGAGAGAGAGAGAGAGAGATAGAGAGAGAGAGAGAGAGAAAATTCTGAGTGGGGAAAGCGGAAACGTTCAAATGGCACGAACTTAGATCCTATTTATAGGACTGTCACGGGAATCGAGGCGTCCCTAGGCACTTGAGTTCCCTACTCCTAGCCGCCCTAGGCATTAATGGCTAGTGACACATGGCACTCAAAACCCCGCGTACGTCTTCTCATTTCCCTTGGCGCCCTCGTGATGAACGCGCCCGTCTCCTTTCATCTCCCCATACCGTCGACCAGAAATGGCCTCCAAAACACTGGATGGAGACAGTCCCCGAGACTCCTGCCTGTCGAACATCCCCCTGCTCCTAACCGCCTGTATCTTCCACCAACGCGGCATTCCGGGCACGCTGCCCCACTAAGCGGGTCCCCGATGAATGGGCTGACCCTTAAGTCATTACTCTGACTCTTTGGAGCAACGACTTGGGGGGACTCCTGTTCTGGACTGGGCCGACGCCTGCCCACTAGTCGGGCAGGCCTAACCCAATGACACACTAAGCAGCCCATTAAGGCCCAATTCTCTTCCTCGTCGGGCACACCTAGATCCCATCATTGTCGAGCAAACACTACATGGCTCGGGGAGAGACGACGCGTCTTCCCCACGGACTCCATGTGCTACCCACGCGGGGACACGTCATCAGGTAACTTCCCACCCCCGAAAGAATAGGTCAACCCACTTTCTGGAGATCGCGGGGCAGTTACTCCAGGGCGAAGACCACGTGTTGGTCTTACCTACACGACGTAAGCCCTGCCAGTTATCTGCATTGGACCTAGTGACCCAACCTAGTGCAGACGACCGTTGGCCCAGCGCTGGGGGCACACTATAAATACCCTCTTTCACTAGAGGGTCAGGTATTCTAATTCTCACTCTCACTACCTTTTTGTACTTGGTTGCTCCGTCTCTGACTTTAGCATCAGATTACCTTGCAGGTACACCCCTCATCGTCTCACCTCCGCAGTAGCGGAGCTCACGACGCGCAGTTGGCCATCGATCCAATTCTGATCAGGTACGATAAAAAATAAACATAGAATGATGGATTTCATCATTTCTATAATAGTATAATTACTTGTTAAAAAGGGAGGTCCTCACATCGGAGCCCCTACCTCCATTGAATCTTGATTCAATCAATATTATTGTGAAATTGTACGGTTCACACTTCCGAGCTCTATCCATGAAATATTTAGTAATAGGTTTTTCAAATTAAAATCTAGCTATACAATAACAATATTAAAATATGAAGATTAGTGTGGTAGTTAACCCTCTTAATCCCTTATTACTAAATCTAGGGCATAATTTATCTTTATTTCAAATAGAATTTTTACTACTTAATGGATAACTATTTGTTACCAATGGGAAGGTATTTTTCATCTTAAATTAAAAACTAAGGTGATTTGATTTGCACCAAATGAGAATCATATATATATATATATATATATATATTATCACGCAAGACCGGTCATTGTTACGTAGCGTGTGGTTGTATATACGTTACTTACAATCACAGTCGTATGACCATTATAGAAAACTTGAAAGCGTGCGGCATATTACCACGGTTTTTTTAACTAACCGTTATAATATATTAAAGGTCCCAGGTTCGATTCTCAGCAGCGCCTTTTTGGTATACATATTATTCTGGACATCGTTCACTCTACAACCACTGTCATATTTAACAACCATCGTTAAATTATTTGTTTTAAAAAAAATATATTTATACTTTTTGAAAATTTTCCATTTTTTAACCTCTAATTTTGTGAACCGTATCAGAACAGAAACAACAATTGTATCATAACAATAATTGTATTGTATTACATCAAATCCATACATTGGATTAAGAACCAAACATTGTATATACATTACATCAAAAGAAAAATGGCACAAATCAATCTACAAATATCATATAATATCACATAATTGTATCTTAGTGTTTTGATTTCTTTGTCTCTTGGTGTTATGTCTCTTGGTGTCTTGACTTTAAACTCCTACAATTTCAAATAATCATACTTTTTAGTAAATATACTTAGAAATAATAACTTACATTAAATTATATATAAAGAATAAAATACTTACTAGTTAATTTTCCCATATGCCTTCATTATGATCGATACGAATAGCATGCATATCATCTTTATCAACTTCATTATATGTGTTTAGGAACTTTTGTTGTGTAAGAAGGAGTAGAAGGAATATCAAAACTTTCATCACTACTAGGAATGTCTTTTCCTCAGAGAACGATTGACCATTTCCCTGATGTGTCTGAAGGGTCAGTCACATAGAAAACTTATTTTTCTTGTGAAGCCGTGATGAATGGTTTGGTCATATAATTTGCCTTGCCAAGGTCAACCCGAGTGAATCCTAAGTCATCAGTTTGTACACCATTAATATTATTGGAACCCCACTTGAATTTAAATAAAGGAACTTTGAAGATAACATAATCAATCTCCCAAATCTCCTCAATGACACCATAGAACGCACTAGATGCCAATATTGGTTCTTATCTTTTTAACTAGAGAAATACATGGATTCGGCCTTAACCATAACCCCACTATTTTGCATTGTACTATGATCATCTTTTAATTTTGTATAAAAGTTATAATGACCAATGTCTTATGTAGACCAAGTTATCACATTAAATTTTTGCATGTACAACAACCATTTAATTGTCTCAGATGTACTATGATTATCTAATTCATTTTGTATCCTTTTATTATACCAATCTAGGAATTTCTTGTTATGCTCGATCAACAACAACTTGTCACTCACTCGTGGATATCTTTTCTTCAAAAGTCTTTTGTGAGTAGTCACGTAAGGTTAAACTTCTTCAAGATTATTCAATATATAGAAATGTGCCTGAATAACTACATCCCAAGCCATTGACTTGCCATATGCAGGAAAGTCGTTGATTGTGCAAAATAACATTGCACACATCTTAAACTTTTCACCAGAATATGCATCATCAAATTCAACGCCTTACTCCCAAAAAATAGTCTTAAATCTTCAATTAATGGGTTTAGATAAACGTCTACGTCATTTCCAGGTTGTCGTAGTCTAGAAATCATCACACTTAATAACATATACTTACGTTTCATGCACAACCAAGGAGATAGGTTGTAAATCGTGAGAATAATAGGCCACGAAGAATGGTTAATACTCATATTACCAAAGGGATTCATTCCTTCGGTGGCAAGCCCAAGCCTAAGGTTTCTTGGCTCAGTGCCAAAATCCAAAAACAACGAATTAATTTTCTTCCATTGCAATGAATCAGCTACATGGCATATGGTTCCATCACATTTTCTTTCATCTGCATGTCATCTAATACTTTTTGCGTCATTCGCATTAGCAAAAAGTCTGTTGAATCTTGAAATTATTGGAAGGTACCATAACACTTTAGTAGGAAGCCTTTTCCTACTAACATTGTCATTGTCATTGTCATCAACATTGTTGTCCTTCAGCTTGTAACGCGACACCCCACATTCCAGACATTGATCCAAATTTTCATACTCTTTCCTGTATATTATGTAGTCATTGGGGCATGCATGTATTTTGATATACTCCAAACCCATTGGACACAATATCTTCTTGGCATCATAACAACGATCAGGAAAATTTTTATCTTATGGTAGCATTTGTTTTAGCAAATAAAACAATTCAGTGAAACTTTTATCCAACCACCCATTTTTCACTTTCAGATTAAACAATTTTAACACCGCAGACAATCATGTAAAACTTGCGCACCTCTTATATAAAGGGGTGTCCTTAAAAGAAGATTCTCCAATATCACGGAACATATCTTCTAGCCGGTCATCCATATGTATATTCATCTTCATCAACTTCGTGACTCTGTGACGCCTTGTTTCGCATTTTTTCCACCTCACAGTGCCATGTCCAGATTGTATAATTTTGACATATACCATCACAACATAGGTAATGGAATATATCATCCTTTATACCTTTATTTATATTCCCGCAATTAACACAAGGATGATAAAAGATACCATTATTGTCGGGAACATTTTGATCAACGTATTCAAGAAGTTCAAGAATTCCTTACTCATATACCGGATCTAATATACCAGTTTTCATCCAACTACAATCCATATAAAATTCTGAAATTTATATCAAAACAATATTGTGAATGGTACAACAAAATCTAAACCTAAAGCATATCGAAAAACTGAAGCATATTCATAACAATAATACAACCCTAAATCTTAAGCATATGGATATCCATTGTAGCAAAGTTATAATATTTTTGTTCACTGCTAAATCCAACAACAAAACATAAGGCATGTGAACTTTGCACAAAACAAACCACAAAATCAAACAAGAATGAAGATAGTGAAGATTATCAAGAATTAGGAAGATGAGGAAGAGAGTCAAGTTTGCACGAAACATACTGTACTTCGAAGAGGAAGAGACCAAGAATGAAGATAGTGAAGATTATAAAGAATGAAGATTCAAATGAACGAAGATTGTGAAGATGAAGATTTCGCTATCGTTATCGTTGTCGTCTCTGGTTCGCTAATTCTCTTAGGGCATGTTATGAAGAAAATAATGAATCTTTTTTGTTTTAATTATCAGGAAAACCTTTAACCATGGTTGTTATTTTGAGCCGCAGTGAAATGTAGATCTTATTACAACGGTTGCATAGTAAATTTGTTGTTAAATAGTTTTCAATTTTTTATTTATTTACGAACTTAAGTGACACACACTTTTTGTAATAGGACAAATGGAAAAAATGTAGTTGCTAGGATTCGAAGCTTGTAACACTTACTTTATCACCACGGTTGTTTACCTCAACCATGATTAAATAACTTTATTATAATGGTGAACAACATAACCGTAGTAGTATTAGTATTATCGAAGGTGTATTTTGTAGTAGTGCACACACATACACACAATGATGATGTGAGAGTCTCCTTAAATAGCAATGCAATTATGGGCTTTTTCTCCTTTGGATATTTGATTTTATTTTGTCCAGAATTATAGCTGATGCAGTTGGATTTGATTTGTTCCACAAAAGTCTCCAACAAAAGATATAATTTGTTTTTAATTTAAATTTAAAATTTAAATTGATTTTATCTTCAAATAGCTATCAAACAAATCACATCACACATTGCTAAAAGATAACAACAAGTCTTGTTGCACAATGCTGCAGAATTATGCACCAAAACAACAACCTTATCCTACATACAAAGTAGTATTAGAAAATTATGGAAAAAAATTGGAGTGAAAAATATGAAGGGAGCTATTTTTAATGAATTTTCAAAATAAAATGAGAACAGAAAAACAATTAAAATGAAATAAAAAGCTACAAAAAAACAATAGCCATTGGATTTGATCAAAGGCTAGGAATTAAAACGCGCGCAGTCATCAGATCTCATTAAAACTGATCTAAAGGTCCAGATCAAAGGAGACACGGTGGACCTCACATGAAATAACGTGCAAGATCAGATTTAAATCAAAACACCTCAGGCCACCACGCGAGCTTCTCCGGTCATCTTCTCTAGTGAGATGCTCACCGGATTTTAGCAAATGGCAAAACTAGATCATGAGACCAGTGCCATTATGACTGTCTCATTGAAGTGAACTTAACCATGTGCATCACTTTCATTGATTGAAAATGAGCATGGAGAATTTTAAGGAAATGCAGTGAAATAAGAAAACACGAAAACAACAATTAAATGACTAATATGAACAATTAACACAAGGTAAGTGAGGGGAAACAATCAGGAAGCAAAATGATACATCGTGGTAACTTGTTTGAGTCCAAAATACGCTCAGAACTACCTTGCTCAAATGTTGATCAGAGGTGCTGAAAGTAAGATCTGGTTAGAGCAATTCAGTGAGTCTTATAGCTTGATTCTTGTTGCAGAAGCTTCAGAGAAGAACTATGGAGTTAATGGAATCAAGAAATAAGGGTGAAAGAGCTCAGAATTTGAAAACAAAATCTAAAAATTTTAGTGTAAAGTGGGACCTCGAGCAAGGGTTCTAGGGGCTTTCTAAGCTTGGTTTTCTGTGCAAATGCTTCCTCTATTTATAGCTGAGGTGAACGAATGGGATACATGTGATAATTAGATGCAATCGTGTGAAATGAAGTGTGTCAAAAGTGTGACCAAGTTTGATCATGAAGTCAGCCAAAACACAGTGCATTCTCCCATATTTTGAGTCGTTTTGCATCACAATCCATCACTTAACATCATCAAGGACAAAAAACGTGCAAGGATTAATTTTAAATTGAGAATTGGATGAAATTGCAAAACTGACCATGAACCATAACTCAGTTCCAAGTAACCATGTTCATAGCTAGGCCAAATGCAATCTACTCGTGCACTTCTTGATTTTCTTTGAGCCAAACGATCCTTTTATGGAGGAGAACACAATTTATAAAGAATCAGCCTAAAAGGATGCTTGAGGTGAAAATGGTATGATTTGGAAGTTAAGGTCGTGGCATTAAAAATCAGGTCAGACATTAGGTCAAACAGGTCATGATCAAGTTTTGTGCACAAACGGCCTTCAAGATTTGAGGTCCTTAGAGCATGAATTGATGTTTGACCTCTAAATCAAAGTTTTAGAGGACATCAAGAGGGATATTGGGCTAAAATAAGCGCCCAAAAAAGTTGAAAATTGAAGAAGTTATGATCTTTGGAACATAGGCATGCCATACTTGAATTTAGTCAAAAAAATTCTAAGTCCACAAAATGACCTATAATATCTTCAAACTTTTGATGATCTTACAAGCACAATTGGCTCTTGAATTGTGAATAGAAGTTGTAGGAGTTGTCAATGAGAGTCATTTTCCCAAAGAAGCACTCAAAAATGTTAAAGTATGAAGAAGTTCTGAAGTTTTGAACTTAGGCTTGAAATGTTGACTTTTTGGTCAAACCTCATTGTACAAACTTGCAACCTTGGACATTTTCTTGCATTTCCAGGCACATTGATGATCATATGAACATAAAATGATGTACTATTAATTTTTCTTTGATGAAGCTTGCAATGGCTTGAAGAAACTTGTTGATGAAGGCATGGAAATAAACACACGAACCTTTGAAATTTCTTAAGAAACAAGCCATCCAATCTAGAGATATCATTGATTAAATGAAGTTGAATGATGCTTGAGACTCCATGATTTGAGATTAGAGGCCATGATTTGATGAATAGCCTTTGAAAATTAATGATTGACCACATTTTGACTTGAGGATCTCAAACCCTAGCTGAGGATACATTCACTTGATGCTCTTGATTCCAAACCCTACCTTGCAAAAGAAAAAAAAGGAAAAAGCATATTTTTGTGTTTTGATTAGAGGTTAGTGAAATATAAATCATATAAGTACAACAAATTATAAAAGACTCAAAGAGGTGCTTGATGATTTTTGTAAAGGAAAACCCAAAGGTGGGAGGGTTAAGAGACAACCAAGTTTGTGATCTTGATGCATTGTAAAGATGCAAATGAGGTGGGATCTTAGGGGTAAAAATTATGGTATGGCAGATGCCCCTATTTTAGTTTTTTTCTATTCAAAGATATGAAGATTGACATCTTCATCTCGACGAGATAAAAGAGACTTAAATATAGAAGACTCAATTTTTGGCCCTAAGATACCGCAAAATGATTATGATATGATATGAATGAAAACACAGAACTCTATGGGAAAAAGATGCCACTCGAGACAACTAACTACTGGAGAAACTTAGAAAAGGAAAAAGAAACTCCGCGGGGGAAAAACGAGAAGAGATCCAACTAGGGAATATAAAATTCCGCAAGAGATGGAAAAAGTGCGTAGGTGAAGCTACGACTTGAAAATGCTGGAGATAATGAGGAAAGAGGATATGGATTGCACCGGGGAATCACAAAGGGAAAAGTCATTCGTTCTACTGAAGAAGAAACTCTCAAGTAGACAAAGATTAATAGGATAATAAGCTTCCGCTATTAGAACAGGGCTCAAATTTTTCTTTAATCAAGTCTTAAACTTGAAAAGGGTAACAGACAAGCTTCACAAAGGATAACCACTTGCTGGTAACAGACAAGCTTCACAAAGGATAGCCACTTGCTGAAGATAAACAAAAACTCTACTGGAGATACTCAAAAAGAGATGCGAGCATGTCAAATTACACAACAAACTTCTTAAATAAAAGAGACCACCATCTGTTGAGGATGAAAGATTCACTCGATTGCGACAGGATTCTCATTCAAGGAGATAAACACATGTTCAAATAACGAACCAAGTTGAATTGATAACAAGCTTCCACTATTAGGATATGGCTCAACTTCTTATTTAATCAAGTCTCAAACTTGAAAAAAGGACCAAATACAAGTTTTCACCGCTAAAGGGACTGTCGCCTGCTAGAAATTAGCACAATAACTCTACTAGGGATCTTCAAAAGAGATACGGGTAGGTTAGATTGTGCAACATATCAAATAAAGAGACAACCATCTGTTGGTGATGATTAGTATTTCACAACAAACTTCTCTAGTGAGAATATACCTAAGAGATTCCATTTGATAGAAAAGCTGATGGAGTCGCAACAGGCTTCCTAAATAAAGAAATTCCACCTGTTCAAATGACGAGTCTAGGTCTTCATTTGATTGTATGAGGATCAAGGATTTCAAGATAAACATCTCTGTTGAGGATAAACTAGAGAGAAGCCATTTAAAGTGAAAATACATATTGATAATTAGGGACATACAAGCTTCTCAAATAAAGAGACCGCCGCTTGAAGTCACACAAAAATTGAATATAGAAAACAAGATTCTCAAAGAGTCAGCCACTCGTAATTGTAAAGGTTGGGGAACCACCAAGAATGGATAAGATTCTCAAAAGAGACTGCCACTTACCGTTGCAAAAGGTTGAAATAGCAAAACAAGTATCACAGAGAGACTGCCACTTGTTAAATAAGGCTAACCATGCTGGGGACATACAAGCTTCTCAAATAAAGAGACTACCACTTGAAGTCGCACAAAAAATTCCAAGAGAGTGTTATCACAACACTGTTGGAGAAACAAAATTTTCCTCTTCTGACGGGGGATCAATATTAGATTTTTGTCGAGGGAAATAACAATCATCCAAGGTGAAAAATAAATGTCCTTTCAATCATGTAGGTTCCACAGCCTAGAAAGCTTCAAAATGATTGCTGCATGAGACCAAAGTTCAATCTAGGAACAAACTGGAGAGAGAAGGTCAAACACGACTCTACCCAATGAGGAAAGAACTAAACGGAGGAGTAATTCCATCCAAATAAATGAGCTGGAAAGGAAAACTAAAGCAAAATTCTTCCATGAGGAACAAACTCAGTGGGGAATTAGAAAGGATATACACTTTCTTCTTAAAGGTAGACACTCTAATGAACAGAGAATACACACACTCTGTGGGGATAACATCACCAGAGAGTGGATAAGAGGCACCAATAAATGCAAGATAAGCATGAATCTTAATTCAACTATGCATAATGTATGTATGAATGAATGAATGAATGTATGCATATATGTATATGCTGACAAAATAAGCGCAAAGATAAACCGGGGATGACCAATAACCGCAGTACAACCGGATACTCAAATAAATCTCAACAAGATGGAGATACCACTGGAGATTCTGCTGAAAGATCTGCTAGGGATTCAACTAGAGATAAACAGAAGCCACTGAAGGAACGAAGTCCTGCTACAAGGCTCACGTCTCTAGGGAAGCAAGATACTGCTTGGGGAGAAACCCAATGTTCAGTTGTCTAACATCAATAATCCACTGAGGGGATAACAGTATGAAATCCGTTTTGAGGGAATGGAAAAATCCTCTAGAGAAACATAACAACACAAATCTTTCGAACTCTTATTGGGGATAAGAAAATTCACATGAACTCTGCTGCAGAAAGATGAAGACTTGTTGGGGAAACATGCAGATCAAAACTCTTATGGGGATATCCACCACTGAAAGGGATAATATCTGCATTAACTCTGTTAAGGAGATGGAATGATGAATCTTCTAAAAGACAATCTTTGAAAGGCAAAGCATATCTTTGCATAAACTCTACTTTGGGGAAAGAAATAAATCTGCCGAGGATCATACCACAGGAATTCTTCCCAAATCAACAGTAATAGTTGTACAAACTTTATTGAGGGAGATGTAGACCTGGTGGGAATATCAAAGAGAACTCTCTGGGGTTTTACAACCTCGATGAAAATATCTTGGACTTGCAAGGGAAACAAGAAGCTAACATTATAGCAGAAGGTCAACTTGCGGGGGATTTTAAAACTCAACACATGGTGAGACAAAACCCAATAGTTGACTTATATCTCAACACTTCTTAGTAGAAAATACTGTTTTGGATTTTCCACTTGAATGTCACATAAAAGCATCAAAACCATAACAGGGAAGGTAAGATCCTCCTGGGGATTCCTCATCAAATTTCAGCACAAAGCGAGATGGAATCCAACAATCACATTTTCACATATATCTGCTTGATCACAACCTGGTTGGGGAAGAGAATCACACTCAGCTAGAGAAATCTGAATCAAGACTTATCTGGGGGGTCCAGATCTAGGATTCAATGTTGAACGTTGAATTTAGTACTTGATCGGGAAACACATGAACCAGCGCTCAACTGGAGAAAACATCAACTAGAACAAACTCTGCTTGGGAGAACATCGAGTCCACACTCTAAGATTTTACAATTCCTTGGAATAACTGTTGACATTCCTTTTAATATTCACAAATCAAAGGAAAATATTTTTGTAATTTTCAAAAGTATAACTGTTATTTACCTTTTGTTTCAAAAATTATTATAAAAAATAAATGAAATTTTGTGAAACAGAAACAAATATAAGAATTACAAACAAATGGACAAAGGCCCAAATTTTATTAATAGAATGGTAGTCCGCAAATGGCGTGACTCAATGGATCCTTAGAAAGTTGAAAAATGGTAAATAAAGGAAAAGGCTACATTGAAATACAATGTCCATTATTCTCCCTAGCAACTTTGAATTCCACTGTACTTAAAACTTCTGTCGAGAATGACAAGGATGAGAATCTATGATGTGCAGTGTTGCTTCAAGTGATCAAGTCTTACCTGATGCAGTTACTTGCCATAATCCCTAACTTTTGCCTAGATTCCCCTCTTGGATTTTCAATCTACCAGGATGATTATTTGCTGTTTATGTCTCTAACTTTTGCTTGGACCGCCCCTTTCGGGGTTTCAATCCTCCGAGACGCTCATTTTTGCCTAAGCCGCCCTTTCGGGTTTTCAACTTGGTGATTAATTCTTTTATTTTTAGGCGAAGTATTTCTTGGTTGCATCGAAATTCACTGGATGAGTCAACTCTTAACCATCCATAGTGTAGCGAGCGATTTTGGACGCGGTTCTTAAGCGCTGGTCGCTCTCTGCGGTTGAAGCTTAAAACTACAGGTCGATTCATTTTTTATCCTATTGTGAGCTGAATAAGGAAGGGAAATAGATGTCTCCAATTAACCCTGCTTGCATACTGAGTTTAAACAGCGGTCTGTTAGGTTACAAATGCTATCAATGGGGGGGCCTTTGTACTGGTTTTTCGTATTTCGCCAATACGGTTCTTTCTTTCTTTTTTCTAGGCAAAGGGTTTCTGGCGGGGAATAAGGATTAGGATGTTAGGACTGATGCTTTTGAAATACTGCTTTTAATTGAGGGAGATATGGGATTTGGTTTTTTTGTTGATTGCGCTCGCTAAGATCTTTTCTTTCGATCTTATGCCTACGTATTCCCGTTTACCGAAACAGGGAAATCAGAGCGTTCGTAGTTCCTCCTATTCTATGGGAGGAAATTGGTTTTTGGTGTCTTGTTCAAAGCCCAAGACGTGAAGTGAAAGGTGGTTTGTATCTTGTTCAAAGCCCAAGATGTGAAGCTGAAAGGTCTATTTGTGTCTTGTTCAAAGCCCAAGACGTGAAGCTAAAAGACCTCGACTTTAGAGAGAATTTGTCATCTCTAAAGAGGGGAGAAGGAGAATTACTTTAACTGGGATACGCGGATCCGAGCAATGCCATAATTTCCGAAGAAAGGGTTTTAACCTGAAGGAGAAGACTTTAACTCAGTGTAGAGCAATGCCATCTTTCCTTAGGAATTTCTCATGCTAAAAGAGGGACAGTGGCATGGATATAGATGATCCTGAGGCTTGCCGCTTACAGCGATTAGATGAAGGGAAAGGAGTTGTTGATGTTTGTGTACTGTGAACGATGCACAGCTTTGATGCTAAAAGGTTGATTGGATCAACTAGTGGTTTTCTTATACAAAACCTAAGAGGAGGCTAATTTCCGCTAGGAAAATCATTATACAAAGCCTAAGCGAAGGCTATTTTGTGTCTCGTACAAAGCCCGAGAGAGAGGCTAAAGGTTTTTGACCCAGTGGGGTATATCGTTATACAAAGCCTAAGAGGAGGCTAGCAAAGAGTTCGACTCTTGCTTAAGGGATTTATATCTCGTACGAGGCCCGAGATGGAGGCAACAAAGAGGGTGATTGACTCAACGAGGGAATCTTTTGTGTCTCATACAAAGCCTGAGAGAGAGGCTAAACGGTTGTTTTGACTCCACTGGGGAGAATTTTGGTATCTCGTACGAAGCCCGAGATGGAGGCTATTGTAACTGTTTCAGTTGAGTGACAGATCCAATATACTGATTTAAAAGAGAAAATCAGTTCTTATATGAGTAACACTGTACACAGGGATTTAACTTGAGGATCAGGGATATTTCCTTTTCTTTGAGGAAACGGGAAATCCAAAGGGTATTGAGACTATCCGAGTCTGCGGGTTTCCTTCCTATTTAACGAAGGGTGCTTGAGAATGTCTTTGAGACTCAAGGAAGTTAGACTGTCCAAGCCTAGAGTTTCATCTTTTGTATTATGCTTCGAGAAACAGTAGTAGACTCTATGAAAGGACTATTCTATGAGGATGACTAGGTTCTGTTCCTATACCTCTAGGAGGTTGTCGGGACAATTTGTACGAAGCCCAAGAGGAGGCTGGAATCTTTTAAGAAGCCGACGGGTCCTTGTACGAAGCCCAAGAGGAGGCTATCATTCCCGGAGGAAGAGATCATTATACGAAGCCTAAGAGGAGGTTGTGAATACTTCTAAGAAGCCGTAGGGTCCTTGAATAATGCCCAAGAGGAGGCCGATGCTTTTAAGAAGCCCGTGGGTCTATCATCTCCTTTCCATTAGGAGAGATAACTCTTTTAAAGACAAAAATCACTGGTAAACGTGCGAGGTTTACTATCCAGCGACGTTTAGCTTTTAAAGAGGGTTCCTTAGTTAAGGTCCAAGATTATGACCGTAGTGGGTACCCAAACCCCGAGACATTCAAGGCAAGCTATCCACAAGGAATAGATCAAGTCAGGAAAGTTCGAGAATTGGGAAGAAACTCAAAGATGCCATTCATGGAGAATACATTCATCTTGGGGAGTAGAGCTTCTTGACGATTCCTAAGGAGGACAGCCGAAGAGAAGACTGTATCTGGTGCTCCTATTGGGGATCTAGGCGTCTATTTCTACGAATAAATGAAACGGCGTCACCTAGTTCTAGACGTAGTTGCCGGGGAAACTCGAAATATCTATACTATTATTACACAGTAGATATGAGTTTATGAAAGGAGACTTACAGTGAGCAACCCCACAATACAGTTTATAATATGAAAGCAGTAACTGAAAGCGATAACCACTTACTCGGTTGTAGTGCTTCCATGCTGTTTGGTTAGTTGTTCAACAAAGAAAGATTGAAAACAACAGTATATTCAAAATCAAAGGAGAAAGTGCTTTGAAAAAGAAAGATTTGGGGCTTACAGCTCAAGGAGAGGCCCAGGGTTTCATCAGTGAGCGCACTGTTTGACTTTGTACAGAGGGACTTATACAAGTGACTGGGGCCCAAAAAGATTTTTTGTACAAAGGGATGGGTCTTACACTCTCTCAAGAGGCCCAAAAAAGGTTTAAAGAAAAAGAGTGGGGCTTATAACACGAGGGTAGGCCCAAATGATTTTTTTCGTTTAAAAATGGCGATCGCGCCGAGGTTTTCTTTTAACGCAGAGGGACTTATACAATAAGTGAGGCCCAAAATGTTTTGGTTAAAAGGGGGATTGGGTCGTACACTCTAATAGAGGCCCAAAGTGTTTTGAATGGGTCTTATAGCTCAAGGAGAGGCCCAGATGATTTTTGAAAAGGCGACGATCGCGCCGTTTGTTTTTTGACGGTATCGGGACTTATACAATAAGTGAGGCCCAAAGATGATTTGGTCAAAAAAAAGGATTGGGTCTTACACTCTAATAGAGGCCCAAAGTGTTTTGAAAATGATTTATGAGGGTTGAATTAATCCAAAACCCTAATTTGTTTTCAAAATGTATTTAATTGAATAAAAATTCAATTAAAATGATCAAAAATTGTTTTACACATGGGAAACAAATTGTGATCTTGGATTAATGCTTCAAAAATTAAGTATTGACCTACAAAATAATTAGAAAGCATTAAAAGTTGCAAAATCAATGTAGAAAAAATATTTAAAATGTCAAAAACAATTAAAATATTAATTCTTTGCAAAAATATCAATTATATGAAATAAATAATATTTTTGGGATTTTTTGTGAAAATAAAATATTTTAACATTTTTGTGAATTATTAAAAAAAGAATCAATTCAAAATCATTAAAACTCAGAGAGAAATTAATTTTTGAATCAATTAAACAAAATCACAAAATTCAAATATTTGAAAATCTGAAAATGGCGCCAAGAACACAAGCAAGAACACGCGCGTTTTCTGGGTTTGGCTGATTTACATTTTCTGTCCAATCTCACTGAATACTTGATTATAACATGCAATCTACATATCATTATGCTCGCCTCAATCTCACGATCATGTCTATGTACTTTAATTTCATTTAAATTAAACATACAACAAAAAATCACGAAGAGACCTCAAGAACCCTAATTTCTGCATGAAGGCTAGGATTTTTGATACACGATTCAAACAATGCAATTAATTGAGGGAAAACATTCCATGAATGATTATGAACATATGGCCAAATTATTGTGCGAGGAAATATGCATAAATTGAGAGATGCCCAAGTTTAGGCTTACCTTCAAGTCGTGACAGCAAGAGCAGTTGTAATTTTGAGTTGGAGGTATTACAGACAAGTTGTGATGATCTGGACAGCTTCCCTACACCATATGGAGTGTGTTTGAACACTTGGATTGAATTGAAATGGACTGGATCAGTTTATGGCATCTCAGCTGCAACTTTACTTCAAACTTGTGTGGATGGCAAGTGATTTTGTGAAATTGGTGTTTCAGATGTTATGTGAGTGTTTGATCAGCTCATATATGATGTATGTGAGGTGTGTGAGTGATTGGTTTGTGCAGAATTGCTCTCAAACTCAAAACTCGATAGCTACCTTGCTAAGAAAGGCATTTTTGCCAAGAGAAAGAGATTTTGAGGAAAGCATCTGTTAGATGGCTTTGGTGTACTTAAACTGACCATAATTGAACTCTATTTATAGTAGAGCAAGTTTGTTTTGCAAGGAATAGTGCATGGCAGCTGGTAAGTAGGTTTCCTCAATGTTGGCCAATGGAAATGAAAGTCTCCTCTAGCCATTGACTAGAGGTTAGGGCACAGAGCTTTGGTTCCCTTGGTCTTGGATAAGTCTTGACTGATTTCAGATGAGAATGGCTCAGTCCATACCACCTTGATGGTTCCATTGAATGCCTCATTCCAAATTTGAAGTCTTGTCCCTATTTTGGCCATTCTAGGTTCAATATGCTATTTTTTGTTCCTTGGACCTTGGAGGCTTGGCTCAGTGATTGTCCCCTTTAGATTCAATCCTCTGAGGTGTCCAAGTGGATTGGAGCAATTGCAATTGGCTGATTTTGGTAAATCGAGCCAAAATGCAAATTTTGCCTTGCCTTGGCAGATTTCAGCAAGGCAACTTGGCAATGTTGTATCTCATGGTGTAGGTTGAATTTGGCAATGTTCTTGGCCATTTTGGAAAGCTCTTACATGATATAACAACTGTTTGAACAAGTTTGGTTTTGATCTCTTTTGATTCCAAGTGAAAAATCCCCCTACATTTGGCAAAAAGTGAGGCAGAATTCTGACTTAGTGAAAATTTCACTAAGTGTTGGAAAAAGTGACATTTTCACTTTTCAGCCATTTTGATCACTCCATAACTCAAAATCCTTAATGAATTAGAATGACTTGTAGTTGAAGTTTTTGTAGGTGATAATGAGGGCTACAAATCCATCTTTGGATGAAAAAAAATGGCCTTGTGGTTTAGGAGTTATGGTCCTCCAAAGTTGGTACCTTTGCCACTTTATTTTTAACTTAGAAAAATTTCTAAGTTTTATGGTTACCCCTTTTACAAGTTATCTCACTTTTCTTGATTTTTCTTGATGAATGATGATTCAAATCATACATTAACATCATTTTAGGGTTAAAAATCCATTTTGGTAAAAAATCTCAAAAAGTCAAAGTTGACTTTTGTGCACAGTTGACTTTTTATCAGATGAATTCCAAACTGTGTAATTCTTCAGGAAATCATGTCCTTGACCTAAATCAAACTTGATGGACATGTTCCATGGGTGTCATAGGGTATATTCAATCATGTATTAGGGTTTGGGAGCATGTCCTGGTCAAAAGTCAAAGTTACAGTTGACTTTTCTCTTAAAACCCTAATTGTGGTGCAGATGAAAATGAAACTTGTTGCTCAAACTTCTTGGATCAATCCATTGTTCCAAATGGATCAATATGGTGTATTAGAGACCCTCAAATCATCTCTTGAGGTCTTGGCTCATGGTTTGTCCCAAAAGTCAACTTAGGGGTGAATTAGGTCAAGAAACCCTAATTCCTGATTTTTTATGAATGCATCCCCTGAGGCAAAATTGACTTGATGCATGGGTTCATGAGGTTCCATGAAGTATATTAGGTCATGTTTTGGATCAATGCCTTGTTCCCAGATGAAAATTTCCATATGGAGGCCCTGGTCGACCAAAACCCTAATTTGGTGACACTGTCGATCTTGAGACTTGATCCACCTAGAAGGGAGCAGCCTTGTGCTTAATCCTTGAAGTGGGAGTCCTTTTTGATCCATTGTGGATGTTTGAGAGATTAGACAAGTTGAAGATCATGCCATTTCTTGATTGATCCTTTGTCTAAGCACTCAGAGAGGGCTTGAAACCCTAATTTTGATTGTATTAGATGCTCACCCATCTTTAGGGAGACTGATGAAGCATGATGGTTCATCCACATTGTGATGATGATTTTCACAATGATGGGAAATCTAAGTGGTCAAAATTTGGGGTATTACAGATGCCCCTATTTAATCTTCTTGGACCCGAAGGTATGAATGACGAAGGGATTCGAGCATTCGGGGTGCAAGAGGATTAAATATCAGAATATCCAAAATTTTGATGGTGGTTATGAACGGTAGCTTCCGCATTCATCTTCTTAAGCAATGATGCTTAGAAAAGGTAAACTTCCCCTCGATCCTGGTTTCCTACCAAGGAACTGGTCTTAGTTTTCCTTTGAAATAAACCTCCCCTCGTTCTTGGTTTCCTACCAAGGAACTGGTCTTAGTTTCTGATTTAAACTTCCCCTCGATCCTGGTTTCTTACCAAGGAACTGGTCTCGGTTTCTGATTTAAACTTCACCTCGATCCTGGTTTCTTACCAAGGAACTGGTCTCGGTTTCTTTTGGTCAATAAACTTTACTGACAAGGGACGCTATTCGTAGCGGCTTTCCTCAAACTTCTCGCCGAATTTTCCTGGGGAGATGCCATTTGAGTGGAAAAAGTTTCTACTGGGGAAAACGATTCACTTAAGAGACTGTTTTCATTTGGGATCTTTCATCATACTTTTCTCGGGATATTCCCGGAGAAACGCCATATGATGGGGTCTAATTTTGAGGTGCCGATGACCTTTTCATCAACGACTTTTCGGAGAAATACTGATGTACTGCCGAATCTCTGATCACGAGGCTTTCTCTGTGGATTTTCCTTAATCCGGGAAAGCAAGGATATCATCTTCAATGGCGAAGAGTGACATTCGTTGAAGGTTCTCTGATCTTTCAGAGGTTCAAGTTATCAAAGTGGCCAAGTGCCGACTCTGATCTAAAGATACACTGGTGGCGAGATTGTGCAAACGCAACACTTCCTGACGAGGAAAGAACTGACAAACTCGATTGAGAAAACTGTTTATCACTAGGGGACAAGACCGACTCAAGTGATAGTGATGCAATACGAAATGCAAACACAAATAAAATGCATGAAGTGTGTATGTATATGCTGACAAAACAGACGCGACATACAGACTAATGGATGAACACAATTGGATACTCAGCCATCGCGGGGCGAAGAAGTACTGTTGATTCAAAATAGCAATTCCACCTTGCTTAGGAGAGATAGTCCCGTTGGGAGCTATGTTGATCGGGCTTAGGAGATGAGAACTCGGCCGAGGTGTGTCAGACGAAACAAGGTCTCTGACACAGTTGATCCCTTCATTCAGGCATACTGGCTTAGAAGGAGTACTTTGATTCTGCACTTTGAAGTCCGCTTACTTCGGGAGAAGCGATCGATGTTCTTCTGATGTTCAACAGTCAAAAGAAATGCCATCTTTAATTTAAAAGCAGAAAAAGTTTAACAAGTAAATTTATTTTTTGTTTTATTTCAAGAATCGCTGATTAAGTTTAAACAACGTCGTTCTGTAAAGCTAAAACAAGTAAAGAATTACAAACAAAAGCACAAGGGCTCAAATTTTATTGATAAGATGGAGATCAGCCAAGCGCGTGATTCCAAAGAGTATATACAAAGTTAGAAAATGGTAATTTATAGGGAAAAGGGCTACGTTGAAACATAATGACCACTATCCTTCTACCAACTTTGAATTCGGGGCATCCTGAGCTTCTGTCGAAGATGACCTTTGACTGGAGATTTCCTCCGATAGATGATGCTGTAACTGCTGCTACTGAGGGACTTGCCTCTGTTGAACATAGTTACTTGCCATTATCCCTAATTTTTGCCTGGATTGTACTATGAGATTTCCAATCCATCGGGATGATTCTTTTTTTCCATGTCTCTAACTTTTGCCTGGACCGCCCTTTCGGGTTTTCAATCCACCGAGACGTTTTTTTTTAGTTTAGGCGAAGTATTTCTTGACTACATCAACATTCGTGGGGTAGGCAAATTCCTCTTCGTCCATGGTTGCAAGTCTCAAGGTGCCGCCTGAGAAAGCTTTCGTGACCACATAGGGGCCATCATAATTCGGGGTCCATTTGCCCCGGGAATCAGTGAGAAATGATTGTATCTTCTTGAGCACGAGGTCTCCTTTTCTGAAGACACGAGGTCGGACTTTTTTGTCGAACGCCCTTTTCATTCTCTGTTGATACAACTGACCGTGGCATAGTGCCGTGATTCTCTTCTCTTCGATCAGGTTCAGTTCTTCGTGTCGACTTTGACACCATTCAGCTTCGGTGAGCTTAGCTTCCATCAATACCCGGATTGATGGGATCTCTACTTCTATGGGGAGAACTGCCTCCATGCCATATACTAGAGAGAAAGGGGTAGCCCCTGTTGAAGTGCGGACAGATGTGCGATAACCATGAAGAGCAAAGGGTAGCATTTCGTGCCAATCTTTATAGGTCACAACCATCTTTTGAACAATCTTTTTAATGTTCTTGTTAGCCGCTTCTACCTCTCCGTTCATCTTGGGTCGGTAGGGAGATGAGTTATGGTGTTCGATCTTGAACTCTGCACACAACTCTTTCATCATCTTATTGTTCAAGTTAGATCCATTATCAGTAATGATCTAGCTTGGAACACCATAACGGCAGATGATATTGTTTTTGATAAATCGGACCACCACTTGTCGGGTTACATTGGCGAATGACGCTGCTTCGACCCCCTTGGTGAAATAATCAATGGCTACCAGGATGAACCGATGTCCGTTTGAAGCCTTGGGCTCAATCATACCAATCATATCGATTCCCCATATGGAAAATGGCCACGGGGAAGAAAGAACTTTGAGATGTGATGGCGGTACATGAATTTTGTCGGAGTATATCTAACACTTGTGACACCTCCTCATGTACTTGTAGCAGTCGGATTCCATTGTCAACCAATAATACCCGGCCCTGAGAATTTTTCTCGCCATTGTGTGTCCGTTGGCATGAGTGCCAAAGGATCCTTCATGAATTTCTTTCACGAGCATGTTTGCTTCTGGTTTGTCGACACATCGGAGCAAAACCATGTCAAAATTTCTCTTATAAAGAGTGTCACTGCTCAGGAAGAAGTTTCCAGCCAATCTTTTGAGGGTTTTCCTGTCTTTTCTGAGTGCCCCAGATGGGTACTCCTGTTTCTGAAGGAAGCATTTGATATCGTGATACCAAGGTCTGTCGTCTATGACTGCTTCAATCGCGAAGATGTAAGCGGGCCGTTCAAGGCGCATGATGTCGATCTTAGGTATGTCACTCCATCGACCTACACTAATCATGGAAGAGAGAGTGGCTAATGCATCAGCCATGTGATTCTCATCACGAGGGATGTGATGAAAGTCGACTCTGTTGAAGAAGGGTAACAACCTTCTTGCATAGTCTTTGTAAGGAATCAATCCTGATTGGTATGTGTTCCAATGTCCTTTTATCTGGTTAATAACCAAGGCTGAGTCGCCGTATACGTCCAAGTTTTTGATCCTTAAATCAATCGCTTCTTCGAGACCCATGATACATGCTTCGTATTCGGCCTCGTTGTTCGTACATTTGAACGTAAGTCTGGCAGTGAAAGGAATGTGGGAACCCTGAGGGGTAACAATGATTGCCCCAATTCCGTTTCCATAATGATTGACTGCTCCGTCAAAGATGAGTCCCCACTGGGAACCTGGTTCTGGCCCTTCACTGGGTAGCGGTTCATAGCAATCTTTCATCTTTAGATACATGACATCTTCGTCTGGGAAGTCAAACCCGATTGATTCTTGATCGTCAATCGGTTGATGAGCCAAATGATCGGCTAAAATACTTCCTTTAACGGCTTTCTGAGCATGGTACTCTATGTCATATTCTGATAGTAACATCTGCCAACGGGCAATCCTTCCCGTGAGAGCGGGTTTTTCGAAAACGTACTTGATTGGATCCATTTCAGAGATCAACCAAGTAGTATGACGAATCATGTACTGGCGAAGACGTTTGGCTGCCCAAGCCAAAGCGCAACAAGTTTTCTCAAGCATTGTACCGAGTCTCGCAGTCTGTGAATTTCTTGCTTAGATAGTAAATGGCAGACTCTTTCCTTTTAGTTTCGTCTTGTTGGCCAAGTACACATCCCATTGAGTCCTCTAGGACTGTGAGGTAAATGATTAGTGGTCTTCCTTCCACTGGAGGTGATAGAATCGGAGGATTCAACAGATATTCCTTGATACTGTCAAAGGCGGTTTGGCAATCTTCTGACCAAACGCAATCCTGGTTCTTTTTGAGTAATTTGAAAATCGGCGCACAAGTGGCGGTCATAAGGAATATGAATCTGGAGATGTAGTTCAAACGTCCCAGGAATCCTCTGACTTGTTTTTCAGTTTTCGGAGAATGCATTTCTTGAATGGCCTTGACCTTGTCAGGATCAACTTCAATTCCTTTCTGGCTGACGATGAACCCTAGTAGTTTCCCTGAACGGACACCGAAGGTGCACTTGTTGGGATTCAAGCGGAGCTTGAATTTTCTTAGACGTTCGAACAATTTTGACAGATGTTCAACGTGCTCATCCTCTGTTCTTGATTTTGCAATCAAATCATCGACATATACCTCGATTTCTTTGTGTATCATGTCATGAAACAGAGTAGTCATGGCCCTTTGATAGGTTACCCCATCATTCTTCAAACCGAACGGCATTACCTTGTAACAAAAGGTACCCCATGGGGTAATGAACGAAGTTTTCTCCATGTCTTTCGGCGCCATTTTGATCTGGTTATAGCCCGAGAATCCATCCATGAAGGAGAAAACTTTGAACTTTGCGGTGCTGTCCACCAGCATGTCAATGTGTGGTAAAGGAAAGTCGTCCTTTGGACTTGCCTTGTTTAGATCTCTGTAATCAACACACATTCTGACCCTTCCGTCCTCTTTGGGAACGGGTACGATGTTGGCTAACCATTGAGGATATTCAGATGTAGCGAGGAAACCCGCGTCGATCTGTTTCTGTACCTCCTCTTTGATTTTGATGGCCATGTTCGAGTGAGTCCGTCTCAACCTTTGCTTTACTGGCAGACATTCCGATCTCAACGGTAAGTGATGTTCTACGATGCTGGTATCCAACCCTGGCATATCCTGATAGGACCAAGCGAACACATCGGGGAATTCTTTGAGAAGCTTTATTAAACCATCTCTGGCAGTTGGACTGAGCAATGCTCCGATCCTGATTTCTTTTCTCTCTTTTTCCGAACCCAAGTTCACCATTTCCAACGGTTCTTTGTGAGGTTCAATGGACCTTTCCTCTTGTCTGAGTAGTCGGGAGATCTCTTCTGGAATTTCGTTGTCATTTTCTTCTTCAGCCTCGAATACCGGGAACTCAAAGTTGGAAGAAGGCTTCAGATCGTATGTTTCAACGGGGTATAAAACAAGCAATCTGCATGACGTGATGATTCGTGTTTAAAAGAGATAGAGAAAATGCAAGTGTGTGTAGTGTTTTGATTTTACTGCTTGTTTTTATTATTGAATGTTTTTTAGGATTACCATTTTCTGAAAAAGCAAAAAGAGAAAACAACAATTAATGCGAAAATTACAGAACGACGTTATTTTATTAATGAACAAGTCGAATCTTGAAACTACAGCCCTATAAAATAAAACTCTGTCGTTTTGGGCAAAGAGAAGAGGGAAATTTACAAAAAGCGAGCCCTATCAAAACATCCGTTTCACCTGGGCAGGGTGAAAGGTTAAAGATGGCAATTACTTTGACTGATGAACGACCTTCGGAATCTCGACGGCAACCCATTGGCGGCGAACTCCTCGGTGAATCACAAAGTCTGGCACCTTCCTTGATTTGTCTTCAGAAATGACGCTGATTTCTGGTGGAGCAGGATCATTGGAATCTGTCTCCCAAGCAGATTTGTCGTTGGAGGATTCCTCTGTTGCATTTTGCATATCATTGGTGCTCTCAGCTTTATCTCCCCATCCAGTTGACTGGATATCTTCGAGCCTGATACGAGAGCTTTCGGGAGCAGTGTACTTGACCATAAAGTCGTATTTTCCACTTGGTTGTCCCAAAGTGTCCCAAACTTCTTTGGAACTGGAGAAGTCATCCCTCTCGATGACGTTGACCTCAGGAAAAGCATAGTTGATGAATTCTAGTCCTGCAAACGTTGCGAATTCATCTTCATGTTGAGTAGTTTCTGAATGACCTGAGTGTTGATCCCATGACATGGTGGGGACACAGGTATTCTGTTCAATGATGGTCAGCTGAGTTTCATTACTCGGCTGACTTTCTTGCCCCAAGTTTCCTGGGTAAGGCTGCCACATTGGCAGACCATCCATCGGGCCATAGTAATTGCGATCAAAGTTTTCTTTCATCAGAGTGTATTCCTCTAATGAATTTGGCGGAGCACGACATCCTTCCGGATCACAATCTCCGTAGATCATTTTGACATCTGATCTTGGTATAAATCTCGGACTTTCTGTAGGAAAGCAAAAAGGCATAGGCACCTCTTCCTGAGACATATAGCCGTCCTCGTTAAGGTAGGACTTCCATTCTTCATCTGTGTCAGAGGAATCTTCCTCATTGATAGCAAGAATTGTCTGAGACACTGGGTGGAGAAAACCTCCACTGTGGAAGAAGTTTTGAAGGGGATGAAGACTTTCATCGTTGGCGGCTGTCTGGGTACAGGTTGCAGAAAAACCAAGACCCTTCTTTGTTTTATTGTCAATAGGAATGACAAGCCGTCCCCATCCTGTCGTATCGGTACTCTCGACCGCTTTGATAGCATCCTTGTATGAAGAAATTGAAGTTCCTTCTTTGGATTGATCGTTCTTGCTCACCGATAGTGCTTGGAACTGAGTTCCAATAACCTCCTCGGGTTCCACACAAGTAGATGATGATAAGTTACTCACGAGCAAGGCTTGTTCCCCACAAACCGTGACAAGTTGATCGTTCTGGACGAACTTTAGCTTTTGGTGGAGGGTCGAAGTGACCGCTCCAGCCTGGTGTATCCAAGGTCTTCCTAATAAACAATTGTACGTTGCCCGGATGTCCATGACCTGGAAAGTGATTTGGAAAGTGTGAGGACCAATAGTTATGGGAAGATCCACTTCGCCGATAACTGTTTTTCTGGATCCGTCGAATGCTTTGACGATGACCTCGCTGACTCTCATCGGAGGGCCCTTAAATGATAATTGCATCAAAGTGGACTTCGGCATAACATTCAGGGCTGACCCTGTGTCTACCAGTACGTTGGCTAAAGCATCGCCCTGGCAGTTAACCGTAATGTTGAGCGCCATGTTATGACGACGACCCCCTTCAGGTAATTCCTCATCACTAAATCCCAAATTATTGCAGGAAGTGATGTTAGAGACAATGCTATCTAATTGTCTGATTGTTACATCCTGTTCCACAAAGGCTTGCTCCAAGACTTTCTGTAGAGCCTCTCTGTGTGCTTCTGAACTGAGTAACAGTGATAATATTGAGATCTTTGAAGGAGTCTGTAACAGTTGATCAACAATGTTGTATTCACTCCTTTGGATGAGCCTTAGCATCTCATCTTTGTCTTTTGAAAAGCCGGGATTACTAGATTGACCGACTGGCGGATTAGGAGTTTCTGCCTGAAGTTCCTTTTCTTTCTCGGATTCTCCAACCCCTCGGTTGAAGACTCGATCGCTCCGTGTTACACGACTGATGTCTGCAATATTCACGACGGAGGGTAATGGAATTTCCTTTCCATTCTCGATTATTGTTGCACCGTATTTGTAAGGGATTGCCTTAGCTGATTCATACGGTAGTGGCCCCGTTAGATAGATGACTATGGGAACCTTCTGATTTTTCTGACCGTCATAAGTAACCTCGATCCATTCCCGGTTGGGAACTCTAGATTCGTCAAGTAGAGGGATGATGGCAAAAACATCCCTGGTCCTGTGATGACCAGAGATCGTGACAACATCCTCAACTTGCTCGGCAAGGTAATTCGGCGACCAAATGATGGGTCCTGAACCTGGATATGGACGAATTTCTCCATGATCGACCTGACCCTGAAGAGCTGCTCTCACAAGGTAACACCCTTGGTTACTTTCCGAACAGACGCTACAAATGTCATAGTTGTGTGGTGGCACCTGGCCACGCCCACTTTGAATACAATGTAACCACACTAGGTTACCTTCCATTGATCGGACATCCTGACTTTGACGACGAGTGGGATTCCTGTTATTGATACTAATCTGTTGAGTATCTTCGTCCATATAGATTGGCATCCACCAGTGATTTAACAAGTGCTGAAGTGCCTCCTGGACAAGGGTACAACCTCGATCGTTTTTGCAACCCGCTTTACAATTTTGATAGTCATGTGATATTAAGAATCCAAGTCGGACCTGCTCAGCATGCAACTCTACCAAATTGGTATTCATTACACGGATGTCAAAGATCTGAACCATGTTGATTTGATAGGAGTTCCTATCATGGTAGTCCATCCAAGATCCATCTGACGCTGGAGGGCCTCTTGTATGAAAGAGCATCCCTGTTTGTTTACCGAGCAAATCAGACAGGAACTGTAATCGTGCCGCGGCAGATTATGATACTGGCTTTGCCTTGAGTGCATCGCCACCAAGTTGACATTCATCGCACGGATGTCGTGGTTTTGAATGACATTGGAATTCGCGTAAACCATGTTAACTCCACGAACTCGGTGCTCTTGGATCCATCCAAGATCCATTTGTTCCTGTAGAGCTGCTTGCACTACAGAACATCCTTGGTTATCTTTAAAGCAGATATCACACTGGTGATAATTATGAGGTGGCACATGGCCATATCCACTCTGTCTACAATGCATCTTGACCAGATTGGTTTTTAACAAGAGTACATCATGAATTTGATAGACATTGTTAGTCTCTTTCTCAATCAGATTAACTGCAACTTTCTCATGTTGAGGCAGCGGGTTCGTAAGAACATTAGGATTCGTATCTTTGAAAGATAAGAGCCCGCTCCTAACAAGCTTTTGCACGTCGGATTTGAAATTGAGGCAAGTCTCAATGTTATGCCCTGAACCTCCTTGATGATAAGGGCATGTTCGATCCGCTTTAAACCAAAAAGGCAGATTTTCCGGAACTGAAAGGGGAGACTTAGTCTGAATGTGCCCCTTAGCCAGCAGTAACGGAAACAGTTCTGCGTACGTTACGGGTATAGGATCAAATCCTGGTGGCCGTGTTGTACGGTTGTTGTTGTATGGAGGACGAGCCTGCTGAAGAGGCTGTTGTGTCCTTTGTTGGTCAGGTTGGCTCTGCGTAATCCGAGGTTGATACATAGGAACAGGCGCGGGGCCGATAGCAGGAGTAACAGCTGCTACTGGCTGATAACGTCGCCTTTGCTTTTCGAGAGAGATATTCCCAATATCTTGCTCTTTTTTCTTAGGGAGAGCACTACCGTATTTTTTAGTACCGCTCGTTGATCCAGTGTCTTTTACCAAATGTCCTTCTCGGATGGCTTCCTCAAGACGTACACCCATGCCGACCATTTCGGTGAAATCACTGGGCGCACTGGCAATCATTCGGTCATAGTAAAATGAGCCTAAGGTCTTTAAGAAGATCTTTGTCATCTCTTTTTCGTCAAGAGGTGGACAAATTTGAGCGGCGATTTCACGCCACCTTTGAGCATACTCCTTAAAGGTTTCCTTGTCCTTTTGTGACATTGATCTGAGTTGATCTCTGTCGGGTGCCATGTCCAAATTGTATTTGTATTGTTGGACGAAGGCAGTGCCAAGATCTCTGAAAGTACTGATCGTGGCATGGTTTAAACCCATGTACCATTTGAGTGCGGCACCGGTTAAACTATCCTGGAAGTAGTGAATCAACAGGTCCTGATTCTCCGTCTGAGCTGACATCCGCCGAGCGTACATCACCAGATGGCTCTGAGGGCAAGAGTTACCCTTGTATTTTTCAAAGTCGGGCACTTGGAACTTGTGCGGGACTTTCACATTTGGGACCAAGCAGAGGTCTGCGGCGTCCTTTCCAAATAGATCCTGACCGCGAATGGCTTGCAGCTCTTTCTGCATTTCCAAGAACTGCTCCTGGAATTCATCCATTTTGTCAAACATAGTTTCCTTCTTACCAGAAGGTGTTGGTGGAACCTGTCCTTCCGGGACAGTGTGCACCACAGGGGGTGGTACCGTGACTACGGCAGTAAGTCTTGGCGCCTCCCGAAGTTTGTAACCTTCAGGAGTCTTCAGTATGCCCCTAGCATCTTCGTTTTCCCGAAGTTTGTAACCTTCAGGCCCAGCGGCTTCTGTTGCGATTCCCTGACCATCAGTGATCGGCGGAACATATCCTTTCGGGATATAGTTAACAGGCATGCCCCAAGGACGATCTTTCGGCATCTGATACCTAGGATCATACTTTTCTATGATGGGCATTGAGGTGATTTCTGAGATCACAGTTCTTTGTAGCTGAGCTTCTGCCATGGCTTGCATGTCGTTACGAAGCTTTCCCATATCCCCTCTCAGAGTGTCGATCTCTTCTTTCAACTCTTTGTTTTCTTCCTCAAGATCATCCATCTTTTTCTGACGATTGGCCCGAGTATTATACGAATGAGACAGTTTGACTCTAGAATTGAGACACAAACGTGAGATTCGTAGGTAAGGAGAATACGCGATGTGAGAATGATGAATGCAATGATTATATTAATTATTTTTAGGTTTAATTAAAATAAACTTCGACAATTAGATTGCAAATATCAAACAGTGGGGAAACCCCTTTTTATTGAAATTCAAAGGATTACAGAAATGGAAATACAGTAGATTACAAAGTGCAGAAACAGAAACCTAAACTAATGGGTCCCGCGTCCTCTTCTTTGACCGGGGCGCTTGGGCCGTTGTCGGGTTGTCATTCCTTTGCCAAGTGAAAGGAGTGAGCAAATTCCTTTTGTCATCTTGATTCTCTACAGCATGCTGCTCCAAAATTTCAATTAGAGCATCTTTCTCTTTCAGTAATTGCTGTATTTGGATACACTATACGTCGAGGGTGCGGTATTTGCTCTTCCAAGACCTTCTTTCCTTTTGAACCTTGTTGAGAGTAACCTGAAGCCTTTCAGTTTCCGTCATGAAGTATGTGACAGTTTCCCTTGGCGGAAGAATTCCGTAACGAGGATAAGGCATCTTTAGCTTGAGAGCTCTAGTTTGTACCCAATGGAGATAAGGCTCCACCGAGACACAGTCCGGTTTTCCCAGAGACTCTCGTCCTTTCTTATGAACATGTTTCCAAGCTTGCACTATTTCCATCTTTAGTGCTCTGTCATTTTCTCCTTCTTTGAAGAAAAGACCTTCCATATGAACACCCCGTGGGACGTGTCTCATCGGGTATCCAAATTGATGAAGAACTAATATCGGATGATAGTTGATTCCTCCTTTAGTTCCTATGAGGGGTACGCTGGGGAAGTTTCCACAACGGTCAATGATTCTGATTCCCTCATAAATCCTATTACACCAATCTATATCAGAGTTGGTGAGAGACATGATCTTCTGCGACCAACGTAAAACACTCTTGCAATCCCAAAAAGCGGCAGACTTGGGTAAGTGAGAGATAAACCACTTGTAAAGCAAAGGTACACAGCACGCGATCTCCCCTCCGCTGTACAAATTTCCCAAGTGTACAGAATGATACGCATCTGCAAGCAAAGTCGGCACAGGGTTTCCAATGAGAAAAACCTTAATAGCGTTGATATCGACGAAGTTATTGATGTTGGGAAACAAAAATAACCCGTAGGTGAGCAAGACAAAGATGCTTTCAAAACCAGTCCCGTTCCCTATACTAGCAAAGTACAGAGCTTTCTTTGTCAAGAACTGGGCTGGCAAACCTTGGATGCCACCCTTAGTAATCATGTGAGTCTTGACCTCAGACTCGTCCAAATGAATTGCTCTTGCAATAGTCTGATTCTTTGGAATTTCTTCCAGTCCAGAAAATGGAGCTCGATCAGTGATATGTAAATCAGCCAGATGAGAATACTCCTCCAGCGTTGGTGCTAGCTGGTAATCCGGGAATGTGAAACAGTGATAAACTGGATCGTAGAACTGAATGAGCGCATCCATGATTCCCTTAATCACATGGACTCTTAATAGTGGTAACAAACCACCGTGCTTGGCTCTGAAAGCCTCTGGGTTAACGATCATCCTCGCTAACTTTCTCAAATCTCCTAGTTTTGGAACCTTGAAGGTATACTGGTGAGTTCTCCTTCTACCGAAATCCATTAGCATAATCCTTTTCTCTGATATTTGCAATCACAGTCTTAGTTTAATTTGAAAAACAGAGAGACTAGAAGAGAAAGTTTTTTTTTTGAATGTTTTAATGTTTTTTAGATGAATGCATGAATGCAGCACACAAAAACATAGAAAAAACATGGGGTCAGAGGGTCGTTGTCATGAAGTCAAGGCTCTACCCATCCCCAAAGGTTTATACTAGGGTGATTTTTGTACCTGTACTCATTATCATCAGCTCCTCCCAGGAAAGCAAAACAACAAGCGGATCGCCAGCGAGTTGTGTGCAATCTTAGAGTAAGTGCTATTCACCGAGAATAGATCACCAGCCTCAAATGAGGGTAGTATCGCGTAACAGCTATTTCCGATAGCTTCCGCACTACGAAAAAGGTTGGCTTTTCTTAAGTGTATACTCAATCTCACCACATGCGGCATCACACGCATTCCCAGTAGCAGAAAAATAAACACGTATAGCAATTAGGAAAAGCAGTATATATATTTGTCCTAATCATCCTAGACTTATAAAGCTATGAATCTTAAGTTCCTGACAGAAATGGGTTCCCCGGCGGAAGCCCCAATCTGTAGTTCCCTGCCTAAGAGATGGACCAGCATAGGTCAATCTTTCTCTTCGGTAGAGTTCCCATTTTCCGTAGAAAACGGGGATGATGCCCTAAGGCAGAAAAGGAGACTCCCCAGCAGAGTCGCCATTTTACAAGGAAAACAGACAAAAATAAAAACTGGCCCCACGGTGGGCGCCACTTTTCTGTAGCGAGCGATTTTGGACGCGGTTCTTAAGCGCTGGTCGCTCTCTGCGGTTGAAGCTTAAAACTACAGGTCGATTCATTTTTTATCCTATTGTGAGCTGAATAAGGAAGGGAAATAGATGTCTCCAATTAACCCTGCTTGCATACTGAGTTTAAACAGCGGTCTGTTAGGTTACAAATGCTATCAATGGGGGGGCCTTTGTACTGATTATTCGTATTTCGCCAATACGGTTCTTTCTTTCTTTTTTCTAGGCGAAGGGTTTCTGGCGGGGAATAAGGATTAGGATGTTAGGACCGATGCTTTTGAAATACTGCTTTTAATTGAGGGAGATATGGGATTTGGTTTTTTTGTTGATTGCGCTCGCTAAGATCTTTTCTTTCGATCTTATGCCTACGTATTCCCGTTTACCGAAACAGGGAAATCAGAGCGTTCGTAGTTCCTCCTATTCTATGGGAGGAAATTGGTTTTTGGTGTCTTGTTCAAAGCCCAAGACGTGAAGCGAAAGGTGGTTTGTATCTTGTTTAAAGCCCAAGATGTGAAGCTGAAAGGTCTATTTGTGTCTTGTTCAAAGCCCAAGACGTGAAGCTAAAAGACCTCGACTTTAGAGAGAATTTGTCATCTCTAAAGAGGGGAGAAGGAGAATTACTTTAACTGGGATACGCGGATCCGAGCAATGCCATAATTTCCGAAGAAAGGGTTTTAACCTGAAGGAGAAGACTTTAACTCAGTGTAGAGCAATGCCATCTTTCCTTATGAATTTCTCATGCTAAAAGAGGGACAGTGGCATGGATATAGATGATCCAGAGGCTTGCCGCTTACAGCGATTAGATGAAAGGAAAGGAGTTGTTGATGTTTGTGTACTGTGAACGATGCACATCTTTGATGCTAAAAGGTTGATTGGATCAACCAGTGGTTTTCTTATACAAAGCCTAAGAGGAGGCTAATTTCCGCTAGGAAAATCATTATACAAAGCCTAAGAGGAGGCTATTTTGTGTCTCGTACAAAGCCCGAGAGAGAGGCTAAAGGTTTTTGACCCAGTGGGGCATATCGTTATACAAAGCCTAAGAGGAGGATAGCAAAGAGTTCGATTCTTGCTTAAGGGATTTATATCTCGTACGAGGCCCGAGATGGAGGCAACAAAGAGGGTGATTGACTCAACGAGGGAATCTTTTGTGTCTCATACAAAGCCTGAGAGAGAGGCTAAACGGTTGTTTTGACTCCACTGGGGAGAATTTTGGTATCTCGTACGAAGCCCGAGATGGAGGCTATTGTAACTGTTTCAGTTGAGTGACAGATCCAATATACTGATTTAAAAGAGAAAATCAGTTCTTATATGAGTAACACTGTACACAGGGATTTAATTTGAGGATCAGGGATATTTCCTTTTCTTTGAGGAAACGGGAAATCCAAAGGGTATTGAGACTATCCGAGTCTGCGGGTTTCCTTCCTATTTAACGAAGGGTGCTTGAGAATGTCTTTGAGACTCAAGGAAGTTAGACTGTCCAAGTCTAGAGTTTCATCTTTTGTACTATGCTTCGAGAAACAGTAGTAGACTCTATGAAAGCACTGTTCTATGAGGATGACTAGGTTCTGTTCCTATACCTCTAGGAGGTCGTCGGGACAATTTGTACGAAGCCCAAGAGGAGGCTAGAATCTTTTAAGAAGCCGACGGGTCCTTGTACGAAGCCCAAGAGGAGGCTATCATTCCCGGAGGAAGAGATCATTATACGAAGCCTAAGAGGAGGTTGTGAATACTACTAAGAAGCCGTAGGGTCCTTGAATAATGCCCAAGAGGAGGCCGATGCTTTTAAGAAGCCCGTGGGTCTATCATCTCCTTTCCATTAGGAGAGATAACTCTTTTAAAGACAAAAATCACTGGTAAACGTGCGAGGTTTACTATCCAGCGACGTTTAGCTTTTAAAGAGGGTTCCTTAGTTAAGGTCCAAGATTATGACCGTAGTGGGTACCCAAACCCCGAGACATTCAAGGCAAGCTATCCACAAGGAATAGATCAAGTCAGGAAAGTTTGAGAATTGAGAAGAAACTCAAAGATGCCATTCACGGAGAATACATTCATCTTGGGGAGTAGAGCTTCTTGACGATTCCTAAGGAGGACAGCTGAAGAGAAGACTGTATCTGGTGCTCCTATTGGGGATCTAGGCGTCTATTTCTACGAATAAATGAAACGGCGTCACCTAGTTCTAGACGTAGTTGCCGGGGAAACTCGAAATATCTATACTATTATTACACAGTAGATATGAGTTTATGAAAGGAGACTTACAGTGAGCAGCCCCACAATACAGTTTATAATATGAAAGCAGTAAATGAAAGCGATAACCACTTACTCGGTTGTAGTGCTTCCATGCTGTTTGGTTAGTTGTTCAACAAAGAAAGATTGAAAACAATAGTATATTCAAAATCAAAGGAGAAAGTGCTTTGAAAAAGAAAGATTTGGGGCTTACAGCTCAAGGAGAGGCCCAGGGTTTCATCAGTGAGCGCACTATTTGACTTTGTACAGAGGGACTTATACAAGTGACTAGGGCCCAAAAATATTTTTTGTACAAAGGGATGGGTCTTACACTCTCTCAAGAGGCCCAAAAAAGGTTTAAAGAAAAAGAGTGGGGCTTATAACACGAGGGTAGGCCCAAATGATTTTTTTCGTTTAAAAATGGCGATCGCGCCGAGGTTTTCTTTTAACGCAGAGGGACTTATACAATAAGTGAGGCCCAAAATGTTTTGGTTAAAAGGGGGATTGGGTCTTACACTCTAATAGAGGCCCAAAGTGTTTTGAATGGGTCTTATAGCTCAAGGAGAGGCCCAGATGATTTTTGAAAAGGCGACGATCGCGCCGTTAGTTTTTTGACGGTATCGGGACTTATACAATAAGTGAGGCCCAAAGATGATTTGGTAAAAAAAAAGGATTGGGTCTTACACTCTAATAGAGGCCCAAAGTGTTTTGAAAATGATTTATGAGGGTTGAATTAATCCAAAACCCTAATTTGTTTTCAAAATGTATTTAATTGAATAAAAATTCAATTAAAATGATCAAAAATTGTTTTACACATGGGAAACAAATTGTGATCTTGGATTAATGCTTCAAAAATTAAGTATTGACCTACAAAATAATTAGAAAGCATTAAAAGTTGCAAAATCAATGTAGAAAAAATATTTAAAATGTCAAAAACAATTAAAATATTAATTCTTTGCAAAAATATCAATTATATGAAATAAATAATATTTTTGGGATTTTTTGTGAAAATAAAATATTTTAACATTTTTGTGAATTATTAAAAAAAGAATCAATTCAAAATCATTAAAACTCAGAGAGAAATTAATTTTTGAATCAATTAAAAAAAATCACAAAATTCAAATATTTGAAAATCTGAAAATGGCGCCAAGAACACAAGCAAGAACACGCGCGTTTTCTGGGTTTGGCTGATTTGCATTTTCTATCCAATCTCACTGAATACTTGATTATAACATGCAATCTAAATATCATTATGCTCGCCTCAACCTCACGATCATGTCTATGTACTTTAATTTCATTTAAATTAAACATACAACAAGAAATCACGAAGAGACCTCAAGAACCCTAATTTCTGCATGAAGGCTAGGATTTTTTATACACGACTCAAACAATGCAATTAATTGAGGGAAAACATTCCATGCATGATTATGAACATATGGCCAAATTATTTTGCGAGGAAACATGCATAAATTGAGAGATGCCCAAGTTTAGGCTTACCTTCAAGTCGTGACAGCAAGAGCAGATGTGATTTTGAGTTGGAGGTGTTATAGACAAGTTGTGATGATCTGGACAGCTTCCCGACACCATATGGAGTGTGTTTGAACACTTGGATTGAATTGAAATGGACTGGATCAGTTTATGGCATCTCAGCTGCAACTTTACTTCAAACTTGTGTGGATGGCAAGTGATTTTGTGAAATTGGTGTTTCAGATGTTATGTGAGTGTTTGATCAGCTCATATATGATGTATGTGAGGTGTGTGAGTGATTGGTTTGTGCAGAATTGCTCTCAAACTCAAAACCCGATAGCTACCTTGCTAAGAAAGGCATTTTTGCCAAGAGAAAGAGATTTTGAGGAAAGCATCTGTTAGATGGCTTTGGTGTACTTAAACTGACCATAATTGAGCTCTATTTATAGTAGAGCAAGTTTGTTTTGCAAGGAATAGTGCATGGCTGCTGGTAAGTAGGTTTCCTCAATGTTGGCCAATGGAAATGAAAGTCTCCTCTAGCCATTGACTAGAGGTTAGGGCACAGAGCTTTGGTCCCCTTGGTCTTGGATAAGTCTTGACTGATTTCAGATGAGAATGGCTCAGTCCATGCCACCTTGATGGTTCCATTGAATGCCTCATTCCAAATTTGAAGTCTTGTCCCTAATTTTGGCCATTCTAGGTTCAACATGCTATTCTTTGTTCCTTGGACCTTGGAGGCTTGGATCAGTGATTGTCCCCTTTAGATTCAATCCTCTGAGGTGTCCAAGTGGTTTGGAGCAATTGCAATTGGCTGATTTTGGCAAATCGAGCCAAAATGTAAATTCTGCCCTGCCTTGGCAGATTTCATCAAGGAAACTTGGCAATGTTGTATCTCATGGTGTAGGTTGAATTTGGCAATGTTCTTGGCCATTTTGGAAAGCTCTTACATGATATAACAACTGTTTGAACAAGTTTGGGTTTGATCTCTTTTGATTCCAAGTGAAAAATACCCCTACATTTGGCAAAAAGTGAGGCAGAATTCTGACTTAGTGAAAATTTCACTAAGTGTTGGAAAAAGTGACATTTTCACTTTTCAGCCACTTTGATCACTCCATAACTCAAAATCCTTAATGAATTGGAATGACTTGTAGTTGAAGTTTTTGTAGGTGATAATGAGGGCTACAAATCCATCTTTGGATGAGAAAAAATGGCCTTGTGGTTTAGGAGTTATGGTCCTCCAAAGTTGGTACCTTTGCCACTTTATTTTTAACTTAGAAAAATTTCTAAGTTTTATGGTTACCCCTTTTACAAGTTATCTCACTTTTCTTGATTTTTATTGATGAATGATGATTCAAATCATACATTAACATCATTTTAGGGTTAAAAATCCATTTTGGTGAAAAATCTCAAAAAGTCAAAGTTGACTTTTGTGCACAGTTGACTTTTTATCAGATGAATTCCAAACTATGCAATTCTTCAGGAAATCATGTCCTTGACCTAAATCAAACTTGATGGACATGTTCCATGGGTGTCATAGGGTATATTCAATCATGTATTAGGGTTTGGGAGCATGTCCTGGTCAAAAGTCAAAGTTACAGTTGACTTTTCTCTTAAAACCCTAATTGTGGTGCAGATGAAAATGAAACTTGTTGCTCAAACTTCTTGGATCAATCCATTGTTCCAAATGGATCAATATGGTGTATTAGAGACCCTCAAATCATCTCTTGAGGTCTTGGCTCATGGTTTGTCCCAAAAGTCAACTTAGGGGTGAATTAGTTCAAGAAACCCTAATTCCTGATTTTTTATGAATGCATCCCCTGAGGCAAAATTGACTTGATGCATGGGTTCATGAGGTTCCATGAAGTATATTAGGTCATGTTTTGGATCATTGCCTTGTGCCCAGATGAAAATTTCCATCTGGAGGCCCTGGTCGACCAAAACCCTAATTTGGTGACACTATCGATCTTGAGACTTGATCCACCTAGAAGGGAGCAGCCTTGTGCTTAATCCTTGAAGTAGGAGTCCTTTTTGATCCATTGTGGATGTTTGAGAGATTAGACAAGTTGAAGATCATGCCATTTCTTGATTGATCCTTTGTCTAAGCACTCAGAGAGGGTTTGAAACCCTAATTTTGATTGTATTGGATGCTCACCCATCTTTGGGGAGACTGATGAAGCATGATGGTTCATCCACATTGTGATGATGATTTTCACAATGATGGGAAATCTAAGTGGTCAAAATTTGGGGTATTACACATAGTTGTAAGATTTAATGCACCGCTAGAGAAGGCTTTCTTAACAACATATAGGCCTTCATAATTAGGAGTCCACTTGCCCCTATAATCAGTGTTAAAAGACAAGATCATTCTGAGCACAAGGTCGCCTTCTCTGAATACGCGAGGTTGGACCTTCTTATCAAAAGCTTTCTTCATCCTTTGCTGATATAATCGACCATGACACAAAGTCGTCATTCTCTTTTCTCCAATCAAATTCAACTGATCATATCTACTTTGACACCATTCAGCCTTAGTCAACTTGACCTCCATCAAGACTCGCATTGATGGGATCTCAACCTCTACAGGGAGCACTGATTACATGCCATATACAAGTGAGAAAGGGGTTGCCCCTATTGAAGTGCGGACGGATGTACGATACCCATGCAAAGTAAAAGGGAGCATCTCATTATAGTCCTTGTATGTCACAGTCATCTTCTGAATAATCTTCTTAATGTTCTTATTCGCAACTTCAACTGCCCCATTCATCTTAGGTCTATAAGAAGAAGAATTATGATGCTCAATCTTGAAGTCGTCACACAACTCTTTCATCATTTTATTATTCAAATTCTAACCATTACCAGTAATGATTTTGCTGGGAATGCCATACCATCAAATGATTTGATTCTTGATAAATCTGACCACAACTTTCTTTGTCACATTAGCATACGATGCCGCTTCAACCCATTTGGTGAAATAATAAATTGCCACTAAAATGAAACAGTGTCCGTTCAAAGCCTTGAGTTCAATCATACAAACCATGTCAATTCCTCACATAGAGAAAGGTCATGGAGATGAAATAACATTGAGAAGAGCCCGAGGCACATGAATTTTACCAACATAAATCTGGAACTTATGGCACTTCTTCACATCTTTGCAACAATAAGATTCCATTGTCAGCCAATAGTAACCTGCTCTCAACATCATTTTAACCATTGCATGTCCATTGGCATGAGTACCAAAGGATCCTTCATGAATTTCTTTCATTAACATGTCTGCTTCGTGTCTATCCACGCATCTGAGCACGACCATGTCAAAATTTCGTTTATACATCACATCTTCATTCAGAAAGAAATTGCAAGCCACTCTTCTCAAAGTCTTCTTATCTTTGTAGGATTCCCAAAGTGGGTACTCCTGACTCTTGAGGAAACATTTAATATCATGATACCAAGGCTTATCATCTTTAAATTCTTCTGTCCCAAACACATGAGCAGGTTTATCAAGACGTATAACATCAATCTGAGGCACGTCATTCCAATGATTCACTCTAATCATAGAGGACAAAGTGGCCAGAGAATTTTCCATCTGATTCTCTTCACGGGGTACTGTCGCACCTCGAAAAATACACTAATCGAAAATACGACCCTCGCGCAAAAGGCGCGGAAGAAATTGTGTTCGATAGAGTCGCCACCGAACTTTATTTATCCCAAAAGAGGGAAAGGAAAATATCGAGAAAACCTTTAAAGAGATAAGAACATGGTCATCGCAACCACATTCTGGGATTGGGAGTCGGTTACGTAAGGGGAAGGTATTAACACCCCCTACGTCTGTTATACTCAACGAGAACCTTTTAATTCGAATTGTGATGAAAGTTAGTAAGCTTATTTGTTTTCTTATAAATGAGTAAAAATGAAAAGGTATGATAAAAGGAAAAGGATTTGATTTCTAGGGGGAAATGGGGTGGTTTTAGGATAGGATGCTCGCCAAGGATTGGGGCCCTTGTGCCTAGGTATGCTCATTCGGACGAGAATGAGGAATCAGAGTGCTCGTAGTTCGACTACGGGGAAGGAGGGAGAAAACGGAAGATGGAGGGAAGGTAGACGCGAAAAATGGAGGAGGTAGCTCTCCAAGATCATCACAATCTTATGCATACGTATCTTACATTCGGACGAGAATGAAGAATCAGAGCGTTCGTAGTTCTTGGAACTACGACTGAAGTTGGTTTGACTTAGAGGTGACAATTGTCCACACATGAGTAAGAGAACTCGAACCCACACAATTGAGGGAAAAAATAGAAGACTCCCCCCATCCATTCCATCTCAAAAAGAATATTGTGCTTGAAGATTTGTTAAGTGTTTTGAACGATGAATGTTTGGAAGAATGGTTTAAATGTTGTCGAATCGGAAGTGTTTTAAAGGTGTCAATTGTCCACACACGAGTAAGAGAACCCACACCCAAACAATTGAAGAGAGAGATCAAAGACTCAATCCCCCTCCCTTTCACCTTGAAAAGAGTTTCGATAGTTGTTAATCATTTTGTATGAATGATGATTACTCGAAGCTTAAGAAAGGCTCCTCGGGCCAAAGTAATCGAGAGAGTGCGTCAAAGGCTCGACTCTCTCTATTTTTCATCTAAGTGATTGAGAAAATAGGTTTGATTGTATGCAAAGAGATTGATTGCAAGACAAAAGGCACTCGACTTAGAAAGTTTAAAATGCATTAGATCCTGATAATCTTCAACCATAAAGCCCTATGACCTTGCCAAAACTTTGATGACTTGACCTATACGCAAATGATTTGAAATGGCACAAAATCCCTGACTTGGCACTTCAGACACACACACACCACATATCCTGCATTCTCCGGCCTTGATCATGAAACCAAATTCTTACCTAGCCCAGATTAGGTCAAACCAGACAGTTCTCAATCCATACTGTACACACTCCTGACTAGATACCCTAAAATGAAACACAGACTTAGGCAACAAGAAAACAACATATTTTTGGATTATTTTTGAATAATTGTCAATGGCTGGATGTACAGATGAAGGTAATATACAAATAGGACAAATTTGGGGTATGACAGATGCCCGTATCAAATTGGCTTAAATCTAGTAAGATGGGTTGTTACGGCCTTCATTCTTTTGAGGTAGAAGTCAATTAGATATGAAGAAGACCCCAAATTTGTCCGAAAAGAAAGGAAATGATTGAGAGGTGGAATAACATATCAATGTTGACCCTCGAGTAGACACTGAATAACTTGTAAAGGTCATTATCACCAAAAGGATGATAACATAAAGCTCTGACACCAAAAGGATGACAGACCTATCACATAAAGATATCTGACACCAAAATGATGGCAGACCTATCACCAAAAGGATGATAGTAAACTCACACGACTCGATTTGCTATTACCAAAAGGATAACCGTAAGTACACACACAAACCCTTGACCAAAAGAATGAAAATGAGGTCAAAACTCGCTATTACCAAAAGGATAATAGTAAGCATACAAACACACATACCCTTCACCAAAAGGATGAAAACGAGGTCAGAACTTGCTATTACCAAAAGGATAATAGTAAGTACATAATGGTATCAGTTGTTGTCATTCACCAAAAGGATAATTTTCAAACCAAAGATCCACGAATTTCCGACACCAAAAGGATGACGGATCTACCACTAACAGGATGATAGATGACACATAACTCCAACACCAAAAGGATGACAGATCTATCACCAAAAGGATGATAGAGAATACAGAGATATCTGACACCAAAAGGATGATAGACCCGTCACCAAAATGATGATAATAAACTCACACGACTCGATTTGCTATTACCAAAAAGATAACAGTAAGCACACACACACAGAGATACCCTTCACCAAAAGGATGAAAGTGAGGTCAAAGCTCGCTATTACCAAAAGGATAATAGTAGGCACACAATGGTACCTGGTGTTGTCGTTCACTAAAAGGATGATACACAAACCAAAGATCCATGAATTACCGGCACCAAAAGGATGACGGTTCTATCACCAAAAGGATGATTGAGAACACACGAATAAGATTCTGACACCAAAAGGATGAAAGGCCTATCTCCAAAAGGATGATAGTAAACACGCGCAACTCTGACACCAAAAGAATGACAGACCTATCACCAAAAGGATGATAGTGAACACAGAGATATATGACACCAAAAGTATGACAGACCTATCACTAAAACGATGATAGTAAAAACACGCAACGACCCCTTACCAAAAGGAATGAAAGTGAGGTCGAAACTTGCTATTACCAAAAGGATAACAGTAAGAAAACACACAGGATTCTGATGTTGTCATTCACCAAAAGGATGATACACAAACCAATGATCCAAGGATTACCGGCACCAAAAGGATGACAGATCTATCACTAAAAGGATGATAGTAAACACGACTCTGGCACCAAAAGGATGACGGATCTATCACCAAAAGGATGATAGAGAACACACGTAATGACCCTTCACCAAAAGAATGAAAATGAGGTCGAAACTTGCTAATACCAAAAGGATAATAGTAAGAAAACAATGATTTTTGACACCAAAAGGATGACGGATCTATCACCAAAGGATGATAGTGTGAAATTCTAGCATAGCAGACAACAGATGTCCTAACACATGTCAAGACATTGTTTTGCATAATCATTTAAATAAGAACAGTAGACTGATACCTTGAATATCAGTAACTGCAGAATCACAGATGTTACGACATCTGTTCCAACATGTTTATCAAGACCAACAACAAAATATGTAAATCTGCAGAATGATAAAAGACACAGCAATTGTTAACCCAGATCAGTGCAATTCACCTACATCTAGGGGATACCAATCTAGGAAGAAGACTCCACTATCTGTAGTAAACTCATAAAGTTAAACTCCCCCGTTTACAACTTTATCTCCTAAATACTACCCAATGAAATCCTTATCAAAGAACACCCTTTTTGATATGAGAATCACCACTCACTTCCCCTAATCACAATCTGTGATATCTAAACCATCCTTGTCAATACAGAATTCTGTCAAGCATACTTCACCAACAAGCTAACTTAGATTTGCTTCAAAGCTTCATCCAAGAACAATACAAGATTCATTACCTACAGGCTTCTGAATCTGTACAGTACCTATGTCTTCCACAATGTATCAAACCGATACAAAGGGAGACTTACAAACCTAGAGCCAACGACTCTCAAAACCCTAAACCCTTATTTTTACACAAGAGAACTAGGTTACAATAGTTACATTCGAGGTACATCTCAAAACCCTAGGACTAAGTCTTCTTTTATAGTCTTCAGTTGGGCTTCAAATCTTTCCTTGATCCACTACTGAGCATGCCTAGGATCCTGGAACATATTTGAAACAGATTTAAAACAATCTGTTATAACAGTCCAGGATGTCGAGTCTTCAGGTTAGAACACCTTCTTCGACATATTTGTTCATGGCCAGATTTCTCCATCTTTATCATTAATAAGTTTTACCGAAATTCTGTCAAACCAAAGGAGCTTTCAATCTCCCATGTTTGACAAATTTTGGCTAAAACTCCTTTTAGTATGAATGGCGGTTATGATTGGAATACTGAGCATATCGGATTCATGTTGGTGTACACGAGGAGAAAGATAACAAAACCTCCCTCTTCCTTGGGTGCGTGAAGTTGAAAAAGGTCTAGAAGTTGAGACTCCTAAAGACACAAGAAGAAAGTCTGAAACACCAGAACACTGGACACTTCTTTCAAACACACTCCCCCTCCAGAGATCAGTTGTAGACTTCGTAGACCTGAGTACATAAAACATGCAACTCAGGTCACAAGACACAACTTGATCTTTAACTCAAGTCACAAGACACAAGAGAAACATAGACAAGATGATAAAGGTAACACCTTGTTCAATGTTCTCGCAAAATAACTGCAAGAACAACACACACATCCCTTGTACCCGTGACTCACACTCCCCCTTTTTAGCCAAAAATTGGCAAAGGTAGCCAAGACATTCCCATACTCAACCAATACTAATCCAGACTCGAACAAAAGACATTTGGAACACATCACAAAGAAAACACAACCTGAGACAAACTGATCCAAGGACTCCCTTAAATACCAAGAAATTTCCTTCGAGTTATTGAAAATAACAATGGTCAATTCAATGAGGTCATTAATCCAAGGATGTAACTTCACTAAAACCAATGTGCATCGGTTAAGAATGCTTTGACTATTTCTTATTTGAAGGAAACCGTCCAAAAATAATGTAAGTTATGATGATCGCGCATGTTCTCCACCAACCACAAGACTAGTTACATTTATCACATGTCCTTAACAATGTTCTGACATCATGACAGACATTGTCTACCAAAAATTTATGTATTGATCAACACCCCCATAACCTGCAACAGCAGAGCGATGTCAAGACATCCTTCTTGGCATCTTATTTTCAAAATGATCACAGTTTGCTTGACCTCCAAATAAGCTGGAGTCAGAACTGCACCTTTACAGTAATCCTTCTTAGATCTAGGAACAACTCTCCCTCTCTAAGATAACCAGTGCTCCTTCAATGAACACTTATGTTAATGAATGGAAAACATAAGACACATCTTCACGTCTTCAAGAGCACACCCTCTGTCCAACCTACCTACTAAACACAATCATCAACTACACTTATTGTTTCTTCTAACAAGAAACAATAATCACTCACACATGAACATTATCTTGCTTTCCGTGAGATCACATTAGGATCAACATCCTAAATCAACAAACTCTTGGATTGAGACCAAAGCTCCATTGATCCCTCTCTTCTTGAACCCATCTATACACCACACGAATTCCTCTTGAATTCTCATGTATAGATCTCCATGTTCCTTGAGATGAAACCCAATTGATCTGGAATGCTCCATATTCCTCAAAGAGATACCATACCTCTTATTTTGTTATCTTCTTAATGATTTCAGATATCGTATACATGCTCCAGAACTTCTCAGCCCATTTGCTTCACAAGCACCAAACTGATCCACTTCTAGCATGTCACATTTACGTTAGACTTCCAAGATAATCCTTTGCCCATCATTCTCCCGTATGACAAGATAAATGCTTCTTAGACAAGATGTGAGTGTCAAGTTTCACACTCAGAACTTAGCATCCTATTCCAAGGATAACCAACCCAGAAGATGTTCTAACATCAGTTAGGACATCCTTCACATATCTTAGACACCAACCAACATGGTTCTAGATATGTTCCACCACTAGACTTACTATCTGCATAGTAATCCAACTGAAGATCATCAAACAACCCTGTGCCACCAGCTTGATCAATAAGAACTCTAGTAACCAAAGAGAGAAATAAACTCTCATCCACCAAAAGAAGGTAATCCTCCATCATCAACTTAGAACTTCTACCACAAGCTCCAAGATAGACTTGAACTAGAACCTCCTCACATCTTCAACCAACTACCCTCCTGCCCAAGAGTAATTGATTCCAAACACCCTGCTTGAATGCACACTAAAGATCAACCAAATGCCACTTTTTGATTGATCTCACGCTTTTTCAGAACTCCCACAAGATACACTGTACCACCAATGAAATCTGATCTTCAAGTTACATGAACTACTTGCTCCATAGCAAGACATCTTGAATCCACCAAGCCTTAGACATGTAACATCTTCTCCTTCCACAACTCCCGCAAACTGCATGAGATAGACCTTTTTGAAGCATCCATAACATCCATTCTCCTATAGATCAACTTATATTAAACTGATGTGCCATATCACCAGATGAGATCCTAACGTTAAGCTTGATGTCAGAACATTCTGATACGACATCCATCTGCTAAATTCAGCTCCTCCTTCTGCCACTTAGAAGAACCTCCTCCCTTTAACAGAACAAGAGTTCCATGCTCTCATAGACTTGATTCAATAACCAAGTTTGAGTAGACAACCTTCATCCTGTTTAATCTTATCACAGGTATTCCATTCAAGCTCACACCTTGATGAATATCTTTTTTGAAACTCCAAAGAATTCACACCTGCCACGTCTGATTCTTCAGAAGAGAAAGTAGTCCTAGACTACACCATAGCCATACTAAAGAATGCCACTTTCCTTAGTAGAGCAGTCTGTAGAAAGTCAGAGATAACTGCCACTTAACCTTGACTTCTAAGATGAGCAAGATCTCATGCTCTTAAGTACCTGGATCAGAAATAAACTGATCCAAGAACTATCCATCAAGATTATGATGTCTTTTTCTTCATCTTCCACATCACCATTGTCTAGACCAATTTCTTGCCATGAAACTCTCCAGAGATCAGATGCTTTTGCCACAACAACTGAAGTTGATTCTTAGGTCAACACCTAAGAGAAAAAAAACACTTATCAAGTATTTAATCCTTTGCAAGTATCTTCTTTGACAAATAAAGTGCTAAGATACCAAGGCTTCCACCCTTGACTCAAGTAACTAAGATTCTCTCTGAACAAACCCTATTTACCTCAACAGTTCTGAAATCTCCATTCAGGTTGGATCCACCCTTAGGATTAAGAGAGATGAATCCTTCCTTGCTGTTTTGGATGGTGAAAATAAATCATCTCCACTTTCTTCAGATTTGTGTTTCACAGAAACACCTTCTAGTCAGAAGAATAACTAGAAGACTCCAGATGCACGACTGAGACGCCTTTATGAGTGGACTTGAGAGAATTCTCAAGTATCTTTGACAACTTAGCCGATTAATAATTTATCAAACTCCCAGAGCAAGAACTTGATAAACCTAAACTCAACTCCCTTCCTCTTCAACTGACTTCAAACTGCACCATGGAACCAAGCTTCCAAGTACCAAGTCACCATAACAGACATCTTCCAACAAATCTCTTCATTCCATTGCTCCCGAATTTGGAATAAAAATACACAGATATCTTCAAATATAGAGGCTGGCGATTAAGATCTTCCATAATCTGTCTTCAGCAACAACTCCAGAATCCCATAATTCCAGAGCTCTTCCATCATAAACGTATGCAGCGGAACCACCAAAGAACAAATTTTGCTTTCCCTAATAAGATGTCAGAACATCTTATAAGACACCCCAACAGGAGAACTCGCCATTTCTCCTGCAGTTGTTGTAGAACCTCCTTAGCAACACGAACAACCAACGGGTTGTTACCTTCAATCCAGAACATCCATCCCATCCATTAATACCCTTGAGTATGTTTGAGTTTATTGATCTGGTCTTTAAAACTCCTCCTTGTATAAACGCCAGAAAGTATCTCCCAAAGATCTCATCCAGAAACAGACAGGATGCCTGCTTTGATACCAATTGAAATTCTGGTATAGCAGACAGTAGATGTCCTAACACATGTCAAGACATTGTTCTGCATAATCATTTAAATAAGAACAGCAGACTAATACCTTGAATATCAGTAACTGCAGAATCAAAGATGTTACGACATCTGTTCCAACATGTTTATCAAGACTAGTAACAGAATATGTAAATCTACAGAATAATAAAAGACACAGCAATTGTTAACCCAGTTCGGTGCAATTCACCTACATTTGGGGGATACCAGTCCAGGAAGAAAACTCTATTATCTGTAGTAAACTCATAAAGTTAAACTCCCTCATTTACAACTTTATCTCCTAAATACTACCCAATGAAATCCTTATCAAAGAACACCCTCTTTGATATGAGAATCACCACTCACTTCCCCTAATCACAATCTGTGATATCTAAACCATCCCTGTCAATACAAAATTCTGTCAAGCATACTTGACCAAAACACTAACTTGGATTTGCTTCAAAGCTTCATCCAAGAACAATACAAGATTCATTACCTATAGGCTTCTGAATCTGTACAATACATATGTCTTCCACAATGTATCAAACCGATACAGAGGGAGACTTACAAATCTAGAGCCAACGAATCTCAAAACCCTAAACCCTTATTTTTACACAAGAGAGCTAGGTTACAATAGTTACATTCGAGGTACATCTCAGAACCCTAGAACTAAGTCTTCTTTTATAGTCTTAAGTTGGGCTTTAAATCTATCCTTGATCCACTGCTGAGCGTGCCTAGGATCCTGGAACATATTTGAAACAGATTTAAAATAATTTGTTATAACAGTCCAGGATGTCGAGTCTTCAGGTTAGGACATCTTCTTCGACATCTTTATTCATGGCCAGATTTTTCCGTCTTTATTATTAATAACTTTTACCAAAATTCTATCAAACCATAGGAGCTTTCATAGTGGACACACACAACTCTGACACGAACAAGACGGCAGACCTATCACCAAAAGGATGATAGTAAACACGGACTCTTAATGACACTTCACCAAAAGGATGAAAGTGAGGTCAATACGATATCAGAGGTTGTCATTCACCAAAAGGATGATACACAGACCAAAGATTCACGGATTGTCGACACCAAAAGGATGGTGGTAAGATCAAACAACACAAGTTGCTATCACCAAAAGGATGATTGAAACAACATAAACAACTATCACCAAAAGGATGATAGTAAATTTCTGATTTTGATAATTTCCACCACCAAAAGGATGAAGGTCAGGTTGAATTGACAAGGTTTAGCTACCACCAAAATGATGATAGTAAGGCAATTGACAAAAGGTCAGGTTTGCTGGAGATGTGATAAGTGAGGCTTATTTGAGACATCAACAAAAGGTTGAAGCAAATGAGTCACTGAGGAATGCTATCCTTATCAACAAAAGGTTGACAATGTATTAACTCACTAGGGAACGCCCAAGAGAAAGGTTGAATTTTTATTGTAGAAAACCGCTGACTGATCTGAGGATAGCAACTTCATGAAAAAAAGGTTGAAGAGAACCAATTCAATGAGGAACGCCCACTGAATCGGAGAAATGCTACTAGTTGAGCTAGGGATAACTACTTCATCAACATAAGGTTGAGGAGAACAACTCAATGGGGAATGCCTACTAACTTTCTTGGAGATCATAGCTTCATCAGCAAAAGGTTGAAATAATTCCATGAGGAATGTCCATGGATTTGAAGAAGATGCCCCTGACTGGGCTAAAGATCGTCTTGAGCTTGATCCACAAAAGGTTGAAACAACTTCGTGAGGAATGCCCACGGTCTTGAAGAGGATGCCCCTTACTGGGTTGAAGATCATCTTGGAATCTCAGCTTGATCAATAATTTTGTGAGGAATGCCCTTGGCTGGGCACAAGATTACCTTGGAATCTCGTGATTGATCCTGGATCTCGACTTATGCATGTATGAATTCCTGATTTTGTAATGATATTCCATATCGAATGGAGATGCAATGCAAATGCTGACGCACTGAGATGCAAGTGTTGGGGAAGTATGATTTGGTTTATGTATGCATAGGTTGAATGCGACGCGTATGCTGCGTATGATTGCAGACGGGTGAACGGATACGTTTTGCAATGGTGCTACCATGGTGGACTTTTGGTAGTTGCCATTGCGGATTGGACTTTGGGTGCTGGGAGGGGTTGATTTCCTCGACACTCAGCTTTTGAAGTCGTCATGATTGAAGCAGACAAAGATGCTCTTGATGCTCCAAGTTTGATCACTTCAATGATTTGTCGTGGATTCATTTTGGGAGAACCACAACATGTATACATGATGGTCAGGATAGCTTGAAAATGAGCGTAGCGACGTGATCGACTCATGAAGATCATGTTCTTGCTCTGAAATCAATGATCGATATTATCTGGCAAGATATGTTTGTCCAACTTGAAGGTAAAGAGAGGATTCGACCTTTGCAACTAGTCTTGCCCCAGTCTGAACATGGTAATGGTCTTCCCCTTGTTAATCAGTTCTAAAGTGATTTGATCTTTGGAAGCTGAGATTTGATGTGATTCTGAGATGACTTGCCCCTGATTGAGCTGTTGAATGATTTTCCCCTGATCGAGGGTTTTGAGGTAGTCTTGATTCGGTTTGGCACCACTGAAAGTTCAAGTTCCTCTTTGATTGCCCTTGTTGGAGTTGTTTGATGTCAAGCACTGATTTACAGTTTAAAATTGTTCATTCATGAATGGTAATATTAATGCAATGTTCATGCAAGTTTTAAAAAAGTCGTTTATTCGGAGTGTTGTGATAGCGTGGGACAAATGAACCATTAGTCCAGACGTTGTGTTCATTTTGTTAGTAAGTGAAAATATAGCAGAAAGAATGACACCAATGCTGAAGATTAGAAAATATGTGGGGAGTCAGTTTACGCAACCTTGCAATATTATGCTTTCAGAATAAACCTCGCCTCAATTAGGTCTTTCGGGGGTTGCAACGTGGTCTAGTTCACGGTTCATGAAACAAAGGATATAAGGCTCAAATTTGGTTTGTACCCATCCTTTCTCCGTGATGATCTCCAGTCCTATGTTTAGTTAATTTTATACACGCTTGTCTACCAAAAGAGTTGACGGTGTAAGGGTGATGATTCCAGGTTTGCTCGAACTGGCAGTCATCTTTTTTTTTTTATGGATGTCAGTGACCTTTTGATTTTGACATGGTGGCCACTGTATTTTATTTTGTTTTTGCTGAGGATTTGAGGACCTCTTTTGCTTTTGATCCCTAACTTTTGCATGGGCTGGTTTTGCTTTTCGATTCCATCGGGATTGCCTTGTCTTTTGCCTAAGTCTCCTTTTGAGGTGTTCGACTTAGCGGGCTTTTGTTTTGATTTTTTTTATTTTGTTGGGGAATTATGACTGCCAAGTCATTGGTTAGTGATGAACAACCGACATGTCTTTCGGATTTTGCTTTGTAGTTCGAGTGTGTAATCAGGTTAACTGAACACTACCCTACCCCAGGTTGAGTGTAAGGGTTTGTGAATCCGAAGGAAATTGCTACTTCTTGGCTCGAAGTGGTTAACTAGGGATTAACTCCTTGTCTATCCAGTGTTTGGGGGATTGAAACAATGCATGTACATCATCGATAAGCTTTTGTCTGAAAGCATACGATTTGCAATTATGGGTATTTCATTTTCATCATCCACCCTCATTGCTAAATAATAGTTGATAAAGAGAGTGAAGTGGATAATGTGTGTCTGTGGTTTGCAGTATATGTAAAAAATGAGTGAATACGACATAACTGGTTCAAAACATGTATAATCATTACATTAATAAAACCAAATACAAACGACAGTGTTTAAAGCAAATAGTACTTGAACAAATAAGAACAAAATACAAGAATGTAAATGATGGGATGACCTGATGACTGCCTTCTTCGAGGAAACTGAACTTGACTTGCTTGACTTGACTTGATGGTGACACTAGTTTGGTGGTAGCAGGGGGTTGGTTGTGACGTTCGGAGTCCTCTTGTTGAATGTTAGAAACTTTGAATCGACCTGGTCTTGAACTTTGTGTTTGAAGGCTCTGCAGTACTCAATCATGTGCCCTGGAGCGTCCTTATGATACTCGCAGTGAGCATTAACATCATAATATAGAGGAATGACAATTGGCGGAGCTAGGTCTCTCGGGGTGATCACCCTATCCTTCAGCAAATCATAAAAAAGATCTGAGCATATGACATAGGTAGGCGATCAAAGTTTCTTTATGACCTCCTCATCCTCTGTTGATTAGGATGACGCTACTGTTGAGCAGCTCGTTGTTGTTGATTCTGAGGTGGATATTTGTAGCGTAGGTTTTTTTGTGGCGCGACCACCTACCGCATTTGGTGCTCCTTTTTTTTATCTGTATTTATCCTATGAAGCTTAAAAGGAAGGGGAATATATCTTAAACTAACCCTGCACGCAAGTGTTTTCTTTAACAAATGCTAAGAGATTGGGGAACGGGGTTTGGATATACAAAGGTAAGTTATTAACACCCAGAGTATCTATAGTAATCTATAGGAACCTTCTTTTGCATGTATTTCTGCTGTTTGAAATGGTTTCTTGTGTTTATCTGCTATGGATTGGGAAAGTTTCTCCTTTGAGAGGGTTAAGAGAATGTTTTTGTTTTTTTTTTTGGGGTTTTCTATTATTTTTGGGAAGGTACTGGACCTAAGATTTTTTATTTGTGTACTCACTAACATTTCGCAATCTTATGCCTACGTATTCCCGTAAAGAGATTTGGGAAATTAGATCAATCGTAGTTCCTCCTATTTCTATGGGAGGAAATTTCAGTGTCTTGTTCAAAGCCCGAGATTGAAGCCATCAGATTATTTGTATCTTGTTCAAAGCTCAAGATTGAATCTAAAAGGGTGACTGAGAGAGAGAATTTGTCATCTCTAAAGGGAGAAAACTCACATATTCATCATAAATTTTGAGTAATTGGTTATAAGGGAAATTACTTTAACTGGAATATGGGATCCAACAATGCCATAATTTCCTTTATAAGAGAGAAGTCATGAAGGAAGAAGCTTTAACTCAGTGTATAGTAATGCCACATTTTCTTATGAGTCTTTCATGCTAAGAGAGGGACACTGACATGGATGTGAGGAATTCAGAGGCTTGCCACTTACAACAGTTAGATGAAAGACAAATTTTAGCCATGATAAAAGAGGGACTCCAGCTTGGATTTTGAGTCAACAAGTGTGCCACTTACAGTAATTATTTGGAAAAATGTTTTTGATTATTTGTTTTGATATGTGATGTATAGAAGAGGTATCTTCTTGCAGAGAGGACTCCTGGTCTCATCTGAGGGAATGTTTTTTTATGTGCCTTGATCAAAGCCCAAGGTTGAAGCTGAAAGAAAGTGACTCCATTGGGGATTGTTATATATGTCTTGTACAAAGCCCAAGATAGAGGTTGTTGGGGAAAATCATTATATAAAACCTAAGAGGAGGCTGACCCTTGTTGAGGATTATTGAAATCCACGAGAAGGTCTAAACTGTATTGGGGAATCCAAAGGGAAACTAACTCTTGCTGGGGAATCAGGGAAGAGTTGAATTATCAAATGCCATGAAGCTTTTATCATTTTGAGGATTTGTTGATGGTAACCTGACCCTGGCTGGGGATTTTTAAGGTGAAAGTTAAGCCTTGTTGGGGTTCAGGAGGGATTTTAAGATGAGTTTGAAAGCCTTAGAGGTTTTAACTCTTCTGGGGACTAGTGTATTGGTAAAATGATCAGGATCTATCTCATGCTTTTAGGAAGACTGTGGGTCCTTGTGTTAAGCCCAAGAGGAGACTATGGGGATGAGACTTTCCAAGTCTACTTGTATGAAGCCCAAGAGGAGGCTGAGACTATCCAATTCTCATTAAGAAGAGATAGACTCTAGTTGGAGAGAGGTCTTTGTATGATGCCCAAGAGGAGGTTGTTGGTTTAAGGGATGAAGATCAACCCTTGAATGATTGGATGTTCTGGAGCTTTGACTTTCCTGAGGATTGAACTAGTAGAGATAAATGAATTCTATCATATGCTTTTCGGAAGCCTTTGGGTCCTTGTACTAAGCCCAAGAGGAGGCTAAGGGGAAATTTCAAGAAGCCTGGTGGTCCTTGTACTAAGCCCAAGAGGAGGCTAAGGGGAACTTCTAAGAAGCTTGTGGGTCCAAGCCTAAGAAAAGTTCAAGAAAGGTTTCACGAGGAATAAGTCCTTTCTTTGTTGAACAGATCTAAGGTTTGAAGAAATTCAAAAGAGGTTTCACTGGGAATTAATCCTCTCTGGGGAAATGAATTTCTTATGTTTCTAAGTTTTGACAGTCTTAAGAAAAGTTTCATCGGGAATAATGCCTTTCTTATTTCCATATTAAATAAAGCCCAAGATGAGGCAGACAGTATTTAGGGAAGTTTCCTATGAGGGAACTAGTTATTGACTAAGTTAGAAGTATACATTGGTTTGACCTAAGTGTAGACCTAACTGCTGGGGAAACTCTAAACAGATATGCACAAGGATATACACATAACTGAATTAACTGGTATATAAACAAGTATGCATTGAATTGAAAAGATGTTGGGCTTACACTCTGAAAAGAGGCCCAAGTGTATTGTGATTGATTGTATGATTTTAACTGTGTGATTAGGGTTTTGAAAAATTGAAAAAAGTTTTGAGAAACTTTGAATTTGAATTTGAAAGAGATTTTATTGAATTGAAATGAAAATTTGTGGCTTATAACTCAAAGAGAGGCCCAAGTGGTTTAAGAGCAGTTTCACCGGGAATAATGCTCCTTTTAGTACCAGTTTAAAACAGACAGATGATTTTGAAAACAGATATATGGGGGTTACAACTCAAGGAGAGGCCCATGGAGGTTGTTTATTGTTTAAAACAAAGTTTATGTATAAAAGATTGAGGCTTATACTCAAGGAGAGGCCCAGATGACTTATTTTGAAAACAGTGATCGCACTGCGATACTGAAAGACATTGTGGGACTTATACTATAACAGACGCCCAAAATTGGTTTATGTACATAAGGGTTGGGGTTTTAAACTCAAGGAGAGGCCCAAAATGAGTTTGAAGAGACAAAGAGTGGAGCTTATACTCAAGGAGAGGCCCAAGTGAAAAATAATGAACTCTCCGTTATTTTGAAAATCGCACCGGGACTTATACTATGACAGAGTCCCAGGAATTATTTATTTACAAAATAGGTTGGGTCTTACACTCTATTAGAGGCCAAAGTGTATTTCAAATGAAGTTTGAAAATTTAAAATCAAGGAAAAACCCTAATTTTAATTAAAATTCATTTTTTTCAAAGAAAAATTAAATAAAAAATGATATAAAATATCAAATATATTCAAAAACATGTTGTGAACATTGAAAAATGTTTGAAAATAGATGTTTTAATTCACAAGATAATTTGAAATTCAACTGATTTTGAAAAATCAAGAAAAATAATTTATTTAAAAATGTTGAAAATAATTAAAAATAAATTCTTTGAAAAATTCAAAAATATATCAAATATAAAATATTTTTTGGATTTTATTGTGGAATTAAATATTAAAATGTATAAATGATTTATGTTTAAAAAATCATTTGAAAAAGATTAAAAATGAGAGAGATATGAATTTTGGAAAATAATTGAAAATATTAAAAAAAAATTAAAATTCAAAATTTTGAAAAAGGGCGCCAACGGCTCCTTCTTCTTCCTCGCTCGTGCCCGCCATGGATGATTTGCAAAATCTCACATATCTCACTCAATACGCAATGAAAATGACTTTTGTAAACATGAAAGTTGCTCGTTTTTTAACAAGGATTTCAATGATACCAATTAATTGCATTTCTTTTAAGTGTGGAGTGAGAAATCATGTGAAGAACATATGAACCCTAATTTTTACAAGAACACTATGAAATTATATACACGTTAGCTACAAAGTAGTTAATTGAGGGGAAACACTCTACACAAGTGAAGAAATAAGTTTGTAACTTGAAAACACATTTATCATGCATGGATCATAGAGTTTTGAGAGGTTCAGGCTTACCTCTTGCAGAGGAATTCAAATCCTCAGTTATAGGTGTTGTAGATGTGTTTGAATGATCTGGACAGCTTTAATGGACCCTAGTGAGTGTGTTGGGAATCTTGGAATGGCTGGAAATCTCCTGGAACTCTCAGTGGTATCCCAACTGCAGTTAGGTCTAGGTGTGAGATGGAGGTTATTGATTCTGGTGTTACAAGAGTTTGGAAAGTGTTTGGATCCCATCTATATGAGGTATAGGATATATCTACACCATTGGTTTTGACAGAATTGCTTCCTATTTGAAAATTTGAATCCTACTTGTTAGAGAAGCAAAATTTGGTGAAAGAGAGTAAAATGAAGGAAAACATGGATTCTGATGTTTTGGTGTGTGTTGATCAGTCACAAATAACCTCAATTTATAGTAGAGGAAGTTTGTTTTGCAAGGAATAGTGAATGAAGGTTGATCATAGTGTGTAGCTAGGTAGCCATTCACTTGGATGTTTCAAAGTGCCAAGTCTCCTCTACCTTGACTCAATTCAATTTCTGCAGGTTTGAACACTCTGAGCTTTGGACTGAATCTTGACTGGTTTGGATTGATATGGCTTGGTTCATGACACCTCAATGCATTGCATTAATGTAACATTGCCAAATTTGAAAATGAAAGCATTTTTAATGATGGATCATCACATCTAGGCTGAATTCTTGCCTCTTTGATCAAGTAACAAGTGAGTCATCAAGAGTTTTGTGTTTTTGGAAGATGACAAAGTTGGCAAAGGGACAAAATTTGAAGGAGAAAATCGTGTGGCACAAGTTATGCACCAATGCTGTCTTGAAAAACCAGAATTTTATGTCATGTTGCAACGCTTGTAATTTCTTGCTCAAGTTGAATTAGAATGTGTTCATGTACTTTTTGGAAATCCCACATATCATACTTCAACTTTGATGTTTAACTTTGGTCTTGATTCATCTTGGATCATGATGGAAAATGCCTCCAAAGTTGGACAAAACATGAGACAGATTCTGCCTCAAATTGTTCTAAGTGTCAAGAAAAGGTCCATTTCTTAATTTTTGTGATTTTGATCAATCCATAACTTAAAATCCATGAAGATTTGGAATGTGGTGTAGTTGACAATCTTGTAGTATGTTAGGAGAGCTTTCATTTGAGCTTTGGATGGGAGAAAAAGTTGTTTGGATCACAAGTTATGGTCTTGCAAAGTTGGGTAAAAATCACTTTTTTCAATAACTTAGTGAAATTTCAGTTTCTTAAGGTTGCCCCTTTTTGCAAATAACCTCACTTTTCTTGATTTTTCTTGATGGATGATGATCTATTAGTTAACATTGTTTTTTACTTAAAGGAGCCATGTTTGTCAAAAAATCACAAAAGTCAAACTTGGTTTTGGGCACAGTTGACTTTTTATCAGATGAATTTCAAATTTTGTGAACCTTTATGAAATCAAGTCCTTGGGATAACTCAAACCTAATGGATGGATTCCATAGGTGTTTTAGAGTGTCTTGAATCCTTTCCCAAGGTTTGAGATCATGTCTTGGTCAAAAGTCAAAGGTATGGTTGACTTTTTCTCAGAAACCCTAGTTTGTGGTCCAGATGAATTTGTATCTTTATATTGCTCATAAACCAAGTTCTTTGTGTCAATTTAAACTTGTGAGGGGATCAATATAAGATATTTGAGGTCTTCAAAACATTTCTTGAGGTCTTGGCTCATGCCTTGCTCCAAAAGTCAACTTAGGGGTGAATTAGGTCAAGAAACCCTAATTCCTGATTTTTGATGAATGCATCTCCTGAGGCTATTTTGAACTTATGATTGGATCCATGAGGTTCCTTTTGAGCTTCTTGAATCATTTTTTAAAGTATTGGCTCATGCCTAGATGAAAATCTATCTCTGGAGGCCTTGGTCGACCAAAACCTTAATTTGGTGACACTGGTGAACTTGATGCTTGATCAGCTTGAAATGTTGCATTTTTATGTTTGATTCTTGAAGTGGGAAACCTTTTGATCCTTCATGGATTTTTGAGAGGCTTGACAAGTTGAATATCATGTCAATTCTTGATTGATCCTTTGCATGAGTTCTCTAAGAGAGCTCAAAACCCTTACTTCTTTATTGAGGTGAATGCTCAACAATCTTTGAGAGGATTGATGAGGTTTGGAGATATCCATATTGTGGTGATTATATACAGAATGATGTGGAATCTTGTGGTCAAAGTTTAGGGTATGACAGGTGCCAATATTTAATCTTCTTGGGCCTGAAGGTGTGAATGGCGAAGACGTTTGGACATTCAAGGTAAAAGAGGATAAAATATCGGAATACCTAAAATTTTGATTGTGGTTGTGAATAACAGTTATTTGCTCATCCATCTTCTTTTGCTAAGCAAGGCTACTTAGAAAAAGGTAAAACTTCCCCTTGATCCTGGTCTTCAGCCACAGAACTGTTCTTAGTTTATTTTGAAATAAACTTCCCCTTGATCCTGGTCTTCAGCCACGGAACTAGTCATAGTTTGTTTTGAAATAAACTTCACCTCGATCCTGGTCTTAAGCCACGGAACTGGTCTTAGTTTCTTCTTGACAAGTCCTTTTTTTGACAAGGAATGCTATCTGTGATGGTTTTCACCAAACTTCTCGTTGGGGAGATGCCATTTGATGGAAAACATGTTTCATCATACTTCTCTTTGAAATTTCTTCAGAGGGATGCCATAAGATGAGTAAAGTTTGGATGCCAGACTTTACTGGGGGATAACCGTTTGTCTGAACTGCAGAGGCGTGCAAACTTCTCTTGTGGGAGATGCCATTTGTTGGGGAAATTACATCATACCTCCTCCTTTTGGAGAGATGCCATGTCATGTAATCCAATTTTGAGGTGCTAATGACTCTATTGAAAGCAAAAAAATTGTGAAGAAACTGCCGTATTGCCAAGAGTCTTCTGTGGAGAGGCTTTCTCTGGGGATTTTCTCTAATCCAGGAAAACAAAATATCATCTTCAATGGTGAAGAATGAGGTTGCAAAGGTGTATAACCAAATGGCTTCTTGTCTTTCAGAGGTTCAAGTTATCAAATTGGTCGATGAATGACTTCAATCCAGGAATACATTGGAGATAGATTGTTTAGACGATACATTTCCTGACGAGGAAAGAACTTAAACTGGGATTTTGTCCTATCTGACATGGTAAGGAAGAGTGACAACTCTATCAAAGAGAGGACGCTTATCACTTGGGGATGAGTATGACCAGAGTGATATTAATGCAACATGAGTATGAATATGAATCAATTATGCATGATGTATGTATGGAATACTGACAAGACAGACATGACATACGGACTGGTGATAAACACAACTAGATACTCGGCCACTATGTGAGATGGGGGTATCACTGGAGATTTTGAAAGTTGTACTTTTAATTGGGCACATGGATTCTCACGTTTGTTCTGATTTCCGGAGGTACAAAACCTGTTAGGGATAGAAACTCGTGCTTGCTTTTCAAGGGTAGACTCTATTGGGGAGAAAAATCAAACATCGGTTCTCAGAGGTAAGAACTCTACCAGGGATGATAGATGGGACATTCCATCTAAAGTAATTGATCCTTCATTCAGGGTGTATCGATCACAAGGAGTATTTTGGTTCTGTATTTTGAGGTTTGATCACTTCCAGAGAAACTGTCGATTGTTCCTTTTTGTGTTCATTAATCAAAAGGAAATTGCCATCTTTATTTCAAAAGTAGAAGTAAATTTGAAAGCAAAAGTAAAATTCATTTTTTGTTTCAAGAACGTTAATCAAATAAACATGTCATATTGCAAAGCAGAATGAATGAGAATTGCAAACAAAACGCATTAGGGCTCAAATTTTTATTGATAGAATGGTAATCAGCCAAACGCATGATCCCATGGAGAATTACAAAGTTTAGAAAATGGTAATTTAAAGGGAAAGAGGCTACATGGAAACATAACGACTGCTATCCTTCCACTAACTCTGAATTCTGAGAATTTTTTAGATTCTGTTGAAGATGACCTTGATTGAGAATTTATCGACAGATAACGTCACTTATGATGACCCAATCTTAGTCGGATGCAATTACTTTCCATAAATCCCTAACTTTTGCCTAGATTTCCCCCCTTTTTAGGTATTCAATCTATCGGGATGACTATTTTCTGTTTATGTCTCTAATTTTTGCCTGGACCTCCCTTTCGAGTTTTCAATCCAACGAGACGTTTTTTTTTTCTTCTTTTTTTGGTGAAGTATTTCTTGACTACATCAACATTTGTGGGGTAGGTGAACTCTTCTCCATCCATGGTTGTGAGTCTCAAGGCACCGCCTGAAATGCTTTCTTAAGAACATAGGGGCCATCGTAATTTGGAGTCCATTTTCCCCTAGAATCAGTGAAAAATGATTGTATCTTCTTGAGCACGAGGTCTCCTTCTCTGAAGACACGAGGTCGGACCTTTTTATCAAAGGCCTTCTTCATTCTTTGCTGAGATAACTGACCATAGCATAAAGTCGTTATCCTTTTTTCTTCGATTAAATTCAGTTCATCGTATCTACTTTGACACCATTCAGCTTCCATTAGCTTGGCTTCAATCAATACTCTTATTGACAGGATTTCTACTTCTTTGGGGAGTACTACTTCCATGCCATATACTAGAGAGAAAGGGGTTGCCCCTGTTAAGGTGCGGACAGATGTGCGATAATCGTGAAGAGCAAATGGTAGCATCTCGTGCCAGTCTTTGGAGGTTACAACCATTTTCTAAATGATCTTCTTGATATTTTTGTTAGTTGTTTCTACCGCTCCATTCATTTTAGGCCTGTAGGGAGACGAGTTATGGTGTTCGATTTTTAATTTAGCACACAACTCTTTCATCATCTTGTTGTTCAGGTTGGATCCATTATCCGTAATGATCTGGTTTGGACCATCATAATGGCATGAGATTGTTTTTGATAAATCGGACCACCATTTGTCGGGTCACATTGGTGTACGATGCTGCTTCAACCCATTCGGTGAAGTAATCAATGGCTACTAGGAAGAACCGATGTCCGTTTGAAGCTCTGGGTTTAATCATGCCAATCATGTTAATCCCCCATATAGAGAAAGGCCATGGAAAAGAAAGGACTTTGAGATGCGTTGGCGGTACATGAATTTTGTCGGCGTATATCTGACCCTTGTGACATTTTCTCCTGTACTTGTAGTAATAAGATTCCATTGTCAACCAATAATATCCTGCTCTCAAAATTTTTCTTGCCATCGTGTGTCCATTGGCATGAGTTCCAAATGAGCCTTCATGAATTTCTTTCATTAACATGTTTGCTTCTGGTCTGTCTACGCATCTGAGCAAAACCATGTCGAAGTTTCTCTTGTAGAATATATCATTGTTCAGGAAGAAGTTGCTAACCAGTCTTCTGAGGGTCTTCCTTTCTTTTCTTGATGCCCCAGACGAGTATTCTCGTTTTTTATGGAAACACCTGATATCATGATACCATGGTTTTTCGTCTATAACTGATTCAACTGCAAATATGTAGGCAGACCTATTAAGGCGCATTATGTCAATCTTGGGTGCGTCGTTCCATCGACTCACACTAATCATGGAGGATAGAGTATCCAATGCATCAGCCATGTGGTTTTCTTCACGGGGAATGTGATGAAACTCAATTTTGTTAAAGAAGGGCAACAACCTTCTTGCGTAGTCTTTGTAAGGAATCAATCCTGGTTAATATGTGTTCCACTCTCCTTTAATTTGATTTATAACTAGGGTTGAGTCTCCATACACATCCAAGTTCTTTATCCTTAAGTCGATAGCTTCTTCGAGGCCCATGATGCAAGCTTCGTATTCATCCTCATTGTTGGTACATTTGAATTCCAATTTGACTGTGAAAGGGATATGAGTACCCTGAGGTGTAAAAATGATTGCCCCAATTCCATTTCCATAAGCGTTGATATCTCCGTCAAATATTAGTCCCCATTGGGATCCTAGCTCTGTCCCTTCGTCTGGTAACGGTTCATTGTAATCTTTCATTTTCAGGTACATGACATCCTCGTCGGGGAAGTCAAATTTGACTGATTCCTGATCATCAATCGGTTGATGAGCCAAATTATCGGCTAAAATATTTCCTTTGACGGCTCTCTGAGCATGGTACTCGATGTCGTATTCCGATAACAACATCTGCCAACGGGCGATCCTTCATGTTAAAACAAGTTTTCTCGAGCATAGTGTATCGAGTTTCACAGTCCGTGAAATTCTTGCTTAAGTAATAAATGGCAGATTCTTTTCTTTTTGTTTCGTCTTGTTGGCCAAGCACACAACCCATGGAGTCTTCCAAGACTGTTAAGTAAATGATCAGTGGTCTTCCTTCCATTGAGAGGAGACATAATAGGTGGTTTTAGCAGAATAGGGGGTCATCGACATATACTTCGATTTTTTTGTGTATCATGTCATGAAATAGAGTTGTCATCGCCCTTTGATAAGTTTCCCCTGCATTCTTTAGACCAGCGTCATTACTTTGTAACAAAAGGTGCCCCATGGGGTGATGAACGAGGTTTTCTCCATGTATTCTAGCGTTATTCTTATTTGATTATAGCCCGAGAATCCATCCATGAATGAGAAGACTTTGAATTTTGCTGTGCTGTCAACCAGCATGTCAATGTGTGGTAGGGGAAAATCATCCTTTGGACTTGCTTTGTTTAAATCTCTGTAGCCTACACACATTCTGACTTTCCCGTCCTTCTTTGGAACTGGCACTATGTTGGCTAGCCATTGAGGATACTCTGAGGTGGCAAGGAAACCTGCATCAATCTGCTTCTATACGTCCTCCTTAATTTTGATGGCCATATCTGGATGAGTCCTTCTTAGTTTTTGTTTTACCGGACGACATTCTGTTTTCAGTTGTAAGTGATGTTCCACGATGTTGGTATCCAACCCTGGCATGTCTTAGTAGGACCAAGAAAACACATCTAGAAATTCTTTGAGAAGTTTTATCAAGCATTCTCTAACAATTGGACTGAGCAGTGCTCCAATCTTAACTTCTTTCCTTTCTTCTTCTAAACCCAAATTGACTATTTCTAATGTCTCTTTATAAGGTTCAATTGACCTTTCCTCTTGTCTGAGTAGTTGGGAGATCTCATCTGGAATTTCTTTATCCTCTTCTTCTTCAGCTTCAAATAACAGAAATTCAAAGTTGGGAGAAGGAATTGGATCGTATGTTTCAATGGGGTTTAAAACAAGTAATATGCATGACGCGATGATTCCTTTTTAGAAAAGGCAGAGAGAATGCAAAAGTGTGTGCAGTTTATTTTTTTTTAAGACGCTTGTTTTTATTTTAGGTTGTTTTTTTAGGATTACCATATTTTTGAAAAAATGATAAGTGAAAATAGCAATAAATGCGGGAATTCATAATGACATAATTTATTTATGATTTGTCGATTCTTGAAACACAACCCTATAAAACAAAACTATGTCGCTTTGGACGAAGCAAAGAGGGACATTTACAGAAAAGTAAGCCCTATAAAACATCCATTTCACCCGGGCAAAGTGAAAGGTCAAAACAAAGATGCGGCAATTACTTTGATTTATGAACGACATTCGGGACATTGAACACAGCCCAATGACGACGAACTCCTCTGTGGATCACAAAGTTTGGTACTTCCTTCTTAGTTTGTCTTCAGTAATAACACTGATTTCTGACGGAGTCAGATCACTGGCGTCTTCTTCCCATGCAGAGTTATCATAGGAGGACTCTTCTATTATATCTTTGATAGTACTTTCATCCTCAAGATGATCTCCCCATCCAGTTGTCTGGTGTCCTCATATTTGATGCGAGAGCTTTCAGGAGCAGTGTACTTTACTAGAAAGTTGTACTTGCCGCTTGGCTGCCCCAAGGTATCCCATGTTTTTGTGGGAATAGATGAGTCATCTTCCTCAATGACATTGACTTCAGGAAATTCAAAGTTGATAAATTCCTGTCCTGCGATCTTTGCAAGATTATTCAGCAGATATGCATTATCCGACTGACTCTTTTTCCTCGAGTCTTCCATGTAAGGCTTCCAGATTGGAAAATCATCTAGGGGATCATAAGAATCATAGTCAAAGTTTCCCTTCATCAGAGTTTCTTCCTCTAATGAGTTGGGTGGAGCACGACATCCTTCGGGATCGCAATCTCCGTAGATCATTCTGACGTCTGATCTTGGTATATATCTGGGACTTTACTTTGGAGAGAAGAATGACATATACATTTCTCCCTGAGATATATAACCTTCATCATTAAAATAAGATTTCCACTCTTCATCTGTAACAGAAGAGTTGTTCTCCTTGATGGTGTGGACTTCTTGAGATATCGGGTGGAGGAAACCTCCACTGTGGAAGAAATCCTGAATGGGATGAAAGCTTTCATCCTTCTTTGTAGTCTGGGTACATGTTGGACAAAAACCAAGTCCTTTCCTCGTCTTATTATCAGTAGGAATTATAATCTGTCCCCATCCTTTTATGTCACCACTTCCTATTACTTGGAGAGCGTATTTGTACGAGGAAATCAACGTTCCTCTTTCTTGATGATTCTCATTGCTCACTGAGAGTGCTTGAAATTGAGTTCCAACAACTTCCTCTTGTTCTAAATGTGAAAATGATGATAGGTTTCTCACGATTAAAGCTTGGTCTCCACATACTGTGACCAACTTGTCATTCTTGACAAACTTCAGCTTCTGGTGAAGTGTCGAAGTGACTGCCCCTGCTTCATGTATCCAAGGTCTTCGTAATAAATAACTGTATGTTGCTCGGATGTCAATGACCTGGAAAGTGACTTCGAAAGTGTGGGGACCGATGGCTATGGGATGATCGATTTCGCCGATAACTGTTTTCCAGGATCCGTCAAAGGGTTTGACAATGATCTCACTGCCTCTCATGGGAGTACCTTGAAAAGATAGTCATACCAAAGTTAACCTTGGCATGACATTTAAGGATGAACCGGTGTCTACCAGTACGCTGGCTAAGGCATCGTCCTGGCAATTGATTGTGATATTGAGCGCCTTGTTGTGATTCTTTCCTTCCTTTGGAAGTTCTTCATCACTGAAACCCAAATTGTTGCAGGAAGTAATGTTGGAGATAATGCTGTCAAACTGATCCACTGTCATATCTTGTTCTACAAAGGCTTATTCTAAAATTTTTTGTAGAGCTTCTTTGTGAACTTCTGAACTGAGCAGGAGAGATAACACGGATTTCTGAGAAGGAGTTTATATCAATTGATCCACAATGTTGTACTCACTTTTCTGGATGAGTTTTAGCATTTCATGGTTGCGCTTTATAGGTTTCGTGCTGCTGGATTGACCAATTTGTTGATTAGGAACTTCAACTTAAGGTTCCTTTTCTTTTGCAGGTTCTCCAACTCCTCTGTTGAAGGTTCGACCGCTTCGGGTAACTCGACTGATATCAGCGATGTTTACAATGGATGGCAGTGGAATTTCTTTTCCATCTTCCATCATAGTTGCACTGTACTTATATGGAATAGATTTCTCTGATTTATATGATATTGGTCCTGGTAAGTAGATGACCACATGGTTTATTTGGGTCTTTTGACCGTCATAAGAAACCTAAATCGGCTCTAGGTTGGGAACTTTTCTACTGTTAAGAGAAGTCTTTTACTCATTGAGCAGAGGAATTATAGTGAAAACATCCTTGGTAATTCCATGATAGACAGGTTCTCTTTTATTGGGGACTGTGACTATGCTTTTGTTTAGTAGTTCTCGGTCCTTGTTTTGAACAGGGAGGCAACCTTGCACCATGTTGATGGATTGAGAATTCAAGCATGGTTGAGTTTCCTTTTGGTCTAACTAATCTTGGAGAGCTGCTCGCACGAGGTTGCATCCTTGGTTATTTTCTGAACATATTCCACAACGTTCATAATTATGAGGTGGTACCCGACCGTACCCACTTTGTATGCAGTGCATCCTTACCATATTCGTTTCTAGTAAGCGGATATCACGACTTTGGTGTCTATCAGGATTTCCATTAGTTACGCTAACTTGATGCGTGTCTTTATCCTGGTAGATAGGGAGCCACCAGTGGTCCAATAGATGTTAAAGAGTTCATTGTACCAGTGCACAACCTTGATCGTTTTTGGAGCATTCTTTGCAATCTTGATAATTATGAGAGGACAGGAAACTAAGCCTGACCTGCTTGTCATGCAATTCCACTAGACTGGTATTCATTAAGCGAATGTCGAAGATCTGAACCATGTTAACCTGATATTCATTCCTTTCATGGTAGTCTTGGATCCATCTGAGATCCATTTGATGCTGGAAAGCCTCTTGTACAAAAGAGCATCCTTGGTTGTCTTTTGAGCAAATCGGGCAAGCGCTGTAGTCATGTGGTGGCAAATTGTAGTACTGGCTTTGTTTTGAATGAATTTCTACTAAATTGACATTCATTGCACGGATGTCATGATTTTGAACAATGTTTTGATGTGCATGGGCCATGTTTACTTCACGAATCCTGTGATCCTGAATCCAGCCTAGATCCATTTGCTCGTGAAGAGCTTCTTGTACTATGGCACATCCTTGGTTGTTCTTGGAACATATATCACACTCATGATAGTTGTGAGGTGGCACATGGTCGTGCCCGCTCTGTCTGCAATGCATTTTTACCATATTTGTTCCCAGTAGACGTACATCGTGAATTTGATAACTGCTGCCAGGTTCTCCTTCTATCAAATTTACTGTAGTCTTTTCATGTTTCGGTAATGGGTTCGTTTGAACATTCAATTAGTATCTTTGAAAGATAAAACCCCGTTTTTGACGAGCTTCTGCACATCAGATTTAAAGCTGAGGCAATTCTTGATGTTATGTCCTGATCCTTCTTGAAGGTAAGGGCAAGTTTGATCTGCTTTGAACCAAAAAGGTGGGTTGTCTGGTACTGTGAGAGGAGTCTCGGTTTGGACGTGCCCCTTGGCCAACAAAAGTGGAAATAACTATGCATATAACATCGGTATAGGGTCAAAACCTGGTGATCGTGTAGTACGATTGTTATTATTGTACTGCGGGTGAGCCTGCTGAAGAGGATGTTGCTGCCTTTGCTGATATTGTTGTAGATTTGACTGGCTCTGAGCAACTTAAGGTTGATATGTCGGAGCTGGTGCTGGGTTGATAACGGGAGTTACCACTACTACCTTTCGAGGTTGATACCTTCGTCTTTGCTTACCTAGAGAGATATTACTGATATATTACTCTTTCTTCTTTTGGAAAGCACTACAGTATCTTTTAGTACTGCTGGATGGTTCTGCATCTTTGACCAATCGTCCTTCTCAGACTGCTTCCTCAAGGTGTACCCCCGTGTTCACCATTTCAGTGAAGTCACTAGGTGCAGTGGCAACCATCCGGTCATAATAAAATGAGCTTAACATTTTCAGGAAGATATTTGTCATTTCCTTTTCCTCGAGAGAAGGACAGATCTAGGCGGAAATTTCACGCTATCTCTGAGCATACTCCTTGAAGGTTTCTTTATCTTTTTGAGACATCGCTCTGAGCTAGTCCCTGTCTGGTGCCATCTCCAAATTGTACTTATACTGCTGAACAAAAGCTGTCCCGAGATCCCTGAAAGTGCTGATCTTGGTATGGTTTAAACCCATGTACCATTTGAGTGCGGCACCGGTTAAACTGTCTAGGAAATAATGGATTAGTAGTTATTTTTCTGTCTGGGTGGACATTTTTCGAGCGTACATTACCAAATGACTTTGAGGGCAAGATTTGCCTATGTATTTTTCAAAGTCAGACACCTTGAATTTGTGCGGTGTCTTTACATTAGGGACCAAATAGAGGACAGTGGCATCCTTACCAAATAAGTCTTGTTCACGAATGGCATGCAGTTCCTTCGGCATTTCCCAGAACTGTTCCTGGAATTCATTCATCCTTTCATATACTTCTTCGTTTCTGCCAGTAGTGACCTGTAGAATCTGTTCTCCTGGGATAGTGTGTATCACAGGTTGTGGTATAGACATTACGGAGTTAACTCTTGGTGAGTCAGTGACCTGAAGTTTGTAACCTTCAGGAGTTTCTGTCGTAACCCTTGCATATTCATTTACCTGAAGTTTGTAACCTTCAAGTCTGGAGGTTCCTGCTACGGCTTTCGGGTCTTCAGTGACTGGAGGGATATATCCTTCAGGTATAAAATTGAAAGGCATGCCCCAGGGAAAACCTTTAGGCATGTTGTACTGAGGATAACTGCCTGGTGTCTCAAACGTTGGTGTAGACATAATCTTTGAGATCACAGTTCTTTAAGGTTGTTGATCCTGAGCTGCTGCTAGGGATTCCATCGTGTTGTGGAGTTTTTCCAAACTCTCCTTTAGAGCGTTGATTTCTTTTCTCAGCTCTCTGTTCTCTTCTTTGAGATCGTCCATTTTCTTTTGTCGATTGGCCTGAGTATTGTACGAATGAGACAGTTTGACTCTAGAGCGCGACACATGTGTGAGACTCAATGACGAAAATGTGTTATGTGAGAATGATGAATGATATGCAAAGAACGAGAATGGTCTTTTTAGTTTTTTGTTTTCAAAAAAACTTTTAAAAATTATGTTGAAAATATCATACTGTGGTGGAAACCTTTTATTGAACTCAAAAGATTGCAGTATTTAAAAGGGAAAAGTACAGTATTTAACATAGTGCGAGAAGGAAAACTAGGCCTATGGATCCTGAGTTTTCTCTGAGGAAAGCTCAGATGCTGGTTCCTGAATTTTTTTTCTTTTATCAGGCCCCTTCAACCATTGTCGGGTCGATGATCCTTTGCCAAGTGAAAGGAGAGAGTAGATTTCTACGCTCCTCTTGATTTTCTATAGCATGCTTCTCCAATATCTCAATCAGATCATCATTTTCCTTCAACAGTTCTTGGATCTTGGTGCACTCCAAATTAATAATCTGGTACTTGTTCTTCCAAGAGTTCTTCTCACGTTGGACTTTGTTAAGGGCGATTTGGAGTTTTTCCGCATCAGACATGAAATAAAGGACAAATTCCTTTACGGGAAAAACTTCTTGACGAGGGTAAGGCATCTTCAGTTTGATGGCCCTAGTTTGTACCCAGTGGAGATAAGGCTCTGCAGAGATGCAATTTGGCCTTCCTAGGGAATATATCCCTTTCCTGTGAGCATGTTACCACGCATGCACTATTTCTTTCTTTAGTGCCCTGTCATTTTCTCCTTCCTTGAAGAAAAGACCCTCCAGATGAATATTATGTGGTATATTCTTCATCAGGTATCCAAGTTGATGGAGAGCTAAAATTGGATGGTAGTTGATTTCTCCCTTAGTACCAATAAGGGGTATATTGGGGAAACTTCCACATTTGTCGATGATTTTTATTCCATTATAGATCTGATTGTACCAATCTATGTCAGAATTGGTAAGAGACATAATCTTCTGCGACCATCGCAAACCACTCTTGTGATCCCAAAAAGCAGCAGACTTGGGTAAGTGGGAAACAAACCATTTGTAGAGTAATGGTACACAGTACATGATTATCCCTCCACTGTACAAATTTCTTAAGTGTACAGAATGATAAGCATCTGCGAGCAAGGTTGGGACTGGGTTCCCAATTAGGAATATCTTAAAAGCATTGGTGTCGACGAAGTTATCAATGTTGGGAAAGAGCAATAACTTGTATATGAGCAGAACAAAGACATCCTCGAAAGCAGTTATATTTCCTATACTGGCGAAGTATAGGGCTTTCTCCATCAGGAATTTAGCTGGTAAACCCTGAATTCCTCACTTGATGGTCATGTGAGTTCTGATTTCTGACTTTTCCAATGAGGTTGCTCTTGCAATGGCTTGATCTTTTGGAATTTCTTCTAGTCCAGAAAATGGATGTTGATCAGTGATAGGTGAATCAATCAGGTGAGAGTACTCTTCCAGTGTTGGTGTAAGCTGATAATCCGAAAATGTGAAGTAGTGGTATACTAGATCATAGAAATGAACCAATGTAGACATGACTCCTTCTATCATGTTGACTTTCAAAAGAGACAACAGTCCTCCGTGCTTAGCTCTGAAAGCTTCGGGATTAGTAATCATCCTTCCCAATTTCCTTAGGTCTTCCAGTTTTGGAACCTTGAAGGTGTATTTGTGCGTTTTTCTTCTACCGAAATCCATAACGCAACTTCTGATATTTGCAATTATTGTTTTACTTCTTTTTAGAAAAATATTTTTTTTTCTTGTTAAAAAGAGTTTTTTAATGAATGGAATGCATAGATGCATGAATGCAGCAAACAAAAACATTTGAAAACATGGGTTTAAGGGTTCATCGTCACGAGCATTGAGCCATGGATCTACCCATCCCCAAGGTGTGTACTAAAGGTCAATTTTTGTACCTATAGAATGGGTTCTAACAAAGGTTCCCAAAATCATTGACCACTCTTAAGGATATTAACAACAAACTGACTGACTCATGAGAGTTGTAATATCCCAAGATGAATCTCCTTTGAGTGTAGTATCGCGTATCAACTATTCTCGATAGTCACCGCACTAACTAACAATGGTCAAATGGTTAAATGTTTACTAATCCTCGGTTTCAAGGGTACCCAATGGGAAAAACAATGCTTTCACGACTTGCTCGTTCAACATTGATAATTCCATGAGGGTACCTCCACTGATTCGGCGGACTCTCAAGTTAGCTTGGTCGGGACTCACTCCCTATAAGCCTTCCTGAATATGCCACCACTTATCTTAATGTTCTCTCGGACTCACCACATGCGTATTAATCGCATTCCCAGATAACAGTAATTTAAAAAATATATCAAGTAATATGACAACATATGATATATAAAATGAGAAAGCAATTAAGATAGCAGAAAAATAAATGCAAAACAAGGCCTAGACCTCTTAGAAAATCTAATCCTAAAACTCCCCAGCAGAGTCGCCATTTTTCTGTAGCGTCGGTTTTTTGGTGACACGACCACCTACCACGCATTTGGTGCTACTTTCTGATTTCTGTATTTATCATATGAAGCTTAAAAGGAAGGGGAAGATATCTTAAACTAACCATAAACACAAGTTTTTTCTTTAACAAATGCTAAGAGATCAGGGAACAGGGTTTGGTTATACAAAGGGAAGCTATTAACACGCAGAGTATCTATAGTAATCTATAGGAACCTTCTTTTGCTTGTATTTCTGCTGTTTGAAATGTTTTCTTGTGTTTATCTTCTATGGATTGGGAAAGTTTCCCCTTTGAGAGGGTTAAAAGAATGTTTTTGCTTTTTTTCGGGTTTTCTATTGTTTTTGGGAAGGTACTAGACCTAAGATTTTTTATTTGTGTGCTCGCAAAGATTTCTCAATCTTATGCCTACGTATTCCCGTAAAGAGATTTGGGAAATCAGAGCAATCGTAGTTCCTCCTATTTCTATGGGAGGAAAATTTAGTGTCTTGTTCAAAGCCCAAGATTGAAGCTATCAGAGTATTTGTATCTCGTTCAAAGTTCAAGATTGAAGCTAAAAGGGTGACTGAGAGAGAGAATTTGTCATCTCTAAAGGTTGAAAACTCACCTATTCATCACAGATGTTGAGTAATTAGTTATAAGGGAAATTACTTTAACTGGGATATGGGATTCAGCAATGCCATAATTTCCTTTATAAGAGAGAAGTCATGAAGGAAGCAGCTTTAACTCAATGTAGAGTAATGCCACTTTTCCTTATGAATATTTCATGCTAAGAGAGGGACATTGACATGGATGTGAGGAATCCAGAGGCTTGCCACTTGAAACAGTTAGATGAAAGACAAATTTTAGCCATGATAAAAGAGGGACTCCAACTTGGATTTTGAATCAACAAGTGTGCCACTTACAACAATTATCTGGAAAAAAGGTTTTGATTATTTGTTTTGATATGTGATGTATAGAAGAGGTATCTTCCTACAGAGAGGATTCCTGGTCTCATCTGAGGGAATGTTTTTTTGTGTGCCTTGATCAAAGCCCAAGGTTGAAGCTGAAATAAAATGACTCCTTTGGGGAGTGTTATATATGTCTTGTACAAAGCCCAAGATTGAGGTTGTCAGGGAGAATCATTATATAAAGCCTAAGAGAAGGCTGGCCCTTGCTGAGGATTTTTGAAATGCAGAAGAAGGTCTAAACTGTATTGGGGAATCCAAAGGGAAAATAACTCTTGTTTGGGAATCAGGGAAGAGTTGAATTATCAAATGCCATGAGGCTTTGATCCTTTTGAGGATTTGTTGATGGTAACATGACCCTGGTTGAGGATTTTTAAGGTGAAAGTTAAGCCTTGTTGGGGTTCAGGTGGGATTTTAAGATGAGTTTGAATGCCTTAGAGGTTTTAACTCTTCTGGGGACTGGTGTATTGGTAAAATGATCAGGATCTATCTCGTGCTTTTAGAAAGATTGTGGGTCCTTGTGTTAAGCTCAAGAAGAGACTATGGGGATGAGACTTTCCAAGTCTACTTGTATGAGTCCCAAGAGGGGGCTGAGACTATCCAATTCTCATTAAGAAGAGATAGACTCTGGTTGGAGAGAGATCTTTGTATGATGCCCAAGAGGAGGCTGTTTTTATAAGGGATGAAGATCAACCCTTGAATGATTGGATGTTCTGGAGCTTTGACTTTCCTAAGGATTGAACTAGTAGAGATGACTGAATTTTATCCTATGCTTTTAGGAAGCCTTTGGGTCCTTGTACTAAGCCCAAGAGGAGGCTAAGGGGAACTTTTAAGAAGCCTGGTGCTCCTTGTACTAAGCCCAAGAGGAGGCTAAGGGGAACTTCTAAGAAGCCTGTGGGTCCAAGCCTAAGAAAAGTTCAAGAAAGGTTTCACCGGGAATAAGTCCTTTCTTTGTTGAACAATTCTAAGGTTTGAAGAAATTCAAAAGAGGTTTCACCGGGAATAAATCCTCTCTAAGGAAATGAATATCTTATGTTTCTAAGTTTTGACAGTTTTAAGAAAAATTTCACTAGGAATAATGCCTTTCTTATTTCCATATTGAATAAAGCCCAAGAGGAGGCAGACTGTATTGAGGGAAGTTTCCTATGAGGGAACTAGTTATTGACTAAGTTAGAAGTAACCATTGTTTTGACCTAAGTGTAGACCTAACTGCAGGGGAAAATCTAAACAGATATGCACAAGTATATACACATAAGTGAATTAACAGGTATATAAACAAGTATGCATTGAATTGAAAAGATGTTGGGTCTTACACTCTGAAAAGAGGCCCAAGTGTATTGTGATTGATTGTATGATTTTAACTGTATGATTAGGGTTTTGAGAAATTGAAGAAAGTTTGAGAAAATTTTGAATTTTAATTTGAAAGAGAGTTTATTGAATTGAAATTAAAGTTTGGGGCTTATAACTCAAAGAGAGGCCCAAGTGGTCTAAAAGCAATTTCACCGAGAATACTGCTCCTCTTAGTACTAGTTTAAAAGGAACAGAGTATTTTGAAAATAGATGTATGGGGCTTACAACTCAAGGAGAGGCCCATGGAGGTTGTTTATTGTTCAAAATAAAGTTTATGTACAAAAGATTCAGGCTTATACTCAAGGAGAGGCCTAGATGACTTATTTTGAAAACTGTGATTGCACTGCGATACCGAAAGACGTTGTAGGACTTATACTATAGCAGAGGCCCAAAATTGGTTTATGTACATAGGGGTTGAGGCTTATACTCAAGGAGAGGCCCATAATGTGTTTGAAGAGAAAAAGATTGGGGCTTATACTCAAGGAGAGGCCAAAGTGAAAAATAATGAACCTGCCGTTATTTTGAAAATCGCACCGAAACTTATACTATGACAGAGGCCCAGGAATTATTTATTTACAAAAGAGGTTGGGTCTTACACTCTATTAGAGGCCCAAGTGTATTTCAAATGAAGTTTGAAAATTGAAAATCAAGGAAAAACCCTAATTTTAATTAAAATACATTTTTTCAAAGAAAAATTAAATAAAAAATGATATAAAATATCAAATATATTCGAAAACATGTTGTGAACTTTGAAAAATATTTGAAAATATATGTTTTAATTAACAAGATGATCTGAAATTCAATTTATTTTGAAAAATCAAGAAAAATAATTTATTTTAAAATGTTTAAAACAATTAAAAAGAAATTCTTTGAAAAATTAAAAAATATATCAAATATAAAATATTTTTTGGATTTTTGTGTGGAATTAAATATTAAAATGTAAAAATGATTTATGTTTAAAAAATCATTTGAAAAATATTAAAAATGAGAGAGATATGAATTTTTGAAAATAATTGAAAATATAAAAAAATATTTAAATAAAAAATTTGAACAAGGGCGCCAACAGCTCCTTCTTCTTCCTCGCTCGTGCCCGCCATGGCTGATTTGCAAAAGCTCACATATCTCACTCAATACGTAATGAAAATGACTTTTGTCAACATGAAAGTTGCTCTTTTTTTAACAAGGATTTCAATGATACCAATTAATTGCATTTCTTTTAAGTGTGGAGTGAGAAATCATGTGAAGAACAGATGAACCCTAATTTTTGAAAGAACACTATGAAATTCTATACACGATAGCTACAAAGCAATTAATTGAGGGGAAACACTCTACACAAGTGCAGAAACATGTTTGTAACTTGAAAACACATTTATGATGCACGGATCATAGAGTTTTAGAGGTTCAGGCTTACCTCTGCAAGTGGAATTCGAATCCTTAGTTGTAGGTGTTGTAGATGTGTTTGAATGATCTGGACAGCTTCAATGGACCCTAGTGAGTGTGTTGGGAAGCTTGGAATGGCTGGAAATCTCCTGGAACTCTCAGTGGTATCCCAACTGCAGTTATGTTTAGGTGTGAGATGAAGGTTATTGATTCTGGTGTTACAGAAGTTTGGAAAGTGTTTGGATCCATTCTATATGAGGTATATGATGTGTCTACACCATTGGTTTTGACAGAATTGCTTCCTATTTGAAAATTAGAATCCTACTTATTAGAGATGCAAAATTTGGTGAAAGATAGTGAAATGAAGGAAAACATGGATTCTAATTTTTGGTGTGTGTTGATCAGTCACAAATGACCTCTATTTATAGTATAGGAATTTTTTTTTAAGGAATAGTGAATGGAGGCTAATCATAGTGTGTAGCTAGGTAGCCATTGACTTGGATGTTTCAAAGTGCCAAGTCTCCTCTAGCTTGACTCAATTCAATTTCTACAGGTTTGAACACTCAGAGCTTTGGACTGAATCTTGACTAGTTTGGATTTATATGGCTTGGTTCATGACACCTCAATGCATTACATTAATGTAACATAGCCAAATTTGAAAGTGAAGACAGTTTGTAATTATGGATCATCAAATGCTAGGCTGAATTCTTGCCTCTTTGATCAAGTAACAAGTGATTCATCAAGAGTTTTGTGTTTTTGGAAGATGACAAAGTTGGCAAAGTGACAAAATTTGAAGGATAAAATCGTGTGGCACAAGCTATGCACCAATGCTATCTTGAAAAACCAGAATTTTATGTCATGTTGCAACGCTTGTAATTTCTTGCTAAAGTTGAATTAGAATGTGTTCTTGTACTTTTTGGAAAGCCCACATATCATACTTCAACTTTGATGTTTAACTTTGGTCTTGATTCTTCTTGGATCATGATGGAAAATGCCTCAAAAGTTGGACAAAACATGAGACAGATTCTGCCTCAAATTTTTCTAAGTGTCAAGAAAAGGCTCATTTCTTAATTTTTGTGATTTTGATCAATCCATAACTCAAAATCCATGAAGATTTGGAATGTGGTGTAGTTGGAAATCTTGTAGTATGTAAGGAGAGCTTTCATTTGAGCTTTGGATGGGAGAAAAAGGTTGCTTGGATCACAAGTTATGGTCTTGCAAAGTTGAGTAAAAATCACATTTTTCCATAACTTCACTTTTCTTGATTTTTCTTGATGGATGATGATCCAAACCATAAGTTAACATTGTTTTTTACTTAAAGAAGCCATGTTTGTAAAAAAAATCTCAAAAGTCAAACTTGGTTTTGGGCACAATTGACATTTTATCAGATGAATTTCAAACTTTGTGATCCTTTATGAAATCAAGTCCTTTGGCTAACTCAAAACTAATTGATGGATTCCATAGGTGTTTTAGAGTGTCTTTAATCATTTCCCAAGTTTTGAGATCATGTCTTGGTCAAAAGTCAAAGGTATGGTTGACTTTTTCTCAAAAACCCTAGTTTGTGGTCCAGATGAATTTGTATCTTTATATTGCTCATGAACCAAGTTCTTTGTGTCAATTTAAACTTGTGATGGGATCAATATAAGATATTTGAGGTCTTCAAAACATTTCTAGAGTTCTTGGCTCATGCCTTGCTCCAAAAGTCAACTTAGGGGTGAATTAGGTCAAGAAACCCTAATTCCTGATTTTTGATGAATTCATCCCCTAAGGCCATTTTGAACTTATGATTGGATCCATGAGGTCCCTTTTGAGCTTCTTGAATCATGTTTTGAAGTATTGGCTCATACACAGAGGAAAATTTATCTCTGGAGGCATTGGTCGACCAAAACCATAATTTGGTGACACTGCTGATCTTGAGGCTTGATCAGCTTAAAATATTGCATTTTTATGCTTGATTCTTGAAGTGGGAGACCTTTTGATCCTTCATTGATGTTTGAGAGGCTTGAAAAGTTGAAGATCATGTCAATTCTTGATTGATCCTTTGCCTGAGTGCTCTGAGAGGGCTCAAAATCCTTACTTCTTGATTGAGGTGAATGCTCAACAATCTTTGAGAGGATTGATGAGGTATGAAGATATCTCCATATTGTGGTGATGATTGCACAATGATGTGGAATATTGTGGTCAAAATTTAGGGTATGACAATATTGATACCCTTGTTGATTGTATGACTGTTGTTGAGGAGCATGTTGCTAAGGAATTGGAGCTTAAACAACTTGTTGATAAGGCATTGGAGCATATTGCGCAGCAGCAACATATGGATACTGGAAGTAAGGGATTTGAAAAGGCATTGGAGCAGGAGCTTGTTGTTGAGCTTTCCCTTGCTGAGCAGAAACGATGTTTGTTTCGCCCTCCTTCTTATGTATCCATTGAAAGGTTTTTTAGCTCCAGTCTGACTGCCAGAACCTCCTTGGATCTTTCCGCTCTTCAGACCCTCTATGATTCTTTCACCGACGATTACCAAGTCAGAGAATCTAGCAGAAACACTACCAATCAGCTTCTCATAGTATTTTCCTTGCAAGGTACCCATGAAGATGTCAATCAACTCATGTTCAACCAGAGGTGGATGCACTCTTGCAGCTAACTCTCTCCAGCGTTGTGCGTACTCCTTAAAGGATTAGTTGTCCTTTTGAGTCATACTCTGAAGCTGAGTACGGTTTAGAGCAAGGTCAGTGTTGTATTTGTATTGCTTAACAAAAAAGTTAGCTAGCTCAGCCCAAGTGCTCACACTGCTATGCTCTAGTTGCATATACCACTCGAGAGAAGCTCCAAACAAACTATCTTGGAAGCAATGAATCATTAGCTTTTCGTCTCTAGCATATACATCAATTTTGCGGTAGTACATCTTCAGATGAATGTTGGCACAGTTGAGACCCTTGTACTTTGAGAACTCTGGCACTTTAAACTTGGGTGGAATAACAACGTCTAGCACCAAGTACATTTCCAAAGCATTCAAGGAAGTTGAGTTATGCCCTTCCATGACTCGAAGTTTCTCAGCTAGATCACGACACATTTTGATGGCTTTAGAATCCTGAGCAGCAACAGGATTGACAATTGGGATAGCGGCATGATAGTTCTGCACCTCATCATACTCATCTCACAAATTTTCCTCAGCATGGGGAATAGGAATCTGAGTGACAGCAGGTTGGGCTTGCGGGATAGCTCCAACAGTGACCCCAGATGTTGGCAATGGTTGAGAAGTGGCTCCTTCAGCTGTATGAGTGAAGTTCATCGATATTCCATAGGTGATAGGATTTGGAACAGGAACTAAGAGCCTTGAGGTAGAACCTTGTACAGGAACATTGTTGTTTACGGCAGCGGCTTCACGCAGTTCTTCTTCCTTTCTAGCCATAGTGATGGCTTCGAGAATCTGGTCGATCTTGCTTTTGATGGAATCCAACTCCTCTATGAAGGCGACTTGTTCTTGTTGAATCTGCTCCATTATACGTCTAGTGTTGGCTCGAGTTACGTATGGGTGTCGAGGAATCAGCTTGATTTACTGGAGATGAAGGAAGGTGAAATGAGTTTTTGATGTTGAAATGAAATGCAAGATGCATAACTGATGCAATACAATGCAATTACATGTATGGATGCAATGCGATGCAAGATCCAGGATCGCAGGTTCGACAAATTCTGAGGTTGGTCGGAGGTAACGGGTCGACAACCAAAGTCTCTGATCAAAGAAACCCCACAGGTAGGTTCTAAGACAGGTAGGTTCCTAGATTCATGGATATCTTTCAAAGACATTATAGACATGACGAAGTCTCATCCGACGATAATATCCTTGAAAGGATCTCCTCTAGGTGAGGTTTTCGTATCTTCCCCACGAGAAAGGCTACTCAGAGGCCTCTACTACACAACCATCGACACACGGGTTCTAAGTTGGTTCTCAGAGTCATAGATCGAGTTTGAAAATATTACTGTCAAGAAGTAATACATTCAATGGATCTCATCTGATTGGGGCATTCGTATTAACCTAAAAGGAGTTAACACTACCAACCACCGTGGATAAAATGGGTTTATGGTCCTTGGGATCAATGATTCAGGCTCGAAAACATTATTTCCATGGCAAAGGCTCACCACAACAATAACATTTCCAAGGGAATCTACTCCCAGCGGGGTTTTCGTATCGGCCTCACGCAGAAGATTCCACGTAAGTCTCTACTACACAACCACCATCCTAATCCTAGGGTTTTACTCGGACTCGAGGATAGAGCCATCTCAAAAAGTACCCATAAATCAGAGAAGCCCAACAATGTCACAAAAGGCAACACAGATAAGGATAAGAAAGCAAGTAAATAAACGAATAAACTAGAAGAAAACAAATAAGAGAAGCTAACGAGCTCACAATTCGAACTCAGATAGGCTCGACTCTCTCTTGCATGGAGCAATGCGTCCCCAGCAGAGTCGCAAGCTGTCGTACCTCGAAGAATACACTAATCAAAAATACAACCCTCGCACAAAAGACGCGGAAGAAATTGCGGTTCGACAGAGTCACCGTCGAACTTTATTTATCCCAAAAGAGGGAAAGGAAAAATCGAGAAAACCTTTAAGGAGATAAGAACATGGTCATCACAACTACATTCTGGGTTTGAGAGTCGGGTACGTAAGGGGAAGGTATTAACACCCCTTACGTCCGTTGTACTCAAGGGGAACCTCTTAATTCGAATTGTGATGAACGTTATCTAAGCTTATTTGTTTTCTTCTAAATGAGTAAAAACAAAAAGGTATGATAAAAGGAAAAGGATTTGATTGCTAGGGGAAAATGGGGTGGTTTTAGGATAGGTGTTCGCCAAGGATTGAGGCCCTTGTGCCTACGTATGCTCATTCAGATGAGAATGAGGAATAAGAGCACTCGTAGTTTGACTACGGGGAAGGAGGGAGAAAACGGAAGATGGAAGGAAGGTAGACGCGAAAAATGGATGAGGTAGCTCACAAAGATCATCGGAATCTTGTGCCTACGTATCTTACATTCGGATGAGAATGAAGAATCAGAGCATTCGTAGTTCATGGAACTACGAATGAGGTTGGTTTGACTTAGAGGTGACAACTGTCCACACACGAGTAAGAGAACTCGCACCCAAACAATTGAGGAAAAAAACAGAATACTGCACCCCCTCCATTCCACCTCGAATAGAAGATTAGGTTTGAAGATTTGTTAAGTGTTTTGAACAGTGAATGTTTGGAAGAATGGTTTGAATGTTGCCGAGTCAGAAGTGTTTTAGAGGTGTCAATTGTCCATACAGGAGTAAGAGAACCCGCACCCACGCAATTGAAGAGAGAGATCAAAGACTCAATCCCCCTCCCTTTCACCTTGAAAAAAGTTTCGATAGTTGTTAATCATTTTGTTTGGATGACGATTACTCAAAACATAAGAAAGGCTCCTCCGGCCCAAGTAATCAGGAGAGTGAGTCAAAGGCTCGACTCTCTCTCTCTTTTTCATCTAAGTGATTGAGAATATATGTTTGATTGTATGTGAAGAGATTGATTGCAAGGCAAAAGGCATTCGACTTAGAAAGTTTAAAATGCTTTGGATCCTGATAATCTTCAACCATAAAGCCCTATGACCTTGCCAAAACTTTGATGACTTGACCCATACGCAGATGATTTGAAATGGCACAAAATTCCTGACTTGGCACTTCAAACACACACACCACATAAACTGCATTCTCTGGCCTTAATCATGAAACCAAATTCTTACTTAGCCCAGATTAGGTCAAACCAGACTGTTCTCAATCCATACTATACACACTCCTGGCTGGATACCCTCAAATGAAGCACAGACTTAGGCAACAGGAAAACAACATATTTTTGGATTTTTTTGAATATTTGTCAGTGGCTGGATGTACAGATGAAGGCAATATACAAGTAGGAAAAATTTGGGGTATGACAGGTACATGATGCAAATCAACTTTATTAAAGAAGGTCAAAAACCTCCTTGCATAATATTTGTAAGGAATCGGGCTAGGTTCACGAGCCTCTCATTCTCCCTCAATCTGATTAGTCACCAGGGCTGAATCTCGATACACATCAAGAGTTTTAATCCTCAAATCAATGGCTTCTTCAAGACCCATTATACATGCTTTATACTCTGTCATGTTGTTCGTGCATTCAAACATCAATCTTGCAGTAAAAGGTATGTGAGAAAGATGAAAGATGACTTACCAGCATGGCCTGCTCACCACCTACCACAACTAGTTTTCCATTTTTCACAAATGTTAACTTTTGGAGGAGAGTCGAAGTGACAGCTCCGGCTTCATGAATCCATGGCCTACCCAAAAAACAACTACATGCAGGATGAATTTCCATAACTTGGAATGTAATCAGGAAAGGTTGAGGACCTATCTTTATATGGAGATCAACTTCCCCTATCAAAGGTTTTCTGGATCCATCGAAAGCCTTAACAACAACCCCACTATATCACATCGGAGTGCCTTGATATGAAAGCCTTGACAGAGTGGACTTGGGCATTACATTTAGAGAGGAACCAGTATCCACCAGCATGTTGGATAATACATCCTCTTGACAATTCATTGAAATGTGCAAGGCCATATTGTGATTTCTTCCTTCCTCAGGTAGCTCTTCATCACTAAAGCTCAAATTATTACAAGCAATTATGTTTCCAATAATACCATCAAATTGATCAATGGTTACATCATGGTCTACGTAAGCTTGTTCTAAAACTTTCCTCAAAGCCTCTCTATGAACCTCAGATTTCACCAACAAAGATAAGACATAAATTTCGGATGGAGTTTACAACAACTGATCAACAATCTTGTATTCACTCTTTTTAATTAATATTAAAACTTCATCATCAGCATTCTGGTTTGAACCACTAGAATTCCCCGTTACCAATCCAAATTCAGATTGTACAATAGGCATCTCAAATACAATTGGCTTGTTAACAAAGATATCATCCACCTTCTTAGGAGAAGTAACAAATACACGACCACTACAGGTTACTCTGCTAACATCGACAATATTTACAATAGAAGAAAGAGAAGGAATGGGCCCATCCTTGCCATCTTCAGTCATTGTGGCATTATATCGGTAAGGCACAGGTTTGTTAGATTTATAGGGAGTAGGACCAGGTAGACAAATAACCAACGGATAAACAAACGACTTCCGACTGTTATAAGCAATCTCAACTGGCTCAGGTATAATGAAATGAGGAACTATGACATCCACTTCATGATCAACATCATACCTCGAATGAGTAATCTGAATAAGCATTTGATCCACCATTTCTTAAAAATCTCTTTTCACCACAGAGCATCCTCGAGGGTTTCTTGAACAAATTCGACAAGCAGTATGGTCATGCTCATAATAACTCAGTCTATATAAACTAGCATGCATATCAACCAAAGATATTATAATCAAATTAACATCAAAGATACGATAGGGGCCAGGGCAGCCATCTACATTGTTCACATTGGCACCTTCATGTTTAGGCAAAGGATTGGCTTGAACATTTGGTCCAAGATCCTTGAAGGACAGAATACCACTTCGAATTAATCTCTAAACTTCAGTTTTTAATGAAAAACAATTCTCAATGTCATGGCCAAGTTCCCCTTGATGATAGGCACATAAATGATCAGATTTATACTACCAGGGGAGCTCTTTTGGAACAACTGGTGGGTCTCTAGTCTGTACAAGATTCTTTTGTACCAGAGCAGGGTACAACTCAGCATACAACATGGGATTGGATCAAAATGAGTTTTCTTCTGAGTGAGGTTTTGTTGATTATGTTGTTGATGAGTTCTTTGTTAAAATTGTGGTTGATAAGCTGAAGTAGCTTGAGAAACTGGAGTAGTGTTGGTGACAGGTGTGACTGAAGTTACCTGTTGTTGATGATGATTAGTTTTTCCTCTGTATCTCATATGCCTCTCTTAGGAAATGTCATTGAACTCTCATTCTTTCTTTTTAGAAAACCCACTCCCATATTTCTAAGTATTACCAGCAGAATTACCTTCTTTAATCAATCGTCTTTCACGGACCCCTTCTTCCAAGTGCATACCCATGTTTACCATCTCAGAGATGTTTAATCAAAGTCTTCAAGAAAATCTCGGTCATCTCTTTTTCTCCAACAGAGGACTAATCTGTGCAGCAATTTCACGTTGCCTTTGGGCATACTCTTTGAAAGTTTCTTTCTCCTTTTATGACATAGCGCGGAGTTGATCATGGTCTGGCGCCATATCCAGATTGTATTTGCATTGACGAATAAATGCTTCCCACAAATCATTAAAAGTCTGAATCTGAGTATTGTCTAATCCAATGTACCATTTAAGAGCAGCGCTAATGAGACTATCTTGAAAATAATGGATTAGCAGCTAATGATTGTCTGTATGAGTGGACATTTTCCTTGTATACATTACAAGGTGACTTTGAGGACAAGTGTTTCCCTTATACTTCTCGAAATCAGGGACTTTAAATTTGGCAGGAATCTTCATGTTCGGAACAAGGTACAACTCATGAGCGTTTTTCCCAAACAATTATTCGCCCCTCAAAGCTTTGATTTCCTTCTGCATCTCTTGAAATTGGTCTTTAAATTCTTCCATCCTTTCATAAACACCCAAACTTTCACTAGGCTCAGCATGAAAAATAGGCTCTTCTGCTTGTGGGACAGCATGCACCACAGGTGGAGCAATAGTCATGGCAGGTTGAAAAGTGAGAACTTCAATAGTGGGTTTGTAACCTTCAAGAAAAAAGTTCAATGGCATACCCCAAGGAAATCCAGCAGGTATTTGGTGTGGCGGAGCACTGATCGGGGCCACAGAAATGGGCACATGCATAATTTTAGAAATTAAAGTAATCTGAGGTTGAGTTGCCAGAGGAGTAGGAGGAGGATGAGGAAAATGATTTTGAAGAGCAACCAGAGATTCTACCAAAGCATTGAGTTTCTCCATCCCAGCCCTGTGGGTTGTCACCTCTTCACAGAGTTCACGATTTTCTTGCTCTAAATGATCCATTTTCCTTTGACAATTAGCTCGAGTGTTGTACGAATGAGACAACTTGACTTCTGAGAATACCAAGAGAAAATAAATAAGACACTTGTAAAACTCTCAAAAGCAATACCAGATGCAGAATGATGCATGGTATGCAATGCAAATGTTTTCATTCAATTTTCAAGTAACTTTAAGCAATTGCAAACATCATAAAGAAATAACTCTTTTGAAATACTAGAAAATATCATTTTATTGATAATTGGAAAGGATTACATTTGGAAGTACAAGTTACAAAGGATCAAATACAAAAGGAAAAAGATAGATCCTAAGCATCCTAAGGAATCACATTTGAGGATGATCCAACCCTAAGCTAATACTGTAACGCCCCAGTTTTTGTTAGTTTTATTTAATCGAGTTGATTTAATTATTTTTATTATTATATTATTTTATTCTTGACTTTTATTTGGAAATATATTATTTTTCATTGTTGTGATGTTTTATCGCGTTTTGGGAATGTTTGCGAGATATTTGAGTGTATGGGTATTTTGGTCATTTTGCTTATTTGGTTAAGTTAGAAACTTAAGAGAAAAAGAAAAGGGAGAAAATAGTAAGAAAGAAAAACAGAAGAAGGAAAAGAGAAAGAAGAGAAAGAAAAGGAGAAAAAGAGAGAAAACTTGTGGGTGAAGAAATATAATCAACCGACGTTTAAAAACACGATTAATCGGGTAAGGGTGTGAAACTCGATTATGTTATGCTTGTGTATGATTATGTAGGTGTGTGTTGGAAGTTTTTACTCGTTTTTGGGTTATAGGTCGAAATGAGATAAACGAGTAGAAATCGATAATTTCACGGTCGGAATCGATATAAATTGCGTTGTATGATCACACTATGTTTATGAATAATTGCTGATATTTGTTTTGTTGTTGGAAATGAATTGGGTTGGAAAAATAGGATTTTTGGGGTTTGAAACCATAGGAAAATGAAGCAGAATTTTTCCATTTCTGGTGTAGGGCGTCGGGCGGTGCTCATAGCGCCGGGCGACGCGGGATTGCGCCAGGCGATGACCGAGAGGCGCAGCTTAGCACAATTCTGACTCTTTTGAGTCATGGATGGGAAATTGTTATGCCCCTGCTTCGCCGGGCGAAGTAAAGGCGAAGGGCCAGCGTCGGACGGTCGTTGGGTAGCGTCGGGCGGTCCTGGGGAATTTCCATAATTATGTTTCCTTTTTAATCCCATAACTTGTGACCCGTTTACCTGTTTTGTGCGTTCTTAGTACCGTTGGAAAGCTTATGAGATGTTCTTTCTTATTAAATGGGTTTGAGACTTGTGGCCGATTTAATTGTGTTGGGAATTTGGAATAGTGTCGTTTTGCCGACTTTTGCTGTTTTAAATGCATGTGATTGTTGTGTTATCATGCAATATGCTTCATACATATATCGTATGATTTGTGTGATGTTATATGATGTGAATGCATGTGATGAAATGTGTGATGATGGTTTGTGGCCGAAGGGCAAGAAAATACATTGTTTTGGGCTTGATTGCACAACATGATTATTGTTGATTGAGATGGATGTTTATATGTGTGCATTTGAATGTCATTAGTCATTGTATGCTAAGCATCATGATATGCATTCTTGTGATGTCGTGTGCCCTAGTGGGTGTGAGCGACGAAACAATTCCAGAGGGAATCCGCTATAACATCGTGTGCCTTATACAAAGAGGTGTGAGCGATGATTATAGACGATCGTGTGCCTTACACAAAGAGGTGTGAGCGATCGGGTCGTGTGCCTTATACAAAGAGGTGTGAGCGATCCATAAACGACGTGTGCCTTATACAAAGAGGTGTGAGCGACGGGGAACATCGTATGCCCGACGGGGAGTTACATTAAGTAACGAGCGATGGTTCCAATAGTTCCTGAGTGAACTAGTGATGAGATGATGGATGGATGGTACCGCATTGCATTGCATAGAGTCGTTGTGTAGGTCTCTGTACATTTGCATGAATCATGAATGGATTGATTGTGTGTGGAATTGTGAATGGAATTGATGAGTTGATATATATATATATATATATATACATGTTGGTGTTAATTGTATTGTGCATGATTGATATGCCTTTGTGACGGATGTATGAGAGATGCATTGTATTGCTTTGTCTTTGAATTCTTGTGTAAGCTGTGGTGAGAATATTTGATATTTGTATTCTTGTGTTATTATATAATTGTATGCAATTATATTATGATTGTGTTTCTCACCCTTCTGCTGTTTTAAATGCTCTATGAGGCATTGCAGATTAGATGCTGGAGGTCTTTTTGTGAAGCCTAGGTCTTCATTCTTTTGTCGGTCGGCACTGATATGTAGCACCGGGTAGTCGGAGTGATCGTGTGTGATTATGTGTATATTTATATGTTTCTTTTGGATTGTACATGTAGGATCTATATATGACAGACCAACTTTTATGATATATATATATATATATATGAGATTCAGTTGCAGATTTTCCGCTTTTATTCTGTTTCTGAATTGTGGGTGTTAGGAACTAAGGTCCTATGTTGTTGTGCTACCTGATTGTTGCATATCTATATGAGCAGGTTGTTGTGTTTTGTTTCAATTGATGTGACGCCTCCGTCTATGCCGTGAATTTTTAATTATACTCTGATTGATTGTTATCGCTTTGTTTAATTGGGGGTATAGATTGGAGGTGTTACAAATACTTTCTTCTGAGCCTCTTGATCTCCCTCACATAACTATCCTTCATAGTGGCTTTCTTCAACACAAGCTGATCCACAATACCCTTCCAAGCACCTGAAGTGGGAAGATGAGATGATGAAGTACCAGAGGAAAATAAACCCTCTCTCTGTCTCTTCACAGCATGTTGCTCAAGCAACTCTGTCAACTCATCTTTCTCCTTCAACTGCTTCTGCAAATCTATCTTCTAAAGGTTTGAAGCATGAAATTTGTCTTCCCACATATCCTTCTCTTGCTTCATCTTGGCTAAGGCTTCTTGAAGTTCTTTCACATCTTCAGTAGGAATAATGAGTGCTTTGGCAACCACTAGAGACATAGGCTTCTCAAAAGCATAAGGCATCTTTAGCTCTCTTGCTCCCTCCTTCACCCAGAGAGTATAAGGTTCCAAAGCTATACAATTCTGTTTTCCAAGCTCTCCTTTTCCCTTCCTATGAATGTTGTGCCAAGCATGAGCCATACTCTTTTTTAAACCTTGAGCATATTTCCCTTCTTAGAAAAATAAACCCTCAAACAGAATGTTATTAGGTTCATCCTTCAAGGTATATCCAAGCTGACGCCTTGTTAAACTAGGGTTGTATTTAATTCCACCTTGTGTACCAAGAAGAGGTACATTAGAGAACTCCCTAACAACTATCATTGATGTTGACATTATCATACGCAGAAGAATACCAAGTAATATCAGCATTGGTAAGGGACATGATCCTTTAAGACTACCTCAAACAACTCTTATTTTCCTTGAAGATAGATGAATGTGGAAAGTACGAAATAAACCACTTGTACAATAAAGGTGCACAACATACAATAGTAACATTTCTCTTAGAAGTCCTATGATAGATAGAGAAATAAGTATTGCCAAGCAAAGTCGGAACAATATTCCCAATAAAAAAGATATGAATAGCATTAACATCAACAAAGTTGTCAATGTTATGGTACAAGACTAGTCCATAAATGAGTAAAACCAAAATAGCCTCAAAATCCATCATGATACCAACACTAGCAAAAGTATAAGCTTTCTCAATCAGGAACTTAGAAGTCAACCCTTGAATGCCTCCTTTAATAGTAAGATTGGCATCTATATCAAATTTCCTCAAGTGAATAGCTACTGCAATGACTTGTAACTTGGGAACCTCCTCTAAACCACTAAACGGAACTTTGCTAGAAACCGGAAAACCCACAAGATAAGCATACTCCTCCAAGGTAGGCAAAAGCTGATAATTTGAAAACTGAGTGAAAGAGGATGTTCATGAATGCATGAGTGCATGATTATGCAATAATTACAAACAATATCACAAACAAGGTTCAAGAGTTTGGTGTCACGAGCATGGAGTCAAGGGTAGGAACCACTCACAAGGTATGTACTAGGGGGTAAAATCACATGTACAACAAGGTTCTACAAAGTTCCCAGAGTCGTGATTCCATCTTTTGGATATTACCAGCTTAAATGACTACTCGTCAGCCAATAATATTCTCAAGAAAAACTCGTCTGAGTGTAGTATCACATAACAAATAATCCAATTCTACACCTGAATAGTCATCGTACTACGTCCTACTAAGGCCAAGATGGGCTAAAGGGTTCTAAGGTCCTCAGCTTCTCAAGCTCTCAGGTCGAAAGTAAAATGCCTTCACAACTTACTTGTTCAGCATATTTACCCTTAAGGAGGCCTCAACTGAGTTAGGGATCTCAAGTCGGCTTATTAAGGACTAACTCCACGCAAGCCAAACATGACTATACCACCATCCTATATCAAGTGCACTCAAGCACCACAAAACAAAAGTAAACAACATATAATAATAAAACACAGATAAACAATATAGGCTTAACCCAATAGGGACTACTCCCCAACAAAGTCGCCACTTTTCTGTATAGGGGAAAATCGAGATTAAGCTATTGATTAACTTAACTCATAAAGCAAGAGTAGCCACAATACTTTTATTTTTCCAAAGGAATGGGGAAAGAGCGAACAAAACCCCCAGTAGTTTTAAAACAAAACTAATAAAACAAAGAGACAAAGGGTAAGGGGGTTGGTTATGCAATGGGAAGGTGTTAGCACCCAAAACATATATAGTACTTTATAGGAACCTCTTGAAAATCTATGTTTGGCTTAAAAGGTGTTGTTTGTAAAAGATTGAGGAGATGAGAAGAGAAATATTTTTTAGGGTTTTTGGTGTTTCACAAGACTTCCTGAGCCTCGTGCCTACGTACCCACAAAGTTCAATGGAGGATCAAAACCTCGTAGTTCATGGTAAAAATAACAAAAGAGTTTGTTTTGATTGATATTAAAATGGAAAGACAACTTGTAATTTTAAGGAGAAAACTCAACTAATTGCCCACAAGTGTATGAAAATGGACCTTTGCATCACTATTGAGAAGGGCTCCAACTTGAATAGAAATCAACAAGTATGTCACTAACTCTCTCAAGTGGAAAAGAATCAACATCAAACATCACTATGGTGATAGGAGAATTACATCGCAACTATGAAAATGACTCATGTCTAATCCTTGAGAAAAGGTTTTAAAAGAAAAAGTGCACAAATGGTACAAAATGAATTGAATGAGTTGTGTGTTTTTTAAGTCTTTTGAAATGGTCTTGATATGCTTAAGATGAATTAGCATTTATTCAAGAAAAAGAGTTTGAAAATCACTTGACAAAGTTAATGTTTATTGAGAAAGTGGTTTAAGTTTGAAAACAAGAAGATTTTGAAAAAGGGAGAAGATTTTGAAAATTTAAGAAGGGGAAGAAATGAAGAGGCTACCCTAATGCATAAAGTAAAAGCAAGGAAAGGAAATATCTAACCAAGATATCAAGCTTTTGACAAAAGTCAAGCCAACACTCCCATCCTTTGGATTTAAGCAACAAGCAATAAATAAGAAAAGCACAAACCAAGTCATCAAAAAGTCAATCTAAGGTCAAAGGTACCAGATGAATTCCAAGGTCTCAAGTCACAACCCCAAAGCAAAGGATCAAGAACCTAAATCTAAGTCCATAATTCCAACATCCAAATATAAGATAGTAACCAATAGTCCAAGGAAACAATTAAGTCTTTTATAGGGTTTTTTCTTTTATTAATGTCTTAAAAGAGAGAGAAAAAAAAGAGTCCAAATGGACAAAAGGAAAAAGCAAGTATAAACAAAAGCAATATGATATGTAATGATAAAAGCAAAAGCAAAATATAAAGTGCAAGAAAGTAAATGACATAAAATTAAAGGTGCATAAAAGTAAATGGCATAAAAGGAATGTTGGCACAAAAATATTGTTAGTGTTAATGTTAGAGTTAATAATTCGATTCAGGACAAATTTAGCACTATGTTAAGCAAACATAGCACAATCTATAAGGAAGATCATACTATGGGAGGCCGGTCAATAACAATTTATGTACCATACATGTTAGAGATATGATAGAAATCATACTCCTAAAACATGTAGCACAATTAAAAACCAAGGAGGGATCAAACACTAAGGCAAGAAGATTGGTCAATTACATCAATCAATCCTTCATGACAACTTAGGACAAACTTGTGGATCAATCCAAAGTACTTCCAATTATCATTGATCAATTGAATAGTAAATTTGAAATGATGAAAGTTCATTAAGCATCAATCCAAACATCATGAACAAGATGGACAACAAACCATCCAATTGATCAAGAGAAAAGAAAAAAAAAGGAAGGAGAAGGAAAGAAGAAGAGAGAACTAAATTGAATCAAGACTCAAGATATATTCATCATCAATTTCAATCACCTTTCTTGGTGGATTAAGGCACTAAACATATCATCAACTCAAAGCACCAAAAATGAATCAAATGATTCTTTTAATGTTAGATTTGAATTGATGAAGGGTCATCCAACCTCATCAACACCCAAACTCCATTGAAATTGAGAAGAACTTTGATCAAAAAGTTATGATCCAAGGCAACAACTAGCAAGCAAACCAAAATGCAATAATACACAATTAAAATGCATGAAAAGATTTTTAAAATGAAAATAAAAGTGAAAATGAGAATGAAGTTTAAACAACAAACCAATGCTCAAGAAAATTATGATAAGTCATAAGCAAGTCAAGGACCATATAATATTTTTTTTTAGAATTTAAAAATGCATAAAATTATTTGTAAACAAATTAAAATGCATGAAAAAAGTGAAAAATGATGAAAAATAAATCAAGGAATAAAAATATGGAAAAATGCTCATAAAATAGAAAATATTTTTAGAAAATTATGAAAAAAAAAATAGGAGTGAAAATATGAAGGGAGCTATTTTTAATGAATTTTAAAAATAAAATGAGAAAATAAAAACAATTAAAATGAAATACAAAGCTGTAAAAAACAATAGCCATTGAATCTGATCAAAGGCTAAGAATCAAAATGCGCGCAGTCATCAAGTCTCATTAAAACTGATCTAAAGGTCCAGATTAAAGGAGACACGGTGGACCTCACATGAAATAACGTGCAAGATCAGATTTAAACCAAAAGACCTCAGACCACCACGGGAGCTTCTCCGATCATCTTCTCTGGTGAGATGTGTCGCAACGCGAAAAACAACCGGCGGAAAAACAGAAGAGTCACCACCGAACGTTATTTATCCCGACGGGAGAAAGGAAACAATTGGAGAAACCTTAAAAGGGAGAAGACATGGTCATCGCAACCAAATCCTGGGTCTGGGAGTTGATTACGCGAGAGGAATGTATTAGCATCCTTTCGCGTCCGTTGTATTTAAATAGATCCACGCTTGTTGTCTGATCAAAGGGTGTGTTATCTAAAGCTCTACTGCTAAACGGAAATGAAGGGGGAAAGAAACAAAAGGAGACTCGATATGACTTCGTCGTCCTAGGCCTACGTATTCCCTCGTGCAATGGGAAAGTCAGAGTCAACGTAGTTCGGAGGACTACGGGTGGATGGGGGGAAGGTTGCTCGCTAAGACTTCGCCGTCTTGTGCCTACGTATCCTCAATCGGACAAGAATAATGAAATCATAGCAGCCGTAGTTCGACATACGAGTAGATAGGTGTTTTATATGAGCAACGTCGAGTTCGCGTTCCAGCAGTTAGGGTCGATGCCTGTTTACCGTAGAACGAAAATAACATACTCTTTTTGAAAATGATTTGACAACCAATCCCAAAGGATAAAAAAGTTTGCAGTTTGTTTATGAGTTTTAACATAAGTGGATTGACTTTATTTGAAATGCGCATCGCACTAAAGTCTATTACATATGATCGAATACTTCGCGCTAACGATCCAAACGTCTCGCGCACAAAGTACCCTAAGATGAGGTTAGAAATGCATCCGCTCACCTTTTAATATGTGCTTAAGCCTCGTGACGCACAATGCACATCATATTTATTAAGTGTTTTGATATTTTTTTAGAAGAGAAATAAGACTCAAAGGAAAAAAGAAAATCTAGAGGAAACTCTCCTAGATGTTGTCATGCAATATGACCCTATAGTTGAGGATGCGAAAGAGAAAGCCTAACCTAATGTTAGCATGCAAAGATGGACCTATGATTGAGGTTCAAAGGGACTACCCTAATGTTATCATGAATGGATTAGCTTCTAATGTGTATCCTACTCTAAGCTTAATCAAAAAATTAAGTTGGAGTAGGGAATCCTAAGGGAACATGCAAAAGCAAACCAAAACCAAGAAAAAGAAACCAAAAACAGCAGCTACAACAACGCTCCAGCTCCGAACAGCAGCAAATTCTAGCAAACAAGCAAGACAGCTTTTAACAGCACATATTCTCAGCACAAAACAGATGTGAAATGCAGCAGGATAAAATGAACACATTTAACAACATGCATAATTTAGGACAGGGCAGGTGTAAATGCACAGGCAGCATGCAATGCATCAAAACAAATGCTCATGGATAGGCATCAAGCATGGATGAACATGTGACATCACAACATCAAATTGAGCATATATTAAGGATTAATCAATCCACGATAGACATGTCCCATAACCAAGCATAATCATGCATCGCAAGCAATAAACAAGAACATGCTTTCGCATTTAAACCAATGCACATGAATTGCAAACATGAACGATCATCAAGTAAGGGTAATTTCTACGCATGTACATACAATTAAGCACAAGCAACTAGGCATAAACAAATTCCAATGACATTGCACACTTAAGAATTCATCAATAACAATATGAATAAATCATCAAATTAATTAATCGCTTGAAACGAACATGTATTCATGGAATCGAGAGCACGCATGAACTTGAATCATATATCTGGCAAGATAAACATCAAGAACAGGCAATCAATATCGTACAACTGATTATGCAATATGATCATCACATCAAGAATGCAAAACAAAAGAATCATGGACATGCATCGCGAAAATCAAATGTCGTGTGTCGAAGAATCGCATTCAGACTTTCGTGTGAGGTGAAACAGCTCAAGAACAATCCACAAATATGCATCATATCATTCGATGAAGTTTAAAGGGGGAAAGAGACCCAAACAAGCTTCAAAAAACAAGAAAAACACATTCTGTCACAGTGGTAATCGATTACCCACTTGAAAACTTCAAAAAAAAAACGTGAAAAAAGGACAGGGTAATCAATTACCGATATATGGTAATCGATTACCACTGTGACAGTGGCAGAAATTCAACTTTCCAAAAGCACTTTCAACAGCAAATCACTTATCCAATCATCCAAATGAATAGGTATGCAATTGTACATGAAAAATACATCAATTATCAGTAATAAAACACTAATTGCATCAATTAAACAACAAGATCCACAATCAAATCCAACAATAGATCAATTCACATCAACAACTCAAAGATCTACATTGTAAAAGCTGTAAATAAGCTAGAATCAGTTTGGATATGAAGTTTACCAACCTACAAAGCAGAGAATTACTTTGGTTAGTGTTGCAAATGAAAATGGACAGATCAAGCAAAGAAAATCCAAGATCCAATAAATTCCTAGCAAGAGACTTCAAGAACAATGCAATGTGATGAACTTGCTTCAAAGTTTCTTCAAGAAAGTGCTTCCAAACCTTGAATCTAGATCCAAAACAGCTTCTACGGCAGAATTTGTGTTGATGAGAGGAAATGATTAAGGTTTAGCTCTAGAATTCACAAATTCCAATGAAGAATTTGAGAATTCTAATGGAAGAGCTTTAGTGAAGGTTGAAGATGAAAATGGAGAGTGAAAAATTGAAAGAGAATTTGAATGAGATGTGTAGAAAATTCAGAAAATGAGGGTGAAGTAGAATGAATGAGTGAGGTTTGGAGCAAACTTGTTTAAATAATCCCTAGGTTAGGAATCAAAATATGGTTTGGAGTGTGGGATAGTGTTTGGAATGGAAATTAGGAGTGGGATTAGGAATGAAAAATGTTTGAATTTTTGGAGGGAATGAAATTAATTTGTGAAAATGAATCAAATTTTGAACCAATTCTAGATCCTTCTACTGATGCACATGGGAAATCACATGATCAAAATGCAATCCAAATGCTGCAGTGCTGAAAAATAACGTGTTTGGGCAAATTTCGCTTGTGTTAATCGATTACCCAGATTGTGGTAATTGATTACCACATTCAATTTTTCAAATTTGGCGCCACAAGGAGGAAACTTGGAGGACCGCATGTTGCCACTTGTTCTGAGCTTTGTTCTACCTCTGAAGCTTGTCATTTGATATTGTGCCTGAATAATACCTGAAATAATATGTGAATTTCCTCCTGCTCTCGAAATATCCTACTGAAAAAGTACGGTCCGGTACTAAATCAACGAGTAAAATAAATGTTGGAGCTTCCGATACTTGCTGCTTAAAAACTTGGAGTAAAAGGAAGTCTTGAGCCTCAGAAACAACTTGATCCGATGTCTCAAGAGCCAATGCCATGATATGATTAATGATGCAAATGAATGAAGCATAAGACAGTTAAATTTAGAAACGGGAGGGCAAATTTTGGGGTGTTACAAGATGCTCACCGGATTTTAGCAAATGGAAAAACTAGATCATGAAACCAGTGCCATTGTGACCGTCTTATTGAAGTCAACTCAACCATGTGCATCACTTTCATTAATTGAAAGTGAGCATGGAGAATTTCAAGGAAATGCAGTGAAACAAGAAAACCCAAAAACAAAAATTAAATGACTAATAGGAACAATCAACATAAGGTAAGTTAAGGGAAATAATTAGGAAGAAAAATGCTACATCGTGGTAACCTGTTTGAGTAAAAAATATACTCAGAACTAACTTGTCCAAATGTTGATCAAAGGTGCTGAAAACAAGATCTGGTTAGAGCAATTCAGTGAGTCTTAGAGCTTAATTCTTGTTGCAGAAGCTTCAAAGAATAACAATGGAGCTAATGGAATCAAGAAATAAGGTTAAAAAAGATCAGAATTTGAAAACAAAATATGAGCTTTTTAGTGTAAAGTGGGAGCTCGAGCAGGGGTTCTAGGGGCTTTCTAAGCTTGGTTTTCAGTGCAAATGCTTCCTTTATTTATAGCTGAGGTGAATGAATGAGATACGTGTGAGGATTAGCTGCAATCGTGTGAAATGAAGTGTGCCAAAAGTGTGACCAAACTTGATCATGAAGTCAGCCAAAACGCAATGTATTCTCCCACATTTTGAGTCATTTTGCATCACAAACCATCACTTAACCTCATCATGGACAAAACCCGTGCAAGGATTGATTTAAAATTGAGAATTGGATGAAATTGCAAAACTGACCATGAACCATAACTCAGCTCCAAGTAACCATGTTCATAGCTAGGACAAATTCAATTTGCTCGCACACTTCTTGATTTTCTTTGAGCCAAATGATCCTTTCACGGAGGAGAACAGAATGCAAAAAGAATCAACCTAAAAGGATGCTTGAGGTGAAAATGGCATGAGTTGAAAGTTGAGGTCGTGGCACTGAAAATCAGGTCAAGCATTAGGTCAAACATTTTATGACCTAGTTTTGTGCTCAAATGGCCTTCAAGATTTGAGGTCCTTAAAGCATGAAATGATGTTTGACCTTGAAAGCAAAGTTGTAGAGGACATAGGCATACCATACTTGAAGACTGTAAAAATGAAGCGCCCAAAAAAGTTGAAAATTGAAGAAGTTGTGATCTTTGGAACATAGCCATGCCATACTTGAATTTAGGCCAAAAATTTCTAAGTCCACAAAATGGCCTATATGTCTTCAAACTTTTGATGATCTTCCAAGCTTAATTGTCTCTTGAATTGTGAAGAGAAGACGGAGGGGATGTAAAGGAGAGTCATTTTCCCAAAGAAGCACTCAAAAATGTTGAAGTATGAAGAAGTTATGAAGTTTTGAACTTAGGCTTGATATGTTGACTTTTTGGTCAAACCTCCTTGTACAAACTTGCAACCTTGGACATTTTCTTGCATTTAAGGCACATTGATGATCATATGACTCAAAATGATGTACTTTTAATTGTTCTTTGATGAAGCTTGCAATGGCTTAAAGAAACTTGTTGATGAAGGCATGGAAATAAACACATGAACCTTTGAAATTTCTTGAGAAACAAGCCATCCAATCTTGAGATATCTTTGATCAAATGAAGTTGAATGATGCTTGAGACTCCTTGATTTGAGATTAGAGGTCATGCTTTGATGAATAGCCTTTGAAAATCAATGATTGGCCACATTTTAACTTGAGGATCTCAAACCCTAGCTGAGGATACATTCACTTGATGCTCTTGATTCCAAACCTTACCTTGCAAAAGAAACAAAAGGGGACAAAATATTTTTTTGTATTTTTTATTAGAGGTTAGTGAAATATAAAGCATATAAGTACAACAAATGATAAAAGGCACAAAGAGGTGCTTGATGATCTCTGCAAAGGCAAATCCAAAGGTGGGAGGGTTAAGAGAAAACTAAATTTGTGATCTTGATGCATTGTAAAGATGCAAATGAGGTGGAATCTTATGGGTAAAAATTAGGGTATGACAGAGAGTACCACAGTTATTGTAAAAATTGAGAACTGTTACTACAACAGTAAGAGACAAAAAATTAGTCGTAAGACAACATTGTTTGATAGTTTCTCTCTAATGGAGATGTTAGAGTGGATCAAGTTCGCATTGATTAAAACTTAGCTGGCCCTTTGAAAAAAATGATTACCTAAAGAGAAGTTTCAAAACACATCTAAAAGGATGACACTTGCAACTAGATTAATGAGTATCTCATAATGGCAACCAACCTATAAGACTAAAGATATCAAGATAATAATAAGTTATGAAGTGATATTATAGAAACATGTTATTATAAACCAAATAAGCATAGTTCTTGAAGTGATTAGAGGTTGAGGCGGTAGAAACTCGTATATATATATATATATATATACTCAATATGGAGTGGAGTACCTAACTACATGAGTATTCTTGTTAGACTCATCTTTGTGAATATGAAAATGTGGTATTTTTCTCTTGAATTTCAAGCATAAATTCCAAGAGAGTGGACTAAATTGGGATAAATGTGCATGCATGAATATTATAACACATGTTTTTTGAGAATATACCCTACGAAAAAAGTTGTTTGTAGTTATGATATTAAAGATAGAGTTCAAGACCACATTAACTCTTGTTTAATCTGAATCTTAGTCATTATACTAAAGTTTCAGTTTGTAGACACTTTTGCGGATGTACTATTTTATAGAAACATCTTATGCTACTTTTGAGATTCTTTTTTAAATTCAAGTGAAGATTGTTGGAACATTTGTCAAACATGTATGTGTTAAAGTACAAATGTGGATAGTAAGGTTGTCTTTGAGTGAGCGCAATATAATATTTTTAGCATTAGAAATTTTAATTTCATAAATAAATATTTGAATTTTGAAATTGGCATGTGATGACTCAACATACACATATGACCATTGATTAGTGTGTCTCCACTCCCCAAATTCTCTCCCAACATTTTTGTTATGAAGGTTCATGTCTATAATTATTAAATGATCTGGATCTTTGTTGTTCATTCATAAATTGAAGCTGGATTTTTAGTATAAACAAAGAGCTTCACTCACTTTTCAAAATACACTAAAATTTCATAATTTTCTTCTTTTTCCTCTCTTTTTTCTTTTTAGTTTTCAAAGTTTTTTCTTTTCTTTCTACTCGTTGAATTTTTTAAATATTATTTTTTTCTTTAGAAATACTTTTACTAGGGCAAATATCTTATGAATATTAGTCGGTTTTGTGGAAATTATATTTTTCAAAAAAAATGTATTACAGGTGGTTTTAATAGCATATTTGCAAATGTATTCTAGAACAGTACCTTTGATGTTGTAGGATATTGTACAATATAACTAAGTTATTTTATCATGAAGATTACATGATTGATTGTTTATTTGAATAAATTTAAAAATTATCTTAAAACGTTTAAAAAGGATGGATAATAACATAAATTGTTTTTCAAAATTTTCAAAAAAGAAAACAATAAAAATAATAAACTCAAAAAGGCAAAATGTTTTCCAATTTCCAACACTTTAGGCTATTGGCAATATCGAATTTCAATTTCGCCACAAACATATATATGATAGAGTTTGGTAGAGTATGAGAAGTAACATTATTATTGGGGCAAGAGCAATACAACTGAGAGAATCATCATATATTCACTTAAAACTTTAAGGTGATAGATATATGAGTTTTTCTACTCATAAATACTCAACTATTTACATTTATAATTAATATAAAACTTCAACTCACACTTGACTTTATTATTCTCAACAAAATAAAACCATACAATCACATATATCAATCTAAACAAATTCACATTATTCATTGATGACAATTACCCCTCTAATAACCATTCAAATTTCCATTCCTATCTTTCTTCATCAATTGATCTACAAAATCATTAATATTATTATCAGAACTACCCCCTTCACTAACAGCATCCCTGGCCAACTTCTTCCATTCCCTCACATTCCTTCTAATCACTACACTCTTCTCACCTTCCAATACAACCTTCAAACTCTCAACAAATTCACCTCTCTTACAACACCATTCTCATCTTCCTTTGGCCTCACACCAACTTCCCAAATTTCCTCCAAAAACTTTGCATCAGGTAATTGATCAGCCCATTGTGGCAAACACACAACAGGAACACCAAGACTTAAACTCTCAAGCGTTGAATTCCAACCACAATGTGTCACAAAACAACCAACACCATCATGTGCCAATAACTCTAGTTGGTTACACCATGTCACAATTATACCCTTTTCTTTTATCATATCTTTAAACCCTTTTGGTAATTTTCCTTGCTCTGATTCTCTTAAAACCCATAAGAAGTTTACTTCACTTTGTTTTAATCCAAAAGCTATTTCTTCCATTTGTTCTAATGTTAAAGAAACCATGCTTCCGAAAGAAACATATGCTACTGATTTAGATGGTTTTGTTTCTAACCAATTGATGCAATCTTCACTTAATGGCTTCCATAAACTTGCTCCATAACCTTTATCTCCTTTGATTCTACCATCTAAATAAGCAGAAGGAACCATTGGACCAATTAACTTTGCTGGAAATAACTCAGTTAACCCTTTCACCACCTTCAACACAAAAGAAGAAAGAAAAATACCAAACATTAAAAATGAATTAGAAAAACAAAAAATAATGCAATTTCAACTGCAAACACCAAGATATTTAAAAAAACTTGATGTCACTTATTACGTAAGTATGAACAATGTGATTTCAATTGCTGACACAATAATATAAAATAAAATCAAACTTGATTTTATAATGGCTCAAATAGTTGACTTTTTGTTAAGAGGTCACACTTAAAAGAAAGATATAAATATGGATTTATAAATGAAGGCAATTCTCATTCTATAAATCTGTTGTGCAAGAGTTAGATACAACTAAATTTTTTAACATAGTATTAGAGTCTCCTTTAAAATTTGGTGAGCCACAAGTTTTCGCTATTGGGTGCATATTTCATCCTACAAACCAGTTTTGTAGTGAAGTATCGTAAATTCGAATCGGCTTCTATGTAATCTAGAGATTTAATGTCTTTGGGTAGAGTTGAATTAAATGATAAACAAATAGTTAAATTGGAATAATAATTTTTACCTCTCCTTCTAAAGCTTCAAAGGTGTTAACAAACATCCAATCAGCAAGATTGAGATTAGAGAACTGACTCAACTTCATAGCCATATAAGCAGGGTAACTTTCCGGAAATCTTATAAAACTTGGAAGATCTCTACAATTCAAAGGAGGAAGACCAGGAACAATCAAAGGCAAATCATCAACAGGAACTTCAATCAAACCGCGATGTATACGACAGAAAATGTTACAAACAGCAGCTGAATTAGTGAAAAAAGCAGCACCGTAAATCCCATGTTTCTTAGCAACATCAAGTGCCCAAGGTAGAAAAGAATCATACACAATGCACGTGATTGGAGAGGAAGTTTTTTGGTGTTTTTGAATAACATTTGAGAGTGTTTTTGAACCGTTGGATTTGAATGAAGTGAGAAAGAGTTCGACGTTGTTGGCTTGTGAGAAACCGGATTGGTCAAAACCATCGGAGATTGGTTCGACGGCGATGTTTGGTACGGTTATGGATTTAACGGTGTAGTGAGTTGTTGCGAATGTGGTTTTGATGTTTTTGGAGAGTAATCGTTTTGCGAATTGGATTAGGGGACTTATGTGACCTTGTGCTGGGTATGGGATTACCAAGACATGAACATTGTTGTTGTTGTTGTTGGGACTCTGTACAACCATGTTTGTTTTGTTTCTCTGTTTTTGTTTGGTACGGTTATGGATTTAACGGTGTAATGAGTTGTTGTCATGTGTTGTTTATATAGTAATAAAAGAGCATCATCATGTTGCACGTGATTGTGGTTTATTATACAAACAAAAACATGGTCGACATCAAAGGTGATTCTACTTTGCGTATTTGTTTTCGCTTTATCAAACTCACCATTTGTCAACTTAACCGCAATATAAATACTACTCCCTCCGTCCCAAATTATAAGACGTTTTGGGCTTTTCACACAAATTAAGAAACTTAATTATTATTTTATGGGAAAGACAAATTATGTATAACTTTACAGTAATGCCCCTCATAATTATATAGGAGAGAGAAATTAAAAGAGTTAAAAGAATAAATAATAATAAATATTTGAGGGTATATTGGGGAAGATGTCATTTATATTGCATTGGGAATGTAAGGTGACTTATAATTTGGGACAAATTTTTTTAGCAAAGTGACTTATAATTTGGGACGGAGGGAGTATAAGCTTTTCTATAAAATTATTTTAAAATAATGTCACTAAAGTTACGGCAATTTGTCAACTTTACCGCAATTTAAATACAAGTGTATATATTTTAAATTGCCAAATTAAGATTTATGAAAATAAATTGTCAAATCAAGATTTAAAGAAAAGGACAGAAAATGATTTTAGATTGAGTTGAAGGCGGAAGCAATTAATGAGGTAATTGATGACGAGGTAATAGGTGACGACATATTGGTGATGTTATAATTAGTTATGTGTCATGGCATGTGTCATGTTTTCGACCATGTGGTCATCATGATGATTGGTACTATTGGGTTACACGGTAGAAAAGACATGTATCTAAAGTCTGATAAATGTTTGGGAACTTCTTAATACATCATATGCTTTATTAGCACATCTTTGAAAATACAATAATTTTCTAAAATTTGGTTGATATATTTTTTTTTGAAACGGCAAATGAATATTATTAGAGCAAAACCAAGGCACAAGAAATGCCTTAAAATACAGATCAGGCTGCTAGAAAAAAGCAGGTTCCTCACACCTGATAACAGAAACAAAATAAGGCATGTAAATTTGGTTGATATATTTAGGGATGCATTCAAATCAATATATTTCTGATCCTAAATCAATAGGAAAAAAATTATGGAGATACATCTCTATGTGAATAGTACGGAAACGTATCTTCAAGTACCTCCAAATATTGTTTGTTCAAAAACGTATTACAATTCCTTCTCCTTCACCAGTTCTAAAAAAAACAATTTCAAGGTTTTTGTCGTGGAGCTAAAAATACCTGAGTGTACGAACGCTTGAAATCAACAAAGTCGTCACATAAGTTTTATTTTTAAAAGGAAAACGTCGATAAAAGTTTTAAGGAAAAAAATATTGTCATCGCAACCAAATTTAGGCGCAAAAATCGAATATGCGCGGAAAATTTATTAACACCCCACACATACATTGTATCCAACGAGAATTGTTTAGTTACTTTTGCGAGTGTGAGTGTTAGCTTTAAAATTTTTTTATTTCTTTTGATTATTACAACATATTTACAAAAAGAATTAAAAGCGGGAAACTTAGTATTTTTTTTATTAGGGTGTTGTCGCAGCGCGAAAAATAGCTGAGCGCATCGCACGCTCGATGATACAGCAGAGTCTCCACCAAACTTTATTTATTCCAGAAGGAAATGGAAAATATCGATAAAACCCAAGAGAAAGAGAAACGGGTAAAGGAGTCGGTTATGCGAGGGGAAGACATTAGCATCCCTCACATTCGTCGTAGTCGACGGGAACCATTTTGATTGTTCTTTGCGTGGATGAGTGTTACTATCTAAAGGTTACTTGCGAAAAAAGAAGAAAAAGGTTTATAATTAATGTGCTCGCGGAGGATTATGGCCCTCGTGCCTACGTGTCCTCATAGTGCCTAGGGCATATCATGTTGTTGATATGTTGGCTAGATGTCGTCGTATCATGGAGATTGGACAAGCGGGTATTGCTAGAGGACTATTTCCATATGTCTCTGAGGCGAGGGACATTGTAGATGTCGTGATGGTGGAGGCACGAGAGGCATTACACTACATGAGGTAACATAAGAACAAGAGGCCCGAAGGCCAAGTCCATCATATGCAGTAGTTTATAGCATTTGTACTCTGCATTTATTTTCAGTTGTATTTTATTTTAACTTATTTCGACTTCATTGTGTACTATGAATTTATTACTCTATGCATGTCATTTTTTGCATATCTGTTGTATAGTCTAACTTATCATAGTATACCTTTACTCATTACTACGTAAAGACCCTTTCACCACGGTTTGTAAAGGGATACCAGCACGGTTGACCAATCGTGGTAAGGTAGAATGTGGTTGTAAGTATGATGAGTTCCAGCACGGGTGTGTGACCGTAGTGATAAACTAGATATCACACTACCTATCACAATGATTTTCTTAAGGAAACGTTGTGATATATATATAAAGGTCATGAGTTTGAAACACATCAGCAACAATTTAATTAAAACGCCTATAAAATTAACATTTCTCCGTGGTTATAAATTTCAACCGTGGTGGTATGTATACAGGAGTTTATAATAAAATATATGGATTGCTAGTTTTTTCTACCCCTCAATAAACATATACAACCATTCAAATTGATTTTGAAGATAATAATTTAAAAAATTGAATTATTCTCGAAAACTAACTTAAACGATCCATTATTTTTTGAATTGCTTGCATCTCGTAATTCATCTCTCACTTTTTAACATATAGAATTTAGTTCAATCTCTCGTGTTCTTCAAAGCAACGATTCTTTCTCTTCTAGTTTATTTTGAAAATCAACAATTTGTTGACTAATTCAAATTCATCATCATCATTATCTTAAATGATGATTATTATTATGATGACAGTGATGACGATGAATCGGAATTTCTTAACAAATTTGATGCTTTGCAAAATTAACTATGAAATTTTGGCACATTAACACATGTTAATACTGATGTCTCAACATCAGAACATAATGTCAAGACAGATGTTACAACATCTATTTTCTGACAGAACAAATAAATCAAACTGTAGATAAATTGCAGAAAGATAAATAACAGAGTCAATTGTTAACCCAGTTAGGTGCAACTCACATAGATCTGAAGGCATCCAAACTAGGAAGGAAATCCACTATAATAGTATTAATTCAAATATAAACTCCCTCGTTTACAACTTATCACCTAATCATTACCCGTGTTAACTTTTACCTAGGAACTCCTAGATATGAGAACCCCCTCTCACTTCCTACCAGTCACATAACAGTGACAATAACAATGACACAAAATACAGAAGGACAAACTTTCGATCACAATACTCTGTTTCGTTTAAAAGCTTTATATTGAGAACAATACACTCGTGCTTAAAAGCTCATGAGTGAACAAGGAACAAATAACAATCAGTCTACCTCACTGTATCAAAAGATACATGGGTGACTTACAAAGACAACCTAAAGAGACTCTAAAAAACTAAGACTTTAAACTTCCCCTAATTTTACAAAATTGTGAAAATCCAAATTAGATTAGGTTTAGGTTTCTCTTTATATACTCCTTAGCAGTCCATGGGATTTGAAATCTTCACCCAGATATTTCTTGAACCACACGTTGAGGGCTGCATCAATTATGCAGAGAAATCTCCTTAAATCTTGGAACAAATAATCAAGTTTCCTAAATTGTCTTAACATCCAATTTTAGAAACTTATGAACGGCTGGAGATCAAATAAAATGTTCCTGATTAAATCTTCTTGACTTGCAAAAATAAGTGAGATATATCCAAAAGAAATCTCACAGAATCAAATCAAATTTGTCAAGAATAAAAACAGCATGTATTGATGTTCTGGTACAGAATGTCATAACATCTGTCAGAACATCTGCATTCATTGTTAACTGAGCAACATGTTAGGACATCACACCCAACATCTTGCTGTGAACCATGTTTTAGCACAATTGTTGCCAATCCTAAACCACGAAACTTACAAACTAGAAGAGAAAAAGCGTTTCTTTGAAGAACTTGAGGCATTGAACCAAATTCTATTGTTAAAGAGTGAGAGATGAATTACTAGATGCATGCAATTTGAAAAACATTGATTGATCTATGTTGGTTTTCAAATATAACTTAATTTTCAAATTATTATTTTCTAAATCAATTTAAATGAATCCATGCCCAGTGAGGGGTTAGTGAAACAAGCAATCTACATACGATATATTAAACTCATCTAGACTTAGTAATGTTTTGTTCTTGCATGTTGGCAGAACGAAATCACATCTAGTTGCACAAAATACCTTTCACCACAGTTGATAATAAGAACCGTGATGAAATGTTAACACCTTACACCACGGTTGTTAATATGAACTATGATAAAATATAAGGACAGCCCTTTTTTATAATGAAAACATAGAAAATTGTTGGTGTTGTGATTCAAACCCTTACACTCCAGGTAAATTTCACCACAGTTGTTAACATTGACTGTAGTGAAATGTCTTTTAGTAAATAGCACGACCGTTGTAATAGGATGATCGTTAACAACAATGAGTTATTACTACGGTTAATAGGACGACTGTTGTAATATGGTATTATGAAAGGTATATTTTGTAGTAGTGACTATATCACCAATTTCATCTGAGCATCACTTAAAAAACTTAAAATTTGTAGTCTGGTCTAGATACGGAGATGCATCTCCACATTATGTCTGGTGTGCATATGGAGATGCATATCCAGATTATGTATGGTGTGCATATGGAGATACATATCCGGAACAATCTATTGTAAAAAGGGATGTTTCAGAGAGGAATGTATGAGGTGTAAATTGAATTATTCTGGAGATGCATCTCCCGATATAATTTTGCAAAATATATTGGGTGTGACTCAGTTTTAACATTTTGACTGAAGGCAAGGGTGCGTCCAAAGATGCATCTCTGAAATATGAGGGACAATTTTGGATTTTCATTTAGTGATTTTCCACCACATAGGGTGGGGTTAATATTGTTTTACTTAAATTAAGAAAATATATTGTCTAGCCCAGAGAAAATAGCTATAGATACAATTGTAAGAAATCAACTATAATAAATCATGTAAAAAATTTAGGAGAATATTCATCCCACCGTATATGGTGCTTTCACAACACGGTGAAAAGTCAGAATTGTTCATACCTTTCAGAGATGCATTTCTGGACGCACCCTTTCTACACACATGTCAGTTCAAATTGCGAAGACACCCTTATTTTGTTAAAATTTAGCTAGGAGATGCATCTTTGTTTGAGTCCAATCTGCATCTCTGTAACAACCTTTACTTTTCTATATTTAGTGAGGTTTCCAAAGATGAATCTCAAAAATATCCTCAATTAGTTCAAACTAGAAACAACCATAGACAATGGCAAAATGTTGGAAAAACAACATAAATTAACATCAAAATACTCAAAATTACATAGATAATGGTTAACATAATTTTAATATTACGTTTCCTTACAAACGGGCGGTTCAGAACGTTACAACATCCTTAGAATATATTTGATTGATATTTCAATCCTCGCATCCACTTCTATCGAATCCTTTATTGAGTAACACTAAAATGTACTCGGCATAATTGTAACGCCCTGAATTTTGATCCAAGACATTACTTTAAAATATCACCTTAGTAGCATGTGGCCATTTTTTAAATGAGATAATCATTCATGATACATTTTAAAAATCATAACTAAACAAAACTATTAAAATAAACTATTTACGGTATTACAAATCCTCTTCTAAAGTTTTGAAAATAAAATAATCTTCCTTACAAATAAAATTACAAAGTTCACAACCCTTTATTGAATTTCCCAATTGCGCGTAATATTTTATCCTTGTAGCTTCACATCTTGAACTCATTAGTACCAAATATTTTATTTGTAAGGAGTCAATCTTCAATCATCCATATCAAATCAAACAAAACACATAGTACGGTATTACAAAACAAATCATACAAAACATAAAAACTTAAGAGAAATCAAATGTTATGCATGCTCTTAGCACTATATGATTTGGATATAATCAACCCACCACTAAGGCATCACAAAGAATTCATCCCATATCAACGGGAAAAAAAACTGCCACTAAGGCACCACACATAAATGCATATACCACGCCATGCCATGATGATAAAATGCAAACATACCTCTAAGACAACCCGCCACACATGCAAAATATGCATATTCCATGAATTGCATATACCTTTCACAAATTCAAATGTAGTCGATTTCAATCTTTTTAATATACTTTTAACCAACACAAAGTCATAAGGTTCACATTGCGACTACACATAATAATTACAAATCACAAAAACACAAAGTTTCATCCATATCACCTCAACACAATTAATCTAATTCACATCACGACCACACATAATAATAACAATATACAAACAACGCGGTGTTTCATTCACATCACATCAACACACTAAAAAATACAATATGTAAAACTAATATTCATATTTTTAAATTATCGGATAACTATATTTCAATTATCTTTTCTCTTAAAAAATTATGCATTGTATCATTTTATTCTATAATATCTACCTTAGACGTTTTTCTTCACAGCCGCATTTAAAGATTACCACGAGCAATATCCTATCTTTATTATGCTTCCACATATTGATTCGATTCAACGTGCAAAATTTCCTCTTTCTTGACTCCGCATCCTCTAATTGTTTCATTTTTGATCACTTGCGTTCACCCGATTATTTTGGCATTGGTTTCGCACAAGTCCGAGTTACGGTGAATAAGATATGACCAAAACATCCTCGTTAATCGAATTGAAGAGACGATGTTTTAAACAATGTAAAAAAAAAGGCTGAAAAAATGAAATGTACATGAAAATCTAACAAATTAATGGATATAAAGGACATACTATCTATTTTATAGAAACAATGCCCTTTTTTCTTTTCAGTATATTATTATTAAATAAATCACTTTTCTTAATTTTTATTAAAATAAATTTAACATGACTCAAGATAAAAATATATATTGATTTATCATAAATACATATTTATTTATTTATTTTATTTATTTATTTATTTTAACTATAATTAAAATATTATTTCTTAAAATAATCACAATAAAATATTATAATACTTATAAATTTTTTAAAGTAATAAAATAAAAAATATTAAAATGGTACTTAATATAATTTAAATTCAATAAACATATATAAAATTATTATAACATATTGAGTACACAATTAATTAAGTTTAATCATAAAGTTCCTAATTTATTAAGATAATTATTCATAAATAAATAATTAAAATATGATACTATATATAAGCTATTAACATATCAATTTATACATAAAATGAAATAAACGTTGAATAAATATAAAACTTACTAAAAAATAAATTTATTGTATATAAAAATATCGAGGTATTATATTCTTACCCTCTTAAAATAGTTTCGTCCTCGAAACTAGAAGGTTGTGACAGATCAAGAAAACATCTATAATAACATCTTAAATAAATCTATTCATATTTTTATTTAATTTCATAGTTGAATAATATTTTAATTTTTTTTAAGTAAAAAATCATTTAAACCAAAAATTCAAGTTTATAAAAAACATATAAAAAGAATTGGACATTGTAATACCCCGTAAATCCTGTTACTCTGGATAATATTAGTTGTGATCGACTGAGTCCCAGTGTACTCTGAGAAATTATCTGCAGAGATAATTAGGGTAATTGTTGAACTTAGAGTACATCCAATTAATATTATCTGACTCTGAGATATTTAAATATTTGGACTTTAGAGACTTTTTGGACAATTAGTAGTGTTGATAATTGATGATGTTTACTATATCATTTCCTTTTCCACTCATTTTCCTCTTTAGAAGCAAAGAGAGGAAAAGATAGAAAGAAGTGGAGAGAAAGAAAAGAGAAGGAAAGGAAGAGAAAAATAGGAAAGCTCAAGATCAAGAACATCATCACATATTCATCCAATCATCTTCAAATCTTTACCATCTTCATCTGTTCAAGGTGGGTTCTAGATAGATGCTTTTTGTTTAGATTTTTCTTGGATTCTAAGACTTAGGTTAGAGTTGTAAGAGAATTGGACTAATTGCAAAATCTTGAAAATTAACGGTTGAAATGTGTTATAAACTGAGTAGTATGAGTTATGTGAGTGTAGAATCGTTTATGTTTGATTGTGGGATGTTTGGATATGTTTTGGTGGGGTTTTGGAACCATGGGAGATCAGCTGTTACGCTGATGAACTTTCTGCATTTCCCAGATTCGCACTGCAAATCCCCCAGCGAAGGGGGAAATCGTGCACTCGCTGGCAGCTCGCACTGCGAATGCGAAGGCGAGCATTCTCTAGTGGTTCGCACTGCAAACCTTACGTTGTTTTTGCTACTGCCTTAGTTCGCTAGAGTTCGCACTGCGAATGGGGCAGCGAACAAGTGTTGGCTAGGCGTTCGTTGGACACTTCGTACTGCGAATGAAGTAGCGAGCATTCGCTGGCTTATTCGCAATGCGAACATAGCAGAACATCCATATTGTTTCTTGCATAACTTTTGACTCGTGTATCCGTTTTGCGTATTCTTGGTGTTGTTGTGAAGCTAAGAACATATTCTAGCTGATGGTAGTGAGAAATGTCTGTTTATTGCCCGATTAAATGAATCGGGGGGAACCGTAAATTGGTATAATTGTGGTATGTTGAATTTTGGTATTCCATTATGTGATTGATGCTTACATGCCTATGTTATTATTGTTAAACATGTTGGAATAGGTATGCATGTTAAAAAATATGAGTAGGTAGAGTGAGGAACATTACCGTAAATGATGTCGAAAGTGTGTAAATGACATGGTGACAACGCTCGTGCAAAAGAGGCTGAGGCGTGTGTCTAGTAATCATAACCGATTGATCTTGCGGTGTAGTTTCATGAGACTCGAGCACCTCCTTTGAAACGTATGCACAATTACTTGGCAGGTTTGATTCTCGCGTATAGTACGATTGGAGCCTACGGGTAAAGATACTTGTGACGGTGTACGGGCCATGTGAAGTGACGGATCACGGAGTATGGGCCGATGATCCCGAATCCAATTTGTATGCCAAGTAAATACGAGGATCCATGACTCGGGTCGTCTTCTAGACGTAGAAGCAGACGGGAACAGGGGATGCCTTGGTACGGTTATTGATTAGCGAAATCCTTGAGTTAACAGGCTCAGGATTTACTTTGGTACTATTGTGAGTTAACAGGCTCACAAGCATGAATGCTTATATGACGTATGTGTACTCAAGGTCTTTTCCCTTCCCTTTTGACTTGAGTTAGGATGTTAGAACCTTGTAAAGCCGAGAGGACTATAAGATAGCAAACTCACTGAGATTTGATGTATCTCACCCCACTGTTGTTGTTTACATCACAGGTTCTGCAGGGTTGGCGAAGGGTAAGGACAAGGTTATTTGACTTTCCTTACGGATCGTAGATTTTGGTTGGCAAGGCTTCCATTGTGATGATTTTTGAGATCATTATTTGATCTAGTTCTTAGTATTTGTCTTTGGAAAATCTTGTAGATATACTATGCCGTAGTATTTTGTATTTAGTCTTTTTGGGCGTGCTTATGTATAATGTGTTTACTAGGAACTTATTGTATATTTCAGTACCAAACGTATTATTCACGTATAATATATGATTTGATGTATGTATGTATATGTGGGAGTTAAAGTTGGTATCAGAGCAGGTCGTATCCTCGACCTAGTCATGAAATAGTATAAGTGTTTCTTTCCGTTTCACATGCGTTGTGTCGCCATTGGTCTTACGTGTTATATTTATGGTATTGAGCCTGGTCAACTTAATCCTATCTGTATGACATTTAGGAACATGGCCGACCGACGCAGAAACAACCGTGGTAGACCGAGAACTACTCCAGCAGGGACAAACCCGCCAGGGGACGAAGGCAATGCCCCTCTGTATTAATTCATGCAGCAGATGTAGCAACAGCAGAATCAGTTTGTGCAACAAATAGTACAACAAATGGCTGGTGGTGTGCATCCTCCAGTGGTTGTTCAGAAAGCTGCAGGGGGAACCTTTAGGGGTTTCATTCGTATGAATCCTCCAGAGTTTCTGGGAGGGTTAGATCCAGTAAAAGCTCATGAATGGATATCCGGTATGGAGCAGATTTTCTTGATCGTCCAGTGTAGTGAAGGAAATAAGGTTGTCTTCGCTTCTCACTTGTTAAAGGGTTATGCTATGAGATGGTGGGAAAACGCTTCAGCCTTGATGACAATTCAAGAGGTACCGAAAGTGTGGGAACAATTTAAGATAACATTCATGGAGAAGTATTTTCCAAGTTCCTTAAGGTCTCAAAAAGAATTTGAATTTCAGTAGTTGAGACAAGGTAACTTGACTGTGGCTTCTTATGCAGAAAAGTTTGAGGTTATGGCTGCTTATTCTAGGCAAGCCATGTATGCTCCTGATGAAAAGTGGAAGATTAATCAGTTTCTGTTTGGTTTAAGGGCTGAAATTTCACATAGTGTGTCTCAGAGAGAATTTACCAGCTATGCTGAATTGTTACGACAGTGTTATGTGGCGGAGCATAGTTTAAAGAAGGTGCAAGCGGAAGGAGAGTTAAGTAGGGTGAATCAAGGTGATCGTGGGCGATCGAATCAATAATTTAGACCAAGATAACAATCTTTCAAAGGGAAACAAGTTCAGAGTTCCAGGACTAGTGTGCCTCCGGTATGCCGTACTTGTGGTAAGAATCATTTTGGTAGGTGCAATTGGGAAGGATTAAGGTGTTATCAGTGTAATAAGGTGGGCCATTTATCGAGGGATTGTCCTCAGAGGAGGAATCAGACACAAGAAAAGAATATCGGGCAAGTGTATACCTTGGATGCAAGGAAAACAAAGGGTGACAACTCTTTGATTGCTGGTACGTGTTTTGTGAATGGAAATCCTTGCTTTGTTTTATTTGATTGTGGAGCTACACACTCTTTTGTATCGATGCAATGTGTAAAGCGGCTTGGGTTACAAGCGGTTCCGTTGTCTCCACCCATAGTGGTTACACTGCCATGGATGAGATTGTCAAAACACCGTTGATGTGTGAAAATTGCATTTTATTTGTGGATGGAAGAGTTTTCCAGATTGATTTGATTTGCTTACCGCTTAAGAAAGTGGATGTTGTTCTGGGAATGGATTGGCTTTCAGCTAATTCAGTTTTTATCGGTTGTGAGGAGAAGTTAATCATTATTCCATCTGCTGAAGCTACTCCGAAGGATGTGTTAACTACTATTTTAGAAGGTACGGTTGGAATGATTAATTTCTTGTTTGAGGAGGAAAAATCTGTTCTTTTTATTCTTACTAAGGAGGAGGGTAGTAACCGTCAAGTTGTGAGTATTCCGGTAGTTTGTGACTTTCCTGAAGTCTTCCCCGAGGATATCACTTCTCTTCCCCAGGAACGGGAAGTGGAATTCTCTATTGACCTGATACCGGGAACGGATCCAATATCCGTTTCTCTGTATCGGATGGCACGACTTGAATTAAGAGAATTGAAGGATCAATTGGAAGAGTTGTTGGCTAAGCATTTTGTTCGACCAAGTGTTTCGCCCTGGGGAGCTCTAATGTTGTTGGTAAAGAAAAAGGATGGTGGAATGAGATTGTGTATTGATTACCGTCAGTTGAATAAGGTCACCATCAAGAACAAATACCCATTACCAAGGATAGACGATCTATTAGACCAGTTGAAAGGAGCCTGTGTGTTCTCGAAGATTGATTTACGGTCGGGTTATCATCAGATTTGGGTGAAGAGTTCAGATGTACCAAAGACTGCGTTTAGAACCCGTTATGGTCATTATGAATTTTTGGTGATGCCTTTCGGTGTGACGAATGCTCCGACAGTTTTCATGGATTATATGAATCGGATATTTGAACCCTACTTGGACCAATTTGTGGTGATTTTCATTAATGACATTCTTATCTATTCCCGTGACCCTCAAGAGCACGGTGAACACCTAAGAACCATTTTATCCCTTTTGTAAGAGAGACAACTTTTTGCTAAGTTAAGTAAGTGTGAGTTCTAGATGTCGGAGGTTAATTTTCTTGGACATGTCATATCTCAGGGAGGTGTAGCGGTTGACCCATCAAAAGTGGAAGCAGTGATAAATTGGGAGAGACCGAAGAATGTGTCTGAAGTTAGAAGCTTTTTAGGACTAGCAGGTTATTATAGAAGGTTTATTAAAGGCTTTTCCCAACTGGCTTTACCGATGATGAGACTTACTCGGAAGGATCATTCGTATGAATGGGATTCGGCTTGTGAGCAAAGTTTTATGAGTTTGAAAGAGAGATTGACAACCGCTCTTGTGTTGATTATTCCTGATCCTAGCAAGTCGTATGAGGTATATTGTGATGCCTCGAAGATGGGATTAGGAGGTGTGTTAATGCAAGATGGACATGTAGTGGCTTATGCTTCTAGACAGTTGAAAGTTCATGAAGAGAATTACCCAACGCATGATTTAGAATTGGCGGCGGTTGTATTTACCTTGAAGGTGTGGCGTCACTATTTGTATGGTGTGCATTTTGAGATGTTTAGTGACCACAAGAGCTTACAGTACCTCTTTAATCAGAAGGAGTAGAACATGCATCAACAGAGGTGGATGGAATATTTGAAAGATTATGACTTGGAACTAAGATACCATCCTGGTAAAGCGAATAAGGTGGCGGATGCTTTAAGTAGGAAAGTGTTGCACATTGCCGACTTGATGATGTTAGAGTATGACCTAATGGAAAAGTTTAGAGATCTAAATCTTCAATTCAATTGGACTCCTAATTGTGTGATTATGGGAAATTTGAATATCACTTCTACTCTTCGGGAAGAAATTCAACAAGAGCAAGGGTTAGATGAGAAGTTGCAAGAAGTGTTATTGCAGCCGGGTTTTGTGCGAGCTACCGACAGAGTCATTGTATTTAACCAAAGGATTTGTGTTTCGGATAGCACAGAGTTAAAAAGGAGGATTTTAGATGAAGCGCATAAGGGTGATTTTACTATACATCCGGGATCTTCAAAGATGTACCAAGATCTAAGGAGGGACTATTGGTGGTCCGGGATGAAAAGAGATATTGCGGTGTATGTGTCGGAATGTGCGGTGTGTCAACAAGTGAAGATCGAGCACCAAAGACCGGGTGGCTTGTTGCAACCTTTAGAAATTCCGGTGTGGAAATGGGATAGTATTTCGATGGACTTCGCGGTGGGTTTACCCCGTGCGCAAGGCGGTTATGATTTGATTTGGGTAATAGTAGATTGGTTAACGAAGTCTGCTCATTTCTTGGCCGTAAAGACTACTTATAAGGCGAGTCATCTCGTAAGGTTGTTCATTTCGGAGATAGTGAGGTTGCATGGTATTCCTACTACTATCGTTTCGGATAGAGATCCAAAGTTCACTTTGATATTTTGGAGAGCTTTTCAACGAGCGATGGGGACGAAGTTGTGTTTGAGTACTTTGAATCACCCACAGACGGATGGTCAGACGGAACGGACAATACAAACCATGGAAGTATTGGTATGGCACCTTATGAGGCATTGTATGGAAGGAAGTGTAGGACACCATTGTGTTGGGCAGAGGTTGGTGAAGATAGGTTGTTGGGACCCGAGATTATTCGTGAATCTACAGAGAAGATTAGGGTGATCCGTGATAAAGTTAAGCAAGCACAGGATCGTCAGAAGAGTTATGCAGATAACCGAAGAAGACCTTTAGAATTTGAAGAAGGTGATCACGTATTTCTGAAGGTTACTCCGAGATTAAGGTTGAAAGGACCATTTAAATCGCGGAAGTTAAGTCCGAGATATGTGGGACCATATCAGATTTTGGAAAGAATTGGTGAAGTAGCTTATAGATTAGCCTTACCGCATTCTCTGTCTGAGATGCACGACGTTTTTCATGTGTCTCAGCTTTGAAAATTTGTCCCAGATCCTCTTCAGCCAAGTTTACCAGATACAATAGAGATAGAAGCAGATTTGACCTTTGAGCCTCAACCAAGTCGTATCACCGGAAGAGAAACTAAAGTGTTAAGGAATAAAGAGATTCCTCTTGTTAAGGTCCAGTGGGATGAAATGCATCCGGGTGATGCAACTTGGGAATTGGAATCAGAGATGCGGGAGGTTTATCCTCATCTTTTCAGGTAATTGTTTTAAATTCGTGGGCGAATTTCTGTTTAAGGGGGGAGGATGTAATACCCCGTAAATCCTGTTACTCTAGATAATATTAGTTGTGATCGACTGAGTCCTAGTGTACTCTGAGAAATTATATGCAGAGATAATTAGGGTAACTGTTGAACTTAGAGTAAATCCAATTAATATTATCTGACTCTGGGATATTTAAATATTTGGACTTTAGAGACTTTTTGGACAATTAGTAGTGTTCATAATTGATGATGTTTACTATATCATTTCCTTTTCCACTCATTTTCCTCTTTAGAAGCAAAGGGAGGAAAAGATGGAAAGAAGTGGAGAGAAAGAAAAAAGAAGGAAAGGAAGAGAAAAAGAGGAAAGCTCAAGATCAAGAACATCATCACATCTTCATCCAATCATCTTCAAATCTTCACCATCTTCATCTGTTCAAGGTGGGTTCTAGATAGATGCTTTTTGTTTAGATTTTTCTTGGATTCTAAGACTTAGGTTAGAGTTGTAAGAGAATTGGACTAATTGCAAAATCTTGAAAATTAACGGTTGAAATGTGTTATAAACTGAGTAGTATGAGTTATGTGAGTGTAGAATCATTTATGTTTGATTGTGGAATGTTTGGATATGTTTTGGTGGGGTTTTGGAACCATGGGAGATCAGCTGTTACGCTGATGAACTTTCTGCATTTCCCAGATTCGCACTACGAATCCCCCAGCGAAGGGGGAAATCGTGCACTCGCTGGCAGCTCGCACTACGAATGCGAAGGCGAGCATTCGCTAGTGGTTCGCACTGCGAACCTTACGTTGTTTTTGCTACTGCCTTGGTTCGCTAGAGTTCGCACTGCGAATGGGGCAGCGAACAAGTGTTGGCTAGGCGTTCGCTGGACACTTCGCACTGCGAATGAAGTAGCGAGCATTCGCTGGCTTATTCGCAATGCGAACATAGCAGAACATCCATATTGTTTCTTGCATAACTTTTGACTCGTGTATCCGTTTTGCGTATTCTTGGTGTTGTTGTGAAGCTAAGAACATATTCTAGCTGATGGTAGTGAGAAATGTCTGTTTATTGCCCGATTAAATGAATCGGGGGGAACCGTAAATTGGTATAATTGTGGTATGTTGAATTTTGGTATTCCATTATGTGATTGATGCTTACATGCCTATGTTATTATTGTTAAACATGTTGGAATAGGTATGCATGTTAAAAAATATGAGTAGGTAGAGTGAGGAACATTACCGTAAATGATGTCGAAAGTGTGTAAATGACATGGTGACAACGCTCGTGCAAAAGAGGCTGAGGCGTGTGTCTAGTAATCATAACCGATTGATCTTGCGGTGTAGTTTCATGAGACTCGAGCACCTCCTCTGAAACGTATGCACAATTACTTGGCAGGTTTGATTCCCGCGTATAGTACGATTGGAGCCTACGGGTAAAGATACTTGTGACGGTGTACGGGCCATGTGAAGTGACGGATCATGGAGTATGGGCCGATGATCCCGAATCCAATTCGTATGCCAAGTAAATACGAGGATCCATGACTCGGGTCGTCTTCTAGACGTAGAAGCAGACGGGAACAGGGGATGCCTTGGTACGGTTATTGATTAGCGAAATCCTTGAGTTAACAGGCTCAGGATTTACTTTGGTACTATTGTGAGTTAACAGGCTCACAAGCATGAATGCTTATATGGCGTATGTGTACTCAAGGTCTTTTCTCTTCCCTTTTGACTTGAGTTAGGATGTTAGAACCTTGTAAAGCCGAGAGGACTATAAGATAGCAAACTCACTAAGATTTGATGTATCTCACCCCACTGTTGTTGTTTACATCACAGGTTCTGCAGGGTTGGCGAAGGGTAAGGACAAGGTTATTTGACTTTCCTTACGGATCGTAGATTTTGGTTGGCAAGGCTTCCGTTGTGAAGATTTTTGAGATCATTATTTGATCTAGTTCTTAGTATTTGTCTTTGGAAAATCTTGTAGATATACTATACCGTAGTATTTTATATTTAGTCTTTTTGGGCGTGCATATGTATAATGTGTTTACTAGGAACTTATTGTATATTTTAGTACCAAACGTATTATTCACGTATAATATATGATTTGATGTATGTATGTATATGTGGGCGTTACAGACATCATGCTTCCTCTGCGCACTCTGATCTCAAATGAATACGTCGTTAAAATTATAATTCAAGTAAATTTATTTTTATTTAAATCTATTAAAATCAAGAGTAACCAAAATTATCGAATAATTTACAACAATAAAATATTTTAATATCAAGTTTATATAAAATATTCAATATAGAATAAAATATTTTGCAAAAATAAATTATCACACCAAAAAAAAAAAGATTTTGTTTTTACAAAATCATGGTATAATAAAACATAGAGAGAATGTATTTTGGAAAACAATTATAATATCACTTAAAACATGAATATTCATGGTATATAATAAATAAGGAGGAGTTTTAAAATAAAATAAAAGTTAATAGTTAAATCATATTGTCAGTCGCCTACTCATATGCTTAGGATGTCCAATTAAATTCGCATGCTCCAAGAGTTGGTGTGGTTAATCAATTGCACTCATTATAATCTCGCCTAATATCAACAAGATATTGGGGTGAATCAGTTCCTTATTTTGTCAACAGTTAGCCATCAATCACAATGATGATATAGACCATCATAATTCAACAATCATAATGTTTGCTACAACTTGCACTCAGTGTCCACTAAGTTTTTCGTTAGCTTTTAACAAATTTGGTTCACACTCCCCACGGATTAACACGACTTATTACAAATAATGTAAAGATTTCACTTACTTATGCATAAAGCACACACCACACATCGAGGACGAATGTCGAGTTATCCATATCTTATAACCTAGTTAAGTTAGAAAAGATTTTACAATCTTGTTTTAACTCTAGGTGTTCCAAAAGTAACATTTGACCGCAATTAATCATATATTAAAAATCAGTAGATCAAGAAGTAAAACAATATGACAACAAATAGGATGCAAGGTAGGTAGAATGCATGCATTCATACCTCATTTCATATTTCTAACTCTTTTCTTTAAACACATTTAAATGACATAAATCACAATACTCAATTACACCATATCATAATACTTTCACTTTCTTTCAATCAATCCATACGAAATTTAACTTAATATAAAACAAAATTATTTTAATTATCTTAACTACATAAAAATTGTTTCATCATTTTTTCCTATAAATTTATTTAGTAACAACATCATTAAACTATAAAGAATTTCAGCGCATTGATAACAAAAATGAAAATAAAAAACCCATTTGAAGATAAAGTCGTAATAAATTTAATAAAACCAAATTCATGACAAAAACAACATACATAATGATAAGTGCAAATTGTAGCTATTTGTGTATATATGTTTTGTTGCACTTATCGTTGCTTTTTGTTAAATATCATACAAATAAACCCTGTTTTGTTTATAAATGCGTATAGTTTACATTTTAGTGTATATATTGCGATTCGTGTAAATATCATTGAGTTTAATTGATTTTATCTCATTTTTGTAGGTATTTAAGCAGTGGGATTTTGCCATTGTTGTATAGAGCATTGAATAAGCTTTCCAACGCTTCGAACCGGGCGAAAAACAGAATTACGGTTCAAAAGTTATGAAGAAAACAAGCTTTGGATTTTCAAGCATGCTTGAAGCGCGCTAAGCGTGCTCCAAGCCCCCGGAAGGAGCAAATTCCAGAAAGTAGCGCGCTAAGCGTGCTCCAAGCCCGCTGAGCGCGCTTTTAAGGCGGTTTAACTTTAAAAAGAGTGCGCTGAGAGCGGTCTGCGACAATGACAGCAATAAATATGGGTAAAAACACATTTTTAGGGATGGTTTTGGGTATTTTTTGCTCCCAACTCCATCAAACTTCATTTTTCTTGTAGATTAGCTTAGAAAACATCATTGGAGCTTGCATTTGGATGATCTGGAGTCGAATCTCTCGTCGATTAGTGTTGACAAACCAAGAAATGTTTGGTTCCTCTTCTCTCTTCTCTTTGTAATTTCTTTTGTTGGGTTTGTATATGTTTTTACTTTGATCTTATATATATTTGTTGATCATGGTGTTGTATAAAATCCGCTTTACAAATCTCTATTGGTGATTGTTCTTGATTTTTTCTTAAATGCGCGGGGTTTGGGTCGTGTTAGAGATAAACGTCACAAACTTCGATTAAGGATAATTATCTGTTAGTTTCTGGATGCTAGAGATAGATTGAGGGCTAACAATCCGTATGGGTGTCGGAACTTAAATGCCTTTCGTGTCTCGAGGCTTCGTGCACGAGAGTGACGAAGAGAGTGATACGGTTGTTTCTCAGCTCGGTGTGTCAGAGATGAATTCTAATGGGAGCGATACCGGGTGATGTTGAGGAGTATTATAGGTTGAGTGTAACTGGTCGATAAGTTTAAGTCTGTGACGAGTGGAATATATACATGCTTGATAAGTCTTTTCTCTCTGATAAATGAATTTTCTTATGTTCTTATTTACTTTTCTGCATTTACGCTTTAAACCATTTAAAACCAAACTCATTAACAATAAAATTGTCGAACGGCAGTTCAGTAGCACCGATCTCTGTGGACACGATAATTCCCGGAAAAATACTTCCAAATCTTTTTGCTTGCTTGCCGCTATTCCGCAACCAACAAAATGGCGCCGTTGCCGGGGATTGGTGTTTTTATTGGATCGCATTGCGATAGTGTCTTTGTTTTTTAGTTTTGTAGATATCGTATATATTGTCTATTTTCACTTGTTTATATTGATACTTGTATATGTTTACCATATTTGTGAATTTTACATGTTTTGCATAATTGTAAATATAGTGTATATGTTTGTTTCTCTTCACGTTTGCTAAGTGTTTGGTTAGGTTTCGTCGTCGGTGAGCACTAACCGTGTAAAGAGGCAACTTGGAGAAGTGTGTATAAATAAAAGGCGCCGAGCTTACGACGTAAAATAAGCGTGTTCTATCATTTTTTGTTCCGTTATTACTTTTTCATTATAGCGTAGGTAGTGTGGTGAACATTTATTAAACAAGTTGTACTCGGATTGTTCGTAAAATTCTCAAATCTTCACTTTAAAACTTGTTTAATTCATTTTCACCCTGTTTTTCTGGACCAATTTTTGTATATGAGATTGTGTAGGTGTTAAGTGGAGGCCTACACCAGAACCTTGTTGTTGTACTGGTTTTTCTGGTTCTGGTGTAGCGCGCTCAGCGCGGTCTGCTGTGCCGAGCCAGTGAATTCTTTTAATTGTTCACTTGGTTCCCCCTTCTTCCCACTTCCACCAAGGCCTTATATATTAGTAATTATTAGTAAATTTTCTAATTCTTTTGTTGATTGTTTGGACTCAAATTTTTGCCCCATTGCTTGAAGTCGCATTCGGTGTTTGTCCATTTTTTATCATTTCAACTTGCGAATGCTTGGTAATGATAGTGTTTAAAGTTTTGTACACGTTCAAGGTATGTGTTTATCGCTTTCTTGACTTTAGCATATTCATGATACTTAGGCTTTTTACAACTTATATGCCATTCATTCTTTTATATACTTATTCGTATGTGAATCACTTTAGTTCCTACCCTTTTTGTGAGGAAGCCTTCCATTGTTATATGCTCGGAGTACCGACAATTTTGTTTTACTGGATTTTATTATGTTGAATCTTTTGTTTGTATTGCTTATATGAATGCATGAAAAGGATCAAGGCATTTTTTCATTTTGAGCACAACCACCTTAGCCAAATAGTCAATTCACCTTGTGAGTGTGTGATCGTTTGTAAACCCTTTGAGCCTTTGGTCATTACGATGTTGTTTGAGTTTGATTCTTGTCTATGAGTGTCAAATTCATTTTTTGTGTGGATCTTGATTTTTGTTTTTTCTTGAACCCTTAACTTTGTGTTGTTGTATGAATTTTTACCTTGCCTTAGAAAGTAGGGAGTATTCACATGATGATGTGGTTGAATTCAAGTTGGGGAGAGCAATGTTTTCTCACTTATGTTATTGGTTTCTATGAGGTTGAAAAAGAAAAGAAAAAAGAGAAAAACATGAAAAAGAAAAAAAGAAAGAAAAAAAAAAAGAAAATCCTTGAAAAAGGAAACAAAAAGAGTTTCAATAATTGTGCTAAATAAGTATTGTGTTTTGTGTAACACTTGGGATTTGAAAAAAGTTTGATTGAAATTTTGTGTTTGGATCTTTGTGAGTTGATCACTCCCTTAGGTTTAGGCAAGTTTTTGTTTCAATTACCTTTAGAAATTACCCCTTGTTTGTTTACCCGGCCACATTACAACCTTGAAAAGTCCTTGTGATTCTTGCCTTTGTATGTTCAATATGATTTTTGGATGGATGCATAATTTAGTCTTTTGTTTGCAAGATTGTTGTGTGAGTGAAAAATCCCTCATTTTATGTTTTTCATCTACCGATGATTGTTTTTGCTAGGTGTGATTCACATTTGAACTTGTGTTGTTTTAGAATGTTTGGCATGACTTTTGCATTTAGAATTTGTTTCGTGACTATGTTATCGTTGTAGTTTAGTGGTAAGTATTTACTTTATGTGTACCATTTTCGATTGAACCATTGCATTTGTTTTTGTTTATAAAAACTTGTTGTTGCATGATTTCTTGGATTTCGCTTTTGTTCCTTTAGTTGTTGGCTTTGTTTGAGGACAAACAATTATGTAAGTTAGGGAGAGTTGATAAGTGCAAATTGTAGCTATTTGTGTATATATGTTTTGTTGCACTTATCGTTGCTTTTTGTTAAATATCACACGAATAAATCCTGCTTTGTTTATAAATGCATATAGTTTACATTTTAGTGTATATATTGCGATTCGTGTAAATATCATTGAGTTTAATTGATTTTATCTCAATTTTGTAGGTATTTAAGTAGTGGGATTTTGCCATTGTTGTATAGAGCATTGAATAAGCTTTCCAACGCTTCGAACCGGGCAAAAAACGGAATTACGGTTCAAAAGTTATGAAGAAAACAAGCTTTGGATTTTCAACGCGCTCCAAACCCCTAGGAGGAGCAAATTCCAGCAGGTAGCGCGCTGAGCGCGCTCCAAGCCCGCTGAGTGCGCTTTTAAGGCGGTTTAACTATAAAAAGAGCGCGCTGAGCGCGGTCTGCGACAATGACAGCAATAAATATGGGTAAAAAACACATTTTTAGGGATGGTTTTGGGTTTTTTTTTGCTCCCAACTCCATCAAACTTCATTTTTCTTGTAGATTAGCTTAGAAAACATCATTGGAGCTTGCATTTGGATGATTCAGAGTCGAATCTCTAGTCAATTGGTGTTGACAAACCAATAAATGTTTGGTTCCTCTTCTCTCTTCTCTTTGTAATTTCTTTTGTTGGGTTTGTATATGTTTTTACTTTGATCTTATGTATATTTGTTGATCATGGTGTTGTATAAAATTCACTTTACAAATCTCTCTTGGTGATTGTTCTTGATGTTTGCTTAAATGCGCGGGGTTTGGGTCGTGTTAGAGATAAACGTCACAAACTTCGATTAAGGATAATTATCTGTTAGTTTCTGGATGCTAGAGATAGATTGAGGGCTAACAATCCGTATGGGTGTCGGAACTTAAATGCCTTCCGTGTCTCGAGGCTTCGTGCGCGAGAGTGACAAAGAGAGTGATACGGTTGTTTCTCAGCTCGGTGTGTCAGAGATGAACACTAATGGGAGCGATACCGGGTGATATTGAGGAGTATTGTAGGTTGAGTGTAACTGGTCGATAAGTTTAAGTCTGTGACGAGTGGAATATATACATGCTTGATAAGTCTTTTCTCTCTGATAAATGAATTTTCTTATGTTCTTATTTACTTTTCGGCATTCACGCTTTAAACCATTTAAAACCAAACTCATTAACAATTAAATTGTCGAACGGCAGTTCAGTAGCACCGATCTCTGTGGACACGATAATTCCCGGAAAAATACTTCCAAATCTTTTTGCTTGCTTGCCGCTATTCCGCAACCAACACATAACTAAAAACAACATCATATTCCGTCACAGATAACAGAAAAACAGAATATACATGAAATTATGTTTAGCTACAGACAACAACCAATTGACAAAATACTAAAAATTACCTTTAGTGACAAAACATATAATTCAGGACTTTTATTGACATACAACCTAAATGCAGACTTTACCAAAAGAAGACTTTTAGTGACTTAAAAAGAATTTTTAGTGACACACAGTAGTAAAACAATTTGTAATAATCAAACAAACACACAAAAAGAATCATTGTATTAACTTTACAAAACTACTTTATAAATGCAAATACCATCACAAAAAATCTCTAATGCAAAGGTTATGGTTATAATCTTTAATAAACCTTATTTCGTTAATTAGTATAACTAAGAGGTATTATATATCATTCAAATAACTTTTTTTATTAGATCAAATTATTTTTATTTTATTTTATGATACTTTAATTTGTAAAAAAAACACTCTTTAATTTACATGGAGTAAAAGTGACCCCAAAATTCCCAATAGTTATATCACTCATACACAATAAAATTTTATCGTACTTATTCATAGTATGAATTCAACACTAAAAACAGTCAAGTAATTTCCTAACTTATAATATACTACAAAAAAAAAATTATTTTCTACTAATAACATAAATACTAAACACCATTTTGAAAAACATGAGTCTAAATCTCGAAATGAATCGTAAAAGAAATCTTTCTCCACTTTAACAATAATGAAAATAATAATATCGCCCATCATAATAATCAATAAACCAAAATTGTAAATTCTATAAATCTTAAAACAAATAGACAATAAAGGACGATTATATATCTACAACCATTAAACATAAAATTAAGAACAAGGACAAATATCAAAAAAATATAAAACCAATGCATATTTTTAGTACAAATAACTTTCGATCACTCTAGTAATAAGGATACAAAATAGTAAGTCCAACAACAAGGAAATCAAAATATTCACACATGATTCAAAGCAAGCATCACATAAACTTGTCCCAACCCAAAAATATTTGTCAGAGGATTATTGTTCTGATATCATATTGTACCACCCTGAATTTTGATCCAGGACATTACTTAAAAATACCACATTAATAGTATGTGACCATTTTTTTAAGTGGCATAATCATCCGGGATACATTTAAAAATCATAACTAAATAAAAACTATTAAAATAAACTATTTATGACGATACAAATACTCATCTAAAGTTTTGATCATAAAATAATCTTTCTTACAAATAAAATTACAAAGTTCATAACCCTTTATTGAATTCTCCAATTGTGTACAATATTTTATCATTGTAGCTTCACTTCTTGAACTCATTAGTACCTTATATGTTATTTGTAAGGGTTCAATTTTCTATCATCCATATCAAATCAAACAAAACATATATTACGGTATTATAAAATAAATCATACAAAACATAACAACTTAAGAGAAATCAAATGTTATGCATGCTCTTAGCACTATATAATCTGAATATAATCATCTCACCACTAAGGTACCACTAAAAATTCATCCCATATCAGCGAGAGAAAAACCCGCCACTAAGGCACCACACATAAATGCATATGTCATGCCATACCATAATGATGATAAAATGCAAACATACCCTAAGGAAATCGTCCACACATGCAAAATATGCATATTCCATGAACTTCATGTACAATCTCATTAAAACGCATCATTTAAAATTTTATTTCGCATTGTAATTCATTTTCAAATGTAGTCAATTTCAATCTTTTTAATATACTTTTAACCAACATAAGTCATAAGGTTCACATTTTGACTACACATAATAATAAAAAATCACAAACAACACAAAGTTGTGTCCACATCACATCAGCCCAATTCATCTAATTCACATTGTGGCCACACATAATACTAACAAAACACAAACAACGCAATGTTCCATCCACATCACATTAGCACAATTCATCTAATTCACATCGTGGACACACATAATATTAAGAAAACACAAACAACACAATGTTTCACCCACATCACATCATCACACTCAAGAATGTAATATATAAAACTAGTATTCCTATTTTTAAATTATCAAATAACTATATTTCAATTATCTTTTCTCTTTAAAACAATTACGCATTATATCATTTTATTCTATAATATCTAACCATTAGTTTCGTTATAATCAGTATGGGGGAGTTCCCTTACCTTAGACGTTTTTCGCTATATTTATCATGCTTTTACATATTGATTCGAGTCCACATGCAAAATTTTCGCTCTCTTGACTTCTCATCCTCCGATTATTTTATTTTCGATCATTTATGAATAAATATTTAAAAATATAATATTAAAATACACTTAAAATGCCAATTTTGAAATTAGGTAAAAGAAAATTACTCCAAAACATAATTCAAACATGATGAAAATATCATTTACTTTCACCCCAATCGTTTTGGCGTTGGTTTCGCACATGTCCAAGTTACAGTGAAGAAGATACGACCAAAACATCATCATTAATCAAATTGGGGAGACACTATTTTTTCAACAAGATAAAAGAAGGCTGCAAAAATGAAATGGACATAAAAATCAAACATATTAATAGATAGGTATGACATACTAAAACTAAGGATAAAACAGAGAAACAATTTTACGTAGTTGAATGAGACCTGTACTAAACATCCTTCCTTATTGCAGGTTCCGTTTCCTTCTATGTGATTGTAGCATTCATTCATCCCTTTACTTAGAATGACACCTACCTATTTTAATGAAACAATGCCCATTTTTTCTCACTATATTATTATTAAATAAATCACTTTCCATAATTTACATTAAAAAAATTTTAACATGACTCAAGATAAAAAAAAATAATTTATCATAAATAGATATTTATTTATTTATTTTAACTATAATTAAAATATTATTTTTTTAAAATAATCACATTAAAAGCTATTAATTAACTTGAGAATCGGTGGACATAAAAATCTAACACATTAATAGATAGGTATGACATACTAAAACTTAGGATAAAACAGAGAAATAATTTTACGTAGTTGAATGAGACCTGTACTAAACATCCTTCCTTATTGCAGGTTCCATTTCCTTCTATGTGATTATAGCATTCTGTCATCCCTTTACTTAGAAATGACACCTACCTATGTTAATGAAACAATGCCCATTTTTTCTCACTATATTATTATTAAATAAATCACTTTCCTTAATTTATATTAAAAAGAATTTAACATTACTTAAGATAAAAAAAATTAATTTATCATAAATAGGTATTTATTTATTTATTTATTTTTATTAACTATAATTAAAATATTATTTCTTAAAAATAATCACATTAAAAGCTACTAAAAATAATCACATTTGATTTTTATCGCGGTGAGAATCGGATACCAAGCCATTAATTAACTTGAATCACAAATCATAATTCACCACCGAACTTTGATTTATCCAAAGGAAATGGTAAAGATCGAAAGCCCTAATTGCAATGCAAAGCAATGCAAGAGATCTAATGTTCGGGGGTTAGTTATACCTAGGGAAGGTGTTAGCATCCTAGATATCTATAGTACTCTACAGGAACCTCTTGTTTTAATGTGTTATCTGTTGGCTTGCTAAGGGAGATAAACTAAAGTAAAGACCTAGGGGTATATACACTAAGTATGCTTGCCAAGACATCGCATCTCGTGCATACGTATCTTGTCTAAAAAGAATCAGAGCATTCGTAGTTCCCCTCAATAAGGGTGAACAAGGTTTGTTGATTGGTTTAGGAGAAGAAACAAGTTGTCATCTTGAGGGAAAACTCAACTAAAACCACCACAAACATGTGGAAGATGGATATTGCTTCACATTAAGAGAAGGGCTCTGACTCGGATATCAAATTGATGAGTATGCCACATATCTCTCTTAAGTGGAAAAGAATCTACAATTTTCTCAACTATGTCATGGGGTAGGAGATTTACATCTCAACTAGGGATGACTCATGTCTAATTCTCTCATGGGAGAAAAATGGGAGACTAGTTATAAGTTGTCTAAGGTTGAACATCCTAAAGGAAACTATTCTAAAAGAAACTATCATAAGGGGAATTATCTTAAGGGAAACTATCCTAAAAGAGACTATCCTACAGAAAATGTCTCAAGAGCACCAAGCTAAGAAAATGAGAAGTCTAAACTATCTTAGAAAATGACTTAAAAGTCAACAAGGTAACTTTCCTTTAGAAGAAGGAACAACTACTTGTAAGAACAAGTGTTGGGAAACGGGTGTCTCAGAGTGAAGATGCATAAGAGTCAATGGACCAAAGCCAAAGATCAAAAAAGATGGCATATCATGAGAGGAAGCAAGTATATCACACCATGTCCAACATGTAAAAATGTTCATGAATGAAACCAAACAAGCACCAAAACATCAAGCAAACTTGCTACAAGTTTCAACAATCAAAGGTAAATGAAAGAAAGAATTCAACAAGGAACTTATTACTCATAAACCAAGAGGGAAATATCATCAACATCTCATGAATCTCATATTCAACACCAACATGTCAAGATAAACATCAATATGGATCACATTTAGGCATGAGCAAGATTGTATGCAAATGGCAAGCCAAAACATCATGGAATGGTTCAAACAAAACAAATCGTGCATAAATGATCAAATGGACAAACAAGTGCACCTTTGAACCATGAAGTCATAAATGAAACATGCTTTTTAAACCATGAACAAACACATACTCAAACCAAAAATACACCTCAAGGAGTGTTCCCAAGAAACTAGGTCAAAGTTAGCACAAATCATGAATAAACAATGATCACATTAGCATGGTGTTCAAAAATAGAAAACTGAATGAACAAATCTCAAACTAGAACTCAAACACATGCTTAGACATTCAAATATGTGTGTGTGAAAGGTTGTCAAAAGAAAATCATAAGAACTATCCCAAAACTATTCCTCAAGGTGAGACACAAAAGGGATCGAGTACAAATCGAGGGTCATTAATAAGTATATAGAAATCATGGCAAACAAACTCATTCAAGGCCATCAATCACACCACAAACAACCTTAATGTGTGTATCAAAAAACTCTTAAAAAACCAGCACAAGAAACAAACAAAAGGGGCCTCAACCAAAAGCAAGAGTTTACACTAGGTTAAAAAGGATACTTCACACCATAAAATACAAATAAAATATTAAAATAAATTAAAAATAAAAATAAAAAATGTGAAAAATAAAATAAGACATCAAAGTTTCTAGAAAATATTTTTGTGAGATTTTATGATATTTGGAACTATTTAAAATAAATTAAAACAAAACATGGAAAAGAAAATAAAATAAATAAAGGTAGAGTGAGACAGGGGGTGTTGTAGTAATCTGGCCAAAAGAAGGATTTAGGTTGAAGCGCAACTGGGATCAGAAAATAAGGGTGCAAGTAGTAACACGCAAGGCCCAGGGTCCATTAATCAAACAAAATCAGAAGAAAAAAAAAAGAACAAAACATGACACACAACCCTTTCATTAAATGAGGCGGCGCTTAGTCAGCACCACCTAGCCAGCCACGCAGGAAAGTCAAGAATTCAAACCCTGGCCACGTAAACAAAACCCTAGACGCCGGAGTAAAGCTCCAGTTGTCTTCTCTGGGCAACCCGCCCAATTTGTAACCCCATATCTCAATGAAACACACAAAACTTGGCACCTTCTTCAAAGATTTTCCATGTTGAGTCCAAATATGCACTCAAAAACAAAAAATAACCACTTTATCACAAAGAAAACATGCCATGAAAATCATACACTCAAAACTGAAGTTATTTTAACTGAAACAAGCAGCACGCAGACATGATTCATTATGTCATAGAACTCCAAATATGTCAAAAACAAGTGGAAATCACGTAAGGCATGTGAGAAACAAAGTGAGGAAACTTTACCAATCGGAGGAATCTACCTGCTACTTTCCTTTGCTTAAAATGCTCACCAAACGCCTTCCATCTATTCTAAGACCCTTGAGGATGATAGCAGAGGCAGTTAAATGAAACACAAACTTCCCAGAAGTGAGATTCAAAGAGAGAGAGTTTTTTAGTAAAAGGGAAAGTTTCAAGGTTGGCTGCTCATAATGATCCCCCTCCTCTAGGGTTTCACTAGTTAGCTTTTATATGAGTGTCGCTCCCGAGGATTTGCATCCATGATATCAACGCGAAAGTGGCGCGGAAAAAAGAGTCACCAACAATTTGTATTTAACCCAAGAGAGGGAAAGGAAACACTGCGTAAACCTGAGGGAAAGGAAAAGGGTAAGGGAGTCGGTTACGCAAAGGGAAGGTGTTAGCACCCCACGCGTCCATCGTACTCGACGGGATCCACGTTTGTTGTCTCGATCAAAGTATGTCGTCATCTGGAGCTCCACTACTACTGGAAACGAGAAGGAACGAGAACGGAGGAGAACGAAGAAACGGGAGAGAAAAGAAAAAGAAGTGACTCGATAGGACATCGCTCGTCCAATACCTACGTATTCCCTCGTGCAATGGGAAAGTCAGAGTCAACATAGTTCGGACACGAACTAGGGGGGAGGTTGCTCGCCAAGACATCGTCATCTTATGCCTACGTATCCTTAATCAGACTAGAGAGAGGAAATCAGAGCAGTCACAGTTCGACCTAACGAGGTCGGTTAGTGTTTTTTACGAGCGACATTAGATTCGCGTCCGGCAGTTAGGGTCGATGCCTGTTTGCGACGAGACGGAAAATGATGTGCCCTTTTCTGAAAATGATCCGAAGTTGAAGAATCTCGAAGGATGAAAAGGTTTGAATTTGTTTTTGTGATTTTTAGACAGAAGTGGATTGAGTTAGTTCGTAACTTACATTGCACTAAAGTCTACCATGCGGGAACGAGTGAATCGCATGGTCGTCCCCAAATGGGACGTATGCTAAACACTCTAGAAGAGGAGGGGAGACCCTTCGTTCTTCATTTCCTACACTTAAGGCTCGAGCGCAATATTCGTTATATTTATTAAGTGTTTTAGAAGTGTTATGAGATGAGAAGAGAAGACTCCAAGGAAAAAGAAAACACTAAGGGGAATTCTATCCTAATGTTATCATACAAAAGGTGACCCTAAGGTTGAGGTTGAAAGGGAAACATCTACCTAAGTTAGCATGCAAAGGGACTCCTAATGCTAATCCTACTCCAAGCTTAATTGGAAATTAAGTTGGCCTAGGTAGCTCTAAGGGAATGAATCCAAGACTTAACCAAGTCTTGAGACTCAAGGGAAGAAAAAGAGTGAAAGAGAAGAAGAAGGAAAGAAGAAATGAGCAAAAACAGCAGCTACAGCAGCGTACATACACCAATACAGCAGTTAAAGACAGCACGCAAGCAAAACAGCTTATAATAGCACACAATTCAGCACAAGAAAGGGTGAAAAACGTCAAACAACAGCACATATAACAACACATATGCACATAAACAGCAGTAGAAACAGGGCAGCATGTGATTCACTTGAATACAACTCAATCATGGCATAGCAAACGTGCATCAAGCATTACATATTCTTCAATCAAACATGATTACAATCACACCACCAACCAAGGTAGATAACTCTTGAAATCATCGTGAAAGCATGCATATCATGAGGTAGCATATCATTAAGCATACGAACAAATCAAGTGAAGCATGCATCTCACAAAATTAGGTGAACAAACAAACACAAAGCAATTCCAGCAACATAAGCATCAATCAACAATTATCATGCTCAAGGAGTATGTGCTATGTGTTCATGGCATCAAGAATGCAACAATGTAAACAATGTTCATAAACGATGAAAATACAAAAGCCGCGTGTCGGAAAATTGTGCACATACAATGGTGTGAGGTATGACAGCATCAAAACAGTCATTAAACATGTATCATATCAATCCATGAAGATTAGAAATGAAACGGGATTGAAACATGCTCAAAAATGCACAAAACACACACTCTACAGCAGTGCTAATCGATTAACCAATTGCAGTTCAATTAGGTTAATCGATTAACAGCCCCAAAATAGCACAATTTACACTGGTTAATCTATTAACCTAATTGCACTGCAATTGGTTAATCGATTAACCCTGTACCAGCAGCAAAAAATAAAGTTCGAAAATCACTTTTTCAGCAGCAAATCACTTATCCAAACATCCAAACGATCATGTAATCACTTATGCACGAAAAATTACATTGAAATACATCATTCAACAACAACTAGATCCAACAATCATCCACATTATGAATCAAATTCAAGCAAATGGTTCAAAACACATCAAAAGCCATGGATCTACATTGTATAAGTTGAAATTAAGCTAAATCAAGTATGGATCTGAAATTAACCAACCTACAAAGTTGAGAATTGCTTTGGTAAGATTTGTGAACGAAAATTGGTGGATCCAAACAAGAAAACCAGAGATCTATGAAGCTTTACCAAGAAAACTTGAAAATCCAAGCAAGAACACTTCAAATAAGCAATAGCTCCTCCAAAAGTGATTCCAAAAGCTTACTCCAAGATCCAAATCAGTAGCTACTGCAGAATTGAACCAAGAATGAGGATGTGATGGAGGTTTAGCTCAAGAATTCACAAATTCCAATGAAGAATTTGTGAATCTATGAATATGGAGCTTTGAGTGTGGTTGAAGATGAAGTTGGAGAATGAAAAAGTGTGAGAGAATTGAGAGCAAATTCTGAAAAATGAGAGTGAAAAATGATCTAGCTTTTTCTTGAGAGGTTTGGAGTTGATGAGATTAAATAACCCCTAGGTTAGGGGTTAAGTTTGGGTTTGGAGTGAGGTTAAGTGAGTGGAAAATGGAGTGAAAGGTGAATTAGGAAAGGAAATGAGGAATTGGAGTGGAAAGAATTTAAATTTTTGAATGGAAAATCAAACTCTCTAGATCCTTCTACTGATGTGTAGAATCAAAATGGTGGTTAAAAATTGAATAAAAAGATGCAGCGCTGAAAAATGAAGTATTTGGGCAAAATTCACAATGGTTAATCGATTAACATAAGTGAACTGGCTTAGGTTAATCGATTAACACATTCAAATTTTCAAATTTTTGCGCCAAAAGGAGGGAAACTTGGAGAACTGCCTGATTCCACCTATTCTGAGCCACAATAGAACTCTGAAATTTGCCATTTGATATTACCACTGGAATACACTTGAAATATGCTGTGAAATGTTTTTTCGCACTCGGATTAAATTGCTGATAACAACTGTCTGGTGCTGAATAACTGATCAAAAATTGACTGTCGGGGTTTCTGATCATCAAGTCATTTAATGAGCAAAATAAATGCTCAAAAAGACTTGGAAAGCTATCTGCTTGGCCTTGAACATTATTAAAAATCATATTGGAACTGATGACGCCGTGAGCAGCTAGAGAATACCTTGATCCCATGCCCAAAAGAAATATGCAAATGCAAAAATTACAATGCGAATGAAATGAAGCATAAGCCAAAAGGGTTAGAAACACTTGGGCAAATTTTGAGGTGTTACAGCTGCCTCTATTCAATCAACTTGGATCTGAAGGTATGATAGCAATGACTTTTAGACATTCAAGGATACACGGAGATTGAATACCAAAAGAACCCTGAAATTTGCAAACTGTGGGGATAATGAAATGGAGTGCCTGCCAGCCGAAGGCGGGCTACCCAACAAAATAATATAAGGACGGCCAAAGACGAACTCGAAAAGGAAGATCAGGCCGAATGTGGACTTCGCTGGGGATAAAGTGAAACAAACTCTTATGAGTTATGCCATCTCTGCTGAGAAAGAGAACTGGATTTCACAAAATAAGTCAGACGATAACTAACTACCAGGCGAGAACTGGATTTCACAAAAATAGGTCAGACGAGAAATGACTACCAGGCGAGAACTGGATTTACCAAAGAGATGTCAGGCGAGAACTGACTGCCAGGCAAGAACTAGATTTCACGAAATAAGTCAGACGAGAACAGACTACCAGGCGAGAACTGGGTTTCACGAAATAAGTCAGACGAGAACTGACTACCAGGCAAGAATTGGGTTTCATGAAATAAGTCAGACGAGAACTGACTAGCAGGCGAGAACTGGGTTTCACAAAATAAGTCAGACGAGAACTGACTACCAGGCGAGAACTGGATTTACCAAAGAGATGTCAGGCGAGAACTGACTACCAGGCGAGAATTGGGTTTCACGAAATAAGTCAGATGAGAACTGACTACCAGGCGAGAACTACGTTTACCAAAAAGATGTCAGGCGAGAACTGACTACCAGGCGAGAATTGGGTTTAACGAAATAAGTCATACGAGAACTGACTACCAGGCGAGAACTGGGTTTACAAAAGGGGTTGGCCAATCAAAGGCAGACTTCCAACAAAGATACGGTCGTGAACCGAAAGGGTGAGAGGTAAAATCAACGGACTTACAACCCACAGATAAGATGACTCTACTAGGGAAAGGAGAAGTCTAAATAAAAGCCTCTGTCGGGGAGCACATGTAGGATGAACGCATCCCTCAGCGATCTCACCGAGGATAAACCAAAATCTCCTGAGTTATACCATCTCTGCTGAGAAAGAGACCTGGCAAACAAAATATCCTGAATTATGCCATCTCTGCTGAGAAAGAGAGCTGGCAAACAAAATATCCAGAATTATGCCATCTCTGCTGAGAACGAGAACTGACAAACAAAATATCCAGAATTATGCCATCGCTGCTGAGAAAGAGAACTAGCCAACAAAATATACAGAATTATGCCATCTCTGCTAAGAAAGAGAACTGGCAAACAAAATATCCGGAATTATGCCATCTATGCTGAGAAAGAGAACTGGAAAACAAAATATCAAACCTGGCCTATGCTTCAGATGCACATGTTTGAATTTTTCTATGGCGTAATGCTCCATACGAAATGGAAATGCTACGCGTTTGGGAGGATGACATGCAAGAATGCTTATGAAATGCAAAAGAGGTGCTCCAGCAAAATAAATGCTGAAAACGAAGGCAACTCCACCGGGGATGACAAAATAAATTGTCCTCTGAGTCCAAGACCTCTGGTGAGAAGGATCACGTTGAATAACTCCTTTGATCAACAACTTCTGCTGGAGATGAAATCCCAAAAGAACATCCACTCTACTGGGGATTATATATAACTCTTTGAAAAAGGAAAACAAGACCTGAATCAGAAGAGTGCCAAATATCACTTGGATTTAAAATCTGCTGGGGATATCAACCATCGCTGATCAAACCTGCTGTAAAGACTACCACCAAACTCTGCTTGGGGAGACAAATCACAAGTACTAGACCTGCTGGGGACACCATTGAACTTAACCTGCTGCTGGGGAAATGACTTCGCCCTTATCCTACTGTTGCCAGTGAAAACACGTTTCATGACTGGCCGAGGGGAGTAGACACCAATACTCTGCGGGGAAGACAACATCTTTGCCTCGGGAATATGCTCCACAAATCTCCTGTGGTAACAAAGCAACATCCACCTTAAAGCAATCCACTATAATTATTGGCTGAGGAACAATCTTTTGTACCCTGACTGGGGAGAGTGACAGTCTGGTGAGGATGACGAAACCTCAATGGTAGGGAGAATGCCATGCTGAGGATGGTGAACTTTTAGTGCTAGGGAGATTAACTCTACTGGGGAAAAACAATCTTGCCACCCCACCTGACCTGCCTTTATGGTCATAAACGGCTCTTTGAACTCCCCACTTGCCCCAGACCAGCAGGTCCAAAGGAAGAAATCAGCTCAAGAGGATTTTATAGAAGACCGGACCTTCACACTGCCCCAGGGTCTTCAAACTCTTGGAGAGATTTATCAGATCTCGACGCAACTGCCTCATACTTTATAATCCATGAAGTAGATTACCTCTAAAGGAATTATAATGACTTGAAAATACTCTGCCCCAGTATTCTGAACCTTGAAGAGGTACTTTCAATTAACCATCTTCAGGAGTGGACAACTTCTCACGCTCTAGAGGTGACCTGCCCCAAGTCTTGAAGAAACTTTGCCCATGACTGATCTTATAGAGATTTGTCAAATCGACCTGATTGCCCCTGTTTGGCTGCTTTAGGGAGAGTTTTCAATGTGATTGCTCCAGATTGGCTGCATCTTATCACCATTTATTGGGAACCTCTAGGCTGCGCACAGTCTCTTGGCCACATACCCCTTGACATGACTGTCCTTCGGAGTTTTCACCATCTCAACTTGGCGTAATCGAGCTTCTCAACTGACGTTCATCATGTATGCTTCTTTGATGTCAAACACATGCAAGCAGAAAATTTTTATTATGAGAATGACAATTCTAATGCAACACTCGTGTTAACCTTGAAGTTTTATTGAAAATGCGTCGCCGAGCTTTGTGAACGAATCACTAGCTGGGATGCAACATTGATTTTTGAATGGAAAACAATACGTACATGCAATACCAATAAAAATCTTATTAGCATAACTCATAGGAGTCAAGAACGCTATCTCGCTGAAATACGCTTTCAGAATAAACCCTGCCTCAATTAGGACTTTTAAGGGTTGTAACGTGGCCTGGTTCACGGTTTTTGAGAAAAAAGGATTTAAGGCTCAAAGTTTATTGGTGCCCACCCACTCTTCGTGATGTTCTCCAGTCCTACGTTCAGCTAATTCGGCGCAAGCAATCATCTCTCAAAGGTTTCATGATCTTTAAGGAATCCATGCATTGATGGTTTGAGACCTGATGAGGTTTTAGAGCAACAGTCACCCCTTTTTGTCTTTTGTTCGTAGTCCCACGACTTTGTTCTTGCTCGAGGATTTTCTTTTGTAATCCTTTCGCTTTTTTCTTTTTCGTTCTTTTATTTTTTTTTGTTTCCCTGATTTTTTCCTGGACTGACTCTTTTGATTTTTTCAATTTTTGAAGTCCAGCGGGATGCCCTAACTTTTGCCTAAGTCGCTTGTTTTCAAGTTTCGACTTAGCGGGCTTTCTTTCCTTTTTTTTTGAACAAATCTTGTGACACCGTTTTGTCTAACTTGTTTGAAAGGGTTGTGACTGCCTCACTCCTTGATTGTTGAGGGATAACCATTGTGGTTTCTCATCTTTTAACCTCTTGACGGTGGAATAAAAGGTGATGGATCCTCAGATGCACACTTCTTTTGTAATTTGAACGCTCGGTCAAACTAACTGACGCCTACCCTGCCCCAGGTTAAGATTGAGGGTTTTTTCATTTCTAGAAAGCAATTCCTACTTCAAGGCTCAAAGGGGTTAACGAGGGTCTATCTCCCTTATATCTCCAGTATTTAGGGATTTGAAACAATGCATGTACATCCTCAACATGGTTTTATCCAAAAGCACCTAACCGAAGATTTTGCGTTTTTACCTCATCATCCTCCCTCAAGAGTTTAAGGAAAGAAAGTTGGTATTGCAGTGCATATAAACATGATATGAGTGCATAAAATTAAATTACTTCAAGAACAACACATTCATTGCATTAAAATCATCATTCAAAACACAAACAAGTTTTTACATGTAGACAGTGTTTAAACAAACAAATGAAAGCTACATATGAAAATGCAGTAAAGGAAGCTGATGATTGCCATTGTTGAGGAGACTTGACTCCGTTTGGACTTATTTCTTTAGGAGGTGACCCTTGAAGTCTTCAAACAGATGAGAAGTCGACATGCACAACCAAGTCTCCTTCTGGAAAGGATATATACCCTTTGTCAATCAATTGTTGCACTTTGGCCTGGAAGGCTTTGCAATCTTCAGTTGAGTGCTCCATAGATCCTCCATGATATCCACATTGCACATGGGGATTGTACCCCAGAGGGTATGGTTCTTGAATAGGCTTCAAATTCTTAGGCTCCACCAATGAGTTTTGAACCAGGTGTGGCAAGAGTTGACTGTACGACATGGGAACTGGATGAAGAGGAGCATTCCTTCTTTCCAGGTTGTTGCGAGGCCTATGCTGATTCTGACGCCGATAGTTCTGTTGTTGAGGAGCATAAGTTTGTTAGTACTGAATGACATTAGTCTCTCCTTCTTCTCCCCTGTAACGTTTCTTTGCATTTTCAGAAGAATCGGGAGCAACTTGATTCTTTCCCATTTTGACACCACTTTCGACCATTTCTCCAACTAAGATCAAGTTGGCAAATTTGCCTGACATGTAAGGTAACAGTTTCTCATAATAACGTCCTGGCAAAGTATCCATAAACAGGTTCAACATCTCCTTCTCCAACAAGGGTGGCTGAACCCTTGCCGCTAGTTCACGCCATCTCTACGTGTATTCCTTAAAGCTTTCGTTATTCTTCTGAGACAAATTCTGTAGCTGGGTCCTGTTGGGAGCCATATCAGTGTTATATTGGTAGTGCTTGATAAAGGCCTCGACCAACTCTCTCCAATTACGGACATGACATCTCTCTAATTGCATATACCATTCCAAGGATGCCCCAGACAGACTGTCCTGGAAGAAATGCATCAGCAATTTCTCATCTTTAGAATACGCAGCCATCTTTCGCGCATTTGCCCTGACATGCGTCTTGGGACAAGTGGTACCATTGTATTTCTCAAAAGTGGGCACCTGAAATTTATGCGGAATTACAACACCGGGAACCAGCCCCAAATCCTCCAGATCCATACCCACAGAATTTTGATTCACAACCCCCCTTAGTTGTTCTTCAATCACTTTGAACCTTTGATCATTATCCACCTAAGGAATAGCATCAACACCTTGCATAGAAAATATGTCGTCCTGTTGGTCATCATAACGACGGCCATGAACAGCGCAAACACTATTTCCTCCTCCGACAACAGAGGGAATCACCACCTGCTCTCCTCCGCCCGAAGGTATCACAACACCAGGAATGAGGATCCCTAGGCCCACAAGACCTCCCTGAGCACCGTTACCAGCGACTCCTCCGCCCGGAGGAACGACGCCATTATGGACTCCGCCATGAAGAATCCCATCTTCATCCACTCTTGCCACTAGGGGTTGGACCAGAGTCCTCAGTTGCTTTTGCCCTTGGGCAATACCTTGCATCAATTCCATGAACCGGGCCATGCGAGCCTGCACGGCGGCCATCTCAGCTTGCATCTATTCCATAGCTCTCTTTTGATTTGCTCAAGTAGGATACGGCTGAAAAAACAAAGTCGAATCTGCAACCATGAAGAAAACCCGATCGAGATCAAAAGACCAACCTCAAACACCTGCCATGCATATGAGTATGGAAATGAAATGCAAATGTCATGTTCGAATATTTCCAAGGAATCACTCTGCTTTGATTCAAGTTTTTTCCGTACAAACCACTAGAAAAAAGATGGAAATGTTCTGCAGCTAGTCTCAAAATTAATATCCCTTGGAAATACAAGAACATGTATGCGAAAATGATGATGCAGATGCAACATACATGGGATCAAGGCTTCCACAAAGCTCTGTACTGCTGTGCTGGTGAATAGATAAGACCCAGAATATCAAAAACCCATAAATATAGAGTAACGGCTCATTCAAAATACCAGAATACCAGGATGATAAGTTCACACTGATAAGAGCACCAGAACACCAGGTAGGATGAAAGTTAAGGTTATCTGCAAACCTGTAAACACTCACCCATCTCACATGTGGGTACTAGAAGATCGAGGATCCTCAATATCACGGACTCTTAGATCGAGAATGATGATACATTCACCATTTCTGGTTTGGCATCATCATCAATCGAGGAGGCCTCAACTGATTTCCCTCAAAAATAAGGTCATCCTATGCAAGTTCCCAGCATTGGGTCCTCGGATCGACAAGTGTAATGGGTTTGCCATTTCTGGTCTGCCATTATCACATGTTGGGAGGAGAGGCGTTGCTGAGTCCTCGGAGAAACGGTCGCCAGAGTCGACAGTTTTCCAGGTTATATTCCATCGTCTGCCCCAAATGAGCAGGATAGAATATTACCAAGGAAACCTCGTCTGGATGTGGAGTTTTCATGTATACTAAGTCTGGCCAAATGCCACAGAAGTCACACTACTTTCCACGCTAATCATAGGTGTATGCTCAAGCCTGGGTAGTGGGCTTATCTCTCAAAGAATCCCAACCTGCCAAACAGAGGAACCAGTACAGCACAACACAGTCCAACACATGATAACAATGAAATGCAATAAAATGCAGTAAAAATACAGTAATACAGTAACAGTAATATACAACAAAATAAAGCACAACAATAAACACCCAATGAAATAAAAATAGACAAGCGCTAGGATTGACTCGCAAAAGGGGATGGACTAGCAAGAGGTCAACCAGTCCCCAGCAGAGTCACCAGCTGTCGCTCCCGAGGATTTTCATCCATGGTACAAACGCGAAAGTGGCGCGGAAAACAGAGTCGCCAGTAATGTGTATTTATCCCAAGAGAGGGAAAGGAAACACTGCGTAAACCTGAGGGAAAGGAAAAGAGCATGGTCTCGCGACCAAGAGAAACGGGTAAGGGAGTCGGTTACGCGAAGGGAAGGTGTTAGCACCCCACGCGTCCATCGTACTCGACGGGATCCACGCTTGTTGTCTCGATCAAAGTATGTCGTCATCTGGAGCTCCACTGCTACTGGAAACGAGAAGGAATGGGAACGGAGGAGAATGAAGAAACGGGAGAGAAAAGAAAAAGAAGTGACTCGATAGGAAATCGCTCGTCCTATGCCTACGTATTCCCTCGTGCAATGGGAAAGTCAGAGTCAATATAGTTCGGACACGAACTAGGGGGGAGGTTGCTCTCCAAAACATCGTCGCCTTATGCCTACGTATCCTTAATCGGACTAGAGAGAGGAAATCAGAGCAGTCGTAGTTCGACCTAACGAGGTCGGTTAGTGTTTTTTACGAGCGACGTTAGATTTGCTTCCGGTAGTTAGGGTTGATGCCTGTTTGCGACGAGACAGAAAATGATTTTCCCTTTTCTGAAAATGATCCGAAGTTGAAGAATCCCGAAGGATGAAAAGGTTTGAATTTGTTTTTTTGTTTTTTAGACAAAAGTGGATTGAGTTAGTTCGTAACTTACATTGCACTAAAGTCTACCATGCGGGAACGAGTGAATCGCATGGTCGTCCCCAAGGGAAGAAAAAGAGTGAAAGAGAAGAAGAAGGAAAGAAGAAATGAGCAAAAACAGCAGCTACAATAGCGTACATACACCAATACAACAGTTAAAGACAGCACGCAAGCAAAACAGCTTATAACAGCACACAATTCAGCACAAGAAAGGGTGCAAAAGGCCAAACAGCAGCACATATAACAACACATATGCACATAGACAGCAGTAGAAACAGGGCAGCATGTGATTCACTTGAATACAACTCAATCATGGCATAGAAAACGTGCATCAAGCATTACATATTCTTCAATCAAACATGATTACAATCACACCACCAACAAGGTAAATAACTCTTGAAATCATCGTGAAAGCATGCATATCATGAGGAAGCATATCATTAAGCATATGAACAAATCAAGTGAAGCATGTATCTCACAAAATTAGGTGAACAAACAAACACAAAGCAATTCCAGCAACATAAGCATCAATAAACAATTATCATGCTCAAGGAGTATGTGCTATGTGTTCATGGCATCAAGAATGCAACAATGTAAACAATGTTCATAAACGATGAAAATACAAAAGCCTTGTGTCGGAAAATTGTGCACATACAATGGTGTGAGGTGCGACAGCATCAAAACAGTCATTAAACATGTATCATATCAATCCATGAAGATTAGAGATGAAACGGGATCGAAACATGCTCAAAAATGCACAAAAAAAACACACTGCAGCAGTGTTAATCGATTAACCAATTGCAATGCAATTAGGTCAATCGATTAACATCCCCAAAACAGCACAATTTACACTGGTTAATCTATTAACCTAATTGCACTGCAATTGGTTAATCGATTAACCCTGTACCAGCAGCAAAAAATCAAGTTCAAAAATCACTTTTTCAGCAGCAAATCACTTATCCAAACATCCAAACGATCATGTAATCACTTATGCACAAAAAATTACATTGAAATACATCATTCAACCTCAATTAGATCCAACAATCATCAACATTATGAATCAAATTCAAGCAAATTGATCAAAACACATCATAAGCCATGGAACTACATTGTATAAGTTGAAATTAAGCTAAATCAAGTATGGATCTGAAATTTACCAACCTACAAAGCTAAGAAATGTTTTGTTAAGATTTGTGAACAAAAATTGGTGGATCCAATCAAGAAAACCAGAGACCTATGAAGCTTTACCAAGAAAACTTGAAGATCCAAGCAAGAACACTTCAAATAAGCAAAAGCTCCTCCAAAAGTGATTCCAAAAGCTTACTCCTAGATCCAAATCAGTAGCTACTGCAGAATTGAATCAAGAATGAGGATGTGATGGAGGTTTGGCTCAAGAATTCACAAATTTCAATGAAGAATTTGTGAAACTATGAATATGGAGCTTTGAGTGTGGTTGAAGATGAAGTTGGAGAATGAAAAAGTGAGAGAGAATTGAGAGCAAATTCTGAAAAATGAGAGTGAAAAATGATCTAGCTTTTTCTTGAGAGGTTTGGAGTTGATGAGATTAAATAACCCCTAGGTTAGGAGTTAAGTTTGGGTTTGGAGTGAGGTTAAGTGAGTGGAAAATGGAGTGAAAGGTGAATTAGGAAAGGAAATGAGGAATTTGAGTGGAAAGAATTTAAATTTTTGAATGGAAAATCAAACTCTCTAGATACTTCTACTGATGTGTAGAATCAAAATGGTGGTTAAAAATTGAATAAAAAGATGCAGCGCTAAAAAATGAAGTATTTGGGCAAAATTCACAATGGTTAATCGATTAACATAAGTGAACTGGCTTAGGTTAATCGATTAATACATTCAAATTTTCAAATTTTTGCGCCAAAAGGAGGGAAACTTGGAGAACTGCCTGATTCCACCTTTTCTGAGCCACAATAGAACTCTGAAACTTGCCATTTGATATTACCACTGGAATACACTTGAAATATGCTGTGAAATTTTTTTTCGCACTCGGATTAAATTGCTGATAACAACTGTCTGGTGCTGAATAACTGATCAAAAATTGACTGCCGGAGTTTCTGATCATCAATTCATTTAATGAGCAAAATAAATGCTCAAAAAGACTTGGAAAGCTATCTGCTTGGCCTTGAACACTATTAAAAGTCATACTGGAACTGATGACGCCGTGAGCAGCTAGAGAATACCTTAATCCCATGCCCAAAAGAAATATGCAAATGCAAAAATGACAATGCAAATGAAATGAAGCATAAGCCAAAAGGGTTAGAAACACTAGGGTAAATTTTGAGGTGTTACAATGAGGTTTCTTAAGGTGGTAAACAAGTTTTACAGTGGTTAAGAGTTTTTGGTAAAAGTTTGAAAAATTCAAAATGTATGAAGAATGTCTAGTATGAGCATGGTTGTAGTGAGGTGTCTTTGTCATGTTTTGAGGACATCAGGGCTAAGCAAAGAATGCAGACTGGTTTTGGGTGGAGTGAAACCTTGTTAAGCAAGTTTTTGAATGGTTTGTCCTTTTTTCAAATTATGGCAAAACTTGCTAATGAAGGGTGAACTTGCACAAGACTTGTTGGGTTATTTTAGGCAATGCTTTGGGACAATATTAGAGTGAAAATGAGCATCACATATGTGTGAGATTTGAAAGACCAAATTGCTGCATGAAAAGATAATAATGTGCTTGGCAATATGACACAAAAATGTGCTTTAACACTAACCCACGAAGCTCACTTTGCATGTCCATAACTCATTCAATTTGGCATCAAATCAAGAGATTTTTGGTTTATAGTAAAGTTCATGGATCATAGAACAATTCTTGTTTGAAAATCAAGTTGAAATGAACCTTAGAAAGTGATGAAAAAATCCCTTGAAAACTTGTTCAACAATGTCACCAAGAAAAGAACTTAGAAAAAATCTAAGTCATGGGAATTGGCATGTTAGTGACACTAACGTTGGAGCATTGCAACTTGGTGAATATTTGTCCAAATGAGAAGTTCTAGTAATAGATGGAAAGCTTGAAAAGAGCTCTACAACTTTCATGTCCAAGGAAAATTGAAATGAAGCTCGTACCATGATGAAAAAAAAGCCTTGGAAGATTGGTCCATAAAGTTGCCAAAACTTGTCAAGTGAAAAACCGTATCTTGGTGACTTCATTACTTGAGTTGTATACATTCAATGAAGGAATTCTAGTACTCAAAAGAAAGCTAGAAGAACACTCTACAACTTTCATGACCACATAAAATTGAAATAAATCTTGGATCATGGTGAAAAATGTCTTGGAAGATTGGTCCATGAAGTTGAGATTCCTTACTTAGAAAAATTTCTAAGTACAAAATTTCACATCCTTGTTTTTCTCAACTTTAGGCCTCCATATCTTGAAATCCATGAATTTCTTGAAAACTTTTCTTTCTTCAAACTTGAAGTACATTGTGTCCTCTTCAATTTTACAACTAATTTGCTCCATTTGAACCAAGGATGGAGAAGTTATGGATGTTACAAAATGGCTAGAAAATGAAGATTTTCACACTTAGAAATTTCTCTTCCAAAACCTTAATCCTTCAAACTTCTTGATTTTATGCTTCCTCTTGACTTCCTTTGAACCAAACTCACAATCACACTTAGGATGATATGTCATGCTCACAGTTTACCTCAAATCTTGGGTTTGACTTTCCAGAGACACAATTGACCTCCTTGAATAGATGAATCTCCACCTTGATTTTCAACCACCAATACATCTTCTGGGCTACTTGGACATCTCAAATGGACTTCATGGGTGTATTGATGAGTCTTAGATCATTTCTTAGGGCTTGTGGCTAATTCCTGACCAAGATTCATGGGTGCAGTTGACTCAGCCTTGAAGAAACCCTAACTCTTGATTAGGTGTTGATGAAACCCTTAGGAGCTCAATGTGAGGCCATATTGTGCTTGTTTCTTTGATGGGAATGAGTCTCCTATGTGTGTGAGGACTTGTTTGACTAATGATGTCCTCAAGACTTAACTGGCTAAATCCTTGAGGCCCTTTGGGGTAAACCCTAATTCAAAAGTAAACCAAAACAAACAAAACAAAGCAACAAAAATGGTTAGCTATGCATAAGATGCTTGACCTAAAGAGATGGGATATTAGGGTTAAAAATTAGGGTGTGAAAATATCTTCATACCTCATCAATCCTCTCAAAGATTGTTGAGCATTCACCTCACTCAAGAATTAGGGTTTTGGACCCCCTTAGATCACTCGGACAAAGGATCAATCAAGAATTGACATGATCTTCAACTTGTCAAGCCTCTAAAACATCCATGAAGGATCAATAGGTCTCCCACAAAAAGAATCAAGCACAAGAGTGCAAAATTTCAAGTGATCAAGCCTCAAGATCATCAGTATCACCAAATTAGGGTTTTGGTCGACCAAGGTCTCCAGAGAGAAATTTTCATCTTGGCATGAGACAATATTTCAAAACATGATCCAAGAAGATCAAAGGGACCTCATGGATCCAATCATAAGTTCAAAATAGCCTCAGGGGATGCATTCATCAAAAATCAGGAATTAGGGTTTCTTGACCTAATTCACCCCTAAGTTGACTTTTGGAGCACGACATGAGCCAAGATTGTCATACCCAAATTTTGACCACAAAATTTCCCAACATTGTGAAAATCATCACCACATTATGGATGTACCATCATGCCTCATCAATATCCTCAAAAGATAATTGAGCATTCACAATAATCAAGAATTAGGGTTTCCATCCCTCTTAGAACATGTAGACAAAGGATCAATCAAGAAATGACATGATCTTCAACTTGTCTAACCTCTTAAAAATACATAAGGGATAAATAAGTCTCCCACATCAAGAATCAAGTACCATAGTGCAACATTCCATGGGGATCAATCCTCAAGATCGCGAGTGTCACCAAATTAGGGTTTTGGTCGACCAAGGGCTCCAGATGAACATTTTCATCTATACATGAGCCAATACCTCAAATCATGATCCAAGATGCTAAAAGGGACCTCATGGACACAATCATCGAGACAAAACAACCTCAGGGGAAGCATTTATCAAAAATCAGGAATCAGGGTTTCTTGACCTAATTCACCCCTAAGTTGACTTTTGAGGCAAGACATGAACCAAAACCTCAAGACATGATTTGAAGGCCTAAAATATACCACATTGATCCATTTACAACAATGTATTGATCCAAGGAGCTTGGTTCACAAGTTTCAATTTCATCTGGACCACAATTAGGGTTTTGAAGAAAAAGTCAACTGTATCTTTGACTTTTGATCAAGACATGTTCTCAAACCTTGGGACATGATTAAATATACCCTAAAACACCTATGTAATCAATCCATTAGGTTTGAATTAGGTTAAGGACTTGATTGCATAAAGTATCACACAATTTGGAATTCATTTGACAAAAAGTCAACTGTGTCCAAAATCAAGTTTGACTTTTTGGAATTTTTCACAAATATGGTTCCCCTATGTCAAAAACAATGTTACTGTATGGTATTGATCATCATCCATTAAGACAAATTAAGGAAACTGAGGTTTCTTGCAAAAGGGGCAACCATGAGAAACCAACATTTTTCTAAGTTATGGAACAAAAGTGATTTTATACCAACTTTGCAAGGTCATAACTCCTAAACCATAAAGCCATTTTCTCCCATTCAAAGCTCAAATGAAATTTCATATTACATACTTTAAAAGTGTCAACTACAAGATACTCCAAATTCTCATGGATTTTATGTTATGGATTGATCAAAATCACAAAATTTGGAAATTGCTACTTTTTCCAACACTTAGAAAAATTTTCAACAAGTCAGAATCTGTTCTAATTTTTCTCAACTTTGAGGTCATTTTTCATCTTGATCCAAGCTGAACCAGGTCCATTGGTGGACATCAAAGTTAAAGTATGTCATACAACCTTTCCAATGAACCCAAGAGCATGAGAAAACTCCATTTGAGCTAGAGGTTATGACAGTTGCAACATGCCTTGCTACAAACTGTTTTGCAAGACAATTTTGTGTATTACTTGATAGCCACAATTCTTTTTGTCAAGGGTAATAATCAAGATTACTCACATGCAATGTATAACAGATGAATCACCACAAACCTGCAAGGTTGGACCAAGGAGTCAAGGAAAACTCAAATGGCATGATTGGTTTTGTCACTTTGTGCCTTGAATTCAAAATGGCATTTATGTGCAATAGTGCACATTCAATAAAAAGACTCTTGTTAGTTAAGATGCACATATAAACAACAATAAAATCATCTGTAGAATGTGAATTGAGTCAATGCATAGCTGAGCTATTTTGAGCAACCATGAGTACCTTGTGTAAGAAGTAATTATGCTTAGCAAGACCATTGACTCCATTCTTATCCTTTGAGCCTCAAGTGAGAAGCTTCAGTACAACTCCTCTACTATAAATAGTGGTCATTTCTGGTTGATTAAACCACCCCAAAACATTACCACACATGTTTTCTTGCATTTCACTCTTCACTTCCAAAATTCTAAAATCTTGAAATATGAAAACTTGATTTCAAGTTAGAGAGCATTTCTGTCCAAACCAATGATGCAAACACCTCGCATACAACATATGTAGGTGATCTAAACACTAAAACAACATCTGGAACATCATAATCCAAAAGTAGTACCCCATTTACACAAGCTTTTAGTAGATTTGCAGTTGAGGTGCCACATCAAGTTCCAGCTCATTTCAATCCACTCTAAGCATTCAAACACATTCCTTGGCACTTATTAAAGCTGTCCATGTCCTTACAACACATCTGTAACACCTCCATCATCAAGCTCGATCACCAGCTGCAAGAGGTAAGCCTGAACCCTTCAAACTCTATAATCTATGCATCATAAATGAATTTTTGAGTTACCATCTTGTTTATACATGTATGTAGAGTAATAACCCTCAATCAATTGCCATGAATCAATCGTGTATGGAATTTCATTGTGTTCATGCTGAAATTAGGGTTCTTGAGGTTATCCTCTGATTTCTCACTCCATAATTAATATAAATGCAATTAATCTATATGGTGGCGATCCTTGTTCAAAAACGAACAAGATTAGTACTTGAATCATGCAAAACCATTGAGTAATCATGGAGAAAAGTGAGAAAATGCAAATCTGCAGAAAACAAAGTATGCACGTGTTCTTGGCGCCCTTTTTCAAAATTTTGAATTTTTGAATATTTTGATATTTTTGTTAATTGATTCAAAAATTAATTTCCCTCTCAATTTTTATAATTTTTGGTTGGTTATTTTTTTAAAAAATTCACAAAATTTTTTAAATATTTTATTTTGCAAAAAAAATCACATTTATGTTATTTATTTAATATAGTTTGATTTTTGAAGTTAATTTCATTTTATTTTGTTTTAAACATTTTTAATTGAAATTCTTACTTTGATTTTTCAAAACCAATTGAATTTCAAACTTTCATGTGATTAAACTTGGTTTTTAGAAATATTTTTCAAAGATTCCAACTTATTTTTTAATATAATTGATATTTAATGTCATTTATTATTTAAATTTCCTTTGAAAAATGATGTTTTAATTTAAAATTAGGGTTTCCTCTTGATTTTAATTAAAAAACACTTTTGGGCCTCTAATAGAGTGTAAGACCCAACCACTTTGTAAATACAAACTTTTTTTGGGCCTCAGTCATTGTATAAGTCCCACTGCGTTTTTTAAAAATCTCGGCGGGATCGTCTTTTCAACGAAAATCATCTAGGTCTCCCCTTGTGTTGTAAGTCTCATTCTCTCTTCTTAAAAAACACTTTTGAGCCTCTAATAAAGTGTAAGACCCAACCCCTTGTCATTGTAAATAATTTCTTATATGAAACCTAAGAGGAGGCTAACTTCTGCTTAGGATTATTGAGATCCAGAGACAGGTCCAAATTAGGGAATCAACTCTTGCTGAGGGTTGTAGAAAAGTTGAAATATCAGAAACCTTGAGGTTCTGATTGAGGTTTATTGATAGTAATTTGATCGTAGCTGGGGAAATTTAAAGTGAGAGTTTAAAGATTGAGTTTTGAAACCTGTGGAGGTTTTAACTCTGTTGGTGATTGATCAGGGTTTTTCCTGTTCCTTCAGGAAACTTGAGGGTTTCTTTGAGATCCAAAAGGAGGTGAGACTGTCCAAGTCTACTGGTATGAAAAGGGTTTATCTTTGTATGATGTCCAAGAGGAGGCTGATGTTTTAAGGGATGAGAATCAACCCTAATTAAATTGGTCTGATGTTCTGACTCTCTAGAGGACTGCTCTAACAAAAGATGACTAGGTTATGTCCTATACCTGTAAGAGGTCTTTGGGTCCTTGTACTAAGCCCAAGAGGAGGCTGAGAACTTCTAAGAAGCCTGAGGGTCCTTGTACAAAGCCTAAGAGGAGGCTAAGGATGCTTTTAGGAAGCCTGTGGGTCCAAACCTAAGAAAAGTTCAAGAAAGGTTTCACCGGGAATAATCCTTTCTTTAGTGAACAGTTCTAGGGTTTAAAGAAATTCAAGAGAGGTTTCACCGGGAAATAATCCTCTCTGGGGAAATGAATTTCTTGTACAAATTTCTAAGTTGTGACAGTCTTGAGAAAAGTTTCACCGGGAATAATTCCTTTCTCTGTTCCATATTGTATAAGCCCAATAGGAGGCAGGACTGTATCTAGTATTTCCTATGGGGAACTAGTTTTGACTGTGTTAAAAGAGTAACCACTGGCTTGATCTAAAACCTAGACATATATATATATATATATATATATATATATATAAGCAAATATGTAAAAAAATAAAAGCTGGTAAAACTTACAGGTGAGCAACCTTCCAGTATTGTAAACACAGTTGAATGGTTAGTTATTCAAGAAATTGAATAATGTTTTGATACAACTATATATATATATATATATATATATATAAGCAAATAAATATGTAAAAAATAAAAGTTGGTAAAACTTACAGGTGAGCAACCTTCCAGTATTGTAAACACAGCTGTATGGTTAGTTATTCAAGAAACTGAAGAATGTTTTGATACAACTATAAATTTGAATCTAAATCAAAATGAAAGTTGTTTTAAAAGGAAGCTTGGGGCTTATACTTAAGGAGACGCCCAGATGAATTCTTTTAAAAAGGCGACGATCGCGTCATAGTTTTGAAAATCACAGAGGGACTTATACAATGACTGAGGCCCAAATTTATTATATTTACAAAAGAGAATGGGTATTACACTCTATTATAGGCCCAAGAGTTTATTTTTATACAAGAGATGAGGTTTACAACTCAAAGAGAGGCCCAGATAAAAAATAGTGATCATACTGTTATTCTCAAAATTGTATCGGGACTTATACACTGACTGAAGCCCAAAAAAGTTTGTATTTACAAAGGGGTTGGGTCTTACACTCTATTACAGGCCCAAAGAGAGTTTGAAAAAGAAGAAAAATGGGACTTACAACTAGAGGGAGGCCGAGTTTAAAATTGTTTAAAAACGGCGATCGCGCTGAGATTTTTAAAATCGTGTTGGAACTTATACAATGACTGAGGCTCAAAAATGGTTTATTTACAAAGGGATGGGGCTTACACTCTATCAAGAGGCCCAAAAGTGTTTATGTGAAGTTTGAAAAATCAAAATTTAGAGATTTTATTCAATTTGGAACAAAAAGAAATTAAATAAAAAATTATATAAAATATCAAATATATTCAAAAAAACGTTATCAACTTTGAAAAATATTTTTAAAAATCATGTTTAATCACTTGAAAGCTTAAAATTCATTTGGAACAAAAAGATCAAAGTGAGAATTTCATTTTAAAATGTTTAAAAACAAATAAAATGAAATAAATTACAAAAATTCTAACTATATTAAATAACTAATATACATTAAATTTTTTTGTAAAATAAAATACTTTAACATTTTTGTGACTTTTTAAAAAAAGAACCAATAAAAAATGGTAAAAAAATGAGAGAGAAATTAATTTTTGAAATCAATTAAATAAAATATCAAATATTCAAATATTTGAAAAATTGAAAAATGGCGCCAAGAACAAGAGGAAGAACACGTGCGACTCTGTTTTTCCCAGATTGCGTTTTCTCACTTTTCTCTCTGATTACTCAATGGTTTTGCACGATTCAAACACCAATCTTGCTCGTTTTTGAACAAGGATCACAACCATATAGATTAATTGCATCTATATTAAGTGTAGAGTGAAAAATTAGAGGAAGAACTCAAGAACCCTAGTTTCAGCATGAACACTATAAAATTCCATACATGATTTATATATAGCAATTGAATGAGGGTTATCACTCTATATACATGCAGAAACAAGATGGTAACTCAAAAATTCATTTATGATGGATGTAATATGGAGTTTGAAGGCTTTCAGCTTACCTCTTACAGCTGGTGATCGAATTCTATGTTGAAGGTGTTACAAATGTTGTGTAATGATCTGGACAACTCCAATGGACCTCAAGTAATGTGTTTGAAGGCTTGAAATGGATTGGATCAGCCCAGAACTTGTTGTGGCTCCTCAACTGCAAATAGACCAAAAACTTGAGCAAATGGATGGTGATTTTATGATTCTGATGTTCCAGATGTGTTTCAGGGCCATGGATCACTCATATATGATGTATATGAGGTGTTGGCATGATTGGTTTGGTTTGAATTGCTTCCTATTTCAAAATTCGATAGTGACTTGAAATAGAAGGAAAATCTGGTTTTTTGAAAGTGATTTTGAGGAAAGCATCAGTTTGGGTGCTTTGGTGTACTCAAACTTATCACAATTAATGTCTATTTATAGTGGAGCAAGTTTGTTTTGGCATCAATAGTGAATAGCAACTGGTACAGGTCTTTGGCCAATGGTTGCATAAAGGAATCCAAGTCTTCCATAGCCATTGACTTGGGTCAGTGCAGCAGGCTATGAGTGCTTTGTTGCAGGGATAAGGCTTGACTCATTTTAGTCAGCAATGTCTTGATGCTTTCCACCTTGTGAACCCATTGAATGCATTAAAACAAAATTGGAGTCTTTGAGATTCTTAGCCTTTTTAGGTGACACGTATCTACATGTAGATCCTTGGACTTGGGAGGCTTGTGGATCATACATTGTCCCTTAGATGTTATTCCTTGAGGTGTTCAAATGGATAACAAGAGTTGTAATTGTCCAAATTAGCTAACTTGAGCAAAATGCACATATTTGTCTTGTAAAAATCAGTTTTTGATAACCAACTTTCAATGGATGTAACTCTTAGCTCAAGTTGAATTAGGATGAGTTCTTGTACATTTTGGAAAGCTCTCATGACATATTTTAACTTTAATGTTCAAGATTGGTCTTGGTTCAGCTTGGATCAAGATGAAAAATGGCCTCAAAGTTTGGAAAAAGTGAAACAGATTCTGACTTGAAATTTTCACTAAGTGTTGGAAAAAGTGATCATTTTCACTTTTAGTGATTTTGATCAATCCATAACTCAAAATCCATGAGGATTTGGAATGAGATGTAGTTGACATATTTGAAGTATGTAAGATGAATTTTCATTTGAGCTTTGGATGGGAGAAAAAGGCCTTGTGGTTTAGGAGTTATGACCTTGCAAAGTTGGTACCAAATCACTTTTGTCCCATAACTTAGAAAAAATTTGGTTTTTCATGGTTGCCCCTTTTGTAAGAAACCTCACTTTTCTTGATTTTTCTTGATGAATGATGATCAATATCACACATTAAATTTTTTTTTTACTTAGGGGAACCATATTTGTGAGAAATTCCAAAAAGTCAAACTTGATTTTAGACACAGTTGACTTTTTGTCAGATGAATTCTAAACTGTGTGATCCTCTATGCAATTAAGTCCTTGACCTAATTCAAACCTAATGGATGGATTCTATAGGTATTTTAGGGTGTCTTGAATCATGTCCCAAGATTTGGGAGCATGTCTTGGTCAAAAGTCAAAGACACAATTGACTTTTTCTTCAAAATCCTAATTGTGGTCCAGATGAAATTGAAACTTGTGAACCAAGCTTCTTGGATCAATCCATTGTTGTAAATCGATCAATATGATGTATTTGAGGCCTTCAAATCGTGTCTTGAGGTCTTGGTTCATGACATGCCTCAAAAGTCAATTTAGGGGTGAATTAGGTCCAGAAACCCTAATTCCTGATTTTTGATGAATACTTCCCCTGAGGCTCTTTTGACTTGATGATTGGGTCCATGAGGTCCATTTGAGCATCTTGGGCCATACTTTGAAGTATTGCCTCAAGCCCAGATGAAAATTTCATCTGGGGGCCTTGGTCGACCAAAACCCTAATTTGGTGACACTGTCGATCTTGAGGCTTGATCCACTTGGGATGTTGCAATCTTGTGCTTGATTCTTGATGTGGGAGTCCTCTTGATCCTTTAAGGGTGTTTGAGAGGTTAGACAAGTTGAAGATCATGTCCTCTCTTGATTGATCTTTTGTCCAAATGCTTAGAGAGGGATGGAAACCCTAATTCTTGATTATAGTGAATGCTCAACTATTTTTGAGGAGACTGATGAGGCATGATGGTACATCCATATTGTGGTGATGACTGTCACAATGATGGGAAATATTATGGTCAAAATTTGGGGTATGACAAGTTTCTCTCTAATGGAGATGTTAGAGTGGATCAAGTTCGTATTGATGAAAACTTAGCTGGCCTTTTGAAAAAAATGATTACCTAAAGAGAAATTTCAAAACACATCTAAAAGGATGACACTTGCAACTAGATTAATGAGTATCTCACAATGGCCACAAACCTATAAGACTAAAGATATCAAGATAATAATAAGTTATGAAGTGGTATTATGGAAACATGTTATTATAAACCAAATAAGCTTAGTTTGTTGACGTGATTAGAGGTTGAGGCGGTAGAAACTCGTATATATATATATATATACTCAATATGGAGTGGAGTACCTAACTACGTGAGTATTCTTGATAGACTCATCTTTGTGAATATGAAAATGTGGTATCTTTCTATTGAATTTCAAGCATAAATTCCAAGAGAGTGGACTAAATTGGGATAAATGTGCATGCATAAATATTATAACACATGTTTTTTGAGAATATACCCTAAGAAAAAAGTTGTTTGTAGTTATGATATATGTTCTAGACTGGGCAGGCGCTTGGCCCCCAGCCGGGCAAGGCCCAATCCAGTCCAGTATTTGGCCAGACCCAATAGCCAGAAACTAGCCGTTGGGCAGAAACTAGTCGTTAGGCATGTCCTCCTCATTCGCTTGGCAGATCACGTGACCAACTGTCTCGCCGAATCTCACGGAAACAGTTGGACCAGGTCAAAGGGTCACGGGCCTAGCCCTCTACCTGGCAGTCTCCCATTTGTCGACTAAATATTTTGGCCACATGGGAGACCTTGGCCCCGCGCTAGGGGTTACCTCTATAAATACCCTCTCATGTGAGAGGGTCGGGTTTGATCACTATTCAAAACATGAAATCTTACCTTTGTACTTGCTTTCTCTCTATGTCCAAACACTTGCTTTGGCATCGGAGTACCTTGCAGGTGCAACCCCCTTTTCTCTCCTACAAGCATCCTCATCTGTCCTAGACAAAGGCCACGATGATCCAGTCTGATCACCTCTGATCAGTGGCGTCGTATGTGGGAAACTAGCTTCCCCGTCTTTTGATTCAAGATCCCATCTTTTTTCACCTAAAAGACCAAAGCTCTCTCTAAACTCCATTCGATCATCATGGTGTCCAAAAGGAACGATGATACCCGTCAAGAGCCCGTCATCGTCGTTATCACTGATAATGACGACATCTCGTCTCCGAAACGGCCTTCCCGGAGACAGATCACCGGGATGGGAAAACAGCCTCTCCTACCCCCAAGACATAAAGCCTCGCGCACAGGCCGCTGGTCCCTAGTACTGTCGCCCTAATTGCCTCCCTCAACGGGTCCAACTTCCTGATCTTCCAACAGAGTGAGAAGATTGGCATGCTCGAACACGCCCTCCAGGAGCAGCGCACCTCACAGAAGCCTAGCAGTCCTTCTCCGCGACCACAGTCTCCTCCTCCTCAGAAGCGCAGCCGAGACAGGTCCAGAAGCCTCTTTCCTGAACGAAGGCATTCCAGATCAGAGGAACCTGACTCAGCACTCGCTAGACGAAGACACCGATCTCCCATGTGAAAATCCAGACGCTCCCCCACTCCGAAGTGGAACAAACCTTCGAGGAGCCATCGCGAGCATCGCAGGTCATGCAGACACTCTCCCCGCTGAAGCTGAAGCCGCGGGCATAGCGACTCCCCCTGCCGGTCGTCTAGCACAAGCGATGACGACGATTTCCATGGACCCTTATCTCAAGAGATCATGGACATGCGCATTCCTCGCAGATTGAAAAAGCTACCTCCCCTTGCCACTTACGACGGGACCACCAACCCAGGAGAGCATATAGAGAACATCGAGGCCATGCTCCACTATCATAACGTAAGCAGGGCCATCAAATGTCGGCTATTCCCCATCACTCTCAGGAAGGGGGCTATGACCTGGTTCAAGCGGCTTCCCTGGGGTTCGGTCATATCCTGGAAAGATTTAAAGAGCCAGTTCGCCCACCATTTTACTGCCTCCCAGTGCACCTCAATTCGGAGGCCACATTAGAAGCCAACATGCAGGGCAGGGATGAGCCCCTACGTGCGTACATCGAGCAGTTCAACAAGGAGGCTATTGAGGTCTGCACGATGGACTATATGAAGAAATACCTCCTCAAAAAAGGGTTGAGACCAAAGAGAAAATTCCACAAGGCAGTGGGCATAGAACCTCCTCGCAACCTAGCCGAGTTGCTCCATAAAGCTCAATCGTATATACAATACGAGGAGAAAGAGGCAACCTATAAAGCCCGGTACTCTAGGGATCAAGAGAGCTCCCGAGCGACAAAAAAAGAAAAATACGAATTAGACGCCCCCAAACGCGACAGAGAGAGGCGACGAACTGACCAGCTGTCCACGCTCCAGAAGGTTCGGGGCGGTCCAGCCAATCACTTTATACCAAGAAGAACTATCTGGGGGCTCCCCGAACTCGCACATTCCTTTGCTCATAAGAGCGAACTTGCCAACACAGATGTCTGACGGATCCTGGTCGACCAGGGCAGCTCCGTGGATATCATGTACACTGGTCTGTTCAGAGCCTTGAAGCTAGATCAAAAGAACCTATCACCGTACGTAGGGTCTGACCTGCAAGGGTTCAGCGGGGCGACAGCCAGACCTCGGGGGTACGTGGAGCTCCAGGCCACCTTCAGGGAAGAGGAGGCGTGGAAGTCGATCAAGACTCAATTTTTGGTAATTGATTTCCCTTTGTTGTACCAATGCATCCTTGGTATACCAACGTTGGCGGAGCTGATCGCTGTCCCTTCGACCCTTCATCTCAAGATGAAGTACTATACAGAGAAGGACCATGTTGCAACGTTGCACGGGGATATAGAAGCTGTAAGGAGGTGCTTTGAAACAGCTACTCAAGGCCAAAGCTCGATCAGTGTAGCACCCAAGGCCACCAAGAAGGTAAGAGAAGATGAACAACCCAGCGAAGAGAGCCAGCCTAACAAGAAGCCGACTCTACCCGTGCACATCATCGACCTCGGCAGCTGGATTTCTGAAGAGGGCGAGGACGGTGGTGAAGGCACGTCGGCAGGGGCAGGTCATTCCTCTATAACTACCCTCATGCGCCCTGTTTCGGACGGGGAGTTCGAGGTCATCACCTTCGGAGCCAACCCGAGCAGAGGCGTGAAGATAGGCGTAAGGCTACCCGACGAGGTAAAGCAGCAGCTGAAGACGTGTCTCGAGGATAACGCCGATTTGTTTGCATGGAGTGCCGCGGACATGCCCAGCCTGGACCCTGAGACCGCATGCCACCAACTGACCATTGAACCAGCTGCTCGAGTCGTCGTACAATGCAGGCGTAAGCAATCCGATGAGAAGGCACAGGCTACCGAAAAACTTGTACAAGACCTCTTAGAGGAAAATTTTATCTCGGAGGCCAGGTATACAACATGGCTGTCAAATATTGTACTTGTCAAGACACATAGTCGAAAATGGCGCATGTGCATTGATTATACTGATCTCCACCAGGCTTGCCCGAAGGATGCTTATCCCCTGCCCAACATAGATAAGCTCGTAGATAATTTTGCAGGTTTCAAGCTCTTATCCTTCATGAAGGCCTATTCGGGATACAATCAAATCCCCATGGCCGAAAAGGACAAGAAGTACACCGCGTTCATGTCCTCGTCGGGGAACGTTTACTACAATGTAATGCCCTTTGGTCTAAAAAACGCTGGGGCCACATACCAGCGCATGATGAACAATGTCTTCTAAGCAGAAATCGGAGACACGCTCTAAGTTTACATGGACGATACGATCGTGAAATCCCAAGAGGAATCCGATCACACGACCCATTTGTAAAAGGTTTTTGAATAGGCAAGAAAGTGCAAAATACGTTTTAACCCAGGAAAATGCACCTTTGGCGTGCGTGCAGGGAAGTTCCTCGGGTTCTACCTCACCGAGAGGGGGATAGAGGCGAATCCCGGCAAATTTCTGGCGTTCACGGAATTTCCCACGTCCAGGTCAAAGAAGTCCATACAGTCCCTCAATGGGATACTCGCTTCACTTTCTCGCTTCGTGGCCAAGTCTGCCCAGCACGCTGCCCTTCTTTAAACTCCTCAGAAAGAAGGCCACATTCGAATGGATGGAGGAATGCGAGTAGGTGTTGAAAAGTATTTCGGGGGTGCTTTATCGTATCCACAGAGATTGTGTATATTTTTGTCGTTCGATAGTCAAAAGTGTTTCAAACTTTAATAGTAACAAAGGGTTTAGTTTTTCAAATCGGATCGTTCGCATAAAATTCAGAATTCAACTGTAAAATGATTTAGTTTTTAGGGTTTGGTAAAACATGCCAAGATTAATTTTTCGATAATCCGTTTTATACGTATCAACTTGATAAAGCGTGTGAACTCGTTAACAATAAATATAACCACATATCCTCTCAACAAGTTTCTCTCAAACACTTGTTGTGAGATTTATCATACTGATCCTTTGATGATCTCTCACCCAAACTATCAATATGATAACATTCAAGTTCAATATTTATGAACATCAACCTTCAAAACTATCTCTAGCCTTATGAATATTTGATGGATTGAAACTTAGGTCAAATTTTAGAACATATTTCTCAATCATGAACTAAAACAAAAGATAATCATTTAAACAAAGTTTTTCTTCTATATATATCATCAAGAAGGTTCACAAACTTACAAATCAAGATCAATACATACAAAATGATGGATCACCTACCACTAATCTTGACAAAATATGTGTTTAGCTACACATATTCATGGTTGCTTGCTTCACAAGTTTCGGGAGGAGATGAAAAAACATCCGTGTCGAAGAATCGAGATCGGATACAAATCCAGCTTCTCTATGTGAAAAATCACCCTTGGATGATCAAAACTCAGAAAACAAGGTTATGGTGTGAAAAGGTGAAGTTATGATCCAAGAAAATGTAAAAATCACTTTATAGTACACTTGAAATCTGATGCATTCGCACTGCGAATGATCTGTTCTCCTAGCGAATGAAGAAAATGGCACCTGAAGTGCCTTCTGATAGATAAACCGCCCTTGTCTGTCTGCATCAGTTTGCAATGCGAATGTTTCATTCGCAAAGCCAACTACTCGCCAAAACATTCGCAAAGAAAATTTTGGGTCCTTTTGCCACTGCCTCAGCCAAGGGTCCTTTGCCAGGTGCTTCACAAATCGAGTGAAGCAACAAACATTGTCTGCAGTTTGCAAAGAGAACTTTGGTCCTTTTTCCTACTGTCCAATTCTGGAGCTATTCACTGGGAGCTTCGCCAGGGTTCGCAAAGCAAACGTTCACTGGCAAGTTTGCCAAGCAAACCTGTTGGTGTTTCCTCTTTTCTTTGGCAGCTTGCATCAATTCTTTGTGTCTTCTTTCTTTGATCAATTAGTGCACTTTCTGCACAATATCACACATATTACAAGCACCAAAGGTATAATTGCAATGTTTGAAGAACAACAACAATTCACTACTAAAATCCACAATTAAAACAAGAAAGTGTTGAAAAATGCCGAGTATCAAATACAAATATATAGCATGTTTAACATCTAACAAACTCTCCCCAACTAACTCTTTGTTTGTCCTCAAGCAAAGTATGCCTCTCATTGAAAACAAGAGGATTCGCTCGAGCATTTTATTCAACCAAGACAAGATAAACGGCTCAAATAAACAACAATTGTAACAAAGTAACAATTACACAATCCTAGAATCGACAATGCAAAAGAACTTGATTCTTAAACAAATATCAGACAATGTTTCAAGAAACAACTAAACCATCATGCTCATGTCACTCTAACACTCCTCTTCGAAAAAAGGGTTGAAGGAAAACACGCAACAAGCGCGGGAAAATTTTACTCAAATGACAAATGATGTAAATACAAAGCAATTCATACAATATCTAATCGATCACATAAGAAATCATGGAAGCAAAAGATCACTAAGGGCTTTAAGGTTGTAGCTTGGTCGGGTTAACAATAAAGGGATATTTCTAAAGGCTATTAAATAGAAATTGCCGATGCTAAAGAACATTCACTATACAAGGTATTCACAACATCTCAACTTCATTCACCAATTTCCTTCCTTTATCACGCCTTCTCAAACTTCCTTATGCACATTTATTTGACTCAATTTTTCTCATTTAAGCAAGCATTCTTTTTCTCTTTTTTTTTTTATATACATATTCACATGTTCTTTTTCTTTTCATGCTTGCTTGAATTTTTTTGCAAAATTTTGAGCAATTCACCAATCTTCTTTTTCATTCTCCCCAACTTATTTTCAACTAAACCTTAAGTGAATGCTCCTTGCCTCAATAAAACAAAGTTCCAAGGTTCAAGAAGAAAAAAAATTTAGAAACTCTCAAAAACTCAATGATGAACTTGATTTTCAAATTATGTACAACACAAAGTTAATCACTAAACGAGATCTAAACTATTTAGGCGCAAAGGGCTAATGAATACGCGCTACTGATGGGTAAATTACTGTTTGGAAATGGTTGTGCTCAATATCAATAAGTGCCTTGATCATTTCTAATGCTTCCACAATATTACACAAATCACAAGATAAAACATGAATTAAAAGTATAAAGCAAAATTCATCATGAATCCAAAGCATATAGTATAACATGGAGGTTTCTCACTTTTGTCGTTTTTGGACCTAAATGACACAAGCAATCAATAAAGTTATAACAAGAAACACAATTTCATTTGTACAAAGACAAAAGGTTCTAACACATTCTAAATTCTAGAACTAGGTAACTATGTACCTTGCCAATAATATCATGCTTAAAATACTATCATAGCCATCCAACTTGGAGGAATCTTCTTTGATGAACAACAATCACCAACCTAAAATTCTTCAAGTTAACACCAAAAGATGGAAATATTAAACTTCCACAAGCATACCAACATAAAGCGATAAAAAGCATACCAAAAATTTAAGAGTTGAACATTCGTAAACTGAAGAATTCAACTCTTAACAACAATAATAATAAAAACTAAAATAAAAATAAAACTAAACAAATTTAACTGAAAACAACATAATACTCATAATATTATAAAAGTACTTTGGTGTGAAGACACCAACAAAAGTCATTAGTACCACAATGGGTACAAGTACATCAAAATATCTCCAAATAATCCAACAAGTGGATAGAGTACAGTACTACAAATTGAAGCAAAAAGCATAATACATAAAGCATAAGAAAACTTCACTTTGACGCTGTAGCGAGCGATTTTGGACGCGGTTCTTAAGCGCTGGTCGCTCTCTGCGGTTTGAGCTTACTACAGGTCGATTCATTTTTTATCCTATTGTGAGCTGATGAAGGAAGGGAAATAGATGTCTCCAATTAACCCTGCTTGCATACTGAGTTTAAACAGCGGTCTGTTAGGTTACGGATGCTATCAATGTGGGGGGGCCTTTGTACTGGTTATTTGTATTTTCGCCAATACTGGTTTCTCTCTTTTTATTTTGACAGAATGTTTCTGGCGGGGAACAGGGATTAGGATGTTAGGACTGATGCTTTTTGATAGATATGTGAGAGTATGGGATTTTGGTTTTTTGTTGATTGCGCTCGCTAAGATTTTCTTTCAATCTTATGCCTACGTATTCCCGTTTACCGAAACAGGGAAATCAAAGCGTTCGTAGTTCCTCCTATTCTATGGGAGGAAATTGGTTGTTTTGGTGTCTTGTTCAAAGCCCAAGACGTGAAGCGAAAGGTAGTTTGTATCTTGATCAAAGCCCAAGATGTGAAGCTGAAAAGTCTATTTGTGTCTTGTTCAAAGCCCAAGACGTGAAGCTGAAAGGGTTTGACTTTAGAGAGAATTTGTCATCTCTAAAGAGGGGGTTGTATGTCACAACTGTTTATAAAGGAGAATTACTTTAACCGGGATGTGTGAATCCGGCAATGCCATAATTTCCTTTAAAGGGGATTTTCAACCTGAAGGAGAATACTTTAACTCAGTGTAGAGCAATGTTATCTTTCCTTAGGAATTTCTCATGCTAAAAGAGGGACAGCGGCATGGATGTAGATGATCCAGAGGCTTGCCGCTTACAGCGATTAGATGAAAGGGAAGGAGTTGTTGATGTTTGTGTACTGTGAACGAGGCACAACTTTAATGCTAAAAGGTTAATTGGATCAACTAGTGGTTTTCTTATACGAAGCCTAAGAGGAGGCTAGTATGTGTCTCGTACAAAGCCCGAGAGAGAGGCTAAAAGGTTTTGACTCAACGAGGGAATCTCTTGGTATCTCATATAAAGCCCGAGATGGAGGCTATTTGACTCAACAAGAGATTTTTTTGTATCTCGTACGAAGCCCGAGATGGAGGCTAACATTTGTTTGGCCCAATAAGAACCTTTTTGTATCTCGTATAAAGCCCGAGATGAAGGCTAAAGGGGTGATTGACTCAACGAGGAAGTCTCTTATGTGTCTCGTACAAAGCCCGAGAGAGAGGCTAAACGTTGTTTGACTCAACGAGGGAGTCTTTTGTATCTCGTACGAAGCTCGAGAGAGAGGCTAAACGTTTGCTTCGCTGGGAAGAATCATTGTACAAAGCCCAAGATGAGGCTATTGTAACTGTTTCAGTTGAGTGACAGATCCAATATACTGATTTTAAAAGAGAAAATCAGTTCTTATATGAGTAACACCGTACTCAGGGATTTGATTCGAGGATCAGGGATATTTCCTATTTTTTTGAGGAAACGGGAAATCCAAAGGGTATTGAGACTGTCCGAGTCTGCGGGTTTCCTTCCTATTTAACAAAGGGGTCACTTGAGAATGTCTTTGAGACTCAAGGAAGTTAGACTGTCCAAGTCTAGAGTTTCATCTTTTGTACTATGCTTTGAGAAACAGTAGTAGACTCTATGAAAGGACTGTTTTATGAGGATTACTAAGTTCTGTTCCTATACCTCTAGGAGGTCGTCAGGACAATTTGTACGAAGCCCAAGAGGAGGCTAGAATCTTTTAAGAAGTCGACGGGTCCTTGTACTAAGCCCAAGAGGAGGCTATCATTCCCGGCGGAAGAGATCATTATACGAAGCCTAAGAGGAGGCTGTGAATACTTCTAAGAAGCCGCAGGTCCTTGTACTAAGCCCAAGAGGAGGCTGGGTTGCTTTTAGGAAGCATGTGGGTCCTTGTACGATGCCCAAGAGGAGGCCGATGCTTTTAAGAAGCCCATGGGTCCCCAAACCCCGAGAAGTTCAAGGCAATGCTATTCACCGAGAATAGATCAAAGTCAGGAAAGTCCGAGAATTTGGAAGAAACTCAAAGATGCCATTCACGGAGAATACATTCATCTTTGGGAGTAGAGTTTCTTGACAATTCCTAATGAGGACAACCTGAGAGAAGACTGTATCTGGTGATCCTATTGGGGATCTAGTTGTCTATTTCTACGAATAAATGAAACGGCGTTACCTAGTTCTAGACGTAGTTGCCGGGGAAACTCTAAATATCTATACTATTATTACACAGTTGATATGAGTTTATGAAAGAAGACTTACAGTGAAATAGCCCCACAATACAGTTATATGTATATGAAAGCGGTAAATGAAAGCAATAACCACTTACTCGGTTGTAGAGCTTCCATGCTGTTTGGTTAGTTATTCAACAAAGAAAGATTCCAAAACAACAGTATATTCAAAATCAAAGGAGAAAGTGCTTTGAAAAGAAAGATTTGGGGCTTACAGTTCAAGGAGAGGCCCAGGGTTTTATCAGTGAGCGCACTGTTAAATTTATACAGAGGGACTTATACAAGTGACTGAGGCCCAAAAAGGTTTTCTGTACAAAGGGATGGGTCTTACACTCTCTTAAGAGGCCCAAAAAGTTTTAAAGGAAAAGAGTGGGGCTTATAACATGAAGGTAGGCCCAATTGAATTTTCCGTTAAAAATGGCAATCACGCCGAGGTTTTCTTTTAACGCAAAGGGACTTATACAATAAGTGAGGCCCAAAATGGTTTTGGTTAAAAGGGGGTTGGGTCTTACACTCTAATAGAGGCCCAAAAGTGTTTAAAGAAAAGAAATGGGTCTTACTACTCGAGGGTAGGCCCAGAAGGTTATTTTTCAAAAGGCGACAATCGCGCCGTTTGTTTTTGACGGTATCGGGACTTATACAATACACTGAGGCCCAAAAATGATTTGGTCAAAAAAGGACTGGGTCTTACACTCTATTAGAGGGCCCAAATGTTTTGAAAATGATTTATGAGGGTTGAATTAATCCAAAAACCCTAATTTGTTTTCAAAATGTGTTTTAATTGAATAAAAATTCAATTAAAATGATCAAAATTGTTTAACCCATGGAAAACAAATTGGGATCTTGTATTAATGCTTCAAAAATTAGGTATTGACCTACAAAATAATTAGAAAGCATTAAAAGTTGCAAAATCAAAGTGGAAAAAATATTTTAAATGTTAAAAACAATTAAAACATTAATTCTTTGCAAAAATATCAATTATATGAAATAAATAATATTTTTGGGATTTTTTGGGAAAATAAAATATTTTAACATTTTTGTGAATTATTAAAAAAAGAATCAACTCAAAATCATTAAAACTCAGAGAGAAATTAATTTTTGAATCAATTAAATAAAATCACAAAATTCAAATATTTGAATTTATGAAAATGGCGCCAAGAACACGCGCGTGTTCTGGGTTTGGCCAGATTTGCATTTTCTCTCCAATCTCACTGAATACTTGATCATATCATGTAATCCACATACCAATCAACTCGTTTCAACCTCACGATCATGTCTATGGTATTTAATTTCATTTAAATTAAACATAAAACAAGAAATCATGAAAAATCCTCAAGAACCCTAATTTCTGCATGAAGGCTAGGATTTTTGATACACGATTCAAACAAAGCAATTAATTGAGGGGAAACATTCCATGCATGATTATGAACATATGGCCAAAGTATTGTGCGAGGAAATATGCATAGATTGAGAGATGACCAAGTTTAGGCTTACCTCTAGGTCGTGACAGCAAGTTCAAAGTGATTTCTGAGTTGGAGGTGTTACAGATGAGTTGTGATGATCTGAACAGCTTCCCTACACCCTATGGCGCGTGTTTGAATGCTTGGACTTGATGGAAATTGGCTGGATCACTTCATGGCATCTCAACTGCACCTTGGTTAAAACCTTGAGCAATTGACTGGTGATTCTGAGAAATCAGTGTTCCAGATGTTGTTTAAGTGTTTGATCAACTCATATATGATGTATGTGAGGTGTGTGTGTGATTGGTTTGAGTGGAATTGCTCTCTAGCTCAAAAACTCAAAGTTGCCTTGCCAAAGAAGGCGTTTCTGCCAAGAGAAAGAGATTTGGCTGATTTTGGAAAATCGACCAAAAATGCAAAATCTGTCTTGCCTTGGCAGATTTCAGCAAGGCAACTTGCCAATGTCATATCTCATGACTCAAATTGAATTTGGTAATGTTCTTGGACATTTTGGAAAGCCCTTACATGATACAATAACTGTTTGAACATGTTTGGTTTTGATCTCTTTTGAATCCAAGTGAAAAATCCCCCTACATTTGGCAAAAATTGAGGTAAAATCTAACTTAGTGAAATTTTCACTAAGTGTTGAAACAAAGTGACTTTTCTTGATTTTGATCACTCCATAACTCAAAATCCATGAGGAATTTGGACATAGGTCAGAATGAAGCTTTTGTAGAGGGCAATGAGATCTACAAATCAAGCTTTGGATGGAAAAAATTGGCTTTGTGGTTTAGGAGTTATGGTCCTCCAAAGTTGGCACATTAGTGGTACTTTTTCATAACTTAGAAATTTTTCTAAGTTTTATGGTTACCCCTTTTACAAGTTATCCCACTTTTCTTGATTTTTCTTGATGAATGATGATTCAAATCATAAATTAACATCATTTTAGGGTTAAAAATCCATTTTGGTTAAAAATCTCAAAAAGTCAAAGTTGACTTTTATGCACAGTTGACTTTTTATCAGATGAATTCCAAACTTTGCAATTCTTCAGGAAATCATGTCCTTGACCTAAATCAAACTTGATGGACATGTTCCATGGGTGTCATAGGGTATATTGAATCATGTCCTAGGGTTTGGGAGCATGTCCTGGTCAAAAGTCAAAGTTACAGTCGACTTTCCTCGCGAAACCCTAATTGTGGTGCAGATGAAATTGAGACTTGTTGCTCAAGATTCTTGGATTAATCCATTGTTCCAAATGGATCAATATAGTATATTAAAGACCCTCAAATCATGTCTTGAGGTCTTAGTTCATGATTTGCCCTAAAAGTCAACTTAGGGGTGAATTAGGTCAAGAAACCCTAATTCATGATTTTTGATGAATGCATCCCCTGAGGTCAAATTGACTCGATGATTGGGGCCATGAGGTTCCATGGAGTATATTAGGTCATGTTTTGGATCTTTGGCTTGTTCCCAGATGAAAATTTTCCATCTGGAGGCCCTGGTCGACCAAAACCCTAATTTGGTGACACTGGCGATCTTGAGACTTGATCCACTTAGAAGGGAGCAACCTTGTGCTTAATCCTTTAAGTGGGAGTCTTCTTGATCCTTTGTGGATGTTTTGAGGGGTTAGACAAGTTAAAGATCAAGTCATTCCTTGATTTATCCTTTGTCTAAAGCTCTGAGAGGGCTTAAAACCCTAATTTTGATTGTAGTAAATGCTCAACAACCCTTGAGGCATTTAATGAGGCATGATGGTTCATCCATATTGTGATGATGATTTTCACAATGATGGGAAATCTTAGTGGTCAAAATTTGGGGTATGACAGATGCCCCTATTTAATCTTCTTGGACCCGAAGGTGTGAATGACGGAGGTATTCGGGCATTCGGGGTGCAAGAGGATTAAATATCGGAATACCCGAAATTTTGATGGCTATGAATGGCAGCTTGTGCATTCATCTTCTTTTTACTAAGAAATGATGCTTAGAAAAGGTAAACCTCCCCCCGATCCTGGTCTTCAGCCAAGGAACTGGTCTTAGTTTCTGATTTAAACTTCCCCTCGATCCTGGTTTCCTACCAAGGAACTGGTCTTAGTTTCTGATTTAAACTTCCCCTCGATCCTGGTTTCCTACCAAGGAACTGGTCTAAGTTTCTGATTTAAACTTCCCCTCGATCCTGGTTTCCTACCAAGGAACTGGTCTAAGTTTCTTTTGTCAATAAACTTAATTGACAAGGGACGCTATGCGTAGCGGTTTTCCTCAAACTTCTCGCCGAATTTTCCTGGGGAGATGCCATTTGACGGAAAAAGTTTTGATGCCAGACTTGCTGGGGAACCCAGTCGTCTGAGTTGTAGAGGTGTACAAACTTCTCTGTTGGAGATGCCCTTTGTTTCTACTGGGGGGAAAGCAGGTCTCTTGAGAGACTGCTGTCACTTGGGATCTTACATCATACTTTTCTCAGGATCTTCCCGGAGAAATGCCATATGATGGGTTCCAATTTTGAGGTGCCGATGACCTTTTCATCAGCGTTCTTTCGGAGAAAGGCAGCTGTACTGCCAAATCTCTGCTTAGGCGGCTTTCGCTGGGGATTTTTCTTTAATCCGGGAAAGCAAGGATATCATCTTCGATGGCGAAGAGTGACATTTGTAGAAAGCTTTTCTGGCTTTTCAGAGGTTCAAGTTATCAAAGTGGTCGAGTGCCGACTCTACTCCAGAGGTACACTGGAGGCGAAATTGTTCGAACGCAGCGTTTCCTGACGAGGCAAGAACTGACAACTCGATTGAGAGACTGTTATCACTAAGGGACAAGACCGACTAGAGTGATAGTGAGGCAATATGATTATGAATGCAAATCAATAATGCATGATGTATGTATGTTTATGCTGACAAAACTGACGCGACATACAAACTGACGGGTGAACACGACTGGATACTCGGCCATCGCGGGGCGAAGAAGTACCACTGGTTCAAGTTAGCAATTCCACCTTGCTTAGGAGAGATATTCCCCGTAGGGAATACCGTGGATCGGGCTTAGGAGATAAGCACTCGGCCGAAGAGGTCAGATGGAATAGTCGCATCCGACACTGTTGATCCTTCATTCAGGCGCACTGGCGTAGAAGGAGTACTTTGATTCTGCACTTTGAAGTTTGCTTACTTCTGGAGAAGCGACCGATGTTCTTCTGATGTTCAACAGTCAAAAGAAATTGCCGTCTTTATTAAAAGCAGAAAAAGTTTTAACAAGTAAATTCACTTTTGTTTTATTTCAAGAATCGTTGATCATATTAAAATTTCGTTCTGTAAAGCTAAAACAAATAAAAATTACAAACAAAAGCACAAGGGCTCAAATTTTATTGATAAGATGGAGATCAGTCAAACGCGTGATTCCAAAGAGTATATACAAAGTTTAAAAATGGTAATTTACAGGGAAAAGGGCTACGTTGAAACATAACGACCACTATCCTTCTACCAACTTTGAATTCGGGACATCCTGAGCTTCTGTCGAAGATGACCTTGACTGGAGTTTTCCTCTGATGGATGTTGTAACTGCTGCTGAGGGACTTGCCTCTGTTGAACATAGTTACTTGCCATTATCCCTAATTTTTTGCCTGGATTGTACTATGAGATTTCCAATCCATCAGGATGATTTTTTTTTTCATGTCTCTAACTTTTGCCTGGACCGCCCTTTCGGGTTTTCAATCCACCGAGACGTTTTTTTTTAGTTTAGGCGAAGTATTTCTTGACTACATCAACATTCGTGGGGTAGGAAAATTCCTCTCTGTCCATGGTTGCAAGTCTCAAGGCGCTGCCTGAGAAAGCTTTCGTGACCACATAGCGGCCATCATAATTTGGAGTCCATTTGCCCTGGGAATCAGTGAGAAAGGATTGTATCTTCTTGAGCACGAGGTTTCCTTTTCTGAAGACACGAGGTCCGACCTTTTTGTCGAACGCCTTCTTCATTCTCTATTGATACAACTGACCATGGCATAGTGCCGTTATTCTCTTTTCTTCGATCAGGTTCAGTTCGTCGTGTCGACTTCGACACCATTCAGCTTCTGAAAGCTTAGCTTCCATCAATACCCGGATTGATGGGATTTCTACTTCTATGGGGAGCACTGCTTCCATGCCTTATACTAGAGAGAAAGGGGTTGCCCCTGTTGAAGTACGGACAGATGTTCGATAACCGTGAAGAGCAAAGGGTAGCATCTCGTGCCATTCTTTGTAGGTTACAAACATCTTCTGAACAATCCTCTTGATGTTCTTATTAGCCGCTTCTACCGCTCCGTTCATATTGGGTCGGTAGGGAGATGAGTTATGGTGTTCGATCTTGAACTCTCCGCACAACTCTTTCATCATCTTATTGTTCAAGTTAGATCTATTATCAGTAATGTTCTGGCTCGGAACACCATAACGGCAGATGATATTGTTTTTGATAAATTGGACCACCACTTGTCGGGTTACATTAGCGTACGACGCTGCTTCGACCCACTTGGTGAAGTAATCAATGGCTACCAGGATGAACCGATGTCCGTTTGAATCCTTAGGTTCGATCAAGCCAATCATATCAATTCCCCATATGGAAAATGGTCATGGGGAAGAGAGAACTTTGAGATGTGATGGCGGTACATGAATTTTGTCGGAGTATATCTGACACTTGTGACACCTCCTCATGTACTTGTAGCAGTCGGATTCCATGGTTAACCAATAGTACCCTACTCTGAGAATTTTTCTCGCCATTGTGTGTCCGTTGGCATGAGTGCCAAAGGATCCTTCATGAATTTCTTTCATAAGCATGTCTGCTTCTGGTCTGTCTAAGCATCGGAGCAAGACCATGTCAAAATTTCTCTTGTAGAGAGTGTCACCGCTCAGGAAGAAGTTTCCAGCCAATCTTCTGAGGGTCTTCCTGTCTTTCCTGGATGCCCCAGGTGGGTACTCTGTTTCTGAAGGAAGCATTTGATATCGTGATACCAAGGTTTGTCGTCTATGACTGCTTCAATCGTGAAGATGTAAGCGGGCCATTCAAGGTGTATTATGTCGATCTTAGGTAAGTCGTTCCATTGACCTACACTAATCATAGAAGAGATAGTGGCTAAGGCATCAGCCATGTGATTCTTATCACGAGGGATGTGATGAAACTCGACTTTGTTAAAGAAAGGTAACAACCTCCTTGCATAATCTTTGTAAGGAATCAATCCTGATTGGTATGTGTTCCAATCTCCTTTGATCTGATTGATAACCAGAGCTGAGTCGCCGTATACGTCCAAGTTTTTGATCCTTAAATCAATCGCTTCTTCGAGACCCATGATACAAGCTTCGTATTCGGCCTCGTTGTTCGTACATTTGAATGTAAGTCTGGCAGTGAAAGGAATGTGGGTACCCTGAGGGGTAACAATGATTGCCCCAATTCTGTTTCCGTAATGATTAACTGCTCCGTCAAAGATAAGTCCCCAATGGGAACCTGGTTCTGGCCCCTCACTGGGTAACGGTTCATTGCAATCTTTCATTTTTAGATACATGACATCTTCGTATGGGAAGTCAAACCCGACTGATTCCTGATCGTCAATCGGTTGATGAGCCAAATGATCGGCTAAAATACTTCCCTTAATGGCTTTCTGAGCGTGGTACTCTATGTCATATTCGGATAACAGCATCTGCCAATGGGCAATTCTTCCCGTGAGAGCAGGTTTTTCGAAAACGCACTTGATTGGATCCATTTCAGAGACCAACCAAGTAGTATGACGAATCATGTATTGGCGAAGACGTTTGGCTGCCCAAGCCAAAGCGCAACAAGTTTTCTCGAGCATCGTGTACTGAGTTTCACAGTCGGTGAATTTCTTGCTTAGATAGTAGATGGCAGACTCTTTCCTTTTGGTTTCGTCTTGTTGGCCAAGTACACATCCCATCGAGTCCTCTAGGACTGTGAGGTAAATGATCAGTGGTCTTCCTTCCACTGGAGGTGATAGAATCGGCAGATTCAACAGATATTCCTTAATACTGTCGAAGGCGGTTTGGCAATATTCTGACCAAACGTAATCCTGGTTCTTTTTGAGTAACTTGAAGATCGGCGCACAGGTCGCAGTCATAAGGAATATGAATCTGGAGATGTAGTTCAAATGTCCCGGGAATCCTCTGACTTGTTTTTTAGTTTTTGGAGAAGGCATTTCTTGAATGGCCTTGACCTTGTCAGGATCAACTTCAATTCCTTTCTGGCTGACGATGAACGCTAAAAGTTTCCCTGAACGGACACCGAAGGTGCACTTGTTAGGATTCAAGCGGAGCTTGAATTTTCTTAGACGTTCAAAAAATTTTGACAGATGTTCAACGTGCTCACCCTCTGTTTTTGATTTTGCAATCATATGATCGACATATACCTCGATTTCATTATGTATCATGTCATGAAACAGAGTAGTCATGGCCCTTTGATAGGTTGCCCCGGCGTTATTCAAACCGAACGGCATTACCTTGTAACAAAAGGTACCCCATGGGGTAATGAACGAAGTTTTCTCCATGTCTTTCGGCGCCATTTTGATCTGGTTATAGCCCGAGAATCCATCCATGAAGGAGAAAATCTTGAACTTTGTTGTGCTGTCAACCAGCATGTCAATGTGTGGTAAAGGAAAGTCGTCCTTTGGACTTGCCTTGTTCAGATCCCTGTAATCAACACAAATTCTGACCTTTCCGTCCTTTTTGGGAACGGGTACGATGTTGGCTAACCATTGAGGATATTCAGATGTAGCGAGGAAACCTGCGTCGATCTGTTTCTGTACCTCCTCTTTGATTTTGATGGCCATGTCCGGGTGAGTCCGTCTCAACCTTTGCTTTACTGATGGACATTCCGATCTTAACGGTAAGTGATGTTCCACGATGCTGGTATCCAACCCTGGCATATCCTGATAGGACCAAGCGAATACATCGGGAAATTTTCTGAGAAGCTTTATCAAACCCTCTCTGGCAGTTGGACTGAGCAGTGCCCCAATCCTGATTTCTTTTCTCTCTTTTTCCGAACCCAAGTTTACCGTTTCCAACGGCTCTTTGTGAGGTTCAATTGACCTTTCCTCTTGTCTGAGTAGTCGGGAGATCTCTTCTGGAATTTTATCGTCATCTTCTTCTTCAGCCCCAAATATCGGGAACTCAAAGTTGGGAGAAGGCATCGGATCATATGTTTCAACTGGGTTTAAAACAAGCAATCTTCATGACGTGATGATTCGTGTTTAGAAGAGATAGAGAAAATGCAAAAGTGTGCAGTGAATTATTTTTATTACTGCTTGTTTTTATTATTGAATTGTTTTTTAGGATTACCATTTTCTGAAAAAACAAAAAGAGAAAACAACAATCAATACAGAAATTACAGAACGACGTTATTTTATTAATGAACAAGTCGATCCTTGAAACTACAGCCCTATAAAACAAAACTCTGTCGCTTTGGGCGAAGCGAAGAGGGAAAATTTACAGAAAGCGAGCCCTATCAAAACATCCGTTTCACCTGGGCAGGGTGAAAGGTTAAAGACGTCAATTACTTTGACTAATGAATGATTTTCGGAACCTCGACGGTAACCCATTGGCGGCAAACTCCTCGGTGAATCACAAAGTCTGGCACCTTCCTTGATTTGTCTTCAGAAATGACGCTGATTTCTGGTGGAGCAGGATCATTGGAATCTGTTTCCCAGGCAAAGTTGTCGTAGGAGAATTCCTCAGTTACATTTTGCATAGCATTTGTGCTCTCAGCTGTATCTCCCCATCCAGTTGGCTGGATATCTTCGAGCCTGATACGAGAGCTTTTGGGAGCGGTGTACTTGACCATAAAGTCGTATTTTCCACTTGGTTGTTCCAAGGTGTCCCACACTTCTTTCGAACTGGAGGAGTCATCCCTCTCGATGACGTTGACCTCGGGAAAAGCATAGTTGATGAATTCAAGTCCTGCAAACGTTGCGAATTCATCTTCATGTTGAGTAGTTTCCGAATGACCTGAGTTTTGATCCCATGACATGGTGGGGACACAGGTATTCTGTTCAATGACGCTCAGCTGATTTTCATTGTTCGGCTGACTCTCTTGCCCCAAGTCTCCTGGGTAAGGCTGCCACATTGGCAGACCATCCATTGGGCCATAGTAGATGTAGTCAAAATTGTCTTTCATCGGAGTGTCCTCCTCTAACGAATTTGGTGGAGCACGGCATCCTTCTGGATCACAATCTTCATATATCATTTCGACGTCTGACCTTGTTATAAATCTCGGACTCTCTGTAGGAAAGCAAAAAGGAGTTTGCGTTTCGTCCTGAGACATATAACCGTCCTTGTTAAGATAGGACTTCCACTCTTCCTCTGTGTCAGAGGGATCTTCCTCATTGATAGCATGAACTGTCTGAGACACTGGGTGAAAGAAACCTCCACTGTGGAAGAAGTTTTGAAGGGGATGAAGACTCTCGTCGTTGGTAGCTGTCTGGGTACAGGTTGCAGAAAAACCAAGACCCTTCTTTGTTTTATTGTCAATAGGAATGAAAAGCTGTCCCCATCCAATTGTATCGGTACTCTCGACCGCTTTTATAGCATTTTTGTATGAGGAAATTGAGGTTCCTCCTTGGGATTGATTGTCCTTGCTCACCGACGGTGCTTGGAACTGCGTTCCAATAACCTCCTCAGGTTCTACACAAGCAGACGATGATAAGTTACTCACGAGCAAGGCCTGTTCTCCACAGACTGTGACAAGTTGATCGTTCTGAACAAACTTTAGCTTTTGGTGGAGGGTCGAAGCGACCGCTCCAGCCTGATGTATCCAAGGTCTTCCTAATAAACAACTGTATGTTTCCCGGATGTCCACGACCTGGAACGTGACTTAGAAAGTGTGAGGACCAATAGTTATGGGAAGGTCAACTTCGCCGATAACCATTTTTCTGGATCCGTCGAATGCTTTGACGACGACCTCGCTGATTCTCATCGGAGGGCCTTTGAATGATAATTGCATCAAAGTAGACTTTGGCATAACATTCAGGGTTGACCTTGTGTCTACCAGTATGCTGGCTAAAGCATCGCCCTGGCAGTTAACTATGATATTGAGCGCCATGTTATGACGGCGACCCTCTTCGGGTAACTCCTCATCACTAAATCCTAGATTATTGCAGGAAGTGATGTTAGAGACAATACTATCAAACTATCTGATTGTTACATCTTGTTCCACAAAGGCTTGCTCCAAGACTTTCTGTAGAGCCTCCCTGTGGGCTTCTGAACTGAGTAACAGTGATAATACTGAGATCTTTGAAGGAGTTTGTAACAGTTAATCAACAATGTTGTATTCACTCCTTTGGATGAGCTTCAGCATCTCATCATTATTTTTTGAAAGGTCGGGATTACTGGATTGACCAACTGATGGATCGGGAGCTTCTGTCTGAAGTTCCTTTTCCTTGTTAAGTTCCCCAACTCCTCGGTTGAAGATTTGACCGCTCCGTGTTACACAACTGATGTCTGCAATATTCACGACGGAGGGTAATGGAATTTCCTTTCCATTTTCAATCATTGTTGCACCGTATTTGTAAGGGATAGCCTTAGTTAATTTATACGGTAGTGGTCCCGGTAGATAGATGACTATGGGAACCTTTTGATTTTTCTGACCATTATAAGTAATCTCGATCCGTTCTCGGTTGGGAACTTTAGATTCGTCAAGTAGAGGGATGATGGCAAAAACATCCCTGGTCTGGTGATGACCAAAGATTGTGACAACGCCCTCGACTTGATCGGCAAGGTAGCTCGGCGTCCAGTTGATGGGTCCAGAACCCGGATATGGACGAATCTCTCCACGATCCACCTGACCCTGAAGAGCTACTCTCACAAGGTAACACCCTTGGTTACTTTCCAAACAGACGCTACAACGGTCATAATTGTATGGTGGCACCTGGCCACGCCCACTTTGAATACAATGTAACCTCACTAGGTTAGCTTCCACGGATCGGACATCCTGACTTTGACGCCGAGTAGGATTCCTGTTACTAATACTAATTTGCTGAGTATCTTCATCCATATAGATTGGCATCCACCAATGATTTAACAAGTACTGAAGTGCCTCCTAGACAAGGATACAACCTCGATCATTTTTGCAACCTGCTTTACAGCTTTGATAGTCATGTGATATTAAGAATCCGAGTCGAACCTGCTCAGCATGTAACTCTACCAGGTTGGTATTCATCACGCGAATATCGAAGATCTGAACCATGTTGATCTGATAAGGGTTCCCATCATGGTAGTCTTGGATCCATCCAAGATTCATCTGACGCTGGAGGGTCTCTTGTATGAAAGAGCATCCCTGTTTGTTTACCGAGCAAGTCAGACAGGAACCGTAATCGTGTCGCGGCAGATTATGATACTGGCTTTGCCTTGAGTGCATTGCCACCAAGTTGACATTCATTGCACAGATATCGTGGTTCTGAATGACGTTGGAATTCGTGTAGACCATGTTAACTTCACGAACTCAATGTTCTTGGATCCATCCGAGATCCATTTGTTCCTATAGAGCTGCTTGCACTACAGAACATCCCTGGTTGTCCTTAGATCAGATATCACACTGGTGATAATTGTGAGGTGGCACATGGCCATATCCACTCTGTCTACAATGCATCTTGACCAGATTGGTCCTCAATAAGAGTACATCATGAATTTGATAGACATTGCTAGACTCTCTCTCAATCAGGTTGACTGCAGCTTTCTCGTGTTGAGGCAGCGGGTTTGTGAGAACATTAGGATTTGTATCCTTGAAAGATAAGAGCCCGCTCCTAACAAGATTTTGCACGTCAGATTTGAAATTGAGGCAATTCTCAATGTTATGCCCTGAACCTCCTTGGTGGTAAGGGCATGTCTGATCCACCTTAAACCAAAAAGGCAGATTTTTCGGTACCGTAAGAGGAGACTTAGTTTGGATGTGCCCCTTAGCCAGTAGTAACGGAAATAGTTCTGCGTACAACATGGGTATAGGATCAAACCCTGATGATCGTGTTGTACGATTGTTGTTATACGGAGGACGAGCCTGCTGAAGAGGCTGTTGTGTCCTTTGCTGATTAGGTTGGCTTTGTGCAACCTGAGGTTGATACGTAGGAATAGGCGCAGGGTTGATAGCAGGATTTACGGCTGCTACTGGTTGATAACGTCGCCTTTGCTTTCCGAGAGAGATATTCCCAATATCTTGCTCTTTTTTCTTAGGGAGAGCACTACCGTATTTTTTAGTACTGCTCGTCGATCCAGTGTCTTTTACCAAATGTCCTTCTCGGACGGCTTCCTCAAGACGTACGCCCATGCCGACCATCTCGGTGAAATCACTGGGCGCACTGGCAACCATTCGGTCATAGTAAAATGAGCTTAAGGTCTTTAAGAAGATCTTTGTCATCTCTTTTTCCTCAAGAGGTGGACAAATCCGAGCGGCAATTTGACGCCATCTTTGAGCATAGGTTTCCCTGTCCTTTTGCGACATCGATCTGAGTTGATCTCTGTCGGGTGCCATGTCCAAATTGTATTTGTATTGTTGGACGAAGGCAGTACCAAGATCTCTGAATGTACTAATCGTAGTACGATTTAAACCCATGTACCATTTGAGTGCGGCACCGGTTAAACTATCCTGGAAGTAATGAATCAGTAGGTCCTGATTCTCCATCTGAGCTAACATTCGCCGAGTGTACATCACCAGATGGCTCTGAGGGCAAGAGTTACCCTTGTACTTTTCAAAGTCGGGCACTTGGAACTTGTGCGAGACTTTCACATTGGGGACCAAGCAGAGGTCTGCGGCGTCCTTTCCAAATAGATCCTGATCGCGAATGGCTTGCAGCTCCTTCTGCATTTCCAGGAACTGCTCCTAGAATTCATCCATTATATCAAACAAAGTTTCCTATTTACCAGCAGATATTGGCGGGATCTGTCCTTCCGGGACAGTGTGCACCACAGGGGGTGGTACCGTGACTACGGTAGCGAGTCTTGGCGTTTCCCAAAGTTTGTAACCTTCAGGAGTCTTCAGTATGCCCCTGGCATATTCGCTTTCCCGAAGTTTGTAACCTTCAGGCCCAACGGCTTCTGTTGTGATTCCCTGATCTTCAGTGATCGGCGAAACATACCCTTCCGGGATATAGTTAACAGGCATTCCCCAAGGGCGATCTTTCGGTATCTGATACCTAGGATCATACTTCTCCACTATGGGCGTTGAGGTGATCTCTGAGATCACAGTCCTTTGTAGTTGAGCTTCTGCCATGGCTTGCATATCGTTACGAAGCTTTCTCATATCCTCTCTCAGAGCGTCGATCTCTTCTTTCAACTCTCTGTTTTCTTCCTCAAGATCATCCATCTTTTTCTGACGATTGGCCCGAGTATTGTACGAATGAGACAGTTTGACTCTAGAACTGAGACACAAACGTGAGATTCGTAGGTAAGAAGAATACGCGATGTGAGAATGATGAATGCAATGATTATATTAATTGTTTTTTGGTTTAAGCAAAATAAACTTCGACAATTAGATTGCAAATATCAAACGGTGGGGAAACCCCTTTTTATTGAAATTCAAAGGATTACAGAAACGGAAATACAGTAGATTACAAAGTGCAAAAACAGAAACCTAAGCTAATGGGTCCCGAGAGAACTCGGGTGCTGATTCTGGTATCTTCCTTTTCTTTGACCGGGGCTCTTGAGCCGTTGTCGGGTTGTCATTCCTTTGCCAAGTGAAAGGAGCGAGCAAATTCCTTTGGTCATCTTGATTATCCACAGCATGCTGCTCCAAAATTTCAATTAGAGCATCTTTCTCTTTCAGTAATTGCTGTATTTTGATGCACTCTACGTCGAGGGTGCGGTACTTGTTCTTCCAAGACCTTCTCTCCCGTTGAACTTTGTTGAGAGTAACCTGAAGCTTTTCAGTTTCCGTCATGAAGTACATGACAGATTCCATCGGCGGAAGAATTCCGTAACGAGGATAAGGCATCTTTAGCTTGAGAGCTCTAGTTTGTACCCAATGGAGATAAAGCTCCACGAAGACACAGTCTGGTTTTCCCAGAGACTCTCGTCCTTTCTTATGAACGTGTTTCCAAGCGTGCACTATTTCTGTCTTTAGTGCTCTGTCACTTTCTCCTTCCTTGAAGAAAAGACCTTCCAGATGAACACCCAGTGGGATGTGTCTCATCGGGTATCCAAATTGACGAAGAACCAACACTGGATGGTAATTGATTCCTCCCTTAGTTCCTATAAGGGGTACGTTGGGGAAGTTTCCACAATGGTCAATGATCCTAATTCCCTCATAAATCCTATTACACCAATCTATATCAGAGTTGGTAAGAGACATGATCTTCTGCGACCAACGTAAGGCACTCTTGCAATCCCAAAAAGTAGCGGACTTGGGCAAGTGGGAGATAAAGAATTTATAAAGCAGAGGCATAGCATGTGATCTCCCCTCTGCTGTACAAATTTCCCAAGTGTACAGAATGATACGCATCTGCGAACAAAGTCGGCACAGGGTTTCCAATGAGAAAAACCTTAATGGAGTTAATATCGACGAAATTATTGATGTTGGGGAACAAAAATAACCCGTAGGTGAGCAAGACAAAGATGCTTTCAAAAGCAGTCACGTTCCCTATACTGGCGAAATACAAGGCTTTCTTCGTCAAGAACTGGGCCGGCAAACCTTGGGTGCCACCCTTAGTGATCATGTGAGTCCTGACCTCAGACTCGTCCAAATAAATTGCTCTGGCAATGGTCTGATTCTTTGGAATTTCTTCCAGTCCAGAAAATGGAGCTCGATCTGTAATGTGTAGATCGATCAAATGAGAATACTCCTCCAGCGTTGGTGCTAGCTGGTAATCCGGGAATGTGAAACAGTGATAAACCAGATCGTAGAATTGAACGAGCGCGTCCATGATTCCCTCAATCACATGGACTCTTAACAGTGGTAGCAGACCTTTGTGTTTGGCTCTGAAAGCCTCAGGGTTAGTGATCATCCTTGCTAACCTTCTCAAATCCCCTAGTTTTGGAACCTTGAAGGTGTACATATGAGTTCTCCTTCTACCAAAATCCATTAGCGTAATCCTTTTCTCTGATATTTGCAATCATAGTCTTAGTTTAATTTGAAAAATAGAGAGACTAGAAGAGAAGATCTTTTGAATGTTTTAATGTTTTTTAGATGTATGCATGAATGCAGCTCACAAAAACATAGAAAAAACATGGGGTCAAAGGGTCGTTGTCATGAAGTCAAGGCTCTACCCATCCCCAAAGGTTTATACTAGGGTGATTTTTGTACCTGTACTCATTATCATCAGCTCCTCCCAGGAAAGTAAAACAACAAGCGGATCACCAGCGAGTTGTAGTGCAATCTTAGAGTAAGTGCCATTCACCGAGAATAGATCACCAGCCTCAAATGAGGGTAGTATCGCGTAACAACTATTTCCGATAGTTTCCGCACTACGAAAGGGTTTGTCTCCTCAGCTTCTTAGACTTAACAATCGGCCCATTGTCTAGGTGAGAGAATGGGCTGCATTGGTCAGCCTTCACTGAGGTTGATGGTCGACCCCATCGCCATCACTTATCTTAAGTGTATACTCAATCTTTCCACATGTGGCATCCCCGCATTCCCATTAGCAGAAAAATAAACACGTATAGCAATTAGGAAAAGCAGTATATATATTTGTCCTAAATATCCTAGACCTTTAAAGCTATGAATCCTAAGTTCCTGACAGAAAATGGGTTCCCCAGCGGAAGCCCCAATCTGTGGTATTCACACAAGAGGTGAAATGGAGAAAAAAGTTTGATGGGCCCCACGGTGGGCGCCACTTTTCTGTAGCGAGCGATTTTGGACGCGGTTCTTAAGCGCTGGGCGCTCTCTGTGGTTTGAGCTTACTACAGGTCGATTCATTTTTTATCCTATTGTGAGCTGATGAAGGAAGGGAAATAGATGTCTCCAATTAACCCTGCTTGCATACTGAGTTTAAACAGCGGTCTGTTAGGTTACGAATGCTATCAATGTGGGGGGGGGGGCCTTTGTACTGGTTATTTGTATTTTCGCCAATACGGGTTTCTCTCTTTTTATTTTGACAGAATGTTTCTGGCGGGGAACAGGGATTAGGATGTTAGGACTGATGCTTTTTGATAGATATGTGAGAGTATGGGATTTTGGTTTTTTGTTGATTGCGCTCGCTAAGATTTTCTTTCAATCTTATGCCTACGTATTCCCGTTTACCGAAACAGGGAAATCAGAGCGTTCGTAGTTCCTCCTATTCTATGGGAGGAAATTGGTTGTTTTGGTGTCTTGTTCAAAGCCCAAGACGTGAAGCGAAAGGTAGTTTATATCTTGATCAAAGCCCAAGATGTGAAGCTGAAAAGTCTATTTGTGTCTTGTTCAAAGCCCAAGACGTGAAGCTGAAAGGGTTTGACTTTAGAGAGAATTTGTCATCTCTAAAGAGGGGGTTGTATGTCACAACTGTTTATAAAGGAGAATTACTTTAACCGGGATGTGTGAATCCGGCAATGCCATAATTTCCTTTAAAGGGGATTTCCAACCTGAAGGAGAAGACTTTAACTCAGTGTAGAGCAATGTTATCTTTCCTTAGGAATTTCTCATGCTAAAAGAGGGACAGCGGCATGGATGTAGATGATCCAGAGGCTTACCGCTTACAGCGATTAGATGAAAGGGAAGGAGTTGTTGATGTTTGTGTACTGTGAATGAGGCACAACTTTAATGTTAAAAGGTTAATTGGATCAACTAGTGGTTTTCTTATACGAAGCCTAAGAGGAGGCTAGTATGTGTCTCGTACAAAGCCCGAGAGAGAGGCTAAAAGGTTTTGACTCAACGAGCAAATCTCTTGGTATCTCATATAAAGCCCGAGATGGAGGCTATTTGACTCAACAAGAGAGTTTTTTGTATCTCGTACGAAGCCCGAGATGGAGGCTAACATTTGTTTGGCTTAATAAGAACCTTTTTGTATCTCGTATAAAGCCCGAGATGAAGGCTAAAGGGGTGATTGACTCAACGAGGGAGTCTCTTATGTGTCTCGTACAAAGCCCGAGAGAGAGGCTAAACGTTGTTTGACTCAACGAGGGAGTCTTTTGTATCTCGTACGAAGCCCGAGAGAGAGGCTAAACGTTTGCTTCGCTGGGAAGAATCATTGTACAAAGCCCAAGAGGAGGCTATTGTAACTGTTTCAGTTGAGTGACAGATCCAATATATTGATTTTAAAAGAGAAAATCAGTTCTTATATGAGTAACACCGTACTCAGGGATTTGATTCGAGGATCAGGGATATTTCCTATTTTTTTGAGGAAACGGGAAATTCAAAGGGTATTGAGACTGTCCGAGTCTGCGGGTTTCCTTCCTATTTAACGAAGGGGTCACTTAAGAATGTCTTTGAGACTCAAGGAAGTTAGACTGTCCAAGTCTAGAGTTTCATCTTTTGTACTATGCTTTGAGAAATAGTAGTAGACTCTATGAAAGGATTGTTCTATAAGGATTACTAAGTTCTGTTCCTATACCTCTAGGAGGTCGTCAGGACAATTTATACGAAGTCCAAGAGGAGGCTAGAATCTTTTAAGAAGCCGACGAGTCCTTGTACTAAGCCCAAGAGGAGGCTATCATTCCCGGGGGAAGAGATCATTATACGAAGCCTAAGAGGAGGCTGTGAATACTTCTAAGAAGTCGCAGGTCCTTGTACTAAGCCCAAGAGGAGGCTGGGTTGCTTTTAGGAAGCCTGTGGGTCCTTGTACGATGCCCAAGAGGAGGCCGGTGCTTTTAAGAAGCCCGTGGGTCCCCAAACCCCGAGAAGTTCAAGGCAATGCTATTCACCGAGAATAGATCAAAGTCAAAAAAGTCCGAGAATTTGGAAGAAATTCAAAGATGCCATTCACGGAGAATACATTCATCTTTGGGGGTAGAGTTTCTTGACTATTCCTAATGAGGACAGCCTGAGAGAAGACTGTATCTGGTGATCCTATTGGGGATCTAGTTATCTATTTCTACGAATAAACGAAACGGCGTCACCTAGTTCTAGACGTAGTTGCCGGGGAAACTATAAATATCTATACTATTATTACATAGTTGATATGAATTTATGAAAGAAGACTTACAGTGAAACAGCCCCACAATACAGTTATATGTATATGAAAGCGGTAAATGAAAGCAATAACCACTTACTCGGTTGTAGAGCTTCCATGTTGTTTGGTTAGTTGTTCAACAAAGAAAGATTAAAAAACAACAGTATATTCAAAATCAAAGGAGAAAGTGCTTTAAAAAGAAAGATTTAGGGCTTACAGCTCAAGGAGAGGCCCGGGGTTTTATCAGTGAGCGCACTGTTGAATTTGTATAGAGGGACTTATACAAGTGACTGAGGCCCAAAAGGTTTTCTGTACAAAGGGATGGGTCTTATACTCTCTCAAGAGGCCCAAAAAGTTTTAAAGGAAAAGAGTGGGGCTTATAACATGAGGGTAGGCCCAATTGATTTTTTTGTTAAAAATGGCGATCGCGCCGAGGTTTTCTTTTAACGCGGAGGGACTTATACAATAAGTGAGACCCAAAATGGTTTTGGTTAAAAGGGGGTTGGGTCTTACACTCTAATAGAGGCCCAAAAGTGTTTAAAGAAAAGAAATGGGTCTTACTACTCGAGGGTAGGCCCAGAAGGTTATTTTTCAAAAGGCGACGATCGCGCCGTTTGTTTTTTTACGGTATCGGGACTTATACAATACACTGAGGCCCAAAAATGATTTGGTCAAAAAAGGATTGGGTCTTACACTCTATTAGGGGGCCCTAATGTTTTAAAAATGATTTATGAGGGTTGAATTAATCCAAAAACCCTAATTTGTTTTCAAAATGTGTTTTAATTGAATAAAAATTCAATTAAAATTATCAAAATTGTTTAACACATGGAAAACAAATTGGGATCTTGGATTAATGCTTCAAAAATTAGGTATTGACCTACAAAATAATTAGAAAGCATTAAAAGTTGCAAAATCAAAGTGGAAAAAATATTTTAAATGTTAAAAATAATTAAAACATTAATTCTTTGCAAAAATATCAATTATATGAAATAAATAATATTTTTGGGATTTTTTGGGAAAATAAAATATTTTAACATTTTTGTGAATTATTAAAAAAAGAATCAACTCAAAATCATTAAAACTCAGAGAGAAATTAATTTTTGAATCAATTAAATAAAATCACAAAATTCAAATATTTGAATTTATGAAAATGGCGCCAAGAACACACCAAGAACACGCGCGTGTTCTGGGTTTGGCCAGATTTGCATTTTCTCTCCAATCTCACTGAATACTTGATCATATCATGTAATCCACATACCAATCAACTCGTTTCTACCTCACGATCATGTCTATGGTATTTAATTTCATTTAAATTAACCATACAACAAGAAATCATGAAAAATCCTCAAGAACCCTAATTTCTGCATGAAGGCTAGGATTTTTGATACACGATTCAAACAAAGCAATTAATTGAGGGGAAACATTCCATGCATGATTATGAACATATGGCCAAAGTATTGTGCGAGGAAATATGCATAGATTGAGAGATGACCAAGTTTAGGCTTACCTCTAGGTCGTGACAGCAAGTTCAAAGTGATTTCTGAGTTGGAGGTGTTACAGATGAGTTGTGATGATCTGAACAGCTTCCCTACACCCTATGGAGTGTGTTTGAATGCTTGGACTTGATGGAAATTGGCTGGATCACTTCATGGCATCTCAACTGCACCTTGGTTAAAACCTTAAGCAATTGACTGGTGATTCTGAGAAATCAGTGTTCCAGATGTTGTTTAAGTGTTTGATCAACTCATATATGATGTATGTGAGGTGTGTGTGTGATTGGTTTGAGTGGAATTGCTCTCTAGCTCAAAAACTCAAAGTTGCCTTGCTAAAGAAGGCATTTCTGCCAAGAGAAAGAGATTTTAAGGAATGCATCTGTTTAATGGCTTTGGTGTACTCAAACTAATCACAATTGAGCTCTATTTATAGTAGAGCAAGTTTGTTTTGGGATCCACAATGAATGGCAACTGCAGCAGAGGTTTGGCCAATGTTGTCCAATGGAAATCCAAGTCTCCTCTAGCCATTGACTAGAGATTAGGGCACAGGGTTGTGGTTCCCTTGGTCTTGGATAAGTCTTGACTGAATTCAGTTGAGAATGGCTCAGTCTATGCCACCTTGATGCTTCCATTGAATGCCTCATTCCAAAATTGAAGTCATGTCCCTATTTTGGCCATTCTAGGTTCAACATGCTATTTCTTGTTCCAAAGACTTTGGAGGCTTGGCTCAGTGATTGTCCCCTTTAGATTCAATCTTCTGAGGTGTCCAAGTGTATATGATCATTTGGATTTGGCTGATTTTGGTAAATCGACCAAAAATGCAAAATCTGCCTTGCCTTGGCAGATTTCAGCAAGGCAACTTGCCAATGTCATATCTCATGACTCAAATTGAAGTTTGTAATGTTCTTGGCCATTTTGGAAACCCCTTACATGATACAACAACTGTTTGAACATGAGGTAAAATCCCCCTACATTTGGCAAAAAGTGAGGTAAAATATGACTTAGTGAAATTTTCACCAAGTGTTGAAACAAAGTGACTTTTCTTGATTTTGATCACTCTATAACTCAAAATCCATGAGGAATTTGGACATAGGTCAGTATGAAGCTTTTGTAGAGGGAAATGAGATCTACAAATCAAGCTTTGGATGGAAAAAATTGGCTTTGTGGTTTAGGAGTTATGGTCCTCCAAAGTTGGCATATTAGTGGTACTTTTTCATAACTTAGAAATTTTCTAAGTTTTATGGTTACCCCTTTTACAAGTTATCCCACTTTTCTTGATTTTTCTTGATGAATGATGATTAAAATCATACATTAACATAATTTTAGGGATAAAAATCCATTTTGGTGAAAAATCTCAAAAAGTCAAAGTTGACTTTTATGCACAGTTGACTTTTTATCAGATGAATTCCAAACTTTGCAATTCTTTAGGAAATCATGTCCTTGACCTAAATCAAACTTGATGGACATGTTCCATGGGTGTCATAGGGTATATTGAATCATGTCCTAGGGTTTGGGAGCATGTCCTGGTCAAAAGTCAAAGTTACAGTCGACTTTCCTCGCGAAACCCTAATTGTGGTGCAGATGAAATTGAGACTTGTTGCTCAAGCTTCTTGGATTAATCCATTGTTCCAAATGGATCAATATAGTATATTAAAGATCCTCAAATCATGTCTTGAGGTCTTGGTTCATGATTTGCCCTAAAAGTCAACTTAGGGGTGAATTAGGTCAAGAAACCCTAATTCCTGATTTTTTATGAATGCATCCCCTGAGGTCAAATTGACTCGATGATTGGGGCCATGAGGTTCCATGGAGTATATTAGGTCATGTTTTGGATCTTTAGCTTGTGCCCAGATGAAAAATTTCCATCTGGAGGCCCTGGTCGACCAAAACCCTAATTTGGTGACACTGGCGATCTTGAGACTTGATCCACTTAGAAGGGAGCAACCTTGTGCTTAATCCTTTAAGTGGGAGTCCTCTTGATCCTTTGTGGATGTTTTGAGGGGTTAGACAAGTTGAAGATCAAGTCATTCCTTGATTTATCCTTTGTCTAAAGCTCTGAGAGGGCTTAAAACCCTAATTTTGATTGTAGTAAATGCTCAACAACCCTTGAGGCATTTGATGAGGCATGATGGTTCATCCATATTATGATGACGATTTGCACAATGATGGTAAATCTTAGTGGTCAAATTTTGGGGTATGACAGACGCACAAAGGAAGTATAAAATCATAGCAACAAAATCAGTCCTCCTCGGACTCTAAACCGGATGCCTCAATCTCTTCATCCTCTGAACTATAAACAGAACCAAACACCTCAACACCATCATCATCTCCATCCTCCTCATCAGCATCATCAGGACCAGCCGCATCTACTCGTCCTCCGAAAACTGGCCTAGCCTCAGGCCAACCAGCATGTGCAAGGAATTACCCCCTTGACATCAAAGTATGATCAGCGACGGGTTTGCAGATCTACAGCTGAAGTACCTGCATGAAGTCATGTAAATCAGTCATGGCACGCTGAGAAGCCGTCATCCAATCCCAGTTATACTGGAAAATCTCCTGCTGATAACGGTAGAAACCTTGCGACCCAAAACCAGAACCATCACCACCCCTTGTGTCGGCATCAGAACCAACACTAGATGTCTCACCCCTTGCCCCCTTAGACTTATAAAACTTATCCATATATCAGTCATCGATCACAGAAGAGATAGTAACCTGACGGCGTGCGGGAATATTAACCCCATCACTCGCACACAAAGTCATGATGAGACAAGGAAAAGCAAGATGGGTGTTCTTCTTAGAAGAGAAACCACCAAGACCACTCTCAACCATAGCCTTAATCTCATCGACGATAATACGGGCTACATCTATCTGTACATTGCTCAGAATGTTGTGGACAAGGTGGGCAAGAGTAATAGGGATGGTTGACGAATGCGACTTCGGCTTAATGTTGGTTATCACCAAAAGCAAAATAATTTGTGCCAAAGGTTGCATGTCTTCACGACGGTATCTTATGGCAACCCCAGATGGGTTGAGCTCTACAGTTATACCCGGTCGTAGAAAATCTCTGGTCGTTTTCGGAATGTCTCTGTGAAGGTGCAAGTCTCTATGGAAATCATCTATCTGGCTTGCTCTCAAAGGTAAAGGATCTCCAAGAATGGTATTAATTGTTTCACGATCAAATCGCACAACTTTCCCCCTAACTTCGGTTGTCCAACTAAAAGGCTCCCCATTATCAGGGAGGGCATTAGCATAAAACTCTCGGACAATCTCAACATTGTAGCTATCCATGGCAGTTATCAGCCTTCCCCATTTTTTTTCTTCTAGGAGCATAACCACTGACCGTAAACGTCCATTTTCACTCAGGTTAAATCTCTTTTCCGGTAAGATGGTTCTCTTCTCCAAGGTTAGATAACTTGTTGCCTGCTTGGCTCCTTTAAAATGATTACTGTCAAACTGAATTAGTACTTGTCACGAGGTGTTGGCCTTTCTTTTCTTAGCTGGATTAGTCTTAGGAGCGGTCTGCATAAATAAAAAAATAAAAAATCAACAAGCAGCAACACAGTCCATTAGAAATGGGAACCAAAACAAAATCACAAACTGAAACATAAAAAAAAATTCAGAATTCATATACGTTTGCAGAAGAGTTCGCAAAGCGAAGGCTGGCGAACATTCGCCCCAGATTCGCAAAGCGAGGATCTAGCGAATGCTCGCCCAGGTTCGCAAAGAGAACTGGACAGCGAACCCGTAATGATTTTCAAAAATTAAGAGCATCCAATACTTCCAACATCAGCGTTCCATTTAAAATATCACCTATATTCTAAGGTTTGCAACAAATTCAACATGCAACAGCAAAGAAACCCTAAAACAGAGGTGAAAACCTAGAATCAACAATGTCTCTAATGTGCAATCCATAACCCTAACTACAATGTCTAATCAGAAAGTAACAGAGAGAAAGAAAGATTCAAACCTGAACTTGTTAGGGATTTGGGGAAAACTTGGTGAAAATTGATGAAAACTTAGCAAACTTGAGAGAGTAATGTGAGAGTATTTGTGAATGAGGCAAGAGTGAGAGTGTCAAAGGGACTAGGGTTACCTCTCACTTAATCAGAAAATGAGATGGGTCATGGGCCCAAGTGACTGGCCCACCCTAAAAATCCCTTTTTAAACTGAGGTGGCAGCAAACAAATATTCCCCTGTCTCGCTAAGTTCGCAAAGCGAACAAGCCAGCGAATGGTCGCCCCAGATTCGCAAAGTGAACTGGCCAGCGAACATGACAGGATTTTGAAATTTTTTCTGCATCTGCTGCCACTTCCAAACCAATTCTAAATAATTAAAATTGTCAAAACAACAAATAAAGCAGAAATACTTACAATGTTGGGGTGTCTCCCAACAAGCGCTTGTTTAATGTCGGCTAAGCTCGACGATCCAAGATGATTTCAAAGATCATCAAGAAACACAGCACAATTCTCCCGGTCAAATTCTCCTCCAAGATATAATTTCAACCGTTGGCCATTTACTGTCCAACTTTCTTTCGTTTTCAAGTTTTCAATGACTATTGCACCATAGTGCTTGACATCCTTGACAAAAAATGGTCCAGACCATTTGGACTTTAATTTTCCAGGAAACAATTTCAAATGGGAATTGGATAAAAGCACCATCTGGCCAACCTTGAATTCCTTCTGCGAAACCTTTTTATCATGATATCCTTTCATTTTCTCCTTATATATCTTGTTTGAGTGGTAAGCGTTATTACGCATTTCTTCTAATTCATGCAACTGAACTTTCCATTTTTCACCAGCCAAACTCGAATCAAAATTCAACATTTTCAAAGCCCAAAGAGCCTTATGCTCCAATTCAATGGGTAAATGGCATGCCTTTCCATAAACCATTTGAAAGGGAGTTAAACCAATTGGAGCTTTGTAAGCGGTGCGATACACCCACAAAGCCTCATTTAATTTTTGTGACCAATCTTTCCGCGAGCTCGACACGGTTTTATCTAAAATTACTTTGACCTCTCTATTAGACACTTCGGCTTGACCATTGGTCTATGGATGGTACGGAGTTACAACTTTGTGCTTTACACCATAGTGCTCTAAGACCTTTTCGAGCGGTGCACTGTAAAAATGCGAACCTCCTTCACTAATTAACACACGAGGGGTGCCAAAACAGGAGAATATGTTTTTCTTTAAAAAATTTATCACCCTCTTGCCATCGGCCTCGGTGACGCAATTTCTTCCACCCACTTGGAAACATAGTCAACCGCAACTAAAATATACTTGTTTGAAAAAGATGGTGGGAATGGTCCAACAAAATCAATGCCCCAACAATCGAAAACTTCGACTTCTAAAATTGTGTGCAAGGGCATTTCATTTCGTTTTCCAATCCCGCCACTTCTTTGGCATGTATCACAACTTTTTCCATGAAGGTTGGCATCTTTAAACAATGTAGGCCAATAAAAGCCTGATTGGGGCGAGTTGTGACAATGCCAAAGGATACTTTTGGCTTCATCAAGAGTGACACACCTCCTTAACAAATTGTCACCTCCTAACTTAAACAAGTATGGCTCATCCCAAACATAGAAATTAGCATCCGATAGAAATTTCCGTCTTTGATTCCAAGTTAGGTCCTCCGGTATAAAACCGGTTGCTTTGTGGTTAGCAAAATCTGCAAACAACGGCCTAACTTGTACTCGAAAAAATTTTTCCTCCAAAAATTCTTCACGGACCTCATTCTCACGGTGAGTTACCTCTACATTGACCAACCTAGACAAATGATCTGCTACCAAGTTTTCCGACCCTCTCTTGTCACGGATTTCCAAATTAAACTCTTGTAACAAAAGGATCCACCGGATGAGCCTTTGCTTCGAATCCGGCTTGGTAAGCAGATATTTAATTGCCGAGTGGTCAGTGTAGACTACCACCTTTGAATCAATCAGATAAGACCGAAATTTCTTAAGAGCGTATACAATAGCGAGTAATTCTTTTTATGTGGTAGCGTAGTTAACTTGTGCCTCATTAAGAACTTTACTCACATAATGAATAGAATGAAAATTTTTGGCCTTTCTTTGCCCAAGCAACGCACTAACGACATAATCGCTAGCATCACACATTAATTCAAAATTTAAAGTCCAATTTGGAGCAACGATTATGGGTGCGGTGATGAGTTTCTCTTTTAAAATTTTAAAGGCATTTAAACATTCATCATCAAAGGAAAAGGACTTATCTTTATTGAGTAGATTACTCAATGGCCTTGCAACTTTGGAGAAGTCTTTGATAAACCGCCTATAAAAGCCAGCATGGCCAAGAAAACTTCGGATGCCTTTGACATTGGTTGGAGGAGGCAACTTCTCAATCACTTCAATTTTTGCTTGATCTACTTCAAGTCCTTTAGAGGAGACTTTGTGGCCAAGCACAATCCCCTCTGTTACCATGAAGTTGCACTTCTCCCAGTTTAATACCAAGTTTGTTTCAACACACTGTTCAAGAACGGCCTCCAAATTTCTCAAACAAAGATCAAAAGACGCTCCAAACATGGAGAAGTCGTCCATGAATACCTCCATTGTTTTTCAATAAGATCGGAGAAAATTACTTGCACACATCGTTGAAATGTTGCTGGTGCATTGTACAAACCAAACGGCATCTTTCGGTAAGCAAAAATCCCAAAAGGACATGTGAATACCGTCTTCTCATGGTCTTCTGGGTCAACCGAAATATGGTTATAATAGGAGTAACCATCTAAGAAGAAATAGAATTGTTGGCCTGACAATCTCTCTGACATTTGATCCATAAATGGGAGTGGAAAATGGTCTTTTCTAGTAGCGGTGTTTAACCTCCTATAATCTATGCAAATTTTTCATCCCGTCATAGTTCTTGTCGGGATTAATTCATTTTTTTTCATTTCGAATAACGCTCATTCCTCCCTTCTTAGGCACAAATTAGACAAGACTCACCCACGGACTATCGGATATCGGGTAAATCATACCGGCATCCAATAGCTTGACAACCTCTTTTCTCACCACTTCCTTCATCGTTGGATTCAAACAGCGTTGTGGTTGGGCTACCGCTTTGAAGTCCTCTTCCATTAGAATTCTATGCATGCAATAGGCCGGAATAATTCCCTTTAAATCAGAAAGAACCCAACCTATAGCTTCTTGATTTTTCTTCAAAACTTGAATAAGACGGTCTTCCTCTTTGTCGGATAAAATGTTGCTAATGATAACCGGCTTGTTACAACCGTCATCAAGAAACACATATTTCAAATTAGAAGGCAACACCTTCAATTCAAGTTGAGACTTATCATTATTCACTTCCTTCTTCAACTCTTCTGTTTCACTTTCCCATGGTTGTAACTCTTTTAGAGATTCAAGTTCCTTCAAACATTCTTCAAGTGCTCTTTCTTCTTCATCAGAAAATACTTCAAATGAATCATCAAGAGCTCTTTCCAAAGGAGATACTATATGAACTTGATTTGAGACTTCCAAAATGGCTTCTTCCATTGCATCAATACAGAAGCTATCATGTTTATCTTAAGAATATTTCATTTCTTCAAAAAGATCAAAGCACACTTCTTCATTTTTAACTCTCACTTTCATAAGACTGTCATCTACATCGATCATCATTCGGGCGGTCTTCATGAAAGGGCGCCCAAGAATTAGTGGAGCATCCTCATCTTCCTCCATATCGATCACAACAAAGTCAACCAGAAAGAAAAACTTATCAACCGTAACTAAGACATCTTGAGCCAATCCATGAGAATGTGTTGTGGATTTGTCGGCTAATTGTAACGTCATTCGAATTGCTTTCATTTCAATGTTCCCAAGCCTCTTCACAATAGACAATGGAATTAGATTATTGCTTGAGCCCAAATCGATTAAGCCTTTGCCAACATAGACATCACCAATTTTTACTGGCAAAGTAACATGCCCCGGATCAACTTCTTTCTTTGGTAGAGTTCTTTGGATTATAGCACTACAACTTGCGTCAAGGATAATTGTTTCTGGTTCCGAATATCTTTACTTATTTGTGAGAATATCTTTCATGAACTTAGCATATTTCGGCATTTGTTCAAGCATTTCGGCAAACGGAATGTTGATTTGCAATTGTTTGAATATGTCCATGAAACGACCGTAATGTCGTTCATTGTCCTTCTTTGAGGGCACGTGAGGGTATGGTAAGTTTTGGATCGGAATTAGATTCACTATCTCCTTCCCCTTTTTCACTCTTCTTTTCTTTTCTTCTATCTTTTCTTTTTCAAGGTTATCTTTTTCAACTAACCTCTCATTTTCTTTTTCAACTTCCTCCTTATCAGTCTTTTCAACTACAACATCATCAACTTTTTCTTCCTCCACAACCTTCTAAATTCTTACATCATCATTTTTCTCATTTTTTTCTCCTTCTCCCAACTCTCTACCACTTCTAGTAACAATAGCTTTACAATGCTCCTTTGGGTTGGTTTGAGTATTGGCAAAAAAAGAAGGTCCCGCTTGTTGCTCGGCCACTTGTTTTGCAAGTTGCCCAACTTGATTCTCGAGATTTTTGATGGATGCTTCATTTGTATTTTGATTTTCCATGGACATTTGAATGAATTAGTTAAGAGTTTCTTCAAACTTGGAACTCCCACCTTGAGGTTGATAAGGATTTTGTTGATTTTGTTGATATCCTTGTTGATTTTGATGATTTCCTCTTGGTTGTTGATTTTGGTACCCTTGTTGATTTTGGTAAGGTTGTTGTTGCCTTTGAAAACCTTGTTGTTGATTTTGATTATTCATGTAATTCACTTCTTCTTCAACAGGAGGACAAGGAGGATAATAGACGGTTGGGTGATCACCTTTACATAGCTCACAAACCGCTACTTGCACATTTTTGTTAGGAAGTTCATGCATCTCTTTAATCTGTTGAGGCAACTTTGACATTTGTTGCGTTAAAAACTCAACCTGTTGAGTTAGCAATTTGTTTTGAGCAAGTATTGCGTCATTTGTTCTCAACTCTAGCACTCCCGCTTTCTTTTGAGTAGGGCCACGATTATGGTTCCCTTGATGGTCTTTTAGATCCATCTTGTCAATGATGGAAATGGCTTCATTGGTACTTTTGCTCATTAAGGATCCACCTGTGGTGGCATCCAACAATGTTTTATGAACCAATTGAAGACCATTTTGGAAAATATGAATTTGAGAAAGCTCATCGAACCTGTGCCCTTTACAATTTCTCAACATGGACTTGAATCTCTCCCAAGCTTCATTGAGAGACTCATTTCCACCTTGAGTGAGAACTGCAATTACCATTTTAGCCTCTATGAAATGATTGTGAGGAAAAGATCGTTCCAAAAACTTTTCCTCTAGCATATTCCAGTCCGTCATGATAGCTGCCATTCCTTAGCCTTCCCAATGAGGGAATGCAAGAATAGTCTCTTAAACAAGGACTCTTCTTCAGCTTCGGGTGCACTAGTCGCGCCCGCAATCTCATAGAACTTAGTCAAGTGAGTAAAGGGATCCTCGTGATCCATACCAGTGAAAGGATTCTGGTATAGAAGAGTGAGAATACCCGTCTTCATTTCAGAATACCGACCATTGTGAGCATTACGTGTGAACTGTGCAGTATGTCTCAGACTATTAACACACGGAACTAAAGCAGGTGATGGTGGTGGTGGAGCAGCCATAGTTGGCAGTAACTGTGAAATTGGTGTCGAAGTTGAACTTTCCTCTCGTTCTTGTCTTTCCCTAGCAAGTTGCCTCCTCCGCGTTGTTCTGCTATTGATTTTACGCGCGGTTCTTTCAATCTCGGGATCGAACAGAAGTCGGTCTGCGGGTAACTTCCCTCTCATAAAACGGAGTCTGCACACTAAACCAAACAAATCAACAAGCACAAGAAAATGTTAAACAAGTTTAAAATTCAATAACTATTGCAATGCTCGCAATATAACAACAATCCCCGGAAACGGCGCCATTTTATTGAAAAGTATTTCGGGGGTGTTTTATCGTATCCACAGAGATTGTGTATATTGTCGTCATTCGATAGTCAAAATTGTTTCAAACTTTAATAGTAACAAAGGGTTTGGTTTTTCAAATCGGATCGTTCGCATAAAATTTAGAATTCAACGGTAAAAAGATTTGGTTTTTAGGGTTTGGTAAAACATGCCAAGATTAGTTTTTGGTAATCCGTTTTATACGTATCAACTTGATAAAGCGTGTGAACTCGTTAACAATAAATATAACCACATATCCTCTCAACAAGTTTCTCTCGAACACTTGTTGTGAGATTTATCATATTGATCCTTTGATGATCTCTCACCCAAACTATCAATATGATAACATTCAAGTTCAATATTTATGAACATCAACCTTCAAAACTATCTCTAGCCTTATGAATATTGATGGATTGAAACTTAGGTCAAATTTTAAAACATATTTCTCAATCATGAACTAAAACAAAAGATAATCATTTAAACAAAGTTTTTCTTCTATATATATCATCAACAAGGTTCACAAACTTATAAATCAAGATCAATACATACAAAATGATGAATCACCTACCAATAATCTTGACAAAATATGTGTTTAGCTACACATATTCATGGTTGCTTGATTCACAAGTTTCGGGAGGAGATGAAAAAACATCTGCGTCAAAGAATTGAGATCGGATGCAAATCCAGCTTCTCTATGTGAAAAATCATCCTTGGATGATCAAAACTCAGAAAATAAGGTTATGGTGTGAAAAGGTGAAGTTATGATCCCAAGAAAATGTAAAAATCACTTTATAGTACATTTGAAAATCTGATGTATTCGCACTGCGAATGATCTGTTCGTCTAGCGAATGAAGAAAATGGCACTTGAAGTGCCTTCTGATAGATAAACCGCCTTTATTTGTCTGTATCAGTTCGCAATGCGAACGTTTCATTCACAAAGTGAACTACTCGCCAAAAGATTCGCAAAGCTAATTTTGGGTCCTTTTGCCACTGCCTCAGCCAAGGGTCCTTCTCCAGGTGCTTCACAAAGCGAGTGAAGCAGCGAACATTCGCTAGAGTTCACAAAGCAAACTTTGGTCCCTTTTCCTACTGTCCAATTCTGGAGCTATTCGCTGGGAGCTTTGCCAGGGTTCGCAAAGCGAACCTGCTGATGTTTTCCTCTTTTCTTTGGTAGCTTGCATTAATTCTTTGTGTCTTCTTTCTTTGATCAATTAATGCACTTTCCTGCACAATAGCACACCTATTACAAGCACCAAAGGTATAATTACAATGTTTAAAGAACAACAACAATTCACTACTGAAATCCACAATTAAAACAAGAAAGTGTTGAAAATGCCAAGTATCAAATACAAATATATAGCATGTTTGACATCTAACAGTAGGCTCTAACTCACCTTAAGCGAGCCTTGTTCGAACCCCCGTACTTTCCCGACCAGATTGCGGAGAGACCTTGTACCTGTATCTCTCCGTCACCAATAAAGCCATTAGCGCTGCACTCATTCGCGAGACAACAGATGGGAAAAAGCCTATCTACTTCATGAGCAAGGCCCTGCAAGGGCCAGAAATCAGATACGCGCAAATAGAGAAAGTTGCTCTCGCCCTCTTCATCGCCGCGAGAAGGCTCAGACATTACTTCCTGGCCCACACCATAGTAGTGCCTATGGACCAACCTATAAGGCAGTAGCCTTGTAAACCAAACATGGCCGGCAGAATGCTCAAATGATCCCTGGAGCTATCAGAATTCGACATCCACTACGAGGGCAGGAAGGCCCTCAAGGCGCAAGTCTTGGCCGACTTTGTGGCGGAGATGACGCCGCCATCGTCCCCACTAAGCGAAACCCATGGATGGACCATCTACGTGGACAGGGCATCCAGTCCCACGGGTAGTGGCGCAGGCATCATACTCGAGAATGAGGTGGGAATACTAATCGAAGTGTCTTTAGTCCTATCCTTCCCTACGTCTAACAACCAAGCAGAGTACGAGGAATTCCCCGCAGGGTTACGGCTGGCCACAGACTTGGGTGCCAAGGAGGTAAAGATTTTCACCGATTCCCAGCTCGTAGCATCTCAAGTACGAGGAGAGTATTAGGAAAAAAATGATCAGCTGGTCGAATATCTGACACTGGTGATAGAAAGAATTGCCAAGTTTAACGTGTGGGAAGTCCAGCATATTCCTCGCAAACGAAACATACGGGCAGACTGCTTGCCAAAACATGCCAGCACCAGAAAGAAAGGCGGCAACAAATCTGTCGTACAAGAGAGACTCCCTTGACCAAGTATTAAGAAGCCACCAGAGCTGCTCAACGTTAATGCCATTGGAGACAGCCACTGCTGGATGACCCTAGTATACAATTACCTCACCACATGGGAACTGGCCGAGGACAGCAAGGAGGCCAGCGTGATTAAACGAAGAGCTTTCTCATACGTGCTAATCGATGATAAACTCTATCAACGAGGATTCTCCATCCCCCTCCTGAAATGTGTCTAGGAGGACAAGGCCCCCTAAATCCTCTAAGAAATTTATGAGGGCATCAACGCGCAACACTTGGGAGGGAGATCATTGGAACGAAAGGCCCTGCGGGCAGGATACTATTGTCCGACCATGCATCACGATGCTAAGGAGCATGTCCAAAAATGTGACTGATGCCAGCGCTACAGGGACATGCAATTGGTGCCCCCTAATGAGTTGAAGACTCTATCCTCGCCTTGGCCCTTCGCCTGGTGGGGGATGGATATACTTGGCCCCTTCACAATGGGGTCCTATCAAAACAAATTTCTGATTGTGGCTGTTGATTGCTTTACAAAATGGAGCGAAGCCGAAGCCCTTGCCAAGATCACAACCTTCAATATACTTCGCTTCTACAAAAGGAACGTTATCACACGATTCAGAGTACCCCAGGCCCTGGTGATCGACAATGGAACCCAGTTCACGGACAGGAAGTTCCAAGACTTCGTCACCAAATTAGGCACGAAGCAACACTTCACTTCCGTGGAGCATCCCCAGACTAACGGGCAAGCAGAGGCTGCAAATGTAGTGCCCCGATTTTTGTTAGATTTATTTAATTGAGTCGATTTAATTATTTTTGTCTTTATATTATTTTATTCTTGGCTTTATTTTGTAAATGTGTTATGTTTATCGTTATTATGCTTTATCGCGTTTTGGGAACGGTTGCGCGAAAATTGAGTGTAGGGGTATTTTGGTCTTTTGCTTGGGTAGATATTATGTTTTTCATTTAAATAGAATAGGGAGGTTAGAAAGAGAGAAAAGAAAGAAGGGAAGAGAAAAGGAGAGTGAGAAGAAGAAAAAGAGGAAAACTTGGAGTGTAAGAAATCGATTCAACCGACACTTCGAAGCACGATTAATCGGGTAAGGGTGTGAAACTCGATTACTATATAGTTGCGTATGAATGTGTAGGTGTGTGTTTGAATGTTCTCTTGCCTTTCCATAGTTTTTTTTATTATAGGTCGAAATGAGAAAAAATGAATCGAAATCGATGTTTTCACGGTCAGAATTCGATATAAGTTACGTTGTATAATCACACTGTGTTTATGAACAATCGTTGATACTTGTTTTACTGTTGGAACTGATTTGGGATGGAAAAGGGGATTTTTGGGGTTTTTGAACCGTGTAAAACGCATCAGAATTTTTCTGTTTCTGGTGTAGACCGCCGGGCGGTGCTTTGAGCGTCGGGCGACGCATGGGTTGCGCCGCTGCTCCGTCGGGCGATACCCAAGAGGCACATCTTGTCACGCTGCTGACTCTTTTAAGTTTTGGTTGGAGTTTTTACGCCTCTGCTTCGCCGGGCGACGCAGAGGCGAAGGGAGCACCGCCGGGAGAAAGTTGGTACCGCCGGGCGCTCCTGGGGATTTTCAATAAATTCTGTTTTCTTTGAAAGTGCATAACTTTCGATCCGTAACTCGGATCGAGACGTTCATAGTACTGTTGGAAAGCTAATGAGATGTTCTTTCTTATAAAAACTGGTTTTGAGATTGGTGGCCGATTTAATTGTGTTGAGAATTGGGAAACGTGTCGTTTTGTCGACTTTTACCATCGTAATTGTGTGCGATTAAGGTGTTATCATGCAATATGTTTTGGTATATAACGTATGACTGGTGTGTTGTTATATGATGTGAATGCCTGTGATGAAATGTTATGATGATGGTTTGTGGCCTAAGGGCAAGTAAATGCATTGTGTTGTGTTTGATTGTATATGCATAATTATGGATGTTGGAATGGTTCACATGGTTGTATGTGTGTATGCATTTGATTGTCATGAGTCATTGTATGCCAAGCATCATGATATGCATCTTGTGATGCCGTGTGCCCTAGTGGGTATGAGCGAAGAAACGATTCCAGAGGGAATCTGCTGTAACGATCGTGTGCCTTATACAAAGAGGACCTAAAGCGACGTTATAGACGATCGTGTGCCTTATACAAAGAGGACCTAAAGCGATCGGATCGTGTACCTTATGCAAAGAGGACCTAAAGCGATCCATAAACGTTGTGTGCCTTATACAAAGAGGACCTAAAGTGACAGGGAACATCGTTTGCCCGACGGGGAATTACACTAAGTAACAAGCGATGATTCCAATAATTCCTGAGTGAATTAATGATGAGATGATGGATGGAATGGTACCATATTGCATTGTATAGAGTCGTTGTGTCGGTCTGTGTGCATTTGCATAAATCTTGAATGGATTGATTATGTGTGGGATTTGTGAATGGGATGAATGAGTGGATATATATATATATATATATATATATATATATATATATATATATATATATTATATATATATATATATATATATATATATTGGTGATAAATGTATTGAGCATGATTGATATGCCTTTGTGATGGATGTATGATTTATGAATTGCGTTATGTTGTATTTGAATTATGGTATATGTTGTGGTGAGAATGTTTTACATGTATATTTTGAGTTATTACATATTTATATGCAACTATATTATAATTGTGTTTCTCACCCTTCTGTTGTTTTGAATGCTCTATGAGGCATTGCAGATTAGATGCTGGAGGTCTTTTTCTGAAGATTATGTCTCCATTCTTTTGTCGGTTGGCTCTGATATGTAGCACCGGGTAGTCGGGGAGATCATTGTGTAATTATGTGATACTATGTATATTTATCTTTTTGGATTGTACATGTATGACTCTGTATATGACAAACTTTTATGTTTATATATTAGATTTCAGTTGCAGATTTTCCGCTTTTATTTTGTAATTGAATTATGGGTGTTAGGAACTGAGTTCCTCTGTTTATGTTGCTACCTGATTGTTGCATATCTATATGAGCAGGGTGTTATATTTCTTCACGTTGATGTGACGCTCCCGTCTATGCCATGAATGTCTTTATTATACCCTAATTAATTGTTATTGCTTTAATTGCTTGGGGGTATAGATTAGGGGTGTTACATTAAGTGGTATCAGAGGTGTTTGTCACTTTGACGCTCCGTGTCGGTCACTTTGACCAAGTCATTTGTTGTGCGTCAGTTGTGTTCAGTTGAGGTGTTTGTTTAACCATAGTTACTGTTATTGGGTATGAACAGAATATGGCTGGTAGGAATGATGTTGCTCTTGCTGCTGCTATGCAACCTATGGCTCAGGCTGTGCGGGGTGCACCTAATGCTGGTGGGAATGATGAGCTCAGGAAGAACAAACCGCCTATCTTCAAAGGAAGATATGATCCTGATGGTGCTCAGAATTGGCTTAAGGAGATTGAAAGAATCTTTCGAGTGATGGACTGTGCCGAGGAACATAAGGTGAGACTGGGTACTCACATGTTACAGGAGGAGGCTGATGATTGGTGGGTTAGTACGCATCATGTCTGGGAAGCTACAGGTGAAGAGGTCACTTGGGCTTTATTTAGTAGTGAGTCTTTGAGGAAGTATTTTCCTGAAGATGTTAGAGGAAAGAAAGAGATAGAGTTCTTGGAGTTGAAACAGGGTAACATGTCTGTTACTGATTACACTGCTAAGTTTGTGGAGCTTGTTCAGTTTTATCCACATTATGCTGAAGCAACTGCGGAGTTTTCCAAATGTGTGAAGTTTGAGAATAGCTTGCGTCCCGAGATCAAACAGGTAGTTGGTTATCGAAGAATTAGGAGGTTTTCAGATTTGGTGGATTGTTGTAGAATTTATGAGGAGGATAGCAAAGCTCATTCTACTCATTATAAGAGTGTGAACGAAAGGAAAGGAAAGCAACCGTTTCGTGGTGGTCCTTATGTGTCACCAGCTGACAAGGGAAAACAAAGGGATAATTTTGAAAAAAGGCCAAGTGGGGGAGGTATGTATAATCCTCAGAGATGTTTTAAGTGTGGTGATATAAGACATTGTCAGTTTGAATGTAGAAAGGATATGAGGAAGTGTTCCAATTGTGGAGGTATAGGACATCTAGCAGCTGATTGCAAGAGGAATGTGGTGAAGTGTTTCAACTGTGGTGAACCTGGTCATGTTAGTACGAAGTGTCCGAAACCAAAGCAAGCTCAAGCTGGAGGGAAAGTGTTTGCATTGGCAGGAAATCAGACTACTAGTGCAGATCGTCTGATCAGAGGTACTTGTTTTATTAATAGTACGCCTTTAGTTGCTATTATTGATACTGGAGTGACTCATTCGTTTATTTCGTCTGAGTGTGCACAACATTTGAATCTTTTGTTGTCGTCGATGGGGAGAGAGATGGTTATTGATACTCCATCAATGGGGTCGATAACTAATTCTTTGGTTTGTTTAAGTTGTCCTTTGACCATTTATGGTAAGGATTTTGCTATGGATTTGGTGTATCTGCCGTTGGAGGGTTTAGACGTGGTTCTGGGAATGAATTGGTTGCAGTTTAATCGAGTTAATATCGATTGTTATCATAACTTGGTATGATTTCCTTCTCTTGGGAAAGACGAGAAATCGAGTTTCTTATCTACCAAAGAGTTGAAGAAACTTTTGGCGGATGAAACTCAGTTGTTTAGTTTGTTTGCATCGTTGACCGTGGATAGTCAAGTTGCAATTGTTGTGTTTCCAGTCGTGTGTGATTTTCCAGAGGTGTTTCCGGAGGATATTTTAGATGTGCCTCCAGAAAGAGAAGTGGAGTTTTCTATAGATCTAGTTCCTGGTACTAGACCTGTGTCGATGGCACCTTATCGTATATCGGCATCTGAGTTGGTTGAGTTGAAGAAGAAGTTGAATGAATTGTTAGAAAAGAGGTTTGTGAGGCCGAGTGTATCGCCTTAGGGTGCTCCAGTTTTATTGGTGAAGAAGAAAGATGGAAGTATGCCATTGTGTATTGATTATCGCCAGCTGAATAAGGTGACGATTAAGAATAAGTATCCTCTTCCGAGAATTGATGATCTGATGGACAAGTTAGTAAGTGCGTGTGTGTTTAGTAAAATTAATTTGAGGTCAGGTTATCATCAGATTAGGGTGAAAGAGGAATATATTCAAAAGACGGCTTTTAGGACACGATACGGACATTACGAATATTCTGTGATGCCGTTCGGGGTTTCTAATGCGCCGAGAGTGTTTATGGAGTATATGAATCGCATTTTCCATGAGCATTTGGATCGATTTGTTGTTGTGTTTATCGATGACATCTTGATTTATTCTAAGTCTTGGGAGGAACATGCGAAACATTTGCGTAATGTATTGCAAATTTTGAAGGAAAAGAGACTTTATGCCAAGTTGTCCAAGTGTGAGTTCTGGTTGTCAGAAGTGAGTTTTCTTGGGCATGTGATTTCAGGTAATGGTATTGCTGTGGATCCATCCAAAGTAGATGCAGTTCTACAATGGGAGGCTCCTAGATCTGTTACTGAAATTAGAAGCTTTTTGGGTTTAGCTGGATATTATCGAAGATTCATTGAAGGCTTTTCCAAGTTAGCACTTCCTTTGACCCAGCTGACTTGTAAAGGTAAAGCGTTTATTTGGGATATTCAGTGTGAGGAAAGTTTTAGTGAGCTGAAGAGAAGATTGACTACAACTTCGATTTTGATCTTACCGAATCCTAGTGAACCATTTGTGGTGTATTGCGACGCGTCTTTGATTGGTTTAGGTGGAGTGTTGATGCAAGAAGGTAAGGTTGTGGCTTATGCTTCGAGACAATTGAGGGTTCATGAGAAGAATTACCCTACTCATGATTTGGAATTAGCTGCGGTGGTTTTTGTATTGAAAATTTGGAGACATTACCTCTACGGTGCAAGATTCGATGTCTTTAGTGATCTTAAGAGTTTGAAATACTTGTTTGATCAGAAAGAGTTGAATATGAGGCAAAGGAGATGGTTGGAATTTTTGAAGGACTACAATTTTAGCTTGAATTACCATCCTGGTAAAGCTAATGTGGTAGCCGATGCGTTAAGTCAGAAATCTTTGCATATGTTTGCTTTGATGGTTAAAGAGTGGGAACTTTTGGAAGAATTTAGAGATTTGAGTTTGGTGTGTGAATTGACATCGGATGGCGTGAGGCTTGGTATGTTAAAGGTCACTAATGATTTTCTGTTGACCGTTAGCGAGAAACAGAAGCTGGATGTGAAATTTGTTGATTTGATGACGGTTGAAGATAAAGGTGTGAATGATGACTTTAAAGTGGATGATCAGGGTGTTTGGAGATTCTGTGGTAGAATTTGTATTCCTGATGATTCAGAATTTAAAAAGATGATTTTAGAGGAAGGACACCGGAATTGTTTGAGTATACATCCGGGAGCTAATAAGATGTATCAAGACTTGAAGAAGATCTTTTAGTGGTCCGGATTGAAGAGGGATGTGGCTCAATTTGTTTATGCATGTTTGACATGTCAGAAGTCAAAGGTAGAACATCAGAAGCCTAGTGGATTATTGCAACCGTTGGATATTCCCGAGTGGAAATGGGACAGCATTTCTATGGATTTTGTGACAGGGTTGCCGAATACTCTGAGGGGACATAATGTCATTTGGGTGGTTCTGGATAGGCTGACTAAATCGGCACATTTCATTCCGATTGACATCAGTTTTTCTTTGGAGAGGTTAGCTGAAATTTATATCCATATGATTGTGAAGTTACATGGTGTTCCATTATGTATTATTTCAAATCGAGATCCGAGGTTTACTTCCAGATTTTGGGAAAGTTTGCAAAAGGCGTTAGGTTCCAAGTTGAGATTGAGTTCTACTTATCATCCTCAGACGGATGGTCAGACCGAGAGAACTATTCAATCGTTGGAAGATTTGCTGAGAGCTTGTGTTCCTGAGCAAGGTGGTGCTTGGGATAGTTATCTTTCGTTGGTGGAGTTCACGTATAACAACAGATTCCATTCGAGTATTGGAATGACACCTTTTGAAGGGTTGTATGGAAGAAGATGTCGAACACCTTTGTGTTGGCATGAATCTGGTGAGAGTTCGGTGGTTGGACCGGAGTTAGTTCAACAAACTACGGAAAAGGTGAAACTTATTCGTGAGAAGATGAAGGCTTCTCAGAGTAGGCAGAAGAGTTATCATGATCGAAGGAGGAAAGATCTTGAGTTTCGAGAAGGCGATCATGTATTTTTGAGAGTTACACCGGTGACGGGGATTGGACGTGCATTAAAGTCGAAGAAGCTTACTTCTCGATTTATTGGTCCTTACCAGATATCCGCGAGAGTGGGTGTTGTGGCTTATCGGGTGGTGTTGCCGCCGAATCTTTCGAATTTGCGTGATGTGTTCCATGTTTCACAGCTTCGGAAGTATGTTCCGGATCCGTCGCATGTGATTTCGATGGATGAGGTTGAGGTAAGGGAGAACCTTACGGTTGAGGCATTACCGGTGAGAATTTTGGATCGCAAGTTGAAGCGGTTAAGAGGCAAGGATATTGCGCTTGTGAAAGTAGTGTGGGGAGGCACTGTTGAGGACAATTTGACTTGGGAATTGGAGAGTCGGATGCGGGAGTCGTATCCGGAGTTGTTCGTCTCAGGTATTATTTTCGAGGACGAAAATTTCTAAGTGGGGGAGAGTTGTAACACCCCAGTTTTTGTTAGATTTATTTAATTGAGTCGATTTAATTATTTTTGTCTTTATATTATTTTATTCTTGGTTTTATTTGGTAAATGCGTTATTATGTTTTATCGCGTTTTGGGAACGGTTGCGAGAAAATTGAGTGTAGGGGTAGTTTGGTCTTTTGCTTGGGTAGATATTATGTTTTTCATTTAAATAGAATAGGGAGGTTAGAAAGAGAGAAAAGAAAGAAGAGAAGAGAAAAGGAGAGTGAGAAGAAGAAAAAGAGGAAAACTTGGAGTGTAAGAAATCGATTCAACTGACACTTCGAAGCACGATTAATCGGGTAAGGGTGCGAAACTCGATTACTATATACTTGCGTATGAATGTGTAGGTGTGTGTTTGAATGTTCTCTTACCTTTCCATAGTTTTATTTATTATATGTCGAAATGAGAAAAAATGAATCGAAATCGATGTTTTCACGGCCGGAATTCGATATAAGTTGCGTTGTATGATCACACTGTGTTTATGAACAATCATTGATACTTGTTTTGCTGTTGGAACTGATTTGGGATGGAAAATAGGATTTTTGGGGTTTTGGAACCGTGTAAAACGCACCCGAATTTTTCTGTTTCTGGTGTACACCGCCGAGCGGTGCTTTGAGCGTCGGGCGACGCATGGGTTGCGCCGCTGCTCCGCCGGGCGATACCCAAGAGGCACAGCTTGTCACGCTACTGACTCTTTTAAGTTTTGGTTGGAGGTTTTACACCGCTGCTTCGCCGGGCGACGCAGAGACAAAGGGAGCACCGCCGGGCAAAAGTTGGTACCCGCCGGGCGATCCTGGGGATTTTTAATAAATCCTGTTTTCTTTGAAAGTGCATAACTTTCGATCCGTAACTCGGATCGAGACGTTCTTAGTACTGTTGGAAAGCTAATGTGATGTTCTTTCTTATAAAAATGGTTTTGAGATTGGTGGCCGATTTAATTGTGTCAGGAATTAGGAAATGTGTCATTTTGTCGACTTTTACCGTCGTAATTGTGTGCGATTGAGGTGTTATCATGCAATATGTTTTTGGTATATAACGTATGACTGGTGTGCTGTTATATGATGTGAATGCATGTGATGAAATGTTGTGATGATGGTTTGTGGCCTAAGGGCAAGTAAATGAATTGTGTTGTGTTTGATTGTATATGCATGATTATGGATGTTGGAATGGTTCACATGGTTGTATGTGTGTATGCATTTGATTTTCATAAGTCATTGTATGTCAAGCATCATGATGTGCATCTTGTGATATCGTGTGCCCTAGTGGGTATGAGTGACGAAACAATTCCAGAGGGAATCTGCTGTAACGATCGTGTGCCTTATACAAAGAGGACCTAAAACGACGTTATAGACGATCGTGTGCCTTATACAAAGAGGACCTAAAGCGATCTATAAATGTCGTGTGCCTTATACAAAGAGGACCTAAAGCGACGGGGAACATCGTTTTCCTGACGGGGAGTTACACTAAGTAACAAGCGATGATTCCAATAATTCCTGAGTGAATTAATGATGAGATGATGGATGGAATGGTACCGCATTGGATTGCATAGAGTCGTTGTGTCGGTCTCTGTGCATTTGCATGAATCATGAATGGATTGATTATGTGTGGGATTTGTGAATGGGATGAATGAGTGGATATACATACATATATATATATATATATATATATATATATATATATATATATATATATATATATATATATATATTTCGGTGATAAAAGTATTGAGCATGATTGATATGCCTTTGTGATGGATGTATGATTTATGAATTGCGTTGTGTTGTATTTGAATTATGGTATATGTTGCGGTGAGAATGTTTTACATGTATATTTTGAGTTATTACATATTTGTATGCAACTATATTATAATTGTGTTTCTCACCCTTCTGCTGTTTTGAATGCTCTATGAGGCATTGCAGATTAGATGCTGGAGGTGTTTTTGTGAAGATTATGTCTTCATTCTTTTGTCGGTCGGCTCTGATATGTAGCACCAGGTAGTCGGGGAGATTGTTGTGTGATTATGTGATACTATGTATATTTATCTTTTTGAATTGTAGATGTTGTCGCACCTCAAAAATTCATCAAAAATACGACCCTCGCGCGAAAGGCGCGGAAAACGGTTTGACAGAGTCGCCACCAAACTTTATTTATCCCAAAAGATGGAAAGGAAAATATCGAGAAAACCTTTAAGGAGCGGGTAAGAACATGGTCGTCGCAACCACATTCTGGGTTCGGGAGTCGGTTACGTGAGGGGAAGATACGCGCACCCCCTCACGTCCGTTGTACTCAACGGTGTAATACCCCAAAATTTGCTCTCCCTCTTTGTCATCATAGCATGGCATTATCATTTATCATATCATATCCACCTCATTAACATTACATTGCATTTGACATAGAAAAATGAAGCATAGCATCCTTCTTACCATCAGGGCATGTGATCAGGTGGAAGATGGACAATCAAGGGATCATTCAAAGCACAAAAAGGTCAATCAAGTTTCCTCAAGGCAAGCCAAGAGGTCTTTCATGTCTCATACTATCTCAAGGGATCATCCACAACCTCAAGAATGAGAGATTCAATGGGAGATTGAAGCACTACATCTTTCCTTATGCAAGAGGTTCAAAAACTGAAGGAAAATCCTCAAAAGAGATAGCTCATTGATCCAAAATCATCCTCAAATGGTATATCTCATCATCCTTTAAGAGGATACACAACATACTCTGAGGAATTTGAAATTGAAGACTGCACATTTTTCTCCTAGGAGGTGGGCACCAAAATTAGGGTTTCCCATTAAATCAGGGAATCTTTGATTTCTTGGACAAAACTTGATGTCATGGTGTGCTACATGTTCTTAAGTGTATGTGTATGGAAAATTACCTTTCAATTGGTTTTAGAAGTGGTTCAATTGGAAGAAATATCAAAAATCAGGAAATTTGGGGGCAAGTCAAATAATCAGAGGAAAAAGTCAATTCTTGACTTTTTGAGGCCAAATCCATAAAATTCATGTTATGTGTGTCCAATGTACAAAATTTGGTCAAGAAACTCCAAAGGAATCATAAAAAAATCAAGAGGTGGAAAGTTGCCATTTTTGGAAGAAGGAAGGTTACTAAATAAGGCAAGTTTTGGCCATTTTACATCAGAGTTTGAACCAAGGCCATTCAAAATTGAAGCACCAAATGAAAATTCCACTCGGCCACAACAAAAGATCTTGTTTTAAGCTTCAAATCCATGTGTAGAACATCTCCATTGGATAAAAATTGAGTGAGATATGATTGATCAAAGTTAGAGGAAAGTAGGTCAAAAACCAGGTCATGACCAAGTCTTGCCAAGCTCATGCGCAGTCATTTTCTCAAACAAGTGGTGTGCCAAATGTTCACCCATGTTTCTCCAAGAGGGACGCTACAAATGAAAAACTTTTCAACATGAAAGTTGTTCATTGCATTGTCATCTTCAATATTCATGTTGGACAAATTTTGGTTTGATCAAGTTATGAGATAGTTTTAAGGGTTCAAAGTCATGTTGATTATGCTGAAAACCCAGGCGCCATGTTGCCTTGCCAACCAACCCCATTACTACGCCATACACCAGTTTTGATTCCTTTTGTTTCAAGCAATTTTTCATCATCTTGTACACTTCCATTTGACTTGTTTTCAACATCAATATTGTTCCATGATAGCTCCTCTTTCATTTGACACCAAAACCTCATTAAACCATGCATTAACATGAGAGATATTTACCATCAAACATCCACTGTTACAATAATGACTTGTTGCATAATTTTGGTTCAAGCACACCTCAAATACATGACACGGGTTTTTTTATGTTTGCTTCCTCATTAAGACCAACACATGCCTGCACTCTTTACACCTTTGCTCGAGTCATACATGAAAAAGGAAAAGGTTGAAAGCTTATGGTAGAAGTTTTGCAGCAGGAACATTGTAACTTACCATGAGCTGCCATATACCATACAAAAGCCTCAAGGAACTCGCCCCTAACTAACTTGACTCAGTTAGTTAGGGTGCACTCAGTTGACCACCCCCAACTCACTTGACTCACTCATTAAACCATGGTTAAGGCTGGCTATATAAACATCACATTGCTCATAACTCGGGGAGGTTTTTTCACTTGTTCATTTTGTGTCACGAGTTCAGAGGTTCATCTCTCCAAGTTTCAGAGTCTCATTCTCACACTGCTCAAGCTTCATCGCCATTCTTCTTCATACGATTTCCTCACTCTCTCGCTGCTCAAGTTTCAGTGCTTAAGCCTTTATTTGGCCAGTAGAAGATCAAGACTATCAAGTTTATTCGCTGGTTTTTCTTGGTTCAAAAGTTCCATCAACATCAGGTAAATATTCATCATCTTTTTCTGTACGATTCATGAGTGTTTTAAGTTCATTACACATTGATTGAAGCTTATTAGAAGCACAAGATTGATTCTGGCTAGTTGATAGGTCTTCTAGAGGCATAATACAAAACTTAGGGCAGACTTTGCTTCTTCGTTTCTCACTATACAGGCTGCATCGGTGTATTTTTTTGATTGTTTAATGATCTGCTTAAGTTCCTCTTTCTATTGATGCATTTTAGGACATTTTTAAGTCATGGTCGTCCGATTTGTTTAATCCAAGGGTGGCGACGTTGCCAGCGAATTAATGGAGAGGGTGTATGTCACGTGATTCATTTTAATCACTCTGATGCTTGCGTGCGTGTTCATACATGGTTATTATGGTGTACCGGCAGTGTGATGTGCATGATTTGTTTACTTTGACTATGGTTTGACTGTGACTTGATCCAATGGCCATGAGTGAGTCAATCTTGTTGACTGAATTCCATGACTATTATTGTGTTCCACGCGCTTGGACCTGGACTGGACACAATTGATTTTTGCACCTCACTTTTAAAAGCCCAAATTAATTTGAACTCATATTTTGCTATGCTTGCACCCCCATTCTTTTTTTACATTTCATTTTATTTTTCCATTTTCATACACGTTTGCTTTTCATTTTTTAAAAATACTAAATGGCCTTATAAAATTCCACAAAAATTCATGATCATCATTAAAACATTTAGGAAATTTTTCATGATTTTATTTCTTGTTTTTATGACCTTTTTGCCCCTATTCCATAATTTTCTTTGATTTTTACTTGTATGCATGCTTAATGTGATACATAAATTTGTGCATTTTTGTTCTCAATCATTAAAAATTGTTTTGATGCTCTTCTTTTTGCATTGAGTCATTATCATCTTGAAGTATGTTAAGTGATTTTTATTTTATTTTTTAGGTTAGTTTATGGCATGTTTGGTGTTCATTTTTGTGCTACTTTGTATGATATGTCTACTTGACCTAAGTGCATTGTTTGACATCATTTTGCCTTGGTTCCTTGCATGCTACTTTGATATGTGATTCATCTCTGATTAGTGAACTTCAATACCATGTTTTCATAATTTTCATGAGGCCATTTAATTTGTGTTTAATGCATTTCATTTGAAGCATTACAACATGTCACATCCTTGTAATGTTTGTGCATGTTTACATGATTTCTTTTGTGTATACTTGCATGATCATTTGCATACTTTAGTGAACTATTCACTTGACATTATAGGTCATTGGTACATATTATATGTCATATTTGCATGTTGACTTTCATTTGAACCTTGTGCTCCTTTAGCATGTTGTGTTTGCACTCTTCTTCTTTTTGACTTCCATTTCAATGCTACCTCTTCTACCACTTCTTACATATCTTGATGTGTCATACATGAACACTTGTGAGATGTTTTTGAATCATTTTTCATTTCATTTCAATTCTGATCCTTAGACCACATGTTCCATTCATGCATGTTTCTTTCATTTCTTTTCATCTTTCATTTCCCTTTTTCTCATGATAGCATGTTCTAATGCAATGGATGATGATTGTGGGTTGTTCACTTGAACTTGCTTGATGATAATCATTTGTTTTCCATATGATGCACATTCTGGTGGTGATTGATAGAATTTGATTTCTCATCTAATTCTTTTGAGCTTTATAGTGCATTAAATGTTCTTTTATTTCTTACACTTCTTGTACATGTTTACTAACCATGCAAGGGCTTTGGTAAGTTGCAATTGGGTGTGGATAAGGAATCCACATTCAAACTTCTTTCCTTTCATCTCTTTTACAATTCCATTTGGTGTTTTGTTAAGCACTTATGTGCTTTCTTTTAATAACTCATCACTTTCCCTTTGTGAATTAGAATTCATCTTTTACTTTAGAAGTGACTTGTTTAATTCATTCTTTCTTTAGACTTTAGGTTGAAACCTCACAAACCATTAGAATCACTCCCTTTAACTAATCAATTAGGATTGAGTCTTAGTCCACATAGATTTTACCTTTCTTCTCTCTTGAGTCTCTTTTCTCATCTTAAAGGAAACTCAAAACATCTAATAAAGGTAGGCATATATTGCATTTAGGCCTTTCACATAAAGAAAAGATTATAAGGGGTCTTCTCTTATAATCTTAAAATGTATAGCATATAACCCATCTTGGGTCAATGTGTTAAACATTTGATCTTGTGTGAGGGACTTAAATGCAATGCTTATTGAAGGTACAAATAATAAAAAACACTTCTTCATTTCTTAATCAACAAAAACACTTAATAAACACAAGTATGCTAGTGTGTTTGAACCTTGACAATTGGAACTAAGTGTGGGGGTCTTCTTCACTCTTAGTGTGTCTTCTTGCTCATTCCATCTTGGAATGTGAGAATGTACACATTCCAATGACTAAGATTTAGATACACTGTCATATGCAAACAAATGAAAAAACTTCTACAAGACAAAAACAAACAATAACGTCTTTCCTTCGGGAATTCTTTTCTCACCTCATTAACTCTCAACGTACGAACGTGCTTCTACTCGTTCTCTTGCAAGATGGTAACGCACTCGGACCAGCGAGCCTGCAACACCTGAGCTAGAACGTAAGCCGTTCTCTAAAAAACACAAACAATCCATCCCTAGTGAGGGGAACTACGTCGCTCTGATTCTCATGTTCCCGATGAGATACGTAGGCAGTGGGGTAGGGCCCATGCGAGCACTTCTTTTATTTTCCCTACATTTGTTTCTCTTTCTCTTTCTCTTTCTTTCTTTCAGTTCCTTTTTTCCAGCATTCTTTTCTTACACCCTTTGATTGAAGCAGCAAGCGTGGATCCCATCGGATACGATGGACGTGAGGGGGTGCTAATACCTTTCTCTCGCGTAACCGACTCCCTTACCCTTTCTCTTGGTCGCAAGACCATGCTCTATCCTTTACTTCAGGTTTATGCGGTGTTTCCTTTCCATCTCTTGGGATAAATACACATTGCTGGCGACTCTGTTTCGGTGCCACTTTCGCGTTTGTAATAGGATGAAAATCCCGGGAGCGACAGCTGGCGACTCTGCTGGGGACAGGTTGACCTATTGCTGGTCCATCCTAAGCGAGTCAATCCTAACGCTTGTCTGTTTTTCTTTCTTTGGGTGTTTATTGTTGTGCTGTATTTACCGTTTTTTTGTATGGTTATTTATTGCCTTACTGCACATTACTGTATTTACTGCACTTTAGCATTACATATCATATATTATATTGTGTTGCACTGCTTTGTCTGTTTGGCGGGATGGGATTTCTGAGAGATAAGCCCATTACACAGGCTTGAGTATACACTTAGAATTAGAGTGGAGAGTAGTGGGACCTACGTGCCGTTTGGAGTGCGTTGGGTGTTCACGAAATTCACAGCTAGACGAGGCTATCTTGGGACGCGTCATGGTATGCGCATCTTGCATATTCCAAGATGTCGATCTAGAGAGCTGTCGACTCTAGTGACCGATCATGAGGACCTTAGTGGAAACATCCCTCTTTAGCGGTGACAGTGGCAGACCACATTCTGTGGCAAACCCATTCGCACCCGAGGGCCCACTTTGGAACTTGCATAGGATGACCTTTATTTTCTAAGGGGAGTCAGTGGACGACCTCTTTGATTGGCATAGCATTGTATCCTACGGGCTGAATGTGCTATTGCTTCTCAAACCTCCGAAGCTGGCAAGCCTTATTTTCTAAGAACCACATGTGAGTATGGGCGGGATGTTTACAGGTTTGCAGGAAACCCAGCCTCCTACTTACCTTACTTGTGATTCCATGATGATTTCAGACATTGTATCCTATGACAGTGATTTGGGTGTTCATCTCAGATATTGCCAGATTCAATACAGAGACACAGTGCACACAGTTCAATACAGACACAGACACTTGATTACCTGATCACATGCCCTTTTGCATTGCATTATCATATCATAACAGTTATGTTTGTCATTTTCAGGTGCATAATACGTTTCTGATTCCAATCCATGGGTTCAACAGAGATCGTTGCCGAGAGAAAGAACAATGTGTCTTACAAGTTTCCAGATCCTGTCTTGGATTCATTGCTCAAAGTTATAGATATGGCTAGTCCGGGTATTCTTGATAGGTTTCAGAAAAGCTACGGGAATTTGGTTGGGATGGTCCGAACAATCACCAAGTATGAACATGATGCTTTGCACACTCTGCTGCAGTTCTACGAGCCTTCGTTAAGATGCTTTCTCTTTCCAAATTACATTTTGATGCCAACACTGGAAGAATTTTCATTTATTTTGGGAATTCCGATCACGCCGGCAATACCATTCTTCTCTGGTAGTTCCCCTAGCGTAAAAGAAATTGCTGCTGCATTACAAATGGATCAGGCAGTGGTGAAGAGTGGTGTGAGCAGTAAAAATGGAGTTAGCGGATTTCATTTAGAATTTCTGTCTGGACAAGCCCAAGAGGCTGCAAGTGCTAAAAATTGGACGGTTTACAATTCCATTCTGGCTCTCTGCATATACGACCTAGTTCTCTTTCCCAATCAGCAAGACTTTGTGGATATGCAAGCAACGAGAGTTTTCGTCCTTAAAAATCCAGTCCCTACTTTGTTAGGAGATTTTTATCATTCCGTGCATTACAAGAACGAGAAAAGAAGGGGAGGATCTGTTAGTTGTTGTACTCCACTGCTGTGTCATTGGTTTTTCAAACATTTGCCTCAGACGGGTGCCTTCATGGAAACCAAAGATGTGGCGAAATGGTCTAAACGATTGATGGGTTTAACTGCTGATAACATGGTATGGTTTGACCACCGGTTGTTGAGAATAGAGCTTGTCACAAGATGCGGAAATTTTCCAAACGTACCTTTGATTGGCAGAAAAGGAAGGATCAATTATAATCCAGTTTTGGCCATCCGACAGTTTGGGTATGCTTCCAGGGATCCTCCTACCGAGCAAGAGGTGGAAGAATCTTTATTCTTTACAGGAACTAAAGATGCGAAGGTGGTAGAAGTAGTGAATGCTTGGAAAGATAAGCACAAAATTGGAAAAGCAGTTTTTGGGAAAGGAGATTGTAGGTCTTATCCTGAATATGATAGATGGATTGAGACGAAAGTAAAGGAATTGCTTTTACCCTTTTCAAGGGGACCTCTTTTATGTTCAGTACAGCCAGAACAACCCACCATGGTTGCTATTGAAGAATGTGAGAAGTGGAAGAAAATGGTCAGAGAGCTGCAGATAGAGAATTCTGGAATGAGCAGATGTCTTCAGAAAGCTCTAGCTGACAACAAAGAGTGGGAAAAGAGAGCATTGAAAGCGGAAAAAACCTTGGCTGACAAAGAGGAAGATTTTGATGACAGAGCTCGGTACTTTCGGAAACTTACTTTGGGAGCAGATGACACTAGTCAGGCTCACAAGATTACAAAACAGGCTTTAGCCCGAAGCAAGGATTCATTAGCTCAACTGCGTCAAGCTTGGGATGAAGTCAGAATTGAAAATGCCGAGTTAAAGGATCAGTCAAAGATTAAAGACTAGGAGCTTAAAAAGGCACATGAGCAGAGGAGAAAGTATCGGGAAAGTCTCGGTAAAAGTCAAGAACAGTTAGAAGAAGCTAGAAGCCAGCTGAAGAATACTAAGAAAGAGCTTGAAGAAGCCATGATAGAAAGAGAGATACTCAAGACGCAAGCTGGCATAAAGAGACACAAGGGAGTGTGCGATGACGAAGCTCTGATGCTGCATATGGGTTCTTTAACTGAAGCTCTTGAGAAGAGGGATGTCTTGATCAAAGAAATGATTGAAAAGCCGAATCACCAGCGTACCCGTATACTTTTTGAGGAGATCAAGTATTCAAGTGATAAGCTGAAGGATGTGGAATTGTCAGACTGATGTTTTTTCCCTGTATTTTGTTGGTAATGGTTATCATCAGGCTTGTTGATGGATCCAGTTTTTCCTTGTATTGCACTGGCGGATGAGCCTTTCTTAAATACTTGAATACTTTGTTGAATGAGTATGAGCAGTTTATTCAGATTTACTCTTTATCAGATATCTGTACACAAGCACATGACCACGATACTTCTCTTTATATCACGATTTCTGGTCTTCAGATTTCTGTGGTTTGGATTGGAATCGGGATGTAAAGCACTTTGGAAGTGATAAACATAACATTGCATGGCATTGCATATCATTCTGCATTTCTGTTACTTGCTTTTCAGGTACTTGTTGTAGGGTCTCTAACCTTTATTTGGTTTCAGGCAGTATAGCTGAGAATCATATTCACCGATATTCGACGCGAAGAAATCAAGTAAGAATCATGGATCAAGTGCAAAGTGATTTGGCTGAAATGAGGGCGCGTATGGACCAGTTCATGACCCTCATGACTGGCATGGCGCAAAATCAGGAGAGATTGAGACTTCTGGTCGAGCGTCCAGAAAATGGGCCCGAAGGTGATCAGCATGACAATTCACAGGGACATGGCATTCCTCCTCCCGGTGGCAACCCTCCTCCTGGTGGTAACAATCGGGGTAATGGAAATGGTAGGCATGCTGGTGTTACTCTTGAAGATCCTCTGGAAGACCAATTTACTCTGCTGGATGTTGATGTGGGTAATCACAGTGATCGAAGGTATGATGAGTTGGCAGAAAAGATCAGGGCCATAGAATGCAAGAACTCTATGGGTATTGATGTTACTAGCTTAGGGCTAGTCCCAGGAGTCAGAATTCCTCCTAAATTCAAGCCTCCCACTTTTGATAAGTATCACGGCAATGCGTGTCCCCAAACGCATCTTCAAGCTTACTTTGGGAAGATTTCAGCCCATACGGAGGACGAGAAGCTATGGATGCACTATTTTCAGGACAGTTTGGCTGGGGCGTCCTTGACCTGGTATATGAAGTTGAATAGAGCTGCTGTAAAGAGTTGGAAAGATCTGGCAGAAGCGTTCCTGAAGTAATACCAGTACAATATTGACATGGTGCCCAACCGCACCCAATTGCAGGGGTTGTCACAGAATGCCAAGGAGAGTTTCAAAGAATATGCACAGAGGTGGAGGGAAATGGCTGCGCAGGTTCAACCTCCCTTGTCAGACAGAGAAATGGCAGATATGTTTATGGGCACCTTGCAAGGGGCCTATCTTGATAGATTAGCTGCTTGTCCGTCAACTGGATTTGCTGATATTGTGATTGCGGGAGAAAGAATAGAAAGTCTGTTAAAGCTTGGAAAGATCCAAGATGTGAGTGGGGCTGGCTCCTCTGGGACGAGGAAACCGTTTGCTAGTAGCCAGAAAAGAAGAGAATGTGATATGAATGCTGTGTTTAGAGGACGAGGTAGAGGGCGTTCTCAAGCTTATTATCAGGTAGATGCTGTAACAATCCCCACACCGTCGGTTCAGAAGCAACAACCCCAACAACAAGTTCAGCAGCAACAGCAACAACCTTTTTTCCAGCAAAGGTCTAGGCAGAGGGATCGTAAGATGGATCCTCTCCCTATGACTTATGCCGCGCTGTTACCCCAGCTACTCGAGTTAAAGTTGGTAGAACTCCGTACCATGAAAGCTCCTACTGCTGGAAACCTGCCACCTAACTTCGACGCTAATGCTCGTTGTGAGTTCCACTCAGGTGCTCAGGGGCACTCCATTGAAAAATGCTGGGCTTTCCACCATAAAGTACAAGACTTAATTGATGCTAAAGCCATCAATTTCTCTCCCACTCCTAATATTACTCAGCATCCCATGCCTGATCATGGTGCGGCAAATGTGTACGCCATTGAAGATGGGAGGAGATTGAATTTGGTGGTAGACATTCATCAAGTGAAAACTTCTTTGTTGGTTGTAAAAGATCGTTTATTGAAGGGACAGGTGTTCCCGGGCTGTAATCAAGATTGTTCCGAGTGTATGAATCAGGAGAATGGCTGTAATAAGTTGAAGGTGGGTTTACAGAATCTGATCGATGAAGGATGTCTACAGTTCGACAGAGTCGTAAAAGACACTGATGAAGTATCAACCGTGACCATCTATTATACTCCCGCTGAGATTCAAATGCCGGTCAATGCAGTTCCTGTGGCGAGTGTTGCGTAAGAAAGGCCCAGTCCTGTCACTATCACGGTGCCAGGACCAATTCCATTCACATCTACGAAGGCTATCCCATGGCACTATGGGGCGGATGTGTATTACGAAGGTAAAAAGCAGGAGGTTGAGTCGTCAGTTAGCCCAAATATTGATAATGTAGGGGGTGTAGGGGGCTTTACAAGGAGTGGAAGGTTGTTCGCTCCCCAAACCTTGAGAAGTGATAAAGAGGCAGAAGCTGCAGCAAAGGCTAAGGGTAAACAGGTGGTTGAAAATGTGCCTACACCTGAAGCAGAGACAAAGATTACTTTTGATAAGGAGATGGAAGAATTCATGAAGATAATCAAGAAAAGCGATTATAAGATTGTGGACCAACTGAATCAGACCCCTTCAAAGATTTCAATCTTGTCAATATTGATGTGCTCTGATGCGCATCGGCAGGCGTTGTTAAAAGTATTGAAGAGTGCATACGTGCCACAGGAAATTACTGTTAATCAGCTCGAGGGCGTAATCTCCAATGTTAACGTTAGCCATGGCTTGGGCTTTACAAGTAGAGATTTGACTGTTGAAGGAAGAAACCACAATAAGGCTTTGCATATCACGATGGAGTGTAAGGGCGCAGTGTTATCTCATGTACTGGTAGACACTGGTTCATCACTTAATGTCTTGCCCAAGAAGGCGTTAATGAAGCTGGAAGTTGATGGTTTGATCTTAAGGCCTAGTGAATTGGTGGTCAGAGCATTCGATGGGACTAGACGATCTGTGTTTGGTGAGGTGGAATTGCCCGTACAAATTGGACCACAAGTATTCAAATCCACGTTCCATGTAATGGACATACAACCTGCATATAGCTACCTATTGGGACGCCCTTGGATTCACAGAGCCGGGGCTGTTACTTCCACTTTACACCAAAAGTTGAAGTATGAGTTTGAAGGGCAGGTTGTGACGGTGTGCGGTGAAGAAGACATCTTTGTAAGTCACTTGTCCACGTTCAAGTACATTGAAATGGATGGGGAAATTCATGAGATGTTGTGCCAATCATTTGAAGCGGTCAATATTGACGATGCACCTGAGTCTTCTTCTGTACCAGTTGGGGCCGGTACCTCCATTTCATCTTACAAACAAGCTGTCGAAGTCGTCAGGGCAGGCAACGCCCAAGGTTGGGGCAGGTTGATAGAGACCCCAATGAAGGAAGACAAATTTGGTATTGGTTATCATCCCTCTACAACTTCAGGTGCGGGAAACAGTGGACCCATTACTTTCAATAGTGGGGGAATTATCTACACGGACCAGTCTTGTGCAGCCACAGAGGATAGTGTTGACAGTGATTGTGACCTGGACAACTGGGTACGCCCTCATGCTCCGGGACAACAAGTGCAGAACTGGTCCGTTGAAGAAGTCATCCGGGTTACTCTTCAGACAGAGTAATTTTTCTTTGTTTTTTTTCTAACCATAATGCATGTCAAAATCTTACGCTCTGCCCAAGGCGTATAGATTCATTTGTAGGGCCACCCTGGTTGCATTTGCAATTTTTAATCATTAATAAAGGATGTTTTGCAATCAAATTTTGTTCTCTGTCTTTCAGTTTTTATTTTTGCACAAAAATAATAAAACGGCAATGTTTCATTTTCTTTTGTTTTGCTTAAAAATAAATTCTAAAATAAGGCATGAACCCGTTCATGCAGACTTGATCCTCCGGATACCACTGATAACGATTTTGATATGGCTATGTATGACTTTGACAATCCGATTTATCAAGCCGAAGAAGGGGATGAGAAAGATTGTGAACTCCCTGAAGAACTGGCCAGATTGTTGAAACAAGAGGAAAGGGTCATCCAGCCTCACCAGGAGACTGTAGAAATCATCAATATTGGTACCAAGGATGCCAAGAAAGAGATCAGGATTGGTGCCAGCTTGCAAGCAGATGTGAAGAAAACTTTGACTGAAATGTTGCGCGAGTATGTTGACATCTTCGCCTGGTCGTATCAAGACATGCCGGGGTTGGATACGGATATTGTTGTGCACAGGCTGCCATTAAGAGAAGAATGTCCGTCGGTCAAGCAGAAACTTCGTCGGACTCGCCCCGACATGGCTTTAAAGATTAAGGAGGAAGTCCAGAAGCAATGGGATGCTGGGTTTCTTGCTGTGACAAAATATCCTCCGTGGGTAGCCAACATCGTGCCAGTACCGAAGAAAGATGGAAAAGTGAGAATGTGTGTGGATTATCGAGATCTTAATAAAGCTAGCCCAAAAGATGATTTTCCACTACCTCATATTGATGTGTTGGTCGATAATACAGCTCAGTTTTCAGTGTTCTCATTTATGGATGGTTTCTCCGGGTACAACCAGATCAAGATGGCGCCTGAAGATATGGAGAAGACCACGTTCATTACTCCGTGGGGTACATATTGCTATAAAGTAATGCCTTTTGGGTTGAAAAACGCAGGGGCAACGTACCAGCGGGCGATGGTAACATTGTTTCATGATTTGATTCATAAGGAGATCGAATGTTATGTAGATGATATGATCGCCAAATCGAGAACAGAAGAGGAACATCTGATTAACCTGAAAAAGCTGTTTGAAAGGTTGAGAAAGTTCCGTCTGAGATTAAATCCAAACAAGTGCACGTTTGGGGTGCGTTCTGGAAAGTTGTTGGGTTTCATTGTGAGCGAAAGAGGAATTGAGGTTGATCCTGCCAAGGTGAAAGCAATACAAGAAATGCCTGAACCGAGAACAGAAAAAGAGGTTCGTGGTTTTTTGGGTAGATTGAACTACATTGCAAGGTTCATATCTCACCTAACAGCCACGTGTGAACCAATATTTAAACTGCTAAGAAAGGATCAAACAGTCAGGTGGAATGACGATTGCCAAGTGGCATTCGATAAGATAAAAGAATATTTGCAGGAACCTCCAATTCTAATGCCTCCAGTTGAAGGGAGACCGCTGATAATGTATCTGACAGTACTTGAAGGTTCCATGGGTTGTGTTCTCGGTCAACATGACGAGACAGGTAGGAAGGAGCATGCTATCTACTACCTGAGCAAAAAGTTCAATGATTGTGAGTCCCGGTACTCAATGCTTGAAAAGACATGCTGTGCGCTTGCATGGGCCGCTAAGCGATTGAGGCAATATATGGTCAGGCACACAACTTTGTTGATTTCAAAAATGGATCCTATCAAGTACATTTTCGAGAAACCAGCACTGACAGGCAGAGTTGCACGGTGGCAAATGGTCTTGACAGAGTATGACATTCAGTACACTTCCCAAAAGGCCATCAAAGGAAGTATCTTGTCCGACTATCTTGCGCAACAGCCGATTGATGATTACCAACCCATGAAATTTGACTTCCCTGATGAGGACATCATGTTTCTCAAAGCTAAAGACTGCGAGGAACCACTCCCGGAAGAGGGGCCAGACCCTGAATCCAAATGGAGTCTGATGTTTGATGGGGCTGTCAATATGAATGGGTGCGGAGTTGGAGCAGTTCTTATCACGCCGGAAGGTGTTCATATGCCTTTCACTGCCCGCATAACTTTCGGATGCACCAACAATGAAGCAGAGTACTAAGCTTGTATAATGGGGATCGAAGAGGCGATTAATCTACGGATTAAGACCCTTGATATATTTGGTGATTCAGCTTTGGTAACCAATCAAGTGAAAGGGAGTTGGTACACACACCAAGCAAATCTAGTGCCGTATAGAGATTATACAAGGAGCTTGCTGACATTTTTCACAACAGTGAAACAGTACCATATTCCTCGAGATGAGAATAGGTTCGCTGATGCCTTGGCCACTTTGTCTTCCATGATCAAAGTGCAAGGATGGAACCATGTACCTAAGATTGAAGTATCCCGCCTTGACAGACCTGCATTTGTGTTTGCGGTCGACGCAACGTCCGATGACAAGCCTTGGTACCATGATATTAAATGCTTCTTGAGCAATTAAGAGTACCCGCCCGGGGCATCGTCCAAAGACAGGAAGACGTTGAGAAGGCTAGCTGGTAGTTTCTTCTTGAACAAAGATGGCGTGCTGTATAAGAGAAATTTTGACACGGTCATGCTTAGATGTGTGGATAGACACGAAGCAGACCTGTTGATGATTGAAGTGCACGAAGGCTCTTTCGGTACCCATGCCGGAGGGCATGCAATGGCTAAAAAGTTGTTAAGATCGGGATATTATTGGTTGACTATGGAGTCAGATTGTTGCAAATATGCCCGCAAATGCCATAAATGCCAGATCTATGCAGACAAAGTGCATGTGCCTCCAAATCCGTTGAGTATCATGTCGTCGCCTTGGCCGTTTGCCATGTGGGGCATCGATATGATCGGAAAGATTGAGCCTACAGCTTCTAACGGTCATCGTTTCATCTTGGTGGCAATTGATTACTTCACCAAATGGGTTGAAGCTGCATCCTATGCCAATGTTACAAAACAAGTGGTAGCTCATTTCTTAAAACGGGATATCATTTGCCGATATGGAGTTCCCGAAAGAATCATTACTGATAATGGTTCTAATTTGAATAATAAGATGATGGCTGAGTTATGCCGGGACTTCAAAATTGAACATCACAATTCTTCTCTGTACAGCCCAAAGATGAATGGCGCGGTCGAAGCGGCCAACAAAAATATCAAGAAGATTATGCAGAAGATGGTTGTCACGTACAAAGATTGGCATGAGATGTTACCATTGGCTTTGCATGGGTATCAAACGTCGGTACGCACATCCACTGGGGCAACCCCATTCTCACTTGTATATGGTATGGAGGCAGTGCTACCGGTTGAAGTAGAGATTCCGTCCCTCAGAGTCATGATGGATGTTAAGCTAGATGAGGCTGAATGGGTACGAGCCAGATTTGATCAGCTGAGCCTTATTGAGGAAAAGCGATTGGCGGCTGTATGTCATGGGCAATTATACCAGCGCAGAATGAAGCAGGCATTTGACCAAAAGGTGCGTCCTCGGGTTTACAAAGTCGGAGATGTGGTACTCAAAAGGATCCTTCCTCCCAGTACAGATCACAGGGGAAAATGGAATCCTAACTATGAAGGTCCATTCGTGGTTAAAAAGGTCTTTTCGGGCAGAGCCTTATTGCTTACAACCATGGATGGCGAAGACTTTTCATCCCCTGTCAACTCGGACGTAGTCAAAAAATACTTCGCATGAATAGACCTGCTGGATAATAAAAATAAAAAAAATCCAGGCAAAAAAGGGCATCCCGGTGAACCAAAAACAGAATAAGGTTCGGGCAAAAATTAGGGATATAATTGAAAAATTGTACACCCGGTAAGTTGAAAACCCGAAAGGGCAACTTAGGCAAAAAAGGGTATCCTGGTGGATCGAAAACCTGAAAGGGCGGTCCACGCAAAAGAGGGATTTAAGCGAATGACTACGGTCTGAGTTATCTGTACCCCATTATCGTTTGAACAACTGACATTCTGAAAGATAGGAATCGGTCTGATCATTCCTCAGAAGGCAAGGTCGGGGAGTTTTGAAGACATACTGGTCATAGCAGAATGGAAACTCAGTGGAATGCCGTTTTCACATTGCCGTTAGGATAGCTTCTTTTCTCAATTTTCAGCGATCACCTCTTTCCAGGGATTGCTTCCTGATGTAATTGCCTATTCTGGGCTCTCAGTCAATAAATTGAATTTCAATAAAAAGCTTTCTATTTTTGTTTTATTGCTTTGTCTGCAAAAACGTCCTAATTTTTTATAAAACATTGCATTTGAAAACATGGCGGCCTTGCAATAACATGCGCAGAAAAAACATTTGAAATTACTTTGAATGTTGAATACTCCCGGATGATGGATTCTAGCCACGCAATATTCGGGGCATGTGTGCATATTCTTTTGTTGCAGGTAGCAGGTACAGATGATTTTAAGCACAAGACCAGTAATCAATTACCCCACGCAAAAGACTGGGGCAATTACGGGTAAGGAGGCCGGCGTTCATCGCTCGGTCGACGGTCGTTCATAACGGTTCGATATCATTGAATTAAGTTCAACTGGGTACCGTTGTATCTTATTAAGTCGATTCTCTCATACAGTACTTCCAACAGCTACAAGCTTTTCTGTGTCGATAACGGTCACAAGTTCCCCAAAAGAGTGGTCTCGCCGATACCGAAACTGATGGTCATTATCCCCAGCGAAGTCGCAGGAGTTTGAAGAGGCTAAATCTTCTGTAAAATCCTCTTATGACATCCTCTTCGGGGACAAATTATTGGTTTGTCCAAGCATGGGGCATGTTTGTTTCCCCAGCATGAAGTGTTGATCATCCCCAGTAGAGTTTGAGGACAGTTGGTCTTCTGTAAAATCCTCTCAAAAGGCCTTCCCCAGCACGAGACGTTTTAAAGCAGTTTTCTCCAGCAGAGTTTGTTATAAACTCGTCATCCCTAATGGAATTGTCTAAAGGGAAGCTCGCCTAACATGGGGCATTGTGGTACTTATCCTAAGCTCGACAGTCATATTCTTCAGCAGACTACTGTGGATTTGCTTTGGGTTTCCCCAACAGATCTCTAAGGACTCTTTCCTAGCAAGTTGCAGTGGAATGTTCTAACCAGGATTTGCATATCCCTGGCAGAGTAGCCCTGATCCCCAGCAAGATTGTGTCTCTGGTAATGATCCCCCACAGAGGTCAGCATCGAATCTTGTCAGCAATACTCCCCAGCTGAGTTATTGTTCTCCCCGCAGAGGTTTATAAGATCGGCAGAATCTATTCCTCAACAAGGATGGTACATTCTTTCCCCAGCCGGGTCAGAAGGTTGATAACCCCTACAAAGGGTCTTGGATTGGATAAATCCCCAAGCAGAGTTTTTTATGACTTTTCTTCCCTAGCAAGACGCCATGCAAAGAAATTTTCATCCCCAGCGGAATCGCTGTGACCAGAATTCATTCCCCTAGCAGATGAAGTGATTACTGGCAGATTTATTATTCTTCAAGTCCAATTTATTTTTGGCAAACTTGACAATTCGAAGCAGACGGATTGTTCATTCATTCTCCAGCAGAGATACTATCCTCTCAGGAACCTCTAAAGTCAAGTCATTGATCATTGTTCCTCAGCAAAGTCGGCAGAGATGTCTGACACGGATGCAGAGTGTAATCCAGTATTGGAATTTTGCGAAAGTCCACCCGTAGTGTGGCAAGCCAGTAGTCGTCTGGCATTGTTTAAAAGACATTAGCAAAGTCCAACCGTAGAGTGGCAAAAGGTCCATCTAAGGGTGGCAAATTCTTAAAGTCCAACAGTGGATTGGCAAAAGTCCGTCTTCGGGTGGCAAAAGTCCAACAGTGGATTGGCAAAAGTCCGTCTTCGGGTGGCAAAAGTCCAACAGTGGATTGGCAAAAGTCCGTCTTCGGGTGGCAAAAGTTCAACAGTGGATTGGCAAAAGTCCGTCTTCGGGTGGCAAAAGTCCAACAGTGGATTGGCAAAAGTCCGTCTTCGGGTGGCAAAAGTCCAACAGTGGATTGGCAAAAGTCCGTCTTCGGGTGGCAAAAGTCCAACAGTGGATTGGCGAAAAGTCCATCTAAGGGTGGCAAATTCTAAAAGTCCAACAGTGGATTGGCAAAAGTCCATCTTCGGGTGGCAAAGCAGCCAAAAAGTCCAACAGTGGATTGGCAAAAGTCCGTCTCCGGGTGGCAAAAGTCCAACAGTGGATTGGCAAAAGTCCGTCTTCGGGTGGCAAATTCTAAAAGTCCAACAGTGGATTGGCAAAGGTCCATCTTCGGGTGGCGCGAGGCTGCAAAGTCCACCAGTAGTGTGGCAGGCCAGTAGTCGTCTGGAATTGCATAAAAGACATTGTTAAAGTCCACCAGTAGTGTGGCAGGCCAGTAGTCATCTGGAATTGCATAAAAGACATTATTAAAGTCCACCAGTAGCGTGGCAAGCCAGTAGTCGTCTGGCGTCATTCAAAAAGACATTATTAAAGTCCACCAGTAGCGTGGCAAGCCAGTAGTCGTCTGGCGTCATTCAAAAAGACATTTCTAAAGTCCACCAGCAGTGTGGCAAGCCAGTAGTCGTCTGGCGTCATTCAAAAAGACATTTCTAAAGTCCACCAGCAGTGTGGCAAGCCAGTAGTCGTCTGGAGTTGCATAAAAGACATTGTTAAAGTTTACCAGTAATGCGGCGAGCCAGTAGTCGTCTGGTGTCGTTCAAAAGACAGATTTCTCCGACAAGGTTTCATTGAAGATTCAATCCAGCAATGTCGGGGGGGTTTCTTCCTCATCATCCAGAGCAAATTTTTGGTTATATTTGGTATTCAATCACTATATACCTTGAAAGTCCGAAAGCAATTGCTTTCAGGCATTCAGGTCTACAGCGCTTGAAGAGGGGCAGCTGTAATACCCCAAAATTTGCTCTCCCTTTTTGTCATCATAGCATGGCATTATCATTTATCATATCATATCCACCTCATTAACATTACATTGCATTTGACATAGAAAAATGAAGCATAGCATCCTTCTTACCATCAGGGCATGTGATCAGGTGGAAGATGGACAATCAAGGGATCATTCAAAGCACAAAAAGGTCAATCAAGTTTCCTCAAGGCAAGCCAAGAGGTCTTTCATGTCTCATACTATCTCAAGGGATCATCCACAACCTCAAGAATGAGAGATTCAATGGGAGATTGAAGCACTACATCTTTCCTTATGCAAGAGGTTCAAAAACTGAAGGAAAATCCTCAAAAGAGATAGCTCATTGATCCAAAATCATCCTCAAATGGTATATCTCATCATCCTTTAAGAGGATACACAACATACTCTGAGGAATTTGAAATTGAAGACTGCACATTTTTCTCCTAGGAGGTGGGCACCAAAATTAGGGTTTCCCATTAAATCAGGGAATCTTTGATTTCTTGGACAAAACTTGATGTCATGGTGTGCTACATGTTCTTAAGTGTATGTGTATGGAAAATTACCTTTCAATTGGTTTTAGAAGTGGTTCAATTGGAAGAAATATCAAAAATCAGGAAATTTGGGGGCAAGTCAAATAATCAGAGGAAAAAGTCAATTCTTGACTTTTTGAGGCCAAATCCATAAAATTCATGTTATGTGTGTCCAATGTACAAAATTTGGTCAAGAAACTCCAAAGGAATCATAAAAAAATCAAGAGGTGGAAAGTTGCCATTTTTGGAAGAAGGAAGGTTACTAAATAAGGCAAGTTTTGGCCATTTTACATCAGAGTTTGAACCAAGGCCATTCAAAATTGAAGCACCAAATGAAAATTCCACTCGGCCACAACAAAAGATCTTGTTTTAAGCTTCAAACCCATGTGTAGAACATCTCCATTGGATAAAAATTGAGTGAGATATGATTGATCAAAGTTAGAGGAAAGTAGGTCAAAAACCAGGTCATGACCAAGTCTTGCCAAGCTCATGCGCAGTCATTTTCTCAAACAAGTGGTGTGCCAAATGTTCACCCATGTTTCTCCAAGAGGGACGCTACAAATGAAAAACTTTTCAACATGAAAGTTGTTCATTGCATTGTCATCTTCAATATTCATGTTGGACAAATTTTGGTTTGATCAAGTTATGAGATAGTTTTAAGGGTTCAAAGTCATGTTGATTATGCTGAAAACCCAGGCGCCATGTTGCCTTGCCAACCAACCCCATTACTACGCCATACACCAGTTTTGATTCCTTTTGTTTCAAGCAATTTTTCATCATCTTGTACACTTCCATTTGACTTATTTTCAACATCAATATTGTTCCATGATAGCTCCTCTTTCATTTGACACCAAAACCTCATTAAACCATGCATTAACATGAGAGATATTTACCATCAAACATCCACTGTTACAATAATGACTTGTTGCATAATTTTGGTTCAAGCACACCTCAAATACATGACACGGGTTTTTTATGTTTGCTTCCTCATTAAGACCAACACATGCCTGCACTCTTTACACCTTTGCTCGAGTCATACATGAAAAAGGAAAAGGTTGAAAGCTTGTGGTAGAAGTTTTGCAGCAGGAACATTGTAACTTACCATGAGCTGCCATATACCATACAAAAGCCTCAAGGAACTCGCCCCTAACTAACTTGACTCAGTTAGTTAGGGTGCACTCAGTTGACCACCCCCAACTCACTTGACTCACTCATTAAACCATGGTTAAGGCTGGCTATATAAACATCACATTGCTCATAACTCGGGGAGGTTTTTTCACTTGTTAATTTTGTGTCACGAGTTCAGAGGTTCATCTCTCCAAGTTTCAGAGTCTCATTCTCACACTGCTCAAGCTTCATCGCCATTCTTCTTCATACAATTTCCTCACTCTCTCGCTGCTCAAGTTTCAGTGCTTAAGCATTTATTTGGCCAGTAGAAGATCAAGAGTATCAAGTTTATTCTCTGGTTTTTCTTGGTTCAAAAGTTCCATCAACATCAGGTAAATATTCATCATCTTTTTCTGTACGATTCATGAGAGTTTTAAGTTCATTACATATTGATTGAAGCTTATTAGAAGTACAAGATTGATTCTGGCTAGTTGATAGGTCTTCTAGAGGCATAGTACAAAACTTAGGGCAGACTTTGCTTCTTCGTTTCTCACTATACAGGCTGCATCGGTGTATTTTTTTTATTGTTTAATGATCTGCTTAAGTTCCTCTTTCTATTGATGCATTTTTTACACATTTCTGGGCATATGTAAATTTCTGAGACACCGGAGGTGGCCGGAGAAGATGACCGGAGGTCTTCTCCGGCCGGTGAGGGTTTGAATTAGGGTTTAGGACATTTTTAAGTCATGGTCGTCCGATTTGTTTAATCCAAGGGTGGCGACGTTGCCAGCGAATTAATGGAGAGGGTGTATGTCACGTGATTCATTTTAATCACTCTGATGCTTGCGTGCGTGTTCATACATGGTTATTATGGTGTACCGGCAGTGTGATGTGCATGATTTGTTTACTTTGACTATGGTTTGACTGTGACTTGATCCAATGGCCATGAGTGAGTCAATCTTGTTGACTGAATTCCATGACTGTTATTGTGTTCCACGCGCTTGGACCTGGACTGGACACAATTGATTTTCGCACCTCACTTTTAAAAGCCCAAATTAATTTGAACTCATATTTTGTTATGCTTGCACCCCCATTCTTTTTTTACATTTCATTTTATTTTTCCATTTTCATACACGTTTGCTTTTCATTTTTTAAAAATACTAAATGGCCTTATAAAATTCCACAAAAATTCATGAGCATCATTAAAACATTTAGGAAATTTTTCATGATTTTATTTCTTGTTTTTATGACCTTTTTGCCCCTGTTCCATAATTTTCTTTGATTTTTACTTGTATGTATGCTTAATGTGATACATAAATTTGTGCATTTTTGTTCTCAATCATTAAAAATTGTTTTGATGCTCTTCTTTTTGCATTTAGTCATTATCATCTTGAGGTATGTTAAGTGATTTTTATTTTATTTTTTAGGTCAGTTTATGGCATGTTTGGTGTTCATTTTTGTGCTACTTTGTATGATATGTCTACTTGACCTAAGTGTATTGTTTGACATCATTTTGCCTTGGTTCCTTGCATGCTACTTTGATATGTGATTCATATCTGATTAGTGAACTTCAATACCATGTTTTCATAATTTTCATGAGGACATTTAATTTGTGTTTAATGCATTTCATTTGAAGCATTACAACATGTCACATCCTTGTAATCTTTGTGCATGTTTACATGATTTCTTTTGTGTATACTTGCATGATCATTTGCATACTTTAGTGAACTATTCACTTGACATTATAGGTCATTGGTACATATTATATGTCATATTTGCATGTTGACTTTCATTTGAACCTTGTGCTCCTTTAGCATGTTGTGTTTGCACTCTTCTTCTTTTTGACTTCCATTTCAATGCTACCTCTTCTACCACTTCTTACATATCTTGATGTGTCATACATGAACACTTGTGAGATGTTTTTGAATCATTTTTCATTTAATTTCAATTCTGATCCTTAGACCACATGTTCCATTCATTCATGTTTCTTTCATTTCTTTTCATCTTTCATTTCCCTTTTTCTCATGATAGCATGTTCTAATGCCATGGATGATGATTGTGGGTTGTTCACTTGAACTTGCTTGATGATAATCATTTGTTTTCCATATGATGCACATTCTGGTGGTGATTGATAGAATTTGATTTCTCATCTAATTCTTTTGAGCTTTATAGTGCATTAAATGTTCTTTTATTTCTTACACTTCTTGTACATGTTTACTAACCATGCAAGGGCTTTGGTAAGTTGCAATTGGGTGTGGATAAGGAATCCACATTCAAACTTCTTTCCTTTCATCTCTTTTACAATTCCATTTGGTGTTTTGTTAAGCACTTATGTGCTTTCTTTTAATAACTCATCACTTTCCCTTTGTGAATTAGAATTCATCTTTTACTTTAGAAGTGACTTGTTTAATTCATTCTTTCTTTAGACTTTAGGTTGAAACCTCACAAACCATTAGAATCACTCCCTTTAACTAATCAATTAGGATTGAGTCTTAGTCCACATAGATTTTACCTTTCTTCTCTCTTGAGTCTCTTTTCTCATCTTAAAGGAAACTCAAAACATCTAATAAAGGTAGGCATATATTGCATTTAGGCCTTTCACATAAAGAAAAGATTATAAGGGGTCTTCTCTTATAATCTTAAAATGTATAGCATATAACCCATCTTGGGTCAATGTGTTAAACATTTGATCTTGTGTGAAGGACTTAAATGCAATGCTTATTGAAGGTACAAATAATAAAAAACACTTCTTCATTTCTTAATCAACAAAAACACTTAATAAACACAAGTATGCTAGTGTGTTTGAACCTTGACAATTGGAACTAAGTGTGGGGGTCTTCTTCACTCTTAGTGTGTCTTCTTGCTCATTCCATCTTGGAATGTGAGAATGTACACATTCCAATGACTAAGATTTAGATACACTGTCATATGCAAACAAATGAAAAAACTTCTACAAGACAAAAACAAACAATAACGTCTTTCCTTCGGGAATTCTTTTCTCACCTCATTAACTCTCAACGTATGAACGTGCTTCTACTCGTTCTCTTGCAAGATGGTAACGCACTCGAACCAGCGAGCCTGCAACACCTGAGCTAGAACGTAAGCCGTTCTCTAAAAAACACAAACAATCCATCCCTAGTGAGGGGAACTACGTCGCTCTGATTCTCATGTTCCCGATGAGATACGTAGGCAGTGGGGTAGGGCCCATGTGAGCACTTCTTTTATTTTCCCTACATTTGTTTCTCTTTCTCTTTCTCTTTCTTTCTTTCAGTTCCTTTTTTCCAGCATTCTTTTCTTACACCCTTTGATTGAAGCAGCAAGCGTGGATCCCATCGGATACGATGGACGTGAGGGGGTGCTAATACCTTCCTCTCGCGTAACCGACTCCCTTACCCTTTCTCTTGGTCGCAAGACCATGCTCTATCCTTTCCTTCAGGTTTATGCGGTGTTTCCTTTCCATCTCTTGGGATAAATACACATTGCTGGCGACTCTGTTTCGGTGCCACTTTCGCGTTTGTACTAGGATGAAAATCCCGGGAGCGACAAACGGGAACCTCTTGACTCGAATCGCAATGCTCGCTAGCTAAGTTTGTCTATTTTCTTCTCAAAAATAAATGCGGAAAGGTAAAGATAAAAGGAAAAGATACTAAAGGGGAAATGGGGTGGTTTTAGGATAGGGTACTCGGCAAGATCATTGCGACCTCGGGCCTACGTATGCTCATTCAGACGAGAATGAGAAATCAGAGCAATCGTAGTTTGACTACGGGGTTTGACGGAAAAAGATGGTAGTGTGCTCGCCAAGATCATCGCAATCTTGTGCCTACGTATCTTTATTTGGACGAGAATAAAGAATCAGAGCAGTCGTAGTTCGTGGTACGCCCACGAAACAAGGGAGGGTTGGGTTGGTTTAGATGACGATTACTTGAACTTAAGAAAGATTCCTCGGGCCCAAGTAATCGGGAGAGTGAGTCAAAGATTTGGCTCTCTCTCTTTTTTCATCTAAGGTGGTTAAGTTTGAAAAGGTTTGACGGTTTGAAAAGTGTTTTGGATGGTTGGACGGATGATTGTCGAGTTGGATGTGTTTTAGAGGCATCAATTGCTCACACACGAGTAAGAGAACTCGCACCCAAACAATCGAAGGAAGATCAAAGACTTAAACCCCTATTTTTCACCTTGAAAGAGTTTCGATAGTTATTAGTCATTTTGAGGTTTGATTATGAAATTCCGCTTGACGTGGGATCAAGGGTTTATTGTATGTGTTTGGTTATTTTGAAAAGGATTTGATTTGTTAAAAGAAGAGGCATCAATTGCTTACACACGAGTAAGAGAACTTGCACCCAAACAATCGAAGGAAGATCAAAGACTTGAACCCCCATTTTCACCTTAAAAGAGTTGCGATAGTTGTTAGTTGTTTTTGAAGTTTGATTATGAAAATTCGCTTGACGTTGGATTAAGGTTTAATTGTATGAAAAGAGTTTGGTTTGAAAAAGGATTTGGGTAGAGGTTGATTTGAAAATGGGCTCGACGACGAATCGAGAGTTAGGTTGAAAAGGGGCTTGTTTGAAAATGGCTCGACGACGAATCGAGAATTAGTTTGAAAATGGGTTGCCTATGCTAGTCCCTAGGGGTGCTCCTAGTAAACAAACCACAATCAAAACTAAATGCATACATCGAAATGGGAGAGGGGTACATATAAATTACAAGGGATGACATGAAATAAAGGGTCTCATTGTAAGGTAGCCCAAGAGAAAGCCGTGTGTGTGCGAAGTGTCCTAAACTAAACCTTGAGCAAGAGTCGCCAAGCAAATAATCGTAACCAACAGTCCATCAATTAGTTTTTTAGGTTTCGATAATTGTTAGTTTTTTTTAATTAAAAGTGAACAAAGAAAGTGGTTAGATAAATATGAATATGGTATGGACGATATGATAAGAATATGAACAAATAAAAATGAAGATAATATTGACAAGATATAATATTGACATAGAATAAAATTGGTCTCGTCTTAATCGAAATTTAATCGAGAAATCGATAATCAACGATTTTTTACTTTCATTGACCAAAAGTGAAAATAAAAGAATATAAATCGAAATAAAAATCGGAAAACTAAGAAAGGTCTCATCTTTACTAAGGTTTTAAATCGAAAAATCGATAAACTTTAGTATTTGATTTTCATTGACCCAAAAATGAATAAAAATGAAATAAAAATAATAGGAATAAAATCGAAAATGTCAAGAAACTAGAATAAAGGTCTCACCTTTATCAAGATTTAAAATCGAAAATCGATAAATCCTTGATATTTGGTTTTCATTGACCAACAAAAATAAAGAAATGAGCCTCATACATATCAAGACTTTTTAGTCATTTTGCATAAATCAACTAAGTCATGATTTTGTAATATCATTGGCCCTAAAAATCGAAATAAAGATCGTAAGCGAAAAATAAAAATCAAAACAAAATTCGAAAGAAAAAGTTATGAATTCAAGAAATAACATGATAAATTGAAACTAAAAATTCAAAGTGCTCATAAAATAAAAACTAGAGAAAAAAAATTAAGAAATAAATGGAAAATAAAATAAAAATAGTATGAAATAATAAAGGGGGGGGGGGGGGAGGGGGTTGATGAAACATGTTTTTTGTCTTTTTGAATTTTTATCTTATCTTTTAAACATCATTCATAATAAAACCAAACAAAAATTATAGGATATTACAATACTTTTTCCAGAAAAATATTAACATGCTAATGGACTTGATAATAGTATAGATAAATGATCATGGTACTTTGAAAACGGAGAAATAAAAGAGGTGAATGTTACCTAGTGGAGACAGTCCACTGCCTCTTCAATGGCACGAGTTATGGAAAAAAGAAGACGAGCCTTCTCTCTAGAAAATTTGCAAGAATAATTGAGGGAGAAAATTAAGAGAGTATTCAGCCTTTGTGTGGGGTGAATCTGGTGTGTCAAATGAGAGAAAGAGAGATCTTATTTATAGTGTGAATAAAGTGGGAGTGTTGATGTGGCAATTCATGTGACTTTATGAGAATGATTATTGGTCATTGATGAGTGAAGTGTGAGAATAATTTTTTGTCATTGATAAATCCAAGTTGGCAATCCATGTGAAGTGTTAGAATGATTGAGTGGTCCCCACTTACCATGAAGATAAACAAAATAAAAGTAATAATAATAATAATAATAATAAAGCTTAGTAATAATAAAACTAATAATGATAATAAAACTAATAATAATAAAATTAATAATAATAATAAAAAAGAAATAATAATAATAAAACTAAAAATAATAAAAAAGATAATTGAAAATAGTTAGTGAAAAAAAAGAAATAAAACAAATTAAATTCTAACAAAAAAAATGCATGATTATTGATATGTTTACTAAAATGCGAAAACAGAGACCAATGAAAAGGATATGCAAACGATCAGAATATCAGAGACCAATGAAATGGATATTGAAATTGGTTAACAAATGGATATTATGAAAATTAATAAAAATGGATTTTAAAATTGGAAATGGATAAAGGATAAAAAAGGTTAAAATATAGATATGACTTAAACTGAAAATGGATAAAAATAAAAGAGGGATGAAGTTGAAGACAACATTTTTTTGTATTTTTGAAATAATGGTTAGTGGATGGATGTACAGATGAAAAGTATATACAGGTAGGACAAATTTGGGGTATGACACATGTATGACTCTGTATATGACAAACTTTTATGTTTATATATGAGATTTCAGTTGCAGATTTTCCGCTTTTATTCTGTACCTGAATTGTCGGTGTTAGGAACCGAGTTCCTCTGTTTGTGTTGCTACCTGATTGTTACATATCTATATGAGCAGGGTGTTGTATTTCTTCACGTTGATGTGACGCTCCCGTCTATGCCATGAATGTCTTTATTATACTCTAATTAATTGTTATTGCTTTAATTGCTTGGGGGGTATAGATTGGGGGTGTTACAGCGAACAGGGTAATCCTTCGGGGTCTAAAATGAAGGCTATGTGAAGCCAAGAGGAGGTGGGTCGAGGAGCTACACAGTGTGCTCTGGGCCTAAAGAACAACCTCACACTCCACCGCCGGGGAAACCCCTTTCCGACTAGCTTACGGAAACGAGCCGGTGATACCGATGGAGATCAGAGAACCTTCCAAATAAACGGAAGATCCTCTCAACGAGGAAATGAACGACGAGGCATTGAGAGAAGAGCTCGACCTGGTCGAAGAAATACGGTCAGGAGAAGCTCTCCGCGAGGCATCGCTAAAACAAAAAAAACCTTGCGCCACGACGCTAAGGTCATAAAGCGCGACTTCCCCGTTGGCAGCTTAGTCCTACGCAGAAACCAGAAGGATTCACGCAAGGGAAAGCTGACCGCGAACTGGGAAGGACCCTATAGGGTCAAGTCCAAAACAGGCACTAGTGCCTATTACCTAGAAACTCTTGACGGAGAACCATTTGCACGACCATGGAACGCTGAAAAGCTCAAACAATATTACAGTTAGGACCAACCACGAGGTCAGACTAACTGCCGATGAGATCGCCCCTACAGGGAGACAGCTCGGCCTTAGGACCATGCCCCAGTGCAAGCACGATCCATTTTACAACGCCGACCAGTTTCTGCTTATGGGACGAGCAGACTCTGCGCACAACGGGGATACCTCAATCGAGCTCCGCCGTTGCCGCACCAATAAGGCAAGACACCCAGCTCGCGATGGGAACAGTCCAAGCCTATAAGATTAGTACCTCAACCAAGATCCTAGTCTCATCACCGGCGAAACTGCTTCGCCTCCTCGACAAGTCTCCCAAACTGTCGAGCATAACGAGAACAAGTCGAGCAAACGTCCACACTTAGCATTCAAACAACAAAAGCATACACAAATAAATGCGACAAGACAATTCCAAACAAATAATATTCATAAAAACTTCGACCACGAGGCCGGAAGAAGTCAGCAGTACATGGAAAAGGGATGTGCCCGATGAAATATTACATATCAAAAGGAACGCAGGCCCACAAAATACAAGTACAAACTTCAAAAATCAAACTAAACTGCCTCATCGGGAACCTCAGGGCGAACCACCTCGCCATTGACGACCACATTGAGAATGCCCATCCCCTCGGTTTGCAGCTGGGCGTCAGAGTTGAGGGCCTTCAACTGCTCCAAAGCAGCATTGAAACCAAATTCAGTTGCCCCCAGATTACCTTCCCCAAGAAGACGGATTCTCTTGATCAGGTCCCTCCGCGTCTTTAGGGCCTTCTTATCGTCGGTCTCATCCTGACCAACTGCCGACGATCCTTCCAGCTCAGCTATCCTCACCTTCAAACGGGTGTTCTCCTCGTTGACCTGGGTCACCTCCCCCTGCATCTTGATAACTTCCTTCTGAAGCTCTATCTTGGCCTCCAAATTTCCTTACGGCTTCTTCAGGTCGTTGTATATTTCTGCGTTCTCTAGCTCCAGGTCGTTGATCTTGATTTTTGCCTTCTTGAGGTCGGCCAGTGGAACCATCTCTGCATCCCAAAGGGCCAGCGCCGCCTCCAATACCCTGATCATACCGGCCACATCCTAGCAGAGAAGCTTCCTCCGGACTTAGGGATCAGCTGACAAGATAGTTGATGCATCGAGCTCTGGGACGATGACGGAACTTTCCCCGTCAAACATTCTCCCCTGAAGATAACACGGGGGCAGCACAAACTTCCCCCCAGCAAAATCTCCCAAGTAGCCCGCTGGTGAGGAGCCAATGTCAACCCGTTTCCTCTTATGGGATGTGTCCGGGGTAGGGGGCGTAGAGGTCGTCCCTGGAGTGGCACCAGCGCCGGTCACGAACTTTTCCAGTGTCACCTGCTACTTGGCCACACCAGCTTTTTGCATTGAAGGAACTTTCTTCTGGTTTTTGGCCACCTGGGACCTCATCAGGCGCTCCCTCATATCTTCCATTTTTCCTGCGAACATAAAGAAAGGAAGGCTAGCATAATTAGACAAGAATTAACAAACACGGGCACAAGAACAAGTTATACCGAGGAGCTGGAACGCAACATCGTCGTTTTCACACTCATGAAGGGCCTTAGTGTTAATATAGCGAGCTTCTCGAGCAGGATCTCCGTCCTCCCCGAGCAACTCCCTGTCATCCCTGTCCACCACAAAGGCCAGACTGAAAGTCTCCACGTAGGCGTGCAGAACCCGATGGGACTCCTTGCCCCCCTCACAGAGCTGCTCGCGCTTGACAAGGAACTGGTCAGTCCTATATCTGAAATGGGTGTACACCCACTCCAAAGGGAACTTGGACACAGGCTTCTGCACTTGCTAGCCATCAATGTCCATGGTCTCAAACGTAGAGATGAACCTCTTAGCCGCTTCAGAAACAGGCTTTACGACCAAGAACTTGTCCTTGAAATATCGAACAGATTCTGAATACGGCTAGAAGAGCCTGCTCTACTGCTTAAATGACACCCAGCTTTCTTCGGGCCCGCCGTGCTCCGTTGGAGTTGGAAAATGCAGAAGAATAGGTCCACGGTCGCCCCGACATTCAAGTAACGGCACACCAGCTTGCTTTCTCTCTTTGTCCAAACACTTACTTTGGCATCGGAGTACCTTGCAGGTACAACCCCCATTTTCTCTCCTACAAGCATCCTCATCAGTCCTACACGAAGGACACGACGATCCAGTCTGATCACCTCAGATCAATATCAAAGATAGAGTTCAAGACCACATTAACTCTTGTTTAATCTGAATCTTAGTCATTATACTAAGGTTTCAGTTTGTAGACACTTTTGCGGATTTACTCCTTTATAGAAACATCTTATGCTACTTTTGAGATCCTTTTTTTAATTCAAGTGAAGATTGTTGGAACATTTGTCAAGCATGTATGTGTTAAAGTACAAATGTGGGTAGTAAGGTTGTCTTTGAGTGAGCGCAATATAATATTTTTAGCATTAGAAACTCTAATTTCATAAATAAATATTTGAATTTTGAAATTGGCATGTGATGACTCAACATACACATATGACCATTGATTAATCAGCTTTAAGTGAGTCTCCACTCCCCCCAAATTCTCTCCCAACATTTTTGTTATAAAGGTTCATGTCTATAATTATTAAATGATCTTGATCTTTGTTGTTCATTCATAAATTGAAGCTGGATTTTTAGTATAAACAAAGAGCTTCACTCACTTTTCAAAATACACTAAAATTTCATAATTTTCTTCTTTTTTCTCTCTTTTTTTCTCTTTAGTTTTCAAAGTTTTTTCTTTCCTTTCTACTTGTTGAATTTTTCAAATTTTTTTTTTGCCTTTAGAAATACTTTTACTAGGGCAAATATCTATGAATATTAGTCGATTTTGCGGGAATTATTTTTTTCAAACAAATGTATTACAGGTGGTCTTAATAGCATATTTGCAAATGTATTCTATAACAGTACCTTTGATGTTGTAGGATATTGTACAATATAACTAAGTTATTTTATCAAGAAGATTACATGATTGATTGCTTATTTGAATAAATTTAAAAATTATCGTAAAACAACTAAAAGAGATGGATAATAACATAAATTTTCAAAATTTTCAAAAAAGAAAACAATAAACAATAATAAATTCGAGAAATGTTATTCTTACACCATTTCCTACACCTACACCGTAGACGTAACGCCAATCATCTCAAACAATGGAAGACGATACTTGTTTGTCTTGTAGGTGCTATTGAGAATGAGCACTGTTGAGAACGTGTTGAACAACTTGATGGAATTCGGATGAGTCCAAAAAATATCTCGGACTGTAATTCCATCATCGCGATATCTGTACCGAGAGACGCTATCGTTGTCCTCTAACACTTTCAACAGTTGTTGCATCTCACTCATATCTCCCCTAATTGCTTTGTTCGTTTGATACCGAATGTTATACACTTGCTTTATGTTTGCAACATTTTCGGGTTCTTTCTGTTTCAACGTCGCAAGTATATTCTTCGGTTGGACAAGGTTCAAGGTCATGTCAGCTATACATCTCTTCTCTTCCGCCTTAAGCCGACATACACTTGGATGACCTTGAAGCTTTGAGCACATTTCGTGGTTATGTATACCACAACGAATGGTAAATCTCCATTTCTTGGAAACTAACATGTAACCACCAATCTTAAAAGGGCACTCACATCTTCTAATACCGGTCTCGTCTTTCTTTAACTTCCGTAGAGGTGCTTGATATTTGCCGCTTCTTTCGCAACCCAAAATTACAAAAGTTTTCTTCTATCCGACCCATTATCCGACCTCCCGATATTTACACAGAAACCAAGCTCAACAGCCGTCCTACGAATGTATGCAATCATGCTTTCACGATCATCAAAATCTTGCCTGTTGTTAAAGTCACCGTCGACATCAACCGACTTTACGAGCATGCCTTCATCTTTCGGGGAAATCGGCGCAACTAATTCTTTTGCCATGTTATCGGGGTGCACCATATCTATTTATAAACAAGAATAGAACAATTAATATGTATAAATAAAATATATTCAAAAATGCTGAAAATTTAAATTAATTAGCTTCAGGCATTTATCCGGATGTGCACATCCGGAAATGGTCAGGCTCAATTCGTTCCGGATGTGCAGATCCGGAAGTAGCGTAACTTGTTTTTTCAAAAATGTAGATTGATAATGTGAGCAATGTAGTGGATGAAGTTGAATGTTTACCTGAAATTCAGTATTTCCTTGCTCCCTTTGATTTGTTGCACCAAAAACTTGAACTTTTTAAGTGAGAAATGGGATTTATGAAGTAGGGTTTTTTGAGTTGGTGAGAGTGAGTGTAGTAGGAGAAATGTTGAGAATGGGAAGGGAGAGTGATCATGCAGTTTCAAATATATCACATTTTTTTGTCCAGATATACAGATCCGGAGATCTTCCGGATATGCACATCCGGAACCACTTTTTATTTTTTAAGGATACGGTATTAGGGGGCAAAAAAATAATTTCACGTGGTGCCTAAGAAATTTAGGTGGTACATTAAGAAATCCTCTAATATTTTTAGCATTAAAAATTTTAATTTCCTAAATAAATATTTGAATTTTGAAATTGGCATGTGATGACTCAACATACACATATGACCATTGATTAATCAACTTTAAGTGTGTCTCCACTTGCCAAATTCTCCGAATATTTTTGTTATGAAGGTTCATGTCTATAATTATTAAATGACCTTAATCTTTATTGTTCATTCATAAATTGAAGCTGGATTTTTAGTATAAACAAAGAGTTTCATTCACTTTTCAAAATACACTAAAATTTCATAATTTTCTTCTTTTTCCTCTCTTTTTTCTCTTTAGTTTTCAAAGTTTTTTCTTTAGTCGATTCTGTGGGAATTATTTTTTTCAAAAAAATGTATTTTAGGTGGTCTTAATAGCATATTTGCAAATGTATTCTAGAACAATACCTTTGATGTTGTAGGATATTGTACAATATAACTAAGTTATTTTATCATGAAGATTATATGATTGATTGTTTATTTGAATAAATTTAAAAATTATCGTAAAACGTCTAAAAAAGATGGATAATAACATAAATTGTTTTTCAAAATTTTCAAAAAAGAAAACAATAAACAATAATAAACTCAAAAAAGCAAAATGTTTTCCAATTTCCAACACTTTAGGCTATTAGCAATATCGAATTTCAATTTCGCCACAAACATAGAAAAATTCTATCAAGTCTAACAAGATTCAAAAGGACAAATATCTGATACCAGTTTGGTAGAATATGAGAAGTAGCATTATTATTGGATCATGAACAACACATTGAAAGAATCATCATATATCCACTTAAAACTTTAAGGTGATAGATGTATAAATTTTTTTACTCATAAATACTCAATTATCTACATTTATAATCAATATAAGACTTCAACTCACACTAGACTTTATTATTCTCAACAAAATAAAACCATACAATAACATATATCAAGCTAAACAAATTCACATTATTCATCGATGACAATGACCCCTTTAGTAACCATTCAAATTTCCATTCCTATCTTTCTTCATCAATTGATCCACAAAATCATTAATATTCTTATCAGAACTACCCCCTTCACTAACAGCATCCCTAGCCAACTTCTTCCATTCCCTCACATTCCTTCTAATCACTTCACTCTTCTCACCTTCCATCACAACCTTCAAACTCTCAACAAATTCACCTCTCTTCACAACACCATTCTCATCTTCTTTTGGCCTCACACCAACTTCCCAAATTTCCTCCAAAAACTTTGCATCAGGTAATTGATCAGCCCATTGTGGCAAACACACAACAGGAACACCAAGACTTAAACTCTCAAGAGTTGAATTCCAACCACAATGTGTCACAAAACAACCAACACCATCATGTGCCAATAACTCTAGTTGGTTACACCATGTCACAATTATGCCCTTTTCTTTTATCATATCTTTAAACCCCTTTGGTAATTTTCCTTGCTCTGATTCTCTTAAAACCCATAAGAAATTTACTTCACTTTGTTTTAATCCAAAAGCTATTTCTTCCATTTGTTCTGATGTTAAAGAAACCATGCTTCCAAAAGAAACATATGCTACTGATTTAGATGGCTTTGTTTCTAACCAATTGATGCAATCTTCACTTAATGGCTTCCATAGACTTGCTCCATAACCTTTATCTCCTTTGATTCTACCATCTAAATAAGCAGAAGGAACCATTGGACCAATTAACTTTGCAGGAAATAACTCAGTCAACCCTTTCACCACCTTCAACACAAAAGAAGAAGAAAAAAATACCAATCATCAAAAATGAATTAGAAAAAGTAAAAACCAAAAATGAATTGTAATAATAATATTTACCTCTCCTTCTAAGGCTTGAAAGGTGTTAACAAACATCCAATCAGCAAGATTGAGATTAGAGAACTGACTCAAATTCATAGCCATATAAGCAGGGTAACTTTCCGGAAACCTTATAAAACTTGGAAGATCTCTACAATTCAAAGGAGGAAGACGAGGAACAATCAAAGGCAAATCATCAACAGGAACTTCAATCAAACCGCGATGTATACGACAGAAAATGTTACAAACAGCAGCTGAATTAGTGAAAAAAGCAGCACCGTAAATCCCATGTTTCTTAGCAACATCAAGTGCCCAAGGTAGAAAAGAATCATACACAATGCACGTGATTGGAGAGGAAGTTTTTTGGTGTTTTTGAATAACATTTGAGAGTGTTTTTGAACCGTTGGATTTGAATGAAGTGAGAAAGAGTTCGACGTTGTTGGCTTGTGAGAAACCGGATTGGTCAAAACCATCGGAGATTGGTTCGACGGCGATGTTTGGTACGGTTATGGATTTAACGGTGTAGTGAGTTGTTGCGAATGTGGTTTTGATGTTTTTGGAGAGTAATCGTTTTGCGAATTGGATTAGGGGACTTATGTGACCTTGTGCTGGGTATGGGATTACCAAGACATGAACATTGTTGTTGTTGTTGTTGGGACTATGTACAACCATGTTTGTTTTGTTTCTCTGTTTTTGTTTTTGTGTAATGAGTTGTTGTCATGTGTTGTTTATATAGTAATAAAAGAGCATCATCATGTTGCACGTGATTGTGGTTTATTATACAAACAAAAACATGGTCGACATCAAAGGTGATTCTACTTTGCGTATTTGTTTTCGCTTTGTCAAACTCTCCATTTGTCAACTTAACCGCAATTTAAATACTTATAAACTTTTCTATAAAATTATTTAAATATAACGTCACTAAAGTTACTGCAATTTGCCGACTAACCGTAATTTAAATACAAGTATATAATTCTTCTGTCCCAAAATTGAAAAAAAAAATTTGATATAAATTATAAATCACCTTATCCTTTCAATATCATATTAATGACATTTTATTTAATATATTTTAAAATATTTATTATTATTTGTTTTTTTTATTCTTTTAATTTTTCTATCTTGTATAATTATGAAGACATTATTATAAAATTATGCATAATTTATCTTTTTTATAAAATAATAATTAAATTTTTTAATTTGTCTAAAATATGTAAAACATCTTATAATTTGTAACGAAGCAAATATATTTTAAAATACTGGTTGGCAGCTATATAGGGAGTATATTTTAATAGCAAATGTAAGGGTGTCGGTTTAACTTAGAAATAATATGTTATTTTGGATTGCTGAAATTGCCAAATTAAGAATTATGAAAATAAATGGTCAAATCAATATTTAAGGAAAAGGACAGAAAATGATTTAAGATTGAGTTGATGGCATAAGCAATGAGGTAATTGATGACGAGGTAATAGGTGACGACATATTGGTGACGTCATAATTTGGTATGTACCATGGCATGTGTGAATGTGATGTTTACCATTGGGTTACTTACACGGTAGAAAAAGACATGTATCTAAAATCTGTCATGGGAATTTCTTAATACATTGTATATTTTGTAAAAATACAATAATATTTTTAAATTATAGAGATATATTTTTGGACGTATTTAAGTTAATATATTTTTTAATTAGATTATAAGTCAATGAAAATAATTATGGATATGCATCTCCGTGTATGTTACGGAAATACATCTCCGAACACTTTATTTAAAAACGTGTTAGAACCTTTTCGCCTTCATCAATTCTATAAAAACACTTTTAAGAGTGAGTTACGTTCAAAGCATCAACATGAAATGAGAGCTAAGGACGACTCAACTAGAATAACGGGGGTCGATTGCGAGCCCGACCTTCCGTCAATTACCTTCTTGGAGGTCTTACAATGGAATATGGGAATGGGATGCCTCTTTAGAGGTCTTTAGGCACAACATTAAACAAGCACAATCATGGCCTCACTTGAGGGTTTTCCATACAATCCTACTTATCATGGCATCGACTATTCCTACTTCTCATGGCATTCGAAAGCATTAAAGAGAAGTGAAGTGATAAGAAGTCCTACCAAACGGATATGAATCCGTAGCAAAGCAACGAAAGCGCAACGAAAGCAAGTCACGAAAGCATCTATAAACAAATAGCAAACCAAGTTAGAAACAAGTTTTTATTTACAAAATGAAATGGTCAAACCACCTTTGAAATGTCTCATTTATGCACCTTGCACATGTGAACCAAAGACATTAGTAATAATAAGAGAGTGTATGTACAACATGAAAACCTAAGTCTAATGACTATGTACATTTGAGTCACATTAGTTAAAGTGAAAGACCTAAAAGGATTATGAAATTACAAGTCAAGTTACAACTATGCTACAAGACTAATCTACTTTGAAGTTAAAGGTAAACCAACAAAAGAAATCATCTAAGGGTTACAAGTATAGGCAAAGGACATGGAAGTAAACCAAAACCAGAATTGAACTCATGTTAGAAGTGTGCACACATCTTATAAACATCCACCAATGGCTAAGGTAAAACAAGTTTAAGTCCTTAAGACAAAACAAGCAACAAGTAAAAACAGCCTATAACAGCTACTATTTCCAGAACAGGGTAGGTGTATATGCAGCCAACCAAGATATCAACATTTTACAGCACACTTTTTCCATTACAGCAGTGTATGCTACAACAACTTCTAAATTCAAGCAATTTATCAAGTCAAGTGAGAAACACTACAAAACCAACTCAAAAATTAGTCAAAGTTCAAATGGGAATTGTCAATAAGAAGTAAATGAAATCAATTCTAAAATGTGAACAAACAATTAGTCAAAAACTAACATGTAACAAGTATTACGGACTATTAACAAAGTTAACTAATGAAAACGCTACGGAAATTAATCGAAGTTAGCACTAAAGTCTAAGTTTAGTCAATGTTAGAACAAAAGTCAATTCAACTAAGTCAATGACCAATTAGTTCAAAGTTAATTCTAATAAACAATTAATGGACAATTAGTGGCCGATTAAGCCAAAAATAATTAGTGCGATTAAGCAAAAATGATTATCAAGCAATTAAGCTAAAAACAATTAGCAAGCAACCAAGCTAAAAACAATTAGTGAACCAATAGGCAAAAACAATTAATGAGCCATTAAGCAAAACACATAGTGCGATTAAGCAAAAACAATTAGTCGAACCATTAAGCTAAACAATTAGTGCACTTAAGCAAAAATCAATCAATGAACAATTAGGCTAAAAACAATTAATGAGCAATTAAGCTAAAAACAATCAATGAACAATTAGGCTAAAAACAATTAATGAGCAATTAAGCAAAACAAATAGTGCGATTAAGCAAAAAACAATTATTCCAACCATTAGCAAACTCTAAATCTAATTATCGGAATTAATGTCTAAAGTCAATATCTACATCAAACTTTAATTGGTTCCTAAACAAAAGCTAATGGAATTAATCTGCAATTAGTTCAACTACCAAACCATGTTAGAATGTCAATCCAAGCCAAGATTAATTTCAAATTGAAAATCTAATTGAAGTTAATTCTAAAACAATTCTAAAAAAAATCAAATTCAAACAATTGAACTAAATCTCAATTAACATCTGATTAAAACCTAAATCTAAGGTTAAATTTAAGACCTAAATCTAAAATTGGAGTCTAATTAACACCTAATTACATCTAATTAGTTTCAAAAAGCAAAAGAATAAACAAGTAATCGTGGAGTGTGGTGAGCATACTGGGAGGTGTAGAACAGAAAAAGCGTGTGGATAGAAATTCCACAGTTTACATGGCCCGGTCTGCATCATCTTACAAAGGGTTAAAAAACGATTTTTTTACCAATATGCCACCTTCTGAAATAAAAATACCCAAAATGTCACACGTTGAAAAAAAATTACCCATCTGCCACGTTTTGGGTTTGGGTTCGTCCTTCCATTGGACGACCCAATGATGATTTTTGTGGGCTTCAAAGGTTCGGCCATTGGTTGGCCGACCCATTGAACATCTCTTTCTTTTTTTTTTTTTTTTTTTTTTTAAATTGAAGTGGGGCCCACATGTGCCCCACATATGCACCAACATGAGAAATGGGGTTTGTTGGGTCGGCCAACCAATGGCCGAACCCTTGAAGCCCACAAAAATCATCATTGGGTCGTCTAATAGAAGGACAAACCCAAACTCAAAACGTGGCAGATTGGTAATTTTTTTTCAACGTGTGGCATTTTGGATATTTTTATTTCAGAAGGTGGCATATTGGTAAAAAAATCTTAAAAAACCCTACACCCTTCAGACTACGCCATCTTCCTTATTTCCCTTCCCCTGCGCCGTTCAACTCACCTCTTCCCTTCTCCTTCACTTTCAACGGCGCTGTTCATCCCTCCGTCTTCTTCTTTTCCGTCTCTTTCCTTACACAACTCCACATTCCTCACCGCCAAAACCCAAACAGATTTCTACCTAGCTCTCCCTAAGAGATTTCATCATCAATCACCTACCACTATGCACAACCAATCCGGAATAGCTTCTTCACCAACAGTTCCAAACGTGACTCACTCTACAGAAGTCTTGATTCGAGAACGATTAGGATATGCTCGAGTGCAGACACGATTCAAGAGTCGCCCACCGATGGAATTACACTACCATTGTAAATCAGTATCAAGATCTGGTGCGGACTCGTGAAGAAACGGAGCTGTATCGGTAATTCAAAGACGATGACGAAATACATACCGAATTTGGCGGCGTCGACGTCGACGATTCATAGGAATCGATCCTTCCTCTTTTCTTCTTTGAATGCTTCACTTCTTCTCTTCTTTTTCGTGAATATAACACCGTTGTCGTGATTCTTGCGAGATGAGCATGCTTGTCATGTTGGATTCTTGGCTTTGCTATTAATGATTTGCTGGTTCCAATAATGATGTGACGATGATGAAAATTGATTGTGTAGAGAACTCGTGCGATTGACGAAGGTTGGAGAAAAGTTTATTGCAGAATTCTGCAGGTTGAAATGGAAGATTGATGAAGATGGCTTATGGTTTCTGGAGATTGAAAATCGAAGATTGAAGATCCAGGATTGAAGCAATCGGTTACAATTCTGTTATGGTTTTTCTTTTTGAATTTTCTCTTGGCAGCTAAGTTGGTGAGGGTGTTAGAGTGGAGGGAATGGTTGGTGAATTGAAGATGAAAAACGGAAGAGGTTCCAGAGATCCAGAAGAGAGAATGAGATTTTTCTGTTAGATTTTCTTCAATAGGTTCTGTTAGAAGTTAGTAGTTTCTGGTTGAGAAAAATCTGTTAGCAGTTATCAGTTTCTGTTAGTTCCTGAAGCCTCTGTCAGAGTGAATTAGGGAGAAAGAGTTTTGTTAGGTTCGGTTATGTTGGTGAGGAATTCTGTTAGTAAGTGATTTTTCTTGGAGTTTTCTGTTATGATTGGTTCCAATTATATTTTTACTTTGAGTTTTGCTATATGAGCTTTAACATCTTCACAATGTTTCAACCTTTCTTCTTGATGAAAACGTGCTTTGGTGTTGGCAGCCTCATCAACTTTTATCCTATAAACCTCTAAGCATTCCCTCTCTGGCTCCATCAACAATCAAGTAGTGCTTATGTGGATACTAGTAATAGGACTTCCAATGGCCACCATTCTTGACAAAATCTGAATCTCCTTTTCGCTCTCCTAAGCAACTAAATTTGAAAACTACACTCACTAGTAACGATAACAAAACTCCAACGAATACCAAGAAACACAAGGTGTTTCTTCAGACAAAACAAACTCTAACAGACCTAAAGGTGGAAACTGAGGTTAAAGGAAATGGATTAATGGATATGAAAGAAATAATGGATAAATGGTTAATTGGATCTAAAATGAATTTAAGGAATATTGAAACGAACTTGTATCAATCCTTTTGAATAACTCGAACACAAAACCCTCGAATGACCTCTTGAATGAACACTCCACCAAAATCCTCAATTCTCCATTAAAACCAACTTGCATTTTCAATGAATCATGCCCAATTTGAACATTTCGACCACAAGTGACTTATATCAACAACGAACACGTGGGAGAATAGTGATGCTTGAAGCACAATATGAATTCAAAACTTGATCTTTTGCACCACACCCACCATCTTCAGTTGATGAATATCAACCAATTCGCACAGAGGATAAGAAACCATGATCCCACGCCTCAAGAGCCCAATGCAAATGAATGAATGAGTTATGACCTAGTGGATATGCAGATGAATGCGAACACAAAAGCCAGTTAAGGATGGTATAAATAAGAGGGCAAATTTTGAGGTGTTACACTTAGTCATTATACTAAGGTTTCAGTTTGTAGACACTTTTGCGGATGTACTACTTTATAGAAACATCTTATGCTACTTTTGAGATTCTTTTTTAAATTCAAGTGAAGATTAGTGGAACATTTGTCAAGCATATATGTGTTAAAGTACACATGTGGATAGTAAGGTTGTCTTTGAGTGAGCGCAATATAATATTTTTAGCATTAGAAACTTTAATTTCATAAATAAATATTTGAATTTTGAAATTGGCATGTGATGACTCAACATACACATATGACCATTGATTAATGAACTTTAAGTGAGTCTCCACTCCCCAAATTCTCTCCCAACTTTTTTGTTATGAAGGTTCATGTCTATAACTATTAAATGATCTTGATCTTTGTTGTTCATTCATAAATTGAAGCTGGATTTTAAGTATAAACAAAGAGCTTCACTCACTTTTCAAAATACACTAAAATTTTTTTTTCGCTTTAGTTTTCAAAGTTTTTTCTTTCCTTTCTACTCGATGAATTTTTCAAATATTTTTTTTCGCCTTTAAACATACTTTTACTAGGGCAAATATCTATGAATATTAGTCGGTTTTGCGGGAATTATTTTTTTCAAAAAATGTATTACTGGTGGTCGTAATAGCATATTTGCAAATGTATTCTAGAACAGTACCTTTGATGTTGTAGGATATTGTACAATATAACTAAGTTATTTTATCATGAAGATTACATGATTGATTGTTTATTTGAATAAATTTAAAAATTACCGTAAAACGTCTAAAAAAAGATGGATAATAACATAAATTGTTTTTAAAATTTTCAAAAAAGAAAACAATAAACAATAATAAACTCGAAAAGGCAAAATGTTTTCCAATTTCCAACACTTTAGGCTATTGGCAATATCGCATTTCAATTTCGCCACAAACAGAGAAAAATTCTATCAAGTCTAACAAGATTCAAAAGGACAAATATCTGATACCAGTTTGGCAGAGTATGAGAAGTAACATTATTATTGGGCTAAGAGCAACACAACTGAGAGAATTATCATATATCTACTTAAAACTTTAAAGTAATAGATGTATGAGTTTTTCTACTTATAAATACTCAACTATTTATATTTATAATCAATATGAAACTTCAACTCACACTTGACTTTATTATTCACAACAAAATAAAACCATAAAATCACATATATCAATCTAAACAAATTCACATTATTCATTGATGACAATAACCCCTTTAGTAACCATTCAAATTTCCACTCCTATCTTTCTTCATCAATTGATCCACAAAATCATTAATATTCTTATCAGAACTACCCCCTTCACTAACAGCATCCCTAGCCAACTTCTTCCATTCCCTCACATTCCTTCTAATCACTTCACTTTTTTCACCTTCCATCACAACCTTCAAACTCTCAACAAATTCACCTCTCTTCACAACACCATTCTCATCTTCCTTTGGCCTCACACCAACTTCCCAAATTTCCTCCAAAAACTTTGCATCAGGTAATTGATCAGCCCATTGTGGCAAACACACAACAGGAACACCAAGACTTAAACTCTCAAGAGTTGAATTCCAACCACAATGTGTCACAAAACAACCAACACCATCATGTGCCAATAACTCTAGTTGGTTACACCATGTCACAATTATACCCTTTTCTTTTATCATATCTTTAAACCCCTTTGGTAATTTTCCTTGCTCTGATTCTCTTAAAACCCATAAGAAGTTTACTTCACTTTGTTTTAATCCAAAAGCTATTTCTTCCATTTGTTCTGATGTTAAAGAAACCATGCTTCCAAAAGAAACATATGCTACTGATTTAGATGGTTTTGTTTCTAACCAATTGATGCAATCTTCACTCAATGGCTTCCATAAACTTGCTCCATAACCTTTATCTCCTTTGATTCTACCATCTAAATAAGCAGAAGGAACCATTGGACCAATTAACTTTGCTGGAAATAACTCAGTTAACCCTTTCACCACCTTCAACACAAAAGAAGAAAAAAAAATACCAATCATTAAAAATGAATTAGAAAAACCAAAAATAATGCAATTTCAACTACGAACACCAAGATATTAAAAAAAAACTTGATGTCACTTATTACCTAAATATGAACAATGTGATTTCAATTGCTGACACAATAATATAAAATAAAATAAAACGGCCCAAATAGTTCACTTTTTGTTAAGAGGTAGGTCTAGAGAATATGTATTTATTAGTAGAGGCAATCTTCATTTTAAAAATCAATTTTTAAAGTTGAGTGAAGTTTAACTACATTTTTTAAAATGGTATCAGAGTTTCATTTAAATTTCAGTGCCCACTTGTTATAAGGTTTTTGCTATTGAATACCATTTTCACCCTACAAATCGGTTTAGTATTGAAATATCGTAAATTCGAAAAATTTCAGTGCCCACTTGTTATAAGGTTTTTGCTATTGAATACCATTTTCACCCTACAAATCGGTTTAGTATTGAAATATCGTAAATTCGAATCTGGCGTCTCAGCAATCTAGAGATTTAATGTCTTTGGGCAGAGTTGAATTAAATGATAATCAAATAGTTAACTTGTAATGAGAATTTTTACCTCTCCTTCTAAAGCTTGAAAGGTGTTAACAAACATCCAATCAGCAAGATTGAGATTAGAGAATTGATTCAACTTCATAGCCATATAAGCAGGGTAACTTTCCGGAAATCTTATAAAACTTGGAAGATCTCTACAATTCAAAGGAGGAAGACCAGGAACAATCAAAGGCAAATCATCAACAGGAACTTCAATCAAACCGCGATGTATACGACAGAAAATGTTACAAACAGCAGCTGAATTAGTGAAAAAAGCAGCACCGTAAATCCCATGTTTCTTAGCAACATCAAGTGCCCAAGGTAGAAAAGAATCGTACACAATGCACGTGATTGGCGAGGAAGTTTTTTGGTGTTTTTGAATAAGATTTGAGAGTGTTTTTGAACCGTTGGATTTGAATGAAGTGAGAAAGAGTTCGACGTTGTTGGCTTGTGAGAAACCGGATTGGTCGAACCCATCGGAGATTGGTTCGACAGTGATGTTTGGTACGGTTATGGATTTAACAGTGTAGTGAGTTGTTGCGAATGTGGTTTTGATGTTTTTGGAGAGTAATCGTTTTGAGAATTGGATTAGTGGACTTATGTGACCTTGCGCTGGGTATGGGATTACCAAGACATGAACATTGTTGTTGTTGTTGTGACTCTGTACAACCATGTTTGTTTTGTTTCTCTGTGTTTATTTGTTTTGTGTAATGAGTTGTTGTCATGTGTTGTTTATATATTAATATGAAAGAGCATCATCATGTGCATGTGATTGTGGTTTATTATACAAACAAAAACATGGTCAACATCAAAGGTGATTCTACTTTGCGTATTTGTTTTCGCTTTATCAAACTCACCATTTGTCAACTAAACTGCAATTTAAATATAAGCTTTTCTATAAAATTATTTAAAAATAATGTCACTAAAGTTACGGCTTGTCAACTTAACCGCAATTTAAATACAAGTATATATATTTTAAAATACTGGTCGGCAGCTGCATAGATGCATAGCTTATACTTGTTAAAGTTTAGCTTATACCCCATCTTTCTCTAATATAAATTGTAATAGCAAAGGTTAGGAGTGCAGGTTCAACTTTGACATGATATGTTATTTTAAATTATATAGGTTTTATAATATAATCAACATTATATAATAGCATGTTTGGATTAGTTTTTGGAAGACCCAGAATCAATTCTAGAGGTGTAGAATTAATTCTGGGTGATTTTGAGGTGTTTGTTTTATCAAAAAAAGAATTGATTCCACCTCCAGAATTGATTCTACTTGAAGCTAGAATTTGTAGCTTCTACCTCCAGAATTGATTCTGGGTGATTTTTACACTGAAATTTATTGTTTAACTCACTTTTCATTAAATGTATTCAAACATAAATCAATTCTATTAAAATCAATTCTACCAAACTCAATTCTGCTAGAATCAATTCTGTTCACCGCCAATCCAAACACACCCTAAAAATAGGAGACAAATACAATTATTCTTTTTTGAATTGTAAAATTAATTATCTTAAAAGTTATATTAATTATTCTAGGTGATACAACTATAGTATGCTTTAGCCTTTAACTCGACTTACATTTTACCATTAAACATATAATAAATTAGACTTTGTGTATTTCAACTTAATAAGAAAAGAATTTTGGAGTGCTGAAATTGCCGAATTAAGATTTATGAAATAAATTGTCAAATAAAGATTTAAGGGAAAAGGACAGAAAATGATTTAAGATTGAGTTGATGGCATAAGCAATTTGGTAATTGATGACGAGGTAATAGGTGACGAGATATTGGTGGCGTCATAATTAGGTATGTGTCGTGGCATGTGTGAATGTGAATGTGATGTTTCGGCCATGTGGTCATCATGATTCATGCCATGTGGTCATCATGATTCATGACTCTGGATTAGTACCATTGGGTTACTCGGTAGAAAAAGACATGTATCTAACATCTGCTCGGAATTTTTTATTGCATCATATATTGTAAAACTACAATAATATTTTCAAATTATAGAAATGTATTTTTAAACGCATCCAAGTTAATATATTTTTGAATTAGAGTTTAAGTCAATAAAAAAATTATGGAGATGTATCTCCGTGTACGTTACAGAAATACATTTTTGAACACTGTTTATTTAAAAATGTGTTAGAATTTTTTTTCTTTCTGCAATTCTAAAAAAAGAACACTTTCAAGGTTTTGTCGCATCACGAAAAATACTTGAGCATACAAATGCTCGAAATCAACAAAGTCGTCACATAAGTTTTATTTTCAAAAGGAAAACGTCGATAAAAGTCTTAAATAACAAAAATATGGTCATCGCAACCAAATTCAGGTTCAGAGTCGATTATGCACGAAAAATGTATTAGCACCCCTGTTAGCTGGAATTTCGACGCTAAGAAGGATTTTAGATGTTAAGGAAAGCTGAAAGGAACATTTGAAGCAAATAAGTCGAGTTCGGCTAAGAAGTTTTTGGTGGATTATCGACTAAATATTGGCGAAAAGATTTCTACTTTTGCAGAGTGGTGTCATTCCAGGACTTAGAATATTTTGGACTTACTTTGTTGATGGTTTCGACAAAATGATTTGAAATAAGGCTCGTCAATTGTTTTTTTGCCTTATTCGTTTCTTGAAGGACGCGTGGAAGCTAGTGGAGGGCGAAACACATGCAAGTGAAAACGTGTCATTCTCTGGATAGGAGACAGTTCGTTACCGTTATTGTTAATTTAATATAAATGGGGTCTTAGTATCAAGATTCAGGGTGTTCGTTTGTATACAAAACTCATATTACTCAAAGTATCTAAGTGTGTTGAGAAAACAGTTGCTGAGTGAAATGTTCGTATTAATCACCATATTTTCATTCAATATCAAGTCATTTACATTAATGTTATTTTCACCCTTTTTAAATTTCAGTCGAAGTTATCCTTTATTTCTTCGTATTTTATAAATTATTCTTGCATTACTTTAAAGTTACAAATTAGTGTCGAAATGTTCATTATCAAGAGAACTTAAAAAAACTATGCACATATGTCCTAGGATCAATCTAGTCGATCTTGCAAGTAATCAAAGTATCAATTTTGGAGGACTAGTGTTTGTTTACCAAAATCCACGGTAAATAAATTGACACACCCGGTGGGACCCTTATGCTTAGTTGTTTTAATTTTTTAGTTCTTCATACACAGAAAACAAATTTTCAAACTTTATTGCATGAGATTGAGAAGTGGTAGGATAGCCTGAAATAACGAAACTTTTCCAAAAAGGAAATATGTTAGGAGAATGGTTAACCAAACAAATAACAATGGAGAGCAACCCTCTCAGATGACAAGGGAACGCACAGCCGCAGCGATTGTGACGGAAGTAGTACCTTCGACAGTGAATACAATGACCATGTCGTCAAGTACCCAAAGTAGACCAATATTATCCCCTGTACGAACACAGAGTCAACCAATGACTCAAAGACCAGTATGTTAGAATAAGATATGTTCTTGATATATATCCTTAATTTTGATGATAACATAAGTATTAAAAGAACAATGGTGTTATCTAATGTGTGTTTAAGTATGGAGGTTCTTTTAATTAAAAGATATAATCAGAATTCGATATGAAGACATACTTGAGTGAAGCTGAGCTACGTGGTCCTGATGACACATAATCTGAAAGAACACTTGTTAAATGTTGTCTGGTGGAGACTCTGAAGCTGAAGGCCTCAGCATCAGAAGAAGCAACTCACTGTTTCTACACTTGGTAATAGTATTGGCTTCTGAATACTATTCAGAAGATGTAGCGAAGCTGAAGCTATCCGTACTACAGAAAGTAATCTGTAATGTTAACTCAGCTCGTCAGCTAGAGTCTATGATCACAAGGCTCAAGAAAAGTTGACATGCTTTACGGATAACCACTCTCAATGGCTCTATAGCACATGATACTTTTGAAGACACTTTGGTTATATAAGTTATACAATGGATCGAGATCTTCTGTGTATCTACCCTCAATGTCTCTTGTACTTTAGAGAAGAACAAAGAAGTTTTATCAAGTTATTTCTTTCAATGGCTAGTTCCCTGATATATGCTATATAAGGAGCTGAAGGTTCTACTTAAATCTTTAACAAGGAATAAAAGGAGGAAGGAATGCTCAAGAAGATAGAGGTGTTCAGCATCTCTATCTGAATGAAGAAATAACAAGATTGACAATGAGCAACAATGTGCAACACTACTGAATATGCACAATCTTCTGTTAATTATTGTAAATTGTAAATAGCCTTAAGGTTTCCTAAACATTGAATACTTTGGAAATCTTAAGTGCTTAAGGTCTTTGTTAAGGTTATTACCATGTACCTTCAATTCAAGATCAAGTACACCTTGTTCTCTTTTCTGCTGAACATATTATTCAGCAGATAAGATTAAAAGTCACATACTATGTGTGTGAGCATTAAGCCTCCCGTTGAAAAGCTTGAGCCAAGTAAGTCTCTTGTTGTGTGCTTGAGCATTGAAAGTTTTGGATTGTGAATCTGAGTAAAGGAAATCCTAAACAGAAGGTCTGAGGAGAAAAGTCTTAGAGGGTGTATCTAAGCAGGAAAGTCTTGGATCGAGGATCCGAGCAAGAAAAGTCTTAGACGGTGTGTCTTAGCAGGAAAGTATTGGATCGAGGATCTGAGCAAGGAAAGTCTTAGATGGTGTGTCTAAGCAGAGAAGTCTTGGATCGAGGATCTGAGCAAGGGAAGTCTTAGACAGTGTGTCTGAGAAGGAAAGTCTTAGGCAGTGTATTTAAGCAGGAAAGCCTTAAACCAGGTGGTTTGAGCAAGGAAAGTCTTGGGATCTGAGGATCTACGCAGGAAGTCTTGATCAGGTGATGATTAAGCAGGGAAGTCTTAGACTGTATGTCTGAGCAGTTAAAGTATTATGCTTGAGTGTATAAGCAGTTGTAATCATGTGATTGATTATAGTGTAAAATATCTTGCAAGGCAAGGGGACTGAAGTACTCTCAGTTAGGAGAGGAACCATGATAAATCTATTGTGTTTTGTGTTCAGTTTATTCTACTTATGATATATTGTTCCGCTGCACGTATGATCATATTATGAATAAATGTTTAGAGTCTGAACTCTGTTCAGAAGCAGAAATGTTTTTATTTTGGTGAACATAATTCAACCCCCCATTTCTTGTGTATTTTCCTCACCTTTAATTGGCATTAGAGCCCTGGTCTCTGCATAACACTTTACAGTGGTGCAATCTTGTGAGGAAAGTATATTTTCATTTTAGTATTAAAAGAAGGGTGGCTACAAGATGAAGGAATCTACTGTAATCAACTTGTCTTCTTCTCAATGGGAAGTGGATAGTTCAAGATGCTGACTCGTGAATAAGTTAGAAATACTTCAAAACAGACTGCAGATCCAGAATCAGAAACGTCATCCATGTAAGTTTTATTATTCATGATTTCAAGTGTAACTTTCTGTACAATATGTTTCAGCATAAGTAATCTTCATGCTCAAATATCTTGGAAGAAATTAACTTAAGAAATTTTTGAACTGGTGTAGTGGATATTCTCATCTTTTGTGACAATATCTATGTCATGTTGAAACAGATAATTCTTTTACTTTTGAAAAAATCTCTATTACTATTGTTCAAAACAAATTTATATATTTTGCCCTTCACTGATTCATCTAATAATCCTCTCAAAAGTTATGCAGATGAAAAAGTCTTGTGAACTTAGTGGTCTAAGAACAGGATTTGGTTTTACATCTGGCCATTAAGTTTTGATGATAACTGAACATATTATCTAAGAGAATAATTATGTATGATATGATTTCTGTCTAGTGTGTGACTGTTGTCAATATGATTCTGACTCTGATAAGAAGGCGTGTGATGTCATCTGACTCCATTATCAACACTCTGGAAGAAAACATATGTGTGTGTGTGTACAAGTTAAAGTCAAGATTCATGAATTTTTCTAAAATAACGATTCTAATAAACGTTAGTTCTGGACATTCTAATTAAGACTTTATGAGAAAGGTCTACAATACTTTCTAATAAGATGTGTTTTTAATGTTAGAAGTTCTTAAGATTCTGAAGACGTTGTTCAGGTGAACAAAGTTCTAAAGATTCTGAAGACACAATTTGTGAAGATCAAGTTCTGAAGAGTTTCTGAAGACAAGATTCTGATTAGACGAAGTGCTGAAGACTCTGAAGACAAAGAATATGCTTAATGAAATTTGAAGACTCTGAAGATAAGGTTCTGAAGGAAGAGGTTCTGAAGACTCTGAAGATTATGCTTCTAAAAGAACGAGTGTTGAAGATTCTCAAGATAGTCTCTGCTGAATAAAGATCTTGGAATTCTGAAGACTGAGTTTCTGAAGACTGTAGCGAGCGATTTTGAACGCGGTTCTTAAGCGCTGTCGCTCTTTGGGGTTTACTACAGGTCGATTCATTATTTATCCTATTGTGAGCTGACTAAGGAAGGGAAATAAATGTCTCCAATTAACCCTGCTTGCATACTGAGTTTAAACAACGGTCTGTTAGGTTACAGATGCTATATGGTAATGGGGCCTTTCTTTCTTCTTACTTTATTAAGGTGGAAAACTGGGACTATTCATGGGGAATTTGTTAGATTGGGTGAAGATAGGGGGCTTTAGGTTTTTGGATTAGTGTGCTCACTAAGATTTTTTCTTTCAATCTTATGCCTACGTATTCCCGTTTACCGAAACAGGGAAATCAGAGTGTTCGTAGTTCCTCCTATTCTATGGGAGGAAATGGTGTTTTGGTGTCTTGTTTGAAGCCCAAGACGTGAAGCGAAAAGTTATCTATATCTTGTTCAAAGCCCAAGATGTGAGGCTGAAGGTGGTTTGTATCTTGTTCAAAGCCCAAGATGTGAAGCTGAAGGGTCTATTTGTATCTTGTTCGAAGCCCAAGATGTGAAGCTAAAAGGTGTTGTCTTTAGAGAGAATTTGTCATCTCTAAAGAGAGTCTGTTTGTTACAACTGTTTATAAAGGAGAATTACTTTAACCGGGATATGTGAATCCAGCAATGCCATAATTTCCTTTATAGGGGGGTTCCAACCTGAAGGAGAAGACTTTAACTCAGTGTAGAGCAATGCTATCTTTCCTTAGGAATTTTTCATGCTAAAAGAGGGGCAGTGGCATGGATGTAAATAATCCAGAGGCTTGCCGCTTACAGCGATTAGATGAAGGGGAAGAAGTTGTTGATGTTTGTGTAATGTGAACGAGGCATATCTTTGATGCTAAAAGGTTGATTGGCTCAACCTGGGTTTTCTTATACAAAGCCTAAGAGGAGGCTATTGGCCCAACAAGAGGGAGTTTTTATGTGTCTCGTACGAAGCCCGAGAGAGAGAGGCTAAAAGGGTTGACTCAACAGGAGAATCTTTTATACTCAACAAGAGAGTGTTTTTGTATCTTGTACGAAGCCCGAGATGGCGGCTAAAGATGGTGACTCACCAAGAGAATCTTTTATACTCAACAAGAGAGTGATTTTGTATCTCGTACGAAGCCCGAGATGGAGGCTAAAAGGTGATTGACTCAACAAGAGAGTCTTTTATACTCAACAAGAGAGTGTTTTAGTATCTCGTATGAAGCCCGAGATGGAGGCTAAAAGGGAGATTGGCTCAACAAGAGAGCCTTTTATACTCAACAAGAGAGTCTTTGGTATCTCGTACGAAGCCCGAGATGAAGGCTAAAAGTTTTGACTCAACAAGAGAGTCTTTGTATCTCGTACGAAGCCCGAGATGGAGGCTAAAAGGGTACTATTTCAGTTGAGTGACAGGTCCAGTATGTTGGTTCAACGAGAAAATTAGTTCTTATATGAGTAATGTTGCACTCATGGATTTGATCTAAGGATCAGGATTATTTCATGTTCTCTAAGGAAACGGGGAATCCAAAGGGTATTTGAGACTGTCCAAGTCTGCGGGTGTTTCCTTACTTGAGAATGTCTCTGAGACTCAAGGAAATTAGACTATCCAAGTCTAGAGTTTTATCTTTTATACTATGCTTAAAGAAACAAAATTAGTACGTTCACGGAAGAAAGATCTAGACTCTTTGAAAGACTGTTCTATTAAGATGACTAATTTATGTTCCTATTCCTCTAGTAGGTCGTCGGGACAATTTGTACGAAGCCCAAGAGGAGGCTGAAAACTTTTAGGAAGCCGAGGGACAATTTCTACGAAGCCCAACAGGAGGCTATCATTCCCGGAGGAAGAAATCATTTATACGAAGCCTAAGAGGAGGCTGTGAATACTTCTAAGAAGCCGACGGGTCCTTGTACAACACCCAAGAGGAGGCGGGGATGCTTTTAAGAAGCCTGTGGGTCCCCAAACCCCGAGAAGTTCAAGACAGGCTATTCACAAAGAATAGATCAAGCCAGGAAAGTTCGAGAATTTGGAAGAAGCTCAAGGGATTCAATTCACGGAGAAGAGATCATCTCTGGGGAGTAGAGTTTCTTGACAATTCCTAAGGAGGACAGCCGAAGAGAAGACTGTATCTGGTGCTCCTATGGGGGATCTAGTATTGTCTATTTCTAAGAATGATCGAAACGGATTTACGTAGTGCTAGACGTAGTTGCCGGGGAAACTCTAAATATCTATACTATTATTACACAGTCGATATGAGTTTATGAAAGAAGACTTACAGCGAAACAGCCCCACAATATAGTTATATGTATATGAAAGCGGTAAATGAAAGCATATAAACACTTACTCAGTTGTAGAGCTTCCATGTTGTTTGGTTAGTTATTCAACAAAGAAAGATTGAAAACAACAGTATATTTCAAAATCAAAGGAGAAAGTGCTTTGAAAGGAAAGATTGGGGCTTACAGCTCAAAGAGAGGCCCAAGGTTTTAGTAGTGATTGCCTTGTGATATGAGTTTGTACAGTGGGACTTATACAAGTGACTGAGGCCCAAAAAAGTTTTCTGTACAAGGGGAATGGGTCTTACACTCTCTCAAGAGGCCCAAGTGAGTTTTAAGAAAAGAAATGGGTCTTACTACTCGAGGGTAGGCCAAATGGTTAATTTTGAAAAGGGCGACGATCGCGCCGAGGTTTTGGAAACATCGTGGGACTTATACAAGTGATTGAGGCCCGAAATTTTGGTATTTACAAAGGAATTGGGTCTTATACTCTATTAGAGGTCCAAAGGTTTAAAAAGGAAAAGAAATGGGACTTATAGCTCAAGGAGAAGCCCAATGGTCTTTTTGGTTAAAAGGCGACGATCGCGTCGAACTTTGTAAATGTATAGAGGGACTTATACAATATCTGAGGCCCAAAATATTTTATTTACAAAAGGGATGGGACTTATACTCTATTAGAGGCCCAAGTTGTATTTTTGGAAAAGAAATGGGGCTTACAACACGAGGGGAGGCCCAGATGATTTTCAGTTTGAAAATGGCGACCGCGCCAAGATTTTTAACGTATCGGGACTTATATAATAACTGAGGCCTAAAATATTTTTGTACAAAATGGGTTGGGTCTTACACTCTATTAGAGGCCCAAAAGTGTTTGAAAAAGATTTGTAAGGGTGAAAATCAAAGAAACCCCAATTTCATTTTTTAAAGGCATTTTTCAAAGAAAAATCAAGTAAAAAAATGATAAAAATATCAAATAAAATCATTAATCATGTTATAAACAATGATTAAGGTTTATGAAAAAGTATTTTATCCACATGAATATTTAAAATCATTTTGGTTTTAAAAATCAAGAAAAAGAAATCATTTTAAAAGCATTTAAAACAATTTAAAACAATATTTTGAATATATTAAAAATATATCAAATAATAATATTTTTTGTGATTTTTTGGTGGATTAAAATATTATGGAGTATGAATAAGAAGTGTGTAAAACAGAATTGGAAAATGATGATTTTTGCTATGTAAAAGAATTGGTTGAGTTTTGAAGATAAACTAAGAAAAAGAGGAAAGATGTCACAACATCACATTCGACATCTTTCATGAGTTTTGAAGATAAGAGAAAAAGGGAAGATGTCACAACATCACATTCGACATCTCAAAAAACCAGAACTGCACCTTGGTTTTCAACATCTTTGCTATCAAACTTCAAACATTCATAACTCTCTCAATTTTTAACGAAATTGAAATCCGTAAGAACCTATCTTGACCGATTTTTCACAAGGAATCCAATGGTATTACTCATGCACACTGAAACTTAATGTATAGAACACACAAAGCAAAAAACCAGAACTGCATGTTGATTTTAAACATCTTTGCTTATCAAACTTTCAACACTCATAACTCTCTCAATTTTTAACGAAATTAAAATCCGTAAGAACCTATATTGACCAATTTTTTGCAAGGAATCCAATGGTATCACTCATACATACTGAAACTTAATGTACAGCACAGACAAGGCAAAAAACCAGATCTGCACCTTAAGTTTAAAACAACATAAACTCCACATATAAACATGTTAAAGTGCAAACAGTAGGAGGATCATAACATACACTTTAAGGACTACATTTTTACTTCAATAATTGTTCAATATGATGCATGTATATGGACATCAAAGGAAAGCATGATTCAAAGAATTCAAGTTGTGAATTTTACCTCTTTTTTTGGAGATTTTGTGCAACCTACCAAGTGCTTTGTTCCAGAAATGATTTGATGCTTTGGACACCCTCAAATGACCTCTTAGAAGCTTTTAGGATGGTTGGAATCAGCTGGAACCTGCAAAAACACGAACTGGCCCTTTCTTGCAAAAGGGGTTAAAGTGACCAAAATAACAACTCTCTCAAATGGTGTTCCAGATGTGTGGCACCATTTGGGACAGTTCGAGGATGATATTTGGAGTGTGTTTGAGGTTTTATCTGGTTTGGAAAGTGACTGAATCAAGACATGGCTTGAAAAATGCAAAAAAGTCCAATTTTGAGGTTTTGAGATGTGACTTTGTGATTTTGGTGTTACAGGTCACTTGTGATAGTTTGGATCACCTACATATGATGTTTATGAGGTATTAGGATCATGAGATGTGATGAAAATGCTCTCTAACTCAAAAACCCAGAATTACCTTACTAAAGAAGGCATTTTGGAGTGAAATAAGTGATTTTGAGGAAAGCATCTGTTTGATGACTTTGGTGTACTCAAACTGAGTACAAATGAGCTCTATTTATAGTAGATCAAGTTTGGTGTACTCAAACTGAGTACAAATGAGCTCTATTTATAGGAAAGCATCTGCAGCAGAGGTTTGTTCAATGTTGGCCAATGAAAATCCAAGTCTCCTCTAGCCATTGACTAGAGGTTAGGGCACAGAGCTTTGGTTCCCTACTTGTTGTTGGAATCTTGACTGAATTCAGTTGCAAATGTGTCATTCCATGCCACCTCTAAGCATCTATTGAATGCTCTAATCCAAAATTGGAGTCTTGTCCCTCTTTTAGGGATTTCTAGGTTTGGCATGCTACTTCTTGTTCCAAGGACTTTGGAGGCTTGGCTCAGTGGTTGTCCCCTTTGGATATGATCCTCAGATGTGTCCAAGATGATGACAAGGCTTGGAAATTCGTGTGGCACAAGAAATGTGCAAATCTGTCCTAAAACATGTCTTAAAAATCAGCTGCAGCAAGCCTTGTTGTAAAATCCATAACTTCTTGCTCAAGAATGATAAATGGCTGTTCCAGGACTCTATGGAAAACTGAGATGACATACTTAAACTTTGATGTTTGACCCTAGACTTGGTTCAACTTGGATCATGGAGAAAAACATCCTTGAAGTTGGGACATTCTTGCTGGAAAAATATTAATGATGTCCTATGAAATGTTGGAACATCTGACATTAAGAACATTAATAATTCCAAACTTTAATCACTTGTATCTTTTAATCCACTATGATATTTTGAGTTGAAGTGAATTGCATCTTTGATGCTTGTCTTGCATGGTGACAAAGCTTGAAAATTGTGTGGCACAAAAAAAAGTGCACAAAATCTGTCTTAAAAAACAGCTGCAGCAAGCCTTCTTGTAAAGTCCATAACTTCCTGCTCGAGTATGATAAATGGATGTTCTACAACTTTCTGGAAATCTGAGATGACATACTTCAACTTTGATGTTCAAGGTTTGTGAAGAAAAGACTTGTAAAGTTGTTAAAATTGACCTTGAACTTGTGTGATCAAATCTATCCTAAAAGCTGTCAAGAAAATTCTGTTTTATCAATGCCTTTTGCAGAGACCATAACTTTCTGCTCGAGAATGATAAATTAGCTTTATAGGACTTTCTGGAAAGGTGAGATGACGTACTTTAGCTTTTATGCCCATGGTTTTTCCTGAATCAACTTGGATCATGGAGAAAAACATCCTTGAAGTTGGGACATTCTTGCTGGAAAAATATTAATGATGTCCTATGAAATGTCAGAACATTGGACATTAAGAATTCCCAACTTTGATCACTTATATCTTTTAATCCTTATGATATTTTGAGTTGATTCATTCTTCAATGTTGAAGTATCAAATACCCTCTTTAAAAGTAGCTCTTACGCAAAATCAATGGATGTTTGGATCAATAGTTACAACCTTGAAAAGTTGTGCACTTGAACATGACTTTAACTTAGAAAAAAATTTCTAAGTTTCTTTCAATTTGATCAATTTTGCAATTTTGCATGATTTATTGATTTAAATTTGATTAAACTAAATCATCCATCATATTTTCTTGAGTAATGGCTTGTGAAGCTCAAAGTTGACCAAAAGTCAAACTTTGACTCTCTGCTTCAGTTGACTTTGTATTAGATGAACTTGAGGCTTGATCCACTTCAAATGTTGCACTCTTATGCTTAATTCTTGATGTGGGAGTCCTCTAGATTCTTTTTGGGTGTTTAAGAGGTTAGACAAGTTGAATATCATGTCATTCCTTGATTGATCATTTGTCTAAAGGCTCTGAGAGGGCTTGAAACCCTAAGCTTGATTGTAGTGAATGCTCAACAATTCCTTGAGGAGATTGATGAGGCACAAAGGTACATCCATATTATGATGATGATTTACACAATGATGGGAAATCTTGGTGGTCAAAATTTGGGGTATGACAGATGCCCCTATTTAATCTTCTTGGACCTGAAGGTGTGAATGGCGAAGGTATTCGGGCATTCGGGGTGCAAGAGGATTAAATATCAAAATACCCAAAATTTTGATGGTGGTTATGAATGGTAGCTTACGCATTCATCTTATTTTGCTAAGCAATGATGCTTAGAAAAGGTAAAACTTCCCCTCGATCCTGTTTTCCTACCAAGGAACTGGTCTCAGTTTCTGATATAAACTTCCCCTCGATCCTGGTTTCCTACTAAGGAACTGGTCTTAGTTTCTGAAATAAACTTCCCCTCGATCCTGGTTTCCTACCAAGGAACTGGTCTTAGTTTCTGAAATAAACTTCCCCTCGATCCTGGTTTCCTACCAAGGAACTGGTCTTAGTTTTTGAAATAAACTTCCCCTCGATCCTGGTTTCCTACCAAGGAACTGGTCTTAGTTTCTAAAATAAACTTCCCCTCGATCCTGGTTTCCTACCAAGGAACTGGTCTTAGTTTCTTTTGTCAATAAACTTTCTTGACAAGGGACGCTATGCGTAGCGGTTTTCCTCAAACTTCTCGCCGAATTTTCCTGGGGAGATGCCATTTGATGGGAAAAGTTCTGATGTCAGACTTGCTGGGGAACCCAATCGTTCGAGTTGTAGAGGTATACAAACTTCTCTATTTGAGATGCCATTTGTTGACTCCATCTGGGGAAACGAGTCTCTTGAGAGACTGTTTCCGCTTGGGGGTGTTACATCATACTTTTCCTGAGGTCTTTTCAGAGAAATGCCATACGATGTACCCCAATTTTGAGGGGCTTTCTCTAGGGATTTTCCTTAATCCGGGAAAGCGAATATATCATCTTCAATAGCGAAGAGTGATATTTATTGAAAGTTTTCTTGTTTCTCAGAGGTTCAAGTTATCAAAGTGGTCAAGGACCGACTCTAATCTAGAGATAAATGGGAGAGAGATTACTTAGATGATTCACTTCCTAACGAGGAAAGATATGACAACTCGATTGAGAGGACTTTTATCACTAGGGGATAAGACCGACTAGAGTGATAGTGATGCAATATGAATATGAATGTAGATCAATAATGCATGATGTATGTATGTATATGCTGACAAAACTGATGCAACATACAGACTAAAGGATGAACACGACTGGATACTCGGCCACATTGGGGCATGTAGAAATATCGTTGGTTCAAGATAACAATTCTGTCTTGCTTAGGAGAAACGGTCCTTGTTGGGAGCGACACTGGTCGGGCTTAGGAGATGAGAACTCGGCCGAGGATGTCAGACGAAACATGGTCTCTGACATAGTTGATCCTTCATTCAGGCGTACTGGTCTAGAAGGAGTACTTTGATTTTGCACTTTGAGGTTCGAACACCTTTGGAGAAGCGACCGATGTTCTTCTGATGTTCAACAGTCAAAAGAAATTGCCATCTTTATTTTAAAAAAGCAGAAAAAAATTTATCAAGTAAATTCATTTTTGTTTTATTTCAAGAATCGTTGACCATGTTAAAATGTCGTTCTATAAAGCTAAAACAAGTAAGAATTACAAACAAAAGCACAAGGGCTCAAATTATATTGATAGGATGGAAATCAGCCGAACGCGTGATTCCATAGAGTATTTACAAAGTTAGAAAATGGTAATTTACAGGGAAAAGGGCTACGTTGAAACATAATGACCACTATCCTTTTACCAACTTTGAATTCGGGACATCCTAAGCTTCTGTCGAAGATGACCTTGACTGGAGTCTCTGATGGATGGTGTAGCGAGCGATTTTGGACGCGGTTCTTAAGCACTGGTCGCTCTCTGCGGTTTGAGCTTAAACTACAGGTCAATTCAATTTTTATCCTATTGTGAGCTGAATAAGGAAGGGAAATAGATGTCTCCAATTAACCCTGCTTGCATACTGAGTTTAAACAGCGGTCTGTTAGGTTACGGATGCTATCAATGTGGGGGGGCCTTTGTACTGGTTATTTGTATTTTCGCCAATACTGTTTTCTTTCTTTCTAGGACTTTCTAGCGGGGAACAAGGATTAGGATGTTAGGACTGATGCTTTGGAATTACTGATTTTTGATTGATGGAGATATGGGATTTGGGTTTTTTGTTGATTGTGCTCGCTAAGATCTTTTCTTTCGATCTTATGCCTACGTATTCCCGTTTACGGAAACAGGGAAATCAGAGCGTTCGTAGTTCCTCCTATTCTATGGGAGGAAATGGGTGTTTTTGGTGTTTTGGTGTCTTGTTCAAAGCCCAAGACGTGAAGCGAAAGGTGGTTTGTATCTTGTTCAAAGCCCAAGATGTGAAGCTGAAAGGTCTATTTGTGTCTTGTTCAAAGCCCAAGACGTGAAGCTGAAAGACCTCGACTTTAGAGAGAATTTGTCATCTCTAAAGAAGGGGAAGGAGAATTACTTTAACTGGGATACGCGGATCCGAGCAATGCCATAATTTCCGAAGAAAGGGTTTTAACCTAAAGGAGAAGACTTTAACTCAGTGTAGAGCAATGCCATCTTTCCTTAGGAATTTCTCATGCTAAAAGAGGGACAGTGGCATGGATATAGATGATCCAGAGGCTTTCCGCTTACAGCGATTAGATGAAAGGAAAGGAGTTATTGATGTTTGTGCACTGTGAACGAGGCACAACTTTGATGCTAAAAGGTTGATTGGATCAACCAGTGGTTTTCTTATACAAAAGCCTAAGAGGAGGCTAATTTCCGCTAGGAAAATCATTATACAAAGCCTAAGAGGAGCCTATTTTGTGTCTCGTACAAAGCCCGAGAGAGAGGCTAAAAGTTTTTGACCCGACGATAGAGTCTTTGTGTCTCGTACGAAGCCCGAGATAGAGGCTATTGTTTGTTTGACTCTACGAGGGAGTCTTTGATACTCAACAAGAGAGTGTTTTTGTATCTCGTACGAAGCCCGAGATGGAGGCTAAAGGTTTGTTTCAGTTGAGTGACAGATCCAATATACTGATTTTAAAAGAGAAAATCAGTTCTTATATGAGCAACACTGTACTCAGGGATTTGATCTGAGGATCAGGGATATTTCCTTCTCTTTGAGGAAACGGGAAATCCAAAGGGTATTGAGATTGTCCGAGTCTGCGGGTTTCCTTCCTATTTAACGAAGGGGTCACTTGAGAATGTCTTTGAGACTCAAGGAAGTTAGACTGTCCAAGTCTAGAGTTTTTTTTTCTTTTGTACTATGCTTTGAGAAACAGTAGTGGACTCTATGAAAGGACTGTTCAATGAGGATGACTAGGTTCTGTTCCTATACCTCTAGGAGGTCGTCGGGATAATTTGTACGAAGCCCAAGAGGAGGCTAGAAACTTTTAAGAAGCCGACGGGTCCTTGTACTAAGCCCAAGAGGAGGCTATCATTCCCAAAGGAAGAGATCATTATACGAAGCCTAAGAGGAGGCTGTGAATACTTCTAAGAAGCCGTAGTATCCTTGAATAATGCCCAAGAGGAGGCCGATGCTTTTAAGAAGCCCGCGGGTCTATCATCTCCTTTCCATTAGGAGAGATAACTCTTTTAAAGATAAAACCACTGGTAAACGTGCGAGGTTTACTATCCAGCGACTTTTAACCTTTAAAGAGGGTTCCTTAGTTAAGGTCCAAGATTATGACCGTAGTGGGTACCCAAACCCCGAGACATTCAAGGCAAGCTATCCACAAGGAATAGATCAAGTCAGGAAAGTTCGAGAATTTGGAAGAAACTCAAAGATGCCATTCACGGAGAATACATTCATCTTGGGGACTAGAGCTTCTTGACGATTCCTAATGAGGACAGCCGAAGAGAAGACTGTATCTGGTGCTCCTATTGGGGATCTAGGCGTCTATTTCTACGAATAAATGAAACGGCGTCACCTAGTTCTAGACGTAGTTGCCGGGGAAACTCGAAATATCTATACTATTATTACACAGTAGATATGAGTTTATGAAAGGAGACTTACAGTGAGCAGCCCCACAATACAGTTTATAATATGAAAGCAGTAAATGAAAGCGATAACCACTTACTCGGTTGTAGTGCTTCCATGCTGTTTGGTTAGTTGTTCAACAAAGAAAGATTGAAAACAACAGTATATTCAAAATCAAAGGAGAAAGTGCTTTAAAAAAGAAAGATTTGGGGCTTACAGCTCAAGGAGAGGCCCAGGTTTTTATCAATGAGCGCACTGTTTGACTTTGTACAGCGGGACTTATACAAGTGACTGGGGCCCAAAAAGGTTTTCTGTACAAAGGGATGAGTCTTACACTCTCTCAAGAGGCCCAAAAAAGGTTTAAAGAAAAGAGAGGGGCTTATAACACGAGGGTAGGCCCAAATGATTTTTCGTTTAAAAATGGCGATCGCGCCGAGGTTTTCTTTTAACGCAGAGGGACTTATACAATAAGTGAGGCCCAAAATGTTTTGGTTAAAAGGGGGATTGGGTCTTACACTCTAATAGAGGTCCAAAAGTTTTGAATGGGTCTTATAGCTCGAGGAGAGGCCCAGATGATTTTTATTTTTAAACGGGCGACGATCGCGCCGTTTACTTGTACAGAGGGACTTATACAATGAGTGAGGCCCAAAAATTTTTTGTACAAGGGGGGATGGGTCTTACACTCTCTCAAGAGGCCCAAAAGTTTTGAAAATGATTTATGAGGGTTGAATTAATCCAAAACCCTAATTTGTTTTCAAAATGTATTTAATTGAATAAAAATTCAATTAAAATGATCAAAAATTGTTTAACACATGGAAAACAAATTGTGATCTTGGATTAATGCTTCAAAAATTAAGTATTGACCTACAAAATAATTAGAAAGCATTAAAAGTTGCAAAATCAATGTAGAAAAAATATTTAAAATGTCAAAAAACAATTAAAATATTAATTTTTTGCAAAAATATCAATTATATGAAATAAATAATATTTTTGGGATTTTTTGTGAAAATAAAATATTTTAACATTTTTGTGAATTATTAAAAAAAGAATCAACTCAAAATCATTAAAACTCAGAGAGAAATTAATTTTTGAATCAATTAAACAAAATCACAAAATTCAAATATTTGAATTTCTAAAAATGGCGCCAAGAACAAGCTGAAGAACACGCGCGTGTTCTTGGTTTCTCAAATTTGCATTTTCTATCCAATCTCCATGAATACGTAATCATATCATGCAATCCACATATCATTATGCTCGCCTCAACCTCACGATCATGTCTATGTACTTTAATTTCATTTAAATTAAACATACAACAAGAAATCACGAAGAGACCTCAAGAACCCTAATTTCTGTATGAAGGCTAGGATTTTTGATACACGATTCAAATAATGCAATTAATTGAGGGAAAACATTCCATGCATGATTATGAACATATGGCCAAATTATTGTGCGAGGAAATATGCATAGATTGAGAGATGACCAAGTATGTGCTTACCTCCAAGTCGTGACAGCAAGTTCAAAGTGATTTTTGATTTGGAGGTGTTACAGATGAGTGGTGATGATCTGAACAGCTTCCCTACATCCTATGGATTGTGTTTGGATGGTTGGACTTGATTGAAATTGGCTGGATCATTTTGTGGTACCTCAGCTGCACTTTGGTTAAAACCTTGAGCAACCAGCTGGTGATTTTGTAAAATTGATGTTTCAGAAGTAATCTAAGTGTTTGATCAGCTCATATGTGATGTATGTGAGGTGTGTGAGTGATTGGTTTGATTGGAATTGCTCTCAAACTCAAAACCCGATAGTGACTTGCCTTAGAAGGCAAAATTGGAGTGAAAGAAGAGATTTTGAGGAAAGCATCTGTTAGATGGCTTTGGTGTACTCAAACTGACCACAATTGAGCTCTATTTATAGTAGAGCAAGTTTGTTTTGCAAGGAATCGTGCATGGCAGCTGGTAAGTAGGTTTGGCCAATGTTGGCAAATGAAAATCCAAGTCTCCTCTAGCCATTGACTAGAGGTTAGGGCACAGAGCTTTGGTTCCCTTGGTCTTGGATAAGTCTTGACTGATTTCAGATGAGAATGGCTCAGTCCATGCCACCTTGATGGTTTCATTGAATGCCTCATTCCAAATTTGAAGTCTTGTCCCTATTTTGGCCATTCTAGGTTCAACATGCTATTTCTTGTTCCATGGACTTTGGAGGCTTGGCTCAGTGATTGTCCCCTTTAGATTCAATCCTCTGAGGTGTCCAAGTGGATAAGAGCAATTGAATTTGGCTGATTTTGGCAAATCGACCAAAGTTGCAAATTCTGCATTGCCTTGACAGATTTCAGCAAGGCAACTTGGCAATGTTGTATCTCATGGTGTAGGTTGAATTTGGCAATGTTCTTGGCCATTTTGTAAAGCTCTTACATGATACAACAACTGTTTGAACAAGTTTGGTTTTGATCTCTTTTGATTCCAAGTGAAAAATCCTCCTACATTTGGCAAAAAGTGAGGCAGAATCTGACTTAGTGAAAATTTCACTAAGTGTTGGAAAAAGTGACATTTTCACTTTTCAGCCACTTTGATCACTCCATAACTCAAAATCCTTAATGAATTGGAATGACTTGTAGTTGAAGTTTTTGTAGGTGATAATGAGGGCTACAAATCCATCTTTGGATGAGAAAAAATGGCCTTGTGGTTTAGGAGTTATGGTCCTCCAAAGTTGGTACCTTTGCCACTTTATTTTTTAACTTAGAAAAATTTCTAAGTTTTATGGTTACCCCTTTTACAAGTTATCGCACTTTTCTTGATTTTTCTTGATGAATGATGATTCAAATCATACATTAACATCATTTTAGGGTTAAAAATCCATTTTGGTGAAAAATCTCAAAAAGTCAAAGTTGACTTTTGTGCACAGTTGACTTTTTATCAGATGAATTCCAAACTGTGCAATTCTTCAGGAAATCATGTCGTTGACCTAAATCAAACTTGATGGACATGTTCCATGGGTGTCATAGGGTATATTCAATCATGTATTAGGGTTTGGGAGCATGTCCTGGTCAAAAGTCAAAGTTACAGTTGACTTTTTTCTTAAAACCCTAATTGTGGTGTAGATGAAATTGAGACTTGTTGCTCAAACTTCTTGGATCAATCCATTGTTCCAAATGGATCAATATGGTATATTAGAGACCCTCAAATCATGTCTTTAGGTCTTGGCTCATGGTTTGTCCCAAAAGTCAACTTAGGGGTGAATTAGGTCAAGAAACCCTAATTCCTGATTTTTGATGAATGCATCCCCTGAGGCAAAATTGACTTGATGCATGGGTTCATGAGGTTCCATGAAGTATATTAGGTCATGTTTTCGATCATTGCCTTGTGCCCAGATGAAAATTTTCCATCTGGAGGCCCTGGTCGACCAAAACCCTAATTTGGTGACACTGGCGATCTTGAGGCTTGATCCACCTAGAAGGGAGCATCCTTGTGCTTAATCCTTGAAGTGGGAGTCCTTTTGATCCTTTGTAGTTACTTGGGAGGTTAGACAAGTTGAAGATCATGTCATTTCTTGATTGATCCTTTGTCTGAGAACTATGAGAGGGCTTGAAACCCTAATTCTGATCGTATTGGATGCTCACCCATCTTTGGGGAGACTGATGAAGCATGATGGTTCATCCATATTATGATGATGATTTTCACAATGATGGGAAATCTAAGTGGTCAAAATTTGGGGTATTACAGATGCCCCTATTAAATCTTCTTGGACCCGAAGGTGTGAATGACGAAGGGATTCGGGCATTCGGGGTGCAAGAGGATTAAATATCGGAATACCCGAAATTTTGATGGTGGTTATGAATGGTAACTTACGCATTCATCTTCTTTAGCTAAGCAATGATGCTTAGAAAAGGTAAACTTCCCCTCGATCATGGTCTCCTACCAAGAACTGGTCTCAGTCTTTTTTGAAATAAACTTCCCCTCGATCCTGGTTTCCTACCAAGGAACTGGTCTCAGTTGTGGAAACAAACTTCCCCTTGATCCTGGTTTCCTACCAAGGAACTGGTCTTAGTTTCTGATTTAAACTTCCCCTCGATCCTGGTTTCCTACCAAGGAACTGGTCTTAGTTTCTGATTTAAACTTCCCCTCGATCCTGGTTTCCTACCAAGGAACTGGTCTTAGTTTCTTTTGTCAATAAACTTTACTGACAAGGGACTGTAACGCCCACATATATAATACATGCATCAAATCACATATTATACATGAGTTTCACTTTTGGTACTAAAATATAATAAGTTCCTAGTTAACACATTCTATACATAAATGCCTCTAATACAAAACACTAAAAGTCTAAGGCATTACATATACAAGATGTTCCAAAATGATAAAAACTAAGAACTAGATCAATACAATGATCTCAAAACATAAACGCCATAGCGGAAGCCATGCCATCACAAAACCACGATCTGTAAGGAAAGTCAAATAACCTTGTCCTTACCCTTCGCCCAACCTGCAGAACCTGTGATGTAAACAACAACAGTGGGGTGAGATACATCAAATCTCAGTGAGTTCCTATCTTAAAGTCCTCTCGGCTTTACAAGGTTCTAATAATCCTAACTCATGTCCAAGGGAAAAGGGAAAAGACCATGAGCACCCACACAAGTAACTATCACGGTGAGCCTGTAAACTCACACTAGTACCAAAGTACCTCTTGAGTCTGTTAACTCAAGGATTCACAATGTACCGAAGTACCTCTTGAGCCTGTTAACTCAAGGATTCACAATGTACCGAAGTACCTCTTGAGCCTGTTAACTCAAGGATTCACAATCAATAACCATACCAAGGCATCCCCTTTTCCCGTCCGCTTCTACGTCTAGAAGACGATCCGAGTCATGGATCCTCGAATTACTTGACATACGAAATGGATTCAGGAACAACGGCCTGTTAGCCGTGAACCGTCACTTCTCATGGCCTGTTAACCATCACAAGTCTCTACCCGTAGGTCCCATTCGTACTAACCGCGGGAATCAAACCTGCCAAGTAATGGTGCATATGTTTCAGAGGAGCTCGAGACCCATGAAACGCACTATCCAAAAATAACCGGTTATGATTATACAATACACACGCCTCGGCCTTACTAGCACGAGCGGTGTTACTATTTCATCACACACCACATTGTTTAGGGTAAGTCCTCACTCTTCCTATTTCATTTTATATTAACATGCATATTCACTCACAACATGTTAAACAACATAAATAGAATAGCTTAACACAATTTAAACATAGTTTACATAAATTTATCAAATGATTTCCACTTCGGGTTTCCTCCGATTATTTAATCGGGCAATAAAATCGACAATCCTTATTGTCATCATAAAGATCATTTCTCCAGCTTTCTAATGATATGCTGATCATTCAAAGCGGACAACCGAGTCAAAAGATATGACGAAAATAAGATAGATAAAAACACAGCTCGCCCCAGGTTCGCTAGGCGAACGAGCTGGCGAGCCTTCGCCTTCGCCTTCGCTAGGCGAAGTTCTTGGCGAATGTACAAACAGAATAAAAACAGACATGAAGTTTGCTCCGCGAACACTCTGGCGAACACTCGCCTCGCCCTTCGCTTCGCGAACGACTTAGCGAAACGAGGCAGTAGCAAACAGCACTGAAAACACTCAAGGTTCGCTAGGCGAACGTCCCTGGCGAACACTCGCTGTCCTTCGCTGGCAGGTTCGCTAGGCGAACCCTCGAAAATCCGTTCGCTGGGACTCGCCCCAGGTTCGCTAGGCGAAGCCTGGAAAATTCCACTTCTCAACAGCGCTGTCTTCAACCCCAAAAATCAATTATTTTCCAACCAAAACACATCCAAACCTCATTATAGTCAACAAAACATGGTATAATCCTAACAGCAAGCATTTAACAACGATTATCTCACATTTCATCCGTTAACTGCATGATTTTAACATAATTACTCATTTTCTCACAATTCTACCCTAACTCCAAATTACATGGAATTCTACATCTAGAGCATCTATCTAGAACCCACCTCTAGCAAGATGAAGATGAAGATGATTGAGAAGATTGGATGAAGATTGATGATGATTCTTGATGTTCTTGAGCTTTTCCTCTTTTCTCTCCTTCACTTTTCCTTTCCTTCACTTTCCTTCAATGTTTCTAACTTTCTCTTTGTTTCCAAATGAAGTGGAGAGAAAAATAGATAGTATAGAAAAATTACCACTTATTAGTAATACTACTAAATATCCAAATTAGCTCAATTGCATCAAACAATAAAACTCAAAGTTAAATACTATTAATTTAATCAACACTGAGTTCGTCAGTTTACTCTAATTATTTCCTCTAATAATTGCTCAGAATACACCGGAACCCAGTTGATCATAAAAATATTAACTAGAGTGTTTATAAATTTACGGGGTATTACATCCTCCCCCCTTAAATAGAAATTCATCCTCGAATTTAAAAGATTACCTGAACAGATGAGGGTAAGCATCTCGCATTTTCGATTCAAGTTCCCAAGTTGCATCACCTGGATGTGTTACATCCCACTGTACCTTAACGAGAGGAATGTCCTTGTTCATTAATACCTTCGTTTCTCTTCCCACAATGCGGCTCGGTTGAGGTTCAAATGTCAAATCCGCTTCTATTTCCATAGTATCCGGTAGAATTGATTGAAGAGGATCAGGAACAAACTTACGGAGCTGAGATACATGAAAAACATCGTGCATCTCTGACAGAGAAGGCGATAAGGCTAATCTGTAAGCAACTTCACCTATCCTTTCTAAAATCTGATACGGTCCCACGTATCTCGGACTTAACTTGCGTGACTTAAACGGACCTCTCAATCTCAATCTCGGAGTAACTTTCAGAAATACATGGGCACCTTCTTCAAATTCTAAAGGCCTCCTTCGATTGTCCGCATAACTCTTTTGACAATCTTGTGCTTGCTTAATTTTCTCTCGGATCATTCGAATCTTTTCCGTAGTCTCTTGGATGATTTCGGGTCCTAAGATTCTATCTTCCCCAACTTCCGCCCAACACAAAGGTGTTCTACACTTTCTCCCATACAATGCTTCATAAGGAGCCATACCGATGCTCGCATGGTAACTGTTATTATAGGAAAACTCAATTAGCGGTAAAAGTTCTTTCCAATTCCCTCTACTCTCTAGCACGCAAGCTCTTAACATATCCTCTATCGTTTGTATTGTTCGCTCAGTCTGACCATCCGTTTGAGGATGATTCGACGTGCTCAATCGCAAATTCGTACCCATCGCTTGTTGGAACACTTTCCAAAATCTCGAAGTAAACTTCGGATCTTTATCGGACACAATACTAGAAGGAACACCATGCAATCTCACAATCTCCGCAATAAACAACCTTGCAAGATGACTTGCCTTATAAGTAGTCTTCACGGCTAAGAAATGCGCAGATTTCGTTAGTCGATCTACAATCACCCAAATGGAATCATAACCACCTTGCGTACGGGGTAAACCCACTGCAAAGTCCATAGAAATACTATCCCACTTCCAAACTGGAATATCCAAAGGTTTTAACAAACCGCCCGGTCTTTGGTGTTCAATCTTCACCTGTTGACATACTGCACATTCTGACACATATACTGCTATATCCTTTTTCATCCCAGACCACCAATAATCCTTCTTTAAATTTTGATACATCTTCGAAGAACTAGGATGTATCGTAAAAGTACCTTTATGAGCTTCGTCTAAAATCTCCCTTTTCAATGCCTCATCCTTCGGAACACAAATCCGTTGATTAAATAGAACAATCCCATCTGTTGCTCGTGTAAAACCCGGTTGAAGTAACAATTCTTGCAATTATTCCTCTAACAATCGTGCCTGTTGAATCTAAACTCTCAAAGTAGAATTGACATTCAAATTTCCCATAATTACACCATTCGGAGTCCACACAAACTGGAGATTAAGATCTCTAAACTTTTCCAACAACGAATATTCCAAAATCATCAATTCCGCACTATGAACCATTTTTCGACTTAAAGCATCCGCTACTTTATTCGCCTTTCCTGGATGATACTTCAGTTCTAAGTCATAATCCTTTAAGTACTCCATCCACCTTATTTGTCGCATATTCAACTCCTTTTGGTCAAACAAATACTTCAAACTTTTGTGGTCACTGAACATTTCAAAACGTACACCATATAAATAATGACGCCACACCTTCAGTGCAAACACCACGGCAGCTAGCTCCAAGTCATGAGTTGGATAATTCTTCTCATGAACTTTTAACTGTCGAGAAGCATAAGCTACCACTTGACCACCTTGCATCAGAACGCCCCCTAATCCCCTCTTAGAAGCATCACAGAATACTTCATAAGAGTTGTTAGGATCAAGAATAATTAATACTGGAGTACTCGTCAAACTTTCCTTCAAATGCATAAAACTTTTTTCGCAACCTGAATCCCACTCAAAAGTAACATCCTTCAGAGTAAGTTTCGTCATTGGTAAGGCCAATTGAGAAAAACCCTTAATAAATTTTCTATAGTAACCAGCCAATCCCAAGAAACTTCTGACTTCTGAAACACTTCTCGGTCTTTCCCAATTAATCACTGCTTCTACCTTTGACGGATCTACCGCCACACCACCCTGAGATATAACATATCCAAGAAAATTAACTTCCGACATCCAAAACTCACACTTGCTCAACTTAGCAAACAATCGCTTCTCTTGCAATACCGATAAGACAATCCTCAGATGTTCTCCGTGCTCTTGTGGAGTACGAGAATAAATAAGAATGTCGTCAATAAAGATTACCACAAATTGGTCCAAGTAAGACTGAAAGATGCGATTCATGTAATCCATAAAAACAGCTGGAGCATTAGTCACACCGAAAGGCATCACTAGGAATTCGTAATGACCGTAACGGGTTCTAAATGCAGTTTTTGGCACATCGGAACTCTTCAATCGAATCTGATGATAACCCGACCGTAAATAAATCTTCGAGAACATGCAGGCTCCTTTCAATTGATCTAACAAGTCGTCTATCCTGGGTAAGGGGTACTTGTTCTTAATAGTGACTTTGTTCAGCTTACGATAATCAATGCACAACCGCATTCCCCCATCTTTCTTCTTTACCAACAACACTGGAGCTCCCCAAGGTGAAACACTAGGTCTAACAAAATGCTTAGACATCAATTCCTCCAATTGGTCCTTCAACTCTCTTAACTCAAGCGGCGCCATCCGATACGGAGAAACGGATATAGGAGCCGTTCCCGGTATCAGGTCAATAGAGAACTCAACTTCTCTCTCCGGAGGAAGAGAAGAAACATCCTCTGGAAACACTTCAGGAAACTCACACACTATGGGAATACTCAGAACTTGTTGTTCACTACTTCCTTCCTTAGTAAGAACCATTAAAACAGATTTCTCCTTCTCGAATAAGAAATTTACTATTCCCACCGTACCTTCTATAATCGTTGATAATACATCTTTCGAAGTAGCCTCAGCAGATGGAATAATAATTAGCTTCTCCTCACAACCGATAAACACCGAATTAGCTGAAAGCCAGTCCATTCCCAGAACAACATCCACTTTCTTAAGCGGCAGACAAATAAGATCAATCTGGAAGACTCTTTCGTTCACCGACAACACACAATTCTCACACATCAGTGGTGTTTCAACCATTTCATCCATGGCAGTAGTAACCACCATAGGAGGAAACAAAGGAATAGTTTGCAACCCAAGTCGCTTCACACATCTCAAAGACACAAAAGAATGTGTAGCCCCACAGTCAAATAAAACAAAACAAGGTTGTCCATTTACGAAACACGTACCCGCAATCAAGGAGTTGTCCCCCTTTGCCTTCCACGCATCCAAGGTATACACTCGGCCCGTAGTCTTCCCTTGCGTCTGATTTCTACTCTGAGGACAATCCTTAGCCATGTGGCCCACCTTATTACACTGATAACATCTCATTCCTTCCAAACTGCACCTACCATAATGATTCCGTCCACACATACGACATACCGGAGGTACACTAGTTCTAGAACTCTGTACTTGCTTCCCTTTGGAGGACTGTTGCCTTTGCCTAAACTGTTGATTCGACCTCCCACGGTCACCTTGAGTTGCCCTGTTTGAATCCACCTCCATTTATACCTTTTTCAAACTATTCTCCGCCACATAACATTGTCTTAACATTTCAGCATAAGTAGAAAATTCCCGTTGAGACACGCTGTGTGAAATCTCAGCCCTTAAACCAAACAGAAACTGATCAATCTTCCACCTCTCATCCGGAGCATACATGGCCTGTCTGGAATAGTCAGCCATGTTCTCAAATTTTTCAGCATAAGAAGCCACTGATAAGTTGCCCTGTCTCAACTGTTGAAATTCAAACTCCTTTTGCGACCTTAAAGAACTCGGAAAATATTTCTCCATAAAGATTACTTTAAACTGTTCCCACACTTTTGGCACCTCCTGAATTGTCATCAAGGCTGAAGCGCTCTCCCACCACCTCATGGCAGGACCCTTCAACCAGTGAGAAGCAAAGACCACCTTATTCTCCTCACTGCAATGAACTATCTGAAAAATCCGTTCCATACCTGTTATCCATTCGTGTGCCTTCACCGGATCTAGCCCTCCTTGAAACTCCGGAGGATTCATACGAACAAATTCCCTATAGGTTCCCCCTGCAACTTCAGGAACAACCACTGGAGGATGCAGACCATCAGCCATTTGTTGCATCATTCCTTGCATGAACTGATTCTGCTGCTGCTGCATCTGTTGCATAAATTGGTACAAAGGGGCATTCCCTTCATCACCCGGTGGAACCGTCCCAGCTAGAGTAGTCCTCGGAGTCCTGGGTCTTCCACGGTTGTTTCTACATCCGTCAGCCATGTTCCTAAATGTCATACAAATAGGATTAAGTTGATCAGGCCCAATACTATAAGTATAACATGCAAGACCAAAGGCGACACCACGTATCTGAAACGGAAAGAATTACTTATTCTATTTCATGGCTAGGTCGAGGATACGACCTGCTCTGATACCAACTGTAACGCCCACATATATAATACATGCATCAAATCACATATTATACATGAGTTTCACTTTTGGTACTAAAATATAATAAGTTCCTAGTTAACACATTCTATACATAAATGCCTCTAATACAAAACACTAAAAGTCTAAGGCATTACATATACAAGATGTTCCAAAATGATAAAAACTAAGAACTAGATCAATACAATGATCTCAAAACATAAACGCCATAGCGGAAGCCATGCCATCACAAAACCACGATCCGTAAGGAAAGTCAAATAACCTTGTCCTTACCCTTCGCCCAACCTGCAGAACCTGTGATGTAAACAACAACAGTGGGGTGAGATACATCAAATCTCAGTGAGTTCCTATCTTAAAGTCCTCTCGACTTTACAAGGTTCTAATAATCCTAACTCATGTCCAAGGGAAAAGGGAAAAGACCATGAGCACCCAAACAAGTAACTATCACGGTGAGCCTGTAAACTCACACTAGTACCGAAGTACCTCTTGAGCCTGTTAACTCAAGGATTCACAATGTACCGAAGTACCTCTTGAGCCTGTTAACTCAAGGATTCACAATGTACCGAAGTACCTCTTGAGCCTATTAACTCAAGGATTCACAATCAATAACCATACTAAGGCACCCCCTTTTCCCGTCCGCTTCTACGTCTAGAAGACGATCCGAGTCATGGATCCTCGAATTACTTGACATACGAAATGGATTCGGGAACAACGGCCTGTTAGCCATGAACCGTCACTTCTCATGGCCTGTTAACCATCACAAGTCTCTACCCGTAGGTCCCATTCGTACTAACCGCGAGAATCAAACTTGCCAAGTAATGGTGCATATGTTTCAGAGGAGCTCGAGACCCATGAAACGCACTATCCAAAAATAACCGGTTATGATTATACAATACACACGCCTCGGCCTTACTAGCACGAGCGGTGTTACTATTTCATCACACACCACATTGTTTAGGGTAAGTCCTCACTCTTCCTATTTCATTTTATATTAACATGCATATTCACTCACAACATGTTAAACAACATAAATAGAATAGCTTAACACAATTTAAACATAGTTTACATAAATTTATCAAATGATTTCCACTTTGGGTTTCCTCCGATTATTTAATCAGGCAATAAAATCGACAATCCTTATTGTCATCATAAAGATCATTTCTCCAGCTTTCTAATGATATGCTGATCATTCAAAGCGGACAACCGAGTCAAAAGATATGACGAAAACAAGATAGACAAAAACACAGCTCGCCCCAGGTTCGCTAGGCGAACGAGCTGGCGAGCCTTCGCCTTCGCCTTCGCTAGGCGAAGCTCTTGGCGAATGTACAAACAGAATAAAAACAGACATGAAGTTCGCTCCGCGAACACTCTGGCGAACACTCGCCTCGCCCTTCGCTTCGCGAACGACTTAGCGAAACGAGGCAGTAGCAAACAGCACTGAAAACACTCAAGGTTCGCTAGGCGAACGTCCCTGGTGAACACTCGCTGTCCTTCGCTGGCAGGTTCGCTAGGCGAACCCTCGAAAATCCGTTCGCTGGGACTCGCCCCAGGTTCGCTAGGCGAAGCCTGGAAAATTCCACTTCTCAACAGCGCTGTCTCCAACCCCAAAAATCAATTATTTTCCAACCAAAACACATCCAAACCTCATTATAGTCAACAAAACATGGTATAATCCTAACAGCAAGCATTTAACAACGATTATCTCACATTTCATCCGTTAACTGCATGATTTTAACATAATTACTCATTTTCTCACAATTCTACCCTAACTCCAAATTACATGGAATTCTACATCTAGAGCATCTATCTAGAACCCACCTCTAGCAAGATGAAGATGAAGATGATTGAGAAGATTGGATGAAGATTGATGATGATTCTTGATGTTCTTGAGCTTTTCCTCTTTTCTCTCCTTCACTTTTCCTTTCCTTCACTTTCCTTCAATGTTTCTAACTTTCTCTTTGTTTCCAAATGAAGTGGAGAGAAAAATAGATAGTATAGAAAAATTACCACTTATTAGTAATACTACTAAATATCCAAATTAGCTCAAATGCATCAAACAATAAAACTCAAAGTTAAATACTATTAATTTAATCAACACTGAGTTCGTCAGTTTACTCTAATTATTTCCTCTAATAATTGCTCAGAATACACCGGAACCCAGTTGATCATAAAAATATTAACTAGAGCGTTTATAAATTTACGGGGTATTACAAGGGACGCTATTTGTAGCGGCTTTCCTTCAAACTTATCGCCGAATTTTCCTGGGGAGATGCCATTTGAGTGGAAAAAGTTTTGATGTCAGACTTGCTGGGGAACCCATTCGTCTGAGTTGTAGAGGTACATAAACTTCTCTATTTTGGAGACGCCATTTGTCGATTCTACTGGGGAAATCGAGTCTCTTGAGAGACTGTTTTCGTTTGGGGTTACATCATATTTTTCTCGGGATCTTCCCGGAGAAATGCCATATGATGGGATCCAATTTTGAGGTGCCGATGACCTTCTCATCAGTGGTTTTTTGGAGCAAATCTGGCGTGCTGCCGAATCTCTGATCACGAGGCTTTCTCTGTGGATTTTCCTTAATCCGGGAAAGCAAGGATATCATTTTCAATGGCGAAGAGTGATGCTTATTGAAAGTTTTCTCTGGCTTTTCAGAGGTTCAAGTTATCAAAGTGGTCAAGGACCAACTTCTTTCCAGAATTAAACTGGAAGCGAGGTTGTTCAGACACAGTATTTCCTGACGAGGCAAGAACTGACAACTCGATTGAGAGGACTTCTACCACTAGGGGACAGGACCGACTAGAGTGATAGTGATGCAATATGAAATGTGAATGCAAATAAAAAATGCATAATGTATGTATGTATGTGCTGACAAAACAGACGCAACATACAGACTAAGAGATGAACACAATTGGATACTCGGCCATCGCGGGGCGAAGAAGTACCGTTGATTCAAAATAGCAATTCCACCTTGCTTAGGAGAGATAGTCCCGTTGGGAGCTATGTTGATCGGGCTTAGGAGATGAGAACTCGGCCGAGGATGTCAGACGAAACAAGGTCTCTGACACAGTTGATCCCTTCATTCAGGCGAACTGGTTTAGAAGGAGTACTTTGATTCTGCACTTTGAAGTTCGCTTACTTCGGGAGAAGCGATCGATGTTCTTCTAATGTTCAACAGTCAAAAGAAATGCCATCTTTAATTTAAAAGCAGAAAAAATTTAACAAGTAAATTTGTTTTATTTCAAGAATCGTTGATTAAGTTTAAACAACGTCGTTCTGTAAAGCTAAAACAAGTAAAGAATTACAAACAAAAGCACAAAGGCTCAAATTTTATTGATAAGATGGAGATCAGCCAAACGCGTGATTCCAAAGAGTATATACAAAGTTAGAAAATGGTAATTTACAGGGAAAAGGGCTACGTTGAAACATAACGACCACTATCCTTCTACCAACTTTGAGTTCGGGACATCCTGAGCTTCCGTCGAAGATGACCTTTAATTGGAGATTTCCTCCGATAGATGATGCTGTAACTGCTGCTGAGGGACTTGCCTCTGTTGAACATAGTTACTTGCCATTAATCCCTAACTTTTGCCTGGATTGTACTATGAGATTTCCAATCCATCGGGATGATTTTTTTTTCATGTCTCTAACTTTTGCCTGGACCGCCCTTTCGGGTTTTCAATCCACCGAGACGTTTTATTTTTTAGTTTTAGGCGAAGTATTTCTTGACTATATCAACATTCGTGGGGTAGGCAAATTCCTCTCCGTCCATGGTGGCAAGTCTCAAGGCGCCGCCTGAGAAAACTTTCGTGACCACATAGGGGCCATCATAATTTGGGGTCCATTTGCCCCGAGAGTCAGTGAGAAATGATTGTATCTTCTTGAGCACGAGGTCTCCTTTTCTGAAAATACGAGGTCGGACCTTTTTGTCGAACGCCCTTTTCATTCTCTGTTGATATAACTGACCGTGGCATAGTGCCATGATTCTCTTTTCTTCGATCAGGTTCAGTTCGTCGTGTCGACTTTGACACCATTCAGCTTCGGTGAGCTGAGCTTCCATCAATACCCGGATTGATGGGATCTCTACTTCTATGGGGAGAACTGCCTCCATGCCATATACTAGAGAGAAAGGGGTTGCCCCTGTTGAAGTACGGACAGATGTGCGATAACCATGAAGAGCAAAGGGTAGCATTTCGTGCCACAATCTTTATAGGTTACAACCATCTTTTGAACGATCTTCTTGATGTTCTTGTTAGCCGCTTCTACCGCTCCGTTCATCTTGGGTCGGTAGGGAGATGAGTTATGGTGTTCGATCTTGAACTCTGCACACAAATCTTTCATCATCTTATTGTTCAAGTTAGATCCATTATCAGTAATGATCTCGCTTGGAACACCATAACGGCAGATGATATTGTTTTTGATAAATCGGACCACCACTTGTTGGGTTACATTGGCGAATGACGCTGCTTCGACCCACTTGGTGAAATAATCAATGGCTACCAGGATGAACCGATGTCCGTTTGAAGCCTTGGGCTCAATCATACCAATCATGTCGATTCCCCATATGGAAAAAGGCCACGGGGAAGAAAGAACTTTGAGATGTGATGGCGGTACATGAATTTTGTCGGAGTATATCTGACACTTGTGACACCTCCTCATGTACTTGTAGCAGTCGGATTCCATGGTCAACCAATAATACCCGACCCTGAGAATTTTTCTCACCATTGTGTGTCCGTTGGCATGAGTGCCAAAGGATCCTTCATGAATTTCTTTCATGAGCATGTCTGCTTCTGGTCTGTCGACACATCGGAGCAAGACCATGTCAAAATTTCTCTTATAAAGAGTGTCACCGCTCAGGAAGAAGTTTCCAGCCAATCTTTTGAGGGTTCTCCTATCTTTTCTGAGTGCCCCAGATGGGTACTCTTGTTTCTGAAGGAAGCATTTGATATCGTGATACCAAGGTCTGTCGTCAATGACTGCTTCAATCGCGAAGATGTAAGCGGGCCGTTCAAGGTGCATAACGTCAATCTTAGGTATGTCATTCCATCGACCTACACTAATCATGGAAGAGAGAGTGGCTAATGCATCAGCCATGTGATTCTCATCACGAGGGATGTGATGAAAGTCGACTCTGTTGAAGAAGGGTAACAACCTTCTTGCATAGTCTTTGTAAGGAATCAATCCTGATTGGTATGTGTTCCAATCTCCTTTTATCTGGTTAATAACCAGGGCTGAATCGCCGTATACGTCCAAGTTTTTAATCCTTAAATCAATCGCTTCTTCGAGACCCATAATACAAGCTTCGTATTCGGCCTCGTTGTTCGTACATTTGAACGTAAGTCTGGCAGTGAAAGGAATGTGGGTACCCTGAGGGGTAACAATGATTGCCCCAATTCCGTTTCCATAATGATTGTCTGCTCCGTCAAAGATAAGTCCCCACTGGGAACCTGGTTCTGGCCCTTCACCGGGTAGCGGTTCATCGCAATCTTTCATCTTTAGATACATGACATCTTCGTCTGGGAAGTCAAACCCGATTGATTCTTGATCGTCAATCGGTTGATGAGCCAAATGATCGGCTAAAATACTTCCTTTAACGGCTTTCTGAGCATGGTACTCGATGTCATATTCTGATAGTAACATCTGCCAACGGGCAATCCTTCCCGTGAGAGCAGGTTTTTCGAAAACGTACTTGATTGGATCCATTTCGGAGACCAACCAAGTAGTATGACGAATCATGTACTAGCAAAGACGTTTGGCTGCCCAAGCCAAAGCGCAACAAGTTTTCTCAAGCATTGTGTACCGAGTCTCGCAGTCGGTGAATTTCTTGCTTAGATAGTAAATGGCAGACTCTTTCCTTTTAGTTTCGTCTTGTTGGCCAAGTACACATCCCATTGAGTCCTCTAGGACTGTGAGGTAAATGATCAGTGGTCTTCCTTCCACTGGAGGTGATAGAATCGGAGGATTCAATAGATATTCCTTGATACTGTCGAAGGCGGTTTGGCAATCTTCTGACCAAACGCAATCCTGGTTCTTTTTGAGTAATTTGAAAATTGGCGCACACGTCGCGGTCATGAGGAATATGAATCTGGAGATGTAGTTCAAACGTCCCAGGAATCCTCTGACTTGTTTTTCAGTTTTCGGAGAAGGCATTTCTTGAATGGCCTTGACCTTGTCAGGATCAACTTCAATTCCTTTCTGGCTGACGATGAACCCTAGTAATTTCCCCGAACGGACACCGAAGGTGCACTTGTTAGGATTCAAGCAGAGCTTGAATTTTCTTAGACGTTCGAACAATTTTGACAGATGTTCAACGTGCTCATCCTCTGTTCTTGATTTTGCAATCAAATCATCGACATATACCTCGATTTCTTTGTGTATCATGTCATGAAACAGAGTAGTCATGGCCCTTTGATAGGTTGCCCCGACATTCTTCAAACTGAACGGAATTACCTTGTAACAAAAGGTACCCCATGGGGTAATGAACGAAGTTTTCTCCATGTCTTTCGGTGCCATTTTGATCTGATTATAGCCCGAGAATCCATCCATGAAGGAGAATACTTTGAACTTTGCTGTGCTGTCAACCAGCATGTCAATGTGTGGTAAAGGAAAGTCGTCCTTTGGACTTGCCTTATTTAGATCTCTATAATCAACACACATTTTGACCTTTCCATCCTTTTTGGGAACGGGTACGATGTTGGCTAACCATTGAGGATATTCAGATGTAGCGAGGAAACCCACGTCGATCTGTTTCTGTACCTCCTCTTTGATCTTGATGGCCATGTCCGGGTGAGTCCGTCTCAACCTTTGCTTTACTGGCGGACATTCCGATCTTAGTGGTAAGTGATGTTCCACGATGCTGGTATCCAACCCTGGCATATCCTGATAGGACCAAGCAAATACATCGGGGAATTCTTTGAGAAGCTTCATCAGATCTTCTCTGGCAGTTGGACTGAGCAGTGCTCCGATCCTGATTTCTTTTCTCTCTTTTTCTGAACCCAAGTTTACCGTTTCCAATGGCTCTTTGTGAGGTTCAACGGACCTTTCCTCTTGTCTGAGTAGTCGGGAGATCTCTTCTGGAATTTCGTCGTCATTTTCTTCTTCAGCCTCGAATACCGGGAACTCAAAGTTGGGAGAAGGCATCGGATCGTATGTTTCAACGGGGTATAAAACAAGCAATCTGCATGACGTGATGATTCGTGTTTAGAAGAGATAGAGAAAATGTAAGTGTGTGCAGTGTATTTATTTTACTGCTCGTTTTTATTTTTGAATTGTTTTTTTTTTAGGATTACCATTTTCTGAAAAAGCAAAAAAGAGAAAATAACAATTAATGCGGAAATTACAGAACGACGTTATTTTATTAATGAACAAGTCGAATCTTGAAACTACAGCCCTATAAAACAAAACTCACTCGCTCTGGGCAAAGCGAAGAGGGAAATTTACAAAAAACGAGCCCTATCAAAACATCCGTTTCACCTGGGCAGGGTGAAAGGTTAAAGATGGCAATTACTTTGACTGATGAACGACCTTCGGAACCTCGACGGCAACCCATTGGCGGCGAACTCCTCGGTGAATCACAAATTCTGGCACCTTCCTTGATTTGTCTTCAGAAATGACGCTGATTTCTGGTGGAGCAGGATCATTGGAATCTGTCTCCCAAGTAGAATTGTCGTAGGAGGATTCCTCTGTTGCACTTTACATAGCATTGGTGCTCTCAGCTGTATCTCCCCATCCAGTTGACTGGATATCTTCGAGCCTGATACGAGAGCTTTCGGGAGCAGTGTACTTGACCATAAAGTCGTATTTTCCACTTGGTTGTCCCAAAGTGTCCTAAACTTATTTGGAACTGGAGAAGTCATCCCTCTCGAAGACGTTGACCTCAGGAAAAGCATAGTTGATGAATTCTAGTCCTGCAAATGTTGCGAATTCATCTTCATGTTGAGTAGTTTCCGAATGACCTGAGTGTTGATCCCATGACATGGCGGGGACACAGGTATTCTGTTCAATGACGCTCAGCTGAGTTTCATTACTCGGCTGACTTTCTTGCCCCAAGTTTCCTGGGTAAGGCTGCCACATTGGCAGACCATCCATCGGGCCATAGTAATTGTGATCAAAGTTTTCTTTCATCAGAGTGTCTTCCTCTAATGAATTTGGCGGAGCACGACATCCTTCCGGATCACAATCTCCATAGATCATTTCGACATCTGATCTTGGTATAAATCTCGGACTTTCTGTAGGAAAGCAAAAAGGCAGAGGGATCTTCCTCATTGATAGCATGAACTGTCTGAGACACTGGGTGAAGAAAACCTCCACTGTGGAAGAAGTTTTGAAGGGGATGAAGACTTTCATCGTTGGCGGCTGTCTGAGTACAGGTTGCAGAAAAACCAAGACCCTTCTTTGTTTTATTGTCAGTAGGAATGACAAGCTGTCCCCATCCTTTTGTATCGGTACTCCCGACCGCTTTGATAGCATCTTTGTATGAAGAAATTGAAGTTCCTTCTTTGAACTGATTGTCCTTGCTCACCGATAGTGCTTGGAACTGAGTTTTAATAACCTCCTCGGGTTCTACACAAGCATATGCTGATAGGTTACTCACAAGCAAGGCTTGTTCCCCACAAACCGTGACAAGTTGATCGTTCTTGACGAACTTTAGCTTTTGGTGGAGGGTTGAAGTAACCGCTCCAACCTGATGTATCCAAGGTCTTCCTAATAAACAACTGTATGTTGCCCGGATGTCCATGACCTGGAAAGTGATTTGGAAAGTGTGAGGACCAATAGTTATGGGAAGATCAACTTCGCCGATAACTATTTTTCTGGATCCGTCGAATGCTTTGACGACGACCTTGTTGACTCTCATCGGAGGGCCCTTAAATGATAATTGCGTCAAAGTGGACTTCGGCATAACATTCAGGGTTGACCCTGTGTCTACCAGTACGTTGGCTAAAGCATCGTCCTGGCAGTTGACTGTAATGTTGAGCGCCATGTTATGACGACGACCCTCTTCAGGTAATTCCTCATCACTAAATCCCAAATTATTGCAGGAAGTGATGTTAGAGACAATGCTATCGAATTGTCTGATTGTTACATCCTGTTCCACAAAGGCTTGCTCCAAGACTTTCTGTAGAGCCTCTCTGTGTGCTTCTGAACTGAGTAACAGTGATAATACTGAGATCTTTGAAGGAGTCTGTAACAGTTGATCAACAATGTTATATTCACTCCTTTGGATGAGCTTTAGCATCTCATCTTTGTCTTTTGAAAAGTCGGGATTACCAGATTGACTGACTGGTGGATCAGGAATTTTTGCCTGAAGTTCCTTTTCTTTGTTGGATTCTCCAACCCCTCGGTTGAAGATTCGACCGCTCCGTGTTACACGACTGATGTCTGCAATATTCACAACGGAGGGTAATGGAATTTCCTTTCCATTCTCGATTGTTGTTGCACCGTATTTGTAAGGGATTGCCTTAGCTGATTCATACGGTAGTGGCCCCGGTAGATAGATGACTATGGGAACCTTCTGATTTTTCTGACCATCATAAGTAACCTTGATCCATTCCCGGTTGGGAACTCTAGATTTGTCAAGTAGAGGGATGATGGCAAAAACATCCCTGGTCCTGTGATGACCAGAGATCGTGACAACATCCTCAACTTGCTCGGCAAGGTAGTTCGGCGACCAAATGATGGGTCCTGAACCTGGATATGGATGAATTTCTCCATGATCGATCTGACCCTAAAGAGCTGCTCTCACAAGGCAACACCCTTGGTTACTTTCTGCACAGACGCTACAACTGTCATAGTTGTGTGGTGGCACCTGGCCACGCCCACTTTGAATACAATGTAACCTCACTAGGTTACCTTCCATTGATCGGACATCCTGACTTTGACGACGAGTAGGATTCCTGTTATTGATACTAATCTGCTGAGTATCTTCGTCCATATAGATTGGCATCCACCAGTGATTTAACAAGTGCTGAAGTGCCTCCTGGACAAGGGTACAACCTCGATCGTTTTCGCAACCCGCTTTACAATTTTGATAGTCATGTGATATTAAGAATCCAAGTCGGACCTGCTCAGCATGTAACTCTACCAGGTTGGTATCCATTACGCGGATGTCGAAGATCTGAACCATGTTGATTTGATAGGAGTTCCTATCATGGTAGTCTTGGATCCATCCAAGATCCATCTGACGCTGGAGGGCCTATTGTATGAAAGAGCATCCCTGTTTGTTTACCGAGCAAATCAGACAGGAACTGTAATCGTGCCGCGGCAGATTATGATACTGGCTTTGCCTTGAGTGCATCGCCACCAAGTTGACATTCATCGCACGGATGTCGTGGCTTTGAATGACGTTGGAATTCGTGTAAACCATGTTAACTCCACGAACTCGGTGCTCTTGGATCCGTCCAAGATCCATTTGTTCCTGTAGAGCTGCTTGCACCACAGAACATCCCTGGTTGTCTTTAGAGCAGATATCACACTGGTGATAATTATGAGGTGGCACATGGCCATATCCACTCTGTCTACAATGCATCTTGACCAGATTGGTCCCCAATAAGAGTACATCATGAATTTGATAGACATTGTTAGTCTCTTTCTCAATCAGATTGACTGCAGCTTTGTTGTGTTGAGGCAGCGGGTTCATAAGAACATTAGGATTCGTATCTTTGAAAGATAAGAGCCTGCTCCTAACAAGCTTTTGCACGTCGGATTTGAAATTGAGACAAGTCTCAATGTTATGCCCTGAACCTCCTTGATGATAAAGGCATGTTTGATCCGCTTTAAACCAAAAAGGAGGATTTTCTGGTACTGTAAGAGGAGACTTAGTCTGGATGTGCCCCTTAGCCAGTAGCAACGGAAACAGCTCTGCGTACGTTACGGGTATAGGATCAAATCCTGGTGGCCGTATTGTACGGTTGTTGTTATATGGAGGACGAGCCTACTGAAGAGGCTGTTGTGTCCTTTGTTGGTCAGGTTGGCTCTGCGCAACCTGAGGTTGATACATAGGAACAGGCGCGGGGCCGATAGCAGGAGTAACAGCTGCTACTGGCTGATAACGTCGCCTTTGCTTTTCGAGAGAGATATTCCCAATATCTTGCTCTTTTTTCTTAGGGAGAGCACTACCGTATTTTTTAGTACCGCTCGTTGATCCAGTGTCTTTTACCAAACATCCTTCTCGGACGGTTTCCTCAAGACGTACACCCATGCCGACCATTTCGGTGAAATCACTGGGTGCACTGGCAATCATTCGATCATAGTAAAATGAGCTTAAGGTCTTTAAGAAGATTTTTGTCATCTCTTTTTCCTCAAGAGGTGGACAAATTTGAGCGGCAATTTCACGCCACCTTTGAGCATACTCCTTAAAGGTTTCCTTTTCCTTTTGCGACATTGATCTGAGTTGATCTCTGTCGGGTGCCATGTCCAAATTGTACTTGTATTGTTGGACGAAGGCAGTACCAAGATCTCTGAATGTACTGATCGTAGTACGGTTTAAACTCATGTACCATTTGAGTGCGGCACCGGTTAAACTATCCTGGAAGTAGTGAATCAGCAAGTCCTGATTCTCCGTCTGAGCTGACATCCGCCGAGCGTACATCACCAGATGGCTCTGAGGGCAAGAGTTACCCTTGTATTTTTCAAAGTCGGGCACTTGGAACTTGTGCGGGACTTTCCCATTTGGGACCAAGCAGAGGTCTGCGACGTCCTTTCCAAATAGATCCTGACCGTGAATGGCTTGCAGCTCTTTCTGCATTTCCAAGAACTGCTCCTGGAATTCATCCATTCTATCGAACATAGTTTCCTTCTTACCAGAAGGTGTTGGCGGAATCTGTCCTTCCGGGACAGTGTGCACCCAGGGGGTGGTACCGTGACTACTACAGTAAGTCTTGGCGTTTCTTGAAGTTTGTAACCTTCAGGAGTCTTCAGTATGCCCCTGGCATCTTCGCTTTCCCGAAGTTTGTAACCTTCAGGCCCAGCAGCTTCTGTTGTGATTCCCTGATCTTCAGTGATCGGCGGAACATATCATTCCAGGATATAGTTAACAGGCATGCCCCAAGGACGATCTTTCGGCATCTGATACCTAGGATCATACTTTTCTATGATGGGTGTTGAGGTGATCTCTGAGATCACAGTTCTTTGTAGCTGAGCTTCTGCCATGGCTTGCATGTCGTTACGAAGCTTTCTCATATCCTCTCTCAGAGCGTCGATCTCTTCTTTCAACTCTCTGTTTTCTTCCTCAAGATCATCCATCTTTTTCTGACGATTGGCCCGAGTATTATACGAATGAGACAGTTTGACTCTAGAATCGAGACACAAACGTGAGATTCGTAGGGAAGAAGAATACGCGATGTAAGAATGATGAATGCAATGATTATATTAATTGTTGTTTTTTTGGTTTAATCAAAATAAACTTCGACAATTAGATTGAAAATATCAAACAGTGGGGAAACCCCTTTTTATTGAAATTCAAAGGATTACAGAAATGGAAATACAGTAGATTACAAAGTGCAGAAACAGAAACCTAAACTAATGGGTCCCGAGTCCTCTCTGAGGAGAAACCGGGTGCTGATTCTGGTATCTTCCTTTTCTTTGACCGGGGCGCTTGGGCCATTGTCGGGTTGTCATTCCTTTGCCAAGTGAAAGGAGTGAGCAAATTCCTTTGGTCATCTTGATTCTCTATAGCATGCTGCTCCAAAATTTCAATCAGAGCATCTTTCTCTTTTAGTAGTTGCTGTATTTGGATACACTCTACGTCGAGGGTGCGATACTTGTTCTTCCAAGATCTTCTTTCCTTTTGAACTTTGTTGAGAGTAACCTGAAGCTTTTCAGTTTTCGTCATGAAGTACATGACAGATTCTCTCGGCGGAAGAATTCCGTAACGAGGATAAGGCATTTTTAGCTTGAGAGCTCTGGTTTGTACCCAATGGAGATAAGGCTCCACCGAGACACAGTCCGGTTTTCCCAGAGACTCTCGTCCTTTCTTATGAACCTGTTTCCAAGCTTGCACTATTTCCATCTTTAGTGCTCTGTCATTTTCTCCTTCTTTGAAGAAAAGACCTTCCAGATGAACACCCAGTGGGATGTGTCGCATCGGGTATCCAAATTGACGAAGAACCAATATTGGATGATAGTTGATTCCTCCTTTAGTTCCTATGAGGGGTACGCTGGGGAAGTTTCCACAACGGTCAATGATTCTGATTCCCTCATAAATCCTATTACACCAATCTATATCGGAATTGGTGAGAGACATGACCTTCTGCGACCAACTTAAGACACTCTTGCAATCCCAAAAAGCAGCAGACTTGGGCAAGTGAGAGATAAACCATTTGTAGAGCAAAGGTACACAGCATGTGATCTCCCCTCCGCTGTACAAATTTCCCAAGTGTACAGAATGATACGCATCTGCGAGCAAAGTCGGCACAGGGTTTCCAATGAGAAAAACCTTAATAGCGTTGATATCGACGAAGTTATTGATGTTGGGAAACAAAAATAATCCGTAGGTGAGCAAGACAAAGATGCTTTCAAAAGCAGTCCCGTTCCCTATACTAGCGAAGTATAGAGCCTTTTTTGTCAAGAACTGGGCTGGCAAACCTTGGATGCCACCCTTAGTGGTCATGTGAGTCCTGACCTCAGACTCGTCCAAATGAATTGCTATTGCAATAGTCTGATTCTTTGGAATTTCTTCCAGTCCAGAAAACGGAGCTCGATCAGTGATATGTAAATCAGTCAGATGAGAATACTCCTCCAGCGTTGGTGATAGCTGGTAATCCGGGAATGTGAAACAGTGATAAACCGGATCGTAGAACTGAATGAGCGCGTCCATGATCCCCTCAATCACATAGACTCTTAACAGTGGTAGCAAACCACCGTGCTTGGCTCTGAAAGCCTCTGGGTTAACGATCATCCTTGCTAACCTTCTCAAATCCCCTAGTTTTGGAACCTTGAAGGTATACTGGCGAGTTCTCCTTCTACCGAAATCCATTAACGTAATATTTTACTCTGATATTTGCAATCTAATTCTTAGTTTAATTTGAAAAATAGAGAGACTAGAAGAGAAAGTTTTTTGAATGTTTTAATGTTTTATTAAATGGATGCATGAATGCAGCACACAAAAACATAGAAAAAACATGGGGTCAGAGGGTCGTCGTCATGAAGTCAAGGCTCTACCCATCCCCAAAGGTTTATACTAGGGTGATTTTTGTACCTGTACTCATTATCATCAGCTCCTCCCAGGAAGGCAGACAACAAGCGGATCGCCAGCGAGTTGTGTGCAATCTTAGAGTAAGTGCCATTCACCGAGAATAGATCACCAGCCTCAAATGAGGGTAGTATCGCGTAACAACTATTTCCGATAGTTTCCGCACTACGAAAGGGTTTGGCTTTTCTAGGTGTATACTCATTCTCACCACATGCGGCATCACACGCATTCCCAGTAGCAGAAAAATAAACACGTATAGCAATTAGGAAAAGCAGTATATATATTTGTCCTAATCATCCTAGACTTTTAAAGCTATGAATCCTAAGTTCCTGACAGAAATGGGTTCCCCGGCGAAAGCCCCAATCTGTGGTTCTCAGCCTAAGAGATGGACCAGCATAGGTCAATCTTTATCCTCAGCAGAGTTCCCATTTTCCGTGGAAAATGGGGATGATGCCCTAAGGAAGAAAATGACTCTGGCAAGGAATCCCCAGCAGAGTTGCCATTTTACAAGGAAAACAGAAAGAAAGAAAGGATCGCCCCACGGTGGGCGCCATTTTTCTGTAGCGAGCGATTTTGGACGCGGTTCTTAAGCGCTGGTCGCTCTCTGCGGTTTGAGCTTAAACTACAAGTCGATTCATTTTTTATCCTATTGTGAGCTGAATAAGGAAGGGAAATAGATGTCTCTAATTAACCCTGCTTGCATACTGAGTTTAAACAGCGGTCTGTTAGGTTACGGATGCTATCAATGTGGGGGGGCCTTTGTACTGGTTATTTGTATTTTCGCCAATACTGTTTTCTTTCTTTCTAGGACTTTCTAGCGGGGAACAAGGATTAGGATGTTAGGACTGATGCTTTGGAATTACTGATTTTTGATTGATGGAGATATGGGATTTGGGTTTTTTGTTGATTGTGCTCGCTAAGATCTTTTCTTTCGATCTTATGCCTACGTATTCCCGTTTACCGAAACAGGGAAATCAGAGCGTTCGTAGTTCCTCCTATTCTATGGGAGGAAATGGGTGTTTTTGGTGTTTTGGTGTCTTGTTCAAAGCCTAAGACGTGAAGCGAAATGTGGTTTGTATCTTGTTCAAAGCCCAAGATGTGAAGCTGAAAGGTCTATTTGTGTCTTGTTCAAAGCCCAAGACGTGAAGCTGAAAGACCTCGACTTTAGAGAGAATTTGTCATATCTAAAGAGGGGGAAGGAGAATTACTTTAACTGGGATACGTGGATCCGAGCAATGCCATAATTTCCGAAGAAAGGGTTTTAACCTGAAGGAGAAGACTTTAACTCAGTGTAGAGCAATGCCATCTTTCCTTAGGAATTTCTCATGCTAAAAGAGGGACAGTGGCATGGATATAGATGATCCAGAGGCTTGCCGCTTATAGCGATTAGATGAAAGGAAAGGAGTTGTTGATGTTTGTGCACTGTGAACGAGGCACAGCTTTGATGCTAAAAGGTTGATTGGATCAACCAGTGGTTTTCTTATACAAAAGCCTAAGAGGAGGCTAATTTCCGCTAGGAAAATCATTATACAAAGCCTAAGAGGAGCCTATTTTGTGTCTCGTACAAAGCCCGAGAGAGAGGCTAAAAGTTTTTGACCCGACGATAGAGTCTTTGTGTCTCGTACGAAGCCCGAGATAGAGGCTATTGTTTGTTTGACTCTACAAGGGAGTCTTTGATACTCAACAAGAGAGTGTTTTTGTATCTCGTACGAAGCCCGAGATGGAGGCTAAAGGTTTGTTTCAGTTGAGTGACAGATCCAATATACTGATTTTAAAAGAGAAAATCAGTTCTTATATGAGTAACACTGTACTCAGGGATTTGATCTGAGGATCAGGGGTATTTCCTTCTCTTTGAGGAAACAGGAAATCCAAAGGGTATTGAGACTGTCCGAGTCTGTGGGTTTCCTTCCTATTTAACGAAGGGGTCACTTGAGAATGTCTTTGAGACTCAAGGAAGTTAGACTGTCCAAGTCTAGAGTTTTTTTTTCTTTTGTACTATGCTTTGAGAAACAGTAGTAGACTCTATGAAAGGACTGTTCTATGAGGATGACTAGGTTCTGTTCCTATACCTCTAGGAGGTCATCGGGACAATTTGTACGAAGCCCAAGAGGAGGCTGGAAACTTTTAAGAAGCCGACGGGTCCTTGTACTAAGCCCAAGAGGAGGCTATCATTCCCGAAGGAAGAGATCATTATACGAAGCCTAAGAGGAGGCTGTAAATACTTCTAAGAAGTCGTAGTATCCTTGAATAATGCCCAAGAGGAGGCCGATGCTTTTAAGAAGCCCGCGGGTCTATCATCTCCTTTCCATTAGGAGAGATAACTCTTTTAAATATAAAACCACTGGTAAACGTGCGAGGTTTACTATCCAGCGACTTTTAACCTTTAAAGAGGGTTCCTTAGTTAAGCTCCAAGATTATGACCGTAGTGGGTACCCAAACCCCGAGACATTCAAGGCAAGCTATCCACAAGGAATAGATCAAGTCAGGAAAGTTCGAGAATTTGGAAGAAACTCAAAGATGCCATTCACGGAGAATACATTCATCTTGGGGAGTAGAGCTTCTTGACGATTCCTAATGAGGACAGCCGAAGAGAAGACTGTATCTGGTGCTCCTATTGGGGATCTAGGCGTCTATTTCTACGAATAAATGAAACGGCGTCACCTAGTTCTAGACGTAGTTGCCGGGGAAACTCGAAATATCTATACTATTATTACACAGTAGATATGAGTTTATGAAAGGAGACTTACAGTGAGCAGCCCCACAATACAGTTTATAATATGAAAGCAGTAAATGAAAGCGATAACCACTTACTCGGTTGTAGTGCTTCCATGCTGTTTGGTTAGTTGTTCAACAAAGAAAGATTGAAAACAACAGTATATTCAAAATCAAAGGAGAAAGTGCTTTGAAAAAGAAAGATTTGGGGCTTACAGCTCAAGGAGAGGCCCAGGGTTTTATCAGTGAGCGCACTGTTTGACTTTGTACAGCGGGACTTATACAAGTGACTGGTGTCGCTCCCGGGATTTTCATCCTAGTACAAACGCGAAAGTGGCACCGAACAGAGTCGCCAGCAATGTGTATTTATCCCAAGAGAGGGAAAGGAAACACCGCATAAACCTGAAGGAAAGGATAGAGCATGGTCTTACGACCAAAAGAAATGGGTTCGGGAGTCGGTTACGCGAGAGGAAGGTATTAGCACCCCCTCGCGTCCATCGTACCCGATGGGATCCACGCTTGCTTGTCTCGATCAAAGGGTGTAAAGAAAGGAAAACTGAGAAAGAACTGAAAAAGGAAAGGAGAAAGAGAAACAAATGTAGGGAAAATAAAAGAAGTGCTCGCATGGGCCCTACCCCACTGCCTACGTATCTCATCGGGAACATGAGAATCAGAGCGACGTAGTTCCCCTCACTAGGGATGAATTGTTTGTGTTTTTTAAGGAACGGATAACGTTCTAGCTCAGGTGTTGCAGGCTCGCTGGTCCGAGTGCGTTACCATCTTGCAAGAGAACGAGTAGAAGCGCGTTCGTGCGTTGAGAGTGAATGAGGTGAGAAAAGAATTCCCGAAGGAAAGACGTTATTGTTTGTTTTTGTCTTTTAAGAGTTTTTTCATTTGTTTGCATATGATAGTGTATCTGAATCTTAGTCATTGGAATGTGTACATCCTCACATTCCAAGATGGAATGGGTAAGAAAACACACTAAGAGTGAAGAAGACCCCCACACTTAGTTCCAATTGTCAAGGTTCAAACACACTAGCATACTTGTGTTTATTAAGTGTTTTGTTGATTAAGAAATGAAGAAGTGTTTTTCTTTGTACCTTCAACAAGTATTGCATTTAAGTCCCTCATACAAGATCAAATGTTTAACACATTGACCCAAGATGGGCTATATGCTACACATTCTAAGATTACAAGAGAAGACCCCTTATAATCTTTTCTTTATATGAAAGGCCTAAATGCAATAAATGCCTACCTTTATTATATGTTTTGAATTTTCTTTGAGATGAGAAAAGAGACTCAAGGGAGGATAAAGGTAAAAATCTATATGGACTAAGACTCAATCCTAATTGAAGATTAAAGGGAGTGATCCTAAAGGTTTGTGAGGTTTCAACCTAAAATCTAAAGAAAGAATGAATTAACCAATTCACTTCCAAAGTAGAAGATGAATTGTAATTCAAAAGGGAAAGTAATGAATTATTAAAAGAAAGCACATAAGTGCTTAACAAAACATGGAATTGTAAAAGAGAAAGGATAGAAGTTGAATGTGGGTTCCTTATCCACACTCAATTGAAACTTACCAAAGCCCCTACATGGTTAGCACAATCACTTACAAGTAAAGTAAGAAGGTATAATGAACAAATCAAATTCAAACAAGTTGACAAACAAAGTAAAATGAGATTAAATGCTATACATGCTTCCAAGTCAGAATGTAACTCATATTTACACAACCTAATGTTATCCTAAATGAGCATACCAAATCATGCAAACAAAATCTCAATCCAACAAGAAGCAAAGAAGAAAAGGTGAAGTGATGTGAATGTGGTTCATACTTGTGAAACAAGTGACTTAAGGTGCAAGATAAACATCAAACATGCAAAGATGAAACCCAAATGTCACAATCAGAAGTCAATTAACATGCTATACATCCTCAAACAAAACCACAACTCATGGCACAAGTGCCTTCATGATCAAGCAAACCAAACATGAGGCATGCATTCACAAAATGAACAAGTTAAACTTCATGCTTCAAACAAATAGCAAACATGCTCCAAAAATTATGACTTTCACCAATCAAACACCTTAAACCCATGCCATTAACATATCAAGTCCACAAGCAATGAATCAGAACCAAAGTCACTCAACAATTAGGTCTAAGTCTCATGGAAGTTTCATGCATTCATGCTCAAAGCAACACATCAAAAGCCATCCAAAAAAGACTTAAAAATCATCTCATAAATCCCAAACATACCCCAACATATTGTGACCACAATGCAAAAAGAAAGGCATCCAAATCATTTTTTATGATCAAGAAAAAAAATGCACAAAATTATATGTCACATTAAGTATGCATGCAAATGGAAATTCAAAAGAAATAATGGAACAGGGGCAAAATGGTCATAAAATCAGAAAATAAAATCATGAAAAATTTCCTAAATGTTTTAAGAATACACATGAATTTTTGTAGAATTTTCTTATGTAATTTTGAAATTTTAAAAATTAGAAATGAAATGTGCACAAAACAAATAACAATAAAAGAAATGAAATGAGAGAGGGAGGTGCAAGCATAGCAAATATTCAGTTCAATTCAATTGGGCTTGAAAACATGGGGGTGTGGGTAGCAATCTGAATAGGTCCATTTCTGCGCATAACATGTTAACAACCATGTGCTTCAGTCAACACAATGTCAAAGCAATCACAACCATGAGATCAAGTCAAGTCAAACAAGCAGTCAACGTAATCATGATCAACACACACGCGTGAGGGAACACATAACATACCATGCACTGCACCACACGTTGCATAAGTGAATTCAGAAAATAGGCACGTGAGGTGCATGCTTCTTTTAATGCGCTGGCAATGTTTCACGCGTTGGATCAACAAGATCAAACGGCTGTAACTCCAACTGGCAAGAAAAACCCTAGAACGAAGCTACCGGCCGGAGAGGGACCTCCGGTCACCTTCTCCGGCGAGAACCACCACCTGCAACTCTCACATCTCACAAAAATCCACAAATATAGTACCAAATTGAAGCTGAGCTTATGTAGGTTAAGAATTCACTCCCAAAAACAACATGTCATGCACTCATAGCAAGAACAGAGGAGATGAATTTGTGCCCTAAGTTTTGCAACTACGCCTTTAAAAGGCCTATCAACTAGCCGGAGTTAGGAATGCTCCTATTGAGCTGAAACCAACAAGAAACAAGTGATAATGAAGAGAAATCGTGCAATCAAAGTTCAAGAACTCAAACCTGAAGTTGATGAAGCTTTGAGTACACAAGAATACCAGAGGAAACTGCTCCTTCCTTGAGCTTCACTTGGCCAAATAAAGGCTTTCCACTTTTGAAAAACGATGATGGATATGGATTTGCAATGATGCTAATCTTGCAGAAATGGAGTTGCTCTAGTTGTTCTTGATCCAACCACACCAAAACAATGAGCAATGGAAGCACAATGGAGTTGAGATCGTGGAGAAGAAAATGAGCAAAATCAGAGAGAGTGAGAGAAAAATTCTGAAGTGAGTGAGAGAAATGAGTGTTGTTATGAGAAATGTGAGTGAGATTTGATTTTATAGTGTGAGTTAGAAGTGAACCATAGGTGGTTAAGTGAGTGAGTTAAATGAGTCCAAGTTGGGTTAATTGAGTCCACCCTAACTAACTGAGCCAAGTTAGTTAGGGGACGAGTTGGTCATGGCTGGGTTATGGTGATGAAGGTTCATGGAGTTATGGTGAGGAGCAATTGCAAGGAATGGTGATGATGAGTTGTTCTGGTGTGGCAGCTTGATAAACTTGTTTCACAAGTTTTGTTCTTCCTCTTTAGTGTATGGAAACAACATGGATAGCACGTGCTGCTCAAGTTTGTAAGGGGATGTTGGCTTAAATGAGGAAAGGAATAAAGAGTGTACATGTGAATTCTGAAACAATCAACCACAACCATGTTTATTTTCTGGTTTTATGACAGCTTGAAACCAATGCAATCATGGTGATTTGATGATGGAATTCTCTCAAATCCATGGATGATTTGATGTGTTTTTGGAGTCATTGGAAACAGGAGATGTAATGCTACATGTTTGGTGTGAAAATTGAATGGAAATGATGCTTGGAACATGCCTAAAAATGACCATAAACAGATGTAAAACAAACTGATGCATGGGCGAGCAATTTGGGGCATGGCATGGCAAGTTGGCCTAGTGATTTTCAGCATAATCACACCAACTTTAGACCCATCTTTCTATTTCATAACTTGGTCAAATCAAAATTTGTCCAACATGAACATTGAAGATAAGACTACATAGAACAACTTTGATGTTGAAAATTTTCTCATTAGAGGCCTTTAACCATGAGAAAAATGAATGGACATTTGGCCCACCACACGTTTGTAAAAATGACTGCGCGCAGACCTGGCCAAGCTTGGTCAAGACATGGTTTTTGGCCTACTTTCCTCCAACTTTGATTAATCATATCTCACTCAATTTTTATCCAATGGAGATGTTCTACCCATGGATTTGAAGCTCAAAGCAAGGCCTTTCATTGAGGCAGAGTGGAATTTTCATTTGGTGCTTCAATTTTGAATGGCCTTGGTTCCAATTCTGATGCAAAATGGCCAAAACTTGCTATTTTTAGTAACCCTACTTCATCCAAAAATGGCAACTTTCCAAATCTTGATTTTTTCATGATTCCTTTGGAGTTTCTTGATCAAATTTTGTACATTGGTCACATATAACATGAATTTCATGAATTTGGCTTTAAAAAGTCAAGAGTTGACTTTTTCCTCTGATTATTTGGCTTTGCCCCAATTTCTCTGATTCTTGATCTTTCTTCCAATTGAACCACTTCTAAAACCAATTGAGATGCAATCTTCCACACACATACACTTAAGGACATATGGAATACCATGACATCAAGTTTTGTTCAAAAAATCAAAGATTCCCTGATTTAATGGGAAACCCTAGTTTTGACCCTCTCTGGTTAGGAGGAAATTGCACATCTTCCAAATCCAAATTCCTCAGAATATGTTGTGTATCCTCTTAAAGGATGATGAGAAATGCCACTTTAGGATGATTTTGGATCAATGAGCTATCTCTTTTGAGGGTTTTCCTTCAATTTTTGAACCTCTTGCATAGTGAAAGATGTAGTGCTTCAATCTCCCATTGAATCTCACTTCCTTGAGGTTGTGGATGATCAATTGAGGTAGTATGAGACATGAGAGACCTCTTGGCTTGTCTAGAGCCAACTTGATTGACCTTTTTGTGCTTTGAATGATCCCTTGATTGTCCACCTTCCACCTGATCACATGCCCTGATGGTAAGAAGGATGCCATGCTTCATTTTTCTATGTTAAATGCAATGCAATGCTAATGAGATGGATATGATATGATAAATGATAATGCCATGCTATGATGCCAAAAGGGAAGAGCAAATTTTGGGGTATTACAGCTGCCCCTATTCAAGCGCTGTAGACCTGAATGCCTGAAAGCAATTGCTTTCGGACTTTCAAGGTATATAGTGATTGAATACCAAATATAACCAAAAATTTGCTCTGGATGATGAAGAATAGCAGGGATATAAACCCAACGAGACTGCTGGATTGAATCCTCGATGAAACGTCGGAGAGATCTGTGTTTTGAATGACACCATACGACTACTGGCTTGCCACACTGCGGGTGGACTTTAATACTGTCTTTTGAACGACGCCAGACGACTACTGGCTTGCCACACTACTGGTGGACTTTAATAATGTCTTTTATGCAACTCCAGACGACTACTGGCCTGCCACGCTACTGGTGGACTTTGACAATGTCTTTTGAACGACGCCAGACGACTACTGGCCTGCCACACTACTGGTGGACTTTGCAGCTTCGTGCCACCCGAAGATGGACTTTTGCCAATCCACTGTTGGACTTTTAGAATATGCCACCCTTAGATGGACTTTTGCCAATCCACTGTTGGACTTTTGCCACCCGAAGACGGACTTTTGCCAATCCACTGTTGGACTTTGAGAATATGCCACCCTTAGATGGACCTTTCGCCAATCCACTGTTGGACTTTTGCCACCCGAAGACGGACTTTTGCCAATCCACTGTTGGACTTTTGCCACCCGAAGACGGACTTTTGCCAATCCACTGTTGGACTTTTGCCACCCGAAGACGGACTTTTGCCAATCCACTGTTGGACTTTTGCCACCCGAAGACGGACTTTTGCCAATCCACTGTTGGACTTTTAGCTGCTTTGCCACCCGAAGATGGACTTTTGCCAATCCACTGTTGGACTTTTAAAATTTGCCACCCTTAGATGGACTTTTCGCCAATCCACTGTTGGACTTTTGGAATTTTAAAATCGAATTACTCTCTGCCTCCGCGCCAGACATCTCTGCCGACTCTGCTGAGGAACCACAATCAATGATTTAATCTCGGAGACTCTTAAAAGGATAATATCTCTGCTGGCGAATGGATGAACAATCCGTCTGCTTCGAATGGTCAAGCTTGCCAAAAATAAATTGGACTTTAAGATATGAGGGAATGACGACTCTGCCAGGAATTATTCCATCTGTTTGGGGCTGGATTCTGGTCACAGCAACTCCGCTGGGGATGAGAATTTTTAAATGACGTCCTGCTGGGGAAATGAGCCATTAAAACTCTGCTTGGGGATTTATTCAACCCAAGATCCTTTATAGGGATTATCAACCTTCTGACCCGGCTAGGGAAAGGCTGTACCATCCTTGTTGAGGAATAGATTCTGTCGATCTGATAAACCTCTGCGGGGAGAACGACAACTCAGCTGGGGAGTATTGCTGACAAGATTCGATGCTGACCTCTGTGGGGGATCATGACCAGAGATACGATCTTGCTGGGGACCAGGGCTACTCTGCCAGGGATATGCAAATCCTGGTTAGAACATTCCCCTGCAACTTGCTAGGAAGAGTCATTAGAGATTTGTTGGGGAAACCCAAAGCAAATCCACAGTAGTCTGCTGAAGAATATGACTGTCGAGCTTAGAATAAGTACTACAATGCCCCATGTTAGGCGAGCTTCCCTTTAGACAATTCCGTTAGGGATGACGGGTTTATAACAAACTCTGCTGGAGAAAACTGCTTTAAAGCGTCTCGTGTTGGGGAATGCCTTTTGAGAGAATTTTACAGAAGACCAACTGTCCTCAAACTCTACTGGGGGTGACCAACACTTCATGCTGGGGAAACAATCATGCCCCATGCTTGGACAACACAACAATTCGTCCCCGCAAAGGATGTCATAAGAGGATTTTACAGAAGATCTAGCCTCTTCAAACTCTTGTGACTTCGCTGGGGATAATGACCATCAGTTTCGGTGTCGACGAGACCACCCTTTTGGAGAACCCGTGACCGTTACCGACATAGAAAAGCTTGTAGCCGTTGGAAGTACTGAATGAGAGAATCGACTTAATAAGATACAACGGTACCCAGTTGAACTTAATTCACTGAGATCGACCCGATAAACGCCGATCTCCTTACCCATAATTGCCCCAGTCTTTTGCGTGGAGTGATTTATTACTAGTCTTGTGCTTAAAATCATCTGCACCTGCTACCTGCAACAAAAGAATATGCCCACATGCTCCGAATATTGCGTGGCTAGAATCCACCATCCGGGAGTATTCAACATTCGAAGTAATTTCAAATGTTTTTTCTGCGCATGTTATTGCAAGGCTGCCATGTTTTCAAATGCAATGTTTTATCAAAAATTAGGACGTTTTTGCAAACAAAGCAATAAAACAAAAATAGAAAGCTTTTTACTGAAATTCAATTTATTGACTGAGAGCCCAGAATAGGCAATTACATCCGGAAGCAATCCCTGGAAAGAGGTGATCGCTAAAAATTGAGAAAAGAAACTATCCTAATGGCAATGTGAAAACGGAATTCCACTGAGTTTCCATTCTGTTATGACCAGTATGTCTTCAAAACTCCCCGACCTTGCCTTCTGAGGAATGATCAGACCGATTCCTATCCTTCAGAACGTCAGTTGTTCAAACGGTGACAGGGTACAGATAACTCAAACCGTAGTCATTCGCTTAAATCCCTCTTTTGTGTGGACCGCCCTTTCAGGTTTTCGATCCACCAGGATACCCTTTTTTGCCTAAGTTGCCCTTTCGGGTTTTCAACTTACCGGGTGTACAAAATTTTTTCAATTATATCCCTAATTTTTGCCCGAACCTTATTCTGTTTTTGGTTCGCCGGGATGCCCTTTTTTGCCTGGATTTTTTTTTATTTTTATTATCCAGCGGGTCTATTCATGCGAAGTATTTTTTGACTACGTCCGAGTTGACAGGGGATGAAAAGTCTTCGCCATCCATGGTTGTAAGCAATAAGGCTCCGCCCGAAAAGACCTTTTTAACCACGAATGGACCTTCATAATTAGGAGTCCATTTGCCCCTGTGATCTGTATTGGGAGGAAGGATCCTTTTGAGTACCACATCTCCGACTTTATAAACCCGAGGACGCACCTTTTGGTCAAATGCCTGTTTCATTCTGCGCTGATATAGTTGCCCATGACATACAGCCGCCAATCGCTTTTCCTCAATAAGGCTCAACTGATCAAATCTGGCTCGTACCCATTCAGCTTCATCTAGCTTAACATCCATCATAACTCTGAGGGACGGAATCTCTACTTCAACCGGTAGCACTGCCTCCATACCATATACAAGTGAGAATGGGGTTGCCCCAGTGGACGTGCGTACCGACGTTCGATACCCATGCAAAGCAAACGGCAACATCTCATGCCAATCTTTGTACGTGACAACCATCTTCTGTACAATCTTCTTGATATTTTTGTTGGCCGCTTCGACCGCGCCATTCATCTTTGGGCGGTACGGAGAAGAATTGTGGTGTTCGATTTTGAAGTCCCGGCATAATTCAGCCATCATCTTATTGTTCAAATTAGAACCATTATCAGTAATGATTCTTTCGGGAACTCCATATCGGCAAATGATATCCCGTTTTAAGAAACGAGCGACCACTTGTTTTGTAACATTGGCATAGGATGCGGCTTCAACCCATTTGGTGAAGTACTCAATTGCCACCAAGATGAAACGATGACCATTGGAAGCTGTAGGCTCAATCTTTCCGATCATATCAATGCCCCACATGGCAAACGGCCAAGGCGACGACATGATGCTCAACGGATTTGGAGGCGCATGCACCTTGTCTGCATAGATCTGGCATTTATGGCATTTGCGGGCATATTTACAACAATCTGACTCCATAGTCAACCAATAATATCCCGACCTTAACAACTTTTTAGCCATTGCATGCCCTCCGGCATGGGTACCGAAAGAGCCTTCGTGCACTTCAATCATCAACAAGTCTGCTTCATATCTATCCACACATCTAAGCAGGACCGTGTCAAAATTTCTTTTATACAGCACGCCATCTTTGTTCAAGAAGAAACTACCAGCTAACCTTCTCAACGTCTTCCTGTCTTTGGACGATGCCCCGGGCGGGTACTCTTGACTTTTCAAGAAACACTTAATATCATGAAACCATGGCTTGTCATCAGACGTTGCATCGACCGCAAACACAAATGCTGGTCTGTCAAGGCGGGATACCTCAATCTTAGGTACATGGTTCCATCCTTGCACTTTGATCATGGAAGACAAAGTGGCCAAGGCATCAGCGAACCTATTCTCATCTCGAGGAATGTGGTACAGTTTCACTGTTGTGAAAAATGTCAGCAATCTCCTCGTATAATCTCTATACGGCACTAGATTTGCTTGGTGCGTGTACCAACTCCCTTTCACTTGATTGATTACCAAAGCTGAATCACCGAATATATCAAGGGTTTTAATCCGTAGATTAATCGCCTCCTCGATCCCCATTATACAAGCTTCGTACTCTGCTTCATTGTTGGTGCATCCGAAAGTTATTCGGGCAGTGAACGGCATATGAACACCTTCCGGCGTGATAAGAACTGCTCCAACTCCGCACCCATTCATATTGACAGCCCCATCAAACATCAGACTCCATTTGGATTCAGGGTCTGGCCCCTCCTCCGGAAGTGGTTCCTCACAGTCTTTAGCTTTGAGAAACATGATGTCTTCATCAGGGAAGTCAAACTTCATGGGTTGGTAATCATCAATCGGCTGTTGCGCAAGATAGTCGGACAAGATACTTCCTTTGATGGCCTTTTGTGAAGTGTACTGAATGTCATACTCTGTCAAGACCATTTGCCACCGTGCAACTCTGCCTGTCAATGCTGGTTTCTCGAAAATGTACTTGATAGGATCCATTTTTGAAATCAACAAGGTTGTGTGCCTAACCATATATTGCCTCAATCGCTTAGCGGCCCATGCAAGCGCACAGCATGTCTTTTCAAGTATTGAGTATCGGGACTCACAATCATTGAACTTTTTGCTCAGGTAGTAAATAGCATGCTCCTTCCTACCTGTCTCGTCATGTTGACCGAGAACACAACCCATGGAACCTTCAAGCACTGTCAGATACATTATCAGTGGTCTCCCTTCAACTGGAGGCATTAGAATCGGAGGTTCCTGCAAGTATTCTTTTATCTTATCGAATGCCAATTGGCAATCGTCATTCCACCTGACCGTTTGATCTTTCCTTAACAATTTAAATATTGGTTCACACGTGGCTGTTAGGTGAGATATGAACCTTGCAATGTAGTTCAATCTACCCAAGAAACCACGAACCTCTTTTTCTGTTCTCGGTTCAGGCATTTCTTGTATTGCTTTCACCTTGGCAGGATCAACCTCGATTCCTCTTTCGCTCACAATGAAACCTAGTAACTTTCCAGAACGCACCCCAAACGTGCACTTGTTTGGATTTAATCTCAGACGAAACTTTCTCAACCTTTCAAACAGCTTTTTTAGATTAACCAGATGTTCCTCTTCTGTTCTCGACTTGGCAATCATATCATCTACATAACACTCGATCTCCTTATGAATCAAGTCGTGAAACAATGTCACCATCGCCCGTTGGTACGTTGCCCCTGCGTTTTTCAACCCAAAAGGCATTACTTTATAACAATATGTACCCCACGGAGTAATGAACGTGGTCTTCTCCATGTCTTCAGGTGCCATCCTGATCTGGTTGTACCCGGAGAAACCGTCCATAAATGAGAACACTGAAAACTGAGCTGTATTATCGACCAGCACATCAATATGAGGTAGTGGAAAATCATCTTTCGGGCTAGCTTTATTGAGATCTCGATAATCCACACACATTCTCACTTTTCCATCTTTCTTCGGTACTGGCACGATGTTGGCTACCCATGGAGGATACTTTGTCACAGTAAGAAAACCAGCATCCCACTGCTTCTGGACTTCCTCCTTAATCTTTAAAGCCATGTCGGGGTGAGTCCGACGAAGTTTCTGCTTGACTGGCAGATATTCTTCTCTCAATGGTAGCCTGTGCACGACAATATCCGTATCCAACCCCGGCATGTCCTGATACGACCAGGCGAAGACGTCAACATACTCGCGCAACATTTCCGTCAAAGTTTGCTTCACATCTGCTTGCAAGCTGGCACCAATCCTGATCTCTTTCTTGGCGTCCTTGGTACCAATATTGATGATTTCTACAGTCTCCTGATGAGGCTGGATGACCCTTTCCTCCTGTTTCAACAATCTGGCCAGTTCTTCAGGGAGTTCACAATCTTTCTCATCCCCCTCTTCGGCTTGATAAATCGGATTGTCAAAGTCATACATGGCCATATCAAAATCGTTATCAGTGGTATCCGGAGGATCAAGTCTGCATGAACGGGTTCATGCCTTATTTTAGAATTTATTTTTAAGCAAAACAAAAGAAAATGAAACATTGCCATTTTATATTTTTTGTGCAAAAATAAAAACTGAAAGACAGAGAACAAAATTTGATTGCAAAACGTCCTTTATTAATGATTAAACATTGCAAATGCAACCATGGTGGCCCTACAAATGAATCTATACGCCTTGGGCAGAGCGCAAGATTTTGTCATGCATTATGGTTAGAAAAAACAAAGAAAAATTACTCTGTCTGAAGAGTAACCCGGATGACTTCTTCAACGAACCAGTTCTGCACTTGTTGTCCCGAAGCATGAGGGCGTACCCAGTTGTCCAGGTCACAATTACTGTCAACACTATCCTCCGTGGCTGCACAAGACTGGTCCATGTAGATAATTCCCCCACTATTGAAAGTAATGGGTCCCCTGCTCCCCGCATCTGAAGTTGTAGAGGGATGATAACCAATACCAAATTTGTCTTCCTTCATTGGGGTCTCTATCAACCTGCCCCAACCTTGGGCGTTGCCTGCCCTGACGACCTCGACAGCTTGTTTGTAAGATGAAATGGAGGTACCAGCCCCAACTGGTACAGAAGAAGACTCAGGTGCATCGTCAATATTGACTGCTTCAAATGATTGGCACAGCATCTCATGAATTTCCCCATCCATTTCAATGTACTTGAACGTGGACAAGTGACTCACAAAGATGTCTTCTTCCCCACACACTGTCACAACCTGCCCTTCAAACTCATACTTCAGCTTTTGATGTAGAGTGGAAGTAACAGCTCCAGCTCCGTGAATCCAAGGGCGTCCCAATAGGCAGCTATATGCAGGTTGTATGTCCATTACATGGAACGTGGATTTGAATACCTGTGGTCCAATTTGTACGGGCAATTCCACCTCACCAAACACAGATCGTCGGGTCCCATCGAATGCTCTGACCACCAACTCACTAGGCCTTAAGATCAAACCATCAACTTCCAGTTTCATTAATGCCTTCTTGGGCAAGACATTGAGTGACGAACCAGTGTCTACCAGTACATGAGATAACACTGCGCCCTTACACTCCATCGTGATATGCAAAGCCTTATTATGGTTTCTTCCTTCAACAGTCAAATCTCTACTTGTAAAGCCCAAGCCATGGCTGACATTAACATTGGAGATTACGCCCTCGAGCTGATTAACAGTAATTTCTTGCGGCACGTACGCACTCTTCAACACTTTCAACAACGCCTGCCGGTGCGCATCAGAGCACAACAATAGTGACAGGATTGAAATCTTTGAAGGGGTCTGATTCAGTTGGTCCACAATCTTATAATCGCTTTTCTTGATTATCTTCATAAATTCTTCCATTTCCTTATCAAAAGTAATCTTTGTCTCTGCTTCAGGTGTAGGCGCACTTTCAACCACCTGTTTACCCTTAGCCTTTGCTGCAGCTTCTGCCTCTTTATCACTTCTCAAGGTTTGGGGAGCGAACAACCTTCCACTCCTTGTAAAGCCCCCTACGCCCCCTACGTTATCAACATTTGGGCTGACTGACGACTCAACTTCCTGTTTTTTACCTTCGTAATATACATCTGCCCCATAGTGCCATGGGATAGCCTTCGTAGACGTGAACGGAATTGGTCCTGGCACCGTGATGGTGACAGGACTGGGCCCTTCTGGCGCAACACTCGCCACGGGAACTGCATTGACCGGCATTTGAATCTCAGCGGGAGTGTAATAGATGGTCACGGTTGATATCTCATCAGTGTCTTTCACGACTCTGTCGAACTGTAGACATCCTTCATCGATCAGATTCTGTAAACCCATCTTCAACTTATCACAGCCGTTCTCCTGATTCATACACTCAAAGCAATCTTGATTACAGCCCGGGAACACCTGTCCCTTCAATAAACGATCTTTTACAACCAACAAAGAAGTTTTCACTTGACGGATATCTGTCACCGGATTCAATCTCCTCCCATCTTCAATAGCGTACACATTTGCTGCGCTATGATCAGGCATGGGATGCTGAGTAATATTAGGAGCGGGAGAGAAATTGATGGCTTTAGCATCAATCAAATCTTGTACTTTATGATGGAAAGCCCAGCATTTTTCAATGGAGTGCCCCTGAGCACCTGAGTGGAACTCACAACGAGCATTAGCATCGAAGTTAGGTGGCAGGTTTCCAGCAACCGGAGCTTTCATAGTACGGAGTTCTACCAACTTTAACTCGAGTAGCCGGGGCAACAGCGCGGCATAAGTCATAGGGAGAGGATCCATCTTACGATCCCTCTGTCTAGACCTTTGCTGGAAAAAAGGTTGTTGCTGTGGAACTTGTTGTTGGGGTTGTTGTTTCTGAACAGACGGTGTGGGGATTGTTACAGCATCTACCTGATAATAAGCTCGAGAACGCCCTCTGCCTCGTCCTCTAAACACAGCATTCGTATCACCTTCTCTTCTTTTCTGGTTACTAGCAAACGGTTTCTTCGTCCCCGAAGAGCCAGCCCCACTCACATCCTGGATCTTTCCAAGCTTTAACAGACTTTCTATTCTTTCTCCCGCAATCACAATATCAGCAAATCCAGTTGACGGACAAGCAGCTAATCTATCCAGATAGGCCCCTTGCAAGGTGCCCATGAACATATCTGCCATTTCTCTGTCTGATAAGGGAGGTTGAACCTGGGCAGCCATTTCCCTCCACCTCTGTGCATATTCTTTGAAACTCTCCTTGGCATTTTGTGACAATCCCTGCAATTGGGTGCGGTTGGGCGCCATGTCAATATTATATTGGTATTGCTTCAGGAACGCTTCTGCCAGATCTTTCCAATTCTTCACAGCAGCTCTACTCAACTTCATGTACCAGGTCAAAGACGCCCCCGCCAGACTGTCCTGAAAATAGTGCATCCATAGCTTCTCGTCATCAGTATGGGCTGAAATCTTCCCAAAGTAAGCTTGAAGATGCGTTTGGGGACACGCATTGCCGTGATACTTATCAAAAGTAGGAGGTTTGAATTTAGGGGGAATTCTGACTCCTGAGACCAGCCCCAAGCTGGTAACATCAATACCCATAGAGTTCTTGCATTCCATGGCCCTGATCTTCTCTGCTAACTCATCATACCTTCGATCCCCTTGATTACCCACATCAGCATCCAGCAGAGTAAATTGGTCTTCCAGAGTATCTTCAAGAGTAACACCAGCATGCCTACCATTTCCATTACCCCGATTGTTACCGCCAGGAGGAGGGTTACCACCGGGAGGAGGGATGCCGTGTCCCTGTGAATTGTCATGTTGGTCACCTTCGGGCCCATTGTCGGGACGCTCTACCAGAAGCCTCAGTCTCTCCTGATTTTGCGCCATGCCAGTCATGAGGGTCATGAACTGGTCCATACGCGCCCTCATTTCCGCCAAATCACTTTGCACTTGATCCATGATTCTTACTTGATTCTTTCGCGTCGAATATCGGTGAATATGACTCTCCGCTATACTGCCTGAAACCAAATAAAGGTTAGAGACCCCGCAACGAGTACCTGAAAAGCAAGTAACAAAAATGCAAAATGATATGCAATGCCATGCAATGCTATGCTTGTCATTTCCTAGGTGCTTTACACCCTGATTCCAATCCAAACCACGGAAATCTGAAGACCAGAAATCGTGATATAAAGAGACGTTTAGTGGTCATGTGCTTGTGCGCAGCTATCTGATAAAGAATAATTCTGAATAAAACTGCTCATACTCATTCAACAAAATATTCAAGTACATTTAAGAAAGGTTCAACCGCAAATGCAATACAAGGAAAAATGGATCCATCAACAAGCCTGATGGTAACCATTAACAACAAAATATAAGGAAAAGAACATCAGTCTGACAATTCCACACCCTTCAGCTTATCACTTGAGTACTTGATTTCCTCAAAAAGTATATGGGTACGCTGGTGATTCGGCTTTTCAATCATCTCTTTGATCAAGACATCCCTTTTCTCAAGAGCTTCAGTTAAAGAACCCATGTGCAACATCAGAGCCTCGTCATCACACACTCCTTTGTGTCTCTTTATGCCGGCTTGCGTCTTGAGTATCTCCCTTTCTATCATGACTTCCTCAAGCTCTTTCTTGGTATTCCTCAGCTCACCTCTAGCTTCTTCTAGCTGTTCTTGACTCTTACCGAGGCTTTCCCGATACTTTCTCCTCTGCTCATGCGCCTTTTTAAGCTCCTCGTCTTTAGTCTTCGACTGATCCTTTAACTCGGCATTTTCAATTCTGACTTCATCCCAAGCTTGACGAAGTTGAGCTAATGAATCCTTGCTTCGGGCTAAAGCCTGTTTTGTAATCTTGTGAGCCTGACTAGTGTCATCTGCTCCCAAAGTAAGTTTCCGAAAGTACCGAGCTCGGTCATCAAAATCTTCCTCTTTGTCAGCCAAGGTTTTTTCCGCTTTCAAGGCTCTCTTTTCCAACTCTTTGTTGTCAGCTAGAGCTTTCTGAAGACATCTGCTCATTCCAGAATTTTCTATCTGCAGCTCTCTGACCATTTTCTTCCACTTCTCACATTCTTCAATAGCCACCATAGTGGGTTGTTCTGGCTGTACTGCACATAAAAGAGGTCCCCTTGAAAAGGGTAAAAGCAATTCCTTTACTTTCGTTTCAATCCACCTGTCATATTCAGGATAAGATCTACAATCTCCTCTTCCAAAAACTGCTTTTCCAATTTTGTGCTTATCTTTCCAAGCATTCACTACTTCTACCACCTTCGCATCTTTAGTTCCTGTAAAGAATAAAGATTCTTCCACATCTTGCTCTGTAGGAGGATCCCTGGAAGCATACCCAAACTGTCGGATGGCCAAAACTGGATTATAATTGATCCCTCCTTTTCTGCCAATCAAAGGCACATTTGGAAAATTTCCGCATCTTGTGACCAGCTCTATTCTCAATAACCGGTGGTCAAACCATACAATGTTATCAGCAGTTAAACTCATCAATCGTTTAGACCATTTCGCCACATCTTTGGTTTCCACAAAGGCACCTGTCTGAGGCAAATGTTTGAAAAACCAATGACTCAGCAGTGGAGTACAACAACTGACAGATCCTCCCCTCCTTTTCTCATTCTTATAGTGCACAGAATGATAAAAATCTCCTAACAAAGTAGGGACTGGATTTTTAAGAACGAAAACTCTCGTTGCTTGCATATCCACAAAGTCTTGCTGATTGGGAAAGAAAACTAGGCCATATATGCAGAGAGCCAGAATGGAATTGTAAACCGTCCAATTTTTAGCACTTGCAGCCTCTTGGGCCTGTCCAGCCAGAAATTCTAAATGAAATCCGCTAACTCCATTTTTACTGCTCACACCACTCTTTATCACTGCCTGATCCATTTGTAAAGCAGCAGCAATTTCTTTTACGCTGGGAGAACTACCAGAGAAGAATGGTATTGCCGACGTGATCGGAATTCCCAAAATAAATGAGAATTCTTCCAGTGTTGGCATCAAAATGTAATCTGAAAAAAGAAAACACCTCAACGAAGGCTCGTAGAACTGCAGCAGAGTGTGCAAAGCATCATGTTCATACTTGGTGATTGTACGGACCATCCCAACCAAATTCCCGTAGCTCTTCTGAAACCTATCAAGAATACCCGGACCAGCCATATCTATAACTTTGAGCAATGAATCCAAGACAGGATCTGGAAACTTGTAAGACACATTGTTCTTTCTCTCGGCGACGATCTCTGTTGAACCCATGGATCGGAATCAGAAATGTATTATGCACCTGAAAATGACAAACATAACTGTTATGATATGATAATGCAATGCAAAAGGGCATGTGATCAGGTAATCAAGTGTCGGTGTCTGTATTGAACTGTGTGCACTGTGTCTCTGTACTGAGTCTGGCAATATCTGAGATGAACACTTAAATCACTGTCATAGGATACAATGTCTGAAATCATCATAGAATCACAAGTAAGGTAGGTAGGAGGCTGGGTTTCCTGCAAACCTGTAAACATCCCGCCCATACTCACATGTGGTTCTTAGAAAATAAGGCTTGTCAGCTTCGGAGGTTTGAGAAGCAATAGCACATTCAGCCCGTAGGATACAATGCTATGCCAATCAAAGAGGTCGTCCACTGACTCCCCTTAGAAAATAAAGGTCATCCTATGCAAGTTCCAAAGTGGGCCCTCGGGTGCGAATGGGTTTGCCACAGAATGTGGTCTGCCATTGTCACCACTAAAGAGGGATATTTCCACTAAGGTTCTCATGATCGGTCACTAGAGTCGACAGCTCTCTAGATCTACATCCTGGAATACGCAAGATGCGTATGCCACGACGTGTCCCAAGATAGCCTCGTCTAGCTGTGAATTTCGTGAACACCCAACGCACTCCAAACGGCACGTAGGTCCCACTACTCTCCACTCTAATTCTAAGTGTATACTCAAGCCTGTGTAATGGGCTTATCTCTCAGAAATCCCATCCCGCCAAACAGAAAACAACACAGTCCAGTATAGCATAATATATCATATGAAATGAAAATGCTAAAATACGGTAAATACAATAATGTACAGTAAAGCAGTGAATAACCATACAATAGAACAGTAAATACAACACAACAGTAAACACCCAATGAAAGAAAAGCAGACAAGCGCTAGGATTGACTCGCTAAGGAAACCAGAGATTCTGGGTTCGTTCCCCAGCAGAGTCGCCAGCTGTCGCTCCCGGGATTTTCATCCTAGTACAAACGCGAAAGTGGCACCGAACAGAGTCGCCAGCAATGTGTATTTATCCCAAGAGAGGGAAAGGAAACACCGCATAAACCTGAAGGAAAGGATAGAGCATGGTCTTACGACCAAAAGAAATGGGTTCGGGAGTCGGTTACGCGAGAGGAAGGTATTAGCACCCCCTCGCGTCCATCGTACCCGATGGGATCCACGCTTGCTTGTCTCGATCAAAGGGTGTAAAGAAAGGAAAACTGAGAAAGAACTGAAAAAGGAAAGGAGAAAGAGAAACAAATGTAGGGAAAATAAAAGAAGTGCTCGCATGGGCCCTACCCCACTGCCTACGTATCTCATCGGGAACATGAGAATCAGAGCGACGTAGTTCCCCTCACTAGGGATGAATTGTTTGTGTTTTTTAAGGAACGGATAACGTTCTAGCTCAGGTGTTGCAGGCTCGCTGGTCCGAGTGCGTTACCATCTTGCAAGAGAACGAGTAGAAGCGCGTTCGTGCGTTGAGAGTGAATGAGGTGAGAAAAGAATTCCCGAAGGAAAGACGTTATTGTTTGTTTTTGTCTTTTAAGAGTTTTTTCATTTGTTTGCATATGATAGTGTATCTGAATCTTAGTCATTGGAATGTGTACATCCTCACATTCCAAGATGGAATGGGTAAGAAAACACACTAAGAGTGAAGAAGACCCCCACACTTAGTTCCAATTGTCAAGGTTCAAACACACTAGCATACTTGTGTTTATTAAGTGTTTTGTTGATTAAGAAATGAAGAAGTGTTTTTCTTTGTACCTTCAACAAGTATTGCATTTAAGTCCCTCATACAAGATCAAATGTTTAACACATTGACCCAAGATGGGCTATATGCTACACATTCTAAGATTACAAGAGAAGACCCCTTATAATCTTTTCTTTATATGAAAGGCCTAAATGCAATAAATGCCTACCTTTATTATATGTTTTGAATTTTCTTTGAGATGAGAAAAGAGACTCAAGGGAGGATAAAGGTAAAAATCTATATGGACTAAGACTCAATCCTAATTGAAGATTAAAGGGAGTGATCCTAAAGGTTTGTGAGGTTTCAACCTAAAATCTAAAGAAAGAATGAATTAACCAATTCACTTCCAAAGTAGAAGATGAATTGTAATTCAAAAGGGAAAGTAATGAATTATTAAAAGAAAGCACATAAGTGCTTAACAAAACATGGAATTGTAAAAGAGAAAGGATAGAAGTTGAATGTGGGTTCCTTATCCACACTCAATTGAAACTTACCAAAGCCCCTACATGGTTAGCACAATCACTTACAAGTAAAGTAAGAAGGTATAATGAACAAATCAAATTCAAACAAGTTGACAAACAAAGTAAAATGAGATTAAATGCTATACATGCTTCCAAGTCAGAATGTAACTCATATTTACACAACCTAATGTTATCCTAAATGAGCATACCAAATCATGCAAACAAAATCTCAATCCAACAAGAAGCAAAGAAGAAAAGGTGAAGTGATGTGAATGTGGTTCATACTTGTGAAACAAGTGACTTAAGGTGCAAGATAAACATCAAACATGCAAAGATGAAACCCAAATGTCACAATCAGAAGTCAATTAACATGCTATACATCCTCAAACAAAACCACAACTCATGGCACAAGTGCCTTCATGATCAAGCAAACCAAACATGAGGCATGCATTCACAAAATGAACAAGTTAAACTTCATGCTTCAAACAAATAGCAAACATGCTCCAAAAATTATGAATTTCACCAATCAAACACCTTAAACCCATGCCATTAACATATCAAGTCCACAAGCAATGAATCAGAACCAAAGTCACTCAACAATTAGGTCTAAGTCTCATGGAAGTTTCATGCATTCATGCTCAAAGCAACACATCAAAAGCCATCCAAAAAAGACTTAAAAATCATCTCATAAATCCCAAACATACCCCAACATATTGTGACCACAATGCAAAAAGAAAGGCATCCAAATCATTTTTTATGATCAAGAAAAAAAATGCACAAAATTATATGTCACATTAAGTATGCATGCAAATGGAAATTCAAAAGAAATAATGGAACAGGGGCAAAATGGTCATAAAATCAGAAAATAAAATCATGAAAAATTTCCTAAATGTTTTAAGAATACACATGAATTTTTGTAGAATTTTCTTATGTAATTTTGAAATTTTAAAAATTAGAAATGAAATGTGCACAAAACAAATAACAATAAAAGAAATGAAATGAGAGAGGGAGGTGCAAGCATAGCAAATATTCAGTTCAATTCAATTGGGCTTGAAAACATGGGGGTGTGGGTAGCAATCTGAATAGGTCCATTTCTGCGCATAACATGTTAACAACCATGTGCTTCAGTCAACACAATGTCAAAGCAATCACAACCATGAGATCAAGTCAAGTCAAACAAGCAGTCAACGTAATCATGATCAACACACACGCGTGAGGGAACACATAACATACCATGCACTGCACCACACGTTGCATAAGTGAATTCAGAAAATAGGCACGTGAGGTGCATGCTTCTTTTAATGCGCTGGCAATGTTTCACGCGTTGGATCAACAAGATCAAACGGCTGTAACTCCAACTGGCAAGAAAAACCCTAGAACGAAGCTACCGGCCGGAGAGGGACCTCCGGTCACCTTCTCCGGCGAGAACCACCACCTGCAACTCTCACATCTCACAAAAATCCACAAATATAGTACCAAATTGAAGCTGAGCTTATGTAGGTTAAGAATTCACTCCCAAAAACAACATGTCATGCACTCATAGCAAGAACAGAGGAGATGAATTTGTGCCCTAAGTTTTGCAACTACGCCTTTAAAAGGCCTATCAACTAGCCGGAGTTAGGAATGCTCCTATTGAGCTGAAACCAACAAGAAACAAGTGATAATGAAGAGAAATCGTGCAATCAAAGTTCAAGAACTCAAACCTGAAGTTGATGAAGCTTTGAGTACACAAGAATACCAGAGGAAACTGCTCCTTCCTTGAGCTTCACTTGGCCAAATAAAGGCTTTCCACTTTTGAAAAACGATGATGGATATGGATTTGCAATGATGCTAATCTTGCAGAAATGGAGTTGCTCTAGTTGTTCTTGATCCAACCACACCAAAACAATGAGCAATGGAAGCACAATGGAGTTGAGATCGTGGAGAAGAAAATGAGCAAAATCAGAGAGAGTGAGAGAAAAATTCTGAAGTGAGTGAGAGAAATGAGTGTTGTTATGAGAAATGTGAGTGAGATTTGATTTTATAGTGTGAGTTAGAAGTGAACCATAGGTGGTTAAGTGAGTGAGTTAAATGAGTCCAAGTTGGGTTAATTGAGTCCACCCTAACTAACTGAGCCAAGTTAGTTAGGGGACGAGTTGGTCATGGCTGGGTTATGGTGATGAAGGTTCATGGAGTTATGGTGAGGAGCAATTGCAAGGAATGGTGATGATGAGTTGTTCTGGTGTGGCAGCTTGATAAACTTGTTTCACAAGTTTTGTTCTTCCTCTTTAGTGTATGGAAACAACATGGATAGCACGTGCTGCTCAAGTTTGTAAGGGGATGTTGGCTTAAATGAGGAAAGGAATAAAGAGTGTACATGTGAATTCTGAAACAATCAACCACAACCATGTTTATTTTCTGGTTTTATGACAGCTTGAAACCAATGCAATCATGGTGATTTGATGATGGAATTCTCTCAAATCCATGGATGATTTGATGTGTTTTTGGAGTCATTGGAAACAGGAGATGTAATGCTACATGTTTGGTGTGAAAATTGAATGGAAATGATGCTTGGAACATGCCTAAAAATGACCATAAACAGATGTAAAACAAACTGATGCATGGGCGAGCAATTTGGGGCATGGCATGGCAAGTTGGCCTAGTGATTTTCAGCATAATCACACCAACTTTAGACCCATCTTTCTATTTCATAACTTGGTCAAATCAAAATTTGTCCAACATGAACATTGAAGATAAGACTACATAGAACAACTTTGATGTTGAAAATTTTCTCATTAGAGGCCTTTAACCATGAGAAAAATGAATGGACATTTGGCCCACCACACGTTTGTAAAAATGACTGCGCGCAGACCTGGCCAAGCTTGGTCAAGACATGGTTTTTGGCCTACTTTCCTCCAACTTTGATTAATCATATCTCACTCAATTTTTATCCAATGGAGATGTTCTACCCATGGATTTGAAGCTCAAAGCAAGGCCTTTCATTGAGGCAGAGTGGAATTTTCATTTGGTGCTTCAATTTTGAATGGCCTTGGTTCCAATTCTGATGCAAAATGGCCAAAACTTGCTATTTTTAGTAACCCTACTTCATCCAAAAATGGCAACTTTCCAAATCTTGATTTTTTCATGATTCCTTTGGAGTTTCTTGATCAAATTTTGTACATTGGTCACATATAACATGAATTTCATGAATTTGGCTTTAAAAAGTCAAGAGTTGACTTTTTCCTCTGATTATTTGACTTTGCCCCAATTTCTCTGATTCTTGATCTTTCTTCCAATTGAACCACTTCTAAAACCAATTGAGATGCAATCTTCCACACACATACACTTAAGGACATATGGAATACCATGACATCAAGTTTTGTTCAAAAAATCAAAGATTCCCTGATTTAATGGGAAACCCTAGTTTTGACCCTCTCTGGTTAGGAGGAAATTGCACATCTTCCAAATCCAAATTCCTCAGAATATGTTGTGTATCCTCTTAAAGGATGATGAGAAATGCCACTTTAGGATGATTTTGGATCAATGAGCTATCTCTTTTGAGGGTTTTCCTTCAATTTTTGAACCTCTTGCATAGTGAAAGATGTAGTGCTTCAATCTCCCATTGAATCTCACTTCCTTGAGGTTGTGGATGATCAATTGAGGTAGTATGAGACATGAGAGACCTCTTGGCTTGTCTAGAGCCAACTTGATTGACCTTTTTGTGCTTTGAATGATCCCTTGATTGTCCACCTTCCACCTGATCACATGCCCTGATGGTAAGAAGGATGCCATGCTTCATTTTTCTATGTTAAATGCAATGCAATGCTAATGAGATGGATATGATATGATAAATGATAATGCCATGCTATGATGCCAAAAGGGAAGAGCAAATTTTGGGGTATTACAACTGGGGCCCAAAAAGGTTTTCTGTACAAAGGGATGGGTCTTACACTCTCTCAAGAGGCCCAAAAAAGGTTTAAAGAAAAGAGAGGGGCTTATAACACGAGAGTAGGCCCAAATGATTTTTCGTTTAAAAATGGCGATCGCGCCGAGGTTTTCTTTTAACGCAGAGGGACTTATACAATAAGTGAGGCCCAAAATGTTTTGGTTAAAAGGGGGATTGGGTCTTACACTCTAATAGAGGCCCAAAAGTTTTGAATGGGTCTTATAGCTCGAGGAGAGACCCAGATGATTTTTATTTTTAAACGGGCGACGATCGTGCCGTTTACTTGTATAGAGGGACTTATACAATGAGTGAGGCCCAAAAAGATTTTGTACAAGGGGGGATGGGTCTTACACTCTCTCAAGAGGCCCAAAAGTTTTGAAAATGATTTATGAGGGTTGAATTAATCCAAAACCCTAATTTGTTTTTAAAATGTATTTAATTGAATAAAATTTCAATTAAAATGATCAAAAATTGTTTAACTCATGGAAAACAAATTGTGATCTTGGATTAATGCTTCAAAAATTAAGTATTGACCTACAAAATAATAGAAAGCATTAAAAGTTGCAAAATCAATGTAGAAAAAATATTTAAAATGTCAAAAAACAATTAAGATATTAATTCTTTGCAAAAATATCAATTATATGAAATAAATAATATTTTTGGGATTTTTTGTGAAAATAAAATATTTTAACATTTTTGTGAATTATTAAAAAAAGAATCAACTCAAAATCATTAAAACTCAGAGAGAAATTAATTTTTGAATCAATTAAACAAAATCACAAAATTCAAATATTTGAATTTCTAAAAATGGCGCCAAGAACAAGCTGAAGAACACGCGCGTGTTCTTGGTTTCTCAGATTTGCATTTTCTATCCAATCTCCATGAATACGTAATCATATCATGCAATCCACATATCATTATGCTCGCCTCAACCTCACGATCATGTCTATGTACTTTAATTTCATTTAAATTAAACATACAACAAGAAATCACGAAGAGACCTCAAGAACCCTAATTTCTGCATGAAGGCTAGGATTTTTGATACACGATTCAAACAATGCAATTAATTGAGGGAAAACATTCCATGCATGATTATGAACATATGGCCAAATTATTGTGCGAGGAAATATGCATAGATTGAGAGATGACCAAGTATGTGCTTACCTCCATGTCGTGACAGCAAGTTCAAAGTGATTTTTGATTTGGAGGTGTTACAGATGAGTGGTGATGATCTGAACAGCTTCCCTACACCCTATGGATTGTGTTTGGATGGTTGGACTTGATTGAAATTGGCTGGATCATTTTGTGGTACCTCAGCTGCACTTTGGTTAAAACCTTGAGCAACCAGCTGGTGATTTTGTGAAATTGATGTTTCAGAAGTAATCTAAGTGTTTGATCAGCTCATATGTGATGTATGTGAGGTGTGTGAGTGATTGGTTTGATTGGAATTGCTCTCAAACTCAAAACCCGATAGTGACTTGCCTTAGAAGGCAAAATTGGAGTGAAAGAAGAGATTTTGAGGAAAGCATCTGTTAGATGGCTTTGGTGTACTCAAACTGACCACAATTGAGCTCTATTTATAGTAGATCAAGTTTGTTTTGCAAGGAATAGTGCATGGCAGCTGGTAAGTAGGTTTGACCAATGTTGGCAAATGAAAATCCAAGTTTCCTCTAGCCATTGACTAGAGGTTAGGGCACAGAGCTTTGGTTCCCTTGGTCTTGGATAAGTCTTGACTGATTTCAGATGAGAATGGCTCAGTCCATGCCACCTTGATGGTTTCATTGAATGCCTCATTCCAAATTTGAAGTCTTGTCCCTATTTTGGCCATTCTAGGTTCAACATGCTATTTCTTGTTCCATGGACTTTGGAGGCTTAGCTCAGTGATTGTCCCCTTTAGATTCAATCCTCTGAGGTGTCCAAGTGGATAGGAGCAATTGAATTTGGCTGATTTTGGAAAATCGACCAAAGTTGCAAATTCTGCCTTGCCTTGACAGATTTCAGCAAGGCAACTTGGCAATGTTGTATCTCATGGTGTAGGTTGAATTTGGCAATGTTCTTGGCCATTTTGGAAAGCTCTTACATGATACAACAACTGTTTGAACAAGTTTGGTTTTGATATCTTTTGATTCCAAGTGAAAAATCCCCCTACATTTGGCAAAAAGTGAGGCAGAATCTGACTTAGTGAAAATTTCACTAAGTGTTGGAAAAAGTGACATTTTCACTTTTCAGCCACTTTGATCACTCCATAACTCAAAATCCTTAATGAATTGGGATAACTTGTAGTTGAAGTTTTTGTAGGTGATAATGAGGTCTACAAATCCATCTTTGGATGAGAAAAAATGGCCTTGTGGTTTAGGAGTTATGGTCCTCCAAAGTTGGTACCTTTGCCACTTTATTTTTTAACTTAGAAAAATTTCTAAGTTTTATGGTTACCCCTTTTACAAGTTATCTCACTTTTTTTGATTTTTCTTGATGAATGATGATTCAAATCATACATTAACATAATTTTAGGGTTAAAAATCCATTTTGGTGAAAAATCTCAAAAAGTCAAAGTTGACTTTTGTGCACAGTTGACTTTTTATCAGATGAATTCCAAACTGTGCAATTCTTCAGGAAATCATGTCCTTGACCTAAATCAAACTTGATGGACATGTTCCATGGGTGTCATAGGGTATATTCAATCATGTATTAGGGTTTGGGAGCATGTCCTAGTCAAAAGTCAAAGTTACAGTTGACTTTTCTCTTAAAACCCTAATTGTGGTGCAGATGAAATTGAGACTTGTTGCTCAAACTTCTTGGATCAATCCATTGTTCCAAATGGATCAATATGGTATATTAGAGACCCTCAAATCATGTCTTGAGGTCTTGGCTCATGGTTTGTCCCAAAAGTCAACTTAGGGGTGAATTAGGTCAAGAAACCCTAATTCCTGATTTTTGATGAATGCATCCCCTGAGGCAAAATTGACTTGATGCATGGGTTCATGAGGTTCCATGAAGTATATTAGGTCATGTTTTGGATCATTGCCTTGTACCCAGATGAAAATTTTCCATCTGGAGGCCCTGGTCGACCAAAACCCTAATTTGGTGACACTGGCGATCTTGAGGCTTGATCCACCTAGAAGGGAGCATCCTTATGCTTAATCCTTGAAGTGGGAGTCCTTTTGATCCTTTGTAGTTACTTGGGAGGTTAGACAAGTTGAAGATCATGTCATTTCTTGATTGATCCTTTGTCTGAGAACTATGAGAGGGCTTGAAACCCTAATTCTGATCGTATTGGATGCTCACCCATCTTTGGGGAGACTGATGAAGCATGATGGTTCATCCATATTGTGATGATGATTTTCACAATGATGGGAAATCTAAGTGGTCAAAATTTGGGGTATTACAGATGGCATGACTACTGAAGCGCTGTATAGATCAGACGTAGTTACTTGCCATTAATCCCTAACTTTTGCCTGGATTGTACTTGGAGATTTCCAATCCACCGGGATGATTTTTGATCATGTCTCTAATTTTTGCCTGGATCACCCATTCGGGTTTTCAGTCCATCGAGACGTTTTTTTTATTTTTTTTTTAGTTTAGGCGAAGTATTTCTTGACTATGTCAACATTCGTGGGGTAGGAAAATTCCTCTCCATCCATGGTTGCGAGTCTCAAGGCGCCGCCTGAGAAAGCTTTCTTGACCACATAGGGGCCGTCATAATTCGGAGTCCACTAGGCCCGAGAATCAGTGAGAAAGGATTGTATCTTCTTGAGCACGAGGTCTCCTTTTCCGAAGACACGGGGTCGAACCCTTTTGTCGAACGCATTCTTCATTCTCTGTTGATACAACTGACCATGGCATAGTGCCGTTATTCACTTCTCTTCGATCAGATTCAGTTCGTCGTGTCGACTTTAACACCACTCAACTTCGGTGAGCTTGGCTTCCATCAATACCCGAATTGATGGGATCTCTACTTCTATAGGGAGCACTGCTTCCATGCCATATACTAGAGAGAAAAGGGTTGGCCCATGGGGTGATAAATGAAGTTTTTTCCATGTCTTTCGGCGCCATTTTGATTTGATTATAGCCCGAGAATCCATCCGTGAAGGAGAAAACTTTGAACTTTGCTGTGCTGTCAACCAACATGTCAATGTGTGGTAAAGGGAAGTCGTCCTTTGGACTAGCCTTGTTTAGATCTCTGTAATCGACACACATTCTGACCTTTCCGTCCTTTTTGGGAACGAGTACAATGTTGGCTAACCATTGAGGATATTCTGACATAGCGAGGAAACCCGCGTCAATCTGTTTCTGTACCTCCTCTTTGATTTTGATGGCCATGTCTGGGTGAGTCCGTCTCAACCTCTGTTTTACTGGCGGACATTCTGACCTCAACGGTAAATGATGCTCCACGATGCTGGTATCCAACCCTGGCATATCCTGATAGGACCAAGCGAATACATCGGGAAACTCTTTGAGAAGCTTTGTCAAACTCTCTTTGACAACCGAACTGAGTAGTGCCCCAATTCTGAATTCTTTTCTCTCTTTTTCCGAACCCAAGTTTACTGTTTCCAACGGCTCTTTGTGAGGTTCAATGGACCTTTCCTCTTGTCTGAGTAATCAGGAGATCTCTTCTGGAATTTAGTCCTCAACTTCTTCTTCAGCCCCAAATACCGGGAACTCAAAGTCGGGAGAATGCATCGGATCGTATGTTTCAACGGGGTTTAAAACAAGCAATATGCATGGCGTGATGATTTGTGTTTAGAAGAGATAGAGAAAATGCAAGTGTGTGCAGTGTATTTTCTTTTACTTCTTGTTTTTATTATTGAATTGTTTTTTAGGATTACCATTTTCTGAAAAAGCGAAAAGAGAAAACAGCAATAAATACGGAAATTACAGAACGACGTTATTTTATTAATGAACAAGTCGACTCTTGAAACTACAGCCCTATAAAACAAAACTCTGTCGCTTTGGGCAAAGCGAAGAGGGAAATTTACAGAAAGCGAGCCCTATCAAAACATTCATTTCACCTGGGCAGGGTGAAAGGTTAAATATGGCAATTACTTTGACTGATGAATGATCTTTGGAACATCCACAGCAACCCACTGGCGGCGAACTCCTCGGTGAATCACAAAGTCTGGCACCTTCCTCGATTTGTCTTCAGAAATAACGCTGATTTCTGGTGGAGCAGGATCATTGGAATCTGTCTCCCAGGCAGAATTGTCATAGGAGAATTCCTCTGTTGCATTTTGCATAATATTTGTACTCTCAGGTAGATCTCCCCATCCAGTAGGCTGGATGTCTTCGAGCCTGGTGCGAGAGCTTTCAGGAGCAGTGTACTTGACCATATAGTCGTATTTTCCACTTGGTTGTCCCAGGGTGTCCCACACTTCTTTGGAACTTGAGGAGTCACCCTTCTCGATGACGTTGACCTCAGGAAAAGCATAATTGATGAACTCTAGTCCTGCAAACGTTGCAAATTCATCGTCGTGCTGGGTATTTTCAGGATAACCTGGGTGTTGATCCCATGACATGGTGGGGACGCAGGTATTCTGTTCAATGATGCTTAGCTGATTTTCATTGTTCGGCTGATTCTCTTGCCCCAAGTCTCCTGGGCACGGCTGCCAGATAGGCAGGCCATCCATCGGGCCATAATAGTTGTGGTTAAAGTTGTCTTTCATTAGAGTATCCTCCTCTAATGAGTTTGGCGGAGCACGACATCCTTCTGGATCATAATCTCCATATATCGTTTCGACGTCTGACCTGGGTATAAATCTCGGACTCTGTGTGGGAAAGCAGAATGGGGTCTGCGTTTCCTCCATATAGATTGGAAGCCACCAATGGTTCAACAAGTGCTGAAGTGTTTCCTGGACAAAGGCACAACCTTGATCGTTTTCGCAACCCGCTTTACAGCTCTGATAATCATGTGATACCAGGAATCCGAGACGGACCTGTTCTGCGTGTAACTCCACCAGGCTAGTATTCATCAGACGAACATCGAAGATTTGAATCATGTTGATCTGATAGGGATTCCTATCATGGTAGTCCTGGATCCATCCAAGATCCATCTGATGCTGGAGGGCCTCTTGTACAAAAGAGCATCCCTGTTTGTTTACCGAGCAAGTCAGACAAGAACTGTAATCGTGCCGCGGCAGATTATGATACTGGCTTTGCCTTGAGTGCATTGCCACCAGGTTGACATTCATCGTACGGACGTCGTGGTTTTGAATGACGTTGGAATTCGTATAAACCATGTTAACTCCACGAACTCGGTGCTCTTGGATCCATCCGAGATCCACCTGTTCCTGTAGAGCTGATTGCACCACAGAACACCCTCAATTGCTTTTAGAGCAGATATAACACTGGTGATAATTATGAGGTGGCACATGGCCATATCCACTATGTCTACAATGCATCTTGACCAGATTGGTCCTTAACAAGAGTACATCATGAATTTGATAGACGTTGTTAGACTCTCCCTCTATCAGGTTGACAACAACTTTCTTGTGTTGAGGCAGCGGGTTCGTGAGAACATTGGGATTCGTATCTTTGAAAGATAAGAGCCCACTCCTAACAAGCTTTTGCACGTCAGATTTGAAATTGAGACAGTTTTCTATATTATGCCCTGGTCCTCCTTGATGATAAGGGCAAGTCTGATCCGCTTTGAACCAAAAAGGCGGATTTTTCGGTACTGTAAGAGGAGCCTTGGCCTGGACGTGCCCTTTGACCAGTAATAATGGAAATAGTTCCGCGTACGATACGGGTATAGGATCAAATCCTGGTGGTCGCGTTGTACGGTTGTTGTTGTACTGAGGACAAGCCTGCTGAAGAGGCTGTTGTGTCTTTTACTGAAGTTGCTGTTGATTAGGTTGGCTCTGCGCAACCTGAGGTTGATACGTAGAAACAGGCGCAGGGTTGATAGCAGGAGTTACAGCTGCTACTGGTTGGTACCGTCGCCTTTGCTTTCCGAGAGAGATATTCCTAATATCCTGCTCTTTTTTCTTAGGGAGAGCACTACCGTATCATTTTGTACTACTTGATGATCCAGCATCTTTAACTAAACGTCCTTCTCGGACGGCTTCCTCAAGACGAACTCCCATGCCCAGCATCTTGGTGAAGTCACTGGGCGCACTGACAACCATTCTGCCGTAGTAAAATGAGCTCAAGGTCTTTAAGAAGATCTTTATCATCTCTTTTTCCTAAAAAGGTGGAGAGATCTGAGCGGCAATTTCACGCCATCTCTGAGCGTACTCCTTAAAGGTTTCCTTGTCCTTTTGTGACATTGATCTGAGTTGATCTCTATCTGGTGCCATGTCCAAATTATATTTGTACTGTTGGACGAACGCAGTGCCGAGATCTATGAAAGTGCTAATCGTAGCACGGTTTAAACCCATGTACCATTTTAATGCGGCACCGGTTAAACTATCCTGGAAGTAGTGAATCAGTAGGTCCTAATTTTCTGTCTGAGCCGACATTTGCCGAGCGTACATTACCAAGTGACTTTGAGGGCAAGAGTTACTCTTGTATTTCTCAAAGTCGGGTACTTGGAATTTGTGCGGAACTTTCACATTGGGGACCAAGCAGAGGTCTGCGGCGTCCTTTCCAAATAGATCCTGACCGCGAATAGCTTGCAATTCCTTTTGAATTTCCCGGAATTGTTCCTGGAACTCGTTCATTCTTTCGAACATGCTTTCGTTTCCACCAGAAGGTATCTGCGGAATCTGTCCTTCCGGGATAGTGTGTACCACGGGTTGTGGTATAGTCATTACGGCCGAGACTCTCGGTGCCTCCCGAAGTTTGTAACCTTCAGGAGTTACTGTCATTCCCCTGGCATCTTCGCTTTCCCGAAGTTTGTAACCTTCAGGCCCAATGACTTTTGCTATGATTCCCTAATCTTCAGTGATCGGCGGAACATATCCTTCCGGGATATAGTTAACAGGCATGCCCCAGGGACGATCTTTCGGCATTCGATACCTAGGATCATACTTCTCCACTATGGGCATTGAGGTGATCTCTGAGATCACAGTTCTTTGTAGCTGAGCTTCTGCCATGGCTTGCATGTCGTTACGAAGCTTTCTCATATCCTCTCTTAGAGCGTCGATCTCTTCTTTCAACTCTCTATTCTCTTCCTCGAGATCATCCATCCTTTTCTGATGATTGGCCCGAGTATTGTACGAATGAGACAGTTTGACTCTAGAACCGAGACACAAACGTGAGATTCGTAGGTAAGAAAAACACGTTGCGGGAGAATGATGAATGCAATGATTATATTAATTGTTTTTTGGTTTAATCAAAATAAACTTTGACAATTAGATTGCAAATATCAAACAGTGGGGAAACCCCATTTTATTGAAATTCAAAGGATTGCGGAAATGGAAATACAGTAAATTACAAGGTGCGGAAACAGAAACCTAAGCTAATGAATCCTGAGTCCTCTCTGAGGAGAACTCGGGTGCTGATTCTGGTACTTTCCTTTTCTTTGACCGAGGCTCTTGGGCCGTTGTCAGGTTGTCATTCCTTTGCCAGGTGAAAGGAGCGAGCAAATTCCTTTGGTCATCCTGATTCTCTACAGCATGTTGCTCCAAAATCTCAATCAGAGCATCCTTATCTTTTAGTAGTTGCTGTATTTTGGTACACTCCACGTTGAGAATGCGGTACTTGTTCTTCCAAGACCTCCTCTCCTGTTGAACTTTGTTGAGAGTAACCTGAAGCTTTTCAGTTTTCATCATGAAGTACATGACAGATTCCCTTGGCGGAAGAACTCTATGACGAGGATACGACATCTTTAGCTTGAGAGCTCTAGTTTGTACCCAGTGGAGATAAGGCTCCACCGAGACACAGTCCAGTTTTCCTAGAGACTCCCGTCCTTTCTTATGAACATGTTTCCAAGCGTGCACTATTTCCATCTTTAGTGCTATGTCATTTTCTCCTTCCTTGAAGAAAAGACCTTCCAGATGAGCATTACATGGGACATGCCTCATTTAGTATCCAAATTGACGACGAACGAGAACTGGATGGTAGTTGATTCCTCCCTTAGTTCCTATAAGGGGTACGTTGGGGAAGTTTCCACAACGATCAATTATCCTGATCCCGTCATAAATCCTATTGCACCAATCTGTGTTAGATTTTGTAAGAGACATAATTTTCTGCGACCAACGTAAAGCACTCTTGTGATCCCAAAAAGCAGCAGACTTAGGCAAATGGGAGATAAACCATTTGTATAGCAGGGGTACACAACATGTGATCTCCCCTCTGCTGTACAAATTTCCTAAGTGTACAGAATGATACACATCTGCGAGTAAAGTTGGCACAGGGTTTCCAATGAGAAAAACCTTAACGGCGTTGATATCGACGAAGTTATCAATGTTGGGAAATAGAAATAACCCGTAGGTGAGTAAAACAAAGATGCTTTCAAAAGTAGTCATGTTCCCTATACTAGCGAAGTACAGAGCTTTCTTTATCAAGAATTGGGCTGACAAACCTTGGATGCCACCCTTAGTGGTCATGTGAGTCCTGACTTCTGACTCGTCCAAATAAATTGCTCTTGCAATGGTTTGATCCTTTGGAATTCCTTCCAGTCCAGAAAATGGAGCTCGATCAATGATGTGTAAATCGATCAGATGAGAATACTCCTCCAGCGTTGGTGTTAGTTGATAATCCGGGAATGTGAAACAGTGATAGACCGGATCGTAAAACTGAACAAGTGCATCCATGATTCCTTCAATCACATGGATTCTTAACAGAGGTAGCAGACCTCCGTACTTGGCTCTGAAAGCCTTAGGGTTAGTGATCATCCTCGCTAACCTTCTCAAATCCTCAAGTTTTGGAACCTTGAAGGTGTACTTATGAGTTCTCCTTCTACCAAAATCCATGAGCGCAATCTTTTTCTCTGACATTTGCAATCATTGTCTTAGTTTAATTTGAAAAAGAGAGACTAGAAGAGAAAATTTTTCTTTGTTTTAATGTTTTTTAGATGAATGCATGAATGCAACGCACAAAAACATAGAAAAAACATGGGGTCAAAGGGTCGTTGTCATGAAGTCAAGGCTCTACCCATCCCCCAAAGGTTTATACTAGTGATTTTTGTACCTGTCTCTCAAAATCATCAGTTCTTGTCGAGAAAACACCAGCGGGCCGGGAACCGTGCTAGGTGATGTTTTTTCGAAGAACCTTCAGAAGAGGGTGATATCGCGTGACAACCATTTCCGATAGTTTCCGCACCACTAAAAGAGGTTTTTTCTAGGTGTATACTCAATCTTTCCACATGCGGCATCACACGCATTCCCATTAGCAGAAAAATAAACACATATATCAATTAGGAAAAGCAGTATATATATTTGTCCTAATGTCCTAGACTTTTAAGAGCTACGAATCCTATGTTCCTGACAGAAAATGGCTCCCCGGCGGAGTCGCCATTCTGTCGTTCCTTCCCAACTTAAAGGTTTTGACCTAAGATCCTAGCGAAGTCAACAAAAGTCTCATTCCCAGTGAAATTCCCAGTGAAGTCACCATGAATTGTCCAAGGTAATTGTAAGAAAGAACGTGAACGACCCCACGGTGGGCGTCACTTTTCTGTGGTGGCCATCGCCATGAAAAAGATTTGTCCAAGGTTTTCACCTTAAACGTTAAGAAAACTTTTTAGGCCCCACGGTGGGCGCCACATTTCTGTGGTGGCCACCGCCATGAAAAATATTTGTCCAAGGTTTTCACCTTAAACGTTAAGAAAGAATGAGAGGCCCCACGGTGGGCGCCACTTTTCTGTAGCGAGCGATTTTGGACGCGGTTCTTAAGCGCTGTCACTCTTTGGGGTTTACTACAGGTCGATTCATTTTTTATCCTATTGTGAGCTGACTAAGGAAGGGAAATAGATGTCTCCTGTAACACCCCCAATCTATACCCCAAATAATTAAAGCGATAACAATTAATCAGAGTATAATGAAAAATTCATGGCATAGACGGAGGCGTCACATCAATTTGAAACAAACAAACGACACCCTGCTCACAAAAATATGCAACAATCAGGTAGTGATACAAACAGAGGAACTCAGTTCCTACTACCCACAATTCACATACAGAATAAAAGCGAAAAATCTATACTGAATCTCGTATATATACATCATGAAAAGTTTGTCTGTCAAATACAATCATACATGTACAATCCCAAAAGAAACATATATACACAAATCACCAATGGTCTCCCTAACTACCCGGTGCCACATATCAGAGCCGACCGACAAAAGAATGAAGACATGAGCTTCATAAAAAGACCTCCAGCAATCTAATCTGCAATGCCTCATAGAGCATTAAAACAGCAGAAGGGTGAGAAACACAATCATAATATAATTGTATATAATTATATAATAACGCAAAATTACACACATAAATTTTCTCACCACAACGTACAACAAAATCCAAATGCCACACAACACCATACATATCTCACTTATCCATCACCAATGCATATCAATCATACACAATACAATTATCACCAACATATATCAATTCATCAAATTCATCCATAATTCCATACACGATCAATCCATTCACAATTCTCACACATAGTCAATCATATTCATGATTTATACAAATGCACAGAGACCGATACAACGACTCTATGCAATGCATATGCGGTACCATCCATCCATCAATCTCATCACTAGTTCACTCAGGAACTCTGCTGGAATCCTCACTCGTTACATCACTGTAACTCCCCGTCGGGCATACGATATTCCCCGTCGCTCACACCCCACATGGGCACACGACGTTTATGGATCGCTCACACCCCACAGGGGCACACGACCCGATCACTCACACCCCACCCAAGCACACGATTGTCTATAATCATCGCTTACACCCCACACGGGCACACGACGTTATAGAAGATTCTCTCTGGAACTAAACTGTCGCTCACACCCCACATGGGCACACGACATTAACAACATGCATATCATGATGCTTGGCATACAAGGACTCATGACATTATAATGCACACATATACGCAACCATAATCATGCATATATCATCAAATACAACACATTGCATTTACGTGGCCTTAGGCCACAATTCATCATCACAACATGTATTTCATGCATTTTCATCTCACCACAGCACGCAAGTCATACAACATTCAAAGAGATAACACATTATACGATACACGTCAATTCACATGATTAAAACGGCAAGAGTCGACAAAACGACACTATTTTAAATTCTCGACATAATTTAATAGGCCAACAATCTCGAAATCATTGAAATAAGAAAGAACATTTCAGTAGCTTTCTAACGGTACCAAGAACGCCTCGATCCGAGTTACGGATCAAAAATTATGAATTTTCAAAGAAAAGAATTTATTAAAAACCAGCCAGATTCGCCTGGCGACTTAGGATTTCGCCTGGCGAATCCCCATTCGCCAGCACTTCGCCTGGAGAATTAGTGGCGAACCACAAAATTAGAAAACCACAAGAGTTACAGAAGCTACCCCATTTCTGTCTTTCCGATTTCGCCTGGTGACTTACAATTTCGCCTGGCGAATCCCTCTTCGCCAGCACTTCGCCTGGCGAACGAGTGGTGAGACTTAATTCGCATGGCGAATCCCAAATTCGCTTGGCGAATCGCACCAGAACCAGAAAAATTCTGTTACGGGTTACATTGATCCAAAACCCCCAAAACCTCATTTTCCATTCCAAATCAATTCCAACAGCAAAACAATTATCAGCAATGACTCATACACACATTGTGATCATACAACGCAAATTATATCGATTTTCGACCGTGAAAACATCGATTTCCACTCGTTTACTCGTTTTCGACCTAAAACCGAAAACTATGGAAAAGCAAGACAACATGCACACACACACATACATAATCATACACAATGATAAGATAATCGAGTTTCGCACCCTTACCCGATTAAATCGTGTTTTAGAATGTCGGTTGATCAATTTCTTCTTTTCCAAGTTTTTTCTCTCTTTTTCTCCTTTCTCTTCTCTTTTCTTCTTTCTCTTTTTCTTCTCTTTTCTTACTATTTCTCTCTCTCTCTCTCTCTCTCTCTCTCTCTCTCTCTCTATTTCTATTCATACTAACTTAGGAAAAATAAATGAAAAGACCAAAATACCCACACACTCAAATATCTCGCAAACATTCCCAAAACGTGACAAAATATAATCACGACTAAAAATAACATATTTTTAGATAAAAGTCGGAAATATAATAATATAATAATAAAATAATCAAAATGACTCGATTAAATAAAACGGACTAAAACTGGGTCGTTACAATTCTCCCCCACTTAGAATTTTTCGTCCTCGAAAATATTACCTGAGACGAACAACTCTGGATACGACTCCCGCATCCGACTCTCCAACTCCCAAGTCAAATTGCCCTCAGCAACACCTCCCCACGCTACTTTCACAAGTACAATATCCTTGCCCCTTAACCGTTTCACCTCGTGATCCAAAATACTCACCGGTAAATCCTCGACCGTAAGGTTCTCCCTTACCTCAACCTCGTCCATCGGAATCACATGCGACGGATCTGGAACATACTTCTGCAGCTGTGAAACATGGAACACATCATGCAAATTTGACAGACTCGGTGGCAACGCCACCCTATAAGCCACAACACCAACTCTCGCGGATATCTGGTAAGGACCAATAAACCGAGAAGTAAGCTTCTTTGATTTCAATGCACGACCAACACCCGTTACCGGCGTAACTCTCAAAAATACATGATCGCCCTCTTGAAACTCGAGATCTTTCCTTCTCCAATCATGATAACTTTTTTGCCTACTCTGAGAAGCTTTCATTTTCTCACGAATAAGTTTCACCTTGTCCGTAGTCTGTTGTACCAACTCCAGTCCAACCACCGTCCTCTCACCAGATTCATGCCAACACAACGGTGTTCGACATCTTCGTCCATATAACGCTTCAAACGGTGCCATTCCAATACTCGAATGGAAACTGTTGTTATACGTGAATTCAATCAATGCAAGATAACTATCCCACGCACCACCTTGTTCAAGAACACACACTCTCAACAAATCTTCCAACGACTGAATCGTCCTCTCCGTCTGTCCATCCGTCTGCGGATGATAAGCCGAACCCAATCTCAATTTAGAACCCAACGCCTTTTGTAAACCCTCCCAAAATCTCGAAGTAAACCTCAGATCTCGATCAAAAACAATACTTAACGGAACCCCATGCAACTTCACAATCACACTTATGTAAATCTCAGCCAACCTCTCCAAAGAAAAACTGATGTCAATCAGAATGAAATGAGCCGATTTAGTCAGCCTATCTACAACCACCCAAATAGAATTATGCCCTCGCTGAGTATTTGGAAACCCTGTCACAAAGTCCATAGAAATGCTGTCCCATTTCCACTCAGGAATATCCAACGGCTGCAACAAACCACTAGGCCTCAGATGTTCTACCTTTGATTTCTGACAAGTCAAACATGCATAAACAAACTGAGCCACATCTCTTTTCAATCTAGACCACCAGAAAATCTTCTTCAAATCTTGGTACATCTTATTCGCTCCCGGATGTATACTCAGATTACTCTGGTGTCCTTCCTCTAAAATCATCCTTTTCAACTCCGCATCATCAGGAATACAGATTCGACCTCGGAACCTCAAAACACCATTAACATCCACTTTAAAATCATTATTCGCATCTTTTTCTCCAACCAACATCAAATCCACAAATTTCACATCCAGCTTCTGTTTCTCACTAACCGTCAACAGAAAATCATTAGTAACCTTTAGCATTGCAAGCCTCACGCTATCCGACGTCACTTCACATACCAAACTCAAATCTCTAAACGATTCCAAAATCTCCCACTGCTTAACCATCAAAGCAGACATATTCAACGATTTCTGGCTCAACGCATCGGCTACCACATTAGCTTTACCCGGATGGTAATTCAAGCCAAAGTCGTAGTCCTTCAAAAATTCCAACCATCTACGTTGCCTCATATTCAATTCTTTCTGATCAAACAAATATTTTAAGCTTTATGATCACTAAAGACTTCGAACCTGGCATCGTAGAGATAATGCCTCCAAATCTTCAACACAAAAACCACAGCCGCTAATTCAAGATCATGGGTAGGATCATTTTTCTCATGAATCCTCAATTGCCTTGAAGCATAAGTCACAACCTTACCTTCTTGCATCAACACTCCACCTAAACCAATCAAAGACGCATCAAAATACACCACAAACGGTTCATTAGGATCCGGTAAAATCAAAATCGGAGCTGTCGTCAATCTTCTCTTCAGCTCACTAAAACTTTCCTCATAATGAATATCCCAAATGAACGCTTGACCTTTACAAGTCAACTGGGTCAAAGGAAGTGCTATCTTAGAAAAAACTTCAATAAACCTCCGATAATATCCGGCCAAACCCAAAATGCTTTGAATTTCAGTAACGGATCTCGGAGCCTCCCATTGTAGAACTGCTTCTACTTTAGATGTATCCACAGAAATACCATTACCTGAAATCACATGCCCAAGAAAACTCACCTCCGACAACCAGAACTCAAACTTGGACAATTTGGCAAAAAGCTTTCTTTCCTTCAAAACATGCAAAACAATACGCAAATGCTCTGCGTGCTCCTCCCGAGACTTAGAATAAATCAAGATATCATCAATGAACAAAACAACAAAACAATCCAAATGCTCGTGGAAAATACGATTCATGTACTCCATAAACACACCTGGCGCATTAGAAACCCCGAACGGCATCACAGAATATTCGTAATGATCGTATCGTGTCCTAAAAGCCGTCTTCTGAATATCTTCCTCTTTCACCCTTATCTGATGATACCCCGACCTCAAATCAATCTTACTAAACACACAAGCACCAACCAACTGATCCATCAGATCATCAATTCTCGGAAGAGGATACTTATTCTTAATCGTCACCTTATTCAACTGGCGATAATCAATACACAATCGCATACTTCCATCTTTCTTTTTCACCAAGAGAACTGGAGCGCCCCAAGGAGATACACTTGGTCTCACAAACCTCTTATCTAACAATTCATTCAATTGCTTCTTTAACTCAACCAACTCAGATGCCGACATTCTATATGGTGCCATCGATACAGGTCTAGTACCAGGAACTAGATCTATAGAAAACTCCACCTCTCTCTCTGGCGGCACATCTGAAATATCCTCAGGAAAGACTTCAAAAAAATCACACACAACAGGAAACACATCAAGCGAAACTTGACCCTCCATAGTCAATGATGCAAACAACCCAAACAACTGAGCTTCATCCGCCAAAAGTTTCTTAAACTCTTTGGTAGATAAGAAACTCGAGTTTTCGTCTTCCTCAAGAGAAGGAAACTTTACTAGCTTATGATAACAATCAATATGAACCCGATTGAATTGCAACCAATTCATCCCCAAAACCACATCTAAATCCTCCAACGGCAAACACACCAAATCCATCTCAAAGTCTTTACCATAAATGGTCAAAGGACAACTCAAACAAACCAAAGAAGTAGTTACTGACCCCATTGCTGGAGTATTAATAACCATCTCTCCGTCCATCAAAGACAACACAAGATTCAAACGCTTCGCGCACTCAGACGAAATAAATGAATGAGTCGCTCTGGTATCAATAATAGCAAATAAAGGCGTACTATTAATAAAACAAGTACCTCTGATCAGACGGTCTGCACTTGAAGTCTGAGTCCCTGCTAAGGCAAATACTTTCCCACTCACTGGAGCTTGCTTTGGTTTTGGACACTTTGTACTAATATGACCTGGTTCCCCACAATTGTAACATTTCACCACATTCTTCCTGGCACAATCAGCAGCAACATGTCCAAAACCGCCACAATTAGAACACTTCCTCAAATACTTCCTACATTCGAACTGACGATGCCCCACTTCACCATATTTGTAACATTTCAAATAATTAGACATACCTCCTCCACTTGGCCTTCTCTCATAATTCCCCCTTTGTTTACCTTTATCAGCTGGTGTCACATAAGGACCACCCCAAAACTGTTACTTCCCTTTCCTCTCGCTCACACTCTTATAGTGAGTAGAACGAGCCTTACTATCCTCTTCATAAATCCTACAACATTCCACCAAATCAGAAAACCTCCTAATCTGTTGATAACCGATTGCCTGTTTAATCTCAGGACGCAACCCGCTCTCAAACTTCACACACTTAGAAAACTCCGCAGCCGCTTCAGCATAATGAGGATAAAATTACACAAGCTCCACAAACTTAGCAGTATAATAAACAACAGACATATTACCTTGTTTCAACTCCAAAAACTCAATTTCCTTCTGCCCTCTTACGTCTTCAGGAAAATCTTCCTCAGAAACTCCCTGCTAAACAATTCCCAAGTCACCTCTTCATCTTCAGCTTCTAACACCGGACGCGCACTAACCCACAAATCATCAGCTTCTTCCTGTAACATGTGAGTTCCCAGTCTCACCTTACTGTCCTCAGCACAATCCATCACTCGGAAGATCCTTTCTATCTCTTTAAGCCAAATTTGTGCACCATCAGGATCATGTCTCCCTTTGAAGACATGCGGTATATTCTTCCTGAACTCATCATTTCCAACAGCATTAGGTGCACCCTGCACAGCCCGAGCCATAGCTTGCATAGTAGCAGCCAAAGCAGTGTCATTCCTACCAGCCATATTCTGTTCATTTCCAATAACAGCAACTATGGTCAAACAAACAGCTCACCGAACCACAAAGACTAACAAGGACTGACACAAACTGACACAGACTGGCTCTGATACCACTTAATGTAACACCCCCAATCTATACCCCCAAATAATTAAAGCGATAACAATTAATCACAGTATAATGAAAAATTCATGGCATAGACGGAGGCGTCACATCAATTTGAAACAAACAAACGACACCCTGCTCACAAAAATATGCAACAATCAGGTAGTGATACAAACAGAGGAACTCAGTTCCTACTACCCACAATTCACATACAGAATAAAAGCGGAAAATATGTACTGAATCTCGTATATATACATCATGAAAAGTTTGTCTGTCAAATACAATCATACATGTACAATCCCAAAAGAAACATATACACACAAATCACCAACGGTCTCCCTAACTACCCGGTGCCAGATATCAGAGCCGACCGACAAAAGAATGAAGACATGAGCTTCACAAAAAGACCTCCAACAATCTAATCTGCAATGCCTCATAGAGCATTAAAACAGCAGAAGGGTGAGAAACACAATCATAATATAATTGTATATAATTATATAATAATGCAAAATTACACACATAAATTTTCTCACCACAACGTACAACAAAATCCAAATGCCACACAACACCATACACATCTCACTTATCCATCACCAATGCATATCAATCATACACAATACAATTATCACCAACATATATCAATTCAATAAATTCATCCATAATTCCATACACGATCAATCCATTCACAATTCTCACACATAGTCAATCATATTCATGATTTATGCAAATGCACAGAGACCGACACAACGACTCTATGCAATGCATATGCGGTACCATCCATCCATCAATCTCATCACTAGTTCACTCAGGAACTCTATTGGAATCATCGCTCGTTACATCACTGTAACTCCCCGTCGGGCATACGATGTTCCCCGTCGCTCACACCCCACACGGGCACACGACGTTTATGGATCGCTCACACCCTACACGGGCACACGACCCGATCGCTCACACCCCACCCGGGCACACGACGTTATAGCAGATTCCCTCTGGAACCAAACCGTCGCTCACACCCCACATGGGCACACGACATTAACAACATGCATATCATGATGCTTGGCATATAAGGACTCATGACATTATAATGCACACATATACGCAACCATAATCATGCATATATCATCAAATACAACACATTGCATTTACGTGCCCTTAGGCCACAATTCATCATCACAACATGTATTTCATGCATTTTCATCTCACCATAGCACGCAAGTCATACAACATTCATAGAGATAACACATTATACGATACACGTCAATTCACATGATTAAAACGACAAGAGTCGACAAAACGAAACTATTTCAAATTCTCGACATAAATTAATCGGCCAATAATCTCGAAATCATTTAAATAAGAAAGAACATTTCAGTAGCTTTCTAACGGTACCAAGAACGCCTCGATCCGAGTTACGGATCAAAAATTATGAATTTTCAAAGAAAAGAATCTATTGAAAAATAGCCAGATTCGCCTGGCGATTTAGGATTTCGCCTGGAGGATCCCCATTTGCCAGCACTTCGCCTGGAGAACTAGTGGAGAACCACAAAATTAGAAAACCACAAGAGTTACAGAAGCTACCCCATTTCTGTCTTTCCGATTTCGGCTGGCGACTTACGATTTCGCCTGGCGAATCCCCCTTCGCCAGCACTTCGCCTGGCGATCGAGTGGCGAGACTTAATTCGCCTGGCAAATCCCAAATTCGCCTGGCGAATCGTACCAGAACCAGAAAAATTCTGTTACAGGTTACATTGATCCAAAACCCCCAAAACCTCATTTTCCATTCCAAATCAATTCCATCAGCAAAACAATTATCAGCAATGACTCATATACACATTGTGATCATACAACGCAAATTATATCGATTTTCGACCGTGAAAACATCGATTTCTACTCGTTTACTCGTTTTCGACCTAAAACCGAAAACTATGGAAAAGCAAGACAACATGCACACACACACATACATAATCATACACAATGATAAGATAATCGAGTTTCGCACCCTTACCCGATTAAATCGTGTTTTAGAAAGTCGGTTGATCGATTTCTTCTTTTCCAAGTTTTTTCTCTCTTTTTCTCCTTTCTCTTCTCTTTTCTTCTTTCTCTTTTTCTTCTCTTTTCTTACTATTTTTCTCTCTCTCTATTTCTATTCATACTAACTTAGGAAAAATAAATGAAAAGACCAAAATACCCCCACACTCAAATATCTCGCAAACGTTCCCAAAACGCGACAAAATATAATCACGACTAAAAATAACATATTTTCAGATAAAAGCCGGAAATAAAATAATATAATAATAAAATAATAAAAAACGACTCGATTAAATAAAATGGACTAAAACTGGGTCGTTACATCTCCAATTAACTCTGCTTGCATACTGAGTTTAAACAGTGGTCTGTTAGGTTACGAATGCTATATGGTAATGGGGCCTTTCTTTCTTCTTACTTTATTAAGGTGGACAATTGGGACTATTCATGGGGAATTTGTCAGATTGGGTGGAGATAGGGGGCTTTAGGTTTTTGGATTAGTGTGCTCGCTAAGATTTTTCTTTCAATCTTATGCCTACGTATTCTCGTTTACCGAAACAGGGAAATCAGAGCGTTCGTAGTTCCTCCTATTCTACGGGAGGAAATGGTGTTTTGGTGTCTTGTTTGAAGCCCAAGATGTGAAGCGAAAGGTGATCTATATCTTGTTCAAAGCCCAAGATGTGAAGCTGAAGGTGGTTTGTATCTTGTTCAAAGCCCAAGATGTGAAGCTGAAGGGTCTATTTGTATCTTGTTCGAAGCCCAAGATGTGAAGCTACAAGGTGTTGTCTTTAGAGAGAATTTGTCATCTCTAAAGAGGGTCTGTTTGTCACAACTGTTTATAAAGGAGAATTACTTTAACCGGGATATGTGAATCCAACAATGCCATAATTTCCTTTATAGGGGGGTTCCAACCTGAAGGAGAAGACTTTAACTCAGTGTAGAGCAATGCTATCTTTCCTTAGGAATTTTTCATGCTAAAAGAGGGACAGTGGCATGGTTGTAAATAATCCAGAGGCTTGCCGCTTACAGCGATTAGATGAAGGGGAAGGAGTTGTTGATGTTTGTGTACTGTGAACGAGGCACAACTTTGATGCTAAAAGGTTGATTGGCTCAACCTGTGTTTTCTTATACAAAGCCTAAGAGGAGACTATTGGCCCAACAAGAGGGAGTTTTTATGTGTCTCGTACGAAGCTCGAGAGAGAGAGAGAGGCTAAAAGGGATGACTCAACAGGAGAATCTTTTATACTCAACAAGAGAGTGTTTTTGTATCTCGTATGAAGCCCGAGATGGAGGCTAAAGATGGCGACTCACCAAGAGAATATTTTATACTCAACAAGAGAGTGATTTTGTATCTCGTACGAAGCCCGAGATGGAGGCTAAAAGGTGATTGACTCAACAAGAGAGTCTTTTATACTCAACAAGAGAGTGTTTTAGTATCTCGTACGAAGCCCGAGATGGAGGCTAAAAGGGAGATTGGCTCAACAAGAGAGCCTTTTATACTCAACAGGAGAGTCTTTGGTATCTCGTACGAAGCCCGAGATGGAGGATAAAAGTTTTGACTCAACAAGAGTGTCTTTGTATCTCGTACGAAGCCCGAGATGGAGGCTAAAAGGGTATTGTTTCAGTTGAGTGACAGGTCCAGTATGTTGGTTCAACGAGAAAATCAGTTCTTATATGAGTAATGTTGCACTCATGGATTTAATCTGAGGATCGGGATTATTTCCTGTTCTCTAAGGAAATGGGGAATCCAAAGGGTATTTGAGACTGTTCAAGTCTGCGGGTGTTTCCTTACTTGAGAATGTCTCTGAGACTCAAGGAAATTAGACTGTCCAAGTCTAGAGTTTTATCTTTTGTACTATGCTTAAAGAAACAGTAGTAGTACGTTCACAGGAGAAAGATCTAGACTCTTTGAAAGACTGTTCTATTAAGATGACTAATTTCTGTTCCTATACCTCTAGGAGGTCGTCGGGACAATTTGTACGAAGCCCAAGAGGAGGCTATCATTCCCGGACGAAGAAATCATTTATACGAAGCCTAAGAGGAGGCTGTGAATACTTCTAAGAAGCCGGTCCTTGTACAATGCCCAAGAAGAGGCGAGGATGCTTTTAAGAAGCCTGTGGGTCCCCAAACCCCGAGAAGTTCAAGACAGGCTATTCACAAAGAATAGATCAACCCTGGAAAGTTCAAGAATTTGGAAGAAACTCAAGGGATGAAATTCATGTAGAAGAGATCATCTCTGGGGAGTAGAGTTTCTTGATAATTCCTAAGGAGGACAGCCGAAGAGAAGACTGTATCTGGTGCTCCTATGGGGGATCTAGTATTGTCTATTTCTAAGAATGATCGAAACGGCTTTACCTAGTGCTAGACGTAGTTGTCGAGGAAACTCTAAATATATATACTATTATTACACAGTCGATATGAGTTTATGAAAGAAGACTTACAGCGAAACAGCCCCAAAATACAATTATATATATATATATATGAAAGCGGTAAATGAAAGCATATAAACACTTACTCGGTTGTAGAGCTTCCATGCTGTTTGGTTATTTGTTCAACAAAGAAAGATTGAAAACAACAGTATATTTCAAAATCAAAGGAGAAAGTACTTTCAAAGGAAAGATTGGGGCTTACAGCTCAAAGAGAGGCCCAAGGTTTTAGTAGTGATTGCCCTGTGATATGAGTTTGTACAGTGGGACTTATACAAGTGACTGAGGCCCAAAAAAGTTTTCTGTACAAGGGGAATGGGTCTTACACTCTCTCAAGAGGCCCAAGTGAGTTTTAAGAAAAGAAATGGGTCTTACTACTCGAGGGTAGGTCCAATTGTTAATTTTGAAAAGGGCGACGATCGCGCCGAGGTTTTGGAAACATCGTGGGACTTATACAAGTGATTGAGGCCCGAAATTTTGGTATTTACAAAGGAATTGGGTCTTACACTCTATTAGAGGCCCAAAGGTTTAAAAATGAAAAGAAATGGGACTTATAGCTCAAGGAGAAGCCTAATGGTCTTTTTTGTTAAAAGGCGACGATCGCGCCGAACTTTGTAAATGTACAGAGGGACTTATACAATATCTGAGGCCCAAAATATTTTATTTACAAAAGGGATGGGACTTACACTCCATTAGAGGCCAAAGTTGTATTTTAGGAAAAGAAATGGGGCTTACAACACGAGGGGAGACCCAGATGATTTTCAGTTTGAAAATGGCGATCGCGCCGATAGTTTTAACCTATCGGGACTTATACAATAACTGAGGCCCAAAATATTTTTGTACAAAAAGGGTTGGGTCTTACACTCTATTAGAGGCCCAAAAGTGTTTGAAAAAGATTTGTTAGGGTGAAAATCAAAGAAACCCCAATTTCATTTTTTAAAGGCATTTTTCAAAGAAAAATCAAGTAAAAAAATGATAAAAATATCAAATAAAATCATTAATCATGTTATAAACAATGATTAAGGTTTATAAAAAAGTATTTTATCCACATGAATATTTAAAATTATTTTGGTTTTAAAAATCAAGATAAAGAAAAAGGGAAGATGTCACAACATCACATTCGACATCTCAAAAAACCAGAACTGCACCTTGGTTTTCAACATCTTTGCTATCAAACTTCAAACATTCATAACTCTCTCAATTTTTAACGAAATTGAAATCCGTAAGAACCTATCTTGACCGATTTTTCTCAAGGAATCCAATGGTATTACTCATGTACACTGAAACTTAATGTACAGAACACACAAAGCAAAAAACCAAAACTGCATGTTGATTTTAAACATCTTTGCTTATCAAACTTTCAACACTCATAACTCTCTCAATTTTTAACGAAAATAAAATCCGTAAGAACCTATCTTGACCAATTTTTTACAAGGAATCCAATGGTATCACTTATACATACTGAAACTTAATGTAGAGCACACACAAGGCAAAAAACCAGATCTGCACCTTAAGTTTAAAACAACATAAACTACACATATAAACATGTTAAAGTGAAAACAGTAGGAGGATCATAACATACACATTAAGGACTACAATTTTTCTTCAAGAATTGTTAAATATGATGCATGTATGTGGACATCAAAGGAAAACATGATTCAAAGAATTCAAGTTGTGAATTTTACCTCTTTTTTTGGATATTTTGTGCAACCTACCAAGTGCTTTGTTCCAGAAATAATTTGATGCTTTGGACACCCTCAAATGACCTCTTAGAAGCTTTTAGGATGGTTGGAATCAGCTGGAACCTGCAAAAACACAAACTGGCCCTTTCTTGCAAAAGGGGTTAAAGTGGCCAAAATAGCAACTCTCTCAAATGGTGTTCCAGATGTGTGGCACCATTTGGGACAGTTCAAGGATGATATTTGGAGTGTGTTTGAGGTTTTATCTGGTTTAGAAAGTGACTGAATCCAGACATGGCTTGAAAAATGAAAAAAAGTCCAATTTTGAGGTTTTGAGAGGTGACTTTGTGATTTTGGTGTTACAGGTCACTTGTGATAGTTTAGATCACCTACATATGATGTTTATGAGGTGTTTGGATTATGAGATGTGATGGAAATGCTCTCTAACTAAAAAACTCAGAATTACCTTACTAAAGAAGGCATTTTGGAGTGAAAGAAGTGATTTTGAGGAAAGCATCTGTTTGATGGCTTTGGTGTACTCAAACTGAGCACAAATGAGCTCTATTTATAGTAGAGAAAGTTTGTTTTGGCAGCAATAGTGAATGGTGGCTGCAGCAGAGGTTTGTTCAATGTTGGCTAATTAAAATTCAAGTCTCCTCTAGCCATTGACTAGAGGTTAGGGCACAGAGCTTTGGTTCCCTACTTGTTGAAGGAATCTTGACTGAATTCAGTTGCAAATGTGACAGTCCATGCCACCTCTAAGCATCTATTGAATGCTCCAATCCAAAATTGGAGTCTTGTCCCTCTTTTAGGGATTTCTAGGTTTGGCATGTTACTTCTTGTTCCAAGGACTTTGGAGGCTTGGCTCAGTGATTGTCCCCTTTGGATTTGATCCTCAGATGTCTCCAAGATGATGACAAGGCTTGGAAATTCGCGTGGTACAAGAAATGTGCAAATCTGTCCTAAAACATGTCTTAAAAATCAGCTGCAGCAAGCCTTGTTGTAAAATCCATAACTTTTTGCTCAAGAATGATAAATGGCTGTTCCAGGACTCTATGGAAAGCTGAGATGACATACTTCAACTTTGATGTTTGACCCTAGACTTGGTTCAACTTGGATCATGGAGAAAAACATCCTTGAAGTTGGGACATTCTTGCTGGAAAAATATTAATGATGTCCTATGAAATGTTGGAACATCTGACATTAAGAACATTAATAATTCCAAACTTTAATCACTTGTATCTTTTAATCCACTATGATATTTTGAGTTGAAGTGAATTGCATCTTTGATGCTTGTCTTGCATGGTGACAAAGCTTGAAAATTGCGTGGCACAAGAAAAAGTGCACAAAATTTGTCCTAAATAACAGCTGCAGCAAGCCTTCTTGTAAAGTCCATAACTTCCTGCTCGAGTATGATAAATGGACGTTCTACAACTTTCTGGAAAGTTGAGATGACTTACTTCAACTTTGATGTTCAAGGTTTGTGAAGATAAGACTTGTAAAGTTGTCAAAATTGACCTTGAACTTGTGTGATCAAATCTATCCTAAAAGCTGCATGAAAATTCTGTTTTATCAATGCCTTTTGCAGAGACCATAACTTTCTGCTCGAGAATGATAAATTAGCTTTATAGGACTTTCTAGAAAGTTGAGATGACGTACTTCAACTTTCATGCCCAGGGTTTTTCCTGAATCAACTTGGATCATGGAGAAAAACATCCTTGAAGTTGGGACATTCTTGCTGGAAAAATATTAATGATGTCCTATGAAATGTCAGAACATTGGACATTAAGAATTCCCAACTTTGATCACTTATATCTTTTAATCCTTATGATATTTTGAGTTGATTCCTTCTTCAATGTTGAAGTATCAAATACCCTCTTTAAAAGTAGCTCTTATGCAAAATCAATGGATGCTTAGATCAATAGTTACAACTTTGAAAAGTTGTGCACTTGAACATGACTTTAACTTAGAAAAAAATTTCTAAGTTTCTTTCAATTTGATCAATTTTGCAATTTTGCATGATTTCTTGATTTAAATTTGATCAAACTAAATCATCCATCATATTTTCTTGAGTAATGGCTTGTGAAGCTCAAAGTTGACCAAAAGTCAAACTTTGACTCTCTGCTTCAGTTGACTTTGTATTAGATGAACTTGAGGCTTGGTCCACTTGAAATGTTGCACTCTTATGCTTAATTCTTGATGTGGGATTCCTCTTGATCCTTTGTGGGTGTTTAAGAGGTTAGACAAGTTGAAGATCATGTCATTCCTTGATTGATCATTTGTCTAAAGGTTCTGAGAGGGCTTGAAACCCTAAGCTTGATTGTAGTGAATGCTCAATAATTCCTTGAGGAGATTGATGAGGCACAAAGGTACATCCATATTGTGATGATGATTTACACAATGATGGGAAATCTTGGTGGTCAAAATTTGGGGTATGACAAAGACTACACAAAGAATGACTCTTCTACAACACGCTTCATCAAGTCAATATCTGAAGCCTTTGAAGATGCTAGAAGACTGAAGATCAGAATGGTTTTAAGCTGAATATAATAGTATTAAAACTCTGTATCCTCTACCCCGAGAAGGTGGCGTATGAGCAACTTTTGGTATAGTGATGTTGACCATTCCTTCATGTGAACGTTGGGATATTGCTGTTGGAATATGTTTCCAAGAATACTCCTCAATGGATCTATTCTCTCATGCTCTATAAATTGAAGACATGGAAGCTTGAAGGAATGTTGCTATTGACTAGAAACTCATAGATTAATGCTGAAGCAGCCATTGATCACAAGAGAGAAAGATAAAAGATTGTTGATTGCAGTTCATACAAAGGATTATCACTCAACACTTCAAATAAATCAACATGTAGCAAGCAAAGAGGAAGCTGTTACTACAAGTGTGCATAAACGATGATTATGCTAACACCATATAAAACTACTCATGCGAGACATTATAAGTGAAGCATAATAGCTTAGTTGAAATTGATGCTTGAATTGGAAAAGCATTATATGCTCAAGAAAGGAGTACAAGATGCTGTAAGCTGAAGCTTAAACGAAGAATGCTCAATGAAGAAGAAACTGAAGCAGAATGATGAAGAACGCACAACGATGCAACATGCTAAAGCCATGTGAAACTCATCAAGTGAAACATCAATACGTGAAGCATAGTAACTTAGTTGATCTTGATAGTTAAGCTGGAAGAAGCATTAACTACTCAGAAAGGAGTATAGAAGCTTAAAGCTAATGATAAGAAGCCGCAGTGCTCATAAGAAAGCTTTTAAGAAAATCCAAAACTAGTGAGCTTTATAATCTCTTAAAGATTTATTTTTAGATAGTTTCTGTATTAGAAATCAAGGAGTTGTTGCTCTCAACTTGCTATGTACTTCATTTGTGTAATCATCTTGTAAGAAGCATATATAGTTCACACAAAAATCCTTGAAAAGGGCAATGTTCCTTGAGCGGTCGAATGATGACCAGAATGCTCGGGAGGACCAAGTCGTTGTTTAGCGGCTTGGACGTTGTCGCTTGAGCGGTCGAGTGAAGACCAGAAAGCTTGAGAAGACTAAGCGTGTTTCTAACAGGTTAGTGGATGATTCCTTGAGAGGCGAATGAATGCCAGGATTCTCAAGAAGGCAATGGAGGGTTTCCATTGTGGTTGTAATCATGTTGATGATTAGTGGATTAAGTCCTTGCGATAAGGCAAAATCACCTTGAGGGGTGGACTGGAGTAACTTCGTTAACAGTGAACCAGGATAAAATAATTGTGTTCATTTATTTTATTTACTTGTTAACGCATTTGATTTAAACTCCGCAAATGGGGATGAAATGTAAAACGCAATTCAAACCCCCCTTTCTTGTGTTTCTCAACCTTCAATTGGTATCAGAGCTCTGGTTACGTTATTGATGTTTATCAAACACTTAACTGTGTCAGATAAAGAACCTGATGAGCTTTGAGAAACACTTTGGTTATACTCCACCATCTACAGTTTCAATCTCATACATGATGAAAAGATTGAGTACTGAAATGACAAACCAGAAAGGTTCATTATGGATTATGTCACTGATTCTTAGAGCTGGTTGCTATTGTCAATATAATCCTCTTACGATGCTTGCAAGAAGATTGAAAGTAAGGTAAAGAATCAGCTAGAAAAAGGATTATAGACTCATCAGATAATTTGAAGAATCTGATGAATGATATTCTTGGAATACGTTAGTTGAGAACTACGTATCTTCTCAAGGCGATGCTTAGACAAGGCTTAAGAAGAATGATCTTAGAAGGATCAACAAGAATCATCAGAAAGCAAGAAATCTTGTTTACTGGGAGTTATTCTTTCTGAGTATGGGATGTTTTCAACAATTAGATTCAGTATACCGTTGACTTTCTCAGGATTGCTCATTAAGAACTCTTTCATGCGAAGAAGAGAAAATGCCTGAGTCATGATATTGGGACATGAACACTTCAAGGTGAAGTATGGTGAAGATGTTAGAAATCTTTTTATTAAGATTTTAAATCATGAATGCAGAATTTAAGATTCTAAATGATGATTTCTTCGTTAGGATTCTTGAAGAAGATGATCAGAATCTTGCTTTTTGAATAGAAGCTAATGATAACTGATCAAGCTTGGAAATTAGCTTTGCAGATTATTATCAAGATTCTGAATGTCTGCACAGAATGAAGACATCTACTCTGATTCTGGAAAGCTTTGCAGATTTCTGAAGTGATCAGAAAGGAAAATTATCAAGCTGTCAGAAGTTAGGAAGAACAACACATGCACAATCAATCTTCTGAATTCTTGACTTATGTGTTCATATGGAAAATTGGCGTGACATAAGACAAGCAATTTGTTAGCTTGAGAAAGGTATCTCAGCTGAATAAACTTAAGTTTGTCAGGATGTTATTCTAAGTTCTTTTCAGAAGCTTCAGATACATGAATATATCCTTCTGAACTCACCGCTCTCTGGACTTATGCAACTGAGTGAAAGTATGAACTTAAGAAGCTATCTGATGAAAAGAAGATTCTGATGTTCTAGTTCTTCACAATCAGATACAGATGATTGAAGAATAGAACAAACTTGAAAAGAAATGGCTAAAATCATGATACAGAAATCATAATGATAAAGCATTTTTAGGAAGCAGCTAGCATGTTTATTCAGAACAGAATATGATTCGAATCTATTTTGATGTATATTGGTTAGATTGCTCTGAATATCTAAAGGCTACTGAAGAACCTTCATCAGAAATTAAATCAAAGTCAGATTTGATGGTAAGCTTGGAAGTCAGAAACTAAAGCTTAGTAGAAGAACACAAAGCTAGAAACTATCTTCTCTATGATGAAGGAAATGAAGTTGCGTAAGAAGTATCAGATCAGAAGATGCTTAATCAGAAGTCATCAAAGTTCACACTTTCTAAGAAAGGAAAGACAGAATTTCTGATGAATTGTTTCTAGTTCAAAAAGATCAAATCAGTAAGAATAAGATTATCATTCAAACCCTCAAAGGAAATAGATTTTGGTTTGATGATATTTGCATCTGGTGAAGATCAACATCTATTCAATGATTGAATTCTGATGATGCGAGAAGATTCCAATAAGTCTCTTTAGTACATAAATGCTCATTGGTTTGTGTTTAAGCTGAGAAACTTTTGGCCTTCTGGAAATAAGCCTTCTTGAAGAAGTTGCTTTTTGATCTCTGTTGAAGATAGAAGATGGACAACTATAAGGTGAAGATTAGAGAAAGAACTTGGTTCTTCTTCAACGATCAAAGGAGAAACCAACGTCAAAAGAGATGTTCTCACCCTTCAAAATGGAAGCCATGAAGATAAACGTGACTCTGCTCAACGTTAAAGATTCCTATGAAGATTGCAACAGAAAGAAGATTCTAGTGATCTAGCTAGAAATGATGTCAACAAGTCAACAATCATAGAAGCTGAACGCTTGGTGATTCTGAAGAAGTCTCAACATCAGAAGCTGGAATCTATAGAAGTATTTTGAGTAATGTATTTCTAATCCTTACTATTTAATTTTAAGTAGTCTAGAAATCTATTCTTAGATTCTAGAGAAAAACGTTTTAAGAGACAATATCAGAAGGAATTCAATTTCTAAAATCGTTAAGATAAAATCCTTGCTTGGATAATATCTTTCTCAAAAATTCCCTTACTGAAATTAGACTTGTTTTCATTTCACATATGAACGTAGAATGAAATAAACTTCTTAAAATTTATGCTTCTCGAGAATAGAAAAATATATTTCTTGAAAAATGATGCATAGAATTTGTATGGAAAGTTTTTGGCCGTTGGAAATTAGGGTGTGATTCATTTATTAACCATAATGATATAAAGTGTTAGTACGTCAACAAATCTTTTTCTTATATGTACCATACCTCGTATTTGATGGGACACCTATGTTAATGAGAATATCTTGGATAAAGGAAATGAAATCATTCACTTTATCTCTTGTCAGAATTTTTGTGTTCATTCCTTTTTTAGTGTCTTCTCTATTTCTCCCTAAAACTAGTGTCTGTATAGGTCACCTACTCTCTCGTTTTATTTAGCATATTAGTCTTTTTATCAACCGTCTTGGAAATAGCAACAATCACTATTTTTAGATAACTCATTAATTGTTTTGCATGACTCGAAACTGATTTCCATTATTAACTTTGCTCCCCCTTATAAGTAGTATCTACCTTTTCTCTATTTATATCATCCTTCCTCAAACCCTTCTTTATTTCCTACTTTTCTTCATCATATCATTCTTACCCTAGTTGTTTCACCATGTTTCTCAAAACCTTTTGTGGAAACAAAGACATTCTAGAAGTTATCACAGAAAAACGTCCAAATCTCCATGTCCTCAGAGAAGCTGGTTTCAACCTAACCATAAGTATGCGCATACAAGGATAGTCTAAATACTATACCATTTTACATGGACCCATTTATCCAAACCTTGTGAAGGAATTTTGGAAGTTTGCACGGGTTGGTGATGATGGAAACTCTGTTCTGTCCTTTATTTTTGGAGTTCCCTTCATTGTCACACCCACCTCCATTGCTGGAGCTATAGGATGTATTCAACTTGGTACCACTGTGGAAGAATTCCATCTTAACTACACCTTCATTTAAAAACTCTCTGAAATCCATGACACCTCTCTTCCAAATTTTGTAGCAAATGATCCTGAAGGACTCCAACTCATTGGTAAATCCTGGTTTCAACTTCTGCTGTCCAATTTCTGACCAAGGGGAGTAGACAAAAATGTTTTGTCGCGTGATGACAGACTCTTTATCTACTTTCTGATGAACAATGTTCGGATTAATCTACCTTAAACGTTTTTCAATCATCTGAAGGCCATGGTTGATGCCTCCAGAAGTCAGCACAAATCTTATATTCCTTATGGAAGGATTTTGTCTGAACTATTCTTTAAAGCTGAGATTGTTAGGTTAGTCAAAAGGCTTGGACCAGAAAATGCAGGTGAGGAAGTGAGATGTGAAAGGGTTGATAAGCTGATGGATTTCTGATGTGTCGGGTTGTAGTGGTTGTTTTCAGGACATTTGAATCTATGTGCTGCTTGTGGGTGTTTTGGATATGGTAGTTTCTGAAATATGGTATTGAGTGGTTGGTTATGTTTAGCACAAAGTCCTCCTTAGTTTCTAATGCTCCTCTGGTCTTGTAATTTCCTCTGATTAAGTTAGTCTAGTTGTCTTTAGTGGTTTCTTGCTGATTCCTTACTTTGTCTAGTTTGTACTCTTTCAAATGAATGAATGAAGTATTTTTTATCTAATATTAATGAAATTTTCTTCTTCATATTACTTTGTCAATTTCGTTTCTACACCTTTTTTATTTCTAACAAAGGGGGAGAAAGTGATATATGATTTTGATATCGAATCTAAAGAATCTGATCCCAAATTTAATTGAATACGTTGAATATGTTTTACTTCTAACCATATATTTAAGAATTGATCAGGAACTTCGCAAAAGTTCACTGTATGTTAGAACAAGTTATCAGAAGACAGAAGTCAAGACATATCAAAAGCTATGATATATCAGAATACATAAGCTGTATTTGATAAGATATCAGAAGACATGTACAAGAAAGAAGAATACCAAACAAGCTTGATCTGATAATATATCTAGTGTTGATCACTAAGTTATCAGAAACAAGAGATGCCCATGAATTTCGTTCTGATACCCAAAACTTGTCAGAAGTTGTTACCTTTCTGAAAGGATGATTCAATTGGTATCTAAAATTCAATGGTATCCAAACCTCACATGGTATCTAAACTCCAGCGTTGAAAGAATGTGTGAAGTCAAGCTTCTTCAACATCATGTTTTGATGAAGACAACTACTATGTGCATTTACCAAATGATGAGAAAAAGCATCATGAAGCAATATGGCTATGGATCAAGATTGCAACATTATGAAGACTTGCATTGATCTTTATTTATTGAGGTATAAGCATGCAATATATATTGATAAAATAGTGCTCAAAATAATCTCCAAAATTCACTTGCATACATGGTTCATTTGGTTGAAAATATATCACTATTTCTAGCTTTAAAAAACAAAATATTTTTTATCATACATTTGAAAATTTATTTTTCATATTTGAACCATGTTAAATCACTTTCAAATATAATCTATTGACTTGAATAAATCAATAGATGTTGCATAAGGTTGGTTCAAAAATTTAGACAAACTTTCATTTTTTCAATTTTTTCAAACATTCAGTTTTTGGTAAATTATAGCGTTTTGACCTGCCGTAACAACACTAAAAACCGCCCTAATTTACAACGGACTGAAATAGTATTTTAATTTTGAAATTCAAAAATCGTTAACTCCTTTTCATGCATCTTTTCATGAAACCATTTCTTTTTAACTTGACAATTATTCATGATATTTTTGCATAACTTTACCATGTTTCATAGAGGTGTTATACACTTATAAATACATGAAATTTCAAATTAAATTCAACCTCTTCCATTGCAATTTAACATCATTATAATCATTCAATTTTCAAAACAAGTGTTTGTTTTCTTGAACTTTCACAAGGAATTTTTCTGCATGTATTTTCATATCAATCCAGAAAAATTCATACCATATTTACAAACACTTGAGCACTATATTCTATCATTATAAGTTGCTTGTTTGGAAGGGAAGGTCAATTATATTGATACATCACTCAAAGTGATAATTGTTCTACAAATTTCATTATTATTAAAAACCCTTGTTATATTCATATCTTATTTTCCAGGATTGTTGGAATTAAGATTACTTGGTTTTGTATTCCTTGTTGTCTAGGATTATTGGAAGCAAGAGGTTGAAAGTGAGGGGATTATTTTCATTTCAACTTGGTTGGTCCAAGATGATTGTTCTTGGTGGTTTTATTGGTTAGAGTCTTGTATAGAAAGACTAGGTTGTCTTGTATAGAGATCTAACAATATTAAAATCTCTTTCATGTTGAAAGGGGACTGGAGTACTCTCGGACTATGAGGGGAACCAGGATATATCACTGTGTTATTTAATTTCCGCACTTTACCACATTTCATCACTTAGTAACTTTAGGAAAGTAATAATCAAAACCGTCGAAAAACCGAGAAAAATTTCTATACACCTAATTCACCCCCCTCTTAGGTGCATTACTAACTTACAATTGGCATCAGAGCAGGTTATAGGTAACCTGTTCATTTAAGATCCAGTATGGCTTCCACAAGTGCAAATCCGGTTTGAAAAGATGGCAGTAGTAGCAACAAGCCCCCTCTATTTTCTGGAGAATATTTTGACTTTTGGAAAATCAGAATGAGAGCACACTTAGAAGCACAAGGAGATGGAATATGGGAAACTGTTGAGAATGGTCCATATCAACCAATGAATGTAGTAAACAATGTTGTAACTCCAAAGATTAAAAGTTCTTATACCGACGATGATAAAAAGAAAGTGCTCGATGAAAAGAAAGACATTAATATATTACAAAGTACATTAAGTATGGATGAATTCTTCCGCATTTCACAATGTAAATCTGTGAAAGAAATTTGGGACACTTTGGTGGAAACTCATGAAGGAACCGTTGAAGTTTATACGATCTATATTGAACACATTAAGTCAAGAATATGAGATGTTCAGAATGCAGCCCCGAGAATCAATCCTCAACTTGCAAAAAAGATTTGTGCACTTGAAAAATCATTTGAATGCACTCGGTAAGACTTTTACTAACGATGAATTAAATCTTAAAGTGCTTAGATCTTTAAATAGGGAATGGCAACCAAAGGTGACGGCGATATCAGAAAAGAAAAGTCTTTCTAACATGACATCCACTTCCTTGTTCGAAAAACTTCACGAGCATGAATTAGAACTTGAAAGATTGGAGAAGCATGAAATACAAGTAAAAGATTCAAAAGACGTTGCCTTAAAGACAAAAGTAAAAAATTATGACAACAATCAAGAGGATGAGTCCAATAGTGATGAAAATGATGATCTTATCAAGAAGTTTGAAAAGTTTATAAGAAAAGAAAGAAAAAGGGAGACCATTAAAGGCGAAGCACCAACAAGGAAGATTAAATGCTTTGAATGTGGAGAAAGAGGACATGTTAAAAATGAATGCCCTACACTTCAAAAGAAGAATAAATTCAAGAGAAAGAATCACAAAAAGGAACAGAAAACGTATGTAGCATGGAATGACAATGAAAAAAGTTCATCTTCAGATGAAGAACATGTAAATCTTGCATTGATAGCAACACACCATTCCGATGAAGAAGAAGAAGAGGTTAGTAATGAAATATCTTCTTGTGATAATGATGCTTTAGGTGCTATTGAAGAACTCTTAAATGAATGCAAAGTATTGTATAAAACAATATCTTCACAAAAGAAACAAATTACAACTTTAGAAGAAAAAGTTGATATTAGGGACAAAGAAGCAAAAGATGAGAAACAAAAGAAAATTAGTGAAGAAAAACAAGAGTTGGTATGTAAAAATTGTGATTCACTTTCTTTCCAAATTGTTCAATTAAAAATAGTCCTTGAAAGGTATGAAAAGGGACAAGTTGGATTGAAAAATGTTCTTAGCCAACAAAGGTATTCTAATAATAAAAGTGGGCTTGGTTATTCAAAATTTTCTAAACCAAGTTCCAACAAAACTATCTTTGTTAAAGCTAGTGATCAATTATCCAAAGAGAAAGTGAACAAACCAAAGGTTGTTCATCATTATCTTAAAAGGAAAATATTTGTTAAAAAGAAATCTTATACTCCTAGATATAGAAGTAATTTTGTTTCTACATGTTTTTTATTGTGGTCTAAGTGGCCATACACCTAATGCTTGCTATGTTAGAAATGTTAGTGTGGCAAGTGGGCATCATGTGTGGGTTAAGAAGGGAACTAACTATGATGGACCCAAAGCACATTGGGTACCAAATCAAACTTAATTTGTTTCGTAGGTTTGCTTGAGGATCACTTTAAATCTATGATGTTTTGATAAGTGGTGGCTCTAAGCATTTGATGGGAAAAATAAACAAACTTTCAAGTCTAGTTCAAAAGTCCAAGGGATATTTCACATATGGGGAATACCTTAAAGGAAGAATTCTTGGCATTGACAAAGTTGAAGTACTAACTTTCACATCCATTAAAGATATACTTTATGTTAAAAGAATAAAGCATAATCTTCTAAGTACAAGTAAACTTTGTGACAAAGGCTTCAACATCATGTTCACAAAAGATGAATGTTTGATGAAGTCACTCTTGAGGTGAAACTAATTGGTATAAATTGTTTTTACTTTCATTAAATTCTTTATGTATTGTAAAACTTTTCCCATCCTTTTTGCTAATGACAAAGGGGGAGAAGATAAATATATGTGTCTGTGTATGCTTGTCTCTAACAATTATAGCCCAAAAGATGTAAATTCTCTATGAATCAAGGGAGAGCTTTGATCAAGGGGGAGTTATCAAAGATAGGGGAGCATTCACATAAGAAATTCTCATTCATTCTAAAAGATTCAAGCATCTCAATTTTCAATGGTTGTCATCAACAAAAAGGGGGAGAATGTGAAGTCAAGCTTCTTCAACATCATGTTTTGATGAAGACAACTACTATGTGCATTTATCAAATGATAAGAAAAAGCATCATGAAGCAATATGGCTATGGATCAAGATTGCAACATTATGAAGACTTGCATTGATCTTTATTTATTGAGGTATAAGCATGCAATATATATTGATAAAATAATGCTCAAAATAATGTCCAAAATTTACTTGCATACATGGTTCATTTGGTTGAAAATATATCACTATTTCTAGCTTAAAAAAACAAAATATTTTTTATCATACATTTGAAAAATTATTTTTCATATTTGAACCATGTTAAATCACTTTCAAAAATAATCTATTGACTTGAATAAATCAATAGATGTTGCATAAGGTTGGTTCAAAATTTTAGACAAATTTTCATTTTTTCAATTTTTTCAAACATTCAGTTTTTGGTAAATTAAGGCGTTTTGACCTGCCTTAACAGCACTAAAAACCGCCCTAATTTACAACGGACTGAAGCAGTATTTTAATTTTGAAATTCAAAAATCGTTAACTCCTTTTCATGCATCTTTTCATGAAACCATTTCTTTTTAACTTGACAATTGTTCATGATATTTTTACATAACTTTACCATGTTTCATAGAGGTGTTATACACTTTTAAATACATGAAATTTCAAATTAAATTCAACCTCTTCCATTGCAATTTAACATCATTATAATCATTCAATTTTCAAAACAAGTGTTTGTGTTCTTGAACTTTCACAAGGAATTTTTGCGCATGTATTTTCATATCAATCCAGAAAAATTCATACCATATTTACAAACACTTGAGCACTATATTCTATCATTATAAGTTGCTTGTTTGGAAGGGAAGATCAATTATATTGATACATCACTCAAAGTGATAATTGTTATACAAATTTCATTATTCTTAAAAACTCTTGTTATATTCATATCTTATTTTCCAGGATTGTTGGAATTAAGATTACTTGGTTTTGTATTCCTTGTTGTCCAGGATTGTTGGAAGCAAGAGGTTGAAAGTGAGAGGATTGTTCGCATTTCAACTTGGTTGATCCAAGAGGATTGTTCTTGGTGGTTTTATTGGTTAGAGTCTTGTATAGAAAGACTAGGTTGTCTTGTCTAGAGATCTAACAATATTAAAATCTCTTTCATGTTGAAAGGGGACTGGAGTACTCTCGGACTGTGAGGGGAACCAGGATATATCATGGTGTCATTTACTTTTTGCACTTTACCGCATTTCATCACTTAGTAACTTTAGGAAAGTAATAATCAAAACTGAGAAAAATTTCTATACACCTAATTCACCCCCCCCCCCCCCCCTTAGGTGCATTCCTAACTTACAGAATGTGAATTCTTTGGTGATAAAATCAAGTCAAGGTCATAAAAGAAAATATTTGGTTTCTGAACCATAAAATGACTTAAGGATATGTGCACCTGTTGATGATCTGTGCTAAGATATTGAAGATTTGGTTTTGATACATGATGTGTGGCACCTAAGAAAGTATCTACCAGCTTTTGATATATAATGCAAGACATCAAGTATGATGAGACAAATCAGGTTCTGATAGTAAGCTTGGCTGTGAGATGAAGACCAGCCTGTTCTAGTCAGATTCTGATGAGACGTCACTGAGAAGTAATCATTCTCTTTTGGACATGATTCTACTTCAAAATCATTTTATGAGTCTTGGGACCAGGGGGAGACTCTGAACAAGCATAAATGAATTTTGAGAGTAACAAAATCAGGGGGAGCATGTTAAGCTTATCTCTGACTCTGTGGATTTATCTAAGAGAACAATTTTGTATGATATGGTTTCTGTCTAGTGTGTGGTTGTTGTAAATATGATTCTGACTCTGATAAGAAGGCCTGTGACGTCATCAGACTCCATTATCAACACTCTGGAAGAAAACATATGTGTGTGTACAAGTTAAAGCCCAGATTTATGAATGTTTCTAAAACAACGGTTCTAATGAACGTTAGTTCTGAACATTCTAATTAAGACTTTATGAGAAAGGTCTACAAGACTTTCTAATAAGATGTTCTTCTAATGTTAGAAGTTTTGAAGATTCTGAAGACGTGGTTCAGGTGAACAATGTTCTAAAGATTCTAAAGACACAATTTGTGACGATCAAGTTCTGAAGAGTTTCTGAAGACAAGATTTTGATTGAACGAAGTGCTCAAGACTTTGAAGACAAAGAATGTGCTTAATGAAATCTGAAGACTCTGAAGATAAGGTTCTGAAGGATGAGGTTCTAAAGACTCTAAAGATTATTCTTCTAAAAGAACGAGTGCTGAATATTCTCAATATAGTTTCTGCTGAACAAAGATCTTGGAATTCTGACGACTGAGTTTCTGAAGACTACACAAAGAATGACTATTCTACAACATACTTCATCAAGTCAATATCTGAAGCCTCTGAAGATGCTAGAAGACTGAAGACCAGAATGGTTTTAAGCTGAATATAATAGTATTAAAACTTTGTATCCTCTACCTCAAGAAGGTGGCGCAGGAGCAGCTTTTTGTACAGTGATGTTGACCATTCCTTCATGTGAACGTGGAGATATTGCTGTTGGAATATGTTTCCTAGAATACCCCTCAACGAATATATTCTCTCCTACTCTATAAATTGAAGACTTGGAAGCTTGAAGAAATGTTGCTCATGGCTAGAAACTCATAGATTATTGCTGAAGTAGCCATTGATCACAAGAGAGAAAGATAAAAGATTATTGATTGTTATTCATACAAAGGATTATCACTCAACACAGCAAACAAATCAACATGTAGCAAGAAAAGATGAAGCTGTTACTACAAGTGTGTACAAACGATGATTAAGCTAATACCATATGAAACTACTCAAGCGAGACATTATAAGTGAAGCATAGTAGCTTAGTTGAACTTGATGGTTGAATTGGAAAAGCATTATATGCTCAAGAAAGAAGTACAAGATGCTGCAAGCTGAAGCTTAAACGAAGAATGCTCAATGAAGAAGAAGCTGAAGCAGAATGATGAAGAACTCACAAAGATGCAACATGCTAAAGCCATGTGAAACTCATCAAGTGAAACATCAATAAGTGAAGCATAGTAACTTAGTTGATCTTGATAGTTAAGCTGGAAGAAGCATTAACTACTCAGAAAGAAGTATAGAAGCTTAAAGCTAATGATAAGAAGCCGCAATGCTCATAAGAAAGCTTTTAAGCAAATACAAAACTAGCGAGCTTTATAATATCTTAGAGATTTATTTTTAGATAGTTTCTGTATTAGAAAGCAAGGAGTTGTTGCTCTCAACTTGCTATATACTTCATTTGTGTAATCAGCTTATACGAAACATATACAGTGCATGCAAAAATCCTTGAAAAAGGTAATGCTCCTTGAGCGGTCGAATGATGACCAGAATGCTCGAGAGGGCCATGTCTTGGTTTAGAGGCTTGGACGTTGTTCCTTGAGCGGTCGAGTAAAGACCAAAAAGCTTGAGATGACTACGCGCATTTCTAACAACTTAATGAATGATTCCTTGAGAGGCGAATGAATGCCAGGATTCTAAAGAAGGAAATGGAGGGTTTCCATTGTGGTTGTAATCATGTTGATGATTAGTGGATTAAGTCCTTGCGATAAGGCAAAATCACCTTGAGGGGTGGACTGGAGTAACTTTGTTAACAGTGAACCAGGATAAAACAACTGTGTTCATTTATTTTATTTACTTGTTAATGCATTTGATTTAAATTCCGCAAATGGGGATGAAATGTGAAACCCAATTCAAACCCCCGTTTCTTGTGTTTCTCAACCTTCAATTGGTATCAGAGCTCCGGTTATGTTATTGATGTTTATCAAACACTTAACCGTGTCAGAAAAAGATCCAGATGAGCTTTGAGAAACGCTCTGGGTATACTCCACCATCTACAGTTTCAATCTCATACATGATGAAAAGATTGAGTACTGAAATGACAAACCAGAAAGGTTCATTATGGATTATGTCACTGATTCTTAGAGCTGGTTGCTATTGTCAATATAATCCTCTTACGATGCTTGCAAGAAGATTGAAAGCAAGGTAAAGAATCAGCTGGAAAAAGGATTATAGACTAATCAGATAATTTGAAGAATCCGATGAATGCTATTCTTAGAATACGCTAGTTGAGAACTATGTATCTTCTCAAGGCGATGCCTAGACAAGGCTTAAGAAGAATGATCTTAGAAGGATCAACAAGAATCATCAGAAAGCAAGAAATCTTGTTTACTGCGAGTTATTATTTCTGAGTATGGGATGTTTTCAACAATCAGATTCAGTCTACCATTGACTTTCTCAGGATTACTCATTAAGAACTCTTTCATGTGAAGAAGAGAAAATGCTTGAGTCATGATATTGGGACATGAACACTTCAAGGTGAAGTATGGTGAAGATGTTAGAAATCTTGTTATTAAGATTTTAAATTATGACTGCAACATTTAAGATTCTGAATGATGATTTCTTTGTTAGGATTCTTGAAGAAGTACTTTAAGTCTCAATGATGGATGAAATTTTCCGACACGTTAAATGGACCAACATGCCCAACTATGGTAAAAGATTTCTGGGTTATAGCAGAAGTGTATGATGAGTTCTCTGCTCAGAATGAAGAAAAAATTGCTATAGAAAATGATAGAAGTTTAAAAGGAAAATCAAGAGCTGAAAAAGGTCTAAAAGAATTCAACTATGTTGAAATTAGATATGTTGTAATGGGTATAGAGGTTTCGATCACTCAGGAAATAATGCTCAGTTAATTGGAGCTAAGAATAATGGTATGGTGATTCTCAACTCAAAGGATGGAGGAATTTTGTTGAATGCCAAAAATTCCTTATTTTAATCCATGATTCTTGGCATTTTTCAACTCATTTCTCAAGTTTCAATTGAATTATTCCATGTTCTTATGTGATTCTTCAAGATAATTTATTTTAACTTTGGATGCCTTGATATGTATGTTATTGTGTAGGAAATAGGTTGGACTATCAAAGAACAAGGCACAATTTGAATGGACAAGGAAGCCAAAGAATTTATGGAGAATCCATCAGGCTCGCAATGCGAGTAAGTAGCGAACAATAGGCATGCTCGTAGTGCAAGCTCAAGGCAAAGCCAAAGCCAACCAAAAAATTTGGATGGCAGTAGCTAAGCCCCTTATTGGTGGAAGTACGAGGTCTGAGTGAAGAAGTTTACAGTGCGAAGTCAAGAAAACCTCAGGGGCAGTTCAACTGCTCAGAGGCACTTCAAGTGCCTATTAGAGAAGTTCGCAGTGCAAACATGGAGCACTTTTTGCTCAGGGGCAGTTCAACTGTTTAGATATTTTTGTAGTATTTAGCACTTTTTAGGGATCATAACCCCATAACTTCATTTTTCATAGATAGTAACATTGGCTTGGGAGAAAAAACCATAAGTTCATCATTTCTTCACCAAAGAGTGATATTTTGCAAATAGAAGCTTGATTTGCATCCTAGATTGATTCTTCATCTTGGATGCTCATTAATCTTCTTTCTTTTCTGTGAATCAAGCTACCATGACAATGGGTAGCTAAATCCTTTGTATCAAAGGTAGAGGTAGTCTATCTTAGCTTGTATGTATTTCTTTTGATCTATTTGTATGTGAACAAGTGGATGACTAATATATGTTGAATCTTTTTGTTCTTAAAGATCCATTTATGATTTGTATCACTCTAGACATAGATTTTACAAACCTTGATCTAAAATATTCATCTATCAACAAACAAACTCTAGACATATATTTGTGAGTTGATATTTTCTTTCTGTTGTTCTTAAAGATTATTGTATTTGTTGCTAGGATGAGACATCATCTAATAACAAATACAATAATATTCATGACACCGCTCTAGACATAGACGGTATTAAGAGGATACATGATTGTATTAATCAGAAACGAAGTCACATGCATGATTAATCGAACATATACAAGTTAGGTTGATGAAATCTATCTTTGATATATCTTGTTAAATAAACATCTTTTATAATATAATATTTGCTACAAAAATTGTGACAAAATTATGATCCAAAACAAAAAAAACTTTGAAAAACATCATAAACTGTAGAACGGCAAGTGATATCACTAACAATCCATGTGTAGATGGTTTTCAAAACCCCCTAGTATACTCCATTAAACAAAAACGGCGTCGTTGTCGGGGATTGTTTGGTTGATATTGCAAGCATTGCAATACTTTATCTTGGTTTAAGATTTGTATTGTTATCTTTCACCCCTATTTATATTCCTTGTGCTTGTTAATTTTTTTGTTAGTGTTTCAGAAATCTGTATATGCGAGGAAGTGTGCCCGCATACCAACTTCTATTTGATCCTGATATTGATAAAACTACGCGGAAACTTAATAGTAAAACCTGAAGACGAAGGCTACTAGCTAAAGAAAGACAGGAGTGTGAAGGAACTTCTGTAAGTAATCCACCAACCACACCCATTATTACGCCAATCATGGAAGAAGTACCACCACCACCACCTCCCAATGGTCCATGCACTAATAGTCCAAGACACAACGCTCAGTTTGCTCGCAATGCAAACAACGAAAGGCACGTAGAGATGAAGACGGGAATTCTTTAACTTTTATATTCAAATCCCTTTACAAGGCTAGACCATGAAGACCCATTCACTAATCTCACTAAATTCTATGAAATTGCAGGAGCAACTGGAGCACCGGAGTCAGAAGAAGAATCATTGTTCAAGAGACAATTCCCACATTCATTGATAAGGAAAGCTAAGGAATGGTATCTTGATTAATCATCTCTTGTGATGACAGATTGGAATTTTTTAGAGGAGAAGTTTCTTGAAAGATTCTTTCGTCACAATAGATTTATGGAGGCTAAGACGGTGATTTCCGTATTTGCTCAAGGTGGAAGTGAATCTCTCAATGAAGCTTGGGAGAGGTTCAAATCAATGCTGCAGAAATGTAAAGGCCACAGATTTGATGATTTAACACAAGTGCATATATTTTGGAATGGACTCCAACTAGTTCACAAAACTCTCTTAGATGCTACCGCGGGTGGATCTTTAATGTCAAAGAGTGCGGAGGACGCAGTTCCTATCATTGATAAGATGACACTCAATGACCATCAAGGTCATGATAATTGTGGTGCAATTCAAATGAAGTCAGGAGTACTTGAATTGGGTAATAATAATGCTATTCTTGAGCAAAACAAATTGCTTTCACAATAAGTAGAGTTGTTGACACAACAAATGTCAATACTTCCACAACAAATCAAGGAGATGCATGAAGTTCCCAACAAGGCTCAACAAACTGCAAGTTGTGAATTATGCAAAGGAGACCATCCTATCGGGTATTGTCATTCGGTTGTAGAGGAAGCAAATTATATGGGGAACCAAAATCAAACTCAAGGCTATCAATCGAGACAACCTCCGTTTCAACAAGGCCACCAAGGTTACCAACCACGAGGTAATAAACAAGGTTATCAACAAGGATGGAGGCAAGATGCTGACACTTTAAATAGTCAAAACCAATACCAAAACTATACTCAACCTCCACAAGCTCAAAGTGGAAATTCAAAATTTGAAGACACATTCACTCAATTTATGCAAATGTTGATTTCCAACCAAAAGAACACTGATGCTTCTATTAGGAATCTTGAGACTCAAATTGGGAAATTGTCTAAGAAATTAGCCGAACAACCCAATGGGCCTTTTTCGGCTAAAACTCAAGTGAATCCTAAAGAGCATTGCAAAGCTATTTTGGCTAGAAGTGGTAGGGAGATTGATATGGGCATTGGTGAGAAAGTTGTGGAAGAGGAGGTTGTAGTTGAAAAGAAAAATGAAATTGTTGAAGAAGTTGAAAAAAAAAAGTGGAGGATGATTTATTTGAAAAAAATGTGGAGGAAGTTTTAGTTGAAGAAGTTGAAAAGAAAATAAGAGAAGAGATATATAAGACAAGCAAAGTGAAGGAGCGTGTAAGTGACATTCCAATGAAAAATTTACCATATCTGCATGCTCCTACCAAAAAAAAAAAAAGATAATGAGAGGCATTATGCTAGGTTCTTGGATATTTTTAGTTGTTTGCAAATAAACATTCCATTTTCCAAAGTTCTTGAACAAATTCCCAAGTATGCCAAATTCATAAAAGACATACTAAAATAGAAGAAAATATTTACTGACAAAGAAACCATTCCTCTCAATGCAAATTGTAGCGCTATCATCCAAAGTGTTCTTCCGCGGAAAGAAGGTGACCCGAGAAGAGTGACTCTACCTATAACTATAGGTAATGAATTCAATCGTAAAGCTTTGGTTTAAATGGGTGCTAGAATAAACTTGATTCCATTGTCCGTTGTAAAAAGACTTGAAAACATGGAAATAAAACCAACGAACATGACTTTGCAATTGGCAGATAAGTCAAAAACTCGTCCTTATGGTGTTGTGGAAGCTGTGCTATTAAAGGTTGATAAGTTCTTATTTTTGGTTGATTTTGTTGTCATGGATATGGAGGAGGATGAGGATACACCTATAATTCTTAGTTGACCCTTTATGAAAATCGCAAAGATGATGAGGTGTGTTTCACACTCTTTAAAGGTGTGGTGTATTCCAATCAAGTGGAAGATGGTTATCACATGGAAAAGAATGATGAAGATGCAAGGATTGTAAATATGAAAAAGAAGGATGAAGAGGCTAAGGAGGTAATGATGAGAAATTGTTGGGATTTTTTCATTTTTGAAAAAAAAACTGGAAGAAACAATGGTCATGACAATGTTTAAAGACCTTCGTGTGTGGAGAGTTTGATCCGGTTGCTAAAAGCTTCTTTGTGCGTTTCGTGGTTTCATCTTCGAACCATCGAGCTCAAACGACGTTAAACATAGCGCTAGTTGGGAGACACCTCAACATTGTAAGTATTCTTTCATATTTATTGAAAATTTTGTTGATTTTGTAATGTAAGAAGTCTTGTGGAGGAACATGAGTAGAAAACATGATTTTTTTTAATTCTGTCACATTCTCCTTGTGTTCGCAGTGCAAAGCTGGGACGAATGTTCGTTTGGAGTTCGCAGTGCGAACTAAGCGAATCTAGACAGAATTACACTTTTGTCTTCCACATCACTTATAGTTTGTTTTTAAATTGCAGCTGCATTACATCTTTCGTTGTTGACCAGAGGGCAGGCCTTTTTGAAAAAGAGGGGGCGGGTGCAGTTGCTATGTTATTTTATGGTTTTAATTTTTTTATGCTTCCTCCTTGATGTTGAATGTTGAGAACTTCTAGATTGGTTGCTCTTTTGAAAAAAGTATCCAATGATGATTCTTCCAAGATTGGATGGTGATGATAAGATTTTTAATATGATGAATGCATGCAAGGTACAAGGTTACCGCTTTTTATAATTGTAGAATGATTAAGAGTTTTGTGCTTTGTACAAATTTGTACTCTTGTTTCATTTTACAACTTATTTGAACGCTTGAGTCACTTAGGTCCAAAAGCCACAAATTTTGAGAAACCTCCATTGTTTACTAAATGCTTGGATAACTGATAACTTTGTTTAATTCGTTCGATTCATGCTTAATCTTTGATTATTGTGATTTTGTGAAAGCATTAGAAAGGATCATGGCATTTGTTTATATTGAGCACAACCATATCCAAAAGTATCTTACCCATGAGTGGTGAGAATTAGTTAACCCCTTTGAGCCAAATAGATTAGATCCCATTTTAGTGACGAACTTGGTTTATGTACATAATTTGAAAGTTTAGTTCATCATTGAATTTTGTGGGATTCTAAAAACATTTCTTGAAACCTTTGAACTTGGTTCTAAATTGATTTCCTTGCGATAAAAAGCATGGAGCATTCACTTAAGGTTTGATGGTATTCAAGTTGGGGAGAGTGAAAGAAAAGTGGTAGGTTGCTCAAAATTTTGAAAAAAATTTCAAACAAGCAAAGACAAGAAAAATTGTGAATATGATTGTGTAAAAGAAAAGTAAAAGAATGCTTGTTTGAAAGAAAAAAAATCTAGAGAATGCAAATAATTATGCAAAAGGAAGTTTGAGAAGGTGAGCAATTGAGAAAAGGGATTGGTGAATGGAGTTGTAATGTGTAAATAACTTGTATAATGAATGTATCTTTTGCATTGGCAATTTCGATTCAATGGCCTTTATAAATGACCCTTTGTTGTGAACCTAGCCAAACTACAACTTTAAAATCCCTTAGTGATCTTTTTCTTACATAATTTATGATTTGATTAATTGATTAATGTATGAATTAAATTGTGTTAACATTGTTGTTCCGTTGAGTGTAATTGTCCCGCTGTTGAAAACGCCCAATTTCCTTCATCCATTTATTGAAAAGGAGTGTTAGAGTGATTCAAGCATGAGAGTTTAGTTGTTTTGTGAAACATTTCAGGATATTTGTTTAAGAACTAAATTCTTTATCATTGTTGATTCTAGGAAGTTGTGATCATTGCTTGTATGCATTCTTATGTTGAATTTGAACCATAAATCTTTTCTTGGTTGAAACTATGCTTGAGCAAATTCTCTTGTTTTCATGAGGGGCGTACTTTGCTTGAGGACAAGCAAAAATCTAGATGGGGAGAGTTTGTTAAATGCCAAAAATTTCGTATTTTGATCCATGATTCTAGGCATTTTTCAACTTATTTCTCAAGTTTCAATTGACTTATTCCATGTTCTTATGTGATTCTTCAAGATAATTGATTTTACTTATGGATGCCTTGATATGTGTGATATTGTGTAGGAAATAGGTTGGATTATCAAAGAATAAGGCACAATTGAATGAACAAGGAAGCCAAAGAATTTATGGAGAATCTAGCAGGTTCGCAATGCGAGTAAGTAGCGAACAGCAGCTGAGCTCGCAGTGTGAGCTCAAGGCAAAGCTAAAGAGAACTAGAACATTTGGATGGCAGTAGCTAAACCCCTCAGTGGTGGCAGTGCGAGGTCTGAGCGAAGAAGTTCACAGTGCGAACAAGAGCTTCACAATGCGAAGTCAAGAAAACGTCAGGGGCGATTTAACTGTTCAGAGGCACTTTAAGTGTCTATAAGTGAAGTTCGCAGTGCAAACAGGGAGCTCGCAGTGGAGAAGGACATATTATGTTTAGATATTTTTGTACTATTAAGAACTTTTTGGGGATCATAACCCCATAACTTTATTTTTCATAGATAGTAACATTGGCTTGGGAGAAAAAACCCTAAGTTCATCATTTCTTCATCAAGGATTGATATTTTTCAAATAGAAGCTAGATTTGCATCCTAGATCGATTCTTCATCTTGGATGCTCATTCATCTTTTTTCTTTTCTTGTGAATCAAGCTATCAGGACAAGGGTAGTTATATCCTTTGTATCAAAGGTATAGGTAGTCTATATTAGCTTGTATGTATTTCTTTTGATCTATTTGTATGTGAACAAGTGGCGCGATTAATATATGTTGAATGTTTTTGTTCTTAAAGATCCATTTATGATTTGTATCACTCTAGACATAGATTTTACAAAACTTGATCTAAAATATTCATCTATCAACAAACAAACTCTAGACATATATTTGTGAGTTGATATTTACTTTGTGTTGTTCTTAAAGATTATTGTATTTGTTGCTAGCATGAGACATCATCTAATGACAGATACAGTAATATTCATGACACCGCTCTAGACATAGACGGTATTGAGTGGATACATGATTGTATTAATTGGAAACAAATTTACATGCTTGATTAATTGAATATATACAAGTTAGGTTGATGAAATCTATCTTTGATATATCTTGTTAAACAAACATCTTTTAGAATTTAATCTTTAATAAAAAAATCGGGACAAACTTATGATCCAAAACAAAACAAAGTTTGATAACCCTACTTAAAACATCATAAACTACAGAACGACAAGGGATATCACTAACAATCCCTGTGGAAACGATTTTTAAAACCCCTAGTATACTACATTCAACAAGTTTACGCCAAGGATATTAAGAAATGTCTCTTACAAAAGAAAGATGATTTTGGTAAATTGAAGAATATGCATCTGGAACAAAAACTAATGTTCAAAATTCTCATTGGATGTTTGATCCCTCGTGTTGGTAGTTCTTATCAAATCTCTTGGGATCACAAGATGTTTCTCTGGCATCTTACAATTGATCAGAGGTTAAATCTTCCTGGTTACATTTTCCATCATTTATGTGAATCCATTAAAGACTCCTCCAAAAAGCTTAAAAGAACAAAACCTTATGCAAGGTTACTGTCCGAACTTTTCTATCAAGGCAAACTGATCAACTTGCTGATAGAATAAGGAGCCACTTAAGACTTAGATGATGCTTATGAAAGTGTGTTGTCTGCATCTGCTCTGGGTTACATGAAAGATAGATTGAAAAAGGACATCATAATGATTGAAAATCCCATTAGAATCAGAAGAGATAATAGAAGAAAGTTTCTGGACAACTTTCCTATGATAACAAAAGAGTATTCACTAGAAGTCATTAGAATGCTTATTGAAAAAGCTAAGAAGGAGTTTGGAGTGACCATTTATTAGGATAATCTCCCTATCAGGTATCGGAATGAGTATGACTCTAGGAGAAGAGGAAAAAGGATGATAGTCACTTATGATAATGATGAATGTGAGGGCAAGGTGTCTCTTACTTGAGCTTTATTTTAATGATGTCAAAATGTGTACTAGCTCATAGTTTGTAATTTGGATGGTATCATCTCATCATTGTCGGCATTCTTATTTCACAATGCATAATCATGAGTCCAAATATATAGGAGGAGTCTTGCATATCTCTTACATGTGTGTGATCATGGTATTAGTATGAGGCATGCATAAACTGTGCCTGAGTAGATGAAAACCTGTCGAAAAATCAATTTTTAGGTGTTTTTGAAGCTTGGGTCGACCTAAGCCGAGGTCGGGTCGACTCATGGAATGTTGACAATTTGTGAGTTTTGCTCGGGTTAGCGCACGGTGACCCTGCGGTCGACGCATGTTATTGTCATTTCTCATTCTGCATTTTCTTCAGCCATGCGTCGACGCATAACCCCTGTAGCGGTCGATGCATGGTCTTCCGACATACGCAGATTTGTCCACGAGTCAGCGTAGGCTGACCCTCATTAATCTATGGTCGACCGTTCACTGCATATAACTAATTTTTCTAAGTTCAAAATGCTGTTATGATTGGTTGTTGGTCCTTGCATCATATAAATACTTGTTTTTTTTTACATAAAAAACAAGAAAAAGTGAAAGATATACATTGAAACTTTTCTCTCATCACCTTCATCTTCATTCTTGCATCTTTTCAACAAATACACATAATCATTTTTGTTAATTCTTTGCATCATGAGGTGATAACATCCAAACATAGAATTGTTGCTTGTTTGGGGTGAGTGTTTCAGTGGTTTTTTTCTTGAATTAAACCTCTAGGTTTTTGCCCTCCAAGATCAATTGGATTTGGGGGTTTTTGGATCAAATCTCGTGTGCATTGAATTCAGTCGAGCGAAGGTGATCGAAGAACGGTGGTTTTTGTCGATCTAGTAGTGTTAACCGGAGGATTGTGCAACAAGGTTTGCAGATCGAATTGTGTGTGGATCTAAATTAGCCGAGTGAAGGTGATTGAAAACTGGTGTGTTCTTGCAATCTAGTAAAGGTAAACAGAGGTTCATCCAACAAATTCGAGGCACTTGATTCGACTCGAATCAAGGGAAGAAAAGACATAGTATCTGCATCAACGAAGTTTCTTGAGTGTTTGATAGCTAAGTTTTCTCTTGTAAAAACAATTTGCAAACAAGATTATAGATATCTTAATTCTAGATTTAGAATTGGGGGCAGACGTACCCGAAGCGAGGACGAAAGGGGAACTTCCTAAGCAAACCTGGTGTCGTTTCTCTTTCCCTATCTAATTTATTTTTCGAACTATTTACGCTTGTGATTGTTCAATTGATCGATAAAAATTATGGTATAGTTAGTGCAGAAAAATTAATTTGAAAACCATTGCATAATCATTTTGGATTGTGCTTAGTGAAAATTCTGCATCAACTATCATAGAAGGTTTAGCTAGGAGTGTTATGCACTCCAAGTGCTCGATAAATTGAAAGCTTACAAGGTGTTTGATATATTGTCAAGTCTGGTTTAATTGTTGACTGCTCATTGGAGATTGCACCATATTAAGTGCTTTTGGTAAATTGATTAATAGTTAAGTTGAGATTCTATTTTTTCTCTTTGATCCTTTTGTTCCATTTAGCTTACGTATATCCGATTCTTCTAGTAACTTGGTTTGTGTAGACGAGTTATCCTTGGCCGCTTTCGCAAAATAATTTTTAAAACAAATTTTAGCACCGAGTCGCATTTAAAAAGAAGTGATCTATTCAACCCCCCTTCTAGATCAATTGTCGTCGTTTAACAACTGGTATCAGGAGCACCGGTTAATCTAGTGCTTAAAGTATAACTTTTTAGAAAATGGCAAACGAACCGAAAAGGGCTTACAATAGAGCACCTGTTTTTAACGGTGAGAATTATAGTTACTGGAAGGATTGTATGCGTGTTCACATCAATTCTATTGATAGGAAGGTATGGAGAGTTATACAAAATGGTCCAATGGAAATAGCCATGACCGATGCGAATAACGTGGTAGTACCTAAGCCTGAAGCATAATGGAATGAAGAAGATGAGAAAAAGTACAACTACGATTGGAAGGCTAGAAATATTCTGATCTCCTCATTGGGAGTTAACGAGTATTATAGAGTTTGACATTGTACGAGTACTAAAGCTATGTGGGACGCATTACAAGTTGTCCACGAGGGAACTAACAATGTCAAGCTAGCTAGAATACATTGACTCAAGAGTTCAACATCTTTCACTTGAAGGAAGGGGAAACCATTGCCGACATGCAAAAGAGGTTCACTCATTTAATCAATAGACTTAACTCACTTGGTAGGCCAATTTCCAATGACGTTGCTACTAATAAAAGCTTGAGGTGTCTTACTAGGGATTAGCAACAGAAGGTGACCGCCATAAAAGAAGCCAACGACCTAATGACATTAGACATCACAACATTATTTGGGAAGCTCGAGGAACATGAGCAAATGCTCATTAGCTTAGACCAATTTGAGAAAAGAGAGAATAAGGAAAAGAACAAGACCAAAGAAGCGGAAAAGAAGTTGATAGCTCTAAAGACTACTAGTTTAAAGTCCTCTGCATATGAGCTAAGCGAGAGTGAATCTAGTGAGGACGAGGAAGAGGATTCGAATGAAGACATGGGATTATTTGTGAAGCGATACAATCGCTATATCAAGAAAAATGGTATTCAACATTCGGAGAAAAACCTCATAACTTTCGAAAACAATCAAGGTCTTCCAAGAATGAAGATAAAAAGAGAGGAAAAACTAAGGGGTCTTGCTATAACTGTGGAAAATTCGGTCACTATAAGCCGGATTGTCCATTGTTGAAGAAGGACAAAGGTAAGGACAAAAGTCGTCAAGGGAAGAAACAATCTAAACCTAGAAGAGCCTATATCGCTTAGGAAAGCGATAGTGAATCACCTAGTGATGAAAGTTCAAGTGACAAAGGAGAGTCCGTCAACCTTTGCCTTTCCACTCACCAAAAGAAAAAGAACAAAAAGGTAAGACACTCTAAGTACGATAACTCTAATTCAATGTCTTATTCTGAACTACAACATGCGTTTGATACTCTACACCATGAGGCTAAGGAAGCCTTTAAACGGCTAGCTTCAAATAAACAAATATTTTCTCATTTGAAGCAAAAGATATCCGATTCCGAAAAGAAATTAGAGACTCTCAAAAAGTCCATGGTGGAAGTAACAAAGGTAGATTTTGTGGAAGACAAAAGTAAGTGGTTAAATTTTGGTTGCGATACTTGTCATATTTGGCAAAAAGAGGTTAGAACTCTTAAGGCCAAGCTTGACAAGGCTCTAGAACAAAAAATGACTTTTCCTATTGATAAATCACATTTTAAGAAAAGCATGATTAATCCTTATAAAAAAAATATACTTATGTGATTAGAAATCAACCTAGCAAAAGTGATTCTCATGTTAACCTTACTTGCTTGTATTGTTGCAAAAGGGGTCATACAATTGCTAAGTGTCGCTTTAGGAGGTTTTTAGTTTCTAAAGGAGTTTATCAATGGTTTACCAAATGCAATCATGTTTTTACTCACAACCAAGGACCCAATAAGAATTGGGTACCTATTTCCCTTGATTGATTATGTAGGTACAACGTCTTGAGACCACGGAAAGAAGATGGGTTCTAGATAGTGGCTGCTCAAGACATATGACGGGAGACATATCTCTTTTCATCGAATTTGTGGCAAAGAAAAAGGGATTTGTTACCTACGGAGACAACAACAAGGGACAAATACTTGGCAAAGGTAGTGTAGGTAACCCCTCATCTACTACTATCTCAGACATGCTTCTTGTTGAGGGTCTTAAACATAACCTTTTATGCATTAGTCAATTATGTGACAAGGACTATAAAGTATATTTTTCAAAGGATTGTTGCATAATTGAAAATAGTCATAAAAAGGATGTGTTTAAAGGCTTGAGGGTCAATAACGTCTATATGATAGACTTGAATGAGGTATCGTTGAGTAGCGACAAGTGTCTAGTCACCATGAGTGAAGATTCATGGTTATGGCATAGACGGTTAGCGCATGTCAATTTTGATTTGCTTAATAAAATAGTTTCTAAAGACCTAGTAATCGGCTTACCCAAAATCAAATTCACAAAGGATCACTTATGTGATGCGTGTCAAATGGGGAAGTAAACAAGGATATCGTTTAAATCTAAAATCATTGTTTCAACTACGAGACCCCTTGAGCTCCTCCATATGGACCTCTTTGGACCATCTAGGATTAAGAGCCTAGGTGGTAACTATTATGGTTTTGTGATAGTCGATGACTTTTCTAGGTTTTGCTGGACTATTTTCTATGCAAGCAAGAGCGATACTTTTTCGGCTTTTGAAAATTTTTCCAAGTTATCCCAAAACAAATTGAACACAAACATTATATCAATTAGAAGTGATCATGGGGGCGAGTTTGAAAATCATATTTTTGAAGCATTTTGTGAAAGCCATGGGATTGATCATAATTTTTCCGCACCACGTACCCCTCAACAAAACGGGGTTGTGGAACGTAAAAACAGAATTTTGGAAGAATTAGGAAGGACTATGATCAATGAGAGTGGACTTCGAAAATACTTTTGGGACGACGCCATAAGTACGGCTTGTTACGTTTTGAATAGGGTGCTCATCCGTCCTATTCTAAACAAGACACCGTATGAGCTTTTAAAAGGGAGAAAGCCCAATGTATCTCACCTTCACGTTTTTGGTTGTAAGTGTTTCGTGTTGAATAATGGTTAAGAGACATTTTGTAAGTTTGATGCTAAGGCCGACGAAGGTATCTTTCTTGGATACTCTCAGTCTAGTAAGGAATATATGGTTTACAATAAGAGGTTACTTACTATTGAGGAGTCGGTACACGTTACTTTTGATGAGTCTTATCCGAAAAATGTCGAAAAAGGTAGTTTTTTTCATGGTGCAGGTGTATCTTCAGAAGACATACTCAAGGACACTAATAAAGGGATTGATCAACCTGAAGCAGTGCATGTTGAGAAGGAAAAATATCACCAACCCGTGAAGAGTGAGGAGGATCATCCGTCTAATAAAGATGACCTTCCTCCATCTTGGAAGACTTCCAAAGACCATCCCATTGGCAACATTCTCGGTGACATCTCAAAGGGAGTAACAACTCGTTCCAAGCTAAGTAACTTCTGTTATTACTCCGCTTTCGTTTCGCAAGTTGAGCCTAAAAACTCAAAAGAGGCCTTACTCGATGAACATTGGATTTTGTCAATGCAAAAGGAGTTGAATCAATTTAAAAGAAATGAGGTTTGGGACCTTTTCCCTCCTCCGCGAGGCTAATCGGCACCCGATGGGTGTTTAGGAACAAGCTCGACGAAAATGGAGTTATAACTAGAAATAAAGCAAGGGTATAACCAAGAGGAAGACATAGACTATGAGGAAACTTATTTGCCTGTTGCCCAACTTGAGGCTATACGCCTGTTGCTTGCCTACGCATGTGCGAAAAACTTCAAATAATTTCAAATGGATGTAAAAAGTGCATTCCTTAACGGCTATATTAATGAAGAGGTTTATGTTGCCCAACCTCCTGGATTTGAGTCCCATGAGTATACCGATCACGTTTACAAACTAAAACGTGCTTTGTACGGTCTCAAACAAGCCCCTAGGGCTTGGTATGAGTGTCTTAGCAAATTTCTACTTGATCAAGGGTACTCTAGAGGAAAGGTTGACACAACTCTTTTCATTAAACGTCAAGAAAACACCAAATTTTGGTACAAGTATATGTAGACGATATTATATTTAGTTCTACTAACATAAATATGGTCAAGGAGTTTCTAAGTTAATGCAGGGAGAGTTCGAGATGAACATGATGGGGGAGTTTAACTATTTCCTCGGATTGTAAATCAAGCAACTTGATGAAGGGACATTCGTGAGCCAGACGAAGTATTGTCTTGAGTTACTCAAGCGCTTCGACATGGCTAGCTCAAAGGCTATTGACACTCTGATGCCTACATTCATCAACTTGAGTCGAGATGAAAATGGTAAGGATGTAGATGTCAAGAGATATAGAGGTATGATTGGCTCTCTCCCCTATCTTACCACATCATGACCAGATATAATGTTTAGTGTCTGCGTGTGTGCTAGGTACCAATCGTGTTCTAAGGAGTCTCATTTAAAAGCTGTGAAGTACATACTTAGGTACCTATGCGATACTCCAAAGTATGGGATTTGGTACTCCAAAGGAAGTGATTGCTCTTTGGTTGGCTATTCCGATTCTGAATTTGTTGGGTGCAAATCAGATAGGAAAAGTACTACTGGTACTTGTCACTTTTTCTCGAATTCCTTAGTGAGTTGGCATAGCAAAAAGCAAGTTTCCGTTTATTTGTCAACAGCCGAGGCGGAATACGTTGCGGCTGGTAGTTGTTGTGCTCAAGTCTTGTGGCTTAAGCAACAATTACTCGACTACAATGTTTAACTTGAACGTATTCATATTTTGTGTGATAATACAAGTGTCATTAACCTAACCAAAAACCCGATACTAAATTCTCGCACAAAGCATATAGAAGTAAAACATCATTTCCTTAGGGATCATGTAGAGAAAGGTGATGTGGTATTTGAGCATGTTGATTCTAAGAATCAACTTGGGGATATTTTCACTAAATCTCTTGCGACGGAGCCTTTCTTTATTATCCATAGGGAACTTGGTGTTCTCGATATCTCGGATCGCGTTTGATTATGTATACATGATTGCATGCTCTATACTTTTGCTTGTCTTTATTTTTTTCAAACAATAAATGATAAGATTAAGCTATATGTGAGGGCCTCTATCATCAATCGTCGGAGGTAATATCATTCCTTCTTAGATTACTGTTGTGGTGAGAATCAGATAACAAGCTATTAATTAACTTGCATCACATTTATTTGAATTCACCACCGAGCTTTGATTTATCCAAAGGAAAGGGTAAAGATCGAAAGAAAAACCTTTTGCGCCATGTGAAGACACGGCTAAGAGATCGGGGATTAGGGGTTGGTTATACTAAGGGAAGGTATTAGCACCCTAAGTATCTGTAGTACTCTACAGGAACCTCTTATTAAGTTTGTGTTATGTTATGTTTGCTTGCTAAGAGAATCTGTTAAAGGGTAAAGGTAAAAACCTAAGGGTATGTACACTAACTTTGCTCGCCAAAACGTCGCATCTTGTGCCTACGTATCTGACTAAAGAATCAGAGCAATCGCAGTTCACCTAACTAAGGGTGAATTTGAGGAACCATTGACTATGACCAAAGTTCCAAGGGGAAATGAGTATGAGCTCATTTAGAGTTTAAGAAAACTCTCTAAGTCTAAGTTATAGGGGAGAAAGTGAGTACTCAACATGGTAAGTACCACATAGAGTTTAGAAACTCTATCCTACTTCTAGTTTGTGATTCATGGCTCCTAGGAGGCCAAGAATGAACAAAGGCTCTTATGAGGCCTAGGTGTTGTGATTTATTTATTGACTTATGATTCAACTTAGGAGGACTTTCCTTTGGAATCGGGAGAACAACAGTTTTATGAATCAAGCAGTTTACATGGATATTTACATGAAGATGCAATAATGAATAACAAAACATTCAAGTGAAACAAACATCATACAAGGTTAGAACCAAAAATATTTAGATATTAATTAAGCAAGATGACCAAAAATAGCATGATAAGAGAAACAAAGAAGTCAAAAGTATCCATAGTAGAAACCCTAAAAAGTCCCTCCACTTTCAACATGAATAAGTACTTCAAAAATGTTGATTTTTACGAATTCCTTTTTATGTTCAAAAAGTAGATTTATTAAGGGCCATTTAGCAAAAAAAGAATGAGTGAAAAAGGATTAAAAATGGTTGAGTTATAAATGTTTGAAGTTTAAGGTATAAACCATAAAATATACAAAGCAACACGTGATAAAAATAATAGGAGAGGCCTCCATGGGTATTGAACCCAGGCCCTTGCGTGTACAGCTTAAAAGTCTTACCAACCATGCCAACGCGCGCGTGCTTAACAAATATGGATAACACTTCAATATATGTGAAACAAAGTGTTTTTGGAAATTAAAACTAAAGGTATGGGGCGAGGGGGATTCGAACCCCAGTCCTAAGGGTCAAATGGCGTGTATGTGTGTGCTTGCCACTGGGGTGGCTGTTTCATCCAGTCATGAACATGACTCCATATTCATTTAAGTCTTGGCAAACGAGGAAAAGAGTGCTAACAACAAGTTGCCATAAGCAGCCATAGCAAGAAGTCCAAAAACTCAACCTGATAACTTATTAAACCAATTATCCAAACAAGAACCTAATCTGGGCATAATCAACAATTTCTTCCTTTCAAAATCATGCTTAACTTTAATCAAAATAGCAAAATGACATGAATTGCTACAAAGAAAATAGGTACAATTATCTTAGAACCATACACACTAACAACCAGAGTACTAACATGCCATCTACCTTATGCTAGCAAATCAGGTTAGATAAACAACAGCAGGATGATCAAATGCATTAGATTCCTGCTATGCATAATGTAAAGGGAGATAATGCCAGAGTCAACAACAAAGTTGGATGAAAACATCAACCTAAATGCAAGGCTATTGTAACAGATGATGGTATTCTATTGTATTAACCAATAATTGCATGAACTGAAAACTTTAGGAGATAACTCAGAAAAACTTTGAATCAAATAACATTGGTGCAAAAAGTTCAAACCAGCAGGTGACAGTATTCCCAAGTCATTCATTTAAAGTGTTGAGAGGAAAATTACATGATGATGTCATTGCAAACACATGGTCATGTATGATACAGTCAGCCCAGGTATTACACTCTTAATGTTCAAAAGCAGTTCAGGTATGTTAATCTAAGTTATGAGATAAGAACAAGACAGGACAAACAATAACAGATTCCATGACAACTTCAATCATTGACAAGATTTGGAAAATATCAAATGAGTATGAACAGGATGATGACAGTAGGATAGAGAGCAAGTAGTGCCAATGTTGTCAAGTACATCAGGCTTTCAATATCACAATAGCAACAATAGAAGACCAAATGAAGTTTTTCATCAAAAACATAATGAACAAGACAACCCAAAACATGCCAATGCATGAACAACCTGTCATTTTATAGGGCAGATTACTGTTACTTCTCACATAAGCAATTATTGGGAATGTGTTTCATTGCTTTTGAACATAACAGTTTATCCACAAATCTTGCACTCATAACTTAAATGCATAATGAGGCAACAGTTTGAACAACTTGAGTATATGGCAGACAAGCATGTCAAAAGTTGACATATACACCCAACATGATATTAGCAGGCAGAGATTTCAAGAAGTTGTTAGCTCATACAAAAGTACACAAGTCACATTAGCTCAAAACAATTAGCATAGCATGAGTAGAGATGCATCAGGAATGTGTTCATACATTTCCATGGAAGATATGTATCAGGTGATAGTTCAAGCATGTAGAAACAACATGTTATCATAAAAAAAATCATGAGAAAGGCTGTAGGACATGGTTATGACATGGTAACAAACATAAATTTCAAACTGCTAATAGCTCATACCTTAGTCTCTCATACATAGGTCCGTTTGGTTCAAAAACAGTTGGTCATGTCATAAGATCAAGATTCACTATATGCATAATCAAATCAACTCAAGGGTGTACAACAAAATTAAATGGCCGACATGGTTTGGTATGTTTTAGACAGATAAACATGCTAACAAATTTGCATACACATTTTGAATGCATAGCTTAATAAGAAAGTTCACATTCACAACTTTACACACATAAAGGGGTACATACACACATATTTCAAACACAAAGCATAGCATGCTTTTTGTAGGTACACAGTTTATTCATAGACAGTTAAGTCAAATGATTCCAACTAGAATGAAGTGAACACAAAAACAAGACTCATGTGAAGTTGTATGTCAGCACGGTGAAAGAACAAGTGAAAACACAAAGCATAACCAGTTGCATAACTTCAGTAAGTTAGCAGTTCAGGAAATATCAATTTTAAGTACATAAGTCAACTCAGCTCAAAGCAGAAGGTCATGACATGTTATAGTTCGGTATGCATATCAGAATGTATGTAAACATATGAATAGATGCAAAAGGGCACTATTGTAACAGCGCGAGTAAAAACAACTTTCTTGCTCCAAGGCAAAAACTCAATAAACAAAACTCTTGGATGCACAACATATGAGTTCTTATACACAAAACTGACTGAAAACCAAATGATGGCAGCAATGACACAAATCATTTTCTAAAACAACTAGGCCCCATTGCTCACAAGTCATAAAAGTGCAAGCGTCTCAAATCCGTAGGAATGAGCTACATTTATGGAGCTTACCTCTTATTATAACAACATCCAAGCATCAAAAACAAACACAGGCTTGTTACCACTTACTGCATCTAAATGTTTGACAAATTTACACAACAACAAAGTCACACATACTCAGAAAGTCAGTGAGTGATCATTACAAGTGCCTTGTGGTATAATAACAAGAACAGAAAGTAGTGCCAATGTCCACCTTACATCAGCCAACCATAACCAATTTTATCTCACCTCAGGATTGCAGGTCATGGACAGAAGTTAAGTAGAACTCCAATACACATTGTTTACACATTTTAGATGAATAGAGGAAGACACATAAAACACTTACTATATGAACATATATGACATAGATATGATGATAAACATGTATATGAGTATGAACAATGAGTTGGAAGAAAGTGCTTACCAAGTGGAATATGTCCACTGCAACTTCAAAGTATGAACAAGCATCTTTCTTGCTGAACCAACACAAACTCCTAAAGCAAAGCTTCCTCCTCCTTCTTCTCTTGCAAGACTTCAAACTCAGATGTATTTAGAGTGTATTTGTGAAAGATGTTGGTCAAAACAAGTGAGGGCGCTCCTCCTTTTATAGGTAAAGTTGAGGACAAAAGTGTAACTTGCAAAAACCTCCTTCTTTCTTCCCATCGTGCCAAGAAATGACTAAGTTTCCAAGTTTCAAGGACATAGTTGGTGATGAGGCTATGCTTCTGAGTTTCCTAGCTAAATTGATGAGATTGGAGCATGGCTCAAGGTCTGCACAATGCTTGGAGTGCCCATGCTTTGAAAAGTTTCTCTCTCATAATGTCATGCTTGATCCACTTGTGCCAACTTGTCCAAACTATGTTATTTTAATGTTTCAATTTGCAAAAATTGTGGCAGAGGTTATAATCACACTAAACTTTCCTCTAAACTTCAGAAAAGTGAAAACTTTGGTGATTAGAAGTGGTATTATGTCATTATACAAAAGTTGGTTACTTGAAAATCAAGAAATGAACCCCTAACTTTGAAGCTTCGTATCTCTCAGCTCACTCAATGGATTGAGGAGTTATAGTACTTTTTGGAAAGCCCTCAATGCCATCTACAACTTTCATGTTCAAAGATTTTTGGTTTGAGGCTTGGAACTATATGAAAAATCGGGTTAAAGTTGTGTGCAAACTAAGGGAAAAAAGCTGAAATTTCACTAAGTCCTCAAGGGTGATTTATCCTCCAAGCCTTGTAACTCAAAAACCATGCACTTTTTGAAAGAGGGTCCTCTAATATGTTTTGAAGATCATGGAAAAAGCTTCCATTTGAGCTTTGAGACACTCAATTTGGATGTGTGGTTTGAAAGTTATGACTGTTTCAATTTTGGCACAAGTAGTGAAATCTCCATATTTGAAAAGTTTCATGAACTAAACCTTGCTTCCTTTGCAAGAAACTTCTTAGAACTTGATTTCAAATACCTTAACTCATCAATGAGGCATGTCATGATGGATATAGGACTTGGATGCTTCATTTTGGATCAAAATCTCAAAGGTTAGGGCCTCAGTCAAAGCCCTAATTTCACCTGTGAATGCACTTGAATGATCTATGATGATCTTGCTTCTTCCATCATATCTAAGGCTCATAGATAGTCTCTAGGGATGTCTATTATCACATGGAGTCATGTCCCAGGGCTTGAGAACAACTCTTGATCAATATCAAAGGCCATGATCGTCTTGTCACAACAAACCCTAATTGGAGGCAGGGTGAACTTGTGACCCAAGTTACTTGTGATGAGAGCCAGTCACTCTTGAATTTTTGTTGAGTAAGACCTCTAGGATATAGGTGAGCTCATATGGTTGCATTTTGATCCTTAATTATCCTTCTCTCTTTGAATCAGATGGGAGCTTGGCTTAGGAGACTTTGCCCTCCCTCTTTGTATAAACCCTGGCTTTCACAAAAGAAATAAACTTGCAAAATGAAGTGGTCAGTTAACAATGCATAGATGATTGAACTTAAATGTCAATGAAAGATGTTATGACATCTAAGGGGTAAAATTTGGGGTACAACAATTACCATTCTTGATCAATTATATGTGTAAACTATTGTGCCCAAAATGTGGTTTGAATTGACGTTTAATTCATGATTAGATGTATTTTTGATCCATTTTTTAAGTTTGGCATGTGTGTGGCTTGTTATTTATTCCTACTTGTTGCATAATATGCTCAAATATGCATTTTACCATGTCTTACTTGTTTGAGTCGACCAAAACATGGCATGGGTCGACTCATAAAATGTCAATTTTTCTCATATGTAGGCGCGGGTCAGCGCAGGTCAACCTTTGGTCGACGCATTGCTTTGAAAATTTTGAAATTATTAAAATTCGTTCAGCGTGCGCCGACGCATGACCTGTTTAGGTTGACGCATCGCTGACGAAATCTGATTCTTTTTTCCTCGGGAAGACGCGCGCTGCTTCATATGCTAGACACTTTGACCCATTAATTCTGTATGTTTCATTTTCAACTGCACATCATTATACATTGTATCTATTATCTCCTCATTCCTCTCCTCTCCTTATAAATTCTTAAACCCTAAAAATCCATTACCACTACTCACTTCAAAATCCAAAAATTCCACAATCAAAAAGGTGTTTAAGGGTTTTCTCTACATAGAACCATGGTTTCTCAGTCTATTCATCTTCATCATCAAGATTCGACACTGTTCATCATCATCTACAAGTTTGGTACTGTTCATCTGTGTTCACAAAAGTGTCCTTCAATGGCTTCACAAAGGGTTACCAGAAAAAGAACCTCCAGAGCATCTATTTCTAGAGCAGGTACATCAACCATGTCGGTAAATGCTCTTTATTTGTTGTCTGATAATCTAACTGCAACCTTCAACAAGGATTTTCGAAACCGATCTGTTGTTAAACAATTTGTTTACTACCCTTTGAGGGCTGAAGACTATCATCTGTCTGAAATTATTAAAATTATGAATGTTCAAAAGTTTGATGAATTTCTAGAATGTGATACCAAGTACAATGAAGACTTGGTCAAGTTGTTCTACACAGGGATTCTGGACAAGTTCGAAGGTACTGCTTTTCAATACATGATTGGTGGTAAAAAGTACTCTATTAATGCACCTGTTTGGAAGAGTTTGGTTAATCTAGATGGATCCAATCTTCCTAAGGTCACAGACTCCATATTTGTCGATAATTATGAGTTTAAGGCTGCTTTGAACTCAATGTTACGAGACCCTTACTCGAGAGCATTGTGAATAACAACTTATTTCCTAAGACAGTTACAACAGGACTGTTGAAGTCCGTTGATAGGATTCTTCAATAGATTGTTGCTCATATCCTACAACCTAAGAAAGGAGGGTACTCACGGGTTGATAAAGCTGAAGTTCATTTGATTTATCTATTGAAAAACAAAAAGCTCATTGACTGGCCGCATTACTTCACAAGTCGGATGTTTGCACTCCACGACTCTACTCGAGGTACGACTTTATGTTATGCTTTTTTCATTCAGTGTATCTTGAACAAGGCTGAGGTAACGATCCTAAGCATCCCTTACGTGATATTTACTACTGATCAAGAGTTCACTCAGAAGACTCTTACCATGATGGGGTATTTTTGGGACAATCAAGACAAAGAATACAAGTTTAAGCACAAAACCACATATCAAGATACTCAGTATGATGTCGCAGATGAAGACGAGGATGAAGAAGAGAATGTACAAGAAGGAGAAATTGGTAACGACATGCAAACTGAGGTGAATAATGTGGAAGATGATAATGTTTAATGGATGGGCTACTCTCATCCTCAAGATCCCTATGCTAATCAGGAATAGGGTGAATGGCAGCACACCGGATGGACCTCACTTGGTTCATCTTATAATCCTCCGAATCATGAATCATACCAACATGAAGAGTATGAATGGCACCAACCCGAATACTTTATTCCTACTCCTACACAGCAACCGCAATATAACAACGAGGAAATCCTTGACATGTTACGCTCAATGCAGCTTCAGCAACAAGGTTTCATGACCACACAGGAAGAGAGATATACAGCTCTCTCAAACCAGTTGGAAGCGCAAAATCAAAACTTCAATAGGTTTGCTACTACTGTCATGACCCACTTTGATACTTTGGATACTGCTGCTGAGAGTCAAACCCGCTGCGTGACTAATGGTATCAACATTCTTAATTGGACTGTGTTTGAACTGAATGAGCGGTTGGAAGAATAACCATTTCCTCCACCTCTAGACCAGTATTTCAAAGGAAGGGGTCACCACTTTAGGGGGAGGAGACCTTGAGGAATAGGATCTTAGTTTACTGCATGTCATATATAGATTTTTGTTTGTATGACTTTTATGTGCTGAAATTTGATTATGTACTTGGTATGCCATTGGAATGTGTTGACATTTTATCTATTATGGAATGTATTTTGAGTCTTTATCTATGCATTTGTTTTGCCTTATTTATCCGTATGATATTAGCATAAGCATCATTATATGTGAATGTATGTTGATGTATCTTGTCTGCAAGTTGTTGAGTGAATCCATAAGTATATGATATAAGATTCTTTGACCATAGTCTTTTTCTCTTTTTGATGTTGTCAAAGGGGGAGACGGATATCTACAAGCAGCAACGTTGAATCTTAGAGGGCTTCACACAGTTAGGGGGAGGATGAGACTCAAATTATAAAACAAGCTAAATAAGATTTTGCCATCATAAAAAAGGGGGAGTATGTGAGAGCAAGGTGTCTCTCACTTGAGCTTTATTTTAATGATGTCAAAATGTGTACTAGCTCGTAGTTTGTAATTTGGACGGCATCATCTCATCATTGTCGGCATTCTTATTTCGTAATGCATAATCATGAGTACAAACATATAGGAGGAGTCTTACATATCTCTTACATGTGTGTGATCATGGTATTAGTATGAGCCATGCATAAACTGTGCCTAAAAAACGTGTCGAAAAATCAATTTTTAGGTGTTTTTCAAGCTTGAGTCGACCTAAGCTGAGGTCCTGTCGACTCATGGAATGTTGACAATTTGTGAGTTTTGCTCGGGTTAGCGCACGCTGACCCTGCGGTCGACGCATGATGTTTTCATTTCTCATCCTGCATTTTCTTCAGCCATGCGTCGATGCATGACCCCTGTAGCGGTCGACGGATAGTCTTCCAACATGCACAGATTTGTCCACGCGCTGACCCTCATTAATCTATGGTCGACCGTTCGCTGCATATAACTAATTTTTCTAATTTTTTCTAAGTTCAAAATGCTGTTATGATTGGTTGTTGGTCCTTGCATCATATAAATACTTGGTTCCTTTTTTTTACATAACAAACAAGAAAAAGTGAAAGATATACATTGAAACTTTTCTCTCATCACCTTCATCTTCAATCTTGCATCTTTTCAACAAATACACATAATCATTTTTGTTGATTCTTTGCATCATGAGGTGATAACGTCTAAACATAGAATTGTTGCTTGTTTGGGGTGAGTGTTTCAGTGGGTTTTTTATTGAATAAAACCTCTAGGGTTTTGCCTTCCAAGATCAATTGGATTTAGGGGTTTTTGGATCAGATCTTGTGTGCATTGAATTCAGCCGAGCGAAGGTGATCGAAGAATGGTGGATTTTGTCGATCTAGTAGCGTTAACCGGAGGATTGTGCAACAAGGTTTGGGGATCGAATTGTGTGTGGATCTGAATTAGCCGAGTGAAGGTGATTGAAGACCAGTGTGTTCTTGCAATTTAGTAACGGTAAATGGAGGTTCAACCAACAAATTCGAGGCACTTGATTCGACTCGAATCAAGGGAAATGATGTGTTCAGCATCAACGAAGTTTCTTGAGTGTGTGATAGCTAAGTTTTCTCTTGTAAAAACAATTTGCAAACAAGATTATAGATATCTCAATTCTAGATTTTGAATTGGGGGCAGACGTACCCGAAGCGAGGACGAAAGGGGAACTGCCTAAACAAACCTGGTGTCATTTCTCTTTCCCTATCTCATTTATTTTTCGAACTATTTACGCTTGTGATTGTTCAATTGATCGATAAAAATTCTGGTATAGTTAGTGCAGAAAAATTAATTTGAAAACCATTGCACAATCATTTTGGATTGTGCTTAGTGAAAATTCTGCATCAACTATCATAGAAGGTTTAGCTTGGAGTTTTATGCACTCCAAGTGCTCGATAAATTGAACGCTTACAAGGTGTTTGATATATTGTCAAGTTTGGTTTCATTTTTGACTGCTCATTGGAGATTGCACCATATTAAGTGCTTTTGGTAAATTGATTAATAGTTAATTTGAGATTCTATTTTTTCTCTTCGAGCCTTTCGTTCCATTTGGCTTACGTATATCCGATTCTTCTAGTAACTCAGTTCGTGTAGATGAATTATCCTCAGCCGCTTCCGCAAAATAATTTTTAAAACAAATTTTAGCGCCGACTCGCATTTAAAAAGAAGTGATCTATTCAACTCCCCCTTCTAGATCAATTGTCGTCGTCTAACAATGAAGAGTCTGATGAAGAAATTGTAGTTCATACACTTGTTAGATGGGAGATGCTCGGAAAACAGTGCATAAGGAGGAAGAAAGGCTTGTTTATAAAAGTTAAAAGAAAAGAAATCCTCATAGTTTCAAGGAGACTTTGGAATAAGAAGTTGATGAACTCACTGAAATCTTCCTACCAAGTCGAGAAGTGAAGTATCGGGTTGCGATTCAGATAAGAAAGCTTGTACATACAAGAAAAGGAAAATGTCTAGCTAGAGCCAAACAGAAGAAGAGGACAGGGAAGCTAAAAGGACTCAGGTTTTTAAGGAAGTTAAGTAGTTCTTCACCGCCTTTATTCCAACTAGTATGGATGTAGTTTCTGAAGAAATGGTTAAGGAAAATCGTATTGAGGAATCAGCAGAACTCGTAAAGAAAGACAGGGAGATCTTAAGAGAAAATCTGGGAGAATCTATTCTAAACTCTTCTGAAGTTATTCAGATGTCTTAAGAGTTTAGTGGGAGGTGCAAAAAGAATGTTGCTTGTACTAAAGATAATTCTAAGGAAGTAGAGGAAGCTGCTTTAGAAAGAGAAACTGAAGAAGTATATGCAGATAAGAATGATGAGTCCAGAGTTTGGTTGAATGAAAATACAGAGGTTAATGTAACAAAAGTTGCAGAAGAAGTTGTCTCTCTAGCTGCTGGATCAGGTACTGAAGCTGAACCCATCCACAACTTTAATCTTAATACTTCACTTAGAAAGTTTCCCACACCTTCACATGTTAAACCTAGCCAAACCTCTGCACTATCAATCATCCCTTTGAACACAGACTTTTCATTACTAAAAACCACTCCACTCACTGATAATCCATCTCTTGATCAAACCATTCGAGATATTGATACTTACATTCAGACTAGTCTAACCTCACCAATTCATGGTGAAAGTGGAAGTGGTTTGAATGTTAAGTCTCTCAATGTTGCATCACCCTCTAGCAGCTCTACCAAGCCTTTGAAAGATCAACCTATTCAAGACTTTCTTAATGATGGGCCTGAGTATGTTGAGTCTGAGCAACAATCAGAAAACAATTGCCAAAATCAACTCTTAACAACAATTCATCAAATTGACTAACCCAAGTCTCAATAAAATCATGTCTTAGAAAAAGATATCACAGCCGAATCTGTTCATGAAACCCAGAAAAATGAAACTAACACGTCCAAACCATCTCAACACATGACTAACCATCATCCTCTACCCAGTCATATCTTTTGGACTGAGTTGCTTAATTAGGCAAAAGTACTGGTGGAAGAAGGACTTACATCCACTGATCCTATGATCTATAATGCTAAATGGGAATTTTTCAGAAGATCTATCAACTCGGTTATTGAAGATATGAAGAATTCTTCATCAAAGGAATTTGATACGTCTAGCCAGAAGCAACTGCTCAGTCTTGAGGCCAAAATAAATGCAGTTGCTGATTGTCAAGAGCTTATGAAAATTCAGTTGGCTAGCAACCAACTCTCAGTGGATGATAAATTTAAGTCAGTGGTTTAGAGGCAAGAAGAAATTAGTTATGGCCTTAAGGCAATCATGGAATTGTTAAAAAAAATGTTAGGTCTAGGATGTATAACCCTATTGTTTGTGCCCCTGTGTTTTAGCTATGAAACTTTATTATGTGAATTTATCTTGTTTGTGGATCTTATAATGCTTTATGATTATGTATCATAATGATTTTATATCTATCTGTAACACCTCAAAATTTGCCGCTTGTTTCTAACTCTAACTGGCTAATGTTTCATTTCATTTTTGCATTATCATTCGTGCATATCATTGGTTTTTAGCATGGGATCAAGGTACTATCCAGCAAATCATGGTTTCATCAGTTTCAGTATGATTTTCAATAGTGTTCAAAGCCAAGCAAATAGCTTTCAAGATCTTTTGAGCTTTTATTTTGCTCATTAGATGTTTTGATAATCAGAAGCTCCGATAATCATTTTGGATCAAGCAATCCGGTGTTAGACATTATTAATCCAGCAGGATATTCTGAGGTGCCAGCAAGAATTTGTGTTTCATTTCAATTGTTACTCAGTAGCAATGTCAATTTTGAGTTTCGAAGGCTTAACGGGGTTCAAAACAGCTGCCAGAGGTCACTTTTCCAAGTTTCCCTCCACAAGGCGCCAAAATTCAAAATTTGAACTGAGTAACCGATTACAGCATATCTGATAACCAGTTACTCCTTTGTTTTTCTGTGCATTTTTAGGGTTTTTGAACTGAGTAACCAATTAGCACATATGCTGTAACCGGTTACTCTGGGCGCAACTTGAAAAATAATAAGTTTGCATCATTGAGATCATGTGCTTGGCTTGTGAATGTGTGGGAAGGATCAAGAATTGATTTATTTTCATCATTTTCCACCCAAAATTCAAATTCCTTCCAACATTTTTCCACTCTAATTCCACATTCTTTTTTTCAAATTCCATTCCTAATCTCCATTCCACTCATTAACCCACACTCCAAACCACATTTGAATTCCTAACCTAGCTTCTATTTAAATCAATTCATTCCAAACCTCGCATAACTTGGATTTTTTTTCTGAATTTTCTACACATCTCACTCCAATTTCTCTCAACTTATCTCTCATTCCAAAACCCTCACTCAAAGTTCCTTCATCAAAGTTCAACAAATTTTGCATTGAAATTTGTTGATCTTGGAACTAAACCTTTATCCATTCACTAAATCTAGAAGGAATCTTGAATGTGCTACTGTTTTACTCTTGGATTGAAGCTTTTGGAACTGATTTTGGAGAAAACTTGAAGCAAAATCATCACATTGTTTGGATCTTGAAGTTTCTTGCTAGGATCTTGAAGTTTCTTGCATAGATCTTGGATTTCTTGCTTGGATTCATCAATTTTTGTTTACAACACTTACCAAAGAAATTCTCAGCTTTGTAGGTTAGTTAATTTCAGATCCATACTTGATTTAGCTTAATTTCAACTTATTCAATGTAGATCTTTGATGATTGTTGATTTTGATCCTTTTGCTTGATTTTGATTGTTGAAGTTGATGATTATTGGGTCTAATTGATGTGTTTTCACTGGCTTTGAGATGTAATTTTCGTGCATATTGAGTTGCCCTAACATGCAGGTGATTAGGGAAGTGATAAGCTGCTGAAAAGTGATTTTAGAAGCTATTTTTTTTAATTCTGTTGTAGAGTAACCGGTTACAGCATATCTGATAACCGGTTACCCTGTTGTTTTTTGCGTATTTTCAGGCTGTTTTAAACTAGGTAACTGGTTACCACTGCTGCAGAATGTGATTTTCTTGCATTTTCTTGTTTGTTTGAGATCCTTTGCATGTCTAAACTTCATGGATTGATATGTTGATGATTTGTGGATTATTCTTGAGCTGTTTCACCTCACATCATTGCATGAACACGATTCTTCGACACGCGATTCTTGGTTTTCATTGATGAATGTTTATGTTTGCACTATTGATTAATTGATGCGATACACACAATGCACACACGTTTGAATTGTGTTAATTCTTAATTGATGCTCAACTTGCTGGACATGTGATGCGTGATTGTTGTTTGTTTTCGTGGTTGCTTATGCATGATGTTTTGATTAATGTTTGAGTTGTGCAACTTTGTTGAGTAATTGTTCTTAAATTGTTAGCATAATCATGTTGTTCATTCTTGATGCTTGCAACCCTTATGATTGGTTTTCCATGCTTTGTGGGTCTATTTGCAATCTTTGCTTGCATGAGTATTTGTTTAGATGCTTTGCATGCTGCCCTACTTTTTACAGTTGCTGTTCTGAATTGTTTATGTGCTGTCAATTGTATACCCTTGCTGCCTGCTGTCTTTTACACCTATTGTGTGCTGGAAACTTGAGCTGTTAAATACTATTTGGAGTATTTGCTGGATTTTATCGCTGTGCAGGTGCTGGAGCGCTGTTGTAGCCGCTGTTTTTGGTTTATTTCTTTGGTTTTTTGCTTTGTTTTTTTTTGTACGCTCCCTTAGGGTTCCCTGGTCTAAGTTAGTCTTTGACTAAGCTTGGAGTAGGGTAGACATTAGGATTCGAACCATGCATGCTAACATTAGGTAGAATCTCCCACTCTTACCTCAACCTTAGGGCCATCTTTACATGACAACATTAGGTTAGAATTCCCTTAGTGTTTTCTTTTCCTTTGAGTCTTCTCTTCTCATCTCTTAACAATTCTAAGACACTTAATAAATATAACGTGCATTGCACACGAGCCTTAAGCATATGAAATGAAGAATGAGGGGTCTCCCTTTGCTCTCTAGGGTGTTGAACATACGTCTCATTGGGGGCGACGATGCGATGCATTCGTTCCCGTGTCATAGACTTTGGTTCAATGTAGGTTACGAACTAACTCAACTCACTTCTGGCTAAAAAACACAAAAACAAATTCAAATCTTTTTCATCCTTCGGGATTGTTAGGTTTCATATCATTTTCAGAAAAGAGTACGTTACTTCTGTTTTGTCACAAATAGGCATCGACCCTAACTGCCGGATGCGAACTTAATGTCGCTTATAAAAAACACAAAGACCTCGTTAGGTCGAACTACGACTGCTCTGACTTCCTCCTTCCATTCCTATTGAGGATACGTAGGCACGAGATGGCGATGTCTTGGCGAGCAACCTCCCCCATTAGTGTGTAGTCCGTCGAACTACGTTGACTCTAATTCTTCGTTCGTCCACAAAGATACGTAGGCATTGGGTTGCGATAATCCTTGCGAGTCCGTCTTTTTTTTCCCCCTTCCCGTTTCCGTTTAGCAGTAGGCTTTAGATAACTCACCCTTTAATTAGACAACAAGCATGGATCCCATCGAGTACGATGGACGCGTAGGGGTGCTAATACCTTCCCCTCGCGTAACTGACTCTCGAACCCAGACTATGGTTGCGATGACCATGTCTTTCCCTCCTTCTAGGTTTTCTTCGATCGTTTCCTTTCCCTGCGTTGGGATAAATAACGTTCGGTGGAGACTCTTCTGTTCTAGTTTTTTTCGCCGGTTGTTTTTTCGCAGTTGCGACAACTGGCGACTCTGCTGGGGACTCTGGTTCCCTATGTGAGTCAATCCTAGCGCTTGTCTGTTTATTTTTCATTGGGTGTTTACTGTTGTGCTTTATTTTGTTGTATATTACTGTATTACTGTATTTTACTGCATTTTATTACATTTGTGATTACTGTTATCATACTGTTCTGCTGCTGTTGTTCTGTTGGGTGGGTTGGATTCATGAGAGATAAGCCCAATACCCAGGCTTGAGCATACACCTAGGATTAGCGTGGAAAGTAGTGTGACTTGTGTGGCATTTGGACAGACGTAGTATACATGAAAACTTCACATCTGGACGAGGTTTTCTTTGGTAATGTTATATCCTGCGCAGTCGACTCTGGCGACCTTTCCCCGAGACCTCAGTTGAGGCACTCCTCCCAAGAGGTAGTAATGGCAGACCAGAAATGGCAAACCCATTATACTTCTTGATCCGAGGACCCAAAACTGGGAACTTATATAGGATGACCTTTTTTAGGGGAATCAGTTGATGCCTCCTCGATTGATGATGATGCCAAACCAGAAGGTGAACATATCATCATTTCTCGACCTAAGAGTCCGTGATATTGAGGATCCTTGGTTTTCTAGAACCCACATGTGAGAGGGGATGGGTGTTTACAGGTTTGCGAGTAACCTTGACCTTCATCCTACCCGGTATTCTGGATTTCTTATCAGTGTGAAGTTAACATCTCGGTATTCTGGTATTTTGAATGGCCCGTTACTCTGGATTTCTGGATTTCTGGTATTCTGGGTCTTATTCAGTCAGTGGAACAACAACAGTATTGAGCATTGTGGATACCTTGATCCCATGTGTGCATTTGCATCGTTATTTTGCATTCTGACATACATGTTCTCGTATTTCCAAGGATCTTAACTTTGAGACTAGCTGTTGAGCATTTCCATCTATTTCTTGTGGTTCGTAAAAAAAAAAAAACTTGAATCAAAGAATAATGCTTCCTTGGAAATATTGAAACATGGAATTTTGAATTTGCATTTTCATACTCATATGCATGGCAGGTGTTTGAGGGTGGTCTTTTGATCCCGATTTGGTTTTCTTCAGGGTTGCAGATTCAATCTTTTTCAGCCGTATCCTACTCGAGCGAATCAGAAGAAAGTCATGGATCAGATGCAAGCCGAGATGATTGAGATGCGGACTCGCATGTCCCAGTTTTTGGAGTTGATGCAAGGTGTTGCTCAAGGCCAAGAGCAGCTGAGGACCCTGGTTTAACCACTGGTGGCTAGAGTTGATGAAGACGGGGTTCTTCATGGTGGGCTTTACACCCATGTTATTCCTCCGGGTGGAGGTGTTGTTGGTAATGGTGCCTAAGGTGGTCCTCCGGGCGGCAGTATTCCTGTTCCTGGTGTTGTTATCTCTCCAGGCGGAGGAGAGAATGTTGTGATCCCTTCTGTTGTAGGGGGAGGTAACAGTGTCTGTGCAGTACATGGATGTTGCTATGATGACCAACAGGATGATGTATTTTCCATGCCAGGTGGGGATGTTGTCCCCCAGCCTGATAACGATCGGAGATTCATAATGATTGAAAAGAAATTGAAAGCGGTTGAGAATCAGAATTCCTTGGGTTTGGATATGGATGACTTGGGACTGGTCCCCGGTGTCAGAATTCCTCACAAGTTTCAGGTGCCTACTTTCGAGAAGTATAATGGTGTTACTTGCCCAAAGACTCACGTTCGAGCCTATGCAATAAAAATGGCTGCCTATTCTGATGATGAAAAGTTATTGATACACTTCTTCCAAGATAGCTTGTCTGGGGCATCTTTGGAATGGTACATGCAATTGGAGAGGTGCCATGTTCGTAACTGGCATGAATTGGTGGAGTTGTTAAGCACTTGTTGTAGAAAAATAATGAGAGTTTTAAGGAGTACGCCCAGAGGTGGCGTGAATTGGCTGCTAGAGTCCAGCCTCCCATGGTCGAGCGGGTGATGGTTGACATGTTCATGGTCACTCTTCAGGGGCCATATTATGACAGATTAGCGAGTTGTATATCCGGTGGGTTTTCTGATCTGGTTCTAGTCGGAGAAAGAGTCGAAAGCGGCATCAAAATGGGAAAGATTCAAGTTGCTCCCAGTTCTTCTGAAGATACAAAGAAACGGTACAAGGGGAAGGAAGGAGAGACTAATGCCGTTCAGTACCAACAACCCTATGCTTCTCAACAACAGAACTATCAGCGTCAGAATCAGCGTAGGCCTCGCAATAACTTGGAAAGAAGGAATGCTCCTCTTCATCCAGTTCCCATGTCGTACAGTCAACTCTTGCCACACTTGGTTCAAAATTCATTGGTGGAGCCTAAGACTTTGAGGCCTATTCCAGAACCTTACCCTCCTGGGTACAACCCCCATGTACAGTGTGGATATCATGGAGGATCCATGGGGCATTCAACCGAATATTGGAAAGCCTTCCATGCAAAGGTACAACAGTTGATTGACACGGGGTACATATCCTTTCCAGAGGGAAATTTGGTGGTGCATGTCAACCTCTCATTTGTCTGAGCTTGAAGACTTCAAAGGACATCATCAAAAGCAATAAGTCTAGACGGAGTCAAGCCTCCTCAACATTGGCAATCTTTGGCTTCTTTACTGCATTTTTCATGTGTAATTTTTCATTGTTTGTTAGTATAATGTTTGCATAAAAAAAACTTGTTTGTGTTTTGAATGATGATTTTAATGCAATGAATGTATTGTTCTTGAAGTACTTTACTTTTATGCACTCATATCATGTTTATATGCACTGCAATACCGACTTTCTTCCTTAAACTCTTGAGGGAGGATGATGAGGTGAAAACGCATAATCTTTAGTCATATGCTTTTGGAATAAAACCTTGCTGATGATGTACAAGCCTTGTTTCAAATCCCTAAACATCGGAGATATAAGGAAGATAATCCCTTGTCAACCTCGTTGAGCCTAGTAGTAGGAGTTTCTTTCTGAAAAAGAAAAAAAACCCTCAATCTTAACCCGGGGCAGGGTAGTTGTCAGTTGATTTAACTGAGTGTTCAACGTTCAAAAGGAGTGTGCATCTGAGGATCCATTACCTTTCCTTCCTCACATATCAGGAGGTCAAGGGGCGTGAGACCACAATGGTTTTCCCTCACTGCAAGGAGTGAAGCAGTCACAACCTTTCAAAGAAGTCAAGACAGCCAGTGTCGCATGATTTGTAAAAAAAAAGGAAAAAAGAAAAAAAATAGAGAAAGAAAGCTCGCTAAGTCAAAAGTTTGAAAACAAATGACTTAGGCAAAAGTTAGGGCATCCCGCTGGACTTCAAAATCGAAAAAAAATTCAAAAAGAATCAGTCTAGGCAAAATCATGGAATCGAAAGAAGAAAGAGCAAATAGAAAAAAGAAAAGGCTTACAAAAGGGAAAACTCTCGAGCGAGAGCAAGTCGTGTGACCACAGGCACCAAAGGCGAAAAGAGTGACTATCACTCTGAAACCCTTGCAGACTCCTTAATTGTCACCAATGGCATGTCATAACCTTTTGGAAGGTGAGTGCTTGTGTCAGATTAGCTGAACGTAGGACCAGAGGACATCATGGAGAATGGGTGGGTACATACAAAATTTTGAGCCATAAAACCTTTTTTCTAAAAACCGTGAACCAGGCCACGTTACAACCCTTAAAAATCCTAATTGAAGCAGGGTTTATTCCGAAAGCGTTCTTCAGCGAGATAGCGTTCCTGACTCCTATGATTTATGCTAATAATATTTTTGTTGGTATTGCATGTGCGTATTGTTTTCCATTCAAAAATCAATGTCGCATCCCAACTAGTGATTCGTTCACAAGGCTTGAAGACCCGTTTTCAATAAAACTTCAAGATTAACATGTGTGTTGCATTAGAATTGTCATTCTCATAATAAACATTTTCTGCTAGCATGTACTTAGGCATCAAGGGAGCTTACATAATGAATGTCAGTTGAGAAGCTTGATCACGCCGAGTTGAGATGGTGAGAATTCCTAAGGACAGTTATGTTAAGGGGCATGTGGCCAAGAGATTGTACGCAGCCTGGGTGCTCTCGGTGGGTGGAGATAAGATGTAGCCAATCCAAAGCATTCACATTGAAAAATCTCCCTTAAGGCAGCCAAACAGGGGAAATCACGTCGAGATTTGGAAAATCTCTCGAAGACCAGTCGGTCAGAGGAAAATTCACTTCAAGGCTCGTAGTGGGGCAGGTCACCTCTAAAGCATGAGAAGTTACCCACTCCCAAGAACGGTTAATTGAAAACACCTCTTCAAAGTTCAAAATACTGGGGCAGAACATTTCAAGTCATTACGAATCCTCTCGAGGAAGTTTACTACATGGATTTTGAAGTCTGGGGGCAGTTATGTTGAGATCTGATAAATCGCTAAGAGTTTGAAGACCAGGGGCATGTTGAAAGCCAGGTCTTCTATAAAATCCTCTTGAGACATTTTCTTTCGTTAGACCCTGTAGTCTGGGGCAAGTGGAGATCAAAGGGTTGTTGGTCACGTGTGAGAATTAGCACGCAATCGATCAACAGAAGCATGAATCGCCAAATTGGCTCCTAGTATGGAATTTCTCTTCCTCAGCAAGGCGCCAAAAGGTATCTTTTCCCAGTGAGGGAGGCATTTGAATTGCCATTCGTCCATAGCAAAGAAAGGTGAAGTTCTATCATCCATGATAGAGCATTGTGAAAGTTCTGACTATCCTCCCCAACAAGAGTTCAGAAGTATGCTCTCCCCCAGCCAGGTTGGTGAAGCTCTTAGCTTTTCAGCACGAGTTCATATTCCCCCGTACAAGTTGAGAGTGGTGGGTCGGTGTTTCTCGAGCTTGCGGTGAAGTGGTTTTCGTCTCCCCAACGGAATAAGGGTAGAATGTCGTCCCCTAGTAGAGCAGATATCATCACTAGTCGTTCCCCAAGCAGATTTCTGGGTGGTGGTTAGCATTCCTCAATAGGTCAGAGGCCAATTGCCATCGGTACTTCTCTTCAGCAGAGCCTTGGGGCATTTTCAGCAAATGTTTATTACAGAATAGAGGTTTGGTTAGATTCTCGAGCAGAGTCTATGACCATAGAAACGATTCAGTTTACCGTATGAATGCAGGGTAGCAAGATTGTTTCTCCCTAGTAGAGTTTCTCTCCCCAGCATTAAAATTTCATCATCCTCAGCATATCATACTCTCCCCAACAAGAGTACAGGGGATTGTGTCCCCAGCCAAAGTCATGGTTGGTCTATTATTCCTCAGCAAGAAGTCAGAAGTGGGTTGCTCCAAAGTGGGTGGTGTTGTATCTCCAGTAGAGGACTTGTTGGATATCTTCCCCGGACAAAGATGTTATCTTCCCCACAGAGTCTTGGTGTCTACTTTCCTCAGTTGGTTAGGAAGTATAGTCTCGTCGACAACGGTTTGATCTAATCCCCAGCAGGGTAAGGGTAAAGTTATTTCCCCAGCAGTAGGTTAAGCTCAATGGTATTCCCAAGCAAAGTCTGGTGGTAATCCTTGCAACAGTTTGTTCAACGTTGGTTGACATCCCCAACAGTTTTTAAGCCTAATGGTTATTGGCACTGTATTCCGTAGCTGATCTTTAGGTTCCATCCTCAGTAATTGTTATACTTAATCCCCAACAGAGGGGAAGTTCTCTTTGGGTTTCATATTTCAGCAGAGTTGTTGATCAGGAAAGTTGTCTAGTGTGTTTTTCCTCAGTAAGGTCTTGTTCTCAGGAGACAATTTAGCTTGTCATCCCCGGTGGAGTTGCCTTCGTTTTCAGCGTTTATTTCGCTGAAGCGCATTTCTTGCATCGCATAGCATTTTTGCATTGCATCCTCCAAATGCGTAGCATTTCCATCTCGTATGGAGCATTACGCCATAGAAAAATTCAAACATATGCATCCGAAGCATAAGCCAGGTTTGATACTTTCTTTGCCAGTTTTTTTCCTCAACAGAGATGGCATAATTCAGGAGATTTTTTTATCCCCGGTGAGATCGCCGAGGGATGTGTTCATCTTACCTATGCTCCCCGGCAAAGTCTTTTGTTTAGACTTCTCCTTTCCCCAACGGAGTCATCTTATCTTTGGGTTGTAGGTCCGTTGATTTTACCTCTTTCCAACCCCTTTTCGGTTCACGACCGTATCTTTGTTGGGAGTCCGCCTTTGATCGGCTAACTCCTTTGGCAAACCCAGTTCTCACCTGGTAGTCATTTCTCGTCTGACTTATTTTGTGAAACCCAGTTCTCGCCTGGTAGTCAGTTCTCGTCTGACTTATTTTGAGAAACCCAATTCTCGCCTGGTAGTCAGTTCTCGTCTGACTTATTTTGTAAAACCCAGTTCTCGCCTAGTAGTCAGCTCTCGTCTGACCTTATTTTTGTGAAACCCAGTTATCGCCTGGTAGCCAGTTCTCGTCTAACTTATTTTGAGAAACCCAGTTCTCGCCTGGTAGTCAGTTCTCGTCTGACCTATTTTTGTGAAATCCAGTTCTCGCCTGGTAGTCAGTTCTCGTCTGACTTATTTTTTGTGAAACCCAGTTCTCGCCTAGTAGTCAGTTCTCGTCTGACCTATTTCATGAATACCAGTTCTCGCCTGGTAGTCAGTTCTCGTCTGACCTATTGCTTGAAAACCAGTTCTCTCCTGGTATTCAATTCTCGTCTGGCCTATTTTTATGAAATCCAGTTCTCGCCTGGTAGTCAGTTCTCGACTGACTTATTTCGTGAAACCCAGTTCTCGTATAACTTGTCTCATTCGAATCCAGTTCTCGTCTGGCCATTTTTTTTAGAGAATATTAGTTCTTGCTTGGTAGTCAGTTCCCGTCTGACTTGTCTTTGTAAGTCCAATTCCGGACTGGGCTCCAATCATCTTTTCTCCCCACAGAGTGCAAATTTCCGGGTTCTTTTTTGTATTCAATCACCTTCTACCTTGAATGTCTGAAAGCCGTTGCTATCATCCCTTCAGGTCCAAGACGATTGAATAGGGGCAGCTGTAACACCTCAAAATTTTCCCCTTGTTTCTAACTCTAACTGGCTAATGTTTCATTTTATTTTTGCATTATCATTCGTGCATATCATTGGTTTTTAGCATGGGATCAAGGTATTATCCAGCGACTCATGGTTTCATCAGTTTCATTATGATTTTCAATAGTGTTTAGAGCCAAGCAGATAGCTTTCAAGGTCTTTTGAGCTTTTATTTTGCTCATTAGACGTTTTGATAATCAGAAGCTCCGGCAATCATTTTGGATCAAGGAATCCGGTGCCAGACATTATTAATCCGGCAGGATATTATGAGGTGTCAGCAAGAATTTGTGTTTCATTTCAAGTGTTACTCAGTAGCAATGTCAATTTTGAGTTTCGAAGGCTAAACGGGGTTCAAAACAGCTGTCAGAGGTCACTTTTCCAAGTTTCCCTCCAAAAGGCGCCAAAATTCAAAATTTGAACTGAGTAACCGGTTACAGCCTATCTGATAACCGGTTACTCCTTTGTTTTTCTGCGCATTTTTAGGGTTTTTGAACTAAGTAACCGGTTAGCACATATGCTGTAACCGGTTACTCTGAGCGCAGCTTGAAAAATAATAAGTTTGCATCATTGTGATCATGTGCTTGGCTTGTGCATGTGTGGGAAGGATCTAGAATTGATTTATTTTCATCATTTTCCACCAAAAATTCAAATACCTTCCAACATTTTTCCACTCTAATTCCACATTCTTTTTTTCAAATTCCATTCCTAATCTCCATTCCACTCATTAACCCACACTCCAAACCACATTTGAATTCCTAACCTAGCTTCTATTTAAATCAATTCATTCCAACCCTCATATAACTTGGATTTTTTTCTGAATTTTCTACACATCTCACTCCAATTTCTCTCAACTTTTCTCTTATTCCAAAATCCTCACTCAAAGTTCCTTCATCAAAGTTCAACAAATTTTGCATTGAAATTTGTTGATCTTGGAACTAAACCTTCATCCATTCACTAATTCTTGAAGGAATCTTGAATTTGCTACTGTTTTACTCTTGGATTGAAGCTTTTGGAACTGATTTTGGAGAAAACTTGAAGCAAAATCATCACATTGTTTGGATCTTGAAGTTTCTTGCTAGGATCTTGAAGTTTCTTGCATAGATCTTGGATTTCTTGCTTGGATTCATCAATTTTCGTTTACAACACTTACAAAGCAATTCTCAGCTTTGTAGGTTGGTTAATTTCAGATCCATACTTGATTTAGCTTAATTTCAACTTATTCAATGTAGATCTTTGTAAATATCACAATTTTTTAGGCCACAAGACCTCACAGTGCTTTCTTTTCAAGGATCTTGTGTAGAATGCGATCAAGGACGAAAGGCTGAAGTTTGGAGACAAGGGAAAAGCCTAGATGAAAATTGATTTTCATCCCTTGCATGTGGCAGATGCCCACTATATTAAGCCTGCAGATGTCAACATGGTCAAAGCCACTGGACGTCATGATAAGGAAAGCGTTATGGTTGAAGCTACTTAGGATTTCATACATGAAGTCAAAATGGCTGAGGCTACTGAGGGCCTTAGTGTTAAGTTGTAGAAGGTTGGGATTACTGATGGTCTTAACTTGGAGATCAACATGGTCGAACTGAGTGGAGAAGTTGACATGGAAGCGGATGCAGAAAGTACCTAGCGAAATGAGGACCAAATGAGGGTTTCTTACCCTAAGAATGATGAGAACCTAGTTAAATTCCTCTATCCTTGCCAGAAAAAGAAGTCTGATGTGATGTTGTGCCCCAAGTACATCTCTGTGTTTGACAGGAATGCTGCTGAGAATCGGAGAGAGTTCAAATAGCTTGCTACAAGGGAAATTGGAAGGATACCATAAGTCAATACATCTTCGAAAAAAGAGGGGTTCCTCGCAGACAACAACAAGGAGGCCCAAAGCTCCAGGCGAACAGGCCAGCCACATTAAAGCCAACTACTGATGCCCCAAGGGATAAATAGGTGAGGCATGCTGAAAGAAGAGATCAAGGTTAAGAGAAGTGGCAAAGCTTTGAATTTGGTAGGGGATCTTCAATATCCTATCGGAAGGAGTTCCAGGTGTCTAAGAAGTAGACGTATGGGTCCGAGAATTATAAAGGAAAAAATCCTATGTCGAGGTCTCAATGGTGAAGGTAATAAAGAAGGAGGAAAGCGGAAAGATAAGCTTTTGAAAATGGAATGGAAGAATCAAGTACTAACCAACCTTAAGCCAAAGAGAAAGTTGAAGAGATAAAACCAGTTGAAAGGAAACTCTTCTCTTCCAAAGGGGAATGATCCAAGGAGAAACTGCCAAAGTAACCAACATCATATGATGACATGCTGACAGATGACTTCGACTCAGAGGAAGAATCTTCATTGAATATCAATTGTAATGTGGTCAGGGTGTTACCATTAGAATATGACCAGGTGAGTGAGGTCGAAGAGACTGAAGAGGTTAATGAAGCGGAGATGGCTTGACACAGACCAGTTTGTTACTATGTGATGAATAATGGGTGTGTCGAAGAAAAAAATGCTTTCTTCGAAAGGCCAGATGAGGGAATGAGAAATCATCTAAAACCTTTATTCATTAAAGGAAAGATTGAGAATACTGGAGTAAACAAAATCCTAGCTGATGGTGGAGCTACAGTTAATCTAATGCCACACTTCATGCTGAAGAGGATTGGCAAGTTTGATACTGACCTAAGGCCACATAACATGGTCTTATAAAATTATGAAGGGAATATTGGACACACTCTGAGGGTTATTCAAGTTGATTTGATAATTGGATCCATTACAAGGCCAACTTTGTTCATGGTCATAGCATCAAAGGCCAAATATAATTTACTCTTGGGTCATGAGTGGATACATGGCATATAGGTGGTACCTTCTTCGCTCCATCAAAGAATTTCGATCTGGCGAGAGGACGACATAGTGGAGAATATTAAAGCTGGACAAAGCTATTTTATGGCTGAGGTTAACCATGTTGAAAAGCGTCATTTCGATAGGAACTTATCAAACATAGCACTTATAAGAACAAGAATGGTTCTGCATCTGGCCTTAAGTTTTGATGATAACTACACATGTTATCTCAGAGAACAATTCAGTACTTTATGGTTTATGTCTAGTGTGTAGCTTTTTCTAAACAGGATATGAATCTAATTTATAGGAGTGTGACATCATCAGATCATTATCTAAACACTCTGGAAGAAAAACATATGTTGTGTACAAGTTTTAAGTTCATTACTCTAAAATGCTTTCCAATACAATGGTTCACAAGAACGTGTGTATCAAGCTTTTGATTGTGACTCTTTAATTATTCCTTGAAAGCTCTCGTAGAAATATGCTTCTATTGTTATTATTCTGAAGTTTCTGAAGACAAGGTTCCGTTGAACGAAGTTCTGAAGATTCTAAAGACATCATTTCTGAAGATCAAGCTCTGAAGTTTCTAAAGACAAGATTCTGTTGAACGAAGTTCTAAAGACTCTGAAGATAAATATATGCTTAACAAGTTCTAAAGATTCTAAAGACAAGGTTCTGCTAAACAAGTTCTGAAGTTTCTGAAGACATCACTTCTAAAGACCAAGTGCTGAAAACTCTTTAGTTAGTTCTGCTGAATGTAGATCTGAGATTCTGAGGACTTAGGTTCTGAAGTTACAAGTATTGATCTCTCTACACGCTTCATCAAATACACATTTGAAGCCTTTGAAGATTAGAAGACAAAAGAATGGTTTGCATGTTTCAATTAATATAATAGTACAAAGTAGTATGTGACCTCTACCCAGATAAGGTGGTGCAAGGACAACTTTGTTTTATGTATTATGATGTGACCATTCCTGTAAGTTAACGTTGGGATATTACAATTGGAATATGTTTCCTATTATACCCTATAACGGATCAATTCTCAAGTCTTATTTATTAAAGATCTGAAGACTATAAGAATAGAGATGTGAAAAAGTCGAGTTTCCTACAAGCGTGTGCATGAGCGTGTGCTTGAGTTGCTTTCAAAGCTGCTGTAGCTGCTGCTACAAGCCAAGAAAAATACAAAATGCTGAAGTGCAAAATGCTTCAAGAGCAGGAAAGAATATCAAGAAAGAATAACTAGAACAAGAAGTTCAAGATCCGCAAAATACATGATAGTATGTGTGTAATGCGGAAGCAAGCACCAAGTTATAAGCTCAAGAAGAAGATGCCCAAGCTCAACAAATTAAAGCGCTGCTCTATAAGAAATGAGAGAAGCATAGTCTTGTAAATTAGAAAGGAGTTGTTTCTCATATCTTGCTAAAAACACTTTTGTGTTATTGTACTTCAATTGCGTCACCTGCTTGTTTAGAAGCATTTCATGTACACATCTTTGTAAACACTTTTCAAAGTGTAGATTCCTCAAGTGAATAAGTCGTTAGTCTTGATACTTGAGAGGGCTAAGTTGTTTTCTAACACTTTGAGGTTTTAATCTGTTGAGATTATTGGATTAAGTCATTGTCTAAGGAAAAATCACCTTGGTGGGTAGATTGAAGTAACTTTGTTAACTGTGAACCAGGATAAAAATAATTGTGTCAATTTATTTTTATTGTCTTGTTAACATTGATTTTTAATTCTGCGGGAAATACCATGGTTTGTGAAACCCAATTCAAACCCCCATTTCTTTTGTTTCCCACCCCTTCAATTGGTATCAGAGCTTTAGTTCTGTTATTTATGTCTATTAAACACTTAACCATGTCAGAAAAAGATTCAGACGTGCTTTGAGAAACACCTTAATGGTTTTCCACTTAACCACTTGCTATTCCAAGTCTCAAATACTCTTAGCTTTGTATCTTCACCATTGTTGGTGAAAAGGTTGAGTACTAGAAATCTGTATTAGAAAGCTCTTTCTAAAAGGTGATAGTGATCATTTGAATATGGTAGTTGATAACTACATATATCCCTCAGATGAAGCTGGCAAAAGGCCGATGGTAAATATGAATGATCAGTTGGAAAACGATGACATGAATCATCAGAAATCAAGAAGTTCCTTGATTTCTGAAAGTTAATTCTTACTGAGTTTGAGAAGTTTTCAAAACCGGACTGTTATGTCTATTTGAATTTCTCAAAAATGACTCATTAAGAACTCTTTTAAATAAAAAAACAATTGCTCCTGTTTTGATTCAGAAGCAAGAAGACTTCAAGAAAGAAGAACACTGAAACAGTTGAGATGATGTTCTAAAACTTTCAAGACTTCAGTTGGAGAACTCTGAGTTTTGAACTAAGGCTACTCTTCGTCAGATCACTTGAGGAAGTTATCAGAAGCTTTCTGACTAGATAAAGACTCTTAGTAATTACTCCTAAGTTTGCAGAAGATCTAAACAACATTTTTGTCAAAAGAAGATCAAAGCAGCTTCAAGTCTAAATGATCAACCAGTACAGAAGAAGATGTGTTGTCACTTATACTCAAATGAGTTGATCATTATGGAAGAAGATTTCATGGAAACGGATCTAAAATGTCTGGACAATCGTTTGTCAACATGAAATGCATCTGAGTTCTCAGAAGATGATGCAGATGAAGAATGTGCTGACGTAGGACCATTTGATAACTTTAGAATCTCTAATGAAGAAGATTCCTCCAAAAGATGAAGCAGTTTCTGTCAATGATTTAGCATAAACCATCTCTGTTACAAAAGTTCTCAGTAGCTCTATTAAAGCTTTGGCCTTGACACCAGGATTCTGAATGATTTAACTCCTTCTGTACATTGACATATCTGAACCAATGAAATACCAAGGTATGAAGTATTGATTCAGTTACTGTTAAGTTTCTATAGTATAGAACATGGGGAACATGATCTTAACAGAAGGATGAATCCTTTCGTGTTCTCTTATCTAAGTGCAAAAGTGATTGTCTGAGAATGTTCAAGGTTAGAAATCATCTTGGTCAACCAATTAAGAACAAATAGAAACTATTTGTTGAAAATGAATCTTTCATATCCTAGTTCTTTACAACCAAATACAAAAGTAAAGGAAAGAACGGGATCTTGAAGAAGAATTGTAAATTCATGATATCCGAGATTATCATGACAAAGCATTTCTAAGGGGATGTAGCATGCTAATCTGAAAACAAGATCTCTTTTCAGATCACTTCTGATGTATCATGATTAGAATGATCTATGTCTACAAGTACTTGGAGTTAAAGCACTTCTGCAGCTAAATCAATTTGATGTCAGATTTGATGATAAGCTTGGTAATTGAAAGCCAAAGGTGATTGGAAGATTACAAATCTGTAAATTACTTTGTCAGACGCTGAAGGTAATAATGTTGGTGAAAGAGTACAAGATTAAGATATCAGAAGTTTCTCTATCAGAAGCCATCGCATTTCTTACTCACCTGAGAAAGCTTAGGCATAAGTCTTTACTTTCTGAAGTACTGATTATAGGTGATAAGACTAATCTAGTAAGAACAAGATCAACACTCAAACCCTCTGAAGAAATATTTTGTGGTTTGATGATATCTGCATCTGTCAAACGAATGTGTCTGATTAAAGATTGTACTCCAATGACACAAGAAAAATTCAACTACTTCTCTCAGCAAATGACATCTAGCTTTCTATATCTGAAATTAAGCATTAGTTGATAGAATCAATTAACTTTCTGGAAATAAGTCATAGTGAGGACAAAAGCGGTTGATCAGAAGCAGAAAGCTAATTTGATTACTCAGATCCCTCCAATGATCTGAATACAACAAACATCATGAGAGATGTTTAATCCATTAGAATGAGAAGATCAAAGAAGCCATGAAGATGTTCTATCTTATATTAGTAGAAGATAACAAAGGCTCATATGCATCCAACTCTGATTCTGAATAAGATATTTTATGCATCTTATTCAAGATCTAAAGAAAAAAAAAGAAGATTTTGTGAAGACAATTTCTAAGAAGAATTTGATCTAGGGGTCCAGCTAGATACACCATTAACAATGATCTCAAAAGCAAAAGCAAAATCCTCAAGAAACAGAAGCAAGCTGGAAGTCTACCAGATAATTGAGTAACATTTTCTAAACTCTTACCTTTTTAAATTAGCTAAGAATATATTTTTGAATTCTAGGATTAAAAGTTTGGGATTATGTTCAGAAAGGAATTATCGTGTTAAAACCATATTGATACATCCTTTTCTTATGGCCGCTATCTTTTCAAAACTCCTTGCTGAAGATAAACTTGTGTTCATTCCCACGTGTGAACTTTGATCTATGTTCTGAATAAATAAAGTATCTTAGAATACATATTTCCTCAAGAATAGAAAAGTATATTTCTAATATTTGAGTCGTAGTGTTTAACTTCTGAGATGTGAAGCTTCTGACAAGTGAAGTTCTCATGTATCAGAAGTATCCATGGTCAGAATGCTCTATTAAGTTTTGACTGTTGGAAACTGAAGAATTTATTTCATTAACACGTGGTCAGGAACGTGAAGGGTTATGATTCATTTTAAGTCAATTATCTTTCAATGAACGTCGCTTCACACTTAACGTAACACATTGGGTGACGAGACTCTTGGATTCAGGCTGTTAAATCATAACTTTTTCTCTTGCCAGAATTTATTTCCTTTATTGTTATCTTTTCTTATATTTGATAGTTACCTAACACCTTTTGAGTATCCGTTTGTCTATTCTTTATTACTATATCAAAATCATTTAATACAATCTTTACTATTTCACTATAATTCCTTTCACGCGCTTATATTTCCTATGTGTTACTCTCCTTGGTAATGATGTTTGTCCATTTTCTTGGTTAAGCATTAATTACTTTGCGTATCTCGAGTTTGTTTGTATTAAAGTATTTTGTCTTATTGCCTTGATTCATCTCATTAAGTTCCTCTTTTTATATAGTTCAGTTCATCCTCTAACAGTCATTCCTCCTTTTCACCCTTTCAAATCTTCTCTACTCTTCTATCCCTCTCCTTTTTTTTTCAACCATGGCTGTCAAAACCTTTTGTGGTAATGAAGACCTCCTAGAAGTTATCTGTGAAAAACGACCCATTTTTCCTCGTCTTGAAGGAACTGATCGCGACATCGTCTTGAGCATGCACATATAGGATTTGCCCAAATACTATGCCTTGTTGCATGGACCCATTTATCCCAACATGGTGAAGGTTTTCTGGAATTATGGATGGTGACTCCATCTATTCCTATGTTTATTGCAGTCCCGTTACTACCACTCCTGCCTCCATTGGTAAAGCTATTGGCTGTACCCAAACTAGTGTCACTATGGACGAGTTTCGCTTTACCTACACCTTTGTTGATAAGCTCAATAACATCCATAACACCTTCTTTCCCAGATTTTAACCAGAAAATCCTGAGAAGCTCCTCCCCTCAGCTAAAGCATGGTTTAACCTCCTGCTAACCAATTTTCGTCCTCCGGGCATAAACAAAAATGTGTTATCCCATGCTGACAGACTTTTGATCTACTTTGTCACGAATAACGTCCGTGTCAACCTGCCTCAAACCATCTTCAATCATCTGAAAGAATTAGTCACTATCACAAGAGGTCAGTATAAATCCTTTATACCTTATGGAAGGATTTTATCTGAACTCTTCCATAGGGATAATATCATTGGTTTGGCTAAGAGGGACGTACCGAATGTTGCAGCTGCTGAAGAAAGACGCGAAGCTATTACAAGCTTGCTGGATTGGTAGTTTTCTCTGCTGGATGGATATTTTGTGTCTGGGTGCCTTTTTTTTGGTCTTTTGGTCTCTGTGTCTGAAGGTTGCCTGTGGTCGGTTGGTTTTTGATGTCGTTTGTTTTCATGTGGTCTTGGTATTATCTGGTTTTGGTTGTATTTGTTCTTCTCCCTTGCTACACCCTTTGAAAATGTCTGGCTTGTACTCCGTTTTATAATATTAATGAAGTTGTATTTTTTTTTCTATTAATAATTACTCTTATTTTTATCACTCTTTAATTGACTGTCTTACATTTTGTTTGTCCTTTAAAAAAAATTTCGTATATGTTTTTGGGAAATTAACTTCATTCTTAAAACTTCTCAAATAACAATTAAAAGGAGCTTACAAACCTCTTTTCTAAGACTATTTGACACGGGGGGAGCTTACAAACCTCAAACCCTGAAAGTTTTTGGCCATGTTGTTATTTCCTTAGTTATTGTGTTACTGCACTGTTTCGATTGTACTTTCTTTTTGATAATGAATTTCTCATATATTTGCTCTTCTATTTATTTTTGTCAATCCTTCTGTCAAATCTGTTTTACCTTTTTGATTTTTGACAAAGGGTGAGAAAGAGAAATGATTTTGATATACCTATTCCAAGATTCTTGATCCCAAATACATATTTCAATATGTTTTTATCACTAACCCTTGTTTAACAATTGATTAGGAACTTTTTAAAAGTTCATTATATGTTAGAACAGGTTATCAGAAGATACATTCAAGAAACAAGAAGAATGTTCTAAATGAGTTTGATAAGATACAATACTTGTTTCAAATTGTTCTTGACCATTTATTAAGAAGAAATAAAAGAACAATCTGAAAGAACATCTGTGAGTGCTCTGATACCTCAGGCTTGTAAGAAGTTGTGAACTCTCTGAAGGTATGGTAGCTAGAGTCTAGTACCTCTAAGATTGTGGACCTTATGGATAATCAAAATGGCCATTCATAAAATGTTCAAGTTGTGAACCTTCTATTACATTTTGAATACTGTACCTTCTGGTGACATGCTCAAAATATTAAAATAATCTATCTTAGATACATGATGCGAAGCATCAAGGATTACGTCAATCGTGTTCTGATAACAAGCCAGGTTCTGAGATGAAGACCAAACAGTTATAGTCAGACTCTGATGAGATGTCTCTAAGAAGTATTCCTTCTCTGCTTGTATGCTCTGTACTTCAAAATTATTTTGTAAGTCTTGGGATCAACGAGAGACTCTGAACAAGCATAAATGAATTTTGAGAGTAACAGACTCAAGGGGAGCTGGTTAGCTTAACTCTGATTCTGTAAGTTTTATGGTGATTACCATGTACACATCTCTCTATCAAAATACATTGTTTGTCATCATCAAATAGGGAGAGATTGTAAGAATAAGAGTGGTTCTGCATCTGGCCTAAAGTTTTGATGATAATTGCACATGTTATCTCAGAGAACAGTTCGGTACTTTATTGTTTATGTCTAGTGTGGAGATTTTAGTAAACAAGATATGAATATGATTTAAAGGAGCGTGACATCATCAGATCATTATCTAAACACTCTGGAAGAAAAACATATGTTATGTACAAGTTTTAAGGTCATTACTCTGGAATGCTTTCCAATACAACGGTTCAGAAGAACATTTGTATCAAGCTTCTGATTGTGACTCTTTAAGTAAGCATTGAAAGCTTTAATATAAATTTGCTTCTATTGCTACTGTTATGAAGTTTCTTAAGACAAGGTTCTATTGAAAGAAGTTCTGAAGATTCTAAAGAAATCATTTATGAAGATCAAGCTATGAAGTTTCGGAAGACAAGGTTCTGTTGAATGAAGTTCTGAAGACTCTGAAGATAAATATGCGCTCAACAAGTTCTGAAGATTCTAAAGACAAGGTTCTGAAGTTTCTGAAGACATCAGTTCTAAAGACCAAGTGTTGAAGACTCTTTAGTTAGTCCTGCTGAACAAAGATCTGAGATTCTAAAGTTACAAGTATTGATCTCTCTACACGCTTCATCAAATACACATCTGAAGCCTCTGAAGATTAGAAGACCGAAGAATGGTTTGCGTGTTACAAGGAATATAATAATACAAAGTAGTCTGTGACCTCTACCCAGATTAGGTGGCGCAAGGATAACTTTTTTTTTGTATTATGATGTGACCATTCTTATAAGTGAACGTTGAGATATTACAGTTGGAATATGTTTCCTATTATACCCTCCAACGGATCTATTCTCAAGTCTTATTTGGTAAAGATCTGAATACTTGAAGAATAGAGCTCTGAAAAAGTTGAGTTACCTACAAGCATGTGTATGAGCATGTGCTTGAGTTTCTTTCAAAGATGTTGTAGCTGCTGCTACAAGCCAAGAAAAATAAAAAATGATGAAGTACAAAATGCTACAAGAGCAGGAAAGAAAATCAAGAAAGAATTACTAGAACAAGAAGTTCAAGAGTTGCAGAATACACGACAATATGTGTGCAAGGCGGAAGCAAGCACCAAATTAAAAACTCGAGAAGAATATGCTCAAGCTCAACAAATTAGAGCGCTGCTCTACAATAAATGAGAGAAGCACAGTCTTGTAAATTAGCAAGGAGTTGTTGCTCATATCTTGCTAAAAACACTTTTGTGTTATTGTACTTCAATTGTGTCACCAGCTTGTTTAAAAGCATTTCATGTACACATCTTTGTAAACACTTTTCAAAGTGTAGATTCCTCAAGTGACTAAGTCGTTAGTCTGGATACTTGAGATGGCTAAGTTGTTTTCTAACACTTATAGGTTGTAATCTGTTGAAATTATTGGATTAAGTCTTAGTCTAAGGCAAAATCACCTTGGTGGGTGGATTGGAGTAACTTTGTTAACAGTGAACCAGGATAAAAATAATTGTGTCAATTTATTTTTATTGTCTTGTTAACATTGATTTTTAATTCCACAGAAAATACCATGGTTTGTGACACCCAATTCAAGTCGCCCTTTCTTTTTTTTTCTCACCCCTTCAGCACCCTACAGCCTAGCTGGGTTTGCATACATGCCTTCAAATATGGTGTTTTATTCTCTCCATTTGCACCCAATCCATGGCTTCCTATGGGATAGGGAAATCATGGGGAATGAAGAAGAGGTCGAAGGGGTGCCAGGAATCCGACCAACTAGTTGGGAGGAAAAAGACAGTTATTATGTCTGAGTCCATCATATTGCAAAAGATTTCGACTTATGTAGCCGAAAATAGGTTGAAAGTAGCCCTTGAGGTAGAAGTTAAATACATGGTTGTCGCAGCCAATAAAACAGAAGTGCATATTTATGCGCCAAGCGTTGATTTTAAACCAGAGCCACTTAATGAGTTACCAGTTAATATGACAAGCCAGAGGCTTGGTGCCATTTATGACGGTGAGCCTCTGGGGTTTGAAAAGGATCCAATAGCACCAAATATAAAAATGTTTGCGCAAGATCTTCTAAAAGAAATCAACTTGGGGACAGGGCGAATAAAAGGCCAACATACATTAGTGCGAACTTTAACCCAGAACTCAGAGTCGAAGTGATTCAGTTATTAAAGGAGTACAAAGACTGCTTTATGTGGGACTACGAAGAGATGCTTGATTGAGCAGAGAAATAGTAGAATCAAAGCTACCTATAAAGCCCGGTAAAAAGCCAATCAAGCAAACTCCAATGCGATTTGCACAAGAAATCCCGTCGAAAGTTAAATAATAAATCGAAAGGCTTCTAAAGTGTAAGTTCATCCGTACAACAAGGTATGTTGACTGGATTGCTAATATTGTTCCTGTTATAAAAAAATGGGACTTTGAGGGTTTGCATTGACTTCAGGGATTTGAATTCTGCAACCCTAAAGGACTAATATCCAATGCTAATGGCAGAAATGCTAGTTGATTCGGCCTTAGGCTTCGAGTATGTTAGTATGCTCAATGGATATTCTGGATATAATTAGATTTTTATTGTCGAAGAATATGCGATGAAAACAACATTACGATGCCCTGGAGCCTTAGGCACCTACGAGTGGGTAGTGATGCCTTTAGGTTTAAAGAATGTTGGGGAAACTTATCAAAGAGAAATGAACTCTATTTTTCATGATTTTATTTAGACATTTATGCAGATTTACATTGACGATATAGTTGTTAAATCTATGTCAGGAAAGAGTCACATAGACCATCTTCGACAGTCATTCGAAAGAATGAGAAAACATGGTTTAAAGATGAATCCTCTCAAGTGTGCTTTTTGCTTGCAGGCAGGGGATTTTCTAGGCTTTGTGGTCCACAAAAAAGGGATTGAAATCAACTAAAATAAGACCAAGTGTCATACCCTAAATTTTGACCCTAAGACTTCACATCATTGTGCAAATCATCACCACAATATGGATGTACTTTCATACCTCACTAATCCTTTCAAAGATTGTTGAGTGTTCACCTTAACCAAGAATTAGGGTTTTTTAAGCCCTACAGAGGATTCAGACAAAGGATCAATCAAGAATTGACATGATCTTCAACTTATCAAGCCTCTCAATCATCCATTAAGAACAAGAGGTCCTCAACATCAAAAATTAAGCACAAGATTGCATCATTCCAAGTTGATCAAGCCTCAAGATCATCAGTGTCACCAAATTAGGGTTTTGGTCGACCAAGGCTTCCGAGGGGAATTCTCATCTGGGTATGAGCCAAGACCTCAATATATGTTTCAAGGGCCTCAAATACATCATATTAGTCCATTCATATGATTGGATTAATTCAAAGAACTTGATTCACAAACAATGCAAGAATTCAAATCCATCTGAGCCACAAACTAGGGTTTTGATGAAAAGTCAACCATACCTTTGACTTTTGGCCAAGACATGATCTCAAACCTTGGGATATGATTTAAGACACTCAAATATACCCTTGATGTCCATTCAAAAGTTTAAAATCACCTTAGGACATCCATTCATTGAAAATCAGGAATTAGGGTTTCTCTGCACAAAATTCATCTGAGACCCAAAGTCAAAGTTTGACTTTTTAGCCAAAAATGTTCATCATGAACCATTATATAAGAAAACATGATCCATTGTTGCATTTGAACAAGATTTGATCAAGAAATCAAGGTGACTTGTAAAAGGGGCAATGTTGAGAAAGTGAAAATTTCACTAAGTTATGGAAAACAAGTGTTTAAGTACCTAACTTTCAAAGACCATAACTTGTGATCCAAGCAACCATATTTTTGGATTCAAAGCTCAAATGATAGATCTCATCACATACTACAAAAGTGAAAAACTGAGCCATGGTAAAAAAATGCTTGGATTTTAAGTTATGAAGTGATCAAAATCAAGAAAAGTATGAAATGAACTTCAACACTTAGTGAAATTCCGCCTAAGGCAAGATCAGTCAAAACATCAAAATGTGGAGGGATTTTTCACCATGATCCAAGATGAATTAAGTCCAATGGTGAACATCAAAGTTGAAGTACATCATCCAAGCTTTCCAAAGAGCCCAAGAGTATGAGATAACTCCACTTGAGCAAAGGATTATGGAGGTCTCAATACACCTTGCTGTAAACTGTTTTGCACAATCAGTTTTGGTCATTTCTTACACTACACGATTTTAAAGTCAAGTGCAATGATCATGATCATACCAATTCAACATGGATTAGAATGAGTCACCACAAACCTACAAGATTAAGTGATAAGTTAGGAAGAATCACATTTGGAATGATGAAGCTTTGTCACATATGCCTTGAATTCAAAATACATTTATGTGCAATAGTGCACTTTCAACTAAGGTACTCTTTTTAGACAAGATTCATGCATAAACAACAATAAAAACATATGAGTAATGTGGAATTGTTCAAAAGTTAGCTATGCTACTTAGAAGTGACAATGTACCTTGGCATGGAAGTAATGATATCTTGCCAAAAACATTGAATGAGATCTTATCCTTCAAGCTATCACTATTCAGCCAAGACAAACTCATTCACCTATAAATAGAACTCATTTTTTATCATTCAAACAACACCAAAACAACTTCAATACTTGTTTCCTCCAAATTCATCTTTGTCTCAAATTTCAAAACACCAAGAGAGGGAGAAATCGAATTTCTCAAACCAGAGCAATTCTATCCAAATCAAGCATTCCAACACTTCACATACACTATGTGGAAGTGATCCAAACACTTATTTCCCATCTGTAACATCCAAATCATCATCTCTATAGTTCACTTGATCAAGTTGCAGTTGGATTCGAGCTACTCAATCCAGGAGTTTTCAAACCATTCCAAGCACATTAACACATTCCTTGAGGGTCAAGGAAGCTATCTGGATCATCACCTTGCATCTGTAACACCACCAAGGTAGAATTCGATTCCTTCTTGCAGAGGTAAGCTTTGAACTTTTAATCTTCATGATCCATGCATCATTTTTAAATTTTCAAAGCCCAGATATGTTTGTTATATTGTTGTCATCATTTCCCATCAATTAATTGCTATTAATCATGTCTATATAAGATTACATAGTGTTCTTGCAAAAATTAGGGTTCATCAGGTTCATACGAAATAACTCATGCTACACATAATTTAAATAAAATTAAAAAGAACCATTCAATTCCTTGTTAAAAAACACACAACTTTGGTGTTTACATCATGTCAAATGGTTACGAGTTGAGAGAGATAGAGTTGCTCTTGCAACTCTGATGTTGGCTCAAGGAAGAAGATGGTCATGGCGCCATTTTTCAAACATAAAACCCAATCTTAATATTTTATTTTATTGTTTCATTTAAATCAATGGATGTATCACCACCACAGTGGTAGAGAGTGTACGTTTTGAGTGAGTTTGTCTCTTAGGTCTGGGGTTCGAAACCCCCTCGCCCCAGACCTTTTGGTTTTATTTTTTAAACTATTTTCAAAGGTCTTTTTCATATATTATTCATTCCCTCCATCATGCTATCACCACACGCACATGGCTCAGTTTGTAAATTTTGAACCCTCCACCCCAAGGGTGTGGGTTCAATCCTTGGGAGGGTCAACCTTCTTTTTTATCACCTATTTTCTTCAAATTTCTTCACAACTTCAAAAATTATTTTCTCCTATCAAATTAATTATTTTTAATCCCAATTTTTTCACACATATCATTTAAATACCCTATTATTTTAATCCACAAAAAAAAAATCACAAAAACATTTTGTATTTGATATATTTGTAATATATTAAAAATATTTTAAAATGATTTCTTTTCTTTATTATTCTTAAACCAAAATGATTTTAAATATTCATATGGATAAAATATATTTTTCATAAACCTTAATCGTTGTTTATGGCATGGTTAATAGATTCATTTGAGAAATTATACCAATTTTAATTGATTTTTCTTTGAAAAATATCTTAAAAAATGAAATTAGGGTTTTACTTTGATTCTATCTTTCAAACTTCCTTTCAATACAATCTCTGGGCCTCTATTAGAGTGTAAGACCTAACCCTCTTTATAAATTAAACACTTCACAGGCCTCTTCTATAGTATAAGTCTGGTCGCGCTTTTCAAAATCACGGTGCAATAACTGTTTTCACAACAATCTCAGGGCCTCTATTAGGAGTTTAAGTCCCATCCCTTTGTACATAAACTTTGTTTTAAACAACCATCCGGGTCTCTAATAAAGTGTAAGACCCAACACCTTTTTGTAAATAGAAAATCTTTTAGCCTCATTCATCCTGGGCTTTGTACAGGATACAAGCAAACATCTGGGCCTCTATTTAGAGTGTAAGACCCAACACCTTTGCTTCACTCTTACTTAAGATCAAGTCGTCTTCAAATTCAAAACTTTCTTCAATTTCTTCAAAAACACTAATTCAATCTTGAAGAAAACATCTACTCAATCACAATACACTTGGGTCTCTATCTAGAGAATAAGACCCACCACCTTTCTTAATTCAACTCCTACTTGTTTATATACTTGTTCATATATCTGTATATATACTTGTAGATATTTTATTAAGTTTCTCTTAGAATTTAAATTATCCTCAGTTTAGACTAGTTCAAACAATAGGATCCTTTCAATCAGTTTAACATAGTTCAAACAACTAGTTCCCTCTTGTACAAAGGAAATATTCTTCCCAATACAATTAGCCTCCTCTTGGGATTTGTTCTATTTATTCAACCTTGAAACAGTTCAATAAAGAGAGGATTATTTCCCGGTGAAACCTCTTCTTTAACCCCTTAACCCTGGAACAGTTCAATAAAGAAAGGATTATTTCTCGGTGAAACTTTTCTCGAACTCATCCTAGACTTGGAAAGTATCAACACCTAGCCTCCTCTTAGGCTTTATACAAGGACCCACAGGCTTCCAAGAAGCATCCCCAGCCTCCTCTTGGGCTTCATACAAGGACCCTCAGGCTTCCTAAAAGCATATGATAGATCCTAGCCATCTTTATCAATACACCAATTCCCAGGAGAGTCAAAACCTCTAAGACATTCAAACTCATCCTTTAAGTCTCTTCTGATCCTCAACAAAGTTTGGTTTTCACTTTAAAATCCCCAGCCAGGGTCAGGTTACAATCAACAAATCCCCTTTGTGGCATTTAAGAATTCAACTCTCTTAAGCAAGAGTTAGTTTCCCTTTTGATTCCTCAAAACAATTTAGACCTTCTCTTGGAATTAAATTTCCTCAAGAAGAGTCAGTCTCCACTTAAATTCCCTCAGCCTCCTCTTAGGCTTCATATAATGATTTCCCCAGTTAGCCTCAATCTTGGACTTTGTACAAGATAGATATAACACTCCCCCAGTTGAGTCAGTTTTCCCATCATTGTGCAAATCATCATCACAATATGGAGGAACCATCTTATTTCATCAATCTCCCCAAAGATGGGTGAGCATCCACTACAATCAAAATTAGGGTTTCAAGCCCTCTCTGAGTGCTTAGACAAAAGATCAATCAAGGAATGACATGATCTTCAACTTGTCTAAACCTCTCAAACATACACAATGGATCAAGAGGACTCCCACTTCAAGGATTAAGCATAAGGTTGCTCCCTTCTAGGTGGATCAAGTCTCAAGATCGACAGGGTCACCAAATTAGGGTTTTGGTCGACCAGGTCCTCCAAATGGAAATTTTTCATCTGGGCATGAGCCAATGTTCCAAAACATAACCTAATATACTCCATGGAACCTCATGGACCCAAACATCAAGTCAATTTGACCTCAGGGGATGCATACATCAAAAATCAGGAATTAGGGTTTCTTGACCTAATTCACCCCTAAGTTGACTTTTGGGACAAATCATGAACCAAGACCTCAAGAGAAAGTTTTAGGGTCTCTAATGAACTATATTGATCCATTTGGAACAATGGATTAATCCAAGAAGCTTGAGCAACAAGTCTCAATTTCATCTGCACCACAATTAGGGTTTTAAGGGAAAAGTCAACTGTAACTTAGACTTTTGACCAGGACATGCTCCCAAGCCCTAAGACATGATTCAATATATCCTATGACACCCATGGAACATGTCCATCAAGTTTGATTTAGGTCAAGGACATGATTTCCTGAAGAATTGCACAATTTGGAATTCATCTGATAAAAAGTCAACTGTGCACAAAAGTCAACTTTGACTTTTTGAGATTTTTCACCAAAATGGATTTTTAACCCTAAAATGATGTTAATGTATGATTTTAACCATCATTCATCAAGAAATATCAAGAAAAGTTGGATAACTTGTAAAAGGGGTAACCATAAAAACTTAGAAAATTTTCTAAGTTAAAAATAAAGTGACAAAGGTACCAACTTTGGAGGACCATAACTCCTAAACCACAAGGCCATTTTCTCTCATCCAAATATGGATTTGTAGCCCTCATTACCCTCTACAAAAACTTCAACTAGACCTAACTCCAATTCATTAAGGATTTTGAGTTATGGAGTGATCAAAATGGCTGAAAAATGAAAATGTCACTTTTTCCAACACTTAGTGAAATTTTCACTAAGTCAGAATCTGTCTTCATTTTTTTCCAAATGTAGGGGGATTTTTCACTTGGATTCAAAAGAGATCAAAACCAAACATGTTCAAACAGTTGTTTTGTGATGTAAGGGCTTTCCAAAATGACCAAGAACATTGCCAAATTCCATTTGAGTCATGAGATATGACATTGGAAAGTTGCCTTGCTGAAATCTGTCAAGGCAAGGCAGAATTTGCAACTTTGCTCGATTTGCCAAGATCAGCCAAATCCAATTACTCCTATCCACTTGGACACCTCAGAGGATTGAATCTAAAGGGGACAATCACTGAGCCAAGTCTCCAAAGTCCATGGAACAAGAAATAGCATGTTGAACCTAGAATGGCCAAAATAGGGACAAGACTTCAAATTTGGATTAGAGAATTCAATGGAAGCATCAAGGTGGCATGGACTGAGCCATTCTCATCTGAAATCAGTCAAGACTTATCCAAGACCAAGGGAACCAAAGCTCTGTGCCCTAACCTCTAGTCAATGGCTAGAGGAGACTTGAAATTCCATTGGACAACATTGGCCAAACCTACTTAGCAGCTGCCATTCACTATTCCTTGCAAAACAAACTTGCTCTACTATAAATAGAGCTCAATTGTGATCAGTTTGAGTACACCAAAGCCATCTAACAGATGCTTTCCTCAAAATCTCTTTCTCTTGGCAAGAATGCCTTTCTTAGCAAGGTAGCTATCGGGTTTTGAGTTTGAGAGCTTTTCCAATCAAACCAATCACTCACACACCTCACATACATCACATATGAGCTGATCAAACACTTAGATCACTTCTGAAACACCAATTTCACAAAATCACCAGTTGGTTGCTCAAATTTTCAATCAAGTTGCACCTGAGGTACCACAAATTGTTCCAGCCATTTTCAATCAGGTCCAAGCATTCAAACACACTCCATAGGGTGTAGGGAAGCTGTTCAGATCATCACCACCCATTTGTAACACCTCCAAATCAAAAATCACATAGCACTTGCTGTCACGGCCTAGAGGTAAGCACATACTTGGTCATCTCTCAATCTATGCATATTTCCTCGCACAATAATTTGGCCATATGTTCATAATCATGCATGGAATGTTTCCCCTCAATAAATTGCATTGTTTGAATCGTGTATCAAAAATCCTAGCCTTCATGCAAAAAATAGGGTTCTTGAGGATTTTTCGTGATTTCTTGTTGTATGTTTAATTTAAATGAAATTAATTGACATAAACATGATCGTGAGGTTGAGACGAGCATAATGATATGTGGATTGCATGATATGATTACGTATTCAGTGAGATTGGATGGAAAATGCAAATCAGCCAAACCCAGAAAAACGCGCGTGTTCTTGCTTGTGTTCTTGGCGCCTTTTTCATAAATTCAAATATTTGAATTTTGTGATTTTGTTTAATTGATTCAAAAATTAATTTCTCTCTGAGTTTTAATGATTTTGAGTTGATTCTTTTTTTAATAACTCACAAAAATGTTAAAATATTTTATTTTCCCAAAAAATCCCAAAAATATTATTTATTGCATATAATTGATATTTTTGCAAAGAATTAATGTTTTAATTGTTTTTGACATTTGAAATATTTTTTCTACATTGATTTTGCAACTTTTAATGCTTTCTAATTATTTTGTAGGTCAATACTTAATTTTTGAAGCATTAATCCAAGATCACAATTTGTTTTTCATATGTTAAACAATTATGATCATTTTAATTGAATTTTTATTCAATTAAATACATTTTTGAAAACAAATTAGGGTTTTTGGATTAATTCAACCCTCATAAATCATTTTCAAAACTTCTTGGGCCTCTTGAGAGAGTGTAAGACCCAATCCTTTCTTGACCAAATCATTTTTGGGCCTCAGTGTATTGTATAAGTCCCGATACCGTCAAAAACCAACGGCGCGATCGTCGCCTTTTCAAAATAACCTTGGGCCTCTCCTCGAGCTATAACACCCATTCAAAACACTTTTGGGCCTCTAATAGAGTGTAAGACACAACCCCCTTTTAACCAAAACATTTTGGACCTCACTTATTGTATAAGTCCCTCTGCGTTAAAAGAAAACCTCGGCGCGATCGCCATTTTAAACGAAAAATCAATTAGGCCTAACCTCATGTTATAAGCCCCACTCTTTTTCTTTAAACTTCTTGGGCCTCTTGAGAGAGTGTAAGACTCATCCCTTTATACAAAAAACCTTTTGGGCCCCAGTCACTTGTATAAGTCCCTATGTACAAAATTCAAACAGTGCGCTCACTGATAAAACCCTGGGCCTCTCCTTGAGCTGTAAGCCCCAAATCTTTCTTTTTCAAAGCACTTTCTCCTTTGATTTTGAATATACTGTTGTTTTTAATCTTTCTTTGTTAAACAACTAACCAAACAGCATGGAAGCTCTATAACCGAGTAAGTGGTTATTGCTTTCATTTACCGCTTTCATATACATATAATTGTATTGTGGGGCTGTTTCACTGTAAGTCTTCTTTCATAAACTCATATCAACTGTGTAATAATAGTATAGATATTTCGAGTTTCCCCGGCAACTACGTCTAGAACTAGGTGTTGAATGCAGAATAGCGGCAAGCAAGCAAAAATATTTATTTTCGGAAAGAATTCCCTCCGGGATTTATGTCGTGTCCACAGAGATCGGTTCGAGGGAAAGAATGCCGTTCGACAATCTCTCGCATTAATGAGTTTGGATTAAAATAGTTTCAAACAAGAGAACATAAAAGTAAATATTAAAACAAAAAGAACTTCATTCTTCAACAAGAAAAACTCGTCCGGCAATGCATACAAATCACTCCTCACAAACTTAAACTTACCGACCAGTTATACTCCACCTACAATACTCATCAATATCACCCAACATCGCTCACAACACAGGTTATGTCTAACGCAAAGTTGAGAAAAAAATCGTGTCACTCTCTTCGTCACTCTCGCGAGCGAAGGCTCGAGACACGGAAGGCATTAAGATTCGACGCCTATTGAAGATTGTTAGCCCTTAAATCTATCTCTAGAGTCCATAAACTAACAGACAATCATCCCTAATCGAAGTTCGGGAGGGTTATGTCTAACGCAACCCAAACCCCGCGCATAAAGCAAAAATCAGAGACAATTACCAATAAAGATTTGTAAAGCAAGTTTTATACAACGCCATGGGCGACAAATATACATGAGTTTACAGCAAATACATATACACAACCCAACCATAAAGACAAACATAAAGAAGAAGAGAAATGAACCAAAAATATCGCGCATTGTCAGAGACGGTCGACGATCAATCCACCCCGGTTCATCCGTATGCATGCTCCATAGTTGTTTTCTAACCTCTCCAATGAAAAATGAAGTTTGATGGAAGTGGGATCAAGAAACCCCAAAACCATCCCTAAAAAATTGTGTTTTTATGCCTTAAATGGTGTTTCTGGCCAGGCAAATTCGCCTGGCGAAATTCGGATTCGCCTGGCGAGTTAGGCGGCTTATTCTGGCCTTTTTTTTACGTTTCTGGCTGTCTGACTCGCCACCAATTTGCCTGGCGAGCATCTGGCGAATTTGACAGAACAGCCAAAAATCCTGCACTGTTTTATTCGTAACTTTTGAACCGTAACTCCGATTGACGCACGGTTTGAAGCGCTGGAAAGCTTATTCAATGCTCTATACAACAATGGCAAGACATCCTTGATTGGATACTTGCAAGAATGAGATAAAATCAATTAAACTCATTGATATTTACACGATACGCAGTATATACACTAAAAGGTAAACTAAACGTATTTATAAACAAATCGGGTTTTATTCGCACGATATTTACCACAAAGCATTGATAAGTGCAACAAAACATATATACAAAAATAGGTACAATTTGCACTTATCAAACTCTCCCCAACTTACCTACTTGTTTGTCCACAAACAAAAATCAAACAAACTTGAAAACACAAAAGCGATATCCAAAGAAAGACGAATCAACAGGTTTTGAAAAACGGAAACGAATGAATGGTTCAAATGCAAAAGGTACACACGAAAAGTAAATACTTACCACTAAACTACGACGACAACATAGTCACGAAACAAATACAAAATACAAAAATCATGCCAAACATTCTCAAACAACACAAGTTCCAAAGTGAATCACACCTAGCAAAAATAATCATCGGTAGATGAAAAACACACAATAAGGTACTTTACACTCACACAACACTCATACAAACAAAAGACTAAATTATGCATACATCCACAAATTCATATTGAACATACAAAGGCAAGAATCACAAGGACTTTCAAGGTTGTAACGTGGTCGGGTAAACAAACAAGGGGCAATTTCTCAAGGTAATTGAAACAAAAACTTGCCTAAACCTAAGGGAGTGAAAAATCACAAAGATTCACACACAAAATTCCAATCAACTTCTTCCACAATCCCAAGTGTTACACAACACACAATACTTATTTAGCACAATTATTGAAACTCTTTTTGTTTCCTTTTTCAAGGATTTTCTTTTTTCTTCCTTTTTTCTTTTTTCTTTTCTTTTCTTTGTCATATTTTTCTCTTTTTTCTTTTCTTTTTCAATCCTCATAGAATCCAACCAATGAGTATACAATCATCCTCTCCCCAACTTGAATTCAACCGCACCATTATGTGAATACTCCTTACTTTCTAAGGCAAGGAAAAAATCCATACAACAACACAAAGTTGAGGTCCAAGAAAAAACAAAATCCATTCAAAAATAAGTGAACTAAATACTCATAGATAAGCATTAAGTTCAAATAGAAACATGGATCAAAAAGCTCAAAGGGGTTACGAATTCTCACACACTCACAAGGTGAATTGACTATTTGGCTAGGTAGTTGTGCTCAAAATGAAACAAAATGCCTTGATCCTTTTCATGCATTCATATACACAACATAAACAATAGATTCAACATAATAAAATCCAGTTAGAACAAGAATGTTGGTACTCCGCGCATATATGAACAATGGAAAGCCACCTCACAAAAAGGTTGGGAACTAAAGTGATTCACAATAGAACAAGTATACAAAAGAATGGATGGCATGAAAGTTTGTAAAAAGCCTAAGTATCATGAATATGCTAAAGTATAGAAAGCGATAAACACATACCTCGGACGTGTACAAAACTTAACAAAATCATTACCATACATCCGCAAGTTGAAACGAACCAACTTGGAAAATCACAAAAGCATCCTCAAATAAGTCGACCAAGACTTGCAACCAAACAACAAACAAAACTTTAGAAAAGAAAAACTATAAAACATGCTTGTTTTACGTCGTAAGCTCGACGCCTTTACGGTGCTTAGCTAGAAACTTCCTTCATTCATGCCATGGTGATGCCTCACCGCGCAAACCAAAAGCAAGCGTCCTAACCAAACACTTGAACAAACGTTAATCTACAAGTATTAGTATAACAAGTGAAAATATACAATATATATACGATATCTACAAAACTCAAAAACAAAGAAACTATCGCAATGCGATTCAATATCAAAACCAATCCCCGGCAACGGCGCCATTTTGTTGAATGCAGAATAGCGGCAAGCAAGCCAAAATATTTATTTTCGGAAAGAATTCCCTCCGGGATTTATGTCGTGTCCACAGAGATCGGTTCGAGGGAAAGAATGCCGTTCGACAATCTCTCGCATTAATGAGTTTGGATTAAAATAGTTTCAAACAAGAGAACATAAAAGTAAATATTAAAACAAAAAGAACTTCATTCTTCAACAAGAAAAACTCGTCCGGCAATGCATACAAATCACTCCTCACAAACTTAAACTTACCGACCAGTTATACTCCACCTACAATACTCATCAATATCACCCAACATCGCTTACAACACAGGTTATGTCTAACGCAAAGTTGAGAAAAAAACCGTGTCACTCTCTTCGTCACTCTCGCGAGCGAAGCCTCGAGACACGGAAGGCATTAAGATTCGACGCCTATTGAAGATTGTTAGCCCTTAAATCTATCTCTAGAGTCCATAAACTAACAGACAATCATCCCTAATCGAAGTTCGGGAGGGTTATGTCTAACGCAACCCAAACCCCGCGCATAAAGCAAAAATCAGAGACAATTACCAATAAAGATTTGTAAAGCAAGTTTTATACAATGCCATGGGCGACAAATATACATGAGTTTACAGCAAATACATATACACAACCCAACCATAAAGACAAACACAAAGAAGAAGAGAAATGAACCAAAAATCTCGCGCATTGTCAGAGACGGTCGACGATCAATCCACCCCGATTCATCCGTATGCATGCTCCATAGTTGTTTTCTAACCTCTCCAATGAAAAATGAAGTTTGATGGAAGTGGGATCAAGAAACCCCAAAACCATCCCTAAAAAATTGTGTTTTTATGCCTTAAATGGTGTTTCTGGCCAGGTAAATTCTCCTGGCGAAATTCGGATTCGCCTGGCGAGTTAGGCGGCTTATTCTGGCCTTTTTTTTCACGTTTCTGGCTGTCTGACTCGCCACCAATTCGCATGGCGAGCATCTGGCGAATTTGACAGAACAGCCAAAAATCCTGCACTGTTTTATTCGTAACTTTTGAACCGTAACTCCGATTGACGCACGGTTTGAAGCGCTGGAAAGCTTATTCAATGCTCTATACAACAATGGCAAGACATCCTTGATTGGATACCTGCAAGAATGAGATAAAATAAATTAAACTCATTGATATTTACACGATACGCAGTATATACACTAAAATGTAAACTAAACGTATTTATAAACAAATCGGGTTTTATTCGCACGATATTTACCACAAAGCATTGATAAGTGCAACAAAACATATATACAAAAATAGGTATAATTTGCACTTATCACTAGGTGACACCGTTTCGTTTATTCGTAGAAATAGACAACTAGATCCCCAATAGGAACACCAGATATAGTCTTATCTTCGGCTGTCCTCATTAGGAAATGTCAAGAGACTCTACTCCCCAAGATGAATGTATTCTCCGTGAATGGCATCTTTGAGTTTCTTCCAAATTCTCGAACTTTCCTGACTTTGATCTATTCTCAGTGAATAGCATTGCCTTGAATTTCTCGGGGTTTGGGAACCCACGGGCTTCTTAAAAGCATCGGCCTCCTCTTGGGCATCGTACAAGGACCCACAAGCTTCCTAAAAGCAACCCCGCCTCCTCTTGGGCTTCATACAAGGACCCCACGGCTTCTTAGAAGTATTCACAGCCTCCTCTTAGGCTTCGTATAATGATTTCTTCCCCCGGGAATGATAGCCTTCTCTTGGGCTTCATACAAGGACCTCTCAGGCTTCTTCAAAGTTTCCAGCCTCCTCTTGGGCTTCGTACAAATTGTCCCGACGACCTCCTAAAGGTATAGGAACAGAACCTAGTCATCTGCATAGAACACTCCTGTCGTAGAGTCTACTACTGTTTCTCAAAGCATAGTACAAAAGGCGAAACTCTAGACTTGGACAGTCTAATCTCCTTGAGTCTCAAAGACATTCTCAAGTGACCCCTTCGTTAAATTGGAAGGAAACTCGTAGACTCGGACAGTCTCAATACCCTTTGGATTTCCCGTTTCCTCAAAGAGAAGGAAATATCCCTGATCCTTGAATCAAATACATGAGTACAGCGTTGCTCATATAAGAACTGATTTTCTCTTTCAAAATCAGTACATTGGACCTATCACTCAACTGAAACAGTTACATGGCCTCCTCTTGGGCTTTGTACAATGATTCTCCCCAGCGGAGTCAAACAACGTTTAGCCTCTCTCTCGGGCTTTGTACGAGACACATAAGAGACTCCCTCGTTGAGTCAATCACCCCTTTGGCCTCCATCTCGAGCTTTGTACGAGATACAAAAGGGTTCTTATCGAGCCAAACAAATAATGGCCTCTATCTCGGGCTTCGTACGAGATACAAAAACACTCTCTTGTTGAGTATAAAAGATTCTCCTGTTGAGTCAACCCTTTTAGCCTCTCTCTCTCGGGCTTCGTACGAGACACATAAAAATTCCCTCTTGTTGGGCCAATAGCCTCCTCTTAGGCTTTATATAAGAAAACCACTGGTTGATCCAATCAACCTTTTAGCATCAAAGTTGTGCCTCGTTCACAGTACACAAACATCAACAATTCCTTCCCTTTCATCTAATCACTGTAAGCGGCAAGCCTCTGGATCATCTACATCCATGCCACTGTCCCTCTTTTAGCATGAGAAATTCCTAAGGAAAGATAGCATTGCTCTACACTGAGTTAAAGTCTTCTCCTTCAGGTAAAAACCTCCTTTAAAGGAAATTATGGCATTGTTAGGATCCGCGTATCCCAGTTAAAGTAATTCTCCTTTATAAAAACAGTTGTGACAAACAACCCCCTCTTTAGAGATGACAAATTCTCTCTAAAGTGGAGACTTTTCAGCTTCACATCTTGGGCTTTGATCAAGATACAAATCACCTTTCGCTTCACGTCTTGGGCTTTGAACAAGACACCAAAAACAAACCATTTCCTTCCATAGAATAGGAGGAACTACGAACGCTCTGATTTCCCTGTTTCGGTAAACGGGAATACGTAGGCATAAGATTGAAAGAAATATCTTAGCGAGCACAATCAGCAAAAAAACCAAATCCCATACCCTCACATTCAAAAGCATCAGTCCTAACATCCTAACAGTTGTTCCTTGCCAGAAGATCCTAGAAAGAAAGAAGAACCGTATTGGCGAAAATACAAATAACCAGTACAAGGGCCCCCCACATTGATAGCATTCGTAACCTAACAGACCGCTGTTTAAACTCATTATGCAAGCAGGGTTAATTGGAGACATCTATTTCCCTTCCTTATTCAGCTCACAATAGGATAAAAAATGAATCGACCTGTAGTTTAAGCTCAAACCGTAGAGAGCGACCAGCGCTTAAGAACCGCGTCCAAAATCGCTCGCTACAGAAAAATGGCGCCCACCGTGGGGCGTATTCTTTCTTCCTTACAATTTAAACCTTGGGTAAGTCATTTTCATGGCGGTGTCCGCCAACAGAAAAATGGCGCCCACCGTGGGGCCTATTCTTTCTTCCTTACAATTTAAACCTTGGGTAAGTCATTTTCATGGCGGTGGCCGCCAACAGAAAAATGGCGCCCACCGTGGGGCTCTTTTTTGTCAAACTTTTTTCTCCTTTTTTGTGAATGCCACAGATTGGGGCTTCCGCCGGGGAACCCATTTTCTGTTAGGAACTTAGGATCCTTAGCTTCAAAGGTCTAGGATGTTTAGGACAAATATATATAGTGCTTTTCTTAATTGCTATACATGTTTATTTTTTTGCTAATGGGAATGCGGGTGATGCCGTATGCGGAAAGATTGAGTATACACTTAAGATAAGTGATGGCGACGGGGTCGACCATCAACCTCAGTGGAGGCTGACCAACGCAACCCATTCTCTCACCCAGATAATGGGTCAGTTGTTAAGTCTGAGAAGCTGAGGAGCCAAACCCTTTCGTAGTGCGGAAACTATCGGAAATAGTTGCTACGCGATAATACCCTCATTTGAGGTTGGTGATCTATTCTCGGTGAATGGCACTTACTCTAAGATTGCGCTACAACTCACTGGCGATCCGCTTGTTGTTTTTCTTTCCTGGGAGGAGCTGATGATAATGAGTACAGGTACAAAAATCACCCTAGTATAAACCTTTGGGGATGGGTAGAGCCTTGACTTCATGACAACGACCCTTTGACCCCATGTTTTTTCTATGTTTTTGTGTGCTGCATTCATGCATTCATCTAAAAACATTAAAACATTCAAAAAATCTTCTCTTCTGGTCTCTCTGTTTTTCAAAATAAACTAAGACTGTGATTGCAAATATCAGAGAAAAGGATTACACTAATGGATTTCGGTAGAAGGAGAACCCATAGGTATTCCTTCAAGGTTCCAAAGCTGGATGATTTGAGAAGGTTATCAAGGATGATCACTAACCCTGAGGCTTTTAGAGCCAAGCACGGAGGTCTGCTACCACTGTTAAGAGTTCATGTGATTGAGGGAATCATGGATGCGCTCATTCAGTTTTACGATCCGGTTTATCACTGTTTCACATTCCCGAATTACCAACTCGCACCAACGCTGGAGGAGTATTCTCATCTAGCTGATTTACATATCACGGATCGAGCTCCATTTTCTGGACTGGAAGAAATTCCAAAGAATCAGACCATTGCAAGAGCAATTCATTTGGACGAGTCTGAGGTCAGGACTCACCTGACTACTAAGGGTGGCATCCAAGGTTTGCCAGCCCAGTTCTTGACGAAGAAACCCCTGTATTTTGCCAGTATAGGAAACATGACTGCTTTTGAAAGCATCTTTGTCTTGCTCACCTACGGGTTATTTTTGTTCCCCAACATCAATAACTTCGTCGACATTAACTCCATTAAGGTTTTTCTCATTGGAAACCCTGTGCCGACTTTGCTCGCAGATGCGTATCATTCTGTACACTTGGGAAATTTGTACAGCGGAGGGGAGATCACATGTTGTGTACCTCTGCTTTATAAATGGTTTATCTCTCACTTGCCCAAGTCTGCTTCTTTTTGGGATTGTAAGAGTGCCTTATGTTGGTCACAGAAGATCATGTCTCTTACCAACTCTGATATAGATTGGTGTAATAGGATTTATGAGGGAATCAGGATCATTGATCATTGTGGAAACTTCCCCAACGTACCCCTCATAGGAACTAAAGCAGGAATCAACTACCATCCGGTGTTGGTTCGCCGTCAATTTGGATACCCGATGAGACACGTCCCACTGGGTGTTCATCTGGAAGGTCTTTTCTTCAAAGAAGGAGAAAACGACAGAGCACTAAAGATGGAAATAGTGCACGCTTGGAAGCACGTTCATAAGAAAGGACGAGAGTCTCTGGGAAAACCGGACTGTGTCTCGGAGGAGCCTTATCTCCATTGGGTACAAACTAGAGCTCTCAAGCTAAAAATGCCTTATCCTCGTTACGGAATTCTTCCGCCGAGGGAATCTGTCATGTACTTCATGACGGAAACTGAAAAGCTTCAGGTTACTCTCAACAAAGTTCAAAAGGAGAGAAGGTCTTGGAAGAACAAGTATCGTACCCTCGACGTAGAGTGAATCAAAATACAGCAACTACTGAAAGAGAAGGATGCTCTGATTGAAATTTTAGAGCAACATGCTGTAGAGAATCAAGAGGACTAAAGGAATTTGCTCACTCCTTTCACCTGGCAAAGGAATGACAACCCGACAACGGCCCAAGAGCCCCGGTCAAAAAAAAGGAAAATACCAGAGTCAGCACCCGATTTCTCTTCAGAGAGGACTCGGGACCCATTTGCTTAGGTTTCTATTTCTGCACCTTGTAATCTACTGTATTTCCATTTCTTTAATCCTTTGAATTTCAATAAAAAGGGGTTTCCCCACCGTTTGATATTTGCAATCTAATTGTCGAAGTTTATTTTGATTAAACCAAGAAAAACAATTAATATAATCATTGCATTCATCATTCTCACGTAACGCATTCTTCTTCCCTACGAATCTCACCTTTGTGTCTCGATTCTAGAGTCAAACTGTCTCATTCGTATAATACTCGGGCCAATCGTCAGAAAAGGATGGATGATCTTGAGGAAGAAAACAGAGAGTTGAAAGAAGAGATCGACGCTCTAAGAGAGGATATGAGAAAGTTTCGTAATGATATGCAAGCCATGGCAGAAGCTCAGCTACAACGGACTGTGATCTCTGAGATCACCTCAACGCCCATCGTGGAGAAGTATGATCCTAGGTATCAAATGCTGAAAGATCGTCCTTGGGGTATGCCTGTTAACTATATCCCGGAAGGATATGTTCCGCCGATCACTGAAGATCAGGGAATCACAACAAAAGCCGCTGGGCCTGAAGGTTACAAACTTCGGGAAAGCGAAGATGCCGGGGGCATACTGAAGACTCCTGAAGGTTACAAACTTCGGGAAACGCCAAGATTTACTGCCGTAGTCACGGTACCACCCCCTGTGGTGCACACTGTCCCAGAAGGACAGATCCCACCAACACCTTCTGGTAAGAAGGAAACTATGTTCGATAGAATGGATGAATTCCAGGAACAGTTCTTGGAAATGCAGAAGGAGCTGCAAGCCATTCGCGATCAAGATCTATTTGGAAAGGACGCCGCAGATCTCTGCTTGGTCCCCAATGTGAAAGTCCCGCACAAGTTCCAAGTGCCTGACTTTGAAAAGTACAAGGGTAACTCTTGCCCTCAAAGCCATCTGGTGATGTACGCTTGGCGGATGTCAGCTCAGACAGAAAATCAGGACCTGCTGATTCACTACTTTCAGGATAGTTTAACCGGTGCCGCACTCAAATGGTACATGGGTTTAAACCGTGCTACGATCAGCACTTTCAGAGATCTTGGTACTGCCTTCGTCCAACAATACAAATACAATTTGGACATGGCACCCTACAGAGATCAACTCAGATCGATGTCGCAAAAGGACAAGGAAACCTTTAAGGAGTATGCTCAAAGGTGGCGTGACATTGCCGCTCAAATTTGTCCACCTCTTGAGGAAAAAGAGATAACAAAGATCTTCTTAAAGACCTTAAGCTCGTTTTACTATAACCGAATGGTTGCCAGTGCGCCCAGTGATTTCACCGAAATGGTGGGCATGGGTGTACGTCTTGAGGAAGCCGTCCGAGAAGGATGTTTGGTAAAAGACACTGGATCATCGAGCGGTACTAAAAAATATGGTAGTGCTCTCCCTAAGAAAAAAGAGCAAGATATTGGGAATATCTCTCTTGGAAAGCAAAGGCGACGATATCAACCAGTAGCAGCTGTGACTCCTGCTATTAGCCCTGCGCCTATTCCTACGTATCAACCTCAGGTTGTGCAGAGCCAACCTGATCAGCAAAGGACGCAACAGCCTCTTCAGCAGGCTCATCCCCAATACAACAACAACCGCACAACACGGCCACCAGGATTTGATCCTATACCCATGACGTACGCATAACTGTTTCCATTACTGCTAGCCAAGGGGCACATTCAGACTAAGTCCCCTTTTACAGTACCGAAAAATCCACCTTTTTGGTTTAAGGTGGGTCAGACGTGCCCTTATCATCAAGGAGGTCCAGGGCATAACATAGAAACTTGTCTTAATTTCAAGTCCGACGTGGAAAAGCTTGTTAGGAGCGGGCTCTTATCTTTCAAAGATACGAATCCTAATGTTCTTATGAACCCGCTGCCTCAACATGAGGAAGCTGTAGTCAATTTGATAGAGGAAGAGATTAACAATGTCTATCAAATTCACGATGTACTCTTGTTAAAGACCAATCTGGTCAAGATGCATTGTAGACAGAGTGGATATGGCCATGTGCCACCTCATAACTATCATCAGTGTGATATCTGCTCTAAAGATAACCAAGGATGTTCTCTAGTGCAAGCGGCTCTACAGGAACAAATGGATCTCTGATGGATCCAAGAACACCGAGTTCGTGGAGTTAACATGGTTTACACGAATTCTAACGTCATTCAGAATCACGACATCCATGCAATGAGTGTCAACTTGGTGGCAATGCACTCAAGGCAAAGCCAGTATCATAATTTGCCGCGACACGATTACAGTTCCTGTCTGACTTGCTCGGTAAACAAACAGGGATGCTCTTTCATACAAGAGGCCCTCCAGCGTCAGATGGATCTTGGATGGATCCAAGACTACCATGATAGGAATTCCTATCAAATTAACATGGTTCAGATCTTCGATATTCGCGTGATGAATACCAACCTGGTAGAGTTACATGCTGAGCAGGTCCGAATCGGATTCTTAATATCACATGACTATCAAAGCTGTAAAGCGGGTTGCAAAAACGATCGAGGTTGTACCGTTGTCCAAGAGTCACTTCAGCACTTGTTAAATCACTGGTGGATGCCAATCTATATGGATGAAGATACTCAGCAGATTAGTATCAGTAACAGGAATCCTACCCGACGTCAAAGTCAGGACGTCCGATCAATGGAAGGTAACCTAGTGAGGTTACATTGTATTCAAAGTGGGCGTGGCCAGGTGCCACTACACAATTACGACCGTTGTAGCGTCTGTTCGGAAAGTAACCAAGGGTGTTACCTTGTGAGAGCGGCTCTTTAGGGTCAGGTGGATCGTGGAGAAATTCGTCCATATCCGGGTTCTGGACCTATCGACTGGATGCCAAACTACCTCGCCGATCAAATTGAGGACGTTATCACAATTTCTGGTCATCATAGGACCAGGGATGTTTTTGCCATCATTCCTCTACTTGACGAATCTAAAGTTCCCAACCAGGAACGGATCGAGATTACTTACGATGGTCAGAAAAATCAGAAGGCTCCTGTAGTCATCTATCTACCAGGACCACTACCGTATGAATCAACTAAGGCTATCCCTTACAAATACGGTGCAACGATAATTGAGAATGGAAAGGAAATTCCATTACCCTCCGTTGTGAACATTGCAGACATCAGTCGAGTAACACGGAGTGGTAGAATCTTCAACCGAGGGGTTGGGGAAGTTAACAAGGAAAAGGAACTTCAGACAGAAGCTCCCGATCCACCAGTCGGTCAATCTAGTAATCCCGACATTTCGAAAAACGATGAGATGTTGAAGCTCATCCAAAGGAGTGAATACAACATTGTTAATCAACTGGTACAAACTCCTTCAAAGATCTCGGTATTATCACTGTTACTCAGTTCAGAGGCTCACAGGGAGGCTCTACAGAAAGTCTTGGAGCAAGCCTTTGTGGAACAGGATGTAACAATCAGACAGTTCGGTAGTATTGTCTCTAACACCACTTCCTGTAATAATGTGGGATTTAGTGATGAGGAATTACCTGAAGAGGGTCGCCGTCATAACATGGCGCTCAACATTATAGTAAACTGCCAGGACGATGCTTTAGCTAGCGTACTGGTAGACACAGGGTCAGCCCTGAATGTTATGCCGAAGTCTACTTTGATGCAGTTATCATTCAAAGGCCCTCCGATGAGAGTCAGCGAGGTTGTCGTCAAAGCATTCGATGGATCCAGAAAAACAGTTATCGGCGAATTTGATCTTCCCATAACTATCGGTCCTCACACTTTCCAAGTCACTTTCCAGGTCATGGACATCCAGGCAACATACAGTTGTTTATTAGGAAGACCTTGGATACATCAGGCTAGAGTGGTCACTTCAACCCTCCACCAAAAGCTAAAGTTCGTCAAGAACGATCAACTTGTCACAGTATGTGGAGAACAGGCCTTGCTCGTAAGCAACTTGTCTTCATCTACTGGTATAGAACCCGAGGAGGTTATTGGGACTCAGTTCCAAGCATTGTCGGTGAGCAAGGACAATCATTTCAAAGGAGGAACCTCGATTTCCTCATACAAAGATGCTATCAAAGCGGTCGAGAGTACCGACACAACAGGATGGGGACAGCTTGTCATTCCTACTGACAATAAGACAAAGAAGGGTCTTGGTTTTTCTACAACCTGTACCCAGACAGCTGCTAAAGATGAAAGTTTTCATCCCCTTCAAAACTTCTTCCACAGTGGAGGTTTCCTTCACCCAGTGTCTCAGGCGGTACATGCTATCAATGAGGAAGATCCCTCTGACACGGATGAAGAATAGAAGTCCTATCTCAACAAGAACGGTTATATGTCTCAAGAAGAGGTGCCTATGCCTTTTTGCTTTCCTACAGAAAGTCCAAGATTTATACCAAGATCAGATGTCGAAATGATATATGGAGATTGTGATCCGGAAGGATACCGCGCTCCACCAAATTCATTAGAGAAAGACACTCTGATGAAAGAGAACTTTGACTACAATTACTATGGCCCAATGGATGGTCTGCCAATGTGGCAACCTTATCCAGGAGACTTGGGGCAAGAAAGTCAGCCGAATAATGAAACTCAGCTGACCGTCATTGAACAAAATACTTGTGTCCCCACCATGTCATGGGATTAACACTCAGGTCATTCAGAAAATACTCAACACAAAGATGAATTTGCAACGTTCGCAGGACTTGAATTCATCAACTATGCTTTTCTCGAGGTCAACGTCATCGAGAGAGATGACTCCTCCAGTTCCAAAGAAGTGTGGGACACCCTGGGACAACCAAGTGGAAAATACGACTTTATGGTCAAGTACACTGCTTCCGAAAGCTCTCGTATCAGGTTCGAAGATATCCAGCCAACTGGATGGGGAGATACAGCTGAGAGCACCAATGCTATGCAAAATACAACTGAGGAATTCTCCTATGACAATTCTTCCTGGGAAATAGATTCCAATGATCCTGCTCCACCAGAAATCAACGTCATTTCTGAAGACAAATCAAGGAAGGTGCCAGACTTTGTGATTCACCGAGGAGTTCGCCGCCAATGGGTTGCTGTCGAGGTTCTGAAGGTCGTTCATCAGTCAAAGTAATTGCCGTCTTTTAACCTTTCACCCTACCCAGGTGAAACAGATGTTTTGATAGGGCTCGCTTTCTGTAAATTTCCCTCTTCGCTTCGCCCAAAGCAACAGAGTTTTATTTTATAGGGCTGTAGTTTCAAGGATCGACTTGTTCATTAATAAAATAACGTCGTTCTGTAATTTCTGCATTAATTGCTGTTTTCTCTTTTTGCTTTTTCAGAAAATGGTAATCCTAAAAAACAATTCAATAATAAAAACAAGCAGTAAAATAAAACACTGCACACACTTGCATTTTCTCTATCTCTTCTAAACACGAATCATTACATCATGCAGATTGCTTGTTTTAAACCCCGTTGAAACATACGATCTGATGCCTTCGCCCAACTTTGAGTTCCCTGTATTCGGGGCTGAAGAAGAAAATGACAACGAAATTCCAGAAGAAATCTCCCGACTACTCAAACAAGAGGAAAGGTCTATTGAACCTCACAAAGAACCGTTGGAAACGGTAAACTTGGGTTCAGAAAAAGAGAGAAAAGAAATCAGGATTTGGGCAGTGCTCAGTCCAACTGCCAGAGAGGGTTTGATAAAGCTTCTCAAAGAATTCCCCGGTGTATGCGCTTGGTCCTATCAGGATATGCCAGGGTTGGACACCAGCATCGTGGAACATCACTTACCATTGAGATCGGAATGTCCTCCAGTAAAGCAAAGGTTGAGACGCACTCACCCGAACATGGCCATCAAAATCAAGGAGGAGGTACAGAAATAGATTGACGCGGGTTTCCTCGCCACATCTGAATATCCTCAATGGTTAGCCAACATTGTACCCGTTCCCAAAAAGGACGGAAAAGTCAGAATGTGTGTTGACTACCGAGATCTGAACAAGGCAAGTCCAAAGGATGACTTTCCTTTACCACACATTGACATGCTGGTAGACAGCACAGCAAAGTTCAAAGTTTTCTCCTTCATGGATGGATTTTCGGGCTACAACCAGATCAAAATGGCACCGAAAGACATGGAGAAAACTTCGTTCATTACCCCTTGGGGTACCTTTTGTTACAAGGTTATGCCATTCGGTTTGAAGAACGCCGGGGCAACCTATCAAAGGGCCATGATTACTCTGTTTCATGACATGATACACAAAGAAATTGAGGTATATGTCGATGATATGATTGCAAAATCAAAAACAGAGAGTGAGGACGTTGAACATCTGTCAAAATTGTTCGAACGTCTAAGAAAATTCAAGCTCCGCTTGAATCCCAACAAGTGCACCTTCGGTGTCCGTTCAGGGAAACTACTAGGGTTCATCGTCAGCCAGAAAGGAATTGAGATTGATCCTGACAAGGTCAAGGCCATTCAAGAAATGCCTTCTCTGAAAACTGAAAAAACAAGTCAGAGGATTCCTGGGACGTTTGAATTACATCTCCAGATTCATATTCCTTATGAATGCCACTTGTGCGCCGATCTTCAAATTACTCAAAAAGAACCAGGATTACGTTTGGTCAGAAGATTGCCAAACTGCCTTCGACAGTATCAAGGAATATCTGTTGAATCCTCCGATTCTATCACCTCCAGTGGAAGAAAGACCACTGATCATTTACCTCACAGTTCTAGAGGACTCAATGGGATGTGTACTTGGCCAACAAGACAAAACTAAAAGGAAAGAGTCTGCCATTTACTATCTAAGCAAGAAATTCACCGACTGCGAGACTCGGTACACGATGCTCGAGAAAACTTGCTGTGCTTTGGCTTGGGCAGCCAAACTTCTTCGCCAATACATGATTCGTCATACTACTTGGTTAATCTCCGAAATGGATCCAATCAAGTACGTTTTCGAAAAACCTGCTCTTACGGGAAGGATTGCCCGTTGGCAGATGCTGTTATCAGAATATGACATAGAGTACCATGCTCAGAAAGCCGTTAAGGGAAGTATTTTAGCCGATCATTTGGCTCATCAACCGATTGACGATCAAGAATCAATCAGGTTTGACTTCCCAGACGAAGATGTCATGTATCTAAAGATGAAAGATTGCGATGAACCATTACCCAGTGAAGGGCCAGAACCAGGTTCCCAATGGGGGCTTATCTTTGACGGAGCAGTTAATCATTACGGAAATGGAATTGGGGCAATCATCATAACACCCCAGGGTACCCACATTCCTTTCACTGCCAGACTTACGTTCAAGTGTACGAACAACGAGGCCGAATACGAAGCTTGTATTATGGGTCTCGAGGAAGCGATTGATTTAAGGATAAAAAATTTGGACGTATACGGCGATTCAGCTTTGGTCATCAATCAAATAAAAGGAGATTGGAACACATACCAATCAGGATTGATTCCATACAAAGATTACGCAAGAAGATTGTTATCATTCTTCAACAAAGTCGAGTTTCACCACATCCCTCGTGATGAGAATCACATGGCTGATGCATTAGCCACTATCTCTTCCATGATTAGTGTAGGTCAATGGAATGACATACCTAAGATCGATATAATGCGCCTTGAACGACCCGCTTACATCTTCATGATTGAAGCAGTCATAGACAGCAGACCTTGGTATCACGATATCAAATGCTTCCTTCAGAAACAGGAGTACCCATCTGGGGGACTCAGAAAAGACAGAAAGACCCTCAGAAGATTGGCTGGAAACTTCTTCCTGAGCGGTGACACTCTTTATAAGAGGAATTTTGACATGGTTTTGCTCCGATGCGTCGACAGACTAGAAGCAGACATGCTTATGAAAGAAATTCATGAAGGATCCTTTGGCACTCATGCCAATGGACACGCAAAGGCGAGAAAAATTCTAAGAGCAGGGTACTATTGGTTGACCATGGAATCCGACTGCTACAAGTGCATGAGGAGGTGTCACAAGTGTCAGATATACTCCGACAAAATTCATGTACCGTCATTACATCTCAAAGTTCTCTCTTCCCCATGGCCATTCTCGATATGGGGAATCGACATGATTGGCATGATTAAGCCCAAGGCTTCAAACGGACATCGGTTCATTCTAGTAGCCATTGACTACTTCACCAAGTGGGTCGAAGCAGCGTCATTCGCTAATGTAACGTGACAAGTGGTGGTCCGATTTATCAAAAACAATATCATCTGCCGTTATGGTGTTCCGAGCCAGATCATTACTGATAATGGATCTAACTTGAACAATAAGATGATAAAAGAGTTGTGCGCAGAGTTCAAGATTGAACACCATAACTCATCTCCCTACCGACCAAAGATGAACGGAGCGGTAGAAGCGGCTAACAAGAACATCAAGAAGATCATTCAAAAGATGGTTGTAACCTATAAAGACTGGCATGAAATGATACCCTTTGCTCTTCACAGTTATCGCACATCTGTCCGCACTTCAACAGGGGTAACCCCTTTCTCTCTAGTATATGGCATGGAAGCAGTGCTCCCCATAGAAGTAGAGATCCCATCGATCTGGGTATTGATGGAAGCTAAGTTAACAGAAGCAGAATGGTGTTGAAGTTGACACGATGAACTGAATCTGATCGAAGAAAAGTGAATAACGACTCTATGCCACGGTCAGTTGTATCAGTAGGGAATGAAGAAGGCGTTCGACAAAAAGGTTTGACCCCGAATCTTCAGAAAAGGAGACCTCGTGCTCAAGAAGATACAATCATTTCTCACTGACCCTCGGGGCAAATGGACCCCAAATTATGATGGCCCCTATGTGGTCACGAAAGCTTTCTCAGGCGGTGTCTTGAGACTTGCAACCATGGACGGAGAGGAATTTGCCTACCCCACGAATGTTGATGTAGTCAAGAAATACTTCGCCTAAACTAAAAACTAAAAAAAAAACGTCTCGGTGGACTGAAAACCCGAAAGGGCGGTCCAGGCAAAAATTAGAGACATAAAAGAAAAATCATCCCGATGGATTGGAAACATCATAGTACAATCCAGGCAAAAATTAGGGATAATGGCAAGTAACTATGTTCAACAGAGGCGAATCCCTCAGTAGCAGCAGTTACATCATCTGGCAGAAAACTCCAGTCAAGGTCATCTTCGACAGAAGCTCAGGATGCCCCGAATTCAAAGTTGGTAGAAGGATGGTGGTCGTTATGTTTCAACGTAGCGCTTTTCCCTGTAAATTACCATTTTCAAACTTTGTATATACTCTTTGATCACGCGTTTGGCTGATCTTCATCTTATCAATAAAATTTGAGCTTTTGTGCTTTTGTTTGTAATTCTCATTTGTTTTAGCTTTACAGAACGACGTTTTTATTATGATTAACGATTCTTGAAATAAAACAAAAATGAATTTACTTGTTAAAACTTTTTCTGCTTTTAAATTAAAGATGGCAATTTCTTTTGACTGTTGAACATCAGAAGAACATCGGTCGCTTCTCCAGAAGTAATCGAACCTCAAAGTGCAGAATCAAAGTACTTCTTCTAGGCCCAGTACGCCTGAATGAAGGGATCAACTATGCCAGAGACCTTGTTTCGTCTGACACACCTCGGCCGAGTTTTTATCTCCTAAGCCCGATCAACGATAGTCCCCAACCGGGACTATCTCTCCTAAGCAAGGTGGAATTGCTATTTTAAACCAGCGATATTTCTATACGCCCCGCGATGGCCGAGTATCCAGTCGTGTTCACCCGTCAGTTTGTATGTCGCGTCAGTTTTGTCCGCATAAGCATACATACATCATGCATTTTTGATTTGAATTCACATTTCATATTGCATCACTATCACTCTAGTCGGTCTTGTCCCCTAGTGGTAGAAGTTCTCTCAATCGAGTTGTCAGTTCTTGCCTCGTCAGGAAATACTGTGTCTGAACAACCTCGCTTCCAGTTTATTTCTGGAAAGAAGTTGGTCCTTGACCACTTTGATAACTTGAACCTCTGAAAAGCCAGAGAAAAATTTCAACAAGCATCACTCTTCGCCATTGAAGATGATATCCTTGTTTTCCCGGATTAAAGAAAATCCCGAGAGAAAGCCTCCTAAATCGGAGATTCGGCAGTACGACAGTTTTTCTCTGTAAAACCCACTGATGAAAAGGTCATTGGCACCTCAAAATTGGATCACATCATATGGCATTTCTCCGAGAAGATCTCCGTGAAAAGTATGATGTAAAGACCCCGAACAAAAGCAGTCTCTCAAGAGACTCATTTTCCCCAGTAGATTCGACAAATGGCATCTCCAACAGAGAAGTTTGTGCAACTCTACGACTCAGACGACTGGGTTCCCCAGCAAGTCTGACTTCGAAACTTTTTCCGTCAAATGGCGTCTCCCCAGGAAAATTCGGCGAGAAGTTTGAGGAAAACCGCTACAATAGCATCCCTTGTCAATAAAGTTTATTGACAAAAGAAACTAAGACCAGTTCCGTGGTAGGAAACCAGGATCGAGGGGAAGTTTATTTCAGAAACTAAGACCAGTTCCTTGGTAGGAAACCAGGATCGAGGGGAAGTTTAATCCAGAAACTGAGACCAGTTCCTTGGCTGAAGACCAGGATCGAGGGGAAGTTTTATCTTTTCTAAGCATCATTGCTTAGCAAAAGAAGATGAATGCGTAAGCTACCATTCATAGCCATCAAAATTCCGGGTATTCCGATATTTAATCCTCTTGCACCCCGAATGCTCGAATACCTTCGTCATTCACACCTTCGGGTCCAAAAAGATTAAATAGGGGCATCTGTCATACCCCAAATTTTGACCACTAAGATTTACCATCATTGTGTAAATCATCATCACAATATGAAGGAACCATCTTATTTCATCAATCTCCCCAAAGATGGGTGAGCATCCACTACAATCAAAATTAGGGTTTCAAGCCCTCTCTAAGTGCTTAGACAAAAGATCAATCAAGGAATGACTTGATCTTCAACTTGCCTAAACCTCTCAAACATACACAATGGATCAAGAGGACTCCCACTTCAAGGATTAAACACAAGGTTGCTCCCTTCTAGGTGGAACAAGTCTTAAGATCGATAGGGTCACCAAATTAGGGTTTTGGTCGACCAGGTCCTCCAAATGGAAATTTTTCATCTGGGCATGAGCCAATGTTCCAAAACATAACCTAATATACTCCATGGAACCTCATGGACCCAAACATCAAGTCAATTTGACCTCAGGGGATGCATACATCAAAAATCAGGAATTAGGGTTTCTTGACCTAATTCACCCCTAAGTTGACTTTTGGGACAATTCATGAACCAAGACCTCAAGAGAGAGTTTGAGGGTCTCTAATTAACTATATTGATCCATTGGGAACAATGGATTAATCCAAGAAGCTTGACCAACAAGTCTCAATTTCATCTGCACCACAATTAGGGTTTTAAGGGAAAAGTCAACTGTAAGTTTGACTTTTGACCAGGACATGCTCCCAAGGCCTAAGACATGATTCAATATATCCTATGACACCCATGTAACATGTCCATCAAGTTTGATTTAGGTCAAGGACATGATTTCCTGAAGAATTGCACAATTTGGAATTCATCTGATAAAAAGTCAACTGTGCACAAAAGTTAACTTTGACTTTTTGAGATTTTTCACCAAAATGGATTTTTAACCCTAAAATGATGTTAATGTATGATTTGAATCATCATTCATCAAGAAAAATCAAGAAAAGTTGGATAACTTGTAAAAGGGGTAACCATAAAAACTTAGAAAATTTTCTAAGTTAAAAATAAAGTGACAAAGGTACCACCTTTGGAGGACCATAACTCCTAAACCACAAGGCCATTTTCTCTCATCCAAAGATGGATTTGTAGCCCTCATTACCCTCTACAAAAACTTCAACTAGACCTAACTCCAATTCATTAAGGATTTTGAGTTATGGAGTGATCAAAATGGCTGAAAAATGAAAATGTCACTTTTTCCAACACTTTTGAAATTTTCACTAAGTCAGAATCTGTCTTCATATTTTTCCAAATGTAGGGGGATTTTTCACTTGGATTCAAAAGAGATCAAAACCAAACATGTTCAAACAGTTGTTGTATGATGTAAGGGCTTTCCAAAATGACCAAGAACATTGCCAAATTCCATTTGAGTCATGAGATATGACATTGGAAAATTGCCTTGTTGAGATCTGTCAAGGCAAGGCAGAATTTGCAACTTTGCTCGATTTTCCAAAATCAACCAAATCCAATTGCTCCTATCCACTTGGACACCTCAGAGGATTGAATCTAAAGGGGACAATCACTGAGCCAAGTCTCCAAAGTCGATGGAACAAGAAATAACATGTTGAACCTAGAATGGCCAAAATAGGGACAAGACATCAAATTTGGATTGGAGCATTCAATGGAAGCATCAAGGTGGCATGGACTGAGCCATTCTCATCTGAAATCAGTCAAGACTTATCCAAGACCAAGGGAACCAAAGCTCTGTGCCCTAACCTCTAGTCAATGGCTAGAGGAGACTTGAAATTCCATTGGACAACATTAGCCAAACCTACTTAGCAGCTGCAATTCACTATTCCTTGAAAAACAAACTTGCTCTACTATAAATAGAGCTCAATTATGATCAGTTTGAGTACACCAAAGCCATCTAACAGATGCTTTCCTCAAAATCTCTTTCTCTTGGCAAGAATGCCTTTCTTAGCAAGGTAGCTATCGGGTTTTGAGTTTGAGAGCTTTTCCAATCAAACCAATCACTCACACACCTCACATACATCACATATGAGCTGATCAAACACTTAGATCACTTCTGAAACACCAATTCCACAAAATCACCAGCTGGTTGCTCAAATTTTCAATCAAGTTGCAGCTGAGGTACCACAAATTGTTCCAGCCATTTTCAATCAGGTCCAAGCATTCAAACACACTCCATAGGGTGTAGGGAAGCTGTTCAGATCATCACCACCCATCTGTAACACCTCCAAATCAAAAATCACATTCCACTTGCTGTCACGGCCTAGAGGTAAGCACATACTTGGTCATCTCTCAATCCATGCATATTTCCTCGCACAATAATTTGGCCATATGTTCATAATCATGCATGGAATGTTTCCCCTCAATAAATTGCATTGTTTGAATCGTGTATCAAAAATCCTAGCCTTCATGCAAAAATTAGGGTTCTTGAGGATTTTTCGTGATTTCTTGTTGTATGTTTAATTTAAATGAAATTAATTGACATAAACATGATCGTGAGGTTGAGACGAGCATAATGATATGTTGATTGCATGATATGATTATGTATTCAGTGAGATTGGATGGAAAACGCAAATCAGCCAAACCCAGAAAAACGCGCGTGTTCTTGCTTGTGTTCTTGGCGCCTTTTTCCTAAATTCAAATATTTGAATTTTGTCATTTTGTTTAATTGATTCAAAAATTAATTTCTCTCTGAATTTTAATGATTTTGAGTTGATTCTTTTTTTAATAACTCACAAAAATGTTAAAATATTTTATTTTCCTGAAAAATCCCAAAAATATTATTTATTGCATATAATTGATATTTTTGCAAAGAATTAATGTTTTAATTGTTTTTGACATTTGAAATATTTTTTCTACATTGATTTTGCCACTTTTAATGCTTTCTAATTATTTTGTAGGTCAATACTTAATTTTTGAAGCATTAATCCAAGATCACAATTTGTTTTTCATATGTTAAACAATTTTGATCATTTTAATTGAATTTTTATTCAATTAAATACATTTTTGAAAACAAATTAGGGTTTTTGGATTAATTCAACCCTCATAAATCATTTTCAAAACTTCTTGGGCCTCTTGAGAGAGTGTAAGACCCAATCCTTTCTTGACCAAATCATTTTTGGGCCTCAGTGTATTGTATAAGTCCCGATACCGTCAAAAACCAACGACACGATCGTCGCCTTTTCAAAATAACCTTGGGCCTCTCCTCGAGCTATAAGACCCATTCAAAACACTTTTGGGCCTCTAATAGAGTGTAAGACCCAACCCCCTTTTAACCAAAACATTTTGGGCCTCACTTATTGTATAAGTCCCTCTGCGTTAAAAGAAAACCTCGGCGTGATCGCCATTTTAAACGAAAAATCAATTGGGCCTACCCTCGTGTTATAAGCCCCACTCTTTTTCTTTAAACTTCTTGGGCCTCTTGAGAGAGTGTAAGACCCATCCCTTTGTACAGAAAACCTTTTGGGCCCCAGTCACTTGTATAAGTCCCTCTGTACAAAATTCAAACAGTGCGCTCACTGATAAAACCCTGGGCCTCTCCTTGAGCCGTAAGCCCCAAATCTTTCTTTTTCAAAGCACTTTCTCCATTGATTTTGAATATACTATTGTTTTCAATCTTTCTTTGTTGAACAACTAACCAAACAGCATGGAAGCTCTACAACCGAGTAAGTGGTTATTGCTTTCATTTACCGCTTTCATATACATATAACTGTATTGTGGGGCTGTTTCACTGTAAGTCTTCTTTCATAAACCCATATCAACTGTGTAATAATAGTATAGATATTTCGAGTTTCCCCGGCAACTACGTCTATAACTAGGTGACGCCGTTTCGTTTATTCGTAGAAATAGACAACTAGATCCCCAATAGGATCACCAGATACAGTCTTCTCTTCGGCTGTCCTCATTAGGAAATGTCAAGAGACTCTACTCCCCAAGATGAATGTATTCTCCGTGAATGACATCTTTGAGTTTCTTCCAAATTCTCGAACTTTCCTGACTTTGATATATTCTCGGTGAATAGCATTGCCTTGAATTTCTCAGGGTTTGGGGACCCACGGGTTTCTTAAAAGCATCGACCTCCTCTTGGGCATCGTACAAGGACCCACAGGCTTCCTAAAAGCAACCCCGTCTCCTCTTGGGCTTCGTACAAGGACCCCAAGGCTTCTTAGAAGTATTCACAGCCTCCTCTTAGGCTTCGTATAATGATTTCTTCCCCCGGGAATGATAGCCTTCTCTTGGGCTTCGTACAAGGACCTCTCAGGCTTCTTCAAAGTTTCCAGCCTCCTCTTGGGCTTCGTACAAATTGTCCCGACGACCTCCTAAAGGTATAGGAACAGAACCTAGTCATCTGCATAGAACAGTCCTGTCGTAGAGTCTACTACTTTTTCTCAAAGCATAGTACAAAAGGCGAAACTCTAGACTTGGACAGTCTAATCTCCTTGAGTCTCAAAGATATTCTCAAGTGACCCCTTCGTTAAATAGGAAGGAAACCCGTAGACTCGGACAGTCTCAATACCCTTTGGATTTCCCGTTTCCTCAAAGAGAAGGAAATATCCCTGATCCTTAAATCAAATACATGAGTACAACGTTGCTCATATAAGAACTAATTTTCTCTTTCAAAATCAGTACATTGGACCTATCACTCAACTGAAACAGTTACATGGCCTCCTCTTGGGATTTGTACAATGATTCTCCCCAGCGGAGTCAAACAACGTTTAGCCTCTCTCTCGGGCTTTGTACGAGACACATAAGAGACTCCCTCGTTTAGTCAATCACCCATTTGGCCTCCATATCGGGCTTTGTACGAGATACAAAAGGGTTCTTATGGAGCCAAATAAACAATGGCCTCCATCCCGGGCTTCGTACGAGATACAAAAACACTCTCTTGTTGAGTATAAAAGATTCTCCTGTTGAGTCAACCCTTTTAGCCTCTCTCTCGGGCTTCGTACGAGACACATAAAAACTCCCTCTTGTTGGGCCAATAGCCTCCTCTTAGGCTTTATATAAGAAAACCACTGGTTGATCCAATCAACCTTTTAGCATCAAATTTGTGCCTCGTTCACAGTACACAAACATCAAAAACTCCTTCCCTTTCATCTAATCACTGTAAGCGGCAAGCCTCTGGACCATCTACATCCATGCCACTGTCCCTCTTTTAGCATGAGAAATTCCTAAGGAAAGATAGCATTGCTCTACACTGAGTTAAAGTCTTCTCCTTCAGGTAAAAACTTCCTTTAAAGGAAATTATGGCATTGCTAGGATCCGCGTATCCCGGTTAAAGTATTCTCCTTTATAAAAACAGTTGTGACAAATAACCCCCTCTTTAGAGATGACAAATTCTCTCTAAAGTGGAGACTTTTTAGCTTCACATCTTGGGCTTTGATCAAGATACAAATCACCTTTCGCTTCACGTCTTGGGCTTTGAACAAGACACCAAAAACAAACCATTTCCTCCCATAGAATAGGAGGAACTACGAACGCTCTGATTTCCCTGTTTCGGTAAATGGGAATACGTAGGCATAAGATTGAAAGAAATATCTTAGCGAGCACAATCAGCAAAAAAAACCAAATCCCATACTCTCACATTCAAAAGCATCAGTCTTAACATCCTAACATTTGTTCTCCGCCAGAAGATCCTAGAAAGAAAGAAGAACCGTATTGGCAAAAATACAAATAACCAGTACAAGGGCCCCCCACATTGATAGCATTCGTAACCTAACAGACCGCTTTTTAAACTCAGTATGCAAGCAGGGTTAATTGGAGACATCTATTTCCCTTCCTTATTCAGCTCACAATAGGATAAAAAATGAATCGACCTGTAGTTTAAGCTCAAACCGCAGAGAGCGACCTGCGCTTAAGAACCGCGTCCAAAATAGCTCGCTACAATTTCTCTACATTGAGTTAAAGATTCTTCCTTCATGACATTTCAATTCTCCTATAAAGGAAGATGTGGCATTGTTGGATTTCACACATCCCAGTTAAAGTAACTTCCCTTATAAATCAATTCTTCAATGTTTGTGATGAATAGGTGAGATGTATCCCTTTAGAGATGACAAATTTTCTCTCAGTTAAACTTTTAGCTTCAATTTTGGGCTCTAAATAAGACACAAATACTCTTTTAGCTTCAATCTTGGGCTTTAAACAAGACACAAATAGTCTTTTAGCTTCAATCTTAGGCTTTAAACAAGACACATATACTCTTTTATCTTCAATCTCGGGCTTTGAACAAGGCACCAAACATCTATAGGAGGAACTACGAATGCTCTGATTTCCCCAAATCTCTTTACTAGAATATGTAGGCATAAGATTGCAAAATCTTAGCGAGCACACTAATAAAAAAAACTTAGGTGAAGTACCTTCCCAAAAACAATAGAAAACCACAAAAACAACAAAAACATCTCCTCAGCCTTTCAAAGGAGAAACTTTCCCAATCAACAACAAATGGATTTAAGCAATCAAGCAATTCAAGAGTAAAAACATATGCAAATAAAGGTTCTTATAGATTACTATAGATACTCTGGGTGTTAATAGCTTCCCCTTGTATAACCAACCCCCAATTCCATATCTCTTCGCATTTGTAAAGGAAAACACTTGCGCGCAGGGTTAGTTTAAGATATCTTCCCCTTCCTTTTAAGCTTCATAGGATAAGTATATAAATCAGAAAGTAGCACTAAAAGCGATAGTGGTCGCGTCACAAAAAACCGGAGCTACAGAAAAATGGCGACTCTGCTGGGGATTTTAGTTGCCTCTTAAGAGGGTTAAGCCTTACATTGTATATTGTTGCTGTTTTATTTGCTTTCTCATTTGATGTTTTCCATCATACTACCTACTTATCTGCCATATTTGTTTAATTTATTTTTTATCTGGGAATGTGATTAATACACATGTGGTGAGTCAAAAAGTCCTCAGTGGACTTGAGAGGATATTTTAAGATAGGAGGTGGCAGATTCAAGAAGGCTTATAGGGAGTGAATACCGACCAAGCTAACTTGAAAGTCCACCAAATCAGTAGAGGTACCCTTTTGGAATTACTGATGTTAAGCAAGCAAGTCGTGAAAGCATTACTTTTTCCACAGGGCACCCGTGAAACCGGGGATTAGTAAACATTTAACCATTCGGCCATTTTAGGACGTAGTGCGGTGACTATCAGGAATAGTCGATACACGATACTACACTTGAAAGAGATCCTTTTGGGGATATTACAGCTCTTATGAATCAGTCAATTTGCTGGTAATATTCTTAAGAGGGGTCAATGATTTTGGGAACCTTGTTAGAACCCGTTCTACAGGTACAAAAAGAACCCCTAGTACATACCTTTGGGATGGGTAGACCCGTGGCTCGATGCTCGTGACGATAAACCCTTAAACCTATGTTTTCATATATTTGTGTTGGCTGCATTCATGCATCCATCAAAAACTTGCCAAAAAAAATTTTCTCAAAAATTTTCAAAAGAACTAAAAACAACGGGGTGTTGCAAATATCAGAAACTGCGTTATGGATTTTAGTAAAAGAAAAACTCAGAAGTACACCTTCAGAAATCCAAAACTTGAAGACCTGAGAAGATTGAGAAGGTTGATCACTAATCCAGAAGCTTTCAGAGCTAAGCATGGGGAACTCTTATCCCTTTTAAAGGTCAACATGGTGGAAGGAGTCCTATCTACATTGGTTCAATTTTATGATCCAGTGTACCATTGCTTCACGTTTCCAAATTATCAGCTCCCACCAACTGTAATACCCCAAAATTTGCTCTCTCTTTTGTCATCATAGCATAGCATTATCATATATCATATCATATCTATCTCATTAGCCTTGCATTGCATCTTTAGCATAGAAAAATGAAGCATAGCATCCCTCTTACCATCAAGGCATGTGATCAGGTGAAAGATGGACAATCAAGGAATCATTCAAGGCACAAAAGGTCAAACAAGTTGCCTCAAGGCAACCCAAGAGGTCTTTCATGTCTCATACTACCTCAATTGATCATCCAAAACCTCAAGAATATGAGATTCAATAGGAGATTGAAGCACTACATCCTTCACTATGCAAGAGGTCAAAAAACTGAAGGAAAACCCTTAAAAGAGATAGTTCATTGGTTCAAAATCACCCTCAAGTGGCATATCTTATCATCCTTTAAGAGGATACACAACATACTCTGAGGAATTTGAAATTGAAGACTGCACATTTTTCCCCTAGGAGGTGGGTACCAAAACTAGGGTTTCCAATTAAATCAGGGTATCTCTGATTTTTTGGACAAAACTTGATGTCATGGTATTCTACATGTCCTTAAGTGTATGTGTGTGGAAAATTGCCTCTCAATTGGTTTTAGAAGTGGTTCAATTGGAAGAAAGATAAAAAATCAGGAAAATGGGGGCTAATCAAATAATCAGAGGAAAAAGTCAACTCTTGACTTTTTGAGGTCAAATTCATGAAATTCATGTTATATGTGACCAATGTACAAAATTTGATCAAGAAACTCCAAAGGGATCATGAAAAATCAAGATTTGGAAGGTTGCCATTTTTGGAAGAAATAGGGTTTCTAAATAAGGCAAGTTTTGGCCATTTTGCACCAGACTTTGAACCAAGGCCATTCAAAATTGAGACATCAAATAAAAATTCCATTAGGCCACAACAAAAGATCTTGTTTCAAGCTTCAAATCCATGTGTATAACATCTCCATTGGATAAAAATTGAGTGAGATATGATTGATCAAAGTTTGAGCAAAGTAGGTCCACAATCAGGTCATGACCAAGAATTCCTAGGCCCACGCGCCATCATTTTTACAAACAGGTGCTGTGCCAAATGTTCACCCATTTTTCTCATGGTTAGAGGCTTTATATGAAAAACTTGTCAACATCAAAATTGTTCCTTGCAATGCCCTCTTCAATGTTCATGTTGGACAAAATTTCATTTGGTCAAGTTATGAGGGAGTTATGTTGGTCTCAAGATAGGGTGATCATGCTGAAATTTTGTATGCCATGTTGCCTTGCCAATCAACCACTTGATACGCCCATCAACCAGTCTGGGATCCTTGAGTTCATATTTATTTTTAAGCATGTTTGAGGCATCATTTCAACTCACTTCTCATACCAAACATGTTCTCCCATATCCCCTATTTTCAATGACTCCAAAATCTCATCAAATCATCCACAAAGTATGGAGAAACTCCTTCCCAAAACTCCATGTTTAAAGCTGCCAAGGAGGGAATTGTTTTCACTTTGAGGTTGGTCCCTTCACATCAGTTTGCACGATACATGTACACACCATCCAACCATTGCTTTATTTATACATACACCTCTCTTACACTATGATATCTTCATCATGCTTTTCCATACATTAAAGAGGAAGCACATCAAACTTGCGCAACAAGTTTCTTTTTGTAGCTGCTACTTCAGAACAACTCATCATCACCATTCCTTTCACTTACACTCCACCATAGCTCACCATGAATCACCATCACCATAACACAGTCTTGCTAACTCGTCCCCTAACTAACTTGACTCAGTTAGTTAGGATGGACTCACCTAAACCATGTTAACTCAATTAACCAACTCATGTTAACCGTGGTTAAGCTCCCATATAAATTGAATTTCACTCTCACATTTCAACTTCAGCTTCATTTTTCACTCTCCCTCTAAAACACTTCAAGCTCTCTCTCTCTCTCTTTTTCTCTCCATTTTCTCTCTGAGTTGCACGAATCCATCATCATTCTCCTCTAATTCCACCTTCAAGCTTCATCTTCAAGCATCACTGAACTTGAAGCAGCATTGGATTATTGAAGTAAACACACTGCAAATCCATCTCCATCATCATTCTTCAGAATTTGAAAGCCTTTATTTGGCCAAGTGAAGCTCAAAGAAGAAGCAAGAATCTCTGGTTTTCTTTGTCACTCCAGTTTCCATCATTTACAGGTTTTAACATCTCAACTTTCTTGGCACGATTTACTTCATGTTTAGCTTGTTTTTGATGATATAAGCTTGATAGAAGCTCTGCTTACTTCGGCTAGTTGATAGGCCTCTTAGAGGCGTAGTTTCAAAACTTAGGGCATATCTTCCTCTCCTCTGTTCTTTGTGTACATGCTTGTTATGTGAAAAATAATTGCGTATCTTTGATCTCCATAACATCAGCTTCATTTTGATATAAGGATCGTGCATTTCTGTGGAAATCAAAGTTTGCAGGTGGTGGTTGTTGGCCGGAGAAGATGACCGGAGGTCCTTCTCCGGCCGGTGACTGTAAATGCTAGGGTTTTGTGTTTTAATCGTGACCGTTGATTTTGTTCCAATCGTGTGGTGAAAAACGTGCCAGCACATTAAAATAAGCATGCTCCTCACGTGTTATATTTCTGATCTCACTTAATCAATGTGTGGTGCAGTGCATGGTAGTGTGTGTGTGCCTTCATGCGCGTGTGTTGGATTTGATTACTTTGACTATTGTGTTGACTGGACACGATCCAAGGGTGTGGATTGTTTTGACTTTATTTGACTGAGAGTGTACAATAGTTGGTATGGATTGCGCGTGTTTGGACCTTAGGTCATTGCTGTTCGCACCCCATGTTTTAAAGCCCAAGTAATTTTGAACTGTTGGTTTGCTATGCATGCACCCCCTACTTGTTTCAATTTCTTTTTATTTTCTCCATTTTATACATGTTTCCTTTTTAATTTTTAAAATTACAAAACTACATCAGAAAATTCTAGAAAAATTCATGAGTATTATCAAGACATTTAGAAAATTTTTGATGTTTTTAGTTCATGATTTTATGACATTTTTACCCCTGTTTCATGATTTCCATTGAATTTCCATTTGTATGCATTCCAAATATGATACATGAATTTGTGGAATTTTGTTCTTGATCATTACAAACTGTTTTGACTTGATTCTTTTTGTATTGATTCATTAATACATTGAAGCATGTTAGGTGATTTTTGTTTGATTTTTTAGGTCATTTTATGACATGTTTTGATGCTTTTCTTTGCACTACTTTCCATGATGTTTCAACTTGACCTAATTGCATTGTTTGAAGTCATTTTCCTTTGAGTTTTGACAAGCTATCTTGATGTATGATTTACTCCTGACTTAGGCATTCAAATACCATGCTTGCATAATTTTCATGAGTCCATTTGATTTTTGTTTGATGCATTACATTTGAAGCCTAATACATGTCATATCATTCTAACTTTAGTGCATGTTTGCATGAATTCTTTTGTGCATATTTGTATGAGCATTTGCACATTTTTATGAGTCATTCATGTGATGTTATAGGTCTTTGATACACATTATAGGTCATCTTTACATGTTCATTTTAACTTGAACTTTGTGCATCCTTGACATGTATTGTTGGCACTTTCCTTTTAAACTTTCACTTCACTTCTTCTTCTATTACTTCTTGATTGTCTTGATGCTGATTCATGAACACTTTTGAGATGTTTATAAACCATTTTTCATTTAGTTTCAATTCTGATTCTTAGATTACATGTTCCATTTATGCATGTTCTTTTCCTTTCTTTTCATCTTTAATTCTTATGGTAACATGCTTAAATGCTATGGATGATGATTGTTGCTTATTCATTTGAACTTGTATGATGATGATCACTTGTTGTCAATATGACTCACATTCTGGTTGTGGTTTTAAGATTTGGTTCTTCATCTTATTCTTTTGAACTTTATTGTGTATTAAGTACTTTTTACTTCTTATGCATGTTTCCATGTTTACTAACCATGTAGGGGCTTTGGTAAGTTGAAATTGAGTGTGGATAAGGAATCGACATTCAAACTTCTCTCCTTTCATCTTTTAAAATTCAATCTTGTGTTTTGTTAAGTACTTATGTGCTTACTTTGATTAACTCATTACTTTCCCTTTTGAGTTACAATTCATCTTCTACTTTAGAAGTGAATTGTTTAGCTCATTCCTTCTTTAGACATTAGGTTTTGCAACCTCACAAACCATTAGAATCACTTCCTTAACTAATCAATTAGGATTGCGTCTTAGTTCACATAGATTTTACCTTTCTCTCCCTCTTGAGTCTTTCATCTTCTCATCTCAAAGAAAATTCAAAATATCTAATAAAGGTAGGCATTTATTGCATTTAGGCCTTTCATATAAAGAAAAGATTACAAGGGGTCTTCTCTTATAATCTTAGAATGTATAGCATATAGCCCATCTTGGGTCAATGTGTTAAACATTTGATCTTGTATGAGGGACTTAAATGCAATACTTGTTGAAGATACAAATAAAGAAAAACACTTCTTCATTTCATAATCAACAAAAACACTTAATAAACACAAGTATGCTAGTGTGTTTGAACCTTGACAATTGGAACTAAGTGTGGGGATCTTCTTCACACTTAGTGTACTTTCTTATTCATTCCATCTTGGAATGTGAGAACACATACATTCCAATGACTAAGATTAAGATACACTATCATATGCAAACAAATGAAAAAACTCTTAAAAGACAAAAACAAACACTACGTATTTCCTTCGGGAATTCTTTTCTCACCTCATTCACTCTCAGCGTACGAACGTGCTTCTACTTGTTCTCTTGCAAGATGGTAACGCACTCGGACCAGCGAGCCTGCAACACCTGAGCTAGAACGTTAGCCGTTCCCTAAAAAACACAAATAATCCATCCCTAGTGAGGGGAACTACGTCTCTCTGATTCTCATGTTCCCGATGAGATACGTAGGCAGTGGGGTAGGGCCCATGCGAGCACTTCTTTTATTTTCCCTACATTTGTTTCTCTTTCCCTTTCCTTTTCCAATTCTCCAGCTAGCAGTTCCTTTTCCAGTGTCCTTTCCTTACACCCTTTGATTGAAGCCGCAAGCGTGGATCCCATCGGGTACGATGGACGCGTGGAGGTGCTAATACCTTCCTCTCGCGTAACCGACTCCTGAATCCAATTCTCTTGGTCGCAAGACCATGCTCTTTCCTTTTCCTTCAGGTTTATGCGGTGTTTCCTTTCCCACTCATGGGATAAATACACATTGCTGGCGACTCTGTTTTGGTGCCACTTTCACGTTTGTACTTGGATGAAAATCCCGGGAGCGACAGCTGATGACTCTGCTCGGAATCGAACCCAGAATCTCTGGTTGACCTATTGCTGGTCCATCCTAAGCAAGTCAATCCTAGCGCTTGTTTGCTTTTCTTTCATTGGGTGTTTACTATTATCTTGTATTTGTTGTTTACTGTATTTTATTACTTGTACCATATTTACAGCATGTTAGCATTTACATTTCATATATTATACTGTGTTGCACTATTCTGTCTATTTGGCGGGATGGAATTTCTGAGAGATGAGCCCAGTACACAGGCTTGAGTATACACTTAGATTTAGAGTGGGGAGTAGTGGGACCTACGTGCCATCTGTGTACGTTGGGTAATCACGAAATTCACAGCTAGACGAGGCTATCTTGGGACCCATCATGGCGTACGCATCTTGCGTATTCCATGGTGTCGATCTAGAGAGCTGTCGACTCTAGTGACTGATCATGAGGACCTTAGTGGAAACATCTCTCTTTAGTGGTGACAGTGGCAGACCACATTCTGTGGCAAATCCACTCGCACCCGAGGGCCCACTTTGGAACTTGCATAGAATGACCTTTATTTTCTAAGGTGAGTCAGTGGAAGACCTCTTTGATTGGCATAGCATTGTATCCTACGGGCTGAATGTGCTATCACTTCTCAAACCTTCGAAGCTGACAAGCCTTGTTTTCTAGGAACCATATGTGAGTATGGGTGGAATGTTTACAGGTTTGCAGGTAACCTAGCCTCCTACATACCTTACCTGTGATTCTATGATTATTACAGACAGTGTATCCTATGACAGTGGCTTGAGTATTCATCTCAGATATATTGCCAGATTCAGTACAGAGACACAGTGCACACAGTTCGACACAGACACAGACACCTGGATACTTGATCACATGCCTTTTGCATTTGCATACTCATATCATAACAGGTTATGTTTGTCATTTTCAGGTACCTACCATATTGTCTGATTCCAATCATGCGTTCCCAAGAAGTTAAGGTTAAGAGGAAGAATAATGTGTCATATAAATTCCCTGATCCTAAGCTGGATTCATTGAACAAGATGATAGGCATGGCTGATTCTGGTGTTCTCAACACTTTTCAGAAGGAGTATGGAGAGCTGATTAAAATGGTATGTGCATTCAGAAAGTATGAGAAGGATGGGTTGCACACTTTCTTACAGTTTTATGAACCATCAATGAGATGTTTCCTGTTCCCTGACTACATTTTGATGCCCACTTTGGAGGAATTCTCATTTATTTTGGGAATTCCAGTCACGTCTTCTATACCGTATTTTTCTGAAGATGCTCTTACTCCCGAAGTAATTGCTGCTGTTCTACATCTGGACCTGTTTGTTGTGAAAAGTGGCCTGAGTAAACTTAAAGAAGATGAAGGATTTCATTTGGAGTTTCTCTTCCAACAAGTTCAGGAAGCTGCCAAGGCTAAAAACTGGACTACTTACAATGCTGTGTTAGCTCTTTGTATCTATGGTTTGGTGCTTTTCCCCGGTCAACCTAACTTTGTTGATGTGCAAGCGATGAAAGTGTTCGTTTCGAAGAATCCGATTCCTACCCTGCTAGGGGATTTTTATTACTCAGTACACTACAAAAATGAGAAGGGAAGAGGAAGTCTGGTTAGTTGCTGTACCCAATTGTTATGTCATTGGCTCTTCAAACATTTACCTCGAACCGGTGCTTTCGTAGAAACTATTGAGACAATGAAATGGTCCATGAGATTGATAGGTTTGACTGCCAATAACATAATTTGGTTTGATCCCAAATTACTGACAATAGAGCTTACTGTTAAATGTGGAAGTTTTCCGAATGTGCCTCTACTTGGAATAAGAGGTGGGATTAATTACAACCCGGTGTTGGCTGTTAGACAATTTGGTTATACTTCGAGAAATCCTCCTGCTGATGAAGAGATTAGTGCTTCTCTGTTTTTCGTGGGAACTAAGAATGAAAGAGTGCCAGAAGTAATAAATGCCTAGAAATTTAGGCAAAGAGAGGGAAAGCTAATTTTTGGCAAAGGAGACTGTAGATCATACCCTGATTACGATGCTTGGATTGAGATGAAGGTCAAAGAGCTGTTGCTACCCTTTTCCAGAGAGATTCTCTTGTGCCCAAGTCAACACTCCATGGTACCGGCTGAAGAGTGCGAGAAATGGAAGAAAATGGTCAGAGAGTTGCAGATAGAGAACTCTGGAATGAGCAGATGTCTTCAGAAAGCTTTGGCTAACAACAAAGATTTGGAGAAGAGAGCATTGAAAGCGGAGAAAACCTTGGCAGACAAAGAAGAAGATTTTGATGAGAGAGCTCGATACTTCCGTAAACTTACTTTGGGAGCAGATGATACTAGTCAGGCTCACAAGACTACAAAGCAGGCGTTAGCCCAAAGCAGGGATTCATTAGCTAAACTTCGCCAAGCTTGGGATGAGGTCAGAATTGAAAACTCTGAATTGCTGACCCAATTAAAAGATAAAGATGAAGAGCTGAAGAAAGCACATGTAGAAAGAAGAAAGTATAGAGAGGATCTTGGCAAAAGTCAAGAACAGGTAAGGAAAGCTGAAGATAAGCTGAAAATTGCCAACAAAGAGCTTGAAGATGTCACGGCAGATCTGAAGCTGGTTAAAATTCAAGCTGGAATTAAGAGGCGCAAAGGAGCCAATGAAGATGAAGCCTTGCTGATGCACATGGGCTCATTATCTAATTTATTGGAAAAAAGGGACGTCGTAATCAAAGAGCTGATTGAGAAGCCACATCATCAGCGTACCCGCATCCTGTTCGAAGAGATTAAGTATTCCAGCCAGAAGCTGAAAGACGTAGAGCTATCAGATTAATGATTTTTGTCTTTTCTTTGTAATTTGCAATGGTTACCATCAGAATTGTTGATGGATCCATTTGACTGCTTGTTTCGTATTCTATTGCTGAAACTATGACAAATTTGCTTGAAAACTTTTGGGAATTTGTATGAAATGAGTTATTTCTATTCACAATTTCTGGTCTTCAGATATATGTGATGTGATAAGATATCTGCACACTGGCACACTACAAAATCACTATTTCTGGTCATCAAATATTTGTGATTGGCGTATACGAATATCTCTTCAAGGCAAAACTCAATAATCATGATTTTTGGTCTTCAGGAATTCGTGGTTACGATTGGAATCAGGATACGAAAAGTATCTTGAAATGACAAACATAACTGTGCATTTGCATTTGCATAGCATATCATTTTTGCATTGCAGGTTTTCTTTTTTGCAGGCGCCTGCTAACCTTTATTTGGTTTTCAGGCACGATAGCTGATACCCCAGTTCACCGATATTCTACCAGACGCAATCAAGCCAGAGTCATGGAACAAGTTCAGACTGAATTAACTAATTTGAGGGGGAGGATGGAACAGTTCATGAACCTTATGCAGGGGATTGCTCAAGGTCAGCAGGAGCTGAGGGCCGGTCAGGAAACCATGAGGGTTGGTCAAGATGCCGTGAGAGCCACTATTCAGAGGCTGGAGACTGAAATTCCAAATCACAATGTGCGCACTCCTCCTGTTGGCAACATCCCCACTGGTGGGGTACATCTGGGATTTGATAATGGTGGTTTGGAGGATGGTCAAGATGACCAGTTTACCGCATTCAACAACGACATGGGTTTCTACAATGAAGACCGGAAGTACGAAGGGTTAGATGAAAGACTCAAGGCTATTGAGAGCCAAAATCCTCTGGGAATTGATGTAGAGGACATGGGTCTCGTGCAGGGTGTGAGAATCCCTCCCAAGTTCAAGCTCCCTACATTGGATAAGTACAATGGCAGTACATGCCCCAAAAAATATTTGCAAGCTTACAATCGCAAGATTGCCGCTTATACTGAAGACCAGAAGCTCTGGATGTATTTTTTCCAGGACAGCCTATCAGTCGCCTCCTTGGAACGGTACATTAAGCTGGACAGGGTTCATATAAAGAGCTGGAAAGATTTGTGTGATGCGTTTCTGAAGCAGTATCAATATAATTTGGACATGGCACCCAATCGCACTCAACTGTAGAGTATAACTCAGGTTCATAAGGAGGGCTTTAAGCAGTACGCACAGAGATGGAGGGAATTGGCTGCTCGAGTTCAACCACCTTTGGCTGATCGTGAGATGGCTGATATGTTCATGAGCACACTTCAAGGGCTGTATTTGGATAGATTGGCTGCGTGTCCTTCCACAGGGTTTGCCGACATTGTTATTGCTGGGGAACGAATAGAAAGTCTGCTGAAGTTGGGTAAGATTCAAGACGTCAGTGGGACTGGTGCTTCGAGTTTGAGGAAACCCTTTGCTAATGGACCAAGGAAAAGAGAAGGGGAGTCCAGTGCTATGCATAGAGAAAAGGGCAGAGGAAGGACTCAGTCCTATCATCAGGTGGACGCTGTAACCATTCTGGTTCCAGCAGGACAACAAGCTCCAGATCAGTAAGCTAGACCCCGATTCCAGACTAATAGACAAAGGGACCGTAAGTTTGATCCCTTGCCTATGACATATGCTGCTTTGTTACCATAATTGCTCAAAGAGAAGTTGGTTGAACTTTGGACTATGAGGTCGCTAGATACTGGAAATTTGCCTCAAGGTTATGATGCTAATGTTTGATGTGAATTTCATTCTGGTGCGCCAGGTCACTCGATAGAGAAGTGCTGGGCCTTTCAACATAAGGTTCAGGACTTGATTGACGCAAAAGCTATTAATTTCTCTAAGCCGCCGAATGTTCTTGATAATCCAATGCCCCATCATGGAGGTGCAAGCATGAATGCTATTTCTGATGGTGAGAAATTGAATCTGATTACCGATGTTAATTTGCTAAAGACTCCGCTGTTAATTGTAAAAGAGAGTTTGTTTAGAGGAAAGGTATTTCCTGGATGTGGCTCTGATTGTGAGGATTGTTCAAGACAGATTAATGGCTGCAGTAAGTTGAAAGTTGGATTGCAGGATCTTATGGAGGAAGGAAGACTTCAGTTTGATAAGATAGAGAAGGAAAAGATGTTTCTGCCATTACCATTTATTATAATCCAGTTGAGATACAGGTGCCCGTTGAAGCTCCTGTTGCTATCATCGTGCCCGAGAGGCCGAGACCAGTTACGATTATAGTTCCTGAATCTGCTTCTTATGTGTCTAATAGGGCAGTTCCATGGCAATATGGAACTAACCCTCATCAAGGAGGAAGTCAACAGAGAGCGGAGGTTGTTGTTGGTACTAGTGTTGAGAATGTCAGTGGACCAAGTGGTTTCACCAGGAGTGGTCGACTGTTTGCTCCCCAGACTCTAAGGAGTGATAAAGAAGCTGAAGCCGCTGCAAAAGCAAAAGGAAAACAGGTTGTTGATGACAAGGTGCTTGTTCAGGAAGAGGACCCTAAAGTCAATTTTGATAGTGATGTTGAGGAATTTATGAGGATTATCAAAAAGAGCGATTACAAGATCATTGATTAGCTCAATCAGACACCCTCTAAAATCTCGATATTATCCCTGTTAATGAGTTCAGATGCACACCGGGCTGCTTTGTTGAAGGTTTTGAATATGGCATACGTTCCCCAAGAGATTACAGTGAATCAGTTGGAGGGAGTAATTTCTAATGTCAATGTGAGCCACGGGTTGGGGTTTACGAATAGGGATTTGACTCCAGATGGACGTAATCACAACAAAGCGTTGCACATCACACTTAAATGCAAAGGAGCTGTTTTGTTGCATGTGCTAGTTGACACAGGTTCTTCCTTAAATGTGTTACCCAAAAAGGCCCTGATGAAAATTGAAGTAGAAGGATTGATTCTTAGACCCAGCGATTTGATTGTGAGAGGTTTCGATGGATCCCAAAGATCGGTGTTTGGAGAGGTAGAATTACCAATACAGGTTGGTCCACAGATATTCAAGACAATCTTTCACGTTATGGACATTCAGCCTGCTTACAGCTGTTTGTTAGGCCGACCATGGATTCACGCAGCAGGCGCAGTTACCTCCACACTACATCAAAAGCTCAAATACGTGTTCGAGGGTCAAGTGGTCACCGTTTGCTATGAGGAAGATATATTTGTGAGTCATCTATCCACTTTCAAATATGTGGAAATGGATGGAGAGATTCATGAAACCCTGTGCCAGTCTTTTGAAGCCCTGAATATCAACAAATTCCCAGAATCTACTTCAGCATCAGTGGTGTCAAATGTGCCAGTTGGGCCGAGTGCATCAATTGCGTCCTACAAGCAGGCCAGAGAAGTGGTTGAAAGCAGGAATGCCCAAGGTTGGGGTAAAGCTATCGACGTGTTTGTGAAAGAAGATAAGTTTGGCATTGGATACCAACCGGGCCGGACGCCAGCTCCCTGATTCTGTGGGCCAATCAATTTCAACAGTGGAGGAATTATCAACCCTAATCAGTCCTCCTCAGCAATAGAAGATGGCGCTGAAAGCTCAGATTATCTGGACAGATGGGTGTATTCACTGGCTCCGGGCGAGGCATTGCAAAACTGGTCTAGTGAAGAAATCATTCATGTTGTACACCATTCAGAGTAATAATTCTTGTCTTTCATAATGCATGAAATCCCACACTCTGCCCAAGGTGTGAGGATCCATTTGTAGGGCCACCATATTTTCTCATATAATGTTTAAACATCAATAAAAAGGACGTTTTTGTTTACAAATTTGTGTTCCTTTATTCCTTCTTTATTTTTATTTTTGCACAAAGAAAATTAAAAATGATAATGCACTTTCTTTTCTTTTGTTTTCAAGCAAAAATAATCTAAAATAAAGCATTAATCCAATCATGCAGACTTGATTTTGTGAATTCCTCTGAAAATGATTCTGTTATGCCCACGTATGATTTCAACAATCCGATTTATCAAGCTGAGGAGGAAAGTGATGAAGACTATGAACTCCCGGAAGAGTTGGCTAGATTGTTGAAACAGGAAGAAAAGACCATTCAGCCTCATCAGGAAGCTCTTGAGGTTATCAATATTGGTTCAGAAGAAAGCAAGAAAGAGATCAAGATCGGTGCAAGTCTGCGGCTGATGTAAATCAAGAGCTGATAGTCATGCTACGTGAATACATTAATATCTTTGCTTGGTCATATCAAGATATGCCAGGTTTAGATACAGACATAGTTGTGCATAGACTACCGTTGAAAGAGGACTGTCCACCGTTCAAGCAAAAGCTGCGCAGAACAAAACCAGAAATGGCTTTGAAGATCAAGGAAGAAGTACAGAAACAGTTGGATGCAGGTTTTCTGGCAGTAACCAACTATCCTCCCTGAGTGGCCAATATAGTACCGGTGCCGAAGAAAGATGGCAAAGTCAGAATGTGTGTGGATTACGGAGATCTCAACTGGGCGAGCCCTAAAGATGACTTTCCACTCCCTCATATTGATGTACTGGTTGACAATACTGCTCAGTTTTCAGTGTTCTCATTTATGGATGGATTCTCTGGGTACAATCAGATAAAGATGGCGCCTGAAGACATGGAGAAGACCACATTCATTACCCCGTGGGGTACCTTCTGTTACAAAGTAATGCCTTTTGGGTTGAAGAACGCAGGAGTAACTTATCAAAGAGCAATGGTGACGTTATTCCACGATCTAATTCATAAAGAGATCGAGTGCTATGTGGATGACATGATTGCTAAATCAAAGACAGAAGAGGAACATCTGATCAACTTGAAGAAGTTGTTTGAGAGGTTGAGGAAATTCAGGTTGAGAATGAATCCTAACAAGTGTACTTTTGGCGTGTGGTCCGAAAAATTGCTGGGTTTCAATGTCAGTGAAAAAGGAATAGAGGTTGATCCTACTAAAGTAAAAGCTATACAAGATATGCCTGTACCGAGAACTGAGAAAGAAGTTCGCGGCTTTCTAGGGAGATTGAACTACATTTCAAGGTTCATATCTCACCTAACTGCCACCTGCGAACCGATATTCAAAATGCTAAGAAAAGATCAAACGGTCAGGTGGAATGATGATTGTCAAAATGCATTCGATAAAATAAAAAGATATTTGCAGGAACCTCCTATTCTGATACCTCCAGTTCAAGGGAGACCACTGATTATGTACTTGACAGTGCTCGAAGGATCCATGGGTTGTGTCCTCGGTCAACATGACGAGACAAGTAGGAAAGAACATGCTATCTACTACCTGAGCAAGAAATTTACAGATTGTGAATCGCGTTATTCAATGCTTGAGAAGACATGCTGCGCACTCGCATGGGCCGTAAAGCGATTGAGATAATATATGCTCACACATACAACCCTGTTGATCTCAAAAATGGATCCAGTCAAGTATATTTTTGAGAAGCCAGCACTTACAGGCAGAGTTGCAAGGTGGCAGATGGTACTGACAGAGTACGATATTCAATATACTTCTCAAAAAGCAATCAAAGGAAGTATACTGTCAGATTATCTTGCACAATAGCCTCTTGATGATTACCAGCCCATGAAGTTTGATTTCCCTGATGAGGACATCATGTTTCTCAAAGTGAAAGACTGCGAGGAACCACTTCTGGAGGAGGGGTCTGACCCTGAATCCAAATGGAGTTTGATGTTTGACGGGGCAGTTAATATGAATGGGTGCGGAGTTGGTACAGTTCTCATTACGCCAGAAGGCGTTCACATGCCCTTCACTGCCCGAGTAACTTTTGGGTGTACCAACAACGAAGCAGAATACGAAGCTTGCATACTAGGGATTGAGGAGGCTATTGATTTACGAATCAAGACCCTCGATATCTTTGGTGATTCAGCACTGGTAATCAATCAAGTAAAGGGAACTCGGCACACACATCAGCAGAATTTGATTCCGTATAGAGATTATACGAGGAGATTGCTGACATTCTTTACAACTGTCAAGTTATACCATGTTCCCAGAGATGAAAATAAGTTTGCAGACGCCTTGGCCACTATATCCTCGATGATCAAAGTGCATGGTTGGAACTTTGTACCCAGGATTGATGTATCTCGTCTTGATAGACATGCTTTTGTGTTTGATGTTGATGCAGTGTCTGACGGCAAGCCTTGGTACCATGACATTAAATGCTTCTTGGAAAATCTAGAATACCCGCCTGGGGCATCTTCCAAAGACAATAAGACATTAAGAAGGCTAGCCGGTAGTTTCTTCTTGAACAAAGATGGCGTGCTGTATAAAACAAAATTTGACACGGTTCTGCTCAGATGCGTGGATAGACACGAAGCAGACCTGTTGATGATTGAAGTGCACGAAGGCTCTTTCGGTACCCATGCCGGAGGACATGCGATGGCTAAGAAATTGTTGAGATTGGGGTATTATTGGTTGACAATGGAGTCAGATTGCTGCAAGTATGCCCGCAAGTGTCACAAATGCCAAATCTATGCAGACAAAGTACACGTTCCTCCAAATCCGTTGAGTGTCATGTCCTCTCCGTGGCCCTTTGCAATGTGGGGCATTGATATGATTGGTAAAATTGAGCCTACTGCTTCAAACGGCCATCGTTTCATCTTGGTCGCCATTGATTACTTCACTAAATGGGTTGAAGCAACGTCTTATGCCAATGTCACTAAGCAAGTGGTAGCTCGTTTCTTAAAACGCGATATCATTTGTCGATATGGAGTTCCCGAAAGAATCATTACTGATAATGGTTCTAATTTGAATAATAAGATGATGGTTGAGCTATGCCGGGACTTCAAAATCGAACATCACAATTCTTCTCCGTACCGCCCGAAGATAAATGACGCGGTCGAAGCGACCAACAAAAATATCAAGAAGATTGTGCAGAAGAAAGGTTGTCACGTACAAAGATTGGCATGAGATGTTACCATTGGCTTTGCATGGGTATCGAACATCAGTCCGCACGTTCACTGGGGCAACACCATACTCACTTGTATACGGTATGGAGGTAGTTCTACCGGTCGAAGTTGAGATTCCCTCTCTCCGAGTATTGATGGACGTTAGGCTAGATGAAGCTGAATGGGTACGAGCCAGATTTGATCAGCTGGGCCTTATTGCGGAGAAGCGACTAGCAGCTGTATGTCATGGCCAGTTATATCAGCGCAGAATGAAGAGGGCATTCGATCAAAAGGTTTGACCTCAAGTTTACAAGTCCGGAGATATGGTAATCAAGAGAATACTTCCTCCGAGTACAGATCACAGGGGCAAATGGACTCCTAATTATGAAGGTCCATTCGTGGTTAAAAAGGTTTTCTCAGGTGGAGCCTTATTGCTGACAACCATGGATGGTGAAGACTTTTCATCCCCTGTTAATTCAGATGCAGTTAAAAAATACTTCGTATAAATAGACCCACTGGATTAAAAAAAGAAAAATCCAGGCAAAAAAGGGCATCCCGGCGAACCAAAAATAGAATAAAGGTTCGGGCAAAAATTAGGGATATAAGTAAAAAATTTGTACACCCAGTAAGTTGAAAACCCGATAGGGCAACTTAAGCAAAAATGGGTATCCCGGTAGATTGAAAACCTGAAAAGGCGATCCACGCAAAAGAGGGATTTAAGCGAATGACTGCAGTCTGAATTAATCTGTACGTTCTCTACTCTTCAGCAAAATAGCAAAGTTTCCGAAGGAGGAATTGGTCTGATCACGAGCTTCCGAAGGCGAAGATAATCAAGAGAGTTGGAATACATACTTGCTATAACAGAATCAGAAATCAGTTGGAATCCAGTTTCCGCATTATCATTAGGATAGGTTTCTTTTCTCAATTTTATGGCAATAAACTCTTTCAGGGGTTTGCTTCCGATTGTAAATTCGCCGACTTTGGCATTTCATCAATAAATTTGAATATTCAGTCACAAGGCTTTTATTTCCATTTTACTGCTTTGTTTGCAAAAACGTCCGATTTTTGATAATAAAACATTGCTTTGAAAATATCTTGGCCTTGCAAAAACATGCACAAAAGAGACAATTAAAATTACTTTGCTTGTTGGACAACCTTGGATGGTGGACTCAAAAGACCACGCAATATCCTGGGGTATGTGCATATATTTTTTCTGTTGCAGGTAATGAGTACGATCGATCCAAGCAGCACGAAAGTTATCTTTCAGATATTTGCTATGACTTAATACTATTGTATCTTATTAAGTCGATTCTTTCATTCAAGATTTCCCACCGGGTGTTGTGACGACAACGGTTGTTGAAGAGTTCATTCTGTGTCGATAACGGTTGCAAATTCCCCAGTAGAGTTGCTTCGCAGACACCGAAGTTGATGGTCAAGACTAGTGAAGTTGCCAGGAGTTTAAAGATGTTTAATCTTCTGTAAAATCCTCTTATGACGTCTTCTTCAGGAAATAAGTTGTTAACTTTCCTATGCATGGGGCATGTTGTTTCCCCAGCAGGAGATGTTCCAGATATGTTATCCCATAGTAGATTTTGTGGACGTTTGTTCTTCTGTAAAATCCTCTTAAGAGACAAAGTTTCTCGCAGTAACATTCCCTGTGGAGTTTATTCTCGGTAGGATTTACCAGCAAGTGGTAGTGTCGTATTTCCCGCAGGTTTCAGCATGTGAAATTTGTTAAACAATAATTCCCAGCTGAATTATTTTCTCTCCCCCACAGAGTTCAACATTTTGACAGTAATTTCCCCAGCAAGATCTAAATAGATCGAGGGAATCTCTTCTTCGGCAAAGTGTCAGCATATGATATTACCCAGCAGGTGGTGTAATTCTCAGCATTGCTCATTTACAACTCAAAGTCCAATTTATTTTTGGCATACAGACAGTTTGTTCATATTATTCCAGCAGGTGGGATAGTATTGCAGATGGTTGTTCCAGCAGGTGGGATGATCATTATATACAATTGTTCATATTATTCCAGCAGGTGGGATAGTATTGTAGTTGGTCGTTCCAGCAGGTGGGGTGATCATACAGATAAGCGTTCATATTATTCCAGCAGTTGGGATAGTATTGCAAATGGTTGTTCCAGCAGGTGGGATGATCATTATATACATTTGTTCATATTATTCCAGCAAGTGGGATAGTATTGCAGGTGGTCGTTCCAGCAGGTTGGGTGATCATTTAGCAAAGCTTCCAAAGCCGGTTTGGTCAGCATCGAAGTCCAATGTTAGTTTGGCAAAGCTGCAAAAGTCCATCATAGGATGGCAAGTTTGAGATTCCAAAGCCGGTTTGGTAATCATTGAAGTCCAATGACAGATTAGCAGAAATCCAACATGAATTGGTAAAAGTCCAACGACAGATTGGCAGAAATCCAACACGAATTGGTAAAAGTCCATTGTTTAGAGTGGCAGAGCAGCTAAAGTCCATCCATAGTATGGCAAGCCAGTAGTCGCCTGGCATTGTTCAAAAAGACATTGTTGAAAGTCCATCCATAGTGTGGCAAGCCAGTAGTCGCCTGGCGTCGTTCAAAAGACAGATCTCTCCGACAACGTTTCATTGAAGATTCAATCCAGCAGTCTCTTTTGGGCTTATATCCCTTTTGTTCTTCATCACCCAGAGCAAATTTTTGGTTATATTTGGTATTCAATCACTGTATACCTTGAAAGTCTGAAAGCAATCGCTTTCAGGGATTCAGGTCTACAGCGTTTGAATAGGGGCAGCTGTAATACCCCAAAATTTGCTCTCTCTTTTGTCATCATAGCATAGCATTATCATATATCATATCATATCCATCTCATTAGCCTTGCATTGCATCTTTAGCATAGAAAAATGAAGCATAGCATCCCTCTTACCATCAAGGCATGTGATCAGGTGAAAGATGGACAATCAAGGAATCATTCAAGGCACAAAAGGTCAAACAAGTTGCCTCAAGGCAAGCCAAGAGGTCTTTCATGTCTCATACTACCTCAATTGATCATCCAAAACCTCAAGAAAGTGAGATTCAATAGGAGATTGAAGCACTACATCCTTCACTATGCAAGAGGTCCAAAAAACTGAAGGAAAACCCTCAAAAGAGATAGTTCATTAGTTCAAAATCACCCTCAAGTGGCACATCTTATCATCCTTTAAGAGGATACACAACATACTCTGAGGAATTTGAAATTGAAGACTGCACATTTTTCCCCTAGGAGGTGGGTACCAAAACTAGGGTTTCCAATTAAAGCAGGGTATCTCTGATTTTTTTGGACAAAACTTGATGTCATGGTATTCTACATGTCCTTAAGTGTATGTGTGTGGAAAATTGCCTCTCAATTGGCTTTAGAAGTGGTTCAATTGGAAGAAAGATAAAAAATCAGGAAAATGGGGGCTAAGTCAAATAATCAGAGGAAAAAGTCAACTCTTGACTTTTTGAGGCCAAATTCATGAAATTCATGTTATATGTGACCAATGTACAAAATTTGATCAAGAAACTCCAAAGAGATCATGAAAAATCAAGATTTGGAAAGTTACCATTTTTGGAAGAAATAGGGTTTCTAAATAAGGCAAGTTTTGGCCATTTTGCACTAGACTTTGAACCAAGGCCATTCAAAATTGAGACATCAAATAAAAATTCCACCAGGCCACAACAAAAGATCTTGTTTCAAGCTTCAAATCCATGTGTAGAACATCTCCATTGGATATAAATTGAGTGAGATATGATTGATCAAAGTTTGAGCAAAGTAGGTCCACAATCAGGTCATGACCAAGAATTCCTAGGCCCACGCGCCATCATTTTTACAAACAGGTGGTGTGCAAAATGTTCACCCATTTTTCTCATGGTTAGAGGCTTCATATGAAAAACTTGTCAACATCAAAATTGTTCCTTGCAATGCCCTCTTCAATGTTCATTTTGGACAAAATTTCATTTGGTCAAGTTATGAGGGAGTTATGTTGGTCTCAAGATAGGGTGATCATGCTGAAATTTTGTATGCCATGTTGCCTTGCCAATCAACCACTTGATACGCCCATCAACCAGTCTGGGATCCTTGAGTTCATATTTATTTTTAAGCATGTTTGAGGCATCATTTCAACTCACTTCTCATACCAAACATGTTCTCCCATATCCCCTCTTTTCAATGACTCCAAAATCTCATCAAATCATCCACAAAGTATGGAGAAACTCCTTCCCAAAACTCCATGTTTAAAGCTGCCAAGGAGGGAATTGTTTTCACTTTGAGGTTGGTCCCTTCACATCAGTTTGCACGATACATGTACACACCATCTAACCATTGCTTTATTTGTACATACACCTCTCTTACACTATGATATCTTCATCATGCTTTGCCATACATTAAAGAGGAAGCACATCAAACTTGCGCAGCAAGTTTCCTTTTGTAGCTGCTACTTCAGAACAACTCATCATCACCATTCCTTTCACTTACACTCCACCATAGCTCACCATGAATCACCATCACCATAACACAGCCTTGCTAACTCGTCCCTTAACTAACTTGACTCAGTTAGTTAGGATTGACTCACCTAAACCATGTTAACTCAATTAACCAACTCATGTTAACCGTGGTTAAGCTCCCATATAAATTGAATTTCACTCTCACATTTCAACTTCAGCTTCATTTTTCACTCTCCCTCTAAAACACTTCAAGCTCTCTCTCTATTTTTCTCTCCATTTTCTCTCTGAGTTGCACGAATCCATCATCATTCTCCTCTAATTGCACCTTCAAGCTTCATCTTCAAGCATCACTGAACTTGAAGCAGCATTGGATTGTTGAAGTAAACACACTGCAAATCCATCTCCATCATCATTCTTCAGAATTTGAAAGCCTTTATTTGGCCAAGTGAAACTCAAAGAAGAAGCAAGAATCTCTGGTTTTCTTTGTCACTCCAGTTTCCATCATTTACAAGTTTTAACATCTCAACTTTCTTGGCACGATTTACTTCATGTTTAGCTTGTTTTTGATGATATAAGTTTGATAGAAGCTCTGCTTACTCCGGCTAGTTGATAGGCCTCTTAGAGGCATAGTTTCAAAACTTAGGGCATATCTTCCTCTCCTCTGTTCTTTGTGTACATGCTTGTTATGTGAAAAATAATTGCATATCTTTGATCTCCATAACATCAGCTTCATTTTGATATAAGGATCGTGCATTTCTGTGGAAATCAAAGTTTGCAGGTGGTGGTTGTTGGCCGGAGAAGATGACCGGAGGTCCTTCTCCGGCCGGTGACTGTAAATGCTAGGGTTTTGTGTTTTAATCGTGACCGTTGATTTTGTTCCAATCGTGTGGTGAAAAACGTGCCAGCACATTAAAATAAGCATGCTCCTCACGTGTTCTATTTCTGATCTCACTTAATCAATGTGTGGTGCAGTGCATGGTAGTGTGTGTGTGCCTTCATGTGCGTGTGTTGGATTTGATTACTTTGACTATTGTGTTGACTGGACTCGATCCAAGGGTGTGGATTGTTTTGACTTTATTTGATTGAGAGTGTACAATAGTTGGTATGGATTGCGCGTGTTTGGACCTTAGGTCATTGCTGTTCGCACCCCATGTTTTAAAGCCCAAGTAATTTTGAACTGTTGGTTTGCTATGCATGCACCCCCTACTTGTTTCAATTTCTTTTTATTTTCTCCATTTTATACACGTTTCCGTTTTAATTTTTAAAATTAGAAAAATACATCATAAAATTCTAGAAAACTTCATGAGTATTCTCAAGACATTTAGGAAATTTTTTATGTTTTTATTTCATGATTTTATGACATTTTTACCCCTGTTTCATGATTTCCTTTGAATTTCCATTTGTATGCATTCCAAATATGATACATGAATTTGTTGAATTTTGTTCTTGATCATTACAAACTGTTTTGACTTGATTCTTTTTATATTGATTCACTAATACATTGAATCATGTTAGGTGATTTTTGTTTGATTTTTTTGGTCATTTTATGACATGTTTTGATGCTTGTCTTTGGACAACTTTGCATGATGTTTCAACTTGACCTAATTGCATTGTTTGAAGTCATTTTGCTTTGAGTTTTGACAAGCTATCTTGATGTATGATTTACTTCTGACTTAGGCATTCAAATACCATGCTTGCATAATTTTCATGAGTCCATTTGATTTTTGTTTGATGCATTACATTTGAAGCCTAATACATGTCATATCATTCTAACTTTAGTGCATGTTTGCATGAATTCTTTTGTGCATATTTGTATGAGCATTTGCATATTTTTATGAGTCATTCATGTGATGTTATAGGTCTTTGATACACATTATAGATCATCTTTACATGTTCATTTTAACTTGAACTTTGTGCATCCTTGACATGTATTGTTGGCACTTTCCTTTTAAACTTTCACTTCACTTCTTCTTCTATTACTTCTTGATTGTCTTGATGTTGATTCATGAACACTTTTGAGATGTTTATAAACCATTTTTCATTTAGTTTCAATTCTGATTCTTAGATTACATGTTCCATTTATGCATGTTCTTTTCCTTTCTTTTCATCTTTCATTCTTATGGTAACATGCTTAAATGCTATGGATGATGATTGTTGCTTATTCATTTGAACTTGTATGATGATGATCACTTGTTGTCAATATGACTCACATTCTGGTTGTGGTTTTAAGATTTGATTCTTCATCTTATTCTTTTGAACTTTATTGTGTATTAAGTACTTTTTACTTCTTATGCATGTTTCCATGTTTACTAACCATTTAGGGGCTTTGGTAAGTTGAAATTGAGTGTGGATAAGGAATCCACATTCAAACTTCTCTCCTTTCATCTTTTACAATTCAATCTTGTGTTTTGTTAAGTACTTATGTGCTTACTTTGATTAACTCATTACTTTCCCTTTTGAGTTACAATTCATCTTCTACTTTAGAAGTGAATTGTTTAGCTCATTCCTTCTTTAGACATTAGGTTTTGCAACCTCACAAACAATTAGGATCACTTCCTAACTAATCAATTAGGATTGAGTCTTAGTTCACATAGATTTTACCTTTCTCTCCCTCTTGAGTCTTTCATCTTCTCATCTCAAAGAAAATTCAAAATATCTAATAAAGGTAGGCATTTATTGCATTTAGGCCTTTCATATAAAGAAAAGATTACAAGGGGTCTTCTCTTATAATCTTAGAATGTATAGCATATAGCCCATCTTGGGTCAATGTGTTAAACATTTGATCTTGTATGAGGGACTTAAATGTAATACTTGTTGAAGATACAAATAAAGAAAAACACTTCTTCATTTCATAATCAACAAAAACACTTAATAAACACAAGTATGCTAGTGTGTTTGAACCTTGACAATTGGAACTAAGTGTGGGGGTCTTCTTCACACTTAGTGTACTTTCTTATTCATTCCATCTTGGAATGTGAGAACGTATACATTCCAATGACTAAGATTAAGATACACTATCATATGCAAACAAATGAAAAAACTCTTAAAAGACAAAAACAAACACTACGTCTTTCCTTCGGGAATTCTTTTCTCACCTCATTCACTCTCAGCGTACGTACGTGCTTCTACTCGTTCTCTTGCAAGATGGTAACGCACTCGGACCAGTGAGCCTGCAACACCTGAGCTAGAATGTTAGCTGTTCCCTAAAAAACACAAACAATCCATCCCTAGTGAGGGGAACTACGTCGCTCTAATTCTCATGTTCCCGATGAGATACGTAGGCAGTGGGGTAGGGCCCATGTGAGCACTTCTTTTATTTTTCCTACATTTGTTTCTCTTTCCCTTTCCTTTTCCAATTCTCCAGCTAGCAGTTCATTTTCCAGTGTCCTTTCCTTACACCCTTTGATTGAAGCAGCAAGCGTGGATCCCATCGGGTACGATGGACGCGTGGGGGTGCTAATACCTTGCTCTCGCGTAACCGACTCCCAAATCCAATTCTCTTGGTCGCAAGACCATGCTCTTTCCTTTTCCTTCAGGTTTATGCGGTGTTTCCTTTCCCTCAAATGGGATAAATACACATTGCTGGCGACCCTGTTTCGGTGCCACTTTCGCGTTTGTACTTGGATGAAAATCCCGGGAGCGACACCAACATTGGAAGAATACTCTCATTTGATTGATTTACCCATCACTGATCCGGATCCATTCTCTGGACTGGAAGAAATTCCTAAAGATTAAATCATTGCAAGAGTTACCTCTTTGGAAATATCAGATATCAAAACTCACATGACCACCAAGGGAGGAATTCAAGGTCTACCAGCTAGGTTTTTGTTGGAAAAAGCCTTATACTTTGCCAGTATAGGAAACATAGTTGCTTTCGAGGATAACTTTGTTCTTCTCACTTATGGATTATTCCTTTTCCCCAACATTGACAATTTCGTCGAAATAAACACTATCAATATATTCTTAATTGGGAACCCAGTCCCAACCTTGCTTGTAGATGCTTACCACTCAGTGCACTTAAGGAACTTGTACAACGGAGGGATGATTACATGTTGTGTAGCATTACTCTACAAATGGTTTATTTCCCACTTACCCAAATCTGCTGCTTTTTGGGATCTCAAAAGTGGTATGCGATGGTTGCAAAAGATTATGTCTCTCACCCATTCCGACATAGATTGGTACAATTGGGTCTATGACGGGATAAAGATCATTGACAAATGTGGAAGTTTCCCCAATGTACCCCTCATTGGTGCTAAAGGAGGGATCAATTATCACCCAATTTTAGCTCGTCATCAGCTTGGATACCCAATGAAGGATATACCTTACAACATTCATCTTGAAGGTCTTTTCTTCAAGGAGGGAGAAAATGACAGAGCACTCAAGGAAGAAATTGTGAATGCCTGGCATCATGTTCATAGGAAAGGAAGATAGTCTCTGGGAAAACCAAACTACATCTCTGCAGAACCTTATCTCTAATGGGTACAAACTAGAGTTATCAAGTTAAAAATGCCTTACCCTCTTCAGGAAGTATTTCCCTTAAGAGAGTCTATTATCTACTTCATGAAAGACACATAGAAACTGCATGTCGCTTTTAACAAAACTCAACGTGAAAAGAACTCTTGGAGAAACAAATATCAGATTGTCAGCTTGGAGTGCACAAAGATTCAAGAGTTACTAAAAGAGAAAGATGCTCATATTGAAATACTAGAGCAGCATGCTATAGAAATTCAAGAGGAATGGAGGAGTTTACTCTCTCCTTTCACCTGACAAAGGATCATCGACCCGACAATAGTTGAGGAGGCCCAATCAAAGAAGCAAAAAGGGAGTCAGCAGCTAGCATCTGGACCTTTGTCAGAAATTCCTTAGGATTCATAGGCCTAGTTTTCCTTCCTGCACTTTGTAAAATAATGTACTTCTCCCTGTAAGATATTGTAATCCTTTGAATTCAATAAAAAAGTTTTCACCGCTGTATGATATTTGCAACACAATTGTTAAAAGCTATTTTGAAACCAAAATAAAAAGATCATTCTCATTCTTTGCATATCATTCATCATTCTTTCATTACACATCTTTGTCATAAAGTCTCACACATGTGTTGCACTTTAGAGTCAAATTGTCTCATTCGTAAAATACTCGGGCCAATCGGCAAAAGAAAATGGATAATCTTAAGGAGGAAAACAGAGAGATAATAGAGGAAGTTAACACTCTGAAGGAAAGTCTGGAAAGACTCAACGACGTGATTGAATCCCTGGCAGCAGCTCAGGATCAACCACCTCAAAGGACTGTGATCTCATAAATTATGTCTAGACCAACATTTGAGGTACCCGTCAGTCTTCCTCAGTACAATATGCTTAAAAGTTTTCCCTGGGGCATGCCTTTCAATTTTATACCTGAAGGATATTTACCACCGGTCACTGAAGACCTAGGGGCCACAGCCTGAACCTCCAGACTTGAAGGTTACAAACTTCAGGTGAACGGAGATGCAAGGGCTACGACAGAGACTCCTGTACCCGAAGGTTACAAACTTCAGGTCACCGAAGCACCAAGAGTTACCGCAGTAATTTCTATATCACAACCTGTGATACATACTATCCCAGAGGAACAGATTCTTCAGACCACCCCTAGCAAGGATGAAGAAGTATATGAAAGAATGGATGAATTTCAAGAACGGTTCTTGGAAATGAAGAAAGAACTGCATGCCATTCGCGGACAAGACTTGTTTGGCAAAGATGTCGCTGACCTCTGTTGGGTCCCAAATGTCAAAATACCGCACAAGTTTAAGGTGCCCGACTTTGAGAAGTACAAAGACAACTCTTGCCCTTAAAGTCACTTGGTAATGTATGCCCGGAAGATGTCTATCCAGGCAGAAAACCAATAGCTACTAATCCACTACTTTCAAGACAGTTTAACCGGTGTCGCGCTCAAATGGTACATGGGGTTAAACTATGCAAAGATCAGTACCTTCAGAGATCTTGGGGCAGCTTTTGTTCAGCAGTACAAGTACAATTTGGATATGGCACCCGACAGAGATCAACTCAGAGCTATGTCCCAAAAATACAGAAACCTTCAAGGACGCTCAAAGATGGCGTGAAATTGCCGCCCAAATTTATCCTCCTCTCGAGGAGAAAGAAATGACGAAAATCTTCTTGAAAACATTAAGCTCATTTTATTATGACCGAATAGTCGCCAGTGCACCTAGTGACTTTACCGAGATTGTAAACATGGGGGTATGCCTTGAGGAAGCAGTTCGAGAAGGTCAATTGGTTAAGGACACGGAACGATCCAGTAGTAGCAAGAGATACGGGAGTGCTTTCCAAAAGAAGAAAGAGTAAGATATCAGTAATATCTTGCAGGGTAAGCAAAGGCGAAGGTATCAATCTCGACAGGTAGCAACAGTGTCCCCTGATATCAACCCAACATCGGTCCCGACATGTCAACTACATATTGCTCAGAGACAGCCAAATCAACAACCGTATCAGCAGAGGCAGCAACAGCCTCTCTAGCAGGCTCGCTCGCAATACAATAATAACAATCATTTTCATCGATCGCCATGACTTGACCCCATACCAATGTTATATGCAGAACTATTTTCAATTTTACTAGCAAAGGGGAACATTCAAACCGGGACTCCCCTCACAGTGTCGGACAATCCCCCTTATTGGTTCAAAGCTGATCAATCGTGCGCTTATCATTAAGGAGGACTGAGGCATAACATTGAGAACTGCCTCAGCTTCAAATATGATGTACAAAGGCTCGTCAAAAACACACTTTTATCTTTCAAAGATACAAATCCGATTGATCAAACAAACCCGTTGCAACAACATGGAAAATCTTCAGTAAACTTGATAGATGAAGAACCCGACAATAGTTATCAAATTCATGATGTACGCCTACTAGGAACAAATCTGGTAAAAATGCATTGCAGGAAAAGCGGGTATGGCCATGTTCCATCTCATAACCATCATCAATGCGACATTTGTTCACAGAACAATCAAGGGTGCATCATTATACAAGCAGCTCTTCAAGAAATGATGGATCTAGGCTGGATCCAAGATCACAAGATTCGTGGAATATATATGGTCTATGGACGTCCAGGCATTGTAAAAAATCATGACATCCGCAAAATGAATGTCAATCTAGTTGCAATGCACTCAAGACAGAGTCAGTATCATAATTTACCACTACACGACTACAACGCTTGCCCGATTTTCTCAAAAGACAATCAAGGATGTTCTTTTGTACATGAATCCCTCCAGCGTCAAATGAGATCTAGGATGGATCCAAGACTATCATGGAAATGACTAGGTCAACATGATCCAAATTTTTGACATTCATTTAATAAATACCAGCTTAGTAGAATTACATGCCAAACAAGTCAGACTCAGTTTTCTGTCTTCGCATAATTATCAGGACTGCAAAGATTGTTCCAAAAATGATCAAGGTTGCGCACTTGTACAAAGAACTCTTCAACATCTGTTGGACCATTAGTGGCTTCCAATCTACCAGGATGAAGACACACATCAAGTTAGCATAACCAATAGAAATCTGGATAGACACCAAAGTTGTGACATCCACTTGCTGGAATCAGATTTGATAAAGATGCACTGCATACATAGTGGATACGGCCATGTGCTACCTCACAATTATGAACGCTGTCGAATATGTTCAGAAAACAGCCAAGGGTGCTACATCGTGCGACCAGCTCTCCAGAATCAGGTAGACCAAGGGGAAACCTAAGTGTGCCTAAATTCTCAGTCAATTAATATGGTGCAAGGTTGCCCAGGACAACATACAGTTTATAAACTTAAAAACATTGAAATGTCATTGATCAAAATTCATAAATACCTATGCAGACTTAACTATTTTGGTCCAAGTCGCCATGATCACTCAACTTGCAGAAAATGTCGCAGAAGCCGACATGGTTGCCTCCTTGTCCAGAGTGAAATTCAAGAACTGTTGGACAAAAGAACTGTCACATATTTCAATTAAAGAGAGCCTATTAATTATGGAATTAACGAGGATGTTTTCACTGTAATTCCTTTGCTCAATGAACCAAAGCGCTCAAAAATCCCTTTCGGCGGTGGAAAAATTTCCAACAACCCCAAGCTAGAACCAATTGAGGTTACTTATGACAGTCGAAAGACCCAAATAACCCCTTTGGTCATCTACTTGCCAGGCCTAGTGCCATACGAGTCGGAGAAAGATATTTCGTATAAGTACGGTGCAACCATAAAAGAAGATGGAAAAGAAGTTCCGCTGCCATCCATTGTCAACATTGCCGATGTCAGCCGGGTCACCCGAAGTGGTCGAATCTTCAGCAGATGAGTTGGAGAGCCTGTAAAAGAAAAGGAACCTCAAAGTGAATTCCTAACCAGCAAGCTGGTCAATCAAGCAACACAGAACCTGTGAAAAATAATGATGAAATTTTAAAACTTATCCAGAGAAGTGAATACAACATTGTGGATCAACTATTACAAACTCCTTCTCGAATATCCGTGTTATCTCTCTTGCTCAGTTCAGAAGCTCACAGAGAAGCTCTATAGAGAGTCTTGGAACAAGCCTATTTAGAACAAGATGTAACAGTGGGTCAGTTTGACATCATTATTTCCAACATCACTTCCTGCAACAATTTGGGTTTCAGTGATGAAGAACTTCCAAAGGAAGGCAAGAATCAAAACATGACACTCAACATCACAGTCAAATTCTAGGATGACGCTTTAGCTAGTGTGCTCGTAGACACAGGTTCATCCTTGAACGTCATGCCAAGATTAACTCTGGTACATTTATCTTTTCAAGGCACCCCCATGAGAGGCAGTGAGATCATAGTCAAAGCTTTTGACGGATCCAGGACGACAGTTATTGGCGAAGTCGACCTTCCCATAACCATTTGTCCCCACACTTTTCAAGTCACCTTCCAAGTCATGGATATTCGAGCAGCATACAGTTGTTTATTGGGACGACCTTGGATACACGAAGCGGGAGCAGTTACTTCCACACTTCACCAAAAGCTGAAGTTTGTAAAGAACAACAAGTTGGTCACAGTATACGGATAACAGGGTTTAATTGTAAGCAATCTATCGTCATTCTCATATTTAGAGCCAGAAGAAGTCATTGGAACTCAATTTCAAGAACTCTCTGTGAGAAATGAGAATCATCAAGAAAAAGGAACGTCAATTTCCTCATACAAAGACGCTCTCCAAATAATGAGAAACAGTGACATAAAAGGATGGGGGCAAGTTGTGATTCCAATTGATAACAAGACAAGAAAAGGTCTCGGTTTTTCTCCAACATTTACCAAGACTACAAAAAAGGATAAGGCCACTCGACCTATTCAAGATTTCTTCCACAGTGGAGGCTTCCTCCACCCAATTTCTCAAGAAGTCCACACCATCGAGGAAAATGGTTCTTCTGATACAGATGAAGAATGGAAATCCTATTTCAACGACGAAGTTTATATATCTCAGGAAGAAATATACGTGCCATTTTACTCTCTGAAGCAAAGTCCCAAATATATACCAAGATAAGATGTCAGAATGATATACGGAGATTGCGATCCCGAAGGATGTCGTGCTCCACCCAACTCATTGGAAGAAGATACTCTGATAAAAGACAACTTCGATTACAACTCATATGATCCCATGGACGATTTGCCCATTTGGGAGTGTTACATGGAAGATTCAGGGCATAAGAATAAGCCAGAGAATGCATATCTGCTGAATGACCTTGAGAAAAATCCACCCGTTCTCCCAGAGTCGTGGAAACCTTACCAGGAAAATCATGAAGATGTCAAACATCATGTTGATGAAGTTGCAAGAATTGTTGGGCAAGAATTTATCAACTTTGAATTTCCTAAAGTAAATGTCATTGAAAAAGACGATTCATCTATCCCCTCAGAAACTTGGGATACTTTGGGGCAGCCAAGCAGCAAATACGACTTTCTAGTGAAGTACACTACTCCGGAAAGTTCTCGTATCATATATGAAGACATCCAGCCCACTGGATGGGGAGATTCCCCTAAAAATGAAAATACTAATGAAAGAACAACAGAAAAGGCATCTTGCGGTAACTCTGCATGGGAAGAAGACTCCACTGATCCAACTCCGCCAGAAATCAGTACTATCACAAAAGACAGTCTTAGAAGGAAAGTACTAGATTTTGTGATCCACAGAGGAGTTCGTCACAACTGGGTCGCTATTGATATCCCAGATGTTGTCCATGTTTCAAAGTAATTGCCTCGTCTTTGTTTTAACCTTTCACTTTGCCCGGGTGAAAAGGATGTTTTATAGGGCTTGCTTTTCTGTAAATATCCCTCTTCGCTTTGCCCAAAGCGAAAGTGTTTTGTTTTATAAGGTTTGTGTTTCAAGAATCGACAAATCATAAATAAGAATGTCATTTTGTATTCCTGCATTTATTGCTATTTTCACTTGCCTTTTTCAAAAATGGTAATCCTAAAAAAACAGACAAAATAAAAATAAGCATTTTTCAAAATACACTGCCCACACTTTTGCTTTCTCTCTGTCTTTTCTAAAAAATAATCATCACGTTATGCAAATGATTTGTTTTAAACTCCATTGAAACATACGATCCAATGCCTTCTCCCAACTTTGAGTTCTCGGTATTTGAAGCCGAGGAAGAAGGGGACGCAGAAATTCCGGATGAGATCTCTCGATTACTTAGACATGAGGGAAAGTTTAGTCAACCTTACAAGGAACCATTGGAAACAGTCAGTTTGGGTTCAAAAGAGGAGAGAAAAAAGTTAATATTGGGGCACTACTTTGTCCAACTGTCAAAGAAGGCTTGATAGAACTGCTCAAAGAATTTTTAGAAGTGTTTGCATGGTCCTACCAAGTCATGCCAAGTTTAGATACCAATATCGTGGAACATCACTTACCACTGAAGCCAGAATATCCTCCGATTAAACAAAAATTGAGAAGGACTCACCCAGATATGGCCATCAAAATTAAGGAAGAAGTGCAGAAACAGATCGACCCAGGTTTCCTTGCCACCTCAGAATATCCTCAATGGCTAGCCAACATAGTGCCAGTTCCCAAGAAAGACAGAAAAGTCACAATGTGTGTATACTACAGAGATTTAAACAAAGCAAGTCCAAAGGATGATTTCCCCATACCACAAATTGACATGCTAGTTGATATCACAACAATATTCAAAGTCTTCTCTTTCATGGATGGATTCTCGGGCTATAATCAAATCAGAATGGCACTAGGAGACATGGAGAAAACTTCATTCATCACCCCATGGGGCACCTTTTGCTACAAAGTAATGTCGTTCAGTCTGAAGAACACAGGAGCAACTTATCAAAGGGCTATGACAACTCTATTTCGCGACATGATGCACAAAGAAATTGAAGTGTACGTCGATGACATGATTGCCAAATCTAAAATTAAAGAAGAACGTGTGGAACACCTATCAAAGTTATTTCACCATCTGAGAAAATAAAAACTCCGCTTTAATCCTAATAAATGCACATTCGGTGTTCATTTAGGAAAACTCTTGGGATTCATCGTCAGTAAAAAAGGAATAGAGGTTGATCCCGACAAAGTCAAGGCCATTCAAGAGATGCCTTCTCCAAAAACTGAAAAACAAGTAAGAGGATTTTTGGGACGTCTAAATTAAATCTCGAGATTCATATTCCTCATGACCGCGACATGCGCGCAAATCTTCAAACTACTCAGAAAGAACCAAAGATGTATATAGACAGATGATTTCCAAAAAGTTTTTGGCAGCATCAAAGAATATCTGCTAAAACCACCTATTCTTTCTTCTCCAGTAGAAAGAAAACCACTGATCATCTACTTAACAGTCTTGTAAGACTCCATGGGCTGTGTGCTTGGCCAACAAGACGAAACAAAAAGAAAAGAGTCTGCCATTTTCTAATTAAGCAAGAAGTTCACAGACTGTGAAACTCGATACACTATGCTCGAGAAAACTTTCTGCGCTTTAGCTTGGGCAGCTAAACGTCTTCGCCAGTCCATGATTTGTCACACTACTTGGTTAATCTCCAAAATGGATCCAATCAAGTACATCTTTGAAAAGCCTGCTTTAGCGGGAAGGATTGCTCATTGGCAGATGTTGTTATCAGAATATGATATTAAGTACCATGCTCAGAAATCCGTCAAAGGAAGTGTTTTAGCCGATCACTTGGCCCACCAACCAATTGACAATAATGAATCAATCAGATTTGACTTCCCAGACGAGGATGTGATGTACCTAAAGATGAAAGACTACAATGAACCGCTACCAGATGAAGGGCCAGAGTCGGGATCCCGATGGGGATTAATATTTGACGAAGCTGTCAAAGCTTATGGAAATGGAATTAGGGAAATCATTGTTACACCTCAGGGTACCCATATTCCTTTCACCGCCAAATTGGCATTTAAGTGTACAAATAATGAGGCTCAATATGAAGCTTGCAACATGGGTCTCGAAGAAGCTATCGACTTAAGGATAAAGAACATGTATGTGTATGGAGACTCAACCCTGGTTATAAATCAGATCAAAGGAGAGTGGGACACACGTCAACTAGGATTGATTCCATACAAAGACTACACAAGAAGGTTATTACCCTTCTTCAACAAGATTGATTTTCATCACATTCCTCGTGAAGAAAACCACATGGCTGATGCACTAGCTACCTTATGCTGCATAATTAGTGTGAATCCATGGAACGATGTGTCGCTCCCGAGATTTTCATCCACGTACAAACGCGAAAGTGGCATGGAACAGAGTCGCCAGCAATGTGTATTTATCCCAAGAGAGGGAAAGGAAAAACTGCATAAACCTGAAGGGAAGGAAAAAGCATGGTCTTGCGACCAATAGAACTGGGTTCAGGAGTCGGTTACGCGAAGGGAAGGTATTAGCACCCCCCATGCGTCCATCGTACCCGATGGGATCCACGCTTGCTTGTCTCGATCAAAGGGTGTCGGAAAAGATGCTGGAAAAGGAACTGAGAAAACGAGAAACAAATGTAGGGAAAATAAAAGAAGTGCTCGCATGGGCCCTACCCCACTGCCTACGTATCTCATCGGGAACATGAGAATCAGAGCGACGTAGTTCCCCTCAGCTAAGGGTTGCTTTGTTTGTGTTTTTAATGGAAACTTCAAAGTGCACGTCCCAGCAGTTAGGTGTTGCAGCTCGCTGTATGGAGACTTAGGCGTTACCTGTTTGCGGTAGAACAGAAATGACGCATCCTTAAGGAATAGAATAAAGGAGATGATAAGAGAATTCCCGAAGGAAAGACGTTATTGTTTGTTATTGTTTTTTAGAAAGAAGTGTTTTGGTTGTTTTATGCTTACAACGCATATTGTATTTAAGTCCTTCACGTAGGATCGAATGCCTCGCATATCGACCCAAGACGGGACGTATGCTAACATTCTAAGAAAGTGAGAGAATACCCCTCACCATCTCATTCTCACATGAAAGGTTCAAATACAATATATGTTATGCCTTTATTAAGTGTTTTTTGCTTTTTATTTTGAGGTGAGAAAGAGACTCAAAGGGTTGAGAAAGGTAAAATCTAATGAGGGAGACTAAGACTCAAACCCTAAAGTTATCATGCATGGATGTTCCTAATGGTTAAGTGTGGTTTGAGGAGCACTATCCAATAAAGAGGAGAAGAACATAAGAAGCAACTTACTTCCAAGATGGAAGTTAAGTTGATCTTAAAGAGGGATGAAGAAAATTAAGCAAGCAAAGAAGCATCTAATCAGGAATTAATCAGAAATTACTCAAGAATATTCACAAAAAAATAAAAATGCTAATTAAAAACAAGATTAAATTCTAATAAGAAAAATTAATTTGTCTAATTCTAAAATTAATCTAAAATTAGTTCAAGGCAATTCTAAACTAAATCTAAAAAAACATTAATCCTAAAGTTAAATCTAGAATTAAAACTAATATTAAAATCTAAATGGAAATTATAATTCCTAATTAAAATCTAGTTATCCTAAAATAATATCAAATCCTAAAGTCATATTTAATTCTAAAAACAACTAAATCCAAGATTATCATTCATTTAATATCTAAAATATAAAAGATGAAGTTAATTTGAAAATAAAACTAAACTTAAAATAAAAGAAGGGTGGAGACAGAGATTGGGAGGCGTGGCGGGATTCTGGGCGCATGGGCCCTAATCAGCTGGCCCAAGGTTTCGTTGGTGTCCAACGAGGGTGTGCAATCAGCGATACGACGGTGTAGAAAGAAAAAACAAAGGCCTAAGGTCTAGTCCATAAGAGAAAAACCCTAAAAAACTAACAGCAAGGTTTCACACATACTCCCCTGCTTCTCATCCTCCGTATTCTCAACTTCAACTCTCTCCTTCTATCTCTCTGAACTCGCCGCCGTAACCACACCGCCGGCGCCATCCATTAACATCTTCTTCTCCATTCAACAACCTCGCAGCGCCATATCTTCTTCAACCTCATGCCGCTTCGCCATTTTCACCATCATCATGCTCGACCTCCTCTCTCTCTTCAATCGCTCATTCTCTCAACCGCGATTCAACCTTCAGCATCCGCGTAAATGGATCCGGACTCAAGCCAAAACAACAACAAGCAACAACTATCTTACTCTACGCGCAATCGCGACCACACAACGAACGGAGAAATTCAATCACGGCGAAAAGCAACAGCAAACTACTCGCGAACTGTCCGTATACGAAAAGAAGAAAAGAAAAGAAAAGTTCAGAGAGCTTACCGACCGGAGAGAGTCCGGTGCTTCTTCAAACAGAAAGAAATCGCCGAGAAATCCGGAGATCTTTAGCCTCTTATTCTGGTATGTGTGCGCTACTCAATCTTCGTCGTACTTCATCTATCTCATCTTCTTCTTCTCAGTTCTACCGTATTGTTGTTGTTGAGAATTAAATTTCCGAATTCTTCTTGTGTGTTCTTCTGCTGCAAAGCCTTCGCGTTCAAAAATGTTGTTGTTGACGTTTTTCGATCTCTTCTATTGAACCGGAGCTGTTGATTTTCTGCAGGTTTCGGAGTTGTGGCGATGGAGTAGATGTTGAAGGTTGTGATTTCTGGTGATGAAGATGAATTCACGAAAAAGTTCGTTCTACATTGAAGTGGATGAATTGAGAAGTTGCAGAGTTGATGAAGTTTGGTTTGCAAGTTGATTGGAGATGGTGAAAAAGTTGCAGAACTGTTGAAGATGATGTGAAATTATGCAGAGAGTGAAGAATTGTTGAAGGTGAATCAAAGCAGAGATTGTGGAGAGGAATCGTGAGGAATTGGAAATGAAAAATTCCCCTCTTAATTCAGTTGCAGCTTCTTATATACAGGAATTGGGTGAGGGTAGATTAGGTTTTTCCAACTCAAATTCTGTTAGAGTTTGTTATGAGTTGGTTAAAGTGAAATTCTGTTATAAAAACTGATGAAGGATTGGAATTTTTCTGGTGTAAAATGGTTTTGTGAACTTGTTATAAGTTGGTTAGGGAATTTGTTAGTTTCGGTTAGAATTGTGTTAGTTTCGGTTAGAATTGTGTTAGTTTCGGTTAGAATTGTGTTAGGGGATTATGAACTCTCTTGTTGAAGATTGTAATGAAAAAGTTCTTGTAATTTTAATATTCTCTTTCAATGCTTTTTTATTCTCCTTGCTGCCATGAAACTTTTTCTTCTGCTATGTATCTTCTTAATTTTGCTGCTGAATTCTTCTGTTATGCCGTGAATGAACACCCGTTATGCATTATTATTAAATTCTTCTTCAGTTGTTCTTTGAATTGGAATGGCATATGCACTTTTTTCCTTCCTTACGTTGCAGATTTTTCTTCTAGTATCAGTGGTTTTTATATTACATGTTTGTGACAACAGATACAACAATATGTCACCCTGGAAATGTTGTGGTCCAATATTCTACTGAGGTTATCCGTGTCATTGATGCCTTTACAGCCAGCCACCATCTTAAGAACTTGCCTAACTTAACGAGGTTCATTGTGACTATTGACCATTAACTCTTGATCATACTTCTCTTTCTTAGAATACCATTTAGATTTAACGAGATACATTCCAGCATGTGGGTTCTTTATTTCTCTGTATCAATTTGTTTTCTCATTTTTTTTTGTAATTTGAACTATGGACTTTCTTATTGGGTTTTTAGTTATGGATTAAGAATTGGATATGGACTCAAAAACATGAATATGGATTTTGGATTTTGAATATGGATATTTAGGAAATGGACTCTTGCAATGGTTTAATCAAAGAAAGTGGTTTAAGAAAAGGTTATATAAAAAATGGATTTACAAAATAGATATTGGTTAGGAAGTGATTTAAAACGAAAAATCAAAATGGTTATGGGTTAGAAAAAAGGAGTTGTGTCTCGAATTCTAGGTAATTCACATGATCACATTCAATCCACATCCAACTTCAGATCCATAGTGACTAGGAAAACCTCAGATCAGGAAGATTACAACGAGGAGAATTCAACCTCTTCCTCCAACTTAACCGGGAATAGAAACCGACTGAATCCCTTATGAATAAGGCCAAGAAAATCCTTTGATCCCCTGTCTTAGAAGACCATTGCAATGATATGATTATGAGTTATGGCCTAATGGATATGCAGGATGAACGCGAAGCGAAAGCCAGAAAAAGTTAGAAAAAGGTAGGGTAAATTTTGGGGTGCTACAGTTGCCCCTATTCAATCAACTTGGACCTGAAGGGATGATAGCAACTACTTTCAGACATTCAAGGTACAAGGTGATTGAATACAAAAAGAACCGCAAAATTTGCTAACTGTGGGAGAGAAAATATTATTGGAACCCAGTCACACTTCGTCAAAGGAATTTGACGGAAAGAGAACATACCCAGAGAACCACATCGTCAAAGGAATTTGACGGGAAGAAGATGGAACCCAAAGAATACTCGACCGAAGGGACACATTGTCATGGGGATGACAGAAAGAAGACTCGACCAAGGGAAACACATTGTCAAAGGGTTGACAGGAAGCAAACTCCTACGTCGTCAAAGGGTTGACGGAAAGAAGACGCCTGACCGAGGAAACACGTTGTCACATTGTCATGGGGATGACAGAAAGAAGATGAAACCCAAGAAACACCTCGTCAAAGGGTTGACGGGAAGAAAAGATAAACAACGGACCACATCGTCAAAGAATTGACGGAAATACAGCCCAAACACCCGACCGAAGGGACACATCGTCAAAGTAATTTGACGGCAAGAAGACTCAACTGAAGGAACACATTGTCATAGGGATGACAGGAAGCAGACTCGACCAAGGGAAACACATTGTCATGGGGATGACAGAAAGAAAACCTGACTGAAGATAACCCACTGTCATAGGGATGACAGGGAGAAAATTCCACCGTAGGGACACATTGTCATGGGGATGACAGAAAGGAGATAATACCCAAGAAACACCTCGTCAAAGGGTTGACGGGAAGAAAAGATACCTAACGGACCACATCGTCAAAGAATTGACGGGAAGACAGCCCGAACACCCAACCGAAGGGACACATTGTCATGGGGATGACAGAAAGACGACTCGACCAAACGAATCACATCATCATGGGGATGACAGAAAGACGCCCCAACTGAAGGAACAAATTGTCATAGGGATGACAGGGAGAAAATTCCACCGAAGGAAACACATTGTCATAGAGATGACAGAAAGGAAACCTGACCGAAGGAAACACATTGTCATAGAGATGACAGAAAGGAAACCTGACCGAAGGAAACACATTGTCATAGAGATGACAGAAAGAAAACCTGACTGAAGATAACCCACTGTCATAGGGATGACAGAAAGAAAATTTCATCGTAGGAGACACGTCGTCATGGGGATGACAGAAAGGAAACTTGTTTTTGGAATGTCGTCATCAAAGGGTTGATGGACAAGGACTGATCGAGGGTAAGATCAACGTATGATCTACGACCCAAAAGAAAGTTAAGCAAAGGGGTTGATTGTAATGTCTGCTGGGGATATGTCACCGTCTTGATTGGGAGTTGATTTGGGCTTTCGCGCACGGTATCAAATCTGGCTTATGCTTCGCATGCATATGTTTGAATTTTCTTTCTATGGCGTAATGCTCCATACAAAATGGAAATGCTACGCGATTTGAGGATGCAATGATCACTATATGCTAAATGCCGACGCATGCTCGGGCTACCGGGAAAAGAAGGATGTGCCAAGTATAATTGGACTTTGCTGGCTATGACAGGTAAAACCTGATGGTGACTATTTTTTCAAAGGCGAAATCTTTTTGGGTACCAATAGGGATTGGATTTTGAATGAAGTACCAATAGGGATTGGACTTTTCTTTAAAGGGGACGCAAATGGGGATAGGGCTTCAGGTTATCGAAAGATGCCAGGAAAGTGGGCTGTGGAAGGATGTCGAGCAAGGTTGGGCTTTAGATTTTCTGTTCGGTTTTACAAGGCTCCATGAAATGCTATGCTGATGATATGCGATGACAATGCTTATGCAATGATACTTATGATATGCAACAAGATCACTCCAGCAAAATAAATGTTGAAGAGACGAGGCCAACTCCGCTGGGGATAACAAACTGAACCATCTTCAAGGTCACAACTGCTCGAGATCCCAGCTAAACCTCCATTCTGCAGGAAAGTATGAATAACAAACTTCTGCTGGAGGAAACATCCCAGGAATCTACTGAAGAAAAAGTGCCAATGACAAGCCTTTGTATTGCTGAGGAAAGCTAACCACCACCCAAAAATATACTTGGGGGACAGTGGTTGACGATGTCAGCCTTGCTAGGGGACAAGATCAGACTTGGTCCTCTGTTAGGAATGTACTTTCTTCTACCCTTACTCTGCTGGGGAGATGGAAACAACTTTACCGCAAACTGGGGAAGCACTCATGAACTCTTTCTGAAAAGCAGTAAACTTCGTCAAACTGGCTAGGGAAGAGCGAACTCATGAACTCTTGCTGGGGAGAATGATTCATAATCTTCATATGCTCTGCTGAGTGATAAAACTTCAGCCATCTCCGCCGAGACGAGAAACTCTACTGGGGACGTCACGTGTTAACTATCAACATGAACCCGCAAATGTGAGATGACAAAAGAGAAATGCCCCGATGCAACATAACCTATAAATGAACATGTCTTCAGGATGCCTCGTGAAGATCCGACATATATTGCCCCATGACTTTTGATTAACCGTCCTCCAGAGGGAATAACCTTTTGTGCTTTTGGGGGGCCTGCCCCAGCCTTGAAATGATTTGTGCCCCTGTCTGGTTGATCTGTGAAGGAGCACCTTTAACTGGCTGACCTTCGAGAGATCTGTTGAATCTCGAATTGATTGCCCCAGATCAACTGAATCTTGGAATGAATCGCCCATTTGATATGACTTGCCCCGGCTCAACGGAGTACTCGGGCACTTTGCACCTTAGGTTAACCAATATTTTCATTGTAGAAACTTTCTTGATGTCAAGTGCTTACTTGCAAGTAAAACAATTCGTTTTGAAAAGATAATTTTGATGCAATGCATATGACAGTTTTGAAATCCAAGTGCGTTCACTGGAAAAATGTTATGACATGTGGTGAACGAATCACTGATCAGAATGTCACATCGATACTAACATGAATGGTAAGAAAGTCCTTTTGGGAGTCAGAATTGACTCGATTTTAACCGAAGTATGCTTTCGAAACAACCCTGCTTCAATTAGGTCTTTCGAAGGTTGTAACGTGGCCTAGTTTGCGGTTTAAGAAAGAAAGGATATAAGGCTCAAAGTTTTATTTTAACCCACCCATTCTCCTTGATGTTCTCCAGTCCTACGTTCAGTTAACTCGACACATACGCTCACCTTTCAAAAAGGTTAATGAATTATATGAGGATGGAATGAACCCACACGGTTTTCAGAGTGACAGTAACCCATTTTTGTCTTTGGTGTCTGTAGTCACATGACTTGTTCTTTGCTCGAGGATTTTTCTTTTGTAATCCTTTTGTTTTTCATTCTTTTGTTTTTGATATCCCTGATTTTTTCCTGAACTGATTCCTTTTGAATTTTCTATTTTGAAGTCCAGCGGGATGCCCTAACTTTTGCCTAAGTCACTTGTTTTCAAGTCTTGACTTAGCGGGCTTTTTTTCTTTTTTCTTTCGATTCCCTTTTCTTTTTTTTTTTGAACTTATCGTGTGACACAAGTTTGTCTTGACTTGTAAAGGGTTGCGACCATCTCACTCTTCGGTTTGTGAGGGATAACCGTAGATGTAATTGATCCTCGAACGGAACACTCCTTTTGAAATTTGAACGCGTGGTCAAATTAACTGACACCTACCCTGCCCCAGGTTAAGATAGAGGGTTTTTCATTTTCAGAAGTAAACTCCTACTACTAGGCTCAACGGGGTTTGCAAGGGATTATCTTCCTTATGTCTCTGGTGTTTAGGAATTTGAAACAATGCATGTACATCATCAACAGGGTTTTTGTTCAAAAGCATTCCATCAGAAGTTTTGCGCCTTTCAATTTCGTCATCCTCCCTAGGATCCTGCTTAAACAAGCATATGATATCGATAACAAGTATAAGTGAACACGACTGGATTTAATCAAAACATGCATATTCATTTCATTATCATTATCAATAAAAAACAACAAGTTTTACAAATGAGTTTTTACATTTTAACAGAAAAGAAACTACAAATGCAAAGAAATGACATGATCTAAATGGTCGCCAGCTTTGAGGAACTGGGCTTTCTAAGCTTGATTTGCTAATGAGCTAGTTATCTTCAGTATTGCTCATCGAAGTCAGTCTGATAATCATTTGCACCACTGCTCTCGGTGACTTCTCCCATAACCTGGACCGATGAACCCACACGGCTGGTTGAAGGAGAATTGTTGATTCGAATACCCTGAGGCGTGAACGAGAACATATTGGAGTTAAGAAGTGTCTGAACTTTGCTCCCGAGCACCTTACAATCTTCAGTTGAATGCCCCTGTGCCCCAGCATGGTAGTCACAACGGGCGCTAACATCAAAACCGGGTGGGTACGGTGGAATCACTGGACCTATCTCCTTTGGCACAATAAGTCCACCTCTGATTAAATCTGGCAACATCTGACTGTAAGACATTGGCAACTGAGTGAAATGCCTCTCTGGCTTTCTTGGCCTTTGTGGGGCATGCTGACGCGGCTGACGGTGATATGACCGTTGATTCTGAGGGTGTCCTTGATTTGCAGAAGAATATTGTCCCTGATATGAAGACCCATAAGATTGTTGAATCTGAACAGTTGATATGTCTGAACACCAAGAACGAGGTGGTGAAGATTCATGAATGGAACTATTTTCTTCCTCGAATTCTTCCTGAGAACTGACAACTGATTCATTTTCATTAGCTTGGAAGTTTGAGACGCCTTGGAGCTTTCCACACTTAATCAGGCTCTCGATGCGTTCTCCCACCATTACCAGGTCAGAAAATTTTGCTGCCCCATTGACAATCATCTTTTCCAAGTACGGACCTTGCAAGGTATCCATGAACAAATCAACCAATTCTCTATCCGAAAGTGGCGGTTGAACACGAGCAGCTAACTCTCTCCATCTCTGAGCATACCCTCTGAATGACTCATTATCTGCTTGAGACAAGTCTTACAAATGCATTCGATTGGGAGCCATGTCAAGATTATAGTTGTATTGCTTCACAAAGGCGTTAGCTAGGTCTGTCCATAATCGGATGCTACCACTTTCTAACTGCATATACCAACTCAGTGATGCCCCACTCAGACTGTCTTGGAAATAGTGGATCATGAGCTTGTCATTGTGGGCATGAGAGGTCATTCTTCGGCAAAACATCACCAAATGTAGTTTTGGGCAGCTATCCCCTTTGTATTGCTCAAACTTCGGCATCTTAAACTTTGGAGGCATTACAAGGCTAGGTACCAGACACATGCTCGAAGCATTTAGATCAAGAGTATCACGCCTCTCCAGGGGTTTAAGCTTTTCCTCCAACACACGGTATCTTTCGTCATCAACAGATCGTGGATCCTTAGGCTTCATCTTTGGAACTGCCCCTTGGACATCTGGCACAGAAAATGCAAAACTGTGATAATCAGCGGCATCAAGAGAAGATGAATGTCCGTCTCGGACTATGTGATGCTCTTGCACAACTTGATTCTCAACAGGGATCCTCACCAGTTGAGCTTGGGCAACATTGTTCACCAGAGGTGGAATGACATTCTCATTTCTTTGAATATTGGCCTCTCCCCTTGTCATGACGGCCATAGCTTCCATAAGTTGGTCCAACTGAGTTTTCATCAATTCGACATCGGCCCTAGTCACAAACTGATTCTGCTCCCCAGAGTTCATGATTCTTCTAGAAGCTGATTCCAGTCCAATATGAAAGTCGGGAAATCAAACTGCAGTTCAGATAAAGGATGGATGAGCTCACTGTTCTGGACTGAAGAAGGATATGCAAAATGATGCAAGATGCAAATGCAATGCAATAGTATGAATGCAATAGACATGGGATCAAAGCTTCCATATAGTCTGAATAATGAATGTGTTGTGCCGATGAATGAATAAGTTCACAGGTCTGCTCTGAAGAGAAATACCAGAATATCCGACTAATCAGAATACCAGGATGTCGGGATATCGGCATAATCAGAATACCAGAATGCTAGAATATCGGCATAATCAGAATACCAGAATGCCAAAATATCGGCATAATCAGAGTACCAGAATGCCAGAATATCGGCATAATCAGAGTACCGACCTAATCAGAATACCAGGATAGTCAGAATGTCAGAATACCATAACACCAGGCTGATGAGTCCACACTGATTGGAAAACCAGAATACCGAGTAGGTTGAAGGTCAAGGTTACCTGCACACCTGTAAACAATCCGCCCATTCTCACATGTGGGCACTAAAACGTGGGATCCTCAGTTTCAGATTCTCGATTTGAGAAGCAATAGTACATTCATCCTGATGGGTACAATACTATCGCCAAACAAAGAGGCGTCCACTGATTCCCCCAAAACAAAGGTAATCCTATGGCAAGCTCCCAGCATTGGGTCCTCGGATCGAGAATGTGTAATGGGTTTGCCATTTCTGGTCTGCCATTATCACATCTCGGGAGGAGTACCGCAACTGAGTCCTCGGGAATGGCCACCAGAGTCGACAGCTTCCTAGGTTAACACCCCAAAATGCACAAGACGCGCAAATCAGAACATCTCCCAAGAAAACCTCGTCTTGTTGTGGATTTCGTGTAAACTATACGTACCAAGACGCTACGTAGGCCACACTACTATCCACTCTAGTCCTATGTGTGTACTCAAGCCTGTGTAATGGGCTTATCTCTTAGAACACCCATCCCGCCAAATAGAAAACCAGCACAGCACAGTCCAGTATAACAATGAAATGAAAATGCAATAAACATGGTAAAACAGTAGTACAGTAAAGCAATAATACAGTAAATAGCAATACAGTAAAAATAGTAAATACAGCAAAACACAGCTCCACAATAAACACCCAATTAAACAAAAACAAACAAGCGCTAGGATCGACTCGCTTAGGAAACCAGAGATTCTGGTCTCTATCGCTTGTCCCCAGCAGAGTCGCCAGCTGTCGCTCCCGGGATTTTCATCCAGGTACAAACGCGAAAGTGGCACGGAACAGAGTCACCAGCAATGTGTATTTATCCCAAGAGAGGGAAAGGAAACACTGCATAAACCTGAAGGGAAGGAAAAAGCATGGTCTTGCGACCAAGAGAACTGGGTTCGGGAGTCGGTTACGCGAAGGGAAGGTATTAGCACCCCCACGCGTCCATCGTACCCGATGGGATCCACGCTTGCTTGTCTCGATCAAAGGGTGTCGGAAAATATACTGGAAAAGGAACTGAGAAAATGAGAAACAAATGTAGGGAAAATAAAAGAAGTGCTCACATGGGCCTTACCCCACTGCCTACGTATCTCATCGAGAACATGAGAATCAGAGCGACGTAGTTCCCCTCAGCTAAGGGTTGCTTTGTTTGTGTTTTTAATGGAAACTTCAAAGTGCACGTCCCAGCAGTTAGGTGTTGCAGCTCGCTGTATGGAGACTTAGGCGTTACCTGTTTGCGGTAGAACGGAAATGACGCATCCTTAAGGAATAGAATGAAGGAGATGAGAAGAGAATTCCCGAAGGAAAGACGTTATTGTTTGTTTTTGTTTTTTAGAAAGAAGTGTTTTGGTTGTTTTATGCTTACAATGCATATTGTATTTAAGTCCTTCACGTAGGATCGAATGCCTCGCATATCGACCCAAGACGGGACGTATGCTAACATTCTAATTAAGTGAGAGAAGACCCATCACCATCTCATTCTCACATGAAAGGCTCAAATACAATATATGTTATGCCTTTATCAAGTGTTTTTTGCTTTTTATTTTGAGGTGACAAAGAGACTCAAAGGGTTGAGAAAGGAAAAATCTAATGAGGGAGACTAAGACTCAAACCCTAAAGTTATCATGCATGGATGTTCCTAATGGTTAAGTGTGGTTTAAAGAGCACTATCCTAAAAAGAGGAGAAGAACATAAGAAGCAACTTACTTCCAAGATGGAAGTTAAGTTGATCTTAAAGAGGGATGAAGAAAATTAAGCAAGCAAAGAAGCATTTAATCAGGAATTAATCAGAAATTACCCTAGAATATTCACAAAAAAATAAAAATACTAATTAAAAACAAGATTAAATTCTAATAAGAAAAATTAATTTTTCTAATTCTAAAATTAATCCTAAAATTAGTTCAAGGTAATTCTAAACTAAATCTAAAAAAACATTAATCCTAAAGTTAAATCTAAAATTAAAACTAATATTAAAATCTAAATGGAAATTCTAATTCCTAATTAAAATCTAGTTATCCTAAAATAATATCAAATCCTAAGTCATATTTAATTTAAAAACAACTAAATCCAAGATTATCATTCATTTAATATCTAAAATAAAAAAGATGAAGTTAATTTGAAAATAAAACTAAACTTAAAATAAAAGAAGCGTGCAGACAGAGATTGGGAGGTGTGGAGGGATTCTGGGCGCATGGGCCCTAATCAGCTGGCCCAAGGTTTCGTTTGTGTCCAAAGAGGGTGTGCAATCAGTGATACGACCGTGTAGAAAGAAAAAACAAAGGCCTAAGGCCCAGTCCGTAAGAGAAAAACCCTAAAAAACTAACAGCAAGGCTTCACACATACTCCCCTGCTTCTCATCCATCGTATTCTCAACTTCAACTCTCTCCTTCTATCTCTCTGAACTCGCCGCGGTAACCACACCGCCGGCGCCATCCATTAACATCTTCTTCTCCATTCAACAACCTCGCAGCACCGTATCTTCTTCAACCTCATGCCGCTTCACCATTTTCACCATCATCATGCTCGACCTCCTCTCTCTCTTCAATCGCTCGTTCTCTCAACCGCGATTCAACCTTCAGCATCCGCGTAAATGGATTCGGACTCAAGCCAAAACAACAACAAGCAACAACTATCTTACTCTACGCACAATCGCAACCACACAATGAACGGAGAAATTCAATCACGGCTAAAAGCAACAGCAAACTACTCGCGAACTGTCCGTATACGAAAGGAAGAAAAGAAAAGAAAAGTTCAGAGAGCTTACCGACCGGAGAGAGTCCGGTGCTTCTTCAAACAGAAAGAAATCGCCGAGAAATCTGGAGATCTTTAGCCTCTTATTCAGGTATGTGTGCGCTACTCAATCTTCGTCGTACTGCATCTATCTCATCTTCTTCTTCTTAGTTCTACCGTGTTGTTGTTGTTGAGAATTGAATTTCTGAATTCTTCTTGCGTGTTCTTCTGCTGCAAAGCCTTCGCATTCAAAAATGTTGTTGTTGACGCTTTTCGATCTCTTCTATTGAACCGGAGCTGTTGATTTTCTGCAGGTTTCGGAGTTGTGGCGATGGAGTAGATGTTGAAGGTTGTGATTTCTGGTGATGAAGATGAATTCACGAAAAAGTTCGTTCTACATTGAAGTGGATGAATTGAAAAGTTGCGGAGTTGATGAAGTTTGGTTTGCAAGTTGATTGGAGATGGTGAAAAAGTTGCAGAACTGTTGAAGATGATGAGAAATTATGCAGAGAGTGAAGAATTGTTGAAGGTGAATCAGAGCAGAGATTGTGGAGAGGAATCGTGAGGAAATGGAAATGAAAAAATTCCCTTCTCAATTCAGTTGCAGCTTCTTATATACAGGAATTGGGTGAGGGTAGATTAGGTTTTTCCAACTCAAATTCTGTTAGAGTTTGTTATGAGTTGGTTAGAGTGAAATTCTGTTATAAAAACTGATGAAGGATTGGAATTTTTCTGGTGTAAAATGGTTTTGTGAACTCTGTTATAAGTTGGTTAGGGAATTTGTTAGTTTCGGTTAGAATTTTGTTAGTTTCGGTTAGAATTGTGTTAGGGGATTGTGAACTCTCTTGTTGAAGATTGTAATGAAAAAGTTCTTGTAATTGTAATATTCTCTTTCAATGCTTTTTTATTCTCCTTGCTGCCATGAAAATTTTTCTTCTGCTATGTATCTTCTTAATTTTGCCGCTGAATTCTTTTGTTATGCCGTGAATGAACACCCGTTATGCATTATTATTAAATTCTTCTTCAGTTGTTCTTTGAATTGGAATGGCATATGCACTTTTTTCCTTCCTTACGTTGCAGATTTTTCTTCTAGTATCAATGGTTTTTATATTACATGTTTGTGACAACAGATACAACAATATGTCACCCTGGAAATGTTGTGGTCCAATATTCTACTGAGGTTATCCGTGTCATTGATGCCTTTACAACCAGCCACCATCTAAGAACTTGCCTAACTTAACGAGGTTCATTGTGACTGTTGACCATGAACTCTTGATTATACTTCTCTTTCTTAGAATACCATTTAGATTTAACGAGATACATTCCAGCATGTGGGTTCTTTATTTCTCTGTATCAATTTGTTTTCTCATTTTTTTTTGTAATTTGAACTATGGACTTTCTTATTGGGTTTTTGGTTATGGATTAAGAATTGGATATGGACTTTAAAAAATGAATATGGATTTTGGATTTTGAATATGGATAGTTAGGAAATGGACTCTTGCAATGGATTAATCAAAGAAAGTGGTTTAAGAAAAGGTTATATAAAAAATGGATTTACAAAATGGATATTGGTTAGGAAGTGATTTAAAACGAAAAATCAAAATGGTTATGGGTTAGAAAAAAGGAGTTGTGTCTCGAATTCCAAGTAAGTCACATGATCACATTCAATCCACATCCAACTTCAGATCCATAGTGACTAGGATAACCTCAGATCAGGAAGATTACAACGAGGAGAATTCAACCTCTTGCTCCAACTTAACCGAGAATAGAAACCGACTGAATCCCTTATGAATAAGGCCAAGAAAATCCTTTGATCCCCTGTCTTAGAAGACTAATGCAATGATATGATTATGAGTTATGGCCTAATGGATATGCAGGATGAAGGCGAAGCGAAAGCCAGAAAAAGTTAGAAAAAGGTACGGTAAATTTTGGGGTGCTACACGATGTACCCAAGATTGACATAATACACCTTGATTGGCCCGCTTACATATTTGCAGTGGAAGCTGTCATTGATGACAAACCATGGTATCATGATATCAAATGCTTCCTTCAAAGATAGAAATACCCGCCCGGGGCATCCAAAAAAGATAGGAAGACTCTTAGAAGGCTAGATGGCAACTTCTTCCTAAACAATGATGCGCTATATAAAAGAAACTTCGACATGGTTTTGCTCATATACGTGGACAAACACGAAGCAAACATGCTAATGAAAGAGATTCATGAAGGCTCATTTGGCACTCATGCCAATGGGCATACAATGGCAAGAAAAGTTCTAAGAGCATGATATTATTGGCTGACAATGGAATCTGATTGCTACAAGTACATAAGAAAGTGTCACAAGTGTCAGATATACGTCGACAAAATTCATATACCGCCAACGCATCTCAAAGTTCATTCTTCTCCATGGCCTTTTTCTATATGGGGAATCAGCATGATTGGCATGATTGAACCCAAAGCTTCAAACGGACATCGGTTCATCCTGGTAGCCATCGATTACTTCACCAAAGGGGTCGAAGCGGTATTATACGCCAATGTGACCAGACAAGTGGTGGTCCAATTTATCAAGAATAATCTCATTTGCCATTATGGTGTTCCAAGCCAGATCATTACTGATAATGGGTCGAACTTGACCATCAAGATGATGAAAGAATTATGTGATGAGTTCAAAATTGAACACCACAACTCATCTCCCTACCGACCTAAGATGAATGGAGCGGTAGAAGCGGCAAACAAAAACATCAGGAAGATCGTTCAAAAGATGGTTGTAACCTACAAAGACTGGCACGAGATGCTACCCTTTGCTCTTCACGGTTATCGCACATCTTTCCGCACTTCAACAGGGGCAACCCCTTTCTCTCTAGTATATGGCATGGTTGTGACCTACAAAGATTGGCATAAGATGCTACCATTTTCTCATCACGGTTATCGCACATCCGTCCGCACTTCAACATGGGTAACCCCTTTCTCCCTAGTATATGTGTCATACCCAAAATTTTGACCACCAAGATTTCCCATCATTGTGAAAATCATTGCCACAATATGGAGGTACCATCATGCCTCATCAATCTCTTCAAGAATTATTGAGCATTCACTACAATCAAGAATTAGGGTTTCAAGCCCTCTCAGAGCACTTAGACAAAAGATCAATCAATAAATGACATGATCTTCAACTTGTCTAATCTCTCAAACACCCATGATGGATCAAAAGGACTACCATATCAAAGAATCAAGCACAAATTTGAAACATTCTAAGTGGATCAAGCCTCAAGATCGCCAGTGTCACCAAATTAGGGTTTTGGTCGACCAAGGCCTCTAGATGAAATTTTTCCTCTAGGCTTGAGCCAATGCTTCAAAGCATAACCCAAGATACTCCAAGGAACCTTATGGATCCAATCATCAAGTCAATTTAGCCTCAAGGGTTGTATTCATAAAAAATTAGGAATTAGGGTTTCTTGACCTAATTCACCCCTAAGTTGACTTTTAGAGCAAAGCATGAGCCAAGATCTCAAGAAATGATTTGAGGGCCTTAAATACACCACATTGATCCATTTATAACAATGGATTAATCCAAGAAGCATGATTCATAAGTTTCAATTTCATTTGGACCAGAATTAGGGTTTTGAAGAAAAAGTCAACTATATCTTTGACTTTTGACCAAGATATGTTCCCAAACCTTGGGACATGATTCAATACACCCTAAAACACCTATGGAATCCATCCATTAGGTTTTAATTGGGTCAAGAACTTGATTGCACAAAGGATCACACAGTTTGGAATTCATTTGACAAAAAGTCAATTGTGCCCAAAATCAAGTATGACTTTTGGAATTTTTCAAAAATATGGTTCCCCTAAGTCCAAAACAATGTTAACTTGCTAAAGGGGCAACCTTAGAAAACTTAAATTTTTCGAAGTTATGGAACAAATTGGCTTTGGTACCAACTTTGCAAGGTCATAACTCCCAAACCCTAAGGCCTTTTTCTTCCATCCAAAGCTCAAAGTAAAGTTCACATGACATACTTCAAAAGTGTCAACTACAAAAGATTCCAAATCCTCATGGATTTTGAGTTATGGATTGATCAAAATCACAAAAAGTGGAAATGACCACTTTTTCCAACACTTGGTGAAATTTTCAACAAGTTAGAATCTGTTTCACTTTTTCCAAACTTTGAGGTCATTTTTCATCATGATCCAAGTTGAACCAGGTCCGTTTGTGAACATCAAAGTTAAAGCATGTCATGAGAGCTTTCCAACAAGTACCAGATCATCTCCAAATTCAATTTGAGTAGGGAGTTACAACCCTTGGAACATGGCATCAAAGACTAGTTTCTTCCCAAGGCAAATTATAGGTCATTTGCTCGAATTGGCCAAATCAGACAATTACAAGCCTTGTCATCCATTTGGACACCTCAGGGGATAACATCAAAGGAAAAATATCTGATCTAAAAGCCTCCCAGGTCCAAGGATCTACATATATCTATGTGTCCCCTTAAAAGGCTAAAAATCTCAAAGACTCCAATTTTGTTCCAATGCATTCAATGGATTCACAAGGTGGCAAGCACCAAGACATTGCTAACTGAATTGAGTTAAGCCTTATCTCTGAACCAAAGCTACAATAGCCTGCTGCACTGAGCCAAGTCAATGGCTATAGAAGACCAAAGATTCCTTGTGATCAACATTAGCCAAGGAGCTGTACCAGTTGTCATTCAATATTCGTGCCATAACAAACTTGCTCCACTATAAATAGAGCTCATTTGTGATCAGTTTAAGTACATTAAAGCACACCAACTGATGCTTTCCTCAAAATCACTCTAAAAAAACCAGATTTTCCTTCTATTTCAAGTCACTATCAAATTTTGAAATAGGAAGCAATTCAAACCAAACCGATCACGCCAACACCTCATATACATCATATATGAGTGATCCATGACCTTGGAACTCATCTGGAACATCAAAATCACAAATCACCATTCATTTGCTCAAGTTTTTGGCAAGGTTGCAGCTGAGGTACCAAAGCGATTTATGAGCCGATTCAATTTATTCCAAGCCTTCAAACACATTACTTGAGGTCCATTGAAGCTGTTCAGATCATCACACAACATCTGTAACACCTCTAACATCAAATTCGATCACCAGCTGCAAGAGGTAAGCCTTGAACTTTCAAACTCCTTCATGCATGCATCATAAACATGTTCTCAAGTTACCATTGTGTTTCTGGATGCTCATAGGTCATTTTCCCTCAAACAATTGCTGTTTATCTTATGTGTATGGGATTTCATTTAGTTTTTGCATTTTTTAGGGTTCATCTGATCATCACGTAATAAATTCCCCTATGCTTAAAATAAATGAAATGAAATACCACCATCATGTTCCTTGTTTAAAAGCGAGTGATTTTCATGTTTACATCATCCCATTTCATTACGTATTGAGTGAGATAACATGTATTTTGCAAATCCGACTAAAGGTTGAAGATAAATTCTTCACGTGAATTTTTGAATTTACCACGCATTTATCATATATTATGTGTTGGTTGTGTTTCAATATCACCAGCACACGCTGGCTCAGTTGGCAAGGGCGTGTTTTGCTTGTGTGTGGGAGAGAAGTCGTGGGTTCAATCCCCACCCAAGACCAATTTTTTATCACTTGTCCAATTTCACTTTTTTTCATATTATTTTCTTAAATGATTTGAAAAATTAATTTCTCTCTTATTTTTTATCATTTTTGAATGGTTCTTTTTTTGAAAATTCACAAATATGTTAGAGAATTTTATTCCATAAAATAATCAAAAAGATATTATTCATTGAATATTTTTGAATTTTTGAAAAGAATTCCTTTTAATTGTTTTTAAAAATTTTCAAATAATTATTTTTCTTGATTTTGTCAAATGAACTATGGATAAAACATAGTTTTTCAAACACTTATCCAAGATCACAACTTAGTTTTTACACATGTTTGATAATTTTGGTCATTTTTATTGAATTTTTATTCAATTAAAATACATTTTTAAAATCAAATTAGGCCTCTAATAGAGTGTAAGACCCATCCCTTGTCAAAAGAAAACCTTTTTGGGCCTCAGTCATTGTATAAGTCCCTACGCGATTTTCAAAAACAAACGGTGCAACCACTTTTTTCATTTGAGCCACTCCCTGAGTTGTAAGCCTCATTCTCTTTTCTTTTTAAACTATTGGGCCTCTAATAGAGTTTAAGACCCAAACCTCTTTATACAAAAATATTTTGGGCCTCAATCATTGTATAAGTCCCGATACGATCTTAAAAAATCTCGGCGCGATCGTCGTTTTCAAACAATTTGGGCCTCTCCTTGAGATGTAAGCCCCAACTCTTACATAAAAATAAACTTTTGGGCCTCTAATAGAGTCTAATACACAACCCCCCTTTGTACAAAAATAATTTGGGCCTCAGTCATTGTATAAGTCTCGATACAAGTTTAAAAATAGTGGTGTGATCACTGTTATTCATCTGGGTCTCTCCTTGAGTATAAGTCCCAAACTTCCTTAAAAAATAACTTTCTTTTTTTTTTTGATGTATAGTTGTGTCAAACTTTCTTCAATTTCTTGAATAACTAACCATACAGTTATGTTTATACTGCTTGAAGCTTGCTCGCCTGTAAGTTTTACTACACTCTTCAACATACTTGTTTATATATTTCATCTGTATATACTTGTATATATTTGCTTAGAATTTTCCCCAGCAACTAGGTCTAGTTTTAGATCAAACCAGTGGTTATTCTTTCAACATGGTCAAAACTAGTTCCCCCATAGGAAATTCCAGATATAGTCTTGCCTTTTCTTGGGCTTATACAATATGGAACAGAGAAAGGCATTATTCCCGGTGAAACTTTTCTCAAGACTGTCACTACTAGAAATATTTGTACAAGAAATTCGTTTCCCCGGAGAGGAATATTCCCGGTGAAACCTCTCTTGAATTTCTTCAAACCTTAGAACTGTTCACTAAAGAAAGGATTATTCCCGGTGAAACCTTTCTTGAACTTTTCTCAGGCTTGGACCCACAGGCTTCCTAAAAGCATCCCTAGCCTCCTCTTGGGCTTTGTACAAGGACCCTCAGGCTTCTTAGAAGTTCTCAGCCTCCTCTTGGGCTTAGTACAAGGACCATAAGACCTCCTACAGGTATAGGACAGAACCTAGTCATCTTTTTCTAGTTCAATCCTCCAGAGAATCAAAACATCATACCAGTTTAGGGTTGATTCTCATCCCTTAAAACATCAACCTCCTCTTGGGCTTCATACAAAGATCTTTCTCCAGCTAAGAGAAAACATTTTCATACCAATAAACTTGGAAAGTCTCATCTCCTCTTGGATCTCAAAGAAACCCTCGAATCTCCTGAAAGAAAAAGAGAAACCCTGGTCACTTCACCCATCTCCAGCAGAGTTAAAACCTCCATAGGTTTTAAAAATCAATCTTTAAACTTTCATTTTAAGTTCCCCAGCCAGGATCAACTTACTATCAATACAACCCTAACAGATCAGAACCTCAAGGCGTCTGATATCTCAACTCTTCTATAATCCTCAGCAAGAGTTGATTCCCCAATTTGGACCTGTCTCTGGATCTCAATAATCCTCAGTAGAAGCTAGCCTCCTCTTAGGCTTTATATAAGAATTTCCCCAACCAGCCTCCTCTTAGGCTTTGTATAATGATTTTTCCTCAGCTGCGTTAGCCTCAACCTTAGGCTTTACAGATCATATTCTCCAGCTGAGTCAATCCTTTTAGCCTTAACTTTGGGCTTTGTACAAGACAGATAAAACCTCTCACCAGTAGAGTGAATCCCTTTTAGCCTCAATCTTTGGCTTTGTACAAGACAGACAAAACTTTCCTCGGAAAAGTCAATTTCTAGCCTCCTCTTAGGCTTTGTATAATGATCTCCCTAAAAGGGTCAATCTCTTTTCAGCCTCAATCTTGGGCTTTATACAAGACAGATATAAAAACTCCCTAGTAGAGTCAACCTTTTAGCTTCAACCTTGGGCTTTGATCAAGGCACATAAAACCAAAATCCCTTCAGAGGAATTCAAATTACTCTCTGTAGGAAGACATTTCTCTGCACAATCACACAAATTAAAAACCTTAGGTCCAATACCTTATCAAAAACAACAAAATTACTCTCTCAACACTCCCAAAGGAGAAACTTTCCCAATTTAAAATAGACAAACACCAATAAGTAGAAAACAGTAGAAATTGCTAAACGATCTATGGATAACCATATATACGCTAGGTAATTAACAACTTCCCTGTGTATAACCTGACCCCGGACCCCCAATCTCTTAAGCATTTGTTAAAGAAAACATTTGCGTGCAAGGTTAGTTTTAGATGGCTTCCCTTTCCTTTCCAACTTCATAGGATAAATAAGAAATCAGAAATTGGCACCCAATTCCAACCATTGCGGTAAGGTGGTTGTGTCACCGACAAAAATCACACGCTACAGAAAAATGGCGACTCTGCTGGGGAGTCTTTAGGATCAAAGTTCCTAAGAGGTCTAGGTTGTTTAGCAATTTTTCTACATACTATTTACTATATATATATATATATATATATATATATATATATATATATATATATATATATATATATATATATATATATACTGTTTTTCCTACTTGATATCCGTGTTTATTTTTCTGTTAATGAGAATGCGATTAATATGCACATGGAAAGTTTGAGAGAACATTAAGATAAGGGTGGCATAGACAGGTGAAACTTATAGGGAGTGAATCCCGACCAAGCTAACTTAGCAGCCCACCGAATCAGTCGAGGTACCCGTACGGAAGTATCGATGTTAAACGACCGATTGTCGTGAAAGCATTGTTTTTCCTAGTGTGGTACCCATGACCCTGAGGATTTAGTAGACTTTAACCATGTGACCATTTGGTAGTGCGGCGACTATCGAGAATAGTTGATACGCGATACTACACTCAAATGAGATTTATCCTAGGACAATACAGCTCACTCGAGTGAAGTATCTTGCTGTCGATATCCCTAGGGGGGTCAATGACTTTGGGAACCTGGAACCCGTTCTATAGGTACAAAATTGACCAAAATAGTACAACCTTTGGGGATGGGTAGAGCCTTGACTTCATGCTTGTGACGTTGAACCCTTGAACCCATGTTTTTTCAATGTTTTTGTGTGTTGCATTCATGCATTTATCTAAAAACCTCTTTTCAAACAAGGAAAAAAATCTCTTTTTCAAAATAAACTAAAACAATAATTGCAAATATCAGAGGTTGCGTTATGGATTTCGGTAGAAGAAAGACACACAAGTTCACCTTCAAGGCTCCGAAACTAGAAGACTTAAGGAAATTAACAAGGATGATTACGAATCCCGAGGCTTTCAGAGCTAAGCACGGAGGGTTGTTGTCTCTATTAAGGGTCCATGTAGTTGAAGGAATCCTGTCAACGTTGGTTCAGTTCTACGATCCAGTTTATCATTGCTTCACATTCCCGGATTACCAACTGGCACCAATGCTGGAATAGTACTCCCACCTGATTAATTTACCTATAACTGATCAAGCTCCATTTTATAGACTGGAAGAAATTCCAAAGGATTAGGCCATTGAAAGAGCAATCTCTTTGGATGAGTCAGAAGTTAGGACTCACATGACCACCAAAGGAGGAATCCAGGGTTTACCAACTAAATTCCTGATGGAGAAGGCTCCGTATTTTGCTAGTTTAGGAAACATAACTGCCTTTGAAGACGTCTTTATTCTACTCATATATGGGTTATTCCTTTTTCCCAACATTGACAACTTCGTCGATAGCAATGCTGTTAAGATATTTCTGATAGGAAACCCCGTACCAACCTTGCTCGCATATGCTTATCATTCTGTACACTTAAGGAATTTGTACGGCGGAGGAATGATCACATGCTGTGTACCCTTACTCTATAATAGTTCATTTCCCATTTACCCAAGTCTGCTACTTTTTGGGATCACAAGAGTACTCTACGTTGGTCACAAAGGATTATGTCCCTTACCAACTCTGACATGGATTGGTACAATAGGATTTACGAAGGGATAGAGATCATCGACAGATGTGGAAATTTCATTAACGTACCCCTCATTGGAACTAAAAGAGGAATCAACTATCATCCAATTTTAGTTCACCGTCAACTCAGATACCCGGTGAAGAATATCCCACATAATGTTCATCTGGAAGGTCTTTTCTTCAAGGAAGGGGGTCTCCACCCCCCACTATATAATATTTGCAATCTAATTGTTGAAGTTTCTTTTTGATTAAAACAAAAACTAAAATATATATCATTGCATATCATTCATCATTCTCACATAACAATTTTTGTCTCATCTGTGAGTCTCACGTATGTGTCGCGATTCTAGAGTCAAATTATCTCACTCATACAATACTCTGGCCAATCGACAAAAGAAAATGGAAGATCTCGAGGAAGAGAACCGAAAGATGAGATGAGAAATCGACGCTCTGAAGGAAAGTTTGGAAAAACTTCACAGTGCCATGCAATCCCTGGCAACAACAAAAGATTGTGATCTCGGAGATCACATCTACACCTTTAATGGAGACATATGATCCTCGGTACAACATGCCTAAGGGTCGCCCCTGGGGCATGCCTCCCAACTTTGTCCCTGAAGTATATATCCCACCGGTCATTGAGGACCCAGAAACTGCAGCAGGAACCATTGGACCTGAAAGTTACAAACTTCGGGAAAATGAAGACTCAAGGTTTACAATAGCAACTCCTGAAGGTTACAAACTTCTAGACACTAAAGCTCCAAGAGTCAACGCTATAATGTCTATACCACAACCGATTGTACACACTGTCTCGGAAGGACAGATTTCGCAAACAATTTCTGGCAGAAACAAAGACGCATATTAAAAGATGAATAAGTTCCAGGAACAATTCTTGGAAATGCAGAAGGAACTGCAGGCCATTCGCGGTCAAGACCTATTCGGAAAGGACGCCGCATACCTCTGTTTGGTCCCTAATGTAAAGATCCCGCACAAATTCAAGGTGCCTGACTTTGAAAAATACAAAGGTAACTCTTGCCCTCAAAGTCATTTGGTGATGTACGCTCAAAAAATGTCAACTCAGACAGAAAATCAACAACTACTGATCCATTACTTCCAAGACAGTTTAACCGGTGCCGCACTCAAATGGTACATGGGTTTAAACCGCACCAAGATCATCACTTTCAGAGATCTTGGGGTAGCCATTGTTCAGCAGTATAAATACAATTTGGACATGGCACCGGATAGAGATCTGCTCAGAGCAATGTTGCAGAAAGACAAAGAAACTTTCAAAGAATATGCTCAGAGATGGCGTGAAATTGCCACTCAGATTTGTCCCCCTCTTGAGGAAAAAGAGATGACAAAGATCTTCCTGAAAACCTTGAGCTCATTCTATTACGACCGAATGGTCGCCAGTGCGCTCAGTGACTTCACTGAAATGGAGAACATGGGAGTACACCTTGAAGAAGCAGTTCGAGAAGGACGATTGGTCAAAGATGCAGAGCCATCTAGCTGTACTAAGAGATACGGTAGTGCTTTCCAAAAGAAAAAAGAGCAAGATATTAGTAATATCTCTCTAGGAAAGCAAAGGCGCAGGTATCAACCAGTAGCGGCGATAACTCCCGCTATCAACCCCGTGCAAGCTCCGGCTTTCAACCCCAGGTTGCTCAGATCCAACTAAATCAACAACAGTATCAGCAAAGGACGCAACAACCTCTTCAGCAGGCTCGTCCACAGTACAACGATAACAATCGTACTAGACGACCATTAGGGTTTGACCCTATACCGATGTTGTACGCAGAATTATTTCCACTTATACTGGCGAAGGGGCACGTCCAAACCAGGACTCCTCTCCCAGTACCAGAAAATCCACCTTTTTGGTTCAAGGCAGATCAAACTTGCCCTTACCACCAAGGAGGATCGGGACACAATATTCAGAATTGTCTCAGCTTCAAGTCCGATGTACAGAAGCTTGTCAAGAACGGGGTTTTATCCTTCAAAGATACTAATCCGAATGTTCAGACGAACCCATTGCCGCAACATGAGAAGGCTGTAGTAAACTTAATAGAGGAAGAACCTAACTGCGGTTATCAAATTCACGGTGTACTCCTATTAGGAACCAATATGGTGAGGATGTACTACACACAGAATGGGTACGGTCATGTGCCCTCTCACAATTATCACCAGTGTGATATCTTCTCAAAGAACAGTCAACGGTGTTCCGTAGTGCAAACAGCTCTACAAAAACAAATGGATCTGGGTTGGATTCAGGATCACAGGATTCGTGAAGTAAACATAGCCCACATACATCCCAACATTGATCAGAACCACGACATCCGTGCAATGAACATCAACTTAGTGGTGATGCATTCGAGGCAAAGTCGATATTAAAATCTGCCATGACACAATTACAATGCTTGTCCAGTATGCTCAACAGACAATCAGGGATGCTCTTTTATACAAGAGGCCCTCCAACTTCAGATGGATCTCGGATGGATCCAAGATTACCATCAAGTCAATATGGTTCAGATTTTCTACATACACCTGATGAATACCAGTCCGGTAGAATTACATGCTAAGCAAGTCAGGCTCGGTTTTCTGGCTTCACATGATTATCTAGACTGTGAACAATACTGCAAAGACAATTGAACCACTGGTGGCTTCCAATATACTTGGATAATGCTACACAATGGATTAGCTTGACTGAGGGAAATCCTGATAGATATCAGAGCCATGATATTCGCTCGATGGAAACATATATGGTAAAGATGCATTACATACAAAATGGGTGTGGCCGAGTACCACCGCACAATTATGAGCGTTGTAGAATATGTTCGAAAGATAACCAGGGATGTTATCTCGTACAAGAAGCTCTCCAAGAACAGTTAAACCAGAGGGATATTCGACCATGTTCACGCTCTGGATCGATCAACATGATACAAGAGTATCTACCTGATCAGAACGAGAACGCTGTCGTAATCTCTGATCACGGAATGACTGAGAACGTTTGTGCCATAATTCCTCTGCTCAACGAGTCGAACGTTTCTCTTGACAGTAGAAGAATTCTTAACCTCGAACCAATTGAGGCCGCCTATGATGGTCAGAGAAATCAAAATGCTCATATGGTTATCTACCTACCAGGACCAGTACCGTACGAATCAGAGAAGGTTATCCCTTAAAAGTACGGTGCAACAACCATTGAAAATGGAAAGGAAACTCCAATACCCTCTGTTGTAAACATTGCCGACATCATTCGAGTCACACAGAGCAGTTGGATCTTCAACGGCTGAACAACGATGAGATGCTGAAGCTCATCCAGAAAAGCGAGTACAACATTGTGGACCAATTGTTGCAAACTCCATCTCGAATCTCTGTGCTCTCTCTTTTGCTTAGTTCAGAAGCTCACAGGGAAGCTCTGCAGCAAGTCTTAGAGCAAGCCTTTGTGGAACAAGATGTGACGGTAAGACAGTTTGACAACATCATTTCCAACATCACTTCCTGTAACAACTTAGGATTCAGTGATAAAGAACTGCCGGAAGAAGGCAAAAATCATAATATGACGCTTAACATTACAGTCATCTACCAAGACGATGCTTTAGCCAGCGTACTGGTAGACACAGGATCATCTTTGAATGTTATACCAAAATCAACTCTGATATGACTATCATTTCAAGGACTTCCGATTAGAGACAGTGAGATCATCGTCAAAGCCTTTGACAGATCTAGAAAAACTATTATCGGCGAAGTTGATCTTCCCATAACCATCGGTCCTCATACTTTTCAAGTCACTTTCCAGGTCATGGACATCCGGGCAGCTTACAGTTGTTTATTAGGAAGACCTTGGATACACGAGGCTGGGGCAGTCACTTTGACACTTCACCAGAAGCTGAAGTTCGTCAAGAATGACAAGTTAGTCACAATATGCGGAGAGCAGGCCTTAATCGTGAGCAACTTATCATCATTCTCCTGTGTAGAACCCGAGGAGGTTATTGGAACCCAGTTCCAAGCACTCTCGATAAGCAATGAGAATCAATAAGAAAGAGGGACGTCGATTTCCTCATACAAAGATGCTCTCGAAGTGATCAAGAGTAACGACATAAAAGGATGGGTACAGATTGTAATTCCTACTGATAACAAGACAAAGAAAGGTCTTGGTTTCTCTTCAGCCTATACCCATACTACTAAGAAAGAAGAAAGTTTTCATCCCATTCAGGGTTTCCTCCACCCAGTGTCTCAAGATGTACACACCATCAATGAGAGTGACTCATCCGATACGGAAGAAGAGTGGAAATCTTACCTTAACCATGACGGTTATATATCTCCGGAAGAAGCGTGTATGCCATTCTATTTTCCCAAACAGAACTCGAGATATATATCGAGATCCGATGCTCGGATGATCTATGGATATTAAGATCCTGAAGGATGTCGTGCTCCACCTAATTCATTAGAGGATGACCTAATGAAAGAAAACTTTGACCAAGATTATTATGATCCCTTGGATGACTTGCCTATCTCGAGGTTGTGCCCAGAAGACTTGGGGGAAAAGAGTCAGCCTGATAATGCCTATCAATTGAGTAATGTTGAAAAGAATACCCATGTCCCCACCGAGTCATGGAATCATTACTCAGGACATTCCAAAAATGTCCGACACCATGGTGACGAATCTGTAAAGATTGCAGGACAAGACTTCATCAACTATGCTTTCCCTGAGGTCAACGTCATTGAGGAAGATGACTCGTCCACTCTCGCAGAAATATGGGACACCTTAGGGCATCCAAGTGGCAAGTATGACTTCTTAGTTAAATACACTGCTCCCGAAAGTTCTCGCATCAAATACGAGGACATCCAGCTAACTGGATGGGGAGATCCACTTGAGAGTAAAAACACTAGGGAGGATACAACAAAAGAGTTAGTTTATGACAACTCTGCATGGGAGGAAGACTCCAATGATCCTACTCCACTAGAAATCAGCGTCATTTCTGAAGACAAGCCAAGAAGGAAAGTACCGGACTTTGTGAGTAACAGAGGAGTTCGTCGCCGTTGGGTTGTTGTCGATGTCCCGAAAGTCGTCCATAAGTCTAAGTAATTGCCATCTTTGTTTTAAACCTTTCACCTCACCCGGGTGAATGGATGTTTTATAGGGCTCTATTTTCTGTAAATGTCCCTCTTCGCTTCTCCTAAAAGCGATAGAGTTTTTTTTATAAGGCTGTGTTTCAAGAATCGACAAATCGTAAATAAATAATGTCATTCTGTCATTCCCGCATTTATTGCTGTTTTCACTTTTCGTTTTTCAGAAAATGGTAATCCTAAAAAAACCCAAAATAAAAACAAACGTTTTTCAGAAAAACACACTACACACACTTTTGCATTCTCTCCGTGTTTGCTAAAAAATGATCTAATGCCTTCTCCCAACTTTGAATTCCCGGTATTTGAGGCTGAAGAAGAAGAGGATGAAGAAATTCCAGAAGAGATCTCCCGATTACTCAGACAAGAGGAAAGGTCTATTGATCCTCACAAAGAGCCATTGGAAACGGTCAATTTGGGTTCAAAGAAAGAAAAGAAAGAAGTTAAGATTGGAGCATTGCTCAGTCCGTTTGTCAAAGAAAGCTTGATAAAACTTCTCAAAGAGTTTCTAGATGTGTTTGTTTGGTCCTACCAGGACATGCCAGGGTTGGATACCAGCATCATGGAACATCATTTACCATTGAAAACGGAATGTCTGCCAGTAAAACAAAGACTGCGACAGACTCATCCTGATATGGCTATCAAAATTAAAGAGGAAGTGCAGAAACAGATCGACGCAGGTTTCCTCGCCTCCTTAGAATATCCTCAATGGTTGGCCAACATAGTGCAAGTTCCGAAAAAGGACAGAAAAGTTAGAATATGTGTAGACTACAGGGATCTGAACAAAGCTAGTCCAAAGGACGACTTCCCCTTACCACACATTGACATGCTGGTTGACAGCACAATAAAGTTCAAAGTCTTCTCCTTCATGGATGGATTATCGGGCTATAATCAAATCAAAATGGCGTCGGAAGATATGGAGAAAACTTCATTCATCACCCCATGGGGCACCTTTTGTTACAAGGTAATGTCGTTCGGTCTAAAGAACGTCGGGGAAACCTATCAAAGGGCCATGACAACTTTGTTTCACGACATGATGCACAAAGAGATCGAAGTGTATGTCAATGATATGATTGCCAAATCTAAAACAGAAGAAGAGCATGTGAAACACCTATCAAAGTTATTCGAGCATCTGAGAAAATATAGAATCCGCTTGAATCCCAATAAATGTACGTTCGATGTCCGCTCAGGAAAGCTTTTAGGATTCATCTTCAGCCAAAAAAGAATTGAGGTTGACCCTGACAAGGTCAAGGCCATTCAAGAAATGCCTTCACCAAAGACTGAAAAACAAGTCAGAGGATTTTTGGGATGTCTGAGTTATATCTCAAGATTCTTATTCCTTATGACCGCGACATGCGCGCCAATCTTCAAACTACTCAGAAAGAATCAAAACTGTGTATGGACAGAAGATTACCAAGAAGCTTTTGACCGTATCAAAGAGAATCTGCTGAATCCACCAATTTTGTCACCTCTAGTGAAGGGAAGACCACTGATCATCTATCTAACAGTCTTGGAAGACTCTATGGGTTGTGTACTTGGCCAACAAGACGAAACAAAAAGAAAATAGTCTGTCATTTACTACTTAAGCAAGAAATTTACAGACTGCGAAACTCGGTACACTATGCTTGAGAAAACTTGCTGCGCTCTGGCTTGGACAGCCAAACATCTTCGCCAGTACATGATTTGTCACACTACTTGGTTAATCTCTGAAATGGATCCGATCAAGTACGTCTTTGAAAAAACTGCTCTCACGGGAAAGATTTCCCGTTGGCAGATGTTGTTATCAGAATACGACATCGAGTACCATACTCAAAAAGCCGTCAAAGGAAGTATTTTAGCCAATCATTTGGCTCATCAACCGATTGACGATTAGGAATCATTCGGATTTCACTTCCCAGACGAAGATGTCATGTACTTGAAAATGAAAGGTTGCGATGAACCGATACCCAGTGAAGGGCCAGAACCAGATTCCCAATGGGGACTAATTTTTGATGGAGTTGTCAACAATTATGGAAACGGAATTGGGGCAATCATCGTAACACCTCAGGGTACTCACATTTCTTTCACTGCCCGACTGAAATTCAAGTGTACAAATAACGAGGCCGAATACGAAGCTTGTATCATGGGTCTCGAAGAAGATATCGACTTAAGCATAAAGAACTTGGATGTATATGAAGTGTAGCGAGCGAAACTGGACGTGTTTCTTAAGCACTGTCGCTCCTTGGGGGTTACTATAGGTCAATTCATTTTTTATCCTATTGTGAGCTGACTAAGGAAGGGAAATAGATGTCTCCAATTAACCCTGCTTGCATACTGAGTTTAAACAGCGGTCTGTTAGGTTATGGATGCTATCAATGTGGGGGGCCTCTCTTAGGTTATTTTCAGGGAATTTAGACTTTTAGAGGGGAATACGGACTAGGATGTTTTGACTGATATACGGGATTTTGGGTTTTTGTTTAGTGTGCTCGCTAAGATTTTTCTTTCAATCTTATGCCTATCTATTCCCGTTTTTCCGAAACAGGGAAATCCGAGCGATCGTAGTTTCTCCTATTCTACGGGAGGAAATGGTGTTTTGGTGTCTTGTTCAAAGCCCAAGACGTGAAGCTTAAAGGTGATCTATATCTTGTTCAAAGCCCAAGATGTGAAGCTAAATATAATTTGTATCTTGTTCAAAGCCCAAGATGTGAAGCTAAAAGGGTTTGACTTTAGAGAGAATTTGTCATCTCTAAAGAGGGGGTTATCTGTCACAACTGTTTATAAAGGAGAATTACTTTAACCGGGATGTGTGAATCCGGCAATGCCATAGTTTCCTTTATAGGGGATTTCCAACCTGAAGGAGAAGACTTTAACTCAGTGTAGAGCAATGCCATCTTTCCTTAGGAATTTCTCATGCTAAAAGAGGGACAGTGGCATGGATGTAGATGATCCAGAGGCTTGCCGCTTACAGCGATTAGATGAAGGGAAAAGAGTTGTTGATGTTTATGTACTGTGAACGAGGCACAAATTTGATGCTAAAAGGTTGATTAGACCAACCAGTGGTTTTCTTATACAAGCCTAAGATGAGGCTAAAAGGTTTTCCTTATACAAAGCCTAAGAGGAGGCTAAAAGGTGTTTGACTCAACAAGAGAGTCTTTTATACTCAACGAGAGAGTGCTTTAGTATCTCGTATGAAGCCCGAGATGGAGGTTAAAAGGGAGTTGACTCAACAAGAGAGTCTTTTATGGTATCTCGTACGAAGCCCGAGATGGAGGCTAAATGTTTTATACTCAACAAGGGAGTGATTTGTGTCTTGTACAAAGCCCAAGACGGAGGCTAAAAGGATTGTGACTCAACAAGAGAGTCTTTTTTTTGTATCTCGTATAAAGCCCGAGATGGAGGCTAAAGTGTTGATTCAATAAGAACCTTTTTGTATCTCGTACAAAGCCCGAGATGGAGGCAAAAGATGTTCGACTCAACAAGAGAGTCCTTTTTTGTATCTCGTACGAAGCCCGAGAGGGAGGCTAAAGAGGGTACTGTTTCAGTTGAGTGACCAGTATATGGGTTCAAAGAGAAAATCAGTTCTTATATGAGTAACACTGTACTCAGGGATTTTGATTCGAGGATCAGGGATATTTCCTTTTCTTTGAGGAAATGGGAAATCCAAAAAGTATTGAGACTGTCCGAGTCTACGGGGTTCCTTCCTATTCTTGAAGCGTGCTTGAGAATGTCTTTGAGACTCAAGGAAATTAGACTGTCCAAGTCTAGAGTTTCATCTTTTGTACTATGCTTTGAGAAACAGTAGTAGACTCTTAGAAAGACTGTTCTATTAAGATGACTGATTTCTGTTCCTATACCTCAAGGAGGTCGTCGGGACAATTTGTACGAAGCCCAAGAGGAGGCTGGAAACTTTTAAGAAGCCGAGGGGCAATTTGTACTAAGCCCAAGAGGAGGCTATCATTCCCAGAGGAAGAAATCATTTATACGAAGCCTAAGAGGAGGCTGTGAAAACTTCTAAGAAGCCGACGGGTCCTTGTACATCGCCCAAGAGGAGGCGGGGATGCTTTTACGAAGCCTGTGGGTCCCCAAACCCCGAGAAGTTCAAGACAGGCTATTCACAAAGAATAGATCAAGCCAGGAAAGTTCGAGAATTTGGAAGAAACTCAAGGGATGCAATTCACGGAGAAGAGATCATCTCTGGGGAGTAGAGTTTCTTGACAATTCCTAAAGGTGCTTTTAAGAAGCCTGTGGGTCCCCAAACCCCGAGAAGTTCAAGACAGGCTATTCACAGAGAATAGATCAAGCCAGGAAAGTTCGAGAATTTGGAAGAAACTCAAGAGATGCCATTCACGGAGAAGAGATCATCTCTGGGGAGTAGAGTTTCTTTGACAACTTCTACGAGTGACAGTCTGAGAAAGGGTTCAAAAAGAATCTGCCTTTCACATCTCCATATTGTTTAACCACTAGAGTAGGGAAGACTGTGTCTGGTAATCCTATGGGGATCTAGTTTTGTCTACTTCTAAGAGTGATCAATGGGCTTAATGCTAGACGTAGTTGCTGGGGAAACTCTAAATATCTATACTATTATTACACAGTTGATATGAGTTTATGAAAGGAGACTTACAGTGAGCAGCCCCACAATACAGTTATATGTATATGAAAGCGGATAAACACTTACTTGGTTGTAGAGCTTCCATGCTGTTTGGTTAGTTGTTCAACAAAGAAAGATTGAAAACAACAGTATATTCAAAATCAAAGGAGAAAGTGCTTTGAAATGAAATATTGGGGCTTACAGCTCAAGGAGGGGCCCAGGGTTTTACCAGTGATTGCACTGTTGAATTTGCACAGAGGGACTTATACGAGTGACTGAGGCCCAAAAATTGTTTCCTGTACAAAGGGATGGGTCTTACACTCTCTCAAGAGGCCCAAAAGGTTTAAAGAAAAAGAGTGGGGCTTATAACACGAGGGTAGGCCCAGATGATTTTTCGTTTAAAATGGCGACCGCGCCGAGATTTTCTTTTAACGCAAAGGGGCTTATACAATATCTGAGGCCCAAGTTGTTTTTGGTTAAAAGGGGATTGGGTGTTACACTCTAATAGAGGCCCAAAAGTTTTGAATGGGTCTTATAGCTCGGGGAGAGACCCAATTGATTTTTTTTTAAAAGGCGACGATCGCGTCGTTTACTTGTACAGAGGGACTTATACAATAAGTGAGGCCCAAAATTATTTGTACAAGGGGGTTTGGGTCTTACACTCTCTCAAGAGGCCCAAAAGTTTTGAAAATGATTTATGAGGGTTGAATTAATCAAAAACCCTAATTTGTTTTCAAAATGTGTTTTAATTGAATAAAATATTCAATTAAAATGATCAAAATTGTTTAACATGTGGAAAACAAATTGTGATCTTGGATTAATGCTTCATAAATCAAGTTTTGCCCTACAAAATGATTAGAAATCATTAAAATTTGCAAAATCAATAAGGAAAAAATATTTTAAATGTCAAAAACAATTAAAACATTAATTCTTTGCAAAAATATCAATTATATGAAATAAATAATTTTTTTGGGATTTTTTGGGAAAATAAAATAATTTAACATTTTTGTGAATTATTAAAAAAAGAATCAGCTCAAAATCATTAAAACTCAGAGAGAAATTAATTTTTGAATCAATTAAATAAAATCACAAAATTCAAATATTTGAATTTTCAAAAAGGGCGCCAAGAACACCCCAAGAACACGCGCGTGTTCTAGGTTTTGCCCAGATTTGCATTTTCTCTCCAATCTCACTGAATACTTGATTATATCATGCAATCCACATATCAATCTGCTCGTCTCAACCTCACGATCATGTCTATGGTATTTAATTTCATTTATATTAAACATGGAATAAAAAATCAAGACAAAACCTCAAGAACCCTAATTTCTGCATGAAGGCTGAGAATTTTGATACACGATTCAAACAAAGCAATTAATTGAGGGGAAACATTCCATGCATGATTATGAACATTTGGCAAAAGTATTGTGCGAGGAAATATGCATAGATTGAGAGATGACCAAGTTTAGGCTTACCTCTAGGTCGTGACAGCAAGTTCAAAGTGATTTCTGAGTTGGAGGTGTTATAGATGAGTTGTGATGATCTGAACAGCTTCCCTACACCCTATGGAGTGTGTTTGAATGCTTAGAATTGATGGAAATTGGCTGGATCACTTCATGGCATCTCAATTGCAACTTGGTTAAAACCTTGAGCAATTGACTGGTGATTATGAGAAATCAGTGTTCCAGATGTTGTTTAAGTGTTTGATTAGCTCACATATGATGTATGTGAGGTATGTGTGTGATTGGTTTGAGTGGAATTGCTCTCTACTGAAAAATTCGATAGTGACTTGCTAAGAAAGGCATTTTTGAGAGTGAGAAGTGGATTTTGGGAAAGGCAAGTGTTGTAGGCCTTTGGGGCACTTAAACTGATCAAAATTGAGCTCTTTTTATAGTAGAGCAAGTTTCTTTTGCAAGGAATAGTGAATGGCAACTGCTGAGTAGGCTTGGCCAATGTTGGCAAATGAAAATCCAAGTCTCCTCTAGCCATTGACTAGAGGTTAGGGCACAGGCTGCTGGTCCCCTTGGTCTTGGATAAGTCTTGAGTGAATTCAGTTGCTAATAGCTCAGTCCATGCCACCTTGGTGCTTCCATTGAATGCTCCAATACAAAATTAGAGTCTTGTCCCTATTTTAGGCAATTCTAGGTTTGGCATGCTATTTCTTGTTCCAAGGACTTTGGTGGCTTGGCTCAGTGATTGTCCCCTTTAGATTCAATCCTCAGATGTGTCCAAAGTGATGACAAGGCTTGGAATTGGCTGATTTTGGAAAATTGACCAAAAGTGCAAAAAGCTGCCTTGCCTTGGCAGATTTCAGCAAGGCATCTTGCCACTACCATATCTCAAAGCTCAAATTGAATTTGGTGATGTTCTTGGCCATTTTGGAAAGCCCTTATATGATACAACAACTGTCTGATCATATTTGGTTTTGATACCTTTTGGATCCAAGTGAAAAATCCCCCTACATTTGGAAAAAAGTAAGGCAGATTCTGACTTAGTGAAATTTTCACTAAGTGTTGGAACAAAGTGACTTTTCTTGATTTTGATCACTCCATAACTCAAAATCCATGAGGAATTTGGACATAGATCAGTATGAAGCTTTTGTAAAGGGCAATGAGATCTACAAAACAAGCTTTGGATGGGGAAGAATGGCTTTGTGGTTTAGGAGTTATGATCCTCCAAAGTTGGTACCTTTGTCACTTTATTTCATAACTTAGAAAATTTTCTAAGTTTTTATGGTTACCCCTTTTACAAGTTATCCCACTTTATTTGTTTTTTCTTGATGAATGATGATTCAAATCATACATTAACATCATTTTAGGGTTAAAAATCCATTTTTGTGAAAAATCTCAAAAAGTCAAAGTTGACTTTTGTGCACAGTTGACTTTTCATCAGATGAATCCCAAACTGTGCAATCCTTTAGGAAATCATGTCCTTGACCTAAATAAAACTTGATGGACATGTTCCATGGGTTTTATAGGGTGTATTGAATCATGTCCTAGGGTTTGGGAGCATGTCCTGGTCAAAAGTCAAAGCTACAGTTGACTTATCTCGCAAAACCCTAACTGTGGTTCAGATGAAATTGAAACTTGTTGCTCAAGCTTCTTGGATCAATCCATTGTTCCAAATGGATAAATATGGTATATTAGAGACCCTCAAATCATGTCTTGAGGTCTTGGTTCATGATTTGTCCCAAAAGTCAACTTAGGGGTGAATTAGGTCAAGAAAACCTAATTCCTGATTTTTGATGTATGCATCCCTTGAGGCCAAATTGACTTGATGATTGGGTCCATGAGGTTTCATGGAGTATAATAGGATATGTTTTGAATCATTGGTTCATACCCAGATGAAAATTTCCATCTGGAGGCCCTGGTCGACCAAAACCCTAATTTGGTGACACTGGCGATCTTGAAGCTTGATCCACCTAGAAGGGAGCAACCTTGTGCTTAATCCTTGAAGTGGGAGTCCCTTGATCCATTGTGGATGTTTGAGAGGTTAGACAAGTTGAAGATCATGTCATTCCTTGATTGATCCTTTGTCTAAGCACTCAGAGAGGGCTTGAAACCCTAATTTTGATTGTGGTGAATGCTCAACAATTCCTTGAGGAGATTGATGAGGCACAAAGGTACATCCATATTGTGATGATGATTTGCATAATGATGGGAAATCTTAGTGGTCAAAATTTGGGGTATGACAGATGCCCCTATTTAATCTTCTTGGACACGAAGGTGTGAATGGCGAAGGTATTCGGGCATTCGAGGTGCAAGAGGATTAAATATCAGAATATCCGAAATTTTGACGGCGTCTATGAATGGTAATTCACGCATTCATCTTCTTTCTCTAAGCAATGATGCTTAGAAAAGGTAAACTTCCCCTCGATCCTGCTCTTCTACCAAGGAACTGGTCTTAGTTTCTGGAATAAACTTCCCCTCGATCCTGGTTTCCTACCAAGGAACTGGTCTCAGTTTCTGAAATAAACTTCCCCTCGATCCTGGTTTCCTACCAAGGAACTGGTTTCAGTTGCTGAAATAAACTCCCCCTCGATCCTGGTTTCCTACCAAGGAAATGGTCTCAGATGCTGAAATAAGCTTCCCCTCGATCCTGGTTTCCTACCAAGGACCTGGTCTCGGTTTCTTTTGTCAATAAACTTTCTTGACAAGGGACGCTATTCATAGCAGTTTTCCTCAAACTTCTCACTGAATTTTCCTGGGGAGATGCCATTTGACGAAAAAAGTTTTGATGTCAGACTTGCTGGGGAAACCAATCGTCTGAGTTGTAGAGGTGCACAAACTTCTCTGTTGGAGACACCATTTGTTTCTACTGGGGAAGACGAGTATCCTGAGAGACTGCTTTCATTTGGGGTCTTACATTATACTTTTCTCGGGATCTTCCCGGAGAAATGCCATGTGATGGGATCCAATTTGAGGTGCCGATGACCTTTTCATCAGTGGTTTTTTCGGAGAAAAACTGTTGTACCACCGAATCTCTGATTAGGAGGCTTTCTCTCGGGATTTTCCTTAATCCGGGAAAGCAAGGATATCATCTTCAATGGCGAAGAGTGATGTTGACTGAGGGCTCTCTGGTTTTTCAGAGGTTCAAGTTATCAAAGTGGTAGAGGAGTCAACTTCCATCCAGAAATAAACTGGAGGAGAGAGATCGTTCCGACGCGACATTTCCTGACAAGGAAAGAACTTGACAACTCGATTGAGAGGACTTTTTATCACCAAGGGATAAGATCGACTAGAGTGATAGTGATGCAATATGAATGCGAATGCAAATCAATAATGCATGATGTGTGTATGTTTATGCTGACAAAACCGTCGCGACATACAAACTAATGGATGAACACGACTGGATACTCGGCCATCGCGGGGCAAAGAAGTATCGTTGGTCCAAAAGTAGCAATTCTACCTTGCTTAGGAGAAGTAGTCCTCACGGGGAACTATGTTGGTCGGGCTTAAGAGATAAGAACTCGGCCGAGGCGTGACAGACGAAACAAGGTCTCTGACACAGTTGATCCCTTCATTCAGGCGTACTGAGTTAGAAGGAGTACTTTGATTCTGCACTTTGAAGTTCGCTTACTTCTGGAGAAGCGATTGATGTTCTTTTGATGTTTAACAGTCAAAAGAAATTGCCATCTTTATTTTAAAAGCAGAAAAAGTTTCACAAGTAAATTCATTTTTGTTTTATTTCAAGAATCGTTGATCATATTAAAATGTCGTTCTGTAAAGCTAAAACAAATGAGAATTACAAACAAAAGCACAAGGGCTCAAATTTTGTTGATAAGATGGAGATCAGCCAAACGCGTGATTCCAAAGAGTATTTACAAAGTTAGAAAATGGTAATTTACAGGGAAAAGGGCTATGTTGAAACATAACGACCACTATCCTTCTACCAACTTTGAATTCGGGACATCCTGAGCTTCTTGTCGAAGATGACCTTGATTGGAGTTTTCCTCCGATGGATGGTGTAACTGCTGCTGAGGGACTTGCGTCTGTTGAACATAGTTACTTGCCATTATCCCTAACTTTTGCCTGGATTGTACTGTGATGTTTCCTATCCACCGGGATGATTTTTTTTTTATATTTTGTCTCTAACTTTTGCCTGGACCGCCCTTTCGGGTTTTCAATCCACCGAGACATTTTTTTTAGTTTAGGCAAAGTATTTCTTGACTACATCAGCATTCGTGGGGTAGGCAAAATCCTCTCCGTCCATGGTTGCAAGTGTCAAGGCGCCGCCTGAGAAAGCTTTCTTGACCACATAGGGGCCATCATAGTTCGGAGTCCATTTGCCCCGAGAATCAGTGAGAAATGATTGTATCTTCTTGAGCACAAGGTCTCCTTTCCTGAAGACGCGAGGTCAGACATTTTTGTCAAACACCTTCTTCATTCTTTACTGATATAACTGACCGTGGCATAGTGCCGTTATCCGTTTCTCTTCGATCAGATTCAGTTCGTCGTGTCGACTTTAACACCATTCAGCTTCGGTAAGCCTGGCTTCCATCAATACCCGGATTGATGGGATCTCTACTTCTATGGGGAGCACTGCTTCCATGCCATATACTAGAGAAAAAGGGGTTGCCCCTGTTGAAGTGCGGACAGATGTTCGATAACCGTGAAGAGCAAAGGGTAGCATTTCGTGCCAGTCTTTGTAGGTTACGACCATCTTCTGAACAATCCTCTTGATGTTCTTGTTAGCCGCTTCTACCACTCCGTTCATCTTGGGTCGGTAGGGAGATGAGTTTTGGTGTTCGATCTTGAACTCTGCGCACAACTTTTTCATCATCTTATTGTTCAAGTTAGATCCATTATCAGTAATGATCTGGCTCGGAACACCATAACGGTAGATGATGTTGTTTTTGATAAATCGGACCGCCACTTGTCGGGTTACATTGGCGTATGACGCTGCTTCGACCCACTTGGTGAAGTAGTCAATGGTTACCAGGATGAACCGATGTCCGTTTGAAGCCTTGGGCTCAATCATGCCAATCATGTCAATTCCCCATATGGAAAAAGGCCACGGGGAAGAGAGAACTTTGAGATGCATTGGCGGTACATGAATTTTGTCGGAGTATATCTGACACTTGTGACACCTCCTCATGTACTTGTAGCAGTCAGATTCCATTGTCAACCAATAGTACCCTGCTCTTAGAATTTTTCTTGCCATTGTGTGTCTGTTGGCATGAGTGCCAAAGGAGCCTTCGTGAATTTCTTTCATCAACATGTCTGCCTCTGGTCTGTCGACGTATCGAAGCAAAACCAAGTCAAAATTCCATTTATACAGCGTATCACCGCTCAGGAAGAAACTACCTGCTAGCCTTCTGAGGGTCTTTCTATCCTTTCTGAATGCCCCAGGAGGGTACTCTTGTTTTTGAAGGAAGCATTTGGTATCGTGATACCAAGGTTTGTCATCTATGACTGCTTCAATCGTGAAGATGTAAGCGGGCCTTTCAAGGCGCATTAGTCGATCTTAGGTAGGTCAGTCCATTGACCTACACTAATCATAGAAGAGAGAGTGGCTAAGGCGTCTGCCATGTGATTCTCATCACGAGGGATGTGATGAAACTCGATTATGTTGAAGAAAGGTAACAACCTTCTTGCATAATCTTTGTAAGGAATCAGTCCTGATTGGTATGTGCTCCAATCTCCCTTTATCTGGTTGATAACCAGGGCTCAGTCGCTATATAAGTCCAAGTTTTTGATCGTCAAATCAATCGCTTCCTCGAGACCCATGATACAAGCTTCGTATTTGGCCTCGTTGTTCGTACATTTAAACGTGAGTCTGGCGGTGAAAGGAATGTGGGTACCCTGAGGGGTAACAATTATTGCCCCAATTCCATTTCCATAATGATTGACAGCTCCGTCAAAGATAAGTCCCCACTGGGAACCTGGTTCTGGCCCTTCACTGGGTAGCGGTTTGTCGCAATCTTTCATCTTTAGTGTAGCACCCCAAAATTTGCCCTACTTTTTTTCTTAGCTCTAACTGGCTTATGTTTCTTTTCATTTTTGCATCTTCATTAGGTTATAATTCATAATCATTCATCGCATTGTTCTTCTAGGACATGGGATTGAAGGGTTTTCTTGGTGTTCGCCCCATGCAGAGGTGATTCAGTTGGTTCCTATTTCAGGTCAAGTTGGAGCATGAGTTTGAATTCTGCTTGGGGTAATCTTCCTGTTTTGAGGTTGTCTTATTCAGAGGAATCATCATAGGCATTGGGTCAGGATTTCATATGTGTGAATCAGGGTTTAATTTCTTCTTAGTTCAAGTCATCTTCTTCAAGATTTATCGCTGTACATCAAGGTGAATTAGGGTTTGTTTTCAAGGTTGAGTTGTAGACTTCATCAGGTTGTCAAGCAAGAGTTCATGTGAGGATTCACTTGATTAAAGATTTAGAGGATGTTTAATTCGGATGTTTTGTTTCAATGGCAAGATTATTTAGTGGTAGCTGTGTGCACTCTATCAGAGGCAAGTTTTAACTCTCCTTTTAATAACCATTTATCTTTTTAAACCAATTTCTAAATCTTTTTTAATATTATCCACATTTTTTTTAATCCAATTTCCAATTTACCCATATTTTATATTTCCAAACCACTGTCAAAATCATAGTCCTTGAGTCTAGTCCAAATAACCTTGTCTTTATAGTATCCATTTATTTCAAAAGCAATGTCCAAGCCTTTTACCAAGCTCCTATCTAGGTCACGCATACTACACATCATAGCAGCAAAATGTAACAGAAAAAAAATAATAACGGTGGAAAAGAAAAGCACTGCAGTAGAAAAAGAAAAGATACATTGCACATATCAGCATTTCATTTCAAAACACGTACAAAATATCGTGACCAATTCCGCTACAAATTCACAGCAAATAACTCTAACAGAATTTCACTTAAAAATCCCAAACTACCCTCTGAATCATGCTATATAAACTGCAGTGTAACGGGAGGATTCTCAGCATCAAGTTCAATCCCCAATTTCAGCTCCAAATAAAAAAAAACTCTATTGAAATTGGGGGAAGAATTATTCGTTTCTTCATGCACTCTTCACCATTTTTAGAACTCCTTCCACCTCATTTCACAGTAACTTGAAAAATCACAGCCAAACACTTTTCATCACCTTCGATCTGCAACTCTGCATCAACAACAGTTCAGATAACCTACAAAATCGTTCAATAATACGCAAAGACTCAGAGCATCAACAATTTGAATTCAACACTTGCAATCTTCATCATATCATCATCACCTTTGCAATTCAACAACAACGACGTTGAAAAACTCAAGAACTCATAAGAAGAAGGCGGATTGAATCGAAAGAAAAAGCGAGAACTTGAAGTGAGAACGTAAAGCGCATACCTGAATTTGTGGATTGAAGAGCCATCGGAGCGACTCCGATAGGTAAGTGTTTCTATCTGTTACGTCTTCTCCATTTTTTTTCCATTCGCATTGTACTATGTCATTTGCTCTGATATGATTCATGTTGTTGTTGATCTTGGATTTGTTGTTCGTGCACACTTCCGATTTATGTTGCTCTGGTGTTTTTGTTGTGTATAACCTCTGAGTGTTATGCTCCGTGTTCCAATTGTGCCGCAACTTTTTCTGGAACGTTGAGAAAGGGTGAGACGAGCGAGTTTCCGGTGCGGCGTCGTTGTTTCTCGAAGTGGTTTGTGAGATACGAAGAGCGTTAAGATGTAGGAGATGACGAGAATGAAGGAAAGTGTTGAGAATGGATGGCTCGATGTGAGAGGGTGAGCGGAAGAGAATGAGATCGAGGAGAATATTGAGACGGAGAAGAGAGTGTCGGCGGCGATTTTGTGAAGGCGAAGGAGATGGATGTAGAGGTGAAGGAGAAAAATGTTGAGGGGGAGAAGGTCATGGTGCGACTGTAACAAAGAAGAGAAGAAGATGATGGCATAAAGCCTTGCGCGACGGCGAGGGTGAAGATAGTGAGAGCGTAGATACTTAGAGTGTGAGGAGATGGCACGGATGAGAAAGGATGGGGAGGAGTAAACAAATTTTCTGGCGCAGCTTTTCTTCTTTATTTTCCGGTGGCTTTGTAGGTGGCGGCGTGTCCAGAAGAAGAAGAAGGCATTGAAGGTTTTGTTTCTGAAAACGGCTGAGAGTGAGAAGGAGAATTCTGGAACAGGGGAAGAGGTTTGGGATAATTAGGTCAACCAAATTAGGGTTTTCTTTAGAATCCATCTTTGTTACAGCTTGGGCTTGCTTTCCCTTTCCAGACCCATTTGAATGCTAATACACCCCTCGCATGTGGCTTCTAAGAGGCTAATGAGCCAAGCCCACTCGCATGGCTCTCTGTCCTCACCCCTGAGACACCAATACACCTCCCTCCCTGGCCTTGGATAAGAGACATTAGGCCTTAGACTTGAGCCCACACGCCCAAATTTCTTTTCTCACCACCATAATTTCTGTTGCACCCTTTCGTTGGTTTTGTTATTTGGTTTTGTTTTAATTCATATTTGTTTTGGTAATTGGTTAATTGTTTTAGAATAATTAGGTTTGTTAACATTTTTAAAAATTAAATTTTAATTAAAGTTTAGAATTTTGATTAATTGTTTTTAATTAGATTTTTAATTTTGATTAACTTTTAATCCTAGATTTTAATTAGTCTTCTTTTAATTAGAAGTTTTTCTTTTTGAATTGACTTTTTAATTAACTATTTTTTGTTAGAATTTAATCTTGATTAATTTGCACTTTATTTTTTTTTAGCTTGGATATTTTGATTAATTGTTGATTTTAATTGCCTATCTTGATTAATTTCTGATTAATTCCTGATTTTCTATTTGTACTTGAATTGCTTTTGACTTGGTTTCATATTCGATTTTCCTTTGTGATTGAGCCGCCTGGTGTTTACTTGTTGATTACTCCGTATTCACATGCTCCCTTAAGGCTCCTAGTCCGACTTAAGTTATGATTAAACTCGGAGTAGGATAGACATTAGGCTCTCAATCCAAGCATGCTAACTTAGGTAGATGTTTCCCCTTTCAAACTCAACTATAGGGCCACCTTTGCATGATAACATTAGGAATTTTTAGTTTCCCCTTAGTGTTTCCTTTTCCTTTGAGTCTTCTCTTTTCATCTCATAACACTTCTAAAAACACTTAATAAACATAACGAATATTGCGCACGAGCCTTAAGTGTAGGAAATGAAGAACGAGGGGTCTCCCCTCCTCTTCAAGAGTGTTTAGCATACGTCCCATTTGGGGGCGACCTTGCGATTCACTCGTTCCCGCATGGTAGACTTTAGTGTAATGTAAGTTACGAACTAACTTTAATCCACTTCTGTCTAAAAAACACAAAAACAAATTCAAACCCTTTTATCCTTCGGGGTCGTTCAAGTTCAAATCATTTTCAGAAAAGGGCACGTTACTTCCGTCTCGTCGCAAACAGGCATTGACCCTAACTGCCTGAAGCGAATCTAACGTCGTTCATAAAAAACACTAACCGACCTCGTTAGGTCGAACTACGACTGCTCTGATTTCCTCTCTCTAGTCTGATTGAGGATACGTAGGTACAAGACGGCGATGTCTTGGCGAGCAACCTCCCCCCTTAGTTCGTGTCCAAACTACGTTGACTCTGACTTTCCCATTGCACGAGGGAATACGTAGGTATAGGTCGAGTGATGTCCTATCGAGTCACTTCTTTTTCTTTTCTCCCTCATTTCTTCGTTCCTTTCTGTTCCCGTTTCTTCTCCTTTCCAATAGCAGCGGAGCTCCAGACGACGACACCCTTTGATCGAGACAATAAGCGTGGATCCCGTCGAGTACGATGGACGTGTTGGGTGCTAACACCTTCCCTTTGCGTAACCGACTCCCTTACCCATTTCTCTTGGTCGCCAGACCATGCTCTTTCCTTTCCTTCAGGTTTACGCAGTGTTTCCTTTCCCTCTCTTGGGATAAATACACATTGTTGGCGACTCTGTTTTCGCGCCACTTTCGCGTTTGTACCATGGATGCAAATCCTCGGGAGCAACAGCTGGCGACTCTGCTGGGGACAGGTTGACCTCTTGCTGGTCCATCCCCTTTAGCGAGTCAATCCTAGCGCTTGTTTGTTTGTTGTCTTTCGGTGTTTATTTTGTTGTGCTTTATTTTGTTGTTGTGCTTTATTTTGTTGTATATTACTGTTTTAATGTTTTTACCACATTTATCGCATTGCATTTCATTATTATGCTGGACTGTACTGTGTTGTGCTGGATTTTCTGTTTGGCAAGTTGGGGGGTTCTGAGGTAAAAGCCCAATACCCAGGCTTGAGCATACACTTATGATTAGCGTGGAAAGTAGTGTGACTTGTTTGGCATTTGGCCAGACTTAGTATACATGAAAACTCCACATCCAGACGAGGTTCTCTTTGGTAATATTCTATCCTGCGCATTTCGGGCAGATGATGGAATATAACCGGGAAAACTGTCGACTCTAGCGACCGTCTCCCAAGAACTCAGCAACGCCTCTCCTCCCGAGATATGATAATGGCATACCAGAAATGGCAAACCCATTACACTTGTGATCCGAGGACCCAATGCTGGGAACTTGCATAGGATGACCTTATTTTTTAGGGGAGCCAGTTGAGGCCTCCTCGATTGATGATGATGCCAAACCAGAAATGGTGAACATATCATCATTTCTCTACCTGAGAGCCCGTGATATTAAGGATCCTCGGTTTTCTAGAACCCACATGTGAGAAGGGGATGGGAGTTTGCAGGTCTGCAGGTAACCGAAACCTTCAACCTACCTAGTTTTCTGGATTTCTCGTCATTGCATGGTTATTTACCTGGTTTTCTGGTTATCTCAGTGGTCCCATGTTCTAGAATTATGGTTTTCTGGGTTGTGGTTCTTGTTCAGTTAATAGCACAGCACATGTCTAGAGCAGTGAAGCCTTGATCCCATGTCTGTTGCATTTGCATCATCAATTTTTGTATACATGTTCTTGTATTTCCAAGGGATATTAACTTTGAGACTCGCTGTTGAGCATTTCCGTCTCTTTCTTGTGGTTCTTTTGGCAAAAAATTTGAATCAAAGCATAATAATTCCTTGGAAATATTCGAACATGTCATTCTGCATTGCATTCTCATACTCATATGCATAACAGGTGTTCCGGAGCGGATTTCTCATTCTGACTTGGTATTATCTTCAGGGCAGCCAGCTTAACCTGCCACCACTACTCGGCCTGTGATAATCAGAGGATAGCCATGGAACAACTCCGTGCAGAAATGACCGAAATGAAGGTTCAGATGGGGCAGTTTATGGGGAAGATGCAAGCTTCGGTTCAAGACCAGAAAGTGCTGAGGGAAGAGGTCAACCAACTGAAGACTCAGATGAGTCTGGTTATGGAGGTCGTGAGAGGTGTGCTAAGCAAAAATAATACTCTCATGCCTGAAGCTACAGCTGGAATTGTCTCTCCTCCACTGTCTAAGGGATCCCTCCCAAAAAGTGAGCAGATTGCCACTATGACCGTCCCGGCTGTATCTCAACAGCAACAGAATCGTGCTCCACGTCAGCAACAATTTACGCCTAAGCAGAATAGGCATTTTGAGACTCCACCAGTGCCATATTCTCAGCTATTCCAGCATCTCCTTCAGATCAACTGGTACAGAAAAGCACTTTGGCTCCTCTCTCTGGTACTCCCACACCAGGTTATTGTAATACCCCAAAATTTTCCCTCTCATTTCTTCATATCATTTAGCATAAGCTTTCATTTCATTGCATTGCATTCAAGCATAGAAAAACAAAGCATCAAGCATTTAGCATTGCATCTTGCATAAGGGCATGTGATCAGTTGATTCTCTAAGGTGGTGATCATCCAAAGCTAAAGAATAAGAGCCAAGTGTTTCTCACAAGGCTCAAGAATTCCTTAATCCATATGTCAACCCTACTTGATCCACAAGGCATGGGAAGAGGAGAATTCACCAAGAAGATTGGGCAGTGCATGATCTCCTACACAAGGCAGTAAAAAATTGGGATCTGACCCACAAATGGGCAAGCTCTTTGAGTTTTTATCATCTCCAAATGGTATATCTCATCATTGTTTGAGAGAATACACATCATATTCAGAGGAGTTTGGATTTGGAGGATGTGTTATTTCCTCCTAACCAGAGGGTGCCAAAATTAGGGTTTGACCTAAAATCAGTTTATCTTTGATTTTTTGGGCAAGACTTGATCTCATGGTATTTCTTATGTTCTTAAGTGTATATGGATGGAAAATTGCTCATCAATTGGTTTTAGAAGGGTCTCAATTGATCAGTTACTTGATAATCAAGAAATTGGGGAAAAAAGTCAACTGAGCAGTGAAAAAAGTCAACTCTTGACTTTATAAGGTCAAATTCATGAAATTCATGTTATATATGTTCAATGGACAAAATTTGATCAAGAAATAATGGATGAATAATGAAAAAATCAAGAAATCACAAAACTGCCAAAAATGGAAACTTTAGGGTTGCCAAAAATAGTAAGTTTGGACCATTTTGTACCCTACTTTGAGGCTCTCTTTCTCCAAGATAAAAGCTTCAAACCTCAGGTCCAAGTTGACCCAAATAAATTTCATGTTCTAAGCTTCAAATCGATATAAAGAACACCTCCATTGGATAAAAATTGAGTGAGATATGATTGATCAAAGTTTGAGAAAACTAGGTCCAAAATCAGGTCATGACCAAGCATGCCCAGGCCCACACGCCATAATTTTGACAAACACTTGGTGTGCCAAATTTCAAGCTGAATTTCTCAATGATAAAAGCTCCAAATGAAAAACTTTTCAACATCAAAGTTGTTTCTTGCCATGCCCTCTTCAATGTTGATGTTGGACAAATTTTGATTTGATCAAGATATGATGGAGATATATTGGTCCAAAGTTGGTTGCTTCACACTGAAAATTTCCCAAGTCACATGGCCATGCCCAACTCAATTTACCACGCCATACACCAGTCTTGGTTTCCAATGTTTCAGGTCACTTTTGAGTATGTTCCAAGCTTCAATTCAATCCAATTTTCACACTAAACTTGTAGTATTACACCTCCTCTTTCCATTGATCCCAAGAACTCATCAAATCATCAGCTAAGTAGGGAGAATTTCATTGGCAAACTACCATAATCATCATTGATGCATTAACTGATGTTAGCAGGTTGTGTGCACGATTTGGTTCAGTCATCCCACAAACACTTCATGTACTTTATTTCCTCATTTGAACAAACATCCTTATTCCCATACCTATGCATACCAGCCATCATACATCAGGGAGGAAACGTTTCAAAGGAGAAACGTATACCATAAGCAATGTCATGACATGCTACATAACATAACCTCATCACCTCAGCTTCACTCTCATCCTCACCACAACTGTCATAAGCTTAACCACACCATAGCATAACCATTGTCCACTCTCCCTAACTAACTTGACTCAGTTAGTTAGGGATAACTCACCTTAACCATCTCAACTCACCCTAACTCACTCACTTGACCCTGGGTTAACAAATTTAACTCAAACTATAAATGAAAATTTCACTTCACAAATTGAACTTCAGCTTCATTTTTCCACATTCACCTCAAAGTTCTTCTCACTTTCTCTCTCAATTTCTCTCTATTTTCTCTCTGAGTTCACACGAATCCATCATCATTCTCATCTAACTTCATCTTCAAGCTTCATCCTCGAGCATCATTGAACTTGAAGTAGCATTGAATTGTTGGAGTAGCTACACTGCAGATTCATATTCATCTCCATTCTTCAGAGGTTGTAAGCCTTTATTTGGCCAAGTGAAGCTCAAGGAGGAAGCATAACTCTCTGGCTTTCTTTTAACTCCAGTTTTCAACATTTTCAGGTTTCAATCTCTCAAACCTTCCTAGCATGATTTACATCTTGTTTAGTTTGTTTTTTGTTGATATGAGCTCAATAGGAGCATTTGAAAATTCGGCTAGTTGATAGGCCTCTTAGAGGCATAGATCCAAAATCTAGGGCATGTTTTAATCTCTTCTATTCTCTATGTGTGTGCTTGGTATGTGAAAAATAATGGCGGATTCATGATGTATACAACTCCAGCTTCATTTTGATATCACGTTTTTGCATTTCTGGAGATTTTGAGATTTGCAGGTGGTGGTTACTCGCCGGAGAAGATGACCGGAGGTCCTTCTCCGGCCGGTGGTTTTAATTGTTAGGGTTTTGTAAGTTTGAATCCTGGCCGTGTGATTTGTGCATCGTGTGGTTAACATGTTGCCACGTCTTTTAAATTTTGTTTTTATCTTACTGATTGTGTGTTCTCCATTCCACGTTTTTATTATGTACATCTAATGTGGACCTTTGATCTTGCATGTTTGGTGATCAGTTGACTTAATCTGGTGCATTGATTTGATCTGAGGGTTAGGTGTGTGACAACGCATTAAATTGTCATGTGCTTCTCACGTGTTATTCTTTTTGAAGTCTAATGATTGTGTGTGTGTGCGTGTAAGGGAACTATCATGTGCCTTCATCATGGACTGTTGGATACGCATATTTTAATGATTGGTGTGGGTTGACTTAGATGAATGATTAGGATTGCATCAGTATGTGGACCACATGTACACGCGTCACACACAACCACACGTTATTGGACTTGGACTCTATTTGATGTTTGCACCCCCATTCTGGGCCCATTTTGATTTTTGAACGTGAAAGTTGCTATGAATACACCCCTACCCATTTCTTTTATTCTTTTAATTTCTTTTTCACATCTGTTTGAATTTTGATTTTTAAAAATAGTAAATGACTTCTGAAAATCATAATAAAATTCATGGACCATCCTTATAGTTTTATAAAATTTTTGCAAATTTTATTTTTTATTGTTCTATTATTTTTTACATCTGATTTTATTGTTGCTTGAATTTCTTTTTGAGATGTTTCATTTGTGAACACCTTGCATTGCTGATTTTGTTTCTCATCATTGGTACATAGTTTAATCCCCATTCTTTTTGAATATTTCAGAGGACACTTTGAAACATTTAAAAATTTTTTTTCCTATTTTTAAAACCATCTTTTCATCATTTTTGAGCCATTTCTTTGTGCATGATCTTGTGAAATCCTAAGTGACTATTGTTGGATTGTTTGAGGCCCTTCCTTTCTGAATTTTGGTATGATTTTTTGGTATGATATTTACCTCTGCTTGAGGTCTCTTGAGACCTAATTTGATGATTTTTAAATCATGTTTGGTATTTGTTTGATGACTTTTGTTTAATGTCCATTTTTACAAATTTCTTTGACCATGTTTGTTTACTTGTTTGATAAGGCACTTGTGCCATTGTGTGATATCATTTCTTCTTGACTTCTTGAGCCATGTTTAGATCCTTATAGATCTTTTGATTGAAATTATAGGTCATTGGTGTGAAGTTGATGGTTTTTGTGTATATATTCAATACTTGTTTTACATGTTTCCTTTTGACCTATTTCCTCTTTCTTTTGCATTTAAGTGCCAACTTGAATTGTAATTGGTTTGTTTATGCCATGTCCTACTATTCATTTACATTTCATATGATGTATGCCTCTGACTTTAAAGTGTTGCATTCATTCCACATGCCATGTATGTTTCACTATGCATACTTGAACATGTTTCATCCAAATGAGTGTTTCTTTTTCTTCTAGCTTCTAAATGACTTGTAATTGCTTGAATGTGATTGGCATGTGCATCTTATATTCATCTTAATATGTCAACTTCTGAATGGGATACTTGAGTTTCATCTTGATTTCTTCTTAGGTTTGACTTATGCCATGAATGTTTCTCTCCATGTTTAATTCATGTTTCATATCTTCTCACTTCTTCTCCTAATCACTCTTAATGGTTGGATGCTTGATTGTATGCTTCATATGACATTTATATATCATGTTTAGACGCTTGTTCAAGTCATTCCCATTCTGACTTTGACATTACTTGAAGCATTATTGCATGATCATTTAGCATATACACTCATTCTTCATCTAATTCTTTCATAATGCATTTCTTTGTGATTTAAGGAAGTGTGTGTGTGCATTTGATTTATGTTTGCTCTCATATTATTGGAGAACAATCTTATGATGTACATTCTGACCTTGTGCTTCCTTTAACCCTTAAGATTCTTTTACTTTGATTCTTGATTTGTTTAAGTTTCATTTGTTCATCTTAACTAGTTTCTTCACTTGTAAATAGTTGTACTAACCATTTCAGGGGCTAATGGTAAGTCATTTGAGTGTGGATATGCATCCACATTCTAATTTCTTTCCTCATCTTTTAATCATCCAATTCGTGTTGTTTATGCATTCAATAATGCTTTGCTTTCACAATCTTTCTTCTTCCCTCTTAGAAACAACTTAACTTCCATCTTGGAAGTAAGTTGCTTTCTTTCTTTCTTCTTCTCTTTTCTTTTAGAAGTAGGTTTCTTAAACCACATTAACCATAGGATCACTATGTATGATAACATTAAGGTCAAGTCTTAATCTCCCTCATTATATTTTCACCTTTGATCCGCTTTTGAGTCTTTCTTCTCTCGTCTCATATCAAAGGGTAAAAAATACTTAATAAAGGCAAGGCATAACTAATATTGTATTTGAGGCTTTCATGTAAGAATGAGATAGTGAGGGATCTTCTCTCATTTTCTTAGAATGTTTAGCATACATCCCGTCCGGGGATGATGTGTGAGGCATTCAATCTCACATGAGGGACTTAAATACAATGTGAGTTACTAAACACCAATAATCAAAACAATTCTTGCTTAAAAGACAAAAACAAACAATAACGTCTTTCCTTCAGGAACTCTTTTCTCATCTCACTCATTCTCAACGTATGAACGCGCTTCTCCTCGTTCTCTTGCCAGATGGTAACGCACTCGGACCAGCGAGCCTGCAACACCTGAGTTAGAACGTTAGCCGTTCCCTGAAAAACACAAACAATCCATCCCTAGTGAGGGGAACTACGTCGCTCTGATTCTCATTTTCCCGATGAGCTACGTAGGCAATGGGGTAGGGCCCATTCGAGCACTTCTTTTATTTTCCCTACATATGTTTCTCTTTCTCTCTCCTTTCTTTTTCCAGTTCTCCAGCTAGCAGTTCCTTTTCCAGTATCTTTTCCTACACCCTTTGATTAAAGCAGCAAACGTGGATCCTATCGGGTACGATGGACGCGAGGGGGTGCTAATACCTTCCCCTCGCGTAACCGACTCCCGAACCCAGTTCTCTTGGTTGCAAGACCATGCTCTTTCCTTCCTTCAGGTTTATGTGGTGTTTCCTTTCCCTCTCTTGGGATAAATACACATTGTTGGCGACTCTGTTTCGGTGCCACTTTCGCGTTTGTACTTGGATGAAAATCCCGGGAACGACAGCTGGCGACTCTGCTAGGGACGAGAACCCAGAATCTCTGGTTTCCTTAGCGAGTCAATCCTAGCGCTTGTCTGTTTTTGTTTCATTGGGTGTTTATTGTAGAGCTGTGTTTTACTGTCGTACTGTATTGCTATTTACTGTATTACTGCTTTACTGTACTTTACTGTATTTATCGCATTTTACTGCATTACATATCATTATTATACTGTGCTATGCTGGACGTTTCTGTTTGGTGGGCAGGGTGTTCTGAGAGATAAGCCCACTACCCAGGCTTGAGTACACGTAGGTTTTAGAGTGGATAGTCATGACGCTTGCGTGGTGGTGACCACGTATTGTTGTTCATGAGACCCACAACCAGACGAGGTTCTATCAGGAGCTTTCTGCTACTGCATGTTATGTAGGCCAGTAGCTATTCTCTTGAGGAACTGTCGACTCTGGTGACCATTCCCGAGGACTCAGTTGCGGCACTCCTCCCGAGATGTGACAGTGGCAGACCACATTATGTGGCAAACCCATTGCATATTCTCGATCCGAGGACCCAATACTGGGAACTTGCTACAGGTGTCCCTTTTGGAAAGAGAACCAGTGGAAGCACTCCTCAATTGGCGATAGTACTGTACCCCGAGGGATGAATGTACTATTGCTTCTCGACCTCAGTGCCAAAAGCTGAGGACCTTTCGTTTTGGAGAATCAGTTGAGGCCTCCTCGATGGACGATGATGCCAAACCAGAAATGGTGAACGTATCATCACTTCTCGACCTGAGAGCCCGGGATACTGAACATCCTAGTACCCACATGTGAGAAGGGCGGGTTGTTTACAGATTTGCAAGTACCCATGACCTCCTACATACCCAGTTTTCTGTTGACATTACACAAAAAGGAAGTTTCATCCTATTGTATTCAGATGGTTCTTATCTATGGTTCTATATTGATCTCAGAGCTACACTGACACCGTTCACTATCCAGCACAGACACTTGGCACCTTGATACCATGCCTTTACATTGCATTATCATATCCTAACATACATGTTTATTCATTTCCATGTGCATATTTTACCCCCGATTCCAGTCATCAGGTCCACACAGAGATGAACATTAAAGAGAGGAAGAATATCATCAGTTACAAGTTCTTCACACCTACTTTGGGCCCTATTATTATCTTGAAGGGAATGGCAAGCCCTGAAGTGCGAACATCTTTCGAAGAGAAATATGGTTGGATCTTATCTTTTGTGTACAATGTCAGCGACTACGAGTACAAGGGTCTCCATACTTTGATACAGTTCTATGACCCTCCACCGAGGTGTTTTGTATTTCCAGATTATTTGTTGGTACCTACTTTGGAAGAGTATTCCAACATGTTGGGGATTGCTATCAAGGAGCAGCCTTCTTTCTTTGGGTCTATGGGTGATCTTGACTTTGGAAAAGTGGCTAGTGCTCTTTATTTGAGCAAATCAGAGTTAGAAGCCAATGTCTCCAACAATGGAAAGATTCGTGTTTACAAGCTAGAATATCTGATTAAGAAGGCTCAGGAAGCAGCTAAAGGCGAGAAATGGGTTATTTTTAATGCTTTGCTAGCCCTTTGTGTATACGGCATTGTATTGTTTCCCAACGAACCAGATTTCATTGATACGGATGCCATACGGATATTCATGATGAAAAATCCGGTACCAACACTGCTGGGAGATCTTCACTACTCTTTGTACAACCGGAACGAAAAGAAAAGAGGAGGGATGATTCGTTGCTGTGTACCTTTGTTCTATAAGTGGTTTGCAAGTCGCTTACCACAATCAGGGGCTTTTGTGGATTCTAAAGATTCTCTAGAGTGGAGTCAGCGTTTAATGGGATTAATGGCCAAGGACATCATATGGGTAGATCATGGGCTGATTGGCAAGAATGTTATCCACAGCTATGGTAAGTTCCCTAATGTTCCACTGATAGGAAGAAAGGGGGGAATTAACTACAATCCTTCTTTGGCTGTCCAACAATTTGGGTACGCCCTGACGGGCCCGCCTATTAAGAGAGATATAGAAGAGTCCCTGTATTTTCATGCATCAGATGGTTGGGAAACAGCACAAAAAGCTTCTGAAAGTTGGCTTAGCATACTGAAGAAGGGGAAAGTTGCTCTAGGTAAACCCAACAACCGGGCTTATCCAGCATATGAAGAGTGGGTGAAGAAAAGAGTTGAAGAGTTTTTCTTGCCTTTTGGTAAGGCATCCCTTTTGTATCCGGAAAATGAGAAAGCAAGAAGCACTGCTACTGTGGAAGAAGTTGACAAGTTGCAAGTCTTGGTGAAAAAGCTTCAAGGAGTGAATTCCAAGTTGAGTAGCCGTCTTCAGAATACTCTACATGCTAACAAGAAGCTGGAACGGAAAGCCCAAGATGCTGAAAGAGTCCTAGCAGCAAAATAAAAGGATTTTGCCAAAAGAGCGCAACATTTTCAGAAAATCAGCAAAGGTGCCGATGCTGCTACTCAAGCCCATAAGCAGACCAAACAGGCCTTGGCGTAGAACAAAGAGAAGTTAACTAAGTTTCAGCAAGCCTGGGATGAGGTCAGGCTCTAGAATGCTGAGTTACAGGAACAATTGAAGATTATAGACGAAGAGCTTAAGAAGGCACATGAGCAGAGGAGAAAGTATCGGGAAAGCCTCAGTAAAAGTCAAGAACAGTTAGAAGAAGCTAGAAAAGAGCTGAAGAATACCAAGAAAGAGCTTGAAGAAGTCCTGATAGAAAGGGAGATACTCAAGACGCAAGCTGGCATAAAAAGACACAAAGGAGTGTGCGATGACGAAGCTTTAATGCTGCATATGGGTTCCTTAACTGAGGCTCTTGGGAAAAGGGATGTTCTGATCAAAGAGATGATTGAAAAGCCGAATCACCAGCATACTCGTATACTCTTTGAGGAGGTTAAATACACAAGTGATAAGCTAAAGGATGTGGAATTATCATATTGATGTTCTTTTTCTTGTAATTTGTTATTAATGGTTACCATTAGGCTTTTTGATGGATCCATCTTTCCCTTGTATTTCATTTGTTGATGAACCGCTTTTGAATGTACTTGAATACTTTGTTGAATAGGGATGAGCAATTTATTCAAAATTAGTCCTTATCAGATATCTGTACACAAGCACATGACCACGACAGGTCTCTTTATATCATGATTTCTGGTCTTCAGATTTCTGTGGTTAAGACTGGAATCAGGGTACAAAATTCCCTGGAAGTGATAAACATGGTATTTGCATTGCATATCATTTTGCATTTTGTTGCTTGCTTTTCAGGTACTCGTGGCAGGGTCTCTAACCTTTATTTGGTTTCAGGCATTATAGCTGAGAATCACGTACATCGATACTCAACTCGAAGAAATCAAGCAAGGATTATGGATCAAGTGCAGAGTGATTTGGCTGAAATGAGGGCACGCATGGACCAGTTTATGATTCTCATGACTGGTATGGCATAAGCTCAGGAAAGATTGAGGCTTTTGGTCGAACATCCAGAAACTACACCTAAAGGTAATCAAGTGGATAATTCACAGATAAGGATCACTCCTCCTCCTGTTGGCAATCCTCCCCCTGGCGGTAACCCTCCTCCTGGTGGTAATCTGGGTAATGGAAATGGCAGAAATGCTGGTGTTGTTCAGGAAGACCAGTTCACCCTGCTGGATGCTGATATGGGTAACCCTGGTGACCGAATGTATGATGAGTTAGCTGAGAAGATCTGGGCCATAGAGTGCAAGTATTCTATGGGTATTGATGTTACTAGTCTGGGGCTGGTACCAGGAGTCAGGATTCCTCCAAAATTCAAGCCGCCTACTTTTGATAAATATCATGGCAATACATGTCCCCAGACACATATCCAAGCTTATTTTGAGAAGATCTCAGCCCATACAGATGATGAGAAGTTATGGATGCATTACTTTCAAGACAGTCTGGCTGGAGCTCCTTTGACCTGATATATGAAATTGAACAGAGCTGCTGTGAGGAGTTGGAAGGATCTGGCAGAAGCATTCCTAAAGCAATATCATTACAATATCGACATGGCGCCCAACCGCACTCAATTGCAGAGGTTGTCACAGAATGCTAAGAAAAGTTTCAAGGATTATGCTCAGAGGTGGAGAGAGATGGATGCACAGGTTCAACCTCCTTTGCTGGATAGAGAAATGGCAGACATGTTTATGGGCACCCTGCAAGGGGTGTTTCTTGAAAGATTGGCTGCGTGTCCATCAACCGGATTTGCTGATATCGTGATTGCTGGAGAAAGGATAGAGTCTGTTGAAACTAGGAAAGATCCAAGATGTAAGTGGGGCTGGCTCTTATGGGATGAAGAAACCATTTGCTAGTGGTCAGAAAAGAAGAGAAGGTGATACAAATGTTGTGTATAGAGGACGAGGCAGAGGACGTTCTCAGGGTTACCATCAAGTAGGTGTCGTGACAATCCCAACACCATCTGTGCAACAACAACAACCACAATAGCAAGCTCAGCAGCAGCAACAACCTCCTTTCCAGCAGAGGTCTAGACAGAGGGATCGTAAGATTGACCCTCTCCCTATGACTTATGCTGCGTTGCTACCACAATTACTCAAGTTGAAGTTGGTTGAGCTTCGTACTATGAGACCTCCTGCCGCTGGCAATTTGCCACCTAATTTTGATGTTAACGCTCGCCGCGAGTTCCACTCAGGTGCTCAAGGGCACTCCATTGAAAAATTTTGGGCGTTCCATCATAAGGTGCAAGACTTGATTGATGCTAAAGAGATCAATTTCTCGTTACCTCCTAATGTTCTACAGAACCCTATGCCTGATCATGGTGTGGCAGATGTGCGTGCTATTGAAGACAGAAAGAGGTTAAATTTGGTAATGGATATCAATCAGGTGAAGACTCCGTTGCTAGTGGTGAAGAATCGTTTGTTGAAGGGACAGGTGTTCCCGGGATGTGATCAAAATTGTTCTGAGTGTTTGGGCCAAGAGAATGGTTGTGATAAGTTGAAAGTTGGTCTGCAAAATCTGATCAATGATGGCCGGCTACAGTTTGACAGGGTTGTGAAAGATACTGATGAGGTGTCAACCGTGACTATTTATTACACTCCCACTGAGATTCAGGTGCCTGTAGGTACAGCTCCTGTAGCAAGTGTTGTGCAAGAAAGACCCAGTCCTGTTACCATCACGGTGCCAGGACCTGTTCTGTTTACAACTACGAAGGCAATCCCATGGCACTATGGGGCAGACGTGTATTATGAAAGGAAAAAGTAAGAAGTCGAGACATCAACCAGTTCAAATATTGACAATGTGGGGGGTGTAGGTGGCTTTACTCGGAGCGGAAGGTTGTTTGCTCCCCAAACTTTGCGAAGTGATAAAGAAGCTGAAGTTGCAGCAAAAGTTAAAGGAAAACAGGTGGTCGAAAGTGTGCCTGTACCTGAAACAGAGACAAAGATTACTTTTGATAACGAGGTGGAAGAGTTCATGAGGATAATAAAGAAAAGTGATTATAAGATTGTCGATCAACTAAACCAGACGCCCTCGAAAATCTCGATCTTATCATTGTTGATGTGTTCTGGCGCGCATCGGGAGGCTTTATTGAAATTGTTGAAGAGAGCATATGTTCCCCAGGAAATCACTGTTAATCAGCTTGAAGGTGTGATTTCCAACGTCAATGTCAGCCACGGATTGGGTTTCACCAGTAGAGATTTGACGTCCGAAGGGAGAAACCACAATAAAGCTTTGCACATTACAATGGAGTGCAGGGGTGCAGTGTTGTCTCACGTGTTGGTGGACACTGGTTCCTCACTCAATGTCTTGCCTAAGAAGGCGTTAATGAAGCTAGAAGTCGATGGTTTGATTTTAAGGCCAAGTGAGTTGGTTGTCAGAGCGTTCGATGGGACGAAAAGATCTGTGTTTGGTGAAGTAGAATTGCCCGTGCAAATTGGACCGCAGGTGTTCAAATCGACATTCCATGTGATGGACATACAGCCTAAGTATAGCTGCTTATTAGGCCGCCCTTGGATTCATGCGGCCGGGGCTGTTACATCCACCTTACACCAAAAGCTGAAATACGATTTCAAGGGGCAAGTTGTGATAGTGTGTGGTGAAGAAGATATTTTTGTTAGCCACTTGTCCACGTTTAAGTATATTGAGATGGATGGAGAAATTCACGAGATGCTTTGCCAGTCGTTTGAAGCGGTAAATATTGATAACGTGCTTGAATTATCCCTTGCACCAGGTAGAGTCGGTACTTCCATTTCATCCTATAAGCAAGCTGTTGAGGTTGTTAGAGCAGGCAACGCCCAAGGCTGGGACAAGTTGATAGAAACACCAATGAAGGAGGACAAATTTGGTATTGGCTATCGTCCCTCTATGACTTCAGCTGGAGAGAACAGTGGGCCCATCACTTTCAGCAGTGGAGGAATCATTTACCCCGATCAGTCTTGTGCAGCTACAGAAGATGGTGTCGACAGTGACTGTGACTTGGACAACTGGGTACGCCCACGTGCTCTGGGACAACCATTGCAGAATTGGTCTGTTGAAGAAGTCATCTGGGTTACTCTTCAAACAGAGTAATTTTCTTTATTTTTCTAACCATAATGCATGTTAAAATCTTACGCTCTGCCCAAGGCGTATAGATTCATTTGTAGGGCCACCCTGTTAGCATTTGCAATTTTAATCATCAATAAAGGACGTTTTGCACTCAAATTTTGTTCTCTGTCTTTCATTTTTTTATTTTTGCACAAAAATAATAAAATGGCAATGTTTCATTTCTTTTTGTTTTAAAAATAAATTCTAAAATAAAGCATGAACCCGTTCGTGCAGACTTGATCCTCCGGATTTCATTGATAACGGTTATGCTATGGCTATGTATGACTTTGACAAACCGATTTATCAAGTCGAAGAAGGTGATGAGAAGGGTTGTGAACTCCCTGAGGAATTGGCCAGATTGTTAAAACAAGAGGAAAGGACCATGCAGCCTCATCAAGAGACCATAGAAATCATCAATATTGGTACCGAGGATGCTAAGAAGGAGATCAAGATTGGCGCCAGCCTGCAAGCAGAGGTGAAGAAAGCTTTGACTGAGATGTTGTGTGAATATGTTGATATCTTCGCCTGGTCGTATCAAGACATGCCAGGGCTGGATACCGATATTGTTGTGCACAGGCTGCCATTGAGAGAAGAATGCTCGCCAGTCAAGCAGAAACTTCGTCGGACTCATCCCGATATGGCCATAAAGATCAAAGAAGTTCAGAAGCAGTGGGACGGAAGGTTTCTGGCTGTGACTAACTATCCTCCTTGGGTTGCCAACATCGTGCCAGTACCAAAGAAAGATGGAAAAGTGAGAATGTGTGTGGATTATTGAGATCTTAACAAAGCTAGCCCAAAAGATTATTTTCCACTACCCCACATAGATGTGTTGGTTGACAATACAGCTCAGTTTTCAGTGTGCTCGTTTATGGATGGTTTCTCCGGGTACAACCAGATTAAGATGGCGCCTGAGGATATGGAGAAGACCACGTTCATTACTCCGTGGGGTATATATTGTTATAAAGTGATTCCTTTTGGGTTGAAAAATGCAGGGGCAACGTACCAGCGGGCAATGGTAACCTTGTTTCATGACTTGATTCATAAAGAGTGAAATTCTGGTACAGATGTGTGATGTCTTGTGCAATGTCACAACATCGCAATCTGCTGAACAAGGCAATAATAGAAACAGTAAATGAACACAATCAATTGTTCACCCAGTTCGGTTCAACCAACCTACATCTGGGGGCATACCAAGCCAGGAAGGAAGTCCACTATTAGTAGTATCAAATTACAGACTCAACACACCAGTTGATAATCTACCTAATTCAATCACTACCCAATGACCCTTCTACCTAAGTCCTCCCTAGGTAAGAGACTCCATCTCACTTCCAATCATCTCGATGATGTCTAGCAGTCAACTACACCGTCACTGCATCAAGAACTTGACTCCTTAAACTTTTCTATTACATAGACTTTGGAAGACACACTTCCATGACAACCCTTTGGAGTTGCTTCAAAGCTTCCTCCAAGAACAATACATCTCTTACCTACAGGCTTTGAGATAAACACGATGACCATCCCACAACCCGGGTGGTTCATCAACCAACACAGCCCTTCTAATCTACATGATGGCTGGCTTCCCAAAACTAGGTTACAATGCTTTTATTTATAACCTATTTCCCAACTGGATTTGGGCCTTCAAATTATATCAAATCTTCTGTTCCAAATCTCCAAAAGATTCTGCTACTAAATAGATCTTCAATTAAATCCTCAATCAAATATTCAATTAACTCTAAATATTCTCCATATCTTTATGCATTAAATTCAGCTCCACATAATATTTCCAGGATATTATGTATCTTTTAAATCTTCACTATTCAGCTGCAAGATCTTCTCCAAACAGATTTTATCTTCAAATCTTTTCAAATATTTCAGCCCTAAAAATAGCAACAAGATCTGCTCCACTTATGATTGCACCAGAATATATCTTTACCAAGATATTCACCTACAATCTCTCACTCTCTTCAGCAGAATATCTCTCCAATAACAGAAACACGCGCAGCCCTAATAACACAGCAGACTGATGTTCTGGTATAGTGATGTCAAGACATCGCATGTGACATCACTCTTCAGCACTTTAACTCTTCAATACCTTAACATTCTGCAATCCAAAAACCACACAGATGGTTTTCTGATGTTCTGTCAACTGATGTCAGGACATCATGTATAACATCAGACCACAAAACTGCACCCCTGCAACAGCTGATGATAAGAACCAATGTTATGACATCAGACATATGACATCAACATTGTTCAGCTTTGTTTTACCAAAATTCCAGCCAATACAAGAACTAACAATCTCCCCCTTTGGCTAATTTTGGCTAAAACAATCTCTGCTAACATCAGAGAACCCAGCAGCAACAAAAACCAACAATGCAGAAATCACCTCATCAGCATAGGGCAAACTCCCCCTCAAAACAAGAACCAGCATACCAGCTGTTCAACTTCGCACACTTCCCCAACAACAAGGCTAACTCTCCCCCTTTTTAGCCACAATTTGACAACCTCTGAATCTGCCTTTGCTGCAACATCCATAGACAAGTACTCCCCTTGTCATGGTTAACTAATGCTCTAGATGGAGATGAACATTTGAGCACCCTTGCTGAGCACATTCACAAACTGTACTTTCACTTTTGGAGAACACAACGAAGTATCCTGTCTGGTTTGACACTGCTCACAGACTCCACGCATCCAACTCCACACGGACAAACTCAATCATCTTCCAAATATAACCATCAGCAATCATGATGTTACAACATCTCTTCTCATCACCATTCAGTAACATCTTTTGGGATATCAGCTTCTCATTACCATTCAAAGGACTCATTTCGCATAGCAGGTCTTCAAGAAGCTCCCAATAAAGCATAGTCAGAGCAGCTTATTCAGGTTAACATACACACCTAAATACCATAACCTCACACACCCTCTCTGATGCAAAGGGTTTAGACTGCAGACTTGCATATTCACAAGATTCCTTATCTTCACATGCTTTAAAACTCCACATCTTGCCAGGCTGATCAACTTCTTTCTAGCATGACTTGACAATAGGGTTATGTCCCCTTCACAGGCTTTTCTTCTGCCTTTAGCAAGACCCTGATCTACTTCAGTCTTCTCTACATTCTTCTTCCAAGGCAGACCTTCTACTTCATCATTCTCCCGTATGACTATGTAGACACTCCTTAGGCATAATGTAGGTACCAAGTTCTTGAACCAGGGCATAATCATCCTTTACCAAGGGTATCCAACCAGATAATGTCCCAACACAAGTTAGAACATCTGCCACACCGCACTAAATCATCACCATGATTCTTGATATGCTCCACCAACTAGACTTACTATTGCATAGTAATCCAAAGACCTAGAGACTTAAACTCTCATCCACCTTCAAGAAGAATAATCTCCTTGAGTTTTCAACTCATCACCCTTCTGCCCAAGAGTAACTTGTTCCAAGACAAACCTCAATAATAACCAGCTGCCACACTCTGATTATCTTGATTCTTCGAATCCACTTCTGAGATCAACCAAATGCCACAGTTTGACCTTTTTCACGTATGTCAGAATTCTCACAAAGATATCTTGATCCACCAAGGAAACTTGATCTTCAAGTCACATGTTCCACTTGCTCAAAAGCAAACACACTTAGACTCCCTAAGCCCTGGTCATGTAACATCTTCTCCTTCCTACAGCTCCCGCAAACTGCCATGAGAACGATCTTTTTGACGCATCCATAACTTCCATTACTGTAGATCACCTCTATCACCAGCTGAGACTTCTGATGTTAAGTTAGATGTAAAAAACATTATGATATCCAACTGTTGAATTCAGCTCTTCCTTCTGCCACTCAAAAGAACCTCCTCCCTTTGCAGAAGTAGATTTCCATGCTCTCATAGACTTGATTCAACAATCAAGTTTGAGTAGACAACCTCCATCCTGCTTAGAAACTCCAAAGACTTCAAACCTACCACATCTGAATCTTCAGAAAATAAGTAGTCCAAGACTACCCCATAGCAATACTAAAGAAAGTCACTTCCCTTAGTAGAGACGACAGTAGAAAGCCAGAGATAACTGCCACTTATCCTCGACCTTCACAACCAGAGCCAACACCATGCTCCAAACCACTTAGATCAGAAACAAACTGATCCAAGCTGTAACCATCAAGATTATGGTCTTCCATCTTCATCTTATCAACTTCCAAGATTAGACCAACAAAACTGCAGTAACTTGCATAACACACTCTTCCAGATAACTGCCAAGCTCCCAACAAGGTCTTTACAAACATATCCAGACTGTAGATTTGCATAATCCTCTAGACAAATACTAAGTCTCCCGTCAAAGTATTTACCCTCATGCACAACATCACTAATAGACAGATACTAAGTCTCCCGTCAAAGTATCTACTATTAAACAGAAAAAGATTACCTTCTCACACAAGGCATTCTTTTCTGCACACTTCTGGCACTAGCTGATCCCACTTTTATAAATTTACACCACTGATCACTCCTGAAACTCCACCATGAGCACAACTAACTTCCTTGGTTGAAAAAGCAATGATGTTTCAACATCAGTTCCGTCATCAGTCTAAATCACATTAACCATTTACTATGGCTTTGGAGACAACAACCACAGTAATCCACACACATCTCTTGCAAGGGACACAAGATGATCGACCATCAGCACCTGATCAACCTTCACACAAGTAAGAGCCTGCATCCTCTACATCTCAAGAATATTCTTCTCAACCTTCTGATGTTCAGACCTTCTGTCTGTCTCTGAGATGTTGAATGCCATCCTTCTGCACCTAAAGAGGAGATTCCCTCTAACAAGTTTCTGAAAACAATCAATGACTGGTCATCTTATATGCTTCTTCCAACACTTGAACTTACAAGGATGCCCTTCAATCCTTGCCAAAAAAAATTCCATTATGTGAGGACACCACATAACTGAACTCCAGTTTTAGAGGAAACTTCTCATGCAGATACCAGGGAACCATAATCCTTTGGAAAAAAAACACCAACTTCTCCTTGCACAAATCTGAAATGCTCATCCTATGGTTGGTAGACACATATAACTCCTTTCACATAGAATCTGCTCCATGGCCATAAACGAGATTGCAAATAACTGGCTGCTTCGATCAGAAGGAACTTTCAGATATCAGAGAAAATGTCCTTGACATTTGAGCTTGACCTTCACAAAAACAAACAGCCTTTGAACACCTACTCACTTGGATCCGAAATACACTAATCCAATGAGTGACACTATATTGATCATACATATCTAAGACATGTTTCTTGAAGGAAACTTCTTAGACACACTACCCAGATGCCTCCTCTTCCAAGCCAGGAGTAGGTTCCAAACAGATGTGATCAATACACATTTGTTTAGCCCCCAAGCATCTGTTATGCCATACCTTTATCCAACAAGATTATGCACAATCTGCTGGTTTTATGTTCCAACATCTGGTAGGACATAAGTTCTCTTCACAAGAAACACACCAAAAGATCCTTTAACACAGCCCAGAGATTGACCTTGTAAGGTTGGAGGCAAGAATAAATTGCTTCTTTCTTCAGACCTCTTTTCAACATGCTTATATAAGAGTTCCTTTATGAGTGGACTTGGGATGAACAAGCTAGTTGAAGATGTCCTTACAAATCACCACATCTTCAGAGGAGAGCAGAATGTTGCAGTCTTAACTCAAAACCACCAGGAATTTTTCATCAGATATATATGCAGCGGAACATACACCAGAAAACTCCTCTACTACCTTCAGGCATAATAACCCTTGCCCAACACTCCAAGTGCACTCGGTCATCATAGGTTTGAAAATAAGTCAAACCACACAGCAACAGGCCTGATAACTTCATTCTTCACTCCAAGGGATAATACAAAGTACTCTGAATATCTTCCTTGCTCACGAACCAGAAAGTATCTTCCCAAGATCTCATCCAGAAACAGACAGGATGCCTGCTCTGATACTAATTGAAATTCTGGTACAGATGTGTGATGTCTTGTGCAATGTCACAACATCGCAATCTGCTGAACAAGGCAATAATAGAAACAGTAAATGAACACAATCAATTGTTCACCCAGTTCGGTTCAACCAACCTACATCTGGGGGCATACCAAGCCAGGAAGGAAGTCCACTATTAGTAGTATCAAATTACAGACTCAACACACCAGTTGATAATCTACCTAATTCAATCACTACCCAATGACCCTTCTACCTAAGTCCTCCCTAGGTAAGAGACTCCATCTCACTTCCAATCATCTCGATGATGTCTAGCAGTCAACTACACCGTCACTGCATCAAGAACTTGACTCCTTAAACTTTTCAATTACATAGACTTTGGAAGACACACTTCCATGACAACCCTTTGGAGTTGCTTCAAAGCTTCCTCCAAGAACAATACATCTCTTACCTACAGGCTTTGAGATAAACACGATGACCATCCCACAACCCGGGTGGTTCATCAACCAACACAGCCCTTCTAATCTACATGATGGCTGGCTTCCCAAAACTAGGTTACAATGCTTTTATTTATAACCTATTTCCCAACTGGATTTGGGCTTTCAAATTATATCAAATCTTCTGTTCCAAATCTCCAAAAGATTCTGCTACTAAATAGATCTTCAATTAAATCCTCAATCAAATATTCAATTAACTCTAAATATTCTCCATATCTTTATGCATTAAATTCAGCTCCACATAATATTTCCAGGATATTATGTATCTTTTAAATCTTCACTATTCAGCTGCAAGATCTTCTCCAAACAGATTTTATCTTCAAATCTTTTCAAATATTTCAGCCCTAAAAATAGCAACAAGATCTGCTCCACTTATGATTGCACCAGAATATATCTTTACCAAGATATTCGCCTACAATCTCTCACTCTCTTCAGCAGAATATCTCTCCAATAACAGAAACACGCGCAGCCCTAATAACACAGCAGACTGATGTTCTGGTATAGTGATGTCAAGACATCGCATGTGACATCACTCTTCAGCACTTTAACTCTTCAACACCTTAACATTCTGCAATCCAAAAACCACACAGATGGTTTTCTGATGTTCTGTCAACTGATGTCAAGACATCATGTATAACATCAGACCACAAAACTGCACCCCTGCAACAGCTGATGATAAGAACCAATGTTATGACATCAGACATATGACATCAACATTGTTCAGCTTTGTTTTACCAAAATTCCAGCCAATACAAGAACTAACAAAGAGATTGAATGTTATGTAGATGATATGATTGCCAAGTCGAGAACAGAAGAGGAACATTTTATTAACTTGAAAAAGCTATTTGAAAGGTTGAGAAAGTTTCGTCTAAGGGTGAATCCTAACAAGTGCACTTTTGGGGTGTGTTCTGGAAAGCTGCTGGGTTTCATTGTGAGCGAAAAAGGGATTAAGGTTGATCCTGCCAAAGTGAAAGCAATACAAGATATACCTGAACCGAGAACAGAAAAAGAGGTTAATGGTTTTCTAGGTAGACTGAACTACATTGCAAGGTTCATATCTCACCTAACAGCCACATGCGAACCAATATTCAAATTTCTAAGAAAAGATCAAACGGTCAGGTGGAATGACGATTGTCAATTGGCATTCGATAAAATAAAAGAATACTTGCAGGAACCTCCAATCCTCATGCCCCCAGTTGCAGGAAGACCTTTGATAATGTATTTGACAGTGCTTGAAGGTTCTATGGGTTGTGTTCTCGGTCAACATGACGAGACGGGTAGGAAGGAGCATGCTATTTACTACCTGAGTAAAAATTTCAATGATTGTGAGTCCCGGTACTCAATGCTTGAAAAGACATGTTGTGCACTTGCATGGGCCGCCAAGCGTTTGAGGCAGTATATGATCTGGCACACAACCTTGTTGATTTCAAAAATGGATCCTATCAAGTACATTTTTGAGAAACCAGCACTAACAGGCAGAGTTGCACGGTGGCAAATGGTTTTGACAGAGTATGATATCCATTATACTTCCCAAAAGGCCATCAAAGGAAGTATCTTATCAATCTATCTTGCGCAACAGCCGATTGATGATTACCAACCTATGAAATTTGATTTCCCTGATGAGGACATCATGTTTCTCAAAGCTAAAGACTGCGAGGAACCACTCCCGGAGGAGGGGCCAGACCCTAAATCCAAATGGAGTTTGATGTTTGATGGGGCTGTCAACATGAATGGGTGCGGAGTTGGAGCAGTTCTTATCACGCTAGAAGGTGTTCATATGCCTTTCACTACCCGAATAACTTTTGGATGCACCAACAATGAAGAAGAGTATGAAGCTTGTATAATGGGGATTGAGGAGGCGATTAATTTGCGAATTAAGACCCTTGATATCTTCGGTGATTCAGCTCTAGTAATCAATCAGTTGAAAGGGAGTTGGTACACGCACCAAGCAAATCTAGTGTCGTATAGAGATTATACGAGGAGATTGCTGACATTTTTCACAACAGTGAAACTGTACCATATTCCCAGAGATGAGAACAAGTTTGTTGATGCCCTGGCTACTTTGTCTTCCATGATTAAAGTGCAAAGATGGAATCATGTACCTAAGATCGAAGTATCTCGTCTTGACAGACCTGCATTTGTGTTTGCTGTAGATGCGACGTCTGATGACAAGCCATGGTTTCATGACATCAAGTGTTTCTTGAAAAGTCAAGAGTACCCGCCAGGGGCATCTACTAAAGATAAGAAGACGTTAAGAAGGTTGTCTAGTAGCTTCTTCTTGAATCAGGATGACGTGTTGTACAAACGGAATTTTGACATGGTTCTGCTCAGATGCGTGGATAGACACGAAGCAGACCTGTTAATGCAGGAAGTACATGAAGGCTCCTTTGGTACCCATGCGGGAGGACACGCAATGGCAAAGAAATTGTTGAGGTTGAGGTATTACTGGTTGACCATGGAGTCAGATTGCTGCGAGTATGCCCGCAAGTGTCACAAATGCCAGATCTATGCAGACGAAGTGCATGTTCCTCCAAATCCGTTGAGTGTCATGTCCTCTCCTTGGCCCTTTGCTATGTGGGGCATTGACATGATTGGAAAAATTGAGCCTACTGCTTCAAATGGCCATCATTTCATCTTGGTCACCATTGATTATTTCACTAAATGGGTTGAAGCGGCATCTTATGCCCACGTCACTAAACAGGTGGTAGCTCGTTTCTTGAAACGGGATATCATTTGTCGCTATGGAGTGCCCGAAAGAATCATTACTGATAATGGTTCTAATTTGAACAACAAAATGATGGCTGAGCTGTGCCGGGACTTCAAAATTGAGCATCACAATTCCGTATCGCCCGAAGATGAATGGCGCTGTGGAGGCGGCCAACAAGAATATTAAGAAGATTGTACAGAAAATGGTTGTCACATATAAAGATTGGCATGAAATGTTACCATTTTCCTTGCATGGGTACCGAACGTCAGTACGCACGTGCACTGGGGCAACACCATTCTCACTTGTATATGGTATGGAGGCAGTACTACTGGTTGAAGTTGAGATTCCATCCCTCAGAGTCATGATGGATGTCAAGTTAGACGAAGCTGAGTGGGTTCGCGCCAGATTTAATCAGTTGAGCCTTATTGAGGAAAAACGACTGGCAGCTGTATGTCATGGGCAGTTATACCAGTGGAGGTTGAAGCGGGCATTTGACCAAAAGGTGCGTCCTCGGGTTTACAAAGTGGGAGATGTGGTACTCAAAATGATCCTTCCTCCTAGTACAGATCACAGGGGCAAATGGACTCCCAACTATGAAGGCCCATTCGTGGTTAAGAAGGTCTTCTCGAGCGGAGCTTTATTACTTACAACCATGGATGGCGAAGACTTTTCATCCCCTGTCAACCCAGACGTAGTCAAAAAATACTTCACATAAATAGACTCGCTGGACAAAAAAGAAAAAGTCCAGGCAAAAAAGGGCATCCCGGCGAACCACAAAAAACAGAATAAAAGGTTCGAGCAAAAATTAGGGATAATAAAAATTTTGTACACCCGGTGAGTTGAAAATCCGCAAGGATAACTCAGGCAAAAAAGGGTATCTCGGTGGATTGAAAACCCGAAAGGGCGGTCCACGCAAAAGAGGGATTCAAGCGAACGACTACGATCTGAGTTATCTGTACTCCATTACCGTTTCAACAACTGACATTCCAAAGGGTAGGAATCAGTATAATCATTCCTCAGAAGGAAAGGTCGGGGAGTCTTGAAGACATATTGGCCATAGCAGAATTGAAACTCAGTGGAATGCCGTTTTCACATTGCCATTAGGATAGTTTCTTTTCTCAATTTTCAGCAATCACCTCTTTCTAGGGATTGCTTCCTGATGTAATTGCCTATTCTGGGATTTTCTTCAATAAATTGAATTTCAGTAAAAAGCTTCTTATTTTGTTGTACTGCTTTGTTTGCAAAAGCGTCCGAATTTTTGATAAAACATTGCATTTGAAAACATGGTGGCTTTACAATAATATGCGCAGAAAAACATTTAAAATTACTTTGAATGTTGAACAATCCTGGATGGTGGATTCAAACCACGCAATATTCTGGGGCATATGTGTGTATTCTTTGTTGCAGGTAACAGATCCGGATGATTTCAAGCACAAGACGAGTAATCACTTATCCCCATGCAGAAGACTGGAGCAATTATGTTCAGGGAAAGGTTCATGTGTCACCCTTTTGTCCCAATGTTTACTGATTGAGTCCATCATTCGGTCGGCGGTCGGTTGCGATGTTTCGATATCGGGGAATGGAGTTCAAATGGGTATCGTTGTATCTTATTAAGTCGATTCTCTCATTCAGTACTTCTAACAGCTACAAGCTTTTCTGTGTCGATAGCGGTTGCAAAATCCCCAGTAGAGCTACCTTGCAGTGGATGGTTAATCCCCAATGAAGTCGTCAGGAGTTTGAAGATGCTTACTCTTCTGTAAAATCCTCTTACGACATTTTCTCAGATCAGTCTCGTAGAAAAAAGCAAGTCATTGATCCTTCCCAAACATGGGGCATATTGAATTTCCCTAGTAGGAGATGTTCCCGATCTATTATCCCCAGTAGAGTTTGAGGACATTTGGTCTTCTGTAAAATCCTCTCAAAAGGCATTCCCCAGCACGAGACGCTTGGAAGCGGTTTTCCCCAGCAGAGTTTGTTATAAACTCATTATCCCCAGCAGAGTCGTCAAACGGAAAGTTCGCCTAACATGGGGCATTGTGGAACTTATCCTAAGCTCGACGGTTTTATTCTTCAGCAAAGTACTGTGGAGTTGCTTTGGTTTTCCAAGCAGATTTCTAGGGACTTTTTCCCAGCAGGTCGCGGTGAAATGTTCTAACCAGGATTTGCATATCCCCGACAGAGTAGCCCTGATTCCCAGCAAGATCGTATCTCTGATGATTGTCTTCCCCACATAGTTCAGCATTGAATCTTGTCAACAACACTCCTCAGCTGAGTTGTTGTTCTCCCCGTAGAAGTTTAGCAGGTCAACAGAATTTATTCCTCAGCAAGGTGATAGTACATGCTTTCCCCAGCCGGATAGCCGGTTGATTCTCCCCGCAAAGGATCTCAGGTTTGGTAGATCCTCAAGCAGAGTTTTAGTGACTTTTCTTCCCTAGCAGGACGTCATTCAAAAGGATTCTCATCCCCAGCGGAGTTGCGGTGACCAAAATTCATCCCCAAGCAGATGAAGTGATTCCTGGCAGAATCATCGTTTCCCCATATTTCAAAGTCCAATTTATTTTTGGCAAGCATGATAATTCGAAGCAGACGGATTGTTCATTCATTCTCCAGCAGAGATACCATCCTTTCAGGAGTCTCTAAGGCCAAATCATTGATTTTTGTTCCTCAGCAGAGTCAGTAGAGATGGCTGACACGGATGCAGAGAGTAATCCAGTATTGAAATTCTCAAAGTCCAGCCGTAGATTGGCAAAAAGTCCATCCAAGTGTGACAAATTCTTAAAGTCCAACCATAGATTGGCAAAAGGTCCATCCAAGGGTGGCAAATTCTTAAAGTCCAACCGTCGATTGGCAAAAAGTCCATCCAAGGGTGGCAAATTCTTAAAGTCCAACCGAAGATTGGCAAAAAGTCCATCCAAGGGTGGAAAATTCTTAAAGTCCAACCGTAGATTGGCAAAAGGTCCATCCAAGGGTGGCAAATTCTTAAAGTCCAACCGTAGCTTGGCACAAGTCCACCCGTAGTGTGGCAAGTTAGTAGTCGTCTGACTCCCTTTAAAAGACCGCAGCTAAGTCCAACCGTAGATTGGCAAAAGACCATCCAAGGGTGGAAAATCATCAGCAAGTCCAACCGTAGATTGGTAAAAGTGTACCCACAGTGTGGCATTTCAGCTGCAAAGTCTAACCGTAGATTGGCGCAAGTCCACCCGCAGTGTGGCAAGTCAGTAGCCTTCTAACTCTATTAAAAAAGACAGTCCACCTGTAGTGTGGCAGGCCAGTAGTCGTCTGGCGTTGTACAAAAGACGTTGTTAAAGTCCACCCGCAGTGTGGCAAGCCAGTAGTCGTCTGGCGTTGTGCTAAAAGACATTGTTAAAGTCCACCCGTAGTGTGGCAGGCCAGTAGTCGTCTGGCATTGTTCAAAAAGACATCTCTTCGGTTATTCTTCTCATCAGAGTTTTCTTCAAGCATAGTTCCTTCGGTTGGGTTTATATCCCTTTTCTTCTTCTCCACAGAGTGCAAATTTTCTGGTTATTTTCGGTATTCAATCCCTCCATACCTTGAAAGTCTGACAGCAATCACTATCATCCATTCAGGTCTACAGTGATTGAATAGGGACAGCTGTAATACCCCAAAATTTGCCCTCTCATTTCTTCATATCATTTAGCATGAGCTTTCATTTCATTGCACTGCATTCAAGCATAGAAAAACAAAGCATCAAGCATTTAGCATTGCATCTTGCATAAGGGCATGTGATCAATTGATTCTCTAAGGTGGTGATCATCCAAAGCTAAAGAATAAGAGCCAAGTGTGTCTCACCAGGCTCAAGAATTCCTTAATCCATATGTCATCCCTACTTGATCAACAAGGCATGGGAAGAGGAGAATTCACCAAGAAGATTGGGCAGTGCATGATCTCCTACACAAGGCAGTCAAAAATTAGGATCTGACCCACAAATGGGCAAGGTCTTTGAGTTTTTATCATCTCCAAATGGCATATCTCATCATTGTTTGAGAGAATACACATCATATTCAAAGGAATTTGGATTTGGAGGATGTGATATTTCCTCCTAACCAGAGGGTGCCAAAATTAGGGTTTGACCTAAAATTAGTTTATCTCTGATTTTTTGGGCAAGACTTGATCTCATGGTATTTATTATGTTCTTAAGTGTATATGGATGGAAAATTGCTCATCAATTGGTTTTAGAAGGGTCTCAATTGATCAGTTACTTGATAATCAAGAAATTGGGGAAAAAAGTCAAATGTGCAGTGAAAAAAGTCAACTCTTGACTTTATAAGGTCAAATTCATGAAATTCATGTTATATATGTTCAATGGACAAAATTTGATCAAGAAATGATGGATGAATAATGAAAAAATCAAGAAATCACAAAACTGCCAAAAATGGAAACTTTAGGGTTGCCAAAAATAGTAAGTTTGGACCATTTTGCACCCTACTTTGAGGCTCTCTTTCTCCAAGATAAAAACTTCAAACCTCAGGTCCAAGTTGAGCCAATTAAAGTTCATGTTCTAAGCTTCAAATCCATATAAAGAACACCTCCATTGGATAAAAATTGAGTGAGATATGATTGATCAAAGTTTAAGAAAACTAGGTCCAAAATCAAGTCATGACCAAGCATGCCCAGGCCCACGCGCCATAATTTTGACAAACACTTGGTGTACCAAATTTCAAGCTGAATTTCTCAATGATAAAAGCTCCAAATGAAAAACTTTTCAACATCAAAGTTGTTCCTTGCCATGCCCTCTTCAATGTTGATGTTGGACAAATTTTGATTAGATCAAGATATGATGGAGATATATTGGTCCAAAGTTGGTTGCTTCACACTGAAAATTTCCCAAGTCACATGGCCATGCCCAACTCAATTTTCCACGCCATACACCAGTCTTGGTTTCCAATGTTTCAGGTCACTTTTGAGTATGTTCCAAGCTTCAATTCAATCCAATTTTCACACTAAACTTGTAGTATTACACCTCCTCTTTCCATTGATCCCAAGAACTCATCAAATCATCCGCTAAGTAGGGAGAATTTCATTGGAAAACTACCATAATCGTCATTGATGCATTAACTGATGTTAGCAGGCCGTGTGCACGATTTGGTTCAGTCATCCCACAAACACTTCATGTACTTTATTTCCTCATTTGAACAAACATCCTTATTCCCATACCTATGCATACCAGCCATCATACATCAGGGAGGAAAGTTTTCAAAGGAGAAACGTATACCATAAGCAATGTCATGACATGCTACATAACATAACCTCATCACCTCAGCTTCACTCTCATCCTCACCACAACTGTCATAAGCTTAACCACACCATAGCATAACCATTGTCCACTCGCCCCAACTAACTTGACTCAGTTAGTTAGGGATAACTCACATTAACCATCTCAACTCACCCTAACTCACTCAGTTGACCCTGGGTTAACAAATTTAACTCAAACTATAAATGAGAATTTCACTTTACAAATTGAACTTCAGCTTCATTTTTCCACATTCACCTCAAAGTTCTTCTCAATTTCTCTCTCAATTTCTCTCTATTTTCTCTCTGAGTTCACACGAATCCATCATCATTCTCATCTAACTTCATCTTCAAGCTTCATCCTCGAGCATCATTGAACTTGAAGTAGCATTGAATTGTTGGAGTAGCTACACTGCAGATTCATATTCATCTCCATTCTTCAGAGGTTGTAAGCCTTTATTTGGCCAAGTGAAGCTCAAGGAGGAAGCATAATTCTCTGGCTTTCTTTTAACTCCAGTTTTCAACATTTTTAGGTTTCAATCTCTCAAACCTTCCTAGCACGATTTACATCTTGTTTAGTTTGTTTTTTGTTGATATGAGCTCAATAGGAGCATTTGACAATCCAGCTAGTTGATAGGCCTCTTAGAGGCATAGATCCAAAATCTAGGGCATGTTTTAATCTCTTCTGTTCTCTATGTGTGTGCTCGGTATGTGAAAAATAATGGTGGATTCATGATGTGTGCAATGCCAGCTTCATTTTGATATCACGTTTGTGCATTTCTGGAGATTTTGAGATTTGCAGGTGGTGGTTACTCGCCGGAGAAGATGACCGGAGGTCCTTCTCCGGCCGGTGGTTTTAATTGTTAGGGTTTTGTAAGTTTGAATCTTGGCGGTGTGATTTGTGCATCGTGTGGTTAACATGTTGCCACGTCTTTAAAATTTTTTTTTTATCTTACTGATTGTGTGTTCTCCATTCCACGTTTTTATTGTGTACATCTAATGTGGACCTTTGATCTTGCATGTTTGGTGATCAGTTGACTTAATCTAGTGCGTTGATTTGATCTGAGGGTTGGGTATGTGACAACGCATTAAATTGTCATGTGCTTCTCACGTGTTATTCTTTTTGAAGTCTGATGATTGTGTGTGTGTGCGTATAAGGAAACTATCATGTGCCTTCATCATGGACTGTTGGATACGCATATTTTAATGATTGGTGTGGGTTGACTTAGATGAATGATTAGGATTGCATCAGTATGTGGACCACATGTGCACGCGTCACACACAACCACAAGTTATTGGACTTGGACTCTATTTGATGTTTGCACCCCTATTCTGGGCCCATTGTGATTTTTGAACGTGAAAGTTGCTATGAATACACCCCTCCCCATTTCTTTTATTCTTTTAATTTCTTTTTCACATCTGTTTGAATTTTGATTTTTAAAAATAGTAAATGACTTCTAAAAATCATAATAAAATTCATGGGCCATCCTTATAGTTTTATAAAAATTTTGCAAATTTTAATTTTTATTGTTCTATTATTTTTTGCATCTGATTTAATTGTTGCTTGAATTTCTTTTTGAGATCTTTCATTCGTGAACACCTTGCATTGCTGATTTTGTTTCTCATCATTGGTACATAGTTTAATCCCCATTCTTTTTGTATATTTCAGAGGACACTTTGAATCATTTAAAAAAAATTTGTCCTATTTTTAAAACCATATTTTCATCATTTTTGAGCCATTTCTTTGTGCATGATCTTGTGAAATCCTAAGTGACTATTGTTGGATTGTTTAAGGCCCTTCCTTTCTGAATTTCTGTAAGATTTTTTGGTATGATATTTGCCTCTGGTTGAGGTCACTTGAGACTTAATTTGTTGATTTTTAAATCATGTTTGGTATTTTTTTTGATGACTTTTGTTTAATGTCCATTTTTATGAATTTCTTTGACCATGTTTGTTTACTTGTTTGATAAGGCACTTGTGCCATTGTGTGATATCATTTCTTCTTGATTGAAATTATAGGTCATTGGTGTGAAGTTGATGGTTTTTGTGTATATATTCAATACTTGTTTTACATGTTTCCTTTTGACCTATTTCCTCTTTCTTTTGCATTTAAGTGCCAACTTGAATTGTAATTGGTTTGTTTATGCCATGTCCTACTATTCATTTGCATTTCATATGATGTATGCCTCTGAGTTTAAAGTGTTGCATTCATTCCACATGCCATGTATGTTTCACTATGCATACTTGAACATGTTTCATCCAAATGAGTGTTTCTTTTTCTTCTAGCTTCTAAATGACTTGTAATTGCTTGAATGTGATTGGCTTGTGCATCTTATATTCATCTTAATATGTCATATCACTTTTGAATGGGATAATTGAGTTTCATTTTGATTTCTTCTTAGGTTTGACTTATGCCATGAATGTTTCTCTCCATGTTTAATTCATGTTTCATATCTTCTAACTTCTTCTCCTAATCACTCTTAATGGTTGGATGCTTGATTGTATGCTTCATATGACATTTATATATCATGTTTAGACGCTTGTTCAAGTTATTCCCATTCTGACTTTGACATTACTTGAAGCATTATTGCATGATCATTTAGCATATACACTCATTCTTCATCTAATTCTTTCATAATGCATTTCTTTGTGATTTAAGGAAGTGTGTGTGTGCATTTGATTTGTGTTTGCTCTCATATTATTGGAGAACATTCTTATGACGTACATTCTGACCTTGTGCTTCCTTTAACCCTTAAGATGCTTTTACTTTGATTCTTGATTTGTTTAAGTTTCATTTGTTCATCTTAACTAGTTTCTTCAATTGTAAATAATTGTACTAACCATTTCAGGGGCTAATGGTAAGTCATTTGAGTGTGGATATGCATCCACATTCTAATTTATTTCCTCATCTTTTAATCATTCAATTCGTGTTGTTTATGCATTCAATAATGCTTTGCTTTCACAATCTTTCTTCTTCCCTCTTAGAAACAACTTAACTTCCATCTTGGAAGTAAGTTGCTTTCTTTCTTTCTTCTTCTCTTTTCTTTTAGAAGTAGGTTTCTTAAACCACATTAACCATAGGATCACTATGTATGATAACATTAAGGTCGAGTCTTAGTCTCCCTCATTAGATTTTCACCTTTGATCCGCTTTTGAGTCTTTCTTCTCTCATCTCAAAACAAAGGGTAAAAAATACTTAATAAAGGCAAGGCATAACTAATATTGTATTTGAGCCTTTCATGTAAGAATGAGATAGTGAGGGATCTTCTCCCATTTTCTTAGAATGTTTAGCATACGTCCCGTCTGGGGACGATGTGCGAGGCATTCAATCTCACATGAGGGACTTAAATACAATGTGAGTTACTAAACACCAATAATCAAAATAATTCTTGCTTAAAAGACAAAAACAAACAATAACGTCTTTCCTTCAGGAACTCTTTTCTCATCTCACTCATTCTTAACGTATGAACGCGCTTCTCCTCGTTCTCTTGCAAGATGGTAATGCACTCGGACCAGCGAGCCTGCAACAAATGAGCTAGAACATTAGCCGTTCCCTGAAAAACACAAACAATCCATCCCTAATGAGGGGAACTACGTCACTCTGATTCTCATGTTCCCGATGAGATACGTAGGCAGTGGGGTAGGGCCCATTCGAGCACTTCTTTTATTTTCCCTACATTTGTTTCTCTTTCTCTCTCCTTTCTTTTTCCAGTTCTCCAGCTAGCAGTTCCTTTTCCAGTATCTTTTCCTACACCCTTTGATTGAAGCAGCAAGCGTGGATCCCATCGGGTACGATGAATGCGAGGGGGTGCTAATACCTTCCCCTCGCGTAACCGACTCCCGAACCCAGTTTTCTTGGTCGCAAGACCATGCTCTTTCCTTCCTTCAGGTTTATACGGTGTTTCCTTTCCCTCTCTTGGGATAAATACACATTGCTGGCGACTCTGTTTTGGTGCCACTTTCGCGTTTGTACTTGGATGAAAATCCCGGGAGCGACAGTTATGACGCAAGAGTCCATTGTGACTTCCACTCTGGTGCGCCGGGGCATAATGTGGAAAATTGTAAGGCCTTTCAGCATGCCGTACAGGATCTGGTCGATTCGAGGGAAATTGAATTCATGTCGGGTGGCGTAAGCTTTCATGGTGGTTTCATTCCTACTCTAGCTTCAGAAAAAGAAGTGGATATCCCTGTTGCTTCTCCCAAAGCTACATCAAGTCAGGGGCATTTCTTGCAGTCTTTGGTCTTAGAATCCCCACGTCCGCAACTGCTGCCTACTCCTCGATTAAGTCTGAGGGGGAAAGCACCTGAGCCAGATGAATACACAAATCAGAAACAACAGTAGAATAGTTCTCAAGCGGGGCGGCGGAAGCCAAGAAACAGGCGGTTTGCTGAACTACCAAAGTTGCAAGGTCAGATATTGCCAGAGTTGGTTAAAAGAGGTTTGATTGTGCCAAGGAAATCAGATCCGATCATTCCTCCATATCCTCCAGGTTTAATGCCAATGCTCGATGTGGGTACCATGCTGGGGCACAAGGGCACTCAACTGAGGATTGTAAGGCGCTCCCGCACGAAGTACAAAAGCTGATTGATGCAGGGGTCATTACTTTCAATACAGATGGTATGCATTTCAACTGAAGCCTTCCAAGTGGGCACTTGGGACTACAAGGATATTATCATAAGCAATCAGTCCGGTCGGAGCCAAGCCTCCTCAACAATGGCAATCTTCGGATTCTTCACTGCATTTTCATTTGTATTTTTTCATTTGTTTGTCTAAACACTGTCTGAATGAAAAAACTTGTTTGTGTTTTGAATGAAGATTTTAATGCATTGAATGTGTTGTTCTTGAAGTAATTTACTTTTATGCACTTATATCATGTTTATATGCATTGCAATACCAACTTTCTTGTCTAGAACTCTTGAGGGAGGATGATGAAGTGAAAAATGCAAAATATTTGGTTGGGTGCTTTTAGATAAAACCCTGTTGAGGATGTACAGACATTGTTTCAAATCCCTAAACACTGGAGATATAAGGGAGATAGACCCTCGTTAACCCCTTTTGAACTTTGAAGTAGGAGTTTCTTTCGTACGGAAAAAACCCTCACACTTAACCCAAGGGCAGGGTAGGCGTCAGTTAGTTTGACCGAGTGTTCAAATTGCAAAAGGAGTGTGCATCTGAGGATCCATTACCTTCTATTCCACTGTCAAGAGGTCAAGAGATGCGAAACCATAATGGTTATCCATCAGCAATCAAGGAGGGAGGCAGTCACAACCCTTTCAAATAAGTCAGACAATCCAGTGTCACACGATTTATTTATAAAAAAAAAGAGCCCGCTAAGTCGAAAACTTGAAATCAAACGACCTAGGCAAAAGTTAGGGCATCCCGCTGGACTTCAAAAGTGAAAAAACTCAAAAGAGTCACTCCAGGCAAAAATTAGGGATCAAAAATAAAAGAATAAAAAGCGAAAAAGACGACAAAGAAAAATCCTCGATAAAGAATAATTCGTGTGATTACAGACACAAAAGACAAAAGGGGTGACTGTTGCTCCAAAACCTCATCTGGTCTCAAACCATCAATTGCATGGTTTCCTCAAAGATCATAAAACCTTTCGAGAGATGAGCGTTTATGTCAGATTAGCTGAACGTAGGACTGGAGAACATCACGAAGAGTGGGTGGGAACCGATAAACTTTGAGCCTTAAAATCTTTTTTCTCAAAACCGTGAACCAGACCACGTTACAACCCTTAAAACTCCTAATTGAAGCATGGTTTATTCCGAAAGTGTACTTCAACGAGATAGCGTTCCTGACTCCTATGAGTTATGCTAATAGGATTTTTGTTGGTATTGCATGTGCGTATTGTTTTCCATTCAAAAATCAATGTCGCATCCCAGCTAGTGATTCGTTCACAAGGCTTGGCGACGCGTTTTCAATAAAACTTCAAGGTTAACACGGGTGTTGCATTAGAATTTTCATTCTCATAATAAACATTTTCTGCTTGCATGTGTTTGACATCAATGAAGCTTACACAATGAACGTCAGTCGAGAAACTCGATCACGCCGAATTGAGTTGGTGAAAACTCCAAAACAGTCATGTCAAGGGGTATGTGGCCAAGAGACTGTGCGCAGCCTGGGGGTTCCTGATAAATGGTGATAAGATGCAGCCAATCTGGAGCATTCACATTGAAAACTCTCCCTAAAGCAGCCAAACAGGGGCAATCAGGTCGATTTGACAAATCTCTGTAAGATCAGTCAGGGGCAAAGTTTCTTCAAGACTTGGGGCAGGCCACCTCTAAAGTGTGAGAAGTTGTCCACTCCTGAAGACGGTTAATCGAAAGCACCTCTTCAAAGTTCAGAATACTGGGGCAGAGTATTTTCAAGTCATTACAAATCCTTTCGAGGTAATTTACTTCATAGATTATGAAGTCTGGGGTATTTATGTCGAGATCTGATACATCTCTAAGAGTTTGAAGACCCTGGGGCAGTGTGAATGTCCGGTCTTCTATAAAATCCTCTTGAGACGATTTCTTCCTTTAGACCTGGTGGTCTGGGGCGAGTGGAGAGTTCAAAGGGCTGTTTATGACCATAAAGACAGGTCAGGCTGGGTAACAAGTTTGTTTTTCCCCAGTAGCGTTACTCTCCCTAGCACTGAAAGTTCATCATCCTCAGCAGAGCTTATTCTCCCCAGCAAGAGTACAGAGGATTATGTTCCCGAGCCGAAGGCATGGTTGGTTTATTATTCCCCGGCAAGTAGTTTAAAGTGGATTGCTCCGAGGTGAATGTGGTTGTATCTCCAGCAGGAGATGTGTTGGATGTCTTTGAAAAGACTTTATTTTCCCCACAGAGCCTGGTACTCACTTTCCTCAGTAGGTCAGGAAGGGTATTTCCGTCAGCAACGGCATGCTCTAATCCCCAGCAGGGTAAAATCTTTCCTCCAACAGCGGGTTAAGCTTAATGATATCCCTCGGCAGGTTTCGTGACTTTTCTCCCAAACAGGGTATTCTCCCTAGAATTGAGGTTTCATCATCCTCATCAGACTGACACTCTCCCAATTCAGAGTACAAAAGATTGTTCCTCAGCTAACAGTTATAGTGGATTGCTTTAAGGTGGATGTTGTTTTGTTACCACAGGAGATTTGTGGAACGTATTCCCGAAACAAAGATGTTGTCTTCCCTGTAGGGTATTGGTGTCTTTTCCCCTCGGTCAGTCAGGAAACGTGTTTTCAACAGCAATAGCAGGATAAAGGCGAAGTTATTTCCCCAGCAGTGGTTTAAGATCGATGGTGTCCCCAGCAGGTCTGGTACTTGTGATGTGTCTCCCCAAGCAGAGTTTGGTGGCAATCCTCGTAGGTTTGTTCAACGATGGTTGACATCCCCAGCTGGATTTAAGTCCAAGTAATATTTGGCACTCTTCTGATTCAGGTCTTGGTTTCCTTTTCAAAGAGTTATGTATAATCCCCAGCAGGGTGGGTGTTCTTTTGGATCTCATCTCCAGCAGAAGTTGTTTATCAAAGGAGTTGTTCAACGTGATCCTTCTCAGCAGAGTTCTTGGACGCAGAGGACAATTTATTTTGTCATCCCCGATGGAGCTGCCTTCGTTTTCAGCATTTATTTTGCTTGAGCGTTTCTTTTTGCATTGCATAAGCATCGTTTGCATGGCATCCTCCCAAACGTGTAGCATTTCCAATTCGTATGGAGCATTACGCCATAGAAAAATTCAAACATATGCATTCGAAGCATAAGCCAGGTTTGAGTTCTCGTTTGCCAGGTGTTTCCCCGACAGGAAGAATGGTAATTCTGGATATTTTGTTTGCCAGTTCTCTTTCTCAGCAGAGATGGCATAATTCATGATATTTTGTTTGCCAGTTCTCTTTCTCAGCAGAGATGGCATAATTCTGGATATTTTCTTTGCCAGTTCTCTTTCTCAGTAGAGATGGCATAATTCCAGATATTTTGTTTGTCAATTCTCTTTATCAGCAGAGATGGCATAATTCTAGATATTTTTTTTGTTAGTTCTCTTTATCAGCAGAGATGGCATAATTCCAGATATTTGTTTGTCAGTTCTCTTTATTAGTAGAGATGGCATAATTCCAGATATTTTGTTTGTTAGTTCTCTTTATCAGCAGAGATGGCATAATTCCAGATATTTTGTTTGTCAGTTCTCTTTATCAGCAGAGATGACATAATTCTAGATATTTTGTTTGTCAGTTCTCTTTATCAGCAAAGATGGCATAATTCTAGATATTTTGTTTGTCAGTTCTCTTTATCAGCAGAGATGGCATAATTCTAGATATTTTGTTTGTCAGTTCTCTTTATCAGCAGAGATGGCATAATTCTAGATATTTTCTTTGCCAGTTCTCTTTCTCAGCAGAGATGGCATAATTCTGGATATTTTCTTTGCCAATTCTCTTTCCCAGTAGAGATGGCATAATTCTGGATATTTTCTTTGCCAGTTCTCTTTCTCAGCAGAGATGGCATAATTCGGGATATTTTCTTTTCCAGTTCTATTTCTCAGCAGAGATGGCATAATTCTGGATATTTTCTTTGCCAGTTCTCTTTCTCAGCAGAGATGGCATAATTCTGGATATTTTGTTTGTCAGTTCTCTTTCTCAGCAGAGATGGCATAATTTTGGATATTTTCTTTGCCAGTTCTCTTTCTCAGCAGAGATGGCATAACTCAGGGTATTTTATTTTATCCTCGGTGAGGTCGCCGAGGGATGTTTTCATCCTACCTGTGCTCCCCGACAGAGTCTTTTATTTAGACTTCTCGTTTCCAGTGCGGAGTCATCTTATCTGTGGGTTGTAAGTTCGTTGATTTTACCTCTCACCCTTTCGGTTCACGACCGTATCTTTGCTAGGAGTTTGCCTTTGATTGGGCCATCTCTTTTGTAAATCCAGTCTCGCCTGATAGTCAATTCTCGTCTGACTTATTTCGTGAAACCCAGTTCTCTTTCTCAGCAGAGATGGCATAACTCAGAAGAGTTTCTTTCACTTTATCCCCAGCGAAGTCCACATTCCGCTTGATCTTCCTTTTCGAGTTCGTCTTCAGCCGTCCTCGTATTATTTTGTTGGGTAGAGCACCTTCGGTTGGCAACACTCCATTTCATTGTCCCCACAGTTTGCAAATTTCAGGGTTCTTTTGGTATTCAATCTCCGTGTATCCTTGAATGTCTGAAAGCCGTTGCTATCATACCTTCAGGACCAAGTTGATTGAATAGGGGCAGCTGTAGCACCCTAAAATCTGCCCTACTTTTTTTCTAACCTCTAACTGGCTTATGTTTCTTTTCATTTTTTGCATCTTCATTAGGTTATAATTCTTAATCATTCATCACATTGTTCTTCTAGGACATGGGATTGAAGGGTTTTCTTGGTGTTCGCCCCATGCAGAGGTGATTCAGTTGGTTCCTATTTCAGGTCAAGTTGGAGCATGAGTTTGAATTTTGCTTGGGGTAATCTTCCTGTTTTGAGGTTGTATTATTCAGAGGAATCATCATAGGCATTGGGTCAGGATTTCATGGGTGTGAATCAGGGTTTAATTTCTTCTCAGTTCAAGTCATCTTCTTCAAGATTTATCGGTGTACATCAAGGTGAATTAGGGTTTGTTTTCAAGGTTGAGTTGTAGACTTCATCAGGTTGTCAAGCAAGAGTTCATGTGAGGATTCACTTGATTAAAGATTTAGAGGATGTTTGATTCGGATGTTTTGTTTCAATGGCAAGATTATTCAGTGGTAGCTATGTGCACTCTATCAGAGGCTCGTGAAAAAGTTTGGCATTGGTTTTGGATTCATTTGGCTATCCATTTGCTAAACCATGTTCTTATCCACCTTTTGATTTTCAAATCCTTTATTCATTTCCTAATATCCATATCCATTTTTCTAAATCAATTTATCTACATCATTATTAATTGTCCATTTTTATCCATTTTAAATCCATCCAAGTTTTAACTCTCCTTTTAATAACCATTTATCTTTTTAAACCAATTTCTAAATCTTTTTTAATCTTATCCACATTTTTTTAAATCCAATTTCCAATTTACGAATATTTTATATTTCCAAACCACTGTCAAAATCATAGTCCTTGAGTCTAGTCCACATAACCTTGTCTTTATATTATCCATTTATTTCAAAAGCAATGTCCAAGCCTTTTACCAAGCTTTTATACAGGTCACGCATACTACACATCATAGCAACAAAATGTAACAGAAAAAAAAATAATAACGGTGGAAAAGAAAAGCACTGCAGTAGAAAAAGAAAAGATACATTGAACATATCAGCATTTCATTTCAAAACACGTACAAAATATCGTGACCAATTCCGCTACAAATTCACAGCAAATAACTCTAACAGAATTTCACTTAAAAATCCCAAACTACCCTCTGAATCATGCTATATAAACTGCAGTGTAACGGGAGGATTCTCAGCAACAAGTTCAATCCCAAATTTCAGCTCCAAATAAAAAAAAAACTCTATTGATATTGGGGGAAGAATTATTCGTTTCTTCATGCACTCTTCACCATTTTCAAAACTCCTTCCACCTCATTTCACAGTAACTTGAAAAATCACAGCCAAACACTTTTCATCACCTTCGATCTGCAACTCTGCATCATCAACAGTTCAGATAACCTACAAAATCGTTCAATAATACGCAAAGACTCAGAGCATCAACAATTTGAATTCAACACTTGCAATCTTCATCATATCATCATCACCTTTGCAATTCAACAACAATGACGTTCAAAAACTCAAGAACTCATAAGAAGAATGCGGATTGAATCGAAATCAAAAGCGAGAACGTGAAGTGAGAATGTAAAGCGCATACCTGAATTTTTGGATTGAAGAGCCATCGGAGCGACTCTGATAGGTAAGTGTTTCTATCTGTTACGTCTTCTCCATTTTTTTCCATTCGCATTGTACTATGTCATTTGCTCTGATATGATTCATGTTGTTCTTGATCTTGGATTTGTTGTTTGTGCACACTTCCGATTTTTGTTGCTCTAGTGTTTTTGTTGTGTATAACCTCTGAGTGTTGTGCTCCGTGTTCTGATTGTGCCGCAACTTTTTCTGGAACGTTGAGAAAGAGTGAGACGAGCGAGTTTCCGGTGCGGTGTCGTTGTTTCCTGAAGTGGTTTGTGAGATACGAAGAGCGTTAAGATGTAGGAGATGACGAGAACGAAGGAAAGTGTTGAGAATGGATGGCTCGATGTGAGAGGGTGAGCGGAAGAGAATGAGGTCGAGGAGAATGTTGAGACGGAGAGGAGAGTGCCGGCGGAAATTTTGTGAAGGCGAAGGAGATGGATGTAGAGGTGAAGGAGGAAAACGTTGAGGGGGAGAAGGTCATGGTGCGACTGTAACAAAGAAGCAAAGAAAATGATGGCATAAAGCCTTGCGCGACGGCGAGGGTGAAGATAGTGAGAGCGTAGATACTAAGAGTGTAAGGAGATGGCACGGATGAGAAAGGATGGGGAGGAGTAAACAATGTTTCTGGCGCAGTTTTTCTTCTTTATTTTTCGGTGGCTTTGTAGGTAGCGGCGTGTCTAGAAGAAGAAGGCATTGAAGGTTTTGTTTCTGAAAATGGCTGAGAGTGAGAAGGAGAATTCTGGAACAGGGGAAGAGGTTTGGGATAATTAGGTCAACCGAATTAGAGTTTTCTTTAGAATCCATCATTGTTACAGCTTGGGCCGGGTTCTTAGGCCCGTTTGCTTTTCCTTTCCAGACCCATATGAATGCTAACACACCCCTCACATGTGGCTTCTTAGAGGCTAATGGACCAAGCCCACTCGCCTGGCTCTCTATCCTCACCCCTGAGACACCAATACACCTCCTTCCCTAGCCTTGGATAAGAGACATTGGGCCTTAGACTTGAGCCCACACGCCCAGATTTCTTTTCTCACCACCATAATTTCTATTGCACCCTTTCGTTGGTTTTTTTATTTGGTTTTATTTTAATTCATATTTGTTTTGGTAATTGGTTAATTGTTTTAGAATAATTAAGTTAGTTAACATTTTTAAAAATTAAATTTTAATTAAAGTTTAGAATTTTGATTAATTGTTTTTAATTAGATTTTTAATTTTGATTAACTTTTAATCCTAGATTTTAATTAGTCTTCTTTTAATTAGAAATTTTTCTTTTTGAATTGACTTTTTAATTAACTATTTTTTGTTAGAATTTAATCTTGATTAATTTGCACTTTATTTTTTTTAGCATGGATATTTTGATTAATTGTTGATTTTAATTGCCTATCTTGATTAATTTCTGATTAATTCCTGATTTTCTATCTGTACTTGAATTGCTTTTGACTTGGTTTCATATTCGATTTTCCTTTGTGATTGAGCTGCCTGGTGTTTACTTGTTGATTACTCCGTATTCACATGCTCCCTTAAGGCTCCTAGTCCGACTTAAGTTCTGATTATGCTCGGAGTAGGATAGACATTAGGCTCTCAATCCAAGCATGCTAACTTAGGTAGATGTTTCCCCTTTCAAACTCAACTATAGGGCCACCTATGCATGATAACATTAGGAACTTTTAGTTTCCCCTTAGTGTTTTCTTTTCCTTTGAGTCTTCTCTTCCAATCTCATAACACTTCTAAAAACACTTAATAAATATAACGAATATTGCGCTCGAGCCTTAAGTGTAGGAAATGAAGAACGAGGGGTCTCCCCTCCTCTTCTAGAGTGTTTAGCATACGTCCCATTTGGGGGCGACCATGCGATTCACTCGTTCCCGCATGGTAGACTTTAGTGTAATGTAAGTTACGAACTAACTTTAATCCACTTCTGTCTAAAAAACACAAAAACAAATTCAAACCCTTTTATCCTTCGGGATCGTTCAAGTTCAAATCATTTTCAGAAAAGGGCAGGTTACTTCCGTCTCGTCGCAAACAGGCATCGACCTTAACTGCCGGAAGCGAATCTAACGTCGCTCATAAAAAACACTAACCGACCTCGTTAGGTCAAACTACGACTGCTCTGATTTCCTCTCTCTAGTCCGATTGAGGATACGTAGGCACAAGACGACGATGTCTTGGCGAGCAACCTCCCGCCGTAGTTCATGTCCGAACTACGTTGACTCTGACTTTCCCATTGCACGAGGGAATACGTAGGCATAGGACGAGTGATGTCCAATCGAGTCACTTCTTTTTCTTTTCTCCCTCGTTTCTTCGTTCCTTTATGTTCCCGTTTCTTCTCCTTTCCAGTAGCAGTGGAGCTCCAGACGACGACACCCTTTGATCGAGACAACAAGCGTGGATCCCATCGAGTACGATGGACGTGTTGGGTGCTAACACCTTCCCTTCGTGTAACCGACTCCCTTACCCGTTTCTCTTGGTCGCGAGACCATGCTCTTTCCTTTCCTTCAGGTTTACGCAGTGTTTCCTTTCCCTCTCTTGGGATAAATACACATTGATGGCGCCTCTGTTTTCGCGCCACTTTCGCGTTTGTACCATGGATGAAAATCCTCGGGAGCAACATTTAGATACATGACATCTTCGTCTGGGAAGTCGAACCCGATTGATTCTTGATCGTCAATCGGTTGATGAGCCAAATGATCGTCTAAAATACTTCCTTTAACAGTTTTCTGAGCGTGGTACTCTATGTCATATTCTGATAGCAACATCTTCCAACGAGCAATCCTTCCCGTGAGAGCAGGTTTTTCAAATACATACTTGATTGGGTCCATCTCGGAGACTGATCAAGTAGTGTGACGAATCATGTACTGGCGAAGACGTTTGGCTGCCCAAGTCAAAGCACAACAAGTTTTCTCGAGCATCGTGTACCGAGTTTCACAGTCGGTGAACTTCTTGCTTAGATAGTAAATAGCAGACTCTTTCCGTTTGGTTTCGTCTTGTTGGCCAAGTACACACCCCATTGAGTCTTCCAAGACTGTGAGGTAGATGATCAGTGGTCTTCCTTCCACTGGAGGTGATAGAATCGGAGGATTTAACAGATATTCCTTAATATTGTCGAAGGCGGTTTGGCAATCTTCTGTCCAAACGCAGTCTTGGTTCTTTTTGAGTAATTTGAAAATCGGTGCACATGTGGCAGCCATGAGGAATATAAATCTGGAGATGTAGTTCAAACGTCCCAGGAACCCTCTGACTTGTTTTTCAGTTTTTGGAGAAGGCATTTCTTAAATGGCCTTGACCTTGTCAGGGTCAACCTCAATTCCTTTCTGGCTGACGATGAACCCTAAGAGTTTCCCTGAACGGACACCGAAGGTGCACTTGTTGGGATTCAAGCGGAGTTTGTACTTTCTCAACCGCTCGAATAGTTTTGATAGGTGGGTCACATGCTCCTCCTCTGTCTTAGATTTTGCAATCATATCATCGACATACACTTCGATTTCTTTGTGTATCATGTCATGAAACAGAGTAGTCATGGCCCTTTAATAGGTTGCCTCGACGTTCTTCAAACCGAACGACATTACCTTGTAACAAAAGGTACCCCATGGGGTGATGAATGAAGTTTTCTCCATGTCTTTCGGCGCCATTTTTATCTGATTATAGCCCGAGAATCCATCCATGAAGGAGAAAACTTTGAACTTTGCTGTACTGTCAACCAGCATGTCAAAATGTGGTAAAGGAAAGTCGTTCTTTGGACTAGCCTTGTTCAGATCCCTGTAGTCGACACACATTCTAATCTTTCTGTCATTTTTCGGAATAGGTACGATATTGGCTAACCATTGAGGATATTCTGACGTAGCGAGGAAACCCGCGTCAATCTGTTTCTGTACCTCCTCTTTAATTTTGATGGCCATGTTCGGGTGAGTCCGTCTCAACCTCTACTTTACTGGCGGACATTCCGATCTTAACAGTAAATGATGCTCCACGATGCCGGTATCCAACCCTGGAATATCCTGATAGGACCAAGCGAATACATCGGGGAATTCTCTGGCATTTGGACTGAGCAGTGCCCCAATCCTGATTTCTTTTCTCTCTTTTTCTGAACCCAAGTTTACCGTTTCTAACTACTCTTTGTGAGGTTCAATAGACCTTTCCTCTTGTATGAGTAGTCGGGAGATCTCTTCTGGAATTTCGTTGTCAACTTCTTCAGCCCCAAATACTGGGAACTCAAAGTTGGGAGAAGGCATCGGATAGTATGTTTCAGCGAGGTTTAAAACAAGCAATCTGCATGATGTGATGATTCGTGTTTAGAAGAGATAGAGAGAATGCAAAAGAGTGTGCAGTGTATTTTTTTATTACTGCTTGTTTTTATTATTGAATTGTTTTTTAGGATTACCATTTTCTGAGAAAAAGCAAAAAGAGAAAACAACAATTAATGCGGAAATTACATAACGACGTTATTTTATTAATGAACAAGTCGATTCTTGAAACCACAGCCCTATAAAACAAAACTCTGTCGCTTTGGGCGAAGCGAAGAGGGAAAATTTACAGAAAGCGAGCCCTATCAAAACATCCGTTTCACCTGGGAAGGGTGAAAGGTTAAAGATGGCAATTACTTTGACTTATGAACAATCCTTGGAACATTGACAACAACCCATTGGCGGCGAACTCCTCGATGAATCACAAAGTCTGGCACCTTCCTTGATTTGTCTTCATAAATAACGCTGATTTCTGGTGGAGCAGGATCATTGGAATCTGTCTCCCAGGCAGAGTTGTCGTAGGAGGATTCCTCAGTTGTAATTTGTATAGCATTTGTGCTCTCAGCTGTATCTCCCCATCTAGTTGGCTGGATATCTTCAAGCCTGATATGAGAGCTTTCGGGAGCGGTGTACTTGACCATATAGTCGTATTTTCCACTCGGTTGTCCCAGGGTGTCCCACACTTCTTTGGAACTGGAGGGATCATCCCTCTCGATGATGTTCACCTCAGAAAAAGCATAATTAATGAATTCTAGTCCTGTAAATGTTGCAAATTCATCGTCATGTTGAGTAGTTTCTGAATGACCTGAGTGTTGATCCCATGACATGGTGGGGACACAGGATTCTGTTCAATGATGCTCAGCTGAGTTTCATTACTCAGCTGACTTTCTTGCCCCAAGTTTCCTAGGTAAGGCTGCCAGATAGGCAGGCCATCCATCAGGCCATAGTAATTGTGGTCAAAGTTGTCTTTCATCAGAGTGTCCTCCTCTAATGAATTTGGTAGAGCAATGCATCCTTCCGGATCACAACCTCCGTATATCATTTTGACATCTGACCGTGGTATAAATCTCGGACTCTGTAAGGGATAGCAAAATGGCGTAGGCACCTCTTCCTGAGACATATAACCGTCCTCGTTAAGATAGGACTTCCATTCTTCCCCTGTATCGGAGGAGTCCTCCTCATTGATAGCATGGATTTCCTGAGGCACTGGGTGAAGGAACCCTCCACTGTGGAAGAAGTTCTGAATGGGATGAATACTTTCATCGTTAGCAGTTGTCCAAGTACAGGTTGCAGAAAAACCAAGACCCTTCTTTGTTGTATTGCCAGTAGGAATGACAAGCTGTCCCCATCCTGTTGTATCGGTACTCTCGACCGCTTTGATAGCATCTTTGTATGAGGAAATCGAAGTTCCTCCTCTGGATTAATTGTCCTTGCTCACCGATAGTTCTTGGAACTGAGTTCCAATAACCTCCTCGGGTTCTATACTAGTAGATGATGATAAGTTACTCACGAGTAAGGCTTGTTCTCCACAGACCGTGACGAGCTGGTTGTTCTGGACGAACTTTAACTTTTGGTGGAGGGTCGAGGTGACCGCCCCAGCCTGATGTATCCAAGGTCTTCCTAATAAACAAATGTACGTTGCCCGGATGTCCATGACCTGGAAGGTGACTTGGAAAGTGTGATGACCAATAGTTATGGGAAGGTTAACTTCGCCGATAACCGTTTTTCTGGATCCATTGAACGCTTTGACGACGACCTCGCTGGTTCTCATCGGAGGGCCCTTGAATGATAATTGCATCAAAGTAGACTTCTACATAACATTCAGGGCTGACCCTGTGTCTACCAGTACGCTGGCTAAAGCATCGTCCTGGCAGTTAACTGTAATATTGAGCGCCATGTTATGATGGCGACCCTCTTCAGGTAATTCCTCATCACTAAATCCCAAGTTATTGCAAGAAGTGATGTTAGAGACAATACTATCGAATTGTCTGATTGTTACATTCTGTTCCACAAAGGCTTGCTCCAAGACTTTCTGTAGAGCCTCCCTGTGTGCTTCCGATTTGAGTAATAGTGATAATACCGAGATCTTTGAAGGAGTCTGTAACAGTTGATCGACAATGTTGTATTCACTCCTTTGGATGAGCTTCATCATCTCATCATCGTTTTTTGAAAGGTCGGGATTACTGGATTGAACGACTGATGGATCGGGAGCTTCCGTCTGAAGTTCCTTTTCTTTTTTGGACTCTCCAACTCCTCTGTTGAAGATTCTACCACTCCGGGTTACACGACTGATATCTGCAATATTCACAATGGAGGGTAATGGAATTTCCTTTCCATTTTCGACTATTGTTGCACCGTATTTGTAAGGGATTGCCTTAGCTGATTCATACGGTAGTGGTCCCGGCAGATAGATGACTATGGGAACCTTCTGGTTTTTCTGACCATCGTACGTTACCTCGATCCGTTCTCGGTTGGGAATTCTTGCTTCGTCAAGCAGAGGGATAATGGCAAAAACATTCTCGGTCCTCTGATGATCAGAGATGACGACAACGTCCTCAATTTGATTAGCAAGGTAGTTCGGCGACCAATTGATGGGTCCGGAACTTGGAAATGGGCGGATCTCTCCACGATCCACCTGCCCCTGGAGAGCTGCTCACACAAGGTAGCACCCTTGGTTACTTTCCGAACAAACTCTACAACGTTCATAATTGTGTGGTGGCACCTGGCCATGCCCACTTTGAATACAATGTAACCTCACTAGGTTAGCTTCCACGGGTCGGACATCCTGACTTTGACGTCGGGTGGGGTTTCTGTTATTGATACTAATTTGCTGAGTATCTTCATCCATGTAGATTGGCATCCACCAATGATTTAACAAGTGCTGAAGTGCTTCCTGGACAAGGGCACATCTCTGATCGTTTTCGCAACCCGCTTTACAGTTGTGATAATTATGTGATATCAGGAATCCGAGTCGGACCTGCTCAGCATGCAATTCTACCTGTCGCTCCCGAAAGATTCGCATCCAACGGTATAAACGCGAGAGTGGCGCAAAAGAACACAGAGTCGCCAGCAAAGTGTATTTATCCCTAGAGAGGGAAAGGAAACACTGCGTAAACCTGAAAGAAGGGAAAGAACATGGTCTCACGACCAAGAGAATGGGTACGGGAGTCGGTTACGCGAAGGGAAGGTGTTAGCACCCAACACGTCCATCGTACTCGATGGGATCCACGCTTACTGTCTGCATCAAAGGGCGTCGTCATCTGGAACTCCATTGCTACTGGACCGAAGAAGGAACGGGAACGGGAAAGAACGGAGAAACGAAGAAGAAAAGAAAAGGAAGTGACTCGATAGGACGGTATCGTTGTCCTAGGCCTACGTACTCCCTCAGTGCAATGGGAAAGTCAGAGTCAACGTAGTTCGGACGGGAACTGTGGGGGAAGGGTGCTCGCCAAGACAATCGCTGTCTTGTGCCTACGTATCCTCAATCGGACGAGAGAGAGGAATCAGAGCTGACGTAGTTCGTGGGTACGACCACGGGTAGGTAAGTGTTTTTTACGTGAGCGACGAGCTCTTTCACGAAAAAAAAGAAGTTTGAAACCCAACAATCCCGGAGGATAAAAAGATTTGAATTGGTTTGGTGTTTTTTAGACAGAAGTGTTTTGAGTCAGTTCGTAACTTACATTGCACCAAAGTCTACCATGCGGGAACGAGTGAGTCGCATGATCGCCCCCAAATGAGACGTATGCTAAACACCCTAGAAGAGGAGAGGAGACCCCTCGTTCTTCACTTCCTACACTTAAGGCTCGAGCGCAATATACGTTATATTTTATTAAGTGTGTTCAAGAAGTTTGAGATGAGAAGAGAAGCGACACAAAAGGAAACTTTACAGGGAAACTAAGAGTCCTAATGTTATCATGCATGGATGTCCTATGGTTAGTGAGGTTTAGGAGAGACGACTGCCTAACCTAATGCTAATCCTACTCCAAGCTTAATCAAAAATTAAGTTGGACTAGGTAGCTCTAAAGGGAGAGAATCCAAGACTTAAACAAGTCTTGTGACTCGAGGGATGAAAAAAGTGGAAGAGAAGGAGGAGAAAGAGAAGTGAAACACAAGTGGCATAAGCTCACTTCAAACACAAGCATGAAAGTTAAAAGGTAAAGGAAGAAAGTAAAATGTGGAAGCATATCCACATTCAAACAACTTACCATTTGCCCCTGAAAGTGTTAGAAGTATTCACATATGACAAAATGAAACTCAAACAAGCATAAGGCCATAAAGAAACAAGTTCTAAAGTAAATCAAACATCAAGTTCAGAACCTAATGGTCCTACTGACCTCTACTATTAACCATGCACAATTAGTCAAAAAGAAAAGGGAGAAGTCACTCAAGTACCATTCAAGTCATTAAAGAAGGAGTGAGATGAAAAGAAGTGATCATGTAAAGCAACCAAGTCAAAATTTCACAAAGTAAACCAAGTCCAGAAGTGACACAATCCTAAATATGGGCCTAAACATGATCTTCAAACAACATTCAAGTCACACAAACACTTTCACAATCAATTAGGAAGCAAAGAAGAAGTGAAGTGAAGTGAAGTGAAACATGATTCATACTTGTGAAACAAATGACTTAAAGTGAAAGGAAAACATCAAACATGCAAATATGAGATTCAAATATCACAACCAGAAGTCAATTAATCATGCTATCAATCCCTCAACAAGACCTAAAATTGTGGCACAAGTGCCTTCATGACCAAGCAAACCAAACATGAAGCATATATTCACAAATTGGACAAGTTAAAGCTCATGCTTCAAAGAAATAACAAACATGCCTCAAAAATTATGTCATTCAGTATTCAAGCATCTCAAACATGTATAATTGACATATCAAATCCACAAGCAATGAATCAGAACCAAAGTCAATCAACAATTAGGTCAAAGCATCAATAGGATTTCATACATTCATGCTCAAAGCAACACATCAAAAGTCATCCAAAAAGGACCTAAAAATCATACCAAAAATCTCAAACATACTTCAACATGTTATGAACATAACCCAAAAAGAATCAGGATCAAATCACTTTCCAAATGAGAGAAATAAAAAATACAACATGAAGTATGCAATATGAAGTGCAAAATGAGAAAAATACTTTGGAAAATTAATATTTAATGCAATTTTAATGTAAAAAAAATAAAATAAAATGTGAAAAATTAGTTTTAATAATGAGGAGGAATGATGAATTTTTTTGGAATTTTTTAGCACATGCAAGTATTTTTAACAATTAATTATGAAATGGTATGAAAATAGAAAATAAAAAGGAAATGAAATGAAGCCAGGGGTGTATTAATGAATCCAAATGCGTGCAAATAATCATGGGCTCAGAAACGAGGGGTGCAAACAGCAAAAAGGCCCAAGCGCTTCCAAACATTCAGAAACAACGAACGGCATAGATTGAGTCAAACAAAAAAAGTCTCCAGATCCACAGGCTCTCATTCAAAGTCAAACGAAGCAAAGTCAATCATCTGATGGTCCATATTCAAACTCACTAATTAAATGAAATCCAACAGTCATGAATTAATCAGATCCACTAAACCCTAATCAATTTAATTAACAACTCATAACCAAGATCCAACGCACGTGAATTAAACTGGAAAATTAATCAAGATCCAACGCATGAGATTCAAACTGGAAAACCACAAACCCTAATTAAACCCTCACCGGCCGGAGAAGCGCCGGTCATCTTCTCCGGCCACTCTCCGGTCACTAAACTTCAAACCATAACCAAAAACAACAAATCATACATCAAAATGTTCAGCAACTCACGTAGATCACAAATATGCTACTCAAAATCATTTATCATGCATATATTTCAAGAATCGAACGAAACAAGTTTGGATCTGAAAATTTCAGATCTAAATTCCAGCCATGATTCACGTTGAAAATCAATTCCAAACACATATATGAACTCAACACATCAAGATGAACATTAAACACACAACAAAAATCAATTCTAGATCTATGAATTTCAAGTTCACCTGAGATTTGCAGAACTGGAAAATCACCAAGAAACTCCAAGATAAGCTGCAGATCAACTCCTTAAACCGTCTAATTGCAAAATAAATGCACTTAGACCTTCAAATTGGTCTGAATCCTTGAATCCGAGAGTTGAAAATCTGAACTCAACTGATAAATTCTTTGCTTAAACTTCAAAACAATGGTGGATTTCTCTTCCTTATGCTCCACTGATCACAAACCAACCAAAAAAAATGGAAGACACTTGAAGAATTGGGAGAATCGAAGGAGAGAAACTTGAGGGCAAAACTTTGAAAAGTGGTGAAAATGAATGGTAGCTCCTGAGAAATTCGTGTGAGTTAGCTTATATAGTGTGCCAATGCTACTGTTTAGGGTTTTAATCCTCAAGGACTTGAGAGCAATGAGTTTTGGGCTGTTTTGCAAATTTGCAAGTTTGTGCACATGAGGTATTCTACTCGTGCATTCTTCATGAAAAGTGCATGACTGCTTTCCTTTTGATGCCATGAGAACCTTTGGATTGATCTTGGGGTTGGAAAGTAACTGAATTGTGATTTCCAAATGAAATTGCAAAATTGCATAATGATGAATTATGGACATGTAACCCACGGGTTCACTCAATTCTTGGCTCAAAATGCTGCTAAATGAGGTACATTGGAGTGTGGTGAGGTGAACTGAACAATTAGAAGCCATATTGGTGAGTTAAAATGCAACTTGCAAGTTATGTCAAAATGGTATGCATGGTAGAACACCAAATGCCCTCTAACTTCAAATGCCCATAACTCTTGACCCAAAAATGATATGATCATGATCCACCACTCTTTGGAAAGAGGAGAAAGAGATCTACAACTTTGGTGTTGGGCAAAAATTCGTTTGAAGCATTTTTGATCATGAAAAGTTTGGTTAAAGTTGGTTGAAAATATGCCAAAAATAGTAACTTGAAATTACAAGTCACTTTCCCAATTTAGCAACTTTCTACCAAAGCTTGATTCTTGCAAATTGTGATCATGAAAGCCTTCCATAGACCAAACAAAGGTCTCTTGACTTGATTACCATGATGAGGATCTCTCAAAACCCTAGTTTGACTTTTCAGTTGACCAGTTTGACTGATTACTTCATCTGTAAGCTACTGAATCATCTGAGGTCTTCCATGGTAAATTTTTGGCTCAAAATCCATCCTTAGACTTGTTTTGACATATGGAGAACCTTGGTGAAAGGTTTGAATCAACTCCTTGAGCTTAGGACCCTTAACCATGAAACCCTAGTTTTGGTCATCAGTGTAAGGACACCAACCCTTGATATAACCACTTGGAGAATCCCTCATTGAAATACCCTTGGGCCACCATATAAGGATGTGAGGAGCTTATGGAGCTCATAAGAAGCTTTTGCCCTTGAGTTGAACCAAATACCTTGATCCCATGCTAAGAACCAAATGCTATGCACAATGCAAATGCAAGAAATGAAAAGAAACCTAAGCCAGTTATCTAAAAACAACAAGGCAAATTTTGAGGTGTTACAGCTGCCCCTATTCAATCAACTTGATCCTGAAGGTATGATAGTGACGGCTATCATGCGTTCCAAGGGTTCACGGAGATTGAATACCATAAGAAACCGGAAATTTGCAATCCTCAAAGGAGGGACGACTCCACTGGGAAACAAACATTAAATGCTGCACTGTCACAACACATACGAGTGTTGGAAACTAAAACTGTATTGAAAAGTCCTGAAATAAACACAAACGAAGGTTAGCTATACTGGGGATAAACACGGACGGGTGTCAAGGAATCCAGGATATCAAATACGGACGGGTATTGAGAAGATACACAGACAGGTGTAAAGGGGTTCAATACGGACGGGTACTGAAAAAGGAGTACACGGACGGGCGTAAAAGGTTTCAATACGGACGGGTATTGAAAAGGGTACACGGACGGGTGTAAAAGGTTTCAATACGGACGGGTATTGAAAAGGGTACACGGACGGGTGTAAAAGGTTTCAATACGGACGGGTATTGAAAAGGGTACACGGACGGGTGTAAAAGGTTTTAATACGGACGGGTATTGAAAAGGGTACACGGACGGGTGTAAAAGGTTTCAATACGGACGGGTATTGAAAAGGGTACACGGACGGGTGTAAAAGGTTTCAATACGGACGGGTATTGAAAAGGGTACACGGACGGGTGTAAAAGGTTTCAATACGGACGGGTATTGAAATCAAATGTTCAAACACGGACGGGTGCTGAAAGAAACACGGACGAGTGTCTGTCATTAAAAACTTCGAGGGGGGAAAAACCGAAGGACCACCTGGACGAAGGGGTACAAATAAGATTAAGGATAAACAATCCTGGCAATACACTCTGCCGGGGAACTGTCAAATATTGCCTAACCCAACACCTGTGGAGTAAAGATATCTTCCTGAAATTCTGTTTTCCTGACGAAGGAAAACTCAAACCTGGCTTACGCTTCGGATGCATATGTTTGAATTTTGCCGTAATGCTCCACATGAAGTGGGAATGCTACGCATTTGGGAGGATGCCATGCAAAACAAATGCTTATGCAATGCAAGAGAAAAGTCTCAGCAAAATAAATGCTGAAGACCATAAGCAACTCCGCTGGAGATGGCAAACTAAATTGCCACCAAACCAAAGAAATCCTGTCGAGAAAAACTTCTCCCCGCTAGGGAAGATCATAATCACCCATTCTGCCGGAGATGGACGAATCTCCGAGAAAATACCTGCTCTGTTGAGGAATATCAAGATCAACAACTCTGCTGGAGATGGACGATGCTCCGAGAGGACACCCACTCAGCTGGGGAGAGATATGAATACTGAAGATGGAAATTCCACCGCTGGGGACGACCTACTATTTCAGAACTTGGCTTCGGCGCCTGCCAAAAACGATTGGCCTTAAGACCTGCTGGGGATACCACTCACCACCAGACTCTGATTGGGGAAATGAGCTTAATCTGCTGCTAGGGAAGTAACTTTACCTTCACCCTGCTGGGTACTAGATCAAACCATTGTCGTCGAGACTATACTTTCTGACCAACCGAGGAAAGTAGACACCAGGACCCTGTGGGGATAATAACATCTTCGTCCACAAACTTCCTGCCGGAGGCACGGCAACACTCATCTCAAAGCAATCAACTTCTGAGTACTTGCTAGGGAACAATAATCCAAACACAACTTCGGCCGGGTATATAATCCTCTGTACTTTGCTGAGGAAGGTGATCCTCAACGACTCCGCTTGGGAGAGAAAGTAATTGTCAACATTCACCTGCTAGGGGATAACACATGCTTCCTGACTAGCTGGGGGACAAATAAATGCCCCATGCTCAGTGGGGATACTTCACTTGCTGAAGAAAGATGTGCCAAGTCACCACTCTGGCCTGGGAGAAAACCTCTTATATCCTGCTAGGGAGGACGATCCTTAACGACTCCGCTTAGGGAATTACTTCTTTATACTCTGGTTGAGAAGGACGACCCTCGATACTCTGATGGGGAAGAATAATAACCTGCTGAGGACGATCAGACTCTACTAGGGAAAACAAACAAGCTGCTGAGGACGATCAGACTTCAAAAATAAAGAGAGCAACTCTACTGGGGGAGTACATCTGTCACCCTGCAAAACCAACAGAAAGGTCTATGCGCAGAAATGATTACATTGATTATCAACATAATGACTGTCGCCTAAACAATTGCCACTGTTTTCCAACTTGTGTCATAAAGCTCAACGTTTTAACATGTAATGTTTTTATCAAAAATATCGGACATTTTCACAAACAAAACAGGTAAAAAAGAAAACAAAAGCTCTTTAACTGAAATGCAAACTTTATTGAATGAATTGGCCTGTAAATAGGCATTTACATCTAGAAGCAATTCCTGAAAAGAGGTAATTGCGCAAAAAGTAAAAGAAAATACAAATGTCGGCAATGTGGGGAACAGACATCCACCATGACTCGACTCAGCTATAACCCATATGACTTGTTCATCCGCATATACTTTGGCCTTCGAAAACGACTAACTGGACTGATTCCTTTCCTCAGAATTTTCCAAGTGTGAACGGTGATCACAGATCGGACGCGGATCGTAGTCTTTGCTCTAAAATCCCTAACTTTTGCCTGGATCGCCCTTTTCGGGTTTTCAACCCACCGGGATACCCATTTTTGCCAAGGTTGCCTTTTCAGGTTTTCAACCTTGCGGGTTTATTCTTTTTCTTTTTATCCCTAATTTTTGCCCGAACCTTTTCTTTTTTCTTTTTATGGTTCGCCAGGATGCCCCATTTTTGCCTGAACCTTCTTTTTATGCTCAGCGGGTCTCTTTTATGCAAAGTATTTTTTGACTACATCCGCGTTCACAGGGGACGTAAAATCTTCGCCATCCATAGTTGAGAGTAATAAGGCTCCACCAGAGAAAACCTGTCTTACTACATATGGCCCTTCGTAATTCGGAGTCCACTTGCCCCTGTGATCTGTTTGGGGAGGAGTGATCCTTTTCAGAACTAATTCACCAGCTTGAAAACACCGAGGACGCACCTTCTGATCAAAGGCTTTCTTCATCCTGCTCTGATACAACCGGCCATGCGCAATGGCTTTCAATCTCTTCTCTTCAATGAGGTTCAATTCATTCAGCCGGGAACGCACCCATTCAGCTTCATCCAGCTTCACATCTGTCAGAATTCTCAAAGAAGGAATCTCAACTTCTAATGGCAGGACTGCTTCCATGCCATACACCAGTGAGAAAGGAGTTGCCCCAGTCGAGGTGCGTACCGAAGTACGATACCCATGCAAAGCGTAAGGCAACATCTCATGCCAGTCTTTGTATGTCACTACCATCTTCTGCACAATCTTCTTTATGTTCTTATTAGCCGCTTCAACAGCTCCATTCATCTTCGGACGATAGGGAGAAGAATTGTGATGTTCGATTTTAAAGCTCTGGCATAGCTCCTTCATCATCTTGTTATTCAGATTTGAACCATTATCAGTAATGATTCTCTCCGGGACTCCATACCGGCAGATGATGTCCTTCTTAATAAACCGGGCTACCACTTGTTTGGTGACATTGGCATACGATGCTGCTTCCACCCACTTCGTGAAATAATCAATAGCCACCAGGATAAAACGGTGTCCATTCGAAGCAGTCGGCTCGATCTTCCCAATCATGTCAATGCCCCACATAGCAAAAGGCCAAGGTGACGACAAAACATTCAGAGGAGTAGGCGGTACGTGCACCTTGTCAGCATAAATCTGGCATTTATGACATTTTCGGGCGTATTTAAAACAGTCAGACTCCATAGTCATCCAATAATACCCCGCTCTCAACAATTTTCTGGCCATAGCATGCCCATTGGCATGAGTACCGAAGGAACCTTCGTGAACCTCTTCCATTAACAAGCCTGCCTCGTGTTCATCAACACAACGTAGCAAGACCATGTCAAAGTTTCTCTTGTACAACACATCATCCTTGTTCAAAAAGAAGTTTCCTGATAACCTCCTCAATGTCTTTTTATCTTTGGAAGATGCCCCGACTGGGTATTCCTGACTCTTCAAGAAGACTTTAATGTCATGATACCAAGGCTGGCCATCTGATACCCCTTCAACTGCAAATACAAAAGCAGGTCTATCCAAGCGCATGATTCTGATTGAGGGAGCTTCATTCCAAAGATTCACTTTATACATTGATGACAATGTTGCCAACGCATCAGCCATCTGATTCTCTATCCGGGGAATGTGATGGAAGTCTACTCTGTCAAAGAAAGGTAACAATCTTCTGGCATAATTGTTATATGGAACGAGATTCACTTGACGAGTCTCCCATTCTCCTGTAATCTGATTCACCACCAACGCAGAATCCCCATAAACATCGAGGTTCTTGATTCTCAAATCAATTGCCTCTTCTAACCCCATGATGCATGCTTCATACTCCGCCTCATTGTTGGTGCATATGAACGCTAATCGGGCAGTAAAGGGTATATGAGAACCTTGTGGAGTCGTAATGATTGCCCCGATTCCGTTGCCATATGAATTAACAGCCCCATCAAAAACCATCTTCCATTGAGATCCAATCTCAGGTCCTTCATCAGGCAAAGGCTCTTCACAATCCTTCATCTTCAGATACATGATATGTTCATCTGGAAATTCGAACTTCATCGGTTGATAATCCTCAATTGGCTGTTCAGCGAGATATTCTGACAAAACACTTCCCTTAATGGCCTTTTGGGAAACATACTGAATATCATATTCTGTCAGAACCATCTGCCAACGGGCTATTCTACCAGAAAGTGCTTGCTTCTCAAACACATACTTGATTGGATCCATCTTCGAAATCAAAAGGGTTGTATGGTTTAACATATACTGCCTCAAACGCTTAGCGGCCCAAGCGAGTGCACAACATGTTTTCTCCAGCATCGAGTATCTTGACTCGCAATCAGTAAACTTCTTACTCAGGTAATAGATGGCGTGCTCTTTTTTACCTAACTCGTCTTGTTGACCGAGCACACAACCCATTGAATTCTCAAGAACCGTGAGATACATAATCAAGGGCCTTCCTGGTACTGGCGGCATAAGGACCGGAGGTTCCTGCAAGTATTCTTTAATCTTTTCAAATGCCTTTTGACAATTTTCATTCCACCTGACCGCTTGATCTTTTCTAAGCAGCTTGAAGATTGGTTCACACGTGGCTGTGAGATGCGAGATGAACCTAGCAATGTAATTCAATCTCCCCAAGAAACCACGAACCTCTTTTTCTGTTTTCGGCACAGGCATTTCTTGTATGGCTTTTACCTTTGCAGGATCAACCTCAATACCTTTTTCACTAACAATAAACCCCAGCAATTTTCCTGATCTCACCCCGAAGGTGCATTTGTTTGGATTCAACCTCAGTCTGAATTTCCTTAACCTGTCAAATAACTTTTGAAGATTCACCAGATGTTCTTCTTCCGTCTGTGACTTCGCAATCATGTCATCAACATAGACTTCAATCTCTTTGTGAATCATATCATGAAAGAGAGTCACCATCGCCCGCTGGTAAGTTGCCCCTGCATTTTTCAATCCAAAGGGCATCACTTTGTAGCAGAAAGTTCCCCACGGTGTTATGAATGTTGTTTTCTCCATGTCCTCTGGGGCCATCTTGATTTGGTTATACCCAGAGAAGCCATCCATGAAGGAAAACACAGAATACTGAGCAGTATTGTTAACTAACACGTCAATGTGAGGGAGCGGGAAATCATCCTTTGGGCTGGCTCTATTCAAATCCCTGTAATCAACACACATCCTGACCTTTCCATCCTTCTTAGGTACGGGCACGATGTTAGCAACCCATGGAGGATAATTTGTTACGGCAAGAAATCCGGCATCTAGCTGTTTCTGAACCTCTTCCTTGATCTTGACAGACATCTCCGGTTTAGTTCTTCTCAACTTTTGCTTGACCGGAGCACAACCTTCTTTAAGTGGTAGCCGGTGTACGACGATATCAGTATTGAGCCCAGGCATGTCTTGGTAAGACCAGGCGAAGATGTCAACATACTCTCGGAGCATTTCAATCAATCTTCCCTTGACACTGTCTTCCAATGCAGCCCCTACTCTTACTTCCTTTCTAGCGTCCTCGGTTCCCAGATTTATAATCTCAATTTCCTCCTGATGAGGTTGGATGACTCTCTCCTCTTGCTTCAACAGTCTGGCCAACTCTTCGGGCAGTTCACAATCTTCATCAGCCTCTTCTTCAGCCTGATAGATTGGATTGTCAAAGTCATACCGAGCTATAGCTGAGTCATGATCGGTGTCATCTGAACAAAAAGACCTGCAATGATTTATGAGGTATGTTTTATTATGATGCAACAAAAGAAACACATTGCCATTTTGATGTGGGTTTTTTAATGCATAAAAATAAAAAACAGAAAGACAGAGATCAAAATATTTGAGTGTGAAAAGTCCTTTATTGATGATAAAGCAAAACATGCGACAGTTAAAAGCCCTACAAACAGAATCACTACGTCTTGGGCAGAACGTAAGATTAACAAAATAGGAAAACAAAGCAATTACTCGAAGCCTGTCACTTGAATGACTTTCTCGGAAGACCAGTTGTGCATACTTTCCCCTGGGGCATAAGGACGGATCCAGCTATCCATGTCGCAATCACTGTCTCCTTCTTCATCAATAGCATTAACTCTGTCGAAGAAAACTCCAGCGCTAGTGAACCGGACAGGGCCATAGAATCTTGGGGGATCCTCATCTCTTTTGGGTGGCTTATATCCCAATCCATAAGTATCCTTCTTTTTCTGGACTTCAACCACCTGGCCCCACCTCTGTGAACCACCAGCTTCAACCACAGCTTTGGCGTCTCTCAACGAAGACATAGAACCCTCAGGTTGATTTGCCACTACGGGCTGCACTACAGCTTCAGACTGAACAACTTCTTCAGAAACTTTCACCTTCTCAAATCCTTGGCACAACGTCTCGTGGATTTCCCCATCCACTTCCACGTATTTGAAGGTTGACAGCTGACTGATCATTATGTCTTCTTCTCCGCACACTGTCACTACGTGACCATCAACCATATACTTCAGCTTTTGATGCAAAGTGGAAGTTACAGCACCTGCCCCATGGATCCAAGGACGACCCAATAAACAGCTGTACGCTGGCTGAATATCCATAATGTAAAACGTTGCATTAAAGATTTCCGGTCCAACCTTGATGGGAAGCACAATCTCGCCAAAAAAAGATCTCTTCGAGCCATCAAAAGCTCGCACCACCAAGTCGCTTGGTGTACAAATAAGTCCTCGAGTATCCAACTTCATTAACGCTTTCTTGGGCAATACATTCAACGATGAACCAGTATCAACCAGGACATGTGACATCAACGAGCCACGACATTCGATCGAAATATGCAGGGCATTGTTATGATTCCTACCAGCAGAAGTCAAGTCAAGATCTGTAAAACCCAGGCCATTACCCGCATTCACGTGCGCTACAACCCCTTCCAACTGATTAACAGAAATCTCTTGAGGAACGTATGCTGCATTCAAAACCTTCAAAAGAGCATTCCTGTGAGCCTCGGAACACAAGAGCAGAGACAGAATAGAGATCTTGGACGGGGTCTGATGTAATTGGTCCACAATCTTATAATCACTTTTTCGGATGAGCCTCATGAACTCCTCTACATTTTCTGAAAAAGCATCATCAACCGGTTTCACTGTAGATTCCACAATCACTGGGGGCTGAACAGAACCATCCATCGCCTGTTTTCCTCTATCCTGCCTAGAGGTACTGGGTTGATCGTTAACCGGAGGGAGCACTCTACCACTTCTGGTTATGGCATCAGTCTCAACTTTAATCCCTGAACTAGAACCCACTGGTGAAGTGTTCATTAGCTCTTGCTTTTGCCCATTGACAAACACCTCTGCACCATAATTCCATGGAATAGCCTTAGAACTTTCGTACGGAATGGGTCCAGCCCTCGTGATAATGACTGGAGGTGGCCTTGCTGGACCAGAAATAGTAATTGTTTTGAAAGGGATAGTGATAGTGGCAACCTTCTCACTAACAACCTCCTCTAGCTGATTACCTCTGTCAAACTGTAAACAGCCTTCATCAATCAGATTCTGAATACCCCTCTTCAACGAATCACAACCATTAGACTTTATCAAACAATCTAAGCAATTCTCACCACAGCCCGGATAGACATCACCTTTCAATAACCTATTCTTAACCACCACCAATGGAGTCTTCAGTTCCTCCACATCCATGATCAAATTCAAAGTTTCACAGTCCTCAATTATAGCATTCACCCTTGGCCCATTGTGATTAGGCATCGGGTTCTGAATAACATTGGGTCCGTCATTCGAGAAATTGATGGCTTTAGAGTCCACAAGGTCCTGCACCTTGTGCTGAAACGCCCTGCACTTCTCCACCGTGTGCCCAGGAGCACCAGAATGAAAATCACAGTGTGCGTTAGCATCGTAGCCTCGTGGGAGTTCCCCTGTTGGTGGAGCCAGGGTACGAAGCTCAATTAGACGTAACTGTAGTAAATGTTGCAATAACTGTGCATATGACATTGGGGGTTGATCAAAATGCCTCTCTGCATTCCTCTGTCTGTTCTGATACTGACCCTGCTGTCTATTCTGATTAGCATTACCCCTTTGCTGCTGTGGTGGAGGTAATGTTGCTGGAATGGTTACTGATGCTACCTGTTGATTGTTAAACTGGCGCTGTTTCCCCTTTCCCCTGTGGGATGATACAGCGTTGGTCTCTCCTTTCTTCTTATAATTATCAAACGGCTTTTTTCCCTGTCCGGAAGACGATCCATCACCGCTAGAAACCTTCCCAGCCTTAATTCCCACCTCTATCTTCTGCCCAATAGCAATCACATCTGCAAACTTACCTAGAGAACAAGGCAAAAGCTTCTCATAGTAGTGCTTAGGCAGTGTGTCCATGAACATATCTAGCATCTCTTTCTCTAGCATTGGTGGCTGCACCCTAGCTGCCAATTCACGCCACCTTTGCGCGTATTCTTTGAAACTCTCATCATTCTTCTGGGACATGCTCAACAACTGAGTTCTGTTGGGAGCCATGTCCGTGTTGTACTGATAATGCTTGATGAAAGCTGCAGCTAGCTCTCTCCAGGTACGAACATCTCTGCTTTCTAGCCCCATGTACCATTCCAAAGACGCGCCAGACAGGCTGTCTTGGAAGAAGTGCATCATTAACTTTTCATCCTTAGCGTGAGCAGCTATCTTCCGGGTATAGGCCTTCACATGAGTCCTTGGGCAGGTAGAGCCATTGTACTTTTCTAGCGTAGGAATCTGAATCTTGTGTGGAATAACAACATCAGGGACCAACCCTAGGTCGTCCAAATCAATCCCCAAATCATCCTGTTTCACCACTCCTTTTAATTGAGCTTCGATTAAACGGATTCTTTCATCACTGACCACGGGAATGGCAGCATCTAAACTCCTGACCGAGAACACATCGTCCTGTTGATCATCAAAATGATGGCCATGGATAGCCCGAACAGTACTTCCCTCTCCAACCACTGTAGGGATTCTGCTCTGTCCACCAGCACCAACTCCGCCCGGAGGGATATTACGGTTAATAAGACCACCGTGTAGGATACCATTTTCGTCGACCTGCGCCACTAACGGCTGAACCAGAGTTCTAAACTCGTTCTGACTTTGCACCACACCCTACATCATTTCCATGAACTGGTCGATGCGAGCTTGCATAGCGGCCATATCTGCCTGAACTTTGTCCATCACTCTGTTTTGATTGAGCCGAGTAGAATAACGATGAGTTGGTTGATCAATCCTGACTGAAAGAAAGAAAGAGCATAAGAAAACCAGAGAAACCAAGATAACCTGCAATGCAAAAATGATTATGATTATGCAAATGCAAATGCAAACATGTTTGTATATTTGCAGGGTGATCCACCCCTTGATTCCAGTTTAAAGGTGAAATAGGATGAAACTGCTGCTCATATAAATCAGAATGAATCACTGTCAGAAATTACAACCCAAGGTACCAAAAATAGCCTGAAACAAAATAAGCAGAGGTCCCAGCCAACAATTCTGGTGGTGACCCAAAATACAAAGAAAGAACAAAATACAAACTACTGGGTAAAGTTCCCTTCAAGGGTCTTGCACCGTATGAGGGCCACCGCCCGAGCTAGAGCACTCCCACTTAGACCTTTTCACTCCTGCTTGTATTTTCAGCTCTTCCATGGTTGCTATGGCTCCTTTGAGCCGTTCCTCAACTGCGTGTCTTCGGAACGTCCCTGACAAGATCTCCTCGTCCTTCTTCCTGAGCTTCACCTTCAGACTCTCAATCTGCTCCAAATGCTTATCCTCTTTCTGCTTGTTGGCCGTGATTGCAGTATCTCGGTAAGCATTGAACCTGCGAATCTTCGCCCAAGCCTTGGCTAAGTCATCCTTCTTGGATTTGAGAGTCTTGCAAACGCCTTTTAGAGCTTGTCCTACCCTTTTCCTAGCTGCTATCTCTTCAACCAGCTCCCTTTCTTTCTCAGCGAGACGTTCTGTCTTCAGCTTGGCAATATGAACAGCCTCACCTCGCTCATGTTTTAACTGGTAGATTTCCTTTTGCAACTCACGGTTCTCCTCTCGAATCTTCTCCTTTTCAGCCCATAATTGATTGTACTTCTCCATCTCAATCATGGTTGGGGGTTCAATCAGTAAAGGGTAAGAAGGAGGTTCCCTGCAGAATGGCAAAAGTACACTTTCTACTCTGCTCTGAACCCAGTCTTCATACGCACGAAAAGCTTTGTTATTACACTTTCCAAAAGAAGTCTTTCCTTTCTTATGGCGATCTCTCCAAGCGTTTGCAGCTTCTTTCAACACCTCCAGATTGGCTTCCTCACCCAAAAATAGAGACTCTTGCACATCTTGGCCTTTTGGCGGCTCCTTTAAAGCATACCCAAATTGCCTAATAGCAAGAATGGGGTTGTAGTTAATTCCCCCCTTCCTTCCTATTAAAGGTACGTTTGGGTAACCTCCACAACTAACCAGAATTTCTCGGCCCAACAAATCACGATTGATCCAAACTAAGTTGTCGGCCCTTAACCCCATTAACCTCTTTGCCCAATCTAAAGTTCCTTTAGTGTCTTCGAATGCCCCAGATTTGGGAAGACGATCAGCAAACCACTTATAGAAAATTGAAGCACAACAATAAAGAGGTCCGCCTCTCCTTTTCTCATTCTTATAGTGCATCGAATAATACAGATCCCCAAGCAAGGTAGGTACCGGATTCTTCGTGGTGAATATGCGGACAGCATGTGCATCTACAAAATCTTTCACATTAGGGAATAACGCCGTTCCATAAACACACATAGCCAGAATTGCATTGAACACTGACCAACACTTAGCCTTAGCACAAGTAGCAGCCTGTTCGATCAAAAACTTCGTGTGAAAACCCTGATAACCCCCTTTACTAGCAATATTTTTCTTCAACAGTGACTGATCCAAACGTAAAGTAGCAGCAACCCTTTCCAAATCAGGAAACTCCTTAGAAGGATAGAAGGGAACTCCTTCCTTGACTGAAACATCCAGAATAAGAGCAAATTCTTCCAACGTTGGAGCCAAAAGATAATCAGCAAACAGAAAACATCGAAGTTGAGGGTCGTAGAACTGCGCCAGAGTGTGCAGAGCCCTGAACTCATAGTTGGTAACATTCCGGGCGAAACTCAGAATCCTCCCATATTCTCCTCTGAAATCTGCCAATACCTCAGGTTTTGCCATAGCCGAGATCTTGTGCACAGCATCTAGATGAAGCTCTGGGAACTTGTACGGGATGATGTTCTTTCTTTTTTCAGCGCTAATGCTCATCATGGACAGTCTTCAGACAACCGGAATCAAAGTTAGGATGCAACCCTACAAATGAACAAACATGTCAGAATGCGAAAAGATGATGCAAAATGCAAGCATGGGATCAAGGTATCCAAACTGCTCAAACTGCTGCTGTTCTGCTGATTGAATAAGACCCAGAAAACCAGAAACCCAAAAATCTAGAATAACAGCCCAATCAAACTGCCAGAATGCCAGGATAATAATAGTGCACTGGTGAGAAACCCAGAAACCAGGTAGGTTGAAGGTCTCGGTTACCTGCAAACCTGCAAACACCCCTCCCCTCTCACATGTGGGTACTAGGATGTTCAGTATCCCGGGCTCTCAGGTCTAGAAAGGATGATACGTTCACCATTTCTGGTTTGGCATCATCATCAAAAGAGGAGGCCTCAACCGATTCTCCAAAACAAAAGATCCTCAGTTTCAGAGGTTTGAGAAACAATAGCACATTCAGCCCGAAGGATACAATGCTATCGCCAATCAAAGAGGTCGTCCACTGATTCACTACAAAAGGGAAATCCTATAGCAAGTTCCCAGCATTGGGTCCTCGGATCGAGAATATGCAATGGGTTTGCCACAGAAAGTGGGCTGCCACTGTCACATCTCGGGAGGAGTGCCGCAACTGAGTCCTCGGGAATGGTCGCCAGAGTCGACAGTTTTCCAGATCATATTCCATCATCTGCCCCAAATGGACAGGACAGAATATTATCAAGAAAACCTCGTCTGGATGTGGAATTTTCATGTATACTTCGTCTGGCCAAATGCCAAACAAGTCACACTACTTTCCACGCTAATCATAGGTGTATGCTCAAGCCTTGGTATTGGGCTTTTCTCTCATGAATCCAACCCACCTTGCAAACAGCAAATCCAGCAGCAGAACAGCGCAACAATATCCAGTATGACAGTAATAAATGAAATGCAATAAAAGCTATAAAAACAGTAAAGCATTAAAGTAAAAGTACAGTAAATAGCAATACAGTAATATACAACAAAGTAAAGCACCATAGAAACACCCACCAAAAACAAACAGACAAGCGCTAGGATCGACTCGCTAAAGGGGAAGGACCAGCGTAGGTCAACCAACATCCCCAGCAGAGTCGCCAGCTGTCGCTCCCGAAAGATTCGCATCCAACGGTATAAACGCGAGAGTGGCGCAAAAGAACACAGAGTCGCCAGCAAAGTGTATTTATCCCTAGAGAGGGAAAGGAAACACTGCGTAAACCTGAAAGAAGGGAAAGAACATGGTCTCACGACCAAGAGAATGGGTACGGGAGTCGGTTACGCGAAGGGAAGGTGTTAGCACCCAACACGTCCATCGTACTCGATGGGATCCACGCTTACTGTCTGCATCAAAGGGCGTCGTCATCTGGAACTCCATTGCTACTGGACCGAAGAAGGAACGGGAACGGGAAAGAACGGAGAAACGAAGAAGAAAAGAAAAGGAAGTGACTCGATAGGACGGTATCGTTGTCCTAGGCCTACGTACTCCCTCAGTGCAATGGGAAAGTCAGAGTCAACGTAGTTCGGACGGGAACTGTGGGGGAAGGGTGCTCGCCAAGACAATCGCTGTCTTGTGCCTACGTATCCTCAATCGGACGAGAGAGAGGAATCAGAGCTGACGTAGTTCGTGGGTACGACCACGGGTAGGTAAGTGTTTTTTACGTGAGCGACGAGCTCTTTCACGAAAAAAAAGAAGTTTGAAACCCAACAATCCCGGAGGATAAAAAGATTTGAATTGGTTTGGTGTTTTTTAGACAGAAGTGTTTTGAGTCAGTTCGTAACTTACATTGCACCAAAGTCTACCATGCGGGAACGAGTGAGTCGCATGATCGCCCCCAAATGAGACGTATGCTAAACACCCTAGAAGAGGAGAGGAGACCCCTCGTTCTTCACTTCCTACACTTAAGGCTCGAGCGCAATATACGTTATATTTTATTAAGTGTGTTCAAGAAGTTTGAGATGAGAAGAGAAGCGACACAAAAGGAAACTTTACAGGGAAACTAAGAGTCCTAATGTTATCATGCATGGATGTCCTATGGTTAGTGAGGTTTAGGAGAGACGACTGCCTAACCTAATGCTAATCCTACTCCAAGCTTAATCAAAAATTAAGTTGGACTAGGTAGCTCTAAAGGGAGAGAATCCAAGACTTAAACAAGTCTTGTGACTCGAGGGATGAAAAAAGTGGAAGAGAAGGAGGAGAAAGAGAAGTGAAACACAAGTGGCATAAGCTCACTTCAAACACAAGCATGAAAGTTAAAAGGTAAAGGAAGAAAGTAAAATGTGGAAGCATATCCACATTCAAACAACTTACCATTTGCCCCTGAAAGTGTTAGAAGTATTCACATATGACAAAATGAAACTCAAACAAGCATAAGGCCATAAAGAAACAAGTTCTAAAGTAAATCAAACATCAAGTTCAGAACCTAATGGTCCTACTGACCTCTACTATTAACCATGCACAATTAGTCAAAAAGAAAAGGGAGAAGTCACTCAAGTACCATTCAAGTCATTAAAGAAGGAGTGAGATGAAAAGAAGTGATCATGTAAAGCAACCAAGTCAAAATTTCACAAAGTAAACCAAGTCCAGAAGTGACACAATCCTAAATATGGGCCTAAACATGATCTTCAAACAACATTCAAGTCACACAAACACTTTCACAATCAATTAGGAAGCAAAGAAGAAGTGAAGTGAAGTGAAGTGAAACATGATTCATACTTGTGAAACAAATGACTTAAAGTGAAAGGAAAACATCAAACATGCAAATATGAGATTCAAATATCACAACCAGAAGTCAATTAATCATGCTATCAATCCCTCAACAAGACCTAAAATTGTGGCACAAGTGCCTTCATGACCAAGCAAACCAAACATGAAGCATATATTCACAAATTGGACAAGTTAAAGCTCATGCTTCAAAGAAATAACAAACATGCCTCAAAAATTATGTCATTCAGTATTCAAGCATCTCAAACATGTATAATTGACATATCAAATCCACAAGCAATGAATCAGAACCAAAGTCAATCAACAATTAGGTCAAAGCATCAATAGGATTTCATACATTCATGCTCAAAGCAACACATCAAAAGTCATCCAAAAAGGACCTAAAAATCATACCAAAAATCTCAAACATACTTCAACATGTTATGAACATAACCCAAAAAGAATCAGGATCAAATCACTTTCCAAATGAGAGAAATAAAAAATGCAACATGAAGTATGCAATATGAAGTGCAAAATGAGAAAAATACTTTGGAAAATTAATATTTAATGCAATTTTAATGTAAAAAAAATAAAATAAAATGTGAAAAATTAGTTTTAATAATGAGGAGGAATGATGAATTTTTTTGGAATTTTTTAGCACATGCAAGTATTTTTAACAATTAATTATGAAATGGTATGAAAATAGAAAATAAAAAGGAAATGAAATGAAGCCAGGGGTGTATTAATGAATCCAAATGCGTGCAAATAATCATGGGCTCAGAAACGAGGGGTGCAAACAGCAAAAAGGCCCAAGCGCTTCCAAACATTCAGAAACAACGAACGGCATAGATTGAGTCAAACAAAAAAAGTCTCCAGATCCACAGGCTCTCATTCAAAGTCAAACGAAGCAAAGTCAATCATCTGATGGTCCATATTCAAACTCACTAATTAAATGAAATCCAACAGTCATGAATTAATCAGATCCACTAAACCCTAATCAATTTAATTAACAACTCATAACCAAGATCCAACGCACGTGAATTAAACTGGAAAATTAATCAAGATCCAACGCATGAGATTCAAACTGGAAAACCACAAACCCTAATTAAACCCTCACCGGCCGGAGAAGCGCCGGTCATCTTCTCCGGCCACTCTCCGGTCACTAAACTTCAAACCATAACCAAAAACAACAAATCATACATCAAAATGTTCAGCAACTCACGTAGATCACAAATATGCTACTCAAAATCATTTATCATGCATATATTTCAAGAATCGAACGAAACAAGTTTGGATCTGAAAATTTCAGATCTAAATTCCAGCCATGATTCACGTTGAAAATCAATTCCAATCACATATATGAACTCAACACATCAAGATGAACATTAAACACACAACAAAAATCAATTCTAGATCTATGAATTTCAAGTTCACCTGAGATTTGCAGAACTGGAAAATCACCAAGAAACTCCAAGATAAGCTGCAGATCAACTCCTTAAACCGTCTAATTGCAAAATAAATGCACTTAGACCTTCAAATTGGTCTGAATCCTTGAATCCGAGAGTTGAAAATCTGAACTCAACTGATAAATTCTTTGCTTAAACTTCAAAACAATGGTGGATTTCTCTTCCTTATGCTCCACTGATCACAAACCAACCAAAAAAAATGGAAGACACTTGAAGAATTGGGAGAATCGAAGGAGAGAAACTTGAGGGCAAAACTTTGAAAAGTGGTGAAAATGAATGGTAGCTCCTGAGAAATTCGTGTGAGTTAGCTTATATAGTGTGCCAATGCTACTGTTTAGGGTTTTAATCCTCAAGGACTTGAGAGCAATGAGTTTTGGGCTGTTTTGCAAATTTGCAAGTTTGTGCACATGAGGTATTCTACTCGTGCATTCTTCATGAAAAGTGCATGACTGCTTTCCTTTTGATGCCATGAGAACCTTTGGATTGATCTTGGGGTTGGAAAGTAACTGAATTGTGATTTCCAAATGAAATTGCAAAATTGCATAATGATGAATTATGGACATGTAACCCACGGGTTCACTCAATTCTTGGCTCAAAATGCTGCTAAATGAGGTACATTGGAGTGTGGTGAGGTGAACTGAACAATTAGAAGCCATATTGGTGAGTTAAAATGCAACTTGCAAGTTATGTCAAAATGGTATGCATGGTAGAACACCAAATGCCCTCTAACTTCAAATGCCCATAACTCTTGACCCAAAAATGATATGATCATGATCCACCACTCTTTGGAAAGAGGAGAAAGAGATCTACAACTTTGGTGTTGGGAAAAAATTCGTTTGAAGCATTTTTGATCATGAAAAGTTTGGTTAAAGTTGGTTGAAAATATGCCAAAAATAGTAACTTGAAATTACAAGTCACTTTCCCAATTTAGCAACTTTCTACCAAAGCTTGATTCTTGCAAATTGTGATCATGAAAGCCTTCCATAGACCAAAAAAAGGTCTCTTGACTTGATTACCATGATGAGGATCTCTCAAAACCCTAGTTTGACTTTTCAGTTGACCAGTTTGACTGATTACTTCATCTGTAAGCTACTGAATCATCTGAGGTCTTCCATGGTAAATTTTTGGCTCAAAATCCATCCTTAGACTTGTTTTGACATATGGAGAACCTTGGTGAAAGGTTTGAATCAACTCCTTGAGCTTAGGACCCTTAACCATGAAACCCTAGTTTTGGTCATCAGTGTAAGGACACCAACCCTTGATATAACCACTTGGAGAATCCCTCATTGAAATACCCTTGGGCCACCATATAAGGATGTGAGGAGCTTATGGAGCTCATAAGAAGCTTTTGCCCTTGAGTTGAACCAAATACCTTGATCCCATGCTAAGAACCAAATGCTATGCACAATGCAAATGCAAGAAATGAAAAGAAACCTAAGCCAGTTATCTAAAAACAACAAGGCAAATTTTGAGGTGTTACACTACCGAGTTGGTATTCATCAAGCAAATATTGAAGATTTGAACCATATTGATCTGATAGGGATTCCTATCATGGTAGTCCTGGATCCATCCAAGATCCATCTGACGCTGGAGGGCCTCCTGTATGAAAGAGTATCCCTGTTTGTTTACCGAGCAAGTCAGACAAGAACTATAATCGTGCCGCGGAAGATTATGATACTGGATTTGCCTTGAGTGCATTGCCACCAAGTTGGCATTCATCGCACGGATGTCGTGGTTCTGAATGACGTTGGAATTCGTATAGACCATGTTAACTCCACGAACTCGGTGCTCTTGGATCCATCCGAGATCCAACTGTTCCTATGGAGATGCTTGCACCACAGAACATCCTTGATTACTTTTAGAGCAGATATTACATTGATGATAATTATGAGGTGGCACATGGCCGTACCCACTCTGTCTACAATGCATCTTGACCAGATTGGCCCTTAATAAGAGTACATCGTGAATTTGATAGACATTGTTAAATTCTTTCTCAATCAGGTTGACTGCAGCTTTCTCATGTTGAGGCAGCGGGTTCGTGAGAACATTGGGATTCGTATCTTTGAAAGATAAAAGCCCGCTCCTAACAAGCTTTTGCACGTCAGATTTGAAATTGAGACAATTCTCTATGTTATGCACTGGTCCTCCTTGATGATAAGGGCATGTCTAATCCACCTTAAACCAAAAAGGCAGATTTTCTGGTACTGTAAGAGGAGACTTAGTCTGGATGTGCCCCTTAGCCAGTAGTAACGGAAATAGTTCTGCGTACAACATGGGTATAGGATCAAACCCTGGTGGTCGCGTTGTACAGTTGTTACTATATGGAGGACGAGCCTGTTGAAGAGGCTGTTGTGTCCTTTGCTGATTAGGTTGGCTCTGTGCAACCTGAGGTTGATACGTAGGAATAGGCGCAGGGCTGATAGCAGGAGTTACAGCTGCTACTAGTTGATAACGTCGCCTTTGCTTTCCGAGAGAGATATTCCCAATATCTTGCTCTTTTTTCTTAGGGAGAGCACTACCGTATCGTTTTGTACTACTTGATGATCCAGCGTCTTTTACCAAACGTCCTTCTCGGACGGCTTCCTTAAGACGAACTCCCATGTCCACCATCTCGGTGAAATCACTGGGCGCACTGGCAACCATTCTATCATAGTAAAATGGGCTTAAGGTCTTTAAGAAGATCTTTTTTCATCTCTTTTTCCTCAAGAGGTGGACAAATCTGAGCGGCAATTTCACGCCATCTCTGAGCGTACTCCTTAAAGGTTTCCTTGTCCTTTTATGACATTGATCTTAGTTGATCTCTGTCTGGTGCCATGTCCAAATTGTATTTGTATTGTTGGACGAAGGCAGTACCAAGATCTCTGAATGTGCTAATCGTAGCACGGTTTAAACCCATGTACCATTTGAGTGCGGCACCGGTTAAACTATCCTGAAAGTAGTGAATCAGTAGGTCCTGATTCTCCGTTTGAGCTGACATTCGTCGAGCGTACATCACCAGATGGCTCTGAGGGCAAGGGTTACCCTTGTATTTTTCAAAGTCGGGCACATGAAATTTGTGCGGAACTTTCACATTGGGGACCAGACAAAGGTCTGCGGCGTCCTTTCCAAACAAATCCTGACCGCGGATGGCTTGCAGTTCCTTCTGCATTTCCAAGAACTGTTCCTGGAATTCATTCATTCTATCGCACATAGTTTCCTTCTTACCAGAAGGTATTGGTGGAACCTGTCCTTCCGGGACAATGTACACCACAGGGGGTGGTACCGTGACTATGGCAGTGAATCTTAGCGTTTCCCAAAGTTTGTAACCTTCAGGAGTCTTCAGTATGCCCCTGGCATCTTCTCTTTCCCGAAGTTTGTAACCTTCAGGCCCAGCGGCTTTTGTTATGATTCCCTGATCTTCAGTGATCGGCGGAACATATCCTTCCGAGATATAGTTAACAGGCATGCCCCAAGGACGATCTTTCGGCATTTGATACCTAGGATCATACTTCTCCACTATGGGCGTTGAGGTGATCTCTGAGATCACAGTCCTTTGTAGCTGAGCTTCTTCCATGGCTTGCATGTCGTTACGAAGCTTTCTCATATCCTCTCTCAGAGCATCGATCTCTTCTTTCAACTCTCTGTTCTCTTCCTCAAGATCATCCATCTTTTTCTGACGATTGGCCCGAGCATTGTACGAATGAGATAGTTTGACTCTAGAACCGAGACACAAATGTGAGATTCGTAGGTAAGAAGAATACGTGATGTGAGAATGATGAATGCAATGATTATATTAATTATTTTTTGGTTTAATCAAAATAAACTTTGACAATTAGATTGCAAATATCAAACAGTGGGGAAACCCCTTTTTATTGAATTCAAAGGATTACAGAAATGGAAATACAGTAGATTACAAGGTGCAGAAACAGAAACCTAAGCTAATGGGTCCCGAGTCCTCTCTGAAGAGAAATCGGGTGCTGACTCTGGTACTTTCCTTTTCTTTGACCGGGGCTCTTGGGCCGTTGTCGGGTTGTCATTCCTTTTCCAGGTGAAAGGAGCGAGCAAATTCCTTTGGTCATCTTGATTCTCTACAGCATATTGCTCCAAAATTTCAATCAGAGCTTCCTTATCTTTCAGTAGTTGCTGTATTTTGATGCACTCCACGTTGAGGGTGCGGTACTTGTTCTTCCAAGACCTCCTTTCCCGTTGAACTTTGTTGAGAGTAACCTGAAGCTTTTCAGTCTCAGTCATGAAGTACATGACAGACTCCCTCGGTGGAAGAACTCCGTGATGAGGATAAGGCATCTTTAGCTTGAGAGCTCTAGTTTGTACCCAATGGAGATAAGGCTCCACCGAGACACAGTCCGGTTTTCCTAGAGACTCCTGTCCTTTCTTATGAACATGTTTCCAAGCATACACTATTTCTGTCTTTAGTGCTCTGTCATTTTCTCCTTCCTTAAAGAAAAGACCTTCCAGATGAGCACTCCGTGGGACGTGCCTCATCGGGTATCCAAATTGACGACGAACGAGAACTGGATGGTAGTTGATTCCTCCTTTAGTTCCTATAAGGGGTACGTTGGGGAAGTTTCCACAACGGTCAATGATCCTGATTCTGTCATAAATCCTACTACACCAATCTATGTCATAGTTGGTGAGGGACATGATTTTCTGCGACCAACGTAAGGCACTCTTGTGATCCCAAAAAGTAGCAGACTTAGGCAAGTGCGAGATAAACCATATATAAAGCAGAGGTACGCAGCATGTGATCTCCCCTCCGCTGTACAAATTTCCCAAGTGTACAGAATGATACGCATCTGCGAACAAAGTTGGCACAGGGTTTCCAATGAGAAAAACCTTAATGGAGTTGATATCGACGAAGTTATTAATGTTGGGCAATAGAAATAACCCGTAGGTGAGTAAAACAAATATGCTTTCAAAAGCAGTCACGTTCCCGATACTGGCGAAGTACAGGGCTTTCTTTGTCAAGAACTGGGCTGGCAAACCTTGTATGCCACCCTTAGTGGTCATGTGAGTCCTGACCTCAGACTCATCCAAATGAATTGCTCTTGCAATGGTCTGATTCTTTGGAATTTCTTCCAGTCCAGAAAATGGAGCTTGATCGGTAATGTGTAGATCAATCAGATGAGAATATTCCTCCAGCGTTGGTGCAAGCTAGTAATCCGGGAATGTAAAACAGTGATAGACCGGATCGTAGAACTGAATGAGCGCATCCATGATTCCCTCAATCACATGGACTCTTAGCAGAGATAGCAAACCTCCGTACTTGGCTCTGAAAGCCTCATGGTTTGTGATCATCCTCGCCAAACCTCTTAAATCCTCTAGTTTTGGAATCCTGAAGGTGTACTTATGAGTTCTCCTTCTACCGAAATCTATTAGCGCAATCCTTTTCTCTGATATTTGCAATCACAGTCTTAGTTTATTTTGAAAAAACAGAGAGACTAGAAGAGAATTTTTTTTTGAATGTTTTAATGTTTTTTAAATGAATGTATGAATGCAGCACACAAAAACATAGAAAAAACATGGGGTCAAAGGGTCGTTGTCATGGAGTCAAGGCTCTACCCATCCCAAAGCTTTATACTAAGGTGATTTTTGTACCTGTATTCAAAATCATCAACTCCTCCAAGGATAACAAACAGCAAGCGGATCGCCAGCGAGCTGTATGAAATCTTAGAGTAAATGCTATTCACCGAGAATAGATCATCAACCTCAAATGAGGGTAGTATCGCGTGACAACTATTTCTGATAGTTTCCGCACTACAAAAGGGTTGGCTCCTCAGCTTCTCAGACATCACAATCGACCCATTGCCTGTGAGAGGGAATGGGTTGCATTGGGAAGCCTCCACTGAGGTTGATGGTCGACCTCGTCGCCATCACTTATCTTAAGTGTATACTCAAACGGGAGGCTAAAAGGTGTTTGACTCAACAAGAGAGTCTTTTATACTCAACGAGAGAGTGCTTTAGTATCTTGTATGAAGCCCGAGATGGAGGCTAAAAGGGAGTTGACTCAACAAGAGAGTCTTTTATGGTATCTCGTACGAAGCCCGAGATGGAGGCTAAAGGTTTTATACTCAACAAGGGAGTGATTTGTGTCTTGTACAAAGCCCAAGACAGAGGCTAAAAGTATTGTGACTCAACAAGAGAGTCTTTTTTTTTGTATCTCGTATAAAGCCCGAGATGGAGGCTAAAGTGTTGATTCAATAAGAACCTTTTTGTATCTCGTACAAAGCCCGAGATGGAGGCGAAAGATGTTCGACTCAACAAGAGAGTCCTTTTTTGTATCTCGTATGAAGCCCGAGAGGGAGGCTAAAGAGGGTACTGTTTCAGTTGAGTGACCAGTATATGGGTTCAAAGAGAAAATCAGTTCTTATATGAGTAACACTGTACTCAGGGATTTGGATTCGAGGATGAGGGATATTTCCTTTTCTTTGAGGAAATGGGAAATCCAAAGGGTATTGAGACTGTCTGAGTCTACGGGGTTCCTTCCTATTCTTGAAGGGTGCTTGAGAATGTCTTTGAGACTCAAGGTAATTAGACTGTCCAAGTCTAGAGTTTCATCTTTTGTACTATGCTTTGAGAAACAGTAGTAGACTCTTGGAAAGACTGTTCTATTAAGATGATTGATTTCTGTTCCTATACCTCTAGGAGGTCGTCGGGACAATTTGTACGAAGCCCAAGAGGAGGCTGGAAACTATTAAGAAGCCGAGGGACAATTTGAACTAAGCCCAAGAGGAGGCTATCATTCCCGGAGGAAGAAATCATTTATACGAAGCCTAAGAAGAGGCTGTGAAAACTTCTAAGAAGCCGACGGGTCCTTGTACAACGCCCAAGAGGAGGCAGGGATGCTTTTAAGAAGCCTGTGGGTCCCCAAACCCCGAGAAGTTCAAGACAGGCTATTCACAAAGAATAGATCAAGCCAGGAAAGTTCAAGAATTTAGAAGAAACTCAAGGGATGCAATTCACGGAGAAGAGATCATCTTTGGGGAGTAGAGTTTCTTGACAATTCCTAAGGGTGCTTTTAAGAAGCCTGTGGGTCCCCAAACCCCGAGAAGTTCAAGACAGGCTATTCACAGAGAATAGATCAAGCCAGGAAAGTTTGAGAATTTAGAAGAAACTCAAGAAATGCCATTCACGGAGAAGAGATCATCTCTGGGGAGTAGATTTTCTTTGACAACTTCTATGAGTGACAGTCTGAGAAAGGGTTCAAAAAGAATCTGCCTTTCACATCTCCATATTGTTTAACCCCAAGAGGAGGGAAGACTGTGTCTGGTAATCCTATGTGGATCTAGTTTTGTCTACTTCTAAGAGTGATCAACGGGCTTAATGCTAGACGTAGTTGCCGGGGAAACTCTAAATATCTATACTATTATTACACAGTTGATATGAGTTTATGAAAGGAGACTTACAGTGAGCAGCCCCACAATACAGTTATATGTATATGAAGCGGTAAATGAAAGCGGATAAACACTTACTCGGTTGTAGAGCTTCCATGTTGTTTGGTTAGTTGTTCAACAAAGAAAGATTGAGAACAACAGTATATTCAAAATCAAAGGAGAAAGTGCTTTGAAATGAAAGATTGGGGCTTACAGCTCGAGGAGGGGCCCAGGGTTTTACCAGTGATTGCACTGTTGAATTTGCACAGAGGGACTTATACGAGTGACTGAGGCCCAAAAATTGTTTCCTGTACAAAGGGATGGGTTTTACACTCTCTCAAGAGGCCCAAATGGTTTAAAGAAAAAGAGTGGGGCTTATAACACGAGGGTAGGCCCAGATGATTTTTCGTTTAACATGGTGACCGCGCCGAGATTTTCTTTTAACGCAAAGGGGCTTATACAATATCTGAGGCCCAAAGTTGTTTTTGGTTAAAAGGGGATTGGGTCTTACACTCTAATAGAGGCCCAAAAGTTTTGAATGAGTCTTATAGCTCGAGGAGAGGCCCAATTGATTTTTTTTAAAAGGTGACGATCACGTCGTTTACTTGTATAGAGAGACTTATATAATAAGTGAGGCCCAAAATTATTTGTACAAGGGGGTTTGGGTCTTACACTCTCTCAAGAGGCTGAAAAGTTTTGAAAATGATTTATGAGGGTTGAATTAATCAAAAACCCTAATTTGTTTTCAAAATGTGTTTTAATTGAATAAAATATTCAATTAAAATGATCAAAATTGTTTAACATGTGGAAAACAAATTGCGATCTTGGATTAATGCTTCATAAATCAATTTTTGCCCTACAAAATGATTAGAAATCAATAAAATTTGCAAAATCAATAAGGAAAAAATATTTTAAATGTCAAAAATAATTAAAACATTAATTCTTTGCAAAAATATCAATTATATGAAATAAATAATATTTTTGGGATTTTTTGGGAAAATAAAATATTTTAACATTTTTGTGAATTATTAAAAAAAGAATCAACTCAAAATCATTAAAACTCAGAGAGAAATTAATTTTTGAATCAATTAAATAAAATCACAAAATTCAAATATTTGAATTTTCAAAAAGGGCGCCAAGAACACCCCAAGAACACGCGCGTGTTCTGGGTTTTGCCCAGATTTGCATTTACTTTCCAATCTCACTGAATACTTGATTATATCTGCAATCCACATACCAATCTGCTCGTCTCAACCTCACGATCATGTCTATGGTATTTAATTTCATTTATATTAAACATGGAATAAAAAATCAAGACAAAACCTCAAGAACCCTAATTTCTGCATGAAGGCTGAGAATTTTGATACACGATTCAAACAAAGCAATTAATTGAGGGGAAACATTCCATGCATGATTATGAACATTTGGCAAAAGTATTGTGTGAGGAAATATGCATAGATTGAGAGATGACCAAGTTTAGGCTTACCTCTAGGTCGTGACAACAAGTTCAAAGTGATTTCTGAGTTGGAGGTGTTACAGATGAGTTGTGATGATCTGAACAGCTTCCCTACACCCTATGGAGTGTGTTTGAATGGTTGGACTTGATGGAAATTGGCTGGATCACTTCATGGCATCTCAACTGCAACTTGGTTAAAACCTTGAGCAATTGACTGGTGATTCTGAAAAATCAGTGTTCCAGATGTTGTTTAAGTGTTTGATCAGCTCACATATGATGTATGTGAGGTGTGTGTGTGATTGGTTTGAGTGGAATTGCTCTCTACTGAAAAATTCGATAGTGACTTGCTAAGAAAGGCATTTTTGAGAGTGAGAAGTGGATTTTGAGAAAGGTAAGTGTTGTAGGCCTTTGGTGTACTTAAACTGATCATAATTGAGCTCTATTTATAGTAGAGCAAGTTTGTTTTGCAAGGAATAGTGAATGGCAACTGCTGAGTAGGGTTGGCCAATGTTGGCAAATGAAAATCCAAGTCTCCTCTAGCCATTGACTAGAGGTTAGGGCACAGGCTGCTGGTCCCCTTGGTCTTGGATAAGTCTTGACTGAATTCAGTTGCTAATAGCTCAGTCCATTTCACCTTGGTGCTTCCATTGAATACTCCAATCCAAAATTGGAGTCTTGTCCCTATTTTAGGCAATTCTAGGTTTGGCATGCTATTTTTTGTTCCATGGACTTTGGAGGCTTGGCTCAGTGATTGTCCCCTTTAGATTCAATCCTCAGATGTGTCCAAAGTGATGACAAGGCTGGGAATTGGCTGATTTTGGCAAATCGACCAAAAGTGCAAAAATCTGCCTTGCCTTGGCAGATTTCAGCAAGGCATCTTGCCACTACCATATCTCAAAGCTCAAATTGAATTTGGTGATGTTCTTGGCCATTTTGGAAAGCCCTTATATGATACAACAACTGTCTGATCATATTTGGTTTTGATACCTTTTTGATCCATGTGAAAAACCCCCCTACATTTGGAAAAAAGTAAGGCAGATTCTGACTTAGTGAAATTTTCACTAAGTGTTGGAACAAAGTGATTTTTCTTGATTTTGATCACTCCATAACTCAAAATCCATGAGGAATTTGGACATAGATTAGTATGAAGCTTTTGTAGAGGCAATGAGATCTACAAGTCAAGCTTTGGATTGGGAAGAATGGCTTTGTGGTTTAGGAGTTATGATCCTCCAAAGTTGGTACCTTTGTCACTTTATTTCATAACTTAGAAAATTTTCTAAGTTTTTATGGTTACCCCTTTTACAAGTTATCCCACTTTCTTTTATTTTTCTTGATGAATGATGAATCAAATCATACTTTAACATCATTTTAGGGTTAAAAATCCATTTTTGTGAAAAATCTCAAAAAGTCAAAGTTGACTTTTGTGCACAGTTGACTTTTCATCAAATGAATCCCAAACTGTGCAGTCCTTTAGGAAATCATGTCCTTGACCTAAATCAAACTTGATGGACATGTTCCATGGGTGTTATAGGGTGTATTGAATCATGTCCTAGGGTTTGGGAGCATGTCCTAGTCAAAAGTCAAAGCTACAACTGACTTTTCTCGCAAAACCCTAACTGTGGTTCAGATGAAATTGAAACTTGTTGCTCAAGCTTCTTGGATTAATACATTGTTCCAAATGGATCAATATGGTATATTAGAGACCCTAAAATCATGTCTTAAGGTCTTGGTTCATGATTTGTCCCAAAATTCAACTTAGGGGTGAATTAGGTCAAGAAACCCTAATTCCTGATTTTTGATGTATGCATCCCTTGAGGCCAAATTGACTTGATGATTGGGTCCATGAGGTTCCATGGAGTATATTAGGATATGTTTTGAATTATTGGCTCATGCCCAGATGAAAATTTCCATCTGGAGGCCCTGGTCGACCAAAACCCTAATTTGGTGACACTGGCGATCTTGAAGCTTGATCCACCTAGAAGGGAGCAACCTTGTGCTTAATCCTTGAAGTGGGAGTCCTCTTGATCCATTGTGGATGTTTGAGAGGTTAGACAAGTTAAAGATCATGTCATTCCTTGATTTATCCTTTGTCTAAGCACTCAGAGAGGGCTTGAAACCCTAATTTTGATTGTGGTGAATGCTCAACAATTCCTTGAGGAGAATGATGAGGCACAAAGGTACATCCATATTGTGATGATGATTTGCACAATGATGGGAAATCTTAGTGGTCAAAATTTGGGGTATGACATGAAGACTCAGCCCTGGTTATCAATCACATCAAAGAAGATTGGAACACATACCAATCAGGACCGATTCCTTATAAAGATTACGCGAGAAGGTTATTACCATTCTTCAACAGAATCGAGTTTCATCATATCCCTCGTGAAGAAAATCACATGGCTGATGCACTAGCCACTCTCTCTTCCATGATTGCTGTAAATCATTGAAATGTCGTACATAAGATTGACATAATGTGCCTTGAAAGGCCCTCCTATATGTTCACGATCGAAGCAGTCATCGATGACAAACCCTGGTATCATGATATCAAGTGCTTCCGTCAAAAACAAGAGTACCCGACTGGGGCATCAAGAAAACACAGGAAAACCACCAGAAGACTGGCTGGCAACTTTTTCCTGAGCGGTGATACACTCAATAAAAGAAACTTCGACATGGTTTTGCTCCGATGCGTGGATAGATAAGAGGAAAACATGTTAATGAAGGAAATTCACGAAGGATCCTTTGGCACTCATGCCAATGGACACACAATGGCGAGAAAAATTCTGAGAGCAGGGTATTATTGGTTGACAATGGAATCCGATTGCTACAAGTACATGAGGAAGTGTCACAAGTGTCAGATATACGCTGACAAAATCCATGTACCACCAACGCATCTCAAGGTTCTTTCTTCTCCATGGCCTTTTTCTATATGGGGAATCGACATGATTGGCATGATTGAACCCAAAGCTTCAAATGGACATCTGTTCATCCTGGTAGCCATTGACTACTTCACCAAGTGGGTCGAAGCAGCATCCTACGCCAATGTAGCCCGACAAGTGATGGTCCGATTTATCAAGAACAATCTCATCTGTCGTTATGGTGATCCAAGCCAGATCATTACTGATAATGGATCCAACTTGAACAATTAGATGATGAAAGAGTTGTGCGCTGAGTTCAAGATCGAACACCATAACTCGTCTCCCTACCGACCTAAGATGAATGCATCGCTAGAAGCGGCTAACAAGAAAATCAAAAAGATCATTCAAAAGATGGTTGTAACCTACAAATACTGGCACGAGATGCTACCCTTTGCTCTTCACGGTTATCGTACATCTATCCGCACTTCAACAGGGGCAACCCTTTTCTCTCTAGTATATGGCATGGAAGCAGTGCTTCCCATAGAAGTAGAGATCCCATCAATCCGGGTATTGATGGAAGCTAAGCTAACAGAGGCTGAATGGTGTCAAATTCGACACGATGAATTGAATCTGATCAAAGAAAAGCGAATAAGGGCTCTATGCCATGGTCAGTTGTATCAGCAAAGAATGAAGAAAGCGTTCGACAAAAAGGTCTGACCCCACGTCTTCAGGAAAGGAGACCTCGTGCTCAAGAAGATATAATCATTTCTCACTGATTCCCGGGGTAAATGGACTCCGAATTATGACGGCCCCTATGTGGTCAAGAAAGCGTTTTTAGGCGGCGCCTTGAGACTTGCTACCATGGATGAAGAGCAATTTAACTACCCCACAAATGTTGACGTAGTCAAGAAATACTTCGCCTAAATAAAAAAATAAAAAACGTCTCGGTGGATTGAAAACCCGAAAGGGCGGTCCAGGCAAAAATTAGAGACATAAGCAAAAAATCATCCCGATGGATTGGAAACCTCAAAAAATAATACAGGCAAAAGTTAGGGATTCATGGCAAGTAACTACGTCGGACAAGGTTAAATCCGCAGCGGTAACACCATTCGTCGAAAAACTTCAAATCAAGGACATCTTCGACAGAAGCTCAGGATGTCCATAATTCAAAGTTAGTAGAAGAATAGCGGCCGTTATGTTTCAATGTAGCCCATTTTCCCTTAAAATTACCATTTTCTAAACTTTATAAATGCTCTATGGAATCACGCACTTGGCTGATTTCCATTCTATCAATAAAATTTGAGCCCTAGTTACTTTTGTTTACAATTCTCATTTATTTTTGCTTTACAGAATGACAGTTTTAACATGATCAACGGTTCTTTAAACAAAAACAAAAAAAAATGAATTTACTTGTCAAAATTTTTCTTCTGCTTTTAAAATAAAGATGGCAATTCCTTTTGACTTTGAACGTCAACAAGAACATCGATGGTTTCTCCAAAAGTGATTAAACCTCGAAGTGCAGAACCAAAGTACTCCTTCTAAACCAGTACGCCTGAATGAAGGATCAACTGTTTCAGATGTAATGTCACATCTGATACCTTGGCAGAGTTCTTACCTCTTAAGACCAATTGATGGTTCTTTGACCCCCACAGGGTCTACCTGTCCTAAGCAAGGCAGGATTGCTATCTTGAACCAGTGATACTTTTTATCCCCCGCAGTGGCCGAGTATCCAGTCATGTTCATCCACTAGTCTGTATGTCGCATCTATTTTGTCAGCATAAACATACATACAACATGCATAATTAATTTATATTCATATTCATATTGCATTAATATCACTCTGGTCAGTCTCATCCTCAAGTGATAAAGTCATCTTGCCAGTAAGGTTGTCAGTTCTTTCCTCGTCAGGAAATGTATCGTCTTAGCAATTTCTCTCCAGTTTATTTTTGGATCAGAGCCTGTCCTCGACCACTTTGATAACTTAAACCTCTGAAAGGCAAAAAGACATTCGACAGATTTCACTCTTCACCATTGAAGATGATATTTTCGCTTTCCCGGATTAAAGAAAATCCCCAGAGAAAGCCTCTCTGCTAAAAGACTCTCGGTAATACGGCAGTTTCTCTCCGAAAGGTTTACTGTCAACAAGGTCATCAGTACCTCAAATTTGGATCACATCACATGGCATTTCTCCGAGTAGATCTTGAAGAAAAGTATGATGTAGTATCCATAAGAAAAAAGCAGTCTCTCAAGAGACTCGTTTTCCCCAGTAGAGTCAACAAATGGCATCTCCATTAGAGAAGTTTGCACACCTCTACAGCTCAGACTAATGGGTTTCCCCAGCAAGTCTGACCTTAATTTTTTTCCATCAAATGGCGTCTCCCAAGTAAAACTCGACGAGAAGTTTGATGAAGACCGCTACACATAGTGACCCTTGTCAAGGAAGAAACACGGTAAGAAAAAACTAAGACCAGGTCTGTCGCTGAAGACCAGGATCGAGGGGAAGTTTATTTCAAAAGAAACTAAGACAAGTTCCGTGGCTGAAGACCAGGATCGAGGGGAAGTTTATTTCCAGAAGAAACTAAGACCAGTTTCGTGGCTGAAAACCAGGATCGAGCGAAAGTTTTACCCTTTTCTGAGTATTATTGCTTAGCAAAAGAAGATGGATGAGCAAACCGCTAACATTCATAACCACAGTCAAAATTTCGGGTATTCCGATATTTAATCTTCTTGCACCCTGAATGTCAGAATATCTTCGCCATTCACACCTTCGGGTCCAAGAAGATTAAATAGGGGCATCTGTTGTAACACCCCAATTTATTTAGTTATTTTTCATAATTAAATTATATGATGTTGTGCATATGTGTGTGTTTGTATGTGGTTGGTTGAGGCTGGGTTGCCCTTAGTATAGGGTAGTGACCTTTGAATCATATAGATTAAGGGTTAGAAGGAGTGGCGTGGTCAGTAATTAATTAATTAATATTGGGAATATTAATTAATAATATTAACGTGAATTATTAAGAAATATCGTTATTATTATTTAATTAGTAAGATAATAATAATAATATTGAGGTAATATTAATAATATAATGGAAAAACAAGAAATAGGGAGGGCAAAGTGGACCTTTCGTGGTGCTTAGTGAGGATAAAGAAGGAAAAGCATAATTGGGGTCCAAGGGTCATTGTTGGAATAAGGGGGAAATTGGAAAGAGAGAAGCAGAGTGTTGATCTATTGATTTCGGAAGAGAAGAGAAAAGGCAACGGGAGCAGAGCTACAGCTTAGAGAGACCTCTGAAGAATCTTCATCTCAGGTAAGGGTGGGGTTCTTCAATCACTTAAGGGATATATGATGTTTTTATGAGGGTAGATAAATTGTTAGGTTTGTATCCAGGTGATTGTTGATTGTTTGGTGTTTTAAATGATAAGTTGGAGTCGCGTGTCGATAATAGTAATAATGCTCGTATTGTGTAAATTACTTGTTGTGATTGTGGTTTTTTGGTGTTATAATGTGTTACAATGTATGTATGATATGGTGTACAGGTTTAGAGGTTTAATTCTGATGTATATGTTATTTGGGGATGTTGTGTAGGAGTGAAAAAGGGATTTTTCGAAACAGAACGGTAGAGAATTGATTCTGCAGGTCGAGTAACCAGTTATCGTGTGGGACGTAACCGGTTACATAGTGCAAATTTGGGGTTTTTGGGCATTTTTCAACTGTGTAACCGATTACGGCATATGTGCTAACCGGTTACCACTGAACGTGACCGTTTTTATTAATTTTCGAAAATTCATAACTTTTGATCCGTAAGTCCGTTTGGGCCGCCGTTCGAATCGTTGGAAAGCTAGTTTTATGTACTTTTTGTTAAAATTATTTTCAATGACATAATTCCAACTATTCAACATGTGTTGTATATTTGTGTTTTGTATAGGAATATGTTGAACCGTGAAATGTGGGAATTAGTTGTGCGATGCGTGTTGTTGTGGTGGATTGCAATGTTTGCATGTTTGAACATGTGTATACTATATATTGGGCAGTTGTGAGGTAATTTATTGGTTGTATTCTAGTTATATGCATTACGTCGTTGTTGTATGTTGTTGTTGAGTGCAATAGTTGTTGCTTATGCTGTAGTATAATGTTGTTGTTAAGTTGTTGTGGCATAACTTGTAAATGCAATAGTTGTTGCATATGATGTAGTATGATGTTGTTGTTGAGTGCAATAGTTATTTCTTATGATGTAGTATGATGTTGTTGTTAAGTTGTTGTGGCATAACTTGTAAATGCAATAGTTGTTGCTTATGATGTGGTATGATGATGTTGTTAAGTTGTTATGGCATGTTGTGTTGTGGCCTACAGTGGCGTGATACATTGATTTCATGAGAGTCATTGTATGTTGTAATTGATATGAATTCATGTTGCATGAGTTGTGAGATAATACGTGTGCCCATGTGGGGTGTGAGCGTTTTATCCGGATTCTTTAAAATAGAATCGAGTCGATGTTGTTATTGTTGTTGAGGTAATCGTGTGCCCATGTGGGGTGTGAGCGATTACGGGTGATCGTGTGCCCATGTGGGGTGTGAGCGATCACGAATGTCGTGTGCCCATGTGGGGTGTGAGCGACTATTATGAAGTCCCGACGGGGATTGTGACCATGAAACAGGGGTCGAATTGGTACCACATGCATTGAGTCAAGTTGGTGTCTCATTGCATTATATAAGAGTTGTGTTGCATTATGAAATGTGTGATTATCTGTTTGTGTTGAAATTAATGAAAGTTGTGTTGAAGGGTGAATTACTTGATGATTTTATGCTTTCATATTTATATCATCTTCTTCTTTTGTTGACTTGAGAATCTCACCCCTTCTGTTTGAATGTTACCTCCACGTGGGTAACGTGCAGATAATCAGGAGTAGTTTGGAAGTCATGGTCGGTGAAGACAAAGTGCTTCACTTTAGTGGCGTCTGGTCTAATATGTAACATTGGGAGTCGGGAACGTTTTTATGCATGTTTTATTTTGGTTAAAGAATTTTGGTTGCCTTTACAGTTACAAAACTAATTTTTGGTAAATTGAAATTGTTATGCCTTATTATTCGAATGATTCATTTCTGCTTCGTAATAAAGAGTATTTTTGGATTAAAGTATACTTTAAGTTATGTTACATATCTATTTATGAGCAAGTTTTTGTTGAAAGTAATGCCCTTTATTTCTGAGTTGTATTATTTTACTCTGATTGTTCGATGAATTTATGCGGGGGAATTTAGGGTGTTACAAAGTGGTATCAGAGCAGGTCGGTCCGTCCGGCCAAGTTGTCGAGTCTTTGTCGTGTGACAGTTGAATATTGTTGATGTTATTCGTTCCTTAGTATGTGATATATGTGTGAACCATTATCAGTGCTTTCTTATTTTTCTAATCCCTTGTCTGTAGGATGAGAGTGAGACAAGTGGGGGAGAAGCTCGCGTTTCTCCGAGATGCTTCGGGTGTGGAGCGTTGGCTTCCTTGTGAGGGAGAAGGCGATGTTTGGTTAGAGGTTGGTCAGCGATGTATGGAGTATCGTGACGTGTTTCCTAAGGATGGGCACAGTTTCTCTTCAGTTGGAGCAAGATGATGTTATTCTTGAGACAGATAAGTAGGAGCTAAACCTTGTGTTTACCAATAGTTGAATGAGTAGGGTAGTGTGCTGCTGATATCAAGAACGTAGAGATTGTGAGAGCTGTGTTGTTTCCGAAACTGAAGGAAATACATAAATAGGGCTTGTGTCAACTAAGGATTGTGCCTTAGGTAGCTTGTGCACAAGATGCAAGGAACACTAGTATAGTTGGTAAAGATGGTTTATGCCCCATCATGATGGTCGGCTGTCTATTGACAAATTGAGGAACTGATCACCCTTAATCTCGTGTTGATAGTAGACGGGTCGACTTAGATAGTGTGTCCAGTTAATTGTTCAGAGTAAAGCAAAGCGCTTACTGATGGTTTTGATGAGCCGATGCAGATTCTTAAATATCTGAAGATGAGGCAGATTTGAGGTTTTATATGTCGGTAAGTTGGGATGTCTCTGAGAGGAACTGATCTGGTATTGTTGATGGTTGCTTCTTAGAGGGTAAAGAGTGAACTTAATCTTAACGAAAGTGAAGAGTTAAGGTTGTACCCGCTAAGTAAGTAGAAGAACTCTCGAGAAATGATGCTCAGATGTTTGCCATATTTGCGAGGATGGTGTTCTGGAGTTTAGCAGTAAAGTCACAATGACGAACTACGAGTTGTGCGTGAGTTCCAGATGTGTTTTTGGATGACATATCGGATGTACTGTTGAAGATAGAGGTGGAATTCTCTGTTGATCGTGTCCCTGGTACCATATTCTATGGCATCATACATGATCTCGGTGTTAGAATTAGTAGAACTGAAAGAGCAGTTAAAAGATTTACTAGGGAGAAGATTTGTGAGACTAAGGGTACCGCCTTGGAGAGCTTCAGTATGGTTAGTAGAGAATGGATGATACCATGAGGTCGCGTGTTGATCAGTGAGTAGTATGGAGACTCACAGTTGTGTTTGGGATGGTTTGAGTTTTGAATTGTGATGAATCACGAATGATTTGAGGTTCCTTGATGGTATTACTTTTGTTATGGGTTGAGATTTTGTGTTAACAGAAACATTGAGTGGGTCGAAACCCCATAAGAAGAATGGATGTGGAACGTGGTAACCAGAACCAGAGGTTGTTAAGCTATTTTGGATAAATTGCTTTGAACTCAGGATGAATTTCGAAGGTTGCGTATGTTATACTTGTAGTAGTATTACTCTTGCATCTCTATCATTGGAGGGTGTTGAACCTATGCTAAACAGTTGTTGTGGATAGGGAGGTTATTCTATTGATGGACATAAATGAGATTTGTGTACTAATTAATGGGTAGGCACTCCAGTGGATAAGTGTGTTTTTATGCATATGGATAACTCTCCAAAGTGCTTAAGGATAAGTGTCCACTTTCAAGAATATATGACTTGGAATCTTTGAAACACGGTTTGGAGTATTACAGTATAGGAGGGTGTTGTTCGGTGCTTGTAATGCGTTGGTATGTGTGGGAATTACGAATCATATCTTCCGTACTTAATCGTATAAGTTCGAAATAGTGTTCATTGGGGTATTCTGATCTGTTATAAAATCAGAAGAAGGACGTGTAGGATACCTGAGAATTGAGTTACAAGTATTGAAGGAAGATGAAGTTTATGCTAAGTTATCAAAGCGTGATTTTTGGGTTGATAAGGATGAGTTCTTGGTTATATTATTGCAGATAAGAGTGTTGTCGTGGATCTATCCAAAGTAGATGCAGTTCTACAGTGGGAAAGCTCCGAAGTTGGTTAAGGATATTAGAGGATTCTTTTGACTCAATGGGCGATTACCGCAGGTTATGGAAGACTCTTCCAAGTTAGCATTTTATCTCAGTTGACTTGCGAAAGGTAAGTTATTTTGTGTGGGGATGTTCGTTGTGAGGAAAGTTTTAGAGAGTTGAAGTAAAAGCTGACTACAACTCCAGTTTTGATTCTGCATGAGCCTAATAAACCGTTTTTGGAGTATTGGGATGTGTTTGTAATGAGTTAGACAATGTACTAATGTAAGATGGTGAAGTCATAACTTATGCCTTACGACAAATGAGGATTCATGAGAGGATCTATCCTATTCAAGAGTTGGAATTGGTTGCGGTTGTAATTGTGTTGAAGATCCGGAGGTATTATTTTTATGGATATGTATTCGAAGTGTTTAGTAACCACAAGAGTATAGCACACCTGTTTAGTCAGAAGGAATGGAGTATGAGACGACAAGGATGGTTGGAATTCTTGATGAGTTAAGTCGAAAGTTTTTTCATATGTCTGCTTTGATGGTTAGAGGATTAGAATTGAGTAGCAGTCCAAAGACTTATATCTGGTGTGTGAGCTGACACAGTAGAGTGAGAGGTTAGGTATATAAAATGTGAATGATGACTTCCTGGTGAAAATTAGAGAGAGTCAGAAGTTGGACGTAAAGTTGGTGGTTTTAATAGTTGCGAGTAATCAGAGTGCGCAGCCGAAGTGTGATGTAGCGCGGTTCGAATATGCGTGCATGAACGCTAAGAGTTCAAAGGTTGAACGTTAGGACCTGCGGGAATGGAAGTGATGTGGTGAAAGGTTTAAATATTAATCATGTACTACTAGTTACCTGTTCGATTGGTGAAATCGTAGAATTGTTGTCTTGAGGATTGTGTGACTACGAGGTTGGTGTTCCGGTTATGTTGAAGTGGTTAGGACGACGTTGTGTCGTGGGACTTTATATTCTTATGGTTGTCGTGCCTCGTTTCCTATGGTGATGGTAACGATTGTGTTGTGTTCTGGTTTAAAAGTGAACATGTGTGTGTGTAACTCGGTTATTCGTTGCGTCTTGAGTTGGTTGTCGAGTGCATTGTGTGGTCATTGCATCTTGTTGTTGTTATTGATGAGGTAGTTGTGGGTTCGTGTTATTCGTGGTGTTGTTTCAACATGTGGGGGTAGAGCGCGGGATGCGAGGGCCTTATCCGGAGTTGCTCGCATGAGGTAAATTTTTGAGGACAAAAATATTCTAAGTGGGGGAGAGTTGTAACACCCCGATTTATTTAATTATTTTTCGTAATTAAATTATATGATGTTGTGCATATGTGCGTGTTTGTATGTGGTTGGTTGAGGCTGGGTTGCCCTTAGTATAGGGTAGTGACCTTTGAATCATATAGATTAAGGGTCAGAATGAGTGGTGTGGTTAGTAATTAATTAATTAATATTGGGAATATTGATTAATAATATTAACGTGAATTATTAAGAAATATCGTTATTATTATTTAATTAGTAAGATAATAATAATAATAATAATAATAATAATATTGAGGTAATATTAATAATATAATGGAAAAACAAGAAATAGGGAGGGCAAAGTGGTCCTTTCGTGGTGGTTAGTGAGGATAAAGAAGGAAAAGCATAATTGGGGTCCAAGGGTCATAGTTGGAATAAGGGGGAAATTGGAAAGAGAGAAGCAGAGTGTTGATCGATCGATTTCGGAAGAGGAGAGAAAAGGGAACGGGAGCAGAGCTACGGCTTAGAGAGACCTCTGAAGAATCTTCATCTCAGGTAAGGGTGGGGTTCTTCAATCACTTAAGGGATATATGATGTTTGTATGAGGGTAGATAATTTGTTAGGTTTTTATCCAGGTGATTGTTGATTGTTTGGTGTTTTTGATGAGAAGTTGGAGTCGCGTGTCGGTAATAGTAATAATGCTCGTATTGTGTAAATTACTTGTTGTGATTGTGGTTTTTTGGTGTTATAATGTGTTACAATGTATGTATGATATGGTGTACAGGTTTAGAGGTTCAATTCTGATGTATATGTTATTTGGGGATGTTGTGTAGGAGTGAAAAAGGGATTTTTCGAAACAGAACGGTAGAGAATTGATTCTGCAGGTCGAGTAATCGGTTACCGTGTGGGACGTAACCGGTTACATAGTGCAAGTTTGGGGTTTTTGGGTATTTTTCAACTGTGTAACCGATTACGGCATATGTGCTAACCGGTTACCACTGAACGTGACCGTTTTTATAAATTTTCGAAAATTCATAACTTTTGATCCGTAAGTCCGTTTGGGCCGCCGTTCGAATCGTTGGAAAGCTAGTTTTATGTACTTTCTGTTAAAATTATTTTAAATGACATAATTCCAACTATTCAACATGTGTTGTATATTTGTGTTTTGTATAGGAATATGTTGAACCGTGAAATGTGGTAATTAGTTGTGCGATGCGAGTTGTTGTGGTGGATTGCAATGTTTGCATGTTTGAACATGTGTATACTATATATTGGGCAGTTGTGAGGTAATTTATTGGTTGTATTCTAGTTATATGCATTACGTCGTTGTTGTATGTTGTTGTTGAGTGCAATAGTTGTTGCTTATGCTGTAGTATAATGTTGTTGTTAAGTTGTTGTGGCATAACTTGTAAATGCAATAGTTGTTGCATATGATGTAGTATGATGTTGTTGTTGAGTGCAATAGTTATTTCTTATGATGTAGTATGATGTTGTTGTTAAGTTGTTGTGGCATAACTTGTAAATGCAATAGTTGTTGCTTATGATGTGGTATGATGATGTTGTTAAGTTGTTATGGCATGTTGTGTTGTGGCCTACAGTGGCGCGATACATTGATTTCATGAGAGTCATTGTATGTTGTTATTGATATGAACTCATGTTGCATGAGTTGTGAGATAATACGTGTGCCCATGTGGGGTGTGAGCGTTTTATCCGGATTCTTTAAAATAGAATCGAGTCGATGTTGTTATTGTTGTTGAGGTAATCGTGTGCCCATGTGGGGTGTGAGCGATTACGGGTGATCGTGTGCCCATGTAGGGTGTGAGCGATCACGAATGTCGTGTGCCCATGTGGGGTGTGAGCGACTATTATGAAGTCCCGACGGGGATTGTGACCATGAAACAGGGGTCGAATTGGTACCACGTGCATTGAGTCAAGTTGGTGTCTCATTGCATTATATAAGAGTTGTGTTGCATTATGAAATGTGTGATTATCTGTTTGTGTTGAAGTTAATGAAAGTTGTGTTGAAGGGTGAATTACTTGATGATTTTATGCTTTCATATTTATATCATCTTCTTCTTTTGTTGACTTGAGAATCTCACCCCTTCTGTTTGAATGTTACCTCCTCGTGGGTAACGTGCAGATAATCAGGAGTAGTTTGGAAGTCAGTGTCGGTGAAGACAAGGTGCTTCACTTTAGTGGCGTCTGCTCTAATATGCAACATTGGGAGTCGGGAACGTTTTTATGCATGTTTTATTTTGGTTAAAGAATTTTGGTTGCCTTTACAGTTACAAAACTAATTTTTGGTAAATTGAAACCGTTATGCCTTATTATTCGAATGATTCATTTCTGCTTCATAATAAAGAGTATTTTAGGATTAAAGTATGCTTTAAGTTATGTTACATATCTATTTATGAGCAAGTTTTTGTTGAAAGTAATGCCCTTTATTTCTGAGTTGTATTATTTTACTCTGATTGTTCGATGAATTTATGCGGGGGAATTTAGGGTGTTACAAAGTGGTATCAGAGCAGGTCGGTCCGTCCGGCCAAGTTGTCGAGTCTTTGTCGTGTGACAGTTGAATATTGTTGATGTTGTTCGTTCCTTAGTACGTGATATGTGTGTGAACCATTATCAGTGCTTTCTTGTTTTTCTAATCCCTTGTCTGTAGGATGAGAGTGAGATAAGTGGGGGAGAAGCTCGCGTTTCTCCGAGATGCTTCGGGTGTGGAGCGTTGGCTTCCTTGTGAGGGAGAAGGCGATGTTTGGCTAGAGGTTGGTCAGCGATGTATGGAGTATCGTGACGTGTTTCCTAAGGATGGGCACAGTTTCTCTTTAGTTGGAGCAAGATGATGTTATTCTTGAGACAGATAAGTAGGAGCTAAACCTTGTGTTTACCAATAGTTGAATGAGTAGGGTAGTGTGCTGCTGATATCAAGAACGTAGAGATTGTGAGAGCTGTGTTGTTTCCGAAACTGAAGGAAATACAGAAAGAGGGCTTGTGTCAACTAAGGATTGTGCCTTAGGTAGCTTGTGCACAAGATGCAAGGAACACTAGTATAGTTGGTAAAGATGGTTTATGCCCCATCATAATGGTCGGCTGTCTATTGACAAATTAAGGAACTGATCACCCTTAATCTCGTGTTGATAGTAGACGGGTCGACTTAGATAGTGTGTCCAGTGAATTGTTCAGAGTAAAGCAAAGCGCTTACTAATGGTTTTGATGAGCCGATGCAGATTCTTAAATATCTGAAGATGAGGCAGATTTGAGGTTTTATATGTCGGTAAGTTGGGATGTCTCTGAGAGGAACTGATCTGGTATTGTTGATGGTTGCTTCTTAGAGGGTAAAGAGTGAACTTAATCTTAACGAAAGTGAAGAGTTAAGGTTGTACCCGCTAAGTAAGTAGAAGAACTCTCGAGAAATGATGCTCAGATGTTTGCCATATTTGCGAGGATGGTGTTCTGGAGTTTAGCAGTAAAGTCACAATGACGAACTGCGAGTTGTGCGTGAGTTCCAGACGTGTTTTTGGATGACATATCGGATGTACTGTTGAAGATAGAGGTGGAATTCTCTGTTGATCGTGTCCCTGGTACCATATTCTATGGCATCATACATGATCTCGGTGTTAGAATTAGTAGAACTGAAAGAGCAGTTAAAAGATTTACTAGGGAGAAGATTTGTGAGACTAAGGGTACCGCCTTGGAGAGCTTCAGTATGGTTAGTAGAGAATGGATGATACCATGAGGCCGCGTGTTGATCAGTGAGTAGTATGGAGACTCACAGTTATGTTTGGGATGGTTTGACTTTTGAATTGTGATGAATCACGAATGATTTGAGGTTCCTTGATGGTATTACTTTTGTTATGGGTTGAGATTTTGTGTCAACAGAAACATTGAGTGGGTCGAAACCCCATAAGAAGAATGGATGTGGAACGTGGTAACCAGAACCAGAGGTTGTTAAGCTATTTTGGATAAATTGCTTTGAACTCAGGATGAATTTCAAAGGTTGCGTATGTTATACTTGTAGTAGTATTACTCTTGCATCTCTATCATTGGAGAGTGTTGAACCTATGCTAAACAGTTGTTGTGGATAGGGAGGTTATTCTATTGATGGACATAAATGAGATTTGTGTACTAATTAATGGGTAGGCACTCCAGTGGATAAGTGTGTTTTTATGCATATGGATAACTCTCCAAAGTGCTTAAGGATAAGTGTCCACTTTCAATAATATATGACTTGGAATCTTTGAAACACGGTTTGGAGTATTACAGTATAGGAGGGTGTTGTTTGGTGCTTGTAATGCGTTGGTATGTGTGGGAATTACGAATCATAGCTTCCGTACTTAATCGTATAAGTTCGAAATAGTGTTCGTTGGGGTATTCTGATTTGTTATAAAATCAGAAGAAGGACGTGTAGGATACCTGAGAATTGAGTTACAAGTATTGAAGGAAGATGAAGTTTATGCTAAGTTATCAAAGCGTGATTTTTGGGTTGATAAGGATGAGTTCTTGGTTATATTATTGCAGATAAGAGTGTTGTCGTGGATCTATCCAAAGTAGATTCAGTTCTACAGTGGGAAAGCTCCGAAGTTGGTTAAGGATATTAGAGGATTCTTTTGACTCAATGGGCGATTACCGCAGGTTATGGAAGACTCTTCCAAGTTAGCATTTTATCTCAGTTGACTTGCGAAGGGTAATTTATTTTGTGTGGGGATGTTCGTTGTGAGGAAAGTTTTAGAGAGTTGAAGTAAAAGCTGACTACAACTCCAGTTTTGATTCTGCATGAGCCTAATAAACCGTTTTTGGAGTATTGGGATGTGTTTGTAATGAGTTAGACAATGTACTAATGTAAGATGGTGAAGTCATAGCTTATGCCTTACGACAAATGAGGATTCATGAGAGGATCTATCCTATTCAAGAGTTGGAATTGGTTGCGGTTGTAATTGTGTTGAAGATCCGGAGGTATTATTTTTATGGATATGTATTCGAAGTGTTTAGTAACCACAAGAGTATAGCACACCTGTTTAGTCAGAAGGAATGGAGTATGAGACGACAAGGATGGTTGGAATTCTTGATGAGTTAAGTCGAAAGTTTTTTCATATGTCTGCTTTGATGGTTAGAGGATTAGAATTGAGTAGCAGTCCAAAGACTTATATCTGGTGTGTGAGCTGACACAGTAGAGTGAGAGGTTAGGTATATAAAATGTGAATGATGACTTCCTGGTGAAAATTAGAGAGAGTCAGAAGTTGGACGTAAAGTTGGTGGTTTTAATAGTTGCGAGTAATCAGAGTGCGCAGCCGAAGTGTGATGTAGCGCGGTTCGAATATGCGTGCATGAACGCTAAGAGTTCAAAGGTTGAACGTTAGGACCTGCGGGAATGGAAGTGATGTGGTGAAAGGTTTAAATATTAATCATGTACTACTAGTTACCTGTTCGATTGGTGAAATCGTAGAATTGTTGTCTTGAGGATTGTGTGACTACAAGGTTGGTGTTCCGGTTATGTTGAAGTGGTTAGGACGACGTTGTGTCATGGGACTTTATATTCTTATGGTTGTCGTGCCTCGTTTCCTATGGTGATGGTAACGATTGTGTTGTGTTCTGGTTTAAAAGTGAACATGTGTGTGTGTAACTCGGTTATTCATTGCGTCTTGAGTTGGTTGTCGAGTGCATTGTGTGGACATTGCATCTTGTTGTTGTTATTGATGAGGTAGTTGTGGGTTCGTGTTATTCGTGGTGTTGTTTCTACATGTGGGGGTAGAGCGCGGGATGCGAGGGCCTTATCCGGAGTTGCTCGCATGAGGTAAATTTTCGAGGACGAAAATATTCTAAGTGGGGGAGAGTTGTAACACCCCGATTTATTTAATTATTTTTCGTAATTAAATTATATGATGTTGTGCATATGTGCGTGTTTGTATGTGGTTGGTTGAGGCTGGGTTGCCCTTAGTATAGGGTAGTGACCTTTGAATCATATAGATTAAGGGTCAGAATGAGTGGTGTGGTTAGTAATTAATTAATTAATATTGGGAATATTGATTAATAATATTAACGTGAATTATTAAGAAATATCGTTATTATTATTTAATTAGTAAGATAATAATAATAATAATAATAATAATAATAATAATAATATTGAGGTAATATTAATAATATAATGGAAAAACAAGAAATAGGGAGCGCAAAGTGGTCCTTTCGTGGTGGTTAGTGAGGATAAAGAAGGAAAAGCATAATTGGGGTCCAAGGGTCATAGTTGGAATAAGGGGGAAATTGGAAAGAGAGAAGCAGAGTGTTGATCGATCGATTTCGGAAGAGGAGAGAAAAGGGAACGGGAGCAGAGCTACGTGTCGCTCCCGGGATTTTCATCCTAGTACAAACGCGAAAGTGGCACCGAACAGAGTCGCCAGCAATGTGTATTTATCCCAAGAGAGGGAAAGGAAACACCGCGTAAACCTGAGAGAAAGGAAAAGCATGGTCTTGCGACCAAGAGAAATGGGTTCGGGAGTCGGTTACGCGAGAGGAAGGTATTAGCACCCCCTCGCGTCCATCGTACCCGATGGGATCCACGCTTGCTTGTCTCGATCAAAGGGTGATAGAAAAGAATACTGGAAAAGGAACGAAAAGAGAACTGGAAAAGGAACGAGAAACAAATGTAGGGAAAATAAAAGAAGTGCTCGCATGGGCCCTACCCCACTGCCTACGTATCTCATCGGGAACATGAGAATCAGCGACGTAGTTCCCCTCACTAGGGATGGATTGTTTTTTAGAGAACGGCTTACGTTCTAGCTCAGGTGTTGCAGGCTCGCTGGTCCGAGTGCGTTACCATCTTGCAAGAGAACGAGTAGAAGCGCGTTCGTACGCTAAGAGTGAATGAGGTGAGAAAAGAATTCCCGAAGGAAAGACGTTATTGTTTGTTTTTGTCTTTTAGAAAGAAGTGTTTTGTTATTTGTTTGCATATGATAGTGTATCCAAATCTTAGTCATCGGAATGTGTACATTCTCACATTCCAAGATGGAATGGGTAAGAAAGCACACTAAGAGTGAAGAAGACCTCCACACTTAGCTCCAATTGTCAAGGTTCAAACACACTAGCATACTTGTGTTTATTAAGTGTTTTTGTTGATTAAGAAATGAAGAAGTGTTTTTTATTATTTGCACCTTCAACAAGTATTGCATTTAAGTCCCTCATACAAGATCAAATGTTTAACACATTGACCCAAGATGGGCTATATGCTATACATTCTAATATTATAAGAGAAGACCCCTTATAACCTTTTCTTTATATGAAAGGCCTAAATGCAATAAATGCCCACCTTTATTATATATTTTGAATTTTCTTTGAGATGAGAAAAGAGACTCAAGAGAAGATAAAGGTAAAAATTTATATGGACTAAGACTCCATCCTAATTGATTAGTTAAGGGAGTGATCCTAAGGTTTGTGAGGTTTCAACCTAAAGTCTAAAGAAAGAATGAATTAAACAATTCACTTCTAAAGTAGAAGATGAATTGTAATTCACAAAGGGAAAGTGATGAGTTATTAAAAGAAAGCACATAAGTGCTTAACACAACATAAAATGGAATTGTAAAAGAGAAAGGATAGAAGTTGAATGTGGATTCCTTATCCACACTCAATTGAAACTTACCAAAGCCCCTACATGGTTAGTAAACATGTATAAGAAGTATAAGAAGTAAAAGAACATGTAATGCATCATAAAACTCAAAAGAATTAGATGAGAAAACAAATCCTAGAACCACAACCAGAATGGGCATCATATGAACAACAAATGAATATCATCATACAAGTGCAAGTGAATAGGCAACAAACATCATCCATTAGCATTTAAACATATTACAAGAAGAAAGGGTAGATGAAAGATGGAAAGAAATGAAAAGGACATGCATAAATGGAACATATACATCAACAACCAGAATTGAAACTAAATAAAAAAGGTTTATGAACATCTCAAAAGTATCCATGAATCAACCATCAAGACATTCAAGAAGTAATATAAGAAGAAGTGAGATGAAAACTCAAAAAGAAGGTGCAAACAATACATGTTAGGATGCACAAAGTTCAAGTTGAAATGAACATGTGAAGATGACCTATAATGTGCAACAATGACCTATAATATCACTTGAATGACTCATACAACTATGCAAATGCTCATACAAATATGCACAAAAGAGTTCATGCAAACATGCACTAAAGTTATGATGACATGACATGTATTATGCTTCAAATGTAATGCATCAAACAAAAACCAAATGGATTCATGAAAATTATGCCAGCATATTATTGGAATGCCTAGGTCAGAAATGCATCATACATCAAGATAGCATGTAAAAATTCAGAGCAAAATGACTTCAAACAAAACAATTAGGTCAAATTGAAACATCATGCAAAGTGGTGCAAATATAGGCATCAAAACATGTCATAAATTGACTTAAAAAATCAAACAAAAATCATCTAGCATGCTTCAATGTATTGGTGAATCAATGCAAAAAGAACCATGTCAAAACAGTTTGTAATGAGCAAGAACAAAATTAAACAAATTCATGTATCATGCTTAGAATGCATCTAAATGGAAATTCAAAGAAAATTATGGACCAGGGGTAAAAAGGTCATAAAATCAAGAAATAAAATCATGGAAAATTTCCTAAATGTTTTAAGAATACACATGAATTTTTGTGGAATTTAATAATGCAATTTGGTATTTTTAAAAATTAAAAATCAAACGTGTAGAAAGAAATAAAAATGAAAAATAAATGCAAAATGCAGGGGGTATGAACATAGCAATTGGGCAGTGCATATTCATTGGGCTTGGAAACAGGGGGGTGTGATTATCAATCTGCATAGGTCCAATAAGTGCGCATAACACACTAGTTATCATGGAACTCAGTCAACAACAGTCAAATGCAATAACAACCATTGGATGCAGTCAAAGTCAAGTCACAGTCAAAGTAGTTGCAATCAACGCACATGCATGAATATCCACCCTAACTACCATACGCTGCCCCACACAAAGCTTAAGTGGGATCAAAGATGAGGCACATGACCGGCACGTGAATTTTAATGTGTTGGCACATTGTAGACCACACGATCAGAAAACATAAACGGACCAGATTAAAACACGAGAAAACCCTAGCTATTGAAGTCACCGGCCGGAGGTGACCTCCGGTCACCTTCTCCGGCTACACCACCACCGTCTGCAACTTTCAAACTTCACCAAAATGCACAAAATGTATATCAAAATGATGCTGAGCTCACGTACATCATGAATATGCTCATGAAATCCACAAAACACACACACATAGCAAGAACAGAAGAGATCACATTAAGCCCTAGGTTTTGCAACTAAGCCTCTAGAAGGCCTATCATCTATCCAGGACGCACACGACCTCTATTAGGCCATAAACACCACAAAAACAAGCTGAAACAATGCACTAGAGTTGGAGTGATTGAAACCTGAAATTTGTAGATCCTTGAGGCAAAAGAAAACCAGAGATCCACTCTTGATATGGAGCTTGATTCGTGCAAAATAAATGCAGTTGCCTTGAGATATTGAAAACAGGGAGAAAATCAAAATATTGATGGAGCTGCACTTGAGGAATTCATGTGGATTTTGGTGGTTCTTGCTTCAATCCCATGCCATTGATGATGATGAAGATGAAGTATGAATGGAAGAAGGTGAACTCGTGTGAAATCAGAGGGGAAGTAGAGAGAATGTGAGAGAGAGTTTGAAGTGGAAAAATGAGAAATGAAGCTGAGACTGAAATTAGAGGTGAGATTTCTATTTATAATGTGAGTTAACCATGGTTTAGTGAGTCAGTTAAGTGAGTCAATGCTTGGTTAACTGAGTGCACCCTAACTAACTGAGTTAAGTTAGTTAGGGGCGAGTGAGGTTGGCTATGATGTGGTGATGGTGATTCATGGTGTGCTATGGTGGAAGTGAGGGTAAAACAACAAAGCTGTTGTGGCAGAAACTTGCTTCATAAGTTTGCCCTTTCCATTTTTATGCATGGCACGCGCTGGTGTATGATATTTGTATCAAGTATGCTTGGTTTAATGTGGAAAGCAGATGTTATGAAGTGTTTGTGGTGTGTGTGAACCAAAATCGTGCACCAAGCTGTCAAAGCATCAGTGCCAACATAGGGCTGTTTGCAGGTGAAATACTTTCTAACCATTGAACAATTTGAGGAGATTTTGGAGTCTTTGGAAAGAGGACACATTGGAGCACAATGTTGATGTGAAAATTGAAGTGAAATGAGGTTTGGAACAGGTTGAAAAATGACTTAGAACAATAAGGTTTGGAAACTGGTTATGGGCGAGGAAATGAGGTTGGTTGGCAAGGCAACATGGCACTTAGGTTTTCAGCATGATCATAGTAAATTGGACCCATCATAACTTCTCAACCTTTGATCAAATGAAAAAATCATAAACACCACTTTTGAAGATCTCACATAGAGGAACAACTTTCATGTTGAAAGATTTTTCATTTGAGGCCTCTAACCATGAGTAATTGATCAATACATTTGGCCCATCATGTGTTTGTGAAAATGACTGCGCGCGTGCCTTGAAAATCTTGGTCATGACCTAGTTTTGAACCTACTTTGCTCAAACTTTGATCAATCATATCTCACTCAATTTTTATCCAATGGAGATGTTCCACACATGGATTTGAAGCTTAAAGCAAGGCCTTTCATTGAGGCAGAGTGGAATTTTCATTTGGTGCTCCAAATTTAAATGGCCTTGGTTCAAACTCTGATGCAAAATGGCCAAAACTTGCTATTTTTAGCAACCCTACTTCATCCAAAAATGGCAACTTTTTACATCTTGATTTTTTCATGATTCCTTTGGAGTTTCTTGATCAAATTTTGTACATTGGACATATGTAACATGAATTTCATGAATTTGGCCTCAAAAAGTCAAGAGTTGACTTTTTCCTCTGATTATTTGACTTTGCCCCAATTTCTCTGATTCTTGATCTTTCTTCCAATTGAACCACTTCTAAAACCAATTGAGAGGCAATTTTCCACATACATACACTTAAGAACATGTAGAATATCATGACAACAAGCTTTGTCCAAAAAATCAGAGATATCCTGATTTTATTAGAAACCCTAATTTTGACCCTCTCTGGTTAGGAGGAAATTGCACATCTTCCAAATCCAAATTCCTCAGAGTATGTTGTGTATCCTCTTAAAGGATGATGAGAAATGCCACTTGAGAATGATTTTGAATCAATGAGCTATCTCTTTTGAGGGTTTTCCTTCAATTTTTGAACCTCTTGCATAGTGAAAGATGTAGTGCTTCAACCTCCCATTGAATCTCACTTCCTTGAGGTTTTGGAAGATCAATTGAGATAGTATGAGACATGAGAGGCTCTTGGCTTGCCTTGAGGCAACTTGATTGACCTTTTTGTGCTTTGGATGATCTCTTGATTGTCCACCTTCCACCTGATCACATACCCTGATGGTAAGAAGGATGCCATGCTTCATTTTTCTATGTTAAATGCAATGTAATGTTAATGAGGTGGATATGATATGATAAATGATAATGCCATGCTATGATGACAAAGAAGGAGAGCAAATTTTGGGGTATTACAGCTGCCCCTATTCAAGCGCTGTAGACCTGAATGCCTGAAAGCGATTGCTTTCGGTCTTTCAAGGTATATAGTGATTGAATACCAAATATAACCAAAAATTTGCTCTGGGTGAAGAAGAAAAAGGGATATAAACCCAACGAGACTGCTGGATTGAGTCCTCGATGAAACGTCGGAGAGATCTGTCTTTTGAACGATGCCAGACGACTACTGGCTTGCCACGCTGATGGTGGACTTTAATACTGTCTTTTATGCAATTCCAGACGACTACTGGCCTGCCACACTACTGGTGGACTTTGGAAATGTCTTTTTGAACGACGCCAGATGACTACTGGCTTGCCACACTACTGGTGGACTTTAATACTGTCTTTTATGCAATTCCAGACGACTACTGGCCTGCCACACTACTGGTGGACTTTGCAGCTTCGTGCCACCCGAAGATGGACTTCTGCCAATCCACTGTTGGACTTTTGCCACCCGAAGACGGACTTTTGCCAATCCACTGTTGGACTTTTGCCACCCGAAGACGGACTTTTGCCAATCCACTGTTGGACTTTTGCCACCCGAAGACGGACTTTTGCCAATCCACTGTTGGACTTTTAGCTGCTTTGCCACCCGAAGATGGACTTTTGCCAATCCACTGTTGGACTTTTAGCTGCTTTGCCACCCGAAGATGGACTTTTGCCAATCCACTGTTGGACTTTTGCCACCCGAAGACGGACTTTTGCCAATCCACTGTTGGACTTTTAGCTGCTTTGCCACCCGAAGATGGACTTTTTCCAATCCACTGTTGGACTTTTGCCACCCGAAGACGGACTTTTGCCAATCCACTGTTGGACTTTTAGCTGCTTTGCCACCCGAAGATGGACTTTTGCCAATCCACTGTTGGACTTTTGCCACCCGAAGACGGACTTTTGCCAATCCACTGTTGGACTTTTAGCTGCTTTGCCACCCGAAGATGGACTTTTGCCAATCCACTGTTGGACTTTTGCCACCCGAAGACGGACTTTTGCCAATCCACTGTTGGACTTTAAGATATGAGGGAATGACGACTCTGCCAGGAATTATTCCATCTGTTTGGGGGAACGAATTCTGGTCACAGCGATTCCGCTGGGGATGAGAATTTTTAAATGACGTCCTGCTGGGGAAATGAGCCATTAAAACTCTGCTTGGGGATTTATTCAACCCAAGCTCCTTTATAGGGATTATCAACCTTCTGACCCGGCTGGGGAAAGGCTGTACCATCCTTGTTGAGGAATAGATTCTGTCGATCTGATAAACCTCTGCGGGGAGAACAACAACTCAGCTGGGGAGTATTGCTGACAAGATTCGATGCTGACCTCTGTGGGGGATCATTACCAGAGACACAATCTTGCTGGGGATCAGGGCTACTCTGCCAGGGATATGCGAATCCTGGTTAGAACATTCCCCTGCAACTTGCTAGGAAAGAGTCCTTAGAGATCTGTTGGGGAAACCCAAAGCAAATCCACAGTAGTCTGCTGAAGAATATGACTGTCAAGCTTAGGATAAGTACCACAATGCCCCATGTTAGGTGAGCTTCCCTTTAGACAATTCTGTTAGGGATGACGAGTTTATAACAAACTCTGCTGGAGGAAACTGCTTTAAAGCGCCTCGTGCTGGGGAATGCCTTTTGAGAGGATTTTACAGAAGACCAATCGTCCTCAAACTCTACTGGGGATGATCCACACTTCATGCTGGGGAAACAAACAATTTGTCCCCGAAGAGGATGTCATAAGAGGATTTTACAGAAGATCTAGCCTCTTCAAACTCTTGTGACTTCGCTGGGGATAATGACCATCAGTTTCGGTTATCGACATAGAAAAGCTTGTAGCTGTTGGAAATACTATATGAGAGAATCGACTTAATAAGATGCAACGGTACCCAGCTGAACTTAATTCACTGATATCGACCCGTTATACACAATCGTCGACTGAACGATGAACGCCGATCTCCTTACCCATAATTGCCCCAGTCTTTTGCGTGGGGTGATTTATTGCTGGTCTTGTGCTTAAAATCATCTGCACCTGCTACCTGCAACAAAAGAATATGCCCACATGCCCCGAATATTGCATGGCTAGAATCCACCATCCGGGAGTATTCAACATTCGAAGTAATTTCAAATGTTTTTTCTGCGCATGTTATTGTAAGGCTGCCATGTTTTCAAATGCAATGTTTTATCAAAATTAGGACGTCTTTGCAAACAAAGCAATAAAACAAAAATAGGAGGCTTTTTACTGAAATTCAATTTATTGACTGAGAGCCCAGAATAGGCAATTACATCTGGAAGCAATCCCTGGAAAGAGGTGATCGCTGAAAATTGAGAAAAGAAACTATCCTAATGGCAATGTGAAAACGGAATTCCACTGAGTTTCCATTCTGTTATGACCAGTATGTCTTCAAAACTCCCCGACCTTGCCTTCTGAGGAATGATCAGACCGATTCCTATCCTTCAGAATGTCAGTTGTTCAAACGGTAATGGGGTACAGATAATTCAAACCGTAGTCATTCGCTTAAATCCCTCTTTTGTGTGGACCGCCCTTTCAGGTTTTCGATCCACCAGGATACCCTTTTTTGCCTAAGTTGCCCTTTCGGGTTTTCAACTTACCGGGTGTACAAATTTTTCAATTATATCCCTAATTTTTGCCCGAACCTTATTCTGTTTTTGGTTCGCCGGGATGCCCTTTTTTGCCTGGAGTTTTTTTATTTTTATTATCCAGCGGGTCTATTCATGCGAAGTATTTTTTGACTACGTCCGAGTTGACAGGGGATGAAAAGTCTTCGCCATCCATGGTTGTAAGCAATAAAGCTCCGCCCGAAAAAACCTTTTTAACCACGAATGGACCTTCATAATTAGGAGTCCATTTGCCCCTGTGATCTGTATTGGGAGGATGGATCCTTTTGAGTACCACATCTCCGACTTTATAAACCCGAGGACGCACCTTCTGGTCAAATGCCTGTTTCATTTTGCGCTGATATAATTGCCCATGACATACAGCCGCCAATCGCTTTTCCTCAATAAGGCTCAGCTGATCAAATCTGGCTCGTACCCATTCAGCTTCATCTAGCTTAACATCCATCATAACTCTGAGGGACGGAATTTCTACTTCAACCGGTAGCACTGCCTCCATACCATATACAAGTGAGAATGGGGTTGCCCCAGTGGACGTGCGTACCGACGTTCGATACCCATGCAAAGCAAATGGTAACATCTCATGCCAATCTTTGTACGTGACAACCATCTTCTGCACAATCTTTTTGATATTTTTGTTGGCCGCTTCGACCGCGCCATTCATCTTTGGGCGGTACGGAGAAGAATTGTGATGTTCGATTTTGAAGTCCCGGCATAACTCAGCCATCATCTTATTATTCAAATTAGAACCATTATCAGTAATGATTCTTTCGGGAACTCCATATCGGCAAATGATATCCCGTTTTAAGAAACGAGCGACCACTTGCTTTGTAACATTGGCATAGGATGCGGCTTCAACCCATTTGGTGAAGTAATCAATTGCCACCAAGATGAAACGGTGACCATTGGAAGCTGTAGGCTCAATCTTTCCGATCATATCAATGCCCCACATGGCAAACGGCCAAGGCGACGACATGATACTCAACGGATTTGGAGGTACATGCACTTTATCTGCGTAGATCTGGCATTTATGGCATTTGCGGGCATATTTGCAACAATCTGACTCCATAGTCAACCAATAATATCCCGACCTTAACAACTTTTTAGCCATTGCATGCCCTCCGGCATGGGTACCGAAAGAGCCTTCGTGCACTTCAATCATCAACAAGTCTGCTTCATGTCTATCCACACATCTAAGCAGGACCGTGTCAAAATTTCTTTTATACAGCACACCATCTTTGTTCAAGAAGAAACTACCAGCTAACCTTCTCAACGTCTTCCTATCTTTGGACGATGCCCCGGGCGGGTACTCTTGACTCTTTAAGAAACACTTAATGTCATAGAACCATGGCTTGTCATCAGACGCTGCATCGACCGCAAACACAAATGCTGGTCTGTCAAGGCGGGATACCTCAATCTTAGGTACATGGTTCCATCCTTGCACTTTGATCATGGAAGACAAAGTGGCCAAGGCATCCGCGAACCTATTCTCATCTCGAGGAATATGGTACAGTTTCACTGTTATGAAAAATGTCAGCAATCTCCTCGTATAATCTCTATACGGCACTAGATTTGCTTGGTGCGTGTACCAACTCCCTTTCACTTGATTGATTACCAAAGCTGAATCACCAAATATATCAAGGGTCTTAATCCGTAGATTAATCGCCTCCTCGATCCCCATTATACAAGCTTCGTACTCTGCTTCATTGTTGGTGCATCCGAAAGTTATTCGGGAAGTGAAAGGCATATGAACACCTTCCGGCGTGATAAGAACTGCTCCAACTCCGCACCCATTCATATTGACAGCCCCATCAAACATCAGACTCCATTTGGATTCAGGGTCTGGCCCCTCCTCCGGAAGTGGTTCCTCGCAGTCTTTAGCTTTGAGAAACATGATGTCCTCATCAGGGAAGTCAAATTTCATGGGTTGGTAATCATCAATCGGCTGTTGCGCAAGATAGTCAGACAAGATACTTCCTTTGATGGCTTTTTGTGAAGTGTACTGAATGTCATACTCTGTCAAGACCATTTGCCACCGTGCAACTCTGCCTGTCAATGCTGGTTTCTCGAAAATATACTTGATAGGATCCATTTTTGAAATCAACAAGGTTGTGTGCCTAACCATATATTGCCTCAATCGCTTAGCGGCCCATGCAAGTGCACAGCATGTCTTTTCAAGCATTGAGTATCGGGACTCACAATCATTGAACTTTTTGCTCAGGTAGTAAATAGCATGCTCCTTCCTACCTGTCTCGTCATGTTGACCGAGAACACAACCCATGGATCCTTCAAGCACTGTCAGATACATTATCAGCGGTCTCCCTTCAACTGGAGGCATTAGAATCGGAGGTTCCTGCAAGTATTCTTTTATCTTATCGAATGCCAACTGGCAATCGTCATTCCACCTGACCGTTTGATCTTTCCTTAACAATTTAAATATTGGCTCACACGTGGCTGTTAGGTGAGATATGAACCTTGCAATGTAGTTCAATCTACCCAAGAAACCACGAACCTCTTTTTCTGTTCTCGGTTCAGGCATTTCTTGTATTGCTTTCACCTTGGCAGGATCAACCTCGATTCCTTTTTCGCTCACAATGAAACCTAGCAACTTTCCAGAACGCACCCCAAACGTGCACTTGTTTGGATTTAATCTCAGACGGAACTTTCTCAACCTTTCAAACAGCTTTTTCAGGTTAACCAGATGTTCCTCTTCTGTTCTCGACTTGGCAATCATATCATCTACATAACATTCGATCTCCTTATGAATCAAGTCATGAAACAATGTCACCATCGCCCGTTGGTACGTTGCCCCTGCGTTTTTCAACCCAAAAGGCATTACTTTATAACAATATGTACCCCACGGAGTAATGAACGTGGTCTTCTCCATGTCTTCAGGTGCCATCTTGATCTGGTTGTACCCGGAGAACCCGTCCATAAATGAGAACACTGAAAATTGAGATGTATTATCGACCAGCACATCAATATGAGGTAGTGGAAAATCATCTTTCGGGCTAGCTTTATTAAGATCTCGATAATCCACACACATTCTCACTTTTCCATCTTTCTTCGGTACTGGCACGATGTTGGCTACCCATGGAGGATACTTTGTCACAGCAAGAAAACCAGCGTCCCACTGCTTCTGGACTTCCTCCTTAATCTTTAAGGCCATGTCGGGGTGAGTCCGACGAAGTTTCTGCTTGACTGGCGGACATTCTTCTCTCAATGGCAGCCTGTGCACAACAATATCTGTATCCAACCCCGGCATGTCTTGATACGACCAGGCGAAGATGTCAACATACTCGCGCAACATTTCCATCAAAGTTTGCTTCACATCTGCTTGCAAGCTGGCACCAATCCTGATCTCTTTCTTGGCGTCCTTAGTACCAATATTGATGATTTCTACAGTCTCCTGATGAGGCTGGATGACCCTTTCCTCTTGTTTCAACAATCTGGCCAGTTCTTCAGAAAGTTCACAATCTTTCCCATCCCCTTCTTCGGCTTGATAAATCGGATTGTCAAAGTCATACATGGCCATATCAAAATCGTTATCAGTGGTATCCGGAGGATCAAGTCTGCATGAACGGGTTCATGCCTTATTTTAGAATTTATTTTTAAGCAAAACAAAAGAAAATGAAACATTGCCATTTTATATTTTTTGTGCAAAAATAAAAACTGAAAGACAGAGAACAAAATTTGATTGCAAAACGTCCTTTATTAATGATTAAACATTGCAAATGCAACCATGGTGGCCCTACAAATGAATCTATACGCCTTGGGCAGAGCGCAAGATTTTGTCATGCATTATGGTTAGAAAAAACAAAGAAAAATTACTCTGTCTGAAGAGTAACCCGGATGACTTCTTCAATGAACCAGTTTTGCACTTGTTGTCCCGAAGCATGAGGGCGTACCCAGTTGTCCAGGTCACAATCACTGTCAACACTATCCTCCGTGGCTGCACAAGACTGGTCCATGTAGATAATTCCCCCACTATTGAAAGTAATGGGTCCCCTGCTCCCCGCATCTGAAGTTGTAGAGGGATGATAACCAATACCAAATTTGTCTTCCTTCATTGGGGTCTCTATCAACCTGCCCCAACCTTGGGCGTTGCCTGCCCTGACGACTTCGACAGCTTGTTTGTAAGATGAAATGGAGGTACCAGCCCCAACTGGTACAGAAGAAGACTCAGGTGCATCGTCAATATTGACTGCTTCGAATGATTGGCACAGCATCTCATGAATTTCCCCATCCATTTCAATGTACTTGAACGTGGACAAGTGACTCACAAAGATGTCTTCTTCCCCACACACTGTCACAACCTGCCCTTCAAACTCATACTTCAGCTTTTGATGTAGAGTAGAAGTAACAGCCCCGGCTCCGTGAATCCAAGGGCGTCCCAATAGGCAGCTATATGCAGGTTGTATGTCCATTACATGGAACGTGGATTTGAATACCTGTGGTCCAATTTGTACGGGCAATTCCACCTCACCAAACACAGATCGTCTAGTTCCATCGAATGCTCTGACCACCAATTCACTAGGCCTTAAGATCAAACCGTCAACTTCCAGCTTCATTAATGCCTTCTTGGGCAAGACATTGAGTGATGAACCAGTGTCTACCAGTACATGAGATAACACTGCGCCCTTACACTCCATCGTGATATGCAAAGCCTTATTATGGTTTCTTCCTTCAACAGTCAAATCTCTACTTGTAAAGCCCAAGCCATGGCTGACATTAACATTGGAGATTACGCCCTCGAGCTGATTAACAGTAATTTCTTGCGGCACGTACGCACTCTTCAACACTTTCAACAACGCCTGCCGGTGCGCATCAGAGCACATCAATAGTGACAGGATTGAAATCTTTGAAGGGGTCTGATTCAGTTGGTCCACAATCTTATAATCGCTTTTCTTGATTATCTTCATAAATTCTTCCATTTCCTTATCAAAAATAATCTTCGTCTCTGCTTCAGGTGTAGGTGCACTTTCAACCACCTGTTTACCCTTATCCTTTGCTGCAGCTTCTACCTCCTTATCACTTCTCAAGGTTGGGGGAGCGAACAACCTTCCACTCCTTGTAAAACCCCCTACACCCCCTACGTTATCAATATTTGGGCTGACTGACGGCTCAACTTCCTGCTTTTTACCTTCGTAATATACATCTGCCCCATAGTGCCATGGGATAGCTTTCGTAGATGTGAACGGAATTGGTCCTGGCACCGTGATAGTGACAGGACTGGGCCTTTCTGGCGCAACACTAGCCACGGGAACTGCATTGACCGGCATTTGAATCTCAGCGGGAGTGTAATAGATGGTCACGGTTGATATCTCATCAGTGTCTTTCACGACTCTGTCGAACTGTAGACATCCTTCATCGATCAGATTCTGTAAACCCATCTTCAACTTATCACAGCCGTTCTCCTGATTCATGCACTCAGAGCAATCTTGATTACAGCCCGGGAACACCTGTCCCTTCAATAAACGATCTTTTACAACCAACAAAGAAGTTTTCACTTGATGAACGTCTAACACCAAATTCAATCTCCTCCCGTCTTCAATAGCGTACACATTTGCTGCACTATGATCAGGCATGGGATGCTGAGTAATATTAGGAGCGGGAGAGAAATTTATGGCTTTAGCATCAATCAAATCTTGTACTTTATGATGGAAAGCCCAGCATTTTTCAATGGAGTGCCCCTGAGCACCTGAGTGGAACTCACAACGAGCATTAGCATCGAAGTTATGTGGCAGGTTTCCAGCAACCGGAGTTTTCATAGTACGGAGTTCTACCAACTTTAACTCGAGTAGCCGGGGCAACAGCGCGGCATAAGTCATAGGGAGAGGATCCATCTTACGATCCCTCTGTCTAGACCTTTGCTGGAAAAAAGGTTGTTGCTGTTGAACTTGTTGTTGGGGTTGTTGTTTCTGAACAGACGGTGTGGGGATTGTTACAGCATCTACCTGATAATAAGCTCGAGAACGCCCTCTGCCTCGTCCTCTAAACACAGCATTCGTATCACCTTCTCGTCTTTTCTGGTTACTAGCAAACGGTTTCTTCGTCCCCGAAGAGCCAGCCCCACTCACATCCTGGATCTTTCCAAGCTTTAACAGACTTTCTATTCTTTCTCCCGCAATCACAATATCAGCAAATCCAGTCGACGGACAAGCAGCTAATCTATCCAGATAGGCCCCTTGCAAGGTGCCCATGAACATATCTGCCATTTCTCTGTCTGACAAGGGAGGTTGGACCTGGGCAGCCATTTCCCTCCACCTCTGTGCATATTCTTTAAAACTCTCCTTGGCATTTTGTGACAATCCCTGCAATTGGGTGCGGTTGGGCGCCATGTCAATATTATATTGGTATTGCTTTAGGAACGCTTCTGCCAGATCTTTCCAATTCTTCACAGCAGCTCTATTCAACTTCATGTACCAGGTCAAAGACGCCCCCGCCAGACTGTCCTGAAAATAGTGCATCCATAGCTTCTCGTCATCCGTATGGGCTGAAATCTTCCCAAAGTAAGCTTGAAGATGCGTTTGGGGACACGCATTGCCGTGATACTTATCGAAAGTGGGAGGCTTGAATTTAGGGGGAATTCTGACTCCTGAGACCAGCCCCAAGCTGGTAACATCAATACCCATAGAGTTCTTGCATTCTATGGCCCTGATCTTCTCTGCTAACTCATCATACCTTCGATCCCCTTGATTACCCACATCAGCATCCAGCAGAGTAAATTGGTCTTCCAGAGTATCCTCAAGAGTAACACCAGCATGCCTACCATTTCCATTACCCCGATTGTTACCACCAGGAGGAGGGTTGCCACCGGGAGGAGGAACGCCATGTCCCTGTGAATTGTCATGATGATCACCTTCGGGCCCGTTGTCGGGACGCTCTACCAGAAGCCTCAGTCTCTCCTGATTTTGCGCCATGCCAGTCATGAGGGTCATGAACTGGTCCATACGCGCCCTCATTTCCGCCAAATCACTTTGCACTTGATCCATGATTCTTACTTGATTTCTTCGCGTCGAATATCGGTGAATATGATTCTCCGCTATACTGCCTGAAATTAAATAAAGGTTAGAGACCCTGCAACGAGTACCTGAAAAGCAAGTAACAAAAATGCAAAATGATATGCAATGCCATGCAATGCCATGTTTGTCATTTCCGAGGTGCTTTATACCCTGATTCCAATCCAACCACAGAAATCTGAAGACCAGAAATTGTGATATAAAGAGACGTGTCGTGGTCATGTGCTTGTGTGCAGCTATCTGATAAGAAATAATCCCGAATAAAACTGCTCATACTCATTCAACAAAATATTCAAGTACATTTAAGAAAGGTTCAACCGCAAATGCAATACAAGGAAAAAATGGATCCATCAACAAGCCTGATGGTAGCCATTAACAACAAAATACAGGGAAAAGAACATCAGTCTGACAATTCCACATCCTTCAGCTTATCACTTGAGTATTTGATCTCCTCAAAAAGTATACGGGTACGCTGGTGATTCGGCTTTTCAATCATTTCTTTGATCAAGACATCCCTTTTCTCAAGAGCTTCAGTTAAAGAACCCATGTGCAACATCAGAGCTTCGTCATCACACACTCCTTTGTGTCTCTTTATGCCGGCTTGCGTCTTGAGTATTTCCCTTTCTATCATGACTTCTTCAAGCTCTTTCTTGGTATTCTTCAACTGGCTTCTAGCTTCTTCTAGCTGTTCTTGACTCTTACCGAGGCTTTCCCGATACTTTCTCCTCTGCTCATGTGCCTTTTTAAGCTCCTCGTATTTAGTCTTCGACTGATCCTTTAACTCGGCATTTTCAATTCTGACTTTATCCCAAGCTTGACGAAGTTGAGCTAATGAATCCTTGCTTCGGGCTAAAGCCTGTTTTGTAATCTTGTGAGCCTGACTAGTGTCATCTGCTCCCAAAGTAAGTTTCCGAAAGTACCGAGCTCGGTCATCAAAATCTTCCTCTTTGTCAGCCAAGGTTTTTTCCGCTTTCAAGGCTCTCCTTTCCAACTCTTTGTTGTCAGCTAGAGCTTTCTGAAGACATCTGCTCATTCCAGAATTCTCTATCTGCAACTCTCTGACCATTTTCTTCCACTTCTCACATTCTTCAATAGCCACCATAGTGGGTTGTTCTGGCTGTACTGCACATAAAAGAGGTCCCCTTGAAAAGGGTAAAAGCAATTCCTTTACTTTCGTCTCAATCCACCTGTCATATTCAGGATAAGATCTACAATCTCCTTTTCCAAAAACTGCTTTTCCAATTTTGTGCTTATCTTTCCAAGCATTCACTACTTCTACCACCTTCGCATCTTTAGTTCCTGTAAAGAATAAAGATTCTTCCACATCTTGCTCTGTAGGAGGATCCCTGGAAGCATACCCAAACTGTCGGATGGCCAAAACTGGATTATAATTGATCCCTCCTTTTCTGCCAATCAAAGGCACATTTGGAAAATTTCCGCATCTTGTGACAAGCTCTATTCTCAACAACCGGTGATCAAACCATACAATGTTATCAGCAGTTAAACTCATCAATCGTTTAGACCATTTCGCCACATCTTTGGTTTCCACAAAGGCACCTGTCTGAGGCAAATGTTTGAAAAACCAATGACTCAGCAATGGAGTACAACAACTGACAGATCCTCCCCTCCTTTTCTCATTCTTATAGTGCACGGAATGATAAAAATCTCCTAACAAAGTAGGGACTGGATTTTTAAGAACGAAAACTCTTGTCGCTTGCATATCCACAAAGTCTTGCTGATTGGGAAAGAAAACTAGGCCATATATGCAGAGAGCCAGAACGGAATTGTAAACCGTCCAATTTTTAGCACTTGCAGCCTCTTGGGCCTGTCCAGACAGAAATTCTAAATGAAATCCGCTGACTCCATTTTTACTGCTCACACCACTCTTTATCAATGCCTGATCCATTTGTAAAGCAGCAGCAATTTCTTTTACGCTGGGAGAACTACCAGAGAAGAATGGTATTGCCGACGTGATCGGAATTCCCAAAATAAATGAGAATTCTTCCAGTGTTGGCATCAAAATGTAATCTGAAAAAAGAAAGCACCTCAACGAAGGCTCGTAGAACTGCAGCAGAGTGTGCAAGGCATCATGTTCATACTTGGTGATTGTACGGACCATCCCAACCAAATTCCCGTAGCTCTTCTGAAACCTATCAAGAATACCCGGACCAGCCATATCTATAACTTTGAGCAATGAATCCAAAACAGGATCTGGAAACTTGTAAGACACATTGTTCTTTCTCTCGGCGACGATCTCTGTTGAACCCATGGTTTGGAATCAGAAATGTATTATGCACCTGAAAATGACAAACATAACTGTTATGATATGATAATGCAATGCAAAAGGGCATGTGATCAGGTAATCAAGTGTCGGTGTCTGTATTGAACTGTGTGCACTGTGTCTCTGTACTGAGTCTGGCAATATCTGAGATGAACACTTAAATCACTGTCATAGGATACAATGTCTGAAATCATCATAGAATCACGAGTAAGGTAGGTAGGAGGCTGGGTTTCCTGCAAACCTGTAAACATCCCGCCCATGCTCACATGTGGTTCTTAGAAAATAAGGCTTGTCAGCTTCGGAGGTTTGAGAAGCAATAGCACATTCAGCCCGTAGGATACAATGCTATGCCAATCAAAGAGGTCGTCCACTGACTCCCCTTAGAAAATAAAGGTCATCCTATGCAAGTTCCAAAGTGGGTCCTCGGGTGCGAATGGGTTTGCCACAGAATGTGGTCTGCCATTGTCACCACTAAAGAGGGATATTTCCACTAAGGTCCTCATGATCGGTCACTAGAGTCGACAGCTCTCTAGATCTACATCCTGGAATACGCAAGATGCGTATGCCACGACGTGTCCCAAGATAGCCTCGTCTAGCTGTGAATTTCGTGAACACCCAACGCACTCCAAACGGCGCGTAGGTCCCACTACTCTCCACTCTAATTCTAAGTGTATACTCAAGCCTGTGTAATGGGCTTATCTCTCAGAAATCCCGCCCGCCAAACAGAAAACAACACAGTCCAGTATAGCATAATATATCATATGAAATGAAAATGCTAAAATACGGTAAATACAGTAATGTACAGTAAAGCAGTAAATAACCATACGATAAAACAGTAAATACAACACAACAGTAAACACCCAATGAAAGAAAAGCAGACAAGCGCTAGGATTGACTCGCTTAGGGATGGACCAGCAATAGGTCAAAATCTACTTTCCCTATCAGAGTCGCCAGCTGTCGCTCCCGGGATTTTCATCCTAGTACAAACGCGAAAGTGGCACCGAACAGAGTCGCCAGCAATGTGTATTTATCCCAAGAGAGGGAAAGGAAACACCGCGTAAACCTGAGAGAAAGGAAAAGCATGGTCTTGCGACCAAGAGAAATGGGTTCGGGAGTCGGTTACGCGAGAGGAAGGTATTAGCACCCCCTCGCGTCCATCGTACCCGATGGGATCCACGCTTGCTTGTCTCGATCAAAGGGTGATAGAAAAGAATACTGGAAAAGGAACGAAAAGAGAACTGGAAAAGGAACGAGAAACAAATGTAGGGAAAATAAAAGAAGTGCTCGCATGGGCCCTACCCCACTGCCTACGTATCTCATCGGGAACATGAGAATCAGAGCGACGTAGTTCCCCTCACTAGGGATGGATTGTTTTTTAGAGAACGGCTTACGTTCTAGCTCAGGTGTTGCAGGCTCGCTGGTCCGAGTGCGTTACCATCTTGCAAGAGAACGAGTAGAAGCGCGTTCGTACGCTAAGAGTGAATGAGGTGAGAAAAGAATTCCCGAAGGAAAGACGTTATTGTTTGTTTTTGTCTTTTAGAAAGAAGTGTTTTGTTATTTGTTTGCATATGATAGTGTATCCAAATCTTAGTCATCGGAATGTGTACATTCTCACATTCCAAGATGGAATGGGTAAGAAAGCACACTAAGAGTGAAGAAGACCTCCACACTTAGCTCCAATTGTCAAGGTTCAAACACACTAGCATACTTGTGTTTATTAAGTGTTTTTGTTGATTAAGAAATGAAGAAGTGTTTTTTATTATTTGCACCTTCAACAAGTATTGCATTTAAGTCCCTCATACAAGATCAAATGTTTAACACATTGACCCAAGATGGGCTATATGCTATACATTCTAATATTATAAGAGAAGACCCCTTATAACCTTTTCTTTATATGAAAGGCCTAAATGCAATAAATGCCCACCTTTATTATATATTTTGAATTTTCTTTGAGATGAGAAAAGAGACTCAAGAGAAGATAAAGGTAAAAATCTATATGGACTAAGACTCCATCCTAATTGATTAGTTAAGGGAGTGATCCTAAGGTTTGTGAGGTTTCAACCTAAAGTCTAAAGAAAGAATGAATTAAACAATTCACTTCTAAAGTAGAAGATGAATTGTAATTCACAAAGGGAAAGTGATGAGTTATTAAAAGAAAGCACATAAGTGCTTAACACAACATAAAATGGAATTGTAAAAGAGAAAGGATAGAAGTTGAATGTGGATTCCTTATCCACACTCAATTGAAACTTACCAAAGCCCCTACATGGTTAGTAAACATGTATAAGAAGTATAAGAAGTAAAAGAACATGTAATGCATCATAAAACTCAAAAGAATTAGATGAGAAAACAAATCCTAGAACCACAACCAGAATGGGCATCATATGAACAACAAATGAATATCATCATACAAGTGCAAGTGAATAGGCAACAAACATCATCCATTAGCATTTAAACATATTACAAGAAGAAAGGGTAGATGAAAGATGGAAAGAAATGAAAAGGACATGCATAAATGGAACATATACATCAACAACCAGAATTGAAACTAAATAAAAAAGGTTTATGAACATCTCAAAAGTATCCATGAATCAACCATCAAGACATTCAAGAAGTAATATAAGAAGAAGTGAGATGAAAACTCAAAAAGAAGGTGCAAACAATACATGTTAGGATGCACAAAGTTCAAGTTGAAATGAACATGTGAAGATGACCTATAATGTGCAACAATGACCTATAATATCACTTGAATGACTCATACAACTATGCAAATGCTCATACAAATATGCACAAAAGAGTTCATGCAAACATGCACTAAAGTTATGATGACATGACATGTATTATGCTTCAAATGTAATGCATCAAACAAAAACCAAATGGATTCATGAAAATTATGCCAGCATATTATTGGAATGCCTAGGTCAGAAATGCATCATACATCAAGATAGCATGTAAAAATTCAGAGCAAAATGACTTCAAACAAAACAATTAGGTCAAATTGAAACATCATGCAAAGTGGTGCAAATATAGGCATCAAAACATGTCATAAATTGACTTAAAAAATCAAACAAAAATCATCTAGCATGCTTCAATGTATTGGTGAATCAATGCAAAAAGAACCATGTCAAAACAGTTTGTAATGAGCAAGAACAAAATTAAACAAATTCATGTATCATGCTTAGAATGCATCTAAATGGAAATTCAAAGAAAATTATGGACCAGGGGTAAAAAGGTCATAAAATCAAGAAATAAAATCATGGAAAATTTCCTAAATGTTTTAAGAATACACATGAATTTTTGTGGAATTTAATAATGCAATTTGGTATTTTTAAAAATTAAAAATCAAACGTGTAGAAAGAAATAAAAATGAAAAATAAATGCAAAATGCAGGGGGTATGAACATAGCAATTGGACAGTGCATATTCATTGGGCTTGGAAACAGGGGGGTGTGATTATCAATCTGCATAGGTCCAATAAGTGCGCATAACACACTAGTTATCATGGAACTCAGTCAACAACAGTCAAATGCAATAACAACCATTGGATGCAGTCAAAGTCAAGTCACAGTCAAAGTAGTTGCAATCAACGCACATGCATGAATATCCACCCTAACTACCATACGCTGCCCCACACAAAGCTTAAGTGGGATCAAAGATGAGGCACATGACCGGCACGTGAATTTTAATGTGTTGGCACATTGTAGACCACACGATCAGAAAACATAAACGAACCAGATTAAAACACGAGAAAACCCTAGCTATTGAAGTCACCGGCCGGAGGTGACCTCCGGTCACCTTCTCCGGCTACACCACCACCGTCTGCAACTTTCAAACTTCACCAAAATGCACAAAATGTATATCAAAATGATGCTGAGCTCACGTACATCATGAATATGCTCATGAAATCCACAAAACACACACACATAGCAAGAACAGAAGAGATCACATTAAGCCCTAGGTTTTGCAACTAAGCCTCTAGAAGGCCTATCATCTATCCAGGACGCACGCGACCTCTATTAGGCCATAAACACCACAAAAACAAGCTGAAACAATGCACTAGAGTTGGAGTGATTGAAACCTGAAATTTGTAGATCCTTGAGGCAAAAGAAAACCAGAGATCCACTCTTGATATGGAGCTTGATTCGTGCAAAATAAATGCAGTTGCCTTGAGATATTGAAAACAGGGAGAAAATCAAAATATTGATGGAGCTGCACTTGAGGAATTCATGTGGATTTTGGTGGTTCTTGCTTCAATCCCATGCCATTGATGATGATGAAGATGAAGTATGAATGGAAGAAGGTGAACTCGTGTGAAATCAGAGGGGAAGTAGAGAGAATGTGAGAGAGAGTTTGAAGTGGAAAAATGAGAAATGAAGCTGAGACTGAAATTAGAGGTGAGATTTCTATTTATAATGTGAGTTAACCATGGTTTAGTGAGTCAGTTAAGTGAGTCAATGCTTGGTTAACTGAGTGCACCCTAACTAACTGAGTTAAGTTAGTTAGGGGCGAGTGAGGTTGGCTATGATGTGGTGATGGTGATTCATGGTGTGCTATGGTGGAAGTGAGGGTAAAACAACAAAGCTGTTGTGGCAGAAACTTGCTTCATAAGTTTGCCCTTTCCATTTTTATGCATGGCACGCGCTGGTGTATGATATTTGTATCAAGTATGCTTGGTTTAATGTGGAAAGCAGATGTTATGAAGTGTTTGTGGTGTGTGTGAACCAAAATCGTGCACCAAGCTGTCAAAGCATCAGTGCCAACATAGGGCTGTTTGCAGGTGAAATACTTTCTAACCATTGAACAATTTGAGGAGATTTTGGAGTCTTTGGAAAGAGGACACATTGGAGCACAATGTTGATGTGAAAATTGAAGTGAAATGAGGTTTGGAACAGGTTGAAAAATGACTTAGAACAATAAGGTTTGGAAACTGGTTATGGGCGAGGAAATGAGGTTGGTTGGCAAGGCAACATGGCACTTAGGTTTTCAGCATGATCATAGTAAATTGGACCCATCATAACTTCTCAACCTTTGATCAAATGAAAAAATCATAAACACCACTTTTGAAGATCTCACATAGAGGAACAACTTTCATGTTGAAAGATTTTTCATTTGAGGCCTCTAACCATGAGTAATTGATCAATACATTTGGCCCATCATGTGTTTGTGAAAATGACTGCGCGCGTGCCTTGAAAATCTTGGTCATGACCTAGTTTTGAACCTACTTTGCTCAAACTTTGATCAATCATATCTCACTCAATTTTTATCCAATGGAGATGTTCCACACATGGATTTGAAGCTTAAAGCAAGGCCTTTCATTGAGGCAGAGTGGAATTTTCATTTGGTGCTCCAAATTTAAATGGCCTTGGTTCAAACTCTGATGCAAAATGGCCAAAACTTGCTATTTTTAGCAACCCTACTTCATCCAAAAATGGCAACTTTTTACATCTTGATTTTTTCATGATTCCTTTGGAGTTTCTTGATCAAATTTTGTACATTGGACATATGTAACATGAATTTCATGAATTTGGCCTCAAAAAGTCAAGAGTTGACTTTTTCCTCTGATTATTTGACTTTGCCCCAATTTCTCTGATTCTTGATCTTTCTTCCAATTGAACCACTTCTAAAACCAATTGAGAGGCAATTTTCCACATACATACACTTAAGAACATGTAGAATATCATGACAACAAGCTTTGTCCAAAAAATCAGAGATATCCTGATTTTATTAGAAACCCTAATTTTGACCCTCTCTGGTTAGGAGGAAATTGCACATCTTCCAAATCCAAATTCCTCAGAGTATGTTGTGTATCCTCTTAAAGGATGATGAGAAATGCCACTTGAGAATGATTTTGAATCAATGAGCTATCTCTTTTGAGGGTTTTCCTTCAATTTTTGAACCTCTTGCATAGTGAAAGATGTAGTGCTTCAACCTCCCATTGAATCTCACTTCCTTGAGGTTTTGGAAGATCAATTGAGATAGTATGAGACATGAGAGGCTCTTGGCTTACCTTGAGGCAACTTGATTGACCTTTTTGTGCTTTGGATGATCTCTTGATTGTCCACCTTCCACCTGATCACATACCCTGATGGTAAGAAGGATGCCATGCTTCACTTTTCTATGTTAAATGCAATGTAATGTTAATGAGGTGGATATGATATGATAAATGATAATGCCATGCTATGATGACAAAGAAGGAGAGCAAATTTTGGGGTATTACACTTAGGAGATGAGAACTCGGCCGAAGATGTCAGATGGAACATGGTCTCTGACATTATTGATCCTTCATTCAGGCGTACTGGTCTAGAAGGAGTACTTTAATTCTTCACTTTGAGGTTCGAACACCTTTGGAGACGCGATTGATGTTCTTTCGATGTTTAACAGTCAAAAGAAATTGCCATCTCTATTTTAAAAAAGCAGAAAAAGTTTTAACAAGTAAATTCATTTTTGTTTCATTTCAAGAATTGTTAATCATGTTAACAACGTCGTTCTGTAAAGCTAAAACAAATAAGAATTACAAACAAAAGCACAAGGACTCAAATTTTATTGATAAGATGGAAATCAGCCAAACGCGTGATTCCAAAGAGTATTTACAAAGTTCGAAAATGGTAATTTACAGGGAAAAGGGCTACGTTGAAACATAACGACCACTATCCTTCTACCAAACTTTGAATTCGGGACATCCTGAGCTTCTGTCGAAGATGACCTTGACTGGAGTTTTCCTCCGATGGATGCTGTAACTGCTGCTGAGGGACTTGCCTCTGTTGAATATAGTTACTTGCCATTATCCCTAATTTTTGCCTGGTTTGTACTTTGATGTTTCCAATCCATCGGGATGATTTTTTTCATGTCTCTAACTTTTGCCTGGACCGCCCTTTCGGGTTTTCAATCCACCGAGACGTTTTTTTTTTTTTTAGTTTAGGCGAAGTATTTCTTGACTACATCAACATTCATGGGGTAGGCAAATTCCTCTCCGTCCATGGTTGCAAGTCTCAAGGCGCCGCTTGAGAAAGCTTTCGTGACCACATAGGGGCCATCATAATTTGGGGTCCATTTGCCCCGAGAGTCAGTGAGAAATGATTGTATCTTCTTGAGCACAAGGTCTCCTTTTCTGAAAACACGAGGTCGGACCTTTTTGTCGAATGCCCTCTTCATTCTTTTCTGATACAACTGACCGTGGCATAGTGCCGTGATTCGCTTCTCTTCGATCAGGTTCAGTTCGTCGTGTCGACTTTGACACCATTCAGCTTCTGAAAGCTTAGCTTCCATCAATACCCAGATTGATGGGATCTCTACTTATATGGGGAGCACTGCTTCCATGCCATACACTAGAGAGAAATGGGTAGCCCCAATTCCGTTTCCGTAATGATTAACTGCTCCGTCAAAGATAAGTCCCCACTGGGAACCTGGTTCTGGCCCTTCACTGGGTAGCGGTTTATCGCAGTCTTTCATTTTTAGATACATGACATCTTCGTCTGGGAAGTCAAACCCGATTGATTCTTGATCGTCAATCGGTTGATGAGCCAAATGATTGGCTAAAATACTTCCTTTAACGGCTTTCTGAGCGTGGTACTCTATGTCATATTCTGATAACAGCATCTGCCAACGAGCAATTCTTCCCGTGAGAGCAGGCTTTTTGAAAACGTACTTGATTGGATCCATTTCGGAGACCAACCAAGTAGTATGACGAATCATGTACTGGCGAGGACGTTTGGCTGCCCAAGCCAAAGCACAACAAGTTTTCTCGAGCATCGTGTACCGAGTCTCGCAGTCGGTGAATTTCTTGCTTAGATAGTAAATGGCAGACTTTTTCCTTTTGGTTTCGTCATGTTGGCCAAGTACACATCCCATTGAGTCCTCTAGAACTGTGAGGTAAATGATCAGTGGTCTTCCTTCCACTGGAGGTGATAGAATCGGAGGATTCAACAGATATTCCTTGATACTGTCGAAGGCGGTTTGGCAATCTTCTGACCAAACGCAATCCTGGTTCTTTTTGAGTAACTTGAAGATCGGCGCGCATGTCGCAGTCATGAGGAATATGAATCTGGAGATGTAGTTCAAACGTCCCAGGAATCCTCTGACTTATTTTTCAGTTTTCGGAGAAGGCATTTCTTGAATGGCCTTGACCTTGTCAGGATCAACCTCAATTCCTTTCTGGCTGACGATAAACCCTAGTAGTTTCCCTGAACGGACACCGAAGGTGCACTTGTTGGGATTCAAGCGGAGCTTGAATTTTCTTAGACGTTCGAACAATTTTGACAGATGTTCAACGTGCTCACTCTCTGTTTTTGATTTTGCAATCATATCATCGACATACACTTCGATTTCCTTGTGTATCATGTCATGAAACAGAGTAGTCATGGCCCTTTGATAGGTTACCCCGACGTTCTTCAAACCGAACGGCATTACCTTGTAACAAAAGGTGCCCCATGGGGTAATGAACGAAGTTTTCTCCATGTCTTTCGGCGCCATTTTGATCTGGTTATAGCCCGAGAATCCATCCATGAAGGAGAATACTTTGAACTTTGCTGTGCTGTCAACCAGCATGTCAATGTGTGGTAAAGGAAAGTCGTCCTTTGGACTTGCCTTGTTCAAATCTCTGTAATCAACACACATTCTAAACTTTCCGTCCTTTTTGGGAACGGGTACGATGTTGGCTAACCATTGAGGATATTCAGATGTAGCGAGGAAACCCGCATCAATCTGTTTCTGTACTTCTTCTTTGATTTTGATACCCATGTCTGGGTGAGTCCGTCTCAACCTTTGCTTTACTGGCGGCCATTCCGATCTCAATGGTAAGTGATGTTCCACGATGCTGGTATCCAACCCTGGCATATCCTGATAGGACCAAGCGAATACATCGGGGAATTCTTTGAGAAGCTTTATCAAACTTTCTTTGACAGTTGGATTGAGCAGTGCCCCAATCCTGATTTCTTTTCTCTCTTGCTCTGAACCCAAGTTTACCGTTTCCAACGGCTCTTTGTGAGGTTCAATGGACCTTTCCTCTTGTCTGAGTAATCGGGAGATCTCTTCTGGAATTTCGTTGTCATCTTCTTCTTCAGCCCCAAATACCGGGAACTCAAAGTCGGGAGAAGGCATCGGATCGTATGTTTCAATGGGGTGTAAAACAAGCAATCTGCATGACGTGATGATTTGTGTTTAGAAGAGATAGAGAGAATGCAAGAGTGTGTGCAGTGTATTTCTTTTACTGCTTGTTTTTATTTTTAAATGTTTTTTAGGATTACCATTTTCTGAAAAAGCAAAAAGAGAAAACAGCAATAATGCGGAAATTATAGAACGACATTATTTTATTTATGAACAAGTCGACTCTTGAAACTACAGCCCTATAAATCAAAACTCTGTCGCTTTGGGTAAAGCGAAGAGGGAAATTTACAGAAAGCGAGCCCTATCAAAACATCCGTTTCACCTGGGCAGGGTGAAAGGTTAAAGATGGCAATTACTTTGACTGGTGACCGGCCTTCGGAACCTCGACGGCAACCCATTGGCGGTGAACTCCTCGGTGAATCACAAAGTCTGGCACCTTCCTTGATTTGTCTTCAGAAATAACGCTGATTTCTGGTGGAGCAGGGTCATTGGAATCTGTCTCTCAGGCAGAATTGTCGTAGGAGGATTCCTCTGTTGTATTTTGCATAGCATTTGTGCTCTCAACTGTATCTCCCCATCCAGTTGGTTGGATGTCTTCGAACCTGGTACGAGAGCTTTCGGGCGCAGTGTACTTGACCATAAAGTCGTACTTTCCACTTGGTTGTCCCAAGGTGTCCCACACTTTTTTCGAACTGGAGGAGTCATCCCTCTCGATGACGTTGACCTCGGGAAAAGCATAATTGATGAATTCAAGTCCTGCGAACATTGCGAATTCATCTTCATGTTGAGTAGTTTCTAAATGACTTGAGTGTTGATCCCCTGACATGGTGGGGACACAGGTATTCTGTTCGATGATACTCAGCTGATTTTCATTGTTCGGCCGACTTTCTTGCCCCAAATCTCCTGGGTAAGGCTGCCACATTGGCAGGCCATCCATCGGGCCATAATAGTTATGGTCAAAGTTGTTCTTCATCAGAGTGTCTTCCTCTAATGAATTTGGCGGAGCGCGACATCCTTCCGGATTACAATCTCCGTATATCGTTTCGACGTCTGACCGGGGTATAAATCTCGGACTCTGTCCGAGATAGCAAAATGGCGTAGGCACCTCTTCCTGAGACATATAACCATCCTTATTAAGATAGGACTTCCATTCTTCATCTGTGTTAGAGGGATCTTCCTCATTGATAGCATGAACTGTCTGAGACACTGGGTGAAGGAAACCTCCACTGTGGAAGAAGTTTTGAATGGGATGAAGACTTCCATCATTGGCAGCTGTCTGGGTACAGGTTGCAGAAAAACCAAGACCCTTCTTTGTTTTATTGTCAGTGGGAATGACAAGCTGTCCCCATCCTGTCGTATCGGTACTCTCGACCGCTTTGATAGCATCGTTGTATGAGGAAATCGAGGTTCCTCCTTTGAAATGATTGTCCTTGCTCACCGACAGTGCTTGGAACTGAGTTCCAATAACCTCCTCGGGTTTTATACCAGTAGATGATGACAAGTTACTCACAAGCAAGGCCTGTTCTCCACAGACTGTGATGAGTTGGCCGTTCTGGACGAACTTTAGCTTTTGGTGGAGGGTCAAAGTGACCGCTCCAGCCTGATGTATCCAAGGTCTTCCTAATAAACAACTGTATGTTGCCCGGATGTCCATGACCTGGAAAGTGACTTGGAAAGTGTGAGGACCAATAGTTATGGGAAGATCAACTTCGCCGATAACCGTTTTTCTGGATCCGTCGAATGCTTTGACGACGACCTCGCTGACTCTCATCGGAGGGCCTTTGAATGATAATTGCATCAAAGTAGACTTTGGCATAACATTCAGGGCTGACCCTGTGTCTACCAGTACGCTGGCTAAAGCATCGTCCTGGCAGCTAACTGTAATGTTGAGCGCCATGTTATGACGGCGACCCTCTTCGGGTAATTCCTCATCACTAAATCCCAAATTGTTGTAGGAAGTGACGTTAGAGACAATGCTATCGAACTGTCTGATTGTTACATCCTGTTCCACAAAGGCCTGCTCCAAGACTTTCTGTAGAGCCTCTTTGTGTGCTTCTGACCTGAGTAACAGTGATAATACCGAGATCTTTGAAGGAGTCTGTAACAGTTGATCCACAATGTTATATTCACTCCTTTGGATGAGCATCAGCATCTCATCATTATTTTTCGAAAGGTCGGGATTACTGGATTGACCGACTGATAGATCGGGAGCTTCTGTCTAAAATTCCTTTTCATTGTTAACTTCCCCAACCCCTCGGTTGAAGATTCTACCACTCCGTGTTACACGACTGATGTCTGCAATGTTCACAACGGAGGGTAATGGAATTTCCTTTCCATTTTCAACTGTCGTTGCACCGTATTTGTAAGGGATAGCCTTAGTTGATTCATACGGTAGTGGTCCCGGTAGATAGATGACTATGGGAATCTTCTGATTTTTCTGACCATCGTAAGTAATCTCGATCCGTTCCCAGTTGGGAACTTTAGATTCGTCAAGTAGAGGGATAATGGCAAAACATCCCTGGTATGGTGACGACCAGAGATGGTGACAACATCCTCAACTTGATCGGTAAGGTAGTTCGGCGTCCAGTTGATGGGTCTAGAACCCGGATATGGACGAATTTCTCCACGATCCACCTGACCCTGAAGAGCTGCTCTCATAAGGTAACACCCTTGGTTACTTTCCGAACAGACGCTACAACGATCGTAATTGTGTGGTGGCACCTGGCCACGCCCACTTTGAATACAATGTAACCTCACTAGGTTAGCTTCCACAGATCGGACATCCTGACTTTGACGACGAGTAGGATTCCTGTTACTGATACTAATCTGCTGAGTATCTTCATCCATGTAGATTGGCATCCACCAGTGATTTAACAAGTGCTGAAGTGCCTCCTGGACATGGGTACAACCTCGATCGTTTTCGCAACCTGCTTTACAGTTTTGATAATCATGTGATATTAAGAATCCGAGTCGGACCTGCTCAGCATGTAACTCTACCAGGTTGGTATTCATCACGTGAATATCGAAGATTTGAATCATGTTGATCTGATAGGGATTCCTATCATGATAGTCCTGGATCCATCCAAGATCCATCTGACGCTGGAGGGCCTCTTGTATGAAAGAGCATCCCTGTTTGTTTACAGAGCAAGTCAGACAAGAACTGTAATCATGCCGCGGCAAATTATGATACTGGCTTTGCCTTGAGTGCATTGCCACCAAGTTGACATTCATTGCACGGACATCGTGGTTCTGAATGACGTTAGAATTCGTGTAAACCATGTTAACTCCACGAACTCGGTGCTCTTGAATCCATCCGAGATCCATCTGTTCCTGTAGGGCTGCTTGCACCACAGAACATCCCTGGTTGTCTTTAGAGCAGATATCACACTGGTGATAGTTATGAGGTGGCACATGGCCATATCCACTCTGTCTACAATGCATCTTGACCAGATTGGTTTTCAACAAGAGTACATCGTGAATTTGATAGACATTGTTAGTCTCTTTCTCAATTAGATTGACTGCAGCTTTCTCATGTTGAGGCAGCGGATTCGTAAGAATGTTGGGATTCGTATCTTTGAAAGATAAGACCCCGCTCCTAACAAGTTTTTGCACGTCGGACTTGAAATTGAGACAAGTCTCAATGTTATGCCCTGAACCTCCTTGATGATAAGGGCATGTTTGATCCACCTTAAACCAAAAAGGCAGATTTTCCGGTACTGTAAGAGGAGACTTAGTCTAAATGTACCCCTTAGCCAGTAGTAATGGAAATAATTCTGCGTACAACATGGGTATAGGATCAAACCCTGATGGTCGTGTTGTACGGTTGTTATTGTATGGAGGACGAGCCTGCTGAAGAGGCTATTATGTCCTTTGCTGACCAGGTTGGCTCTGCGCAACCTGAGGTTGATACGTAGGAATAGGCGCAGGGCTGGTAGCCGGAATTACAGCTGCTACTGGCTGATAACGTCGCCTTTGCTTTCCGAAAGAGATATTCCCAATATCTTGCTCTTTTTTCTTAGGGAGAGCACTACCGTATTTTTTAGTACCGCTCGTCGATCCAGGGTCTTTTACCAAACGTCCTTCTCAGACGGCTTCCTCAAGACGTACGCCTATGCCGACCATCTCGGTGAAATCACTGGGCGCACTGGCAACCATTCGGTCATTGTAAAATGAGCTTAAGGTTTTTAAGAAGATTTTTGTCATCTCTTTTTCCTCAAGAGGCGGACAAATTTGAGCGGCAATTTCATGCCACCTTTGAGCATACTCCTTAAAGGTTTCCTTGTCCTTTTGCGACATTGATCTGAGTTGATCTCTGTCGGGTGCCATGTCCAAATTGTATTTGTATTGTTGGACGAAGGCAGTGCCAAGATCTCTGAAAGTGCTGATCGTAGCACGGTTTAAACCCTTGTACCATTTGAGTGCGGCACCGGTTAAACTATCCTGGAAGTAGTGAATCAGTAGGTCCTGATTCTCCGTCTGAACTGACATCCGCCGAGCGTACATCACCAGATGGCTTTGAGGGCAAGAGTTACCCTTGTATTTTTCAAAGTCGGGCACTTGAAATTTGTGCGGGACTTTCACATTGGGGACCAAGCAGAGGTCTGCGGCGTCCTTTCTGAATAGATCCTGACCACAAATGGCTTGCAGTTCCTTCTGCATTTCCAAGAACTGCTCCTGGAATTCCTTCATTCTGTTAAACATAGTTTCCTTCTTACCAGAAGGTGTCTGTGGAATCTGTCCCTCCGGGACAGTGTGCACCACAGGGGGTGGTACCGTGACTACGGTAGTGAATCTTGGCGTCTACCAAAGTTTGTAACCTTCAGGAGTCTTGAGTATGCCCCTGGCATCTTCGCTTTCCCGAAGTTTGTAACCTTCAGGCCCAGCGGCTTCTGTTGTGATTCCCTGATCTTCAGTGATCGGTGGAACATATCCTCCCGGGATATAGTTAATAGGCATGCCCCAAGGACGATCTTTCGGGATCTGATACCTAGGATCATTCTTCTCCACTATGGGCATTGAGGTGATCTCTGAGATCACAGTTCTTTGTAGCTGAGCTTCTGCCATGACTTGCATGTCGTTACGAAGCTTTCTCATATCCTCTCTTAAAGCGTCGATTTCTTCTTTCAACTCTGTTTTCTTCCTCAAGATCATCCATCTTTTTCTGACGATTAGCCCGAGTATTGTACGAATGAGACAGTTTGACTCTAGAACCGAGACACAAACGTGAGATTCGTAGGGAAGAAGAATACGCGATGTGAGAATGATGAATGCAATGATTATATTAATTGTTTTTTTGGTTTAATCAAAATAAACTTCGACAATTAGATTGCAAATATCAAACAGTGGGGAAACCCCTTTTTATTGAATTCAAAGGATTACAGAAATGGAAATACAGTAGATTACAAGGTGCAGAAACAGAAACCTAAGCTAATGGGTCCCGAGTCCTCTCTGAAGAGAAATCGGGTGCTGATTTTGGTATCTTCCTTTTCTTTGACCGGGGCTCTTGGGCCATTGTCGGGTTGTCATTCCTTTGCCAGGTGAAAAGAGCGAGCAAATTCCTTTGGTCATATTGATTCTCTAAAGCATGCTGCTCCAAAATTTCAATCAGAGCATCTTTTTCTTTCAGTAATTGCTATATTTTGATGCACTCTATGTCGAGGGTGCGGTACTTGTTCTTCCAAGACCTTCTCTCCCGTTGAACTTTGTTGAGAGTAACCTGAAGCTTTTCAGTTTCCGTCATGAAGTACATGACAGATTCCCTCGGCGGAAGAATTCTGTAACGAGGATAAGGCATCTTTAGCTTGAGAGCTCTAGTTTGTACCCAGTGGAGATAAGGCTCCACCGAGACACAGTTTGGTTTTCCTAGAGACTCCCGTCCTTTCTTATGAACATGTTTCCAAGCATGCACTATTTCCATCTTTAGTGCTCTGTCACTTTCTCCTTCCTTGAAGAAAAGACCTTCCAGATGAACACCTAGTGGGATGTGTCTCATCGGGTATCCAAATTGACGAAGAACCAATATCGGATGGTAGTTAATTCCTCCTTTAGTTCCTATGAGGGGTATGTTGGGGAAGTTTCCACAATGATCAATGGTTCTGATTCCATCATAGATCCTTTTACACCAATCTATATCAGAGTTGGTGAGAGACATGATCTTCTGCGACCAACGTAAGACACTCTTGCAATCCCAAAAAGTAGCAGACTTGGGCAAGTGAGAGATAAACCATTTATAAAGCAGAGGTACATAGCATGTGATCTCCCCTCCTCTATACAAATTCCCCAAGTCGGCACAGGGTTTCCAATGAGAAAAACCTTAATAGCGTTAATATCGACGAAGTTATTGATGTTAGGAAACAAAAATAACCCGTAGGTGAGCAAGACAAAGATGCTTTCAAAAGCATTCATGTTTCCTATACTGGCAAAATACAGAGCCTTCTTCGTCAAGAACTGGGCTGGCAAACCTTGTATGCCACCCTTAGTGGTCATGTGAGTCCTGACCTCAGACTCGTCCAAATGAATTGCTCTTGCAATGATCTGATTCTTTGGAATTTCTTCCAGTCCAGAAAATGGAGCTTGATCTGTAATGTGTAGATCAATCAGATGAGAATACTCCTCCAGCGTTGGTGCTAGCTGGTAATCCGGGAATGTGAAACAGTGATAAACCAGATCGTAAAACTGAATGAGCGCATCCATGATTCCCTCAATCACATGGACTCTTAACAGTGGTAACAGACCTCCGTGTTTGGCTCTGAAAGCCTCAAGGTTAGTGATCATCCTTGCTAATCTTCTCAAATCCCCTAATTTTGGAACCTTGAAGGTGTACGTATGAGTTCTCCTTCTATCGAAATCCATTAGCGTAATCCTCTTCTTTGATATTTGCAATCACAGTCTTAGTTTGATTTGAAAAACAGAGAGACTATAAGAGAAGTTTTTTGAATGTTTTAATGTTTTTTTTTAAATGAATGCATGAATGCAGCACACAAAAACATAGAAAATGCATGGGGTTAAAGGGTCGTTGTCATGAAGTCAAGGTTCTACCCATCCCCAAAGGTTTATACTAGGGTGATTTTTGTACCTGTACTCATTATCATCAGCTCCTCCCAGGAAAGCAAAACAACAAGCGGATCGCCAGCGAGTTGTAGAGCAATCTTAGAGTAAGTGCCATTCACCGAGAATAGATCACCAGCCTCAAATGAGGGTAGTATCGCGTAACAACTATTTCTGATAGTTTCCGCACTACGAAAGGGTTTGGCTCCTCAGCTTCTCAGACTTAACAACCGGCCCATTGGCTAGAAGAGTGAATGGGTTGCGTTGGTCAGCCTCCACTGAGGTTGATGGTCGACCCCGTCGCCATCACTTATCTTAAGTGTATACTCAATCTTTCCACATACGGCATCACCCGCATTCCCATTACCAGAAAAAAAAACACGTATAGCAATTAGGAAAAGCAATATATATATTTGTCCTAATCATCCTAGACTTATAAAGCTAAGAATCCTAAGTTCCTGACAGAAATGGCTCCCCGGCTGAGTTACCACTCTGTAGTTTCTACACAAGGAAAATAGAAAGAAAGAAAGAAGGGGCCCCATGGTGGGCGCCATTTTTCTGTAGCGAGCGATTTTGGACGTGGTTCTTAACCGTTGGTCGCTCTCTGCAGTTTGAGCTTAAACTACAGGTCAATTCATTTTTTATCCTATTGTGAGCTGAATAAGGAAGGGAAATAGATGTCTCCAATTAACCCTACTTGCATACTGAGTTTAAACAGCGGTCTGTTAGGTTACGAATGCTATCAATGTGGGGGGCCTTTGTACTGGTTATTTGTATTTTCGCCAATACGATTTTCTTTCTTTTTATCTGGGCAGAAGGTTTCTGGTGGGGAACAAGGATTAGGATGTTAGGACTGATGCCTTTTGATAGGTATGTGAGAGTATGGGATTTTGGTTTTTTGTTGATTGCGCTCGCTAAGATTTTTCTTTCAATCTTATGCCTACGTATTCCCGTTTACCGAAACAGGGAAATCAGAGCGTTCGTAGTTCCTCCTAGTCTATGGGAGGAAATGGGTGTTTTTGGTGTCTTGTTCAAAGCCCAAGACGTGAAGCGAAAGGTGATTTGTATCTTGATCAAATCCCAAGATGTGAAGCTGAAAGACCTCGGCTTTAGAGAGAATTTGTCATCTCTAAAGAAAGGTTTGTCTGTCCCAACTGTTGGGTGACTGGTTATAAAGGAGAATTACTTTAACCGGGATACGCGGATCCTAACAATGCCATAATTTCCTTTAAAGAGGATTTTAACCTGAAGGAGAAGACTTTAACTCAGTGTAGAGCAATGCTATCTTTCCTTAGGAATTTCTCATGCTAAAAGAGGGACAGTGGCGTGGATGTAAATGATCCAGAGGCTGGCCGCTTACAGCGATTAGATGAAGGGGAAGGAGTTATTGATGTTTGTGTACTGTGAACGAGGCACATCTTTGATGCTAAAAGGTTGATTGGATCAACCAGTGGTTTTCTTATACAAAGCCTAAGAGGAGGCTATTGGCCCAACAAGAGGGTATTTTTGTGTGTCTCGTACGAAGCCCGAGAGAGAGGCTAAAAGGGTTGACTCAACAGGAGAATCTTTTATACTCAACAAGAGAGTGTTTCTGTATCTCGTACGAAGTCCGAGATGGAGGCTGAAAGTTTGACTCAACAAGAGAGTCTTTGTATCTCGTACGAAGCTCGAGATGGAGGCTAAAGGTTTGACTCAACAAGAGAGTCTTTGTATCTCGTACGAAGCCTGAGATGGAGGCTGTTGTTTATTTGGCTCAATAAGAACCTTTTTGTATCTCGTATAAAGCCCGAGATGGAGGCGAAAGGGGTAATTGACTCAACGAGGGAGTCTCTTATGTGTCTCGTACAAAGCCCGAGAGAGAGGCTAAACGTTGTTTGACTCCGCTGGGGAGAATTTTGGTATCTCGTACGAAGCCCGAGATGGAGGCTAAACGTTTGCTTCGCTGGGAAGAATCATTGAACAATGCCCAAGAGGAGGCTATGGTAACTGTTTCAGTTAAGTGACAGGTCCAGTATACTGATTTTAAAGAGAAAATCAGTTCTTATATGAGTAACACTGTACTCAAAGATTTGATTCAAGCATCAGGGTTATTCCCTATTCTTTAAGGAAACGGGAAATCCAAAGGGTATTGAGACTGTCCGAGTCTGCGGGTTTCCTTCCTATTTAACGAAGGGGTCACTTGAGAATTTCTTTGAGACTCAAGGATATTAGACTGTCCAAGTCTGGAGTTTCATCTTTTGTACTATGCTTTGAGAAACAGTAGTAGACTCTATGAAAGGACTGTTCTATGAGGATGATTAGGTTCTGTTCCTATACCTCTAGAAGGTCGTCGGGACAATTTGTACGAAGCCCAAGAGGAGGCTAGAAGCTTTTAAGAAGCCGACGGGTCCTTGTACTAAGCCCAAGAGGAGGCTATCATTCCTGATGCGTGTTTTTTTTCGCAAGTGTACGAACGCGTCAGAGTAATATAAAAGATTATCGTATCCACAGAGACCAAGTGTCAATCTATCGCTATCTATTGTTAAGGTGTGTATCTAAGGTGATTGAAAATAGTAGTTTTGAAGAGTGCACGGTAGTAAATAAAGTAATTAAAATTAATTGATAAAGACAGGTTCGAATGCAATTCACACAACCAATTGATAATCCAAGTACTTGCTAATAGAACTACTTACGGGCAATGTTTTCTACTTTGAAAAGAACTAATTTGACAGGAACTGTCGCTTTCGCGTATTCAGAACCGAGTTGTACCCTCTAATCAAACCCTCTTATTGTCACGAATAAAAGGCGCGCATTGCGTTAGAGTAGTAAACCTATTTTTAAGAAATATAGTATCTTGACCAAGTTGAAAAGTATTTTAACCTGGATTTTCTAAAAAAAGAGGTCCTTACGAACCAGACTTTAAACTTCTTAACGCGTCCGAAAATGGTTTTAAAATCTCTTTTCTTTTTAAATTAAAAACTCCTAATAAACTAAACAAAGCGCTTTCGCTGTTTTTGAAATAGTTTAAAAACAATTAAGTTTAGATAGGCGTTGGACGGCTTTCGATCTTACCCAACGGAATTTAAGAACAGGAAAACTTATATTGAAAGTTAAAATAGCCCTTAAGTGTTTCCACTAACAATTGTACAGATTATCGGTTCGGTTATGATCTTCACATTCTAACCTTTATAAAATTAGCCAGACATGGTAAAGTAAAAGTTCATTTTTATATTTTTCATAAAAAAGTATTTAAGTGCGAGTGCGGAAAGTAAATGAAAGTAGTACGAGTGCGGTAAGTAAACGAAAGTAATGCGAGTGCGGAAAATAAACGAAATTAAAAGACAATGCAAGAAATAAAGTTGACAAAAGGTAAAGTAATAAAAACCTGCTCCAATCGGAGTGGTTGAATACAATGCGAACTGAAAGTAAAATGGCGGCAGGATTAACTTCCTTCCAGAGTGCTCCAAGACTTAGTCTCACAGGCTCTTACAGACTCGATCTCTCGAATGTAGTAACACCTCGATGTGAAGCGATTACCACTATTACACTGATATATGCTTATGAACAACTAAACTTGGATGAAGAAAAACGAAAATCTAAAGTCCTATTTATAGGCAAGGAAACATGTGGAAAAGACAAGGATGCCCCTAGCATTTGAATTTGGGAGGGAACTCGCTTTGTTCTTGTGGCGCCCGCCACAACACCATGGCGCCCGCCATGAGTGTAAACTTGCTTGGGCAGTTGGAGATCGTGGGGAAAAACAGTTGGGAGGAGTTTGAGACATGGCCACGTCATGGAAGACCCTGTGGCGGCCGCCATAGTGGATGCCATAAGTGTAAAATGCTGATTTTCTCTATTTTAGCTCATTTCGGCTCCTTTTTCGCTCCTTTTCTCGCTCGGGGCTCCGATTAGACTAAAAACCTGAAAACAAAGAAAAACATAATAATAACATAATAAAATGACATTAAAAGACTAAGAATGCATGCGAAATCGGAGTAAAAAATACGGTGAAATTCAGTGTCATCAAATTCTCCCACACTTAGACCTTTGCTTGTCATCAAGCAAAACATTTAAAGCTCAAAGTAAGAAAACTAGTGCTGACACGTGATTCGGGCAAAAAGGGCTTCTAGGTTCAAGTCAGGATGCTGTGACAGGTACTAAGTGAACCAAGGGTATCGTAATGACACTTATCCGCAGAGGCGGACATAAACTTCATTCTTATATTAATCAACCGTACCATCCCACAATAACTAGGCCTACCTCTTCATCTCTTTTTTGGGTCCTTTTCATTCAGGCGCAATCACATTAAGCCCGTTATCCGTACATGTTTCATAGTAGAGTGACCTGTTAGTGATTCTGATCCAAAACATAGGGTTTCTGGCACATAAGACTGTGTAAACCCTTTTATTTAACCCAAATGCAGTTGTGGGGGATCAGATCGTAATCCGCCCTACCGAGTTCAGCGCCAGATACCTCTGAACCAACTAACAATGGGTGAGCTAAAATTATATTTTTTTGTGTGGCAACAATTCAACTTTTTGGGTTAAACGACCTTGTGAGGGTCATCTATCCGAAGTTTGCCTTATTCTTTATTTATTTTACTGGATCATTCACTTATGTTCATCGGTCCCCTACGTAGAACATGCTTAGGCCGGAGCTGACTGCAGAAATAAACTACTTAGGACAAATTTGGAAATGATGATTAAGGCCATGGTACATGGGGTTTTAGAATGATTCCTATATTCGTGAAGTCTACGGTGCTAAAACGATACTAATGTTTCAAAAAGTTCACCTAAGTCACCACATCCTAATCCAAACCTGTCTTAAAGCCCAAAAAACGTGTAGAACAACAATGTTTTCTTTTTGCAAAATTTTTTTTTTTTTTTTTTTTTTTTTTTAGGGCTAAAGAAATGGGGAAAAATGAGGGTGAACTAGGGATACACTGTACTGGTGACTCGTCAGACTCATGCATTTTCTAGAAAAAAAGACATAGACAAAAACAAGAAATAAACAACTAACTAAAAATGGAAATAGAAAGCAATAAAATCCCCTCCCACACTTAAATCGAACATTGTCCCCAATGTTTCGAAATAAGATAAGGAGAGTAACCTGTAAAACTACTGTTGTGGACCACTGGTGCCCTCGTCGTCCTGCTGGGAATGCCTGGGACGACGGGATCTGCTACGATGCTGGTCTCTCCGGTCCAATCAGGCTGATAAGGCCGCCTGGGCATCTCTGACCTGTCGAAGGTTACCTAGAACGGAACCTTGAGTAGCCTCCATAAGCTCGTAATGCCGGCGGTTGAAGTCTTGCTGACGGGATTGCTCGTTTGCTATCGCAAGCAAGGTGTGAGAAACGGACTCGAAGGATCGATCTGTCCTCCGCCGTGATTCTTCCATGAAGCTCATATTATCCGTCAGTTGTTGCTGAATGGTAGAGAGAAGGTCATCTCGCCTTTCTTCTCTAGCCATAAGGTCACGCCACATCTCCTCAGTGACATAGGATCCAGGGACTGAACCTGCAAAAGGGTTAGAGGAAGAGGGTGCGGTGTGTGGTGGTGAAGGATGATGGGGGGACACATGAGGTATGGGAGACTGATCTCTCCGCTCAAATTCTTCGTCAGTGTCGTGTCCCTCCGTATCAGGAATATTAGGAGGAAGTGGACCTAGAACAGGTGGAGCATTTAAATCATAGGTCCAGTTCCTTTCATTACGTACATCGGTACGTCTACTGCAGGGCAAGGCAACAGATGGGATAGCTACACCATGGATCATCAATACAAAACCACCCTCTCTTCTCGCTCGGCACAATTTCATATCTTTTAGAAATTTTAGGTTGATTGTGCGAGGAGTTAAGGGCTCTAGTGTGGCTATCTTATTGTTCAAGTTAAGGGCCCGAGCAATAGACGTAATCAGTCCTCCAAAAACAATCGGTCCTGCTTTATTAATAGTAACAGACATGTGAGAAAGCATAAACGGGACCGGATTGATTCTTCTATTAGTGAGACTTCCTTGTAAAAACTGAAGCTCTTTAGCATTAACCTTATTTGGATTATCCCGGCCAAAAATAATACATACCAACAGGTATCTAAAAACTCTGATGGCCGGGTTGTGGATGGTCGATGCAAGAATTCCTTCAAAAGAAGTTATTAAATTATTTGACAATCTCTGCCAAAAAGAAAATGCATCGACCGACCATCCGTCATCCAAAGGGGTTTCACAAATAGCACCTTCCCAAAGAGGAATCCCTAACAGACTTGTTAGTTCGTCGGTACTGTACTTATATTCTATTCCAAACATTCTAAATTGGACAGTACCGACTGTGCTAGCAGTGTTAGGGTGGACAGTGTAGATCAAAGAACTTAAAAACTCAACTGTCAGTTTCTCAAAGGTTGGTTCTTGGTTTTCAAAAATAGAGTGCAGTCCCAAAAAATCAAGTAAATGATAAACACTATGATAAATACCCAAGGTATAGAGACAGTTGTCGTCCACGTACCTCGTCGAGAGAATTTCTCGACCTTGAAGCCTTTGAATATTCCTCCTCTGCCTATCCCCGGGTTTTCCTTCTCGCAAAATATATCCTTCGAACTCCATAGCTTGCTCCTTGAATTGATTTGAAGATAGTGAAGATGGGTTTAAATATAAGTTGGTAAAGGTGAGATTTTTATGAAATTTAATTGGTGGAATTTCAAATGGAAGTTTGAAAGGGTTAATGGATAGTGGGTATTAAATAAATGTGGGGGCTTTTGTGAGTTTTAGTGGAGTTTTGGAAAAGGAGAAAAATGGGTTTTGGGAGTTTAGAGGTTCAAAAATGGTGGAAGATGTAGTTCTCCCCCGTATTTACCAGGACGCCGTGGCGGGCGCCATAAGGCTATGGCGGGCGCCATAAGGTCATTTTCGGACCTGGGCCAAAATTTTGAATTTTGGAATGGGCCTCTCTTACCTTTTGCGTCTCGGGGGTCCCGATAGCGTTCTCATTTGCTTTCTTCTTCAACACGGGACTTGCACAATTTTTGTGGAAATAAAAATCAAATATTAAGAAAAATAACATTATTATTGGATATATATATATAAAAGGAAAAATAAAAACACACATAATATATATATATATATATATATATATATATATATATATATATATAAAATCAAAGTACATAGGAAATATAGGAAATGCGAAAATACGAAATGTGTCCAGATATGCTAAAAAGTAAAGAAAACGCAGAAACACTGAATAGTAAATAATAGAGTAGTAAGTCAGGGCAATATGATCAATCAGCTGGCTCCTCTGCCTGGCTGGATCCACGAAGCTCAGCGATCTCGCGACGAAGCTCTCCGATCTCCTGGTATAAAGAGTCTGCCTCAGTAGCATGAGTGAGATCAGATACCTCAATCTGCAAAGCAAGATCAGCTACCTCCTGCTTGAGCTTGGCAGTCTCTCTGCGGAGCTCAACAACCTGGGTGTATAAATCGGGTGGCTGCAAAGACAAATTATTAGATAATACAGTGATTTTGGGAGACGGAGGTGTAGGGGTGTACTCAGCAATAGGAGGTGATCTAGGCTCCTCAATAGTCTCTCCATAACCCTCCAAAGCATATCTCCAATTAGCTGGGTCATGAACACTGGTCATCATCGGATCAGGCAGCAAAAAGTAATGAACAGCCTCGTTGTCGATCAACAATCTGAACTGGTTGGGGTTTGCAGAGGCTCTCCTTATCAACCCTCTGTCTAGGCAGAAATCAACGTCCATGGTGGTGTATTCACAGAAAACCCTGAGATGTAACAACTTACGCGAAAGGCCTAAAGCAGCAGCAATCTGGGTAACAATACCTCCCACATGAATAATACCTACTGATGACCTGGCAATACTGCTAAGACCTTTCAGCAGAAAGTTCCCACATGCCACAGGACGTGACTGGGTCGCACAAAACAGTAGAAAGATCTCCTCCTCACTAAGCAAGGTCTCAGCATCTGGCAATCCAAAGAAAGAGTGTGCTATGATCATCTGAAAATACCTCAATGCAGGGTTGTGGATAACATGTGAGAACTGGGTGGAAGGATCCTGACTCCCTCCACCAGAGATATCACTCCAGAACTTCTCCACTTCCCTACTCAGAAAGTATCCCATAGGTGTCTCAGGAATAGCATCAGGGGTCGTCTGAAAACCTAATAAATCACCAAACTCCTTATGAGTGAAGGAGTACTCAGTCCCAAATAACCTGAAAATAGCACATCCATCTGGTCCGGCCCAGGGGTCATAAGAAAACGAGCTGAGGAACTCCAAAGTGAGGTTCCTATAGGTGTTGTTCAGGTCGTCGAACTGGTCCCATTGAAGCTGGTGGCATAAGAATCTGACACTAGGCTCAATGCCTAAAGCCTCCATGCAAGCCTGATCTGGGTACCTCGTAGGTGCCATAGGACGTCTGAAGTGGACAAAGTAACGCTCTCTCTGGGCGTCATTCCTGAAAGTCACATGCATGTCGTCAAAGTTCTGCATTCTGCACAGAGTTAGGAAGAAAGTCCTGTAAAACACAAACATTTTAAACATTAGTCCTGACAAAATATAACAAGAAATAAAATAAAACAAAATGTAGAAAGAGTAAATAAGGTAAGAAAATCATGGGTTGCCTCCCATGCAGCGCTTGTTTAACGTCGTTAGCTTGACGACTGGAACTTATACATCTCTTGTCGGGATTGGTGGATCACTTAGAGTGTGGCTGGAGTAGGTTGTTGGAATGTCTCCTCCTTCGTAGAGCTTCAGTCTTTGTCCATTGACGATGAATGGTTTACATGTCTCGTTTTTGATTTCAACAGCTCCAGACCTCATAATTTTTGATACTTTGAAGGGGCCAGTCCATCTTGAACGGAGCTTTCCTGGGAAGAGTCGCAGCCTAGAATTGAACAGGAGAACAGGGTCGCCTAAGTTGAAGTCTTTTCTTACGATTCTTTTGTCGTGCCAAGCTTTTGTTCTTTCTTTGTATATTATGGCATTCTCGTAGGCTTGCTGTCTGAGTTCTTCCAATTTGTGGATGTCGAGGATACGTTTCTCACCAGCAGTTAGGTAATCCAAATTCAAAGTTTTAATGGCCCAATAGGCCTTATGCTCTAACTCAAAAGGTAAATGACAAGATTTTCCATAGACTAGTTGGTAGGGGGTTGTTCCTATAGGGGTTTTGAAAGCGGTTCTGTAGGCCCATAAAGCCTCTTGAAGCTTTTGCGACCAATCTTTTCTGGATACAGAGACAGTTTTTTCTAAAATTTGTTTAATCTCCCTATTAGATACTTCCACTTGGCCACTAGTCTGTGGGTGATATGGTGTTGCTACTCTATGCTTAACTCCATACTTGCTTAAAAGCTTATCAAATATTCTTGATATGAAGTGAGATCCTCCATCACTTATAACTAAATGGGGTGTTCCAAATCTGGGGAATATATAATTTTTAAATAATTTAATCACTACTCTAGTGTCGTTTGTGGGTGCAGCTATCGCTTCAATCCATTTAGACACGTAGTCTACTGCAACTAAGATATACTTGTTTCCTAAAGATGGTGGGAATGGTCCCATGAAATCTATACCCCATACGTCGAAGAGTTCTACTTCTTGGATGTTTCTTAAAGGCATTTCGTCGCGTCTTGATATATTTCCTGTGCGTTGGCATCTATCACATTTGACAATGTAAGCATGGACATCACGCCACATGGTAGGCCAGAATAGGCCAGCTTGAAGAATCTTGGCGTAGGTCTTAGAGGTGCTTGCATGTCCACCATAAGGTGCAGAGTGACAATGCTGAATTATACTTTCTACCTCGTCTTCTGGAACGCAACGGCGGAAAATGCCATCTTTACCTCTCTTGAAAAGAAGTGGCTCATCCCAATAGAAATTTCTAACATCACTTAAGAACTTCTTCTTCTTGTGGTAATCGAGATCAGGGGGTATGATATCAGCGGCTAGGTAATTAACAAAATCAGCGTACCAGGGCACGTTACTTACAGCTAAGGATTTTTGGAAGTGCTCATGAGGGTCTGGTTCTTTATCTTCAATGGTTTCCAACTGGGCTATCAATCTATCATAGGCAAAATCATCATTTATGGGTACTAATTCAGGATTCAGGTATTCTAGCCTAGATAGGTGATCGGCTACTACATTTTCTGTGCCTTTTTTATCTCGGATATCTAATTCGAACTCTTGTAGCAGCAAAATCCATCGAAGTAACCTGGGTTTAGCATCTTTTTTACTTAGTAGGTAACGGATGGCAGCATGATCGGTGTAAACTATAATTTTGGCTCCTACTAGATATGATCTAAATTTGTCTATAGCGAAAACTACCGCTAGGAGTTCTTTCTCGGTTGTTGCGTAATTGAGCTGGGCGGCGTCTAGGGTTCTACTGGCATAATATATTACATGTAATCTTTTATCTTTTCTCTGACCTAGAACGGCTCCTACAGCATAATCACTGGCGTCACACATTATCTCAAACGGTTCAGACCAATCAGGGGGTTTCATAATGGGTGCTGAAATCAATGCTTGCTTCAAAAGGTTGAATGCTTCATTGCATTTTTCATCAAAGATGAATTCAGCATCTTTCATTAACAGGCCAGTTAAAGGTTTTGTTATTTTGGAGAAGTCCTTGATGAAACGGCGGTAGAATCCAGCGTGTCCAAGGAAACTTCTAACTTCCCTGATAGTCTTGGGGGGTTTTAGGTTCTCTATAACTTCTATTTTTGCTTTATCTACCTCTATACCTCTTTCGGAGATTATATGTCCTAAAACAATTCCTTCAGTCACCATGAAATGGCATTTTTCCCAATTCAGCACAAGGTTCACCTCCACACATCTTTCCAGGATTTTCTCAAGGTTGATAAGACAATTTTGGAAATCAAAACCGCAAACCGAGAAATCATCCATAAATACTTCCATGATTCCATCTAGATAATCTGCAAAGATTGACATCATGCAACGTTGGAAAGTAGCAGGGGCATTACAGAGTCCAAAAGGCATTCGTCTGTAGGCAAAAGTTCCAAAAGGGCATGTAAAGGTAGTTTTTTCTTGATCTTCTGGATGTATAGGTATTTGAAAGAATCCCGAATACCCGTCTAGATAGCAGAAGTAAGAGTGTCTGGCAAGACGTTCTAACATCTGGTCTATGAACGGTAAAGGGAAATGATCCTTCCTAGTTGCTTTATTTAACTTTCTATAGTCTATGCACATACGCCAACCTCCTTCTATCCGCTTTGCTATTTGTTCACCTTTCTCATTTTGCACAACTGTGATGCCTCCCTTCTTGGGTACCACATGCACAGGGCTCACCCACTTACTGTCCGAGATCTGATATATTATACCTGCTTCAAGCAACTTCAGAACTTCCTTTTTGACAACATCACTCAGTATAGGGTTTATCCTTCTCTGGTGCTCTCTGGAAGGTTTTGAATCTACTTCGAGCGAAATCCGATGCATGCATACGGATGGACTTATACCTTTCAGATCAGAGATATTATATCCTAAGGCTGAGGGATATCTTCGTAAAACGTCCAAGAGTTGATCTGTTTCTTTTTGCCTCAAGGCAGCACTAACTATAACCGGACGATTCATTTCTTCATCAAGAAACTCATATCTCAGGTTCTTAGGTAGTTCCTTAAGTTCCAAGGCTGGTTTAATAGGGCAAGGCATAGGATCTGGGGTAAGGGATAAATATTCGTAAAGGTTATCATCGATGTAGGGTTTCTTATAATTGTCATCTTCCAAAATAAGAGTTGATGGCAGCTTAATTGTTTCAATGACTTCTTCTTGCTCTAACTCCCTAACACATTCATCAATGATATCTATCGCATAACACGCATCTCCTATCACAGGTGCCATAAGAAATTTTGAAAGTATAAATTCTATCTTCTCGTTCCCTACCTCAAAGGTTAGCTTCCCCTTTTTGACATCTATTATGGCTCCAGCAGTCGATAAGAATGGTATACCTAGAAGAATTGGTATGTCATCATCTTCTTTAATGTCCATGACAACAAAATCAGTAGGGATAAACAGCTGACCTATCCTAACAGGGACGTCTTCAAGTATGCCTATCGGATATTTAACAGATCTATCGGCTAATTGAAGTGACATCTTGGTAGGTTGCAACTCTCCTAAATTTAACCTTTCGCAAACCGCTAAGGGCATTAAGCTCACACTAGCTCCTAAGTCTAGAAAAGCTTTTTCGATGACATGACTCCCCAAAGTACAAGGAATGGAAAAGTTTCCAGGATCTTTATCCTTTTTTGCTAATTTATTTTCGGCAATAGAATTACATTCCAAGGGTTTCGGATCATCAAGTCTACGTTTATTGGTAAGGATGTCTTTGAGAAACTTTGCGTAGGATGGTATTTGGGTAATGGCTTCTGTGAACGGGATTTCTACGTGAAGTTTTTCTATAACTTTAATGAATTTCTGATACTGATTATTGATCTGGGTTTGTTTAAGTCTTTGCGGATATGGTATTGGTGGTTTGTATGGCAGGGGTGGTATATAGGTTTTGTTTTTGGGTTCTTCTCCTTTTTCTTGACTTTCCTGGTTTACAGATTCCTCTGGTTTCTTCTTTTTATCTGGGATGTTGTCATCTTCCTTAGAAGTTTTGGGATCACTCAACCTCGGGTTACAAGGTTCATCATAAGCGGTCCCACTTCGTAGGGTAATGGCATTTGCTTGTCCTTTCGGGTTTTGTTGAGGTTGTCTAGGGAATTGTCCTCCAGGTGTGGTCTGAGGGGCTTGGTTTAAAGCTACCTGCGAGATTTGGGTTTCAAGCATCTTATTGTGAGTGATTATTTGGTCAACCTTGGTTCCTAACTGGGTAATTAGTTCGTTAACATGAACGTTTTGGTTCATGAACTCCTTGTTTTGTTGGATTTGAGCAGCGACAAAATTATCCACGATTTTCTCAAGGCTCGGTTTTGGTGGTACAGGTTGCATAGGTTGATTTGATCTTGGGGCTTGATAACTTGATTGTCTCGGAGGGGCAGTATTTTGGATAGGGTTATTATTCTTATAGGAAAAGTTTGGGTGATTCCTCCATCCAGGGTTATAGGTATTTGAAAATGGGTTTCCTTGGGTGTAGTTCACTTGTTCAGAGCTGGTCTCGTTTAACAGACTGCATTCTGCGGATTGGTGTCCTTTCGTCCCACATATCTCACAATCTGACGAAACTGCGGCTGCAGTATTCGGGGTTGTACACATATGCTCAACTTTTAGGGCTAATGCGTCCATTTTAGCTTGCATCATGTCTATAGAGCTTAACTCATGTATTCCTCCTTGGGCTTCCTTCTTTTCCACTGTCGCTCGTTCTACTCCCCACGATTGATGGTTTTGGGCCATATCTTCGATAAGGGCACTAGCTTCAGGGTAAGGTTTGTTCATCAGTGTGCCACCTGCGGCGGCGTCGATGGTCATCTTAGTGTTATAATGAAGTCCATTATAGAAGGTTTGAATGATTAACCAATTTTCTAAACCATGATGTGGGCATGCTCTTAACAGCTCTTTATATCTCTCCCAGGCTTCGAACAACGATTCTCCTTGGTTTTGGGTAAATCTAGTTATTTGGTTTCGAAGAACAGCGGTCTTACTCGGGGGAAAATATCTGGCAAGGAATACTTTTCTAAGGTCTTCCCAACTTGTTATGGAATTTGGTGGAAGGGAATCTAACCAAGATAGGGCCTTATCTCTGAGGGAAAAAGGAAATAATCTTAAGCGAATCGCCTCAGGAGGGGCTCCATTGGTTTTAAAGGTGTCTGCTAGTTGGAGAAAGTTTTTCAAATGTTGGTTTGGGTTCTCTGTAGCAAGACCTGCGAATTGTCTCTGCTGTACTAACTGCAGCAGGGATGGTTTAAGTTCAAAATTGTTAGCTGGTATGGCTGGATTTACTATACTAGAACTAGGTTCCTCGTTGGATGGTTGGGCGAAATCCTTAAGAGGTCTTTGATTTTGATCTTCGGCCATAGCTTTCCTAAGTTTACGGAAATATAAACGTGCGCGAGCGTAACGTTCTGGTTCAGCTAGAGGGTCTACTAAACTTCCGGTACTACGAGTTTTTCGCATTGACCGGCGGGTAACTTCCTTAGTCTAAACGGTATAACAACAGGGTACGAAATTTGACGAAATTGTTTTTCCCCGGCAACGGCGCCAAAGACTTGATGCGTGTTTTTTTTCGCAAGTGTACGAACGCGTCAGAGTAATATAAAAGATTATCGTATCCACAGAGACCAAGTGTCAATCTATCGCTATCTATTGTTAAGGTGTGTATCTAAGGTGATTAAAAATAGTAGTTTTGAAGAGTGCACGGTAGTAAATAAAGTAATTAAAATTAATTGATAAAGACAGGTTCGAATGCAATTCACACAACCAATTGATAATCCAAGTACTTGCTAATAGAACTACTTACGGGCAATGTTTTCTACTTTGAAAAGAACTAATTTGACAGGAACTGTCGCTTTCGCGTATTCAGAACCGAGTTGTACCCTCTAATCAAACCCTCTTATTGTCACGGATAAAAAGGCGCGCATTGCGTTAGAGTAGTAAACCTATTTTTAAGAAATATAGTATCTTGACCAAGTTGAAAAGTATTTTAACCTGGATTTTCTAAAAAAAGAGGTCCTTACGAACCAGACTTTAAACTTCTTAACGCGTCCGAAAATGGTTTTAAAATCTCTTTTCTTTTTAAATTAAAAACTCCTAATAAACTAAACAAAGCGCTTTCGCTGTTTTTGAAATAGTTTAAAAATAATTAAGTTTAGATAGGCGTTGGACGGCTTTCGATCTTACCCAACGGAATTTAAGAACAGGAAAACTTATATTGAAAGTTAAAATAGCCCTTAAGTGTTTCCACTAACAATTGTACAGATTATCGGTTCGATTATGATCTTCACATTCTAACCTTTATAAAATTAGCCAAACATGGTAAAGTAAAAGTTCATTTTTATATTTTTCATAAAAAAGTATTTAAGTGCGAGTGCGGAAAGTAAATGAAAGTAGTGCGAGTGCGGTAAGTAAACGAAAGTAATGCGAGTGCGGAAAATAAACGAAATTAAAAGACAATGCAAGAAATAAAGTTGACAAAAGGTAAAGTAATAAAAACCTGCTCCAATCGGAGTGGTTGAATACAATGCGAACTGAAAGTAAAATGGCGGCAGGATTAACTTCCTTCCAGAGTGCTCCAAGACTTAGTCTCACAGGCTCTTACAGACTCGATCTCTCGAATGTAGTAACACCTCGATGTGAAGCGATTACCACTATTACACTGATATATGCTTATGAACAACTAAACTTGGATGAAGAAAAACGAAAATCTAAAGTCCTATTTATAGGCAAGGAAACATGTGGAAAAGACAAGGATGCCCCTAGCATTTGAATTTGGGAGGGAACTCGCTTTGTTCTTGTGGCGCCCGCCACAACACCATGGCGCCCGCCATGAGTGTAAACTTGCTTGGGCAGTTGGAGATCGTGGGGAAAAACAGTTGGGAGGAGTTTGAGACCTGGCCACGTCATGGAAGACCCTGTGGCGGCCGCCATAGTGGATGCCATAAGTGTAAAATGCTGATTTTCTCTATTTTAGCTCATTTCGGCTCCTTTTTCGCTCCTTTTCTCGCTCGGGGCTCCGATTAGACTAAAAACCTGAAAACAAAGAAAAACATAATAATAACATAATAAAATGACATTAAAAGACTAAGAATGCATGCGAAATCGGAGTCAAAAATACGGTGAAATTCAGTGTCATCAATTCCTGTAGGAAGAGATCATTATACGAAGCCTAAGAGGAGGCTGTGAATACTTCTAAGAAGCCGTAAGGTCCTTGTACTAAGCCCAAGAGGAGGCGGGGTTGCTTTTAGGAAGCCTGTGGGGCCTTGTACGATGCCCAAGAGGAGGCCGATACTTTTAAGAAGCCCGTGGGTCCCCAAACCCCGAGAAATTCAAGGCAAGCTATTCACAAGGAATAGATCAAGTCAGGAAAGTTCGAGAATTTGGAAGAAATTCAAAGATGCCATTCACGGAGAAGACATTCATCTTGGGGAGTAGAGTTTCTTGACAATTCCTAATGAGGACAGCCGAAGAGAAGACTGTATCTGGTGATCCTATTTGGGGATCTAGGTGTCTATTTCTATGAATAAACGAAACGGCGTCACCTAGTTCTAGACGTAGTTGCCGGGGAAACTCTAAATATCTATACTATTATTACACAGTTGATATGAGTTTATGAAAGAAGACTTACAGCGAAACAGCCCCACAATACAGTTATATGTATATGAGTTTATGAAAGAAGACTTACAGTGAAACAGCCCCACAATACAGTTATATACATATGAAAGCGGTAAATGAAAGCGGGTAAACACTTACTTAGTTGTAGAGCTTCCATGTTGTTTGGTTAGTTGTTCAACAAAGAAAGATTGAAAACAACAGTATATTCAAAATCAAAGGAGAATATGCTTTGAAAAAGAAAGATTTGGGGCTTACAGCTCAAGGAGAGGCCCAGGGTTTTATCAGTGAGCGCACTGTTGAATTTATACAGAGGGACTTATACAAGTGACTGAGGCCCAAGAAAGGTTTTCTGTACAAAGGGATGGGTCATACACTCTATTAGAGGCCTAAGTGAGTTTTAAGAAAAGAAATGGGTCTTACTACTCGAGGGTAGGCCCAATGGTTAATTCTGAAAAGGGCGACGGTCCCGCTGAGGTTTTGTAAACACCGTGGGACTTATACAAGTGACTGAGGCCCAAAATTTTGGTATTTACAAAGGGTTTGGGTCTTACACTCTATTAGAGGCCCAAAGAGTTTAAAGAAAAGAAATGGGGCTTACAACACGAGGGGATGCCCATAGTCTTTATTTTCAAGATGAATATTCACTTTTAAAATGCTTAAAAACAATTAAAAATGAATTTATTCACAAAAATACCAACTATATTAAATAAATAATATAAATTTATTTTTTTGTAGAATAAAATATTTTACTATTTTTGTGATTTTTCAGAAAAAGAACCAATAAAAAATAATCAAAATTGAGGGAGTTATTAATTTTCCAAATCATTAAAAAATAATATGAAAAATGAGAAAATATAAAAAAGAGGGGTTGGGTCTTACACTCTATTAGAGGCCCAAAGTGTATTTTTGTACAAAAGATGGGGCTTGCAACTCAGGGAGAGGCCCAAAATATTTTCAGTTTGAAAATGGCGATCGCGCCGAGATTTTTAACGTATCGGGACTTATACAATAGCTGAGGCCCAAAAATTGTTTCGTTAAAAAAGGGTTGGGTCTTACACTCTAATAGAGGCCCAAGTGTTAAAAAATGAAAAGAAATGGGACTTACAGCTCAAAGAGAAGCCCAGTTGATTTTCGTTTGAAAATGGCGATCGCGCCGAAGTTTTCTTTTAACGCAGAGGGACTTATACAATAAGTGAGGCCCAAAATTTTTTGGTTAAAAGGGGATTGGGTCTTACACTCTAATAGAGGCCCATGAGTGTTTGACAATGATTTGTTTGAGTGAAAAATCAAAGAAACCCTAATTTTATTCTTTAAAAGTAAATATTTAAGGAAAATCAATGAAAAATACCAAATAGGTTTGAATAAACCACTTGTGATTTTTGTTTAAGGTTTGAAAAATGAGGTATAAATCACAAGAGATATTAAAACTCATTTGGTCTTGATTTTTCAAGATGAATATTCATTTTAAAATGCTTAAAAACAAATAAAAATGAATTTATTCACAAAAATACTAATTATATTAAATAAATAATACAAACTCAATTTTTTTGTGGAATAAAATATTTCAACATTTTTGTGATTTTTTGCAAAAAGAACCAATCAAAAATAATTAAAATTGAAAGAGTTATTAATTTTCCAAATAATTAACAAAACATGAAAATAGTTGGAAAAATAGCAAAATGTGAAAAAATCACAAAATGGCATGGGTGGGGTTTGAACCCACGACCTCAAGCATACAAGGCGCGCGCCTTACCACTGGGGTGGTGATACATCCATTGTTTGAAACAAACCAACAAATACACAAGTCATGCCTTGGTTTTGGCTTGCCCAAGACAAGTTTTGGCTAAAAAACGTGAAGGTCATAACTTTCTCAATTCTTAATTGTTTGAGACAAAATTTATATGCATCTGGGCCAGAATTTCATAAGGAATCCAATGGTGGTGGTAGTTTTTTCAAATCACACTCCCTCCTCAAAACCCGATAGTGGTTTTGAAAATGACTTATAAATGCATTTTTTATGCTACAACTTGGTACAAGCATGGATTACATGGTGAATTAGCTCAAACACAACATATATGACATGTATGAGATGTTTATGATCAATGGACTTCAAATGCACACATGTTTTGGTGAGTGCAAGTTGAGAGGCTTACCCTTCTTTGAGATTTTGGAGGTTTCTCTGCAATCAGCCAACCCTCTTGCTCCAGATATGATTTTATGCTTTGAACCACCTCAAATGATCCCTTGGATGCTTTTAGGATGATTGGAATCAGCTGGTACCTGCAAAAACACAAACTGTCCCTTTCTTGCAAAAGGGGTTAAAAGTGACCAAAATAGCAACTCCCTTAAATGGTGGGAGCCATTTGGGACAGTTCAAGGATGATATTTGGAGTGTGTTTGAGGTTTTATCTGGTTTGGAAAGTGACTGAATCAAGACATGGCTTGAAAAATGCAAAAAAAGTGCTATTTTGAGGTTTTGAGAGATGACTTTGTGATGTTGTGATTACAGGTCACTTTTGATGGTTTGCACAGCTTACATATGATATATATGAGGTGTGTGTGTGATTAGTTTGGGTGGAATTGATCTCTAGCTCAAGAACTCAGAATTACTTGCTTTGGAAGGCAAGTTTGAGGTGAAAGAAGAGATTTTGAGGAAAGCATCTGTTTGATGGCTTTGGTGTACTCAAACTGAACACAATTGAGCTCTATTTATAGTAGAGCAAGTTTGTTTTGGGATCCACAGTGAATGGCAACTGCAGCAGGTGTTTGTTCAATGTTGGCCAATGGAAATGCAAGTCTCCTCTAGCCATTGACTAGAGGTTAGGGCACAGGGTTGTGGTTCCCTTGGTCTTGGATAAGTCTTGACTGATTTCAGATGAGAATGGCTCAGTCCATGCCACCTTGATGCTTCCATTGAATGCTCCAATTCAAATTTGAAGTCTTGTCCCTATTTTGGCCATTCTAGGTTCAACATGCTATTTCTTGTTCCATGGACTTTGGAGGCTTGGCTCAGTGATTGTCCCCTTTAGATTCAATCCTCAGATGTGTCCAAGTGGATAGGAGCATTTGAATTTGGCTGATTTTGGAAAATCGAGCAAAGTTGCAAATTCTGCCTTGCCTTGACAGATTTCAGCAAGGCAACTTGCCAATGTCATATCTCATGGTGTAAGTTGAATTTGGTAATGCTCTTGACCATTTTGGAAAGCCTTTACATGATACAACAACTGTTTGAACATGGTTGGTTTTGATCTCTTTTGAATCCAAGTGAAAAATTCCCCTACATTTGGCAAAAAGTAAAGACAGATTTGGACTTAGTGAAAATTTCACTAAGTGTTTGAAAAAGTGATATTTTCACTTTTCAGCCACTTTGATCACTCCATAACTCAAAATCCTTAATGAATTGGACTTAGGTCTAGTTTAAGTTTTTGTAGAGGGTAATAAGGGCTACAAATCCATCTGTGGATGAGGAAAATGGCTTTGTGGTTTAGGAGTTATGATCCTCCAAAGTTGGTACCCTTGTCACTTTATTTTTTAACTTAGAAAATTTTCTAAGTTTTTATGGTTACCCCTTTTACAAGTTATCCAACTTTTCTTGATTTTTCTTGATGAATGATGATTCAAATCATACATTAACATCATTTTAGGGTTAAAAATCCATTTTGGTGAAAAATCTCAAAAAGTCAAAGTTGACTTTTGTGCACAGTTGACTTTTTATCAGATGAATTCCAAACTGTGCCATTCTTCAGGAAATCATGTCCTTGACCTAAATCAAACTTGATGGACATGTTCCATAGGTGTCATAGGGCATATTGAATCATGTCTTAGGTCTTGGGAGCACGTCCTGGTCAAAAGTCAAAGTTACAGTTGACTTTTCCCTTAAAACCCTAATTGTGGTGCTGATGAAATTGAGACTTGTTGCTCAAGCTTCTTGGATTAATCCATTGTTCCAAATGGATCAATATAGTTCATTAGATACCCTCAAACCCTCTCTTGAGGTCTTGGCTCATGATTTGTCCCAAAAGTCAACTTAGGGGTGAATTAGGTCAAGAAACCCTAATTCCTGATTTTTGATGAATGCATCCCCTGAGGCAAAATTGACTTGATGATTGGGTCCATGAGGTCCCATGGAGTATATTAGGTTATGTTTTGGATCATTGGCTTGTGCCCAGATGAAAAATTTCCATCTGGAGGCCTTAGTCGACCAAACCCTAATTTGGTGACACTGGCGATCCTGAGGCTTGATCCACCTAGAAGGGAGCAGCCTTGTGCTTAATCCTTGAAGTGGGAGTCCTCTTGATCCATTGTGGATATTTGAGAGGCTAGACAAGTTGAAGATCATGTCATTCCTTGATTGATCCTTTGTCTAAGAGCTCTGCGAGGGCTTGAAACCCTAAATCCTGTTTGTAGTGAATGCTCACCCACCTTTGGGGAGACTAATGAGGTATGATGGTCCATCCACATTATGCTGATGATTTGTACAATGATGGGAAATCTTAGTGGTCAAAATTTGGGGTATGACAATAGGGGACATCATAATTTGGGGTCCATTTGCCCCGAGAGTCAGTGAGAAATGATTGTATCTTCTTGAGCACGAGGTCTCCTTTTCTGAATATTCGAGGTCGAACCTTTTTGTCGAACGCCTTCTTCATTCTCTGCTGATACAACTGACTGTGGCATAGTGCCGTTATCCATTTTTCCTCAATCAGATTTAGTTCATCGTGCCGACTTTGACACCATTCAGCTTCGGTGAGCTTCGCTTCCATCAATACTCGGATTGACGGAATCTCTACTTCTATGGGGAGAAATGCTTCCATGCCATACACTAGAGAGAAAGGGGTTGCCCCTGTTGAAGTGCTGACAGATGTGCGATAACCATGAAGAGCAAAAGGGTAGCATCTCGTGCCAATCTTTATAGGTTACAACCATCTTTTGAACGATCTTTTTGATGTTCTTGTTAGCCGCTTCTACCGCTCCGTTCATCTTGGGTCGGTAGGGAGATGAGTTATGGTGTTCGATCTTGAACTCTGCGCACAACTCTTTCATCATCTTATTATTCAAGTTAGATCCATTATCAGTAATGATCTGGCTCGGAACACCATAACGGCAGATGATATTGTTTTTGATAAATCGGACCACCACTTGTCGGGTTACATTAGCGAATGACGCTGCTTTGACCCACTTGGTGAAGTAATCAATGGCTACCAGGATGAACCGATGTCCGTTTGAAGCCTTAGGCTCAATCATGCCAATCATGTCGATTCCCCATATCGAGAATGGCCATGGGGAAGAAAAAACTTTGAGATGTGATGGCGGTACATGAATTTTGTCGTAGTATATCTGACACTTGTGACACCTCCTCATGTACTTGTAGCAGTCGGATTCCATGGTCAACCAATAGTACCCTGCTCTTAGAATTTTTCTTGCCATTGTGTGTCCGTTGCCGTGAGTGCCAAAGGATCCTTCATGAATTTCTTTCATAAGCATGTCTGCTTCTGGTCTGTCGACGCATCGGAGCAAAACCATGTCAAAATTCCTCTTATAAAGAGTGTCACCGCTCAGGAAGAAGTTTCCAGCCAATCTTCTGAGGGTCTTTCTGTCTTTTCTGAGTGCCCCAGATGGGTACTCCTGTTTCTGAAGGAAGCATTTGATATCGTGATACCAAGGTCTGCTGTCTATAACTGCTTCAATCATGAAGATGTAAGCGGGCCGTTCAAGGCGCATTATATCGATCTTAGGTATGTTATTCCATTGACCTACACTAATCATGGAAGAGATAGTGGCTAATGCATCAGCCATGTGATTCTCATCACGAGGGATGTGGTGAAACTCGACTCTGTTGAAGAAGGGTAACAATCTTCTTGCGTAATCTTTGTATGGAACCAATCCTGATTGGTATGTGTTCCAATCTCCTTTTATTTGATTGATAACCAGGGCTGAGTCACCGTATACGTCCAAGTTTTTGATCCTTAAATCAATCGCTTCCTCGAGACCCATAATACAAGCTTCGTATTCGGCCTCGTTGTTCGTACATTTGAACGTAAGTCTGGCAGTGAAAGGAATGTGGGTACCCTGAGGTGTTATGATGATTGCCCTAATTCCATTTCCGTAATGATTAACTGCTCCGTCAAAGATAAGCCCCCATTGGGAACCTGGTTCTGGCCCTTCACTGGGTAACGGTTCATCGCAATCTTTCATCTTAAGATACATGACATCTTCGTCTGGGAAGTCAAACCCAACTGATTCCTGATCGTCAATCGGTTGATGAGCCAAATGATCGGCTAAAATACTTCCCTTAACGGCTTTCTGAGCGTGGTACTCGATGTCGTACTCTGATAACAACATCTGCCAACGGGCGATTCTTCCCGTGAGAGCAGATTTTTCAAAAACATACTTAATTGGATCCATTTCGGAGATTAACCAAGTAGTGCGACGAATCATGTATTGGCGAAGACGTTTGGCTGTCCAAGCCAAACCACAGCAAGTTTTCTCGAGCATCGTGTACCGAGTTTCACAGTCGGTGAATTTCTTGCTTAGATAGTAAATGGCAGACTCTTTCCTTTTAGTTTCATCTTGTTGGAAAAGTACACATCCCATTGAGTCCTCTAGGACTGTGAGGTAAATGATCAGTGGTCTTCCTTCCACTGGAGGTGATAGAATCGGAGGATTCAACAGATATTCCTTGATACTGTTGAAGGCGGTTTGGCAATCTTCTGACCAAAAGCAATCCTGGTTCTTTTTCAGTAATTTGAAGATTGGCGCACAGGTGGCGGTCATAAGGAATATGAATCTGGAAATGTAATTCAAACGTCCCAAGAATCCTCTGACTTGTTTTTCAGTTTTCGGAGAAGGCATTTCTTGAATGGCCTTGACCTTGTCAGGATCAACTTCAATTCCTTTCTGGCTGACGATGAACCCTAGTAGTTTCCCTGAACGGACACCGAAGGTGCACTTTTTGGGATTCAAGCGGAGCTTGAATTTTCTTAGACGTTCAAACAATTTTGACAGATGTTCAACGTGCTCACTCTCTGTTTTTTATTTTGCAATCATATCATCGACATATACCTCGATTTCTTTGTGTATCATGTCATGAAACAGAGTAATCATGGCCCTTTGATAGGTTGCCCCGACGTTCTTCAAACCGAATGGCATAACCTTGTAACAAAAGGTACCCCAAGGGGTAATGAACGAAGTTTTCTCCATGTCTTTCGGCGCCATTTTGATCTGGTTGTAGCCCGAAAATCCATCCATGAAGGAGAAAACTTTGAACTTTACTGTGCTGTCTACCAGCATGTCAATGTGTGGTAAAGGAAAGTCATCCTTTGGACTTGCCTTGTTCAAATCTTTGTAATCAACACACATTCTGACTTTTCCGTCCTTTTTGGGAACGGGTACGATGTTGGCTAACCATTGAGGATATTCAGATGTGGCGAGGAAACCCGCGTCAATCTGTTTCTGTACCTCCTCCTTGATTTTGATGGCCATGTCCGAGTGAGTGCGTCTCAACCTTTGCTTTACTGGCGGACATTTCGATCTCAATGGTAAGTGATGTTCCACGATGCTGGTATCCAACCCTGGCATATCCTGATAGAACCAAGCGAATACATCGGGAAATTCTTTGAGAAGCTTTATCAAACCCTCTCTGGCAGTTGGACTGAGCAGTGCCCCAATCCTGATTTCTTTTCTCTCTTTTTGTGAACCCAAGTTTACCGTTTCCAACGGTTCTTTGTGAGGTTCAATGGACCTTTCCTCTTGTCTGAGTAGTCGGGAGATTTCTTCTGGAATTTCGTTGTCATTTTCTTCTTCAGCCTCGAATACCAGGAACTCAAAGTTGGGGGAAGGCATCGGATCGTATGTTTCAACGGGGTTTAAAACAAGAAATCTGCATGACGTAATGATTCGTGTTTAGAAGAGATAGAGAAAATGCAAGTGTGTGTAGTGTTTTATTTTACTGCTTGTTTTTATTATTGAATTGTTTTCTTTAGGATTACCATTTTCTGAAAAAGCAAAAAGAGAAAACATCAATTAATGCAGAAATTACAGAACGACGTTATTTTATTAATGAACAAGTCGATCCTTGAAACTACAGCCCTATAAAACAAAACTCTGTCGCTTTGGGCGAAGCGAAGAGGGAAATTTATAGAAAGCGAGCCCTATCAAAACATCTGTTTCACATGGGCAGGGTGAAAGGTTAAAAGATGGCAATTACTTTGACTGATGAACGACCTTCGGAACCTCGACGGTAACCCATTGGCGGCGAACTCCTCAGTGAATCACAAAGTCTGGAACCTTCCTCGATTTGTCTTCAGAAATAACGCTGATTTCTGGTGGAGCAGGATCGTTGGAATCTGTTTCCCAGGCAGAATTGTCGTAGGAGAATTCCTCAGTTGTATTTTGCATAGCATTGGTGCTCTCAGCTATATCTCCCCATCCAGTTTGCTGGATATCTTCGAATCTGATACGAGAGCTTTCGGGAGTAGTGTACTTGACCATAAAGTCGTATTTCCACTTGGTTGTCCCAGGGTGTCCCACACTTCTTTGGAACTGGAGGAGTCATCTCTCTCGATGACGTTGACCTCGGGAAAAGCATAGTTGATGAATTCAAGTCCTGCGAATATTGCGAATTCATCTTCATGTTGAGTAGTTTCTGAATGACCTGAGTGTTGATCCCATGACATGGTGGGGACACAGGTATTCTGTTCAACGACGGTCAGCTGAGTTTCATTGTTCGGCTAACTTTCTCGCCCCAAGTCTCCTGGATAAGGTTGCCACATCGGCAGACCATCCATTGGGCCATAGTAGTTGTGATCAAAGTTGTCTTTCATCAGAGTGTCTTCCTCTAATGAATTTGGTGGAGCACGACACTCTTCTGGATCACAATCTCCATATATCATTTCGACATCTGATCTTGGTATAAATCTCGGACTTTCTGTAGGAAAGCAAAAAGGCATAGGCACCTCTTCTTGAGACATATAACCGTCCTTGTTGAGATAGGACTTCCATTCTTCATCTGTGTCAGAGGGATCTTCCTCATTGATAGCATGTACCGCTTGAGACACTGGGTGAAGGAAACCTCCACTGTGGAAGAAGTTTTGAAGTGGATGAAGACTCTCATCGTTGGCAGCTGTCTGGGTACAGGTTGCAGAAAAACCAAGACCCTTCTTTGTCTCATTGTCAGTGGGAATAACGAGCGGTCCCCATCCGGTTGTATCGGTACTCTCGACCGCTTTGATAGCATCTTTGTATGAGGAAATCGAGGTTCCTCCTTTGAAATGATTGTCCTTGCACACCGACAATGCTTGGAACTGCGTTCCAATAACCTCCTCGGGTTCTATACCAGTAGATGATGACAAGTTGCTTACTAGCAAGGCCTGTTCTCCACAGACTGTGACAAGTTGATCGTTCTTAACGAACTTTAGCTTTTGGTGGAGGGTTGACATAACCGCTCCAGCCTGATGTATCCAAGGTCTTCCTAATAAACAATTGTATGTTGCCCGAATGTCCATGACCTGGAAAGCGACTTGGAAAGTGTGAGGACCGATAGTTATGAGAAGATCAACTTCGCCGATAACCATTTTTCTGGATTCGTCGAATGCTTTGACGACGACCTCGCTTGTTCTCATCGGAGAGCCTTTGAATGATAACTGCATCAAAGTAGACTTCGGCATAACATTCAGGGTTGACCCTGTGTCTACCAGTACGCTGGCTAAAGCATCGTCCTGGCAGTTAACTGTGATATTGAGCGCCATGTTATGACGGCGACCCTCTTCGGGTAATTCCTCATCACTAAATCCCAAATTGTTGCAGGAAGTGATGTTAGAGACAATACTATTGAACTGTCTGATTGTTACATCCGGTTCCACAAAGGCCTGCTCCAAGACTTTCTGTAGAGCCTCCCTGTGCGCTTCTGAACTGAGTAACAGTGATAACACAGAGATCTTTGAAGGAGTTTGTAACAGTTGATCAACAATGTTGTATTCACTCCTTTGGATGAGCTTCAGCATCTCATCATTATTTTTCGAAAGGTAGGGATTACTGGATTGGCCGACTGGTGGATCGGGAGCTTCCATCTGAAGTTCCTTTTCTTTGTTAAGTTCCCCAACCCCTCGGTTGAAGATTCTACCACTCCGTGTTACTAGAGTGATGTCTGCAATGTTCACAACGGAGGGTAATGGAATTTCCTTTCCATTTTCAATTATCGTTGCACCGTATTTGTAAGGGATAGCCTTAGTTGATTCATACGGTAGTGGTCCCGGCAGATAGATGACTATGGGAACCTTCTGATTTTTCTGACCATCGTAAGTAATCTCGATCCGTTCCTGGTTGGGAACTTTAGATTCGTCAAGTAGAGGAATGATGGCAAAAACATCCCTGGTCCTATGATGACCAGAAATTGTGACAACGTCCTCAATTTGATCGGCGAGGTAGTTTGGCGTCCAGTCGATAGGTCCAGAACCCGGATATGGACGAATTTCTCCACGATCCACCTGACCCTGAAGAGCCGCTCTCACAAGGTAACACCCTTGGTTACTTTCCGAACAGACGCTACAACGGTCATAATTGTGTAGTGGCACCTGGCCACGCCCACTTTGAATACAATGTAACTTCACTAGGTTACCTTCCATTGATCGGACATCCTGACTTTGACGCCGGGTAGGATTCCTGTTATTGATACTAATTTGCTGAGTATCTTTATCCATGTAGATTGGCATCCACCAGTGATTTAACAAGTGTTAAAGTGCCTCTTGGACAACGGTACAACCTCGATCATTTTCGCAACCCGCTTTACAGCTTTGATAGTCATGTGATATTAAGAATCCAAGTCGGACCTGCTCAGCATGTAACTCTACCAGGTTGGTATTCAACACGCGAATGTCAAAGATCTGAACCATGTTGATCTGATAGGAATTCCTATCATGGTAGTCTTGGATCCATCCAAGATCTATCTGACGCTGGAGGGCCTCTTGTATGAAAGAGCATCCCTGTTTGTTTACCGAGCAAGTCAGACAGGAATTGTAATCGTGTCGCGGCAGATTATGATACTGACTTTGCCTTGAGTGCTTTGCCACCAAGTTGACACTCATTGCACGGATGTCGTGGTTCTGAATGACATTGGAATTCGTGTAAACCATGTTAACTCCACGAACTCGGTGTTCTTGGATCCATCCGAGATCCATTTGTTCCTGTAGAGCCGCTTGCACTACAGAACATCCTTGGTCATCTTTAGAGCAGATATCACACTGATGATAGTTATGAGGTGGCACATGGCCATATACACTCTGTCTACAATGCATCTTGGCCAGATTGGTCTTTAACAAGAGTACATCGTGAATTTGATAGACATTGTTAATCTCTTCCTCTATCAAATTGACTGCAGCTTTCTCATGTTGAGGCAGCGGCTTCGTAAGAACATTAGGATTCGTATCTTTGAAAGATAAGAGCCCGCTCCTAACAAGCTTTTGTATGTCGGACTTGAAATTAAGACAAGTTTCTATGTTATGCCCTGGACCTCCTTGATGATAAGGGCACGTCTGATCCACCTTAAACCAAAAAGGTGGATTTTCCGATACTGTAAGAAGGGACTTAGTCTGAATGTGCCCCTTGGCTAGCAGTAATGGAAACAGTTCTGCGTACGTCACGGGTATAGGATCAAATCCTGGTGGTCGTGTTGTACGGTTGTTGTTGTATTGGGGACGAGCCTGTTGAAGAGACTGTTGCGTCCTTTGCTGATCAGGTTGGCTCTGCGCAACCTGAGGTTGATACGTAGGAATAGGCGCAAGGCTAATAGCAGGAGTCACAGCTGCTACTGGTTGATATCGTCGCCTTTGCTTTCCAAGAGAGATATTCCCAATATCTTGCTCTTTTTTCTTAGGGAGAGCACTACCATATTTTTTAGTACCGCTCGATGATCCAGTGTCTTTTACCGAACGTCCTTCTCGGACGGCTTCCTCAAGACGTACACCTATGCCCACCATTTCGGTGAAATCACTGGGCGCACTGGCAACCATTCGGTCATAGTAAAATGAGCTAAAGGTCTTTAAGAAGATCTTTGTCATCTATTTTTCCTCAAGAGGTGGACGAATTTGAGCGGCAATTTCACACCACCTTTGAGCATACTCCTTAAAGGTTTCCTTGTCCTTTTGCGACATCGATCTGAGTTGATCTCTGTCGGGTGCCATGTCCAAATTGTATTTGTATTGTTGGACGAAGGCAGTACCAAGATCTCTGAAAGTGCTGATCGTAGCACGGTTTAAACCCATATACCATTTGAGTGCGGCACCGGTTAAACTATCCTGAAAGTAGTGAATCAGCAGGTCCTGATTCTCCGTCTGAGCTGACATTCGCCGAGCGTACATCACCAGATGGCTTTGAGGGCAAGAGTTACCCTTGTACTCTTCAAAGTCGGGCACTTGGAACTTGTACGGGACTTTCACATTGGGGACCAAGCAGAGATCTGCGGCGTCCTTTCCAAATAGATGCTGACCGCGAATGGCTTGCAGCTCCTTCTGCATTTCCAGGAACTGTTCCTGGAATTCATCCATTCTATCGAACATAGTTTCCTTCTTACCAGAAGGTATTTGTGGAATCTGTCCTTCCGTGACAGTGTGCACCACAGGGGGTGGTACCGTGACTACGACAGTAAATCTTGGCATTTCCCGAAGTTTGTAACCTTCAGGAGTCTTCAGTATACCCCTGGCATCTTCGTTTTCCCGAAGTTTGTAACCTTCAGGCCCAGCGGCTTCTGTTGTGATTCCCTGATCTTCAGTGATCGGCGGAACATATCCTTCCGGGATAAAGTTAACAGGCATGCCCCAAGGACGATCTTTCGGCATTTGATACCTAGGATCATACTTCTCCACTATGGGTGTTGAGGTGATCTCGGAGATCACAGTCCGTTGTAGCTGAGCTTCTGCCATGGCTTGCATGTCATTACGAAGCTTTCCCATATCCTCTCTTAGAGCGTCGATCTCTTCTTTCAACTCTCTATTTTCTTCCTCAAGATCATCCATCCTTTTCTGACGATTGGCCCGAGTATTGTACGAATGAGACAGTTTGACTCTAGAATCGAGACACAAACATGAGATTCATAAGGAAGAAGAATACGCGATGTGAGAATGATGAATGCAATGATTATATTACTTGTTTTCTTGGTTTAATCAAAATAAACTTCGACAATTAGATTGCAAATATCAAACAGTGGGGAAACCCCTTTTTATTAAAATTCAAAGGATTACAGAAATGGAAATACAGTAGATTACAAAGTGCAGAAACAGAAACCTAGGCTAATGGATCCCGAGTCCTCTCTGAAGAGAAATCGGGTGCTGACTCTGGTACTTTCCTTTTCTTTGACCGGGGCTCTTGGGCCGTTGTCGGGTTGTCATTCCTTTGCCAGGTGAAAGGAGTGAGCAAATTCCTTTGGTCATCTTGATTCTCTACAGCATGTTGCTCCAAAATCTCAATCAGAGCATCTTTCTCTTTCAGTAATTGCTGTATTTTGATGCACTCTATGTCGAGGGTGCGGTACTTGTTCTTCCAAGACCTTCTCTCCTTCTGAACTTTGCTGAGAGTAACCTGAAGCCTTTCAGTTTCCGTCATGAAGTACATGACATATTCCTTTGGTGGAAGAATTCCGTAACGAGGATAAGGCATCTTTAGCTTGAGAGCTCTAGTTTGTACCCAATGGAGATAAGGCTCCACCGAGACACAGTCCGGTTTTCCCTGAGACTCTCGTCCTTTCTTATGAACGTGTTTCCAAGCGTGTACTATTTCCATCTTTAGTGCTCTGTCGTTTTCTCCTTCTTTGAAGAAAAGACCTTCCAGATGAACCCCCCGTGGGATGTGTCTCATCGGGTATCCAAATTGACGGCGAACCAATACCGGATGGTAGTTGATTCCTCCTTTAGTTCCTATGAGGGGTACGTTGGGGAAGTTTCCACAACGATCAATGATCCTGATTCCCTCATAAATCCTATTACACCAATCTATATCAGAGTTGGTAAGAGACATGATCTTCTGTGACCAACGTAAGGCACTCTTACAATCCCAAAAAGCAGCGGACTTGGGCAAGTCTGAGACAAACCATTTATAAAGCAGAGGTACACAGCATGTGATCTCCCCTCCACTGTATAAATTTCCCAAGTGTACAGAATGATACGCATCTGCGAGCAAAGTTGGCACAGGGTTCCCAATGAGAAAAACCTTAATGGAGTTAATATCGACAAAGTTATTGATGTTGGGGAACAAAAATAACCCGTAGGTGAGCAAGACAAAGATGCTTTCGAAAGCAGTCATATTTCCTATACTGGCAAAATACAGGGCCTTCTTCGTCAAGAACTGGGCTGGCAAACCTTGGATGCCACCCTTGGTAGTTAGGTGAGTCCTGACCTCAGACTCTTCCAAATGAATTGCTCTTGCAATGGTCTGATTCTTTGGAATTTCTTCCAGTCCAGAAAATGGAGCTCGATCAGTGATATGTAAATCAGCTAGATGAGAATACTCCTCCAGCGTTGGTGCTAGCTGGTAATCCGGGAATGTAAAACAGTGATAAACCGGATCGTAAAACTGAATGAGCGCATCCATGATTCCCTCAATCACATGGACTCTTAACAGTGGTAGCAGACCTCCGTGCTTGGCTCTAAAAGCCTCAGGGTTAGTGATCATCCTTGCTAACCTTCTCAAATCCTCTAGCTTTGGAACCTTGAAGGTATACCTATGGGTTCTCCTTCTACCGAAATCCATTAGTGCCATCTTCTTCTCTGATATTTGCAATCACAGTCTTAGTTTAACTTGAAAAACAGAGAGACTAGAAGAGAAGTTTTTTGAATGTTTTAATGTTTTTTAGATGAATGCATGAATGCAGCACACAAAAACATAGAAAAAACATGGGGTCAAAGGGTCGTTGTCATGAAGTCAAGGCTCTACCTATCCCCAAAGGTTTATACTAGGGTGATTTTTATACCTGTACTCATTATCATCAGCTCCTCCCAGGAAAGCAAAACAACAAGCGGATCGCCAGCGAGTTGTAGTGCAATCTTAGAGTAAGTGCCATTCACCGAGAATAGATCACCAGCCTCAAATGAGGGTAGTATCGTGTAACAACTATTTCCGATAGCTTCCGCACTACGAAAGGGTTTGGCTCCTCAGCTTCTCAGACTTAACAACCGGCCCATTGTCTGGGTGAGAGAATGGGTTGCGTTGGTAAGCCTCCACTGAGGTTGATGGTCGACCCCGTCGCCATCACTTATCTTAAGTGTATACTCAATCTTTCCGCATACGGCATCACCCGCATTCCCATTAGCAGAAAAATAAACATGTATAGCAATTAGGAAAAGCAGTATATATATTTGTCCTAAACATCCTAGACCTTTGAAGCTAAGGATCCTAAGTTCCTAACAGAAAATGGGTTCCCCGGCGGAAGCCCCAATCTGTGGTATTCACAAAAAAGGAGAAAAAAGTTTGACAAAAAAGAGCCCCACGGTGGGCGCCATTTTTCTGTAGCGAGCGATTTTGGACGCGGTTCTTAAGCACTGGTCGCTCTCTGCGGTTGGAGCTTAAACTACAGGTCGATTCATTTTTTATCCTATTGTGAGCTGAATAAGGAAGGGAAATAGATGTCTCCAATTAACCCTGCTTGCATACTGAGTTTAAACAGCGGTCTGTTAGGTTACAAATGCTATCAATGTGGGGGGAGGGGCTTGTACTGGTTATTTGTATTTTCACCAATACAGTTCTTTTTTCTTTCTAGGATCTTCTGGCGGGGAACAAGTGTTAGGATGTTAGGACTGATGCTTTTGAATGTGAGAGTATGGGATTTGGGTTTTTTGTTGATTGTGCTCGCTAAGATTTTTCTTTCAATCTTATGCCTGCGTATTCTCGTTTACCGAAACAGGGAAATCAGAGCGTTCGTAGTTCCTCCTATTCTATGGGAGGAAATGGTTGTTTTTGGTGTCTTGTTCAAAGCCCAAGACGTGAAGCGAAAGGTGATTTGTATCTTGATCAAAGCCCAAGATGTGAAGCTAAAAAGTCTCTACTTTAGAGAGAATTTGTCATCTCTAAAGAGGGAGTTGTTTGTCACAACTGTTTTTATAGAGGAGAATTACTTTAACCGGGATACGCGGATCCTAGCAATGCCATAATTTCCTTTAAAGGAGGTTTTTACCTGAAGGAGAAGACTTTAACTCAGTGTAGAGTAATGCTATCTTTCCTTAGGAATTTCTCATGCTAAAAGAGGGACAGTGGCATGGATGTAGATGATCCAGAGGCTTGCCGCTTACAGCGATTAGATGAAAGGGAAGAAGTTGTTGATGTTTGTGTACTGTGAACGAGGCACAGCTTTGATGCTAACAGGTTGATTGGATCAACCAGTGGTTTTCTTATATAAAGCCTAAGAGGAGGCTAATATGTGTCTCGTACAAAGCCCGAGAGAGAGGTAAAAAGGTTTGACTCAACAAGAGAGTGTTTTTGTATCTCGTATAAAGCCCGAGATGGAGGCTATTGTTTGTTTGGCTCGATAAGAACCCTTTTGTGTCTCGTACAAAGCCCGAGATGGAGGCTAAAGGGGTGATTGACTCAACGAGGGAGTCTCATATGTGTCTCGTATAAAGCCCGAGAGAGAGGCTAAACGTTGTTTGACTCCGCTGGGGAGAATCATTGTACAAAGCCCAAGAGGAGGCCATGGTGGCTGTTTCAGTTGTGTGACAGGTCCAATATACTGATTGTAAAAGAGAAAATCAGTTCTTATATGAGCAACACTGTACTCATGTATTTGATTCAAGGATCCGGGTTATTCCTGTTCTTTAAGGAAGCGGGAAATTCGAAGGGTATCGAGACTGTCCGAGTCTACGGGTTTCCTTCCTATTTAACGAAGGGGTCACTTGAGAATGTCTTTGAGACTCAAGGAGATTAGACTGTCCAAGTCTAGAGTTTCACCTTTTGTACTATGCTTTGAGAAACAGTAGTAGACTCTGCAATAGGACTGCTCTATGCAGATGACTAGATTCTGTTCCTGTACCTCTAGGAGGTCGTCGGGACAATTTGTACGAAGCCCAAGAGGAGGCTGGAAACTTTTAAGAAGCCTGAGAGGTCCTTGTACGAAGCCCAAGAGAAGGCTATCATTCCCGGGGGAAAAGATCATTATACGAAGCCTAAGAGGAGGTTGTGAATACTTCTAAGAAGCCGACGGGTCCTTGTACTAAGCCCAAGAGGAGGCGGGGTTGCTTTTAGGAAGCCTGTGGGTCCTTGTACGATGCCCAAGAGGAGGCCGATGCTTTTATGAAGCCCGTGGGTCCCCAAACCCCGAGAAATTCAAGGCAATGCTATTCACCGAGAATATATCAAATTCAGGAAGGTTCGAGAATTTGGAAGAAACTCAAAGATGTCATTCACGGAGAATACATTCATCTTGAGGAGTAGAGTTTCTTGATATTTCCTAATGAGGACAGCCGAAGAGAAGACTGTATCTGGTGATCCTATTGGGGATCTAGTTGTCTATTTCTACGAATAAACGAAACGGCGTCACTTAGTTCTAGACGTAGCTGCCGGAGAAATTCGAAATATCTATACTATTATTACACAGTTGATATGAGTTTATGAAAGAAGACTTACAGTGAAACAGCCCCACAATACAGTTATATGTATATGAAAGCGGTAAATGAAAGCAATAACCACTTACTCGGTTGTAGAGCTTCCATGCTGTTTGGTTAGTTGTTCAACAAAGAAAGATTGAAAACAATAGTATATTCAAAATCAAAGGAGAAAGTGCTTTGAAAAAGAAAGGTTTGGGGCTTACAGCTCAGGGAGAGGCCCAGGGTTTTATCAGTAAGCGCACTGTTTGAATTTGTACAGAGGGACTTATACAAGTGACTGGGGCCCAAAAAGTTTTTTGTACGAAGGGATGGGTCTTACACTCTTTCAAGAGGCCCAAAAAGTTTAAAGAAAAAGAGTGGGGCTTATAACACGAGGGTAGGCCCAGTTGACTTTTCGTTTAAACATGACGATCACGCCGAGGTTTTCTTTTAACGCAGAGGGACTTATACAATAAGTGAGGCCCAAAATGTTTTGGTTAAAAGGGGATTGGGTCTTACACTCTATTAGAGGCCCAAAAGTATTTTGAATGGGTCTTATTTTGAAAAGGCGACGATCGCGCCGTTTGTTTTTGACGGTATCGGGACTTATACAATACACTGAGGCCCAAAAATTGTTTGGTCAAAAAAGGATTGGGTCTTACACTCTATTAGAGGCCCAAAGAGTTTTGAAAATGATTTATGAGGGTTGAATTAATCCAAAAACCCTAATTTGTTTTCAAAAATGTATTTAATTGAATAAAAATTCAATTAAAATGATCAAAATTGTTTAACATATGAAAAACAAATTGTGATCTTGGATTAATGCTTCAAAAATTAAGTATTGACCTACAAAATAATTAGAAAGCATTAAAAGTTGCAAAATCAATGTAGAAAAAATATTTCAAATGTTAAAAACAATTAAAACATTAATTCTTTGCAAAAATATCAATTATATAAAATAAATAATATTTTTGGGATTTTTTGGGAAAATAAAATATTTTAACATTTTTGTGAATTATTAAAAAAAGAATCAACTCAAAATCATTAAAACTCAGAGAGAAATTAATTTTTTAAACAATTAAATAAAATCACAAAATTCAAATATTTAAATTTATGAAAAAGGCGCCAAGAACACAAGCAAGAACACGCGTGTTTTTCTGGGTTTGGCTGATTTGCGTTTTCCATCCAATCTCACTGAATACGCAATCATATCATGCAATCCACATATCATTATGCTCGTCTCAACCTCACGATCATGTTTATGTCAATTAATTTCATTTAAATTAAACATACAACAAGAAATCACGAAAACTCCTCAAGAACCCTAATTTTTGCATGAAGGCTAGGATTTTTGATACACGATTCAAACAATACAATTTATTGAGGGGAAACATTCCATGCATGATTATGAACACAAATTATTGTGCGAGGAAATATGCATAATTGAGAGATGACCAAGGATGTGCTTACCTCTAGGTCGTGACAGCAAGTGCAATGTGATTTTTGATTTGGAGGTGTTACATATGAGTGGTGATGATCTGAACAGCTTCCCTACACCCTATGGAGTGTGTTTGAATGCTTGGACCTGATTGAAAATGGCTGGAACAATTTGTGGTACCTCAGCTGCAACTTGATTGAAAATTTGAGCAACCAGCTGGTGATTTTGTGAAATTGGTGTTTCAGAAGTGATCTAAGTGTTTGATCAGCTCATATGTGATGTATGTGAGGTGTGTGAGTGATTGGTTTGATTGGAAAAGCTCTCAAACTCAAAACCCGATAGCTACCTTGCTAAGAAAGGCATTTTTGCCAAGAGAAAGAGATTTTGAGGAAAGCATCTGTTAGATGGATTTGGTGTACTCAAACTGATCACAATTGAGCTCTATTTATAGTAGAGCAAGTTTGTTTTGCAAGGAATAGTGAATGGCAAGTGCTAAGTAGGTTTGGCCAATGTTGTCCAATGGAATTTCAAGTCTCCTCTAGCCATTGACTAGAGGTTAGGGCACAGAGCTTTGGTTCCCTTGGTCTTGGATAAGTCTTGACTGATTTCAGATGAGAATGGCTCAGTCCATGCCACCTTGATGCTTCCATTGAATGCTTCAATCCAAATTTGAAGTCTTGTCCCTATTTTGGCCATTCTAGGTTCAACATGCTATTTCTTGTTCCATGGACTTTGGAGACTTGGCTCAGTGATTGTCCCCTTTAGATTCAATCCTCTGAGGTGTCCAAGTGGATAGGAGCAATTGGATTTGGCTGAGTTTGGCAAATCGAGCAAAGTTGCAAATTCTGCCTTGCCTTGACAGATTTCAGCAAGGCAACTTTCCAATGTCATATCTCATGACTCAAATGGAATTTGGCAATGTTCTTGGTCAGTTTAGAAAGCCCTTACATCATACAACAACTGTTTGAACATGTTTGGTTTTGATCTCTTTTGAATCCAAGTGAAAAATCCCCCTACATTTGGCAAAAAGTGAAGACAGATTTGAACTTAGTGAAAATTTCACTAAGTGTTGGAAAAAGTGACATTTTCATTTTTCAACCATTTTGATCACTCCATAACTCAAAATCCTTAATGAATTGGAGTTAGGTCTAGTTGAAGTTTTTGTAGAGGGTAATGAGAGCTACAAATCCATATTTGGATGAGAGAAAATGGCCTTGTGGTTTAGGAGTTATGGTCCTCCAAAGTTGGTACCTTTGTCACTTTATTTTTAACTTAGAAAATTTTCTAAGTTTTTATGGTTACCCCTTTTACAAGTTATCCAACTTTTCTTGATTTTTCTTGATGAATGATGATTCAAATCATACATTAACATCATTTTAGGGTTAAAAATCTATTTTGGTGAAAAATCTCAAAAAGTCAAAATTGACTTTTGTGCACAGTTGACTTTTTATCAGATGAATTCCAAATTGTGCAATTCTTCAGGAAATCATGTCCTTGACCTAAATCAAACTTGATGGACATGTTCCATGGGTGTCATAGGGTATATTGAGGCATGTACTAGGGTTTGGGAGCATGTCCTGGTCAAAAGTCAAAGTTACAGTTGACTTTTCCCTTAAAACCCTAATGGTGGTGCAGATGAAATTGAGACTTGTTGCTCAAGCTTCTTGGATTAATCCATTGTTCCAAATGGATCAATATAGTTCATTAGAGACCCTCAGACTCTCTCTTGAGGTCTTGGTTCATGATTTGTCCCAAAAGTCAACTTAGGGGTAAATTAGGTCAAGAAACCCTAATTCCTGATTTTTTATGTATGTATCCCCTAAGGTCAAATTGACTTGATGTTTGGGTCCATGAGGTTCCATGGAGTATATTAGGTTATGTTTTGGAACATTGGCTCATGCCCAGATGAAAAGTTTCCATTTGGAGGACCTGGTCGACCAAAACCCTAATTTGGTGACCCTGTCGATCTTGAGACTTGATCCACCTAGAAGGGAGCAACCTTGTGCTTAATCCTTGAAGTGGGAATCCTTTGGTTCCATTGTGGATGTTTGAGAGGTTTAGACAAGTTGAAGATCATGTCATTCCTTGATTGATCTTTTGTCTAAGCACTCAGAGAGGGCTTGAAACCCTAATTTTGATTGTAGTGGATGCTCACCCATCTTTGGGGAGATTGATGAAATAGGATGGTTCCTCCATATTGTGATGATGATTTTCACAATGATGGGAAATCTCAGTGGTCAAAATTTGGGGTATGACACCCATCAGCAAGCTAAGTTCAGCAGTATCCCCAAGCAGGATGGTATTATGGACTGTTTTCCCCAAGCAGGATGGTATTATGGGCTGGCATCCCCCAGCAGGTCCTAAGCCCATCTGTAATTAGCAATCCTCAGTAACAGACTTCCGGTTCTATTATTGGCATTCATTCTCAACTCCCCCAGAAGAGGAGGAATCTCAGGTTCGATGCCACCTTCACTAAAGGACATGTGCAATCCCCGGTAGAGTGTATATGCTTTTGGATTTTATCCCCGGCAGAAGTCGTTGATCCAAAGAGTCGGTCAGTGTGATCCTTCTCAGCAGAATTCTTGGATTCAAAGGACAATTTATTTTTGTCATCCCCAGCTGAATTGGTCTCTTCTCTCCAGTATTTATTTTGTTGGAGGGGCCCTTTTTCATATCATAAGCATTTGCATTGCATCCTCAAACGCATAGCATTTCCACTTCGTGTGGAGCATTACGGCAAAATTCAAACATAGGCATCCGAAGCATAAGCCGGGTTAGAGTTTTCCTCCGTCGGGAAAAAAGCAGATTTCGGAGAATATCATTCGACTTTACTCCACGAGCATTGGGTTAGTCATTCAAAGCAATATTTGGCATTCCCTTGCAGAGTTGTTTGCCAGGAGCGTTAATCCATGATTTCTTTTTACCCCTTCGTCCAGGTGGTCCTTTGGTTTATTGACATTTGGCACCCGTCCGTGTTCCTTTCAGCACCCGTCCGTGTTTGAACCTTTGTTTCAATGCCCGTCCGTATTGACTTTTGATGCCCGTCCGTGTTCCTTTCAACACCCGTCCGTGTTTGAACCTTTGTTTCAATGCCCGTCCGTATTGACATTTGGCACCCGTCCGTGTTCCTTTCAACACCTGTCCGTGTTTGAACCTTCATTTCAATGCCCGTCTGCATTGACATTTGACGCCCGTCCGTGTCCTTTCAGCGCCCGTCCATGTTTGAACCTTTTGATTCAATGCCCGTCCATATTGACATTTGGCACCCGTCCATGTTCCTTTCAGCACCCGTCCGTGTTTGAACCTTTTGTTTCAATGCCCGTCCGTATTGACATTTGGCACCCATCCGTGTTCCTTTCAGCACCCGTCCGTGTTTGAACCTTTTGTTTCAATGCCCGTCCGTGTCCTTTCAGCACCCGTCCATGTTTGAACCTTTTGTTTCAATGCCCGTCCGTATTGACTTTTGATGCCCGTCCGTGTCCTTTCAGCACCTGTCCGTGTTTGAACCTTTTGTTTCAATGCCCGTCCGTATTGACCTTTGATGCCCGTCCGTGTCCTTTCGGCACCCGTCCGTGTTTGAACCTTTTGTTTCAATGCCCGTCCGTATTGACCTTTGATGCCCGTCCGTGTCCTTTCAGCTCCCGTCTGTGTTTGAACCTTTTTGTTTCAATGCCCGTCCGTATTGACTTTTGATGCCCGTCCGTGTCCTTTCAGCGCCCGTCCGTGTTTGAACTTTTGTTTCGATGCCCGTGCGTATTGAATCATTTTACCTTTCTAGTACCTGTCCGTATTGAACCCTTTTCACACACGTCCGTGTACCTTTTCGATACCCGTCCGCATCTGATATCTTTGACTCCTTGACACCCGTCCGTGTTTATCCCCAGCAAAGTTAACACCCATTTGTGTTTATTTCATGACATTCCAATACATTGTTCGTATTGATTTCCAACGCTCGTACGTGTTGTGACAAGTGCAGCATTTATTGCTTGTTCCCCAGTGGAGTCGTCCCTCCTTTGAGGATTGCAAATTTCAGGTTTCTTTTAGTATTCAATCCCCGTGAATCCTTTGAATGCATGACAGTCGTTGCTATCATACCTTCAGGACCAAGTTGATTGAATAGGGGCAGCTGTAGCACCCTAAAATTTGCTCTCCTACCTTTAGTACTAACTGGCTTATGTTTCACTTCATTTTTGCATTATCATGTGTGTATATCATTGGTTTTTAGCATGGGGTCAAGGTGCCTGAGGCAGTTCAAGAGGAGAAGATGTTCTTCAAAGAGTCAAGCAAGAGTCCTTATATTGTCCAAGAGATCTCAAGTGGATCACTCTCTCCTAACTAGTGCAGAAATTAGGGTTTTGAGATTCTTGGGTTTGTTGCTCCAATGGCCAAGCTTCTTGGGTTTTTATCATCACCAAATGGCATATCTTATCTTTGTTGGAAAGGATGCACATCATATTCAGAGGAATTTGGATTTGGAGATTGTGTTATTTCCTCCAAGACTGAGGGTACCAAAATTAGGGTTTGCTATAAAGTCAGTTTATTTTTTATTTTTTGGGCAAGACTTGATTCCATGGTATTCCTTGGGTCCCTAAGTATCTAGGAATGGAAGATTGTCCATCAGTCTGGTTCATGAGAAGTTCAATGGGCCAATGGATTGGGAATCAGGAGAATTGGGGAAAAGTCAACAGTGAGAGGGGAAGTCAACTGTGAAATTTTGAGGTTCTCTTCAAGGTTTTCAAGGTCTCACATCCTCATATGGTCTTCAAGAGTCAAGTTTCGTACCATTTATCAAGAATCAAGGGTTGGTACAAAAGTTACTAAATATGGAAATGACCTATAATTTGAAAGTTTTCATTTTGGGCAAGTTCTTACACTACTTTCAACTTGACTTTTCATCATTAAAGAAGCTTCAAATGAACTTTCCTCGAACATGAAAATTTAGGATCTTTTTCTCCCCTTTCCAACAAGTACTAGATGGTCTCCATATCATTTGTGAAACTCAAGTTATGACCAAACGAAGGCAAGGTGGTTTTTAGGGTTTTCTCATGGTTCCATTTTCACAACTCTTGCATTTTGGGACATAGTGACCTATATTTAGTTCCATTGCTTCATGTCACATTCTAGCATCAAATTACATTCCATAAGGGTCCTTTTTGGCCTTTGAACCAAGAGATTTCATGACTTGTGCATCACTTATTTCACATTATGCAAAATTGCAAGATCATTGAAAACTCATGAACCAAGACATGTCAAGGCCCAAATCCAATTCAGGTGTGACTAGCAATTGTTAAATAAGTGATCCATCATCAAGGGCTTGGGTGTACATGCATGGAGGAGGGTGTATTTCACATTATGCAAATTTCCAAAAGTACCCAAAACTCATTAAGTGAGGAATTAACAAGGCCCAAATGCTAATCAGTGGATTAACCTAATATATTTAAGCTAACTCATGCACTGGTTAGAGGGGGAGGACACGTGATTTTGAGGAGAACCAAAGTTTGAACCCTAAAACTTCATTGATTCGAATCTCACAATCCATAAGAGTTTTTCCAAAACTTCTTTCACCATCTGAACCCTTGGGATTCATAGAGCATGAAGCAACCATCCTTTGAAGCTAACAGCAAGGATACGTGGTGCATAATCTCAGGTCAGTGACTTTTTTCATGATCCTAAAACTCCTTTTTTAAACGTGCATAATGATATTTGATGCCCACTGATAATTTTGGTGTGTTTTGTTTGGAGTTTGGATGTATAGATTGATTGTTCCGTGAGTTTTAAGTTTTGGATGAAAACATTATTGCGTTCGGTTCTCTTTGTACGTTACTTGTTTGGGATTTTTGATGTGATATTATTGATCCTCGTGTTTTTCTAATCAATTTAGTGTACTCATGTGTGTTTTCTGGGGACTTTGGGGTGGTGGTCGCCGGAGAAGACGACCGTAACCCTAGTTCCGGCGTCTGGTAGGTTTTCCGGCCGGCCAAGGGTTTGGATGGAGAAGACATAATCCTGATCGTCCAATTGTTTGATCCCACGGTCCATAGCTTGCCACAACATTTAAAAATTTGTTTTATATTGTGGTTTGTGTGTGTGACATCCATGATAGTTATTGTGAACCTTCAATCCTGATCATTCACCATGATTAATCTTTGATTTGTTGACTTAGTGTGGTGCGTCTGATGAATCATGTGGCTGAGATTGTGCCAACGCATTAATGATTCATGTGTGGATCACGTGTTCTTTATTTTAAATTCTGGGTAATTTGGTGTATGCGCGCGCATGTGTAGTCTTGTGTGTCTTTTAATCTGGAGCGTCCATCATGAGTACTGGTACCTTGGGTGACTGATTGCATGGCGTTGGATTGATCTCATGGTTGTTATTGAGTCAATCCGTTGACTGAAGTCCACGTGAGCTTCTCTTTTTTGTTTATTTTCGCTGATGGGTTTCGGTGTGTGGGCTTGATATCCACACCCCCCATTTAGGCCCAATTTCATTTTTCAACGTGCATGGATTGTTACTCACCCCCCCCCCCCCCCCCCCCCCTTGCTATTTTCTTTTTTATTTTTCATTTTAATTGCATTATTTCATTTTTCATTTTTAAAAATAGATAATTGCATCCTAAAAATTCAAAAAAAATCATGAATCATATTTATGGTTTTATAAAATTTTCCAAAATTTTATTTTATTATTTTCTTTTATTTTTAGTGACTGAATTAATTATTTAATGGATTTCTTTTTGAATTGTTCTTATCATGCATACCCAAACTTGTAGAATTTTGTTCTTATAGCATACATAACATTTAGAGCCCATTCTTTTTGTATTATTTCACCAACACATTGAATTGCATAAAAACATTTTTCTATTATTTTTAAAATCATTTCATATTGCATCTTAGTCCCTTTATTTTGCATGTTAGTTCATAATTCTCATTTGAATTTACATAATTGTTTGAGTGACCTATCTGGGGAATTTTGGCATAAGCTTTTGACATGTTGTTTGCCACTGGTTAAGGTGTGTTAAGTTTTAATTTGGTAATTTTAGAAGATGTTTTTCTAATTGTTTGATTGCTCTTTGTTTGAGGTCTTCTTGTATGCACATCTTTGATCATGTCTGAGTACTTGTTTGAGAAGGCACTTGTGCCATCATTTGGGATTGCTTCTTTGACTTCATAAACCATGTTTGAATTGTTATAGGTCACTTAATTGCCATTATATGTCATTGGTGTGAGGTTGTTGCATACTTTGTGCATATATTTAATGTCTGATTTACATGCCTCTGTTTGACTTATCTTCTCACTTCTTCTCATCTGTGTTTCTTCATGATTTATGTTTGGTTTATGTATGCCATACTATATCATTCATTTGCACTTCATTGGATGTATGTTTATGACCTTGGAGCCTTGCATTCATTCTTTTCATATGCTATTCATGCTTCATCTTACATACTTGAACATGTTTCACTTATATGCTTCCTTCTTCTTCTATTGATGTTTGATGTTTGGATATCTGTTTGCATGCCTCATGTGACATTTGCATAGCATGTTTAGGCACATGTTTAGGCCATCCACATTCTGACTTGGATGAGTTTCATTTGGTTTATAACCATTTCTCTTTGGTTTGTGACTTGCTTGGGTTTCGTTTGTCTTATTGTTACTTATGTCTGTTTTGTACTAACCTTTTATGCAGGGGCTGAGGTAAGTTATTTGAGGGTGTGGATAGTTATCCATGTCCATTCTCATTCTTTATTTCTCTCATCTTTTTCTTTCCTTTGGGCTTAGGTTATTGTCAAACCTCCCCTTAAGGCCATCTTTGCATGATAACATTAGGATAGATTTTCCCCGTAGTTTTTTTTCTTTTCTTTTTGAGTCCCTCTTCTCATCTCATAACAATTTCTAAGATACTTAATAAGGTCAACTTGCCTTACACACAAGACTTAAACATAGGAAATGAAGATTGAGGGGTCCCCCTTCTCTCTTCTAGAGTGTTGAGCATATGTCCCATTGGGGGAGACCATGCGACGCATTCGCTCCCGTGTCATAGACTTTGGTTCAAGGTGAGTTACGAACTAACTCAAGTCACTTCTGTCCTAAAAAATACAAACAAATCTCAAACCTTTTTGTCCTTCGGGATTGTCAAACTAAAGGCTATTTTCAAAAAGGGCACGTTACTTTCCGTCTGAGACGCAAACAGGCATCGACCCTAACTGCCGGACGCGAACTTAACGTCGCTCATAAAAAACACAAAAAGAACTTGGTCCGAACTACGTTGGCTCTGAATTCCCCATTGCACAAAGGGGGTACGTAGGCCTAGGACGACGACGTCCTACCGAGTCTGTCTTTGTTTTCCCTCCCCCGTCTTAGTACAGCCATAGATGTTAGGATAACTCACCCTTAGAATAGACAACAAGCGTGGATCCCATCGAGTACGATGGATGCGTGGGGTGCTAGCACCTTCCCCTCACGTAACCGACTCCCGAACCCAGGATATGGTTGTGATGACCATTCATTTCCCTCTTCCTTGGGTTTATACGGTGTTTCCTTTCCCTCCCTTGGGATAAATTTACACGGCTGGCGACTCTGTTTTCCGCGCCACTTTCGCGTTTGTACCTAGATGAAAATCCTGGGAACGACAGCGTGGATCCCGTCGAATACGACGGACGTGAAGGGGTGCGATAACCTTCCCTTCATGTAACCGACTCCCTTACCCATTCTCTTTGGTTCACGAGACCTTGTTCTTTCCTTCCTCCCGGGTTTATGCAGCATTACCTTTCCCTTTCTTTGGGATGAAAATGCCTGGAGCGACACTCTTTTTTTCTTCCTGGAGCGACAATATGCTACTTATAAGTGACAATGTACCTTGACATGGAAGTAATGGTATCTTGCCAAAAATATTGAATGAGCTCTTATCCTTCAAGCTATCACTATTCAGCCAAGACAAACTCATTCACCTATAAACAAAACTCATTTCTGATCATTCAAACCACACCAAAACAACTTCAATACTTGTTTTCTCCAAATTCATCTTTGTCTCAAGTTTCAAAACACCAAGAGAGGGAGAAATCGAATTTCTCAAACCAGAGCAATTCTATCCAAACCAAGCATTCCAACACTTCACATACACTATGTGGAAGTGATCTAAACACTTATATCCCATCTGTAACATCCAAATCATCATCTCCATAGTTCACTTGATCAAGTTGGATTCGAGCTACTCAATCCAGAAGTTTTCAAACCATTCCAAGGACATTAACATATTCCTTGAGGGTCAAGGAAGCTATTTGGATCATCACCTTACATCTATAACACCTCCAAGGTAGAATTCGATTCCTTCTTGCAGAGGTAAGCCTTGAAATTTCAATCTTCATGAACCATGCATCATTTTTAAATTTTCAAAGCCTAGATATGTTTGTTATATTGTTGTGATCATTTCCCATCAATTAATTGCTATTAATCATGTTTATATAAGATTACATAGTGTTCGTGCAAAAATTAGTGTTCATCAGGTTCATACGAAATAACTCGTGTTACACTTAATTTAAATAAAATTAAAAAGAACCATTCAATTCCTTGTTAAAAAATACACAACTTTGGTGTTTACATCATGTCAAATGGTTACGAGTTGAGAGAGATAGAGTTGCTCTTGCAACTCTGATGCCGGCTTAAGGAAGAATATGGCCATGATGCCATTTTTCAAACATAAAACCCAATCTTAATATTTTATTTTATCGTTTCATTTAAATCAACGGATTTATCATCACCCCAGTGGTAGAGAGTGTGCGTTTTGAGTGAGTTTGTCCCTTAGGTCTGGGGTTCGAATCCCCCTTGCCCCAAACCTTTTGGTTTTATTTTTAAACTATTTTCAAAGGTCTTTTTCATATATTATTCACTCCCTCCATCATGCTATCACCACACGCACATGGCTCAGTTGGTAAATTTTTTGAACCCTCCACCCCAAGGGCGTGGGTTCAATCCTTGGGAGGGCCAACCTTATTTTTTATCACCTATTTTCTTCAAATTTCTTCACAAATTCAAAAATTATTTTCTCCTATCAAATTAATTATTTTTAATCCCAATTTTTTTACACATATCATTTAAATACCCTATTATTTTAATCCACAAAAAAAATCACAAAAATATTTTGTATTTGATATATTTTTAAGGGTTAATGAAGTTTTTGGTCCTCCTAAATATCTCATATTTAACTTTTAGTCCCTCTAAAAATTTCCTTCAAAGAATGGTCCTCATAAAAGTTTTAATTTTAACTTTTGGTCCCTCCTGCCAAAATCGTCGCTAAAATCTTCGCCAAATAAAAAAATGTCGCTAAAACCGGTTAAAACCGTCGCTAATTCTGTCTCTAAGTTGTAAAAACCGTCGCTAATTGGCAGGAGGGACCAAAAGTTAAAATTAAAAATTTTATGAGGACCATTCTTTGAAGGAAATTTTTGGAAGGACTAAAAGTGAAATTGAGATATTTATGAGGACCATAAACTTCATTAACCCTATTTTTAATATATCAAAAATATTATTTTAAATTGTTTTAAATAGTTTTAAATGATTTCTTTTCTTGATTTTTCTTAAACCAAAAGTGTTTTAAATATTCATGTGGATAAAATATCTTTTTATATAAACCTTAATCATTGTTTATGACATGGTTAATGGATTCATTTGATAAATTATACCATTTTTTAATTGATTTTTCTTTGAAAAATATCTTAAAAAATGAAATTAGGGTTTTACTTTGATTTTATCTTTCAAACTTCATTTCAATACAATCTCTGGGCCTCTATTAGAGTGTAAGACCCAACCTTCTTTGTAAATAAACAACTTCATGGGCCTCTGATATAGTATAAGTCCCATCGCGTTTTTTAAAATCACGGTGCGATTACTGTTTTCACAACAATCTCTGGGCCTCTGTTAGGAGTGTAAGTCCCATCCCTTTGTACATAAACTTTGTTTTAAACAACCATCTGGGCCTCTGATAGAGTGTAAGACCCAACACCTTTTTGTAAATACAAAATCTTTTAGCCTCATTCATCCTAGGCTTTGTATAGGATACAAACAAACATCTGGGCCTCTATTTAGAGTGTAAGATCCAACACCTTTGCTTCTCTCTTACTTAAGATCAAGTCATCTTCAAATTCAAAACTTTCTTCAATTTCTCCAAAAACACTAATTCAATCCTGAAGAAAACATCTAATCAATCACAATACACTTGGGTCTTTATCCAGAGAATAAGACCCACCACCTTTCTCAATTCAATTCCTACTTGTTTATATATTTGTTCATATATCTATATATATACTTGTACATATTTTGTTAAGTTTCTCTTAGCATTTAAATTATCCTCAGTTTAGACTAGTTCAAACAATAGGATCCTTTCAATTAGTTTAACTTAGTTCAAACAACTAGTTCCCTCTTGTACAAAGGAATTCTTCTTCCAAATACAATCAGCCTCCTCTTGGGCTTTGTTCAATTTATTCAACCTTGAAACAGTTCAATAAAGAGAGGATTATTTCCCAATGAAACCTCTTCTTTAACCCCTTTAACCCTGGAACAGTTCAACAAAGAAAGGATTATTTCCCGGTGAAACCTTTCTTGAACTCATCCTAGACTTGGAAACTCTCAACACCTAGCCTCCTTTTGGGCTTCCCAGGAGAGTCAAAACCTATAAGACATTCAAACTCATCCTTTAATTCTCTTCTGATCCTAAACAAAGTTTGGTTTTCACTTTAAAATCCCCATCCAGGGTCAGGTTACAGTCAACAAATCCCCTTTGTGGCATTTAATAATTCAACTCTCTTAAGCAAGAGTTAGTTTCCCTTTTGATTCCTCAAAACAGTTTAGACTTTCTCTTGGAATTAAATTTCCTCAGTAAGAGTCAGTCTCCACTTAAATTCCCTTAGCCTCCTCTTAGGCTTCATATAATGATTTTCCCAATTAGCCTCAATCTTGGGCTTTGTACAAGACAGATATAACACTCCCCTAGTTGAGTTAGTTTTCAACTTTTTTTTGCTTCAACCTTGGGCTTTGATCAAGGCACAAAATTTAACATCCCCACAGATGAGACTACGAGTCCTCTCTGTAGGAGGATATTTCCTTTATACATCACATTCCAAAACAAACAATTAAAACCTTTTTTTCTAGATAATTGATGTAAGTGGCACACTTATTGATTCAAAATCCAAGCTGGAGTCCCTCCCTTATCATGGCTACAGATCTCTTTCATCTAAGTGATATAAGTGGCAAACCTCTGGATTCTACACATCCAAGTCAATGTCCCTCGCTTACCATGAAAGATTCATGAAGGAAAAAGTGGCATTGCTCTACACTAAGTTAAAGCTTATTCCTTCATGACATTTCAAATCTCCTATAAAGAAAGATGTGGCATTGCTGGATTCCACACATCACAGTTAAAGCAGCTTCCCTTATAAATCAATTCTTCAATGTTTGTGATGAATAGGTGAGATATCTCCCTTTAGAGATGACAAATTCTCTCTCAGTCAAACTTTTAGCTTCAATCTTAGGCTTTAAACAAGACACAAATACTCTTTTAGCTTCAATCTTGCGCTTTAAACAAGACACAAATACTCTTTTAGCTTCAATCTTGGGCTTTAAACAAGACACAAATACTCTTTTATCTTCAATCTTGGGCTTTGAATAAGACACCAAACAATTTCCTCCCATAGAATAGAAGGAACTACGAACGCTCTGATTTCCCTAAATCTCTTTAAGGGAATACGTAGGCATAAGATTGCAAAATCTTAGTGCGCGCACTAATAAAAAAAATCTTAGGTCAAGTACCTTCCCAAAAATAATAGAAAACCACAAAAACAACAAAAACATCTCCACAGCCTTCCCAAAGGAGAAACTTTCCCAATCAACAACAAATGGATTTAAGCAACCGAGCAATTCAACGGTAGAAACATATGCAAATAAAGGTTCCTATAGATTACTATAGATACTATGGGTGTTAATAGTTTCCCCTTGTATAACCAACCCCCGATTCCAGATCTCTTCGCATTTGTAAAGGAAAACACTTGCGCACAGGGTTAGTTTAAGATATCTTCCCCTTCCTTTTAGCTTCATAAGATAAATATAGAAATAAAATAGTAGCACTAAAAGCGGTAGTAGTCGCGTCACAAAAAAATCGGAGCTACACCAAGGCCATCATGGAGGCGAAAACGCCATCAATAAAGAAGGAATTACATTCGTTGTTGGGAAAGATAAATTTCTTAAGGAGGTTTATCTCAAATTTAAGCGGAAGGACTCAGGCTTTTTCACCTCTACTTCGACTAAAAAAGGAAGGTTTTGAATGGGAGCAGAAACATCAGGAAGCGTTCGACAAGATTAAAGAATATCTCGTTCGTCCTCCAATTTTGTCACCTCCTTGTAGAAGTAAAAGTGTGAGGTTATATATTTTTGTGTCTGATGTAACCATAGGGAGCATGTTGGCACACAAAGATGAAAATGGCATCAAAAGAGCCATTTATTATCTTAGTCGGGTTCTCAATGATGCAGAGACTAGGTATAGCATGGTCGAAAAATTATCTTTGTGTCTGTACTTTTCTTGTACCAAATTAAAGCATTATATAAAGCCTGTTGACGTTTATGTTTCATCTCATTTTGATATTATTAAACATATGCTATCTAAGCCAATTTTGCACAATCTAATTGGAAAATGGGCACTTACCTTGACTGAATATTCTTTAACTTATGTGCCCTTAAAGGCTATGAAGGGGAAAGTGGTTGCAAACTATATAGTTAACCATGCAATTGTCGAAACTCCCCAAGATTATCTGGAACATGGGCCATGGAAATTATATTTTTATGGCTCCAATCATAAAGATGGAACTTGAATTGGAGTTTTGATTATTTCTCCTAATAATATCCAACAAAATTTAAGAATAAGATAGATGGTCCTTGCTCGAACAATGAGGTTGAGTATGAAGCTTTGATAGCTAACCTTGAAATTCTGTTGGAGTTGGGGGCAACTAGAGTCGAAATAGGTGGAGATTCTGAATTGGTTGTTAAGCAGATAACTAGAGAATATAAATGTATCAAAGAAAACTTGATAATGTGTTTTGTAATAGCAAATCGACTGTTGCGAAAATTTGAATTTGTAAATATTAGACACATCCCTCGACTCAAGAATCAAGAAGCTAATGACTTGGCTCAAATTTCTTCGGGATACAAGGTGTCAAAATATAAGTTGGAAGATTCGATTGAAGTCCGAGGAAAAGTAGTAGTGTCGCACCTCGAAAAAAGACACGACCCTCGCGCAAAAGGCGCGGAAAACGGTTCGATAGAGTCGCCACCGAACTTAATTTATCCCAAAAGAGGGAAAGGAAAATATCAAGAAAACCTTTAAGGGAGAGATAAGAACATGGTCGTCGCAACCACATTCTGGGTTCGGGAGTCGGTTACGTGAGGGGAAAGTACGCGCACCCCCTCACGTCCGTTGTACTCAACGGGAACCTCTTAGTTCGAATTGTGAGGAATGTTATCTAAGCTTGCTTGTTTTCTTCTCAACGATATATGCGAAAAGGTAAAGTAAAAGGTACTAAGGGGAAATGGGTGGTTTTAGGATAGGGTGCTCAGCAAGATCATCGCGACCTCGGGCCTACGTATGCTCATTCGGACGAGAATGAGGAATCAGAGCAATCGTAGTTCGACTATGGGATTTCACGGAAAAAGATGGTAGTGTGGAAACGGGGGAAAAAGAAAAAGTGTGGACACAAATGAGGGAAAAAGAAAAAGATAGCTCGCCAAGATTATCGCAATCTTGTGCCTACGTATCTTTACTCGGACGAGAATAAAGAATCAGAGCAGTCGTAGTTCGTGGTACGCCCACGAAAAGAGGGGTTAGGGTTTGAATTTTAGGAGACGAATTATTGAATGACATACGACCCAAGGGGCGTGCCTCGAGAGCATTCACTCAAGAATCCAAGGAATGCTAGACTCTAAGAACTCAGTTCTTTCGTGAGTTGATTGCGAAAATGTTTGATAATGGTTAAGTGTTTTAAGACGAAGGGGTGAATGGATAACAACCTAAGGGCGTGCCTCAAGAGCTATTAATTCGAAGACCCAAGGAATGCTAGATTCCAAGAATCTCCTCCTTTCATTAGTTGATTAAGAAAGCGTTTGAAAAAGATTGAGTCAAATGGGTTATGAGAAGACGCGAGGATCGATACTAGTCCATAGGGGCGCTCCTAGTAACGAAACTACGATAGAATGTGAGAAGGGTTGATGGCGAATGCTAACGAGCACTCGACTTACGAGAATGTTTTGAAGAGTGGCTCGACGACCAGTCGAGAATGGGTTTCGAAATGGTTTGGTTTGTTAAGTGTTTTAGGGAGAATGACGATTATTCGATAAACGAGACGTCGCCTCGCAACCAATTAATCGGGGCATTATTGGGATGCTAGATCCCAACGACACCTTTTTCATTCGATTGATTTACGAAATATTGTTTGATGAACAACGAAAGTACCACGTGGAATGCTAGATTCCAATGGCATTCCTTTGTCCAAATAGTTAAGACGAGTGTTTTAGGAGCGAAAGGTCGAGTGATCACCACCCAAGGCGTGCGCCCCAATGGTGGTCACTCAAGAACCCAAGAGGTGCTAGACCTCAAGAATTGAGTTCTTTCGCGATTTAATTAATAAAAATGGTTTGAATATGTGTTGAGTATTTTAATCGGGAAATAAGCGTTTGAACAAATAAAAATGATTAGATAAACATGAATATGAATATGATATGGATAGTATGATAAGAATATGAACCATAATAATCAAGATAATATTGACAAGAGATTAAAGTTGACATAAAATAAAAATTGGTCTCGTCTTAATCGGATTTAATCGAGGAATCGATAAATCGTTGACTTTTGACTTTCATTGACCAAAATGAAAATAAAAGAAATATAAAGTGACAATTAAGAAATTAAATCAAGAAAATGAATACAAAGAATAAAAGGTCTCACCTTTATCGAGATTTAATCGAGAAATCGATAAATTGATCGATATTTAGTTTTCATTTACCCAAAATGAGTAAAAATAGTGCAAAAATAATGAAAATGAAATTAAATCGAAAAGATATAGGAAAAAGAGTAAAGGTCTCATCTTCATCTAGATTAAGTCGAGAAATCGACAAATCATCGATGTTTGGTTCTCATTGACCCAAAATAAATGAGTAAAAATAATGTATTGAAATAAAAATAAATAAATCAAAAAGAAAATAAATAGGCCTCTTATAGATCAAGATTGTTAAACCAATCAAGATGCTTTTATATCATTGGCCCAAAATTGAATTGAAAATGAAAAGGAAATGGAAATAAAAAAAAATGGAAGTGGAATATAATTGATTGAGAAAACATATAACATATTACGAATTAAAAATTCAGAAAATGAAATACTAAAGATTTTAAAACAAATCAATTAAAAACAACAAGGGGGAATGCTGCGCAGGATTAATAGGGGGTATGGGAACAATAAAAAGACCATGAGAATCATACGGGTTGGACCATCATCCCTTTTGAAAACAACACCACGGTTAAAAAATAAAATAGAAAAGGTGAGGATTGTCCAAAAATAAGTACGGGCTTTAAAGCCCCAAATTAAAACAAATCCTCTATTTGACCTAAAACATGAGTATCAGAAACCCAAAGTGGCCATTGACATCACAAAATATCTCCAAGTGCTTCCACAAGAACATGGCCACTGTTGTTTAAAGAAGAGGGAATGCTCAAAAGGGAAATCGTGCTCCACTTCATCATGGCGTAAACAATCAATAATAGCTTTCAAATGAGTCAAAGAAAAATGCTCAGAATCCGATTGGATTCATCATCACGCTGTGCAAATAAATCCAGAAAAATGAATTTTGTTCTCAACCTTCTCCTTCGAATCCCATTTCCGTCTTCAATGTTTAGGTGCGTATCAGTTTCTGATTTTGTTTCAAATCACTTCTTCTTCTACCTTTCTTGGTTTGGTTTCGAAGGGGATGTGGGTTTTGGTTTATTGAATCTATTTTTGAGGTTGTTTGGGTTGAACGATTGAAGGGTTGTCCGTTGAAAAACGGGTTCGAGAATGATGTATGGAAGGTTGCGGTGGTCGATTGTGGTTCTGTGAGGTGATGAAGAGTGAAGGGATTTGAGTTGGTTGTTATTTGTGATTAGCGCTTTGGTTTATGAGTGATGTTATTTGTTTTCGTGATATTTGCAGCAAGTTTTCTGAGGGTCTGTGATGAAATCTTTTCTGCAGAATAACGTAGCTTTATAAATGGATTTGAGGGTAAAATGGGGAGTGAAAAATTTGTGAGTTGGAAATTGGCGAGGGTGCGCTGCGTTTTGGATGCGGGTTTGTCGTTGAAGCTTGGTGTGTGTTGCGTGATTTATGGTTATTTTTGCTCAGAATTTGTTTCTTGTAAATAACAGTGTGAGTGTTGTGAATTGTCGTACGGAAAGGATTTATGGGGGTCGCTATTTTTTGCGCAAGCTGAAAGGTATTTACAGGTTGTTATTGAATTGTTTCGCTTGTGGCTGAAATTATGGAAAATAATTTAAGGCAAAAGTGTGCATAACAATGTTGTACGGATTGTGTCGCTATGTTGTGGTATTTGAAGGGTTGGTTTGTGAATCACTCTCCGTATCTCACGGTTTATTGCGTTGGAATTATGCAGTTTTGGGGCCTGGCTGCGTGAAGGTGAGGTGCTGAGAATTGTTTGTGTGGAACGAATTATTTGTGTCCTGTGAGAATTTTGTTTTGTTTTATGCAGGGTGATGATTTGTAGTAAAGGTCCTTGCTGATAAAATTGTGGTTGGAATGTTAGATGGCTTGTCAATTGTTGTATCATGTGGGGTAGCTTGACAAAGTTGCGGCCTTTGGTTGTGAAATGGGCCTAGCATGGGCTTTTTATTGTAATATGACAATGAATTTGATCCAATATAACATGTAATGAATTTGTAACTAGATGGAGGATTACTCTTGTTGTTAATAATGGACTTAAATGGTGGGTTTTCGCATTGTTATAAATGAGGAAAAACTATTGGCACACCTAATTTGAACTTGGTTTATGACATAAAATGGTAAATGGACTTGAACTGGGCTTTTATTGTGAAATGGATATTTTGTGGCCTTTTTGAATTTGACAAGAACTTATTTTTGGCTTTTATGGAATTTTGTAATAAGATGGATAAGTAAAAACTGGTTTTTAATAATGGATCTTGAAATGAAATTGGATTTGGAACGTGGGTAATGAGAAAATGGACTTGTCATGGATATTAAAAAAACTAAAAAATGGGCATGAACTAAATTGAGATGGAATTGAATTTGAAAAGGAGTTGAATTTGAGTAAAAAATGGATATCTATGGATATTTGGTTTAGATAGATAATGAAACATGGATTTGGCTAAGAAGCGGGTTATTTGGCTATCGAAAAAAATGGTTAATTGGATTGGAATTTGATATGGAGAAAAATGGATATTGATTAAATGGATTTGGTTACTAATTTCCACCCCACTGGCTTTTCAACAACACGCCCGCCACTTAATTTTTCAAATGAACCTCTAAACACAACCTGTCCAGTTCACTATGAAAACATCTGAATTTGGCACAACCTGACTCGCACACAGGCAACCCTAATTGAAAGCTCAAACCCACACCACTGAAATCATGCATACTCTGGCCTTGAAAATAAAACATCATATTTTTGGAGTCTCTGAATAATGGTTAATGGATTAATGTACGTGGGAAAATATATACAGGTAGGACAAATTTGGGGTATGACAGATGCCCCTATCTAATTGGCTTAAACCTAGTAAGATGAACTGCTACGGCGTTCACTTTTTCGAGGTAGAAGACAATTAGATATGAAGAAGACCACAAATTTGTCTGAAAAGAAAGAAGATGTTTGAGGGGTAGAATAGTGGATCAATGTCAACTTTCGAGCCAACACTGAATAACTTGCCAAGTGTGTTATCACCAAACGGATGATAACAGGAGAATCTGACACCAAAAGGATGACAGACCTATCACCAAAAGGATGATAGAATACACACGCACACAGACCCTTCCACCAAAAGGATGAAAATGAGGTTAAAGTTTGCAATTACCAAAAGGATAATAGGGCACACACACATAGACCCTTCTGTAGCGAGCGATTTTGGACGCGGTTCTTAAGTGTTGGTCGCTCTCTGCGGTTTGAGCTTAAAACTACAGGTCGATTCATTTTTTATCCTATTGTGAGCTGAATAAGGAAGGGAAATAGATGTCTCCAATTAACCCTGCTTGCATACGGAGTTTAAACAGCGGTCTGTTAGGTTACGGATGCTATCAATGTGGGGGGGCCTTTGTACTGGTTATTTGTATTTTCGCCAATACGATTTTCTTTCTTTTTTTCTACCTGGGCAGAAGGTTTCTGGCGGGGAACAAGGATTAGGATGTTAGGACTGGTGCTTTTGAAATACTGCTTTTAATTGATGGAGATATGGGATTTGGGTTTTTTGTTGATTGCGCTCGCTAAGATCTTTTCTTTCGATCTTATGCCTACGTATTCCCGTTTACCGAAACAGGGAAATCAGAGCGTTCGTAGTTCCTCCTATTCTATGGGAGGAAATTGGTGTTTTGGTGTCTTGTTCAAAGCCCAAGACGTGAAGTGAAAGGTGATTTGTATCTTGTTCAAAGCCCAAGATGTGAAGCTGAAAGGTCTATTTGTGTCTTGTTCAAAGCCCAAGACGTGAAGCTGAAAGACCTCGACTTTAGAGAGAATTTGTCATCTCTAAAGAGGGGGAGGAGAATTACTTTAACTGGGATACGCGGATCCGAGCAATGCCATAATTTCCGAAGAAAGGGTTTTAACCTGAAGGAGAAGACTTTAACTCCGTGTAGAGCAATGCCATCTTTCCTTAGGAATTTCTCATGCTAAAAGAGGGACAGTGGCATGGATATAGATGATCCAGAGGCTTGCCGCTTACAGCGATTAGATGAAAGGAAAGGAGTTGTTGATGTTTGTGTACTGTGAACGAGGCACAACTTTGATGCTAAAAGGTTGATTGGATCAACCAGTGGTTTTCTTATACAAAAGCCTAAGAGGAGGCTAATTTCCGCTAGGAAAATCATTATACAAAGCCTAAGAGGAGGCTAATTTGTGTCTCGTACAAAGCCCGAGAGAGAGGCTAAAAGTTTTTTACTTGATGATGGAATCCTTTGGTATCTTGTATAAAGCCCGAGATGGAGGTTATTGTTTGTTTGACTCTACGAGGGAGTCTTTGTGTCTCGTACGAAGCCCGAGATAGAGGCTAAAAGTTTGACTCAACAAGAGAGTGTTTTTGTATCTCGTACGAAGCCCGAGATGGAGGCTAAAGGTTTGTTTCAGTTGAGTGACAGATCCAATATACTGATTTTAAAAGAGAAAATCAGTTCTTATATGAGCAACACTGTACTCAGGGATTTGATTTGAGGATCAGGGATATTTCCTTCTCTTTGAGGAAACGGGAAATCCAAAGGGTATTGAGACTATCCGAGTCTGCGGGTTTCCTTCCTATTTAACGAAGGGGGTCACTTGAGAATGTCTTTGAGACTCAAGGAAGTTAGACTGTCCAAGTCTAGAGTTTTTTTCTTTCGTACTATGCTTTGAGAAACAGTAGTAGACTCTACGAAAGGACTGTTCTATGAGGATGACTAGGTTCTGTTCCTATACCTCTAGGAGGTCGTCGGGACAATTTGTACGAAGCCCAAGAGGAGGCTGGAAACTTTTAAGAAGCCGACGGGTCCTTGTACAAAGCCTAAGAGGAGGCCATCATTCCCGAAGGAAGAGATCATTATACGAAGCCTAAGAGGAGGCTGTGAATACTTCTAAGAAGCCGTAGGGTCCTTGTACTAAGCCCAAGAGGAGGCAGGGTTGCTTTTAGGAAGCCTGTGGGTCCTTGTACGATGCCCAAGAGAAGGCCGATACTTTTAAGAAGCCCGTGGGTCTATCATCTCCTTTCCATTAGGAGAGATAACTCTTTTAAAGATAAAAACCACTGGTAAACGTGCGAGGTTTACTATCCAGCGACTTTTAACTTTTAAAGAGGGTTCCTTAGTTAAGGTCCAAGATTATGACCGTAGTGGGTACCCAAACCCCGAGACATTCAAAGCAAGCTATCCACAAGGAATAGATCAAGTCAGGAAAGTTCGAGAATTTGGAAGAAACTCAAAGATGCCATTCACGGAGAATACATTCATCTTGGGGAGTAGAGCTTCTTGACGATTCCTAAGGAGGACAGCCGAAGAGAAGACTGTATCTGGTGCTCCTATTGGGGATCTAGGCGTCTATTTCTACGAATAAATGAAATGGTGTCACCTAGTTCTAGACGTAGTTGCCGGGGAAACTCGAAATATCTATACTATTATTACACAGTAGATATGAGTTTATGAAAGGAGACTTACAGTGAGCAGCCCCACAATACAGTTTATAATATGAAAGCAGTAAATGAAAGCGATAACCACTTACTCGGTTGTAGTGCTTCCATGCTGTTTGGTTAGTTGTTCAACAAAGAAAGATTGAAAACAACAGTATATTCAAAATCAAAGGAGAAAGTGCTTTGAAAAAGAAAGATTTGGGGCTTACAGCTCAAGGAGAGGCCCAGGGTTTTATCAGTGAGCACACTGTTTGACTTTGTACAGCGGGACTTATACAAGTGACTGGGGCCCAAAAAGGTTTTCTGTACAAATGGATGGGTCTTACACTCTCTCAAGAGGCCCAAAAAGGTTTAAAGAAAAAGAGTGGGGCTTATAACACGAGGGTAGGCCCAAATGATTTTTCGTTTAAAAATGGCGATCGCGCCGAGGTTTTCTTTTAACGCAGAGGGACTTATACAATAAGTGAGGCCCAAAATGTTTTGGTTAAAAGGGGGATTGGGTCTTACACTCTAATAGAGGCCCAAAGTGTTTTGAATGGGTCTTATAGCTCGAGGAGAGGCCCAGATGATTTTTATTTTTAAACGGGCGACGATCGCGCCGTTTACTTGTACAGAGGGACTTATACAATGAGTGAGGCCCAAAAAGTTTTTGTACAAGGGGGGATGGGTCTTACACTCTCTCAAGAGGCCCAAAAAGTTTTGAAAATGATTTATGAGGGTTGAATTAATCCAAAACCCTAATTTGTTTTCAAAATGTATTTAATTGAATAAAAATTCAATTAAAATGATCAAAAATTGTTTAACACATGGAAAACAAATTGTGACCTTGGATTAATGTTTCAAAAATTAAGTATTGACCTACAAAATAATTAGAAAGCATTAAAAGTTGCAAAATAAATGTAGAAAAAATATTTAAAATGCCAAAAACAATTAAAATATTAATTCTTTGCAAAAATATCAATTATATGAAATAAATAATATTTTTGGGATTTTTTGTGAAAATAAAATATTTTAACATTTTTGTGAATTATTAAAAAAAGAATCAACTCAAAATCATTAAAACTCAGAGAGAAATTAATTTTTGAATTAATTAAACAAAAATCACAAAATTCAAATATTTGAATTTGGAAAAAAGGCGCCAAGAACAGGCTGAAGAACACGCGCGTGTTCTTGGTTTCTCAGATTTGCATTTTCTATCCAATCTCCATGAATACGTAATCATATCATGCAATCCACATATCATTATGCTCGCCTCAACCTCACGATCATGTCTATGTACTTTAATTTCATTTAAATTAAACATACAACAAGAAATCACGAAGAGACCTCAAGAACCCTAATTTCTGCATGAAGGCTGGGATTTTTGATACACGATTCAAACAATGCAATTAATTGAGGGAAAACATTCCATGCATGATTATGAACATATGGCCAAATTATTGTGCGAGGAAATATGCATAGATTGAGAGATGACCAAGTATGTGCTTACCTCCAAGTCGTGACAGCAAGTTCAAAGTGATTTTTGATTTGGAGGTGTTACAGATGAGTTGTGATGATCTGGACAGCTTCCCTACACCCTATGGATTGTGTTTGGATGGTTGGACTTGATTGAAATTGGCTGGATCATTTTGTGGCACCTCAGCTGCAACTTGATTGAAATTTTGAGCAACCAGCTGGTGATTTTGTGAAATTGATGTTTCAGAAGTAATCTAAGTGTTTGATCAGCTCATATGTGATGTATGTGAGGTGTGTGAGTGATTGGTTTGATTGGAATTGCTCTCAAACTCAAAACCCGATAGTGACTTGCCTTAGAAGGCAAAATTGGAGTGAAAGAAGAGATTTTGAGGAAAGCATCTGTTAGATGGCTTTGGTGTACTCAAACTGACCACAATTGAGCTCTATTTATAGTAGAGCAAGTTTGTTTTGCAAGGAATAGTGCATGGCAGCTGGTAAGTAGGTTTGGCCAATGTTGGCAAATGAAAATCCAAGTCTCCTCTAGCTATTGACTAGAGGTTAGGGCACAGAGCTTTGGTCCCCTTGGTCTTGGATAAGTCTTGACTGATTTCAGATGAGAATGGCTCAGTCCATGCCACCTTGATGGTTCCATTGAATGCCTCATTCCAAATTTGAAGTCTTGTCCCTATTTTGGCAACTCTAGGTTCAACATGCTATTCCTTGTTCCTTGGACCTTGGAGGCTTGGCTCAGTGATTGCCCCCTTTAGATTCAATCCTCTGAGGTGTCCAAGTGGATTGGAGCAATTGAATTTGGATGATTTTGGCAAATCGACCAAAGTTGCAAATTCTGCCTTGCCTTGACAGATTTCAGCAAGGCAACTTGGCAATGTTGTATCTCATGGTGTAGGTTGAATTTGGCAATGTTCTTGGCCATTTTGGAAAGCTCTTACATGATACAACAACTGTTTGAACAAGTTTGGTTTTGATCTCTTTTGATTCCAAGTGAAAAATCCCCCTACATTTGGCAAAAAGTGAGGCAGAATCTGACTTAGTGAAAATTTCACTAAGTGTTGGAAAAAGTGACATTTTCACTTTTCAGCCACTTTGATCACTCCATAACTCAAAATCCTTAATGAATTGGAATGACTTGTAGTTGAAGTTTTTGTAGGTGATAATGAGGGCTACAAATCCATCTTTGGATGAGAAAAAATGGCCTTGTGGTTTAGGAGTTATGGTCCTCCAAAGTTGGTACCTTTGCCACTTTATTTTTAACTTAGAAAAATTTCTAAGTTTTATGGTTACCCCTTTTACAAGTTATCTCACTTTTCTTGATTTTTCTTGATGAATGATGATTCAAATCATACATTAACATCATTTTAGGGTTAAAAATCCATTTTGGTGAAAAATCTCAAAAAGTCAAAGTTGACTTTTGTGCACAGTTGACTTTTTATCAGATGAATTCCAAACTGTGCAATTCTTCAGGAAATCATGTCCTTGACCTAAATCAAACTTGATGGACATGTTCCATGGGTGTCATAGGGTATATTCAATCATGTATTAGGGTTTGGGAGCATGTCCAGGTCAACAGTCAAAGTTACAGTTGACTCTTCCCTTAAAACCCTAATTGTGGTGCAGATGAAATTGAGACTTGTTGCTCAAGCTTCTTGGATCAATCCATTGTTCCAAATGGATCAATATGGTATATTAGAGACCCTCAAATCATCTCTTGAGGTCTTGGCTCATGGTTTGTCCCAAAAGTCAACTTAGGGGTGAATTAGGTCAAGAAACCCTAATTCCTGATTTTTGATGAATGCATCCCCTGAGGCAAAATTGACTTGATGCATGGGTTCATGAGGTTCCATGAAGTATATTAGGTTATGTTTTGGATCATTTCCTAATTCCCAGATGAAAATTTCCATCTGGAGGCCCAGGTCGACCAAAACCCTAATTTGGTGACACTGTCGATCTTGAGACTTGATCCACCTAGAAGGGAGCAGCCTTGTGCTTAATCCTTGAAGTGGGATTCCTTTTTGATCCATTGTGGATGTTTAAGAGATTAGACAAGTTGAAGATCATGTCATTTCTTGATTGATCCTTTGTCTAAGCACTCAGAGAGGGCTTGAAACCCTAATTTTGATTGTATTGGATGCTCACCCATCTTTGGGGAGACTGATGAAGCATGATGGTTCATCCACATTGTGATGATGATTTTCACAATGATGGGAAATCTAAGTGGTCAAAATTTGGGGTATTACAGATGACCCTATTTAATCTTCTTGGACCCGAAGGTGTGAATGACGAAGGTATTCGAGCATTCGTGGTGCAAGAGGATTAAATATCGGAATATCCGAAATTTTGATGGTGGTTATGATTGGTAGCTTACGCATTCATCTTCTTTAGCTAAGCAATGATGCTTAGAAAAGGTAAACTTTCCCTCGATCCTGGTCTTCAGCCAAGGAACTGGTCTCAGTTTCTGATTTAAACTTCCCCTCGATCCTGGTTTCTTACCAAGGAACTGGTCTTAGTTTCTTTTTTAAACTTCCCCTCGATCCTGGTTTCTTACCAAGGAACTGGTCTTATTTTCTGATTTAAACTTCCCCTCGATCCTGGTTTCTTACCAAGGAACTGGTCTTAGTTTCTTTTGGTCAATAAACTTTACTGACAAGGGACGCTATTCGTAGCGGCTTTCCTTCAAACTTCTCGCCGAATTTTCCTGGGGAGATGCCATTTGAGTGGAAAAAGTTTTGATGTCAGACTTGCTGGGGAACCCATTCGTCTGAATTGTAGAGGTACACAAACTTCTCTGTTTTGGAGACGCCATTTGTCGATTCTACTAGGGAAAGCGAGTCTCTTGAGAGACTGTTTTCGTTTGGGGTTACATCATACTTTTCTCGGGATTTTCCTGGAGAAACGCCATATGATGGGGTCCAATTTTGAGGTGCCAATGACCTTCTCATCAGTGGTTTTTCGGAGCAAAACTGGCGTGCTGCCGAATCTCTGATCACGAGGCTTTCTCTGTGGATTTTCCTTAATCCGGGAAAGCAAAGATATCATCTTCAATGGCGAAGAGTGACATATGTTGAAGGTTCTCTGATCTTTCAGAGGTTCAAGTTATCAAAGTGGCCAAGTGCCGACTCTGATCTAAAGATACACTGGTGGCGAGATTGTGCAGACGCAACACTTCCTGACGAGGAAAGAACTGATAAACTCGATTGAGAAAACTGTTTATCACTAGGGGACAAGACCGGCTAGAGTGATAACGATGCAATATGAAATGTAAATGCAAATAAAAAATGCATGAAGTACGTATGTATATGCTGACAAAACTGACGCGACATACAGACTAATGGATGACCACAATTGGATACTCGGCCATCGCGGGGCGAAGAAGTACCGTTGGTTCAAAAATAGCAATTCCACCTTGCTTAGGAGAAATAGTCCCGTTGGGAGCTATGTTGATCGGGCTTAGGAGATGAGAACTCGGCCGAGGCGTGTCAGACGAAACAAGGTCTCTAACACAGTTGATCCCTTCATTCAGGAGTACTGGCTTAGAAGGAGTACTTTGATTCTGCACTTTGAAGTTCGCTTACTTCGGGAGAAGCGATCGATGTTCTTCTGATGTTCAACAGTCAAAAGAAATGCCATCTTTAATTTAAAAGCAGAAAAAGTTTAACAAGTAAATTCATTTTTGTTTCATTTCAAGAATCGCTGATTAAGTTTAAACAACGTCGTTCTGTAAAGCTAAAACAAGTAAAGAATTACAAACAAAAGCACAAGGGCTCAAATTTTATTGATAAGATGGAGATCAGCCAAACGCGTGATTCCAAAGAGTATATACAAAGTTAGAAAATGGTAATTTACAGGGAAAAGGGCTACGTTGAAACATAACGACCACTATCCTTCTACCAACTTTGAATTCGGGACATCCTGAGCTTCTGTCGAAGATGACCTTGACTGGAGTTTTCCTCCGATGGATGCTGTAACTGCTGCTGCTCAGGGACTTGCCTCTGTTGAACATAGTTACTTGCCATTATCCCTAATTTTGCCTGGATTGTACTATGAGATTTCCAATCCATCGGGATGATTTTTTTTCATGTCTCTAACTTTTGCCTGGACCGCCCTTTCGGGTTTTTAATCCACCGAGACTCTTTTTTTTAGTTTAGGCGAAGTATTTCTTGACTACATCAACATTCGCGGGGTAGGCAAATTCCTCTCCGTCCATGGTTGCAAGTCTCAAGGCGCCGCCTGAGAAAGCTTTCGTGACCACATAGGGGCCATCATAATTTGGGGTCCATTTTCCCCAAGAGTCAGTGAGAAATGATTGTATCTTCTTGGGCACAAGGTCTCCTTTTCTGAAAACACGAGGTCGTACCTTTTTGTCGAACGCCCTCTTCATTCTCTGTTGATACAACTGACCGTGGCATAGTGCCGTGATTCTCTTTTCTTCGATCAGGTTCAGTTCGTCGTGTCGACTTTGACACCATTCAGCTTCCGTGAGCTTAGCTTCCATCAATACCCGGATTGATGGGATCTCTACTTCTATGGGGAGAACTTCCTCCATGCCATATACTAGAGAGAAAGGGGTTGCCCCTGTTGAAGTGCGGACAGATGTACGATAACCGTGAAGAGCAAAGGGTAGCATCTCGTGCCAATCTTTGTAGGTTACAACCATCTTTTGAAAAATCTTCTTGATGTTCTTGTTAGCCGCTTCTACCACTCCGTTCATCTTGGGTCGGTAGGGAGATGAGTTATGGTGTTCGATCTTGAACTCAGCACACAACTCTTTCATCATCTTATTGTTCAAGTTAGATCCATTATCAGTAATGATCTCGCTTGGAACACCATAACGGCAGATGATATTGTTTTTGATAAATCGGACCACCACTTGTCGGGTTACATTGGCGAATGACGCTGCTTCGACCCACTTGGTGAAATAATCAATGGCTACCAGGATGAACCGATGTCCATTTGAAGCCTTGGGCTCAATCATACCAATCATGTCGATTCCCCATATGGAAAAAGGCCATGGGGAAGAAAGAACTTTGAGATGTGATGGCGGTACATGAATTTTGTCGGAGTATATCTGACACTTGTGACACCTCCTCATGTACTTGTAGCAGTCGGATTCCATCGTTAACCAATAGTACCCGGCCCTGAGAATTTTTCTCGCCATTGTGTGTCCGTTGGCATGAGTGCCAAAGGATCCTTCATGAATTTCTTTCATGAGCATGTCTGCTTCTGGTCTGTCGACGCATCGGAGCAAGACCATGTCAAAATTTCTCTTATAAAGAGTGTCACCGCTCAGGAAGAAGTTTCCAGCCAATCTTCTGAGGGTTTTCCTGTCTTTTCTGAGTGCCCCAGATGGGTACTCTTGTTTCTGAAGGAAGCATTTGATATCGTGATACCAAGGTCTGTCGTCTATGACTGCTTCAATCGCGAAGATGTAAGCGGGCCGTTCAAGGCGCATTATGTCGATCTTAGGTATATCATTCCATCGACCTACACTAATCATGAAAGAGAGAGTGGCTAATGCATCAGCCATGTGATTCTCCTCACGAGGGATATGATGAAACTCAACTCTGTTGAAGAAAGGTAGCAACCTTCTTGCATAGTCTTTGTAAGGAATCAGCCCTAATTGGTATGTGTTCCAATCTCCTTTAATCTGATTGATAACCAAGGTTGAGTCGCCATATACGTCCAAGTTTTTGATCCTTAAATCAATCGCTTCTTCGAGACCCATAATACAAGCTTCGTATTCGGCCTCGTTGTTCGTACATTTGAACGTAAGTCTAGCAGTGAAAGGAATGTGGATACCCTGAGGGGTAACAATGATTGCCCCAATTCCGTTTCCATAATGATTGACTGCTCCGCCAAAGATAAGTCCCCACTGGGAACCTGGTTCTGGCCCTTCACTGGGTAGCGGTTCATCGTAATCTTTCATCTTTAGATACATGACATCTTCGTCTGGGAAGTCAAACCCGATGGATTCTTGATCGTCAATTGGTTGATGAGCCAAATGATCGGCTAAAATACTTCCTTTAACGGCTTTCTGAGCATGGTACTCTATGTCATATTCTGATAGTAACATCTGCCAACGGGCAATCCTTCCCGTGAGAGCAGGTTTTTCGAAAACGTACTTGATTGGATCCATTTCGGAGACCAACCAAGTAGTATGACGAATCATGTACTGGCGAAGACGTTTGGCTGCCCAAGCCAAAGCGCAACAAGTTTTCTCAAGCATTGTGTACCGAGTCTCGCAGTCGGTGAATTTCTTGCTTAGATAGTAAATGGCAGACTCTTTCCTTTTTGTTTCGTCTTGTTGGCCAAGTACACATCCCATTGAGTCCTCTAGGACTGTGAGGTAAATGATCAGTGGTCTTCCTTCCACTGGAGGTGATAGAATCGGCGGATTCAACAGGTATTCCTTAATACTGTCGAAGGCAGTTTGGTAATCTTCTGACCAAACGCAATCCTGGTTCTTTTTCAGTAATTTGAAAATCGGCGCACATGTCGCGGTCATAAGGAATATGAATCTGGAGATGTAGTTCAAACGTCCCAGGAATCCTCTGACTTGTTTTTCAGTTTTCGGAGAAGGCATTTCTTGAATGGCCTTGACCTTGTCAGGATCAACCTCAATTCCTTTCTGGCTGACGATGAACCCTAGTAATTTCCCCGAACGGACACCGAAGGTGCACTTGTTGGGATTCAAGCGGAGCTTGAATTTTCTTAGACGTTCGAACAATTTTGACAGATGTTCAACGTGCTCATCCTCTGTTCTTGATTTTACAATCAAATCATCGACATATACCTCGATTTCCTTATGTATCATGTCATGAAACAGAGTAGTCATGGCCCTTTGATAGGTTGCCCCGGCGTTCTTCAAACCGAACGACATTACCTTGTAACAAAAGGTACCCCATGGGGTAATGAACGAAGTTTTCTCCATGTCTTTCGGCGCCATTTTGATCTGGTTATAGCCCGAGAATCCATCCATGAAGGAGAATACTTTGAACTTTGTTGTGCTGTCTACCAGCATGTCAATGTGTGGTAAAGGAAAGTCGTCCTTTGGAATTGCCTTGTTTAGATCTCTGTAATTAACACACATTCTGACCTTTCCATCCTTTTTGGAAACGGGTACGATGTTGGCTAACCATTGAGGATATTCTGATGTGGCGAGGAAACCCGCGTCGATCTGTTTCTGTACCTCCTCCTTGATTTTGATGGCCATGTCCGGGTGAGTGCGTCTCAACCTTTGCTTTACTGGCGGACATTCCGATCTTAACGGTAAGTGATGTTCCACGATGCTGGTATCCAACCCTGACATATCCTGATAGGACCAAGCGAATACATCGGGGAATTCTTTGAGAAGCTTTATCAAACCCTCTCTGGTAGTTGGACTGAGCAGTGCCCCAATCCTGATTTCTTTTCTCTCTTGCTCTGAACCCAGGTTTACCGTTTCCAACAGTTCTTTGTGAGGTTCAATGGACCTTTCCTCTTGTCTGAGTAGTCGGGAGATCTCTTCTGGAATTTCGTTGTCAACTTCTTCTTCAGCCTCGAATACCGGGAACTCAAAGTTGGGAGAAGGCATCGGATCGTATGTTTCAACGGGGTTTAAAACAAGCAATCTGCATGACGTGATGATTCGTGTTTAGAAGAGATAGAGAAAATGCAAGTGTGTGCAGTGTTTTGATTTTACTGCTTGTTTTTATTATTGAATGTTTTTTAGGATTACCATTTTCTGAAAAAGAAAAAAGAGAAAACAGCAATTAATGCGGAAATTACAGAACGACGTTATTTTATTAATGAACAAGTCGAATCTTGAAACTACAGCCTTATAAAACAAAACTCTGTCGCTTTGGGCAAAGCGAAGAGGGAAATTTACAGAAAGCGAGCCCTATCAAAACATCCGTTTCACCTGGGTAAGGCGAAAGGTTTAAAGATGGCAATTACTTTGACTGATGAACGACCTTCGGAACCTCGACAGCAACCCATTGGCGGCGAACTCCTCAGTGAAACACAAAGTCTGGCACCTTCCTTGATTTGTCTTCAGAAATGACACTGATTTCTGGTGGAGTAGGATCGTTGGAATCTGTCTCCCAAGCAGAATTGTCGTAGGAGGATTCCTCTGTTGCATTTTGTATAGCATCTCAGCTGTATCTCCCCATCCAGTTGACTGGATATCTTCGAGCCTGATACGAGAGCTTTCGGGAGCGGTGTACTTGGCCATAAAGTCGTATTTTCCACTTGGTTGTCCCAGAGTGTCCCAAACTTCTTTGGAACTGGAGAAGTCATCCCTCTTGATGACGTTGACCTCGGGAAAAGCATAGTTGATGAATTCAAGTCCTGCAAACGTTGCGAATTCATCTTCATGTTGAGTAATTTCCGAATGACCTGAGTGTTGATCCCATGACATGGCGGGGACACAGGTATTCTGTTCAATGACGCTCAGCTGAGTTTCATTACTCGGCTGACTTTCTTGCCCCAAGTTTCCTGGATAAGGTTGCCACATTGGCAGACCATCCATTGGGCCATAGTAGTTGTGATCAGAGTTTTCTTTCATCAGAGTGTCTTCCTCTAATGAATTTGGCGGAGCACGGCATCCTTCCGGATCACAATCCCCGTAGATCATTTCGACATCTGATCTTGGTATAAATCTCGGACTTTCTGTAGGAAAGCAAAAAGGCATAGGCACCTCTTCCTGAGACATATAGCCGTCCTTGTTAAGGTAGGACTTCCATTCTTCATCTGTGTCATAGGGATCTTCCTCATTGATAGCATGAACTGTCTGAGACACTGGGTGAAGAAAACCTCCACTGTGGAAGAGGTTTTTAAGGGGATGAAGACTTTCATCGTTGGCGGCTGTCTGAGTACAGGTCGCAGAAAAACGAAGACCCTTCTTTGTTTTATTGTCAATAGGAATGACAAGCTGTCCCCATCCTTTCGTATCGGTACTCTCGACCGCTTTGATAGCATCTTTGTATGAAGAAATTGAAGTTCCTTCTTTGAACTGACTGTCCTTGCTCACCGATAGTGCTTGGAACTGAGTTCCAATAACCTCCTCAGGTTCCACACAAGTAGATGATGATAAGTTGCCACAAACCGTGACAAGTTGATCGTTCTTGACGAACTTTAGCTTTTGGTGGAGGGTTGAAGTAACCGCTCCAGCCTGATGTATCCAAGGTCTTCCTAATAAACAACTGTACGTTGCCCGGATGTCCATGACCTGGAAAGTGATTTGGAAAGTGTGAGGACCAATAGTTATAGGAAGATCAACTTCGCCGATAACCGTTTTTCTGGATCCGTCAAATACTTTGACGACGACCTCGCTGACTCTCATCGGAGGGTCCTTAAATGATAATTGCATCAAAGTGGACTTCGGCATAACATTCAGAGCTGACCCTGTGTCTACCAGTACGTTGGCTAAAGCATCGCCCTGGCAGTTAACTGTGATATTGAGCGCCATGTTATGACGGCGACCCTTTTCAGGTAATTCCTCATCACTAAATCCCAAATTATTGCAGGAAGTGATGTTAGAGACAATGCTATCGAACTGTCTGATTGTTACATCCTGTTCCACAAAGGCTTGCTCCAAGACTTTCTGTAGAGCCTCTCTGTGTGCTTCTGAACTGAGTAACAGTGATAATACTGAGATCTTTGAAGGAGTCTGTAACAGTTGATCAACAATGTTGTATTCACTCCTTTGGATGAGCTTTAGCATCTAATCTTTGTCTTTTGAAAAGTCGGGATTACCAGATTGACTGACTGGTGGATCAGGAATTTCCGCCTGAAGTTCCTTTTCTTTGTTGGATTCTCCAACCCCTCGGTTGAAGATTCTACCACTCCGTGTTACACGACTGATGTCTGCAATATTCACGACGGAGGGTAATGGAATTTCCTTTCCATTCTCAATTATTGTTGCACCGTATTTGTAAGGGATTGCCTTAGCTGATTTATACGGTAGTGGCCCCGGTAGATAGATGACTATGGGGACTTTCTGATTTTTCTGACCATCATAAGTAATCTCGATCCGTTCCTGGTTGGGAACTTTAGATTCGTCAAGTAGAGGGATGATGGCAAAAACATCCCTGGTCCTGTGATGACCAGAGATTGTGACAACATCCTCAACTTGCTCGGCAAGGTAGTTCGGCGACCAAATGATGGGTCCTGAACCTGAATATGGACGAATTTCTCCATGATCAACCTGACCCTGAAGAGCTGCTCTCACAAGGTAACTCCCATGGTTACTTTCCGAACAGACGCTACAACTGTCATAGTTGTGTGGTGGCACCTGGACACGCCCACTTTGAATACAATGTAACCTCACTAGGTTATCTTCCATTGATCGGACATCCTGACTTTGACGATGAGTAGGATTCCTGTGATTGATACTAATCTGCTGAGTATCTTCGTCCATATAGATTGTCATCCACCAGTGATTTAACAAGTGCTGAAGTGCCTCCTGGACAAGGGTACAACCTCGATCGTTTTCATAACCCGCTTTACAGCTTTGATAGTCATGTGATATTAAGAATCCGAGTCGGACCTGCTCCGCATGTAACTCTACCATGTTGGTATTCATTACGCGGATATCGAAGACCTGAACCATATTGATTTGATAGGAGTTTCTATCATGGTAGTCTTGGATCCATCCAAGATCCATCTGACGCTGGAGGGCCTCTTGTATGAAAGAGCATCCCTGTTTGTTTACCGAGCAAATCAGACAAGAACTGTAATCGTGCCGCGGAAGATTGTGATACTGGCTTTGCCTTGAGTGCATCGCCACTAAGTTAACATTCATCGCACGGATGTCGTGGTTTTGAATGACATTGGAATTCGTGTAAACCATGTTAACTCCACGAACTCGGTGCTCTTGGATCCACCCAAGATCCATTTGTTCCTGTAGAGCTGATTGCACTACCGAACATCCTTGGTTATCTTTAGAGCAGATATCACACTGGTGATAATTATGAGGTGGCACATGGCCATATCCACTCTGTCTACAATGCATCTTGACCAGATTGGTCCCCAATAAGAGTACATCATGAATTTGATAGACATCGTTAGTCTCTTTCTCAATCAGATTGACTGCAGCTTTCTCGTGTTGAGGCAGCGGGTTCGGAAGAACATTAGGATTCATATCTTTGAAAGATAAGAGCCCGCTCCTAACAAGCTTTTGCACGTCGTATTTGAAATTGAGGCAAGTCTCAATGTTATGCCCTGAACCTCCTTGATGATAAGGACATGTTTGATCCGCTTTAAACCAAAAAGGCGGATTTTCCAGAACTGAAAAGGGAGACTTAGTCTGAATGTGCCCCTTAGCCAGCAGTAACGGAAACAGCTCTGCGTACGTTACGGGTATAGGATCAAATCCTGGTGGCCGTGTTGTACGGTTGTTGTTATATGGAGGACGAGCCTGCTGAAGAGGCTGTTGTGTCCTTTGCTGATCAGGTTGGCTTTGCGCAACCTGAGGTTGATACGTAGGAACAGGCGCGGGGCCGATAGCAGGAGTAACAGCTGCTACTGGCTGATAACGTCGCCTTTACTTTCCGAGAGAGATATTCCCAATATCTTGCTCTTTTTTCTTAGGGAGAGCACTACCGTATTTTTTAGTACCGCTCGTTGATCCAGTATCTTTTACCAAACATCCTTCTCGGATGGCTTCCTCAAGACGTACACCCATGCCGACCATTTCGGTGAAATCACTGGGTGCATTGGCGACCATTCGGTCATAGTAAAATGAGCTTAAGGTCTTTAAGAAGATCTTTGTCATCTCTTTTTCCTCAAGAGATGGACAAATTTGGGCGGCAATTTCACGCCACCTTTGAGCATACTCCTTAAAGGTTTCCTTTTCCTTTTGCGACATTGATCTGAGTTGATCTCTGTCGGGTGCCATGTCCAAATTGTACTTGTATTGTTGGACAAAGGCAGTACCAAGATCTCTGAATGTACTGATCGTAGTACAGATTAAACCCATGTACCATTTGAGTGCGGCACCGGTTAAACTATCCTGAAAGTAGTGAATCAGCAGGTCCTGATTCTCCGTCTGAGCTGACATCCGCCGAGCGTACATCACCAGATGGCTCTGAGGGCAAGAGTTACCCTTGTATTTTTCAAAGTCGGGCACTTGGAACTTGTGCGGGACTTTCACATTTGGGACCAAGCAGAGGTCTGCGGCGTCCTTTCCAAATAGATCCTGACCGCGAATGGCTTGCAGCTCTTTCTGCATCTCCAAGAACTGTTCCTGGAATTCATCCATTCTATCGAACATAGTTTCCTTCTTACCAGAAGGTGTTGGTGGAATTTGTCCTTCCGGGATAGTGTGCACTACAGGGGGTGGTACCGTGACTACGGCAGTAAGTCTTGGCGCCTCCCGAAGTTTGTAACCTTCAGGAGTCTTCAGTATGCCCCTAGCATCTTCGCTTTCCCGAAGTTTGTAACCTTCAGGCCCAGCGGCTTCTGTTGCGATTCCCTGATCTTTAGTGATCGGCGGAACATATCCTTCTGGGATATAGTTAACAGGCATGCCCCAAGGACGATCTTTCGGCATCTGATACCTAGGATCATACTTTTCTATGATGGGCGTTGAGGTGATCTCTGAGATCACAGTTCTTTGTAGCTGAGCTTCTGCCATGGCTTGCATGTCGTTACGAAGCTTTCTCATATCCTCTCTCAGAGCGTCGATTTCTTCTTTCAACTCTCTGTTCTCTTCCTCAAGATCATCCATCTTTTTCTGACGATTGGCCCGAGTATTATACGAATGAGACAGTTTGACTCTAGAATCGAGACACAAACGTGAGATTCGTAGGGAAGAAGAGTACGCGATGTGAGAATGATGAATGCAATGATTATATTAATTGTTGTTTCTTTGGTTTAATCAAAATAAACTTCGACAATTAGATTGCAAATATCAAATGGTGGGGAAACCCCTTTTTATTGAAATTCCAAAGGATTACAGAAATGGAAATACAGTAGATTACAAAGTGCAGAAACAGAAACCTAAACTAATGGGTCCCGAGTCCTCTCTGAGGAGAAACCGGGTGCTGACTCTGGTATCTTCCTTTTCTTCGACCGGGGCTCTTGGGCCGTTGTCGGGTTGTCATTCCTTTTCCAAGTGAAAGGAGTGAGCAAATTTCTTTGTTCATCTTGATTCTCTACAGCATGCTGCTCCAAAATTTCAATCAGAGCATCTTTCTCTTTTAGTAGTTGCTGTATTTGGATACACTCTACGTCGAGGGTGCGGTACTTGTTCTTCCAAGATTTTCTTTCCTTTTGAACTTTGTTGAGAGTAACCTGAAGCTTTTCAGTTTCCGTCATGAAGTACATGACAGTTTCCCTTGGCGGAAGAATTCCGTAATGAGGATAAGGCATTTTTAGCTTGAGAGCTCTGGTTTGTACCCAATGGAGATAAGGCTCCACCGAGACACAGTCCGGTTTTCCCAGAGACTCTCGTCCTTTCTTATGAACATGTTTCCAAGCTTGCACTATTTCCATCTTTAGTGCTCTGTCACTTTCTCCTTCTTTGAAGAAAAGACCTTCCAGATGAACACCCAGTGGGATGTGTCTCATCGGGTATCCAAATTGACGAAGAACCAATATCGGATGATAGTTGATTCCTCCTTTAGTTCCTATGAGGGGTACGCTGGGGAAGTTTCCATAACAGTCAATGATTCTGATTCCCTCGTAAATCCTATTACACCAATCTATATCGGAATTGGTGAGAGACATGATCTTCTGCGACCAACGTAAGACACTCTTGCAATCCCAAAAAGCAGCAGACTTGGGCAAGTGAGAGATAAACCATTTATTGAGCAAAGGTACACAGCATGTGATCTCCCCTCCGCTGTACAAATTTCCCAAGTGTACAGAATGATACGCATCTGCGAGCAAAGTCGGCACAGGGTTTCCAATGAGAAAAACCTTAATAGCGTTGATATCGACGAAGTTATTGATGTTGGGAAACAAAAATAACCCGTAGGTGAGCAAGACAAAGATGCTTTCAAAAGCAGTCCCGTTCCCTATACTAGCGAAGTATAAAGCCTTTTTTGTCAAGAACTGGGCTGGAAAACTTTGGATGCCACCCTTAGTGGTCATGTGAGTCCTGACCTCAGACTCGTCCAAATGAATTGCTATTGCAATAGTCTGATTCCTTGGAATTTTTCCAGTCCAGAAAATGGAGCTCGATCAGTGATATGTAAATCAGTCAGATGAGAATACTGCTCCAGCGTTGGTGCTAGCTGGTAATTCGAGAATGTGAAACAGTGATAAACCGGATCGTAGAACTGGATGAGTGCGTCCATGATCCCCTCAATCACATGGACTCTTAACAGTGGTAGCAAACCACCGTGCTTGGCTCTGAAAGCCTCTGGGTTAACTATCATCCTTGCTAACCTTCTCAAATCCCCTAGTTTTGGAACCATGAAGGTATACTGGCGAGTTCTCCTTCTACCGAAATCCATTAGTGTAATCCTTTTCTCTGATATTTGCAATCACAGTCTTAGTTTAATTTTAAAAAAACAAAGAGACTAGAAGAGAAGTTTTTTTTTGTGTTTTAATGTTTTATTAAATGGATGCATGAATGCAGCACACAAAAACATAGAAAAAACATGGGGTCAAAGGGTCGTTGTCATGAAGTCAAGGCTCTACCCATCCCCAAAGGTTTATACTAGGGTGATTTTTGTACCTGTACTCATTATCATCAGCTCCTCCTAGGAAGGCAGACAACAAGCGGATCGCCAGCGAGTTGTGTGCAATCTTAGAGTAAGTGCCATTCACCGAGAATAGATCACCAGCCTCAAATGAGGGTAGTATCGCGTAACAGCTATTTCCGATAGCTTCCGCACTACGAAAAAGGTTGGCTTTTCTTAAGTGTATACTTAATCTCACCACATGCGGCATCACACGCATTCCCAGTAGCAGAAAAATAAACACGTATAGCAATTAGGAAAAGCAGTATATATATTTGTCCTAATCATCCTAGACTTATAAAGCTACGATTCTTAAGTTCCTGACAGAAATGGGTTCCCCGGCGGAAGCCCCAATCTGTGGTTCCCTGCCTAAGAGATGGACCAGCATAGGTCAATCTTTCTCTTCGGTAGAGTTCCCATTTTCCATAGAAAACGGGGATGATGCCCAAAGGCAGAAAAGGAAACTCCCCAGCAGAGTCGCCATTTGTGTAATTTTTCACACAAGAGAAGTAGAAAGAAAGGAACGGGCCCCACGGTGGGCGCCACTTTTTCTGTTGATGGCCACCGCCATGAAAATGACTTACCCAAGGTTTAAATAGTAAGAAAGAAAGAAGTGCCCCACGGTGGGCGCCACTTTTTCTGTAGCGAGCGATTTTGGACGCGGTTCTTAAGCGCTGGTCGCTCTCTGCGGTTTGAGCTTAAAACTACAGGTCGATTCATTTTTTATCCTATTGTGAGCTGAATAAGGAAGGGAAATAGATGTCTCCAATTAACCCTGCTTGCATACTGAGTTTAAACAGCGTTCTGTTAGGTTACGGATGCTATCAATGTGGGGGGGCCTTTGTACTGGTTATTTGTATTTTCGCCAATACGATTTTCTTTCTTTTTCTCTACCTGGGCAGAAGGTTTCTGGCGGGGAACAAGGATTAGGATGTTAGGACTGGTGCTTTTGAAATACTGCTTTTAATTGATGGAGATATGGGATTTGGGTTTTTTGTTGATTGCACTCGCTAAGATCTTTTCTTTCGATCTTATGCCTACGTATTCCCGTTTACCGAAACAGGGAAATCAGAGCGTTCGTAGTTCCTCCTATTCTATGGGAGGAAATTGGTGTTTTGGTGTCTTGTTCAAAGCCCAAGACGTGAAGCGAAAGGTGATTTGTATCTTGTTCAAAGCCCAAGATGTGAAGCTGAAAGGTCTATTTGTGTCTTGTTCAAAGCCCAAGACGTGAAGCTGAAAGACCTCGACTTTAGAGAGAATTTGTCATCTCTAAAGAGGGGGAGGAGAATTACTTTAACTGGGATACACGGATCCGAGCAATGCCATAATTTCTGAAGAAAGGGTTTTAACCTGAAGGAGAAGACTTTAACTCAGTGTAGAGCAATGCCATCTTTCCTTAGGAATTTCTCATGCTAAAAGAGGGACAGTGGCATGGATATAGATGATCCAGAGGCTTGCCGCTTACATCGATTAGATGAAAGGAAAGGAGTTGTTGATGTTTGTGTACTGTGAACGAGGCACAGCTTTGATGCTAAAAGGTTGATTGGATCAACCAGTGGTTTTCTTATACAAAAGCCTAAGAGGAGGCTAATTTCCGCTAGGAAAATCATTATACAAAGCCTAAGAGGAGGCTAATTTATGTCTCGTACAAATCCCGAGAGAGAGGCTAAAAGTTTTTGACTTGACGATGGAATCCTTTGGTATCTCGTATAAAGCCCGAGATGGAGGCTATTGTTTGTTTGACTCTACGAGGGAGTCTTTGTGTCTCGTACGAAGCCCGAGATAGAGGCTAAAAGTTTGACTCAACAAGAGAGTGTTTTTGTATCTCGTACGAAGCCCGAGATGGAGGCTAAAGGTTTGTTTCAGTTAAGTGACAGATCCAATATACTGATTTTAAAAGAGAAAATCAGTTCTTATATGAGCAACACTGTACTCAGGGATTTGATTTGAGGATCAGGGATATTTCCTTCTCTTTGAGGAAACGGGAAATCCAAAGGGTATTAAGACTATCCGAGTCTGCGGGTTTCCTTCCTATTTAACAAAAGGGGTCACTTGAGAATGTCTTTGAGACTCAAGGAAGTTAGACTGTCCAAGTCTAGAGTTTTTTTCTTTCGTACTATGCTTTGAGAAATAGTAGTAGACTCTACGAAAGGACTGTTCTATGAGGATGACTAGGTTTTGTTCCTATACCTCTAGGAGGTCGTCGGGACAATTTGTACGAAGCCCAAGAGGAGGCTGGAAACTTTTAAGAAGCCGACGGGTCCTTGTACGAAGCCCAAGAGGAGGCTATCATTCCCGGAGGAAGAGATCATTATACGAAGCCTAAGAGGAGGCTGTGAATACTTCTAAGAAGCCGTAGGGTCCTTGTACTAATCCCAAGAGGAGGCGGGGTTGCTTTTAGGAAGCCTGTGGGTCCTTGTACGATGCCCAAGAGGAGGTCGATGCTTTTAAGAAGCCCGCGGGTCTATCATCTCCTTTCCATTAGGAGAGATAACTCTTTTAAAGATAAAAACCACTGGTAAACGTGCGAGGTTTACTATCCAGCGACTTTTAACTTTTAAAGAGGGTTCCTTAGTTAAGGTCCAAGATTATGACCGTAGTGGGTACCCAAACCCCGAGACATTCAAGGCAAGCTATCCACAAGGAATAGATCAAGTCAGGAAAGTTCGAGAATTTGGAAGAAACTCAAATATGCCATTCACGGAGAATACATTCATCTTGGGGAGTAGAGCTTCTTGACGATTCCTAAGGAGGACAGCCGAAGAGAAGACTGTATCTGGTGCTCCTATTGGGGATCTAGGCGTCTATTTCTACGAATAAATGAAACGGCGTCACCTAGTTCTAGACGTAGTTGCCGGGGAAACTCGAAATATATATACTATTATTACACAGTAGATATGAGTTTATGAAAGGAGACTTACAGTGAGCAGCCCCACAATACAGTTTATAATATGAAAGCAGTAAATGAAAGCGATAACCACTTACTCGGTTGTAGTGCTTCCATGCTGTTTGGTTATTTGTCCAACAAAGAAAGATTGAAAACAACAGTATATTCAAAATCAAAGGAGAAAATGCTTTGAAAAAGAAAGATTTGGGGCTTACAGCTCAAGGAGAGGCCCAGGGTTTTATCAGTGAGCACACTGTTTGACTTTGTACAGCGGGACTTATACAAGTGACTAGGGCCCAAAAAGGTTTTCTGTACAAAGGAATGGGTCTTACACTCTCTCAAGAGGCCCAAAAAGGTTTAAAGAAAAAGAGTGGGGCTTATAACACGAGGGTAGGCTCAAATGATTTTTCGTTTAAAAATGGTGATCGCGCCGAGGTTTTCTTTTAACGCAGAGGGACTTATACAATAAGTGAGGCCCAAAATGTTTTGGTTAAAAGGGGGATTGGGTCTTACACTCTAATAGAGGCCCAAAGTGTTTTGAATGGGTCTTATAGCTCGAGGAGAGGCCCAGATGATTTTTATTTTTAAACGGGCGACGATCGCGCCGTTTACTTGTACAGAGGGACTTATATAATGAGTGAGGCCCAAAAAGTTTTTGTACAAGGGGGGATGGGTCTTACACTCTCTCAAGAGGCCCAAAAAGTTTTGAAAATGATTTATGAGGGTTGAATTAATCCAAAACCCTAATTTATTTTCAAAATGTATTTAATTGAATAAAAATTCAATTAAAATGATCAAAAATTGTTTAACACATGGAAAACAAATTGTGACCTTGGATTAATGTTTCAAAAATTAAGTATTGACCTATAAAATAATTAGAAAGCATTAAAAGTTGCAAAATCAATGTAGAAAAAATATTTAAAATGCCAAAAACAATTAAAATATTAATTCTTTGCAAAAATATCAATTATATGAAATAAATAATATTTTTGGGATTTTTTGTGAAAATAAAATATTTTAACATTTTTGTGAATTATTAAAAAAAGAATCAACTCAAAATCATTAAAACTCAGAGAGAAATTAATTTTTGAATCAATTAAACAAAAATCACAAAATTCAAATATTTGAATTTGGAAAAAAGGCGCCAAGAACAGGCTGAAGAACACGCGCGTGTTCTTGGTTTCTCAGATTTGCATTTTCTATCCAATCTCCATGAATACGTAATCATATCATACAATCCACATATCATTATGCTCGCCTCAACCTCACGATCATGTCTATGTACTTTAATTTCATTTAAATTAAACATACAACAAGAAATCACGAAGAGACCTCAAGAACCCTAATTTCTGCATGAAGGCTAGGATTTTTGATACACGATTCAAACAATGCAATTAATTGAGGGAAAACATTCCATGCATGATTATGAACATATGGCCAAATTATGGTGCGAGGAAATATGCATAGATTGAGAGATGACCAAGTATGTGCTTACCTCCAAGTCGTGACAGCAAGTTCAAAGTGATTTTTGATTTGGAGGTGTTACAGATGAGTTGTGATGATCTGGACAGCTTCCCTACACCCTATGGATTGTGTTTGGATGGTTGGACTTGATTGAAATTGGCTAGATCATTTTGTGGCACCTCAGCTGCAACTTGATTGAAAATTTGAGCAACCAGCTGGTGATTTTGTGAAATTGATGTTTCAGAAGTAATCTAAGTGTTTGATCAGCTCATATGTGATGTATGTGAGGTGTGTGAGTGATTGGTTTGATTGGAATTGCTCTCAAACTCAAAACCCGATAGTGACTTGCCTTAGAAGGCAAAATTGGAGTGAAAGAAGAGATTTTAAGGAAAGCATCTGTTAGATGGCTTTGGTGTACTCAAACTGACCACAATTGAGCTCTATTTATAGTAGAGCAAGTTTGTTTTGCAAGGAATAGTGCATGGCAGCTGGTAAGTAGGTTTGGCCAATGTTGGCAAATGAAAATCCAAGTCTCCTCTAGCCATTGACTAGAGGTTAGGGCACAGAGCTTTGGTCCCCTTGGTCTTGGATAAGTCTTGACTGATTTCAGATGAGAATGGCTCAGTCCATGCCACCTTGATGGTTCCATTGAATGCCTCATTCCAAATTTGAAGTTTTGTCCCTATTTTGGCAACTCTAGGTTCAACATGTTATTCCTTGTTCCTTGGACCTTGGAGGCTTGGCTCAGTGATTGTCCCCTTTAGATTCAATCCTCTGAGGTGTCCAAGTGGATTGGAGCAATTGAATTTGGCTGATTTTGGCAAATCGACCAAAGTTGCAAATTCTGCCTTGCCTTGACAGATTTCAGCAAGGCAACTTGGCAATGTTGTATCTCATGGTGTAGGTTGAATTTGGCAATGTTCTTGGCCATTTTGGAAAGCTCTTACATGATACAACAACTGTTTGAACAAGTTTGGTTTTGATCTCTTTTGATTCCAAGTGAAAAATCCCCCTACATTTGGCAAAAAGTGAGGCAGAATCTGACTTAGTGAAAATTTCACTAAGTGTTGGAAAAAGTGACATTTTCACTTTTCAGCCACTTTGATCACTCCATAACTCAAAATCCTTAATGAATTGGAATGGCTTGTAGTTGAAGTTTTTGTAGGTGATAATGAGGGCTACAAATCAATCTTTGGATGAGAAAAAATGGCCTTGTGGTTTAGGAGTTATGGTCCTCCAAAGTTGGTACCTTTGCCACTTTATTTTTAACTTAGAAAAATTTCTAAGTTTTATGGTTACCCCTTTTACAAGTTATCTCACTTTTCTTGATTTTTCTTGATGAATGATGATTCAAATCATACATTAACATCATTTTAGGGTTAAAAATCCATTTTGGTGAAAAATCTCAAAAAGTCAAAGTTGACTTTTGTGCACAGTTGACTTTTTATCAGATGAATTCCAAACTGTGCAATTCTTCAGGAAATCATGTCCTTGACCTAAATCAAACTTGATGGACATGTTCCATGGGTGTCATAGGGTATATTCAATCATGTATTAGGGTTTGGGAGCATGTCCAAGTCAAAAGTCAAAGTTACAGTTGACTTTTCCCTTAAAACCCTAATTGTGGTGCAGATGAAATTGAGACTTGTTGCTCAAGCTTCTTGGATCAATCCATTGTTCCAAATGGATCAATATGGTATATTAGAGACCCTCAAATCATCTCTTGAGGTCTTGGCTCATGGTTTGTCCCAAAAGTCAACTTAGGGGTGAATTAGGTCAAGAAACCCTAATTCCTGATTTTTTATGAATGCATCCCCTGAATCAAAATTGACTTGATGCATGGGTTCATGAGGTTCCATGAAGTATATTAGGTTATTTTTTGGATCATTGCCTTATGCCCAGATGAAAATTTCCATCTGGAGGCCCTGGTCGACCAAAACCCTAATTTGGTGACACTGTCGATCTTGAGACTTGATCCACCTAGAAGGGAGCAGCCTTGTGCTTAATCCTTGAAGTGGGAGTCATTTTTTGATCCATTGTGGATGTTTAAGAGATTAGACAAGTTGAAGATCATGTCATTTCTTGATTGATCCTTTGTCTAAGCACTCAGAGAGGGCTTGAAACCCTAATTTTGATTGTATTGGATGCTCACCCATCTTTGGGGAGACTAATGAAGCATGATGGTTCATCCACATTGTGATGATGATTTAGCCTGCTATTACCAAAAGGATAATAGGGCACACAACACAGCCTGCTACTACCAAAAGGATAGTATGGCACACACACAGCTTGCTACTATCAAAAGGATAGTAGGCGACACACACACAGCCTGCTATTACCAAAAGGATAATAGGGCACACACACACAGACCCTTCCACCAAAAGGATGGAAATGAGGTCAAATTTTACTACTACCAAAAGGGTAATAGCAAGCAAAACGATAACAAAGGCTGTCACTCACCAAAAGGATGACACAGACCAAGGGTTTATGGATCGACGACACCAAAAGGATGACGAATCAAAACAAGCTACTACCCCCAAAAGGATGATAGGAACTTCTTATTTGTGAGGACCAACATCAAAAGGATGAAGGTTAAATTAAATTGATAGGGTTCTACTATCACCAAAAGGATGATAGTAAGGCAATTGACAAAAGGTCAAGTTTGCTGGGGATATGATGAGTGAGATTTATTTGGAGATATCAACAAAAGGTTGAAGTAAAGAAATCAATGAGGAGAGCCCACGAAAAGGAAAGGGAAACAGTGAAAAATGGAGAAGGTAACCCGCCAAGATCTACGCAATCTTGTGCCTACGTATCTTTACTCGGACGAGAATAAAGAATCTGGGCAGTCGTAGTTTGACTTGAAGAAACGATTCAATGAGGAACGCCCACTGACTTGAAGAAGACGCCCCTGGCTGGGCAGAAGGTTGCTTTGAGATCTTGTCTTGATCAACAAAAGGTTGAACCAACTTCGTGAGCAACGCCCACGGATTTGCAGGAGATGCCCTTGGCTGGGCTGAAGATCGTCTTTGAATAACTTTGTGAAGAACGTCCACGGATTTGATAAAGATGCCCCCGCCTGGGCTAAAGATCATCTTGCAGTCTCGAGAGTGATCCTGGATCTCACACATGTATGAATGCTTGATTTTGTAATGATGTGCAATGCAAATGCAGACGCGCGGAGATGCAAGTGCTGGGGAAGTATGATTAGGTTTTTTGGGTATGCATATGATGCACATGATGTTTATGATGACGAATGCAATGCATATGATGCGTATGATGCTCATGATTGCAGACAGGTGATTGGATATGCTTTGAGATGGTGCCAGCATGGTGGGCTTTGGGTAGTTGCCAATGAGGATTGGACTTTTGGGTGGTGGAAGGGATTTGATTTCTTTGACACTCAGTTTTCCGAAGACGCCATGATTGATGCAGACGAAGATGCTCTTGAGGCTCTGAGTTTGACCACTTGTTGACTTGATGATGTTCATTTCGGAGAAGACCATGGCTCTGTGCTTGTTGGTTAGGATGAATATTGTGCTTTTGCTCTGGTCTGAACATGGTAATGGTCTGCCCCTGATTAACCAGCTCTGAAGTGGTCTGATCTTTGGAGGTTGAGATTTGATGTGCTTTGAGATGACTTGCCCCTGATTGAGGTGTTGAAGGATTTGCCCCAGCTTGAGGGTTTGAGGGAGTCTTGATTCGGGTTGGCACCACTGAAAGTTCAAGTCCCTCTTTGGTTGCCCCTTGTTGGAATTGCTTTGAAGTCTAGCACTGATTTGCAGTTAAAATTGTACATTCACAAATGGTAATCTTAATGCAATGCTTATACAAGTTTTGAAAAAGAGTTGTTTATTGAAGTGTCGTGATAGTGAGACAAATGGACCGTTAGCCCAAACGTGTGCTGATTTTGATGGTGTGAAAGATATAGCAAGGAGAATGACACCAATGCTGAAGATTAGCAAATATGGGGAGTCAGTTTACGCAACCTTGCAATAGTATGCTTTCAGAATAAACTTCGACTCAATTAGGTCTTTCGAGGGTTGTAACATGGTCTGGTTCACGGTTATGAAACAAAGGATATAAGGCTCAAAGTTAGTTTGTACCCACCCCTTCTTCGTGATGATCTCCAGTCCTACGTTCAGTTAATTCTACACATATTTGTATTCCAAAAGGGGTGATGGTGTAAGAGTGATGGCTCAAGGTATGCTCGAAATGGCAGTCACCTTATTTTGTTTTTGATGGATGTCAGTGACCCTTTGGTGGTCACTGGATCTTATTTTGTTTTTGGTGAGGATTCGAGGTCATCTTTTAACTTTTGATTTGTGATCCCTATCTTTTGCAAGGACCGATTTCGCTTGTCGAGTCCATCAGGGTTGCTTTGATTTTTGCGTAAGTCTTCTTTGAGGTGCTTGACTTAGCAGGCTTTTGATTTTTTTGTTTTTGATTTTGTTGTTGGAGGATTGTGACTGCCAAGTCATGGTTATTGATGAACAACCGACATGTCTTGTGGAATTTTGCTTTGTGATTTGAGTGTGTAGTTAGGATTAACTAAACACTACCCTGCACCAGATTGAGTGTAAGGGTTTGAATATCTGAAGGAAACTACTACTTATAGGCTCGAAGTGGTTTACTAGGGATTAACTCCTTGTCTCTCCAGTGTTTAGGGGTTGAAATAATGGATGTACATCATCGGCAGGATTCTATCTGAAAGCATCCATTTTACAATTATTGGTATTTCGTTGTCATCATCCTCCCTCCAATCATTGCTAAACAACAGTTGATAAAGAGAGCGAAGTGGATAAATGTGTCAATGTTTTGCAGTAAATGGGAGAAATGAGTGAATACGACATAATTAATTCAAAACATGCATAGTCAATACATTAAGAAAACCAAATACAAACGAGGATGTTCAAAGCATACAGTACTTAAACAAATAAAGACGAAAAATACAAGAATGCAAATGACGGGATGGCAACATGACTGCCTTCTTTGGGGAAACTTGAACTTGACTTGACTTGAATTGACTTGACTTGACTTGATGCTGGCACTAGTTTGGCGGCGGCAGAGGGTTTTTGATGACGTTTGGAGCCCTCCCATTGAACGTTAGAAACTTTGAGTCGATCATGTCTTGAATCTTGTGTTTGAAAGCTCTGCAGTCCTCGATCGTATGCCCTGGAGCGCCCTTATGAAACTCGCAATGAGCATTAGCATCATAATCTAGGGGAATGACAGTTGAAGGAGCTAGGTCCCTCAGAGCGATTTCCTTCTTCTCCATCAATTGAGCAAAGATCTGAGCATATGATATTGGCAGACGATCAAAGTCTCTATCGGACCTCCTTGTCCTTTGTTGATTAGGTTGACGTTGTTGAGCAACTCTCTGTTGTTGATGTTAAAGAGGACACTGATACCCTTGCTGATTGTAGGATTGTTGCTGAGGAACCTGTTGTTGAGGCATTGGAGCTTGAATAGCTTGAACAGTTGGCTGATAAGGCATCAGAGCATATTGCGCAGCAGCAACATACGGATACTGGAAGTATGGCATTTGAAAAGGCATTTGAGGGGGAGCTTGTTGAGCTTGCCTTTTCTGAGCAGAGACAGCATTTGTTTCATCCTCTTTATTTTTGAATCCATTGTTGAAAGGTTTCTTGGCTTGAGACTAGCTGCTAAAACCTCCTTGGATCTTTCCGCTCTTCAGACCCTCTTCGATTCTCTCACCGACAATCACCAAATCAGAGAATCCGGCAGAAACATTACCAATCAACTTCTTATAGTATTGGCCTTGCAAAGTACCCATGAAGATGTCAATCGGTTCACGGTCAACAAGAGGTGGATGCACCCTTGCAGCTAGCTCTCTCCAGCGTTGCGCGTACTCCTTAAAGGATTCGTTGTCTTTTTTAGCCATACTCTGAAGTTGAGTATGATTCAAAGCGAGGTCAGTGTTGTACTTGTATTTCTTGACAAATGCATCAGCTAGATCATCCCAAGTGCGCACATTGCTACACTCCAGCTGCATATACCATTCGAGTGATGCCCCAGACAAGCTATCTTGGAAGCAATGGATCATCAGCTTTTCATCTTTGGCATGGGCAGCCATCTTGCGGCAGTACATCCTTAGATGCATGTGGGGACAACTGAGGCCTTTGTACTTCGGGAATTCCTGTACTTTGAACTTGGGAGGAATGACAACATCTGGCACCAAGCACATTTCCAGAGCGTTCAGATATTTTGAGTTGCGCCCCTCCATGACTCGGAGTTTCTCAGCTAGATCACGACACATCTTAATGGCTTCAGAATTCTGAGCAGCAATAGGATTAATAATCAGGATAGCAGCATGGTAGTTATGTACCTCATCATACTGATCTACCAGATTTTCTTCAGCGTGAGGAATAGGAATCTGAGTGACAACAGGTTGGGCTTGCGGAATAGCATTAACAGTGACTCCAGGGGTTGGAAGTGGTTGAGATGTGGCAGGAGCAAAGTCCATTGGTATCCCATAAGTGATGGGGTTGGGAACAGGAACTGAGAGCCTTGAGGTTGATGCTTGAACAGGCGCAGTGTTGTTGGCGGCAGCGGCTTCAAGCAGCTCTTCTTCCTTTCTGGCCATCATGATGGCTTCGAGGATCTGATCAATCTTCCCCTTGATAGAGTCCAATTCTTCTCTAAAGGCGGCTTGCTCTTGTTGAATCTGCTCCATCATATGTCTAGTGTTGGCTCGAGTTGCGTACTGGTGTCGAGGAATCAGCTTGATTTACTGGAGAAGGAAGGAAGTTGAAGTGAGATTCTGAGGTTGAAATGAAATGCAAGATGCAATGCAATGCAATGACATGGGATGCAACGCAAGATGCAAGATCCAGGATCGCAAATCACAGGTTCAAACATTTCTGAGGTTGGCCGTTCACGGGTTGATGACCAAAGTCTCTGATCAAAGAAACCTTATAGGTAGGCTCTATGAAGAAAGTTCTATGTTCTTTACCCACAAACCCACTCACGGGATAGTTTCTATGTTGACGGATAAGGTTCCCAGGATTACGGACACAAATCGCATCAAGGTCACACAACAAGCTAGCTGCATTACGACGATAATGACGACAAGGTCTCCCCTGAGCGGGGTTTTCATGCTAGGCGCACAAGGAGCGAGTCCTTGGAGACTAACACTACACGACCACCAATATAGAACTTGGTTCTAAGAGTGGTTCATAGAGTCACGGACCCTTCATGAATCAAGTCGCGCGACAGGCTAGCTGCGTTACAACAGGATCTACGAAAAGGTCTACTCTAAGGGAGCTTTCATGCCAGGCACACAAGGAGCGAGTCCTTGGGGACTAACACTACTCGACATCCAATTCTAAACTATGTGTTCTCTCTGCTTTTACCAAAGCTCGGGTGTAGAGCTTTACTCATGATATCATCCCAATATCCAATAGCCAAGAACAATAGGAGAAAGCAATAAGAGAACAAATATGTAAACGAGAAAAAACATGCAAACAAAGATAACGCTCCTCGCAAATCGCTCTAAGATAGGCTTGACTCTCTCTTGCATGGAGCAAATTTCCCCAGCAGAGTCGCCAGCTGTCGCACCTCGAAAAAAGACATGACCCTCGCGCGAAAGGCGCAGAAAACGGTTCGACAGAGTCGCCACCAAACTTTATTTATCCCAAAAGAGGGAAAGGAAAATATCGAGAAAACCTTTAAGGGGGAGATAAGAACATGGTCGTCGCAACCACATTCTGGGTTCGGGAGTCGGTTACGTGAGGGGAAGGTACGCGCACCCCCTCACGTCCGTTGTAATCAACAGGAACCTCTTAGTTCGAATTGTGAGGAATGTTATCTAAGCTTGCTTGTTTTCTTCTCAACGATATATGCGAAAAGGTAAAGTAAAAGGTACTAAGGAGAAATGGGTGGTTTTAGGATAGGGTGCTCTGCAAGATCATCGCGACCTCGGGCCTACGTATGCTCATTCGGACGAGAATGAGGAATCAGAGCAATCGTAGTTCGACTACGGGGTTTGATTGAAAAAGATGGTAGTGTGGAAACGGGAGAAAAAGAAAAAGTGTGGACACAAACGGGGGAAAAAGAAAAAGATAACTCGCCAAGATTATCGCAATCTTGTGCCTACGTATCTTTACTCGGACGAGAATAAAGAATCAGAGCAGTCGTAGTTTGTGGTACGCCCACGAAAAGAGGGGTTAGGGTTTGAATTTTAGGAGACGAAAGATTGAATGACATACGACCCAAGGGGCGTGCCTCGAGAGCATTCACTCAAGAATCCAAGGAATGCTAGACTCCAAGAACTCAGTTCTTTCGTGAGTTGATTGTGAAAATGTTTGATAATGGCTAAGTGTTTTAAGACGAAAGGGTGAATGAATAACAACCTAAGGGCGTGCCTCAAGAGCTATTCATTCGAAGACCCAAGGAATGCTAGATTCCAAGAATTTCCTCCTTTCGTTAGTTGATTAAGAAAACGTTTGAAAAAGTTTGAGTCGAATGGGTTATGAGAAGACGCGAGGATCGATACTAGTCCCTAGGGGTGCTCCTAGTAACGAAACTACGATAGAATGTGAGAAGGGTTGATGGCGAATGCTAACGAGCACTCGACTTACGAGAATGTTTTGAAGAGTGGCTCGACGAAGAGTCGAGAATGGGTTTGGAAATGGTTTGGTTTGTTAAGTGTTTTAGGGAGAATGACGATTATTCGATAAACGAGATGTCGGCCTCGCAACCAATTAATCGGGGCATTATTGGGATGCTAGATCCCAACGACACCATTTTCATTCGATTGATTTATGAAATATTGTTTGATGAACAACGAAAGTACCACGTGGAATGCTAGATTCCAATGGCATTCCTTTGTCCAAATAGTTAAGACGAGTGTTTTAGGAGCGAAAGGTCGAGTGATCACCACCCAAGGCGTGCACCCCAATGGGGGTCACTCAAGAACCCAAGAGGTGCTAGACTTCAAGAATTCAGTTCTTTCGCGATTTAATTAAGAAAAATGGTTTGAATATGTGTTGAGTATTTTAATCGGGAAATAAGCGTTTGAACAAATAAAAATGATTAGATAAACATGAATATGAATATGATATGGATAGTATGATAAGAATATGAACCATAATAATCAAAATAATATTGACAAGAGATTAAAGTTGACCTAAAATAAAAATTGGTCTCGTCTTAATCGGATTTAATCGAGGAATCGATAAATCGTTGACTTTTGACTTTCATTGACCAAAATGAAAATAAAAGAAATATAAAGTGACAATTAAGAAATTAAATCGAGAAAATGAATACAAAGAATAAAAGGTCTCACCTTTATCGAGATTTAATCGAGAAATCGATAAATCGATCGATATTTAGTTTTCATGGACCCAAAATGAGTAAAAATAGTGCAAAAATAATGAAAATGAAATTAAATCAAAAAAATATAGGAAAAAGAGTAAAGGTCTCACCTTTATCGAGATTAAGTCGAGAAATCGACAAATCATCGATGTTTGGTTCTCATTGACCCAAAATAAATGAGTAAAAATAATGTATTGAAATAAAAATAAATAAATCAAAAAGAAAATAAATAGGCCTCATATAGATCAAGATTGTTAAACCAATCAAGATGCTTTTATATCATTGGCCCAAAATTGAATTGAAAATGAAAAGGAAATGGAAATAAAAAAAAATGGAAGTGGAATAAAATTGATTGAGAATACATATAACATATTACGAATTAAAAATTTAGAAAATGAAATACTAAAGATTTTAAAACAAATCAATTAAAAACAACAAGGGGGAATGGTGTGCAGGATTAACAGGGGGTATGGGAACAATAAAAAGACCATGAGAATCATATGGGTTGGACCATCATCCCTTTTGAAAACAACACCACGGTTAAAAATTAAAATAGAAAAGGTGAGGATTGTCCAAAAATAAGTACGGGCTTTAAAGCCCAAAATTAAAACAAATCCCCTATTTGACCTAAAACATGAGTATCAGAAACCCAAAGTGGACATTGACATCACAGAATATCTCCAAGTGCTTCCACAAGAACATGGCCACGGTTGTTTAAAGAAGAGGGAATGCTCAAAAGGGAAATCGTGTTCCACTTCATCATGGCGTCAACAATCAATAATAGTTTTCAAATGAGTCAAAGAAAAATGCTCAGAATCCGATTGGATTCATCATCGCGCTGTGCAAATAAATCCAGAAAAATTAATTTTGTTCTCAACCTTCTCCTTCGAATCCTCTTTCCGTCTTCAATGTTTAGGTGCGTATCAGTTTCCGATTTTATTTCAAATCACTTCTTCTTCTACCTTTCTGGGTTTGGTTTCGAAGGGGATGTGGGTTTCGGTTTATTGAATCTGTTTTTGAGGTTGTTTGGGTTAAACGGTTGAAGGGTTGTCCGTTGAAAAACGGGTTCGAGAATGATGTATGGAAGGTTGCGGTGGTCGATTGTGGTTCTGTGAGGTGATGAAGAGTGAAGGGATTTGAGTTGGTTGTTATTTGTGATTAGCGCTTTGGTTTGTGAGTGATGTTATTTGTTTTCGTGATATTTGCAGCAAGTTTTCTGAGGGTCTGTGATGAAATCTTTTATGCAGAATAACGTAGCTTTATAGGTGGATTTGAGGGTAAAATGGGGAGTGAAAAATTCGTGAGCTGGAAATTGGCGAGGGTGCACTACGTTTTGGATGCGGGTTTGTCGTTGAAGCTTGGTGTGCGTTGCATGATTTATGGTTGTTTTTGCTCAGAATTTGTTTCTTGTAAATAACAGTGTGACTGTTGTGAATTGTCGTACGGAAATGATTTTTGGGGGTCGCTATTTTTTGCGCAAGCTGAAAGGTATTTACAGGCTGTTATTGAATTGTTTCGCTTGTGGCTGAAATTATGGAAATTAATTTAAGGCAAAAGTGTGCGTAACAATGTTATATGGAATGTGTCGCTGTGTTATGGTATTTTAAGGGTTGGTTTGTGAATCACTCTCCGTATCTCACGGTTTATTGCGTTGGAATTATGCGGTTTTGGGGCCTGGCTGCGTGAAGGTGAGGTGCTGAGAATTGTTTGTGTGGAACGAATTGTTTGTGTCCTGTGAGAATTTCGTTTTGTTTTATGCAGGGTGATGATTTGTAGTAAAGGTCCTTGCTGATAAAATTGTGGTTAGAATGTTAGATGGCTTGTCAATTGTTGTATCATGTGGGGTAGCTTGGCTAAGTTGCGGCCTTTGGTTGTGAAATGGGCCTAGCATGGGCTTTTTATTGTAATATGACAATGAATTTGATCCAATATAACATGTAATGAATTTGTAACTAGATGGAGGATTACTCTTGTTGTTAATAATGGACTTAAATTGTGGGTTTTCGCATTGTTATAAATGAGGAAAAACTATTGTCACACCTAATTTGAACTTGGTTTATGACATAAAATGGTAAATCAACTTGAACTGGGCTTTTATTGTGAAATGGATATTTTGTGGCCTTTTTGAATTTGACAAGAACTTATTTTTGGCTTTTATGGGATTTTGTAATAAGATGGATAAGTAAAAACTGGTTTTTAATAATGGATCTTGAAATGAAATTGGATTTGGAACGTGGGTAATGAGAAAATGGACTTGTCATGGATATTAAAAAAACTAAAAAATGGGCATGAACTAAATTGAGATGGAATTGAATTTGAAAAGGAGTTGAATTTGAGTAAAAAATGGATATCTATGGATATTTGGTTTAGATAGATAATGAAACATGGATTTGGCTAAGAAGCGGGTTATTTGGCTATCGGAAAAAAATGGTTAATTGGATTGGAATTTGATATGGAGAAAAATGGATATTGATTAAATGGATTTGGTTACTAATTACCACCCCACTGGCTTTTCAACAACACGCCCGCCACTTAATTTTTCAAATGAACCTCTAAACATAACCTGTCCAGTTCACTATGAAAACATCTGAATTTGGCACAACCTGACTCGCACACAGGCAACCCTAATTGAAAGCTCAAACCCACACCACTGAAATCATGCATACTCTGGCCTTGAAAATAAAACATCATATTTTTGGAGTCTCTGAATAATGGTTAATGGATGAATGTACACGGAAAAATATATACAGGTAGGACAAATTTGGGGTATGACAAGTAGCAACCAGATTATCTCCTTCAGATTTGGAAATGACGAAGTTGGGCTATGCAGACGAAGAAAATTTTGATATATTGGCTATTGATAACTTGACAGACACAGATTGGAGAAAATCAATAGTGGACTACTTGAAAAATCCAACAATATCTGCAGAAAGGAAAATCAGGTTTCGTTCATTAAGTTATACTCTTATGGGAAATGAATTGTTCAAGAAGACGCCTGAAGGAGTTTTACTCAAGTGCATTAACGAAAATGAGGCATATTTAGCCTTGTCGAATGTACACAGCAGGGCATGTGGGGCTCATCAAGTAGGCCACCAAATAAAGTGGTTGTTATTTCAAGAAGGAATGTATTGGCCTACTATGTTGAAGGATTGCATTGAGTTGGCTAAAGGATACCAAGAGTGCCAGATGTATGCAAGTATTCAACACATCCTTGCAAGCGAACTCTATTCTATAATAAAGCATTGACCCTTCAAAGGATAGGCTCTAGATCTGGTTAGCGAAATTCGACCAGCGTCATCTAAAGGTCAAAGATACGTCTTAGTATGTATCGACTACTTTACTAAATGGATTGAGGCCATACCTTTGGTGAATGTTGACCAATAGGCGATCATTAATTTTATCCAGAGGCATATAATTTATAAGTTTGGGATCCCTTAGACCATTACGATTGATCAAGCATCAGTGTTCACTGGTCTAAAGATGCAAGAATTCGCTAAAGAAGTAGGGATCAAACTGCTAACATTTACGCCTTATTATGCTCAGGCAAATGGTCAAGTCGAAGCAGCGAACAAGGTGATTATTGGATTGATAAAAAAGCATGTGGGGGAGAAACCAAAAAATTGGTATAAGACATTAGATCAAATCTTATGGGCTTGTCGAACTTCTCCTAAGGAGGCTACAAACAATATACCTTTTTGTTTGACTTATGGGCACGACGCAGTTTTACCAGTCGAAATCTACCTCCAATCAACTAGAGTCCAAAGGAAAAGTGAAATCCCATCTGAGTCTTATTGGAATATGATGTTAGAAGAATTGTTTGATTTAGATGATGAGAGATTAAGTGCCTTAGAAATCTCAAGAAGGCGGAAAGAGCGAGTGGCGAAAGCGTATAATAAAAGAGTCAAGGTTAAGACGTTTTCGATTGGAGATTTGGTGTGGAAAGTAATTTTACCTATGGATTAAAAAGATAGAACATTAGATAAGTGCCTCCTAATTGGGAGGGTCCATTCCAGATTGTCCAAGTATTTTTAAATAACACTTACGAGATCAAAGAATTAGCAGAGGATCAAAGACTCCTGAGAGTAAATGGGAAATATTTGAAGAGATATAAACCTATGCTTCTGGAGATTAAAATCTTAATAGAATAACACATATGTCAATGTAAAGCCAAAATGGTAACTGAAATTAAGTGCCAAAATGGCTAAATTTGTTACAAATGGTCAAAGTTGAAATTACATAGCAAAATAAAAAAATACAGAAATTAGAAGGGTAAAGTGGCCTTGATTCGATCATATTTCACTTTGGACAATGTCAAGCAACTATTAATCAGGGATTTGTTGGCAATTAAGATGGTGATGTCATTTTCTAAGAGTTAGGCCCGTTTAATATGATGAATGCCCACTGCAATTTCTTCGTCAAGTGTTTTGCCACCAAGTTGTTCGATTTCTTGCTGATGGATTTTAGCTTTTTGGATGTTAGTTTGCAACTCCTTTATTTGTTTCTTCCATGCAGAAATGTTGACAGTGCAAGTGTTGAATTCTTCTTGACCTTGTTGGAAGGTTGTCTCCAAGTCTTCATCCTTCTTCGTAGAATCAGCAGTTATGTTCCATTCTGCTTCCTGGGCGTCTTGTTTATTTTGAATTTTGTTCGTCGTCTCCCATTTGCGATTAAGGTCAACACTAACTTGATCAATTAGAATCCCCAGTTCTACAACAACTTTAGTAACTTCTGGGGGAGAGCTTAGAATGTCAACTTGTTTTAGTAGATTTTTTATCCCATAGCAGGTGGCAATATCATTTTCCAAGGCCTCGAACATTTCAACATCAAAAATTTTCTCCTTGATCTTTTAAAGAAGTTTGTCAGTGGGTTCAACATGGGAGTGCCCATCAGAAGCAGTTGATGAACTTGAACATTGTTCTATAGAGGTTCCTCCTGAGCTCATCATTATCTTCAAATATTCAGAAGGCTTGTTTTTCTTCAAATTATTTAGTTCTTCTTGGGAAATAGGGGTAGTGGTAACATTTGAAGGAGCCTTGAAACTTGTAATTGTCCCAAAGGACTTGTTAGCATCAACTGGGTTGCTTTCTGAGCATTGTCACATTTTGGTTCTTCTTCGCGTTAGTGCTCCTCAAAGATGGTAGACGTATGTTCATCTTCATCATCTTGTCCATCTTCGCCATGGTTATGAATATTGGATGAAGAATCTTCTGTTTTCTCTGGATTGAGATTTTCTGCGTATCGAATTTCCATGTCCACGTGTTCTTTTTCTTCACTATCACTTTCAGTGTCAGATGATTGAGATTTTTGGGATGAAGTAGTGGGTGGAGGAATATCTTGATGGACTTCGGCAGGTTGGTTATCTTCTCTAGTTGACCCTTTATTCGATCCTTTGTTTGATGTAGGATGAACATACGGAGAGCTAGTACTTTCAGGGATAATGTATTTGATGCTAGAGAATTTAGTGCCAGTTGAATAGCTCTGAAAAAAAGAAAAGGAAAGTTATTGGAAAATAAAGGCAAAGTATAATATAAGGAAGTAATAAAGTGAAGTTTTGTTACCTTAAGTCCATCAGCGCTAGGACTGGAGTTGTCTCTTTCAACATGATCGGGGGCAACGTTGGTGTCCGTTTCCAAATCGACATTGATTACCTTTTTAGCACTAGACTTTGACTTCATGATCGAAATGTGGTTGGCTTTGGTTGAGGAGTGGATTCTAGGGGTTTCGACTTTTTCTTTTTCTTAGAGGGTCTAGAAGTGTCTGGTGATATATCTTCGACATCTTTTTCTACCATTTGAGGTTGTTGGTTGGTCTACTTGCGTTTCTTGGGAGTTAGGGGAGGTTTTTGGCTAACTTGAAAATGAAAAAGGTGTTAGAAAAGTATAGTATATATGGAGTGATAACTTTTAAAAGATGAATTTAAAACCTTTGTTGTTGCCTTTATTAGAGTTTCCTCTTCGCTCTAGGTATCACTTTTTGTCGAAGCAATAGTCTTTGTAGTAGTAGCTGCTTCCTTCGCCGCAGCAGCGACAACCTTATCTTTTATCAGCTTCTTTCAATCAAGATCTAAAAGAAAATAGAGACGAATCTATTTGTTAAATTTAGAAAGGCATCTAAAGGGTTTTGAGAAAAGCAGGTCAAAAAGGCCTCCCATTCCGCACTTTCATGAATCATAGAAAGTATATGAACATGCTCTATGTCAACATGAAGGTGACCTTTGAAACTATCCAGAGTATGCTTAGTCAAAACCACTCGCTTGGAAAAGTTTTGAGAATTTTGTTTGAGAAGACTTAGATCAGACCCACAGATGAACCAGTCTGGGAATGGGGGTCGAAATTCCAAGCCAAAGTCAGCACTTGGCAGTCGTGGGAACTTTGGTGGTTAAATTTTAAAGGCTAACTCATACTTGTCTTCGTGTTTGACACACGAAGGGATTTTTAAATCAGGGAGTTTCCTCATAAACTTTTCTTTCTAAGTAACTGATGCTTCACGAATGGTTCGACTAACATCATCAGGTCTGTATGCAGTTTCAAAGTATTTCTAGAATGCTTGGATTTCTTTGATGTGAGTAGCCATACCTTTCTTGAATATCTCATATATGGAAGAAAAAGCATTTGTTATACGTTAAGAAAGGGAAGGGGCGTCGAAGATTTCTACAGTATAATAATTCTTCCACCACACATCAAATTCTTGAGTACAGTAAATGGATGGTCAAAATGAGACAGGAGACAGCTTGTAAACTTCAGAGACATGTCGAGTCAGACTTTTATCACATTTGGCTTCATAGAAAATTATGTTGTGAAGGAAGATAACTCCTTTCTTGTTGTAGAATGGTTTAGGCAGCAATTGGTTAAGACTAAATTGTCGAGAGACAAGGTTAGGTTGGTAACAGAGCAAGTTAAAATGGTCCTTTGAAGGCCTAAGTCTGGTCACAATTAATCTAGGGATGAGGAATTCTTTCCATATGGTAAAAGATTCTACTTCTTAATCTATCGAAGGAGCGGGGAATTCTCTGGTGAACCATTCAGGACCATGAGTCCTGTTTGCGAAAGGAGCCATGGATGGAGTAAAATTGTGGCATTTGGAGAACATCATCACGTACCCAGTAAAGGCTTCTTTTAAACTTAGTACCTCATCAGTAGGAGTCAATTGGGCTAGTCAAGTTCCTTCAATTATCCTATTTTTAATGGCTTCATCATCTTCGTTGAGTGTGTTATTGGTTTTGAGTGAAGGTTCAAAAGTAGAATTAAGCCATAATTTAAGCAACCAATACGGGCCAGCAAACAATAGGTTCGTCCCTAGTTGATACTTCTTCAAAATTTTGATAGCATCTCCTAAGGATTCGTAACGACGTCCCATTATTAGCTGACTAAGGCGGACGTTTCGTCTAGCATGCAACTGATTCACCAGAGTTAAAAACATTTTCGCTACCTTCAGCGATTTGCATCATAAGATACAACGAGATAACCAGAGTGCCAAGAAAGCAAGATGTTCTTCGTCAGAGACTTCATTGTGAGAGCAAGAATTGTCTCTACAAGTCAATCTATGTTTTGATGAGTATTTGTGAAAGAACCATTTTATGGTCTAACGTGTGTTGTGTGCAGATCATAAGAACTAAAGACAATCAGAACCAACATACACCGGCTAGATGTACTATGATTGAATATATGTATATGCGAAGTTACTACGTGTGACTAAAGTCGCGAGAAGCAAGAACGCTTGTTTATCTAGTCATAATCAGCTAGATCCAAGGATGCCAAGATTGCTGTTGCAATGCTCTTGTGGATGCTCTCTGAAAGTGATCAAGATTCTGAAGATAGCGAAGCTTCTGAAGAAGTACACTCAGAAAGAACCAAAGTTCTGAAGACTCCTATGACTTGAAGTTCTGATGGCTGAAGGCGTTGAAGACCAAGTGCAGAAAGATTCTGAAGACTGAAGAGTTCTGAAGATCAAGGTCTCAAACAAGAAGTTCTAAAGACTCTGAAGACAAGTTCTGAAGATTCGGAAGACTTAAAGCAGAAAAGAATAACGCTCTTAAAGACCAAGTACTGAAGTTCTGAAGACTGATTCCTAATGGACTTCTTCATTAACGGAAGACTTGAAGCATCAGATATTCTACTATAAAGACTCCACTCATGCTTCACCAAATTAACATCAGAAGCCACTGAAGTTTCAAAGTCTAAATATTACCGTTGTGAGTTAATTGTATACACTGCCCAAGAAAAGATCTCCTTTGCAAAAAGAAGATATGTCAGTACAACTCGTTATATCACAACGTCTCTTTTCAAATAGCCAACAGTATTCTCTAACGGCTATATTTCTATGGCTATTTAATGGAAAAAGTTTTTGCTTCTGATGTGTCGATCACTTATAGAATTACGAACTGAATGTTCATCTACAAAATTGACCAAGTCATTGTGTGAAGATAGCAACAACGATGAGTTTTCGTTGTAATACTTAGAATATTCAAAGCTGTCATTAATTCACTCATGGCAATTGTTGTTGAATCTCCAAAGAACAAATTAACACAACAATAACAATCAAACAGAAGTTGTTGATGAAGAGACAACAATTAAAGATCAGTCAAGTCATCAACCTACCTTCTCGTCAAAGCTCATTGAAGATCTGAAGCAAGGAGTTGCTTCTCAAAGCTTGCTCAACCAGAAGACGAAGAAGAAAAAGATCCACAAGATGTCAACAATCATAATATCTAAATACATCTTTGTAGTTTCTTAGGAAAGCAAGGAGCTGATTGCTCAAAACTTGCTTGAACACATGTGTGTGTTCTTTGTACTTAAACCTAGGAGAAACTTTCTTATTAAGAAGCACAATTTGTAATCTCCAGTTTTCCAATTCAACTAGATGAATTGAGACTCCTCAAGTGAACGTTATATCCTGATGGGATCCCTGAATGGTTCAGCTGTGAGTTGAGGCCCTTGAGTAGATCACGTGGTGATCAGATAGTTGAAATGATAATGGCTGAGGGTCATTGTGGAAAATCCTGAAATATGGTCAGTAGCGTTATATTCATTGAGTTGAATCCCTGAACGACTAGCTGTGAAATCCTAGCAGTGGGTCTGCTCGGTCAATGAACGTTATATCCTATTGGATCCCTGAACGGTTCATTGGGTTGTTAGTCACAGTGCGGCTGTGCAAGTGGTTAGCCACCGGCTGTTGCCCGTGCAAGTATTATCATGATTTGGTTATAGTGGATTAAGTCCTTGTGTTCAAGGAGAAATCACCTGAGGAGGGTGGACTGGATTAGCCCGCGTGGTGAACCAGGATATATCGTGTGTCCTTTACTTTCTTGCTTAGTATCTCTATTTATGTTCCTGCTTTGAATATCAGAACCTCATATTAAGCAAAGTCAAAACCTTGCAGCCTATCTCTGATAAGCTTCCGCACGTAAGTTCTGAGTATCGTATCTTATGATCAGAACTTATACGGTTCTCGTACTCTTTAGTTAATAGATTTGAATCTCTTAACGAACACTGAAAGTTCTTGAGCGTCAAATTAACAAGATGCGAAAAGTTACAAAAAGAGTAAATACACAATTCAAACCCCCCTTTCTTGTGTCTTTCTCGCATCTTCAATTGGTATCAGAACACCGGTTCTGTTATTGATTCACATCAAACACTTAACAGTGTCAGAAAAAGATCCAGATGTGGTGCGTAGAAGTACTTTTGGTGATATTGAAATCCATTTACAATTTCTGTAACAGTTCAGCAGTTAACTGTGTACAAAATTGTAATCAATCTGATTACTTTATGAGCAAGTCACTGATTCTAGATGAAGCCTCACTAAAGTTGAAGAATCAGTTGATAAGATAAATTCATCAGATAAAAGGAAGTATCTGTTGAATGCTCATTCTGGAAAATACGTATGGATAAAACCACGTATATGATTAAAAGATGAATCATCAGAAAGCAAGAAATCTTGTTTGCTGAAGATTAATTCATTATGAGTTTTTGAGATGTTTTCAAGAAACGGATTAGGTCCACCCTTGACTTTCTCATTTAAAAACTCATTCTGGATCTCTTCATGTAAAGAAGAAAGATTGTTGTTCTAAGACTTTGAATTTCAGAAAGAAATCTATTAAATTCAGAATTTGAAAAATTCAAATTATTAGAAATGATTCAATGTCAGAATCAGGAATGATAAAAAAGAATCAATGGAGAACTGAATCCCAAAGACTCAGTTGATTCTGAACGATCTCTTAACTAGTTTGGTGATCAAGCTCCAACAACCTGAAATCATCCAAGTAAAGATAAAATGTTGATAACCTGATTTTTCGACAGATCAAGTGTTCTCAGAACCACTTGTGCTATGAAATTGGATGTTATCCTTTCAGGTATCTAGGTTCTCCAACTGATGTCATAAAAGATGATGTTAATTAGTTAACTCAAAGATATGTGTGAACAACCCCAAATAAGTTGATCATCATTATGAGAACAAGAGGTTCATACAAATCATGTCTAATGATGTACACATGAGGCATGATGATGTTTTGGTTCTGAACAAGTTCTAAAACAACCTTGAGGAACAAAGTCAGATGTTGATATGTCAACTCCTTCCTGAATAACCTCTCAAAGATTCTCACTGAACTGGTGAAATCAATCATCTTTCAAAGAAAAGAAACTCTCATAAACACAAACTGAACTCGGGCTATGAAAGAAGAACTCGACCAATTCTTAAAGTTTGTCGTTTAAGATTCGGATCCATATCTCAAGAACTGTATCAGAACTAAACTGGTTCTATGGATCAAGGAAATAAGAAGTGAGAAACATTCAAAAGAGTTGTAATCTATTATTTTTGAATGGGGTCATCAAATGAAATTTACTGTTCACTCAGTATTGCTCCCACGCATATGAGTATCGCCTTATCAAAAAGGATTGCATGGAATTGGCTTAGTTCAACTAAAATGGTCACTCTGATCATACTAAGTCCCAATCTCGGTTACTGTAACCTAGAGAACTAAATGACAAGGTTGAACAAGAAAAGAGAGAGAAAGCTATAATCCAACTAGGCTCACGTTCCAAGAAAATATTCTCTTCCGAAGTCAGAAAACAAGCTTATCTTGAAGAACCCAAGAAGGCAGAATCAGAAAGATGCTCAAAGCAAGCCATGTCTGAAAAAGGTTGATCAAAAGCTCAGAAGAATACACTCACGAAAAAATTTACGAAGATTTCAAAGTCATCAGAATGAAGACCAAAGTCAAGACAAAAGGTACTCAGTTAAGTCTGAATGATCTAAGGTACATTTTTCTTTTCACTAATAATCTGTTAAACTCATGAGATGCCATAATTAGAAATTTATCATAGCATGTTTTACTAGATAATTATTTAGAAATTCTTACATGTTTCTTTAGGGAAATATTAAACCAATAGAAAATTTGTTAAGCATAGATGAAAGAAATTGCTAAAACTACACGCAAAAGATACAATCATAATTGCGAATATATTAAAACCACAACATATCTCTGACAACCTAATAAGATCTTACTAAAATCTTTTGAACTGGCCTATATCTTCCCTAGACTAGGCATAAATCAATCTACACACTTACTCTATAAAGTCACGTCTCCCTATCATATATCTTATACTCAAAACCCTAAAACACCAAGCCCCTTTGTCCATCCACTATCATGCCTCCACTAACCTTTCTCGAAAATCCAAACCTTCTTGAACTTATTCCTAAGAAACGATTCTCATTCAGTACTCCTTCACTCTCAAGAGACACTGCATGTAGTAAGCAGATATTTTGTATACTCAACAATGGACTAGGTACTCCATAATGCTAGAAAAACCTATCTATGTAAACCTGGTCAAAGAATTTTGGAAACATGCTGATCTTGATGTTGAAAGAAATTGCATCACTTCCTATGTTTTTGAAATCCCTATTGGCATCAACCCTTTTTCAGTAATCCTTGCAACTGGTTGTGAGGATGTTGGAATTCATGTTAAGTTTGACAAACACAATTTCTTTCCTGCAAGAAATTTTGCAACCCTTCACGACTTATCTTCCAGATACATACCCTACAATCCTGAGAATCTCCTACCAACTCCCAAAGCCTGGTACAAACTCGTGTTGTCAAATTTCCTTCCCAGAATAGATAGCAATAATCTAATTCGATTTCACGACCATAAGTTCATTTATTTACTAATGAATGACTTTCGGGTAAATTTACCACACTCAATCTTCAACTGTCTCTGGAAAAGCATTCTTGAGTCTCGGAACCTCACAAAATCCTACATCCCTTATGGAAGAGTTTTGTTTGAGATTCTCTTCAGAGATGGAATTGTGGACATGATCAAGAAAAGAGTTGAAGAAGATGGTCCTGAAGAGTTTCCAGAAATTTGTCTGTTAAAGACATATTGTGAAGTCTTTAGTGACTAGAGAAACTATGTTAATTGTGCTTCAATTGCTTTGTTTGTGCTCAATTATCCTTAGACTCTTTAAGAAAAATGTATTATCAAGTCTATGATCATTAATCTCTCTTTAAACAATAAAATGTTCCATAGATAATAAGCTTTACTAGAATTTTTACAGTTAAAACTTAAAAATATTAACCCACTAAAAATTATTTTCTGTGAACTCAAATATATTACCATCATTAATGTACCCAACTCATTAACCACTCATCATCATTAACCTTAGTATCCTTTCCAATAAATAGACAACTCACTCGTCTTTTTAGCTACACGCGTTTACATCTCTCTATATACCCAAGATTTAATACAATATCTAGGAAATAACAAATCAAATCCTATCCCCAAAAGCAATCATCACACTCCATCCTAACTCACCCATAAAAGGTAGGATTCCTCTCTGTCTTTCAACTCTCAATTACAAAATTCTAAACTTACCAAGAACAATGAACTCTCGAAGGAGTGGACCAACCTTCCGTGGAAACAACGAAAATCTACACCTTATTCCTGAGAAGAAACTCAACCTTGCTCATCCCGGAGAAAATGGCTTGGAGATACTTAGAAGCATGCAAGCCCAATTTTGGCAAGGCTATTACGCTCTCCTATATGGTCCCATTTATCCAAACCTAGTTAAAAAGTTCTAGAAATTTTCCAGAGTTAGCAACGATGGAAAAACCATCTGGTCGGAAGTCTACCTTTAACCGATTGCTGTCTCTGTCTCCTTGATAGAGAAAATCACCGGTTGCATCTCCTCCGGAGTCACGATTGATGACTATTAATCAAATCTAAGCCTGGTGGACCAGTGCAAAATCTTATTTAACGATTCAGTGCCTTACGAACCAAACAACCCTGAGAGGCTTCCCCCCTTTCCAAAAGCTTGGTTCAAATTTTCTCTGACCAACCTTAGTCCTCGTATGACTCCTGAGAACGTCCTAACACACACGACAAAATCCTTATTGTTCTTCTAACTCATCATGTTACAATAGATCTCCCTAAAACCATTTTTGATCATATGAAACAATCTATCAAAATCTCCAGAAACAAAGTACAGGCTTTCATCCCATACGGAAGAATAATTTCGGAAATACTTCTACAAGAAAAGGCCTGGGATTTAATTATCAGACTTGAACCTTGTACTTCTCGTGTCGAAATCAGCTGTGAAACCATGAACAGTGCTGAGGATTCTGATGATTAAGGTGGTGATGATCATGTAGCAGTTGCTATGTTTTTAACTCGTTATGTACAATTGAATTAATAAAAATATCTTATTTGTCTCTTAGATAATTTAACCAGCATTAGAAATCAAAATGGCTAAATTAAAAATAAACTCATTGATTTATCTCATCTAGGAAATCGTGTACAAAAGGCTACTTCTCTATTTCTTACTAGAAATTTCTCAGCTGTTCAACTCTCTTGAAATACGCATAAGAATCTGGTTTTGTTAAACTAGCAAGGAACATCTCAATCCTTCATAACACGGAAATACGCAACTCTAAAAGTTTCTCTCTTATAAGAATCTGGTTTTTTTGAGTCCAAATTTGTATGTTCGTATCTAAATCCTTATCCAATCTATGTTCAAATACAATCAGCCTGTCTACTGAGCTTCTTATTTGGTTATATCTAAATTGTTCTTTTACTTACGCCATAATGAAAATCAGTTCCTTTTAAGGTACCTAAACAATGGTTCACTTCTCTCACATGTGGCTTTCATCCTTCAATTAAGTAATTAGTGGTTTTCATCTATCATCCCTCAATTAAATACATACTAAGTATAAGATGTGTTTCTCTAAAATAAGTCTAAATGCTTCTAAATGTTCAAATGACTTTGTGACTCTCTAACTGAATATAAATGACTACATGCTTAAATGCCCTAACACTTTTTGATGATGTCAAAAAGGGGGAGAAATATATATTAATTTTGATTGAAAGAAATCTGAAAAAATGCAGAACTCAAACAAAGTACTCTTATAAAATGTGTTACTACTAACGGTTATTGTTTGATGTTATCCGAGGAACTCTAAACAAGTTCACTAGGCATTCTAAAAACAGGATAAGAAGAAGAACTGCGATCATGGAATAAAGAATCAGATTAAGTAAGAAAACTCACTCAAGATGTAGTCAAGGCAAAATCTACATTTCAAAATGCCCACTCAGAAGATCTGTGCAAATCAGAAGTCAAGAACTGTCTGAAGACCTGGATTAAAGATCCAAGCAAGAAATCTTTCTGATGTTTATCAGGAACCATTTGAAGTAAAGACGATTTGGTATCAGACTAAATCATCAATTGGAAATCAAATTCAGTACACAAAGATTAAGTATCAGACTCTCAAAGTAAAGTTGTGGACTTCTGTCAAAAACCTTCACTGGTATCAATATCAGCACTCTAATGAATTATCTCTTAAGCGTATGAGAAGAAATTCTTCACTTGGAATCAGATTCAAAATACTCTGGTGTAAGAGTCAGCACATCAATTTTACATCCGACTAAAACAAGATGTACCAGATTCAGAATCAAGCGTTGATTGATCACAAGCTTTAACGTTCATTTGGTATCTGATAAAAAATCAAGCTTTGATAATTTAACTGAGTTGTGACAATAACAAGGTCTGAAATAAACCTGTGTTCAAAGTCAAACTCTGAAAAGTCATGATCAACATTGGTGATTAAATTTAGAAACTCTGAATTTCGATTCTGAAAGATCCCAATATCTGACTTATGGAAATTAAGGGGAGATTACCCAGAAGACCAAAATGCAAAATCTAAAATCTTCATATAGCCTGAAACTCAGGGGGAGTATCTTAAAAGACAGTTTCTGATATATAGCAAAGCTATGTTTATCAGTCGAAGAACTACTCTAATTATGTGCTCAATAGAATCTACTGAAAAGTAGAAATGCTTCAGACGACTCTGAAGATAACAAGCTCTGATATGACAACAAGGGAAACTGAGTTCTGAAGATCTGAAGATGGAAGTTCTGCTAAACTAGTCCAGATGCTAAAGACTCTCCGCCTTCCTAAAAGACAAGATAGAAAAGTAACTCTTTTCTATTTCTGTTCTGGAAACTCAAGTTGTTATTCTGTATGTCTTTGGATCATATAAGATTCTAGATGGTCACAGATAAAACTTCGAGGATAACACATTCAGGGGGAGTTGTTGTTCCAGACTCTTAATATGTTTGTTTTGGTGATTACCTTATTTAAAACGTTCAATCAAAATACTTGGTTTTGTCATCATCAAAAAGGGGGAGATTGTGAGAGCAAGAATTGTCTCTACAAGTCAATCTATGTTTTGATGATAACAATAAGTATTTGTGAAAGAACCATTTTATGGTCTAACGTATGTTGTGTGCAGATCATAAGAACTAAAGACAATCATAACCAACATACACCAGCTAGATGTACTATGACTGAATATATGTATATGCGAAGTTACTACGTGTGACTAAAGTCGCGAGAAGCAAGAACGCTTGTTTATCTAGTCATAATTAGCCAGATCCAAGGATGCCAAGATTGCTGTTGCAATGCTCTTGTGGATGCTCTCTGAAAGTGATCAAGATTCTGAAGATAGCGAAGCTTCTGAAGAAGTACACTCAGAAAGAACCATAGTTCTGAAGACTCCTATGACTTGGAGTTCTGATGGCTGAAGGCGCTGAAGACCAAGTGCATAAATATTTTGAAGACTGACGAGTTCTGAAGATCAAGGTCTCAAACAAGAAGTTCTGAAGACAAGTTCTGAAGATTCGGAAGACTTAAAGCAGAAAAGGATAACGCTCTTAAAGACCAAGTGCTGAAGTTCTGAAGACTGATTCCTAATGGACTTCTTTAATTAACGGAAGACTTGAAGCATCAGATATTCTGCTATAAAGACTCCACTCATGCTTCACCAAATTAACATCAGAAGCCACTGAAGTTTCGAAGTCTAAATATTACCGTTGTGAGTTAATTATACACACTACCCAAGAAAAGATCTCCTCTGCAAAAAGAAGATATTTCAGTACAACTCGTTATATCACAACGTCTCTTTTCAAACAGCCAACAGTATTCTCTAACGGCTATATTTCTACTGGCTATTTAATGGAAATAGTTTTTGCTTCTGATGTGTCGATCACTTGTAGAATTACGAACTGAATGTTCATCTACAAAATTGACCAAGTCATTGTGTGAAGATAGCAACAACGATGAGTTCTCGTTGTAACACTTAGAATATTCAAAGCTTTCATTAATTCACTCATGGCAATTGTTGTTGAATCTCCAAAGAACAAATTAACATAACAACAACAATCAAACAGAAGTTGTTGATGAAGAAGACAATAATTGAAGATTAGTCAAGTCATCAACCTACCTTCTCGTCAAAGCTCATTGAAGATCTGAAGCAAGGAGTTACTGCTCAAAGCTTGCTCAACCAGAAGACGAAGAAGAAGAAGATCTACAAGATGTCAACAATCATAATATCTAAATACATCTTTGTAGTTTCTTAGGAAAGCAAGGAGTTGATTGCTCAAAACTTGCTTGAACACATGTGTGTGTTCTTTATACTTAAACCTAGGAGAAACTTGCTTATTAAGAAGCACAATTTGTAATCTCCAGTTTTCCAATTCAACTAGATGAATTGAGACTCCTCAAGTGAACGTTATATCCTGATGGGATCCCTGAACGGTTCAGCTGTGAGTTGAGTCCCTTGAGTAGATCACGTGGTGATCAGATACTTGAGATGACAATGGCTGAGGGTCATTGTGGAAAATCCTGAAATATGGCCAGTAGCGTTATATTCATCGAGTTGAATCCCTGAACGGCTAGCTGTGAAATCCCAGCAGTGGGTCTGCTCAGTCAATGAACGTTATATCCTGTTGGATCCCTGAATGGTTCATTGGGTTGTTAGTCACGGTGCGGCTGTGCAAGTGGTTAGTCACCGGTTGTTGCCCGTGCAAGTTTAATCATGATTTGGTTATAGTGGATTAAGTCCTTGTGTTCAAGGCGAAATCACCTGAGGAGGGTGGACTGGATTAGCCTGCATGGTGAACCAGGATATATCGTGTGTCCTTTACTCTATTGCTTAGTATCTCTATTTATGTTCCTGTTTTGAATATCAGAACCTCATATTAAGCAAAGTCAGAACCTTGCAGCCTATCTCTGATAAGCTTCCGCACTGCAAGTTCTGAGTATCGTATCTTATGATCAGAACTTATACGGTTCTCATACTCTTTAGTTAATAGATCTGAATCTCTTAACGAACATTGAAGGTTATTGAGCGTCAATTTAACAAGATGCAAAAAGTTACAAAAAGAGTAAATACACAATTCAAACCCCCCTTTCTTGTGTCTTTCTCGCACCTTCATTCATTACTTTCAGTGTTATGGTGATCAACTATGTAGTGCTTGAAGCTGGCTCGGTTAGTGTCGAAACCAATGGTGTCTTCATTCATTTCACTGGGGTCGAAAGTTTCTCTAGTTGGTGGGAGGTCAGTGAATGCAACAATATCAAATAGGGTTGGCGGAATCATCCCACAAAGGAGATGGAAGGTATTGATAGTGTTGTCCCAGAAATACAAAGAGGAAACCAACATATTTTGACAATATCGTGGTCCTACTTTCGACAATTAAATCTTGTCGACAATTCCTATTTCTTCCCAGATTTGAGCCTTTTTACTTCTGAACCTTTACAAGCCAGGCGAGATAAGCTTTAGGGTCTCTAGATAAGGGACAAGAGAGAAACACTCTAAGAATGTTGCTCATTTAGTTTAGATTAATGGTTTTTTCTAGTTCTACCTCAGTTGTGTCTTTGATTTTTCGGGTTTCAGTCGAAGGTTTTTCTTTGGGATCAATTTTGTTTTTAGCCTTAGATTCATCATTTTTAGATTCTAGTTTACCACTAACATCTTCACTAGCAACTATTGTTTTTCTGCTGCTAGCTATGGGGTTAGTACAGTGGTAATCGAGAAAAAACTCTTTGAGTTTCTCAGCATCTACACTAAGATCAGGCAAAGAAGCCATAAATGTATGGGTCTCACCAGCAATAGAGAAGGGAATAAGTACATGAGATTGATAAATCTTGAGTTTCTTCTTCTTGAAAAGGTGGTTCAGGAACATATTCTTGATTCCCCTTTAGCAATGGCTTGGGAATTTGAGTAATGGGTGGTGGAATTTCTTTTTTATTCTTGCCAACTTTGTTGTTCATTGATTTTGATGATACCATTGTGGAAAGCTAAAAAAATCTGAAATAAAAAAGATTTTTGAGTGTTTTGTTTTAAGAACGCAGATGTAATGGAGTTCTAGGGTTGGAAGATGAAAAAAGTTCAAAGGTGGAAGATGAAAAGTATTTATAGAAGAAAAAAGAAACTATTCAGTTTCTATGAGGTGGCAAATGGGATGAAATCATGGGACGCGTGTTCATGTTTCAGAGGATGGGATGAGCTGTTACTTTTTACGTGCCACGATTGTCCAATAAATTAGGGATTGTGATTATTGTTTGGAATTTTCACGTCTCGATGAGACGTTTGAGAAAAAGAGGTCATAATAACCATGACGTCATAACAGTAAAATAACTGTAGCGTCGAAGCATTCAAAAAATGTCCTTTTTCTCCATTTTGTCGAAAAAGACATTTTTGGGGGGCAATTTGTTTGCTGGAATTTCGACGCTAAGAAGGATTTGAGATGTTAAGGAAAGCTGAAAGGAATATTTGAAGCAAATAAGTTGAGTTCGACTAAGAATTTTTTGGTGGAATTTCGACTAAATATTGGCGAAGAGATTTCTACTTTTGCAGGGTGGTATCATTCTTGGACTTAGAACATTTTGGACCTAGTTTGATGATGGTTTCGAAAAGATGATTTGAAATAAGGCTTGTTAACTGTTTTTTATCCTTATCTGTTTCTTGAAGGATGCATGGAAGCCTGTGGAGGGCAAAACACATGCAAGCGAAAACGTGTCATTCTTTGGAGAGGAGACCGTTCGTTACTGTTATTGTTAATTTAGTATAAATAGGGGTCTTAGTATCAAGATTCAGGGTGTTCGATTGTATACAAAACTCATATTACTCAAATTATCTAAGTGTGTTGAGAAAAGAGTTGCTGAGTGAAATGTACGTATGAATCACCATATTTTCATTCAATATCAAGTCATTTACATTAATGTTATTTTCACCCTTTTTAAATTTCAGTTGAAGTAATCCTTTATTTCTTCGTATTTTATAAATTATTCTTGCATTACTTTAAAGTTACAAATTAGTGTCGAAATGTTCATTATCAAGAGAACTTAAGAAAACTATGCACATATGTCCTAGGATCAATCTAGTCGATCCTGCAAGTAACCAAAGTATCAATTTTGGAGGACTGACATTTGTTTACCAAAATCCACGATAAACAACGCCACACATATGTTGCATCGGGAATTGTTTAGTTACTTTTGAGAATGTGAGTGTTAGCTTTAAAGTTTTTTGATTTCTTCTGATCATTACAACGCATTTACAAAAATAAATAAAAGGGGAAATTGGTTTTTTTATTAGGGTGCTTGACGAGACGTTGAATCTCGCTCCTACGTATCCCCATGTGCGATGGGGAACTCAGAACTACGTATTTCTGGGAGGAAAATATTTGTTTGTTGGTTGATTTTAGTGAACGAAGTTTAGGTCGCATTTAAGCGATTGATGTTGCTTGCTTGTCGCGCATGAGCGGAATGAAGTGTTTTGCTTGTTTGTCACATTGGAATGGATAAAACATCGTTCGTTTATGAAAAAGTTTGTCGTTGTGCTTAGGTGGAAAAAAGTATATTTGATTGGCTGAAATTGTTTTTAGGCGAAAAACAAGTAACCGGTTAGAACAAAGTGTGCACCTTGCGCTCGATTACTAGAGGATAAAGAGAGTATACACCCAATTTTCCCTTTTTAATCCAATTATTTATTGAAAATCATTTGTGGAAGACAGGTAATAAATTGGAACGAAGCGTACGCCTTGGGTCTGATTATTCAGGGATCAATAAGATGAGCATTCAATTGTCCTTTATAAATCCAAGTTTGATTATGTATTTTTGGCGGAAGACAAGTAATTGGTTGGAACATAGTGTACACTTTGCGTCCGATTGCTCAAGGATCAAAAGGATGTACATTCAATTGTTCTTTTTTAATCCAATTTTTATGTTAAGAAAAAGATTCAAGCTTAAAGTAAAAGGTTGATCTTTATGTTGAAAATAACATGGAGTTTTTTATTTTACTTAATATTCACGTTAATAAAATTTTATCCATTTGCTAATCATTAAAATAAGTAATAAAAATGAAGATTAGATAAGGGGTGTAGAAATAAAATAGGGGATGTTTTAACAAGCAAAAATCATATATGGGCCCAAATAGGAGGCCTAAAAGATAAAAACAACAAAAGACACAAACCAAAAAGGCCTCTGGCACCTTTGACCATCTGATTAAGATCAGACGGTCCTGATATGTTCATAGGCTACCAAAATCTAAGTCTCTTAATTGTGCTCAAAGGGCTATCTCAAGCAATGCCCACATTGGATATGATGAAGGATCTTGCACAGGATCCCTCCACATTTTAAATCCATTATCAATAAGCTTCTTACACGTGGCACTTTCTATTAAAAAAACATAACAACATCCACATCTATCATACCCAATTCTTTAAATGGGACTCACTTAATTATTTATATTATTTTATTTTTCTTACTTATTTAAACAACTCATCTACAATTCTCAAATATCCATCTAACTCTTCTAAAAACTAAAATGGGTCCCTCTAAATCCCACTATATATTATATATTAATTACTATTGTAGTTTTTTCCAAATATTACTGTTGCTGGATTTTCTTTAATTGATAAAATGAATTTTTTTAATAATAAAATATGTGCCACTTTAATTGTAGAAGCGTGTGTTTGCTCATGAACGTTACAAACTAGAGAACGGTTGAAAATCTCAAATATCCAAATATTTCTGATACAACAACATTGATAAGTGTGTAAGAACTTTGTAAAACTACCGATAATCATGCTCTTAATAAAGCCAAAACAAAAATCAAAACTCATATCTAAGACTATTTTCTCTCGGTTTCCTTAACCTTTCTTCTCACAAAATCTCTTCCTCCATGAGCACAACAATAAACTTCAACTCCCTAACCCTGAACAAAATAAAATCAACAACAAATATCAAATACGTTTAAAACTTCAAAATGGAACAAAAAGAAAAAAATAAGGCTACCGAAAAAGCACTGATGGTTGTGGACAGAAATGGTCGCACGATGGTGGGTTGTCGTGTGCGATTCGTGCGTGTGATGCAACATAAAAAACGGTTGTGTCTGCCAGAGAGCGACGGGAAGGGAGTGTAGCGGTGGTCGAAGTTGTTGTTCTGTTGCGTTTCGCATCCGTGAACTGCAACATGTGTTGTTGTTTTGTTGCGTTTTTCTTTTTCCCCTCTTCTACATGTGATTTAGGGGTTTGTGTTGTGTTGTTGTTTTTTCTTTTGGTTCAAAGTTTTATTTGGTCGTGGTGTTTTGTTTCTATTGATTTTTCTTGGGATGGTTGCTTGGTTGTTATGTAAAGAAGGTTAGGGGTGGGTGATGGTTTATGGAGATTGTTATGGTGAGTTTGAAGAAGGTGGAAAAGTTGAAGGAGAACGATAATGGAGGGACGATGTTGTTGTTTGGTTTATGAAGGTTTATGGTGATGATTGTGATGGAAAGATATGTGTTGTGGTGGTTGTATTAGTGATGGTTGAAGATTAATGCGATTAGAGGTGATGAATGAGATGACGTAAGATTGTTATTACTGATAGAATGTGAAAATGGTGATTGAAGGTGGTGATGTTTTGTTAGTGGTTGTTGATGGAGGAGTGAAAGTTTGTGAATGGTTTCAGTTTTTTTGGAAAAAAATTACTCGTGAGAGAGAGGCTTTGGGAGTTTTGTCCCCTTTTGAGAATTTGCGACATTCAATTTATACCAAAAAAACTAGGTTAGCAAAAAAGACAAAAAACAGTGTTGATCAATATAATCAAAATACCAAATCAGAATATTTTTTTTGTTTTAATTCTTTCTGCCATATAAAAAAAATCCCACAAATAATTTTTTTTATTCTTTGCTTGACTATTAAGAAAGAAAAATAAAATTAAAAAGAAATTTATAACATTTTTTTTGTATTTTTTTAATATTTTAATAAAATGAAAGATATTTAAAATAAACAAACACTAAATGAAACAACCATTTTTTTAGAAAATTAAAAAAAAAGTGCAATAAAAATACACACGATATTTATCTAAAAGCCTGGACAAAATTGGAGTACAACAGATGCCTCTATTTGATTACCTTTAACTTTAGAGTATGAGTGACGACAGTCTTCATGTAATCGTGGTGAAAGATAATTAAATACAAAGGACCTAAATTTTGTCCTTCAAACAGGAATTAAATGAGTCTTGGCAGGTTGCCTTTATTTGCAAGGTACAACCACTAGGGATTAAAGGTCAACACCCACCCAAGGATTAATGTTTACTTTTTTTCAACAAGATTGGATGATCAACTACTTCAGTCGCTTACACTGATAGATTGATTGACAAAGAAATGAACGATTAACTACTTCAACCGTTTATGCTAACAATTTGATCGACAAATGAATTAGATGATCATCTACTTTAATTGCTTACGCTGACAGATTGATCCACAATGAAATGGATGATCAACTACTTCATTTCTTTATACTGGCAGGTTGACCGAAGAGGAAATGGATGATCAACTACTCCAATTGTTAATGCTGACAGGTTGATCGATAAGGGATTGGACAATCAACTACTTAAGCTACTTATGTTGAAGGTTGATCGACAAGGAATGGATGATCAACTACTTCAGTCGCTTATGTTGATAGATTGATCAACGAGGTGTTGAATAATCTGCCTTAGCCCCTTATGTTGATGCTTAAATGGACAACAAATTAGATAAGATATTCATTGAGGATTAACTTGGAAAACTCTCAAAAGAAGTTCCACCAAGGAAACCTATTGCCGAGGTTCGCTGGGGAAGACCCAGTAGGGTTTTCTATGGAAATATACTGCCTAGATTTACCGATGAATCTTACTGTTGATGTTTTTCCAAGGAAATCTACTACCAAGATTTACTAGGGAAGTCAACTGCGGATTTTTACTGGGGAAATCTACTGCTTATATTTACCAGGAATCCTACTACTGAGATTTACTGGGGATTCCAACTGCTGAAGTTTGCTAGCAAAATCTACTACTGATTTCCTAGGGAAATCCTACTGTCAAGATTTACTATAGAATACCTACTGTCGAGGTTTGATGAAGAATTTGCTACTGAGATTAGATAGAGAAATCCTACTACCACGATTTATTGTAGAATACCTACTGCCAAGGTTTGCTGAAGAATATGTTGCCGAGATTTGATGGAGAAATCATACTGCCGGGATTTAGTATAGAAGATCCACTACTAAGGTTTGCTAAAGAATATGCTGCTGAGATTTGATGGAGAGATCCTACTGTCGAGATTTACTATAGACACTACTACGAAAAACCCATTTAACAACGGTTGGGAATGACATATAATGACGCGGGCGAGGGCGTTGTTATGTAGATTGTTGTTGTATATATGATACTTACAACGACGGCCTTGTGTTGCGTTGTAATAATGAGGAAAGCGCGCTAACTATCACAACGGTTTTACATTACACCGCTGTAATAAATATAATTGTCCTCGGTTCGATTCCCGGCAGCACAGTTTTAATATTTATTTTTTGCTGGACAACGCGCCAGATATTATAACGGTTAGGAAATATAACCGTCGCTAAAGTTTCAGCAAAATTAACAAATATCATCCTGCTTTTATAATTAATCCCCTTTTTTTACCTGTATTATTGTTCTCCATATCTCAGCAAAGCAGAAAAATACAATTCACATTTTGTGATACAGTTTTCATAATAATATTAATCGTGTCATATTCATAATATCACATATACCAGATTACAGTTTATCAGAACAAACATACAGTTTACACACATTACATAACTTCACATAACCTACATAAATAAAATATCACATATACCATATTACAGTTTACACACATTACATAACTTCACATAATTGTAACTTGGTGTATTGGTATTTTGTCTCTTGGTGTCTTGTCTCCTGGCCTGGTGTTTGGACTCAAAATACCTATGATTTCAAATAATTATACTTGTTAGTAAAAATACTTCTAAATTATCACATACAATTAATATATTATGAATAAATAATAAATTACGTACTTGTTAATTTTCCCATATGCCTTCTTCATGATCGAGTCGTATAGCATGCACGACATCTCCATCAACTTCATCATATGAGGTAGGAACTTGTGTTGTGTAAGAAGGTGTGGATGGAATATCAAGACTTACATCACTAAGAGGAATGTATTTTCCTTGGAGAACGATTGACCATTTCCCCGATTTGTCCGATGGATCGGAAACATAGAAAACTTGTTTTGCTTGAGAAGCCATGATGAATGGTTCTGTATTAAAAGATGCCTTGCCAAGGTCGACCCGGGTGAATCCTAAGTCATCAATGTCTACACCATTACTATTATTGGGAACCCACTTGCATTTAAATAAAACCACTTTGAAAATAACATAATCAATCTCCCAAATCTCATCAATGACACCATAAAACGCGGTAGTTGCCAATACCGAATTCTTATCTTTTGAACTAGAGAAATACATCGATTCGGCTTCAACCATAACCCCACTATTTTGCATTATACTACGATCATCTTTTGATTTTGTATAAAAGGTATAATGACCAATGTCGTATGCACTCCAGGTAATGGCACAAAATTTTGGCCCGTACGACAACCATCTAAGTATCTCGGATGCACTAGGATCATTAGATACACTTTTATTAAACCAATCCATGAATCTATTGTTATGCTCTATCAACAACAACTTGTCATTCATTCGGGGATATTTTTTCTTCATAAGTCTTTTGTGAGTATCTATGAAAGGTTGAACCTCATCTATATTATTAAAAATATAGAAATGTGATTGAATAACTACATCCCGAGCCATTGACCTAACATTTAGACCTTGAATACCTCTTATGTCTGTGTCAGCATGACGAGACTTTGGAATTCCTATAGAAATCTGCATCCGACAAATAGTTTGTACAAAACTCAACAGCTTCTTCTGTGATGTACCTTTCAACAATCGAAGCTTCCGGTCGGTGATGATTCTTCGTATATCCTTTAAAGATCTTCATATATCGCTCTATTGGATACATCCACCTTAAATAAACTGGACCACAAATTCTGATTTCTCTTACGAGATGAACAAGTAAGTGAACCATAATGTCAAAAAATGATGGCGGAAAATACATCTCCAATTGACACAAGATTATGGCAGCCTCATCTTCTAATTCATCCAATTTTTTGAAATCAAGAACTTTATTACATATGGCATTGAAGAATAAACACAGTCTCGTTATAGTTACTCTCACATTTTTTAGAAGGATCCCACGGATAGCCACTGGTAGAAGTTGTTGCATCAATACATGACAATCATGAGATTTTAAACTAATTAACTTGAGATCTTTCATTGATACAAGTTTCTTGATGTTTGATGAGTAACCTTGCGGAACTTTAATACCTTGCAAACACTTGCAGAACATCTTCTTTTCCTTTTTAGATAGAGTGTGACATGCTGGAGGCAGATAAGTTCTTTTTCCTTTCTCTATTGGAGCCAACTGTTTTCGTATACTCATCTTCTCCATATCAAGATGGGAAGTCTTACTATCTTTAGTCTTGCCCGGAATGTTTAGAAGTGTGCCAATCAAACTATCACACACATTTTTCTCCACGTGCATCACATCAAGATAATGTCTAACATCAAGACTTGACCAATATGGAAGATCAAAGAAGATGGAACTCTTTTTCCATATATTTTTCGCAACTGCCCCTTTTTCTTTTCCTCTCTTCCCACCTTTTTCTTTTTCTTTCTTCCCACCTTTTTCTTTTTCTATCTTCCCAAGGACAACATTAATGTATTCCTGCCGTTGATAAACTTCATCACCGGTTAAAGGTTTAGGAGCCTCACCAAACTCTTGCTCTCCATTAAAAGCCTTTCGCAATCTACAATAAGGATTACCCGGTTTTAGAAATTTTCGATGCCCAAGGTAAAGGGTCTTTTTTCCAAACTCAAGTTGGTGATAACAAGTATCATCTTCACATATAGGACACGCTTTATGTCCTTTGACGCTGTATCCCGCCAAGTTACCGTAAGCCGGAAAGTCGTTAATTGTGCAAAATAACATTGCACGCATATTAAACTTTTCCCCAGAATATGCATCATCAACTTCAACGCCTTCATCCCACAAGAGTCGTAAATCATCAATTAATGGACTAAGATAAACATCTATGTCGTTACCAGGTTGTCATGGTCCAGAAATCATCATACTTAACAGTATATACTTGCGCTTCATGCACAACCAAGGAGATAGGTTGTAAATAGTGAGAAGAACCGGCCACGAAGTATGATTAGTGTTCATATTACCAAAGGGGTTCATTCCGTCGGTGGCAAGCCCAAGCCTAAGATTTCTTGGCTCGACTCCAAAATCCGGAAACAACAAATCAATTTTCTTCCATTGCAAAGAATCAGCTACATGGCGAATGTTTCCATCACGAATCCTTTCATCTGCATGCCATCTAAGATTCTTTGCGTCATTCGAATTAGCGAAAAGTCTCTTTAATCGTGAAAGTATTGGAAAGTACCATAACACTTTAGCAGGAGGATGCTTCCTACTAACATTGTCATAGTGATCATTGTCATCACCATTGCTAGCCTTCTGCTTGTAACGCGACACACCACATTTCAGACATTGAAACAAGTCTTCATACTCTTTCCGGAATAATATGAAATCATTAGGGCAAGCATGTATCTTGATATACTCCAGACCCAGTGGACACAATATCTTCTTGGCCTCATAGCAACGATCCGACAATTTGTTATCTTCTGGTAACATTTGCTGTAGCAATTCAAGTAATTTCGTGAAACTTTTATCCGACCATCCATTTTTTGCCTTCAGATTAAACAAATTTAACACCGCCGACAATCGTGTGAACTCTGTGCATCCCTTATATAAAGGGGTGTCTTTATCACTACATAAATTATCATAAATATGAGCATTCATAAAAGAAGATTCCCCAATATCACGGAACATATCCTCTAGGTGATCTTCCATATATTCATCTTCCTCCACTCTTTGACTTTGTGACGCCCGACTTTCCTTATTATCCACCTCACCATGCCATGCCCATATTATATAATTTTGACATATACCATCACAACAAAGGTGATTGTGTATTTCTTTCTTTGTACCCTTTTTGATATTAGCGCAAACAACACAAGGACAATAAAAGATACCATCATTGCCAGGAAGATGTTTATCAGTGTATTCAAGGAATTCACAAACTCCGTTCTCATAAACCGGATCTAATCTATTGGCTTTCATCCAACTACGATCCATTACAACTTCTGAAATCTATACATGTATAATAATGTGAATGACACACCAAAATCTAATCCAAAAACTCAAGCATATGCATATACAATATGAACAAAGAAAAAATCAATGAAGATGTACTTTAATACTAAACGTAAAGCATATGAAACATCTCATTTTGACTTGAGCATATACAATATGAACAAAGAAAGAAGGAATGAAGATGTTGAAGAGAATCTTACTTCGAAGCTGAAGAAGCAAATGAATGATGAAGACGGTCAATATTTGAGCATAAACCAAGAAAAAAGGAATGAAGATGTTGAAGAGAACCTTACTTCGAAGCTGAAGAAGCAAATGAATGAAGACGGTCAATATTTGAGCATAAACCAAGAAAAAAGGAATGAAGATGTTGAAGAGAACCTTACTTCGAAGCTGAAGAAGCAAATGAATGAAGACGATCAATATTTGAGCATAACCCAAGAAAAAAGGAATGAAGATGTTGAAGAGTGTAAAGGTTAGGGCGTCGCTGGCTCACTTGTTCGATTAGGGCGTCTTATGAAAGAAATACATAATAAGTTTTGTTTTAATTTATCAGTAAACCTTTTAATCTCGGTGGAGAAACAAACCGTAGTGGAATCTTAAGTGAAATGTACTCTACAAAATGGAAAAAATGTAGTTGCAGGGAATCGAAGCTTGTTACATTTCATTTATTACTACGGTTGTTCATCTTAACCGTTGTAAAATAATTTACAATTTATTTTATAAATAATGGACTTAATTTCCACACGCTAAATGTACTCTAAAAAATGGAAAAAATGTAGTTGCAGGGAATCGAAGCTTGTTACATTTCATTTATTACTACGGTTGATCATCTTAACCGTTGTAAAATAATTTACAATTTATTTTATAAATAATGGACTTAATAGACACACGCTAAATGTACTCTAAACAATGGAAAAATGTAGTTGCAGGGAATCGAAGCTTGATACATTTTATTTATTACTACGGTGGTTTCATTCAACCGTCATTAAATGACTCAGCATTTAAATGGGCGCGAAATTTTTAACCTATTACAACGGCATAAAAGGATGCATTGTAAGCCTGACGTTGTTGTTTTAGCGTTTTGTAGTAGTGAGAATACCTACTACAAAGGTTTGTTGAAGCATCTGCTGCCGAGATTTGATGGAAAAATCCTACTGCTTGGATTTACTTTAGAATGCCTATTGCCGAGATTTGATGGAGAAATCCTACTGTCAGAATTTATCGTAGAATACCAACTGCTGAGGTTTATTAAGAAGACATGTCATCATCAACCAGTTATACTAATTCTTACACTGTTACTACAAAACAAGATAAGTCGTCCCTAGCCGCACACGCCGATGCGTTTGTTAATGCATGAGATGCTTTGAGCTAATGCGTTTGTTAATGCGTGAGATGCTTTTGGTTACTTGGTGTAGTGCACCACATTTATGGATATGATATGCATTGAGAAATGCATGAAATGTGATGATTGACCAATGCATGTAATGGATTATTGGATGTGCATATTTGCAGGTGTTTTTAGCAAACAATCACAAGTTTAAAAGTCTGTGAGATTAACTTAAAAAATCTCTGGAGAAATTTTGTGCAAACACATTTACAAGAAAATATGTATATGAAGTGACTATGAGTGTCTGTGTGCAGGCAAGATAAAGACAAACTTTAACGACGAAAAAGCTTGAATTAAAGTAAAATAAAATTGCAATAAACAAAATTAAATAAACACAGTAAATGACATAAAGTAAATATGTTTCAATCACGTCACATTAACGAAACGTCTTACTATTTAATTGTTATTCTTTGATCATTATAACCACTTTCTACTAAAACTTCACGTCACATACGTGCATGCAATGGATCATCATCCCGTATTGTTACGGCGCGAAAAATACCACCACGGGCACATCACACGCTCGGGGTGATAAACAGAGTTGCCATCAAATTTTATTTATTCCAAAGAAAGAAAGAGAAAATATCGATAAAACTCTTACAAGATGACAAAGATATGGTCATTGCAACCAAATTAGGTTCGAGAGTTGATTATGCAAATTGAAGGTATTAGCACCCGTCACATCTATTGTATTCAACGGAAACTATTTAGTTAGTTTTGCGCATATGTGTTAGCTTAAAAATGTTTGCATTTCTCTAATTAAAAAATTAAAAGAAAAGATAACAATCACTCAAAAATAATTTTTTTTATTAGAATACCTAACGAGACTTTGAATCTTGCTCTTACATATCTCCAAATACGATAAAAACTCACGATAAAATAACAAATTCCAACAACCAAAAGGAGAAACTCTAATAAAAATAATTAAACAATGACAAAATATATGTTATATTTATAAAAAAAAAAAAAAACACATTACAACATTACTGCGTGGAATAAAATTATAACAAGTATTTTACTTAAATAAATCATTAACGGCAAGGATGGCATTGTTCTTAAGATTATCTTTGGTTTTTTCAAGTAATTTACTTACTCCTGTTTAGTTTAACCATATATCTTAGAATTTCCAAATCCATGTATAAATCATGATATTATTAGTTTAGTGATTAAGTTGATTAGCATGGGAAATATCATTAGCCATTAAGAGCAATCGTGATTGTACACGTTTAATCCTTTGAATAGTAGCATGTTAGTGTATATTAGCACTTTTAGACATGATCAAAATAAATAGATAAGATAGCTATAGTCTAACTAACAAATGAAATAGCTAAAAATTAAGCAATTAGCTAATCCACATATAAAACATTTATTTAAAAATAGTAAAAACAAATTAAAAGAAAAGAAGCAGATAAGGTATATGCTTTTCATTTTGTTGTGAAACGATGCCTAAGAAAACAAAGTATAATCGGTTTCTTGATCAATAAAATAATCACAAAGTAAAAGAAAAGAGAGAAGATAAGAGAAAGACAATTCAAAGTGATTAAAAACTGGATTCTTGATTCAATTACACATTAAGGAAAAAATTTTACAATTAAATTTCAACCACAACACTTTCTCTCTTTGATTAGGATTATCAGGGATTAATTGGAGACGTGATGACTAGTATGCAATTTATAGAAAAACTAAACCCTAACTTTCAACTAACATACTAAAACAATTGGCCCAACAGACTAGGCAAAATCGACATGCTAACTTAAACAACAAGCTAACAAATTACTACATGCAAGAACGGACTTCGACTATGGTATGCACATCTTCGAATATTGTCGAACCATGAATCTAACCTTGTCAAGGCTAGAGTTAGATCCAAATGCCACAAATCTCCACCTTTGAACAAACTCTACTGCATATAGTGGAAGAACTTGCTACTTAGCACTGTCTTGGTGATCATTTCATAAGTATTGTCATTAGTCAAAACCTTCAGCACTTGGACTTCTCCACACTCGATTATCTCTCTGACGAAATGCAGCCTCACATCAATGTGCTTAGTTTGCTCATAATAGGATGAATTCTTCGACAGATGTATGACACTTTGACTATCATACTTAACAGTGATAAATTGACCTTGAAGTTTTAGCTCCTTAGCAAAATCTTTAAGCCACAATGCTTCTTTCACAACTTCAGTGAAGTAAATATACTCCGCTTTAGTGGTTGATAAAGCAACAACCTTCTAATATGTTGTTTTCCAATTGATTTTTGTTCCAAACATAGTGAACTCATATCCAGAAATAGATTTTCTAGAATTCATACACCTTGCATAATCAGAGTCGACAAATCCTTCGATTTCAACTTTGCTATCATCACACATGCTCCACAATAAATCAGGACTCTGCTCAGAGACCCATTTATGTACCTTAAGATCCACTTTAATGCTTGCCAGTGCGCCTTCCCATGATTGGCCATATACCTGCTTACAAGGCTCACTCTATACGCTATGTACGGCCTCGTACAGACCATAGCATGCATCAAAGAATCTACTATACTAGCATATGACATGTTATTCATATAGGCTTTTTTGACTTTACTACTAGGACTTTGAGTCGTACTCAACTTGAATTGGGAATTAGTAGGTGTTACAATAGGCTTTAAATTCGACATACCAAATTTGTTGATAATCTTCAATAGGTATGTCTCTTGAGATAACCATAATCTCTACTACTTTCTATCTCTCCAAATGTCAATCCCAAAAATCCTGGATGCAACTTCCAGATCCTTCATGTCGAACTCCTTATCGAGTTCAACATTCACCTTCAAAACATCCTCGGCACTGTTGCTTGTTATGAGGATGTCATCAACATAAAGCAATAAAACAATACGTGAATTTCCTGGTCGAAATCTGAAGTAAACACAATGGTCGAACTGGCTCCTAATGAAACCTTTGTGTGCTATGAACTTGTCGAATCTCATATTCCATTATCACGGAGATTATTTTCAGGCCATATAATGACCTATTCATCTTGCACATATAATCTTCCTTTCCATTTTCTGCATACCCTTTAGGTTGCCTCATCGGGATTGTTTCATCTAGATCACCATACATGAAGGTTGTCTTCACATCCATCAGCTCAAGTTCTAGTTTAAACTTTGCCATCATGTCTAACAACATTCTAATGGATTTGTGCTTTATAAAAGGTGAGAACACATCATTGAAGTCGACACCTTCTTTCTGAGTGAACCCCCTAGCAACCAACCTTGCCTTAAATTGCTTCGACATCACTCTTCCGTTTCCTTCCTTAACCTTGAAAATCCACTTACAGATGACTAACTTGGTTCCATCAAGTTTCTCGATCAGCTCCCAAGTGCTATTATCATGAAGATATTTCATCTAATCATCCATGGCTTTGAGCCATCCAGTCTTGTCTCGACTCCTCGTAACTTCCTTATAGTTTTTAGGTTCTTCATCTAGAACCTCACTTGTAGAGACTAAGGTATAAGCTATGAGATATGCATAACCAATTCTCTGAGGTGGATTGATGACTCTTCTCGACCTGCCTCTGGCTAGCAGGTAGTCATTATTAGTCTCCTCATCTTCATCAACACCTTGTGTTTCTTCTTTGACTTCATCTGGGTTATGCAATTCAACATCATTATGCTCGACTTATGATACACCTCTTGTGACCTAACTCTAGGAACCACAATCTATAAGCTTTGACTCCCCCAGGGTATCTAAGGAACATAGATCTCAGAGCTCTAGGTTCGACCTTGTCTTGTCTAATGTGAGAATAGGCTAAACAGCCAAATACTCTAAGTCTGTTGAGATAAGGTGGATGTTCCGACCAGACTTTTTCTGGTGTCTGCATTCCCAAGGAAGTTGAAGGACACCTGTTCTGGACTGGGTCGGGGTCCACTCGTCAATCGAGCAGGCCCAACCCACACATCTTGGGATGGCCCACCAAAAGCCTTTTAGCACGACCAATTTCGAGCACATGCCACCTCAACAGTGTCGGGCACACGCCTCAGTGGTGTTCGGGCACACACGACATAAAGCATCGGGCCGAAGCGCTAAGCCTCTCTGGGATCGCTCTTCCTCGACACTCAGGTGCTCCCCCCTCGATGAGTCATCTCCTTATGCATATGAGAATCCTCCCCGCGAGGACACGTCTCTCCCCGACACGCAAGACTCCTCCCCACGAGGACACGTTCTCATATAACCACCCACTCCCGATGGAATCGTTCTGCCCTAATTTCGGAGATCTAGGAATGGTTACCCAGGGCGAAGACCACGTGCTGGTCTTCCCTACGCCACGTAAGCCCTGGCAGTTACTTGGATTGGGCCTGGAAATCCAGCCCAATGCAAGTAACCGTTGGCCCCGCGCTGGGGGCTCTCTATAAATACCCTCTCACTTGAGAGGGTCAGGTTACGCAATCTCATAAACTCTAACCTCTTTCTGTACTTGCTTTTACTTGTGCCCTTTGCCTTACTTGAGCGTCGGAGTACCTTGCAGGTACACCCCCTCGGTCGTCTTTCAACCTCACCGGAGCTGAAGTCCATACGGCATTGCTGGCCACTGGACAACTGTCTGATTCAGGTACGATCAGTGGCGTCGTCTGTGGGAACTCTTGCTTCCCCGTTTTTCCTTCAACGATAAACCAAAGCAATCCTCTCGTTCATCACCAGCATGGCCAACAACCCATCGGCGAACAAAGCTCTGGACACCGTCCTCGCGCAACTCGAGAATGGGAACCACCGCGAAGACGATGCTGCCCTCAACGTCGAAGAAGGCGACGTGAGAGACGGGCAGACCGCCTCCCCAGACTCCCAAGACACGGCTTACGACGCTGCCCAGCAGGACGACCAACAAGCCTTCTTTCAGCCAATTGCCCCTCCACCCAATGCAGATTCGAGCACCGTGGCCCTATTTTCCTTGGTCAATCAGACCAACCAGCTGATCGCACACCAGAATCGCAGAATTGAAGCACTAGAGTGAGGGCGGACACTGCGATCTTCCCCGCGGAGACATCGTCGTCCACCTTCGCCTCGCCGTTCTCCTTCCCTGCGAAGGACCCCGTCAGAAGAATCTCGAACTCCCTCCCCGGTGCACGAGGGACGTCGACCACGTCTCGAGCACCCCCAGCCGGCGATCTCCCAGAAGCGCCATCGTTCCCTGCCTCGGAATGAACCCAGGCCTTCCTCAACCACCAAGAAGAGCAAGACCACCGAGGAAAGGCCGAGGAACCGCTCAAGAAATTCCCCTCCGCGGACCTGGTCGACACCACCGATACCCTTCAAGGTCCCCAGCCAAAAGCGACGACGACGACCAGAGGACCCCTCTATCCTGGGAGATCATGGACGCCCAAATTCCTACGGGCATGGAGAAACCCCCACCACTGGGGACCTACGACGGCCTGGCCGACCCCGACGATCACATCGAAAGTTTTGAATCCATGCTCGACTTTAGAAACGTCAAGGGAGCCATTAAGTGCAGGCTTTTCCCCACCACCTTGCGGAAGGGCGCCATGACTTGGTACAAGGGTCTGGCACCCGGGTCGATCACATCCTGGAAGCGACTAAGACAACACTTCACCAAGCACTTTACAGCGTCTCGTCGACACCCGAAGACGGAGGCCGCACTAGAGAGCATCTTCCAGGGGAAGAACGAATCTCTCCGAAACTACATTGAGATTCAACAGAGAAGCTGTCGAGGTCTATACGACCGACGACATGAAGAAGTATTTAATCTTCCACGGTATACATTTTGGATCCGATTTTGCCAAGTCTGTGGGCCTCCGCAGACCTCGTCGTCTGGAGGACCTCCTCCAACGAGCTCGGTCATACATCGAGCTCGAGGAGTCGGAGGCAGCACAGATTGCCCTCGAGTCGAGGCGAAAGGAGTGCCCCCGCGGCCACAAAGAAGAAGACTCTCCTCCCCGACGTGGAGGGGAAAGAAAGAAGGAAGGCCGCCCCCGGGACTCTCGCGAACCGAGGGGACCAGCTGGCAGGTTCACGGAATACACGCCACTCAACGCTCCCCGCGCACGAATCCTCTCTGAGTGCCAGAACTCGGAATTTCTGAAAGGAGGCGTCCGTTTTCCAAAGCCGACTACCCCCAAATCAAACACGGACAAGTCAAAGTACTGTAGGTTCCACTGGAGCCACGGACATGTCACAGAAGACTGCATCCATCTCAAAGATGCAATTGAGATCCTGATCAAGGAATGGCACTTAAAGAAGTACGCCCAGAAGAGTGACACTCCTCAACCAAGTTCCAGGGAAGCCCAAAACATCGAGGAAACGACACCTCCTCCCGACGAGAGTCGGCTTCAGGTCGCCCTCATCCTCACTCGACCCGAAGACTACTTTGTCCCCGGAGGCATTGAGGGCCAAGAAGCGATTCGCAACATGTGGGCGAACTTCCCCCACGAGGACCCCGTCTCTGCCCGTAGCACCTGGGAAGGCTTCTCCAAGACAATGGTCATCTCCGGGGGTGGTTACGAGAAGTTGTCCGTCGGGTCGATCAAGCGGAAATTTGACGAACTGGAGTCTGCGACATCGGCAAAGACAACTACTCTCGAGAAGGTGCAAGGGAAATCAAACCCTATCACTTTATACCTTGAAGAACTCCCCGGCGGAGCGCCCAACGCCACTATCCCCCTCCTGGTCAGAGCACAGATGGAGAATTTTGACGTTCGAAGGATCTTGGTCGACCAGGGCAGCTCGGTCGACATCATGTACGCTCATCTGTTCGGGACCCTCCAGCTCGACGAGAGACATATGACCCCGTACGTCGGTTCAGACTTGCAGGAGTTCAACGGAACCACCACCAGACCATGGGGCTACGTTGAGCTGATGGTCATATTCGGGGCCGAAGACACTGCCCGACAGGTGAAGAACTGCTTCCTGGTGGTCGAATGTCCATCCCTCTACAACTACATCCTCGGGAGAACCACCCTGGCCGAACTTACAGCGGTGCCATCAACGGTCCACCTCAAAATGAAGTACTACACGGCCAGGGGACGGGTAGTTACGATGCACGGGGACATAGACGCGGCCAGGAGGTGCTTCGACACTGCCATCAAAGGCATGAGTTCCATCGGCACCAAACCCAAGACCGGAGCAAAGTCATCCCCGGACACCGAACAGACGCCTCTCCCGCGCGTCAACACGGTCGACCTCGACAACAGGTTCCCGGGAGAAAATGATGAAGACGGGGCGGAAGACCTCGACTTCCAGGCGGAAAACAACAGGCTGCCTCTCCACCCAACACGCCCCATCCCAGACGGAGACTTTGAGCTCGTGGCCCTCGGGGATGATCCAGACCGTAACGTGAAGATTGGCACCAGGATCCCCGACCTGGGGAAGGAGCAGTTGAAGGCATGTCTCCGGGAGAACGCTAATCTGTTCGCATGGAGCGCCTCCGAGATGCCTGGCCTTGACCCCGAGGTGGCTTGCCATCAGCTCGCAGTAGATCCGGCTGCTAGGGCCATAGCTCAACGTAGGCGTAAGCAGTCTCCCGAAAAAGCAGAGGCTGCTAAAAAAGTTGTAAAAGACCTCCTAGAGGCGAATTTTATTTTGAAGGCCAGGTACACAACCTGGCTATCCAACGTTGTACTCGTCAAAAAGAATAATGGAAAATGGAGGATGTGTGTTGACTATACTGATCTTAACCGGGCTTGCCCGAAAGACTTTTATCCTTTGCCTAACATCGACCAGCTGGTCGACAATTCTGCAGGTTACAAACTTCTATCCTTCATTGACGCCTACTCAGGATACAACCAAATTCCCATGGATAAGGTCGACAAACAGCACACGGCTTTCATGACCGAGTCGGGCAATTACTACTACAACATAATGCCCTTCGGCCTGAAGAATGCCGGTGCGACCTACAAACGGATGATGAACAAAGTTTTCCGAGCTGAAATTGGTGACATGCTCGAGGTCTATATGGACGACATGATAGTCAAATCCGCAGAAGAAGTCGACCACACCGCGCACCTCAAGAAGGTGTTCGACACAACAAGGAGATGCCGCATGAGGTTCAACCCTGACAAATGCACCTTCGACGTTCGGGCAGGTAAGTTCCTCGGCTTCTACCTCACAGAGCGAGGAATCGAAGCCAACCCTAACAAGTGTAGGGCTTTCTCCGATATCCCTACTCCGGACTCGAAAAAGTTGATACAATCATTGAACGGGATGCTCACCGCCCTCTCCCGCTTCGTCGCCAAGTTCGCGCAATACGCACTCCCATTTTTCAAACTTCTTCGACAAAAAGCGACATTTGAATGGAGCGAAGAATGCGAGCAGGCGCTCCTCCACCTAAAATAAGTCCTATCGCAACCCCCGGTCCTCTCACGACCTGAGAGCGGGGAGACATTTTTCTTGTATCACGCAATCACGAGTGAAGCGGTCAGCGCTATCCTCTTTCGGGAAACCCCGGACGGGCAGAAACCAATTTACTTCATGAGCAAAGCCCTCCAAGGCCCCGAGCTCAGGTATCAGCAGATAGAGAAAGTTGCCCTTGCCCTCATCACCACGGCCAGGAGGCTACACCATTACTTCCTAGCCCACATTGTCATCGTAAAGACCGAACAGCCTATAAGGCAACTCCTTAGACGGCCAGATATAGCGGGGAGGATGCTCAGGTGGTCGCTCGAACTCGCCGAGTTTGACATCCAATACGAGGGAAGGAAGGCCCTGAAGGCTCAGGTATTGGCCGACTTTGTGGCAGAGATGACCGTCCCAGAACCTTCGACCAACGGATCCCAAAAATGGACGATCTATGTCGATGGAGCATCTAGCCCGAAGGGAAGCTGGGCGGGCATCATCCTCAAAAACAAGGAAGGCATCCTGATCGAGGTATCCCTCAAACTATCCTTCCCGACTTCGAACAACCAAGCTGAGTACGAGGCTTTCCTGGCCGGGCTTCGGCTGGCCGAGGACCTCGGCGCCAAGGAGGTCAAAATCTTCACCGACTCCCAGCTCGTGGCCTCGCAAGTCCGAGGAGAGTACCAGGCCAAGAACGACAGCCTCATCGAATACTTGACCTTGGTGAAAGAAAAGATGAAAAAATTCACCTCCACGGAAGTAACCCACATCCCTCGCGAGCACAATGCCCGAGCAGATGTCCTGTCCAAATTGGCAAGCACAAAGAAGAAGGGCGGAAACAAATCCGTCATACAAGAAGTGCTTTCCCGCCCGAGCATTGACAAACCCGTTCCAGGGACGAACGTGAACGTCATTGGGGACAGCAATTGCTGGATGACCCCGGTGTACGAGTACCTCACGACGGGCAGACTGCCTGAAGATCCCAAGGAAGCGAGGATGATAAAGCGGTGGGCGTTCTCATACACGATAGTCGAAGACAAGCTATACCGGTGAGGGTTTGCTATCCTTCTCCTCAGATGCGTCGAGGAGACCAGGGTCCCCGGCATCCTCCAGGAAATCCACGAGGGAATCAATGCGCAGCATCTCGGCGGGCGATCGTTAGCCCGTAAGGCACTTCGAGCAGGGTATTACTAGCCCACCATGCAACAGGACTCCAAGGAACACGTCAAGAAGTGCGATAGATGCCAGCGACACGGGGACATGCACCTCACTCCTCCTAGCGAGCTCAAAACGCTGTCCTCCCCGTGGCCGTATGCGTGGTTGGGAATGGACATCCTTGGACCTTTCGTCATAGGATCATATCAAAACAAGTACCTCATCGTCGGAGTGGACTACTTTACGAAGTGGATTGAGGCGGAAGCATTGGCCAAAATCACAGCCTTTAGCATACTGCGTTTTTACAAAAGAAACATCCTCTCCCGATTCAGCGTGCCTCAAGCTATTGTCACTGACAACAGAACATAGTTCACCGACAGGAACTTCCAAAACTTCGTCACCAGACTAGGCACAAAGCAACACTTCACGTCGGTCGAGCACCCGCAAATGAACGGGCAGGCCGAAGCGGCGAACAGAGTAATCCTCCGAGGATTAAAACGTCGATTAGGCGACGCCAAATAATGGTGGGTCGAGGAGCTACACAATGTCCTCTGGGCCTACCGAACAACCCCGCATTCCACAAACGGGGAGACCCCTTTTCGTCTAACCTACCGAACGGAAACGGTGATTCCCGTAGAGATCAGGGAACCCTCGAGGAGGACAGAAGCCCCCCTCGACGGAGACGCGAACAACGAAGCCCTGAGGGAGGAGCTCGATTTCGTCGAGGAGACGTGTTCGGGCGCTTCTCTCTGGGAAGCTTCACTTAAACAGAAAATAACTTTACGTTATAACGACAAAGTTATCAAACGTGATTTTCAAGTAGGTACCCTCGTCCTACGAAGGAACCAGAAAGATTCACGAGAAGGCAAACTCGCCGCGAACTGGGAGGGCCCGTACCGTGTCTGCGCGAAAACGGGGACAGGAGCCTACTTCCTCGAAAATCTGCATGGGGAAGAACTTGCTCGACCATGGAACGCTGAGAAGCTCAAACAGTACTACAGTTAAACACTGCCCGCGACACACTAGCATCGCGGTTACGGGGACACACTAGGGTACAAGCGCGAGACCCCTATACATAACACGATGATCAAGGGCCGCATTGTATATGTGCGGGCACTTTGATCCGATGAGGACAACTCGATCGAGCTTCTTCGTCATTGTACTGTTTAGGCAGAACACCCAGCTCGCGATGGGAAGTTCACGCCACGAAGCTAAGAGCTCGACCGAGCTCTTAGCCTCGTTGAAGGTCGGGATACACTCCCGGTCACTCGACCAGCTCTCCGCGCAGTCGAGGATTATCGAAGTTGAGCAAGCCCCAAAATCTCTATTACTTAGACAAAAATAAACAAAGTATAGCAAATGCAGTAACATCGCACAAGCAAAAACGTACAAGCATCACACGAGCAGATAAACAAAAATGCACTAATCGGGCAATAGCCCAGCGTACAAATATTACAAACAAGTATCAAAAAGCCCCTGGCACGCAGGCCAGGCATAGGCATCGAAAAATAAAATGGCTCGCAGGCCAAACAGAACGAGAAAGGAAAAACCTACTCGGCGACGGTCCCCTCGGGCTGTTCGTGTTCGACAACCTCGTCCTCTTGTATCGGCTGCACGATTTGACCGTCGACCACCTCGTAGTCAGGGTGAGTCCCTTCGGTTATGAGGTTGGGGTTGAGAACCTAAACCTGCTGCACGGCGTTCCTGAAACCTATGTCAGCCGCCACGAGGTTGTCTTGCTCAGCTTCCCTTAGCTTCGCTATCAGCACTACCCGCGAAGTTAGCAACCTGTCTTCTTCGGTTTCCTCATCAACCGGGCAGACAGCCTCCTCCAGCTCGGCGTTCCTTGCCAAGAGACGATCCCTCTCCTCTTCAAGCCCGGCGTCCCTCGCCAAGAGACTTTTTCGCTCCTCCTCAGCATTCCTCAACTTCTCCTCCAACTTCCCTTGAAGCTCGACCTGGGCCTGGTTCTGGCTTTTGCAGTCAGCCAACTCCTTGCCCACCTTCTCCATTTCGGCTGAGATGGACCTGAAACTCTCTCGCAACTTGTTCAGCTCGTCTTCGGGGCACGCCTCGTCGTTCAGAACCAAGGCAGCAGCACAAACCCGCATCACCGCAGACATATCCTCCACCAGCGCCCTTCTCCGAGAAACCCTCTCGACGCCTAAGATGGCCTGAGCTTCGGGGGCACCCACGCATAGGGAATTATTCCCCATGAAGAAGTCCGGCCTCAAATGACAAGGTGGGAGCACAAACTTCACAGCAGGAGGGCTTCCGTCCTCGGTGAGGTCGACGTCCACCGGATCGATAAGCCGTTGTCTCTTCGGGGAGCTCTGAGTGCTGGGGGAGTTGTTTTCCTGGGGAGAACAATAAGAACCCCCGGTGGCCTAAGTAGGACCGAGGACCTGTGATCGGAGTTGCTCGATGCGGCCTTTACCTCCCTTCTTTGAAAGGCGGGCAACCTTCAACTTTTTGAAACATTCCTCAGCAGTCGAAATCTTACCTGCAAAAAGAAAATAAATGTCAGTAAATCAGAGACCAGGACACGAAGGGAAAAGTGTGTTGAAGAGGATGTCACCACATAGTAGCTCGAGAGCTTCCTCATCGGAGAACGTCTCGAGGAGGGCCCTCGTATTGATCAAATGGCATTTCGTCAACACCTGCCCGTCGTCTCCCCGGACGAATTCCCCGTCCATCATCACAAGCTTGGCTTTATTAAAACCATTGACGAAAGCAGCTATCCTCTCATAGGTCAGGCGATCCCCCTCGTCAAGACGGCCAGGACTGACTTTGTAGTTGTTCGTTCCCTTTTTGAAGTGTTCTTCTGTCCAGAACAAGGGGAATCTCGGCTCGAGGACCTCCTCCGTCTTCCCGTCCACCTCACGGAAAACTCGACGATATACCGAATTCACAGCTTCAAGCGTGACCGGCCTCATGATATAATACCGGTATTTAAAGTCGTGAATAGAATCTGGGTAAGTGTGGAAGAGACTACTCGTTTGTTTAAAAGACACCCAGCCGTGTCTGCCGTCGGAGGCCTGTCGCTGGAGGTGGAAGATGCAAAAGAAAAGAGGCACGGTTGCCCCGATCCGAAGGTATTTATAGACGAGCTCGAAGGCTCGGATAAAAGCGAGGGAGTTAGGGTGAAGCTGCGAAGGCGCCAAGCGCAGCCAGACGAACACTGCTTGTTGGAAGTCCGTGAAGGGCAAATGCCACCCCGCCTTGTCGAACATGAACTCGTAAAGAAGGAACCTCATCCCTCAGTAGGTCGAGCATATGCGATGGTGTTCTCGGGGACGGAACACCCTCCACGACTTCGACGAACCCATCAGCCGGTGCTCGACAGTACAAAAAATATCGTCCTCGTCCCCGTCGACGAACTGGGAAGCCATGTTTAGCGGTTCTTCGCTAACTCACTCCGCAAGGGGACGTTCCTCGACACTAGTGATTGGCGCCATTGGAGAGTCGGGCTGGTCATCGACGTCCAACGATCCCATGGCCACGGAAACGGACAAAGCTTCCATATACCTGAAAAGCAGAAGGAAATAGTGAATTCGATGATCCGTATCAAATTCACCCCTCCACCGTTGTTCAAGTGAAAGGGAGAAGAGGGAGCGTCGTGGTTTCGAGACTGTCGCACTCGTCCACGCCCCCGAGGCAACCGACGAGCCTCCCCGTGACCATCCTCAGGTCACCGGCATACCGTGGTTGGAGGATTCCCTCACACAGAAGAAATATTGGCGAGGACCCCGAGAGTTTCATCTCGTGTCCTCGGGACATTCTTCGTGTCCCCGAGTTATTCATCCCTTCTCCCTGCGGTATGCAACAAGAAACTAAGAAATCCCGCCGTTTTCGCCGGAGATTTCATGATTTCCATGGAGAACTTCATCAGTTCACCATAAAACCACCCTATAAATGCAAATGAAAGGAGAAAAAAGAGAGAAACTTACTTGAAAAACGCTTCCGGTAGGGTTCCGGCACGGCAGTTGGTGGCGGTATACGGTGACGAAGTAGAGAAGGAAGAGAGAGATGGAGTCTGAGCGAAGGAGGAGCAAAAGTACAAATGAGACGAGATGACCCCTATTTATAAGGGCCTCACGGGACTCGAGGATTTCCTAGGCAATCGATTACGCTACCCTAGCGTAGCCGCCCTAGGGAATGATGAGGTGTGACACGTGGCACACGCTTTCCCACGCGCATCTTTTCATTTCCTAACACGCGTCCTTCCATTCGCCTCGCTTCAGACTTCTCATATCCCCGCGACGTCGCTCATCCGCGGCCAGTCCATCCCGAGCAGATCGATTTATTTCTCCCTGTTTGACCAAATGCTCCTTGTCTAGAATCCCTTCCCCGACTAGATAAGTCCTCGACATAGCTGGCCCTTAAGTCATTACTCCGACGCCTCAGAGCAACGACTTGGGGGGCTTCTGTTCTGGACTGGGCCGGGGTCCGCTCGTCAATCGAACAGGCCTAACCCACATGTCCTGGGATGGCCCAACAAAGGCCTCTTAGCATGACAAATTTCGAGCACATGCCACCTCAACAGTGTCGGGCACACGCCTCGGCGGTGTTCGGGCACACACGGCATAAAGCATCGGGCCGAAGCGCTAAGCCTCTCCGGGATCGCTCCTCCTCGACACTCAGGTGCTCCCCCCTCGAGGAGCCATCTCCTTATGCATATGAGAATCCTCCCCGTGAGGACACGTCTCTCCCCGACACGAAAGATTCCTCCCCGCGAGGACACGTTCTCATGTAACCACCCACTCCCGATGGAATCGGTCTGCCCTAATTTCGGAGATCTAGGAACGGTTACCCTAGGGCGAAGACCATGTGATGGTCTTCCCTACGCCATGTAAGCCCTGACAGTTACTTGGATTGGGCCTGACAATCCAGCCCAGTGCAAGTAACCGTTGGCCCCGCGCCGAGGGCTCTCTATAAATACCCTCTCACTTGAGAGGGTCAGGTTACGCAATCTCATACACTCTAACCTCTTTCTGTACTTGCTTTTACTTGTGACCTTTACCTTACACGACATTGCTGGCCACTGAACAACTGTCTGATCTAGGTACGATCAACGCCTATTTATCAAGTATGTTGCATTCATGATTGCCTCAGCCCAAAACACCTTATTCAATCCTGCACTAACCAACATGCATATAACCCTTTCCAAAATGGTTCAATTAAACCTTTTAGCCAAACCATTTTACCGGGAGTACATATAATAGTATTGTGCCTTATAATACTAAACGCATCACAATAGCTATCGAAAGCCTCATTGCAAAATTCAAGACCATTGTCGGTCTTCAACCTCTTGACCTTCCTTCCAGTTTAGTTTTCGGCCAGAGTCTTTCAACTTTTGAAATTTTCAAAAGTTTCATCCTTAGATTTCAGAATGAATACCCACAACTTTTGTGAGTAATCATCAACTATGGATAGAAAATATCTTGCACCTGATTGTGAAGGGTTTCTTGCATGCCCTCAAAGATCAGCATGGATATAATCAAGGGATCCATGTGTTCTTTGTTTACCTTTGCTAAACTTCACCCTGCACAATTTACCAAATACACAAAGTTCACAAAACTCCAGTTTTTCGACTTTATCACCATTGTCATGCCCCAAAATTTTCCTTGCCTTTTTCCAATTTTCATTTGGCTCATGATCTTTGACTCATCTATACATTCATGCCATATTCATCTATATCATTCATTCACATTAACATTTTCAAAACAAACATCATGGGTTTAAAGGTAGTTTGTTATTATGACTGGCATGGAATCAAACCTATGCATTTTGCTGGTGCATTTAATTTGGAAGGCTTACCTCTTAGACTAAGTTTCATGAAACTCTACTCTTGGACTATTGGTTTTTTTTATATACTATGAATTGCATTTGGGCATTAATTTTGATTGCGAGAGACTGGATCTTGTTGACCTAATCTTTATGGGCCTATTCATTACACTAGTCCTTTAAGTTGCTTGATCTGGATGCAAGAAAAGACATTGCAGTTCATACATGGTTCATGTCCAATTTTCAAGGGCCAAGGTTATTTTGCAAAGATAGACACAAATTCAAATATTCAAATTCAATTTTGTAGGGAAATTCATTTAAGAGTCAAACCATATATGTTCCATTCAAGATTCATTCCATTTCATTATCAAGCCATCAAATACTACATAAAAAAAATACAAAAATCAAAACCTACAAAAAATACACTTTTGACCTATAGTTGACTTTGGTCAACTGTTAACTTTTTGGTCAAACAGTTGACCAAAGTCAACCACTAATCCTAAACCTAGACCTATTCTTTTCTTCATCTTCATAGCTCCTATATTGATCTTCAAGTCACCAATCTTCATTACGGTGCTTTATGCCAAGTTTGCCCATGATCCAAGTCTCATGCCCCAAAGTAGGTTTGCTCATGATTAAGTATTACCCATGCCATCATCTTCATGCTAAGCCAAGTCAGCCCTACATGTGCACAAGAACAAAGTCAATGTGGATACACCAGTGCAATCACAATAGGTAATGATAAACACAATATGTTACATACAATTTCCAAGCCTAACATCCAACAAAAGGCAATGCATAAATAGTACCAAAACCAATTCACCCAGAAAATCACACAAGTCACCCTAACATACTTCATAACACCATATTCAAAGTACTACCAAATCCAAACATTAACCATATCAATACCATTCATTAATTAATGACCTCATTCATTTGTCCATCTGCCTTAGTTGAACAAAGGTTGACAACCATTAGCTCATTACAATCTAACAACACAACCTGCATAATTCCAAGTCATTCATAAATTTTATTCTCAAGCTACAACACAACCTGCATAATCTACTAATTGTTACTACAAACCATCATTTCACTAAAACAGTCCTAGCATTCTAGCAGTTACGACAGTTAGCATTAAATTTACAAGACTAGTTGAGTCAAACTCAAACAAACTAAGAATGACTATAATCCCTAACAGTAGGTGTCGCGGCGGGAAAAATTATTGAGATTAAGCTATTGATTAACATAACTCAAAAAGCAAGAGTCGCCACCGAACTTTATTGTTTTCAGAGGGAAAAGGGAAAAGATTGAACAAAACCCACAACAACATAAAAAAGAGAAAAAAAAAAAAGAGATTTGGATACGGGGGTTGGTTATGTAAGGGGAAGGTATTAGCACCCCTAACATCTATAGTACTCCATAGGAACCACTTGCAAATTTGTGTTTATAAAAGTTGGGTTGTTTGTTGATTGATTTTAAGTGAATAGACATTTCATCGTATTCGAGTAGAAAAGTCAACTTACTACCCAAAAGTATGAGGGAATGAGCATTTGCATCATCTTGATATGGAGAACTTTTACTTGGACTTTCTCACAGCTACGTCTCAACATTCAATTGGAAAATTTCAATCATTTATTAGATATTATATAAGTAAAAATGTTTGCATCACTACGAGAATAGACTAATATCCAATCTTTTGAAAAAGGGCTCTTAAAGAAAAGTGCACAAAGGCATAAAAATAAATTCGATGAGGTTTATCTATTTTAGAGGTTTTGAAAAGAGTTTGAATATGCTTAAATACTTTAGAATTTATTAAGAAAAAGATTTTCTAGATCACTTGACAAAGTCAAGGTTTAATAAGAAAAAGGTGTGCAAGTGTTTGAAATAAGGAGATGTTTTGAAAATTGAAGAAGTGGGAAGGAGAAGAAAAGACTACCCTAAAGCGTAAAATAAAAGGGTCTCATTGTAAGGTATCCCAAGAGAAAGCCTTTGTGTGTGCAAGTATACTAACCACAAGATGGAGGAAGCATTTGACATTGATCAAAACAAGCATTCCTTTCTCTTTGGGTTGATCCATAAGATGAATAAACAACATTAGCAGATGAATATCAAAGTCATAAAGCCACCAAGAACATCCAAGTCTTGAACTGAATATCAGAGGATCCAGAAGAATCACTAGGTCTCATATGAATCGCAAGGTCTCAGATACCACTCCAAGCAAAGGAAATCACTAAGTCCTAAGGTCCAAAGTCCAAAATACTCCTCAAGCAAGGATGTAAATGACATGAATGTAAATGATATAAAAGTAAATACATAAAAGTAAATGACATTAATGTAAAAATCATAAAAATAAATGTTAGATGTTAGCACAATTAATATGTCAATGTTAGTGTTAATGAGAATTCAACCGAATCGGGACAATTTAGCGTTGTGTTAAGCAATCGTAAGTGGACTCACCTATCTGAGGTCGGTCAATACAGTTTATGTGTCAAACATGTTAGAGAAATGATACAAAATCATTCTCCTAAAACAATGTAACATAATAGTCAAAACAAAATCAAAAGGAAGAAGGATATGGAAGAGAAGAGATGGAAAGAATGAAGTGAAGACTCAAGTAATCACATAAGGATCATCTATCAACCAATCAAAGAATTCAAAACATGAACAAGCATGGGATAACCTATCTCTGATACAAAGTGTTACAAATGATCAGATGATCGTCTATTAACATGTTTGAACCAAAGAAGGTTGAATTAACCAAAGGATCATCAATCAAGGACTTGAGAGGCTGAAAATATGTTCAACCAAGCAATCATCAAGAACCAATATCAGGAGATTCCAAAATTTGAATAAAAAAAATAAAATTGATTTTAAAATGATTTAAAATGGAAAATAAATGAAAATTTCAAAAGATGCATCAAAAGGTAAAATAAATAGTTGAGAAAATTATGAGAAGTTAAGAAAAATGTGAATAAGTGGATCTCAAAAGTTGGATGCAAAAATATTTGAAAATGATTAAAAATAAAATCAAGAATGAAAATAAAATGAAAAATAGAAGAAAATGTCAATTAAATGCAAACTGATTTTTAAAAATTATGCAAAAAAAAATGTGATGCAAAATAATTTTTATGATTTATGAAAAAAAATTGGAGTCGAAAATAATAAAGGACCTACTTAAAATAAATCAGAAAAGAAAAAAGAAAATAAAATGAAGAAAAAAGAAAATAAAAATGTTTGAATTAGGGCGCTAACGACTAGTTTCCATTTTAAAACACGCGCGGAGCACTTCATCTTCAACCTTCAACTTGATTTCTTCAAATCACGAGATTGGTGTTTTTAGCATGAATCAAGCAAGGATTTCAGCATCAACATCCATCTTGTCCATGTCTCTTTGCATCAGAGCCATTGATTGGTTCTTAGCAAAGAGAATTTTCTCAAGAACACGAAGAACCCTAATTCTTCAAAGTAAAATTAAATGACTAATACAAAGAATAAATTCTAGGTAGGTAACACTACAAAATAGGTTGTCATTTGCGACGTGATTCCCACGTCGCAACCCATAAAAACACGTCACTACTAGTTTTTTGCGACGTGAGCTTCTACGTCGCAGGAGGGGGCGTGGCAACCCTGTTGCGACGTGATAAACATGTCACTAATTTGTGACGTGATAATCACGTCGCAAAAAAGTTGATAGAAATCCCTTTAGAAAGAGTCAGAGCAGGTGTGCAGAGGTGGGTCAGAAAATGCAGAAAGTTATTTGCGACGTGATTTCCACGTCACAAATTAGTGACATGAAAATCACGTGGCAAAATGTTTTTTTTTATTTGTACGTTTTGTTTTGCGACGTGATTTTCACGTCACTAATTTGTGACATGTAAATCACGTCGCAAATGATGTATTTTTTTTTATTATTTTCTGTTGTATTTAAATAATTTCTGATTATTATTAAATATAATTTCTATTTTATTTAAATATAACTTTCTGTTTTAAAAAAATTATATTATTTAAATATAATTTTCTGTTTTATATAATTTTTGTTTTATTTAATTAAATATTATAATTTATATTACTAAATTCAATATTATAAATCAAATTTATAAAAATAAAACTAAATATTTTTAAATATATAAATTAACAAACTTAATATAATAAAATTAATAAACTAAAATTTAAATTTAATATTTCTAAATATAAAATATAATTATAAATTTATTAGTACACAAATTAAAAAGTAAAAAGAAAATAAAAATAAAACTAAATAATTGGATCATTCGGGTCGGAATAGTCGGTAAAGTCAACATCATTTTGGTTGTTATTATTCCTCGATTGACCACCATCATTGTGATTTCCACCATATGCTTGCATAAATTGCCGCATTTGCTCCTCCATATCAGCCTGCCTCTTCGCCATTGCCTCCATTGCTTCCGTTTGGGCCTTCGTTGTCGCCTCCATTTGGGCCTTCAATGCCGCCTCACGTTCCTCTGACTCGCGTCTAGCCAATTGTCTTACCGTTTCTAACTGCTGCGGTGTCAAATTTGTTTGACGTGACCCTCCTTCACCGTCCATAGCTCTTTGATACAGAGTTCTATCCCCACTCTTCAAGGTGCCCGCCAAATTTCCACCACCAAAAAAGCACCCGTTATCCCCCTTTCCCCCAGTAGCTTGACTCCAAATATAGAAATCCACATCTGGATGAACCAGTTGTCTTGGAGGAGGAGTATACTGGGGATTATGGGTCAGAAATTCTGCCATCAAGACCTGATAATCGTTCTATACATACAATTAAAAAATCAAGTTAATATAAGTTAAATTAAATTAAATTAAATAAAAATAAATAATAAAAAAATATAGCCACGTGATTTTAACGCCACAACTTATCAGTTGCCACGTGATTTTAACGCCACAACTTATCAGTTGCCACGTGATTCTAACACCACAACATCTCACTTGCCACATGAAAATCACGTCACTAAGTTGCTAATAAATTAAAAAAATATAAACAACATAAATTTGCTTACCAAAGCATTTTGTGTACGCTCGTCAACAAAATCCCCCAATTTCTTTGTCCGAGTTTGGGTAACCAGCTCAATCATCAGTGGTTGTCTCCCCAAACGCTTAGCCTAAATAATATAAACTTAACTTAAATTAATAATATATGTTATAAATCAAAATATGACTTTAAAAAGTGGTAATAATTACCATGCGTCGAGAATGCTCAGCAGTACTAATACTTCCAACAGCATTAAGGCAACCCCCTTTTTCTGATGCCCTCATCTTCTTTGCATTTTCAGATTTAGCCTTAAATTCATCTGATTCCCAATACTTAAGAAGGTCATCAAAAATTTCTTTGCCTATCCATTTGGGACGGATGCCCAACAGTAGAAAACGCTCTCTAACACGTCGTAGCATGTCAGAAAGTCGTCTTGAACTCCTGCCAAAATTTTTTTTTTTTTACTTTTTCATGGTTCAGTGGATCCCAAACACATTTCGCCTGCAATGTTGTATGACATTAAAATAAATAGTTAGATAAATTATAACAATAATAAACAATTCATTTAAATAACATTAACTTAACAAATAAATTAATGATACCTGAAATTGCTTAAACCATTCGTCTTTGTCCTTAACTTCTCCAAAAGTCTTATACAATTTCTTATAATTCTGTTGAATTATATAACTTATAACATTGGCAGCAATCCGACTCGGCCCGAAACTAAACAACAATAATTGAATTAGCATTAATTATATAAATTTATATTTAAAATGGAAATGTGTACTTATAAATAAAAATCAATAAATAAGAAACTTACGAGTTTCCTTCAGGCCAAATCCAAAATCTCCCATCAATGGTATGAATCTCACTCGAATCATCATCCCCTCGAAGATCTCTCCCATCTATCTCATCATCGTCCACACCAATATCGCCATCACCCAACTCTGCGTGATCATCGGATGCAGGTACATGTGTGGGATGTGGGGTGTGACCAGTCTGTGTGGGCCGTGAAGAGGTGGATCCTCCAGTCTGCTGGACGGATGGGGGCATCTGTGTAGGAAGTAGGGTGCTGGATCCTCCAGTCTGCTGGACGAATGAAGGCATCTGCGTGGGTAGTGGAAAACTGTATCTTCCACTCTGCTGGAAGGATGAGGGCACCTGACTCTGCTGGAATGGAAAACCAGGTGGCCTAACAAAAGATGGGGCCCCATATGGGCTAATAAAAAATGGACTCCCAGATGGGAACTGAAGAGGATACTGAGAGGAGAGTAATGGCGTAAAAGGCTGAGTATTATCCATGGACATAGGATGAACCTGACTCTGCGGGGGAGGACATATGGCAGAGTGAGGTGACTGGCATACTACTACCCTTGTATGCTTGGACTTCTTACCACTATCCTTGGGTGGTATTTTACCTATTTATAGAGAATACACAGTTAATATATATTCATTATTAACTCATTCAATAGATGGTTCATTAAGTAAAATTACAAGAAACATTTCTCATTAATACATATTCACTATTCTAATACATATTCATTAACTCATTCAATAGATGGTTCATTAAGTAAAATTACAAAACACATTTCTCATTTAATACATATTCACTATTCTAAATCGTCATGCTCGTCATCCATATCATCCTCGTCATCTGATGTGATATTTTCCTCGGATCCAGAATCTTCATGATCTTCATCCTCATCAACTTGATGCCCCTCAACCATTGTATCAGACAAACTTGTAGTGTGTTCATCTAGAATCACATCATTAATTTCTTCAATTTCATCAACTTGGTAAGCAAGATCTTCCACTAGATCGTCAGTTTCAATATGACCCAATGGTTTTGTTTTTATTACAACACAACACCCTCGTTTACGTGGTACAAATGAAGGATAAGGAACATAATAAACTTGCCTAACAATATTTGACATTATGAAAGGGTTATACTCTTTGTACCTCCGGTCCATTTGAATCTCAACAGTACCATATGTCTTATCTATTTTTGTGCCTCTAGTTGGATCATTACCATTCACAATAAAACAAGACAACTTTATTTTCCGAGTCCAAGTAGTTGTATACTAACTCGTAGATATGTTTAACAAAACCATAGAAGTCATCTTCACCACCATCTGTAACTCCTTTCACAAATACGCCACTGTTTATGGTCTTTTTCCCTTCAGTCCATTCCTGAGTGTGAAATTTATATCCGTTCACGAAGTATGTGTGCCATTTATTTGCGCTTTGACGAGGGCCATTGGACAAGTTTCTCAAATGGAGTATTTCTGTAGTCAGTGCAACAACCCTATACAACTTCTCCTTGAACCATGTTGGAAATTGGGCATGAATGACACCAGATGTTGCTTGTACACCGGTACTATGAAAATAGGCGTTGTTAAATTCCCTAAAAAAAACACACAATAAGTTTCAAGGTAATAAGTTTTATATTCACACTGTAAAGAAAATTAAAAAGTTGGGTTATACTTACTCAAGATATGGTTTAACTTCAACACAGTTGATCAAGACATGAACATGTGCGGATTGCATTTCTTGTTGGGTCAACCAATGCTCACCCTTCTTTCCAGAGGGACGACCTAGAAGCCCAAAGACTAATAAGGTGTACTGACTTCTTTCGATAACATTTACAGGATTCCTTATGATTCTTGGAGTTAACATCAAGTGCTTGAAATAGTGACTGCAAAAATGTGAAGTTTCTCGATGCAAGTAATATGCACATATTGATCCTTCAACTCTAGCTTTATTTTTCACTTATCGCTTTGAATCACCCATGAACCTTTCAAACGGATACATCCACCTATATTGAACAGGTCCTCCTAGATAAGCTTCATATGCAAGATGCACAGGTAGATGTTCCATGGAGTCAAAAAAACCAGGAGGAAATACTTGTTCCAACTTACAGAGAATGACTGGAATATTTTGGTCCAACTTAATGATGGCATCCACTCTTAAAGCTGACGCACAAATATCTCTAAAAAATTGACTAATTTCAGTTAGTGGATTAAGCACATGTTTGGGTAGAGAACCGAACGCAATTGGTAGCAATTGTTCCATAAAAACATGGCAATCATGACTTTTCATACCATGCAACTTCCCAGTGTTAGCGTCGGCACACCTTGCTAAATTTGAAGAATACCCGTCGGGCATTCTCAAACCTTTTAACCATCCGCAAACCGCTTTAGCTTCTTGGGGGGTCAGACTGAAACAAGCCTTGGGTTTAAATAATTTTCCATTTGGTTGAGGCTTTAATTCCAACTCTTTCCGATTACACCAAATTTCCATGTCTTGTCTAGCCTTCACATTATCTTTTGTTCTATCTTTAACATCCATCACTGTGTTAAATACATTATCAAAAAAATTCTTCTCAATATGCATAACATCAAGATTATGGCGCAAAAAATTATCTTTTCAATACGGGAGATCCCAAAATATACTTCTTTTTGTCCAATTGTGCGTGACCCCATATCCTTCAATTCTACAGGCTTTGCCAGTATCTGTAAACTTTGGAAGTTCACAAACTTGGTTCCATATAGCAACTGGTGACAATCGAGGCGGAGGCAGATCTGTTACCCGTTCGTCTTTTTTGAAATTTGTCTTGTTTTTTCTAAAGGGATGATTTGATGGTAAGAATCTGCGGTGACAGTCAAACCACGAGCTTTTCCCCCCTTTATCCAATGTAAACGCCTTGGTGCATTCCATGCAATGCGGACAACCCATTCTGCCATGCGTACCCCAACCAGACAACATGCCATATGCTGGAAAGTCGTTAATGGTCCACATCAAGGCAACTCGCATTAAAAAGTTTTGTTTACGGGATATATCATAAGTCCATTCTCCATTAATCCACAACCTCTTCAAATCATCAATTAAAGGTTGTAAGTACACATCAATTCCGGCTTTTGGACTCGACGGTCCTGGAATGACACGCGTCAAAAACATGTATGGTTTTGTCATGCACATCTCAGGAGGGAGATTGTAAGGGGTTACAATGACTGGCCAACAAGAATACGCACTTCCAGACGCTTGGACATATGGAGCAAAACCATCAGAGCATAATCCAAGCCTGACATTCCTAGGTTTCGCGGCAAAATCGGGATGTACCTCATCAAAGTGCTTTCATGCATGGCCGTCAGATGGGTGTCGCATAGTGCCTGGGCTTGTTTTGTTTGTATGATGCCATGTCATTTGACTTGCACTGTGCATTGAAGAAAACATTCTTTTTAACCTTGGTATTATCGGAAGATAAAACATGGACTTTACTGCTACACGTTTTTGCTTACTGTTAATGGCTCTACTGCGAACTTTATATCTTGGACTCTGACAAAACTTACATTCCTCCAACGATCCATCTTGAGTACCAAACTCATTGTCATAAAACAACATGCAACCATTAATGCAACAATCAATCTTTCTTACTCTTAAACCCAACTTTGACACCAACTTCTTTGCATCATAGAAACTCGCAGGCAAGTTGTCTTTCGTTGCAGTTGAGTCCAACATCATTTTTGCGAAGTGCTCCAAACACTGATCAGGAACATTCCAATTTGAGTTGGCGGCCAATAATCTCACACACATTGATAGCTTTGAGTCTGACGACCCCTCAAACAACGGAGTATTCATCTCATTCAACAACTGATAAAATCTCTGCGCTTCCTCATTTGGCAACTCTTCCCCGTCAAAATCTTCTGGTTGATCATGGGTCATGTTAACACCAAAAGCATCCTCAACCATGTCACCGATCAGATTAAAGTTTTCCTCAAATTCCATAGGCGGTCGACTACTTGAAGCATGTGTGTTGCTAGTCTCTGGTACGTTACTCGGCAGTGTTTCACCATTATACGTCCAAACCCAATAATTTTCAATGAAACCTCTTCTATGCAAATGACGTGTTATTTCCTCTGGGTCACTAATTATATATCTACATCCACATTTAAGACAAGGACACCTAACTCCTCCTTCGCTTCGACAACATTCCTGAGCACACGTCCACGTGATAAAACCATTAACTCCTTCTATAAAATTGGGTTTAAGTGCGCGCCTTCCTGGATATAGTCTATCGTACATCCAACTACGATAATACCGATAATATTCCATTTACTGCAAATTTATATAATCAATACCTTTTTAATTAGAAATATTAAATTAATCAACTTAATAATAGTCCTAAATATATTGTTCTTGTTCTTACTACTAAAAATATACTATATATATACTATTTAACATTTTAATATACTATATTAATGTTTTATATAATATACTATAATGTTTTATAACATACTATAATGTTTTTATATATAATATTTTTTAACATATTATATAATACTTTTTATTATTAAACCGTTTTTATTAACATTCTATTTAATACTTTTTAACAATACTACATAAAACTGTTTTTATAAAACACTATAATAATAATAATTATAAAACAGTTTTTTATATATATGTTTTTACATAAAATAGTTTTTTTACTATACTTCGTAAAACACTATAATATATAATAATTATAAAACAATTTGTATATAATGCTTTTTGTTTATAAAAAAGTTTTTTATGTATATGTTTTTACTCAAACAATTTTTTATAAATGTATATAAAAAATATATTAATAATAAAATTTTTTTTTATAAAACATTTTTATATATGTATATATGTTTTTAATCACTACATAAAATACAATAATTTTTATAACATATTAAATATATTAAATATATTTTCTTTTTTTATAATTAACTTTTTTTAAATATATAACTTTTCATAATATTCTTTTAACCTAAAATATAAACATATTAAATATATTTTCATTTTTTATATATATAAATATATAAAATAATTCTGTTTTTATTAAATGTTATTATATATTATAAATTATTCTGTTTTTATAACATTTATAACTTAATAAAAATTTCAGAAAAAAAAATTATATATAATACTTTTTTATTATAAAACCGTTTTTATTAACATTCTATTTAATACCTTTTAACAATACTACATAAAACAGTTTTTATAAAACACTATAATACTAATAAATATAAAACAGTTTTTTATATATATGTTTTTACATAAAATAGTTTTTTTACTATACGTCATAAAACAATATAATATATAATAATTATAAAACAGTTTTTATATAATGTTTTTTGTTTATAATAAAGTTTTTTATGTATATCTTTTTACTCATAAAACAGTTTTTATATATAATATATTAAAAGATTTATAACTTATATTATATATTTTTGTTTATAAAACAGTTTTTATGTATAATGTTTTTATATATTAAAACAGTTTTTATGTATATGTTTTTGTTTATAAAACAGTTTTTTATGTATTATGTTTTTCATAAAACAGTTTTTATATATTATATATTATTCTGTTTTTATAACATTTATAACGTAATAAAAATTTCAGAAAAAAAAATTATATATAGTATGTTAAAATAGAATTTATATATAATTTTTTGGAAAACAAAATTTATATATAATTTATATATAATATGTTAAAACAGAATTTATATATGTTAAAACAGAATTTATATATAATATGTTTATATTTTCGTTTTTTATATATATAAATATATAAAATAATTCTGAAAATATTTTCTAACAGAATAAATATTTTCGTTTTATATATAAAATATTTTTTAACAGAATAAATTTTGAAAATAACATATATACTAACCTAAATAAATTGTTTATAAATTATAACAAATAAATTCTGAAAATAACCAAAATAAATTATAACAAAATTTGTTTCTAACATATATACTATTAACCCAAAATAAACAAATTTCTGAAAATACTTCAAATATAAAAAATAAATTGCAAAAAATACCTCTTCTTCAATCTCCTTCAATCTTCTAGTCCAACCTTTTTTTCACTCTTCAATCTTCAATCTTCTTAAATCTTGAATCTTGAATCTTCTTCTATTCAATATCATAAAAAAAAAATTAATAATAACCAAAAAATATGATAAGAGAGGAAGAATAAAATCAAATAACATACCTTTTAAATTGTGGAAGTGCTTGAAGAAGAACAGATGAAGAATGTTGCAGCGAAGAAATAGGGAGAAATATGGTCTGCGAAGAAGAAGAGGCAAAATAAAAATAATGGTCTTACTTAAGAAAATGGGTCGGAGGGAGAGGAAACGAAAGCAATTAATTATATAAGCCAATTAGCGACGTGAAAATCACGTCGCAACTTTGCCACGTGATAATCACGTCGCAACCAGCCAACGGTCATAAATTATATACCCACTACCTGCATTCAGTCAGAATGAAAATTTTAATTTTCCCTCTAAAAAAGTTGCGACGTGATATTCACGTCGCAAAAAAAAAAATTAAAATTTTCAACATTCCCAACATCTGCACGCTACAGGCTTTTGATTTTAAAAAATTAATTTATTTGTTGCGGCGTGGTTTTCACGTCGCAAATAATATTTTTAAATTTTAAATTCTGACATTCCATGTGCTAACGTTACATTTTTTTATTTTATTATAAAATAATGTAGCGACGTGATTATCACGCCGCAACCGACTTTATTTTTGCCACGTGATAATCACGTCACAACTTCACGTGGCTATAGACTGATTTTCTTGTAGTGTAAGGGCTTTTAATCAGTGAATCAAGATGAACACACTAGTAACTTGTTTGCTCAGAAATTTTATTCGTAGCTGCCTTTTCAGTTGAAGCTTCGAAGATAAAAAATGGTGGATTCGAGTTGAAGGTTGCAGGAAGTTTCAAGCCACGACACTGCTTCAGTTAGCTTAAGAGGAGGCCAGTGAGTGATTATGGGCAAATATTTGAAACAAAACAAGTTTGGTTTGATGAAACGGTTAACTGGTTTTTGGTGGTTTCGAGCTCAAGTGTAGCAGAGGTTTTTTGGATTTTAAAAGCTTGGAAATGAAGGCAAATCAACCCTCTATTTATAGGAAATGGAATGAGGTCGTGGTACGTGTGAATTGGAGGCAAACTCGTGTGAATTAAGGTCAAAATTTTTACTTTTGCAATCCGTTTTCACTTTTTTATGTAGACGTTTAATGATGATACACCATTCCTATGCAAAGACTTTGTAGACATTCGTAAACATTGGGCATATATCTTCAATGCGCTTAAGGGTCCTCAAACATGAGCTTAATTTTTAATGTATATATGTTTGATGTACATTTAATTTTGAGTGTTGTACATAACATTTTTTTGATTTGATGAAATAAATAAGTATTTGAGTTTGAATTCAATTGTTGTTTCTGTTCTGATACAAGTTAAAAAATACAGGTTATAAAATGGAAAATTTTCAAAATGCATAAATATATTTTTTTAAAAAGCATATAATTTAATGATAGTTGTTATATATGACCATGGTTGTATAGTGAACGTTGTCCAGAATAATATATATACCAAAAATGCGTTGTTGATAATCGAACCTGAGACCTTTAGTATATTACAACGATTAGGTAAAGCAACTGTGGTAATATGTCACGCGTTTTCAGGTTTTCTACAATGGTCATAGGACCGTGATTGTAAGTAACACATATACAACCACACGCTACGTAGCAACGGTCGGTCCTGCGTGATAATATATCTTTTCCAACCGTTGTTGTATATGTTTTTCGTAGTAGTGACTTCAACTAAGTTCCTTCTTATTACCTCATATAACTCTCAACATTTTTTCTTCTTCCAAAATAGACAACAAAATTCTTATAATGGTGGGTTGCAAAGATTGCTCACCCAAGAATATATATTTCAAATGTTTGAGAAGCTCTTTCAATTCAGGATCATTTGAGACTTTTGTTGAACTATATGCTCACTGCCACCTAATTCTTCAATATTTTTCATTGCTCTCTCAACTTGGGAAGACTGCACTTGAAGTAAACATTTGACTATCTCTATGTTAGATTCATCTCCAGCTACTTTTATTGAGTTTAGAATGACCGATCCATCGATGGTGATGGTGACTCCTTCGTTGTTACTTCTTGAGCAATCTCTCATGTCGCAGTGAGAATCGGATACCAAAGCTATCGGATCAGCTTGGCTCGTAAAATAATGATATCACCACCAAACTTTTATTTTATCCAAGGGAATGGAGAAAAGATCGAACAAAAACTCTAAGTAAAATGCAAAGCAAAAAGCGATGCCTAAAGCTAAGCAAAGAGAGATCAAAGGTACGTGGGTTGGTTATACTAAGGGAAGGTACTAGCACCTTAAGCATCTGCAGTACTCTACAGGAATCTCTTAAATTATTTGTGTTTTATCTAAAATTGTTTGCTAAAGGTAAGGATGGGTAAAGTGAAAAGAAAAGGTGGAAAAGAAAAAGGTAGCTCGCATAATCCTATGCCTACGTATCCTGTAGAGGAAGTCAGAGCAATCGTAGTTCGGCTGACTACGAGAAAAAGAAAAAGGGTGTAAAAAAAGAAAAGTGTGCTCTCCAAGGATCGGGGCCTTGTGCCTACGTATTCTCAAGAGGAACTTGAGAAATCAGAGCGTCCGTAGTTCGTGAAACTATGAGTTGTTAAGTTCTAAGAACCAAGAACAAGTATATAAAAAATACGAGGGCCATGTACAATGACCATAAGTCAACATACAATCCCTCCCCTTAAATTAAGTCAACAAGGATCAAAGAAATCGACAGATACATGGAATAACATCATGTAAATAGTGGGCAACAAATGAAGACACATACACAGAAAAGCATCATGTATGGTCGGACAGATAAGATATTATAGAGTATACATGGAAAAACATCATGGTATGAACAGACAAAAAAGTCAACAGAAATACACGTAAAAGCATCATGAGAAAATATTAACAGTCACGACAAAACATCGTGAGACACAGAGGGAAAATACAATCACGGAAAAACATCGTGAAAAAATATTAACAGTCACGACAAAGCATCGTGTAAATAACGAATATGATCAACTAAATAAACTCAAAGCAAGGAAGTAATCAAGTCATGAAAATAAAATCGGGCAACAAGAAGAATTATTAATTAATTTAAATATTAATATTTAATATGATTAATTAATAATTTAATTAATCAATATTAAATAGAAATATTTAAATTTATTAATAATTAAGACACATATTTTTTTTTGACATTTTTCAATAAATAAAAAATAATAATTAGAACAATTTTTACATTTTTCAAATACTCAACAAATAAATAATTAAACTAGGAAAGATGAAAATACTATAAATTAAAAATTAAAAGTTTTTTTTTTTGAATTTTTTTAATATTATAAATTAGAAACAAATAATTAAACATAAATCTAATCTCTTATTATTATTTTCTAGGAAAACCAATGGCCTCATATATTCAAGAACATAAAATTGTGATTGAAATAAAAAAAATAAAAAAACAAAAGACAAGAACATCACACAAAACGGAAAGAGAGTGTATCGTTACCACCATGCTCTCACATCCATAATTCATTAAAAAATGATATTTTGACACCCACTTTACACCCTACACCGTATGTACGGACAGTGAACAGTGTCGTCCGTACAATACGGACGATGAATAATTCTTATTCCGTACAATAAACAGTGTCGTCCGTACATGAACAGTGACGTATTTCCGTACATGGACAGTACCTGTCCGTACGGCACGGTGCGGTGAATAATACCGTCTGTACCGTACGGACATACGGTGTAGTGTAAAGGGTGGTGTCAAGGTAGCAATGCTGTAATTCATATCACGACAAAGAAACCTTAGAAGTCACTAAAACAATTGAAAACAAAAAGATAGAACTTGTCACATGCTGCAATATAGTAATAAAAACATGAATAATATCATTATTTAAACGAGAAATGTTATTTTGACATCATTCCTCTACACTTACATCGTATTTCACTGTTCATCAATACGGTGAACAGTAAAATATTATAATAATATTTTTTTTTTAATTTTAAAAAAAAAAATTTACAACTAAAAATTATTTTTTATATCTGGACGTTTATTAACCAAGTTCATCACTCTATTAACCAACTTTTTACATTGTTTTAACCAAATTTATTTTACTACTAAAAATTATTTTTATACCTGAACGTTTATTAACCAAGTTCATAACTTCATTAACCATCTTTTTATATTGTATTAACCAACTTTATTATACGAGTAAAAATTATTTTTAATATCTGGACCTTTATTAACCAACTTCATCACTATATTAACCAAATTTTTACATTTCATTAACCAAGTTTGATTTACTATTAAAAGAGACTGAGATACTGTTCACGTCACTATTCATATACGATTTACTGTTCACGGTCACTGTACATGTACAAATTTACTATTCACGTACACTGTTCATGTACTGATGAACAGTGCATACGGTGTAGGTGTAGGGGAGTAGTATCAAGATAGCATACCTGTATTTACACTACATCATATTAGCTTTAACTAAACTCACAAGACACACCAGCCATGCACCTCACGATGCACATGACTTGCATTATTTTCAAAAAGAACATCAATTAACATAAATACAATGCATGCTAAACAACATACACATACATTGTAACGCAACACTAAACACAAGCCATACAAACTCAAATCATAATGTAATAGAAAAGCAACACTACCAAATCCAAAACAACACATACAAGAAGAAGGAAAACAAAACTAACCGAATAAAACCAGGTATCCGTTATCGGAAGCTCGTCGGAGTCGGGTTTGCGGCGTGACGATGGTGTTGCGTTTGGAGTTTATTGAAGTGCGCTGTGAGAGTTGGCGGTTGTGATGTTGTTGTTGTTGAAGTTGTCGGCACGGCGAAGATGGTAAAATGAGAGGAAGGTTATGAGCGAAAACGAAGGTGATGGTGCGATGAAGTTTTGAAGGATGGTGAAGAGCAGCCGAAAATGGCTATGGTATTTTCAAATGGTGAAGGAAAGATGTGGGGTTTTTTTAAAAACGGGTGCAGCGTGTGTTGCTGTATATGATGAAGATGAATGAAGATGTTTGGTTGTAGAAGGATATATGGTAGTGTGGAAGCAGAACAGTATTTGGTTCAATGGAAGAAGATAACTCTACTTGCTGTAACTCTCTCCTTCTCCTTTTCTCATACTTGCAGAGAGTTTTGTAGTATGTGTTTTTATAGTGAAGCTTTTTACGTGAGAGGGGGGCGTATGGTGTAGAGGTTACTGTGAGGGACGAAGAGGGATGAGTTGTCAAAAGTAAAAAAAAAAAAGATGCCGTTTTTAAAGATGGTGATGATATGAGGGTCAGTCGAGAGAGAGACAAATGTGAAGCACAAAAGGTGGAAAAGCAATGATGTGAGTAATTCTATTGTTATTTTTATTATTTTTATTATAAAAATTTACAAAGAAAAGAGAGTCGGGCAATGTATGTGGATTTTTTTACGCATATGACATCTTTTGAAATGAAAAATACCAAAATACCACACTTTAAAAAAAAATACCAAAATACCATACTTTTAGTTTGGGTTCGTCCTTCCAATGGACGACCCATTAAAGAGAAAATTGTCCATGAAGGAGTCCGGTCATCCATTGGCCGAACCAATGAAGGATCAATTTTTTATTTAGCCACTTTTTGGGCAAGTGTGGGACCCACTTAAATTTTAAAACTAAAAAAAAAAAAAAAAAAAAGGAAATGTTCAATGGGTCGGCCAATGGATGGCCGAACCCCTTCATGCGTAATTTTTTCTTTAATGGGTCCTCCATTAGAAGGACGAATCCAAACTAAAAGTGTGGTATTTTGGTATTTTTTTTTCAAAATGTGATATTTTGGTATATTTTATTTCAAAAAGTGGCATATGTGTAAAAAAATCAATGTATGTGAAAATAATAAAAATTTAAAAAGATAAGAGAGTCGGGCAATGTATGTGAAGAGAAGGTTTGTTTTTGTGTATGTATGTACAGTCATATGCTATATTTCAATAAAGTGAGAAAAAAACAAAATAACTTCTTAAACTTGTTAACTACGTTTTGTTAAATAAGGAAAAAAAACAAAATTAAATATAAAAATAAGAAAACATAATAAATAAAGTTAAACTAAAATAAATTATAATAAAATAAATAATTTAAAATAAAAATTAACTAATTAAAATAATTATTAATTAAAAATAGAAATAGAAACGGTAAAAAACGAATAATTGAGCCGGTATCGAAGTGCTCGAAAAAATAAAATGAATACACCAAAATTATCAGCAAAAAATATACTTTTTGAAAAAATACAGCATTTTGTCAAATTTTGAAATAAATTTTACTCGGTTAAATGACTTAAACTGTCCAAAAATGCGACCGAAAAGCAGTCGAAAAGTTCAAACGAGCATGCCAGATTAAACTATGCGAAACGTAGATTAATATGACTGACGTTTGCAGGCTCAATTTTAAAATTTTCCGTCCACTGATTTTACGCACAATTGGCTTTTATTTTGACCGATTCGGCTGTAATCGACAAGTTTATTTCAGCTGATAAATTGGGTATTGTGCAAAATGAAATGCGTGATAAACTGTGCAGATGATGCAAAAAATCGTGGGATCTTAGAGTAAAAAATTAGGGTATGCCATCTCCCATTATCAATTCAATAGAATTGATGATTCTCTTTTTGATGTTTCATGGCTTCAAAAACATTAAAAACAACTGTTTAGTTGTTCAATCTTAAGATTAATTCTCCCCTTTCAATATCAATCAAAGTTCTACTTGTGTCTAAGAGCGGTCTTCCTAAAAGAAGTGGCATTTTAGAGTCTTTCGGAACATCAAGGATCACAAAACTAGTTAGAAATATCAAATCATCCACTCTCATAAGTACATCTTTGATAACTCCATAAGAATACGTGATAGATCGATCAACTAACATAAGTGTCATGTGAGTTGGCTTAGGTTCCCCATAATTCAGCTTCCTCATCATAGATAAAGACATCAGATTGATGCTTGCTCCTAAATCACACATTGTATGACCAAATTTTAGTGAACCAATAGAACATAGATAGTAAATTTACCCGGATCAGTGTGTTTAGGTGGAAGCTTGTGTTGGATTATAGCACTACATTCTTCCGCCAAATAAATATTCTAATCATAATTCAATTTATGTTTTCCAAATAATAGCTTTTTCATAAATTTTATGTAAACTGGCTTCTGCTCAAGAACTTCACAGAATAGAATGTTCACCTATGTTTTTGTAAGGATCTCGATAGACTTTTTGAATCGTCTCACTTCTATTTCCTTCTTTGGTATCTTTTTCAAGATCAGGTAAGGCGGTTTGACATATTAAGATAGTTCTGAGTTAGGCTCATTCAGGACCTGTTCCTTTGTTATTCTAAAAGTTGAGTCTCCATCTATGAGTTTATCAAGGGTATCTCCCCTAACCGAATCGTTGCTCGCTTCCTCATTTTCTTCTCCCTATGATTTTTTCTCAGCCTCTTTGTCAACTCTTACCTCTTCTTAAATTTTGTTTTCACCCTCACTTACTTATTTTCTATCACCATATGCACTATGACTTAAAGGTATCACGCTGTTTCTCAATTCAATAGATTTGCAACTCTCATTTTCATAGTGTCTACTATATTCCCACCAAATCCTCCACTTGAATTGGGTTGAGCTGCTACTTGTCTAGATACCAAACCAATTTTCATCTCTAAAATTTTAATGGAAGCTTCAATGTTCTTACTCATCGTTTCCTGGTTCTCGTTTACTTTCTCAAGATTAGATTGAGTTGCTTTCATAAATTGCATAATAGATTCTTCAAGTTGAGATGGTTTCCTTTGTTGTTGTGCTTGAGGGACTTGGGGAACACTTAGATTTGCATTCATATTTTGGTTATTACTCCACTTGAAATTTGGATGATTTTTCCAACTAGGATTGTAAGTGTTGGGATAAAGAATATTCTTTTGAAATTTTGCATATTTAGCTTCAGTACTCACTCCCTCTGATACACAGTTTCCAAATGCATGTCTTCCCCACATAAATCATATTGTAGCATCTAAACCTGAATCAAATTTGTCGGAATAATAATGACTGCAACTAACTATTTTGAAACATCCTTAAGTAGAGCTAACATTGCAGTATTCTAATCTAATTCAAGAAAACCCTTTGGTTTGGCCCCTCATTCACTTGTTGGGCAATATTCATTATTGCACATTCTTTCGATGGTACCTCTAGCTAAGGAATCAAAATTCATTCTAGCTTGAGCTTTGAGACCTCTCGTGAAATGATGAATATGTTCCATATTGCTCATGTTGTGATTTGGACATCTGTAGAATAGCAATTTGAATCTATCCCCTGTATCAGATAATGAATTAGCAACACCCTGTTTAAAGTTAGAAATTTATGATTTTCTCTTCATAAACTGAGTGTTTGTAAAAAAATATGTCAAGAAATTTTCCTTCCGTTTCTTTCTAAGTGTGAATAGTGTCGTTCAGTAAATATTGCAACCAATCTTTTGCTCGACTTTTTAGAGAGAAACCAAATAGCTACAGTTTGACCTAATCTTCAGTAACATTATTTGGCTTACACATAGAACAAGTCTCATAAAATCGAGCCGAATATTCCCAAGGATTTCTGATAGCTTGTTTATCAAATGAGTTATCTCTCAAACTCTAAAGCACATAATTTTTTTATATCAAAAGCAAAAGTGTTAGCAAGTTGAAATCTTAGGAAATCTATCTAGCATCATCCATTCTGCAATAATCTCCCATCATTTGTCTAAAGGATTAACCATTTCTTCTTTTTCTTCTTCAAGTTCGTCTTTATCTTGTTGTGTTTCTCTTCTCGCTTTCCGAATTGCTCATGCAATTCTTTTGATTTCTGAATCTAATGGTATCAGTGTCGAACTCGAACCTCGCATAAATAAACATCTAATATCTCGGTAGCAATGCATCAACAAAAACTGAATAAGAGTAGAAATAAAAATAACCATAAAATTAACTTAAGAAAATAAAATAAAAATTGAAACAAATTTTAAAATGTAGCACAAAAATTTCCTTGTCGAAATTATTTAATAATCTTCAGCAATGGCTCCAAAAAATTGTTGTCTAATTAGCAATTGTAATGATTGAGGCGGCCAGAAAGATACACAACGCGCTCCAACGAGATCAAGAGGAAAATACCACTATGGAGATCAACATGACTTCCCTCATTCCAAAGCTTGAACATTCATACTTCGAAACATGGCTAAGAAAAGGAAGCCCCATCACAAGAAATAAGTAGCGGAATACCCGCTTGTAAAAAGAAATAAAAAATAAGGTACAACTGAGCAGTTGACGCCCGAAGCGACAATGCATGGGTGCTATCAGACAAGCTTCAAGCGCCCAACTACAACAATCAATCCCCCACCACACCTCGTGCACCTCAAGAATTCAGGGATGTTGTCGAACAAACTTCGAGCGCCCGACTACAACAATCAATTCCCCACAGTGCCTCACGGGCCTTCTAGAGGAGTTGTCGGAGACGCTTTGCATGTCCGACTACATCAAACAATTCCCCCAGGGTACTATCAGATACGCTTTGCTTGTTTGAATATAACATTCAAATACCCCATGTAAAAGTAATACACGATTTCACACGTACCTGGCATACCCCATCAAGATCTAGCCAATCCAAGGGCGAGCGTGGTGAAGCCTAAAGACGTCTACCTTAATCCGAGCTATTGCCTCAGGGGTAGGGATTGAGATCCTCTTCCTTTGGCCGAGTAAGATCCTCTATAATGCGGAGCGTAGTCCAAAGCGTGTTCGCATCTAGTCGACTTCATGCCATTCATCTGTAAGTATAATTTAAAACACCTTTACGATTAACCGAACTTATGCCTTATCCATATAAATGTGATTAAGACATATTCATATCTAGCTAGTTTAGAATGAAATACTTATAGGTACAACAAAGAGCATAACCTCTCGCAGCTGAGCCCATATTTCAGAAGTTTCAACCCGAGATACGGACACGCCAAACAATATTGATGCTCCCTTCGTACAAGCATATTTCGAGCACAACCTTGTACTACTCGAAATCCCATCGACACAACGCGTGTGTTTTAATGCAATAAAATTTTGATAGAAATAACCATACACGGATCCGCAAAAGACTTCAATACTGAGGCATATGAGTAGACCACAACATCACGAAGTAGAGCTACATTTTAAACCGAACAAAGACACTTTAAAAAAGGGCAACGGAGAACTCCACTAATAATGAAGTCACAATACATACAAAAAAGGGCACAAGAGCCGTATTCGAGGATAAAAACAATCCGACCTTATTAAACAACTTGAGTCGGGCAGATTTTCTCTATTGAAACAGTCAACGATGATGAAAATGCTCCACTTGTTGCAACGCATTTTCAAAAGACAAATTCTTTCAATTGTCGAGCCAGTAAAGCAATTTTTTCCATACAATAGTTCCATATATCCCTTATCAGATTCAAGAGCCTGAGTCTTTTTCTTCTAACATCCTCGACAAATCCACCGCATGATTACCTACAACACCAGAAAGGTTGAATAGAGCCAAAGCTTTATGTACTTCCTATAGAGAAACATAAGATTTTTGAAATTCCCCTAAATAAGTATCCCATTGGGATGCCAAATTATTCATACTCCTGTCTAGCTGGACCCTCTCCCCACACACTAGGTTGGACCAAAAAGCTTCTCAGCAGCCGAATCCAGCTAGTGACAAAGCAACAGAAGTCCTCTTAACAGAACGAGCCTATACGTACAACTCTTCTCGTAAGGATTTCCTGGGGCGACCAGCGAAAAAATGCCCATAATCATCGATGGGCGAAACGCGCCTGTCGCGGCCGGCAAAAATGACAAAGTCGCCATCATCCTTTATTCGTCCTAATAGATAGGGAATCAATGATAAAACCTAAATTTTAAGGGTGGGACACTAAGTTCGGAAGTCAGTTAGGCGAGAGGAAGGTGTTAGGCACCCCTCACCTCTATTGTATCCAATAGGATCCTCCTTAAGTCTTAGGGTTAATTGCTTGTTTAAGGTATGTTTACTTGAATACTTATAACTACAAAGGTTTTATTATTTACAACAGAATTGATTTAATTATGAGAGGGGAACCCTAAGTTTTTTATTATTATTGTACTCGCTAGGGCTTATAACCCTATGCCTACGTACCCTCAAGTTTGAAGGATTAGAGTTCCGTAGTTCATATCCCTTGTTTTGTTAGTTGATTGTTTTTATCCCTTGAAATGTTCTCACACATAGGGGGCGGAGAAATGTTTAGATTAGAAAAATGCCTCAATACACAAGGGTAGAGGACTTATATTTTTAGGTGAGTTGAAAGTCTTTTATCCCTTATCCCTTATTTAATTTATAAAAATATCTCATTTAATTTTATTGTGAAAGTAATGTAATATTATAATTATATTATATAAACCTCTAACCCTTATCCCAATTTTATTTATCCCAAAAAAACCCTTAGATTTTATCTCTTTAATTTAACCCCAAAATATCCCCAAGTTTTTATCCCATTTTATTTTGTAAAATTAACCCTTTCAATTTATTTAGAAAAATAAACTAATTATATAATTATATTATATAAAGAAACATTTTATTATCCCTTATCCCTAGTCCTATATTTATACTCTTGGATCGTAAGAGTTCCATCCCAAATATTTATCTCATTTCTATCCCATATGTTATCTCATTTTATTCCTTGATTTTATCCCTAATTTTATCCCTTGATTATCCCTATTTTTCCTTTAATTAACCATAATTTAATTGCAAAAGAGTAAGTCTTAATTTAAAAATTAATTAAACCCTTAATATAAAACCCCAATTACCAACCAAATAAACTAATTAAAAATTATTAATTTATGGGAACAATTAAAAAATTCAAAAATTCAAAAATTTGGCGCCAAAATGAGGGAAACTTGGATATTCGTCCGGTTCCACCTGTTCTGAACCATGATAGACCTCTGAAACTTGCCATCTGATATTACCACTGGAACACATTTGAAATATGCTGCGAAATGTTTTTTTCGCACTCGGATTAAACTACTGATAACAACTGTCTGGTGCTGAATAACTGATCAAAAATTGACGGCCGGAGTTTCTGATCATCCAGTCGCTTAATGAGCAAAATAAATGCTCAAAAGACTTGGAAAGCTATCTGCTTGGCTCTGGACACTATTAAAAATCACTGGAACTGATGACGCCGTGAGCTGCTAAAAGAAATACCTTGATCCCATGCTCAAAAGAAATATGCAAAATGCAGAAACAACGATGCAAATGAAATGAAGCTTAAGCCAAAAAGGTTAGCAACACTAGGGCAAATTTTGAGGTGTTACAGCTGCCCCTATTCAAACTTCTTGGATCTGAGGGTATGGAAGCAACGACTTTCAGACAATCGGGATACACGGAGATTGAATACCAAAATAACCTGAAAATTTGCAACCTGTGGGGATGATGAAATAACACGAATACGATAACGGCCGAAGGCGGACTCGGACAGGTAGACCGGCTAAAGGCGGACTAAACTGGGGATACAAGAATAAACGAGGATGGCCGAAGGCGAACTCGAAAAGGTAAACCGGCCAAAGGCGGACCATGCTGGGGAGATATGAAGGATACGAGACCATGCCGAAGGTGGGCTCGAAAAAGAAAGACCAAACCGAAGGTGAGCTTTCAAAGAAAGACTAAACCGAAGGTAGACTTTCAAACGAAGGATGCAAGACCATGCCGAAGGTGGACCCGAAAAAGAAAGACCAAGCCGAAGGTGAGCTTTCAAAGAAAGACTAAGCCGAAGGTAGACTCTCAAACAAAGGATACGAGACCATGCCGAAGGTGGGTTCGAAAAAGAAAGACCAAGCCGAATGTGAGCTTTCAAAGAAAGACCAAGCCGAAGGTGGGCTCTCAAACAAGGGATACGAGATCATGCCGAAGGTGGGCTCGAAAAAGAAAGACCAAACCGAAGGTGAGCTTTCAAAGAAAGACTAAGCTGAAGGTAGACTCTCTAACAAAGGATACGAGACCATGCCGAAGGTGGGCTCGAAAAAGAAAGACCAAGCCGAAGGTGGGCTCTCAAACAAGGGATACGAATCCATGCCGAAGGTGGGCTCGAAAAAGAAAGACCAAGCCGAAGGTGAGCTTTAAAACAAGGGATACGAGACCATGCCGAAGGTGGGCTCGAAAAAGAAAGACCAAGCCGAAGGTGAGCTTTCAAAGAAAGACTAAGCCGAAGGTAGACTCTCAAACAAAAGATACGAGACCATGCCGAAGGTGGGCTCGAAAGAGAAAGACCAAGCCGAAGGTGGGCTCTCAAACAAGGGATACGAGACCGTGCCGAAGGTGGGCTCGAAAAAAGAAAGACCAAGCCGAAGGTGGACTCTCAAACAAGGGATACAAGACCATGCCGAAGGTGGGCTCGAAAAAGAAAGACCAAGCCGAAGGTGAGCTTTCACAGAAAGACTAAGCCGAAGGTAGAATTTCAAACAACAATATGTAGAATCAACAGTTCTACAAAGATGACTCCGCCGGGGAAAAGAGAAATCTAAACAGACAACTCTGCGGGGGAGTATAGGAAGAACCAACAAGAAGGACGAATCCACTGGTTGCGGTGTAATGTTAAACAACATCTCCTGAATCGAGCTACTTTCTGTTGAGGAAAGAATCTGGTAAAGGATATCAAACTTGGCTTATGCTTCGAATGCATATGTTTGAATTTCCTATGGCGTAATGCTCCATACGAAATGGAAATGCTACGCGTTTGGGAGGATGTCATGCAAAATGCTTATGCAATGCAAAAGAGGCGTCTCAGCAAAATAAATGCTGAAGACCAAGGCGGCTCCACCGGGGATGGCAAAATAAATTGTTCTATGAAATAAGAGACCCTGATGAGAAAGACTTCACTCCGCTGAGGAAGATCATGATCACAAACTCTGCTGGATGTGAAAACTCCGAGAGAAGATCCATTCTACTGGAGATGGATAAAAACGAATAATGAAGATGAAACCCAAAGAGAAATTCTCTCCACTGGGGATTACCAATGGCTTCCACCTGGATCCAAAAGAATGCCAATAACAATTGGATTTAAAACCTGCCGGGGATTTCAACTGCTGTTGAACAACCCCTGTGAAGATCACCATCAAACTTTGCTTGGGGAGACAAGTCAATAATTCCAAACCTGTTTGGGGACATTACTGAACTCAACCTGCTATTGGGAGATGTCCCTGCTTTTACCCTACCAGGGAATACCAGTACTTTTACCCTGTTGGGGAGTACCGGCCATGACCAGCAAACCTGCTTGAGGAACGGTAGCTGCTGACATCCACCCTGCTAGAAGATAACATCAAGCTTACTCGTCTGAAGGGATTAACTCATACCGTTGCTGGTGAGAAAAACAATTCTTGACTAGCTGAGTGCTCAGACCCTGTGGGGAAAATAACATCTTTGTCCAAAGAAGATATTCTATAAGTCTTTTGCTGGGGTGCGTCAGCATCAACTTCTGACTGCTTGCTGAGAGAGTAATAAAACAACCACAACTCTAGTTGGGGAAATAATCCTCTGCACTCTACTGAGGAAGCTAATCCTTGACACTCTGGTTGGGGAAAGTAACAACTTGCTGAGGAGGATGAACTTTTCAACATCGAGGAGAATAGCTCTACTGGGGAGAATAGTCAACGAAACCTACCGAGGGATATCATTGAGCTTAACCTGCTGTTGGAGGAAAGAATCTACCCTGCTGGGGATTAGAGCATGTCGTTGCTGACGGAACTACACTTCCTGATCTCCTCAGGAAAATGAGTACCAGGCTCTGTGGGGAAAATAAAGTCTTTTCAATGACATCCAACACACCTCCTGCTGGAGATACAACCACACCCACCTCGGAGCAATCCACTTTAAACTGCTTGCTGGGGGGTAATAAACCGACCATGACTTTGGCTGGGGACACAATCCTCTGCACTTTTGCCGGGGAGAGTATGCTCTGTTGAGGATGATGAACTTTTCAGTGCTAGGAAGAGTAACTCTACTGGGGAAAACAAACTTGTTACCCTACAAACATCTGGTAAACTGACACATTTCTATGTTCATAGATTCTGCTCGAGAATCCAACCAAACCTCCGTTATGTACTACGCATTTGCTGAAAATGCCCCAGGGATCTACTGAAGAGAAGTACCAATGGCAATTGGCCTCTGACCTACTGAGGAAGGCTAACCATCATCCACAAATATGCTTGGGGAACGACTATTAATGATATCTGCTCTACTAGGGGACGATATTCTACCCTTACTCCGTTGGGGAGACGGAAACCACTTCACCGCAAGCTTGAGAAACACCAGCCCAACACACTTGACTTGTACGTGGGAATATAAGTTTGTGTTGACAAGCAATAAACTTCACCAACCCGGCCAAGGGAGAGCAAACTCCTGAACTCTGGTTGTGGGGGATAGTCAGAACTTTCACAATGCTCTTCCAGGGACGATAGAACTTCACCTATCCTTGCTGAGGACGGATGGCAATTCAAATGCCTCACTGGAAAAAGATACCTTTTGGCGCCTTGCTGAGGAAGAAAAAGTTCCATACTGGTAGCTACTTTGGCGATTCATGCTTCTGTTAAACTGCGTGTTGATTCTCACAAGTGACCAGTGGCCCTTTGATCTCCACTTGGCCCAGACTACAGGATCTAACAGAAGAAATCGTCTCAAGAGGATTTTATAGAAGACCTGGCTTTCAACATGCTCCGGGTCTTCAAACTCTTAGAAATGTATCAGATCTCGATATAACTGCCCCAGACTTCTTAATCCATGAAGTAAACTGCCTCGAGAGGATTCGCAATGACCTGAAATACCCTGCCCCAGTATTTTGAACCTTGAAGAGGTGCTCTCAATTAACCGTCTTCAGGAGTGGACCACTTCTCACGCTCTAGAGGAGGCCTGCCCCAAGTCTTGAAGAAACTTTGCCCCTGACTGATCCTACAGAGATTTGTCAAATCGACCTGATTGCCCTATATTAAACGCTTATGGAGAGATTTATCGAATCTTGACATAATTGCCCCAGTTTGGCTGAACTTTGAAGAAATTTTCTCAACATGGCTGCCCGTGATTGATTGAACTCTGAAAATACTTACTCGACTTGAGTGCCCCAGCTTGGCTACGTCTTAACACAATTTGCTAGGAAAACTCCTGCTCAACATGGTCTTTCAGCACCATGACCTTTGATATGACTGTCCATCGGAATTTTCAAGCATCTCAACTTGGCAGGATCGAGCTTCTCGACTGACATTCATTGTGTAAGCTTCTTTGATGTCAAACACATGCAAGCAGAAAATGTTTATTATGAGAATGACAATTCTAATGCAACATACATGTTAACCTTGAAGTTTTATTGAAAATGTGTCGCCAAGCCTTGTGAACGAATCACTAGCGGGGATGCGACATTGATTTTTGAATGAAATAATGCAATGCACTTGCAATACCAACAAAAATCTTATAGCACAACTCACAGGAGTCAGGAACGCTATCTCTTGGTAGTATGCTTTCGAAATAACCCTGTTTCAATTAAGGACTTTCGGTTTTGTAACGGGGCCTGGTTCGCAGTTATTGAAACAAGGGATATAAGGCTCAAAATTTATTAGTGCCCACCCACTCTTCGTGATGTCCTCCAGTCTTACGTTAAGTTAGTTCAGCACTAGCATTCACCTTTGTGATGGTTGAGGAACCATTGACTTTTAACAGTTTAAGCACCAATCAGTTTATTGGAGTAACAGTCATCCCTTTTCGTCTTTGTGTCTGTGTCACACGACTTTGTTCTTTCGCTTGAGGATCTTTCTTGGGTAATCCTGTTCACATTTCGCTTTCACATTCTTTTGCTTATCCCTAACTTTTGCCTGGACAGTTTCTTTTGAATCTTTGATTCTGGGTTCGTTCCCCAGCAGAGTCGCCAGCTGTCGCTCCCGAGGATTTGCATCCATGGTACAAACGCGAAAGTGGCGTGGAAAACAGAGTCACCAGCAATGTGTATTTATCCCAAGAGAGGGAAAGGAAACACTGCGTAAACCTGAGGGAAGGGAAAAGACATGGTCTCACGACCAAGAGAAATGGGTAAGGGAGTCGGATACGCAAAGGGGAAGCTGTTAGCACCCCACACGTCCATCGTACTCGATGGGATCCACACTTGTTGTCTTGATCGAAGGGTGTCATCATCTGGAGCTCCGCTGCTACTAGAAAGGAGAAGAAACGAAGAAACGAAGAAGAAAAGAAAAAGAAGTGACTCGATAGGACATCGCTCGTCCTATGCCTACGTACTCCCTCTTGCAATGGGAAAGTCAGAGTCAACGTAGTTCAGACACGAACTAAGGGGGGAGGTTGCTCGCCAAGACATCGTCGTCTTGTGCCTACGTATCCTCAATCGGACGAGAAAGAGGAAATCAGAGCAGTCGTAGTACGACCTAACGAGGTCGGTTAGTGTTTTTTATGAGCGACATTAGATTCGCGTCCGGCAGTTAGGGTCGATGCCTGTTTGCGACGAGACGGAAGTAACGTGCCCTTTCTGAAAATGAGTTGAACTGGACGATCCCGAAGGATGAAAAAGATTTGAGTTTGTTTTTGTGTTTTTTAGACAGAAGTGGATTGAAGTTAGTTCGTAACTCGCATTGCATCGAAGTCTATGATATAGGAATGAATGTTTAGCAAATCGTTCCAAGATGGAACATCCACCAAACACTCAGAAAAATAAGAGGAAACCCCTCATTCCTCACTTCCCACATGCAAGGCTCATGCGTAATATATGTTAATTTTATTAAGTGTTTTAGAAGTGTTATGAGATGAGAAGAGAAGACTTAAAGGAAAAGAAAACACTAAGGGGAATTCTATCCTAATGTTGTCATGCAAAGGTGGCCCTATAGTTGAGTTTGAAAGGGGAAATATCTACCTAAGTTAGCATGCAAAGGGAAACCTAATGCTAATCCTACTCCAAGCTTAATCGGAAATTAAGTTGGACTAGGTAGCTCTAAGGGAGCAAATCCAAGACTTGAACAAGTCTTGAGATTCAAGGGAAGGAAAGAGTGAAAGAGACGAAGGAGGAAAAGAAGCGAATAAACAAAAACATCAGCTACCACAATGCCCCTGCACCAAAATAGCAGTAAAATGTAGCACACCAGCAAGACAACTTACAACAGCATACAATTCGGCACAAGAAAGGGCGTAAAATGTCAGCCAGCAGCACATATAACATCGCACATACACATAGACAGCCGTAGAAACAGGGCAGCATGTGATACACTTGAAGACAATTCAAACATGGCATAGCAAATATGCATCAAGCATCACATATTCTTCAATCAAACATGATCACAAATCATACCAAACACCATGGTAAACATCATGAAAAAAAAACATCATGAGATGATGCACAACATTAAGCACATGAACACGTCAAACCAAGTATGCATCTCATGAAATTAAAAAACAAGCAAGCATGCACAACACAACCAATCCAGCAACACCAGCAATAATCAACAATTATCATGCTCAAGGAGTGTGTGCAAAGTGTTCATCACATCAACAAAACAATCATGAACATTCATCAATGAAAACCAAAAGCCGTGTGTCGAAGAATTGTGCTCATGCAAAGGTGTGAGACAAAACAGCTCAAGAATAATCCACGAATCATCAATACATCAATCCATGAAGTTTAGACATGCAAGAGACCTCAAACAAGCAAGAAAATGCAAGAAAAACACAATCTGCTTCAGTGGTAATCGATTACTCACATAGGGTAATCGATTACTCAGTTGAAAATTGGCTAAAAACATGAAAATAAGGCAGAATAATCGATTACCCTGTTAGAGTAATCGATTACCACTGAAACATAGGCAGAAATTCAACTTTGAAAAGCACTTTTCAGCAACAAATCACTTATTCACACATCCAAATGATCATGTAAAGAATAATGCACGAAAATTAAGTTCAATCACAACAATCAAACATCAATTAGATCCAACAATCATCAACATCCACAATCAAGATCAACCAAATGAATCAAAACACATCAAAATTCATGGATCTACATTGTATAAGTTGCAATTAAGCTAAAATGAGTATGGATCTGAAATTAACTAACCTACAAAGCTGAGATTTGCTTTGGTAAGTGTTGTAAGCAAAAATGGATGAATTCAAGTAGAGAAATCTAAGATCCACAAGCTTTGAGCAGCAACTCCTTGCTTCAAATCTTCAATGTAGTCTTGACGAGAAGGTAGGTTGATGACTTGACAGATCTTCAATGTTGTCTTCTTCATCAACAGCTTCTGTTTGATTGTTGTTGTTGTGTTGATTTGTCTTCTTGAGTTTCAACAACAATCGCCATTGGTGAAAGAATATGTTAAGTGTTACAACGAGAACTCATCGTTGTTGCTATCTTCACAATGACTTGGTCAATTTTGTAGATGAACATTCAGTTCGTGATTCTACAAGTGATCGACACATCAGAAGCAAAAACTCTTTCCATTAAATAGCCAGTAGAAATATAGTCGTTAGAGAATACTGTTGGTCGTTTGGAAAAGAGACGTTGTGATATAATGAGTTGTACTGACACATCTTCTTTTTGTAGAGGAAGAAGTGACCGGACATCTTTTCTTGGGCAGTGTGTACATTTAACTCACAACGGTAATATTTAGACTTCAAAACTTCAGTGGCTTCTGATGTTAATTTGATGAAGCATGAGTAGAGTCTTCATAGCAGAATATCTTATGCTTCAAGTCTTCAGTCGATTGAAGAAGTCCATTAGGAATCAGTCTTCAGAACTTCAGCAGTTGGTCTTTAAGAACGTTATCCTTTTCTGCTTCAAGTCTTTTGAATCTTCAGAGCCTGTCTTCAGAGTCTTCAGAACTTCTTATTTGAAACCTTGATCTTCAGAACTCATCAGTCTTCAGATTCTTTCTGCACTTGGTCTTCAGTGCCTTTAGCCATCAGAACTTCAAGTCACAGGAGTCTTCCGTCTTTTGGTTCTTTCAGAGTGTACTTCTTCAGAAGCTTCACAATCTTCAGAATCTCAATCACTTTCAGAGAGCATCCATAAGAGCATTGCAACAGCAATCTTGGCATCCTTGGATCTGTTTGATCATGATTAGATAAAGAAGCGTTCTTGCTTCTCGCGACTTTAGTCACACATAGTAACTTCGCATATGTATTCAATCATAGTACATCTAGTTGGTGTATGTTGGTTCTGATGTCTTTAGTTCTTATGATCTGCATACAACACACGTTAGACCATAAAATGGTTCTTTCACAAATACTTATTATTATCATCAAAACATAGATTGACTTGTAGAGACAATTCTTGCTCTCACATAGTGTGTCTTAGAGGTTGTTGTTAGTCACCAGCAGTTTTCTAGTGCATTTGTAATCAGTTTGGTTATAGTGGATTAAGTCCTCGCTTGAGAGAGGCAAAATCACCTTGGCGGGTGGACTAGATTAACTTGAGGATTTCTCAAGTGAACTAGTATAAACATACTGTGTTCTTTCTTTTCAGTTTTTCTTGCGTTATTATCAAGAAGTGAAGTCAGTTTGTAAAGGGGATTGTCTATAGAAAATAGTTTTTATTTTAAAACCCCAATTCAAACCCCCATTTCTTGTGTTTTTCACACCTTTAATTGGCATCAAAGCTCCGGTTCTGAGAAGATAAAAAGTTTGAATTTTTATCAAGCACCTAACAGTGTTCAGTACCGATCCAAAGTGTGAAAAACAACGGCTGCCGTAAGTACTTCTCATGTTACCTCTGATAATAATGAAAGAGACTCGTATAGTGCAAAACCTCCTATCTTTGATGGCAAGAAATTTGACTATTAGAAAGACAGAATCGAAAGTTACTTTCTGGGATTTGATTTGGATCTATGGGATTTGGTAGTTGATGGCTACAAACATCCAGTAGATGCTGAAGGCAAAAAGATTGCCAGAAGCTCATTTACAGAGGCTTAAAAGAAAACCTACAAGAATCATCACAAAGTGAGAACGATTTTGCTAAATGCTATTTCATACACAGAGTATGAAAAGATTACAGATAGAGAGACTGCAAAATCTATCTTTGACTCTCTTCAGATGACTCATGAAGGCAACGCTCAAGTAAAGGAGACAAAAGCTCTGGCTCTAATTCAGAAGTATGAGGCCTTCAGAATGGAAGACGACGAATCTGTGGAAACTATGTTTTCAAGATTCCATATGCTTGTTGCAGGACTCAGAGTTCTGGACAAAGGTTATTCTACTACTGATCATGTCAAGAAGATTATCAGGAGTCTGCCTGTAAAATGGAGACCAATGGTAACTGCTTTGAAAATGGCAAAAGACCTGAACAACACAAGTCTTGAGGAAATGATTAGTTCTTTAAGAAGTTATGAGATAGAACTTCAAGAAGATGAACCTCAGAAAAGAGGTAAGTCTGTTGCTCTGAAGTCTAAGTCTGAAAAGACAAAGGCTTACCAAGCAGAGGAGAACTCAGAAGAATCAGAAGAAGATTCAGACGAAGATGAACTGTCTCTCATATCAAGAAAGATAAACTAGTCGTGGAAACACAGAAAGAGCAAGTTCAGAAGAAAAGGTAGATCTGAATCTACATCTGGTAAAAGGAAAGCTTCTGAAAAAGAAGCTACTTGTTACGAATGCAAGGAGCCTGGACATTATAGGAACGAGTGTCCAAAGCTCAAGAAAGATAGAAAAGCTAAGAAGGTTTTCAAAGCTAAAAAGGGTCTTATGGCAACATGGGATGATTCAGAATCAGGAGAAGAAGAATATGATGAAGAACATGCCAACGTGGCACTTATGGCAAAGACCAGCATGAGTGAAGCCTTATCAGAGAATCAATTGACACTTGATGAAGAGTCAGACTCTGATGACGACAAAGAGGTACTTTCTTCCTTATCTCGTTCTGTACTTGAATTAGGTTTATCAGAACTTATGAAAAGATATCAACTTCTTCTAAGTAAACACAAATCTCTGAAAAAGACTTTTGTGATTGCTTCGGAGAACTCTACTAAGAGCGAGCCAAATACTTATGATTTAAATGAAAAAACAAATTCTTTAGAAAAGTCTAATGCTGCTCTAAAAAGTAAAGTCTCTAAGCTAGAAGAAGATATTACTTCTAACATATCTGTTACTGATAAAATAATCAGATATGATAGAGCTTTTCAGCACTTCCTTGCTAAAAGCATAGATAGAAGCAAGATGGCTTCGATGATCTATGGAGTTAGCAGAAACGAAAGTAGAGGTCTAGGATATTCAGAACCATCAAAACAAATTGATGAGACTCTGAGTATCAAACTAAAACCTCTGTCTGAACATTTTGTGCCTGCTGGTACCGAACTGAAATGTTCAGAACTAAAAGGTTCTAATTCTGTTGCACCACAATCACATACACAGAAGAAAACTTCTAAGTATCAATATCATGCACAAATTCCACTTGATTATCCTATTGCACAGAAATCCAAAGGTGTCAGAACCTATGGAAAGACTAAAAAGAAAGGACCCAGAAAATGGGTACCTAAAATCGAGATAATCTACGTTGCAGACATCCTTGATGGCGCCACTGAAACACCAGTCATGGTACCTGGACAGTGGATGCTCACGACACATGACGGGAGAAAGGCGTATGTTCTAAGATTTGGAACTTAAGTTTGGAGGCGTCGTTGGTTTCGGAGGAAACCAGAAGGGAAAGATCATTGGCTCTGGAACTATTGGTAATGGTAAACTTCCTTCCATCAACAACGTTCTTTTAGTTGAGGGTCTAATGCATAAATTATTGTCAATTAGTTAACTTAGTGACAATGGTTATGGCGTTATATTTAATCAAACGTCCTGTAAGGCTGTTAGTCAGAAGGATGGGCCAGTTATGTTCAATGGCAAGAGGAAAAATAATACTTACAAAATCCGACTATCAGATTTAAAAATTCAGAATGTAAAATGTCTTCTGTCCGTTAGTGAAGAGCAATGGGTCTGGCACAGACGTTTTGATCATTTTAGCTTGAGAAGAATTTCTCAGCTGAACAAGCTAGGACTTCTCAAGGGCTTTCCCAATCTGAAGTATTCTTCAGATGCTCTTTGTGAAGTATGTCAGAGAGGCAAGTTTTCAAAAACTTCATTTAAAGCAAAGACGATTGTTTCTACCTCTAAACCATTAGAACTTCTTCACATTGACTTATTTGGACCAGTGAAAACTGCTTCAGTCAATGGAAAGAAATATGGACTAGTCATTGTTGATGATTACAGTCGTTGGACATGAGTAAAATTCTTAAGACACAAGGATGAGTCACATTCTGTGTTTGCTTCCTTCTGCACCCAAGTGCAAAATGAAAGGAATTGCAAAATTGTCAGAGCAGAAGTGATCATGGTGGAGAATTTGAAAACAAAGATTTTGAATTTTTTTTTTATTCTTATGGCATATCCCATGATTTCTCTTGTCCTAGAACTCCACAACCAAATGGGGTTGTAGAAAGAAAGAATAGGACATTGCAAGAAATGGCTCGCACCATGATCCAAGAAATTGACATGGCTAAGCACTTTTGGGCAGAAGCAATTAACACAGCATGTTATATTCAAAATAGAATCTCGATAAGACCTATTTTGGGTAAGACTCCTTATGAATTGTGGAAGAATAGAAAACCCAACATTTCTTACTTTCATCCTTTTGGATATGTCTGTTTTATGTTGAACACTAAAGAGAATCTGGGAAAGTTTGATTCCAAAGCACAGAAGTGTCTGTTGTTAGGATATTCTGAACACTCAAAAGGCTACAGAGTCTACAACACAGAATCACGTATTATGGAAGAATCAATTCATGTCAGATTCGATGATAAGCTTGACTCTGAAACGTCAAAGCTAGTTGAAAAGTTTGCAGATTTGGAAATCAGTTTCTCAGAACCTAAGGAAAAGGCAGAAGTGTTGGTGTAAGCCCTAGAGGCCAATACTTTTGGTACTTGTATCGAATTATTTATTAATAATAAAAGGAATTTCTTTATTATGTTTGTTTTTCCAAATTAATAAAGTCCCTAGAATAGCTAGTTCGTTTAATGAAATATTAAGTGTGACTTAATCATGAGATTCTATTAAACAATAAGGACACTATTCTTAAAGTATCCGTAGTCGAGCTTTAATGTGAAATGGGATAACATTAAAGCATGAAGACTATTATGTAGATAGACTGATGATCACATCTCATGGATCATGGATAAGGAGTTATCAAGTCTTAACATAGGTATGAATATTAGGAGTAATATTTATACTGGATTGACCCAGTATGAGAGTACTACATAGAATGTTATGCAAAGTGTCATAAGTTACTCTCATGGTGATAGTGGTGTATACCACCCTTCGACATGAAACCACTATGAACCCTAGATGTAGAGTCAAGTACTTTATTGCTAATCAAACATTGTCCGTAACTGAATGACCATAAAGACAGTTGATGGGTACTTCACGAAGCATGCTGAGGGACATGAGTGACCTAGATGGAATTTGCCCATCCTGCATAACAGGATAAATGTCAAGGGCCCAATATTGAACTGAATAAGGATGACACGGTATATGCCTTGTGTTCAATATAGACATAAGGGCAAAAGGGTAATTGTACACACAAACATTATCACAGAAAAGGTTTTGTCAGATCACATGACATTTTCGTGACTCGGGTAGCAGTGATGTGTTGCTAGATACCGCTCACTGTTTATTATGTTAAATATGTGATTTAATATAATTACCAATGTCGCGAGAACCTACACGGTCCCACACATAAGGACAGATTGATGAGAGAGATAGAAAAAATAAGAAACATTGTAAGGTACGGTGCACTTAAGTGAAATATGGAACATCATATAATATAATAATAGTTAATATTATTATTATTATTATTTTATAAGAGTTATAAAATATAATAATAATAAAATATGTTTATTATAATAATAGTTATTATAATAATAGTTATTATAATAATATAATAATAATAATATTATTATTATTATTATTATATGATGCACTTAAGTAGGGCTTTTTAGCTTGCAGCCCACACAAGTGGTTCTATAAATACAACCCTTGTGCATAAGCTTTGAAGTTGATGAAATTAGGTTTGTGAAACCCTTGCCGTCTTTCTCTCTTTCTCTCTCTCACTCAAAGTCTTCATTCATAGTAGCTAGCACTGAGATTGAAGGCATTCCGTTCGTGTGGACTGAGTAGAGGCGTTGATCTTCATTCAACGCTCGTGATCATTCATCCAGATCTGTATAAAAATTGTTTATCACCACAAGAGGTAACGGTTTCTATCACTAATCATGATCATTTGTAAGGATCACTAAAGGGAAATTTTAATTTCCGCTGCATTTTTGAATCGCGATTTCCCTTCAGTGGTATCAGAGCCACTTACGAAACTATGCATCGGATAAGTGTTTATTTTCTATTTTTTTTTTATTTTAATTAGATTAAAACACATAACAAATTAAAAATAAATAAATCTAGGAATTGAATTTTGGCATGAGGCTGTGTACGATTTGGATGATTGATATTGACTATGCTTCGGAACCGACAATTGTATGGTGAAGTAGCGATATATCGATCGTCCTCAAGTTACACAAATATGATCGACCAAAATTTTATATGTGATATAATTAAATCTGATGCAAAGATGGTATATTGGATATACTGTTTATATTTCGTTCATTTAAATCGCGTAATGATCATTATTCCTTTGAGTGATCCGTGTTCACTTGCTTCAGAAACTGACTTTAGTACGGTGAAGCAGTGACATATGGATCAATCATACTGAATTATTGATCATGGCGTTTTAACGATATGAAATTGTTGCATTAGGGTTCATGACGACACAAGGGTTGTGCTCATTTGTGTAGTGTGATCATTTGCCAAAATTTAATTTGATTTAATTAATTAACAGGATTTTAATTAATAATAATAAAATTTGTTTATTATTTTTCTTATGGTGATCAGTTATGGCCTTACTTTTCTTTTATTTTGTTTTGGGATTTTAAAATACGACCTACGTGTCGTGCCTCTCTTTTAATCTCTTGATGTAACTTATTTTCTCATCTCACTCCCTCGTATGTAAAACGAGTATTCTTTAATGTAATGTAATGTTATGAAGAAGAAGAAGACTACAAGACCAAAGGAGGACAACCTTGGAGATCTTGCTTGGAGGAGTGTAGATCGTTATTAGGTTTATCTTAGGTTCTCTCATTGGCTTGGGAGAACAATTGCTCTAGGGGCCATAACTGTTTCATTGTGTATGTATGTTGATGCATGTGAGAGAGAATTTATATGATAAATAAGCCGGTGAGATCAAACTAATGAAAATTCCCTCAAATTGAATATTAAGTTTATGCTTTCCAAGTTTTAGAACTCATCAAGACTAGTATCGAATAATGTAGGTTTCGCCTAACGCGATGTGCATGTTCTATATTAGTAAGATGCAATGGGATAAATGTAATATCCAATTTCTAAAACAATGGGTCAAACTTAACTAAACAAAATATAATAAGATTATATACGTTTAGAAGCAAGAGTTGGGAATAATCCATATGATGGATTAGAATAAGGAGTTATTCACCCAACTAAAATATTTGAGAATTGTATTGGATACAATTGGAAGGAGTTCCTACCTAAATAGCTAAGTTTTGTGTAATCAGCCTAACGCTGACTTAAAACAAAGTGAAATATGGATCTCGATCCACTGGAAAATCTTCCAACGGGATTTTCCGAATCAAATGGTGAGGGTCATTCGGTTTGAGTAAAATAGTGGGAGCATATTTAATTAACGACCTAATTGAATATGTTATTTTAATGATACTTATATTTTTCCATTCCATTTTGTAGATTACCATGACAACAAACACATCTAACAACATTTTGCGATCAATCCTTGATAAAGAAAAATTGTTTGGGACAAATTTTCAGGATTGGCACCGAAATCTGAGGATTGTCCTCAAACATGACAAAAAGTTGTATGTCTTAGAGACACCTGTTCCTGAGGAGGAGCCTCCTAGTTCTGCTCCTAAGGCTGAAAGAGATACTTATAAGAAGCATGTCGATGATGCCAATGAAACTGCTTGCCTCATGCTGGCTACCATGAATTCTGAATTGCAAAAGCAACATGAAAACATGGCAGCGTTCGATATAATCGAACACCTGAAGATGCTCTATCAAGAGCAGGCAAGGCATGAGAGGTTTGAAGTTTCAAAAGCCCCTTTTCAAGCCAAGCTGTCTGAGGGAACCCCTGTAGGTCCCCATGTACTCAAGATGATTGGGTATGTGGAGAAACTTGAAAGATTGGGATTTCCCCTCAAAAAGGAGCTTGCGGCTGATTTGATCCTGCAATCGTTGCCGAAAAACTTCAGTCAATTTGTCCTTAATTTCAACATGAATGATATAGAGAAAACTCTTCCTGAATTGCTAGGCATGTTAATAACTGCTGAGCAAAATCCGAAGTCAAAAGGGAAATCCATTATGATGGTCAGTAATGGAAAGAAACAGAACAAAAGGCCCACCAAGCAGGGTGGTAAATGGAAAGGCAAGGAAGTTGCCAAACCCAAACATACTGCCCCTGCTTTGAAGCCTAGTGGAGGTATAGCAAAGGAGGGCACTTGCTTCTATTGCGGTAAGACCGGACATTGGAAGAGAAACTGCCCAAAGTACTTGGAAGATAAGAAGAATGGAGTGGAGACTTCGACTTCAGATATTTTTGTTATAGAAATAAATTTATCTACTTCTGCATCATGGGTATTAGATACTGGATGTGGTTCTCACATTTGTACCAATGTGCAGGGGCTAAAAAGGAGTAGAGTTTTGGCAAAAGGTGAAGTTTACCTACGAGTTGGCAATGGAGCAAAGGTTGCTGCTTTAGCCGTAGGAACTTATGTATTAACTTTACCTAGTGGTTTAATAATTCAGTTAGAGAACTGTTATTATGTACATGCAATTAGCAGGAATATTATTTCCGTTTCTTGTTTGGACAAGTTTGGTTTTTCATTTATAATAAAGAACAATTGTTGCTCTATTTATTTGAATGATATATTCTATGCTACTGCACAAATGAACAATGGATTGTATGTCCTTGATCTTGAAATGCCAATTTATAACATTAATACTAAAAGGATGAAACCTAACGAGTTAAATCCAAGTTACCTTTGGCATTGTCGCTTAGGCCATATAAATAAGAAATGCATCTCCAAACTCCATAAAGATGGACTATTGGACTCTTTTTATTACGAATCATATGATACATGGAAATCTTGTTTAATTGGAAAGATGACAAAGTCCCCATTCATAGGAAAAGGTGAAAGGGCTAATGATCTTTTGGCCCTCATACACATTGATGTATGTGGACCACTGAACATACCAGCCAGAGGAGGTTTTCAATACTTCATCATATTTACCGATGATTTCAGTAGATATGGTTATGTCTATTTAGTGAAACATAAATCTGAATCCTTTGAAATGTTCAAGGAGTTCAAGAATGAAGTACAAAACCAACTAGGTAAGAATATTAAAACTCTTCGATCAGATCGAGGTGGTGAATATTTAAGCCTAGAGTTTGATGACCATCTAAAAGAGTGTGGGATTCTATCCCAAATCACTCCTCCTGGAACACCACAATGGAATGGTGTATTTGAGAGAAGAAATCGAACCTTGTTAGACATGGTCCGATCCATGATGAGTCACGCCGATCTTCCAAACTCCTTTTGGGGACACACACTACTGACAACATCTTACACACTTAACCGTGTTCTATCCAAAAAGGTTGAAAAGACACCATATGAAATATGGAGTGGTAAGAAACCACATATGTCTTACATGAAGATTTGGGGTTGTGAAGTTTATGTAAAACGACAAATTTCAACTAAGCTTGAGCCCAAATCTGACAAATGCTTATTTGTAGGGTATCCTAAAGAAACAAGAGGGTATTCCTTTTACAATCCTTCTGAGGGCAAAGTGTTTGTCGCTCGAACTGGAGTTTTCTAGGAAATGGACTTTATTTCTAAAGGAATCAGTGGGAGGAAAGAAGAGCTTGACGAAATTCAAGAATCACAAAGCATTGATACACCTATGGAGGAATTAGAGCAGGAACCACAAGTAGTTGTGGAAGAGCAACCTGCTCAAGTAGAACAAGACCAGCGTAGGTCGAGCAGGATACGTCACCAACCAGAGAGATATGGATATCTCATAAATGATCAAGGTGATGTATTACTCGTGGATCAAGATGAGCCTGTAACCTATCAAGAGGCCATAACTGGTCCTGAGTCTGAGAAGTGGCTAGAAGCCATAAAATTTGAAATGGATTCCATGTACACAAACCAGGTTTGGACCTTGGTAGAGCCTCCTGTATGAGTTAATCCTATAGGATGCAAGTGGGTCTTCAAAAAGAAGACTGGCATGGATGGTAAGGTACATACCTATAAGGCAAGACTGGTTGCTAAAGGTTATAAACAAATTCATGGTGTAGACTATGATGAAACCTTTTCACCAGTTGCAATGCTTAAATCTGTTCGGATTTTACTTGCTATCGCTGCATATCATGATTATGAAATATGGCAGATGGATGTCAAGACTGTTTTCCTTAATGGGAATCTTCTTGAGGATGTGTACATGACACAACCTAAAGGATTTGACATACCAGAAGAAGCCCAAAAGATATGCAAGTTAGAGTGATCAATCTATGGGTTGAAGCAAGCTTCCAGAAGCTGGAATCTTCGATTTGATGAAACTGTAAAACAATATGGATTCATAAAGAATGAAGATGAGCCTTGTGTCTACAAGAAGTTTAGTGGGAGCATGATCATCTTCCTGGTATTATATGTAGATGACATATTAATCATTGGAAACGATGTCCCTACCTTGCAACAAGTAAAAACTTGGTTAGGGAAATGCTTTTCTATGAAGGACCTTGGTGAAGCAGCCTATATATTAGGAATCAGGATCTATAGAGATATATCACAAAAACTGCTTGGCCTAAGTCAGAGTACATACATAGACAAAGTGCTGAGACACTTTAATATGCATGATTCCAAGAAAGGATTCATACATGTGCAACATGGCATGTGTCTATCAAAAACACAATCTTCTTCAACTAAGGAAGAAAGGGATCGCATGAATAAGATTCCATATGCATCTGCAATAGGATCTATCATGTATGCCATGTTATGTACTCGACCAGATGTCTCGTATGCTTTAAGTGCAACGAGTAGGTACCAATCTGATCCCGGTGATGCTCATTGGGTAGCTGTCAAGAATATCCTTAAGTACTTGAGAAGGACTAAGGATTCATTCTTGATATATGGAGGTCAGGAAGAGCTTGTGGTAATTGGTTACACCGATGCTAGCTTCCAGACAGATAAGGATGACTTTAAATCGCAATCTGGTTATGTGTTCTGCCTAAATGGTGGCGCTGTGAGCTGGAAAAGTTCAAAGCAAGAAATAGTTGTTGATTCTACAATCGAGGCCGAGTACATTGCTGCTTCAAATGCAGCAAAGGAAGATGTTTGGATCAAAAAGTTCATTAGTGAACTTGGCATAGTCCCTAGCATTGTGGACCCCATTGATCTCTTTTGTGATAACAATGGTGCCATCGCACAAGCTAAGGAGCCTAGATCTCACCAATGATCCAAATACATACTTAGGCGTTATCATCTCATTCGAGAGATAATAGATCAGGGAGATGTGAAGATATGCAGAGTACCTACACTTGACAACATTGCTGACCCACTAACAAAGCCTCTTGCGCAGCAGAAGCATGATGGCCATACTAGATCTATGGGTATTAGGGGTATGCCTGATTGGCTCTAGTGCTAGTGGGAGATTGTTGGTGTAAGCCCTAGAGGCCAATACTTTTGGTATTTGTATCGAATTATTTATTAATAATAAAAGGCATTTCTTTATTATGTTTGTTTTTCCAAATTAATAAAGTCCCTAGAATAGCTAGTTCGTTTAATGAAATATTAAGTGTGACTTAATCATGAGATTCCATTAAACAATAAGGACACTATTCTTAAAGTATCTGTAGTCAAGCTTTAATGTGAAATAGGATGACATTAAAGCATTAAGACTATTATGTAGATAGATTGATGATCACATCTCATGGATCATTGATAAGGAGTTATCAAGTCTTAACATAGGTATGAATATTAGGAGTAATATTTATACTGGATTGACCCACTATGAGAGTACTACAAAGAATGTTATGCAAAATGTCATAAGTTACTCTCATGGTGATAGTGGTGTATACCACCCTTCGACCTGAAACCACTATGAACCCTAGATGTAGAGTCAAGTACTTTATTGCTGATCAAACATTGTCTGTAACTGGATGACCATAAAGACAGCTGATGGGTACTTCACGAAGCATTCTGAGGGACATGAGTGACCTAGATGGAATTTTCCCATCCTGCATAACAGGATAAATGTCTATGGGCCCAATATTGAACTGAACAAAAATGACCTGATATATGCCTTGTGTTCAATATAGACATAAGGGCAAAAGGGTAATTGTACACACAAACATTATCACAGAAAAGGTTTTGTCAGATTACATGACATTTTTGTGACTTGGGTAGCAGTGATGTGTTGCTAGACACTGCTGGCTGTTTATTATGTTAAATATGTAACTTAATATAATTGCCAACGTCGTGAGAACCTACAGGGTTACACACATAAGGACAGATTGATGAGAGAGATAGAATAAATAAGGAACACTGTAAGGTACGGTGCACTTAAGTGAAATATGGAACATCATATAATATAATAATAGTGAATATTATTATTATTATTTTATAAGAGTTATAAAATATAATAATAATAAAATATGTTTGTTATAATAATAGTTATTATAATAATAGTTATTATAATAATATAATAATAATAATAATATTATTATTATTATAATTATATAATAATAATAGGAAGACCTTGGATACATCAGGCTGAAGATAGAATAAATAAGGAACACTGTAAGGTACGATGCACTTAAGTTGGGTTTTTTAGCTTGCAGCCCACACAAGTTGTTCTATAAATACAACCCTTGTACATAAGCTTTGAAGTTGATGAAATTAGGTTTGTGAAACCCTGGTCGTCTTTCTCTCTCTCTCTCTCTCTCTCTCTCTCTCTCTCACTCAAAGTCTTCATTCGTAGCAGTTAGCACTGAGATTGAAGACATTCTGTTGTGTGGACTGAGTAGAGGCGTTGATCTTCATTCAACGCTCGTGATCATTCATCCGGATCTGCATAAAAATTGTTTATCATCATAAGAGGTAGCAATTTCTATCACTGATCATGATCATTCATAAGGATCACTAAAGAGAAATTTTAATTTCTGCTACGTTTTTGAATCGCGATTTCCCTTCAAGAAGAACCCAAAGATTCAGAAGCTCCTACTTCTGATATTGTTACTGCTTCCACTGATCCTCCACAACAAAAGAAAAACAGAGTAGCAACTTCACATCCTAAATAATTGATTATGGGAAATAAGGACGCTCCTATCAGAACCAGATCAGCCTTCAAACCTTCTGAAGAAACACTTCTGGGTTTGATGTCTTTGATTGAGCCAAAATCTGTTGATGAAGCTCTACTTGACAAAGACTGGGTTCTGGCGATGGAGGAAGAACTTAACCATTTTTCAAAGAATGATGTTTGGGATCTTGTTCAGAAGCCTAAAGGTGTCCACGTTATTGGAACTAAATGGTTATTCAGAAACAAGCTCAATGAGAAAGGTGAGGTTGTCAGAAACAAGGCACGAATGGTTGCACAAGGTTATAGTCAACAAGAAGGAATAGACTATACATAAACCTTTGCTCCCGTCGCCAGGTTAGAGGCCATACGTCTATTAATTTCCTTTTCTGTAAATCATAACATCATATTATATCAGATGGATGTTAAGAGTGCATTCTTGAATGGTTATATTTCAGAAGAAGTTTATGTCAAACAACCTCCTGGATTTGAAAATTCTAAAATATTAGATTTTGTTTCTAAACTTTAAAAATATCTCTATGGTTTAAAACAAGCTCCCAGAGCTTGGTATGACAGATTGAGTAATTTTCTTTTAGAAAATAACTTCACCAGAGGCAAGGTTGACACCAATCTCTTCTGTAAAATGTTCAAAAATGACATACTTATAGTTCAGATTTACGTTGATGATATTGTTTTTGGTTCTGCTAATCCCTCTCTTTGTGAAGAGTTTTCTAAGCTAATGCAGGCAGAATTTGAGATGAGTCTGATGGGTGAATTGAAGTTCTTTCTGGGAATTCAAATTGACCAAATATCAGAGGCTACTTACATTCATCAAAGTAAGTATACCAAAGAACTTCTAAAGAAATTTAACATGATGGATTGTACACCAGCTAAGACTCCAATGCATTCAATATGTATTCTGGAAAAGGAAGAGGTAAGCGGAAAGGTTTGTCAGAAGCTCTATCGTGGTATGATAGACTCTCTTCTATACTTAACTGCTTCTAGACCTGATATTCTTTTCAATGTTCATTTGTGTGCTAGATTTCAATCAGATCCTAGAGAATCTCATTTAACTGTTGTTAAAAGAATTCTAAGGTATTTGAAAGGAACTATTAACCTTGGCTTGATGTATGATAAAACATCAGAGTACTCTCTTTTTGGTTATTGTGATGCAGATTATGAAGGAGACAGATTGGAAAGAAAAAGCACCTCTGGAAACTGCCAGTTTCTTGGGAAGAATCTGATCTCATGGTCAAGCAAGAGGCAATCAACAATTGCTCTCTCAACAGCAGAAGCAGAATACATATCCGCGTCTTTATGCAGTACGCAGATGCTATGGATGAAGAACCAGCTAGAAGATTATCAGATACATGAGAGTAACATTCCTATCTTTTGTGATAATACTGCTGCTATCTGTTTAAGTAAGAATCCAATCTTACATTCTAGGGCTAAGCACATAGAAATTAAACATCATTTTATTAGAGACTATGTTCAGAAGGGAATTTTATGTTTAAAATTTATAGATACAGACTATCAATGGGATGATATTTTTACAAAACCCTTGGCTGAAGATAGATTCTTATTTATTCTGAAGCATCTGAAAATGGACTATTGTCCAGAGTAAGATCTCATTAGAATCAATTGTGTTTAGTCAGAGTCTGAAGATGTCAGATTTTCATTTAAACTCAGAATTTTTTTTTTTAACCTCAGTTATCAGAAGATGTTTTGTATGAAGTGTCTCTAATCATAAGGAAACCTTTTGGTTTTCCAGACTCTGAGGATATCAATTCGTGTCACTTAATTAAATGGTGATTAACACGTGAGCAGTATTTTTCTTGGAATTGGTTAAATCATGATTACGTTCATTTATTAATCCCCATTATTATGTTTAATTTTTCACATCCACTCAACTTCTCTCCACTTACACATTATATACTCGCTCACATCACTCCATTCCACACTTCATTCTTAGAAACCCTAAAACCCTTTCAGTTCTCTGCAACTCCATTATCTTCATCAATGGCGGAATCATCTCAAACTATCTCCAAAGCTAAGTTACTTGAATATCAGTGTACTACTCCTGAAAAATGTCCTATCTCTCTCGACACGCCTGTTGATGAACTTCAGGTTCTTAGTGAATCCATGGTTTACTTCAAAAACCTCAGGGATAATGGATGCGATCTTATTCGTACACTCATTTCTCAAGGATGGGATGGTTACTTTAAGAGACTGCAAGGATCCTTACTTCCAAACTTGGTCAAATATTTCTGGATTCATGCAATCACTAGTAGACATGTCATTGTTTCTACTGTGCTTGGAAGACGAATCATCATCACCGAAAAGATAATCAGTGACCTAATCTCTCATGATGGAAAGGGACTTAGAATCGTCAATGTCCAACCAAATAAGCAAAGGGAAGCTAAGGTCATAGCCACTATTTTCAAAGAAGGAACTAATCTCGAATCTAAAAAGGATCCACCATCATCGCTCTTGAAAGATACTTTAAGAGTTTGGTTTAAAATCATGTTGGGAACTATGTATCATCGTCATTCCTCTCATTCATTGGATTATATTAATGTGTCACAGAAGTATCTTTTATACTCTCTGTTGAAAGGAAAGAAAATACATCTCCCTTGCATTTTGTTCAACTTTTTGAGAGAGTCTATAATTAACTCAAGAACTGGTTCCACCAAGAAGGAAAATCATATCCCCTACAGTAAACTATTGTCTGATATTTTCATTGAATCAGGATTAGTTGAAGATTTATTGGTTGCTGGGTTCACTAAAGAACTACACAAATCTTCTAGACGGCCATTTTGGGCAAAGAACTTAAAGAATATGGGGCTTCTTACGAAGATCACCCGTCAACCTGCTTTTCCAAACTAGTTTGATCTTGACTTTGTTCGATTTCAAATCTCTGGATTCCCACCTCTTTCAAATGACTATAATCTAGAAGAACTAGCAAAAAATTTTGCTAAATATGAAGAGGAGGAATCACTAGATACACGGATTGATCTGGAAAGTCTACCAGATGCTCTCCCTGAAATTGTTCAAAAAAAGGGGAAAGGCAAGAAGAAGAAAAGTAACGATGAAGGACAGTCAGCAAAGAAGATGAAGATAGCATCTACAGATCAAAGTAAGTCCTTTGAATCGTCCTTTGACATTGCATCTGGTTCATCTCTTCATATCTCATCAACCCAACCATCTTTATCCACTAGTCCACCAATATTCTCTACTGTCGTCACCACCTCTCTATCACCTGTGTCTGAGATAATCACTACTTCACCTCAATTATTATAGTTGACTCCACCAAGGTTTGAAAATACCTCATCTCAACCAACTTCCACCATTTGTATCCAACCAACACTTGCCTCATCTGTTTCACCTTCACCAACTTCAAAACCTACTCCAGAATCCATAATTAATAATCCTGAAATTTCTCTAGATAATGATATCATCATTATTGATGACTCTGTTGAAGATGATCTAGCATTGCCTGAAAATCAAACCTCTGACCACCCTCTTAATCTAGATGAAGAAATATCTATTTTTAAGAACAATGTGGTTACAAGGTTCAAGGCACTCTCTGATGAATCAAATTCTAGTGAAAACCCCTCTGATTTGGGTACTTCATGGGATATGTTCAATCAGTGGATGGCTGAAGAATTTCAGAAGTTTCATGATCGTTGTGTTCAGACAAAGGATTATTTCGTTCAATAAGCTGAGAAGAGGTTGCAAGAAAAGAAGGAACTGGCTGAAAGATTAGCTACATAAGCTAATAATCAAGCAGAAGAAGCCACAATTGTCACAACTGTCAACACCTCTGCACCTGCTTCCTCTTCAAAATCTGCCCTTGAGCATTTGGCACGAGCAATTGATGGACTAAAAAAGGATCAACAGACAATAAAGGACGAACAGACAATTTTCAGAGAAAGCTTTTCTGAGCAAAAAATTGTCAATAACTCTCTACAGAATATGCTTCGACAAATTCTGAACAAGTTGTCTCCAAACCCTTCATCCTCTGGAACCTATGAACTTAGGCACTTCTGATCTTAGGATTTTGAGATTTTGTTTTTCCTTCCTGTTTTGGGCCTTAGGATTCTATTTTGAAAATTGATCTTTCTGATATTAATGCAATCTTTTCTTTTTGATTATGACAAAAAGGGGGAGAAATATAATATGAACGTAATATGTTAATTCACATAATCAAATTCTAAAAAAAAACAAGATGCTTACATTCTAACCAATAAACTTCTGTTTCTGTTAGATTTGTTCTCTTATTTTCTTTTTCAGGAAATATGAAATCTGAATACTTTTGGCATCTAATGTGTTTGACTCTAAGATATCAAGATTTCAATTGGCACAATTGGCTTATGGAAACTGAGTAAAGACTCTAAAGATATCAATATCTGACCTATTGTAACCAGGGGGAGTTCACCCAGAAGGTTCGCAAGTCAGGATATTTGATCCTCATCTAGTCTGAGACTCAGGGGGAGATTCTCATAGGAAGGATTAGTATTCCTTAACCTTCTTACTCTAATTACTTTTTATGTTATGTACAAAATTGAGTCATCAAAATACATAGTTTTGTCATCATCAAAAAGGGGGAGATTGTTAGAACAAGGTTTGGTTCTGCAATAATACCTCTGAGTTTTGATGATAACAAACAAGTATGTTGTATGAACAATTTTGGTAATCTAATGTTTGTTACTTTTGAGAATTTAACAAACAGGATTCTGCTTCTGATAAATGGCGTGGCTAAGTTATTAGAAGAGAATTGTTCCGCTTCTGCGCTACATATGTTCTGCTGAACAGTAGTATTTACTTCAGAAGACTCTGAAGTTGCATGACTCTGATACGAAGACATAAGAAAACAAGTTCTGAAGATCTGAAGACAGAAGTTCTGATGAACAAGTCCAGATGCTGAAGACTTAAGAAAACAAGTTCTAAAGATCTGAAGACAGAAGTTCTGATGAACAAGTCTAGATGCTGAAGACTTTAGAAAACAAGTTCTGAAGATCTGAAGACAGAAGTTCTGATGAACAAGTCCATATACTGAAGACTTTAGAAAACAAGTTCAAAAAGATCTGAAGACAGAAGTTCTGATGAACAAGTCCAGATGCTGAAGACTTATGATTGTAAAGACAACGGGTTCTGAAGACTAAGTGCTGAAGACTCTGAAGACTTGAAGCTCTTAAGACCCAAGTTACGTTTTCCCTTCTTCTAACTCATGCTCTCAGAAGCCTCTCAAGTCTGGAAGTTGATAAGACTAAGCAACGTGGTACAATAGTACAACAGTACCAGGACACACTACTCCACTCCAGATAGGGCGGACGCAAATGTACTATTTGTCCCCCACGATCTTTTAAGCCGCCATAATTCTAAAATGTCAGAAATATCCTTCAACGGTCATATTATACATGGCTATATAAAGGCGTGAAGACTTCAAGAATGATAGCTGCTAATTTTTCATTGTTCATACGCTCTATTGTTAATACCATTCTTAAGTCAATACTGTTCTTAAAATTTTTTTACTCATCAGCTTGTGTAGAAGCATCATTATTGTAAACAAACCTTTGTAACAAACAGATTGTTTGTATTCCCTAAAGGACCAATTGGGTCAGAATTTTTAGTCACTTGCAATTGGCTTGTGCATTGTATTATTTAAGGGACCAGTTGGGTCAGAATTCTTAAGAAGTCTAGGACTAGTGTGTCTTAGAGGTTGTTGTAGTCACCAGCAGTTTCCTAGTGCAGTTGTAATCAGTTTGGTTATAGTGGATTAAGTCCTCGCTTGAGAGAGGCAAAATCACCTTGGTGGGTGGACTAGATTAACTTGAGGATTTCTCAAGTGAACTAGTATAAACATACTGTGTTCTTTCTTTTCAGTTTTTCTTGCGTTATTATCAAGAAGTGAAGTCAGTTTGTAAAGGGGATTGTTTTTAGAAAATAGTTTTTATTTTGAAAACCCAATTCAAACCCCCCTTTCTTATGTTTTTCACACCTTCATCCATCAGTGTGTCGATCCAGATAACTTTGAAAAGGTTAGTGATGTAGAGTCAGCGAAGGAAGCGTGGGAGATTCTTGAAAAGTCGTTTGTAGGCGCAGAGAAGGTGAAAGAGGTGAGGTTACAAACTCACAAGAGAACCTATGAGTTGCTTCAGATGGAAGACAATGAAAGTATAATAGATTTCTTCACCAGAGTTACAAAGCTGGTGAATCAAATCAAGGTATATGGAGAGGTGTTGACATCAAGGTCAGTTGTGTCAAAGATCTTGAGGTCATTGGCTCTAAAATTCGACCACGTGGTAGTAGCCATAGAAGAGTCGAAAGACTTGTCAGTATTGACGAAGGAAGAGCTTCAAGGGACGCTTGAGTCTCATGAACAAAGGATGGCTGAAAGAGCTGCAGGAAAGTCGAAGAGTGATATGGCTTTGCAGGCGCAGTCAGAAAAGGAAAGGAAAGGCAAAGGAAGCTGTAATGGTAACAAAAGTAGAGGAGGCTACACCAATTCGACTGGTCGAAATCACCAGGAAGGAAACTGGTCGAATAAGAGAAAACCCTAGAACCAAGGCAACCAAAGAGGATGCGTTGCAGGTAGAGGAAGATTTGGTGGCCGAAAGCCTGACAAAAGTCATATTCAGTGTTTTAATTGTCAGAAGTATGGTCACTATTTTAGTGATTATACATAAAAGAAGAAGTATCAAGAAACTGATGCAAAGCTGGCAAAACATGAAGAAGAAGAGATGTTGCTGATGGTTACAACAAGAGACAAAAAGAGATTCCAAGACCAGTGGTACTTGGACTTAGGATGCTCATCACACATGACTGGAAGGAAAGATTGGTTTGTCAACATGAAGCCCTTGTCGAAGAACACGATGAAATTTGCAAATGACAACACTCTAGCAGCTGACGATGTTGGTAATGTTCTGATTATGAGCAAAGATGGCAAGAGGTCAACAATTTCCAATGTGTTTTACATACCAGGCATGAAGAGCAATTTGCTTAGTATAGGGAAGTTGGTCGAAAAGAACTACAAGGTGTCGATCAAAGACAAGATGATGAAAGTTCTCGACGCAAGTGGTAGGTTGATCTTGAAGGCTCCAATGTCTCAGAATAGGACCTTCAAGATCAAACTCAATGTGATGGAGCACAAGTGCCGAGCAACTGCAGCCAGCAGAGATGAGTGGTTATGGCATTTTCGACTAGGACATCTCAACTTCAATGATATCAGAGAGCTAAAGAGAAGAAATATGGCTTCAGGATTACCTGAGATCGACATTCAAAGTGAAGTTTGTGAAGAGTGTGTTCAGTCGAAACAACACAAGAATAGCTTCAGCAAGGATACAGGAAGGAAGTCGAAGGCAGTTCTGGAAGTCATATACTCTAATGTATGTGGTCCAATCCAGGTAAATTCGATTGCAGGAAACAGATACTTTGTCACGTTTATAGATGATTACAATCAAAAGCTGTGGACTTACCTCATCAAGAAGAAAAGTGATGTGATCGAGGTATTTGCCAGATTCAAATCTATGGTCGAAAGACAGAGTGGTTGAAAGCTGAAAATTCTGAGGACTGATGGTGGTGGAGAGTATGTGTCGAAAGACTTTGATGCATTATGTGAAAAAGAAGGGATTGAGCATGGGGTGGTGCCGCCCTACACTCCACAGCAAAATGGAATTGTAGAAAGAAAGAACAGAACCATCATGAACATGGTGAGAAGTATGTTGAATAGAAAGAAAGAAAGAAAGAAAGAAAGAAAGAAAGAAAGAATTATGGGGAAAAGCGGTTTCGACGGTAACATACATATTAAACAGTTCTCCGATGAAGAAGCTTGAAGGAATCACACCAGAAGAATGTTGTTCCGGTGTCAAGCCTAGCCTCAGTCGCTTGAGGGTGTTTGGATATATAACACATAGACATGTGCCAGATCAGTTGAGAAGGAAGCTTGATGACAAGTCGAATCAGATGATCATGATAGGATATCATTCGACTGGAGGTTACAAGCTGTTCGACCCAGTGAATAAGCAGATAGTGATCAACAGGGACGTGATCATAAATGAGCTTAAAGAATGGGATTGGACTGAGAATTTCAAGAAGGATTCGGTGAGAATCTCTTGTGAAGAACCAGCCACTGAAGTCGAAAGAGAAGTTCGGCAGGAGCAAGTCAGAGATGAAGCATGCCCAAGCAGACCTCGACGAACAAGACACATGCCTGCAAGGTTGCAAGAATGTGTAATTACATCTGATGATGTGGTTGATGAAGAGGGTGAGCCGGTACACTATGCTTTCTATGCAGATGTCGAACCAGTCAATGCAGCTGAGGCATTGAAAGATTCGAAGTGGGTGAAAGCAGTGAATGAGGAATTAGACTCCATCAAAGTAAAAAACACATGGCCACTTGTCGAATTGCCTCAAGGAAAGAAGGCAATTGATGTGAAGTGGGTTTACAAGGTGAAGGTGAATCCTAAAGGAGAAGTAACTCGACACAAGGCGAGACTTATGGCGAAAGGATTTCTTCAGAAGGAAGGATTCGACTTCGACGAAGTGTTTGCACCTGTTGCTAGGATCGAAACAATCAGGTTGTTTGTTGGTCTAGCAAATATGAACAATTGACACACATGTCAGATGGACGTGAAGTGTGCATTCCTTAATGGCCCCTTAGACGAAGAAGTTTATGTTGCACAACCAGCTGGGTATGTGAAACGAGGCAAAGAAGGAAAGGTGTACAGGCCGCATAAAGCCCTGTATGGACTTAAGCAAGCTCCAAGAGCTTGGAATAAGAAAATCGACAGCTTCTTAAGGAAGAATGAATTTGTGAAATGTACGACTGAGGATGGAGTGTATGTAAGAAGAAGCAGTAGTGAATTGCTTATACTATGCCTCTATGTCGATGACCTGTTGATAACAGGAAGTTACAAGAAGAAGATCAAAGATTTCAAACATGACCTAAGTGAGGAGTTTGAAATGTCAGACTTGGGAAATCTCTCATATTTCCTTGGCATTGAATTCTACAAGACTAGTAGAGGTTTAATGATGCACCAAAGAAGATATGTAGGCGAAATACTCAAGAGATTTGAGATGCAAGATTGCAATCCAACTTCGACTCCAGCTGAGACCAGACTACAACTGTCGAATGATTCAGATGGAGAAGATGTCGACCTAACCCAATATAGAAGACTTATTGGGTCACTTCGATACCTTTGTCACACAAGGCCTGACTTAGCATACAATGTGGGTATGGTAAGTAGATTCATGCAGAAGCCAAAGGTATCACACCTAGCAGTGAAGAAGAGGATACTGAGGTATCTGAATGGAACTCTCGACTACGGCATTTTGTTCCTTGCAGCTGATGAAGGAAAAGAATGCAAGTTAGTGGGATACACCGACTCTAGTTGGTGTAGTGATGCTGAGGATCGAAAATCCACAGTTGGCTATGTGTTTATGTTAGGTGGTGCACCAGTTGCTTGGAGTTCGATAAAGGAGCCAGTAGTGGAATTGTCATCATACGTAGCAGAGTACATAGCTGTTTCTCTTTGTACATGTCAAGCAACATGGTTGGTGTACCTGGTCGAAGAGATTACATGGAAGAGTCATGGAGCAATTACCATGAAGATCGACAGCGTGTCAGCTATCAACTTGGCGAAGAATCCAATAGCACACGGTCGAAGCAAGCACATCGAAATGAGGTTCCATTATCTTCGAGAGCAGGTAGCAGAACGGAAGATGAACTTGGAACACTGCAGAACTGAGAATCAGATTGCAGACATCATGACGAAGGGAGTGCAGGTCGAAGTGTTCAATAAACTAAGGTATATGATGAATGTAGACAGTTTAGACACAATGAATTAGGTGGTGTGTTAAATATGTAATTCATTATTTTAGAAAGATTTGATTTGATTTAGATAGATCAGATTTGATTTAGAAAGATTAGATTAGATATTTTTGGGCTTTTATAGTTTAAGCTTTAGCTTGAGATGCAAATTAACCTAAATCTATAAATAGGGAGGAACCCTTATCATTGTAATAATCAAGTTTGATAATTAACAGTTTACAGTTGCAAGTGAATATTGAAAGTTTCCACAGTTTGTGGGAAAAAAGAATTATGCAGTTTTTCATCTTCTTCTCCAACGCTACTATTTCCCTTTTCTCTTTCTTTCTTTCTTTCTCAATTTTTCTTTTCGTTGCCATTGCGTGTGATTGTTAACAATCTTGATATCAAGATTGAATAGGAATTCTCAAAAGGTTTTGGATTAATTTCAACAGTGGAGACCTCAATAGGTTTCTCACATTAAGAGATCATATTTTTTGTTTTTTTCCAACTATTTAGCGTTGGTTTTAAACTTCAGCAAACTTTTAGTGTTAATTTGCAGGGGTTTAAAATCACCGCTAAATGGTTGAAAACAAAAAAAAACTCTGAAATTTTACGGGGACTTAAAATCGCTGCTAAATGCTTGAAAACTCAAAGAGAAAAAAATGTGAAATGTAGGTCTCTCATCCTATCCAGCACCTTAAATCACCATAATAACTCTCTCAAGAAATATCACATCCATTCTTTTAGAATTAAAAAAAAAGAGACAAGGAAACATACAACAACAAAATGAGGTAATAAAAGATGTACGAATATTTATATTAATAATGAATTGAATTTGATACAAAGAAATAATAGTAATGATTGAATAGATAGACCTTTAATAAATAGTACTTATGTTGCAGACGAGCGGCAGAATCCTTTATGGTTGTCCTCCCAATGTACTTCAGGATGCACTTCTCTTTTTTATGGTATCTCCTTCAGTTGATCGAGATGTCAGAGCATTTGTTCTATTTTGGCGTGTCAGTGCATTGTTGGATGGTCGGCTTCATCGGGGACATAACTTCAGGATGATCCTTGAAGGCTCAGGACCCCGGAGTTGCCTTTATTGAAATGCTCTGGTGGATGCTTTTTTATGACTAGAGCCAAAATATCACGACTCCCATGCTAACAGGTATTTACCTCAAGTGGTCAGCCGATGGATGATGTCACGCTTACGTGCAATCCTACCTGGTGGTCAGATCCCTCTTAGACCTAGGAGGACGGCCAGATGCGGATGATGTTCCTTGATACCCTTTGTCATCCAGTTGGAGCTCAGATCGCTCTTGCCGTAAAATATTTCCATTGGAACAACAATGCTGGTCGGCAATATGGAACTATTGTTGACCATTCTTCTTGAAAACAGAATTCAAGGTGATTTTCCTCTGGAACACTTAGCGGGCATATGTCTTTTAATCTGGCCAGAAGAGACATTGGTGCATCAAATAGAAATCATATGGTAACTGAAGCAGGAGCCCTTGTATCTGATCGGCACCCGACATTAACTATAAACTCGTCATATTCGAGCACCATTAACTATGAGCTTTATCTTCGACGTCATCACAGTAAGCATCCTGATAGCGGTGGGAAGTACCAGTGACATTAGATTGAAGGATGAATCGTGAATCTCCATAGAATCTGCCTCTAGTCCCCGACGTAGACCTAGATATGGATTTATGATTCTTCCCTCTGTTGCTTTTAAGGAGGTCTCGAGAGAACCAGAGATTTAGAATCTGATGAATAGCAATTGAAATAATGACTAATTTAACCGACTGCAGTAAATGTCTTTGTTTGCTTCTGAACGCCCTTGATTTTGAGATCTTGGAAGGTTGTGAACAACGTGGATGGAAATGACAGTGAGGTTGCGGAAATTGTTGGAATAAAATGTTTGATGTATTCTCGTTTCGGTAACCTAAGGAGGTTAAGAACTAGTAAATCGGAAATTGGATCTAAAATTATGGAATTCGTAGGAATCAAAAGTCAGTTCCTATAAATGATGGCATTATTCTGTTCAAAAACAAGAAATAAATGCAGTTGGAGACTTGATTATCTTGAATGGTGGCGATGATATCCTCTACGGCGACGCAGGGTTATATTCAACTTTTCCTGGAGACTGATGGTTGGGAGCCCATTGATGCTTATATGAAAGCACATTTGGATCTGATGGACACGTGACTCCACACACAAGAGGGGGTGAAATTCGTGTTTCAGAAAAACTTAATTTTGAAAAACTTTTAGGATCAATTTTGGAGTTTAAAAACATTTTAGAAAAATTCTACAACTAAGCAGCATAAAATAAAATGTAGAAATTATATCTAAGGGATATAGAGATAACACCAAAATTTATAGAGGTTCGGTAAAAAAGAAAAGACTTAATCCTTTCCACAAGATTTGTTATTAAGAGTATCTAATAAACTTAATAGCTTTTAGTGGGTTGAACTCTCGTACCCCCATTATACAAGGAAAAATGATGTTTGTGGCTAACTTCCAACCAAACAGCGAACAAGGAGAGAAGTGGTGACTCTTTCTTCCAAACAACGGATTAAAGCGATTAGTCTCCTTTCCAAAAACCAACTTGGAGTGGTTAGTCTTTAAGCTGAAACCAGATTTTACATGAGCTAATCTAAAACTTGGAAGAGCTTTTAACACCAGATTAAGCTCACAGACCGAACTGTGGTTTAATATTGGGCTGACCAGGAATCTATGACATTTTATATCGGGCGTATCTCCAACTTTAGTAAGCTTTTAGTATCGGGTTGAGCTTACGAATCGAATAGAGGTTTTACACAGGATAACCACCAACCAATGATAATTTAATACTGGGTTTATCTTAAATTGATGAAAACTTTTAAACGGGCCGAGCCTAAAGGTCGAACCAACTACTTAGTAACTAAATCCCCAAACCAAAACTTTACTGGCTTAGATTCGAACCAAAATAAACCATCCCTAAATGAATAAATTATTCAACAAAGGTATAAACAAATTTTCCTTAGTGAATTTACAATTCAACCCTTCTAGAATTATACAAATGCCTCACTTGCAAAACTTTTTTTGAAAGCACTGTGGTAAAAAGTCTAAGTGAGAGAAAGTGAGAAATATATTAGAGAGACTGAGGTATGAGAACTCATAATTTTGGATGAGGAAAATATGTGGCAAGGGACTTCTATTTATAGGCTATAAGTTGGCATAAAAAAGGAAATCTTTTGTTGCTAGAATTGATGAGTCAATCGATTGGTTGGCCTAAAATAATCGTTTGATATTTTTAAAAACGTAAGAGAATTATATATATACATACACACACACACACATATATATACACACACACACACACACACACACACACACACGTACACTCACACAGGTTGTCAAACATTAAGATGTTATCCTAAATGTTTAGGGTTCATTTTTGCACTAATCCAACCGATTAAGTATAAGTGCCAATCATTTGGCAAGAACAAAAAAATTGCCCAAAACTCTTCAGATGGCTCCCAAATCATCTGACACGAGTTCAAGACATTTTTAACAATAGTTTCTTGAGAAAATTAGTTTTAAAAAACTAGTTTTAGTGTGTGGGTGTACGTGTGTGCGTGTGTGCGCGTGCGTGCATACGTGCGTGTGTGCGTATGTGTGTGTGTGTGTGTATCTGTGTGTCTATGTGCGTGTGTGATCAATCGTATAACTTTACAAGAAATCCCCTGTGCTTTTACAATGTTTATTCACTCAAACGCGTCAGGGTGAGCTTTCACATATTTCAAGACTTGTTAGACAATTAATTGATCTTAACTTTGAGATGAAGCTTGAGTTATATTCAATTTGTGTGCCGAGCATAAATCTTGGAAACCTTCCTTCAGATTATTCTTTTATTTGTTCTATTTAAGACGCAATTCTCAAGACAATTTCTATAATCAAGGGATCATTAGCTTCCATTCGGTCAATCCTTGGTTCGACTCCTTTACTTGAGATATTTTGAGAATAAATGTTCAAATAAAAATTCATATAAACTTAAATTATAATTTGCATATTGTACCAAGTAGGGATTGCTTTCTTAAGACGAGGTGGCAATGAAGGAGGAAATGTGATATTGGTTTCAGGGGCTTGGCTAGGAGGAAGGGTTCGACCCGGCGAGGTGTTTCCTACTGAGGTGAGTAAAAGGCGGGTTGACATTTATGCCATCGTAAGTATAGTTAGCTAGGAGGAGAGAAAAATGATATTCGATGAGAGCGGAGTCTTATTGTTTTTTTTACATGTGTGATTGCGTTTTCCAAATAATATGGAAAAGTACACAAGCTAAAGATGTTATATAACCTTGCACATGCTCAAGATATTTCGATTGTAGTGCCACCTCTGGTGACCACTGATCTTGCATTAACCGCTGCTCCCCTTTCAGTTGTCGGGACTTCTTCTTATACACCTGAGTTAGATTAACTTGTGGAACCCATGGCCATTTTTAGCGTAGATGAACCACTTCTGCCCCTGGTTTCATCAAATATGGGTCAGAATGAGAATAAAAAATCCCCCGGGAAGAAGGTTCTCCAAAACGAACTCGTGTAGCTAGAGATGGTGCTCGGGGGGAAGTAATTTTTTTCTCATGGTTGCCAAATGTCTTCTCCTCCTGGCTTTTATATACGCATGAGGATGCAGCTACTATCTCAATGTCAGATCTAACATTCGTCCAAAAACTCTCTGAGGCGAAGAAGCTTGAACTTCTTTATGAGATCTCTTTCAATATGTATTAGGCATATTCACTATTTTATTTTTCTGGTGTTGACATGAGTGATGTCTTGGCTCCTGGTAGTCTTTCCAAGGAAAGAAACAATTGGAAGAGAAATATGAAGTTGCTGAACTAAGGTGCTCTACTCTGCAAGAGGAGTTTATTAGATTGTAGAAAGAGTTTAGGCATGATGACTCTCTACAATAGGAGGCGAAGAACCACGACTCCCCTTCTACCCTGGCCTCTAGGGTAACTAAGTTGGAAGTTTCTCTTGAGAAGGTAGAGAAGTAGTATCATGATGCCTAAAATGCTTTTACTGAGAAAACTTGCTAGGTGAAAGAGCATTGGAAAACTCTTCTTTAAGAAATTGAAGCTCGTGTTAAGTTCTCTAAGGCTCTTAAAGACGAGATGTTCAGTCTGAAGCAGAAACTTCATGATTCTCTTCAGTGGACTATGCATGTTATGTTCAGGGTTTATGACCAAGTTGTGGAGCCAACGAAGAAGTTTTTCCCTACTGATATAATTTTGATTGAGGCGCTGAACCCATTTCAGGCTGCTTTTAGGATGACTCGGGAAGGAGATCCTGATACCTCGGCTCTGAACGCTTCAGCTTGATTTTCTTTTTTTGTATTATTTTATTTCCTGCAACATCTCCTGGGCTTTTACCCCATATGGGTACTATTATAGATATTTATAAGAATGTTTTTACCACAATGATTTGGGTGTTACCAACTTCAGAATTCTCTTAAAGTGTGTTTGGATGAAACATTTTAATGAGGGAAATTTATTTTTTTAGGGAATTTAAAATGACTTGATCAAAATCTGTTGTTTGGATAAAAAAAATATAGAGAATTGTTAAAATGATGTAAATTTATAAAGTATTTGATTCAAGTTAAAATTAAGGAATTTTATATGACACCAAAAAATCAAGAATTTGAAATTGCTTCTTAACTCCATGTAATATGAATGCTAAATTATTTATTATTAAATTTTAAAGTATTGCAAGATGGTTCTCATATTTTATGAAAATTTCAAATTTACCCCTAAAATTTTCAAATAATTATATATAAGTCCTTAATAATTTTCCAATTTTACAAATTGATCTCTTCAAATTTTCAAAAATTGCAAATTGGTCCCTATTTTTCATATTTTAGATCTGGCAAAAAAATTTTAAAAATCATGAAAATGATCCTAAATATTTAATAATGAATCATTCTAATGCTCCATCCAAACAAAAGAATTTAAAAATGAGTGGATTTCAATTGAATCATTTGAATTGCTTAGAATTTTAAATTCCTTAAAAATTTCCAATTACTTCATCCAAACACACTCTTATTGGCTATATTTTATAATTGATGTTGTGATGTGCCTTTAGTTGTTTGAAAATCGTTGTAACATCGAGGTTTGCTCTCTTAATCTACAATGCAAAAGTTAATTAGATGATGGTTGGCGCTAACGCATTGTATGCTCTTGGATTAAGAACCCTAATTCTTTGCTTTGTAATGGAGAAAGTGTGTTGTGATGCATTGAAGCAATCAATGTGCTCCATTATGCCTTTGTGATTGGCGACTTAGTGCACTGAATGACATTAGCTGCCACTTTTGGTTGCTACATTTGTTTGCTATATTTAGCGATTTGTTTAGGACAGGCATGCTCGGAATATCTTGTGTTGTACTCCGCGTCACAGAGGATTATTCCCCTATCAAGGGAAGGATCCCCGTCCCTGCCCCCGAGGCTTAGCTCAGATCAAAGTGGAAGTCTCTAGGCTTCACCACATAACACCATTGGATTGGCTTGATCCAAAAGAAGGGGGTACGCCAACTACATTGTAATATGTTTAGTGTGTATCAAATGCCTAACATGTATTTTAAGTCATATCAGATACGGAAAAATGTGTTTAGTTTGTATTAGATATGCAATCATGCAGGAAATGTGTTTTAATCCCTATCAGATATGCAGAAATGTGCTTAATCTGTATCAGATACTTAATCATGCAAGAAATGTGATTTAAGTCGTATCAGATACGCAGAACTGCGCTTAGGCGAGAAATCTGGCATCCCCGCATTTAGAATTCTAAAAGAAAGAGATACGGGGAAACATACAATAGAAGAAGTTAATAAAAGATATACGAATACTTATATTAATAATTAATTGAATTCGTTGCAAAGAAACAATGGAAATTACTAAACAGATAGACCTTCAATAGTAATTATGTTGCAGATAGGAAGCGTCCTGAACCCTCGGTGGTTGTCCAACCGGGGTACCCTGAACTGTGTCGTAACCCGAAATTTGACCTCCCCCTTTTTCCTTTTGTATAAGCATGTGCATTCGCATCGCTAGCATACGCACTCACACTTTTTTTCTCTTTGATTTTGTTGCAGAAATATCCAGGTTTTTAAGCTCGATTAATCGAATCTTCACAAGGTCATCACATCATCAAAACAAGCACAAAACAAGGGTTTCTATTCCTATTTATCAAAACAAGAGGTGGAAAATCGAAATCGAGACTTCAGCACTTGTTCCTGGGCAATCTGGGCAAATTTTGCCTAGAGTAACCGGTTACTCTGCAGAGATTTGCAGATTCTACTGCATTTTTGGGACATCAACTCTGCACTCTCTTTATTCTTAGATTCTAAATAGTTCTAGCAACATGTGGAACATTCTAGACATTTCAAGACTATTCAAGACACTCCACTTACATTTATTCCAATAAATCACTTTAAATCAAGTCCACCATGTTACTTAATTTACAAGAATTGTGAACCTTTGGATTTGAAGCTTACATTGAGATTGCTACTGAGTTAACTTCCTAACTAACCGAGTTAACCGCTTGACTCGGTGAGTCAAGTGTAACTAACTCCTAGCCTAATTCCAAACCACCCAAAGCTAGCTCCTAGCCTAATTCCAAACCTCTCACATTCCAAACCAAAACTCTATATAAATAAACCATCAATCATTTTCAAGGCTCCACAATCTCTCAACCATTTCACACATTTCACTCTCAATTCTCTCACACTCTCTCTGAATTTTTCTGCAACTTCTTCATCTTCATCTACATTTCCTTTCCAAACCTCACCATAGCTCTTCACCATTGAAGGATAATCACTTCTACATTGGAAGTGATTATTTCTTGAGCTTAACCTTCATCACCTTGCTTTTGGATTCATTTTAAGTGTTTGCATCAAGATTCAACGGTCCAAATTCGTATTTCGGAGTTTCATCGCAATTTGCTCGGTTTCGGTACGATTCGACTATAATTGAAGAGTCCTCTGGTTTTCTTTGATTATCTTCATCAAGAATCCTTTGCAATAATCACCAAGCCAAGTCTCCATCTTGTAGGTTGGTAGATCTCATTCATTTTACTGTTGTGAACATTTTCGTATCATTCGCGATGTAGTTTCGATGCTTTTAGTGTGTGAATTGATTATGCCATTGCTTGATCCATGATCTTGATGTGTTAATTTATTCCATCACTATTTATTTGCTGTTTTGAAACTTGATTTTCGTGCACAAATTCATACCCTAGCATGTGGTAATTTGAACAAGTCATTTGGATGCTTCAAGTGCTTTTTCAAAAGCTATTTTTGCCACTATTACAGTGGTAACCAGTTACTCAATATAGGATAACTGGTTACTCTTCACAAATTTTGTACCAGCGCTGCTTTTTTCAACTGAGTAACCGGTTATTCAATATAGGATAACCGGTTACTCTACACAATTTTCCCCAGATTTGCTGTTTTCAAGCAAGTAACTGGTTACTCACTTTAGAGTAACCGATTACCACTGTAACAGAGTGCCATTTTTTAGTGTTTGTCAAGCTTGTTTGCCATGCTTTCTTCCTCTAACTTCCATGGATTGATATGATTGATTTTTATGGATGTTTTAGGTGCTGTTTCACTTCAGATTGAAGCATGAATGTGAATTTTCCGATGCTCGATTCTTTCGATTTTCATGATTATGCACATTCTTGACATTGTATGAACATGATCATTCTTGCACTTTCTTTGATTACATGATATATGATTTGTGAAGCATGTTAAATGTCATTTGGTACTGTTTTGCACTTTCATTCATGTTAGCATTAAGTTTGTTCCTCCAAAGGATAAGCTTAATCTTGTATAATAGATAATGCACTCGTTGCTTTAATAATTTTTCAAATTCATTATGGAAAATTATTAGCATATTCCCCCCTTTTGATTAATTAATCGAAACTTCGTTTCGATTATTAATCTTCCCTTGGGCGCTTCTCTTTAAGCTTCCTTTAGAGCTTTCTCTCTCTTTTCCCCTGCGGAGTTGGAGTTTCGCACGACGCACTAGAGCATTGTACAACTTGGAGCTGTTATACTGTCTATTTCAAATTCTGTACTACACTTTGTGTGTGAGAGAAGGAATGAGAATGGAGAATTCCTACTCTCATTCTGACCACTTCAGGTAGGGGACGAATGACCCTATGCCTGGCTTAGTCACCTCTATCCTCAGGCGGTAATGTATCTCCTTCCCCAGTTGAGTCGATCCTTGATCACTCTTATCTCTTTCAATCTCTATTTTGATCAATCACCATTCTTTGGGTTAAAGATCTTTGTCTTGGGTTAACATCTCTCTCTCTTGTCCCAGCATTCTTTTCTTGTGGTCAATCATCGTCTTTTGATTCCCCAGAAGAGCCTCAATTCCCTTTCTTCGGTTAAACACAGTCTCCCTGTTAAACAACGAAACCCTTGCGGAGTTCACAACCTTCTCTTGGTTTTTCTCCCTTTGTTTGGTTAATCACTGCTTATCAGTTAAAACACCAATTTGCACTCCTTCTCAGTTAACCACAGTCTATCTGTTAACATACCGAGTTTCCTCTTCGGTTAATCACTTTCTCTTGGTTAATCACCCATTTTTCAGTTATTCACAGTCTATCTGTTAACACTTAGCTCCTTTCGAGTTAATCACCTTCTCTTGGTTAATCACTCATTTCTTTTCGGTTAATCACAAACTTTCTGTTAACATCGAAACCTCAGTTGTTGGCAACCTCTTTTGGTTCAACACCCTTTGTTGGTTTAAGTACTATTTGCTCGGTTGGTACCAACTTGCTTTTTGGGTCACAACCTTCGCTTGGTTCCACGCCCTTTCTTTTGGTTGATCACAGTTTACCTGTTAGAACCAATGCTCCTCTATCCCCGTAGAGTTGCAATCTTTTCTTTCTTCAGTTAACCACTGTTTATCAGTTAATATACCGAGATCTCCGTAGAGTCAAACACCTTCTCTTAGTTCAGTACTCTATCTCTTTGGTTCATCACAGCCTGCTTGTTGACACCAAAAAACCCTTTTCCCCCCCCAGGGTCCTGCTCTGGTTCTCTACCAGTCAGTTAACATACCGAGTTTCATTATTCTCTTGGTTCTGACACCATTCTTTTGGCTCCGCAACGGAGTTTTCTCTAGTTCTTCTTTTTGCTCTTGGTTTTGACACCACTTTACTTTCCTTTTCCTTTTCCGTCTTAGTTCCCCGAACTAACGATGCTCTGATTCTGCATTCCTACGAATGTATGATACGTAGGCACGAGATCGCGATGATCTTGGTGAGCACCCTTCCACCTTCTTCCTTTCCTCTTCTCTTCCCTGGTTCCATGAACTACGGCGCTCTGATTTCCTCATTGTACTGTGAGGGTACGTAGGCACGAGGGCCCTAATCCTCCGCGAGCACTTTCTTTATTTCTTTTCTTCTCTTTTCTATCCTCTTCTTTTAGCTAGAAGCCTTTAGATAGATAACCCGTCCAAGCCTAGAAGCGAGCGAAATGGTTCCCGTCGAGTACGACGGATGTGTAAGGTGCTAGTACCTTTTTTTCGCATAACCGACCCCCGTTCCCGTTTCGCTTTCCCTTGGGTTTTATCGATATTTTCCCTGTCCTTTGGGACTAAATAAAGTTCGGTGGCGACTATGTTGTATCTTTGAGTGTGCGATTCACTCAGGTATAAACCAGCCATCTTCAGCTGACGACTCTGCTGGGGAGTCCTTGCTCTTGCAAGTTGGGGTCTCGCCTAGTTTTGTTTGTTTTCTTGCTTGCTGGGGTGTTTATCTATTACGCTTTACTTGCTTTAGCTTTATGTTTATTTACTGCATTTCTTTACTGCTTTGAATATTCATATGCTGTACATTCTGGATATCTGCTATATTTTTTGTTGTTGTTGGGATGGGTAGATATTATTGGAGAGAAAAGTCCTAACACCGGGCTTAGCATACACATAGGCTAGAATGTGGATAGTCGTGAGGCCTACGTTTTGCGCGTTGGGTTACCACGAGAGCCACATCCCAGATCGTGATTCGCTTAAGAATACTTCCGTCCTGCGAGAATTCGCTACGGCGGGGTTTTTTCATTCTGAGTCCTTTGGTTTGGGCGACCTTTCTAGGGACCACCTTGTTGTGTCTAGATCACACTTGTAAGGGGGATGGGTTTTTGCAGGAAACCAAGCCACTTTATACCTTTGTTCTCTCACGCACATCAGATTATTTTGTACCGACACAGAATTATATGCAGATATCTAGATTGTTCATATTTGATTGTTCAGACAGTGCTGGTTTCTTGATTTTTGTTGCATATCATCTCATCATGTAAATTAATTTTTGCATGTGCATTTCCAGGTTATTCGAAGGCTTATTCTTTGTTGACATTGTCATAGAGACGAGTACTGGTTGCCGAGGCATCTTTAGCTACAAGTTTGTGGAGCCTAAGCTGGGTACTTTGAGAGGTTTAGCGTCCCGTGTGGTTAAAGATAATAGAGGGGTTTTCAAGGATACTTATGGAAATCTATTGTTCATCCTCAACATTGAAGTCAACATCACCGCCATTCATACACTGGTTCAGTTCTATGATTCGCCACTTAGGTACTTCACATTTCAGGATTATCAGCTAGCGCCTACACTTGAGGAGTATGCTTATATTCTGGGGGTTGAGATCAAGAGGCAGGTTCCTTTTGTCTACACTAGTGGTTGTCCAAAGTTTCCCCTTATTGCTGATGCTCTTTGCATTAGTAAGAAGGATGTGGAAGCTAATCTCAAGACCAAAGGGAAGGGTATTTTAGGGTTTGCTTCAAAGTTCTGGTTGACAAGGCCACTTCCTTTGCTGCAGATGGAAACTAGAAGGCTTTCAACGCCGTTCTTGCTTTGCTGATATATGGGATTGTCTTGTTTCTGAACATGGAGGATTTCGTAGATCAGGCTGCCATCAGTATCTTCTTGTCCAAGAACCCTGTTCCGACGCTCCTCGCTGATACTTATCATTCTATTCATTTGAGGAATGAAAAGAAAAAGGAAACCATTGTCTGTTGTGCTCCTCTGCTATACCGATGGTTCATGTCTCACCTTCCACATAAGGGTCCCTTTGTTGAGAATAAGGGTAATCTCAAGTGGTCTCAACGAATCATGTCTCTTACTGCTGATGACATTTCTTGGTATTCTCGAGTCTTCGATGATACTAAGATCATTCTTCATTGTGGAAAATTCTCCAATGTGCCTCTCTTGGGTACAAAGGGTGGAATTAACTACAATTCGAGACTTGCCTTCTGTCAGTTGGGATATCCTATGGTTGCCAAGCCAGATCCTAAGGTAGTGAAAGAGTTCATCTTTCATGAAGGGGTTGATGACATGGGATTACTGAAGAGGTTTAGTGCCGCTTGGACTCAGATTCACTTCGAAGGAAGAGTCGATTTGGGTAAGAAGAATTGCATAGCCAGGGAATCTTACACACTTTGGGTCAAAGAGCATGTCAAAAAGATCTTGTTGGCATTTTCTTCTGAGCCTTCCATGAATGCTAAGCTTCCTGAACTTGCCATTGTTCCTCCATCTGAAGTCGACCAACTCAAGCTGACCATTGAGATGTTGAAAAAGGAGAATGCTGACCTTCGTCTCAACCTTGTTAGAGTCACATCCAAGAAGGAAAGCTTACAGATTGAGCTCTATCAGAAGTGTGAGCGCATGCTCAAAGAGGAGGAGGTTGAACAGAACAAGCGAAGGAAAGTGGGGGATACCTTGAAGAGTACCTATGATGGACTTGCTTTAAAGAAGAGACAACTCACCGATACTCAGTATCAAGCCTACAAGGATGAGTTGAGCTACACGAAGCAACTTGAAGAGCTTCGAGGGAAGTTTTCACAGTACAAGACAAAGTGGAAAAGTGAGCAAGACCATGCTAACCAGTTGGCAAAGGACTTTTCTCAGTGTCAAGCTAAGCTCGACAAAGCCTTCGGTGAGATTCAGAAGCTGCAAGATCAAGCACATCAGAGCCGAGAACAGATTAGTCAGCTCAACACGGAGAGTACTCATTGGGAGTAACAAAGCCGTCATCTGCAGAACCTCTTGGATCAGAAAGAGGCCTTTCTTCAGGATACGCTTCAGGGACCTAACCATTCTTTGTTGCGCAACCTCATGAAGGATGCGAAGTATTGGAGTGAGAGGCACAGCCGTCTAACCAGATTTGCTGAGCACGCGCTTGAGGAATTACCAGAGTTATTGAGGGATACATACGCTGATGTGTTGCCACACCAACTTCCTTGGGCTATTTTCCACTTCTTGTCTGTTTGTAGGGTGGTTTTTGATAGGATCCATCCAGATATTGTTGTAGCCCAAAAGGAAGATATTTGACTTGTACTTGACTTGTGTTTCTTTCCTTTATTGTTGAATGAATGAATGAAATTTCTTGTCAATCTTATCTTTTGCACCTTTAATTGTATGCTTTATGATTTCTGTCAAACAATATAAGTTTACGAATTCTTGGAATTTAAAACTTTATTTTTGCATACATATCATACATTCATTTGCACACATATGCACATCCCTTCGTTCGGAAAACCTTTGCTTACCTTGTCCGTCTCCGTTTGTAGCAAGGCGAAGAATCGACATCGGTATTTCACTCGCTCAAGCAAATCCAGAATCATGGCTGACTTCGAAGCTGAGAACGCTGCCTATAAGGAAAATCTGGCTCAATTTCAAGGTCGGATGGATCAGTTTCAGACGAACATGGATGTTATTATGGAACTCCTTCGTGCTCAGAAGGACGCCGCTACTGCTGCCACTGTTGTTGCAAATTCCACCGATGCAACTGTTGTCACTCTTATTGTGACTATGTCTCCTGTTGTTACGGCTACTCCTGTTGTTCCTTCTCCTACTACGGTTGAAGTGCCGGTTGAGCCTGTGATTCAGCCTACTATTCACCCGTCAAACTCTTAATCTGGTTTGAATAAGATGCCTGCTTCTTTTCCTTGGGGTATGTCTCCGAATTACACTCCTCAGATTACAAATAATGGTGCCTTCGTACCATATCAACCTTTTGTCATTCCCATGCCGCCTAATGGGAATGCTACTGCTTATCTGTGGGGTATGCCTACTCTGGTTCCACCTCTAGTGGTGAGTGATGATCGTGAGAGTCTTCAGGTTCTGACTCGTCAGACTCCTGGGTTGGCTGACATTGAAACTCCTGATGAAGAAAAGCATGTGTATAGGGGTCCTCCTATTCATGTTCCGGTTTCATCTCAGGCTGCTTAAAGTGCTGTTCAGAATGTTTATTCTGGAATGCCCTACCCTGGGGCATTTTCATTCTCTATGGTACCCCCTCCTAATTATCCGTTTGGTGTTCATATGGGTCAGAATGCTGGTCATATGGTTAATCAGGGATTGGTATATCCTTCTCAGTTTGCTATTCCGCAAGTGCATGCTCCGACTGCATCTCAGCTGCCAAATCCTTAGATTCTTGTCAGGCCTGCTAATCAAGATAGACCTGCTAGTCACAAGTTGTTAGAAGACCATATCAGAGCTATTGAAGGGTTCTCTGCTTTTGGCTTGGAGGCCAAAGACTTATGTTTGGTTCTGAATGTTGTATTGCTGCAGAAGTTCAAGATACCTGAGCTTCCAAAGTATAAAGGTTTGAGATGCCCGCGTAGTCACATCACTATGTACTGCAGGAAGATGTAATCCTATATTGATAATGATGAATTGCTATTTTATTATTTTCAAGATAGTTTGTCTGGTGCTTCATTGGATTGGTACATGGGCTTAGAACGCAGAAAAATCCATACTTGGAGGGATCTGTCTGAAGCATTCTTGAAACAATACAAATATAATCTTGATCTGGGGCCTACCAGATTGTAGTTGCAAAATCAGTCTCAACGCTCAGCTGAAACATTCAAAGAGTATGCAGAAAGATGGCGCGAGATGGCATCTCGTGTGCGACCTGCTCTCTCTGACAACGAGTTGGTAGACATCTTTATGGGTACATTGTAAGGATCCTACTATGAGAAAATGGTGGGTAGTCCTTCATCGAACTTCGCTGATGTTGTAACCATTGGTGAACGGATTGAGAATGGTTTGAAGACAGGAAAGATCCCTGGAGCTGCTTCCCAGTAGTCGACTAACAGAAAGTCTTAGAACAGTCAATCAAAGAAGAAAGAAGGTGAAGCCAACGCTGTGACGGCTCAAGTTCCTCCTCAGTATCAAGCACCCATGGCTCATATGCCATACTATCCATATCCGTATATTGCTGCTGCGTAATATCAACAACTTCCATATCAGTATCATCCGCAATAACCGGTTTAGAACGCTCAGAATCCACAACAACCGCAACATCAACAACAGACTCAACAGAACAACAAAAATAAGTAGAATCAAAACCGTCAAAATAACAACAATCAAGGAAATTGCAAGCGTCCGAACTTCGACAGAATTCCAGTGCCATACACTGAATTGTTTCCTTACTTGGTTCACCAAGGGGAAATTGTTCCCAAAGAAATTGCACCTGCAATTCCTCCATTCAATCGAAAGCATAATCCAAATGCGTCTTATGCTTATCATGCTGGATACATAGGACATGCGACAGAAGACTGTATTGTTTTCAAAACCAAGGTTCAGAAGCTCATTGATCGAACGATTTTGACTTTTGCAGAGGAAGGTCCCAACATTCAGCACAATTCATTGCCCAATCACGGTGGACCTGCGGTAAACATGATTGAGGATAGTTCAAGGGCTGAATTGATCATGGATGTTGATGAGGTAAATACCCCAACAACTGTGGTTATCAAGAGATTGAATGAACATGGGCTGTTGAAAGGGCTGCATGGTAAGTGTCAGATTTGCGACAATAATCCCAACCAGTGTCGAAGGCTGAAGGGTTGTGTCTAGATTTTGATGAACCGAGGTGAAGTTCAATTTGCCAGATCTAAGCCTGTGGAAGAAGTCGTTACTATCGAGCCATTCACCATCATCTATAGGAAGGTTCCTGTTGAATCTCCTAAGAAGAAAGTGCAACCTATTCTTGTTTGCCTGCCAAAACCATTTCTGTATCAGAATTCTAAGGAGGTACCTTGAAGATATGGGTCTACTGTGTTTTCTGGAGGTCAAGAGATAAGGTTTGCTGAGTCTGAGATTGTGAATGTTACATCTGCTGGAGGTATGACTCATAGTTGGCGGGTGTTCACTCCGAGAGTCACTACAAAGCCTGTTCAAGTTCCAACCGTTGTTCCTCCCAAGGAGAAGCCAGCCTCTACAACCCCTGTTGTTCAACAAGGGACATCTACTATGGTACCAGTGCCAATTATTCCGTCTGAGGACGTTACAAAGAGCAAGGATACACTTGATGATCAAGAGTTCCTAAGGTTGATCAAGAAAAGTGACTTTAAAATTGTGGATCAGCTGGGGAAGACTCCCTCAAGGATCTCAATTTTGTCCTTCCTCATGAGCTCGCCCGTGCACATATCAGCTTTGTTGAAAGTCTTGAACATTGCCCACGTGATGCATGATATATCCGTTGTCGAGTTCGATGAATCAGAATTACCTCCTGAAAGAGCTGCCCACAACAAAGCACTGCACATATCTGTAACCTGCATGGATGCCTTATTATCTTGTGTCCTAGTGGATACCGGTTCTTCCCTCAATGTGATGCCTAAGGGCACATTGAGTCAATTACTGGTAGAAGGGAGCGAGTTGAGGCCAAGCGCTTTGGTTGTCAGAGCCTTTGACTGTTCTCGAAGGCAAGTTATTGGAGAAGTGGATTTACCCATCAAGGTGGGACCGTATTTGTTCACCATTACTTTCCAAGTGATGGATATCAATCTCGCGTGCAGTTGCCTATTGGGTCACCTGTGGATTCACGCCGCAGGGGCAGTTACTTCCACTTTACGTCAGAAATTGAAGTTCATGTTTAATGATCAGCTGGTCATCGTCTGTGGTGAAGAGGATTTGATTGTGAGCGAGTTATCGTCTTTTCAATACGTCGAGACCGAAGAAGGCATAGCTGAGGTGCCGTTGCAGTGTCTTGAGTTCGAAGATGTCAGCTCTGCTTCAACTAGTCAAAGTAGATCACCGCAAATAACTTTGGCATCAGCCAAGAGTGCTAAAGAGACCATCGAGAAAGGTGCCTTGTTAGGATAGGGGCAGGTGATTGATGTGGTTGAAAAGCATGATCGATTTGGATTGGGTTACCGTCCTGGTCGACAATCTAGTACACTTGGTCAGAAGCAGTGCAACTCGATTAAGTTTAGTAGCGCCGGTTTTCGAATGGGTGACATCGTGGCAGCTATTTATGATGCTGGTCCTTGCAACCAGATTTCGAGCTTTGTGCGCAAGTTCCCGCCGGGTTTCAAGCTCAACAATTGGACATCTACCGTGATTCTTGTGGTTTTTCCAACAAACATGTAATGCATTTTGCTTTCTTATTCCCTCATCCTCGCCCAAGACGAGTGGATCGCTTGTAGTGGACCTCGCGCTTTTGGAACATTATGTGATCAATAAATAAAAGTTTTGCATTCAAAATCATGCTCTATTTTCTTTCTTTATTTTTACTTTACTTTTTCATAAACAAATGGCAAAAGTTTATTTTATTTTCATTTTTCAAATTAGCTCATTCTAAACATATTCATAAACATGCAGAACAAATAAATGCATTGATAACAACATGGCAAATATCCATTGTAATTCTGGGATTCCAATTAACCAAGTCAAAGGAGATGGTGAGGAATATTGTGAATTACCAGCTGAACTAGCAAGGCTCCTTGAGCACGAACATAAAGAGATTCAGCCACACAAAGAGCCGGTGGAAGTTGTCAATCTTGGTACTGATGATGTCAGAAGAGAAGTCAAGGTTGGCGCATCCCTCGCAAAGTATGTGCACTCCGAGTTGGTCAAGTTATTGGAAGAGTATGTTGACATATTCGCCTGGTCCTATCAAGATATGTCTGGGTTGGATACCAACATTGTTGAGCATCACTTGCCACTCAAGCCTGGATGTCCTCCTGTCAAGCAGAAACTCAGGAAGACTAGACCCGACATGGCACTTAAAATTAGGGAAGAGGTAAAGAAACAACTTGATGTTGGATTCCTGGCCACTTCCGAATATCCTGAATGGATCGCCAACATCGTCCCGGTTCCAAAGAAAGACGGGAAAGTCAGAATGTGTGGATTATCGAGATCTCAACAAGGCAAACCCGAAAGATGATTTCCTCTGCCTCATATTGATGTCTTGGTAGATAACACTACGCAGTTCTCTGTCTTTTTGTTTATGGACGGTTTCTCAGGTTATAATCAGATCAAAATGTCCCCAGCTGATATGGAAAAGACTACTTTCATTACGCCATGGGGTACATATTGCTACAAAGTCATGCCATTCGGTTTGAAGAATGCAGGGGCAACATACCAACGTGCCATGACAACCCTCTTTCACGATATGGTTCATAGAGAGATTGAGGTTTACGTGGATGATATGATTGCCAAGTCCAAAACTGAAGATGATCACTTGGTTCATCTGGAGAAACTGTTTGACAGACTCCAAAAGTTTAGACTGTGGTTGAATCCTGTGAAGTGTACTTTCGAAGTTCGATCGGGAAAACTGTTGGGCTTTATCATGAGTCAGAAAGGCATTGAAGTTGATCCTGACAAGGTTCGAGCAATTCAGAATATGCCGCCTCCCAAAACATAAAAAGAAGTCTGTGGCTTTCTGGGCAGACTTAATTACATCTCAAGGTTCATTTCTCACTTGACGGCTACCTGTGAACCGATGTTCAAATTGCTAAGAAAAAATCAATCGGTCGAATGGAACAATGATTGTCAATAAGCATTTGACAAAATAAAACAATATTTGCAAGAACCACCGATCTTAGTACCACTGGTTCCTGGTAGGCCATTAATCATTTATCTCACTGTTCTCGATGAATTAATGGGATGTGTATTGGGTCAGCATGATGACATTGGCAGAAAAGAACATGCAATTTACTATCTGAGCAAGAAGTTCACTGATTGTGAGACCAGATACTCACTCTTAGAGAAAACTTGTTGTGCTCTGATCTGGGCTGCTCGACGCCTAAGACAATACCTAATTTGCCATACTACTTTGTTGATATCCAAAATGGATCCGATAAAGTACATTTTTGAAAAGCCCGCTGTCTCTGGAAGGATTGCTCGGTGGAAAATGTTGTTAACTGAGTATGATATCCAACATGTCACCCAGAAAGCGATAAAAGGGAGTGTCTTGTCTAACTACCTTGCTCATCAACCTGTAGAGGGTTATCAACAAATGAAGTTTAACTTTCCCGATGAGGATGTTCTGTTTATCAGAGATTACGATACACCAGAGCCTGACATAAGACCCGAACCAGGGGCGCGATGGACGCTCGTGTTCGATGGTGCCTTCAATACCAAAGGTCGTGGAATTAGTGCTATCCACATCTCTCCAACAGGTTTTCACCTTCCCTTCACTGCCAGATTATGCTTTGCATGCACCAACACTATGGCTGAATACGAAGCATGCATCTACGGTATTGAAGCAGCAATTGACATGAGAATCAAGATTCTTGAGTTCTATGGAGATTCTGCTTTGGTTATTGGCCAAGTCAGAGGGAACTTTGTGACTCGGGATTCCAAGCCGGTTCCGTACCAAAAGCACATCGCGAAATTGATTCCTAATTTTGATGAGATCTCTTTTCATCATATCCCTAGAGAGGAAAATCAACTAGCTGATGCTCTTGCCACTTTAGCATCCATGTTCAAAGTCAAATAGAAGAATGAAGCTCCTTCTATCCACATTAATCATTTGAATGAACCAGCACACTATTTAGTAATCGAGGATGAGTCTAATGACAAGCCTTGGTTCTACGACATTAAGAGATACCTGGAAAAACAGGAATATCCCGAGGGTATTACTATCACTAACAAGAAAGCTCTTATACGACTTTGCGCCAAATTCTTCTTAAGTGGTGGTGTACTGTACAAGAAGAATTATGATTTTGTGTTGCTCAGATGCGTGGATAGACACGAAGAAAACATGATCATAACATTTATACATGAAGGCTGCGAAGGTGTACATGCTAAAGGTTATGCCATGGCCAAGAAGATCCTTCGAGCTGGGTATTACTGGACAACAATAAAGGTAGATTGTTACAACTTTGCCAAAAGATGTCACAAGTGCCAAATCTACGGAGACAAGATCCATGTCCCTCCAACTCCATTGAACGTTTTGACTTCACCTTGACCATTCTCTATGTGGGGTATAGATATGATTGGAATGATTGAGCCGAAGGCTTCCAACGGTCATCGATTCATTCTTGTCGCTATCGATTACTTTACCAAGTGGGTTGAAGCTGCTTCTTACGCAAATGTTACATACCAAGTGGTTACAAGGTTCACCAAGAAAGATATAATCTGTCGCTATGGTATTCCTAGCAACATTATCACTGATAATGCAAGCAACCTAAACAACAAGATGATGAAAGAGTTATGTCAAGAATTTAAGATCGAGCACCACAACTCTTCACCTTATCGGCCCAAGATGAACGGTGCCGTCGAAGCAGCAATGAAAAAACATCAAGAGGATTGTCCATAAAATGGTCAAGACTTACAAGGATTGGCATGAAATGCTTCCCTTTGCACTGCATGGCTACAGAACTTCAGTCCGCACTTCTACTGGGGCAACTCCGTATTCACTTGTGTATGGTATGGAGGTTGTTCTACCCATTGAAGTCAAGATTACTTCGCTCAGAATCATCATGGAAGCAGAACTTGATGAAGTTGAATGGGTCCAATCTAGATATGACCAACTGAATCTCATCGAAGAAAAGCGCCTTACAGCTGTTTATCATGGTCAGTTGTATCAGAGACGCCTCAAGCGAGCTTTCGACAAGAAAGTTCTCCTTCGAGCGTTCCATGAAGGCGAACTCGTGCTCAAGAGATATTCACCTGTTCACTCGGATCCACGGGGCAAGTGGACTCCCAATTATGAAGGACCTTTTTTTGTCAAGAAAGCCTTCTCAGGCGGAGCCCTGATCCTCACCACCATGGATGGGGAGGAGTTGCCATCGCCCGTGAACTCCGATACAGTAAAAAAATATTATGCCTAAAAAAAATGGATTAAGAGCCCGCTAGATTGATATCCGCGAGGACAATCTAGGCAAAAATGGGTGTCCCGGCGTACCAAAAAAAGAAATGTCCATGCAAAAGTTAGGGACAATGAAAAAAAAACAAACAATAAGCCCGCTAAGTTGAAAACCCGAAAGGGCGACTTAGGCAAAAATGGGTATCCCGGTGGACGAAAAAAATATAGAAAAATGTCCAGGAAAAAATTAGGGATAAAGGCATTTGGCTGTGAACACTTGAGCCTCTCTTCGTCATAGCTGGACCTCAGACAGTAACAGAGCAGTCAAATGATCATCAACTGGTGAAAGGCGTTGGAACCTAGATTTACAGTGGATGGTAGCCAATGTTGTAATCAATGCAAAACATGATTTCCCTTTGCCATTTACATTAGTTTTTTCAATTTTTATTGCAAATTTCCTCATCAAGGAGTTTTGAATCCTTGTACACATCTTATGTACATATTTTCACATCTCGATAAAAGTGCATCATTCGATTTCTCAATTGTTTTCTTTTCAGTATTTTGTTTGCAAATTAAACGATTATTTGTGATCACATAATACTATAAAATGTTGAGAATAATAAAAATCTAAAATCAATGGAGAAAGCATTATACATTGCATATTTTACTGGTAAGTTATGCAGGATAATCGGTAATATCCATTGGCAAGCCTAAATGCCTAACCAACACCGTGATGGTTCTTTAGAGAAGTTGTTGTTTCCTCAGCGGAGCCATCATTTCCCCAACAATCTCCATTGTGGTTCTCCGGAAAGGTTGATTACCTTTCATTTCCCTAACAGATCCATAAGGTCCCCAGTAAAGTTTTCATGATGTACCCCGAGAGGAGACGATTGTTCTTTTCCCCAGCACGGGTCGTGCATCATTCCCAGCATGTCAAAATTGTCATGCACCAGCAGCGGTACGACTTGGTTCCTCGCCTTCCCCAAGCAGAGAAGATCCTCTGAACCTTGGTAATTCCCTCCAGCAGAGTCAGTGGTAGTTTTCAGGGTTCATTCTCCTGGCAGAGTCAGTCATGATGAAATGATTGACCTGATTCTCTTATCCCCGGCAATAACAATGGTGATAATCTAGAAATTTGAGACTTCTCAGTTTCTTCCCCCAGTGGAGTTGTCACCATTTAGGGGCCTTTCCTCGACAGGATCTGTTTTCATCTGTGGGTTCTCTCCCCAACCAAGGATGTCGAGTTTGTTTTGCTACAATCTCCGCCTAACCACCGCGCAATACATTGACCCGCACCTTTACATTGCATGATATCAAGCATCATGTAAAACACATACATGGCATATGCATCAAGCATACTCCCTTTCTTTTGGCCTGATTTGTCTCCCCAGCAGATATTCAGCCAAACTTCAAACACTCTCAAAACTCTTCTTTTGTCGACGTCAGCCAAATTTTTGAGCTACTCTTTTTTTTAATCCCCTTTTACCTGGAATCATTGAAAAACTAACGCAATTCGTACATTCAGGTCCAAGAGGATTAAATAGGGGCAGCTGTCGTAACCCAAAATTTTACCTCCCCCTTTTGCCTTTTGCATAAGCATGTGTATTCGCATCGCCAGCATACGCACTCGCACTTTTTTCTCTGTGATTTTGTTGCAGGAATATTCAGGTTTTTTAAGCTCGATTAATTGAATCTTCACAAGGCCATCACATCATCAAAACAAGCACAAAACAAGGGTTTCTATGCATATTTATCAAAACAAGAGGTGGAAAATCGAAACTGGGACTTCAGCACTTGTTACTGAGCAATCTGGGCAAATTTTTCCTAGAGTAACCAGTTACTCAATATAGGATAACCAGTTACTCTGCACAGATTTGCAGATTCTGCTGCATTTTTAGGATAGCAACTCTGTATTCTCTTTGTTCTTGGATTCTACATAGTTCTAGCAGTATGTGGAACATTCTAGACATTTCAAGACTATTCAAAACACTCCACTTACATTTATTCCAATACATCACTTTAAATCAAGTCCACCATGTTACTTAATTTACAAGAATTGTGAACCTTTGGATTTGAAGCTTACACTGGGATTTCTACCGAGTTAACTTCCTAACTAATCGAGTTAACCGCTTGACTTGGTGACTCAAGTGTAACTAACTCCTAGCCTAATTCCAAACCATCCAAAGCTAGCTCCTAGCCTAATTCCAAACCTCTCACATTCCAAACCAAAACTCTATATAAACAAACCTTCAATCATTTTCAAGGCTCCACAATCTCTCAACCATTTCACACACTTCACTCTCAATTCTCTCACACTCTGAATTTTTCTGCAACTTCTTCATCTTCATCTACATTTCCTTCCCAAACCTCACCATAGCTCTTCACCATTGAAGGATAATCATTTCTACATTGGAAGTGATTATTACTTGAGCCTAACCTTCATCACCTTGCAATTATACTTGGATTTCTGGAGTTTTATTAGCTTTTGGATTCATTTCAAGTGTTTGCTTCAAGATTCAACGGTTCGAATTCGTATTTTGGAATTTCGTTGCAATTTGCTCAGTTTCAGTACGATTCAGCTATAATTGATGATTCCTCTAGTTTTCTTTGATTATCTTCATCAAGAATCCTTTGCAACAATCACCAAGCCAAGTCTTCGGCTTGTAGGTTTGTAGATATCATCCATTTTACTGTTACGAACATTTTCGTATCATTCGCGATGTAGTTTCGATGCTTTTAGTGTGTGAATTGATTATGCCATTGCTTGATCCATGATCTTGATGTGTTAATTGATTCTAAAAGCTCAAATATTTTGGACAAAATTTTGGGAAAACTCAGTACTAAATAGATGTTTCAACATAAAGACCAGAGCTGAAGAACACTGCCAAAAGAACAAAGATGTCGAAGGAGATGTCTCAAGCTGAAGACTCGACATCCTAGACTGGTATAACAGTTTTGTCTTATATCTATTGCAAGATTTAAGGAGCAATCAAAACGTGAATCAATAAACAGAAGATTGAAGCCCAAGGAAGCAGAAGCCTATAAATAGAAGACTTAGACGTAGGATGTCATATGCCTTTTGTATGCCTTTTGTAACCTAGTTCTCTTGCGTAAGAAACAAGGGTTTAAGGTTTTGTGAGTCGTTGGCTCTCTAGGTTGTAAGTCTCCCTTTGTATCAGTTGATGCATTGTGATATAGGTGTCGCACAGATCCATAAGCCTTGAGGTATTGGATTGCGTATTGTTCTTGGATGAAGCATTTAAGCAAATCTGAGTTAGCTTGGTTGTCAAGAAAGCTTGACAGATTTCTGTATTGACAGGGATGATGTATAAATCACAGTTGGTGATTAAGGGAAGTGAGTGGGGTATCTCATATCAAAGTTGTAAACATTTGAGTTTAGCTTTGGTAAAGATGTTCATTGGGTATATGTTAGGATAAAGTTGTAAACGGGGGAGTTTAGCTTTGTAACAGGTCTACAGATAGTGCAGTCTTCTTCCTGAATTGGTATCCCCCAGATGTAGGTGAGTTGCACCGAACTGGGTTAACAATTGTTGTGTTCTTTATCATTTTGCTGATTTACATTTTCTGTTAGGGTTCATGATAAACATGTTGGATCAGATGTTGTGACATCTGTGATCCTGCAGTTCTGATATTCAACGTATCAGTCTGTTGTTGCGCCTCTGAGTTTAAATGATTATGTAGCACAATGTCTTGACATGTGTTAGGATATCTGCTATCTGCATATGCCAGAATTTCAATTGGTATCAGAGCAGGCATCCTGCCTGGTTCTGGATGAGATCTTTGGGAGATACTTTCTGGTGTTTAAACAAGGAGGAGTTTTAAAGATCAGATCAATCAACTCAGACATACTCAAGGGTATTAATGGATGAGATGGATGTTCTGGATCGAAGGTAACAACCCAGAGGTTGTTCATGTAGCCGAGGAGGTTCTACAACAACTACAGGAGAAGTGGCTAGTTCTCTTGTTGGGGTGTCTTATAAGATGTTCTGACATCTTATTAGGGTAAGCAGGATCTGTTCCTTGGTGGTTCTGCTGCATGTGTTTCTGATGGAAGAGCTCTAGAATTATGGGATTCTAGAGTTGTTACTGAAGACAGTTGGTGGAAGATCTCAATCTTCGGCCTCTATATGTGAAGATATATGCATTCTTTTATTCCAAAGTCGGGAGCAATGGAATGAAGGGAGTTGTTGGTAGATATCTGGTATGGTGACTTGGTACTTGGGAGCTTGGTTTCTTGGTGCAGTTGAAGTCAGTTGAAGAGGAGATGAGTTGAGTTTAAGTTTATCAAGTTCTTGCTCTGGGAGTTTGATAAATTATTGATCGGCTAGGTTGTCAAAGATACTTGAGAATTCTCTCAAGTCCACTCATAAAGGCATCTCAGTCGTGCATCTGGAGTCTTCTAGTTATTCTTCTGACTAGAAGGTGTTTCTTTGAAACACAATCTGAAGAAAGTGGAGGTGATTTATTTTCACCATCCAAAAACAGCAAGGATTCATCTCTCTTAACCCTAAGGGTGGATCCAATCTGATTGAAGCGTTTAGAATTATTGAGGTAAATAAGGTTCGTTCAGAGAGAATCTTAGTTACTTGATTCAAGGGTGGTAGCCTTGGTATCTCAACACTGTTTGTCAAAGAAGATACTCATAAAAGATTGAATACTTGATAAGTGTTCATGAAGTGATTTGGTGGAGCTTAGCTACAACACTGAATAAGGGTTATTGGACAAGGATTTAAGATCAATTGCTATTTGTGGAGTCCATAAGTATTTAATTGATTATCCTTGAAAGTCAAGATTGCTGATGTTCAACAAGATGTTGGAACATCTCATCATTAGAGTTTGTGCAGAATCATGGGAGGGGTACTGCATACGCTTTAGCATCTGTTTTAGTCTTAGGTGGTGACCTAAGAAGTTGCTTCAATTGGGTGTGACAGAAGCATGTGTTCTCTGGAGAGTTTCCTGGAAAGAAACTGGTCTGGACTTTGATGATGTTGAAGATGTAGATGAAGACATCATAATCTTGATGGTTACTGCTTGGATCAGTTTATTTCTGATCTAGGTACTTTGGAGCATGGATCTTGCTCTTCTTGGAAGTCAAAGTTAAGTGGCAATTATCTCTGACTTTCTACTAAGGAAAGTGGCATTCTTTGGTATGGCTATGGTGTAGTCTAGGACTACCTTTTCATCTGAAGATTCAGACGTGGCAGGTGTGAAGTCTTTGGAGTCTCAAAGCAGGATGAAGGTTGTCTACTCAAACTTGGTTGTTGAATTAAGTCTATGAGAGCATGAAACTCTTATTATGTAATAGGGAGGAGGTTCTTCTAAGTGGCAGAAGGAGGAGCTAAATTCAGCAGTTGGATGTCGTATCAGAATGTTCTGACATCTAACTTAACATCAGAGTCTCAGCTGGTGATGTGGCACATCAGCTTAAGATAAGGTGATCTACAGGAGAATGGAAGTTATGGATGCTTCAAAAAGGTCTATCTCATGTAGTTTGTAGGAGCTATGGATGGGAAGATGTTATATGTCTAAGAGGCTTGGTGGATCCAAGATGTCTTGCTATGGTGCAAGTAGTTCATGTGACTTGAAGATCTGATTTCATTAGTGGATCAGTGTATCTTGTGGGAGTTCTAAAGAAGAGTGATATCAATCAAAAGGTGGCATTTGGTTGGTTTCATAGTGTGCATTCAAACAAGATGCTTGAAACTGATTGCTCTTGTGCAGAAGGGTAGTTGGTTGAAAATGCAAGGAGGTTCTGGTTCTCTTGGAGCTTATGGTAGAAGTTCTAGGGTGAGGATGGAAGTATACCTTCTTTTGGTGGATGAGAGTTTATTTCTCTCTGGGTTTTTGAAGTTCTCTTTGTTCAAGCTGGTGGCACAGTGTTATGTGAAGATCTTCAGTTTGGATTACTATGTTGATAGTAAGTCCAGTGGTGAAGCATATCAAGAACCATGGTGTGTGGTTTCTATGATGTGTGAAGGATGTCCTAACTGATGTTAGAACATTTTCTGGGTTGGTTATCCTTGGAGGAGGATTCTTAAGTTCTCATCTAGGAACTTGTTGGCTACATCATATCTAAGGAGTATCTATCTTGTCATACGGGAGAATGATGAAGTAGAAGAACTGCCTTGGGAGGATGGTGTGGAGAAGTCTGGAGTGGATCACGGGTTGATTGCATGAAGGTATGGATTCTGATGCGTTCAGAAGTGGATATTCACCAAAAATTCAGAAGTATTCCAAATTATCATATGGGAGAATGATGAAGGAATGACTTTCTTAGATTATGGGGTGTGTATCTCAGTTGCTGGCCTTGGTAAGGTCAGTGGAAAATTTTGCGAAGGGGATACTGCCCCTGGCTGTAAGTGATGCTAGTAGTGGATTAGTTTGGCAGCTATGAATTTCTGGAGCATGTATACGATATCTGACATCGTTATAACAAACTAAGGGGCCCTGTGCGTCTTTTTGAGGAATGTGAAGCATTCTGATTCAATTGGGTTGTGCCTTAAGCAGCTGGAGGTCTATACGTGAGAATTCAAGAGAAGTTCGTATGGTGTGTAGATGGTTGCAGGAAGAGGGGGATCAATGGGACTTTGATCTTAATCCAAGAGTTTGTTATGGTAGGATGGTGATCCTTATATTTCCTCACGGGTAGCATGATGGCGTTCATGTGTGAGTGATTATTGGTTCTTGTCAGAACAAGCAATAAGAGAGTTGATGATTGTGTTCAGCAGGTATTTTGGACTGAGGGTGCGCTCTTGAAGACATGAAGACGTGTCTTATATTTTCCATTCATCAGCTTAGTGTTTTGTGGAGGAGCACTGGCTATCTTAGATAGGGGGAGTTGCTCCTTGATCTAAGATGTATTACTGCGAGGGTGCAGTTGAAGTTCCAGTTTGTATTGTGCGTCAAGCAAGCTGTGATTATGTGTTCATCCTGGGAGGATGAGATATTAAGAAGGATGTCTTGACATTTGTATTGTTGCAAGTTGGGGGAGACTTGGCAGTGCAAGTTACATGATTCTTATTGGATGCTTAAGAATCATTGGTTGAGTCTGGGGGAATTTATTTTTCTCTGTAGACTGTGATCTTAAGACTATGTAGTTATTGGTCAATACAGAAGCTTTCTTTGGTGGACAATGTCTGATATGATGTCAGGACATTGTTAAGAACATGCTTTTTAGGTAACTAGGTCATTGTGGACGGTGTACCTTGGACTGTGGAATATGTGCGTGTGCAAAACATGTTCTTCGGGCTTTGCAAAATCTTTGGACGATGCTTCTTATAGAAGAAACAGTCAAAGTGTTCTTGGCAGGTGCACTCTCGGTGTCGGTGAGGTCTCATATGCTATTAATGATCTTCTCTTGACTCTTTGTTTCCTATGAAGGCCGCTGGGGTATTTATAGGAAATCCTTGGTCACTTTTCACTAAAGATGTGTGTCCTCATTGTTCCTTGGGTGTGGTACGTTTGGGCTGGATTGGTACATTTTTTTGTCAACTTTTGACTAAAAAGGGGGAGAAAGGTGGTTCTGCAGCTGTGTCTGCAATTCCAGGTCTTCGTGTCCTAAGTAGCAATTGTGTCCTGTGTCTTGAGTTAAGAACACTGTCATACGGTTAGGGGGAGTTTTATCTTCCTCGACTGGAACATCAACATGAGGAAAAATTTATTTAGGATTTTTGGAGTCTCAGTCTCAGAAGTCTTAGGATCTCTGGAGTCTTAAATTAATAATTATGAGTTGGCTATTCAGGTTGACACGAATTCAGGAGAATCCTATTGTACAAAAGAGTTTTAGCCAAAATTTGCCAAAAAGGGGGAGATTGAAAGCTAAAATATTTTGGACAAAATTTTGGGAAAACTCAATATTGAAGGAGATGTTTCAACATAAAGACCAGAGCTGAAGAACACTGCTAAAAGAACAAAGATGTCAAAGGAGATGTCTCAACTTGAAGACTCGACATCCTAGACTGGCATAACAGATTTGTCTTATATCTGTTGCAAGATTTAAGGAGCAATCAAAACGTGAATCAACAAACAGAAGATTGAAGCCCAAGGAAGCAGAAGCCTATAAATAGAAGACTTAGACCTAGGATTTCATATGCCTTTTGTAACCTAGTTCTCTTGCGTAAGAAACAAGAGTTTAGGGTTTTGAGAGTTGTTGGCTCTCTAGGTTGTAAGTCTCCCTTTGTATCAGTTGATGCATTGTGGCAGATATAGATGTTGCACAGATCCATAAGCCTTGAGGTATTGGATTGTGTATTATTCTTGGATGAATCTTTTAAGCAAATCCGAGTTAGCTTGGTTGTTAAGAAAGCTTGACAGATTTCTGTATTGACAGGGATGATGTAGAAATCACAGTTGGTGATTAAGGGAAGTGAGTGGGGTATCTCATATCAAAGTTGTAAACGTTTGAGTTTAGCTTTGGTAAAGATGTTCATTGGGTAGATGTTAGGAAAAAGTTGTAAATGGGGGAGTTTAGCTTTGTAACAGGTCTACAGATAGTGAAGTCTTCTTCCTAGATTGGTATCCCCCAAATGTAGGTGAGTTGCACCGAACTGGGTTAACAATTGTTGTGTTCTTTATCATTCTGCAGATTTATGTTTTCTGTTAGGGTTCAAGATAAACATGTTGGATCATATGTCGTGACATATGTGATCCTTCAGTTCTGATATTCAAGGTATCAGTCTGTTGTTGCGCCTCTGAGTTTAAATGATTATGCAGCATAATGTCTTGACATGTGTTAGGACATCTGCTATTTGCATATGCTAGAATTTCAGATTCCATCACTGTTTATTTTCTATTTTGAAATTCGATTTTCGTGCACAAATTCATACCCTAGCATGTGGTAATTTGAACAAGTGATTTGGATGCTTCAAGTGCTTTTTCAAAAGCTATTTTTGCCACTGTTACAGTGGTAACTGGTTACTCAATATAGGTGTCATACCCCAAATTTTGACCACCAAGATTTCCCATCATTGTGAAGATCATTACCATAATATGGATGTACCATCATGCCTCATCAATCTCCCAAAGATAGTTAAGCATCCACCACAATCAAGAATTTGGGTTTGGGCCCTCTCAGAGTACTTAGACAAAAGATCAATCAAGAAATGACATGATATTCAACTTGTCTAACCTCTTAAAACACCCACAAAGGATCAAGAGGACCCTCCCATCAAAAATAAAGCACACAGTTGTGGCATTCCAAGTGAAAGGAGCCTCGAAACACCCGATATCACCAAATTAGGGTTTTAGACGACTAGGACCTCCAGAGTGAGATTTTCAAAATGGCATGAGCCAAGAATTCAAAACATGACTCAATATGCTCAAAATAAGCCTAGGAATCCATTTGCAAAGTTAAATTACCCTCAGAGGATGCATTCCTCAAAAGTCGGGAATTAGGGTTTTTACGCGTCAAACCGCTCCGGAGCCAAAAGTCAAAACATGACTTTTTTTGGAAAAGTGATCCTTATGACTCATATTTTCATAAAATATGAATTATAATGTCATTTCAACAAGAATTGATCAAGAAACCAAGATAACTTGTAAAAGGGGTAATCTTGAAAAATTGAAATTTTTTCTAAGTTACTAAATTTGAATGGTTTTGGTGCCAACTTCCAAAGGCCATAACTTCTGATCTAGATAGCCATTTTGAATGATCCAAAGCCTGATTTATAGGTTTTCCTACATTCTACAAAAGCTTCAACTACATGAAACTCTGATTCTTCATGGATTTTTAGTTATGAATGGATCAAAATGGTGAAAAATCAAGAACATAACACTTAGTGCAAAACTGTCTAAGTGTCAGCTTTGGGCATCAAAGTTCATGAGGTTTTTTCAATTGGATTCACATAGTTTAAAGACCAACTATGATCACACATGAATTGTACCATATTAGGGCTTTCTAAAAAGAACAAGAGCTTTTCATAACTCCATTTGAGCAGGGAGATATGACCCCCTCAAAATCACCATTTCCAACTGTCTTGTACAAGACAGAATTTGCCTTTTTGCTTGATTTGGAAAAATCAGACAAGTACAAGCCTTGTCATCCATTTGGACACCTCAGGGGATAAAATCAAAGAGGAATGATATGATCCACAAGCCTTCCAATTCCAAGGATCTACATGTAGCCATAAATGCCCTAAAAAGGCTAAAAAGCTCAAAGACTCCAATTTTGTTTCAATGCATTCAATGGATGCACAAGGTGGCAAGCATCAAGACATTGCTAACTGAATTGAGTCAAGATTCAGCTCTGAGCCAAAGGACTCATAGCCTATGCACTAACCTCAAGTCAATGGCTAGAGGAGACTTGAGATTCATTTTGATAAACATTGGGCAAAGGACTGTCCAAGCTGCCATTCACTATTCCTTGCAAAACAAACTTGCTTTACTATAAATAGAGCTCATTTGTGATCATTTTGAGTACACCAAAGCACTACAACACTTGCTTTCCTCAAAATCTCTCTTATTTTGCAAAAGAACCTTCTTTTGCAAGTCACCACTGAGTTTTCGAGTTAGAGAGCAATTCCACCACAGCTCATAATCCAAACATATCCAATGTATCATATATAAGCTGTTCAGACACTCATCCTTGATCTGAAACACCAAAATCAGAAAGTCAACCTCCAAAACCTCAAATTTTAACTTTTCTGCATTTTACAAGCCATGTCTTGATTCAGTCACTTTCAAAACCAAACAAAGCCTCAAACACACTCCAAATATCATCCTCAAACTATCCCAACAAGTTTCCCTCAACTGTAACATCATTTGAGTGAGTTACCATTTTGGTCACTTTTGCCACTTTTGTAAGAAAGAGCCAATTCTTGTTCCTGAGGATTCCAGCTGGTTTTGATCATTCTAAAAGCTTCTAAGGGATCAATAAAAGGTGTCTAAAGCATTGGATCACTTCTGGCACAAGCATCTTGAAAGATAGCACAAGGAGCTTCAAGAGGTAAGTTCATCACAACTTGAACTCTTTAAATCATGCATTGCTTTGATGTTCATTGATCATGGACATCTCATACATATCATATATGTTGTGTTTGAACTAATTTACCATGCTATTATTGCCTGTATGATGAGATAGCATAGAACATACAAATCAAGGCCTATTTTGAAACCACTATCGGGTTTTAAAATAGGGACATCTTTAGAAAAATCTAAAAGCACCATTGGATTCCTCATGAAATTCTAGGTAGGATCCATCTAAATTTTGTCAAAATCCATGAAGAATTGAGGGAGTTAGAGCCTTCATGCTAGAAGGCAAAAATCAGGCCATGCCTTGGGCAAGGGCCAGGCCAGGGCGCCTTGGCCAGGCCTAAATTATTGCCACCCTCTGTAGCGAACGATTTTTATCGGTGACGCGACCACCTTATCGCTGAAGTTGGGTTTTCCTGCTCGCGGAGAAAGGCGGTGCTACTTTCTGATTTCTTATTTATCCCATGAAGCTGAAAGGGAAAGGGAAGATATCTAAAACTAACCTTGCACGCAATTGTTCAACTGAACAACCGCTTAAGAGATTCGGGGAGTCGGGGTCAGGTTATACAATGGGCAGTTGTCAATTACCCATCCTATATGTGGTTATCCACAGGATATTAGCATTAGGTTTTCACTTTGTAATTGATGGTGTTTTTCTAGTAATGGGTTGGGAAAGTTTCTTGGGAAAGTATGACAGGGAGAGTGAGTTTTTGTTGATGTTCAGGTTCTTCCCGATGTTTTGGTAAGGTACTGGACCTAAGTTTTGATTGATATGAAGGTGTTGGACCTAGAGTTTTGATTGATGTGAAGGTACTAGACCTAAGGTTTTTTATTAGTATGCTCGCTAAGATTTTTGCAATCTTATGCCTACGTATTCCCATTTAAACGAAACAGGGAAATCAGAGCAATCGTAGTTCCTCCTATTCTAAGGGAGGAAAAGATGTTTTAGTGTCTCGTTCAAAGCCCGAGACAGAGGCTGAAAGGCGTATTTGTATCTTGTTCAAAGCCCAAGATGGAGGCTAAAAGGTTTGATTTAGAGAGAATTTGTCATCTCTAAAGGGAGACATCTTTGTCTGTTTATCACAACTGTTGAGTGACTGTTTATAAAGGAGGATTACTTTAACTAGGATATGAGAATCCAGCAATGCCATAATTTCCTTTATAGGGGGTTTTGACCTGAAGGATAAGACTTTAACTCTGTGTAGAGCAATGCCATTTTTCCTTAGGAATTTCTCATGCTAAAAGAGGGACAGAGGCGTGGATGTAAATAATCCAGAGGCTTGCCGCTTACAGCAATTAGATGAAAGAAAGGAGTTTTAATATTTTTGTTTTGATAATAAACAGAGACATGACTTCCTATAGAGGGACTTTGATTTCCTCCGAGGGGATATTGATTTTTGTGTGCCTTGATCAAAGGCCAAGGTTGAAGCTAAGAGGTTAATTGACTCGGATAGGGGATTTCCTTACATAAAGCCTGCGAGGAGGCTAAATGTGTCCGACTCAATAAGAAAGTGTATATATCTTGTACAAGGCCCAAGATTGAAGCAAAAAAATAGACTGACTGTTTGGGGATATCATTATACAAAGCCTAAGAGGAGGCTAAAAGTTTGAATTTTATGGGGAAAATGTTCTTTCTGTCTTGTACAAAGCCCAAGATTTGAGGCTAAAAGAGATTTTGACTCCGCCGGGGAGTTTTGTATGTGTCTTGTATAAAGCCCAAGATAGAGGATGAAATGAGAGATTTAATCGACTCTGGTGAGGATATTTTAAGTGTCTTATACAAAGCCCAAGACGGAGGCTAAACGGACTTGACTCTATTGGAGAGTGTTATTTATCTCGTACAAAGCCCAAGATAGAGGCGGAAAAGAATTTGACTCAGCTTGGGAGTTTATTCCTCAAAGTCTAATGAAGGCCCGGAGGAATTGACTTCGCTGGGGAAAATGTTCGTCCCAAGCTTATGGATGTTTATATCTCGTACAAAGCCCAAGATAGAGGCTAAAAGGTTGACTCAACAAGAGAATGCTTTTATCTGTCTCATACAAAGCCCAAGATAGAGGCTAAAGGGTTGACTCAACAAAAGAGTACTAAAAGTGATTGACTCAACAAGAGAGTCTAAGACGGTGATTAACAAGAGAGTCTGAAAAGGGTGATTGACTCAACAAGAGAGTCTGATACTGTGATTGACTCAACAAGAGAGTCTGACTCACCAAGAGAGTCTGAAAAGGTAGTTGACTCAACAAGAGAGTCTGAAAAGGTTAGCTCCGCTGGGGAGAATCATTGTACAAAGCCCAAGAGGAGGCTGACTTCGCTGAGGAAGGATCATTATACAAAGTCTAAGAGGAGGCTAACTTTGCTAAGGAAGGATCATTATACAAAGCCTAAGAGGAGGCTAACTTCTACAAGGGATCCTTGAGATCCTGAGGCAGGTCCAAATGGGGAATCAACTCTGGCAGGGGAATGCTGAAGAGTTGATAGATCAGAAACCTCGAGGTTCTGATTTGAGATAGTATTATACTGACCCTGGTTCGGGGATTTCTAGGAGAGAGACGGGGTTTTAGAACCCACAAGTTTTAACTCTTACTGGAGATTAATCCAGAATCCGGGGTTTCTCCTATGTTTTGGAGGGAACTTGAGAATGTCTTTGAGACTCAAGGGTGTTTAGACTGTCCAAGTCTATTGGTAGAGTTTTATCTTTTGCATGATGCCCAAGAGGAGGCCGACTCTTTTAAGGGATGAGTATCAACCCTAAAATTAGTCTGAAGGATTTGACTCCTTTTAGAAAGACAGCTCTAATGAAGGATGACTAAGTTCTAGCGCTATACCTGTACGAGGTTGCGGGTCCTTGTATTAAGCCTAAGAGAAGGCGTGAGAACTTCTAAGAAGCCGAAGGGTCCTTGTACAACGCCCAAGAGGAGGCAGGGATGATTTTAGGAAGCCTGTGGGACTCAAGCCAAGAGAAGTTCAAGAAATGCTATTCACCGAGAATAGATCATTTAGTGAAAGTTCCAAGCTTGAAGAAACTCAAGAGATGCTATTCACCGAGAATATATCAACTCTGGGGAGTAGAATTTCTTTGATACTTTCTAGGGGTGACAGTCTGAGAAAAGGTTCACGAAGAATACTGCCTTTCTCTTTGTTTAATATTGTTTAACCCCAAGAGAAGGGAAGACTGTATCTGGAAATCCTATGGGGGGATCTAGATTTGACTGTATTAAAGAGTGACCAAACGGGCTTTACCTAGTTCTAGACCTAGTTGCCGGGGAAAACTCTAAATAACTATACTAGTATATATGCAGTTGATATATGACAAGTATTTTAAAAGGTTATGAAAAAAGACTAACCATGCGCAGCTTTCCACAATACAGTTATATATATATATGACCCGTATTTTAAAAGGATGAAAGAAGACTAACCATGCGCAGCTTCCCATAATACAGTTATATACAGGAAAGCAGTAAATGAAAGCGGATAAACACTTACCCGTTGTAGAGCTACCATGTTTTTTTTGTTAGTTGTTCAACAAAGAAATTAAAGAAAGTTTTGATAACAACTGTATATTTGAATTTGAAATCAAAGGAGAAAGTGCTTTGAAAAGATTTTTGGGGCTTATAGCTCAAGGAGAGGCCCAGGTGATTGGTTTGGAAATTGCAATCGCGCCGGGGTTTTTGAAAAAACAGTGGGTCTTATACAACGAATAAGGCCCAAATTATTTTGGTTTTCAAGAGGGGTTGGGTCTTACACTCTATTAGAGGCCCAAAGTGTTTTTAAGAAAAGGAATGGGACTTATAGCTCAAGGAGAAGCCCAGATGATTTTTGTTTTTCAAAGCGACGACCGTGCCGTGATTTTGAAAATACAGTGGGATTTATACAATGTCTGAGGCAAAAAAGGTTTTGTATTTTCAAAGGGGTGGGTCTTACACTCTCTTAAGAGACCCATGAGTATTTGAAAAAGATTGATGAGGGTTAAAAATCAAAGAAACCTTAATTTCATTTTCTTTTAAAAGTAATTATTTAAAGAAAATCAATAAAATGATAAAAAATACCAAATAAGTTTAAATAAACTACTTGTGATTTTTTTTAAGGTTTGAAAAATGAGGTTTTAATCACAAGATGATTTAGAACTCATTTAGTTTTGATTTTCAAGATAAATATTCACTTTTAAAATGTTTAAAACAATAAAAAATAAATTTATTCGTAAAAATATCAACTATATTAAATAAATAATATAAATTTTATTTTTTTGTAGAATAAAATATTTTAATATTTTTGTGATTTTTCAGAAAAAGAACCAATAAAAAATCATTAAAATTGAAGGAGAAATTAATTTTTCAAATCATTAAAAATAATATGAAAAATATGACAAAAAATGGAAAAAAGTGGTAAAAAGAGGATCTGGGGCGAGGGGGATTCGAACCCCAGATGTAACGCCCCAGTTTTGTCCATTTTATTTAATCGAGTCGTTTTGATTATTTTATTATTATATTATTTTATTTTTGACTTTTATTTGATAATATATTATTTTTCATGGTTGTTATATTTTATCGCGTTTTAGGAGCGTTTGCGAGATATTTGAGTGTAGGGGTATTTTGGTCTTTTCATTTATTTTTGTTAAGTTAGAAACATAAGAGAAAAGAAAGAGAGAAAAATAGAGAGAAAGAAAAAGAGAAGAAGGAAAAGGGGAAGAAAAGAGAAAGAAAGGAGAAAGAGAGAAAAACTTGGAAAAGAAGAAATCGAAACAACCGACTTTCAAAAACACGATTAATCGGGTAAGGGTGCGAAACTCGATTATCTTATGATTGTGTATGATTATGTATGTGTGTGTTGGAATGTTTATGGTGTTTTCATAGCTTTTCAACTCTAGGTCGGAACGATGGAAATCAATGTTTTAGCGGTTGAAATGTGATGTAAATGTTGTAGATTACTTGTTACCATGATTGGGTTATGTTCTGATTGTTATATTTTGGGTTGGAAGAGTTTTTGGGTTAAAAATATGATTTTGGACCTCAAAACAGCGCTGCAGAATTTCTGAGTTTTCCTTGGTTCGCCTAGCGAACCTGGGGCGAAGCAGTAGCGAATGAGTTTTCGCGGGTTTGCCTAGCGAACCAGTTAGCGAAGGTCAGCGAATGTTAGCTAACGTTGTTCGCCTAGCAAACTTTGTATCTTTTTGGTTCTGGTTGTTGCTGCCTTGGTTCGCCTAGCGAACTTTGTGTCTGTTTTTATCTGATAGTGGTTTCGCTGGATATTCGCCTAGCGAAGGTGGTAGCGAATACTCGCTAGAGGGTTCGCCTAGCGAACATGGCAGTTTGTGTAATTTTGTTTTCTTCCTAACTTCTGATCCGTAAGTCGGATTGGGGTGCGGTTGGGTGCGTTAGAAAGCTTGTGAGTGGTTCTTTCTTATTAAAATGGTTTGGAGATTATTGGCCGATTTAATTATTTTAGGAATTTAGAATGTTTCGTTTTGTCGACTTTTGCCGTTTAATTGTGCGTAATTGATGGGTTATCATGCAATGTGCTTGTGATATATGTTGGATGACTTGTGTGCTGATTATACGAGGTGAATGCATGTGTTTAAATGTTGTGATGAGGTTTGTGGCCGTATGGTAATTAAAGGCATTGTTTTGGGCTTGAGTGCAAAGCATGAATTTTGTTGATTGAGATGACTACATATATGTGTGCATTTGAATGTCATGAGTCATTGTATGCCAAGCATCATGATATGCATTCTTGAGATGTCGTGTGCCCTAGTGGGTGTGAGCGACGAATCGATTCCAGAGGTAATCCGCTATAACATCGTGTGCCTTATACAAAGAGGTGTGAGCGATGATTATGGACGATCGTGTGCCTTATACAAAGAGGTGTGAGCGATCCATAAACGTCGTGTGCCTTATACAAAAGAGGTGTGAGTGACGGGGAACATCGTTTTCCCGATGGGGAGTTACACTAAGTAACAAGCGATGGTTTCAATAGTTCCTGAGTGAACTAGTGTTGAGATGATGGATGGATGGTACCGCATGTGCATTGCATAGAGTCATTGTGTCGGTCTCTGTGCATTTGCATAAATCATGAATGGACTGATTTTGTGTGGAATTGTGATTGGAATTGATTAGTTGATATATATATATATATATATATATATATATATTGGTATTGGTGATAATTGTATTGTGTATGATTGATATGCATTGGTGATGGATAAATGAGATATGTATTGTGTTGTGTCGTATTTGGATTCTGTTGTACGTTGTGGTGAGAATATTTTACGTGTGTAATTTTGTGTTATTATATAATTATATGCAATTATATTATGATTGTGTTCTGCTGTTTTAAATGCTCTACGAGGCATTGCAGATTAGATTATTGGAGGTCTTTTTGTGAAGCTCAGGTCTTCATTCTTTTGTCGGTCGACTCTGATATGTGACATCGGGTAGTCCGGGTGATCGAGTGTGATTATTTGTATTATGTATACACATGTTTTGGATTGTACTTGTGTGACTTTGTATATGACAGATACACTTTGTATGATGTATATATATGAGATTCAGTTGCAGATTTTCCGCTTTTATTCTATAATTGAATTGTGGGTGTTAGGAGCTGAGTTCCTTTGTTATGTGCTACCTGTATTGTTGCATATCTATATGAGCAGGTGATTGTATTTTGTTTCAATTGATGTGACGCCTCCGTCTATGCTGTAAATTTTTAATTATACTCTGATTATTTGTTATTGCTTTATTATTTGGGGGTATAGATTGGGGGTGTTACACCAGACCTCTTGGGTGCAGCGCGCGCCTTCTACCACTGGGGTGGTGATACATCCGTGTATCAAAAGCACCCCATGAATATATGAGGTATGCTGGGTTTTTGGCCTGGCCAAGGCAAGGAAAGGCAAGGATTTGGCCAAAAACCTGAAGCTTGTAACTTTCTCATTTCTCCATGGATTGGGACAAAATTTATATGTATCTGGCCTAGAATTTCACAAGGAATCCAATGGTGGTGGTAGTTTTTTCAGATGAGGCTCCTATTTCAAAACCCGATAGTGTTCTTGAAATAGGCCTATAATTGCATTTTCTATGCTACCTCTTATTACAGGCATGAATTACATGATGAATTGGTCCAAACACAACATATATAACATGTACGAGATGTGTATGATCAGTGGACTTCAAAGCAATGCATGTTTCAAAGAGTTCAAGTTGTGATGCTTACCTCTTTAGGAGCTTTTTGGGCTATCTGCTAAGCTTTTTGTGCCAAAAACAATTTGATGCTTTAGACACTCTTAATTGATCCCTTAGAAGCTTTTAGGATGATTGGAATCAGCTGGAAACCTCAGGAATGGAAACTGGCCCTTTCTTGCAAAAGGGGCAAAAGTGACCAAAATAGCAACTCTCTCAAATGGTGTTCCAAATGTGGGGAACCATTTGGGACAGTTCAAGGATGATATTTGGAGTGTGTTTGAGGTTTTATATGGTTTTGAAAGTGTCTGTTTCAAGACATGGCTTGAAAAATGCAAAAAAGTCAATTTTTGAGGTTTTGAGAGGGGACTTTGAGATTTTGGTGTTACAGGTCACATGTGAGAGTTTGGACAGCTTAGATATGACATATTGGATGTGTTTGGATCGTGAGATACGATGCAATTGCTCTCTAACTCAAAAACTCAGAGTTACCTTGTAAAAGAAGGCATTTTGGCCTAGAGAAAGATATTTTGAGGAAAGCAAGTGTTGTAGTGCTTTGATGTATTCAAAATGAGCACAAATGAGCTCTATTTATAGTAGAGCAAGTTTGTTTTGCAAGCAATAATGAATGGTGTTTGCAGCAGTCCTTTGGCCAATGTGGTGCAAAAGGAATCTCAAGTCTCCTCTAGCCATTGACTTGGATTAGGGTGCAGGCTTTGTAGCTTTGGTTCAGAGATCAACTTGGATAGAATTCAGTTGGAATTGGCTCAGTTCATGCGACCTTGGTGCATCCATTGAATGCTCCAAAACAAAATTGGAGTCTTGTCCCCCTTTTAGGCTTTTTTAGGTTTGGCATGCTATTTGTAGTTCCAAAGACTTGTGGGGCTTATGGATCAGTGTTTGTTCCACCTTGGTCTCCCCCTGAGGGGTGCAGATGGATAAACTTGTTTTTCATTTGCACAATTTGATTAAATCGAGCAAAATGTACAAATCTGCCTTGCCATGACAGTTGCAGCAAGGCATATTGCCACTGTCATAACTCTTAGCTCAAATGGAATTTCATGGGGTTCTTGGACATTTTGGAAAGCTGATATATCCTATTTTATCATGATGTCCAACTTTGGTTTTGATCCAACCTGAATTATAATGAAAAATGCCTCTACTTTTGGGAAAAAGTAAGGCAGATTCTGACTTAGTGAAAATTTCACAAGTGTTGGGAAAATGTCACTTTTCTATTTTCAGCCATTTTGATCATTCCATAACTTAAAATTCATGAGGAATTGGAATGAGCTGTAGTTGACACTTTTAAAGTATGCCATGAGAGCTACAAATCCATCTTTGGATCAGCCAAAATGGTTGCTTGGATCACAAGTTATGATCCTTGGAAGTTGGTACCCTAGCCACTTTGTTCCATAACTTAGAAAATTTCTAAGTTTTTATGGTTACCCCTTTTACAAGTTATCCTACTTTCTTTGGTTTTTCTTGATGAATTATGATTCCAATCACACATTAACATCATTTTAGGGTTAATGAACCATAATTGACCAAAAAATCAAAAAGTCAAACTTTGACTTTTGGGCACAGTTGACTTTTTATCAGATGAATTCCAAACTGTGCGATCCTCTATGAAATCAAGTCCTTGACCTAAATCAAACTTAATGGATTGATTTCATAGGTGTTATGGGGTGTATTGAATCATGTCCCAAGGTTTGGGAGCATGTCCTGGTCAAAAGTCAAAGGTACAGTTGACTTTTTTCCTCAAAACCCTAGTTGTGGTCCTGATGAATTTGAAACTTGTAGACCAAGCTTCTTGGATCAATCCATTGTTGAAAATGGATCAATGTATTGTATTGGAGACCCTCAAATCATGTCTTGAGGTTTTGGCTCATGCTTTGTCCCAAAAGTCAACTTAGGGGTGAATTATGTCAAGAAACCTTAATTCCTTATTTTTTTATGAATGCATCCCCTAAGGTTAAATTGAATTGATGATGGGGTCCATGAGGTCCCTTGGAGTATCTTGACTTATATTTTGAAGCAATGGCTCATGCCTAGAGGAAAAATTCCATATGGAGGCCCTGGTCGACCAAAACCCTAATTTGGTGACACTGGCGATCTGGAGACTTAATCCACTTGGAATGTTGCAACCTTGTGCTTGATTCTTGATGTGGGAGTCCTCTTGATCCATTTTGGGTGTTTGAGAGGTTTAGACAAGTTGAAGATCATGTCATTCCTTGATTGATCCTTTGTCTAAGTGCCCTGAAAGGGTTTGAAACCCTAATTCTCTGATTGTAGTGAATGCTCACCCATCTTTGGGGAGACTAATGAGTATGAAAGTTCATCCATATTGTGATGATGGTTTTCACAATGATGGGAATCTTAGTGGTCAAAATTTGGGATACGACAGAAGCCACTATTTAATTTTCTTGGACCCGCAGGTGTGAATGGCGAAGGTATTCGGGCATTCAGGGTGCAAGAGGATTAAATATCAGAATACCCGAAATTTTGATGGTGGTTATGAATGGCAGCTTGCTCATCCATCTTCTTTTACTTAGCAGTGGTTCTTAGAAAAAGGTGAAAACTTCCCCTCAACCCCGGTCTTTGGCCACGGAACTGGTCTAGGTTTCTGCAATGAACTTCCCCTCGATCCTGGTCTTCGGCCATGGAACTGGTCTCAGTTTCGGATGTAAACTTCCCCTCGATCCTGGTTTCCTACCAAGGAACTGGTCTTAGTTTCTGATGTGAACTTCCCCTCGATCCTGGTTTGCTACTAAGGAACTGGTCTAAGTTTCTGAAATAAATTTCCCCTCGATCCTGGTCTTCAGCCATGGAACTGGTCTCAGTTTCTGAAATAAACTTCCCCTTGATCCTGGTCTTCTACCAAGGAACTGGTCTAAGTTTCTGAAATAAACTTCCCCTCGATCCTGGTCTTCTACCAAGGAACTGGTCTAAGTTTCTGAAATAAACTTCCCCTCGATCCTGGTTTCCTACAAAGGAACCGATCTAAGTTTCTTTTGTTAATAAACTTTCTTGACAAGGGACGCTATGTGTAGTGGTTCTCATCAAATCTCTCGCCGAGTTTCCACTAGGGAGACGCCATTTGATAGAAAGAGTTTTAATGCCAGACTTGCTGGGGGAACCCATCTGTCTGAGTTGTAGAGGTGTACAAACTTCTCTATTAGAGACGCCATTTGTCAACTCTACTGGGGAAAATGAGTCTCTTGAGAGGCTGTTTCCTGTTTGGGGATATTACATCATACTTTTCCCGAGGTCTTCTCAGAGAAACGCCATATGATGTAATCCAAATTGGAGGTGCTGATGACCTTATCGTCAATAAATTTTCAGAGAAAAACTGCTATACTGCTGTAATACCCCAAAATTTGCTCTCCCTTTTTGTCATCATAGCATGGCATTATCATTTATCATATCATATCCACCTCATTAACATTACATTGCATTTAACATAGAAAAATGAAGCATGGCATCCTTCTTACCATCAGGGCATGTGATCAGGTGGAAGGTGGATAATCAAGGAATCATTCAAAGCACAAAAAGGTCAATCAAGTTGGCTCTAGGCAAGCCAAGAGGTCTCTCATGTCTCATACTATCTCAATTGATCTTCCAAAACCTCAAGGAAGTGAGATTCAATGGGAGATTGAAGCACTACATCCTACACTAGGCAAGAAGTCCAAAAATTGAAGGAAAACCCTCAAAAGAGATAGCTCATTGATTCAAAATCATTCTCAAGTGGCATTTCTCATCATCCTTTAAGAGGATACACAACATACTCTGAGGAATTTGAAATTGAAGACTGCACATTTTTCTCCTAGGAGGTGGGCACCAAAACTAGGGTTTCCCATTAAATCAGGGAATCTTTGATTTTTTGAACAAAACTTGATGTCATGGTATTCCATATGTCCTTAAATGTATGTGTGTGGAAGATTGCATCTCAATTGGTTTTAGAAGTGGTTCAATTGGAAGAAAGATCAAGAATCAGAGAAATTGGGGCAAAGTCAAATAATCAGAGGAAAAAGTCAACTCTTGACTTTTTGAGGCCAAAATCATGAAATTCATGTTACATATGTCCAATGTACAAAATTTGATCAAGAAACTCCAAAGGAATCATGAAAAAATCAAGATGTAAAAAGTTGCCATTTTTGGATGAAGTAGGGTTACTAAAAATAGCAAGTTTTGGCCATTTTGCATCAGAATTGGAACCAAGGCCATTCAAAATTGAAGCACCAAATGAAAATTCCACTCTGCCTCAATGAAAGGCCTTGCTTTGAGCTTCAAATCCATGGGTAGAACATCTCCATTGGATAAAAATTGAGTGAGATATGATTGACCAAAGTTTGAGCAAAGTAGGTTCAAAACTAGGTCATGACCAAGGATTTTCAAGTCACGCGCATGTCGTTTTCACAAACACATGGTGGGCCAGATGTTTTGACTTATTACTCATGGTTAGAGGCCTCAAGTGAAAAATCTTTCAACATGGAATTTGTTCATCTATGTGAGATCTTCAAGATTAATGTTCATGGTTTTTTTATTTGATCAAAGGATGAGAAGTTGTAATGGCTCAAAGTATGGTCTATGCAACTGAAATTTGACTAGGTCACAACCAAGTCATGCCACACATGCGCGCATTCTGCAGCATTGTAAGCCTGTCTTGAGTTCCTATGTTTGAAGCTCATTTTCAATATGTTGCAAGTCTCATTTTCACTTCTTTTCAACATCAAAGTTGTTGTACCATGTACACACTTTGAAATGGTACCAAGATCACTCATGCCCATGGCTTGAAGAGAGAGATATCCATGCGCAAACTTCACCATTTCCAACTGAGGAATCACATCAGAGTTAGCAGTTTGGTTCAGACATTCATCAAACAATCCATGAACTTTATTTCCACATTTGGTCAAGCACATATCACCTACACAATGTTTAACATCACGTGCCTTGCATGAAAATAGAGAGAACAACTTGTTGAGCAAGTTTCTGCCACAACAACCTTACCATTCCAAGCTTCACTTTTCATTCCACCATAACTGTCGTGAACATTCCCACACCACACCACAACCATCAATGACTCGCCCCTAACTAACTTAACTCAGTTAGTTAGGGTGGACTCAGTTAACCACCTTGACTCACCCTAACTCAACTCATTAAACCGTGGTAAGCTCACACTATAAAAGAAATCACACACTCCATTTTCATTTTTCAGTTTTTGACAACCACATTTCTCTCCAAGAACACCTCAAACTCTCTCTACTTTCTCTCTGATTCCACACGATTTCAACACTCTTCTTCCACTTTTCATCTGCATTATCATTGTTTGGCATTGTTGAATCAAGAGCAACAAGAACAACTCCATTTCTGCAAGTTCAGCACCATTGCAAGCTTCAACATCCTTCATCTATTTACGAATCCATAGCATTTATTTTGCTAAGTTTGAAGATCTAGAAGCTCAGCATATCAAGCTTTCCTCTGGTTTTTCTCAACATCTCCAATTGCTCCACATTTTCAGGTTTCATCATGCACTCTTCTTCATTCGATTCTCTTTAGTTTTGATTTATTTTTGCTGTCTTAAGCTTGATAGAAGCTCTGCTTACTCCGGCTAGTTGATAGAGCTTCTTAGAAGCCTAGATCCAAAACTTAGGGCATGATTTAATCTCCTCTGTTCTCTATGTGTGTGCTTGGTATGTGAAAAACAATTGTGAATTCTTAATCTACGTGAGCTCAGCTTCATTTTGGTATAATAGTTGGGCATTTCTGGGACATGTGAAGTTGCAGACGGTGGCGTGTGACCGGAGAAGGTGACCGGAGGTCCCTCTCCGGCCGGTGGTTTTTAGTTAGGGTTTTGGTTGCAGTTTAAATCATGGCCGTTGGATGTGTGTGATCGTGTGGTCCAAAAGTTGACAGCACATTAAAATTCACGTGCAAATCATGTGCACCATTTCTGAATTTACTTAAACATTGTGTGATGCAGTACATGGTAATTTGTGTGTGACCTCATGCGCGTGTGTTGGATTCGTGTACTTTGACTTTTGTTTGACTATGACTTAATCTGATGGCTTGGATTGCTTTGACTATGTTGACTGAAGAACACGCTAGTTATGGTGTTTTGCGTGCTAATTGGACCTAAGCCAGATTGATATCCACACCCCCTTGTTTAAGGCCCAATGTAATTTGAACTGTCCAATTGCTATGTTCATACCCCCCTTCATTTTGCATTCTTTTTTTATTTTTATTTCTTTCTACACGTTTGATTTCTAATTTATAAAAATACCAAAACATATTGGAAAATTCTACAAAAATTCATGTGTATTCTTAAAACATTTAGGAAATTTTCTATGATTTTATTTTCTGATTTTATGACCATTTTGCCCCTGTTCCATTATTTCTTTTGAATTTCCATTTGTATGCATACTTAATGTGACATATGATTTTGTGCATTTTTGTTCTTGATCATAAAAAATGATTTTGATGCCTTTCTTTTTGCATTGTGGTCACAATATGTTGAGGTATGTTTGAGATTTATGAAATGATTTTTAAGTCTTTTTTGGATGACTTTTGATGTGTTGCTTTGAGCATGAATGCATGAAGCTTCCATGAGACTTTGACCTAATTGTTGAGTGACTTTGGTTCTGATTCATTGCTTGTGGACTTGATATGTTAATGACATGTGTTTAAGGTGTTTGATTGGTGAAAGTCATAATTTTTGAAGCATGTTTGCTATTTGTTTGAAGCATGAAGTTTAACTTGTTCATTTTGTGAATGCATGCCTCATGTTTGGTTTGCTTGATCATGAAGGCACTTGTGCCATGAGTTGTGGTTTTGTTGGAGGATGTATAGCATGTTAATTGACTTCTGATTGTGACATTTGGGTTTCATCTTTGCATGTTTGATGTTTATCTTGCACCTTAAGTCACTTGTTTCACAAGTATGAACCACATTCACATCACTTCACCTTTTCTTCTTTGCTTCTTGTTGGATTGAGATTTTGTTTGCATGACTTGGTATGCTCATTTAGGATAACATTAGGTTGTGTAAATATGAGTTACATTCTGACTTGGAAGCATGTATAGCATTCAATCTCATTTTACTTTGTTTGTCAACTTGTTTGAATTTGATTTGTTCATTATATTTTCTTACTTTACTTGTAAGTGATTGTGCTAACCATGTAGGGGCTTTGGTAAGTTTCAATTGAGTGTGGATAAGGAATCCACATTCAACTTCTATCCTTTCTCTTTTACAATTCCATTTTATGTTTTGCTAAGCACTTATGTGTTTTCTTTTAATAACTCATTACTTTCCCTTTTTGAATTACAATTCATCTTCTACTTTGGAAGTGAATTGTTTAATTCTTTCTTTATTTAGCCTTTAGGTTGAAACCTCACAAACCTTTAGGATCACTCCCTTTAATCTTCAATTAGGATTGAGTCTTAGTCCATATAGGTTTTACCTTTTCTCCTTCTCTTGAGTCTTTCATCTTCTCATCTCAAAGAAAATTCAAAACATATAATAAATGTAGGCATTTATTGCATTTAGGCCTTTCATATAAAGAAAAGATTATAAGGGGTCTTCTCTTGTAATCTTAGAATGTGTAGCATATAGCCCATCTTGGGTCAATGTGTTAAACATTTGATCTTGTATGAGGGACTTAAATGCAATATTTGTTGAAGGTGCAAATAATAAAAAACACTTCTTCACTTCATAATCAATAAAACACTTAATAAACACAAGTATGCTAGTGTGTTTGAACCTTGATAATTGGAATTAAGTGTGAGGGTCTTCTTCACCCTTAGTGTGCTTTCTTACCCATTCCATCTTGGAATGTGAGAAGGTACACATTCCAATGACTAAGATCCAGATACACTGTCGTATGCAAACAAATCCAAAACACTTCCTTCTAAAAGACAAAAAACAAACAATAACGTCTTTCCTTCGGGAATTCTTTTCTCACCTCATTCACTCTCAACGCACGAACGCGCTTCTACTCGTTCTCTTGCAAGATGGTAACGCACTCGGACCAGCGAGCCTGCAACACCTGAGCTAGAACGTAAGCCGTTCTCTAAAAAACACAAACAATTCATCCCTAGTGAGGGGAACTACGTCGCTCTGATTCTCATGCTCCCGATGAGATACGTAGGCAGTGGGGTAGGGCCCATGCGAGCACTTCTTTTATTTTCCCTACATTTGTTTCTCGTTCCTTTTCCAGTTCTCTTTTCGTTCCTTTTCCAGTATCATTTTCTATCACCCTTTGATCGAGACAAGCAAGCGTGGATCCCATCGGGTACGATGGACGCGAGGGGGTGCTAATACCTTCCTCTCGCGTAACCGACTCCCGAACCCAGTTCTCTTGGTCGTGAGACCATGCTCTTTCCTTTCCTTCAGGTTTATGCAGTGTTTCCTTTCCCTCTCATGGGGATAAATACACATTGCTGGCGACTCTGTTTCGGTGCCACTTTCGCGTTTGTACTAGGATGAAAATCCCGGGAGCGACAACTGCCGAATCTTTGATTAAGAGTCTTTCCCTGGGGATTTTCCTTAATTCGGGAAAGCGAAGATATCATCTTCAATGGTGAAGAGTGACGTTCGTTGAAGGTCTTCTTGTTTTTCAGAGGCTCAAGTTATCAAAGTGGTCAAGGACCATCTCCAATCCAGAAATAAACTGGAGGAGAGATTGCTTAGATGGTTCGCTGCCTGATGGGGTAAGAACGGACAACTCGATTGACAAGAAGACTTTTTATCACTAGGGGATAAGATCGACTAAAGTGATAGTGATGCAATATGAATATGAATGTAAATTAATAACGCATGATGCATGTATGTTTATGATGACAAAACTGACGCGACATACAAACTAATTGAATGAACAGGACTGGATACTCGGCCACTGCAGGGGATGAAGAAGTACCATTGGTTCAAGATAGCAATTCTTCCTTGCTTAGGAGAGATAATCCCTGTGGGGAAAACCGTTGGTCGGGCTTAGGAGGTAAGAAATTTGTCGAGGATATTAGATGGGAGAACCATATCTGATACAATTGATCCTTCGTTTAGGCGTACTGGTTTAGAAGGAGTACTTTGATTCTGCACTTTGAAGCTTAATTACTTTCGGAGAAGCAATCAATGTTCTTTCGATGTTCAACAGTCAAAAGAAATGCCATCTTTATTTTAAAAATAGAAAAATATTGACAAGTAAATTCATATTTTTGTTTTATTTCAAGAATCGTTAATCATGTTTTAATGTCATTCTGTAAAGCTAAAACAAATAAGAATTGCAAACAAAGCACAAGGGCTCAAATTTTATTGATAGGATGGAAATCAGCCAAGCGCGTAATTCCATGGAGTATTTACAAAGTTAGAAAATGGTAATTTATGGGAAAAGGGCTACATTAAAACATAACGACCACTATCATTCTACCAACTGACTGGAGTGTTGAACTGATGGAAGGCGCGACTACTACTGGGGGATTTGCCCTTGTCAGACGTAGTTACTTGCCATTAATCCCTAATTTTTGCCTGGATTGTACTTTGGGATTTCCAATCCACCGGGATGATTTTTGATTATGTCTCTAATTTTTTCCTGGACCGCCCTTTCGGGTTTTCAATCCACCGAGACGTTTGTTTTTAATTTATTTAGGCGAAGTATTTCTTGACTACATCAACATTCGTGGGGTAGGCAAATTATTCTCCATCCATGGTTGTGAGTCTCAAGGCGCCGCCTGAGAATGCTTTCTTGACCACATAGGGGCCGTCATAGTTCAGAGTCCACTTGCCCCGAGGATCAGTGAGAAATGATTGTATCTTCTTGAGCACAAGGTCTCCTTTTCTGAAGACGCGAGGTCGGACCTTTTTGTCAAACGCTCTCTTCATTCTTTGTTGATATAACTGATCGTGACAGAGAGCCGTTATTCGCTTTTCTTCGATCAGATTCAGTTTGTCGTGCCGACTTTAACACCACTCAGCCTGTGTTAGCTTAGCTTCCATCAATACCCGGATTGATGGGATCTCTACTTCTATGGGGAGCACTGCCTCCATGCCATACACTAGAGAGAAAGGGGTTGCCCCTGTTGAAGTGCGGACAGATGTGCGATAACCGTGAAGAGCAAAGGGTAACATATCGTGCCAGTCTTTGTAGGTTACAACCATCTTTTGAATGATCTTGTTGATATTCTTGTTAGCCGCTTCTACCGCTTCGTTCATCTTAGGTCGGAAGGGAGATGAGTTATGGTGTTCGATATTGAACTCTACGCACAACTCTTTCATCATCTTATTGTTCAAGTTAGATCCATTGTCAATAATGATCTAGCTTGGAACACCATACCGGCAAATGAGATTGTTTTTGATAAAGTGGTTCACGACTTGTCGGGTTACATTAGCGTACGACGCCGCTTCGACCCACTTGGTGAAATAGTCAATGGCTACCAGGATGAACCGATGTTCGTTTGAAGCCTTGGGTTCGATTATGCCAATCATGTCGATTCCCCATATGGAAAAAGGCCACGGGGAAGAAAGAACTTTGAGATGCGTTAGTGGTACATGGATTTTGTCTGAGTATATCTGACACTTGTGACAACTTCTCATGTACTTGTAGCAGTCGAATTCCATGGTCAACCAGTAGTACCCTGCTCTTAGAATATTTCTTGCCATTGTGTGTCCGTTGGTATGAGTGCCAAAGGATCCTTCGTGAATTTCTTTTATCAGCATGTTTGCTTCTAGTCTGTCTACACATCGAAGCAAGACCATGTCAAAGTTTCTCTTATTGAGGGTATCACCGCTCAGAAAGAAACCGCCTGCCAGTCTTATGAGGGTTTTTCTGTCCTTTCTGGATGCCCCAAGTGGGTACTCCTGTTTCTGAAGGAAGCACTTGATATCATGATCTTATAGCAACTCTCTCTCTTATCCCAACATTCTTTTCTTGTGGTCAATCAATGTCTTTTGATTCTCCAGAAGAGCCTCAATTCCCTTTCTTCGGTTAAACACGGTTTCCCTGTTAAACACCGAAACCCTTGCGGAGTTCGCAACCTTCTCTTGGTTCTTCTCCCTTTGTTTGGTTAACCACTGCTTGTCAGTCAAAACACCAAGTTGCACTCCTTCTCAGTTAACCACAGTCTATCTGTTAACATACTGAGTATCCTTTTGGGTTAATCACCTTCTCTTGGTTAATCACCCATTTTTCAATTAATCACAGTCTATCTGTTAACACTTAGCCCCATTCGAGTTAATCACCTTCTCTTGGTTAATCACTCGTTTCTTTTCGGTTAATCACAGACTTTCTGTTAACATCGAAACCTCAGCTGTTGGCAACCTTTTTTGGTTCAACACCCTTTGTTGGTTTAAGTACTGTTTGCTCGGTCGGTACCAACATGCTTTTTGGGTCACAACCTTCGCTTGGTTCCACGCCCTTTCTTTTGGTTTATCACAGTTTACCTGTTAGAACCAATGCTCCTCTATCCCCGTAGAGTTGCAATCTTTTCTTTCTTTGGTTAACCACTATTTATCAGTTAATATACCGAGATCCCCACAGAGTCAAACATCTTCTCTTAGTTCAGTACTCTATCTCTTTGGTTCATCACAGCCTGCATGTTGACACCAAAAACCCTTTTCCCCCACAAAGTCCTGCTCTGATTCTCTGCCAGTCAATTAACATACTGAGTTTCATTATTCTCTTGGTTCTGACACCATTCTTTTGCCTCCCCAGCGGAGTTTTCTCTAGTTCTTCTTTTTGCTCTTGGTTTTGACACCACTTTACTTTCCTTTTCCTTTTCCATCATAGTTCCCCGAACTACAGATGCTCTGATTCTGCATTCCTCCGAATGTATGATACGTAGGCACGAGATCGCGATGATCTTGGCGAGTACCCTTCCACCTGCTTCCTTTCCTCTTCTCTTCCCTGGTTCCATGAACTACGGCGCTCTGATTTCCTCATTGCACTATGAGGGTACGTAGGCACGAGGACCCTAATCCTCCGCGAGCACTTTCTTTCTTTCTTTCTTTTCTTCTCTTTTCTCTCCTCTTCTTTTAGCTAGAAGCCTTTAGATAGATAACCCATCCAAGCCTAGAAGCGAGCAAAATGGTTCCCGTCTTGTACGACGGATGCGTAAGGTGCTAGTACCTTCTTTTTGCATAACTGTCCCCCATTCCCGTTTCTCTTTCCCTTGGGTTTTATCGATATTTTCGCTGTCCTTTGGGACTAAATAAAGTTCCGTGGCAACTCTGCTGTATCTTTGAGTGTGCGATTCACTCAGGTATAAACCATCCATCTTCAAAGTGTACTTCTTTTCTATATGGCATCATACCGCTCTTCCCGTTTAGTCTTTCCTTTGGAACGACGATGTTGGTCGACAATCTAGAATTATTGTCTACCAGTCTTCTTGAAACCAGAATCTAGGGTGCTTTTCCTCGAGCACCCTTGGCAAGCATCTGTTCTTTATTTTAGTCAGAAGAGACCTCATTGCATCAAGTGGAAATTCTATGGTACATGTAAGAGGTGCCCCAGTATCTGATCGCCACCCTGCATTAACTATGAACTTGTCGTATCCAGGCGCTATTAGCTATGAACACATCATATCTTCAATGTCGTAACGGTAAGCATCCTAGTAGCGGTGGGAAGTACTAGCGGCGTTGGGTTGGAGGATGAATCTTGAATCTTCATGGGAACTGCCTCTGGTCTCCAACGTATATCTGAACTTAGGATTCTCCCCTTTGTTGCTTTTGCGGAGTTCTCGAGAGAATCAAAGATTAAGAATCTGACGAATAACATTGAAATAGTGACTAATTGAACCGACTTCGATAAATCTCTATGTTCGCTTCTGAATGCACTTGATTTTGAGATCCTAGAAGGTTACAAATGATGTGTATAGAAAGCGATCGTGAATTTGCATAAATCATTGGAATCGAGAATTTGATGTGTAGTAAAAAGTATTGAAAATGAGTGTAGTAAAAAGTGAGGATGAAAAAATAATAAATGAAAGAGAGATAATAATACTTTTACTAAAGTACCCCTTATCAAGTATTGAGAATGATAAAAGTAATATTAATTAAATGGTAAAATTGGAAAATGTGCATTGAAAATTGAAATGACACATTCATTTTGAAAAATTATTTTGAAACATTTTGAAACACTTTGGATGAATTATTTCGAGTTTGGAATGAATTTGGAGTTGTATATGTTATGGTTGTAACAGTGTAACTCCTGCACCTTTATCGTCTTAAGAGTGTTGGACAGATGTTAAACTATTGTGTGTCGGCGAGGAAATTGTTCTACCATAGGAAGTCAGTAAGTTTCTTGTGCCATTGGTTAGTAAGGACCCCAGTGGATAAGTGTGTTTCTCTGCCAACAGTTAGCTACCTGGTAATGCGTAAGAGTTTGTGGTATTCCATTGTTTGAATTGAAGTTGCACAGTGGAAGGTGATAGATGAAAGAGTTCAGTCGGATTTATAAGAATCGGAGGAAAAAATGTTTGTAAGATTGGAAGTAAGAAGATCTTGTTCTAAGTGTGTTATCTTTTGGTGTGATACGAAAGAGATGAAATATCGAATATAGATGGGTACAATGTATAGCGTCAGATCGAGTGGAAACTAGTAAGGAGTCGTTTGACGAATTATGAAGTAGTTTTGAATGTTAAAGGATTTATGAAAGGATAGTTGTCAATAATTGCATAAAGGAAAGGAATCACAGAATTACATCGCGAAGATTTGATGAGTGTTTGTTGTCCCAAATTGAGATGAGGTGTTACGGTCTTGTTTTGTGACTCAGTAGAAGAGTATAAGAATGGTATATTCTTTTCTAAGGTAAGATGCGACCAAGTGTTTTAGTATGAAACAACAGATGAATTACAGAAAAAGAAAAGTTCGTAGTTAAACCAATATGGGAACAAGAGTACAATTAAGGACGTGACATTTGATAATTTTTGAAAATAAGGATGTTGGTCTGTAAAGTCAAGTTGGAATTAAATTATGTCAGAAATTTTAACGGAAGTAAAGATTAAGTGTGGATCTAAGACAGTGATACAAGTTGTGATTACTGTTGAGTGGAGGAAATTCAGGGGCAAATTTCAATTTAAGGGGGGGAGAGTGTAATGCCCTATATTATCTAAACGCTCAATTGGATATCAGATGAGATCAGATGAGTGTCTATGTGCTCTATCTTGATCAATTAGAATAATGGAATTCTTTAAGTATTGACATTGGGATCAATAGAGCAACTAGTGAACTTTGAAGAGATCAATTATTTATGAAAGAGACAGATCAATTGGTGTGAGACGATAAAATATCAACTGGAGATATTTTACCCTTTTGGATTATATTATATAAAATGTATTATATATATATATATATATATATTTGGAGAAAGAAGAGAAAGAAGAGGGTTTTGTGACAAAGTTGGGAAAGAAGAAGAGAAAGGGGAAAGAGAAGAAGAACTTGTGGAAAGCTTGGGAAGAAGCTTGGATCATCATCATTATTCATCATCTTCTTCAACCTCCTCTTCTATCTCTAAGGTGGGTTCTAGTTAGAACTTAAGTTCTAGAATTTTAGAGGTGTTAGAGTTTAGGTTAAAAATGGTAGAGTATAAATAATTATGTGGATTGATGTTTTAACGGTTAAATGCGATATAAAATGCATAGCATGCTTGGGTTATGTGTGAATATGATCTATGTTAATTGTTGAGATGTTCCATTGAGTTTCTATGAAGTTCCTTTGGAGTTTATGCTGAGAAAAACAGATTTTTATGCATTCTGTTCAGTGTTAACTGATTAACCAAATGGGGTTAACCGGTTAACGCATGTGAAAATGGCATTCTGCGTGGAAAATTGGCATGGTTAACAGATTAACATGATCTGGTTAACCGGTTACCAGATTGAGTAAATTTCTTATTTAGCTACTGTAAGTCTTCCGTTAACCGGTTAACCATATACTGTTAACCGGTTAACACTGTGCTGATTTTGGAAAATCTTTTAAAATCCATAACTTTTGATCCGTGTGTCCGATCGAAGTGTTCTTGGTATCGTTGGAAAGCTATGACGATCCTCTATCCAATAAATGTTTATGATGTGAGATTTATGATTTAGTGCTAATTGAATGAAAATAATGGTTATGTGATATGTTGTGATAAATGTTTTACTTATGCAAATTGTGTTATGCCATATCTATCTAATTGTTGTTAAGTATGATTGAGAGAAAATGCATGCTTAAAACAAATTAGGAAGAGTGAGGAAACCTTACCCCAAAACCAAATGATATGATCCTAGAGATGTAACTAGGTCTTGATAAAGATTTAGATGACAATGCATAGGCATCGATGCTAGAAGTGTATCTTTGATAAGTAGTTGTTAGTGGAGGTTGTGTCTTGGCTTGAAAGCTCCTCCGGAATGTATGTTATTATCCCTTAATAAATATCCATGACCCGTGTTGAATAGCCTCTTGTGTAGGCTGGTCGGGGAAAGTGTTTATTAAGTAAGTGACCGTGACTCGTGTTGAAAGGCCTCTTGTGTAGGCTGGCCGGGGAAAGTTACTTAGTGGGTGGTATTAGTGACCCATGTTGAAGAGCCTCTTGTGCAGGCTGGCTGGGGAAAGTACCATGTGTAGATAACCGTGACCCATGTTGAAGAGCCTCTTGTGTAGGCTGGCCGGGGAAAGTTATCTATGTTAGCTCTGGGACCTATGCCGAGAACTCTTTGGAAGGGTTGGCCGGGAATAGATGTCTATGTTTTTAAGGATCCGTGACCCGTGTTGAACTCTCTTGTAGGGTTGGCCGGGGAAAGATGCCTTGGTATGTGTTACCGATTAGTAATATTTTGAGTTAACGGACTCATGAGCATATTTCCATATAGTGTGAGATTGTGAACTCAAAGTGTTTCCCTTCCCTTTGACTTGAGTTAGGATTGATAGAACCCTGTAAAGCCGAGAGAATCCATAAGATAGGGAACTCACTGAGATTAATATCTCACCCCATTATTGTTGTTATTTTTCAGGCGTTGTTTGCAGGTTGATTTACAAGTGGAGCTATGCTTGGATGTTTCAAGAAAAACTTAGCTTTTGTTTTTTGCTGTGTATTTTGTTGTATACAATTGAGGATATTGTATATTAATCTTAGTTTTATTGTTTTTGGCTAGTTTCCATATCTTGTACCATAGATTGTGTTTATGTTTTTAGAATGGTCAAGTATGTGAATTACGCCATTAGGCACTTGTGATGGTATCAGTACCAAATAAATGCTTGTATAGTATTATTCTAGGTATATATTATACAGGGCGTTACAGCTGGTATCAGAGCAGGTCGTGTCCTCGACCTAGCCTTGAAACATCATAAATAAATCTATTCCTGCCTCTTAAGTGTGTCTTGCCAGCATGACTATTAATATCATACTATGTAGTGTTGGGCCTAATCAACCTAATGTTATGTAGGTGATAGGTAGAATCATGGTTGAGCGACCACGAGGACTCCGAAGTGTTGTCGGAACTTGTGCTATGAGGGTAAGCTCAAGCCAAGAGTTAGCAGTGAGGAGTTTTGGTTAGCTCAGTTGAGGTCTTAGTAGAAGTAATGCGTTGGGTAGCATGGAATTGAAGAGTGGTATGTTGTTCAAGCAAACCTTTTGAATGGATGGAGTCTGAAGATTAAGGATCTCTATCGGACGATTGTTCAGGGTATTGAGGAATATGTAACGTCACTAGTAGAGCTGGATTGGCCACTAGTATGGACAAGGATTTCAAGAAATCTCATTCAATGAAGACGAAAAGATTCTTTGTGGAATGTGTGACGTAAGACCCGGAAGTGAGATAGTTATTGGTTGAAATTTTGGCATATGCAGACAGCATATGTCCTAACACATGTCAAGACATTGTGCTACATAAACATTTAAACACAGAGGCGTAACTGCAGACTGATACCTTGAATATCATAACTGTAGGATCATAGATGTTACGACATCTGATCTAACATGTTTATCATGAACCCTAACAGAAAACGTAAATCTGCAGAATGATAAAGAACACAAAAATTGTTAACCCAGTTCGGTGCAACTCACCTACATCTGGGGGATACCAATCCAGGAAGAAGACTTCACTATCTGTAGAACTGTTACAAAGCTAAACTCCCATGTTTACAACTTTATACCTAACATCTACCCAATGAACATCTTTACCAAAGTTAAACTCCAACGTTTACAACTCTGATATGAGATACCCCACTCACTTCCCTTAATCACCAACTGTGATTTCTACATCATCTCTGTCAATACAGAAATCTGTCAAGCTTTCTTGACAAACAAGCTAACTTGAATTTGCTTAAAAGCTTCATCCAAGAACATTACACAATCCAATACCTCAAGGCTTATGGATCTGTGTGACACCTATATTTGCCATAATGTATCAACTGATACAAAGGGAGACTTATAACCTAGAGAGCCAACGTCTCTCAAAACCCTAAACCCTTGTTTCTTACGCAAGAGAACTAGGTTACAAAAGGCATACCAAAACCTAGGTCTAAGTCTTATTTTATAGGCTTCTGCTACCTTGGGCTTCAATCTTCTATTTGCTGATTCCTTGATCCACGTTCTGATTGCTTCCTTAATTCTTGGACCAGACTTAAAAATAGCCTACTGTATCAGTTTAAGATGTCAGGACATTCGTTAGGATATCATGTCTTCTATATGTTGGAACACTTCATTCAACGCCTTGTTTTGCCAAAAATTTGCTCAAATCTGCAGAGCCTTCAATCTCCCCCTTTTGACTAATTTTTGGTTAAAACTCCCTTGGTAAGAAAAGAAAGACCAAGCATTTGGTAGATATGATTGGAACCCCTCTGAGACTCTTTCTTACCCCTGAACTTCCTAGCCGTATGTTGGTGTACATGAGGAAGAGTATATAACTCTCTCCCCCTCAAACCAGTACTTGCCCCGGAGGGATAAATCTTCCTCTTGAGGGGAATAAGAGAACCCACAAGAAGATCCAGAAAGAGCTTAAGAAGAAATAATTGTATCATTTGTAACACAGAGTTCACAGAGAATGTAACTCAGGTAACAAGACACAACCTGCTTCATAACTCAGACCACAAGGCACAAGGGAAGAACTCAAGGATGTCAGAACATCTCATCCAACACCTCTGCTTGCGCAAGTGAGTATGTGTTAAAGCAACCAGCACTAACTGAGATGCATCCATAAGATCCATACTTCTTATCTCCCCCTTTTTAGCCAAAAATTGGCAAAAGTAGCCAATACAGTTCCATATCCATATGTTACTTATCCAAACACGAATGAAAGACATGATGAATCTGAAGGTGAGAGAAAGACACAAGAAAGGGGGGTTTGAATTGTGTATTTACTCTTCTTGTAACTTTTCGCATCTTGTTAATTTGACGCTCAAGAACCTTCAATGTTCGTTGAGAGATTCCGATCTATTAACTATAGAGTATGAGAACCGTATAGGTTCTGATCATAAGATACTATACTCAGAACTTGCAGTGCGGAAGCTTATCAGAGATAGGCTGCCAGGTTCTGACTTTGCTTAATATGAGGTTCTGATATTCAATGCAGAAACATAAATAGAGATACAAAGCAAGAGAATAAAGGACACACGATATATCCTGGTTCACTACGCGGGCTAATCCAGTCCACCCTCCTCAGGTGATTTCGCCTTGAACACAAGGACTTAATCCACTATAACCATATCATGATTACACTTGCACGGGCAACAATCGGTGACTAACCACTTGCACAGCCGCACTGTGACTAACAACCCAATGAACCGTTCAGGGATCCAACAAGATATAACGTTCATTGACCGAGCAGACCCACTGCTGGGATTTCACAGGTAGCCGTTCAGGGATTCATCACAATGAATATAGCGCTACTGACCATGTTTCAGGATTTTCCACAATTACCCTCAGCCATTGTCATCTCAAGTATCTGATCACCTCGTGATCTACTCAAGGGCCTCAACTCACAGCTGAACCGTTCAGGGATCTCATTAGGATATAACGTTCACTTGAGGAGTCTCAATTCATTTAGTTGAATTGGCAAACTGGAGATTACAAATTGTGCTTCTTAATAAGCAAGTTTCTCCTAGGTTTTAGTACAAAGAACACACACATGTGTTCAAGTTTTGAGCAATCAGCTCCTTGCTTTCCTAAGAAACTATAAAGATGTATTTGATATTATGATTGTAGACATCTTGTAGATCTTCTTCTTCTTCGTCTTCTGGTTGAGCAAGCTTTGAGCAGCAACTCCTTGTTTCAGATCTTCAATGTAGCTTTGACGAGAAGGTAGGTTGATGACTTGACTGATCTTCAATGTTGTCTTCTTCATCAACAGCTTCTGTTTTGATTGTTGTTGTTGTGTTGATTTGTTCTTTGGAGATTCAACAACAATTGCCATTAGTGAAATAATGACAGCTTTGAATATTCTAAGTGTTACAACGAGAACTCATCGTTGTTGCTATCTTCACACAATGACTTGGTCAATTTTGTAGATGAACATTCAGTTCGTAATTCTACAAGTGATCGACACATCAGAAGCAAAAACTCTTTCCATTAAATAGCCAGTAGAAATATAGCCGTTAGAGAATACTGTTGGCTGTTTGGAAAGGAGATGTTGTGATATAATGAGTTATACTGACACATCTTCTTTTTGCAGAGAAGGAAGTGACCAGACATCTTTTCTTGGGCAGTGTGTACATTTAACTCACAACGGTAATATTTAGACTTTGAAACTTCAGTGGCTTCTGATGTTAATTTGATGAAGCATGAGTGGAGTCTTTATAGCAGAATATCTAATGCTTCAAGTCTTTTGTTGATTGAAGAAGTCCATTAGGAATCAGTCTTCAAAACTTCAGCACTTGGTCTTTAAGAACGTTATCCTTTTTCTGCTTTAAGTCTTCTGAATCTTTAGAGCCTATCTTCAGAGTCTTCAGAACTTCATGTTTGAAACCTTGATCTTCAGAACTCGTCAGTCTTCAGATTCTTTCTGCACTTGGTCTTCAGCGCCTTCAGCCATTAGAACTTCAAGTCATAGGAGTCTTCAAAACTTTGGTTCTTTCTGAGTGTACTTCTTCAGAAGCTTCGTTATCTTCAGAATCTCAATCATTTTAAGAGAGCATCCACAAGAGCATTGCAACAACAATCTTGGCATCCTTGGATCTGACTGATCATGACTAGATAAACAAGCGTTCTTGCTTCTCGCGACTTTAGTCACACATAGTAACTTCGCATATATATATATATATATATATATATATATATATATATATATATATATATATATATATATATATATATATATATTCAATCATAGTACATCTTGCTGGTGTATGTAGGTTCTGATGTCTTTAGTTCTTATGATCTACACACAACACACGTTAGTCCATAAAATGGTTCTTTCACAAATACTCATTGTTATCATCAAAACATAGATTGACTTGTAGAGACAATTCTTGCTCTCACAATCTCCCCCTTTTTGATGATGAAAAAACCAAGTATTTTGATTGAACATTTTATACAAGGTAATCACCAAAGCAAACAAATTCAGAGTATGGAACAACAACTCTCCCTGAATGAGTTATCCTCAAAGCTTTATCTGAGATCATCTAGGATTTTATATAATCCAAAGATATACAGAGTAACAACTTGAGTTGCCAGAACAGAAATAGAAAAGAGTTACTTCTCTATCTTGTTTTTAGGAAAACAAAGAGTCTTTAGCATCTGGACTAGTTCAACAGAACTTCCATCTTCAGATCTTCCGAAATCAGTTTCCTTTGTTGTCATATCAGAGCTTGTTATCTTCAGAGTCGTCTGAAGCATTTCTACTTTTTAGTAGATTCAATTGAGCACAGAATTAGAGCAGTTCTTCGACTGATAAACATTGCTTCGCTGTATATCAGAAACTATCTTTTGAGACACTCCCCCTGAGTTTTAGGCTATATGAAGATTTTAGATTTTGTGTTTTAATCTTCTGGGTAGTCTCCCCCTAATTTCCATAAGTCAGATATTGGGATCTTTCAGAATCGAAATTCAGAGTTTCTAAATTTAATCACCAGTGTTGATCATGACTTTTCAGAGTTTGAATTTGAACACACGTTTATTTCAAACCTTGTTATTGTCATAACTCAGTTGAATTATCAAAGCTTGATTTTTTTATCAGATACCAAATGAAGGTTAAAACTTGTGATCAATCAACGCTTGATTCTGAATTTGGTACATCTTGTTTTAGTCGGATGTAAAAATGATGTGCTGACTCTTATACCAGAGTTTGTTGATTCTGATGCTGAAGGAGTTCTTTTGATATTACTTTGAAGAGTATTTCCTTTGTGTGCTGATAGGATACCAATGAAGGTACTTTGACAGTAATCCACAGCTTTGCTTTGATTGAGAGTCTGATACTAATCTTTGTGTATTGAATCTGATTTCCAATTGATGATTTAGTCTGATACCAAATCATCCTTATTTCAAATGGTTCCTAATAAACATCAGAATGGTTTCTTGCTTGGATCTTTAATCTGGATCTTCAGACAGTTCTTAACTTCTGATTTGCACAGATCTTCTGAGTGAGCATCTTGAAATGTAGACTTTGCCTTGACTGCTTTCAGAGTTTTCTTCCTGATTCTGATTCTTCTTAGACAACTTTTATTCTATGATCGTAGTTCTTCTTCTTATCTTGTCTTTAGAATGCCTAGTTAACTTGTTTAGAGTTCCTAGGATAACATCAAACAACGATCGTTAGCAGTAACGTATTTTATAAGAGTACTTTGTTTGAGGTCTGCATTCTTTCAGATTTCCTTCTTTCAATCAAAATTAATCAATATATTTCTCCCCCTTTTTGACATCATCAAAAAGTGTCAGGGCATATGAGCAATTTAAGCATAGAGTCATTTATATTCAGTTATAGAGTCATAGAGCCATTGAAACATTTAGAAGCATTTAGACTCATTTTAGGGAAACACATTTATACTCAGTATGTATTTAATTGAAGGATGGAGGCATATTGTGAGAGACGTGAAGCCAATAAGAAGCTCATTAAATAGGCTAACTGTAGTCAAACATAGATTAGATAAGGATTTAAACACAAACATATAGATGCAGATTTGGATTCCACAAAAACAGGTTCTTATAAGTGAAAAACTTTTAGAGTTACGTATTTCCGTGTTATGAAGGATTGAGATGTTCCTTACTAGTTTATTAGTCGAGCGACTATATGCGTATTTCAAGAGAGTTGAACAACTGAGAAATTTCTAGTAAGAAATAGGGAAGTAGCCTTTTGTACGCGATTTCCTAGATGGGATAAATTAATGAGTTTCTTTTAATTTAGCCATTTTGATTTCTAATACTGGTTAAATTATCTAAGAAACAAATAAGACATTTTTATTAATTCAATGGTGATTGTACATAATGAATTAAAGACAAAATATAGCAACTGCTAAATGAACATCACCACCTTAATCATCAGAATCCTCAACACTGTTCATAGTTTCACAACTGATTTCGACATGAGAAGTACGAGGTTCAAGCCTGATAATTAAATCCCAGGCCTTTTCTTGTAGAAGTATTTCCGAAATTATTCTTCCGTATGGGATGAAAGCCTGTACTTTGTTCCTCGAGATTTTGATAGAGTGTTTCATATGATTAAAAATGGTTTTAGGGAGATCTATTGTAGCATGATGTGTTAGAAGAAAGATAAGGATTCTGTCGTTGTGCGTTAGGATGTTCTCAGGAGTCATACGAGGACAAAGGTTGGTCAAATAAAATTTGAACCATGCTTTTGGAAAGGGGAGAAGCCTCTCAGGGTTGTTTGGTTCGTAAGGTACTGAGTTGTCAAATAAGATTTTGCACTGATCCACCAGGCTTAGATTTGATTGATAGTCATCAATCGTAACTCCGGAGGAGATGCAGCCAGTGATTTTCTCTATCGAGGAGACAGAGACAACAATGGGTTGAAGGTAGACTTCCGACCAGATGGTTTTTCCATCGTTACTAATTCTGGAAAATTTCCAGAACTCTTTAACTAGGTTTGGATAAATGGGACCATATAGGAGAGCGTAATAGCCTTGCCAAGATTGGGCTTGCATGCTTCTGAGTATCTCCAAACCATTGTCTCCGGGATGGGCAAGGTTGAGTTTCTTTTCGGGAATAAGGTTTAGATTTTCTTTGTTTCCAAGGAAGGTTGGTCTAATCCTTTGAGAGTTCATTTTTCTTAGTGAGTTTAGAATTTTGTAATTGAGAGTTGAGAGACGGAGAGAGGAATCCTACCTTTTATGGGTGAGTTAGGATGAAGTGTGATGATTGCTTTTGGGGATAGGATTTGATTTGTTATTTCCTAGATATTTAAATTTTGGGTATATGGAGAGATGTAGACGCGTGTAGCTACAGAGACGAGTTAGTTGTTTATTTATTGGAAAGGATACTAGAATTAATGATGACTTTTTGGTGAGTGGTCAATGAGTCGGGTACATTAATGATGACAATAAATTTGAATCGCAGAAAATCCTTAATGAATTAATATTTTTAAGTTTTAACTGTAAAATTCTAATAAAGCTTATTATCTATGTAAAATTTTATTGTTCAAAGAGAGACTTTAATTAATGATTATAGATTTGACAATACGGTTTTCCAAAAAAAAATTTAAAGCATAGTTAGCATAGTTTCTCTAGTCACTAAAGACTTCACATTTTATCTTCAACAGACAGTTTTCTGGAAACTCATCAGGACCATCTTCTTCAATTCTTTCTTTGATCATGTCTATAATTCCATCTCTAAAGAAAATCTCAGATAATACTCTTCCATAAGGAATGTAGGATTTTGTGAGGTTTCGAGACTCAAGGATAGTTTTCCAAAGGCAGTTGAAGATTGAGTGTGGCAGATTTATCCGAAAGTCATTCATTAGTAAATAAATGAACTTATGGTCGTGAAATCGAATTAGATTATTTCTATCTATTCTGGGAAGAAAGTTTGACAGCATGAGTTTGTACCAGGCCTTGGGAGTAGGTAGGAGATTCTCAGGATTGTAGGGTATGTATCTGGAAGATAGGTTGTGAAGGGATGCAAAATTTCTTGTAGGAAAGAAATTGGGTTTGTCAAAGTTGACATGAATTCCAGCATCCTCACATCCAGTTGCAAGGATCACTGAGAATAGGTTGATGTCAATAGGGATTTCAAAAACATAGGAAGTGATGCAATTTCTTTCAACATCAAGATCGGCATGTTTCCAAAATTCTTTGACCAAGTTTACATAGATAGGCTTTTCTAGCATCATGGAGTACCTGGTCCATTGTTGAGTATACAAAATATCTGCTATACTACATGCAGTGTCTATTGAGAGTGAATGAGTACTGAATGAGAATCGTTTCTCAGGAATAAGTTCAAGAATATTTGGATTACCGAGAAAGGTTAGTGGCAGCATGATAGTGGATGGACAAAGAGGCTTAGAGTTTTAGGGTTTTGAGTATAGGAGTATGAAAGGAAGACGTGACTTTATAGAGTAAGTGTGTAGATTGAATTATGCCTAGTCTAGGGAAGATATAGGAGAGTTCAGAAGATTTTAGTAAGATCTTAAGTTGTCAGAGATATGTTGTGGTTTCAATAGATTCGCAATTATTATTGTATTCCTTTGCGTGTAGTTTTTGTTAAAGGGTTTTCTTGTATTTAACAATTTCTTTCATCTATGCTTAACAGATTTTCTATTGGTTGAATATTTCCCTAAAGAAATAGGTAAGGATTCCTAAATAATTACCTAGTAAAACATGCTATGACAAGTTTGAAAGAATTCTAATTAAGGCATCTCATGAGTTTAACAGATTATTAGTGAAGAGAAAAGTGTACCTTAGATTTTTCAGACTTAACTGAGTGCTTTTTGTCTTGACTTTGGTCTTTATTCTGATGAATTTTGGAATCTTCGTATTTTTACGTGAGTGCATTCTTCTGATCTTTTGATCAACTTCTTTCAGGCTTGGCTTGCTTTTGAGAGAGAGTTGAAGGTTCTGAGATTCTTCAAGATACACCTTAGGGATGCTTAACCTCTTTGAAGAAATCTTTTAGCTAAAACTTTTCGTGAAATTATTCTTTTCAGATTCCTGAAGCTTTGAGCATCTTTCTGATTCTGCCTATTTCCAAGTAAGCTGCAGATGTTTCTTGGGTTCTTCAAGATAAGCTTGTCTTCTGAATTCTGAAGAGAATATATTCTTGGAAAGTGATCCTAGTTGGATTATAGCTTTCTCTCTCTTTTCCTGTTCAACCTTGTCCTTTAGTTCTCTAGGTTACAATAACCGAGATTAGGACTTAGCATGATCAGAGTGACCATTTAAATTGAACTTAGCCAATTACATGCAATCCTTTTTGATAAGGCGACACTCATATGTGTGGGAGCAGTACTGAGTGAACAGTAAATTTCATTTGATGACCCCATTCATAAATAACAGATTACATCTGTTTTGAATGTTTCCCACTTCTCATTTCCTTGATCCATAGAACCTGTTCAGTTCAGATACAGTTCCTAAGATATGGATCTGAATCTTAAACGATAAACTTTGAGAATTGGTTGAGTTCTCCTTTCATAGCCCGAATTCAGTTTGCGTTTGTGAGAGTTTCCTTTCTTTGAAGGATGATTGATTTCATAGGATTAGTGAGAACCTTTGAGAGGTTTATTCAGGAAGGAGTTGACATATCAACATCTGACTTTGTTCCTCAAGGTTGTTTCAGAACTTGTTCAGAACCAAAACATCATCACGTCCCATGTGTACATTACTTAGACATGGTTTGCATGAGCCTTCTTGTTCTCACAATGATGAAACAACTTATTTGAGGTTGTTCACACATATCTATGAGTTGACTAATTTCTTCAAACAAACATCATTAACGTCATCTTAGTTGGAGAACCTAGATACCTGAAATGATAGCATCTAATTTCATAGCACAAGTGGTTCTGAGAACACTTGATCTGTTGAAAATCAGATTATCAACATTTGATCTTTACTAGGATGATTTCAGGTTGTTGGAGCTTGATCACTGAACCAGTTAAGATGTTAAGAGTTCGTTCGGAATTAAGTAATTACTGAATCTTTGGGATTCAGTTCTCCATTGAATCTTTTGATCATTCCAGATTCTGACAATGAATCATTTCTAATAATTTGAATTTTTCAGATTCTGAGTTTAACAGATTTATTTCTGAAATTCAAAGTCTTAGAACAGCAATCATCCTTCTTTACATGAAGAGATCCAGAATGAGTTTTTTAAACGAGAAAGTCAAGGGTGGACCTAATCTGTTTCTTGAAAACATCTCAAAAACTCATAAAGAATTAATCTTCAGTAAACAAGATTTCTTTCTCTTTGATGATTCATCTTTTAATCATATACGTGGTTTTATCCGCACGTATTTTCCAGAATGAGAATTCAGCAGATATTACCTTTCATCTGATGAATTTATCTTATCAACTGATTCTTCAATCTTTAGTGAGGCTTCATCTAGAATCAGTGAATTGCTCACGAAGTAATCAGATTGATTACAATTTTGTACACAGTTACCTGCTGAACTGTTACAGAAATTGTAAGTGGATTTCAATCTCACCAAGAGTACTTCTACGCACCACATCTGGATCTTTTTCTGACACTGTTAAGTGTTTGATGTAAATCAATAACAGAACCTGAGCTCTGATACCAATTGAAGGTGCGAGAAAGACACAAGAAAGGGGGGTTTGAATTGTGCATTTACTCTTTTTGTAACTTTTCGCATCTTGTTAATTTGACGCTCAAGAACCTTCAATGTTCATTGAGAGATTTCGATCTATTAACTATAGAGTATGAGAACCGTATAGGTTCTGATCATAAGATACGATACTCAGAACTTGCAGTGCGGAAGCTTATCAGAGATAGGCTGCAAGGTTCTGACTTTGCTTAATATGAGGTTCTGATATTCAATGCAGAAACATAAATAGAGATACTAAGCAAGAGAGTAAAGGACACATGATATATCCTGGTTCACCACGCGGGCTAATCCAGTCCACCCTCCTCAGGTGATTTCACCTTGAACACAAGGACTTAATCCACTATAACCAAATCATGATTACACTTGCATGGGCAACAGTCGGTGACTAACCACTTGCACAGCCGCACTGTGACTAACAACCCAATGAACCGTTCAGGGATCCAACAGGATATAACGTTCATTAACCGAGCAGACCCATTGCTGGGATTTCACAGGTAGCCGTTCAGGGATTCATCACAATGAATATAACGCTACTGACCATGTTTCAGGATTTTCCACAATGACCCTCAGCCATTGTCATCTCAAGTATCTGATCACCACGTGATCTACTCAAGGGCCTCAACTCACAGCTGAACCGTTCAGGGATCCCATCAGGATATAACGTTCACTTGAGGAGTCTCAATTCATTTAGTTGAATTGGAAAACTGGAGATTACAAATTGTGCTTCTTAATAAGCAAGTTTCTCCTAGGTTTCAGTACAAAGAACACACACACGTGTTCAAGTTTTGAGCAATCATCTCCTTGCTTTCCTAAGAAACTACAAAGATGTATTTGATATTATGATTGTAGACATCTAGTAGATCTTCTTCTTCTTCGTCTTCTGGTTGAGCAAGCTTTGAGCAGCAACTTCTTGCTTCAGATCTTCAATCTAGCTTTGACGAGAAGGTAGGTTGATGACTTGACTGATCTTCAATGTTGTCTTCTTCATCAACAGCTTCTGTTTTGATTGTTGTTGTTGTGTTGATTTGTTCTTTGGAGATTCAACAACAATTGCCATTAGTGAAATAATGACAGCTTTGAATATTCTAAGTGTTACAACGAGAACTCATCGTTGCTGCTATCTTCAGACAATGACTTGGTCAATTTTGTAGATGAACATTCAGTTCGTAATTCTACAAGTGATCGACACATCAAAAGCAACAACTCTTTCCATTAAATAGCCAGTAGAAATATAGCCGTTAGAGAATAATGTTGGCTGTTTGGAATGGAGATGTTGTGATATAATGAGTTCTACTAAAACATCTTCTTTTTGCAGAGGAGGAAGTGACCAGACATCTTTTCTTGGGCAGTGTGTACATTTAACTCACAACGGTAATATTTAGACTTCGAAACTTCAGTGGCTTCTAATGTTAATTTGATGAAGCATGAGTGGAGTCTTTATAGAAGAATATATGATGCTTCAAGTCTTCCGTTGATTGAAGAAGTCCATTAGGAATCAGTCTTCAGAACTTCAGCACTTGGTCTTTAAGAACGTTATCCTTTTTCTGCTTTATGTCTTCCGAATCTTCAGAGCCTATCTTCAGAGTCTTCAGAACTTCTTGTTTGAAACCTTGATCTTCAGAACTCGTCAGTCTTCATATTCTTTCTGCACTTGGTCTTCAGCGCCTTCAGCCATCAGAACTTCAAGTCATAGGAGTCTTCAGAACTTCGGTTCTTTCTGAGTGTACTTCTTCAGAAGCTTCACTATCTTCAGAATCTCAATCACTTTCAGAGAGCATCCACAAGAGCATTGTAACAACAATCTTGGCATCCTTGGATCTGACTGATCATGACTAGATAAACAAGCGTTCTTGCTTCTCACGACTTTAGTCACACATAGTAACTTCGCATATATATATATATATATATATATATATATATATATATATATATATATATATATATTCAATCATAGTACATCTTGCTGGTGTATGTAGGTTCTGATGTCTTTAGTTCTTATGATCTGCACACAACACACGTTAGTCCATAAAATGGTTCTTTCACAAATACTCATTGTTATCATCAAAACATAGATTAACTTGTAGAGACAATTCTTGCTCTCACAGAATCAACTCACAATCTGGAATTCCTCAAACAGATGCAGTCTTTAAATACCTAAATGTTTTCTCTAGATATCCACGGTCCAATGAAGTTACCGCTGAACAATTCAAAGGAGAAATAAGTTTAGGTAGGTAAATTCAAAATTAATAACTGTGCACCGCCCAACTAGGATAAGGCTGTTCAAACTTTTAAGAGTAACCGTCCAAAAGTAACACTTGTAACAAAACACATGTTACCCATGCCTTTTCTTAGGAAGCACTCCCCACCATTCAACACAGTCAGTTAGGACCCACCCTCAGGTCTTAAATAATACCCTGACATGTTGTTAGTCTTGTTCAGTTTAACTGAATCATAGTCACCATCCTATTGATGAGTCCCAAAGATAATCCTTTTAACCAGAAGAGAAATAGAACAAACTAAGAAGTTAAGACATTTCTTCAAACATTTCCCAGTTAGCACCCAAGATACTTTTGTATTAATCAATAACTTCACAGTCTTAAGATCACAGTCTGTAGAGAAAAATAAATTCTCCCAAACTAAACCAATGATTCTTAGGCATCCATCAAGAATCATGGAACTTGCACTGCCAAGTCTCCCCTAACTTGCAACAGTACAAATGTCAAGACATCCTTCTTGACATCTCATCCTCCCAGGATGGAACCATAATCACAGCTTGCTTGACGCACAATGCAAGCCTTATTCAGAACTGCACCCTTGCAATAATACATCTTAGATCAAGGAGCAACTCCCCCTATCTAAGATAATCAGTGCTCCTCCAAAGAAAACTTATGCTAATGAATGGAAAACATAAGACGCATCTTCATGTCTTCAAGAGCGCACCCTTAGTCCAACCTACCTGCTGAACACAGTCATCAACCTTTTTTATTGCTTCTTCTGACAAGTACCAATAATCACTCACACATGAACACCATCATGCTACCCGTGAGGACATATTAGGATCACCATCCTACAATAACAAACTCTTGGATTGAGATCAAAGCTCCATTGATCCCTCTCGTCCAGAAACTATCCATACACCACACGAATTCCTCCTGAATTCTCATATATTGACCTCATTGTTCCCTGAGATACAACCCAATTGATATGGAATGATCCACATTCCTCAAAGAGACACACATGGCCCCTTAGTCTGTTATAACGATGTCAGATATTGTATACATGCTCCAGAACTTCTCAGCTTGCCAAGCTGATCCACTACTAGCATGACTTGTAGCAAGGGCCAGTATCCCCTTCATAAGATTTTCCACTGACCTTAGCAAGGCCAGCAACTGAGATAGACACCCCATAATCCAAGACAATCATTCCTTCATCATTCTCCCATATGATAACCTGGAATACTTCTGATTTTCCTTGTGAATATCCACTTCTGAATGCATTAGAATCTAGACCTTCATGCAATTAACCCATGATCCACTCCAGTCTTACCAAAACCCTTACATAAAACTTCCAAGAGAGATCTTCTACTCCATCATTCTCCCGTATGACAAGGTAGATACTTCTTAGACACGATGCAAGTAAACAGTTCCTCACAGAACCTGAAATCCTCCTCCAAGGATAACCAACCCAAAAATGTTCTAACATCAGTTAGGACATCCTTCACACATCATAGACACCACACACCATGGTTCTTGATATGCTCCACCACTAGACTTACTATCTGCATAGTAATCCAAACTGAAGATCTTCACACAACACTGCGCCACCAGTTTGAACAAAGAGAACTTCAGAAACCCAGAGAGAAATAAACTCTCATCCACCAAAAGAAGGCAATCTTTCATCAACTGAGAACTTCTGCCACAAGCTCCAAAATGAACTAGATCCTCCTTACATTTTCAACTAACTACCCTTCTGCATAAGAGTAATCAGTTCCAAGCATCCTGCTTGAATGCACACTATGAAACCAATCAAATGCCACCTTTTGATTGATATCTCTCTTCTTCAGAGCTCTCACAAGATACACTGATCCACCAATGAAATCAGATCTTCAAGTCACATGAACTACTTGCTCCATAGCAAGACATCTTGGATCCACCAAGCCTCTAGACATGTAACATCTTCCCATCCACAGCTCCCGCAAACTGCATGAGATAGACCTTTTTGAAGCATCCATAACTTCCATTCTCCTGTAGATCACCTTATCTTAAGCTGGCGTGCCACATCACCAGCTGAGACTCTGATGTTAAACTAGATGTCAAAACATTTTGATACGACATCCAGCTGCTGAATTCAGCTCCTCCTTTTTCCACATAGAAGAACCTCCTCCCTATTATAGAACAAGAGTTCCATGCTCTCATAGACTTGATTCAACAACCAAGTTTGAGTAGAGAACCTCCATCCTACTTTGAAACTCCAAAGACTTCACACCTTCCACGTCTCAATCTTCAGATGCAAAAGTAGTCCTAGACTACACCATACCCATACCAAAGAATGCCACTTTCCTTAGTAGAGCAGACTGTAGAAAGTCAGAGATAACTGCCACTTAACTTTGACTTCCAAGAAGAGCAAGATCCCATGCTCCAACGTACCTAGATCAGAAATAAACTGATCTAAGTTGTGTCGTCACCAGCACTCCAACCCTCCTAGATCAGAAATAAACTGATCACAGAAGTAATCATCAAGATTATGATGTCTTCATCTCCATCTTCAACAGCATCAAAGTCCAGACCAGTTTCTTGCCAGAAAACTCTCCAGAGAACACATGCTTCTGTCACACCCGACTGAAGCAGATACTTAGGTCGCCACCTAAGATCAAAACAGATGCTAAAGCGTATGCAGTACCCCTCCCAGGATTATGCACAAACTCTGATGATGAGATGTTCCAACATCTTGTTGAACATCAACAATCTTGATTTTCATGGATAATTAATTAAATACTTGTGAATTCCACAAATAGCAATTGATCTTAAATCCTTGTCCAATAACCTTTCTTCACTGTTGTAGCTAAGCTCCACTAGATCACTTCATGAACACTTATCAAGTATTCAATCTTTTGCAAGTATCTTCTTTGAAGAATAGTGTTGAGATACCAAGGCTGCCACCCTTGACTCAAGTAACTAAGATTCTCTCTAAACGAATCCTATTTACCTCAACCATTCTGAAAGCTCCAATCAGATTAGATCCACCCTTAGGGTTAAAAGAGATGAATCCTTCCTTGCTATTTTGGATGGTGAAAATAAATCACCTCCATGATCTTCAGGTTGTGTTTCATAGAAAAACCTTCTAGTCAGAAGAATAACTAGAAGACTCCAGATGCACGACTGAGACGCCTTTATGAGTGGACTAGAGATAATTCTCAAGTATATTTGACAACCTAGCCGATCAATAATTTATCAAACTCCCAAAGCAAGAACTTGATAAACTTAAACTCAACTCCTCTCTTCTTCAACTGACTCCACATTGTACCATGGAACCAAGCTTCTAAGTACCAAGTCACCATAACAAACATCTTCCAACAACTCCCTTCATTCCAACGCTCCTGACTTTGGAATAAAAGAATGAAGACATCTTCACATATAGAGGCCGACGATTGAGACCTTCCACCATCTGTCTTCAGTAACAACTCCAGAATCCCATAATTCTAGAGCTTTTCCATCAGAAACACATGCAGCGGAACCACCAAGGAGCAGATCCTGCTTGCCCTAATAAGATGTCAGAACATCTTACAAGACACCCCAACAAGAGAACTAGCCACTTCTCCTATAGTTATTGTAGAACCTCCTCAGCAACAAGAACAACATCTGGGTTGTTACCTTCGATCCAGAACATCCATCTCATCCATTAATACCCTTGAGTATGTCTGAGTTGATTGATCTGATCTTCAAAACTCCTCCTTGTTTAAACGTCACCCAAATATCTCATCCAGAACCAGACAGGATGCCTGCTCTAATACCAATTGAAATTCTGGCATATGCAGATAGCAGATGTCCTAACACATGTCAAGGCATTGTGCTACATAGACATTTAAACACAGAGGCGCAACAACAGACTGATACCTTGAATATCAGAACTGTAGGATCATAGATGTTATGACATTTGATCCAACATGTTTAACATAAACCCTAACAGAAAATGTAAATCTGCAGAATGATAAAGAACATAGCAATTGTTAACCCAGTTCGGTGCAACTCACCTACATCTGGGGGATACCAATCCATGAAGAAGACTTCACTATCTGTAGAACTGTTACAAAGTTAAACTCCCCCGTTTACAACTTTATACCTAACATCTACCCAATGAACATCTTTACCAAAGTTAAACTCCAACGTTTACAACTCTGATATGAGATACCCCACTCACTTCCCTTAATCACCAACTGTGATTTCTACATCATCCCTGTCAATACAAAAATCTGTCAAGCTTTCTTGACAAACAAGCTAACTTGGATTTGCTTAAAAGCTTCATCCAAGAACAATACACAATCCAATACCTCAAGGCTTATGGATCTGTGTGACACCTATATCTGCCACAATGTATCAACTGATACAAAGGGAGACTTACAACCTAGAGAGCCAACGACTCTCAAAACCCTAAACCCTTGTTTCTTACGCAAGAGAACTAGGTTACAAAAGGCATGCCAAAACCTAGGTCTAAGTTTTCTTTTATAGGCTTCTGCTACCTTGGGCTTCAATCTTCTGTTTGCTGATTCCTTGATCCACGTTCTGATTGCTTCCTTAATTCTTGGACCAGACTTAAAAACAGCCTGCTGTATCAGTTTAAGATGTCAGGACATTCGTTAGGACATCATGTCTACTATATGTTGGAACACTTCATTCAACGCCTTGTTTTACCAAAAATTTACTTAAATCTGCAGAGCCTTCATTTGTGCTTCAGTTTCTAAGGTCGCTATGGTATCTTGAATGAACGAGAGTACCTTAAGAAATGTGTTCGGAGCAATGTCTTCCAACTAGTTAAAAGTGGAGAGTTAAGGACGTTCGGCCTTTTATGGGAACCTAAAGTAGTAGAGAAGTGTGAGAAGGAACACAAGGATGTGTTTACATGCTTCAAGTGAAATAAGTATGTGCCAGACGAAGAGTAGGAGATAAATAACGTATATTCAGTTATGAAGGGAGATCAGGATCAGGATAATACATTAGGGTTCTGTATTCGGTAAGAGACCAATTTGGAATTGTCTAATTACCCAAGGAACATTATAAGGTATTATATCGAAGAAAGATTGAGCTTCATTTAGTAAAAGAAGGTGTAGTGATACGGACCGGAAGAAGTGTACGCGATGGATTCTTAGTCTTGAGACGAGTGCGAAGGGACGTACTTTGTTGGACAGTGAATATTGTATTTTAAGAAGTAAGATTGCGGTAAAACAACGAGAAGTAAATCAGGACTTATTACAGACTAAGTGTAAATCATGGAACGATTTATACCTGAAGGGTTTTGTAAGTAGTCGATGAGGATTGTCGGTTGCGATTCTTTCATTAAGTGATTTTGGTGTATGTGTGGTGTACATTGGATAGTGGAAGATAAGAAATCTCGGTTAATGTGTACGTAGTGATGGAAAGGTTCTTCAAGAGGATGCAGTGCCTCAATTTTTCAAGTGTAAGGAAACTTCTGTAATTGTGAATGATCTGAATATTCTGAATCTACCTTTTGTTGGACCGAGAACATTGTTGTTTTAATTCTCACCAAGGAGTTCAAGTGAGCGAACAAGGTTGTATGCTGACATGATATGTCCATCGCTTTGTGGTACCGTATAATGGTTGCGTGTTGGGTTTTGCTTGTGGACCAGTCAAGTATGAGTTGTGGCAAAAACCCTAGAATGTCGTCATTATTGGCTTCCCGCTAGCGTAGTTGTTTGATTAGAAGACGAACTATGCCGCTGAAGATTTGTTATGTGATCCCGTCAGGATTTGGAATTCTGCCTTGTCACTTAGCTGGAGTGTGTCATCTGCATATTTTAACTTTGTTCTATACTACCTTGAGTCGATCATGGTTGGTGAATGTTATACAAGCTAAGGAGCCGCGAGTCGAGAATGATATTTCAAGTTAGAACAAGTCGGATTGATGGTTTTGAGTTTGGATGGCTTTTGAATTAAGAGAAACTGGGTTTTCAGCTTCTGCAGCAGTGTTAACCGATTAACACAATGTGATTAACCTGTCATACCCCAAATTTTGACTCGCTTCATATGCTTTCTAGTGCCACTTTATTTTTGAATAAGTAAAATCGTACAATTGGTAGAAAGAGGGGTATAAGGGCTATAAGTGTGAGAGGTTGTGAGTTCGAATCCCACCTTCCTCACTTTTAATGTTTTATTTGTTTTTCCTTTATTACAAACTTTTTTCTTTTTTATTTTTTTAATAAAAAACACAAAAATATCATTTTTTTTATATTTAATTTTTAATTTTCGTATTTTGTATTTAATGCAATTTTTAAAATATGATTTTTTCATTAAAATCAATATTTTATGGGAAAAATCTCAAAAAATAACAAAAATAAATAAAAATCAAATCTTTTTTTTTTAAATTGGATTAAATGGGATTCATATCAATTATCAATTAAATCAAATCTTTTTCCATTTGTTTATTATTAGAATATTTCTTTTTTATTTTAAAATATTTTTTATTTAAATTCACCAAACTATGAATCCATCCAGATTCATTGGCTTGGGCTTTAAATAATAAAATAAATCCAGTCAAATTAAATCTTTCCTATTTGATTCAATCACATTTAATTTTTTTGACCTAAATTTTCCCTATAAATAGAGTCCTTGTCTCTCCTATTTTGATCACCCACAAATTCACAATAATCAGTATAAAAAAAGTTGTTGTTCTTCACATTGAAGAACAACAACACTAAAAGGGGAAGAGGGGTCGGAATCTTGCGCTAAGGGAAAAGGAGAAAAATAGGGAGAGGAAAAGGAGAACGCAAGGGACGAAAAGAAAAGAAAGGAGGGCAAAAGTGTAACACCCACATATAAAATCCATACCTCAAAGCATAAATTATATATATGAATCCAAGTATTTGGTATTGAAATACAATAAGTTCCTAGTTAACACATTATACACATAAATGCCTCTATACATAACACTAAAATCTAAGGCATTACATATACAAGATGTTCCCACATGATAAAAACTAAGAACTAGATCAATGCAATGATCTCAAAATAAATCGTCATAGCGGAAACCATGCCATCTCAAAACTACGAACCGGAAGGAAAAGTCAAACCACTTTATCCTTACCCGTCGCCGAACCTGCAAAACCTGTGATGTAAACAACAACAGTGGGGTGAGATACATCAAATCTCAGTGAGTTCCCTATCTTATGGGTTCTCTCGAATTATTTATGGTTCTAACAATCCTAACTCAAGTCCGGGGAAGGGAAGGACTCTTGAGTTCACACTTGGAATTTCTCACACTATATGGAAACATGACATGAGTTCACTAACTCACCACATCATTAATCGATAACCGGTACCAAGGCATCTCCTCTTCCCGTCCGCTTCTACGTCTAGAAGGCGACCCGAGTCATAGATCCTTGTAGTTACTTGGTATACAATTGGATTCGGGATCACCGGCCTGTTAACCGTGAACCGTCACTTCTCATGGCCTGTTAACCATCACAAGTCTCGTACCCATGCACGGGCTTCCAATTGTACTACTCGTAGGGCATCAAACCTACCAAGTAAAACCTGCCTGCACTTCAGAGGAGCTCGAGACTCTTGAAGGCCTTTCAAGGGCAATTCAAATAAAATGGTTACGATTACATGATAAATACCATACCAAAACAAGGTATACGACAATTGCCTCGGCCATAAGGCCTCAAGGCCTTTCTTATCCTTCAATCCATAACGTTAACCTCATGTTCCATACTAGTGTTTCCAACTTCTAAAGTTCCTATAGTTCATAAGGGGTTTTCCTCACTCTTACTATTTTTCCTTTTTATCTTTCATGCATTTTTAATCACAACATGTTAACAACAATAGATTAGGCAACACATTCCTTATTTGTGTAATAGAATAACTTAACACAATTAAAACATAGTCCACATAAAATTATCAAAGAATTTCACTTCGGGTTCCCTCCGATTATTTAATCGGGCAAATAAAATCGACAATCCTTATCATCATCATAAAGTTCGTCTCTCTAGCTTTCTATCGATATGCGGAACATCCAAAACGGGCAACCGGATCAAAAGATATGGCGGAAACAAGTTAAGAAAACAACACAGCTCGCCCCAGGTTCGCTAGGCGAACGAGCTGGCGAGCCTTCGCCTTCGCCTTCGCTAGGCGAGCAAGCTGGAGAGTAATTAAACAGAAAACTCCCAGACCTAAAACACCATAAGTTCGCTAGGCGAACGTCTGGCGAACCTTCGCCTCCACCTTCGCTAGGCGAATGCGCCAGCGAGCACCTAGGCAGTAAGTTCCCACATTCAAAACCCACTAAGTTCGCTAGGCGAACATGCCAGCGAACCTTCGCTAGGCGAACCCTCGATTGCAGTTCGCTAGGACTCGCCCCAGGTTCGCTAGGCGAAGCAAGCGAAACAGAACCTCTCCCAGCTGCTGTTCTTCACTTCCAACTCTCATTTTCTCCATCAAAAACATTACCCAACATCACACAACAGTCAATACATAATGCAAACATGATAACAAGCTTATAACAACATTTATAGCAAGATTCAACCATAAAGTTCCATATTTCCATAATCTAACCTAAATCCAAAAACTCTCTAGAGTTCTCTAACAATGGTACTAACTAGAACCCACCTCAAAATAGAGCAAGATGAAGATGATTGAGAAGTTTGGATGAAGATTGGATGATGATCTTGATGGTTCTTGAGCTTTTCTTCAAATTTCCTCTTCTCCTCTTTTTCTCTCCTTCCTTTCCTTTCTTCTTCTTTTCTTTCTATCTTTTTCTTTTGTTTGGAAAATGAGAGGAAAGGATTCACATAGTAAACTTAGTATTAGAATTAATACTACTAAATGTCCAAAAAGTCTCTCAAGTCCAAATTAAATAAAAGTCTCCGAAACAATTAATATTTATTGGATCAATTCTAAGTACCGAAGTTACTCTAATTATTCTATCAAATAATTTCTCAGAGCAACCTGACTCAGTTAATCACAATGCCATATTATTCGGTGTAATAAAATACGGGGTATTACATCCTCCCCCCCTTAAATAGAAATTCTCCCTCGAATTTAAAAATTACCTGAACAGATAAGGGTAATCATCTCGTATTTCCGATTCCAGTTCCCAAGTTGCATCCCCTGGATGTGTTACATCCCACTGCACCTTAACAAGAGGAATATCCTTGTTCCTCAATACCTTCGTTTCTCTTCCCACAATGCGGCTCGGTTGAGGTTCAAACGTCAAATCCGCTTCTATTTCAATAGTATCCGGTAGAATCGGTTGAAGAGGATCTGGAACAAATCTCCGAAGCTGAGATACATGAAAAACATCATGCATTTCCGACAGAGAAGGCGGCAAGGCCAACCTGTATGCTACTTCACCAATCATTTCTAAAACCTGATACGGTCCTACGTATCTCGGGCTTAACTTGCGTGACTTAAATGGTCCTTTCAATCTCAATCTAGGAGTAACTTTCAAAAACACATGGTCACCTTCTTCAAATTCTAGAGGTCTCCTTCGATTGTCTGCATAACTCTTTTGTCGATCTTGGGCTTGCTTAATTTTCTCACGAATCATTCGAATCTTTTCTGTAGTCTCCTGGATGATTTCGGGTCCTAAGATTCTATCTTCCCCAACTTCCGCCCAACACAAGGGTGTTCTACATTTTCGCCCATACAACGCTTCATACGGAGCCATACCGATACTAGCATGATAACTATTGTTATAGGAAAACTCAATCAATGGTAGAAGTTCTTTCCAATTCCCTTTACTTTCTAACACACAAGCTCTCAACATATCTTCCATCGTTTGTATCGTTCGCTCAGTCTGTCCATCCGTCTGCGGATGATTAGACGTGCTCAAACGCAACTCCGTCCCCATAGCTTGTTGAAAGACTTTCCAAAACCTTGAGGTAAACTTCGGATCTCTGTCCGACACAATATTAGAAGGAATACCGTGCAATCTTACAATTTCCGCAATAAACAACCTCGCAAGATGACTTGCCTTAAATGTAGTTTTCACCGCCAAGAAGTGCGCTGATTTCGTTAGTCGATCCACAATCACTCAAATCGAATCATAACCACCTTGCGTACAGGGCAAACCTACTGCAAAGTCCATAGAAATGCTATCCCATTTCCAAACTGGAATTTCTAAAGGTTGCAACATACCGCCCGGTCTTTGGTGTTCAATCTTAACCTGTTGGCACACTGCACATTCTGACACATACATCGCAACATCCTTTTTCATTCCGGTCCACCAATAGTCCTTCTTCAAATCTTGATACATCTTTGAAGAACCAGGATGTATCGTAAAAGTACCTTTATGAGCTTCATCCAAAATCTTTCTTCTTAACATTACATCATTCGGAACACAAATTCTTTGGCCGAACATGATAATTCTGTCGGTAGCCTGAATAAAACCCGGTAGGAGTAACACTTCTTGCAACTTCTCATCTGCCATTTGAATTTGGTGAATCTCAACTCTCAAGGTAGAATTGACATTCAAATTTCCCATAATCATACCATCTTGGGTCCATACAAACTGAAGATTAAGATCTCTAAAATTCTCTAACAATGCATACTCCAAAACCATCAATTTCGCACCATGCACTAATTTCCGACTAACGCATCTGCTACCTTATTCGCTTTTCCTGGATGATACTTCAAATCTAAATCATAATCTTTTAAGTACTCCATCCATCTTCGTTGTCGCATATTTAACTCCTTTTGGTCAAATAAATATTTCAAACTCTTATGGTCGCTGAACATTTCAAAACGTACCCCATACAAATAATGCCGCCACACCTTTAGTGTAAAAACAACCGCCGCCAATTCCAAATCGTGAGTTGGATAATTTTGTTCATGAATTTTCAATTGTCGGGAGGCATAAGCTACTACTTGACCGCCTTGCATCAGGACACCTCCCAATCCCATTTTAGAAGCATCACAAAACACTTCATAAGAGTTGATAGGATAAGGAATGATTAACACCGGAGCCGTTGTCAACCTCTCCTTCAACTTCATGAAACTTTGCTCACAACCTGAATCCCACTCAAAAGCAAAATCCTTACGAGTAAGCTTCGTCATCGGTAAAGCTAACTTAGAGAAACCTTCAATGAACCTCCTATAGTAACCTGCCAGCCCTAAGAAGCTTCTGACTTCTGAGGCATTTCTCGGCCTTTCCCAATTTATCACTGCTTCTACCTTCGACGGATCCACCGCTACACCACCCTGGGATATAACGTGACCAAGAAACTTAACTTCGGCCATCCAAAATTCACACTTACTTAATTTAGCAAAAAGTTGCTTCTCTTGCAACACAGATAACACAATTCTCAGATGTTCCTCGTGCTCTTGTGAAGTACGAGAATAAATAAGAATATCGTCAATGAAGATTACCACGAACTGGTCCAAGTAAGCTTGAAATATTCGGTTCATGTAATCCATAAAAACGGCTGGAGCATTTGTCACACCGAAAGGCATCACTAAGAATTCGTAATGGCCATAACGGGTCCTAAATGCAGTCTTAGGTATATCGGAACTCTTCACTCGGATTTGGTGATAACCCGACCTCAAATCAATTTTCGAGAACACGCAGGCTCCTTTCAATTGATCCAAAAGGTCGTCTATCCTGGGCAAGGGATACTTGTTCTTAATGGTGACTTTATTCAGCTGACGATAATCAATGCACATCCGCATCCCACCGTCCTTCTTCTTCACCAGTAAAACAGGGGCTCCCCACGGAGAAACACTAGGCCGCACGAAATGTTTCGCCATGAGTTCTTCTAACTGGTCCTTTAATTCCCTTAACTCCTTCGGTGCCATTCGATACGGAGAAACGGATATAGGAGCCGTTCCCGGTACCAGGTCAATAGAAAACTCCACTTCCCTCTCCGGAGGAAGAGAAGTGACATCTTCGGGGAAAACTTCAGAAAATTCGCAAACTACGGGAATATCCATAACCTGAAGGTCGCTACTCCCTTCCTTAGTGAGAACCAACATAACCGAATCCTCTTCTTCAAACAAGAGATTTATCATACCAACCGTACCTTCTAGAATAGTTGTTAAAACATCCTTTGGTGTAGCCTCAATAGACGGAATGATGATAAGCTTTTCCTCACACCCAATAAATACCGAATTAGCAGAAAGTCAATCCATTCCCAAAACGACATCCACTTTCTTAAGCGGTAGACAAATAAGGTCAATCTGAAAAACTCTATCATTCACAGATAGCACACAATTTTCACACATCAAAGGCGTCTCAACCATTTCATCCATGGCGGTAGTGACCACCATAGGAGGAGACAAAGAAACGGACCGCAACCCAAGTCGCTTCATACATTGCACTGATACAAAAGAATGTGTAGCTCCGCAATCAAATAAAACAAAGCAAGGAAATCCATTAACTAAGCACGTACCAGCAATCAATGAAGTGTCACTCTTCTTCTTCCTTGCATCCAATGTGTAAACCCTTCCTTGTGGTTGAATCCTATTCTGAGGGCAATCTTTCTTCATATGACCCACCTTTTGACATTGGAAACACCTTACCCCTTCCAAACCACACCTTCCGAAATGATTCTTGCCACAAGTACGACACACCGGAGGTGTACTCGCCCTTGTATCTTGCACTTGTTTCCCCTTGAAGGATTGTAGCCTAGGTCTAAATGATTGATTAGACCTTCCACGATCACCTTGAGTTACCCGACTTGTTGCACTTTCATCTCGAACCTTTTTCAAACTATGTTCTGCCACATAGCATTGTCTCAACACTTCAGCATAAGTAGTGAACTCTCTCTGAGACACACTATGAGATATTTCAGCTCTTAATCCAAACAGAAACTGGTCTATTTTCCATTTTTCATCAGGAGCATACATATCCTGCCTAGAATAAGCAGCCATGTCTTCAAACTTCTCAGCATAACTGGCCACAGTCATGCTACCTTGTCTTAGCTGCTGGAATTCAAATTCCTTCTGAGTCCTTAATGAACTCGGAAAATATTTCTCCATGAAAACAACTTTGAACTGTTCCCAAACCTTAGGTACTTCTTGAACAGTCATCAAAGCCGAAGCGCTCTCCCACCATCTCATAGCGGGACCCTTTAGAGAATGAGAAGCAAACAACACCTTGTTCTCCTCACTACACTGGACTATCAAGAAAATCCTTTCCATACCTGAAATCCATTCGTGAGCCTTCACGGGATCTAATCCACCCTGAAATTCTGGAGGATTCATGCGGATAAAGTCCCGGAAATTCCCACTGACAGCTTCGGGAACCACTACTTGAGGATGCGGACCTCCATTCATTTGTTGCACCATCTGTTGCATGAATAGATTCTATTGTTGTTGCATCTGTTGCATGAACTGATACAACGGAGCATTACCATCGCCAACCGGCGGAGTCGTCCCTTGAGGAGTGGTGCGGGGCCTACCACGAGGGTTTCTACGTCCATCAGCCATGTTCCTAAAGGTCATACAAATAGAATTAAGTTGATCAGGCTCAATGCCATAAATATAACGCTCAAGACCCATGGCGACACAACATATATGAAACGGAAAGAAACACTTATACTATTTCATGGCTAGGTCGAGGATACGACCTGCTCTGATACCAACTGTAACACCCACATATAAAATCCATACCTCAAACCATAAATTATATATATGAATCCAAGTATTTGGTATTGAAATACAATAAGTTCCTAGTTAACACATTATACACATAAATGCCTCTATACATAACACTAAAATCTAAGGCATTACATATACAAGATGTTCCCACATGATAAAAACTAAGAACTAGATCAATACAATGATCTCAAAATAAATCGTCATAGCGGAAACCATGCCATCTCAAAACTACGAACCGGAAGGAAAAGTCAAACCACTTTATCCTTACCCGTCGCCGAACCTGCAGAACCTGTGATGTAAACAACAACAGTGGGGTGAGATACATCAAATCTCAGTGAGTTCCCTATCTTATGGGTTCTCTCGGATTATTTATGGTTCTAACAATCCTAACTCAAGTCCGGGGAAGGGAAGGACTCTTGAGTTCACACTTGGAATTTCTCACACTATATGGAAACATGACATGAGTTCACTAACTCACCACATCATTAATCGATAACCGGTACCAAGGCATCTCCTCTTCCCGTCCGCTTCTACATCTAGAAGGCGACCCGAGTCATAGATCCTTGTAGTTACTTGGTATACAATTGGATTCGGGATCACCGGCCTGTTAACCGTGAACCGTCACTTCTCATGGCCTATTAACCATCACAAGTCTCGTACCCATGCACGGGCTTCCAATTGTACTACTCGTAGGGCATCAAACCTACCAAGTAAAACCTGCCTGCACTTCAGAGGAGCTCGAGACTCTTGAAGGCCTTTCAAGGGCAATTCAAATAAAATGGTTACGATTACATGATAAATACCATACCAAAACAAGGTATACGACAATTGCCTCGGCCATAAGGCCTCAAGGCCTTTCTTGTCCTTCAATCCATAACGTTAACCTCATGTTCCATACTAGTGTTTCCAACTTCTAAAGGTCCTATAGTTCATAAGGGGTTTTCCTCACTCTTACTATTTTTCCTTTTTATCTTTCATGCATTTTTAATCACAACATGTTAACAACAATAGATTAGGCAACACATACCTTATTTGTGTAATAGAATAACTTAACACAATTAAAACATAGTCGACATAAAATTATCAAATAATTTCACTTCGGATTCCCTCCGATTATTTAATCGGGCAAATAAAATCGACAATCCTTATCATCATCATAAAGTTCGGCTCTCTAGCTTTCTATCGATATGCGGAACATCCAAAACGGGCAACCGGATCAAAAGATATGGCGGAAACAAGTTAAGAAAACAACACAGCTCGCCCCAGGTTCGCTAGGCGAACGAGCTGGCGAGCCTTCGCCTTCACCTTCGCTAGGCGAGCAAGCTGGCGAGTAATTAAACAGAAAACTCCCAGACCTAAAACACCATAAGTTCGCTAGGCGAACGTCTGGCGGACCTTCGCCTCCACCTTCGCTAGGCGAATGCGCCAGCGAGCACCTAGGCAGTAAGTTCCCACATTCAAAACCCACTAAGTTCGCTAGGCGAACATGCCAGCGAACCTTCGCTAGGCGAACGTGAACCCTCGATTGCAGTTCGCTGGGACTCGCCCCAGGTTCGCTAGGCGAAGCAAGCGAAACAGAACCTCTCCCAGCTGCTGTTCTTCACTTCCAACTCTCATTTTCTCCATCAAAAACATTACCCAACATCACACAACAGTCAATACATAATGCAAACATGATAACAAGCTTATAACAACATTTATAGCAAGATTCAACCATAAAGTTCCATATTTCCATAATCTAACCTAAATCCAAAAACTCTCTAGAGTTCTCTAACAATGGTACTAACTAGAACCCACCTCAAAATAGAGCAAGATGAAGATGATTGAGAAGTTTGGATGAAGATTGGATGATGGTCTTGATGGTTCTTGAGCTTTTGTTCAAATTTCCTCTTCTCCTCTTTTTCTCTCCTTCCTTTCCTTTCTTCTTCTTTTCTTTCTATCTTTTTCTTTTGTTTGGAAAATGAGAGGAAAGGATTCACATAGTAAACTTAGTATTAGAATTAATACTACTAAATGTCCAAAAAGTCTCTCAAGTCCAAATTAAATAAAAGTCTCCGAAACAATTAATATTTATTGGATCAATTCTAAGTACCGAAGTTACTCTAATTATTCTATCAAATAATTTCTCAGAGCAACCTGACTCAGTTAATCACAATGTCATATTATTCGGTGTAATAAAATACGGGGTATTACAGCAAAAGGGAGAAGGTCGAATCAAAAGGGTAAGGAGTGGAATTGGTGGCGTGAATAAAATGAAAAGCTCGAAGGGGATAATTTTGTTCACCAGAGAAAATCTCCTCTCTGTGGGTTGGTGTTCTATTCGTATTTATATTTAATTGTTTCATATTCAACTTTAATTGTTTGCCCTGAATTGTTGTATTGATACTGGAGTTTATTTGTTTGCTGTGGTAGTAGTCTTATTCTCTGGATCAATTAAAAAATTGGAAATTATACCAAAAAATTATAAATTGAGATAGTGCTTTGGCTTTTTTTTTAACGTAACAAATTTCTAAAACAAAAAGCACGTATCGTAATCAAATTTGATACAAAATTCTAACTAGCACTCCTGCACTTTATCCACCGTGGACTTTCTCTTCAGACTTGGGTTTTTAGATGATGGGCTTTGCGCCCAGATTACTAGTGACACCCCACCCTCGTAAGCCCAGTTGCTAATCTGTTTGGTTTTGCACCCCCTATTATTTTAGTTATTAATTAAGTTAATTACTTAATTTAATTAATATTAGGATTTAAATTTTAATTTTGGATTTATAAGACAGAGGGTTTTGGGTTTTTGAATGATTAAATTAATGACTTAATTTAATCATTTAATTAGGTTATATTTTATTTAGGATTTTTAAGGAATAGGGTTTTGGTTAATTAAATAAATGACTGAATTTAATTATTTAATTAGGATAAATTTTTTAGGAGTTTAGGATTTTTAACTAATTAAATTAATACCTTAATTTAATTATATAATTGAGTTAATTTTTAATTTAGGATTTTTCTCTATAATTAAATTAACGACTTAATTTAATTATCTAATTAGGGTAAATATTTAGATGTTTTTAATTTTTGATAAATAGTTTTATCTAAAATAATTTATTTGGGGAAATGGGGGTTTAATTTTATTAGGGTTTTATGGATGATTTTTGGGTTAGGTTTTAAGGGTATATTTAAAAATGCAGGATTTATACTTTAAAAAAAATAGGATTTAAAATTCTTTTATTTTGGGATTAGGTCAAAAATCTTTAAAATGAGAATATTCTGGGGATTTATTTTGCTATGTTGCTTAGTAAATAGCATTGTGGGTTTTATTAAATTACTTGGGGATTTGGGGATTTTATTGTTTTTTAAAATAAGGGACATAAAAGGATTTTTCTAGGGATTTAAACAAGGGATAATGCTCTTGGTTCGAGAGCCTAAATAAGGGATGGGATAAGGGATAAAACACTTAGGTTCCAAGAGTTAAAATATAGGCCAAAGGGATTTAGGGATAAAACTCTCCATCCGAGAGTATAAATAATGGATAAGGGATAAAACTCTCCATCCGAGAGTATAAATAATGGATAAGGGATAGAACTCTCCATCCGAGAGTATAAATAATGGATAAGGGATAAAACTCTCCATTCGAGAGTATAAATAATGGATAAGGGATATATCTCTCCATCCGAGAGTATAAACAATGGATAAGGGATAAAACTCTCCATCCAAGAGTATAAATAATGGATAAGGGATAGAACTCTTCATCCGAGAGTATAAATAATGGATAAGGGATAGAACTCCTTATCTAGGAGTATAAACAACAGATTAAGGGATAGAACTCTCCATTCGAGAGTATAAATAATGGATAAGGGATAGAACTCCTTATCTAGGAGTATAAACAACAGATTAAGGGATAAAACTCCTTATCTAGGAGTATAAACAACAGATTAAGGGATAGAACTTGTAACACCCATACATAACACACATACATCAATGCATATATATTATACATGAATCCAAGTATTTGGTACTGAAATACCATAAATTCCTAGTTAACACACTATATACATTAAATGCCCTACATACAAAGTCTAAAGTCTACGCATAACATATACAAGATGTCCCAAAATGCACTAAGAACTAGATTAATACAATGATCTCAAAATAAAACGCCATAGCGGAAGCCATGCCATCTCAAAAGCTACGATCCGTAAGGAAAAGTCAAACCACTTTGTCCTTACCCTTCGCCGAACCTGTAGTACCTGTGATGTAAACAACAACGTGGGGTGAGATACATCAAATCTCACTGAGTTTGCTTACTTATAGTCCTCTCGACTTTACAAGGTTCTAACCACCTAACTCAAGTCAAAAGGGAAGGGAAGTGACTTTGAGTACACACACACACCATATATGGATCCACACTCGTGAGCATGTTAACTCACACTAATACAAAAGTAAGTCATGAGCCTGTTAACTCAAGAATCTCGCTAATCAATAACCATACCAAGGCATCCCCTTTTCCCGTCTGCTTCTAAGTCTAGAAGACGACCCGAGTCATGGATCCTTGTAGTTACTTGGCATAAGAATTGGATTCGGGATCATCGGCCTGTTAACCGTGAACCGTCACTTCTCATGGCCTGTTAACCATCACAAGTCTCTTTACCATATAGGCTCTAATCGTACTACACGTAGGGAATCAAACCTACCAAGTAATTGTGCATACGTTTCAGAGGAGGAGCTCGAGTCTCATGAAACTACACCACAAGATAACTGGTTATGATTACTAGACACACGCCTCAGCCTCTCATGCACGGGCGTTGTCACTATGTCATTCCACACTTTCTGACAATTGTTTACGGTAATGTTCCTCACTCTACCTATTTCGTATTTTAACATGCATACATATTCAAACATGTTTAACAATAAGAGCATAGGCAAATAATCATCAATCGCATAACGAAAACACATAACTCAACATATCACAAATCACACTAATTCACGGTTCGCTCCGATTTATTTAATCAGGCAATAAACAGATATTTCTCACTTCCATTAACTAGAGGATGTTCATAGCTTCACAACAATACCAAGAACACTCACAACGGATAAATGAGTCAAAAGTTATGAAAGAAACAAGTTGGAGGATTTGTTATGTTCACAATGCAAAGAAGCCAGCGAGTGCTCGCTTCCTCATTCGCAGTGTGAAGCTCCCAGTGAATGCCTAGCCAACACTGGTTCGCTGCCTCATTTGCAGTGCGAACGTCTGGCGAACCGTGGCAGAACCAAAACAAGATAAAGTTCGCAGTGCGAACCTCTGGAGAACGTCTGGCGAACATTCGCCCTCCCCTTCGCCGTGCGAATAGCCCGCGAGTGTTCGATTTCCCCTTCGCTAGGGGATTCGCAGTGCGAACCTCGGAAAATGCAGAAATTCTGCAGCGTGCAGCTGAGTTCCCTTGGGTTCAAAACTACACCAAAACATATCCAAACATCCATCAATCAAATACAAATGATTCTACACTCATATAGCTTATACTACTCAGTTTGTAACACATTTCAACCGTTAAATTTCATCGATTACCAATTTAAGCAATTTCTCATAAAACCTAACTTAAGGTAAAATCATCTCTAACTCTAAAACTTAAGTTTCTATCTAGAACCCACCTTGAATAGATGAAGATGGTGAAGATTTGAAGATGATTTGATGAAGATTTGATGATGTTCTTGATCTTTCCACTTCTAGGTTTCCACTTCTCTTTTTCCTTCCTTTCTCCTTCTTTCTCTCCAACTTCTTTCTATCTCTTTCTTTCTTTGGTTCTAATGAGGAAAATGAAGGCAAAGAAATAATATAGTATAATATCATCAATTAGTAACACTACTAATTATCCAATTAGTCTCCAAAGTTCCAATAGTTAAATACCTCAGAGCCAGATAATATTAATTGGATTTACTCTAAGTTCAACAGTTACTCTAATTATCTTTGCCGATAATTTCTCAGAGTACACCGGGACTCAGTTGATCACAACTAATATTATCCAAAGTAATTAAAATACGGGGTATTACATCCTCTCCTCCTTAAATAGAAATTTGCCCACGAATTTAAAACAATTACCTGAAAAGATGAGGATAGACCTCCCGCATCTCCGATTCCAATTCCCAAGTTGCATCGCCTGGATGCGTCTCATCTCACTGGACCTTAACAAGAGGAATCTCTATCCGAAACGATAGTAGTGGGAATACCATGCAACCTCACTATTTCCGAAAGGAACAACCTTGCGAGATGACTCGCCTTATAAGTAGTCTTTACGGCCAAGAAATGAGCAAACTTCGTCAACCGATCTACAATTACCCAAATCGAATCATAACCACCTTGCGTACGGGGTAATCCCACCGCGAAGTCCATCGAAATACTATCCCATTTCCACACCGGAATTTCTAAAGGTTGCAACAAGCCACCCGGTCTTTGGTGTTCTACTTTCACTTGTTGGCATACCGCACATTCCGATACATATACCGCAACATCCTTTTTCATCCCGGACCACCAATAGTCCCTCTTTAGATCTTGGTACATCTTTGAAGACCCCGGATGTATAGTAAAAGCACCCTTATGCACTTCTTCCAAAATCCTCCTTTTTAACTCCATGTTATCCGGAATACAAATCCTTTGGTTAAACAAAATAATTCCATCGGTAGCTCACACAAAACCCGGTTGTACTAACACCTCTTGTAACTTCTCATCTAACCCTTGCTCTTGTTGGATTTCTTCCCGAAGAGTAGAATTGATATTTAAATTTCCCATAATCACACCATTAAGGGTCCAAACAAATTGAAGATTTAGATCTCTAAATTTTCCCAACAAAGTATACTCTAGCATCATCAATTCGGCATTATGCAACACCTTCCTACTCAATGCATCCGCCACCTTATTTGCTTTACCCGGATGGTATTTTAGCTCCAAGTTATAATCCTTCAAATACTCTAGCCACCTCCTTTGACGCATATTCAATTCCTTCTGATCAAAGAGGTACTTTAAGCTCTTGTGGTCGCTAAACATCTCAAAACATACACCATACAAATAGTGACGCCACACCTTCAAGGTAAATACAATTGCCGCCAATTCTAAATCATGCGTTGGATAATTCTCTTCATGGACTTTCAACTGTCGAGAAGCATAAGCCACTACATGTCCGTCTTACATTAACACACCTCCTAAACCCATCTTCGATGCATCACAATATACCTCATATGACTTGCTAGGATCAGGAATAACCAAAACAGGAGCGGTCGTCAATCTTTCCTTCAAACTCATGAAACTTCTCTCACAAGCCGAATCTCACTCGTACGAACAATCCTTCCAAGAAAGTCTCGTCATTGGTAAAGCCAGTTGAGAAAAGCCTTTGATAAACCTTCTGTAATACCCTGCTAATCCCAAGAAACTTCTAACTTCATAAACATTCTTCGGTCTCTCCCAATTAATCACTGCTTCAACTTTTGAGGGGTCAACCGCTACACCTCCCTGGGATATGACTTGACCAAGAAAATTAACCTCCGACATCCAAAACTCACACTTACTTAACTTAGCAAAAATTTTTCTCTCTTGTAAGATGGATAAAACGATTCTTAGGTGTTCTCCGTGCTCTCGAGGGTCACAAGAATAGATAAGAATGTCATCAATGAAAATCACCACAAATTGGTCCAAATAAGGTTGAAATATCTGATTCATATAATCCATGAAAACTGCCGGAGCATTCGTCACACCGAAAGGCATCACCAAAAATTCATAATGACCATAACGGGTTCTAAACACAGTCTTTGGTACATCTGAACTCTTCACCCGAATCTGATGATAACCCGACCGTAAATCAATCTTCGAGAAGACATAGGCTTCTTTCAATTGATCTAACAAATCGTCTATCCTTGGTAATGGGTATTTATTCTTGATGGTGACCTTATTCAACTGACGGTAATCGATACACAACCGCATTCCACCATCCTTTTTCTTTACTAACAACACTGGAGCTCCCCAGGGCGAAACACTGGGTCGAACAAAATGCTTAGCCATTAATTCTTCCAATTGACCCTTTAATTCTCTTAATTCTAGTGGTGCCATCTGATACGGAGAAATGGATATTGGAGCCGTTCCCGGTATCAGGTCAATAGAGAATTCCACTTCCTGCTCCGGAGGAAGAGAAGTGATATCCTCGGGGAAAACTTCAGGAAACTCACAAACTACCGGAATACTCAAAACTTGAAGGTTACTACTCTCCTCCTTAGTAAGAATCAAAAGAACGGGTTTTTCCTCCTCAAACAAGAAATTTATCATTCCAACCGTACCTTCTAAAATAGTAGTCAACATATCCTTCGGGGTAGCTTCAGTAGATGGAATAATGATTAGTTTTTCTTCACACCCGATAAATACCGAATTAGCTGAAAGCCAATCCATTCCCAGAACAACGTCCACTTTCTTAAGCGGTAAGCAAATTAGATCAATCTGGAAAACTCTTCCATCCACAGATAAAACACAATTTTCACACATTAAAGGTGTTTCCACCATCTCATCCATGGCAGTAGTAACCACCATGGGTGGAGACAACGGAACCGCTTGCAACCCAAGCCTCTTTACACATTGCATCGATACAAAAGAGTGTGTAGATCCACAATTAAATAAAACAAAGCAAGGATTTCCATTCACAAAACACGTACCAGCAATCAAAGAGTTATCGCCCTTTACTTTCCTTACATCCAAGGTATACACTCGCCTGGTATTCTTCTCTTGCGTCTGATTCCTCCTCTGAGGACAATCCCTCGATACATGGCCCACCTTATTACACTGATAACACCTTATTCCTTCCAAACTGAACCTACCATAATGATTCTTTCCACAAGTATGGCATACCGGAGGCGCACTAGTCCTGGAACTCTGAACTTGCTTCCCTTTGAAAGATTGTTGTCTCGATCTAAATTATTGATTCGATCTCCCACGATCACTTTGATTCACCCTACTTAACTCTCCTTCTGCTTGCACCTTCTTTAAGCTATGCTGCGCTACATAACACTGTCGTAACAATTCAGCACGGCTAGTAAATTCTCTCTGAGACACACTATATGAAATTTCAGCCCTCAAACCGAACAGAAACTGATCGATCTTCCATCTCTCGTCCGGAGCATACATAGCCTGCCTAGAATAAGCAGCCATAACCTCGAACTTTTCTGCATAAGAAGCCACGGTCAAGTTGCCTTGTCTCAACTGTTGAAACTCGAATTCCTTCTGAGACCTTAAGGAACTTGGAAAATACTTCTCCATGAAATTTATCTTAAACTGCTCCCATACTTTCGGTACCTCTTGAATTGTCATTAAGGCCAAAGCACTCTCCCACCACCTCATGGCAGGACCCTTCAATAAGTGAGAAGTGAAAACAACCTTATTTTCCTCACTGCACTGAACTATCAAGAAAATCCGCTCCATACCGGATATCCATTCATGAGCCTTTACTGGATCTAACCCTCCCTGAAACTCCGTAGGATTTATACGAATGAAATCCCTAAAGGTTCCCCCTGCAGCTTCGGGAACAACCACTGGAGGATGCACGCCACCAGCCATTTGCTGTACCATTTGTTGCACAAACTGATTCTGCTGTTACTGTATCTGTTGCATAAATTGATACAAAGGGGCATTCCCTTCGTCCCCTGGCGGATTTGTCCCTGCTGGAGTAGTTCTCAGTCTACCACGGTTGTTTCTGCGCCGGTCGGCCATGTTCCTAAACGTCATACAGATAGGATTAAGTTGATCAGGCTCAATACCATAAATATAACACGTAAGACCAATGGCGACACAGCACATGTGAAACGGAAAGAAAAATACTTATACTATTTCATGGCTACGTCGAGGATACGACCTGCTTTGATACCAACTGTAACACCCATACATAACACACATACATCAATGCATATATATTATACATGAATCCAAGTATTTGGTACTGAAATACCATAAGTTCCTAGTTAACACACTATATACATTAAATGCCCCACATACAAAGTCTAAAGTCTACGGCATAACATATACAAGATGTCCCAAAATGCACTAAGAACTAGATCAATACAATGATCTCAAAATAAAACGCCATAGCGAAAGCCATGCCATCTCAAAAGCTACGATCCGTAAGGAAAAGTCAAACCACTTTGTCCTTACCCTTCACCGAACCTGCAGTACCTGTGATGTAAACAACAACGTGGGGTGAGATACATCAAATCTCAGTGAGTTCGCTATCTTATAGTCCTCTTGACTTTACAAGGTTCTAACCACCTAACTCAAGTCAAAAGGGAAGGGAAGTGACTTTGAGTACACACACACCATATATGGATCCACACTCGTGAGCATGTTAACTCACACTAATACAAAAGTAAGTCCTAAGCCTGTTAACTCAAGAATCTCGCTAATCAATAACCATACCAAGGCATCCCCTTTTCCCGTCCGCTTCTACGTCTAGAAGACGACCCGAGTCATGGATCCTTGTAGTTACTTGGCATACGAATTGGATTCGGGATCATCGGCCTGTTAACCGTGAACCGTCACTTCTCATGGCCTGTTAACCATCACAAGTCTCTTTACCATATAGGCTCTAATCGTACTACACGTAGGGAATCAAACCTACCAAGTAATTGTGCATACGTTTCAGAGGAGGAGCTCGAGTCTCATGAAACTACACCGCAAGATAACTGGTTATGATTACTAGACACACGCCTCAGCCTCTCATGCACGGGCGTTGTCACTATGTCATTCCATACTTTCTGACAATTGTTTACTGTAATGTTCCTCACTCTACCTATTTCATATTTTAACATGCATACATATTCAAACATGTTTAACAATAAGAGCATAGGCAAATAATCATCAATCGCATAACGAAAACAGATAACTCAACATATCACAAATCACACTAATTCACGGTCTCTTCGATTTATTTAATCGGGCAATAAACAGATATTTCTCACTTCCATTAGCTAGAGGATGTTCATAGCTTCACAACGATACCAAGAACACTCACAACAGATAAACAAGTCAAAAGTTATGAAAGAAACAAGTTGGAGGATCTGTCATGTTCGCAATGCGAAGAAGCCATCGAGTGCTCACTTCCTCATTCGCAGTGTGAAGCTCCCAGCGAATGCCTAGCCAACACTGGTTCGCTGCCCCATTCGTAGTGCGAACGTCTGGCGAACCGTGGCAGAACCAAAACAAGCTAAAGTTCGCAGTGCGAACCTCTGGCGAACGTTCGCCCTCCCCTTCGCCATGCGAATAGCCAGCGAGTGTTCGATTTCCCCTTCGCTAGGGGATTCGTTGTGCGAACCTGGGAAAATGCAGAAATTCTGCAGCGTGTAGCTGAGTTCCCTTGGGTTCAAAACTACACCAAAACATATCCAAACATCCAATAATCAAATACAGATGATTCTACACTCATATAGCTTATACTACTCAGTTTGTAACACATTTCAACCGTTAAATTTCATCGATTACCAATTTAAGCAATTTCTCATAAAACCTAACTTAAGCTAAAATCATCTCTAACTCTAAAACTTAAGTTTCTATCTAGAATCCACCTTGAATAGATGAAGATGGTGAAGATTGGAAGATGATTTGATGAAGATTTGATGATGTTCTTGATCTTTCCACTTCTAGGTTTCCACTTCTCTTTTTCCTTCCTTTCTCCTTCTTTCTCTCCAACTTTTTTCTATCTCTTTCTTTCTTTGGTTCTAATGAGGAAAATGAAGGAAAAGAAATGATATAGTATAATATCATCAATTAGTAACACTACTAATTATCCAATTATTCTCCAAAGTTCCAATAATTAAATACCTCAGAGTCAGATAATATTAATTGGATTTACTCTAAGTTCAACAGTTACTCTAATTATCTTTGCAGATAATTTCTCAGAGTACATCGGGACTCAGTTGATCACAACTAATATTATCCAAAGTAATTAAAATACGGGGTATTACAGAACTCTTTATCCAAGAGTATAAATAGTGGATTGGGTTTAGGATTAGAAATGGGAATAGGATTAGGGGGTAGGAATAGGGGAGGTGAACTACGGTTACTCTGATCCTTCAAATCGAAGGTACGTAGGCATAGGGTTGTAAACCCTAGCGAGTATAATTAATAAAAAACTTAGGTTTCTTTTGTAAATAAATCATTTAGACAAACAAACAAGCATACCCTAAAATCTAAGGAGGATCCCATTGAGTACAATGGAGGTGAGGGGTGCCTAACACCTTCCCCTCACTTAACCGACTCCCGAACCTTAGGAATATCTTCCTTTAGGGTTAGGATCTTAGGTTTATCATTATTTTTCGTAAAAAAAATGGTGGCGACTCGAATAATTTTGTCGGCCGCGATAGTTGGCGACTCTGCTGGGGAAGCCTAAAGAGAGTCTCTCCTAACCTTAGGTTTTAGGGTCCTTGTTTATTTTGGGTGTTTATTGTTTTAATTTTTATTTTTTTATTAAGATTTATTTTATGTTTTAATTTGTTTTTATTTATTATATTTGACCCTTTTGTTTTATTTTGTCATCATGCATTGGATTGGGGCATATGATGTGTGAAGTAAACCCAAGCTTGGAGTATAACCCTAGATTAGGACGTGGAACGGAAATGTTTTTGGGGGGGATGTGACATCCCCAAAAATTCATTAATGCCACACTCAGAATAGATCCTTCCAAAGGTGTCCTCATGGAAGGGCTAGCCCCTAACGTAGAGGATGATTTGGATGTGGTCTGAGACTCTGAGAACTTTTAGCCTACCCCTTGCCAACTCATAGAGACCCTATGTATTCAACCCTCAAGGGCTGTTACTAGGGTCCTACCCAGATGAGACTTATCCCGAAGGATTACCATAGGAAGGCATGCTCCTTCTCATGGTAAAACAAGGGTATAGTCTGTACCTTATAGGGTCGTTATGCTGTCCAAACTTTTATGTCCTACATGTGAAGGGATTGGGTAGACAAGCTTTGGATCTAAACCTATTATAGGGAGCCTACCTAGTTAGGGTCATGCTTGCATTTTCACCTTAACCTAACCCAAAAAAAAACATTTAACCCAAGAACAAAGTGTCCATGTCGCCATGCATTTAAAAACATTTTTTTGCATATATGCATTTTTGTGGGGAATTTCAAGATGGGTTGTAGGAACATTGGAAAGATGAATTCGAACAAAAGGGCTACCCTACGCATCAAAGTGCTAAGTACTGATTTACAAAGTCTCAAAGACCTTTAAGACTTAATGTCAAATCTGCTCAAAGGATGTTTATACACAAGTATGGAAGGATCCTCGATCTCTTAGGGATCCTTATGAAGGTAGAGGCCGTAATCGCTTTTGCACAATCTTATGATCCTCCTCTATGTGACTTCCCCTTCAAGGATTTTCAACTAGCTCTTACGCTATACTTGGATTTACAAGGAGAAGAAAAAAAACTTACAATGGGGCATGGGGGCAAAAAAAAAAGGAAAAAAAAAATAAAAATGGTCAAGCCTAAAAATTCAGCTGTACTCCTTGAAGATCCATCATCCCACTACAAGGAGGATAGGGAAGTGCAAAGGGCTCAAGAAAGGATACTTGGAGGAGTTTAAAGCTCATTCGAAGAAGGCATTAGGGGCATCCATTTAGTTTACACCTTCTAGGGTTCGGGAGTTTCCATTTTGGGATTATTGTTTTGGGTTAGTACTAAGGAATTATTTTTATTTTCCTAATTTTTATTCATCTCTAACTACAATGGATTTTGGAATTCCCCCCAAATAAAATTTTAAAATTATTTAGCATACATCATGCATATCCATCAATTCATCATCAACATGCATTCAGCATAAGGAAAAAGGAAAAAATCAATTTTTTTTTTTTAAAAACTTCGTCTCAGGGTCATTGAGTATAACAATCTGACTTCCCGACCTCGTACTCGAGCGTACCAAAGGAAAGCTATGGATCAGATGGAGAAGGAGTTGGTTACTCTAAGAGGAGAAATGGATACTGTCAAGGAGAACGTGGAAGAAATGAAAAGCCAGATTGATCAACTGACACTTGCCGTCCAGAATTTGATAGCCAGAAGAACTAAGTCAAGCCATCAAAGGAAGGTTCCTACTCCTACCTCCCATGTTGAAGACAATAACCCCCTACTAGGGTTTGTCCATGATCTGGAACATGAGGAGACTGAAACTGCTAAGCACAAGACTGTTGACCAACCTCTCGAGGGAACCGTCTCTCCACCTATTTCCAATGGGGCACCTCGTAATACTTATAGACCTACTCCACGTGAGAACTACGAGGGTGAAAATCCGAGACAAGTGGCCTTCGAAAATAAAGGAACCACTGTTAGGGAAAGGAGAAGGATTGATGATAAGTACAAAGCACTTGAGGAAAGGTTAAAGGTCGTGGAAAGGTTAAAGGTTAAAGTTCTTGGAGTGGATGCCTTGGAAATGTGTCTGGTGCCCGATGTGGTCATACCTCCTAAGTTTAAGGCACCTAACTTCGAGATGCATAAAGGAGTTAGTTGTCCCAAAAATCACATCCGGATGTTTTCCCGAAAGATGGGGGCTCATGCTAAAAATGAAAAGCTGATGATGCATGTTTTCCAAGACAGCCTTAGTGGGGCATCCTTGGATTGGTACGTACAACTGGAGAGGACTCACATCAAGAACTAGGAGGATCTGGCAAGTGCCTTTATAAGGCAATACCAATATAATGTAGACATGGCTCCTGATCGCATACAATTACAAAACATGTCTCAAAAAGGGAACGAATCTTTTAAGGAGTATGCCCAGAGATGGAGGGAGCTAGCCTCTCGTGTGCAACCTCCATTGCGGGAAAGCGAGCTAGTAGATACATTCATGGGAACTCTGCAAGGACTATATTATGAAAGGATGATTGGGGCAGTCTCAACAGGATTTATTGACTTGGTTATCATTGGAGAGAGGATTGAGAACGGTTTAAAGACAGGAAAGATTGGGCAGTCATCCTCCGACCAACATAACAATAAGGGGTATCCCGAGAATAACTCAAAGAAAAATGATGTCAGTGTTGTAGACCTTGAAGGTCCAAATTTGGGAGATAATGCATTACTGGGGTACATTGGGGCAACAGTCAACGCCATGGAAGAGATGGGGGATGAATTCCTTAAGGGAGACATAACAAACTGGGGCAAACAATGGGAGTCACCTGAGGAGAAGGATTTGTTTGGGCTGGGTTACAAACCAGCTAATGAAGGGATAGAAGGCGATTTCCATGGTGTGGGATTCAGAATTTGGGATCATGTGGCCTTAATGGAAGAGGAAGAAAAGAATGTCTAATTTTGACAATTGGAGAACCATCGGGATTTCTGAGATGATTTTTGTTTCGAAGTAATTTACTTTTTCCTTAAAATAATAATAAGTCTCTTGCTATGCCCAAGGCAAGTGGACAAAGCTATGTAGGGCCACCTTTTATTTCATGGGATTATTTCTATCAATAAAATTGCATTTTGTTTTCAATCAAGATCTTTTTTCTTTCATTTTCTATTTATTCAAAATGGCAATATACCTTCTTTCAATATTTTCGTTTCTAGCACTTCGTTCCAAAAGGGATACAAAAAAAAATCTTCTTCCCCGTGCAAATTTAAAAATGAACCTATTAAAAATGACACTGCTATAATCTCAAATGACTTCGAATTACCGATTAACCAAGCGGAAGAGGGTGATGAGGACGAGTGTGAGCTTCCCGAAGAGTTAGCTAGACTGTTGAGGCAAGAGGATAAGGAAATACAACCTCATCAGGAACCAGTGGATGTGATTAATCTGGGAACTGAGGAAGATAGGAAAGAGGTCAAAGTCATGCTTCTCCAGATAAGGATATAAAGGAAAGACTGATCGAGTTATTACAAGGATACTCCGACGTGGTTGCAGGGTCATACCAAGATACGCCAGGACTTGATACAAGCATCGACAAGCCCAAACCACTACTCAAACTAGAATGCACGCCAATCAAAAGCTGAGGAAGACTAGATCAGATATGACCCTCCAGATCAGGGAAGAAGTCAAGAAGCAATTCGGCTTTTTGTCACAAGGGAACGCCTGTTGGGTTAAAGAATGTAGGAGTAACTTATCAAAAGACTATGGTAATTTAGGGCGTAAGGAGATAGAGGTTCATATGGATGATACGATTACCAAGTCACAAAAGGAAGAAGATCACATAACTAACTTACAAACGTAGTTGGATCAGTTAAGGAAATTCAAGTTATGACTAAAGCCCACAAGGTGTACCTATGGAATCAGGTCTGGAAAATATCAGGGTCCGTGGTCAGTCAAAAGGGAATAAAGGACAAAATGAAAGCCACCTATATTGGTGCTACCAGTCCCAAGGAGACCACTCATAATGTACTTAACAATACTTGAAAATCTAATGGATTGTGAAACGTCGGACTCCTATGAAGGACCGGGACATTGATCTCGATGGAAACCTCTATTTTCATAAGGATGTAGGCTTCAAAGATGGACTATCAATTGGGGTGAAAATTCATCGTCTAGGATCTTAAAGGAAGCTAAACTGGATAAGGTAGAATGGGTGCAAACTAGGCTCAATCAGCTAAACCTCGTATAAGGGAAATGTGTGGTTGTAGGCAGTTATACCCACAGGGAATTAAGAGAGCATTTGACAAAGAAATTCGTCCTCGCCTATGCGAAGAGGGAGACTTAGGGTTAAGGAAAATATTACCCGTCCATAAAGACCACCACGTCAAATGGACCCCACCCTATGAAGGGCCATATGTCGTGAAGAGTGCCTCCTCTGGCGGAGCACTAATATTAACAACCGTGGATGGAGCGGATTTACCGTGACCGGTGAACTCCGATTCGGTCAAAAATGATATGCCTAGAAAAAAAGGATAAAAGCCCGTTAAGTCGAAAACCCTGAAGCGCGACTTAGGCAAAAATTAGGGTGTCCCGGTGGATTGAAAACTCCAAAGAGCAATCCAGGCAAAAATTAGGGACTTGGATAAAAATGATACCCGACAAGTCGAAAACCCTAAAGGACGGCTTAGTCGAAAAAATGGTAGATCATCCTGGTGGACTAAGACTTTAAAAAGAGTGGTCCAGACAAAATTTAGGGATATCCAAAAGGCATATGATTGAAAACACTCAAGTCACCCCGTAACAGGAATTCAGAAGGGAACGATCATTCCAGCCGTCATCTTCAGAAGCGAAGTGTCGTGATGTTGGAGTCTTAGGGATATTAGCTGGTGTTAAATTTAATAGGAACATAAATAAATTTGTTTTCTTATTGCCATTTTACATCTTTTCTGGATTCATGGTAATATATCCTTATGGGAATTACCCTCCTTATGTATTGTTGCCCATGCTCGGGCCCATTCTCAGTAAAATTTGTTTTTCAAATATATTTCTTTGCCTCCTAAATCATTTCGCTTGATTACAAGTGTTAGTTCTTTAATTTTTAGGGTTGGCATCAATTTTGTAAAACAAATAATAACAGCAATATGTTAGATAGGATATTTTATCTTGCTAAAGAAGAACAGGTTGAGCAAGAAGCCCTATTGTGCAATGAAACATGTTGAGTTGAAGTGGTTTCAACATCTGGAATAACATGTCGTATTAAGATGTCCCATGAAGGTCCATTCGACATCGCGCCAGAACTGAAGTGAACTAAAAATTATGTTATGTCTTAACAGATGCAGAATATTCAGGGTATACTATGCAAATTCTATGAGGCGCTGAATTAAAAGGTCTGAAGATTCAAATCTGATATTGAGAAGAATATTGAAAAATATACACTTTCTAAATATGGAGATATTTTAGGAAGTTAAAGATTGAAGACATATTATGTAGCAGAAGTTTCTGCTGATTTGTAGCAGCTTATTTGTTGTGATTTTGAAGGCCCAAATCCAGTTGGGAATAGGTTATATATAGATGCATTGTAACCTAGAATTGCAACTCAACCAAAGATGTAAAAGTTCTATTATTAGGGTTGGTTCCTGTACCACTCGACATGTGAGTTGGATAGTTTGTTAGTGTGATCCTCGAAGCTGTTAAGTAAGAGGAGTATTGTTCTTGGAGGAAGCTTTTAAGTAACTCTAAGTGGTGTCTTGGAAGTGTGTTTTCCTTGTTGAATTGTTGTATAGGTAAAGAGCCGTTAATGCAGTGGCGGAGTGTTGACTGCTAGACATCATTGCGATGATTGGGAGTGAGAAGGGTTTCTCATATCTAGAGAGGATCTAGGTAGAAGGGTCATTGGGTAGTGATTAAGTGATAAGCTGTAAACGGGGAGTTTAGCTTTGAATTGATACTGCTGATAGTGGACTTCATCCCTGGCTTGGTAGCCCCCAGAGTAGGTGTGTTAGACCGAACTGGGTTAACAATTCTGGTGTGTTCTTATGTTTTTTTTGTACTGGTTTTATTTGTTTATACCTTGCCATGCTGTTTTGTTCAGATCAGATGTCCAGACATTTTATAGGACATCTGTAGTCTGATATACTAGAATTTCAATTGGTATCAGAGCAGGTCATTCTGTTTTGTATCTGGATGAGATCCGAGGGAAGATACTTTTTGGTTCATGGTCAAGGTAGAAGCTTTATACTGAAAAGTTGTTTGGACTTGGAGAAGTTCATATAGTTGTGAGAATGGTCCCTAGAATTGGAGGATGGACCGTTCGTGACAGGCAGTGGCATGTGCTGAAGGCTTGGAGTTTTGGTTGAAAAGCTAATGTGTTGTGGTTATGTTAGGTTTGATTTATTTTCAAACCTGTGGTATTGTGGTGTCACCTGGAGTATGATGCTAGGGCTGATATGTGACACCTGAAGGTTTTGAGGAGTTTGCATTTTAATTCGCTGCGAATCTATCTGAAAACTCCTGAGGTTGTAACTAAGAAGGTTGTTCTTCTCTGAATGTATATCCTATGGTGATGGGATATATGCAAGACTGCTTCAACTTACTTTGTAGATTATTGTTCAAGTCCACTCATAAAGGCATTGATAAGTGAAGTTGTAAGGAAGAGATCTGAAGATAAGTAATTTACTTTTGCTTCTATTCCTAAAAGGGTTAATCTCCAGTCTTTGATCTCTTGATGTGTTCCTTGGAATGATGTCCTATCTTGTGTTAGAACTTCACGTCAGAGTTGTGCAGAATTCTGTTGTCTGAAGGAATGGCATAGCAGATGCTCTGGGTGCTAAACTAATGTGGTTTGATCACATGGGTTTAGAACCTACTCCTGATCTGGAAGAGGAGGCATCTAGGTGGTATGTCTAAGAAGTTTCTGGCCCTGGAACTTATCTTAGATGTGTGAGTTGGTCAAGGTGTGATCAACATGTTATTTACTCCTGAGGTCAGTTTATTTCTGGTCCTTGCTGCAGGAGTGGAGAACCTGAGATTCAAGAAGTATTATCTCTAGCAGACTTCTTGGACATGAAGGTAAAGATACTCATCAACTGATCAGGAGTACTCCAAATTATCATATGGGAGAATGATAAGGAATGATTGCCTTTGGAGAGTTGGATGAGAGAATACTGTTCTTGTCATTCTTGTGATCTTCTGTGATGTGATGGGTTATGATGGTTGGATCTGGTCCCGAGGCTTAAAGGGGGAAGCTTGGAGATTCTGTCTTGGAATGTGGTGTTTTTCTTAGTGCAGCTGGACTCTGTTCATGATGTCAAGACTGATGTCTTAACATCTGTTGACAGAACATTCTGTTCAGAATGTTATGGTTCTTGTCTCCTGAGATCACAAGCCTCTACCTGATTTATGTACGGATGTGAGGGTCAAGCAGTAGGTGAATGTGTTCAGCAGGTGTGTTGAACAGAGGGTGCGCTCTTGAAGATATGAAGATGAGTCTCATGTTCTCCAATCATTTAAGGTGTTCTTCTTGCAAAGGAGTACTGGTGGTCTTAGATAGAGAAAAGTTGATCAGATTGGGATCATGTGAGTATTGGTACAAGGGATGATTGTGTTCAACTTATGAGTTGAGCAAAGAGTGAGCTATTGAAGACATGAAGATGCGTCTTATGTTTTCCATTATTCAAGGTACGAAGAAGCACATGTTATTCTAGATAGGGGAAAGTGTTACAATTTTATGCAGCCGGACGTGTAGGGGGAGATTGATAATTCTGCAGCTTTTGGCGTTGGCACTTATGTTGAAAATTGGGAATTTGCATACATGAGGATTAAGTGTGTTGGGATGTGTCTTGTGTAGTTGTGATCTTTATTGCATATGTTTAGTTTAAAGGAAACAGAATTGGAACAGAATTTTATTGCACTGCTGAAAGCATACAAGATTAGAAAAAGCAATAAACAAAGAGTTTAAAGATTATCCCAACCCCCCGAATCAAGAAATGTTTTCCAATCTTAGTCCCATTCATCATCAGAAGCTTGAAGTTGCACTGAAGGTTTTTTGATGGCCTTCATCCTTGTCTCTGATGTTTTTCTTGTTCTTGTTGCTCCTGAAGTTGCCCCAGCTGTGGACAGTGTTTTGTTCTTCAACTTCTGTGGATCTGGTTTCTTGACTTCCTGCATGTGTCTCTTTCATGTATCCTTGTTAGACTGACTCATGGTTCTATCTGTGATGTGCTGTTAGAAGCAAGGAGGCTTGGTTTTTATACTGCATAAAGAGTCTTTATTTGTATTGCCTGACCAGTCAAAGTGGTCTTTGGTTTGGGAACTTGTTTTTTGGGACCTTGTCACATTGGATGTCAGAACTTCGTGTTTGGTGCCTTGGTAGGTTAAGAGGTTGTCCAATTGTGGCTAAAAAGGGGGAGAGGGAGCCTAGGTATTGTCTAGTTGTCTGATGTGACTCTTTTGAGTTTGTTTTCGGTACAGCTGCTAATGCTGGTTATGATCAGGTGGTTGTGATTACCTGAATAAATGCAGAAGGTGTGTTCTTTTATCTTATGCTGATGTCCTACATATTGTTACAACATCATTGTTTGTTGTGTATCCTGGATGAAGGTCTGGGACTGTGCTTGTGGAGTTGGAAGAAGCAGCATTATTGTCTGAAGTGGCAGTTCTGACATAATGTGGATTAGAATGGGCAGATTCTGATCTTGATGTTAAGTAGTTTAGTCTGGCAATACATGACTACTTTCATGATGAAGACTTAATTAGGTGCTTGTGAATGTAAGGACAGAAGGTTGTTGTCAGTGGTGTGATCTGATCAGAATGGCTGAAGATAAGGAAGTTTCTTCTAATACAAGTAAAAGGTGGTGGCAGTCGTTATCTTGTGGTGCAAGTAATCTAAAGACATTTGTTATGGAATATGTGAGAAATTCCAAATCAAGTGGCCTTTTATATTGGACTTGGCAGACCATGTATCTGAAATAAACATGGTGAGATCATGCTCAACAAATACAAGAAGTGGCAGATCTTAATGTGGAGAATGTGGCAATATAGTTGTGTTATCATTTGGGGTCAAGTGTTCATCTTCATAAGGAGCATTGGTTGTTCATGTCAGGGGGAGTTAAGGCTGTTTTCTATGATCTATTACTGCAAGGGTGCAGATTTTTGTGAAGCTTGCGTGCTGTCCAAGTTGGTGCAGAGTGGTGTCAAACAACATGAGGGGACGTGTACTACTGAGTATGGTTGGGTGTTCCTAAGGCTGGTGTGCTATCATAGCTGCGTGAAGCTAGTGCTTATGCAGGATGAGTCTGAAGAGCAGAATTATTGTATCTGGGAGAATTTATTTTTCTCTGTTGTTCTGAAGGAATCTAGAAGGGAATGTGAGTTGCGCTGATCGATAGAAGTCGTCTCAGAATCCAACAGAAAAGAAAATGTGCTTGTGTTTTGGAATGTATAATTTTCTGTAGAGTCTTGGGTTGATAATGTTGTGAGCAAGCAGACATTGTCTGATAAGATGTCAGAACATGGTACAGGACATGTTTTTCTTGAGCCAAACAAGGAATTACTCTGGACGGTGGTGTAAGGATAAGGTGAAACACGTGTCTTTGCCTATGCATGGAAAGTTATTGGCTCAATTTATGGTAAGAATCAGTTGAGAAGCAATAAAGGCAGTCAAGACTGTTTTGGACAGTAGACATTGAATTTGGATGGAGTTTTTAGTACCTAAAATAGCGTTTCTTTGACCAAGAACCTTGACATATTCAAAGCTCGTTAATTCCAAAGTAACTGGTCAGCTATTTATAGGGGTTGTTCTTTTCTCCTTCAGCCAGTGAGTGTTCTTGTTTCATAAGTCTTATGGCGTTTGTTCGTTTTTGGGTGAGCACTACTTGGGTCTGGTTCTGTCCAAAATAGTCTTTAGCTAAAAAAGGAGGAAAGGGTTTGCTAAATGGTTTGCGCAGATGCTATGTCTGGAGTCTGCAGTTCCAGATGTGTTTCAGAGATGTCGAAGAGGGTGCTAAATGGTTTGCACAGATGTTATGTCTGGAGTCTACAGTTCCAGATGTGTTTCAGAGATGTCGAAGAGGGTGTCCTATCCTTAAGTGGTGTAGAGTCTTTGTGACTTGTGTCCTGAGTTATGAACACAGTTGTGACTTGTGTTCTGAGTTACCTGGGTTGGTAGATTGGCACTTCTTAAGTTTCATCTTATGCCACAGGTCGACTAGGGGCGTCTGATCAAATAAGGTGTGCAGAAATCTCTTATGCCACCATTGGTCTTTTATGTCAAGACAGACGTTTCTTTTCTGGAGGAGTCTTCTACATTTGTTCTGGGTATGTCCTGGAAGGAAAAAGAAATGTGTTGTATTGAGGGGGAGTGTCAGATATCTTCTTCCTCATGTGCACCAAATGACTTCAGGACTTTCTACTTCTTAGGTCCTAATGTGCTGCCTGAAGTGTTGTGCTGTGGTATGGAGCTCATAGAGTATGCTGGGAAGAGCTGTCAAACATGATGTCCTAACATCATTCAAGATTTCACAAGAAGATGATTCTCCATGGTTGTTGTACACAGTAGCTACTGATGGTTACTGTTAGGTTCAGTAGTTGCTGATGACTACTGACAGTAGTATAGGGTTGTAATTGCTGCTGTAATCTGAGTGTTAATGTTTATATATTTGTTTTAGCCAAAATTTGCCAAAGGGGGAGAATGTTAGTTCTTTAATTTTTAGGGTTGGCATCAATTTTGTAAAACAAATAATAGCAGGAATATGTTAGATAGGATATTTTATCTTGCAAAAGAAGAACAGGTTGAGCAAGAAGCCCTATTGTGCAATGAAACATGTTGAGTTGAAGTGGTTTCAACATCTGGAATAACATGTCGTATTAAGATGTCCCATGAAGGTTCATTCGACATCGCGCCAGAACTGAAGTGAACTAAAAATTCTGTTATGTCTTAACAGATGCAGAATATTCAGGGTATACTATGCAAATTCTATGAGGCGCTGAATTAAAAGGTCTGAAGATTCAAATCTGATATTGAGAAGAATATTGAAAAATATACACTTTCTAAATATGGAGGTATTTTAGGAAGTTAAAGATTGAAGACCTATTATGTAGCAGAAGTTTCTGCTAATTTGTAGCAGCTTATTTGCTGTGATTTTGAAGGCCTAAATCCAGTTGGGAATAGGTTATATATAGATGCATTGTAACCTAGAATTGCAACTCAACCAAAGATGTAAAAGTTCTATTATTAGGGTTGGTTCCTGTACCACTCGACATGTGAGTTGGACAGTTTGTTAGTGTGATCCTCGAAGCTGTTAAGTAAGAGGAGTATTGTTCTTGGAGGAAGCTTTTAAGTAACTCTAAGTGGTGTCTTGGAAGTGTGTTTTCCTTGTTGAATTGTTGTATAGGTAAAGAGCCGTTGATGCAGTGGCGGAGTGTTGACTGCTAGACATCATTGCGATGATTGGGAATGAGAAGGGTTTCTCATATCTAGAGGGGATCTAGGTAGAAGGGTCATTGGGTAGTGATTAAGTGATAAGCTGTAAACGGGGAGTTTAGCTTTAAATTGATACTGCTGATAGTTGACTTCATCCCTGGCTTGGTAGCCCCCAGAGTAGGTGTGTTAGACCAAACTGGGTTAACAATTCTGGTGTGTTCTTATGTTTTTTTTTTGTACTGGTTTTATTTGTTTATACCTTGCCATGCTGTTTTGTTCAGATCAGATGTCCAGACATTTTATAGGACATCTGTAGTCTGATATACCAGAATTTCAACAAGGTGTCGATTAATTGTGAAATAATGCATTGAAATATCAGGTATAAATAAAAGCGTTAAAAAGGGAAAACGAATTTTACTTCGGCTTTTGGAATCATCAAAGGGATCATATTCGTCCCAAGTAGGATATAGGGTCTACACACTGACAGGAACATACGTTATAATCTAACCGACATGGGAGATTCTTCAACGGCATGTTACATGTTAAACAAGAATCAAGGGTATCATGGCTTACTACAAATTATCAAGGTTTCAAGGGTCAGGGAGTCAGGACGTTATGGAAAGTATTATTTCAGACAAAGACATACATTGCATATCATAAAAGAGGCGTTAGCCCAAATAATGCATCATACATAAGAGCATGCATGCATGCACTCATATACACAAACATGCATACATGCATAGGGTTCATAATCACCATTAAGGATTTAATTCTTGACTATATCGCGAAAACAACACTTCAGTCAAGGATTTTTCAGGATTATCATTTATCAGTGAGTAGGTCTTCACCTTTCACTTACGCAACTTATCTCACCCGCGGAGGGTATGCTATCAGACATATTAGGGTTATTATTAGGAGTTGTACTAAAAGATTATCTCAAGAAGGTTTATTAAAAATAAAAGGGGTTCTACCGGATTTTATCTAGCGTACCGGGGATTCACGAAAGGGGATTTAACAAATGGATTCTATTTAGGGGTTTTCATCGGAGCATTATCTGCTAAGGGTTCATCAAGGATTGTCAGGAAATTTTAAGGGATCTCATCGAAAGGGTTTTATCAAGGGATTCTATCCGAGGTTTCATCAAGGGATTTTATCGATAGGTTTTTATTAAAAGAAATTTTATCAAATGGAGTTTATCAATGGGGTTCAATCAAAAGGGATTTCATTAAGGATTTCATCCGGATTTTTATTCGAGGGGTTTTACCAATGGATTTAACAAAAAGGGTTTTACCAAAGGGATTTCACCAAGGGATTTTATCAAGGTATTTTTATTCAAGTATTATTATTAAGGGGTTCCATCAGAGATTTATCAAGGGGTTCCACCGGGTTTACAACCTTGTCCAGGTTTATTAGGGGTTCCACCGAGAAGCGTTACAGGGGTTCTATCAAATTCAAAATTTCATCAGGGGTTCTATAAGGGTTTATTACTACGGAATTGGAAGATTGTCATCATCTTACTTAACTTCTGTACTCAGGGATATTACATAAGGGATAATAGGATATTAACAAAGTGTCAATGACGAAGTAAGGTCAACGCTGTATTTGTCGTGGTTTCGCGGTCAAAATTAGGGATCCTCTTATATTTAATCGTCTCCTCATCAAAAAGAGACAGGCTCGCCGACATCATCATCTTGATTCGAAGCCGATTAAATAGGGGCAGTTGTCATACCCCAAATTTTGACTCGCTTCATATACTTTCTAGTGCCACTTTATTTTGAATAAGTAAAATGGTACAATTGGTAGAAAGAGGGTATAAGGGCTATAAGTGTGAGAGGTTGTGAGTTCGAATCCCACCTTCCTCACTTTTAATGTTTTATTTGTTTTTCCTTTATTACAAACTTTTTTCTTTTTTATTTTTTTAATAAAAAACACAAAAATATCATTTTTTTTATTTTTAATTTTTGATTTTCATATTTGTATTTAATGCAATTTTTAAAATATGATTTTTTCATTAAAATCAATATTTTATGGGAAAAATCTCAAAAAATAACAAAAATAAATAAAAATCAAATCTTTTTTTTTAATTGGATTAAATGGGATTCATATCAATTATCAATTAAATCAAATCTTTTTCCATTTGTTTATTATTAGAATATTTCTTTTTTATTTTAAAATATTTTTTATTTAAGTTCACCAAACCATGAATCCATCCAGATTCATTGGCTTGGGCTTTAAGAAATAAAATAAATCCGGTCAAATTAAATCTTTCATATTTGATTCAATCATATTTAATTTTTTTGACCTAAATTTTCCCTATAAATAGAGTCCTTGTCTCTCCTATTTTGATCACCCACAAATTCACAATAATCGGTATAAAAAAAGTTGTTGTTCTTCACATTGAAGAACAACAACACTAAAAGGGGAAGAGGGGTTGGAATCTTGCACTAAGGGAAAAGGAGAAAAATAGGGAGAGGAAAAGGAGAACGCAAGGGACAAAAAGAAAAGAAAGGATGGCAAAAGGGAGAAGGTCGAATCAAAAGGGTAAGGAGTGGAATTGGTGGCGTGAATAAAACGAAAAGCTCGAAGGGGATAATTTTGTTCACCAGAGAAAATCTCCTCTCTGTGGGTTGGTGTTCTATTCGTATTTATCTTTAATTGTTTCATATTCAACTTTAATTGTTTGCCCTGAATTGTTGTATTGATACTGGAGTTTATTTGTTTGCTGTGGTAGTAGTCTTATTCTCTAGATCAATTCAAAAATTGGAAATTATACCAAAAAATTATAAATTGAGATAGTGATTTGGCATTTTTTTAACGTAACAAATTTCTAAAACAAAAAGCACGTATCTTAGTCAAATTTGATACAAAATTCTAACTAGCACTCCTGCACTTTATCCACCGTGGACTTTCTCTTCAGACTTGGGTTTTTAGATGATGGACTTTGCGCCCAGATTACTAGTGACACCCCAGCCTCGTAAGCCCAGTTGCTAATTTGTTTGGTTTAGCACCCCCCTGTTATTTTAGTTATTAATTAAGTTAATTACTTAATTTAATTAATATTAGGATTTAAATTTTAATTTTGGATTTATAAGAAAGAGGGTTTTGGGTTTTTGAATGATTAAATTAATGATTTAATTTAATCATTTAATTAGGTTATATTTTATTTAGGATTTTTAAGGAATAGGGTTTTGGTTAATTAAATAAATGACTGAATTTAATTATTTAATTAGGATAAATTTTTTAGGAGTTTAGGATTTTTAACTAATTAAATTAATACCTTAATTTAATTATATAATTGAGTTAATTTTTAATTTAGGATTTTTCTTGATAATTAAATTAACGACTTAATTTAATTATCTAATTAGGGTAAATATTTAGATGTTTTTAATTTTTGATAAATAGTTTTATCTAAAATAATTTATTTGGGGAAATGGGCGTTTAATTTTATTAGGGTTTTAGGGATGATTTTTGGGTTAGGTTTTAAAGGTATATTTAAAAATGCTGGATTTATACTTTTAAAAAAAATAGGATTTAAAATTCTTTTATTTTGGGATTAGGTCAAAAATCTTTAAAATGGGAATATTCTGGGGAATTATTTTTCTATGTTGCTTAGTAAATAGCATTGTGGGTTTTATTAAATTACTTGGGGATTTGGGGAATTTATTGTTTTTTAAAATAAGGGACATAAAAGGATTTTTCTAGGGATTTAAACAAGGGATAATTCCCTTGGTCCGAGAGCCTAAATAAGGGATGGGATAAGGGATAAAACTCTTAGGTTCCAAGAGTTAAAATATAGGCCAAAGGGATTTAGGGATAAAACTCTCCATCCGAGAGTATAAACAATAGATAAGGGATAAAACTCTCCATCCGAGAGTATAAATAATGGATAAAGGATAGAACTCTCCATCCGAGAGTATAAATAATGGATAAGGGATAAAACTTTCCATCCGAGAGTATAAATAATGGATAAGGGATAGAGCTCTCCATCCTAGAGTATAAACAATGGATAAGGGATAAAACTCTCCATCCGAGAGTATAAATAATGGATAAAGGATAGAACTCTCCATCCGAGAGTATAAATAATGGATAAGGGATAGAACTCCTTGTCTAGGAGTATAAACAACAGATTAAGGGATAGAACTCTCCATCCGAGAGTATAAATAATGGATAAGGGATAGAACTCCTTATCTAGGAGTATAAACAACAGATTAAGGGATAGATTTCCTTATCTAGGAGTATAAACAACAGATTAAGGGATAGAACTCTTTATCCAAGAGTATAAATAGTGGATTGGGTTTAGGATTAGAAATGGGAATAGGATTAGGGGGTAGGAATAGGGGAGGTGAACTACGGTTACTCTGATCCTTCAAATCGAAGGTACGTAGGCATAGGGTTGTAAACCCTAGCGAGTATAATTAATAAAAAACTTAGGTTTCTTTTGTAAATAAATCATTTAGACAAACAAACAAGCATACCCTAAAATCTAAGGAGGATCCCATTGAGTACAATGGAGGTGAGGGGTGCCTAACACCTTCCCCTCACTTAACCGACTCCTGAACCTTAGGAATCTCTACCTTTAGGGTTAGGATCTTAGGTTTATCATTATTTTCCTTAAAAAATATGGTGGCGACTCGAATAATTTTGCCGGCCGCGACATAACCAATTAACACGTGCCAGGATGATGTGTTGCGCTGAATTTTAAGAAGTTAACCAATTAACCTCAGACGGTTAATCGATTAACATGTGTAAATTATGGAACCCCTTGGAAATCAGTATCTGCGTTTTGTTACCTTATGTTGCTCCGATTGAAGAGTATTATGTGAATGGAAAGCGAGATTGCAAATAAGTGAAAGACGGATTTGTGTTTTGAAATCGAAACTTCTTAAGGGTGTTACATAGTTGACCATCTGTTTAGTCGACAAGGGAGTTTGACTTCTGGGTAAGTAATCTTGTGAATTGTGTTGAGTGTGAAAAATTCTTAGGCGCATTGCTATCATTATTGTTGAGGACCTTAAGTGCGAAGCTAGAGAATACTCACGAAGTATTGATCTTGTAAAGATCGTTTCGGTATTTCAATTATGGTGTTAGTAAGGTATGAACGGTCGGTTAGAGTTAGTAATTGTTATCTTCTGTGAGTTCATGGTATTGGATTTAGACTCTGTGAGAGTAGTACCAGATGTGTGCAGTTGTGCTTTACCCAGGGGAGGAAATTTTAAAGTTATCCTTCCAAGTAATAATACGAATTGGGTGTTCTGAAGTGAAGCATATAAATTGAATCTTATATGGAACAGAACGATTAAGAGAAGTGGATGCAATTGAGAAGTGTGACATGGTCTTCGAAAGTGTGTGTGTACGTGTGGAGTGTTGTATGTGAGTTGGTGAGTAGTGTGGAATCTCACAATTGCTCTTTGGATGGTTTAAGTTTTGTTAAGTGGTGACTCATATATGATTGAAGTTTCGTGATGGTGTTACGTGTTATTGGTTGAGATCTCGAATCAACAAGAAACCTTGAGTAAGTCGGAACCCGCAAGGAGAGTTGTTATGGAATGTGGTAACTAGAAACGGAAGTTGTTAAGCTACTTTGGATGAATTATTTTGAGTTTGGAATGGATTTGAAGTTGTATATGTTATGGTTGTAACAATGTAACTCCTGCACCTTTATCGTCTGGAGAGTGTTGGACAAATGTTAAAATGTTGTGTGTCAGTGAGGAAATTGTTCTACCATAGGACGTCAGTAAGTTTCTTGTGCCATTGGTTAATAAGGACCCCAGTGGATAAGTGTGTTTCTCCACCGACAGTTAACTACCTGGTAATGCATAAGAGTTTGTGGTATTCCATTATTTGAATCTGAGTTACGCAGTGAAAGGTGACAGATGAAAGAGTTCAGTCAGAATTATAAGAATCGGAGGAGAAAATGACTGTAAGATTGGAAGTAAGAAGATCTCGTTCTAAGTGTGTTATCTTTTGGTGTGATACGAAAAAGATGAAATATCGGATATAGATGGGTACAATGTATAGCGTCAGATCAAGAGGAAACTAGTAACGAGTCGTTTGACGAATTATGAAGTGGTTTTGAATGTTAAAGGATTTATGAAAGGATAGTTATTGGTAATTGCATTAAGGAAAGGAATCACTGAATTACATCACGAAGATTTGATGAGTGTTTGTTGTCCCAAATTGAGATGAGGTGTTACGGTCTTGTTTTGTGACTTAGTAGAAGAGTATAAGAATGGTATTGATTGTACCTGGATCAAAAAGTATGACAGTGGACAACAACGCCGTGAGATCTTCAAGTCCGGTAGTGATAGAACGGCCGGGGGGTGTACCTGCATGGTACTCCGATGCCAAAGTCAGGAAACAGGAGTAAGCAAGTACAGAATATAGGTGTAAGAGTAAGAATGAACATAACCTGTCCCTCTCAAATGAGAGGGTATTTATAGGATGCCCCCAGTGCGGGGCCAACGGTTACCTGCACTGGGCTGGATTGCAAGGCCCAATCAAGGCAATTGCCAGGGCTTACGTGGCATAGGGAAGACCAGCATGTGGTCTTCGCCCTGGGGTAACGGTCCCGAGATCTCTGGAAGATGGGCAGACCGATTCCTCCGGAGGTGGGAGGTTACAGGATGACGTGTCCTTGCGGGGAGGAGCGCGTGGAGGTCGAGGAGAGACGTGCTCCACAGGACTCACAGCCTCTGCTCGACTATTTCTGTTCATCGTGCCCGACACTAGTGCGGGTTGGCACATGCTCGACGCTGGACAAGTGTGGCCCTTGTTGGGCCACCCCAGACCATTGGGTTGGGCCTGCCCGACTGTTGGGCAGACGCTGGTCCAGTCCAGAACAGGAGCCCCCCAAGTCGTTGCTCCGAAGTTTCAGAGCAATGACTTAAGGGTCAGTCCCACTTTGGGGACAGAACGACGTGCTCGAAAGATCAGGTTAAAGGTAGTTGTCTGGCAGCTATAGGTGATCGTCTGTTGAGGAGACTCGTTAAACGGGGCGATGTCCCCGTGACAGCGAGCATATGACAATGGAAAGACCGCGAGCAAGGGATGCTAGGCGGGCAGGAATTTTGAATTCTGCTCAGACTTCGCATGTCGCTGTTGGTCGACGTTGCAGGGAGATGAGAGGTTGTGGATTCGAGCATCGAAGCAAACGAAAGGCCACACGTTGGAATCCGTGCGCCACGTGTCACTCGTCATGATTATCTAGGGCGGCTAGGCTATGGCTAGGGTACTCGAGTGCCTAGGGGCGCCTCGAGTCCCGTGAGGGGCTTATAAAAAGGGGATATGTTCGTACCATTTGCATGTTTCCCTCTTCTTTGCTCCCTCTTTTCGCTCCAAGTCCCTCCCGTCTCCTTTTGCTTCCGCCGCCGTCTCGGCGTTGTAACGTCGTACCGGAATTCATCACCGCCGTCGCAGGTAAGCTTTTCTCCCTTTCTTTTCATTTTATGTTTTCTACGGTGGTTCTCCGGTGAACTGATGAAGTTCCCGGGGAGGCCACGGAGTTTCCATCCAATACGGCAGAGCTTCTATAAGCTTTTTGATGAATCTCGCGGGGAGATGGGATGAATGTCCCGGGGACCTGAGGAAGGTCCCGGGGAGAGGTGATGAATTTCCTAGGGGCACCGGATGAAGATACCAAGGACCTACTGAAGGTCCCGGGAACGTTCGAGGAATGTCTCGAGGATGCTGGCACGATTGTTTTGGAGGCACACGACAGATATACCAAACACACTTGTACGTCCTCCCGATCATCGTGGCCGGAGGGTCGCCTCCTCGTATCTCTTCGCCCTTTCACTTGATTAGCGGTAGAAGGGTGAATTTGATCTAGGATATCGAATTCACCAGTTTCCTCTGCTCTTCAGGTCAAAATGGCTGCCGAGTGGATTGAGGGGAATATTGAAACAGACGACGAGCCCGACTCCCCTGTGTCCCCGGAGATTGATGCCTCACCTCTCGAGGACTGGATTGGGGACGAGCCTCTCCACTTCCTTTCGCTATTTATCCCTGGTGGCCCCGGTGCCTTCGCCACCATTCAGGATGTCCGCCAAGGCTCCCCGCTGAGTTGGAGGGCATACAGGCCGCTAGAGCACCACAAGATATACTCGACATTCAAAAGGACCCGATTTCCTATATACGAATTCGCGTTCCAGATGGCGGGCATCCGTATACCCTTCAGTGTTTTCCAGATGGGGGTGTTTTCTTGGCTACACCTGTCGCCTTCCCAACTCCATCCAAATGCACTTGCCTTTGTGCGGGCATATGAACTTGTTTGTAAATACCTCGATGTCAAGGCCACTGTCCCCCTCTTTTTCCGAATCTTTCACCTACAACGACAAACGGTGGATGGTTGTCACAATTGGGTGTCGTTTAAGCAGCCGAGGAGTCTGTTCCAGGCGTATATGGACTCTGTCCATAATTTCAAAGGTCGATGGTATGTCATCAAGCCTCTCACCCGGGCAGCCACTAACACTCTATACAATCGTAGGATAGTGGAGCTAGAAGATGGTCGACATAAAGAGGTCCTCGAGTCGAAGTGTCCCCTGGAATGGATAGAGGAGCACTTCCAGCTGAGCACCGAGAGCTACATCGTCAGTCCGGGCGCCTTAGGCGAGGAGGACCATCGGGCCTATGATAAGATAGTGAAGTTTTTCCAAGGGTTTAGCAAAGCGAAGTTGGTGACCCCGGATGGAAACTTCATAACCAACGCCCGCAGGGAGACCCTTACCAAAGCCTGGCTCATAAACACCAAGGCCCTCCTCAAGTGTGACACTGAGGGGGAGGCTCTTCGGTTCTTAGGTAGTGGGCACACCCCTGATCCGGGGCCTGTTATCGTTTTTGTTTGTTAGATTACTGATGTGTGTTCCCTTTTTCTGCAGGTGCCATGTCGACCCTGGAAGAACGCGTGAAGAAGTTGACCTCCGCTCGAGGCTCGAAGAGAGCTTGGAAAGAACGGGTCGAGCAGGTCAAACAGGAGACTCTAGGTCTTGTCCCATCCCTCGGGGGCTCCTCCGGTTCTGCGCAGGGCAGTCTGTCTCCAGACTCGCAGGGGTCTCCGAAGAGACAGAGGACCATCGAGCAGACCCACGTCGATCTCACTGAAAGCCCTCCCCGTGAAGGATTTGTGTTTCCACCCTGTCATCTGAGGCCTAACATCTTCTCGGGAGCCAACTGCCCGACTGTGTCTGGTTCCGAAGTTCAGGCCATCTTGGCGGCTGACCGGATTTCGAGGAGAAAAAACCTGGTGGAGGATATGGCCGCGATGATGCGGGTTTGTGCCATTGCGCTAGTCCTGAACTACGAAACATGTCTGTCGTCGGAGTAGACAAAACTACATATCAATTTTAAATCACTTGAAGCTGAAATGGGGAGGATGAGCAAAGACCTGCGGAGTGCAGGAAGCAGAACGAGGCCCAGGTCGAGCTTCAGAAGCAGATGGAAGGGAAACTGGAGAAAGCCGTTGGGGAGAGGAAAAACCTCCTGGCGAGAATCGACGAGCTGGAGCAGGCTGTCCAACCTGCCGAGGAGGAGACTGAGGACGAAAAGTTGCTGACCTCCCGAGCTGAGCTAATTTCCAAACTCCGGTTGACCGAGCAAGATGTTCTTCAGTCTGTCGAGTTTGGTTTTAAAAAAGCCTTGAAGAAGCTCCAGGTGCTGAACCCTGACCTTATCACCGAGGGAAATGGCCCTTATCATGACGTCGTTGACGGTCAGATTGTCCCCCCGGCGTCCGAAGAGGAAGACGGTGAGACTTCAGAGGAAGGACAGACCGGAGGGGACGTGGTTGCTTAGATTTTTCGTTTTGCGCGTCACTTATCTTTTGACTTTGTTCGATTTGGCATGCGTGCCGTGAATTTTGTAATGACTTTTGCCCGACCTGCGTGCCAAGGGCTTTATAACCTTTTTGTAGGTATAATTCGCACTATGGGCTTCTGCTCGGTTTAATGCTTTGAATTTTGCTTATTTGTGTGTGAGATACTTGTATGCTTGATATACTTATTGTTTTTGTCTAAGTAATCTGTCTAAGTTGGGGGTTTCCTCGACTTTGTTGATCCTCGACGGTGTGGGGAACTGCTCGAGTGGTTGGGGCTGTATTTCGACCTTTGACGAGGCTAAGAGCTCGATCGAGGTCTTAGCTTCGTGGCATGAGCTTCCCATCACGAGCCGAGCATTTTGCCTGACTGGTACGGCGACAACGGAGCTCGGTCGAGGAATCCTCGTCGGATCAAAGGTCTTCGCACACATACAACGCGGTCATTGATCTTCGTGTGTCGTGGAAGGGGGTCGCGCTTGTACCTTAGTGCGTCCCCGTAATCGCGACGTTGCTATGTCGCGGGCAGTGTTTAACTGTAGCATTGCTTAAGCTTCTCAGAATTCCATGGTCGAGCAAGTTCCTCCCCATGTAGATTTTTGAGGTAATAGGCTCCTGTCCTCGTTTTCGCGTGGACGCGGTAGGGGCCCTCCCAGTTGGCGACGAGCTTGCCTTTTCGCGAATCTTTCTGGTTCCTTCGTAGGACGAGGGTGCCCACTTGAAAATTATGTTTAATAACTTTGTTGTTATAATGTAGAGTTATTTTCTATTTAAGTGAGGCTTCTTGGAGGGATGCGCCGAACCTTATCTCCTCGACAAAGTCGAGCTCTTCCCTTAGGGCCTCATCGTTTGTCTCCCCGTCGAGGGGAGATTCCGTTCTCCTCGAGGGTTCCCTTATTTCCATGGGGATCACCGCCTCTGTTCCATAAGTCAAGCGGAAGGGGGTCTCCCAGGTCGTAGAATGTAGGGTTGTTCGGTAGGCCCAGAGGACGCTGTATAGTTCCTCGACCCATATTTTCTTGGCGTCGCCTAGTCGGCGTTTCAATCCTCACAGGATCACTTTGTTCGCCGCTTCAGCTTGCCCGTTCGTTTGAGGGTGCTCGACCGACGTGAAGTGCTGCTTTGTGCCCAGCTTGGTGACGAAGTCTTGGAAGTTCTTGTCGGTGAACTGTGTCCCGTTGTCGGTGACGATTACCTAGGGCACGCCAAACCGGGCGAGTATGTTCCTCTTGTAGAAACGTAGTATGTTGTGAGCCGTGATTTTGGCCAGAGCTTCTGCCTCGATCCACTTCGTGAAGTAGTCCATGCCGACGATCAGGTACTTGTTTTGGTATGATCCCTGGACGAAGGGCCCGAGGATATCCATCCACCACCACATAAACGGCCACGGGGACTACAGTGTTTTGAGCTCGATGGGCGGGGCCAGGTGCATGTCCCCGTGTCATTGGCATCTGTCGTACTTCTTGATGTGCTCCTTGGCGTCCTGTTGCATGGTGGGCCAATAGTATCCTGCTCGCAACGCCTTGCGAGCTAAGGACCGTCCTCCGAGGTGTTGGGTATTGATCCCCTCGTGGATTTCCTGGAGTATACCGGGGACCTTGGTCTCTTCGACGCACCTGAGGAGGGGGGTCGAAAATCCGTGTCGATATAGTTTGTCTTTGACAATTGTGTATGAGCATGCTTGTCGCTTAACCACCCCGACCTCCTTGGGATCGTCAGGCAGATTGCCCGTGGTGAGATACTCGTATACCGGGGTCATCCAGCAGTTGCTGTCCCCGATGGAGTTCACGTCAGTCGCAGGGATGGGTTTATCGATGCTTGGGCGTGAAAGTACCTCTTGTATAACAGAATTGTTCTCGCCCTTCTTTTTCGTGCTCACCAGCTTGGACAAGACATCTGCTCGAGTGTTGTGCTCACGTGGGATGTGTGTTACTTCTGCTGAGGTGAAGTTTTGTATCTTTTCCTTCACCAGGGTCAAGTACTCGATGAGGCTGTCGTTCTTGGCTTGGTACTCTCCTCGGACCTGGGAGGCCACGAGCTGGGAATCAGTGAAAATTTTGACTTCTTTGGCACCAAGGTCCTCAGCCAACCGCAGCTCGACGAGGAAAGCCTCATATTCAGCCTGGTTGTTCAACATCGAGAAGGACAATTCGAGGGAGACTTCGATCAGGATGTGTTCCTCATTTTTGAGGATGATGCCTGCCCCGCTACCTTTCAAGCTGGATGCCCCGTCGACGTAGATCATCCACTTTTGGGATCCGTTGGTCGAAGGTGTCGGGAGGGTCATTTCTGCCACGAAGTCGGCCAGTACCTGAGCCTTCAGGGCCTTCCTTCCTTCATATTGAATGTCGAACTTAGCAAGTTCGAACGACCATCGGATCATCCTCCCAGCCATGTCTGGTCGTCCGAGGATTTGTCTTATGGGCTGCTCGGTCCTTACCACCACCGTGTGGGCCAAGAAGTAGTGTCGTAATCTTCTGGCCGTGGTGACGAGGTCCAGGGAAACTTTCTCGATCTGCTGATACCTGAGCTCGGGGCCTTGCTAGTGAAGTAGATCGGTTTCTGGCCGTCGCGGGTTTCTCAAATAAGAACTGCGCTGACTACTTCGCTCGTAATGGCGAGGTACATAAACAGCGTCTCCCTATTCTCTGGTTGGGAGAGAACTGGGGGTTGTGAAAGGACTTGTTTGAGGTGGAGGAGTGTTTGCTCGCATTCCTCAATCCATTCGAACGTGGCTTTCTGTCGTAGGAGCTTGAAAAACGGGAGTGCGTATTGTGCTGATTTGGCGACAAAGCGGGAAAGCGCGGTCAACATCCCGTTCAGCGATTGTATCGACTTCTTCGAGTTCGGGGTCGGAATCTCAGAGAAAGCCCTACACTTGTCGGGGTTTGCCTCGATTCCCCGCTCTGTGAGGTAGAAACTTAGGAACTTGCCCGCTCGAACGCCGAAGGTGCATTTGTCAGGGTTGAACCTCATCTTGCATCTCCTCGCCGTGTCGAAGACTTTCGTTAGATGGGCAGCATGGTCGACTTCTTCTGTGGATTTGACGATCATGTCATCCATGTAGACCTCGAGCATGTCGCCGATCTCTCCCCGAAAGACTTTATTCATCATCCATTGGTAGGTCGCGTCGGCGTTCTTCAGGCTGAAGGGCATTACGTTGTAATAGTAATTTCCCGATTCAGTCATGAAGGCGGTATGCTTCTTGTCGGTTTTGGCCATGGGGATTTGATTGTACCCCGAGTAGGCGTCCAAGAAGGACAATAGCTTGAAACCTGCAGAATTTTCGACCAGCTGGTCGATGTTAGGTAACAAATAAGAATCTTTTGGGCATGCCCGGTTAAGATCGGTATAGTCAAGCACATCCTCCATTTTCCATTATTCTTTTTGACAAGTACAACACTGGAGAGCCAGGTCGTGTACCTGGCCTCCGAAATGAAATTTTCCTCTAGGAGGTCTTTTACAGCTTTTTCAGCAGCCTCTGCTTTTTTGGGGGACTGCCTACGCGTATGTTATGCTACGGCCCTAGCGGTCGGATCTATAGTGAGCTGGTGACAAGCCACCTCGGGGTCGAGGCTGGGCATCTCTGATGCGCTCCACGCGAACATATCAGCATTCTCTCAGAGGCATGCCTTTAGTTGTTCCTTCTCCAGGTCGGGGATCTCGGTGCCAATCTTTACGCCCTGGTCGTGGTCCTCCCCGAGGGTGACGAGCTCGAAGTCACCGTTTGGAATGGGGCACGTTGGGTGGATAGGCTGCCCGTTGCCTTTAGCTGGGAGGTCATTTCCCGCTGCCCCCTCTTCTTCCTGCTCGTCGGGGAAGCGACTGTCGAGGTCTACGGCGTTGACGCGGGCGAGAGGCCTCTGCTCTGCATCGGGGACTGACTTTCCTTCGGACCTGGGCTTGATGTTGATTGAACTCAGGCCCTTGGTTACTGCCTCGAAGTACCTCCTAGCTGCTTCAATGTCCCCGTGCATGGTGACGACCCGACCTTTGGCCGTATAATACTTCATCTTCAGATGGACTGTAGATGGTACTGCCGTGAGTTCGGCCAGAGTGGTTCTCCCCATGATGCATTTGTACAGAGATGGGCATTCGACCACCAAGAAGCGGGTCTTGACTTGTCGGGCAGTGTCCTCGCTCCTGAAAGTGACCATCAGTTCAACATAGCCCCACGGTCTGGTGGTGGTGCCTTTGAATCCTTATAGATATGAGCCCACGTAAGGGGTCAGATGCTTCTCGTCGAGATGGAGGATCTCGAAGAGATGGGCGTACATTATGTCCACCGAGCTCCCTTGGTCGACAAGGATTCTGCGGACTTGCCATCTGCGCCTGGATTAAGAGGGAGATGGTGGCGTTGGGCGCTCCGCCTGGCAGCTCCTCGAGGTAGAAGGTGATGGGGTTTGATCTCCCTTGCACCTTCTCAAAAGTGGTGGTCTTCGCCGAGGTCGCAGATTCTAGGTCGTCAAACTTCCGGTTGATCGACCCCACGGAGACCTTGTTGAATCCTCCACCAGATATGACCATCGCTGTAGGAAAACTTTCCCACGTACTACGGGCAGTGACAGGGTCTTCAGGGGGGAAGCTCTCCCACATGCTGCGAACTGCTGCAACGCCCTCGGCCTCACTGGGGATGTTGAAGTCCTCCGGGCGAGTGACGCTCAGGGCGACTTGCAGTCGGTTCTCCCTGGAGGGAGGTGTCGTCTCCTCGACACTTTGGGTGTCCTGGGCATCCAGCCGAGGGGCGTCGTTCCTCTTGGCGTACTGCTTTAGATGCCCTTCCTAGATCAGGATCTCAATTGCATCCTTGAGGTGGATGTAATCTTCTGTGACATGTCCATGTCTCCGATGGAACCTGCAGTACTTGGACCTGTCCGTGTTTGATTTGGGGGGTGTCAGCTTTGGGAAGTGGACACCCCCTTTTTGAAACTCCGAGTTGGCGCACTCGGAGAGAATTCATTCGCGGGGAGCGTTGAGCGAAGTGTACTCTGTAAACCGGCCAGCTGGACCCCTCGGCTTGCGAGAGTCCCTGGGACGGCCTTCTCGTCTTTTCTCTCCCCCATGCCGAGGAGGAGGAGAGACTTCGTCTCTTTGGCCGCGGGGGCCATCCCGACGTCTTGAGTCGAGGGCGATTTGGGCAGCCTCCGATTCTTCGAACTCAATGTATGATTGAGCTCGATGGAGGAGGTCTTCCAAGTTATGGGGTGTTGTAGCGTGCGATTTTTGTCGGTGACGCGACCACCTTATCGCAGATTGGGATCCTCCTCACCGCAACGGTAGGTGGAGGGGGTGCTTCTTTCTGATTTCTTATTTATCCCATGAAGCTGGAAGGGAAAGAGAAGCTATCTAAAACTAACCTTGCATGCAATTGTTTAACTGAACAAATGCTAAGAGAGATTCGGGGAGTTCGGGGTCAGGTTATACAATGAGGAGTTGTCAATTACCCATCCTATATGTGGTTATCCACAGGTTTTTAGCATTAGGTTGCGCTTTGTACTTGATGGTATTTATCTCTAATGGGAAATTTTCTGCTTTGAGGGATGTCTGTGGGAGAGAGAAAGAGTTTTGATGATTTTGGTGATATACTGGACCTCTGGTTTTTTTATTAGTGTGAAGCTATTGGACCTGGAGTGTTTCTTTGGTATGCTCGCTAAGATTTCGCAATCTTATGCCTACGTATTCCCGTTTAAAGAAACAGGGAAATCAGAGCAATCGTAGTTCCTCCTATTCTATGGGAGGAAAAGATGTTTTGGTGTCTTGTTCAAAGCCCAAGATTGAAGCTAAAAGGTTGAGTATTTATATCTTGTTCAAAGCCCAAGATTGAAGCTAAAAGTTTTGACTGAGAGAGAATTTGTCATCTCTAAAGGGAGACATTTCGTCTGTTTATCCCGACTGTTGGGTGACTGTTTATAAAGGAGAATTACTTTAACTGGGATGAGTGAATCCAGCAATGCCATAATTTCCTTTATAGGGGATTTATCCTGAAGGAGAAAACTTTAACTCAGTGGAGAGTAATGTCATTTTTCCTTAGGAATCTTTCATGCTAAGAGAGGGACAGTGGCGTGGATGTAAATAATCCAGAGGCTTGCCACTTACAGCAGTTAGATGAAAGAGAGGATGTTTGCCAGGATAAGAGACGGACGATAGCTTGGATGTTTGTATCGACAAGTGTGCTACTTACAGCAATTATCTAGGATTAGGGTTTGTTTTTAATTTTCTATTTTGATGTAGTGATATATAGAGAAATGTCTTCCTACAGAGAGATTTTGATTTCCTCTGAGGGGATGGTGGTTTTTGTATGTGCCTTGATCAAAGGCCAAGGTTGAAGCTAAAAGATTGTTTGAATCCACTGGGGAAGTCCATATACAAGCTGACTCAACAAGAGAGTGTTTATGTGTCTTGTACAAAGCCCAAGATTAAGGCTAAAAAGAGACTTCGACTCTTTTGGGGGTATCATTATACAAAGCCTAAGAGGAGGCTAAAAGTTGACTTTTCAGGGAAATATTTTGTCTGTCTTGTACAAAACCCAAGATGGAGACTAAAAGAGGTTTTGACTCTAATTAGGAGATTAATCCACAAAGTCTAAAAGAAGGCTGGGAGGAATTTGAAGGTGTGAAAAACACAAGAAAGGGGGTTTTGAATTAGGTTTTCAAAATAAAATTGTTTCTTTTAAAATAAATTCTTTTTATAAGATTCTTTCTTTTAACAATAATAACCTATGTTGAGAACAAAGAGATGAACATGTTAGGTTTATACTAGTTCACTTGAGAAACACTCAAGTTAATCTAGTCCACCCGCAAAGGTGATTTTACCTCTCTCAACGAGGTCTTAATCCACTATTCAATCAAATCAGTACAATGCACTAGCCAAAATGCGGGTGACTAACACAACCTCTAAAACTCTCAAGTTTTAGACTTCTTAAGTAATACAACCTCACAGGTCTTACTCAAGGAACAACCTCTAAGACTACACGTCCTAGACTTCTCAAGAAACACAACCACACGTCTTTCTCAAGGAACACAAACCTAAGTTTGAATGAGTTTCATTTACAGACAAGTGCTTCTTATACAAGCTGAAAATGTAAACAAGTTTCGACCAGAATGACTTAAGAAAGATTTCAGTTAGAAAGTATTTTTGCAGTAGTGTTCGCATGTGTCTTTCTTCAAGTCTTTGCTTCTTTATATAGCCTTGTTGAAAAGAGTCGTTGAAAGGTAATTATGATAGCTATCTTGGCTGGCGGCTAGAAGCGTGAGGACAGATAAAAAAATTTGTGTCCTGTCTTGTCAGACTATCCTCGTTTGTACCGTTTGCATTGTTACTAAGATATTTTTGCTTTGTATTGTGGTACAGCTGTTTTATATAGCTTAGTCTTCTTGGCTTCTCAGCTTCAGAGACCTTTTTACAAGCATGAATGAGAAGGGAAAACATAGCTTGGCTCTTACGAACTTCAAGTCTTCGAATCCTCAGAGAAGCGCCTTCGGAGTCTTCAGCACTTGGTCTTCAGAACCTTGTTTGCTTGGTGCGTTGTCTTCATATCTTCAGAGGCTTCTGATGGTATTTGGTTGAAGCATGAGTAGAGACTATGGTTAGGTCTTTAGAACCTTGATCAGAGAGTATAAGCCTTCTGCATCTGGACTTCGTTCAATCAGAACCTTTGTCTTCAGATCTTCAGAACTCGTTCTCTTTCCTTTTCGTATCAGAGTCTTGTGAACTTCACATTTTCTTGAAATAAATTCTGCATTTCAAGTGTAGTGCATAGGCGAAATATTTTCCTTTTAGCATTGTATCTGCGCCAATTTACGGAAGCATAACATGTTTGTTAAGTTCTCAAGAATAACAAACATTAGTTGTACAAAATTGTTCATACAGAAATACTCATTTGATATCATCAAAACTTAGAAGTAGTATTGCAGAACCAAATCTTGTTCTCAGAGAATTGACTCCACTGGGGAGGTATTTACACAGAGTTTAAGAGGAATTTAACTTTGCTGGAGAAAGTTTATATATGTCTTGTATAAATCCCAAGATTGAGGCTAAAAGGGGAAACAGACTCTATGGGTGAGAGGTTTTATCTGTCTTGTACAAAGCCCAAGATTGTGGCTAAAAGAGGATTTTTTATTCCACTGGGGAATATTTGGTGTCTTGTACAAAGCCTAAGATTGAGGCTGAAAGGGAGAAGATTGACTCTACTGGAGAGTATAGTTTTATTTGTCTTGTACAAAGCCCAAGGTTGAGGCGGGAAAGAGGTTTGACTCTGTTTTAGAGAAATTTATATGGTGTCTTGTACAAAGCCCAAGATTGAGGCTAATAGGTAACTGACTCTATGGAAAAATCTTTATCTATCTTGTACAAAGCCCAAGATTGAGGCTAAAAAGGGTGGACTCAACAAGAGAGTGCTTTTATCTGTCTTGTACAAAGCCCAAGATTGTGGATGAACAAGGTGGAGAAATCATTATACAAAGCCTAAGAGGAGGCTAGCTTTTGCTAGGGGAAATCATTATACAGAGCTTAAAAGGAGGCTGGAAAAGATCGACTCAACAAGAGAGTGCTTTTGAGGTTTACTCTACTGAGGAAAACCATTATACAAAGCCTAAGAGGAGGTTGGCTTCTGCTGAGGATTATTGAGATCCAGAGGCAGGTCCTAAATGGGGAATCAACTCTTGCTGAGGGTTTACAGAAGAGTTGAGGTATCAGGTGCCTTGAGGTTCTGATGATAAACTGACCTTAGCTGGGGAAACTTTAGGATGAAAGACTGAGTTTTAGATCCTGTGAGGATTTTAAACTCTACTAGAGATTATTTGAATGACCAGGGTTTTTCCTATGTTTGTAGGGAACTTGAGAATGTCTTTGAGATCCAAGAGGAGATTAGACTTGAAATTCTGGTACATGTGCAGAATTCAGATGTCCTAGAACATGCCGTTCGACATCTGGTCTGACATGATCACAAAGGGCAAGGTATATTGCAATAATCATGGTACTGAAAAGATAAGAACAAGACACACAGAATTGTTAACCTAGTTCGGTTGAACACACCTACTCTGGGGGCTACCAAGCCAGGGATGAAGTCCACTATCAGTAGTATCAATTCAAAGCTAAACTCTCCGTTTATAGCTTATCACTCAATCACTACCCAATGACCCTTCTACCTAGATCCTCTCTAGACATAAGAAACCCTTCTCACTCCCAATCATCGCAATGATGTCTAGCAGTTGACAATCCGCCACTGCATCAACGGCTCTTCACCTATACAATAATTCAGCAAGGAAGTTACCCTTCCAAGACACAACTTAGAGTTACTTAAAAGCTTCCTCCAAGAACAATACTCCTCTTACTTAACAGCTTCGAGGATCACACTTACAAACTGTCTAACTCACAGGTCGAGTGGTACATGAACCAACCCTAATACTAGAACTTTTACATCTTTGGTTGAGTTGCGAAAACTAGGTTACAAAACATCTATATATAACCTATTCCCAACTGGATTTGGGCCTACAAAAACATAGCATATGAGCTGCTACAAACACAGCAGAGACTACTGCTACATAATAGGACTTCAATCTTTAACTTCCTAAAATATCTCCATATTTAGAAAGTGTCTATTTTCCCATACTCTTCTCAATTTCAGCCTTGAATCTTCAAACCTTTTAATTCAGCGCCATATGGAATTTGCATATTATTTCCTAAATCTTCTGCATCTGTTAGGATATAACAGAATTCTACATTCTCTTCACTTCTGGCGCGATGTCGAATGAACCTGCATGGGACATCTTGATACGACATGTTGTTCCAGATGTTAACACTACTTCAGCTCAACATGTTCCAATACACACTAGGACTTCTTGCTCAACCTGTTCTTCTTTAGCAAGATACATAATCCTATCTAACATATTGCTGTTATTATTTGTTTTACAAAATTAATGCCAACCCTTAAAATTAAAGAACTAACAAGACTGTCCAAGTCTACTGGTATGGAAAGTGGATCTTTGTATAATGCCTAAGAGGAGGCAGAAAGACTTAAGGGATGAGTATCAACCCTAAATTATCCAAGGTTTTGACTCTTTTAGAAACACAGCTCTAACAAATGATGACTAAGTTCTGTCCTATACCTTTAAGTGGTCTTCAGGGTCCTTGTATTAAGCCCAAGAGAAGGCATAAGAACTTCTAAGAAGCCGGAGGGTCCTTGTACAAAGCCCAAGAGGAGGCGGGGATGCTTTTAGGAAGCCTGTGGATCCCAAACCTAAGAAAAGTTCAAGAAAGGTTTCACCGAGAATAATTCCTTTAGTGAACAGTTCTAGGGTTTGAAGAAATTCAAGAGAGGTTTCACCGAGAATAATTCCTCTCCAGGGAATTGAATTTCTTTGACAATTTCTAAAAGTGACAGTTTGAGAAAAGTTTCACTGAGAATAATGCCTTTCTCTTTGTTCCATATTGTTTAAGCCCAAGAGAAGGCAAGAATGTATCTGGAATTCCTATGGGGAACTAGTTTTGACCTTGTTGAAAGAGAGACCACTGGCTCTATCTAGTTCTAGACCTAATTGTCGGGGAAAACTCTAAGCAGATATATACAAGTATATATACAGTTGATATATGACAAGTATTTAAAAGGATATGAAAGAAGGACTTACAGGTGAGCAAGCTTCCAATAATACAGTTATATATATATATATATATGAAAGCATGTAAAGAAAACTGATAAAAACTTACAGGCGAGCAAGCTTCCATAGTAACAACTGTATGGTTAGTTGTTCAAGAAATCAAAGAAAGTTTTGATAACAACTATGAATTGGACCTAAATCAAGAGGAAAGTTGTTTTGAAAAGGTTGTTGGGGCTTATACTCAAAGAGAGACCCAGATGAAAAACAGGAATCGTACCGTTGTTTTGTAAATTGTATCGGGGCTTATACAATGACTGAGGCCCAAAAATGGTTTCCTGTACAAAGGGGTTAGATCTTACACTCTATTAGAGTCCCAAAGTTTATTTTTGTATAAAAGATGGGGCTTACAACTCAAGGAGAGGCCCATGAGTGTTTTTTTTAAACGGTGATCGCGCCAAGATTTTTAAGGTTGTATCGGGACTTATACAATGACTGAGGCCCAAAAACTGTTTTATTTACAAAGAGATGGGACTTACACTCTAATAGAGGCCCAAAAGTGTTTGAAAATTTAAAATCAGGAGGAAACCCTAATTATAAATTAAAATGTCATTTTTTTCAAAGGAAATTCAAATAATAAATGATAAAATATCAAATATATTCAAAAACAAATTGTATACTTTGTAAAATATTTTGAAAAATTATGTTTAATCATATGGAAGCTTGAAATTCAATTGGTTTTGAAAGATCAAAGTGGGAATTTCATTAAAAAAATGTTTAAAAACAATTAAAATGAAATTAATTACAAAAATTCTAATTATATTAAATAAATAATATAAATTGGATTTTTTTGTAAAATAAAATATTTAAACATTTTAGTGAATTTTGAGAAAAATAATCAATTCAAAAACATAAATATTCAGAGAGAAATTAATTTTTTAATCAATTAAACAAAATAACTAAAATTCAAAAATTTGAATTATGGCGCTAAGAACACTTAGTTCTTGCCCGCTCCCTCTGTTTTTCCAGATTTGCATTTTCTCACTTTTCTCCCTGATTTCTCAATGGTTTTGCACGATTCAAGTACCAATCTTGTTCGTTTTTGAACAAGCATCACAACCATTTAAATTAATTGCATTTATATTAAGTATGGAGGAAGAAATCAACTGAAAACCTCAAGAACCCTAATTTCAGTATGAACACAATGAAATTCCATACACGATGGATTCATGCCAATTGATTGAGGGTTATTACTCTACATACATGCATAAACAAGATGGTAACTCAAAAATTCATTCATGATGCATGGATCATAGAGTTTGAAGGGTTCAGGCTTACCTCCTGCAGCTGGTTATCGAGTTTGGTGATGGAGGTGTTACAGCTTGGTTCCAATGATTTGGACAGCTTCCTTAGGTGCCAAGGAATGTGTTTGAATGCTTATAGTGGATTGAAATGGGCTGGAACTTGATGTGGCACCTCAACTGCAACTCTGTCAAGAACTTGAGCAATTGGCTGGTGATTTTGAGAATCTGACGTTCCAGATGTGATTTTGTATTATGGATCACTTATATATGATGTTTATGAGGTGTGTGTGTGTGTGATTGGTTTGGTTGGAATTGCTCTCAAACTCAAAACCCGATGGTGACTTGAGTTAGAAGGCAAAATTTGAAGTGAAGAAGAGATTTTGAGGAAAGCATCAGTTTGGGTGCTTTGGTGTACTCAAATTGATCACAAATGAGCTCTATTTATAGTAGAGCAAGTTTGTTTCACAAGGAATAGTGTGTGGCAACTGCAGCAGGTCTGTGGCCAATGTGGATCAAATGGAATCTTAAGTCTCCTCTAGCCATTGACTTGAGGTTAGAGCACAGGCCTATGGTCTTTTGGTTCTGAGATGAGGCTTGACTCATTCAGTTACACTTGCCTCATTTCATGCCACCTTGATGCATCCATTTAATGCATTGAAACAAAATTGGAGTCTTGGGTCTTTTTAGCTCTTTTAGGTTTGGCATGGCTAAATGTAGATTCTTGGACTTGGGAGGCTTGGGGATCAGATCATTCTCCTTTTATTTTATCCTCAGATGTGTCCAAATGGATGATAAGGCTTGGAGTTGTCCAAATTTGCCAAATCGAGCAAATGCACAAAATCTGCCTTGCTTAGGACAGTTGGAAATGGTGATTTTGAGGGATTCATATCTCCTTGCTCAGGTTGAGTTATGGGAGGCTCTTGTGCTTTTTAGAAAGCCCTCATATGATACAAAACATGTCTAATCATAGTTTGTTTTGAAACTATTTGAATCCATTTGAAAAATCCTTATGAACATTGATGTTCAAGGCTGGTAACTTTGGCAGATTTTCACTAAGTGTTGGGAAAATGTCATTTTCATGTTTTTTGCCATTTTGATCATCCCATAACTTAAAATCCATGGAGAGTTAGAGTCTGAGGTAGTTGAAGCTTTTGTAGAGTGTAGCAAGACCTACAAATCCAGCTTTGGATCACCCAAAATGGTTATTTGGATCTCAAGTTATGGTCCTTGGAAGTTGGTACGAAAATCACTTTTGTTCCATAACTTGGAAAAATTTTGGTTTCTTATGGTTGCCCCTTTTGCAAGAAACCTCACTTTTCTTGATTTTTCTTAATGAATGATGATCAATACCATACATTAACATTATTTTTTACTTAGGGGAACCATATTTGTGAAAAATTCCAAAAAGTCAAACTTGATTTTGTGCACAATTGACTTTTTATCAGATGAAATCCAAACTGCGTGATCCTTTGTGAAATCAGGTACTTGACCTAAATTAAAACTAATGGAGGGACTCCATAGGTGATATAGGGTGTATTGAATCATGTCCCAAGGTTGGGGAGCATGTCTTGGTCGAAAGTCAAAGGTACAGTTGACTTTTCCTTCAAAACCCTAATTGTGGTCCAGATGAAATTGAAACTTGTGAATCAAGCTTCTTGGATCAATCCATTGTTGTAAATGGATCAATGTGGTGTATTTATGGCCCTCAAATCATGTCTTGAGGTCTTGGCTCATGCTTTGTCCCAAAAGTCAACTTAGGGGTGAATTAGGTCAAGAAACCCTAATTCCTGATTTTTTTATGAATACATCCCTTGAGGCTAATTTGACTTGATGATTGGGTCCATAAGGTTCCTTGGAGTACCTTGTGTTATACCTTGAAGTATTGGCTCATGCCCAGAGGAAAATTTCCATCTGGAGGCCTCAGTCGACTAAAACCCTAATTTGGTGACACTAGCGATCTCGAGGCTTAATCCACTTGGAATGTTGCAACCTTGTGCTTGATTATTGATGTGGGAGTCCTCTTAATCCTTTATAGGTGTTTTAAGAGGTTATACAAGTTGAAGATCATGTCATTTCTTGATTGATCCTTTGTCTAAGTGCTCTAAGAGGGCTTGAAACCCTAAGTCTAGATTGTGGTGAATGCTCGATCATCTTTGAGGAGATTGATGAGGCATGAAAGTACATCCATATTATGGCAATGATTTTTGCACAATGATGGGAAATCTTGGTGGTCAACATTTGGGGTATGACAAGTCTATGAATGCCCAAAGACTTGGCGAACTCGGTCCCGAAACGTAGTCCCCGTACGATCAGGAACTTCTTCATGTCGTCGGTCGTGTGGACCTCGACAGCTTCTCGGTTGAATCTCTCAGTGTAGTCTCTGAGAGATTCGCTCTTCCCATGGAAGATGCCCTCCGACGAGGCTACCGTCTTCGGATGTCGGCGAGATGCAGTGAAATGTTTAGAGAAACATCCCTTCAGTTGCCTCCAGGACATGATTGATTCAGGCGCGAGACTTTTGTACCAAGTCATGGCGCCTTTCTGAAGAGTGGTCGGGAAGAGCCTGCACTTGATAGGTCCCCCGACATTCCTATAGTCGAGCATGGCTTCAAAGGTCTTGACGTGATCGTCGGGGTCGGCTGTGCCGTTATAGGTCCCCAGTGGTGGAGGCTTCTCCATGCCCACAGGGATAGGGGTGTCTATGATCTCCCTGGACAGAGGGGTCCTCTGGTCGTGCTCATCACTTCTGACTGGCGACCATGATGGGGAGCGATAGCCTCGACCAGGTCCATGTCGACGAGGAGAGTTTCTAGACCGGCTCTTCGGCTTTTTGTCGTCTTCTTGGTCGGGGAACACCGTGGCTCGTTCTGAGGAGGAGAGCGAGGGTGTTTCTGGGCGACCACAGGTTGTGTTAGTTCCATGCGCGGTCGACAGCCCGCGGGTTGCGGGGAAGGGCTGCGAGAGTTTGTCGGGGGTGTCCTTCGCGGGGAAGGGGACCAGCGGGGCGAAGGTGGGCGACAGTGTCTTCGCGGGGAAGAGCGTCGTGGTCATCCCCTCTTGAGGGCTTCGATCCTTACGTTTTGTTGGGCGATCAACTGGTTAGTCTGGTTGATCAAATCGAATAGGACCACCATGCCCGGATTTGCGTCCGGTGGCGCGGTGATCGGCTGGTAGACAACCGGAGGGTTGTCCTGTTGGGCGGCATCGTACACCGCATCGTCAGAGAAAGGGAAGGCAATCTGCCCGTCCCTTATGTCTCCTTCTTTGACGTGGATGGCCGCATTGTCCTCGTGGTGGTCTCCGTTGTCGTACTGCACAAAGGCGGTGTCCGGAGTCTTGTTCCCAGGCTGGGTGCTGGCAATGGTTGTCAGAAAAGGTAGAAATTTCTTTGGTTTAACGATGAGGAAAACAGGGAAGCAAGCGTTCCCATAGACGGGGCCACTGATCGTATCTGGATCACAAAGTATCACAGTGGCCAACAACACCGTGAGATCTTCAACGCCGTGAGATCTTCAACTCCGGTAGTGATGGAACAGCGGGGGGGTGTACCTGCAAGGTACTCCGATGCCAAATTTAGGAAACGGGAGTAAGCAAGTATAGAATATAGGTGTAAGAGTAAGAATGAACATTGTCCCTCTCAAATGAGAGGGTATTTATTGGATTCCCCCAGCACGGGGCCAACGGTTACCTGCACTGGGCTGGATTGCAAGGCCTAATCCAGGTAACTGCCAGGGCTTATGTGGCATAGGGAAGACCAGCATGTGGTCTTCGCCTTGGGGTAACGGTCCCGAGATCTCCAGAAGATGGGCAGACTAATTCCTCTGGAGGTGGGAGGTTACAGGATGACGTGTCCTCGCGGGGAGGAGCACGTGGAGGTCGAGGAGAGACGTGCTCCACAGGACTCACAACCTCTGCTCGACTATGTTTGTTCATCGTGCCCGACACTAGTGCGGGTTGGCACGTGCTCGACGCTGGACAAGTGTGGGCCTTGTTGGGCCATCCCAGACCATTGGGTTGGGCCTGCCCGACTGTTGGGCAGGCGCTGGCCCAGTCCAAAACAGGTATATTTTTTCCCAAGGTAAAATGCGACCAAGTGTTTTAGTATGAAACAACAGATGAATTACGGAAAAAGAAAATTTCGCAGTTAAACCAATATGGGAACAAGAGTACAATTAAGGACGTGACATTTGATAATTTGTGAAAACAAGGATTTTGGTCTGTAAAGTCAAGTTGGAATTGGATTACGTCAGAAATTTTAACGGAAGTAAATATTAAGTGTGGATCTAAGACAGTGATACAAGTTGTGATTACTGTTGAGTGGAGGAAATTTGGGGGCGAATTTCAATTTAAGGGGGGGAGAGTGTAATACCCCATATTATCTAAACGCTCAATTGGATATCAGATGAGATCAGATGAGTGTCTATGTGCTCTATCTTGATCAATTAGAATAATGGAATTCTTTAAGTATTGACATTGGGATCAATAGAGCAACTAGTGAACTCTGAAGAGATCAATTATTTATGAAAGAGACAGATCAATGTTATTAGTTCAAGAAAGGATTTTAAGGTAACTCTAATAATTGATCAATTGGTGTGAGACGATAAAATATCAACTAGAGATATTTTACCCTTTTGGATTATATTATATAAAATGTATTATATATATATATATATATATATATATATATATATATATATATATATATATATATTTGGAGAAAGAAGAGAAAGAAGAGGGTTTTGTGAGAAAGTTGGGAAAGAAGAAGAGAAAGGGGAAAGAGAAGAAGAACTTGTGGAAAGCTTGGGAAGAAGCTTGGATCATCATCATTATTCATCATCTTCTTCAACCTCCTCTTCTATCTATAAGGTGGGTTCTAGTTAGAACTTAAGTTCTAGAATTTTAGAGGTGTTAGAGTTTAGGTTAAAAATGGTAGAGTATGAATAATTATATGGATTGATGTTTTAACGGTTAAATGCGATATAAAATGCATAGCATGCTTGGGTTATGTGTGAATATGATCTATGTTAATTGTTGAGATGTTCCATTGAGTTTCTATGAAGTTCCTTTGGAGTTTATGCTGAGAAAAACAGGTTTTTATGCATTCTGTTCAGTGTTAACTGATTAACCAAATGGGGTTAACCGGTTAACGCATGTTAAAATGGCATTCTGCGTGGAAAATTGGCCTGATTAACCGATTAACATGATCTGGTTAATTGGTTACCAGATTGAGTAAATTTCTTATTTAGCTACTGTAAGTCTTCCATTAACCGGTTAACCATATCCTGTTAACTGGTTAACACTGTGTTGATTTTGGAAAATCTTTTAAAATCCATAACTTTTGATCTGTGTGTTCGATCGAAGTGTTCTTGGTATCGTTGGAAAGCTATGACGATCCTCTACCCAATAAAAAGTGAAAATATTGAGTATGATATGAGATTTATGATTTGGTGCTAATTGAATGAAAATAATGGTTATGTGATATGTTGTGATAAATGTTTTACTTATGCAAATTGTGTTATGCCATATCTAACTAATTGTTGTTAAGTATTGTAATACCCTAATTTTTACCGCTAAGATCCCACATATCATTTTGCATCTCATATCACAAACAAGATCACCTGTATCCGTGTGTTTTTATTATCTTGTTTTATATTTGTTTATGTTTACTAACCTCTAACAAAAATACCAAAAATATTTTGCAGTTTGCATGTTTCTTCTTCTCTATGTGTTTAGAGTTTTGCAGGGAGGTTGATGACAATGGCATGGCTTGGAGTCCAATGTGGTTATTCATTTGTGATCAAGATCAGATGGAAGTTTGACCTCATCTTTGTCAAACCATCAAAGGATTGCTTGAATTGCAAGTTACCTACATCACTGGCTTATTTCTCAGACAGTGATAAATAAGAAGTTTAGTTCAAAATCATTCATCAAATTACAAGGATGTCTTCTTCAAAGATTTCTCAAGAACAAGGGAATTAGGGTTTCAGTTCATTATGCTTGAGCTTTGATAACGGTTCCTCAGTTGAAGTTCATGGTGCTAGGTTTTTCTTCTTCAAGGCTATATTGAGCATCTTTCTCTCTCTCTATGGTATTGATCTTTGGATTCGTAATGACATCAAGTTCCTAAGAATTAATTTTTATTCAAGAATTTGATTCAAGTTAAGGTTGGAGGATTCATGCATATGGCTTACTTGGAATGCAAGTTACAAGGGACAAGTTCAAGGTATAATCCATTTTGTTCGTCAAGCTTTATTCAAGGCATATTCAATAAGTTTTCAAAGTTTCAAGTATAATTCCATTTGTGATCCAAGAGGCTATATGATCAAGGGTTGGTTTCATGTGTTTCAAGCTCAAGTTATGACCCATAATCTTAAGCTTTTGGTGCATGACTCAAGTGTGGTTTTACAAGTTTGAGACGTCATCATCCATTCAAGTTTAATTTCTTTTCAAATAATATCCATTTCAATTCAAAGACTAAACAATTTTTCTTAGCATTCAAGGTGCAATCGTCCAGTTTACATCATCATTCATATCGATTCAATTTGGTTCAAGCATGGTCATGGTGATTATCTTCAAAAAGTTCAAGTGAAATATGGAACCAAGGACAAGATGGAGTGAGGGATGTACTGCTGTTAAAACTGGACAAATTAAGGAGGTAGAGTGCGTGACTAGGGAATCAAATTTCTATAATACCGAGAAGACCAAGAATTTTCTAATGGATGCTAAACTTCTTGAGGCACGCCCATTGGTTAATGCGTGTGATCGTTTTGGTTTTGTTTCCAATCTCATACAATATCTTGATACCAACAGTATGCTTTGCTATATTGAAGGTTATGTTCAAAAGGTCAATCCTTGAAGTGCTCCTCTAGTTGTAGGTTGGTTGTTAAATGACGAATGCCTCGAAGATTTCATTAAAGGTCTCATACTTTTAGTTCATTCTTTTCTGCCAGTTGAGCCTTTAGTTGAAGAGTGTAAGAAGAAGAATAGTCTCCGCTTGCTGACTCGGTTCTTGGAGCATCTTGTGAGTGAAGGAAACCAGGAAGTACATGAGCATAATGCCTTGGTTAAAATCCCCATGACAACAACAATAATTCTGAGCATTTTCTCACAACCAACCCATATTACGATTCTCGTGTTGTTGACAAATATTGTGGAAGCTTTGAGCGGTACATTTTTTATGAAGACTTTTGCGGCAGCACTTGTTCAGAGCATGTGATGCATATATTAGTGATTGCCAGCTGTAATATGCACATATTAGACAGATATATATAGTAGAAACTAACCATTCAATGTATCTTTTTGCTGAATAAATAAAATACTCTTTTCTTATCTCTATTCTCTCTCTCTATATTCTATCTCTATTACCTCTCTCTCTCTATTCTTCCTTTTCTTTCCTATCATTGGTATCTAGAGCCTGCGATCATGGAACATCATTCATGGCAGAAGCGACGCGGCTGCAGAATGCCATTCGTGAGGCGGAGGAACGCATTATGGCGACGGTGGAGCCATGTATCACCAGACAAATCCGTGAATTGGAGAATCGTTTCGACCTTCAATTCACCAATGTGCAAGAAACCATGCGCGGAATTGGATTGCAGATGTCGGAGTTAGCGGCGGCGCGTCGCCAAGGTAGCGCCGGCGACGGAGCAACTCGACCACCAACACGATTAACGCGTTTGGATTTTCCAAAATTCACTCGCGACGATGTGGAATCTTGGATTGCGAAGTGTGAACGTTTTTTTGCGTTGGATGGAACGCAAGAAGGGGACAAGGTCTCGGTTGCTAGTATCGCTCTTGATGATAATTCTTTTCGTTGGTTCCAAAGCTTAGAACAGGGATCGAATGACCGATTGACATGGCCAAATTTCGCCGAGGCATTGAAGATGCGATTTGGCCTCGAGTTCGATTCACCTATGGAAGAACTCAAGAAGTTGGTGCAGACGGGTTCGCTAGAGGTGTATCAAGAAGCGTTCGACAATTTGGTGGGTAGAACAGCTTTGACGGAATCTCAAAAGCTACAGTGCTATTTGGGAGGCCTTCAACAGGAATTATGTAATGGTGTGAAAATGTTTGCCCCTCGTACGGTGTTGGAAGCTACTCGTATGGCTAAGCTACAAGAACGAAGCTTGGAATTGTTACAGAAACGGTTGGGGCCTGCAAATCGAACCCACAGTTCTTGGAGTGACAAGAAGACCACAGTTTCTAACACCATTGACAAGAAATTGATACCTCAGGAGAAGAAAGGGATAGTTGACGATTCTCAAAAGAGCATTTTGGGAAAGCCGGCATATACGTTTCAGAAGAAACTTACCCCTAAGGAAATGGATGAACATAGGGCTCAAAACCTGTGTTTTTTCTGTCATGACAAATTCTCTCCTAGACATGATTGCCCGCAGAGGAAAAAAATGCAAGTTTTCCTTATGGAAGTGAGGGAAGAAGACGATTCGGACTCAATTGAGGTTGAGTCTGTTTCTGAAGGAGTGTCTAATGATCCGACTCATAGTGTTGATCCTACTGTTTCCCTTAATGCCATTCAGGGAGACTCTTCTCATCCTATGATGAGATTGATAGGCTGGCTGGGCAGAAAGAGAGTTCATGTACTCATAGACACAGGAAGCACACATAATTTCATTAGCCAGAAATTATGTAAGGAGGGGCTCAATACTCTACAGCCTATGCACCCTTTGCGGATAACAGTAGCTGATGGCGGGCTTATACACGGTGCAGGACGGTGTGAAGGCATCCGGTTAAAGCTTCAAGGGTATGACTTTCTTACTGATGCTATTGCTATACCATTGTCTAGTTGTGATGTTATATTGGGCATGCAATGGTTAAGGCAATGGGGTGTCATACAATGGGATTTTACCAATATGGCTATGGAATTTTCTATGAATGGCATGAATGTGAAGTTGCAGGCTGTTAAAGAAAATAAAAGTAGGGTGGTTTCTGCTTCTAAATTGCATCAGTTAGTGGTTGAAGATAACTTCTGTTATATGCTACAGTTGTTACCTTGTGCCACAGAGGCAATGTGTTGTTCGGTGACCACGGAAGAGCTAGAGGATCCTGTGATAATGGCTCATAGAGAGTCGGTTTTACATGAGTTCCAAGAGGTCTTTGAAACACCTACTCAGCTGCCGCCCTTTAGGGGTATTCATGACCATCAAATTGTGCTAAAGGAGGGTTCTAACCCAGTCAGTTTAAGACCTTATAGATATCCACCAGCTCAGAAGGATATCATTGATGGCATGGTGAGGGAGCTCTTGGATTCGGGAGTAATTCAACCAAGCTCTTCCCCTTTCGCTTCTCCAGTTGTGTTAGTCAAAAAGAAAGATGGGAGTTGGCGAATGTGTGTGGACTATAGGAGGTTGAATGAAATGACGGTGAAGGCTAAATTTCCAATTCCATTGGTGGAGGATTTATTGGATGAATTGGGTGGTGCCGTGGTGTTTTCTAAACTGGATCTTAGGGCTGGTTATCATCAAATTAGGATGAAAACTGAGGACGTACCGAAGACAGCTTTTCAAACTCATGGGGGGCAGTATGAATATGTGGTGATGCCATTTGGATTATCCAACGCACCAGCTACTTTTCAGGGAACAATGAATACTATTTTTTCGGGTTTATTGAGGAAGTGTGTTCTTATTTTCTTTGATGATATATTAGTGTACAGCCCATCTTTGGAGGCACATGTAGATCATATTCGACAAGTATTTCAGATCCTCAAAGCTCACACCTTCTATGTAAAGAGAAGTAAGTGTGCATTCTTCACTACACGGATCGAATACTTGGGTCATTTCATTACACCTACAGGAGTCACTACTGACCCAATTAAAGTTCAAGCTGTGAGAGCTTGGCCGACACCTCAAACAGTTAAACAATTGAGGGGATTTTTGGGATTAACGGGTTACTACAGGCGGTTCATTAAGGGCTACAGCATCATTGCTTCTCCTCTTACTGATTTACTCAAGCGGGATTCTTTCCATTGGCCTCAAGAAGCACAAACCTCCTTCACTACATTGAAAGATGCTTTGAGTAATGCCCCGGTGTTGGCCATCCCTAATATGCAAAAGCCATTTGTGGTAGAAACAGATGCTTCAAGCACTGGAATTGGTGCTGTGCTAATGCAGGACAGACACCCTGTGGCTTTTATTAGCAAGGTTTTATCTCCTAAAAATAGGCTTTTGTCAGTTTATGACAGGGAATTATTGGCATTGGTTCATGCAGTCTCTAAGTGGCACCAATACCTTTCCCTGAACACATTTACTATCCTTACTGACCAGCATAGTTTGAAGTACCTTTTGGAGCAACGTTTATCTACCCCAGCCCAATATAGATGGGTCACTAAGCTCATGGGTCTTTCTTATGAAATTCTGTATAAAAAGGGTAAGGATAATGTGGCTGCAGATGCCTTATCTAGAGCCTCTCATGGTGAAGTTTTATAGTTGACTGTCTCTTCTATTTCTTCTGAGTTATGGGATTCTCTCCTTAAGAGCTATGAACAAGATTCAGCTTTACAGAACCTCAAGCTGCAGGTTCTCTCTAGTCCAGCCTTGCATCCCCATTTTTCTGTGTTGGACAATTTGTTATATAGGAAAAAGAAGCTGGTCGTTCCTAATGATGGACAAGTATGGTTAGTGATTCTACAATGGCTTCACTCTTCTCACCAAGGAGGCCACTCAGGCATCCGGGCTTCTATAGCACGAATCAAGAGCATGTTTTATTGGAAAGGCCTTGCCAAGGATGTCACAAAGTTTATTCAGCAATGTGAGACTTGCCTTCGATGCAAGTATGAACCTAGAGCTGTTCCGGGTTTACTTCAGCCCCTGCCAGTTCCAGAGGGAGTGTGGCAAAGTATAGCCATGGACTTCATTGAAAAGCTTCCTAAATCGCATGGTAAAGACACAATTTGGGTAGTTATTGATCGGCTGAGCAAATATGCCCATTTTATTCCTATTGCTCACCCATTTACTGCATCCAAATTAGCTGAAATTTTCATTGCTGAAATTTACAAGTTACATGGTGCACCCGCCAACATTGTGAGTGACCGAGATCCATTGTTTACTAGTAAATTTTGGAGTTCTTTCCTTGGTCAGTTGGGCATTTCTCAGAGCTTAACTACAGCCTATCATCCTCAATCGGATGGTCAAAGTGAAGTCCTGAACCGTTGCCTAGAATACTACTTGCGGGCTATGACGTGGCAGCGGCCTAAGGAATGGGTTAATTGGTTACCTTTGGCAGAGTGGTGGTACAATACCACTTATCATTCTGCTATTCAAGCTACCCCTTATGAGATTGTGTATGGCCAAGCACCCCCACTGCATCTTCCTTATTGCCCTCAAAGTACTAAGGTTGAGGCGGTCGATCGAAGCTTCATTGTAAGGGAGGAGATGATCCAGAAATTACAGGGTAATTTGGTCCGGGCTCAAGCACGTATGAAGCGCCAGGCTGATAAACATCGCAGTGATCGGGAATTCAAGGAAGGAGATTGGGTTTTCCTAAAGTTACAGCCCTATAGACAATCGTCCGCTCAATATCGTGCTTCCGAAAAGCTTTCTCCTCGGTTTTATGGACCTTATCAGGTGCTGCATAGGGTGGGAAAGGTTGCATACACCTTGATTCTCCCATCTACTTCGCGGATTCATCCTACGTTCCATGTGTCTCTTTTGAAACCGTGTCCTGATGCGAACATTCTCGTGGTTGCACTTCCTGAAGAGTGGGGAAGTTTAGATGACCCTAAGGAGCCATTTAAGATTTTGAATAGGCGCTCCATTCAGAGGCACAATCGGGCTGTTACTGAAGTTTTGGTTCAGTGGAAAGGGGAGGCTATGGAAGAGGCTACTTGGGAGCTGCTATACAAACTCAAGCTCCAGTTTCCTTATTTTGATGTTGCAGCTGTTCCTTGAGGACAAGGAAGCTTTTAAGGGGAGGGATATGATGCATATATTAGTGATTGCCAGCTGTAATATGCACATATTAGACAGATATATATAGTAGAAACTAACCATTCAATGTATCTTTTTGCTGAATAAATAAAATACTCTTTTCTTATCTCTATTCTCTCTCTATATATTCTATCTCTATTACCTCTCTCTCTCTATTCTTCCTTTTCTTTCCTATCAGCATGGAAAAGTAGACGAAATCTCAATCTCGTGTTGGCTAGACTACGGCAGTATGGTAATTTCCCTCTTCCGGCTCGTGCTGATAGTAACGACGTAACCATGGCTCTCGCGCGTGAAGCTAATTGGATTGTTGACGCCGATGGAACTACCTACCGCCAGTGCTTACCTCCTTGTCATATGAGACCATTTGCGACAAGGTCGATTGATAGTCAACTACCTGAGTTTACAAAGCATACCAAAAGTCTACATGTTAAAATTCTTGAAGTTTGCAAATGAAGATAATTACCAAGAGAGCAATTCACGAACCAACTCCAAAATGAAGTTGCAGTAAAACGGCATCGCTCGAAACAAACTGCGGCAAATGAAAAGCATACAAGTATGAGCTCAAACAGTTTCAACTGCTAAAAAACTATAGTTTTGTCCATGAAGCCACTGTTGAAAGATCAACGTTCGAATCAGTATGGGAGCAATGCTAAAAATCTGGTGCAGAATGGCAGAAGTACGACTTTACAAGTTGTTAAATTTGAAAGTAACATTGGAAATGAGCCTTCTTTTGTGCATAAGAGAAAAATAACAGAGCTGTGTTGGTGGTAGTAGACTGGATTAGTACTGCTTGTCTTCTTGTAGTTCTATCCCAATTATACGAGCCTGGCCTGATCTTCTCATCATTATTCGCCTTAGACATTGGCAACCAATGGGATTCGGGATGTGCTATCAAACAAGTGGCATTCAACATCAGGTGCAGTTGCAGCAATGATGTTGCACACATGCTATGGCCAAGTTCTGAGACAGTATGTAGGTGAAGTGACCTCACACACATTTGAATAAGTTCAAGTATTGCAAAGGGTTGACAAGCTGGAAAAGCTAATTGTCCAAATAGTTGTTGAAGATTCTAATGATTGCGATGACGGCGGAAAACCTTTGTGAAACAAATGGCTCCATTTGATGTTGATTCTGTCATGTTAAGTCTTCTTGGAAAATGGATTGATGATTCACTCGATAAAGGCAAACAGAGTTTGCAAGCAGTCCTAATGATAAGGTCACTTGTAGAAATAGACTCTGTTGTTGATCCAACATTTTATCTGGAAGCAATGCAGACGCCGATGATTATGATGCCAAAAGCAATGAGAGAAGAAGAAATGGATTGACCGCAAATGGATGGATACAAGGGATGTCCTCGGTATAAATCCTACTAGTGCTGATGAAGTTGATCCTGAGTACTTGGAATCTGAACGAAGACTTAATAAATGTTACTCTCGTAATTCGTCTAAGGTCATTACTGCTACTGGATTTGTAGCGAGCACGCGTCAAAATATTTTGACTACTCTCAAGACAGATGGAAGTGATTTCTCTGCGGAAATTATGGGCGCTCTATTCTGGACACGTCGGGTCACAATTTGGACTGTTGTTGATGGTGTGTGCAGTGCAGATCCTAGAAAAGTAAGTGATGCCATGATTTTGAAGACATTGTCCTATCGAGAGGCATCAGAGATGTCTTATTTTGGTTCAAAAGCTTTACATCTGCGAATAATTAGTCTAGTTATTTGACATGGCATACCAGTTATAATTCCAACACCTCTGCTCCTAAAACAAAGTTCTACCATGCCTTCCAAGAATCTTCATGTACCAGCTACAATTCCAAATTCATGCTTCACAATCCCAGCCGTGTTATATTATTTCAAAGCCTTGAAGCCATGACAAGAGGAAACAAGTCGTGCGAGCCACATTCCAAAATGAAGCCGGGAGAAAAATAATCCACGTCATGTAACATTTCAAGTGAGCTGAAATCAAAAAGCAAGAATCATTACACGTCATCACACAAGCTGCAAATGAATTCAAAATGACGTCATAATTCAATTCAAGTCATGCACATGCTTTGCAGTTCAAAACGATATGAGAAAAAATTTCAGCGAGCATCACACGAAACACCAATTCAAAACACAACAAATATTCAGAAACGACATCAATTTCATTTTCATTCTCCCTCACTCTCCATCTATAAATAGAACCCACCTCTCACTCATTTCTCTCGAGCTTCAAAGCCACCAAAATTCTACTGAATTTCTTTCTCATCTTCTCACTTCGTAAAAAAACTGTTTCATACCACATTCATCTTCTACTTTCTTTTCTTCAAATTCACACTCAATTGGAAACAAAGCCAGTCAGAGTAGATAGAAGAAGAAGAAGAAGTTTCGTTTCATCATTTACCTGAGTTTGAAGGTAGTTTGAAGCTTCGCTGTCATTTTGATCCGATACTTTTCGTGTTGTTTCTTTGAATTGTTGATACCATTGCGTTCGGTTTTTTATTTCAATCACAACCGCATACGTTTTGAGTCCCGTCGCACTGATTTGTTGAAGCTACGAATTGCTAGCTATGTATGAATAGTGACGCGAGCTTGGTGAAGGAGATGATGAATTTCATTTTCTGATCCTTTACTTTGTTTATTTAAAAGAAGTGTTTTCTTTTTTTTTTAAATCATATTCAATTATTTTCTAACGGATTTTATTTTTTAATGTTTCTTCTTCACAATTTCTTTTAACTCCTTTTTTTTTTATTTCTTTTTAATTTTTTTTTATATATATTTTTTTCTATTAGATTTTGATTTACTGTTTTTTTTTACACTTTGAATTTTATTTTAAAATCTCTTGAAAAATTATTCGAAAATATATTGTTCTTATATTGATTAATTTTTGGTTGTTTTGGATTTTGAATCTTGATAAGATCTCATCAATATCAATGGATTTTGGGTGTCGATTTTATCCACCAAGAGAGGTGATTGATATTGATGATGATTTAATCGATTTAAGATTCAAATTGGTGGTTCTTTCATGTTAGATCCATCTTTCTCTTCATCTTTTTTTTCTCTTTCTTTTTTATCGATGAAAGTCTTATGGATCTTAGAATTTCTTTGTTGAATTCTTGATCAAGACTAGATCGTTATCTATTTTCTTTTCGTGTGGTATTGCTTTTGGATGACGATCTACATATCGTTCATCTAGCATGCATTAGCACAAAAATCACTATTGACCGGCCTCATTGTAGGGTAATTACTTCGTAAATTACTCGGCGATTGCTTAACATAGCGCTACATTTGTCCCTCTTTATCCAATTCGGAATTTGAACTTTCGTGGTCCGGACCTTGATTGGTCGCGTCAATCCAATGTTGATTAATATTTTGCATTATGTCCATAACCTTTGAAACTTGGCGTTGTAGAGACTTTGGTTCTACCAATCTTCTGTCAAGTTCATTAACCTTGACCTAAGTGCATTGTTTAATCAATATAGTTCAAAATGCAAAACGGAGTAATCGGTGAAGACTTATGGCACTAGAGCCTTGTGCTACTAATTACTAACTTCTAACTTTTTTTATGTTTCCTTCTCGCTCCCTACCTCTCTTTATTTTATTTGCTCATATCATATTCATGTTTATGTTTATGTCATTTTTGTTTTGTCCACTTGGACCATATTATCTTGTGCTTTTGTTTTTCTTTTGTCCATTTAGACTCAAAAACATTAATAAAGGATTAAACCACTAAAAGACTTGTGCTCTTAGCTGTTGGACTATGGTCACTATCCCTTGCTTTGGAAGACCTTCTTGGCATGATTATGGACTTATGGACTCAGAATTAGGATTATTTCCCTTATGCTTTGGACCATTATGAAGTTTGGTATCCTAGCCTTTATTTGACTTGCTTATTGGCTCAAGAGGATGGAATTCTTTTCTTATTTGAAGAGTGTCTCCATGTGGTTAGATTTTTCTTACTTTGGCTTTTATTTTATGCACTAGGATAGTCACTTCTTCTCCACCCCTTCTTAAATTTTCAAAATCTCCTCTCTTTTTCAAAATCTTCTTGTTTTCAAACTTAAAACCGCTTTCATAATAAGAAACCTTGACTTTTGTCAAGTGATTTATAAACTTTGTTTTCTTTAATAAATTTCAATCCATGTTAATCATAGTTTGACCATTTCAAAAAGATATAAAAAATACAAAACTCATTCAAACTTTTTGTGGTTTGCGCACTTTTTCTTTTAAACTTTTCAAAAAGAATTAGACATGAGTCATTTTCTTTGTTGATATGTAAAGCTCCTAACCATGGTGTGTTGTGTAAAGTATGGCCATTTTCCACTTAGATGTTGAAGCGATAGTCTTGTTGATTGTAATCCAAGCAAATCCTCCATCTTAATGTGATGCAATGCCTCTTTCCCTTACCTTTGGGTAATTAGTTGAGTATTCTCTCTTGAGAATGACGGGCTGTCTTTTCAAGATAAAATGAATCATAACCAATAAATTTTATTATTTGTACCACGAACTACGAGGTTTTGATCCTACATTGCACATCGTGGGTACGTAGACATGAGGCGATAAGTCTCTCCAAACACAAAATACTAAAAAATATTTCTCTTCTCATCTCCTCAATCTCTTTTCAAGCAAACCATTTTCAAACCAAAAAGCATGAATACATCAAAGGGCTCCTATAGAGTACTATAGGTGTATTGGGTGCATAAAACCTTCCCTTTACATAACCAACCCCCTTACCCATTTCTCTTTGTCTTTTTTTAGCTATTTCTTTCTTTAGACTTCTTCAGATTTATTTGCTCTTTTTTCCTTTTCCTCTGTGGAATAAATAAAAGTGTGGTGGCGACTCTTGCTTTAGGAGTTAAGTTAATCAATAGCTTACACTCACGATTTTTTACAGCTACAAGTATGATTGAGAGAAAATGCATGCTTAAAACAAATTAGGAAGAGTGAGGAAACCTTACCCCAAAACCAAATGATATGATCCTAGAGATGTAACTAGGTCTTAATAAAGGTTTAGATGACAATGCTTAGGCATCGTTGCTAGAAGTGTGTCTTTGATAAGTAGTTGTTAGTGGAGGTTGTGTCTTTGCTTGAAAGCTCCTCTGGAATGTACGTTATTATCCCTTAATAAATATCCGTGACTCGTGTTGAAGAGCCTCTTGTGTAGGCTGGCCGGGGAAAGTGTTTATTAAGTAAGTGACCGTGACCCGTGTTGAAGGGACTCTTGTGTAGGCTGTCCGGGGAAAGTTACTTAGTGGGTGGTATTAGTGACCCGTGTTGAAGAGCCTCTTGTGCAGGCTGGCAGGGGAAAGTAGCATGTGTAGATAACCATGACCCATGTTGAAGAGCCTCTTGTGTAGGCTGGTCGGGGAAAGTTATCTATGTTAGCTCCGGGACCCATGCCGAGAACTTTTTGGAAGGGTTGGTCGGGAATGGATGTCTACGTTTTTAAGGATCCGTGACCCATGTTGAACTCTTTTGTAGGGTTGGTCGGGGAAAGATGTCTTGGTATGTGTTACCGATTAGTGATATTTTGAGTTAACAGACTCATTAGCATATTTCCATATAGTGTGAGATTGTGAACTCAAAGTGTTTCCCTTCCCTTTGACTTGAGTTAGGATTGATAGAACCCTGTAAAGCTGAGAGAATCCATAAGATATGGAACTCACTGAGATTAATATCTCACCCCATTATTGTTGTTATTTTTCAGGCGTTGTTTGCAGGTTGATTTACAAGTGGAGCTATGCTTGGATGTTTCAAGAAAAGCTTAGCTTTAGTTTTTCACTGTGTATTTTGTTGTATACAATTGAGGATATTGTATATTGATCTTAGTTTTTATTGTTTTTGGCTAGTTTCCATATCTTGTACCATAGATTGTGTTTATGTTTTTAGAATGGTCAAGTATGTGAATTACACCATTAGGCACTTGTGATGGTGTCAGTACCAAATAAAAGCTTGTATAGTATTATTCTAGGTATATATTATACAGGGCGTTACAGTTGGTATCAGAACAGGTCATGTCCTCGACCTAGCCTTGAAACATCATAAGTAAATCTATTCCTGCCTCTTAAGTGTGTCTTACCAGCATGACTCTTAATATCATACTATGTAGTGTTAGGCCTGATCAACCTAAGGTTATGTATGTGATAGGTAGAATCATGGTTGAGCGACCACGAGGACTCCGAAGTGTTGTCGGAACTTATGCTGTGAGGGTATGCTCAAGCAGAGAGTTAGCAGGGAGGAGTTTTGGTCAGCTCAGTTGAGGTCTTAGTAGAATTTGTGCTTTAGGTAGCATGGAATTGAAGAGTGGTGTGTTGTTCAAGCAATCCTTTAGAATGGATGGAGTCTGAAGGTTAAGGATCTATATCGGACGATTGGTCAGGGTATTGAGAAATATGTAACGTCGCTAGTAGAGTTGGATTGGCCACTAGTATGGACAAGGATTTCAAGAAATCTCATTCAATGAAGAGGAAAATATGTTTTGTGGAACGTTTGACGTAAGACCCGGAAGTGAGATAGTTATTGGTGCTTCAGTTTCTAAGGTCGCTATGGTATCTTGAATGAACGACAGTACCTTAAGGAATGTGTTCGGAGCAATGTCTTCCAACTAGTTAAAAGTGGAGAGTTAAGGACGTTCGGCCTTTTATGGGAACCTAAAGTAGTAGAGAAGTGTGAGAAGGAACACAAGGATGTGTTTACATGCTTCAAGTGAAACAAGTATGTGTCGGACGAAGAGTAGGAGATAAATCACGTATATTCAGTTATGATGGGAGATCAGGATCAAGATAATACATTAGGGTTCTGTATTTGGTAAGAGACCAATTTGGAATTGTCAAATTACCCAAGGAACATTATACGGTATTATATCGAAGAAAGATTAAGCTTCATTTAGTAAAAGAAGGTGTAGTGATACGGACCGGAAGAAGTTTGTGCCAAGAAACAGAGTAAGTACCTTGGACTCAAGGAAATTATAGTACGATGGTTTTATATTTAGGCCTAAGGAGATTACAATGCAAAGCGAAGTAAACACATTGTGGAAAACAATATCAATAGTATGATTTGAGGAAGTGACAACGGAACGTATTTTGGATGAGTGTGCAATAGAGCGATTAAGGTGTTGATGAATCTATAATTAAGGAAGTGTAATCAAGGATGGTTCACCCACGAAAACCCTAGTAATATGACGTGGAATGGGAAAAGTAACACCTTGGTATTAAGAACAAGCGTAGTGGTAGCACCGTGGTCACAAGTTTACGCGATGGATTCTTAGTCTTGAGACGAGTGCGAAGGGACGTACTTTGTTGGACAGTGAATATTGTAGTTTAAGAAGTAAGATTGCAGTAATACATCGATAAGCAAATCAGGACTTATTACAGACTAAGTGTAAATCATGAAACAATTTATACCGGAAGGATTTTGTAAGTAGTCGATGAGGATTGTCGGTTGTGATTATTTCATTAAGTGATTTTGGTGTATGTGTGGTGTACATTGGATAATGGAGGATAAGAAATCCCGGTTAATGTGTACGTAGTGATGGAAAGGTTCTTCAAGAGGATGCAGTGCCTCAATTTTTCAAGTGTAAGGAAACTTCTGTAATTGTGAATGATCTGACTATTCGGAATCTACCTTTTGTTGGACCGAGAACGTTGTTGTTTTAATTCTCACCAAGGAGTTCAAGTGAGAGAACAAGGTTGTATGCTGACATGATATGTCCATCGCTTTGTGGTACCGTATAATGGTTGCGTGTTGGGTTTTGCTTTGTTAAGTATGATTGATAGAAAATGCATGTTTAAAACAAATTAGGAAGACTGAGGAAACCTTACCCCAAAACCAAATGATATGATCCTAGAGATGTAACTAGGTCTTAATAAAGGTTTAGATGACAATGCTTAGGCATCGTTGCTAGAAGTGTGTCTTTGATAAGTAGTTGTTAGTGGAGGTTGTGTCTTGGCTTGAAAGCTCCTCTGGAATGTACGTTATTATCCCTTAATAAATATCCGTGACTCGTGTTGAAGAGCCTCTTGTGTAGGCTGGCCGGGGAAAGTGTTTATTAAGTAAGTGACCGTGACACGTGTTGAATGGCCTCTTGTGTAGGCTGTCCGGGGAAAGTTACTTAGTGGGTGGTATTAGTGACCCGTGTTGAAGAGCCTCTTGTGCAGGCTGGCAGGGGAAAGTAGCATGTCTAGATAACCATGACCCATGTTGAAGAGCCTCTTGTGTAGGCTGGTCGGGGAAAGTTATCTATGTTAGCTCCGGGACCCATGCCGAGAACTCTTTGGAAGGGTTGGTCGGGAATGGATGTCTACGTTTTTAAGGATCCGTGACCCATGTTGAACTCTCTTGTAGGGTTAGCCGGGGAAAGATGTCTTGGTATGTGTTACCGATTAGTGATATTTTGAGTTAACAGACTCGTGAGCATATTTCCATATAGTGTGAGATTGTGAACTCAAAGTGTTTCCCTTCCCTTTGACTTGAGTTAGGATTGATAGAACCCTGTAAAGCTGAGAGAATCCATAAGATATGGAACTCACTGAGATTAATATCTCACCCCATTATTGTTGTTATTTTTCAGGCGTTGTTTGCAGGTTGATTTACAAGTGGAGCTATGCTTGGATGTTTCAAGAAAAGCTTAGCTTTAGTTTTTCACTGTGTATTTTGTTGTATACAATTGAGGATATTGTATATTGATCTTAGTTTTTATTGTTTTTGGCTAGTTTCCATATCTTGTACCATAGATTGTGTTTATGTTTTTAGAATGGTCAAGTATGTGAATTACGCCATTAGGCACTTGTGATGGTGTCAGTACCAAATAAAAGCTTGTATAGTATTATTCTAGGTATATATTATACAGGGCGTTATAGTTGGTATCAGAGCAGGTCATGTCCTCGACCTAGCCTTGAAACATCATAAGTAAATCTATTCCTGCCTCTTAAGTGTGTCTTACCAGCATGACTCTTAATATCATACTATGTAGTGTTAGGCCTGATCAACCTAAGGTTATGTATGTGATAGGTAGAATCATGGTTGAGCGACCACGAGGACTCCGAAGTGTTGTCGGAACTTATGCTGTGAGGGTATGCTCAAGCAGAGAGTTAGCAGGGAGGAGTTTTGGTCAGCTCAGTTGAGGTCTTAGTAGAAGTTGTGCTTTAGGTAGCATGGAATTGAAGAGTGGTGTGTTGTTCAAGCAATCCTTTAGAATGGATGGAGTCTGAAGGTTAAGGATCTCTATCGGACGATTGGTCAGGGTATTGAGAAATATGTAACGTCGCTAGTAGAGTTGGATTGGCCACTAGTATGGACAAGGATTTCAAGAAATCTCATTCAATGAAGAGGAAAATATGTTTTGTGGAACGTGTGACGTAAGACCCGGAAGTGAGATAGTTATTGGTGCTTCAGTTTCTAAGGTCGCTATGGTATCTTGAATGAACGAGAGTACCTTAAGGAATGTGTTCGGAGCAATGTCTTCCAACTAGTTAAAAGTGGAGAGTTAAGGACGTTCGGCCTTTTATGGGAACCTAAAGTAGTAGAGAAGTGTGAGAAGGAACACAAGGATGTGTTTACATGCTTCAAGTGAAACAAGTATGTGTCGGACGAAGAGTAGGAGATAAATCACGTATATTCAGTTATGATGGGAGATCAGGATCAAGATAATACATTAGGGTTCTGTATTTGGTAAGAGACCAATTTGGAATTGTCAAATTACCCAAGGAACATTATATGGTATTATATCGAAGAAAGATTAAGCTTCATTTAGTAAAAGAAGGTGTAGTGATACGGACCGGAAGAAGTTTGTGCCAAGAAACAGAGTAAGTACCTTGGACTCAAGGAAATTTTAGTACGATGGTTTTATATTTAGGCCTAAGGAGATTACAATGCAAAGCAAAGTAAACACATTGTGGAAAACAATATCAATAGTATGATTTGAGGAAGTGACAACGGAACGTATTTTGGATGAGTGTGCAATAGAGCGATTAAGGTGTTGATGAATCTATAATTAAGGAAGTGTAATCAAGGATGGTTCACCCACGAAAACCCTAGTAATATGACGTGGAATGGGAAAAGTTACACCTTGGTATTAAGAACAAGCGTAGTGGTAGCACCGTGGTCACAAGTTTACGCGATGGATTCTTAGTCTTGAGACGAGTGCGAAGGGACGTACTTTGTTGGACAGTGAATATTGTAATTTAAGAAGTAAGATTGCAGTAATACAACGAGAAGCAAATCAGGACTTATTACAGACTAAGTGTAAATCATGAAACAATTTATACCGGAAGGATTTTGTAAGTAGTCGATGAGGATTGTCGGTTGTGATTCTTTCATTAAGTGATTTTGGTGTATGTGTGGTGTACATTGGATAATGGAGGATAAGAAATCCCGGTTAATGTGTACGTAGTGATGGAAAGGTTCTTCAAGAGGATGCAGTGCCTCAATTTTTCAAGTGTAAGGAAACTTCTGTAATTGTGAATGATCTGACTATTCGGAATCTACCTTTTATTGGACCGAGAACGTTGTTGTTTTAATTCTCACCAAGGAGTTCAAGTGAGAGAACAAGGTTGTATGCTGACATGATATGTCCATCGGTTTGTGGTACCGTATAATGGTTGCGTATTGGGTTTTGCTTTGTTAAGTATGATTGAGAGAAAATGCATGCTTAAAACAAATTAGGAAGAGTGAGGAAACCTTACCCCAAAACCAAATGATATGATCCTAGAGATGTAACTAGGTCTTAATAAAGGTTTAGATGACAATGCTTAGGCATCGTTGCTAGAAGTGTGTCTTTGATAAGTAGTTGTTAGTGGAGGTTGTGTCTTGGCTTGAAAGCTCCTCTGGAATGTACGTTATTATCCCTTAATAAATATCCGTGACTCGTGTTGAAGAGCCTCTTGTGTAGGCTGGCCGGGGAAAGTGTTTATTAAGTAAGTGACCGTGACACGTGTTGAAGGGCCTCTTGTGTAGGCTGTCCGGGGAAAGTTACTTAGTGGGTGGTATTAGTGACCCGTGTTGAAGAGCCTCTTGTGCAGGCTGGCAGGGGAAAGTAGCATGTCTAGATAACCATGACCCATGTTGAAGAGCCTCTTGTGTAGGCTGGTCGGGGAAAGTTATCTATGTTAGCTCCGGGACCCATGCCGAGAACTCTTTGGAAGGGTTGGTCGGGAATGGATGTCTACGTTTTTAAGGATACGTGACCCATGTTGAACTCTCTTGTAGGGTTGGCCGGGGAAAGATGTCTTGGTATGTGTTACCGATTAGTGATATTTTGAGTTAACAGACTCGTGAGCATATTTCCATATAGTGTGAGATTGTGAACTCAAAGTGTTTCCCTTCCCTTTGACTTGAGTTAGGATTGATAGAACCCTGTAAAGCTGAGAGAATCCATAAGATATGGAACTCACTGAGATTAATATCTCACCCCATTATTGTTGTTATTTTTCAGGCGTTGTTTGCAGGTTGATTTACAAGTGGAGCTATGCTTGGATGTTTCAAGAAAAGCTTAGCTTTAGTTTTTCACTGTGTATTTTGTTGTATACAATTGAGGATATTGTATATTGATCTTAGTTTTTATTGTTTTTGGCTAGTTTCCATATCTTGTACCATAGATTGTGTTTATGTTTTTAGAATGGTCAAGTATGTGAATTACGCCATTAGGCACTTGTGATGGTGTCAGTACCAAATAAAAGCTTGTATAGTATTATTCTAGGTATATATTATACAGGGCGTTACAGTTGGTATCAGAGCAGGTCATGTCCTCGACCTAGCCTTGAAACATCATAAGTAAATCTATTCCTGCCTCTTAAGTGTGTCTTACCAGCATGACTCTTAATATCATACTATGTAGTGTTAGGCCTGATCAACCTAAGGTTATGTATGTGATAGGTAGAATCGTGGTTGAGCGACCACGAGGACTCCGAAGTGTTGTCGGAACTTATGCTGTGAGGGTATGCTCAAGCAGAGAGTTAGCAGGGAGGAGTTTTGGTCAGCTCAGTTGAGGTCTTAGTAGAAGTTGTGCTTTAGGTAGCATGGAATTGAAGAGTGGTGTGTTGTTCAAGCAATCCTTTAGAATGGATGGAGTCTGAAGGTTAAGGATCTCTATCGGACGATTGGTCAGGGTATTGAGAAATATGTAACGTCGCTAGTAGAGTTGGATTGGCCACTAGTATGGACAAGGATTTCAAGAAATCTCATTCAATGAAGAGGAAAATATGTTTTGTGGAACGTGTGACGAAAGACCCGGAAGTGAGATAGTTATTGGTGCTTCAGTTTCTAAGGTCGTTATGGTATCTTGAATGAACGAGAGTACCTTAAGGAATGTGTTCGGAGCAATGTCTTCCAACTAGTTAAACGTGGAGAGTTAAGGACGTTCGGCCTTTTATGGGAACCTAAAGTAGTAGAGAAGTGTGAGAAGGAACACAAGGATGTGTTTACATGCTTCAAGTGAAACAAGTATGTGTCGGACGAAGAGTAGGAGATAAATCACGTATATTCAGTTATGATGGGAGATCAGGATCAAGATAATACATTAGGGTTCTGTATTTGGTAAGAGACCAATTTGGAATTGTCAAATTACCCAAGGAACATTATATGGTATTATATCGAAGAAAGATTAAGCTTCATTTAGTAAAAGAAGGTGTAGTGATACGGACCGGAAGAAGTTTGTGCCAAGAAACAGAGTAAGTACCTTGGACTCAAGGAAATTTTAGTACGATGGTTTTATATTTAGGCCTAAGGAGATTACAATGCAAAGCAAAGTAAACACATTGTGGAAAACAATATCAATAGTATGATTTGAGGAAGTGACAACGGAACGTATTTTGGATGAGTGTGCAATAGAGCGATTAAGGTGTTGATGAATCTATAATTAAGGAAGTGTAATCAAGGATGGTTCACCCACGAAAATCCTAGTAATATGACTTGGAATGGGAAAAGTTACACCTTGGTATTAAGAACAAGCGTAGTGGTAGCACCGTGGTCACAAGTTTACGCGATGGATTCTTAGTCTTGAGACGAGTGCTAAGGGACGTACTTTGTTGGACAGTGAATATTGTAGTTTAAGAAGTAAGATTGCAGTAATACAACGAGAAGCAAATCAGGACTTATTACAGACTAAGTGTAAATCATGAAACAATTTATACCGGAAGGATTTTGTAAGTAGTCGATGAGGATTGTCGGTTGTGATTCTTTCATTAAGTGATTTTGGTGTATGTGTGGTGTACATTGGATAATGGAGGATAAGAAATCCCGGTTAATGTGTACGTAGTGATGGAAAGGTTCTTCAAGAGGATGCAGTGCCTCAATTTTTCAAGTGTAAGGAAACTTCTGTAATTGTGAATGATCTGACTATTCGGAATCTACCTTTTGTTAGACCGAGAACGTTGTTGTTTTAATTCTCACCAAGGAGTTCAAGTGAGAGAACAAGGTTGTATGCTGACATGATATGTCCATCGCTTTGTGGTACCGTATAATGGTTGCGTGTTGGGTTTTGCTTTGTTAAGTATGATTGAGAGAAAATGCATGCTTAAAACAAATTAGGAAGAGTGAGGAAACCTTACCCCAAAACCAAATGATATGATCCTAGAGATGTAACTAGGTCTTAATAAAGGTTTAGATGACAATGCTTAGGCATCGTTGCTAGAAGTGTGTCTTTGATAAGTAGTTGTTAGTGGAGGTTGTGTCTTGGCTTGAAAGCTCCTCTGAAATGTACGTTATTATCCCTTAATAAATATCTATGACTCGTGTTGAAGAGCCTCTTGTGTAGGCTGGCTGCGGAAAGTGTTTAATAAGTAAGTGACCGTGACACGTGTTGAAGGGCCTCTTGTGTAGGCTGTCCGGGGAAAGTTACTTAGTGGGTGGTATTAGTGACCCGTGTTGAAGAGCCTCTTGTGCAGGCTGGCAGGGGAAAGTAGCATGTCTAGATAACCATGACCCATGTTGAAGAGCCTCTTGTGTAGGCTGGTCGGGGAAAGTTATCTATGTTAGCTCCGGGACCCATGCCGAGAACTCTTTGGAAGGGTTGGTCGGGAATGGATGTCTACGTTTTTAAGGATCCGTGACCCATGTTGAACTCTCTTGTAGGGTTGGTCGGGGAAAGATGTCTTGGTATGTGTTACCGATTAGTGATATTTTGAGTTAACAGACTCATTAGCATATTTCCATATAGTGTGAGATTGTGAACTCAAAGTGTTTCCCTTCCCTTTGACTTGAGTTAGGATTGATAGAACCCTGTAAAGCTGAGAGAATCCATAAGATATGGAACTCACTGAGATTAATATCTCACCCCATTATTGTTGTTATTTTTCAGGCGTTGTTTGCAGGTTGATTTACAAGTGGAGCTATGCTTGGATGTTTCAAGAAAAGCTTAGCTTTAGTTTTTCACTGTGTATTTTGTTGTATACAATTGAGGATATTGTATATTGATCTTAGTTTTTATTGTTTTTGGCTAGTTTCCATATCTTGTACCATAGATTGTGTTTATGTTTTTAGAATGGTCAAGTATGTGAATTACACCATTAGGCACTTGTGATGGTGTCAGTACCAAATAAAAGCTTGTATAGTATTATTCTAGGTATATATTATACAGGGCGTTACAGTTGGTATCAGAACAGGTCATGTCCTCGACCTAGCCTTGAAACATCATAAGTAAATCTATTCCTGCCTCTTAAGTGTGTCTTACCAGCATGACTCTTAATATCATACTATGTAGTGTTAGGCCTGATCAACCTAAGGTTATGTATGTGATAGGTAGAATCATGGTTGAGCGACCACGAGGACTCCGAAGTGTTGTCGGAACTTATGCTGTGAGGGTATGCTCAAGCAGAGAGTTAGCAGGGAGGAGTTTTGGTCAGCTCAGTTGAGGTCTTAGTAGAATTTGTGCTTTAGGTAGCATGGAATTGAAGAGTGGTGTGTTGTTCAAGCAATCCTTTAGAATGGATGGAGTCTGAAGGTTAAGGATCTCTATCGGACGATTGGTCAGGGTATTGAGAAATATGTAACGTCGCTAGTAGAGTTGGATTGGCCACTAGTATGGACAAGGATTTCAAGAAATCTCATTCAATGAAGAGGAAAATATGTTTTGTGGAACGTTTGACGTAAGACCCGGAAGTGAGATAGTTATTGGTGCTTCAGTTTCTAAGGTCGCTATGGTATCTTGAATGAACGAGAGTACCTTAAGGAATGTGTTCGGAGCAATGTCTTCCAACTAGTTAAAAGTGGAGAGTTAAGGACGTTCGGCCTTTTATGGGAACCTAAAGTAGTAGAGAAGTGTGAGAAGGAACACAAGGATGTGTTTACATGCTTCAAGTGAAACAAGTATGTGTCGGACGAAGAGTAGGAGATAAATCACGTATATTCAGTTATGATGGGAGATCAGGATCAAGATAATACATTAGGGTTCTGTATTTGGTAAGAGACCAATTTGGAATTGTCAAATTACCCAAGGAACATTATATGGTATTATATCGAAGAAAGATTAAGCTTCATTTAGTAAAAGAAGGTGTAGTGATACGGACCGGAAGAAGTTTGTGCCAAGAAACAAAGTAAGTACCTTGGACTCAAGGAAATTTTAGTACGATGGTTTTATATTTAGGCCTAAGGAGATTACAATGCAAAGCAAAGTAAACACATTGTGGAAAACAATATCAATAGTATGATTTGAGGAAGTGACAACGGAACGTATTTTGGATGAGTGTGCAATAGAGCGATTAAGGTGTTGATGAATCTATAATTAAGGAAGTGTAATCAAGGATGGTTCACCCACGAAAACCCTAGTAATATGACTTGGAATGGGAAAAGTTACACCTTGGTATTAAGAACAAGCGTAGTGGTAGCACCGTGGTCACAAGTTTACGCGATGGATTCTTAGTCTTGAGACGAGTGCGAAGGGACGTACTTTGTTGGACAATGAATATTGTAGTTTAAGAAGTAAGATTGCAGTAATACAATGAGAAGCAAATCAGGACTTATTACAGACTAAGTGTAAATCATGAAACAATTTATACCGGAAGGATTTTGTAAGTAGTCGATGAGGATTGTCGGTTGTGATTCTTTCATTAAGTGATTTTGGTGTATGTGTGGTGTACATTGGATAATGGAGGATAAGAAATCCCGGTTAATGTGTACGTAGTGATGGAAAGGTTCTTCAAGAGGATGCAGTGCCTCAATTTTTCAAGTGTAAGGAAACTTCTGTAATTGTGAATGATCTGACTATTCGGAATCTACCTTTTGTTGGACCGAGAACGTTGTTGTTTTAATTCTCACCAAGGAGTTCAAGTGAGAGAACAAGGTTGTATGCTGACATGATATGTCCATCGCTTTGTGGTACCGTATAATGGTTGCGTGTTGGGTTTTGCTTTGTTAAGTATGATTGAGAGAAAATGCATGTTTAAAACAAATTAGGAAGACTGAGGAAACCTTACCCCAAAACCAAATGATATGATCCTAGAGATGTAACTAGGTCTTAATAAAGGTTTAGATGACAATGCTTAGGCATCGTTGCTAGAAGTGTGTCTTTGATAAGTAGTTGTTAGTGGAGGTTGTGTCTTGGCTTGAAAGCTCCTCTGGAATGTACGTTATTATCCCTTAATAAATATCCGTGACTCGTGTTGAAGAGCCTCTTGTGTAGGCTGGCCGGGGAAAGTGTTTATTAAGTAAGTGACCGTGACACGTGTTGAAGGGCCTCTTGTGTAGGCTGTCCGGGGAAAGTTACTTAGTGGGTGGTATTAGTGACCCGTGTTGAAGAGCCTCTTGTGCAGGCTGGCAGGGGAAAGTAGCATGTCTAGATAACCATGACCCATGTTGAAGAGCCTCTTGTGTAGGCTGGTCGGGGAAAGTTATCTATGTTAGCTCCGGGACCCATGCCGAGAACTCTTTGGAAGGGTTGGTCGGGAATGGATGTCTACGTTTTTAAGGATCCGTGACCCATGTTGAACTCTCTTGTAGGGTTAGCCGGGGAAAGATGTCTTGGTATGTGTTACCGATTAGTGATATTTTGAGTTAACAGACTCGTGAGCATATTTCCATATAGTGTGAGATTGTGAACTCAAAGTGTTTCCCTTCCCTTTGACTTGAGTTAGGATTGATAGAACCCTGTAAAGCTGAGAGAATCCATAAGATATGGAACTCACTGAGATTAATATCTCACCCCATTATTGTTGTTATTTTTCAGGCGTTGTTTGCAGGTTGATTTACAAGTGGAGCTATGCTTGGATGTTTCAAGAAAAGCTTAGCTTTAGTTTTTCACTGTGTATTTTGTTGTATACAATTGAGGATATTGTATATTGATCTTAGTTTTTATTGTTTTTGGCTAGTTTCCATATCTTGTACCATAGATTGTGTTTATGTTTTTAGAATGGTCAAGTATGTGAATTACGCCATTAGGCACTTGTGATGGTGTCAGTACCAAATAAAAGCTTGTATAGTATTATTCTAGGTATATATTATACAGGGCGTTATAGTTGGTATCAGAGCAGGTCATGTCCTCGACCTAGCCTTGAAACATCATAAGTAAATCTATTCCTGCCTCTTAAGTGTGTCTTACCAGCATGACTCTTAATATCATACTATGTAGTGTTAGGCCTGATCAACCTAAGGTTATGTATGTGATAGGTAGAATCATGGTTGAGCGACCACGAGGACTCCGAAGTGTTGTCGGAACTTATGCTGTGAGGGTATGCTCAAGCAGAGAGTTAGCAGGGAGAAGTTTTGGTCAGCTCAGTTGAGGTCTTAGTAGAAGTTGTGCTTTAGGTAGCATGGAATTGAAGAGTGGTGTGTTGTTCAAGCAATCCTTTAGAATGGATGGAGTCTGAAGGTTAAGGATCTCTATCGGACGATTGGTCAGGGTATTGAGAAATATGTAACGTCGCTAGTAGAGTTGGATTGGCCACTAGTATGGACAAGGATTTCAAGAAATCTCATTCAATGAAGAGGAAAATATGTTTTGTGGAACGTGTGACGTAAGACCCGGAAGTGAGATAGTTATTGGTGCTTCAGTTTCTAAGGTCGCTATGGTATCTTGAATGAACGAGAGTACCTTAAGGAATGTGTTCGGAGCAATGTCTTCCAACTAGTTAAAAGTGGAGAGTTAAGGACGTTCGGCCTTTTATGGGAACCTAAAGTAGTAGAGAAGTGTGAGAAGGAACACAAGGATGTGTTTACATGCTTCAAGTTAAACAAGTATGTGTCGGACGAAGAGTAGGAGATAAATCACGTATATTCAGTTATGATGGGAGATCAGGATCAAGATAATACATTAGGGTTCTGTATTTGGTAAGAGACCAATTTGGAATTGTCAAATTACCCAAGGAACATTATATGGTATTATATCGAAGAAAGATTAAGCTTCATTTAGTAAAAGAAGGTGTAGTGATACGGACCGGAAGAAGTTTGTGCCAAGAAACAGAGTAAGTACCTTGGACTCAAGGAAATTTTAGTACGATGGTTTTATATTTAGGCCTAAGGAGATTACAATGCAAAGCAAAGTAAACACATTGTGGAAAACAATATCAATAGTATGATTTGAGGAAGTGACAACGGAACGTATTTTGGATGAGTGTGCAATAGAGCGATTAAGGTGTTGATGAATCTATAATTAAGGAAGTGTAATCAAGGATGGTTCACCCACGAAAACCCTAGTAATATGACTTGGAATGGGAAAAGTTACACCTTGGTATTAAGAACAAGCGTAGTGGTAGCACCGTGGTCACAAGTTTACGCGATGGATTCTTAGTCTTGAGACGAGTGCGAAGGGACGTACTTTGTTGGACAATGAATATTGTAGTTTAAGAAGTAAGATTGCAGTAATACAATGAGAAGCAAATCAGGACTTATTACAGACTAAGTGTAAATCATGAAACAATTTATACCGGAAGGATTTTGTAAGTAGTCGATGAGGATTGTCGGTTGTGATTCTTTCATTAAGTGATTTTGGTGTATGTGTGGTGTACATTGGATAATGGAGGATAAGAAATCCCGGTTAATGTGTACGTAGTGATGGAAAGGTTCTTCAAGAGGATGCAGTGCCTCAATTTTTCAAGTGTAAGGAAACTTCTGTAATTGTGAATGATCTGACTATTCGGAATCTACCTTTTGTTGGACCGAGAACGTTGTTGTTTTAATTCTCACCAAGGAGTTCAAGTGAGAGAACAAGGTTGTATGCTGACATGATATGTCCATCGCTTTGTGGTACCGTATAATGGTTGCGTGTTGGGTTTTGCTTTGTTAAGTATGATTGAGAGAAAATGCATGTTTAAAACAAATTAGGAAGACTGAGGAAACCTTACCCCAAAACCAAATGATATGATCCTAGAGATGTAACTAGGTCTTAATAAAGGTTTAGATGACAATGCTTAGGCATCGTTGCTAGAAGTGTGTCTTTGATAAGTAGTTGTTAGTGGAGGTTGTGTCTTGGCTTGAAAGCTCCTCTGGAATGTACGTTATTATCCCTTAATAAATATCCGTGACTCGTGTTGAAGAGCCTCTTGTGTAGGCTGGCCGGGGAAAGTGTTTATTAAGTAAGTGACCGTGACACGTGTTGAAGGGCCTCTTGTGTAGGCTGTCCGGGGAAAGTTACTTAGTGGGTGGTATTAGTGACCCGTGTTGAAGAGCCTCTTGTGCAGGCTGGCAGGGGAAAGTAGCATGTCTAGATAACCATGACCCATGTTGAAGAGCCTCTTGTGTAGGCTGGTCGGGGAAAGTTATCTATGTTAGCTCCGGGACCCATGCCGAGAACTCTTTGGAAGGGTTGGTCGGGAATGGATGTCTACGTTTTTAAGGATCCGTGACCCATGTTGAACTCTCTTGTAGGGTTAGCCGGGGAAAGATGTCTTGGTATGTGTTACCGATTAGTGATATTTTGAGTTAACAGACTCGTGAGCATATTTCCATATAGTGTGAGATTGTGAACTCAAAGTGTTTCCCTTCCCTTTGACTTGAGTTAGGATTGATAGAACCCTGTAAAGCTGAGAGAATCCATAAGATATGGAACTCACTGAGATTAATATCTCACCCCATTATTGTTGTTATTTTTCAGGCGTTGTTTGCAGGTTGATTTACAAGTGGAGCTATGCTTGGATGTTTCAAGAAAAGCTTAGCTTTAGTTTTTCACTGTGTATTTTGTTGTATACAATTGAGGATATTGTATATTGATCTTAGTTTTTATTGTTTTTGGCTAGTTTCCATATCTTGTACCATAGATTGTGTTTATGTTTTTAGAATGGTCAAGTATGTGAATTACGCCATTAGGCACTTGTGATGGTGTCAGTACCAAATAAAAGCTTGTATAGTATTATTCTAGGTATATATTATACAGGGCGTTATAGTTGGTATCAGAGCAGGTCATGTCCTCGACCTAGCCTTGAAACATCATAAGTAAATCTATTCCTGCCTCTTAAGTGTGTCTTACCAGCATGACTCTTAATATCATACTATGTAGTGTTAGGCCTGATCAACCTAAGGTTATGTATGTGATAGGTAGAATCATGGTTGAGCGACCACGAGGACTCCGAAGTGTTGTCGGAACTTATGCTGTGAGGGTATGCTCAAGCAGAGAGTTAGCAGGGAGAAGTTTTGGTCAGCTCAGTTGAGGTCTTAGTAGAAGTTGTGCTTTAGGTAGCATGGAATTGAAGAGTGGTGTGTTGTTCAAGCAATCCTTTAGAATGGATGGAGTCTGAAGGTTAAGGATCTCTATCGGACGATTGGTCAGGGTATTGAGAAATATGTAACGTCGCTAGTAGAGTTGGATTGGCCACTAGTATGGACAAGGATTTCAAGAAATCTCATTCAATGAAGAGGAAAATATGTTTTGTGGAACGTGTGACGTAAGACCCGGAAGTGAGATAGTTATTGGTGCTTCAGTTTCTAAGGTCGCTATGGTATCTTGAATGAACGAGAGTACCTTAAGGAATGTGTTCGGAGCAATGTCTTCCAACTAGTTAAAAGTGGAGAGTTAAGGACGTTCGGCCTTTTATGGGAACCTAAAGTAGTAGAGAAGTGTGAGAAGGAACACAAGGATGTGTTTACATGCTTCAAGTTAAACAAGTATGTGTCGGACGAAGAGTAGGAGATAAATCACGTATATTCAGTTATGATGGGAGATCAGGATCAAGATAATACATTAGGGTTCTGTATTTGGTAAGAGACCAATTTGGAATTGTCAAATTACCCAAGGAACATTATATGGTATTATATCGAAGAAAGATTAAGCTTCATTTAGTAAAAGAAGGTGTAGTGATACGGACCGGAAGAAGTTTGTGCCAAGAAACAGAGTAAGTACCTTGGACTCAAGGAAATTTTAGTACGATGGTTTTATATTTAGGCCTAAGGAGATTACAATGCAAAGCAAAGTAAACACATTGTGGAAAACAATATCAATAGTATGATTTGAGGAAGTGACAACGGAACGTATTTTGGATGAGTGTGCAATAGAGCGATTAAGGTGTTGATGAATCTATAATTAAGGAAGTGTAATCAAGGATGGTTCACCCACGAAAACCCTAGTAATATGACTTGGAATGGGAAAAGTTACACCTTGGTATTAAGAACAAGCGTAGTGGTAGCACCGTGGTCACAAGTTTACGCGATGGATTCTTAGTCTTGAGACGAGTGCGAAGGGACGTACTTTGTTGGACAATGAATATTGTAGTTTAAGAAGTAAGATTGCAGTAATACAATGAGAAGCAAATCAGGACTTATTACAGACTAAGTGTAAATCATGAAACAATTTATACCGGAAGGATTTTGTAAGTAGTCGATGAGGATTGTCGGTTGTGATTCTTTCATTAAGTGATTTTGGTGTATGTGTGGTGTACATTGGATAATGGAGGATAAGAAATCCCGGTTAATGTGTACGTAGTGATGGAAAGGTTCTTCAAGAGGATGCAGTGCCTCAATTTTTCAAGTGTAAGGAAACTTCTGTAATTGTGAATGATCTGACTATTCGGAATCTACCTTTTGTTGGACCGAGAACGTTGTTGTTTTAATTCTCACCAAGGAGTTCAAGTGAGAGAACAAGGTTGTATGCTGACATGATATGTCCATCGCTTTGTGGTACCGTATAATGGTTGTGTGTTGGGTTTTGCTTTGTTAAGTATGATTGAGAGAAAATGCATGCTTAAAACAAATTAGGAAGAGTGAGGAAACCTTACCCCAAAACCAAATGATATGATCCTAGAGATGTAACTAGGTCTTAATAAAGGTTTAGATGACAATGCTTAGGCATCGTTGCTAGAAGTGTGTCTTTGATAAGTAGTTGTTAGTGCAGGTTGTGTCTTGGCTTGAAAGCTCCTCTGGAATGTACGTTATTATCCCTTAATAAATATCCGTGACTCGTGTTGAAGAGCCTCTTGTGTAGGCTGGCTGGGGAAAGTGTTTATTAAGTAAGTGACCGTGAGCCGTGTTGAAGGGCCTCTTGTGTAGGCTGTCCGGGGAAAGTTACTTAGTGGGTGGTATTAGTGACCCGTGTTGAAGAGCCTCTTCTGCAGGCTGGCAGGGGAAAGTAGCATGTGTAGATAACCATGACACATGTTGAAGAGCCTCTTGTGTAGGCTGGTCGGGGAAAGTTATCTATGTTAGCTCCGGGACCCATGCCGAGAACTCTTTGGAAGGGTTGGTCGGGAATGGATGTCTACGTTTTTAAGGATCCGTGACCCATGTTGAACTCTCTTGTAGGGTTAGCCGGGGAAAGATGTCTTGGTATGTGTTACCGATTAGTGATATTTTGAGTTAACAGACTCGTGAGCATATTTCCATATAGTGTGAGATTGTGAACTCAAAGTGTTTCCCTTCCCTTTGACTTGAGTTAGGATTGATAGAACCCTGTAAAGCTGAGAGAATCCATAAGATATGGAACTCACTGAGATTAATATCTCACCCCATTATTGTTGTTATTTTTCAGGCGTTGTTTGCAGGTTGATTTACAAGTGGAGCTATGCTTGGATGTTTCAAAAAAAGCTTAGCTTTAGTTTTTCACTGTGTATTTTGTTATATACAATTGAGGATATTGTATATTGATCTTAGTTTTTATTGTTTTTGGCTAGTTTCCATATCTTGTACCATAGATTGTGTTTATGTTTTTAGAATGGTCAAGTATGTGAATTACGCCATTAGGCACTTGTGATGGTGTCAGTACCAAATAAAAGCTTGTATAGTATTATTCTAGGTATATATTATACAGGGCGTTATAGTTGGTATCAGAGCAGGTCATGTCCTCGACCTAGCCTTGAAACATCATAAGTAAATCTATTCCTGCCTCTTAAGTGTGTCTTACCAGCATGACTCTTAATATCATACTATGTAGTGTTAGGCCTGATGAACCTAAGGTTATGTATATGATAGGTAGAATCATGGTTGAGCGACCACGAGGACTCCGAAGTGTTGTCGGAACTTATGCTGTGAGGGTATGCTCAAGCAGAGAGTTAGCAGGGAGGAGTTTTGGTCAGCTCAGTTGAGGTCTTAGTAGAAGTTGTGCTTTAGGTAGCATGGAATTGAAGAGTGGTGTCTTGTTCAAGCAATCCTTTAGAATGGATGGAGTTTGAAGGTTAAGGATCTCTATCGGACGATTGGTCAGGGTATTGAGAAATATGTAACGTCGCTAGTAGAGTTGGATTGGCCACTAGTATGGACAGGGATTTCAAGAAATCTCATTCAATGAAGAGGAAAAGATGTTTTGTGGAACGTGTGACGTTAGACCCGGAAGTGAGATAGTTATTGGTGCTTCAGTTTCTAAGGTCGCTATGGTATCTTGAATGAACGAGAGTACCTTAAGGAATGTGTTCGGAGCAATGTCTTCCAACTAGTTAAAAGTGGAGAGTTAAGGACGTTCGGCCTTTTATGTGAACCTAAAGTAGTAGAGAAGTGTGAGAAGGAACACAAGGATGTGTTTACATGCTTCAAGTGAAACAAGTATGTGTCGGACGAAGAGTAGGAGATAAATCACGTATATTCAGTTATGAAGGGAGATCAGGATCAAGATAATACATTAGGGTTCTGTATTTGGTAAGAGACCAATTTGGAATTGTCAAATTACCCAAGGAACATTATACGGTATTATATCGAAGAAAGATTAAGCTTCATTTAGTAAAAGAAGGTGTAGTGATACGGACCGGAAGAAGTTTGTGCCAAGAAACAGAGTAAGTACCTTGGACTCAAGGAAATTTTAGTACGATGGTTTTATATTTAGGCCTAAGGAGATTACAATGCAAAGCGAAGTAAACACATTGTGGAAAACAATATCAATAGTATGATTTGAGGAAGTGACAACGGAACGTATTTTGGATGAGTGTGCAATAGAGCGATTAAGGTGTTGATGAATCTATAATTAAGGAAGTGTAATCAAGGATGGTTCACCCACGAAAACCCTAGTAATATGACGTGGAATGGGAAAAGTAACACCTTGGTATTAAGAACAAGCGTAGTGGTAGCACCGTGGTCACAAGTTTACGCGATGGATTCTTAGTCTTGAGACGAGTGCGAAGGGACGTACTTTGTTGGACAGTGAATATTGTAGTTTAAGAAGTAAGATTGCAGTAATACATCGAGAAGCAAATCAGGACTTATTACAGACTAAGTGTAAATCATGAAACAATTTATACCGGAAGGATTTTGTAAGTAGTCGATGAGGATTGTCGGTTGTGATTATTTCATTAAGTGATTTTGGTGTATGTGTGGTGTACATTGGATAATGGAGGATAAGAAATCCCGGTTAATGTGTACGTAGTGATGGAAAGGTTCTTCAAGAGGATGCAGTGCCTCAATTTTTCAAGTGTAAGGAAACTTCTGTAATTGTGAATGATCTGACTATTCGGAATCTACCTTTTGTTGGACCGAGAACGTTGTTGTTTTAATTCTCACCAAGGAGTTCAAGTGAGAGAACAAGGTTGTATGCTGACATGATATGTCCATCGCTTTGTGGTACCGTATAATGGTTGCGTGTTGGGTTTTGCTTTGTTAAGTATGATTGAGAGAAAATGCATGTTTAAAACAAATTAGGAAGACTGAGGAAACCTTACCCCAAAACCAAATGATATGATCCTAGAGATGTAACTAGGTCTTAATAAAGGTTTAGATGACAATGCTTAGGCATCGTTGCTAGAAGTGTGTCTTTGATAAGTAGTTGTTAGTGGAGGTTGTGTCTTGGCTTGAAAGCTCCTCTGGAATGTACGTTATTATCCCTTAATAAATATCCGTGACTCGTGTTGAAGAGCCTCTTGTGTAGGCTGGCCGGGGAAAGTGTTTATTAAGTAAGTGACCGTGACACGTGTTGAAGGGCCTCTTGTGTAGGCTGTCCGGGGAAAGTTACTTAGTGGGTGGTATTAGTGACCCGTGTTGAAGAGCCTCTTGTGCAGGCTGGCAGGGGAAAGTAGCATGTCTAGATAACCATGACCCATGTTGAAGAGCCTCTTGTGTAGGCTGGTCGGGGAAAGTTATCTATGTTAGCTCCGGGACCCATGCCGAGAACTCTTTGGAAGGGTTGGTCGGGAATGGATGTCTACGTTTTTAAGGATCCGTGACCCATGTTGAACTCTCTTGTAGGGTTAGCCGGGGAAAGATGTCTTGGTATGTGTTACCGATTAGTGATATTTTGAGTTAACAGACTCGTGAGCATATTTCCATATAGTGTGAGATTGTGAACTCAAAGTGTTTCCCTTCCCTTTGACTTGAGTTAGGATTGATAGAACCCTGTAAAGCTGAGAGAATCCATAAGATATGGAACTCACTGAGATTAATATCTCACCCCATTATTGTTGTTATTTTTCAGGCGTTGTTTGCAGGTTGATTTACAAGTGGAGCTATGCTTGGATGTTTCAAGAAAAGCTTAGCTTTAGTTTTTCACTGTGTATTTTGTGGTATACAATTGAGGATATTGTATATTGATCTTAGTTTTTATTGTTTTTGGCTAGTTTCCATATCTTGTACCATAGATTGTGTTTATGTTTTTAGAATGGTCAAGTATGTGAATTACGCCATTAGGCACTTGTGATGGTGTTAGTACCAAATAAAAGCTTGTATAGTATTATTCTAGGTATATATTATACAGGGCGTTATAGTTGGTATCAGAGCAGGTCATGTCCTCGACCTAGCCTTGAAACATCATAAGTAAATCTATTCCTGCCTCTTAAGTGTGTCTTACCAGCATGACTCTTAATATCATACTATGTAGTGTTAGGCCTGATCAACCTAAGGTTATGTATGTGATAGGTAGAATCATGGTTGAGCGACCACGAGGACTCCGAAGTGTTGTCGGAACTTATGCTGCGAGGGTATGCTCAAGCAGAGAGTTAGCAGGGAGGAGTTTTGGTCAGCTCAGTTGAGGTCTTAGTAGAAGTTGTGCTTTAGGTAGCATGGAATTGAAGAGTGGTGTGTTGTTCAAGCAATCCTTTAGAATGGATGGAGTCTGAAGGTTAAGGATCTCTATCGGACGATTGGTCAGGGTATTGAGAAATATGTAACGTCGCTAGTAGAGTTGGATTGGCCACTAGTATGGACAAGGATTTCAAGAAATCTCATTCAATGAAGAGGAAAATATGTTTTGTGGAACGTGTGACGTAAGACCCGGAAGTGAGATAGTTATTGGTGCTTCAGTTTCTAAGGTCGCTATGGTATCTTGAATGAACGAGAGTACCTTAAGGAATGTGTTCGGAGCAATGTCTTCCAACTAGTTAAAAGTGGAGAGTTAAGGACGTTCGGCCTTTTATGGGAACCTAAAGTAGTAGAGAAGTGTGAGAAGGAACACAAGGATGTGTTTACATGCTTCAAGTTAAACAAGTATGTGTCGGACGAAGAGTAGGAGATAAATCACGTATATTCAGTTATGATGGGAGATCAGGATCAAGATAATACATTAGGGTTCTGTATTTGGTAAGAGACCAATTTGGAATTGTCAAATTACCCAAGGAACATTATATGGTATTATATCGAAGAAAGATTAAGCTTCATTTAGTAAAAGAAGGTGTAGTGATACGGACCGGAAGAAGTTTGTGCCAAGAAACAGAGTAAGTACCTTGGACTCAAGGAAATTTTAGTACGATGGTTTTATATTTAGGCCTAAGGAGATTACAATGCAAAGCAAAGTAAACACATTGTGGAAAACAATATCAATAGTATGATTTGAGGAAGTGACAACGGAACGTATTTTGGATGAGTGTGCAATAGAGCGATTAAGGTGTTGATGAATCTATAATTAAGGAAGTGTAATCAAGGATGGTTCACCCACGAAAACCCTAGTAATATGACGTGGAATGGGAAAAGTTACACCTTGGTATTAAGAACAAGCGTAGTGGTAGCACCGTGGTCACAAGTTTACGCGATGGATTCTTAGTCTTGAGACGAGTGCGAAGGGACGTACTTTGTTGGACAGTGAATATTGTAGTTTAAGAAGTAAGATTGCAGTAATACTACGAGAACCAAATCAGGACTTATTACAGACTAACTGTAAATCATGAAACAATTTATACATGAAGGATTTTGTAAGTAGTCGATGAGGATTGTCGGTTGTGATTCTTTCATTAAGTGATTTTGGTGTATGTGTGGTGTACATTGGATAATGGAGGATAAGAAATCCCGGTTAATGTGTACGTAGTGATGGAAAGGTTCTTCAAGAGGATTCAGTGCCTCAATTTTTCAAGTGTAAGGAAACTTCTGTAATTGTGAATGATCTGACTATTCGGAATCTACCTTTTGTTGGACCGAGAACGTTGTTGTTTTAATTCTCACCAAGGAGTTCAAGTGAGAGAACAAGGTTGTATGCTGACATGATATGTCCATCGCTTTGTGGTACCGTATAATGGTTGTGTGTTGGGTTTTGCTTTGTTAAGTATGATTGAGAGAAAATGCATGCTTAAAACAAATTAGGAAGAGTGAGGAAACCTTACCCCAAAACCAAATGATATGATCCTAGAGATGTAACTAGGTCTTAATAAAGGTTTAGATGACAATGCTTAGGCATCGTTGCTAGAAGTGTGTCTTTGATAAGTAGTTGTTAGTGCAGGTTGTGTCTTGGCTTGAAAGCTCCTCTGGAATGTACGTTATTATCCCTTAATAAATATCCGTGACTCGTGTTGAAGAGCCTCTTGTGTAGGCTGGCTGGGGAAAGTGTTTATTAAGTAAGTGACCGTGAGCCGTGTTGAAGGGCCTCTTGTGTAGGCTGTCCGGGGAAAGTTACTTAGTGGGTGGTATTAGTGACCCGTGTTGAAGAGCCTCTTCTGCAGGCTGGCAGGGGAAAGTAGCATGTGTAGATAACCATGACACATGTTGAAGAGCCTCTTGTGTAGGCTGGTCGGGGAAAGTTATCTATGTTAGCTCCGGGACCCATGCCGAGAACTCTTTGGAAGGGTTGGTCGGGAATGGATGTCTACGTTTTTAAGGATCCGTGACCCATGTTGAACTCTCTTGTAGGGTTAGCCGGGGAAAGATGTCTTGGTATGTGTTACCGATTAGTGATATTTTGAGTTAACAGACTCGTGAGCATATTTCCATATAGTGTGAGATTGTGAACTCAAAGTGTTTCCCTTCCCTTTGACTTGAGTTAGGATTGATAGAACCCTGTAAAGCTGAGAGAATCCATAAGATATGGAACTCACTGAGATTAATATCTCACCCCATTATTGTTGTTATTTTTCAGGCGTTGTTTGCAGGTTGATTTACAAGTGGAGCGATGCTTGGATGTTTCAAAAAAAGCTTAGCTTTAGTTTTTCACTGTGTATTTTGTTATATACAATTGAGGATATTGTATATTGATCTTAGTTTTTATTGTTTTTGGCTAGTTTCCATATCTTGTACCATAGATTGTGTTTATGTTTTTAGAATGGTCAAGTATGTGAATTACGCCATTAGGCACTTGTGATGGTGTCAGTACCAAATAAAAGCTTGTATAGTATTATTCTAGGTATATATTATACAGGGCGTTATAGTTGGTATCAGAGCAGGTCATGTCCTCGACCTAGCCTTGAAACATCATAAGTAAATCTATTCCTGCCTCTTAAGTGTGTCTTACCAGCATGACTCTTAATATCATACTATGTAGTGTTAGGCCTGATCAACCTAAGGTTATGTATATGATAGGTAGAATCATGGTTGAGCGACCACGAGGACTCCGAAGTGTTGTCGGAACTTATGCTGTGAGGGTATGCTCAAGCAGAGAGTTAGCAGGGAGGAGTTTTGGTCAGCTCAGTTGAGGTCTTAGTAGAAGTTGTGCTTTAGGTAGCATGGAATTGAAGAGTGGTGTCTTGTTCAAGCAATCCTTTAGAATGGATGGAGTTTGAAGGTTAAGGATCTCTATCGGATGATTGGTCAGGGTATTGAGAAATATGTAACGTCGCTAGTAGAGTTGGATTGGCCACTAGTATGGACAGGGATTTCAAGAAATCTCATTCAATGAAGAGGAAAAGATGTTTTGTGGAACGTGTGACGTTAGACTCGGAAGTGAGATAGTTATTGGTGCTTCAGTTTCTAAGGTCGCTATGGTATCTTGAATGAACGAGAGTACCTTAAGGAATGTGTTCGGAGCAATGTCTTCCAACTAGTTAAAAGTGGAGAGTTAAGGACGTTCGGCCTTTTATGTGAACCTAAAGTAGTAGAGAAGTGTGAGAAGGAACACAAGGATGTGTTTACATGCTTCAAGTGAAACAAGTATGTGTCGGACGAAGAGTAGGAGATAAATCACGTATATTCAGTTATGAAGGGATATCAGGATCAAGATAATACATTAGGGTTCTGTATTTGGTAAGAGACCAATTTGGAATTGTCAAATTACCCAAGGAACATTATACGGTATTATATCGAAGAAAGATTAAGCTTCATTTAGTAAAAGAAGGTGTAGTGATACGGACCGGAAGAAGTTTGTGCCAAGAAACAGAGTAAGTACCTTGGACTCAAGGAAATTTTAGTACGATGGTTTTATATTTAGGCCTAAGGAGATTACAATGCAAAGCGAAGTAAACACATTGTGGAAAACAATATCAATAGTATGATTTGAGGAAGTGACAACGGAACGTATTTTGGATGAGTGTGCAATAGAGCGATTAAGGTGTTGATGAATCTATAATTAAGGAAGTGTAATCAAGGATGGTTCACCCATGAAAACCCTAGTAATATGACGTGGAATGGGAAAAGTAACACCTTGGTATTAAGAACAAGCGTAGTGGTAGCACCGTGGTCACAAGTTTACGCGATGGATTCTTAGTCTTGAGACGAGTGCGAAGGGACGTACTTTGTTGGACAGTGAATATTGTAGTTTAAGAAGTAAGATTGCAGTAATACATCGAGAAGCAAATCAGGACTTATTACAGACTAAGTGTAAATCATGAAACAATTTATACCGGAAGGATTTTGTAAGTAGTCGATGAGGATTGTCGGTTGTGATTATTTCATTAAGTGATTTTGGTGTATGTGTGGTGTACATTGGATAATGGAGGATAAGAAATCCCGGTTAATGTGTACGTAGTGATGGAAAGGTTCTTCAAGAGGATGCAGTGCCTCAATTTTTCAAGTGTAAGGAAACTTCTGTAATTGTGAATGATCTGACTATTCGGAATCTACCTTTTGTTGGACCGAGAACGTTGTTGTTTTAATTCTCACCAAGGAGTTCAAGTGAGAGAACAAGGTTGTATGCTGACATGATATGTCCATCGCTTTGTGGTACGGTATAATGGTTGCGTGTTGGGTTTTGCTTTGTTAAGTATGATTGAGAGAAAATGCATGCTTAAAACAAATTAGGAAGAGTGAGCAAACCTTACCCCAAAACCAAATGATATGATCCTAGAGATGTAACTAGGTCTTAATAAAGGTTTAGATGACAATGCTTAGGCATCGTTGCTAGAAGTGTGTCTTTGATAAGTAGTTGTTAGTGGAGGTTGTGTCTTGGCTTGAAAGCTCCTCTGGAATGTACTTTATTATCCCTTAATAAATATCCGTGACTCGTGTTGAAGAGCCTCTTTTGTAGGCTGGCCGGGGAAAGTGTTTATTAAGTAAGTGACCGTGACCCGTGTTGAAGGGCCTCTTGTGTAGGTTGTCCGGGGAAAGTTACTTAGTGGGTGGTATTAGTGACCCGTGTTGAAGAGCCTCTTGTGCAAGCTGGCAGGGGAAAGTAGCATGTGTAGATAACCATGACCCATGTTGAAGAGCCTCTTGTGTAGGCTGGTCGGGGAAAGTTATCTATGTTAGCTCCGGGACCCATGCCGAGAACTCTTTGGAAGGGTTGGTCGGGAATGGATGTCTACGTTTTTAAGGATCCGTGACCCATGTTGAACTCTTTTGTAGGGTTGGCCGGGGAAAGATGTCTTGGTATGTGTTACCGATTAGTGATATTTTGAGTTAACAGACTCGTGAGCATATTTCCATATAGTGTGAGATTGTGAACTCAAAGTGTTTCCCTTCCCTTTGACTTGAGTTAGGATTGATAGAACCCTGTAAAGCTGAGAGAATCCATAAGATATGGAACTCACTGAGATTAATATCTCACCCCATTATTGTTGTTATTTTTCAGGCGTTGTTTGCAGGTTGATTTACAAGTGGAGCTATGCTTGGATGTTTCAAGAAAAGCTTAGCTTTAGTTTTTCACTGTGTATTTTGTTGTATACAATTGAGGATATTGTATATTGATCTTAGTTTTTATTGTTTTTTGCTAGTTTCCATATCTTGTACCATAGATTGTGTTTATGTTTTTAGAATGGTCAAGTATGTGAATTACGCCATTAGGCACTTGTGATGGTGTCAGTACCAAATAAATGCTTGTATAGTATTATTCTAGGTATATATTATACAGGGCGTTACAGTTGGTATCAGAGCAGGTCATGTCCTCGACCTAGCCTTGAAACATCATAAGTAAATCTATTCCTGCCTCTTAAGTGTGTCTTACCAGCATGACTCTTAATATCATACTATGTAGTGTTGGGCCTGATCAACCTAAGGTTATGTATGTGATAGGTAGAATCATGGTTGAGCGACCACGAGGACTCTGAAGTGTTGTCGGAACTTATGCTGTGAGGGTATGCTCAAGCAGAGAGTTAGCAGGGAGGAGTTTTGGTCAGCTCAGTTGAGGTCTTAGAAGAAGTTGTGCTTTAGGTAGCATGGAATTGAAGAGTGGTGTGTTGTTCAAGCAATCCTTTAGAATGGATGGAGTCTGAAGGTTAAGGATCTCTATCGGACGATTGGTCAGGGTATTGAGAAATATGTAACGTCGCTAGTAGAGTTGGATTGGCCACTAGTATGGACAAGGATTTCAAGAAATCTCATTCAATGAAGAGGAAAATATGTTTTGTGGAACGTGTGATGTAAGACCCGGAAGTGAGATAGTTATTGGTGCTTCAGTTTCTATGGTCGCTATGGTATCTTGAATGAACGAGAGTACCTTAAGGAATGTGTTCGGAGCAATGTCTTCCAACTAGTTAAAAGTGGAGAGTTAAGGACGTTCGGCCTTTTATGGGAACCTAAAGTAGTAGAGAAGTGTGAGAAGGAACACAAGGACGTGTTTACATGCTTCAAGTGAAACAAGTATGTGTCGGACGAAGAGTAGGAGATAAATCACATATATTCAGTTATGAAGGGAGATCAGGATCAAGATAATACATTAGGGTTCTGTATTTGGTAAGAGACCAATTTGGAATTGTCAAATTACCCAAGGAACATTATACGGTATTATATCGAAGAAAGATTAAGCTTCATTTAGTAAAAGAAGGTGTAGTGATACGGACCAGAAAAAGTTTGTGCCAAGAAACAGAGTAAGTACCTTGGACTCAAGGAAATTTTAGTACGATGGTTTTATATTTAGGCCTAAGGAGATTACAATGCAAAGCGAAGTAAACACATTGTGGAAAACAATATCAATAGTATGATTTGAGGAAGTGACAATGGAACGTATTTTGGATGAGTGTGCAATAGAGCGATTAAGGTGTTGATGAATCTATAATTAAGGAAGTGTAATCAAGGATGGTTCACCCACGAAAACCCTAGTAAAATGACGTGGAATGGGAAAAGTTACACCTTGGTATTAAGAACAAGCGTAGTGGTAGCACCGTGGTCACAAGTTTACGGGATGGATTCTTAGTCTTGAGACGAGTGCGAAGGGACTTACTTTGTTGGACAGTGAATATTGTATTTTAAGAAGTAAGATTGCAGTAATACAACGAGAAGCAAATCAGGACTTATTACAGACTAAGTGTAAATCATGAAACAATTTATACCGGAAGGATTTTGTAAGTAGTCGATGAGGATTGTCGGTTGTGATTCTTTCATTAAGTGATTTTGGTGTATGTGTGGTGTACATTGGATAATGGAGGATAAGAAATCTTAGTTAATGTGTATGTAGTGATGGAAAGGTTCTTCAAGAGGATGCAGTGCCTCAATTTTTCAAGTGTAAGGAAACTTTTGTAATTGTGAATGATCTGACTATTCGGAATCTACCTTTTGTTGGACCGAGAACGTTGTTGTTTTAATTCTCACCAAGGAGTTCAAGTGAGAGAACAAGGTTGTATGCTGACATGATATGTCCATCGCTTTGTGGTACCGTATAATGGTTGCGTGTTGGGTTTTGCTTTGTTAAGTATGATTGAGAGAAAATGCATGCTTAAAACAAATTAGGAAGAGTGAGGAAACCTTACCCCAAAACCAAATGATATGATCCTAGAGATGTAACTAGGTCTTAATAAAGGTTTAGATGACAATGCTTAGGCATCGTTGCTAGAAGTGTGTCTTTGATAAGTAGTTGTTAGTGGAGGTTGTGTCTTGGCTTGAAAGCTCCTCTGGAATGTACTTTATTATCCCTTAATAAATATCCGTGACTCGTGTTGAAGAGCCTCTTTTGTAGGCTGGCCGGGGAAAGTGTTTATTAAGTAAGTGACCGTGACCCGTGTTGAAGGGCCTCTTGTGTAGGTTGTCCGGGGAAAGTTACTTAGTGGGTGGTATTAGTGACCCGTGTTGAAGAGCCTCTTGTGCAAGCTGGCAGGGGAAAGTAGCATGTGTAGATAACCATGACCCATGTTGAAGAGCCTCTTGTGTAGGCTGGTCGGGGAAAGTTATCTATGTTAGCTCCGGGACCCATGCCGAGAACTCTTGGGAAGGGTTGGTCGGGAATGGATGTCTACGTTTTTAAGGATCCGTGACCCATGTTGAACTCTTTTGTAGGGTTGGCCGGGGAAAGATGTCTTGGTATGTGTTACCGATTAGTGATATTTTGAGTTAACAGACTCGTGAGCATATTTCCATATAGTGTGAGATTGTGAACTCAAAGTGTTTCCATTCCCTTTGACTTGAGTTAGGATTGATAGAACCCTGTAAAGCTGAGAGAATCCATAAGATATGGAACTCACTGAGATTAATATCTCACCCCATTATTGTTGTTATTTTTCAGGCGTTGTTTGCAGGTTGATTTACAAGTGGAGCTATGCTTGGATGTTTCAAGAAAAGCTTAGCTTTAGTTTTTCACTGTGTATTTTGTTGTATACAATTGAGGATATTGTATATTGATCTTAGTTTTTATTGTTTTTTGCTAGTTTCCATATCTTGTACCATAGATTGTGTTTATGTTTTTAGAATGGTCAAGTATGTGAATTACGCCATTAGGCACTTGTGATGGTGTCAGTACCAAATAAATGCTTGTATAGTATTATTCTAGGTATATATTATACAGGGCGTTACAGTTGGTATCAGAGCAGGTCATGTCCTCGACCTAGCCTTGAAACATCATAAGTAAATCTATTCCTGCCTCTTAAGTGTGTCTTACCAGCATGACTCTTAATATCATACTATGTAGTGTTGGGCCTGATCAACCTAAGGTTATGTATGTGATAGGTAGAATCATGGTTGAGCGACCACGAGGACTCCGAAGTGTTGTCGGAACTTATGCTGTGAGGGTATGCTCAAGCAGAGAGTTAGCAAGGAGGAGTTTTGGTCAGCTCAGTTGAGGTCTTAGTAGAAGTTGTGCTTTAGGTAGCATGGAATTGAAGAGTGGTGTGTTGTTCAAGCAATCCTTTAGAATGGATGGAGTCTGAAGGTTAAGGATCTCTATCGGACGATTGGTCAGGGTATTGAGAAATATGTAACGTCGCTAGTAGAGTTGGATTGGCCACTAGTATGGACAAGGATTTCAAGAAATCTCATTCAATGAAGAGGAAAAGATGTTTTGTGGAACGTGTGATGTAAGACCCGGAAGTGAGATAGTTATTGGTGCTTCAGTTTCTATGGTCGCGATGGTATCTTGAATGAACGAGAGTACCTTAAGGAATGTGTTCGGAGCATTGTCTTCCAACTAGTTAAAAGTGGAGAGTTAAGGACGTTCGGCCTTTTATGGGAACCTAAAGTAGTAGAAAAGTGTGAGAAGGAACACAAGGACGTGTTTACATGCTTCAAGTGAAACAAGTATGTGTCGGACGAAGAGTAGGAGATAAATCACATATATTCAGTTATGAAGGGAGATCAGGATCAAGATAATACATTAGGGTTCTGTATTTGGTAAGAGACCAATTTGGAATTGTCAAATTACCCAAGGAACATTATACGGTATTATATCGAAGAAAGATTAAACTTCATTTAGTAAAAGAAGGTGTAGTGATACGGACCGGAAAAAGTTTGTGCCAAGAAACAGAGTAAGTACCTTGGACTCAAGGAAATTTTAGTACGATGGTTTTATATTTAGGCCTAAGGAGATTACAATGCAAAGCGAAGTAAACACATTGTGGAAAACAATATCAATAGTATGATTTGAGGAAGTGACAACGGAACGTATTTTGGATGAGTGTGCAATAGAGCGATTAAGGTGTTGATGAATCTATAATTAAGGAAGTGTAATCAAGGATGGTTCACCCACGAAAACCCTAGTAATATGACTTGGAATGGGAAAAGTTACACCTTGGTATTAAGAACAAGCGTAGTGGTAGCACCGTGGTCACATGTTTACGCGATGGATTGTTAGTCTTGAGACGAGTGCGAAGGGACGTACTTTATTGGACAGTGAATATTGTAGTTTAAGAAGTAAGATTGCAGTAATACAACGAGAAGCAAATCAGGACTTATTACAGACTAAGTGTAAATCATGAAACAATTTATACCGGAAGGATTTTGTAAGTAGTCGATGAGGATTGTCGGTTGTGATTCTTTCATTAAGTGATTTTGGTGTATGTGTGGTGTACATTGGATAATGGAGGATAAGAAATCTCAGTTAATGTGTATGTAGTGATGGAAAGGTTCTTCAAGAGGATGCAGTGCCTCAATTTTGTAATTGTGAATGATCTGACTATTCGGAATCTACCTTTTGTTGGACCGAGAACATTGCTGTTTTAATTCTCACCAAGGAGTTCAAGTGAGAGAACAAGGTTGTATGCTGACATGATATGTCCATCGCTTTGTGGTACCGTATAATGGTTGTGTGTTGGGTTTTGCTTTGTTAAGTATGATTGAGAGAAAATGCATGCTTAAAACAAATTAGGAAGAGTGAGGAAACCTTACCCCAAAACCAAATGATATGATCCTAGAGATGTAACTAGGTCTTAATAAAGGTTTAGATGACAATGCTTAGGCATCGTTGCTAGAAGTGTGTCTTTTATAAGTAGTTGTTAGTGGAGGTTGTGTCTTGGCTTGAAAGCTCCTCTGGAATGTATGTTATTATCCCTTAATAAATATCTGTGACTCGTGTTGAAGAGCCTCTTGTGTAGGCTGGCCGGGGAAAGTGTTTATTAAGTAAGTGACCGTGACCCGTGTTGAAGGGCCTCTTGTGTAGGCTGTCCGGGGAAAGTTACTTAGTGGGTGGTATTAGTGACCCGTGTTGAAGAGCCTCTTGTGCAGGCTGGCAGGGGAAAGTAGCATGTGTAGATAACCATGACCCATGTTGAAGAGCCTCTTGTGTAGGCTGGTCGGGGAAAGTTATCTATGTTAGCTCCGGGACCCATGCCGAGAACTCTTTGGAAGGGTTGGTCGGGAATGGATGTCTACGTTTTTAAGGATCCGTGACCCATGTTGAACTCTCTTGTAGGGTTGACCGGGGAAAGATGTCTTGGTATGTGTTACCGATTAGTGATATTTTGAGTTAACAGACTCGTGAGCATATTTCCATATAGTGTGAGATTGTGAACTCAAAGTGTTTCCCTTCCCTTTGACTTGAGTTAGGATTGATAGAACCCTGTAAAGCTGAGAGAATCCATAAGATATGGAACTCACTGAGATTAATATCTCACCCCATTATTGTTGTTATTTTTCAGGCGTTGTTTGCAGGTTGATTTACAAGTGGAGCTATGCTTGGATGTTTCAAGAAAAGCTTAGCTTTAGTTTTTCACTGTGTATTTTGTTGTATACAATTGAGGATATTGTATATTGATCTTAGTTTTTATTGTTTTTTGCTAGTTTCCATATCTTGTACCATAGATTGTGTTTATGTTTTTAGAATGGTCAAGTATGTGAATTACGCCATTAGGCACTTGTGATGGTGTCAGTACCAAATAAATGCTTGTATAGTATTATTCTAGGTATATATTATACAGGGCGTTACAGTTGGTATCAGAGCAGGTCATGTCCTCGACCTAGCCTTGAAACATCATAAGTAAATCTATTCCTGCCTCTTAAGTGTGTCTTACCAGCATGACTCTTAATATCATACTATGTAGTGTTGGGCCTGATCAACCTAAGGTTATGTATGTGATAGGTAGAATCATGGTTGAGCGACCACGAGGACTCCGAAGTGTTGTCGGAACTTATGCTGTGAGGGTATGCTCAAGCAGAGAGTTAGCAAGGAGGAGTTTTGGTCAGCTCAGTTGAGGTCTTAGTAGAAGTTGTGCTTTAGGTAGCATGGAATTGAAGAGTGGTGTGTTGTTCAAGCAATCCTTTAGAATGGATGGAGTCTGAAGGTTAAGGATCTCTATCGGACGATTGGTCAGGGTATTGAGAAATATGTAACGTCGCTAGTAGAGTTGGATTGGCCACTAGTATGGACAAGGATTTCAAGAAATCTCATTCAATGAAGAGGAAAAGATGTTTTGTGGAACGTGTGATGTAAGACCCGGAAGTGAGATAGTTATTGGTGCTTCAGTTTCTATGGTCGCGATGGTATCTTGAATGAACGAGAGTACCTTAAGGAATGTGTTCGGAGCAATGTCTTCCAACTAGTTAAAAGTGGAGAGTTAAGGACGTTCGGCCTTTTATGGGAACCTAAAGTAGTAGAGAAGTGTGAGAAGGAACACAAGGACGTGTTTACATGCTTCAAGTGAAACAAGTATGTGTCGGACGAAGAGTAGGAGATAAATCACATATATTCAGTTATGAAGGGAGATCAGGATCAAGATAATACATTAGGGTTCTGTATTTGGTAAGAGACCAATTTGGAATTGTCAAATTACCCAAGGAACATTATACGGTATTATATCGAGTAAAAGAAGGTGTAGTGATACGGACCGGAAAAAGTTTTTGCCAAGAAACAGAGTAAGTACCTTGGACTCAAGGAAATTTTAGTACGATGGTTTTATATTTAGGCCTAAGGAGATTACAATGCAAAGCGAAGTAAACACATTGTGGAAAACAATATCAATAGTATGATTTGAGGAAGTGACAACGGAACGTATTTTGGATGAGTGTGCAATAGAGCGATTAAGGTGTTGATGAATCTATAATTAAGGAAGTGTAATCAAGGATGGTTCACCCACGAAAACCCTAGTAATATGACTTGGAATGGGAAAAGTTACACCTTGGTATTAAGAACAAGCGTAGTGGTAGCACCGTGGTCACATGTTTACGCGATGGATTGTTAGTCTTGAGAGGAGTGCGAAGGGACGTACTTTATTGGACAGTGAATATTGTAGTTTAAGAAGTAAGATTGCAGTAATACAACGAGAAGCAAATCAGGACTTATTACAGACTAAGTGTAAATCATGAAACAATTTATACATGAAGGATTTTGTAAGTAGTCGATGAGGATTGTCGGTTGTGATTCTTTCATTAAGTGATTTTGGTGTATGTGTGGTGTACATTGGATAATGGAGGATAAGAAATCTCAGTTAATGTGTATGTAGTGATGGAAAGGTTCTTCAAGAGGATGCAGTGCCTCAATTTTGTAATTGTGAATGATCTGACTATTCGGAATCTACCTTTTGTTGGACCGAGAACATTGTTGTTTTAATTCTCACCAAGGAGTTCAAGTGAGAGAACAAGGTTGTATGCTGACATGATATGTCCATCGCTTTGTGGTACCGTATAATGGTTGTGTGTTGGGTTTTGCTTTGTTAAGTATGATTGAGAGAAAATGCATGCTTAAAACAAATTAGGAAGAGTGAGGAAACCTTACCCCAAAACCAAATGATATGATCCTAGAGATGTAACTAGGTCTTAATAAAGGTTTAGATGACAATGCTTAGGCATCGTTGCTAGAAGTGTGTCTTTTATAAGTAGTTGTTAGTGGAGGTTGTGTCTTGGCTTGAAAGCTCCTCTGGAATGTATGTTATTATCCCTTAATAAATATCTGTGACTCGTGTTGAAGAGCCTCTTGTGTAGGCTGGCCGGGGAAAGTGTTTATTAAGTAAGTGACCGTGACCCGTGTTGAAGGGCCTCTTGTGTAGGCTGTCCGGGGAAAGTTACTTAGTCAGGCTGGCAGGGGAAAGTAGCATGTGTAGATAACCATGACCCATGTTGAAGAGCCTCTTGTGTAGGCTGGTCGGGGAAAGTTATCTATGTTAGCTCCGGGACCCATGCCGAGAACTCTTTGGAAGGGTTGGTCGGGAATGGATGTCTACGTTTTTAAGGATCCGTGACCCATGTTGAACTCTCTTGTAGGGTTGACCGGGGAAAGATGTCTTGGTATGTGTTACCGATTAGTGATATTTTGAGTTAACAGACTCGTGAGCATATTTCCATATAGTGTGAGATTGTGAACTCAAAGTGTTTCCCTTCCCTTTGACTTGAGTTAGGATTGATAGAACCCTGTAAAGCTGAGAGAATCCATAAGATATGGAACTCACTGAGATTAATATCTCACCCCATTATTGTTGTTATTTTTCAGGCGTTGTTTGCAGGTTGATTTACAAGTGGAGCTATGCTTGGATGTTTCAAGAAAAGCTTAGCTTTAGTTTTTCACTGTGTATTTTGTTGTATACAATTGAGGATATTGTATATTGATCTTAGTTTTTATTGTTTTTTGCTAGTTTCCATATCTTGTACCATAGATTGTGTTTATGTTTTTAGAATGGTCAAGTATGTGAATTACGCCATTAGGCACTTGTGATGGTGTCAGTACCAAATAAACGCTTGTATAGTATTATTCTAGGTATTTATTATACAGGGCGTTACAGTTGGTATCAGAGCAGGTCATGTCCTCGACCTAGCCTTGAAACATCATAAGTAAATCTATTCCTGCCTCTTAAGTGTGTCTTACCAGCATGACTCTTAATATCATACTATGTAGTGTTGGGCCTGATCAACCTAAGGTTATGTATGTGATAGGTAGAATCATGGTTGAGCGACCACGACGACTCCGAAGTGTTGTCGGAACTTATGCTGTGAGGGTATGCTCAAGCAGAGAGTTAGCAGGGAGGAGTTTTGGTCAGCTCAGTTGAGGTCTTAGTAGAAGTTGTGCTTTAGGTAGCATGGAATTGAAGAGTGGTGTGTTGTTCAAGCAATCCTTTAGAATGGATGGAGTCTGAAGGTTAAGGATCTCTATCGGACGATTGGTCAGGGTATTGAGAAATATGTAACGTCGCTAGTAGAGTTGGATTGGCCACTAGTATGGACAAGGATTTCAAGAAATCTCATTCAATGAAGAGGAAAAGATGTTTTGTGGAACGCGTGATGTAAGACCCGGAAGTGAGATAGTTATTGGTGCTTCAGTTTCTAAGGTCGCTATGGTATCTTGAATGAACGAGAGTACCTTAAGGAATGTGTTCGGAGCAATGTCTTCCAACTAGTTAAAAGTGGAGAGTTAAGGACGTTCGGCCTTTTATGGGAACCTAAAGTAGTAGAGAAGTGTGAGAAGGAACACAAGGACGTGTTTACATGCTTCAAGTGAAACAAGTATGTGTCGGACGAAGAGTAGGAGATAAATCACATATATTCAGTTATGAAGGGAGATCAGGATCAAGATAATACATTAGGGTTCTGTATTTGGTAAGAGACCAATTTGGAATTGTCAAATTACCCAAGGAACATTATACGGTATTATATCGAAGAAAGATTAAGCTTCATTTAGTAAAAGAAGGTGTAGTGATACGGACCGGAAAACGTTTGTGTCAAGAAACAGAGTAAGTACCTTGGACTCAAGGAAATTTTAGTACGATGGTTTTATATTTAGGCCTAAGGAGATTACAATGCAAAGCGAAGTAAACACATTGTGGAAAACAATATCAATAGTATGATTTGAGGAAGTGACAACAGAACGTATTTTGGATGAGTGTGCAATAGAGCGATTAAGGTGTTGATGAATCTATAATTAAGGAAGTGTAATCAAGGATGGTTCACCCACGAAAACCCTAGTAAAATGACGTGGAATGGGAAAAGTTACACCTTGGTATTAAGAACAAGCGTAGTGGTAGCACCGTGGTCACAAGTTTACGCGATGGATTCTTAGTCTTGAGACGAGTGCGAAGGGACTTACTTTGTTGGACAGTGAATATTGTATTTTAAGAAGTAAGATTGCAGTAATACAACGAGAAGCAAATCAGGACTTATTACAGACTAAGTGTAAATCATGAAACAATTTATACCGGAAGGATTTTGTAAGTAGTCGATGAGGATTGTTGGTTGTGATTCTTTCATTAAGTGATTTTGGTGTATGTGTGGTGTACATTGGATAATGGAGGATAAGAAATCTCAGTTAATGTGTATGTAGTGATGGAAAGGTTCTTCAAGAGGATGCAGTGCCTCAATTTTTCAAGTGTAAGGAAACTTCTGTAATTGTGAATGATCTGACTATTCGGAATCTACCTTTTGTTGGACCGAGAACGTTGTTGTTTTAATTCTCACCAAGGAGTTCAAGTGAGAGAACAAGGTTGTATGCTGACATGATATGTCCATCGCTTTGTGGTACCGTATAATGGTTGCGTGTTGGGTTTTGCTTGGTTAAGTATGATTAAGAGAAAATGCATGCTTAAATCAAATTAGGAAGAGTGAGGAAACCTTACCCCAAAACCAAATGATATGATCCTAGAGATGTAACTAGGTCTTAATAAAGGTTTAGATGACAATGATTAGGCATCGTTGCTAGAAGTGTGTCTTTGATAAGTAGTTGTTAGTGGAGGTTGTGTCTTGGCTTGAAAGCTCCTCTGGAATGTATGTTATTATCCCTTAATAAATATCTGTGACTCGTGTTGAAGAGCCTCTTGTGTAGGCTGGCCGGGGAAAGTGTTTATTAAGTAAGTGACCGTGACCCGTGTTGAAGGGCCTCTTGTGTAGGCTGTCCGGGGAAAGTTACTTAGTGGGTGGTATTAGTGACCCGTGTTGAAGAGCCTCTTGTGCAGGCTGGCAGGGGAAAGTAGCATGTGTAGATAACCATGACCCATGTTAAAGAGCCTCTTGTGTAGGCTGGTCGGGGAAAGTTATCTATGTTAGCTCCGGGACCCATGCCGAGAACTCTTTGGAAGGGTTGGTCGGGAATGGATGTCTACGTTTTTAAGGATCCGTGACCCATGTTGAACTCTCTTGTAGGGTTGGCCGGGGAAAGATGTCTTGGTATGTGTTACTGATTAGTGATATTTTGAGTTAACAGACTCGTGAGCATATTTCCATATAGTGTGAGATTGTGAACTCAAAGTGTTTCCCTTCCCTTTGACTTGAGTTAGGATTGATAGAACCCTGTAAAGCGGAGAGAATCCATAAGATATGGAACTCACTGAGATTAATATCTCACCCCATTATTGTTGTTATTTTTCAGGTGTTGTTTGCAGGTTGATTTACAAGTGGAGCTATGCTTGGATGTTTCAAGAAAAGCTTAGCTTTAGTTTTTCACTGTGTATTTTGTTGTATACAATTGAGGATATTGTATATTGATCTTAGTTTTTATTGTTTTTTGCTAGTTTCCATATCTTGTACCATAGATTGTGTTTATGTTTTTAGAATGGTCAAGTATGTGAATTACGCCATTAGGCACTTGTGATGGTGTCAGTACCAAATAAACGCTTGTATAGTATTATTCTAGGTATATATTATACAGGGCGTTACAGTTGGTATCAGAGCAGGTCATGTCCTCGACCTAGCCTTGAAACATCATAAGTAAATCTATTCCTGCCTCTTAAGTGTGTCTTACCAGTATGACTCTTAATATCATACTATGTAGTGTTGGGCCTGATCAACCTAAGGTTATGTATGTGATAGGTAGAATCATGGTTGAGCGACCACGAGGACTCCGTAGTGTTGTCGGAACTTATGCTGTGAGGGTATGCTCAAGCAGAGAGTTAGCAAGGAGGAGTTTTGGTCAGCTCAGTTGAGGTCTTAGTAGAAGTTGTGCTTTAGGTAGCATGGAATTGAAGAGTGGTGTGTTGTTCAAGCAATCCTTTAGAATGGATGGAGTCTGAAGGTTAAGGATCTCTATCGGACGATTGGTCAGGGTATTGAGAAATATGTAACGTCGCTAGTAGAGTTGGATTGGCCACTAGTATGGACAAGGATTTCAAGAAATCTCATTCAATGAAGAGGAAAAGATGTTTTATGGAACGTGTGACGTAAGACCCGGAAGTGAGATAGTTATTGGTGCTTCAGTTTCTAAGGTAGCTATGGTATCTTGAATGAACGAGAGTACCTTAAGGAATGTGTTCGGAGCAATGTCTTCCAACTAGTTAAAAGTGGAGAGTTAAGGACGTTCGGCCTTTTATGGGAACCTAAAGTAGTAGAGAAGTGTGAGAAGGAACACAAGGATGTGTTTACATGCTTCAAGTGAAACAAGTATGTGTCGGACGAAGAGAAGGAGATAAATCACGTATATTCAGTTATGAAGGGAGATCAGGATCAAGATAATACATTAGGGTTCTGTATTTGGTAAGAGACCAATTTGGAATTGTCAAATTACCCAAGGAACATTATATGGTATTATATCGAAGAAAGATTAAGCTTCATTTAGTAAAAGAAGGTGTAGTGATACGGACCGGAAGAAGTTTGTGCCAAGAAACAGAGTAAGTACCTTGGACTCAAGGAAATTTTAGTACGATGGTTTTATATTTAGGCCTAAGAAGATTACAATGCAAAGCGAAGTAAACACATTGTGGAAAACAATATCAATAGTATGATTTGAGGAAGTGACAACGGAACGTATTTTGGATGAGTGTGCAATAGAGCGATTAAGGTGTTGATGAATCTATAATTAAGGAAGTGTAATCAAGGATGGTTCACCCACAAAAACCCTAGTAATATGACGTGGAATTGGAAAAGTTACACCTTGGTATTAAGAACAAGCGTAGTGGTAGCACCGTGGTCACAAGTTTACGCGATGGATTCTTAGTCTTGAGACGAGTGCGAAGGGACGTACTTTGTTGGACAGTGAATATTGTATTTTAAGAAGTAAAATTGCAGTAATACAACGAGAAGCAAATCAGGACTTATTACAGACTAAGTGTAAATCATGAAACAATTTATACCGGAAGGATTTTGTAAGTAGTCGATGAGGATTGTCGATTGTGATTCTTTCATTAAGTGATTTTGGTGTATGTGTGGTGTACATTGGATAATGGAGGATAAGAAATCTCAGTTAATGTGTACGTAGTGATGGAAAGGTTCTTCAAGAGGATGTAGTGCCTCAATTTTTCAAGTGTAAGGAAACTTCTGTAATTGTGAATGATCTGACTATTCGGAATCTACCTTTTGTTGGACCGAGAACGTTGTTGTTTTAATTCTCACCAAGGAGTTCAAGTGAGAGAACAAGGTTGTATGCTGACATGATATGTCCATCGCTTTGGGGTACCGTATAATGGTTGTGTGTTGGGTTTTGCTTTGTTAAGTATGATTGAGAGAAAATGCATGCTTAAAACAAATTAGGAAGAGTGAGGAAACCTTACCCCAAAACCAAATGATATGATCCTAGAGATGTAACTAGGTCTTAATAAAGGTTTAGATGACAATGCTTAGGCATCGTTGCTAGAAGTGTGTCTTTGATAAGTAGTTGTTAGTGGAGGTTGTGTCTTGGCTTGAAAGCTCCTCTGGAATGTATGTTATTATCCCTTAATAAATATCTGTGACTCGTGTTGAAGAGCCTCTTGTGTAGGCTGGCCGGGGAAAATGTTTATTAAGTAAGTGACTGTGACCCGTGTTGAAGGGCCTCTTGTGTAGGCTGTCCGGGGAAAGTTACTTAGTGGGTGGTATTAGTGACCCGTGTTGAAGAGCCTCTTGTGCAGGCTGGCAGGGGAAAGTAGCATGTGTAGATAACCATGACCCATGTTGAAGAGCCTCTTGTGTAGGCTGGTCGGGGAAAGTTATCTATGTTAGCTCCGGGACCCATGCCGAGAACTCTTTGGAAGGGTTGGTCGGGAATGGATGTCTACGTTTTTAAGGATCCGTGACCCATGTTGAACTCTCTTGTAGGGTTGGCCGGGGAAAGATGTCTTGGTATGTGTTACTGATTAGTGATATTTTGAGTTAACAGACTCGTGAGCATATTTCCATATAGTGTGAGATTGTGAACTCAAAGTGTTTCCCTTCCCTTTGACTTGAGTTAGGATTGATAGAACCCTGTAAAGCTGAGAGAATCCATAAGATATGGAACTCACTGAGATTAATATCTCACCCCATTATTGTTGTTATTTTTCAGGTGCTGTTTGCAGGTTGATTTACAAGTGGAGCTATGCTTGGATGTTTCAAGAAAAGCTTAGCTTTAGTTTTTCACTGTGTATTGTGTTGTATACAATTAAGGATATTGTATATTGATCTTAGTTTTTATTGTTTTTTGCTAGTTTCCATATCTTGTACCATAGATTGTGTTTATGTTTTTAGAATGGTCAAGTATGTGAATTACGCCATTAGGCACTTGTGATGGTGTCAGTACCAAATAAACGCTTGTATAGTATTATTCTAGGTATATATTATACAGGGCGTTACAGTTGGTATCAGAGCAGGTCATGTCCTCGACCTAGCCTTGAAACATCATAAGTAAATCTATTCCTGCCTCTTAAGTGTGTCTTACCAGCATGACTCTTAATATCATACTATGTACTGTTGGGCCTGATCAACCTAAGGTTATGTATGTGATAGGTAGAATCATGGTTGAACGACCACGAGGACTCCGTAGTGTTGTCGAAACTTATGCTGTGAGGGTATGCTCAAGCAGAGAGTTAGCAAGGAGGAGTTTTGGTCACCTCAGTTGAGGTCTTAGTAGAAGTTGTGCTTTAGGTAGCATGGAATTGAAGAGTGGTGTGTTGTTCAAGCAATCCTTTAGAATGGATGGAGTCTGAAGGTTAAGGATCTCTATCGGACGATTGGTCAGGGTATTGAGAAATATGTAACGTCGCTAGTAGAGTTGGATTGGCCACTAGTATGGACAAGGATTTCAAGAAATCTCATTCAATGAAGAGGAAAAGATGTTTTGTGGAACGTGTGACGTAAGACCCGGAAGTGAGATAGTTATTGGTGCTTCAGTTTCTAAGGTCGCTATGGTATCTTGAATGAACGAGAGTACCTTAAGGAATGTGTTCGGAGCAATGTCTTCCAACTAGTTAAAAGTGGAGAGTTAAGGACGTTCGGCCTTTTATGGGAACCTAAAGTAGTAGAGAAGTGTGAGAAGGAACACAAGGATGTGTTTACATGCTTCAAGTGAAACAAGTATGTGTCGGACGAAGAGAAGGAGATAAATCACGTATATTCAGTTATGAAGGGAGATCAGGATCAAGATAATACATTAGGGTTCTGTATTTGGTAAGAGACCAATTTGGAATTGTCAAATTACCCAAGGAACATTATATGGTATTATATCGAAGAAAGATTAAGCTTCATTTAGTAAAAGAATGTGTAGTGATACGGACCGGAAGAAGTTTGTGCCAAGAAACAGAGTAAGTACCTTGGACTCAAGGAAATTTTAGTACGATGGTTTTATATTTAGGCCTAAGAAGATTACAATGCAAAGCGAAGTAAACACATTGTGGAAAACAATATCAATAGTATGATTTGAGGAAGTGACAACGGAACGTATTTTGGATGAGTGTGCAATAGAGCGATTAAGGTGTTGATGAATCTATAATTAAGGAAGTGTAATCAAGGATGGTTCACCCACAAAAACCCTAGTAATATGACGTGGAATGGGAAAAGTTACACCTTGGTATTAAGAACAAGCGTAGTGGTAGCACCGTGGTCACAAGTTTACGCGATGGATTCTTAGTCTTGAGACGAGTGCGAAGGGACGTACTTTGTTGGACAGTGAATATTGTATTTTAAGTAAGATTGCAGTAATACAACGAGAAGCAAATCAGGACTTATTACAGACTAAGTGTAAATCATGAAACAATTTATACCGGAAGGATTTTGTAAGTAGTCGATGAGGATTGTCGGTTGTGATTCTTTCATTAAGTGATTTTGGTGTATGTGTGGTGTACATTGGATAATGGAGGATAAGAAATCTCAGTTAATGTGTACGTAGTGATGGAAAGGTTCTTCAAGAGGATGCAGTGCCTCAATTTTTCAAGTGTAAGGAAACTTCTGTAATTGTGAATGATCTGACTATTCGGAATCTACCTTTTGTTGGACCGAGAACGTTGTTGTTTTAATTCTCACCAAGGAGTTCAAGTGAGAGAACAAGGTTGTATGCTGACATGATATGTCCATCGCTTTGTGGTACCGTCTAATGGTTGTGTGTTGGGTTTTGCTTTGTTAAGTATGATTGAGAGAAAATGCATGCTTAAAACAAATTAGGAAGAGTGAGGAAACCTTACCCCAAAACCAAATGATATGATCCTAGAGATGTAACTAGGTCTTAATAAAGGTTTAGATGACAATGCTTAGGCATCGTTGCTAGAAGTGTGTCTTTGATAAGTAGTTGTTAGTGGAGGTTGTGTCTTGGCTTGAAAGCTCCTCTGGAATGTATGTTATTATCCCTTAATAAATATCTGTGACTCGTGTTGAAGAGCCTCTTGTGTAGGCTGGCCGGGGAAAGTGTTTATTAAGTAAGTGACCGTGACCCGTGTTGAAGGGCCTCTTGTGTAGGCTGTCCGGAGAAAGTTACTTAGTGGGTGGTATTAGTGACCCGTGTTGAAGAGCCTCTTGTACAGGCTGGCAGGGGAAAGTAGCATGTGTAGATAACCATAACCCATGTTGAAGAGCCTCTTGTGTAGGCTGGTCGGGGAAAGTTATCTATGTTAGCTCCGGGACCCATGCCGAGAACTCTTTGGAAGGGTTGGTCGGGAATGGATGTCTACGTTTTTAAGGATCTGTGACCCATGTTGAACTCTCTTGTAGGGTTGGCCGGGGAAAGATGTCTTGGTATGTGTTACTGATTAGTGATATTTTGAGTTAACAGACTCGTGAGCATATTTCCATATAGTGTGAGATTGTGAACTCAAAGTGTTTCCCTTCCCTTTGACTTGAGTTAGGATTGATAGAACCCTGTAAAGCTGAGAGAATCCATAAGATATGGAACTCACTGAGATTAATATCTCACCCCATTATTGTTGTTATTTTTCAGGTGTTGTTTGCAGGTTGATTTACAAGTGGAGCTATGCTTGGATGTTTCAAGAAAAGCTTAGCTTTAGTTTTTCGCTGTGTATTTTGTTGTATACAATTAAGGATATTGTATATTGATCTTAGTTTTTATTGTTTTTTGCTAGTTTCCATATCTTGTACCATAGATTGTGTTTATGTTTTTAGAATGGTCAAGTATGTGAATTACGCCATTAGGCACTTGTGATGGTGTCAGTACCAAATAAACGCTTGTATAGTATTATTCTAGGTATATATTATACAGGGCGTTACAGTTGGTATCAGAGCAGGTCATGTCCTCGACCTAGCCTTGAAACATCATAAGTAAATCTATTCCTGCCTCTTAAGTGTGTCTTACCAGCATGACTCTTAATATCATACTATGTACTGTTGGGCCTGATCAACATAGGTGATGTATGTGATAGGTAGAATCATGGTTGAGCGACCACGAGGACTCCGTAGTGTTGTCGGAACTTATGCTGTGAGGGTATGCTCAAGCAGAGAGTTAGCAAGGAGGAGGTTTGGTCACCTCAGTTGAGGTCTTAGTAGAAGTTGTGCTTTAGGTAGCATGGAATTGAAGAGTGGTGTGTTGTTCAAGCAATCCTTTAGAATGGATGGAGTCTGAAGGTTAAGGATCTCTATCGGACGATTGGTCAGGGTATTGAGAAATATGTAACGTCGCTAGTAGAGTTGGATTGGCCACTAGTATGGACAAGGATTTCAAGAAATCTCATTCAATGAAGAGGAAAAGATGTTTTGTGGAACGTGTGACGTAAGACCCGGAAGTGAGATAGTTATTGGTGCTTCAGTTTCTAAGGTCGCTATGGTATCTTGAATGAACGAGAGTACCTTAAGGAATGTGTTCGGAGCAATGTCTTCCAACTAGTTAAAAGTGGAGAGTTAAAGACGTTCGGCCTTTTATGGGAACCTAAAGTAGTAGAGAAGTGTGAGAAGGAACACAAGGATGTGTTTACATGCTTCAAGTGAAACAAGTATGTGTCGGACGAAGAGAAGGAGATAAATCACGTATATTCAGTTATGAAGGGAGATCAGGATCAAGATAATACATTAGGGTTCTGTATTTGGTAAGAGACCAATTTGGAATTGTCAAATTACCCAAGGAACATTATATGATATTATATCGAAGAAAGATTAAGCTTCATTTAGTAAAAGAAGGTGTAGTGATACGGACCGGAAGAAGTTTGTGCCAAGAAACAGAGTAAGTACCTTGGACTCAAGGAAATTTTAGTACGATGGTTTTATATTTAGGCCTAAGAAGATTACAATGCAAAGCGAAGTAAACACATTGTGGAAAACAATATCAATAGTATGATTTGAGGAAGTGACAACGGAACGTATTTTGGATGAGTGTGCAATAGAGCGATTAAGGTGTTGATGAATCTATAATTAAGGAAGTGTAATCAAGGATGGTTCACCCACAAAAACCCTAGTAATATGACGTGGAATGGGAAAAGTTACACCTTGGTATTAAGAACAAGCGTAGTGGTAGCACCGTGGTCACAAGTTTACGCGATGGATTCTTAGTCTTGAGACGAGTGCGAAGGGACGTACTTTGTTGGACAGTGAATATTGTATTTTAAGAAGTAAGATTGCAGTAATACAACGAGAAGCAAATCAGGACTTATTACAGACTAAGTGTAAATCATGAAACAATTTATACCGGAAGGATTTTGTAAGTAGTCGATGAGGATTGTCGGTTGTGATTCTTTCATTAAGTGATTTTGGTGTATGTGTGGTGTACATTGGATAATGGAGGATAAGAAATCCCGGTTAATGTGTACGTAGTGATGGAAAGGTTCTTCAAGAGGATGCAGTGCCTCAATTTTTCAAGTGTAAGGAAACTCTGTAATTGTGAATGATCTGACTATTCAGAATCTACCTTTTGTTGGACCGAGAACGTTGTTGTTTTAATTCTCACCAAGGAGTTCAAGTGAGAGAACAAGGTTGTATGCTGACATGATATATCCATCGCTTTGTGGTACCGTATAATGGTTGCGTGTTGGGTTTTGCTTTGTTAAGTATGATTGAGAGAAAATGCATGCTTAAAACAAATTACGAAGAGTGAGGAAACCTTACCCCAAAACCAAATGATATGATCCTAGAGATGTAACTAGGTCTTGATAAAGGTTTAGATGACAATGCTTAGGCATCGATGCTAGAAGTGTATCTTTGATAAGTAGTTGTTAGCGGAGGTTGTGCCTTGGCTTGAAAGCTCCTCCATAATGTACGTTATTATCCCTTAATAAATATTTGTGACCCGTGTTGAAGAGCCTCTTGTGTAGCGTGGTCGGGGAAAGTGTTTATTAAGTAAGTGACCATGACCCGTGTTGAAGGGCCTCTTGTGTAGGCTTGCCGGGGAAAGTTACTTAGTGGGTGGTATTAGTGACCCATGTTGAAGAGCCTCTTGTGCAGGCTGGCCGGGGAAAGTACCATGTGTAGATAACTGTGACCCGTGTTGAAGAGCCTCTTATGTAGAATGGTCGGGGAAAGTTATCTATGTTAGCTCCGAGACCCGTGCCGAGAACTCTTTGGAAGGGTTGGCCGGGAATGGATGTCTAGGTTTTTAAGGATCTGTGACCTGTGTTGAACTCGCTTGTAGGGTTGGCTGGGGAAAGATGCCTTGGTATGTGTTACCGATTAGTGATATTTTGAGTTAACTGACTCGTGAGCATATTTTCATATAGTGTGAGATTGTGAACTCAAAGTGTTTTCCTTCCCTTTGACTTGAGTTAGGATTGATAGAACCCTGTAAAGCCGGGAGAATCCATAAGATAGGAAACTCACTGAGATTAATATCGCACCCCACTATTGTTGTTATTATTCAGACGTTGTTTGCAGGTTAATTTACAAGTGGAGCTATGCTTGGATGTTTCAAGAAAAGCTTAGCTTTAGTTTTCCGCTGTGTATTTTGTTGTATACAATTGGGGATATTGCATATTGATCTTAGTTTTATTGTTTTTGGCTAGTTTTCATATCTTGTACCATTGATTGTGTTTATGTTTTTAGAATGGTCAAGTATGTGAATTACGCCATTAAGCACTTGTGATAGTGTCAGTATCAAATAAACGCTTGTATAGTATTATTTTAGGTATATATTATACAGGGCGTTACATTCCACTTTTTTTTTCACCATAGACTAGAATAAATTGCATATTGCTTTTTATATACCACCATTCCATACAGTTTTTTAATCGAACAATTCGTGATTTGATGAAATGAAAAAAAATGAAGAAAAAAAATTAGAAAACTCTTTTTGGAAAAGTAAGGTTGTTTTACTTCTTGTTTAATTAATTAGTAGTATTGATCACAAGACTCATGACAAAATAGAATAGAAAAGTTGCAAGATTTTGAAGCCTAAAAAAATACGACTTAAAGGTAATGTTTTAAACAACCTTTACTTAAAATTAAGGAAGGTGATTTATTTACCCTAGTTTTATTGTTAGCATCTAATTTTTGATATAAATTGTACCGAAGTCTACTAAATCTAGTTTGGAAGAATCTCAAAAACAAATTCATTAGATTAAAATCACTCTATCTCAAAACAAGTTCAAAATCTCAAAGATTTGCAGTAATTTGATGTGAAATAGGGTGTGAGATAAATACACAGGTCAAACACAAGTAACTAGAGCATGGTTCGACACCAAGATTACAATATTTGACTATGAATTCTCGACAAAGACAGTTGAAAGACATGTGTATGTTTCTCGACAGAAGTGACAGTTTTGCAGCAGTTCAAAAACTGAAGACATGTGGAAGCAATGCTAAAAACAAAATGCCACATAATGGCATACATGTCGATTTCTAGGAAATTAATCGTTGTCAACAGTTAGTGATTTACTTATATAAGTTAACTTAATCTCTATAGCAAAGATTCGCATTTTTTATTATTGTCCTCTATAGAATTCAAACATCCAAATTCCACGTTTTTTCCAGAGACTAAAATAAATTTATGTTTTCTTACTGATAATGCTCCCTCCCTCTAGAGGTTATATACAAAACAGGCATATTATTTTTGAGGAACGCAAATTGCTTTCCCCTATACCATTTCATACGAAAGAATGGTTTGTATATAGATAATAAATAAAGAGTAATACAGCATCAAATGAAGTGTAAAATGTGATGTCTAATTAATATTTCCAAATTCTGGACAATACAGCATCTAGAAAGCCTTTAAATAGGATGAATGATAAATCTACTCTTTTGCTATTCATATAATTCTAAAAATATACTAAAACAATCTGTGATTTGATGTTGGGTGAAGGATACTACTACTTGTGGAGGCCCTTTCATTAGACTAAATAAATAAACATAACTGTGAGATAACAGAAAAGAAGGTGGAATGTTAGTGTTAATCTATCCTGAGGCAGCAGTTAAAACTTGGAATCTCGTTTCATCATTTCATCCCTATCTATGAAACGTTCAAGCAGCTCCTTCTCTTGCAAAACCAAACAATCTTCAGCCTTGCCAAACCATTCATACCGGTTTTTTGCAATATAATCATACACAGCATCCCTTATTGGAGTTGGTATCACCCACAGCCAGCTCAAAGCAGTGTAAGGTAATGGCAAGTATGACAGCACACGCAATGCAGCTGCATAATAATGTCACAATGAGATTGACACAAGAAAAATGACATGGAAAACAAGAGTAGTGAAAATGTAATTATCTTATGTTCATCTATTACCTAAATAATCTAATAATTTGGACAAAATCCTAAAGGATGCCTTTGGCAAGTTCCCTTAATAGAGAGCTCATTCATCATCATACAAATACGATCAAGGAATAACCTTCACAGTTTGCAACGTGTTGGTGTATTTGGCGATCAAGGAATAATATTATTTTTAATAACGAAACCTGTAATCGCGACGTAATACTAGATAGAATTATTTTGCATACTTGGAGGTGGTTACCTCTTAAGCGGTATAAACACAATCCTAGATGCTCCTTCTATGAGTGGCTCAAGTGCCCTCTTGATTTTTGTAATTAACCTTATTAGGTGTCGGAGCTTTCCTTGTTGGGTTTTGTTTATCGGGTTGGAATACCCTTAGTACTCCCTTTCAATGCAATCTTGCTAACTTATCAAAAAAAATCATCATACAATACGAAAGAATATGGAATACACAAGAAAATTTATAAATTCTAGGAAACAAATACAACTTTTGAAAAATTCACAGTTGGCCAACATAATCAATAAACCTCTCCCAAGTAGAAAGGTCACGGAGTATACATACTCACTTGAAGATGAGAAGCATCATCATTGTATGGTATAGTACATTGGAAAGAAGATTGTTTTGAGTTAATGAGAATTGAACTAACTTTTCTCTTCATCCAAATTAGAGGACAGAGATTTTTATTTATATTTCTTATGATTTTCTCTTCTTCCAAATAACCTTTGGCAATTTTGCTTCTCTCCATTGTCTTTCCCCTCATTTTTTTCTCATACTTGATTGTTAATTATTTTTGTTAACTGATGTTTCATTTGCGAGGACAGGAAAAAGGGACAACTGAATGCAATCCCTACACTCCCCACCAACAGTGGAAGCCTCAAGCACACTAAGGTCACCCTTTATTTATACTTTTATTTTGGTAACTACTCATGATTGCTAGATTGAGTAGTTAGTAAAATTCAGAGGATTTTAAATAAAGAGGTACGAGAAAGAATAAATACTTTGCACAATGAATATGGTTTAACACGATTGATGATAATTAGACACTAGACACTAACCTTTATCTAAACTATAACTAAACTCATAATTCTAGTTAAATAGGTGAGCGAATTCTAACCAGTAGATCCCTGAGAGAATACATTCAAGCCTTCAATGAATAAAAAGCGACGTAGAACATCCTCTCGTTTAAGACCAGATGCTCTCAAATATGGCTCAGCAGCATTAGACTGAACGCAGCAAAATTTGATCTTTCTATCCTTGTCTGCTTTGATTACCCATTTCACTCCTGCCAATACACAATTGTTAAAAATGTAATACAAAACATTAGACCAATTACTAATATCGTATTCTACAATGAAATGTAATATAAACAAATGAGCACAAACCTGCAACAATGCATAAGCTGATAAAATTTGGAACATTGACAGGGTAAACAGAATAAGTTATGACTGAAAATAGCTTATTCAATACTGAACTGAAAATAGCTTAGCTTATTCAATATTGATTATTAGATGATTAAAGTTCATAAATTAAATCGTTGTGCACAAGACATGATGAGATTGTAATACCTAAAATCTTACCCTAATTATGAAATTTTTAAAAAAAATCCCATTATGTGTTCCTGATAATAATATATAAAAGCAGATGAATAGAAGAGGGTTTCCTAAGAGAAAGTGAAGAATGGGAATAAAAGTGATAGTACCTCGGTGGCAGAGATGGCAAACGCCGTCGTAAAGAACAACTCTGGGTTGAAGGAAAGTGGGAGTGACAAGCTTGGCGACGGAAGAAGCAGAGACGTCGACGTCGACGGTGGTGGTGGAAGTGGAAGAGAGTGAACGAAGGAACGAAAGTGAGGAGGATCTGATTGTTGACGTGTCGGTCAAGCTTCTAGCGATTGTAATCATATTCATCTTCTTCATTTGTGCGTTGGTGTGTGCAATTTGCAACCAAAAAAGTGCTAAGTATCAATAGAGCTTATTTTCTTTACTCTAGAGCTTTTAAAAACATAATTGCATACACGTTAAATAGGATTGTACAATTTGTACTAGATGATTCTAAAATGTTTTAAAAATTCATGACACACAAAAAAAAAAAAAAAAAAAAATCAAAACTATCATAGGTTAAATTGATATTGATACTATTATTTATGAGTCTATTAAATTTTCTTTTTTATTTTCTTATGTGAATAGAGAAATAAAGTTGAGATTGACAAGATTTTTACTTTTATTGCTTTCTAAAATTTATTTTTTAAAATTTGTTTTCTATTTGAAGTTTTGTTATTTTGATTCAATTAAAAAATTATAAAATGACATCTTTTTATTTTTGAAAATTAAAAAAAAAGCAAATATTAATTTCTCTAATCGGTAGAAAATCTTAATAATCATTGTAAATAAGTCAAGTCAAATCAAATTTTATGTTGTTCAATTTAACATAATAAAAATTTGTACAACTCAATTCGTTACAAACTTTTTGACTCAATAAAATTTTGCAAATAACCTGGATCGACCACTCGAACTTGGTCCAATTTGATAACTCAAAAAAAGACCAAATATTAAATATAAATAAATCCAAATAAAAATAAATAAATATTATAACTATGAACCAAAATCAATATAGGTTACACTAGGCACAGTCTTTCTAGAGAAAATACAATTTATTACGTCTATTAATAAAATTAAGGTGATTTTGTTACATGTTGATTTTTAATTGTTGAATTTGTTGTGTAAAAATGCTTAAACAATTCAAAGCAATTAAAAGAATTATTTAGAGTTCAAACACATTAAAAAATTTGACATGTAAAACAAAGAACTGACAATTAAAATAAATGATTTTAAAATAACACAATAATATGTCAAAAGTCAAAACAAATCCACACAAATATAGAAGATAAAATACAAGAATATAGTAATTTATTTACTCAATTCAATTAAATTGTATACTCTATAAGAGAGCATCTCTCAATTCACTATACTTTCAAAAATTGTTGTAATAGATGATAAGAAAAGTCTTTTGAGTTGCCACAAACAAAACTCTATTTTTATCCAAATGTTTTTCAATCTCTCCAACTTTCATCACATAAGTCCGAAGTATTTAAAAATGTTTCTCAATTCCCTTTCATACCTCCAAAGGTTTTCTAAATTTCAAAAACTCTAAGAAATTTCAACCCTTGTCTCTCTAATTTTACTGATGATTTCTAACCATTTTCTGTGTCTTTAACTGATAAAGTTTTGAAAGCTGTGAAAACTGCTCTAGCCAAAAATGGTTAGATACACCAAAAGTGCTAGTTTCCTTTGTTTTGGACAAGAAGAGCTATGTTGTCTATATTGTGAGGGATATTTGGGGATTTGAGAGCTATACTTGTGTTGTGTATTGTCTCAAGATCATTGTGTCTTGCTTAACCCTTATGTGGGAGTCCCTTTTATAGTCTTCCATTAAGATATGCCATTAAGCGAAGTCTATTGGCCTTCATACGTTACATGGTCGTCATTGTTGTAAATTCCCTTCATGAATGTAGGCTTAGAAGCTCTGGTAACGTCCTCATTGATGCGCCGCCACCGTTACAATTTGAAATTCTGGCCTATGCAAACAGCAGATGTCCTAACACATGTCAAGACATTGTGCTACATAATCATTTAAACTCAGAGGCGTAATAGCAGACTGATATCTTGAATATCAGAACTGCACACTCACAGATGTCACGACATCTGATCCAACATGTCAGTCAAGAACAATAACAAAACTGTAAATTACAAAATGTTAAATAAGACAGTACTTGTTAACCCAGTTCGGTGCAATTCACCTATATCTGGGGGATACCAATCCAGGATGAAGACTTCACTATCTGTAGAACTGTTACAAAGCTAAACTCCCCCGTTTACAACTTTATTCCTAACGTCTACCCAATGAACATCTTTACCAAGGCTAAACTCAAACGTTTACAACCCTGATATGAGATACCCCACTCACATCCTAATCACAACCTGTGATATCTCTGTCTTCTGCCAATACAGAACCTGTCGCGGTTTCTTGACCTCCAAGTTATCTTGGACTTGCTTCAAAGCTTCGTCCAAGAACAATACAACAACCATTACCTACAGGCTTCTGGTTGTGTCCCTGTATCTATGCCTTCCACTCTGCATCCCATATTACATAGTGGAGACTTACAACTCCTAAGAGAGCCAACGACTCTCAAACCCTAAACCCTTATTCAACACAAGAGAACTAGGTTACAAAGTTATAAGTGATACAAAAGTACTGTACTTAACCCTAGGTCTAAGTCTCCTTATATTGTCTTTTGTTGTCTTGGGCTTTCAATCTTTTCTCATGTGATACCTTGATCTTCTCCTTAATTCTTGCAATTTGCTAACTTATTAAGTCAGTCAGGATGTCGAGACATTTCCTTCGACATCTTTTTCTTCTGCAGATTCTTCAAGTTTATCATCAGAACGTTTTAGTAAAATTTAGTCAAACATCAGGTGTTTTCAATCTCCCCCTTTTGACAAATTTTGGCTAAAACATTTTCTTCTGCATTCTGCAATCAGCAAGACTCCTTCATCAAGACTCCTTCATCTTGAGAATTGATTGGAGCTAAGGTCAGAGAGAGTCTCCCCCTCAACATATTCCCCTTCTTTTCAAGATAGGTCTTGAGACCCAGAAGACTCCTCCAGAAAAGAAACAGTAGTTGTAGGCTTCGTAACACTGAGCGCATAGATTGCATAACTCAGGTCACAAGACACAACTTGCTTCACAACTCAGATCACAAGACACAAGACACACGAAAAGATTGTTAAGATGTCAGAACATCTTAACCAACATTCTTGCAAAACAACTGAAGGAATGTACCCAATCCCAGACAACATCAGAAAGCCATTATCCCCATTTTTAGCCAAAACTTGGCAAAAGTGACCAAGAGAACTCCAAACCCAGACGTAACTCACCCAGAATTTTGAAGAACCCCATCTGCCACCAACCCAAAGACAGTGAATAAGCAGGTAGTGATCAGCAGTGACGTGATCATAGATGAGCTTAAAGAATGAGATAGGACTGAGAATGCCAAGAAGGATTCAGTGAGAATCTCTTGTAAAGAACCAGCCACTAAAGTCGAAAGAGAAGTTCTGCAGGAGCAAGTCAGAGATGAAGTAGACCCAAGCAGACTTCTACAAACAAGACACATGCCTGCAAGGTTGCAAGAATGTGTAATTACATCTGATGATGTAGTTGATTAAGAGGGTGAGCTAGTACACTATGTTTTCTATGCAGATGTCGAACTAGTCAATGCAGCTAAGGCATTGAAAGATTAGAAGTGGGTGAAAGCAATGAATGAGGAATTAGACTCAATCGAAGTCAACAACACCTGGTCACTTGTCAAATTGCCTCAAGGCAAGAAAGTAATTGATGTGAAGTGGGTTTACAAGGTGAAGGTGAATCCTAAAGGAGAAGTAACTCGACACAAGGCGAGACTTGTGGCGAAAGGATTTCTTCAGAAGAAAGAAATCGACTTCGACGAAGTGTTTGCACCTGTTACTAGGATCGAAATAATCAGGTTGGTTGTTGGTCTAACAAATATAAACAATTAACACACATGTCAGATGGACGTGAAGTGTGCATTCCTTAATGGCCCCTTAGAAGAAGAAGTTTATGTTGCACAACCAGCTGGGTATGTGAAACGAGGTGAAGAAGGAAAGGTGTACATGCTGCATAAAGCCCTGTATGGACTTAAGCAAGCTCCAAGAGCTTGGAATAAGAAATTCGACAGCTTCTTAAGGAAGAAGGAATTTGTGAAATGTACGACTGAGCATGGAGTGTATGTAAGAAGAAGCAGTAGCGAATTGCTTATACTATGCCTCTATGTCGATGACCTGTTGATAACAGGAAGTTGCAAGAAGGAGATCAAAGATTTCAAACATGACTTAAGTGAGGAGTTTGAAATGTCAGACTTAGGAAATCTCTCATATTTCCTTGGCATTGAATTCTACAAGACTAGTAGAGGTTTGATGATGCACCAAAGAAGATATGCAGGCGAAATACTCAAGAGATTTGAGATGCAAGATTGCAATCCAACTTTGACTCCAGCTGAGACCAGACTACAATTGTCGAATGATTCAGATGGAGAAGATGTCGACCCAACCCAATATAGAAGACTTATTGGGTCACTTCGATACCTTTGTCACACAAGGCCTGACTTAGCATACAGTGTGGGTATGGTAAGTAGATTCATGCAGAAACCAAAGGTATCACACCTAGCAGCGAAGAAGAGGATACTGAGGTATCTGAAAGGAACTCTCGACTACGGCATTTTGTTCCCTGCAGCTGATGAAGGAAAAGAAGGCAAGTTAATGGGATACACCGACTCTAGTTGGTGTAGTGATGCTGAGGATCGAAAATCCCCAGTTGGCTCTGTGTTTATGTTAGGTGGTGCACCAGTTGCTTGGAGTTCGAGAAAGGATCCAGTAGTGGCATTGTCATCATGTGAAGTAGAGTACATAGCTGCTTCTCTTTGTACATGTCAAGCAACATGGTTGGTGAACCTGGTCGAAGAGATTACATGGAAGAGTCATGGAGCAATTACCATGAAGATCGACAGCGTGTCAGCTATCAACTTGGCGAAGAATCCAATAGCACACGGTCGAAGCAAGCATATCGAAATGAGGTTCCATTATCTTCGAGAGCAGGTAGCAGAAGGGAAGATGAACTTGGAACACTACAGAACTGAGAATCAGATTGCACACATTATGATGAAGAGAGTGCAGATCGAAGTGTTCAATAAGCTAAGGTCTATGATGAATGTAGACAGTTTAGACACAATGAATTAAGTGGTGTGTTAAATATGTAATTCACTATTTTAGAAAGATTAGATTTGATTTAGATATATCAGATTTGATTTAGAAAGATTAGATTAGATATTTTTGGGCTTTTATAGTTTGGGCTTTAGCTTGAGATGCAAGTTAACCCAAATCTATATATAGGGAGGAACCCTTATCATTGTAATAATCAAGTTTGATAATTCACAGTTTGAAGTTGCAAGTGAATATTGAAAGTTTCCACAGTTTGTGGGCAGAAAGAATTTCTCAGTTTTTCATCTTCTTCTCCAACGCTACTATTTCTCTTTTCTCTTTCTTTCTTTCTTTCTCAATTTTTCTTTTCGTTGTCATTGCGTGTGATTGTTAACAATCTTAAGATCAAGATTGAATAGGAATTTTCAAAAGGTTTTAGGTTAATTCCAACAGTGGAGACCTCAATAGGTTTCTCACATTAAGAGATCCGATTTTTTGTTTTTTTTAACTATTTAGCGTTGGTCTTAAACTTCAGCAAACTTTCAGTGTTAATTTGCAGGGGTTTAAAATCACCGCTAAATGGTTGAAAAAAAAATATATTCTGAAATTTTACGGGGACTTAAAATCGCTGCTAAATGCTTGAAAACTCAAAAAGAAAAAAAATGTGAAATGTTGGTCTCTCACCCTATCCAGCACCTTAAATCACCATGATAACTCTCGCAAGAAATATCTCATCCATTCTTTTAGAATTAAAAAAAAAAAGACAAGGTAGGAAAAGGTTTCACCACTCCATTTTGGGAAGCAAAATGGATGAAGAATAAGATATTGAAGGAGTTGTTTCCGAATTTATATGATGCCTTTTATTTGAAGAAAGTTTCTATTGCGGGAATGGGGGTGGGGGGGGGGGGGGGGGGGGGTTGGAGTGGCGGAACTTGGATTTGGGGAGATTTTGGCATTCCAAGGGAGGTTTATAATGATGTATCCATTCAAGTGGAGGTTGCTTCATTGAAGTCTTTTCTTGATAATCATGGATTCATGGAGGAAGGAATCGATAACATCCTTTGGGATCTTGAACCCGGAGCCGCCTTCTCGGTTAGTTCTTGTTATTATTTTTTGGCTAATTTTCGTATCCCTTTCGGCCCTTTGAATAGGTGCGACGCGGCTCTTTGTTTGATATGGAAATTGTCGGCTCCCTTTAAAATCAAGGCTTTTGGTTGGAGACTTTTTGTGAATAGACTTCCAACCAAAGATTTATTGGCACATAGAGGTATTAACTTTTCGTTGGATTCTTTAAAGTGTTCTTTTTGTGGGATAGAGTTAGAAAATAGGAATCATTCCTTTTTTTCTTGTTTGGTGGTTAAGAAGATTTGGAAGGAGGTAGCCAATTGGATTGGTAAATCGGATGAGATGGAGGAAGAGTGTTTATCGAGTTTTATGGATTGACACTCGTTTTGCCGTGTAAAAAAGGTTAACGAGGGCAATTTGGGTTTGGTTTGGCTAGCTACTTCGTGGAGCATTTGGTTAGGAAGGAATGGCATTTGTTTTAGGTCGGAGGTTTGGAATTTAAACAATACGGTGTGGGGTATAAAACATTTAGTTTGGAAGTGGTCATTTTGCGGTGAAATTACCCACCCCAATTTTAGTTTTTACGAGTTTAGTAAAGAGCCTTTACTTTATCTCTCGTAATTCAAATTGGTATGTAATTTCATCTTTTGTCGGATTTTTTTCCGTTTCCAGTGTAAACAGGTTGGAGAACCCTTAGTTCTCCTGTTAATGAAATCTTGCTTACACAAAAAAAAAAACAATATAGTTTACACTAGGCACACTGCCTTTCTAGAGAAAATACAATTTGTTACTTCTATTAATAAAATTAAGGTGATTTTGTTAAATGTTGAATTTTTAATCGTTGAATTAGTTGTGAAAAAATGCTAAAACAATTCAAAGCAATTAAAAGAATTATTTAGAGTTCAAACACATTAAAAAATTTGATGTGTGAAACAAAGATCTAACAACTAAAATAAATGGTTTTAGAATAACACAATAATATGTTAAAAGTCAAAACAAATCCACACAAATATAGAAGATAAAATACAAGAACATAGTATTTTGATTACTCAATTCGATTAAATGGTTTAATCTGAAAGAGGGCATCTCTCGATTCACTATACTTTCAGAAATTGTTATAATATATGACAAGAAAAATCTTTTGAGTTGCCACAAACAAAACTCTATTTTTACTCAAATGCTTTTCAATCTCTTCAATTTTCATCACACAAGTCCGAAGTATTTAGAAATGTTTCTCAATTTCCTTTGATACATCCAAAGGTTTTTTAAATTCCAAAAACTCTAAGAAATTTCAACCCTTGTCTCTCTAATTTTATTGATGATTTCTAACCATTTTCTATGTCTTTAACTGATAAAGTTTTGAAAGTCATGAAAACAAAAATATAAAAATACATATTTATAATCGTTGACCCAACCAAAATATTATAGATATCTTATAATATCTTTTATATTAAAAAAGAATATTATAATATCTTTTATATTAAAAAATATTAAAAATATCTTACAATATCTTATATATTAGTTTAAAATATTGTTAAATTAATATAAAATATTTTAATATTAATGAATGGATTCACAAATTGTACCGATCAAACTCGATACTCGCAAACCGTTTAGATTGGACTATTATTTTGCTTTTTGATTTCTTGCAATCTCGAAACATGTTTTCTTTTTCTTTATCACTCAAAGATTTAAGGCATACTTCAACAATCTCCACCTTGAATTGAAACTATGATGATGCCAATTTATCTATCAACTACATTACTGCTATCTACCATGTTGAAACATTATTCAACATTCTTGATCAAGTTCGAGTCATCCTTGAACCTTGCTTAACCACTTGCATCCACTTGATTCTAATCACATTTTTTCTACGTAGGTAATCTAATAAGACCACAAGCATGGTTCTTCAATCATAGTTGACTCTTATTGCTTTGGAATGTCTCCCTAAAGGTCACCGTTTTAGACTTTTGCAATCCTTCAGCCACATCCAAAACATAACACTCAATGCTAGCACAATCGTTCTTTTGAGATGGTACAATCTCTTTCCTTACCTTATCATGAGTCAAATGGTAATCAGAGACCTTTGTAATCGTTCCCTCACTACTATTAGTATCTATAATAGGAACCTTCAGCTTAAACTAAATCTTCTCCGCCATAGTCTCTAAAAGCTTCATTCCTATGTCTTTACTCTCATTTTCCTGACGGGACTCTCTGAAAGTGATACATTTGTGATTGATGAACTTTGGTCCTCCAGGTTCCACTTCCAACAGCTCATAAATTTTCCTTCCTTTTAGATAGCCATTGAAGATGCAACCTACAACTTTACCATCAAGTCAATTGGACTTGATTTGGTCAATCAACATAGTTTTGGATACCTTCAAATAAGAGTAGTTTTCAGATTTCCTATTACAAACTACCATAAATGTTTGGAAGTTTATTATTGTAAATGAACACATGTCGACTAGATAAGTTGCTTTCGTATCAGTCTTACCCTAAAAACTCAATGACAACCCAGCGATCAAATGCGTCTTTATCCATATCTTCTGCAAAACTCAGTAAAGTGATCTGAAACAACCTCTGGGCATCCACCATACCTTGACCTATATTTTTATTTTTGTCATGAAAGTTTTAACTAGTTGATGATGAATGAATAACAACACTAGAACCTTCTAAAACATATAAACCATATATTTTAGACTCTTTAACTATGATCACTTCACCATTCAAAATCTTTAACACACCATGTTCAACTCTAGTGCAATATTCTAGATCATCAAACATGCTCATGGATAACAAATTTTGCCTGAGTTCTAGAACATATCTCACATTGTGAAGAAGAAACTCAGGATCATAAAACATTTAAATCTGACCATACAAATACCATGAACCTTGCAAGGCTTATTGTAACCAAGGAGAACGACTCCACATTACTCCAACTTTAAAGTCTCAAAATTCTTTTCATGAACACGTGTGATAAGAGCAACCTGATTCCATGATCCAACCCTCTATAGTTTTCAAAAGGCTTAATACCCTTTTTGGTCTTCTACCTATAACTCGGGGTCCATTTTGGTCCCCTTCCTTTTAAAAGTTCCAAATTGGTCCCTTACGTTTTCTAACAGAATCAAATAAGTCATTTCCGTCAAATATTGGTAACGGTATTATAAATAAGTGACGTGGCAACTGAGGTGGCATAATTATTTTTTTATTACATTTAATAATTAAATAATTTTATTTATTTATTTAGAAAATCAATTTAAATTAATTTTTGCAAACTTTAATATAAAATATTTGGGCCTAAAACACATGTTTGTTAGAGTAGGAGCCCAATAGTCAAGATTTATTATTATTGTGTGAAAAAGTCCTTTATAAACACTCAACTATATTGTTCCAAATTAGATGTGGGACTTCAACTTGGCTTGTGGGAACATGGTTGTCAGCAGAACCTTGCGCTCATTAATATATGCATCTAGGAACTTATGTTTTGCATTATGTATGAAACTGAAGTCTTATTATGTTTGTTGTGATATTTACAGCCCTCCTGCAATTGAGAGGCTATCCAGTGGCTTATTTCAAGAGGTGATAATTACCAATAGCATTCCAGTTTCAGAGAAGAACCATTTCCCTCAGTTAATTATTCTTACCGTAGCAAACCTATTGGGTAAAACTATTTGGCGTATTCATGATGATAGTTCTGTCAGTAGTATTTGGCGTATTCATGCATGCAGAATAATGTAGTAGTGTTCCAAATGATTTGTTCACATCGAATTTGATCGAGGTAACTGCTGGTAGCAAGGTAGTTTGATAGAGGTAACTGCATAGTTTGTTCCAAATGCTTCTGGTTAACAGCCATGTTCCCACAAGCCAAGTTGGAGTCCCACATCGAATTTGGAACAATATAGTTGAGTGTTTATAAAGGACTTTTTCACACTATAATAATAACTCTTGACTATTGGGCTCCTACTCTAAAGAACATGGATTTCAGGCCCGAATATTTTATATTAAAGTTTGCAAAAATTAATTTAAATTGATTTTCTAAATAAATAAATTAAAATAAATAAAAAAATTTAATTATTAAATGTAATAATAAAAAATAATTCTGCCACCTCAGCTGCCACGTCACTTATTTCTATAACCGTTACCAATATTTGACGGAAATGACTTATTTGATTCTGTTAGACAACATAAAGGACCGACTTGGAACTTTTAAAAGGAAGAGGACCAAAATGGACCCCAATTCATAGGTAGAGGACCAAAAAGGGTATTAAGCCTTTTCAAAATCAACACCACTGGTGCACCAGCACTCTCATAACTATCCTCATCGGAGGCAACTTCAATTTGAACAAAATCTTTATGGCCCCCCCTCTCGGGACAATCCCTCTTAAAGTGACCGGATTTATAAAAAATAAAAATTTTAACTTTGACTTGTTTGATTTTTTTTATTTAAAAATTTCTCTACGCTCACTTTCTCCTCTTGAGACACTGAAACCTTCACCATTATCATCAATCTTCAAATCCATCATAAAGAAAGGGACGTTGATTCATCATAGAGTAAGTTTTAGTACTCCTTTGATATCACAAAGTTTGACCAAATATTTGATTACATGATTAAAGACAAGAAGATTGAACTAATAAGTGGTCAAAAAATGCCTCCATATGAGGAGATCAAAGCCAAGAGATAATACAAGTGGTATAACTCATATAAGAACTTGAAGGGTAAGTACAAGACATTCCTAAAATCTATATAAAAGGATATCAATGAGGGAAGCCTCTAGTTGGTTAATAAATGAGTTATTGAGATGGTCATTGATACAAATCATTTCTCATACATGAACATAGGCATGGTATTATTTTCTAAGACAACATGGTTTGTGTCAGGTGGTGGGGGAAATAGAAAAATCTTACAGATGTGAAAATCCAATATTAAGATAGTCGAATCTAGTATGGGATACAATAAAACTAAGAGAAAGCCTATCTTCGAAAGGTTGAGGCCATAACTTATATTAACTAACAATGACCAAAATCCATGAAACCTCCAAATGGGGGATGACTCACTAAAGATTTAATCATTCGTCACATAAAAGCTAAGTACCCTAATACAATAAGATATATTTAGGTTGTTACTAGAGGTAAAGATTGAGTAGGATTTTTAACTAAAGGACAACCAACTAAAGGACAACCAACCCTGCCCAAGGTCAAAAAGGAACTTATTGTAAAGGAAGACAGGGTGTATCTAAATATAACAATCAATGAGAATGGGGAATTGATAGTGCAAAAAAGAAGAATAAACTGCCATGCAATGTTCCCAAAAAGTAATAAGCGGTGCTTACAAAACCGAATGATAAGAAGTCACATTGTACCACCCTTACTAGGACATAGAAGTGAAGTCCGCATAAGAATAGGTCAATGCATAAGTTGCGGTAAACTCTAAAACTAGTAGTTTAAGTACATGTCCAATGAGGCAAGGAAACATCCTTGCTTAGGGTGATATGTGCCCTCGACTAGGCATTCTCTTTGGAACATAAGTTAAGAATCTTAGTAAGGATGTACCAATGTGTAAAGCATATGATATGGATAATCAAAATTTTACCTTGACATGTCTATCATAGCTGATTGATTCTTTAACGAAATAAGGTATCTTACTACGACCTTTTTTGAGTAGGTACTTGCGCATTCTTGTAAAATATTTTCTTTAGAGGTTTTGAGACGGGTGTAAGATGAAATATGGCCTATAATAGCCCTTAGTGAGCATTCATCTCTTCGTCATCTCGATGTTAGTGTGTATCCATATTCCTAGATCATCCATTTATTTGGTTCAATTGATCCTTTGTTTCTTTCTACATCTTCTACCAGTAGTTTCTCTTCATAGTCGATATATGGTTGTGCCTAGGTGAGGAGGTTGATCATGCTTCCAGTAGCTTTTAGCCCTAAATTTTCATGCAACATGCAGTTCGTCCTCAATCCTTTTTCAAAGATCCAAAATTTAAATCTGTCACTTGATCTGCCTGCCTCTACCTCAACTTTCATGAATCGGTCAATATAATATCGAAGGAATTCTTTCCTTTTCTGAAGGATCCCGATGAAGACGATTATTATTTTTTATTTTCACTTTTGTGTTGTGAAGTGAGTTATAAATTCATGGAATGTCTTCTTCCTATAGTAATTGGATACTTGTAATACCCCGTATTATCTAGATGCTCAATTGGATATCAGATGAGATCTGATGCGCATTTATGTGCTCTATCCTTGGTAAATTGGATTAATGGAATCCTCTAAGTACTCTAAGCATTATCAATTGGGACCAATACAACAGCTAATGAACTCTGAAGAAATCAATTTGTTATTAGTTCAAGAGAGACTTTTATGATAACTCTAATAATTGATCAATTGGTTGAGATGACAAAATATCAATTGGAGATATTTTACTCTATTGGATTATATTATATAATAATAGTATTTTATATATATATATATATATATATATATATATATGTTAAGAAAAGGAAAAGAAAGAAAAAGAAGAAAAGAGGAAATGGAAAGAAAGAAGAGAAAGAAGAGAAAGTGAAGAAGAGAAGAAGAAGGGAGAAGAGAGAAACCCATGGATCATCATCATTACCATCTTCTTCAAACTCCTCTTCGATTATCAGGTGGGTTCTAGTTAGAAACTCTAAGTTCTAGAAATAGATGTTTGGAACTTAGGTTAGAATTTGAGAGAAAATGATAAATTGTTGAATCAATGAAATCTAACGGATAAAATGAGTTATAAACTGTGTTGTATGATCAATATGTGTATAGAATCATCTATTGATGCTTATTTGTGCTTTGGGTAGTGTTTGGAATGGGTTTTGGACCCAAAGGCCCCAGCTGTTACGCTGCTGAAATTCTGGGTATTTGCAGGTTCGCACTGCGAATCCCCTAGCGAAGGGGAAATCGAACATTCACTGGTTGTTTGCACGACGAAGGTGAAGGCGAACATTCGGCAGAGGTTCGCACTGCGAATATTACCCTGTTTTGGTTCTGCCACGGTTCGCCAGATGTTCGCACGGCGAATGGGACAGCGAACCCAGTGTATTTAGGCATTCGCTGGGAGCTTCGCACTGTGAATGAGAAAGCGAGCATTCGCTGGCTGCTTCGCATTGCGAACATAGTAGATCCTCCAACTTGTTTCTTTCATAACTTTTGATCCGTAACTCGGATCGGGACGTTCTTTGTGTCATTAGAAAGCTAGGACAACCCTCTATCTGATAAAAAGTGAAAATATTGGGTATGATGTGGGATAAATGAATTAGTGGAAAATGAAGGGAAGTAATGTTTTGTGAAATGTTGGAATTGACATCTTTTGAATCGTAAATCCGATCGAGGCATAATTATAGCCGATGTAGAGCTGTGGAAATATCCTATGGGATAACAGTGATCAATATCGATCTGACACCCGATTAAATGAATCGGAGGGACCCCGAAAGGGATGTTTTATGCGATGAACCATTATGTGATTCTATTATGTTTTTGTATAACTTGTGATTGAATTATTATATGTGCAATTGCGATATACTTTGCCTGTTATTGATGTTTAACTCGATCGAGAGAGTATGCATGTTAAAATATGAAATTAGGTATAGTGAGGAAACCTTACCCCAAAACAAATGGCATAGTTAAGATTATTATAATTCTAGGTTGTGATTATGATCGATAAATAATCTAGATGGCGATGCTCGTGCATTTGATGTAGATGTGCATCCTTGCCGAGTAATGGTCTAGAGGAGAGTGAGACACTAGTATGGAACATGTGTGTGAACCTTTGTGTTCTTTGAGAAAAGGCAAATGTGGCCTTAAGGCATTGTGGTCTTGTGATTGTCGAATACAATCACGTTGTGTGTGAGATCACATAATCGTAACCGGTTATCTTGTGAGTGTGTTTCATGGGTCTCGAGCTCCTCTGAAACATGTGCACAACTACTTGGCAGGTTTGATTCCCGCGTACAGTATGAATGACGCTCTGGGAGCGTATGCTTGTGACGGTTAATGGCCCGTGTGAAGTGACGGTTCATAACGGTTAATGGCCCGTAGAACCCGAATCCATTCGTATGTGAAGTAGGTTACCAGGATCCATGACTCGGGTCGACTTCTAGACGTAGAAACGGACGGGAAAAGGGGATGCCTTGGTGTGGTTATCGATTCGTAAGGAATCTTGAGTAACAGGCTCAGGATGTAATTCCTTCAGTGATATTTTGAGTTGATGAACTCATGAACATGTTTCCATATAGTGTGAGATTGTGAGATTGTGCACTCAAGGTCATTTCCCTTCCCCTTGACTTAAGTTAGGATTAATAGAACCTTGTACAGCCGAGAGGATCTATAGGATAGGGAACTCACTGAGATTTGATGTATCTCACCCCACTATAGTTGTTTTATTTCAGGTGCAGGTTTGGTTACAAGTAGAGCGATGCTGAGATGTTTCAAGAGAAGCTTGGCTTTAGTATTTCCGCTGTGTATTATTTTGTTCTATACAATTGAGGATATTGTATATTATTCTTAGATTTTATTTTTGGCTAGTTTCCATGACTTGTGCCATGTGTTGTATTTATGTTTTAGAAATGGACAAGTATGTGAACTATGTCATTAGGCACTTTTGATGTGTCAGTACCAAATAAAATGCTTGTATGGTATTATTCTAGATATATATTATACAGGGCATTACAATACTTCTGGTAGGGTTTGGAACCACACCACGACGACTTCTTTGAGAGTTAGCATAAATAGTTAGCACTTCAGCACATTCATAGCGTGGTGATAATTGAGCATGGTATTATGTGTTCAATATGCTCACCTAACACCCCCAGTTTTGTCGTAATTGTCTAGCTTTGGTTGCTTTTTGAGAGACTCGAGAATCATTTTGCTGATGATATTTTATGGGAATGAGTTCCTCTTGTGGTGAAAAGGGGCCTTCTCCTTGGCGCCTTGCCCCGTCTCTTTTTTGAGAACGGTGCAATAGAGATCTCTAAGGATGACAATACTTGGGAGATGTGTGGCTAATGTCTCATCCTCTAAAACCAAGAGGAGCAAATTGGCGAGCTCAGGGATAACAATATTTTAGTGATCTTGAAGTTCTTTGATGTTGTGAGGCGATGTCGTTGAGAATTGAATAAGGTGTAACTCCAAGGTTATCACATGTCACTACCTCCGATGGGCATTCTACTGTTGTACCAAATGCAATTGCTTGTGATGAGTTCGTTCGCTCTTTGCATTTCTAATATTGTCCGATATTGTTGAAGGCTCTACAACATTTATGGTTTAGGTGTTTAGGCTTACAATTGAGGTTGCTTAAAGATTTGTCCTCGAAGTTGGTGCTTTAGACAATCGGTGGAGAAACTGGAGTCTAAGGGGGATGAAACAGTTGAAGAAGTTATTGGAATCGAATCCCCCCTTGCGAGAAAAGGTGGAACTTCTTGTTCGGGAGCAATGATTGGCGCGACGGCTTCGGCCACAGGACCAACATTACGATGAGCAACTACTCTAGTTGATTTGGAGGCAACCATTATCGATTAAAGGTGATTTGATAGATTAACAAAAGCGGTTGTCACAGTGTTTACTGTGAATTTTGGTAAACAACCTCTGGTCTATCAATTTTAAATAAAACTGACTAACTTGCAGGATCGACAACACAAATCCTAGGACATGTGCTAAATTTAAGGAAAAATGTAACTGACAATGATAAATGCAAGAAATGTAAATTGAACTCCACGTTCGACAGTAAAAGAAAACTACATGAACTCCACGTTCGACTACTTGCAAATAAAGTAAAGGCTTGGAAATGTAAAGGGCTGTAAATAAATGATGCAGAATTTAAAGGCGTCGAATGTAAAAGGCAAAAAGGTAAATGACTTTGAAAAATAAAAGCGCAGGAAGATAAATGACTGTCGAAAGTAAACAACAAGAAATGTAAAAGTGCTTAAACTCCACGTTCTTGAATGTAAAAGGTGCAGAAAGAGTAAATGACTGTCGAAAGTAAAGGGTGAGAAAATAAATGACTTTGAAGGTAAATGCAGTAATGTAAAAGCTTTTGAAAATAAAATGCAATGAACTCCACGTTCTTGAAAATAAAGTCTGAAATGTAAATGTGCTGCCGAAAGTAAATATGCAGAAAGATAAATGATTTTAAAAATAAAAGACTTTGAAGGTAAAAGACAAGAAATAAAGATGAACTCCACGTTCTTGAAAATAAAGACTTTAAAGGTAAATGCTTGAATATAAAGGTCCAGTCGAAAGTAAATGCAGGAAGTTTAAATGAAAGTTTAAAAACAAGACTTTAAGTAAATTTGACATGAAAAGTAAAATTCAGGAAAATGTAAAGACATGGAAAGTAAATGCTTGAAGCTTAAACATGATGAAGATAAATTGCATTAATGAAGAAACAAAGGGTGGTGTTATATTACGTACATTCTCACGAACTCGTTTCTCTACATGCGGGTACTTTGAGTTTCTTTGAGTAACTTGTACAAAAATATGAACACCCTTATTACATAGAACTAACTCCTATTTATAGTGCTAAGAAATAACTACTAAGTGGTGGTTATTGCTTCAAATGTGTCCCTTTGGCGCCTTCTCCTTGGCCTCAATTGTTCCCACGTTCACAACTGCTCCTATTTGAATTTCAAACATTGGAAATTCCCTCCAGCTTTAGTATACCAACTGCAGTGCGTGTTTCCATATTCCCACGGTCGAAACCTTTCCCAACACTTAGCCATTTTTGAGGCTTCCAAAACCCCTATTTGACTCAGGCTTCACCAAAGCTGGGTCGAAGCCTTCTTTATGTTAAAAATAGTTTTTTAACTTAAAATAGCTTTGATTCTTTCTAGCGTCGAAAATGAGGGTTAACAGACAGCACAACATAACAAAATTGATGAATTCGACAAGAAATTTCGTGAGACCCCAAAGTCGTTCCACAGGTGGTGCCGGTATTCCAACATGGAATAGAAAATTGATGATGTGTTAATGCAAAGCTCTCTAATGTGGCGATTTTGATCTCTGATACGGTGGAACGAGGATGTGCCTGTAAGTTTAGCACTTCAATGTTCATGTCAGTGACGTTAGAAATGTGGAACTTTGCAAGAATGAATAAAAGGTACCTATTACGATGCGTAAACAAGTTTATATATGGTGGAAGATTAAAATCGCTCCTAGTTGGCACGGTGTGGAGTGTGGAAGACCATTGGATTGGATTTGACGACTAAAGGTGATGGAGTGGTTCGTACCTATTGTGCGACTTTTTGGTAAAGGTCCATCTGCTCATTAAATTCTGTGAAGGTCCCTTAATTAGGCCTTTGGCGTTAGGTGGGTCTTGCTGGGTTGCTTGGTTGGCCCGAAACACTATATAATATTCTTTTGAAGAAGTTATCTGTTTTTCCTTTACCAATCCCTCTTCAAAGTCTTCCCTTCCTCTCCTCTCCAAATTCCCAAAACCCTAAGGTGTGTTTACAAATCGGATTGTGGAAGATTTTTAAAGAGTGAATTTTGAAAAAATACGTGTATGTTTTAATATATAGGGTTAAATGCACTTTTGGTCCCCATAGTTTAATTTTTCTAAACAATTGATCCCCTTTAAAAAAACCTAGCTTTTAGGTCCCTTGTTTTGATTTTTTTTTGGGAAAAATTTGGTCCCCTCCCAGTTTGGCATATGTGGCGCTCCAAATAATGACATGTCAATGTTTTTGTTGACCATTATTTTTTATTTTCAATGACATGGCAATGATGACTAGATAATTTATTAATTAATACTTTTTGAAGAGTAAATTAATAATTGTAATTAAGTTATATTTAAAAATTTTGACTGAGTGTTTATTTTAAATATTTTTTTTTTAAATTGATTAATGTAAATATTTAAATAACTTATTTGGGCCTTAGACTCCAAGCCCATACAACATTTATCCAATCCATAAATAATTGTTACTTATTGTTTATGTGAGTAATATAAATGTTAAAATTATTTGTAAATAACCAATGTGGGACTTCAAAAACACTATCATCACCCCTCCTTCTTCATTTTTCCAGCCACGCCCTTAACACTCCATCGTGAACCTCTGTACTCACCACTAGCATAACACCAACTAACATTAACATCACGTGCGTTTATTCACTTTCAATGCAACTCAGATCCTCTCACAAACAAATGATTTGTGAACATAGTTATGATTTCATTGAAGCCTGCCATGAATTTATCCATGGTAAACAACATTTTTTTCTTGCAATTGAACATTTTCAGTAGATTACAATGTTCCAGAAAATTTTGCAAGCAATTAAATAACTCAATTTATACTTTCCAAAACAATGACATGAATGTTGTAGCAAGGTTCATAGATCAGTTTTAGTTCGTGCAGAGAGAACAAAATGAGGGTTATTTGGGTGAAGTTTCGGCGGAGAAAAGAGTGGTGAAGGGAGGGTCACAGTGGTGGTTGTTTCAAAAGCTTGGTGGTTGTTTTGATGTGTGTGAAGAAGGCAGATCAGAACTTGGAGATTGGTTTAATGAGGAGATTGAAGAAGGCTTTTAGTTATTATGGAAATCGTTTTCAATATATTAAAGTTGTTGGAGAGGAAATATGTAAGCAATCTTAAGGGTGAGAAGAGGTTTTTATATGGGTATGAGTGAAGTGGAGAGGAGTTGTGTCGAGGACGAAATGGTTTGTGGTGGTGTTGGATCTTTGCAGCAGTCGACTGCAGGTTTGGAGAGGTTATGGAAGATTCACAGTTGACGTGAGCAGACAGTGATCGTTGGAAGAGTTTTTTGGTAGGGAAGAATGAAGGAGCCACGAGTGATGGTGAGATGAAGAAGGTCCAAATTAAATTCTGAAATGAGAAGAGGAAAATGTTAGCATGAGTTGAGATCTGGAAACAACATAACTTGATATTTACTTTCATAAGCATATTCCTTATATGAGAAGTTTGAGTTAGAGGAAGAAAATGTTTTTAATAAATAAGCAAGCAAGTGAAGAATGAGTGCTGCAACAAGCAAGAAAAGAATGAAACATTTGAAGAGAATCATGTCCCACATCGCTTTACTTACTTTTAGTTTGAATGTTTATATAGAATATTCAAATATTACAAAATGTATATTTGTGGGCTGGACCGATTTGCAATAATATGGACCTTATCTGCAGAATATTTATTTTAAACTATGTTAATTAATTTTTAAATAAATTTCTAAATATAACGTAATTAAAATTATTAATTTACTCTTCAAAAAGTATTAATTAATAAATTATCTAGTCATCATTGCCATGTCATTGAAAATAAAAAATAATGGTCAACAAAAATATTGTCATGTCATTATTTGAAGCGCCACATATGACAAACTGGGTGGGGACCAAATTTTTTTCAAAAAAAATCAAAACAAGGGACCTAAAAGCTGAATTTTTTTAAAGGAGGATCAATTGTTTAGAAAAATTAAACTATAGAGACCAAAAGTGCATCTAAGCTTAATATATATTTGATATTTTTAAAAAGTCAAAAAAAAAAAAAAAAAAACCTCTAAACTACTCTTCTCCAAAACTCATAAAAAACACTCTCTCAAAAAGACCACAAGAATCTTACATTTAAACTTCTACATTAGATAGTCACGTAATCATCCCACTCGATGCCTTACATGTTAAAAAGAATGTTTTGATTTTCATAACAATTAATAATATAGGATCATTCATTTATAGTACAACGATCCTGCACTAAGCCACTACTTTGGTACAACAATAACAACAAACAAGTCTCATTCTATTAAGTAGAGTCGACTACATAGATCAACAAATCAATAATATTCTGTCCAATTCACATCATGTCATAGAGATTCAACACAGCTTTACAATGTAAACTAAATCAAAAATTGGGTTTCTGGGCCAACTAAAAAGTCTCATCTATACTGCTTGATGGTTTAGACTAGTCATTAACAACCGACTAATTATCCTTTGAAACAAGGGCAGTTTTTGATCCGTACTTGGAGAAAACGCCACTCAGTACAGCCTTTTCCTTGATCTTTAACCTGCGCCAGAGTCAACAATACATGAGAAATGAACACAAAATTGAACTCTTGCTAAAAACAACTATGATGCACAGGTAAATCACCTTTTCGCAGATCCAGGAACATCTAAAACCTTTTTTGCATTCTCTTTTGTAGGTTTTTGCTTAGGGGCATTCTTTTGTCCAACTTTGACAGATGCTTTCTTCTTTCCACCAACCTGCTTTGAGGGAATTGAATTGATTTCAGATTTATTTACCATTTCTACTCGGTCATCACTATCCAACTTCAAAGCAGTGACTAACTCTTCATTCTCCCTGTCACTTTCCCGTTGCTCATCTGCATTATCTAAATCGGTTTCTTCCCAGGTACCTAGGGCAGAATCATCCATATAAGAATCCTCATTTGAATCTTCTTCAAAGGAAGGTAACAGAGGTAGAGCAGTGTTGTGATTTTTTCTTAATCCCAGAGAAGAAGAGGAAGACTGTGCATTTACAAGCTCGCATTTTATCTGCTTCTGAATTTTGCCAAATGTAATAGTTTGTCCGGTGTATAACTCTACAAACCTGAAGAATAGAGAGCAATTGAGTTAGTAATGATGTAAAGAGACTAGTACAGCAAAAACAACTTGAAAAAGCAATACAAGAAGCAAAGTCTTTCAATGTCACAAGTACAATGATCAAAATTTAATAGATCCAGATGCTACATGCATGCCCTCACTTCATTTAAGTCAAGTAAAATAACATAAAGAAGCTCGAATAAACTGGCCAAGAAAAGCAAACCATCTTTTACTAATTTCAAATATTTTTTATTATGATAAACCCAATGTATTTTAAATAAAACACTTTTAACATCGTCAAAACTCATGAAGAAATCACCAATGATATATTTTTCATTACAATAATGTCATGCATTGTATGTATTAAATTTAAACATACTATTCCTTTACTTTCCATTAATGTTACATGGTTGAGGTCAGAACACACCTAACTGCATCTTCATCATGCTTGAAATCAACAAAAGCAAAACCCTTACAGATAGGATCCCTTGTCTTCTTGTTTCCAATAACAGCAGGGACTATATTTACTATACCCGGAATCCCTTGAAAAGCTGATTTCAAATCCCTATCAATTTTCCTTTTCTTTGGTAGATTCACCAAACGCACTCGGCTTCGGATAGGAACAGCCTTTTCATCTGCAAAGTGAAATTTCATATTGTAAGCTCAAAAGGAATAAGAAGACAGTCTGGGACTAGACCCCAGCCTTTTTCTACAAGTCTTCAAATTCTTTCCAATAACCATTAATATAACAGCTGTGCAGTTTTGTACAAGTCAAATTACAAAAATGTTAAGATAAAAAAACAGAAGTCTAGGGGCAAATTTTTTTTGAGAAATTCCTTTAAAACTAAGCACTAGTGCACAAGTTATGTATTGATTGTACCAACCAATAAGCATCGATGCTACTTACGATCAGTGGCGGGTATTGAGGAAAATCTTGATGGGTGCCAAAAATTAAAGTATATATATAAATTATTTTTAAAAAATGATCATAATTTGTTAGTTGATTTGGCGGTTATTTTGTGTTTAAATTTTGATAAGGATGAAAGTTCTAATGTTGGTACTTGGTAACAACATTTTTTTTGAAAAATTAATATAAAATTGGTGGAATCAAAAGTCGAACTCCTGACCTCATGTAGAAAAGAGGTATCCTCTACCACTCGGCCATATGAATTTGAGGGGTGCCATGGCTCCCTTTGGCCCCATATAAATCTGCCACTGCTTATGATATACCTATATTTTTTATTCCTTTAACCATGCTCCACCTACTTAAGTTGTTGGATTGGTGTTAGAATGGAAATATTTGGCACAACAATAGGGCTGCTGCCAGCCTCTTCACTTGTGGAGGTAAGACTACCTACATCCTCCATCCCCAAACCTCCCACATGGTGAGAGCCTCGTGCACTGAGTTGCCTTTTATTGGTCTAATTGTTAGACTTCTATGCTAACCAAATGACCTAAACATAATGAGTCTTGATACACATATAAAAGGTGGGTGTGCCACAAGTTGCCCACAAGCATTATTCTCTAAGACAAATTATAATGTGCAGTTCTCAATGAAATAAGGAAAAACCAAGCAAGTATCTATCATCAAAAATGAGAAATTACTTGGCCATGGATACTCGCAATATAAAGGACAACTAAAGGAAGAGTCAGACTATAAGTAGCTTACGCAGAATAAAGAGATCCCGCCATAAGATAACAAGGGGGAGCATTGTCAATTCGACCCGCAACATTAAGGACAACTCGCCAAAACTAGGCCCAACCCCGATAGGGAAAGAATAATCGCTAAAAGATTATGTATATTACGGTCTCTCACTTAAAGCATCTCGCCCATACGGGCCTCATGCTTGAGGGGCTGTGTACAACCCGGATGATTTATTAGGTCGGGCTCTGGTCCCGGATCTGGAGCAACTCGCCCCTCTTATCAAGGATGATCCAAGAAGGCATAAACGGGTTGGGCGTGTTAGTGGGCCGGGTACCCTCATATAGCTTCTCGCCCCTACGAGCCTCATGATTGAGGGACGTACCTTCCAGATTTTTAGTGGTCGGGCTCCGGTCTCAGGTATGGGGTTAACCCACCCGATTGGATAGACCAGCCCATAATCGGCATATCCAACTGGGAGATATTACACATCGGCGTGTGGATATGGTTTTAAAATACATTAAGTCATGAATGGACAATGAAAAGGAAGGAACATGAGACTTAAATCTCTTTAATCCTCTTCGCTAGACAAGAACGCAAATACCTTAATGGCCAATGAATTGGTCATGAAGAGCATAGAGTGTAGGAGATACTATATAAACTAACCATCACCGTACATAATTATGGTACATAATTGGACGGACAATTGATATGGAAGTGATGCACGGAAGGTCTTCGTTGACCCTCGCTAATGAGGTCAAATCTGAGTTTCAGTGGTCTCGATCTCACACCGGTGAGGTACAATGGTGTACTTTTGCATACAATTTGCTTTACCCTAAAGAGTGAATTGCTCATTTTAGATTAACCAACTCTCATGGAAAAATGATTTATGCACACATTGTCAACAAAATCAAGGAAATGAACAGAACCTCATCATCAAAAGCATAATAATTTCACAAAACAAATCATTTTAGCTAGCAGGGTGCAACCAACATTTATAAAAATAAAATATAAAAAATGAATTTTGATGGGTTACCTATCTTCTTCTTAGCATCATTTTTGGAGGCATTGTTGATAGGATTAGTTTTAAGCTTTTTCAAATTAGCAGCTTGTGCTCGTTTACTTTGCTGCAATTCTTCAAGCATCTTATCTTCAATTGAAGTGTCATACACTTTCCCTTCACCAAACCCCTTCGGCTTCTTCTCTAACCATTTTCTCATCGCATCAGACGCAACTATCTCTTCTTCCACATTATCATCATCATCAGCCGCAGCAACATCTTCTTCGTCCTCTTCATCATATTCGAAACTAACATCCTCGTCATTATCGTCGTTGAAATCCCCCTCAATTTCAACTAGGTTCACGCTTCCACTACCTTGCTTCTTCGCTGCCGCCGGGACAAATCCATTGCCACCGCGTACGGCGCGAAAACACTTCACGCCAAGTTGCCGGAATTGTAGGAGGTTGAAACTCGAAGCGAAAGAAGAACGAGGATAAATGCCACGAGTGCGTTCAAGATAACGACACGTGTGGTTTGCAGAGAGAGCCACCACGGAATTGTTCGGTGCCGGAAAGGAAGTTGCTCGGAGCATTATATTATTTGTTTGTCACGGCGATAGTGTCAACTTCACCCCTTCCGGATAAAATGTTTATAAGTTTAAAGTTTTCAAATTTTTCACAATTATTGTTGTTATAATTTTAAAAAATTAACAATCAACAACAAGGTTTCGTGGTGTAGTTGGTTATCACGTCAGTCTAACACACTGAAGGTCTCCGGTTCAAGTCCGGGCGAAGCCAGATTAAGTTTTTTGTTTCATTTAGTTGTTTGATGGGCTTTCTTTTGTTTTGATACTGTGGCAAATGGGCTTAGTGTATGACTGAAGAGCGTTTACATATTTTGTTTATTAAAAAGCTTTGAATCTACTCATGCATGATTTTTTTTTTTATTTTCTTTAAATTTAATATTTTTTATTATTAGAATCTTTGTAGTTGAAGACATTCTAAAATTTTCATCTATAAAAAATTGGAATATGTTTTCTTTTATATATATATATATATATATATATATATATATATATATATATATATATATATATATAATTTTATAAAGTTTTTGGAAATTTCAATCGATGATAGAGAACCCTAAATTGATGGTGCTAATCTTCGATGCGGTGCCACGGGGTGGACTTGCAAAGTTAGTATTCCAATGTTCAAGTCAGTTTAGAGTACAAGATGAGTATAATGAAAAATGGAGATTAAAAAAGTGTACATTGAATCTCACATGTGCTGACTTTATACGTTGGATTATGCTTATGGGGCTTGTATCTGGTTGGGCCTTCGCTTAGGGCATTTGGCCGGTACAAAACAGTTGCCCCCAAGGTTTTGTCGGATGAGAACCAACTGGGAAAGACTTCGAAGTTATGATCGACCTCTAGCAATGGGGTCCAACCTTAAGGAAAAGCGAGAACATTTTGGATCAGTTACAAAATTAGTGGGAAAAAACGCATTAAATGGTTTCCCTTCATTGAAATATTTCACTGATTTTTTCCTACGCGTGTTTTTAAGTGATCAGTTTAGAGTATGACGCTTCCTCCTAGTGCACTTGAGTTCGTTTACATTCCCTAGGCGGAATATAGTTGTTGATCTTGGAACTTTTCGCTCCCAATGATCTAGTTTGTTGATAGCCTTCTTCTATATACAAGTAGTACCCAAGAAAGATGGTATGAGGTGATTCAAAATGAGAAAATGAGTTAATCCTAACTCAAACAGTCATCAAATGTAAAATGTGCATATATTATAGAAGGCTTAACTAAGTCACTCGAAAAGATCATTTTCCATTACTTTTCATGGACCAAATGTTGGAAAGATTAGTTGGTAAAGCTTTTTACTATTTCCTAGATGAATACTATGGTTATATAACCAAATAATAGTAATTCCCGAGGATCGTGAAAAGAATTCATTTGCATGCCCTTTCGGAGTATTTGCTTACCTAAGAATGCCCTCCAAATTATGTAATGCTCCTGCCATCTTTCAACAATGTATGTAGGATATTTTCTCTGTATGATCGAGAAATGCATCGAAGTCTTCATGTATGACTTCTTTGTATTTAGACATTCATTTGATGCATGTCTTCACAATCTGGATGTCATGTTAAAGAGATGTGTTAAGACTAATCTAATTTTGAAATGGGAAAAATGACCTCTTATGGTAACATAATAAATTGTACTCGAACACAAAATATCTACCAGAGGAATCAAAGTGGATAAAGCAAAAGTAAAAGTGATCGAGAAACTACCACCTCCAACGATATTATCAAAACCTTTGTAATAAAAGATATTCTAAAATTTTCATTTATCAAACAATTTGTAATATGTTATTTTTGTATATATAAATTATGAATTATTTATGTGAATTAGTAATGACCAAATACACGTGTGATGAATTCTTTATAACATTGGAGATAGATGTAATATAGTTTCTCCCACTGCATCTACGTGGAGGTTGTACGATGTTATTCATCATGATTCCTAATTACGTGTTTGCAAGTGTGGTCATGACTGAATAGATTATATGTACGAGGTTGAAAAAAACGTAGACAGTGATAAAATGGAACTCTATCACGAGGAAATGGACATAGAGAGGTGGAGAAACGAGAGCATGTCCAATTGCATGAGCCGCAATTAGAGAAGCACAACCATGACATAGAGCACGAGGTGCTTGAGCATCGAAATGAGTCCCTTGGAGGACTTTGTGACACATTAACATTGAGAAAATATGAACATTATATGACCAACTCTTGTTTATCCTTCAACAAAAATTTTATTATATTTTGCTTCACCTGTTTTGTTAATATGAAAACAATTCAATTGTATTAATCATGACAATGTATGTATCAGTCATAATAATCTTAGAGGTTAATCTTTCCAAAGTGAACAATTTCTAACCTTCTGAAATGTTTAAATTAAATTTTTTGTCGTTCATTTTCTACATAAGCAAAAGATGCAAGAAATGTTAACTTGGTAGATGTTACACCGACAATATTAAACAATGGTAGTTGATACCTATTTATTTTGTATGTGTGTCAATTATTGGAAAATGAAAGAGGATGATCATGAATGAATAGAGGTGATAAGAATAGGAACAAGGAATATCTCGAAACAGAAGAAGAGGAGGAGGAATCAAAGATGGAATGTCGATAAGAGAAGAGGAGCAAAACCAAGAGAGTTCATGAAGAATAACACTTTATTCTTCACGAAAATACCAAATGATTATGGTGTGAAGGAATTGTACTCTGCATTCTAAGACTTTGGAGAAATAGTGGAGGTGGTCATACCACCCAAAAGAGATAAGAGAGGGAAGATATATAAATTTTCTTGATTCAATAAGGTGGAAGATGAAAGATTGTTGGCAATCAAGGACAATATCATCATTAGTGGAAAGAAGATTCATTATTCAAAAAAGTGGGAGTTGAGGGAGGGGCTGAAAGATATCATCGTCGTTTTGAAGATAAGAATGGGGTGTAGGAGAAGAACGAAAGACCAAGAGCACATGGTCATCACAACAGACCAAACCAGTTTGGATCTGAAATAAAATCATATGCGCAAGTGGTGGGGAACATTTAGAATAAGAGGAAAAACATAGATACACAATCAAAGGCGAATAATATTTTGTTTACATATTTGGAATATAATAAAGTAGACGAAGAAACAAAAAAGATTTCAAACGGCGTACGTATGAGTGGTAGAGAATCATAGTATGACATACAACAATGAAGAGACATTCAACATGGAAGGGGTTTTCTTGATAAAAACAACCCTTATGGGAGCTAACTTATATATGCTAGAGGAAACAAAATAAGGTGAGCCGAAATATATGCTGGAAGAAGTAAAAGACTGTATGAGTCAATGGTTAAAGGAGATCAGTCCGTGGAGGCCAGAAGATGTGGACAACAAGAGACTAACATAGCTAAGGTGTTATGACATTCCATGTCACACGTGGTCACCCGAATTTTTTGAATTCATGACTTCTGCGGTGGGTGTATATGTTTGTTCATATGAAGAAACGTCAAAGCAATCCAAGTTAGACTGGCAAAAATCTTACTCCAGACAAAATATAATATGATGCTTAATGAAACTTTTAATGTTGGAATCAAGAATGAAGTGTTCAGTGTGAAAGTAGTGGAAGATTCATATATGCCTTTGAGAATAGTTATACCTACAGCAAAAGAGCGGGAAAATGTTTCAGATGATGATTCTGATGAAACATTTAGTGGGTGTGAAATCAGTTCTGATGAAGAAGTTGAGGGTGATGACCAAACCTTAGTCTAAAAAATAAGGAGTGGTGACAGTGATAGGTCTCTTGGGAATAAGGAAACAAATAAAAAGTTGTTTTTATCCCATGACAAGGCGGCGAAGGAGGATTGTCAGGCTCTTATCAAATCAAATGAAGTGACAAAGCATGTTTTAGCTACAAGAAGTAAAATGGTTCAAAAAGTCAACTCCATGTTGGAATGGAATGAGATAATGAATTTGAGTGTAAAGGTTGTAAGAACAGATTCATGTCTAAACTACTAATATAATGTCTTGTGAAGGATTGGCCCAAAACAACTCAAGAAGATTGAAGGTTATTATGATAAAGAAACAAAATGCATAAAACAATTAATGTTAATGGGGGAGTGATCAGTGAATTTTGATGCACATTCCACTATATTTAGACTTAGGCATTTCTATGGTTTTATTTATTTATTTTTCTATTTTATGATGTTTTTATAATTTAATTTATTTTCAGCCTTATTTGATTTTCGTTTGTTATTTTCAGCATTAGCAGCTTTCAATAAAAAATTCATAACTGGAGCTACAGGAATCGGATTGAGGCGTTTTAATATTTGTTGGGAAGCTAAGAGAAAGAGCTACACCTTTCGTTTGGAAGCCAGAAGCTGATTCGGAAAATAGATGCCTCAGAAAATTCGTTGAAGTTTCAGTCATAAGAAACAATTAGTTTTGGACCATTTTTTGGGCCGGTGCTTTTCTTGTTTTTGACCCAGTTGGGTTATGACCCGATTTCCTTGTTTCATGTAAAAGTAGGGAAGCGTGTTACTGTTCTGATAACATTCTATTCATGAAAAAAATAATCTTTTGGTTTTTGTACGATCACGATGAAGAACTAATCATCCAGATTCATCTACTGTAATCGGTTTCCACCGCAACCTTGAGATTCTATAATTTTTAATCAAATACTTTTCCCTTTCAATATTATGCTATATATCTTGTTTGCTTTATTCAATTATATGGAACAATATTGATTAATTTCGATTGCACCTCATATTCCTTAACTTTATCGCGTTTGCTTAATCCGTGCAATTTTCGTGTTTGCTTAATTCACGAAAGATTTAATCTGTTTGCTTAATTCGGGATTTAGGAATATAAGTCTTCTAGGGTCAATTGCGCTTGTTAATTGATTTTATTATCGAAAAGGGATTAGAATCCGCTTAGGTATGGAAATTATGTGGATCAATGATAAGTTGGGAAACCGAAACAGTAGATAAATCGTTTAGCTTATTGCATAATCACTTATTTTAATCACTTTTTCTCAAAACTTTTTTAAACGAAAACAAAACCCCCCACAATTCGATTCCTGGGTTTAATTGAACAAGAATCCTTGCGATATGACATCCGAGGGTCGCTTCCCGTTACTACTTTTTCAAAAATACCCGTTTTTTATCCGTGCACGACAGCGGATCAAATTGGCGCCGTTGCCGGGGATTCTTGTTGATTTTAGCCAATTTTAGGATTTTAGTTTAGAGTTTCTTGTTTTTTGTTTTTGCTTGTTGATTTTTAGGGTTACAGTGCAGCGATAATAGTTTCAGCCTGTCAGGTAAGTTTGGAAGCTACTGTTTCGATTCGCCTCGAAATTTTTCCAGAAAATCAGAAAAAAATAGCTGAACAATACTCATTTAGATTAAAATTCTAAAAGATTTTGACCCTGAAAATCCCAAATTCCTTATTTTTCTATATTATTTGATTTATTTTCTATTTTCTTATTTTCAAAAAAATCCGAAATTTTTTGTAGAGATTTATTCTGATTTGATTTGATTTTTAGTTATATTTGCATAATTTTTATATTTTATTTTATTCGCTTTTCTATTTTTCCATTCTTTTTCTTAATAGGGACATTGTTGGTATTTTCCTAATTGTTGCTGCATTGCTGAATTAGTTCTGTGTTTTCTTTTTGTTTGTTGATTTTTTATTATTATTAAATTTAATATGACTAACCAAAGAATTCTTAGAGAGCTTGCTGCTCATGATATGAATTATAATGATTTATATATTGAATATCCTGCTGTTACTGTACCTTTCGAATGGAATTCTGGTTTAATACACTCGTTGCCAAGGTTTAATGGTCTTGCAGGTGAGGATCCGAATAAGCATATAAAGGAATTAAAAGTTGTGTGCTCTGCACCTTCCGAACCTTCACTAGAGGACCTTATCAAGCAAATGGCTATAAATGATCTCCAATTTCAGCAACGAACAGATTCTACTATTCAGGCTTTGCAGACACAGATTAGAGAGCTTGCCACTTTAGTGAATGTCATGCAGCAAGCTCAAGAATCAAACCAACTACCTGCCCAAACAGTAGTGAATCCAAAAGAGTTACCTTCTGATTTAGTTGATGATACTTATCCTGAGTTGTTATCTGATTTTCCATCTTTATTAGATTATGATGATACTTACTCTTGTGATTCATGTACCAACACTAACATTTGCTCTGTTTGTGCTGAGATTAATGCTGTCGTGCAGGGTGATGTTTTTCATGCAGATGAAGTTATAGAGGAAGTTGTTTATGCAACTGAAGCTCTTGAAATCATGACTGCCCATACCTCACCATCCATTGAACAACCTCCTCCCTTAGAGCTTACACCATTTTATAATAATCTGAAATATGCTTATTTAGAGATGGATGAAAATATTCCAATTATAATTTCTTCTAACCTTGATTTCGATCAAGAAAATAAGCTTTTGCAGGTTTTGAAGAAACATAAGAAGGGAATTGGATGGACCTCGATTGAAGATGGAAGAAAAGCAGTGAGATTCTTCTTTGATCCTGGAATAAAAGGAGAAGGCACTAATAAATATTTCAAGGTCAATGGATGTTACCCAAAGTTACTCTATGAGATTCCCACTTTGGAAGAAGAGACTTTTGAAGAGCTCTCTTTAAGAAAGGCTGCTTATGTGATCACTTATCCGCCTTGACTCCTCGGGTGTGTTCTTTTCTTTCTCTCACTCCTATTTTATATTTATATTCTTTCATTGAGGACAATGTATGTTTTAAGTGTGGGGGAGGGAACCATTTATTTATTTTGTTTTATTTGTTTTGTTTTCAATTTTCTTTGTTTTCGTTTTGTTCTTAAATAAAAAAAAATTAAAATTGCATGCTTTTTTGTTGGTTATTTTGTTTCAACTGTGAGTTTTCTCTATGTTCTTTGACGAAAGACTTGTGGTGTGATGTGATTGATTCTTTTTGTGCATTCTTAGTATGTATGTATGATTAAACTCTAAATTGTACATCACTAGTGGTAGATCACTAACCTTGTGAGATTTTGAGCCTGTTCTGGACTGGGCCGAGGCTGCCCAACAGTCGAGCAGGCCCAACCCATATAGCATGGGGAGGCCTAATAAGACCCCTCTGCGGGGCACTTGACTGCTGCAAGCATACCAACGTTTCCCCCGAGCACTTCAGTGTCGGGCACTTGGGCCAATAGGGCAGGAGGACCTCGCACCCCGGCGGATAGGTACATCCCCGACATACCGGCTTCTCCCCCGCGAGGATACCGCACATCACTCCTCGACAGACACGGCTCCTCCCCGCGAGGCCATGTCCGTCGTACGGTTTGACGGGTCCTCGACACAGAAGGCTCCTCCCCAGCGAGGAGTGTCTAACGGTCCGTACCACGTAGACACGTTCCAAGTAACCACTCCACTCCCGAAGGATTCGGTCTGCCCTAGTCCCGGAAATCTAGGAGCGGTTACCCCAGGGCGAAGACCACGCGCTGGTCTTCACTACGCCACGTAAGCCCTGACAGTTACCTGGATTGGGCCTGACAATCCAGCCCAATGCAAGTAACCGTTGCCCCCGCGCTGGGGGTTCTCTATAAATACCCTCTCACTTGAGAGGGTCAGGTTAAGTCATTTTTCTTACTCTTCTTATATTTGCTGTTACTCTGTGCACTCCCTAACTTGAGCGTCGGAGTACCTTACAGGTACACCCCCCCCCCCCCCCCCCCCCCCCCCGCCGTCCTTCAACCTCACCGGAGCCGGAGCTCAACGGACGTCGTTGGCCACCAGTAACTGTCTGATCCAGGTACGATCAGTGGCGCCGTCTGTAACGCCCCGATTTGCCAATTTTGTTTATTGAGTCGTTTTGATTATTTTATTATTATTTTATTGTATTTTCGACTTTTATGTGAAAATATGTTATTTTTCGGCGGGAATATATTTTATCGCGTTTTGGGATCGTTTGCGAGAAATTTGAGTGTAGGGGTATTTTGGGCATTTGGGTGTATTTTGATTAAGTTAGAATAAATAGAAAAGTAGTAAGAAAGAGAGAAAAGAAAGAAAAACCAGAAAAATAGAGAAGAAGAAAAGAGAAGAGAAAGAAGAATAGAGAGGAAAAACTTGTGAAGAAAGAAATCAATCTCCCGACTTTCTAGAACGCGAATTTATCGGGTAAGGGTGCGAAACTCGATTATACTATGATTGTGTATGATTATGTATGTTTTGTGTGGATGTTTTGGTTGGTTTTTCCATATGTTTCCGTTTATGCCGTATTTGACGAAATCGATAGAAACCAATGTTTTTACGGTCGAAAAGTCGTATAAATACATGTGTTGGTTGGTTATATGTATGTGAGCTGCTGTTTAAAGTTTCATGAAGTTCGGTTATGTTTTGGTTAGTTTTCGTTATGTTCCGTTGTTTTGTCCGTTTAGGTCGAATTGTAAGAAATCGATAAAAAACGATGTTTTCACGGTTAGAATTCGAAATAAATTACGTAGTTGTATCGAGCAAGGTTAGGTCGTCGTATAGCGTGCTTTTTATTCGATTTGGTGATGTTTGAAAAATCTGGTTTTTGAAAGGTTGAAATTTAATCGAAAAATCGAACGTCGTAGAAATTTCGTTTATGTGTTCTAAATTGTTCTTATGCATTTGGTGGTTGTGCGTATATGTTTGTTTCGGTGAAAATGTTCGATTTAGTCGAGTTTCCGGGCATTTTGGAAAAGGGACAGCAATGGTGTATTTTGAGAAATTCTGGTCTTTAAGGAAAAACAGAGCATGAATCGATACATAACAGCTATGTATCGATACGAAATGGTTTATGTATCGATACATAACCCCTATGCATCGATACATACTGTGAAAATTGGGAAAAACATCATTTTCACTACAGCATGTGTCGACACATGCGTGCTATGTATCGATACATGAGGTCTTTTTGTATCGATACATAAAGCCTATGTATCGATACATACTGTGCTGAACCATAAAATTCTGGTTTGTCGGGGAAACTTCGGAAATTCATATCTCTTGAACCGTAAGTCGGTTTTGGTCCCCGTTCGAAGCGTTGGGAAGCTAACGAGATGTTCTTTCTAGGAAAAATAGTTTTGAGGTCTGAACCTAGTCCAATCGGTACAGTTTTTTCGAACCGTTTCGTAGTGTCGGGTGTACGATTTACGTTTTTACGTTATTTTGAAATATTCATATCTTCTTCGTTGTTTATCCGATTTAAGTGTTCTTTATATGGATGTGAAGCTAAAAATACGTTCTATGATTTGGTGAAGAAATATATTATTCTTAGCCGACTTTTGGCCGACTTTACCGATTAATCGTGAATAGTTGTTTTTTTGATGAGATGTTGTGATGATGATTTGTGGCCGAAAGGCAAGAAAATGCTATGTGTGATATTTGATGATATATGCATGATTGTTGATGTGTGTGAGCATGCAATGTGAAAGTCATGAGTCGTTGTATGCCAAGCATCATATTGTGCATTGTTGAAACGTCCTGAGTGACGATTTGATTCTTGAGGGAATCCACTATACCATCGTGTGCCTCGAAAATACGAGGCGTTGCCTGAGGACTTAAAGCGATATGTATAGACGATTTTGGGCTCCTTTGGAGACTTAAAGCAATCCTTAACGTCGTGTGCCTCGAAAAAATGAGGCGTTGCCTGAGGACTTAAAGCGACGGGTGAACATCGTAGGCCCGACGGGGAGTTACTTGAGATTCTCAGTAACGAGCGATGGTTCCAATAGTTCCTGAGTGAACTGATGATGAGACATGAGACATTGGAAGTCGGTACCGCATGGCATGTGCATAGAGTCGTTGTGTCGGTCTATGTGCATTGCATAAATCATGAATTAATTGTGTGTGAATTTGTGAATGTGATTGACGAGTGTATGGTATATGTGTGGTGTGTAATGGTATTCGATGCTTGAGAATTGTGCGATATGATGTTATATGTGGTTGTGGTGAGAATGTGTTACTTGTACATTTTTGTGTTTATTTATATAATTTTATTCAATTATATTATGGTTGTTTTTCTCACCCTTCTGCTGTTTTATAACGCTCTATGAGGCGTTGCAGATTAGAGTTGCTGGAGGTATTCTTTTGTGAAGAGTTGCGTCTTCATTATTTTGGTCGGTCGGCTCTGATATGTGACTCCGGGTAGCATAGGGTGGCCGTGTGTGATTGTTTTGTTTATCTGATGATATATTTTGGCTGTACATGTATAACTTGATGTATGACGGGCAAGTTTATATGTATATATGTATATGTGTTATTCAGATTTTAGATCTTTCCGCTTTAATTCTAATTTCTGAAAAGTGGGTGTAAGGAACGAAGTTTCCTCTGTATGATTGTTACCCCACGTTGCATATCTAAATGAGCAGGTGTTGCATGTTAGTTGTTTGGTTACTTTGATGTGATTCTCCCTTTCTATGCCATGATAATTCAATTATACTCTGATCAATTTTCGAATTTTCTTTTACCGCCTTAATTGCGTGTTTTGGGGGTATAGATCGGGGGCGTCACATTAAGTGGTATCAGAGCCAGTCCGTGTCAGTTGTGTTTGTTGTGTCAGTTGGGTCTGTTGAGTCTGGCATATTGGGCGAGTTGTGTTGAGCAAGTGGTTGTTTAACCATAGTTTCTGTATTTGGACGAACAGAATATGGCTGGTCGTAATGATGCTGCTTTGGCTGCTGCGATGGAGGCTATGGCACGAGCTGTGCAGGGTGCACCGAATGCGGCAGGAAATGACGAGTTTAGAAAGAATAAGCCGCCGGTCTTTAAAGGGAAACATGATCCGGATGGTACGCAGTTGTGGTTGAAAGAGATTGAGAGGATTTTCAGAGTAATGGATTGTGACGAGGATGATAAGGTGAGGCTGGGCACTCACATGTTACATGAAGAGGCTGACGACTGGTGGATCAGTACTCGTCAAGTGTTGGAAGCTGAGGAGGAGGAAGAAGAGATTACATGGGAAGTGTTTAGCCGAGAGTTTCTAAGGAAGTATTTTCTGGAAGATGTCAGAGGAAAGAAGGAGATTGAGTTTTTGGAACTAAAACAAGGTAATTTGTCTGTTGTTGAGTATACTGCTAAGTTTGTGGAACTTGTGCAGTTTTATCCTCACTATGTGGAAGCGACTGCTGAATTTTCTAAGTGTGTAAAGTATGAAAGTGGGTTGCGTCCTGAGATAAAGCAGGCGATTGGTTATCAGAGGATTCGCAGGTTTGCTGATTTGGTTGAATGCTGTAGGATTTATGATGAGGACAGTAAGGCTCGTTCTGCTCATTATAAAAGTGTAAGTGACAGGAAAGGGAAGCAACAGTTCCGTGGTGGACCGTATGTGTCACCGGCTGATAAAGGTAAACAAAGGAGTACTTTTGATCGTAGGTCAGGTGGAGGTGGTATGTCTAATTCTCCTAGGTGTTTTAAATGTGGTGAATTGGGTCATCGCCAGCATGAGTGTAGGAGGAATGTGATTAAGTGTTCTAATTGTGGTGGTATTGGGCATATCTTAGCTGATTGTAAAAGGAAGAATGTCGTGAAGTGTTACAATTGTGGAGAACCTGGTCACATTAGTTCGAAGTGTCCTAATCCGAAGAAGGCTCAGACTAGTGGGAAAGTGTTTTCGTTGGCAGGGACTCAGACTTCAAAGGCAGATCGTCTGATAAGAGGTACTTGCTTTATTAATAATATGCCTTTAATTGCTATTATTGATACTGGAGCGACTCATTCGTTTGTTTCGTCTGAGTGCGCGAAGAGTTTGAATCTTGTGTTGTCCGTAATGGATTTTGAGATGGTTATTGATACTCCAGCGATGGGGTCAGTAACTACTTCTTTGGTGTGTCTAAGTTGTCCTTTGGCCATTTATGGCAAAGACTTTGTGATGGATTTAGTGTGTTTACCGTTGGAAGGATTAGATGTGGTGTTGGGAATGAACTGGTTGCAATTTAATCGGGTGCACATTGATTGTTATCATAAGCTTGTAAGGTTTCCTTCTCTTGAGGAAGATGAAGACTCGAGTTTCTTGTCTACTAAAGAGTTGAAGAAACTTTTAGCGGATGAAGCTCAGATGTTTGGTGTGTTTGCATCGTTATCGGTGGATAGTCAAGTTTCACTTGATGTGTTTCCTGTTGTGTGCGAATTTCCTGAGGTGTTTCCTGAGGATATTTCAGATGTGCCGCCGGTGAGAGAGGTGGAATTTTCGATAGATCTAGTTCCTGGTACTAGACCTGTTTTTATGGCACCTTATAGAATGTCGGCATCTGAATTGGTGGAGTTGAAAAGGCAGTTGAATGAGTTGTTAGAAAAGAGGTTCGTGAGGCCAAGTGTTTCTCCTTGGGGTGCTCCAGTTTTGTTAGTGAAAAAGAAAGATGGGAGTATGAGGTTATGTATTGATTATCGCCAGTTGAACAAAGTGACGATTAAGAATAAGTATCCGCTTCCAAGGATTGATGATCTGATGGATCAGTTGGTTGGTGCTTGTGTATTTAGTAAGATTGATTTGAGATCGGGGTACCATCAGATAAGGGTGAAGGAAGAGGATATTCAGAAGACGGCCTTTAGAACACGTTACGGTCATTATGAATATTCGGTGATGCCGTTCGGGGTTTCTAATGCGCCTGGTGTGTTTATGGAATACATGAATCGGATTTTCCACGAGCATTTGGATCGTTTTGTGGTGGTGTTTATTGATGATATTTTAATCTATTCTAAGTCTCGTGAGGAACATGCAGAGCATTTGCGTATTGTTTTGCAGGTTTTGAAGGAAAGGAAGCTTTTTGCCAAATTGTCCAAGTGTGAATTCTGGTTGTCTGAGGTGAGTTTTCTTGGGCACGTAATTTCAGGTAACGGTATTGCTGTGGATCCATCTAAAGTAGAAACAGTTCTACAATGGGAGGCTCCTAGATCCGTTACTGAAATTCGAAGTTTTCTAGGTTTGGCTGGTTATTACCGGAGGTTCATTGAAGGTTTTTCTAAGCTAGCTCTTCCTTTGACGCAGTTGACTTGTAAGGGCAAAGCGTTCATTTGGGATATTCAATGTGAAGAGAGTTTTTGTGAGCTGAAGAGAAGATTGACGACAGCTCCGATTCTTATTTTACCAAATCCTAATGAACCATTTGTTGTGTATTGTGATGCTTCTTTAATTGGTTTGGGTGGTGTGCTGATGCAGGAAGGTAAGGTGGTAGCTTACGCTTCGAGGCAATTAAGAGTTCATGAGAAAAACTATCCTACTCATGATCTTGAATTAGCGGCTGTAGTTTTTGTGTTGAAGATTTGGAGGCACTATCTCTATGGTGCGAGGTTCGAGGTCTTTAGTGATCATAAAAGCTTGAAATATTTATTTGATCAGAAAGAGTTGAACATGAGACAGCGGAGATGGTTGGAATTCTTGAAAGATTACGACTTTGGCTTGAATTACCATCCTGGTAAAGCTAATGTGGTAGCCGATGCATTGAGCTGGAAATCATTGCATATGTCTGCATTGATGGTGAAAGAGTTGGAACTTTTGGAATCGTTTAGAGATTTGAGTTTGGTATGTGAAGTGACATCGGTTAGTGTGAGGCTTGGAATGTTGAAAGTTACTAATGAATTTTTGTTGTCGGTTAGTGAGAAACAAAAGCTGGATTTTAAATTCGTTGATTTAATGATGAATGAGAATGTGGATTTCAAGGTGGATAATTTTGGTGTTTTGAGATTTCGTGGTCGTATTTGTATTCCTGATGATGCGGAGTTGAAAAGAATGATTTTGGAGGAAGGACACCGGAGTAACTTAAGTATTCATCCGGGAGCGAATAAGATGTACCAAGATTTGAAGAAGATTTTCTGGTGGTCTGGTTTAAAAAGAGATATGGCTCAGTTTGTGTATGCATGTTTGACTTGTCAGAAATCGAAAGTGGAACATTTGAGACCTAGTGGTTTGTTGCAACCGTTGGATATTCCTGAGTGGAAATGGGATAGCATTTCGATGGATTTTGTAACGGGGTTACCGAATACTCAGCGAGGGCATAATACTATTTGGGTGATTGTGGACAGGCTGACTAAATCGGCGCATTTTATTCCGATTGACATCAGTTTTTCTTTGGAACGGTTAGCTGAGATCTATATCTGTGTGGTGGTGAAATTGCATGGGGTTCCTTTGAGTATTGTTTCTGATCGAGATCCTAGGTTTACATCGAGATTTTGGGAAAGTTTACAGAAGGCTTTGGGTTCTAGATTGAGGTTGAGTTCGGCTTATCAGCCGCAGACGGATGGTCAGACCGAAAGAACGATTCAGTCTTTGGAGGATTTGTTGAGAGCGTGTGTTTTGGAACAAGGTGGTGTGTGGGACAGTTATCTTGCTTTGGTTGAGTTCACGTATAATAATAGTTTCCATTCTAGTATCGGAATGGCACCTTTTGAAGCTTTATATGGGCGAAGATGTCGAACGCCGTTGTGTTGGCACGAAACTGGTGAGAGTTCTGTGGTTGGACCGAAATTGGTTCAACAAACGACGGAAAAGGTAAAGTTTATTCGTGAGAAATTGAAGGCTTCTCAGGATAGACAAAAGAGTTATCATGATCGGAGACGGAAGGATCTTGAGTTTCAAGAGGGTGATCACGTATTTCTGAGGGTTACGCCGGTAACGGGTGTTGGTCGTGCTTTGAAATCTAAGAAGCTTACTTCTCGATTTATTGGTCCTTACCAGATATCTGCGAGAGTGGGTGCTGTAGCGTATCGTGTGGCGTTACCGCCGAATCTGTCGAATTTGCATGACGTTTTTCATGTTTCACAGCTTCGGAAGTATGTTCCGGACCCTTCACATATGATTCCGATGGACGAGGTGGAAGTAAGGGATAACCTTACGATCGAGGCATTACCAGTTAGTATTTTGGATCGCGAGGTGAAGCGGTTGAGGGGTAAAGAGATTACACTTGTGAAAGTGGCGTGGGGAGGCGCTGCTGATGGTAATCTGACGTGGGAGTTGGAAAGTAGGATGCGGGAGTCGTATCCGGAGTTGTTTGTATCAGGTAAGATTTTCGAGGACGAAAATTTCTAAGTGGGAGAGAATTGTAACGCCCCGTTTTGCCAATTTTGTTTATTGAGTCGTTTTGATTATTTTATTATTATTTTATTGTATTTTCGACTTTTATGTGAAAATATGTTATTTTTCGGCGGGAATATATTTTATCGCGTTTTGGGATCGTTTGCGAGAAATTTGAGTGTAGGGGTATTTTGGGCATTTGGGTGTATTTTGATTAAGTTAGAATAAATAGAAAGGTAGTAAGAAAGAGAGAAAAGAAAGAAAAACCAGAAAAATAGAGAAGAAGAAAAGAGAAGAGAAAGAAGAATAGAGAGGAAAAACTTGTGAAGAAAGAAATCAATCTCCCGACTTTCTAGAACACGAATTTATCGGGTAAGGGTGCGAAACTCGATTATACTATGATTGTGTATGATTATGTATGTTTTATGTGGATGTTTTGGTTGGTTTTTCCATATGTTTCCGTTTATGCCGTATTTGACGAAATCGATAGAAACCAATGTTTTTACGGTCGAAAAGTCGTATAAATACATGTGTTGGTTGGTTATATGTATGTGAGCTGCTGTTTAAAGTTTCATGAAGTTCGGTTATGTTTTGGTTAGTTTTCGTTATGTTCCGTTGTTTTGTCCGTTTAGGTCGAATTGTAAGAAATCGATAAAAAACGATGTTTTCACGGTTAGAATTCGAAATAAATTACGTAGTTGTATCGAGCAAGGTTAGGTCGTCGTATAGCGTGCTTTTTATTCGATTTGGTGATGTTTGAAAAATCTGGTTTTTGAAAGGTTGAAATTTAATCGGAAAATCGAACGTCGTAGAAATTTCGTTTATGTGTTCTAAATTGTTCTTATGCATTTGGTGGTTGTGCGTATATGTTTGTTTCGGTGAAAATGTTCGATTTAGTCGAGTTTCCGGGCATTTTGGAAAAGGGACAGCAATGGTGTATTTTGAGAAATTCTGGTCTTTAAGGAAAAACAGAGCATGAATCGATACATAACAGCTATGTATCGATACGAAATGGTTTATGTATTGATACATAACCCCTATGCATCGATACATACTGTGAAAATTGGGAAAAACAACATTTTCACTACAGCATGTGTCGACACATGCGTGCTATGTATCGATACATGAGGTCTTTTTGTATCGATACATAAAGCCTATGTATCGATACATACTGTGCTGAACCATAAAATTCTGGTTTGTCGGGGAAACTTCAGAAATTCATATCTCTTGAACCGTAAGTCGGTTTTGGTCCCCGTTCGAAGCGTTGGGAAGCTAACGAGATGTTCTTTCTAGGAAAAATAGTTTTGAGGTCTGAACCTAGTCCAATCGGTACAGTTTTTTCGAACCGTTTCGTAGTGTCGGGTGTACGATTTATGTTTTTACGTTATTTTGAAATATTCATATCTTCTTCGTTGTTTATCCGATTTAAGTGTTCTTTATATGGATGTGAAGCTAAAAATACGTTCTATGATTTGGTGAAGAAATATATTATTCTTAGCCGACTTTTGGCCGACTTTACCGATTAATCGTGAATAGTTGTTTTTTTGATGAGATGTTGTGATGATGATTTGTGGCCGAAAGGCAAGAAAATGCTATGTGTGATATTTGATGATATATGCATGATTGTTGATGTGTGTGAGCATGCAATGTGAAAGTCATGAGTCGTTGTATGCCAAGCATCATATTGTGCATTGTTGAAACGTCCTGAGTGACGATTTGATTCTTGAGGGAATCCACTATACCATCGTGTGCCTCGAAAATACGAGGCGTTGCCTGAGGACTTAAAGCGATATGTATAGACGATTTTGGGCTCCTTTGGAGACTTAAAGCAATCCTTAACGTCGTGTGCCTCAAAAAAATGAGGCGTTGCCTGAGGACTTAAAGCGACGGGTGAACATCGTAGGCCCGACGGGGAGTTACTTGAGATTCTCAGTAACGAGCGATGGTTCCAATAGTTCCTGAGTGAACTGATGATGAGACATGAGACATTGGAAGTCGGTACCGCATGGCATGTGCATAGAGTCGTTGTGTCGGTCTATGTGCATTGCATAAATCATGAATTAATTGTGTGTGAATTTGTGAATGTGATTGACGAGTGTATGGTATATGTGTGGTGTGTAATGGTATTCGATGCTTGAGAATTGTGCGATATGATGTTATATGTGGTTGTGGTGAGAATGTGTTACTTGTACATTTTTGTGTTTATATATATAATTTTATTCAATTATATTATGGTTGTTTTTCTCACCCTTCTGCTGTTTTATAACGCTCTATGAGGCGTTGCAGATTAGAGTTGCTGGAGGTATTCTTTTGTGAAGAGTTGCGTCTTCATTATTTTGGTCGGTCGGCTCTGATATGTGACTCCGGGTAGCATAGGGTGGCCGTGTGTGATTGTTTTGTTTATCTGATGATATATTTTGGCTGTACATGTATAACTTGATGTATGACGGGCAAGTTTATATGTATATATGTATATGTGTTATTCAGATTTTAGATCTTTCCGCTTTAATTCTAATTTCTGAAAAGTGGGTGTAAGGAACGAAGTTTCCTCTGTATGATTGTTACCCCACGTTGCATATCTAAATGAGCAGCTGTTGCATGTTAGTTGTTTGGTTACTTTGATGTGATTCTCCCTTTCTATGCCATGATAATTCAATTATACTCTGATCAATTTTCGAATTTTCTTTTACCGCCTTAATTGCGTGTTTTGGGGGTATAGATCGGGGGCGTCACACCGTCTGTGGGAACTTTATAAGCTTCCCCATTTTCTCCTCGATAAACCAAAGCTTCCTCTATTCATCACCATGGCCAATCCGACCGTCAACTAGGCTCTGGACACCGTGCTCGCGCAACTGGAGAACGGGAACCACCGTGAGGACGCCATCATCCTCCACGGCGACGAAGGCGACATAAGGGACGGACAGACCGCCTCCCCAGACTCCCAGGATGCGACCATCAACGTCGTTCGCACGGACGACCAGCAAACCCCTCTCCAGCCAGTGGCTCCGCCGCCCAACGCGGACCCAAGCACCGTGGCCCTGTTTGCATTGATCAACCAGACCAATCAGCTGATCGCGCAGCAGAACACCAGAATCGAAGCCCTGGAGCAAGGACGGGCACGACGATCTTCCCCGCGAAGACATCGTCGTCCCCCATCACCTCGCCGCTCTCCTTCCCCGCGGAGGACCCCTTCCGAAGATTCCTGGACCCCGTCTCCCGTACGCCATGGTCGACGACCGCGTCTCGAGCGTCCCCAGCCGGCGATCACCCAGAAGCGCCCTCGTTCCCCGCCTCGGAAGGAACCCAGGGCCTCCACCATCTCCAAGAAGTCCAAGCAGGCTGAAGAGAGACCAAAGAACCGTCCGAGGAACTCCCCTCCACGGCACCATGGATCACCTTCGAGATCCCCGACTGGTAGTGACGACGAGGACCAAAGGACCCCCTTGTCGTGGGAAATCATGGATGCCCCAATCCCGCCGGGCATGGAGAAACCACCACCATTGGGGACCTACGACGGACTGACCGACCCCGACGATCACGTGGAGAGTTTCGAAGCGATGCTCGACTTCCGAAACATCAGGGGAGCCATCAGGTGCAGGCTATTCCCCACCACCTTGCGGAAGGGAGCCATGACATGGTACAAGGGTCTGGAACCTGGTTCGATCACGTCATGGAAACAACTGAAGCAACGCTTCACCAAACACTTCACTGCGTCACGTCGACACCCTAAGACAGAGGTTGCCCTAGAAAAGATCTTCCAAGGGAGGAACGAATCCCTTCGAAATTACATTGAGAGGTTTAACAAGGAAGCCGTTGAGGTCCATACGACCGACGACATGAAGAAATACTTAATTATTCACGGACTACGCGCCGGGTCGGACTTTGCCAAATCAATTGGCCTCCGAAGACCCCGGCGTCTCGAGGACCTTCTCGCTCGAGCCCAGAAGTACATCGAACTCGAAGAGACGGAAGCAGCCCAGATCGCTCTTGAGACGAGACGTAGGGAAGGCCCCCGCGGCCACAAAGATGATGACGCTTCTCCCCGACGGGGAGGAGAAAAGAAGAAAGAAAACCGCAATCGAGATCCCCGGGAACAGCGCGGGCCAGCTGGCCGATTCACGGAGTACACGCCGCTCAACACTTCCCGGTCTCGGATCCTCTCAGACTGCCAGAATTCCGAGTTTGTGAAAGGAGGAGTTCGCTTCCCAAAACCCGCGGCTCCCAAACCAAACGTTGACAAATCTAAGTACTGCAGGTTCCACCGAAGCCACGGACACGTGACCGAAGATTGCATCCACCTCAAGGATGCCATTGAGATTCTCATCAAAGAAGGGCACTTGAAGAAGTATGCCCAACAGAATGACCCTCCTCGTCCCAGCTCAAAGGAATCACAGAACGTCGAGGAGGCAACACCTCCTCCCGGCGACAGCCAGCTTCAGGTCGCCCTCAGCGTCACTCGACCCGAGGACTTCTTCGTCCCCCCAATCATCGAGGGCGAAGAGGCAATCCGCAACATGTGGGCGACTTTCCCCGACGAGGGCCCCGTCACGGCCCGTAGTACCTGGGAAGGCTTCCCCAAAGCAATGGTTATCTCCAGAGGAGACCCCGGGAAAATATCGGTTGGGTCGATCAAATGGAAGTTTGACGAACTGGAATCCACGACATCGTCGAAGGCGACCACCCTCGAGAAAGTGCGGGGAAACTCCAATCCCATCAGCTTCTACCTCGAGGAACTCCCCGGGGGAGCACCAAACGCCACTATTCCCCTCCTGGTCAGGGCCCAAATGGCGAACTTTGACGTCCGAAGAATCCTAGTCGACCAGGGGAGCTCGGTCGACATCATGTATTCTCATTTGTTCGGGACCCTTCAGCTGGACGAGAGGCATTTGACCCCGTACATCGGGCCAGACCTACAGGGGTTCAACGGAACCACCACCAGACCATGGGGTTACGTGGAGCTAATGGTTACGTTTGGGGCCGAAGACACGGCCCGACAGGTGAAGATCCGCTTCCTGGTAGTTGAATGTCCATCCCTTTACAACTGCATCCTCGGAAGGACCACCCTTGCTGAACTCACGGCGGTCCCGTCGACGGTCCACCTCAAAATGAAGTACTACACGAGGAGGGGAAGAGGAGTGACGATGCACGGGGACATCGACGCGGCCAGAAGATGCTTCGACGCCGCCGTCAAGGGCCTATGTTCCATTGGTCCCAAACCTAAGGCCATGGCCAAACCACCCCAAGACGTCGGACAGGTACCTCTCCCGCGCGTCAACGCGGTCGACCTCGACAGCAGGTTCTCCTGCGAGCCCGATGAAGACAGAGTCGAAGACCGCGACCACCAGGCGGAAAACAACGGGCAGCCTCTCCACCCAGCACGCCCCATCCCAGATGGAGATTTCGAGCTCGTGGCCCTCGGAGACGACCCAGATCGCAACGTGAAGATCGGCGCCAGGATCCCCGACCTAGCCAAAAAGCAGCTGAAAGCATGTCTGAGGGAGAACGCTGACCTCTTTACATGGAGCGCATCCGAGATGCCTGGCCTCGACCCCGAGGTGGCTTGCCATCAGCTCGCAGTAGATCCAGCCGCTAGGGCCATAGCACAACGTAGGCGTAAGCAGTCTCCCGAGAAAGCGGAGGCTGCTGAGAAAGCTGTAAAAGACCTCCTAGAGGCAAATTTTTTATTTCGGAAGCCAAATACACGACATGGCTGTCCAACGTTGTACTTGTTAAGAAAAATAATGGAAAATGGAGAATGTGCGTTGATTATACTGATCTTAACCGGGCTTGCCCGAAAGACTGTTATCCCTTGCCTAACATCGACCAACTGGTCGACAATTCTGTAGGTTACAAACTACTATCTTTCATGGACACCTATTCAGGATACAACCAAATTCCCATGGACAAGGTCGACAAGCAACACACGGCCTTCATGACCGCGTCGGGCAACTACTATTATAACGTAATGCCCTTCGGTCTGAAGAATGCCGGTGCGACCTACCAACGGATGATGAACAAGGTCTTCCGGACTGAAATCGACGACATGCTCGAAGTTTACATGGACGACATGATCGTCAAGTCTGCAGAAGAAGTCAACCACGCCGCGCACCTCAAGAAGGTGTTCGACACGGCGAGAAGATGCCGCACGAGGTTTAATCCCGACAAATGCACCTTCGGTGTCCGGGCGGGAAAGTTCCTCGGATTTTACCTCACGGAACGAGGAATCGAGGCAAACCCCGACAAGTGTAGAGCCTTTTCCGAGCTCCCTACTCCGGGCTCGAAGAAGTCAATACAATCATTGAACGGAATGCTCACCGCCCTTTCCCGGTTCGTCGCCAAATCCGCACAGTACGCACTCCCCTTTTTCAAACTCCTCCGACAAAAAGCGGAGTTTGAGTGGAGCGAGGAATGCGAACAAGCACTCGCACATTTGAAACAAGTCCTATCGCAATCCCCGGTCCTCTCGCGACCCGAGAACGGGGAAACACTCTTCTTATATCTTGCGATCACGAGCGAAGCGGTCAGCGCCATCCTCATTCGGGAAACACCAGACGGACAGAAGCCAGTTTACTTCACGAGCAAAGCTCTCCAAGGCCCTGAGCTCAGGTATCAGCAGATCGAGAAAGTCACACTGGGCCTCGTCACTGCGGCCAGAAGACTACGCCACTACTTCCTCGCCCATACCGTCATCATGAGGACCGACCAGCCGATCAGGCAACTCCTCAGACGACCGAATATGGCGGGGAGGATGCTCAGGTGGTCACTCGAGCTGGCCGAATTCGACATCCAATATGAAGGGAGGAAATCCTTGAAGGCACAGGTACTGGCCGACTTTGTAGCAGAGATGACCGTCCTAGAACCCTCAACCAACGGGTCGTAGAAATGGACAATCTATGTCGACGGAGCATCCAGCCCGAAAGGAAGCAGAGCGGGAATCATCCTCGAAAACGAGGAAGGCATCCTCATCGAGGTGTCCCTCGAACTGTCCTTCCCGACTTCAAACAACCAAGCCGAATACGAGGCCTTCCTCGCGGGACTCAGGCTGGCCGAGGACCTTGGCGCCAAGGAGGTCAAGCTTTTCACCGATTCTCAGCTCGTAGCCTCGCAAGTCCGAGGAGAGTACCAAGCCAAGAACGACAGTCTCATAGAATACTTGGCCTTGGTAAAAGAGAAGATGAAACAGTTCACCTCGGCGGAAGTAACTCACATCCCCCGGGAGCATAATGCCCGAGCGGACGTCCTGTCAAAATTGGCGAGCACGAAAAAGAAAGGCGGGAACAAATTCGTCATACAAGAGGTCCTTTCCCGCCCGAGCATTGACAAACCAGGCATGATTTCGGACATCAACGCCATCGGGGACAGCGATTGCTGGATGACCCCGGTATACGAATACCTGACGACGGGCAAACTGCCCGAAGATCCCAAAGAAGCAAGAATGGTCAAGAGACGGGCGTGCTCGTACACTATAGTCGAGGATAAGCTATACCGGCGAGGATTCTCTATTCCCCTCCTCAGATGTGTCGAAGATACCAAGGTCCCCAGCATACTCCAGGAGATCCATGAGGGAATCAATGCGCAGCACCTCGGCGGACGATCGCTAGCTCGTAAAGCACTCCGGGCAGGATATTACTGGCCCACCATGCAACAAGACGCCAAGGAGCACGTCAAGAAGTGCGATAAATGCCAGCGGCACGGGGACATGCACCTCGCTCCCCCCAGCGAGCTCACGACGCTATCCTCCCCGTGGCCGTTCGCATGGTGGGGGATGGATATCCTCGGACCTTTCGTCCAGGGGTCGTATCAAAACAAATACCTCATCGTCGGGGTAGATTACTTCACGAAGTGGATTGAAGCAGAAGCATTGGCCAAAATCACTGCCTTCAACATACTACGTTTCTACAAAAGAAATATCCTCGCCCGGTTCGGAGTGCCTCAAGCCATCGTCACAGACAACGGAACCCAGTTCACCGACAGGAACTTCCAAGACTTCGTCACAAAACTAGGCACGAAGCAGTACTTCACGTCGGTCGAGCACCCTCAAACAAATGGACAGGCTGAGGCCGCGAACAGAGTGATCCTTCGAGGATTAAGACGGCGACTGGGCGACGCCAAACAACGGTGGGTCGAAGAGCTACACAGCGTTCTCTGGGCCTACCGAACAACCCCACACTCCACGACCGGGGAGACCCCTTTCCGTTTGACCTATGGAACGGAGGCAGTGATCCCCGTGGAGATCAGAGAACCCTCGAGGAGGACGGAAGCCCCCTCGACGGGAACTCGAACGACGAAGCCTTGAGGGAAGAACTCGACTTCGTCGAGGAAACACGCTCGGGCGCTTCTCTCCGAGAGGCGTCACTTAAACAAAAAATAACACTACGTTATAACGACAGAGTCATTAAACGTGATTTTCAGGTGGGCACCCTCGTCCTACGAAGGAACCAGAAAGACTCGCGAGAAGGCAAACTCGCCGTGAACTGGGAGGGCCCGTACCGCGTCCGCGCGAAAACAGGGACAGGAGCCTATTTCCTCGAAAATCTGCAGGGGGAAGAACTTGCTCGACCATGGAACGCTGAAAAGCTAAAACAATATTACAGTTAAACACTGCCGCGGCTCACTAGCACCGCGATTACGGGGACGCGCTAGGGTACAAACGCGACACCCCTATAAGAACACGACGATCAGAGACCGCGTTGTGTGTGCGCGAGGACATTTGATCCGGCGGGGATACCTCGATCGAGGCCCACCGTCGTCGTGCCAACCGGGCATAACACCTAGCTCGCGATGGGAAGTTCATGCCACGAGACTAGGACCTCGACCGAGCTCTTAGCCTCGTTGAAGGTCGGAGTACTCCTCCGGCCGCCCGACCAGCTCTCCACGCGGTCAGGGACTGTCGAAGTCGAGCAAATCCCAAAGCCTTATTACTTAGGCAAAAATAAAGTATAACAAGTCACACATCACACACGATCAAAATCAATAAAGAGGTATTACGAAGTGCAGATACGGGGCAAAACCCTTAGTACAAAAAAGTTACAAACATAAGCCCACAAGCCGGGCAAAAATAAACATCGTGCAAATAGTACATCAACTAAGCCCACAAACCGGGCGAAAACAAAACGGCTCGCAGGCCGACCAAAACAAAGCTAAAAAGAAAAGCCTACTCAGCTGCGGCCCCGTCAGGCTCCTCGAGCACTTGAATGTCGTTCTCCCGCAGAGGATGCACGATCTGGCCATCCACCACCTCAGCGTCGGGGTCAATCCCTTCGGTGACAAGATCTGGGTTGAGAACCTGGAGCTGAGCCACGGCACTGCGGAACCCTATACCCGCGGTTTCAATAGCATCATCCTCGGACAGCCGGAGATCCTGCTCGAGCTTCCGGAGATGGGCCACTAACGCTGCACGAGTGGTTAGGAGCCTGTCTCCCTCAGTTTCCCCCTCGGCCGGCCGCACAGCATCCTCCAACTCGACAATCCTTTCCTTAAGCCGCTTCTCCTCCAACTCCAGTTCAGCGATTCGGGCAAGGTGGCCTTTCTTTGTCTCGTCGGCTTCCTTAAGCTTGGCCTCGACCAGCTGCTGCTGCTTGCTTTGCTCTTTGTTCAGATCTCGACACTCTTTTAGTTCCTTGCGCATACCGAGCATCTCAGCGCCCAAGGTATCCAGCGCCTCCTGCAGGCAGGCCAGTACAGCAGCAGGGCGGGTCTCATCATTTAGAATGATGGCAGTCGAGCAGATACGCATGACGGCCGACAGGTCCTCAAAAATCATCTTCCTCCTCACTTCAGTAGCGGTCCCCAGCACAGTTTGGATCTCGGAGGGAAAGGTACGAGGATAAGTGACCTCGGAGAAGAAGTGAGGTTTTTGATGGCAGGGGGGAAGGTCAAAGCTGGAAGGAACCGGGGGACTGTCTTCACCACCCAGGTCGACGACCTCCGCAACGCGTTGCCTCTTCGGAGTCCCTTGGGTAGCCGGGGATTGGCTTCCCGCAGGAGTTGCGCGGTCACCCGCGGTCCCCGACACAGCGGCAGCAGGCTGAGACTGAGTGGATCCTTCGGGGGCAGCGGCCGTGGAAACACCCTCGTGCGGGGCCCCAGAAGGGACAACTTCTTGATCTTTGGAGCGCGACGCCTCTTCCCGGGCCTGCGTTTCCCGGGCCCTCTTCGCTTTCAGTTTCTTCAACCTCTCCTCGGCTCCGGCCATTGTTCCTGCAAAAGGAAAGAAAGCGTTAGTAAAGCGAGAAACACAGATACGAGGAAAACCTAAAGCGAGGATGTTTTCACCACCTAACAATTCGATGGCCTCCTCGTCGGAGAAGGTCTCGAGCAGAACGCGGGTGTTTATCAGGCGACGTTCTTTCTTCACCTGCCCATCTGCACCTATTATAGGCTGGCCGTCCAGCGTCTCATGTCGAGCTTCGGTAAAACTGTCAACGAAAGCTACGATTTTATCGTAGGCTTCTCGCTCGTAGGCCTCCATCTGAACAGGCTTCATTTTATATTTGTCAACTCCCTTCTTAAAATGTTCCTCCGTCCAGTACAAAGGAAACTTTGGCTCCAGCACCTCCTCGGAACGGCCGTCGACCTCGCGAGTGACTTTCCGGTACAATGAATATATCGCTTCGAGGGTGACCGGCTTCACATAGAAATAGCGGAACTTGAAATCCCGGATGGAATCCAAGTAAGTGTGGAACAACGCCTTGCTCTGCTTGAAGGACACCCAGCCGTGTCGACCTCCGGTCGATGACCGTTGGAGGTGGAATATACGGAAGAAAAGGCGAACGGTCGGCACAATCTCCAAATATTTGCATACGAGCTCGAAGGCCCGGATGAAGGCCAGCGAGTTCGGATGAATCTGCGAAGGGGCCAACTTCAACCAGTCAAAGATCCCCTCCTGAAAATCCGTGAAAGGCAGCCTCCACCCCGCCTTCTCGAACATAAACTCGTATAAGGGGACCCGCATTCCCCGGTAAGGGGAGCATATCCGGTGATGCTCCTCGGGACGAAAAACCTTCCAGGATTGACCACTTCCGATTAGTCGGTGCTCGATGGTACAAAAAGCATCGCCCACATCTGGGTACACGAAGATGGACGACATCGCCAGGGCTTCGCTACAGACCCAATCCTCGAGCGGCCTCTCCTGCGCAAAGGCCATGTGAGCCATGGGGGAGTCGGGCTGGTCGTCGTCGTTTTCCTAGAAATATCCTGCGGCCACCTCCGCAGCCAAATAGTCCATTTACCTGAAAAGCAGAAGGAAACGGTGAATTCAATTGGTCGTATCAAATTCACCCCTCCACCGTTGTTCAAGCGAACGGGCGAGGAAGGGGCAAGGCTTTCTTAACTCCCCGACGCGATCGGCCGAGGATCAACTTGCCCACCGGGGAACTCATCGTCTCCCCAGAAGGTTCTGCCCCGTGCCCCCGCGGCACTAACAAATATACTGATTATTAAGGACCCCGAGACATTCAACGGGTCCCCGACGTGTTCGTCCCTGATCCCCGAGATATTCATCAAAAGCGAGCAAAGCTCTTCGCACTCTCTCCCTCCACAACTAAAGATTCCCGCCGTATTCGCCAGGAATCCCTTCATTTCTCATGGGAATATCATCAATTCACCAAGGAAACGTCCTACACTAGTTAAAATTGAAGAAAAACGCAAAATAAAGGTCCGGTTTGAAGCAAATACCTGGTAAGCGGCGGTGTAGGGTTCCGGCACGGAGGTTTCCGGCTATGGTACGGCGGCGAACGGCCGTCCTAGCGGAGGAAATGCTTCCGACAGAGAGTGCCCAGCGATTGACGGCGGCGAGCTACGACGAAAGAGGTTAGAGAGAGAAGGAGAAAGATTCTTGAGAGAGAAGCGGAAAAGTGAAGAATGAGCGAGGGGAGCGGCTTTTATAAGCGGTTCTCGCGAGACCCGAGGGGCGTAGGGTACTCGAGTGCGCTACCCTAGCCAGCCGCCCTAGCCTCCCTAGGTAATGATGGCAGGCGACACGTGGCACGCATGCAGCCACCCGTCTTCCCACGCGTGTCGTTTCGGTTTTCCCTAACGCTTCGAATCCGAAACCCTTCATCTCCCCGACCATACGACCAGACACATCTGTCTGACGCCCGACGCTCATCCGGCCGAAGGAATTTTGCATAGGAGAACGACCTCCTCGGTTCCTCTCTTAGCGTATCCTCGACATGCCAATAACCCTTAAGTCATTGCTCTGCCACCTCAGAGCAACGACTTGGGGGGCTCATGTTCTGGACTGGGCCGAGGCTGCCCAACAGTCGAGCAGGCCCAACCCATATAGCATGGGGAGGCCCAATAAGACCCCTTTGCGGGGCACTTGACTGCTGCAAGCATACCAACGTTTCCCCCGAGAACTTCAGTGTCGGGTACTTGGGCCAATAGGGCAGGAGGACCTCGCACCCCGGCAGATAGGTACATCCCCGACATACCGGCTTCTCCCTCGCGAGGATACCGGACATCACTCCTCGACAGACACGGCTCCTCCCCGCGAGGCCATGTCCGTCAAACGGTTTGACGGGTCCTCGACATAGAAGGCTCCTCCCCAGCGAGGAGTGTCTAACGGTCCGTACCACGTAGACACGTTCCAAGTAACCACTCCACTCCCGAAGGATTCGGTCTGCCCTAGTCCCGGAAATCTAGGAGTGGTTACCCCAGGGCGAAGACCACGCGCTGATCTTCACTACGCCACGTAAGCCCTGGCAGTTACCTGGATTGGGCCTGACAATCCAGCCCAATGCAAGTAACCGTTGGCCCCGCGCTGGGGGTTCTCTATAAATACCCTCTCACTTGAGAGGGTCAGGTTAAGTCATTTTTCTCACTCTTCTTGTATTTGCTGTTACTCTGTGCACTCCCTAACTTGAGCGTCGGAGTACCTTGCAGGTACACCCCCCGCCGTCCTTCAACCTCACCGGAGCCGGAGCTCAACGGACGTCGTTGGCCACCAGTAACTGTCTGATCCAGGTACGATCAGAGCCTAATAATGGATAACATCAAAAATCCATCTCTTTCTTTCTTGTGTGATTTCACTCATGTTTGTTAGTCTTTAGAACTTGAATTGACTCTTGTTGAGGCTTTTTATTTACTTGTGCACACTGAAATGATAAAGGCATGTTGTTTTGTTTTATTTTTAGCCAGTTAGCCAAAAAGCCAACCTTGATAATATTACCCCTTGTTTTCAAGCCCATTTGAGCCTATTATCCTTTTTTTTTGTTTAAAACTCATTACAAGCCGAAAAGTGAAAAACAATGAAATAACCATATTCAAAGGGTTGAAAGAGTCTTGTATGGAGTTGTGTGGGGTTGAACATTATTATTGAATTATTGTTGTAATGTTATTATGATGTTGGCAGAAAAGAAAAAAAAAGTATAGAAAAAGAAAAGAAAAAAAATGAAAAAAATGAAAAATAGAGAAGGATGTCAATACATATTCCTTCCGAAAAAAAAAGAGAAATAAAAAGAGAAAAAAGAAGAAAAAACAATTGTTATAGAGTTGTTGTTGAAGTGAATACATCTTTTGTAATTCAACTCCCGCAATTTCTTTCAAGTCTTTTTTTTGCCCCTTTGAATTTTAGCCTAGTACCCCTTTAGGATTTATCTCACCTTGACCCTGACCAAGTTACAACCCGAATAAAAGTCCTTTTGATCTTTGTGTGCTTGTAAGTCAATTGTGAATGTTAGAATTTTTTTTCAAGCTTATGGTAGTACTAACTCTCATGTTGTGCTTTGAGTGTAAACAGTAACCTAAACACTTGAGAGTTGAGTGGAAAAAATTTATCTTGTGAGGATCTTGATGCTTGTGATGTACTTTTTGGTAATCTGCTTTTCATATATACTTTGAATGTCACAAAAGAGTTAATCACTAATGTCATATTCTTGAAGCTTAGAGTTAGAAGTTTGCTTGTACTTTATATCCATAGAACCTTTAAGATTGCATGCCCTGTTTGTTTTTTTCTTTTGCTTTGAAGTTCTGTTTTAAATTCTTGATTTTGCTCGGAGTGCAAAAGTTCAAGTGTGGGGAAATTTGATTAGTGCATTTTGATGCACATTCCTCTATATTTAGACTTAGGCATTTCTATGATTTTATTTATTTATTTTTCTATTTTATGATGTTTTTATAATTTAATTTATTTTCAGCCTTATTTGATTTTCGTTTGTTATTTTCAGCATTAGCAGCTTTCAATAAAAAATTCATAACTGGAGCTACAGGAATCGGATTGAGGCGTTCTAATATTCGTTGGAAAGCTAAGAGAAAGAGCTACACCTTTCGTTTGGAAGCCAGAAGCTGATTCGGAAATAGATGCCTCAGAAAATTCGTTGAAGTTTCAGTCATAAGAAACAATTAGTTTTGGACCATTTTTTGGGCCGGTTCTTTTCTTATTTTTGACCCAGTTGGGTTATGACCCGATTTTCTTGTTTCATGTAAAAGTAGGGAAGCGTGTTACTGTTCTGATAACATTCTATTCACGAAAAAAATAATCTTTTGGTTTTTGTACGATCACGATGAAGAATTAATCATCCAGATTCATCTACTGTAATCGGTTTCCACCGCAAACTTGAGGTTCTATAATTTTCAATCAAATACTTTTCCCTTTCAATATTATGCTATATATCTTGTTTTCTTTATAATATTGATTTATTTCGATTGCACCTCATATTCCTTAACTTTATCGCGTTTGCTTAATCCGTGCAATTTTCGTGTTTGCTTAATTCACGAAAGATTTAATCCGTTTGCTTAATTCGGGATTTAGGAATATAAGTCTTCTAGGGTCAATTGCGCTTGTTAATTGATTCTATTATCGAAAAGGGATTAGAATCCGCTTAGGTATGGAAATTATGTGGATCAATGATAAGTTGGGAAACCGAAACAGTAGATAAATTGTTTAGCTTATTGCATAATCACTTATTTTAATCACTTTTTCTCAAAACTTTTTGAAACGAAAACAAAACCCCCCATAATTTGATTCCTTTTGGGTTTAATTGAACAAGAATCCTTGCGATACGACATCCGAGTGTTGCTTCCCGTTACTACTTTTTCAAAAATACCCGTTCTTGATCCGTGCGCGACAGCGGATCAGGGAGGTAGAGGAATTAGGGATAGGTCCAACCAATCTAAAGGGTTCAATGGGTAATGTGGAAAAGAAAGAGGAGATTAGCGAATTTCTGGAAAATATTACTCTGATGCTTTGAGATCACCAAATAGAAATGCTAAAGATACATGCATTAAGAACAAAATAGTACAACCTTCTTCTTTGGAGGAATCTTCGTCAAGATTTTCAGGGGGCTCCATTTTATGTTGCCAGTCCACCTCAGATGTAGATGTAATTCAGGGAAACAAGAGGTTCCTTGAAGGGTGAGATAAGGAGGTAGCGGGAAAAATTTGGGACTCTATCAAGAGTTTGGGAATAATAGGTGATGAAGAGAACGTGGAGTAAGTGGCAGCAATAGAGGAATGGAGAAAAAAGACAAAGAAAGTAATAGGGAAAGGGGCTAAAACTAAAAAAAAAATCAATAAATATTATTTCATTCAAAATAAGGGGGTGTGGTAACATAGTGAAAAGAAGAAGTCTAAATCAAATGATTCTAAGAGGTAAAGTATATATGGTGCTCATTTCAAAAACTAAAGCTCAGACCAAGAACTGGGAGTTAATTGCAAGTTTATGGGGAAACAAAGACCTATATTGGACAACTAAAGGCTCAGAAGGTATGTTGGGTGGAACTGTAATAATGTGGAGGAAAGGTGTGATAGATCCAACTTTTAGCTTCAGAGGTGAAGGGTTTATTGGTGTTAGTGACAAGTTCAAAAATTGGGTATGCTTTTTTGTTAACATCTATTCATCTTGCTACATTGAATTGAAAAGGGCTTTGTGGAAAGAATTAGTATATTGTGGATCTAAATTCAGGGGTGGGGAGTGGTGTGTAGGAGGAGATTTTAACTCCATTAGAAACAAGAAAGAAAGGATAGTTAGAAGTTGTAAAAGGGTAACATGGTGGAATTCAATGAATTCATAGACCTAATGGAAGTAGTAAATGTGCCCTTATTAGGACACAAATTCAATTGGTTAAATTGTGAAAGGAATTCAAGAAGCATATTGGACAAGGTTATATTATCTAAAGGATTGGTAAAATATTGGAAAGTGGTGGGTGAAGTGATTGGGGAAATGGACGTTTAAGATCATGCACCAGTGTGGATCAAAGCATATGATCTAGATTAGGGTCATAAACCATTTAAGGTGAATAAATGTTGGTTTGAAAATAAATATTTTATTAATTTTGTGGAAGAAACTTGGAAATCCTTGAAAGTGGATGGTAAACAGGCCTTTGTTTTGAAGGAGAAATTCAGATTGTTGAGAGAACGGTTGAGAATTTGGGATGTTGAAGTATTTGGGCAGTTGGATTTAAAGGTAGATAGTGAAATTAAAGATCTTAATGAAATATATAAAGCTATGAGCAATTTGGATCGGATTGGCATGAAAAATATAGTAGAAAAGTGAAAGGAAGCTACAAGTGAAATTTGGAGAAACTTGCATTTCAAGAAAGCCTACTAAAACATAAATTAAGACTAGAATGGTTGAATTAAGGTGACTCAAATACAAGGTTTTACCACTCAATTTTGAAGGAGAGAACAAGAAGAAATGTAATTGTGTCAATTTCTAGAGTAGGGCTAGTAGAATTGAGGATGTAGCAGGGGTAAAGGAAGAGGTAAGAAGAACTTTTGATGAAAAATTCAAAGAATCAAATAACCATATACCAAGGATGGAAGGTTTGAATTTCAGTCAGATGAAAAAGAAAATAGTGCTGCTCTTGAACAATAATCCATTAATGATGAGATTAGGAGAGTTGTGTGGGAAATTGATGGTGATAAGAGTTCAGGACCTAATGGTCTGAACTTTTAGTTCATTCAAAAGTGATGGGGTTTTCTGGAAGAAGATATAGTTAAATTTGTTCAAGAATTTCATGAGTTTGGAAGATCACCAAAGGAAATCACTACATCCTTTCTAGCTCTGATACCAAAGAACTTAAATCCACGTGAGTTAAAACATTATAGAATAATATTTTGGTAGAGTGTCTTTACAAGATATTGTCAAAGTTATTAACAAATAGACTGAAGAATATTTTGAAGAAGGTAATATCAAAGTCTCAAACAACATTTGTGTTAGGAAAAAATTTGTTTGATGGTGTTTTACTTCTACATGAAATTTTAGATCTAGAAAAGAAGGAGAAAATAAAGTGCTTAATTTTAAAGGTGAATTTCAAACAAGCTTATGACTGCATAAACTTGAACTATCTCAAATATTTGTTGAGAAGGATAGGTTGTGGAGACAAATGGATGATGTGAATGGAAGAATGCATATTTAATAGTAGTATGTCCATAATGGTTAATAGTAGCCTAACATCTAATTTCATAGTGGAGAGAAGTTTAAGTTAGGGTGACCCTCTCTCTTAATTTCTATTTGCAATAGTTGCTGAAGGTTTGTCTTGCTTGATTAACAAGGCAGCAGAGTTGGATGTATTTTGTGGATTTTGAGTAAATGAGAAAATTGACCATAGAATTATAAAATTGGCTAATGATACATTTCTAATTGGTAGTGGTAGTTGGAAAATATTGTGGAGTATGAAGTCATCCTTGAGAGATTTTGAGTTGACTTCTAGTTTGAAAGTCAACTTCTTCAAAAGTAAGTTGTATGACATTCACATAGAAGATCAATTTATGGAAGCTGTTTCTCATTTCCTAACTTGGTTTGAAGATCACTCTAGGCTATAACCCTAGAAGGTGTTCAACAAGGAGTCCAGTGCTAAAAAACTTGAGGAAAAGGTTGTTAAATTGGAGAGGGAGAATTTTTTCTATTGGAGGAAAGGTGACACTGCTTAACTCATTTCTATTGAGCATACCAGTTTATTACATGTTCTTTTTCAAGGCTTCCAAGAAAATTACTCAAGAAATTATTAAGATTTAGAGAATATTTTTATGGCAAGGAAAATAAGATACAAGGGGCATAAATTGGGTCAAATGGAGCAACATATGTAAACCAAAAAAGGAAGGAGGATTTTGGGTCACGAACATAGCATCTTTCAATAGAGCCTTGTTATACAAATGGAAATGGAGGATGGTTCAAGAAGACAAAGCACTTTCATGGAATATTCTTACTATCATAAATGGAGACTTAAAAGAATAAGTCTTGAGGGGAGAGGAATCTAGCAGATCTAGACTTACTTCAGTTTGGTGGAAAGATATCCAATCACTTGGATCCAATGAAGTGATGAATAAAGATTGGTTTTCATATAATATATATGTCAAAATTAGAACATGTTGCAACACTTTTTTCTGGCACAACAAATGGATAGGAAGGCAACCTGTGAGGTGCGATTTCTCAGAGTTATTCCAATCGATTACTAATCAGGATGTAAAGGTTATTGAGATGGAGGAATGTCAAGAGGGTCTTGGATGTGGAAACTGGAAGACTTTAGTACTAAATTGAATGCAAGAGCTGAGATCCGAGTGCATAACCATGAATTGAAGTTAATCTTGGAGGATGTTCAGTCTATGAGGAGTATCGAAGATGTGTTTATCTAGAGCTTATGTCCAAGAAGGACTTTCACTGTGGAAACTTGTTATGAATACCTAAGGAAATTAGAAGAAGGGGATAAGTTGCAGTATGAATAAAAAAGATTAGTCAGGAGAATTTGGAGGTCAAATGTGCCTTCCAAGATCATGATTTTTGGTTGGAGAAACAAAATTTCAATTAGGGACCAATTAGCCAGAAGGGGTATCATCCATAATGTTCACGATAAGGTTTGTGAAATTCTGGTACCAGATGTGTGATGTTAAATACGATGTCACAACAACACACTCTGCAATGGATAATGCAATAACAAGCAATAAATCAACACAATGAATTGTTTACCCAGTTCAGTCCAACAACTTAATCTGGGGGCTTCCAAGCCAGGGATGAAATTCACTACTTGTAGAATTAATTTACAGACTCAACAACCTAGTTGACAATCTCCTAAACTTAATTTCTACTAATGAACTTTCTACCTAAGAGCCCACTTAGGTATGAGAACACTACTCAATCCCTAAAACCTCTCAAAAATCAAACACTTTGAGAAACACCTTGATCCTGCTTCACAGCTTTGATCAAGTTACAAAACTCTCTTGGTTCACAGCTCTAGAGAGGACAGATTACACTCACCAATTCACTCTTGAATGGTTAACATAATACTCGAACAAAGACAATGCTTAACCTCCAGTTAAAGCTCTCTATCTTCTGTCTACTTTATGTATCTTCTTCCTTTGGTTGATGCGCTTTATATAGCCATCTGAATTGGGCTTGGATCCCCTGCAATATCTGACCTGATTTGTTATTTAAAACTGAATCTCCAAAACAGATTTTATCCCCAAAATCTTTTTAAATCTCAGTCTTTAAACCTCCCTACAAATATGCATCAAATCTCTATGTAACAGAGAATATCTATCCCAAGATATCCGCATCCAATGAGACTAACAACTCTCCCAATATCCAGCTAAAACGCAAACCCTAACAACATCACTAAACCTGATGTTATTAATCTTCTGCAGACCTGATGTCACAACATTGTATGTGACATCAGACATTCAACTTAAATCCTTAACATAAACCAATGTTAAGACTCAATGTTAAGATATCACCCATATGACATCAACATTGAACACTTTGTTTTACCAAAATTCTAGCCAATCCAAGAACCAACAATCTCCCCCTTTGGCTAATTTTGGCTAAAACAATCTCTGCATTGCTCCAGCTCTTCATGCATTGAGTCATGCCTTGAGTCTGCATCAGAGACTTCAGCAGCGGATAAACATGAATATTTTATTTTACCAACCTTCGCAGCAGCATTTCTTCATAACAGCTTCACAATGCTTTCAGCATGCTGCACACACTCCAATACTCTGCTACATACTTCAGCACTAACTAGTAGCAGCATTTCTTCAAACAGCTGCACCGACTTCAAACACTAATCAGCATACCAGCAACTGTTCAACAACTCTCCCCCTCAATATCTGTATTTCAGCATCACACTAGCTTCGCTCCTTTGCATTGCACAATGACTAATTCTTCTTCTTGGCATTGCAACACCTTGACTAACTCTCCCCCTTTTTAGCTACAATTGGACAAACCTCAACATGTAAGTCCTACTCACTACAGTTAGTCCTAAACAAGCTCTCATTGTCAGTCTAAAGTCAGCATGCAAGACAAGACAAATCATAGAACATAAAAACATAAATAGTGCATAAACAGGCACAATATTCAAATTACATATCAGGCACATCAAGTGCAGAATCAAAAATAGCAAAAAAAAAAAACTAAACTACTATCTAGGAAAAGCAGCAGCGAAAATTGTCTTCATCAGAGCTGGCACCATCTCCACCATCTTCAGTTTCTGAATTTTCAGTATTGACATTAGCACCTTTATCACCATCACCTTGTTCCAAGGATTTTATCAGCAATTCTATCTTCATCTTTCTTGTTGTGCTGGTACTAATGACCTCATCAAGATCTTTGCAAGTGGCCTTCAGTTCTTCAAGTAATTCAGCCTTGGTACTCTTTTTGCCACCAGCATCTGATGTTACAACAATGTCTGGAACATGATGTCCAGCAAACAACTTAGGATGCAAGGACAAGGTTGACTCCCTCTTGCAAGCTATATCTGAACTTGTTAAAGTTTCAGGATGTTGCTCCAAGATGATTCCACAAACAAGGGATGGGAATGCTATAGGTAGCTTGATATCATTTGTTTCAACATGTTTCATCAATTGCTCAAAGATGTAGCTTCCATAGTCAAACTTGATCTTCTTCCCAACAACATAGATAAACCTACCCAATCCAGCAGCTATTGTTGTCTTGTGGTTTGTTGGCACCCAGTTGGCTGCTCCAATTCTGTGAAGAATGGCATACTTGATGCTAAGTTTACTAGCCTTCAACTTCCCTTTCAATGGCCAAACCTTTACCTGACCAGCTGTAATCTCTTTACATATTTCATTATTAGTCATCTCAAGTTCACTATACTCTTCATCATCTCTTCCCAGATACTTGTTGATAGTACTAGGAGAGAAATTAATGCACTTTCCTCTCACATAGACTTTCATGAAATCAATGCTCCTTTTATCAGCAATTTTTCCAGAAATGTTGACAACAAATTCTTTGACCAGACCCTCATAGCACTTAGGAAATTTGGTCACAGTCTTCACCAACCCAGCCTCATTAATCAGCTCCATAATATCCTTCATCTCTAAAGCTTCTTTCCCAAGCTCCCTCTCTAGGGCTAGTCTTCTCTGACATACAAATTTCCACATTGATGCACTGCTGGCATAATGAAAGGAAATGTTGTCAACTGGTACTTTAGGGACTTTGTTAGAGATTCTCTCCAAAATTATTTTTCTGACAGGTGTGATGTCTTGAACATCATTCTCAACATCAAAGTCAGAATCAGAATCTTCCCTTATCTTCCTCTTTTTGGAGGATGTATCAATCTTGCTCCAAGGTTTTGTAGGACCAACAACAGATGTTTTTTTCTTCTTGACTTTAGCAGTCATCTTAGGAGAAGATTCCACAGTCTTTCCTTTCTTATTCTTCAATCTTTTGGCAAACCCAGGAACAACATTACCAATTACTTCATTGTCAGATAAGTCAACAACATCCACCACATCAGCATCCTTCTTGCCTCTTGGACTAGGGGTAACATCTCTAGCAAGTGATGTTTCAACATCTTGTTCAACAACAACTTCCTCTTCAACATGCGTATCCCTTTCTCTTTCATCTTCTGCTTCTTCTTCAATCTCAGCATCTTCAATAACTGACACAGCCAATCTGTGGAGATTGGTTTCAGTAGATTGCATGTCACTCTTTTCCCTTTCAGAATGTTCAGCAGGCATTTGCCTCAGTGGTCTAGATATACCCTTTATAGGAAGCCCTTTCTCAAAGATCTTATCGACAATCTGACCTAAGCTTTTGTCAACATCTACCCTTTCTTCAACAGTTTGAGAAGTGGGTGACCTAGGTGTTGTTTTATCACTAAATAGAACACTAGTAACAAGCTTCTTTGTTTCATTATCTCTAAAGATAGTCGCAACCCTTTTTGAAACAAGTTTAGAAGGTCTAGATTTACCTGACTCTGGGAGCATCATAGAGATGGGTTCTACATTCAAAGCTTCTTCTGCAGTCCCCTCTTCTGTAGAAACCCTAGCTTTATCTCGCGAGGAACTTTGTGAGGCAGATTTCTTTGATGGAGAAGACATTTGTTTTGACATGGTTCCCTTGAAGCAGTATAGGTTCAGAGACAGATGATTCTTCTTGTTGAAGGAGACGAACAGTCGGGAGATATGAGCTTTGATGAAACGTGATGTTGCTACAATAAGGAATGATGGTCTAAGGTATGGCGCTTGATTTTGTGTATCCCTTAAAGACCAATCAATGAGTTTCTCCCTCCAAATTTCACATTAAGAGTAATTAACCCTAATTGACCTTTCAGCAGACTTTCACACTTGTTGTCACAATCTGATGTTACAACATCACCCTTAACATCACCCGATAAGCTGTCCACTTGAGGTACCCATTGATAGCAATTATCTCTGGATCTTATTCCCTTCATCACTACCTCATTCTGCTCATTTGTCACCAGACACTCATCTTTGGTGTAGCTGACCTTACACCTTTCATCACACAGCTGACTTATGCTAATTAAATTAGTACTCGATCCTTTGACAAGAAGCACATTGTCAAGATCAGGTCCATCATGACACTTCACTTTTCCAACACCTTTTACCACCCTTTTCTCTCCATTTCCAAAGGTAACATCAATTGAGGCGCAAGAATTGACTTCCACCAATTGGTTTTTGAATCCAGTCATGTGCTTTGAACAACCACTGCCAAAGTACCATCCATCTTTAGCAGAGTGTCTATCTGAAAAATGAGCCAATAGACATGTAACCTCAGCCTTAGGAACCCACTGTTTAACAACCTTGGGCCTGTTCACCTTCTGTCTGGGTTGAGGGTTAAACTTGGGATAACCATGTAGCTTGAAACAAGAAAACTGCATGTGTCCAAATCTGCCACAGTAAAAGCACCTAACTCTGTCTTCTCTGAAGTGGTTAAACCTTCTGCCACCTTGATGATGATACTGCTGTGGCTGCCACCCATAATGTTGTCTTCTTCTCCCATAGTTTGCCTGTCTCCTGTAGTGAGGATTCTGTCTCTTAGGCTGTCTTCTATGGTGATGTGGCTTCCTTCTTCCATAATAATGAGGCACAACATTATTATATTCAAAGCCATACATGTTTCCCTGATGTTGAGACATCTGATGGAACATGTTCTGTTTGAACTTAGAAGCCTGCATGCTCTTATGATATTGGGGAGGCATATACTGACTAGCTCCAGAAACATGTGCCTTCCTTTAATGAGGACCATGAGTGTAAGTTCCTGGATTGGCTGGAATTTTGGTAAAACAACAAGGTGTTCAATGCTGATGTCATGGTGTTGATGTTGCAGCATTGAGTCTTAGTACTGGGCTGTACTAAGTTGTGAAGGTTAACTATGTTTGATGTCATGGGGTTGATGTCATAACATTGCACTTAACACTAGGCTGTGTTAAGGTTGCTAGTTGCTGAAGTGGGTGTCTGATGTCACATAGGTGATGTTGTAACATCAGACCTGCAGAACTGAAGCTAATGACAGCATGGGCTTGTTGTTATTAGGGTCGCGTATTAGCTGGAATTGTGGAGAGTGTTGACTCGTTGGATGAGAATATCTTGGGCTAGATATTTTCTGTTACATGGGAGATTTGATTGCAGGTTTGTTGGAGAATTAAAAGGTGGAAGATTTAAAAAGATTTTGGGGATAAAATCTGTTTTAAAAGATTCAGTTTTTAATTAACAAATCTGATCAAATATTGTGACAAATCCAATCCAAATTCAAGGAGCTATATAAAGCGCACAAGACCAAGGAAGAAGGTACAGAAAACAGATTGAAGATCAAGAGCTGGAGGCTTAGAGTCTAGGGTTTGTTTAGAGTACTTGTAATCACACTATTCTAGGTTGAATAGGTGTTGAATTTTCTGTCCTCTCTAGAAGCTGTGAAGCAATAGAGAGTTGTTGATTGATCGAAGCTAGGAAGCAAGATCAAGGGATCTCAAAGAGGTTGTTCTTTGAGTGTTTTAGGGGATTGAGTAGTGTTCTCATATCTAAGTGGGTTCTTAGGTAGAAAGTCACTAGTAGAGTATAAGTTTAGGAGATTGTCAACTGGTGTGTTGAGTCTGTAAATTATATCTACAAGTAGTGAATTTCATCCCTGGCTTGGTAGCCCCCAGACGTAGGTAGTTAGATCGAACTGGGTGAACAATTCCTTGTGTTTTTCTGTTGCTTATTCTGTCCATTATTGCAGAGTGTGTTGTTGTGACATCGCACCTTAACATCACACGTCTGGTACCAGAATTTCAATTGGTATCAGAGCAGGCATCCTGTCTGTCTCTGGGTGAGATCTAGGGAAGTTACTTTCTGGTGAAAGATGGACAAAGAGGTTGGAGGATTCGTCAACAGACCCCCTATCTTGGATGGCTCAAACTATGAGTATTGGAAGCCTAGAATGACTACTTTTTTAAAGTCATTAGACAGCAGAGCTTGGAAGGCTGTCATTAAAGAGTGGAAAGCTCCAGAGGTATGTGAGAAAGATGAGGCTGGCAAGGATAAAGAAGGCACCTCAAAGCCTAAGCCTGAAGAAGAATGGACCAAGGAAGAAGATGAGCTTGCCCTTGGGAATTCAAAAGCCCTAAATGCTATCTTCAATGGGGTTGACAAGAACATATTCAGGCTGATCAACTCATGTGGAACTGCTAAGGCTGCATGGGATATTTTGAAGGCTACTCATGAAGGTACATCTAGAGTGAAGATGTCAAGACTTCAGCTTTTAACATCTAAGTTTGAAAGCTTGAAGATGAAGGAAGATGAGACTATTCATGACTTCCACATGAGTGTTCTTGAGCTGTCAAATGCATCCAGTGCTCTTGGTGAGAAGATGACAGAAGAGAAGCTGGTAAGAAAGATTCTTAGGTCCCTCCCTAAGAAGTATAAGATGAAGGTAACAGCCATTGAAGAATCTCAAGACATCAGCAAGATGAGAGTTGATGAGCTTATTGGATCTCTTCAAACATTTGAACTTGGGCTGAATGAGGAAGAACCAGAAAAGAAGCCCAAGAGTATAGCCTTAGTCTCCACTCCTGCAGCAGCTAAAGATGATGAGTCCCAAGAGGATCTGCCTCAGGCTATAGTTTTTTTTTTTTTTGGAATAAGAATATATATTAGCCAAAAAACCAGTACGTACAAAATGCCGATCAAAGTGATCCAGGCTGCAGAAGGACTATATACAACAGAAAAAACAAAATTGTGATCATCTATGTATTTCTATTAATGTAAGATAAAATCTTCTTGTTAGTTTCAGCTTTGTGAATCACCATATCTTTGACAATGCTGCTTTGTAGATCGTCGGGTTTGCCTTGCTGGAAGATGCAAGCATTTCTACACTTCCAAATCTGATAAATGGTCTCAGCTGCAATACACTTCATAAGTTTAGCTTTTGGTCCTTTTCCTTTAGTTTCCTTAACTATCCAAGCGAGGTCCATGTTGGTTTGAGCAGGCTCGAGAATATGAAAATCGCGAAAAACTTGTTTCCATAAGAGCTGCGTAGCTGCACATTCAAAAAGGACATGGGTATTGGTTTCCTGATAAGGGCAGAACACGCATTTGCCGTCAGTAGGAACTCCAATACGAGCTAGCCTATCCTTTGTCATGAGTCTTCCTTGGCAAGCCATCCAAGTGGTAAATGTCGCCCTTGGTCGAGCCACATTGCCATACATCAGGCATCTCCAGTCGACTTTTGGTTTATCTCCTCTCAGGTGCTGGTACATTAGTCTCGTATCATAACGACCTGCAATAATCAATCTTTGCCACACATCAGAGTTAGTAATAACCTCAGGCTATAGTTATGTTAGGAAGACAGTTCAATAAAGTGTTCAAGAAAATGAACTATAGACCTAGTGTCAAGAACATCTCTTCTGACATCAGCAAGTCAAAAGAGAAAGATGAAGAGAAGACTGTCCAAGATAAAGGTGTTCAGTGCTTTGAATGTGAAGGGTATGGACATGTCAAGAAAGAGTGTCCCACATTCTTGAAGAAGCAGAATAAAGGCTTGACAATTTCCGGGTCTGACTCTGACAGTGAAAGTGAAAGTGAGTCAGCAAAGCATGTTGCAGCTTTGACAGGAATTGTTGAATCTGATGATGATAGTGATGGAAAAGTCACCTATGATGAGCTAGCTTCAACCTACAAGGAGTTGTGTTTAAAGAGTGCTGAAGTTTGTCAAGAAAATAAGTGCCACAAGGAACAGATTGCTCAACTTGAGAATGAAAAATCTGATCTGGAATATGAAGTTGGTCTAGTGAGATCTCAACTTGATCAGATGACAAAATCTGTTAGGATGCTGAACAATGGTACAACCACTCTTGACAAGATACTTCAGTCAGAACAGGTTGCTGGAAACAAAGCTGGGATAGGATATGTGGCCGAAGACAAAGGTACCTCAGAAGCAAGTACTTCAGGTCTAAAGAAGGAAGAGTCACAAACTGTGCCTCAACATCAGCCAAAGAGGCAGAATCTTACTCCCAAGGAAGCTGATGTTTCACAACCTAAAAAGATTGAGAAGAAGACTGGTCATAATCAGAAGAGAAAGCAGCCACAAGGAGCAAGCCAGAATATGCCTCCCCAATATCATAGGAGCATGGAAGTTGCAAGGGTCAAGCAAACCAGGTCACATCCGATGTCTCAACATCAGGAACACTGGTATGGACCTGGCCTCAACAATGCTGTGCCATATAATTATGGAAGAAGGAAGCCTCATCACCATGGGAGACAGCCTAAAAGACAGCATCCTCAGTTCAAACAGCACGTGTCTCATCAGGTGTCTCAACATCAGGGGTATGGTCACACTAATGCTGTGTCTCATTATGGAAGGAGAAAGTCCCACCATCATGGGAGACAATCCAGAAAACAGCATTCTCAGTCTTCTTATGGAAGAAGATATCAACATAATAAAAGGCAGGCTAGTTATGGCAGGAGGAAACCACATTATGGATGGCAGCCTAAACAATCTCATCATGGCAGAAGATTCAGAGATGAAAGGGTGAGATGTTATTACTGTGGAAGGCTTGGACATATGCAATACTCTTGCTACAAGCTGCATGGATACCCTCAGACACAGAACAGATGGAGAGAATACAAACCCAAAGTCGTTAAACAATTGGTACAGAATGAGAAGATGAAGTGCTTACTGGCTCACCTGGCTGACAAAGAAGCTAAAGAAGAAACATGGTATTTTGACAGTGGGTGTTCCAAACACATGTCTGGATGTAGATCCATGTTTGCTGAATGTAGACCGTGTCCTTCTCTTGAAGTGGTGTTTGGTAAAGGGAATAACGGAGTTGTAGAAGGTATTGGAAAAGTAAGAGGACCTGAACTTGACAATGTCTATCTTGTCAATGGTTTGAATGCTAATCTGATAAGCATCAACCAATTATGTGATGAAGGTTACTTAGTCAGCTACACCAAAGACAAATGTGTTGTAACGAATGAGAAGGGTGAGGCTGTAATGACTGGTGCAAGATCCAAAGACAATTGTTATCAGTGGATTCCTCAAACTGAAAGCCAGTCTGGTGATGATAAAGAAGATATCAGGTGTAGACATCAGAATGATGAAGGTTCCCTCAAGTTGATGAAGGTCAGAAGAAAAGATGATCTGAAATTAGTCAAGGGCAAATGTTACACATCAGTCATCACCATTGATGGAAGGATTAAAGGTTCTCAGGAGCTGAATAGAGCAACATCTCTCGAGAGGAAAGATGCTGATGTCTTGACATCTGAACAAATCATCAGAATCTCGCATCAATGTAGTGGTCTGACTGTGAGTAAGTCTAAAAGGCTAGAGATTGAAGAACTCACTGAAGTTATGGGAGATAACAGTGGTAACTATAAAAAATTCTATCATCAAGATCTGAAGAAGATCGATGTCTTAGAAGAAAACCTCCCCTGGATGAATAGCTCTGTGTCGAAAGATATAGATGTCAGAGCAGATGCTGAAACATCTCAAGACAAGAAGAGTATCTCTAGCCTCAAGAAGGATGATAAGCAAAGTGCAAAAATGATTCAGAATAGACTAAAGTCTAAGACTGATCCCAATATGAAAATTGACATGCAGAGGACCTCTGATATTGGCTCTATCAGATCCTGGATTAAAATGTCAAGAATAAATACACATCCTCTAGGATGGAATCATGCTGGTCAAAAGATACAAACTGATCTTGGAAGACTAAGAAGAAGAAAGAGGGGCAAAATCAGATCTAAGAAGAAGAACAGTCGTAGATCAGTGTTATGTGGAAAGAACTCATGCTATCAACTCTTGTGGAAGAAACGACTGTTGGGCAATCACCATGTCAAGAAAGATGTTACAACATTGCAGAATGTTACTCATCAATGGGATGATGAGCAGGTTGATAGAAAAGATCTGGTTAAATACTCAGATTATTTGGTAAATAAAGAGAAATTAGATGATGAGTTCATGTATGCTAACCAATTTGAGAGCTTAAAATTGGGGAGCGTATTACTTCAAAATTAATTGAAAGATGTTTTATGGTGCAGTTGGCCTATAAGATAATGGTTATTCAACTGCAGATAGTATGGTACATAAAATAGTCTGTCTAAGAAACTCATCTTGGTGCTCTGGTTCTGTTTAATGCAGTCTAGAAAAGTACTGTAAAGTGTTTGGCATGGCAACTGAAAAATCTAAAAATAGGATTTTTATTCAATAGTTGAAAATACAAGATTAGACTACATCCTCATGCCAATCTCCTGCATCCAGAAAAGCCTTCCAATCTACATCCCATTCATCTTCTGAAGGCTGTTGTTGAGCAGAATGGTTCTTACCAGGCTTCATAGTGGTCACTGAAGTCCTGCCAGTTTTTGTTGCTCCTGTAGAAGGACCTGATGTCGTCTGAGATTTGATCTTCTTCTTCATAGGGTCTGGTTGTGTATCCTCATGCTTGAGGTTCTTGGTTGGTTCTTTGGAGCTTGATTGACTCATGCTTTATTGGTGTGGTGTGCTGAGCATAGGAGAAAGAGTGGTTTTAAAATGGTTTGTTCAAATGCTTGGGTTGTATCGCCTGACCAGTCAAGGGGTTGGAAGTTGTTTTTGACTATGTCATTAATAATGTCAGAACATTGTGCTTGGAGACTACATAGGTCTTGTTGCTACTGACAGTGGGACTAGTATTATGTCACCTTGAAGGGCATTTGGTTTGGGATAGTTGTCTAATTATGGCTAAAAAGGGGGAGAGTTAAAAATTGCCATGAGGAGAAGAGTAGAGAGAAGAGTAGTTGCTGCTAAAAGAATAAAAATAAAAGGTGTTTAGTTGAAAAGTAATGATGCAGCTGTGGAGGGGGAGTATAGACAGCATAGTTATGGAGCTGCTAGTGAAGAATTCATAGAAATTGGAGAGTGCAGCAAAGCAGACATCAAGGGGGGAGATGTGTTGCACATTGTGAGCTATTGAACAACTGTGATGCTGGTTCAAGTTTTTGAGGGGGAGCACCAATTGGCTGTTGTCAATAATGAAGATGGTGCTGCAGCAGATCAAGTAATGAAGACTATATGAAGATTGTCAAACTACTGCAAGTTAATGTTTCAAAATATTGAAGATATTTCGCTGCTGAAGTCTCTGAAGATGCAGAGATTGTTTTAGCCAAAATTAGCCAAAGGGGGAGATTGTAAGTTCCTGGATTGGCTGGAATTTTGGTAAAACAACAAGGTGTTCAATGCTGATGTCGTGGTGTTGATGTTGCAACATTGAGTCTTAGTACTGGGCTGTATTAAGTTGTGAAGGTTAACTATGTTTGATGTCATGGGGTTGATGTCATAACATTGCACTTAACACTGGGCTGTGTTAAGGTTGCTAGTTCCTGAAGTGGGTGTCTGATGTCACATAGGTGATGTTGTAACATCAGACCTGCAGAACTGAAGCTAATGACAGCATGGGCTTGTTGTTATTAGGGTCGCGTATTAGCTGGAATTGTGGAGAGTGTTGACTCGTTGGATGAGAATATCTTGGGCTAGATATTTTCTGTTACATGGGAGATTTGATTGCAGGTTTGTTGGAGAATTAAAAGGTGGAAGATTTAAAAAGATTTTGGGGATAAAATCTGTTTTAAAAGATTCAGTTTTTAATTAACAAATCTGATCAAATATTGTGACAAATCCAATCCAAATTCAAGGAGCTATATAAAGCGCACAAGACCAAGGAAGAAGGTACAGAAAACAGATTGAAGATCAAGTGCTGGAGGCTTAGAGTCTAGGGTTTGTTTAGAGTACTTGTAATCACACTATTCTAGGTTGAATAGGTGTTGAATTTTCTGTCCTCTCTAGAAGTTGTGAAGCAATAGAGAGTTGTTGATTGATCGAAGCTAGGAAGCAAGATCAAGGGATCTCAAAGAGGTTGTTCTTTGAGTGTTTTAGGGGATTGAGTAGTGTTCTCATATCTAAGTGGGTTCTTAGGTAGAAAGTCACTAGTAGAGTATAAGTTTAGGAGATTGTCAACTGGTGTGTTGAGTCTGTAAATTATATCTACAAGTAGTGAATTTCATCCCTGGCTTGGTAGCCCTCAGACGTAGATAGTTAGACCGAACTGGGTGAACAATTCCTTGTGTTTTTCTGTTACTTATTCTGTCCATTATTGCAGAGTGTGTTGTTGTGACATCGCACCTTAACATCACACGTCTGGTACCAGAATTTCAATGAGCATGCCTCTTCCCAACATTTTGAGGTTGTGGATGAGCAACCTGCTTAGGTTTAGGATCCTGTCTCTTTGTGTGATGTTGAGGCATAGTTTGAGACATCTCTTTCTTGATTCCTGAAGGGCTTGCTTCAGAAGATACCTTTTCCTCAACCACAAATCCTATGCCTGACTTATCTCCAGCAACCTTTTCTGTCTGAAGGATCTTATCAAGTGTGTCTGTACCACAGTTCAGCATCCTAACAGATTTGGTCATATGATCAAGATGAGCTTTGACCAATAAGACTTCATTTTCCAAATCAGCTTTAGTAGTCTCAAGCTGAACAATCTGTTTCTTCTGTTTTTCACTTTCTTGACAGATTTCTGCACTCTTCAGACAAAGCTCTTGATAAGTGGATGCTAACTCCTCAAAAGTCAGTTCCTCATCACTTGAATCACCATCAGAAACAACTGTTCCAGTTAAAGCTTTGACATGTTTGACTGACTCTCCTTCACTTTCACTGTCAGAGTCTGACCAAGAAACTGTCATGCATTTCTTCTGCTTCTTCAGGAATGTGGGGCATTCTTTCTTAACATGTCCATAACCTTCACACTCAAAGCATTGAACACCCTTGTCTTGAGCAGTCTTCTCTTCATCCTTAGACTTGCTGATGTCAGAAGCGATGTTCTTGACATTTGGCTTGAAGTTCTTGTTCATTCTTTTGAACACCTTGTTGAACTGCCTTCCCAACATAGCAATGGCCTGAGATAGATCCTCCTGGGATTCAACACTATTCCCTTTCTCTTCTTGAGCATTTGAAATGAAGGCTATACTCTTTGGCTTCTTTTCAGGTTCTTCCTCATTCAACCCAAGCTCAAAAGTTTGAAGAGATCCAATGAGCTCATCAACCCTCATCTGGCTGATGTCTTGTGCTTCTTCAATGGCAATCACCTTCATCTTGTACCTCTTAGGAAGGGACCTAAGGATTTTCCTTACAAGCTTTTCTTCTGACATCTTTTCTCCAAGAGCACTGGATGCATTGGACAGCTCAAGAATACTCATATGAATGTCATGAATAGTTTCATCTTCCTTCATCTTTAGACTTTCAAACTTTGATGTCAGAAGTTGAAGTCTTGACATCTTAACCTTTGAAGTTCCTTCATGAGTAGTCTTCAGGATGTCCCAAGCTTCCTTGGCAACTTCACAGGTATTGATCAACCTGAATATGTTCTTATCAACTCCATTGAAAGTAGCATTTAAAGCTTTGGAATTCCCAAGGGAAAGCTCATCTTCTTCCTTGGACCATTCTTCTTCAGGTTTCAGTTTTGAGCTGCCTTCTTTTTCTTTCCCAGCATCATCTTTCTCAACAACAACAGGTGCTTTCCATTCCTTTATGATAGCCTTCCAAGCCCTGCTATCCAAGGATTTCAAAAAGGTAATCATCCTTGGCTTCCAATAATCATAATTAGAGCCATCCAAAATAGGGGGTCTGTTGACAAATCCTCCAACTTCTTTGTCCATCTTTACACCAGAAAGTAACTTCCCTAGATCTCACCCAGAGACAGACAGGATGCCTGCTCTGATACCAATTGAAATTCTAGTACCAGATGTGTGATGTTAAATGCAATGTCACAACAACACACTCTACAATGGACAATGCAATAACAAGCAATAAATCAACACAATGAATTGTTTACCCAGTTCAGTCCAACAACTTAATCTGGGGGCTACCAAGCCAGGGATGAAATTCACTACTTGTAGAATTAATTTACAGACTCAACAACCTAGTTGACAATCTCCTAAACTTAATTTCTACTAATGAACTTTCTACCTAAGAGCCCACTTAGGTATGAGAACACTACTCAATCCCTAAAACCTCTCAAAGATCAAACACTTTGAGAAACACCTTGATCCTGCTTCACAGCTTTGATCAAGTTACAAAACTCTCTTGCTTCACAGCTCTAGAGAGGACAGATTACACTCACCAATTCACTCTTGAATGGTTAACATAATACTCGAACAAAGACAATGCTTAACCTCCATTTAAAGCTCTCTATCTTCTGTCTACTTTCTGTATCTTCTTCCTTTGGTTGATGCACTTTATATAGCCATCTGAATTGGGCTTGGATCCCCTGCAATATCTGACCTGATTTGTTATTTAAAACTGAATCTCCAAAATAGATTTTATCCCCAAAATCTTTTTAAATCTCAGTCTTTAAACCTCCCTACAAATCTGCATCAAATCTCTATGTAACAGAGAATATCTATCCCAAGATATCCGCATCCAATGAGACTAACAACTCTCCCAATATCCAGCTAAAACGCAAACCCTAACAACATCACTAAACCTGATGTTATTAATCTTCTGCAGACCTGATGTCACAACATCGCATGTGACATCAGACATTCAACTTAAATCCTTAACATAAACCAATGTTAAGACTCAATGTTAAAACATCACCCATATGACATCAACATTAAACACTTTGTTTTACCAAAATTCTAGCCAATCCAAGAACCAACAGTTTGTTCATGTTGTTTCGAGGAAGAAGAATCTCCGCTTCATTTGTTTTTTCACTTCAGAATCTCTATGAAGGTGTGGGAATTTTTTTCAATGGATGGATATGGAGGTTGAAGCAAGTGTTGATTGTAGAGATCACTTTCAAAAGTTCTTGGGAGCTCTTCAAGGCAAGGTTATAAAGTCTAAGGTTAGAGTCATATGGCTTGCTACAATGTGGTGTATTTGGATCATGAGGAACAATGTAATGTTTGAAGGTGAGAAAAATACACAAGAAGGGGGGTTGAATTGTGTTATTCGTTTTCTTTACTTTGCTTCTGAACATAGTTCAAATTCTAAACCAATATTCAAATTCTGATAATTAATTGTAGCAGAATAATAACAGAAGCAAATAAATAACAACATAACACACAAATATTTATACTGGTTCCTCCCAAAATGAGAGTAGTCCAGTCCCCTTGGAGCACAAGAGATTTTCACTATAATCAAAACATGATTACAATCGCTTATACACTTAACAATAAGACTTTTCTGCTCAGACCCTCAACCCAAGACTTCTTGCTTAGATTCCACGAACCCAAGACTTCCTTGCTTAAACCCCTCAGGTTCAAGACTTATGCTCAAACCATTGTTCTTTCAATAATTTGTTATTATCAAAATCCAAAGGATATATGTCATGAACAAATCTTGTTCTAACAATGTTTAATAACAATATTAGTGTAATAGATAATATAATGGCTAGATAACAATAAAATAATGCCCAAGATGCCCAATATATGATATCATGGTTAGCCATAGATGTTAAAGGTGAAATTTGTGAAATTTTTTATGATTGATGCAAATTCCCAAGATACTTTCTTAATGTAAAATGATGTCTTTGCACCGGGCTTGATTACCTCTTGTACTCCAATATATTATACTTATAAAAAAAAAATTCTAAATAAATCATGTTCAACAAATTTACTAAATTAGAATGTGTCCAAAACATGTCTCTCACTAAATTGTGTCATACCACCTTCTGATCTAATACACATACTTTTCATTTAAAATTAAAGTCGCCAATTATTTGCATTTTTGTGTAAGAACCTCTCAAAGATGATCGATAGATACTTCTTACCTCATATATTTGGGTGGCATAGTTTACTTTTTTTGTAATCTTTCAATGCATCCAATATAAATCTCAGTTCCATGTTGTACTTTATCACGTCGTTAACAAAATTCATCTCCTCCTCATTTAAATACCTCATATAGGATTAATTTCTAAAGTATCGATTAAATTATGATTATGAGTACCACATGTAACTCTAATTATCCATCCTTAGCCATTTCCCTTTGGTATTATTCTAAAATTAAATGGACATTTATCTCTTTTAGAACAAGCATGCATTGAATTTGATTTGATTTTACTTTCTTTCACCCATTTCATAGCCAAAAATTAATTTGCCACTCCTTCCTCTTTTTCCATTATATGAATCAAACCTAATAACCTAATAGTAGCAATGATAATTTCATGTTCACTACTACAAAAAACACTTTTTTACCTCAGACGTGAAATACATAATATCTCGGCTAAATAAGCGAGGTAACAAAGGGTGACATGAAAACTCGCCACTTATCACCTCGGTGGAATTAAAATCGAGAGGTAAAGTTATATGCACATGGGTTTGAAACCCAGTAGCAGCACTTTTATTATTTTCAAAACTAGCATATCTTATATCTCAGTTTATCTTGAAAATCGAGGGGTAAGATTATTTCTTTTTTTATAAAAAAATTGTTACATTGTTTACCCAGAATATTACATTGTTTGCATAGAATATTACATTGTTTAAAATAGAAATCAAATTCCCTAAAGATCTAGGTAAAAATCAAATTTCCTAAAGATCTAGATTTTAGATCTTCGAATTATTGAATCTTGGGGAAGATCAAATGTTGGGTGCAAGATTATTCTCTACGGATCTCGCATGCATTTGATTCGGAAGCAAAATATAATAAGGGCTAGATAAATAAAATCAATATTCGAATATATGATTTTGTGCTCAAATAAATATTTAAGAAAACAAACCTTAAACCCAAGTAATTTTCTGCTCTTGCAATCCATCTTAGAGAACTTTTCCCAACATTTTTATGTTCAAGCCTTCATGTTCCAGATATGTTAGATTTTCAATATTCAGCATGCTTTTATAATGGATGTCCCTTAGGTTTCATGCGGATCACTGATGGCAGATTCTTGAGCATTGATAAATATTAAATGGACGACAAAGATTTGTTAATGGACAATAAATATTTGTTTAAGGGCAAAAAATGCTTAACCATCCCTTCGGACAAGAATAAAACTGAGGTGAATAAGCTTTTTTTAATTAAATTATTTACAGAGAATATTAAAAATACATTGGAAAATCTGTTTCCCAATGAGAATTTTTATTTTCCATGTCCAGGTCCCATGCAAGATGCTAGAGATCTGTTTCCCAAGAAGAATTTTTGTTTTTTGCAATTGCAATCCATCCCAGAGATCTGTAGTAGCAACTCATGATCAAATGGATGGTGGTGAATATTTCCTCTCTTTTGGGAGGCTACATATAAGTTAGTCCTAGAGTAAAATCTATTTAATGAGTGTTTTATAGTAAAATATGATCAGTAAACACCCCGAGGTTTTTTATCTTCTCCTTTTAACTATCACCTCGGTGATGACGAAAACTGAGGTGAATAATTCTTTTTGTTTTAAATCACAATATTTAATATTAAAATAAATTGTTTACAACAAATCTTCGCTGATATCCAGATTTAGCTGCATTCCTTTCTTTGTTCAAAGGTTAAGCTCCCTTCCTTGTTGGTTAAGATCTATTCTTTATGTAACTTGAAGTAAGAATGATTTTCTGCACTTGCAATCTATCAACTGAGTACTCTTCAAAGGTTGAGCTCCCTTCTTTAACTGAGGGTTATTTCAAAAATACAACAATGAAACATCAACACCATTGGGGTAGAAAAAATATTTTGTTCAAGATAGAAGAACATTGAAGATTTTTTCTGTCCTGCAATCCATCCCAAAGAATGATGCTTGCGAGTTTAGGGCGGCTTCATATTAGTAACGATTAGGGTAAAATCAATTTAACGAGTACTTTTATAACAAAATCTTATTATTTTATGTCTCAGTTAAATAGAAAACCGAAGGACTAGAACATTTTGTTTACACTTATAAACAAATAAAATCAAAAACTACGATAGCCGAGAATCAAAGCTTGTACCGAGTGGTTTTTTCACCTCGGTGTTATGAAAAATCGTGGGAATGAGTCTCACTGAGAATCAGACATCAAGCTATTATATTAACTTGAATAAAAAAACATTGAATGTTCACCATCGAACTTTAACTTATCCAAAGGAAAGGGAAAAGATCGAATAAAACCATAATTGTGCAATGTAACAACAATGCGATGAGATCTAAAGGTTCGGTGGTTGGTTATACTAAGGGAAGGTACTAGCACCCTAAGTATCTATAGTATCCTATAGGAACCTCTTGAAAGTATTTGTGTTATGGTAATTGACTTGACTTCGCAGTCTTATGCCTACGTATCGTAACAAGGATAGAGTAAGAGCAATCGTAGTTCACCTTAACTACGGGTGAAGAACACTTGATAGTGATCAAAGTTCCAAAGGGGAAAGTAAGTGTTTATAACAATAACACTTACATGACTTAACAAAGTCAAAGAGTTTACAAACTCTGACTTAAGACTATGTTGAAAGGTTTATGACTTAACAAAGTCAAAAGGGTAGTTGAGGGGGTATGCTATACTAACTATGACATAAAGTCAACAAAAGGGATATTTCCTTTGGATTTAGGCAACAGGAAAGGAGAAATAGGAGGAGAAAGAGAGCTAACAAGCTAACATCACTAGGGGATGAATTGACAAAGTCAAAATAAACATGAGCATATGAGTGATAATGGATGAGATGAACAAGAATTGTATTCAAACATGATATCAAATTAAACATGATAACGGATGACATCAACCAAGATGGATAAAGAATGATAAAGGTAATGTTCAAACATAATGTCAAACAAGGCATACAACTCATGACAAAGATGACATTCATACATGATATCAACTAAAGGGTCACATGAGATGCAATAAGATATATCAAAATCAAAATGAACATGGTAAGAACAATAAACAAATGTACGACAACATTCAAGTCAAGATTTAACAAATTCACAAATCAACATGGTAACAACCAAGGTAAACACATAAGCATGGATGATACACAATCAAATGTGTATATGAAATGTGCTTTAAATAAGAATGAGGTGTCATGTTATATTGAGATGTTCATTCAAGGCATGTTCATAACAATAACATGTAAGTATGAGGTATGAACGCATAAGTAACAACATATGAGAATGTAAAAGAATGTGACAATATTTAACAACAACATCATGAATGATATAACAATATCATGGTTATGGATATAGCAATATCAACATATGAACCATGGATGAAAAGTTCAAGTATACAACTAGGGTAAGCATGAACTAAGGTCAAGGTTGGGACATGGATTAGGGTTTACTAACACCAATTAATCATGAATACAATTTAAGAATGCAAAGAAATCATGGACAAGTTAGAACAACACTTAATCATGAATACAATTTAAGACATGGCTTACGACATCAAGGTAACAACCAAGGGTTCATGTCAAAGGTTCATTATGATCACAATCAAGCCTAAGCATTTCATAAGGATTAAACATAATAAGCATGAAGTTTAAGAACCCAACAAAGTCATGGTAATAAAGCTAAGGTAAATAATGAACATGTGATCAAAGATGATTCAAACACATAGCAAGTATGCATCCATGGTTCAAAGTGGTATAAATGTCATGCCAAAGTCAAAGGAAAAGTTTCATAATCAAACATGAAGAAACAAGACATGTACACATGAAAATTTATGCATTAAAATACATTAAACTTAGGCAAAAAAAAATCAAAGAATCATGTTATCAACACCACACAAATTTCACACAACATTTATGACAATCATAAACATCAATATGGTTAAGCAAAATCAAAAGAACAAATAAAAAAAGAATCATTTAAGGACCTAAAATCGGTTAAAAATGTGCCTTACTTTGAATGCACAAAAGTGTGTGAAAAATAAATATTTTTGGAAATTTTTCATGGATTATGAAAATAGACATGGCAAATAAGAGGTATGCAAAAAATCAACTCAAAATGATGTAGGGTTTGAGAGTTATGATCAAATGAAAATGAAAAAAAAAACATGAAAGTGCAACAAGTGATAAAAATATGAAAATGTCACATAGGAGGCTTGAACCTGCACCCTCTAGGTTCAGGGGCTTAAAACATTGCCAATGGGCCAACTGGATGGTCCTTGAAAAAAATACGCTCACAGCACATAATATATTAAAATGACATGTGAAATGTAGAAAAAAAAATAAAACAATTAAAAGGACTAGGGCAAGGTTTCTGTGGCTCTTTGTGAATTTTGTTGTCATTTGTGATGAGGAGAAGTCCTCTATTTATAGGGAAAGATTGGAGATTGAGGGAGGACAAAATTCTGGTTTACGGAGCAACATGGTTTGGTTGGAATTCAAAGTGTAATTCCATTGATTCTCATGGTCCCAAGACAAGGTACAATGCCTTTCTAGAGCTGTTGGAAGTTCAGAAACTTTGCTTCTGTGCAAGGAAAAGGTTGAGTGCAGAAGAAACAAGTTGGAAGCTCCATACAAGTCGACTTTGTGATTAAAGTCACTTTATCAAAATGGCAATGTGATCTTTATGCCCAAAATGGAATGATCTCTTGAATAATGCCTTGAACACTTGGATAATGCATCGTAAACTCGAGTAATTTTATGATTAGAGGGAGATTTGAAAGTAACATAGGCTACAAAACCAGATTTCATGGATTTGGCTAGGATTTGCAACAAGGATTTGGCATGAACATGACTTGAAATTCAGCATGGAGGAGCCAACTTCCCTTCTTCGAAACTCCTAGCACAAGTATGATAAAAATGTGTTCTTGAACTCTTTGGAAAGCTTGAAACATCCTCTACAACTTTCATGTTTTGAGTTTTTCTTGAATCAAAAGGGATCATCATGAAAAATGGCCTCAAAGTGAGTCACTTTACAAGGCAGATTTTGTTGAAATTTTTCTAAGTGTTTAGATTCAAAAAGTGTGAAACCTACAACTTCATGGCTTCATACTCTCAATCTATACATTTTTTGGGAATTCATCCTCAAGGACAAAGTTGTAGTATGGAACATGCTCTTCAAATTGGTCTTTGGAGAAAAGAAAATGGTTACTTGGATTGGAAGTTATGGCCTTGAGAAGTTGGACAAAAATCATGAACTTCCATAACTTAGAGAAAAATTTAATTTCTCCATTGTTGCCCTTTTTGCAAGTAACCTCACATTTCTTGATTTCTCTTGATCAAATTCACTCATCAAACATATTTTTATGAAATTCACCTTGAGGAGGCCATGTTGGACCAAAAAGGTCAAAAGTCAAACTTGACTTTGATTAGTGGTTGACTTTTGTATCAGATGACTTGAACTTTGTAATCTTCAAAGAAATCAAACCATTGTGATATTTAAACATTGTAGATGGACTCTAAAGGTGTCTTTGAATGTCTTGAATCATCCCCTAAGGCTTGAGATCATGTCTTGGTAAAAAGTAAATGGTGCATTTGACTTTGGCTCCAAAACCCTAATTTGTGGACCAGATAATTTGAAACTTGATAAACTTGTAATGAGGCCAGAATACATTTAATTGTTGATGTAGGGAAGCTCTTGATCATGAAAACTTGATATATTAATGATCAATCTAAAACTTTGACTAATCAACCAAGAATCTCCTTGATGCAAACCCTAATTCACAGACAAAAGTAAAGCAAGACAATATCTTGATAATCTTGAGGGTTGGCTATGCATGAATGATGCACCTAAAATGTTTTGGATGTTATGCAAATGATGATGGAATCTAGGGGTAAAATTTGAGGTATGAGAGTTGCCCCTATTTAAATAACTTTATTGGATGGCATGAGTGATGACAATCCTCATGAAATCAGGGTGAAAGATATTTAAATATAGAAAAACCAGAAATTTTGCCCATAGATGCAATGACATGCTATGTTATGGACAAATGAACTCTCTCTATACATGCTGGGGACAATGCTGTGAAATGCAATGAGCTCTAGCATGGTGATTTATAATGAATGATAAATGCGATATGGAGAATTATGAAAGCAAAGGATAATGTCAACGACAATGGGTAACAACTCACTAGGGATGACATACACTAGGGAAACAGAAACAAACTGGGGATATATAAAGTGGTTGATCAACAAGTTCAGACATAACCGGGTGACACTCTAGAATATAATTGACAAGAAGAACGATCTCCACTGGGGATCGAACCAAACCAGAAAAATTTCTTACAAGAGATTAAACAAAACAAAGAATGATTTGCACTAGGGATCAAACCAAAAAATGATCTTCTAACAAGAGATCAAACCAAACATTGGAGTTTTTTGACCAGAATACATCCAAGCTGCTAGAAATTCCTTAACATGAAGAAGTCAAACATGCTCTTAAGGAAACATCAGGAAAAAACAGGGTAATTAAACTCTTCTGTATGTGCCAAAATAATTGGACTTAGACCGCAATCAGAGGTGACAACTAGCTTTTAACAGATCGGGGCCAGTAACTGCTGGACTTCGAAGGGGATGTTGGTGATGACCAAACTTCAACCTACAAGAAACATTTGGATAAGAGTGCCAAAAACAATTGGACTTTGAATAAGCATGCCAATAACAATTGGACTTCAAAGGTCAGGAAACATCAGATACCAATAATAATCAGATTTGGAAACGAGCGTGCTGGTAATGACTGGACTTTAAGAAGGGACTGGTGACAACCTAATTACCAATACCAATAACAATTGAAGTTTTAAACAAGAAAGTCAGTAACAATTGGACTCCAAGAAGGGACTGGTGATAACCAAATTATCGATACTAATAATAATTAGGTTTTCAAACAAGAATGTTAGTGACAGCTAGACTTCGACAGGGGATCGGTGATAACCAAGGATTTTTAACAAGATACCAGTAACAACGGGACTTGGGGTCAAAGGGCTACAACCAACAATAAAGACCTGGGTTAATGCCAAATTCACATGTTTAGGCATGATGTGAATGATCATGATATGCAAATGCTGACTCAACGGAGAGACAAGGAGTTTGCGGTTACTCTCACGGGGACGGAAATGAACATTCACTTTGTCGGGGAAGAAAAGAGTCATAAGAAAATCATTGGGGAATAGAGGAATCCAGAGATTCACCGGGGAATATATCCTTAACACCAATACATATGTATCACATGACGGACACTGAGGAGATTCTCTTCAATCTTGATAGTCACACGCGATCAAAGAAACAATCCAAGAGTGCTGTCAATTTATGCTTCAATAAGGATTTTTATTGTAATGGTCTAAAAGTGCTTCTGTAACCTTAAGACTTCTTGGGGAAACAAAATATTTTCTTTCAATCCTTCCATATGTCAAAGCAAATTTATGTTCTTTCATTATGTTTTCAAAAAATGTTTTCAATTAAAAACTTTTCACTTTCAAAATTCATTATTAACAAATAAATGCATCTTGCATAACAAAGAAAAGTAAAGAGAGCATAAATGACAAGAATTGATTGGGCAAAATCTGTATTTATTCAAGAATGATAGCTTGCAAATGGCAAAACTTCATAGAGTATTACATTTTGAAAATGGTAATAAGGAAAGGTTATATTGAATCCAATGACACTACTAGCCCTAATAACTAAGACTTCCCAAAACTTTGCTTCTGATGAGAGCGGTTGAATTGAACCTTTACTTTGATTCTTCTCCAATGATAAACACCATCTAATGCAGTGAAATGCCTTTTGTCCCTAATTCTTTTTCCTGGATCGCCCTTTCGGGTTTTCAATCCACCAGAACGCTCATTTTTGCCTAAGCCTCCCTTTCAGGTTTTCAACTTAGCGAGCTTTATTTTTTATTTTTATCCCTAACTTTTGCCTGGATCTCCTTCATATGTTTTGATCCACCAGGATACCCATTAGTTCCTGAGTCGCCTTTCCAGGTTTTCGACTTAGCGAGCTTTATTTAGGCATAATATTTTCTGACTACATCAGAATTCACAGGGTGCGTAAGCTCTTCACCATCCATTGTTGTGAGAATTGGTGATCCTCCGGAGAAGGTTGTCTTCATAACAAATGGGCCTTCAAAATTAGGAGTCCATTTTTCGCGCATGTCTTTGTGAGCTGGCAAGAGTTTCTTAAGTATAAGCTATCCTTCTCTGAATTCTCGAAGACAGACCTTCTTGTCAAACGCCCTCTTGATCTGCTTTTGGTACAACTGACCATGGCACATTGCAGTCATGCGTTTCTCGTCAATGAGTTTCAGCTGATCAAATCTGTCTTGGATCCACTCTGCTTCGTCCAATTTGGTCTCCATTAAAACCCTCATGGATGGTATCTCTACTTCGATCGGGAGGACTGCATCCATCCCATACACTAAATAGAAAGGGGTTGCCCTTGTTGAAGTTCGAACTGAAGTTTTGTATCTGTGCAAAGAAAATGGTAACATTTCATGCCAATCTTTGTAAGTTTTCACCATCTTTTGCAGGATTTTCTTGATGTTTTTGTTTGCGGCTTCAACAACTCCATTCATTTTCGGACAGTAAGAGGAATAATTATGATGCTCAATCTTGAAACCCTCACACAACTCTTTCATGGTTTTGTTGTTGAGGTTTGTCCCATTATCTGTAATGATTCGCCTTGGGATCCCATAACGACAGATTAACTTTTTTTGAGGAAGCAGGCAACCACTTGCTTTGTCACATTGGTATAGGAGGCAACTTCTACCCATTTGGTGCAACCAGGATGAAACGGTGACCGTTGGAAGCTTTGGGCTCAATTTCCCCAATCATGTCAATGCCCCACATAGAGAAAGGCCAAGGTGACGACTGAACATTTAGTAGTGTTGGAGGCACGTGCACCTTGTCAGCATAAATTTGGCATTTATGGCATTTTCTGACATATTGGATATTATCAGACTCCATGGTTAACCAGTAGTACCTAGCTCTCAAGATCTTTTTGGACATAGCATGTTCGTTGGCATATGTTCCAAATGATCCTTAATGAATTTCTTTGATCAACAGGTTTGCTTCGCGTCTATCCACACATCTAAGCAGAACCATGTCATGATTTCTCTTGTATAACACTTCATTACTAAGGAAGAATTTGGATGTCAATCTTCTCAGAGTCTTCTTATCGAGAGTTGTTGCATTGGTTGGGTATTCCTGGTTTTGCAAGTAGTTCTTGATGTCATAGGACCATGGTTTCCTATCTGTTTCTTCTTCAATCAATTGAAAGTAGGCAGGCTCAGTTTTTTATTCAATCCGAATAAGTAGTGCTTCAGTTAGGAATCTGACCTTCCACATTGAGGCTAGCATAGCCAAGGCATCAGCTATATGGTTTTCCGTTCTTGGGACTTAACAAAAGGCGACCTCATCAAAGTACTTTATCAACTCCACGATGTAAGCACGATATGGGATCAAATTTTCATCACGGGTTTCCCATTCACTTTTAACTTGGTAGATCACCAAAGCCGAGTCTCCGTATACCTCAAGGATCTTAATTCGGAGATCAATGGTAGCCTCAATGCCTAGGATGCACGCTTCATATTCTGCAATGTTGTTCGTACATTCAAAACATAGCCTCGCCAGGAATGGAGTATAACCACCATTAGGATTTATTAGAACGACTCCTATACCATGCCCACTATAATTGGAGGAACCATCAAACATCAGCTTCCAACATGAACCTGGCTCAGGACCCTCATCAGGACCTAGCTCTTCACAATCTTTTACCAAAAATTTGTCTTCGTTAGGGAAATCAAACTTCAGAGGCTCGTAGTCTTCGACAGGTTGATCTGCAAGGTAGTCTAACAAAACACTTCCTTTGATGGACTTCTGGGTTACATATTGGATGTTGTATATGGATAACAACATGTGCCAACGGCCAAGTCTTCCAGTTTGAACAGGCTTCTCAAAAATATAGTTTATTGGATCCATCTTAGAAATCAACAAATTAGTGTGAAAAATCATGTACTGCCTAAGACGTTTAGCACCCCATGCTAAAGCATAACAAGTCTTTTCAAAAAGTGAATATCGGCTTTCACAATCAGTGAACTTCTTGCTTAAATAGTAAATGGCATGTTTTTTCATCCGGTTTTGTCATGTTGGCCCAATACGCAACCCATAGATCCTTCGAGCACAGTCAAATACATGAAGAGAGGCTTCCCTGGAATAGGTGGAATCAAGATGGGAGGTTATTATAGATAACCTTTAATATTCTCAAAAGCTTGTTGATAATTAGAATTCCAATCAATGATTTGATCCTTGCGAAGTAGCTTAAAGATAGGTTCACATGTAGCGGTCAAATTAGAGATAAATATGGAAATGTAATTCAATCGCCCAAGAAAACCTCTAACTTGCTTTTCAGTTTGTGGAGCTGACATCTCTTAGATTGCCCTGACCTTTTCGGGATCTACTTCGATTCCTCGTTGACTAACGATAAACCCAAGTAACTTTCCAGATCTGACACCAAACGTGCACTTAGCAGGATTCAATCGCAACTGGAATTTTCTGAGTTGCTCAAACAACTTCAAAAAATGGTCCAAATGATCCTCTTCACTTTGAGATTTTGCAATCATATCATCAACTTAAACCTCGATCTCCTTATGCATCATATCGTGAAAGAGGGTAACCATCGCCCTTTGGTAGGTTGCCTCTGCGTTCTTGAGACCGAAAGGCATGACCTTATAGCAATATGTTCCTCAAGGGGTAATAAACGTGGTCTTTTCCATGTCGTCAGGATCCATCTTGATCTGGTTGTAGCCAAAGAAGCCATCCATGAAAGAGAAAACAACAAAACGAGCAATGTTGTCCACAAGTGTATCAATATGTGGTAGAGGGAAGTCGTCTTTCGGACTAGCTTTGTTTAAATCCTTGTAGTCTATGCACATTCTGACCTTGCCATCATTTTTAGGTACTGGCACAATATTAGCTGCCCACTGAGGATACTTTGAAACTTTTAAGAAACCTACATCAGGATGCCTCTTGACTTCATTTTGAATCTTCAAAGCCATGTCTGGCCTTGTCCTTCGGACTATGTAACACCCTAAATCCCCGCGTAAAATAATACAATTATCAGAGTAAAAATTCAAAGAAAAATTCAGCACTTAGGATGTTACTTCCATAATACACCTGCTCAAGTAAATAACATGTAACACTTATTATTATTATAAAGGGTACTACAAAATAATTATTAAAAACCCTTCTCAATACGCAACAGAAAACTTCATCAAATCGACAATCGAAACTTAGCATGTTTAATCCACATATTCATCATCAATTAAAACAAAATATCATAATGTTAACGGAAATAAAACACAAAGCGTTCCATAATCCCTAATGTTACATATCAGAGCAGACGCTAACTCAAAACATAAAGTGAAGGACTTCATCTTCACTAACTACAACTCCGCACTATCCTTGATTATCTGCACGTTACCCGCGTGGTGGCTGTAACGGTCCGTTTTTAATATTTCCTTTTCCCGTGCTTTTTGGTGTTAATTGGTCGAGTCTTTATTTTTAATTGAGCAATATTTATGTTAATTGCTAATTGGTGTGATTATATGTTATTTTTGCACATTGTGTATTTTTACCGTTTTTGAGAGTTTGCGGGGAAAATTGGAATAGAGGGTATTTGACATATTTCATAATTAATAGTGTTAGTTAATAATAGTTAGTTTAGATATTTATTAGAAATGTTTAGAATTTTTAAGTTAAGAAAATAGTTAGTATAAGTTTAGAAAAGAGAAGAAAAAGAGAGAAGAGGAAAAGAGAAGAGAAAGAAGAAAAGAGAGGAAAAACTTGTGAAGGAAGAAATCAATCTCCCGACTTTCTAGAACACGATTAAATCGGGTAAGGGTGCGAAACTCGATTATACTATGCTTGTATATGATTATGTATGAATGGGTTTGGATGATTCTCTTGCTTTCCATGTTTTTTTACTTTTAGGTCGAAAACGATAAAATGAGTAGAATCGATGGTTTAACGGTTGGAAATCGATGTAAAGGTGGTAGTTTGCTTGTTGACATGATTAGAATAGGTTCTGATTGAAATATGTTGATTTGGAAATGGTTTGGGTTGGAAAATATCATTTTTGGGTTTTCAACAGCGCTGAAGGATTCTGAGTTTTCGCAGGTTCGCCTAGAGAACCATTCAGCGAAGGGTAGTGAAGGTTCGCTACGGGTATTCGCCTAGCGAAGGCGTGAGCGAAGGCTCGCTAGAGTGTTCGCCTAGCGAAGTTTGGGTGTTTTAAATGTTGGTAGTTGCTGCCTTGGTTCGCCAGGGGGTTCGCCTAGCGAACTTAGTGTCTGTTTTTATCTAACAGTTGGTTCGCTGGAACATTCGCCTAGCGAAGGAGCTAGCGAATGCTCGCGAGGGATGTTCGCCTAGCGAAGCAGCTAGCGAATGCTCGCGAGTGAGATTCGCCCAGCGAACAGTGCTGTTCGTGTAATTTTGTTTTCTGCATAACTTTTGATCTGTGATTCGGTTTGAGGCGTAGTTTGATGCGTTGGAAAGCTAACGAGATGTTCTTCCTAGGAAAAATAGTTTTGGGGTCTGAACTTGGTCCAATCGGTACAGTTTTTACGAACCGTTTCGTAGTGTCGGGCGTCCGGTTTATGTTTTTACGTTATTTCGAAATATTCATATCTTGTTAACCGTTTATCGTATTTAAGAGTTCTTTATACCGAATCGAAGCTGTCGATGAGTACTTTTTGATGATGATAGAAAATATTATTTTTGGCCGACTTTTAGCCGACTTTTTCGGAAAACCGAATAATGGAATTTTGAGTTATTTTTCAATATTGTAAGACATATTATGATATGTTATGAGATGGCTTGTGTGATGATTCTTTGATGGGAATTTGATGTTGTGGAATGGTATATTGGTGTTTGTGGCCATTTTGGGCAATTGTGTGCATTACTTTATATGTACTTGAAATACATGATTATTGTTAATGCATGAGCATTTGATGTTGGCATGAGTCATTAATGTGTCAAGTATCATGATATGCATTCTTGCATTGGAAGATTCATAAATGAATCAGTTTTATCGTCTTACGCCCTGAAATAATGGTAGAAGCGATTAATCACAAATGATTGTGCGCCCTGAAATAGTGGACTATGGCAATCGGATTGTGCGCCTTGAAATAGTGGACTAAAGCAATCCATAAACGTCGTACGCCCTGAAATAATGGTTTATAGCGACGGGGAACATCGTAGGCCCGACGCGGAGTTACTCTATGTAACGAGCGATGATTCCAAGAGTTCCTGGGGGACTAATGAATTACAAGGTTGGATTGGTACCGCATGCGTAGAGTCGTTGTGTCGGTCTCTGTGCATTTGCATAATTCATTACATGTATGTTTATGTGTTGAATTTTGAGAAGGATTTGTTATGCATTGTGTTAATGTATATGCTTATGTGATTGATGTGTGAAATGGGTTTAATATGTCTTATGTTGTTTACAAGTATCGTATTTGTGTGGTGAGAATAATTGTGCATATTTTGCTAAGTGTTATATAATGATATGCATTTATATTATAATCCTGTTTCTCACCCTTCTGCTGTGGTTTAATGCTGTAATGGCATTGTAGATTAGACGCTGGAGGTCTTTTGCGAAGATTAGTGTCTTCGTCTTTTTGTCGTTCCGTCGGCTCTGATATGTAACACGGGTAGTCGGGGTTAGAGTGTAGATGTTTCTTTTAGCTTGTATATAGTGGCCTTGTATGAATATGTATATGACATACTTATATTTTGTGATGACATCAGTTATGGATGTTCCGCTTTAATTCTATAACTGAATGCTGATATTTTGGAACGGAGTTCCTTTGTTTATAAAAACTATCCAGGTGTTATATATCTTTATGAGCAGGTTGTTTTTAGTTCACGTTGATGTGACATCTCTGTTTATATCTAAATGACTTAATCTTTGCTCTGATGTTTTATTATAAGATTATTTTCTTATTATATTTTGTGCGGGGTATAGAAGGGGTGTTACATTAAGTGGTATCAGAGCCAGTGTCTGTTTGGTCTGTCCGACCGTGTCTTTGTGTCGTTGTTGGACTGTTGCACTCTATTGAGTGGTTGTTTAACCATAATTTGCTATCATTGGGAATGTTCAGATTATGGCGGGAAGACGTGATGCTGCTATGACTGCGGCCATGCAAGCTATGGCGCAAGCGATGCAGAATTTACCCAATGCTGCGACGGACGAGGAATCGCGTAGTATGGATAAGTTTCAGAAGAATAATCCACCGAGCTTCAAGGGTACTCATGATCCTGAGGGAGCACAGATTTGGATGAAGAAGATTGAGAAGATCTTCCGTTTCATTAGGTGTTCCGAGGATCAGAAGGTGCAGTTTGGTACTCATGTGTTGGAAAAGGAAGCTGAAGACTGGTGGGCGAATGCTTCTCAGAGGTTTGAGGAGGATGAGATAGTGGTTACATGGGCTGTGTTCAAAGATGCTTTTCTTGAAAAGTATTTTCCGGAAGATGAGAGAGGTAAAAAGGAAATTGAATTTCTTGAACTGAGGCAGGATAATTCCTCTGTTGCGGATTATGCTGCTAAGTTTGAGGAACTGGTGAAGTTTTGTCCCAATTATAATACGGCTGGTTCGGAGAGGTCTAAGTGTCTGAAATTTGTGAATGGCTTGAGGCCAGAAATCAAGCAAGGTATCGGTTATCAGGAGATAAGACAGTTTTCAGTGTTGGTGAACAAGAGTCGGATTTTTGATGAGGATAGCAAAACGCGTGCTACTCATTACAAGAATCTGAATGATAAGAAAGGAAAGGGGCAGTTCAGAGGTAGACCTTATGCTACCCCTGTTGATAAAGGGAAACAGAAGTTTACTTTTGATAGGAAGCCTAGTGGTGGAGGAATGAATTCTGCTGTGAAATGTTACAATTGTGGTGGTTTAGGTCATCGTATATCGGAATGTAAGAGGAATATGAATAATGTGGATAAGTGTGCTAATTGTGGCTTGAAGGGTCATGTGGCTGCTGATTGTAGGAGGAAGAATGGGGTTACATGTTATAATTGTGGGGAAGTTGGTCATGTTAGTACGAGGTGCACGAAACCGAAGCAAGCTCAACCTAGAGGGAAAGTATTTGCATTGGCGGGAGCTCAGCCTACTAATGCAGATCGTTTGATCAGAGGTACTTGTTTTATTAATAGTAATCTTTTAATTGCTATTATTGATACTGGAGCGACTCATTCGTTTATTTCGATTGATTGTGCGAAACGTTTGAATTTGGTGTTGTCTAAGATGGGTGGAGAGATGGTTATCGATACTCCAGCTTCGGGGTCGGTAACTACTTCTTTCGTTTGTTTAAGTTGTCCTTTGACAATTTTTGGTAGAGATTTTGTGATGGACTTGGTATGTTTGCCATTGAAGGGTTTGGATGTGATTCTGGGAATGAACTGGTTAGAGTTCAATTGTGTTCATCTTGATTGTTATCTTAAGCGGGTGAGATTTCCTTCTCTTGAAGAAGAAAGGGAATCTGGTTTCTTATCTACCAAAGAGTTGAAGAAACTTTTGGCGGAGGAAGCTCAGTTGTTTGGATTGTTTGCATCGTTGTCTGTGGAGAGTCAAGTTGCAATTGGAAGTTTTCCTGTTGTGTGTGATTTTCAGGAGGTGTTCCCGGATGATTTTTCAGATGTGCCGCCAGAAAGAGAGGTGGAGTTTTCTATAGACCTAGTTCCTGGTACTAGACTTGTATCTATGGCACCATATCGGATGTCAGCATCTGAGTTGGTGGAGTTGAAAAGACAATTGAATGAGTTGTTGGAAAAGAGGTTTGTAAGGCCTAGTGTATCACCTTGGGGTGCTCCTGTTTTGTTGGTCAAAAAGAAAGATGGAAGTATGCGTTTGTGTATCGATTATCGGCAGTTGAATAAAGTGACGATTAAGAACAAGTATCCACTTCCAAGGATCGATGACTTGATGGATCAACTAGTGGGTGCAAGTGTGTTTAGTAAGATTGATTTGAGGTCAGGATACCATCATATTCAGGTTGAGGAGGATATTCAGAAGACGGCCTTTAGGACACGATACAGACATTACGAGTTTTCTGTGATGCCGTTCGGGGTTTCTAATGCGCCGGGTGTGTTTATGGAGTATATGAATCGTATATTCCATGAGCATTTAGATCATTTTGTTGTTGTTTTTATTGATGACATTTTGGTTTATTCTAAGTCACAGGAGGAACATGCGGAGCATTTGCGTATTGTGTTGCAGATTCTAAAGGAGAAGAAACTTTATGCCAAACTTTCCAAGTGTGAGTTCTGGTTGTCAGAAGTGAGTTTTCTGGGGCATGTGATTTCAGGTAATGGTATTGCTGTGGATCCATCCAAAGTAGAGGCAGTTCTACAATGGGAGGCTCCTAGATCTGTTACTGAAATTCGAAGTTTTCTGGGTTTAGCTGGATATTACCGGAGGTTTATCGAAGGTTTTTCCAAGTTGGCACTTCCGTTGACTCAACTGACTTGTAAGGGTAAGGCATTTATTTGGGATATTCAATGTGAAGAAAGTTTCAACGAGCTGAAGAAGAGATTGACTACAGCTCCGATTTTGATCTTACCGAATCCTAGTGAATCGTTCGTGGTGTATTGTGATGCGTCTATGATTGGTTTAGGTGGTGTTTTGATGCAAGACGGTAAGGTGGTTGCTTATGCTTCGAGGAAGTTACGAGTTCATGAGAAGAATGATCCTACTCATGATTTGGAATTAGCTGCGATGGTTTTTGTATTAAAGATTTGGAGGCATTATCTCTATGGTGCTAGATTCGAAGTCTTTAGTGATCATAAAAGTTTAAAATACTTGTTTGATCAGAAAGATTTAAATATGAGGCAACAGAGATGGTTGGAACTTCTGAAGGACTATGACTTTAGCTTGAATTACCATCCTGGTAAGGCTAATGTGGTAGCTGATGCTTTGAGTCGGAAATCTTTGAGTATATCTGCTTTGATGGTGAAAGAGTGGGAACTATTGGAGCAATTTTGAGACTTGAGTTTGGTTTGTGAGCTTTCACATGAGAGTGTGAAGCTTGGTATGTTAAAGATCACTAATGATTTTCTGTTGTCTGTTATAGAGAAACAGAAGTTGGACTTGAAACTTGTTGTTTTGTTGCTAGTTGGAAATCAAGAAGTGAACGGTGACTTTAAAGTGGATGATCAGGGTATTTTGAGATTCCGTGGTAGAATTTGTATATCGGATGATGCAGAGTTGAAAAATATGATTCTTGAGGAAGGACACCGGAGTAGTATGAGTATACATCCTGGTGCTAATAAGATATACCAAGATTTGAAGAAAATATTTTGGTGGTCTGGTTTGAAACGAGATGTGGCTCAGTTTGTTTATGCGTGTTTGACTTGTCAGAAGTCGAAAGTGGAACATCAGAGGCCTGCAGGATTAATGCAACCGTTGGATATTCCAGAGTGGAAATGGGATAGTATATCGATGGATTTTGTGACGGGTTTGCCTAATTCTCCGAGTGGGCATAATGCTATTTGGGTGATCGTTGATAGGCTGACTAAATCGGCGCATTTCATTCCGATTGATATCAGTTATTCTATGGAGCGTTTGGCTGAGATTTATATCCGTGGGATTGTGAAGTTGCATGGCGTCCCTTGAGTATTGTTTCTGATCGTGATCCGAGGTTTACTTCCAGATTTTAGGAAAGTTTGCAAAAGGCGTTAGGTTCTAAGCTGAGATTGAGTTCTGCTTATCATCCGCAGACTGATGGTCAGACGGAGAGAACAATTCAGTCATTGGAAGATTTACTGAGATCTTGTGTTCTTGAGCAAGGTAGAGTTTGGGACAGTTTTCTTTCATTGATCGAGTTTACGTATAATAACAGTTTCCATTCTAGTATCGGAATGGCACCTTTTGAGGCACTTTATGGAAGAAGATGTCGAACACCTTTGTGTTGGCATGAATCTGGTGAAAGTGCAGTAGTTGGACCTGAGTTAGTTCAACAGACGACGGAGAAGGTGAAACTTATTCGGGAGAAGATGAAAGCTTCTCAGAGTAGGCAAAAGAGTTACCATGATAAGAGGAAGAGGGATCTGGAATTTCAAGAGGGAAATCATGTGTTTTTGAGGGTTTCGCCGGTGACTGGTGTTGGACGTGCTTTGAAGTCGAGGAAGCTTACTTCACGTTTTATTGGTCCATATCAGATATCCGAAAGAGTTGATGCAGTGGCTTACAGGATAGCATTGCCACCGAATCTTTCGAATCTACATGATGTTTTCCATGTTTCACAGCTACGAAAGTATGTTCCAGATCCGTCTCATGTGATTCCGATGGATGAGGTTGAGGTAAGAGATAATCTTACGGTTGAGGTTTTACCGGTGAGGATTTTAGATCGCGAGTTGAAAAGGTTAAGAGGCAAGGAGATTGCACTTGTGAAAGTGGCGTGGGGAGGCGCTGCTGAGGGCAATTTGACTTGGGAATTGGAAAGTCGGATGCGGGAGTCGTATCCGGAGTTGTTTGGATCAGGTAATATTTTCGAGGAAGAAAATTTCTCAAGTGGGGGAGAGTTGTAACGGTCCGTTTTTAATATTTCCTTTTCCCGTGCTTTTTGGTGTTAATTGGTCGAGTCTTTATTTTTAATTGAGCAATATTTATGTTAATTGCTAATTGGTGTGATTATATGTTATTTTTGCACATTGTGTATTTTTACCGTTTTTGAGAGTTTGCGGGGAAAATTGGAATAGAGGGTATTTGACATATTTCATAATTAATAGTGTTAGTTAATAATAGTTAGTTTAGATATTTATTAGAAATGTTTAGAATTTTTAAGTTAAGAAAATATAAAAGAAAATAGTTAGTATAAGTTTAGAAAAGAGAAGAAAAAGAGAGAAGAGGAAAAGAGAAGAGAAAGAAGAAAAGAGAGGAAAAACTTGTGAAGGAAGAAATCAATCTCCCGACTTTCTAGAACACGATTAAATCGGGTAAGGGTGCGAAACTCGATTATACTATGCTTGTATATGATTATGTATGAATGGGTTTGGATGATTCTCTTGCTTTCCATGTTTTTTTACTTTTAGGTCGAAAACGATAAAATGAGTAGAATCGATGGTTTAACGGTTGGAAATCGATGTAAAGGTGGTAGTTTGCTTGTTGACATGATTAGAATAGGTTCTGATTGAAATATGTTGATTTGGAAATGGTTTGGGTTGGAAAATATCATTTTTGGGTTTTCAACACCGCTGAAGGATTCTGAGTTTTCGCAGGTTCGCCTAGAGAACCATTCAGCGAAGGGTAGCGAAGGTTCGCTACGGGTATTCGCCTAGCGAAGGCGTGAGCGAAGGCTCGCTAGAGTGTTCGCCTAGCGAAGTTTGGGTGTTTTAAATGTTGGTAGTTGCTGCCTTGGTTCGCCAGGGGGTTCGCCTAGCGAACTTAGTGTCTGTTTTTATCTAACAGTTGGTTCGCTGGAACATTCGCCTAGCGAAGGAGCTAGCGAATGCTCGCGAGGGATGTTCGCCTAGCGAAGCAGCTAGCGAATGCTCGCGAGGGAGATTCGCCCAGCGAACAGTGCTGTTCGTGTAATTTTGTTTTCTGCATAACTTTTGATCTGTGATTCGGTTTGAGGCGTAGTTTGATGCGTTGGAAAGCTAACGAGATGTTCTTCCTAGGAAAAATAGTTTTGGGGTCTGAAATTGGTCCAATCGGTACAGTTTTTACGAACCGTTTCGTAGTGTCGGGCGTCCGGTTTATGTTTTTACGTTATTTCGAAATATTCATATCTTGTTAACCGTTTATCGTATTTAAGAGTTCTTTATACCGAATCGAAGCTGTCGATGAGTACTTTTTGATGATGATAGAAAATATTATTTTTGGCCGACTTTTAGCCGACTTTTTCAGAAAACCGAATAATGGAATTTTGAGTTATTTTTCAATATTGTAAGACATATTATGATATGTTATGAGATGGCTTGTGTGATGATTCTTTGATGGGAATTTGATGTTGTGGAATGGTATATTGGTGTTTGTGGCCATTTTGGGCAATTGTGTGCATTACTTTATATGTACTTGAAATACATGATTATTGTTAATGCATGAGCATTTGATGTTGGCATGAGTCATTAATGTGTCAAGTATCATGATATGCATTCTTGCATTGGAAGATTCATAAATGAATCAGTTTTATCGTCTTACGCCCTGAAATAATGGTAGAAGCGATTAATCACAAATGATTGTGCGCCCTGAAATAGTGGACTATGGCAATCGGATTGTGCGCCTTGAAATAGTGGACTAAAGCAATCCATAAACGTCGTACGCCCTGAAATAATGGTTTATAGCGACGGGGAACATCGTAGGCCCGACGGGGAGTTACTCTATGTAACGAGCGATGATTCCAAGAGTTCCTGGGGGACTAATGAATTACAAGGTTGGATTGGTACCGCATGCGTAGAGTCGTTGTGTCGGTCTCTGTGCATTTGCATAATTCATTACATGTATGTTTATGTGTTGAATTTTGAGAAGGATTTGTTATGCATTGTGTTAATGTATATGCTTATGTGATTGATGTGTGAAATGGGTTTAATATGTCTTGTGTTGTTTACAAGTATCGTATTTGTGTGGTGAGAATAATTGTGCATATTTTGCTAAGTGTTATATAATGATATGCATTTATATTATAATCCTGTTTCTCACCCTTCTGCTGTGGTTTAATGCTGTAATGGCATTGCAGATTAGACGCTGGAGGTCTTTTGCGAAGATTAGTGTCTTCGTCTTTTTGTCGTTCCGTCGGCTCTGATATGTAACACGGGTAGTCGGGGTTAGAGTGTAGATGTTTCTTTTAGCTTGTATATAGTGGCCTTGTATGAATATGTATATGACATACTTATATTTTGTGATGACATCAGTTATGGATGTTCCGCTTTAATTCTGTAACTGAATGCTGATATTTTGGAACGGAGTTCCTTTGTTTATAAAAACTATCCAGGTGTTATATATCTTTATGAGCAGGTTGTTTTTAGTTCACGTTGATGTGACATCTCTGTTTATATCTAAATGACTTAATCTTTGCTCTGATGTTTTATTATAAGATTATTTTCTTATTATATTTTGTGCGGGTTATAGAAGGGGTGTTACAGTGGCAACGTTCAAACAGAAGAGGTGAGATATCAAAATTATATAAAAGAAAACATGATAAAAAGTAGGCAACAAATTATATCATGCATATATCCTGCTCCACAACATACCACAACAACATCCAACATACAATACAACATTCAAGCAACAACAGATGCAACAATTATGCAATGCAATGAGACTCAACAACTTGACTCAATGCATGTGGTACCAATTCGATCCCTTTTTCATGATCATAATTCCCGTCTGAATTTCTATATAAGGCGCTCACACCCCACATGGGCACACAACATCCGTGATAGCTCACACCCCACATGGGAACACGAACACCCGTAATCGATCACACCACACATGGGCACACGATTACCTCAACAACAACAACAACACGATTCTATTTCAAAGAATCTGGATAAGGCGCTCACACCCTACATGGGAACACGACTTATCATACAACTTATGCAACATGATATGCATTCAACGACAACATTCAACAATGACCAATGCATATAACTATCATACAGCCAATACATCACACCACAACTGTCCAACATGCAGCATATTCCTGCCTAAACATGCAATGAATGTAATACACAGCTACAACACACATTCGCACAACCGAACTCAACATTTCAACATTCAACACATCACAACATACATGGAAACCCATTTAATGCATCGAGTGGTTGGAATTCTGGCATTGAAAGTAATTTTAACAGAAATTACACAAAACCGGCTTTCCAACGATTCGAACGGTGACTGAAACGGACCTATGGATCAAAAGATATGAATTTTGAAAGTTTTAGAAAAATTGGTCTAAGGGTAACCGGTTACGCTAATGAGGTAACCGGTTACACCCATGGTAACCAGCTACTACCACACCAAAAACACACAGTGTAATCGGTTACCTCATTTGAGTAATCGATTACACACTCACAGTTTTGCCTTTCAACAATGTAACCGATTACCTCATTTTTGGTAACCGATCACACCTGCAGCAGAAGCACTTTTCTACTGCTTATCAGTACGAAAAAGCACTTTTTAGCCCACCCCAAAATCCCATTTTTTATCCAAATTGTGTAATCTATTGTTTTACTCAACAATCAGTTTTCATCAATATAAAAACCCCAATTTCTTTCCCCAAAAACATTCCAAATAATCGTTCCGACTCTGACTCGAGACTTCACACAACAACACACAACAACGACATCAATAATTTCATCAGAATTGTCATTCTAACAGCAACAACACAACAAATACTACAATCAAACATCGAGCACAACGTCAACATACCATACAAAATTCAGAAATTCAAGAATTCAATCTATCAACAAACAATTTCATCAATGTTCATAGCATAGAGAGAAGAACAATCATCGAAATCATCTACCCACCATCATCAATACTAACCCTTAGATAATTAGAACCCCACCCTTACCTTAGAGTTCTTGTGACAAAGCTTCCTCTACATCAACAATGGTGATTCTCCCTTTGCCCTAGCTCTCCTCTTCTCAACTTCCTCTCCAAAACATGTACTGATTCTTTTTCCCTAATTCTCTTCCCTTATTATATTATTCTTATTATTTCTATTATTATTATTCTTCCAAATAAATAGTAACAAATAATGCCAATAATAATAATAATAATTTAACTTTAAATAATATCCATATAATATTATTCCAATAAATAATTACTAACTAATATTAATAATTAATTACTAACCACACTACTCATCTCTACACAATTGGTCACACACCCCCAATATCTTATTCTCTATAATTCTGAGGTCACTACCCCATACTAAGGGCAATCCAAATATAACCCAACACACATAAACACATATATACACACAACATCATAAAATTTAAATTACGAGAATAATTAAAATAAATTGGGGCATTACAACTCTCTCCCCACTTAGAATATTTCCGTCCTAAAAAATTTACCTTATACGAATAACTCCGGATACGACTCTCGCATCCTGCTCTCTAATTCCCAAGTCATATTTCCATCGACAGCGCCTCCCCACACTACCTTCACAAGAGTGATCTCTTTACCTCTCAATTGCTTCACCTCGCGGTCTTCAATCCGTATTGGTAATGCCTCAACCGTAAGGTTAGCCCTACTTCTACATCATCCATCGGAATCACGTGTGACGGATCCGGAACATACTTCCGAAGTGTCATACCCTAATTTTTTACCATAAGATCCCACCATCTTTGTGCATCATCCTGCATAGCATACCACGAATTTTATCATGCATAGCTAACCAATTTATCAGACTGTGTTTGTTGGTTTTCGTTTGTGCAATTAAGTGTTGCTGCAGAAGGTTCAAAGGTCATGGAAGTTGTGTGTGTGCCCATGATGACTCTGGTCCCTTGCAAATCGTGTTGGATTCTTGTGAAGATAGAGAAAGAATATGCCCTCATTCTTATGTCCCCTTAGTCAATACAAGGTCTTTTATTCTCAAGGTTTCTCAGAAGTTTCTCTAAGGAGGATCAGGGTTTTCTATCCGTTGACGTGGCACGTGGTCATTTAAAAAACTAGTCATGGTTGTGTGGCAAACTGTGTTACAAATTGTATCGAAGAATTCTTCAAGGCGTGTTTTCTTGTACCAAGGTCATTTGTGATTGAGTGGGTGATAAATGTCAAGCAAGGCTTTGTTCTTGAAGATTAGATCATGGTTCAAGTTCCTTTGATTCTTAAGAGAAAGTATGTGGATTTTCTTAGTGGGCCGTACACTTTGAAGTGGTAAAGCTTGGATAAAGATCTTGAATTAAGGAAACTCTCAAAGTAAAGTTCAAGATTCATTTTCTTTTACTAAAATTCAAGTTGATTCATGACATTTAAATCCAAATTCAAGGTTCTTTTCATAATAAGATGCAAGGTGCGAAATTAAATACAATTCAAAGTGTTCAAGGTTGCTCTACAAGTCAAGCTCAATCCAAGATTTTCACAAGTTGTTTGCAAGATCCACAAATTCAAGAATTTCATGTTATAAAAATCTCAAGAGCAATAGCGAGTTATGGTTCTAATTAAATAGTGTAACTACATTACATTTTTTACAAAAAAAAGGATCATAAACGAAAGAGAAGATTTACACAAGTCAAGTTCAAAATTGTGGAGCTTCTTCGCTTGTGCCATATCAAGAGCCACGTACATGCACAAACTTACAGCCACAAAACTTGCTGAACCAACCACGATACCGCAGTACTATGGCATAAAATTTTACTTCAGTATGCATCACAAATGTAAAAGGTAAAGTGCAATGAGAGGCGATTTCTCATGAGTTTACAAATTGTTGCAATGCCAAAACAAAAAGTTGTTGCCAAGCTTATCCAAAATCCTGCCACGAAAAAACAACAAGGACATATTATTAAAAGCTGGAAAAAGCAGGAAGAATGAGGAAATTGTTCATCAGTTTTAGGAAGTCAGACACGGTACGAATTCCTTCCAAAACCGTACCAAATACAATAAAGCCAAAGGATTACATTCATAATCATGCCCCACATGGCAAGGAATCAAAAAGCATGTACAAACGGAAACTCATGATATCGTGTTTTAGCAATAATTTTAGAAAGGAAAAGAATCCCAGCCATGATTATTTTCTTTCCAAAACCGTATTTGACAGCAAATTAACACATTCAAATTGCAATATCAGAATTCAATTTGAAATCGGTACAATTAATGTATCATGCCTATAAAAGGAGGCCACTCGCATACAGTATCAGGGACATACACTCACAGCAGAGAAAAAAGAACAATAATACACATCAGAAAACACACGAAAATCCTCAGAAAGAAGGCATAATACACACACAGTTCTAAAAATTTCATAGAGATGGCAGCAGATTGAACACAAAAGAACATCATCATTGAAACAATCACAAAAGTAGGAACCGGTGAAATTAGTCTTCTCGCAAGGCAAGAAGGACGCAACGAATTATCTGGTCATGTTCTTGGAACCCACACGGCCATGAATTTGTAACAAGTTCATGCACCTAATTCCGCGGAATCCCCGGTTTGACAAACGCCAAAGTGATGAGCTATTGATTGGGTTATGTTCATGTCGACAACTTAATTGTGCAACACAAGCTCGCACATCCAATTTGATTCTTGCCGAAAGTTATTCATAACATCAACAGCTTAGCAACAGCGTTCATGTCAGCAGCTACTCGTGTATTCCATTGACGATCTCGTTAGCGTTTTGTTCGGTACTTTCTCAGGTCGAATTTCATCCTGTGTAAGTCAAGTATTACTTCAACTTGTTTAGTTTCGTCAATTTACGGCGCTTGTTAGATTTTGGTTTCGTTACAGTTGTGTTGTGCATACCTTGTTTAATATTTATACCAGTTTGTTATTGTTCTTTTGATTTCAATCGATCGATAGCGCCACATATGAGATATGTTTTGGTATTTAATGTTGCTTCGTAAACATTATGTGTTTCACTTCCGTTTTATTTCGTCAATACAACGTGTATGAGATATTTGTATGGCTGTTGGATTGATTTATTTTGGGTTGTTCAGTTTTCACTTCAATGAGTTGCTGCTTTTGGTTAGTGATACAAGTTTAGATATCATTGCTGCCTGTTGTATTTAGATACTGCATTTTTTTCGATTGTGTGTTTATACTCGTTTTCTTTTAAGTTCGTTGGGGTCTGAAGTGTTTATATCAATTGTTGGATGTTTGCATCTTGTTGATGGAGTTATGCTAATTCTAATAAAAGGTTTTGCACTGTATTGATTGGACAGTGCCCGGTTTCTGAATTTTCGAACTGATAAGCACCGAATATAACAAGTTTTTTTAAAACAGCAAGTAATATTTTCACCTGCTTCGATCCTAGCTGTGTTTAGTTGTGTCAAGAGTTTTAGAATTAAAAGTCATGGGATTGTATAGGTAGTCTTAGATTCAATTGAATAGATTTGTGTCTTGATGTTAATTTCGGATCCTGGGAATGATTGAAAAGAATTTGGAATTATGAATCACGTATTTACAGTGTGTTTGCTTTTTTTTCATGATATCATTTTAATGTGCGAAGTTTCCGTAGCATGGGTGTACCGAATTGATGCTGTGAATTTTCTACATGCTAAATTATATTCAGCCTGTGTTAAAATGTTTAGAATTAGAACTTGTATAATATTTGTTTCAATAAAAATATCATATGGATAATATCAGTATTTAAGTCATTAATTATTATTTAAATCTTTTTTTAATTAGTTGTTTTTTTACTTAATTACTTCTAGTTAGAATTAATAGTATTTTGGTTTAGCCTAACTTTAATACCTTCCCTTTATCCTAACCTTAGGATTGGAGTCACCGCACTCTATACATGTGTTCTACCACGAACACTTACTCTTTTACCCTTTTAACTTAACTTTTACTTTAGAGTCACCGCACTCTATGTAGCGTCTTGCCATAGACGCTACCTTCCCCTGGAACCTTGACCACCGTCAAGAGTTCCTCACCCTCTTTGAGGGGAACTACAAATACTCTTATTCCACTCCCGCCAGGATACGTAGGCACAAGATGCGATGTCTTGGCGAGTATACTTAGATACTAACCCCCTAGGTCTTTTACCTTAGCACATACCCTTAGCAAGTAAGCAATAGATAACATAAATAATAACAAGAGGTTCCTGTAGAATACTACAGACGTTTAGGATGCTAATACCTTCCCTAGGCGTAACCAACCCCCGAACTTAGATTCTCTTAACTTAGGTTTTTTCGATCTTTAATCCTTTCCTTTGAATAAAATAAAGACCGGTGGTGAATTAAGAATTATGATTCAAGTTAATATAATAGCTTGACATTCGATTCTCACCGCGACAGAAATGGCGACTTCACTGGGGACTTTCGAGGGTTTCCCCTAACTTGTTTATATCTATGTTATTTATTTGCTTGTCTTCCTATATATCTTTATATCTGTATATATACCTGTTTTGCTTGGTGTTTCTGTGTGCAGGGTACTATTTGTGTGGTGAGACAAAGTCCTACACCCGGACAAGAGTGAAATTAAGATAGGAAAACAGTGAGACTTCAATGATACTTTGAGGGAGTCGATTCCTTAAAAAGTAAATTGAGACTTCACCACTCAGTCTAGGCCCTCTTGAATAAAATATTTGTCCAACGAATTCATTCGTGAAGACGATATGGTTTCGATCTAAAGGCCCTCGGGACTGGGGACCGTAGTTACCTTTAACCCAACTTGGCCTATTAGGACGTAGTGCGGGGACTATGTGGGAGTTTATTTATGCAATAGTCGCTACGCGATACTACACTCAAACGAGGTTCTCTTGAGGATATTATTGACTACCAAGTGATCTGGAAAATCGATAATATTCGAAAGATGGATTGTAGACTCTGGGAACTTTGTAGAACCTGTTCGGCAGGTACAAATAAACCTCTAGTACATACCTTGGGAAGGGTAGACCATGGCTCCATGCTGTGACCTTTCAAACCTAGGGCTCTTTGCCTATGTGCTTTGCTTGTGTTTATCCATTCATGCATTCATGAATAACCATTCGGTTTCAAGAAACTCAATTGTTCTTTCCCTTGCAAAATCAATAAAAAAAATCATGGATTATAAAATGAAACCTTTTTTCCGAAATGTTTGCAACCTACTTTTGAGTTCCTTGAAACCATTGCATCACATGGCATATCATTTGCATCTTTACATGCGTCAGTTTATCCAGCAACTCATTCCCAGTTGTCTCTATCTTCTAGTGTTACCTGTGAGTCGTCAAGCTGATTCCTCGACATCGATACCAGACTAGAGCTAACTACAGACGCATAATGGCAGAGCAAGAAGCACACAATGCTGAGATGCGAATGGAGATCGACGACCTTAAGTCAAGCATGGCAAAGCTCACTGAAATGCTCCAAGTTCTGATTGCTAGAGGAGAGCAACCCCAAAGGACTGTTATACAGGAAGCTTCAACTGCTGATCCTCAACCTATTCAGGTGCCACCTTCAACTTGGCCAGAGTTTGGTTTTCCTCACAACTACTCACCACCTCTTGCATCTACTACTATGATTGGTTAGACTTCTAGACCAGTGTTTCAAGCTCCAGTTTTCTCGGAGCCTAGACCCGTGGTTCATGCTGTTTCCCAGACCACTCGACCTCTATTTGAGAACCCTCTTTACGAGTACAATGCTGACATTGCTCAGGGTGAAGACCATGAAGATTTTGTTGAATCCGCGTTTGTCCGTGAACATTTTCAAACTATAGACAAGAGACTTAAAGCCGTAGAGGGTACTGATTTCTTCAACCTAGATGCAGAAAACATGGGTTTGGTTTCTGACCTTGTTATGCCTGCTAAATTCAAGACTATCGATTTTGTGAAGTACAAAGGTGATTCTTGTCTAAGAGCTCATTTGGTCATGTATACCCGAAAGATGGCTGCTCATGCCAAGAATCAGAAGTTGCTTATCCATTGTTTCCATGACAGTCTGAGTGGAGCTTCTCTCAAATGGTATATGAATCTTGAACAGAACAACATTCACTGTTTCCAGGATCTTATTAATGCCTTCATGAAGCAATACAAGTACAACCTCGACATGGCTCCTGACCGCCGTCAGCTGCAAAACATGTCTCAGAAGGATAAAGAGTCTTTCAAGGAATATGCTCAGCGCTGGAGAGAGTTGGCTTCTCAAGTTGAACCTCCTTTGGCAGAGAAAGAATTAACTGGACTGTTTATGGACACCTTGTCTCCATTCTACTGGGAGAAGATGATTGGTAGTGTTTCATCCAGCTTCACTGATTTGGTTACTATTGGTCAGAGACTCGAGGAAGGACTTAAGAATGGTAAAGTATCCAAAGCTGCTGAATCTTCTAATGGAGCGAAGAAATCCTATGGGAACTTCCAGAAGAAGAGGGAAGATCAGACCAATGCTGTTATGTTTGAAACCAGAAGGCCTCGTCCTCGACCACAGTATGCTGACCACCCTAATATTGCTGCTGTTACTCCTGTTGTTACTGCTCCACGACCAGCTCAAGCTCCTCAACGTCTAGCTGTAGGACAAAATCAGTACCGTAATAGGAATAATTTTGATCCTATCCCAATGACATACACTGAACTTTATCTTGGGCTGGTTCAGAAAGGTTTGATTACTACAAGGCCTTTGCCTCCTCCTCCAAATCCTCTTCCAGCCGGTTATAGGGCCGATCTTCATTGTGAATACCATCAAGGTGGCGCAGGCCACGACTTGGAACATTGCTTTGCATTGAAGGCTAGAGTACAAGAGCTGATTAGAATTGGTATTCTCTCCTTTCTTGACACCAATCCAAATGTCAAAAACAACCCTTTGCCAGAGCATGCTAAGTGAAGCTTTAGCTGACTTCAGCAGACTTTAGTGTTTCAGACAGGACAGCTCACTCTTGTTTCTGATTAGTCACTAGACTTTTGTTTCTTATTGTTTGCATTTTTCTTATTTGTATTAGCTGTTTGCTTTCGATTTATGTTTGTACTTTCATAATTAATAAAATGAGCATTGCAACTTTTGGATTCAATTCATTTGTGTCTGCTATTTACATCTTTATGCTTTTCTTTTCAAAAAATAAAAACAAAAACAAAAAAAAAACAAAAAAAAAAACAAAAGTTATCTCTTTTCCACGTTCCTTCTGATTATGCTAAGATTGGAGGGAGGATGATGAAAACGTTATATTCATAATTGTTGTTAGTATGCTTTCAAATCAAAACTTTGCTGAGGATGTAAGGCATTGTTTCAATTCCCAAACAGTGGAGAAATAAGGAAGATAATCCCTCGTCAAACCCTTTGAGCCTTGAAGTAGGAGTTTCTTTTCTTTACAAATAAAAACCCGCAATCTTAACCTGGGGCAGGGTAGTTCTCAGTTAACTTGATTGTGCATTCAAATACAAGATTTTCGTGCAAAACATCTTTCAACAAAAAGGTTGCATCCTCAATTTTTCCTTCGCACGCAACAAGCAAGTGCCGAAGATGTCTTTCAAGTCAAAAGTCGATGATGGTTCACCGTAATCATTAAGCCAAGCAGTCACTTTCTTTCAAAAAAAAAAAAGATAAAAAATCAAAAAAAAGGAAAAAGCCCGCTAAGTCGAAACCTGTGAAGGAGACTTAGGCAGACAAAAAACTGGGGCATCCCGCTGACTGCAAGATTCACGAGAAACAGTTCAGGCAAAAGTTAGAGATAATAAAAAGAAGAATCTTTAAATCCTTACCATTAAAGTCCTCAATGAAAAAACAACCAAGATTTATAAGGAAGTAGTGACTGTCACCTCAAATGTCCCTTAACTGCTGAACCATCATCACTATCATCAATGTAATCCCTAACCTATGAGAACCTGAGTGCAAAGTCTGAGTTAACTGAGTGTAAGACCGGAGATCATCACGAAGATCGGATGGGTACAAATAAACTTTGAGCCTTTATCCTTTGTTTCTTAAACCGTGAACCAGGCCACGTTACAACCCTCAAAAGACCTAATTGAAGCAAGGTTATTTTGAAAGCATACTACAGCAAGGGTGCGTAAACTGACTCCTAAAGATCTTTGAAGATCATTTTTTGGCATCACGCCTTTTTACTTTATCTTTCACTTTTAAACGTCTTGAACCACCGTGTTCTGACCAGTGACCCTATTGTTTTACCTCTTTCCAAAAATGATTTTGATTTCAAAAGTTGCATGAACTTTGCATTTACTATGTTTGTATGAACACTTTTGTTTGCAATCTGGCTTCCTCTTAAGGAATTTTCAAACATTTGAGAAACTTGGTCAGTGATCCAATCAGGGGCAAGTTCCTTCCAAACCTATTGAGAACCAGTTCAAGATTTGTTCAGCGCAAGTCCTTCTCAGAATTGGTTTATACAGAAGACTTTTTCAAGACTCATACTGGGGCAAGTTCTCCAAGAGCACAACAATTCAGTCATTTACAGAATCATTCCAGCTGAAGCAATTATCAGTTCATATACAACAGTCAACTAATCTGGGGCAGTTTACTTGAAGAATCCCCAAGCAGCTTTCCATCCTTCCTACAAGAATCAGCAAATTGATACAGTTTACCAGTGTGGCAGAGATTGTGCAGCGGCATCTCTAGTTCCAAAGCAGAATGGCAGTGATCTCCGTGTTGAGGAATCAGTATTCCAGTCTTGTCTTCTCCACAAAAGAGTCGAGCTGTGTCTTCGACGTCTGCATTGCATTTACATTTGCATTTGATCATATATCATCTGCATAATTCATATACATATGCATAGCAAGAGTGTCATCCTCATTTGCACTCATTTGCATCCTCCATAAGTCATATTGTTATTCACGTCTTATCTTGTGATCTAAGTCCAACTCACTTGGCGCCTACTAAACAGACATTGTCGCGTCTATCCAATGCTTTCTTGGATACGGTGATCCATTTTATCCAATACTTTCTTGGGTATCTCCTTGTTCATATTCGTTCAATGCTTTCCTGGACGTTGTGGTTTTCTTTACATCCAATGCCTTCTTGGATTTTACCTTTTGTCTCATTGGCGTCTGATGTCTTCTCAGATATTATGAGTCATACCTTTCATTCAAAGCTATTATTGGATGACTGGTTTTCTTTGCATTCAATGCCTTTCTTGAATGTAGTCTTTGTTCACAGTCATCTAAAGCCATTATTAGATATTGTGATTATACCTCTCATTCAAAGCCATTATTGGATGACTGGTCCCTTTACATCCAATGCCTTCTTGGATCTCACCTTTTTACCTCATAGTCGTCTAAAGCCATTATTAGATACTGTGATTATACCTTTCATCCAAAGCCATTATTGGATGTCTGGTTTCTTTACCATCTGATGCTTTTCCGGATGAGACCCTCTTTCTAATGTTCTTCCAGATCGAGTCTTTGTTCACAGTCATCTAAAGCCATTATTAGATATTGTGATTGTATCTTTCATTCAAAGCTATTATTGGGTGTCTGGTTTCTTTATCTTGTTCACTTTGTCTAAAGCCATTATTAGATATCGTGATTACACCTTTCATTCAAAGCCATTATTGGATTACAGGTTTCTATTTCTTCTGATGCCTTCTCAGATATTATGAGTCTTACCTTTCATTCAAAGTTATTATTGGATGACTGGTTTTCTTTGCATTCAATGCCATTCTTGAATGTAGTCTTTGTTCACAATCATCTAAAGCCATTATTAGATATTGTGATTATACCTTTCATTCAAAGCCATTATTGGATGACTGGTTTCTGTGTCCAATGCTTTCTTGGATCTATACCTTGTTCACTTTGTCTAAAGCCGTTATTAGATATTGTGATTATACCTCTCATTCAAAGCCATTATTGGATGTCTGGTTTCTTTACTTTGTTCATTTTCATCTGAAGCCAGTATCAGATACTGTGAGTGTACCTTTCGTTCAAAGCCATTATTGGATGACTGGTTTCTTTGTGTCCGATGCCTTCTCGGATTACGTTATTTTGTCTCATTCTCATCTGTTGCCTTCTTAGATATTTGTGAGTTTACCTTTTGTAACGCCCCGGTTTCGTCTTATTTAATTAATCGTGTCGATTTAATTATTTTTATTATTATATTATTTTATTCTTGACTTTTATTTGAGAATATATTATTTTTCATCGTGATTATGTTTTATCGCGTTTTGAGAGCGTTTGCGAGATATTTGAGTATAGGGGTATTTTGGTCTTTTTGTTGGGATAGATATTTGTTTTATTAAAATAGAAAGTTAGAGGTGAGAAAGAGAGAAAAACAGAATTTTGAGAGAAAAAGAGAAGAAGAAGGAAAAGAGAGGAGAAAAGAGAAGAGCAAAGAGAAAAGTGTGGAAAATCACCAAGATCAATCTTTCGGAGTCGATTTAATCGGGTAAGGGTGTGAAATATTGTTATCCTAATTTTGTGTATGATTATGTATGTGTTTTGTGTGGATGTTTTGGTTGTTTTCCATATGTTTCCGTTTATGCCGTATTTGACGGAATCGATAGAAACCGATGTTTTTACGGTCGAAAAGTCGTATAAATACATGTGTTGGTTGGCTATATGTATGTGAGCTGCTGTTTAAAGTTTCATGAAGTTTGGTTATGTTTTGGTTAGTTTTCGTTATGTTTCCGTTGTTTTTCCGTTTAGGTCGAATTGTAGGAAATCGATAAAAACCGATGTTTTCACGGTTAGAATTTGAAATAAATTACGTAGTTGTATCGAGTAAGGTTAGGTCGTCATATAGCGGGCTTTTTATTCGATTTGGTGATGTTTGAAAATTCTGGTTTTTGAAAGGTTGAAATTTAATCGAAAAATCGAACGTCGTAGAAATTTCGTTTATGTGTTCTAAATTGTTCTTATGTATTTGGTGGTTGCGCGTATATGTTTGTTTCGGTGAAAATGTTCGATTTAGTCGAGTTTTAGGGCATTCGGAAAAAATGACAGCAAGGGTGTAATTTGAGAAATCTGGTTTTTGAGAAAAACAGGGCTATGCATCGATACATAACAGCCATGTATCAATACGAAATGGTTTATGTATCGATACATAACCCTTATGCATCGATACATACTGTAGAAATTTAAGAAAACAGCATTTTCACTACAGCATGCGTCGACACATGCGTGCTATGTATCGATACATGTGGCCTTTATGCATCGATACATAAGCCTATGTATTGATACATACTGAGCTGAACCAGAAAATTCTGGTTTGTCGGGGGTGTTACAATATTTCACACCCTTACCCGATTAAATCGACTCCGAAAGATTGATCTTGGTGATTTTCCACACTTTTCTCTTTGCTCTTCTCTTTTCTCCTCTCTTTTCCTTCTTCTTCTCTTTTTCTCTCAAAATTCTGTTGTTCTCTCTTTCTCACCTCTAACTTTCTATTTTAATAAAACAAATATCTATCCCAACAAAAAGACCAAAATACCCCTATACTCAAATATCTCGCAAACGCTCTCAAAACGCGATAAAACATAATCACGATGAAAAATAATATATTCTCAAATAAAAGTCAAGAATAAAATAAAATAATAATAAAAATAATTAAATCGACACGATTAATTAAATAAGACGAAACCGGGGCATTACAACTCTCCCCCACTTAGACATTTTCGTCCTCGAAAATATACTGAGACGAACAACTCCGGACACGACTCTCGCATCCGACTAACAAACCACATGCCAACAAAAGGCACACCACAAATAACACAACTGACAAACCACCGTGCTAACAGTAGATACAACAACGGCACGACGACGACGACAACAACAACGACAAGATGCAAAGCCCATACAATGCACTTGACGACCAACTCACAACTCAAGGAAAACCACGATACCAACACACAGGTTCACTCTAGAACCGAAACACAACAAGATCGTTACCATCACCACAGGTAACACTCCCCTAATTCACCACAAGGAATTAGCCACACACACTCGAACCATCACAATGGAAACGAGGCAACAACACAAACAAGAACACAAGTTCCACGACACAACATCGATTCCACAACCTCTACAAAACCAGAATACCAACATCCTTGTCACACAACCTTATTACAACAATGCTATGATTCCCAATCGAACATATAACCAAAACATCCATCTACATAGTAGCCCATGAATAATATTTAAACCTTTCACCTAACACTTCCATTCTGAAACGTCCAATGGTCTCATCATTCCTACATGTTTCTAATGTTCAACCTATGAACTCTTACAAGTCACACATGCATATACGAATCCTGCCACCTCACGCTTCCGTTGCACACTCTGATTACTCGTAACCATCATAACTATCAATTTCACGTCCAAAGTCTAACTCTTTCTCATATTCGCCAAAAATCACTGTTCACTTTAATATTACCAACCTCACACTCTCCTGTGTTATCTCATACACCATACACAAGTCTCGGAATTGCTCAAATAATTCTAACTCCCTGACCATCAAAACAGACATGCATAGAAACTTCCGACTTAACTTTTCAGGCACAACAATAGCTTTTCCCCGAAGGATAATCCAGGCCAAATTCATAACTCATCACGAACTCTAACCATCCTTGTTGTCTCATACTCTATTCCTTTAGACCAAACAAGTACTCAATATCCTTGCGATTACCAAACACTTCGAACCTAGAACCATAAAGATAATACCTCCAAATATTCCAACACAATACCACCGCAACCAATTTCCAAATCCATAATAATACAGATCCTTTTATAAATCCTCAATTGTCGTAAAGCATAAGCCACGACTTTACCCTCTTGCATTACCACGTTGACTAAACTCATCAAAGACACATCACAATACCCCACAACCGGTTTATTAGGATCACACAAAATCAAAGTTGAAACCGTAGACAACTTCTACTCCAGCTCACCAAAACTTACTCACAACGAACATCCAAACAAACGAATCACCCTTTGTAAGTCAACTGAGATACCAGAAGTACGAACTTAACAAAGTCTTCCATAACCTGTAATAACAACCAACTGAGTCCAAAAGTTTCTAATCTCCTTAACTAACTTCGGAGCCTCTCATGTAGAACTACATCTACTTCCGATGGATCCATTAACCATACTCTCATCTGAAATAACATTTCCAAGAAACTAACCCTTTTCAACCAAAATTCTCACTCGAACAACTTAGCATAAAACTTCGTCTCTTTTCAACACTTGTAATTCAAATCTCAAACACTTTACTCATTCTTCCTCTGAGTTTATAACAGATCCGAATATCCTCAATCGAAACCACTACGAACTTATCCAATTAAATATGGAAGATACGATTCCTCTACTCCATAAACATTAGAGACGCGCTACTAACACCAAATACCATCACTGTACGTTGCAATTCCCAACCAAAATCCAAAAGATATAAATCCTTAAAGCTTTTGTAAAACTTTTCACTGGGTAACTGGTTACTCACAAACAAGCTTAACCGAGTAAATAACAACCTATTCCGAGGATAACAAACCTAACCAGTCACATTAAATCGATCAAAGCCTCAACTCACACAATTCACCACTCTTATCAAACATTCCAAACAATTGTAATTCACTCAAACTCAACCCAACCATTCTAGTCATCTGTTCATGAAAGTGGACACTTATTCTCAATCATTACCTTATTCAACTGTTAGTAATCCATACCCAATTTCTTCTCCTGACCGTCCAATTCCGCAATTCCAACATGTATCAACAACCAACCAAAAAGAATTCTCAAACACAATGTTACATCCACCCACAAGGGTTTCCTCGCAATTTCCATTGATGCCTTAAAACTCCAAGGACTCCAAACCCACCAGAACTCTAAGTTTGCTGTCCATAGTCTCAATACCATTATACTTGTTATTCCCTTCCATCATCCTTTCTTTTGTTACCAATAATACTGGAGCTCTCTAAGACAACACCTTAATGTTACATCCAAAAACACATCTGAAAACTATACCCAACTGACGGCCCATCACTGCGACTTCCTGCCAATTCCCAGAACACTACCATCACAGACAAAACAAACATCTTATTCCCATCTACTAAGAGTTTCCTACTTACTTAGCAGATATAAACCTCAACTATTCACCTTCATCCAATTAGTTCAATCTCTACTCTCTGTGAAGCAGTCCTTAAATAAAACCCAATCATTCTCTCTCAACGACTTCCCAACTGGACTAACATACCAAAACCTCTAATCCATTTCATCTTCCGATATTAGCATCTTCATCGACTCATCAAAACAATCTGTAATCATCTACTTAAATTCCAAACAATTTATTTCACACACTATCAAAGCCGGAAAGACCCGCCTATTCCATCCAACATAATTTCCGTCTGCTATCAACAAGAGATTAAGGGTGATCAGTTCCTCAATTTGCCAATAGACAGTCGACAATCATGATGGGGCATAAACCGTCTTTACCAAACTATAATAGCCTTTCTTACATCCCATACACAAAACTACCTAAGGCACAAATCCTTAGTTGACATAAACCTTACCTCCGCATTTCTTACGGAATCGGGAACAACACTGTCCAAACAACACTTACAATCTTGCAATTCACAACGCACTGAGCCAGCGCTCCACACCTGAAGCAACATGGAGGAGTACCAGCTTCTCCCCCACTTATCTCATTCTAACTCCTGAAAACAAAGGATTAGAAAACCAGAAAGCACTGACAGTGTTTCACACACATATCACGTACTAAGGGACAAACAACAACGACAGTATTCAACTGTCACACCAACAGACTCAACAACCGACTCAACACTGGCTCTGATACCACTATTGTAACACCCCCTTTTATACCCCCAAATATATCAATTAATCATTTAGGCACGTATTCAAAATTTCATCAGAGTATAATCATAACATGGTATAAAAGAGATATGCCACAACATACATGAAATTAAATCACATACAACACCTGCTCATAAGATATGCAACAGTGGGGTAACTTATCAATCAAGGAATCTACGTCCTTACACCCACATTTCAATATTTAGCATAAAAGCGGAACAACTAAACATTGAATAACAACCACATATATAAACATCATATATATACATATATCAACCAGTATGATTCATCAACATCAGTCATGGTATATACACAAAGTCATCAACCAGATACATATGCAAATGTATCACAAAAAGGAAATCAAAAGCATCCTAGCTACCCGGTGCTACATATCAGAGCCAACCGACTAACACGGACATGAAGCCACGCTTCACAAAAAGACCGCCAGCAAGCCTACTCTGCAATGCCTCGTAGAGCATTATAAAATAGCAGAAGGGTGAGAAATATTATCATAATAACAATGCATATAATCATATATCTCAACACAAAAGTGTACACATAACACATTCTCACCACAACTCATCACTATGCATGTATATATACATATAACACCAAGCATATACCATAAATCAAATACACGGCATAACAATCCGTAATTAACGCATCAATCACATAGGCATATTCATTCATGCTCAAATACCTGTATCACCAATACATCTCAATTCATCACCATTCATTCCACATAAACACACATACATGTTTATTCACCAATGTATCATTACAACGATACAATTCTTATCACAATTCATCACATCTTACTCCATATACATCGCAAGGTATATATATATATATACAAAACCAAGCATATTCATCACAATGCTTATCATTCAACATAAATACATATATTCATGTTCCTTCATCAATGCACATATACAAAGATGACCAATGCAAATCATAGAGACCGACTCACGACTCTATGCAAATGCAATGCGGTACCGACTCATTTCATCTTAAGTTCAATTGAAGAACTTGTTGGAACCATTCGCTCACACCTATCACATAGGCTCACGACGTTCACCCATTGCTCACACCTATCACATAGGCTCACAAGGTTTATGGATTGCTCACACCTATCACATGGGCTCACAACCCGACTGCTCACACCTATCACATAGACTCACAATCGTTTGTAATCATCGCTCACACCTTTCACATAGGCTCACGACGTTACAACGGATTCATCTTAGAACCCCTCAATGCAAGAATGCACATCATGATGTTTCACATACAACATGACTCATGACACTCTTGAAATGCATACATAGTCACTATATAGTCATGCATTTATCTCATATATATCACATACAATCCATACACATTCACCTCAATCAAGCCAAACGACAACAAACCGCACTTTACATTTAATCGGAAAAGTCGGCCAAAAGTCGGCTAAAAATAATATTTTCCATCATCATCAAAAAGTACTCATCCACAGCTTCGATTCGATATAAAGAACACTTAAATCCGATAAACAACGAAGAAGATAGGTATATTTCAAAATAACGTAAAAACATAAACCGGAGGCCCGACACTACGAAACGGTTCGAAAATACTGTTCCAATTGGACCAGGTTTAGACCTCAAAACCATTTTTCCTAGAAAGAACATCTCGTTAGCTTCCCAACGCTTAGAACGGGGGTCAAAACCGACTTACGGTTCAAGAGTTATGAATTTCCGAAGTTTCCCCGACAAACCAGAATTTTCTGGTTCAGCTCAGTATGTATCAATACATAGGCTTATGTATCGATGCATAAAGGCCACATGTATCGATACATAGCACGCATGTGTCGACGCATGCTGTAGTGAAAATGTTGTTTTCTTAAATTTCTACAGTATGTATCGATGCATAAGGGTTATGTATCGATACATGTGGCCTTTATGCATCGATACATAAGCCTATGTATTGATACATACTGAGCTGAACCAGAAAATTCTGGTTTGTCGGGGAAACTTCGGAAATTCATAACTCTTGAACCGTAAGTCGGTTTTGACCCCCGTTCGAAGCGTTAGGAAGCTAACGAGATGTTCTTTCTAGGAAAAATGGTTTTGAGGTCTAAACCTGGTCCAATTGGAACAGTATTTTCGAACCGTTTCGTAGTGTCGGGCCTCTGGTTTATGTTTTTACGTTATTTTGAAATATACCTATCTTCTTCGTTGTTTATCGGATTTAAGTGTTCTTTATATCGAATCGAAGCTGTGGATGAGTACTTTTTGATGATGATGGAAAATATTATTTTTAGCCGACTTTTCCGATTAAATGTAAAGTGCGGTTTGTTGTCGTTTGACTTGATTGAGGTGAATGTGTATGGATTGTATGTGATATATATGAGATAAATGCATGACTATATAGTGACTATATATGCATTTCAAGAGTGTCATGAGTCATGTTGTATGTGAAACATCATGATGTGCATTCTTGCATTGAGGGGTTCTAAGATGAATCCGTTGTAACGTCGTGAGCCTATGTGAAAGGTGTGAGCGATGATTACAAACGATTGTGAGTCTATGTGATAGGTGTGAGCAGTCGGGTTGTGAGCCTATGTGATAGGTGTGAGCAATCCATAAACCTTGTGAGCCTATGTGATAGGTGTGAGCAATGGGTGAACGTCGTGAGCCTATGTGATAGGTGTGAGCGAATGGTTCCAACAAGTTCTTCAATTGAACTTAAGATGAAATGAGTCGGTACCGCATTGCATTTGCATAGAGTCGTGAGTCGGTCTCTATGATTTGCATTGGTCATCTTTGTATATGTGCATTGATGAAGGAACATGAATATATGTATTTATGTTGAATGATAAGCATTGTGATGAATATGCTTGGTTTTGTATATATATATATATACCTTGCGATGTATATGGAGTAAGATGTGATGAATTGTGATAAGAATTGTATCGTTGTAATGATACATTGGTGAATAAACATGTATGTGTGTTTATGTGGAATGAATGGTGATGAATTGAGATGTATTGGTGATACAGGTATTTGAGCATGAATGAATATGCCTATGTGATTGATGCGTTAATTACGGATTGTTATGCCGTGTATTTGATTTATGGTATATGCTTGGTGTTATATGTATATATACATGCATAGTGATGAGTTGTGGTGAGAATGTGTTATGTGTACACTTTTGTGTTGAGATATATGATTATATGCATTGTTATTATGATAATATTTCTCACCCTTCTGCTATTTTATAATGCTCTACGAGGCATTGCAGAGTAGGCTTGCTGGCGGTCTTTTTGTGAAGCGTGGCTTCATGTCCGTGTTAGTCGGTTGGCTCTGATATGTAGCACCGGGTAGCTAGGATGCTTTTGATTTCCTTTTTGTGATACATTTGCATATGTATCTGGTTGATGACTTTGTGTATATACCATGACTGATGTTGATGAATCATACTGGTTGATATATGTATATATATGATGTTTATATATGTGGTTGTTATTCAATGTTTAGTTGTTCCGCTTTTATGCTAAATATTGAAATGTGGGTGTAAGGACGTAGATTCCTTGATTGATAAGTTACCCCACTGTTGCATATCTTATGAGCAGGTGTTGTATGTGATTTAATTTCATGTATGTTGTGGCATATCTCTTTTATACCATGTTATGATTATACTCTGATGAAATTTTGAATACGTGCCTAAATGATTAATTGATATATTTGGGGGTATAAAATGGGGTGTTACACCTTTCATCCAAAGCCATTATTGGATGTTTGGTGCGTTTTTTTCTTTTCATCCAATGCCATTCTTGGATGATGTTTTCCGGATACTTTGCTTTGTTTCAATTCGTTTCTGACACAATTGTAACACCTTTTCCCCTGTGGCACCATTCCCCATAGGATGCTCGTCTTGCATTCATTCCACATCATATCACATCATGTCATATCATCTGTGTTTGTGGCATCTTAGGGCCAAAAATTGCGCATGTTTGTATTTAAGTCCCTCCTATCTCGTCGAGACGAAGATTTTAATCTCCATATCTCCGGATAGAAGAAACTTAAATAGGGGCATCTGTCATACCCTAATTTTTGACCATAAGATCCCACCATCTTTGTGCATCATCCTGCATAGCATACCACGAATTTTATCATGCATAGCTAACCAATTTATCAGACTGTGTTTGTTGGTTTTCGTTTGTGCAATTAGGTGTTGCTGCAGAAGGTTCAAAGGTCATGGAAGTTGTGTGTGTGCCCATGGTGACTCTGGTCCCTTGCAAATCGTGTTGGATTCTTGTGAAGATAGAGAAAGAATATACCCTCATTCTTATGGCCCCTTAGTCAATACAAGGTCTTTTATTCTCAAGGTTTCTCAGAGGTTTCTCTAAGGAGGATCAGGGTTTTCTATCCGTTGACGTGGCACGTGGTCATTTAAAAAACTAGTCATGGTTGTGTGGCAAACTGTGTTACAAATTGTATCGAAGGATTCTTCAAGGCGTATTTTCTTGTACCAAGGTCATTTGTGATTGAGTGGGTGATAAATGTCAAGCAAGGCTTTGTTCTTGAAGATTAGATCATGGTTCAAGTTCCTTTGATTCTTAAGAGAAAGTATGTGGATTTTCTTAGTGGGCCGTACACTTTGAAGTGGTAAAGCTTGGATAAAGTTCTTGAATTAAGGAAACTCTCAAAGTAAAGTTCAAGATTCATTTTCTTTTACTAAAATTCAAGTTGATTCATGACATTTAAATCCAAATTCAAGGTTCTTTTCATAATAAGATGCAAGGTGCGAAATTAAATACAATTCAAAGTGTTCAAGGTTGCTCTACAAGTCAAGCTCAATCCAAGATTTTCACAAGTTGTTTGCAAGATCCACAAATTCAAGAATTTCATGTTATAAAAATCTCAAGAGCAATAGCGAGTTATGGTTCTAATTAAATAGTGTAACTACATTACATTTTTTACAAAAAAAAGGATCATAAACGAAAGAGAAGATTTACACAAGTCAAGTTCAAAATTGTGGAGCTTCTTCGCTTGTGCCATATCAAGAGCCACGTACATGCACAAACTTACAACCACAAAACTTGCTGAACCAACCACGATACCGCAGTACTATGGCAGAAAATTTTACTTCAGTATGCATCACAAATGTAAAAGGTAAAGTGCAATGAGAGGCGATTTCTCATGAGTTTACAAATTGTTGCAATGCCAAAACAAAAAGTTGTTGCCAAGCTTATCCAAAATCCTGCCACGAAAAAACAACAAGGACAGTAGTGACATATTATTAAAAGCTGGAAAAAGCAGGAAGAATGAGGAAATTGTTCATCAGTTTTAGGAAGTCAGACACGGTACGAATTCCTTCCAAAACCGTACCAAATACAATAAAGCCAAAGGATTACATTCATAATCATGCCCCACATGGCAAGGAATCAAAAAGCATGTACAAACGGAAACTCATGATATCGTGTTTCAGCAATAATTTTAGAAAGGAAAATAATCCCAGCCATGATTATTTTCTTTCCAAAACCGTATTTGACAGCAAATCAACACATTCAAATTGCAATATCAGAATTCAATTTGAAATCGGTACAATTAATGTATCATGCCTATAAAAGGAGGCCACTCGCATACAGTATCAGGGACATACACTCACAGCAGAGAAAAAAGAACAATAATACACATCAGAAAACACACGAAAATCCTCAGAAAGAAGGCATAATACACACACAGTTCTAAAAATCTCATAGAGATGGCAGCAGATTGAACACAAAAGAACATCATCATTGAAACAATCACAAAAGTAGGAACCGGTGAAATTAGTCTTCTCGCAAGGCAAGAAGGACGCAACGGATTATCTGGTCATGTTCTTGGAACCCACACGGCCATGAATTGGTAACAAGTTCATGCACCTAATTCCGCGGAATCCCCAGCGCGACAAACGCCAAAGTGATGAGCTATTGATTGGGTTCTGTTCGTGTCGACAACTCAATTGTGCAACACAAGCTCACACATCCAATTCGATTCTTGCCGAAAGTTATTCATAACATCAACAGCTTAGCAACAGCGTTCATGTCAGCAGCTACTCGTGTATTCCATCGACGATCTCGTTAGCGTTTTGTTCGGTACTTTCTCAGGTCGAATTTCATCCTGTGTAAGTCAAGTATTACTTCAACTTGTTTAGTTTCGTCAATTTACGGCGCTTGTTAGATTTTGGTTTCGTTACAGTTGTGTTGTGCTTACCTTGTTTAATATTTATACCAGTTTGTTATTGTTCTTTTGATTTCAATCGATCGATAGCGCCATATATGAGATATGTTTTGGTATTTAATGTTGCTTCGTAAACATTATGTGTTTCACTTCCGTTTTATTTCGTCAATACAATGTGTATGAGATATTTGTATGGCTGTTGGATTGATTTATTTTGGGTTGTTCAGTTTTCACTTCAATGAGTTGCTGCTTTTGGTTAGTGATACAAGTTTAGATATCATTGCTTCCTGTTGTATTTAGATACTGCATTTTTTTTGGTTGTGTGTTTATACTCGTTTTCTTTTTAGTTCGTTGGGGTCTGGAGTGTTTATATCAATTGTTGGATGTTTGCATCTTGTTGATGGAGTTATGCTAATTCTAATAAAAGGTTTTGCATTGTATTGATTGGACAGTGCCCGGTTTCTGAATTTTCGAACTGATAAGCACCGAATATAACAAGTTTTTTTAAAACAGCAAGTAATATTTTCACCTGCTTCGATCCTAGCTGTGTTTAGTTGTGTCAAGAGTTTTAGAATTAAAAGTCATGGGATTGTATAGGTAGCCTTAGATTCAATTGAATAGATTTGTGTCTTGATGTTAATTTCGGTTCCTGAGAATGATTGAAAAGAATTTGGAATTATGAATCACGTATTTACAGTGTGTTTGCTTTTTTTTCATGCTATCATTTTAATGTGCGAAGTTTCCGTAGCATGGGTGTACCGAATTGATGCTGTGAATTTTCTACATGCTAAATTATATTCAGCCTGTGTTAAAATGTTTAGAATTATAACTTGTATAATATTTGTTTCAATAAAAATATCATATGGATAATATCAGTATTTAAGTCATTAATTATTATTTAAATCTTTTTTTAATTAGTTGTTTTTTTACTTAATTACTTCTAGTTAGAATTAATAGTATTTTGGTTTAGCCTAACTTTAATACCTTCCCTTTATCTTAACCATAGGATTGGAGTCACCGCACTCTATACATGTCTTCTACCACGAACACTTACTCTTTTACCCTTTTAACTTAACTTTTACTTTAGAGTCACCACACTCTATGTAGCGGCTTTCCATAGACGCTACCTTCCCCTGGAACCTTGACCACCGTCAAGAGTTCCTCACCCTCTTTGAGGGGAACTACGGATACTCTGATTCCACTCCCGTTAGGATATGTAGGCACAAGATGCGATGTCTTGGCGAGTATACTTAGATACTAACCCCCTAGGTCTTTTACCTTAGCACATACCCTTAGCAAGCAATCAATAGATAACATAAATAATAACAAGAGGTTCCTGTAGAATACTACAGACGTTTAGGATGCTAATACCTTCCCTAGGCGTAACCAACCCCCGAACTTAGATTCTCTTAACTTAGGTTTTTTCGATCTTTAATCATTTCCTTTGAATAAAATAAAGACCGGTGGTGAATTAAGAATTATGATTCAAGTTAATATAATAGCTTGACATCCGATTCTCACCGCGACACGAAGCTGTGACACGTGGAACACATCATGCAAATTCGACAAATTGGGTAGCAACGCCACTCTGTAGGCAATAGGTCCAACTCTTGCAGAAATCTGATATGGACCAATAAACCGAGGAGTAAGCTTTCTCGACTTCCATACACGTCCTACACTGGTCACCGGAGTGACTCTCAAGAACACATGGTCTCTTTCTTAAAACTCGAGATCTTTCCTCCTCTTATCATGGTAGCTCTTCTGCCTACTCTGCGAAGCTTTCATCTTTTCCCGAATCAGCTTCACCTTTTCAGTAGTCTGTTGAAAAATCTCAGGTCCAAGTACTACACTCTCACCAGATTCATGCCAACACAAAGGCGTTCAACACCTCCGACCATAAAAAGCTTCAAAAGGCGTCATTCCAATACTGGAATGATAACTGTTATTGTCGCGGTGAAAATTGGATACCATAGTTATTTGTTAACTAGGACCGCATTTTTAATGTCACCACCGGTCTTTGATTTTATCCAAGGGAAGGGAGAAAAACCGAATACTCACAATGCAATGCAAATGCACTAAGATTCTAAGTTCGGGGGTTGGTTATACCTAGGGAAGGTGTTAGCATCCTAGATATCTGCAGTACTCTACAGGAACCTCTTGTTTTTATTTTATGTTATTTGTTATTGTTTTTCTAAGGGTTTAAGGGTAGGTGGTTTATTATTTTTATTCCTAAGTGTGCTCGACAAGATATCGCATCTTGTGCCTACATATCCTGTCAGGAGGGAATCAGAGCACTTGTAGTTCCTTATTTAAGGATACTAAAATGTTTAAAGGTTTAGGAGAGAAGATAAGTCATCATCTTAAGAAAACCACCACAGTTTTGAAAATGTTTGTATTTGTGGGGTATGGGATTGTATGTCCCTTCTTTGAGATGATTAACATCTAATTCTCTTGTGTGGAGAATTTGGTGGGCTAAAGTTTGATTTAAAAAATCAAAATTGAAGGGGGACTAACTTAGGAAGTCTATCCTAAAGTTGTCTAATAGTCTTAACTTAAGGGTGTCGATTATGAAATGCAAATGATATGCACCATGCATAATAACGTGGTTATTATGCATGGGGTTTTCCCTTGGATATTAACGCGATTAAATTATTGTTATTTAGGCGAGGGTGCTAGCAAAGTGATGCTAGACTTGTGTCTAGTGACCAAAGGTTGAATGCGATGCCCTAAGGCGATCGACTTACATGGGTAGAAAAGTGGCTCGACGTTGGATCGAGAGTTTTATATTTTGAAAGGTTTGATAAAAAGCAATCATAAATCAAGTAAATGATAAACATGCAAGCAAGCGAGAGTAGTTCACACACGATCGTACGATTAAGCATAGGGATTCTAACGGAGCGATTTATTAGGAAAAGAGTTTTGATTTTAAGGTTTATTATTATTAAGGGAAATGCTAAAGATTATCTTATTTTAAAAGGTTTTAGAATTACTTAAAGATAATTATCAAAAGGTCTTAATTACTTAAAGTTTTATTTATTGATTAATTTAGAGGCAAATTAATAAAAAGGTTTCCTTATTAAAGTTAATTATTTCAAAAGTTATTTTAGTTTTAAAATTTCCTTACTAAAGAGAGTTTTAATTTTATTATTTTAATTTTAATAATTAGTAAATAGAAGTTTTTATTATAAAAGCAATTACTACAAAAGGGTAACGAAAGTTTTAATTTATTAATCATTAAAAGGGTTTTTTATTTTCATTATAAAAGAAAGGGTTTTAATTTAATTATTATTAGTTAAAAAAGGTTTTAGTTTTAATTATAAAAGAGAAAATTAATTTTAATTATATAAAAAAAAGTTTTTACTTTAACTACATAGAAGTTTTAATTTTAAAAGGTTTTAATTTTAAGAAAAGTTTTTAATTTTAAGTATAAAAAAAAGTTTTTGATTTTAATTATAAAAAGGTTCTAAACTTAGATATAAAAGGTTTTAAATTTTGATTAAAAAAAAGAAAAGTTTGAATTTATATTAAAAAAAGTTTTTAATTTGTAAAAAGAAAAAAGAAAATGAACAAATGAAAAAAAAAACGAGGGGACCCCTTCCCCTTCTCACGATCGCCGCAAAAAGGGTTGGAAAAACCCTAATTGCAGTCTCCGTCGTCGCTCTCAAGAGGTCCGTCAATCTCAACCCTTTCCGATCTCGCTATCTCTCCCGTTCCTCATCCTTCTCTCGATTCCTCTCGTCCTCTCCTAGATTAAACAAAACGAAACCCTAACCCCAGCAGTCCCAATACCCCAATTTCATTAGCATTATCACGATTACAAATTACAGAAATTGAATAAAAGGGAAAGGTCGTCGAAGATGGAAGCTGGTGAGGGCCTTCGAGCTTTCACGGACCGCCAGCGTACTGATAAGTCATCTTCCTTCTTCTCCGTCTTCTTCGTATGTGTGCTATCTCTCTGTGTCCTCGCTGTTTGTGTGATTGTTGTCGTGTGTGTATGGTTGATGAGTTTCTGGTGTGATGAATTTGTTTCTGGTATATTGTTGGGTTGGATTTGGTGAATGGTTTAAATCTGGTTTTTTGATATGTTTATGGACGGTCCTGTAATGGTGTTTGGTTGATATAGGTGTGTAAGAATTTGATGAGTGATCTTGTGTATACGATGGATGAATTGCTTATGTGTATGATTTGTTCTATTCTCCTCCTCCCATCCTTTTGTGTGTTGCGTATGTTTATATAGGCCAACAAGATGAAACAATATTGAATACTTCTTATTGTGTTGGAAACGTGTTTCACCACTTTAGGTAAGTTTTTAAAATCCTGTATGATACTGTTATCTGTCTTTAGAAAGTTTTTAAGTGTTGTCCAAACATGTTAGGTTTTGTTTTGGAAGGTTTTTGAATTGTTCGAGAATATGTTCTGATCTTGACCACGATTATCTGATGGATAGCTTCCTTCTCTTGTTGGATTTTGTCTGTTACATGTTGTGATTTTGTTTTGGGAATAACATAACTCTGCTTTGATGATGTTGGAGCTTTTTTTGGGAAAGTTTTCGGAATGTTACCACTGTCTGATATTGTTTCCATAGTTAGGAAGCTTTAAAATGTTGTCAGAACATGTTGGTCTGAATTAGGGAAGTTTTCAAACGATGTCTGCTACCTGTTTTTGTGGGTGTTTGATTGTGTTGAATGGAATATGATGCTATGATTAAATGACAATAACTTGCTTCCTTTCTTGTTCAGACATTGTCGCTCCCGGGATTTTCATCCTAGTACAAACGCGAAAGTGGCACCGAAACAGAGTCGCCAGCAATGTGTATTCATCCCAAGAGAGGGAAAGGAAACACCGCATAAACCTGAAGAGAAGGAAAAAGCATGGTCTTACGACCAAAGAACTGGGTTCGGGAGTCGGTTACGCGAGAGGAAGGTATTAGCACCCCCTCGCGTCCATCGTACCCGATGGGATCCACGCTTGCTTGTCTCGATCAAAGGGTGATAGAAAAGAATACTGAAAAAGGAACTGAAAGAAAGAAAGGAGAAAGAAAAGAAAAGGAACGGGAAACAAACGTAGGGAAAATAAAAGAAGTGCTCGCATGGGCCCTACCCCACTGCCTACGTATCTCATCGGGAGCATGAGAATCAGAGCGACGTAGTTCCCCTCACTAGGGATGAATTGTTTGTGTTTTTTAGAGAACGGCTGACGTTCTAGCTCAGGTGTTGCAGGCTCGCTGGTCCGAGTGCGTTACCATCTTGCAAGAGAACGAGTAGAAGCGCGTTCGTACGTTGAGAGTGGATGAGGTGAGAAAAGAATTCCCGAAGGAAAGACGTTATTGTTTGTTTTTGTCTTTTAGAAGGAAGTGTTTTGAATTTGTTTGCATATGATAGTGTATCTGGATCTTAGTCATTGGAATGTGTACATTCTCACATTCCAAGATGGAATGGGTAAGAAAGCACACTAAGAGTGAAGAAGACCTCCACACTTAGCTCCAATTGTCAAGGTTCAAACACACTAGCATACTTGTGTTTATTAAGTGTTTTTGTTGATTAAGAAATGAAGAAATGTTTTTTATTATTTGCACCTTCAACTAGTATTGCATTTAAGTCTCTCATACAAGATCAAATGTTTAACACATTGACCCAAGATGGGCTATATGCTACACATTCTAAGATTACAAGAGAAGACCCCTTATAATCTTTTCTTTATATGAAAGGCCTAAATGCAATAAATGCCTACCTTTATTATGTGTTTTGAATTTCCTTTGAGATGAGAAAATGAAAGACTCAAGAGAAGGTAAAGGTAAAATCTATATGGACTAAGACTCAATCCTAATTGATTAGTTAAGGGAGTGATCCTAAAGTTTGTGAGGTTTCAACCTAAAGTCTAAAGAAAGAATGAATTAAACAATTCACTTCTAAAGTAGAAGATGAATTGTAATTCACAAAGGGAAAGTGATGAGTTATTAAAAGAAAGCACATAAGTGCTTAACAAAACACAAAATGGAATTGTAAAAGAGAAAGGATAGAAGTTGAATGTGGATTCCTTATCCACACTCAATTGAAACTTACCAAAGCCCCTACATGGTTGGCACAATCACTTACAAGTAAAGTAAGAAAATATAATGAACAAATCAAATTCAAACAAGTTGACAAACAAAGTGAAATGAGATTGAATGCTATACATGCTTCCAAGTCAGAATGTAACTCATATTTACACAACCCAATGTTATCCTAAATGAGCATACCAAATCATGCAAACAAAATCTCAATCCAACAAGAAGCAAAGAAGAAAAGGTGAAGTGATGTGAATGTGGTTCATACTTGTGAAACAAGTGACTTAAGGTGCAAGATAAACATCAAACATGCAAAGATGAAACCCAAATGTCACAATCAAAAGTCAATTAACATGCTATACATCCTCAAACAAAACCACAACTCATGGCACAAGTGCCTTCATGATCAAGCAAACCAAACATGAGGCATGCATTCACAAAATGAACAAGTTAAACTTCATGCTTCAAACAAATAGCAAACATGCTTCAAAAATTATGACTTTCACCAATCAAACACCTTAAACACATGTCATTAACATATCAAGTCCACAAGCAATGAATCAGAACCAAAGTCACTCAACAATTAGGTCAAAGTCTCATGGAAGCTTCATGCATTCATGCTCAAAGCAACACATCAAAAGTCATCCAAAAAAGACTTAAAAATCATCTCATAAATCTCAAACATACCTCAACATATTGTGACCACAATGCAAAAAGAAAGGCATCAAAATCATTTTTTATGATCAAGAACAAAAATGCACAAAATCATATGTCACATTAAGTATGCATACAAATGGAAATTCAAAAGAAATAATGGAACAGGGGCAAAATGGTCATAAAATCAGAAAATAAAATCATGAAAAATTTCCTAAATGTTTTAAGAATACACATGAATTTTTGTAGAATTTTCCAATATGTTTTGGTATTTTTAAAAGTTAGAAATCAAACGTGTATGAAAATGAAAATAAAAATAAAATGCAATATGAGAGGGGGGTATGAATATAGCAAATCAGCATGTTCAAATCACATGGGCCTCAAAATTGGGGGTGTGGATAGTATTCTGATTTGGGTCCATTTCAGCGCATAACACAATAGCAAGCATGCACTTCAGTCAACAGAAATTGACTCATTCTCAGCCAATGGATCAAGTCAAGGTCAATGCGTGGTCAAAGTAATTGCATCCAACGCGCATACATGAACGACCACATAACATACCATACACCACACCACAAAATGCTTAATTGTATTCAGAAAAATGGCACATGCCTCGCACATGCGTTTTAATGCGTTGTCATGCTCTTAGCCACACGATGAGAAAAAAAACAACGGACAGGATTAAAACATGGCAAAAACCCTAGCTCTAACAGTCACCGGCCGGAGGTGACCTCCGGTCACCTTCTCCGGCGAGAACCACCACCTGCAACTCTCACATCTCACAAAAATCCACAAATATGGTACCAAATTGAAGCTGAGCTTATGTACATCATGGATATGCTCATAAAAATCACAAAACACATACACATAGCACGAACAGAGGAGATCAAATCAAGCCCTAAGATTTGCAACTAAGCCTGTAAAAGGCCTATCAACTAGCCGGTTGGAGCAGAGCTTCTATCAAGCATAAAACACCAAAAACAAGTAAAAATAACCAGAGATCGTGCAATATAATTTCAAGAGTTCAAACCTGAAGATGATGAAACTTGGAAAGCTCAAGAATACCAGAAATAGATGCCTCTTCCTTGAGTTTCACTTGGCCAAATAAAGGCTTGAGAGCTCGAATTCGTGCAGAAAATCAATTGGAATTTGATGCTGAGCTTCTTTAACTGAACCTATGCACTCTTGTTCTTGATCTCCAAAGCAGAATAATGATGAAGATGGAGATGAAATGTAGAAACCAATGGTTAAACCCGTGTGCAAGCAGAAAAAAAGTGGAGAGAATGTGAGAGAGATTCAGTGTGAAGAATGAGAAAAATGAAGCTGAGACTGAAATTAGAGGTGAGATTTCTATTTATAATGTGAGTTAACCATGGTTTAGTGAGTCAGTTAAGTGAGTCAATGCTTGGTTAACTGAGTGCACCCTAACTAACTGAGTTAAGTTAGTTAGGGGCGAGTGAGGTTGGCTATGATGTGGTGATGGTGATTCATGGTGTGCTATGGTGGAAGTGAGGGTAAAACAACAAAGCTGTTGTGGCAGAAACTTGCTTCATAAGTTTGCCCTTTCCATTTTTATGCATGGCACGTGCTGGTGTATGATATTTGTATCAAGTATGCTTGGTTTAATGTGGAAAGCAGATGTTATGAAGTGTTTGTGGTGTGTGTGAACCAAAATCGTGCACCAAGCTGTCAATGTATCCATGCCAACATAGGGTAGTTTGTGGAGGTTTTTCTCTCTACTCAATGAATAGTTTGGTGAGTTTTTGGGTTCATTGGAAAGAGGGAGTATTGGAGCACAATATTGATTTGGAAATTGAAGTGGAATAAGGTCTCAAACATGTCTAAAAATGACCTCAAACAGATGGAAAAAGAAACTGGTACATGGGTGCGCAGACTTGTGGCATGACCTGGTTGTGACCTGGTCAAATTTCAGTTGCAATGACCATTCTTTGAGCCATCATAACTCCTTAACCTTTGATCAGATGAAAAATTGATAAACACCAACTTTGAAGATCTCACATAGAGGAACAACTTTGATGTTGAAAGATTTTCCATTTGAAGCCTCTAATCATGAGTAATTGATCAATACATTTGGCCCACCAAGTGTTTGAGAAAATGACTGCGCGCGTGCCCTGAAAATCTTGGTCATGACCTAGTTTTGGACCTACTTTGCTCAAACTTTGATCAATCATATCTCACTCAATTTTTATCCAATGGAGATGTTCCACACATGGATTTGAAGCTTAAAGCAAGGCCTTTCATTGAGGCAGAGTGGAATTTTCATTTGGTGCTCCAAATTTAAATGGCCTTGGTTCAAACTCTGATGCAAAATGGCCAAAACTTGCTATTTTTAGCAACCCTACTTCATCCAAAAATGGCAACTTTTTACATCTTGATTTTTTCATGATTCCTTTGGAGTTTCTTGATCAAATTTTGTACATTGGACATATGTAACATGAATTTCATGAATTTGGCCTCAAAAAGTCAAGAGTTGACTTTTTCCTCTGATTATTTGACTTTGCCCCAATTTCTCTGATTCTTGATCTTTCTTCCAATTGAACCACTTCTAAAACCAATTGAGATGCAATCTTCCACATACATACACTTAAGGACATATGGAATACCATGACATCAAGTTTTGTTCAAAAAATCAAAGATTCCCTGATTTAATGGGAAACCCTAGTTTTGGTGCCCACCTCCTAGGAGAAAAATGTGCAGTCTTCAAATCCAAATTCCTCAGAGTATGTTGTGTATCCTCTTAAAGGATGATGAGAAATGCCACTTGAGGATGATTTTGAATCAATGAGCTATCTCTTTTGAGGATTTTCCTTCAATTTTTGGACTTCTTGCATAGTGAAAGATGTAGTGCTTCAATCTCCCATTGAATCTCACTTCCTTGAGGTTTTGGAAGATCAATTGAGATAGTATGAGACCTGAGAGACCTCTTGGCTTGCCTAGAGCCAACTTGATTGACCTTTTTGTGCTTTGAATGATCCCTTGATTGTCCACCTTCCACCTGATCACATGCCCTGATGGTAAGAAGGATGCCATGCTTCATTTTTCTATGTTAAATGCAATGCAATGCTAATGAGATGGATATGATATGATAAATGATAATGCCATGCTATGATGACAAAAGGGGAGAGCAAATTTTGGGGTATTACAGCTGCCCCTATTCAAGCGCTGTAGACCTGAATGCCTGAAAGCAAATGCTTTCGGACTTTCAAGGTATATAGTGATTGAATACCAAAAATAACCAAAAATTTGCTCTGGATGATGAAAAAGAAAAGGGATATAAACCCAATGAGACTGCTGGATCGAATCCTCGATGAAACGTCGGAGAGATCTGTCTTTTGAACGACGCCAGACGACTACTGGCTTGCCACACTACTGGTGGACTTTAATAATGTCTTTTATGCAATTCCAGACGACTACTGGCCTGCCACACTACTGGTGGACTTTAATAACGTCTTTTATGCAATTCCAGACGACTACTGGCCTGCCACACTACTGGTGGACTTTGGAAATGTCTTTTTGAACGACGCCAGACGACTACTGGCTTGCCACACTACTGGTGGACTTTGCAGCTTCGTGCCACCCGAAGATGGACTTTTGCCAATCCACTGTTGGACTTTTGCCACCCGAAGACGGACTTTTGCCAATCCACTGTTGGACTTTTGCCACCCGAAGACGGACTTTTGCCAATCCACTGTTGGACTTTTAGCTGCTTTGCCACCCGAAGATGGACTTTTGCCAATCCACTGTTGGACTTTTGCCACCCGAAGACGGACTTTTGCCAATCCACTGTTGGACTTTTGCCACCCGAAGACGGACTTTTGCCAATCCACTGTTGGACTTTTGCCACCCGAAGACGGACTTTTGCCAATCCACTGTTGGACTTTTAGAATTTTAAAATCGAATTACTCTCTGCCTCTGCGCCAGACATCTCTGCCGACTCTGCTGAGGAACCACAATCAATGATTTAATCTCGGAGACTCCTAAAAGGATAATATCTCTGCTGGCGAATGGATGAACAATCCGTCTGCTTCGAATTGTCAAGCTTGCCAAAAATAAATTGGACTTTAAGATATGAGGGAATGACGACTCTGCCAGGAATTATTCCATCTGTTTGGGGGAACGAATTCTGGTCACAGCGATTCCGCTGGGGATGAGAATTTTTAAATGACGTCCTGCTGGGGAAATGAGCCATTAAAACTCTGCTTGGGGATTTATTCAACCCAAGATCCTTTATAGGGATTATCAACCTTCTGACCCGGCTGGGGAAAGGCTGTACCATCCTTGTTGAGGAATAGATTCTGTCGATCTGATAAACCTCTGCGGAGAGAACAACAACTCAGCTGGAAGTTGCTGACAAGATTCGATGCTGACCTCTGTGAGGATACCATGACCAGAGATACGATCTTGCTGGGTATCAGGGCTACTCTGCCAGGGATATGCAAATCCTGGTTAGAACATTCTACTGCAACTTGCTAGAAAGAGTCCTTAGAGATCTGTTGGGGAAACCCAAAGCAAATCCACAGTAGTCTGCTGAAGAATATGACTGTCAAGCTTAGGATGAGTACCACAATGCCCCATGTTAGGCGAGCTTTCCCTTTGGACAATTCCGTTGGGGATGACGAGTTTATAACAAACTCTGCTGGAGAAAACTGCTTTAAAGCGTCTCATGTTGGGGAATGCCTTTCGAGAGGATTTTACAGAAGACCAACTGTCCTCAAACTCTACTGGGGGTGACCAACACTTCATGCTGGGGAAACAATCATGCCCCATGCTTGGACAACACAACAATTCGTCCCCGCAAAGGATGTCATAAGAGGATTTTACAGAAGATCTAGCCTCTTCAAACTCTTGTGACTTCGCTGGGGATAATGACCATCAGTTTCGGTGTCGACGAGACCACCCTTTTGGGGAACCTGTGACCGTTATCGACATAGAAAAGCTTGTAGCTGTTGGAAATACTGTATGAGAGAATCGACTTAATAAGATGCAACGGTACCCAGTTGAACTTAATTCACTGATATCGACCCGTTATGAACAATCGTCGACCGAACGATGAACGCCGATCTCCTTACCCATAATTGCCCCAGTCTTTTGCGTGGGGTGATTTATTGCTGGTCTTGTGCTTAAAATCATCTGCACCTGCTACCTGCAACAAAAGAATATGCCCACATGCCCCGAATATTGCGTGGCTAGAATCCACCATCCGGGAGTATTCAACATTCGAAGTAATTTCAAATATTTTTTCTGCGCATGTTATTGTAAGGCTGCCATGTTTTCAAATGCAATGTTTTATCAAAAATTAGGACGTTTTTGCAAACAAAGCAATAAAACAAAAATAGGAGGCTTTTTACTGAAATTCAATTTATTGACTGAGAGCCCAGAATAGGCAATTACATCTGGAAGCAATCCCTGGAAAGAGGTGATCGCTGAAAAATTGAGAAAAGAAACTATCCTAATGGCAATGTGAAAACGGAATTCCACTGAGTTTCCATTCTGTTATGACCAGTATGTCTTCAAAACTCCCCGACCTTGCCTTCTGAGGAATGATCAGACCGATTCCTATCCTTCAGAACGTCAGTTGTTCAAACGGTGATAGGGTACAGATAACTCAAACCGTAGTCATTCGCTTAAATCCCTCTTTTGTGTGGACCGCCCTTTCAGGTTTTCGATCCACCAGGATACCCTTTTTTGCCTAAGTTGCCCTTTCGGGTTTTCAACTTACCGGGTGTACAAAATTTTTTCAATTATATCCCTAATTTTTGCCCGAACCTTATTCTGTTTTTGGTTCGCCGGGATGCCCTTTTTTGCCTGGATTTTTTTATTTTTATTATCCAGCGGGTCTATTCATGCGAAGTATTTTTTGACTACGTCCGAGTTGACAGGGGATGAAAAGTCTTCGCCATCCATGGTTGTAAGCAATAAAGCTCCGCCCGAAAAGACCTTTTTAACCACGAATGGACCTTCATAATTAGGAGTCCATTTGCCCCTGTGATCTGTATTGGGAGGAAGGATCCTTTTGAGTACCACATCTCCGACTTTATAAACCCGAGGACGCACCTTTTGGTCAAATGCCTGCTTCATTCTGCGCTGGTATAGTTGCCCATGACATACAGCCGCCAATCGCTTTTCCTCAATAAGGCTCAACTGATCAAATCTGGCTCGTACCCATTCAGCTTCATCTAGCTTAACATCCATCATGACTCTGAGGGACGGAATCTCTACTTCAACCGGTAGCACTGCCTCCATACCATATACAAGTGAGAATGGGGTTGCCCCAGTGGACGTGCGTACCGACGTTCGATACCCATGCAAAGCAAATGGTAACATCTCATGCCAATCTTTGTACGTGACAACCATCTTCTGCACAATCTTCTTGATATTTTTGTTGGCCGCTTCGACCGCGCCATTCATCTTTGGGCGGTACGGAGAAGAATTGTGATGTTCGATTTTGAAGTCCCGGCATAACTCAGCCATCATCTTATTATTCAAATTAGAACCATTATCAGTAATGATTCTTTCGGGAACTCCATATCGGCAAATGATATCCCGTTTTAAGAAACGAGCGACCACTTGCTTTGTAACATTGGCATAGGATGCGGCTTCAACCCATTTGGTGAAGTAATCAATTGCCACCAAGATGAAACGGTGACCATTGGAAGCTGTAGGCTCAATCTTTCCGATCATATCAATGCCCCACATGGCAAACGGCCAAGGCGACGACATGATGCTCAACGGATTTGGAGGCACATGCACCTTGTCTGCATAGATCTGGCATTTATGGCATTTGCGGGCATATTTGCAACAATCTGACTCCATAGTCAACCAATAATATCCCGACCTTAACAACTTTTTAGCCATTGCCTGCCCTCCGGCATGAGTACCGAAAGAGCCTTCGTGCACTTCAATCATCAACAGGTCTGCTTCATGTCTATCCACACATCTAAGCAGGACCGTGTCAAAATTTCTTTTATACAGCACGCCATCTTTGTTCAAGAAGAAACTACCAGCTAACCTTCTCAACGTCTTCCTGTCTTTGGACGATGCCCCTGACGGGTACTCTTGACTTTTTAAGAAACACTTAATGTCATGAAACCATGGCTTGTCATCAGACGTTGCATCGACCGCAAACACAAATGCTGGTCTGTCAAGGCGGGATACCTCAATCTTAGGTACATGGTTCCATCCTTGCACTTTGATCATGGAAGACAAAGTGGCCAAGGCATCAGCGAACCTATTCTCATCTCGAGGAATGTGGTACAGTTTCACTGTTGTGAGAAATGTCAGCAATCTCCTCGTATAATCTCTATACGGCACTAGATTTGCTTGGTGCGTGTACCAACTCCCTTTCACTTGATTGATTACCAAAGCTGAATCACCGAATATATCAAGGGTTTTAATCCGTAGATTAATCGCCTCCTCGATCCCCATTATACAAGCTTCGTACTCTGCTTCATTGTTGGTGCATCCGAAAGTTATTCGGGCAGTGAAAGGCATATGAACACCTTCCGGCGTGATAAGAACTGCTCCAACTCCGCACCCATTCATATTGACAGCCCCATCAAACATCAGACTCCATTTGGATTCAGGGTCTGGCCCCTCCTCCGGAAGTGGTTCCTCGCAGTCTTTAGCTTTGAGAAACATGATGTCTTCATCAGGGAAGTCAAACTTCATGGGTTGGTAATCATCAATCGGCTGTTGCGCAAGATAGTCGGACAAGATACTTCCTTTGATGGCCTTTTGTGAAGTGTACTGAATGTCATACTCTGTCAAGACCATTTGCCACCGTGCAACTCTGCCTGTCAATGCCGGTTTCTCGAAAATGTACTTGATAGGATCCATTTTTGAAATCAACAAGGTTGTGTGCCTAACCATATATTGCCTCAATCGCTTAGCGGCCCATGCAAGTGCACAGCATGTCTTTTCAAGCATTGAGTATCGGGACTCACAATCATTGAACTTTTTGCTCAGGTAGTAAATAGCATGCTCCTTCCTACCTGTCTCGTCATGTTGACCGAGAACACAACCCATGGAACCTTCAAGCACTGTCAGATACATTATCAGCGGTCTCCCTTCAACTGGAGGCATTAGAATCGGAGGTTCCTGCAAGTATTCTTTTATCTTATCGAATGCCAATTGGCAATCGTCATTCCACCTGACCGTTTGATCTTTCCTTAACAATTTAAATATTGGCTCACACGTGGCTGTTAGGTGAGATATGAACCTTGCAATGTAGTTCAATCTACCCAAGAAACCACGAACCTCTTTTTCTGTTCTCGGTTCAGGCATTTCTTGTATTGCTTTCACCTTGGCAGGATCAACCTCGATTCCTTTTTCGCTCACAATGAAACCTAGCAACTTTCCAGAACGCACCCCAAACGTGCACTTGTTTGGATTTAATCTCAGACGGAACTTTCTCAACCTTTCAAACAGCTTTTTCAGGTTAACCAGATGTTCCTCTTCTGTTCTCGACTTGGCAATCATATCATCTACATAACATTCGATCTCCTTATGAATCAAGTCATGAAACAATGTCACCATCGCCCGTTGGTACGTTGCCCCTGCGTTTTTCAACCCAAAAGGCATTACTTTATAACAATATGTACCCCACGGAGTAATGAACGTGGTCTTCTCCATGTCTTCAGGTGCCATCTTGATCTGGTTGTACCCGGAGAACCCGTCCATAAATGAGAACACTGAAAATTGAGCTGTATTATCGACCAGCACATCAATATGAGGTAGTGGAAAATCATCTTTCGGGCTAGCTTTATTAAGATCTCGATAATCCACACACATTCTCACTTTTCCATCTTTCTTCGGTACTGGCACGATGTTGGCTACCCATGGAGGATACTTTGTCACAGCAAGAAAACCAGCGTCCCACTGCTTCTGGACTTCCTCCTTAATCTTTAAGGCCATGTCGGGGTGAGTCCGATGAAGTTTCTGCTTGACTGGCGGACATTCTTCTCTCAATGGTAGCCTGTGCACGACAATATCCGTATCCAACCCCGGCATGTCTTGATACGACCAGGCGAAGATGTCAACATACTCGCGCAACATTTCCGTCAAAGTTTGCTTCACATCTGCTTGCAAGCTGGCACCGATCCTGATCTCTTTCTTGGCGTCCTTGGTACCAATATTGATGATTTCTACAGTCTCCTGATGAGGCTGGATGACCCTTTCCTCTTGTTTCAACAATCTGGCCAGTTCTTCAGAAAGTTCACAATCTTTCCCATCCCCTTCTTCGGCTTGATAAATCGGATTGTCAAAGTCATACATGGCCATATCAAAATCGTTATCAGTGGTATCCGGAGGATCAAGTCTGCATGAATGGGTTCATGCCTTATTTTAGAATTTATTTTTAAGCAAAACAAAAGAAAATGAAACATTGCCATTTTACATTTTTTGTGCAAAAAATAAAAACTGAAAGACAGAGAACAAAATTTGATTGCAAAACGTCCTTTATTAATGATTAAACATTGCAAATGCAACCATGGTGGCCCTACAAATGAATCTATACGCCTTGGGCAGAGCGCAAGATTTTGTCATGCATTATGGTTAGAAAAAACAAAGAAAAATTACTCTGTCTGAAGAGTAACCCGGATGACTTCTTCAACGAACCAGTTTTGCACTTGTTGTCCCGGAACATGAGGGCGTACCCAATTGTCCAGGTCACAATCACTGTCAACACTATCCTCCGTGGCTGCACAAGACTGGTCCATGTAGATAATTCCCCCACTATTGAAAGTAATGGGTCCCCTGCTCCCCGCATCTGAAGTTGTAGGGGGATGATAACCAATACCAAATTTGTCTTCCTTCATTGGGGTCTCTATCAACCTGCCCCAACCTTGGGCGTTGCCTGCCCTGACGACTTCGACAGCTTGTTTGTAAGATGAAATGGAGGTACCAGCCCCAACTGGTACAGAAGAAGACTCAGGTGCATCGTCAATATTGACTGCTTCAAATGATTGGCACAACATCTCATGAATTTCCCCATCCATTTCAATGTACTTGAACGTGGACAAGTGACTCACAAAGATGTCTTCTTCCCCGCACACCGTCACAACCTGCCCTTCAAACTCATACTTCAGCTTTTGATGTAGAGTAGAAGTAACAGCCCCGGCTCCGTGAATCCAAGGGCGTCCCAATAGGCAACTATATGCAGGTTGTATGTCCATTACATGGAACGTGGATTTGAATACCTGTGGTCCAATTTGTACGGGCAATTCCACCTCACCAAACACAGATCGTCTAGTTCCATCGAATGCTCTGACCACCAACTCACTAGGCCTTAAGATCAAACCATCAACTTCCAGTTTCATTAATGCCTTCTTGGGCAAGACATTGAGTGATGAACCAGTGTCTACCAGTACATGAGATAACACTGCGCCCTTACACTCCATCGTGATATGCAAAGCCTTATTATGGTTTCTTCCTTCAACAGTCAAATCTCTACTTGTAAAGCCCAAGCCATGGCTGACATTAACATTGGAGATTACGCCCTCGAGCTGATTAACAGTAATTTCTTGTGGCACGTACGCACTCTTCAACACTTTCAACAACGCCTGTCGGTGCGCATCAGAGCACATCAATAGTGACAAGATTGAAATCTTTGAAGGGGTCTGATTCAGTTGGTCCACAATCTTATAATCGCTTTTCTTGATTATCTTCATAAATTCTTCCATTTCCTTATCAAAAGTAATCTTTGTCTCTGCTTCAGGTGTAGGTGCACTTTCAACCACCTGTTTACCCTTATCCTTTGCTGCAGCTTCTACCTCCTTATCACTTCTCAAAGTTTGGGGAGCGAACAACCTTCCACTCCTTGTAAAGCCCCCTACACCCCCTACGTTATCAACATTTGGGCTGACTGATGACTCAACTTCCTGTTTTTTACCTTCGTAATATACATCTGCCCCATAGTGCCATGGGATAGCTTTCGTGGATGTGAACGGAATTGGTCCTGGCACCGTGATAGTGACAGGACTGGGCCCTTCTGGCGCAACACTCGCCACGGGAACTGCATTGACCAGCATTTGAATCTCAGCGGGAGTGTAATAGATGGTCACGGTTGATATCTCATCATTGTCTTTCACGACTCTGTCGAACTGTAGACATCCTTCATCGATCAGATTCTGTAAACCCATCTTCAACTTATCACAGCCGTTCTCCTGATTCATACACTCAAAGAAATCTTGATTACAGCCCGGGAACACCTGTCCCTTCAATAAACGATCTTTTACCACCAACAAAGAAGTTTTCACTTGATGGATATCTGTCACCAGATTCAATCTCCTCCCATCTTCAATAGCGTACACATTTGCTGCGCTATGATCAGGCATGGGATGCTGAGTAATATTAGGAGCGGGAGAGAAATTGATGGCTTTAGCATCGATCAAATCTTGTACTTTATGATGGAAAGCCCAGCATTTTTCAATGGAGTGCCCCTGAGCACCTGAGTGGAACTCACAACGAGCATTAGCATCGAAGTTAGGTGGCAGGTTTCCAGCAACCGGAGCTTTCATAGTACGGAGTTCTACCAACTTTAACTCGAGTAGCCGGGGCAACAGCGCGGCATAAGTCATAGGGAGAGGATCCATCTTACGATCCCTCTGTCTAGACCTTTGCTGGAAAAAAGGTTGTTGCTGTTGAACTTGTTGTTGGGGTTGTTGTTTCTGAACAGACGATGTGGGGATTGTCACAGCATCTACCTGATAATAAGCTCGAGAACGCCCTCTGCCTCGTCCTCTAAACACAGCATTCGTATCACCTTCTCTTCTTTTCTGGTTACTAGCGAACGGTTTCTTCGTCCCCGAAGAGCCAGCCCCACTCACATCCTGGATCTTTCCAAGCTTTAACAGACTTTCTATTCTTTCTCCCGCAATCACAATATCAGCAAATCTAGTCGACGGACAAGCAGCTAATCTATCCAGATAGGCCCCTTGCAAGGTGCCCATGAACATATCTGCCATTTCTCTGTCTGACAAGGGAGGTTGGACCTGGGCAGCCATTTCCCTCCACCTCTGTGCATATTCTTTGAAACTCTCCTTGGCATTTTGTGACAATCCCTGCAATTGGGTGCGGTTGGGCGCCATGTCAATATTATATTGGTATTGCTTCAGGAACGCTTCTGCCAGATCTTTCCAATTCTTCACAGCAGCTCTACTCAACTTCATGTACCAGGTCAAAGACGCCCCCGCCAGACTGTCCTGAAAATAGTGCATCCATAGCTTCTCGTCATCCGTATGGGCTGAAATCTTCCCAAAGTAAGCTTGAAGATGCGTTTGGGGACACGCATTGCCGTGATACTTATCAAAAGTGGGAGGTTTGAACTTAGGGGGAATTCTGACTCCTGAGACCAGCCCCAAGCTGGTAACATCAATACCCATAGAGTTCTTGCATTCTATGGCCCTGATCTTCTCTGCTAACTCATCATACCTTCGATCACCTTGATTACCCACATCAGCATCCAGCAGAGTAAATTGGTCTTCCAGAGTATCTTCAAGAGTAACACCAGCCTGCCTACCATTTCCATTACCCCGATTGTTACCACCAGGAGGAGGGTTGCCACCGGGGGGAGGAATGCCATGTCCCTGTGAATTGTCATGATGATCACCTTCGGGCCCATTGTCGGGACGCTCTACCAGAAGCCTCAGTCTCTCCTGATTTTGCGCCATGCCAGTCATGAGGGTCATGAACTGGTCCATACGCGCCCTCATTTCCGCCAAATCACTTTGCACTTGATCCATGATTCTTACTTGATTCCTTCGCGTCGAATATCGGTGAATATGACTCTCCGCTATACTGCCTGAAACCAAATAAAGGTTAGAGACCCCGCAACGAGTACCTGAAAAGCAAGTAACAAAAATGCAAAATGATATGCAATGCCATGCAATGCCATGTTTGTCATTTCCGAGGTGCTTTATACCCTGATTCCAATCCCACCACAGAAATCTGAAGACCAGAAATTGTGATATAAAGAGACGGGTCGTGGTCATGTGCTTGTGTGCAGCTATCTGATAAGGAATAATTCTGAATAAAACTGCTCATACTCATTCAACGAAGTATTCAAGTACATTTAAGAAAGGTTCAACCGCGAATGCAATACAAGGAAAAATGGATCCATCAACAAGCCTGATGGTAACCATTAACAACAAAATATAAGGAAAAGAACATCAGTCTGACAATTCCACACCCTTCAGCTTATCACTTGAGTATTTGATCTCCTCAAAAAGTATACGGGTACGCTGGTGATTCGGCTTTTCAATCATTTCTTTGATCAAGACATCCCTTTTCTCAAGAGCTTCAGTTAAAGAACCCATGTGCAGCATCAGAGCCTCGTCATCACACACTCCTTTGTGTCTCTTTATGCCGGCTTGCGTCTTGAGTATCTCCCTTTCTATCATGACTTCTTCAAGCTCTTTCTTGGTATTCCTTAGCTCACCTCTAGCTTCTTCTAGCTTTTCCTGACTCTTACCGAGGCTTTCCCGATACTTTCTCCTCTGCTCATGCGCCTTTTCAAGCTCTTCGTCCTTAATCTGCAACTGTTCCTGTAATTCGGCATTCTCTATCCTAACTTCGTCCCAAGCGTGCTGAAATTTTGTTAACTTTTCTTTGGTCTGTGCTAACGCCTGTTTGGTTTGCTTGTGGGCTTGAGTAGCATCATCAGCACCTTTACTAATCTTCCGGAAATGTTGGGCTCTTCCAGCAAAGTCTTTTTCTTTTGCAGTTAGGATTTGTTCAGCATCTTGGGCTTTCCGCTCCAGCTCTTTGTTGGCATGTAGAGCATTCTGAAGACGGCTACTCAACTCGAAATTCTCTCCTTGGAGCTTTTTCACCAAGGCTTGCAACTTGTCAACTTCTTCCACAGTAGCAGTGCTTCTTGCTTTCTCATTCTCCGGATACAAAAGGGGTGCCTTACCAAAAGGCAAGAGAAAATCTTCAACTCTTTTCTTCACCCACTCTTCATATGCTGGATAAACCCGGTTGTTAGGCTTTCCTAGAGTAACTTTCCCCTTTTTCAGTATGCTACCCCAGCTTTCAGAAGCTTTCTGTGCTGCTTCCCAACCATCTGATGTATGAAAATAAAGGGACTCCTCCACATCTCTCTTGATAGGCGGACCTGTCAGGGCATATCCAAATTGCCGAATGGCCAAAGAAGGATTGTAGTTAATCCCACCCAGTCTTCCTATCAGTGGAACGTTAGGGAACTTACCACAGCTGTGGATAATATTCTTGCCAATCAGCCCATGATCTACCCATACGATGTCCTTGGCCACCAATCCCATTAAACGCTGTTTCCACTCTAGAGAATCTTTGGAATCCACAAAAGCCCCTGATTGTGGTAAACGGCCCGCAAACCACTTATAGAACAAGGGTGCACAACAACGAATTATCCCTCCTCTTTTCTTTTCGTTTCGGTTGTACAATGAGTAGTGAAGATCTCCCAGTAGCGTTGGCACTGGGTTCTTCATCATGAATATTCGTATAGCGTCCGTATCAATAAAATCCGGCTCGTTGGGAAACAACACTATGCCGTATATACAAAGGGCTAACAGAGCATTAAAAACAAGCCAATTCTCGCCTTTAGCTGCTTCCTGGGCCTTCTTAATCAGATATTCCAGCTTGTAACCACGAATCTTTCCTTTGTTGGAGACATTGTCACTTAGCTCTGATTTGCTCAAATAAAGAGCACCAGCCAACTTCCCAAAGTCAAGATCCCCCACTGATCCAAAGAAAGGGGGCTCCTCCTTGATAGCAATCCCCAACATGTTGGAATACTCCTCCAGGGTAGGAACCAACACATAGTCTGGAAATACAAAACATCTCAGAGGCGGATCATAGAACTGCATCAACGTATGGAGACCTCTGGCTTCATAATCACTGACATTACGGACCATAGATAAAATCCACCCATATTTCTCTTCAAAAGCTTCTCGTGCTGCCGGGCTCGCCATTCCCTTCAGCATAACAATAGGGCCCAAAGTAGGCGTAAGGAACTTATAGCTGATGATATTCTTCCTCTCTTTAGTGTTCATCTTTGCAGGGACCGGATGACTGGAATCAAGGGTAATATATGCACCTGGAAATGAATAAACATGTATGTTAGGATATGATAATGCAATGCAAAGGGCAATGTGATCAGGTAATCAGGTGTCTGTGCTGAACTGTGAACGGTGTCAGTGTAGCTCTGAGACTAATATAGAACCATAGATAAGAACCATCTGAATACAATAGGATGAAACTTCCTTTTTGTGCAATGATGATAGAAAACCGGGTATGTAGGAGGTCATGGTTACCTGCAAGCCTGTAAACAACCCGCCCTTCTCACATGTGGGTACTAGGATGTTCAGTATCCCGGGCTCTCAGGTCGAGAAATGATGATACGTTCACCATTTCTGGTTTGGCATCATCATCAATCGAGGAGGCCTCAACTGATTCTCCAAAACAAAAAGGTCCTCAGCTTCTGGCACTGAGGTCGAGAAGCAATAGTACATTCATCCCTCAGGGTACAGTACTACCGCCAATCGAGGAGTGCCTCCGCTGATTCTCTTTCAAAAAGGGATGTCCTATAGTAAGTTCCCAGCATTGGGTCCTCGGATCGAGAATGTGCAATGGGTTTGCCACGGAATGTGGTCTGCCACTGTCACAACTCGGGAGGAGTGCCGCAACTGAGTCCTCGGGAATGGTCACCAGAGTCGACAGTTCCTCAAGAGAATAACCACTGGCCTGCATAACATGCAGTAGCAGAAAGCTCCTGATAGAACCTCGTCTGGTTGTGGGTCTCATGAACAACAATACGTGGTCACCACCACGCAAGCGTCATGACTATCCACTCTAATACCTATGTATGTACTCAAGCCTTGGTAGTGGGCTTATCTCTCAGAACACCCATCCCGCCAAACAGACAAAACAGTGCAACACAATATAATATGTGATATGTAATGCTAAAATGCGGTAAATACAGTAATGTACAGTAAAACGGTAAATAACCATACAATAAAACAGTAAATACAGCACAACAGTAAACACCCAACGAAAGAAAAACAAACAAGCGCTAGGATTGACTCGCTAAGGAAACCAGAGATTCTGGGTTCGTTCCCCAGCAGAGTCGCCAGCTGTCGCTCCCGGGATTTTCATCCTAGTACAAACGCGAAAGTGGCACCGAAACAGAGTCGCCAGCAATGTGTATTCATCCCAAGAGAGGGAAAGGAAACACCGCATAAACCTGAAGAGAAGGAAAAAGCATGGTCTTACGACCAAAGAACTGGGTTCGGGAGTCGGTTACGCGAGAGGAAGGTATTAGCACCCCCTCGCGTCCATCGTACCCGATGGGATCCACGCTTGCTTGTCTCGATCAAAGGGTGATAGAAAAGAATACTGAAAAAGGAACTGAAAGAAAGAAAGGAGAAAGAAAAGAAAAGGAACGGGAAACAAACGTAGGGAAAATAAAAGAAGTGCTCGCATGGGCCCTACCCCACTGCCTACGTATCTCATCGGGAGCATGAGAATCAGAGCGACGTAGTTCCCCTCACTAGGGATGAATTGTTTGTGTTTTTTAGAGAACGGCTGACGTTCTAGCTCAGGTGTTGCAGGCTCGCTGGTCCGAGTGCGTTACCATCTTGCAAGAGAACGAGTAGAAGCGCGTTCGTACGTTGAGAGTGGATGAGGTGAGAAAAGAATTCCCGAAGGAAAGACGTTATTGTTTGTTTTTGTCTTTTAGAAGGAAGTGTTTTGAATTTGTTTGCATATGATAGTGTATCTGGATCTTAGTCATTGGAATGTGTACATTCTCACATTCCAAGATGGAATGGGTAAGAAAGCACACTAAGAGTGAAGAAGACCTCCACACTTAGCTCCAATTGTCAAGGTTCAAACACACTAGCATACTTGTGTTTATTAAGTGTTTTTGTTGATTAAGAAATGAAGAAATGTTTTTTATTATTTGCACCTTCAACTAGTATTGCATTTAAGTCTCTCATACAAGATCAAATGTTTAACACATTGACCCAAGATGGGCTATATGCTACACATTCTAAGATTACAAGAGAAGACCCCTTATAATCTTTTCTTTATATGAAAGGCCTAAATGCAATAAATGCCTACCTTTATTATGTGTTTTGAATTTCCTTTGAGATGAGAAAATGAAAGACTCAAGAGAAGGTAAAGGTAAAATCTATATGGACTAAGACTCAATCCTAATTGATTAGTTAAGGGAGTGATCCTAAAGTTTGTGAGGTTTCAACCTAAAGTCTAAAGAAAGAATGAATTAAACAATTCACTTCTAAAGTAGAAGATGAATTGTAATTCACAAAGGGAAAGTGATGAGTTATTAAAAGAAAGCACATAAGTGCTTAACAAAACACAAAATGGAATTGTAAAAGAGAAAGGATAGAAGTTGAATGTGGATTCCTTATCCACACTCAATTGAAACTTACCAAAGCCCCTACATGGTTGGCACAATCACTTACAAGTAAAGTAAGAAAATATAATGAACAAATCAAATTCAAACAAGTTGACAAACAAAGTGAAATGAGATTGAATGCTATACATGCTTCCAAGTCAGAATGTAACTCATATTTACACAACCCAATGTTATCCTAAATGAGCATACCAAATCATGCAAACAAAATCTCAATCCAACAAGAAGCAAAGAAGAAAAGGTGAAGTGATGTGAATGTGGTTCATACTTGTGAAACAAGTGACTTAAGGTGCAAGATAAACATCAAACATGCAAAGATGAAACCCAAATGTCACAATCAAAAGTCAATTAACATGCTATACATCCTCAAACAAAACCACAACTCATGGCACAAGTGCCTTCATGATCAAGCAAACCAAACATGAGGCATGCATTCACAAAATGAACAAGTTAAACTTCATGCTTCAAACAAATAGCAAACATGCTTCAAAAATTATGACTTTCACCAATCAAACACCTTAAACACATGTCATTAACATATCAAGTCCACAAGCAATGAATCAGAACCAAAGTCACTCAACAATTAGGTCAAAGTCTCATGGAAGCTTCATGCATTCATGCTCAAAGCAACACATCAAAAGTCATCCAAAAAAGACTTAAAAATCATCTCATAAATCTCAAACATACCTCAACATATTGTGACCACAATGCAAAAAGAAAGGCATCAAAATCATTTTTTATGATCAAGAACAAAAATGCACAAAATCATATGTCACATTAAGTATGCATCTCAAAGGAAATTCAAAACACATAATAAAGGTAGGCATTTATTGCATTTAGGCCTTTCATATAAAGAAAAGATTATAAGGGGTCTTCTCTTGTAATCTTAGAATGTGTAGCATATAGCCCATCTTGGGTCAATGTGTTAAACATTTGATCTTGTATGAGAGACTTAAATGCAATACTAGTTGAAGGTGCAAATAATAAAAAACATTTCTTCATTTCTTAATCAACAAAAACACTTAATAAACACAAGTATGCTAGTGTGTTTGAACCTTGACAATTGGAGCTAAGTGTGGAGGTCTTCTTCACTCTTAGTGTGCTTTCTTACCCATTCCATCTTGGAATGTGAGAATGTACACATTCCAATGACTAAGATCCAGATACACTATCATATGCAAACAAATTCAAAACACTTCCTTCTAAAAGACAAAAACAAACAATAACGTCTTTCCTTCGGGAATTCTTTTCTCACCTCATCCACTCTCAACGTACGAACGCGCTTCTACTCGTTCTCTTGCAAGATGGTAACGCACTCGGACCAGCGAGCCTACAACACCTGAGCTAGAACGTCAGCCGTTCTCTAAAAAACACAAACAATTCATCCCTAGTGAGGGGAACTACGTCGCTCTGATTCTCATGCTCCCGATGAGATACGTAGGCAGTGGGGTAGGGCCCATGCGAGCACTTCTTTTATTTTCCCTACGTTTGTTTCCCGTTCCTTTTCTTTTCTTTCTCCTTTCTTTCTTTCAGTTCCTTTTTCAGTATTCTTTTCTATCACCCTTTGATCGAGACAAGCAAGCGTGGATCCCATCGGGTACGATGGACGCGAGGGGGTGCTAATACCTTCCTCTCGCGTAACCGACTCCCGAACCCAGTTCTTTGGTCGTAAGACCATGCTTTTTCCTTCTCTTCAGGTTTATGCGGTGTTTCCTTTCCCTCTCTTGGGATGAATACACATTGCTGGCGACTCTGTTTCGGTGCCACTTTCGCGTTTGTACTAGGATGAAAATCCCGGGAGCGACAGACATGTCTACTTTTGTTCTAATCTCTTTGCTCAATTCAATCTTAATGTCTGATCAAAATTTTGAATAGGCTTGTGATTGGTATGGAAACACTTTAATGATGTTTGGCTCCGTATTGGAAGAAGTGAATTGATTTGGAATACGAGTAAGAGTGTTGGCTACTCCTTTTACAACATCCCAATTATAACCAGCGTGGACTAATATTCTTTTTAACTGCTTAAAATTAATTGTAGCAGGTTTTTTGCATCAGGGTAATGTCAGTGAAGAGTTTTGCTGATATCAACAGTAGGTTACGTCATGTTCTCACTCTTATTATTATTATTTTTTGAAGGGAAACTTAATGTTTGGCTTGACTCATGGTTGCTTTACTCATGAAACCTATTGTGTTCTTCAAAACGTAGCCACTGAGATGGACTAGGCAGATCACGTTTTGGATGGCTTAGCTTGTGTTCCATCATCAAGCTATGAAATAAAAGGGACAAAAACCGTTTCGAGAAACTTAGGACACAGCAAGCTCCCAATCGTGAATACACAAGCGTTCGCGACAAAATGGCGTTAACACTGGTAACAACTGAACAATGATCTGATTGGTTTTGGCTTTGCGGCTATTAGAATTCTTTGTTTTGAACTTCGTATATTGTTGTTGTAGGTCTCAGAATTGGTACAGGATTTTCGTGCGGGACTGTGCTAATTCAAGAATCTATGGTGCCACTGTACTTCATCAATTACTCCAAAGCTATGTCAAGATTTCCATGAAGAAGAGCCTTTGAAAATCAAAAGTGAAGCAGAACCTAATCAATCTAAGTTCCGATGCCGGGATAAGCTGACATCTTTTTCTATTATTCCCCAAAACAAACACTTTGTTTCTCCAGATTGCACCACGGAAACGGTTATGAAGCTTTACCAGCATATAGATAAAATTCGGGTGATTCGTTCTCTCCGTAGTTTCCAAACAAGAGAGGAGCTCTTAAGAACTTCCTTTTCTTCCAGTGATTAACAGGTAACAGTTCTGGTCTTTTTGAGGAAAGCTTCTGAAATCTCTTATCCGTACGTTTCGCTATGATGACCGGAAATCCATTATAATAATTGTTATGTTTCAAATGGCTTGCTATATAATCTTTCCATATGAATCTTGCTTGGTGCAGGGGTAGCAGGGAATTCTGGTTGGGTCATAAAGAGGTGCGACGGATCCTTGAAAGTTGCTAAAAATTTTGTTTTGTATCACCCTGCAGTAGTACTACTCTTTGAAAAAGAAGCCGAGACCTCTCTATCTATCTGTGCAGTTTCAAAAGAAAATCTGGTGAGTGGTATTGGTCTCGCAACTCCCTTGTTTGACCAGCTTAGCTAGCCGTGAAGGAACAATTATGTCTACCGGATCGGAACTCATTCACAAGGCTGGCTCAAAAATATTTTTCAGTGGTGATGATGGTTTTCAAATGCAACTCGTGCTCTTTCCACCGACAGGACAATATGATAATTCAGAAGCTCAAAGCATTGGATGTACAAGTCACCGTGTGAAGTTGGAGACGACTTTCCGTAGAAGCTACCGTTTTACTAAGGCATTCACGTGCTTCATCCTTACTATACATTCCTGATCCTTCAGACTTCTCCCTAGAAGGTAAAATTGGTTAGGTTGTTAGTATGGTTATCAAGGAGTGCTCATGAAGATATGATGTCATTTCCTACTTTCCTTTCACGTGAAGGTAGATCGAGAACTATAGCATCATGAATGTAGGGTCGGAGGTTTTGGAATGATCTTAGAACTTGGATGTATTGTGCTTCTTGTAGCGTTAAAATGCAAAATATTTTAGGAGTTACTCCTTCCACTTTTACACTTGTAAATTTTGAATTATTTGTGAACTTTGGTCACTTTTAGTTGATCTTGTAGATTTGAACTTTGCATGCTTGCACTAAAATTTCATATTTTTGAGCTTGACATGCCATCTGGATGAAATCAAATTGCACTTTGGGTTTGAACTTTGCAAGGAATCTTGAGTCTTGTAACTTGAATAAATTTAAAATTTAGAACTTGCACATCCAAACTCATGGGTTCATTTGTGGTCTTGAACTCTCACGATGGATATAACTTTCTACTTAGAAATTCATAAAAGAATTGAACTCAATTGAAACCTTGTATGCTTGGAACTTTTCTTTAAACTTAGAATTTTAATCTTTGGTGATAAGTCCCAAATAAAGGTCTTAGAAACTCTCTTGATCATGAATCTTGCAACTTGAATAATCCTTGCCCTTCCATAGTGAACTTGTATATGAACCTTTGAATCTTGAATAGTGATGGGTAGTATTGACTTGAAGTTTACACTTAAACCCATAACTTGGTCCTTATAGACTTGTATCTTCTAATTCTTCTCAAATTGAACTTTCCTTGATGAATCATTATTTAAGAACATAGAGCAAACACATCTCTTAAACCTTGAGGAGCTGACAGAGAGGGGGAAAATACCATCTTGCAGTATAACTTTACTACACAACCAGTGACCAGTCTTAGGGTACCAAATTTCAAATCAGAGGGTATGAGGGCCTAATCTTCTGTGGGGGGAAAACTTATGAGAAATCTGTGGGAAAGAAGGCTTTGGTAGTGGTTTAGGGACAAGAGGATAGAGGCACACAATACCAGAGGAATCCATACACGCTTTGTCAAGACCAGAGAATCTCTACAAACACACACACACATAGCACAACTTGCAAGACCTCGAGTTCTCTACAACAACACTTGTCCTTAAGAGAAACAAATAGACGAAGCTAGATTAAACGGTTAGTTATGCACGAATGATGACCTAAGATGCAAAGAACAAGACGGGGATCTTAGGGTCAAAAATTAGGGTGCGATAGATGCCCCTATTTAAGTTTCTCCTATTCGGAGATATGGAGATTAAAATCTCCGTCTCGACGATATATGAGAGACTTAGATACAAACATGCATAAATTTTTGGCCCTAAGATACCATCAAATGCACATGATATGGTATGAAATGCAAGACAGAGATCCTGTGAGGAATAACGTCACAGGGGATAACCGACGTTAAAACAGAAGGACCCGACGAGGACAACTTAGCGAGACAAGACTCCAATGGGGAAAGATATAACTCCACTGGGGAAAAGAGACTTCCAACTGACTAACACAAAGGGAGCTTGAACATAAGGTGGGAACTTAAAATGGAGGATATCCTAACACCAGTAACTGGTAACCTAAACATAAATGTCCGATCGAAAGGATGCATTACCTACTATCAAACATATGATAGCCTGAGCAGAGGCAAACGCAGAAGGAGAGATGACCTACTACCACCACAGTAGCCTAAGCGAGGTATCTGACCAAATGATACAGTATATTACCTACTATCAAACATATGATAGCCTGAGCAAAGGTAATAACCAAATAAGCTTCCAGCGATCAGAATAATGATTCAGCTTCTCCTTTGAATATTCTGTTTAGAAGGAGAAAATACCGAGGGATCTACTGGGAAGAAATGACTGTCTGTCAAAGTTTAGAATTAACCAGGGAATCTACCGCCGAGATCCTGGAAATAAGCGCCTGTTGGCCGAAGTCTGCTGGAGATCTACTGCCAAGAATAACCAGAGAAAATAAAAATGAAATACCTACTGCCGAGGTCTTCTGGAAATCTGCTGCCGAGAATAACCAAGAAAATAAAATGAAATACCTACTGCCGAGATCTTCTGGAAATCTACTGCCGAGAATAACCAGGAAAAAAAAATACTGTTTTTCGAGATTTAATGTAAACCAGGGAATCTACTGCCGAGATCCTGGAAAGAGACGACTGTTTGTCGCAATTTGAAATAAACCAGGGAATCTACTGCCGAGATCCTGGAAACTTCACCGGGGATCTTTAAAAGAGATGTGGGCCGGCTGACTTGTAGAACATGTCTTCTCAAATAAAGAGAAAGATCATTTGAATCTTCATCAAACTTCTCGAAGAGATGCCATTTGACAGAAACAAATTGAATTGTAGGCTCATTGGGGAGAATACCACTGAGAAGTAATATTATTGTAGTTGGACACTGCGTTGATGCCAGTAAAATTTTGTAATGGGAGTTCTCAAATAAAGAGAACATTTGTAAAGTCTTCAATAGTTGATAACCTTGATAATTTCACTGGGGATAGACAAAACGTCTTGAAGAGATTGTCATTCATCATCCTGATAGAAAACTGAGCTCAAATAAAGAGCTACCACTTGTTGGAGAAATAATTTCCTATCTTCCATAGAGATCCTCAAATAGATTCTTCTTGTGGAGGCAAAGTGCAAAATAAATGCACGCTTAGTCCAGGCTCAACATCTCAGAAATATCCAAAATTGTGATTGTCAAGGACCAAAGTTCAATCCAGGAAATAACTGGAGAGAAACGGTCAAACAAGGACTCCATCCATTGAGAAATGAACTCAACGGGTTTATCTTTATCCAAAAATGGAAAAGAAAACTGAAGCAACCATCTTCCATGAGGATCGAGCTCAGTGGGGAATTAGAAAGTATGTGCTTTTTCTGCCTAGGGCTGACGACTCTATTTGGAGGGAGCAGACAAAACCCAGTCACTTGGGGATAACCGCGGCCAAAGTGACAGTACAAAACAAACAACACAAAACGCAAGATACAGAAGATGCCAAATGCCATGGATCTATATGAAAGAATGCCATGCTATACTTATGCTTATGCTGACAAAACAACAACAAGAAGCAAACGGGAGATGAAAACAAGCATCTCGATACGGATACTCGGCCAATCTTCGCAAGGTAAGAGCATCACTGGGGATAAATGGAAAACCATATATGGAAACAAGTCCCGCTTCACAGCTTTAAGCTTTCTCTGGGGAAAAGAGAGCACTCCACTTGGGATGAGCATCGTGACTTCACTTAGGATTGTTAAGATGAACCTTGGATTCAGTTGGGAATGCGAAAGATTCACTGGGAACGAATCAAACTCAATGATCGAAAAGACTTCATGGGGGATAAAATAAATATCCACCGCGAACCGAAATAGTCTGAGTGAAAGTTGTAACTGGATAAAATAAATATCCACTTCACCGGGGAAGCTTGGATCAATAGTAGTTGGAAATGTCGGAGATAAAAAATTCGAGGGGATGAAATAAACATCCACCTTCAATGGAGAAGATTGAGGTACTGGGAAAATCCAATAAGGAGTGAAATAAACACTCGCTTCGCTGGGGAAGGTGGAAACCAAAGAAATTCACTGAGGATTCTTAGGTTGCCGACTGGGGGAAATCTCACGCCAAACGTGCCATAGGTTCTTGAAGCTGAGATTTACCGGGGAATAGTCGTGACTACCTGGAGCAAGGACTTACTGGGGGGTCGTCACATTACTTGGGATAGAAACAAAGTAGTTCTATTTTGGTGATCTGCATGGTAGTCTCCATTTTGAACAACATATGTTGTGAACGAATGAAAAAGTAATCCTCACTTCTCAAAATGCCCCAGGGTACATGGTTTATGAGAAGAAGTCATCTCAAGAGGATTTTACAGAAAACTTGGCATCCAACTGTCCCAATGTTTTCAAACTCTTGGAGAGATTGTCGAATCTCGACGTAACTGGCCTGGATTGACTGTGTTCTGTAACCGATTCTTCAAATTCATTGAGAGATTTACCAAATCTCGACGTAACTGCCCTAGATTGACGGTGTTCTGGGTCTTCAAACTTGCCCCCGACTGACGGTGGTGTGCATAACTGAGTCTTTAAACTCTTTGAGAGATTTATCAAATCTCGACGTAACTGCCCCAAATTGACGGTGTTCTGAGTCTTCAAACTTTGTTCCTTGAGTTCAGACGGTGAAAGAAACAGCTGAGAAATAACTTGCCCCTGCTCAGCAAGGTCTTTAGGTGACGTGCCCCTGGATACTATCATCTCCTTGAAACGGTACTAAATTTTAGCTCGTCAATGCCACACGTATGTTAATTTCTACGATGTCAAGCAATGTTAGCAAGTAGAAAATGTTAATTCTGAACTGATAATGCAACGTATGTTTGTCTTGAAAATTTCATTAAAAAAAGTTTTGGTGGTTGAATTACCGATTTTATAATACCAAGACAAATTTGAGCATAGCTCATAGGAGTCAGGAAACGATATCTCAATGAGTATGCTTTTGAAATAAACCCTGCTTCAATTAGGTCTTTTGAGGGTTGTATTGTGGATTGGTTCACGGTTTAAGAAACAAAGGATATAAGGCTCAAAGTTTGTTTATGCCCACCTAATCTTCGTGATATTTTTACTCCATTTTTAAATTACCCTGCCCCAAGTTAAAATGAGGGTCTTTTATTTGGAAGAAGAAAACTCTTACTTCAAAGGCTCAAAAGGGTTAACGAGGGTTTATCTCCTTATGTCTTCAGTGTTTAGGATTTTGAAACAATGCCTTATATCACTAGCAGAGTTTTATTCAAAAGCATATGACAAGAGATTTTGCGTTTGATTTTCGTCATCCTCCATCCAATTCTCTGCCAAGGCAAGAGATTGGGGTAGTATTGGCATTATAAAATAGAAAGAACATTTAAAATGAGTGAAACGAATGGACTTCTTCAAGACAAACATTATTCATTACATCAAACATTCAAAATAATAAGTTCTTACACGCAAACATGCTCATAATCAAAGAAATAACAACAAGATGCAAGAAAATGAACAAACAACTTAATGGTCTTTGGGGGCGAGCGCTGCTCTTGACTTCATTGGATTGGGAAGAACTCTCGTAAGTCTTCACGTCCATCAACACAAAGGCGCTCCATTCACAACTGGGTTTCCTCCCCTGAAGGTCAGCACTTCATCGTCGATCATTTCTTGAACCTTTTCTTGGAAAACCTTACAATCTTCAATTGAATGCCCCAACGCCCCATCATGAAATTCACAACTGGTGTCTGGATTGAACCAAGGAGGGCGAGATTTCATGGCTCTGGTCTTTCTGGGTGCCATCACTGAGTTTCGGGCAAAGTAAAACCACAATTGACTGTAAGTCATTGGGATTAGGTCAAACCAACGAGTCTTTTCTTCTGGACTAATCAAAGGTCTCTGCTGATCCTAGCGCTGATTCTGGTGATTCAGGTTCTGAACTTGTCGATTCTGACGTTGATCCTGAAGAGTCAACCTTTGTCGTTTATACGGACGTCCATGAGGCAGTGATTGCTGGCACTGAACAGGAGCTGTATACTGACGTTTGTGAAAAGGCACCGGAATTGGAGCTTGCAAAGCCTGAGGAGATCCCAAAACTGCATTGACTTCAACACTTCTTTCCTCTCGAGAACCGCTAATAGATTTCTCTTCATTAGATTGTCTATTCGAGACGTCTTTAATTTTCCCACTTTTGAATGCGTTCTCGATGTTTACTCCGACTTCCACAATTTTAGAGAACTCTAATGGCACAACGCCTATCATTCTGACATAATAAGAGTCTGACAGTGTTTTTAGGAACATCTTGGCCAGCTCCTTCTCTTGGAGTGGTGGCCGAACTTGGGCTGCCAATTCTTTCCATCGTTGTGCATATTCCCTGAAGGATTAGTTGTTTCTCTGACTTATGTTCATCAATTGGTCACTGTCTGGAGCCATGTCTAAATTGTAATTGTATTGCTTTACAAAAGCGTTAGCTAAGTCTTCCCAAGACTGAATATGATTCCTTTCTAACTTCATATACCATATCAAGGATGCCCCACTCAGACTTTCTTGAAAGCAGTGAATCATCAGCTTGTCATTATCGACATAAGTGGTCATCTTTCGACAAAACATCGTCAAATGGTACCTTGGACAACTAACACCCTTGTATACTTCAAAGACAGGCATTTTGAACTTCGGGGGAAAAACCACGCCCGGAACTAGACACAAGTCGGGAGCTTTAAAACCAGATGCGTTAGGTCCTTTCAACATCTTCAATTGTTCTTGAAGGTCACGAAATCCCTTTTCAATTTCTCCCAATCTAGGATCATTCACATTTTTCACATGACGGACGTTCTGAGAATTTGGCATATACCTCAGAAAGCGGGAATCTCTTTCATTAACTTGACCAACCAGGTTATCTTGCACAGGCTGGGATCGAGTAGAAACGTTCACTTGTGGAGCATCGCCGTCAGGAGAAAAACCAAACACCGGATTAGTCATCACTCTAAAGTCTGACACGGGATCCATATTTTGCGTTCTATCCATTATCCCCAGTAACTGCTTCAAGTTCGGTACGAATGCTAAAAGATCAGCTGAGCGACACAAAGATAGGACTGAATGAGCTGAGGTGGAGAAAAGACGTATGCAAAAAGGATGTAATGCTAAAGATGCAATGCGAATGCAACAAGTTTCGTGGAACTCGGCTATTTATAATCATCAAGGAATATAAAAAAACGCGTTTTTTTAAAACGGCTACATCCATTAGTATCAAAATACTAAAATATTGATTTATTAAAATTGCTTACAACGCGTCCATACGCCTTACAAGAATCATGTCATAAAAGCTAAATAAAAGCTAGTGATGATGGATCTAAGGAGACTCTTCCAACGGTCTTCCTTCGAGTCGCTTGAATTCTTCTTCCAATTGAGCTTCCAATGTATTGAATGAGGACTAGAGTAGGTTAAGTCTTCTAAATCCAAGTGAGTAGCCTTAGCAATTTCTTTCTCTTCGGGGTCCTTCTCGAAGATAGGAAATGGATACTTGTCTTGAATAAGTATTCTATCAGCTGAGAATGTTCTTCAAGAGTCGACACCACTGGTAATTAAGAAGTGATAGAATTGGTCATAAAACTGCAGTAGAGTTGATAGAAGTTCCTTATCAAGCTTCCCATATCTGATCTTGAACTCTTCTTTATCTGTTAACAAGGTCTCCAGTCTCCTTAAATCGTCCAGATCATGACTCTTGTAAGGGTACTTCAGCATTTTTTATTTTTTATTTTTTTATTTTTTAGAGTCCATGATATCCTATGATGTTCACAAACAAAGCTAAGTTCCGTGAAACTTTATGATATGATGCTAATGGATGCATGGATGCAAGCACAGAGACAAACACAAAGCACACAACGCAATCAAACAAACAAAGAGTCCTAGGTTTGAAAGGTCTTGAGCGTGGAGCCAAGGTCTAACCATCCCAGTAGGTGTGTACTATGGTTTCAAATGTACCTGCCGAACGGGTTCTACAAAGTTCCCAGAGTCTACAATCCATCTTTCGGATATTATCGATTTTCCAGATCACTTGGTAGTCAATAATATTCTCAAGAGAATCTCGTCTGAGTGTAGTATCGCATAGCAACTATCGCAGAAATAGACTCCCGCATAGTCTCCGCACTACGGCCTAATAGGCCAAGTTGGGTTAAAGGTAACTACGGTCCCCAGTCCCGAGGGCCTTTAGATCGAAACCATATCGTCTTCACGAATGAACTCGTTGGACAAATATTTTATTCGAAAGGGCCTAGACTGAGTGGTGAAGTCTCAATTTACTTTTTCAGGAATCGACTCCCTCAAAGTATCATTGAAGTCTCACCGTTTTCCTATCTTAATTTCACTCTAGTCCGGGTGTAGGACTTTGTCTCACCACACAAGTAATAACCCAAGCAAACATAACAAATACAAAAAAATAACATAATTAATCAAGTTAGGGGGAACCCTCTTATGAGAAATCCCCAGTGAAGTCGCCATTTCTGTCGCGGTGAAAATTGGATACCATAGTTATTTGTTAACTAGGATCGCATTTTTAATGTCACCGCCGGTCTTTGATTTTATCCAAGGGAAGGGAGAAAAACCGAATACCCACAATGCAATGCAAATGCACTAAGATTCTAAGTTCGGGGGTTGGTTATACCTAGGGAAGGTGTTAGCATCCTAGATATCTGCAGTACTCTACAGGAACCTCTTGTTTTTATTTTATGTTATTTGTTATTGTTTTGCTAAGGGTTTAAGGGTAGGTGGTTTATTATTTTTATTCCTAAGTGTGCTCGACAAGATATCGCATCTTGTGCCTACATATCCTGTCAGGAGGGAATCAGAGCACTTGTAGTTCCTTATTTAAGGATACTAAAATGTTTAAAGGTTTAGGAGAGAATATGAGTCATCATCTTAAGAAAACCACCACAGTTTTGAAAATGTTTGTATTTGTGGGGTATGGGATTGTATGTCCCTTCTTTGAGATGATTAACATCTAATTCTCTTGTGTGGAGAATTTGGTGGGCTAAAGTTTGATTTAAAAAATCAAAATTGAAGGGGGGCTAACTTAGGAAGTCCATCCTAAAGTTGTCTACTAGTCTTAACTTAAGGGTGTCGATTATGAAATGCAAATGATATGCACCATGCACAATAACGTGGTTATTATGCACGGGGTTTTCCCTTGGATATTAACGCAATTAAATTATTGTTATTTAGGCGAGGGTGCTAGCAAAGTGATGCTAGACTTGTGTCTAGTGACCAAAGGTTAAATGCGATGCCCTAAGGCGATCGACTTATATGGGTAGAAAAGTGGCTCGACGTTGGATTGAGAGGTTTATATTTTGAAAGGTTTGATAAAAAGCAATCATAAATCAAGTAAATGATAAACATGCAAGCAAGCGAGAGTAGTTCACACACGATCGTACGATTAAGCATAGGGATTCTAACAGAGCGATTTATTAGGAAAAGAGTTTTGATTTTAAGGTTTATTATTATTAAGGGAAATGCTAAAGATTATCTTATTTTAAAAGGTTTTAGAATTACTTAAAGATAATTATCAAAAGGTCTTAATTACTTAAAGTTTTATTTATTGATTAATTTAGAGGTAAATTAATAAAAAGGTTTCCTTATTAAAGTTAATTATTTCAAAAGTTATTTTAGTTTTAAATTTTCCTTACTAAAGAGAGTTTTAATTTTATTATTTTAATTTTAATAATTAGTAAATAGAGGTTTTTATTATAAAAGCAATTACTAAAAAAGGGTAACGAAAGTTTTAATTTATTAATCATTAAAAGGGTTTTTTTTATTTTCATTATAAAAGAAAGGGTTTTAATTTAATTATTATTAGTTAAAAAAGGTTTTAGTTTTAATTATAAAAGAGAAAATTAATTTTAATTATATAAAAAAAAGTTTTTACTTTAACTACATAGAAGTTTTAATTTTAAAAGGTTTTAATTTTAAGAAAAGTTTTTAATTTTAATTATAAAAAAAGTTTTTGATTTTAATTATAAAAAGGTTCTAAACTTAGATATAAAAGGTTTTAAATTTTGATTAAAAAAAAGAAAAAGTTTGAATTTATATTAAAAAAAGTTTTTAATTTGTAAAAAGAAAAAAGAAAATGAACAAATGAAAAAAAAAATGAGGGGACCCCTTCCCCTTCTCACGATCGCCGCAAAAAGGGTTGGAAAAACCCTAATTGCAGTCTCCGCCGTCGCTCTCAAGAGGTCCTTCAATCTCAACCCTTTCCGATCTCGCTATCTCTCCCGTTCCTCATCCTTCTCTCGATTCCTCTCGTCCTCTCCTAGTTCAAACAAAACGAAACCCTAACCCCAGCAGTCCCAATACCCCAATTTCATTAGCATTATCACGATTACAAATTACAGAAATTGAATAAAAGGGAAAGGTCGTCGAAGATGGAAGCTGGTGAGGGCCTTCGAGCTTTCACGGACCGCCGGCGTACAGATAAGTCATCTTCCTTCTTCTCCGTCTTCTTCTTATGCGTGTTATCTCTCTGTGTCCTCGCTGTTTGTGTGATTGCTGCCGTGTGTGTATGGTTGATGAGTTTCTGGTGTGATGAATTTTTTTCTGGTATATTGTTGGGTTGGATTTGGTGAATGGTTTAAATCTGGTTTTTGATATGTTTATGGACGGTCCTGTAATGGTGTTTGGTTGATATAGGTGTGTAAGAATTTGATGAGTGATCTTGTGTATACGATGGATGAATTGGTTATGTGTATGATTTGTTCTGTTCTCCTCCTCCCTTCCTTTTGCGTGTTGCGTATGTTTATATAGGCCAACAAGATGAAACAATATTGAATACTCCTTATTGTGTTGGAAACGTGTTTCACCACTTTAGGTAAGTTTTCAAAATCCTGTATGATATTGTTATCTGTCTTTAGAAAGTTTTTAAGTGTTGTCCAAACATGTTAGGTTTGGTTTTGGAAGGTTTTTGAATTGTTCGGGAATATGTTCTGATCTTGACCACGATTATGTGATGGATAGTTTCCTTCTCTTGTTGGATTTTGTCTGTTACATGTTGTGATTTTGTTTTGGGAATAACATAACTCTGCTTTGATTATGTTGGAGCTTTTTTTGGGAAAGTTTTCAGAATGTTACCACTGTCTGATATTGTTTCCATAGTTAGGAAGCTTTAAAATGTTGTCAGAACATGTTGGTCTGAATTAGGGAAGTTTTCAAACGATGTCTGCTACCTATTTTTGTGGGTGTTTGATTGTGTTGAATGGAATCTGATGCTATAATTAAATGACAATAACTTGCTTCCTTTCTTGTTCAGACATGTCTACTTTTGTTCTAATCTCTTTGCTCAATTCAATCTTTATGTCTGATCAAAATTTTGAATAGGCTTGTGATTGGTATGGAAACACTTTAATGATGTTTGGCTCCGTATTGGAAGAAGTGAATTGATTTGGAATATGAGTAAGAGTGTTGGATACTCCTTTTACAACATCCCAATTATAACCACCGTGGACTAATATTCTTTTTAACTACTGAAAATTACTTGTAGCAGGTTTTTTGCATCAGGGTAATGTCAGTGAAGAGTTTTGCTGATATCAACAGTAGGTTACGTCATGTTCTCACTCCTATTATTATTATTTTTTGAAGGGAAACTTAATGTTTGGCTTGACTCATGGTTGCTTTACTCATGAAACCTATTGTGTTCTTCAAAATGTAGCCACTGAGATAGACTAGGCAGATCATGTTTTGGATGGCTTAGCTTGTGTTCCATCATCAAGCTATGAAATAAAAGGGACAAAAACCGTTTCGAGAAACTTAGGACACAGCAAGCTCCCAATCGTGAATACACAAGCGTTCGCGACAAAATGGCATTAACACTGGTAACAACTGAACAATGATCTGATTGGTTTTGGCTTTGCGGCTATTAGAATTCTTTGCTTTGAACTCCGTATATTGTTGTTGTAGGTCTCAGAATTGGTACAGGATTTTCATGCGGGACTGTGCTAATTCAAGAATCTATGGTGCCGCTGTACTTCATCAATTACTCCAAAGCTATGTCAAGATTTCCATGAAGAAGAGCCTTTCAAACTCAAAAGTGAAGCAGAACCTAATCATTCTAAGTTCCGATGCCGGGATAAGCTGACATCTTTTTCTATTATTCCCCAAAAAAAACACTTTGTTTCTCCAGATTGCACCACGGAAACGGTTATGAAGCCTTACCAGCGTAGAGACAAAATTCGGGTGATTCGTTCTCTCTGTAGTTTCCAAACAAGAGAGGAGCTCTTAAGAACTTCCTTTTCTTCCAGTGATTAACAGGTAACAGTTCTGGTCTTTTTGAGGAAAGCTTCTGAAATCTCCTATCCGTGCGTTTTGCTACGATGACCGGAAATCCATTATAATAATTGTTATGTTTCAAATGGCTTGCTATATAATCTTTCCATATGAATCTTACTTGGTGCAGGGGTAGCAGGGAATTCTAGTTGGGTCATAAAGAGGTGCGACGGATCCTTGAAAGTTGCTAAAAATTTTGTTTTGTATCACCCTGCAGTAGTACTAATCTTTGAAAAAGAAGCCGAGACCTCTCTATCTATCTGTGCAGTTTCAAAAGAAAATCTGGTGAGTGGTATTGGTCTCGCAACTCCCTTGTTTGACCAGCTTAGCCAGCCGTGAAGGAACAATTACGTCTACCGGATCGGAACTCATTCACAAGGCTGGCTCAAAAATCTTTTTCAGTGGTGATGATGGTTTTCAAATGCAACTAGTGCTCTTTCCACCGACAGGACAATATGATAATTCAGAAGCTCAAAGCATTGGATGTACAAGTCACCGTGTGAAGTTGGAGACGACTTTCCATAGAAGCTAGCGTTTTACTAAGGCATTCACGTGCTTCATCCTTACTATACATTCCTGATCCTTCAGACTTCTCCCTAGAAGGCAAAATTGGTTAGGTTGTTAGTATGGTTATCAAGGAGTGCTCATGAAGATATGATGTCATATCCTACTTTCCTTTCACGTAAAGGTAGATCGAGAACTGTAGCATCATGAATGTAGGGTTGGAGGTTTTGGAATGATCTTAGAACTTGGATGTATTGTGCTTCTTGTAGCGTTAAAATGCAAAATATTTTAGGAGTTGCTCCTTCCACTTTTACACTTGTAAATTTTGAATGATTTGTGAACTTTGGTCACTTTTAGTTGATCTTGTAGATTTGAACTTTGCATGCTTGCACTAAAATTTCATATTTTTGAGCTTGACATGCCATCTGGATGAAATCAAATTGCACTTTGGGTTTGAACTTTGCAAGGAATCTTGAGTCTTATAACTTGAATAAATTTAAAATTTAGAACTTGCACATCCAAACTCATGGGTTCATTTGTGGTCTTGAACTCTCACGATGGATATAACTTTGTACTTAGAAATTCATAAAAGAATTGAACTCAATTGAAGCCTTGTATGCTTGGAACTTTTCTTTAAACTTAGAATTTTAATCTTTGGTGATAAGTCCCAAATAAAGGTCTTAGAAACTCTCTTGATCATGAATCTTGCAAATTGAATAATCCTTGCCCTTCCATAGTGAACTTGTATATGAACCTTTGAATCTTGAATAGTGATGGGTAGTATTGACTTGAAGTTTACACTTAAACCCATAACTTGGTCCTTATAGACTTGTATCTTCTAATTCTTCTCAAATTGAACTTTCCTTGATGAATCATTATTTAAGAACATAGAGCAAACACATCTCTTAAACCTTGAGGAGCTGACAGAGAGGGGGAAGATACCATCTTGCAGTATAACTTTACTACACAACCAGTGACCAGTCTTAGGGTACCAAATTTCAAATCAGAGGGTATGAGGGCCTAATCTTCTGTGGGGGGAAAACTTATGAGAAATCTGTGGGAAAGAAGGCTTTGGCAGTGGTTTAGGGACAAGAGGATAGAGGCACACAATACTAGAGGAATCCATACACGCTTTGTCAAGACCAGAGAATCTCTACAAACACAGACACACATAGCACAACTTGCAAGACCTCGAGTTCTCTACAACAACACCTATCCTTAAGAGAAACAAATAGACGAAGCTATATTAAACGGTTAGTTATGCACGAATGATGACCTAAGATGCAAAGAACAAGGCGGGGATCTTAGGGTCAAAAATTAGGGTGCGACCGTTATTATAAATGAACTCAATCAACGACAAATGGCTATCCCAAGCACCTCCCTATTCAAGTACACAAGCCCTCAACAAATCCTCCCAAGATTGTATAATTCTCTCCATCTGTCCATCTGTCTGTGGGTGATAAGCTGAACTCAATCTCAGTTTCGATCCCAAAGCTTCTTGCAAACTCTCCCAAAATCTGGAAGTGTACCTTGGATCTCTATCCCACACAATACTCAACGGAACTCCATGTAACTTCACAATCACCCGAATATAAATCTCTGCCCATTCGTTAGTCTATCCACCACTGCCCAAATGGAATCATGCCCTCTCGGAGTATTAGGCAACCCATTCATAAAATCCATAGAAATGATGTCCCACTTCCACTATGAAATATCTAATGGTTGCATCAAACCAGCAGGTTTCTGATGTTCCACCTTCGACTTCTGATAAGTCAAGCAAGCATACACAAACTTAGCCACATCACGCTTCAATCCAGGCCACCAAAATATCTTCTTCAAGTCTTAATATATCTTTGTAGCTCCTGGATGGACACTCAAGATACTCCTATGACTTTCTTCTAGAATCATTCTTTTCAACTCACAATCATCAGGGATACAAATCTATCTCGGAACCTCAACACACCTTGTTCATCCATTCTGAATTTGTTACTTTCTGTCTATTCATTTCCAATCATCAAATCCACCAGTTTCACATCCAACTTCTGATCCTCTCTGATACTATTAAGAAAGATCTTCAGCATACCCAACATCATACTATGCGGTGTCTGTTCGCAAACTAAACTCATATCTTTGAACTGCTCAATCAATTCCAACTCTTTAACCATCATAGCAGACATATGCAAGGTCTTCTGACTTAAAGCATCAACCATGACATTAGCTTTATCGGGATGATAATTCAAGCCGAAATCATAACCCTTTAAGAATTCTAACCACCTTCTTTATCTCACATTCAACTCCTTCTGATCAAACAGATACCTCAAGCTCTTATGATCACTATATACTTCAAATCTGGAACCATAAAGATAGTGCCTTCAAAATTTCAATACGAATACCACTGCAGCTAATTCCAAATCATGAGTTGGATAATTCCTCTCATGGACCCTTAACTGTCGTGAAGCATAAGCAACAACCTTACCATCCTACATTAACACACCTCTTAAACCCGTCAAAGAAGCGTCACAATACACCACAAACAGTTCATTTGGTTCAGGTAGAGTCAAAATTGGAGCTGTAGTCAATCTTTTTTTCAGCTCAATGAAACTCTTCTCACAGTGAACATCCCACATAAACGCTTTACCTTTGCAAGTCAACTGAGTCAACGGAAGTGCCAACTTTGAAAAACCTTCAATGAACCTACGGTAATAACCAGCCAAGCCCAAAACGCTTCTAATCTCAGTTACAGACTTCAGAGCCTTCCACTGTAGAACTGCATAGAAATACCATCACCTGAAATAACATGGCCAAGAAAACTTACCACTCTCAACCAGAATTCGCACTTAGATAACTTAGCATAGAGCTTCTTCTTCTAAGAGCTCTCTCAACTCTCTAGCAGATAGAAAACCGTCTTCTTCCTCATGAGCAAGAAATCGCATCGACTTGTTAAAATAGTTAATATGAACATGATTGAACTCCAACCAGTTCATACCCAAGATCACATCAAGATTTCCCAACGACAAGCAAATAAGATCCACACCAAAGTCCTTATCAAAGATTGATAGTGGACAATTCAAACAAACTAGGGAAGTGGTCACCGATCCCTTTGCAGGAGTTACGACAACCATATCTCCCTTCATAGGAGAAACAACAAGGACTAGCCTTATCACACAATCAGCATCAATAAAAGAATGAGTAATACCAGTATCAATAATCGTGATCAAAGCCGTATTATTAATGTAACATATACCTCTGATTAGTCTGTCATCACTGGAAGTCTGAGTACCTATCAAAGCGAACACCTTTCCTCCAGTTGAAGCTTGCTTTGGCTTATGGCAACGAGTATTAATATGGCCCTGTTCTCCACAGTTGTAGCAAGTCACCACATTAACCTTGAAGTCAGCAATCAGATATCATGCCTGTCCACACTTGAAGCATTTCTTCACATCACTCGTGCACTCATGAACACGATGACCTAGCTCACCACACCTGTAACACTTAAGAGGAACATGGGCACCTCCCCCACTCGGCTTCTTTCCATCAGCGTATTTATGTTTACTTTTATCAGCTGGAGCTGCATAAGGCTTCCCACGGTTCATCGGTTGTTTTCCCCTTCTCTCGGCCAACCCTTTAAAGTGAGCCGCTCGAGCCTTGCTATCTTCCTCAATGATCCTACAACAATCCACCAAATATGGAAACCATCTAATTCGCTGATAACCAATCGCCTGTTTGATCTCAGGTCTCAATCCATTCTCAAACTTGACACACTTTGAGAACTTAGCAGTTGTCGTACAGTAGTGAGGGTAAAACTTAGCCAGACCTGAGAATTTGGCAGCATACTCCGTAACCGACATGTTACCCTGCTTCAATTCTAGAAACTCAATCTCTTTCTTTCCTCGAATATCTTCAGGAAAATACTTCCTCAAGAACTCCCTACTGAACACAACCTAAGTGATTACCTCTCCTGTTGCCCCCAACAATTGACGAGTGCTAACCCACTAGTCATCAGCCTCCTCAGCCAGCATGTGAGTACCTAACTGCACCTTCTGTGGCTCAGAACATTCCATAACCCAAAATATTCTCTCGATCTCCTTGAGCCAAGCTTGCGCCCCATCCGGATCATATCTCCCCTTGAAGGTAGGCGGTTTATTCTTCCGAAACTCATCATTCTCACCAGCATGAGGCGGGTTCTGTACCACCATGAGCAACAGCCTGCAAAGCAGCAGCAATAGCAACATCGTTCCTTCTAGCCATTCTAAATCTGTTACGCATCAACAACAGAACATAATGGTTAAGGAAACGACATCGACAGTAATCAACTATCACACAACAACGACTCGGCAACTTGGCTGGACAGACCGACCTACTCTGATACCACTATGTAACGCCCTAAATCCCCGCATAAAATAATACAATTATCAGAGTAAAAATTCAAAGAAAAATTCAGCACTTAGGATGTTACTTCCAACATACACCTGCTCAAGTAAATAACATGTAACACTTATTATTATTATAAACGGTACTACGAAATCATTATTAAAAATCCTCCTCAATACGCAGCAGAAAACTTCATCTAATCGACAATCAAAACTTAGCATGTTTAAACCACATATTCATCATCAATTAAAACAAAATATCATAACTGTAACAGAAATTAAACACAAAGCATTCCATAATCCCCAGTGTTACATATCAGAGCAGACGTTAACTCAAAACATAAAGTGAAAAACTTCATCTTCACTAACCGCGATTCCGCACTATCCTTGATTATCTGCACGATACTCGCGTGGAGGCATCATTCAAACAGAAGGGGTGAGATATCACAATTATATAAAATAAAACATGATAAAAAGTAGGCAACAAATTATATCATGCATATCACCCATTCCACAACATACCACAACAACATCCAACATACAATACAACATTCAAGCAACAACAGATGCAACAATTATGGAATGCAATGGGACTCAACAACTTAACTCAATGCATGTGGTGCCAATTTGATCCCTTTTTCATGATCATAATTCCCGTCGAAATTCCTATATAAGTCGCTCATACCCTACATGGGCACACGACATCCATGATCGCTCATACCCCACATGGGCACACGAACACCCGTAATTGCTCACACCCACATGGGCACACGATTACCTCAACAACAATAACACGATTCTATTTCAAAGAATCCGGATAAGGCACTCACTCCCCACATGGGCACACGACTTATCATACAACTTATGCAACATGGTATTCATTCAACGACAACATACAATGACGACCAATGCATATGACTATTATACAACCAATACATTACACCACAACTGTCCAACACGCAGCATATACCTGCCAAAACATGCAACGATTGCAATCCACAACTACAACTCACATTCGCATAACCGAACTCAACATTTCAACATTCAACACATCACAACATAAATGGAAACACAATTAACGCATCGAGTGGTTGGAATTCTGGCATTGAAAGTAATTTTAAAAGAAAGTACACAAAACCAGCTTTCCAACGATTCGAACAACGACTGAAACGGACCTATGGATCAAAAGATATGAATTTTGAAAATTTTAGAAAAATTGGTCTCAGGGTAACCGGTTACACCCATGGTAACCAGCTACTGCCATGCCAAAAACACACAGTGTAATCGGTTACCTCATTTGAGTAATCGATTACACACTCACAGTTTTTCCCAGAAACGCCATTTTTCAACAATGTAACCGGTTACCTCATTTTTGGTAACCGATTACACCTGCAGCAGAAACACTTTTCTGCTGCTTATCAGTACGAAAAAGCACTTTTTAGCCCACCCCAAAATCCCACTTTTTTATACAAATCGTGTAATCTATTGTTTTACTCAACAATCAGTTTTCATCAATATAAAAACCCCAATTTATTTCCCCAAAAACATTCCAAATAATCGTTCCGACTCTGACTCGAGACTTCACACAACAACACACAACAACGACATCAATAATTTCACCAGAATCGTCATTCTAACAGCAACAACACAACAAATACTACAATCAAACATCGAGCACAACATCAACATACCATACAAAATTCAGAAATTCAAGAATTCAATCTATCAACAAACAATTTCATCAATGTTCATAGCATAGAGAGAAGAACAAGCATCGAAATCATCTACCCACCATCATCAATGCTAACCCTTAGATAATTAGAACCCCATCCTTACCTTAGAGTTCTTGTGACAAAGCTTCCTCTACCTCAACAATGGTGATTCTCCCATTGCCCTAGCTCTCCTCTTCTCAACTTCTTCTCCAAAACACGTACTGATTCTTTTTCCCTAATTCTCTTCCCTTATTATATTATTATTATTATTATTATTATTATTATTATTTCTATTATTATTATTCTCCCAAATAAATAGTAACAAATAATGCTAATAATAATTATTATTTAATTTCAAATAATATCCATATAATATTATTCCAATAAATAATTACTAATATTAATAATTAATTACTAACCACACCGCTCATCTCTACACAATTGGTCACACACCCTCAATACCTTATTCTCTATAATTCTAAGGTCACTAACTCATACTAAGGGCAATCCAAACATAACCCAACACACATAAACACATACATACACACAACATCATAAACGTTAAATTACGAGAACAATTAAAATAAAACGAGGCGTTACAGTTTCTGCTTTACCGGCGGGCACTCTGGTCGAAGTGGTAATTTGTGAACGACAATGTATGTGTTTAAACCTGGAATATATTGATACGACCATGCAAACACTTCCACATACTCTTGTAGAAGCTTGACCAATCTTTATCTGATGTGTGCCCCAAGCATTGTACCAATCTTGACTTCTTTCTTCTCTTCGTCTGTACCAAGGTTGATTGTCTCTACCTACTCTTGATGTGGTTGGGGATCTGTGTACTCATACTCACACATTCTTGAAGTTCATCATGAACCTCATAATCTTCCTCACCTTCCTCTTCAGCTTGGTAGATGGGTGAATCAAAGTTAGGAATGAAAGTAGAGTCATTGGATTCAATAGGGTTTTTGATTATTCAACATGTTTGAATGATTTGATTTTATTAAAAGAACAAAGGAATGCAAAAGGAAAATGTTTTTTGTGCCATTTTCTTTAAAAGTAAAAACGAAAAACAGTAAATGAACAAATGAGAATTTAACAAAATGTATTCATTGATAATAATTTTGAAAGTGCATAGGTGGTCCTACAAAATAATCCAATAGCCTTGGGCAGAACTATGGATTTTTGAAAACAACAGAAAAACAACAAATTTCTTTGACATTGGAATGATCCCAGGGATCTCAATTGCCTCCCAATTGTCTAAGGCATCTTCACACCAAAACACCAAGTTTTTCATATCTTCATCTTCATAATCTTCATCAATGGCATTGACTTGAAAGCCTCCACTGATAAACATCTCTTGGATACTCTTCAAACGACCTTTGGTAGAAATTGACGCTCCTTGATTAGTTGGTTTGTAATCCAACCCAAAGCGGTCCAGCTTTATCTTGACATCAATAACCTCCCCCTAGCCTTCGGGAATCCCTTCTTCAATAGTTGATCTCGTGCTCTTCACAGATTCAAAGGATGGTGTACCCTTCGCCACAGGTTCTTCAACTCCCATTAGGACAACATTGGCTATATCGAGGGCTTGAAAAGAAGTTTCCAAGGAATCCTCATCAAGCTCAATGTATCAGAACGAAGAGAGATGGCTCACCATAAGGTCCTCCTCGCCAGAAACAATCACAAATTTATCATCACCAACAAATTTCACCTTCTGGTATAAAGTAGAGGTCACTGCCCCATCAGCGTGTATCCATGGTCTACCCAACAGACAGTTGTATGCGGGATTGATATACATGACTTGGAATGTAATATCAAACACATGCGGGCCAACCAAGATAGGTAGCTCTACCTCCCTAATCATTGTCCTACGTGATCCATCAAACGCCTTAGCAATCAAAGAAGTAGGCCTCATCTCTACCCCTTGGAAAGCTAGCTTAGCAAGTGTCCTTTTGGGTAAAACATTAAGAGAGGAACCAGTGTCCACAAGGACTCTTGCTAAAACATCATCTTGACATTTCACAGATACGTGTAACACACGATTATGGTTCTGGCCTTCCCTTGGTAAATCTTCTCTGCTGAAGCTGAGAGTATTACAGGCTGTGATATTGGCAATTACACTGTCAAATTGGCCAACAATGATGTCATGGGTGACATGAGCTTGAGCTAGTAACTTCTGTAAGGAGCTTCTGTGACCTGGAGAACTCATTAAAAAAGACAGAATAAAGATCTTTGAAGGAGTTTGATGTAGCTGATCAATGACCTTGTAGTCTCTCTTCCTTATGATCCTCAGAAACTCAGCGTCTTTATCATTTGGAATCACTTCTTTGTCTTTGGTCGGTACTATGGTAGCAATCTCTTTTGGTGGAGCCTCATTGAATTAGGGAGTGTAGATGCGACCACTACGGGTCATTTTACTTGCCCCTGCAATATTAGTTATGTCTGCATTAGCACTCTTAAAACCTTCTTTTTGAATAACTTTCATAGATTCTTGGTCAATAAAAGTCACATCATACTTCCATGGTACTGCTTTGGTATCTTTAAATGGGAACTGACTAGGCTTTTGAATAATCACAGCTTCGGCTGACTAGCTAGCTGAATAACAACAGGCTCTGGAATGTTGAAGACCGACTTTGGTAAATTGAAAACTGGTGATTTGGAACTTAACTCGGGCAAGTTGAAAACAAGTACTTTGTCATTTGATTATGGCAGATTGAAAATAGGCTCAATCACTGATACTTCATCTTTCTTCAACTTTTTACTCACTTGCAAGAAACCTTCATCAATCAAATTTTGGATGTCATTTTGGGCCAACCCACATCCCTTAGGACAGACAACACATTCTTCACATTTTGCATGGCAAACCTTGACCAATCCTGCCTCTATTAACTTTGCATGGAAAGCTCATAAATGAGTCTTGATTTCAACAACATCAAGGATCAAATTTTCATCAGACACTTCATCAATGGCATTAACAGCCCCATGAGCAGGCAAAGGGTTGTTTTTGACATTTGGTCCAAAATCTCCAAATGAGAGGATTTTCTTTTCCACTAGCTCTCTCGCAAGGTGTTTCATAGCAAAACAACCTTTTAAATCGTGTCCTGGCGCATCTTCGTAGAATGGACAATGGGCATTGGGATTATAGTATGGTGGAAAATGATCAGGTGGTGGGCCTAAAGGTCTTGAAGTCACCAACCCTCTCTGCAGTAATAAAGGGTATAATTCTGTATAGGTCATTGGAATGGGGGGAATAGGAGGTCTGCCACCCTGCCTTGTGTTTTGAATAGGAGAATTTTGACGTGAAGCTTGGGTTCTTTATTGTTGATAAGCTGGAGTGTTGGGCGCTCTTTGATATGTTGGTGGAGCTTGAATTGGTTGATAAGTAGGAGTTGGTTGCACAGGTTGATACATGGGAACTTGTTGATTGAATGAAGGTGTGACTACTGCCACATATGGTTATTGAGTGAACTAAACTGGGTAGGTTGGTTGTTGAACATAGCATTGTTGTTGCTGTTGTTTCTTCCAAGACTGATTTTTCTTCGGCTAGTCATTACTGCATTTGTTTCCCCTTCTTTCCTTTTGTGAAAATTGCTAGAAGACTTCTTAGCATTGTTGTTTTTGTTATTGGAACTCCCAGCTGTGTTGATCATTTTGCCATTTTTCAACCCAAGTTCAACTTTGATACCTACAACAACTAGGTCAGAGAAGCTAGCAGTTACACTTCCTACCATCCTTTCATAAAATTCTGGTCGTACTGTATCAACGAACCAGTCAGCTAATTCTTTTTCAGTCAAGGATGGTTTAAGTTGAGATTTTATTTCTCTCCATCTCTGAGCATATTCCTTGAATGACTTGGAATCCTTTTGTGACATGCTCAACAACTGCCTTCTGTCAGGGCCAAGCCCATGTTGTACTTGTAGTGTTTGATGAAAGCATCTGACAAGTCTTCAAAACAGTGAATACATGCCTGATCCAAGCTCAAATACCATTTGGAAGAGGTACCTTTCAAACTATCTTGGAAACAATGAATCACGAGCTTATCATTATCCATATGGGTTGCCATCTTCCTATAGTACATGATAAGATGATTCTTTGGACATGTAGCACCTTCAAACTGATCAAAGTTTGGAGTTTTGAATTTTGCTGGGATAACCAATCCAGACACAAGGCACATTTCCCTTGCAGCAGTACCAAAGATCTGATCACCTTCCATGGCTCTCAATCTTTTCTCAATGATCTCAACATTCTCTCTTAGCTTTTCATGTCGTTCATCCCCATCTTCATTAAACATATCAGGGACATCATGCACTTGTTGGTGTTCATCAAAGTAAGGTTGCACACATTTATGCACAATAGTTGGTGCGAAGGTAGGAATTACCTGAGGGACCTTGGAAGCCAATGGAACAGCTTGTTGAGTAGTAGGAATTATAGTAGGTCGAGGTACAAAACCTGTAGGAAGACCAAATGGAGGAAAATTTGCTGGAGTAGTCACTGCAAGATGAGGATCAACCACTGGATTAACAATTTCAAAAACCACTGTGGGTTGGGTATCCATCTTCGCACGAATCACTTACAACATCTCCATGATCTGTCCAACATTCCCCCGTAGGTCTTCAAGTTCATTGCTGAATCTTTCAACCTCTTGTTCTTGCTCAACCATTCTTCGTCGAGCTTGAGCTCTGGTGTTGTACGAGTGTGAGGGACTCAGTGTGGAAACTGGAGAGGAGACAACATAATGATCTTATGCAACAGAAATGCAAATGTGATGACATGCGCATGAATGCAATTCAAATGCAATTTTAATGGATTGAAGGAACTCAAGAAGTAAATTACAAACACATTTTGGAACAAAAAATTCATTTCATAGGAAGAATTACATCTTTGAAGTACAAATTTAAGATACCCAAAATACAAGAGGAAAAAACTAAGTCTAACTGGTCCTAAGGAATCCCATCTAAAGAAGGTCCACTCCATACCGATGCATCCTCTTCTGCTTCTTCAACTCTGTGTTCTCTATCACAAGCTTGTCGACATTCCTCTTCCAAGCACATGACGTGGGAGGAATGTTTGAATACTCATGAACACTAGGAACTGGCTGCACACTAGAAAAAATAAATTCTCTTGCGCCACATGTCTCTCCACAACACGACTCTCAAGTAGCTCAATCAAATCATCTTTCTCTTTCAGTTGCTTCTCCAGATCTATCTTCTCAGAACTGATGGCATGATATTTTCCTTCCCAAGTATCTCTCTCTAGCTTCATCCTTGCTAACACTTCTTGATATTCCTCCATGGGCTCAATAGGAATAATAGACGATGACACAACAATTGTCTGTGAAGGTCTTTTGAGAAGATAAGGCATTTTGAGGTCACAAGCTCTAGATCGAACCCACTGAGTGAAAGGCTCAAAGGCTACACAATTTCTCATTCCCAAATCATTCTTACTCTTCCTATGAATTGTGTTCCAAGCATGCACAACTCTGTTCTTTGAATTTGCACTAGCTTCGTCGTTAAGATAAAAGAAACCTGCCAACTGAATTTTGCTAGGTTTTTCCTTCATAGGGAACCCAAATTGACGCCTTGCAAGAATAGGATTATAACTAATTCCCCTTCGGATACCAAGAAGAGGTACGTTGGGAAACTGGCCACAACTATCAATGATTATTCCCTTATTATAAGCTGGATCATACCAATGCAAATCTGTGTGAGGAAGAGCCATGAGCCTTTAAGACCATCTAAGCTTGTCTGGGTTTTCCTTAAAGAGTTCAGTTCGAGCCAAGTGTGAAATAAACCATTTGTAGAGTAGAGGAGCACAACATAGGATAGTCCCTCCTCCCTTGAGGGTCCTATGATGGATGGAGTGATAAGTGTCACTAAGCAGCGTAGGTACGGGATTTCTAATCAGAAAGATTCTGATAGAATTATTATCAACAAAATCGTCAATGTTTGGGAACAAAACCAAACCATAAATGAGTAGTGCGAGGATAGCTTCGAAGGCGTCCATACTGTTTTCCTTGTCTAGGAAAGTAGCTTTCTCCATCAAGAATTTGGAAGGGAACCCCTTGATTCCTCCTTTGGTAGTAAGATTAGCTTTGATCTCGAATGCTTCTAGGTGAATGGCATCTGCAATGTCTTGACATGTGGGAATCTTTTCCAAACCACTGAAGGACTTCTTATCCAATATTGGCAGTCCAACCCAATATGAATATTGTTCCAGAATAGGGAGAAGTAGGTAATCTGGGAATGTGAAGCAATGGTAGAGGGGATCATAGAACTGCACAAGTGTGTCAAGAACTCCATCTTCCATCCTGGTCTTGATAATACCCAAAAGTATCCCATAGCGCTTTTTGAAATCCTCAGGACTGGAAACTATAGCTCCTAGATTTCTCAACTCTATCACATCAGGTTTCTTGAAGTTGTACTTATTAGTGTTTCTCTTCTCATAATCCATGACACCTATTGATTTTTGCAAAGAAATTGACAACTGAGTTCCTTGAAACCAAAAAAGTTTTCATGAATGCATGAATGTATATTGATGCAATGCATTCATCTTTAAGATATTATCTGCTTACACGAATACTCATGCAGGCAAATAATATTCCCAAGATAAACTCATTTGAGTGTAGTATCGCATGACAACTACCTCAGGTCTACACTTGGATAATCACTGCACTACGCCCTAAAAAGACCAAGAGGGGTGAAGGGATACTAAGGTCATCAGCTTCACAGACTCCCAGATCCAAAAAAGTAATGCCAATACGACTACTCGCATGACATCAGTAATCCCAAAGGGGCCTCCACTGAGCGTGATTATATCATATGTTAATCATGTTAGGACTACTCCCATCAGTTAACTTTGGATTATAACACAATCCTATCTTATTTATGTACACTCAAGTCCGGGTTAGGACTTACCTCACTACACAAAGGTCACCACCCTGAGAAATAGAAAAAACCCAAACAATACAAGCAAGCAAAAATGATAACACAAATACAAACAATATAGGCTTAACCCTCTTAAGAATTCCCCAGTGAAGTCACCATTTCTGTCGCGGTGAGAATCGGATATCAAGCTATTATATTAATTTGAACCACAATACATCGAATGTTCACCACCGAACTTTAATTTATCCAAAGGAAAGGGAAAAGATCAAATAAACCCTTAATTGTTCAATGTAATAACAATTCGAAGAGATCTAAAGGTTCGGGGGTTGGTTATACTAAGGGAAGGTACTAGTACCCTAAGTATCTATAGTATCCTATATGAACCCCTTGAAAGTATTTGTGTTATGGTAATTGGCTTGCTAATGTTTGGAAATATTCTATTTTTGGGTTTTATGAGATAGGGAACCTAAGGAGGTTTATTGCTAGTGTGCTCGCCAAGATTTCACAGTATTATGCCTATGTATCCTAACAAGGATGGAATCAGAGCAATAATAGTTCACCTTAACTACAGGTGAAGAACACTTGATAGTGATCAAGGTTCCAAAGGGGAAAGTAAGTGTTTATAACAATAACACTTACATGACTTAACAAAGTCAAAGAGTTTACAAACTCTGACTTAAGACTATGTTGAAAGGTTAATGACTTAACAAAATCAAAAGGGTAGTTGAGGGGGTATGCTATACTAACTATGACATAAAGTCAACAAAAGGGATCTTTCCTTTGGATTTAGGCAAGATGGATAAATAATGATAAAGGTAATGTTCAAACATAATGTCAAACAAGGCATACAACTCATGACAAAGATGACATTAATATATGATATCAACTAAAGAATCACATGAAATGCAATAAGATATATCAAAATCAAAATGAACATGGTAAGAACAATAAACAAAGGTATGGCAACATTCAAGTCAAGAATTAACAAATTCACAAATTAACATGGTAACAACCAAGGATGAGGTGTCATGGTATATTTAGATGTTCATTCTAGGCATGTTCATAACAATAACATGTAAGTATGAGGAATGAACACATAAATAACAACATATGAGCATGTAAAAGAATGTGACAACATTTAACAACAAGATCATGAAGGATATAACAATATCATGGTCATGGATATAACAATATCAACATATGAATCATGGATGAAAAGTTCAAGTATAAAACTAGGGTAAGCATGAACTAAGGTCAAGTTTGGGACGTGGATTAGGGTTTACTAACACCACTTAATCATGAATACAATTTAAGAAAGCAAACAAATCATGGACAAGTTAGAACAACACTTAATCATGAATACAATTTAAGAAATCAAACAATCATGGACAAGTTATAACAACATTTAATCATGAATACAATTTAAGACATCAAGATAACAACCAAGGGTTCGTGTCAAAGTTTCATTATGATCACAATCAAGCCTAAGCATTTCACAAGGATTAAACATAATAAGCTTGAAGTTTAAGAACCCAACAAAGTCATGGTATCAAAGCTAAGTAAAATAATAAACATGTGATCAAAGATGATTCAAACACATAGCAAACATGCATCCAAGGTTCAAAGTTGTATAAATATCATGCCAAAGTCAAAGGAAAAGTTACATAATCAAACATGAAGAAACAAGACATGTACACATGAAAATTTATGCATTAAAATACATTAAACTTAGGCAAAAAAATCCTAGAATCATGTTATCAACACCACGCAAAGTTCACAGAACATTTATAACAATCATACACATCAATATGGTCAAGCAAAATCAAAGGAGCATATAAAAAAAATCATTTAAGGACCTAAATTCACTTTAAAATGTGCCTTACTTTGAATGCACAAAAGTGTGTGAAAAATAAATATTTTTGGAAATTTTTCATGGATTATGAAAATAGACATGGCAAATAAGAGGCATGCAAAAAATCAACTCAAAATGATGTAGGGTTTGAGAGTTATGATCAAATGAAAATGAAAAAAATATGAAAGTGCAACAAGTGATAAAAATATGGAAATGTCATATAGGAGGCTTGATATCTCTCAATCTATGCATTTTTTTGGGAATTCATACTCAAGGAAAAAGTTGTAGTATGCAACAAGCTCTTCAAATTGGTATTTAGATTAAAGAAAATGGTTACTTAGATTGGAAGTTATGACCTTGAGAAATTGGACAAAAATCATGAACTTCCATAACTTAAAGAAAAATTCAATTTCTTCATTGTTGCCCTTTTTGAAAGTAACCTCACATTTCTTGATTTCTCTTGATCAAATTCACTCTTCAAACATATTTTTATGAAATTCACCTTGAGGGGGCCATGTTGGACCATAAAAGTCAAAAGTCAAACTTGACTTTTATCAGTGGTTGACTTTTGTATCAGCTGACTTGAACTTTGTAATCTTCAGAAATTTTTGTAGTGATTGTTTTCCAGACATTTTTTTCCCATAACAACACTGTTTCATAGGTAAAAAAATATTTGCCAAAATATAATTGAGACAATAACTTAACATATGTTCATTTACAAACTAACAACACATAATATATATTAATCTTAAAAATATTTGATTAATAATTAATACTTCAATAAAGTCTACAGTAGATTCGATGCAACATGCATTTCAATATCAACTTCATTCATCTGTAATTTAATTTGAAGAAAAAAAATAATGTTTAAAAATAATATTAAATTAAATTTAAAATTTTATTATATTAATTAAATTAATATTATAAAAAAAATAAAAAATAAAAATATATTCCAAAATTTTGAAATATATGAATAACTGGTACGCTTATGTTGTGTGAAGTAAGAGGGAACGCCTGAATCAATGACATGATTTTCAAGTGTGGAGCAACAATCTCTATTCTCTCTCCAAATGAGGGAGTATACATGCAAAGACACACTAACTTTGAAGTTTGATAGAGCCTGAGCAAGGTTTAGATAAGATGTGAATGATGATTATATTAAAGTGTGAACCCATTATGTATAGTGAGACTCAATATGAGTACACTTCGATTTATTATTATTTCCACTCCAATGATCATTAAGATCGTTTATAGATAAATGTTACAATTGAACACTAATACATGTGAGAGTTCATATTGGGTTTAAATGAGCTATTTGATATAAGGAATAGTACAATCATGTTGTGATTCTAGATCCCTTATTTTTTTTATGTATTTTGTGGGATGAAGTCATTATTAAAGTATATGTTGCTTCATCCCTTTTGCATGATATGGACACACTGAGTCTTCTTCATGTTAGGCTATGTAATTGGGTCAATTTTCTCCTTTAAAAGTGAGTTTCTTTTGTGTTATATTAAATTTGGATATAGGTTTGGTTTTAGACCTATTCAATTATACAGGTCTCCTAGACCCTTAATTGCTTCAACAGGTAAAGAGTCTAAAGACTTGAAGTCTAAAAGAATTATTTAAACAAATCGATATGAGGTGTCATACATATGTGGTACTACTGGCCCTCTTAAGAGTTTATCTTGAGTTACTTAAACATTTTTGCAAGTCCTTGTGATTTGTGTTAATGTGTGTCCCTATTGTATTGTGTCTATTTCATGTTATAATGTGGATGTGTCTATTTCTTTTTGGTGGAAAATTTGCATGGTTAGATATAATGAGATGGCTATTTGTTCTTTTTCTTTTGTGTTAGACATAATGATTGTTTATCAATGTGACTTCTTCAAGGTTTACTTCCAAGTTAAGTATCAAAATTATTTTGCATTGTGTGTATTAGCGCATTGATTTATAGAGAGTTATCCACTGAAGAATTACCTGATCAGAATACTGGCGTGAGGCATCAAGCTTATGTAGTTCCAATAATAGATTTCTACATCAAGGTCTCAACGTAAGACAACAAGTTTATTAATTTACATTAATAGATGGATTGACACGTAAATGTGTTAACCCTGTTCACCAAGCTTATGTATTCCACTTGTGGAACTACATAAGCCTCAATTTTTAAAGTGAGTGATTCACCTATGACTTGGTTCAAAGTGAACTAACAATCAATGTAAATTTAGATATGTGATCCTCTTATCTTCCATGCTAGTTGCAAACCTATAATTAGAAATTTATATTATGATTGATTTTTGCATTGTTGGTGAGAACACTAGATTCATTTCATTATATAAGGACAATGACATGTTTGATCCTTCATGTAAAACATATTAAATTATGCACGCCTTTAGTCCAAAGTTAAAGTTGGTTAGATTATAAATAAAACTTATGCCATCTTGATTAGTCTGTCTCCCTTGTGTCAAATTTGTACTTGGGATAGGTGAGTCTTGTATTAAAAAAATGTGATAGTTTTCCATGATAATAAATAATTTATTGTGGTTCCTTGTCTTTACCATTTTTATTTTCTTTTTTTTTATAAATTTTAAATGCTTCCTGTAGAGAGCGATTTTGGACGCGGTTCTTAAGCGCTGGTCGCTCTCTGCGGTTTGAGCTTACTACAGGTCGATTCATTTTTTATCCTATGGTGAGCTGAATAAGGAAGGGAAATAGATGTCTCCAATTAACTCTGCTTTGCATACTGAGTTTAAACAGCGGTCTGTTAGGTTACGGATGCTATTAATGTGGGGGGCCTATGTACTAGTTATTTGTATTTTCGACAATACGGTTTTCTTTCTTTTTGTCTAGACAGAAGGTTTCTGGCGGGGAACAAGGATTAGGATGTTAGGACTGATGCTTTTGATAGATACATGGGAGTATGGGATTTTGGGTTTTTGTTTAGTGTGCTCGCTAAGATTTTTCTTGCAATCTTATGCCTACGTATTCCCGTTTACCGAAACAGGGAAATCAGAGCGTTCGTAGTTCCTCCTATTCTATGGGAGGAAATGGGTGTTTTGGTGTCTTGTTCAAAGCCCAAGACGTGAAGCTAAAGGTGATTTGTATCTTGTTCAAAGCCCAAGATGTGAAGCTGAAAAAGGTGTTATCTTTAGAGAGAATTTGTCATCTCTAAAGAGGGGCTTGTCTGTTACGACTGTTTATAAAGGAGAATTACTTTAACGGGGATTTGTGAATCCGACAATGCCATAATTTCCTTTATAGGGGATTTTCAACCTGAAGGAGAAAACTTTAACTCAGTGTAGAGCAATGCCATATTTCCTTAGGAATTTCTCATGCTAAAAGAGGGACAGTGGCATGGATATAGATGATCCAGAGGCTTGCCGCTTACAGCGATTAGATGAAAGGAATTGTTAATATTTGTGTACTGTGAACGAGGCACAGTTTTGATGCTAAAAGGTTATTTGGATTAACCAGTGGTTTTCTTATACAAAGCCTAAGAGGAGGCTAATATGTGTCTCGTACAAAGCCCGAAAGAGAGGCGAAAAGGTTTGGACTCGACGAGGGAATCTTTTGGTATCTCGTATAAAGCCCGAGATGGAGGCTATTTGACTCAACAAGAGAGTTTTTGTATCTCGTACAAAGCCCGAGATGGAGGCGAAAGGGGGATTGACTCAACGAGGGAGTCTCTTATGTGTCTCGTATAAAGCCCGAGAGAGAGGCTAATCGTTGTTTGACTCCGTTGGGGAGAATCATTGTACAAAGCCTAAGAGGAGGCTATGGTGACTGTTTCAGTTGAGTGACAGGTCCAGTATACTGATTTTAAAGAGAAAATCAGTTCTTATATGAGCAACACTGTACTCATGGATTTGATTCAAGGATCCAGGTTATTCCTGTTCTTTAAGGAAGCGGGAAATCCGAAGGGTATTGAGAATGTCCGAGTCTGCGGGTTTTCTTCCTATTTAACGAAGGGGTCACTTGAGAATGCCTTTGAGACTCAAGGAAGTTAGACTGTCTGTGTCTAGAGTTTTATCTTTTTTACTGTGCTTTGAGAAACAGTAGTAGACTCTATGAGAGGACTGTTCTATTAAGATGACTACGTTCTGTTCCTATACCTCTAGGAGGTCGTCGGGACAATTTGTACGAAGCCCAAGTGGAGGCTGGAAGCTTTTAAGAAGTCGACGGGTCCTTGTACTAAGCCCAAGAGGAGGCTATCATTCCCGGAGGAAGAGATCATTATACGAAGCCTAAGAGGAGGCTGTGAATACTTCTAAGAAGCTGTAGGGTCCTTGTACTAAGCCCAAGAGAAGGCGGGGTTGCTTTTAGGAAGCCTGTGGGTCCTTGTACGATGCCCAAAAGGAGGCCGATTGCTTTTAAGAAGCCGATGGGTCCCCAAACCCCGAGAAGTTCAAGGCAATGCTATTCACCGAGAATAGATCAAAGTCGGGAAAGTCCGAGAATTTGGAAGAAACTCAAGAGATGCCATTCACGGAGAAAAGATCATCTCTGGGGAATAGAGTTTCTTTGACAATTTCTATGAGTGACAGTCTATGAAAGGGTTCACAGAGAATGCTACCTTTCATATCTCCATATTATTTAACCCCAAGAGGAGGGAAAACTGTGTCTGGTAATTCTATGGGGATCTAGTTTATACTATTTCTAAGAGCGATCAACGGGCTTAATGCTAGACGTAGTTGCCGGGGAAACTCTAAATATCTATACTATTATTACACAGTTGATATGAGTTTATGAAAGAAGACTTACAGTGAAACAGCCCCACAATACAGTTATATGTATATGAAAGCGGTAAATGAAAGCAATAACCACTTACTCGGTTGTAGAGCTTCCATGCTGTTTGGTTAGTTGTTCAACAAAGAAAGATTGAAAAACAATAGTATATTCAAAATCAAAGGAGAAAGTGTTTTGAAAAAGAAAGATTTGGGGCTTACAGCTCAAGGAGAGGCCCAGGGTTTTATCAGTGAGCGCACTGTTTTGAATTTGTACAGAGGGACTTATACAAGTGACTGAGGCCCAAAAGGTTTTCTGTACAAATGGATGGGTCTTACACTCTCTCAAGAGGCCCAAAAAGTTTAAAGAAAAAGAGTGGGGCTTATAACACGAGGGTAGGCCCAGTTTGTTTTTCCATTTGAAATGGCGATTGCGCCGAGATTTTCTTTTAACGCAGAGGGACTTATACAATAAGTGAGGCCCAAAATGTTTTGGTTAAAAGGGGGTTGGGTCTTACACTCTATTAGAGGCCCAAGTGAGTTTTAAGAAAAGAAATGGGTCTTACTACTCGAGGGTAGGCCCAGTGTTATTTTTAAAAGGCGATGATCGCGCCGTTTGTTTTTTACGGTATCGAGACTTATACAATGCACTGAGGCCCAAAAATGATTTGGTCAAAAAAAGGATTGGGTCTTACACTCTATTAGAGGCCCAAGTGTTTTGAAAATGATTTATGAGGGTTGAATTAATCCAAAAACCCTAATTTGTTTTCAAAAATGTATTTAATTGAATAAAAATTCAATTAAATTGATCAAAATTGTTTAACATATGAAAAACAAATTGCGATCTTGGATTAATGCTTCAAAAATTAAGTATTGACCTACAAAATAATTTGAAAGCATTAAAAGTTGCAAAATCAATGTAGAAAAAATATTTAAAATGTCAAAAATAATTAAAATATTAATTCTTTGCAAAAATATCAATTATATAAAATAAATAATATTTTTGGGATTTTTTGGGAAAATAAAATAATTTAACATTTTTGCGAATTATTAAAAAAAGAATCAACTCAAAATCATTAAAACTCAGAGAGAAATTAATTTTTGAATCAATTAAATAAAATCACAAAATTCAAATATTCAAATTTTGCAAAAAGGCACCAAGAACACACGCGTGTTCTGGGCTTGGCCAGATTTGCATTTTCTCTCTAATCTCATTGAATACTTAATTATAACATGCAATCCACATATCATTATGCTCGTCTCAACCTCACGATCATGTCTATGTCAATTAATTTCATTTAAATTAAACATATAACAAGAAATCATGAAAAATCCTTAAGAACCCTAATTTCTGCATGAAGGCTAGGATTTTTGATACACGATTCAAACAATGCAATTAATTGAGGGGAAACATTCCATGCATGATTATGAACATATGGCCAAATTATTGTGCAGCAAAAATTGCATGGATCATAGAGTTAGAAGAGCTCATGCTTACCACTTGCAGCTGGTGATCGTGATTTGTGTTGGAGGTATTACAGCTAGGTTCCAATGATGTGGATAGCTTCCCTAGGTGCCAAGTGATGTGTCTGAGTGCTTGGAATGGATTGAAATGGTTTGGAGTTGAAGATGGCACCTCAACTGCAAAACTGTCAAGAACTTGAGCAATTGGCTGGTGATTTTGTGAAATCTGTGTTCCAGATGTTATGTGAGTGTTTGGATCACTTCTATATGATGTATGTGAGGTGTGTGAGTGATTGGTTTGATTGGAAAAGCTCTCAAACTCAAAACCCGATAGCTACCTTGCTAAGAAAGACATTTTTGCCAAGAGAAAGAGATTTTGAGGAAAGCATCTGTTAGATGGCTTTGGTGTACTCAAACTGATCACAATTGAGCTCTATTTATAGTAGAGTAAGTTTGTTTTGCAAGGAATAGTGAATGGCAACTGGTAAGTAGGTTTGGCCAATGTTGGCAAATGAAAATCCAAGTCTCCTCTAGCCATTGACTAGAGGTTAGGGCACAGAGCTTTGGTCCCCTTGGTCTTGGATAAGTCTTGACTGATTTCAGATGAGAATGGCTCAGTCCATGCCACCTTTATGCTTCCATTGAATGCTTCAATCCAAATTTGGAGTCTTGTCCCTATTTTGGCCATTCTAGGTTCAACATGCTATTTCTTGTTCCAAAGACTTTGGAGGCTTGACTCAGTGATTGTCACCTTTAGATTCAATCCCCTGAGGTGTCCAAGTGGATAGGAGCATTTGGATTTGGCTGATTTTGGTAAATCGACCAAAAATGCAAATTCTGCCTTGCCTTGGCAGATTTCAGCAAGGCAACTTGCCAATGTCATAACTCATAGCCCAAATGGAATTTGGCAATGTTCTTGGCCATTTTGGAAAGCCCTTACATGATACAACAACTGTTTGAACATGTTTGGTTTTGATCTCTTTTGAATCCAAGTGAAAAATCCCCCTACATTTGGAAAAAAATGAAGACAGATTTGGACTTAGTGAAAATTTCACCAAGTGTTGGAAAAAGTGACATTTTCATTTTTCAGCCATTTTGATCGCTCCATAACTCAAAATCCTTAATGAATTGGACTTAGGTCTAGTTGAAGTTTTTGTAGAGGGTAATGAGGGCTACAAATCCATCTTTGGATGAGGAAAAATGGCTTTGTGGTTTAGGAGTTATGATCCTTCAAAGTTGGTACCTTTGCCACTTTATTTTTAACTTAGAAAATTTTCTAAGTTTTTATGGTTACCCCTTTTACAAGTTATCCAACTTTTCTTGATTTTTCTTGATGAATGATGATTCAAGTCATACATTAACATAATTTTAGGGTTAAAAATCCATTTTGGTGAAAAATCTCAAAAAGTCAAAGTTGACTTTTGTGCACAGTTGACTTTTTATCAGATGAATTCCAAACTGTGCAATTCCTCAGGAAATCATGTCCTTGACCTAAATCAAACTTGATGGACATGTTTCATGGATGTCATAGGGTATATTGAGGCATGTCCTAGGGTTTGGGAGCATGTCCTGGTCAAAAGTCAAAGTTACAGTTGACTTTTTCCTTAAAACCCTAATTGTGATGCAGATGAAATTGAGACTTGTTGCTCAAACTTCTTGGATTAATCCATTGTTCCAAATGGATCAATATAGTTCATTAGAGACCCTCAAACCCTCTCTTGAGGTTTTGGCTCTTGATTTGCCCTAAAAGTCAACTTAGGGGTGAATTAGGTCAAGAAACCCTAATTCCTGATTTTTTATGTATGCATCCCCTGAGGCAAAATTAACTTGATGATTGGGTCCATGAGGTTCCATGGAGTATATTAGGTTATGTTTTAGAGCATTGGCTCATGCCCAGATGAAAATTTCCATCTGGAGGCCCTGGTCGACCAAAACCCTAATTTGGTGACACTGGCAATTTGAAGCTTGATCCACCTAGAAGGGAGCAACCTTGTGCTTGATCCTTGAAGTGGGAGTCCTTTTGATCCATTATGGATGTTTGAGAGGTTAGACAAGTTGAATATCATGTCATTCCTTGATTGATCCTTTGCCTAAGGCTCTGAGAGGGCTAGAAACCCTAACTTTGTTTGTAGTGGATGCTCACCCATCTTTGGGGAGACTGATGAAGTATGATGGTTCCTCCATACTGGGATGATGATTCTCACAATGATGGGAAATCTTAGTGGTCAAAATTTGGGGTATGACAGATGCCCCTATTTAATCTTCTTGGACCCGAAGGTGTGAATGACGAAGGTATTCGGGCATTCGGGGTGCAAGAGGATTAAATATCGGAATGCCCGAAATTTTGATGACTATGAATGATAGCTTACGCATTCATCTTCTTTTGCTAAGCAATGATGCTTAGAAAAGGTTAACTTCCCCTCGATCCTGGTCTTCAGCCAAGGAACTGGTCTCAGTTTTCTTTTGAGATGAACTTCCCCTCGATCCTGGTTTCCTACCAAGGAACTGGTCTTAGTTTCTGATTTAAACTTCCCCTCGTTCCTGGTTTCCTACCAAGTAACTGGTCTTAGTTTCTTTCGTCAATAAACTTTACTGACAAGGGACGCTATTTGTAGCGGCTTTCCTTCAAACTTCTCACCGAAGTTTCCTAGGGAGATGCCATTTGAGGGAAAAAAATGACGTCAGACTCGCTGGGGAGCCCAATCGTCTGAATTGTAGAGGTGTACAAACTTCTCTGTTGGAGACGCCATTTGTTTCTACTGGGGAAAGTGAGTCTCTTAAGAAGCTGCTTCTACGTGGGATCTTACATCATACTTTTCTCGGGATCTTCCCGGAGAAATGCCATATGATGGGGTCCAATTTTGAGGTGTCGAGGACCTTTTTATCAGCGAGTTTTTTGGAGCGAAACTGGCATGCTGCCGAATCTCTGATTACGAGGCTTTCTCTGTGGATTTTCCTTTAATTCGGGAAAGCAAGGATATCATCTTCAATGGCGAAGAGTGACATTTGTAGAAAGCTTCTCTGGCTTTTCAGAAGTTCAAGTTATCAAAGTGGTCAAAGGCCAACTTCCTCCCAGAAATAAACTGGGGGCGAGGTTGTTCAAACGCAGTGCTTTCTGACGAGGCAAGAACTGACAACTCGATTGAGAGAACTTCTATCACTAGGGGACAAGACCGACTAGAGTGATAGTGATGCGATACAAAATATGAATGCAAATCAATAATGCATGATGTGTGTATGTTTATGCTGACAATACTGACACGACATATAAACTGACAGGTGAACACGACTGGATACTCGACCATCGCGGGGCGAAGAAGTACCGTTGGTTCAGAATAGCAATTCTACCTTGCTTAGGAGAGATAGTCCCTGCTGGGAGCTATGTTGATCGGGCTTAGGAGATGAGAACTCGGCTGAGGCGTGTCAGACGAACCAAGGTCTCTGACACAGTTGATCCCTTCATTCAGGCGTACTGGGCCTAGAATGAGTACTTTGATTCTGCACTTTGAAGTTCGCTTACTTCTAAAGAAGCGGTTGAGATTCTTTTGATGCTCAACAGTCAAAAGAAATTTCCATCTTTATTTTAAAAGCAGAAAAAGTTTTAACAAGTAAATTCATTTTTGTTTTATTTCAAGAATCGTTAATCATGTTAACAACGTCGCGCTGTAAAGCTAAAACAAATAAGAATTACAAACAAAAGCACAAGGGCTCAAATTTTATTGATAAAATGGAGATCAGCCAAACGCGTGATTCCAAAGAGTATATACAAAGCTTGAAAATGGTAATTTACAAGGAAAAGGTCTACGTTGAAACATAACGACCACTATCCTTCTACCAACTTTGAATTCGGGGCATCCTGAGCTTCTGTCGAAGATGACCTTGACTGAAGTTTTCCTTTGATGGATGATGTAACTGCTGCTGCTGAGGGACTTGCCTCTGTTGAGCATAGTTACTTGCCATTGTCCCTAATTTTTGCCTGGATTGTACTATGATGTTTCCAATCTATCGGGATGATTTTTTTCATGTCTCTAACTTTTGCCTGGACCGCCCTTTCGGGTTTTCAATCCACCGAGACGTTTTTTTTTTAGTTTAGGCGAAGTATTTCTTGACTACATCAACATTTGTGGGGTAGGAAAATTCCTCTCCGTCCATGGTTGCGAGTCTCAAGGCACCGCCTGAGAAAGCTTTCGTGACCACATAGGGGCCATCATAATTCAGAGTCCACTTGCCTCGAGAGTCAGTGAGAAATGATTGCATCTTCTTGAGCACGAGGTCTCCTTTTCTGAAGACACGAGGTCGAACCTTTTTGTCGAACGCCCTCTTCATTCTCTATTGATACAGCTGACCATGACATAGTGCCGTGATTCTCTTTTCTTCTATCAGATTCAGTTCGTCGTGTCGGCTTTGACACCATTCAGCTTCGGTGAGCTTAGCTTCCATCAGTACTCGGATTGACGGGATCTCTACTTCTATGGGGAGCACTGCCTCCATGCCATATACTAGAGAGAAAGGGGTAGCCCCTGTTGAAGTGCGGACAGATGTGCGATAACCATGAAGAGCAAAGGGTAGCATGTCGTGCCAGTCTTTGTAGGTTACAACCATCTTTTGAACGATCCTCTTGATGTTCTTGTTAGCCGCTTCTACCGCTCTGTTCATCTTGGGTCGGTAGGGAGATGAGTTATGGTGTTCGATTTTGAACTCAGCACACAACTCTTTCATCATCTTGTTGTTCAAGTTAGATCCATTATCAGTAATGATCTCGCTTGGAACACCATAACGGCATATGATATTGTTTTTGATAAATCGGACCACCACTTGTCGGGTTACATTGGCGAATGATGCTGCTTCGACCCACTTGGTGAAGTAGTCAATGGCTACCAGGATGAACCGATGTCCGTTTGAAGCCTTGGGCTCAATCATGCCAATCATGTCGATTCCCTATATGGAAAATGGCCATGGGGAAGAGAGAACTTTGAGATGTGATGGCGGTACATGAATTTTGTCGGAGTATATCTGACACTTGTGACACCTCCTCATGTACTTGTAGCAGTCGGACTCCATGGTCAACCAATAGTACCCTGCTCTTAGAATTTTTCTCGCCATTGTATGTCCGTTGGCATGAGTGCCAAAGGATCCTTCATGAATTTCTTTCATAAGCATGTCTGCTTCTGGTCTGTCAACGCATCGGAGCAAGACCATGTCAAAATTTCTCTTATAGAGAGTGTCACCGCTCAGGAAGAAGTTTCCAGCCAGTCTTCTGAGGGTCTTTCTATCTTTCCTGGATGCCCCAGGTGGGTACTCTTGTTACTGAAGAAAGCATTTGATATCATGATACCAAGGTTTGTCGTCTAGGACTGCTTCAATCGTGAAGATGTAAGCGGGCCGTTCAAGGCGCATTATGTCGATCTTAGGTAAGTCGTTCCATTGACCTACACTAATCATGGAAGAGATAGTGGCTAATGCATCAGCCATGTGATTCTCATCACGAGGGATGTGATGAAACTCGACTCTGTTGAAGAAAGGTAGCAACCTTCTTGCGTAGTCTTTGTAAGGAATCAATCCTGATTGGTATGTGTTCCAATCTCCTTTCATCTGATTGATAACCAAGGCTGAATCGCCGTATACGTCCAAGTTTTTGATCCTTAAATCAATCGCTTCTTCGAGACCCATAATACAAGCTTCGTATTCGGCCTCGTTGTTCGTACATTTGAACGTAAGTCTGGCAGTGAAAGGAATGTGGGTACCCTGAGGGGTAACAATGATTGCCCCAATTCCGTTTCCATAATGATTAACTGCTCCGTCAAAGATAAGTCCCCATTGGGAACCTGGTTCTGGCCCTTCACTGGGTAACGGTTCATCGCAATCTTTCATTTTTAGATACATGACATCTTCGTCTGGGAAGTCAAACCCGGTTGATTCTTGATCGTCAATCGGTTGATGAGCCAAATGATCGGCTAAAATACTTCCCTTAACGGCTTTCTGAGCGTGGTACTCTATGTCATATTCTGATAACAGCATCTGCCAACGGGCAATCCTTCCCGTAAGAGCAGTTTTTTCAAATACGTACTTGATTGGATCCATTTCGGAGACCAACAAAGTAGTATGACGAATCATGTATTGGCGAAGACGTTTGGCTGCCTAAGCCAAATCGCAACAAGTTTTCTCAAGCATCGTGTACCGAATTTCGCAGTTGGTGAATTTCTTGCTTAGATAGTAAATGGCAGACTCTTTCCATTTAGTTTCGTCTTGTTGGCCAAGTACACATCCCATTGAGTCCTCTAGAACTGTGAGGTAAATGATCAGTGGTCTTCCTTCCACTGGAGGTGATAGAATCGGCGGATTCAACAGGTATTCCTTAATACTGTCGAAGGCGGTTTGGCAATCTTCTGACCAAACGCAATCCTGGTTCTTTTTGAGTAATTTGAAGATCGGTGCACAAGTGGTGGTCATAAGGAATATGAATCTGGAGATGTAGTTCAAACGTCCCAAGAATCCTCTGACTTGTTTTTCAGTTTTCGGCGAAGGCATTTCTTGAATGGCCTTGACCTTGTCAGGATCAACCTCAATCCCTTTCTGGCTGACGATGAACCCTAGTAGTTTCCCTGAACGGACACCGAAGGTGCACTTGTTGGGATTCAAGCGGAGCTTGAATTTTCTTAAACGTTCGAACAATTTTGACAGATGTTCAACATGCTCATTCTCTATTTTTGATTTTGCAATCATATCATCAACATATACCTCTATTTCCTTATGTATCATGTCATGAAACAGAGTTGTCATGGCCCTTTGATAGGTTTCCCCGGCATTCTTCAAACCAAACAGCATTACCTTGTAACAAAAGGTACCCCATGGGGTAATGAACGAAGTTTTCTCCATGTCTTTCGGTGCCATTTTGATCTGGTTATAGCCCGAGAATCCATCCATGAAGGAGAAAACTTTGAACTTTGTTGTACTGTCTACCAGCATGTCAATGTGTGGTAAAGGAAAGTCGTCCTTTGGACTTGCCTTGTTCAGATCCCTGTAATCAACACACATTCTGACATTTCCGTCCTTTTTGGGAACGGGTACGATGTTGGCTAACCATTGAGGATATTCAGATGTAGCGAGGAAACCCACGTCAATCTGTTTCTGTACCTCCTCTTTGATTTTGATGGCCATGTTCGGATGAGTACGTCTCAACCTTTGCTTTACTGGCGGATATTCTGATCTCAATGGTAAATGATGTTCCACGATGCTGGTATCCAACCCTGGCATATCCTGATAGGACCAAGAAAATACATCGGGAAATTCTTTGAGAAGCTTTATCAAACCCTCTCTGGCAGTTGGACTGAGCAGTGCCCCAATCCTGATTTCTTTTCTCTCTTGCTCTGAACCCAAGTTTATCGTTTCCAACGGTTCTTTGTGAGGTTCAATGGACCTTTCCTCTTGTCTGAGTAGTCGGGAGATCTCTTCTGGAATTTCGTTGTCATTTTCTTCTTCAGCCTCGAATACCGGGAACTCAAAGTTGGGAGAAGGCATCGGATCGTATGTTTCAACTGGGTTTAAAACAAGCAATCTGCATGACGTGATGATTCGTGTTTAGAAGAGATAGAGGAAAATGCAAGTGTGTGCAGTGTATTTGTTTTACTGCTTGTTTTTATGATTGAATTGTTTTTTAGGATTACCATTTTCTGAAAAAGCAAAAAGAGAAAACAGCAATTAATACGGAAATTACAGAATGACGTTATTTTTATTAATGAACAAGTCGATCCTTGAAACTACAGCCCTATAAAACAAAACTCTGTCGCTTTGGGCGGAGCGAAGAGGGAAAATTTACAGAAAGCGAGCCCTATTAAAACATCTGTTTCACCTGGGTAGGGTGAAAGGTTAAAGATGGTAATTACTTTGACTGACGAACGACCTTCGGAGCATCGATGGAAACCCATTGGCGGCGAACTCCTCGGTGAATCACAAAGTCTGGCACCTTCCTTGATCTGTCTTCAGAAATGACGCTGATTTCTGGTGGAGTAGGATCATTGGAATCTGTCTCCCAGGCAGAGTTGTCGTAGGAGGATTCCTCTGTTGCATTTTGCATAGTATTTATGCTCTCAGCTGTATCTCCCCATTCAGTTGGCTGGATATCTTCGAGCCTGATACGAGAGCTTTCAGGAGCGGTGTACTTGACCATGAAGTCGTATTTTCCACTTGGTTGTCCCAAGGTGTCCCACACTTCTTTCGAGCTGGAGGAGTCATCTCTCTCGATGACGTTGACCTTGGGAAAAGCATAGTTGCTGAATTCAAGTCCTGCAAACGTTGCGAATTCATCTTCATGTTGAGTAGTTTCAGAATGACCTGAGTGTTGATCCCATGACATGGTGGGGACACAGGTATTCTATTCAATAATGCTCAGCTGATTTTCATTACTCGGCTGACTCTCTTGCCCCAAGTCTCCTGGATAAGGTTGCCACATTGGCAGACCATCCATTGGGCCATAGTAGTTGTGGTCAAAGTTGTCTTTCATCAGAGTGTCCTCCTCTAATGAATTTGGCGGAGCACGACATCCTTCCGGATCACAATCTACATAGATCATTTCGACGTCTGACCTTGGTATAAATCTCGGACTCTGTGCGGGATAGAAAAATGGCATAGGCACCTCTTCCTGAGACATATAACCGTCCTTATTAAGATAAGACTTCTATTCTTCATCTGTGTCAGAGGGATCTTCCTCATTGATAGCATGCACTGCCTGAGACAATGGGTGGAGGAAACCTCCACTGTGGAAGAAGTTTTGAAGGGGATGAAGACTTTCATCGTTAGCAGCTGTCTAGGTACAGGTTGCAGAAAAACGAAGACCCTTCTTTGTTTTATTGTCAGTGGGAATGACAAGCTGTCCCCATCCTGTCGTATCGGTACTCTCGACCGCTTTGATAGCATCGTTGTATGAGGAAATCGAGGTTCCTCCTTTGAAATGATTGTCCTTGCTCACCGACAGTGCTTGGAACTGAGTTCCAATAACCTCCTCGGGTTCTATACCAGCAGATGATGACAAGTTGCTTACAAGCAAGGCTTGTTCCCCACAGACTATGACAAGTTGATCGTTCTGAACGAACTTTAGCTTTTGGTGGAAGGTCGAAGTGACCGCTCCAGCCTGATGTATCCAAGGTCTTCCTAATAAACAACTGTACGTTGCCCGGATGTCCATGACCTGGAAAGTGACTTGGAAAGTGTGAGGACCGATAGTTATGGGAAGATCAACTTTGCCGATAACTGTTTTTCTGGATCCGTCGAATGCTTTGACGACGACCTCGCTGACTCTCATTGGAGGGCCTTTGAATGATAATTGCATCAAAGTAGACTTCGGCATAACATTCAGGGCTGACCCTGTGTCTACCAGTACGCTAGCTAAAGCATCGTCCTGGCAGTTAACTGTAATGTTGAGCGACATGTTATGACGGCGACCCTCTTCGGGTAATTCCTTATCACTAAATCCCAAATTATTGCAGGAAGTGATGTTAGAGACAATGCTATCGAACTGTCTGATTGTTACATCCTGTTCCACAAAGGCTTGCTCCAAGACTTTCTGTAGAGCCTCCCTGTGGGCTTCTGAACTGAGTAACAGCGATAATACCGAGATCTTTGAAGGAGTTTGTAACAGTTGATCAACAATGTTATATTCACTCCTTTGGATGAGCTTCAGCATCTCATCATTGTTTTTCGAAAGGTCGGGATTACTAGATTGACCGACTGGTGGATCGGGAGTTTCCGTCTGAAGTTCCTTTTCCTTGTTAGGTTCCCCAACTCCTTGGTTGAAGATTCTACCACTCCGTGTTACACGACTGATGTCTGCAATATTCACGACGGAGGGTAATGGAATTTCCTTTCCATTCTCAATTGTTGTTGCACCGTATTTGTAAGGGATAGCCTTAGTTGATTCATACGGTGTTGGTCCTGGTAGATAAATAACTACAGGAGCCTTCTGGTTTTTCTGACCATCATAAGTAATCTCGATTCGTTCTCGGTTGGGAACTTTAGATTTGTCAAGTAGAGGGATAATGGCAAAAACATCCCTGGTCCTGTGATGACCAGAGATTGTGACAACATCCTCAACTTGATCGGCAAGGTAGTTCGGCGTCCAGTTGATGGGTCCAGAACCCGGATATGGACGAATTTCTCCATGGTCCACCTGCCCCTGGAGAGCTGCTCGCACAAGGTAGCACCCTTTGTTACTTTCCGAACAGACGCTACAACGATCATAATTGTGTGGTGGCACCTGGCCACGCCCACTTTGAATACAATGTAACCTCACTAGGTTAGCTTCCACAGATCGGACATCCTGACTTTGACGACGAGTAGGATTCCTGTTACTGATACTAATTTGCTGAGTATCTTCATCCATATAGATTGGCATCCACCAGTGATTTAACAAGTGCTGAAGTGCCTCCTGGACAAGGGTACAACCTCGATCGTTTTCGCAACCTGTTTTACAGCTTTGATAGTCATGTGATATTAAGAATCCGAGTCGGACCTGCTCAGCATGTAACTCTACCAGGTTGGTATTCATCACACGAATATCGAAGATCTGAACCATGTTGATTTGATAGGAGTTCCTATCATGGTAGTCTTGGATCCATCTAAGATCCATCTGACGCTGGAGGGCCTCTTATATGAAAGAGAATCCCTGTTTGTTTACCGAGCAAGTCAGACAGGAATTGTAATCGTGCCGCGGCAGATTATGGTACTGACTTTGCCTTGAGTGCATTGCGACCAAGTTGACATTCATTGCACGGATATCGTGGTTCTGAATGACGTTAGAATTCGTGTAGACCATGTTAACTCCACGGACTCGGTGCTCTTGGATCCATCCGAGATCCATTTGTTCCTGTAGAGCTGCTTGCACTATAGAACATCCCTGATTGTCTTTAGAGAAGATATCACACTGGTGATAATTATGAGGTGGCACATGGCCATATCCACTCTGTCTACAATGCATCTTGACCAAATTGGTTTTCAACAAGAGTACATCGTGAATTTGATAGACATCGTTAGTCTCTCCTTCTATCAAATTGACTGCAGCCTTCTCATGTTGAGGCAGCGGGTTCGTGAGAACATTAGGATTCGTATATTTGAAGGATAAGGCCCCGCTCCTAACAAGTTTTTGCACGTCGGACTTGAAATTGAGGCAAGTCTCTATGTTATGCCCTAAACCTCCTTGATGATAAGGGCATGTTTGATCGACCTTAAACCAAAAAGACGGATTTTCCGGTACTGTAAGAGGAGACTTAGTCTGAATGTGCCCCTTAGCCAGTAGTAATGGAAACAGCTCTGCGTACGACATGGGTATAGGATCAAATCCTGATGGTCGTGTTGTACGGTTGTTGTTATATTGGGGACGAGCCTGCTGAAGAGGCTATTGTGTCCTTTGCTGATCAGGTTGGCTCTGCGCAACCTGAGGTTGATGCGTAGGAATAGGCACAGGGTTGATAGCAGGAGTTACAACTGCTACTGGCTGATAATGTCGCCTTTGCTTTCCGAGAGAGATATTCCCAATATCTTTCTCTTTTTTCTTAGGGAGAGTACTACCATATTTTTTAGTACCGCTCTTCGATTCAGTGTCTTTTATCAAACGTCCTTCTCGGACGGCTTCCTCAAGACGTACGCCCATGCCAACCATTTCAGTGAAGTCACGGGGCGCACTGGCAACCATTCGGTCATAGTAAAATGAGCTTAAGGTCTTTAAGAAGATCTTCGTCATCTCTTTTTCCTCAAGAGGTGGACAAATTTGAGCGGTAATTTCACGCCACCTTTGAGCATACTCCTTAAAGGTTTCCTTGTCCTTTTGCGACATTGATCTAAGTTGATCTCTGTCGGGTGCCATGTCCAAATTGTATTTGTATTGTTGGACGAAGGCGGTGCCAAGATCTATGAATGTGCTGATTGTGGCACGATTTAAACCCATGTACAATTTGAGTGTGGCACCGGTTAAACTATCCTGAAAGTAATGAATTAGTAGGTCCTGATTCTCCGTCTGAGCTGACATCCGCCGCGCGTACATTACCAGATGGCTTTGAGGGCAAGAGTTACCCTTGTACTTTTCAAAGTCGGGCACTTGAAATTTGTGCGGGACTTTCACATTTGGGACCAAGCAGAGATCTGCGGCGTCCTTTCCAAATAGATCCTGACCACGAATGGCTTGCAGCTCCTTCTGCATTTCCAAGAACTGTTCCTGGAATTCCTCCATTCTGTCAAACATAGTTTCCTTCTTACCAAAAGGTGTCTATGGAATCTGTCCTTCCGGGACAGTGTGCACCACAGGGGGTGGTACCGTGACTACGGCAGTGAATCTTGGCATTTCCCGAAGTTTGTAACCTTAAGGAGTCTTCAGTATGCCCCTGGCATCTTCGCTTTCCCAAAGTTTGTAACCTTCAGGACCAGCGGCTTCTGTCGCAATTCCCTGATCTTCAGTGATCGGCGGAACATATCCTTTCGGGATATAGTTAACAGGCATGCCCCAGGGATGATCTTTCGGCATCTGATACCTAGGATCATACTTCTCCACTATGGGCGTTGAGGTGATCTCTGAGATCACATTCCTTTGTAGCTGAGCTTCTGCCATGGCTTGCATGTTGTTACGAAGCTTTCTCATATCCTCTCTCAGAGCGTCGATCTCTTCTTTCAACTCTATGTTTTCTTCCTCAAGATCATCCATTCTTTTCTGACGATTGGCCCGAGTATTATACGAATGAGACAGTTTGACTCAGAATCGAGACACAAACGTGAGATTCGTAGGTAAGAAGAATATGTGATGTGAGAATGATGAATGCAATTATTATATTAATCGTTTATGGTTTAATCAAAATAAACTTCGACAATTAGATTGCAAATATCAAACGGTGGGGAAACCCTTTTTTATTGAAATTCAAAGGATTACATAAATGGAAATACAGTAGATTACAAGGCACAGAAACAGAAACCTAAACTAATGGGTCCCGAGTCCTCTCTGAAGAGAAATCGGGTGCTAATTCTGGTATCTTCCTTTTCTTTGACCAGGGCTCTTGGGCCGTTGTCGGGTTGTCATTCCTTTGCCAAGTGAAAGGAGTGAGCATATTCCTTTGGTCATCTTGATTCTCTACAGTATGTTGCTCCAAAATTTCAATCAGAGCATCTTTCTCTTTCAGTAATTGCTGTATTTTGACGCACTCTACGTCGAGGGTGCGGTACTTGTTCTTCCAAGACCTTCTCTCCTTTTGAACTTTGTTGAGAGTAACCTGAAGCTTTTCAGTCTCAGTCATGAAGTACATGACAGACTCCTTTGGCGGAAGAATTCCGTAACCAGGATAAGGCATCTTTAGCTTGAGAGCTCTAGTTTGTACCCAATGGAGATAAGGCTCCACCGAGACACAGTTTGGTTTTCCTAGAGACTCCCGTCCTTTCTTATCAACGTGTTTCCAAGCGTGCTCTATTTCCATCTTTAGTGCTCTGTCGTTTTCTCCTTCTTTGAAGAAAAGACCTTCCAGATGAACACCCAGTGGGACGTGTCTCATCGGGTATCCAAATTGACGACGAACGAGAACTGGATGGTAGTTGATTCCTCCTTTAGTTCCTATAAGGGGTACGTTGGGGAAGTTTCCACAACGGTCAATGATCCTGATTCCATCATAAATCCTATTACACAAATCTATATCAGAGTTGGTAAGAGACATGATCTTCTGCGACCAACGTAAGGCACTCTTGCAATCCCAAAAAGCAGCAGACTTGGGCAAGTGAGAGATAAACCATTTGTAAAGCAGAGGCACACAACATGTGATCTCCCCTCCGCTGTACAAATTCCCCAAGTGTACATAATGATACGCATCTGCGAGCAAAGTCGGTACAGGGTTTCCAATGAGAAAAACCTTAATGGAGTTAATATCGACGAAGTTATTGATGTTGGGAAAAAAAATAACCCGTAGGTGAGCAGGACAAAGATGCTTTCAAAAGCAGTCACGTTCCCGATACTGGCGAAGTACAGGGCTTTCTTTGTCAAGAACTGGGCTGGCAAACCTTGGATGCCACCCTTAGCGGTCATGTGAGTCCTGACCTCAGACTCGTCTAAATAAATTGCTCTTACAATGGTCTGATTCTTTGGAATTTCTTCCAGTCCAGAAAATGGAGCTCGATCCGTAATGTGTAGATCAATCAGATGAGAATACTCCTCCAGTGTTGGTGCTAACTGGTAATCCGAGAATGTGAAACAGTGATAAACTGGATCATAAAACTGAATGAGCGCATCCATGATTCCCTCAATCACATGGACTCTTAACAGTGGTAGCAGACCTCCGTGCTTGGCTCTGAAAGCCTCTGGGTTAGTGATCATCCTTGCTAACCTTCTCAAATCCTCTAGCTTTGGAACCTTGAAGGTATAACTATGAGTTCTCCTTCTACCGAAATCCATTAGTGCAATCCTTTTCTCTGATATTTGCAATCACAGTCTTAGTTTAATTCGAAAAAACAGAGAGACTAGAAGAGAAGTTTTTTGAATGTTTTAATGTTTTTTAGATGAATGCATGAATGCAGCACCCAAAAACATAGAAAAAACATGGGGTCAAAGGGTCGTTGTCATGAAGTCAAGGCTCTACCCATCCCCAAAGGTTTATACTAGGGTGATTTTTGTACCTGTACTCATTACCATAAGCTCCTCCCAGGAAAGCAAAACAACAAGCGGATCGCCAGCGAGTTGTAGAGCAATCTTAGAGTAAGTGCCATTCACCGAGAATAGATCACCAGCCTCAAATGAGGGTAGTATCGCGTAACAACTATTCCCGATAGTTTTCGCACTACGAAAGGGTTTGGCTCCTCAGCTTCTCAGACTTATAAATCGGCCTATTGTCTAGGTGAGAGAATGGGTTGCATTGGTCAGCCTCCACTGAGGTTGATGGTCGACCCCGTCGCCATCACTTATCTTAAGTGTATACTCAATATTTCCACATACGGCATCACCCGCATTCCCATTAGCAGAAAAATAAACACGTATAGCAATTAGGAAAAGCAGTATATATATTTGTCCTAAACATCCTAGACTTTTAAAGCTATGAATCCTAAGTTCCTGACAGAAAATGGGTTCCCCAGCGAAAGCCCTAATCTGTGGTATTCACACAAGAGGTGAAAAAGGAAATCAGAAAAAGGGCCCCACGGTGGGCGCCATTTTTCTGTAGCGAGCGATTTTGGACGTGGTTCTTAAGCGCTGGTCGCTCTCTGCGGTTTGAGCTTACTACAGGTCGATTCATTTTTTATCCTATTGTGAGCTGAATAAGGAAGGGAAATAGATGTCTCCAATTAACCCTGCTTTGCATACTGAGTTTAAACAGCGGTCTGTTAGGTTACGGAAGCTATCAATGTGGGGGGGCCTTTGTACTGGTTATTTGTATTTTCACCAATACGGTTTTCTTTCTTTTTGTCTAGACAGAAGGTTTCTGGCGGGGAACAAGGATTAGGATGTTAGGACTGATGCTTTTGATAGATACATGGGAGTATGGGATTTTGGGTTTTTGTTTAGTGTGCTCGCTAAGATTTTTCTTGCAATCTTATGCCTACGTATTCCCGTTTACCGAAACAGGGAAATCAGAGCGTTCGTAGTTCCTCCTATTCTATGGGAGGAAATAGGTGTTTTGGTGTCTTGTTCAAAGCCCAAGACGTGAAGGTAAAGGTGATTTGTATCTTGTTCAAAGCCCAAGATGTGAAGCTGAAAAGGGTGTTATCTTTAGAGAGAATTTGTCATCTCTAAATAGGAGTTTGTCTGTTACGACTGTTTATAAAGGAGAATTACTTTAACCGGGATTTGTGAATCCGACAATACCATAATTTCCTTTATAGGGGATTTTCAACCTGAAGGAGAAAACTTTAACTCAGTGTAGAGCAATGCCATCTTTCCTTAGGAATTTCTCATACTAAAAGAGGGACAGTGGCATGGATGTAGATGATCCAGAGGCTTGCCGCTTACAGCGATTAGATGAAAGGAATTGTTGATGTTTGTGTACTGTGAATGAGGCGCGGTTTTGATGCTAAAAGGTTAATTGGATTAACCAGTGGTTTTCTTATACAAAGCCTAAGAGGAGGCTAATATGTGTCTCGTACAAAGCCCGAGAGAGAGGCGAAAAGGTTTGGACTCGACGAGGGAATCTTTTGGTATCTCGTATAAAGCCCGAGATGGAGGCTATTTGACTCAACAAGAGAGTTTTTGTATCTCGTACAAAGCCCGAGATGGAGGCAAAAGGGGGATTGACTCAACGAGGGAGTCTCTTATGTGTCTCGTATAAAGCCCGAGAGAGAGGCTAATCGTTGTTTGACTCCGCTGGGGAGAATCATTGTACAAAGCCCAAGAGGAGGCTATGGTGACTGTTTCAGTTGAGTGACAGGTCCAGTATACTAATTTTAAAGAGAAAATCAGTTCTTATATGAGCAACACTGTACTCATGGATTTGATTCAAGGATCCGGGTTATTCCTAATCTTTAAGGAAGCGGGAAATCCGAAGGGTATTGAGACTGTCTGAGTCTACGGGTTTTCTTCCTATTTAACGAATGGGTCACTTGAGAATGCCTTTGAGACTCAAGGAAGTTAGACTGTCCGTGTCTAGAGTTTTATCTTTTGTACTGTGCTTTGAGAAACAGTAGTAGACTCTATGGGAGGACTGTTCTATTAAGATGACTAAGTTCTGTTCCTATACCTCTAGGAGGTAGTCGGGACAATTTGTACGAAGCCCAAGAGGAGGCTGGAAGCTTTTAAGAAGCCGACGGGTCCTTGTACTAAGCCCAAGAGGAGGCTATTATTCCCGGAGGAAGAGATCATTATACGAAGCCTAAGAGGAGGCTGTGAATACTTCTAAGAAGCTGTAGGGTCCTTGTACTAAGCCCAAGAGAAGGCGGGGTTGCTTTTAGGAAGCCTGTGGGTCCTTGTACGATGCCCAAGAGGAGGCCGATTGCTTTTAAGAAGCCGATGGGTCCCCAAACCCCGAGAAGTTCAAGGCAATGCTATTCACCGAGAATAGATCAAAGTCAGGAAAGTCTGAGAATTTGGAAGAAACTCAAGAGATGCCATTCACGGAGAAAAGATCATCTCTGGGGAATAGAGTTTCTTTGACAATTTCTATGAGTGACAGTCTATGAAAGGGTTCACAGAGAATGCTGCCTTTCATATCTCCATATTGTTTAACCCCAAGAGGAGGGAAAACTGTGTCTGGTAATCCTATGGGGATCTAGTTTAGACTATTTCTAAGAGCGATCAACGGGCTTAATGCTAGACGTAGTTTCCGGGGAAACTCTAAATATCTATACTATTATTACACAGTTGATATGAGTTTATGAAAGAAGACTTACAGTGAAACAGCCCCACAATACAGTTATATGCATATGAAAGCGGTAAATGAAAGCAATAACCACTTACTCGGTTGTAGAGCTTCCATGCTGTTTGGTTAGTTGTTCAACAAAGAAAGATTGAAAAACAATAGTATATTCAAAATCAAAGGAGAAAGTGCTTTGAAAAAGAAATATTTGGGGCTTACAGCTTAAGGAGAGGCCCAGGGTTTTATCAGTGAGCGCACTGTTTTGAATTTGTACAGAGGGACTTATACAAGTGACTGAGGCCCAAAAGGTTTTCTATACAAAGGGATGGGTCTTACACTCTCTCAAGAGGCCCAAAAAGTTTAAAGAAAAAGAGTGGGGCTTATAACACGAGGGTAGGCCCAGTTTGTTTTTCCGTTTGTAATGGCGATCGCGCCGAGATTTTCTTTTAACGCAGAGGGACTTATACAATAAGTGAGGCCCAAAATGCTTTGGTTAAAAGGGGGTTGGGTCTTACACTCTATTAGAGGCCCAAGTGAGTTTTAAGAAAAGAAATGGGTCTTACTACTCGAGAGTAGGCCCAGTGTTATTTTTAAAAGGCGACAATCGCGCCGTTTGTTTTTGACGATATCGGGACTTATACAATGCACTGAGGCCCAAAAATGATTTGGTCAAAAAAAGGATTGGGTTTTACACTCTATTAGAGGCCCAAGTGTTTTGAAAATGATTTATGAGGGTTGAATTAATCCAAAAAACCCTAATTTGTTTTCAAAAATGTATTTAATTGAATAAAAATTCAATTAAATTGATCAAAATTGTTTATCATATGAAAAACAAATTGTGATCTTGGATTAATGCTTCAAAAATTAAGTATTGACCTACAAAATAATTAGAAAGCATTAAAAGTTGCAAAATCAATGTAGAAAAAATATTTAAAATGTCAAAAACAATTAAAATATTAATTCTTTGCAAAAATATCAATTATATAAAATAAATAATATTTTTGGGATTTTTTGGGAAAATAAAATAATTTAACATTTTTGCGAATTATTAAAAAAAGAATCAACTCAAAATCATTAAAACTCAGAGAGAAATTAATTTTTGAATCAATTAAATAAAATGACAAAATTCAAATATTCAAATTTTGAAAAAAGGCGCCAAGAACACGCGCGTGTTCTGGGCTTGGCCAGATTTGCATTTTCTCTCCAATCTCACTGAATACTTGATTATAACATGCAATCCACATATCATTATGCTCGTCTCAACCTCACGATCATGTCTATGTCAATTAATTTCATTTAAATTAAACATATAACAAGAAATCATGAAAAATCCTCAAGAACCCTAATTTCTGCATGAAGGCTAGGATTTTTGATACACGATTCAAACAATGCAATTAATTGAGGGGAAATATTCCATGCATGATTATGAACATATGGCCAAATTATTGTGCAGCAAAAATTGCATGGATCATAGAGTTAGAAGAGCTCATGCTTACCACTTGCAGCTGGTGATCGTGATTTGTGTTGGAGGTGTTACAGCTAGGTTCTAATGATGTGGATATCTTCCCTAGGTGCCAAGTGATGTGTCTGAGTGTTTGGAATGGATTGAAATGGTTTGGAGTTGAAGATGGCACCTCAACTGTAAAACTGTCAAGAACTTGAGCAATTGGCTGGTGATTTTGTGAAATCTGTGTTCCAGATGTTATGTGAGTGTTCGGATCACTTCTATATGATGTATGTGAGGTGTGTGAGTGATTGGTTTGAATGGAAAAGCTCTCAAACTCAAAACCCGGTAGCTACCTTGCTAAGAAAGGCATTTTTGCCAAGAGAAAGAGATTTTGAGGAAAGCATCTGTTAGATGGATTTGGTGTACTCAGAGTGATCACAATTGAGCTCTATTTATAATAGAGTAAGTTTGTTTTGCAAGGAATAGTGAATGGCAACTGGTAAGTAGGTTTGGCCAATGTTGGCAAATGAAAATCCAAGTCTCCTCTAGCCATTGACTAGAGGTTAGGGCACAGAGCTTTGGTCCCCTTGGTCTTGGATAAGTCTTGACTGATTTCAGATGAGAATGGCTCATTCCATGCCACCTTGATGCTTCCATTGAACGCTTCAATCCAAATTTGGAGTCTTGTCCCTATTTTGGCCATTCTAGGTTCAACATGTTATTTCTTGTTCCAAAGACTTTGGAGGCTTGGCTCAGTGATTGTCCCCTTTAGATTCAATCCCCTGAGGTGCCCAAGTGGATAGGAGCATTTGGATTTGGCTGATTTTGGCAAATCGACCAAAAATGCAAATTCTGCCTTGCCTTGGCAGATTTCAGCAAGGCAACTTGCCAATGTCATAACTCATAGCCCAAATGGAATTTGGCAATGTTCTTGGCCATTTTGGAAAGCCCTTACATGATACAACACCTGTTTGAACATGTTTGGTTTTGATCTCTTTTGAATCCAAGTGAAAAATCCCCCTACATTTGGAAAAAAATGAAGACAGATTTGGACTTAGTGAAAATTTCACTAAGTGTTGGAAAAAGTGACATTTTCATTTTTCAGCCATTTTGATCACTCCATAACTCAAAATCCTTAATGAATTGGACTTAGGTCTAGTTGAAGTTTTTGTAGAGGGTAATGAGGGCTACAAATCCATCTTTGGATGAGGAAAAATGGCTTTGTGGTTTAGGAGTTATGATCCTTCAAAGTTGGTACCTTTGCCACTTTATTTTTAACTTAGAAAATTTTCTAAGTTTTTATAGTTACCCCTTTTACAAGTTATCCAACTTTTCTTGATTTTTCTTGATGAATGATGATTCAAGTCATACATTAACATAATTTTAGGGTTAAAAATCCATTTTGGTGAAAAATCTCAAAAAGTCAAAGTTGACTTTTGTGCACAGTTGACTTTTTATCAGATGAATTCCAAACTGTGCAATTCCTCAGGAAATCATGTCCTTGACCTAAATCAAACTTGATGGACATGTTTCATGGATGTCATAGGGTATATTGAGGCATGTCCTAGGGTTTGGGAGCATGTCCTGGTCAAAAGTCAAAGTTACGGTTGACTTTTTCCTTAAAACCCTAATTGTGGTGCAGATGAAATTGAGACTTGTTGCTCAAACTTCTTGGATTAATCCATTGTTACAAATGGATCAATATAGTTCATTAGAGACACTTAAACCCTCTCTTGAGGTTTTGGCTCTTGATTTGCCCTAAAAGTCAACTTAGGCGTGAATTAGGTCAAGAAACCCTAATTCCTGATTTTTGATGTATGCATCCCCTGAGGCAAAATTGACTTGATGATTGGGTCCATGAGGTTCCATGGAGTATATTAGGTTATGTTTTGGAGCATTGGCTCATGCCCAGATGAAAATTTCCATCTGGAGGCCCTGGTCGACCAAAACCCTAATTTGGTACTGGCGATCTTGAAGCTTGATCCACCTAGAAGGGAGCAACCTTGTGCTTGATCCTTGAAGTGGGAGTCCTCTTGATCCATTGTGGATGTTTGAGAGGTTAGACAAGTTGAAGATCATGTCATTCCTTGATTAATCCTTTGCCTAAGGCTCTGAGAGGGCTAGAAACCCTAACTTTGATCGTAGTGGATGCTCACCCATCTTTGGGGAGACTGATGAAGTATGATAGTTCCTCCATACTGGGATGATGATTCTCACAATGATGGGAAATTTTAGTGGTCAAAATTTGGGGTATGACACTTCCTTTTGACTAATTTGTCAAATCTAAAGTATTGTTGAGGTCAATTGGATTGTCGTTATGAGATTATCTAAATATTTGACTTGTTTAGTTTATATAAATAAATATTATAAAATATTGGTTGTCAAGATATACAAATAATTGATATGTAGAGGTTATTTATAAAGATATTATATTCATAACTAAGATTATTTCTTATGTCAAGGTATATAGAACCAAGGTCTTAATAATCGAGGTGAATTGATATAAAGAGGTATGGAAAATCAAGGTTTTTGTAATCTAAGTGACTTGGTATATTAAGGTGCGTAGAGCTAAGGTCTTCATAACTAAATTAAATAGATATACTTAGGTGTGTAGAACTAAGGTCTTCATAACTAAGGTAACTATGTACACTGAGGTGTGTGGTACCAAGGTCTTAGTATTATTATAACTTGATACACTAAGGCATATATAACCCAGGGCTTCTTAACCAAGATAACTTGATATACCATGTTGTATATGACCAAGGTCTTCCTAACTGATATGGCTTAATATGTCGAGTTCTTTAATCAATGAGATTCTCTGATATGTTGAGCTCTCTTAATTGATATGACCTAATGTTTTGAGGTGGTGACGAGAAACTAGGGCCGAAGCTCTCCATTGAATGACATGATAATGAGAAATTGAAGCTCAAGATCTCCTTCATCTGACATCTTTGTGCCAACCTAGAGATAAGAAACTAAGTCTCAAACTCGTCATTTGAAGAATGTTGTGCTTATGTTGATGTGGTGATGAACAACCATAACTCAAGCTCTCTATCACCCAACTTCCTTTACGATAAAGGCAATATTTGAGTTCTTCAATTTTCCTTAAATCTCACATAATTTGTGGCGCTGATCTGGGATCCTAATTTTTAGGAATTTATCTTGGTCTCTTAATAGGTAGTTATAGAATATTTGAATATCAAATAAAAAGATAGGATAAAATTTTATTTGGTTTGAGATTAACCTGTGTAAAATCTCATACTGTTTCAGAGGCCAACATGTGTAAAACCCTAATTTATTTTGAAAGATAACCAATATAAAAATCCATCTCGATTCGAAGGATTGGTAGTGTAAAACTTTATCTCGGTATGAGATCAGCCCGTGAAAAGTCTCTGTTTGGTTCAGAGGATAAACTATGTTCATTGTTTGATTGTAAGTTGGCCTAAACTTCAAATCCTTTTAAAAGGAGGTTCGTTGACATATCCTATTAAAATCTCTCAAGATACTGGAAACTCTCAAGAAGAATTCTCGGGAACAAGAGTAGGCCAAATAATTAGGCTGAACATGTATAAATCTTTGTTGTCTTTCTCTTTTACTTTATTTTCTTTCCTCTACTTTTTGATCTATTTCCTTTTCTGTTGCTTATTTATCTATTTGTTTTACAAGTGAATTTAAACTTTGATTTTTGCAAAGATTTTGATTTTAATCAACATTTATCAAACCTCCACAATTCAACCTCCCTCTCGTGTTTGAAGTCACATGTCAAACATAGTATCCCAAGAATTTGTTTCCATTAGAGATAGTAATGAGAACTAGTTTAATTTGTTTAATGTGGTAAAAAGATTTAATAAATGGAAATATATGATTTGTAGCACAAGAGTCTAAAACCCATAATGTATGTTTAGAAAAAGGGTTACCCCTCTTTAAGATGTTAGAAATCACATGTGAGGCTTCACTAATATATTTGTTATTGCTTGCAATTTGAGATGCATCATATTTAGAGGACGTCAAGTTGAGAAGGTATTGATAATCTTATGTGTTAATGGAATTTGAGCCATTTGTGGATGTGTTGGAATTAGGTTTCTTTTGCTCAGCACTCTCCTCATTTGAAATTTGATTCTTGGTCAAATATCCTTGTGGAAAGCCGTGCTTTAAGTGACAGTTTTCAACAATATGATTGGATTTCTTACAGTGACTGTACTTGAGTTTCCATTTACCTTTGCTCTTTCCTTGATTACTATAATGTTAGTCTTTGGTGGGGTTTGCGTTCTAGGAAGCAAGAATGGTAAGGTCGATGTGAGGAATATGAGGTGAAGGATCTTGTTGAATAACTAATATCTTTCGTTGATATATGGTAAAGGGTCTATTAGAAGGATATGAATTCTTATATTGTTATAGTTGTTATGGAGGCCTTTAAGAAAACAAGTTATGCATTCCATGTGTTTATATTTGTGTGCAAATGAACTCAAGAAACAAGAACACTTCGGGGAGCAAATGCAAGAAGTTGGACGACGAAAATTGAGTTCGTCCCCAATAATTTGGAGATCGGTGAAATAAAAGAGAAAAAGGTATGATCGTCTTGCTTAATTGAATGTAAGTCTTTAAGCAAATCGGAGAAACAAAAATAATAGTTACCTTTAGTGTAACGATCTTGCAAATCAATCTATAATCCAATGGCATCATCAAAGCAAATTGTGTTTTGGGAAATTTAGGGATTTAAGGGCCGGTTTATCCAAAATAACACCATATTATTGTAACAATCTCAAATTTTAAAATTTACAATTGTTGGCGATAATTGAGGTAGAGAGGTAGAGATTCGTTGATGTACTTGAGTTTTTTTTGGATGAAAGAGCGTTCTTCATCGATTTACATCAATTGTGATAGTTTGAGTCATTTAACAATAGTGTGACAAACATTGAATTCAAATTTTTTCTAAGGTGAAAGTAAAAAGGAATGTGAGGTTTGTGAGATGAATCTTGAGTGGTGGAATGGTTGGAAATCTCGATGGAGGAATCTGAATCATCGTTGATGTCTTCTATTGTTGATATGTTGAAGGTGCAAAAAAAACGCGAAAAAGAGTTTGTAGAACAATGGAGAAGATGAAATGATTTGATCTCGATATACCATATTACTTTCATTATTGATATGCGGTAAAGATTTGAAAAGGAGAAAAGAAATTAGAATGAATTCATTCATATTAAACTGAATTGCAAAATAATAACTCATTTAGATCACTTAAGTACTATTGACCTTACATTTAAAAGATAACATGTTGGTTTTCTATTAATTAACATACATTAATTCATACTCAATTCAAGATGAAATAGAATGCGGAAGCGTACCTTTAGGATCCATGTAATTTCAATGAGAAGATGATGATCTTGATAGAGCAATGACCTTCCAATTGTAGATTCTGTAATTCTTTAATTCCTCTTTCAATGGGATAAAGAGAATAAATATCTTGTAATATTTTCTAGTGTCTACAATTGGGGACCATAACCCCTTATTTATAAGAATCACATGCCCTTTCATGAAGAGTCATGTTTGTTCAAGTTTAGAATCTCATGCCCTTTAATGAAGGGTCATGATTATTCAAGTTTTCTTATTCCAATTTTACCCATCAAAAAATAGAAATAAGACTTTTGGTATCTACACAATATTTTTCATGACAATTATATCCATAGTCACAAATCTTATATTAAATAGATCACTTTAATTTGACTAATTAAATAATGGTTCTAACACATTAATTTATTACATGTATGACCCAAAAATAAAATTCTAACAATCTCCTACTGGTCATATATGTAACCCTATAAATGTGTTAAGACTTTATGAGCTCAAAATTTGCATTATAAACATTGGACATATCCTCATCTCGTCCATTAGTTATATTAATATATAGAACCAAATCGGTTTTCATTATATCAATCATAATTAAACCCATCAATGATCACAAATATAAACACAACTAAATGACATAGATTAATCATGAAATCGGCAGCATGAAAATCACCTGAAGGTGATCAACACATGTCAATTTTCAACTGGTCCTCCTTACTTTAATGAGATCAATATTATCATACAAAGTGTAATGAACTGAATAACCAAACTTTATTCCTGATCAAAATGTGATACAAATATATGAGTATGTATATATACTATCAATCATAGAACATAATTAACAACAAAAACTAACTCCCACTAAACCAAAGGATCCCCTGATTGTATAACACCCATGTGAGCAGTGTGCTCATGAAAGACCTTGGGAGGAAGCCCCTTTGTCATAGGGTCCGCTATCATGGAGTCCGTCCCTAAATGTTCTATATAAATTTGTCCACTTTGTACTCTCTCCTTCACAACCAAGAACTTGATGTCAATATGTTCAAATAATGTCATAATTAATTTCAAGATATCTAGTGCAACATTAATATAAATGTCTTTGGGCAATAGTATTAATTGCTAGTGATAATCTTGTTGTAATGATCAAATATTGACAATAATGTATGTCAAATCATAAAACTATCTTTGGATTGATTTATTATTCACATAAAATCTTATAATTATCACATATTTATTATCACATGTGTATATATAAATTTTGTCAAATATTAACATTTTTTTTTGGAAAAATTAATACTCACATGTATAAACATACACACTAACATTCAACATTTATCATTATCAAATCCATAAAAGAAGGGCCACTTTGGTGATTTCTAGTATCAATAGAATCATTTAAAATGTCAAATTATTATAATACAAATCATAACCAATAATTTGAACATAAAAAAATACTAACTTCAAAAAAATTGAGGGATACCGTACAATCCAACACAACATGCCCACTGTCTCTTTAGTTTATAAGAAGAAAAAAAACAACCAAATTTGCAGGAAACAAAAAAAATGCAATTATCGTAACATTGTAATAATTACGTGAAACAGTACAAATAGATATTACGTGAAACAATACAAATGGCTAATACTTTCTGTGTTTGCAGTAACATTAAACTATATATGTCTTTCATGTGCAAAGGTTCTTTATGTAAGAATGAAAAATGAAATGATATGATTAATCAATTTCAATCAGAACAAAAACACAATAGAAAACTCATTAGTTATTTCAATCAAAACCAATTGTTTGCTTTTGTATAATGAAATTCTATTTTGAAATTCTAATTTCAATAATTATCCAAATTCACACATGAATCAAATATGAGTGACTCTGATATCACTTGTTGATTTTGTATTAATTAACATACATTAATTCATACTCAATTCAAGATGAAATAAAATGCGGAAGCGTACCTTTAGGATCCATGTAATTTCAATGAGAAGATGATGATCTTGATAGAGCAATGACCTTCCAATTGTAGATTTTGTAATTCTTTAATTCCTCTTTCAATGGGATAAAGAGAATAAATATCTTGTAATATTTTCTAGTGTCTACAATTGGGGACTATATTCCCTTATTTATAAGAATCGCATGCCCTTTCATATGAAGAGTCATCTTTGTTCAAGTTTAAAATCTCATATCCTATAATGAAGAGTCATGATTATTCAAGTTTTCTTATTCTAATTTTACCCATAAAAAAATAGAAATAAGACTTTTGGTATCTACACAATATTTTTTATGACAATTATATCCATAATCACAAACCTTATATTAAATAGATCACTTTAATTTGACTAATTAAATAATAATTTTAACACATTAATTTATTACATGTATGACCCAAAAATAAAATTCTACCCTAACAACCTCACTAATTCAATTGTCACATACTAACTGTAAGTAACAGTTGACAGTAACACTATGGTCTAATATTATAAGCTATCATCTTTACTTTACCCATGATTCACACCACCACATATTCTTCAATCCGACAAAAACTCAAAATACCATTTCCTATTATTTCTATCACAACTCCTCCTTTCCATTTTTTTTTTATTTTTAGATCTACTGCAAAAAGATAGATATACTAAAATTTAGATTTGGAAGAGACACATACACTTTAACGTATGATTAAGATCCACAATGCAATATTTTAGACTTTAAAACTATTGTAAAGTTAAATTTATAGTATATAGTGTCTCGTAATAATGAAGGGTATTTTTTTTATCAAGTTATTTAGTGATTAATTTTTTTTTAAGATGAATAAATAGTATGTCGTAAGTTCAAACCGACGTCTTTATAACTAATTTTTAGATAACTAGCAATTAAGCTGGCTTAAATGTATTTTTATAGTAGTAATGAAATGTATTTTTATCCTTTGAGAATGTGAATATAAGTATAAATATAAGGATAAAGATATTAGTATTTCACCGTTGTCACCATAATTATTTTCCACACGCATTCATTTGATCAACTTGTTGGACATGATAAGGATATTGATTTTACCACATGGTCTTCCAAGTGCTACAAATGACCATCATCTTGACTCACATTCAATGCCAACATCTTACGTTTCCACTTTTGATCACATGCACCTTCCCCAAAGCTATATCTAGCCACTAAGCCACACTTCATTTTGTATCTCTCTATTTGTCTATTGCTATGTATGTCTGCATCTCAACAATTTACCATTATTTAATATTCTTTTCATTTCAAATAAAAACAAATAAATAAATAAATAAGATTAATATTATTTTTATTTATATTTTTATTAGAATATTTTTATTGTTTGTTAGTACATTATAATTATCTTTACTATAAATCTAAAATAGAAGATATTAAATTAAAAATGCTACAAATAATATTAATTATATTATATTATTGAATAAAATAATTAATATTTTACTAAAAACTTAAATAAATTAATTATTTTAAGATAATTTACTTTTCAAATATATATGTTATTACCTGAGGGAGAGGGGACCTTATTTGTAACTCTTCGCAACTTTAACAATTATGCTATGCTTCTATGTCGGCTAATAGCATACAAATGCACATACAATTTATTCTGGCTCCCTACCAAACACTATCTAGGTCCATGTCTCATAACACAAAGAATCCAAACATTATTTTGATTTGATACATCAAACTTTAGGGTTAGGTTAGCGTGGTGATTAATTTTTTAGAAAATAATCATTTTAGTAATTTATTTAAAATATGCACTAGTTTTAACAATAATTTGAATAAAATTTCACACCAATTATGAAAGTTTAGCATTAATACTCTAAAAATTTTAATAATCTAAAATTTTATTAAAGTAAAATAGTAAATTACAGGTGGCTTCTAGGGTGAGGGTTCACTTAAATCCCTCACCAGTGTACCACTAATTTTGACCATTGGATTAAATAAACCGACGTGATTCCAATAGTTATTACCACACTCAATTTTAATATGTTGCATCCACGTTCATCCTCTCCTCCCACTAAATTTCATCTATCTCTCTATCATGTTTACCGTAATCTCGTATTCTGCAACTTAAGCCAAAGAAGAATCTAAGTTTCTGTGTCATATCAAGTTGGTTCCTCTCCACCCTTGTTCCCTTTTACAACATTGACACTCTTAAACGTGTCTTTTAAATTTCTCACAAGTGGATATTTTATCTTACTGCTTAAAAAATATAAATAAATGACATAAAAGGTTTATAATAAATAATGAAGCCACTGTCAACCTTGATGGACTGTAAGGATAGCGCGTGGAATTAAGGGTTGTTGCAAAAGTTTAGAAGCAAAAATTGAATTTATAGTTTTTCCCAAAAAAAAAAGAATTTACAGAGAAAAGAAAATGAAAGAAAGACCAATTGGTTTGAAATCAAATCTCATCCGAGGGAAGTGAGAACTACTTGTTTGATCCTTTCAATTTTCTATTTGTCAACTAGTCATATTGCTCATAAATTGATTATTTAATTTATTATGATTCAATGTTGTTTTATGTTGAATCACAAAGTATTTGATGATTATCAAATTACATTGTCGTGAAGAATATGGAAATTTGGTAAAAACAATTATGGAAAAATAACCATGGTGAAAAACTCTTCAAGCAATTCTTAAATCTCAGACTTTTTTTTACAAAATTGAATCCAACCCATTATTTGAGTAAGAAAGACTACTGAAATTATTAAAAGAGGGGAAAGGATAAAAGTATCTTAGGAAAAGATAGAGACTCTGTGAGCAGCATAGTATAGGTGGATTGGGATAAATTCATTGTGGCTGAATTTTGTGGGTCGAGACATGTGGCCACAAAATCTAAATGAATTGCTATAGTGAAAGAGGACTACGAGAAGGTGATAAAGACATCCTATGAGAAAGTATGTATGTTCTCTTTTGTTTTCTAATAATCTAAACCGTTCAAAATATCTAATGGAATATAAAAGTGGTCCACGGATGAACCAGTTAATTGATGGTTCATCTTAGAGGTAGCCGGAAATTACATAGTATCGCTATCCAAAAAAAATTGGTAATATACCTAAGAATTTTCTTTATTTCTTAAATTATTTATAGGCCTTTCAATTGTGTATTGTTATCCGAATTCATGTCACTGTCGCAGGAAACTTGCACACAATACACCAAAATTAATGAAAAGTAGAGTGCTTAGCCTTTTCATACGATAAAACAAGAACAAGCATACGTGGCAGTTGGCACCATATATAAGCTAACCAATAAGGTTTGAGTCTGTGGGTACACAGTATCTGATACTACTGTAGTATTAGGTAGCGATGACAAAATGGATGGATTGAAAGAAAATCATCTAAAACAAAATTTAAAAATAGTAAAATTGGAGCATAGAAAGTTTTTTTTTAATTATAATATTTTTTATAAGAAAATATGAGAGAGAAAATTATTTGTTTTTAATTATATTTTATGATATATATATTTTAAAATAACAAAAAAAATTTACTATAAAAATAATTCAATGAATTTGAAAATTTTAGTGGATGGATTGGATTAATCCATGATTCTAATAGGATGGATTGAATCCAATCCATTAACTAATTTTATGGGTAATAGATGGATTGCATGAATTTTTTATTAGATGAATTGGATGGATTTTTACTTAATAAATTCAATTCCCACCTCTACTATTAGGTTAGGTGGAGTTTTACATCAATATTATGTAATGTATAATGTTTTATTATAAAAGTATTTAGCATAATAATAATTATTATTATTTTAAGTTGAATTGTTATAGAATTCTATGAATCGATGACAGAAAATAAAAAAAAAGATGACAGAAATTAAGAACCACGGACAAAAAGTGAGCCTACTTGGATTTTATTTGTTAAAACTAGTAGACAAATGTATGCACCTTCCTACAACACCTTAAAGTTTTACTCAAATTTAAGATGATACTGCCTTTAAATCTTTGATTTTATTTTATTTTTTAAAATTTAAAGTAAGGTCCACATATGGTGTCAATGTGGTGGAGAGTGACATGCATCATCTCATCACCGTGTGCCCGTCTCCCTCCGAATCAATTATCCGTCTCCGTCTCGGATTCTCTTTATGGAAAAAAAATTTGTCTACTATTTTTTTTTGTTTAAAAATTTGTCTACAATTTCCGTCTATGCATATTCTCAACTTTTTGCGGAGTTTCATAATTATGTATAAAATAAGGTGAGTTCTAGGGTGAGGGTGCTACTAAATCCCTCACATGTGGACTATAACAAAATTATCATTTGATTTAATTAATGGCTTAGATTTACTGAAAATTAAAATGAGAATATTTATTAATTTTCACACACAATCAACTCCTATCTCTTTCCCATCTGACTCCTCTCAAAATCTCTAAAAATCTGCAGATTTTTTATAAAAAAAAAATACAAATGTAATCCTTAAAAATCTGCAGATTTTTTATAGAAAAAAAAATACAAGTAGTTGCTGTTATAAAAAAAAAAGTTAACACAAAATCATCGTTTGAGATGTCGGTGACGGGAAATTGAACATTTGAGATGTCGGATTAATCATTGAAGGTGGTAATAATGGAAGAAAGAACTTAAGGAGTTCAACAAAATAGACTCACAACCTTTAAGGTTTTTCTTATATACATTGTTGCAAAGCTTCTTAAATAATTTATACTCTTTTTTTATTCAAAGTTTTTGTCTTCTCACCTTTGACAAACCTATTTACATAGATCTTTTGTTAATTCAATTTTTTTTATCATGATTGTGGAACTGTTAAGAAAATATTGATGATGATTATTATTAATTGTTTAAAGTTCAACTACTGTTTTAGGGAGCTTTTAAGAAAGAAAGAAAATGGAGGAATGTAAAGAAAAAGAGAATAAGATAGATGAAGAAAGGAGAGACATGATTATTGTGTGTTACAGTGTAGATATTCTCATTTATACTTTTAGCAAATCTAGATCATTGAACAAATCTTACGGAAAATATTGTGTAGTACACCCATGAGGGACTTAATTAAGCCATCGTCTAAGAATTCACCATAAAATAAATGTATTATTTTTAATTAAATTAATAGTATAAAAAATTCAAAAACTAACTAGAAAAAATATAAAAAGTAAGTTTATGATAAATTTATTATTTTGACAATACTTGTTTCATGATCGTCAGAGCCTAAAACCACCAAAATTTTAATATATATATATATATATATATATATATATATATATATATATATATATATATATATATATATATATATATATATATATATATATATATATATTTCCTTTTTTACTCAGATTAAGTCTATGTTTTAATTTTTTTATTACAAATATATGCGGAAGAAAAAATATATAAGTTAAAAAATATGTATTTTTCAAATTATATATTTTTAAATATTTTATTTGAAGGGACTTTGTCTTCTGTCCTTGTTCCTATAGAGCGGAAATTTTCATCTTTGGTGCTTCGAAAGAGACAATTCTTTTAAAGATTCGTATTAGCATATGTAAATTAATATTCCTAGGTTGCTATTGTACTTATTGTAAATACAATTGATACTACATTGCTTAATTTGTTGAGCACAAGAGGGTTTTAGGTTCTAACATGTAAAAAGTGAATGACTCTACACAGTTATTTGATTAGGTATTTTTAGATGCGGTAGTCTAATAGAGGAGTCAGTCGAGAGACTGGTTCTAATGCCTATAAACTCGTACACATATATGGGCTTTGACTCATTAGCAGAGTGATAGAGGTGAGTCATTTCTTTAATGCAGAAAATGTGGTGAATCCACATGATCACAAATACTTCAGTTATTGATTAAGAGAGTCTTGTTTAACTTACTTAGAATCTGGCTTAAAAATTTCTCCTAAGATACAACACGGAGGAAATGGGTCGAACTTTATCACATGTTTACCACGTGATCTCGCTATTTATTATGCAAATATTCTTTATGCCATTTTAAGAAGTGAAGACTTGATAGGTTGAGTGTTCTGTCATTCAATGGGCTCATTTTATGATAGTTAGTCCATACCAAAGATATTTCAGTCCACAGTCCGCTCAAGTACAAGGCATGTAAGGGTGAAGTGATTAAGCGAGGACAATCCAGTTCAGGGTCCCTCAACCACAAGGCCTGTAAGGGCGACATGGTTAAGAAAATATATTTCAACCCATATTCCCTCGTGCATAAGGCATATAAGAGTGAAGCGGTCAGGGAATGTGATGTGTTCAATGGCGATATCGGGTGACCTACTAATTGATGTGTGTATTTGGGTTCGATTCTTTATTGTGGCATTTTAAAGGGAGTTAAGGGTGATTTTGTTATGTGATAATATGAAGTAGTGAAACGGTCTAGAGGTGGTGGATAAACCCTCATTAAAAAAGTCAATCAATTTTCCATAAATAGAATATTATAGGTTTTTCTAAATTGCACGCGGAAGTCTTTAAGCGAAAATAAAGATTTTATGCTTGTATTGGAATTTCACCACGTTGACATTCACAGATTGTTCAAAGAGAATGATTAATTGAGTAATTGTAGATTACACGAGATGTGTCATATACAACGATTCAATTAATACTGGATTCTAACAACACTAGTTTTCCAGAGCTGGATCATCTTTAAAGCTCAATTAGTTACTAATTTTAGTAAAACCTAACCTTACGGAATAAATTTCTACCAACTGAATAAACGATAAACTACGCTAAGAGTTGAAAACCTAAGCATGAAATATCCTACAAAAATTAAATGCAAGTGTGTGTGTGTGTGTGTGTGTGTGAGAGAGATATATATATATATAGAGAGAGAGAGAGAGTACATTGGGATGTTTAGTGGTTCGGAGTTCGTCTTCGCTTTGCCTACTCCACTATTCAATGGTTTCCCATTGGAACCTGTTTTGTTCCTTTTTATTATGAAAAATATTGCAATAATTCATACAATCATTAATACTAAAAAATACTGAGAAAATTAAATCTCCTATCTAGATCTTGAATTGTATATAGCTTAATGCTAAACTCTTATGCAAAATCTTTACTCGATTCTCACTTCTTGAATCTTCCAGCTTGACCAATATACTCACAATCTTCATGTGTGGCAATTACCCATTGATCCCATCAATTTCTTGAGCTGTGAACTGTCTGAAGATTTGAGAATAAATCCACCTTGCATGTAGCCTTCCACACAATCATTACCAATGTCACATGGAGAGAATAACCTCCTTATTTTCATTGGAATTTGTCATCACCAACGACAACAACCTCAATCTTACAAGCTTCTTGAAAATCATTACCAAACCTTCAAGTACGACCAGTTTCAAGACAATGTCTCCCTCAACAATTATAAATCTCTCATTATCAAGATCTAAAATCAAACTAGAGGATGAAGAAGAAAGAAATTATGTTGCAAGAGTTTTTGAGTTTTCACAAAATCATAATGTTGATTATGAAATTATGTATCTAGAAATATGATGACAAAATGAATTTATATGTGTTGGATATTAAGCACAAAAATGGATGAAAAAATTTAGTTAGATTCGAGTGAAGAACATTTCATGATTTAAGTCAAATTAGGAAGTGAAGTGAAATAAGATCTCATAAAGAAACATTATCCATTTTTCCAGGATTTGAGTTAGTTGTAACCTTAATTTGAGACATGAAAGTTCATGATTCGAGTCAGTTCAACTTGTGATTTGAATCAAACTTGACAGAGCCAAATAGGAAAATTTTGGACAACATTGTGATTCAAGTCAGTTGAAAGTGTGAATCGAGTCAAACTGGGCAGTGGCTAATAGGAGGTTGCGTGATTCGAGTCAGTGTAACTTGTGGTTCGTGTCACAGTGTTGCATGATTTGAATCAGTGTAAAGTGTGATTTGAATTGTAACATCTCATAAATTTTATTAAAATTTTATTGGAATTTTTTGTATGCCTTGTGATTTATTGTGTTATTACTTAGAGTCTTAATTAAATAAGAAAAGAATTTTATTAATATAAATATAAATTTGAGGTCAGGATCTGTTTCCATGGAGAAAATGTATAAAAGCCTGTTTCTGCAGTGATGCAGGCATCACCCTAAGTGACGGTTCACCCATCACCCCATTGAGGAAGAAGATGTGTCATTGTTTCACGACGAGTGTCAGCGAACCTGACTGGCAGACCGTCAGATCATGGTGACGAACACCAAGCCCCCAACGACTGTTACCGATGACGGGTAAGCTTTTCCCAGGGGCGAAAACTGTTGAGGTTGGGACGGTCGGACCATCAGTTGTGTTGTTGACCGATTGTGGTGTTTTGATCGATTTTTCGTAGAGGCTCTGATTCCTCGACTTAATTCATCATTTTAAGTAATTATTTATTGAGAAAATGATTATGATTGATTATTGTTGATTTAATTTCTAGCCGCCTCATGGTAAGGTCGTGTAGAAAGTTAATCGTTTTAGGTTCAAGGCGAACCAATGTTTAGCCATAATTGACAGTGATTGATGTCAATTATGTTTAGGTTCAAAGAACGAGTGTATGATATGTTTTAGGTTCAATATGACTTGTGATAGGTGTAAAAGTACTCTTCAATAAAATAATCATACGACAATTAAAGTGTTACCTCAACGAAACACTTAAATAATTATTCAAATAGCAGCGGAAATAATTATAAAGATACTCTTCAAAACAACATGTTTGTTCTCCAAATAAAACAAAATCACTGAATTCTCAAAATCATAATAAAAAGGCACAATAATAATTAAAACAAGCGTTCCTGACCCCGATATTACATAATTAGAGCATAACCTACTAAGCGTTCCACTCACGGCAACAACGCCTAATCTTGGTTATCTGCAAGATGTCCACGGTGGACACCATCAAAGCAAAGGGGTTGAGAATTCACATCAATAATATAAATAGCATAAACTGCAAGGTAGAATTACAAACATTCGCATATTCAATCACAAATGGACCACATTATTTTACAACAATATTCTCACACCTAAAACAACACCATACACAATCATAATTACGCTTACAACTCATTTATGCAATGCGACTCAACTATGCAAATCAATGCATATGTATGTGGTACCAACTCAACAATTTGGTTCTTTCAGGAACCAGGTCCCTTCTCTAAACCCATGATCCCCTCTCTGAGCTCCAAGCCCCTCTCTGAGCTTGGGGCAAGCCACTAGTGTAACGCCCCAGTTTTTGGTAGATTTATTTAATCGAGTCGATTTAATTATTTTCGTTTTTATATTATTTTATTCTTGACTTTTATTTGACAATATATTATTTTTCATCGTTATTATGTTTTATCGCGTTTTGAGAGCGTTTGCGAGATATTTGAGCTGAAGGGTAAAATAGTCTTTTTAGGGGTTTAGATATTTGTTATTATAAGAAAGAAAAAGAGAGAAAAGAAAGGGAAAGGAAAGAAAGAGAGAAAAAAGGAAAAGGAGAGGAAAGAAATGGAGAAGAGGAAAAGAGGTGGAAATCGACATAACTCCGTTTCAAGCGCGATTAATCGGGTAAGGGTGAGAAGTTTCGATTATATCTTGCTTGTATATGTATATGTATGTATTTGTTTGAATGTTTGGTTGAAAAATACATGTTTTCCATTTGGTTGAATTTGTGAACAATTGATTGGAATCGATGTTTTCACGGGTGAAACTCGATATAAACTGCGTAGAATACTTGTCGATTATGTTGGAACATGTTTTGGTTGTTCTGGTATGAATTGGAAGGGTTTGGGTGGAAGACATGATGGGTTTTGGCCCCAAATGACCTATATTGACGCTATTGCGAATTCTGGGTTTCGCGGGTTCGCCTAGCGAACCACAGGGAAGGACCGGGCGAAGGTTCGCCTAGCGAACTTTATGTTGGTTTTTTTCTGCAACTGTTCGCTAGGGTTCGCCTAGCGAATACTAGAGCGAACGTGACATTTTTCTATTTTGTTTTCTTCATAACTTTTGAACTGTAAGTCCGTTTTGACCCCCGTTCAAAGCGTTGGAAAGCTAAGGAAAAATTATTTCTATTAAAAATGGTTTAGAGGGTAAAATATGATTTAATTAATTCATGTTTTTGAGAAATAGTCGTGTTGTCGGGTTTTTATCGCGTTAAATGCGTGCGGTTGGTGTTTTACAGTGTGTTGTGCTATTCTTATATAACGTGGAGCTTTTATGTGGTTTATATGATATTGATTCATGTGATAATGATGTTGTTGTGTGGTAAAATACATTGTGTGGTAAGGAAAAGGATGATAGCATGAGGTTGCGTGTTAATCAGTGAGTAGTATGGAAACTTACGGTTGTGTTCTGGATAGCTTGAGTTTTGAATTGTGATGAATTGCGAACGATTTGAAGTTCCTTGAAGGTATTACTTTTGTTATGGGTTGAGATCCCGTGTCAGCAGAAACCTTGAGTGAGTTGGAACCCCGTAAAAAAGAATTGATATGGAATGTGGTAACCAGAGATTGTTAAGCTATTTTGGATAAATTATTTTGAGCTCAGAATGAATTTTGAAGGTGGTATATGTTATGGTTGTAGAGTATATGAATCGTATCTTTCATACTTGTTTGGATAAGTTCATAGTGATGTGTATTGGATGATATTCTGATTTATTTTAAAGCAAAGGATGAGTATGTAGAGTATTTGAGGATTGAGTTACAAGGGTTGAAAGAGAGGGAGCTTTCTGCTAAATTATTCGAGTGAGAATTTTGATTGAAAAAAAAAGGGGATTAGTTTTCTTGGATATGTTATTTCAGATGAGAGTATGGTTATGGATCCATCAGAAGTAGATGCAGTTCTACAATGAGAGGCTCCGAAGTTGGTTAAGGAGATTAGAATCTTTTTGGACTTTAGTTGGTCATTACCGGAGGTTATGGAAGGCTTTTCCAAGTTAGCATTTTCGTTACTTCGATTGACTTGCAAAAGTTAAGTCGTTTGTTTGGGATGTGTCTTTGATGAGTTTAGTCAATGTGTTAATGCAAGAGGGTAAAGTCGTAGCTTATGCTTTACGATAATTTAGGATTCATGATTTCAAGATGGCTGCGGTTACTTTTGTGTTGAGAATTTGGAGGTTTTATTTTTAGGGTTTTAGGTTCAAGGCGTTTGGATGGATAAAATGATGGTTTTGGATGAGTAACAGCGCTGCTGGGATTCTGAGTTTTCCATGGTTCGCCTAGCGAACCCGGCAGCGAAGGTCAGCGAATGTTCGCCTAGCGAACTTTAGGTCGTTTCAGTTCTGTTTTGTGTTTTTGATCTCGCTGGGAGCTTCGCCTAAAGAAGGCGGAAGCGAACGCTCGCTAGGGGTTCGCCTAGAGAACATGGCAGTTTGTCCCGTTTTGTTTCCTTCATAACTTTTGATTTGTAACTCGGATTGAGGCACGGTCAGATGGTTGGAATTCCTGATTAGTTATGACCTTGGCTCGAATTATCCTATTGGTAAAGTTAATGTCGTGCGTGATGAGTTAAGTCGAAAGCTTTTATACATGTCTGTTTTGGTGGTCAGAGGATTAGAGTTATTTGAGCAGTTCCGAGAGTTGGGTCTGGTGTGTAAGCTAACACAGCAGAGTGTGAGGCTGGGTATATTAACAATGAATAGTGATTTTGGGTGAATATGAGAAAGAGTTAGACTGTGGATATGAAATTGGTGGATTTGATTGTTGCGAGTAATCAGAGTGCGCAGCGGAAGCGTGATGTGGCACAATTCGTATATGCGTGTGTGACTTGTAAGAGTTCATAGGTTGAACATTGGAAACATGTAAGAATGATGAGACCATTGGACATTTCAGAATGGAAGTGTTAGGTGAAAGGTTTAAATATTATTCATGGGCTACTATGTAGATGGATGTTTTGGTTGTATGTTCGATTGGTGAATCGTAGCATCGTCGTAATAATGTTGTGTGACAAGGATGTTGGTATTGTGGTTATGTAGAGGTTGTGGAACGATGTTGGGTCATGGAACTTTATGTTCTTGTTTGTGTTGTTGCCTCATTTCTATCGTGATGGTTCAAGGGCGAGTAGCTCATTCCTTGTGGGAGATTAGGGGGAGTGTTACCTGGGTGTTGGTAACATGGTTTTCTTTGAGTCGTAGGTTGGTCGTCAAGTGCATTGTATGGACTTTGTATCTTGTTGTTGTAGTTGTCGTCGTTGTCGTGTCATTGTTGTAGCTGCTGTTAGCAAGGTGGTTTGTCAGTTGTGTTATTCGTGGTGTGCCTTTTGTTGGCATGATAGTTTGTTAGTCGGATGCGAGAGTCGTATCCGGAGTTATACGTATCAGTTATATTTTCGAGGACGAAAATGTCTAAGTGGGGGAGAATTATAACGCCCCAGTTTTTGTTAGATTTATTTAATCGAGTTGATTTAATTATTTTTGTTTTTATATTATTTCATTCTTTACTTTTATTTGACAATATATTATTTTTCATCGTTATTATGTTTTATCGCATTTTGAGAGCGTTTGCGAGATATTTGAGCTGAGGGGTAAAATAGTCTTTTTAGGGGTTTAGATATTTGTTATTATAAGAAAGAAAAAGAGAGAAAAGAAAGGGAAAGGAAAGAAAGAGAGAAAGAAGGAAAAGGAGAGGAAAGAAATGGAGAAGAGGAAAAGAGGTGGAAATCGACATAACTCCATTTCAAGCGCGATTAATCGGGTAAGGGTGGGAAGTTTCGATTATATCTTGCTTGTATATGTATATGTATGTATTTGTTTGAATGTTTGGTTGAAAAATACATGTTTTCCATTTGGTTGAATTTGTGAACAATTGATTGGAATCGATGTTTTCACGGGTGAAACTCAATATAAACTGCGTAGAATACTTGTCGATTATGTTGGAACATGTTTTGGTTGTTCTAGTATGAATTGGAAGGGTTTGGGTGAAAGAAATGATGGATTTTGGCCCCAAATGACCTATATTGACGCTGCTGCGAATTCTGGGTTTCGCAGGTTCGCCTAGCGAACCACAACGATGGACCGGGCGAAGGTTCGCCTAGAGGTTTGCCTAGCAAACTTTATGTTGGTTTTTTTCTGCCACGGTTCGCTAGGGTTCGCCTAGCGAATACTGGAGCGAACGTGACATTTTTCTATTTTGTTTTCTTCATAACTTTTGAACTGTAAGTCCGTTTTGACCCCCGTTCGAAGCGTTGGAAAGCTAATGAAATATTATTTCTATTAAAAATGGTTTAGAGGGTAAAATATGATTTAATTAATTCATGTTTTTGAGAAATAGTCGTGTTGTCGGGTTTTTATCGCGTTAAATGCGTGCGGTTGGTGTTTTACAGTGTGTTGTGCTATTGTTATATAACGTGGAGCTTTTATGTGGTTTATATGATATTGATGCATGTGATAATGATGTTGTTGTGTGGTAAAATACATTGTTTGATTGAATATCAATGTATGTTATTATGATGTTTTGTGGGATTGTTGTGGTTGATGGTGAGTTATTCTTGAGGTGAATTGATATGAGTGTATATGCTAAAATGCTAATTGTTATGGTTTGTGGATTATGATGAAATGCATTGTTTATGTGAAATTCAATGTGTGTTATTTGGTGGCCTTATGGCAAGTAAATGCATTGTTTGAATTGATTTCCAATGCATGAATAATGACGATGAGATAATCCATATTGTTGATGGTGAAGATGCATTTGATTGTCATGAGTCATTGTATGCCAAGCATCGTGATATGCATTCTTGTGATGTCGTGTGCCCTAGTGGGTGTGAACGACGAAACGATTCTAGAGGGAATCTGTTATAACGGTCGTGTGCCTTATACAAAGAGGACCTAAAGCGACATTATAGATGATCGTGTGCCTTATACAAAGAGGACCTAAAGCGATCGGATCGTGTGCCTTATACAAAGAGGACCCAAAGCGATCTATAAATGTCGTGTGCCTTATACAAAGAGGACCTAAAGCGACGGGGAACATCGTTTGCGCGACGGGGAGTTACACTAAGTAACAAGCGATGATTCCAATAATTCCTGAGTGAATTAATGATGAGAATGGTAGATGGAACGGTACCACATTGCATCGCAAAGAGTCATTGTGTCGGTCTCTGTGCATTTGCATAAATCATGACTGGATTGATTATGTGTGAAAAATCATGAGTGGATTGATTATGTGTGAAAAATCATGAATGGATTGATTATGTGTGGGAGATTGTGAATTGATTGATTATGTGTTGAGCTTGTGATAGCATTGGTGATTTGATATGCATTTGTGATAAACGCATTGGTTATGGATGATATGTTTTATGTATAGTCATATGCTATGTGATGTGGTGGTGTGTTTCCATATGTCATAACTTTGGTAAGCCTTATGTGTGAATATGTGATCATGTTGGTATAATTGATATATGCTATGTGGTTGGATTATTAGGAATATGTTATGTATCTGCTGGCATGCTATATGTGTTAGTATGTGATGCTTGTGGTGAGAATAATTATGCATGTGAATTTATATGTTTTTGCATATTATTATGCAATCTTGATCTAGTTGTTATTTCTCACCCTTCTGCCGTGGTTTGTTGCTCTATGAGGCAATTGAATATTATAGTCTTGGAGGCTTTTGTGAAGATTAGTTTTCCATCCTTTTGTCGGTCTGTCTGCTCTGATACATAACACGGGAGTCGGGGAACGCTTTTGTTATATATGTATACATTTGTTGAATCTATTTTGTATTACCTTTATATGTATATTTTGATGTTATAAAACAATTTATTTTGTAAAACAATTCAGTTATGGATCTTTCCGGTTTATTCCATAATTGAACTTTCCTTTTGTATGGAAAAAGTTTCCCTTTTATGTTTAGTTCATTTTGTGTTATGTATCAAATTTATGAACAAGGATTGTGTTTTCTTTCTTCAAATGTGGCATCCTTGTTTCTGTCTAGGAATAATAAATTTTTATTCACTTTGATTTATTTATGTATTATTTATTCGCGATGGGAATTAGGGTGTTACATTAGTGGTATCAGAGCAGGTCGGTCTGTCCGGCCAAGTTGTTGAGTTAGTTGGTGTGACAGTTGAATACTGTCGATGTTGTTTGTCCCTTAGTACGTGATATGTGTGTGAAACACTGTCAGTACTTTCTAGTTTTCTAATCCTTTGTCTGCAGGATTTAGAATGAGATAAGTGGGGGAGAAGCTGGTGCTTCTCCAAGTTGCTTCAGTTGTGGAGCGTTGGTTGCAAGATTGTAAGTGTTGTTTGGATAGTTTATTTCCCGGTTCCGGAGGGAATGCGGAGGTAAGGTTTATGTCAACTAAGGATTTGTGCCTGAGGTAGTTTTGTGCACAAGATACAAGAAATGCTATTATAGTTTGGTAAAGACGGTTTATGCCCCATCATGATCGTCAGCTGTCTATTGACAAATTGAGGAACTGATCACCCTTAATTTCTTGTTGATAGCAAACGGGAATTATAGACGTGTCTTTCCGGCTTTGATAGTGTGTGCAATGAATTGTTTGGAATTAAGAAAATGATTACGGATTATTTTGTTGAGTCGATGAAGATTCTTATATCGGAAGAAGAGACAGATTAGAGTTTTGGTATGTTAGTCCAGTTGGGAAGTCATTGAGAGAGAGAACGATTGGGTATCGTTAAAGGTTGTTCTCAGAGAGTAGAGTGTGAACTCAAATTTGACAAAGGTGAGGATTTGAGGTTTGGATATGCTAAGTAAGTAGGAGACCTTTTAGGAAGTGGACCAAAATGTTTGTTATGTTTGTGATAATAGTGTTCTGGAATTGGCAGGAAGCCATAGTGATGGGCCGTCAGTTGTGCATGGTTTCAGATGTGTTTTTGGATGAAACATTAGTTTGTCGACTTGAAGAGGTCCAACATGGGTGGTAAGGAAAAGGATGATAGCATGAGGTTGCGTGTTAATCAGTGAGTAGTATGGAAACTTACGGTTGTGTTCTGGATAGCTTGAGTTTTGAATTGTGATGAATTGCGAACGATTTGAGGTTCCTTGAAGGTATTACTTTTGTTATGGGTTGAGATCCCGTGTCAGCAGAAACCTTGAGTGAGTTGGAACCCCGTAAAAAGAATTGATATGGAATGTGGTAACCAGAGATTGTTAAGCTATTTTGGATAAATTATTTTGAGCTCAGAATGAATTTTGAAGGTGGTATATGTTATGGTTGTAGAATATATGAATCGTATCTTTCATACTTGTTTGGATAAGTTCATAGTGATGTGTATTGGATGATATTCTGATTTATTTTAAAGCAAAGGATGAGTATGTAGAGTATTTGAGGATTGAGTTACAAGGGTTGAAAGAGAGGGAGCTTTCTGCTAAATTATTCGAGTGAGAATTTTGATTGAAAAAAAAGGGGATTAGTTTTCTTGGATATGTTATTTCAGATGAGAGTATGGTTATGGATCCATCAGAAGTAGATGCAGTTCTACAATGAGAGGCTCCGAAGTTGGTTAAGGAGATTAGAATCTTTTTGGACTTTAGTTGGTCATTACCGGAGGTTATGGAAGGCTTTTCCAAGTTAGCATTTTCGTTACTTCGATTGACTTGCAAAAGGTAAGTCGTTTGTTTGGGATGTGTCTTTGATGAGTTTAGTCAATGTGTTAATGCAAGAGGGTAAAGTCGTAGCTTATGCTTTACGATAATTTAGGATTCATGATTTCAAGATGGCTGCGGTTACTTTTGTGTTGAGAATTTGGAGGTTTTATTTTGAGGGTTTTAGGTTCAAGGCGTTTGGATGGATAAAATGATGGTTTTGGATGAGTAACAGCGCTGCTGGGATTCTGAGTTTTCCATGGTTCGCCTAGCGAAACCGGCAGCGAAGGTCAGCGAATGTTCGCCTAGCGAACTTTAGGTCGTTTCAGTTCTGTTTTGTGTTTTTGATCTCGCTGGGAGCTTCGCCTAAAGAAGGCGGAAGCGAACACTCGCTAGGGGTTCGCCTAGAGAACATGGCAGTTTGTCCCGTTTTGTTTCCTTCATAACTTTTGATTTGTAACTCGGATTGAAGCACGGTCAGATGGTTGGAATTCCTGATTAGTTATGACCTTGGCTCGAATTATCCTATTGGTAAAGTTAATGTCGTGCGTGATGAGTTAAGTCGAAAGCTTTTATACATGTCTGTTTTGGTGGTCAGAGGATTAGAGTTATTTGAGCAGTTCCGAGAGTTGGGTCTGGTGTGTAAGCTAACACAGCAGAGTGTGAGGTTGGGTATATTAACAGTGAACAGTGATTTTGCGTGAATATGAGAAAGAGTTAGACTTTGGATATGAAATTGGTGGATTTGATTGTTGCGAGGAATCAGAGTGCGCAGCGGAAGCGTGATGTGGCACAATTCGTATATGCGTGTGTGACTTGTAAGAGTTCATAGGTTGAACATTGGAAACATGTAAGAATGAGGAGACCATTGGACATTTCAGAATGGAAGTGTTAGGTGAAAGGTTTAAATATTATTCATGGGCTACTATGTAGATGGATGTTTTGGTTGTATGTTCGATTGGTGAATCGTAGCATCGTCGTAATAATGTTGTGTGACAAGGATGTTGGTATTGTGGTTATGTAGAGGTTGTGGAACGATGTTGGGTCATGGAACTTTATGTTCTTGTTTGTGTTGTTGCCTCGTTTCTATCGTGATGGTTCGAGGGCGAGTAGCTCATTCCTTGTGGGAGATTAGGGGGAGTGTTACCTGGGTGTTGGTATCATGGTTTTCTTTGAGTCGTAGGTTGGTCGTCAAGTGCATTGTCTGGGCTTTGCATCTTGTCGTTGTAGTTGTCGTCGTTGTCGTGTCATTGTTGTAGCTGCGGTTAGCAAGGTGGTTTGTCAGTTGTGTTATTCGTGGTGTGCCTTTTGTTGGCATGATAGTTTGTTAGTCGGATGCGAGAGTCGTATCCGGAGTTATACGTATCAGTTATATTTTCGAGGACGAAAATGTCTAAGTGGGGGAGAATTGTAACGCCCCAGTTTTTGTTAGATTTATTTAATCGAGTTGATTTAATTATTTTTGTTTTTATATTATTTCATTCTTGACTTTTATTTGACAATATATTATTTTTCATCGTTATTATGTTTTATCGCGTTTTGAGAGCGTTTGCGAGATATTTGAGCTGAGGGGTAAAATAGTCTTTTTAGGGGTTTAGATATTTGTTATTATAAGAAAGAAAAAGAGAGAAAAGAAAGGGAAAGGAAAGAAAGAGAGAAAGAAGGAAAAGGAGAGGAAAGAAATGGAGAAGAGGAAAAGAGGTGGAAATCGACATAACTCCGTTTCAAGCGCGATTAATCGGGTAAGGGTGGGAAGTTTCGATTATATCTTGCTTGTATATGTATATGTATGTATTTGTTTGAATGTTTGGTTGAAAAATACATGTTTTCCATTTGGTTGAATTTGTGAACAATTGATTGGAATCGATGTTTTCACGGGTGAAACTCAATATAAACTGCGTAGAATACTTGTCGATTATGTTGGAACATGTTTTGGTTGTTCTAGTATGAATTGGAAGGGTTTGGGTGAAAGAAATGATGGATTTTGACCCCAAATGACCTATATAACGCTGCTGCGAATTCTGGGTTTCGCAGGTTCGCCTAGCGAACCACAGCGATGGACCGGGCGAAGGTTCGCCTAGAGGTTTGCCTAGCGAACTTTATGTTGGTTTTTTTCTGCCACGGTTCGCTAGGGTTCGCCTAGCGAATACTGGAGCGAACGTGACATTTTTCTATTTTGTTTTCTTCATAACTTTTGAACTGTAAGTCCGTTTTGACCCCCGTTCGAAGCGTTGGAAAGCTAATGAAATATTATTTCTATTAAAAATGGTTTAGAGGGTAAAATATGATTTAATTAATTCATGTTTTTGAGAAATAGTCATGTTGTCGGGTTTTTATCGCGTTAAATGCGTGCGGTTGGTGTTTTACAGTGTGTTGTGCTATTGTTATATAACGTGGAGCTTTTATGTGGTTTATATGATATTGATGCATGTGATAATGATGTTGTTGTGTGGTAAAATACATTGTTTGATTGAATATCAATGTATGTTATTATGATGTTTTGTGGGATTGTTGTGGTTGATGTTGAGTAATTCTTGAGGTGAATTGATATGAGTGTATATGCTAAAATGCTAATTGTTATGGTTTGTGGATTATGATGAAATGCATTGTTTATGTGAAATTCAATGTGTGTTATTTGGTGGCCTTATGGCAAGTAAATGCATTGTTTGAATTGATTTCCAATGCATGAATAATGACGATGAGATAATCCATATTGTTGATGGTGAAGATGCATTTGATTGTCATGAGTCATTGTATGCCAAGCATCATGATATGCATTCTTGTGATGTCGTGTGCCCTAGTGGGTGTGAGCGACGAAACGATTCTAGAGGGAATCTGCTATAACGGTCGTGTGCCTTATACAAAGAGGACCTAAAGCGACATTATAGATGATCGTGTGCCTTATACAAAGAGGACCTAAAGCGATCGGATCGTGTGCCTTATACAAAGAGGACCCAAAGCGATCTATAAACGTCGTGTGCCTTATACAAAGAGGACCTAAAGCGACGGGGAACATCGTTTGCCCGACGGGGAGTTACACTAAGTAACAAGCGATGATTCCAATAATTCCTGAGTGAATTAATGATGAGAATGACAGATGGAACGGTACCACATTGCATCGCATAGAGTCATTGTGTCGGTCTCTGTGCATTTGCATAAATCATGTCTGGATTGATTATGTGTGAAAAATCATGAGTGGATTGATTATGTGTGAAAAATCATGAATGGATTGATTATGTGTGGGAGATTGTGAATTGATTGATTATGTGTTGAGCTTGTGATAGCATTGGTGATTTGATATGCATTTGTGATAAACGCATTGGTTATGGATGATATGTTTTATGTATAGTTATATGCTATGTGATGTGGTGGTGTGTTTCCATATGTCATAACTTTGGTAAGCCTTATGTGTGAATATGTGATCATGTTGGTATAATTGATATATGCTATGTGGTTGGATTATTAGGAATATGTTATGTATCTGCTGGCATGCTATATGTGTTAGTATGTGATGCTTTTGGTGAGAATAATTATGCATGTGAATTTATATGTGTTTGCATATTATTATGCAATCTTGATCTAGTTGTTATTTCTCACCCTTCTGCCATGGTTTGTTGCTCTATGAGGCAATTGAAGATTATAGTCTTGGAGGCTTTTGTGAAGATTAGTTTTCCATCCTTTTGTCGGTCTGTCTGTTCTGATACATAACACGAGAGTCGGGGAACGCTTTTGTTATATATGTATACATTTGTTGGATCTATTTTGTATTACCTTTATATGTATATTTTGATGTATTAAAACAATTTATTTTGTAAAACAATTCAGTTATGGATCTTTCCGGTTTATTCCATAATTGAACTTTCCTTTTGTATGGAAAAAGTTTCCCTTTTATGTTTAGTTCATTTTGTGTTATGTATCAAATTTATGAACAAGGATTGTGTTTTCTTTCTTCAAATGTGGCATCCTTGTTTCTGTCTAGGAATAATAAATTTTTATTCACTTTGATTTATTTATGTATTATTTATTCGCGATGGGAATTAGGGTGTTACATTAGTGGTATCAGAGCAGGTCGGTCTGTCCGGCCAAGTTGTTGAGTTAGTTGGTGTGACAGTTGAATACTGTCGATGTTGTTTGTCCCTTAGTACGTGATATGTGTGTGAAACACTGTCAGTACTTTCTAGTTTTCTAATCCTTTGTCTGCAGGATTTAGAATGAGATAAGTGGGGGAGAAGCTGGTGCTTCTCCAAGTTGCTTCAGTTGTGGAGCGTTGGTTGCAAGATTGTAAGTGTTGTTTGGATAGTTTATTTCCCGGTTCCGGAGGGAATGCGGAGGTAAGGTTTATGTCAACTAAGGATTTGTGCCTGAGGTAGTTTTGTGCACAAGATACAAGAAATGCTATTATAGTTTGGTAAAGACGGTTTATGCCCCATCATGATCGTCAGCTGTCTATTGACAAATTGAGGAACTGATCACCCTTAATTTCTTGTTGATAGCAGACGGGAATTATAGACGTGTCTTTCCGGCTTTGATAGTGTGTGCAATGAATTGTTTGGAATTAAGAAAATGATTACGGATTATTTTGTTGAGTCGATGAAGATTCTTATATCGGAAGAAGAGACAGATTAGAGTTTTGGTATGTTGGTCCAGTTGGGAAGTCATTGAGAGAGAGAACGATTGGGTATCGTTAAAGGTTGTTCTCATAGAGTAGAGTGTGAACTCAAATTTGACAAAGGTGAGGATTTGAGGTTTGGATATGCTAAGTAAGTAGGAGACCTTTTAGGAAGTGAGACCAAAATGTTTGATATATTTGTGATAATAGTGTTCTGGAATTGGCAGGAAGCCACAGTGATGGGCCGTCAGTTGTGCATGGTTTCAGATGTGTTTTTGGATGAAACATTAGTGTGTCGACTTGAAGAGGTCCAACATGGGTTGTAAGGAAAAGGACGATAGCATGAGGTTGCGTGTTAATCAGTGAGTAGTATGGAAACTTACGGTTGTGTTCTGGATAGCTTGAGTTTTGAATTGTGATGAATTGCGAACAATTTGAAGTTCCTTGAAGGTATTACTTTTGTTATGGGTTGAGATCCCGTGTCAGCAGAAACCTTGAGTGAGTTGGAACCCCGTAAAAAGAATTGATATGGAATGTGGTAACCAGAGATTGTTAAGCTATTTTGGATAAATTATTTTGAGCTCAAAATGAATTTTGAAGGTGGTATATGTTATGGTTGTAGAGTATATGAATCGTATCTTTCATACTTGTTTGGATAAGTTCATAGTGATGTGTATTGGATGATATTCTGATTTATTTTAAAGCAAAGGATGAGTATGTAGAGTATTTGAGGATTGAGTTACAAGGGTTGAAAGAGAGGGAGCTTTCTGCTAAATTATTCGAGTGAGAATTTTGATTGAAAAAAAAAGGGGATTAGTTTTCTTGGATATGTTATTTCAGATGAGAGTATGGTTATGGATCCATCAGAAGTAGATGCAGTTCTACAATGAGAGACTCCGAAGTTGGTTAAGGAGATTAGAATCTTTTTGGACTTTAGTTGGTCATTACCGGAGGTTATGGAAGGCTTTTCCAAGTTAGCATTTTCGTTACTTCGATTCACTTGCAAAAGGTAAGTCGTTTGTTTGGGATGTGTCTTTGATGAGTTTAGTCAATGTGTTAATGCAAGAGGGTAAAGTCGTAGCTTATGCTTTACGATAATTTAGGATTCATGATTTCAAGATGGTTGCGGTTACTTTTGTGTTGAGAATCTGGAGGTATTATTTTGAGGGTTTTAGGTTCAAGGCGTTTGGATGGATAAAATGATGGTTTTGGATGAGTAACAACGCCGCTGGGATTCTGAGTTTTCCATGGTTCGCCTAGCGAACCCGGCAGCGAAGGTCAGCGAATGTTCGCCTAGCGAACTTTAGGTCGTTTCAGTTCTGTTTTGTGTTTTTGATCTCGCTGGGAGCTTCGCCTAAAGAAGGCGGAAGCGAACGCTCGCTAGGGGTTCGCCTAGAGAACATGGCAGTTTGTCCCATTTTGTTTCCTTCATAACATTTGATTTGTAACTCGGATTGAGGCACGGTCAGATGGTTGGAATTCCTGTTTAGTTATGACCTTGGCTCGAATTATCCTATTGGTAAAGTTAATGTTGTGCGTGATGAGTTAAGTCGAAAGCTTTTATACATGTCTGTTTTGGTGGTCAGAGGATTAGAGTTATTTGAGCAGTTCTGAGAGTTGGGTCTGGTGTGTAAGCTAACACAGCAGAGTGTGAGGTTGGGTATATTAACAGTGAACAGTGATTTTGGGTGAATATGAGAAAGAGTTAGACTTTGGATATGAAATTGGTGGATTTGATTGTTGCGAGTAATCAGAGTGCGCAGCGGAAGCGTGATGTGGCACAATTCGTATATGCGTGTGTGACTTGTAAGAGTTCATAGGTTGAACATTGGAAACATGTAAGAATGATGAGACCATTGGACATTTCAGAATGGAAGTGTTAGGTGAAAGGTTTAAATATTATTCATGGGCTACTATGTAGATGGATGTTTTGGTTGTATGTTCGATTGGTGAATCGTAGCATCGTCGTAATAATGTTGTGTGACAAGGATGTTGGTATTGTGGTTATGTAGAGGTTGTGGAACGATGTTGGGTCATGGAACTTTATGTTCTTGTTTGTGTTGTTGCCTCGTTTCTATCATGATGATTCGAGGGCGAGTAGCTCATTCCTTGTGGGAGATTAGGGGGAGTGTTACCTGGGTGTTGGTAACATGGTTTTCTTTGAGTCGTAGGTTGGTCGTCAAGTGCATTGTATGGGCTTTGCATCTTGTCGTTGTAGTTATCGTCGTTGTCGTGTCATTGTTGTAGCTGCTGTTAGCAAGGTGGTTTGTCAGTTGTGTTATTCGTGGTGTGCCTTTTGTTGGCATGATAGTTTGTTAGTCGGATGCGAGAGTTGTATCCGGAGTTATACGTATCAGTTATATTTTCGAGGACGAAAATGTCTAAGTGGGGGAGAATTGTAACGCCCCCATTTTTGTTAGATTTATTTAATCGAGTTGATTTAATTATTTTTGTTTTTATATTATTTCATTCTTGACTTTTATTTGACAATATATTATTTTTCATCGTTATTATGTTTTATCGCGTTTTGAGAGCGTTTGCGAGATATTTGAGCTGAGGGGTAAAATAGTCTTTTTAGGGGTTTAGATATTTGTTATTATAAGAAAGAAAAAGAGAGAAAAGAAAGGGAAAGGAAAGAAAGAGAGAAATAAGGAAAAGGAGAGGAAAGAAATGAAGAAGAGGAAAAGAGGTGGAAATCGACATAACTCCGTTTCAAGCGCGATTAATCGCGTAAGGGTGGGAAGTTTCGATTATATCTTGCTTGTATATGTATATGTATGTATTTGTTTGAATGTTTGGTTGAAAAATACATGTTTTCCATTTGGTTGAATTTGTGAACAATTGATTGGAATCGATGTTTTCACGGGTGAAACTCAATATAAACTGCGTAGAATACTTGTCGATTATGTTGGAACATGTTTTGGTTGTTCTAGTATGAATTGGAAGGGTTTGGGTGAAAGAAATGATGGATTTTGGCCCCAAATGACCTATATTGACGCTGCTGCGAATTCTGGGTTTCGCAGGTTCGCCTAGCGAACCACAGCGATGGACCGGGCGAAGGTTCGCCTAGAGGTTTGCCTAGCGAACTTTATGTTGGTTTTTTTCTGCCACGGTTCGCTAGGGTTCGCCTAGCGAATACTGGAGCGAATGTGACATTTTTCTATTTTGTTTTCTTCATAACTTTTGAACCGTAAGTCCGTTTTGACCCTCGTTCGAAGCGTTGGAAAGCTAATGAAATATTCTTTCTATTAAAAATGGTTTGGAGGGTAAAAGATGATTTAATTAATTCGTGTTTTTGAGAAATAGTCGTGTTGTCGGGTTTTTATCGCGTTAAATGCGTGTGGTTGGTGTTTTACAGTGTGTTGTGCTATTGTTATATAACGTGGAGGTTTTATGTGGTTTATATGATGTTAACGCATGTGATAATGATGTTGTTGTGTGGTAAAATACATTGTTTGATTGAATATCAATGTATGTTGTTATGATGTTTTGTGGGATTGTTGTGGTTGATGGTGAGTAATTCTTGAGGTGAATTGATATGAATGTATATTCTAAAATGCTAATTGTTATGGTTTGTGGATTATGATAAATGCATTATTTATGTGAAATTCAATGTGTGTTATTTGGTGGCCTTATGGCAAGTAAATGCATTGTTTGAATTGATTTCCAATGCATGAATAATGACGATGAGATAATCCATATTGTTGATGGTGAAGATGCATTTGATTGTCATGAGTCATTGTATACCAAGCATCATGATATGCATTCTTGTGATGTTGTGTGCCCTAGTGGGTGTGAGCGACGAAACAATTCCAGAGGGAATCTGCTATAACGGTCGTGTGCCTTATACAAAGAGGACCTAAAGCGACGTTATAGACGATCGTGTGCCTTATACAAAGAGGACCTAAAGCGATCGGATCGTGTACCTTATACAAAGAGGACCTAAAGCGATCCATAAATGTCGTGTGCCTTATACAAAGAGGACCTAAAGCGACAGGGAACATCGTTTGTTTGACGGGAAGTTACACTAAGTAACAAGCGATGATTCCAATAATTCCTGAGTGAATTAATGATGAGAATGACAGATGGAACGGTACCGCATTGCATTGCATAGAGTCATTGTGTCGGTCTCTGTGCATTTGCATAAATCATGATTGGATTGATTATGTGTGAAAAATCATGAATGGATTGATTATGTGTGAAAAATCAGGAATGGATTGATTATGTGTGGGAGATTGTGAATTGATTGATTATGTGTTGAGCTTGTGATAACATTGGTGATTTGATATGCATTTGTGATAACCACATTGGTCATGGATGATATGTTTTATGTATAGACATATGCTATGTGATGTGGTGGTGTGTTTCCATATGTCGTAACTTTGGTAAGCCTTATGTGTGAATGTGTGATCATGTTGGTATAATTGATATATGCTATGTGGTTGGATTATTAGGAATATGTTATGTATCTGTTGGCATGCTATATGTGTTAGTATGTGATGCTTGTGGTGAGAATAATTATGCATGTGAATTTATATGTGTTTGCATATTATTATACAATCTTGATCTAGTTGTTATTTCTCACCCTTCTGCTGTGGTTTGTTACTCTATGAGGCAATTGCAGATTAGAGTCTTGGAGGCTTTTGTGAAGATTAGTTCTCCATCCTTTTGTCGGTCTGTCTGCTCTGATATGTAACACGGGAGTCGGGGAATGCTTTTGTTATATATGTATACATTTGTTGGATCTATTTTGTATTACCTTTGTATGTATATTTTGATGTTATAAAACAATTTATTTTGTAAAACAATTCAGTTATGGATCTTTCCGCTTTATTCCATAATTGAACTTTCCTTTTGTATGGAAAAAGTTTCCCTTTTATGTTTAGTCCATTTTGTGTTATGTATCAAATTTATGAGCAGGGATTGTGTTTTCTTTCTTCAAATGTGGCATCCTTGTTTCTGTCTAAGAATAATAAATTTTTATTCACTCTGATTTATTTATGTATTATTTATTCACGATGGGAATTGGGGTGTTACAACTAGTCCCCTCTCTGAACTAGAAAACATGCCTCTTGACACAACTCAACAATGCATGCTCATATACATCAATTTAAACAAAAATCAATGCGTTAAGACCCCTCTCTGATCCTAATAGAATGCACTGACAACTCAAGCAATTCCCTCTCTGGATTACCATACAACAATAATTCATATATGCACAACATAATATAACTCGGTGCAACTCAAGCATACATTAATTCTTTTCATTCATATCATTATCTCACAAATGCAGCAACACTGACATCATAATTAACATCTCAAAACATCATGACAACATCACAACTCATAACTCATACTTGACACAACAATAAAACTATCATCAATCACCAATTCTCAATTAAAATGTTTTTAATTGTTACTTCATGCTATCTCAGCATAAACAGAGCATAACAGTGCCTAAACAATCCACAAAAGTCAAAAATCTGAAATATGCAACTTAATATCATCTAAATAAGTATTTACGCCCAATTAAGGCTCATGGCATGTTACCCGTCATGGACATGGCACCCGCCATGGACATCACAACACAAACACGTCACCTTCGTGACGTATGGCTCAAAAATTGAGTATGAGCTTCATGAAGGGTTACCCTCCGCCACGACCATGGTGCCTGCCATCAACCTGCAGAATGCAGAATTTTGCTTCTACTATGGAGTTCACATCAGACCTGTGATTTTTCAGTCCTGATACTCAATCAATAAAAAAATAACATGAAAACAACATATTAATATCATTCAACCTATATATATATATTAGCAAGCATAATCATCAATTATTCAACATTTTTATCATGATTCCAAGAACCTTCAAAACTAACCAATGGTGAAAACATATTAACACATTAAAATAGAAATTATCCCACATACATGTACATGAATTTCATCATGAAAAACAGATTCCAACACTAATTGATTACCAAATTTCATATTCATATATAAACACCACAAAACATGCATAATCATATAAAGCATATTGAAGGTTAAGGACTCCTCAATTTTACCCCTTAAGCATATACCTATTATTGAATCAATTCTCCCCCTTACCTCAATTCCAAGCAAGCAATTTGAATCTGAACTAGTTTGAATGTTCTCTTCTCACCCAAAGTTCAAAGTTCTCCCTTTGCCTCTAGCCACTTTCTCTCTTTTCCAACGTTTTTACGTACTGATAAAAAAAATCTTAAACTTAGGTTATGTTCGTAATTTATATCTTTAGGGTTAATCTAGTTGAAATTACAACCTCATCTCTCACTTACTAACATCCTTTCTCCTTCCTCCCCTCTATTTCTCATAATTCACACTTTGGCCCCAAACCTTCTATTTTCTCATCTTAATTAAATAATTCAATTAAAATATTATCATAATTATTAAAAATAGACTATAATAATTCTAGCCTACCTCTACCAATCTCTAATCACTCTCCACACTCCCACCTCAAGGTCACACACCTTTAACACCCATATTAATTCAATTATCACACATAATAATTAAATTAAAATAAAAATTAAATCGCTAATAAACACATAAAATAACAATAAAAAACTGGGATGTTACAACTCTCTCCCACTTAAAGAATTTCACCCTAAAAAATTACCTTAAGTAAACAGATTCGGTTACGACTCTCTCATCTGGCTCTCAAGCTCCCAAGTCACGTTTCCACCAGCTAGTCCTCCCCAAGCTACCTTCACCAAGGTAATATCTTTACCACGCAACTGCTTCACTACCCGATCCTTTATCCACATGGGTGATGCCTCAACAGTCAGGTTATCTCTCACATGTACATCATCCACTTGGATCACATGAGACAGATCCAGAATATACATCCCCAACTAAGACATATGAAACACATCATAAAGATTAGAAAGAGAGAATGGTAAACTAATCTAATAGGCAACTTCTCATATCCTCTGCAAAATCTAATACGGACCAATGAAATGCGACGTGAGCTTTCGAGACTTCAAAGCTCTACCAGCACCAGTTACCGGAGTAATCGTCAGAAACACGTGACTCCCTCTTGGAACTCAAGTGTTTTCCTTTGCTTATCATGATAGTTCTTCTGGATACTCTCTAAAGTTATCATCTTGGATCACTTTGATCTTCTCTGTGGTCTATTGGAAAATCTTTGGTTCAGTCACAACACCCTCTCCCGAATCATACCAGAATAAAGGTGTCATGCACCTGCTACCATACAACGCCTCGAACGGTTCCATTCCAATACTCGAATGGAAATTGTTGTTATAGGTAAACTTGATCAACGATAAAAAGTTATCCCAAGCACTTTCGTGTTCTAGCACATAGGCTCTCAACAAGTCTTCTAAGGATTGGACAGTCCTCTCCATTTGACCATCTATATACGGGTGATAAGTAGAACACAAACGTAGCATCGTACCCAAAGGCTTATGAAAACTCTCCTAGAACCATAATGTAAACCTTAGATCTCTATCATATACAATACTAGATGAAATCCCGTGAAAACTGATAATATTCTCAATATGCAGCTCTGCTAGCCTTTCCAATGGATAGTTAAGTCAAATCGGAATGAAGTGAGCTAACTTAGTCAACCTATCCACAATAAACCACATGGTATCATAATTCTTCACTGTCCTCGGCAAACAAGACACAAATCCCATCAAAATATTATCCCACTTCCACTCAAGAATAGATAATGGCTGCATCAGACCCAACAGTTTCTTATGTTCAATCTTTTGACTTTTGGCAAGTCAAACAAGCATACACAAACTCAGCAATATCCTTCTTCACTCCTGGCCACTAAAATAACTTCTTCAAGTCTTGATACATTTTAGCATCACTGGGATGAATACTCAAGCCACTCAAGTGACCTTCCTTAAGAATACTCTTATTAAGTTTAGGCACATCTATCACACCATTCTTGTCCATTCTGAAATCACCACCTTGACCTTGATTAATCGACACCAATCGGTCAACCGAACCCAAGTCGATCTTATGACCTTTCTAATCTCTTCAAGAATACCACTGGTCAGCTTTAACATGCCCAACTTCACACTATCACGAGTCTTTTCACATACCAAACTCAGATCTCAGAATTGTTCAATCAACTCCAACTCTCAAACCATAAACATCGACATATGCAATGAATTCCTACTCAAAGCATTAGCTACAACATTGGCTTTACCAAGATGGTAATTCAAACCAAAATCATAGTCCTTCTGAAATTTGAGCCACCTTCACTGCCTTATATTCAACTCTTTTTTATTGAAGATATACTTCAAACTTTTGTGATCACTAAACACTTCAAATTTGGAACCAAACAGATAATGTCTCCAAATCTTAAGTGGAAACACTACAGCAACTAATTCCAAATCACGCATAGGATAATTCCTCTCATGAACCTTTAACTTCCTAGAAGCGTAAGCCATAACTTGTTTACTCTGCATCATTACACCATCCAAACCCATCACCGAAGCATCACAATACACAATAAAGGACTCACTCGGATTCAAAAAATCAATATTTGAGCAGACATCAACTTCTTTTTAAGTTCTATAAAGCTCTCTTCGTACAAAGCATCGTACACATATGCTTGATCCTTACGAGTCAAATGAGTCAAAGGCATCGCCAACTACGAAAAGCCTTCAATAAACCTTATATAGTAATCACCCAAACCTAGAAAACTTCTGATCTCAGTAACATACTTCAGAGTTTGCCACTATAACACTTCATCAACCTTCGATAGATCAACAACAATACTTCCACTATAATTAGATGACCTAATAAGCTCACTTCTTTCAGCCAAAACTCACACTTAGACAACTTTGCATAAAACTTATTTTCTTTCAAGGTTTGCAACACGATTCTGAGATGTTCTGCATGATCTTCATTTGACTTCGAATATATCAAGGTGTCATTAATAAACACAACCACAAATTTATCTAAGTACAGATAGAATATTAGATTCATGTACTCCATGAATACTCCAGGAACTTTAGATACACAAGACGACATCACTGAATACTCGTAATGGCCATACCCCATTCTGAAAGCAGTCTTCGGAATATCCTCTAGTTTTACTCATGTCTGATGATAACCTAAACGCAAATCAATCTTACTGAAAACAAAAGCGCCAACTAATTGGTCCATCAGATCGTTGATTCTCAGAAATGGATACTTTTTCTTGATAGTCACTTTATTCAGCTGTCGATAACAACACATAACCTCATTCTACCATCCTTATTCTTAACTAACAACAACGGTGCTCCCCACGACAAAACACTCGGTCAAACAAACTTCTTCTCAAGTAACTCTTCCAATAGTTTCTTTAACTCACTCATCTGTGAAGCGAACATTCTATAAGGATCCATCAGCACAGGACTAGTACCAGGTACTAAGTCTATAGTAAACTCCACCTAGCGCTCCACGGTAAATCCTTGATACCATCTAGAAACACTTCCAGAAAAGCACACACCACAATGAACTAACTCTCCACACCTGAAACATCTCATAGAAGCATAAGCTTCACCCCCACTTGTTTCAATCCAACTCCTATAGGAAAGCGATTAGAAAAAAACAAGCATCGACAGTGTTTCACACACATGTCGCGTACTAGGGAACAAACAACATTACATAACCTGGCCAAATGGACCGACCTTATCTGACACCACTAGTGTAACACCCTAAACTTAATAATTATATAAAAGAATCATACGAAAATTAAAGTGCTACCTCAACGAAAAACTTAAACAATTATTCAAATAACATGTTTGTTCTCTAAATAAAATGAAATCACTGAATTCTCAAGATCATAACAAAAATTATCCATTATAATTAAAACAAGTGTTCCCAACCCCGATGTTAAATAATCAAAGAATAACTTATTAAAGGTAACCAACAAAAAACTAAGTGAAAATAAACTCCAACGAGCTAATCTTCCACTCATACCAACATCGCCTGATCTTGGTTATCTGCAAGATGTCCATGGTGGACAACATTAAAGAAAAGGGCGTGAGAATTCACATCAATAATATAAATGGCATAAACTGTAAGGTAGAATTACAACACCATACATAATCATAATTGCGCATACAACTCATTTATACAATGTGACTCAATTATACAACTTGATGCATATGTATGTGGTACCAATTCGACAATTTGGTTCTCTCAAGAACCTGGTCCCCTCTCTGAACCCATGAGCCCCCTCTATGAGCTTGGGACAAGACACTAGTCCCCTCTCTGAGCTAGCAAACATGTGTAAAGGCAAGAGTTATCTCTGCATGTCATCTCTATGTTTTGATGATAACAATGAGTATTTGTGAAAGAACCATTTTATGTTCTAATGTATGTTGTGTGTAGATCATAATCATAGAAGATATCAGATCCAATAAACACCAGCAAGATGTGCGTAAATGATCATATGCAAGTTACTATGTGTAACACAAGTCGCAAGAAGCAAGTATGCTTCTGTATCTAATCATATCAGATAGATCCAAGGATGCTGATATTGTTGTTGCAATGCTCTTGTGGATGCTACTCTGAAAGTGGTTATGATTCTGAAGATAGCGAAGCTTCTGAAGAGATAATCTTGTGGAGAACCAAAGTGATGAAGATTCTCATGACTTGAAGTTCTGAAGGCTGAAGGCTCTGAAGACCAAGTGCAGAAAGATTCTGAAGATTGAAGTGTTCTGAAGATTACGGTTCTAAAGGTCAAGTACTGAAGATTCTAAAGACAGCGTTCTGAGTGAACACGGTTCTGAAGATTCTGAAGACTTTAAGCAATAAAGATAATGGGTTTCAAGACAAGTGCTGAAGCTCTGAAGACAGATTCCTAATGGACAGGTTCTGAAGACGGAAGACTTGAAGTTTCTGAAGACCCAGTCATAAAGTCTCTACTCATGCTTTAATTAATTACCATCAGAAGCCTCTGAAGATTTGAAGACAAATGTTACCGTTAGCAATATCTGTACACCGTGCTAAAAAGATCTATCCCATCACTTCGTCTACAGTAAAAAGAAGATATGACAGTACAACTTTAATCATTGCATAACGACTCTTTTCAAACAGCCAACAACTCTTCAACAGCTATAATTTACTTGGCTATTTAAAGGAAAGGAGAATGCACTTATGAATGTGTCGATGTGATGATATTCGCAACGATCAGTTATCGTTGTTACACAAATTTTTTAAAGCTATCACCATTAACACACGACCATTGTTGTTGAAGCTCAAAGATCATCATTCAACACAACAACAATCAATTGGTACATAAGCTGTTGATGAACAAGACAACATTGCAAATCAGTCAAGTCATCAACCAACTTCATCGTCTGAGCTATATTGAAGATCTGAAGCAAGGAGTTGTTGCTCGAAGCTTGCTCAACAAAGAAGATGAAGAAGATCTACAAGATGTCATCAAACTGTCAAATCAATATACATCTTTGTAGAATATAAAGATAGCAAGGAGTTGTTGCTCATATCTTGCTAGAACACTGAGTGTTCATTTGTACTTAAAATTAGGAGTTATTTGCTTATTAAGAAGCATCATTGTAATCTCCAAAACAACTAATTCTATGTGAATTAGGATTCCTCAAGTGATCAGTGTGATTAGAGACTTGAGAAGACAATGACTTGGTGTCGTTGTGGAAATCCTGAAATATGGTCAATGATAGTCATATCTCAAAGAGAACCAAGTGTGGGTCAGACTCTTGTGAGATCACTGATGGAACTCATTGAAAATCCTAGAAGAATGGTCCGTAAACATTATATCTATTGAATCGGATCCCTGAACGTTTAGCTATGAAATCCTGATAGTAGATCTTGCGAGATTGGAACATATTGGGTCAATGTTCGTTATATCCATTAACTTGGATCCCTGAACGGTTCATTATGGGTTAGTCACAACTGCGGTTGTACAGGATGTTAGTCACCGGATGTTGCCCGTGCATCTGAATCGGTGTTGATTATAGTGGATTAAGTCCTTGTGTTCAAGGCGAAATCACCTTGGAAGGGTGGACTGGACTAGCTTGGGAATGGCTAAAGTGAACCAGGATATATCGTGTGTTCTTTACTCTTGTTTATGCTTTGTTTGATTGTTTATGTTTCTGTATCAATTATCAAAATCTTTCATAGCAAGTCAGAACCTTGCAATCAAATTCTGATGAGCTTCCGCATTGCAAGTCTGATTTAAGCATCTCTAATTCAGATTTGCCTTATCGCTTATGCTTCATGCATAGCACGATCTGAATGACGCTTCGCAAGTCAGAGTCTCTCAAGCAACTATGATAAGTCTCTTGCACGTTAATGATAAGAGGCGAAAATTTAGTAAGAGTTAAAAACATAATTCAAACCCCCCATTTCTTGTGTCTTTCTCACACCTCCAATTAGTATCAGAGCTTTAGTTCTGCTATTGATGGATATCAAACACTTAACAGTGTCAGAAAAAGATCCAGATATGGTGTGTAGAAATACTCTGGGTAAGATTTCAATCAACTTACAATTTCAGTATCAGTTCAGAAGATGACTGTGTACTAAATTGTAATCAAATGGATTACCAGAGCAAGTCATTGATTCTTGAAGTTGTGTTGTTGTCAAATACGAAATCTTCTACACTAAAACTTGGGAGAAGATTGAAGAATTAGCTGACAAGATAGATTCATCAGATAAGTAGTAGTATCTATTGAATGCTTATCTTAGAAGATACGTTTGGATAAACAATGTATTTGCTCAAGATTGAATCATCAGAAAACAAGAAATCTTGTTTACTGAAGATTATCTCTTTATGAGTTTTTGAGATGTTTTCAAGAAACAGATTAGTCCACCCTTGACTTTCTCATTTAGAGCTCATTAAGAATTTCTTCATATAAAGAACATAGATTGTTTTTCTATGATTTTGAACTTCAAAATTAAGTCTGCAGAAGAAACCTTGCAGAAAACTGAAGAACATTCAGAAAGAAGAAATCTAGAAATTCATCAGGAATCTGATTAAGAACAATGTCCGAGTCTTGGTTAAAATAACATAGACGACTGAGTTCGGCTTTATCTCAGTTGAACTAACTGTAATTAGTCAGAATGTTATCTGATATTTCTCTCAAAAGTTCATGTTGCATAAATTCTGGAATCAGAAGATGCTCGACTAGATGCAGAGACAGAAGCCATATACTCGAAGCCAAAAAGGATCTAAGTCACTGATGTTGTTCAGAATGAATAAATCAGCTGACACTCTTTTCAGAAGCAGATATGTTGTTAATCCTTTGATGGACTAAATCTAAACAAATTAGATCAGCATTGCAAGAACAAGATTGTCATACAAACTATGTCATGTGTTACATACATGTTTGATGATACTTGTTTCTGAACAAGCTCTGCATCTGTTCGAAGAAACAGAGTCAGAAGATGTTATGAAATGCCAATCAATTATCTCAAGCACATAACCTCCCAGCTGTCTATGGTTAAGCTAAGAAATTAATGACCTTCTGAAAACAAGGAAGCTTGATGAAAGATAGACGTTCTGATAACAACGATCAGAATCTCTGAAGATTGTTCTCAGAAGTCAGATGAATATTTATGAACAAGGAAAGGATCATCTGAAGAGAAGATTGATTCTAGTTCTCAAACTAGAGATCCTGTTTTAGAGGATATCGATATTCCTCAATAATAGATTACAACGTTAGATCATTTTGAAGGAAGCAGAAGCTGAAAGATGATGATCAGAAGCTCAGAGTCAAAAATGAAAGCACTCAGATATAAAATAGCTGTAAAAAGATTTCAGAATCTCTAAGGTACGTTTTTCCTCATTCATGATCATCCTTATTCTCTGAATTCAAAATAGTAGCAATATTTTGAACCTTGTCATAACCACTAATCATTCACTGACACACTAGGTTTCATAAGATTTATTGAAAATATAATAAGATTGTCACGTATTTATGATTCGATGAATATTATCTTGTGTCAGCCACTCCGTTATAGCTCATAAGTGTACATCTTTTCGTATCCCTATTTATGAGCTACTCTGACAACCTCTATATAGAGTCTATAACATGTCTTGTCGTCTTAAAAGCTGACCTCCATAGCTACTCATAGCTATTCTCGAAAATAATGAACCCTGCCTGTTCCAGTTCATTAAATAACTATTGATCCTAAGACCTTCCCATATCATTTCCTCTATTCAAAGAAGAATCACTCTTTAACTATCTCATAGTTTAATCTCTTTCTTTCTCAAACAAAATCACTCCTGTTCAAAATGACTTCCCACAACACCAGAGGTGAAATTTTTTATCTTGAGCTCCTGAAGGAATACACTCTGAATTTAAATCTTCTGTCTCAACTCAACAAAACAAGTATTCTCTCTAGAATTGAATTTCAGAACTGGGAAAACTACTTCAACATGCTTGTTGGACCTGTCTTTCCTGCGCTTGTAACTGAGTTCTGGGAAAATGCTCGAGTACTAGAGTATGACTATGGCAAGAATGCTATTTTGTCTGTGGTTGCTGGCTGTCCAGTCTTGATCAACCCTACCATCATTGCTAAAGCCATTAGGTGTGTTGAAGATAATGTGACTGTGGAAAGAAACATCAACAGTCATAGCTTCGACAGGAATCTGCATGTCATTTTTGAGACTGAAGGTCGTCCCACTCAACCATGTACCCTCACTCCCATAACTAAAGATGGGTACAAGCTAATGGTAATTGATTTAAGACCAAGAGAAAGAGGAGAACGATGGTTATCTAACAAAGAAAGATTATTTATTTTCTTCTTAGTTTCTAGGATCAAAATAAACCTACCCCAATCCATGTATAATCATCTAAAGGAAGAAATTAATCTGTCTAGGGAAGACACAGTCTATCAAGTTCCCTACTGCAAAGTTATCTCCCACATTCTTGATCTTCAAGGAGTAGTTAGTCATTGCAGGAGAAATGGAGTGACTGAGAAGATTCTTCCTGAGTTCTGTCAACCTATGACTTTCCTAGTCTAAAATAAGAAGTTAGATTTCCTAGAGTCACAGTTCTTCAAGGTCTTTGCTTGTCTGACTTTGTGTTTTGAATCTGACTTGTATCTCCTTGATCAATTATTGAAGTAACTCTGATGACAAATTGCTTATCTTTAGGAATGATTAATTTTATGTTCATCTTATCACAATGCATTGTTTAAATCTACTCTCCATGAATTTACCATAATTTAGAATAAAATAATTAAACATTATAATCAATTACATGCATCTATTATGCGTCACACAAAAAGCCTTAAGATTATCAAGAAACTACAATATCTCCTTAAGTCATAACTGTGCGATGGTTACTCTCACCACTCATAAGAGAACAGTTATGATTCATGATAGGTTAATTTTCACTCATTAAAGAAACCAATCATCCACTTTCTTTTCCCACGTCTCTTACCAACCTAGGAAAGATCAATAGCTACCCTTTCAAATTCTTAAGCCTTACTCTCCTCATTACTCTATAAATAAGATCAACCTTAAATTACTCTTCACAACATCTAAATTCTGAGTAAAATCGGTTAGGGAATATCACCTTTAACAATGGCCTCCTTATGTCAAAGTGTATTATGCCCCATTACCACAAAAACACCAGTTGAAAAACTCTTTGTCAAGTCTGAAACAATTATGAATTTCAAGAGTTTAAAAGCTAATGGATGTGATGTGACTCACTCCATGAATAATCAAGGGTGGAGAAACTACTTCAAAAGATTGGAAGGACTAACCTACGCTTGTCTGGTCAAAGACTTCTGGATTCATGCTACTGCGTGCACAACTGTCATTGTATCTTCGGTGTTTGGAAGGAAAATAGTTATATATGAAAAGACTCTTTCAGATTTACTTATGCATGACAACACCAGATTAAGAATCACCAAGGATCAACTAAGCAAGGAAAGAGAAGCAAAAGTCTTGGCTTCTATTTTCAAAGAAGTAACTGTGGATAATACGGAAGATCCAATATTCTCGAGACTGAAGGATTCCCTACAAGTGTGGTTCAGAATCTTGCAAGGAAATGCGTTTCATCATCTTCCTTCCGATCAACTCAGTGAGACTCAAAAGTGTGTCCTATTCCTTCTTATAAAAGGAATCAAGATACATCTTTCAGAAATTCTTTTCAAACTTCTGAAGGAATCTATAAGGGACTCCATAATGGATTCTGGCACAGAAATCAGACATGTTCTGTATGGGAGACTCATCTCTGATATTTTGGTAGAATCAGGAATAGTTGATGACATCCTGCTCAACGAAGGAGAATCAAGAAACTTCTAAAAAGTGCAGGAAAAATTCTCAGATTTAAGGATCTAAAAAAAATAAAAAAGAAGACGTTGATCTTGATGATACGTCACTAAGAGAAGTGACGATGGCTATAAGAGTTCCTGTTAAAGGATTTCCTAACTTCAAAACACATGATCAAGTAGAAGTGGCAAATTATTTGCAAAAATTCAAAGATGAAGACATTGGTGTATGGATTGATCTGGAGAACATTACAGATTTGCTTCAAGAGCTCTCAGAATGGAAGAAAAAGGGAAAGAAGCAGATAAGTGCTGTTAGCGAAGAACCTTCTTCGAAAAGATCAAAGACTGTTAATGAAACATTATCATCCTTCAAGGATAATACTATCAATAGAATCCAAAACTTAATAGATATTTCAAGTTCCAGCATGGATCCCACTGCTATAGGAAATATCTGGACCGAATTTCATGAATGGATGTCTGAAGAAGTTATGAAGAACAAGCAGTTGGCAATCACACAAGCTAAAAATGAAGAGTTGCATGTTTCAAGAACCGATAAGTCTGGAAATTCATCTTCCACCTCCTCCCTATCCTTAGGCACCTCCTAGGCTATCCCCTAGAAATCTGTTTTCATACGCCTATGCTTTGATTGCTCCAAACTACTTAGGGTTTAGAATAATCTATATTTTGTTATAAATGAAATATCCTTTGAAACTATTCGAAATTAGCATATTTTATGATAGACTGTCCATTATCATATGTTATAAATGAAATATCCTCCTAGGCTAACTTTTTAATGATGTCAAAAAGGGGGAGAAATAGAACATGATTTTGATATAATGATATATGTTAAACATCAACTCTGATATTAATGCGTTTACCACTAACGATTGTTTGATGTTTATCCGAGGAACTCTGAACAAGTTCACTAGGAATTCTTAGAACATGTTAAATTAAAAGAACTCTGTTTAAAGTTCTTATGAAATGTTTTCGAAGTTGTACACTTCATGAACATGTGTTCAGAATTAGATTTACCCAGTACTGTTCAGAAGTTGAAAACTTTCTGAAAGTCAAAGTTATCGTGATTCTTGTTTCACTTTGTTCGGAAGTTGTAAGCTGTCTGAAAATATGAGATTCAGAACTTAAAAATCAGAAGAAGAAATCTTCCTAAAATCAGTCAAGACAAAGATCCAAGATGCTTTTCAGAAGAACTGAGCAAATCAGAAGTCGAAGACTGTCTGAAGATCTGGATAAAAGATCCAAGAAGAAGAACTTATGATAAACCAAGAATTCAACTCAGCAGAAAATGAATTAGTATCAGACAAAATCTACAATTGGTATCAAACTCAGCAAACTAAGAATCAAAAGTACGTTGGTATCAGATTAAGAATCAAGCTTCGATTGATCACAAAATTAATTTTCAATTAGATCAAGAATCAAGCTTTGATGAACCAATGAGTTGTGACAAGTAACAGGGTTATGAGATGAAGGCCTGTGTTCAAGTCAAACTCTGAAGTGTCAAGATCTTAAATGATGATCAGAACCAGTATGACCAAATCAAGAATCTGAAGATCATCAAATCTGAAAAGTAAAAATTGCTTCAGAAGACTCTGAAGATTATGAGCTCTGATACGATGACCAAAGGAACTAAGTTCTAAAGATCTAAAGACAGAAGTTCTGATGAACAAGTCCAGATGCTGAAGACTTTTGTCTCCTTAAGACAGATAGGGAAGTAGCCCTTCTCTATTCTATGTTCTGACAACTCAAATTGTTATTTTGTGAGTCTTTGGATCAGATAAGATTCTAGACCATCACAAATAAAATTTTGGGGTTAACACATTCAGGGGGAGCTGTTGTTCCGGACTCTGAATATATTATGTTTGGTGATTACCTAGTATAAAATGTTCAATCAAAATACATGGTTTTGTCATCATCAAAAAGGGGGAGATTGTAAAGGCAAGAGTTGTCTCTGCATGTCATATCTATGTTTTGATGATAACAATGAGTATTTGTGAAAGAACCATTTTATGTTCTAATGTGTGTTGTGTGTAGATCATAATCATAGAAGATATCAGATCCAACAAACACCAGCAAGATGTGTGTAAATGATCATATGCGAGTTACTATGTGTAACACAAGTCGCAAGAAGCAAGTATGCTTCTGTATCTGATCATAATCAGATAGATCCAAGGATGCCGATGCTACTCTGGAAGTGGTTATGATTTTGAAGATATCGAAGCTTCTGAAGAGATAATCTTGTGGAGAACCAAAGTGCTGAAGATTCTCATGACTTGAAGTTCTGAAGGTTGAAGGCTCTGAAGACCAAGTGCAGAAAGATTCTGAAGACTGAAGTGTTTTGAAGATTACGGTTCTAAAGGTCAAGTGCTGAAGATTCTAAAGACAGCGTTCTGAGTGAACAAGGTTCTGAAGATTCTGAAGACTTGAAGCAATGAAGATAACGGGTTTTAAGACAAGTGTTGAAGCTCTGAAGACAGATTACTAATGGACAGGTTCTGAAGACGGAAGACTTGAAGTTTCTGAAGACCCAGCCATAAAGTCTCTACTTATGCTTCAATTAATTACCATAAGAAGCCTCTGAAGATTTGAAGACAAATGTTACCGTTAGCAACGACTGTACACCGTGCTAAAAAGATTTATCCCATCACTTCGTCTATAGTAAAAAGAAGATATGGCAGTACAACTTTAATCATTGCATAACAAATCTTTTCAAACAACTAACAGCTCTTCAACGGCTATAATTTACTTGGCTATTTAAAGGAACGGAGTATGTGCTTCTGAACGTTTTGATGTGATGATAGTCGCAACGATCAGTTATCGTTGTTACACAAAATATTTAAAGCTATCACCATTAACACACGACCATTGTTGTTGAAGCTCAAAGATCATCATTCAACCCAACAACAATCAATTGGTACAGAAGCTGCTGATGAACAAGACAACATTGCAAATCAGTCAAGTCATCAACCAACTTCATCATCTGAGCTATATTGAAGATCTAAAGCAAAGAGTTATTGCTCGAAGCTTGCTCAACAAAGAAGATAAAGAAGATCTATAAGATGTCATCAAACTGTCAAATCAACATACATCTTTGTAGAATATAAAGATGGCAAGGAGTTGTTGCTCATATCTTGCTAGAACACTGAGTGTTCATTTGTACTTAATATTAGGAGTTATCTGCTTGTTAAGAAGCATCATTCTAATCTCCAAAACAACTAATTCTATGTGAATTAGGATTCCTCAAGTGATCAGTGTGATCATAGACTTGAGAAGACAATGACTTGGTGTCGTTGTGGAAATCCTGAAATATGGTAAATGATAGTCATATCTCAAAGAGAACTAAGTGTGGGTCAGACTCTTGTGAGATCACTGATGGAACTCCTTGAAAATCCTATAAGAATGGTCAATAAATGTTATATCTGTTGAATTAGATCCCTGAACATTTAACTGTGAATTCCTGATAGTAGATCTTGCGAGATTGGAACCTATTGGGTCAATGTTCGTTATATCCATTAACTTGGATCCATGAACCGTTCATTGTGGGTTAGTCATAGCTGCAGTTGTGCAGGATGTTAGTCACCGGCTGTTGCCCGTGCATCTGTAATCAGTGTTGATTATAGTGGATTAAGTCCTTGTGTTTAAGGAAAAATCACCTTGGAAGGGTGGACAGGACTAGCTTGGGAATGGCTCAAGTGAACCAGGATATATCGTGTGTTCTTTACTCTTGTTTATACTTTGTTTGATTGTTTATGTTTCTGTATCAATTATTAGAACCTTTCATAGCAAGTCAGAACCTTGCAATCAAACTCTGATGAGCTTCCGCATTGCAAGTCTGATTCAAGCATCACTAATTCAGATTCACCTTATCGCTTATGCTTCATGCATAACACGGCTTGAATGACGCTTCGCAAGTCAGAGTCTCTCAAGCAACTCTGATAAGTCTCTTACACGTTAATGATAAGAGGCAAAAATTTAGTAAGAGTTAAAAATACAATTCAAACCCCCCTTTCTCGTGTCTTTCTCACACCTTCAACATGCCTCTTGACATAACTCAATTATGCAGGCTCATATACATCAATGTACAATAATATTAATGCCTTAAGACCCCTCTATGATCCTAAAAGAATGCACTGACAACTCAAGTAATCCCCTATCTAGATTACCACACAACAACAATACATATATGTACAACATAATATAACTCAGTGCAAATCAAGCATATAATAATTCTATTCATTCATATTATCATCTTATAAATGCAACAACACTGACATCATAATTAACATCTCAAAACATCATGGCAACATCATAACTCATAACTCATACTTAACACAACATCAAAACTCTCATCAATCACCAATTTCTCAATTAACATGTTTTTAATTACTACTTCCCCTTATCTCAGCACAAACAAAGCCTAACAGTTCTGAAACAATCCACAAAAGTCAAATATTTGAAATCAGTAACTTTTTTTTTGAAATCTGCAACTTAATATCATCAAAACAAGTACTTACTCGCAATTGAGGCTCATGGCGGGTTACCTGTCACGGGCATGGTGCCCTCCATGAACATCACAACACAAACATGTCACCTATGTGATGGCTTACTCCAAAATTGAGCCTGGGCTTCATGAGGGGTTACCCGTCATGGCCATGGCGCCCGCCATCGACTTGTAGAATGCAACATTTTGCTTTTACTATGGAGGTCACATAAGAACTCTGATTTTTTAGTCCAGGTACAATGTTTAGGGTTTCAGTCTTGTGTTTAGGACTTCAGTCTAGCGTGAATGATCAATCAGTAAAATAACTCTAATTTCAAATACTTTGGTCCAGTGTTTATGACTTTGGTCCAATGTTTAAGACTTCGTTCAAGTGTTAGGATTGATACACGCATGGGAGTAGAGGAAGTAAGAATTGCTTAATGAAATTGTATACTGTACATCTTTGTTGACTGAATATGCTTGTTATGTACTATCCCCGCTGTTTGTACATTGTTTTATTATAGAATGTATTCCCCCCTTTCTTGTATCTATGTTTCTACCTTTGTACTTTTTTACAGATAATTCTCAGGTTAAGACTGAGGAGTGATAGTTATTGTTTTACGGAAGATGGCGTAGTTGGCCTCTTCAGTAGTTTATTTCTACGTTATGTTCATTGTAGCCTTTGTCAGCTTTTTGGTATTCATTCCGGTTTTGCTCTAATATTGTAACAACAAGATGTGAATACTTTTCCTATGTCCTTTAAGTTATTTTGAACTATTTCCTTAATGCTATGTTTTTTAATTAAAATTCCACCTTTGGAGTGAACGTTGAATGTTTGTCAATGTGACACCCTTGTTCTTATCTTCATATTTGAAAGTTCCTGTGGCTTGAAAAATTTTTGGTAAAACATATTGTTGATAAAGATGAAGAAATCTGGCTGTGAACAAAGATGTCGAAGATGTCCCAACCTGAAGTCACGACATCCTGGATTAATATAGTGATTTAGTAGGTTTTAAATCTATAACAAATCTGCCCAAGAATTGATGCGCTTTTTAGGAGTGGATCAAGGACCAAAGATATGAAGCCCAAGACAGCTGAAGCCTATATAAGAAGACTTAGACCTAGGGTTTTATATACACCTTTTTGTAACCTAGTTCTAATTTGAAAAAATTAAAGGTTTAGGGTTTTGAGAGTCATTGGCTCTTTGTATTGTAAGTCTCCCTTTGTATCAGTTTGATGCATTGTGGTAGATATAGGGTATCACACAGATTCATAAGCCTTTAGGTAAGGAATTGTGTATTGTTCTTGGATAAAGCTTTGAAGCAAATCTGTGTTAGCTTGTTGGTCAAGTATGCTTGACAGAACGCTGTATTAACAGAGATGAATCAGTTACTAGTGACGGTAACTGTAAGAGATCACAGGCTGTGATTAGAGGAAGTGAGTTGTGGTTCTCATATCAAAGATAGTGATCTTTGATAAAGATTTAATTGGGTAGTGATTAGGAGATAAAGTTCTAAATGGGGGAGTTTAGCTTTATAATAACACTACAGATAGTGGAGTCTTCTTCATGGATTGGTATCCCCCAGAGTACGTGAATTGCACCAAACTGGGTTAACATATTCTGTGTTATTTATCATTATGCAGTTTAAAGTTCTGATGTGTTCTTGATAAACATGTCATAACAGATGTTGTAACATCTATTGAGACTTTGTGTTGATATTTAGAAGTATCAATTGTTTTGTCTTGTTTAATAATTATACAGAACAATGTCTTTACATGTGTTAGAACATCTGCTATCTGCTAGGCCAAAATTTCAATTGGTATCAGAGCAGGCATCCTGTCTGTTTCTGGATGAGATCTTTGGGAGATACTTTCTTGCATTTTAAACAAGGAGGAGTTTTGGAGATCAGATCATTCACTCAGACATACTCAAGGGTATAAATGGATGGGATGGATGTTCTGGATCGAAGGTAACAACTTGGTGGTTGTTCATGTTTCTGAGGAGGTTCTACAACAACTGCAGGAGAAGTGGCTAGTTCTCTTGTTGGGGTGCCTTGTAAGATGTTTTGACATCTTATTAGGTCATGTTGAATTTTTTCCTTGGTGGTTCTGCTGCATATGTTTCTGATGGAAGAGCTCTGGAATTTATGGGATTCTGGAGTTGTTGCTGCAGACAGATGGTGAAAGATCTCAATCATCGACCTCTATATTTGAAGATATCTGCATCACTTTATTCCAAAGTCGGGAGCGATGGAATGTAGAGAGTTGCTGGTAGATGTCTGTATGGTGACTTGGTACTTGGAAGCTTGGTTCCATTGTGCATCTTGAAGTCAGTTGAAGAGAAGGGGAGTTGAGATTAAGTTTATCAAGTTCTTGCTCTAAGAATTTGATAAATCATTGATCGAATAAGTTGTCAAAGATACTTGAGAATTCACTCAAGTCTACTCATAAAGGCATCTCAGTCGTGCATCTGAAGTCTTCTAGTTACTCTTCTGACTAGAGGGTGTTTCTGTGAAACATAAACCTGAAGAAAGTGGAGGTGATTTATTTTCACCGTACAAAAGTGCAAGGAAGGATTCATCTTTCTTAATCCTAAGGATGAATCCAATCTGAATGGAGATTTCAAAACTGTTGAAGTAAATAGGGTTCGTTCAGAGAGAATCTTAGTTACTTGAGTCAAGGGTGGCAACCTTGGTATCTCAACACTTTGTTTGTCAAGGAAGATACTTGCAAAGAATGAATACTTGATAAGTGTTCATGGAGGGATCTGTTGGAGTATGACTTCAACAATGACACAGGGTTATTGAACAAGGATTTAAAATCAATTGCTATTTTTGATACTCATAAGTATTTAACTGATTATCCTTATATGTGAAGTTCAAGATTGGTGATGTTCGACACGATGTTGAAACATCTCTTCATCTGGGCTTATGTAGAATCATGGGAGGGGTACTGCATACGCTTTTGGATCTATCTCTCTTGGGTGTTGTCCTAAGAATCTGCTTCAGTTTGGTGTAGCAGAAGCATCTGATCTCTGGAGAGTTTCCTGGCAAGAAACTGGTCTAGACAATCGTGATGTGGAAGATGAAGAAAAAGACATCATAATCTTGATGAATAGTTATTGGATCAGTTTATTTTTGATCTAGGAGTATAAGAGCATGTGATCTTGCTCATCTTGGAGGTCAAGGATAAGTGGAAGTTATCTCTGACTTTCTGCAGATTGCCCTACTTAAGGAAAGTGACATTCCTCTGGTATAACTGTGATGTAGTCTATGGCTACTTCTTTTCTGAAGAATTAGACTTGGTACATTTGAGTTCTTTTGAGTTATGAAGCAGATATTCATCAAGGTGTGAGCTTGAATTAAATACCTGTGATATGATCAAGCAGGATGGAGGTTGTCTACTCAAACTTGGTTGTTGAATCAAGTCTATAAGAACATGGAACTCTTGTTCTGTTATAGGGAGTAGGTTCTTCTAAGTGGAAGAAGGAAGGGCTGAATTCCTCAGCTGGATGTCTGATCAGATGTCATGACATCAAGCAGAAACTTCAGGGTCTTAGTTGATGTTGTGGCGCATCATCGTAAGATAAGTTGATCTTCTCATAAATAAATGGAATTAATGCTTCAAAAAGGTCTATCTCATGCAGTTTGCGGGAGCTGTGGAAGGAGAAGATGTTACATATCTAAGCCTTGGTGTATCCAATATGGCTTGCTATGAAGTAAGTAGATCATGTAACTTAAAGATTAGGTTTCATTGGTGGATCAGAAGATTGTCTGAAACTCTGAAGAAAAGTTAAGATGAACCAAACAGTGACATTTGGTTGATCTTTATTGTGCATTCAAGTAGGGTGCTTGGAACTAATTACTCTTGGGCAAAAGGGTAGTTGGTTAAAGACTTAAGGAGGTTCTGGTTCAGTTCTATCTTGGAGCTTGTGGTAGAAATTCTAAGTTGATTGTGGAAGATTACCTTCTTTTGGTGGATGAGAGTTTATTTCTCTCTTCGGTTATCTGGAGTTCTTGTTGATCAAGCTAGTGGCACAGTATTGTTTGAAGATCTTCAATTAGATTACTATGCAGATAGTAAGTCCAGTGGTGGAGCATATCAAGAACCATGTTGGTCGGTGTCTGTGATATGTGAAGGATGTCCTAACTAATGTTAGAACTTCTTCTGGGTTGGTTATCCTTGGAGTAGGATTCTAAGCTCTGAGTGTGGAACTTGACCCTCAAATCTTGCCTAAGAGGTATTTATCTTGTTATATAAGAGATTGATGGGTAAAGGAATGTCTTGGAAGTCTGATGTGAATGTGGTATCAGACTGGAGGGGATCATGGATTGATTGTACGAAGGTCTGGATTATGATGTGTTCAGAATATGGAAGCTGATATTCACCAGTTGAATCAGAAGTATTCTATCTCATCATATGGGAGAATGATGGGTAGAAGACTGTCTTGGATTGTGGGGTGTTTATCTAGAAGACTGACTCTTGCTAAAGTCAGAATACTTGTGGAGAAGTGGTTTCTTCTGCTACAAGGCATGCTAGAGAGGAGTGGATCAGTTTGGTGCTTATGGAGCAAATAAGTTGAGGATTTCTGGAGCATGTGTTTGATGTCCTTCAAGTGTAAAGAACATCTAGGCGAGCTAGCAAACTAAGGGGCTCTGAATATCTCTTTGAGGAATATGAAGCATTCCAGATTCAATTGGGTTGCATCTCATGGAACAAGGAGATCTATACATGAGAATTCAGGAGGAATTCCTGTGGTGTATGGATGGTTTCTGGACGAGAGGGATCAATGGTGTTTTGGTCTCAATTCAAGAGTTTGTTGGTTGTGGTACAAGGATACGTTCCTGGTACTCTCACTATATGATCATGAAGTTATCATGGGATATCATGTGGTGATTTTGGGTGTTTCTTGCTGAAGAAGCATCTGTTGAGAAAGATAGGGGGATAACTTCTGTCTGTTAAATATACTAGTGTGATACATGGATTTCTTGGGGTTCAAGCATTAAGTGAATGCGTTCAGTAGGTGTGTTGAACAGGTTGTGCGCTCTTGAAGACATGAAGATGCGTCTTATGTTTTCCATTCATTCAGTGTGTTCTTCGAGAAAAGGAGCACTAGTTATCTACAACAGGGGGAGTTAGACTTCTGTTATGGATATATTGCTGCAGTAGTGCAGTTGGTTACAAGATTTATTGTGGTTTTCAAGCAGTTTTTGATATATTGCCTCAGTTGAGGATGATATGTCGAGAAGGATGTCTTGACATTGCTCTGCTGTTGCAGGTTGTGGGGGTATTGATCAATACATAAGTTTTTGGTAGATAATGTCTGACATGATGCCAGGAAATTGTTAAGGACATGTTGTTAAAGTAATTGGTCCTTTGGTCGGTGTGCCTTGGACAGTGGAGAACATGTGCGTGCAAAACATGTTCATTGTTACTTGACTTATTTTTGGATGGTTTTCTTTAAAGAAGAAATAGTTAAAGCATTCTTGGCCGGTGCACATTTGTTTTGGTGAAGATATATCCTTCGATTAATGATTTCATTGAATTGACCATCGTTATTTTTAATTGTTCGTTACATTCGAAGGAAATTTCTTAGGTATTTAAGGGAGTCCTTGGATTAGTTTGTCTTAGGCTGTGTTTTCTTTGTGGTGTGTTCCAAATGTCTTTTGTTCGAGTATGGATAAGTATTGGTTGGGTATGAGAATGTCTTGGCTACTTTTGCCAATTTTTGGCTAAAAAGGGGGGTGGGAGAGTCACTGGTACAGGGGATGCGTGTGTTGTTCTTGCACTTGCTTTGCAAGGATATTGAACAAGGTGTTTGTTTTATCATCTTGTCTATGTTTCCTTTATGTCTTATGATTTAAGTTAAAGAACAAGTTGTGTCTTGTGACCTAAGTTACATGCTCTATGTACTCAGAACTACGAAGTCTACAGCTGTTCTCTGGAGGGGAGTGTGTTTAATAGGAGTGTCCAGTGTTCTTATATTTCAAACTTCCTTCTTATTTCTTTAGGAGTCTCAACTTCTGGACCTTTTTCAACTTCACTCACCCTGGGATTATTCTTCCTCTCTGGTGAGGTTATACAGATTCATGGGTAAGAGGGAGTTTGTGTTATTTGCCTCCTCGTGTACACCAACATGAATTCGGTATGCACAGTATTCTAATCGTAACCGCCACTCAGACTAAAATAAATTTAGGAGCTTCCTGGGTTTATTGTCCAAAAGGAGTTTTAGCCAAAATTTGTCAAAAGGGGGAGATTGAAAGTTCTTGTGGTTTGACAAAATTTTGGTAAAACATATTGTTGATAAAGATGGAGAAATCTGGCCATGAACAAAGATGTTGAAGAAGATGTCCCAACCTGAAGTCACGACATCCTAGATTAATATACTAATTTAGCAGGTTTTAAATCTGTAACAAATCTGCCCAAGAATTGATGCGCTTTTTAGGAGTGAATCAAGGACCAAAGATATGAAGCTCAAGATAGCTGAAGCCTATATAATAAGACTTAGACCTAGGGTTTTATATACACCTTTTTGTAACCTAGTTTTGATTTGAAAGAATTAAGGGTTTAGGGTTTTGAGAGTCGTTGGCTCTTTGTATTGTAAGTCTCCCTTTGTATCGGTTTGATGCATTGTGTTAGACATATGGTATCACACAGATTCAGAAGACTTTAGGAAATGAACTGTGTATTGTTCTTGGATAAAGGTTTGAAGCAAATCCAATTTAGCTTGTTGGTCAAGTATGCTTGACAGAACGCTGTATTAACAGAGATGAATTTGTTACTAGTGAGGTAACTATAAGAGATTACAGGTTGTCATTAGAGGAAGTGAGTTGTGGTTCTCATATCAAAGATAATGGTCTTTGATAAATATTTAATTGGGTAGTGATTAGGAGATAAAGTTGTAAATGGTGGAGTTTAGCTTTATAATAACACTACAGATAGTGGAGTCTTCTTCCTGGATTGGTATCCCCCAGAGTAGGTGAATTGCACCGAAATGGGTTAACATATTCTGTGTTAATTATCATTCTGCAATTTAAAGTTCTATTGTATTCTTGATAAACATGTCATAACAGATGTTGTAACATCTGTTGAGACTTTGTGTTGATATTTAGAAGTATCAACTATTTTTTTCTTGTTTAATAATTATGCAGAACAATGTCTTGACATGTGTTAGGACATCTGCTATCTGCTAGGCCAGAATTTCAATATTTTTTGTAATGTTTTATAAATCATATTTGGGGCTTAGGGTGTTACATAGTTGGTATAAGAGTAGGTCGGTCCACCCAACCTTAGGTGTTAAGAACTTATAGTACCCTTACGCACGACATGGATGTTAACCTTGTTAGTGTTGTTTTTCCCCGTAACCACCATTTGCTTTACTGTTGTAAATGATTAAATTGTTTATGACTAGTTGTGTAGGAAGAAATGGCTGGCACAAATGATCAAAATATTGTTGATGCTCTCAAGGCAATGGCCAATGTGATAGCTCAAGCCAATGAAGCTTTGCATGCTAATGAGAATCATAATGGAAGAGCTGATGAGTTTCATGGACTGGGAGTATTCCACAAGAGTAACCCACCTACATTCAAGGGAAGGTATGATATTGAAGGTGCCCAGACTTAGATTCAAGAAATTAAAAAGATTTTCATAGTAATGGTGTGCACCGATGCTCAGAAAGTGTTGTTTGGACCTCATATGTTGTCTGAGGAAGCTGGGTACTGGTGGGAAAATACCCGCCAAAGATTAGAAGCTGCTAGCACTACGATTACTTGGAATAATTTTAAGAATGAGTGTTTAGACGAGTATTTTCCAAATGAAATTCATAACGGTAAGAAGATTAAGTTCATGGAGCTGAAGCAGGGTAACATGTTTATGGCTGACTGTGCAACCAAGTTTGTAGATCTATCCAAGTATTGTCCTCACTATAATGGTATAAATGTTGAAGGTTCTAAGTATGTGAAGTTTGAAAATGGTTTGCGTCCAGAGATTAAGCAATTTATTAGATATCAAGAGATTCGCTGTTTCTCAGTGTTGGTTAACAAGTGCATGACTTATGATAAAGACAGTTGAGCAAGATCTACTCACTATAAGAGCGTGAATGAGAAAAAGTTTTCTAATCACAATCGTGGCAAGCCGTATGCAAACCCAAGTGTCAAAGAAAATCAGAAAGTTGCAACCGTGAATGAAATTAGTAGGGGAGGTGCTGTATTTACTCCAAGATGTGAAAGGTGTGGTAATCTAGGTCATTGTGTCCCTGAGTGTAGGAATGCATCTCTACCTTGTTTCAATTATGAAGAGCAAGGTTACATCAACACCTATTGTCAAAAACCAAAGAAAGAACCAGGTGTAGGTCAGAATGTTTAGGCAAATGGGAAATTCTTTGCTTTTAGTGCTGTTGAAGTCTCATAGTCAAATGATTTCATCCGAGGTACGTGTTTCATAAATGGTGCCCCTTTGATTAATATCATTGATACATGTGCGACACATTAGTTTATATAACATAATTTTGCTATCAAGTTAAACCTTGTAGTGTCTCCTATGAAAGGTAATATGTTCATTGATACTCCAACCAATGGTTTTGTAACCACTTCGTTAGTTTTCCTGAATTATCCTCTATCCATTTATGGTAAAGATTTTGGAGTTGACTTAATTTGTTTACCCATAAGTCAACTGGATGTGATTATGGGAAAGAACATGTTAGAGTTTAACCATGTTCACATAAATTATTTTGATAAAACTGTGTTATTTCTTGAGTTAGAGGAAAGTAAGGATTTGAGGTTTATATATGCCAACCAGATAGATATGTCATTGAAATAGGATGCTCAAGTGCCCATGATGTTCGCTTCCCCGAAAGTAGAGAGGAAATCTGTGATTGTTAATCTTCTTGTTGTATGCAAGTTCCTGAATGTTTTACCTGGTGATAGTGGTGGTTTTCCTCCTGATTGTGAAGTCAAATTTGCAATAGATTTAGTACCCAGTACTAGACCTATATCCATGACATTGTATAAAATGCCAGCACCAGAGTTAAAAGATGGAAACATGAGATTGTGTGACGATTATCAGCAGTTGAATAAGGTTACTATTAAGAACCAATATCCTCTTATGTGGATTGAAGATCTCTTGGATCAGTTAGTAGGAGCTTGTGTATTTAGTAAGATTGATCTGAGGTCAGGTTAGCATCAGATTAGGGTGAACACGGAGGATATATCTAAGATTACATTCAAACCCCGTTATGGTCATTATGAGCATTCGGTTATGCCCTTTTGTGTGTCTAATGCACAAGGATTATTCATGGAGTATATAAATATGATTTTTCACCCTTACTTGGATTAGTTTGTCGTGGTGTTTGTAGATGATATTCTGGTGTACTCTTAATCAGACAAAGAGCATGCAGAACAACTGAGAGTTGTGTTGTAGACCTTGTAGGACAAAAAGTTATATGCCAAGTGTTGCGGTGAGAATCGGATAACAAGTTATTAATTAACTTGCATCACAAAACTTTGAATTCACCACCGACTTTGATTTATCCAAAGGAAAGGTTCAAGATCGAGAAAACCTAAGGGGGAGATCTAAGGTTCGGGGGTTGGTTATACTAAAGGGAAGGTATTAGCACCCTTAATATATGTAGTAATCTACAGGAACCTCTTGTTTAGTTTGTGTTATGTTATGTTTGCTTGCTAAAGGAATCTGGTTAAGGGTAAAGGTAAAGACCTAGGTATGTACACTCAGTTTGCTTGCCAAGACGTCGCATCTTGTGCCTACGTATCTGACTAAAGAATAAGAGCAACCGTAGTTCACCTAACTAAGGGAGAATTTAAGGAACCATTAACTATGGCCAAATTTCCAAGGGGAAATGCGTGTGAGCTCATTTTAGAGTTTTAAGAAACTCTCTAAGTCTAAGTTATAGTGGGGAAAAAATGGGTACTCAATGTGATGAGTCCACATAGAGTTTATAAACTCTAACCTATTGCTAAGTCATGATTCAATGGCTCTTATGAGACAAATAAAAGAGAAAGGCTCTTATGAGGCCAAGGTTGTGTGATTTGTTTATTGACTTATGAGTCAATTGAAGAGGAACTTCCCTTTGGATTGGGAGAACAACAATTTTATGAAACAAAGAGATTATAATAGATATTTACATGAACATGTGACATTAACAACAAGGCATTCAAATTGAACAAGGCTTATAACATCATGCAAGATTAGAATCAAACATATAGACATTATACAAACAAGATATCATGACTAAGAAACAAGGACAAGCAAGGTATGTAACAAAACCCTAAAAAAAGCTCCTTCTACTCCTAACATGAACAAATGTCTCAAAATTAAATATTTTCAAAAATATCTTTTTATAGCCAAAAAGTACATTCTTTTAAGAACCTTTAGCAAAAAGAATGGGTGAAAATGAGTTAAAAATGATTAAATTATGAACATTTTAAGTTTGTGTAAAAACCATGAAAATGTAGAAAATGACATGTAATAAAAAGAAAGGAGAGGTCCCCATGGGTACTGAACCCAGGACATCACGCATACAGCCCCAAAACAAGGCCAATCCAACTAATGCGCGCGTGCTTACTAGCTGTGGTCACCAATTCAATATATGTGAAACAAGTTTAATTTAGAAAAATAAAACAAAAGGACTGGGGCGAGGGGGATTGGAACCCTAGTCCTAAGGGTCGTAGTGCGTGTGTAATGTGTGTGCTTGCCACTAGGGTGGCTGGTACATCCATTAATAAACATGACTCAATAAACATCTAAACCCTCACACATGCGAAGGATGCCTTAATTAATGAAACATGATACACGACCAAAACATGGCTGCCAACACTTATGGCTAAGTTGATGAACCAGGGTTTTAACAAGTCAAACATCAATCTCATTGATCAATACTACATAACCAAAGGTTTCAAACAAAGTTATGAAATGAAAATGTAATCAACCACATTAAGCACAAATGAATGAGGTAAGAACACTGCTACTTAGAAAACACATCATCTTGAACAAGGGTACAAAGCAAATGAGTATTCATTGCACAAAGTCATTCCAATTAGTATACAAAGATGGATTGCTTACTCAGAACAAGATGAGTAAAAACCAAAGGTCATTATTAAAAGGAAATAAAGGTTGATCATCATAAGTATTCTAAACAAGGATAACAAGTGAAGAATAAATAACCACCTCTGTGGGATACCAGCCACAACATTACCAACAAAGCCATAAATGTGATGAGTGCAATACATACATGATAATACATAAATGCCAACAATGGGAGGGAACAAGTCAAACTTTTGGTATTGAAACATCAATTAATCCACACATGACAATAGAGAGATGTGAGTTAATGCAGATTCTATCATTTTTCTAATTCAAACAACCAGGCAAACACAAATTTGACAAGGGAGCAAATGAGACAACACTGAATGAACCTATCATCAACACTCACTAATCTAGTTCAGCTAATAGTGCAGAAAGATGAACTTCAACAGCATAGCAGGCACGATCATGGCATGACATAGCTATGAATAAAATGATGGGAGGAAATGCATGAGTGTAGTCAGTATGAGAAAATGAGTTCATGATAAATTTTCAAATTGGAAACCAATGCTACAAGCATCCATGCATGAACAGCAGGCAGGGCAGACATAGCAATACAACATTGTACTCAAGCAAGCTTTGAAATTAAATTCCAAGTTTCCAACCTTCTGACCACATATCCAATCTCAGTGCAAGGACCAACTAGTACACACATACCAAAATGACAGTTTGCAAATCATAAAAAGATAGCACACATGTTTGTCCACAACTTAGCATTCACCACTTAATGACATAAAAAGATAAATAAGTTGAATAGGTTGAATGCAAAGCAGGCAAGCATGTTAAAAGTTATCATACTTCTAACTTGAATATGAGAGGCTTGCACACATGTGGAACATATACCAGATATAACATGGCAGCATCAGGCAAAAATTTCAGGAAATTGACATTCTAGACATCAGTCACAGGCACACAAAGTACATTAACTCAAAACAATCAACATGGCAAGAGTTGAAAATGTATCATTATGAGGTTTAAACATAGCATGGATAGAGATGTACCAGAAATGTTTGTCAAATGATAATTCAAATATGTGGAAACATCATGGTAGCATAAACACAAATTTAGGAGAAATGCTGCAAGGTATGATCATGGCAGCATAAATTCAACATTGGTTAACAACTTAGGACAAAGGCAGGGATAAGTTATGCTATATGTTCATGGAATGATAACTAATGTTATAGAGACAACAGGTATCAGATCAACAGTGACAAAACAAAGTAAAACAACATCTCATGCTTGAACAAAGCAAGTGAGACAAAATAGTTTGAACAAATGGAGATGTATAGCATGCAATCAGATTAACAGTCCACCTATATCCTAACTGAACACTGAGAAACTTGCACAAGTATAACATGCTCATAGTAGTGGCACAACCAGAGATGTTTCATGAAGCTGTGAAGGCATAAAAAACATGACATACTATGAACCAAGGATGGGCACATGGACAAACAAGTTTTAAACAAGGCAAGGCATTCATACCATGGATTTATCTACATTCACTAACTATCAATCAAATATTGACAACAGTATGACATAGCAATTTTATGTGCATTATCAGATGTGCAAAAGTGTGTGGATGTGATATTATGCCAAAATGAGTTCATCACCAATTTCATTTTTAGTACCAAACATCAACAGACATATACACAAGCAGTCAGTTATCATAAGAAACAAACCTGTTATTTCTCACATAAGCAAATGTGAACAAATTGCTTTTGTGTTTAGGTCAGATGGTTTATTTCACATAAGACTTACACACATGTCATGAATAAATAACAAGGTTGCAGTGGTTCAACACTAATATGTATCAGATAGTAGATTGAAACAAGATTAAGCACCTAAACTCAGTTTTAGCATATACAATGAATCAGATCACAAACAGGTTATAACCAATACACATTTTTAATAAGTTATCAGTTCAAACATCAAACTTAGGCACAAGAAGTTAGCTTATTTCAAAACAATAATACCAATGGCATGTCAAAGTTATATACATCAGAACATGGACAAATTTTATGAGACAATACAACTGAGCATACCAAAACGACAGGTGCAAGTACTCAAATCAGCAAGGATGCATTATATTTGAGAACATTATCATAACAACACTCAAACATACCTGAAAAAGTTGTGAGCCAGTTTGTTCCATTTTCATCCAAGCATTAGCAGATTTTAACATTAGCTAGCAACTTAGTCACACATAACCAAGGCCAGCAGTGTTTCTCACATAGTAACAACAACAAGCGGTAATGCATAATATCCATGTCATATCCATAGAGTTACCAACTATGTCTATATACACACATTATATACATATGATGGATGGATGAAGTAAAAATACACAGTGCAAAATTATGACTGTAATCTTGACATGGCTATGATTATAACATATAATGGAATATGAACAAATAAGCAGGACTAAGAATGAAGTAAAAATTTTCTCTGCTTTTAAAATAAAGATGGCAATTCTTTTGACTGTTGAACATCGAAAGAACATCGATCGCTTGTCCAGAAGTAATCGAGCTCCGAAGGGCAGAATTAAAGTACTATTTCTTAATCAATACGCCTGAACGAAGGATCAACTGTGTCAGAGACCATGTTTCATCTGACCCCCCCAGCAGAGTTCTTACCTCCTAAGCCCGGCCAACGGTTGTCCCCCACAGGGACTATCTCTCCTAAGCAAGGCAGAATTGCTACTTTTGGACCAGTGATACTTTTCATCCCCCACGGTGGCCGAGTATCCAGTCGTGTTCATCTATCAGTCTGTATGTCGCGTCAGTTTGGTCAGCATAAACATACATACATCATGCATTATTAATTTACATTCATGATCATATTGCATCACTATCACTCTGGTCGGTCTTATCCCCAAGTGATAAAAGTCCTCTCAATCGAGTTGCCAGTTCGTTCCTCGTCAGGAACTGTTGCGTCTGAACACTCTCGTCCAGTTTATTTCTGGATTAAAGTTGGTTCTTTGATCACTTTGATAACTTGAACCTCTGAAAAGCAAGAAGACCATCAACCAACGTCACTCTTCACCATTGAAGAGAAAGCCTCTTAATCAGAGATCGACAATACGGCAGTTTTTCTCCGAAAAATCCGCTGACAAAAAGGTCATCAGCACCTCAAAATTGGGGTACATCATATGGCGTTTCTCCAAGAAGATCTCCGAGAAAAGTATGACGTAATATCCCCAAGCTGGAAGCAGTATCTCAAGAGACTCGTTTTCCCTAGTAGGGTCAAAAAATGGCATCTCCAACAGAGAAGTTTGTACACCTCTACAACTCAGACGACTGGGTCCCCCAGCAAGTCTGACATCAAAAGTTTTTCCCATCAAATGGCATCTCCCCAGGAAAATTCGGCAAGAAGTTTGAGGAAAACCGCTACACATAGCGTCCCTTGTCAAGAATGTTTATTGACAAAAGAAACTTATACCAGTTCCTTGGTAGGAAACCAGGATCGAGGCGATGTTTATTTCAGAAACTTAGACCAGTTCCTTGGTAGGAAACCAGGATCGAGGGGAAGTTTATTAAAGAAACTTAGACCAGTTCCTTGGTAGGAAACCAGGATCGAGGGGAAGTTTATTTCAGAAACTTAGACCAGTTCCTTGGTAGGAAACCAGGATCGATGGGAAGTTTATATCAGAAATTGAGACCAGTTCCTTGGTAGGAAACCAAGATCGAGGGGAATTTTGTATCAGAAACTTAGACCAGTTCCTTGATAGAAAACCAAGATTGAGGGGAAGTTTACCTTTTCTAAGCATCATTGCTTAGCAAAAGAAGAAGGATGCGTGAGCGGCCATTCTTAACCACCATCAAAATTTCAGGTATTCCGATATTTAATCATCTTGCACCCCGAATGCCCGAATATCTTTGACATTCACACCGTCGGGTCCAAGAAGATTAAATAGGGGCATCTGTCATACCCCAAATTTTGACCACTAAGATTTCCCATCATTATGAAAATTATCATCACAATATGGATGAACCATTATACCTCATTAGTCTCCCCAAAGATGGGTGAGCATTCACTACAATCAAACTTAGGGTTTCAAGCCCTCTCTGAGTTCTTAGACAAAGGATCAATCAAGGAATGACATGATATTCAACTCTTCTAACCTCTCAAACACCCACAATGGATTAAGAGGACTCCCACAGCAAGAATCAAGCACAAGGTTGCAGCATTCTGAGTGGATTAAGCCTCAAGATCGCCAGTGTCACCAAATTAGGGTTTTGGTCGACCAAGGCCTCCAGATGGAAATTTTCATCTGGGCATGAGCCAAGGCTTCAAAGCATAACTTAAAATACTTTAAGGGACCTCATAAAACCAATCATCAAGTCAATTTGGCCTCAGGGGATGCATTCATAAAAATCAGGAATTAGGGTTTCTTGACCTAATTCACCCCTAAGTTGACTTTTGGGACAAAACATGAGCCAATAAATCAAGACATGATTTGAGGGGCCCTCATACAATACATTGATCCATTTGCAACAATGGATTGATCCAAGAAGCTTGATTCACAAGTTTCAAGCTCATCAGAACCATAATTAGGGTTACGTAGGAAAAGTCAACTGTATCTTTGACTTTTGACCCAGACATGCTCCCAAACTTTGGGACATGATTCAATACACCCTATAACACCTATGAAATCAATCCATCAAGTTTGATTTAGGTCAAGGACTTGATTTCATAGAGGATCGCACAGTTTGGAGTTCATTTGATAAAAAGTCAATTGTGCCCAAAAGTCAAAGTTTGACTTTTTGATTTTTTGATAAATTATGGTCCCCTGACCCTAAATGATGTTAATGTGTGATTGGAATCATCATTCATCAAGAAAAATCAAGAAAATTGGGATAACTTGTAAAAGGGGTAACCATAAAAAACTTAGAAATTTTCTAAGTTATGAAATAAAGTGGCTAGGGTACCAACTTCCAAGGATCATAACTTATGATCCAAGGAACCATTTTGGATGATCCAAAGATGGATTTGTAGCTCTCATGACACTCTACAAAAGCTTCAAACACAACTTATTCCAATTCCTCATGGATTTTAAGTTATGGAATGATCAAAATCACAAAAAGTGAAAATGTCACTTTTTTCCAACACTTAGTGAAACTTTCACTAAGTCAGAATCTGCTTTCACTTTTTTCCAAATGTAGGGGAATTTTTCACTTGGATCCAAAAAGTATCAAAACCAACTATGATTAAATAGTTATTGTATCATATGAGGACTTTCCAAAATGGCCAATAACTCCATCAAATTCCACTTGAGCCATGAGATATGACAATGGCAATATGCCTTGCTGAAAACTATCAAAGCAAGGCAGATTTGTGCATTTTGCTCGATTTGCCAAATTTTTGCAAATGACAAACACGCTTATCCATCTGAACACCTCAGGGGGAGACCAAGGAGGTACAAACACTGATCTATAAGCCTCCCAAGTCTTTGGAACCAAAAGTAGCATGCCAAACCTAGGAATGCCTAAAAGAGGGACAAGACTCCAATTTTGGTTTGGAGCATTTAATGGATGCACCAAGGTGGCATGGACTGAGCCATTTCCAACTGAATTCAGTCAAGACATATCCAAGACCAAGGGAACCAGCAGCCTGTGCCCTTACCTCTAGTCAATGGCTAGAGGAGACTTGGATTCTCATTGATCAACATTGGCTAAACCTCTGCAGCAGTTGCCATTCACTATTGCTTGCAAAACAAACTTGATCCACTATAAATAGAGCTCATTTGTGATCAGTTTGAGTACACCAAAGCCATCAAACATATGCTTTCCTCAAAATCTCCTTCTCACTTCCAAATTTACCTTCCAAAGCAAGTCACTATCGGGTTTTGAGTTTGAGAGCAATTCCAACCAAACCAAACCAATCACACACACACACCTCATAAACATCATATAGAAGTGATCCAAACACTTAAACAACATCTGGAACACTGATTTCACAAAATCACCAGCCAACTTCTCAAGGTTTTAACCAAGTTGCAGTTGAGATACCATATTCAGTTCCAGCTTGTTTCAAACCATTCCAAGCACTCAGGCACATCACTTGGCACCCAGGGAAGCTATCCACATCATTGGAACCTAGTTGTAACACCTCTAACATAAAACACGATCACCAGCAGCAAGAGGTAAGCATGAGCTCTTCTAACTCTATGATCCATGCATTTTTTGCTGCACAATAATTTGGCCATATGTTCATAATCATGCATGGAGTGTTTTCCCTCAATCAATTGCTTTGTTTGAATCGTGTATGGAATTTCTGAACCTTCATGCAAATTTTAGGGTTCTTGAGGTTTCTCTTTGATTTCTGATTCCATGCTTAAAATAAATGAAATTAAAGACCATATACATGATCGTGAGGTGAAAACGAGTAGATTGATATGTGGATTGTGTGGTTTCATCAAGTATTCAGTGAGATTGATGAGAAAACGCAAATCTGGGCAAAACAGAGCACGCGGGCAAGGCCAAGATGTTCTTGGCGCCCTTTTTCAAATATTTGAATATTTGAGTTTTTGTGATTTTATTTAATTGATTCAAAAATTAATTTCTCTCTGAGTTTTAATGATTTTGAGTTGATTCTTTTTTAATAATTCACAAAAATGTTAAAATATTTTATTTTACCAAAAAATCCCAAAAATATTACTTATTTCATATATTTGATATTTTTACAAAGAATTAATGTTTTATTTGTTTTTAACATTTGAAATATTTTTTCTCCCTTGATTTTCCAAACTTAATTGATTTCCAATTATTTTTTTGGGTATAAACATGATTTTTCAAATATTAATCCAATACCACAACTTGTTTTTCACACATGTTTAACAATTTTGATCATTTTAATTGAATTTTTATTCAATTAAAATATATTTTGAAAACAAATTAGGGTTTTGATCAATTCAACCCTCATCAAATCTTTTTCAAACACTTTTGGGCCTCTAATAGAGTGTAAGACCCATCCCTTGTAAAATAAAACTTTTTGGGCCTCAGTGCATTGTATAAGTCCCGACACGCTAATAAAATCTCGGCGTGATCGTCATTTTTCAAACAAAACCCTTGGGCCTCTCCTTGAGTTGTAAGCCCCATCTTTTCTTTTAAATTCATTTTTGGGCCTCTAATAGAGTGTAAGACCCAACCCCCTTTTTACCAAAACTTTTTGGGGCTCAGTGCATTGTATAAGTCCCGATACGTTAAAGAAACCTTGGCGTAATCGCCAGTTCAAAAATTAAAATCATCTGGGCCTACCCTCGTGTTATAAGCCCCACTCCTTTTCTTGAAACACCTTTGGGCCTCTTGAGAGAGTGTAAGACCCATCCCTTTGTACATAAAACCTTTTTTGGGCCTCAGTCACTTGTATAAGTCCCTGTATAATTTCAAAACAACAGTGCAATCACTGATAAAACCTTGGGTCTCTCCTTGAGCTGTAAGCCCCAACAATCTTTTCAAAGCACTTTCTCCTTTAATTTAGAATATAATATTGTTATCAAAGCTTTCTTTGTTGAACAACTAACAAAACAGCATGGAAGCTCTACAATCGAGTAAGTGTTTACCCGCTTTCTTTATCCACTTTCCTATATATATATATAACTGTATTGTGGGGCTGCTCACTGTAAGTCTTCTTTCACAAACTTTTATATACTTGTCAAATATCAACGGTGTAATACTAGTATAGTTATTTAGAGTTTTCCTCGGCAACTACGTCTAGAACTAGGTAAAGCCCTGTTGGTCACTCTTAAATACAAACAAAACTATATCCCCATAGGATTACCAGACACAGTCTTCCCTCCTCTTGGGGTTAAACTATATGGAGACGTGAAAGGCAGCATTCTCAGTGAACCATTTCTCAGACTGTCACCCTTAGAAATTGTCAAAGAAACTCTAACTCCCCAGAGATGATCTTTTCTCCGTGAATGGCATCTCTTGAGTTTCTTCCAAATTCTCAGACTTTCTTGGCTTGATCTAACTCGGTGAATAGCATGTCTTGAACTTCTCAGGGTTTGGGGACCCGCAGGCTTCCTAAAAGCATCCCCGCTTTCTCTTGTGCGTTGTTCAAGGACCCTTCAGCTTCTTAAAAGCTCTCATGCCTTCTCTTGGGCTTAGTACAAGGACCCAGAGACCTCTACAGGTATAGGAACAGAACCTAGTCATCGATTTGCTAGAGTTGTCTTTCTGAGTCAAGTGTCAGACATATTAACATACCAGCCTTCTCTTGGGCATCATACAAAGATCATTCACTATATGAGAATCGATTTCTCAAAACACCAGTAGACTTGGACAGTCTCAATACCCTTTGGATTTTCCATTTCCTTAAAGAACAGGAAATAACCCTGATCCTCTGATCAATCCCAAAGCACAACAATACCTTTAATTTTTCCTTCATCAGAACTGATTTTCTCTTTTATCTAACATACTGGACCTGTCACTAAACTGAAATAGTCACCAGCACAGTTAGCCTCCTCTTGGGCTTTGTACAATGATTCTCCCCAGTGGAGCTAACCTTTCCAGACTCCCTAGTTGAGTCAAACTTTATCCTCCATCTCGGGCTTCGTACGAGACAGCAAAACACTCTCTTGTTGAGTATAAAAGACTCTCTTGTTGAGTCAACCACTTTTAGCCTCCATCTCGGGCTTCGTACGAGATAGAAAATCTCTCTCTTGTTGAGTATAAAAGTCTCTCTTGTTGAGTCAACCACTTTTAGCCTCCATCTCGGGCTTCGTACGAGATATAACTCACTCTCTTGTTGAGTATAAAAGACTCTCTTGTTGAGTCATTCACCTGTTCAAGACTCTCTTGTTGAGTCAAACCTCTTTAGCCTCCATCTTGGGTTTCGTACGAGATAGAAAACACTCTCTTGTTGAGTATAAAAGACTCTCTCATTGAGTCAAACAACCTCCAGACTCTCTTGTTGAGTGAATCACCTATTCAAGACTCTCTTGTTGAGTCAAACCTTTTTAGCCTCTGTCTTGGGCTTCGTACAAGACATATAAAAGCACTCTCTTGTTGGGTCAATAGCCTCCTCATAGGCTTTGTATAAAGAAAACCCCGGTTGAGTCAATCAACCTTTTAGCATCAAAGTCATGCATTTCTCACAACATACAAACGTCAACAACTTCTCTTTAGAGATGACAAATTCTCTCTCATCCAAAACCCTTTAGCTTCACATCTTGGGCATTGAACAAGATACAAACCACCTTTAGCTTCATGTCTTGGGCTTTGAACAAGACACCAAAACAACCATTTTCCTCCCATAGAATAGGAGGAACTAAGATCGGTCTGATTTCCCTGTTTCATTAAACGGGAATACGTAGGCATAAGATTGAAAAAATCTTAGCGAGCATACTAATAAAAAAATCCAGAATCCAGTAGTCCCACCAAATAAACCTAAAAGCAGCAAATCTAAACACATTACCAAAAACCTCACAAATAATCCAGACATTGTGTTCTTAGCAAAATAACCAAAGATTGGGCCCCACATCCACATAGCATCTGTAACCTAACACACCGCTGTTCAAACTCAGTATGCAAGCAGGGTTAATTGGAGACATCTATTTCCCTTCCTTAATCAGCTCAATAGGATAAAAAATGAATCGAATTGTAGTACCCAAGCGATCGTGACTCAGGACCACAAAAATCGCGCTACAACAGGCACACAAAGTACATTAACTCAAAACAAACAGCATGGCAAGAGTTGAAAATGTATCATTATGAGGTTTAAATATAGCATAGATAGAGATGTACCAGAAATGTTTGTCAAATGATAATTCAAATATGTGGAAACAACATGGTAGCATAAACACAAATTTAGGAGAAAAGCTGCAAGGTATGATCATGGCAGCATAAATTCAACATTGGTTAACAACTTAGAACAAAGGTAGGGATAAGTTATGCTACATGTTCATGGCATGATAACCAATGTCATAGAGACAACAGGTATCAGATTAACAGTGACAAAACAAAGTAAAACAACAGCTCATGCTTGAACTAAGCAAGTGAGACAAAATAGTTTGAACAAATGGAGATGTATAGCATGCAATCAGAACAACAGTCCACCTATATCCTAACTGAACACTGAAAAACTTGCACAAGTATAACATGCTCATAGTAGTGGCACAACCAAAGATGTTTCATGATGCTGTGAAGGCATAAAAAACATGACATACTGTGAACCAAGGATGGGCACATGGACAAACAAGTTTTAAACAAGGCAAGGCATTCATACCATGGATTTATCTACATTCACTAACTATCAATCAAATATTGACAACAGTACGATATAGCAATTTTATGTGCATTATCAGATTTGCAAAAGTGTGTGGATGTGATATTATGCCAAAATGAGTTCATCACCAATTTCATTTTTAGAACCAAACATCAATAGGCACATACACAAGCAGTCAGTTATCATAAGAAACAAACCTGTTATTTCTCACATAAGCAAATGTGAACAAAGTGCTTTAGTGTTTAGGTCAGATGGTTTATTTCATAGAAGACTTACACACATGTCATGAATAAATAACAAGGCTGCAGTGGTTCAACACTAATATGTATCAGATAATAGATTGAAACAAGATTAAGCACCTAAACTCAGTTTTAGCATATACAATGAAACAGATCACAAATAGGTTATAACCAATACACATTTTTAATAAGTTATCAGTTCAAACATCAAACTTAGGCACATGAAGTTAGCTTAGTTCGAAACAATAATACCAATGGCATGTCAAAGTTATATACATCAGAACATGGACAAATTTTATGAGACAATACAACTGAGCATACCAAAATGACAGGTGCAAGCACTCAAATCAGCAAGTATGCATTATATTTGAGAACATCATCATAAAAACACTCAAACATACCTGAAAAAGTTATGCGCCAGTTTGTGTCATTTTCATCCAAGCATTAGCAGATTTTAACATTAGCTAGCAACTTAGTCACACATAACCAAGGCCATCAATGTTTCTCACATAGTAACAACAACAAGTGATAATGCATAATATCCACTTCATATCCACAGAGTTACCAACTATGGCTATATACACACATTATCTACATATGATGGATGGATGAAGTAAAAATACACAAAGCAAAATTATGACTGGAATCTTGACATGGCTATGATGATAACATATAATGGAATATGAACAAATAAGCAGGACTAAGAATGAAGTTAAAGAGAGGTTACCAAGTGGAATATGTCCACCGCAACTTCAGTTATGCACAAGTTCCTCTCTTGTTGAAACAACACCAACTTCTAATGCCAAGCCTCCTCCTCTTCCTCTCTTTGCAGAACTTGAAACTCAGATGGTATTTAGAGTGTTTTGTGAAAGGTCTTGGTGAGAAATACAAGCAATATGGACTGCTATTTATAGGGAAAGCATGAGAGTTCAAGGTATGGCCAATCTTACAAGAATTGCCAACAATGCCCTTTACAAATCGTGTGAAGGAGAAATTTGCAGAGGGAAATCTTCCAAATATCTCTGAATTCCTGAGCAAAGACTGTTGAGAGCTGATAGGTCCAATGCTCAATGAATAAACAATTGTTTTCTACTTTTGGAAAGTTTCTCTCTCCCCCCCACTTGCACAAACAAGCCATAAACCAATATTTTAATGCTAAGCAAGTTGAATTTCGTGGACAAGGCTTGTCTAAGTGTTAGAATCAAGATTCAAAAGTTGGTTTCATGAATGTTAAGGAATGAAACCCTCAACTTTGGCCCTTCGAAACTCCCAACTCACTTGATGGATGGGGGAGTTCTAGTACTCTTTGGAAAGCTCTCAATGCCCTCTACAACTTTCATGTCAATTTTTTTTTGAGTTGAGGTCTGGATCTTTATGAAAAGTTGGGTCGAAGTTGGTTGTTCAATAAGAGAAAATAAGCTGAAATTTCTCTAAGTCTTGGGTCAGTTTGGCTTCCAAGCTTCATGACTCACAAACCATGCATTTTTTTTGGAGAAAAGGCATATTTAACACTTTGAAGATCTTGGAAAGATCTTCCATTTGGGCTTTGAGTCACTCAATTTGGATGTGTGGTTTGGAAGTTATGACTATTTCAATTTTGCACAAGAGGGGAAATTTCCATATATGAAAAGTTTCATGACCAAAATCTTACTTCCTTTGCAAGAAACCTTTTGAAACTTGATCTTGATACTTTGATTCACTCATAAGACAAGTTATGATGAGTGGAGACCTTGGAAGTTCCATTTGGATCAAAATCCCAAAGATTAGGGTTTCAGTCAAAACCCTAATTTTGATTGTGAATACACTAAGGGTAACCTCTTATGATCTTGCTTCTTTCTCTACATCCAAAGCTCATAAAAGACCTCTAGGGATGTTTACTGACTCATGGAGTCATGTCCTTGGGTTTGAAGGCACCTCCTGATGAAAATCAAGACCAATGATACATATGTCTTACAGAAACCCTAATTTGGAGGCAAGGTTGATCTGTGGCTCAAACTACTCAGGATGAGAGCCAGATGATCTTGGATTCTTGTCGAGTAAGACCTATTGGATGTAGGTAAATTCAAATGGTTGATGAACCAAACAAATCTTGACTTGACAGGGCAAAATTCTTCAGTGATTCTTCAGGTTAAAACCCTAATTCCATCTTTTGGTCCGGTGATCCTTGATTGACTTGACTTGATTCAAAGTCTCGAGATCTTGATTCCAAACAACTAGGGAGGCCTTGTGATGATTGTATGGAGCCAGAGAACACCTTAGGAGGCCTTGAATCTATCTGTGCAAACCCTAATTTCAAACATAAAAGAAACAAACTGCAAGATGGTGTTTAGTTAAACAAATGCATATATGATTGATCCTGAATGTCTATGCAAGGTGTTATGACATCTAAGAGGTAAAATTTGGGGTACAACACCAAGTAGTCCAAGTGTGAGTTTTGGTTAAGAGATGTAAGTTTCCTTGGTCATGTGATCTCCAGTGGTGGTATAATAGTGTATTTGTCTAAAGTAGACGCATTATTGCAGCGGGAAATGCTTAAGTCAGTTACTGAGATCAGAATTTTCCTAGGTTTGGCCGATTATTATAGGAGGTTCATCGAAGGATTTTGAAGTTGGCATTGTCTTTGACCCAATAAACCTAGAAGGGACAAGCTTATTTTGGGATGTCAAGTGCGAAGAAATTTTACAAGAGCTCAAGAAGAAGTTGACGTTGGCACCAATCTTATTTTTCCATACCCGAGTGAATCTTTTGTGGTATATTGTGATGCATCCAAGATGGTTTAGGTGGTGTGCTTATGCATAATGGTCAAGTTATAGCCTATGCTTATAGACAACTCAAGATTCATGAAAGGAATTATCCTACCCATGATTTAGATTTAGTAGCGATAGTTTTCGTGTTTAAAGTTTAGAGGAATCATCTTTATGGGTCGTGATTTGAATTTTTAGTGATCATAAGAGTCTGAAGTATCTGTTTGATCAGAAAGAGTTGAATATGAGGCAGAGAAGGTGGCTCGAATTTTTGAAGGATTTTGACTTTTAGTTGAATTGTCACCCAAGAAAAAATAACAGAGTAGTAGATGCGGTAAAAAGTAAGTCCTTGCATATGTCGACATTAATGGTTAAACAGATGGAATAGTTGGAGTAGTTCAAAGATCTAAGCTTGGTTTGTGAAGTCACACAAGGAAGTGTGAAGCTAGGTATGTTGAATTTAACTAGCGATGTACTTGTAAAAATCAAAGAGGGTCTAAATTTGGATTTGAGATTTATTGATCAATTAGAATTGATTACCCAAGGAAAAGGAATGGATTTCAAGGTAGAAGAGAATGGTATCATCAAGTTTTAGTACAAAGTTTGTATGTCGGATTTGCTGGAGCTTAAGAAAAGAATTCCAGAAGAAGGTCACGGGAGTAGTTTGAATATTAATTCGGGAGCCACAAAGATGTATCAAGATCTTAAAAGGATGTTTTGGTGGTCGGGCATGAAGAAGGATATTGCAAATTTTATGTACTCTTGCTTGATCTGTCAGAAGTTAAAGATTGAACATCATAAGTTGTTTGGATTGATGCAACCTTTGAGTATTTTTTATTGGAACTGGGATAGTATTTCCATGTATTTTATAGTGGGCTAGCCTAAGACCCCTAAAGGAAGTAATTCGATATGGGTTATAGTGGACAGGTTGACTAAATCATCTCATTTAATTCTGATAAAGATCACTTACTTATTGCAAAAGCTAACTGCAATCTACATTAGTGAGATAGTGAGATTGCATGGAATTCCCTTTAGCAATATCTCAGATAGAGATCTAAAGTTCACATAAAGGTTTTGGGTAAGTTTGCAAGCAGCCATGGGCACTAAGCTAAAGTTGAATTTTGCTTACCATCCGCAGATAGACGGTTAGACGGAAAGAACTATTCAGTCCTTGGAAGATCAATTAAGGTCTTGTATCCTAGAAAATGGAGGTAGTTAGGATAATTATTTGTCTTTGATTGAGTTTACTTAAAATAATATTTTCCATTCTAGTATTGGAATGACACCTTTTGAAGCCATGTATGGAAGATTGTGTAGAACACCCTTGTATTAGTTTGAATCTGGTGAAAAAGTTGTGCTCGAACATGAAATAGTCCAACATACTACTGAGAAGATTAAGATGATTTAGGAGAAGATAAAGGTATCACAGAGCAGACAGAAGAGTCATCATGATAAGTGCGGAAATCCCTTGAATTTCATAAAGAAGACCATGTGTTCTTGAGATTCGCTCCATTGATTGGGGCTGGTCAAGCATTGAATTCTTAGAAGCTTTCTCTTGTTTTATTGTTATGTACAAAATTCTTAAAAGAGTCGGCGAAGTTGCCTATCAAGTTTCACTACCACCATCTCTCTCAAACCTTCATAGTGTCTTTCAAATTTCGCAACTTCGTAAGTAAGTCCCATACTCGTCTCATGTGATTAAGTTGGATGACGTGTAAATAAGAGATAATCTGACTTATGAGACATCGTCCTTACAGATTTAAGATCGAGAGGTGAAGCACTTAAGGTGTAAGTAATTTCCTTTGGTGAAAGTTGTGCGGGGGTGATTCGTAGATGGTAACATGACTTGGAAGCTAGAGAGCCCGATGAAAGAGTCTTATCTAGAGTTGTTTTTATCAAGTAAATTTTTTAAGACAAAAATTCTGTAAGTGTGGGAGAGTTGTAACATCCCGAAAATTTTATTAGAATTTTTGGTATTCCTTGTGATTTATTCTGTTATTGCTCAATGTCTTAAATAAATAAAATAAGTTTTTTATTAAAATAATTATAATGATAATAATAATAATAATAATAATAATAATAATAATAATAATAATAATAATAATAATAAAGAATAGGAAAAGTTGTGGCTATTTAGAAACTATGGGCTAAATGATGAGATTTAGTAAAATAAAGGAAATTGGTATGAATAAATACATAAAAATAAAAATAAAACTATTTTTCTATTTAAGGGTGAAGGAAGTTATAGAGCGTGTCAATAGAGAAAAAGAAGAAGAGTTAAGGCAACCCTGTAAGAGAGATTTTCAAGGTTAGGAACTTCCATCACCAAAAAGCTCAAGAGTTTTGTCTTAATCGAGGTAGGAGAGATTATTTCATGATGGGTGTTTAAGCTCAGGGATAATAGGGATTCCTTTTGCCTCTTTACTTTGTTATGATGTTTTGATTTAATCATGCGAGGTTTGTGCAAAGCTTTGATGATGATGTTATTTGTAGATTTTTATTTTGTATTGTTGATGCTAATTTTGTTATTATTAATGTGAAATTCACGTAAATATGTGTTGAAGATTGTATTGTGGATGTTCATATGTTATTGTCATACCCCAAATTTTGACCACTAAGATTCCCCATCATTGTGCAAATCATCATCACAATATGGATGAACCATCATACCTCATTAGTCTCCCCAAAGATGGGTGAGCATCCACTACAATCAAACTTAGGGTTGCAAGCCCTCTCAGAGCTCTTAGACAAAGGATCAATCAAGGAATGACATGATTTTCAACTTATCTAAACCTCTCAAACATCCATAATGGATCAAGAGGACTCCCACATTAAGGATCAAGCACAAGGTTGCAACACTCCAAGTGGATTAAGCCTCAAGATCGCCAGTGTCACCAAATTAGGGTTTTGGTCGACCAGGGCCTCCAGATGGAAATTTTCCTCTGGGCATGAGCCAATGCTTCAAAGCATAAACTAAGATGCTCCAAGGGACATCATGAACCCAATTGTCAAGTCAATTTAACCTCAGGGGACACATTTATAAAAAAATCAGGAATTAGGGTTTCTTGACCTAATTCACCCCTAAAGTTGACTTTTGGGACAAAACATAAACCAAGACCTCAAGAGAGGATTTGAGGGTCTCTAACACACTACATTGATCCATTTGCAACAATGGATTGATCCAAGAAGCTTGATTCACAAGTTTCAAGTTCATCAGAACCACAGTTAGGGTTTTGCGGGAAAAGTCAAATGTACCTTTGACTTTTGACCCAGGCATGCTCCCAAACCTTGGGACATGATTCAATACACCCTATAACACCATGGAACATGTCCATCAAGTTTGATTTAGGTCAAGGACTTGATTTCATAGAGGACCGCACCGTTTGGAATTCATTTGACAAAAAGTCAACAATGCACAAAAGTCAACTTTGACTTTTTGAGATTTTTCACAATTATGGTTCTTTAACCCTAAAATGATGTTAATATGTGGTTTGAATCAACATTCATCAAGAAAAACCAAAGAAAGTGAGATAACTTGTAAAAGGGGTAACCATAAAAACTTAGAATTTTTCTAAGTTATGGAATAAAGCGGCTAGGGTACCAACTTCCAAGGATCATAACTTGAGATCCAAGCAACCATTTTGGCTGATCTAAAGATGGATTTGTAACTCTCATGGTACTCTACAAAAGCTTCAACTACCACTCATTCCAATTCCTCATGGATTTTAAGTTAAGGAATGATCAAAATCACAAAAAGTGAAAATGTCACTTTTTTCCAACACTTAGTGAAATTTTCACTAAGTCAGAATCTGCCTTCACTTTTTTCCAAATGTAGGGGAATTTTTCACTTGGATCCAAAAAGTATCAAGACAAACTATGATTACACATATGTTGTATCATATAAGAACTTTCCAAAATGGCCAAGAACCCCATAAAATTTCACTTGAGCCATGAGATATAACCATGCCAATATGCCTTGCTGCAATTGTCGTGGCAAGACAGATTTGTGCATTTTGCTCGATTTGAGCAAATTTTACAAATGACAAACAAGTCTATCCATCTGAACACCTTAGGGGGAGACCAAGGAGGGACAAACACTGATCCATCAGCCTCCCAATTCTTTGGAACCAAAAGTAGCATGCCAAACCTAGAAATGCCTAAAAGAGGGACAAGACTCCAATTTTGGTTTGGAGCATTTAATGGATGCACCAAGGTGGCATGGACTGAGCCATTTCCAACTGAATTCAGTCAAAGATGATCCAAGAACTAGGGAACCAGCAGCCTGTGCTCTAACCTCTAGTTAATGGCTAGAGGAGACTTGGATTCTCATTGATCAACATTGGCCAAATCTCTGCAGCAGTTTCCATTCACTATTGCAGCCAAAAAAACTTGCTCTACTATAAATAGAGCTCATTTGTGCTCAGTTTAAGTACACCAAAGCACTACAACACTTGCTTTCCTCAAAATCTCTTTCTCTAGGCAAAAATGCCTTCTTTAGCAAGGTAACTCTGAGTTTTTGAGTTAGAGAGCAATTTCATCATAGCTCATGATCCAAACACATCCAATATGTCATATATAAGCTGTCCAAACTCTCACAAGTGACCTGTAACACCAAAATCACAAAGTCCCCTCCCAAAACCTCAAAATAGGGCCTTTTTGCATTTTTCAAGCCATGTCTTGATTCAGTGACTTTCCAAATCAGATAAAACCTCAAACACACTCCAAATATCAACCTTGAACTGTCCCAAATGGTTCCACACATCTGGAACATCATTTGAGAGAGTTGCTATTTTGGCCATTTTTGCCCCTTTTGCAAGAAAGGGCCAATTTCCATTCCTGAGGTTTTCAGTTGATTCCAATCATCCTAAAAACTTCCAAGGGATCATTTGAGGGTGTCCAGAGCATTAAATCCTTTATGGAATAAGGCCCTTGACAGATTACACAAAAAGCTCCCAAAGAGGTAAGCATCTCAACTTGAACTCTTAGAAATATGCATTGCTTTGAGGTTCACTGATCATGCATCTCTTATACATATCATATGTGTTGTGTTTGCACCAATTCATCGTGTAATGCATGGTTGTATCAAGAGGTAGCACAGAAAATGCAAACCATGGCCTATTTCAAAACCACTATCGGGTTTTGAGGAGGATTTATTTTCTGGGAAAACCACCACCACCATTTGATTCCTTGTGAAATTATAGGCCAGATGCATATAAATTTTGTCTCCATCCATGGAGAAATGAGGAAGTTATGGCCTTCACGTTTCAGACTAAAAACCTTGCCTTGCCTTGCCTTGGCCAGGCCAAGAACAAGGCAAGCCTTGTATATTTGTGGCTGGGGTTTGATACACGGATGTATCACCATCCCAGTGGTAAGGCGTGCACGCTGCACACAAGAGGTCTGGAGTTCGAATCCCCCTCGCCCCAGACCCTCTTTTTTACCATTTTTTCATATTTTGTTATTTTTCTTATAATTTTTAATGATTGGAAAAATTAATAACTTCCTCAATTTTAATTATTTTTTATTGGTTCTTTTTGCAAAAAATCACAAAAATGTTGAAATATTTTATTCCACAAAAAAATCAAATTTATATTATTTATTTAATATAATTAGTATTTTTGTGAATAAATTCATTTTTAGTTGTTTTTAAACATTTAAAAGTGAATATTTATCTTGAAAATCAAAACCAAACGAGTTCTAAATCATCTTGTGATTAAAACCTCATTTTTCAAACTTCAAACAAAAATCACAAGTGGTTTATTCAAATCCATTTGCTATTTTTATCATTTTTGTTGATTTTCTTTAAATATGTACTTTTAAAGGAAAACAAAATTAGGGTTTCTTTGATTTTCACCATCGCAAATAATTTTCAAACTCTTTGGGCCTCTATTAGAGTGTAAGACCCATCCCCTTTGTAAATACACCACTTTTTGGGCCTCAGTCATTGTATAAGTCCCGCTGTATTTTCAAAAACAACGACACGATCGCCGCTTTAAAATCAAATTATATGGGCCTCTCCTCGAGCTATAAATCTCATTCCTTTTCAAAAAACAAAAACTTTGGGCCTCTAATAGAGTGTAAGACCCAACCCCCCTTTTAACCAAAACAATTTTGGGTCTCAGATGTTGTATAAGTCCCTTTGCGTTAAAAGAAAATTCTCGGCGTGATCGCCAATTCAAAAAAGCAAATCATCTGGGCCTCTCTTTGAGTTGTAAGCCCCATTCCTTAAATACAACTTTGGGCCTCTAATAGAGTGTAAGACCCGACCCCTCTTAAAACCCAAATATATGGGCCTCAGTGTATTGTATAAGTCCCGATACCGTCAAAGAAGTTGGGCGCGATCGTCGCCTTTCTAACAAAAATACATGGGCCTCTCCTTAAGTTGTAACCCCATTCTTTTTCTTAAAATCACTCATGGGCCTCTAATAGAGTGTAAGACCCACCCCCTTGTACATAAAAACTTTTTGGGCCTTAGTCGTTGTATAAGTCCCGATACGATCCTTAAAAACAACGGTGCGATCATCGTTAAAACTTGGGCATCTCCTTGAGCTGTAAGCCCCAACAATCTTTTCAAAACAATTTCTCCTCTGATTTTGAATATAATATTGTTATCAAAGTTTTCTTTGTTGAACAACTAACAAGAGAGCATGGAAGCTCTACAACGGGTTGAAGAAACGAAAAACACAAGAAGGGGGTTTGAATTGGGGTTTTTGAAAATTTAAAGCAAAGAGGACACGTTGGTTATCCTGGTTCGTTTAAACTTAAACTACTCCAGTCCACCCGCCAAGGTGATTTTGCCTCTCTCTCTTGAGGACTTAATCCACTAAACAATAAGGGTTACACAATCACAGAGACAACTGTCAATGTCTTCTTGAGTTTTAACCACAGTTCGGTTTTCTCAAGGAATTTCAAATGAAAATGAACAAGTGTATAAGGTGCTTCTAATAAGCTATATCACAACTGTGATGTTTACACAATATTTTGAACGAATTGAGAACAGATGAAAACTTGATGAATTGTAAAGTGTATGCGCGCAAGTGTATTTGTCATCTGCAAGGGTTCCTTTAAATAGATGAAATTATTTTGATCCATTGGAGACGTGAGAGCTATTTTTGGAGGATGATAAAAAGCCATTGAATGCTCTTTCCAAAAATACAGATTTTGTCTGGCCTAAACCGTTACTTTGAGATACTCATAAATATAAAGGATAGCGTATCAGAGTCCACGTTGAATTTTTGAGTTATCAGAGTTTCTGGATCTAGGCAGCTTTGGTGCTGAAAGCATGACACATTCTTTATCAGAACTTCACTAGTTTAGATCTTGTGATACTTCCATATCAGAACTTCGCTTGATAGAATTGTTAGCGCAGAATGAGCTTGCTTCTGAATCAGAATTTCTTTACTTTAGAACTTTCCTACATAACATAAAAACTAAATTAAGGAGCATCAAGTTCTAAATAATATATTATTTGTTATCATCAAAACTATTAGGAATGTAGAATCAATTCTTGTTCTAACACGGGTAAGTGTTTATCCGCTTTCATTTACCGCTTTCATATGTATATAATTGTATTGTGGGGCTGCTTCACTGTAAGTCTTCTTTCACATCCTTTTATATACTTGTCAAATATCAACAGTGTAATACTAGTATAGCTATTTAGAGTTTTCCCCTGCAACTACGTCTAGCACTAGGTAAAGCCTTGTTGGTTACTCTTAAATACAAATAAAACTAGATCCCCATAGGATTACCAGATACAGTCTTCCCTCCTCTTGGGGTAAAACAATATGGAAACGTGAAAGGCAGCATTCTCGGTGAACCCTTTCTCAGACTGTCACCCTTAGAAATTGTCAAAGAAACTCTAACTCCCCAGAGATGATCTTTTCTTCGTGAATGGCATCTCTTGAGTTTCTTCCAAATCCTTGAACTTTCTTGGCTTGATCTATTCTCGGTGAGTAGCATGTCTTGAACTTCTCTTGGTTTGGGGACCCACAGGCCTAAAAGCATCCTCGCCTCCTCTTGGGCATTGTACAAGGACCCTTTGGCTTCTTTGAAGTTCTCATGCCTTCTCTTAGGCTTAATACAAGGACCTTGACGACCTCTTAAAGGTATAAGACAGAACTTAGCCATCCTTTGCTAGAGCAGTCTTTCCAGTGTCAAAACTCCGACCATTATAGGGTTGATCCTCATCCCTTAATGCCCACGCCTCCTCTTGGGCATTGTACAAAAGATAAAACTCTAGACTCGGACAGTCTAAGACCCTTGAGTCTCAAAGACATTCTCAAGTTCCTTTCAAACACAGGAAGAAACACCGATCACTCTGAAACCCGGTCTCTCTCATGAGAGTTCCCCACACTTGGACCCGCTTCAAGATCTCCAGAATCCACAGCGGTAAGTCAGCCTCCTCTTGGGATTTGTACAAATGATTATCCCTAGCGGAGCTAACCTTTTCAGACTCTCTTGTTGAGTCACCCACTTTTAGCCTCCATCTCGGGCCTCGTATGAGATAGAAAAACACTTTCTTGTTGAGTATAAAAGACTCTCTTGTTGAGTTAACCTCCCTTTTAGCCTCCATCAAATGGCCTCGTACGAGATAGAAAAACACTCTCTTGTTGAGTATAAGAGACTCTCTTGTTGAGTCAACCTCCCTTTTAGCCTCCATCTTGGGCTTCGTACGAGATAGAAAAATACTCTCTTGTTGAGTATAAAAGACTCTCTTGGTGAGTCCACCGCCTTTAGCCTCCGTCTCGGGCTTTGTACAAGACATATAAAACCCCCACTTTCTTGTTGAGTATAAAAGACTCTCTTGTTGTGTCAATCTCCTTCTAGCCTCAATCTCGGGCTTCGTACGAGATAGCATATCACTCTCTTGTTGAGTATAAAAGACTCTCTGGTTGAGTCAAACAACCTTTCGACTCTCTTGTTGAGCCAATCACCTGTTCAAGACTCTCTTGTTGAGTCAAACCTTTTTAGCCTCTGTCTCGGGCCTTATATAGGACAGATAAAAGACTCTCTTGTTGAGTCAAACCTTTCAGCTTCCATCTTGGGCTTTATACTAGATACATTCTCCCCAACGGAGTCAAAATCCCTTTTAGCCTCAATCTTGGGCTTTGTACAAGATAGAAAGAACATTTTCCCCGGAAAAGTCAAACTTCCAGCCTCCTCTTAGGCTTTGTATAAAGAAAACCCCGGTTGAGTCAATCAACCTTTTTGCATCAAAGTTGTGCCTTGCTCACAATATACAAACATCAACAACTCCTCTTTAGAGATGACAAATTCTCTCTCATCCAAAACCCTTTAGCTTTATATCTTGGGCTTTAAACAAGATACAAATCACCATTAGCTTCACATCTTGGGCTTTGAACAAGATACAAACCACCTTTCGCTTCACGTCTTGGGCTTTGAACAAGACACCAAAACAACTTTTTTTCCTCCCATAGAATAGGAGGAACTACGATCGCTCTGATTTCCATGTTTCATCAAATGGGAATACATAGGCATAAGATTGTGAAATCTTAGCGAGCATACTAATCAAAAACCCAAAATCCAGCACCCCCATATATCAACCCAAAAGCACCAAATCCTAACATCTTACCAAAAACCTCACAAATGATCCAGACATTCTGATTTTAACAAAATAAACCGAAGAGGGACCCACATCTTAATAACATCTGTAACCTAACTGACCGCTGTTTAAACTCAGTATGCTAGCAGGGTTAATTGGAGACATCTATTTTCCTTCATTAATCAGCTCAATAGGATAAAAAATGAATCCAAATGTAGTACCCAAGCGATAGTGACTCAGGACCACAAAAATCGTGCTATAGAAAAATAGGGCCCACCGTGGGGCCCGATTCTCTTTCTTACAATCGTCGGTGGAAAACTTAAAATGTCACAGAAATGGCGACTCTTCTGTGGAGTCATTGTCTATATAAGATCATAAGACTAGAGGTCTAGGATGATTAAGCCAAATATATATATATATATACTGCTTTTCCTAATTGATATCCGTGTTTATTTTTCTGCTAATGGGAATGCGTGTGATGCCGAATGTGAAAAGATTGAGTATACACCTAAGATAGGTGATGGCAATACGGGTAATCTTACGGGGAGTGAATCCCAATTAAAAGTCCCCGGTCGACCATCAAACTCAGTGGAGAATCCCTTTGCAGATACGTTGCCTATATGACTTCAGTTGTTGAAAGTAGTGTGGTCGACTGGGTTATCTGAGAAGCTGAGGTTTTTAGTAGACTGAAAACCATTTTGTAGTACGCCTTCAAGGTTCCAAAACTAGAGGATTTAAGAGGGTTGGCAAGGATGATCACCAACCCTGAGGCTTTCAGAGCTAAGTATGGAGGACTGCTTTCTCTGTTAAGGGTCCATGTAATTGAAGGAATCCTGTCCACGCTAATCCAGTTCTACGATCTAGTCTATCACTGTTTCACATTCCCGGATTATCAGCTAGCACCAACACTGGAGGAGTACTCTCACCTGAATGATTTACATATTACTGACCAAGCTCCCTTTTCTGGACTGGAAGAAATTCCAAAGGATCAAAACATTGCAAGAGCAATTTATTTGGACGAGTCAGAAGTCAGGACTCACATGACCACTAAGGGTGGTATCCAGGGTTTTCCAACCCAGTTCTTGACAAAGAAAGCTCTATACTTTGCTAGTATATGGAGCGTGGCCACTTTCGAAAGCATCTTTATTTTGCTTACCTACGGGTTATTTTTGTTTCCCAACATTGATAACTTCGTTGATATCAACGCCATTAAGATTTTTCTGATTGGAAACCCTGTACCGACCTTGCTCGCAGATGCTTATCATTCAGTACACTTAAGGAATTTGTATAGCGGAGGAATGATCATCTGCTGTGTACCCCTGTTGTACAAATGGTTCACTTTCCACTTACCCAAGTCTGCTGCATTTTGGGATCAAAAGAATACTTTATGTTGGTCGCAGAGAATCATGTCTCTTACCAACTCTGACATCGATTGGTACAATCGAATCTATGACGGGATCAGAATCATTGACCGTTGTGGAAATTTCCCAAATGTACCCCTTATAGGAACTAAGGGAGGAATCAACTATCATCCAATTTTAGTTCGCCGTCAATTTGGATACCCGATGAGGCATGTCTCGCGTAATACTTATCTGGAAGGTCTTTTCTTCAAGGAAGGAGAAAATGACAGGGCACTAAAGACGGAAATAGTGCACGCCTGGAAACACGTTCATAGGAAAGGAAGAGAGTCTCTAGGAAAACCAGATTGTGTCTTGGTGGAGCCTTATCTCCACTGGGTACAAACTAGAGCTCTCAAGTTGAGGATGCCTTACCCTCGTCAGGAAGTTCTTCCATTTAGGGTCTCTGTCCTTTATTTTATGTCTGAGACGGAAAAACTTCAGGTTACTCTCAACAAATTATAGCAGGAGAAGAGGTCTTGGAGGAACAAGTACTGTATTCTCAATGTGGAGTGTAAGAAAATACAGCAACTGTTAAGAGAAAAAGATACTCTGATTGAGACTTTAGAGCAACATGTTGTAGAGAATCAAGAAGACCAAAGGAATTTGCTCGCTCCTTTCACTTGGCAAAGGAATGACAACCCGACAACGGCCTAAGAGCCACGGTAAAAGAAGAGGAAAGTACCAGAACCAGCACCTGAACTCACTTCAGAGAGAACTCAGGACCTATAAGTTTAGATTTCCTTTTACAACGCTTTGTAAATGACTGTATTTCCATTTCTGCAATCTTTGAATTCAATAAAACAGGGTTTCCCCACTGTTTGATATTTGCAATCCAATTGTCGAGGTTTATTTTGATTAAACAAAAAAATAGCTAACTTAATCATTGCATATCATTCATCATTCTCTCATAAACATATTCTTCTTACCTACGAATCTCACGTTTGTGTCCCGATTCTAGAGTTAAACTGTCTTATTCGTATAATACTCGAGCCAATCGTCAGAAAAAGATGGATGATCTCGAGGAAGATAACAGAGAGTTGAGAGAAGAGATCGACACTCTGAAAGAGGATCTGAGAAAGCTTCATAACGACATGCAAGCTCTGGCAGAAGCTCAGATGCAACAATAAAAGACTGTGATCTCGGGGATCACATCAACGCCCATAGTGGAAAAGTATGATCCTAGGTACAAAATGCCGAAAGATCGTCCCTGGGGCATGCCTATTAACTATATCCTGGAGGGATATATTCTGCTGATCACTGAAGATCCGAAAACTTCAGCAGGAGCTGCTGGGCCTGAAGGTTACAAACTTCGGGAAAGCGAAGATGCCAGGGGCATGACAACAACTCCTGAAGGTTACAAACTTCGGGAGGCACCGAGAGTCTCGGCCATAATGCTATACCACCGCCCGTGGTACACACTGTCCTGGAAGGACAAATTCCCCAGATACCTTCTGGTGGAAACGAAAGTATGTTCGACAGAATGAATGAGTTCCATGAACAATTCCTGGAGACGCAGAAAGAACTGCAATCCCTTCGCGGTCAGGATTTATTTGGAAAGGACGTCGCAGACCTTTGTTTGATCCCTAATGTGAAAGTTTCGCATAAGTTCCAGGTGCCTAATTTTGAAAAGTACAAGGGTATCTCTTGCCCTCAAAGCCACTTGGTGATGTACGCTCGGCGAATGTCAGCTCAGACAAAGAACCAGGAGCTACTAATTCACTATTTTCAGGATAGTTTAACAGGTGCTGCATTAAAATGGTACATGGGTTTAAACCGCACTGTCATACCCCAAATTTTGACCACTAAGATTTCCCATCATTGTGCAAATCATCATCACAATATGGATAAACCATCATGCCTCCTCAAATGCCTCAAGGGTTGTTGAGCATTCACTACAATCAAAATTAGGGTTTTAAGCCCTCTCGGAGCCTTAGACAAAGGATCAATCAAGGAATGACTTGATCTTCAACTTGTCTAGCCTCTAAAATATCCACAATGGATCAAAAGGACTCCCACTTCAAGGATTAAGCACAAGGTTGCTCTCTTCTAGGTGGATCAAGTCTCAAGATCGACAGTGTCACCAAATTAGGGTTTTGGTCGACCAGGGCCTCCAGATGGAAATTTTTCATCTGGGCACAAGCCAATGATCCAAAACATAACCTAATATACTCCATGGAACCTCATGGACCCAATCATCAAGTCAATTTGACCTCAGGGGATACATACATCAAAAATCAGGAATTAGGGTTTCTTGACCTAATTCACCCCTAAGTTGACTTTTGGGACAAATCATGAACCAAGACCTCAAGACATGATTTGAGGGGCTTTAATATACTATATTGACCCCTTTGAAACAATGGATTAATCCAAGAAGCTTGAGCAACAAGTCTCAATTTCATCTGCACCACAATTAGGGTTTCGCGAGGAAAGTCAACTGTAACTTTGAATTTTGACCCGGACATGCTCCCAAACCCTAAGACATGATTCAATATACCCTATGACACCCATGGAACATCTCCATCAAGTTTGATTTAGGTCAAGGACATGGTTTCCTGAAGAATTGCACAGTTTGGAATTCATCTGATAAAAAGTCAACTGTGCACAAAAGTCAACTCTGACTTTTTGAGATTTTTCACCAAAATGGATTTTTAACCCTAAAATGATGTCAAGGTATGATTTGAGTCATCATTCATCAAGAAAAATCAAAGAAAGTGGGATAACTTGTAAAAGGGGTAACCATAAAAACTTAGAAAAATTTCTAAGTTATGGAAAAAGTGACACTAATGTGCCAACTTTGGAGGACCATAACTCCTAAACCACAAGGCCATTGTTCCCCATTCAAAGCTTGATTTGTAGATCACATTGCCCTCTACAAAAGCTTCATACTGACCTATGTCCAAATTCCTCATGGATTTTGAGTTATGGAGTGATCAAAATAAAGAAAAGTCACTTTGTTCCAACACTTAGTGAAAATTTCACTAAGTCAGAATCTGCCTTTACTTTTTTCCAAATGTAGGGGGATTTTTCACTTGGATTCAAAAGAGATCAAAACCAAACATGTTCAAACAGTTGTAGTATCATGTAAGGGCTTTCCAAAATGACCAAGAACATTACCAAATTCAATTTGAGCTATGAGATATGACATTGGCAAGATGCCTTGCTGAAATCTGCCAAGGCAAGACATATTTTTGCACTTTTGGTCGATTTGCCAAAATCAGCCAATTCCAAGCCTTGTCATCACTTTGGACACCTTTGAGGATTGAATCTAAAGGGGACAATCACTGAGCCAAGCCTCCAAAGTCTTTGGAACAAGAAATAGCATGTTGAACCTAGAATTGCCAAAATAGGGACAAGACTCCAATTTTGGATTGGAGCATTCAATGGAAGCATCAAGGTGGCATGAACTGAGCCATTCTCAACTGAATTCAGTCATGACTTATCCAAGACCAAGGGAACCACATCCCTATGCCCTAACCTCTAGTCAATGGCTAGAGGAGACTTGGATTTCCATTGGACAACATTGGCCTAACCTCTGCTGCAGTTGCCATTCACTGTGGTTCCCAAAACAAACTTGCTCTACTAAAAATAGAGCTCATTTATGCTCAGTTTGAGTACACCAAAGCCATCAAACAGATGCTTTCCTCAAAATCTCTTCTTTCACCTCAAATTTGCCTTCCAAAGCAAGTAATTCTGAGTTTTTGAGCTTGAGAGCTTTTCCATCACAATCAATCACACACACACCTCATATATATCATATGTAAGCTGTGCAAACTATCACTAGTGACCTGTAATCACAAAATCACAAAGTCACTTCTCAAAACCTCAAAATGGCACTTTTTTGCATTTTTCAAGCCATGTCTTGATTCAGTCACTTTCCAAACCAGATAAAACCTCAAACACACTCCAAATATCATCCTTGAACTATCCCAAATGGTTCCCACCATCTGGAACACCATTTGAGGGAGTTGCTATTTTGGTCACTTTTAACCCCTTTTGCAAGAAAGGGACTGTTTGTGTTTTTGCAGGTACCAGTCAATTCCAATCATCCTAAAAGCTTCTAAGGGATCATTTGAGTATGTCTAAAGCATCAAATCATTTCTGGAACAAAAGGCTTGACAGATTGCACAAAAGCTCCAAAATCTCAAAAAAGAGGTAAGCCTCACAACTTGGAATCTTTGAATCATGCAATGCTTTGAAGTCCACTGATCATAAACATCTCATACATGTTATATATGTTGTGTTTGAGCTAATTCACCATGTAATCCATGCCTGTACCAAGTTGTAGCATAGAAAATGCAATTATAGGTCATTTTCAAAACCACTATCGGGTTTTGAGGATGGAGTGTGATCTGAAAAAAACTACCACCACCATTGGATTCCTTATGAAATTCTGGTCCAGATGCATATAAATTTTGTCTCCAACCATTAAGAATTGAGAAAGTTATGACCTTCACGTTTCTGAGCCAAAACTTGCCAAAACTTGCCTTGGGCTAGGCCTAAAACCAAGTCATGCCTTGTATATTTGTTGTTTTGTTTCAAATAATGGATGTATCACCACCCCAGTGGTAAGGCGCGCGCCTTGTAACCTTGAGGTCTTGGGTTCAAACCCCACCCATGCCATTTTGTGTTTTCTTCACATTTTGCCATTTTTTCCAATATTTTCATGTTTTATTAATTAATTGGAAAATTAATAACTCTTTCAATTTTAATTATTTTTGATTGGTTCTTTTTGCAAAAAATCAAACAAATGTTGAAATATTTTATTCCATAAAAAAATTAAGTTTATATTATTTATTTAATATAATTAGTATTTTTGTGAATAAATTCATTTTTAATTGTTTTTTAACATTTTAAAATGAATATTCATCTTGAAGAATCAAGACCAAATGAGTTTTAATATCTCTTGTGATTTATACCTTATTTTTCAAACCTTAAACAAAAGTCACAAGTGGTTTATTCAAACCTATTTGGTATTTTTCATTGATTTTCTTTAAATATTTACTTTTAAAGAATAAAATTAGGGTTTTTTTTTATTTTCACTCAAACAAATCATTTTCAAACACTCATGGGCCTCTAATAGAGTGTAAGACCCAATCCTTTTTTTTTGACCAAATCATTTTTGGGCCTTAGTGTATTGTATAAGTCCCGATACCGTCAAAAACAAACGGCGCGATCGTCGCCTTTTGAAAAATAACTTTTGGGCCTCTCCTTGAGCTATAAGACCCATTCAAAGCTTTTGGGCCTCTATTAGAGTGTAAGACCCAACCCACTTGTACAGAAATATGTTGGGCCTCACTTATTGTATAAGTCCCTCTGTACATTTTTAAATTCGGCACGATCGTCGCCAGTTTAAAAATAAACCATTTAGGCCTCTCCTTGAGCTATAAGACCCATTTAAAACTTTTGGGCCTCTAATAGAGTGTAAGACCCAACCCCCTTTTAACCAAAACAATTTTGGGTCTCACTTATTGTATAAGTCCCTCTGCGTTAAAAGAAAATCTCGTCGCGATCGCCATTTTTTAACGAAAAGTCATCTGGGCCTACCCACATGTTATAAGCCCCACTCTTTTTCTTTAAACCTTTTGGGCCTCTTGAGAGAGTGTAAGACCCATCCCTTTGTACAGAAAACAATTTTTGGGCCTCAGTCACTTCTATAAGTCCCTCTGTATAAATTCAACAGTACGCTCTCTGATAAAACCTTGGGCCTCTCCTTGAGCTGTAAGCCCCAATATTTCTTTTTCAAAGCACTTTCTCCTTTGATTTTGAATATACTGTTGTTGTCAATCTTTCTTTGTTGAACAACTAACCAAACAGCATTGAAGCTCTACAACCGAGTAAGTGTTTACACGCTTTCATTTACCGCTTTCATATACATATAACTGTATTATGGGGCTGTTTCACTGTAAGTCTTCTTTCATAAACTCATATCAACTGTGTAATAATAGTATAGATATTTAGAGTTTCCCCGACAACTAAGTCTGGCATTAAGCCCGTTGATCACTCTTAAATAGTCAAAATTAGATCCCCATAGGATTACCAGACACAGTCTTCCCTCCTCTTGGGGTTAAACAATATGGAGATATGAAAGGTAGCATTCTCGGTGAACCCTTTCATAGACTGTCACTCGTAGAAGTTATCAAAGAAACTCTACTCCCCAGAGATGATCTCTTCTCCGTGAATTGCATCTCTTGAGTTTCTTCCAAATTCTCGAACTTTCCTGGCTTGATCTATTCCTCGTGAATAGCCTGTCTTGAATTTCTCGGGGTTTGGGGACCCACAGGCTTCTTAAAAGCATTTGTCAAGAAACTCTATTCCCCAGAGATGATCTTTTCTCCGTGAATGGCATCGCTTGAGTTTCCTCCAAATTCTTGAACTTTCCTGGCTTGATCTATTCCTCGTGAATAGCCTGTCTTGAACTTCTCGGGGTTTGGGGACCCACGGGCTTCTTAAAAGCATCGGTATCCTCTTGGGCATCGTACAAGGACCCACAGTCTTCCTAAAAGCAACCCCGCCTCCTCTTGGGCTTAGTACAAGGACCCGTCGGCTTCTTAGAAGTATTCACAGCCTCCTCTTAGGCCTCGTATAATGATCTCTTCCTCCGGGAATGATAGCCTCCTCTTGGGCTTCATACAAGGACCTCTCGGCTTCTTAAAAGTCTCCAGCCTCCTCTTGGGCTTCGTACAAATTGTCCCGACGACCTCCTAGAGGTATAGGAACATAACTTAGTCATCTTCATAGAACAGTCCTTTCAAAGAGTCTACTACTGTTTCTCAAAGCATAGTACAAAAGATGAAACTCTAGACACGGACAGTCTAATATCCTTGAGTCTCAAAGACATTCTCAAGTGACCCCTTCATTAAATAGGAAGAAAACCCGTAGACTCGGACAGTCTCAATACCCTTTGGATTTCCCATTTCCTTAAAGAAAATGAAATAACCCTGATCCTCGATTCAAATCCTTGAGTACAGCATTACTCATATAAGAACTGATTTTCTCTTTAAATCAGCATACTTGACCTGTCACTCAACTGAAACAGTCACAATAGCCTTCTCTTGGGCTTTGTACAATGATTCTTCCCTGCGAAGCAAACGTTTAGCCTCTCTCTTGGGCTTCGTACGAGATACAAAAGACTCCCTCGTTGAGTCAAACAACGTTTAGCCTCTCTCTCGAGCTTTGTACGAGACACATAAGAGACTCCCTGGTTGAGTCAATCACCCCTTTCGCCTCCATCTCGGGCTTTATACGATATACAAAAAGGTTCTTATTGAGCCAAACAAATTTTAGCCTCCATCTCGGGCTTTGTACGAGATACAAAAACTCTCTTGTTGAGTCAAATAGCCTCTCTCTCAGGCTTCGTACGAGATACCAAAAGATTCCCTCATTGAGTCAAAACCTTTTAGCCTCTCTCTCGGGCTTTGTACGAGACACATATTAGCCTCCTCTAAGGCTTTGTATAAGAAAACCACTGGTTGATCTAATCAACCTTTTAGTATCAAAGTTATGCCTCGTTCACAGTACACAAACATCAACAACTCCTTCCCCTTCATCTAATTGCTGTAAGCGGCAAGCCTTTGGATCATCTACATCTATGCCACTGTCCCTCTTTTAACATGAGAAATTCCTAAGGAAAGATGGCATTGCTCTACACTGAGTTAAAGTCTTCTCCTTCAGGTTAAAAATCTCCTATAAAGGAAATTATGGCATTGCCGGGTTCACACATCCCAGTTAAAGTAATTCTCCTTTATAAACAGTTGTGACGGACAAACCCCTCTTTAGAGATGACAAATTCTCTCTAAAGTCAACACCTTTTAGCTTCACATCTTGGGCTTTGAACAAGATACAAACCACCTTCAGCTTCATATCTTGGGGTTTGAACAAGATACAAACTACCTTTCGCTTCACATCTGGGGCTTTGAACAAGACACCAAAACAACCATTTCCTCCCATAGAATAGGAGGAACTACGATCGCTCTGATTTCCCTGTTTCGGTAAACGGGAATACATAGGCATAAGATTGAAAGAAAAGATCTTAGCGAGCACATTAAACAAAAAACCAAAAATCCCATACTTCCATACATCCGTCCTAACATCCCAACGCCCCACCAATCGACCGAACACCACTTTTAAAAAAATACACCTAAGAGAGACGCCGAATCTTTGTAGCATCTGTAAACCAATAGTTTTGACTGTTTAACCTCAGTTTGCAAGCAGGGTCTATTTCCCTTCCTTCATCAGCTTTAATAGGATAAAAAATGAATCGAGATGTAGATACCAAAGAGCGGTAGTGCTTCGCAACCACGTCCAAAACCGCTCGCTACAGAAAAATGGCGACTTCACTGGGGAAAATGTCATTAGGATCTATCTCACCTTTGTAGCGAGATCTTGTTCTCTTCCCATCTATTAGGTGGAAACTTTAAAAGTGGTGCCCACTGTGGGGCTCTTCTAACATTTTTTCTCTTCTCTTGAGTGAAAACCACAGATTGGGGCTTCCGCCGGGGAACCCATTTTATGTCAGGAACATAGGATTCATAGCTTTAAAGGTCTAGGATGATTAGGACAAATATATATACTGCTTTTCCTAATTGATATATGTGTTTATTTTTCTGCTAATGGGAATGCGTGTGATGCCGCATGTGGAAAGATTGAGTATACACTTAAGATAAGTGATGGCGACAAGGTCGACCATCAACCTCAGTGGAGGTTTCCCAATGCAACCCATTCCCTCTCATAGGCAATGGGCCGATTGTGACGTCTGAGAAGCTGAGGAGCCAACCTTTTTGTAGTGCGGAAGCTATCAGAAATAGTTGTCATGCGATACTACCCTCATTTGAGGCTGATGATCTATTCTCGGTGAATAGCATTTACTCTAAGATTTCATACAGCTCGCTGGCGATCCGCTTGCTGTTTGTTATCCTGGGAAGAGCTGATGATTTTGAGTACAGGTACAAAAATCACCCTAGTTTAAACCTTTGGGGATGGGTAGAGCCTTGACTTCATGACAACGACCCTTTGACCCCATATTTTTTCTATGTTTTTGTGTGCTGCATTCATTTAAAAAACATTAAAACATTCAAAAAAAAATTTTCTCTTCTAGTCTCTCTGTTTTTCAAATTAAACTAAGACTGTGATTGCAAATATCAGAGAAAAGGATTGTGCTAATGGATTTCGGTAGAAGGAGAACTCATAAGTATACCTTCAGGATTCCAAAACTAGAGGATTTGAGAGGTTTGGCAAGAATGATCACAAACCAAGAGGCCTTCAGAGCCAAATACGGAGGTCTGCTACCTCTATTAAGAGTCCATGTGATTGAGGGAATCATGGACACGCTCGTTCAATTATACGATCCGGTTTATCACTGCTTCACATTCCCGGATTACCAGCTGGCGCCAACGCTGGAGGAATATTCTCATCTGATCGATTTACATATCACTGATCGAGCTCCATTTTCTGGACTGGAAGAAATTCCAAAGGGTAAGACCATTGCAAGAGCAATTCATTTGGATAAGTTAGAAGTCAGGACTCACATGACCACTAAGGGTGGCATACAAGGTTTGCCAGCCCAGTTCTTGACAAAGAAAGATCTGTACCTCGCTAGTATAGGGAACGGGACTGCTTCTGAAAGCATCTTTGTTTTACTCATCTACGGGTTATTTCTGTTGCCCAACATTAATAACTTCGTCGATATCAACGCCATTAAGATTTTTCTCAATAGAAACCCTATTTCGACTTTGCTCGCAGATGCATATCATTCTGTACACTTAGGGATTTTGTACAATGGAGGGGAGATCACATGTTGTGTACCTCTGCTTTACAAATGGTTTATCTCCCATTTACCTAAGTCTGCTGCTTTCTGGGATCATAAGAGTGCCTTGCGCTAGTCGCAGAAGATCATGTCTCTCACCAACTCTGACATAGATTGGTGCAATAGGATTTATGATGGAATCAGGATCATTGACCGTTGTGGAAACTTCCCCAACGTACCCCTTATAGGAACTAAGGGAGGAATCAACTATCATCTGATATTGGTTCGCCGTCAGTTTGGATACCCGATGAGGCATGTTCCCCGGAATGCTCATCTGGAAGGTCTTTTCTTCAAGGAAGGAGAAAGTGACAGAGCACTAAAGACGAAAATAGTGCATGCTTGGAAACACGTTCATAAGAAAGGACGGGAGTCTCTAGGAAAACCGGACTGTGTCTTGGTGGAGCCTTATCTCCACTGGGTACAAACTAGAGCTCTCAAGCTAAAGATGCCTTATCCTCGTTACAGAATTCTTCCACCGAGGGAATCTGTCATGTACTTCATGACGGAAACTGAAAAGCTTTAGGTTACTCTCAACAAAGTTCAACGGGAGAAGAGGTCTTGGAAGAACATGTACCGCACCCTCAACGTGGAGTGTACCAAAATACAGCAACTGCTGAAAGATAAGGATGCTCTGATCGAGATTTTAGAGCAACATGCTGTGGAGAATCAGGATAACCAAAGGAATTTGCTCGCTCCTTTCACTTGGCAAAGGAATAACAACCCGACAACGGCTCAAGAGCCCCGGTCAAAGAAAAGGAAGATACCAGAATCAGCACCCGAGTTCTCTCGGGACCCCTTAGCTTAGGTTTCAGTTTCTGCACTTTGTAATCTACTGTATTTTCGTTTCCGAAATCCTTTGAATTTCAATAAAAAGGGGTTTCCCCGCCGTTTGATATTTGCAATCTAATTGTCGAAGTTTATTTTGATTAAACCAAAAAACAATTAATATAATCATTGCATTCATCATTCTCACATCGCATATTCTTCTTACCTACGAATCTCACGTTTGTGTCTCGGTTCTAGAATCAAACTGTCTCATTCGTACAATACTTGGGCCAATCGTCAGAAAAAGATGGAGGATCTTGAGGAAGAAAACATAGAGTTAAAAGAAGAGATCGACGTTCTGAGAGAGGATATGAGAAAGCTTCGTAACGATATGCACGCCATGGCAGAAGCTCAGTTACAAAGGACTGTGATCTCAGAGATCACCTTAGCGCCCATAGTGGAGAAGTTTGATAGGTATCAGATGCCGAAAGATCATCCCTTGGGCATGCCTACAAACTATATCCCAGAAGGATATGTTCCGCCGATCATTGAAGATCAGAGAATCGCAACAGATACCGCTGGTCTTGAAGGTTACAAACTTTGGGAAAGAGAAGATGCCAGAGGTATATTGAAGACTCCTGAAGGTTACAAACTTCGGGAAACACCAAGACTCACTGCCGTAGTCACGGTACCACCCCCTGTGGTGCACACTGTCCCGGAAGGACAGATTCCACAGATACCTTCTGGTAAAAAGGAAACTATTTTTGACCGAATGGATGAATTCTAGGAACAGTTCTTGGAAATGTAGAAGGAGCTGCAAGCCATTCGCGGTCAGGATCTATTTGGAAAGGACGCTGCAGACCTCTGCTTGGTCCCCAATGTGAAAGTCCCACACAAGTTCCAAGTGCCCGACTTTGAAAAATACAAGGGTAAATTTTTCCCTCAGAGCCATCTGGTGATGTACGCTCGACGAATGTCAGCTCAGACGGAGAATCAGGACCTGCTGATTCACTACTTTCAGGATAGTTTAACCGGTGCCGCATTAAAATGGTACATGGGTTTAAACCGTGCTACGATTAGCACATTCAGAGATCTTGGTACTGCCTTCGTCCAACAATACAAATACAATTTGGACATGGCACCGGACCGAGATCAACTCAGATCAATGTCACAAAAGGACAAGGAAACCTTTAAGGGGTACGCCCAGAGATGGCGTGAAATTTCCACTCAAATTTGTCCACCTCTTGAGGAAAAAGAGATGACAAAGATCTTCTTAAAGATCTTAAGCTCATTTTACTATGACAGAATGGTTGCCAGTACGCCCAGTGACTTCACCGAGATGGTGGGCATGGGAGTTAGTCTTGAGGAAGCCGTCCGAGAAGGACGTTTGGCAAAAGACGCTGGACCATCAAGCAGTACAAAACGATACGGTAGTGCTCTCCCTAAGAAAAAAGAGCAGGATATTGGGAATATCTCTCTCGGAAAGCAAAGGCGACATTATCAACCAGTAGCAGCTGTAATTCCTGCTATCAGCCCTGCGCCTATTCCTACATATCAACCTCAGGTTGCGCAAAGCCAACCTAATCAGCAAAGGACACAACAGCCTCTTCAGCAGGCTCGTCCTCCATATAACAACAACCGTACAACACGACCACCAGGATTTGATCCTATACCCGTATCGTACGCAGAACTATTTCCGGTACTACTAGCCAAGGGGCACATCCAGACTAAGTCTCCTCTTACAGTACCGGAAAATCTACCTTTTTGGTTTAAGGTGGATCATACATGCCCTTATCATCAAGGAGGATCAGGGCATAACATAGAGAATTGTCTTAATTCTAAATCTGACATGCAAAAGCTTGTTAGGAGCGGGCTCTTATCTTTCAAAGATACGAATCCCAATGTTCTCACGAACCCGCTGTCTCAACACGAGAAAGCTGCAGTCAACCTGATTGAGAGAGAGTCTAACAATGTCTATCAAATTCACGATGTACTCTTATTGAGGATGAATTTGGTCAAGATGCATTGTAGACAGAGTGGGTACGGCCATGTGCCACCTCATAATTATCATCAATGTGATGTCTGCTCTAAAAGTAATAGAGGATGTTCTGTAGTGCAAGCAGCTCTACAGGAACAGATGGATCTCGGATGGATCCAAGAGCACAGAGTTCGTGGAGTTAACATGGTCTATACGAACTCCAACATCATTCAGAACCACGACATCTGTGCAATGAATGTCAACTTGGTGGCGATGCACTCAAGGCAAAGCCAGTATGATAATCTACCACGACATGATTACAGTTCCTGTCTGACTTGCTCGGGAAACAAACAGGGATGCTCTTTCATACAAGAGGCCCTCCAGCGTCAGATGGATCTTGGATGGATCCAAGACTACCATGATATGAACCCTTATCAGATCAACATGGTTCAGATCTTCGATATTCGCGTGATGAATACCAACCTGGTAGAGTTACATGCTGAGCAGGTCCGACTCGGATTCTTAATATCACACGACTATCAAAGCTGTAAAGCAGGTTGTGAAAACGATCGAGGTTGTACCCTTGTCCAGGAGGCACTTCAGCACTTGTTAAATCACTGGTGGATGCCAGTCTATATGGATGAAGATACTCAGCAAATTAGTATCAGTAACAGGAATCCTACTCGACGTCAAAGTCAGGATGTCCGATCTATGGAAGCTAACCTAGTGAGGTTACATTGTATTCAAAGTGGGCGTGGCCAGGTGCCACCACACAATTATGACCGTTGTGGAGTCTGTTCGGAAAGTAACCAAGGGTGTTACCTTGTGAGAGCAGCTCTTCAGGGTCTGGTGGATCATGGAGAGATTCGCCCATATCCGGGTTCTGGACCCATCAACTAGACGCCGAACTACCTTGCCAATCAAGTCGAGGATGTTGTCACAATCGCTGGTCGTCACCAGACCAGGGATGTTTTTGCCATCATCCCTCTACTTGACGAATATAGAATTCCCAACCGAGAACGGATCGAGATTACTTATGATGGTCAGAAAAATCAGAAGGTTCCCATAGTCATCTATCTACCGGGACCACTACCGTATGAATCAACTAAGGCTATCCCTTACAAATACGGTGCAACGACAGTTGAAAATGGAAAGGAAATTCCATTACCCTCCGTCATAAATATTGCAGACATCAGTCGTGTAACACGGAGCGGTCGAATCTTCAACCGAGGAGTTGGAGAACCTAACAAGGAAAAGGAACTTCAGACAGAAGCTCTTGATCCACCAGTCAGTCAATCCAGTAATCCCGACCTTTCGAAAAATAATGATGAGATGCTGAAGCTCATCCAAAGGAGTGAATATAACATTGTTGATCAACTGTTACAGACTCCTTCAAAGATCTTGGTATTATCACTGTTACTCAGTTCAGAAGCGCACAGAGAGGCCCTACAGAAAGTCTTGGAGCAAGCCTTTGTGGAACAGGATGTAACAATCAGACAGTTCGATAGTATTGTCTCTAACATCACTTCTTGCAATAACTTGGGATTTAGTGATGAGGAATTACCTGAAGAGGGTTGCCGTCATAACATGGCGCTCAATATCACAGTCAACTGCTAGGACGATGCTTTAGTCAGCGTACTGGTAGACACAGGGTCAGCCCTGAATGTTATGCCGAAGTCCACTTTGATGCAATTATCATTCAAGGGCCCTCCAATGAGAACCAGTGAGGTCGTCACCAAAGCGTTCAACGGATCCAGAAAAATGGTTATCGGCGAAGTTGATCTTCCCATAACTATTGGTCCTCACACTTTCCAAGTTACTTTCCAGGTCATGGACATCCGGGCAACGTAGAGTTGTTTATTAGGAAGACCTTGGATACATCAGGCTGGAGCGGTCACTTCGACCCTCCACCAAAAGCTAAAGTTCGTTCAGAACGGCCAACTCATCACAGTCTGTGGGGAACAGGCCTTGCTCGTCAGCAATTTATCGTCATCCACCTATGTGGAACTAGAAGGGATAATCAGAACCCAGTTCCAAGCACTTTCGCTACACAAGGACGAACAATCCAGAGGAGGAAATTCGATTTCCTCATACAAAGATGCTATTAAAGCGGTCGAGAGTACTGATACAATCGGATGAGGACAGCTTGTCATTCCTATTGACAATAAAACAAAGAAGGGTCTTGGTTTTTCTGCAACCTGTACCCGGACAGCTGCTAACGATGAAAGTCTTCATCCCATTTAGGATTTTTTCCACAATGGAGGTTTTCTTCACCCAGTCCCTCAAGCAGTCCATGCTATCAATGAGGAAGATCCCTCTGACATAGAGGAAGAGTGGAAGTCCTATCTTAACAAGGACGGTTATATGTCTCAAAACGAAACGCAAACTCCTTTTTGCTTTCCTACAGAGAGTCCGAGATTTATACCCAGGTCAGACATCGAACTGATATATGGGGATTGTGATCCGGAAGGATGCCGGGCTCCGCCAAATTCATTAGAGGAAGACACTCCGATGAAAGACAATTTTGACCACAACTACTATGGCCCAATGGATAGTTTGCCAATGTGGCAACCTTATCCAAGAGACTTGGGGCAAGAGAGTCAGCTGAACAATGAAAATCAGCTGACCGTCATTGAACAGAATACCTGTGTCCCCACCATGTCATGGGATCAACACTCAGGTCATTCAGAAACTAATCAACACGACGATGAATTTGCAATGTTTGCCGGACTAGAATTCATCAACTATGCTTTTCCCAAGGTCAACGTCATCGAGAGGGATGACCCCTCCAGTTCCAGAGAAGTGTGGGACACCTTGGGACAACCGAGTGGAAAATACGACTATATGGTCAAGTAAACCGCTCCCGAAAGCTCTCGTATCAGGCTTGAAGATATCCAGCCAACTGGATAGGAAGATACAGCTTAGAGCACAAATGCTATGCGAAATACAACAGAGGAATTCTTCTACGACAACTCTGCCTGGGAGACAGATTCCAATGATCCTGCTCCACCAGAAATCAGCGTTATTTCTGAAGACAAATCAAGGAAGGTACCAGACTTTGTGATTCACCGAGGAGTTCACCGCCAATGGGTTGCTGTCGATGTTCCAAGGATTGTTCATAAGTCAAAGTAATTGCCATCTTTAACCTTTCACCTTGCCCAGGTGAAACGGATGTTTTAATAGGGCTCGCTTTCTGTAAATTTTCCCTCTTCGCTTCGCCCAAAGCGACAGAGTTTTGTTTTATAGGGCTGTAGTTTCAAGGATCGACTTGTTCATAAATAAAATAACGTCGTTCTGTAATTTCCGCATTAATTGCTGTTTTCTCTTTTTGCTTTTTCAGAAAATGGTAATCCTAAAAAACAATTAAAAAATAAAAATAAGCAGTAAAATAAATACACTGCACACACTCGCATTTTCTCTATCTTTTCTAAACACGAATCATCACGTCATGCAGATTGCTTGTTTTAAACCCAGTTGAAACATACGATCCGATGCCTTCTCCCGACTTTGGGTTCCTGATATTTGGGGCTGAAAAAGAAGTTGACAACAAAATTCCAGAAGAGATCTCTCAACTACTCAGACAGGAGGAGAGGTCCATTGAACCTCACAAAGAGTCGTTGGAAACGATCAATGTGGGTTTGGAAAAAGAGAGAAAAGAAATTAGGATTGGGGCACTGCTCAGTCCAACTTCCAGAGAGGGTTTGGTAAAGCTTCTCAGAGAATTTCCCGATGTATTCGCTTGGTCCTATCAGGGTATGCCAGGGTTGGATACCAGCATCGTGGAACATCACTTACCGTTAAGATCGGAATGTCCGCCAGTAAAGCAAAGGTTGAGACGGACTCACCCGGATATGGCCATCAAGATCAAAGAGGGGGTACAGAAACAGATCGACTTAGGTTTCCTCGCTACATCTGAATATCCTCAATGGTTAGCCAACATCGTACCCGTTCCCAAAAAGGACGGAAAGGTCAGAATGTGTGTTGATTACAAGGATCTGAACAAGGCAAGTCCAAAGGACGACTTTCCTTTACCACACATTGACATGCTGGTAGACAGCATAACAAAGTTCAAAATTTTCTCCTTCATGGATGGATTCTCGGGCTATAACCAGATCAAAATGGCACCGAAAGACATGGAGAAAACTTCGTTCATTACCCCATGGGGTACCTTTTGTTACAAGGTGATGTCGTTCTGCTTGAAGAACGCCGGGGCAACCTATCAAAGGGCCATGACTACTCTTTTTCATGACATGATACACAAAGAAATCGAGGTATATGTCGATGATATGATTGCAAAATCTAAGACAGAAGAGGAACATGTGACCCACCTGTCGAAACTATTCGAGCGTTTGAGAAAATATAGACTCTGCTTGAATCCCAACAAGTGCATCTTCCGTGTCCGTTCAGGGAAACTCTTAGGATTCATCGTCAGCCAGAAAGGAATTGAGGTTGATCCTGACAAGGTCAAGGCCATTCAAGAAATGCCTTCTCCAAAAACTAAAAAACAAGTCAGAGGATTCCTGGGACGTTTGAATTACATCTCCAGATTCATATTCCTTATGACCGCCACATGTGCGTCGATTTTCAAATTACTCAAAAAGAACCAGGATTGCGTTTGATCAGAAGATTGCCAAACCGCCTTCGACAGTATTAAGGAATTCCTATTGAATCCGCCGATTCTATCACCTCCAGTGGAAGAAAGACCACTGATCATTTACCTCACAGTCCTAGAGGACTCAATGGGTTGTGTACTTGGCCAACAAGACGAAACCAAACGGAAAGAGTCTGCCATCTACTATCTGAGCAAGAAATTCACCGACTGCGAAACTCGGTACATGATGCTTAAGAAAACTTGTTGCGCTTTGGCTTGGGCAGCCAAACGTCTTCGCCAATACATGATTCGTCATACTACTTGGTTGGTTTCCGAGATAGATTCAATCAAGTATGTCTTCGAAAAGCCTGCTCTCACGGGAAGAATTGTCTGTTGGCAGATTTTATTATCAGAATATGACATAGAGTACCACGCTCAGAAAGCCGTTAAAGGAAGTATTTTAGCCGATCATTAAGCTCATCAACCGATTGACGATCAGGAATCAATCGGGTTTGACTTCCCAGACGAAGATGTCATGTATCTAAAAATGAAAGATTGCGATGAACCGCTACCCAGTGAAGGGCCAGAACCAGGTTCCCAATGGGGACTTATCTTTGATGGAGCAGTTAATCATTATGGAAACAGAATTGGGGCAATAATTGTTACCCCTCAGGGTACCCACATTCCTTTCACTGCCAGACTTATGTTCAAATGTACGAACAACGAGGCCGAATACGAAGCTTGTATTATGGGTCTCGAAGAAGCGATTGATTTAAGGATCAAAAACTTGGACGTATACGGCGATTCAGCCTTGGTTATCAATCAGATAAAAGGAGATTGGAACACATACCAATCAGGACTGATTCCTTACAAAGATTATGCAAGAAGGTTGTTACCTTTCTTTAATAGAGTCGAGTTTCATCACGTCCCTCGTAGAGAGAATCACATGGCTGATGCCTTAGCCACTCTCTCTTCCATGATTAGTGTAGGTCAACAGAATGACCTACCTAAGATCGACATCATGCGCCTTGAACGGTCCGCCTACATCTTCACGATTGAAGCAGTCATAGATGACCAACCTTGGTATCACGATATCAAATGCTTCCTTCAAAAACAAGAGTACCAACCTGGGGCACTAAGGAAAGACAGGAAAACCCTCAGAAGACTGGATGGAAACTTCTTCCTGAGCGGTGACACTCTTTATAAGAGGAATTTTGACTTGGTCTTGCTCCGATGCGTGGACAGACCAGAAGCAGACATGCTTATGAAAGAAATTCATGAAGGATCCTTTGACACTCATGCCAACGGACACACAATGGTGAGAAAAATTTTGAGAGCAGGGTACTACTGGTTGACCATGGAATCCGACTGCTACAAGTACATGAGGAGGTGTCACAAGTGTCAGATGTACTCCGACAAAATTCATGTACCGCCATCACATCTCAAAGTTCTTTCTTCCCCGTGGCCTTTTTCCATATGGGGAATCGACATGATTGGCTTGATCGAACCTAAGGCTTTAAACGGACATCGGTTCATCCTGGTAGCCATTGACTATTTCACTAAGTGGGTCGAAGCAGCGTCGTACGCCAATGTAACTCGACAAGTGGTGGTCCGATTTATCAAAAATAATATCATCTGCCGTTATGGTGTTCCGAGCCAGATCATTACAGATAATGGATCTAACTTGAACAACAAGATGATGAAAGAGTTGTGCGTTGAGTTCAAGATCGAACACCATAACTCATCTCCCTACCGACCCAAGATGAACGGAGCGGTAGAAGCGGCTAACAAGAACATCAAGAGGATCATTCAAAACATGGTTGTAACCTATAAAGATTGGCACGAGATGCTACCCTTTGCTCTTCACGGTTATCGAACATCTGTCTGCACTTCAACAGGGGCAACCCCTTTCTCTCTAGTATATGTCATGGAGGCAGTTCTCCCCATAGAAGTAGAGATCCCATCCATCCGGGTATTGATGGAAGCTAAGCTTTTAGAAGCTGAATGGTGTCAAAGTCGACACGACGAATTAAATCTGATCGAAGAAAAATGAATCACGTCACTATGCCATGGTCAGTTGTATCAGCAAAGAATGAAGAGGGCGTTCGACAAAAGGGTCCGACCTCGTGTCTTCAGAAAAGGAGACCTCGTGCTCAAGAAGATACAATCGTTTCTCACTGACTCTCGGGGCAAATGGGCCCCAAATTATGATGGCCCCTATGTGGTCACAAAAGCTTTCTCAGGCGGTGCCTTGAGACTTGCAACCATGGACAGAGAGGAATTTGCCTACCCCACGAATGTTGATGTAATCAAGAAATACTTTGCCTAAACTAAAAAAAAAAAAAAAACGTCTCGGTGGATTGAAAACCTGAAAGGGCGGTCCAGGCAAAAGATAGAGACATGAAAAAAAAATCATCCCGATGGATTGGAAATCTCATAGTACAATCCAGGCAAAAATTAGGGATAATGGCAAGTAACTATGTTCAACAGAGGCAAGTCCCTCAGCATCAGTTACATCATCCATCGGAGGAAAAATCCAGTCAAGGTCATCTTCGACAGAAGCTCAGGATGTCCCGAATTCAAAGTTGGTAGAAGGATAGTGGTCGTTATGTTTCAACGTAGCCCTTTTCCCTGTAAATTACCATTTTCAAACTTTGTATATACTCTTTGGAATCACGCATTTGGTTTATCTCTATCTTATCAATAAAATTTGAGCCCTTGTGCTTTTGTTTGTAATTCTCATTTGTTTTAGCCTTATAGAATGGCGTTTTAACATGATTAGCGATTCTTGAAATGAAACAAAAATGAATTTACTTGTTAAAACTTTTTCTGCTTTTAAATTAAAGATGGCAATTGCTTTTGACTGTTAAACATCGGAAGAACATCAATTACGTCTCCAAAGGCGTTTGAATTTCAAAGTGCAGAATCAAAGTACTCCTTCTAGGCCAGTACGCCTGAACGAAGGATCAACTATATGAGATGCGGCTTTCCCAGCTGATACCCTCGGCCGAGTTCTTATCTCCTAAGCCCGATCAACGGTATTCCCTACAGGGACTATCTCTCCTAAGCAAGGTAGAATTGCTACTTTTGGACCAACGGTACTTCATATCCCACTGTGGCCGAGTATCCCGTCATGTTCATCTATCAGTTTGTATATCGTGTCAGTTTTGTCAGCATATACATACATATATCACGCATTTTATTTGCATTCGCGTTCGTATTGCATCACTATCACTCTAGTCGGTCTTATCCCCTAGTGATAACAGTCTTCTCAATCGAGTTGTCAGTTCTTGCCTCGTCAGGAAATGCTGCGTTTGAACAATCTCGCCTCCAGTGTATCTCTGGATTAGAGTCGCCACTCGACCACTTTGATAACTTGAACCTCTAAAAATCCAAAGAAGCTTTCTACAAATGTCACTCTTCGCCATTGAAGATGATATCCTTGCTTTCCCGAATTAAAGAAAAATCCCCAGAGAAAGCCTCCTAAGCAGAGATCTGGCAGTACAGCTGCCTTTCTCCGAAAGACCGCTGATGAAAAGGTCATCGGCATCTCAAAATTGGAGCCCATCATATGGCATTTCTCTGGGAAGATCCCGAGAAAAGTATGATGTAAGACCCCAAGCAGACAATAGTCTCTAAAGAGACTCGCTCTTCCCAATAGAGTTGACAAATGGCGTCTCCAACATAGAAGTTTGTGCACCTCTACAACTCAGACGAATGGGTTCCCCATCAAGTCTGACAGCAAAACTTTTTCTATCAAATGGCATCTCTCCAGGAAAATCCAGCGAGAAGTTTGAGGAAAACCGCTACAAATAGCGTCCCTTGTCAATAAAGTTTATTGACGGAAGAAACTTAGACCAGTTCCTTGGTAGGAAACCAGGATCGAGGGGAAGTTACGACAACAACTTAGACCAGTTCCTTGGTAGGAAACCAGGATCGAGGGGAAGTTTACAACAGCAACTTAGACCAGTTCCTTGGTAGGAAACCAGGATCGAGGGGAAGTTTAAATCAGAAACTTAGACCAGTTCCTTGGTAGGAAACCAGGATCGACGGGAGGTTTATTTCAAAAGAAAACTGAGACCAGTTCCTTGTTAGGAAACCAGGATCGAGGGGAAGTCTACCTCTTCTAAGCATCATTGCTTAGCAAAAGAAGATGAATGCGCAAGCTGCCATTCATAGCCATCAAAATTTTGGGTATTCCAATATTTAATCCTCTTGCACCCCTAATGCCCGAATACCTTCGTCATTCACACCTTCGGGTCCAAGAAGATTAAATTGGGGCATCTATCATACCCCAAATTTTGACCACTAAGATTTCCCATCATTGTGCAAATCATCATCACAATATGGATGAACCATTATGCCTCATCAAATGCCTCAAGGGTTGTTGAGCATTCACTACAATCAAAATTAGGGTTTTAAGCCCTCTCGGAGCCTTAGACAAAGGATCAATCAAGGAATGACTTGATCTTCAACTTTTCTAGCCTCTAAAATATCCACAATGGATCAAAAGGACTCCCACTTCAAGGATTAAGCACAAGGTTGCTCCCTTCTAGGTGGATCAAGTCTCAAGATCGACAGTGTCACCAAATTAGGGTTTTGGTCGACCAGGGCCTCCAGATGGGAAATTTTCATCTGGGCACAAGCCAATGATCCAAAACATAACCTAATATACTCCATAGAACCTCATGGACCCAATCATCAAGTCAATTTGACCTCAGGGGATGCATACATCAAAAATCAGGAATTAGGGTTTCTTGACCTAATTCACCCCTAAGTTGACTTTTGGGACAAATCATGAACTAAGACCTCAAGACATGATTTGAGGGGCTTTAATATACTATATTGATCCCTTTGCAACAATGGATTAATCCAAGAAGCTTGAGCAACAAGTCTCAATTTCATCTGCGCCACAATTAGGGTTTTGCGAGGAAAGTCAACTATAACTTTGACTTTTGACCAGGACATGCTCCCAAACCCTAAGACATGATTCAATATACCCTATGACACCCATGGAACATGTCCATGAAGTTTTATTTAGGTCGAGGACATGATTTCCTGAAGAATTGCACAGTTTGGAATTCATCTGATAAAGAGTCAACTGTGCAAAAAAGTCAACTTTGACTTTTTGAGATTTTTCACCAAAATGGATTTTTAACCCTAAAATTATGTTAATGTATGATTTGAATCATCATTCATCAAGAAAAATCAGAGAAAGTGGGATAACTTGTAAAAGGGGTAACCAAAAAAACTTAGAAAAATTTCTAAGTCATGGAAAAAGTGACACTAATGTGCCAACTTTGGAGGACCATAACTCCTAAACCACAAGGCCATTGTTCCCCATTCAAAGCTTGATTTGTAGATCACATTGCCCTCTACAAAAGCTTCATACTGACCTATGTCCAAATTCCTCATGGATTTTGAGTTATGGAGTGATCAAAATCAAGAAAAGTCACTTTGTTCCAACACTTAGTGAAAATTTCACTAAGTCAGAATCTGCCTTTACTTTTTTCCAAATGTAGGGGGATTTTTCACTTGGATTCAAAAGAGATCAAAACCAAACATGTTCAAACAGTTGTTGTATCATGTAAGGGCTTTCCAAAATGACCAAGAACATTACCAAATTCAATTTGAGCTATGAGATATGACATTGGCAAGATGCCTTGCTGAAATCTGCCAAGGCAAGGCAGATTTTTCTACTTTTGGTCGATTTGCCAAAATCAGCCAATTCCAAGCCTTGTCATCACTTTTGACACCTCTGAGGATTGAATCTAAAGGGGACAATCACTGAGCCAAGCCTCCAAAGTCTTTGGAACAAGAAATAGCATGTTGAACCTAGAATTGCCAAAATAGGGACAAGACTCCAATTTTGGATTGGAGCATTCAATGGAAGCATCAAGGTGGCATAGACTGAGCCATTCTCAACTGAATTTAGTCATGACTTATCCAAGACCAAGGGAACCACATCGCTGTGCCCTAACCTCTAGTTAATGGCTAGAGGAGACTTGGATTTCCATTGGACAACATTGGCCAAACCTCTGTTGCAGTTGCCATTCACTGTGGATCCCAAAACAAACTTGCTCTACTAAAAATAGAGCTCATTTGTGCTCAGTTTGAGTACACCAAAGCCATCAAACAGATGCTTTCCTCAAAATCTCTTCTTTCACCTCAAATTTGCCTTCCAAAGCAAGTAATTCTGAGTTTTTGAGCTTGAGAGCTTTTCCATCACAATCAATCACACACACACCTCATATATATCATATGTATGCTGTGCAAACTATCACAAGTGACCTGTAATCACAAAATCACAAAGTCACTTCTCAAAACCTCAAAATGGCACATTTTTGCATTTTTCAAGCCATGTCTTGATTCAGTCACTTTCCAAACCAGATAAAACCTCAAACACACTCCAAATATCATCCTTGAACTGTCCCAAATGGTTCCCACCATCTGGAACACCATTTGGGGGAGTTGCTATTTTGGTCACTTTTAACCCCTTTTGCAAGAAAGGGACTGTTTGTGTTTTTGCAGGTACCAGTCAATTCCAATCATCCTAAAAGCTTCTAAGGGATCATTTGAGTGTGTATAAAGCATCAAATCATTTCTGGAACAAAAGGCTTGACAGATTGCACAAAAGCTCCAAAATCTCAAAAAAGAGGCAAGCCTCACAACTTGGAATCTTTGAATCATGCAATGCTTTGAAGTCCACTGATTATAAACATCTCATACATGTTATATATGTTGTGTTTGAGCTAATTCACCATGTAATCCATGCCTGTACCAAGTTGTAGCATAGAAAATGCAATTATAGGTCATTTTCAAAACCACTATCGGGTTTTGAGGAGGGAGTGTGATCTGAAAAAAACTACCACCACCATTGGATTCCTTATGAAATTTTGGTCCAGATGCATATAAATTTTGTCTCCAACCATTAATAATTGAGAAAGTTATGACCTTCACGTTTCTGAGCCAAAACTTGCCAAAACTTGCCTTGGGCTAGGCCTAAAACCAAGTCATGCCTTGTATATTTGTTGTTTTGTTTCAAACAATGGATGTATCACCACCCCAGTGGTAAGGGGTGCGCCTTGTAACCTTGAGGTCTTGAGGTCAAACCCCACCCATGCCATTTTGTGTTTTCTTCACATTTTGCCATTTTTTCCAATATTTTCATGTTTTATTAATTAATTGGAAAATTAATAACTCTTTCAATTTTAATTATTTTTAATTGGTTCTTTTTGCAAAAAGTCACAAAAATGTTGAAATATTTTATTCCACAAAAAAATTAAGTTTATATTATTTATTTAATATAATTAGTATTTTTGTGAATAAATTCATTTCTAATTGTTTTTTAACATTTTAAAATGAATATTCATCTTGAAGAATCAAGACCAAATGAGTTTTAATATCTCTTGTGATTTATACCTCATTTTTCAAACCTTAAACAAAAATCACAAGTGGTTTATTCAAACCTATTTGGTATTTTTCATTGATTTTCTTTAAATATTTACTTTTAAAGAATAAAATTAGGGTTTTTTTTTTATTTTCACTCAAACAAATCATTTTCAAACACTCATGGGTCTCTAATAGAGTGTAAGATCCAGTCCTTTTTTTTGACCAAATCATTTTTGGGCCTCAGTGTATTGTATAAGTCCCGATACCGTCAAAAACAAACGGCGCGATCGTCGCCTTTTGAAAAATAACTTTTGGGCCTCTCCTTGAGCTATAAGACCCATTCAAAACTTTTGGGCCTCTATTAGAGTGTAAGACCCAACCCACTTGTACAGAAATATGTTGGGCCTCACTTATTGTATAAGTCCCTCTGTACATTTTTAAATTCGGCACGATCGTCGCCAGTTTAAAAATAAACCATTTGGGCCTCTCCTTGAGCTATAAGACCTATTCAAAACTTTTGGGCCTCTAATAGAGTGTAAAACCCAACCCCCTTTTAACCAAAACAATTTTGGACCTCACTTATTGTATAAGTCCCTCTGCGTTAAAAGAAAATCTCGTCGCGATCGCCATTTTTTAACGAAAAGTTATCTGGGCCTACCCTCGTGTTATAAGCCCCACTCTTTTTCTTTAAACCTTTTGGGCCTCTTGAGAGAGTGTAAGACCCATCCCTTTGTACAGAAAACAATTTTTGGGCCTCAGTCACTTGTATAAGTCCCTCTGTACAAATTCAACAGTGCGCTCACTGATAAAACCTTGGGCCTCTCCTTGAGCTGTATGCCCCAATCTTTCTTTTTCAAAGCACTTTCTCCTTTGATTTTGAATATACTGTTGTTGTCAATCTTTCTTTGTTGAACAACTAACCAAACAACATGGAAGCTCTACAACCGAGTAAGTGTTTACACGCTTTCATTTACCGCTTTCATATACATATAACTGTATTATGGGGCTGTTTCACTGTAAGCCTTCTTTCATAAACTCATATCAACTGTGTAATAATAGTATAGATATTTAGAGTTTCCCCGGCAACTAAGTCTAGCATTAAGCCCGTTGATCACTCTTAAATAGTCAAAACTAGATCCCCATAGGATTACCAGACACAGTCTTCCCTCCTCATGGGGTTAAACAATATAGAGATATGAAAGGCAACATTCTCGGTGAACCCTTTCATAGACTGTCACTCGTAGAAGTTGTCAAAGAAACTCTGCTCCCCAAAGATGATCTCTTCTCCGTGAATTACATCTCTTGAGTTTTTTCCAAATTCTGGAACTTTCCTGGCTTGATCTATTCCTCGTGAATAGTCTGTCTTGAATTTCTCGGGGTTTGGGGACCCACAGGCTTCTTAAAAGCATTTGTCAAGAAACTCTATTCCCCAGAGATGATCTTTTCTCCGTGAATGGCATCTCTTGAGTTTCTTCCAAATTCTTGAACTTTCCTGGCTTGATCTATTCCTCGTGAATAGCCTGTCTTGAACTTCTCGGAGTTTTGGGACCCACGGGCTTCTTAAAAGCACCGGCCTCCTCTTGGGCATCGTACAAGGACCCACAGGCTTCCTAAAAGCAACCCCGCCTCCTCTTGGGCTTAGTACAAGGACCCTTCGGCTTCTAAGAAGTATTCACAGCCTCCTCTTAGGCTTCGTATAATGATCTCTTCCTCCGGGAATGATAGCCTCCTCTTGGGCTTCGTACAAGGACCTATCGGCTTCTTAAAAGTCTCCAGCCTCCTCTTGGGCTTCGTACAAATTATCCCGATGACCTCCTAGAGGTATAGGAACAGAACTTAGTTATCTTCATAGAACAGTCCTTTCAAAGAGTCTACTACTATTTCTCAAAGCATAGTACAAAAGATGAAACTCTAGACATGGACAGTCTAATATCCTTAAGTCTCAAAGACATTCTCAAGTGACCCCTTCGTTAAATAGGAAGAAAACCCGTAGACTCGGACAGTCTCAATAACCTTTGGATTTCCCATTTCCTTAAAGAAAAGGAAATAAACCTGATCCTCGAATCAAATCCTTGAGTATAGCATTACTCATATAAGAACTCATTTTCTCTTTAAATCAGCATACTTGACCTGTCACTCAACTGGAACAGTCACAATAGCCTTCTCTTGGGCTTTGTACAATGATTCTTCCCAGCGAAGCAAACGTTTAGCCTCTCTCTCAGGCTTCGTACGAGATACAAAAGACTCCCTCGTTGAGTCAAACAACGTTTAGCCTCTCTCTCGGGCTTTGTACGAGACATATAAGAGAGTCCCTCGTTGAGTCAATCACCCCTTTTGCCTCCATCTCGGGCTTTATACGAGATACAAAAAGGTTCTTATTGAGCCAAACAAATTTTAGCCTCCATCTCGGGCTTTGTACGAGATACAAAAACTCTCTTGTTGAGTCAAATAGCCTCTCTCTCGGGCTTCGTACGAGATACCAAAAGATTCCCTCGTTGAGTCAAAACCTTTTAGCCTCTCTCTCGGGCTTTGTACGAGACACATATTAGCCTCCTCTTAGGCTTTGTATAAGAAAACCACTGGTTGATCTAATCAACCTTTTAGCATCAAAACTGTGCCTCATTCACAGTACACAAAGATCAACAACTCCTTCCCCTTCATCTAATTGTTGTAAGCGGCAAGCCTCTGGATCATCTACATCCATGCCACTGTCCCTATTTTAGCATGAGAAATTCCTAAGGAAAGATAGCATTGCTCTACACTGAGTTAAAGTCTTCTCCTTCAGGTTAAAAATCTCCTATAAAGGAAATTATGGCATTGTCGGGTTCACACATCCCGGTTAAAGTAATTCTCCTTTATAAACAGTTGTGACGGACAAACCCCTCTTTAGAGATGACAAACTCTCTCTAAAGTCAACACCTTTTAGCTTCACATCTTGGGCTTTGAACAAGATACAAACCACCTTCAGCTTCACATCTTGGGCTTTGAACAAGATACAAACTACCTTTCGCTTCACGTCTTGGGCTTTGAACAAGACACCAAAACAACCATTTCCTCCCATAGAATAGGAGGAACTACGATCGCTCTGATTTCCCTGTTTCGGTAAATGGGAATACGTAGGCATAAGATTGAAAGAAAAGATCTTAGCGAGCACACTAAACAAAAAACCCAAAATGCCATACTTCCATACATCTGTCCTAACATCCCAACCCCCCACTAATCGACCGAACACCACTTTTAAAAAAATACACCTAAGAGAGACCCCGAATCTTTGTAGCATCTGTAAACCAACAGTTTTGATTGTTTAACCTCAGTTTGCAAGCAGGGTTAATTTGAGACATCTATTTCCCTTCCTTCATCAGCTTTTATAGGATAAAAAATGAATCGAGCTGTAGATACCAAAGAGCGGTAGCGCTTCGCAACCACGTCCAAAACCGCTCGCTACACTCACTAAGATTGGCACTTTCAGAGATCTTGGTGCTGCCTTTTTTCAACAATACAAGTATAACCTGGACATGGCACCGGACAGAGATCAACTCAGATCGATGTCACAAAAGGATAAAGAAACCTTTAAGGAGTACACTCAGAGATGGCGTGAAATCGCCACCCAGATTTGTCCACCTCTTGAGGAAAAAGAGATGACAAAGATCTTCATGAAAACCTTAAGCTCATTTTACTATGACAGAATGGTTGCCAGTGCGCCCAGTGACTTTACCGAGATGGTGGGCATGGGAGTTCGTCTTGAGGAAGCAGTCCGAGAAGGTTATTTGGTTAAAGACACTGGATCATCAAGTAATACAAAACGATACGGTAGTGATCTCCCTAAGAAAAAAGAGCAAGATATTGGGAATATCTCTCTCGAAAAGCAAAGGCGACGATACCAACCAGTAGCAGCCGTAACTCCTACTATTAACCCTCACCTGTTCCTACCTATCAACCTCAGGTTGCGCAAAGCCAACCTATTCAACAACAATATCAGCAAAGGACACAACAACCTCTTCAGCAGGCTCATCCTCAGTACAATAACAATAACCGTACAACGCGACCACCAGGGTTTGGCCCTATACCGGTGTTGTACACAGAACTGTTTCAGTTATTACTGGTCAAGGGACACAACCAAACCAGGTATCCTTTTACAGTACCGGAGAATCTACCTTTTTGGTTCAAGGAAAATTAGACATGCCCTTACCATCAAGGAGGACCAGGGCATAACATAGAAAACTGTCTCAGTTTCAAATCCGATGTGCAAAAGCATGTTAGAAGCAGGGTCTTGTCTTTCAAAGATACAAATCCGAATGTTCTCAAAAACCCGCTGCCTCAACACGAGAAAGCTGTAGTAAATTTGATAGAAGGAGAATCTAAAAACAGCTATCAAATTCATGATGTACTCTTATTAAGGGCCAACTTGGTCAAGATGCATTGTAGACAGAGTAGATATGGCCATGTGCCACCTCATAATTATCACCAGTGTGATATCTGCTCTAAAAATAATCAGGGATGTTTTGTGGTGCAATCAGCTCTGCAGGAACAATTGGATCTCGGATGGATCCAGGAGCACCGAGTTCATGGAGTTAACATGACTTATACAAATTCTAACATCATTCAGAACCATGACGTCCGTGCAATGAATGTCAACTTGGTGGCAATGCACTCAAGGCAAAGCCAACATCATTATCTGCCACGGCATGATGCTCTTTTGTACAAGAGGCCCTCCAACGTCAGATGGATCTTGGATGGATCCAGGACTACCATGATAAAAATCCCTATCAAATCAACATGATTCTGATCTTCGATATTCGCTTGATGAATACAAGTTTGGTGGAGTTACACGCTACACAAGTCCAGCTCAGTTTTCTCACTTCACATGATTATCTGAACTATACAGCACACAGTGAGAGTAACCAAGGGTGCGCTCTCGTTCAAAGAACTTTGCAACACTTGTTAAACCACTGGTGGATTCCAATCTATATGGATGAAGACACGCAACAAATCAGTGTGGTTAATGGGAACCCTACTCGGCATCAAAGTCAGGATGTTCGATCTCTGGAAACAGATCTAGTAAGGTTACACTGCATTCAAAGAGGACGTGGCCAGGTGCCACCACACAACTACGAGCGTTGTAGAGTTTGCTCGGAGAATAACCAAGGATGCTACCTCGTGTGAGCAGCCCTTCAGAGTCAGTTGGACCGCAAAGAGATTCAACAATATTCAGTTTCGGGGTCCATCAACTGGACGCCAGACTATTTTTCTGATCAAATCAAGGACATTGTCGTAATCTCTGATCATGAAAGAACCAATGATGTTTGTACCATCATCCCTCTACTTGACGAATCAAAAGTTCTTAACCAGGAAGTGATTAAAGTTACTTACGACAGTCAGAGAAATCAGAAGGCTCCTGTAGTTATCTATCTGCCGGGACCGTTACCGTATGAATCAGCTAAGGCGATCCCTTACAAATACGGTGCAACAACAATTGAAGATGGAAAGTAAATTCCATTACCCTCCGTCGTGAATATTCCAGACATCAGTCGAGTAACACGGAGTGGTCGAATCTTCAACAAAGGAGTTGGAGAACCTAACAGAGAAAAGGAACCTCAAACGGAAGTTCCCAATCCACCAGTCGGTCAATCCAGTGATCCCAACCTTTCAAAATATGATGATGAGATGTTGAAGCTCATCCAGAAGAGTGAATACAACATTGTTGATCAGCTGTTGCAAACTCCTTCAAAAATATCAGTGCTATCACTTTTACTCAGTTCTGAAGCTCACAGAGAGGCTCTATAAAAAGTCTTAGAACAAGCCTTTGTGGAACAGGATGTGTCAATACGACAATTCGATAGCATCGTCTCTAACATTACTTCTTGCAACAACTTGGGGTTTAGTGATGAGGAACTTCCAGAAGAAGGCAAAAGTCACAACATGGCGCTCAATATCACAGTCAACTGCCAGGACGATGCTTTAGCCAGCGTACTGGTAGACACTGGATCGGCTCTCAACGTCATGTCGAAGTCCACTCTAATGCGACTATCATTCAAAGGATCTCCGATGAGAGGAAGTAAGGTCGTTGTCAAAGCATTTATCGGGTCTAGAAAAATAGTTATCGGCGAAGTCGACCTTCCCATAACTATCGGTCCTCATAATTTCCAAGTCACTTTCCAGGTCATGGACATCCGAGCAACATACAACTGTTTATTAGGAAGACCTTGGATACACCAGGCTGGGGTAGTCACTTCCACACTTCACCAGAAGCTGAAGTTTGTCAAGAATGACCAACTCGTCACGGTCTGTGGAGAACAAGCCTTGATCGTGAGTAACCTTTCATTATCCACCTATAAAGAACCCGAGGAGGTTGTTGGAATGCAGTTCCAGGCACTTTCGGTGAGTAATGATGATCATTTACAAAAAGGAACATTAATTTCCTCATACAAAGATGCTCTCAAAGTAATCGAGAGTAATAATGCAAAAGGATGGGGACAGCTTGTCAGTCCTACTGATAATAAAACAAAAAAGGGTCTTGGTTTTTCAGCAACATGTACCCAGACAGCTGCTAACGGCGAAAGTCTTTATCCCATTCAGAACTTCTTCCACAGTGGAGGTTTCCTTCACCCAGTGACTCAAGAAGTACATACCATCAAAGAGGGAGATTCCTCCGACACAGATGAAGAATGGAGATCCTACCTTAAAGAGGACGGTTATATGTCTCAGGAAGAGGTGCCTACACCATTTTTCTTTCCGGCACAAAGTCCGAGATTTATACCGAGGTCAGATGTCGAGATGATATACGGAGATTGTGATCCGGAAGGATGTCGTAAATATCCCTCTTTGCTTCGCCCAAAGCGACTAAGTTTTATTTTATAGGGCTGTAGTTTCAAGAATCGACAAAATCATAAATAAATAAACGTCGTTCTGTAATTTCTGCATTAATTATTGTTTTCTCTTTTCGCTTTTTCAGAAAATGGTAATCCTAAAATACAATTCAAATAACAAAAACAAGCAGTAAAAAAAATATACACTGCACACACTCTTGCATTCTCTCTATCTCCTCTAAAAAACAATCATAACGTCATGCTGTAGCGAGCGATTTTGGACGCGGTTCTTAAGCGCTGGTCGCTCTCTGCGGTTGAGCTTAAAACTACAGGTCGATTCATTTTTTATCCTATTGTGAGCTGAATAAGGAAGGGAAATAGATGTCTCCAATTAACCCTGCTTGCATACTGAGTTTAAACAGCGGTCTGTTAGGTTACAGATGTTATCAATGTGGGGGGCCTTTGTACTGGTTATTCGTATTTCGCCAATACGGTTCTTTCTTTCTTTTTTCTAGGCAAAGGGTTTCTGGCGGGGAATAAGGATTAGGATGTTAGGAATGATGCTTTTGAATTACTGCTTTTAATTGATGGGATTTGGGTTTTTTGTTGATTGCGCTCGTTAAGATCTTTTCTTTTGATCTTATGCCTACGTATTCCCGTTTACCGAAACAGGGAAATCAGAGCGTTCGTAGGTCCTCCTATTCTATGGGAGGAAATTGGTTTTTGGTGTCTTGTTCAAAGCCCAAGACGTGAAGCGAAAGGTGGTTTGTATCTTGTTCAAAGCCCAAGATGTGAAGCTAAAATGTCTATTTGTGTCTTGTTCAAAGCCCAAGACGTGAAGCTGAAAGACCTCGACTTTAGAGAGAAATTGTCATCTCTAAAGAGGGGGAAGGAGAATTACTTTAACTGGGATACGCGGATCCGAGCAATGCCATAATTTATGAAGAAAGGGTTTTAACCTGAAGAAGAAGACTTTAACTCAGTGTAGAGCAATGCCATCTTTCCTTAGGAATTTCTCATGCTAAAAGAGGGACAGTGGCATGGATGTAGATGATCCAGAGGCTTGCCACTTACAGCGATTAGATGAAGGGAAAGGAGTTGTTTGATGTTTGTATACTGTGAACAAGGCACAGCTTTGATGCTAAAAGGTCGATTGGATCAACTAGTGGTTTTCTTATACAAAGCCTAAGAGGAGGCTAATTTCTGCTAGGAAAATCATTATACAAAGCCTAAGAGGAGGCTATTTTGTGTCTCGTACAAAGCCCGAGAGAGAGGCTAAAAGTTTTTGACCCAGTGGGGCATATCGTTATACAAAGCCTAAGAGGAGGCTAGCAAAGAGTTCGACTTTTGCTTAAGGGATTTATATCTCGTACGAGGCCCGAGATGGAGGAAAAAAAAAGGGTGATTGACTCAACGAGGGAATCTTTTGTGTCTCATACAAAGCCTGAGAGAGAGGCTAAAAGGTTGTTTTGACTCCACTGGGGAGAATTTTGGTATCTCGTACGAAGCCCGAGATGGAGGCTATTGTAACTGTTTCAGTTGAGTGACAGATCCAATATACTGATTTAAAAGAGAAAATCAGTTCTTATATGAGAAACACTGTACTCAGGGATTTGATTTGAGGATCAGGGATATTTCCTTCTCTTTGAGGAAATGGGAAATCCAAAGGGTATTGAGATTATCCGAGTCTGCGGGTTTCCTTCCAATTTAACGAAGGGTGCTTGAGAATGTCTTTGAGACTCAAGGAAGTTAGACTGTCCAAGTCTAGAGTTTTATCTTTTGTACTATGCTTCGAGAAACAGTAGTAGACTTTATGAAAGGACTGTTCTATGAGGATGACTAGGTTCTGTTCCTATACCTCTAGGAGGTCGTCGGGACAATTTGTACGAAGCCCAAAAGGAGGCTGGAAACTTTTAAGAAGCCGACGGGTCCTTGTACGAAGCCCAAGAGGAGGCTATCATTCCCGGAGGAAGAGATCATTATACGAAGCCTAAGAGGAGGCTGTGAATACTTCTAAGAAGCCGTAGGGTCCTTGAATAATGCCCAAGAGGAGGCGGGGTTGCTTTTAGGAAGCCTGTGGGTCCTTGTATGATGCCCAAGAGGAGGCCGATGCTTTTAAGAAGCCCGTGGGTCCCAAACCAAAGAAAAGTTCAGGAAAACTCTTTTAGAGTTAAAACCACTGGTAAACGTGCGAGGTTTACTATCCAGTGACTTTAACTTTTAGAGAGAGTCCGAACCGTTCGGCGGTTTGAAGAAATTCAAGAGAAATTTCACCGAGAATAATTCATCTCTGGGGGATAGAATTTCTTGACGATTCCTAAGGAGGACAGCCGAAGAGAAGACTGTATCTGGTGCTCCTATTGGGGATCTAGGCGTCTATTTCTACGAATAAATGAAACGGCGTCACTTAGTTCTAGACGTAGTAGCCGGGGAAACTCGAAATATCTATACTATTATTACACAGTAGATATGAGTTTATGAAAGGAGACTTACAGTGAGCAGCCCCACAATACAGTTTATAATATGAAAGCAGTAAATGAAAGCGATAACCACTTACTCGGTTGTAGAGCTTCCATGCTGTTTGGTTAGTTGTTCAACAAAGAAAGATTAAAAACAACAGTATATTCAAAATCAAAGGAGAAAGTGCTTTGAAAAAGAAAGATTTGGGGCTTACAGCTCAAGGAGAGGCCCAGGGTTTTATCAGTGAACGCACTGTTTGAATTTGTACAGAGGGATTTATACAAGTGACTGTAGCCCAAAAAGGTTTTCTGTACAAAGGGATGGGTCTTACACTCTCTCAAGAGGCCCAAAAAGGTTTAAAGAAAAGAGTGGGGCTTATAACACGAGGGTAGGCCCAAATGATTTTTCGTTTAAAAATGGCGATCGCGCCGAGGTTTTCTTTTAACGCAGAGGGACTTATACAATAAGTGAGGCCCAAAATGTTTTAAAGAAAAAGAAATGGGTCTTACTACTCGAGGGTAGGCCCAAGATTTGTTTTTCAACGGATGATGATCGCGTCGAACATTTTGAAATACAACGGGACTTATACAATAAGTGAGGCCCAAGATAGGTTGTATTTACAAAGGGTTGGGTCTTACACTCTATTAGAGGCCCAAAAGAAAAAGAGTGGGGCTTATAACACGAGGGTAGGCCCAGATGATTTTTGAAAAGGCGACGATCACGCCGTTTGTTTTTTGACGGTATCGGGACTTATACAATAAGTGAGGCCCAAAGATGATTTGGTAAAAAAAAAGGGGGTTGGGTCTTACACTCTAATAGAGGCCCAAAGTGTTTTGAAAATGATTTATGAGGGTTGAATTAATCCAAAACCCTAATTTGTTTTCAAAAAATGTATTTAATTGAATAAAAATTCAATTAAAATGATCAAAAATTGTTTAACATGTGAAAAACAAATTGTGATCTTGGATTAATGCTTCAAAAATTAAGTATTGACCTACAAAATTATTAGAAAGCATCAAAAGTTGCAAAATCAATGTAGAAAAAATATTTAAAATGCCAAAAACAATCAAAATATTAATTCTTTGCAAAAATATCAATGATATGAAATAAATAATATTTTTGGGATTTGTTGATAAAATAAAATATTTTAACATTTTTGTGAATTATTAAAAAAAGAATCAACTCAAAATCATTAAAACTCAGAGAGAAATTAATTTTTGAATCAATTAAACAAAAATCACAAAATTCAAATATTCAAATATATGAAAATGGCGCCAAGAACAACACCAAGAACACGCGCGTTTTTCAGTTTGCCCAGATTTGCATTTTCCATCCAATCTCACTGAATACGTAATTATAACATGCAATCCACATATCATTATGCTCGCCTCAACCTCACGATCATGTCTATGTACTTTAATTTCATTTAAATTAAACATACAACAAGAAATCACGAAGAAACCTCAAGAACCCTAATTTCTGCATGAAGGATAGGATTTTTGATACACGATTCAAACAATGCAATTAATTGAGGGAAAACATTCCATGCATGATTATGAACATATGGCCAAATTATTGTGCGAGGAAATATGCATAGATTGAGAGATGACCAAGTTTAGGCTTACCTCCAAGTCGTGACAGCAAGTTCAGATGTGATTTTGAGTTGGAGGTGTTACAGACAAGTTGTGATGATCTGGACAGCTTCCCTACACCATATGGAGTGTGTTTGAACACTTGGATTGAATTGAAATGGACTGGATCAGTTTATGGCATCTCAGCTGCAACTTCACTTCAAACTTGTGTGGATGGCAAGTGATTTTGTGAAATTGATGTTTCAGAAGTTATGTGAGTGTTTGATCAGCTCATATGTGATGTATGTGAGGTGTGTGAGTGATTGGTTTGTGCAAAATTGCTCTCAAACTCAAAACCCGATAGCTACCTTGCTAAGAAAGGCATTTTTGCCAAGAGAAAGAGATTTTGAGTAAAGCATCTATTAGATGGCTTTGGTGTACTCAAACTGACCACAATTGAGCTCTATTTATAGTAGAGCAAGTTTGTTTTGCAAGGAATAGTACATGGCAGCTGGTAAGTAGGTTTCCTCAATGTTGGGCAATGGAAATGAAAGTCTCCTCTAGCCATTGACTAGAGGTTAGGGCACAGAGCTTTGGTCCCCTTGGTCTTGGATAAGTCTTGACTAATTTCAGATGAGAATGGCTCAGTCCATGCCACCTTGATGGTTCCATTGAATGCCTCATTCCAAATTTGAAGTCTTGTCCCTATTTTGGCCATTCTAGGTTCAACATGCTATTCCTTGTTCCTTGGACCTTGGAGGCTTGGCTCAGCGATTGTCCCCTTTGGATTTAATCCTCTGAGGTGTCCAAGTGGATTGGAGCAATTGCAATTGGATGATTTTGGCAAATCGAGCCAAAATGCAAATTCTGCCTTGCTTTGACAGATTTCAGCAAGGCAACTTGCCAATGTTGTATCTCATGGTGTAGGTTGAATTTGGCAATGTTCTTGGCCATTTTGGAAAGCTCTTACATGATACAACAACTGTTTGAACAAGTTTGGTTTTGATCTCTTTTGATTCCAAGTGAAAAATCCCCCTACATTTGGCAAAAAGTGAAGCAGAATTCTGACTTAGTGAAAATTTCACTAAGTGTTGGAAAAAGTGACATTTTCACTTTTCAGCCACTTTGATCACTCCATAACTCAAAATCCTTAATGAATTGGAATGACTTGTAGTTGAAGTTTTTGTAGGTGATAATGAGGGCTACAAATCCATCTTTGGATGAGAAAATGTGGCCTTGTGGTTTAGGAGTTATGGTCCTCCAAAGTTGGTACCTTTGCCACTTTATTTTTAACTTAGAAAAATTTCTAAGTTTTATGGTTACCCCTTTTACAAGTTATCTCACTTTTCTTGATTTTTCTTGATGAATGATGATTCAAATCATACATTAACATCATTTTAGGGTTAAAAATCCATTTTGGTGAAAAATCTCAAAAAGTCAAAGTTGACTTTTGTGCACAGTTGACTTTTTATCAGATGAATTCCAAACTGTGCAATTCTTCAGGAAATCATGTCCTTGGCCTAAATCAAACTTGATGGACATGTTCCTTGGGTGTCATAGGGTGTATTCAATCATGTATTAGGGTTTGGGAGCATGTCTTGGTCAAAAGTCAAAGTTACAGTTGACTTTTCCCTTAAAACCCTAATTGTGGTGCAGATGAAAATGAAACTTGTTGCTCAAGCTTCTTGGATCAATCCATTGTTCCAAATGGATCATTTTGGTGTATTAGAGACCCTCAAATCATCTCTTGAGGTCTTGGCTCATGGTTTGTCCCAAAAGTCAACTTAGGGGTGAATTAGGTCAAGAAACCCTAATTCCTGATTTTTGATGAATGCATCCCCTGAGGCAAAATTGACTTGATGCATGGGTTCATGAGGTTCCATGAAGCATATTAGGTCATGTTTTGGATCATTTCCTTGTGCCCAGATGAAAATTTCCATCTGGAGGCCCTGGTCGACCAAAACCCTAATTTGGTGACACTGTCGATCTTGAGACTTGATCCGCCTAGAAGGGAGCAGCCTTGTGCTTAATCCTTGAAGTGGGAGTCCTTTTTTATCCATTGTGGACATTTAAGAGATTATACAAGTTGAAGATCATGTCATTTCTTGATTGATCCTTTGTCTAAGCACTCAGAGAGGGCTTGAAACCCTAATTTTGATTGTATTGAATGGTCACCCATCTTTGGGGAGACTGATGAAGCATGATGGTTCATCCACATTGTGATGATGATTTTCACAATGATGGGAAATCTAAGTGGTCAAAATTTGGGGTATTACAGATGCCCCTATTTAATCTTCTTGGACCCGAAGGTATAAATGACGAAGTATTCAAGCATTCGGGGTGCAAGAGGATTAAATATCGGAATATCCGAAATTTTGATGGTGGTTATGAATGGTAGCTTACACATTCATCTTCTTTAACTAAGCAATGATGCTTAGAAAAGGTAAACTTCCCCTCGATCCTGGTTTTCAGCCAAGGAACTGGTCTCAGTTTTCTTTTGAAATAAACCTCCCCTCGTTCTTGGTTTCCTACCAAGGAACTGGTCTTAGTTTCTGATTTGAACTTCCCCTCGATCCTGGTTTCCTACCAAGAACTGGTCTTAGTTTCTGATTTAAACTTCCCCTCGATCCTGGTTTCCTACCAAGAACTGGTCTTAGTTTCTGATTTAAACTTCCCCTCGATCCTGGTTTCCTACCAAGGACTGGTCTTAGTCTCTTTTGTCAACTTCCCCTCGATCCTGGTTTTCTACCAAGGAACTGGTCTTAGTTTCTGATATAAACTTCCCCTCGATCCTGGTTTCCTACCAAGAACTGGTCTTAGTTTCTTTTGTCAATAAACTTTCTTGACAAGGGACGCTATTCATAGCGGCTTTCCTCAAACTTCTCGCCGAATTTTCCTGGGGAGATCTCATTTGAGTGGAAAAAGTTTTGATGTCAGATTTGCTGGGGAACCCAGTCGTCTGAGTTGTAGAGTTGTACAAACTTCTCTGTTGGAGACGCCATCTGTCGATTCTACTGGGGAAAGCGAGTCTCTTGAGAGACTGTTTTCGTTTGGGATCTTTCATCATACTTTTCTCGGGATCTTCCCGGAGAAATACCATATGATGGGGTCCAATTTTGAGGTGTCGATGACCTTTTCATCAGCGATCTTTTCGGAGTGAAACTGGCATGCTGCCGAATCTCTGATCACGAGGCTTTCTCTGTGGATTTTCCTTAATCCGGGAAAGCGAGGATATCATCTTCAATGGCGAAGAGTGACATTTGTTGAAGGTTCTCTGATCTTTCAGAGGTTCAAGTTATCAAAGTGGCCAAGTGCCGACTCTGATCTAAAGATACACTGGTGGCGAGATTGTGCAGACGCAACATTCCCTGACGAGGAAAGAACTGACAAACTCGATTGAGAAACCTATTTATCACTAGGGGACAAGACCGACTCAAGTGATAGTGATGCAATACGAAATGCGAACGCAAATAAAATGCATGAAGTATGTATGTTTATGCTGACAAAACAGACGCGACATACAGACTAATGGATGAACACAATTGGATACTCGGCCATCGTGGGGCGAAGAAGTACCGTTGATTCAAAATAGCAATTCCACCTTGCTTAGGAGAGATAGTCCACGCGGGGAGCTATGTTGATCGGGCTTAGGAGATGAGAACTCGGCCGAGGATGTCAGACGAAACAAGGTCTCTGACACAGTTGATCCCTTCATTCAGGCATACTGGCTTAGAAGGAGTACTTTGATTCTGCACTTTGAAATTCGCTTACTTCGGGAGAAGCAATCGATGTTCTTCTGATGTTCAACAGTCAAAAGAAATGCCATCTTTAATTTAAAAGCAGAAAAATTTTTAACAAGTAAATTCATTTTTGTTTTATTTCAAGAATCGCTGATTAAGTTTAAACAACATCGTTCTGTAAAGCTAAAGCAAGTTAACAATTACAAACAAAAGCACAAAGGCTCAAATTTTATTGATAATATGGAGATCAGCCAAACGCGTGATTCCAAAGAGTATATACAAAGTTAGAAAATGGTAATTTACAGGGAAAAGGGCTACGTTGAAACATAACGACCACTATCCTTCTACCAACTTTGAATTCGGGGCATCCTGAGCTTCTGTCGAAGATGACCTTTGACTGGAGATTTCCTCCGATAGATGATGCTGTAACTGCTGCTGCTGAGGGACTTGCCTCTGTTGAACATAGTTACTTGCCATTATCCCTAACTTTTGCCTGGATTGTACTATGAGATTTCCAATCCATCGGGATGATTCTTTTTTTTTCATGTCTCTAACTTTTGCCTGGACCGCCCTTTCGGGTTTTCAATCCACCGAGACGTTTTTTTTTTAGTTTTAGGCGAAGTATTTCTTGACTACATCAACATTCGTGGGGTAGGCAAATTCCTCTCCGTCCATGGTTGCAAGTCTCAAGGCGCCGCCTGAGAAAGCTTTCGTGACCACATAGGGGCCATCATAATTCGGGGTCCATTTGCCCCGAGAGTCAGTGAGAAATGATTGTATCTTCTTGAGCACGAGGTCTCCTTTTCTGAAAATACGAGGTCGGAATTTTTTTTCGAACGCCCTTTTCATTCTCTGTTGATACAACTGACCGTGGCATAGTGTCGTGATTCGCTTTTCTTCGACCAGGTTCAGTTCGTCGTGTCGACTTTGACACCATTCAGCTTCGGTGAGCTGAGCTTCCATCAATACCCGAATTGATGGGATCTCTACTTCTATGGGAAGCACTGCCTCCATGCCATATACTAGAGAGAAAGGGGTAGCCCCTGTTGAAGTGCGGATAGATGTTCGATAACCATGAAGAGAAAAAGGTAACATCTCGTGCCAGTCTTTATAGGTTACAACCATCTTTTGAACAATCTTCTTGATGTTCTTGTTAGCCGCTTCTACCGCTCCGTTCATCTTGGGTCGGTAGGGAGATGAGTTATGGTGTTCGAGTTAGATCCATTATCAGTAATGATCTCACTTGGAACACCATAACGGCAGATGATATTGTTTTTGATAAATCGGACCACCACTTGTCGGGTTACATTGGCGAATGACGCTGCTTCAACCCACTTGGTGAAATAGTCAATGGCTACCAGGATGAACCGATGTCCGTTTGAAGCCTTGGGCTCAATCAAGCCAATCATGTCGATTCCCCATATGGAAAAAGGCCACGGAGAAGAAAGAACTTTGAGATGTGATGGCGGTACATGAATTTTGTCGGAGTATATCTGACACTTGTGACACCTCCTTATGTACTTGTAGCAGTCAGATTCCATGGTAAACCAATAATACCCAGCCCTGAGAATTTTTCTCGCCATTGTGTGTCCATTGGCATGAGTGCCAAAGGATCCTTCATGAATTTCTTTCATGAGCATGTCTGCTTCTGGTCTGTCGACACATCGGAGCAAAACCATGTCAAAATTTCTCTTATAAAGAGTGTCACCGCTCAGGAACAAGTTTCTAGCCAATCTTCTGAGGGTTTTCCTATCTTTTCTGAGTGCCCGAGATGGGTACTCTTGTTTCTGAAGGAAGCATTTGATATCGTGATACCAAGGTCTGTCGTCTATGACTGCTTCAATCATGAAGATGTAAGCGGGCCGTTCAAGGCGTATGATGTCGATCTTAGGTATGTCATTCCATCGACCTACACTAATAATGGAAGAGAGAGTGGCTAATGCATCAGCCATGTGATTCTCATCACGAGGGATGTGACGAAAGTTGACTCTGTTGAAGAAGGGTAACAACCTTCTTGCATAGTCTTTGTAAGGAATCAATCCTGATTGGTATGTGTTCCAATCTCCTTTTATCTGGTTAATAACCAGAGCTGAATCGCCGTATACGTCCAAGTTTTTGATCCTTAAATCAATCGCTTCTTCGAGACCCATAATACATGCTTCGTATTCGGCCTCGTTGTTCGTACATTTGAACGTAAGTCTGGCAGTGAAAGGAATGTGGGAACCCTGAGGGGTAACAATGATTGCCCCAATTCCGTTTCCATAATGATTAACTGCTCCGTCAAAGATGAGTCCCCACTGGGAACCTGGTTCTGGCCCTTCACTGGGTAGCGGTTCATCGCAATCTTTCATCTTTAGATACATGACATCTTCGTCTGGGAAGTCAAACCCGATTGATTCTTGATCGTCAATCAATTGATTAGCCAAATGATCAGCTAAAATACTTCCTTTAACGGCTTTCTGAGCGTGGTACTCTATGTCATATTCTGATAGTAACATCTTCCAACGGGCAATCCTTCCCGTGAGAGCAGGTTTTTCGAAAACGTACTTGATTGGATCCATTTCGGAGACCAACCAAGTAGTATGACGAATCATGTACTGGCGAAGACGTTTGGCTGCCCAAGCCAAAGCGCAACAAGTTTTCTCAAGCATTGTGTACCGAGTTTCACAGTCGGTAAACTTCTTGCTCAGATAGTAAATGGCAGACTCTTTCCTTTTAGTTTCATCTTGTTGGCCAAGTACACATACCATTGAGTCCTCTAGGACTGTGAGGTAAATGATTAGTGGTATTCCTTCCACTGGAGGTGATAGAATCGGAGGATTCAACAGGTATTCCTTAATACTGTCGAAGGCAGTTTGGCAGTCTTCTGACCAAACGCAATCCTGGTTCTTTTTCAGTAATTTGAAAATCGACGCACACGTCGCGGTCATAAGGAATATGAATCTGGAGATGTAGTTCAAACGTCCCAGGAATCCTCTTACTTGTTTTTCAGTTTTCGGAGAAGGCATTTCTTGAATGGCCTTGACCTTGTCAGGATCAACCTCAATCCCTTTCTGGCTGACGATGAACCCTAGTAATTTCCCCGAACGGACACCGAAGGTGCACTTGTTGGGATTCAAGCGGAGCTTGAATTTTCTTAGACGTTCGAACAATTTTGACAAATGTTCAACGTGCTCATCCTCTGTTCTTGATTTTGCAATCAAATCATCGACATATACCTCGATTTCCTTATGTATCATGTCATGAAACAGAGTAGTCATGGCCCTTTGATAGGTTTCCCCGACATTCTTCAAACCGAACGGCATTACCTTGTAACAAAAGGTACCCCATGGGGTAATGAACGAAGTTTTCTCCATGTCTTTCGGTGCCATTTTGATCTGATTATAGCCCGAGAATCCATCCATGAAGGAGAATACTTTGAACTTTGCTGTGCTGTCAATCAGCATGTCAATGTGTGGTAAAGGAAAGTCGTCCTTTGGACTTGCCTTGTTTAGATCTCTGTAATCAACACACATTCTGACCTTTCCATCCTTTTTGGGAACGGGTACGATGTTGGCTAACCATTGAGGATATTCAGATGTAGCGAGGAAACCCGCGTCAATCTGTTTCTGTACCTCCTCTTTGATTTTGATGGCCATGTCTGGGTGAGTGCATCTCAACCTTTGCTTTACTGGTGGACATTCCGATCTCAACGGTAAGTGATGTTCCACGATGCTGGTATCCAACCCTGGCATATCCTGATAGGACCAAGCGAATACATCGGGGAATTCTTTGAGAAGCTTTATCAAACCCTCTCTGGCAGTTGGACTGAGCAGTGCTCCGATCCTGATTTCTTTTCTCTCTTTTTCTGAACCCAAGTTTACCGTTTCCAACGGCTCTTTGTGAAGTTCAATGGACCTTTCCTCTTGTCTGAGTAGTCGGGAGATCTCTTCTGGAATTTCGTCGTCATTTTCTTCTTCAGCCTCGAATACCGGGAACTTAAAGTTGGGAGAAGGCATCGGATCGTATGTTTCAACGGGGTATAAAACAAGCAATCTGCATGACGTGATGATTCGTGTTTAGAAGAGATAGAGAAAATGCAAGTGTGTGCAGTGTTTTGATTTTACTGCTTGTTTTTATTATTGAATGTTTTTTTTTTAGGATTACCATTTTCTGAAAAAGCAAAAAGCGAAAACAGCAATTAATGCAGAAATTACAGAACGACGTTATTTTATTAATGAACAAGTCGAATCTTGAAACTACAGTCCTATAAAACAAAACTCACTCGCTTTGGGCAAAGCGAAGAGGGAAATTTACAGAAAACGAGCCCTATCAAAACATCCGTTTCACCTGGGCAGGGTGAAAGGTTAAAGATGGCAATTACTTTGACTGGCGAACGACCTTCGGAACCTCGACAGCAACCCATTGGCGGTGAACTCCTCGGTGAATCACAAAGTCTGGCACCTTCCTTGATTTGTCTTCAGAAATGACGCTGATTTCTGGTGGAGCAGGATCATTGGAATCTGTCTCCCAAGCAGAGTTTTCGTAGGAGGATTCCTCTGTTGCATTTTGTATAGCATTGGTGCTCTCAGCTGTATCTCCCCATCCAGTTGGCTGGATATCTTCGAGCCTGATACGAGAGCTTTCAGGAGCAGTGTACTTGACCATAAAGTCGTATTTTCCACTTGGTTGTCCCAAAGTGTCCCAAACTTCTTTGGAACTGGAGAAGTCATCCCTCTCGATGACGTTGACCTCAGGAAAAGCATAGTTGATGAATTCAAGTCCTGCGAACGTTGCGAACTCATCTTCATGTTGAGCAGTCTCTGAATGACCTGAGTGTTGATCCCATGACATGGCGGGGACACAGGTATTCTGTTCAATGATGGTCAGCTGAGTTTCATTGCTCGGCTGACTCTCTTGCCCCAAGTTTCCTGGGGAAGTTTGCCACATTGGCAGGCCGTCCATCGGGCCATAGTAATTGCGGTCAAAGTTGTCTTTCATCGGAGTATCCTCCTCTAATGAATTCGGCGGAGCACGACATCCTTCCGGATCACAATCTCCGTAGATCATTTCGACATCTGATCTTGGTATAAATCTCGGACTTTCTGTAGGAAAGCAAAAAGGCATAGGCACCTCTTCCTGAGACATATAGCCGTCTTTGTTAAGGTAGGACTTCCATTCTTCATCTGTGTCAGGGGAATCTTCCTCATTGATAGCATGAACTGTCTGAGACACTGGGTGAAGAAAACCTCCACTGTGGAAGAAGTTTTGAAGGGGATGAAGACTTTCATCGTTGGCGGCTGTCTGGGTACAGGTTGCAGAAAAACCAAGACCCTTCTTTGTTTTATTGTCAATGGGAATGACAAGCCGTCCCCATCCTTTTGTATCGGTACTCTCGACCGCTTTGATAGCATCTTTGTATGAAGAAATTGAAGTTCCTTCTTCAGATTGATCGTTCTTGCTCACCAATAGTGCTTGGAACTGAGTTCCAATAACCTCCTCGGGTTCCACACAAGTGGATGATGATAAGTTACTCACAAGCAAGGCTTGTTCCCCACAAACCGTGACAAGTTGATCGTTCTTGACGAACTTTAGCTTTTGGTGGAGGGTTGAAGTAACCGCTCCAGCCTGATGTATCCAAGGTCTTCCTAATAAACAACTGTATGTTGCCCGGATGTCCATGACCCAGAAAGTGATTTGGAAAGTGTGAGGACCAATAGTTATGGGAAGATCAACTTTGCCGATAACCGTTTTTCTGGATCCGTCGAATGCTTTGACGACGACCTCACTGACTCTCATCGGAGGGCCCTTGAATGATAATTGCATCAAAGTGGACTTCGGCATAACATTCAGGGCTGACCCTGTGTCTACCAGTACGCTGGCTAAAGCATCACCCTGGCAGTTAACTGTAATGTTGAGCGCCATGTTATGACGGCGACCCTCTTCAGGTAATTCTTCATCACTAAATCCCAAATTATTGCAGGAAGTGATGTTAGAGACAATGCTATCGAACTGTCTAATTGTTACATCCTGTTCCACAAAGGCTTGCTCCAAGACTTTCTGTAGAGCCTCTCTGTGGGCTTCTGAACTGAGTAACAACGATAATACTGAGATCTTTGAAGGAGTCTGTAACAGTTGATCAACAATGTTATATTCACTCCTTTGGATGAGCTTTAGCATCTCATCTTTGTCTTTTGAAAAGTCGGGATTACCAGATTGACCGACTGGTGGATCAGGAATTTCCGCCTGAAGTTCCTTTTCTTTGTTGGATTCTCCAACCCCTCGGTTGAAGATTCGACCGCTCCGTGTTACACGACAGATGTCTGCAATATTCACGACGGAGGGTAATGGAATTTCCTTTCCATTCTCGATTATTATTGCACCGTATTTGTAAGGGATCGCCTTAGCTGATTCATACGGTAATGGTCCCGGTAGATAGATGACTATTGGAACCTTCTGACTTTTCTGACCATCATAAGTAACCTTGATCCGTTCCCGGTTGGGAACTCTAGATTCGTCAAGTAGAGGAATGATGGCAAAAACATCCCTGATCTGGTGATGACCAGAGATCGTGACAACATCCTCAACTTGATCGGCGAGGTAGTTCGGCGACCAAATGATGGGTCCAGAACCCGGATATGGACGAATTTCTCCATGATCGATCTGACCCTGAAGAGCTGCTCTCACAAGGTAACACCCTTGGTTACTTTCCGAACAGACGCTACAATTTTCATAGTTGTGTGGTGGTACCTGGCCACGCCTACTTTGAATACAATGTAACCTCACTAGGTTAGCTTCCACTGATCGGACATCCTGACTTTGACGACGAGTAGGATTCCTGTTATTGATACTAATCTGCTGAGTATCTTCGTCCATATAGATTGGCATCCACCAGTGATTTAACAAGTGCTGAAGTGCCTCCTGGACAAGGGTACAACCTCGATCGTTTTCGCAACCCGCTTTACAGCTTTGATAGTCATGTGATATTAAGAATCCAAGTCGGACTTGTTCAGCATGTAACTCTACCAGGTTGGTATTCATTACGCGGATATCGAAGATCTGAACCATATTGATTTGATAGGAGTTCCTATCATGGTAGTCTTGGATCCATCCAAGATCCATCTGACGTTGGAGGGCCTCTTGTATGAAAGAGCATCCCTGTTTGTTTACCGAGCAAATCAGACAGGAACTGTAATCGTGCCGCGGCAAATTATGATACTGGCTTTGCCTTGAGTGCATCGCCACCAAGTTGACATTCATCACACAGATGTCGTGGTTTTGAATGACGTTGGAATTCGTGTAAACCATGTTAACTACACGAACTCGGTGCTCTTGGATTCATCCAAGATCCATTTGTTCCTGTAGAGCTGCTTGCACTACAGAACATCCCTGGTTGTCTTTAGAGCAGATATCACACTGGTGATAATTATGAGGTGGCACATGGCCATATCCACTCTGTCTACAATGCATCTTGACCAGATCGGTCCCCAATAAGAGTACATCGTGAATTTGATAGACATTGTTAGTCTCTTTCTCAATCAGATTGACTGCAGCCTTCTCATGTTGAGGCAGCGGGTTCGTAAGAACATTAGGATTCGTATCTTTGAAAGATAAGAGCCCGCTCCTAACAAGCTTTTGCACGTCGGATTTGAAATTGAGACAAGTCTCAATGTTATGCCCTGAACCTCCTTGATGATAAGTACATGTTTGATCTGCTTTAAACCAAAAAGGCGGATTTTCTGGAACTGAAAGGGGAGACTTAGTCTGAATGTGCCCCTTAGCCAGCAGTAACGGAAATAGTTCTGCGTACAACATGGGTATAGGATCAAACCCTGGTGGCCGTGTTGTACGGTTGTTGTTATATGGAGGAAGAGCCTGCTGAAGAGGCTGTTGTGTCCTTTGTTGGCTAGGTTGGCTCTGCGCAACCTGAGGTTGATACATAGGAACGGGCGCGGGGCTGATAGCAGGAGTAACAGCTGCTACTGGCTGATAACGACGCCTTTGCTTTCTGAGAGAGATATTCCCAATATCTTGCTCTTTTTTCTTAGGGAGAGCACTACCGTATTTTTTAGTACCGCTCGTTGATCTAGTGTTTTTTACCAAACGTCCTTCTCGGATGGCTTCCTCAAGACGTACACCCATACCGACCATCTCGGTGAAATCACTGGGCGCACTGGCGACCATTCGGTTATAGTAAAATGAGCTTAAGGTCTTTAAGAAGATCTTTGTCATCTCTTTTTCCTCAAGAGGTGGACAAATTTGAGCGGAAATTTCACGCCACCTTTGAGCATACTCCTTAAAGGTTTCCTTGTCCTTTTGTGACGTTGATCTGAGTTGATCTCTGTCGGGTGCCATGTCCAAATTATACTTGTATTGTTGGACGAAGGCAGTACCAAGATCTCTGAATGTACTGATCGTAGTACGGTTTAAACCCATGTACCATTTGAGTGCGGCACCGTTTAAACTATCCTGGAAGTAGTGAATCAGCAGGTCCTGATTCTCCGTCTGAGCTGACATCCGCCGAGCGTACATCACCAGATGGCTCTGAGGGAAAGAGTTACCCTTGTATTTTTCAAAGTCGGGCACTTGGAACTTGTGCGGGACTTTTACATTTGGGACCAAGCAGAGGTCTGCGGCGTCCTTTCCGAATAAATCCTTACCGCGAATGGCTTGCAGATCTTTCTGCATTTCCAGGAACTGCTCTTGAAATTCATCCATTCTGTCAAACATAGTTTCCTTCTTACCAGAAGGTGTTGGTGGAATCTGTCCTTCCGGGACAGTGTGCACCACAGGGGGTGGTACCGTGACTACGGCAGTAAGTCTTGGCGCCTCCCGAAGTTTGTCACCTTCAGGAGTCTTGAGTATGCCCCTGGAATCTTCGCTTTCCCGAAGTTTGTAACCTTCAGGCCCAGCGGCTTCTGTTGCGATTCCCTAATCTTCAGTGATCGGCGGAACATATCCTTCCGGGATATAGTTAACAGGTATGCCCCAAGGACGATCTTTCGATATTTGATACCTAGGATCATACTTTTCTATGATGGGCGTTGAGGTGATCTCTGAGATCACAGTTCTTTGTAGCTGAGCTTCTGCCATGGCTTGCATGTCGTTACGAAGCTTTCTCATATCCTCTCTTAGAGTGTCGATCTCTTCTTTCAACTCTCTGTTTTCTTCCTCAAGATCATCCATCTTTTTCTGATGATTGGCCTGAGTATTATACGAATGAGACAGTTTGACTCTAGAATCGAGACACAAATGTGAGATTCGTAGGTAAGAAGAATACGCGATATGAGAATGATGAATGCAATGATTATATTAATTGTTGTTTTTTGGTTTAATCAAAATAAACTTCGACAATTAGATTGCAAATATCAAACAGTGGGGAAACCCCTTTTTATTGAATTCAAAGGATTACAGAAATGGAAATACAGTAGATTACAAAGTGCAGAAACAGAAACCTAAACTAATGGGTCCCGAGTCCTCTCTGAAGAGAAACCGGGTGCTGATTCTGGTATCTTCCTTTTCTTTGACCTGGGCTCTTGGGCCGTTGTCGGGTTGTCATTCCTTTGCCAATTGAAAGGAGTGAGCAAATTCCTTTGGTCATCTTGATTCTCTACGGCATGCTGCTCCAAAATTTCAATCAGAGCATCTTTCTCTTTCAGTAATTGTTGTATTTGGATACACTCTACGTCGAGGGTGCGGTACTTGTTCTGCCAAGACCTTCTTTCCTTTTGAACTTTGTTGAGAGTAACTTGAAGCCTTTCAGTTTCCGTCATGAAGTACATGACAATTTCCCTCGGCGGAAGAATTCCGTAACGAGGATAAGGCATCTTTAGCTTGAGAGCTCTAGTTTGTACCCAATGGAGATAAGGCTCCACCGAGACACAGTCCGATTTTCCCAGAGACTCTCGTCCTTTCTTATGAATATGTTTCCAAGCTTGCACTATTTCCATCTTTAGTGCTCTGTCGTTTTCTCCTTCTTTGAAGAAAAGACCTTCCAGATGAACACCCAGTGGGATGTGTCTCATCGGGTATCCAAATTGACGAATAACTAATATCGAATGATAGTTGATTCCTCCTTTAGTTCCTATGAGGGGTACGCTGGGGAAGTTTCCACAACGGTCAATGATTCTAATTCCCTCATAAATCCTATTACACCAATCTATATCAGAGTTGGTGAGGGACATGATCTTCTGCGACCAACGTAAGACACTCTTGCAATCCCAAAAAGCGGCAGACTTGGGCAAGTGAGAGATAAACCACTTGTAAAGCAAAGGTACACAGCATGTGATCTCCCCTCTGCTGTACAAATTTCCTAAGTGTACAGAATGATACGCATCTGCAAGCAAAGTCGGCACAGGGTTTCCAATGAGAAAAACCTTAATAGCGTTGATATCGACGAAGTTATTGATGTTGGGAAACAAAAATAATCCTCAGGTGAGCAAGACAAAGACGCTTTCAAAAGCAGTCCCGTTCCCTATACTAGCGAAGTACAGAGCTTTTTTTTGTCAAGAACTGGGCTGGCAAACCTTGGATGCCACCCTTAGTAATCATGTGAGTCTTGACCTCAGACTCGTCCAAATAAATTGCTCTTGCAATAGTCTTATTCTTTGGAATTCCTTCCAATCCAGAAAATGGAGCTCGATCTGTAATGTGTAAATCAGTCAGATGAGAATACTCCTCCAGCGTTGGTGCCAGCTGGTAATCCGGGAATGTGAAATAATGATAAACCGGATCGTAGAACTGAATGAGCGCGTCCATGATCCCCTTAATCACATGGACTCTTAACAGTGGTAGCAAACCACCGTGCTTGGCTCTGAAAGCCTCTGGGTTAACAATCATCCTTGCTAACTTTCTCAAATCCCCTAGTTTTGGAACCTTGAAGGTATACTGGTGAGTTCTCCTTCTACTGAAATCCATTAATGCAATCCTTTTCTCTGATATTTGCAATCACAGTCTTAGTTTAATTTGAAAAATAGAGAGACTAGAAGAGAAAGTTTTTTGAATGTTTTAATGTTTTATTAAATGAATGCATGAATGCAGCACACAAAAACATGGAAAAAACATGGGGTCAGAGGGTCGTTGTCATGAAGTCAAGGCTCTATCCATCCCCAAAGGTTTATACTAGGGTGATTTTTGTACCTGTACTCATTATCATCAGCTCCTCCCAGGAAAGCAAAACAACAAGCGGATCGCCAGCGAGTTGTGTGCAATCTTAGAGTAAGTGCCATTCACCGAGAATAGATCACCAGCCTCAAATGAGGGTAGTATCGCGTAACAGGTATTTCCGATAGCTTCCGCACTACAAAAAAGGTTGGCTTTTCTTAAGTGTATACTCAATCTCACCACATGCGGCATCACACGCATTCCCAGTAGCAGAAAAATAAACACGTATAGCAATTAGGAAAAGCAGTATATATATTTGTCCTAATCATCCTAGACTTATAAAGCTATGAATCTTAAGTTCCTGACAGAAATGGGTTCCCCGGCGGAAGCCCCAATCTGTGGTTCCCTGCCTAAGAGATGGACCAGCATAGGTCAATCTTTCTCTTCGGTAGAGTTCCCATTTTCTGTAGAAAACGGGGATGATGCCCTAAGGCAGAAAAGGAGACTCCCCAGCAGAGTCGCCATTTGTGTAATTTTTCACACAAGAGAAGTAGAAAGAAAGAGAATGGCCCCACGGTGGGCGCCACTTTTCTGTAGCGAGCGATTTTGGACGCGGTTCTTAAGCGCTGGTCGCTCTCTGCGGTTGAGCTTAAAACTACAGGTCGATTCATTTTTTATTCTATTGTGAGCTGAATAAGGAAGGGAAATAGATGTCTCCAATTAACCCTGCTTGCATACTGAGTTTAAACAGCGGTCTGTTAGGTTACGGATGCTATCAATGTGGGGGGCCTTTGTACTGGTTATTCGTATTTCGCCAATACGGTTCTTTCTTTCTTTTTTCTAGGCAAAGGGTTTCTGGCGGGGAATAAGGATTAGGATGTTAGGACTGATGCTTTTGAATTACTGCTTTTAATTGATGGGATTTGGGTTTTTTGTTGATTGCGCTCGCTAAGATCTTTTCTTTCGATCTTATGCCTACGTATTCCCGTTTACCGAAACAGGGAAATCAGAGCGTTCGTAGTTCCTCCTATTCTATGGGAGGAAATTGGTTTTTGGTGTCTTGTTCAAAGCCTAAGACGTGAAGCGAAAGGTGGTTTGTATCTTGTTCAAAGCCCAAGATGTGAAGCTAAAAGGTCTATTTGTGTCTTGTTCAAAGCCCAAGACGTGAAGCTGAAAGACCTCGACTTTAGAGAGAATTTGTCATCTCTAAAGAGGGGGAAGGAGAATTACTTTAACTGGGATACGCGGATCCGAGCAATGCCATAATTTCCGAAGAAAGGGTTTTAACCTGAAGGAGAAGACTTTAACTCAGTGTAGAGCAATGCCATCTTTCCTTAGGAATTTCTCATGCTAAAAGAGGGACATTGGCATGGATGTAGATGATCCAGAGGCTTGCCACTTACAGCGATTAGATGAAGGGAAAGGAGTTGTTTGATGTTTGTATACTGTGAACAAGGCACAGCTTTGATGCTAAAAGGTCGATTGGATCAACCAGTGGTTTTCTTATACAAAGCCTAAGAGGAGGCTAATTTCCGCTAGGAAAATCATTATACAAAGCCTAAGGGGAGGCTATTTTGTGTCTCGTACAAAGCCCGAGAGAGAGGCTAAAAGTTTTTGACCCAGTGGGGCATATCGTTATACAAAGCCTAAGAGGAGGCTAGCAAAGAGTTCGACTTTTGCTTAAGGGATTTATATCTCGTACGAGGCCCGAGATGGAGGCAAAAAAAAGGGTGATTGACTCAACGAGGGAATCTTTTGTGTCTCATACAAAGCCTGAGAGAGAGGCTAAAAGGTTGTTTTGACTCCACTGGGGAGAATTTTGGTATCTCGTACGAAGCCCGAGATGGAGGCTATTGTAACTGTTTCAGTTGAGTGACAGATCCAATATACTGATTTAAAAGAGAAAATCAGTTCTTATATGAGTAACACTGTACTCAGGGATTTGATTTGAGGATCAGGGATATTTCCTTCTCTTTGAGGAAACGGGAAATCCAAAGGGTATTGAGACTATCTGAGTCTGCGGGTTTCCTTCCTATTTAACGAAGGGTGCTTGAGAATGTCTTTGAGACTCAAGGAAGTTAGACTGTCCAAGTCTAGAGTTTTATCTTTTGTACTATGCTTCGAGAAACAGTAGTAGACTCTATGAAACCCTTGGGCTACCAGGATGAACCGATGTCCGTTTGAAGCCTTGGGCTCAATCATACCAATCGGAGTATATCTGACACTTGTGAAACCTCCTCATGTACTTGTAGCAGTCGGATTCCATGGTCAACCAATAATACCCGGCCCTGAGAATTTTTCTCGCCATTGTGTGTCCATTAGCATGAGTGCCAAAGGATCCTTCATGAATTTCTTTCATGAGCATGTCTGCTTCTGGTCTGTCGACACATCGGAGCAAAACCATGTCAAAATTTCTCTTATAAAGAGTGTCACCGCTCAGGAAGAAGTTTCCAGCCAATCTTCTGAGGGTTTTCCTGTCTTTTCTGAGTGCCCCAGATGGGTACTCTTGTTTCTCAAGGAAGCATTTGATATCGTGATACCAAGGTCTGTCGTCTATGACTGCTTCAATCATGAAGATATAAGCGGGTCGTTCAAGGCGCATGATGTCGATCTTAGGTATGTCATTCCATCGACCTACACTAATCATGGAAGAGAGAGTGGCTAATGCATCAGCCATGTGATTCTCATCACGAGGGATGTGATGAAAGTCGACTCTGTTGAAGAAGGGTAACAACCTTCTTGCATAGTCTTTGTAAGGAATCAATCCTGATTGGTATGTGTTCCAATCTCCTTTTATCTGGTTAATAACCAGAGCTGAATCGCCGTATACGTCCAAGTTTTTGATCCTTAAATCAATCGCTTCTTCGAGACCCATAATACATGCTCCGTATTCGGCCTCGTTGTTCGTACATTTAAACATAAGTCTGGCAGTGAAAGGAATGTGGGAACCCTGAGGGGTAACAATGATTGCCCCAATTCCATTTCCATAATGATTGACTGCTCCGTCAAAGATAAGTCCCCACTGGGAACCTGGTTCTGGCCCTTCACTGGGTAGCGGTTCATCGCAATCTTTCACCTTTAGATACATGACATCTTCGTCTGGGAAGTCAAACCCGATTGATTCTTGATTGTCAATCGGTTGAAGAGCCAAATGATCGGCTAAAATACATCCTTTAACAGCTTTCTGAGCGTGGTACTCTATGTCATATTCTGATAGTAACATCTGCCAACGGGCAATCCTTCCCGTGAGAGCAGGTTTTTCGAAAACGTACTTGATTGGATCCATTTCGGAGACCAACCAAGTAGTATAATGAATCATGTACTAGCGAAGACATTTGGCTGCCCAAGCCAAAGCACAACAAGTTTTCTCAAGCATTGTGTACCGAGTCTCGCAGTCGGTGAACTTCTTGCTCAGATAGTAAATGGCAGACTCTTTCCTTTTAGTTTCATCTTGTTGGCCAAGTACACATCCCATTGAGTCCTCTAGGACTGTGAGGTAAATGATTAGTGGTCTTCCTTCCACTGGAGGTGATAGAATCGGAGGATTCAACAGGTATTCCTTAATACTGTCGAAGGCAGTTTGGCAGTCTTCTGACCAAACGCAATCCTGGTTCTTTTTCAGTAATTTGAAAATCGGCGCACACGTCGCGGTCATAAGGAATATGAATCTGGAGATGTAGTTCAAACGTCCCAGGAATCCTCTGACTTGTTTTTCAGTTTTCGGAGAAGGCATTTCTTGAATGGCCTTGACCTTGTCAGGATCAACCTCAATCCCTTTCTGGCTGACGATGAACCCTAGTAATTTCCCCGAACGGACACCGAAGGTGCACTTGTTGGGATTCAAGCGGATCTTGAATTTTCTTAGACGTTCGAACAATTTTGACAGATGTTCAACGTGCTCATCCTCTGTTCTTGATTTTGCAATCAAATCATCGACATATACCTCGATTTCCTTATGTATCATGTCATGAAACAGAGTAGTCATGGCCCTTTGATAGGTTTCCCCGACATTCTTCAAACCGAACAGCATTACCTTGTAACAAAAGGTACCCCATGGGGTAATGAACGAAGTTTTCTCCATGTCTTTCGGCGCCATTTTGATCTGATTATAGCCCGAGAATCCATCCATGAAGGAGAATACTTTGAACTTTGCTGTGCTGTCAACCAGCATGTCAATGTGTGGTAAAGGAAAGTCGTCCTTTGGACTTGCCTTGTTTAGATCTCTGTAATCAACACACATTCTGACCCTTCCGTCCTTTTTGGGAACGGGTACGATGTTGGATAACCATTGAGGATATTCAGATGTAGCGAGGAAACCCGCGTCGATCTGTTTCTGTACCTCCTCTTTGATTTTGATGGCCATGTCCGGGTGAGTCCGTCTCAACCTTTGCTTTACTGGTGGACATTCCGATCTTAGCGGTAAGTGATGTTCCACGATGCTGGTATCCAACCCTGGCATATCCTGATAGGACCAAGCGAATACATCGGGGAATTCTTTGAGAAGCTTTATCAAACCCTCTCTGGCAGTTGGACTGAGCAATGCTCCGATCCTGATTTCTTTTCTCTCTTTTTCTGAATCCAAGCTTACCGTTTCCAACAGTTCTTTGTGAGGTTCAATGGACCTTTCCTCTTGTCTGAGTAGTCGGGAGATCTCTTCTGGAATTTCGTTGTCAACTTCTTCTTCAGCCTCGAATACCGGGAACTCAAAGTTGGAAGAAGGCATCGGATCGTATGTTTCAACGGGGTATAAAACAAGCAATCTGCATGACGTGATGATTCGTGTTTAGAAGAGATAGAGAAAATGTAAGTGTGTGCAGTGTATTTGTTTTTACTGCTTGTTTTTATTATTGAATGTTTTTTAGGATTACCATTTTCTGAAAAAGCAGAAAGAGAAAACAGCAATTAATGCGAAAATTACAGAACGACGTTATTTTATTAATGAACAAGTCGAATCTTGAAACTACAACCCTATAAAACAAAACTCACTCGCTTTGGGCAAAGCGAAGAGGGAAATTTACAGAAAGCGAGCCCTATCAAAACATCCGTTTCACCTGGGCAGGGTGAAAGGTTAAAGATGGCAATTACTTTGACTGGCGAACGACCTTCGGAACCTCGACAGCAACTCATTGGCGGTAAACTCCTCGGTGAATCACAAAGTCTGGCACCTTCCTTGATTTGTCTTCAGAAATGACGCTGATTTCTGGTGGAGTAGGATCATTGGAATCTGTCTCCCAAGCAGAGTTGTCGTAGGAGGATTCCTCTGTTGCATTCTGCATAGCATTGGTGCTCTCAGCTGTATCTCCCCATCCAGTTGGCTGGATATCTTCGAGCCTGATACGAGAGCTTTCGGGAGCAGTGTACTTGACCATAAAGTCGTGTTTTCCACTTGGTTGTCCCAAAGTGTCCCAAACTTTTTTGGAACTGGAGAAGTCATCCCTCTCGATGACGTTGACCTCAGGAAAAGCATAGTTGATGAATTCAAGTCCTGCGAACGTTGTGAACTCATCTTCATGTTGAGCAGTCTCTGAATGACCTGAGTGTTGATCCCATGACATGGCGGGGACACAGGTATTCTGTTCAATGATGGTCAGCTGAGTTTCATTGCTCGACTGACTCTCTTGCCCCAAGTTTCCTGGGTAAGGTTGCCACATTGGCAGGCCGTGCATCGGGCCATAGTAATTGCGGTCAAAGTTGTCTTTCATCGGAGTGTCCTCCTCTAATGAATTCGACGGAGCACGACATCCTTCCGGATCACAATCTCCGTAGATCATTTCGACATCTGATCTTGGTATAAATCTCGGACTTTCTGTAGGAAAGCAAAAAGGCATAGGCACCTCTTCCTGAGACATATAGCCGTCTTTGTTAAGGTAGGACTTCCATTCTTCATCTGTGTCAGGGGAATCTTCCTCATTGATAGCATGAACTGTCTGAGACACTGGGTGAAGAAAACCTCCACTGTGGAAGAAGTTTTGAAGGGGATGAAGACTTTCATCGTTGGCGGCTGTCTGGGTACAGGTTGCAGAAAAACCAAGACCCTTCTTTGTTTTATTGTCAATGGGAATGACAAGCCGTCCCCATCATTTTGTATCGGTACTCTCGACCGCTTTGATAGCATCTTTGTATGAAGAAATTGAAGTTCCTTCTTCGGATTGATCGTTCTTGCTCACCGATAGTGCTTGGAACTGAGTTCCAATAACCTCCTCGGGTTCCACACAAGTGGATGATGATAAGTTACTCACAAGCAAGGCTTGTTCCCCAAAAACCGTGACAAGTTGATCGTTCTTGACGAACTTTAGCTTTTGGTGGAGGGTTGAAGTAACCGCTCCAGCCTGATGTATCCAAGGTCTTCCTAATAAACAACTGTATGTTTCCCGGATGTCCATGACCTGGAAAGTGACTTGGAAAGTGTGAGGACCAATAGTTATGGGAAGATCCACTTCGCCGATAACTGTTTTTCTGGATCCGTCGAATGCTTTGACGACGACCTCGCTGACTCTCATCAGAGGGCCTTTGAATGATAATTGCGTCAAAGTGGACTTCGGCATAACATTCAGGGCTGACCCTGTGTCTACCAGTACGCTGGCTAAAGCATCGCCCTGGCAGTTAACCGTAATGTTGAGCGCCATGTTATGACGGCGACCCTCTTTAGGTAATTCTTCATCACTAAATCCCAAATTATTGCAGGAAGTGATGTTAGAGACAATGCTATCGAATTGTCTAATTGTTACATCCTGTTCCATAAAGGCTTGCTCCAAGACTTTCTGTAGAGCCTCTCTGTGGGCTTCTGAACTGAGTAACAGCGATAATACTGAGATCTTTGAAGGAGTCTTTAACAGTTGATCAACAATGTTATATTCACTCCTTTGGATGAGCTTTAGCATCTCATCTTTGTCTTTTGAAAAGTCAGGATTACTAGATTGACCGACTGGTGGATCAGGAATTTTCGCCTGAAGTTCCTTTTCTTTGTTGGATTCTCCAACCCCTCGGTTGAAGATTCGACCGCTCCGTGTTACACGACTGATGTCTGCAATATTCACGACGGAGGGTAATGGAATTTCCTTTCCATTCTCGATTATTGTTGCACCGTATTTGTAAGGGATCGCCTTAGCTAATTCATACGGTAATGGTCCCGGTAGATAGATGACTATGGGAATCTTCTGATTTTTCTGACCATCATAAATAATCCCGATCCATTCCTGGTTGGGAACTCTAGATTCGTCAAGTAGAGGAATGATGGCAAAAACATCCCTGATCTGGTGATGACCAGAGATCGTGACAACATCCTCAACTTGATCGGCGAGGTAGTTCGGCGACCAAATGATGGGTCCAGAACCCGGATATGGACGAATTTCTCCATGATCGATCTGACCCTGAAGAGCTGCTCTCACAAGGTAACACCCTTGGTTACTTTCCGAACAGATGCTACAACTGTCATAGTTGTGTGGTGGCACCTGGCCACGCCCACTTTGAATACAATGTAATCTCACTAGGTTAGCTTCCACTGATCGGACATCCTGACTTTGACGACGAGTAGGATTCCTGTTATTGATACTAATCTGCTGAGTATCTTCGTCCATATAGATTGGCATCCACCAGTGATTTAACAAGTGCTGAAGTGCCTCCTGGACAAGGGTACAACCTCGATCGTTTTCGCAACCCGCTTTACAACTTTGATAGTCATGTGATATTAAGAATCCAAGTCGGACCTGCTCAGCATGTAACTCTACCAGGTTGGTATTCATTACGCGTATATCGAAGATCTGAACCATATTGATTTGATAGGAGTTCCTATCATGGTAGTCTTGGATCCATCCAAGATCCATCTGACGCTGGAGGGCCTCTTGTATGAAAGAGCATCCCTGTTTGTTTACCGAGTAAATCAGATAGGAACTGTAATCGTGCCGCGGCAGATTATGATACTGGCTTTGCCTTGAGTGCATCGCCACCAAGTTGACATTCATCACACGGATGTCGTGGTTTTGAATGACGTTGGAATTCGTGTAAAACATGTTAACTCCACGAACTCGGTGCTCTTGGATCCATCCAAGATCCATTTGTTCCTGTAGAGCTGCTTGCACTACAGAACATCCCTGGTTGTCTTTAGAGCAGATATCACACTGGTGATAATTATGAGGTGGCACATGGCCATATCCACTCTGTCTACAATGCATCTTGACCAGATCGGTCCCCAATAAGAGTACATCGTGAATTTGATAGACATTGTTAGTCTCTTTCTCAATCAGATTGACTGCAGCCTTCTCATGTTGAGGCAGCGGGTTCATAAGAACATTAGGATTCGTATCTTTGAAAGATAAGAGCCTGCTCCTAACAAGCTTTTGCACGTCGGATTTGAAATTGAGACAAGTCTCAATGTTATGCCCTGAACCTCCTTGATGATAAGGACATGTTTGATCCCCTTTAAACCAAAAAGGCGGATTTTCCAGAACTGAAAGGGGAGACTTAGTCTGAATGTGCCCCTTAGCCAGTAGTAACGGAAACAGTTCTGCGTACAACATGGGTATAGGATCAAACCCTGAAGGTTGTGTTGTACGGTTGTTGTTATATGGAGGACGAGCCTGCTGAAGAGGCTGTTGTGTCCTTTGTTGGCCTGGTTGGCTCTGTGCAACCTAAGGTTTATACATAGGAACGGGCGCGGGGCCGATAGCAGGAGTAACAGCTGCTACTGGCTGATAACGACGCCTTTGCTTTCCGAGAGAGATATTCCCAATATCTTGCTCTTTTTTCTTAGGGAGAGCACTACCGTATTTTTTAGTACCGCTCGTTGATCCAGTGTCTTTTACCAAACGTCCTTCTCGGACGGCTTCCTCAAGACGTACACCCATACCGACCATCTCGGTGAAATCACTGGGCGCACTGGTGACCATTCGGTCATAGTAAAATGAGCTTAAGGTCTTTAAGAAGATCTTTGTCATCTCTTTTTCCTCAAGAGGTGGACAAATTTGAGCGGCAATTTCACGCCACCTTTGAGCATACTCCTTAAAGGTTTCCTTGTCCTTTTGTGACATTGATCTGAGTTGATCTCTGTCGGGTGCCATGTCCAAATTGTACTTGTATTGGTGGACGAAGGCAGTACCAAGATCTCTGAATGTATTGATCGTAGTACGGTTTAAACCCATGTACCATTTGAGTGCGACACCGGTTAAACTATCCTGGAAGTAGTGAATCAGCAGGTCCTGATTCTCCGTCTGAGCTGACATCCGCCGAGCGTACATCACCAGATGGCTCTGAGGGTAAGAGTTACCCTTGTATTTTTCAAAGTCGGGCACTTGGAACTTGTGCGGGACTTTTACATTTGGGACCAAGCAGAGGTCTGTGGCGTCCTTTCCGAATAAATCCTGACCGCGAATGGCTTGCAGCTCTTTCTGCATTTCCAGGAACTGCTCCTGGAATTCATCCATTCTGTCAAACATAGTTTCCTTCTTACCAGAAGGTGTTGGTGGAATCTGTCCTTCCGGGACAGTGTGCACCACAGGGGGTGGTACCGTGACTACGGCAGTAAGTCTTGGCACCTCCGGAAGTTTGTAACCTTCAGGAGTCTTGAGTATGCCCCTGGCATCTTCGCTTTCCCGAAGTTTGTAACCTTCAGGCCCAGCGGCTTTCGGTTGCGATTCCCTGATCTTCAGTGATCGGCGGAACATATCCTTCCGGGATATAGTTAACAGGCATGCCCCAAGGACGATCTTTCGATATCTGATACCTAGGATCATACTTTTCTATGATGGGCGTTGAGGTGATCTCTGAGATCACAGTTCTTTGTAGCTGAGCTTCTGCCATGGCTTGCATGTCGTTACGAAGCTTTCTCATATCCTCTCTCAGAGTGTCGATCTCTTCTTTCAACTCTCTATTTTATTCCTCAAGATCATCCATCTTTTTCTGACGATTGGCCCGAGTATTATACGAATGAGAAAGTTTGACTCTAGAATCGAGACACAAACGTGAGATTCGTAGGTAAGAAGAATACGCGATGTGAGAATGATGAATGCAATGATTATATTAATTGTTGTTTTTTGGTTTAATCAAAATAAACTTCGACAATTAGATTGCAAATATCAAACAGTGGGGAAACCCCTTTTTATTGAATTCAAAGGATTACAGAAATGGAAATACTATAGATTATAAAGTGCAGAAACAGAAACCTAAACTAATGGGTCCCGAGTCCTCTTTGAAGAGAAACCGGGTGCTGATTCTGGTACTTTCCTTTTCTTTGATCGGGGCTCTTGGGTCGTTGTCGGGTTGTCATTCCTTTGCCAAGTGAAAGGAGTGAGCAAATTCCTTTGGTCATCTTGATTCTCTACAACATGCTGCTCCAAAATTTCAATCAGAGCATCTTTCTCTTTCAGTAATTGCTGTATTTGGATACACTCTACGTCGAGGGTGCGGTACTTGTTCTTCCAAGACCTTCTTTCCTTTTGAACTTTGTTGAGTGTAACCTGAAGCCTTTCAGTTTTCGTCGTGAAGTACATGACAATTTCCCTCGGCGGAAGAATTCCGTAACGAGGATAAGGCATCTTTAGCTTGAGAGCTCTAGTTTGTACCCAATGGAGATAAGGCTCCACCGAGACACAGTCCGGTTTTCCCAGAGACTCTCTCCTTTCTTATGAACATGTTTCCAAGCTTGCACTATTTCCATCTTTAGTGCTCTGTCGTTTTCTCCTTCTTTGAAGAAAAGACCTTCCAGATGAACACCCAGTGGGATGTGTCTCATCGGGTATCCAAATTGACGAAGAACCAATATCGGATGATAGTTGATTCCTCCTTTAGTTCCTATGAGGGGTACGCTGGGGAAGTTTCCACAACGGTCAATGATTCTGATTCCCTCGTAAATCCTATTACACCAATCTATATCGGAATTGGTGAGGGACATGATCTTCTGCGACCAACGTAAGACACTCTTGCAATCCCAAAAAGCGGCAGACTTGGGCAAGTGAGAGATAAACCACTTGTAAAGCAAAGGTACACAGCATGTGATCTCCCCTCCGCTGTACAAATTTCCCAAGTGTACAGAATGATACGCATCTGCGAGCAAAGTCGGCACAGGGTTTCCAATGAGAAAAACCTTAATAGCGTTTATATCGACGAAGTTATTGATGTTGGGAAACAAAAATAATCCGTAGGTGAGCAAGACAAAGATGCTTTCAAAAGCAGTCCCGTTCCCTATACTAGCGAAGTACAGAGCTTTTTTTGTCAAGAACTGGGCTGGCAAACCTTGGATGCCACCCTTAGTAGTCATGTGAGTCCTGACCTCAGACTCGTCCAAATGAATTGCTCTTGCAATAGTCTGATTCTTTGGAATTCCTTCCAGTCCAGAAAATGGAGCTCGATCTGTAATGTGTAAATCAGTCAGATGAGAATACTCCTCCAGCGTTGGTGCCAGCTGGAAATCCGGGAATGTGAAACAATGATAAACCGGATCGTAGAACTGAATGAGCGCATCCATGATCCCCTTAATCACATGGACTCTTAACAATGGTAGCAAACCACCGTGCTTAGCTCTGAAAGCCTCTGGGTTAACGATCATCCTCGCTAACTTTCTCAAATACCCTAGTTTTGGAACCTTGAAGGTATACTGGTGAGTTCTCCTTCTACCGAAATCCATTAGCGTAATCCTTTTCTCTGATATTTGCAATCACAGTCTTAGTTTAATTTGAAAAACAGAGAGACTAGAAGAGAAAGTTTTTTGAATGTTTTAATGTTTTATTAAATGAATGCATGAATGCAGCACATAAAAACATAGAAAAAACATGGGGTCAGAGGGTCGTTGTCATGAAGTCAAGGCTCTACCCATCCCCAAAGGTTTATACTAGGGTGATTTTTGTACCTGTACTCATTATCATCAGCTCCTCCCAGGAAAGCAAAACAACAAGCGGATCGCCAGCGAGTTGTGTGCAATCTTAGAGTAAGTGCCATTCACCGAGAATAGATCACCAGCCTCAAATGAGGGTAGTATCGCGTAACAGCTATTTCCGATAGCTTCCGCACTACGAAAAAGGTTGGCTTTTCTTAAGTGTATACTCAATCTCACCACATGCGGCATCACACGCATTCCCAGTAGCAGAAAAATAAACACGTATAGCAATTAGGAAAAGCAGTATATATATTTGTCCTAATCATCCTAGACTTATAAAGCTATGAATCTTAAATTCCTGACAGAAATGGGTTCCCCGGCGGAAGCCCCAATCTGTGGTTCCCTGCCTAAGAGATGGACCAGCATAGGTCAATCTTTCTCTTCGGTAGAGTTCCCATTTTCCGTAGAAAACGGGGATGATGCCCTAAGGCAGAAAAGGAGACTCCCCAGCAGAGTCGCCATTTGTGTAATTTTTCACACAAGAGAAGTAGAAAGAAAGAGAATGGCCCCACGGTGGGCGCCACTTTTCTGTAGCGAGCGATTTTGGACGCGGTTCTTAAGCGCTGGTCGCTCTCTGCGGTTGAGCTTAAAACTACAGGTCGATTCATTTTTTATCCTATTGTGAGCTCAGTTTAAACAGCGGTCTGTTAGGTTACGGATGCTATCAATGTGGGGGGCCTTTGTACTGGTTATTCGTATTTCGCCAATACGGTTCTTTCTTTCTTTTTTCTAGGCAAAGGGTTTCTGGCGGGGAATAAGGATTAGGATGTTAGGAATTATGCTTTTGAATTACTGCTTTTAATTGATGGGATTTGGGTTTTTTGTTGATTGCGCTCGCTAAGATCTTTTCTTTCGATCTTATGCCTACGTATTCCCGTTTACCGAAACAGGGAAATCAGAGCGTTCGTATTTCCTCCTATTCTATGGGAGGAAATTGGTTTTTGGTGTCTTGTTCAAAGCCCAAGACGTGAAGCGAAAGGTGGTTTGTATCTTGTTCAAAGCCCAAGATGTGAAGCTAAAAGGTCTATTTGTGTCTTGTTCAAAGCCCAAGACGTGAAGCTGAAAGACCTCGACTTTAGAGAGACTTTGTCATCTCTAAAGAGGGGGAAGGAGAATTACTTTAACTGGGATATGCGGATCCGAGCAATGCCATAATTTCCGAAGAAAGGGTTTTAACCTGAAGGAGAAGACTTTAACTCTGTGTAGAGCAATGCCATCTTTCCTTAGGAATTTCTCATGCTAAAAGAGGGACAGTGGCATGGATATAGATGATCCAGAGGCTTGCCGCTTACAGCGATTAGATGAAAGGATAGGAGTTGTTGATGTTTGAGTACTATGAACGAGGCACAGGTTTGATGCTAAAAGGTTGATTGGATCAACCAGTGGTTATCTTATATAAAGCCTAAGAGGAGGCTAATTTTCGCTAGGAAAATCATTATACAAAGCCTAAGAGGAGGCTAATTTCCGCTAGGAAAATCATTATACAAAGCCTAAGAGGAGGCTATTTTGTGTCTCGTACAAAGTCCGAGAGAGAGGCTAAAAGTTTTTGACCCAGTGGGGCATATCGTTATACAAAGCCTAAGAGGAGGCTAGCAAAGAGTTCAACTTTTGCTTAAGGGATTTATATCTCGTACGAGGCCCGAGATGGAGGCAAAAAAAAGGGTGATTGACTCAACGAGGGAATCTTTTGTGTCTCATACAAAGCCTGAGAGAGAGGCTAAAGGTATAAGACAAAACTTAGTCATCCTTTGCTAGAGCAGTCTTTCCAGTGTCAAAACTCCGGCCATTATAGGGTTGATCCTCATTACTTAATGCCCGCGCTTCCTCTTGGGCATTGTACAAAAGATAAAACTCTAGACTCAGACAGTCTAAGACCCTTGAGTCTGAAAGACATTCTCAAGTTCCTTTCAAACATAGGAAGAAACACCGATCACTCTGAAACCCGATCTCTCTCATGAGAGTTCCCCACACTTGGACCCGCTTCAAGATCTCCAGAATCCACTGTGGTAAGTCAGCCTTCTCTTGGGCTTTGTACAAATGATTCTCCCCAGCAGAGCTAACCTTTTCAGACTCTCTTGTTGAGTCACCCACTTTTAGCCTCTATCTCGGGCCTTGTACGAGATAGAAAAACACTCTCTTGTTGAGTATAAAAGACTCTCTTGTTGAGTTAACCTCCCTTTTAACCTCCATCTCGGGCCTCGTACGAGATAGAAAAACACTCTCTTATTGAGTATAAAAGACTCTCTTGTTGAGTCAACCTCCCTTTTAGCCTCCATCTCGGGCTTCGTACGAGATAGAAAAACATTCTCTTGTTGAGTATAAAAGACTCTCTTGGTGAGTCCACCGCCTTTAGCTTCCGTCTTGGGCTTTGTACAAGACATATAAAACCCCCACTCTCTTGTTAAGTATAAAAGACTCTCTTGTTGAGACAATTTCCTTTTAGCCTCAATCTCGGGCTTCGTACGAGATAGTATATCACTCTCTTGTTGAGTATAAAAGACTCTTATTGAGTCAAACAACCTTCCGACTCTCTTGTTGAGCCAATCACCTGTTCAAGACTCTCTTGTTGAGTCTAACCTTTTTAGCCTCCGTCTTGGGCCTTATATAGGATAAATAAAAGACTCTCTTGTTGAGTCAAACCTTTCAGCCTCCATCTTGGGCTTTATACAAGATACATTCTCCCCAACAGAGTCAAAATCCCGTTTAGCCTCAATCTTGGGCTTTGTACAAGACAGAAAGAACATTTTCCCCGAAAAAGTCAAACTTCTAGCCTCCTCTTAGGCTTTGTATAAAGAAAACACTGGTTGAGTCATTCAACCTTTTAGCATTAAAGTTGTTCCTTGCTCACAATATATAAACATCAGCAACTCCTCTTTAGAGATGACAAATTTTCTCTCATCCAAAACCCTTTAGCTTCATATCTTGGGATTTGAACAAGATACAAATCACCTTTAGCTTCACATATTGGGCTTTGAACAAGATATAAACCACCTTTCGGTTCACGTCTTGGGCTTTGAACAAGACACCAAAACAACTTTTTTTCCTCCCATAGAATAGGAGGAACTACGATCGCTCTGATTTCCCTGTTTCGTCAAACGGGAATACGTAGGTATAAGATTGTGAAATCTTAGCGAGAATACTAATCAAAAACCTAAAATCCAGCACCCCCATATATCAACCCAAAAGCACCAAATCCTAACATCTTACCAAAAACCTCGCAAATGATCCAGACATTCTGATTTTAACAAAATAAACCGAAGAGGGGCCCACATCTTAATAGCATCCGTAACCTAACAGACCGCTGTTTAAACTTAGTATGCAAGCAGGTTTAATTGGAGACATCTATTTCCCTTCCTTAATCAGCTCAATAGGATAAAAAGTGAATCAAACTGTAGTACCCAAGCGATTGTGACTCAGGACCACAAAAATCGCGCTACAGCTATATGATGAATTAATGAAGAAAACATTAATATTTGATGTTGTATGTGTTAGATTTGCATTCTTTGATGTGAAAATCGTTGTTTAATAGTCTGTGGTGAATTCTGGATTTTATCTAACATGAATTGGAAGAAAATTTGAGGTTTGGATCTGTTCTGGACTGGGCATGTGGCTGACCTAACGTCGAGCACAGCCCAATCTAGTTATATGTCAGAGATGACCGATAGTACTAGCCCAACCCGTTAGGGCCAGTGGAGAACACGTTTCCCACGTGCTCCTCACCTGAGGACACGTCACCAACTTGACCCGCATACCTCCTGGAACCATTCTGCCATTGATAACGGGCAAGTCCACCCACTATCCGGGGAGTAAGAGGCAGTTGACCCAAGACAATGAGCATGAGCTACTCATCCTTACTTTCACGTGGAATTCCTGGCAGTCATCCGTTGTGGGCCTTTACATTCGGCCAACAACGGAGACTATTGGCCAAGCATTGGGGGCTCACTATAAAAACCCTCTTCTGCAAGAGGGTCAGGTATTCTATTCTTTACCCTTTCTTACTCACCTCTTCACCCGAACTGACTTAAGCATCAGAGTGTCTGCAGGTACACCCCCCTTTTTTCTTCGTCGACCACTTAAGTCCACTGACGTGTTATCAGCCACCCACCTATTCTGATCGATAGGTAAGATCAGTGGCTTCGTTAGTGGGAAGTTGTTTTCCCCATATTTTCTTTCCCTGAAACCAAAAGATCAAAGCCAAAAAAACCTTAAAAAACCAATCATGGCCGGTCAACACGACGACAACAACGGTCATAAAATTTTCCTCTCTCTCGTCCATAACGCTGACAACGACAATCATATGCCAATTTTGGAGGAAAACACTTCAACGAGGAGAGACTAGTACACTGCCTCCCCCTCCTCCGACGATGTGGCCGATAATGACGTCCATTATGTCGAGACCCACAAAGCCTAAAAAGCTCTGGAAAAGAAGCCGTAGAAATTCCAACCAATCCCTGGGTCGGCCAACATCAATCCGACCAATGCGGCTCTAGTCGCAACCTTTATCCAGACTAACATGCTAATCTACCAACAAAATGAGAGGATCAGAGCATTGGAAAAAGACCACCGTCTATGCTCTCCCACGCGGAGACACCAACCGTATGAGTCCCAAAACCCGTCGCCACAACGACCAGGTCACCGCCTGCATTTAGAGAGACCACAGCCCCTGAAGTGCAATCATACCTCTCCCCACGAGGACCGACTCTCCCCGGTTGCCAAGAAAATAAAAGCCAGCGGACAGCCAGATAACCATCATTCGCCCCCTCGCAAATTAAAGGTTTGACCAAAGGACTCACCACCACGCCGCAATGACAACCCTCGGCAAGAGAAGTACGACTACTCTCCACCGCGCTCACCGCTCCGTAGTTACGAAGACGACCCCCGCGGTCCACTATCTCGAGCGATCATGGACGCTCCCCTTCCCATCGGGCTGGAAAAACCCCCGAACCTGAGGACATATGATAGAACAATAGATCCCAATGAGCACATCGAAAACATTGAGGCGCTGCTCGATTATCGCAGCGTCAGAGGCGCCATCAAATAAAGATTATTCCCCACTACTTTGAGGAAGGGTGCCATGACATGGTACAAGAGGCTCACTGAAGAGTCCATCATTTCTTGGAGGGACCTAGGAAAGCAGTTTTCGAGGCACTTCACCGCTTCTCGTCGCTATCCAAAATCCGAGGCGACGCTCAAAGCGATCATGCAGGGAAAAGACGAATTCCTCTGAGCCTACATCGAGAGGTTTAATTGGGAACTGTCTAGGTTTCCACGACCGATGATATGAAGAAGTATCTGCTCGAGCGGGGATTGCATCCCCCGCAGTGACTTTGCCAACACTGTCGGCATCGAAACACCCGCATCACTGGATGCCCTTCTTCTCAAAGCCTATGCCTATATTGAGTACAAGGAGAAAGAAGTCGCCAACAATGCTCGAGACTCACGGCACAAGGAGAACGCCAGAGTTTAGAAGCATGATGACCACTTGGCACCTCGCCGAGGAGGGGAAAAAAGAAAAGAGGCTAAGCCCCGTGAGTCTCGGGAATACAAAGGATCTGCCGGCCGTTTCACCGAATTCACACAGCTAGTTGTTTCTCACGAGCGTATTTTATCCGAATGCGCAAACTCAGAATTCCACCAAGGTGGAGTCCGTTTCCCCAGGAAAACCCCTCCTAAGCCTACCGCGCACAAGTCCAAGTAGTTCTGGTTCCACAAGAGCCACAAGCACGTTACTAAAGAGTGTATCCACCTCAAGGTTGCGATTGAGATCCTCATTAGGGATGGACACCTGAAGCAATACACCAAGAGGAGAGAGGCTCCCCTGCAAGATGCTCGGGAAGCAAAGAAGGTTGAGGAGGAAAAGCCACCCTCTGACGCCGCCGCTTACCTGCAGGTCACCATGTCCAATTCCCGGCCTGAGGACTTCTACGTCCCCGACGAGGCCGAAAACCCCCTCTACTTTGCAGTGCACAACACATAGGAGACCATCCCCTCCGCCATGGTCATATCTGGTAGGGGGTTCAACAAACTTATCGTGGGTTCAGTGAAAAGAAAGTTCGAGCAACTCATCGATGCGAGGTCGAGCCAAAACTCTACCCTTGATAAGTACTAGGGAAGCTCAGTTCCTATCACGTTCTACCACGATGAGCTCCCCGGTGGATCCTTTAACTTCAGCATCCCTTTGCTCATGAGAGCACGAATGGAGAACTTTGACGGTCGCCGCATATTGGTAGACCAGAAAAGCTCAGTGAACATCATGTACTCGCAGATGTTCTTAACTTTGTGGCTCGACGAAACACACTTGACACCCTACGTAGGATCTGATCTGCAGGCTTCAACGACATGGCCATAAAGTCATGGGGCTATGTCGAATTGATTATCACTATCGGAGCGGCCGAGACCGTCAAATCGGTCAAAGTCCATTTCCTGGTGATAGACTGTCCTTCTCTGTACCAATGCATCCTGGGAAGGCCAACTCTGGCCGAACTGATCGTCGTGCCGTCTTCCGTTCATTTGAATATGAAGTACTACACGGCCAAGGGGCCCGTCGCCACTCTTCATGGGGACATAGAAGTTGCGAGGAGATGCTTCAAGGAGTCCTTAAAGGGGCAGAATTCCATCAACATCCATCCCAGAACTGTCAATAGGCCATCACAAACCAGCAACTCGGAGGAGCTGAAACCAACGCCTCATATCGAATCAGCTGACTTGGACAATCGCTTCACCAAAGATGACTGAAAGGAGCAAAAGAAGAAGGAAAGAGAATCCCGACTAGACAAAAAAGAGGAGCCTCCCCATCCTAGGCGCCCCATTCCAGACGACAAGTTCAAAGTTATCCTCCTTGGCAAAGACCCAAACAAAGGGGTGAAGATTGGCACTGGCCTCCCCGACCTCGCGAGGAAGCAACTGAAGGCCTGCTTGAGAGAGAATATTGACCTGTTCGTATGGAGTACCGCTGAGATGCCCTGTATGGACCCCGAGGTGGCTTGCCACCTCCTAACCATAGACCTCTCCGCTAGTGATGTAGTGCAACGTAGGCATAGGTAGTCTCCCGAAAAAGCGGAGGCTACTGAAAAAGCTGTAAAAGACCTCCTAGAGAAAAATTTTATTTCAGAAGCCCAGTATACAACCTGGCTTTCAAACATTGTAATTGAAAAGAAATATAATGGAAATGGAGGATGTGCATTGATTATACTGATCTTAACAGGGCTTGCCCTAAAGATGCTTACCCTTTACCTAACATAGATAGACTAAATTATTGTCTTTTATGGACGCGTATTCAGGGTACAACTAGATCCCCGTGGCAAAGGGTGACAAAAAAATACACTTCCTTCATGACCGAATCAGGAAATTACTACTATAACGTGTAGCAAGCGATTTTTGTCGGTGACGTGACCACCTTATCGCTGGGTTTTCTCCACCGCAATGAGGAGGAGGGGGTGCTACTTTCTGATTTCTTATTTATCCCATAAAGCTGAAAGGGAAAGGGAAGCTATCTAAAACTAACCTTGCACGCGAATGTTTAACTGAACAAACGCTTTAAGAGATTCGGGGAGTTTGGGGTCAGGTTATACAATGGGGAGTTGTCAATTTCCCATCCTATATGTGGTTATCCACAGGATACTAGCTTTAGGTTTCGCTTTGTAATTGATGGTGTTTACCTGTTCATGGGTTGGGAAAAGTTTCTTGGGAAATAGGAGTGAGTGAGTTTTTGTTGACGTTCGGGTTTTCCCTAATGTTTTTGGTAAGGTACTGGACCTAAGTTTTGATTGATGTGTGAAGGTGTTGGACCAAGAGTTTTTGTTTAGTATGCTCGCTAAGATTTCACAATCTTATGCCTACGTATTCCCGTTTAAACGAAACAGGGAAATCAGAGCAATCGTAGTTCCTCCTATTCTAAGGGAGGAAAAAGATATTTTGGTGTCTTGTTCAAAGCCCAAGATTGAAGCTAAAAGGTTTGACTGAGAGAGAACTTGTCATCTCTAAAGAGGGATTATTGATTTTTGTGTGCCTCGATCAAAGCCCAAGGTTGAAGCTAAGCGGTTAATTGATTTGGCTAGGGGATTTCCTTATATAAAGCCAGAGAGGAGGCTAAATATGACCGACTCAACAAGAGAGTGTATATATAGGTGTCTTGTACAAAGCCCACGATTGAGGCAAAAAAGACACTGACTCTTTGGGGATATCGTTATACAAAGCCTAAGAGGAGGCTGGGAATTTGACTTTTCTGGGGAAAATGTTCTGTCTGTCTTGTACAAAGCCCAAGATTGAGGCTAAAAGGGAAATTTAACTGACTCAGCTGAGGATATTTTTCTTATGTGTCTTGTACAAAGCCCAAGATCGAGGCTGAAATGAGTTTGGCTCTGCGGGAGAGTATTATCTGTCTTGTACAAAGCCCAAGATTGAGGCTGAAATGATTTTGACTCTGCTTGGGAATATATTTGTCCCAAGTTTAAGAGAGGAAGGTTTGTGTCTTGTACAAAGTCCAAGATTGAGGAAAAAACAGTTTGACTCGACAAGAGAGTGCTTTTATCTGTCCTGTATAAAGCACAGGATTGTGGCTGAACAAGCTGGAGAAGCTATTCTACACAACTTGAGAGGAGGCTAACTCCTGCTAGGGGAAATCTTTATGCCAAGCTTGGACAAATATTGACTCAACAAGAGAGTATTTTGATCTGTCTTGTACAAAGCCCAAGATTGAGGCGAAAAAGGGTTGACTCAACAAGAGAGTCTGAAAGGTGATTGACTCAACAAGAGAGTCTGAAAAGTGATTGACTCAACAAGAGAGTCTGAAAAGGTTAGCTCCGCTAGGGAGAATCATTTGTACAAAGCCTAAGAGGAGGCTATATGTTGCTGTGGATTATTGATCCCTAGGCAAGTCCAAGTAGGGAATCAACTCTTGCTGAGGATTTCAGAAGAGTTGAGATATCAGATGCCTTGAGGTTCTGATTTTGGGATTTTTAGGAGAGAGACTGAGTTTCAGCTCTGCTGGAGATTTATCCAAAATGACCGGGGTTTCTCCTATGTTTTAAGGAGCTTGAGAATGTCTTTGAGACTCAAGAGGATTAGACTGTCCAAGTCTACTGGTGGGGAAGAGTTTTATCTTTTGTATGATGCCCAATAGGAGGCACAGGCATTAAGGGATGAGAATCAACCCTAAATTGGCCAGAGTTTTAACACTGGAAAGACTCCTCTAGCGAAGGATGACTAAGTTCTGTCTTATACCTAAGAGAAGGCATGAGAACTTCTAAGAAGCCGAAGGGTCCTTGTACAAAGCCCAAGAGGAGGCGGGGATGCTTTTAGGAAGCCCGTGGGTCCCAAACCAAGAAAGGTTCAAAAAATTCTATTCACTGAGAATAGGTCATTTAGTGAAAGTTCTGTGATTTGAAGAAACTCAAGAGATGCTACTCACAGAGAATAGATCAACTCCGGGGAGTAGAATTTCTTTGACAATTACTAGGGGTGACAGTCTGAGAAAAGGTTCACCGAGAATACTGCCTTTCTCTTTGTTCCATATTGTTTAACCCCAAGAGAAGGGAAGAGTGTATCTGGAAATCCTATGGGGATCTAGTTTTGTTTGTATTCAAGAGTGACCAACATGGCTTTTCCTAGTTCTAGACCTAGTTGTCGTGGAAAACTCTAAATAATTATACTAGTATATATACAGTTGATATATGATGAGTATTTTAAAAGACCATGAAAGAAGACTAACCATGCGCAGCTTCCCACAATACAGTTATATATATGAAAGCGAGTAAATGAAAGTCGTTAAAACTTACAGGTGAGCCAGCTTCCATGCTGTGTTGTTAGTTGTTCAAAGAAATTAAAGAAAGTATTGATAACAACATATATATATATATATATATATATATATATATATATATTTGAATCAAAAGGGAAATTGTTTTGAAAAGATTTTTGGGGCTTATACTCAAGGAGAGGCCCAAGGTTTTAATAGTGAATGCACCGTTGTTTTGAACATCGTTTCGGGACTTATACAACGACTGAGGCCAAAAAAGGTTACTTACAAAAGAGTTGGTTCTTACAATTCAAGGATAGGCCCAAAGTATATTTAAAGAAAAGAAATGAGACTTACAACACGAGGGTAGGCCCTGATGATTTGATTTTGAACTGGTGATCGCGCCGAGATTTTTTTCTTTAACGCAGAGGGACTTATACAATGTCTGAGGCACAAAATGGTTTTGGTTAAAAGGGGATAGGGTCTTACACTCTATTAGAGGCCCAAAGAGTTTTGAAAATGAATAAAGATGGGACTTATAGCTCAAGGAGAAGCCCAGTTGATTTTGTAAGAAAGGCGACGATCGCGCCGAAATTTCTGACTGTGTTGGGACTTATGCAATGTATTGAGGCCCAAAACGGTTTTATTTATAGAGAGATGAGACTTACACTCTATCAAGAGGCCCATGAGTGTTTGAAAAAGATTGATTAGGGTGAAAAATCAAAGAAACCCTAATTTCATTTTCTTTTAAAAGTAATTCTTTTAATAAAATGAATAAAATGACAAAAATACCAAATAAGTCTAAATAAACTACTTGTGATTTTTGGTTAAGGTTTGAAAAATGAGGTTTTAATCACAAGATGATTTAGGACTCATTTGATTTTGATTTTCAAGATGAATATTCATTTTTAAAATGTTTAAAAACAATAAAAAATGAATTTATTCACAAAAATACCAACTATATTAAATAAATAATATAAATATTATTTTTTTGTAGAATAAAATATTTTAATATTTTTGTGATTTTTCAGAAAAATAATCAATAAAAAATGATTAAAATTGAAAGAGAAATTAATTTTCCAAATCATTTAAAAATAATATGAAAAATAATTAAAAGTGGGAAAAGTGATAAAAAAAGAGGGGTCTGGGGCGAGGGGGATTCGAACCCCAGACCTCTCGCTTGCCAATACTCACAAACCAGCTGATCAACCACTGGGGCGCAATGTCAATTCATTAAACATATGGCAAGGGAAAAATATAAGGCACGTTTGGTTTGAAAACCTGAAGAATGGCGCCATGGCCATCTTCTTCCTCGAGCTCGTGCGTGAAGCTCTCTATCTCACTCATCTCTCAACCATTTGACATGATTCAAACACCAAATTCATGCATTTTTTAACAAGGAACATGATGGCAATATTTGATTTCATTTATTTTTAGTGTGCAGCAAGTTACATTAACATGAATGTATGAACCCTAATTTTGCAAAAGCAATCGTGCAGATAGGTTTGTGAGTGCTATGATCAAATTTTTTGAGGGGAAACACTTAAAACATGATAATAAACATTTGGCAAAAGTATCATGCGAGGAAATATGCATGGATCATGTTATGAGAGTTTGAGGCTTACCTGGCTGCAAGAAGAATTGGAACTCTGCACAAAGTGTGTTCCAGAAGTAAATTGATGACCTCTACAACTTCAATGGATGTTGTTGAGTGGATTGCAAGCCTTGGAACTTTTTGAAACTCCTTAGATCAGATTATGGTATCCCAACTGCATAATGGCTAGGTTGAAGAGTGAAATTTTGATGGAGGTATTTCAGAAGTGGTTTAGGTGTTTGGACAGCTTCTATACATCATATGTGATGTGTTAGAAGTGATGGTTTGAGTTGATTGGCTCTGCAACTCAAAACCCGATAGCACTTGCTTAAGAACAAAGAAATTTGGCACTTAAGGAGAGAATGAGAGAAAGCAATGTTGTAAGCGGCTTTGGAGTGGTTTGAATGATCAGTTGGGACCTCTATTTATAGTAGAGGAGTTGTGTTGAAATGGATCTCTTGAAGCTCACAGGATAAGGCTATGGTTCAATGGTCTTGGCTTGGCATAAATGCCTCTTGCACTAGGTGTAACAGCTGCCCCAAATAGATCAGCTATGTATTGACTGATTCCACATTCTTCAGTCATTTTAATTGTTGTTTAATCAGAGAACTTGACTGAGGAGAGTGAGAATCTTGAAATTGCACTATTCCACATTAATTTCCTTTGAATTCAAGGCATATATGCCAAAAACTCATCAATTCTCAAGGATAAGCTCTTGGCTTTTCAGTCCAAGTTTGTTGGTTGGATCAGATGCATTGTGATCAGATTGGATGAATTTGTCATAGTGATCCTTGGCTTTGATTCAGAAATCTGTAAAGAAAGCAAACATACAAACTGGTTTTTCCAAAACAGTTGCGACAACATGACTTTGAGCTGCTATATCTCTTGATTTCCATGGAGTTTTTTCATGCTGATGGACTCTTTGAATTTCTAGCAATATGCACAACAACTTTGGTGTTTACACCTTAAATTGATTCATCTTGCAACTGTGTGAAAAAGTGCCCCAAGTTTTGGTATTTCACTTGAAATATGTCTTGGGCAGAATTTTTCTAAGTGTTGGAAAAGATGCATTTTCATGTTTTTAGTGATTGTGATCCAACCATAACTCAGAATCCATGAAGAATTAGAATGAGAGGTAGTTGACACTTTTAAAGTATGCCATGAGAGCTACAAATCCATCTTTAGACCATCCAAAATGGTTGCTTGGATCTCAAGTTATGATCCTTGGAAGTTGGTACCCTAGCCACTTTGTTTCATAACTTAGAAAAATTCTAAGTTTTTATGGTTACCCCTTTTACAAGTTAACTCACTTTCTTTGATTTTTCTTGATTAATGATGAATCAAAACACATATTAACATTGTTTTAGGGTTAAGACACCATAATTAACCAAAAATCCAAATACTCAAACTTTGGATTTTTGCACAGTTGACTTTTTATCAAATGAAATCCAAACTGTGCGATCCTTTGTGAAATCTAGTCCTTGACCTAAATCAAACCTAATGGACATGTTCCATAGGTGTTATAGGATGTATTGAATCCTGTCCCAAGGTTTGGGAGCATGTTTGGGTCAAAAGTCAAAGGTACAGTTGACTTTTCCCTCGAAACCCTAATTGTGGTTCTGATGAAATCGAAACTTGTGGATCAAGCTTTTTGAATCAATCCATTGTTACAAATGGATCAATGTAGTGTATTGGGGTCTCTCAAATCATGTCTTGAGGTCTTGGCTCATGTTTTGTCCCAAAAGTCAACTTAGGGGTGAATTAGGTCAAGAAAACCTAATTCCTGATTTTTGATAAATGCATCCCCTGAGGATAAATTGACTTGATGATTGGGTCCATGAGGTGCCTTGGAGTATCTTGGGTTATGCTTTAAAGCAATGGCTCATGTCCAGAGGAAAATTTCCATCTGGAGGCCTTGGTTGACCAAAACCCTAATTTGGTGACACTGGCGATCTTGAGGTTTGATCCACTTGGAATGTTGCAATCTTGTGCTTGATTCTTAATATGGGAGTCCTCTTGATCCTTTGTGGGTGTTTGATAGGTTAGACAAGTTGAAGATCATGTCATTTCTTGATTGATCCTTGGTCTAAGTGTCTGGAGAAGGCTCAAAACCCTAATCTTTGATTGTAGTGAATGCTCAACAATCCTCGAGGAGATTGATGAGGCATAAAGGTACATCCATATTGTGGTGATGATTTGCACAATTATGGGAAATCTTAGTGGTCAAAATTTGGGGTATGACACAACGTATTGCCCTTCGGCCTGAAAAATGTCGGCGCTACCTACCAACGGATTATTAACAAAGTTTTCCAAGGTGAAATTAGAGACATGCTCGAAGTCTACATGGACGACATGATCCTGAAATCCCAAGAGGAATCCGACCATACGCTCTACCTAAAAAGAGTCTTCGACCAGGCGAGGAGATGCAAGATGAGGTTCAATCTAGAGAAATGCACCTTCGACATTCGAGTAGATAAGTTCCTCGGCTTCTATCTAACAAAAAGAGAAATTGAGGAGAAGCCTAAAAAATGCAAGGCCTTCTCCAAATTCCCAACGCCGAACTCAAAAAAGTCAATCCAATCCTTAAACGGGATGCTCACCTTATTGTCCCGCTTCGTAGTCAAATCTTCCCAGCACACACTTCCCCTTTTCAAACTTCTTTGCAAGGAAGCAACATTCGAATGGACTGAGGAGTGAGGACAAGCCCTCCTCCACCTCAAACAAGCTCTATCACAACCATCGGTCCTCTCGCGACTAGATAATAGGGAGACTCTCTACCTCTACCTCACCGTCGTAGCCGAGGTTGTTAGCGTTACTCCCATTCGTGAGACCCTTGAGGGACAAAAACCCTTATACTTCACAAGCAAGGCTCTACAAGGCCCAGAACTCCGATACCAACAAACTGAAAAAGTAGCTTTGGACCTCATCAATGCGGCGAGGAGATTGAGACACTACTTCCTAGCTTACACGATCGTGGTACGAACTGACCAGCCCGTAAAGTAGTTGCTCAGTTATCCTGACATGGCTGGAAGAATGCTCAAATGGTCACTAGAACTCTCCGAATTCGACATCCGGTATAAGAGCAGAAAGGCCCTTAAATCTCAAGTACTAGACGAATTTGTGGAAGAAATGGCCACGCCTGCCTCCTTGACAAATGGAGCTCATAGGTGGAACATCTTCGTAGACGGATCATCCAGTTCGACATGAAGAGGAGCAGGCATCATCCTTGAAAACGAGGAGGGAATCCTAATCGAAGTTTCCCTCGCCCTATCCTTCCCAACCTCAAACAACCTGGTAGAATACAAAGCCTTCCTCACACACTACGCCAAAAATATGTTTAGACGACACCTAAAAGACAGCGCTTTTATACAAAAGCGCTGCTAAAAAGAATAAAAAATTTCGCTAAAATAAAGCGCCTTAAAAGAAAGGCTTTAGAAAGCGCTTTTCAAAAGCGCTATAAAAGACTGCCACCTTAGACCACCTTAGAAAGCGCTTTCCAAAAAGCGCTTCTATAGGTATTACTTTAGAGAGCGCTTTTAAAAAGCGCTGTCTAAAGGCCACCTTAGAAAGCGCTTTCAGAAAGCGCTCTTATAGGACTCTAATTATTTTCACTTTAGAAAGCGCTTTCTAAGGAAAAGCGCCCTCTAAAGTCCTGTACTAATTAAAATATAAAACAATTCTAAACATTTTCAGAGACACTTCTATTCATTTTCTCTCTCGACCGTTTCTCTAAACCCTTGCCGCCGTTCTTGCATTGCCATTGCCGTCGTTCTTGCATTGCCATTGCCGTCACCGTTGCCGTCATTGTTGCATTCCATTCATGAAAACGTTATTGTTGTTGTTGTTCTTATTCTCTTATCCTCTGAAAACGAATAAGGTACGTTGTTACTCTTTTATTATTCATTTCTCTGTTTTTAAAATTTGTTTTTGATTTTATTTTTATGCTGAAAAAGTTTTCACGATGAGGATAAAAGCTCCCTCTTTTATTGTTGCAGAATCGAACCTATTTTTTTCTTTTATTTTTCATGTATATTTGGCAAAGTATTTTTCATGTATATTTTTCATGTATATTTTGCAAAGTATTTATCATGTATATTTTTCATGTATATTTTGCAGAATCCTTAATCTTTCATCTCTTATATTTACAAATGTCCCTCTTTTTTTATAATAAGCTCATTGTGTTATGCATTCATGATACAACCTAGTTTTGTGGAAGGTATTTTCATAAGGAAAATAATATTAAAGTATCTTCACAACGATGACTATTATTGAAAAGATACTTCATGATACAACCTAGTTTTGTGGAAGGTTACTTTTAAATATTTTCTACTGTATATTTGGCAAAGTTGATTAGTATAAACAATCTAGTATTGATTGAAATTGTATTTCGCTAGTTGTGTTGTACAGTTTTTCCAATTGATTGTGTTTGGTCTATCCTTTTTTTCCAAGTTCATTTCTTTTATTTTCTAGAACTTGTGACTTTTTGTTATAAGTTAATTGTCTACTTTATACTTATTGAGGAGAGAATTTTTTTGATACTTTAAATTATAATTGTCTACTTTATAAGTTAATTAGAATTTTTTTGATACTTTAAATTATAAGTTAGTTGCCACTTATCAAGTTATGACTCATAATTGGTCAATTAATGATATTTCATTTTATGATACGTGTATAGGGGTTACTTGTGTTCAAAGTGTGAAAGTCGGATCGTTTCCCAACAGGTATAACATTTTTTCTTTTTGTTTTTGTTTAGTTTAATTAGTATAACTATGGATAAGAAATTGATGTCTTCAAGTCGATTGTCGAAAGAGTACGACAATGGGGTATCGGAATTCGTTAAGTTTGCTGTTGCGCACGCCAAAGACCCCAGTCGAATGATATGTCCTTGCTTGGCTTGTTGTTTTGGGAGTCGGGTTGACGCGGTTCAGTTGGCATCGCATTTATTGAGGAGTGGAATTGATAGAAGTTATACATGTTGGAATTTGCATGGTGAGAAAATTAACGGGAATGTTGAACCGGGGGATAATACGACCTACGCTTCATACGACAATGGCACAGATACATATGATTCTGATCGAGTCGAAGAGATTGCAGAAGCACTTGAAGAAGATCTTAAGGATTGTCCCAAAATGTTTGAGAGGTTGGTAAGCGATGCAGAGAAACCGTTGTATTATGGTTGCACCAAATTTACAAGATTGTCTGCGGTATTAAAGTTGTACAACTTAAAGGCGGGCAATGGATGGTCGGATAAAAGTTTCACATAATTATTGGCCCTTATGAAAGATATGCTTCCAGAGGATAATGCTCTTCCCAATTGAACATATGAGGACAAAAAGATGTTGTGCTCTATTGGCATGAGCTATGATAAGATACATGCCTGTCCAAACGATTGCGTATTGTTTCGAAATGAGTATGCATCGTTAAATGAGTGTCCTAAATGTGGTGTCTCTCGATATAAGAAAAAGTTGTCTCCAGCAAAAGTCTTATGGTATTTTCCTATAATTCCGAGATTTAGACGCATGTTTCGTAGTGAGACCGATTCAAGACACTTGACTTGGCATGCAGATGAAAGAATTATTGATGGAAAGTTTCGACATCCGGCAGATTCACCACAGTGGATGAAAATTGATGATGATTATCCTGAATTTGGAAAAGAAGCAAGAAACCTTCGCTTGGCATTATCTACTGATGGAATGAACCCACACAGTATTCAAAGTATCTCACATAGCACTTGGCCTGTGATCATAATGATTTATAACCTACCTCCATGGCTATGTATGAAGCGTAAGTACATGATGTTATCTATGTTAATTTCTGGGCCTAGACAACCAGGGAATGACATAGACGTATACTTGGCACCCTTAATCGAAGATTTAAAATTTTTGTGGGAGAACGGTGTGGAGGTTTATGATGGGTATAGGAAAGAAAGTTTCAACTTGAGGGCGATGTTGTTTGGCACAATTAATGATTTTCCAGCATACGGAAATCTATCAGGGTACAGCATAAAAGGTCAATGTGCGTGTCCTATTTGTGAAGATAAAACAGATTGGACGTGATTCGAGTTTGGTCAGAAGAATGTCTTTCTCGGTCATCGTAGATTCTTAAATTCTAATCATCACTATCGTGGGTGGAGAAAAGCATTCAATGGAAAGCCAGAACATGGTAGAGCTCCAACTATATTGACAGGTGATCAAATTTTTGAAAAGGTGAAAGATGTGACAACTCAGTTTGGAAAGCCTTTTGCATATACACTTATCAAGAGTGGGTGGAAGAAGAGGTCAATTTTTTTTGAACTGCCATATTGGAAGTCGTTGTATGTAAGACATTTTCTCGATGTTATGCATATTGAAAAAAATGTATTTGACAGTGATATTGGTACGTTACTCAATATACCAGGAAAGTCTAAGGATGGCCTTAAAGCAAGAAAGGACTCGGTACATATAGGGATAAGAACTGAATTAGGACCCTTGAAGAAAGGAAAACGAACATATCTACCACCTGCTACGTATACTCTATCTAGAAAGGAGAAAAAAGTATTGTGTAAGTTTCTAAGTGAAGTTAAAGTTCCAGAAGGATACTCTTCAGATATTAGAAGACTTGTGTCTATGAAAGACCTCAAGTTAAAGAGTTTAAAGACGCATGACTGCCATGTTATAATGGAACATTTTCTACCAATAGGTATACGTTCTATTCTGCCAGAAAAAGTAAGAAGCGCAATAACTAAATTGTGTTTTTTCTTCAAGTCAATTTGCAGTAAGGTGAACGATCTTGCGATCTTACCAAAATTGCAAAAAGAACTAGTTATTACTTTGTGTGATCTTGAAATGTATTTTCCTCCCTCGTTTTTTGACATAATGGTTCATCTAGTTGTTCATCTAGTGAAAGACACACAATTGTGTGGACCGGCTTATATGAGATGGATGTACCCTGCTGAACGTTATATGAAAATATTAAAAGGGTATATGAAAAACCGAAGTCGACCAGAGGGTTATATTGCCGAACGATACATTGTTGAAGAAACGATTGAGTTTTGTACTGAATATCTGTCCAATGTACAATCAATTGGACTCCCTAAATCTCATATTGTCGAAAAAAAGAAGGAAAAAAGTTAATTGGAAATGAAGTTGTGACAGTATCAAGGGTCGAACGGGATCAAGTGCATTTGTATGTTCTGCACAATGAGAATGAGGTTGAGTCGTATGTTGAAATGCACAAGGATGTTCTCCGAGGTTTAAATCCGAATAGAAATGAGAATTGGATAGTACGAGAGCACAATCGAAGTTTCATACCTTGGTTTAAGGATCATATTTATTCAAAGTATTATTCAGACCGCGATTCAATAACAGAAAGGTTGAGATGTTTAGCATATGGTCCAAGTATGGTCGTGTTTTCTTATAGCGCATACGCAATTAATGGATACACATTTTATACCAAAGAACAAGATGATAAAAGTACTATGCAAAATAGTGGTGTTACCGTGGTAGCTGAAGCAATGCACATTTCAAGTGTGAAAGACTTAAACCCCAAATTTGCAAATTTGTCATATTTTGGGGTTATCGAGCGCATTTGGGTGTTTGATTATGAGAAGTTTCAGATTCCTATATTTCGTTGCAAGTGGGTTGAAAATAATAATGGCGTACGAATGGATAAGTCAGGATTTTTGCAAGTGGATCTTAATAGGGTGGGGTACAAAGATGAGCCTTTTATTCTAGCCTCTCAAGCTAAACAAGTGTTCTATGTCACTGATCCGACAAGTACAAAATGGTCTATAGTGCTTTTATCTAACAAAGTAATTGATGAAAACGTTGGAGATCAAGGTGATATTGATGTTGATATTGAATCATTTACTAGAAATGATCAAGATGAAAATATTATAGTGAATGAATCATATACTAGAAATGATCATAATGAGGGTATTTGGATCAATCCAACCGTCCGTGTTGTTAAGAGACGGGTAGAACATACTCCAAACAAGAAAAGAAAGAGACGTTAGTGAAAAAGGTACTAGTTGTAAAATTATAGCTTATATCATTCAATATAGCTTATATCATTCAATAGATTAGGATTATGGATTTTTATATTTGTCATTTAATTTCTGTTTTTTTCTTTCTTACAGGTCAAATGTCTAGTAACCAGGAAGATACGCACGAGTAGCACGGGCTAGAGCAACCAATATTACATGGGTCAAAGTGGAGGTATATTAATTTTCACAATATTGCTTATTAGTGATGCTACTTGATAACACAAAACATCTATATATTATTTCTTAACTAATGCGTATTTTATTTTGTTATGTAGTATTTCGATGATATGGCGTGTCCTTATTACACGAGGAAACAATTGCAAGATACTAAGGAGGAATTATGCGAATTTTTTATTGCAAGAAGAATTCTTTCTTGAATGTATAGTTTTGTGAATGTAAATTCTAGTTTATTGAAATGTAAATTCTATGCAGGTTTGAAACCATACAATAGAATTTGTGCGAATTCTGCATGTAAATTCTAGTTTATTGAAATGTACAAATTCTAGTTTATAGAATTTGTGCGAATTCTACATTAATGTAAATTCTAGTTTTGAAATAGAATTTGTTGATGGAAATGCGTATCCATACTGGTTTATTGAAATGTGAATTATACAGGTTTCTGCATAAAAAAATGGTTAAAATGGGATTTTTTAAAAAAATCTTCAAAATTATACGTAGACAAAAGACAGTGCTTTTGAGAAAAAAACGTTGTCTAAGGTTATACATTAGACAGCGCTTTCAAAAGCGCTGTCTAAAGTCCACCTTTAGAGAGCGCTTTTAAGGAAAAAGCGCTCTCTAAAGGTATATAAAAAAATCATTATACGTATACATTAGACAGCGCTTTCAAAAGCGCTGTCTAAAGTCTCACTTTATAGAGCGCTTTTGAAGAAAAAAGCGCTCTCTAAAGTATATAAAAAAATTCTTTAAAATTTTAAACATATACATTAGACAGCGCTTTTATAAGCGCTGTCTAAAGTCCCATTTCAGAGAGCGCTTTTTCATAAATAAAAAAGCGTTGTCTTTACCTACGACAGCGCTGGCTTAGACAGCGCTTTTAAACGCTATCATAGGCCAAAAAAAGCGCCCTCTTTTCCCTTTTTGGCGTAGTGACAGAGTTGTGCTTGGCCGAAGTCTTGGGAGCAAAAGTGGTAAAGATCTTTATTGATTCCCAGCTCGTCGCCTCTCAAGTAATGGGGGAATATCAAGCCAAAAACGACAATCTCTCTGAGTACTTAGCTCTAGTTCAGGAAAGAATAACGAAATTCGATTTCGATGAAGTGAGACACGTCCCTCGCGAGCTCAACACCCAAGAAGAAATACTGTCATAACTCGTGAGCACAAAGAAGAAAGGCGAAAACAAGTCCGTCATCCAATAGATACTTTTTCACCTGAGCATCAAAAGACCCTCTGCAACTCTCGACGTAAACACCACTGGTGACAGCGACTGCTGGATGACCCCGGTATACAACTACCTTGCAACAGGGGAACTACCCCCCAACTACAAAGAGGCCAACGTGGTCAGGAACAGAGCTTGCACCTACATTTTGGTTGAGGACAAATTATACAGACAAGGATTCCCCATCCCTCTCCTCAAGTGTGTCGAGGAGTCCAAGGTCGCTCATATCCTACACAAAATCCATGAAGGAATAACCGTCCAACACCTCGGAGGAAGATTCCTCGCCCGAAAGGCCCTGCGAGCAGGATACTACTGGCCCACCATGCAACACAATGCAAAAGAGCATGTCAAAAAATGTGATTAGTACCAACGCCACAGAGACATGCACTTGGCACTGCTCAACGAGCTTAAAACTCTCTTGTCCCCATGGCCCTTCGCCTGGTGGGGAATGGACATCCTCGGGCTGTTTACCACAGTGTCGAACCAGAACAAGTACCTAATAGTCGGCGTGGATCATTTCATGAAGTGGATAAAGGCGGAAGCCCTCGCCAAAATCACAACACACAATATACTTCGTTTCTATAAGAGAAACATACTTTCCTGGTTCGGCATACCACAACCACTCGTCACCGACAACAGGATGCAATTCACCGACAAATGTTTCTAAGAATTCGTTGCCAAACTGGGCACCAAACAACATTTCACATCTTTCGAGCACGCGCAAACCAATGGGTAGGCCGAAGTTGCAAACAGAGTGATCCTATGAGGGCTAAAATGAATATTAGGTGTGGCCAAAAAGAAATGGGTCGAGGAGCTGCACAGCATACTCTGGGCCTACCGAACGACACCACACTTGACCACGAGGGAGACTCCGTTCCGACTAGCCTACATGACCAAGGCAGTAATCCCAGTGGAGATTAGAGAACCCTCTAGACGAAGTGAATTCCTTCTCGACGAGGAGATGAATGACGAGGCACTAAGAGAAAAGCTCGACCTTATCAAAGAAATTCGATCGGGGCAGCCCTTCGCGAAGCCTCGTTAAAACAAAATATAACCCTGTGACATGATGCCAAAGTCATCAAACAGGAATTCAAAATTGGCAGCCTAGTCCTGCGAAGAAATCACCAAGATTCTCGCTAGGGCAAGCTCTCCGTAAACTGGGAAGGCCCTTATCTCATCCGAGCAAAAACAGAGAATGGGGCCTACTACCTTGAAAAATTTCATGGGGAAGAACTTGCTCGACCATGGAACACCGAGAAATTGAAAAAATATTACAGTTAGTCCTGATTGTCGACGTACCCCACTCAACGATGAAAGAATACGTCCTGACCCTGGAGGCATGCTTGGGTACAATAGTAACATCCCAAACTTAAACAAAAAAACAAGTTTCCACTCTTTGACGAAAATATTCTTGACCCGACGGGGAAACCTCAATCGAGCTTCGCCGTCGTCGTACCATTAAGGAAGAACACCCAGCTTGAGATGGGAGGTTCACACCACGGGGTTAAGATCCCAACCGAGATCTTTCCACCGCTAGCAATATAGAAACTAACTTTGATCACTTGACGAGTTCTCTACACTGTCGAGCAATAACGCTGTCGAGCAAGGTCCCCCAAATATTCAGCACAATAATTTGCAAACAAACATCTTGCTACGAGCAGCTTAGATCGACGAGCATCTAGAATGCCTAATCAAGGAAAATAAAATACTTGGTAAAAAACATACATGCAAGTAAAGGCATACATGAGCGTATCAAAAAAGTGAAATATGATTAAAATGGAGACCCCGAAGGCCGATGATGTCATAATATTACAACAAAACAGGGCATGACCCGTTATCCAAATTTTACAAATCACAGCGCGCAGGCCGGAACAAATACAAACAAAACATACAAATCAAACATTATGCTCCCCTTCGTTGGTGAGCTCTTCGTCTTCCTCAACGTCATCGGCAACAAAGCTGGGAGGGGCTACTATATGGCCATCGACCACCCTGTGCAGGAACCCGGTCCCCTCAGTGGTGAGATCGACCCCAGAGTTCGCAATTCGTAGTTGAGCCACATCATTTTCTAAGCTCATATCGAAGACATATACATAGTCCTGCTCGAGACTTCTGATCCAGGAAACCAGCTCGGTATGGGTCCCCAAGGCCTTCAGATTGTCATCCTCCTCCTTGGCGGGGGCAGCGGCAGTTTCTAAAGCAGAAATCTTATCTATAAATCTCTTCTTCTCAGCGGCATGCTCGAGCCTCAAGGAAACCGTGTCCGCATTTAACTTATCCAATTCTTCTTTCTTTTTGTGCATCTCATTCAGAATCTCAATCTAGATCCTGTACTTCTCCTTGTAGTCCTCAAAGGCAGTCTCCAGCCTGATCGTATCCACTTTGAGCTTCACATTCGCTGCCCGGATCTTCTCCAACTCGGCCACAGAACAAGTCTCCTCATCATTGAGGACCAAGGCCACCTACAAGACCCTCATCAGATCACCCGCATCCTGAGCCAATGCTTTTCTTCTGCCCACCGCATCGAGTCCCAGGATAGCCAAAGAATCCGTCCAAGGCACCACCAAAGAAGGGCCCCCCTCGAAGAACCCCTTCATAAGGTATATCTCCACGAAATTATCCACGCGCGTTGGGGTATCCTCTTGGGGAGATGACTGGTCACCCCCCAGGGAATAAGAAGAACCGGGGCCAGAGTCAACCTTGGACTGGTTTAGGATGTGAACAATTCTATTCTTGGAGCCCCTTTTTCCGCTCTTCAAAGTATTCCCTTGGGCCAGCGCCATCTTGAGCATGCGATTCTGAAGGTTTGCCATGTTATCTGCAACAAAGGGCGAGCACATGTTAATATACCAAGAGAGAATAAGCACACAAACAAACTAAAGGAAAATAGCTACCTGAAGATGGCTGGTTTCGACCTGAGTGAATCGCACACTCAAAGATACAACAGAGTCGCCACCGAACTTTATTTAGTCCCAAAGGACAGAGAAAATATCGATAAAACCCAAGGGGAAGAGAAACGGGAACAGGGGGTCAGTTATGCGAAAGGAAGTTATTAGCACCTAACGCATCCGTCGTACTTGACGGGAACCATTTCGCTTGCTTCTAGGCTTGGATGGGTTATCTATCTAAAGGCTTCTAGCTAAAAGAAAGAGAGGAAGAAAGGAAAGGGAAAAGAAATAAAAGAAGGAAAGTGCTTGTGGAGGAACGAAGTCCTCGTGCCTACGTACCCTCATAGTGCAATGAGGAAATCAGAGTGTCGTAGTTCATGGAACCAGGGGACATAAAGGAAGAAAGAAAGGAGGAAGACAGAAGAAAGGTGGAAGTGTGCTCACCAAGATCATTGCGATCTCATGCCTACGTATCATACATTCAGAAGAATGCAGAATCAGAGCTTTCGTAGTTCGGGGAACTGAACGGAAAAGGAAAATGAAAGAAAAGTGGTGTCAAAACCAAGAGAATAAGAGAGTAAGAGAGAAGTGGTGTCCAAACCAAGAGAAAGAGTTAAAGAAACTCTACTGGGGATATCAAAGAGGATCGGTGTCGAAACCAAGAAAGTAAGAGCAAAGGGAATAGGAAGGACTCCGTTGGGGATCCAAATAAAGGAATGGTGTCATAACCACGAGAAAAAGGAGACTCGGTATATTAACTGGCTGGCAGTGGTTAACCGAAGAAAGAGAGTGGGACCCTGGCGGGGAAAAACAGCTGGTGTCAACAGACGGACTGTGATAAACCAAGAAAGAGAGTGCTGAACTGAGAGAAGGTGTTTGACTCTTAAGGGGCCTCGGTATATTAACTGACTGGCAGTGGTTAACCGGGGAAGAAAAGACTGCCACTCTGTGGGGGTAGAGAAGCATTGGTTTTAACAGAGAAAACTGTGATTAACTAGAAAAGCGGGTGTAGGACCGAATAAAGATCGTGACCCAAAAGGACGGGTGTAGGACCGAGCGAAGGTAATGACCCAAAGGACGGGTGTAGGACCGAGCGAAGGTCGTGACCCAAAGGACGTTCGCTAAACTGACTGAATAAACAGTACACGACCGAAGAAAGGGTATTTGAACCGAAAGAAGGTTATTAACCCAAGGGTGCAAGTATTTGAACCAATAGGAGGTTGCCAACTGCTGGGGATTCGGTGTTTATAGACGGACTGTGATTAACCGAAGAGAAAAGCGAGTGATTAACCAAAAGAAGGTGATTAACTCGAAAAGGGTTCAGTATTAACAGACGGACTGTGGTTAACTGAAGAGACGAGTGATCAACCAAGAGAAGCTGATTAACCCAAAAGGTGCCCAGTATTAACAGACGGACTGTGTTTAACTGAAGAAACGGGTGATTAACCAAGAAGAGGTGATTAACCAAGAAGAGGTGATTAACCAAGAGGAACTCAGTGTTAACAGACGGACTGTATTTAACTGAAGAAACGGGTGATGAACCAAGAAAAGGTGATTAACCCAAAAGGTGTTCAGTATTAACAGACGGACTGTGATTAACTGAGAAGGAGTGCAAACATTGGTGTTTTAACTGACAGACAGTGATTAACCAAACAAAGGGAGAAGAACCAAGAATAGATTGCGAACTCCAGGGGATTTACGGTTTTAACAGACAGATTGTGATTAACCGCAGAAAAGATTGAGATTCTTCAGGGGAATCAAAAGGCAATGATTGGTTACAAGAAGAAAGGAGTAATGAAACAAAGGGATATTGCTAACACAAGAATAATGATCTTAACCAAGAAGGATGGTGATTGATCAAAAGGAGATTGAGAAGAGATAGGAGTGATCAAGGATCGAATCTGACTGGAGAAGGGGCAACACTACAGCTTGAGGATAGAGGTGACTATTCTCGAAAGAGATGGCCAAATGCCATTACCCAAGAAATAGTCAGAATGAGGGTAGGACAACCATCCTCATTCCTTCTCTAAAGCTCAAAGTGTAGTGCGGAAATTGAAACGGACAGCGCAATAGCTCCAATGTTGTACAGTGCTCCTACGGAGAGAAACGGACAGCGTAACAGCGTCAATTCGTACAATGCTCCGATGCAAGGCGTAGTGCAAAACTCCAACTCCACGGGAAAATGAGAGAGAAAGCTCTAAAGGAGACCTAAAGAGAGGAAAGGGAAGGATCAACTAATCGAAACATGGTTTCGATTAACCAATCAAAGGGAAATGATCATGCCAACAATTTTCCAAAGAGAATGGAAAATCATTAAAGCAAAAGGTGTAAATTATTGATTGTACATGATTACATTTGCTCAATGTACAACAAACATAATGTGATCAAGAATTGAAAGTGCAAAACAATGCCATACAAATATTAGCATGTATCACAAATCATGTGTCAAGAGATCAAAGATTGTGCAAGATTTAGCATGTTTAAACAAAAATCAAGAACACACATAATTGCAAGAATTGATAAATCAATCATTGAATTAATGTAAATATGCTTTAAACAAAGGTTAATAGCATTAAAAACATCCATAAATATTAAGCATATCAATCCATGGAAGTTAGAGGAGGAATGGATGCAAAACAAGCTTGAAAACACCATAAATGGCCCTCTGTTACAATGGTAATCGATTACCCTATGTAGGTAATCGATTACTTGCTTAAAAATAGCAGAATTTGGTGAAAAAAAGGCTGAGTAATCGATTACTCTCTTTGAGTAACCGATTACCACTGTAACAGTGGTAAAAAAACAGCAAAAAACAGCTATTCAAAAGTAGTTTTCAACACCTAATCACTTATCCAAACTATCAAATGCCATGGTATGATTTTGTGCACAAAAATTACATGAATTAGGAGAAATTAATCATTAATTGGAAGCATAAAAAATTAACATCAAAGATCACACAAACACATTATCCAACGAACCGTAAAAATTATCGAAATTACATCGGAAACCCGCAAAAGTGAGCGAAACGATAAATTAAGTGAGAATTGACCAACCTACAAGCCGGAGATTTGGCTTGGTGATTATTGTACTTGAAATATGATGAAGATAAGTGAGGAAAACCAGAGAAAACCAGAGAATTCTGCTCTTACACTTCAAACAATAGCGAAACCGAGCAAACTTCGACGAAAACTCCGAAATGCGAATTATCACCGAAGAAGCTTGAAGCAAACACTTGAGATGAATTCAAAAGCTTATAGAACTCCAGAAACTCAAGTATAATTGCAAAATGATGAGAATAATCAAAGAAAACCAGAGGAATCTTCCATTGCACTTTGAATCGTGGCGAAACCGAGCAAACTCCGACGAAAACTCCAAAATGAGAACTATCACCGAGGAAACTTGAAGCGATCACTTGAATTGAATCCCAAAGCTACTGAAACTCCGCAAAATTTAGTAGAATGGAATAATGATGAAGGTTAAGCTCAAGAAATAATCACTTTCAATGTGAAGAGTGATTATTCTTCAAGAATTAAGAGCTTTAGTGAGGTTTGGTGAAGAAAGTGAAGAGGAATGTGTAGAAGTTGCAGAAAAATATAGAGGAGAATGAGAGAATAGAGAGTGAAGAAAGTGTGAATTTGTGTGAATGATTGTGGAGAGTTTGTGAAATGAGTGAAGCCTTGTTTATATAGACTTTTGGTATGGAGTGTGAGAGGTTTGGACTTTGGTTAGGACTTAGCTTTGGGAGGTTTGGAGTTAGGGTTGGAGTTAGTTACACTTGACTCACCGAGTCAAGGTAGTTAACTCGGTTAGTTAGGATCAACTCGGTAACAATCCCAAGGTGCACTCCATCATCCAAAGATCCACATTACTTGGAAAACAAGGAACATGGTGCACTTAATTTAAAGTGAAGTATAGAATAAATGTAAGGGAAATGTATTGAATGGTCTTGAACTGTCTAGAATGTTCCACACAATGCTAGAATAGAATAGAAACAAAGACCCAAGAGAATGCATGGCTGCTATCCCAAAATGTAGTGGAAATTGCAAATTCGCATTGAGTAATCGATTACCCTATTTGACTAATTTGTTACTCAGTTGCAAAAACAGCAAATTTGGCAAAATTACACTGAGTAATCTGTTACCCTGTTTGAGTAATCTGTTACTCAGTTGAAAAACAGCAAATCTGGCAAAAATGCCCAGATCACTCAAAACAAGTGTTGAGGTCCCGGTTTCGATTTTCCACTTCTTGTTTGGATAAATATGCATAGAAACCCTTGTCTTGTGCTTATTTTGATAATGTGAGGACCTTGTGATGATGCGATTAATCGGGCTTGAAAACCTGAATATTCCTGCAGTCAAAACACAAAGGAAAAAATGCAAGCGCGTATGCTAGCGATGCGAGTGCATATGCTTATGCAAAAACAAAAAGGGAGGTCAAATTTTGGGTTACAACAGCTGCCCCTATTTAATCCACTTGGACCTGAATGTTATAATTGTGTTAGCTTTTCGATTATTCGAGGTAGAAGGGGATTAAATAAAAGAGTAGCTCGAAAATTTGGCTGACGGCAGCAAAAGGAAAAGGTGCAAATGCAGAATTGATAGGTGTTGTTCTACATGATGCTTGATATCATCAATGCAAAGGCGCAAGATAAGACACGGTGTGAAACGGTTAGGCAGAGGACCGTAGCAAAATGACTTCGACACTCTCGGTTGGGGGAGGATCCACAGATAATGATAAACTCTGCTGGAGAAGAGAGTTCACGAAGGATGATGATCCTGCCGAGGAATGAAACCGAGGACATCTCAGGTTTCTAAATCACCATGGTTATCCCTGTTGGGGATGAAAGAATCAAGTCAATCCTTTCTACCAAGACTGCCTCTGTGTGGGGAAAAGAAGTTCCCAAATCATGTTGACTAGGCTGAGGAGAAACCACTGCTGATGGTGACAGATAGTTCCCAATCATTGGAGATGATGCACAACCTTTGCTGGGAAAAAGAGAACAAAGCGTCTTTGCTGGGGAACACCCTGGCAACCTGCTGGGGAGAATGATGACTCTGCTGAGGAACTGCTGAGGAAACAACAACTTCTTCATAGAATCATAACATTGCCGCCCAGACGTTAGGCTTACCTATAGATATTACCGATCACCCTGCAGGAGTTATCAGTAACACGTGCAATGCATATTGCTTTCTCGATTAATTTAGCTTTTTATTGTTCTCAACGTTTTTTAGTATTATGTGATCACAAATAATTGTTTATTTTGCAAACAAAATACTAGAATGAAAACAAATTGAGGTAACAAAAATGCATTTTATTGAATGTGAAATTTTTGTACATAAAGTGTGTACAAGGAAGCAAAATCCTTGATGAGAAAATTCGCAATAAAATTGAAAAACAAATGTAAATGGCAAAGGGAAACCATGTTTTGCATTGATTACAACATTGGCTACCATCCACTGTAAGTCTAGGTTCCAACGCCTTGCACCAGTCGATGATGATTGGAATGTTCTGTTACCGTCTGAGGTCTAACCATGAGGAAAAGAGGCTCAAGTGTTCACAGTCAATGCCTTTATCCGTAATTTTTGCTTGGACATGTTTTCACTTTTTTTTCGTCCACCGGGATGCCCATTTTTGCCTAAGTCGCCCTTTCGGGTTTTCAACTTAGCGGGCTATTATTGTTTTTCATTGTCCCTAACTTTTGCATGGACATTTCTTTTTTTTGGTCCATCGGGACTTCCATTTTGCCTAGATTGTCCTTGCGGATGTCAATCTAGAGGACTTTTATCCATTTTTTCAGGCATAATATTTTTTGACTGTATCGAAGTTCACGGGCGATGGCAACTCCTCCCCATCCATTGTGGTGAGGATCAGGGATCCGCCTGAGAAGGCCTTCTTGACAACAAAGGGTCCTTTGTAATTGGGAGTCCACTTGCCTCGTGGATCCGAGTGAACAGGTGAATATCTCTTGAGCACGAGTTCACCTTCACAGAATGTTCGAGGAAGAACTTTCTTGTCAAAAGCTTGCTTGAGGCGTCTCTGATACAATTGAGCATGACAAACGGCTGCAAGGCGCTTCTCTTCGATGAGATTCAGCTGGTCGTATCTGGATTGAACCCATTCGGCTTCTTTAAGACCTGTTTCCATGATGACTCTGAGTGAAGGAATTTTGACTTCGATGGGTAGAACAGCCTCCATACCATACACAAGTGAGTACGGAGTTGCCCCAGTAGAAGTGCGAACTGAAGTTTTGTAGCCATGTGTCGCTCCCGAAAGATTCGCATCCAACGGTACAAACGCGAGAGTGGCACAAAAGACACAGAGTCACCAGCAATGTGTATTTATCCTAAGAGAGGGAAAGGAAACACTGCATAAACCTGAAGAAGGGAAAGAGCATGGTCTTGTGACCAAGAGAACGGGTACGGGAGTCGGTTACACGAAGGGAAGGTGTTACCACCCAACACGTCCGTCGTACTAGATGGGATCCACGCTTGCTGTCTGCATCAAAGGGTGTCGTCGTCTGGAACTCCACTGCTACTGGACCGGCGAAGAAACGAGAACGGAAAGAACGGAGAAACAAAGAAGAAAAGAAAAAGAAGTGACTCGATAGGACGGTATCGTTGTCCTAGGCCTACGTACTCCCTCAGTGCAATGGGAAAGTCAGAGTCAACGTAGTTCGGACGGGAACTGTGGGGGAAGGTTGCTCGCCAAGACAATCGCTGTCTTGTGCCTACGTATCCTCAATTGGACGAGAGAGAGGAATCAGAGCTGACGTAGTTCGTGGGTACGACCACGGATGGGTAGGTGTTTTTTACGTGAGCGACGAGCTCTTTTCTGAAAATGAAGTTTGAAACCCAACAATCCCGAAGGATAAAAAGATTTGAATTTGTTTGGTGTTTTTTAGACAGAAGTGTTTTTTAAGTTGTTTCGCAACTTGCATTGAACCCAAGTCTTGAATATAGGAACGAATACTTCGCGCATCGTCCCCAACAGGACGTACACTAGGTATCCTAGAATAATGAGAGGAAGACCCTCAATCCCCACTTCCCACATAGAAGGCTCAAGCGCAATACACGTTAACTTTTATTACGTGTCTTGAAGAAGTTTTGAGATGAGAAGAGAGACGACACAAAGGAAACTCTAAAGGGAAACTAAGAGTCCTAATGTTATCATGCATGGATGTCCTATGGTTAGTGAGGTTTAGGAAGGACGACTACCTAAAACCTAATGCTAATCCTACTCCAAGCTTAATCAAAAATTAAGTTGGACTAGGTAGCTCTAAAGGGAAAGGAATCCAAGACTTAAACAAGTCTTGAGATTCAAGGGAAGAGAAAGAGTGAAAGAGATGAAGAAGAAAGAGAAGGATAAGATGAGAAGCAAGATGGGGAAGCAAGTACATCATAATCATCACATCCAAATCATAACATAAAACATGCTTCAAAGATCATACAAACACATCTCAAGTATACAAGTGAAAGCACACAAGAAAGGATGCAAGTAAACTTGCACAAGATTCATAAATTCACACACTAAAGGTTCATACAAAGATGACATGAATGAAATAAGATGAAAGTGAAACCAAGTCAGAATTCAATTCACATCATGATCATCTAATCCAAACATGCAAGAATGTTTCACATTATGATGCATTATGAGCCAAAGAAACCACAAAACCAAAGGGGATGATATGCATCATACAAATCAAACCATGATGATCAAGTGAGATGAAAACCAAGCAATGAACTCAAGGGGCAGTAGCATATGCATCAACAACATACCAAAGTCAAACTCAAGTCATACAAGATTAATCATCAAGCAACACATTCGAAACACGTATCAAAGTTAAGAAAGACATTCACTTATCATTCATGCAAGCAAAACAAAGAAACATGTGAAGCAAAGAGTGAAATGAAAATCACACAATGATCCTTAAATCAAGAGTATCAGAACCTCAAACATGTCATACAAATCAAACAACAAGTTCCAAGCATGAGTGAATCCACACAAAGAAACAATCACAAGATTAAGTTGAACATGCCACAAGATTCAAGTCCAAAACAACATCAACTTGTAAAATCAAGAACAAAATGAAAAATGATCAAATGAGGATGATTCCAAAGCCAAAAGTAATCTCAAACAGAACATGATCATACCATAAAAACATCTCAAGCATCACTCCATCATAAGTAAGCAAATTCATTCAAACTAGATCATGTATCAAAGTATACCTCAATCAAACTTGCATCACAAACAAAATTCAACCAAAAATAGAAAAGTGAATTAATAAAATCCCCAAAAAATCAAAACAGAATTTAACTTAGTCAAGTAATATGTACAAAAATATCAAACCAAAAATCACAAACTAAGTATCTCAAACAATTTGGCAAAGATCACATAAGAACAATGATTCAATCATGCAAAAGAAAGGGACCAAAATGCAATATGGGAAAGTTTTAAAAATGAAACAAAATTTTTTTTATGCAGTTTAATATGTCACCTAATAGATGCAAAAAGAATGGATTAAAAATGTATTATAGATGAGGAGAAATAAATTTCACAAGTTGGTGTGTGCAAGTGAAACAAATAAGAAAATAAAATAAAGCAATTAATTAAAACAGATGCCAAAATAAAAATAAAATGAGAAAATAAAATATGGAAATATTTGAGAAAACTAAAAATGAGTTTCACGATTTTTTGTATGATTTTTAAATTCATAAAAGTAATTTTAGAAATTAAAACAAAACAAATAATAAAAATAAAATAATATGAAGTGAAAGATGCAGGGGGTGCAAACAGTAAAGAAATACGTTGGAATTGAAACAGGCCTAATGGAGGGGGTGCGAAAAATAAAGGCCCAAAGCCAAGGAGCCCAAAGCGAAGTCAACGGATCACATGCACTTCAGTCAAATGTTCAGAATTAAATTCAGTCATCCGTATGATCCAACGCAATAAAGCAAGTCAACACAAACGAAAGGTAACTAAGATCAGCGGACCTGATTTCCCAGGCACACCATAGCCACGTACTCACGCAACCACACAAGCAGGTAGTACACCATGAACCAGCCACATGCAAGGCACATGCCTTCATTTATGCGTTGGCATCATCACCACCACATGATAAAAAATAAAACAAAAACAATGGCCGCGATGGACGGACGCACGGTAACAAACATAAGGTGGCACACACGCAATCAACAATATAAAACATAAAAAAAAAGACACTTGGCGCAAGGATGGACGCACGATCTGGAAATGAATGGACAGGATTTCTTCTTCTTCCCTTGGAACTCCCTCGTCGGACTGCACATTCCAGTTGTCGGAGCTAGGGCTCCGGCCACCCTCTCCGGTGAGCTGCTGTGTGAAATTTTCCAGAAAATTGCGCATAGATATACCATTTTGACCAGAAAAACGCAAGGATCTCAAATATGCAGTCCATTTTAACAAACAACAAACGCATAAAGAGAATCGAACGAAAACAAGTTTAGATCTAAAACTTTAAATCCACATATCTCACAAACCACACGTCCAAACTTCAAATAAAATAGCTCAGAATAATCAGTGCACATCATAGATCATTATGCATATAAAAAATTCAAGTTCTGTGAGTATGAAAAATTCACCAACCTGAACCTTGTAGAACTTGAAAACCTCCAAGAAATCCCTCCAAATACTGCAGATCCACTCCTTGGAACCTCTAGATGCAAAATAAATGCAACTAGAGCTTGAAATCGTGTTAGATCTTGCGATTTAAGTTTGAACCCTCTTGAATGGCACTTGATGAAATCTTCAGTATGAGCTCAAAACAACAGTGGATTCTTGCTCTATTCTCTTCACTGATCAAGAATGTGAAGAGAAAAACTCAGAGAAGCTCCTAGAAGAATGAGATTCAATGAGAGGAAGTGTGAGAGCAAAAAACCAAAAGTGTTCAAATGAGAGCTTCTACCCTAGCTGTGAGGGCATGAGTAAGCATATATACCCTTCATTAGTTCACTGATTAGGATTAGGAAGTGATTAGAACTCTTGTTAATGAGATTTGGGTGAAATTGCAAAAATGCATTTTACACCACCACCACCAATTTACACGTGAGAGATCCCTTCCACCAGCATTATTCACCTCCAATTTACTCCTGTACCACTTCTGGATTGATTTTGGGCCTTGCACTTTCTTGGTTTGCAAGCTTTGAATTAATTTGGCATTTTTGCACTTTGTGAGAATAATGAGAAATATGGCATGGCATGAATTGATTCAAAGGCCAAAAATGATCTTCTTGACTTGTATTTTGATATTTTAATGTGGCATGAAGCACTTGGGAACATTACAAGTCCATTTGTGCAAAAATGCAAAAGGTGGAAAATTTGACTTATAAGGAATCCATGAAAAGCACCTTGCATTGTTTTGGCCATAACTAGAGTTCCACAAATGATATGGAAATGTTCTAGTACTTTTTGGAAATGGGAGAGAAATATCTTCAACTTTCATGTTGGAGGAAAATTCATTTGGAGCTTCCTTGATGATGAAAATTCAAGTTGAATGTGGTGGAAAAATTGCCAAAAATGGAAAGTTGGTATTATAGGTCATTTTCCAAATTTAGTAACTTTTGCACAACCTCTTGATTCTTGATGAATGGTATGAATCTTGACAATTGAAGTCCATATGAGGATGTGAAACCTTGAAAACCATGAAAAGAACCTCAAAATTCCACAGTTGACTTTCTCCTTTACAGTTGACTTTTGCTTAGCTCACAAGCAACTGATCCACTGAACATCCTCCACAATGAATCAATAACCAAACCCTCATCCAAGAACACTTGTGAGCATAAAGAATACCATAAGAACATGCTTGAACACACCAAGCCTTCCAAGAAGTCCTCTTGATCTTAAAAACCCTAATTGGTCCCCCTGATTAGGAGGGAAAGAATCACTTGAAATCCTTTGCCAATCTTGATCTTATGAAGATATAATGAACTCTATGAACCACCTTGAAGCTTGAGACTTGAGAATATGGACCAAGTACCTTGATCCCATGCTAAGAACCAATGCTATGCACAATGCAAATGCAAGAAATGAAAAGAAACATAAGCCAGTTAGCTAAAACCAAACAAGGCAAATTTTGGGGTGTTACAGCTGCCCCTATTCAATCAACTTGATCCTGAAGGTATGATAGTGACGACTATCATGCGTTCCACGGATTCACGGAGATTGAATACCAAAAGAAACCTGAAATTTGCAATCCTCAAAGGAGGGACGACTCCACTAGGGAACAAACAATAAATGTTGCATTGTCACAACACGTACGAGTGTTGGAAACCAAAACTGGATTAAAAATTCCTGAAATAAACACAAACGAGTGCTAGCTACGCCGGGGATGAACACGGACGGGTGTCAAGGAATCCAGGATATCAAATACGGATGGGTATTGAAAAGGTACACGGACGGGTGCCAAATGTCAATGCAAACGAGCATTGAAACAAGAGTTCAAACACGGACGGGTGCTGAAAGAACACGGACGAGTGTCATTAAAAGGTCCATACGGACGGGTATTGAAAAGGTACACGGACGGGTGTAAAAAGATTCAAGGCGACCTCTTTGGGGATTGAAATGCAACACGGACGGGTGTCGGAAGTTCAATACGGATGGGTATCGAAAAGGTACACGGACGGGTGTAAAAGGTTTCAATACGGATGGGTACTGGAAAGGGTGTAAAGCAACTTTATCGGGAATTAAACTCGCTGGGGGAATGGAAGACAACACGGACGAGTGTCATCAAAAGGTCAACACGGACGGGTATTGAAACAAAGGTTCAAACATGGACGGGTGCTGAAAGAAACAAGGACGAGTGTCTGACAGTAAAATTTTGAGGGAATAAACCAAAGGACCACCTGGACGAAGGGGTACAAATAAAATCAAGGATAAACAATCCTGGCAAGACACCCTGCCGGGGACTGTCAAATATTGCTTAACCCACCACCTGTGGAGTAGAGATATCTTCCTGAAATTCGACTTTCCTGACGAAGAAAAACTCAAACCTGGCCTATGCTTCGGATGCATATGTTTGAATTTTGCCGTAATGCTCCACACGAAGTGGAAATGCTACGCATTTGGGAGGATGCCATGCAAACAAATGGTTATGTAATGCAAAAGAGACGCCCCAGCAAAATAAATGCTTAAGACCAGAAGCAACTCCGCTGGGGATGGAAAACTAAATTGCCACTGAAACAAAGGAAAACTTGTTGAGGAAGACTTCTCCCTGCTAGGGAAGATCACATTCACCAATTCTGCCGGAGATAGACGAAACTCCGAGAGAATATCCACTATGTTGGGGAATATCAATATCAACAACTCTGCTGGAGATGGACGAAGCTCCGAGAGAACACCCACTCAGCTGGGGAGGGAGATGAATTCTGAAGATGGAAATTCCTCCACTGGGGATGACCAAACACTTCAGAAACTGGCTTCAACGCCTGCCAAAAACGATTGGCCTTAAGACCTGCTGGGGATACCACTCACCACCAGACTCTGCTTGGGGAAATGAGCTTAATCTGCTGCTAGGGAAGTAACTTTACCCTCACCCTGCTGGGTATTAGATCAAACCATTGTCGCCGAGACTATACTTTCTGACCAATTGAGGAAAGTAGACACCAGGACCCTGTGGGGATAATAACATCTTCGTCCACAAACTTCCTGCTGGATGTACAGCAACACCCACCTTAAAGCAATAATCTTCTGAGTACTTGCTGGGGATAGTAATCCAAACACGACTTCGGTTGGGTATACAATCCTCTGTACTCTGCCGATGAGGACGATCCTCAACGACTCCGCTTGGGAGAGAAAGTAATTGTCAACATCCACCCTGCTAGGGGATAACACATGCTTCCTGACTAGCTGGGGAAAGAACAACTGCCCCATGCTCCGTGGGGAGACATCACTTGCTGAAGAAAGATGAACCAAATCACATCTGGCTGGGGAAAAACCTCTTATATCCTGCTAAGGAGGACGATCCTTAACGACTCCGCTTAGGGAATTACTCCTTTATACTCTGGTTGAATAAGACGACCCTCGATACTCTGATGGGGAAGAGTAATAAACTGCTGAGGACGATCAGACTTCAAAGTTGGGGAGAGCTCTACTCTATTGGGGAGGTACACCTGTCATCCTGCAAAACCAACAAAAAGTCTACGTGCAAGAATGATCACTTTGATTATCACCATAGTGACCGTTGCCTAAGCAATTGCCACTGTTTTCCAACCTGTGCCATAAAGCTCAACGTTTTAGCATGTAATGTTTTTATCAAAAATATCGGACATTTTCACAAACAAAACAGGTAAAATAGAAAACAAAAGCTCTTTGACTGAAATGCAAACTTTATTGAATGAATCGGACTGTAAATAGGCATTTACATATGGAAGCAATTCCTGAAAAGAGGTAATTGTGCCAAAAGCAAAAGAAAATACAAATGTCGGCAATGTGGGGCACAGACATCCACCATGACTCGACTCAGCTATAACCCATATGACTCGTTTATCCGCAGATACTTTGGCCTTCGAAGACGACTAACTGGACTGATTCCTTTCCTCCGAATTTTCCAAGTGAGAACAACAATAACAGATCGAACACGGATCGTAGTCTTTGCTTTTAAATCCCTAACTTTTCCCTGGACCGCCCTTTTCGGGTTTTCAATCCACCGGGATACCCATTTTGCCAAGGTTGCCTTTTCAGGTTTTCAACCTTGCGGGTTTATTCTTTTTCTTTTTATCCCTAATTTTTGCCCGAACCTTTTCTTTTTATGGTCCGCCAGGATGCCCCATTTTTGCCTGAACCTTTTCTTTTTATGTTCAGCGGGTCTCTTTTATGCAAAGTATTTTTTGACTACATCCGCGTTCACAGGGCACGTAAAATCTTCGCCATCCATAGTTGAGAGTAATAAGGATCCACCAGAGAAAACCTGTCTTACTACATATGGCCCTTCATAATTCAGAGTCCACTTGCCCCTGTGATTTGTTTGAGGAAGAGTGATCCTTTTCAGAACTAATTCACCAGCTTGAAAACACCGAGGACGCACCTTCTGATCAAAGGCTTTCTTCATCCTGCTCTGGTACAACCGGCCATGCGCAATGGCTTTCAATCTCTTCTCTTCAATAAGGTTCAGTTCATTCATCCGGGAACGCACCCACTCAGCTTCATCAAGCTTCACGTCTGTCAGAATTCTCAAAGAAGGAATCTCAACTTCTAATGGCAGGACTGCTTCCATACCATACACCAGTGAGAAAGGAGTTGCCCCAGTTGATGTGCGTACCGAAGTACGATATCCATGCAAAGCGTAAGGCAACATCTCATGCCAGTTTTTGTATGTCACTACCATCTTCTGCACAATCTTCTTTATGTTCTTATTAGCCGCTTCAATAGCCCCATTCATCTTCGGACAATAGGGAGAAGAATTGTGATGTTCAATCTTAAAGCTCTGGCATAGCTCCTTCATCATCTTATTGTTCAAATTTGAACCATTATCAGTAATGATTCTCTCTGGGACTCCATACCGGCAGATGATGTCCTTCTTAATAAACCGGGGTACCACTTGTCTGGTGACGTTGGCATACGATGCCGCTTCTACCCATTTCGTGAAGTAATCAATAGCCACCAAGATAAAATGATGCCCATTCGAAGCAATCGGCTCGATCTTTCCAATCATGTCAATGCCCCACATAGCAAAAGGCCAAGGTGACGACAAAACATTCAGAGGAGTAGGCGGTACATGCACCTTGTCAGCATAAATCTGGCATTTATGACATTTCCGGGCGTATTTAAAACAGTCAGACTCCATAGTCATCCAATAATACCCCGCTCTCAACAATTTTCTGGCCATAGCATGCCCATTGGCATGAGTACCGAAGGAACCTTCGTGAACCTCTTCCATTAACAAGCCTGCCTTGTGTTCATCAACACAACGTAGCAAGACCATGTCAAAGTTTCTCTTGTACAACACATCATCCTTGTTCAAAAAGAAATTTCCTGATAACCTCCTCAATGTCTTTTTATCCTTGGAAGATGCCCCAGCTGGGTATTCCTGACTCTTCAAGAAGACTTTGATGTCATGATACCAAGGCTTGCCATCTGATACCCCTTCAACTGCAAATACAAAAGCAGGTCTATCCAAGCGCATGATTCTGATTGAGGGAGCTTCATTCCAAAGATTCACTTTATACATTGATGACAACGTTGCCAATGCATCAGCCATCTGATTCTCTATCCGGGGAATGTGATGGAAGTCCACTCTGTCAAAGAATGGTAACAATCTTCTGGCATAATTATTATATGGAACAAGATTTACTTGACGAGTCTCCCATTCACCTGTAATCTGATTCACCACCAACGCAGAATCACCATAAACATCGAGGTTCTTGATTCTCAAATCAATTGCTTCTTCTAACCCCATGATGCATGCTTCATACTCCGCCTCATTGTTGGTGCATATGAACGCTAATCGGGCAGTGAAAGGTATATGAGAACCCTGTGGAGTCGTAATGATTGCCCCGATTCCGTTGCCATATGAATTAACAGCTCCATCAAAAACCAACTTCCACTGAGATCCAATTTCAGGTCCTTCATCAGGCAAAGGTTCTTCACAATCCTTCATCTTCAGATACATGATATGCTCATCCAGAAACTCAAACTTCATCGGTTGATAATCCTCAATTGGCTGTTCAGCAAGATATTCTGACAAAACACTTCCCTTAATGGCTTTTTGGGAAACATACTGAATGTCGTATTCTGTCAGAACCATCTGCCAACGGGCTATTCTACCAGAAAGTGCTTGCTTCTCAAACACATACTTGCTTGGATCCATCTTCTAAATCAAAAGGGTTGTATGGTTTAACATATACTGCCTCAAACGCTTAGCGGCCCAAGCGAGTGCACAACATGTTTTCTCCAACATCGAGTACCTCGACTCACAATCAGTGAACTTCTTACTCAGGTAGTAGATGGCGTGCTCTTTTCTACCTGACTCGTCTTGTTGACCGAGCATACAACCCATTGAATTCTCAAGAACCGTGAGATACATAATCAAAGGTCTTCCTGGCACTGGTGGCATAAGGACCGGAGGTTCCTGCAAGTATTCTTTAATCTTTTCAAACGCCTTTTGACAATTTTCATTCCACCTGACCGCTTAATCTTTTCTTAGCAACTTGAAGATTGGTTCACACGTGGCCGTGAGATGCGAGATGCACCTAGCAATGTAGTTCAATCTCCCCAAGAAACCACGAACCTCTTTTTCTGTTTTCGGCACAGGCATTTCTTGTATGGCTTTTACCTTTGCAGGATCAACCTCGATACCCTTTTCACTAACAATGAACCCCAACAATTTTCCTGATCTCACCCCAAAGGTGCACTTGTTTGGATTCAACCTCAGTCTGAACTTCCTTAACCTTTCAAATAACTTCTGAAGATTCAACAGATGTTCTTCTTCCGTCTGTAACTTCGCAATCATGTCATCAACATAGACTTCAATCTCTTTGTGAATCATATCATGAAACAGAGTCACCATCGCCCGCTGGTAAGTTGCCCCTGCATTTTTCAATCCAAAGGGCATCACTTTGTAGCAGAAAGTTCCCCACGGTGTTATGAATGTTGTTTTCTCCATGTCCTCTGGGGCCATCTTGATTTGGTTATACCCAGAGAAGCCATCCATGAAGGAAAACACAGAATACTGAGCAGTATTGTCAACTAACACGTCAATGTGAGGGAGCGGGAAATCATCCTTTGGGCTTGCTCTATTCAAATCCTTGTAATCAACATACATCCTGACCTTCCCATCCTTCTTAGGTACAGGCACGATGTTAGCAACCCATGGAGGATAATTTGTTACGGCAAGAAATCCGGCGTCCAACTGCTTCTGAACCTCTTCCTTGATTTTGACAGACATCTCCGGTTTAGTTCTTCTCAACTTTTGCTTGACCGGAGCACAACCTTCTTTAAGTGGTAGCCGGTGTACAACAATATCAGTATCAAGCCCAGGCATGTCTTGGTAAGACCAGGCGAAGATGTCCACATACTCACGGAGCATTTCAACCAATCTTCCCTTGACACTATCTTCCAATGCAGCCCCTACTCTTACTTCCTTTCTGGCGACCTCGGTTCCCAGATTCACAATCTCAATTTCCTCCTGATGAGGTAGGATGACTCTCTCCTCTTGCTTCAACAATCTGGCCAACTCTTCGGGCAGTTCACAATCTTCATTAATCTCTTCTTCAGCCTGATAGATTAGATTGTCAAAGTCATACCGAGCCATAGCTGAGTCATGATCGGTGTCATCTGAACAAAAAGACCTGCAATGATTGATGAGGTATGTTTTATTATGATGCAACAAAAGAAACACATTTCCATTTTGATGTGGGTTTTTAATGCATAAAAATAAAAAACAGAAAGACAGAGATCAAAATATTTGAGTGTGAAAAGTCCTTTATTGATGATAAAGCAAAACATGCAACAGTTAAAGCCCTACAAACAAAATCACTACGCCTTGGGCAGAGCGCAGGATTAACATAATAGGAAAACAAAGCAATTACTCGAAGCCTGTCACTTGAATGACTTTCTCGGAAGACAAGTTGCACAGACTTTCTCCTGGGATGCAAGGACGAATCCAGCTATCCATGTCACAATCACTGTCCCCTTCTTCTTCAATGGCATTAACCCTGTCGAAGAAAACACCGGCACTAGTGAAACGGACTGGGCCATAGAATTTGGGAGGATCCTCATCTCTCCTGGATGGCTTTTATCCCAATCCATAAGTATCCCTCTTCTCCTGGACTTCAACCACCTGGCCCCACCTCTGTGAGCTACCAGCTTCAACCACAGCTTTGGCGTCTCTAAACGAAGACATGGAAACCTCAGGTTGATTTGCCACTGCAGGCTGCTCTATAGCTTCAGACTGAACAACTTCTTCAGAAACTTTCACCTTCTCAAATCCCTGGCACAACGTCTCGTGGATTTCACCATCCACTTCCACGTATTTGAAGGTTGACAACTGACTAATCATTATGTCTTCTTCTCCGCACACTGTCACTACGTGACCATCAACCATATACTTTAGCTTTTGATGCAAAGTGGAAGTTACAGCGCCTACCCCATGGATCCAAGGACGACCCAATAAACAGCTGTGTAATACCCCAAAATTTGCTCTCCCTCTTTGTCATCATAGCATGGCATTATCATTTATCATATCATATCCACCTCATTAACATAACATTGCATTTAACATAGAAAATTGAAGCATAGCATCCTTCTTACCATCAGGGCATGTGATCAGGTGGAAGGTGGACAATCAAGGGATCATTCAAAGCACAAAAAGGTCAATCAAGTTTCCTCAAGGCAAGCCAAGAGGTCTTTCATGTCTCATACTATCTCAAGGGATCATCCACAACCTCAAGGATGAGAGATTCAATGGGAGATTGAAGCACTACATCTTTCCTTATGCAAGAGGTTCAAAAATTGAAGGAAAACCCTCAAAAGAGATAGCCCATTGATCCAAAATCATCCTCAAATGGTATATCTCATCATCCTATAAGAGGATACACAACATACTCTGAGGAATTTGAAATTGAAGACTGCACATTTTTCTCCTAGGAGGTGGGCACCAAAACTAGGGTTTCCCATTAAATCAGGGAATCTTTGATTTCTTGGACAAAACTTGATGTCATGGTGTTCTACATGTTCTTAAGTGTAGGTGTATGGAAAATTGCCTCTCAATTGGTTTAAGAAGTGGTTCAATTGGAAAAAAGATAAAAAATCAGGAAATTTGGGGCAAAGTCAAATAATCAGAAGAAAAAGTCAATTCTTGACTTTTTGAGCCCAAAATCATGAAATTCATGTTATATGTGTCCAATGTACAAAATTTGGTCAAGAAACTCCAAAGGAATCATAAAAAATCAAGAGGTGGAAAGTTGCCATTTTTGGAAAAAGAAGGGTTACTAAATAAGGCAAGTTTTGGCCATTTTACATCAGAGTTTGAACCAAGGCCATTCAAAATTGAAGCACCAAATGAAAATTCCACTCGGCCACAACAAAAGATCTTGTTTTAGGCTTCACATTCATATGTGGAACACCTCCATTGGATAAAAATTGAGTGAGATATGATTGATCAAAGTTAGAGGAAAGTAGGTCAAAAACCATGTCATGACCAAGTCTTGCCAGGCCTGCGCGCATGTCATTTTCACAAACACTTGGTGGGCCAAATGTATTGATCAATTACTCATAGTTAAAGGCCTCAAATGAAAAAATTTTCAACATCAAAGATGTTCATTGTAGTGCCATCTTCATTTTTCATGTTGGGCAAAATTCCATTTGATCAAAGGTTGAGGAGTTATGATGGCTCAAAGTATGGTCAATACAACTGAGAATTTGACCAAGTCTCGACCAAGTCATGCCACCAGTCTGCACATCTATGTACCAGTCCCTCTTACACCTGTTTATGGTCATTTTTAGATATGTTTGAGACATTATTTCAACCCAATTTTCAAACCAATATTGTTCCATTACATCTCCTCTTTTCCATGACTCCAAAACCTTGCCAAACCATTCAATGAGTAGAGAGAAAAACCTCCACAAACTACCCTATGTTGGAATGGATGCATTGACAGCATGTTGCAGGATTCTGGTTCACACACACCACAAACACTTCCACACTTTATTTCCACATTTGGCCAAACATATCACCTACACAATACACACTATCACGTGCCACACATGGGAATAGAAAGAACAAACTTGCTTACCAAGTTTCTGATGCGCAAGCCCCTGCTACACAACAGTGCCAATTCACTTTCTCCTTGCTCCCACCATAGCTCACCATGAGCCATCTTCACCATAGCACTGCTCTCCCTAACTAACTTGACTCAGTTAGTTAGGGATGACTCAGTTTAACCCACTCAACTCAATTAACCAACTCACTAAACCATGGTTAATTCATGATATAAATTCAAACTTCACTTCACAATTCAGTTTTCAACTTCATTTTTTCACACTCTCACTCAACTACATTTCATTCTCATTTTTCCTCTGAAATTCGCAACCTCTCTCTCTGAAGCTTCTCTTCCTCTCACACGATTTCATCATCATCTACATCTGAATCCATCTTCAAGCTTCAACATCACACAGCATTGGAACACATTGAAGCTTGGTAGCATTGAAGAGATTGAAGTGTCTTCCACTGCATATTGAATTTCATCAACATTTGCAAGGATTTGTGAGCCTTTATTTGGCCAGTTGAAGATCAAAGAGGAAGCACATTTCTCTGGTTCTCTTTCAACTCCAGTTTCCTACATTTTCAGGTTTCAATATCTCAAACTTTCTTGGCACGATTTACATTCTGTCTAGCTCGTGTTGTGATGATTTGAGCTCACTAAGAGCACTCCTCCATCTGGCTAGTTGATAGAGCTTCTTAGAAGCTTAGATCCAAAACCTAGGGCTAATTTCATTGCTTCGATTCTCTCTGTTTGTGTGTTGTTTGTGAAAACTAATCCTAGATTCATGCTCTACGTGACTTCCTGAACATTTTGATGTGCATTGCATAAATTTCTGGAATGTTTGGTTGATTGCAGCGCCGGAGAGTGCCGGTGAGTTGATGTTAGGGTTTAGCATGTTCTAATCTTGTGCGTCCATTTTGGCATGATCGTGTGGTGATAATGGTGACAGCGCATTAAAAAACTCGTGCAAGTCATGTACACATTTCTGATGGACTTAGCCAAATTGATATTCACACCCCCTTGCTTAAGGCCCAATGTAATTTGAACTAAGTTTTGCTACGCATGCACCCCATGCATTGCATTTCATTTTATTTTCTTCTTTCTACACGTTTCACTTTTTAATTTTTAAAAAATACTAAACTTCATTACAAAATTCCACAAAAATTCATGAGTATCATTAAAACATTTAGGAAATTTTCCATGATTTTATTTCTTGATTTTATGACCTTTTTACCCCTGCTCCATAATTTTCTTTGAATTTCTTTGGTGTGCATTCTCAATGTGGTACATGATTTTGTTTAATTTTGTTCTTGATCATTAAAAATTGTTTTCAGTTGCTTCTTTTTGTACTGAGTCATTAACATATTGAAGTATGTTGATTGATTTTTATTTGATTTTTTAAGTCATTTCATGACATGTTTGGTGTTCATTTTTGTGTTACTTGGTATGTGCATCAAATTTGACCTAAATGCATTGTTTGACATCATTTTGCCTTGATTTCTTGCATGCTATTTTGGCATATGGTTCACTTATGACTTGTGTATCTTTAAACCATGCTTGCTTAATTTTCCTAAGGCCATTTGATTTTTGTTTGATGCATTACCTTTGAAGCATAATAGCATGTCATATCATCTTAACTTTTGTGCATGTTTACATGTTTTCTTTTGTACATACTTGCATGATCATTTGCATATTTGGTGAACCATTCATGTGACATAATAGGTCATTGATACATATTATATGTCATCTTTGCATGTTGGTTATCATTTGAACCTTGTGCACCTTTAACATGTTGTGTTTGTACTTGTGTTTTCTTTTGAACTCCCATTTCAATTCTACTTCTTCTATCACTTCTTAAATGTCTTGATGTGTCATGCATGGATACTTGTGAGATGTTTGTGAATCATTTTTCATTTCATTTCAATTCTGATCCATGGATTACATGTTCCATTTATGCACATTTCTTCTTTTTCCTTTCATCTTTTCATTCTCCCTTTTCTTATGGTGGCATGTTCTAATGCCATGGATGATGTTTGTTGCCTATCCACGTGGACTTGCATGATAATAATCATTTGTTTTCCATATTATGAACATTCTGGTTGTGGTTATAGGATTTGAGTTCTCATTTAATTCTTTTGAGTTTTATGATGCATTACATGTTCTTTTACTTCTTATACTTCTTATACATGTTTACTAACCATGTAGGGGCTTTGGTAAGTTGAAATTGAGTGTGGATAAGGAATCCACATTCAAATTTCTTTCCTTTCATCTCTTTTACAATTCCATTTTGTGTTTTGTTAAGCACTTATGTGCTTTCTTTTAATAACTCATCACTTTCCCTTTGTGAATTACAATTCATCTTCTACTTTAGAAGTGAATTGTTTAATTCATTCTTTCTTCAGACTTTAGGTTGAAACCTCACAAACCATTAGGATCACTCCCTTTAATCTTCAATTAGGATTGAGTCTTAGTCCACATAGGTTTTACCTTTTCTCCTCTCTTGAGTCTCTCTTCTCATCTCTTAAAGAGAATCCAAAACATCTAATAAAGGTAGGCATTTATTGCATTTAGGCCTTTCACATAAAGAAAAGATTATAAGGGGTATTCTCTTATAATCTTAGAATGTATAGCATATAGCCCATCTTGGGTCAATGTGTTAGACATTTGATCTTGTATGAGGGACTTAAATGCAATACCTGTTGAAGGTACAAATAATAAAACACTTCTTCATTTTCTTAATCAACAAAAACACTTAATAAATACAAGTATGCTAGTGTGTTTGAACCTTGATAAGTGGAACTAAGTGTGGGGGTCTTCTTCACTCTTAGTGTGAATTCTTATCCATTCCGTCTTGGAATGTGAGAATGTACACATTCCAATAACTAAGATTCAGACACACTATCATATACAAACAAATGGAAAAAACTCTTAAAAGACAAAAACAAACAATAACGTCTTTCCTTCGGGAATTCTTTTCTCATCTCACTCACTCTCAACGTATGAACGTGCTCCTACTCGTTCTCTTGCAAGATGGTAACGCACTCGGACCAGCGAGCCTGCAACACCTGAGCTAGAACGTCAGCCGTTCCTTAAAAAAACACAAACAATCCATCCCTAGTGAGGGGAACTACGTCGCTCTGATTCTCATGTTCCCGATGAGATACGTAGGCAGTGGGGTAGGGCCCATGCGAGCACTTCTTTTATTTTCCCTACATCTGTTTCTCTTTCTCTTTCTCTTTCTTTCTTTCAGTTCCTTTTCCAGTATTCTTTCCTTACACCCTTTGATCGAGACAAGCAAGCGTGGATCCCATCGGGTACGATGGACGCGTGGGGGTGCTAATACCTTCCTCGCGCGTAACCGACTCCCGAATCCAGTTCTCTTGGTCGCAAGACCATGCTCTATCCTTTCCTTCAGGTTTATGCGGTGTTTCCTTTCCCTCTCTTGGGATAAATACACATTGATGGCGACTCTGTTTGGTGCCACTTTCGCGTTTGTACTAGGATGAAAATCCCGGGAGCGACAAGCTGTACGCTGGCTGAATATCCATAATGTAAAACATTGCATTAAAAATTTCCAGCTCAACCTTGATCGGAAGCACAATCTCACCAAAGACAGATCTCTTCGAGCCATCAAAAGCTCGCACCACCAAGTCACTTGGTGTACAAATAAGTCCCCTAGTATCCAACTTCATTAATGCTTTCTTGGGCAATACATTCAACGATGAACCAGTATTAACCAAAACATGTGACATCAGCGAGCCACGACACTCAATCGAAATATGCAGGGCATTGTTATGATTCCTGACAGCAGAAGTCAAGTCAAGATCTGTCAAACCCAAGCCATTACCCGCATTCACGTGTGCTACAACCCCTTCCAGCTGGTTAACAGAAATCTCTTGAGGGACGTAGGCTGCATTCAAGACCTTCAGAAGAGCATTCCTGTGAGCTTCAGAACACAATAACAAAGACAGGATAGAGATCTTGGATGGGGTCTGGTGTAACTGGTCCACGATCTTATAATCACTTTTCCGGATGAGCCTCATAAACTCCTCAACATTTTCAAAAAAAGCATCATCAACCGGCTTTACTGTAGATTCCACAATCACTGGAGTCTGAACAGAACCATCCATCGCCTGTTTTCCTCTATCTTGCCTAGAGGTACTGGGTTGATCATTAACAGGAGTAAGCACTCTACCACTTCTGGTTATAGCATCAGTCTCAACTTTAACCTCTGAACTAAAACTCACGGGTGAAGTGTTCATTAATTCCTACTTTTGTACATTGACGAACACCTCTGCACCATAATTCCACGAAATAGCCTTAGAACTCTCATACGGAATGGGTCCAGCCCTTGTGATAATGACTGGAGGTGGCCTTGCTGGACCAGAAATAGTAATTGTTTTGAACGGAATGGTGATAGTGGCAACCTTCTCACTAACAACCTCTTCTTGCTGATTACCTCTGTTAAACTGTAAACAGCCCTCATCAATCAGATTCTGAATACCCCTCTTCAACGAATCACAACCATTAACCTTTGTCAAACAATCTGAGTAGTTCCAACCACAACCCGGATAGACGTCACCCTTCAATAACCTGTTCTTAACCACAACCAACGGAGTCTTCAGTTCCTCCACATCCATGATCAAATTCAAATTTTCACAGTCCTCAATTATAGCATTCACCCTTGGCCCATTGTGATTAGGCATCGGGTTTTGAATAACATTGGGTCCGTCATTCGAGAAATTGATAGCCTTGGAGTCCACAAGGTCCTGCACCTTGTGCTGAAACGCCCTACACTTCTCCACAGTGTGCCCCGGAGCACCTGAGTGAAAGTTGCAGTGTGCGTTAGCATCGTAGCCTCGTGGGAGTTCCCCTGTTGGTGGAGCCAGGGTACGAAGCTCAACTAGACGCAACTGCAGCAAATGTTGCAACAACTGTGCATACGACATTGGGGGTTGATCAAAATGCCTCTCTGCATTCCTTTGTCTGTTCTGATACTGCCCCTGCTGCCTATTCTGATTAACATTACCCCTTTATTGTTGTGGTGGAGGTAACGTTACTGGAATGGTTACTGATGCTACCTGTTGATTGCTATTCTGGCGCTGTTTCCCTTTTCCCCTGTGGGATGATACAGCGTTGGTCTCTTCTTTCTTCTTATAATTATCAAACGGCTTCTTTCCATGTCCAGAGGACGATCCATCACCACTAGAAACCTTTCCAGCCTTAATTCCGACCTCTATCTTCTGTCCAATAGCAATCACATCTGCAAACTTGCCTAGAGAACAAGGCAAAAGCTTCTCGTAGTAGTGCTTAGGCAGTGTGTCCATAAACATGTCCAACATCTCTTTTTCCAGCATTGGTGGCTGCACCCTAGCTGCTAATTCACGCCACCTTTGCGCGTATTCTTTGAAACTCTCATCATTTTTCTGGGACATGCTCAACAACAGAGTTCTATTGGGAGCCATGTCTGTGTTGTACTGCTAATGCTTGATGAAAGCTGCAGCTAGCTCTCTCCAGGTACGAACATCTCTACTTTCTAACCCCATGTATCATTCCAAAGACGCGCCAGACAGGCTGTCTTGGAAAAAGTGCATCATTAACTTTTCATCCTTAGCGTGAGCAACCATCTTCCTGGTATAGGCCTTCACATGAGTTCTCGGGCAGGTAGAACCATTGTACTTTTCTAGTGTAGGAATCTGAATCTTGTGTGGAATGACAATATCAGGAACCAACCCTAGGTCGTCCAAATCTATCCCCAAATCATCCTGTTTCACAACCCCTTTCAATTGAGCCTCAATTAAACGGATTCTTTCATCACTGACCACAGGAATACCAGCGTCCAAGCTTCTGACTGAAAACACATCGTCCTGTTGATCCCCAAAACGAGGGCCATGGATAGCTCGAATAGTACTTCCTTCTCCAACCACTGAAGGAATTCTACCCTGTCCACCAGCACCAACTCCGCCCGGAGGGATATTACGGTTAAGAAGACCACCGTGTAAGATACCATTTTCGTCGACTTGCGCCACCAACGGCTGAACCAGAGTTCTGAATTCATTCTGACTTTGCACCACACCCTGCATCATCTCCATAAACTGATCGATGCGAGCTTGCATAGCTGCCATATCTGCCTGAACTTTGTCCATCACTTTGTTTTGGTTAAGCCTGGTAGAATACCGATGCGCTGGTTGATCAATCCTGACTGAAAGAGAGAGATAGCATAAGAAAACCAGAGAAACCCAAGAAAACCTGCAATGCAAAGAATGAATATGATTATGCAAATGCAAATGCAAACAAATATATCTGGACATTTCCAGGGCATATCCAATTTGATTCCATTCCATAAAAAAAATGGGCGAGGGATTAGGCACACTATCGGAAAATAAATCCGAACCCAGAGATGCCACCAGATCAAACCACAAGAACAAATACTCTCTGAAAACCAGAACTGCCAGAGCACAGATAATTAAACCAAATATTCCATTACTGAAAACAAAATAGTTGTTACAAATATATTCAAGCCTAATCAAAGGTGATTCCATCAACAAACCTGATGGTAATCCCAAAAGATAAACAACAAAAATCAACTATAAATCAATCCCAAATAAACTAGCTTCAACTTCTTCGAGAAGATCCACAGTGTCAGGATGTGTAGGTTGCTTAATCAGCCCTTTGATCAACTTGTTCCTCTTTGCAATCTCTTGGGTCAATTTGACAATCTGTTCTTCAACGTTGTTGTCCTCGCGCTTCGGCTTCTTGACCTCGGCTTGCAGCTTGAGCACTTCAATCTCCTTCTGTGCTTCTTTCCACTTGGCAAAGTAACAGTCTTTTCTCGCTTTCACCACCTGGAGTTCTTCTTTCAGTTCTTCATTCTCAATCTTGGCTTCCTCCCACATATCCTGATACGAGGCAAGCTTATCTTCTGCTTCAGTCAAAAGCTTCTTGTTTTTCCTTTTAGCTTTGCCTGACGTTTCAGCAGCCATACTGATCTTCTTGAAATGCTGAGCCCTGTCGGAGAAATCCTTCTCTTTTTTCTCTAGATGCGCAGTCATGTCTTGAACTTTCCACTTCAACCCCAAGTTGTCATGTAGAGCATTCTGCAGCTGACTACTCATATCAGAATTTTCCGCCCTCAGATCAGATACCAACTTACGCTGCTTGTCAAACTCTTCGAATGGAACAGTGAGTCTTTCTTCCATAATCTCTGGATACAAGGGAGGCGCCCGGTCAAAAGGAAAATAGAACTCTTCTACCCTCCTTTTCACCCATTGAACATACGGAGCAAACACTTGATTATTGGGTTTCCCCAAAACAGTTTTACCTATCTTCTTTCTGCTGAGCCAAGTTTCAGAGGCTTCTCGTGCAATAGCCACACCATCAGTCATATGAAAATACAAGGATTCTTCTAAATCTTTTTCAGCTGGAGGATCCTTCAGGGCGTACGCAAACTGCCTGATAGCCAAAGACGGGTTGTAGTTAATACCTTCTTTCCTTCCGATCAAAAGTACATTAGGATACTTGCCACAGCTATGCAAAATATCAGTCCCCAACAAACCCTTATCCACCCAGAGAATGTCTTTAGCAGCTACGCCCATCAGACGCTTACTCCACTCTAAAGAAGTCTTCGAATCCACAAAAGCACCAGATTGGGGTAAACGTTTGGCAAACCACTTGTAAAAAAGAGAAGCAAAACAACAAACCACACCACCTCACCTTTTCTCATTCCTGTTGTATAGAGCATAGTGGAGATCACCTAACAAAGTCGGTACTGGATTCTAAGCTGTAAATATCTGAATAGCATCTGTATTGACGAAGTCAGACTCATTAGGGAATAACACGATGCCATATATACACAGAGCTAATATTGCATTGAAAGCCCTCCACCTATTTTCCTTAGCTTCCTCTCGAGCCCTCTTTACCAAGTACTCCAAGTAATACCCTCGGGATTTTCCCTTCTTAGAAAAGTCAGCCTCCACGGTAGATCTGCTCAAATAAAGAGCCTCAGCTACTGCTTGGAAATCACAATTTCCTTGGGAACCACGAAAAGGAACACTCTCTTTGACAGGAATCCTCAACATGTTGGCGTACTCTTCTAGGGTAGGAACCAACACATAATCTGGCATCACAAAGCACCTCAAGGAAGGATCATAAAACTGCATCAAGGTGTGTAGCCCATTATATTCATATTCACTGAGACTCCGAACCAGGGACAGTATCCAACCATACTTCTCTTCAAAGGCTCACAAAACTTCTGGACCAGCCATACTCTGTAAACTGCTCAAAGGACCAAGAGTGATCTTCGGAAACTTGTAGATGATGATATTCTTTTTACCCCTCTTAGTGTCCACCCCTAAGAACGCCCTCTGACTGGAATCAAAGACTAGATATTACCTGAAAATGCACAAACATGAATGTCAGAAAAATGGAATGCAATGCAGAGCACGGGATCAAGGTATCCACATAAACTGGCTGCACTGTGCTGACTGAACAAATCAAGGCTCTGTACCAAACTCAGAACAACAACAACCACAGTGATAACAACAGAAATCCAGGTAGGTTGAAGGTCACGGTTACCTGCAAACCTGTAAACACCCCGCCCCTCTCACATGTGGGTACTAGGATGTTCAGTATCCCGGGCTCTCAGGTCGAGAAATGATGATACGTTCACCATTTCTGGTTTGGAATCATCATCAATCGAGGAGGCCTCACTTGATTCTCGAAAAACGAAAGATCCTCAGCTTCAGAGGTTTGAGAAGCAATAGCACATTCAGCCCGAAGGATACAATGCTACTGCCAATCAAAGAGGTCATCTGCTGATTCACTTTCAAAAAGAAGGATCCTATGGCAAGTTCCCAGCATTGGGTCCTCGGATCGAGAGTGTGCAATGGGTTTGCCACAGAAAGTGGGCTGCCACTGTCACATCCCGGGAGGAGTGCCGTAACTGAGTCCTCAGGAATGGTCATCAGAGTCGACAATTCCTCCAGAGAATAACTACTGGCCTGTATCAACATACAGTAGCAGATAGCTCCGGATAGAACCTCGTCTGATTCTAGGGATCGTGATCACCCGCACGTGGCCAACACCACGGGAGCGTCACGCCTGCCCACGCTAAAACCTAGGTGTATGCTCGAGCCTGGGTATTGGGCTCATCTCTCAGAACATCCCAACCCGCCAAACAGAACAACAGCCAGCACAGCGCAGTATATCCAGTATGACAATATAAAATGCAATGCGATAAAAGCTGTAAAAACAGTAAAGCAGTAAAGCAAAAATACAGTAAACAACAATACAGTAATATACAACAAAGCAAAGCACCACAAAAACACCCAAAGAAAAGAAACAGACAAACGCTAGGATCGACTCGCTAAAGGGAAGGACCAGCAGTAGGTCAACCAGAGTCCCAAGCAGAGTCGTCAGCTGTCGCTCCTGAAAGATTCGCATCCAACGGTACAAACGCGAGAGTGGCGCAAAAGACACAGAGTCGCCAGCAATGTGTATTTATCCCAAGAGAGGGAAAGGAAACACTGCATAAACCTGAAGAAGGGAAAGAGCATGGTCTTGCGACCAAGAGAACGGGTACGAGAGTCGGTTACGCGAAGGGAAGGTGTTAGCACCCAACACGTCCGTCGTACTCGACGGGATCCACGCTTGTTGTCTGCATCAATGGGTGTCGTCGTCTGGAACTCCACTGCTACTGGACCGACGAAGAAACGAGAATGGAAAGAACGGAGAAACGAAGAAGAAAAGAAAATGAAGTGACTCGATAGGACGGTATCGTTGTCCTAGGCCTACGTACTCCCTCAGTGCAATGGGAAAGTCAGAGTCAACGTAGTTCGGACGGGAACTGTGGGGGAAGGTTGCTCGCCAAGACAATTGCTGTCTTGTGCCTACGTATCCTCAATCGGACGAGAGAGAGGAATCAGAGCTGACGTAGTTCATGGGTACGACCACGGATGGGTAGGTGTTTTTTACGTGAGCGACGAGCTCTTTTCTGAAAATGAAGTTTGAAACCCAACAATCCCGAAGGATAAAAAGATTTGAATTTGTTTGGTGTTTTTTAGACAGAAGTGTTTTTTAAGTTGTTTCGCAACTTGCATTGAACCCAAGTCTTGAATATAGGAACGAATACTTCGCGCATCGTCCCCAACAGGACGTACACTAGGTATCCTAGAAGAATAAGAGGAAGTCCCTTACTCCCCACTTCCCACATAGAAGGCTCAAGCGCAATACACGTTAACTTTTATTATGTGTCTTGAGGAAGTTTTGAGATGAGAAGAGAGACGACACAAAGGAAACTCTAAAGGGAAACTAAGAGTCCTAATGTTATCATGCAAGGATGTCCTATGGTTAGTGAGGTTTAGGAAGGACGACTACCTAAAACCTAATGATAATCCTACTCCAAGCTTAATCAAAAATTAAGTTGTACTAGGTAGCTCTAAAGGGAAAGGAATCCAAGACTTAAACAAGTCTTGAGATTCAAGGGAAGAGAAAGAGTGAAAGAGATGAAGAAGAAAGAGAAGGATAAGATGAGAAGCAAGATGGGGCAGCAAGTACATCATAATCATCACATCCAAATCATAACATAAAACATGCTTCAAAGATCATACAAACACATCTCAAGTATACAAGTGAAAGCACACAAGAAAGGATGCAAGTAAACTTGCACAAGATTCACAAATTCACACACTAAAGGTTCATACAAAGATGACATGAACGAAATAAGATGAAAGTGAAACCAAGTCAGAATTCAATTCACATCATGATCATCTAATCTAAACATGCAAGAATGTTTCACATTATGATGCATTATGAGCCAAAGAAACCACAAAACCAAAGGGGATGATATGCATCATACAAATCAAACCATGATGATCAAGTGAGATGAAAACCAAGCAATGAACTCAAGGGGCAGTAGCATATGCATCAAAAACATACCAAATTCAAACTCAAGTCATACAAGATTAATCATCAAGCAACACATTCGAAACACGTATCAAAGTTAAGAAAGACATTCACTTATCATTCATGCAAGCAAAACAAAGAAACATGTGAAGCAAAGAGTGAAATGAAAATCACACAATGATCCTTAAATCAAGAGTATCAGAACCTCAAACATGTCATACAAATCAAACAACAAGTTCCAAGCATGAGTGAATCCACACAAAGAAACAATCACAAGATTAAATTGAACATGCCACAAGATTCAAGTCTAAAACAACATCAACTTGTAAAATCAAGAACAAAATGAAAAATGATCAAATGAGGATGATTCCAAAGCCACAAGTAAGCTCCAACATAACATGATCATACCATAAAAACATCTCAAGCATCACTCCATCACAAGTAATCAAATTCATTCAAACTAGATCATGTATCAAAGTATACCTCAATCAAACTTGCATCACAAACAAAATTCAATCAAAAATAGCAAAGTGAATTAATAAATTCCCAAAAAAAAATCAAAACAGAAGTTAACTCAGTCAAGTAACATGTGCAAAAATATCAAACCAAAAATCACAAACTAAGTATCTCAAACAATTGGGCAAAGATCACATAAGAACAATGATTCAATCATGCAAAATAAAGGGACCAAAATGCAATATGGATAAGTTTTAAAAATGAAACAAAAATGTTTTTATGCATTTTAATATGTCACCTAATAGATGCAAAAAGAATGGATTAAAAATGTATTATAGATGAGGAGAAATAAATTTCACAAGTTGGTGTGTGCAAGTGAAACAAATAAGAAAAGAAAATAAAGCAATTAATTAAAACAGATGCCAAAATAAAAATAAAATGAGAAAATAAAATATGGAAATATTTGAGAAAACTAAAAAGGAGTTTCATGATTTTTTGTATGATTTTTAAATGCATAAAAGTAATTTTAGAAATTAAAACAAAACATATAATAAAAATAAAATAATATGGAGTGAAAGATGCAGGGGGTGCAAACAGTAATGAAATACGTTGGAATTGAAACAGGCCTAATGGAGGGGGGTGCGAAAAATAAAGGCCCAAAGCCAAGGAGCCTAAAGCGAAGTCAACGGATCACATGCACTTCAGTCAAATGTTCAGAATTAAATCCAGCCATCCGTATGATCCAACGCAATAAAGCAAGTCAACACAAACGAAAGGTAACTAAGATCAACGGACGTGATTTCCTAGGCACACCATAGCCACGTACTCACGCAACCACACAAGCAGGTAGTACACCATAAACCAGCCACATGCAAGGCACATGCCTTCATTTATGCGTTGGCATCATCACCACCACATGATCAAAAATAAAACAAAAACAATGGCCACGATGGACGGACGCACGGTAACAAACATAAGGTGGCACACACGCAATCAAAAATATAAAACATAAAAAAAAGACATGTGGCGCAAGGATGGACGCACGATCTGGAAATGAATGGACAGGATTTCTTCTTCTTCCCTTGGAACTCCCTCGCCGGACTACACATTCCAGTTGCCGGAGCTAGGGCTCCGGGCACCCTCTCCGGTGAGCTGCTGTGTGAAATTTTCCAGAAATTGCGCATAGATATACCATTTTGACTAGAAAAATGCAAGGATCTCAAATATGCAGTCCATTTTAACAAACAACAAACGCATAAAGAGAATCGAACGAAAACAAGTTTAGATCTAAAACTTTAAATCCACATATCTCACAAACCACACGTCCAAACTTCAAATAAAATAGCTCAGAATAATCAGTGCACATCATAGATCATTATGCATATCAAAAATTCAAGTTCTGTGAGTATGAAAAATTCACCAAACTGAACCTTGTAGAACTTGAAAACCTCCAAGAAATCCCTCCAAATACTGCAGATCCACTCCTTGGAACCTCTAGATGCAAAATAAATGCAACTAGAGCTTGAAATCGTGTTAGATCTTGAGATTTAAGTTTGAACCCTCTTGAATGGCACTTGATGAAATCTTCAGTATGAGCTCAAAACAACAGTGGATTCTTGCTCTATTCTCTTCACTGATCAAGAATGTGAAGAGAAAAACTCAGAGAAGCTCCAAGAAGAATGAGATTCAATGAGAGGAAGTGTGAGAGCAAAAAACCAAAAGTGTGCAAATGAGAGCTTCTACCCTAGCTGTGAGGGCATGAGTAAGCATATATACCCTTCATTAGTTCACTGATTAGGATTAGGAAGTGATTAGAACTCTTGTTAATGAGATTTGGGTGAAATTGCAAAAATGCATTTTACACCACCACCACCAATTTACACGTGAGAGATCCCTTCCACCAGCATTATTCACCTCCAATTTACTCCTGTACCACTTCTGGATTGATTTTGGGCCTTGCACTTTCTTGGTTTGCAAGCTTTGAATTAATTTGGCATTTTTGCACTTTGTGAGAATAATGAGAAATATGGCATGGCATGAATTGATTCAAAAGCCAAAAATGATCTTCTTGACTTGTATTTTGATATTGTAATGTGGCATGAAGCACTTGGGAACATTACAAGTCCATTTGTACAAAAATGTAAAAGGTGGAAAATTTGACTTATAAGGAATCCATGAAAAGCACCTTGCATTGTTTTGGCCATAACTTGAGTTCCACAAATGATATGGAAATCTTCTAGTACTTTTTGGAAATGGGAGAGAAAGATATTCAACTTCCATGTTGGAGGAAAATTCATTTGGAGCTTCCTTGATGATGAAAAGTCAAGTTGAATGTGGTGGAAAAATTGCCAAAAATGGAAAGTTGGTATTATGGGTCATTTTCCAAATTTAGTAACTTTTGCACAACCTCTTGATTCTTGATGAATGGTATGAATCTTGACAATTGTAGTCCATATGAGGATGTGAGACCTTGAAAACCATGAAAAGAACCTCAAAATTCCACAGTTGACTTTCTCCTTTACAGTTGACTTTTGCTTAGCTCACAAGCAATTGATCCACTGAACATCCTCCACAATGAATCAATAACCAAACCCTCATACAAGAACACTTGTGAGCATAAAGAATACCATAAGAACATGCTTGAACACACCAAGCCTTCCAAGAAGTCCTCTTGATCTTAAAAACCCTAATTGGTCCCCCTGATTAGGAGGGAAAGAATCACTTGAAATCCTTTGCCAATCTTGATCTTATGAAGATATAATGAACTCCATGAACCACCTTGAAGCTTGAGACTTGAGAATATGGACCAAGTACCTTGATCCCATGCTAAGAACCAATGCTATGCACAATGCAAATGCAAGAAATGAAAAGAAACATAAGCCAGTTAGCTAAAAACAAACAAGGCAAATTTTTGGGTGTTACACCATGCAGTGCAAAAGGAAGCATTTCATGCTAATCCTTGTAAGTCTTGACCATTTTCTGGACAATCCTCTTGATGTTTTTGTTTGCTGCTTCGACTGCGCCATTCATCTTGGGCCGATATGGTGAAGAGTTGTGGTGCTCGATCTTAAATTCTTGACATAACTCCTTCATCATGTTGTTATTCATGTTGCTTGCATTGTCCTTGATAATGTTGCTGGGAATGCCATAGCGACAGATTATCTCTTTCTTGATAAATCTAGCAACCACTTGTCATGTAACATTTGCATAAGAAGCAGCTTCAACCCACTTGGTGAAGTAATCGATAGCAACCAGAATAAATCGGTGACCGTTGGAAGCCTTCAGCTCGATCATTCCAATCATATCTATACCCCACATGGAGAATGGCCAAGGTGCAGTCAAGACATTCAATAGAGTTGGATGTACATGGATCTTGTCTCCGTAGATTTGGCACTTGTGACATCTTTTGGCAAAGTTGTAACAATCTACCTCCATTGTTGTCCAGTAATACCCAACCCGAAGGATCTTCTTGACCATAGCATGACCTTTAGCATGTATACCCTCGCAGCCCTCATGTATGGACCTTATGATCGTGTTTACTTCGTGTCTATCCATGCATCTGAGCAACACGGAATCATAATTCCTCTTGTACAGTATACCACCACTTAAGAAGAATTTGGCGCAAAGCCACCTAAGAGCTTTCTTGTCAGTGATGGTGATACCCTTGGGATATTCCTGTTTTTCCAGATATCTTTTAATGTCATAGAACCAAGGCTTCTCATCAGACTCATCCTCGATTGCTAAACAGTGTTCCAGTTTGTTCAAGTGATCAATGCGGATATGAGGAGCTTCATTCTTCCACTTGACCTTGAACATGGATGCTAGAGTGGCAAGACCTTTAGCTAGTTGATTTTCCTCTCTGGGAATATGATGAAAAGTGATCTCATCAAAGTAAGGAATCAACTTCGCTAGGTGTTGTTGGGACGGAACCAGCTTGAAATCCCGAGTCACAAAGTTCCCTCTGACTTGACCAATGACCAAGGCAGAATCTCCATAGACCTCAAGAATCTTGATTCTCATGTTAATAGCTGCTTCAATACCATAGATACGTGCTTCGTATTCAGCCATATTGTTGGTGCATGCAAAGCATAATCTGGCAGTGAAGGGAAGGTGAAAACCTGTTGGAGAGATGAGGATAGCACCGATTCCACGACCTTTAGAATTGGAGGCACTATCGAACACGAGCGTCCATCGCGCCTCTGGTTCGGGTCCTATATCAGGATCTGGAGTCTCATAATCTCTGATAAATAGAACATCCTCATCGGGAAAGTCAAACTTCATCTGTTGATAACCCTCTATAGGTTGATGAGCAAGGTAGTCAGACAAGACGCTCCCTTTTATTGCTTTCTGGGTCACATGCTGGATATCATACTCAGTTAACAACATCTGCCACCGAGAAATCCTTCCAGAGATAGCAGGCTTTTCAAATATGTACTTTATCGGATCCATTTTAGATATCAACAAAGTAGTATGGAAAATCATGTATTGTCATAGGCGTCGAGCAGCCCAGACCAGAGCACAACAAGTTTTCTCCAAGAGTGAGTATCTGGTCTCACAATCAGTGAACTTCTTGCTCAGATAGAATATTGCGTGTTCTTTTCTACTAGTGTCGTCATGTTGACCCAATACACATCCCATTGATTCATCGAGAATGGTGAGATACATGATTAAAGGCCTACCAAGAACCGGCAGTACTAAGATCGGTGGTTCTTGCAAGTATTGTTTTATTTTGTTAAATGCTTCCTGACAATCATTATTCCATTCAATCGATTGATTTTTCCTTAGCAATTTGAACATTGGTTCACAGGTAGCCGTCAAATGGGAAATGAACCTTGAAATGTAATTGAGTCTGCCCAGAAAGCCACGGACCTCTTTTTCTGTTTTGGGAGGCGGAATGTTCTGAATTACCCAAACCTTATCAGGATCAACTTCAATGCCCTTCTGACTCATAATAAAGCCCAACAGTTTACCAGATCGAACTCCGAAGGTGCACTTCGCAGGATTCAACCGTAATCTAAACTTCCAGAGTCTGTCAAACAGTTTCTTCAGATGAACCAAGTGATCATCTTCAGTTTTGGACTTGGCAATCATATCATCCACGTAAACCTCAATCTCTTTATGTATCATATCGTGAAAGAGTGTTGTCATGGCACGCTGTTATGTTGCCCCTGCATTCTTTAGACCGAATGGCATGACTTTGTAACAATATGTACCCCATGGCGTGATGAAAGTAGTCTTCTCCATATCAGTTGGGGACATCTTGATATGATTATATCCTAAAAAACCATCTATGAAGGAAAAGACAGAGAACTGCGTTGTATTGTCTACCAATACATCAATGTGAGGCAAAGGAAAATCATCCTTCGGGCTTGCCTTATTGAGATCTCGATAATCCACACACATTCTGACTTTGCCGTCCTTCTTGGGAACTGGGACGATGTTGGCAACCCATTCAGGATACTCGAAAGTGGCTAGGAACCCAGCGTCAAGCTGTTTCTTTACCTCTTCTCTAATTTTGAGTGCCATGTCGGATCTAGTCCTTCTGAGTTTCTGCTTGACAGGAGGACATCCGGGCTTGAGTGGCAAGTGATGTTCAACGATGTTGGTATCCAGCCCAGGCATATCTTGATAGGACCAGGCGAAGATATCAACATACTCTTTCAATAACTTGACCAACTCGGAGTGTACATGCTTTGCGAGGGATGCGCCAACCTTGACTTCTCTTCTGACCTCATCAGTACCAAGATTGACAACTTCCACTGGCTCTTTGTGTGGCTGAATCTCTCTACGCTCGTGCTCAAGGAGCCTTGCTAGTTCAGCCAGTAATTCACAATCTTCCTTACCATCTTCTTCGGCTTGGTTAATTGGAATTCCAGAATTACAATGGATGTTTGCCATGTTGTTATCAATGCTTTTATTAGTTCTGCATGTTTATGAATATGTTTAGAATGGGCTATTTAAAAGAGTGAAAAACAAAAGAAACTTTTGCCATTTATTTTGTGAAAAAGTAAAATAAAGAAAGAAAATGGAGCATGATTTTGAATGCAAAAAACTTTTATTTATTGATCACATAATATTGCAAAAGTGTGAGGCCTTTTACAAGCTATCCCCTCGTCTCGGGCGAGGACGAGGGAATGAGAAAGCAAAATGCATTACATGTTATATGGGAAAACCACAGGAATCACGGTAGATGTCCAATTATTGAGCTTGAAACCCGGCGGACACTTGTGCACAAAGCTTGAAATCTGATTACTGGGACCAGCATCATCAACAGCTGCCACGATGTCACCCTATTGGAAACTCGTGCTGTGGAACTTGACAAAGTTGCTTTGCTTCTGATCAGAGGAACCAGATCGAAGACCTGGATGATAACCCACTCCAAAACGATTATGCTTCTCGACCACATCAATCACGTGCCCCCAGCCTGGCAAGGCACCTCTATCGATGGTCTTTTTAGCACTCTTAGCAGACGCTAAAGTCAATCTACTTTAACTAGTTGAAGCAGAGCTGACATCTTCGAACTCGAGACACTGCAACGGCGCCTCAGCTATGCCTTCTTCGGTCTCGACGTATCGAAAAGATGATAACTCGCTTACAATCAGATCATCTTTACCACAGACAATGACAAGTTGATCGTCAAACATGAATTTTAACTTTTGATGCAAAGTGGAGGTAACAGTCCCTACAGCGTGGATCCACAGACGACCCAGTAAGTAATTGTACGCTGGATTGATATCCATCACTTGGAAAGTAATGGTAAACAAATGCGGCCCAATGTTGATGGGTAAGTCCACTTCTCAAATGTCCTGTCTTCGAGAACCGTCAAAGGCTCTGACAACTAAGGCACTTGGTCTCATCTCGATTCCTTCCACTAGTAATTGGCTCAATGTGCCCTTAGGCATCACATTGAGAGAAGAACTGGTATCTACTAGAACACGAGATAACAGGATGTCTGTGCAGGTTACAGACATGTGCAGTGCTTTATTGTGGGCAGTTCCTTCAGGAGGCAATTCTGATTCATTGAAACCCAAATACCGACTTGCAGCTATGTTGGCCACTACATCGTCAAACTCGACGATGGATATATCTTGCAGGACATGGGCCCTGTTCAACACTTTCAACAGAGCTAATATGTGCGCAGGCGAACTCATGAGTAAGGACAAGATTGAGATCCTCGAGGGAGTCTGACCCAGCTGATCCACAATTTTAAAGTCACTTTTCTTGATCAGCTTAAGGAACTCTTGATCATCAAGGGACTCCTTGCTCTTTGAAACACCCTCAAACGGGATAGTCGGTACTGGAACGGCAGTACATGCCCCTTGTTGAACCACTGGAGTTGTGAATGCAAGTGTCTCCTTGGGAGAAACAACAGTTGGAACTTAAACAGGCTTCGTAGTGACCTTTGGAGCAAACACTCGTCCACTACGATTCATACCTCCCCCAGCTGTAACATTCACGATCTCTGATTCGGCGAACCTTATCTCTTGACCTCCAGAAAACACAGAAGACCCATACTTCCACGGTACCTCTTTAGAATTCTGATACGGAAACGGTTTTGGCGGACAAACCACGATAGGTTGCACCTTCTTCTGTTTAGGGGATTCCACGGGAACCTTCCTATAGACGATGGTGAACGACTCGATGACAGCAACTTCCTCGACAGGTTTAGATCTGGCTAATTGCACTTCGCCACAGTTCATCAGAATCTGGACACAACCCTTCATCCTTCGACACTGGTTAGGATTATCGTCACAAATCTGAGACTTACCATGCAACCCCTTCAACATCCCGTGTTCATTCAATTTCTTGAAAACCACAGCCATCGGAGTCTTTACTTCGTCAACATCCATGATCAATTCAGCCTTCGGACTATCCTCAATCATATTAACTGCATGTCCACCGTGATTCGGTAACGGATTACTCTGAATGTTAGGTCCTGCCTCAGCAAAAGTCAGAACTTTCTTATCAATGAGTTCTTGAACCTTGGTTTGGAAAACAAAGCAGTCCTCTGTTGCATGTCCTATGTATCCAGCATGATAGGCACAAGACGCATTTGGGTTATGCTTCGGGCCAAATGGAGGAATCGCAGGTGCAATCTGTTTGGGGACAATTGCCCCTTGGTGAACCAAGTAAGGAAACAACTCCGTGTATGACATCGGAATTCTATCAAAATTCGGACGCTTACGGTTTCCTTGACTGTTGTTGTTCTGATGGTTCTGATTCTGCTGATTTTTATTCTGTTGATTCTATTGCTGATTCGGAGCATTCTGAACTGGTTGTTGCAGATGATATTGATATGGAGGTTGTTGTTACTGCGCAGCAGCAATGTAGGGATATGGATAGTATGGCATAGGAGCCATGGGAGCTTGATATGGAGAAGAAACTTGAGTTGTCACAGCATTGGCTTCACCTTCCTTTTTCTTAGACTGACTGTTTTGAGACTTTCTAGCAGTCGGCTGCTGGGAAGCAGCTCCAAGAATCTTTCCAGTCTTCAAATCATTCTCAATCCATTCACCAATCGTTACAACATCAGCGAAGTTCGATGAAGAACTACCCACCATTTTCTCGTAGTAGGAACCTTGCAAAGTACCCATAAAGATGTCAACCAACTCATTATCAAAGAGAGCAGGTCGCACACGAGATGCCATCTCACGCCATCTTTGTGCGTACTCCTTGAATGTTTCATCTGAGTGCTGGGACTGATTCTGCAATTGCAATCTAGTTGGCGCCAGATCAAGGTTATACTTGTATTGCCTCACGAATGCTTCAGACAAATCCCTCCAAGTACGGATTTTGCTGCGCTCCAAGCCCATGTACCAATCTAATGAAGCGCCAGACAAACTATCTTGAAAACAATGAACAAGCAATTCATCGTTATCAATATGGGATGCCATCTTCCTGCAGTACATAGTGATGTGACTACGCGAACAACTCAAACCTTTATACTTTGGCAAATCAGGTATCTTGAATTTCTGTGGCAACACAACATTTGGAACCAAACACAAATCCTTGGCCTCCATGCCAAAAGTAGAAAACCCTTCAATAGCTCTGATACGGTCTTCCAACAACTTGTAGTCAACATATCTACTCTGATTATTGGGCCTGACAAGAACCTGAGGATTTGGCAGCTGAGAAGCGGCAGGAGCATTCACTTGCGGAGTAGCAAACTGAGAAGGATAAACCAAACCAGGATTAACCATCTGACCAGCATTCTGACCCATCGGAACACCATACAAATAGTTCGGAGGAGGTACCCCAGTAGCTGAGGAAGATGCCCCAGGATAGAACATCCCAGGATGAGCATTCGGAACAGCAGTTTGAGCAACTTGAGACGGACCCGGAACATGAATAGAAGGACCTCTATACACATGCTCTTCATCATCAGGAGTTTCAGTGTCGACCAACCCGGCAGTATGATTAGTTTGAACCTGAAGATTATCAGGATCATCATTCACCATTGGAGGCGGGACTGGAGTAGGCATGACCCACGGATAGGCGGCAACATTCCCATTAGGCATGGGCGCAACAAAAGGCTGATATGGCATGAAGGCACTACCATTATTTGCAAGCTGAGGAGTGTAATGCGGAGGCATGCCCCAAGGAAAACCAGTGGGCATCTGATTCAGACTAGGCTGAATAGCAGGCTGATTCACAGGCTCAACTGGCACTTCAACTCTAACAGGAGAAGGAACAGCAATAGCAGGAGAAGCCATAACAACAGGAGGAACAGTCACAATAGGAGTGACAACAGTTGCATCAGTAGTGGTTGCAACAACAGTGGTAGCAGCAGCAGTATCCCTCTGAGCACGAAGGAGCTCGATAATGACATCTATGTTCATCTAAAACTGATCCATCCGACCTTGGAATTGTGCCAGAGTTTCCTTGTAAGTAGCGTTCTCAGCTTCGAAGTCAGCCATGATTCGGGATTTTCTTGAGCGAGTAAAATACCGATGTCGAGTCGTCGTCTTGCTACAAGGAATGCGGACAAGGATGAGCAACAGTTTCGGATGAAGGGACGTGCATATGCGGGCATGAACGAATGCAATTTATGTACAAATAAATTTTTAGAAGGTTTATGCAAAATTTAATTTGACATGATGAGATGATATGCAACACCAGAATCAACAAGCCAGCATAGTCTGAATAGTCAAATATGAACATCTGCAAAGGTAGTGTTGTGTTGATGCGAGATCTGACGCAATGAGAGAACAAAGGTTGGAAGAGTCTTGGTTTCCTGCAGAAAAACCCAATATCCCACTCACAGGTATAATGTAGAAAGCGGGATTCTCAGTTTCGGATTCTCGATTTGAGAAGCAATAGTACATTCATCCCTCGGGGTACAATACTATCGCCAAACAAAGAGGTCGTCTACTGATTCCCCCAAAAAAAGGTCACCCTATGGCAAGTTCCGAGCTTTGGATCCTCAGATCAAGGAAGCGTAATGGGTTTGCCATTTCTGGTATGCCATTATCACTCCTTGGGAGGAGTGCCGCAACTGAGTCTTTGGGAAATGGTCGCCAGAGTCGACAGTTTTCCAGGTTATATTCCATCGTCTGCCCCAAATGCGCAGGATAGAATATTACCAAAGAAAACCTCGTCTGGATGTGGAGTTTTCGTGTATACTAAGTCTGGCCAAATGCCACACAAGTCACACTACTTTCCACTCTAATCCTGGATGTATACTCAAGTCTGGGTATTGGGCTTATCTCTCAAGTAGTAACCCAACCCGCCAACAGCAGAAAATAGCAAAATATCCAGAGTATGCGGCATATGAATATTCAAAGCAGTAAAGAAATGCAATAAATAAACATAAAGCAGATAAAGCATAAAGATAAAACTAGTAAAGCGCAGAAGATAAACACCCAAACAAGCAAGAAAGCAAACAAAACTAGGCGAGACCCCTCAAGGGATGGACCAGCAAGAGGTCAATCTGTCCCCAGCCGAGTCGCCAGCTGAAGATGGTTGGTTTCTACCTGAGTGAATCGCACACTCAAAGATACAACAGAGTCACCACCGAACTTTATTTAGTCCCAAAGGATAGGGAAAATATAGATAAAATCCAAGGGGAAGAGAAACGGGAACGGGGGGTCGGTTATGTGAAAGGAAGGTATTAGCACCTAACGCATCCGTCGTACTCGACGGGAACCATTTCGCTTGCTTTTAGGCTTGGATGGGTTATCTATCTAAAGGCTTCTAGCTAAAAGAAAGAGAGGAAGAAAGGAAAGGGGGAAAAGAAAGAAAAGAAGGAAAGTGCTCGCGGAGGAACGAAGTCCTCGTGCCTACGTACCCTCATAGTGCAATGAGGAAATCAGAGCATCGTAGTTCATGGAACCAGGGGACAAAAAGGAAGAAAGAAAAGAGGAAGACGGAAGAAAGGTGGAAGTGTGCTCGCCAAGTCATTGCGATCTCATGCCTACGTATCATGCATTCAGAAGAATTCAGAATCAGAGCTTCCGTAGTTCGGGGAACTGAACGGAAAAGGAAAATGAAAGGAAAGTGGTGTCAAAACCAAGAGAATAAGAGAGTAAGAGAGAAGTGGTGTCCAAACCAAGAGAAAGAGTGAAAGAAACTCTACCGGGGATAACAAAGAGGATCGGTGTCGAAACCAAGAAAGTAAGAGCAAAGGGAATAGGAAGGACTCCGTTGGGGATCCAAATAAAGGAATGGTGTCATAACCAAGAGAAAAATGAGACTCGGTATATTAACTGGCTGGAAGTGGTTAACCGAAGAAAGAGAGTGGGACCCTGGCGGGGAAAAACAGCTGGTGTCAACAGACGGACTGTGATAAACCAAGAAAGAGAGTGCTGAACCGAGAGAAGGTGTTTGACTCTGAAGGGGCCTCGGTATATTAACTGACTGGCAGTGGTTAACCGGGGAAGAAAAGGCTGCCACTCTGTGGGGGTAGAGAAGCATTGGTTTTAACAGAGAAAACTGCGATTAACTAGAAAAGTGGGGGTAGGACCGAATAAAGATCGTGACCCAAAAGGACGGGTGTAGGACCGAGCGAAGGTCGTGACCCAAAGGACGGGTGTAGGACCGAGCGAAGGTCGTGACCCAAAGGACGTTCGGTAAACTGACTGAACAAATAGTACACGAATGAAGAAAGGGTATTTGAACCAAAAGAAGGTTATTAACCCAAGGGTGCAAGTATTCAAACCAAGAGGAGGTTGCCAACTGCTGGGGATTCGTTGTTTATAGACGGACTGTGATAAACCGAAGAGAAAAGCGAGTGATTAACCAAAAGAAGGTGATTAACTCGAAAAGGGTTCAGTATTAACAGACGGGCTGTGATTAACTGAAGAGACGAGTGATCAACCAAGAGAAGGTGATTAACCCAAAAGGTGCCCAGTATTAACAGACGGACTGTGTTTAACAGAAGAAACGGGTGATTAACCAAGAAGAGGTGATTAACCCAAGAGGAACTCAGTGTTAACAGACGGATTGTGTTTAACTGAAGAAATGGGTGATGAACCAAGAAAAGGTGATTAACCCAAAAGGTGCCCAATATTAACAGACGGACTGTGATTAACTGAGAAGGAGTGCAAACATTGGTGTTTTAACTGACAGACAGTGATTAACCAAACAAAGAGAGAAGAACCAAGAATAGATTGCGAACTCCAGAGGATTTACGGTTTTAAGAAACAGATTGTGATTAACCGCAGAAAAGATTGAGATTCTTCAGGGGAATCAAAAGGAAATGATTGGTTACAAGAAGAAAGAAGTAATGAAACAAAGGGATATTGCTAGCACAAGAATAATGATCTTAACCAAGAAGGATGGTGATTGATCAAAAGGAGATTGAGAAGAGATAGGAGTGATCAAGGATCGAATCTGACTGGAGAAGGAGCAACACTACAGCTTGAGGATAGAGGTGACTATTCTCGAAAGAGATGGCCAAATGCCATTACCCAAGAAATAGTCAGAATGAGGGTAGGACAACCATCCTCATTCCTTCTCTAACGCTCAAAGCATAATGCGGAAATTGAAACGGACAGCGCAATAGCTCCAATGTTGTACAGTGCTCCTACGGAGAGAAACTGACAGCGTAACGGCGTCAATTCGTACAATGCTCTAATGCAAGGCGTAGTGCGAAACTCCAACTCCATGGGGAAATGAGAGAGAATGCTCTAAAGGAGACCTAAAGAGAGGAAAGGGAAGGATCAACTAATTAAAACATGGTTTCGATTAACCAATCAAAGGGGAATGATCATGCCAACAATTTTCCAAAGAGAATGGAAAATCATTAAAGCAAAAGGTGTACATTATTGATTGTACATGATTACATTTGCTCAATGTACAACAAACATAATGTGATCAAGAATTGAAAGTGCAAAACAATGTCATACAAATATTAGCATGTATCACAAATCACGTGTCAAGAGATCAAAGATTGTTCAAGATTTAGCATGTTCAAACCAAAATCAAGAACACACATAATTGCAAGAATTGATAAATCAACCATTGAATTAATGTAAATATGCTTTAAACAGAGGTTAATAGCATTAAAAACATCCATAAATATTAAGCATATCAATCCATGGAAGTTAGAGGAGGAAAGGATGCCAAACAAGCTTGAAAAACACCAAAAATGGCCCTCTGTTACAGTGGTAATCGATTACCCTATGTAGGTAATCGATTACTTGCTTAAAAATAGCAGAATTTGGTGAAAAAAGGCTGAGTAATCGATTACTCTCTTTGAGTAACCGATTACCACTGTAACAGTGGTAAAAAAAAAAGCAAAAACCAGCTATTCAAAAGTAGTTTTCAACACCTAATCACTTATCCAAACTACCAAATGCCATGGTATGATTTTGTGCACGAAAATTACTTGAATTAGGAGCAATTAATCATTAATTAGAAGCATAAAAAATGAACATCAAAGATAACACAAACACATTATCCAACGAACCGTAAAAACTATCGAAGTTACATCGGAAACGCGCAAAAGTGAGCGAAACGATAAATTAAGTGAGAATTGACCAACCTACAAGCCGAAGATTTGGCTTGGTGATTATTGTGCTTGAAATATGATGAAGATAAGTGAGGAAAACCAGAGAAAACCAGAGAATTCTGCTCTTACACTTCGAACTGTAGCGAAACCGAGCAAACTTCGACGAAAACTCCGAAATGCGAATTATCACCGAAGAAGCTTAAAGCAAACACTTGAGATGAATTCAAAAGCTTATAGAACTCCAGAAACTCAAGTATAATTGCAAAATGATGAGAATAATCAAAGAAAACCAGAGGAATCTTCAATTTAGCTTCCTCGGCGGTATTACACTCGAGGAGCTCCTTGGTGTTAATGTACTGAGCCTTATATATTGGTTGGCCCTGCTCGTCGAGGACAACCTCCCCGTTCTTTGTCTTCCATTGAGCGGGAGCGAAGATATCGACGAACTTCACAAGTTTGTCGAAGCCACGCTAGTCCTCAGGGTCCAACTCGTTAGGCTTCGTGAAGTAATAGTCTATGTTATCTTCAAAGTGGGTGTTAGTCTAGGAGAGGGTGAACCTCGAAACCAACTTCGTCACCTGTTTCCTGGCCTCAGTTATGACCACACGCTCGAACACAGAGTTGATGGCCGCTCACGACACGGGCTTGACTGTATAATACATATCCTTGAAGGTACGAACGAAGTCTGTGAACGTCTTAAAAAACTTCTTTAGCTGTTTGAGGACACCCAACTGTGCTTACCATGTGAAGTCTGTCGTTGAAGATGGAAGTAGCGAAAGAACAGGGGGATGGTGGCGTTGATCTCGAGATACTGGCACACAATCTCGAGTTAGCTTAGAATTTCAGTCTAGTGTTTAGGACTTCAGTCCAGTGTGAAGGATCATTCAGTAAAATAAATCTGATGTCCAAGACTTTGGTCTAGAGTTTAGGACTTCGGTCTAGTGTTTAGGACTTTGGTCCAGTGTTAGGATTGGTACCACACACCTGGGAGTAGAGATAGTATGCATTTCATAATGAAATTGTATAATGTACATCTGATCACACCCTATCACTGCATGATTTTGGTAGAAGAAACGGATCAAAACAAATTAAAGAGGAGAAAAAATGAAGAATAAAGGACAAAGAAAGAGGCAAAAAATAGCTAAGTGTGGAGAAATAGGGACTTTGTGAAAATCAGGTGAAAAGGGAGAAAAAGCGAGCAACTACTGGAATAATCACACGCAACATCGCGCGATGATCCTTTTTCTGGGCTTTTTCTGACTCATTCTTATCCATTATGAAGGCTTTTTTTAAGGGAATTTCGGTACTTTTTCAAGAGTTACGAATTTCTACACGAAAAGTGACGATTTACAACACCAGAATGCATATTTAGAGAGCATTTGAAGCCATTGGAGGTCAATTCTTCAAAGGAATTCTTATGCAAACCTCTTATTATTATTTGGTATTGTAATTTAAATTATGAGTGGCTAATTGTCTCCAGGATAGGTTGTGTTTGATGAACCTATTTTGATATTGTTGGGACACATGTTTAATTTGATATTGCATGAGTAATTTGATCTATAATTCTATTCAATTGCACCTTGTTTTTAATGCTTTTTATGTGATATACTCTTTTAATATGATTTTGGGCACATAGAGAATACTGACCATTAGCCTATGTGTTAGGCCTAGGGAAATTGTTGTGCTTACGCTAGTTGATTAGGGATTGGAGATCCGAGTAGTGGCTTAGGAATTAATGCTCTGTTGCATTGCCTAATCTTGCTTACACTGCTTTGAGTAGTGATTAGTGCGCTATATCATAAGGGATTGAGTATAGAGGTTTTGTTAATTCGTCGTGGGATTATAGTGACGGTCTCATTCATGTAATGCGTTGAACATCAACAATAGAGAAATAGGGGATTCTATACACAACCTGAACGCTTTATTAAACTTTTCTGAACACTTTATTTTGTTTTCAGAATTAAAACTCGAACCCCCCCCCCCCCCCCCCTAATTTAGTATTTTCTATGCATTACACAATTTTTTCTTGTTAAATTGCAGTCCATGTGGATTCGATCTTTTTTATTACTACGACATTATCGGTACACTTGCCGAGAAGTCATCAAGTTTTTGGCGTCGTTGCCATGGACTGTTTATAATTTCTACAAGGTAACGCTTGTTCAAAGTTTTGATTTTAGTTTTTGAATTTTGTTTTATTTTCTCGTTAATTACACTACTACTGAGGTATTTGTTGTTTGTATATGCGCAACTCTGGATCGACATTGACACAGGTTGATCCAGAAATTGAAAGAACTGCACATGCTATAAGGATAGCAGTTAGAGAAGCAACTTTAGCTCAAAGGATCTTAGTAGAAGAGCACCCACTATTTTCTTTGAACACTGAAGAGGAAATCACCATGGTAGCTGCACAACCCCAAACTATGGGGGATTACTGTAAAAGAACCGATGAAAGACGGGTTTCTAGAGGGTTTGTACCAGCAGACCCAGCTAACTTTGATATTAAATTATGTGTTTTCAGGTTTAAGAGACAATCCGTTTGACGAAAACGCGGTTAGAGGCAAGCATCTTGCATGCTTCTACGAAATAATTTCGATGTGCAAACTAAATGATGTCACTGAAAACCAAGTTAAGCTACGATTGTTTGGCTTCTCACTAATTGGAAGGACTAAGGATTGGTTACTTTGTCTTCCAAATGGAATGATACGAACCTGGAAGGAGTTGGAGGACAAATTCTTAGAGAGAATCTTTACCACTACTCAGTTTGCTGAGCGAAGAGCAAAAATTATAAATTTTGAGCAGCAGGAAGCTGAATCGTTGTATGACTCATGGGAAAGGTTTAAAATTTTATTAAGTTGGTGCCCAAATCATAATATTAATAATATGGAGCAAATGCACAATTTTATCAAAGGTTTAAGTGTCAAACATGCATGTTGTTAGATGCTTCAGCGGGAGGCTCGATCCGAACAATGAGAGAACTACAAGTTAAAGACCTGGTCGAAAAGATGTGCTTAAAGGAATGTCGTTCAATGAGCGAAAGGTCAGTAAAAATTGAAACTGTGGGCATACCCAAAGGTATGTTAGTTGTTGATACTGAAGATGCACTTTTAGCCCAAATTGAATTATTGAATAAAAAGCTTACTGAAAGCAGCTTAAGTAATGCTAACGTGAGCCAGGTACAAGCATTGAGGTATGGTTTCTATGGAAGAGGACATGCAAACAGAAGGTTCTCTTTGGAAGGATCAAGTGAAGAAGCTCAATTTGCCACTTTCCAAAAGAATAACCCTTACTCCAATGATGACACTAAATTATACTGTATTTTCGACTCTGATTTCACATGCATATTAGTTGTTTTTCTATTTTTATGCTTTGTTATTGTTATGTTTTCCTTTGTTTTCAGGTTTTCAATAAAATCGAGGTTCCAGACGGAAAAGGATGCAAAAGGAACAAGAATTCTAGTTTGGCAGCAAATTGCTCTTGTCGCTTCTCTTGTCGCGGACGCCCCAGGGTAGGCGACGATGTGTCCCATGATCTCCTCAACTCAACTGCCACGTTCCCACGATCAGCACTCTCCTTTGCCTCTTTCTTCTTGTCGCAGGCGCGATGGTCCTGTCGCGGGCCCGACCAGGCAAATTGTGTTCCCGCCCATTTTTAAACCAAGGTTGTTTTTGTCCTTACACCACGCCAACTTTGCCTATAAATACTTGTAGAACTCGAACTTCAGGATCATCCAATCTTAGTTTACTTCACCCTAGGCATAAATTTCACTCTTGTAAAGTGGTAATCTTCTCACATCGAGGAGTTATTGCACTGTGTGTGATCGAGTTTGTAATCAAGTCTTGGAGTGTCTGTAATCAAGTTGGAGCATTTTATTTTCCGTGCATTGTACCAGATTTAAAGACTCCGCTTTGGAGCAGGTTTTATTTTAATCGCATTTACTTTCATTTATTTCTTGCACTTGCTTTATTTAGTTTATTTATTGTCTTGCCTTACTTTTCAAAGCTTTACTTTTCAAAAGACTTAATTCCATACATGATAAGAATTAACATGACTGTTGTTACTACCATGGCTGGCTAAGTTTTAGATAGGTAAGAATGTAAAGACCATAACCACCGTAATACGTCTATGTGTTAATAGAAATACTTAAGGGATGTTTTAATCTTTAACACAAGTTTTATGTACCTAAAAGCAATGTTGGGTAAGATCGAAAGCCGTCCAACCATTTGTAAACCTGTTTAGTTCTCAACTGATCAAATACAGCGAAGGCGCTTTGCTCAGTCGAGTAGGGATTTTTAACACTTTAGAAAAGAGATTTTAAAACTATTTTCGGACGCGTTAGTGGGATTAGAATCTGGTTCACTTTGAACCTCTTTAGTTTAGAAATTTCAGGTCAAAATACTTTTCTGTTTAGTCTAGAATTTGCATTTCTTAAAAGTAAGTTTTCCATGACTCTAACGCAATGCGCGCCTTTTTATAAGTGACAATAAAGGGGTTAGTTTAGAGGGTAAACTTGGTTCTGACTACGCGAAAGCGACAGTTCCTGTTAAATTGAATTCTTTTCTTAAAATAGAAGATATTTCCCGTAAGTAGTTCTGTTGATGAATATAGAAATATTATCGGTTATGAGAATTACATTCAAGCCTATTGTTTTGTCTGAATTTTATTACCTCGTCATTTACTTTTATTTTCCTCTGCATTAGTAAACCCTGAATTGAACTGCCTTAGATAAGCACTGTAACAAACGGAAATCGTTAGATCGACATTTGGTCCCTGTGGATACGATAACTTTTTATATTACTCCGACGCGATTCGTGCACTTGCGAATACAACGCATCAAGTTTTTGGCGCCGTTGTCGGGGACCAATTTTGCCGAATTTCAAAATTCGTTTGTTATCACCGTTTAGACTAGGGCCGCACGAACTGGTCGATGCGAAGATCTCGCAGCTCCAGTAGTGTAATAGATCCTTTAGTGGAACCAAAGATCGTAACCAGACCCCTTAAGGAATTCGCTCAGCCGGCTGACGAAGAACCGAGCTCTAGTATAGTTAACCCTACCATACCTGCCAATAATTTTGAACTAAAACCGTCCCTATTACAACTAGTTCAACAAAACCAATTCGCAGGACTACCATCTGAAAACCCAAACCAACATCTAAAAACCTTTGTCCAGTTGTCAAACACCTTTAAGACCAATGGTGCTAGTCCTGAGGCGATTCGTTTAAGACTATTTCCCTTTTCCCTTAGAGACAAAGCCCTAACTTGGTTAGATTCCCTTCCATCCAATTCTATAACAACATGGGAGACCTTAGGAGAACATTCCTTGCTAGATACTTTCCCCCAAGCAAAACAGCCGTTCTCCGAAACCAAATAACAAGATTTACCCAAAACCAAGGAGAATCACTATTTGAAGCTTGGGAAAGGTATAAAGACCTTCTAAGGGCGTGTCCGCACCACGGTTTGGAGCAATGGTTGATTATACATACCTTTTACCACGGACTTCACTATAACACAAAGATGTCCATCGACGCTGCCGCTGGCGGTGCCCTGATGAACAAACCTTATCCTGACGCTTGTAGTCTCATTGAAGATATGGCTCAAAACCATCATCAATGGGGAAACGAAAGAGCAACAGTGGAAAAGAAAGAAGCCCAAGGAGGTAAACATGAGGTAAGCTCTATAGACATGATGCAAGCCAAAATGGATGCTATGGCCCTCAAGATCGATCAAATGTACGCACAACCAACCGCTGCAGCAGCAGTAGTGTCGGATTGCGAACTTTGTGGTACTAAAGGTCATCAATCAGCTGACTGCCATCTGTTAAACGAGACTAACCCAGACCCTGTCAACTATGCCCAAGGAAACCCGTTCTCAAATACTTACAACCCTGGATGGAGAAATCACCCTAATTTTTCCTACAAAAACAATAACCCTACCCAAAACCAAGCACCTCCGAGATCAACCAACAATCAAGCACCTAGACAAAACCAACCTATGCAAGCAGTGCCACCTAAGCCAAATATCAAAAAAGTGCTAAATGATTTTATGACAGCACAAGCCCAGCAAAACAAAGAGTTCCTAAATCAGAATATTCATGTGAATGAGCTGCTTACCCAACTAGGAACCAAAATGGATCAAATGGCCACCCACAGCAAAATGCTTGAAACCCAGATCTCTCAGGTAGCCTTAAAGCAAGCACCCCAAACTACTCCTGGAGGACAATTTCCCGGACAACCTCAACAGAACCCTCGAGGGCAAGCTAACGCTGTTACCTTACGAAGTGGAACCACTTATGAAGGGCCTAAAAACCCAACATTGAGTGACTCCGAAGTTTCCAAAAAGGATGCTACCCCCGAAGGTGAGGAGCCCGTAGAGATTGAGAAACCAAAAGACAGAGATAAAGGAGAAGTTACGGACAAAGCTTCAGCACCCCCTCAGCCATACAAACCACCAATCCCATATCCACAAAGACTCAAACAAACAAAGATCAATGACCAATTCCAAAAGTTTGTTAAAGTTATAGAAAAACTTCATGTAGAGATTCCTTTTACAGAAGCCATCACCCAAATACCATCTTATACTAAATTCCTGAAGGACACCCTCACCAATAAACGTAGACTTGACGATCCAAAACTAGTGGAGTGTAATTCCATTTCCGAGAACAAACTTGCCAAAAAAGACAAAGATCCGGGGAATTTCTCCATACCTTGTATTTTGGGGAATCATGTCATAGATAAAGCCTTTCTGGACTTAGGAGCCAGTGTAAGCCTAATGCCCCTTGCAGTTTGTGAACGATTGAAACTAGGAGATTTGCAACCTACTAAGATGTCTCTCCAATTAGCTGACAGATCTATAAAATACCCTGTAGGCGTATTAGAAGACATCCCAATTAGAATAGGCAAGTTGTTCATTCCCACCGACTTCGTCGTAATGGACATCAAAGAAGATAAAGATATCCCAATCCTCCTAGGTAGACCCTTCCTATCAACTGCAGGAGCCATAATAGATGTCAAGAAAGGAAAATTGACTTTTGAGGTGGGTAACGAAAAAATAGAGTTTGTCCTAGCAAAGTTTCTCGCGGCACCAGTAATAGGAGATGCATGTTATGCAATTGATGTTATTGATGAATGTGTCCATGAACTTAATCAGGGAGAGCCAATAGAAAGAATAAAACTACCTTCAACGCCCATTGAGAAAGATGATGACAGTATGGAACCCTACATAGATGACAGCCTTTTTGAATGTCTATCCTTAACTCCAGATCCTATACAAAGCCCCAGCAAACCAACCTTAGAATTAAAAGAATTACCCAAGAATCTAAGATATGAGTTTTTAGACAAAGAAATGGACAGACCAGTTATAGTCAGTGTCGTTCTGAACCAAAATGAAACAAACCAACTCTTAGATGTCTTGCGAAGATATCCCTCAGCACTAGGGTACAACATCTCAGATCTTAAAGGAATAAGCCCATCCGTGTGCATGCACCGGATTTCACTTGAGGAAGATGCTAAACCTTCGAGAGAACACCAAAGGAGGATTAACCCTATAATGAGTGAGGTCGTTAAGAAGGAAGTTCTTAAGTTGTTGGAAGCAGGGATAATATATCAGATCTCGGACAGTAAATGGGTAAGCCCTGTGCATGTAGTACCTAAAAAGGGAGGCATCACCGTGGTTCAAAACGAAAAAGGTGAGCACGTTACAAAATGGATAGAAGGAGGTTGGCGTATGTGCATAGATTACAGAAAATTAAACAAAGCCACTAGGAAAAACCATTTCCCATTACCTTTTATAGATCAGATGTTGGAACGTCTAGCTAGATATTCCTACTTCTGTTACCTCGACGGATATTCAGGTTTTTTCCAAATTCCTATACACCCTGATGACCAAGAGAAAACAACCTTCACATGCCCATATGGAACTTTTGCCTATAGACGTATGCCTTTCGGACTCTGTAATGCCCCAGCAACTTTTCAGCGTTGCATGATGTCAATCTTCGCTGATTATCTTGATGGAATTATGGAAGTATTCATGGACGATTTCTCAGTCTGCGGATTTGATTTCAATAACTGTCTAGTCAACCTTGAAAAGATCTTGAAGAGATGTGTCGAAGTAAACCTGGTATTAAATTGGGAGAAATGTCACTTCATGGTCACTGAAGGTATAGTTCTAGGACATATCGTTTCTGAAAAAGGCATTGAAGTTGATAAAGCTAAGATCGAGGTGATAGAGAATCTTAAACCACCCAAAACAATTAGAGAAGTTCGAAGTTTTCTTGGACATGCTGGATTTTACCGGCGTTTCATTAAAAACTTCTCTAAGATCACTAAACCTTTGACAGGTCTTCTGATGAAAGATGTCGAGTTCATTTTTGATGAAAAATGCAACGAAGCATTCAACCTTTTAAAACAAGCTTTAATCTCAGCACCCATTATGCAACCACCAGATTGGACAAAACCTTTTGAAATCATGTGTGATGCTAGTGATTACGCTGTAGGAGCAGTGCTAGGGCAAAGATCTGATAAGAAGTTACATGTGATTTACTACGCCAGTAGAACTCTAGATGCCGCTCAGCTAAACTATGCAACCACAGAAAAAGAACTCCTAGCCGTAGTTTTCGCCATAGACAAATTTAGATCCTATTTGGTGGGAGCCAAAATAATTGTTTACACTGATCATGCCGCCATCCGATACCTTTTGAATAAAAAGGATGCTAAACCTAGGTTACTCCGGTGGATACTTTTATTGCAAGAATTTGACCTTGATATCAGAGATAAGAAAGGCACCAAGAATGTAGTTGTCGATCACCTTTCCAGGCTTGAGTTCTTGAAACCTGATGTAGTACCCATAAATGATGACTTTGCTTATGACTGGTTAATCGCTAAGCTAGATGCCATTGGAGATGTAAGTTTAGAAACCTTAGAAGATTCAGAAAAATCCTTAGCGGTAAATAATGTACCTTGGTATGCAGATTTTGTTAACTATCTTGCTGCAGATATAATACCTCCTGACCTCAGTTATCAGCAGAAAAAGAAGTTCTTCAATGACGTTAAACATTTATATTGGGATGAACCACTCCTCTTTAAGAGAGGCACTAACGGAATCTTTCGCCGGTGTGTTCCAGAGGAAGAAGTGCACCATATCATAGAACATTGTCACTCAGCACCCTACGGAGGACACGCAAGCACATCTAAGACTCGCACTAAAATCTTACAAGCTGGTCTTTATTGGCCAACTATATGGCGTGATGTTCATACATATATAACCAAGTGTGACCCGTGTCAACGCTCCGGAAACATCTTGAGAAGAAATGAAATGCCATTAAGAAACATTCAAGAAGTAGAACTTTTTTATGTTTGGGGAATCGACTTTATGGGACCTTTTCCGTCGTCCTTAGGAAACAAATATATTTTAGTCGCTGTCGATTACGTGTCCAAGTGGATTGAAGCTATAGCTGCACCCACAAACGACACTCGAGTGGTGATTAAGATGTTCAAGCAGAATATATTCCCTAGATTCGGAGTTCCCAGACTAGTCATAAGTGATGGAGGATCACATTTTATATCTAGGATTTTTGACAAACTATTGAGGAAGTATGGAGTTAAACATAGAGTAGCCACACCTTACCACCCGCAAACCAGTGGGCAAGTAGAAGTATCCAATAGAGAGATCAAGCACATCTTAGAAAAAACTGTCTCGATATCCAGAAAGGATTGGTCACAGAAGCTTTCAGAAGCACTGTGGGCCTACAGGACAGCCTATAAGACTCCCATTGGAACAACCCCTTACCAACTAGTTTACGAAAAATCATGTCACTTACCCTTTGAATTGAAACACAAGGCATATTGGGCCATCAGAACCTTAAATTTTGATTACTTAGCGGCTGGTGAGAAACGCACTTAGACATACATAAGCTAGAAGAGCTCCGACAATCAGCCTATGAGAATGCCATCATATATAAAGAGAGAACCAAAGCATGGCATGACAAGAAGATCATCAAGAAAGACTTCAACATAGGTGACCCTGTTCTTCTATACAATTCAAGACTGCGACTTTTTCCAGGTAAGCTTCAATCCAGATGGACGGGCCCGTTCGAAGTTTCCAAAGTCCTAAAATCCGGGGCAGTGGAAATTAAGAACAAATCTTGCAGTCCGTTCGTAGTAAATGGACAAAGGCTCAAGCATTATGAAGGAGGCGACATTCCAGCATACTACTCCAGGTTCACGTTAACAGACCCACCTATCCTTGCACCAGATACATGACTTGAACTCGTCGAGCTAACGACGTTAAACAAGCGCTGCATGGGAGGCAACCCATGGTTCTTTTCCTTTTCGTTTTTATTTTTTCTTTTATTTTGATTTACGTTTATTTTCTTGTTTGTACATATATGTCTAACTTGTTTTGTGTGTTTGATTTCAGGGCCTGTTTTTCCTAACCTTTTCTTTCAGGATGCCACCAGTTGACGACATGCACGTGACCTTTAGAGACGACGCTCAGAGAGAGCGTTATGCGATGCTTTCACTCAGACCCATGGCACCCACTCGCTACCCAGACAGTGATTGCATGGAAGCTTTGGGCATAGAGCCCAGTGTCCGATACTTGGCCCACCAGCTCAAATGGGACCAGTACGCTGATGATTTGCATCCCACCTATAGGAACCTTACTCTGGAGTTCCTCGGCTCTTTTTCCTATGATCCGTACTTGGGACCAGATGGCCACACTAGCTTCAGGCTATTTGGCACAGAGTATTCGTTCACCCATACTGAGTTCGGTGATCTTCTTGGATTTGAGACTGGAGTTGGCGCTATCCCTGAGCTGCCCATGGGTTACTTCATGAATAGAGACGTGGAGAAATTTTGGAGTGACATCTCTGGAGGTGGAGGCCCTGACCCTGATACTCACATTTCACAGGTTATCCATAACCCAGCTCTCCGATACTTTCAGATGATCATTGCCCATACATTCTTTGGGAGAGCAGATACTGATGACCACGTTACTGAGGAGGACATATTTTTCATGTTTTGTGCGAATCAGTCGCGTCGTTTAGCTTGTGGTAACTTTATGCTGTACTCCTTTAGTGGTGTTGCCACCTGGGCAGGAGGACCTATACACGTAGGAGGTAATGTGACTGAGATTGCTGCTGCTCTGGGCCTTGGCCGAAAGCTATTTCATTTGACTCCCTACTGCAGCCATACCACCATGGATGTCGATTTTTGTTTAGATCGGGGGCTGATGAGAAGGAACTCCTTTAATCCCTCTCAGTTCAGACTCTTGATCGATGGTGAGACCATACATCACTTCACTTTGCCAGATCCTGTTATGACCAGTGTCCATGACCCAGCAAACTGGACATATGCCTTAGAGGGACACGGTGAAACGGTAGACGCACCACGACCCTGCCCAGAGCCATAATACATTCCAGCTCCACCAGCTGACAGGACTACGGTATGGTCAAATAATCATTCATTAGGTACTCCAGATATGCAGACCCAGATGGCGATGATGCGCCAGGAGATAGCAGATTTCCGACAGACTCTTGCTGACCTACACCTGAGGATGGAAGTGTCAGAGCTGACCCACGCTACTGAGTCCGATGTGCTGTATGAGGACATGGCGGAGCTCCGTCGTGAGATAGCGAGACTCCGTGGAGATGACCAGACATCTTGATTTCCATTTTCGTATTATTTACTATATTTCTTATGCATTGATTTACTTCCAGTATCACCCAGACATATTTCCTACTATTTGCATTTGATATATTTCCTATTTATATTGAGATTTGAGTTTTTTATGTTTATATGCTAATATTCTCTTTTATTTTTCTTTGACAAAATATATAGAAAAAATTATTATAAAAAAAATAATAATAATATATATACTTTGTGGAAAATTTTATGCAAAAACTACATTTTTAGGAAATGTGGAATGCTAAAGAGGCCCCCCAAGGCCAAATGAAGGACACAAAGGCCCATTCAAAATGACAAAGGCCCATCAGCGAATTTGCCTTGTCGCGCCCGCGACACACCCATCGCGCCCGCGACGGCGTCCCTGTAAATTCGGGGCAGAACTTCCATTTTCACCATTTTTGAACCTCTAACTTCTCCAAACCCATTTTTTCCCTCCGAAAATTCCCTATAAATCCCCATTGATTTCACATCTCTAACATTCAACCATCATCTTTTACCCTTCCATTTCAAATTCCATCAACAAAAACCCAAAAAAATTCAACCTTTATTATACCCATTTTTCCACCCTCTTCACCATCTTCATCAATGGAGTTCAACGGGATCACTCTTCGTGAAGGACAATCCGGGAATAGGCAGAGGAGACAACTTCAAAAGCTTCAGGATCGAGAAATTCTCTCGACGAGGTATGTCGACGATTCTTGCTTGCACACTTTAGGGGTCCATCATAGTGTTTTTCATTTGTTAGAATTTGTAGGTTTAGGCACTATTTTTACCGCAAGAGAACCCACCTATGAGAGGATGACGGTTGAGTTTTTAAGTTCATTAGTTTATACCGTCCGTCCCGACACTGCTAGCACAATCGGTACTGTGCATTTTAGACTGTTTGCTGTTGAGTATGAGTTCAGTACCGATGAACTAGCAGGTCTATTGGGATTCCCTCATGGGGAGGGTGCTGTTTGTGAGGCTCCTTCTAGTGTTGAATGGTCAGTCGAGGTATTCGCCTTCTGGTGCAAGTTGTCAGATACCATTGCTGATTCCTTTAAGGGATTACTCGCCTCGACCATTCATAACCCGGCCATAAGAATTTTCAGATATCTTTTGGCATGCTCTATTTTTGGCCGGGAGAATCAAAACAAGGTTAATAGCAAAGAACTTTTGTTCTTGCAAGGATGCCTCACAAATATTAGAATCAATCCGGTCCCATTTATGATCGCCCACATGTGCTTAACGGTAAATAAGGGTGGACCGATAGTTTTTGGCGGATTGATTACGTCTATTGCTCGGGCACTGAATTTAAATGATGAGATAGCTACCTTGGAACCATGCCCCCTTGCACAATTAATTTGAAATTTCTGAAAGACATGAAATTGTGCCGATCGAGGAGGGCTGGTGGTTTTGAGTTAATGATTCATGGGGTAGCCATCGAATCAATCGTTATACCATGCAGTAGACGTACAGATGTACGATTCGAGAGGAACTGGACCTATGACCTTACTGCACCACCTTTTCTAGGTCCAATTCCTCCTAATGACCATGACAACGAGGGGCCCGACACAGATGATGAGTATGACCATAGAGAGCACGTGTCCCCCCCTCGTCCTACACAATCACACACCGCACCATCTGCTTCTAACACTTTTGCAGGAGCTGCTCCCGGATTTTATATTACCGAGGAGATGTGGCGAGACCATATGGCTAGAGAAGCACGGCATAAAGACCTACTCTCTTCCATTCAGCAACAGATGGCGGACCAAATGAGCTTTATGCAAGAATCGCGGCGGAGAGCGGACCAGTCTTACGAGACCATCTCCCGTACTCTGCTTGCGATCACCAATGAGCAGTCCCGTCAACAGCAGTATAATCATCAGCACTTTCAGCTTATGGAGGCCACTCAGGGTTCCATCTTAGGTAACCTTCGTGAGGTGAAAGCTGCTCAGACAGACTTGATGGCTAGGATGGACCAGCGAGACCGTCACCGTAGCAGATCCCGTCGTTCCGAGCATCCAGTACAGGGCGACGAGGGCACCAGCGGTCCTCACTAGTTTTGCCAGGTTCCTTTCTCCTTAGCTTACTTCGAAACATTAGGGACAATGTTCGATTTAAGTGTGGGAGGAGATATTATCGTTTTTATTTCTGTCGTTTTAGTAGTTTATTTTTATTTCCCTTCAGTTATTTACTTTTGTTTCTGTTTCAGAAAAAGCATGTGTTTGAAGAGTCATTAGTATAAGTATTTTTGGTTCACCTTCATTTTTTTCCCTCATTTTTAGCCCCACAAAAAAAAAAAAAAATAATAATAATAATAATAATAATAATAAAATTTTTCCTAGAAAAAAGTGTTGTTCTGAAAAAAATTTTGGGCTTTAAGACAGGTTCGGGTTAGGATGCGGTGACTTGGGAGAACCTTTGAAACATCAGTATCGTCCTTACACCATGAACTTCGTAAATATAAGAATCACACCTGAAACCCCATGTACCATGGCCCTAATTTCATTTCAAAATCATCCTTAGTAGTTTATTTCAGCAATCAGCTCCGGCCTAAACATGTTCTAAGTAGGAGACCGACGAATATAAGTGACTGATCTGAGTGCATATTCAAAAAAAAAAAAAAAGAAAAGAAGAAAAAGGAAAAAAAGTAATAAGATGATTAACTTGCTCATTTCAGTTGGTTCAGAGGTATCTGGCACTGAACTCGGTAGGGCGGATTACGATCCGATCCCCCACAACTGCACTTGAGAAGAATAAAAGGATTTTACACAGCTCCCTGTGCCAGAAATCCGGTATGAAAAGATCAGAATAACTAACAGGTCACTCTACCATGAAGCATGTGCGGAAAACGGGCTTAATGTGATTGCGCTTGAATGAAAAGGACTCAAAAGAGATGGAAAAGGAAGGCCTAAGTAGTGTGGGATATAATGGGTTGATTAGTATAGGAGCGAAGTTTATGTCCATATTTTCGGGATTAGTGTCATCACGATGCCCTTGGTTCACTCAGTTAGTACCGACCGCTGCATCCAGACTCGGACTTAGAAGCCCTTTTCGCCCAAAAATCATCGATCGACACTGATTTTTCTATGAGCTTTAAAAGTTTTGCTTGAGGACAAGCAAAGGTCTAAGTGTGGGAGAATTTGATGACACTAAATTATACTGTATTTCCGACTCTGATTTCACATGCATATTAGTTGTTTTTCTATTTTTATGCTTTGTTATTGTTATGTTTTCCTTTGTTTTCAGGTTTTCAATAAAATCGAGGTCCCAGACGGAAAAGGATGCAAATGGAGCAAGAATTCTAGTTTGGCAGCAAATTGCTCTTGTCGCTTCTCTTGTCGCGGACGCCCCAGGGTAGGCGACGATGTGTCCCATGATCTCCTCAACTCAACTGCCACGTTCCCACGATCAGCACTCTCCTTTGCCTCTTTCTTCTTGTCGCGGGCGCGATGGTCCTGTCGCGGGCGCGACCAGGCAAATTGTGTTCCCGCCCATTTTCAAACCAAGGTTGTTTTTGTCCTTACACCACGCCAACTTTGCCTATAAATACTTGTAGAACTCGAACTTCAGGATCATCCAATCTTAGTTTACTTCACCCTAGGCATAAATTTCACTCTTGTAAAGCGGTAATCTTCTCACATTGAGGAGTTATTGCACTGTGTGTGATCGAGTTTGTAATCAAGTCTTGGAGTGTCTGTAATCAAGTTGGAGCATTTTATTTTCCGTGCATTGTACCAGATTTAAAGACTTCGCTTTGGAGCAGGTTTTATTTTAATCGCACTTACTTTCATTTATTTCTTGCACTTGCTTTATTTTGTTTATTTATTGTCTTGCCTTACTTTTCAAAACTTTACTTTTCAAAAGACTTAATTCCATACATGATAAGAATTAACATGACTGTTGTTACTACCATGGCTGGCTAAGTTTTAGATAGGTAAGAATGTAAAGACCATAACCACCGTAATACGTCTATGTGTTAATAGAAATACTTAAGGCCTGTTTTAATCTTTAACACAAGTTTTCTGTACCTAAAAGCAATGTTGGGTAAGATCGAAAGTCGTCCAACCATTTGTAAACCTGTTTAGTTCTCAACTGATCAAATACAGCGAAAGCGCTTTGCTCAGTCGAGTAGGGATTTTTAACACTTTAGAAAAGAGATTTTAAAACTATTTTCGGACGCGTTAGTGGGATTAGAATCTGGTTCACTTTGAACCTCTTTAGTTTAGAAATTTCAGGTCAAAATACTTTTCTGTTTAGTCTAGAATTTGCATTTCTTAAAAGTAAGTTTTCCATGACTCTAACGCAATGCGCGCCTTTTTATAAGTGACAATAAAGGGGTTAGTTTAGAGGGTAAACTTGGTTCTGACTACGCGAAAGCGACAGTTCCTGTTAAATTGAATTCTTTTCTTAAAATAGAAGATATTGCCCGTAAGTAGTTCTGTTGATGAATATAGAAATATTATCGGTTATGAGAATTACATTCAAGCCTATTGTTTTGTCTGAATTTTATTACCTCGTCATTTACTTTTATTTTCCTCTGCATTAGTAAACCCTGAATTGAACTGCCTTAGATAAGCACTGTAACAAACGGAAATCGTTAGATCGACATTTGGTCCCTGTGGATACGATAACTTTTTATATTACTCCGACGCGATTCGTGCACTTGCGAATACAACGCATCATCCAACATGAATAGTCCGGGATATAATGATCACCTGAATTTTTGATGGGGAAATAACCATAATACACGTGTTAATCAAGGTATGCAACAAAACCAACAAGCTCCAATCCAAAGGAAACCTTCACAACTGGAAGAAACCCATCAAAAATTCATCATGGCCACTTAGAGTAGCTTTGATCAGGTGAATAAAAACCATGAGACAATGAGTAGGAACTATGATGCGTCTATAAAAACTTTGGAGATGCAAATTGGTCATTTATCTAGAGAAATAACTTCTTTACCTAGCTCGAGTGGAGTATTTACAGGTAATACTGTAGATAATCCTAACCATGAGTCTTTCAAGGGTGTAGAAACAGGTGAAAGCACCTCTTGTTTGACTAAATTTTGGCTAAAACATTCTGAAAATATAATTGAAGAATCTACAGGAGAAAAAGATGTCAAAGAAGATGTCCCAGCATGGTGACTCGACATCCTGACTTACTAGGTTAGCAGGTTTTAATCTGCTGCAAGAATTAAGGAGCGGATCAAGGAATCACAAGATCAAAAGCCCAACAGAAGACTATATAAAGAGACTTAGACCTAGGGTTAAATGATACCTTTGTACTTTTTGTATCACTTATAACTTTGTAACCTAGTTCTCTTGTGTTGAATAAGGGTTTAGGGTTTGAGAGTCGTTGGTTCTCTTAGGAGTTGTAAGTCTCCACTCTATAATATGGGATGCAGAGTGGAAGGCATAGGTACAGGGGCACAACCAGAAGCCTGTAGGTAATGGTTATTGTATTGTTCTTAGACGAAGCTTTGAAGCAAGTCCAAGATAACTTGGAGGTCAAGAAACTGCGACAGGTTCTGTATTGGCAGAAGACAGAGATATCACAGGTTGTGATTAGGATGTGAGTGGGGTATCTCATATCAGGGTTGTAAATGTTTGAGTTTAGCCTTAGTAAAGATGTTCATTGGGTAGATGTTAGGTATAAAGTTGTAAATGGGGGAGTTTAACTTTGTAACAGCTTCGTCCTGGATATGTATCCCCCAGATGTAGGTGATTTGCACTGAACTGGATTAACACATACTGTCTTATTTAACATTCTACAATTTATAGTTTTGTTATTATTCTTGACTGACATGTTGGATCAGATGTCGTCACATCTGTGATTGTGCAGTTCTGATATTCAAGGTATCAGTCTGCTGTTGTGCCTCTGAGTTTAAATGATTATGTAGCACAATGTCTTGACATGTGTTAGGACATCTGCTATCTACATAGGCCAAAATTTCAATTGGTATCAGAGCAGGCATCCTGTCTGGTTCTGGATGAGATCTTTGGGAGATACTTTCTGGCGTTTAAACAAAGAGGAGTTTTAAAGATCAGATCAATCAACTCAGATATAGTCTAGGGTATTAATGGATGAGATGGATGTTCTGGATCGAATGGAGCAACCCGGAGGTTGTTCATGTTGGTGAGGAGGTTCTACAATAACTACAGGAGAAGTGGCTAGCTCTCTTGTTGGTGTGTCCTATTAGATGTTTTGACATCTTATTAAGGCAAGCAGGATCTATTCCTTGGTGGTTCCGCTGGATGTGTTTCTGATGGAAGAGCTCTAGAAATATGGGATTCTGGAGTTGTTACTGAAGACAGTTGGTGGAAGATCTCAATCGTCGGCCTCTATATGTGAAGATATATGCATTCTTTTATTCCAAAGTCAGAAGCAATGGAGTGAAGGGAGCTGTTGGTAGATATCTGTTATAGTGACTTGGTACTTGGAAGCTTGGTTTATTGGTGCAGTTTGGAATCAGTTGAAGAGGAGAGGAGTTGAGTTAAGGTTATCAAGTTATAGCTCTGGGAGTTTGATACATTATTGATCGGCTAGGTTGTCAAAGATACTTGAGAATTCTCTCAAGTCCACTCATAAAGGCATCTAAGTCGTGTATCTGGAGTCTTCTAGTTATTCTTCTGACTAGAAGGTGTTTCTTTGAAACACAATCTGAAGAAAGTGGAGGTGATTTATTTTCACCATCCAAAAACCGCAAGGAATGATTCATCTCTCTTGACCCTAAGAGTGGACCTAATCTGATTTGGGCATTCAGAACTGTTGAGGTAAATAAGATTTGTTCAGAGAGAATCTTAGTTACTTGAGTTAAGGGTGGCAGCCTTGGTATCTCAACATTGTTCTTCAAAGAAGATACTAGCAAAAGACTGAATACTTGATAAGTGTTCATGAAGTGATCTGGTGGAGCTTAGCTACAACAGTGAAGAAGGGTTATTGCACAAGGATTTAAGATCAATTGATATTTATAGAGTCCACAAGTATTTAATTGATTATCCTTGAAAGTTAAGATTGCTGATGTTCTACAAGATGTTGGAACATCTCATCATCAGAGTTTGTACAGAATCATGGGAGGGGTACTGCATACGCTTTAACATCTGTTTTAGTCTTAGGTGGTGACCTAAGAAGTGGCTTCAGTCGGGTGTGACAGAAGCATGTGTTCTCTGGAGAGTTTTCTGACAAGAATTTGGTCTGGACGTTGATGCTGTTGAAGATGAAGATGAAGACATCATAATCTTGATGGTTACAACTTGGATCAGTTTATTTCTGATCTAGGTACTTTGGAGCATGGATCTTGCTCTTCTTGGAAGTCAAAGTTAAGTGCCAGTTATCTCTGACTTTCTACAATCTGCTCTACTAAGGAAAGTGGCATTCTTTGGTATGGCTATAGTGTAGTCTTGGACTACTTATTTTTTGAAGATTCAAACGTGGCAGGTGTGAAGTCTTTGGAGTTTTAAAGCAGGATGGAGGTTGTCTACTCAAACTTGGTGTTGAATCAAGTCTATGAGAGCATGAAACTCTTGTTCTGCAAAGGGAGAAGGTTCTTTTAAGTGGCAGAAGGAGGAGCTGAATTCAACAGTTGGATGTCGTATCAGAATGTTCTGACATCCAACTTAACATCAGAAGTCTCATCTGGTGATGTGGCACATTAGCTTAAGATAAGGTGATCTACATGAGAATAGAAGTTATGGATGCTTCAAAAAGGTCTATCTCACGCAGTTTGTGGGAGCTATGGATGGGAAGATGTTACATGACTAAGAGGCTTGGTGAATCCAAGATGTCTTGCTATGGGGAAAGTAGTTCATGTGACTTGAAGATCTGATTTCATTGGTGGATCAGTGTATCTTGTGGGAGTTCTGAAGAAGATTGAGATTAATCAAAAGGTGGCATTTGGTTGGTTTCATAGTGTGAATTCAAGCAGGATACTTGAAATTGATTGCTCTTGTGCAAAAGAGTAATTAGTTGAAAACGTAAGGAGGCTATGGTTCTCTTGGAGCTTGTGGCAGAAGTTATGGGCTGAGGATGGAATCATACCTTGTTTTGGTGGATGAGAGTTTATTTATCTCTGGGTTTCTGAAGCTTTCTTTGTTCAAGCTGGTGGCGCAATGTTGTGTGAAAATTTTTAGTGTGGATTACTATGCTGATAGTAAGTTCAGTGGTGGAGCATATTAAGAACCATAGTGTGTGGTGTCTATGATGTGTGGAAGATGTCCTAACTGATGTTACAACATCTTTGGGTTGGTTATCCTTGGTAGAGTATTTTAGGTTCTGTGAGGAACTAGTTACTTGCATTGTGTCTAAGAAGTATCTACATTGTCATATGGGAGAATGATGGAGTAGAAGAACTGTCTTGGAAGTCTGATGTAAGGTTTTGGAAGACTGGAGTGGATCATGGGTTGATTGCATGAAGGTATGGTTTCTGATACGTTCAGAAGTGGATATTCACCAGAAAATCAGAAGTATTCCAGGTTATCATACGGGAGAATGATAAGGAATGACTGTCTTGGATTGTGGGGTGTCTATCTCAATTGCTGGCTTGGTAAGGTCAGTGGAAAATCTTGCGAAGGGGATACTACCCATGGCTGCAAGTCATGCTAGTAGTGGATCAGTTTGGCAGTTGTGAAGTTCTGGAGCATGCATACGATATCTGACATCGTTATAACAAACTAAGGGGCCTTGTGCGTCTCTTTGAGGAATGTGAAGCATTCTGATTCAATTGGTTTGTGCCTTAAGCAGCTGGAGGTCTATACATGAGAATTCAAGAGGAGTTCGTGTGGTGTGTAGATGGTTGCAGGAAGAGAGGGATCATTGGGACTTTGATCTTAAGCCAAAAGTTTGTTATGGTAAGATAGTTATCCTGTTATTTCCTCACGGGTAGCAAGATGGTGACCATGTGTGAGTGGTTATTGGTTCTTGTCAGAAGAAGCAATAAGAGAGTTGATGATTGTGTTCAGCAGGTGGCTTGAACTCAGGGTGCGCTCTTGAAGACATGAAGATGCGTCTTATATTTTCCATTCATTATCTAGGTGTTCTGTGGAGGAGCATTGGTTACCTTAGATATGGGGAGTTGCTCCTTGATCTAATATGTTTTACTGTGAGGGTGCAGTTGGAGTTCCAGTTTGCATTGTACGTTAAGCAAGCTGTGATAATGTGTCCATCCTAGGAGGATGTGATGTCAAGAAGGATGTCTTGACATTCTTGTATTGTTGCAAGTTGTGGGAGACTTGGCAGTGCAAGTTACATGGTTCTTATTGGATGCTTAAGAATCATTAGTTGAATCTGGGAGAATTTATTTTTCTCTGTAGACTGTGATCATAATTATGTGAAGAAATCTCTGTAATGTCAAATCAGAAGAAGAATCTGGGAAGAATAGACAATGTCTAACATGATGTCAGGACATTGTTATAAAACATGTGTGCATGTAATGGGTTCTTTGGTTGGCGTTCTTAAAAGAAGAAACAGTCAAAGCAGTCTTGGTCAAGGCGCTATTAGCGGAGTTATTACCTTCAATTAATGGTCCTTTGAATTGACTAGCGTTATTTTTCATGGTTCGTTACTTCCTAAGGAAATGGCTCGGCTTTAAATAGGATTGCTTTAATCTTCTTGAGTCTCAATACTCTCTTTAGGTTGGTTACATTTCCTATACTGGCAAAGTACAGGGCCTTCTCTACCAAAAACTTGGCTGGTAAACCTTGGATTCCTCCTTTGGTGGTCATGTGAGTCCTGACTTATGACTCGTCCAAACAAATGGCTCTTGCGATGACCTGATCCTTTGGAATTTCTTCCAGTCCAGAAAAAGGAGTTTGATCAGTGATAGGTAGATCAGTCAGATGAGAGTACTCCTCTAATGTTGGTGCCAGTTGGTAATCCGGGAATGTGAAGCAGTGATAAACCGGATCGTAGAACTGAATTAACGTAGACAGGATTCCTTCAACTACATGGACCTTTAACAGAGACAGCAGTCCTCCATGCTTAGCTCTGAAAGCATCAGGGTTTGTGATCATCCTTGTCAGCCCCCTTAAATCCTCTAGTTTTGGAGCCTTGAAGGTGTACTTGTACATCTTTCATCTACAGAAATCCATAACGCAATCTCTCTGATATTTGCAATTATTGTTTTAGTTAAATTTGAAAAAGAAAAGAGGAAGAAAAATATATTTTTTCTTTGTTTAAGAGTTTTTTAGATGAATGCATGAATGTAGCACACAAAAACATTGGAAAAACATGGGTTCAAGGGTTCAACGTCATGAGCATGGAGTCATGGCTCTACCCATCCCAAAAGATTGTATTCTGGTCAATTTTTGTACCTGTAGAACGGATCCTAAGGTTCCCAAAATCATTGACCTCCCTAGGGATATCAACAGCAAGCTGGTTCACCCAAGCGAGCTGTAGCATCCTAGGGTAATCTCATTTGAGTGTAGTATCGCGTATCAACTATTCCTGATAGTCACCTCACTACCAAGTGGTCATAAGGTTAATGCCTACTAAATCCTCAGGTTCACAGGTGCCGCACTATGAAAACTCTATTTTCACAACAATCGGTTGTTCAGCAGGCAGAATCCAACTGGCCCTCGCCTGATTTGGTGGTCTACCAGGATCGCTTATTCGGGATTCACTCCCTATAAGACCCCCTGTCTACGCCACCCCTTATCTTAGGTTTCTCTCAAACTTTCCAGATGCGTATCAATCGCATTCCCATTGACAGAAAAATAAACACGGATATCAAGTAGGAAAAGCATGTATATGTATATATATATATATACATAGTATGTAGTATGATTGCTAACAACCTCGACCTCTTAGGAATTCTAATCCTAGTCCTATAATGACTCCGTCCCCAGTGGAGTCGCCATTTTCCTGTAGCGTGCAATTTATGTCGGTGACGCGACCACCTTATCGCCATTTGGTTTTTCCTCACCGCAATGGTAGGTATTGGGTTCTACTTTCTAATTTCTTATTTATCATGTGAAGCTGGAAAGGAAAGGGAAGCTAACTAAAACTAACCTTGCACGCAAATGTTTAACTAAATAAATGCTAAGAGATTGGGGAGTTCAGGGTCAGGTTATACAATGGGGAGTTGTCAATTACCCATCCTATATGTGGTTATCCACAGGTTATTAGTAATTATACTGTTTTCTATATACTGGTGTTTGTCTGTTGATTGGGAAAGTTTCTCCTTTGGGAGTGTTTGAGAGAGAGAGTTTTTGTTGATTTCGAGTTTTCCGATGTTTTTGGTAAGGTGTTGGACCTAAGGTTTTTTGTTGTGTGTGAAGGTACTGGACCTAAAGTTTTTTATTGGTATGCTCGCTAAGATTTTGCAATCTTACGCCTACGTATTCCCATTAAAGAAAACAAGGAAATCAGAGCAATCATAGTTCCCCCTATTCTATGGGAGGAAAAGATATTTAGTGTCTTGTTCAAATCCCAAGATTGAAGCTAAAGAGTATTTGTGTCTTGTTCAAAGCCCAAGATTAAAGCTAAAGGTTTGACTGAGGGAGAACTTGTCATCTCTAAAGGGAGACATCTCGTCTGTTTATCACAACTGTTGGGTGACTGATTATAAAGGAGGATTACTTTAACTGGGATATGTGAATCCAACAATGCCATAATTTCCTTTATAGGGGTGTTTTCCTGAAGGAGAAAACTTTTAACTCAATGTTGAGCAATGCCATTTTTCCTTAGGAATCTTTTATGCTAAGAGAGGGACAGTAACGTGGATGTTTGTAATCTAGAGGCTTGCCGCTTACAGCTATTAGATAAAAGAGGTTTACCAGGATAAGAGATGGACTACAGCTTGGGTTTTTAAATCAACAAGTGTGCCACTTATAGCAGTTATCTGGGATTAAGGTTTATTTTGAATGTCTGTTTTGATGTGTGATTGTACAGAGAAATGTTTTCCTACAGAGAGTTTTTTATTTCCTCTGAGGGGATTTTGGTTTTTTGTGTGTGCCTTGATTAAAGCCCAAGGTTGAAGCTAAGAGATTGATTGACTCCACTATGGAGGTCATTATACAAAGCCTAAGAAGAGGCTGGAAAAGACTGACTCAACAAGAGAGTGTTTATTTGTCTTGTATAAATCCCAAGATTGAGGCTAAGAGAGAATTGACTCTTTTGGGGAAATCATTATATAAAGCCTAAGAGGAGGCTGGACGTTGACTTTTGGGGAAGGCTTTTGAAATTCTGGTACCAGATATGTGATGTTATGTGTGATGTCACAACACACTCTGCAATGGACAAAGTAAAACAACAGAAGAGTACACAAAGAATTGTTCACCCAGTTCGGTCTAACTACCTACGTCTGGGGGCTATCAAGCCAGGGATGAATTTCACTATCAGTAGAATTAATTTACAGACTCAACAACCCAATTGACATCTCCTAAACTTAATCACTACTTAATGAACCTTCTACCTAAGAGACCACTTAGGTATGAGAACACTACTCAATCCCTAAATCACTTCAGTGATATATTCAAATATCACACACTTTGAATAACCCAACTTGATTCTGCTTCACAACTTTGATCAAGAACAACTCAACACAACAACACCAATTCACACTAGAATGGTTTACAACACATACACGAAGACACAAACGACTCTTAGTCTTTAGCATTCTTTCTTCTGTACTTTTCCTTTAGGATTGATGCGCTTAATATAGCTATTTGAATTGGGCTTGGACCTGCTACAATATCTGACCTGATTTGTTATTTAAAACTGAATCTTCAACAGATTTTCTCTCTCAAAATCTTCTTAGATCTTTAGCCATTAAACACTCCTATAAATCTACATCAAATCTGTTTGTAACAAAAAATATCTCCTCCAAGATATTTGTATCCAATTACTCTAACAGCTCTCCCAAATTCCAACTAATACGCTTAACCCTAAAAACATCTCAGACCTGATGTTTTACTGATCTGCATATCTGATGTCATGACATCGCATGTGACATCAGACTTCACAACTTCAACAAGTTAAATACTTAACATAAACCAATGTTAAGACTCAATGTTAAGACATCACCCATGTGACATCAACATTACACAACTTTGTTTTACCAAAATTCTAGCAAATCCAAGAACCAACAATCTCCCCTTTTGGCTAATTTTGGCTAAAACAATCTCTGCAACATCAGAGACTTCAGCAGCGGAAAAAATTTTAAATTTAAAACAAAGTTAAAAACTCCTAGCAATTAAAACCAGTTCCTACTTCAAAATGCTGCACATGCTTCATCAGCTCAGCAAAGGGTCAACAAAGGGTCAAGCTCCCCCTCAAAACCGGAACCAGCAAACAGCTGCACCAACTCTCTCCCCCTCAACTTCTGCAGCACATCAGAAACAGGATTCACAACCCTACCTTGCCCACCTTGGCTAACTTGGCTAACTCTCCCCCTTTTTAGCCATAATTGGACAAACACCTACTAACTACCAGTTAGTACTAAGCTAGCTCTCATTGTCAGTCTAAAGTCAGCATGCAAGACAAGACAAATCATAGAACATAAAAAGTGCTTAAAGAGCCACAAAATTCAAATTACATAATTAAGCACATCAGGTGCAGAACAAAACAAAAAAAAAAACTATTGTCTAGCAGAAACAACAAAAAAGAGATTTAATCTTCATCAGAGCTAGCCCCATCTTCATCATCTTCAGTTTCTGAATTTTCAGTATTGACATTAGCACCTTTATCACCATCACCTTGTTCCAAGGATTTTATCAGCAGTTCTATCTTCATCATTCTTGCTGTGCTGGTACTAATGACCTCATCCAGATCTTTACAAGTGTCCTTCAGTTCTTCAAGTAATTCAGCCTTGGTACTTTTTTTTCCACCAGCATCTGATGTTACAACAATGTCTGGAACATGATGTCCAGCAAACAACTTAGGATGCAAGGACAAAGTTGACTCCCTCTTGCAAGCCATATCTGAACTTGTTAAAGTTTCAGGATGTTGCTCCAAGATGATTCCACAAACAAGGGATGGGAATGCTATAGGTAACTTGATAGCATTTGTTTCAGCATGTTTCACCACTTGCTCAAAGATGTAGCTTCCAAAGTCAAACTTGATCTTCTTCCCAACAGCATAGATAAACCTACCTAATCCTACAGCTGTTGTGGTTTTATGATTAGTTGGCACCCAATTTGCAGCTCCAATTCTGTGCAAGATAGCATACTTAACACTAAGTTTACTAGTTGGCAGTTTTCCTTTCAAGGGCCACACTTTAACTTAACCAGCTGTTATTTCCTTGCAGACATCATTATTGGTGACTTCTAGCTCTGCAAACTCTTCTTCTTTTCTTCCTAGGTAATTGTTGATAACCTCAGGAGAGAATTCAATACATTTTCCTCTCACAAACACTTTCATGAAATCCATATTTCTTTTGTCAGAGATATTCATAGGAATATTGACCATAAATTCCTTAACCAGACTGTCATAACACTTGGAGAACCTACAAACAATCTTCATCAATCCAGCAACCTTAATCAGCTCCATAATATCCTTCATCTCTAAAGCTTCTTTCCCAAGCTCCCTCTCTAGGGATAGTCTTCTTTGACATACAAATTTCCACATTGATGCACTGCTGGCATAATGAAAGGAAATGTTGTCAACTGGCACTTCAGGGACTTTGTCAGAGATTCTCTTCAAAATTGTTTTTCTGACAGGTGTGATGTCTTGAACATCATCCTTAACATCAAAGTCAGAATCAGAATCTTCCCTTATCTTCCTCTTTTTGGAGGATGTAGCAACCTTGCTCCAAGGTTTTGTAGGACCAACAGTTTTCTTCTTGCCTTCAGAAGACTTCTTTGGAGAGGATTCAACAGTCTTTCCTTTCCTTGTCTTCAGTCTCTTAGCAATACTTGTAACAGCATTTCCTATGACTTCATCATCAGATAAATCAACCACATTGATCACATCCTCATTATTTTCTTCACCAGGAGTAGTTTCAACAGGTGATGTTCTAACATCTGCCTGCACATCATCTTCTTCCACTCCCACTTTAGAATCTTCAATAACAGACATAGTAAGTCTATGAAGATCTGAATCAACTCCTTGCATGTCTACCTTTTCTGCAGGCATCTGATTCAAAGGTACAGAAATTCCTTTCATAGGTATACCTTTGTCCAGGATTTTGGTAGTTAGATTACCCATTCTCTTGTCAACATCAAACTTTTCTTCAACAGTTTAAGAAGTGGATGACCTAGGTGCTATTTTATCACTAAATAGAACACTAGTAACAAGCTTCTTTGTTTCATTATCTCTAAAGGTAGTCGCAACCCTTTTTGAAACAAGTTTAGAAGGTCTAGATTTACCTGACTCTGGAACCATCATGGAGATGGGTTCTACATTCAAAGCTTCTTCTGCAGACCCCTCTTCTGTAGAAACCCTAGCTTTATCTCGTGAAGAGCTTTGAGAAACAGATTTCTTTGATGGAGAAGACATCTATTTTGACATGGTTCCCTTGAGGCAGTATAGGTTTAGAGACAGATGATTCTTCTTGTTGAAGGAGATGAACAGTCGGGAGATATGAGCTTTGATAAAACGTGATATTGCTACAATGGGGAATGATGGTCTAAGGTATGGCGCTTGATTTTGTGTATCCCTTAAAGACCAATCAATGAGTTTCTCCCTCCAAATTAACTTTCCTTGTAAAAATTTAAAAGGATTCACATTAAGAGTAATTAACCCTAATTGACCTTTCAGCAGACTTTCACACTTGTTGTCACAATCTGATGTTACAACATCAACCTTAACATCACCAGATAAGCTGTCCACTTGAGGTACCCATTGATAGCAATTATCTCTAGATCTTATTCCCTTCATCACTACCTCATTCTGCTCATTTGTCACCACACACTCATCTTTGGTGTAGCTGACCTTACACCTTTCATCACACAGCTGACTTATGCTAATTAAATTAACACTCAATCCTTTGACAAGAAGCACATTGTCAAGATCAGGTCCATCATGACACTTCACTTTTCCAACACCTTTCACCACCCCTTTCTCTCCATTTCCAAAGGTAACATCAATTGAGGCGCAAGAATTGACTTCCACCAATTGGTTTTTGAATCCAGTCATGTGCTTTGAACAGCCACTGTCAAAGTACCATCCATCCTTAGCAGAGTGTCTATCTGAAAAGTGAGCCAATAGACATGTAACCTCAGCCTTAGGAACCCACTGTTTAACAACCTTGGGCCTGTTCACCCTCTGTCTGGGTTGAGGGTTAGAGTTGGGATAACCATGTAGCTTGAAACAAGAAAACTGCATGTGTCCAAATCTGCCACAGTAAAAGCACCTAACTCTATCTTCTCTGAAGTGGTTAAACCTTCTGCCACCTTGATGATGATACTACTGTGGCTGCCACCCATAATGTTGTCTTCTTCTCCCATAGTTTGACCATCTTCTATGGTGATGAGGCTTCCTTCTTCCATGATAATAAGGCACAACATTATTATATCCATAGCCATACATGTTTCCCTGATGTTGAGACATCTGATGGAACATGTTCTGTTTGAACCTAGAAGCCTGCATGCTCTTATGATATTGTGGAGGCATATACTGCCTAGCTCCATAAACATGTGCCTTCCTTTGATGAGGACCATGATCATGCCTCTTCCCAACATTTTGAGGTTGTGGATGAGAAACCTGCTTAGGTTTAGGATCCTGTCTCTTTGTGTGATGTTGAGACATTGTTTGAGACATCTCCTTCTTGGTTCCTGAAGTGCTTGCTTCAACAGATACCTTTTCCTTAACCACAAATCCTATGCCTGACTTATCTCCAGCAACCTTTTCTGTCTAAAGGATCTTATCAAGTGTGTCTGTACCACTGTTCAGCAACCTAACAGATTTGGTCATATGATCAAGATGAGCTTTGACCAATAAGACTTCATTTTCCAAATCATCTTTAGCAGTCTCAAGCTGAACAATCTGTTTCTTATGTTTTTCACTTTATTGACAGATTTCTACACTCTTCAGACATAACTCATGATAGGTGGCTGCTAACTCCTCAAAAGTCAGTTCCTCATCACTTGATTCTCCATCAGAAACACATGTCCCTGTCAACGCTCTGACATGCTTGGCTGACTCTTCTTCACTTTCACTGTCAATATCAGACCAGGAGACTGTCATGCCCTTCTTCTGCTTCTTAAGGAATGTAGGACATTCTTTCTTGACATGTCCATAACCTTCACACTCAAAGCATTGAATCCCTTTGTCTTGAGCAGTCTTCTCTTCATCCTTCTCTTTTGATTTGCTGATGTCAGAGGAGATGTTCTTAACATTGGGTTTGTAGTTTCTATCCATTATCTTGAACACTTTGTTGAACTGTCTTCCCAGCATAGCAATAGCCTGAGATAGCTCCTCCTGAGAATCATCCTCTTTCCCTTTCTTGGCTTCATCAGAACTAGAAACCAAAGCTATACTCTTGAACTTCTTCTCAGGTTCCTCTTCACTTAACCCTAGCTCAAATGTTTGAAGAGATCCAATAAGCTCATCAACCCTCATCTTGCTGATGTCTTGAGCTTCTTCAATTGTAGTCACCTTCATCTTATACCTCTTGGGAAGGGATCTAAGGATTTTCCTCACCAGCTTTTCTTCAGTCATCTTTTCTCCAAGAGCGCTAGAGGCATTAGACAGCTCAAGAATACTCATATGAAATTCATGAATAGTTTCATCTTCCTTCATCTTTAGACTTTCAAACTTTGATGTCAGAAGCTGAAGTCTTGACATCTTAACCTTTGAAGTTCCTTCATGAGTAGTCTTCAAGATGTCCCAAGCTTCCTTGGCAACTTCACAGGTATTGATCAACCTGAATATGTTCTAATTAACTCCATTGAAAATAGCAATTAAGGCTTTGGAATTACCAAGGGCAAGCTCATCTTCTTCCTTGGTCCATTCTTCTTCAGGTTTCAGTTTTGAGCTGCCTTCTTTTTCTTTCCCAGCATCATCCTTCTCAACAACAACAGGTGCGTTCCATTCTTTAATAATAGCCTTCCAAGCCCTGTTGTCCAAGGATTTCAAAAAGGTAATCATCCTTGGCTTCCAATAATCATAATTAGAGCCATCCAAAATAGGGGGTCTATTCACAAATCCACCAACTTCCTTGTCCATCTTTACCCGAAAGTATCAGCCCTAGATCTCACCCAGATTCAGAGTAGGATGCCTGCTCTGATACCAATTGAAATTCTGGTACCATATATGTGATGCTACATGTGATGTCACAACAACACACTCTGCAATGGACAAAGTAAAACAACAGAAGAGTACACAAAGAATTGTTCACCCAGTTCGGTCTAACTACCTACGTCTGGGGGCTACCAAGCCAGGGATGAATTTCACTATCAGTAAAATTAATTTACAGACTCAACAACCCAGTTGACATCTCCTAAACTTAATCACTACTTAATGAACCTTCTACCTAAGAGACCACTTAGGTATGAGAACACTACTCAATCCCTAAATCACTTCAGTGATATATTCAAAGATCACACACTTTTAATAACTCAACTTGATTCTACTTCACAGCTTTAATCAAGAACAACTCAACACAACAACACCAATTCACACTAGAATGGTTTACAACACATACACGAAGACACAAACAACTCTCAGTCTTTAACACTCTTTCTTCTGTACTTTTCCTTCAGGATTGATACGCTTTATATAGCTATTTGAATTGGGCTTGGACCTGCTACACTATCTGACCTGATTTGTTATTTAAAACTGAATCTTCAACAGATTTTCTCTCTCAAAATCTTCTTAGATCTTCAGCCTTTAAACACTCCTACAAATCTGCATCAAATCTATTTGTAACAGAAAATATCTCCTCCAAGATATTCGCATCCAATTACTCTAACAGCTCTCCCAAATTCCAGCTAATACGCTTAACCCTAAAAACATCTCAGACCTGATGTTTTACTGATCTGCATATCTGATGTCATGACATCGCATGTGACATCATACTTCACAACTTCAACAAGTTAAATACTTAACATAAACCAATGTTAAGACTCAATGTTAAGACATCACCCATGTTACATCAACATTGCACAACTTTGTTTTACCAAAATTCTAGCCAATCCAAGAACCAACAGCTTTTATCTTTCTGGTACAAAGCCCAAGATTGAGGCGAAAAAAGGCTTATTGGTTCCACAGGGGATATATTGGTGGTGTCATGTACAAAGCCCAAGATTGAGGCTAAAAGGGATTGACTCTGTTTTAGGGATATTAATTCACAAAGCCTAAAAATAGGCTGGGAGGAATTAACTCCGTTGGGGAGATATTTATACAGAGCTTAAGAGAAGGTTAGAAGGATTTGACTTTGCTGGAGAAAGTTTATATATGTCTTGTATAAAGCCCTAGATTGAGGCTAAAGGGAGATGATTGACTCAGCTAAGGATATTTCATGTGTCTTGTACAAAGCCCAAGATTGATGCTGAAAAGGTTAACTCAACAAGAGAGTGTTTTTTAGGTTAACTCTACTGAGGAAAAATCGTTATACAAAGCCTAACAGGAGGCTGAAAAGGGTTGACTCACCAAGAGAGTGTTTAAGAAAGAAGATTGACTCAACAAGAGAATGCTGAAAAGGTGATTGACTCAATAAGAGAGTGTTTTTATTTGTCTTGTACAAAGCCCAAGATTGAGGCTAAAAGGGATTACTCAACAAGAAAGTGTTTTAAGAATGAAGATTGACTCAACAAGAGAGTATTGAAAAGGTGATTGACTCAACAAGAGAGTTAGGAAGAAGAAAGAATCATTATACAAAGCCTAAGAGAATAATGGCTGAGGAATTTCTTATTCAAAGCCTAAGAGGAGGCTGCTTTCTACTGAGGATTATTAAGATCCAAAGGCAGATCCAAAGTGGGGAATCAACTCTTGCTGAGGATTACAGAATAGTTGAGGTATCAGATGCCTTGAGGTTCTGATAGGCTAGTATTGATGATAAGCTGACCATAGCTGGGGAAATTTAGGATGAAAGATTGAGTTTCAGAACCTATGGGGTTTTAACTCTACTGGAGATTGATCAAATGAACAGGGTTTCTCCTGTGTTTGTAGGGAGCTTGAGAATGTCTTTGAGATCAAAGAGGAGATTAGACTGTCCAAGTCTACTGGTATGAAAGGTTTATCTTTGTATGATGCCCAAGAGGAGGCTGATGCTTTAAGGGATGAGAATCAACCCTAAATTGGTCTGAGGTTTCGACTCTTTGGAAAGACTGCTCTAACAAAGGATGACTAAGTTCTATCCTATACGTTTAAGAGGTCTTTGGGGTCCTTGTACTAAGCCTAAGAGAAGGCATGAGAACTTTTAAGAAGCCTGAGGGTCCTTGTACAAAGCCCAATAGGAGGCGAGGATGCTTTTAGGAAGCCTGTGGGTCCAAACCTTAGAAAAGTTCACGAAAAGTTTCACCCAGAATAATCTTTTCTTTAGTGAACAGTTCTAGGGTTTGAAGAAATTCAAGAGAGGTTTCACCGGGAATTAATCCTCTCTGGGGAAGTGAATTTCTTTGACAATTTTCTAATAGTGACAGTCTGAGAAAAGTTTCACCGGGAATAATACCTTTCTCTGTTCCATATTGTATAAGCCCAAGTGGAGGCAAGAATGTATCTAGAAATTCCTATGGGGAACTAGTTTTGACTATATTAAAAGAGTGACCACTGGCTTTATCTAATCTTAGACCTAATTGTAGGGGAAAAACTCTAAGCAGATATATACAAGCATATATATATAGATGAAATATATACAAGTATGTAAAAAGAAGGTAGGAGGACTTACAGGTGAGCAAGCTTCTAGCACAAACAAATATATATATATACATATATATATATATATATATATATATATATATATATATATATATATATATATATCTGTGTGTGTGTGTGTGTGTGCAAGTTGTAGCGAGCGATTTTGGACACAGTTCTTAAGCGCTGGTCGCTCTCTGCGGTTGAGTTTACTACAGGTCGATTCATTTTTTATCCTATTAAAGCTGACGAAGGAAGGGAAATAGATGTCTCCAATTAACCCTGCTTGCATACTGAGTTTAAACAGCGGTCTGTTAGGTTACAGATGCGATCAATGTGGGGGGCCTTTGTACTAGTTATTTGTATTTTCGCCAATACTGATTTCTTTCTTTTTATCTTGACAGAATGTTTCTGGCGGGGAACAAGGATTAGGATGTTAGGACTGATGCTTTTTGATGTGAGAGTGTGAGATTTAGGTTTTTTGTTGATTGTGCTCGCTAAGATTTTTTCTTTTAATCTTATGCCTACGTATTCCCGTTTACCGAAACAGGGAAATCAGAGCGTTCGTAGTTCCTCCTATTCTATGGGAGGAAATGGGTGTTTTTGGTGTCTTGTTCAAAGCCCAAGACGTGAAACGAAAGGTGGTTTGTATCTTGATCAAAGCCCAAGATGTGAAGCTGAAGGGTCTATTTGTATCTTGTTCAAAGCCCAAGATGTGAAGCTAAAAGGTGTTGCCTTTAGAGAAAATTTGTCATCTCTAAAGAGGTGTTTGTCTGTCACAACTGTCGGGTGACTGATTTATAAAGGAGGATTACTTTAACTGGGATATGTGAATCCAGCAATGCCATAATCTCCTTTATAAGGGTTTTTGACCTGAAGGAGAAGACTTTAACTCATTGTAGAGTAATGCTATCTTTCCTTAGGAATTTCTCATGCTAAAAGAGGGACAATGGCATGGATGTAGATGATCCAGAGGCTTGCCGCTTACAGCAATTAGATGAAAGGGAAAGAGTTGTTGATGTTTGTGTACTATGAACGAGGCACAGGTTTGATGCTAAAAGGTTGATTGGATCAACTAGTGGTTTTCTTATACAAAGCCTAAGAGAAGGCTAATACGTGTCTCGTACAAAGCCCGAGAGAGAGGCTAAAAGGGTTTGACTCAACGAGGGAATCTTTTGGTATCTCGTATAAAGTCCGAGATGGAGGCTATTGTTTGTTTGGCTCAATAAGAACCTTTTTGTATCTCGTACAAAGCCTGAGATGGAGGCGAAATGGGTGATTGACTCAACGAGGGAGTCTCTTATGTGTCTCGTACAAAGCCCGAGAGAGAGGCTAAACGTTGTTTGACTCCGCTGGGGAGAATCATTGTATAAAGCCCAAGAGGAGGCTAAGGCTACTGTTTCAATTGAGTGACAGGTCCAGTATACTGATTTTGAAAGAGAAAATCAGTTCTTATATGAGTAACACTGTACTCAAAGATTTGATTCAAGGATCCGAGTTATTCCTGTTCTTTAAGGAAGTGGGAAATCCAAAAGGGTATTGAGACTCTCCGAGTCTACGGGTGTTTTTTCCTATTTTTGAAAGGAACTTGAGAATGTCTTCGAGACTCAAGGAGATTAGACTGTCCAAGTCTAGAGTTTTATCTTTTGTACTATGTTTTGAGAAACAGTAGTAGACTCTTTGAAAGGACTGTTCTATGAAGATGACTAAGTTCTGTTCTTATACCTCTAGGAGGTCGTCGGGACAATTTGTATGAAGCCCAAGAGGAGGCTGGAAGCTTTTAAGAAGCCGACAGGTCCTTGTACGAAGCCCAAGAGGAGGCTATCATTCCCGGAGGAAGAGATCATTATACGAAGCCTAAGAGGAGGCGGTGAATACTTCTAAGAAGCTGTAGGGTCCTTGTACAAAGCCCAAGAGGAGGCTATCATTCCCGGAGGAAGAGATCATTATACGAAGCCTAAGAGGAGGCGGTGAATACTTCTAAGAAGCCGTAGGGTCCTTGTACAAAGCCCAAGAGGAGGCGGGGTTGCTTTTAGGAAGCCTGTGGGTCCTTGTACGATGCCCAAGAGGAGGCCGATTGCTTTTAAGAAGCCGATGGGTCCCCAAACCCCGAGAAATTCAAGGCAAGCTATTCACAAGGAATAGATCAAGTTAGGAAAGTTCGAGAATTTGGAAGAAACTCAAGAGATGCCATTCACGGAGAAAAGATCATCTCTGGGGAATAGAGTTTCTTGACAAGTGCTTTTTAGAAGCCTGTGCGTCCCCAAACCCCGAGAAATTCAAGGCAATGTTATTCACCGAGAATAGATCAAAGTCAGGAAAGTCCGAGAATTTGGAAGAAACTCAAGAGATGCAATTCACGGAGAAGAGATCATCCCTGGGGAGTAGAGTTTCTTTGACAACTTCTATGAGTGATAGTCTATGAAAGGGTTCACAGGGAATGCTGCCTTTCATATCTCCATATTGTTTAACCCCAAGAGGAGGGAAGACTGTGTCTGGTAATCCTATGGGGATCTAGTTTATACTATTTCTAAGAGTGATCGAAACGGCTTTACCTAGTGCTAGACGTAGCTGCCGGGGAAACTCTAAATATCTATACTATTATTACACAGTTGATATGAGTTTATGAAAGAAGACTTACAGCGAAACAGCCCCACAATACAGTTATATGTATATGAAAGCGGTAAATGAAAGCAATAACCACTTACTCGGTTGTAGAGCTTCCATGTTGTTTGGTTAGTTGTTCAACAAAGAAAGATTGAAAACAACAGTATATTCAAAATCAAAGGAGAAAGTGCTTTGGAAAAGAAAGATTTGGGGCTTACAGCTCAAGGAGAGGCCCAGGGTTTTATCAGTGAGCGCACTGTTTGAATTTGTACAGAGGGACTTATACAAGTGATTGAGGCCCAAAAAGGTTTTCTGTACAAAGGGATGGGTCTTACACTCACTCAAGAGGCCCAAAAAGTTTTAAAGAAAAAGAGTGGGGCTTATAACACGAGGGTAGGCCCAAATGATTTTTCCGTTTTAAAATGGCGATCGCGCCGAGGTTTTCTTTTAACGCAGAGGGACTTATACAATAAGTGAGGCCCAAATTTGTTTTGGTTAAAAGGGGATTGGGTCTTACACTCTATTAGAGGCCCAAAAGTTTTGAATGGGTCTTATAGCTCAAGAAGAGGCCCAGATGGTTTATTTTTAAACTGGCGACGATCGTGCCGAATTTAAAAATGTACAGAGGGACTTATACAATAAGTGAGGCCCAAAATATTTCTGTACAAGTGGGTTGGGTCTTACACTCTAATAGAGGCCCAAGTGTTTTGAAAATGATTTATGAGGGTTGAATTAATCCAAAACCCTAATTTGTTTTCAAAAATGTATTTAATTGAATAAAAATTTAATTAAAAATGATCAAAATTGTTTAACATATGAAAAACAAATTGTGATCTTGGATTAATGCTTCAAAAATTAAGTATTGACCTACAAAAGCATTAAAATTTGCAAAATCAAGGTGAAAAAAATATTTTAAATGTTAAAAACAATTAAAACATTAATTCTTTGCAAAAATATCAATTATACAAAATAAATAATATTTTTGGTATTTTTTGGGAAAATAAAATATTTTAACATTTTTGTGAATTATCAAAAAAAGAATTAACTCAAAATCATTAAAACTCAGAGAGAAATTAATTTTTGAATCAATTAAATAAAACCACAAAATTCAAATATTCAAATTTGGAAAAATGGCGCCAAGAACAAGCTGAAGAACACGCGCGTGTTCTGAAATTCTCAGATTTGCATTTTCTCTCCAATCTCATTGAATACTTAATCATATCATGTAATCCACATATCATTATGCTCGTCTCAACCTCACGATCATGTCTATGTCAATTAATTTCATTTAAATTAAACATATAACAAGAAATCACGAAAAATCCTCAAGAACCCTAGTTTCTGCATGAAGGCTAGGATTTTTGATACACGATTCAAACAATGTAATTAATTGAGGGGAAACATTCTATGCATGATTATGAACATATGGCCAAATTATTGTGCGAGGAAATATGCATAGATTGAGAGATGACCAAGTATATGCTTACCTTTAGGCCGTGACAGCAAGTGCAATGTGATTTTTGATTTGGAGGTGTTACAGATGAGTGGTGATGATCTGAACAGCTTCCCTACACCCTATGGAGTGTGTTTGGATGCTTGGACTTGATTGAAATTAGCTGGATCAATTCATGGCATCTCAACTGCATTTTGGTTAAAACCTTTAGCAATTGACTGGTGATTCTGAGAAATCAGTGTTCCAGTTGTTGTTTAAGTGTTTGATCAGCTCATATGTGATGCATATGAGGTGTGTGTGTGTGATTGGTTTGAGTGGAATTGCCCTCTAGCTCAAAATCCGATAGCTACCTTGCTAAGAAAGACATTTTTGCCAAGAGAAAGAGATTTTGAGAAAGGCAAGTGTTGTAGGCCTTTGGTGTAATTAAACTGATCACAATTGAGCTCTATTTATAGTAGAGCAAGTTTGTTTTGCAAGGAATAGTGAATGGCAACTGCTGAGTAGGTTTGTTCAATGTTGGCCAATGGAAGTTCAAGTCTCCTCTAGCCATTGACTAGAGGTTAGGGCACAGGCTGCTGGTTCCCTTGGTCTTGGATAAGTCTTGACTGAATTTAAATGAAAATGGCTCAGTCCATACCACCTTGATGCTTCCATTGAATGCTCCAATCCAAATTTGGAGTCTTGTCCCTACTTTGGCAATTCTAGGTTCAACATGCTTTTTCTTGTTCCAAGGACTTTGGAGGCTTGGCTCAGTGATTGTCCCCTTTAGATTCAATCCTCAGATGTGTCCAAGTGGATAGGAGTCTTTGGATTTGCACAATTTTGGCAAATCGAGCAAAAATGCAAATTCTGCCTTGCCTTGACAGATTTCAACAAGGCAACTTGGCAATGTCATAACTCATAGCCCAAATGGAATTTGGCAATGTTCTTGTCCATTTTGGAAAGCCCTTACATGATACAACAACTATTTGAACATGTTTGGTTTTGATCTCTTTTGAATCCAAGTGAAAAATCCCCCTACATTTGGAAAAAAATGAAGACAGATTTGGACTTAGTGAAAATTTCACTAAGTGTTGGAAAAAGTGACATTTTCATTTTTCAGCCATTTTGATCACTCCATAACCCAAAATCCGTAATGAATTGGACTTAGGTCTAGTTGAAGTTTTTGTAGAGGGCGGTGAGGGCTAAAAATCCATCTTTGGATGAGGAAAATGGCTTTGTGGTTTAGGAGTTATGATCCTCCAAAGTTGATACCCTAGCCACTTTAATTTTAACTTAGAAAATTTTCTAAATTTTTATGGTTACCCCTTTTACAAGTTATCCAACTTTTCTTGATTTTTCTTGATGAATGATGATTCAAATCATACATTAACATCATTTTAGGGTTAAAAATCCATTTTGGTGAAAAATCTCAAAAAGTCAAAGTTGACTTTTGTGCACAGTTGACTTTTTATCAGATGAATTCCAAACTGTGCAATTCTTCAGGAAATCATGTCCTTGACCTAAATCAAACTTGATGGACATGTTCCATGGGTGTCATAGGGTATATTGAGGCATTTCCTAGGGTTTGGGAGCATGTCCTGGTCAAAAGTCAAAGTTATAGTTGACTTTCCTTGCGAAACCCTAATTGTGGTGCAGATGAAATTGAGACTTATTGCTCAAGCTTCTTGGATTAATCCATTGTTGCAAATGGATCAATATGGTATATTAGAGACCCTCAAATCATGTCTTGAGGTCTTGGTTCATGATTTGTCTCAAAAGTCAACTTAGGGGTGAATTAGGTCAAGAAACCCTAATTCCTGATTTTTGATGAATGCATCCCCAGAGGCAAAATTGACTTGATGATTGGGTCCATGAGGTTCCATGGAGTATATTAGGTTATGTTTTGGATCTTTGACTCATGCCCAGAGGAAAATTCCCCTTTGGAGGCCCTGATCGACCAAAACCCTAATTTGGTGATGCCGGCGATCTTGAGACTTGATCCACCTAGAAGGGAGCAACCTTGTGCTTAATCCTTGAAGTGGGAGTCCTTTTGATCCATTGTGTATGTTGGAGAGGTTTAGACAAGTTGAAGATCATGTCATTCCTTGATTGATCCTTTGTCTAAGGCTCCGAGAGGGCTTAAACCCTAATTCTGATTGTAGTGAATGCTCAACAACCCTTGAGGCATGATGGTTCCTCCATATTGTGGTGATGATTTGCACAATGATGGGAAATCTTAGTGGTCAAAATTTGGGGTATGACACAAGTATGTAAAAGAAAGTTGTTTAAAACTTACAGGTGAGTGAGCTCCCATTGTAACAGCTGTATGGTTAGTTGTTCAAGAAATTAAAAAAAGTTTTGATAACAACTATGAGTTTGAACCTTAATCAAAAGGGAAGCTGTTTTGAAAAGATTGGGGCTTACACTTAAGGAGAGGCCCAAAGAATTGTTTATTTATAAAAAAGGGGTTGGGAATTACAACTCAAAGAGAGGCCCGAGAGTTTATTTTTGTATAAGAGATGGGCCTTACAACTCAAAGACAGGCTCAGATGAAAAACAACGATTGCTCCATTATTTTGAATATTGTACTAGGACTTATATATATGTGTGTGTTTATGTACAAAAGAGGATTGGGTCTTACACTCTATTAGAGACCCATGAGTGTTTTGAAGAAAAGAAATAGGACTTACAACACAAGGGTAGGCCGAGATGAAAATGTTTTGAAAATGATGATCGCGCCAAGATTTTCTTAACGTACTGGGACTTATACAATGTTTGAGGCCCAAAAAGTTTGTATTTACAAAAGGATGGGTCTTACACTCTATTAGAGGCCCAGATGAAAAACAACGATCGCACCGTTATTTTGAAAATCGTATCGGGACTTATATAATGTCTGAGGCCCAAATTATGTATGTACAAAGGGGTTTAGGTCTTACACTCTATTAGAGGCCCAAAATGTATTTTGAAATGTTTGGTAAAGATCAAAATCAAAGAAACCCTAATTTCATTTCTAAAAGTAATTTTTCAAAGAAAATTAATTAAAAAATGATAAAAACACCAAATAAGTTTAAATAAACCATTTGTGATTTTTGGTTAAGGTTTGAAAAATGATGTTTTAATCACAAGATGATTTAAAACTCATTTGGTTTTGAAAAGATCAAGAGAAAAAAAATATTTTCAAATGTTTAAAAACAAATAAAATAAGTTCTTTATGAAAATATTAAATATATAAATAAATAATATTTTTGTGTGAGATTTTTGTAGAATAAAATATTTTAACATTTTTGTGACTTTTTGCAAAAAGAACCAATAAAAAATGATAAAAAAATGGATGCGAAATTAATTTTCAAAGTTATTAAAAAGATGGTGAAAAAATGACAAGAAAGCAAGTGGTAAAAAATTAGAAATGGTCCCCCAAAGGCTTGAACTCACGCCCTTGGGGTGGAGAGCTTAAAATTCTACCATCTGAGCCATGTGCGTGGGCTAAAAGAGGATGGCATCAATGAATAATATGTGAAGGCAACCTTTGAAAATGGTTAAAAAAATAAAATCAAAAGGTCTGGGGCGAGGGGGATTCGAACCCCAGACCTCTCGCTCGCTACACACACACAAATACGAGTGTTTCCACTAAGGCACAATGCCAATTCAGTTATATTGTGGCACCTGAATAATATATAGCAAAACTAGTTGGTTTTCTGAAGAATGGCGCCATGGCCATATTCTTCCTTGGGCAAGATACGTGAAGCCTCCTATCTCACTCGTTTCTCAACCATTTCACACGATCCAAATATGAAAATCGTGCGTTTTTAAACAAGGAACACAATGGCAATATTCAATTTTGTTTAAATTAAGTGACTCAAAAGATAACAAGTTGAAATCAGATGAACCCTAAAATTTGCAGAGCTTAATAAAATCCTATACACGAACTATAAACAGCAATTGATTGAGGGTTAATGATCTACAAACATTCAGAAACACAATGGTAATTTGAAAACATGTTTATGATGCATGATTCATTGAGTTTGAGAGTTTAAGGTTTACCTCTTGGAGCTGGTGATCGAATTCTGGTTTGGAGGTGTTACAGTTGTGTTCCAATGATCTGGACAGCTTCCTTGGGTGCCAAGGAGTGTGTTTGAATGCTTAGAGTGGATTGAAATGATCAGGAACTGGTTGTGATACCTTAACTACAACTCTGTCAAGAACTTGAGCAATTGGCTGGTGACTTGATGAATTTGATGTTCTAGATGTTGTGTTAGTGTTTAGAGCACCTACATATGATGTTTATGAGGTGTGTGTGTGATTGGTTTGGTTGGAATCACTCTCAATCTCAAACTCCGATAGTAACTTGAGTTAGAAGGCAAAATTGGAGTGAAAGAGATATTTTGAGTAAAGCATCAGTTTGGGTGCTTTGAAATACTCAAACTGATCACAAATGAGCTCTATTTATAGTAGAGCAAGCTTGTTTTGGCTACAATAGTGAATGGCAACTGCAGCAGACCTGTGGCAAATGTTGATCCAATGGAATCTCAAGTCTCCTCTAGCCATTGACTTGAGGTTAGAGCACAGACTATGAGTCTTCTGTGGCAGGGATAAGGCTTAACTGAACTTGGATAACATTTTCTTGATGAATGACACCTCTATGTATCAGTTAAATGCTTGGAAACAAAATTGACCATTTGAAGCATCTTGAATTTTAGGAGTGTCATGCCTAAACATAGATCCATGGACTTGTGAGGCTGGTGGATCAGTGTTTGTCCCTTGGTTATTCCCCCTTGAGGTGTGCAGATGGATAACCATGCTTGACCTTGTCCAATTTTGCCAATTCTAGCAAAATTGCCAAATTCTGTCTTGCACAAGACAATTTGAAAATGTGGTTTTGAGGGGATCATATCTCCTTGCTCAAATGGAATTATGGAAAGCTCTTATGCTTTTTAGAAAGCCCTCATATGGTACAATCCATGTGTGATCATAGTTGGTCTTAAAACTATTTGAATCCAACTGAAAAAACCCCATGAACTTTGGTGTTCAAGGCTGGTAACTTAGGCAGATTTTTACTAAGTGTTGAAAAATTGTCATTTTCTTCATTCTTGTCATTTTGATCACTCCATAACTTAAGATTCATGAAGAATTGGAGTTTGATGTAGTTGAAGCTTTTGTAGAATGTCGGAAGACCTGCAAATCAGGCTTTGGATCACTCAAAATGGCTGCCTAGATCAAAAGTTATGATCCTTGAAAGTTGGTACCAAAACCATCCAAATTTAGTAACTTAGAAAAAATTTCAATTTTTCAAGATTACCCCTTTTACAAGTAATCTTGGTTTCTTGATCAATTCGTGTTCAAATGACATTATAAATCATATGTTATGAAAATATGAGTCATAAGGATCATTTTTGCCAAAAAAAGTCATGTTTTGACTTTTGGCTCTAGAGCGGTTCGACACGTGAAAACCCTAATTCCCGACTTTTGGGGAATGCATCCTCTAAGGGTAATTTAGCTTTGAAAATGGATTTTTAGGGTTATTTTGAGAATATTGAGTCACATGTTGAATTCTTGGCTCATCCCCTTGTGAAAATCTCACTCTGGAGATCCCAGTCGTCCAAAACCCTAATTTGGCGACATCGGGTGTTTCGAAGCTCAAACCACTTGGAATGTGGCAACTTTGTGCTTAATTCATGATGTGGGAGTCCTCTTGATCCCTTATGGGTGTTTTAGAGGTTAGACAAGTTGAAGATCATGTTAATTTTTGATTGATCCTTTGTCTAAGTGCTCTAGGAGGGCTTAAAACCCTAATTCTCTGTTGTAGTGAAAGCTCAACAATCCTTGAGGAGATTGATGAGGCATGATGGTACATCCATATTGTGGCAATGATCCTCACAATGATGGGCAATCTTGGTGGTCAAAATTTGGGGTATGACACCTGCTCATACACACATAGAATTTCAATGCGAAATTCTATGTGTATTAGGATAATTTTTTTTTTAGCTTTAGTGAATAAGGTTTGTGAATTCTTCTTGCACATCAATGTTCTCAGGATGTAGGGTTTTTCTGGTGTGTTTTCTTTTAAGTGGATGAATAGTAGCATATTTATAGGGTCTCAGAATTAGGGTTTCTTGTTGTGAAAACTTGGTGAGGAAGAAAAATGGTACAGATAGTACCATCCTGCAAATCGTGAGTGGAAGGTGTCCTTGTACGATTGCAAACTTGCTGAGGAAGGATCAATTTAAGCTAAAATTCTTTTGTCTTTTGTGAAATAAGATGGTCCCACATGCCCTGCTATAACTATACCATGTCTTTGAAATTGTGTAAAATAGTCAAAAAGTAGCATACGTTTGCATGAGCATGAGTTGATATGATATGAACCTGTATGCTAAATGAATTTAAAATATGATATGCTTGATATGATACTAAACATGATAAATGATGATTATGCCATGTTAGAATGTATATAGGACCATGTGAGCTTGTATGTTTGAAATTGGATGTTGATGAGTATGCTAGCTCAAATGAATTTGAATGATGATTAGACTTGACATGAACTGCACTTTGCTTTGAATTGAGGTTTTGTTTATTACAACATGAGTTGTAACTTTCTTGAATTGGATGAAACTTGAATTTTAATTGGAAATGAAACTTGTGTGGCCTCTTGATTGAGTTTGAACTAAAAATGAAAATTTGTTGAATTGAGCATTTAAGTTTTGGTTAGAATTGACATGAAAAATGCATTTGAACCCTTTCAATGCTTTGTTTTATTGCTGCCATGTGCATTCTTTGTATGCTCTCAAATCATGATTTGGTTTTGAATCATACATACATCACTTGTTGTACTAATTCTTGGTTCTATTTTGCTTTTCCATGTGTATATTTTGGCGCAAGAGATTTTGGTGGAAGGCTTGGTGACTACTTGGAACTTAGCATGAGGAAGAAATTGGAATGAGGAGCTTGAAGATATGGCACAAGGCTTGACACGAGTGGGGAAGAAACTCAAAGTGCTGCATTAGACTTTTAAGCATTGTAGTTTTAATCAAGATAGTGACCTGATTCAACAATAGCCTGAAATTCTACACTTGATCACACATAATCTTGAATTTTGTAACTTTTGTAATTTTAAAGTAACTTTGTAATGAACATTGTAACCTTGTAAAGACATGCTTATACCATTCTTGCATTAAGACTTGAAATTCCTCGTAACTCCTCTGTACTCAAAGTTGCCTTTGTAATTTAACATAATGGATGCAGGTGGTTGTAAACTTGTTGTATTTAGATCAAAGCTTATAATTGTATTATCATTATTGTTGGGGAATTGAACATGAAATGGTTTCACACGGCTTGCAGCAACTTGCAAATCTTTCATGGGTTGGTTCAAAACAAGCCTAGACATGATTAGTCATGGATTGAAAATGTGGTCATAAACTAAAACAACACTTGAAACCATTTCTAATCCTGGCTTGAAAAAATATGGCCTGCCACAACAAATGCTCATGAAGTCCAATTATGAGTTGATAAATTCAAACATGACTTGAAAAAAAACTTTAAAAGTTTAGTCATGACTTTTAAATCATTAACCACAATAAAGTTTAAAAATGACTTTCAACCATGACTTAACTTGGTTTGGAGACTTTCTTAGTAAGCTTGATTTATAGTTTGGAAATAAATCCACACATGACTTGCAACTATGGCACAAAATTCAACTTGAAGGTTTTCAATGGCTTTGTAGAGCATGCCTTGAAAATTATTCCCTCATGGCTAAGACTTCCTAACTTGCCTTTAACATATGCCTCAACATCGCCACTTCATTTTATACCAATTCAAACTTAGATTGAACGAGTTCAAACAAAGACCTTATTGTCATCTTGAAACATAGTTTGATCTCACCTTAAAACATAGCCTAAAGTCACTAGAAACCAATTGGAGTGAACCAGTTACAAAGTTTGGGCAGTCAATATTGTCTTGAAGTCCGGTCATAAGACTGAGGGCACCTCTTTCTTCTATCTTTACCTGAAACCAAACACCCTTGTAGGAGCCCTTGAAACACCTGCTTTTTCCATAGCCTGGTAAAGCAAACCAATTCTTTGACCAAGGTTAGGTCAAATTCCACTGAATTCAATTAACACTGCCCACACACTTGACCTGATAACTTTTTCTGATCCTAGATTAAGTTTTACAAGACCTGGGCTTAGTCAGCAAAAAGACACGTATTTTGCAGGCACAAAGGTTAGATGACATAAATGATGGATATGATGCACAGATGATGAAAACTCTATGATATGCATGGTTGGAGATTCAGGGTCAAAATTAGGGTGTAACAAATAGCAAGTTGTGAGCAACAACTCCTTGCTTTCTAATACAGAAACTATCTAAAAATAAACCTTTAAGAGATTATAAAGCTCCCTAGTTCTGTATTTTCTTAAAAGCTTTCTTATGAGCAATGTGGCTTCTTATCATTAGCTTTAAGCTTCTATACTCCTTTCTGAGTAGTTGATGCTTCTTCCAGCTTAACTATCAAGATCAACTAAGTTACTATGCTTCACTGTAGCGAGCGATTTTTTGTCGGTGACGCGACCACCTTATCGCTGGTTTTTGGTTTCTCCCCACAATGGGGAGGGGGTGCTACTTTCTGATTTCTTATTTATCCCGTGATGCTGGAAGGGAAAGGGAATCTATCTAAAACTAACCTTGCATGCGAATGTTTAACTGAACAAACTCTTAAAGAGATTGGGGGTTCGGGGTCAGGTTATATAATGGGGAGTTATCAATTACCCATCTTATATGTGGTTATCCACAAGAGGTTAGCTTTAGGTTTCACTTTGTACTTGATAGTGTTTATCCATTAATGAGTTAGGAAAGTTTCTTAGGAAGTATGAGTGAGTGAGTTTTTGTTGATGTTCGGGTTTTCCCAATGTTTTTGGTAAGGTACTAGACCTAATTTTTTATGGATATGCAGGTGTTGGACCTAGAGTTTTTTATTAGTATGCTCGCTAAGATTTCGCAATCTTATGCCTACGTATTCCCGTTTAAATGAAACAGAGAAATCAGAGCAATCGTAGTTCCTCCTATTCTAAGGGAGGAAAAGATGATGTTTTGGTGTCTTGTTCAAAGCCCAAGATTGAAGCTAAAAGGTTTGACTGAGAGAGAATCTGTCATCTCTAAAGAGGGATTGGACTTCCTCTTAGGGGATTGTTGATTTTTGTGTGCCTTGATCAAAGCCCAAGGTTGAAGCTAAGAGGTTGATTGACTCCATTAGGGAAGTCCTTATACAAAGCCTAAGAGTAGGCTGAAAGAGATTTGGCTCTTTGGGGATGTCATTACACAAAGCCTAAGAGGAGGCTGGAAGTTTGACTTTTCCAGGGAAAGTGTTCTATCTGTCTTGTAATAAACCCAAGTTTGGGGCTAAAAAGGGATTTTGATCGCCAGGGAGGTTTGTATGTGTCTTGTACAAAGCCCAAGATTGAGGCTAAAAAGAAACTGACTCTGTGGGAGAGAAATCTTTATCTGTCTTGTACAAAGCCCAAGATTGAGGCTAAAGGCGAGACTTTACTGACTCGGCTGAGGATATTTTAAGTGTCTTGTACAAAGCCCAAGATTGAGGCTGAAATGAGTTTGACTCTGCTGGAGAGTATTTCTCAAAGCCTAAAAGAAGGCTGGGAGGAATTGACTCTGTTGGGGAAGATATTTATCCCACGCTTAAGAGAAGTTTATGAAGATTTATGTCTTGTACAAAGCCCAAGATTGAGGCTAAAAGGGTTTGACTTAACAAGAGAGTGCTTTTATCTGTCCTGTACAAAGCCCAGGATTGTGGCTGGACAAGCTGGAGAAATCATTATACAAAGCCTAAGAGGAGGCTAACTTCAGCTAAGGGAAATCTTTATACCAAGCCTAAGAGGAGGCTGAAAAAAGATTGACTCAACGAGAGAGTATTTTTATCTGTCTTGTACAAAGCCCAAGATTGAGGCTAAAAGGGTTGACTCAACAAGAGAGTGCTAAAAGGTGATTGACTCAACAAGAGAGTATGAAAGTTGATTGACTCGACAAGAGAGTATGAGAAGTGATTGAATCAACAAGAGAGACTGAAAAGGTTAGCTGACTCAACAAGAGAGTCTGAAAAGGTTAGCTCCGCTGGGGAGAATCATTGTACAAAGCCCAAGAGGGGGTTGGCTTTCTGCTGAGAAAAGATCATTATACAAAGCCTAAGAGGAGGCTAGCTTTCTGCTGGGGATTATTGAGATCCCTAGGCAGGTCAAAGTTTGGAATCAACTCTTGCTGAGGGTTCCAGAAGAGTTGAGATATCAGATGCCTTGAGGTTTTGATTTGGGATAGTGTTATCCTGATGATAAACTGACCCTGGTTGGGGGATTTAGGAGAGAGATTGGGTTTTAACTCAGTTGGGAATTGATCGGATGATCAGGGTTTCTCCTGCGTTTGTAGGGAACTTGAGAATGTTTTTGAGACTCAAGGGGATTTAGATGTCCAAGTCTACTGGTGTGGAAGAGTTTTATCTTTTGTATGATGCACCCAGGGGAGGCATGGGTATTAAAGGATGAGAATCAACCCTAAATTGGTCTGAGATTTGACAGTGGAAAGACTGCTTTAGCAAAGGATGACTAAGTTCTGTCTTATACCTTTGGGAGGTCTTCAGGGTCCTTGTATTAAGCCCAAGAGAAGGCATGAGAACTTCTAAGAAGCCGGAGGGTCCTTGTACAAAGCCCAAGAGGAGGCGGGGCTGCTTTTTGGAAGCCTGTGGGTCCCAAACCAAGAAAAGTTCAAGAAATGCTATTCACTGAGAATATATCATTTAGTGAAAGTTCTGAGGTTTGAAGAAATTCAAGAGATGCTATTCACCGAGAATAGATCAACTCTGGGGAGTAGAATTTCTTTGACAATTTCTAATAGTGACAACCCGAGAAAAGGTTCACGAAGAATACAGCCTTTCTCTTTGTTCCATATTGTTTAAGCCCAAGAGAAGGCAAGATTGTATCTGGAAGTCCTATGGGGATCTAATTTTGACTGTATTCAAGAGTGACCAACTGGCTCTACCTAGTTCTAGACCTAGTTGTCGGGGAAAACTTTAAATAACTATACTAGTATATACAGTTGATATATGACAAGTATTTAAAAGGACATGAAAGAAGACTTACAGGGGAGCAGCTTTCCACAATACAGTTATATGTATTAAAGCATGTAAAAGAAAGCCGAAAAAAAACTTACAGGTGAGCAAGCTTCCATGCTGTATTGTTAGTTGTTCAAAGAAATTAAAGAAAGTTTTGTTAACAACATATATTTGAACTTAAATCAAAAGGGAAGTTGTTTTTGAAAAGATTGTTGGGGCTTATACTCATGGAGAGGCCCAAGGTTTAACAGTGATCGCACTGTTGTTTTGAAAATCGCGTCGAGTATTATACAATGAATGAGGCCCAAAGAGGTTTATTTACACAAGGGTTGTGGCTTACACTCTTTCAAGAGGCCCAAAAAGTGTTTTTGAAAACGAAAGATGGGGCTTTCAACACGAGGGGAGGCCCAAATGATTTTTGTTTTGAAATGGTGATCGTGCCAAGATTTTTTTAACGCAGAGGGATTTATACAATATATGAGGCCCAAAAAGGTTTATGTACAACAAGGGTTGGGTCTTACACTCTATTAGAGGCCCAAAGATGTTTTGAAAAAGAAAGATGGGACTTACAACACGAGGGGAGGCCCAAATGATTTTGGTTAAAAGGGGATTGGGTCTTACACTCTATTAGAGGCCCAAAAAATGTTTGAAAAAGATTTGTTAGGGTGAAAATCGAAGAAACCCTAATTTCATCATTTTTTTAAGGTAATTATTCAAAGAAAATTAATTAAAATGATAAAAACACCAAATAAGTTTGAATAAACAACTTGTGATTTTTGGTTGAGGTTTGAAAAATGATGTTTTAATCACAAGATGAATTAAAACTCATTTGGTTTTTATTTTCAAGATGAAAATTCATTTTTGAAATGTTTAAAACAATAAAAAGTGAATTTATTTGTAAAAATATCAACTATATTAAATAAATAATATAAATTTGATTTTTTGTGGAATAAAATATTTTAACATTTTTGTGATTTTTAGCAAAAAGAACCAATCAAAACTAATTAAAATTGAGAGAGAAATTAATTTTTCAAATCATTTAAGATAATAATATGAAAATATAAAAAATGAAAAAAAAAGTGATAAAAAAGGGTCTGGGGCGAGGGGGTTCGAACCCCAGACCTCCAAGCCAAACACATGAGCGCGTAACCACTGGGGTGGTGATACATCCGTGTATCAAAACCACCCCATAAATATATAAGGGGTGCCTTGTTTTATGCCTGGGCAAGGCAAGGCAATGTAAGCTTTTGGGCCATTTACGTGATGCCTCTAACTTTCTCATTTCTCCATGGATTGGGACAAAATTTATATGCATCTGGCCTAGAATTTCCCAAGGAATCCAATGGCGGTCATGGTTTTTTCAGATGAGGTCCCTATTTTAAAACCTAATAGTGGTTTTGAAATAGGCCTATATTTGCATTTTCTATGCTACCTCATGGTACAGGCAAGAATTACATGATGAATTGGTTCAAACACAACATATACAACATGTATGAGATGTTTATGATTAGTGGACTTCAAAGCAATGCATAATTTAGAAAGTTCAAGTGATGATGCACTTACCTCTTGGAGCTTTTTGTGCTATCTGCCAACTTCCTTGTGCCATAAGTGATTTGATACTTTGGACACTCTCAATTGATCCCTTAGAAGCTTTTAGAATGGTTAGAACCAGCTGGAATCCTCAAGAACAAGTTTGAGCTCTTTCTTGCAAAAGGGGCAAAAGTGACCAATATGGCAACTCTCTCAAATGGTGTTCCAGATGAGGGGAACCATTTGGGATAGTTCAAGGATGATATTTGGAGTGTGTTTGAGGTTTTATCTAGTTTCGAAGGTGACTGAATCAAGACATGGCTTGAAAAATGCAAAAAAGTTAATTTTTGAGGTTTTGGAGGTTGACTTTGTGATTTTGGTGTTACAGGTCACATGTTAGTGTTTGGACAACTTAGATACAACATATTAGAGGTGTTTAGATCATGATCTATGATGGAATTGCTCTCTAACTCAAAAACTCAGAGGTACCTTGCAAAAGAAGGAATTTTGGCCTAGAGAAAGGGATTTTGAGGAAAGCATGTGTTGTAGTGCTTTGGTGTACTCAAACTGAGCACAAATGAGCTCTATTTATAGTAGAGCAAGATTATTTTGGCATCAATAGTGAATGGCAGTTGCAGCAGGCCTTTGGCCAATGTTATGCAAAAGGAATCTCAAGTCTCCTCTAGCCATTGACTTGAGATTAGGGCACAGGCTTTATAGCTTTGGTTCAGAGATAAGTCTTGACTGAATTCAGTTGGAATAGGCTCAGTTCATGTCACCTTGATGCATTCATTAAAGGCTTGGAAACAAAATTGGAGTCTTGGCATCTTTGTAGCCTTTTTAGGGATTACAAGCCTAATGTAGATTCTTGGACTTTTGAGGCTTGGGGATCAGATCATTCCCTTCTTGTTTTATCCTCAAATGTGTCCAAATGGATGACAAGGCTTGGATTTATCAGATTTGGACAAATCGAGCAAAATGCACAAATTCTGCCTTGTAAAAACTAGTTCATGATGCCATGTTCCAAGGGATGTATCTCCTTACCTAAATTGAATTTGGAGATGATCTGGTACTTGTTAGAAAGCCCTTATGGCATACTTTAACTTTGATGTTCGCCCCTAGACCTGGTTTGACTTGGATCAAGGTGAAAAATGTCCCTACATTTTGGAAAAAGTAAGGCAGATTTTGACTTAGTGAAAATTTCACTAAGTGTTGGAAAAATGTCATTTTCATGTTTTTTGCCATTTTGATCACTCCATAACTTAAATCCACGAGGAATTGGAGTTTGGTGTAGTTGAATATTTTTTAAAGTGTAGCAATACCTATAAATCCAGCTTTGGATCATCCAAAATGGTTGCTTGGATCTCAAGTTATGGTCCTTAGAAGTTGGTACCCTAGCCACTTTGTTCCATAACTTAGAAAAATTCTAAGTTTTTTATGGTTACCCCTTTTACAAGTTAACTCACTTTCTTTGATTTTTCTTGATGAATGATGATTCAAATCACATATTAACATTGTTTTAGGGTTAAGGAACCTTGGTTGACCAAAAATCCAAAAAGTCAAACTTTGGATTTTTGTACAGTTGACTTTTTATCGGATGAAATCCAAACTGTGCGATCCTTTGTGAAATCAAGTCCTTGACCTAAATCAAACCTAATGGATGGATTCCATAGGTGTTATAGGGTGTATTGAATCATGTCCCAAGGTTTGGGAGCATGTCCTGGTCAAAAGTCAAAGGCACAGTTGACTTTTTCCTCGAAACCCTAACTGTGGTCCTGATGAAATTGAAACTTGTGAATCAAACTTCCTGGGTCAATCCATTGTTGCAAATGGGTCAATGTAGAATATCGGAGGCCTTCAAATCATGTCTTGAGGTCTTGGCTCATGCTTTGTCCCAAAAATCAACTTATGGGTGAATTAGGTCAAGAAACCCAAATTCCTGATTTTTGGTAAATGCATCCCCTGGGATTAAATTGACTTGATGATTGGGTCCATGAGGTCCCATAGAGTATCTTGGGTTATATTTTAAAGCATTGGCTCATGTCCAGATGAAAATTTCCATCTGGAGGCTTCAGTCGACCAAAACCCTAATTTGGTGACACTGGCGATCTTGAGGCTTGATCCCCTTGGAATGCTGCAGCTTTGTGCTTGATTCTTGATGTGGGAGTCCTCTTGATCTTTTATGTGTGTTTGAGAGGTCAGACAAGTTGAAGATCATGTCATTTCTTGATTGATCCTTTGTCTAAGTGCTCTGAGAGGGCTCAAAACCCTACTTCTTGATTGTAGTGAATGCTCAACAATTCTTGAGGATATTGATGAGGCATGATGGTATATCCATATTGTGGTAATGATCCTCACAATGATGGGAAACCTTAGTGGTCAAAATTTGGGGTACGACAGGTGCCCCTATTTAATCTTCTTGGACCCGAAGGTGTGAATGGCGAAGGTATTTGGACATTCGGGGTACAAGAGGATTAAATATCAGAATACCCGAAATTTTGATGGTGGTTATGAATGGCAGTTTTCTCATCCATCTTCTTTTGCTAAGTAATGATGCTTTAGAAAGGGTAAAAACTTCCCCTCGATCCTGGTTTTCAGTCAAGGAACTGGTCTAAGTTTCTTTTATCCATAAACTTCCCCTCGATCCTGATCTTCAGCCAAGAAACTGGTCTCAGTTTCTTTTGTCCATAAACTTCTCCTCGATCCTGGTCTTCAGCCAAGGAACTGGTCTCAGTTTCTTTTGTCAATAAACTTCCCCTCGATCCTGGTCTTTAGCCAAGGAACTGGTCTCAGTTTCTTTTGTCCATAAACTTCCCCTCGATCCTGGTCTTCAGCCAAGGAACTGGTCTCAGTTTCTTTTGTCAATAAACTTTCTTGACAAGAGACGCTATTTGTAGCAGTTTTCCTCAAACTTCTCGCCGAATTTTCCTGGGGAGACGCCATTTGATGGGAAAAAGTTTTGATGTCCGATTTTCTAGGAAACCAATTCATCTGAGCTATAAAGTTGTACAAACTTCTCTGTTGGAGACGCCATTTGTTAACTCTACTGGGGAAAATGAGTCTCTTGAGAGACTGTTTCCTGCTTGGGGATATTACATCATACTTTTCCTCGAGATCTTCTCGGAGAAATGCCATGTGATGTAATCCAATTTTGAGGTACTGATGACTTCATTAACATGGACTCCCTTGGGGAGAGAAATCAATGTGTTGATGAGAGTCTTTAGTTGTGAGGCTTTCTCTGGGGATTTTCCTTATTCCGGGAAAGCGAATATATCATCTTCAATGGTGAAGAGTGACGTTTGTCGAATGTCTCCTTGCCTTTCAGAGGTTCAAGTTATCAAAGTGGTCGAGGACCATCTCCAATCCAGAAATAAACTGGGGAGATAGATTATTCGGATGCAACATTTCCCGATGAGGAAAGAACTGATAACTCGATTGAGAAGAGGACTTTGATCACTAGGGGATAAGACCAACTAGAGTGATAGTGATGCGATATGAGTATGAATGTAAATCAATAATGCAAGATGTATGTATGTTTATATTGACAAAACTGACGCAACATACAGGCTAATAGATGAACTCGACTGGATACTCGGCCACTGCTGGGAACGAGGAAGTACCATTTGGTCCAAAATAGCAATTCTGCCTTGCTTAGGAGAGATAATCCCTGTGGGGAACAACCTTGGTCGGGCTTAGGAGATAAGAACTCTGCCAGGGACGTCAAATAAAACATGGTCTTTGACACAGTTGATCCTTCATTCAGGCGTACTGGTTCAGAAGGAGTACTTTGATTCTGCACTTTGAAGCTTATTCGCTTTTGGAGCAGCGATCGATGTTCTTTCGATGTTCAACAGTCAAAAGAATTGCCATCTTTATTTTAAAAGCAGAAAAAGTTTGACAAGTAAATTCATTTTTGTTTTATTTCAAGAATTGTAAACCATGTTAGAATGTCGTTCTGTAAAGCTAAAATAAATAAGGATTGCAAACAAAAGCACTAAGGCTCAAGTTTTATTGATAGGATGGAAATCAGCCAAACGCGTGATTCCATAGAGTATTTACAAAGTTTAGAATATGGTCATTTAAGGAAAAAGGGCTACATTGAAACATAACGACCGCTATCCTTCTACCAACTTTGAATTCTGGATATCCTGAGCTTCTGTCGAAGATGACCTTGATTGGAGTTTTTCTGATGGATGGCACGACTGCTGCTGGGGGGTTTGCCCCTTTTGCTGGACGTAGTTACTTGCCATGAATCCCTAACTTTTGCTTGGATTGTACTTTGAGCTTTCCAATCCACCGGGATGATTTTTTTTTTCTTGTGTCTCTAATTTTTTCCTGGACCACCCTTTCGGGTTTTCAATCCACCGAGACGTGTTTTTTTTTCAGTTTAGGCGAAGTATTTCTTGACTATATCAACATTCGTGGGGTAGGTAAATTCCTCTCCATCCATGGTTGCGATCCTCAAGGCGCCGCCTGAGAAGGCTTTCTTGACCACATAGAGGCCATGGTAATTCAGAGTCCACTTGCCCCGGGAATCAGTGAGAAATGATTGTATCTTTTTTAGCACAAGGTCTCCTTTCCTAGAGACGCGAGGTCAGACCTTTTTGTCAAATGCTTTCTTCATTCTTTGCTGATACAACTGACCGTGGCACAGAGCCGTTATTCACTTTTCTTCAATCAAATTCAGTTCGTCATGTCGAATTTGACACCATTCAGCTTTCGTTAGCTTAGCTTCCATCAATACCCAGATTGATGGGATCTCTACCTCTATGGGGAGCACTGCCTTCATGCCATATACTAGGGAGAAAGGGGTTGCCCCTATTGAAGTGCGGACAGATGTCTGATAACCGTGAAGAGCAAAGAGTAGCATCTCGTGCCAGTCTTTATAGGTTACAACCATCTTCTGAACGATCTTTTTGATATTCTTGTTAGTCGCTTCTACCCCTCCGTTTATCTTAGGTCGGTAGGGAGATGAGTTATGGTGTTCGATCTTAAACTCAGTGCACAACTCTTTCATCATCTTGTTGTTCAAGTTGGATCCATTATCAATAATGATCTGGCTTGGAACACCATAACGGCAAATGATATTGTTCTTGATAAACCGGACCACCACTTGTCGGGTTACATTGGCGTATGACGCTGCTTCGACCCACTTGGTGAAGTAGTCAATGGCTACCAGAATGAACCGATGTCCGTTTGAAGCTTTGGGTTTAATCATGCCAATCAAGTTGATTCCCCATATGGAAAAAAGGCCATGAGGAAGAGAGAACTTTGAGATGTGTTGGCGGTACATAGATTTTGTCTGAGTATATCTGACACTTATGACATCTCCTCATGTACTTGTAGCAATCGGATTCCATGGTCAACCAGTAGTACCCTGTTCTCAGAATTTTTCTCACCATTGTGTGCCCGTTGGCATGAGTGCCAAAGGATCCTTCGTGAATTTCTTTTATCAGCATGTTTGCTTCTGGTCTGTCTACACATCGAAGCAAGACCATGTCGAAGTTTCTCTTATAAAGTGTGTCACCGCTCAGGAAGAGACTGGCTACTAGCCTTCTGAGGGTCTTTTTGTCTTTTCTGGATGCCCCAGGTAGGTACTCTTGTTTCTGAAGGAAGTATTTGATATCGTGATACCATGGTTTGTCGTCCATGATTGCTTCAATCGTGAAGATGTAAGCGGGCCTTTCAAGGCGCATCATGTCAATCTTAGGTACGTCGTTCCATTGACTTACACTAATCATGGAAGAGAGAGTGGCTAGTGCATCAGCCATGTGATTCTCCTCACGAAGGAGGTGATGAAACTCGATTCTGTTGAAGAAAGGTAACAACCTTCTAGCATAGTCTTTGTAAGGAATCAGTCCTGATTGGTATGTGTTCCAATCTCCTTTAATTTGATTGATAACCAGGGCTGAGTCGCCATACACATCCAAGTTCTTGATCCTTAAGTCGATCGCTTCTTCGAGACCCATGATACAAGCTTCGTATTCGGCCTCGTTGTTTGTACACTTGAATGTCAGTCGGGCAGTGAAAGGAATATGGGCACCCCGAGGTGTTATGATGATTGCCCCAATTCCATTTCCATAATGATTGACAGCTTCATCAAAGATTAGTCCCCATTGGGAACCTGGTTCTGGCCCTTAACTGGGTAGCGGTTCATTGCAGTCTTTCATTTTTAGATACATGACATCTTCATCTGGGAAGTCAAATTCGACTGATTCCTGATCGTCAATCGATTGATGAGCCAAATGATCGGCTAAAATACTTCCTTTGACTGCTTTTTGAGCATGTTATTCAATGTCGTATTCTGATAAAAACATCTGCCAACGGGCTATCCTTCCCGTGAGAGAAGGTTTTTCAAAGACATACTTGATTGGATCCATTTCGGAGATTAACCAAGTAGTGTGACAAATCATATACTGGCGGAGACGTTTGGCTGCCCAAGCCAGAGCACAGTAGGTTTTCTCAAGCATAGTGTACCGAGTCTCACAATTGGTAAATTTCTTGCTCAAATAGTAGATGGCAGACTCTTTTCTTTTCGTTTCCTCTTGTTGGCCAAGTACACAACCCATTGATTCTTCCAACACTGTTAGGTAGATGATAAGTGGTCTTCCCTCCACTAGAGGTGACAGGATAGGTGGATTTAACAGATATTCTTTGATATTGTCGAAGGCGGTTTGGCAGTCTTTTGTCCAAACGCAGTCCTGATCCTTTTTGACTAATTTGAAGATTGGCACACATGTCGCAGTCATGAGGAATATAAATCGGGAAATGTAATTCAAACGTCCCAGGAATCCCCTGACTTGTTTTTCAGTTTTTGGAGAAGGCATTTCTTGAATGGCCTTGACTTTGTCAGGATCAACCTCAATTCCTTTCTGGCTGACGATGAACCCTAAAAGTTTTCCTGAGCGGACATCAAATGTGCACTTATTGGGATTCAAGCGGAGTTTGTACTTTCTCAGCCGCTCGAATAGTTTTGATAGGTGGGTCACATGCTCCTCTTCCGTCTTAGATTTGGAAATCATATCATCGACATACACTTTTATTTCTTTGTGTATCATGTCATGAAACAGAGTTGTCATGGCCCTTTGATTGGTTGCCCCGGCGTTCTTCAAACCGAACGACATTACCTTGTAACAAAAAGTGCCCCATGGGGTGATGAACGAAGTTTTCTCCATGTCTTCTAGCGCCATTTTGATTTGATTATAGCTCGAGAATCCATCCATGAAGGAGAATACTTTGAACTTTGTTGTACTGTCTACCAGCATGTCAATGTGTGGCAAGGGAAAATCATCCTTTGGACTTGCTTTGTTCAGATCCCTGTAGTATACACACATTCTAACTTTTCCGTCCTTTTTTGGAACTGGCACTATGTTGGCTAGCCATTGAGGATATTCTGATGTGGCAAGGAAACCTGCATCAATCTATTTATGTACTTCCTCTTTGATTTTTATGGCCATGTCTGGGTGAGTCCTTCTCAACCTTTTTTTTACCGGCGGACATTTGGGTCTTAATGGTAGATGATGTTCCATAATGCTGGTATCCAACCCTGGCATGTCCTGATAGGACCAAGCAAATACATCGAGAAACTCTTTGAGAAGTTTTATTAAGTATTTTTTGACAATTGGACTGAGCAGTGCCCCAATCTTGACTTCTTTTCTCTCTTCTTCTGAACCCAAGTTTACTGTTTCCAATGGCTCCTTGTGAGGTTCAATGGAACTTTCCTCTTGTCTGAGTAATCGGGAGATCTCTTCTGGAATTTCTTCGTCATTTTCTTCTTCAGCCTCAAATACCAGGAATTCAAAGTTGGGAGAAGGCATTAGATCGTATGTTTCAATGGGGTTTAAAATAAGCAATCTGCATGACGTGATGATTTGTTTTAGAAGAGATAGAGAGAATGCAAGAGTGTGTGCAGTGTAATTTCTGAAAAATGCTTGTTTTTATTATTTTGAGTTGTTTTTAGGATTACCATTTTCTGAAAAAGCGAAAGGAGAAAACAACAATAAATACAGAAATTATAGAACGACGTTATTTTATTTATGATTTAGTCGATTCTTGGAACTACAGCCCTATAAAACAAAACTCTATCTCTTTGGGCAAAGCGAAGAGGGACATTTACAGAAAGTGAGCCCTATAAAACATCTGTTTCACCTGGGCAAGGTGAAAGGTTAAGATAAAGACGGCAATTACTTAGACTTATGAATGACTTTCGGGACATTGACAGCGACCTATTGGTGGTGAACTCCTCGGTGAATCACAAAGTTTGGCACCTTCCTTCTTGGCTTGTCTTCAGAAATAACATTGATTTCTGGTGGAGCAGGATCATTATAATCTGTCTCTCAGGAAGAGTTGTCGTAGGAGGATTCTTCAGTTGTATCTTGCACAGTGTTTGCTCTCTCAGGCAGATCTCCCCATCCAGAAGGTTGGATGTCTTCGAGCCTGATATGAGAGCTTTCAGGAATGGTGTTCTTGACCATGAAGTCGTATTTGCCACTCGGTTGTCCTAGGGTGTCCCCTACTTCTTTGGAACTAGAGGAGTCATCCCTTTCGATGACGTTGACCTTAGGAAAAGCGTAGTTAAGGAACTCTTGTCCTGCAACCCTTGCAAATTCATCATTGTACGTGATATTTTCTGAATGCCCTGAGTAATGATCCCATGATTCAATGGGGACGTAGGTATTCTTTTCAATGATGCTCAGCTGATATGCATCATTCGGCTGATTCTTTTGCCCCAAGTCTCCTGGGTACGGCTGCCAGATAGGCAGGCCATCCATTGGGCCATAATAGTCGTGGTCAAAGTTATCTTTCATCAGAGTGTCCTCTTCTAACGAGTTTAGTGGAGCACAGCATCCTTTCAGATCACAATCTCCGTATATCATTTTGACATCTGACCTCGGTATATACCTCGGACTCTGTGCGGGATAGCAAAGTGGCGTAGGCACCTCTTCCTGAGACATATAAATGTCTTCGTTAAGATAGGACTTCCATTCTTCATCTGCGTCAGAGGAGTCACCCTCGTTGATGGTATGTACTTCTTGAGATACTGGGTGGAGGAAACCTCCACTATGGAAGAAGCTCTGAATGGGATGAAGACTTTCATCGTTAGTAGCAGTCTGGGTACAGTTTGAAGAAAAACCAAGGCCTTTCTTTGTCTTGTTGTCAGTAGGAATGACAAGGTGTCCCCATCCTTTTGCATTGTTACCTTTGATTACTTCGAGATCATCTTTGTACGGGAAATCGATGTTCCTCTTTCTGATTGGTTGTCATTGCTCACTGAAAGTGCTTAGAACTGGGTTCCTACAACCTCCTCTGGTTTTACACAAGTGGATGACGATAAATTACTCACGATCAAGGCTTGCTCTCCGCAGACTGTGACTAGTTGGTCATTCTTGACAAACTTCAGCTTCTGGTGAAGTGTCGAAGTGACTGCCCCAGCCTCGTGTATCCAAGGTCTTCCTAACAAATAGCTGTATGCTGCCCGGATGTCCATAACCTGGAAAGTGACTTGGAAAGTGTGAGGACCGATATTTATAGGAAGGTTGACTTCGCTGATAACCGTTTTTCGGGATCCGTCAAATCCCTTGACGATGACCTCACTGCCTCTCATCAGAAATCCTTGAAATGATAGTCGCATTAGAGTGGACTTCGGTATAACATTCTGAGTCGATCCGGTGTCTACCAGTATGCTGGCTAAAGCATCGTCCTGGTAGTTAACTGTAATATTGAGTGCCATGTTATGACTTTGGCCCTTTTCCGGAAGTTCCTCATCACTGAATCCCAAGTTGTTGCAGGAAGTGATGTTAGAGATGATGTTGTCATATTATCTTATTGTTACATCCTGTTCCACAAAGGCCTGCTCTATGAATTTCTGTAGAGCCTCTCTGTGGGCTTCGAAACTGAGTAAAAGAGATAACACAGAGATTTTTTAAGGAGTTTGCAACAGTTGATCAACAATGTTGTACTCACTCTTCTGGATGAGCTTCAGCATCTCATCATTGTTCTTTGAAAGGCCGAGATCACTGGACTGACCGACTGGTTGATTGGGAACTTCTGTCTGAGGTTTCTTTTCTCTGGTAGGTTCTCCAACTCCTCTGTTGAAGATCTGATCCCTCTGTGTCACTCGACTGATGTCTGAAATATTCATGATGGAGGGTAATGGAGTTTCCTTTCCATTCTCAATTGTTGTTGCACCGTATTTATAAGGGATAGTCTTATAGGATTTGTACGGTACTGGTCCCGGCAGTTAGATAACTACAGGAGCCTTTTGATTTTTCTGACCATCATAGCCGACCTGAATTGGTTCGAGGTTGAGAATATTTCCGCTATCAAGAGGAACCCTCGATTCATGGAGTAAAGGAATTATGGCGCATACATCTTTGCCCACTTCTCGCTTAGGGATTAAGAAAACATCTTTACCTTGATTAGGACGATAATCTGACATTGAACCAGAGCTTGACCATGGTTAAATCTCCTTATGGTCCAACTGACTTTGAAGGGCTGCTCGTACGAGGTAGCATCCTTGGTTATCTTCAGAGCAAACTCTACAACGCTCATAGTTGTGTGGTGGCACCCGGCCACGTCTATTTTGTATGCAGTGTAACCATACTAGATTTATCTCCATTGATCGAACATCCTGACTTTGATGCCTAGTAGGGTTCCCGTCAGTCATACTAACTTGTTGTGTGTCTTCATTTAGATAGATCGGAAGCCACCAGTAGTTCGACAAGTGTTGAAGCGTTCTTTGAATAAGTGCACATCCTTGTTCACTCTCACGGCATACTCTACAGTACTGATACTCATGTGAAGTCAGAAAATCGGGCTGGACTTGCTTAGCGTGTAAGTCCACCAAGCTGGTATTCATCAGGTGAATATCAAAGATTTGAATCATATTAACTTGATAATGGATTCTATCGCGGTAGTCCTGAATCCATCCAAGATCCATCTGATGCTGGAGGGTCTCTTGTACAAAAGAGCATCTCTGATTGTTTACCGAGCAGATCAGACAGGAATCCTAATCGTGTCGTGGCAGATCCTGATGTTGGCTTTGCCCTGAGTGCATTGCCACCAAGTTGAAATTCATCGCACAGATGTCGTGGTTTTCAATGATGTTGGAATTTTTATAAGTCATGTTGACCTCACAAATTCGGTGATCTTGGATCCATCCGAGATCCATCTGTTCCTGTAGAGCGGATTGCACCACTGAACATCCTTGATTGTTTTTAGACCAGATCTCACACTGGTGATAGTCGTGAAACGGTACATGACCGTATCCATTATGTCTGCAATGTATCTTGACTAGGTTGGTTCCCAGTACATCGTGAATTTGATAGTTGTGCTTAGACTCTTCCTCTATCAAATTTACCGTAGCTTTCTCGTGTTGAGCCAATGGATTCGTCTGAACATTTGGATTTGTATCCTTGAAGGATAGGACCCTGCTCCTGACAAGCTTCTGCACATCAGATTTGAAGCTGAGACAGTTTTCTATGTTATGCCCCAGTCCTCCTTGATGGTAAGGGCAAGTTTGATCCGCTTTGAACCAAAAAGGTGGATTCTCCGGTATTGTAAGAGGGGACCTGGTTTGGACGTGCCCCTTGACCAGTAGTAGTGGAAACAGTTATGTGTACAACATCGGTATTAGGTCGAACCCTGGCGGTCGTGTTGTATGGTTGTTGTTGTACTGAGGACGAGCCTGCTGAGGAGGCTGTTGTGTCCTTTGCTGATATTGTTGTTGATTCGGTTGGCTCTGAGCAACCTAAGGTTCATATGTTAGAACAGGAGCAGGGTTGATAGCAGGAGTTACAGGTGCTACTGGTTGGTACCGTCGCCTTTGCTTTCCGAGAGAGATATTACCAATATCTTGCTCTTTTTTCTTTTGGAAAGTGTTGTCATATCTTTTGGTACTGCTTGATGGTCTGGTATCCTTGACCAGACGTCCTTCTCGGACTGCTTCTTCAAGACTACTCCCATGCTCACCATCTCAGTAAAGTCGTTGGGCGCACTGGCGACCATTCGGTCATAGTAGAATGAGCTCAAGGTTTTCAAAAAGATATTTGTCATCTCTTTTTCCTCAAGAGGTGGACAAATCTGGGCGGAAATTTCACGCCATCTCTGAGCATATTCCTTAAGGGTTTCCTTGTCCTTCTACGACATGGCTCTGACTTGATCTATGTCTGGTGCCATGTCTAGGTTATACTTATATTGTTGAACGAAGGCAGTGCCAAGATCTCTGAATGTGATGATCTTGGTGCAGTTTAAACCCATGTACCATTTGAGTGTGGCACCGGTTAAACTATCTTGGAAGTAATGGATCAGTAGCTGTTGGTTCTCTGTCTGAGTTGACATCTTCCGAGCGTACATCACCAAATGACTTTGAGGGCAAGAGTTGCCCTTGTATTTCTCAAATTCGGGCACCTTGAACTTGTGCGGAATTTTCACATTGAGGACCAAACAAAGGTCTGCGGCGTCCTTTCCGAATAGATCCTGACCACGAATGGCATGCAGTTCCTTCTGCATCTCCAGGAATTGCTCTTGAAACTCATTCATTATGTCGTACATACTTTTGTTTCCACCAGAGGATATATGTGGAATCTGTCCTTCTGGGACAGTGTGTACCACGGGTGGTGATATAGTAATTACGGCAGTGACTCTTGGTGCTTCCATCTCCCGAAGTTTGTAACCTTCAGGAGTTGCTGTCATGCCCCTTGCATCTTTGCTTTCCCAAAGTTTGTAACCTTCAGGCCCAGCGGTTCCTGTTGCAGTTTCTGGATCTTCCATGATTGGCGGAATATATCCTTCTGGGATATAGTTGAGTGGCATGCCCCAGGGATTATCTTTAGGCATGTTATACCGAGGATCATCCTTTTCCACTATGGGTGTAGATGTGATCTCTGAGATCACAGTCCTTTGTTGTTATATCTGGGTTGCTGCCAGAGATTGCATGTCATTGTGAAGTTTTCTTAGATCTTCCTTCAGAGCGTCGATTTCTTCTCTCAACTCTCTGTTCTCTTCTTCGAGATCATCCATTTTCTTTTGTCGATTGGCCCGAGTATTGTATGAGTGAGACAGTTTGACTCTAGAATCGAGACACAAACGTGAGATTCGTAGAGAAGAAGAATGTGTTATGTAAGAATGATGAATGATATGCAATGATTATATTAATTTTTTTGTTTAATCAAAAGAAACTTCAACAATTGGATTGCAAATATCATATAATGGGGAAACCCCGTTTTATTGAATTCAAAGATTGCGGAAACGGAAATACAGTAATTTACAAAATGTTGTAAAAGGAAAAGTCTAAGCTTATGGATCCTGAGTCCTCTCTAAGGAGAGCTCAGGTACTAGTTCTGGTACTTTCCTTTTCTTTGACCGGGGCTCTTGAGCCATTGTCGGGTTGTCATTCCTTTGCCAAGTGAAAGGAGCGAGCAAATTCCTTTGGTCTTCTTGATTTTCTACAGCATATTGCTCTAAAATCTCAATCAGAGCATCCTTTTCTTTTAATAGTTGTTGTATTTTGTTACACTCCACATTGAGAATACGGTACTTGTTCTTCCAATATTTCTTTTCCCGTTAAACTTTATTGAGAGTGACCTGGAGTTTTTCTGTATCAGACATAAAATAAAGGACAGATTCCTTAAACGGAAGAACTTCTTGATGAGGGTAAGGCATCCTTAGCTTGAGAGCTCTAGCTTGTACCCAGTGGAGATAAGGTTCCATAGAGACACAGTCTGGTTTTCCTAGAGACTCTCTTCCTTTCCTGTGATCATGTTTCCAAGCATGCACTATTTCTGTCTTTAGTGCCCTGTCATTTTCTCCTTCCTTGAAGAAAAGACCTTCCAGATGAGCATTAGCGGGACATGCCTCATCGGGTATCCGAATTGACGACGAACTAAAACTGGATGATATTTGATTCCTCCTTTAGTTCCTATGAGGGGTACATTAGGGAAGTTTCCACAACGGTTAATGATTCTTATCCCGTCATAGATCCGATTGTACCAATCTATGTCAGAGTTGGTAAGAGACATGATTCTCTGTGACCAGTGTAGAGTACTCTTATGATCCCAGAAAGCAACAGACTTTGGTAAATGGGAAGTGAACCATTTATATAGCAGGGGTACACAGCATGCGATCATTCCTCCGTTGTACAAATTCCTTAAGTGTACAGAATGATAAGCATCTGCAAGTAGGGTCGGTACAGGGTTTCCAATCAGAAAAATCTTAATGGCATTAATATCAATGAAGTTATCAATATTGGGAAACAGAAATAACCCATATGTGAGTAACACAAAGACGCTCTCGAAAGCAGTCACGTTCCCTATGCTAGCAAAGTACAGGGCTTTCTTTACCAAAAACTGAGCTGGTAAACCTTGGATTCCACCCTTAGTGGTCATGTGAGTCCTTACTTCTGACTCATCCAAATAGATAGCTCTTGCAATGGTTTGATCCCTTGGAATTTCTTCCAGTCCAAAAAAGGGAGCTTAGTCAGTGATGGGTAAATCAATCAAGTGAGAATACTCCTCCAGTGTTGGTGCAAGTTGATAATCCGGGAATGTAAAATAGTGATACACTGGATCGTAGAACTGAATCAGTATAGACAGGATTCCTTCAATTACATTGACCCTTAACAGAGACAGCAGTCCTCTGTTCTTAGCTCTGAAAGCATCAGGGTTGGTGATCATCCTTGCCAACCCTCTTAAATCCTCTAGTTTTGGAACCTTGAAGATGTACTTGTGAGTCTTCCTTCTACCAAAATCCATAACGCAATCTTTTTTTCTGATATTTGCAATCATTGTCTTAGTTTAATTTGAAAAAGAGATACTAGAAAAGAAGATTTTTTTCTTTTGTTTAAAGTTTTTAATGAAATGAATGCATGAATGCAGCACACAAAAACATTGAAAAAACATGGGGGCAAAGGTTCGGTGTCATGAAGTCATGGCTCTACCCATTCCCAAAGGTTGTACTGGTGAATTTGTGTACCTGTCCTCAAAATCATTGACCCCCCTTGGGATAACAACAGCAGGCTGGTTCACCCGAGCGAGCTGCAATATCTTAGAGTAATCTTAAATGAGGGTAGTATCACGTGACAATTATTTCCGATAGCTTCCGCACTACAAAAATAGTAACATGGTCTCAGTCTACTAAATCCTCAATTTCATGGATACCACATTCGAATAATCTACTTTCAACAACCGAAGTCGTTTAGACATTGAATCCGCAAAGGGTATCTCCACTGATTCAATGGTTTATCGAGGTCGCTTATTCGGGAGTCACTCCCTGTAAGATTACCCGTCTAATGCCATCACTTATCTTAGGTATCACTCAAACTTTCCAGATGCGGCATCACCCGCAGTCCCATTAGCAGAAAAATAAACACGGATATCAATTAGGAAAAACAATATATATATATATATATATATATATATATATATATATATATATATATTGTCGTACCTCAAAAAATATGATCCTCGCGATGGATGCGGAAAAAAACTGTTCGAAACAGAGTCGCCACCTAACTTTATTCATTCCAATGAAGGAATAGGAAAATATCGATAAAACCTTTAAAGGGATAAGAAAATGGTCATCGCAACCAGATTCTAGGTTCGGGAGTCGATTACGCAAAGGGAAGGTGTTAGCACCCTCTGCGTCCGTTGTACTCAACGGGAACCTCTTGATTCGATTCGAGAGAAATGTTAGCTTGGTTTGTTTGTTTTTTTCTAAGGTAAAAGGATTTCTTTTCTAAGGTGAAAATGGGTGGTTTTTTATTAGGGTGCTCGACAAGGATTAGAACCCTTGTGCCTACGTATTCCCTCGTGCAATGGGAAAGTCAGAGCATTCGTAGTTCATGGGACTACGGTTGGTTGGTTCGTGTTTTTTAGGTGAATGAGAGTTTAATTTGCATTCTAACTGCTAAAGTTGGCTTGTCTGCTCGTCAAGGGAGGCTGAAGCACTAGTTCATATGCGCGGAAGAATGGATTAAACAATGTTCTTTTTGTGAAAGTTGTTTGAGTATGAATTAAATATATTAGAGATTTGATTGAGAAAAATGTTTGATTTGGACGTGTTTTAGGCGAACGAGAGTTTAGGTTGCATTCTAACTACTAAACATTGGCTTGTCTGCTCGCTGGGGGAGGCTGAAGCACGAGTTTATATGCGCAAAAGAATGACTTAAACAATGTTCTTTGGGAAAGGTGTTTGAGTTGTGGATTAAGTGTATTAGGGTTTCGGTTGCGTGGGAAGTGTTTAGTTTGTTAAGTATTTTAGAGGAAGAATGACGAGTATTCAATAAATGAGACGTAGGCCTCGCAACCAATTATTCGGGGCATTACTGAGATGCTAGATCTCAACAACACCTTTTTCATTCTATTGATTATGAAATTGTTTGATATTGATTAAGTGTTTTAAGATGAAAGGTTGAATGAACAACAACCCAAGGGTGTGCCTCAAGAGCCATTCATTCGAAGATCCAAGGAATGCTAGACTCCAAAAATCTCCTCCTTTCGTTAGCTGATTAAGAAAGTGTTTGAAATAGGTTGAATTGGATTGGTTATGAAAAGAAGTGAGGATCGATACTAGTCCCTAAGGGTGCTCCTAGTAACGAAACCTCGAGATGTGCAAGTGTGCGTTTGATGGTGAGGCAAAAGGCGCTCGACTTACGATTGGGCTCGATGGCGAATCGAGGACCAGTTTGGAAATGGTTTAGTTGAAAAGGTCGAAAGATTGAATGAATGACAACCCAAGGGGCGTGCCTCGAGAGCTATCCATTCGAAGACCCAAGGAATGCTAGATTCCAAGAATCTCCTCTTTTCGAACGTTTAATTGAAAATAAAAGGTCTCCAATTTAGTGTATTTAGATTGAGTGTATGAACAAATAAGATTGTTAGATAAACATGAATATGAATATGATATGGCCAATATGAATAGTATGAATAAAAAATATAATCGAGATATTATTTGACGAAAAATAAACAAGATAATGATTAATCGGGTGAATCAGGAAATAAAAGGTGACGACCTTGTCTTAATCAAGAACTCTAAAAAAGGTTCCATGATGTTTAAGACCTTCATTGATCGGAATTGAAAAGAATATAGTGCAAAGTAAAATGTGAAATAAAATCGAAATCGAAGAAAAGTCTCATCTTAATCGACAAAATTTGGTTTTAGATATTCATCGACCCATAAAAAATGAAAAGTAAAAGTGGAAAATAAAATCGATCTCGTCTTAATCAAGGTCTTTTAATCATAGATCGATAAGCTATGATTTTTAACTTTCATTGACCGATAAAAATAATAAAAAAAGGGTGGCCTCATATAAATCAAGATTTTGAATCGATTTCAATAAATCAACTTAATCAAGATTTTTTCATATCATCGGCCCAATTGACCTAAATCTAAATCTAATTAACCCACAACATAGTTAAATCAAAACAAAAAACAAAATACCAAAACGAGGGGTGCATTAGCAATGAAATGGTGGTGCCAAGAAAACGGGTCGTAAAGCCCAATAATGTCATGGGTTGTCTTTGTTTAAGGAACAAAGACATTAAGTTTGTTTAATTAGTTTTAATCAAGGTCAAGGTGGAAAAGACTAAGCACGGCCAAACCATCATCAGAAACAACAAAAATTACTACCATATTCTAAAACCAAGATGAAAAGAAAAACAAAGTGAATCAAAAACTGTTTCCAACCTCCTTGCTATTCAAGCTCTCTCGCCTCTCAGGTTCGTTCAAAATTTGTTGCTTCGTCTCAATATCTCCCACTTCTTCTCCTTTTCTGGTTCGAATTTGTTCGTGGTCTTCTTCACGTTTTTTATTTGTTCCCGCACACCTTCGATTTAAGATCGACTCGTTCCTCATTCCGGTTCGTATGCGTTTGATTCAGGCTTGCTCAACTCAACTTCTTCTACTCCATCTCGTTTCTGTCTTGGTGTTTCGATTTGTTTGAAATCGATTTGGGGTTTTTATGGTTGAGTGTTTGAGTTGAGGTTGAAGGAAGGGTATTTGTCTTAAGATTTCTTGATGTTGCTATTGTCTTCGAAACAACCACGAAATGTTGATTAATGAAGAACGAAGAAAAAACGTGAGGGTCAGAACTTGTTTTTTTTTTGTTGATGTTATCTCTTTTTTTTTGTTCTGTTGTTTTTGCTTGTGGTTATGGCAAGGCGCGGTAGTTGAAGGTGATGGGATTCACATATCTTATCGTTGTCGGCGGAGATGCGAGTTTCAGAGATTGTTGTTGTTAGTGACAATGGTGGCGGTTGTGGTGTTGGCTTTGACTGATGATTTGGATAGGTCAGAGGGAGAAACAAAGAAGGCGAGAATGGTGGTTGAGTTGTTAAATGTGTTGTTTCATTTTACACAGTGGGGTGGTTTGTTTTTGGAGGAAAATGAAAGTACGAAGGTTATTTCTTTTCCAGAATTTTTTTTCTCCTCTCTCTTTCTCTTGTCCTTCGATTTGTTCATCTCCTCTCTTTTTAAATTAAAAACACAAACTTGTTGAATAAGCTTATGAGATGATGTGACATGTTGCTTTCTATTTTTGCAGGTTTTGTTGTTCCATTTTTATGCAAATCTTGGTTGGTGGAGTAGGCTGTAGTGTATCAGTGTTGCAGGGAGGTCTGTGGTGTATGGTACAGAGCTTGGTTTGTAGCAAGATGGTGCAGCAAGAGGCGCAGGGTGGTGCAGAGTCTATGATTTCATTTTCTTTTGTAGTTTAATTTAGTGCCAAAAAAACTAAATGGGCTTATTGTGAGATGGGATTTGAAAAATGGACTTGGTTCCATATCTTGTAGAAACTTTTTGTTTGTGTAAGCTTTTTCTAATGAAAAAATAGTAAGTGAGTTTATTGAAAAAAGAGTTTATTGGAATAAATGAATTGGACACTAGAGAATGGATTTGGAAATGACTTGGTTTTTTAATGTGGATAAATGGATTTAGAAGAATTGGTTAAATGGATAAAATTGAATTTAAAGTGGAATTGACAAAATGGATATGAAATGAAAATTGGTTTAGAAATGGATTTGGACAAATGGATTGGATAATTGGCTATGAATTGAATTGAAAATCGTTTTGAATTAAATGGATATTAAGAGAAATGGTTATTTGGACTATTTAGTAAAATGGATAATGAAAATGGATAGTCGAATGAAAAATTGGATTGAAAAATGGGTAAATAATAAAATGGTTACGGGAATGGATATTTATATTGGATAATGAGATGAAGTCACAATGGATATGGAAGTGGTTCAAAAGACGGATATTTGGATTCAAAAATGGTTTAGAATAAAAAGGATGTACAGAGGTCATTTATACACAGGTAGGACAAATTTGGGGTATGACAGATGCCCCTATCTAATTGTCTTGAACCCGAGAAAATGAACTGCTGTATGACGTTCATTTTTAGGGTGGAAGTCAATTAGATATAAGAAGACCCCAAAATTTGTCTGTCAAAAGGTAAAGTGTAAGAGCTAACAGAATGAGGTAGCGAGGTTCTAACTGAACAAAAATAACTTGATATCCTTTGGGTAGTCGAAGCAGTCCCTTGTCCATATAAGGTTCCTCGATGATACCAAAGAAGTATCTCTGAAGGCAGACGATTCTCTGGGCCGTCGAAGCAGTCCCTTATCCATTAAGGTTCCTCGATGATACCAAAGCAGTATCTCTGAAGGCAGACGATTCTCTGAGTCATCAAAGCAGTCCCTTATCCATTAAGGTTCCTCGATGATACCAAAGTTGTATCTCTGAAGGCAGAGGATTCTCTGGGTCGTCGAAGCAGTCCCTTATCCATTAAGGTTCCTCGATGATACCAAAGTTGTATTCTTGGAAAGGCAGAGGATTCTCTGGGTCGTCAAAGCAGTCCCTTATCCATTAAGGTTCCTCGATGATACCAAAGTAGTATCTCTGCGGTAAATTTGCTGAGGGATAGTTGAGCAAGATTCCTGTCGGAGGAAATGTACTGGCTCTGCAGGGGAAAGCTCACAAGAAACTTTCTAAGATATCCTTTGCTTGGGGAGTAAGAATAGCAACCGCTGCTGGGGATTTTCATTATCAACTGCATGGATGAAGAATGACTTGCTGGGGAATAGGATTCCATGAGCACGCGCGGGGTATCAACTCTTTTCAAAGGAAAATTGTCGACCTTGAAGGAGGACTGGCCAAGATGCTTGCGAACTGATCTTGGATCCTGTTATGCTATGCTGGGGATGGATATGCCATGCATACAGGAATGCAAATGAACTTGTTTATTTATGAGATGCATATGGGAATGCAACTGGGCAATCGGATTTTGGTAAGGCTTTATTTCTGGTTTTCAAAGAAGGATTAATGGGGATTAGATGGAGCAAGGTGAAAGACTCACTGGGAATACTGGCATATCAACTTGGGGGTTGAGAAAAGGAAATACACTATCGACTCGGGGGTTGAGAAACATTAAGCTAAATTGTCGTCAACTCGGGGGTTAAAAGAAAGGTAAAGGTAATAATGATATCGACTCGGGGGTCGAGAAACTAAGGACAAAATTGACTCGGGGGTCAAAAATTATGACAAGGTAATCTATCAACTCTGGGGTTGAAGGAAATAACAAAATATCAACTCAGGGGTTGAAGGTAAAAGCAAATATCGACTCGGGGGTCGAGGGCAAAGATAAAGGCAATATCGACTCGGGGGTCAAGGAAATAAAGACAATATCGACTCGGGGGTCGAAGAAGATAAAGATAACAATGACTCGGGGTTGAAGATGTAATAATGATATCGACTCGGGGGTCGAGAAACTAAGGCAATATCGACTCGGGGGTCGAGAAAATAAAGACAAAATATCATCAACTCGGGGGTTGAAGGAAAGGTAAATATCGACTCGGGGGCCGAAGAAAATAAAGACAACATTGACTCAGGTGTCAAGAACAAAACAATATATATCAACGCGGGGGTTGAGGAAGGAAATAGGTTATGCTATGTATGCATATGATGCGTGTATGTTGTATGTAATGCATATGCGAATGCGAGCAGGGGATTGGTCTTATGAAGGTGCCAAACAAGGTGGACTTTTGGTGGTTGCCAAACAAGGTGGACTTTAGGAGGTGCCAAGCAGGGTTAGGCTTTATTTGATGGTGATGCCAGCAGGGTTGGACTTTTGGAGGTGCCAAGCAGGGTTGGACTTTATGTGGTGGAAAGATTTGATTTCCCGACACTCGAAAATGGAAGATATTATGATCAGTAAGCCAATATGATTCTCTTGTTGCCCCAAGATTGATCCTTTGCAGAAATTGTGTGCTTGTGCATGAGAGAATATCACCTCTAGCTGATATGCCATGAATGGTTGTATGAGCGCAGTGACGTAACCAATGCATGTTGATTGTGTGAGTGTAGCAACTTATCCAATGCATTCTGATTGTGCATTTGCTCTGCCCCAAGGCTTTTAATACTTGTTGAATTCAAGGGTCGCTTAGTGCATGACATAGCCACCTTGACCAACTTGACTGTATGAAGGGAATCTTCCCCTGTCTGGAGGGTATTGAGATGATCTGCCCCAGTGTCTGGATTTTGCAGTGGTATGCCCCTGTGTCTGGATTTTGCAGTGGTCTGCCCTAGTCTTGGCCTTTGAAAGATTTGCCTCAGATTGACTAAGTATTACTTGGAAGAACTTGCCCCAGATTCACAAGGTTATGAGATAGTCTCGATTCGAGTCAGCGCCAACGAATACTCAAGTTTCCCTTTGATTGCACTTTGTTGGAATTTTCATAATGTCAAGTACTGATTTGCAGCTAAAATTGATCATTCAGAAATGGTCATTTTAATGCGACGTGCATGCAAGTTTTGAAAAATCATTTATTGGAATGGTGTGAAAGTGTGTGACGAGTGGACCGTTAGTCCAAATGCATTGCTAATTTATCTGGTGTGAAAGATACAACAATAGTATGACACCAATGCAAAAGATTAGCAAATATGTAGGAGTCAGTTGACGCAACCTTGCTGTAGTATGCTTTCAGAATAAACCCCGCCTCAATTAGGTCTTTTGAGGGTTGTAACGTGGTCTGGTTAAAGGTTAAGAAACAAAAGGGTATAAGGCTCAAAATTTATTTTGGTACCCACCCCTTCTTCGTGATGATCTCCAGTCCTACGTTCAGTTAAATCGAAACGCGTACTTAGATTTTGACGGTGTAAGAATGAAGATGAAGGTTCAAGATTCGCTTGAAATGGCAGTCATATTATTTTGTTTTTTAATGGACGTCAGTGACCCTTTGGTTTTGATTTGGTGGTCACTGTATCTTATTTTTATTGCTTGAGGATTTAAAGATTTTTTTTTATCCCTAATTTTGTATGGACTGATTTTATTCTACGAGTCCATCGGGATTGCCCTAATTTTTGCCTAAGTCTCCTTTTTGAGGTGTTTGACTTAGCGGGCTCTCTTTTTTAGTAAGGCAAGCGATTGCCAAATCATTGGTCATTAAAGAACAACCGTCATAACTTCTGAATTTTGCATGGTTCCTTCGACACATCCGGATGTGTGCGAATGCGGAGTTAGATTAACTAAACACTACCCTGCCCCAGGTTAAGCGTAAGGGTTTAGAAATCCAAAGGAAACTTCTACTTCTAGGCTCGAAGTGGTTAACTAGGGATTAAATCCTTATCTCTCCAGTGTTTAGGAATTTGAAACAATGCCTGTACATCCTTGGCAGGATTCTATCCGAAAGCATACCATCAGCAATTATGGGTATCTCATTTTCGTCATCCTCCCTCCAATATTTACTAAACAACAATTTGGTAAAGAAAGTGACTGAGAGGTGTATAGATGAATATTTTTTGTTTTTTTTTATATAAATGGAGAAAATGTGAGCGAATGCGACATGATTAATTCAAAAAAACGCATGATCATTTCATTAATATTACCATTAATAAACAACAATGTTTAAAAGCAAATAGCATTTAACATAAAAGAAACTACAAATGCATAACAATAACATGATCTAAAACTACCAACATTGAGGAACTGGGCTTTTCTCTCTTGACCCACTGTTGGACTAGCATTCTTGTTCATCCGGACCAGTATGATAGCCTTCTTCACACCTACTCTCAGCAACTTCTTCCATATCATGGACTGATGGGCCCACCTGATCAAGTGAAGGATTAACGTTGATTTGAAGACCTCGAGGCATAAATGAGATTAGCTTGGACTCAATCAGGTCTTGGATCTTGTTTTTGAGTTGTTTGCAATTCTCAGTTGAATGCCCCATGGCGCCAACATGGTATCCACATCTTGCATTGGCGTCGAAGCCTGGAGGGTATGGAGGAATAACAGGATCTAAGCCCTTTTGCACTATTAACCCACTACTAATCAAACATGGCAATATATGACTAAACGGCACTGGCAAATGATCAAAATGCCTTTTTGGTCTTTAATTATAGTAGCGTCGGGGTTATGAAGAACGTTGTTGTGCAATCTGTTGTTGACGAGGGGGACCTCTATTGACAGGAGTATATTGACTATGTGGAGAGAATGGAATTGCATAGGGAGGCCTATGGGATTGCTGACTTTGAACATTTGAGATGCTTGGGTATTGAGGATAAGGTACCGGAGATGGAGCTTGTAAAGTGTCCCGGATTGCATTGATTTCATCCTCCTCCTCCTCTTGAGAACTGACAATGGATTCACTCTCACTAGCATGGATGCTCGAGGCGTATAGGACCTTTCCACTCTTGATATGACTCTCAATGCGTTCTCCTAATAAAACCAAGTCAGAGAAGTTTGATGTCCCATTGCTCATCATTTTTTCTAGGTATGGGCCTTGCAAAGAATCTATGAACAGGTTAACCAATTCTCTATCTGAAAGTGGTGGTTGAACACGAGCGGCTACCTCTTTCCATCTCTGAGCATACCCTCTGAAGGATTCGTTCTCCTCTTGAGATAAGCCTTGCAACTGTATGCGATTGGGAGCCACGTCAAGATTGTATTGGGATTGCTTCACAAAGGCATTGGCTAAATACAACCACGATTGGATATGGCTACTCTGTAGCTGCATGTACCAACTCAACGATGCCCCACTCAGACTGTCTTGGAAACAGTGGATCATAAGTTTATCATTGAGAGCATTGGAGGTCATTTTTCTGCAAAACATCACCAAATGTTGCTTTGGACAGCTATCTCCTTTGTACTTCTCAAATTTTGGCATCTTGAACTTTGGAGGTAATACAAGTCCGGGTACCAAACACATGTTCAAAGCATTCAGATCAAAAGCATCACGCCCCTTTATGGTTTCAAGTTTCTCTTCCAACACACGACATCTTTCAGCAAACTCAACATCTTGAGGTCGTTCAGTATTCACCATCAGGCTTGTCCCTCGGGAATTCGGTGTAGTGAATGCAAAGCTATGGTATTCAACTGCATCATGAGAAGAGGCATGTTCATCTTGAATCATGTGATATTCTTGTATAACCTGGTCCCCAACAGGGCACAGGCTGAAATTGGGCAAGATTATTCACTTGAGGCAGAATGACGTTCTCAGTGACTGTAGGCCTTTGAATGTTGTCCTCTTTCCTTGTCATAGCTTACATAAGTTGTTCTAGTTGGTCCTTCATCAAGTTAACATCTGCTCTTAACGCGAACTAATTCTGCTCTTCTGAGTCCATGATTCTTCCAAAAGCGGTTTCAATTCCGATACGAGTGTCAGGAAATCAACTGCGGGTTATGGACAAAGGATGATTGAGTTTGTTTTAGCTTTGGAAAATGATATGCAATGCTGATGAATGCAAATGCAATGGTATGCCAATGAATGCAATGCGGGTTGATTCAGGACCCAAGATAACACGAGCATTTGCAAAACACCCTAATAGGTAGGCTTCATAAGGGAAGTTCTAGATTCTTTACCCATAAATCCACTCACAGGATAGCCCATACGTTGACGGATAAGGTTCCTAGAATCACGGACACTAATCGCATCAACGTCATGCAACAGGCTAGCTACACTACGACGAGGATACGAAAAGGTCTATCCTGAGTGTAGTCTTCATGCTAGGACCACGAGAAGCGAGTCCTCGGAGACTAACACTAACGACCACCAAGATGGAAAGTGGTGCTAAGAGTGGTTCCCAGAGTCACGGACCCTTCATGAATCAAGTCGTGCGACAGGCTAGCTGCGTTACAACAAGATCTACGAAAAGGTCTACTCTAGGGGAAGCTTTCATGCTAGGCACACAAGGAGCGGGCCCTTAGGGACTAACACTAATTACTTCCAAAATCTAAACTATGTGTTCCCTCTTCTTTTCCAAAGCTCGGGTGTAAAGCTTTACTTGTGATGTTATCCCAGGCTCCAACAGGCAAGTATGATAAACAGCATATAATAAAGAGAAAGCAACACAAAGCAAATAAAGAAGTAATAGAAGAAAACAAACAAGAAGAAATCAAACAAGAGAAGCTAACACTCTCGAATCGAGTTAAGTTAGGCTTGACTCTCTCTAGCATAGGTAAATGCATATTCCCCAGCAAAGTCGCCATCTGTCGTACCTCGAAAATTACGATCCACGCGATGGACGCGGAAAAAAACGGTTCGAAACAGAGTCTCCACCGAACTTTATTCATTCCAAGGAAGGAATAGGAAAATATCGATAAAACCTTTAAAGGGATAAGAAAATGTTCATCGCAACCAGATTCTAGGTTCGGGAGTCGATTATGCAAAGGGAAGGTGTTAGCACCCTCTACGTCCGTTGTACTCAACGGGAACCTCTTGATTCGATTCGAGAGAAATGTTAACTTGGTTTGTTTGTTTTCTTCTAAGGTAAAAGGATTTGTTTTCTAAGGGGAAAATGGGTGGTTTTTTATTAGGGTGCTCGGCAAGGATTAGAACCCTTGTGCCTACGTATTCCCTCGTGCAATGGGAAAGTCAGAGCATTCGTAGTTCGGGGGACTACGGTTGGTTGGTTCATGTTTTTTAGGCGAACGAGAGTTTAATTCACATTCTAACTGCTAAACGTTGGCTTGTCTGCTCGTCAAGGGAGGCTGAAGCACTAGTTCATATGCGCGGAAGAATGGATTAAACAATGTTCTTTTTGTGAAAGTTGTTTGAGTATGAATTAAATATATTAGAGATTTGATTGAGAAAAATGTTTGATTTGGACGTGTTTTAGGTGAACTAGAGTTTAGGTTGCATTCTAACTGTTAAACATTGGCTTGTTTGCTCGCTGGGGGAGGCTGAAGCACGAGTTTATATGCGCGAAAGAATGACTTAAACAATGTTCTTTGGGAAAGTTGTTTGAGTTGTGGATTAAGTGTATTAGGGTTTCGGTTGCATGGGAAGTGTTTAGTTTGTTAAGTATTTTAGAGGAAAAATGACGAGTATTCAATAAACGAGACGTAGGCCTCGCAACCAATTATTCGGGGCATTACTGAGATGCTAGATCTCAACGACACCTTTTTCATTCTATTGATTATGAAATTGTTTGATAATGATTAAGTGTTTTAAGATGAAAGGTTGAATAAACAACAACCCAAGGGCGTGCCTCAAGAGCCATTCATTCGAAGATCCAAGGAATGCTAGACTCCAAAAATCTCCTCCTTTCGTTAGTTGATTAAGAAAGTGTTTGAAATAGGTTGAATCAGATTGGTTACGAAAAGAAGTGAGGGTCGATACTAGTCCCTAAGGGTGCTCCTAGTAACGAAACCTCGAGATGTGCAAGTGTGCGTTTGATGGCGAGGCAAAAGGCGGTCGACTTACGATTGGGCTCGATGGCGAATCGAGGACCGGTTTGGAAATGGTTTAGTTGAAAAGGTCGAAAGATTGAATGAATGACAACCCAAGGGGCGTGCCTCTAGAGCTATCCATTCGAAGACCCAAGGAATGCTAGATTCCAAGAATCTCCTCTTTTCGAACGTTTAATTGAAAATAAAAGGTCTCCAATTTAGTGTATTTAGATTGAGTGTATGACCAAATAAGATTGTTAGATAAACATGAATATGAATATGATATGGCCAATATGAATAGTATGAATAAAAAATATAATCGAGATATTATTTGACAGAAAATAAACAAGATAATGATTAATCGGGTGAATCAGGAAATAAAAGGTGACGACCTTGTCTTAATCAAGAACTCTAAAAAAGGTTCCATGATGTTTAAGACCTTCATTGATCGGAATTAAAAAGAATATAGTGCAAAGTAAAATATGAAATAAAATCGAAATCGAAGAAAAGTCTCATCTTAACCGACAAAATTTGGTTTTAGATGTTCATCGAGGCGCGGTAGTTGAAGGTGATGGGATTCACAGATCTTATCGTTGCCGGCGGAGAAGCGAGTTTCGGAGATTGTTGTTGTTGGTGACAGTGGTGGCGGTTGTGGTGTTGGCTTTGACCGATGATTTGGACAGGTCAGAGGGAGAAACAAAGAAGGCGAGAATGGTGCCTGAGTTGTTAAATGTGTTATTTCATTTTACACAGTGTGGTGGTTTGTTTTTGGAGGAAAATGAAAGTACGAAGGTTATTTCTTTTCCAGAATTTTTTTTCTCCTCTCTCTTTCTCTTGTCCTTCAATTTGTTCATCTCCTCTCTTTTTAAATTAAAAACACAAACTTGTTGAATAAGCTTATGAGATGCTGTGACATGTTGCTTTCTATTTTTGCAGGTTTTGTTGTTCCATTTTTATGCAAATCTTGGTTGGTGGAGTAGGCTGTAGTGTATCAGTGTTGCAGGGAGGTTTGTGGTGTATGGTACAGAGCTTGGCTTGTAGCAAGATGGTGTAGCAAGAGGCGCAGGGTGGTGCAGAGTATATGCTTTCATTTTCTTTTGTAATTTAATTTAGTACCCAAAAACCTAAATGGGCTTATTGTGAGATGGGATTTGAAAAATGGACTTGGTTCCATATCTTGTAGAAACTTTTTGTTTATGTAAGCTTTTTCTAATGAAAAAATAGTAAGTGAGTTTATTGAAAAAAGAGTTTATTGGAATAAATGAATTGGACACTAGAAAATGGATTTGGAAATGACTTGGTTTTTTAATGTGGATAAATGGATTTAGAAGAATTGGTTAAATGGATAAAATTGAATTTAGTGGAATTGACAAAATGGATATGAAATGAAAAATGGTTTAGAAATGGATTTGGACAAATGGATTGGAAAATTGGCTATGAATTGAATTGAAAATCGTTTTGAATTAAATGGATATTAAGAGAAATGGTTATTTGGACTATTTAGTAAAATGGATAGTCGAATGAAAAATTGGATTGAAAAATGGGTAAATAACAAAATGGTTACGGGAATGGATATTTATAAAATGAATGGATATTTATATTGGATAATGAGATGAAATCACAATGGATATGGAAGTGGTTCAAAAGACGGATATTTGGATTCAAAAATGGTTTAGAAGAAAAAGGATGTACAGAGGTCATTTATACACAGGTAGGACAAATTTGGGGTATGACATATATATATATATATATATATATATATATTCATTCCTAAAACTAACATCCTAGACCTCTTAAGAGTTATAATCCTAGTCCTATATAGACAATGATTCTCCCCAGCAGATTCGCCATTTTACTGTGGAAAATGGGGACGATGATGACTAGATCTTACTTAGACTTCCCAGCTGAGTCGCCATTTTCCTGTGGAAAATGGGGACGATGATGACTAGATCTTACTTTGAATTCCCCAGCAGAGTCACCATTTTACTGTAGTGATCGATTTTTTGTCGGTGACGCGACCACCTTATCGCTGGTTTTGGGTTTCTCCCCACAATGAGGAGAGGGTGGTACTTTTTGATTTCTTATTTATCCCGTGAAGCTGGAAGGGAAAGGGAAGCTATCTAAAACTAACCTTGCACGCGAATGTTTAACTAAACAAACGCTTAAAGAGATTGGGGGTCCAGGGTCAGGTTATACAATGGGGAGTTGTCAATTACCCATCCTATATGTAGTTATCCACAGGAGGTTAGCTTTAGGTTTCGCTTTGTACTTGATAGTGTTTATCCGTTAATGGGTTGGGAAAGTTTCTTAGGAAGTATGAGTGAGTGAGTTTTTGTTGATGTTCGGGTTTTTCCGATGTTTTTGGTAAGGTACTGGACCTAATTTTTGATGGATATGAAGGTGCTGGGCCTAGAGTTTTTTATTAGTATGCTCGCTAAGATTTCGCAATCTTATGCCTACGTATTCCCGTTTAAATGAAACAGTGAAATCAGAGCAATCGTAGTTCCTCCTATTCTAAGGGAGGAAAAGATGATGTTTTGGTGTGTTGTTCAAAGCCCAAGATTGAAGCTAAAAGGTTTGACTGAGAGAGAATATGTCATCTCTAAAGAGGGATTAGACTTCCTCTTAGGGGATTGTTGATTTTTGTGTGCCTTGATCAAAGCCCAAGGTTGAAGCTAAGAGGTTGATTGACTCCATTAGGGAAGTCCTTATACAAAGCCTAAGAGTATGCTGAAAGAGATTTGGCTCTTTGGGGATGTCATTACACAAAGCCTAAGAGGAGGCTGGAAGTTTGACTTTTTCGGGAAAAGTGTTCTATCTGTCTTGTACAAAGCCCAAGATTGAGGCTAAAAAGGGATTTTAACTTCGCCGGGGAGGTTTGTATGTGTCTTGTACAAAGCCCAAGATTGAGGCTGAAAAGAAACTGACTCTGTGGGAAAGAAGTCTTTATCTGTCTTATACAAAGTCCAAGATTAAGGCTAAAGGCGAGACTTTACTGACTCGGCTGAGGATATTTTAAGTGTCTTGTACAAAGCCTAAGATTGAGGCTGAAATGAGTTTGACTCTGTTGGAGAGTATTTCTCAAAGCCTAAAAGAAGGCTGGGAGGAATTGACTCTGCTGGGGAAGATATTTATCCCACGCTTAAGAGAAGGTTATGAAGATTTATGTCTTGTACAAAGACCAAGATTGAGGCTAAATGGGTTTGACTCAACAAGAGAGTGCTTTTATCTATCATGTACAAAGCCCAGGATTGTGGCTGGCAAGCTGGAGAAATCATTATACAAAGACTAAGAGGAGGCTAACTTCTGCTGGGGGAAATATTTATACCAAGCCTAAGAGGAGGCTGAAAAAAGATTGACTCAACGAGAGAGTATTTTTATCTGTCTTGTACAAAGCCCAATATTGAGGCTAAAAGGGTTGACTCAACAAGAGAGTGCTAAAAGGTGATTGACTCAACAAGAGAGTCTGAAAGTTGATTGACTCAACAAGAGAGTCTGAGAAGTGATTGACTCAACAAGAGAGTCTGAAAAGGTTAACTGACTCAACAAGAGAGCCTGAAAAGGTTACCTCCGCTAGGGAGAATCATTGTACAAAGCCCAAGAGGAGGCTGGCTTTCTGCTGAGGAAAGATCATTATACAAAGCCTAAGAGGAAGCTAGCTTTCTGCTGGGGATTATTGAGATCCCTAGGTAGGTCCAAGTGGGGAATCAACTCTTGCTGAGGGTTCCAGAAGAGTTGAGATATCAGATGCCTTGAGGTTCTAATTTGGGATAGCGTTATCCTGATGATAAACTGACCTGGTTGGGGGATTTAGGAGAGAGATTGGGTTTTAACTCAGCTAGGAATTGATCGGATGATTACGGTTTCTCCTACGTTTGTAGGGAACTTGAGAATGTCTTTGAGACTCAAGGGGATTTAGACTGTCCAAGTCTACTGGTGTGGAAGAGTTTTATCTTTTGTATGATGCCCCCAGGGGAGGCATGGGTATTAAGGGATGAGAATCAACCCTAAATTGGTTTGAGATTTGACACTGGAAAGACTGCTTTAGCAAAGGATGACTAAGTTCTGTCTTATACCTTTAGGAGGTCTTCAGGGTCCTTGTATTAAGCCCAAGAGAAGGCATGAGAACTTCTAAGAATCCGGAGGGTCCTTATACAAAGCCCAAGAGGAGGCGGGGATGCTTTTAGGAAGCCTGTGGGTCCCAAACCAAGAAAAGTTCAAGAAATGCTATTCACCGAGAATAGATCATTTAGTGAAAGTTCTGAAGTTTGAAGAAATTCAAGAGATGTTATTCACCGAGAATAGATCAACTCTGGGGAGTAGAATTTCTTTGACAATTTCTAATCGTGACAGCCTGAGAAAAGGTTCATGAAGAATACTGCATTTCTCTTTGTTCCATGTTGTTTAAGCCCAAGAGAAGGCAAGAATGTAACTAGAAGTCCTATGGGGATCTAGTTTTGACTGTATTCAAGAGTGACCTACTGGCTCTACCTAGTTCTAGACCTAGTTGCCGAGGAAAACTCTAAATAACTATACTAGTATATATACAATTGATATATAACAAGTATTTAAAAGGACATGAAAGAAGACTTACAGGGGAGCAGCTTCCCACAATACAGTTATATGTATTAAAGCATGTAAAAGAAAGCCGATAAAAACTTACAGGTGAGCAAGCTTCCATGTTGTATTATTAGTTGTTCAAAGAAATTAAAGAAAGTTTTGATAACAACATATATTTGAACTTAAGTCAAAAGGGAAGTTGTTTTTGAAAAGATTGTTGGGGCTTATACTCAAGGAGATACCCAAGGTTTAACAGTGATCGCACTGTTGTTTTGAAAATCGTATCGGGTCTTATACAATGACTGAGGCCCAAAGAGGTTTATTTACACAAGGGTTTGAGCTTACACTCTTTCAAGAGGCCCAAAAAGTGTTTTTGAAAAAGAAAGATGGGGCTTTCAACACGAGGGGAGGCCCAAATGATTTTTGTTTTGAAATGGTGATCGCGCTGAGATTTTTTTAACGCATAGGGACTTATACAATATGTGAGGCCCAAAAAGGTTTATGTACAACAAGGGTTGGGTCTTACACTCTATTAGAGGCCCAAAGATGTTTTGAAAAAGAAAGATGGGACTTACAACACGAGGGGAGGCCCAAATGATTTTGGTTAAAAGGGGATTGGGTCTTACACTCTATTAGAGGCCCAAAAGATGTTTGAAAAAAATTTGTTAGGGTGAAAATCGAAGAAACCCTTATTTCATCATTTTTTAAGGTAATTATTCAAAGAAAATTAATTAAAATGATAAAAACACCAAATAAGTTTGAATAAACAACTTGTGATTTTTGGTTGAGGTTTGAAAAATGATGTTTTAATCACAAGATGAATTAAAACTCATTTGGTTTTTATTTCCAAGATGAAAATTCATTTTTGAAATGTTTAAAACAATTAAAAGTCAATTTATTTGCAAAAATATCAACTATATTAAATAAATAATATAAATTTTATTTTTTTGGAATAAAATATTTTAACTTTTTTGTGATTTTTTGCAAAAAGAACCAAACAAAAATAATTAAAATTGAGAGAGAAATTAATTTTTCAAATCATTTAAGAAAATAATATGAAAATATAAAAAATGGAAAAAAAGTGATAAAAAAGGGTCTGGGGCGAGGGGGATTCGTACCCCAGACCTCCAAGCCAAACACATGAGCACGCAACCACTGGGGTGGTGATACATCCGTGTATCAAAACCACCCCATAAATATATAAGGGGTGCCTTGTTTTAGGCCTGGGCAAGGCAAGGCAAGGGCAGCTTTTGGGCCATTTACGTGAAGCCTCTAACTTTCTTATTTCTCCATGGATTGGGACAAAATTTATATGCATCTGGCCTAGAATTTCCCAAGGAATCCAATGGTGGTCATGGTTTTTTCAGACGAGGTCCCTATTTTAAAACCCAATAGTGGTTTTGAAATAGGCCTATATTTGCATTTTCTATGCTACCTCATGGTACAGGCAAGAATTACATGATGAATTGGTTCAAACACAACATATACAACATGTATGAGATGTTTATGATCAATGGACTTCAAAGCAATGCATAATTTAGAAATTTCAAGTGATGATGCACTTACCTCTTTGAGCTTTTTGTGCTATCTGCCAAGTTCCTTGTGCCAGAAGTGATTTGATGCTTTGGACACTCTCAATTTATCCCTTAGAAGCTTTTAGAATGGTTAGAACCAGCTGGAATCCTCAGGAACAATTTTAAGCTCTTGCTTGTAAAAGGGGCAAACGTGATCAATATGGCAACTCTCTCAAATAGTGTTCCAGATGAGGGGAACCATTTGGGACAGTTCAAGGATGATATTTGGATTGTGTTTGAGATTTTATCTGGTTTTGAAGGTGACTGAATCAAGACATGGCTTGAAAAATGCAAAAAAGTCAATTTTTGAGGTTTTGGAGGTTGACTTTGTGATTTTGGTGTTACATGTCACATGTTAGTGTTTGGACAGCTTGGATACAACATATTAGAGGTGTTTGGATCATGAGCTGTGATGGAATTGCTCTCTAACTCAAAAACTCAGAGGTACCTTGCAAAAGAAGGCATTTTGGCCTAGAGAAAGGGATTTTGAGGAAAGCAAGTGTTGTAGTGCTTTGGTGTACTCAAACTGAGCATAAATGAGCTCTATTTATAGTAGAGCAAGTTTGTTTTGGCATCAATAGTGAATGGCAGCTGCAGCAGGCCTTTGGCCAATGCTATGCAAAAAGGAATCTCAAGTCTCCTCTAGCCATTGACTTGAGATTAGGGCACATGCTTTATAGCTTTGGTTCAGAGATAAGTCTTGCCTGAATTCAGTTGGAATAGGCTCAGTTTATGCCACCTTGATGCATTCATTAAAGGCTTGGAAACAAAATTGGAGTCTTGGCATCTTTGTAGCCTTTTTAGGGATGACAAGCCTAATGTAGATTCTTGGACTTTGGAGGCTTGGGGATCAGATCATTCCCTTCTTGTTTTATCCTCATATGTGTCCAAATCGATGACAAGGCTTGGATTTATCAGATTTGGACAAAGCGAGCAAAATGCACAAATTCTACCTTGTAAAAACCAGTTCATGATGCCATGTTCCAAGGGTTGTATCTCCTTACTTAAATTGAAATTGGAGATGATCTAGTACTTGTTGGAAAGCCCTTATGGCATACTTTAACTTTGATGTTCACCCCTAGACCTGGTTTGACTTGGATCAAGGTGAAAAATGTCCCTACATTTTGGAAAAAGTAAGGCAGATTTTGACTTAGTGAAAATTTCACTAAGTGTTGGAAAAATGTCATTTTCATGTTTTTTGCCATTTTGATCACTCCATAACTTAAAATCCATGAGGAATTGGAGTTTGGGGTAGTTGAAGCTTTTGTAGAGTGTAGCAAGACCTACAAATCCAGCTTTGGATCACCCAAAATGGTTACTTGGATCTCAAGTTATGGTCCTTGGAAGTTGGTACCCTAGCCACTTTGTTCCATAACTTAGAAAAATTCTAAGTTTTTTATGGTTACCCCTTTTACAAGTTAACCCACTTTCTTTAATTTTTCTTGATGAATGATGATTCAAATCACATATTAACATTGTTTTAGGGTTAAGGAACCTTGGTTGACCAAAAATCCAAAAAGTCAAACTTTGGATTTTTGTACAGTTGACTTTTTATCGGATGAAATCCAAATTGTACGATCCTTTGTGAAATCAAGTCCTTGACCTAAATCAAACCTAATGGATGGATTCCATAGGTGTTATAGGGTGTATTGAATCATGTCCCAAGGTTTGGGAGCATATCCTGGTCAAAAGTCAAAGGCACAGTTGACTTTTTCCTCGAAACCCTAACTGTGGTCCTGATGAAATTGAAACTTGTGAATCAAGCTTCCTGGGTCAATCCATTGTTGCAAATGGGTCAATGTAGTATATCGGAGGCCCTCAAATCATGTCTTGAGGTCTTGGCTCATGCTTTGTCCCAAAAATTAACTTAGGGGTGAATTAGGTCAAGAAACCCAAATTCCTGATTTTTGGTAAATGCATCCCCTGGGGTTAAATTGACTTGATGATTGGGTCCATGAGGTCCCTTAGAGTATCTTGGGTTATATTTTAAAGCATTGGCTCATGCCCAGATGAAAATTTCCATCTGGAGGCTTCAGTCGACCAAAACCCTAATTTGGTGACACTGGCGATCTTGAGGCGTGATCCCCTTGGAATGCTGCAACTTTGTGCTTGATTCTTGATGTGGGAGTCCTCTTGATATTTTATATGTGTTTGAGAGGTTAGACAAGTTGAAGATCATGTCATTTCTTGATTGATCCTTTGTCTAAGTGCTCTGAGAGGGCTCAAAACCATACTTCTTGATTGTAGTGAATGCTCAACAATCCTTGAGGAGATTGATGAGGCATGATGGCATATCCATATTGTGGTAATGATCCTCACAATGATGAGAAACCTTGGTGGTCAAAATTTAGGGTATGACATTCACTTATTTATGTTTCAATTGATAAGTTTCACATGGCTTTAGCATGTTGCATCGTTATGCGTTCTTCATCATTTTGTTTCAGCTTCTTCTCCATTGAGAAATCTTTGTTTCTGCTTCAGCTTTCAGCATCTTGTACTCCTTTCTTGAGTATATAATGCTTTTTTCTATTCAACCGTCAAGTTCAACTAAGCTATTATGCTTCACTTATAATGTCTCACTTGAGTAGTTTCATATGGTGTTAGCATATTCATCGTTTGTGCCTTGTAGTAGTAGCTTCATCTTTTCTTGCTACATGTTGATTTGTTTGCTGTGTTGAGTGATAATCCTTTGTATGAACAGAAATCAACAATCTTTTATCTTTCTCTCTTGTGATCAATGGCTTCTTCAGCAATAATCTATGAGCTTCTATCCATGAGCAACATTTCTTCAAGCTTTCAAGTCTTCAATTTTTAGAGTAGGAGAGAATAGATCCATTGAGGGGTATTCTAGGAAACATATTCCAACAGCAATATCCCAATGTTCACATAAAGGAATGGTCAACATCGTTGTACAAAAAGCTGCTCCTATGCCACCTTCTCGAGGTAGAGGATACAGAGTTTTACTACTATTATATTCATCTTAAAACCATTCTGATCTTCAGTCTTCTAGCATCTTTAGGGCCTTCAAATATTGATTTGATGAAGCGTGTTGTATAAGTGTCATTCTCTGTGTAGTCTTTAGAAACTCAGTCTTCAGAATTCCAAGATCTTTGTTCAGTAGAATATATCATGAGAATCTTCAGCGCTCGTTCTTTTGGAAGCATAATCTTTAGAGTCTTCTGAACCTGTTCCTTTAGAACCTTATCTTCAGAGTCTTCAGATTTCATTAAGCATGTTATTTGTCTTCAGAGTCTACTGACCTTCGTCTAATCAGAATCTTGTCTTCAGAAACTCTTCAGAACTTTTTCTTCACAAAATGTGTCTTCAGAATCTTCAGAGCTTGTTCACTTGAACCACGTCTTCAGAATCTTCAGAACTTGTAACATTAGAAGTGCATCTTCATTAGAAATTCTTGTAGACCTTTCTCATAAAGTCTTAATTAGAATGTATAGAACTAACGTTCATTAGAACCGTTGTCTTAGAAACATTCATGATTCTTGACTTTACTTTGTACACACACATATGTTTTCTTCCAAAGTGTTGACAATGGAGTCTGATGACATCACACGCCGTCTTATCAGAGTCAGAATAATATTGACAACAGCCACACACTAGACTGAAATCATATCATACAGAATTATTCTCTTAGATTATATGTGCAGTTATCATCAAAACTTAATGGTCAGATGTAGAACCAAATCTTGTTCTTACAATCTCTCCTTTTTTGATGATGAGAAAAAATGCATTTTGATCGAGCAATTCATATAGGGTAATCACCATGAATCCACAGAGTCATAGATAAGCTTATTTATTTAATCATTTATTTAATTAATTTAGAAGGAATTAAGGGGGTTTGTAATTATTTGGGAGAATTATGGATTAAAAGATGCATTTTCGAGTAATTTTAATAAAAAGAATAATCATGTATTATTTATGTGATTATTGTTATTATTAAAATTTAAAATAAAATGAGGAAGGGCAAGGTGGTCTTATTGGAGATAAGTGAGGATAGGATGGGAAGTTCATAAACTGGGATATATGACTAAAAGAGAAAAGGGAACGATCATTCTAACTGATCGTGTTTTGGGTGAAGGAAACTGAAGCAGAGAAGAGGAATAGGAGAACTAGGGCTTGAGGAATTCTCGAAGAATCTTGAAGAAGGAAGGAAAAGCTTCGGATTATTCTAAGGTATGGGGAGAATTCCTAATTCTTGGTAGTTTACGAAATTGGAGATTGAATAGATTAGGATTGTGTGAATTTGTGTTTGATTTTGATGGTTTTGAATGTGAAATGTATGAACATGATGAGATTATGATGAATGTCACTAGTATGTGTTGATATATGTGTGTCTTATGAGTATTTTGATCAATTTTCGTGTAGAACATTGGTTTTGGGGGTTATGAGAATCAAAATTTCAGAAAAATCGGATTTTTGGAAAAGTGGGTTTTGTCGCGCTCTGACACGGGCCGTGTCACACAACACGGGCACCGTGTCAGCATACTGGTTGATAAAAATAAAATTTGTGTGTTGCAGGGGTCCTGACACGGGCCGTGTCACAGGACACGGTGGCCGTGTCAGCTTGCTGGTCGTGAATGAGTAAAATTGTTTTTTTTGGAAATTGGTCCCAGGGGTTCTGACACGGGCCGTGTCACAGGACACGGTGGCCGTGTTAGGCTGCTGACTTGCTATTTTTTTTGATGATTTGGAATCGTGTCCCAGTTCTTCTGACATGAGCAGTGTCACAGGACACGGTGGCCGTGTCAGACTACTGGTTGTCTCATATTTTGTTGTTTCCTTGCAGTCTCTCGCTGTTTACTCGTGTTGTTTCTTTAGGGTCGAAGTATTGATGATATGTAATTGATGAACTATGATTTTTATGATGAATGTTGTTGAGATGAAGTGAATGATGCACATGTCGATAATTGAATGAAATGAGGAGGTTAGCATCATTGCATTTCATGGCATTTTTTATGATGGGGCTCCGGCCTATTGGTAGCTTCAATCCCATCGTGCGGATTGGAGTGATATGTTGTTATGGTGTGCTCCCATTGTGGAGGGTTGATGGCCAGTGTCCATCGCATGGAGGAAAGTCGGTACCCGCATTGCATATGTGCATTTTCATTGAAGTTGACATTGCATTTATTATAGAGTAATTATGATGAATCGTATTATGAATTCTAAGTTGATAATGATGTGAATGAATGTGAGTGATGATCTGTTGTTGTTGCTGCTTAATTTATTTGATTTCCATGTCTTGTATTACTATATTGAATTATGTTTTCTCACCCTGCCTGCTTGGAAATGTTGCCTCTTATGTGGGTAACTTGCAGATAACCAAGAGTAGCTTCGAGGTGACGAAGGAGGTAGCTTGGAGTGTCTCGTTATGTCGTTAATTTTAGAGGTGTCCTGCTCTGTGTCATGTAACATCGGGTTGGGATGAATTGCGAACATTCGTGTTCTTTTGATTTATTTTGGAATTGTATACTGATGATGTTGTTCTAGATTGGATAAATTTCTCATGAAGTTTTAATTGAGTTTACAATGACAAGTTGATTCCGTTGCAAGATTATGATTTCTTTTGATGATGTTTTGAGTAACCCGTGTTACGGGACAGGACTATGAGAATTGTATGATGTGTTGATTATGTACACCCTTGGTTGTGAATTATACTCTGATAACATGATTTATTTCTCTAAAATTGTATGTGGGGTAAAAGGGTGTTACATTAGTGGTATCAGAGCCTGGTCGGTCTGTCCGGCCAAGTTTTGTGTAGTCAGTCTGTTGTCAATCGTTACTTGTTAACGATTATTTGTTTTCTGACGTGGTATGTGTTGTACAGAATGGCTAGGAACAACACGCGTGCTCTTACTGATGCTATTGCAGCTCTCGCTCGGAACCATGCTCCTGATGAGTTTCGCGCGTTAGAGAAGTTTCAGAGGAACAACCCACCGAAGTTTGAAGGGACTCATGACCCAGCGAGCGCACAAAAGTGGCTCAAGGCGATTGAGAAGATTTTTAGAGTGATGGGGTGCTCTGATGCACAGCAAGTGCAGTTCGGAACGCATATGCTGGAAGAGGAGGCCGAGGACTGGTGGGATAACACCCGTTAGAGGTTGGAAGATGTTGGCACTGCGGTGACTTGGAATGTGTTCAAACAAGAATTTCTGGGCAAGTATTTTCCTGAAGATGCTCGTGGTAAGATGGAAGTGGAATTCATTGAATTGAAGCAAGGGAATATGACTGTGGCGGAGTATGCTGCCAAATTTGAGAGGCTTGTGAAGTTTTGTCCTCATTACAACCGTGCAGATGCTGAACTTTCTAAGTGTCTCAAGTTTGAGAACGGGCTGAGACCAGAGATTAAACAAGGGATTGGATGTCAACAGATTCGCAGGTATGCGGAACTGGTGGATAAGAGTAGGATCTACGATGAAGATAGTCGAGCTCGATCTGCTCACTACAAACAGCTAAGTGAAAAGAAGGATAAGGGCCAGTTTAGAGGAAAACCTTATGCAACCCCAGGTGATAAGGGTAAGCAGAAGGTATCAGATGAGAAGAAGTCAAGTAAGGGAGCCGCTAATGCACCTACTAAGTGCTACAAGTGTGGGGAGCCAGGTCACAAAGCTGATGTGTGTGCTAACAAAGTTCTGAGATGTTACCGTTGTGGCAAGACCGGGCATAGGATTGGTGATTGTCCGAATGAGGGTCCGACCTGTTTCAATTGCGGTGAACAGGGACATATCAGTACTCAATGCCAAAAACCAAAGAAGACTGCTACTGCTGCCCAGACTACTGGAAGAGTATTTGCTTTGGCGGGCTCAGAAGTTCCCAAGAACGACAACTTAATTCGAGGTACTTGTTTTATTAACAATGTTGAGTTGATTGCTATTATTGATACTGGAGCTACGCATTCATTTATCTCTCTCGAGTGTGCTACTAGATTGGGTTTGAATTTGCCTAACATGAATGGTAGTATGATAATAGAGACCCCGGCTAATGGTTCGGTGACTACTATGCTTGTTTGTTTGAAGTGTCCTTTGACAATATTTGAGAAGGATTTTGTGATGGATTTGGTGTGCTTACCTTTGCACCAAATCGATGTTATCCTTGGTATGAACTGGTTGAAGTTCAACTACGTTCACATTAATTGCTATAACAAGACTATGAAGTTTCCAGAGTTAGGTGAGGATGGTGAACTAATGTTCTTATCTGCTAAACAAGTGGATGGACTTTTATTAGATGAAGCGTTGATGTTCGCAGTGTTTGCATCGCTTCCAGCGGATGGTGTGGCCGTCAGTGCTGAGTTGCCTGTGGTTTGTGAGTTTCCAGATGTATTTCCTGAGGATATAAGTGATTTACCTCCGGAACGTGAAGTTGAGTTTGCTGTAGACTTAATACCAGGTACGATTCCAGTTTCGATGGCTCCTTATCGGATGTCTGCTTTGGAATTGAATGAGCTGAAGAAACAACTAGAAGAATTGTTAGAAAAGAAGTTTATTCGACCTAGTGTCTCTCCGTGGGGTGCTCCGGTGTTGCTCGTTAAGAAGAAAGACGGTAGTATGAGATTGTGTGTCGATTATCGACAGTTGAATAAGATAACCATCAAGAATAAATATCCGCTTCCAAGAATCGACGATTTAATGGATCAACTCGTAGGTGCTTGTGTGTTCAGTAAGATTGATCTGAGGTCCGGTTATCATCAGATTAGAGTTAAAGCTGACGATATTCCGAAAACAGCTTTCAGAACGAGGTATGGTCATTATGAATATACGGTGATGCCATTTGGAGTTTCTAACGCGCCTGGTGTGTTCATGGAGTATATGAACAAAATCTTTCATGAATATCTTGATAAATTTGTAGTGGTTTTCATAGATGATATCTTGATATATTCTAAATCAGCAGAAGAACATGCAGAACATTTAAAGATTGTGTTACAAGTGTTGAGGGAAAAGAAATTGTATGCTAAGTTATCGAAGTGCGAATTCTGGTTGAAGGAGGTGAGTTTCCTAGGCCATGTGATTTCAAGTGGTGGAATTTCTGTGGATCCCTCGAAGATTGATGCGGTGTTGCAGTGGGAGACTCCGAAGTCTGCTACAGAAATTCGTAGTTTTCTTGGATTGGCTGGTTATTATCGTAAGTTCATTGAAGGTTTTTCTAAGTTGGCTTTGCCTTTGACGCAATTGACTCGAAAAGGGCAAGCGTATGTATGGGATGTCGCTTGTGAAGAGAGTTTTGTAGAACTAAAGAAAAAGTTGATGACTGCTCCGGTGTTAGTTTTGCCAGACCCGAATGAGTCCTTTGTGGTTTATTGCGATGCTTCAAAGATGGGCCTTGGTGGAGTTTTAATGCAAAATGGTAAAGTGGTCGCTTATGCTTCTAGACAGTTAAGAGTCCACGAGAGGAATTACCCTACACACGACTTAGAGTTGGCTGCTGTAGTATTTGTACTGAAGATCTGGAGGCATTATCTTTTTGGTTCGAAATTTGAGGTATTCAGTGATCATAAAAGTTTGAAATACTTGTTCGATCAGAAAGAGTTAAACATGAGGCAGAGAAGGTGGCTAGAACTGTTAAAAGATTTTGAGTTCGATTTGAATTATCACCTAGGTAAAGCAAACGTAGTGGCTGATGCTTTGAGTAGAAATTCGTTACATATTTCGATGCTTATGGTGAGAGAACTTGAAATGATTGAGCAATTCAGAGACATGAGTTTGTTGTGTGAGACGACCGCTGATAGTGTGAAATTGGGCATGCTAAAGCTTACTAGTGGAATTTTGGAGGAAATTCGGGGAGGTCAGAAATCTGATTTGAAATTAGCTGACCAAATAATGAAAATTGATCAAGGTAATGGCGGTGAATTCCGAATTGATGAAGATGGAGTTTTGAGATTTCGAGATAGAGTGTGCGTCCCGGATATTTCTGGAATCAAAAAGAGTATTTTGGAAGAAGGGCATAGAAGTCGATTAAGTATTCATCCTGGTGCTATGAAGATGTATCAAGACCTTCGTAGATTGTTTTGGTGGCCAGGTATAAAAAGAGATATTGCTGAATTTGTGTATGCATGTTTGACTTGCCAGAAGTCCAAAATTGAACATCAGAAGCCTTCAAGTATGATGCAGCCGTTGAATGTTCCTGAATGGAAGTGGGATAGCATTTCCATGGATTTTGTGACTGGGTTACCAAAGACTACAAGAGGTAATGACTCGATATGGGTGATTGTGGATAGGTTAACTAAGTCGGCGCATTTCTTACCTATGAGAATTAATTACTCTATGCAGAAGCTAGCTGAGATTTATATTGATGAAATCGTGAGGTTGCATGGAACACCTTTAAGTATTATATCGGATAGAGATCTGCGGTTTACGTCAAGGTTTTGGAAAAGTCTACAGGATGCTTTGGGTACTAAGTTGAGGATGAGTTCTGCTTATCACCCGCAGACGGATGGTCAGTCGGAAAGAACAATCCAATCTTTAGAAGATTTGTTGAGAGCTTGTGTACTAGATCAAGGAGGATCTTGGGATAGTCACTTGTCGTTGATCGAGTTTACATACAACAATAGTTTTCATGCTAGTATTGGGATGGCTCCTTATGAGGCGTTGTATGGTAGACGTTGTCGAACTCCATTGTGTTGGTATGAGTCGGGAGAGAGTTCTGTACTTGGACTTGAAATTGTTCAAGAAACAACGGAGAAGATTAAAATGATTCAAGATAAAATGAAGACGTCGCAGAGTCGTCAGAAGAGATACCATGATAAGAGGAGAAAAGCACTTGAATTCCAAGAAGGAGACCACGTGTTCTTAAGAGTCACTCCGATGACTGGTGTGGGACGAGCTTTGAAGTCTAGAAAGCTCACTCCATGCTTTGTTGGTCCGTACCAGATTATGAAGAGAATAGGAGAGGATGCCTATCGGGTGGCTTTACCACCGTCACTTGCAAATTTGCATGATGTGTTTCATGTGTCGCAGTTGAGGAAGTATATTCAGGATCCGTCACATGTAATTCAGATGGATGACGTTCAGGTAAGAGATAACCTGACAATAGAAGCTTTGCCTGTGAGGATTGATGGTTGAGAATTGAAGCAACTCCGAGGTAAAGAGATTGCTTTAGTGAAAGTATTGTGGGGTGGACCAGCTGGTGATAGTTGGACTTGGGAGCGTGAAGATCAGAAGAAGGAGTCGTATCCGACTCTGTTTACTTCAGGTCATTTTCGAGGACGAAAATTCTTAAAGTAGGGGAGAGTTGTAACGACTCGAAAAATATAAATTATTTATTTAATCATTTATTTAATTAATTTAGAAGGAATTAAGGGGGTTTGTAATGATTTGGGAGAATTATGGATTAAAAGATGCATTTTCGAGTAATTTTAATAAAAAGAATAATCATGTATTATTTATGTTATTATTGTTATTATTAAAATTTAAAATAAAATGAGGAAGGGCAAGGTGGTCTTATTGGAGATAAGTGAGGATAGGATGGGAAGTTCATAAACTGGGATATATGACTAAAAGAGAAAAGGGAACGATCATTCTAACTGATCGTGTTTTGGGTGAAGGAAACTGAAGCAGAGAAGAGGAAGAGGAGAACTAGGGCTTGAGGAATTCTCGAAGAATCTTGAAGAAGGAAGGAAAAGCTTCGGATTATTCTAAGGTATGGGGAGAATTCCTAATTCTTGGTAGTTTACGAAATTGGAGATTGAATAGATTAGGATTGTGTGAATTTGTGTTTGATTTTGATGGTTTTGAATGTGAAATGTATGAACATGATGAGATTATGATGAATGTCACTAGTATGTGTTGATATATGTGTGTCTTATGAGTATTTTGATCAATTTTCGTGTAGAACATTGGTTTTGGGGGTTATGAGAATCAAAATTTCAGAAAAATCGGATTTTTGGAAAAGTGGGTTTTGTCGCGCTCTGACACGGGCCGTGTCACACAACACGGGCACCGTGTCAGCATACTGGTTGATAAAAATAAAATTTGTGTGTTGCAGGAGTCCTAACACGGGCCGTGTCACAGGACACGGTGGCCGTGTCAGCTTGCTGGTCGTGAATGAGTAAAATTGTTTTTTTTGGAAATTGGTCCCAGGGGTTCTGACACGGGCCGTGTCACAGGACACGGTGGCCGTGTCAGGCTGCTGACTTGCTATTTTTTTGATGATTTGGAATCGTGTCCCAGTTCTTCTGACACGGTGTCACAGGACACGGTGGCCGTGTCAGACTACTGGTTGTCTCATATTTTGCTGTTTCCTTGCAGTCTCTCGCTGTTTACTCGTGTTGTTTCTTTAGGGTCAAACTATTGATGATATGTAATTGATGAACTATGATTTTTATGATGAATGTTGTTGAGATGAAGTGAATGATGCACATGTCGATAATTGAATGAAATGAGGAGGTTAGCATCATTGCATTTCATGGCATATTTTTATGATGGGGCTCCGGCCTATTGGTAGCTTCAATCCCATCGTGCGGATTGGAGTGATATGTTGTTATGGTGTGCTCCCATTGTGGAGGGTTGATGGCCAGTGTCCATCGCATGGAGGAAAGTCGGTACCGCATTGCATATGTGCATTTTCATTGAAGTTGACATTGCATTTATTATGGAGTAATTATGATGAATCGTATTATGAATTCTAAGTTGATAATGATGTGAATGAATGTGAGTGATGATCTGTTGTTGTTGCTGCTTAATTTATTTGATTTCCATGTCTTGTATTACTATATTGAATTATGTTTTCTCACCCTGCCTGCTTGGAAATGTTGCCTCTTATGTGGGTAACTTGCAGATAACCAAGAGTAGCTTCGAGGTGACGAAGGAGGTAGCTTGGAGTGTCTCGTTATGTCGTTAATTTTAGAGGTGTCCTGCTCTGTGTCATGTAACATCGGGTTGGGATGAATTGCGAACATTCGTGTTCTTTTGATTTATTTTGGAATTGTATACTGATGATGTTGTTCTAGATTGGATAAATTTCTCATGAAGTTTTAATTGAGTTTACAATGACAAGTTGATTCCGTTGCAAGATTATGATTTCTTTTGATGATGTGTTGATTATGTACACCCTTGGTTGTGAATTATACTCTGATAACATGATTTATTTCTCTAAAATTGTATGTGGGGTAAAAGGGTGTTACAGTTATCATCAAAACTTAATGGTCAGATGTAGAACCAAATATTGTTCTTACAATCTCTCCTTTTTTGATGATGACAAAAAATGCATTTTGATCGAGCAATTCATATAGGGTAATCACCATGAATCCACAGAGTCATAGATAAGCTTAAAAGGCTCCCCCTGATTCTGTTATTTTCAAAATTCATTTATGCTTGTTCAGAGTCTCCCCCTGATCCCAAGACTCATAAAATCATTTTGAAGTAGAATCATGTCCAAAAGAGAAGGATTACTTCTCAGTGACGTCTCATCAAAATATGACTAGAACTAGCTAGTTTTCATCTCAGAACCATGCTTACTATCAGAATATTGTAGACTTATCAGAACCTGATTTGTCTCGTGAGACTTGATGTCTTGCATTATATATCAGAAATTGGTAGATACTTTCTTAGGTGTCATGCATCATGTATCAAAACTAAATCTTCAATAACTTAGCACATATCATCAACAGGTGGATATATCCTTAAGTCATTTTATGGTTCAGAAACCAAATATTTTCTTTTATGACTTTTACTTGATTTCATCTACAAAGAGTTCACATTCTTTCAACGTTGGAGTTTAGATACCATGTGAGGTTTGAATGACATTGAATTTTAGATACCAATTGAATCATCCTTTCAGAAAGTTAACAACTCCTGACAAGTTTTGGGTATCAGCATGAAATTCATGGACATCTCTTTTTTCTGATAACTTAGTAATCAATATTAGATATGTTATCAGATAAAGCTTGTTTGGTATTTTTCTTTCTTGTATGTGTCTTCTGATATTACATGTCTTCTGATATCTTATCAAATACAAATTATGTATTCTAATATATCATAGCTTCTGATATGTCTTAACTTCTGTCTTCTGATAACCTGTTCTAACATACAGTGAACTTTTGCGAAGTTCCTGATCAATTCTTAAACAAATGGTTAGAAGTAAAGCATATTTAACATATTCAATTTATATTTGGGATGAGATTCTTTAGATTGGATATCAAAATCATATATCACTTTCTCCCCCTTTATCAGAAATCAAAAAGGTGTAGAACGGAATTGACAGAGTAATATGAAAAGAGAAAATTTCATTAATATTAGATAGAGAAATACAACAGGAGATGACAAAAACATACTTAGACCTAATGACAAGAACTAAGAACTTAGGAAACTAGTCTCCATATGGAAAATCACCATTCGTATTCATAAATTCATGATATTCTATTGATTGTTGATGGTTTCTGAGTAGTTCATATGTGAGCACCAGTCGAGAGCAAGTTTTTCAATTATTCCAGTTTGCTTAATTTTAGTAATAATTCCTTGTAGATCAAGAATATAAGAGATGACTCTACTAAAGGAATTCTGAAACGATAGCTCCTCTCTGGATGAAAGAATTTCTTCTTTCAGATAGTTGAACATGGATTGAGGCAGATTGATCTTGATCTTGGACATTAAGAAGAAGATGAAAAGCTTATCCATTACAGAGAGCCATCATGTTCCTTCTTATCTTAGCCTTAGATTTGTTCCCATGATTTTGCATCATACCTTTGCCATAGAGGAGAGTGTAGAGGGACTGGCAGCAGGTCCTTCATGTCCATATATAATGTGAACATGTTTAGCAAAGATGTTGTCTCCTCTATATTCATCAACTATTTTTGCATCTTCCTTGCACTCAATAGCTTGAGAGATGATTTTGGAGTTAATCGTGACAGGAAGACCAGAGACAACAGATAAGATAACACAATCATTAGACTCAGAATGAAGAACACTAGCATTTGCCCATAATTCTTTTACAAGTGTCGAATAAATTGGTCTAGAAAGCATTTCTAATTATTTTTCCCATTTTTGGAAGTGAATATCTGAATGGATTTTGAAAAGGTTATTTTCCAGTAAGGTTTTGAAATCAAGATATTTTTCTTTCACAAGTTCTAAGTCAGAAACCTCTCCTTTAATGGTTTTTTAAGACATGGTAAAGAGAATTGAACAAGAGGAAGGGACGAAGATTATAAAGGTAGCACAATTTAAAGAGAGGATAAAGTGGCCAGGGCTGATGAGGAAGAATTAAAATAGAAGGAAGTGAGACAAAGAGTTAAAGAAAATTAGACGACATGAGGAGACTCGTAGCATGTGAAACAAAGAGAAATCTTGACTACTGCTATTTCCAAAGCATTTGATAAAATGATTAATTAATACACTTAATAAAGAACAAGAGTAGGAGACCTATAGAGAGACTAGGTTAAAAGAGAAACAGAAAAGACACTTAAAGAGGAATAAGTTCAGGATATCTGACAAAAGGTAAGGTGACATGATTTTAATGTCTTGTATCAAAGATATTCTCCCTACCCGAGTTGTCCCATCAGATACTAGGTGTGATACAAGTAATACCAAAAAGTTTTGTTAACATATCAACCTTTCGTATCATGATGATCAATAAATGCATCACGCTTTTCAATTTCCAATGGTTGAAAACATTTACTGATGATCAATAATATTATTTTGATTACTTAAGAAATGAAGGGACTTTTCTAGACACAAATATCTCATATCTCAGTAATATAGCAAATGTTACTAAGCACTGGAAATTTAATTTTCTATTCTGGAGGTTGCATTTAGAGATGGCTCTTTCTATTTGATGTAGAACTAAGTTCACATGCGAAATGGAAACAAGTTTAATTTCAGTAAGGAAATTTTTGAAAAAGATATTATCCAAGCAAGGATTTTATCTTAAAGATTTTAGAAATTGAGTTCCTTTTGATATTGTCTCTTGAAACGTATTTTCTCTAGAATATAAGAATAGATTTCTAGACTATTTAAAAATTAAATAGTAAAGGTTAGAAATACATTACTCAAATACTTCTGTAGATTCCAGCTTCTGATGTTGAGACTTCTTCAGAATCACCAAGCGTTCAGCTTCTGTGGTTGATGACTTGTTGACATCATTTCTAGCTGGATCACTAGAATCATTTCTTCTTCCATTGTCTTCTATCTGCTGCAATCTTCTTAGGAATCTTTAACATTGAGCAGAGTCACAAACGTCTTCATGGCTTCCATTCTGAAAGGTGAGAACATCTCTTCTAACGTTGGTTTCATCTTGATCTTTGAATAAGAATCAAGTTCTTTCTCTAATCTTCACCTTAAAATCGTCCATCTTCTATCTTCAACAGAGATCAGAAAGCAACTTCTTCAAGAAGGCTTATTTCCAGAAGACCAGAAGTTTCTTAGCTTAAACATAAACCTTGAGCATTTATATGCTAAAGATACTTGTTGGAATCTTCTTGCATCATCAGAATTCAATCATTGAATAGATTTTGATCTTTTTCAGATGCAGATGTCATCAAACCAAAATCTATCTCCTTTAAGGATTTTGAATGATAATCTTGTTCTTACTGACTTGATTTTATGAACTAGAAATAATTCATCAAAAAGTTTGTCTTTCCTTTCTTAGAAATGGTGAACTTTTGATGACTTCTGATTTAAGCATCTTCTGATTTCTTCACTCTGATACTTCTAAAACAGCTTCTTTTACTTCATCAAAGGGAAGATAGTTTCTAGCTATGTATTCTTCTACTAAGCTTTAGTTTCTGACTTCCAATCTTACCATCAAATCTGACATTGATTTAATTTCTGATGAAGGTGCTTTAGTAGCCTTTGGATATTCAAAGCAATCTAATCAATATACATCAGAATAGATTCGAATCATATTCTGTTCTGAATAAACATGCTACCTGCTTCCTAGAAATGCTTTATTATTATGATTTCTTATGTATCATGATTTTATCCACTTATTTTCAAGCTTGTTCTATTCTTCAATCATTTGTATCTAATTGTGAAGAACTAGAACATCATAATCTTCTTTTAATCAGATAGCTTCTTAAGCTTATACTTTCACTTAGTCGCATGAGTCCAGAAAGTGGTGAGTACAAAAGGATACTTCATGTATCTGAATCTTCAGAGAATAACATTCTGACAAACTTGAGTTTGTTCAACTGAGATACCTTTCTCAAGATAACAACTTGCTTGTCTTATGTCACACCAATTTTCCATATGAACACATATGTCAATAATTCAGAAAATTGATCATGCATGTGTTGTTCTTCCAAACTTCTGACAACTTGATAATCTTCCTTTATGATCACTTTAGAAATCAGTGACATAATCCAAAATGAACCTTTCTGGTTTTTGTCATTTCAGTACTCAATCTTTTTATCATGTATGAGACTGAAACTGTAGATGGTGGAGTATAACCAGAGCGTTTCTCAAAGCTCGTCTGGATCTTTATCTGACACGGTTAAGTGTTTAATAAACATCAATAACAGAACCAGGCTCTGATACTAATTAAATGTTAAGAGACACAAGAAATGGGGGTTTAAATTGGGTTTCATATTTTGTCCCCATTTGTGGAATTTAAATCAATTGCGTTAACAAGTAAATAAAATAAATGAACACAATTATTTTATCCTGGTTCACTGTTAACGAAGTTACTCCAGTCCATCCCCCAAGGTGATTTCTCCTTATACTTAATCCACTAATCATCAACATGATTACAACCACAATGGAAACCCTCAATTGCCCTCTTGGGAATCCTGGCATTCATTCACCTCTCAAGGAAACATCCTCTAAGCCGCTAAACAACTTGGCCCTCTCGAGTATTCTGGTCACCATTCGACCGCTCAAGGAACATTACATTTTTCAAGGATTTTGTTTATGCACTATATATGCTTCTTACAAGCTGATTACACAATCGAAGTACAATAGCAAGTTGTGAGCAACAACTCCTTGGTTTCTAATATAGAAACTATCTAAAAATAAATCTCTAAGAGATTATAAAGCTCCCTAGTTCTGTATTTGCTTAAAATCTTTCTTATGAGCACTGCGGCTTCTTATCATTAGCTTTAAGCTTCTAACCTACTTTCTAAATAGTTGATGCTTCTTCCAGCTTAACTATCAAGATCAACTAACTTACTATGCTTCACTTATTGATGTTTCACTTGATAAGTTTCACATGGCTTTAGCATGTTGCATCGTTATGCATTCTTCATCATTCTGCTTCAGCTTCTTCTTCATTGAGCATTCTTTGTTTCAGCTTCAGCTTTCAGCATCTTTTACTCCCTTCTTGAGCATATAATGCTTTTTCCAATTCAACCATCAAGTTCAACTAAGCTACTATGTTTCACTTATAATGTCTCACTTAAGTAGTTTCATAAGGTGTTAGCATATTCATCGTTTGTGCACACTTGTAGTAACAACTTCATCTTTGCTTGCTACATGTTGATTTGTTTGCTGTGTTGAGTGATAATCCTATGTATGAACAACAATCAACAATCTTTTATCTTTCTCTTTTGTGATCAATGGCTGCTTCAACAATAATCTACGAGCTTCTAGCTATGAGCAACATTTCTTCAAGCTTTCAAGTCTTTAATTTATAGACCAGGAGAGAATAAATCCATTGAGGGGTATTCTTGGAAACATATTCCAACAGCAATATCCTAACGTTCACATGAAGGAATGGTCAACATCACTGTACAAAAAGTTGCTCCTACGCCACCTTCTCGAGGTAGAGGATACAGAGTTTTAATACTATTATATTCAGCTTAAAACCATTCTGATCTTCAGTCTTCTAGCATCTTCAGAGGCTTCAGATATTGATTTGATGAAGCGTGTTGTAGAAGAGTCATTCTTTATGCAGTCTTCAGAAACTCAGTCTTCAGAATTCCAAGATCTTTGTTTAACAGAATCTATCTTGAGAATCTTCAGCACTCATCCTTTTGGAAGCATAATCTTCAATGTCTTCAGAACCTTATCTTCAGAGTCTTCAGATTTTATTAAGCATGTTCTTTGTCTTCAGAGTCTTTTGCACTTCGTCTAATCAGAATCTTGTCTTCAGAAACTCTTCAGAACTTGATCTTCACAAAATGTGTCTTCAGAATCTTCAGAGCTTGTTCACTTGAACCACGTCATCAGAATCTTCAAAACTTGTAACATTAGAAGTGCATCTTCATTAGAAAGTCTTGTAGACCTTTCTCATAAAGTCTTAATTAGAATGTCCAGAACTAACGTTCATTAGAACTGTTGTCTTAGAAACATTCATGAATCTTGACTTTACTTTGTACACACATATGTTTTCTTCCAGAGTGTTGATAATGGAGTCTGATGACATCATGCGCCTTCTTATCAGAGTCAGCATCATATTGACTAAAAGCTCCTAGAGTTTGACAAAATTTAGTAAAACATATCAACAATAAAGATGAAGAAACTGCCAAGATCAAAGATGTTGAAGAAGATGTCCTAACAGCAAGATGCGACATCCTGGACTGATATAGCAGGATTTAAATGTGTAACAAATATGTCCAAGATTTGCTACGCTTTTTAATATTGAATCAAGGATCAAAAATAGAAAGCCCAAGACAGAAGACTATATATATGAAGACTTAGACCTAGGGTTTGATGGCCTTATGTAACTATTGTAACCTAGTTCTCTTTTGTAAAAATAAGGGTTTAGGTTTTGAGATTTGTTGGCTCTTAGGGTTGTAGTTCCACTCTGTAATATGGGATTCAGAGAGGATGACATAGGTGCATGTACATAACCAGAAACCTGTAGGTAATGGTTGCTGTATTATTCTTGGACGAAGCTTTGAAGCAAGTCCAAGATAACTTGAAGGTCAAGAAACCGCAACAGTTCTGAATTGGTAGAAGACTGAGATATCACAGGTTGTGATTAGGATGTGAGTGGGGTATCTCGTATCAGGGTTCTAAACGTTTGAGTTTAACCTTGGTAAAGATGTTCATGGGGTAGATGTTAGGGATAAAGTTGTAAACGTGGGAGTTTAGCTTTGTAACAGTTCTACAGATAGTGAAGTCTTCATCCTAGATTGGTATCCCCCAGATGTAGGTGAATTGCACCGAACTGTGTTAATAATTACTGTCTTATTTTACCATTCTGCAATTTACAATTTTGTTAATGTTCTTGACTGACATGTTAGATCAGATGTCGTGACATCTGTGATGGTGCAGTTCTGATATTCAAGGTATCAGTCTGTTGTTACGCCTCCAAGTTTAAAAGAGTATGTAGCACAATGTCTTAACATGTGTTAGGACATATGTTGTCTGCATAGGCCAGAATTTCAATTGGTATCAGAGCAGGCATCCTGTCTGTTTCTGGATGAGATCTTTGGGAGATACTTTCTGGTGTTTAAACAAGGAGGAGTTTAAAGATCAGATCAATAAACTCAAACATACTCAAGGGTATTAATGGATGAGATGGATGTTCTGGATCGAAGGGAGCAACCCAAAGGTTGTCCATGTTGCTGAGGGGATTCTACAACTACAAGAGAAGTGGCTAGTTCTCTTGTTGGTGTGTCTTATAAGATGTTGTGACATCTTATTAGGGCAAGCATGATCTATTCCTTGGTGGTTCCGCTGCATGTGTTTCTGATGGAAGAGCTCTAGAATTATGGGATTTTGGAGTTGTTACTGAAGACAGTTGGTGGAAGGTCTCAATCGTCGGCCTCTATATCTGAAGATATCTGCATTCCTTTATTCCAAAGTCGGAAGCGATGGAGTGAAAGGAGTTGTGGTTAGATATCTGGTATGGTGACTTAGTACTTGGAAGCTTGGTTTCTTAGTGCAGTTTAGAGTCAGTTGAAGAGGAAAGGAGTTGAGTTAAAGTTTATCAGGTTCTTGCTCTAGGAGTTTGATAAATGTTTGGTCGGCCAGGTTGTCAAAGATACTTGAGAATCCTCTCAAGTCCACTCATAAAGGCATCTATGTCGTGTATCTAGAGTCTTCTAGTTACTCTTCTGACTAGAAGGTGTTTCTTTGAAACACGGTCTGAAGAAAGTGGGGGTGATTTATTTTCACCATCCAAAAACTACAAGGAAGGATTCATCTCTCTTGACCCTAAGAGTGGATCCAATCTGATTGAAGATTTGTTGAGGTAATTAATACTTGTTCAGAGAAAGTCTTAGTTACCTGAGTCAAGGGTGGCAGCCTTGGTATCTCAACATTGTCATTGAAGAAGATACTTGCAAAAAGATTGAATGCTTTATAGGTATTCATGACATGATCTGGTGGAGCTCAGCTACAGCAGTGAAGAAGGGTTATTGTATAAGGATTTAAGATCAATTTCTATTTTTGGAATCCACAAGTATTTAATTGATTATCCTTGAAAGTCAAGATTGAGGATGTTCTAACATCTTTTCATCAGAGGCTTGGAGAATCATGGGAGGGGTTCTACATTCGCTCACGAGTCTCCTAGGTGTTGACCTCGGATTATTGGATTAGCATTTGTTCCTGAAAAGTATTGTGAATGACTTGACCAGATGGTGATGTTGTTGAAGATGGAGATGGAAGACTATGAAGACATCATAATCTTGATGGTTACAGCTTGGGTCAGTTTATTTCTAATCCAGGTTCTTTGGAGCATAGTGTTTGCTCTGGTTGTGAAGGTCGAGGATAAGTGACAGTTATCTCTGGTTTTCTACTGACGGCTCTACTAAGGGAAGTGGCATCCTTTGGTATTGCTATGGGGTAGTCTTGGACTACTTACTTTCTGAAGATTTAGACGTGGCAGGTTTGAAGTCTTTGGAGTTTCAAAGCAGAATGGAGGTTGTCTACTCAAAACTTGGTTGTTGAATCAAGTCTGTGAGAGCATGGAAATCTGTTTCTGCAAAGGGAGGAGGTTCTTATAAGTGGCAGAAGGAAGAGCTGAATCCAACAGTTGGATGTCATAATGTTTTGACATCTAGCTTAACATCAGAAGTCTCAGCTGGTGATGTGGCACATCAGCTTAAGATAAGGTGATCTACAGGAGAATGGGAGTGATAGATTCTTCAAAAAGATCTATCTCATGCAGTTTGAGGGAGCTGTGGATGAGAAGATGTTACATGACTAAGAGGCTTGGTGGATCCAAGATGTCTTGCTATAGGGAAAGTAGTTCGTGTGACTTGAAGATCTGGTTTTATTAGTAGATCAGGGTATCTTGTGGGAATTCTAAAGATGAGTGGGGTCAATCAAAAGGTGGCATTTGATTGGTTTCATAATGTGCGTTCAAGCAGGATGCTTGAAACTGATTGCTCTTGTGTACAAGAGTAGTTAGTTAAATTTGTTTGAAGGTTCTGTTTCTCTGGGAGCTTGTGTCAGAAGTTCTGGGTTGAGAATGGAAGCATACCTTCTTGGTGGTTGAGAGTTTATTTCTCTCTGGGTTCCTAAAGTCTTCTTTGTTCAAGCTGGTGGCTCAGTGTTGTGTGAAGATCTTCAGTGTAGATTACTATGCTGATAGTAAGTCCAGTAGTGGACCATATCAAGAACCATAGTGTGTGGTGTCTGTGATGTGCGGAAGATGTCCTAACGGATGTTAGAACATCCTTGGGTTAGGTATCCTTGGTAAAGGATCTTAGGTTCTGTGAAGAACTGGTTACTTGAATCGTGTCCAAGAAGTGTCTACATGATCATACGAGAGAATGATGGAGTAGAAGGGTTCTTTGGAAGGAGGATGTACGTGTTTGTGAAGACTGAAGTGAATCACGTGTTGATTGCTTAGAAGTTTGTTTCCTGAATGCGTTCAAAAGTGGAGATTCACCATAAATCAGAAGTATTCCAGATTATCATACGAGAGAATGATAGGAATGACTGTCTTGGATTGCGGGGTGTTTATCTCTAATGCTGGCCTGGTGAGGTTAGTGGAAAATCTTGCATACGGCATTGGAGCCCTTGGAGCAAGTCATGCTAGTAGTGGATCAGTTTAGAAGCTGTGAAGTTCTAGAGAATACATACGACAGCTGACATCATGGTAACAAACTAAGGGACCCTGCGCGTCTCTTTGAGGAATGGGAAGCATTCTAATTCAATTGGTTTGTGCCTCAAGCAACGGGATATATATACATGATAATTCAAGAGGAGTTCGTGTGGTGTATAAGATGGTTGTGGAATGAGGGGGGTCAATGGGAGTTTGATCTCAATCCAAGAGTTTGTTATGATTTGTATACACGTCCTCACGGGGGATGCATGACATTGATCATGTGTGAGTGATTATTGTTTCTTGTCAGAGGGAACAATAAGAAAGTTGATGATTGCGTTCAGCAGGTGTGTTGAACAGAGGGTGCGCTCTTGAAGACATGAAGATGCGTCTTATGTTTTCCATTCATTAGCTTGGGTGTTCAGTGGAGGAGCACCAGTTACCTTAGTCAGGGGGAGAGGCCTCTTGATCTAAGATGAAGTTCCAGTTTGCATTTGTGTGTCAAGCAAACTGAGATGTCAAGGAGGATGGCTTGACATTATTATTGAAGATCCAGTTTTCATTTGTGCGTCAAGCAAACTGAGATGTCAAGGAGGATGGCTTGACATTATTGGTGAATTTCCAGTTTGCATTTGTGCGTCAAGCAAAGTGAGGTGTCAAGGAGGATGTCTTGACATTAGAGTATTGTTGCAAGTTGTGGGAAACTTGGCAATGCATACTTGAATGGTTCTTATTGGATGCTTAAGAATCATTGACTGAGTCTGGGAGAATTTATTTTTCTCTTGCAGACTGGGATCGTATATTTGTGAAGAATTCTCTGTATGGTCAAATCAGAAGAAGAATCCTGGAAGAATAGACAATGTCTGACATGATGTCAGGACATTGTTATAAAACATGTCTGCATGTAATGGGTTCTTTGGTCGGTGTTCTTAAAAGGAGAAACAGTCAATAGTCTTGGTCGGTGCGCTTTTAGTAGAGTTATTGGCGCTTTGAATTAACCAGCGTTTTGTTCAATGGTTCGTTTCTTTCAAAGGCAATTATCTGCTATAAATAGAATTGTTGTGACATTCCTTGGTCTCATAATTCCTTCTTTCCAAGTGAGTGTTTGATGGCATATTTCAAGATCTGGATGAGTTGCGTTTGGATATAGAGCTGTCTTGGTCACTTTTGCCAAGTTTTGGCTAAAAAGGGGGAGAAGAATAGTGTTCTGGTGTTTGGGTTCATTCGAGCAGTGGCAGTGCAAGAAAGTTGGAGGAAGATGTTCTATCATCTCTACTTACTAATTTCTTATTTTTGTGTCTTGTGATCTGAGTTGTGAAACAGGTTGTGTCTTGTGACCTAAGTTACATAATTCTTGTACTCGGTGTTACAAAGGCTACAACTGGTGTTTCTTTTCTGGAGGAGTCTTCTACACTGGTTTTGGATCTTTCTTGGAAAGAAAAAGAAATGTGTTGAGGGGGAAATTTCTTCAAACTCCAATTAATTCTTAAGATGGAGGAGTCTTGTTGATGGCAGAATACATAAGAAGATGTTTTAGCCAAAATTTATCAAAAGGGGGAGATTGAAAGCTCCTAGAGTTTGACTAAATTTTGGTAAAACATATCAACAATAAAGATGAAGAAACTGCCAAGATCAAAGATGTCGAAGAAGATGTCCTAACAGCAAGATGCGACATCATGGACTGATATAGCAGGATTTAAATGGGTAACAAATCTGTCTAAGATTTGCTACGCTTTTTAATACTGGATCAAGGATCAAAAATAGAAAGCCCAAGACAGAAGACTATATATATAAATACTTAGACCTAGGGTTTGATGGCCTTATGTAACAATTGTAACCTAGTTATCTTTTGTAAAAATAAGGGTTTAGGTTTTGAGAGTCGTTGGCTCTTATGGTTGTAGTTCCCCTCTGTAATATGGGATGCAGAGAGGACGACATAGGTGCATGTACACAACCAGAAACCTATAGGTAATGGTTATTGTATTATTCTTGGACGAAGCTTTGAAGCAAGTCCAAGATAACTTGAAGGTCAAGAAACCGCAACAGTTCTGAATTGGCAGAAGACAGAGATATCACAGGTTGTGAGTGGGGTATCTGTATCAGGGTTCTAAACGTTTGAGATTAACCTTGGTAAAGATATTCATGGGGTAGATGTTAGGGATAAAGTTGTAAACGTGGGAGTTTAGCTTTGTAACAGTTCTACAGATAGTGAAGTCTTTATCCTGGGTTGGTATCCCCCAGATGTAGGTGAATTTCACCGAACTGGGTTACAATTACTGTCTTATTTTACCATTCTGCAATTTACAATTTTGTTAATGTTCTTGACTGACATGTTGGATCAGATGTCGTAACATCTGTGATGGTACAGAAATCATATCATACAAAATTGTTCTCTTAGATTATATATACAATTATCATCAAAACTTAATGGCCAGATGTAGAACCAAATCTTGTTCTTACAGAGGAAAGCTTTATTAGAGAGAAAGAAAGTCTATAAGGCCAAGGTGGGGGCCTCCAAACATAAAAGATACTTGAATGTCTTACTGATTCAAGTTGTGAAGAAAAGGAAAACATTGGACGAGGTTCAAATTATCCACCTGAAACCTCTCTCGACTGTAAAATCAAACTTGTTTAATGAGGTCCGATCTTCTCCCGGGGCCAAAAAGTAGATGGTTGTAATTGGAAAACCCCACATTGATATGGAGGATGGCACCTCCAAAGTCTTGGAAGATGAGGTTCCCCAATATGAAGATGTAGTCTCACCCGTACATGGAATATCTTTTTCGGCTCCCTTTAAAAATGAGGGGGTTCCTTTTGTTTGGAATGTGTATTTTGACATCGCGGGCTTTATGCATGACCTCCTCAACCTTATGAGTGACCTGCAAAAGGAGAAGCTGATAAGTGTAAATCAAGTTTTTAACATAGTAGAGACCTATCATATAAGAAGTGATCTTTTGGAGCAAGTAGTGTTTGAAGAATATGACTAGGTAGAGAAATATTTGAGGTAATTGAAGACATAGTTGGGGAAGATGAAATATATTTGCTTCCGAACAAAACTTTGGTTAACTTGACAAACGAGAAGCCCACCTCTTTGGAAAAAGATAATTAAGAGACTCAGCGCTCACAAGGAAAGGTTGAGGTAGAGAAGAAGGAATAGGTGTATCAAAAGCAGGATGAGGAACTGATGTAGATGAGGGTTGAAATTCTCACTTGAAAAATAAAATTGATATCGATGTTGTCGCGACGTGAAAAATACCTGAGTGTAACGAACGCTCAAAATAAACTACAAATTCACCACTGAAGTTTTATTTTTAAAGGGAAACGTCGATAAAACCATAGAAGGACGAAAACATGATCCTCGTAACCAATTTCGGGTTCGAAAGTCAGTTATGCGGGGGAAGGTAATAGAACCCCTCACATTCATTGTACTCAAGGGAACCTTCTAATTGGTTTTGTGAGTGTTTTGCTTAAAAATGTTTGAAGTTTTTTCGTTTATTAAAAGACGTTTACAAAAAGTGAAAAAAACATAGTTTTTTATTATTGCGCTTGACAAGATGTTGAGTCCTACTCCTACGTATTCCCAGGATCGATGGGAAACTCAAGGCCACGTAGTTCTTTGTAGAAAATGTTTATTTGTTGATTTTTTTAGAGAATAATGATTAGGTCGCATTCGAGCGGTTAAACATTTGCTTGTATAGTCGTAGTATGGAGGCAGAAGCATCAGTTGGTATTTCGCGTCAAAATATATAAAAACATTATTCTTTTATGAAAAAATTTAATTTGATTGCACAAGGGAAAAAATTAATTTGATGAGTTGAGGTTATTTTTATATGCGAACGACAAATAACCGACTCGGGCAAAACGTACGCTAAGCCTTTGACTATTCTAGAAACGAGTGAATGTACATTAATCCATTATTTTGTAATCCTAAGTTTATTGTTGAAAATCGTTTGTGCGGAATACGAATAACCGGTTCGAGCAAAGTGTACACTAAATCTTCGATTACCCGAGGATCAAAAGGATGTACATCAAATTGTCCTTTTTAATCCTATTTTTATTGAGAAAAAGATTTGAAGTTGATTACTTTCAAAGTGGTTTGATTTATTTGTGAAAAGTAGTTAGACTTTTTTATATTAAAAAAAGAGTTTGTGATTCTCTTGAATTTCATGTTTATAATAATTTAAAAATTAATCTGCTTAATCAATTAATTAATTAAAATAATTAATAGAATCAAAAGTTAAAAATAAATAAAGGGGATGTATAATAGAATCGCAAATGGGTGCAAGTAGAAAGGATTTAATGGGTTTAAGGAGCCCAATATAAAATATATTATTAAACTTAATTTAGTAATAATAAATAATAAAGAAAAAAAGAGGAAATGAGTGGAAACCAAATAGTTCCGTCGGTAGCTCGTACAAAACCCGGTTGTAGTAACACTTCCTGTAACTTCTCGTCTAACCCTTGCTCTTGCTGGATTTCTTCCCTAAGAGTAGAAGAGACATTCAAATTCCCCATGACTACACAATTTGGAGTCCAATTAAATTGAAGATTTAGATCTCTAAACTTTTCCATTAAGGTATACTCTAACATCATCAACTCGGCATTATGCAACACCTTCCTACTCAATGCATCCGCCACCTTATTTACTTTACCCGGATGGTATTTTAACTCCAAGTCATAATCCTTCAAATATTCCATCCATCTCCTCTGACGCATGTTCAACTCTTTCTGATCAAATAAGTACTTTAAGCTTTTGTGGTCGCTAAACATCTCAAAACGTACACCATACAAATAGTGATGCCACACTTTCAAAGTAAATACAACTACGCCAACTCTAAATCATGCGTTGGGTAATTCTCTTCATGAACTTTCAACTGTCGTGAAGCATAAGCCACCACATGTCCATCTTGCATTAACACCCCACCTAATCCCTTTTTCGATGCATCACAATATACCTCATACGACTTGCTAGAATCAGGAATAACCAAAACAGGAGCGGTAGTCAATCTCTCCTTCAAACTCCTAAAACTTCTTTCACAAGCCGAATCCCACTCATACGAATAATCCTTCCGAGTAAGTCTCGTCAATGGTAAAGCCAACTGCGAAAAACCCTTGATAAACCTTCTATAGTACCCTGCCAATCCCAAGAAACTTCTAACTTCAGCAGCATTCTTCGGTCTCTCCCAATTAATCACCGCTTCAACTTTTGATGGATCGACCGCTACACCTCCCTGGGATATGACATGACCAAGAAAATTAACCTCAGACATCCAAAACTCACACTTACTTAACTTTGCAAAAAGTTGCTTCTCTTGTAAGATGGATAAAACAATTCTTAGGTGTTCTCCGTGCTCTTAAGGATCACGAGAATAAATAAGAATGTCGTCAATGAAAATCACCACAAATTGGTCCAAGTAAGGTTGAAATATCCGATTCATATAATCCATGAAAACTGCCGGAGCATTCGTCACACCAAAAGGCATCACCAAAAATTCATAATGACCATAACGGGTTCTAAACGCAGTTTTTGGTACATCTGAACTCTTCACACGAATCTGATGATAACCTGACCGTAAATCAATCTTCGAGAACACACAGGCTCCTTTCAATTGATCTAACAGGTCGTCTATCCTTGGTAATGGGTATTTGTTCTTGATGGTGACCTTATTCAACTGACGGTAGTCAATACATAACCGCATTCCACCATCCTTCTTCTTTACCAATAACACTGGAGCTCCCCAGGGTGAAACACTGGGTCGAACAAAATGCTTAGCCAACAATTCTTCCAATTGGTCCTTTAATTCTCTTAATTCAAGTGGTGCCATCCGATACGGAGAAACGAATATTGGAGTTGTTCCCGGTATCAGGTCAATAGAGAATTCCACTTCCCGCTCCGGAGGAAGAGAAGTGATATCCTCGGGGAAAACTTCAGGAAAGTCACAAACTACCGGAATACTCAAAACTGGGATGTTACTACTCTCCTCCTTAGTAAGAATCAAAAGAATAGACTTTTCGTCCTCAAACAAGAAATTAATCATTCCAACCGTACCTTTTAAGATAGTAGTTAACACATCCTTCGAAGTAGCCTCTTCGGACGGAATAATGATCAGCTTTTCCTCACACCCAATAAACACTGAATTAGCGGAAAGCCAATCCATTCCCAGAACAACATCCACTTTCTTAAGCGGTAAACAGATAAGGTCAATCTGGAAAACTCTTTCATTCACTGATAAAACACAAGTTTCACACATCAACGGTGTCTCTACAATCTCATCCATGGCAGTAGTAACCACCATAAGAGGAAACAAAGGAGCAACTTGCAACCCAAGTCGCTTCACGCAACGCGTGGACACAAAAGAATGCGTTGCCCCACAATCAAATAAAACAAAACAAGGATGTCCATTTACAAAACACGTACCCGCAATCAAGGAGTTGTCATTCTTTGCTTTCCTCGCATCCAAGGTATACACTCGGCCGGTATTCTTCCCTTGTTCCTGATTCCTACCCTGAGGACAATCTCTCGCCAAGTGGCCCACTTTCTGGAACTGATAACACCTCACACCCTCGATACCACACCGTCCGTAATGATTCCGACCACAAGTGCGACACACCGGAGCTGCGCTGGTCCTAGAATTCTGAACCTGCTTTCCCTTAAAAGTTGGTTTCCTTTGCCTAAACTATTGATTCGATCTTCCACGATCACTTTGAGTTACCCTGCTCAAATCTCCTTCCATTTGTACCTTTTTCAAACTATGTTCCGCAACATAACATTGTCATAACAATTTAGCATGCTAGTAAATTCTCTCTGAGATACACTGTGTGAAATTTCAGCCCTTAAACCAAACAGAAACTGATCAATCTTCCACCTCTCATCAGGAGCATACATGGCTTATCTAGAATAAGCAGCCATAACCTCGAACTTTTCCGCATAAGAAGCCACAGTCAAGTTACCTTGCCTCAGTTGTTGAAACTCGAATTCCTTCTGAGACCTCAAGGAACTTGGAAAATATTTCTCCATAAAAGTTATCTTAAACTGCTCCCATACCTTTGGTACCTCTTGAATTGTCATTAAGGCTGAAGCACTTTCCCACCACCTCATGGCAGGACCCTTCAGCAAATGAGAAGCGAAGACCACTTTGTTTTCCTCACTGCACTGAACTATTAGGAAAATCCGTTCCATACCTGATATCCATTCATGAGCCTTTACTGGATCTAACCCTCCCAGAAATTCTGGAGGATTCATAAGGACAAAATCCCTAAAGGTTCCCCCTGCAGCTTCTGGTACCACCACTGGAGGATGCACACCACCAGCCATTTGCTGTACCATTTGTTGCACAAACTGATTCTGCTGTTGCTGTATCTGCTGCATAAATTGGTATAAAGGAGCATTTCCCTCATCACCTGGCGGATTAGTCCCTGTTGGAGTGGTTCTTGGTCTACCATGGTTGTTTCTGCGCCTGTCAGTCATGTTCCTGAATTTCATACAGATAGGATTAAGTTGATCAGACTCAATACCATAAATATAACAGACAAGGCCAATGGCGACACGCCGCATATGAAACGGAAAGAAAACTTATTCTATTTCATGGCTAGGTCGAGGATACGACCTGCTCTGATACCAACTGTAAGGCCCATATATATATATACATACATCAAAGCATATATTATACATGAATAATACGTTTGGTACTGAAATATACAATAAGTTCCTAGTAAACACATTATACATATACATGCCCAAAAAGCCTAATACAAAAAAACTACGGCATAGTATATCCACAAGATGTTCCAAAGACAAATACTAAGAACTAGATCACTAATGATCTCAAAAACTCCACAACGGAAGCAAAGCCATCAGATAAGTAAGGATAATCACACGGCCTTATCCTTACCCTTCGCGGAACCTGCAGTACCTGTGATGTAAACAACAATAGTGGGGTGAGATACATCAAATCTCAGTGAGTTCCCTATCTTAAAGTCCTCTCGGCTCTACAAGGTTCTAATAGACCTAACTCAAGTCAAAAGGGGAGGGAAGTGACGTTGAGTACACACACTATATGGAAACATGCTATGAGTTCATCAACTCACAATATCACTAATCGGTAACCACACCAAGGCATCCCTATTCCCGTCCGCTTCTACATCTAGAAGTTGGCCCGAGTCATGGATCCCGGTAACCTACTTGACATACGAATGGATTCGGGTTCTACGGGCCATTAACCGTTATGAACCATCACTTCACACGGGCCATTAACCATCACAAGCATACGCTCTCAGAGCGCCATTCGTACTGCACGCAGGAATCAAACCTGTCAAGTAGTTGTGCACATGTTTCAGAGGAGCTCGAGACCCATGAAAAGCACTCGTAAAAATAACCGATTACGATTACGTGATCACACACAAACGTGATTGTATTCGACAATCACAAGGCCATTATGCCTTACCACAACCAAACGGTTAACACGCATGTTCCATACTAGTGTCTATTCATTCTATATTTTTCTGACATTGCTTATGGTAATGTTCCTCACTCTACCTATTCCGTATTTTAACATGCATACGTATTCAACAACGATTACACACCATTAAACGATAAAAGTCGACAAAACGACACTATTCCAAAATCCTGACATAATTAAATCGGCCAACAATCTTAAAACCATTTTAATAAGAAAATACATTTTTTTAGCTTTCCAACGATATCAAGAATGCTAAAAATGGATAACCGAGTCAAAAGTTATGGACATAACGAGAAATAGTATCGCGAGAAAACACAATTCTACATTTTTCCTGACCGTACGCGTATTGCCCTAAGCCATACGCGTATTGCCCAGCTGGCTCGCCCAACCATACGCGTATTGGCCAAGGTGATACGCGTATGGGCAGAGGCTGATTTCCCTTCAAAATTTCATTTAATCCTCCTATACGCGTATTGCCCAACCCATATGCGTATTGCCTCTTCCCATACGCGTAACGCCCAAAATCCTTTATTGCCATACGCGTATTGACCACCCTAATATGTGTATTGCCTTGCGTGATACGCGTATGGGCAGTGGAAACCCAGAATTTTCCTGCAGAAAAGTTCTGCTACGGGGTGATCCAAAACAACCCCAAAATCCCATTTTTGTTCTCAGTCAAATACACAAAAACATGTTATAATCATCACAACCAGCATAACACACAATCAATTATCGAATTTCAGCAGTTAGATTATGATTCTATTGTAAAATTTCACATTTTCTAACAATATCAAACTAACTCTAAAACTCAATAAAATTCTATTCTAAAGTGTCTAACTAGAACCCACCTGGATTACAAGATGAGGAGGTTGAAGCTGAGATGAAAAGATGAAGATTGGTTGATGATCCTAGTCCTTGAGCTCTTGTGAAATTTTCCTCTTCCTTTCCTTCCTTTTTCCTCTCTTTTCCTTTCTCTTCCAATTCCTTCTCAAAGTTTTCTAACTTTTCAAATAAGGCAAGGAAAAGAAAATGTACATAGAAAATATTAATTGACAATACTACTAATTATCCAAATTTTCTCAAATACACCAATTAATAAAACTCCAAGTTAAATAATATTAATCTAATCAAATTTCTGAGTTCGTCGGTTTACTCTAATTACTTTATCCCATAATTGCTCAGAGTACCCCGGAACCCAGTTAATCATAATAATATTATTCAAAATGTTCACAAAATTTACGAGGTATTACAATCAAGGATATGGAGATCGTCGTCAACTCTAGAGTCGATGCTTAGATCAAACAGGAAAAGCTCGTCGTAAACTCAAAGTTAGATGCTTAGATCAAACGTAACAAGATCGTCATCAACCTGAAGGTTAATGCTTAGATCAAACGGGAATAAATCATCGTCAACTCGTAAGTTGATGCTTAGATCAAACGGAAAAAAGATTGTTGTCAACCCAAAGGTCGATGCTTAGATAAAACAGAAAAAATATCGCCGTCAACCCAAAGTTCAATGCTTAGATCAAACCAAAAAAGGATCATTCTCAACCCAAAGGTCAGTACTTAGATCAAACGGAAAAAAGACCTTCTTCAACCTGAAGGTTGATGCTTAGATCCTACAGAAAAAAGATCGTCGTCTACCCAATGATCGATGCTTAGATCAAATGGAAAAAAGATCGTCGTCAATGTTATAACAAGATTTGTTCATGACATATATTCCTTGGGTTTTGATAGTAACAAAGTATTAAAAGAACAATGGTGTTATCTCATGTGTGTTCCAAGTATGGAGGTTCTAATGCTTAACGTTACACATTCAGAATCTGATATATATAAGGATGCACTTGAGAGAAGTTGAATTATTGGCTTCTGGTGGTGCAGAAACTGAAGAACACTCTCTAAGTGATGTCTGGTGTAGACTCTGTAGCTGAAGGCCTCAACATCAGAAGAAGCAACATATTTTTTATACACTTGATGAATGTAATTTGTTTCTGGTGATCATTTAGAACTAGTGATAAAGCTAAAGCTATTCGTACCACAGAAAGCAAGTTGCACTGCCATATTAGTTTGTTAGCTAGAGTATAAGTTCACAAGGCTCAAGAAGAATAGACATGCTTTATGGATATCTACTCTCAACGGCTCTATAGTACAAGATTACATGGAAGACGCAATGGTTAAACATGTTACATAATGGATTAAGATCTTTTGGTGTATCTATCTTCAACATCTCTTGTACTATGGAAAAACAAAGACACTTGTTCAAGTTATCTATTCCAATGGCTAGTCTTCTACAACTACTATATAAGTTGCTGAAGATTCAAACTGAAGTCTTCAACAAGGAACAAGGAGAAAATATATAAGGAAAGCCAAGAAGGACAGAAGTGTTTTACACTTCTGTCTGGATGGATGAATAACAAGATCATACAAAAAGCAACGCAATCAAGTATGCATATTTTCTGTTATATGTTGTAAATTGTAATAAGCCTTAATATTTCTTAAACATTGAATAGCTTAGAAATCTTAAGTGCTTAGGGGTCTTTGTTAAGGTGATTACCATATACCTCTGATAATTGTATCAAGTACACCTTGTTATCTATTCTGCTGAACATGTTGTTTAGCAGTTTAGACAAAGTCTTTTGCTATGTGCTTGAGCAGCAAAGTTCTTGCTGAGAAGCTTGAGCCAAGTAAGTCTCCTGATATGTGCTAGAGCATTTAAAGTCTTGATCAATTGTTGATTGAGCAGAAGTCTTGAATCCGTGGGATTTAAGCAAGGAAGTCTTGGACTGTATGTAACACCTCAAATTCGTAAGAATATTTATTTAATTTATTTAAATATAATATTCATGATTTTTGGGGAATTTTAGTGTTTTGGGGCATTGCGTGGAATTTTGTGGAGTTTGGTTATTTAATTAAATAATAGTATATATTATGGAGTATAATGTCTAACTATTAATTTAAATAATATTAGAGGAATTAAGGGTAAATTGGACTTTTGAGGAGGATTAGTGAAGGTATTATGGAGAAAGCCCAATTTTGAGGCCTAAGGGTTAGGTTGAATATAAAAGGAGGATTTGAGAATAGGTTTCATTTTTTTTGGTAAACCGTGAAAAGAAGAAGGTGAGAGCTCTGAGGAAAAAGGAGGAGGCGAGGAATTCGAGAAGGTTTCCGAAGGCTCAGAGAGAAAACTTTGAATCGACAATCTAAGGTATGGGGAGTATTACCTTTCATTGTTTTCAATATAGGGATTCGACGTGTTTAAGGCCGATTTTGAGGTTTATGTGGGTTTATGATTATATTGATGATTTAGGTGTTGTTTTTGTGGGTTGATGATGAATATGAAGGGTTGGATTGAATTGGGTAAAATTAGGCCTTTGAGGCTAATGTTTCTTTGATGTTGTTTTGACCTTGTAGAAAAAGGGGATTGTGAGGGTTTATGGGTTTTGAGGTAAACTGATGAATTTAAGGGCATTTTTGTGAATCGATTAATAATGTTGAATTGAACCAGTAATATAGACCTTGGGGATGACTTCCCTGTCGTTGTTGTTTCGACCTTGTGGCGGAAGGGATTTATGGAGTTTATAGGAAGCTTGAGAGTTTTGAAGGTTTAGGGAAATTAAGGTTTCCCGTAGTGTCCTAAGTTGACCTAAAAGACGTAGGTTTTAGGCCTTTAATTTCTGTGATGCATTAGAACTGTTGTAGGGATGTTTTTGGGTCATTTGGAGCTGTAATCGCAGGTACCTTTGAGGTTGTAGAGCTACTGATGCGTAGCAGCGATTTACTGTAATTGCAGGTTCGCTAAGCGAACCATCGCTTCGCTAGGCGAATGTTCGCCAAGGTTTGCTAGGCGAACAGCGCAGCGAGTGCGCGATAACCTGAGTGTGGAGACTGAGATGATTCTGGAGTAGAAGGGGGGATTCGCTGGAAGTCTCATTAAGCGAATGAATCAGCGAGTAGCTTCGCCCAGCGAATAAACCAGCGAGCATAATAGATGATTATGTTTCTAGTGTTGAGTGTGGTGTCTGTGGGATTCGTTGGCCACTTCGCTAAGCGAAGGTTATAGCAAATAGGTTTGCCTAGCGAATCCTGGAGCGAACATCTGTTGTTCGCGAATTTGTTTTTGTGTTGCTGTGTTGTTTTGATGTTTTGATGTTGTGATGTTTATGATGATTTACCATGATGATATTGATGAATATGAGATTATGATATTGTGATGTTTTGATGAATAATTAATGATGTTTTGATGACGTATTTGATGATATGATGAATATGTGAGTTTGATGGATGATGATGCACGTAATGACTTTTGTTGATGATGATGATTAGGACGTTGTGAATCATGCATTCATAGCATTTGGACTTCGGTCTATTGATGATGTTAGGACTTTGGTCCAGTGACGATGTTAGGACTTCGGTCCAGTGGTGACTTCAATCCCATTGTGTGGATTGAGGTGTTTATGACGTGCTCCCTTGTGGAGGGTTGATGGCCTAGTGTCCATCTTTTGTGACGATTGGTACCACATGCATGAGTCTTGTTGTGCATTGTGTAACGCCCCGGTTTTGTCTTATTTAAATAATCGAGTCATTTTGATTATTTTATTATTATATTATTATATTTTCGACTTTTATTTAGAAAAATGTTATTTTTCATCGTGATTATGTTTCATCGCGTTGTGAGAGCGTTTGCGAGATTTTGAGTGTAGGGGTATTTTGGTCTTTTTCGTGTGTTAAGATATTTTTCTTTATATAAGAAATAGATATTTGAGAGAGAAAAGATAGTAGAGAATGAGAAAGAGAGAAAAGAAAGAAAAACAGAAAAATAGAGAGAAAGAGAAGAAGAAAAAGAGGAAAGCTAGGAATCAAAGAAAACAACTTCTAGGAATCGGTTTAATCGGGTAAGGGTGTGAAATATTGTTATCCTAACTTTGTGTATGATTATGTATGTGTTTTGTGTGGATGTTTTGGTTGGTTTTCCATATGTTTCCGTTTATGCCGTATTTGACGAAATCGATAGAAACCGATGTTTTTACGGTCGAAAAGTCGTATAAATACATGTGTTGGTTGGTTATATGTTTGTGAGCTGCTGTTTAAAGTTTCATGAAGTTTGGTTATGTTTCGGTTAGTTTTTGGTATGTTTCCGTTGTTGTTTCCGTTTAGGTCGAATCGTAGGAAATCGATAGAAACCGATGTTTTCACGGTTAGAATTCGGAATAAATTACGTAATTGTATCGAGTAAGGTTAGGTTGTCGTATAGCGTGTTTTTTATTCGATTTGGCGATGTTTGAGAATTTTGGTTTTTGAAAGGTTGAAATTTAATCGAAAAATCGAACGTCGTAGAAATTTCGTTTATGTGTTCTAAATTGTTCTTATGTATTTGGTGGTTGCGCGTATATGTTTGTTTCGGTGAAAATGTTCGATTTAGTCGAGTTTTCGGACATTGGGAAAAAATGACAGCAAGTGTGTAAAATGAGAAATCTGATTTTTGAGAAAATCAGGGCTATGAATCGATACATAACAGCTATGTATCGATACGAAATGGCTTATGTATCGATACATAACCCTTATGCATCGATACATACTGAAGAAATTTGGGAAAACAGCATTTTCACTACAGCATGTGTCGACACATGCGTGCTATGTATCGATACATGTGGCTTTTTGTATCGATACATAAGCCTATGTATCGATACATACTGTGCTGAACCATAAAATTCTGGTTTGTCGGGGAAACTTCGGAAATTCATATCTCTTGAACCGTAAGTCGGTTTTAACCCCCGTTCGAAGCGTTGGAAAGCTAACGAGATGTAATTTCTAGGAAAAATAGTTTTGAGGTCTGAACTTGGTCCAATCGGTACAGTTTTTACGAACCGTTTCGTAATGTCGGGCGTCCGGTTTATGTTTTCGCATTATTTTGAAATATTCATATCTTGTTAACCGTTTATCGTATTTAAGAGTTCTTTATACCGAATCGAAGCTGTCAATGAGTACTTTTTGATGATGATAGAAAATATTATTTTTGGCCGACTTTTAGCCGACTTTTCCGAGAAACCGTAAAAATGGAATTTTGAGTTATTTTCTATATTGTGCGATAGGATATGATATGTAACGTATGACTTGTGTGAGGGATGTTTGATGGGTATATGATGTTGTGGTGAAGGTTTGTAGCCGTTTGGAAAATATGTGCATTGTATTATATGTACTTGAAATGCATGATTTACTGTATGAGTCTTGATTGCCATGGGTCATTATATGACATGCATAATGCATGAAGACATTGTAAGATCCCTTCGTGGGTGTAAACAATGCATGAAGACATTGTAAGATCCCTTCGTGGGTGTAAACAATGCATGAAGACATTGTAAGATCCCTTCGTGGGTGTAAACAATGCATGAAGACATTGTAAGATCCCTTCGTGGGTGTAAACAATGCATGAAGACATTGTAAGATCCCTTCGTGGGTGTAAACAATGCATGAAGACATTGTAAGATCCCTTCGTGGGTGTAAACAATGCATGAAGACATTGTAAGATCCCTTTGTGGGTGTAAACAATGCAGTTAGACATTGTAGATCCCTTTGTGAGTGTAAACAATGCATGTTGAATTGTAGATCCCTTATGGGTGTAAGCAATTGTTGTATTGATCGTGTGCCTATTATAAAGGACTAAAAACGATCCATAACGTCGTATGCTTGTTGATAAGTGGTAGCGACGGGGAACATCGTAGGCCCGACGGGGAGTTACTCTATGTAACGAGCGATGATTCCAGCAGAGTTCCTGAGTGAACTAGTGGTGATTGAGTCGGTACCGCATTGCATTTGCATAGATTCGTGAGTCGGTCTCTATGATTTGCATTGGTCGTCTTTGTATATGTGCATTGATGAAGGAACATGAATATATGTATTTATGTTGAATGATAAGCATTGTGATGTATATGTTTGGTTTTGTATATATATATATATATATATATATATATATATATATATATATATATATATATATATATATATATGCCTTGCGATGTATATTGGGTAAGATGTGATGAATGGCGATAAGAGGTGTATCTTTGTAATGATACATTGGTGAATAAACATGTATGTGTGTTGTGTTGAATGAATGGTGATGAATTGAGATGTATTGGGGATACATGTATTTGAGCATGAATGAATGTGCCTAGGTGAAGGATGCGTTAATTACGGATTGTTATGTCGTGTATTTGATTTATGGTATATGCTTGGTGTTATATGTATATATATATGCATAGTGACGAGTTGTGGTGAGAATGTGGTATATGTGTATTATATGTTGAGATATATAATTATATGCAACGTTATTATGATAATATTTCTCACCCTTCTGCTGTTTTATGATGCTCTATGAGGCATTGCAGATTAGGTATCTGGTGGTCTTTTGTGAAGCGTGGCTTCATTTCCTTTTTGGTCGTCTGGCTCTGATATGTAGCACCGGGTAGCTAGGATGTGTTTATGAGCTTTTGTGATACTTTTGTACATGTATCTAGCTGATGAATGTTTATGTAAACATGAATGATATTGGTGACTACTATTGGAGTATGATATATATATATATATATATATATATATATATATATATATGTATATATGTTTTTTTTTTTAATCAATGTTTAGATGTTTCCTCTTTTATTCTAAATGTTGACATGTGGGTATAAGGACTGAGATCCTTGATTGTTGAAAGTTACCCCACTGTTGCATATCATTTTGAGCAGGTGTTGTATGTGTTTTAATTTCAAGCATAATGTGACATACCTTTTTATGCCGTGTTTGCAATTATACTCTGATGAAATTTTCAATACGTGCCTAAATGATTTAATTAATTATTTGGGGGTATAGAAAGGGGTGTTACATTAAGTGGTATCAGAGCCAGTGTTGAGTCAGTTGTTGAGTCTGTTGGTGTGACAGTTGAATACTGTCGTTGTTGTTTGTCCCTTAGTACGTGATATGTGTGTGAAACACTGTCAGTGCTTTTTGGTTTCCTAATCCTTTGTTTTCAGGAGTTAGAATGAGATAAGTGGGGGAGAAGCTGGTACTTCTCCATGTTGCTTCAGGTGTGGAGCGCTGGCTCAGTGTGTTGTGAATTGCAAGATTGTAAGTGTTGTTTGGACAGCGTTGTTCCCGGTTCCGTAAGAAATGCGGAGGTAAGGTTTATGTCAACTAAGGATTTGTGTCTTGGATAGTTTTGTGTATGGGATGCAAGAAAGGCTATTATAGTTTGGTAAAGACGGTTTATGCCCCATCATGATTGTCGACTGTCTATTGGCAAATTGAGGAACTGATCACCCTTAATCTCTTGTTGATAGCAGACGGAAATTATGTTGGATGGAATAGGCGGGTCTTTCCGGCTTTGATAGTGTGTGAAGTGAGTTGTTTGGAATTTAAAGAGATGATTACATATTGTTTTGATGAGTCGATGAAGATGCTAATATCGGAAGATGAAATGGATTAGAGGTTTTGGTATGTTAGTCCAGTTGGGAAGTCATTGAGAGAGAATGATTGGGTTTTATTTAAGGACTGTTTCACAAAGAGTAGAGATTAAACTTAATTGGATGAAGGTGAATAGTTGAGGTTTATATCTGCTAAGTAAGTAGGAAACTCTTAGTAGATGGGAATAAGACGTTTGTTTTGTCTGTGATGGTAGTGTTCTGGGAATTGGCAGGAAGTCGCAGTGATGGGCCGTCAGTTGGGCATGGTTTTCAGATGTGTTTTTGGATGGAACATTAAGGTGTTGTCTTAGAGAGCTCAAGTATTGTTGGTAACAAAAGGAAGGATGATGGAATGGAATAACAAGTATAATGGTATTGAGACTATGGACAGCAAACTTAGAGTTCTGGTGAAGTTTGAAGTCTTGGGAGTTTTAGGGCATTAATGGAAATCTTGAGGAAACCCTTAGGTGTGGATGTAATATTTGAGAGTTCTTTTTGGTTGGTTGTTGCTACATGTGGGGATTTACGGAATTTGGACTGTTAAGAGAAGAAATTGTGTATGGATTACTGACGATTGAATAAGGTAACGATTGAGAATAAGTGTCCACTTTCGGGAATAGATGATTGGAATGGTTTGGTTGAGTTTGATTGAAATTACAATTGTTTGGAAGGTTTGATAAGAATGGTGGATTTTGTGAGTAGAGGCTTTGATCGATTTAATGTGACTGGTTATGGTTGTTATCATTGGGATAGGCTGGTATGTACTCGGTCAAGCTTGTGTGTGAGTAACCAGTTACCCAGTGGAAAGTTTTGCAAAAGCTTTAAGAATTTATATCTTTTGGAATTTGTTTGGGTATTACAACGTGCAGTGATGTTATTTGGTGTTAGTAAGGAATCTGTAATGTTTGTGGAGTAAAGGAATCGTATCTTCCATATTTATTTGGATAAGTTCGTAGTGGTTTCGATTGAGGATATTTGGATTTGTTATAAACTAAGAGGAAGAATGAGTAAAGTGTTTGAGATTTGAATTACAAGTGTTGAAAAGAGACGAAGTTTTATGCTAAGTTATTCGAGTGAGAATTTTGGTTGAAAAGGGTTAGTTTCTTGGAAATGTTATTTCAGATGAGAGTATGGTTAATGGATCCATCGGAAGTAGATGTAGTTCTACATTGAGAGGCTCCGAAGTTAGTTAAGGAGATTAGAAACTTTTGGACTCAGTTGGTTGTTATTACAAGTTATGGAAGACTTTGTTAAGTTCGTACTTCTGGTATCTCCGTTGACTTACAAAGGGTGAGTCGTTTGTTTGGATGTTCGTTGTGAGTAAGTTTTGGTGAGCTGGAGTAGGAGTTGTCTATGGCTTCAGTTTTGATTCTGTGTGATCCTGATGAACTGTTTGTGAGGTATTATGATGTGTCTTGGATGAGTTTAGGTAGTGTGTTAATGCAAGAAAGTAAATCCGTGGCTTATGCTTTACGACCATCGAGGATTCATAAATAGATCTATATTATTCAGGATTTGGAATTGGTTGCGGTTGTATTGTGTTGGATAATTTGGAGGTATTATCTTTTTGGTTATGGATTCAAAGTGTTTAGTAATCACAAGAATTTTGAGTACTTGTTTGGTCGGCAGGAATATAGTATGAGATAGAGAGGATGGTTGGAATTTGTGATGAGTTACGACTTTAGTTGGAATTATCCCATTGGTGAAGTTAATGTCGTGCCTGATGAGTTAAGTCGAAGGTTTTATACATGTCTGTTTGGATGGATGAGAATTATTTGAGCAGTTCAGGGACTCGTATCTGGTGTGAGAGATAATGCAGTAGAGTGCGAGGTTGGGTATATTAAAGTGAACAGTGAGTTTTGGCGAATATGAGAAAGAGTTAGACTTTAGACGTGAGATTGGTAGTTTTGATGGTTTCGGGTAATCAGAGTGCGCAGCGGAAGCGCGATGTGGCATGATTCGTATATGCGTGTGTGACTTGTAAGAGTTCATAGGTTAAACATTGGAAGCACGTAAGATTGGTAAGACTATTGGACGTTTCAGTATGGAAGTGTTAGGTGAAAGGTTAAAATGTTATCCATGGGCTACTATGTAGATGGATGTTTGGTTTTATGTCCGATTGGTGGAGCGTAGCATTTTTGTGACTAGTTGTATGACAAAGATGTTTGGTATCCTGGTTTGGTCGAGGTTGTTGGAATGATGTTGAGTCGTGGAACTTGTGTTCTTGTTTGTGTTGTTGCCTCGTTTCCATGGTGATGGTTCGAGTGTGTGTAGCTAATTCCTATGATGGGGAATTAGGGGAGTGTTACCTACAGTGATGGTAACGATCTTGTTGTGTTTCGGTTCTAGAGTGAACCTGTGTGTTGGTATCGTGGTTTTCCTTGAGTTGTGAGTTGGTCGTCAAGTGCATTGTATGGGCTTTGCATCTTGTCGTTGTTGTTGTCGTCGTTGTCGTGTTGTTGTTGTATCTGCTGTTAACAAGGTGGTTTGTCAGTTGTGTTATTTGTGGGGTGCCTTTTGTTGGCATGTTGGTTTGTTAGTCGGATGCAAGAGTCGTGTCCGGGGTTGTTCGTCTCAGTATATTTTCGAGGACGAAAATTTCTAAGTGAGGGAGAGTTGTAACGCCCCGGTTTTGTCTTATTTAAATAATCGAGTCATTTTGATTATTTTATTATTATATTATTATATTTTCGACTTTTATTTAGAAAAATGTTATTTTTCATCGTGATTATGTTTCATCGCGTTGTGAGAGCGTTTGCGAGATTTTGAGTGTAGGGGTATTTTGGTCTTTTTCGTGTGTTAAGATATTTTTCTTTATATAAGAAATAGATATTTGAGAGAGAAAAGATAGTAGAGAATGAGAAAGAGAGAAAAGAAAGAAAAACAGAAAAATAGAGAGAAAGAGAAGAAGAAAAAGAGGAAAGCTAGGAATCAAAGAAAACAACTTCTAGGAATCGGTTTAATCGGGTAAGGGTGTGAAATATTGTTATCCTAACTTTGTGTATGATTATGTATGTGTTTTGTGTGGATGTTTTGGTTGGTTTTCCATATGTTTCCGTTTATGCCGTATTTGACGAAATCGATAGAAACCGATGTTTTTACGGTCGAAAAGTCGTATAAATACATGTGTTGGTTGGTTATATGTTTGTGAGCTGCTGTTTAAAGTTTCATGAAGTTTGGTTATGTTTCGGTTAGTTTTCGGTATGTTTCCGTTGTTGTTTCCGTTTAGGTCGAATCGTAGGAAATCGATAGAAACCGATGTTTTCACGGTTAGAATTCGGAATAAATTACGTAATTGTATCGAGTAAGGTTAGGTTGTCGTATAGCGTGCTTTTTATTCGATTTGGCGATGTTTGAGAATTCTGGTTTTTGAAAGGTTGAAATTTAATCGAAAAATCGAACGTCGTAGAAATTTCGTTTATGTGTTCTAAATTGTTCTTATGTATTTGGTGGTTGCGCGTATATGTTTGTTTCGGTGAAAATGTTCGATTTAGTCGAGTTTTCGGACATTGGGAAAAAATGACAGCAAGTGTGTAAAATGAGAAATCTGATTTTTGAGAAAAACAGGGCTATGAATCGATACATAACAGCTATGTATCGATACGAAATGGCTTATGTATCGATACATAACCCTTATGCATCGATACATACTGAAGAAATTTGGGAAAACAGCATTTTCACTACAGCATGTGTCGACACATGCGTGCTATGTATCGATACATGTGGCTTTTTGTATCGATACATAAGCCTATGTATCGATACATACTGTGCTGAACCATAAAATTCTGGTTTGTCGGGGAAACTTCGGAAATTCATATCTCTTGAACCGTAAGTCGGTTTTAACCCCCGTTCGAAGCGTTGGAAAGCTAACGAGATGTACTTTCTAGGAAAAATAGTTTTGAGGTCTGAACTTGGTCCAATCAGTACAGTTTTTACGAACCGTTTCGTAATGTCAGGCGTCCGGTTTATGTTTTCGCATTATTTTGAAATATTCATATCTTGTTAACCGTTTATCGTATTTAAGAGTTCTTTATACCGAATCGAAGCTGTCAATGAGTACTTTTTGATGATGATAGAAAATATTATTTTTGGCTGACTTTTAGCCGACTTTTCCGAGAAACCGTAAAAATGGAATTTTGAGTTATTTTCTATATTGTGCGATAGGAAATGATATGTAACGTATGACTTGTGTGAGGGATGTTTGATGGGTATATGATGTTGTGGTGAAGGTTTGTAGCCGTTTGGAAAATATGTGCATTGTATTATATGTACTTGAAATGCATGATTTACTGTATGAGTCTTGATTGCCATGGGTCATTATATGACATGCATAATGCATGAAGACATTGTAAGATCCCTTCGTGGGTGTAAACAATGCATGAAGACATTGTAAGATCCCTTCGTGGGTGTAAACAATGCATGAAGACATTGTAAGATCCCTTCGTGGGTGTAAACAATGCATGAAGACATTGTAAGATCCCTTCGTGGGTGTAAACAATGCATGAAGACATTGTAAGATCCCTTCGTGGGTGTAAACAATGCATGAAGACATTGTAAGATCCCTTCGTGGGTGTAAACAATGCATGAAGACATTGTAAGATCCCTTTGTGGGTGTAAACAATGCAGTTAGACATTGTAGATCCCTTTGTGGGTGTAAACAATGCATGTTGAATTGTAGATCCCTTATGGGTGTAAGCAATTGTTGTATTGATCGTGTGCCTATTATAAAGGACTAAAAACGATCCATAACGTCGTATGCTTGTTGATAAGTGGTAGCGACGGGGAACATCGTAGGCCCGACGGGGAGTTACTCTATGTAACGAGCGATGATTCCAGCAGAGTTCCTGAGTGAACTAGTGGTGATTGAGTCGGTACCGCATTGCATTTGCATAGATTCGTGAGTCGGTCTCTATGATTTGCATTGGTCGTCTTTGTATATGTGCATTGATGAAGGAACATGAATATATGTATTTATGTTGAATGATAGGCATTGTGATGTATATGCTAGGTTTTGTATATATATATATATATATATATATATGCCTTGCGATGTATATTGGGTAAGATGTGATGAATGGCGATAAGAGTTGTATCTTTGTAATGATACATTGGTGAATAAACATGTATGTGTGTTGTGTTGAATGAATGGTGATGAATTGAGATGTATTGGGGATACATGTATTTGAGCATGAATGAATGTGCCTAGGTGAAGGATGCGTTAATTACGGATTGTTATGCCGTGTATTTGATTTATGGTATATGCTTGGTGTTATATGTATATATATATATATGCATAGTGACGAGTTGTGGTGAGAATGTGGTATATGTGTATTATATGTTGAGATATATAATTATATGCAACGTTATTATGATAATATTTCTCACCCTTCTGCTGTTTTATGATGCTCTATGAGGCATTGCAGATTAGGTATCTGGTGGTCTTTTGTGAAGCGTGGCTTCATTTCCTTTTTGGTCGTCTGGCTCTGATATGTAGCACCGGGTAGCTAGGATGTGTTTATGAGCTTTTGTGATACTTTTGTACATGTATCTAGCTGATGAATGTTTATGTAAACATGAATGATATTGGTGACTACTATTGGAGTATGATATATATATATATATATATATATATGTATATATGTTTTTTTTTAATCAATGTTTAGATGTTTCCGCTTTTATTCTAAATGTTGACATGTGGGTATAAGGACTGAGATCCTTGATTGTTGAAAGTTACCCCACTGTTGCATATCATTTTGAGCAGGTGTTGTATGTGTTTTAATTTCAAGCATAATGTGACATACCTTTTTATGTCGTGTTTGCAATTATACTCTGATGAAATTTTCAATACGTGCCTAAATGATTTAATTAATTATTTGGGGGTATAGAAAGGGGTGTTACACATTGTATTTTATGTGGCATTGACGTGATGTGTGATATAGTGATTCCTGATGTTTTCCTTTATGATGACCCTAATGATGTTGTATATGATGATGACGCCATTTTGCATATCCTGTTTTTATATTAATTATAATGAATTGTGATTACTCACCCTGCCTGTTTGAATGTTGCCTCCACGTGGGTAACATGCAGGTGATCAGGTTTAGTTGTGGATGCCTTCGAGGACTTTTGGAGTTGTACTTTACTTTTGGTCGATGTAGTGGGTCTTGCTCTGATAGTGTAACATCGGGTTGAGTTGTTGAGTCGAACCATTGTTGAGTTGTTGTTTTGTGATATTTGATGACTATGGGTTATTTTGAAACCTTTTTTATTATTGTGGTCATGGTGGTTCTGCTGCTAACTTTGATGGCTTTTGTTGAAAACCTTTTTATTTTGAATTATTGAGTTCCGCTGCCATATGAAGGCTTTTGAGTATTTTTTAGGAAAACCCGTGTTTACGGAGCAAGTGTTTAATTTGAATTTATTGAGAAATGTGCACCCTTTGAGGTGGTTTTTGATTTTACTCTAATAAATTATATATTTTGTCGTGTTTATTCGTGGGGTAGAAAATGGTGTTACATTAGTGGTATCAGAGTAGGTCGGTCCGTCCGGTCAGGTTGTCTAATGTTGTTTGTTTCCCTAGTGTGCGACATGTGCGTAAAAACACTGTCGATGCTTGTTTTATTTTCCATTTGCAGGTTGGGAATGAAACAAATGGGGGAGAAGATGGTGCTTCTCCAAGGTGTTTCGAGTGTGGAGCGTTGGCTTAGTGTGGTGTTGGACGCTGCGATAGTTGGTGGAGATAGTTTGTACCGCCTCATGATATCAGATGTTATTGACAAATTGGGGAACTAATCACCCTTAATCTCTTGTTGATAATAGACGGGGTCATGTTGGATGGGATAGACGTGTCTTGCGAGCTTGAGTAGTGTGTGTAGTGAATTGTTGAGGTTAAGCCGAGTGCTTAAGGATTATTTTGATGAGTCGATGCAGACTAATAAACTTGAAGACGAGGTAAATTCGAGTTTCTTGTCTGACGGTCAAGTTGGGATACCTTGAAGAGAACGATCAGGTATTGTTGATGTCTTCCTTTTGAGGGATAGAGGACAGTGTGACGACTAATGATGTGTCAGTGGTGTGTAATTCCTGACGATCACCTGAATCTAATTTCGACGAGGGTGAAGAGTTGTTCATTCTGTGAAGCAAGTGGGTGAGTCTGTGAAAGATGGTGCAAAGGTGTTATGATGTTGGATTATTATGAGGCATAAGGGATGTGGTGGTGTGTGATCTACCTATGGTGTGTGACTATTTGGAGGTGTTCCCAAGAGATATCAGTGATTTACCACTATAGTGTAGAGTGTAACTTGCTATCGACCTGGTACTCGATGCAATGCGCGATGTCGGTGTTTGCATACAGAATGCATGTTTCTGAATAAGGGAGTTGAAGAAATAGCTAGAAGAACCGCTTGAGAGGAAGTTGTTCAACCGAGTGTTTCCCTGTGAGGTGCCCCTGTGATGTCGGTGAAGGAGAAAGATGGTATTATGAGATTGTGTGTGGATTATAGACGGTTGAGTAAAGTGACGATCAAGAATAAATGTCTGCCTCCGAGGATTGAGAAATTGATGGATCAGTTAGTAGATGCCTGTGTGTTTATCAAGATTGATTTGAGAACGGGTTATCATCAGATTTGTGTTAAGCTTGATGATATTCTGAAGACGGCTTTCAGGACGAGGTATGGTGACAATGAGTATACTGTGATGTCGTTTGGTGTGTCTAATGCACCTGGTATTCATGGAGTATATGAATCGGAATTTTCTTGAGTATTTGGATAAGTTTGTAGTGGGTTTTATTGACGATCTTCTGATAGACTCTAAATCTGAAGAAGAGCATGTTGAGCATTTGAGGACTGTGTTGCAGGTGTTGAAAGAGAAGAAGTTATAGGTGAAGCTGTTGAAGTGTGAGTTCTGGTTGAAGGAAGTGAGTTTCTCGACCATGTGATTGCAAGTGGTGGAATTGTTGTTGATCCTTCTAAGATTGATGCGGTGTGGCAGTGGGAGCCGCCGAGATGTGCTATTGAGATACAAAGTTTCTGGGATTGGCGGGTTATTGCCGCAGGTTTATGGGAGTTTTTCTAAGTTGGCATTACCTTTGACTCAGTTGACTCGAAAGGGTCAAGACTTTGTGTGGGATGGAGCTGGTGAAGAGAGTCGTGTGGAATTAAAGAGGAGGTTAACGATCGCTCCAGTGTTGATTTTGCCTAATTCGAGTGAATCTTTTGTGGTGTACAGTGATGTGTCGAAGATGGGTCTTGGTTGAGTATTGATGAAGAATGGACAAGTTGTTGCCTATGCTTCGAGACATTGAGAGTCTGTGAAGGGAATTATCCTACGCATGACTTAGAATTGGCCGCTGTGGTGTTTGTGTTAGAGACTTGGAGACTTATCTATTTGGCTCTAAATTTGAAGTGTTCAGTGGTCATAAGAATCTGAAGTACTTATTTGCTCAGAAGGAATGGAATATGAGGCAGAGAAGGTGGTTAGAGCTGTTGAAGGATTTTGATTTTGAATTGAGTTATCATCCTGGCAAAGCAAATGTAGTGGTTGATGCATTGAGCGGAAAGTCATTGCATATGTTGATGCTTATAGTGAGAGAATTGGAATTAATCAAACTATTTCGAGATTTGAGTTTGGTGTGTGAAGAGACTCCTGACAGGGTGAAGTTAGGAATGTTGAAGCTGACAAGTGGTATTTTGGAGGAAATCAGAGTGGGTCAGCAAGTGGATTTGAAGTTGGATGACCAATTGACTTTAATTAACCAAGGTAACGGAGGAGAATTCCAGATTGATGAGAATGGTGTGACGAGGTTTCGAGATAGAGTGAGCGTTCCAGACGTTCTAGAAATCGAGGAAAGTATTCAGTAAGGAAGGATATTGCTGAGTTAACTTATCAGAAGTCAAAGATTGAGCATCAGAAGCCTTGGGTATGATGCAATCGTTGAGTATTCCCGAATGGAAATAAGATAGTATGGTCGTGGATTTTGTGTCGGAGTGCCAAAAACTGAGAAAGGGAATGATTCTATTTGGGTGATTGTGGATGGATTAATTAAATCGGCTCATTCTTACCGATGAAGATTAATCATTCTATGAAGAAGCTAGCTAAGATGTATATTGAGGAAATTGTGATACCGTCGAATGTTGTGTCAGATAGAGACCCGAGATTTACGTCGAAGTTTTGGAAGAGTTTGCAAGATGCTTTGGGTACTAAGTTGAGGTTGAGTTCTTCCCATCATCCGCAGACAGATGGACAGACATAGAGGACTATCCAATCTTTAGAGGATTTTCCGAGAGCTTGTGTGTTGGACCAAGGAGGACCATGGGATAGTTATTTGCAGTCGATCAAGTTTACCTAAAATAACAGTTTTCGTGCTAGTATTGGGATGACGATGTATGAAGCTTTATGTGGAAGGAGGTGTAGGACTTCAGTGTGTTGGTATAAATCGGACGAGAGTGTTGTACTCGGACCTGAAGTGGTGTAAGAAGACACCTAAAAAGGCTAAGATGATCCAAGAAGCAGGAAAGTTGGGCTTGAGGTGTGAAGATTAGTTGAGGGAGTCGTATCCGACTCTGTTTCTTTGAGGTAATTTTCGAGGGTGAAAATTCTGTAAGTGGGGGAGAGTTGTAACACCCCAAATTCGTAAGAATATTTATTTAATTTATTTAAATATAATATTCATGGTTTTTGGGGAATTTTAGTGTTTTGGGGCATTGCGTGGAATTTTGTGGAGTTTGGTTATTTAATTAAATAATAGTATATATTATGGGGTATAATGTCTTACTATTAATTTAAATAATATTAGAGGAATTAAGGGTAAATTGGACTTTTGAGGAGGATTAGTGAGGGTATTATGGAGAAAGCCCAATTTTGAGGCCTAAGGGTTAGGTTGAATATAAAAGGAGGATTTGAGAATAGGTTTCATTTTTTTTGGTAAACCGTGAAAAGAAGAAGGTGAGAGCTCTGAGGAAAAAGGAGGAGGCGAGGAATTCGAGAGGGTTTCCGAAGGCTCGGAGAGAAAACTTTGAATCGACAATCTAAGGTATGGGGAGTATTACCTTTCATTGTTTTCAATATAGGGATTCGACGTGCTTAAGGACGATTTTGAGGTTTATGTGGGTTTATGATTATATTGATGATTTAGGTGTTGTTTTTGTGGGTTGATGATGAATATGAAGGGTTGGATTGAATTGGATAAAATTAGGCCTTTGAGGCTAATGTTTCTTTGATGTTGTTTTGACCTTGTAGAAAAAGGGGATTGTGAGGGTTTATGGGTTTTGAGGTAAACTGATGAATTTAAGGGCATTTTTGTGAATTGATTGATAATGTTGAATTGAACCGGTAAGATAGACCTTGAGGATGACTTTCCTGTCGTTGTTGTTTCGACCTTGTGGCGGAAGGGATTTATGGAGTTTATAGGAAGCTTGAGAGTTTTGAAGGTTTAGGGAAATTAAGGTTTCCCGTAGTGTCCTGAATCGACCTAAAAGACATAGGTTTTAGGCCTTTAATTTCCGTGATGCATTAGAACTGTTGTATGGATGTTTTTGGGTCATTTGGAGCTGTAATCGCAGGTACCTTTGAGGTTGTAGAGCTACTGATGCGTAGTAGCGATTTGCTATAATCGCATGTTCGCTAAGCGAACCATCGCTTCGCTAGGCGAATGTTCGCCAAGGTTCGCTAGGCGAACAACGCAGCGAGTGCGCGATAACCAGAGTGTGGAGACTGAGATGATTCTGGAGTAGAAGGGGGGATTTGCTGGAAGTCTCGCTAAGAGAATGAATCAGCGAGTAGCTTCGCCCAGCGAATAAACCAGCGAGCATAACAGATGATTGTGTTTCTGGTGTTGAGTGTGGTGTCTGTGGGATTCGCTGGCCGCTTCGCTAAGCGAAGGTTATAGCGAATAGTTCGCCTAGCGAATCCTAGAGCGAACATCTGCTGTTCGCGAATTTATTTTTGTGTTGCTGTGCTATTTTGATGTTGTGATGTTTATGATGATTTACCATGATGATATTGATGAATATGAGATTATGATATTGTGATGTTTTGATGAATAATTAATGATGTTTTGATGACGTATTTGATGATATGATCAATAAGTGAGTTTGATGGATGATGATGCACGTACTGACTTTTGTTGATGATGATGATTAGGACGTTGTGCATCATGCATTCATAGCATTTGGACTTCGGTCTATTGATGATGTTAGGACTTTGGTCCAGTGACGATGCTAGGACTTTGGGCCAGTGGTGGCTTCAATCCCATTGTGTGGATTGAGGTGTTTATGACGTGCTCCCTTGTGGAGGGTTGATGGCCTAGTGTCCATCTTTTGTAACGATTGGTACCACATGCATGAGTCTTGTTGTGCATTGTATTTTATGTGGCATTGATGTGATGTGTGATATAGTGATTCTTGATGTTTTCCTTTATGATGACCCTGATGATGTTGTATATGATGATGATGCCATTTTGCATATCCTGTTTTTATATTGATTATAATGAATTGTGATTACTCACCCTGCCAGTTTGAATGTTGTCTCCACATGGGTAACATGCAGGTGATCAGGTTTAGATGTGGATGCCTTCGAGGACTTTTGGAGTTGTACTTTACTTTTGGTCGATGTAGAGGGTCTTGCTCTGATAGTGTAATATCGGGTTGGGTTGTTGAGTCGAACCATTGTTGAGTTGTTGTTTTGTGATATTTGATGACTATGGGTTATTTTGAAACCTTTTTTATTATTGTGGTCATGGTGGTTCTGCTGCTAACTTTGATGGCTTTTGTTGAAAACCTTTTTATTTTGAATTATTGAGTTCCACTGCCATATGAAGGCTTTTGAGTATTTTTTAGGAAAACCCGTGTTTACGAAGCAAGTGTTTAATTTGAATTTATTGAGAAATGTGCACCCTTCGAGGTGGTTTTTGATTTTACTCTGATAAATTATATATTTTGCCGTGTTTTTCGTGGGGTAGAAAAGGGTGTTACACTGTAAGTCTGAGCAAGTAAGTCTTGGGCCTGAGGAGCTTGAGCAGAAGTCTTGGGTTCGTGGAAGCTGAGCAAGGAAGTCTTGAGTTCGTGGAACTTGAGCAAGAAAGTCTTGGGCCTGAGGGGCTTAAGCAAAAGTCTTGGATTAATGGAAAATGTGCAGGAAGTCTTGGACCGAGAGTTTGAGCAAAAGTCTTGAGTTTGAGGGACTTAAGCAAGGAAGTCTTGGGTTCATGGAACCTGGGTAGAAGTCTTGGACCTGAGGTGTTTAAGCAGGAAGTCTCGGGCTGAGGGTCTGAGCAAAGAAAAATCTTATGCTTAAGTGTATAAGCGATTGTAATCACGTTTTAATTATAGTAAAAATCTCTTGTGCTAGAAGGGGATTGGACTACTCTCAGTTAGAGAGGAACCAATATAAATATATGTGTGTTTTGTTATTATTTATTTATTTTTGTTAACATCCACTGCAACGTATAATTAAAATCTGAACATCAGTTTAGATTATGAACTCTGATCAGATGCAAACTAAAGAAACGTAAAACACAATTCAACCCCCCATTCTTGTGTATTTTTCTCATCTTCAGTAAACTCGTAAGTCGATGCTTAGATCAAACAAGGAAATATCATTGTCAACCCGAAGGTCAATGCTTAGATTAAACGAGAAAAAAAAGATCGTCGTCAATGTACCACTCCAAATTCGATTCAATTAATTTAATTGAATTATTTATAATTTTATTTGATTTATTGGTGTTTTAATTATTTGTTGTGTGGTTGTGGGGGTAAGTATCCTTGAGGTAGAGGTATAGAGAGAGTAAGCGTTTGGTATAGTTGTTTAGAATTAATTAGATTTTAATTAATTACTATAATAAATAGTATTTTATTCTAAGGGAGCAAGGAGTTAGGGAGTTGGACCAATAGTATGAATTAAGAAAATTAGGGGTTAATGAGGTAATTAGAAAGAATTGTGTAGAAAACCCTAAGGATATATTGGAAGTAAGAGAAAATTAGACTAGTTTTTATCAATACGTGTAATTTGAGAAAAGAGGCAAAAAGGGAGAAAGAGCTTTTGAAGGGAGAAGAGCAAAAGCTGGGGTTTTAAAGATGGAAGTCATAGAAGTTTCTTGATTCATTTTCATTGTTGGAAGTCTAAGGTAAGGGGGCAGAATGGGCTATCAATTTACGTGTATTGCATGAAAGGATAGAGATGAGAAATCCTTAATCATATTAGGGTTCTAGATTTTCTTTTGATGATTTGCTATATGATGAAATTCTGGAAATTGGTTGATTGATCTTGTGTTTATATGCGTTGTTATGATTGAATCCATGTTTGAAATATCATGAACATGCACATATAAAATTCTGCCACTGATGAATATTTGAATGCTTGAGTTGTGTTCACGATTGATGATGAAATTGTTGATGGATTACCATGAATCATGATGAATATAACTGTTATAATATGTGATGGTTGTGATAACATGATTTTAGTGTTTGATTAGTGTTGGAGTTTGTTGATTTTGGGGAAAAATTGGTTGGGATCATGTATGGTGATTTAGGGAGGAAGAAGAAGATGAACGTGAGTAAAAATATATTTTTTTAGAAAATAACACAGTGACAATCGATTGTCACAACATTTTAATCATTTGAATGTTCTAGAAAAGTGAATTTTTGTGTGTTGGTTGTTTATATAGAATAGTGTTTAGCTCGTTTTTGAGCGGTTAAACATTTGCTTGTATGCTCGCACTATGGAGGCTGAAGCATTTGTTAGTATTTCGGGTCAGAATGGATAAAACATTATTCTTTTATGAAAAAGTTAGTTTTGATTGCACAAGGACAAAAAGTTAATTTGATGAGTTGAGGTTATTTCTAGATGTAGATGACGAATAAATGACTCAGACAAAGCGTACGCTAAGCCTTCGACTATTAGAGAAACAAATGAATGTTCATCCATTCTTTTTTTAATCCTAAGTGTATTATTGAAAATCGTTTGTGCAGAAGACGAATAATCGGTTCGAGCAAGGAGTACAGTACGCCTACTATTACTCGGGGATCAAAAGAACTTACATCAAATTGTCATTTTTAATATGATTTTTATTCAGAAAAAAGATTTGAAGTTGATTACTTTAAAAGTGATTTGATTTAGTTGTGAAAAGTAGTTAGACTTTTTTATATTTAAAAAAAAGTTTGTGATTCTATTGATATTCATGATAAGAATAATTCAAAAATTGATCTGCTTAATCAATTAATTAATTAAAACAATTAATAGAAATAATAATTAAAAATAAATAAAGGGGATATAAAATAGAATTGCAAAATGGTGCTAGTAGAAAGAATTTAATGGGTTTAAGGAGCAAAATGAACAGATGGCCCAATAAAAAATATATTATTAACCCTAATCTAATAATAATAAATAATATAGAGAAATAAAAGGAAATGAGTGGAAACTGAATACAATTATCATATAACAAAACGCATGGGTTATCAACATAACTACAACTTGTTTATTCAAATTGTTTTTAAAAAGAAAGCACATAATAATAATAATAATAATAATAATAATAATAATAATAAAAATAATAAAAATAATAATAATAATAATAATAATTAAAATAATTAAAATAATAATAATAATAATAATAATAACAATAATAATAACAATAATAATAATAATAATAATAATAATAATAATAATAATAATAATAATAATAATAATAATAATAATAATAAAAAAGAAGGAAATAGAAAAAGAAGGAGTGAAAAAGGAATAACGCATGTAGCCAATTCTTTTTATTCGACATAGTATACAAATGCAAGATCACTCATAAAGCAACTTCTACTTCTTTTCAATTTAATAAAATTTCAATTTAATAATAAAAATATAAAAAAAAATTAACTTTGTAAAAGTTTCAAATATCATTTACACCACTCACACTAAAAAATAAAGAAGAGAACAAATCTTTCTCCCTCTCTAACACTCTTGATTCTCAATTAAAAAAAAACATTCAAGCACTTCATGAAACAAAATCAATACACAACAAAAGAGCACCAAAAGCAATAAGAAAAACTACAAGGTCAGATAATAGGCGGTGCGTCGGAGACAAATAGAGCAGGTACGGCGGAGCGATGCATTTTTGGCGGGTGGTGCAGCGCCAGTGAAGCTTGGATGTTGTTTGTGTGCCTTTTCTTTTTCTTTTTGGAATTGATTCTCCATCTATTGTGTGAAAATCATGCACCTATTTATTTTTTTTTTACTTAACATAAAAGGAAAACAAGTCACAATGACAAATCATGACCGATTAAAAACAAGAATGACAAATCGTGGCCAATTAAAAACAAGAGTGACAAATCATGTAAGATTATGAACAAGAGTGACAATTTGTGACCAACTAAAAACAAGAGTGATAAATCATGACCAATTAAAAACAAGAGTGACAAATTGTGACAAATTAAAAATAAGAGTGACAAATCATTAAATATTATGTACATTCTGATTTTTTATATATTTTTTGTGAATTTTTTATTATTTTGTGACTAAAAATTAATAATTAAAAAATACAAAAATAATATTAAAATACGTCAAAAAGTCACTATTTGACTTTTTTACCTTTTAATAAAAACATGAATAAATAATAAATAATAATACCTATTGTTTTTATATATATTTTATTTTGAATTGGACATAGAAATGAAAACAAATGCAAATGCTTTTTCTACACCCAAAAAAGTAAACTAGTAAAATGTGGACAACATTTAGGGTATGACAGATGTCGCTGTTTTGTAAAAACCCAAGGGCATTCTCATAAGGTAGTATGGCTAAATCACACGCACACGCACGCGCGCGCGCACACACACACACACACACACACACACTAAACACATGTTTTAAAGCCTCTATTTCTCAAAGAAAATACATGTTTTAAAGCCTCTATTTCTCAAAGAAAACAACCTAAAAATATTTTAGAGTCTAGTGTTAGCCTGAGATTTTTAGCTAAGTGAAAAGTCAAAAAAATGACGGTCAAGCTACGTTGACATTACTATGTGTCAAAAAGATTAAGACAAAAGCTTCGGCATATTGGTTATATTGACCTGTTAGATCGACTGAGATGTAAGTGGAGTCAAGGGAAAGAATGGCTTGGATGAGTCTCAAGAACAAATACACAAGATTAAGATCACTCTCTCTCTTCTAAACATGTTCAGAATCTTGAAAGATCAAATAATAACCCTTCGACACGAACCCAATGTTGACACTTTTAAGTGTTAAGGACTTAGGATAATTGTAAACCCTAAGACTATGTGATTTGGAGATGTGTCCTCCTTCTAAAGAGGCAGGTAACGCTTTCAGAGATGATTATTGCCAGTTATTGCCACATTTATTTAGTTCTTCAGTAGCTATATCATTGAATACGTGTGAAAGCAAGTTGGAGCATGAAGGTCTAGGTAGTGAGATACATGTCAGATTTATAGGATTTAACCATTGTTGACGATTTTGTTTGTAATAATATATAATTTAGGATCATGCATTGTAATAGAGCTCACAAATTCTCACTAATTCTCCATAGAACCAAAGTACACAAGTCACCGAGCAAAACAGTTTGTGGGACATGTGAGTTTGTGTCCACCATTTAAACTTTCTGTAAATATTTTTGTATTCAAACATTTACATTAAATGTCATTTACTTCATTTACTTTGTTTTTAGTTTATTGCCTTTATCTAAAGTTTATCTTCTGTATTCAATTGGTTGCTATCCAAACATTTAAACTCAAATCACACACACTTTTCACCATAATTTGTCTTTCCATATTTTTGTCTTTGAGATTTTTCGAGTTGATTTTTTAAGTGAACTAAACTCGGGATTGTTTTCTAAAAACATCAGTAAACAAATTGGCTTCCCAATGGGACCTTTTTGTGTAAAGAGTTTAATTTTTACAGAAAAGTTGTGTTCTTTTGTTCAAAGTTTTGTTCTTCGTTTATGAAATGCCTTCGGTTGTCGAGTTTGTATGTGTCTTAGGAGTGGCAAGTATCTTACTGAAATGGCACTTCCACTGTCTAGATACCTTCCCCTCCCCATAACAATGCTTCAAACTTAGAAGAAGAACTGTCAAATCGATGACTGGCAATGTAGGAACTTCAAATTCTGTTGGAGAAATGCCTAGCATTATAAGTAAGAAAACAACGTTGAGTGTATCATCAGAAATGGTGGTCTCCTTACCACAAGTAACAAGTGTGCCCATTGCCCCTAAGGCTATGCAAAATATGATAGGAGACCAAAGGCTTCCTTTTCCCTTGAGTTTCACGTTACCTTTGAGTGGTAGGGAACAAACTGATGGCATGCCAACTGCGATGATAACAAGCCTGCACCCTAGTGCATCTATGTATGCAGATAATGCAATGGCTACTATATCACCTATTAATTCATAATTAGCATTAAGGTATGCTATTAGCAGTCTTGGTGGAATGACACAACAACCAAGAGGGTTATCATATATTTCTTAAGGTATGCCATCTTTAACCAATAGGTCACTCTAGTATGTAAGACAACAAATAGACGAGAGTAATCACTAAATGGTTAACATGTTAACACAACAAATAGGCATAATGTTCAATTCTTTGATTCAGAACACTAACCACAGTTACCAATAATTAGAACAACAAATGAATTGAATTGTTGACTTCTTTGGTGCTCCCCCAATGTCTATTGAGCAAGGGCCTGATAACCATAACCATAATAGACGATACCTGTTGAACCACCCATACCTGTGGTAGTTGAAGGAAACGCAGGCCAAAATGGCCCTGAGGTAATAATGGTGCATAGAAACCAAGATGCTGACCAATTTTAGAAATTTCCAGCAGAACAATTTTATGGGACAAAATAATATAACTAATGTGATCGACCAAATTTTGGCCCAAAATGGCCTAAATGTTGCTCTAGAAAGGCCAAATTTTGTCTCTGCACTATTTGATTATGTATTACTGACTGAATTACCAATGGCTTGGAAAATTCCAAAATTCACTAAGTTTGCAGGGGATACTAAGGAGTCCATTGTTGAACATGTGGCACGGTATCACTCAGGGGCAAGAGACATAACCAGTAATAAGAATTTGAAGATGAAATTCTTTCAAAATTCTCTCACGAAAAATGATTTCACGTCGTTTACCACTTTACCCCCATGTTCCATATGCAGTTGGAACTAATTAGAAAGGGCATTCCATGAACAATTTTACATGGGAAAATCCAAGACTAGCCTTAAAGAGTTAGCTAATGTGAGGTGCAAGGTGGCTGAATCAATATATGACTACCTCAATAGATTCAGGATATTGAAAGAAAAGTGCTTCACTCAAGTGCCTGAGCATGAATTAATCGAACTAGCCATAGGGGGTCTGGATTATTCCATTAGGAAGAAATTGGACACCTAATTTTTAAGAGACATGGCCCAATTAGCAGACAGAGTTCGATAAGTTGAATGTTTGAAGGCTGAAAAGGCTAGGTCAAGAAAATACCATAAAAAAGAAAAAGTAGTCTACATTAAAATAGACTAAATTAACCAAATACCTAATATTAATTATGTAGAAGAAAGTTAGGTCAATCTGCCAGAGTTAAATCCAGGAACACCTTACATTTGTAAGTTGTTGAAACCTTCAAACGCAAATAATCTCGTCGAGCCTAGCAAGAATGAAAGATTTGTCACAAAAAAATATGCATTTGATGTAACTAAGTGTGACAAAAATTTTGACTTGTTAGTTTTTATGGCCATATTATAGTCCCCTAGGGACTCAAGACCCTACCACTGGATCAAAGAAAGAAAAAAAAAAGGATTTTGTAATTTCTATAATTTCTCGGTCATAAAACGTCTCAATGTGTCATTTTCAGGGATTTGGTTTAGAATGCGCTGAAGCAAGGGAGACTCGAGTTTGCTGAAAAACAGATTTCCCATGATGAAGCTGATTATGATCCCAAAGTAGAAGAGGCACTCTTTATAGAAATTGTAGAGATATTGATGGTCTATGTCACTGACGACCTAAACATCAAAATTGATGAAGTGAACATGCTCGACTACAATGAGCAAGTAATGGTGCTTTATCTTAGAGCTGAAGAGGAGCTGATATATTTATTGAACATGTGTAAGCTCAAGGATTCTGAGGTTATGCTCTACTCCCGTTGTAGTTCAGTCTTCGACAAGCAAAGTGCCAAAGAGGTGGAAAAATTATACCTCAGACTTACCAACCAAGGAGGTCGGGTAAGAAAGGAAAGCAAGGAAGTTTTGTCTCCGACAAGAGGGTAATCCCTCATAGAGTACAATAAAGTAGGACCTATATCACACCAGTCAATGTTCCCTTATGAGAGTGGGTCAGGCCTGTAAAGATAAATAATAATGATCAACGTAAATGGCGATCAATTAAAGTTGGTGCAGGTCCATCATACCATTATTAACAAGTCTCCAAGGAGTATTCTTATACTTCTAAGAATTTCCTGGGCAATAATCCAATGATTATGACACAATGGAGGAGACACTAGTATAAATTTTTTTTTTCCTTTGAGGTAGAAGGTTCAACCAAGAGTGGTAGTGTTCAAACCACAAATGAAAGCCAGTCAAGCAGAAGGTCTGTGAAGCAAAGGTTATTTCCCCCTTTGCAGCCTGAGGCGAGCCTAGGGAGAAATGGGTCATGCATGACCAAGATGAAGACATGGCTACTGACAACTTTGATTCTGGTTCAGAGCCTGAGCTAGAAATAATTTGTAACATGATATCAGTGTTACTGATTGAGTATATGCGGTCACCAAAATGACCAAAAAAAGACAGTGTGTTAGTGGAAGACCTATCGAAGCATAAATCATTGTGCTATTATGTAATAAAAAACAGCTTCGTCGTAGAAGACAAAGCCATATTTGAACAATCTAATATGTCGATGCAACAACATTTAAAGCCCTTGTTCATAAGGGCTATATTCGAGAATGTAGGCATACACAAGGTTCTAGTTTATTTTGGAGCTTGTATCAACATAATGTCACAATCTTTGCTAAGAAATATTGGCAAGTACGACACAGACTTGAAGCCTCACAACATGGTCCTGTCGAACTATGATGGGAAGACCAGTAAAACCCTTGGGGTCATTGAGGTATAATTAGTTGTAATGATAACCTCTAGACCTATTTTAATCGCGGCCTTCCCCACCGAGGCCAATTACAACTTACTCATTGGCAGGGAGTGGATCCATGGAATTAGGGCAGTCCTTTAAATATGCATCAGTGGATCACCATCTATAAACCTAATGGCATTGTTGAGAATATATAAGATGATTAAAGTTACTTTTTGGAAGATGTGAATCATGTCGACATGAATAACTTTGACAAAATATTAGCTAACATTTTACCATGTACTTCAATTGGAACTAGATTTTCTTTCTAGAGAGTGTCGCGGTGAGAATCGGATGTCAAGCTATTGGGTTAACTTGAATCATAATTCTTAATTCACCACCGGTCTTTAATTTATCCAATGGAAAGGTTAAAGATCAAAAAACCTAAGTTAAGAGAATCTAAGTTTGGGGGTTGGTTACGCCTAGGGAAGGTATTAGCATCCTAAACGTCTATAGTACTCTACAGGAACCTCTTGTTATTATTTATGTTATCTATTGCTCACTTGCTAAGGGTGTTATGCTAATGGGAAGACCTAGGGGTTAATTTCTAAGTATACTCGCCAAGACATCGCATCTTGTGCCTACGTATCCTGACGGGAGTGGAATCAGAGTATTAGTAGTTCCCCTCAAAGAGGGTGAGGAACTCTTGACTGTGGTCAAGGTTCCAGGGGGAAGTAGCGTCTATGGCAAGACGCTACATAGAGTGCGGTGACTCTAAAGTTGAAATTAAGTTAATAGGGATGATTAAGTATCCATGGTAGAACACATGTATAGAGTGCGGTGACTCCGATCCTAAGGTTGGGATAAGGTGAAGGTTGTAAAGGTAAGTATGACGTGTAAGTCAACGGGATAGGAAACTTTCCTTTGGAATTGAGTAAAGGGGGGCCTAAGTGATTCTAAACGATAAATTCTAAACATAAATCAAACTTGAGAATATTAGATCAAGGAGAAGAAAAATATTTTTTACTTATATTTTTTTTAATACTACACCTAATAAAAGTCTAAAATAGAAGATATTTGCTGAAATGAAAGATATCTTTTAAATGAAATAGAAAAGATTATTAAAAAAACAAACTTTAAAAATAAAAATAAAATAAATAAGATGATGAAAAAAGGAAGCAATGATCATGGGCCAGGGATATGTTAAAAAAAAAACCAATAAATTGGGGCGCCCCAAAACAGACTGGGTCGGATCCGACCCAGCTATCCTATACCAACCAAAGTTAATCTAACAAACTCCTTACTTCAATTGATTCAGGAAAAATGAAACAGGACAACAAGTTAAACTCAAAACCTCTCATTCTCACTCGTTAACCTCTCTTGCTCACTCACACGCCCTCCCCTTTCGATTCCGTCCGTCTCTCTTATTTGTACCCTTTCCTTCTCTCTCGATTCGTTCAGCCACCATTCGTTCTCACGGTTTCCCCCATTTACCGACAGCGACACAAACATCATACAAAAATCATTCAATTTCAAATTCTACACTAAAACCCCAACAATTTAAAATGAAATTAAGTAGCCATGAAGTATAAACTCAGACAATTATCATGTGGATTTTAATCAGCACAACACAAGGATTGAAATGGTATCAAAAATCCGAGGAATTTCGAGAAAACTCACATAACCGGAGCTAGTCCGGCGAATGCTAACCTAGACGAATGTTTTTTCCAGCGGCAGATTTGATTATGTCAAGGTGGCTCTTGCGGTGGTGAAGAGGGAGGACCGACGTGGAGTGTTCTTACGATGGAGTAAGCTTTGCGGCGAAGTGACTTTTGCTCGATACGTCTCTGATTCCTTCGTCTCCCTTTAATTCATCTGAGTATTTATTGTTGTTGCGTATGTGGTGATGATATGGTGTGAATGATTTTTTAGCTCTGAATCTTCTCTATGAAATAATGTGTTTGCGATGTCCCTCTCGAAATCATGTGAATTCTGCAGTGTGTGGTTTTTGGTTGTGAACTGGTGTGAATGATTTTCTGCTACGAATGTCTCTATGTGTGTTGTTTGGTTTTGCAAATCAGAATGGTGAGGGAGAGGTTCATCAATGGGATGTGTGCAGTACGATTCTTCTCAAATCGTGTGAGTTCAATGTGATACTGAGCAGGCTTTTCTCCCCCCCCCCCCTTCCTTTCCCCTTTGCGTTGCTGCTTCTTATAGCCTCATGAAACTTGGAATTAGGATTCAGAAATTAATTCTAAATCATTCTGTCAAATCCATTTTGGAAAAAATATGATTCTTGGCTTGAATACCTTGTCGTTTTCTATTCGACATGCTCGTGTGTGTTTTGGAAAGAGATATTCTTGTTATGAACTGTGATTAATGGTGATGATGTTACTTCCATTTCCATTCAAATCTGTCCGATTTTATTTCGTAAGTGTCTGATGTTTGAGATTTGAAATTTGATGATGTTTAATTTTGTCTGGAAATCGAGGAAAGATGTGATTATGTTTTTGACATGTTATTGAACATTGATGACCTGTCTCCACGTGTGCAGATTTTGGACATTTGGGAATACGTGGCTGGTAAAGCTTGTTCCGTGTTCTCAAAAGCAACGGATTCAACAACATAAATGCCTTGCTCTGCAGATAGCATCCCTCCAGGCTTATGAAAGACCTTGGTCTCTTTTTAGACGGCTGCATCATACATGTTGTAATCTTTGGATGGCTAGGTTCAAGCTTGATGTGCTTCCCAGCAATGCATGTCAAGTATTGTGACAACAGTAATTTTCAACTTAAAACGAACCATTTCCCATGTTGAAGTGCTTCCAAGCGAGCACAAGCATTAACAAGCTAACCATTGTAAGCTCCGTTAGTTCAATCCTAGGTCCACACGCCTCAATCAGCTTCTCATCCTAAAATGTTTGCCATGCAAAACCAATTTACTGAAGTTCCCTTTGTGAATATATTAACATGATCCATAATCATTAAACCGAAAGCTGTGACATCAATAAATTCATTTCTTTCATCAAAAGCTTTTTTAGCTTCACCCAAAAGTCCACTATTAGCATGCATATCAATTCTTGACATATTAAAAATCTAAACTCCGCACCAACATCAAGTGAACACTCCACTAAAGTTTTTGATTCTTAATGAAAATCAACTTTCATTCTCAATGAGGAATCTAACTTGCATCATAAATAATGAACAAAACCTTTATATCTTGACTTTGACCTTTGTAGAAAAATAGTGAGCCAATTTGGATTTTGTAAAGACATGATGCTTGAACTTGATAAAACTTGATGAATTTGTAATCTTGACGCGGGGCCTTGGAAACATCAAACATGACTTGAAACATCTCATAAAATTTGAATTTAAATTAGTTCGAACATTTCTTGAAGGTATCACTCATTTGTAACATTCTTTAAATTAGGCCTTAATTCTACTCCTCCGTCCATGGGAGACATTTCAAAATATATGATTCACAAATGACCAACAAGAAAAGTACAGACTTTTTCTCTTAAGCTCAAAAGATCATACTGATCCAACCTCCTTTGTACCGACTGAGGGACCATAAGAATGAGGGCATATCCTTTCACAGGAAATCAACATAAACTTACAAGAACCGGAATCACAATGAGCACACACGCAGCTTCTATCGCCTCTGAACCTTCTGTAGCAACCCTAAATTCACAAACGAAAACCAACAAACACAGTCTGATAAATTGGTTAGCTATGCATGGATGATTGGCCTAGAAATGATGTGATATGCAATGCAGATGATGCGAAATGAAAACAGAATCTCAAGGGTCAAAAATTAGGGTATGACAGATGCCCCTATTTAAGTTTCTTCTATCCGGAGATATGGAGATTGAAATCTTCATCTCGACGAGGTAGGAGAGACTTAAATACAAACATGCACAATTTTTGGCCCTAAGATGCCACAAATGCATATGATATGATATGATATGAAATGGATGCAAGACAGAGATCCTGAGGGGAATGATGCCACAGGGGGAAAGTGTTACAGTCATGTCAGAAATGAATGGAAACAAAGCAAAGTATCTGGAAAACATCATCCAAGAATGACATTGGGTGAAAAAGAAGCGCCAAACATCCAATAATGGCTTTGGATGTAAGGTAAACTCACAATATCTAAGAAGACATCAGATGAGAATGAGACAAAATAATGTAATCCAAGAAGGCATCGGACACAAATAAACCAGTCATCCAATAATGGCTTTGAACGAAAGGTACACAAACTTTATATCTGATAATGGCTTCAGATGAAAGTGAACAAGGTAAAGAAACCAGACATCCAATAATAGCTTTGAATGAAAGTACAATCACAATATCTAATAATGTCTTTAGATGAATGTGACACAAAGAAACCAGTCATCCAATAATGGCTTTGAATGAAAGTACAATCACAATATCTAATAATGGCTTTAGATGAATGTGACACAAAGAAACCAGTCATCCAATAATGGCTTTGAATGAAAGGTATAACCACAATATCTAATAATGGCTTTAGATGACTGTGAACAAAGTTGGGATCCCAAAAAGCATTGGACAAAGAAACCAGTCATCCAATAATGGCTTTGAATGAAAGGTAAAATCACAATATCTAATAATGGCTTTAGATGACTGTGAACAAAGACTACATTCAAGAATGACATTGAATGTAGAGAAACCAATCATCCAATAATGGCTTTGGATGGAAGGTAAACTCATAATATCTGATAATGGCTTCAGATGAAAGTGAACAAGGTAAAGAAACTCGACATCCAATAATGGCTTTGAATGAAAGGTACAACCACAATATCTAATAATAGCTTTAGATGAGTGTGAACAAAGACTCGATCTGGAAGAACATCAGAAAGAGGGACCCATCTGGAACAACATCAGATGGTAACGAAACCAGACATCCATTAATGGCTTTGAATGAAATGTATAATCACAATATCTAATAATGGCTTTAGATAAATGTGAACAAAGACTACATTCAAGAATAGCATTGAATGCAAAGAAACCAGTCATCCAATAATGGCTTTGAATGAAAGGTATGATCACAATATCTAATAATAGCTTTAGACAAAGTGAACAAGGTAAAGAAACCAGACATCCAATAATGGCTTTGAATGAAAGGTGTAATCACAATATCTAATAATGGCTTTAGATGAATGTGAACAAAGACTACATTCAAGAATGACATTGAATGCAAAGAAACCAACCATCCAATAATAGCTTTGAATGAAAGGTAAACTCACAATATCTAATAATGTCTTTAGACAAAGTGAACAGAGTAGAGAAACCAGACATCCAATAATGGCTTTGAATGAGAGGTATAATCACAGTATCTAATAATGGCTTTAGATGACTGTGAACAAAGACTACATTCAAGAATGGCATTGAATGCAAAAGAAAACCAATCATCCAATAATAGCTTTGAATGAAGGGTACGACTCAAAATCTGAGAAGGCATCAGACGCAAATGAGACAAAAGCGCAATCCAAGAAGGCATTGGATGTAAAGAAATCATAACGTCCAAGAAAGCATTGGATGAATGTTAAAAGGTATTGGAAACAAAGGAATAACAACGTCCAAGAAAGCATTGAACGAAATGAACAAGGAGATACCCAAAAAAGTATTAGATAGAAAGAAATCACAACGTCCAAGAAAGCATTGAACGAATATGAACAAGGAGATACCCAAGAAAGCATTGGATAAAATGGATCACCGTATCCAAGAAAGCATTGGCTAGACGCGACAATGTTTGTTTAGCAGGCGCCAAGTGAGTTGGACTTAGACGACAAGGTAAAACGTGGATAACGACATGACCTATGGAGAATGCAAATGAGTGCAAATGAGGATGACACTTTTGCTATGCATATGTATATGAATTATGCAGATGATATATGATCAAATGCAAATGTAAATGTAATGTAGACGTCGAAGACACGACTCGACTCTTTTGCGGAGAAGACAAAACTGGAATACTGATTCCTCAACACAGAGATCACTGTCATTCTGCTTTGGAACTAAAGATGCTACTGAGCACAAATCTACCACATTGGTAAACTGTATTAAGTTGACGATCCTTGTAGGAAGAATGGAAAGCTGCATGGGGATTCTTCAAGTAAACTGCCCCAGATTAGTTGACTGTTGTATATGAATTGATAATTGCTTCAGCTTGAATTGATGCTAAAAATGACTGAATTACTGTGCACTTGGAAAACTTGCCCCAGTATGAGTCTTGAAAAAGTCTTCTGTATAAACCAATTCTGAGAAGGACTTGCACTGAACAAATCTTGAACTGGTTCTCAATAGGATCTGGAAGGAACTTGCCCCTGATTGGATCACTGACCAAGTTTCTCAAATGTTTGAAAATTCCTTAAGCGAAAGCTAGATTGCAAACAAAAGTGTTCATACAAACATAGTAAATGCAAAGTTCATGCAACTTTTGAAATCAAAATCATTTTCGGGAAGATGCAAAAGCATATGAGTCATTAGTCTGAACACGGTGGTTCAAGATATCACAATGAAAATTTTAAACAAAAAGCGTGATGCCAGAACAGATGATCTACAAAGATCTTTCGGAGTTAGTTTACGCAACCTTGCTGTAGTATGCTTTCAAAATAACCTTGCTTCAATTAGGTCTTTTGAGGGTTATAACGTGGCCTGGTTCACGGGTTAAGAAACAAAAGATAAAGGCTCAAAGTTTATTTGTACCCACCCAATCTTCGTGATGATCTCCAGTCCTATACTCAGTTAACTCAGACTTTGCACTCAAGTTCCCATAGGTTAGGGATTGCATTGATGATAGTCATGATGGTTCAGAAGTTAAGGGACTTTTGAGGTGACAGTCACTACTTCCTTATAACTCTTGGTTGTTTTTTTTTCATTGAGGATTTCATGGTAAGGATTTAAAGATTTCTCCTTTTTATTATCCCTAACTTTTTCCTGAACTGTTTCTCGTGAATCTTACAGTCAGCGGGATGCCCCAGTTTTTTTGTCTGCCTAAGTCTCCTTCACAGGTTTCGACTTAGCGGGCTTTTTCCTTTTTTGATTTTTTTATCTTTTTTTTTTGAAAGAAAGTGACTGCTTGGCTTAATGATTATGGCGAACCATCATCGACTTTTGACTTGAAAGACATCTTCGACACTTGCTTGTTGCGTGCGAAGGAAAAATTGAGAATGCAACCATTTTGTTGAAAGATGTCTTGCATGAAACTCTTGTATTTGAATGCACAATCCAGTTAACTGAGAACTACCCTGCCCCAGGTTAAGATTGCGGGTTTTCATTTGTAAAGAAAGGAAACTCCTACTTCAAGGCTCAACGGGGTTGACAAGGGGTTATCTTCCTTATTTCTCCAGTGTTTGGGAATTGAAACAATGCCTTACATCATCAGCAAAGTTTTGATTTGAAAGCATACCAACAACAATTATGAGTATAACGTTTTCATCATCCTCCCTCCAATCTTTGCATAATCAAGAGAAAGCGGAAAAGAGATAATAATTTTTTTGTTTTTTTTTTTGTTTTTTGTGTTTTTTGTTTTGTTTTTTTTTTTTGAAAGATAAAGCGTAAAGATGTAAATAACAAAAGCAAATGAAATTGAATCCAAAAGTTGCAATGCTCATTTTATTAATTATGAAAGTACAAGCACAATTTGAATACAAATTGCTAATACAAATGAAAGGAAAATGCAAACAACAAGAAACATGGTATGGTGACTAATTAGAAATAAATATGAGTTGTCCTGTCTGGAACATCGGCTTTTCGCTGAAGTCGACTGAAGCTTCACTTGGTGTGATCTGGCAGCAATATGCTCATAGAGAGGATTCTCAAATAGAGGTCGAGTAGTTTGGGCAACAGTATGAACCGCAGGTTTAGGCTCGGCGAAAACTGGAGCTTGAAATACTGGACTGGCAGTCTGACCAATCATATTAGTAGATGCAGAAGGTGGAGAGTAGTTGGGAGGTAAACCAAACTCTAGCCAAGTTGAAGGTGGCACCTGAACAGGCTGAGGATCAGCATCTGAAACTTCCTGGATAACAGTTCTTTGAGGTTGCTCTCCTCTAGCAATCAAGACTTGGAGCATTTTAGTGAGCTTTGCCATGCTTGACTTAAGATCATCGATCTCCATTCGGATCTCAGTGTTGTGTGCTTCTTGCTCTGACATTATGCATCTATAGTTAGCTCTAGTCTGATGTATGTGTCGAGGAATCAGTTTGACGACTCACATGTAACACTGGAAGATAGAGACAGCTGGAAATGAGTTGCTGGACAATGGATGTATGCAATGAATCATGCAAAGATGCAAATGATATGTAATGCAATGTAATGGTTTCAAGGAACTTAAAAGTAGGTTGCAAACATTTCGGAAAAAAGGGTTCATTTTATAATCCATGATTTTTTTATTGATTTTGCAAGGGAAAGAACAATTGAGTTTCTTAAAACCGAATGGTTATTCATGAATGCATGAATGGATGCATAGACATAGGTATACACATATACACATATACAGGTAAACAAGCCAAGGCTTAGGTTTGAAGATCACGAGCATGGAGCCATGGTCTACCCTTCCCAATAGGTGTGTACTATGGTTTCAAATGTACTTGCCGAACGGGTTCTACAAAGTTCCCAGAGTCTACAACCCATCTTTCAGATATTATTGATTTTCCAGATCACTTGGTAGTCAATAATATCCTCAAGAGAATCTCGTCTGAGTGTAGTATCGCGTAGCGACTATTGCAGAAATAGACTCCCGCATAGTCCCCGCACTACGCCCTAATAGGCCAAGTTGGCTTAAAGGTAACTACGGTCCCCAGTCCCGACGGCCTTTAGATCGAAACCATATCGTCTTCACGAATGAACTCGTTGGACAAATATTTTATTCGAGAGGGCCTAGACTGAGTGGTGAAGTCTCAATTCACTTTTTCAGGAATCGACTCCCTCAAAGTATCCTTGAATTCTCACTGTTTTCCTATCTTAATTTCACTCTAGTCCGGGTGTAGGACTTATCTCACCACACAAATTGTAACCCTGCACACAGAAAACCCAAGCAGAACAGGTATATATACAAATATAAAGATATATAGGCAAACAAGCAAATAAATAACATAGATATAAATAAGTTAGGGGGAACCCTCGAAAAATCCCCAGTGAAGTCGGCATTTCTGTCGCGGTGAGAATCGGATGTCAAGCTATTGGGTTAACTTGAATCATAATTCTTAATTCACCACCGGTCTTTAATTTATCCAATGGAAAGGTTAATGATCGAAAAACCTAAGTTAAGAGAATCTAAGTTCGGGGGTTGGTTACGCCTAGGGAAGGTATTAGCATCCTAAACGTCTGTAGTACTCTACAGGAACCTCTTGTTATTATTTATGTTATCTATTGCTCGCTTGCTAAGGGTGTTATGCTAATGGGAAGACCTAGGGGTTAATTTCTAAGTATACTCGCCAAGACATCGCATCTTGTGCCTACGTATCCTGACGGGAGTGGAATCAGAGTATTCGTAGTTCCCCTCAAAGAGGGTGAGGAACTCTTTACTGTGGTCAAGGTTCCAGGGGGAAGTAGCGTCTATGGCAAGACGCTACATAGAGTGCGGTGACTCTAAAGTTGAAATTAAGTTAATAGGGATGATTAAGTATCCATGGTAGAACACATGTATAGAATGCGGTGACTCCGATCCTAAGGTTGGGATAAGGTGAAGGTTGTAAAGGTAAGTATGACGTGTAAGTCAACGGGATAGGAAACTTTCCTTTGGAATTGAGTAAAGGGGGGCCTAAGTGATTCTAAACGATAAATTCTAAACATAAATCAAACTTGAGAATATTAGATCAAGGAGAAGAAAAATATTTTGTACTTATATTTTTTTTAATACTACACCTAATAAAAGTCTAAAATAGAAGATATTTGCTGAAATGAAAGATATCATTTAAATGAAATAGAAAAGATTATTAAAAAAAAACAAACTTTAAAAATAAAAATAAAAGAAATAAGATGATGAAAAAAGGAAGCAATGATCATGGGCCAGGGATATGTTAAAAAAAAACCAATAAATTGGGGCGCCCTAAAACAGACTGGGTCGGATCCGACCCAGCTATCCTATACCAACCAAAGTTAATCTAACAAACTCCTTGCTTCAATTGATTCAGGAAAAATGAAACAGGACAACAAGTTAAACTCAAAACCTCTCATTCTCACTCGTTAACCTCTCTTGCTCACTCGCACGCCCTCCCCTTTCGATTCCGTCCGTCTCTCTTATTTGTACCCTTTCCTTCTCTCTCGATTCGTTTAGCCACCCTTCGTTCTCACGGTTTCCCCCATTTACCGACGGCGACACAAACATCATACAAAAATCATTCAATTTCAAATTCTACACTAAAACCCCAACAATTTAAAATGAAATTAAGCAGCCATGAAGTATAAACTCAGACAATTATCATGTGGATTTTAATCAGCACAACACAAGGATTGAAATGGTATCAAAAATCTGAGGAATTTCGAGAAAACTCACATAACCGGAGCTAGTTCGGAGAATTCTGACCCAGGCGAATGTTGTTTCCAGCGGCAGATTTGATTATGTCAAGGTGGCTCTTGCGGCGGTGAAGAGGGAGGACTGACGTGGAGTGTTCTTGCGACGGATTAAGCTTTGCGGGGAAGTGACTTTTGCTCGGTACATCTCTGATTCCTTCATCTCCCTTCAATTCATCTGAGTATTTGTTGTTGTTGCGTATGTGGTGATGATATAGTGTGAATGATTTTTTAGCTCTGAATCTTCTCTGTGAAATAGTGTGTTTGCGATGTCCCTCTCGAAATCATGTGAATTCAGCAGTGTGTGGTTTTTGGTTGTGAACTGGTGTGAATGATTTTCTGCTACAAATGTCTCTATGTGTGTTGTTTGGTTTTGTAAATCAGAATGGTGAGGGAGAGGTTCATCAATGGGATGTGTGCAGTACGATTCTTCTCAAATCGTGTGAGTTCAATGTGATACTGAGCAGGCTTTTCTTTTTTTTTCCCCCTTTCCCCTTTGCGTTGCTGCTTCTTATAGCCTCATGAAACTTGGAATTAGGATTCAAAAATTAGTTCTAAATCATTCTGTCAAATCCATTTTGGAAAAAATATGATTCTTGGCTTGAATACCTTGTCGTTTTCAGTTCGACATGCTTGTGTGTGTTTTGGAAAGAGATATTCTTGTTATGATCTGTGATTAATGGTGATGATGTTACTTCCATTTCCATTCAAATCTGTCCGATTTTATTTTGCAAGTGTCTGATGATTGAGATTTGAAATTTGATGATATTTAATTTTGTCTGGAAATCGAGGAAAGATGTGATTGTGTTTTTGACATGTTATTGAACATTGATGACTTGTCTCCACGTGTGCAGATTTTGGACATTTGGGAATACGTGGCTGGTAAAGCTTGTTCCGTGTTCTCAAAAGCAACGAATTCAACAACATAAATGCCTTGCTCTGCAGATAGCATCCCTCCAGGCTTATGAAAGACCTTGGTCTCTTTTTAGATGGCTGCATCATACATGTTGTAATCTTTGGATGGCTAGGTTCAAGCTTGATGTGCTTCCCAGCAATGCATGTCAAGTATTGTGACAATAGTAATTTTCAACTTAAAACGAACCATTTCCCATGTTGAAGTGCTTCCAAGCGAGCACACGCATTAACAAGCTAACCATTGTAAGCTTCGTTAGTTCAATCCTAGGTCCACACGCCTCAATCAGCTTCTCATCCTAAAATGTTTGCCATGCAAAACCAATTTACTGAAGTTCCCTTTGTGAATATATTAACATGATCCATAATCATTAAACCGAAAGCTGTGGCATCAATAAATTCATTTCTTTCATCAAAAGCTACCCAAAAGTCCACTATTCGCATGCATATCAATTCTTGACATATTAAAGATCTAAACTCTGCACCAACATCAAGTGAACACTCCATTAAAGTTTTTGATTCTTATTGAAAATCAACTTTCATTCTCAATGAGGAATCTAACTTGCATCATAAATAATGAACAAAACCTTTATATCTTGACTTTGACCTTTGTAGAAAAATAGTGAGCCAATTTGGATTTTGTAAAGACATGATGCTTGAACTTGATAAAACTTGATGAATTTGTAATCTTGACGCGGGACCTTGGAAACGTCAAACATGACTTGAAACATCTCATAAAATTTGAATTTAAATTAGTTCGAACATTTCTTGAAGGTATCACTCATTTGTAACATTCTTTAAATTAGGCCTTAATTCTACTCCTCCGTCCATGGGAGACATTTCAAAATATATGATTCACAAATGACCAACAAAAAAAGTACAGACTTTTCTCTTAAGCTCAAAAGATCATACTGATCCAACCTCCTTTATACCGACTGAGGGACCATAAGAATGAGGGCATATCCTTTCACAGGAAATCAACATAAACTTGCAAGAACCGGAATCACAATGAGCACACACGCAGCTTCTATCGCCTCTGAACCTTCTGTAGCAACCCTAAATTCACAAACAAAAACCAACAAACACAGTCTGATAAATTGGTTAGCTATGCATGGATGATTGGCCTAGAAATGATGTGATATGCAATGCAGACGATGCGAAATGAAAACAGAATCTCAAGGGTCAAAAACTAGGGTATGACAGAGAGATGTCAACTACTCAATTAAGCTGCACCCCAGTAATATGGTTATGTGGGAATATGAGACCATTGATGAGCATAATATATGGTCTAATTCATAGGACAATAATATCTGAGTCAAGCGCGTTGGCTTGAATTTCAACATATGTAGCTGAAAAATAAACTAAAAGTGGCCCTACAGGTGTACCCCAACCAAAGATGGTTGTCTAAGCCACAATAGTCGAAAATGCTAAAACATCATAAATAAGTTTAAAGGACTAAGAAATAACTTTTGAAAGTTTTAAGCTCGATTGCATCTATGATGATGAGCCTCTGGGATTTGAGAAAGACCCAACAACCTCAACTAAAAGGAAGAAAGCTCAAGATCTTTTGGAAGAAATAGATTTAAGAGATGGGACAATCAAAAGCGCAGCCTATATAAGTGCCAGGATCAACCCAAACTTGAGAATACAAATAATCAAAATACTAAAGGAGTTCAAGGAATGTTTTTCCTGGGATTACAACAAGATTCCAGAACTTAGTCAGGATTCCGTGGAGTTAAAATTATCAATTCAACCTGACAAAAAGCTAGTAAATCAGTTGCCAAGAAGGTTTGTGTAACACCTCAGACTGCTTTCAGGATTACCAGCTGACCCCACAAACCAACACGGGTATTTTCACCATGCTTTGTCCTCACTCACACACTTTTTGGAATCCCGAAAAGTGTGTGAGTGAGGACAAAGCATGCTGAAAAAGACCTGTGTTAGTTTGTGGGGTCAGTCGGTAATCCTGAAAGTAGTTTGGGGTGTTACAAAATGGTATTTGAGTCAGACCTCTCCCAGTACGATGTGGTTCAGAGACAAACCAAGAGAAAGCTGGTAGGCATGTAACACCTAAGGCTGAATAGGGCGGAGAGTGGATGTAATACTCGAGGGCGGAGAGTGGTTGTCTAATTCACATCGGAATGAGAGGGATCCTGATGCTATGTAGGGATGGGACTGCATGATTGAAGGAATGCTTATAAGAATTTATTGATACTACCCATACTAACAAGATGCATCTTCTTTTCGGTAGCAAAAGAAATCAGAACTCCATAGTTAAGGAGGTTTGAATTGGAGTAGTATTTGGATGGGTGACCTTCTGGGAAGTTTCCTGAAAAGTGCGTGAGTGAGGATAAAGCATTGTGAAAAGAATCGTGTTAGTTTGTGGGGTCAGTCGACAATCCTGAAAGTAGTCTAGGGCATTACAGTTTGTCCCAGAAGTCATGATGAAGATTAAAGCATAAATCGAAAGACTTCTCAAAACTAAGTTCATCAGGACTGCCTAGTATGTTGAATGGTTAGCAAGTATTGTCCCTATGGTTAAAAAGAATGGGACTCTTAGAGTTTGTATTGACTTTAAAGACCTAAACGCAACTACTCCAAAAGAAGAATACCCAATGCCAATAGCATAAATGCAGTTGATTCAGTAGATGGTTTTAAGTGTTTGGCTCTTTTAGATGGTTATTTTAATTGCAGAAGAAGACATGTCTAAAATGAAATTCCGATGCCTTGGGGCCTTGGGAACTTATCAATGGGTGGTAATGCCTTTCAACTTGAAAAATGCTAGTGCAACATACCAAAGGGTAATGAACTCAATGTTTCATGATTTCGTAGAAACTTTGATGCAAGTGTATATAGATGACATAGTCATCAAATCCTCGTCGAAATATGGTCATTTAAACCACCTCCGATAATCCTTGAAAGGATGAGCAAATAGGGACTTTGGATGAATCCATTAAAGTGTGCCTTTGTTGTCCATGGATGTGACTTTCTAGGTTTTATGGTGAATAAAAAAGGAATCAAAATAAAAGAGAAAAAGACAAAGGTTATATTCAACACAGGGTCGTCGTCAAACAAGAAACTACTTTAGTCCTTGCTTAGGAAGATAAATTTCTTAAGGAGGTTCATTTCAAGCCTAAGTAACAAGACAAAGGTTTTTTTGTCGTTGTTGCGATTGAAGAAAGAAGAAGGATTCATATGGTAATGAGAACATCAAAAAGCTTATGATGAGATCAAGGTTTACCTGTCAAAACCTCCCATTTTACTGCCTCCCATGAGAGATAAATGCATGAAGTTACACATTTCTGTGTCTAATTCAACAATAGGCAGTATGATAGCCCAAGAGGATGATGATGGCATCAAAAGAATCATCTATTGCCTTAGTTGAGTGTTAAATGACGCAAAAGCTAAGTATATCTCAATAGAGAAATTGTGCCTTTGTTTATAATTTTCTTGTACAAAGCTAAATTATTACATAAAGCTAACATATGTGTTTGTTTATTCCCATTTTGATATTATAAACATATGCTCTCAAAGCCTATTTTGATATGTGCCTTTAAAGTCCATGAAAGGTCAAATTGTTGTTGATTTTATTGTAGATCATAAAATGGTCGAAGCACTACAAAATTATGTGGAGTTTAAGCCTTGGAGGTTGTACGTTGATGGTTCCAGACATAAAAACATGACTGGTGTTGGAATTCTAGTTATTTTCCCCAAAGGAATACCAACCAAGTATAAATTCAAAATCCAAGGAAGTTGCTCAAATAATGAGGCTAAATATGAGGATTTAATAGTATGCCTTAAGATATTATTTGACTTGGGAGCAACAAGAGTAAACATTATAGGTGACTTGGAGTTGGTTGTGAAACAATTGACGAAAGAGTATAAGTGAATTAAAGAGAATTTGCATGTGTACTTTGTCACAGCCAACTCACTCTTAAGGATATTCGATTCAGTTGACATCTAATATGTGCCTCGACTGGAGAATCGAGAAGCTAATTACTTAGCTCAGATTTCTCCAGGATATAAAGTCTCCAAAGAAAAATTAGAAGAATTAATCAAAGTCAAAGAAAAGTTGACTTTTCCCAGTATTCTCCCCTCAAAATCGTCAAAGTCAAAACTAGCAGGGGTAGAAGGGTTGCAAAATCAAATGGAAATTTTTGAAATTTTTGCCATTGATAGTTTGTCGAACAATGATTGGCAAAAAGCAATTATAGATTTTTTTTGGAAAACACAATAGGGATAGTAGATCAAAAGGTCAAATATAAAGCATTGAGTTATGTGATCATTTGAAATTATTTATTTAAGAAGACTCCATAAGGAGTTTTACTTAAATGCCTTAGTGAAACTGAAGCTTACTTGGAAATCTTTAACGTCCATAGTGGATCCTGTGACGCCCATCAAGTAGGCCATAAGATGAAATGGCTTTTATTTCAACAAGGTATGTATTGGCCAACTATGTTGAAGAATTATATAGAGTTTGCCAAAGGGTGTCAAGAATGTCAAAAACGTGCAGGGATTCAACACGTTTCTACCATTGAGTTGCACTCAATTATTAATCCTTGGTCATTTAGAGGTTGGGCGTTAGATTTAATATATGAAATTTGGCCTACATCATCTAAGAATCATAAGTACATCCTAGTAGGCATCAATTATTTTACCAAATGGGTCAGAGCAATGCTTTTGACGAATGTTGATCAAGATGTTGTGATCAATTTTATTCAGAGTCACATTATTTGTAGGTTTGGAAATCCTAAAACCTTAACCATTGACATAGTTTAAGTATTCACTAGGCAAAAGATTCGAATTTGCTTCAAAATTAGAAATTAAACTATTAACCTATATCCCTTATGTCATACCCCAAATTTTGACCACCAAGAGTTCCCACCATTGTGTAAATCATCATCACAATATGGATGTACTTACATGCCCCATCAAATCTCCTCAGGGGTTGTTAAGCATTCACTCCAATCAAAGATTAGGGTTTTGAGCCTTCTCAGAGCATTTAGACAAGGATCAATCGACAAATGACATAATCTTCAACTTACCTAGCCTCTCAAACACCCATAATGGATTAAGAGGACTCCCACATCAAGAATCAAGCACAAGATTGCAGCATTCCAAGTGGATCAAGCCTCAGAATCGCTAGTGTCACCAAATTAGGGTTGTGGTCGACCAAGGCCTCCAGATGAAAATTTCCATCTGGGCATGAGCCAATGCCTCAATATTTGGTCCCTTAAGCTCAAAGGAATCTCAAGAGCCCATCCACAATGACAAAAACACCTTGAGGGTCCATCTATCAAAAAATCAGGAATTTGGGTTTTGACCTAATTCAACCCTTGAGTTAACTTGTGAAGTGAGGCCTGACTTGAAGCTTCAAAATGAACTTCAAAGACCTAAAATACATCATATTGACATATTTACAAGATGTGATTAACTTAAAGAGCTCAAATTATAAGCCATAAGAACTCAAAACCATCTAATCACAAATTAGGGTTTCTGATGGAAAAAGTCAACCATACCCTTGACTGTTGGCCTACCCTTGATCTCAAACCTTGGGAAGGGGTCCAAGACATTCCTAAATACCCTTGGAGGCCATCCATGAAGTTTAATTGAGCCCAAGGATTGATTTCACAAAAAGATCACAAAATCAAAATTTCATCTGATGAAAAAAGTCAACTGTACAAAAGTCCAAGTTTGACATTTTGGGTTTTTGGCCAACCAAGGTTCCTTAACCCTAAAACAATGTTAATAGGTTATTTGAATCATCATTAATCAAGAAAAATCAAAGAAAATGAGTTAACTTGTTAAAGGGGTAACCATAAAAAAAACATAGAATTTTTCTAAGTTATGAAACAAAATGACTAGGGTACCAACTTTGCAAGGCCATATCTCCCAAACCCTAAGGCCTTTTTCCCCCATTAAAAGCTTAGATTGAAGTTCATGTTACATACTTCAAATATGTCACCTAGACCTCATTCCAAATCATCATGGATTTTGAGTTATTGTTTGAGCAAAATCACAAAAAACATGAAAATGACATTTTTCCAACACTTAGTGAAATTTTCACTAAGTCAGAATCTGCCTTATTTTTTCGAAATTGTAAAGGAATTTTTCATTGTAATTCAAGTTGATTCAAAACCAAAGTTGGACATCATGTTGAAATAAGATATGTCAGCTTTCCAAAATGTCCAAGAACTCCATCAAACTCCACCTGAGCTAGGGGTTATGACAGTTGCAACATGCCTTGCTGCAAACTGTTTTGCAAGGCAGATTTGTACATTAGGGCTCGAATTGATCAAATTATGCAAAAACAAACATGGTTATCCATCTGCATACCTCATGGGGAGACCAAGGAGGAACAAGCACTGATCCATAAGCCTCCAAAGTCTTGGAACTACATATAAAGGTGGCATCCCTAAAAGCTAAAGATGCCTCAAGACTCCAATTTTGTTTTGAGGCATTCAATGGATGCATAGAGCTGGCATGTATCAGTCCATGATCCGCCAAATAAGTCAAGATAAGCTTATACAACAGAGAACCATAGTCATGTGCTCTAATCTCAGGTCAATGGCTAGAGGAGACTTGAGATTCCATTTAATCACAATTGGCCAAAGGCCTGCTGCAGTTGCCACACATTGTTGCTTGCAAAACAAACTTGACATACTATAAATAGGCCTCATTTGTGATCAGTTTGAGCACACCAAAGGTCCTAAACAGATGCCTTTCTCAAAATCACCACTTTCACTCCCAAAACACCTTCTCTTGCAAGTCACTATCGGGTTTTACATTTGAGAGTGATTCCAACCAAACCAATGGTTCACACACCTCACATATAACATATAGAAGTGATCCAAACTCTTACATAACATCTGGAACATCAATTTCACAAAATCACCAGCCAACTGCTCAAGTTCTTGACAGAGTTGCAGTTGGGGTACCATCTCAAGTTCCAGTTCATTTCAAACCACTCCAAGCATTCAGACACACTCCTTGGCACCTAAGGAAGCTGTCCAGATCATTGGAACCAACTTACAACACCTCCATCACCAAACTCGATCACCAGCTGCAAGAGGTAAGCATGAACTTTTCAAACTCCATGATGCATGCATATTTTACTGCACAATAATTTTGCCACATGTTCATAATCATGTATGGAGTGATAACCCTCAATCAATTGCCATGAATCAATCGTGTATGGAATTTCATTGTGTTCATGCTGAAATTAGGGTTCTTGAGGTTTTCTTCTGATTTCTCACTCAATACTCAAAATAAATGTAATTAAACTATATGGTTGTGATCCTTGTTCAAAAGCGAACAAGATTGATACTTGAATCATGCAAAACCATTGAGAAATCATGGAGAAAAGTGAGAAAACGTAAATCTGGAAAAACAGAGGGCGCGGGCAAGAACCAAGTGTTCTTGGCGCCATAATTCAAATTTTTTAATTTTTGTTATTTTTGTTAATTGATTCAAAAATTAATTTCTCTCTGAATATTTATGTTTTTGAATTGATTCTTTTTCTCAAAATTCATAAAAATGTTAAATTATTTTATTTTACAAAAAAATCCAATTTATATTATTTATTTAATATAGTTAGAATTTTTGTAATTAATTTCATTTTAATTGTTTTTAAACATTTTTAAATGGAATTACCACTTTGATCTTTCAAAATCAATTGAATTTCAAACTCTCATGTAATTAAACATGATTTTTCAAAATATTTTTCAAGGTGTACAACTTACTTTTGAATATATTTGGTATTTTATATCATTTTTTCTCATTTAATTTCCTTTGAAAAATAACATTTTAATTTAAAATTTAGGGTTTCCTCTTGATTTTAAATTTTATACACTATGGGCCTCTAATAGAGTGTAAGACCTAATTCTTTGTAAATACAAACCTTTTTGGGCCTCAGATGTTGTATAAGTCCCATTGTATTTTCAAAATCACGGCGGGGTCGTCGCCTTTTAAAACAAAATCATTTTGGGCCTCCCCTCGTGTTGTAAGTCCCATCTTTCTCTTTCAAAACATCTTTCGGGCCTCTGATAGAGTGTAAGACTCAATCCCTTTTTAACCAAAATCATTTTGGGCCTCAGTCATTGTATAAGCCCCAGTATAGTTTACAAACAACGGTAAAATTACTATTTTTCATCTGGGTTTCTCCTTGAGTATAAGCCCCAATAATCTTTTCAAAAATAACTTCTCTTTTAATTTAGATTCAAGTATACAGTTGTTATCAAAACTTTCTTTAATTTCTTTGAACAACTAACAATACAGCATGAAAGCTTGCTCACCTGTAAGTTTTATCAACTTTCATTTACTCGCTTTCATATATATATATATATATATATATATATATATATATATATATATATTGTATTGTGGGAAGCTGCGCACCTGTAAATCCTTCTTTCATATCCTTTTAAATACTTGTCATATATCAACTGTATATATACTAGTATATCTATTTAAAGTTTTCCCCGACAACTAGGTCTAGAACTAGGTAAAGCCAGTTGGTCACTCTTTAATACAGTCAAAACTAGATCCCCATAGGATTTCCAGATACAATCTTGCATTCTCTTGGGCTTAAACAATATGGAACAAAGAGAAAGACAGTATTCTCGATGAACCTTTTCTCAGACTGTCACTATTAGAACTTGTCAAAGAAATTCAGTTTCCCCAGAGAGGATTAATTCCTGGTGAAACCTCTCTTGAATTTCTTCAAACCCTAGAACTGTTCACAAAAGAAAAATTATTCCCCGTGAAACTTTTCTTGAACTCTTCTTAAGTTTGGACCCACAGGCTTCCTAAAAGCATCCCCGCCTCCTCTTGGGCTTTGTACAAGGACCCTCCGGCTTCTTAGAAGTTCTCATGCATTCTCTTGGGCTTAATACAAGGACCCTGAAGACCTCTTAAAGGTATAAGACAGAACTTAGTCATCCTTTGCTAGAGCAGTCTTTCCTGTGTCAAATCTCAGACCTATTTAGGGTTTATTCGCATCCTTTAAAACACCTTTCTCCTCTTGGGCATCATACAAAGATAAACTCTTCCACACCAGTAGACTTGGACAGTCTAAATCTCCTCTTGAGTCTCAAAGACATTCTCAAGTTCTTTACTAACATAGGAGAAACCTCGGTCATTCTAGATCAATCTCCAACAGAGTTAAAGTCCATGGGTCCTAAAACCCAGTCTCTCTCCTAAAATCCCCCGGCCAAGGTCAGTTTATCATCAATATAACACTATCAGAACCTTAAGGCATCTGATATCTCAACTTTTCTGTAACCCTTAAAAAGAGTTGATTCCCCATTTGGACCCGCCTCGGGATCTCAATAATTCCCAGCAGAAGCTAGCTCCTCTTAGGCTTTGTATAATTATCTTTCCTCAGCATAGCTAGCCTCCTATTGGGCTTTGTACAATAATTCTCCCCAGCGGAGCTAACCTTTTCAGACTCTCTTGTTGAGTTAATCACCTTTTCAGACTCTCTTGTTGAGTCAATCGTCTTTCAGCACTCTCTTGTTGAGTCAACCCTTTTAGCCTCAATCTCGGGCTTTGTATGAGACAGATAAAAACACTCTCTTGTTGAGTCAATCTTTTCCAGCCTCTTTTTAGGCTTAGTATAAAGATTTCTCCTAGCAAAAGTCAGCCTCCTCTTAGGCTTTGTATAATGATTTCTCTAGCTTGTTCAGCCACAATCCTGGGCTTTGTACAGGACAGATAAAAGCACTCTCTTGTTGAGTCCAACCCTGTTAGCCTCAATCTTGGGTTTTGTACAAAACATAAATCTTCATAACCTTCTCTTGAGCTTGGGACAAATATCTTCCCCAGCGGAGTCAATTCCTCTCAGCCTACTTTTAGGCTTTGAGAAATAATTTCCTAAGCAGAGTCAAACTCTTTTCAGCCTCAATCTTGGGCTTTGTACAAGACAGATAATACTCTCCAGTAGAGTCAAACTTATTTCAGCCTCAATCTTGGGCTTTGTACAAGACACTTAAAATATCCTCAGCCGAGTCAGTAAAAATCTCATTTTAGCCTCAATCTTGGGCTTTGTACAAGACAGATAAAGATCTCTTTTCCACAGAGTCAGTTTCTTTTCAGCCTCAATCTTGGGCCTTGTACAAGACACATACAAACCCTCCACAGCATAGTCAAAATTCTTTAGCCTCAATCTTGGGCTTTGTACAAGCCAGACAAAATATTTCCCCGAAAAAGTCAAACTTTTAGCCTCCTCTTATGCTTTGTATAATGATATCCCCAAAAGAGTCAGTACCTTTTAGCCTCAATCTTGGGCTTTGTACAAGACATATAGAAACACTCTCTTGTTGAGTCAGACATTCCTAGCCTCCTCTTAGGCTTTGTATAAGGACTTCCCTAGTGGAGCCAGTCAACCTCTTAGCTTCAACCTTGGGCTTTGATCAAGGCACACAAAAATCAGCATCCCCTCAGAGGAAATCAAAATATCTCTGCAGAAAGTCACTTCTCTGTTTATCACTTCTCTGTTTATCACTTATCAAAAAGTTATGGTTTATATGTACAAGGGTATGAAATGATAAAATGTTTATTTTTTGTATTTTTTATTTTTATTGAAAAATGAAGTATTTTTTTTAAATTAAATGAAATAAGATCTTTTTGTATTTTTGGGTTTTAATGAAAGAAGTATTTTTTGTATTATTGATAGATTAACTAAACAATTAAAAATAAATTAACTATTTAAATGAAATAACTAAGATAATTAAATTAAGGACTAAGCTAAAAATTTAACTAATTAAACAATTAAATTCAATGATTAAATTTAAAATTATCTTAAAAGTAAAACAATTAAATACCTAACTTACAAATGAAATAAATAAATTAAAACAAATAAATTAAATGGTTAAAATAAAAAGAGAACTAACAACACAAACACGGTGGGTGTAGAGATGAAATGGGGTGTTTGGGGGAGACGAAAACCACCATGAGCCTAAAGCCCAAACCTCACTCTAAAAATATACTCCCTAAATCTAATTAAAATAAATAAAAATAAAATGAAATAATAAAGGAAAAAAAGAAAGAAAAATGAAGAAAAACATGCTGCAAGAGAGGCCAGGCCAGCGCTGCATTTTAAATTATTTGACCAATTTTCTAAAATTTAACACCAACCTATCATTGTGAGACACATGACATGGAATTAATAAATAGAAAAAAATATAAAAGGAAAAAAACGCTACTCGGTATTCTTTTTCCCCTCTTTATCGTTCTCACACTCGTGAAAAAAAACTCAACTATCTCTTTCTTTTTTTCAGAAAAAATTGGAATGCAATCTCATGGTTTCTTATCAAAACAAAACAATAATAATAATATAAACACAAACCAACAATTAAATGATACAAACAAAAACAAGGAGGGCGAAGATCTACCAAATGAGAATGCAAAATCGTCGGCGAATGAGGGTTCAAATGCGGTTTCATGGTAGTCGGCAGCGGCTTGAGCAATGTTGTTGGAATTAACTCAAAACTTTGAGAATTCCTAATCAATCTTGATGAACAATATTCAATCAACCTGATCGAATTTCTTGTTCTTCACTCTTCACTCAAGTGAAAACAATCACACCTTAATTGCAAGAAAGATTATACGCAGCAATTGTTAATGAAGAAGAAAGAAAGAAGATTGAGTTTAACAAAAAATATAAGGAAGAGGAGAATGATTTCTGTAGAATCTCTCTCTGCCCACAAACTGTGGAAAAACTTGTTAATATTGCAACTGCAAGTGATTACAAGATAATTCTCAACTTATACTTCTTCTACATACAAAATAGGGGTTACTCCCTCTATTTATAATTGAGAAAGTCCAAAAAACATAAAAATTCAAAATTTCTATATTGGCCTAAGTCGAAATTTTGTTTCAAGCAACCTGCTTTGACACTTCGACATCTAACACAACTCAACACACTCTACACTAGACACATCCTTGTTTCTGTCGAGCTACACCTGTTTCGACACAAGGAATTACATTTTCAACACATCACCTAATTCATTGTGTCTAAGTTATCTATATTCATCATAGACCTTAGCTTCTTGAACACTTCGACTTGCACTTCTTTAGTCATGATATCTGCAATCTGATTCTCAGTTCTGCAGTGTTCCAAGTTCATATTCCCTTCTGCTACCTGCTCTCGAAGATAATGGAACCTCATTTCGATGTACTTTCTTCGCCCATGTGCTATAGGATTCTTCACCAGGTTGATAGCTGACATATTGTCCATCTTCATGGTAATTGCTCCATGACTCTTCACTGTAATATCTTTGACCATGTTCATCATCCACTTTGCTTGACATGCACAGAGAGAAGCAGCTATGTATTCTACTTCGCACAATGACAATGCCACTACTGCCTTTTTTCTCTAACTCCATGCAACCGGTGCACAACCTAGAATAAAGACATAGCAAGTTGTGGATTTTCTATTCTCAGCATCACTACACCAACTTGAGTCGATGTATCCCACTAACCTGCATTCTTTTCCTACATCAACTTCAGGAAACAAAATGCCATAGTCGAGAGTTTCTTTCAGATACCATAGTATCATCTTCGTCGCTACTAGGTGCGATACCTTTGACTTCTGCATGAATCTACTCACCATACCCACACTGTATGCTAGATCAAGTCTTGTGTGACAAAGGTATCTTAATGACCCAATAAATCTTTTGTACTGAGCTAGGTTAACATAATCTTCATCTGATTCTTTCGATAGTTGCAGTCTTGGCTCAGCTGGAGTCAAAGTTGGGTGGCAATCTTGCATCTCAAATATCTTGAGTATTTCGCCTGCATATCTTCTTTGATGCATCATCAAACCTCTACTTCTCTTGTAGAATTCGATACCAAGTAAATATGAGAGATTTCCCAAGCCTGACATTTCAAACTCCTCACTTAGGTCATGTTTAAAATCTTTGATCTCCTTCTTACAACTTTCGTTATCAACAAGTCGTCGACATAGAGACATAGTATGAGCAATTCACTATTGTTTCTCCTTACATATACTCCATGCTTAGTTGTGCACTTCACAAATTCCTTCTCCCTTAGGAAGCTATCTATCTTCTTATTCCAAGCTCTTGGAGCTTGCTTAAGTCCATACAGGGCTTTATGCAGCCTGTACACCTTTCTTTCTTTGTTTTGTTTCACAAACACAGCTGGTTGTGCGACATAAAGTTCTTCATCTAAGGGGTCATTCAGGAATGCACATTTCACTTCCATTTGACATACCTGCCAGTTGTTTATGTTTGCAAGGCCAATAACCAACCGGCTTGTTTCTATCCTAGCACGGGTGCAAAAACTTCGTCGAAATTGATTCCTTCTTCCTGAAGAAATCCTTTCACCACAAGTATCGCCTTGTGTCGAGTTACTTCTCCTTTAGGATTCAGCTTCACCTTGTATACCCACTTCACATTGATTTCCTTCTTGCCTTGAGGCAATTCGACAAGTGACCAAGTGTTGTTGACTTCGATGGTCTCTAGTTCCTTATTCATTGTTTTCACCCACTTCAAATCTTTCAATGTCTCAGCTGCATTGATTGGTTCGACATCTGCATAGAAAGCATATTTTACCAGCTCACCTTCTTCATTGACCACGTCATCAGATGTAATCACACATTCTTGCAACCTTGTAGGCATGTGTCTTGTTCATTGAGGTTTGCTTGGTGTCGTATATGTGAAAATCAACCGGCAGAAAAGAACAGAAGAGTCACCACCGAACGTTATTTATCCCGACGCAGGGAAAGGAAACGATCGAAGAAAACCTCAACAAAGGGAAAAACATGGTCTTTGCAACCATTGCCTGGGTTCGGGAGTCGGTTACGCAAGAGGAAGGTATTAGCACCCCCTCGCGTCCATCGTACTCGATGGGATCCACGCTTGTTGTTTTGATCAAAGGGTGTAGGGTATCTGAAGCTCAACTGCTAACTAGAAACTAAAAATGACGGGAAACGGAGAACGGGGGAAAAAGAGAAAAGGTGACTCGATAGGACATCGTTGTCCTAGGCCTACGTATTCCTTCAGGAGTGGGAAAATCAGAGTCAACGTAGTTCGACGGACTACGGGATTGTGGGGGAAGGTTGCTCAGCAAGACATCGCTGTCTTGTGCCTACGTATCCTCAATCAGACTAGAGAGAGGAAGTCAGAGTAGTCGTAGTTCGACTTACAAGGTCATTAAGTATTTTTTATGAGCGACGTTAAGTTCGCGTCCGGCAGTTAGGGTCGATGCCTGTTTGCAACAAAACGGAAGTAACGTGCTCTTTTCTGAAAATGATTTGAAATCCAGTTAATCCCGAAGGATAAAATGATTTGAACTTTGTTTGTGTTTTTTAGACAGAAGTGGCTTAAGTTAGTTTGAAACTTGTATTGCACTAAAGTCTATGACATAGGAGCGAATGCGTCACATGGTCGCCCCCAACAGGACGTATGCTAAACACTCTAGAAAAGTGAAGGGAGACCCCTCATTCTTCATTTCCCATGTACTTAAGGCTCATGGCGTGCAATACTCCTTGTATTTATTATGTGTTTTGAACTTGTTTTGAGATGAGAAGAGAAAGACTCAAAGTTGCAAAGGAAAACAACTAAGGGAGACTAGGTCCTAATGTTTTCATGCAATGGTGGCCCTATAATTAAGGTTATGAGGGGACTATCCTACTTGTTATCATACATGGATTGCTAGCTTAATGTCTCTCCTACCTCAAACTTAATCGAAAATTAAGTGGAGCTAGGAATCCTAAGGGATCATGTGAATCAACACAAGTAAATATTATTCTAAACAATCACAAAATAGAGAAGTGAATAATAAGTGAGAGGAGAAGGAATCATGTAAGTGTAAAATAGCATTCAAAGTATCACAAGTAACTCACCATCTCCATGCCAAGCTCAACTACCAAGTAGTTGAAAGCAACATACCAAACTATGTCCTAATGCACAAGGAAGTGCTCTAATTCTACCTTAGGAGTAAAATGAAACCATAAGAAATGTAAGGGGAACCCTAGAGGTACATACCCTACAAGGAGCAGTAGCTAAGCCTATTCTAACCAATCCATGTTAATGTCCTAAACAAAGTCAAAAGGTTACAAGTTATGTTCCCACAATAATACACAACATTTGCTATTTACAAACTATGTCACGAAGACTTGTAAAAGTCACAAAAATGGAATTTAAGTCGAGTTAATCAAGTGCTTATACACATGGGGCAGTGGAAAATGATATGAAATGGTACATTTGAATGGCAAAACTTTGTACAAACATGACACATTCTAAGTTCAAATGAAAACAACAAAGTTAACCTTTCATTCATGTTCAAACTTATGGAAGCATAATACCAATTATAATCACATGAAGTGACCCATAAATTCATGTGGGCAGGATATGATTAATGTTAATACGTATATGAAATGATGTACAAAAATATCCTAAAGAGGATAGCACAAATACATCATCAAACTAAAACACCTAAGCGAACATCAAGCGTAATCGATAAACAACTTAGGGTTCAAAAAGAATCATGTAAGTCATGATCAAAAAGCAACAATTAAGGATAAAAAAGGCACCTAAAATGTCATTATATATAGGCTCAAACATGCCCTCAAAATTGGTTTTAAGGAGCTCACACATTGTCATTAACTTGGCCTAGTTTTAGCATGTATCAAAAATTGGTCATGTAATGGAATGGTCCATGAAAAATAGTTATACTCTTTGGAAAATTAGGAGAAATTAACCATGTCATTTTAAGACCAGTGAGTTAACATGAACAAAAAATTGGATCCAAATTATGCACTAAGAGTTCTCAAAAAATTGTAAACACTAGGCATATCTCACTCAATGACCATGCAATCACAAGTCACAAAAGGTACTTAACAAGTGACCTAAAAAACATGATCAAGGCATGAATTTAACATGTAAGGATCTCATAATGGAGGGTCATATCACAGATAAAAAATTAGATCACAACTATTAATAGAAAGTCACTTTTTAAGCCTTGAATCACAAGGTATATCCATATGCACACATTCCAATCAGAAATCGGGAAAAAAAAAACTAAATGGACCCAAAAGTGAAAATAAAATTCACTAAAAATTAATTAAAACCCTCAAGAACATACATAAATTTTATCAAGATTTTATAAAAATGTTTATTAGTTTTAAAATTCCTATTTGTAACATGTACAGAAAATTAGATTAAAAAAACTAAGAAAAGGGGAGGGGGTGTTGTGTTAGCAAGATTTTAGTGCACTCTCAGGTTGGGCTCATGAAGGGAGGGTGACCGTAGCACTTGTGCAGGCCCAATAGTGCCAAAAACTTCTTAAAAATCTAAATAAAAACAAGGGAGAAAGGAATGAAGAGTGTCACGTGAGAGGGATCATCCCTCATTAATGTGTTGTCCCCTTTTAATCCGTTGATAGGATCGCACCGCTGGGATGGTTTCACAGATATCGCACATTATATATGATCCATAAAGATCATGCCCATGATTATGATCATGTGGTTCTGATCTTCCCTCACATTAATATCCTGCTGCAGCATTCTACTATGTTATTGTCATAGTTTCACATGGCACTAATGTATTTAATTGTTCAGCATGTGAATAAATAACAAAACGTTACACATGCAACTTCATCAACTGGTCCAATTTTAATTAATGAGGAAAAAACAACACTAATCGCTGGCCCTCTAAAAAGATGACACGTGTCGTCTTCCTCCTTCCACCATGCAAACTCATGCAAACCTCCCATGGATAAGCTCATGCGCATGGAATCAATGACAAACACCATTCTTTATCCACCTCTAACTCAATCAATTCTTGATCATTTTTTACAAAATAATAGTCCAAATTGAAGCCCACGAAATGTAAAACAAAAATACACCATTAATTTCCCAAAATAACAGCTCTAACATGGTGAAAATTAACACAAAAGTCACAGATTCAAATTAAAAACCACAAAATCAAGAACAACTCCTAAACTCAAATTCAAAGATTCATGGTGTGCCATCATTTCAGGATTTCCAGATGCAATGTATAAACAATATTTTAACACCCTAAATCATGTAAATCTAAGAATGAGAGCCATGGAATTTTTAGAGATTCTTACCAAGTGGAGAAAGTCCACTGCTTCTTGTGGTGCTTTGAGATTAAGAAACCCGGAAAACTTTGATGCAATGTCTTGAAATCTCCCTTAAGCAAAATAAATGCTTAACCTCTTCAAAACTTGAAAAAAATGCAAATTGGTGATGGAAGAAGATGGACTTGTAGGTGATGATACAATGGTTACATTCGAAAATAGATGTAAACAGTAGCTTCTACTCCATGAGGTGATGAAGATGATGAAAGAATTCTAGAAAATAACCTCAAGATGAGAGAGATCTTGGAGATTGAAGTTGTGGGTGTGAAATTCATTTTTTGATCTATTTTCCAAAATTGGCAACTTTCCATAATTCTTGATTTTTCATGATTCCTTTGATATTATTGATCAAATCTCACCCCTTGACCATATTTGACATGATGAACATGAGTTTGACCTAAAAAATCAAGAGTTGACTTTTTCCTTGATCAGTTGATTTTATTCTCGATTTGTCTAATTTTCAACCATCTGGCCAATTGAAATCCTTGTGAATGAAATTGCGAATCAAATGAGGTGTCTTGATCTTGAGGAGCCTCACTATCTTTGCTTTGATAAATTCATATCATGGAAACCTCTGATCCCATGCCTTGGGAAAACCAATGATGCATGTGTGATGCTTATGACCTAATTGCATATGAAATGTGAAACATAAGCCACTTATTGGGAATAAATAAGAGGGCAAATTTTGGGGTGTTACAGCTGCCCCTATTCAATCAACTTAAACCTGAAGGGATGATAGCAACGACTTTCAGACATTCAAGGTAGAAGGTGATTGAATACAAAAGAATCCGGAAATTTGTACTATGTGGGGAAATATATAAGGAAAGTGTTTGCCAACTGAAGGTGGACTCAAAGATAGCGGATACCAACCAAAGGTTAAAATAGCGATAGATGACAGATGAGTCAATAAAAGATGCCAACCAAGAGTTGGGACAAAGAGCGAACTCGTGGCAAGGAATACTGACCAAAAGTTGGAATAAGGACATGATATCTACCACGATCTAGGGTAAAATACAAAGTACCAGCCAATAGTTGGGATACGGGACACTAATCGACAATTAGTATAACGAGGTTGCCGACCGAAGGTGAGCTCGCAAAGGGTATGAACCAAAAGTTGAGATAAAACTGGAGATCGTCCATCAATAATTGGGAAAGAGAGAATACACCAACCAAGAGTCGGAATAGGGGCAACTAACCAAGATATTAAGATGTAAGATATTGACCAAGAGATTACCAACCAAGAGTTGGGAAAGAAGATGTTAACTAGGAGTTAGGATGGAGTGACGTATACTAACCAAAAGTTATGATAAAGAAAGGATACTAACCAAAAGTTAGGATAAAGGAACATTAATCACGGAATAGGACAACCGGAACGTCGACCGAGAGCGAACCCATAACGAAAGATGCCAACCAAAATTCGGGATGAAAGATACCAACCAAGTGTTAGGATAACCAAGACGCCGACCAGAGGGGAACTCACAACGAAGAATACTAACAAAAAATTAGGATAAAAGATACTCACCGAGAGATTAGGGTAATGGGTACTAACCAAGAGTTGGAAAACGGATATAGGGAACATCGACCGAGGGAAAACTCAAAACTAACCAAAAGTTAGGATGACGAGGAAGCCAATCAACACTTAGGATGAAAGATACTAACCAAGAGTTAGGATAACGAGAACGCCGACCAAAGGCGAACTCACAACGAAAGGTTCCAACCAAGAGTTGGGAAAGGAGATACTAACCGAGAGATAGAGGATACTAACCAAATGTTAGGATGAAATAGAGGATATTAACCAATAGTTAGGATGAAATATAGGATACTAACCAATAGTTAGGATGAAAGACACCAAACGAAGATTACCAACCAAGAGTTGGGAAAGAAAATACCAAGCAGAGATTACCAACCAAGAGTTGGAAAAGGGGGGTACTAACCGAAAACAAGCTCGCAACGAAAGATACCAACCAATAGTTGGGATAAAGGATACTAACCAATAGTTAAGATCACGAGGACACCAACCAAAGGCGTGCTCACCACAAAAGATACCAACCAATAGTTGGGATAAGGGTTGCTAACCAATAGTTAGGATTAAGCTGAAGATTACCGACCACTAGTCGGGATAATGGGTATGGTACCAACCAATAGTTGGGATAGAAAGTACTAACTAAGAGTTAGGATAACCGAGAACGCCGACCAAAGTTGAACTCGCACCGAAGAATACTAACCAATAGTTAGGATAAACGAGAACACCGACTAAAGGCGAACTCTCAACAAAAGATACCAACCAATAGTTGGGATAGAAGATACTAACCAAAAGTTAGGATGAATGAGAACGGTGACCAAAGGCAAACTCTCAACAAAAGATACCAACCAATAGTTGGGATAGAAGATACTAACCAAAAGTTAGGTTGAACGAGAACGCCGACCAAAGGCGAACTCAACAAAGGATACCAACCAATAGTTGGGATAGAAGATACTAACCAAAAGTTAGGATGAACGAGAACGCCGACCAAAGGCGACCTCAACAAAGGATACCAACCAATAGTTGGGATAGAGGATACACAAGAGGTAGAATTCCCAGACATACAACCTAAAGGGAAGATGACTCCGCTGGGGCAAAGAGAAGTTTAAACAAACAACTATGCAGAGGAGTACAAGCATGATAAACGAATCCATCGTCAACTCCACTGGGGATAAAGGAAGGTTGAATTTCCTGAGATATACTATTTTCTGCTGAGAAACGTCTGGTAAAGATAATGTCAAACCTGGCTTATGCTTCGAATGCATGTGTTTGAATTTTTCAATGGCGTAATGCTCCATGCGAAATGGAAATGCTACGCATTTTGGGCATGCAATGATTACTATATGCAAAATGCAAAGAGAATCCTCTACTGGAGATTACGAGTAACCCTTGTTGAAGATAAAACTCAAAATTAATTCCCTCACACCGGGAGTCACTAATGACAACTGCTGAAGATGGAACCCAAAGATCTGATACAGAAAAGGTGCCAATAACCATTTGACTTGGAATCTGTCGGGGACGTCAGCCACCGCTAGTCAAACTGTTGAGAGGGTGAACACCAAACTCTGCTTGGGGTGAGCAGTCAATAATACCGAACTTGCCGGGGAATATCATTAAACTTAACCTGCTGCTGGGGAAACGACTTTCCTTAATCTGCTGGGGATAAGAGCACATTACTGCTGGCGAGATTATACTTCCCGATTCGACGAGGAAAGTAGGCACCGAGACTCGGTGGGGGAACACAGATCTCTATCAAGGAGAGACATCAAACTAATATCTGGCTGAAGAGGCACCATTATCCTGTTTGTGACAATCAACTTTTGAATACTAGCTAGGGAGCAACAAACCATTTTGAGCGGACAATCAACTTTATCAATGCTTCTTGCAAAAAACATAACTTCCAGCTCAAGTAAGATAAATATTTGTTCTTGGACTCTATGGAAAGCTGGAAACATCCTCTACAACTTTCATGTTTTAAGTTTTCCTTGAATCAAAATGGATCATGTAGAAAACTAGCCACAAAAATTGGAACTTTCTCTTAGAAAAATTCTGGATGTTTTGACATCTTTGGCAATTAAGAAATCCAAACTTTGGCACTTCATAACTTTCAATATTTATGAGCTTTTGATCCAATATTTTCACCAAATTGAAGTATGAAATGCCATCTTTAAAAACATCCTTTGGGCTTGCAGATTGGTGGCTTGAATTGATCACAAATTGGACACAAAGTAGTGCACTTGTTAAGGTGATAAACTTAGAAAAATTCGGGATGTTTTGACATTTTCAAACAACTTGAAACTCCAACTTTGAACATCAATAACTTATACTTCAAGAAAAAATTTGCCTTGTAATTTTCATCAACTTGTAGTATCAAATGCCATCTTTAAAAGAAGTCTTCAAGTGTTTTCAATGGATGCTTGAGGAAGACGTTACAACTTTGGAAAGTAGGTCACTTGATCATGCATTTTAACTTAGAAAAATTTCAAGTTTTCTTCAATTTGGACAATTTTGCATCCTTGAATGATTTATTTATTATAAATTGATCAAATGCAATCATCCATGATATTTTCTTGAATAATGACTTGTGAAGCTCAAAGTTGACCAAAAGTCAAACTTTGACTTTGTGCACTAGTTGACTTTGTATCAGATGAATCCAAATTTGCAATCTTCAAAGGATCAAACTTCTTGGGAAATTTAAATCATGTGAATGGACTTTAAATATGTATTTGAGACCCTTGAATCATGTCCTGAAGTATGGGATCATGCTCAAATGAAAAAGTCAATGCAAGCCACTTTTGGTCAAAACTCTAATTGGTGCATCAGATGAACTTGAGGCTTGATGAGTTTGAAATGATGCAATCTTGCACTTGGTTTTTTATAAAGGGAAACTCTTGATCTTCATGACTGAATGAGAGACTTGAGAAGTTGAAGATCACACCATTCCCTAGCTAATTATCAGTTTGAGCATCTTGAGGCACAACCTAACTTGTAAAGCAAGCAAGCACATATTTTTTCATTTTCAATTGGTTAGTGGTGCATAAAAACATGCACACATTTAATGTTAAATGTCATGCAAATGATGTAAATGAGGAGGAATCTTAAGGGTAAAAATTAGGGTAAGACACTCTTGCCCTAGAACTCCACAGTAAATGGGGTTGTAGAAATGAAGAATAGGACTTTACAAGAGGTGGTCCACTCCATGATCCAAGAGACTGATATGGCTAAGCATTTATGGGCAGAGAAAGTTAACACAATGTGTTATTTTCAAAATAGGATTTCTATTAGACATATTCTGGGTAAGACTCCTTATGAATTGTGGAAGAATAGGAAGCCCAACATTTCGTATTTCCATCCTTTTGGCTGCGATTGCTTTATGTTGAACACTAAGGGGAATCTTGGCAAGTTTGATTCTAAGGCACATAAGTGCTTATTGTTAGGATATTCTGAATGGTCAAAAGGCTACATAGTCTTTAACACTGAGACACGAATTATAGAGGAACCAATTCATGTTAGATTCTACATAAGCTTGACCTTGAAAAGTCAAAGCTATTTGAGAGTTTTGCAAATATGAAGATCACTTTCTCAGAATCCAAGGATAAAGATTCTAGAAATAAAGACTTAGAAGGCAAAGCTAAAGACGTTAAAGCAAAAGACTCAGAAATAATTCAACCAGAAGCTATTGTTGGTCAAACTCATCAGAAGAAGAATAGACCAAGAACTTTTCAGTTTGAAGAATTGATTCTAGGAGATAAAAATGAACCATTCAGAACTCAATCTTCGTTCAAACCTTCTGAAGAAACTCTTATGGGTTTGGTATCCTCGATAGAGTCCACATCTATTGATGAAGGTCTTCTGGATAATGAATGGATTTTGGCTATGTAAGAGCAACTGAATCAATTTAACAGAAACAAAGTTTGAGATCTTGTTAAGAAACTAAAAGGTGCCTATGCCATTGGAACCAGATGAGTGTTTAAAAACAAGCTCAATGAGAAATGTGAAGTTGTCAAAAACAAGGCTCGACTGGTAGCACAAGGTTATAGTCAGCAAAAGGGGATAGACTATACATAAACCTTTGCGCCAATTGTCAGGTTAGAGTCTATTCGTATTTTAGTTTCATTTGCAGTAAATCATAACATCATTCTGTATCAGATGGATGTTAAGAGTGAATTCTTGAATGAGTACATTTCTGAAGAAGTGTATATGTACCAACCCCCTGGTTTTGAAAGTTCTCAAAACCCATATTTTGGTTTCAAACTTAAAAATTCGTTATATGGTCTGAAACAAGCTCCCAGAGCTTGGTATGAAAGACTAAGTAACTTCCTTTTGGAAAATAATTTTACCAGGGGGAAATGGACACAACACTCTTTTGTAAAACCTTTAAGAATAGTATTCTAGTTGTGTAAATCTATGTTGATGATATAATATTTGGTTCTGCTAATGTTTTGTTGTGCAAGGATTTTGCTAAGTTAATGCAGGTATAATTTTAAATGAGTATGATGGGAAAACTTAAGTTCTTCCTGGGGATTCAAATTGATCAACATTCAGAATGAAAGTACATCCACCAAAGCAAGTATACTAGAGAACTTCTGAAGAAGTTTAACTTGTCATAATGCAAGCAAGCAAAAAATCCAATGCATCCTATATGCATTATAGAGAAGGGAGTGGTAAGTAGTAAGGTAGATCAGAAGCTATTCAGAGGTATGATAGGTTCTCTCCTTTAGCTAACTATTTCTAGACCTGATATTTTATTCAGTGTTTGTTTGTGTACTCGCTTCCAATCAGACCATAGGGAGACTCACTTAACTATTGTTAAGATAATCTTTATGTATCTAAAAGGTACTACTAATTTTGGTTTGTTTTATAGAAAATCAAGTGAATACAAGTTAGTAGGTTATTGTGACACTAACTATGATGGAGACATAATAGAGAGGAAAAATACTTTTAGAAGTTGTCAATTTCTAGGAGACAATCTGATCTCGTGGTCTAACAAGAGACATTCAACAATTGTGCTTTCAACAGCTGAAGCTGAGTATATTGCTGCTTCTAGATGCAGCACTCTGATATTCAGGATGAAGAGTTAGCTGGAAGATTATCAGATCTTTGAGAGTAAGATTCATATTCTCTGTGATAATACTTCTGATATTTGTTTATCCAAGAATCCTATCTTGCATTCTAGGGATACACATATTGAGATTAAACATCATTTTTTATGTGACTATGTTCAAAAGGGTATTTTCCATTTAAAGTTTGTTGATACAGACCATCAATGGGCATATATCTTTACAAAACCCCTTGTTAAGGATAGATTCATTTTCATTAAAAAAAATTATACACGAACTCTTGTCCATAATGAAAATATGTTATCAGAATGTTAAGCTTCCAGAACTGTTGATTAGGTTCTGAGAATTTATTGTTGTTTGATTGTTTGATTATGAGACATGAGCTTTCTGAAGTAAGGAAGTTTCATGAATCAGAAAGGTTCTGATCAGAAGCAATCTTATTGATTTGTTTTCTTGATTCTAAATAGTCATTGCATTTAATGGTTGCCATTTCGTTTGATACCATGTGGTTCTTACTGGTGACAGCTGTCCCACTTTCTGAGCATGCGTGATGATGGCGTGACATATTGGGTTTAGTATTTTTGGAACTAGGTTAAACTTTTATGCCTCCCCTATGACTACACATTTATTATTTTAATCATTTCTAAAATGTTTATATAAACCCACCCCACTCACATTTCACACTACTCTCACATTATTCCCACACTTTCTCTCTTTCAAACCTACAAACTCTCTCTGCAACTGTTCATCTCTTTTAACTCTCTTCAATGGCTGAGTCAACAACCAAAATCTTCTCTTCACCCCGGTACCGATGAAAACCACCCAGTTATGAAAGAAAACACCCAAATGGAATGGATTCCTGAAATCACTCTCAACACTCTGGTCGAAGAACTAATGATTCTCAGTGAAACTATAGTAGATTTCAATAACCTCTAAGATAATGGTTTTGAACTAATGAGAACTCTGGAATTCCAAGGTTGGAATGCGTTCTATGAGAGACGGATGGGTCTAGTTTATCCAGTTCTTGTTAAACAATTCTGGATTCATGCGGTTGTTAAAAAAGACACAATCACTTCCTGCATCATGAACAAGAAGATTGTGATTACAGAAAAGACTATCGTATATCTGATTTCTCACAATGGTTTTGGGAAAAAGGTGTTTAATTTCAAATCTGATGCAAGGAAATAAGCCAAGGTTGCATCAACCATCTTCAAGGAAGGAACAAATTTTGATGATGGAAAGGGTCCAAGTGCAAAATATTTAACTAATACTTTGAGGGTATGGTTCAAAATCATCCCAGGCTACATTCATCACATACCCATCACCAGCTCTTCTGACTATATCAACACTAATCAGAAGTTTATGCTATTATTTATGGAAAAAGGCATCAAGTTGGTGCTTCCAGCAATTTTGTTTAGGTTTCTCAGGGATTCGATAAGAGAATCTAGAATTGGAAGTTCTTACAAAAAGGGGAATTTTATATCTGATCGTACCTGATCAGAAAGTAAACTAGTGGCCAGTAACATCGTGAGCTCCGCTACTCCGGTGGTGATGAGACGGTGAGGGGGGAGGGGGAGGGGGGATGTACCTGCAAGGTACTCCGATGCCAAAGTTATGACTAGAGCAAGCAAGTACAGAAAGTGAGAGTAAGAGTTAGAATAGAATGTAACATGACCCTCTAGTGAAAGAGGGTATTTATAGGCTGCCCCCAGCGCAGGGCCAACGGTCATCTGCTTTGGGCCTTGCGACCTAGCCCAGTGTAGATAACTTCCAGGGCTTACGTGGCGTAGTGAAGACCAGCACGTGGTCTTTGCCCTAGAGTAATGGTCCCATGATCTACGGAAGGTGGGTTGACCAGCTCATTTGGAGGTGTGTGTTACCTGATGACGTGTTCCGGCGGGGAGGAGCACGTGGAGAGGCGCAGGGAGGATGTCCATTCTCTCCCTGATCACCGCAGATCACCGCAGTGTCTGTCCGTCGACGATAGGCTCAGGTTGTGCCCGACGATGATAGGATCATGCCGTTCCTGACGCTGATGGGATCATGCCATGCCCGAAGCTGATGGAGCATGTTGTGCTCGACAAGGGAAAAGAGGGGGGCTTATTGGGCCGTTATGTGACCATGGGTTGGGCCTGCCCTCCGTATGGGTAGGTGTCGGCCCAGTCCAGAACAGATCTAATGGAAGATTAATCTCAGACATTCTAGTGGATAATGGTCTTGTTGAACACCTTATAGTAAATGAATTAACTGCTGAGTTAGCCAAGGATGCCGGGGGGGGGGGGGAATCTGAAAATAATGGGTCTCATTTCCAAAATTGTTAAGCCAAAACACTTTCCTACCAAGGAAGATATCTGTGGAACAAGGATTCATGTTGCTGATTTCCCAATCTTCTCTAAGGTTGATCCTTCAGACATTCTAGTATACTACATTGCTAGCTGTGTTGAAGAAGGAAATGATCTATTGGTTGATCCATACAACCTTCTAGACACTCACCCAGATGCTTATAGGAAGAAAAAGAAAAGCAGTAAGAAGAAAGATGCTAAGGAAAAAGGAACTTCTAAACCGCATAATAAGAAGAAGAAGGTGGCAATGTTTCTGGATAAAGATGATATGCCTCTTAGTGAGTGTCAGAAAGCTATGATTCAGATGGATACTTCTAGTGTTGCCTAGCAGTCATCCAAGGCCTCTGACGCACCCATTCCTGGTAAGTATCCCATGGGCAGAACTCCCTTAGTTTCTGATACTAATATTTCAGAAAGTGTATTACCAACATCACCAACTCCTCCTCCATCTCATAACATCTTCTTAATTCCAAAGTTAATAACATTAGAATGAGTCACAAAAAATCATATATTTTCTGAGAATCAGTTATCTCAACAACAACGGCACCGTGAACAACAAATAAAATTAGGTTATATAACCACTTTAGAATGCCATCCATCTACTCTATCATCACCCAAAATTAATGTTCCCCAACCACAAAATCCAGAGGAAACACCACCTAGAAACTCTCATTTGAGAGGTTATGATGACCATATGTCTGAAGGTTCACCCAAAGGCATGTTCAACTATGAACTTGACCATAATATTTCTGATTCTGAACCATAAAAAGAAATAGACCACGTTGAACCAAGACCTTTTTTTGGTCCCCACATTATTTCTGATTCTGAAAGATACTAAGACCTTCCCTCTCATGTTCTTCCCAGTGTTTATGGCCCTGATCTTCACCCTACAATCACTGATATTTCTATTATAAATCCTAGCCAACCAAAACCTAAACAACCTAATGTTGGTAAGATTCTGAAGAAATTTGAATCAGATTCGCAAAGGTGCCTTCACGCTGCTATGTGGACGAGTGTTCTCTTCGCTAATCCAACAGAAAGTGAAGTTGCTTGGGAAACTTATAGGAGATGGGTTAATTCTAAGATTTCGAAGCTGAAGAATTTTGGATACAAAATTTCTAAAAATAATTTCCGTTCAAGGTTTGTACCTGCAATGGTAGCCTTTTAATTACGACGTGCTCCATTATGTCTTCCTGCTCCTGAAATTGTGGAAGTAGCGAAGGAGACTGAGGAAGCTTCTAAGCATCTAGAGGATGTCTTGGAAGAAACTTCTGCTCAGTTTGTCCAAGAAGATCAACAACAAGCTCAAGATAGTGAGCTAGCACAACAAATTATTGTTTCTGAGAATCAAAAATCTGCTGGAACTTCTTCTGGGACGATTCCTAAAGTGATTATGAAGACACTAGCTGAAATGAATAAAGAAAGTGCTCTTGTCAGACAACGCTTGGATAAGCAAGATCTTCTATTTGAAATGATTTTATCTATACTCCCGCCTCCTCCTCTTCCACAGAACCAAAACCCTTAGTTTTTCAAAATAGTTTAAGCACTTTTATATTTTATTTTGTCTAAGTGTTTATGTTTCTGTTTTGCCTATTTGTTTTGTACTATTGTGCCTTCTATAAATATCAATGAAATCATGTTGTTTCTTTAATATATTTTTATCTATGTCTTTTGGATCGATTACAAAGGGGGAGAAACATAATTAATTTTAATATACCTATGTTCGTGGATCAGAATCCAGACATTTTTTAAATGTTTCTGCTAATAACTACTTCGAAGAATATTTTGTTAGTTATTTTTCAGGGAAAGCCAAAAAAATCAGATGCTCTTGAAGTTTTTCAGATCATAACTTAGTTTTTCATATCAGAACTTAAGTTACCAGTTTTTGCATAAATGGTTTACTCTCTGATTCTGAAGTTTAACTTCACCGTTTAAGAAAGAATTCCAACCAGGCATCAAGTTCTGAAGAATTGTAAATTCCATGATAACTAGACCTGATTCAACCAGGTTTTAACCAGGATCTAAAGCTCTTTCAAAAAGATTTCAAACCAAGCTTCTGAAGTGAGTGTTGACATTGACAACCACTATTCTAGATAAGTTCAAGCAACTTCAGAAAACAAACTAGATTCTGATAGAAGATCATTATGGTTCTGCAAAAAGGTTAATCAGGAAATTGCTCTTTCATTTTGATATTATCTTTTTGAGATTGTACATCTCAGGGGGAGCTTTGTGCTTTCTTCTGATGTATCTTTCTGTGATTACCATGTACAAATTGTTCATCAAAATACATGGTTTTGTCATCATAAAAGGGTGGAGACTGTTAGAGCCAGATTTGGTTCTGCATTAATACCTTTGAGTTTTGATGATAACAACGTAGTATTTGTGTGAGAACAATTTTGGTACCATAATGTTCTATTATTGTGTAACTTTAACAGCCAGTTCTGATTTTGATTTTATGATGTGCAACGTCATCAGTTTCTGAACATTTGTTCTGAAAAAATTCACTCCTGAGAAGTTGCGGAAAGACGTTATGTTGTTGCTGCAATGTTATCTCTGTTTCTGCCTCTGGACGTGACTCTGATCATCAAGCTTCTGAAGAATGCAAGCTTATGAAGTTTTGTTACTTAGCTGAAGACTCTAAAGATCTCAAGCCAAACACTGTCAAGGTTCTGACTAAAGATTCTGATTTCAGCTGTGTGTTTCTTCTTTTCATGCTTCATCAACTTTTTATCAGAAGCCAATGAATTTGAAGATAAGATCAAGGCGGAAACATGATCAAATAATACATGGTACAAATCAAAATATTCCTTCCACTACCTGAAAACTTGGTCGATAATAGTACTATTCATCACACCTGTCACAAATTTGTTAATGGACAACTTCTCTTTTGGTATCCCCGATTTTCCCTCCAACGGTCATTTTCTTATTCTATATAAGTATGACTTGAAGACTTGAAGAAAGTTGCAACATTTTACAAGATTGTTTCTACTTGAAAAACTCTCAACTTTGTGCATACTTTTCTTTGAGTTATTGTATTTTATTTGTGTAAAAATATGCTTGGGTAAAAGTAATTTGTAACACAAAATCTACATTCAAACTTGTTTGTTTGTGATTCCTTAAGGAGACTAAGTTGTAGTCGGATCCTTGAGAAGACAAAGAAAGTTGTTCTTTGTGAATTCTATAATCAATTTGGCTATAGTGGATTAAGTCCTTGTGTATAAGACAAAATCACCTTGGCGGGTGGACTGGAGTAGCTTTGATTTCAAGCGAACCAAGATAAAAATCCTTGTGTTTTTCTCTCTTTATTCTTTTGATTATGTTGATATTTTGAGTTGGTAAAAAGCTTTTGTTTTTAATACCCAATTCAAACCTCCATTTCTTGTATTTTTCTCACCTTCAACAGTCCCCTAATCAACTGGCTAGGCTCCAAAAATAATTTTTTGGGTTATTCTAATTAAAAAACGAGAGGCTTTTTAATATTTTAATTGTGTACGTGACTTAACCATAATAATTCAAGAAATACCCCTGTGTCTTTATAATACCTTGATTACTTAGACGAATACGATCGAATGAGCTTTCACACTTCATATCTTTCACACTCTGAAGCTTCAAGTCTTGACATTATCTTTGACTTTAGAATCAAACACGAGCATTGGGTCTTCTTGATGAGGCTTGGGATATTTCCATATTATTTACCATCATTTGAGATGCTGAAAAATTTAAGTCATTGGTGATCTTAAACCCTAAGTCTATACTTAACGGTCGTTGGACTACATTGTTGACTTTAAATATATGTCTTTAGCTTGATTTATGAGGATATCTTGATCAACTATGTCACCATCAAGTCATGAGAATCTTTGACCACATGAGCTAATTTTAGCAGTTGCTTGACCTAACGTGTTGTCATCATCAAAACTAAGTCATCATCAAAACTAAGCAGCTACTGATATCCTTGTTATCCAAAAGACTTTATCATCTTAGATCACTTCTTAACTATCCCTGCTAGGGGTATTCACGGTGCGGTTTGGGAAGTTTTGACGCTAAAAGTCATCCAAACAGCAAGAGAAAAATGTGCGGTTTGGTTTGGTTTGCATTTAGAAATAAAACAGAACCAAACCAAAATAAACTAATGCGGTTTGGTTGGTTTTTTATAAAAAAATTATTGTGCCATACATACACATATAGATGACAACATAAGTTTGTATTTAGTCATTCACACACTACAAAAAAAAAACAAAACTAATCATATTTGGACAACAACTTCCTATTTAATATGTAAAAATCAGATTATACGAAAGTGGAATAATAAACATAAAACAATAACATAAAAAAATATCAAAAATATTATAATAAAACCAAAAATAGAGGATATGGGAGATTAGTGAAGATGAAAAAGAAAGAACAAAAGAAAATAGAGATTAGAGAAGAAGAGGTGCGATAAAAATGAAATTGGGAGAGAGAACAATAACATAAAAATAAGAAGGTGAAAAAAAGAATATAAGAGAGTAGAGATTAGAGAAGAAAAGGCAAGATGTATATGAAAAAAAAGGTGTGGTACTGTTAGGAGAGATTTGAGAAGGTTAAAACTGAAACCCTAAGTGTGAGGAAGAAAAAATCATTTGTAATCGTAAGGCTAAGGCATAATAGGTTTAGGTTTGGGTTAGATGTGAGTTAAGTGAAATTTGAGTTGTAACATAATACGATTTGATTCGGCTTGCAAAATACAAACTGTAAACCGAACTAAACCGCACAGTTTTGTTGAAAAATAACCTAAACACATCGAACCAAATGCGACTTTTTGCGATTTTCTGTTTAGTTTGGTTTGATTCGGTTTACAATTTTCTATTGGATTAATTCAGTTTTAAACACCCCTAATCCCTGCAAGCACATGAATCTACAACCCCCATAATTGGTCCATCCACACGTGTTTCGAGAAATTCATTGATGGGCTAATTAGTTAGCAAAGTATGTGAATTCGTTTGTTATGGGTATAATTATGTGGCTTCTCTGCCATGTGATATTTTAGATCAAGTGTGTGGAAAATATATTTTGTACTTAATTTGTTCAACATTTTTATTCTTCTGAAAACAATGTAATTTTAAAAATAATAATTACACATTTCCTTTTACAATGATAAACCATTTATAAGATTTAAGTTGTGTTTAACTTAAGCTTACAAAAATGGTATGTAAGGTGAAGATTTTTCTCATTTATAAACATATGTTCATGCTTCATATTATATGATATGTGACTCTTAACACACCCCTCACACCAACAATATTAAATTTAGTGTGTGGATATTGTTAGTTCTTGGAATTTTGGTAAAACAAAGTTGAACAATGTTGATGTCATATGTCTGATGTCATAACATTGGTTCCTAACATTAGTTGTTGCAGGGTTGAAGTTTTATATGCTGATGTTAAACTTGATGTCTTGACATCAGTTATTTGAACATCAGAACATCAGGTTGTGATGTTTTAGGGCTGCGCGTGTTAGTTTGTTTTGAGGAGATCTGTTAGAGAGATTGGTTACGAATTTCTTGGAGCAGATATTTATATTTTCAATCAGATATGGAGCAGATCATGTAACTAACATTAGGGCTGATTTGAAAAGATTTAAAAAGATTAGAAGATCAAATCTGTTTTAAATTATGATTAATAACAAATCAAATCAGATTATTTTGGAAGAGGTCCAAGCCCAAGTCAGAATTCTATAAAAAGCAGCCTCAACCCTTGTTGGAGAATAACGAAGACAAAGAGCATAGACTGAGTGTCAATTTGAGTTTTCGTGTGTGTTTTTGTAAACCATTCATGTTGGAATTGATGTTACTATTTTGAGTTGTAAGTGTATTCACTCTAGAGCTGTTAAGCAAGAGAGAGTTGTTCTTGATCAAAGCTATTAAGCAGAATCAAGTTATGTGATTAATTTGTAATCATTGGATTGTATCACTGAGGTGATTTAGGGAGTGAGTGGTTTCTCATACCTAAGTGGTTTCTTAGGTAGAAGTGTCATTGGGTAGTGATTATGATTAGTAGATGTCAACTGGGATTGTTGAGTCTGTAATTTAATACTACTGATAGTGAATTTCCTCCCTGGCTTGGTATCCCCCAGACGTAGGTAGTTAGACCGAACTGGGTGAACAATTCATTGTGTTATTACTGCTTGTTATTGCCTTGTTCATATTAGCAGAGTGTGTTGTTGTGACATCGCACTTAACATCACACATCTGATACAAGAATTTCAATTGGTATCAGAGCAGGCATCCTGCTCTGCATCTGGGTGAGATCTAGGGCTGATACTTTCTAGTGCAATGGACAAGGAGTGTGGTGGATTTTTTAATAGACCCCCTATTCTAGATGGCTCAAATTATGACTATTGGAAACCTCGTATGGTTACATTCTTGAAGTCATTAGACAGCAGAGCCTGGAAGGCTATTTTGAAAGAATGGAAACATCCTGTTATTGTGGAAAAGGATGAGAATGGAAAGGAAGTAGAGGGTAGCTCAAAACTAAAACCTGAAGAAGAATGGACCAAGGAAGAAGATGAGCTTGCCCTTGGGAATTATAAAGCCTTGAATGCCATATTCAATGGTGTTGATAAGAACATCTTCAGGTTGGTCAACACTTGTGAAGTAGCTAAGGAAGCATGGGATATCTTGAAGACTACTCATGAAGGAACCTCCAAAGTCAAGATGTCAAGACTTTAACTTTTGACAACAAAGTTTGAAAATCTGAAGATGAAGGATGATGAGACTATCCATGATTTCCACATGAACATCCTTGAGCTGTCAAATGCTTCTAGTGCCCTAGGAGAGAGGATGACTGAAGAGAAGCTGGTGAGGAAAATTCTTAGATCTCTTCCCAAGAAATATAAAATGAAGGTGGCAGTTATAAAAGAAGCCCAAGACATCAGCAAGATGAGGGTTGATGAGTTGATAGGTTCTCTTCAAACCTTTGAATTAGGAATGGAAGAGGAACCTGAAAAGAAAACCAAAAGTATAGCTTTGGTATCTAGTTCTGAAGATTCTAAGAAAGAGAATGGTGCTGAGTCTCAGGAGGAGCTGTCCCATGCCATTGTTTTGCTGGGAAGACAGTTTAATAAGGTTATGAAGAGGATAAATAGGAGTTATAATCCTAATGTCAAGAACATCACATCTGACACCAACAGATCAGGAGATCAGGGGAAGAAAACTAGAGATGAAGAAAAGTCTAATAATGACAAAGGAGTCCAATGCTATGAGTGTGAAGGATATGGTCATGTCAAGAAGGAATGTCCTACTTATCTCAAAAACCAGAAAAAGAGGTTATCTGCTTCCTGGTCTGATAGTGAGAGTGAATCTGAAGAAGAATCAACTAAGCTTGTTAGAGCTATGATTGAGGTTACCTATGAAGAGCTTACTGCCTCTTATATAGAACTGTGCATGAGAAGTGAACAATTGTGTCTTGAAGGAGAGAAGCTGAAGAAAACCATAGTGCAGTTAGAAGCTGAAAAGACTGAACTTGAAAATGAAGTCAGTATGCTTAACTCTAAACTGGATTCTATGACCAAAACTATTAGAACGTTGAACAATGGTACTGATGCTCTAGACAACATTCTTAGTATTGGGAAAATTGCTGGAGACAAAAGTGGTTTGGGATTCAACAATGTTGCAGCTTCTAATGATGTTATTACCAGTTCCAAACCAGTGATGTTAAAACAGATGTTTAAACATCCTGACGGGATTCCTTCTAGGAGGAAATTCAGGCACTGGAGATGTCATCATTGTGGGCATTTTGGACACGTAAAGGCCTACTGTTATAAGCTACATGGGTATCCTCAGAAGGCACATCAGTTTGTTCCCAGACAGAACTTTCACAGAGGTAGTCAGGTCACCAAGTCTAAGAAGCAATGGGTTCCAAAAGGTAAAATTACCAGCTTAATAGCTCACACTTCTCTTAGGATTTCTACCAAAGAAGACTAGTACTTTGATAATGGGTGTTCAAGACACATGACAAGAGTTAAGAATTTGTTGGTAGATGTTAAGCTTCAGTCTTCAGGTCATGTAACATTTGGTGATGGTGTCAAAGGAGAAATCAAGGGGATGAGAAAGTTGAATTGTGCTGGTGCTCCTAGACTGGATGATGTTCTACTTGTCAAAGGGTTGACAGCAAATTTGATCAGTATTAGTCAACTCTGTGATCAAGGATTCAAAGTAGACTTTACAAAATCTGAGTGCAATGTCACAAATGATAAAGGAGAAGTTATCATGAAGGGTGTTAGGTCTAAGGACAACTGTTATCTATGGGTGCAACAAGACTCAAGTACCTCAGTATGTGTGTTGGCTAGAGATGATAAAGTCAAAATTTGGCATCAAAAGTTGGGACATCTTCATCTGAAGGAAATGAAGAGAATAATATCTTCAGAAGCTGTCAGAGGAATTCCTAAACTCAATATTGAAGAAGGAAGAGTTTGTGGAGATTGTCAAATAGGGAAGCAGACTAAGATGTCACATCAGAAGCTTCAACATAACACCACCTCCAAAGTTTTGGAACTTCTTCATATGGACTTGATGGGACCTATGCAGGTAGAAAGTCTAGGTGGGAAGAAGTATGCTTATGTTGTTGTAGATGACTATTCTAGGTACACCTGGGTGAGCTTCATTAAAGACAAATCAGAGGTGTTTGATGTTTTTAAAGATCTTTGTCAAAGACTCCAAAGGGAAAAGGAGAGTAATGTTATTAGAATAAGGAGTGATCATGGAAGAGAGTTTGAAAATAGCAAGTTTGCTAAATATTGTTCTGCTGAAGGCATAAGTCATGAGTTTTCTTCTCCAATTACTCCTCAGCAAAATGGAGTTGTTGAAAGGAAGAATAGAACTATTCAAGAGTCTGCTAGGGCAATGATTCATGCCAAAAAGCTTCCTTACCATTTCTGGGCTGAAGCCATGAACACTACTTGCTATATTCACAACAGAGTTACTTTGAGAATGGGCACTTCAGCTACTCTATATGAACTGTGGAAAGGAGAAAGCCAACTGTGAAGTACTTTCATGTTTTTGGAAGTAAATGTTACATTTTGTCAGATCGTGAACAGAGGAGAAAATTGGATCCTAAAAGTGATGAGGGAATCTTTCTAGGCTACTTTACAAATAACAGAGCTTACAGGGTTTACAACTCCAAAATAAAGGTTATGATGGAGTCTATAAATGTGGTAATTGATGACATTGATAAGCAGGAAGATGTTGATGTCTTGGATGATGTTGAAACATTAGTTGAAGAAGTCACAGCTGAAACTGAAGACAGAAGTGGGTCTCCCAGTCCTATGGATGCTGAGCCTGAACCTGAACAATCTAATAAAGAACCATATATCAGAGTGCTAAAGGACCATCCAAGGGAGCTTATCATAGGTGATCCTAAATCATGGGTTAGCACTAGATCAAGAGAGGTTATGTCAAATTCTTGTTTTGTTTCCAAAATTGAGCCCAAGAATGTCAAAGAAGCTTTGACTGATGAGTTTTGGATTAATGCCATGCATGAAGAGCTGGAACAATTCAAAAGGAATAAAGTGTGGGATCTTGTACCAAGGCCTGATGGAGCTAATATGATTGGCACCAAGTGGATCTACAAGAACAATTCTGATGAACAAGGAGTGGTCACCAGAAATAAGGCAAGATTAGTTGCTCAGGGATACACTCAAGTTGAAGGAATTGATTATGATGAAACCTTTGCTCCGGTGGCAAGACTGGAATCTATCAGATTACTTTTAGGGGTGGCTTATAATTTCAAATTCAAGCTTTTTCAGATGGATGTTAAGAGTGCCTTCTTGAATGGTTACTTAAATGAAGAGGTGTATGTTGATCAACCAAAAGGATTTATTGATCCAACATTTCCTGACCATGTCTACAAACTAAGGAAAACTCTCTATGGTTTGAAGCAAGCACCAAGAGCTTGGTATGAAAGACTTACTGAATTCCTGGCTGTGAATGGCTACAGAAAAGGAGGGATTAACAAGACTTTGTTTGTTAAAGAGGAAGGAGGAAAACTAATGATAGCTCAAATATATGTTGATGACATAGTATTTGGTGGGATGTCAGATGCAATGGTGAAACATTTTGTGGAACAGATGCAGTCTGAGTTTGAAATGAGTCTTGTTGGAGAGCTCAGCTGTTTTCTTGGTCTACAAGTTAGACAAATGGAGGGCTCCATATTCATTTCTCAGAGCAAGTATGCAAAGAACATAGTGAAGAAGTTTGGTCTAGAGAATGCTAATCACAAAAGGACACCTGCTCCAACTCATTTAAAGTTGTCCAAGGATGAACATGGTGTTAGTGTGGATCAAAGTTTATACAAAAGCATGATTGAAAGTCTATTGTATCTCACAGCTAGCAAACCTGATCTTTCTTTTGCTGTTGGAGTTTGTGCCAGATATCAATCTGAACCTAAAGTTAGTCACTTGAATCAAGTGAAGAGGATTCTGAAATATGTGAATGGGACTAGTGACTATGGAATGCTTTACAGTCATGGATCAGGTACTGAGTTATGTGGTTTTTGTGATGCTGATTGGGCAGGGAGTGCTGATGATAGAAAAAGTACTTCAGGAGGTTGCTTCTTCTTAGGGAATAATTTGATATCATGGTTTAGTAAAAAGCAGAACTGTGTGTCTCTTTCTACTGCAGAAGCTGAGTGCATAGCAACAGGGAGTAGTTGTTCTCAACTTGTTTGGATGAAGCAGATGTTAACAGAATACAATGTCAAGCAAGATGTCATGACATTGTACTGTGATAATCTGAGTGCTATCAATATCTTTAAGAATCCTATTCAACATAGCAGAACTAAACATATTGATATAAGGCATCATTTTATAAGAGATTTGGTTGAAGACAAAGTAGTTGCTTTGGAATATGTTGCTACAGATAAACAATTAGCTGACATTTTTACTAAAGCCTTAGATGCAAATCAATTTGAAAGTTTAAGAAGCAAACTGGGAATTTGCATTTATGAGGATTAGGTGTGCTGGAAGGAGTTTTTGTGCAGTTGTGATTTTGCATATGTTTAAAGTAAACAACTTTTTATTAAAATGCTGAAAGCATATAAGATTGGGTTTTAGTACATCAAAAGCAACATATAAAGGGTCTAAAGATTATCCCAACCCCCTGCATCAAGAAAAGTTTTCCAATCTTCATCCCATTCATCATCAGAAGCATGGAGTTGCACTGGAGGTTTTTTGATGGTTTTTGTCTCTGATGGTTTTCTTATTCTTGTTGATCCTGATGAAGTCCCAGAGGTTGTCTTTGTTGTGTTCTTGTTCTTCAGTGGATCTGGTTTATTGTCCTCCTGCATGTGTTACTTCCCTGCATCTTTGTTGGTCTGACTCATACTTGGTTGTTGTCTGGTGCTGTTAGAAGGAAGAAGGCTTGGATTTTATAGTTCTATAAGAATCCATTGTTTGTATCGCCTGACCAGTCAAAGTTTTTGGAATGTGTGTTCCTTGGGAAGCTTGTTTTTGACCATGTCTTAATGGCTACCAGCTCTGTGTGTTTGATGTTGGTAATTAGGGCTAAAAAGGGGGAGAGTTAGCCTATGTGCCTATGTGTTGCGTAGGTGTCTGATGTGATTCTAGGCTTGAGGGGAAGTATGCATGTTTGAACAGCTGGTATACTGGTTCTTGTATTGAGGGGGAGTTTAGCTCTGTGCAGATTTTGGATGTGATTGCTGCAGATTGTTAGGAGTATGAAGTTTTTCTGCTGCAGGTACCTCTGATGTTGGCAGAGACTGTTTTAGCCAAAATTAGCCAAAGGGGGAGATTGTTAGTTCTTGTATTGGTTGGAATTTTGGTAAAACAAAGTTTACCAATATTGATGTCATATGTCTAATGTCATAACATTGGTTCCTAACATTAGTTGTTGCAGGGTTAAAGTTTTATATGCTGATGTTAAACTTGATGTCTTGACATCAGTTATCTGAACATCAGAACATCAGGTTGTGATGTTTTAGGGATGCGTGTGTTAGTTTGTTTTGAGGAGATCTGTTAGAGAGATTGATTGCGAATTTCTTGGAGAAGATATTTATATTTTCAATCAGATATGGAGCAGATCATGTAACTAACATTAGGGCTGATTTGAAAAGATTTAAAAGGATTAGAAGATCAAATCTGTTTTAAATTATGATTAATAACAAATCAAATCAGATTATTTTGGAAGAGGTCCAAGCCCAAGTCAGAATTCTATAAAAAGCAGCCTCAACCCTTGTTGGAGAATAACAAAGACAGAGAGCATAGACTGAGTGTCAATTTGAGTTTTCGTGTGTGTTTTTGTAAACCATTCATGTTGGAATTGGTGTTACTATTTTGAGTTGTAAGTGTATTCACTCTAGAGCTGTTAAGCAAGAGAGAGTTGTTCTTGATCAAAGCTGTTAAGCAGAATCAAGTTGTGTGATTAATTTGTAATCATTGGATTGTATCACTGAGGTGATTTAGGGAGTGAGTGGTTTCTCATACCTAAGTGGTTTCTCAGGTAGAAGTGTCATTGGGTAGTGATTAAGATTAGTAGATGTCAATTGAGATTGTTGAGTTTGTAATTTAATACTACTGATAGTGAATTTCCTCCCTGGCTTGGTAGCCCCCAGACGTAGGTAGTTAGACCGAACTGGGTGAACAATTCATTGTGTTATTACTGCTTGTTATTGCCTTGTTCATATTAGCAGAGTGTGTTGTTGTGACATCGCACTTAACATCAGACATCTGATACCAGAATTTCAGATATATATTACAGGTGAGTCAATAGGGAAAACTTGATAACAAATGGTTTAATTGGTCTTAAACCAAACTCAGATACCATCTTAAAAATTGTTGTTGAGTTTAACTCAACCTTACAAAACTAGTTTGTAAGATGTGCATTGTCCCATGTATAAACATATGTTTAAACCATATGACGTTCAATGTGAGACTATTTAACTCACCACTCACACCAAAGACGGAACATTTGGAGCGTTGATTTAAATGTTGGATACCACGATAGCGAAATTTGATAGTAGATATCCCAACAAATCATGACCCAGACACCAATACCATATCAAATGTCCCATATTTCCACTCATCCTTCGATTGAATTTTTAAGAATAAAATCCAAACACATTTAATATAATATCATAATCATGTTAAAGACTATAATGTGAGAACTGAATCGAATCCCAACATTATTTAAATTATCATACTATATAAATTCATGAGAGCATCTAGATTTTAAAAATAAGATTCAAGCACATTTAATATGGAGGCCTTTGCCGTATCTAAACCGAAGCAAAGACCTCCATATTTCATTGAATCGGAAGAAAGTTTTTGCTTGGGTGGACATTGACATCTCGATATATTTTCGAGGACGAAAATGTCTAAGTGGGGGAGAATTGTAACGCCCCAGTTTTAGTATTTTTATTTAATAGAGTCGTTTTTGATTATTTTATTATTATTTTATTATATTTTCGACTTTTGTGTGGAAATGTGTTATTTTTCGATATGATTATATTTTATCGCGTTTTGGGGACATTTGCGAGATAATTGAGTGTAGGGGTATTTTGGTCTTTTCACAATTATTTTTCTTAAGTTAGACAAATAGAAATAAATAGAAATAGAAAAAGGGAAAGAAAGAAAATAGTAAGAGAAGAGGAAGAAGAGAAGAAAAGAAGGAGAAAGGGGAAAAAGAGAGAAAAAGAGGAAATCAAAGAAAATCAAGTTCTAGGAATCGATTAATCGGGTAAGGGTGCGAAACTCGATTATTCTATGATTGTATATGATTATGTATGTGTTTTGTTGTTGTTTTTGGATTGATTTGGAGAATATTAGTAAAACTTAGATTGTGTAAGAATTGATTAGAAATGAATTTGATTGTGGTAAAAATCTTGTTGAATGCATTGTTGATTGTTCATACATGTTTGTGGTATGCTATTACACTTCAAATTGCTGTTTTTCTGAGTTTTAGGTGAAGAAATTGGTTGATGTTGGGTAGGAAAACGCAGAAATTGTTCTGCAGAATTTTTCTGGGTATGCTCTGGCCATACGCGTAAGGGGCATGTCCATACGCGTATGAGCCAAGGCGATACGCGTATCATTGGCTTGTTTTTGGGCCAATACGCGTATGAATCTTGGCAATACGCGTAACATGGGAGAGCCATGGGCCAATACGCGTATGGGTTTTGGAACGAGGAATTTGTGAAGGAAATGGGTTCTGTCCGTACGCGTATGGACATGAGTGATACGCGTATGGACAGGAGAATGTCAAAAATGTGATTTTTCAAAATGTGTTTTCGGTTTTGTCCGTAACTTTGGTTCCGATTATCCGATTTTTGAATTCTTGGTGTCGTTGGAAAGGTATTGAACCGTACTTTGTGATTATGAGGTTTTGAGAATCGTTAGCCGATTAAATTTTGTCGAAAAATGTGAATAGTGTCAAATCTCGACTTTTGTCGTTTACATGGTGCGTATTTGACGTGTATTATGTTATATGTTTGTACTTTGGATGCGTATGCTTTATGTGCTGCTGTAATGATGATTTGTGGCCGAAAGGCAAGAAAATGCTAAGTGTGGCATTTGTTTAGATATGCATGATTATTGATGTGTGTGAGCATGCAAAGTGAATGTCATGAGTTATTGTATGCCAAGCATCATTGTGCATTGTTGAACGTCCTGAGTGACGGTTTGATTCCAGAGGGGATCCGCTATAACATTGTGCGCCTTATGCTGAGAGGACCTAAAGCGATGATTATAGACGATCGTGCGCCTTATATTAAGAGGACCTAAAGCGATCGGGTTGTGCGCCTTATATAAGAGGACCTAAAGCAATCCATAAACGTCGTGTGCCTTATATTAAGAGGACCTAAAGCGACGGGTGAACATCGTAAGCCCGACGGGGAGTTACAGTGATGTAACGAGCGATGGTTCCAGCAGAGTTCCTGAGTGAACTAGTGATGAGATATGAAATCTTGGAGTCGGTACCGCATTTGCATCTATATAGAGTCGTTAGTCGATCTCTATGGTATGCATTGATCATCTTTTGTATATTTGCATTGATGAATGAATATGGAAAAGTATGCTGTGTGGAAGTATGGAATTAATGGAATATGCATGATTATATGCTTAATTACACTGTTATGTATATGATGAGCTGATATGTGCGTGAGATAAATGCATTTGAATATGTTTATGATATGTGATTGAATTGCATACGAATGGTGTTTGGCCATAGGAAGTGCATTGTTATGTGTTGAATTCGGATGATGGCATTGTTGTGCATTTGTGGTGAGAAATAGGTTACTTGTGCATTTTTTGTGTTAATACATAATTTTATGCAATTATATTATGGTTGTTTTTCTCACCCTTCTGCTGTTTTATAACGCTCTATGAGGCGTTGCAGATTAGGTTTGTTGGAGGTATTCTTTTTGTGAAGCGTGGCGTCTTCATTCTTTTGTCGGTCGGCTCTGATATGTGACTCCGGGTAGCTAGGGTGGCCGTTGTGATCGTTTTGTCTATGTGATATTATATTTTGGCTGTACCTGTATAAATGATTGTATGACAGATATGTTTATATGTATATATGTTATATCAGATTTTAGATTTTCCGCTTTAATTCTAGTTTTCTGAAAAGTGGGTGTGAGGAACAAAGTTTCCTCTGTAATCGCTACCCCACGTTGCATATCTTTATGGGCAGGTGTTGTATGAATTGGTTGGTTTCAATTTGATGTGATTGCCCCGTCTATGCCATGATAATTCAAATATACTCTGATCAAATTTTCAATTTTCTTTTACTGCTTTAACTGCATGCTAATTGGGGGTATAGATTGGGGGCGTCACATTAAGTGGTATCAGAGCCAGTCTGTGTCAGTTTGTGTCGGTTTGTGTCAGTTGTGTCTGTCGCTTCGGGCGAGTTGCTGTTGTGCGGCAGTTGTGTGCTGGTGAGTTGTTAGTTAACCATAGTTTCTGTGTTGGGGAACGTTCAGATTATGGCTGGAAGAGGTGTTGCTGCTATGACTGCGGCCATACAAGCTATGGCGCAAGCAATGCAGAATTTACCCAATGCTGCGGCGGATGAGGAATCACGTAGTATGGATAAGTTTCAAAAGAATAATCCACCGAGCTTCGAAGGTACTCATGATCCTGAGGGAGCACAAATTTGGCTGAGGAAGATTGAGAAGATCTTCCGTTTCATTAGGTGTTCCGAGGACCAGAAAGTGCAGTTTGGTACTCATGTGTTGGAAAAGGAAGCTGAAGACTGGTGGGCGAATGCTTCTCAGAGGTTTGAGGAGGATGAGATTGTGGTTACATGGGCTGTGTTCAAAGATGCTTTTCTTGAAAAGTATTTTCCGGAAGATGAGAGAGGTAAGAAGGAAATTGAATTTCTTGAACTGAAGCAGGATAATTCCTCTGTTGCGGATTATGCTGCTAAGTTTGAGGAACTTGTGAAGTTCTGTCCTAATTATAATACAGCGGGTTCTGAAAGGTCAAAGTGTTTGAAGTTTGTGAATGGCTTGAGGCCAGAAATCAAGCAGGGTATCGGTTATCAAGAGATTAGGCAGTTTCCAGTGTTGGTGAACAAAAGTAGGATTTTTGATGAAGATAGTAAAGCCCGATCTGCTCACTATAAAAGTGTGAGTGACAGGAAGGGAAAACAGCAATTTCGTGGTGGTCCGTATGTGACACCAGCGGACAAGGGTAATCAAAGAGGTACTTTTGACCGAAGGTCAGGTGGAGGAGGTATGTCTAAATCTCCAAAATGTTTTAGGTGTGGAGAAGTAGGACATCGTCAGCTCGAATGTAAGAAAGAGGTGAGTAGGTGTTCTACTTGTGGGGGCTTAGGACATGAAGCAGCTGAGTGCAAGAGAAAGAATGTGGTTAAGTGCTTTACCTGTGGTGAAACAGGTCATATTAGTACGAATTGTACCAAACCAAAGCAAGCTTAGGATGGTAGGAAGGTTGTTGCATTGGTAGGAGATGAGACTACTAGTGCGGATCGTTTGACTCAAGGTACTTGTTTATTAATAGTATGCCTTAAATTGCTGTTATTGTTATGGGAGCGACTCATTCATTTATTTTCCATGAGTGCGCTAAGTGTTTGAATTTATTTATGACTGCTTCGGGGTCGGTAACTACGTCCTTGTTGTGTTTTTGTCGGTGTTGTTTATTCCTTAGTACGTGATAGGTGTGGAACACTATCAGTGCTCTCTGGTTTTTCTAATCCTTTATTTTTTAAGATTGAGAATGAGATAAGTGGGGGAGAAGCTGGTACTTCTCCATGTTGCTTCGGGTGTAGAGCGCTGGCTCGGTGTGTTGTGAATTGCAAGGTTATAATTGTGGTTTTTGGTTCGAAACGGGATGCAGAAGTAAGGTTTATATCAACTAAGGATTTGTGCCTTAGGTGGTTTTGTGCATGAGATATAAGGAATACTATTATAATTTGGTAAAGACGGTTTATGCCACATCATGGTTGTCGGCTGTCTATTGACAAATTGAGGAACTGATCACCCTTAATCTCTTGTTGATAGTAGACGGGAATTATGTTGGATGGAATAGACTTGTGTTTCCAGTTTTGATAGCGTGTGAAATGAGTGTTTGGTAATCGCAAGAGTTTAGAGTACCTTGTTGGTTTGAAGGAATTGAGTATGAGACAACGAGGATGGTTGGAATTTTTGATGAGTTATGACTTTAGTTGAAATTATCCTGTTGGTAAAGGTAAGGTCTTGCTTGGAAAGTTAAGTCGAAAGTTTCAGTGTATGTCTGTTTTGATGGTCAGAGAATTAGAATAATTTGAGAAGTCCCGAGACTGGTGTCTGGTGTGTGAGATAACACAGGAGAGTGTGAGGTTAGGAATATTAAAAGTGAACAGTGATTTTTGGTGAATATGAGAAAGAGTTAGACTTTGGTCGTGAGATTGGTAGTTTTGATGGTTGCGAGTAATCAGAGTGCGCAGCGGATGCGTGGTATGGCACAATTTGTATTTGCGTGTGTGACTTGTAAGAGAGTTCATAAGTGGAATATTGGGAACATGTAGGAGTGTTGAGATCATTTGGACGTTTCAGAATGGAAGTGATAAGTGAAAGGTTTAAATGTTATTCATGGGCTACTATGTAGATGGATGTTTGGTTGTATTTCGATTGGGGAATCGTAGCATGGTTGAAATAATGTTGTGTGACAAGGATGTTGGTATTCTGGTTTTGTTGATGTTGTTGAGATCTTGTTGTGTTTCGGTTCTAGAGTGAACCTATGTGTTGGTATCGCGGTTTTCCTTGAGTTGCGAGTTGGTCGTCAAGTGCATTGTATGGGCTTTGCATCTTGTCGTTGTTGTTGTAGTCGTTGTCGTATCCTCGTTGTAATTACGGTTAGCAAGGTGTTTGTCAGTTGTGTTATTCGTGGTGTGCCTTTTGTTGGCATGTTGGTTTCTTGGTCGGATGCGAGAGTCGTATCCGGAGTTGTCCGTCTCGATATATTTTCGAGGACGAAAATGTCTAAGTGGGGGAGAATTGTAACGCCCCAGTTTTAGTATTTTTATTTAATAGAGTCGTTTTTGATTATTTTATTATTATTTTATTATATTTTCGACTTTTGTGTGGAAATGTGTTATTTTTCGATATGATTATATTTTATCGCGTTTTGGGGACATTTGCGAGATAATTGAGTGTAGGGGTATTTTGGTCTTTTCACAATTATTTTTCTTAAGTTAGACAAATAGAAATAAATAGAAATAGAAAAAGGGAAAGAAAGAAAATAGTAAGAGAAGAGGAAGAAGAGAAGAAAAGAAGGAGAAAGGGGAAAAAGAGAGAAAAAGAGGAAATCAAAGAAAATCAAGTTCTAGGAATCGATTAATCGGGTAAGGGTGCGAAACTCGATTATTCTATGATTGTATATGATTATGTATGTGTTTTGTTGTTGTTTTTGGATTGATTTGGAGAATATTAGTAAAACTTAGATTGTGTAAGAATTGATTAGAAATGAATTTGATTGTGGTAAAAATCTTGTTGAATGCATTGTTGATTGTTCATACATGTTTGTGGTATGCTATTACACTTCAAATTGCTGTTTTTCTGAGTTTTAGGTGAAGAAATTGGTTGATGTTGGGTAGGAAAACGCAGAAATTGTTCTGCAGAATTTTTCTGGGTATGCTCTGGCCATACGCGTAAGGGGCATGTCCATACGCGTATGAGCCAAGGCGATACGCGTATCATTGGCTTGTTTTTGGGCCAATACGCGTATGAATCTTGGCAATACGCGTAACATGGGAGAGCCATGGGCCAATACGCGTATGGGTTTTGGAACGAGGAATTTGTGAAGGAAATGGGTTCTGTCCGTACGCGTATGGACATGAGTGATACGCGTATGGACAGGAGAATGTCAAAAATGTGATTTTTCAAAATGTGTTTTCGGTTTTGTCCGTAACTTTGGTTCCGATTATCCGATTTTTGAATTCTTGGTGTCGTTGGAAAGGTATTGAACCGTACTTTGTGATTATGAGGTTTTGAGAATCGTTAGCCGATTAAATTTTGTCGAAAAATGTGAATAGTGTCAAATCTCGACTTTTGTCGTTTACATGGTGCGTATTTGACGTGTATTATGTTATATGTTTGTACTTTGGATGCGTATGCTTTATGTGCTGCTGTAATGATGATTTGTGGCCGAAAGGCAAGAAAATGCTAAGTGTGGCATTTGTTTAGATATGCATGATTATTGATGTGTGTGAGCATGCAAAGTGAATGTCATGAGTTATTGTATGCCAAGCATCATTGTGCATTGTTGAACGTCCTGAGTGACGGTTTGATTCCAGAGGGGATCCGCTATAACATTGTGCGCCTTATGCTGAGAGGACCTAAAGCGATGATTATAGACGATCGTGCGCCTTATATTAAGAGGACCTAAAGCGATCGGGTTGTGCGCCTTATATAAGAGGACCTAAAGCAATCCATAAACGTCGTGTGCCTTATATTAAGAGGACCTAAAGCGACGGGTGAACATCGTAAGCCCGACGGGGAGTTACAGTGATGTAACGAGCGATGGTTCCAGCAGAGTTCCTGAGTGAACTAGTGATGAGATATGAAATCTTGGAGTCGGTACCGCATTTGCATCTATATAGAGTCGTTAGTCGATCTCTATGGTATGCATTGATCATCTTTTGTATATTTGCATTGATGAATGAATATGGAAAAGTATGCTGTGTGGAAGTATGGAATTAATGGAATATGCATGATTATATGCTTAATTACACTGTTATGTATATGATGAGCTGATATGTGCGTGAGATAAATGCATTTGAATATGTTTATGATATGTGATTGAATTGCATACGAATGGTGTTTGGCCATAGGAAGTGCATTGTTATGTGTTGAATTCGGATGATGGCATTGTTGTGCATTTGTGGTGAGAAATAGGTTACTTGTGCATTTTTTGTGTTAATACATAATTTTATGCAATTATATTATGGTTGTTTTTCTCACCCTTCTGCTGTTTTATAACGCTCTATGAGGCGTTGCAGATTAGGTTTGTTGGAGGTATTCTTTTTGTGAAGCGTGGCGTCTTCATTCTTTTGTCGGTCGGCTCTGATATGTGACTCCGGGTAGCTAGGGTGGCCGTTGTGATCGTTTTGTCTATGTGATATTATATTTTGGCTGTACCTGTATAAATGATTGTATGACAGATATGTTTATATGTATATATGTTATATCAGATTTTAGATTTTCCGCTTTAATTCTAGTTTTCTGAAAAGTGGGTGTGAGGAACAAAGTTTCCTCTGTAATCGCTACCCCACGTTGCATATCTTTATGGGCAGGTGTTGTATGAATTGGTTGGTTTCAATTTGATGTGATTGCCCCGTCTATGCCATGATAATTCAAATATACTCTGATCAAATTTTCAATTTTCTTTTACTGCTTTAACTGCATGCTAATTGGGGGTATAGATTGGGGGCGTCACATTAAGTGGTATCAGAGCCAGTCTGTGTCAGTTTGTGTCGGTTTGTGTCAGTTGTGTCTGTCGCTTCGGGCGAGTTGCTGTTGTGCGGCAGTTGTGTGCTGGTGAGTTGTTAGTTAACCATAGTTTCTGTGTTGGGGAACGTTCAGATTATGGCTGGAAGAGGTGTTGCTGCTATGACTGCGGCCATACAAGCTATGGCGCAAGCAATGCAGAATTTACCCAATGCTGCGGCGGATGAGGAATCACGTAGTATGGATAAGTTTCAAAAGAATAATCCACCGAGCTTCGAAGGTACTCATGATCCTGAGGGAGCACAAATTTGGCTGAGGAAGATTGAGAAGATCTTCCGTTTCATTAGGTGTTCCGAGGACCAGAAAGTGCAGTTTGGTACTCATGTGTTGGAAAAGGAAGCTGAAGACTGGTGGGCGAATGCTTCTCAGAGGTTTGAGGAGGATGAGATTGTGGTTACATGGGCTGTGTTCAAAGATGCTTTTCTTGAAAAGTATTTTCCGGAAGATGAGAGAGGTAAGAAGGAAATTGAATTTCTTGAACTGAAGCAGGATAATTCCTCTGTTGCGGATTATGCTGCTAAGTTTGAGGAACTTGTGAAGTTCTGTCCTAATTATAATACAGCGGGTTCTGAAAGGTCAAAGTGTTTGAAGTTTGTGAATGGCTTGAGGCCAGAAATCAAGCAGGGTATCGGTTATCAAGAGATTAGGCAGTTTCCAGTGTTGGTGAACAAAAGTAGGATTTTTGATGAAGATAGTAAAGCCCGATCTGCTCACTATAAAAGTGTGAGTGACAGGAAGGGAAAACAGCAATTTCGTGGTGGTCCGTATGTGACACCAGCGGACAAGGGTAATCAAAGAGGTACTTTTGACCGAAGGTCAGGTGGAGGAGGTATGTCTAAATCTCCAAAATGTTTTAGGTGTGGAGAAGTAGGACATCGTCAGCTCGAATGTAAGAAAGAGGTGAGTAGGTGTTCTACTTGTGGGGGCTTAGGACATGAAGCAGCTGAGTGCAAGAGAAAGAATGTGGTTAAGTGCTTTACCTGTGGTGAAACAGGTCATATTAGTACGAATTGTACCAAACCAAAGCAAGCTTAGGATGGTAGGAAGGTTGTTGCATTGGTAGGAGATGAGACTACTAGTGCGGATCGTTTGACTCAAGGTACTTGTTTATTAATAGTATGCCTTAAATTGCTGTTATTGTTATGGGAGCGACTCATTCATTTATTTTCCATGAGTGCGCTAAGTGTTTGAATTTATTTATGACTGCTTCGGGGTCGGTAACTACGTCCTTGTTGTGTTTTTGTCGGTGTTGTTTATTCCTTAGTACGTGATAGGTGTGGAACACTATCAGTGCTCTCTGGTTTTTCTAATCCTTTATTTTTTAAGATTGAGAATGAGATAAGTGGGGGAGAAGCTGGTACTTCTCCATGTTGCTTCGGGTGTAGAGCGCTGGCTCGGTGTGTTGTGAATTGCAAGGTTATAATTGTGGTTTTTGGTTCGAAACGGGATGCAGAAGTAAGGTTTATATCAACTAAGGATTTGTGCCTTAGGTGGTTTTGTGCATGAGATATAAGGAATACTATTATAATTTGGTAAAGACGGTTTATGCCACATCATGGTTGTCGGCTGTCTATTGACAAATTGAGGAACTGATCACCCTTAATCTCTTGTTGATAGTAGACGGGAATTATGTTGGATGGAATAGACTTGTGTTTCCAGTTTTGATAGCGTGTGAAATGAGTGTTTGGTAATCGCAAGAGTTTAGAGTACCTTGTTGGTTTGAAGGAATTGAGTATGAGACAACGAGGATGGTTGGAATTTTTGATGAGTTATGACTTTAGTTGAAATTATCCTGTTGGTAAAGGTAAGGTCTTGCTTGGAAAGTTAAGTCGAAAGTTTCAGTGTATGTCTGTTTTGATGGTCAGAGAATTAGAATAATTTGAGAAGTCCCGAGACTGGTGTCTGGTGTGTGAGATAACACAGGAGAGTGTGAGGTTAGGAATATTAAAAGTGAACAGTGATTTTTGGTGAATATGAGAAAGAGTTAGACTTTGGTCGTGAGATTGGTAGTTTTGATGGTTGCGAGTAATCAGAGTGCGCAGCGGATGCGTGGTATGGCACAATTTGTATTTGCGTGTGTGACTTGTAAGAGAGTTCATAAGTGGAATATTGGGAACATGTAGGAGTGTTGAGATCATTTGGACGTTTCAGAATGGAAGTGATAAGTGAAAGGTTTAAATGTTATTCATGGGCTACTATGTAGATGGATGTTTGGTTGTATTTCGATTGGGGAATCGTAGCATGGTTGAAATAATGTTGTGTGACAAGGATGTTGGTATTCTGGTTTTGTTGATGTTGTTGAGATCTTGTTGTGTTTCGGTTCTAGAGTGAACCTATGTGTTGGTATCGCGGTTTTCCTTGAGTTGCGAGTTGGTCGTCAAGTGCATTGTATGGGCTTTGCATCTTGTCGTTGTTGTTGTAGTCGTTGTCGTATCCTCGTTGTAATTACGGTTAGCAAGGTGTTTGTCAGTTGTGTTATTCGTGGTGTGCCTTTTGTTGGCATGTTGGTTTCTTGGTCGGATGCGAGAGTCGTATCCGGAGTTGTCCGTCTCGATATATTTTCGAGGACGAAAATGTCTAAGTGGGGGAGAATTGTAACGCCCCAGTTTTAGTATTTTTATTTAATAGAGTCGTTTTTGATTATTTTATTATTATTTTATTATATTTTCGACTTTTGTGTGGAAATGTGTTATTTTTCGATATGATTATATTTTATCGCGTTTTGGGGACATTTGCGAGATAATTGAGTGTAGGGGTATTTTGGTCTTTTCACAATTATTTTTCTTAAGTTAGACAAATAGAAATAAATAGAAATAGAAAAAGGGAAAGAAAGAAAATAGTAAGAGAAGAGGAAGAAGAGAAGAAAAGAAGGAGAAAGGGGAAAAAGAGAGAAAAAGAGGAAATCAAAGAAAATCAAGTTCTAGGAATCGATTAATCGGGTAAGGGTGCGAAACTCGATTATTCTATGATTGTATATGATTATGTATGTGTTTTGTTGTTGTTTTTGGATTGATTTGGAGAATATTAGTAAAACTTAGATTGTGTAAGAATTGATTAGAAATGAATTTGATTGTGGTAAAAATCTTGTTGAATGCATTGTTGATTGTTCATACATGTTTGTGGTATGCTATTACACTTCAAATTGCTGTTTTTCTGAGTTTTAGGTGAAGAAATTGGTTGATGTTGGGTAGGAAAACGCAGAAATTGTTCTGCAGAATTTTTCTGGGTATGCTCTGGCCATACGCGTAAGGGGCATGTCCATACGCGTATGAGCCAAGGCGATACGCGTATCATTGGCTTGTTTTTGGGCCAATACGCGTATGAATCTTGGCAATACGCGTAACATGGGCGAGCCATGGGCCAATACGCGTATGGGTTTTGGAACGAGGAATTTGTGAAGGAAATGGGTTCTGTCCGTACGCGTATGGACATGAGTGATACGCGTATGGACAGGAGAATGTCAAAAATGTGATTTTTCAAAATGTGTTTTCGGTTTTGTCCGTAACTTTGGTTCCGATTATCCGATTTTTGAATTCTTGGTGTCGTTGGAAAGGTATTGAACCGTACTTTGTGATTATGAGGTTTTGAGAATCGTTAGCCGATTAAATTTTGTCGAAAAATGTGAATAGTGTCAAATCTCGACTTTTGTCGTTTACATGGTGCGTATTTGACGTGTATTATGTTATATGTTTGTACTTTGGATGCGTATGCTTTATGTGCTGCTGTAATGATGATTTGTGGCCGAAAGGCAAGAAAATGCTAAGTGTGGCATTTGTTTAGATATGCATGATTATTGATGTGTGTGAGCATGCAAAGTGAATGTCATGAGTTATTGTATGCCAAGCATCATTGTGCATTGTTGAACGTCCTGAGTGACGGTTTGATTCCAGAGGGGATCCGCTATAACATTGTGCGCCTTATGCTGAGAGGACCTAAAGCGATGATTATAGACGATCGTGCGCCTTATATTAAGAGGACCTAAAGCGATCGGGTTGTGCGCCTTATATAAGAGGACCTAAAGCAATCCATAAACGTCGTGTGCCTTATATTAAGAGGACCTAAAGCGACGGGTGAACATCGTAAGCCCGACGGGGAGTTACAGTGATGTAACGAGCGATGGTTCCAGCAGAGTTCCTGAGTGAACTAGTGATGAGATATGAAATCTTGGAGTCGGTACCGCATTTGCATCTATATAGAGTCGTTAGTCGATCTCTATGGTATGCATTGATCATCTTTTGTATATTTGCATTGATGAATGAATATGGAAAAGTATGCTGTGTGGAAGTATGGAATTAATGGAATATGCATGATTATATGCTTAATTACACTGTTATGTATATGATGAGCTGATATGTGCGTGAGATAAATGCATTTGAATATGTTTATGATATGTGATTGAATTGCATACGAATGGTGTTTGGCCATAGGAAGTGCATTGTTATGTGTTGAATTCGGATGATGGCATTGTTGTGCATTTGTGGTGAGAAATAGGTTACTTGTGCATTTTTTGTGTTAATACATAATTTTATGCAATTATATTATGGTTGTTTTTCTCACCCTTCTGCTGTTTTATAACGCTCTATGAGGCGTTGCAGATTAGGTTTGTTGGAGGTATTCTTTTTGTGAAGCGTGGCGTCTTCATTCTTTTGTCGGTCGGCTCTGATATGTGACTCCGGGTAGCTAGGGTGGCCGTTGTGATCGTTTTGTCTATGTGATATTATATTTTGGCTGTACCTGTATAAATGATTGTATGACAGATATGTTTATATGTATATATGTTATATCAGATTTTAGATTTTCCGCTTTAATTCTAGTTTTCTGAAAAGTGGGTGTGAGGAACAAAGTTTCCTCTGTAATCGCTACCCCACGTTGCATATCTTTATGGGCAGGTGTTGTATGAATTGGTTGGTTTCAATTTGATGTGATTGCCCCGTCTATGCCATGATAATTCAAATATACTCTGATCAAATTTTCAATTTTCTTTTACTGCTTTAACTGCATGCTAATTGGGGGTATAGATTGGGGGCGTCACATTAAGTGGTATCAGAGCCAGTCTGTGTCAGTTTGTGTCGGTTTGTGTCAGTTGTGTCTGTCGCTTCGGGCGAGTTGCTGTTGTGCGGCAGTTGTGTGCTGGTGAGTTGTTAGTTAACCATAGTTTCTGTGTTGGGGAACGTTCAGATTATGGCTGGAAGAGGTGTTGCTGCTATGACTGCGGCCATACAAGCTATGGCGCAAGCAATGCAGAATTTACCCAATGCTGCGGCGGATGAGGAATCACGTAGTATGGATAAGTTTCAAAAGAATAATCCACCGAGCTTCGAAGGTACTCATGATCCTGAGGGAGCACAAATTTGGCTGAGGAAGATTGAGAAGATCTTCCGTTTCATTAGGTGTTCCGAGGACCAGAAAGTGCAGTTTGGTACTCATGTGTTGGAAAAGGAAGCTGAAGACTGGTGGGCGAATGCTTCTCAGAGGTTTGAGGAGGATGAGATTGTGGTTACATGGGCTGTGTTCAAAGATGCTTTTCTTGAAAAGTATTTTCCGGAAGATGAGAGAGGTAAGAAGGAAATTGAATTTCTTGAACTGAAGCAGGATAATTCCTCTGTTGCGGATTATGCTGCTAAGTTTGAGGAACTTGTGAAGTTCTGTCCTAATTATAATACAGCGGGTTCTGAAAGGTCAAAGTGTTTGAAGTTTGTGAATGGCTTGAGGCCAGAAATCAAGCAGGGTATCGGTTATCAAGAGATTAGGCAGTTTCCAGTGTTGGTGAACAAAAGTAGGATTTTTGATGAAGATAGTAAAGCCCGATCTGCTCACTATAAAAGTGTGAGTGACAGGAAGGGAAAACAGCAATTTCGTGGTGGTCCGTATGTGACACCAGCGGACAAGGGTAATCAAAGAGGTACTTTTGACCGAAGGTCAGGTGGAGGAGGTATGTCTAAATCTCCAAAATGTTTTAGGTGTGGAGAAGTAGGACATCGTCAGCTCGAATGTAAGAAAGAGGTGAGTAGGTGTTCTACTTGTGGGGGCTTAGGACATGAAGCAGCTGAGTGCAAGAGAAAGAATGTGGTTAAGTGCTTTACCTGTGGTGAAACAGGTCATATTAGTACGAATTGTACCAAACCAAAGCAAGCTTAGGATGGTAGGAAGGTTGTTGCATTGGTAGGAGATGAGACTACTAGTGCGGATCGTTTGACTCAAGGTACTTGTTTATTAATAGTATGCCTTAAATTGCTGTTATTGTTATGGGAGCGACTCATTCATTTATTTTCCATGAGTGCGCTAAGTGTTTGAATTTATTTATGACTGCTTCGGGGTCGGTAACTACGTCCTTGTTGTGTTTTTGTCGGTGTTGTTTATTCCTTAGTACGTGATAGGTGTGGAACACTATCAGTGCTCTCTGGTTTTTCTAATCCTTTATTTTTTAAGATTGAGAATGAGATAAGTGGGGGAGAAGCTGGTACTTCTCCATGTTGCTTCGGGTGTAGAGCGCTGGCTCGGTGTGTTGTGAATTGCAAGGTTATAATTGTGGTTTTTGGTTCGAAACGGGATGCAGAAGTAAGGTTTATATCAACTAAGGATTTGTGCCTTAGGTGGTTTTGTGCATGAGATATAAGGAATACTATTATAATTTGGTAAAGACGGTTTATGCCACATCATGGTTGTCGGCTGTCTATTGACAAATTGAGGAACTGATCACCCTTAATCTCTTGTTGATAGTAGACGGGAATTATGTTGGATGGAATAGACTTGTGTTTCCAGTTTTGATAGCGTGTGAAATGAGTGTTTGGTAATCGCAAGAGTTTAGAGTACCTTGTTGGTTTGAAGGAATTGAGTATGAGACAACGAGGATGGTTGGAATTTTTGATGAGTTATGACTTTAGTTGAAATTATCCTGTTGGTAAAGGTAAGGTCTTGCTTGGAAAGTTAAGTCGAAAGTTTCAGTGTATGTCTGTTTTGATGGTCAGAGAATTAGAATAATTTGAGAAGTCCCGAGACTGGTGTCTGGTGTGTGAGATAACACAGGAGAGTGTGAGGTTAGGAATATTAAAAGTGAACAGTGATTTTTGGTGAATATGAGAAAGAGTTAGACTTTGGTCGTGAGATTGGTAGTTTTGATGGTTGCGAGTAATCAGAGTGCGCAGCGGATGCGTGGTATGGCACAATTTGTATTTGCGTGTGTGACTTGTAAGAGAGTTCATAAGTGGAATATTGGGAACATGTAGGAGTGTTGAGATCATTTGGACGTTTCAGAATGGAAGTGATAAGTGAAAGGTTTAAATGTTATTCATGGGCTACTATGTAGATGGATGTTTGGTTGTATTTCGATTGGGGAATCGTAGCATGGTTGAAATAATGTTGTGTGACAAGGATGTTGGTATTCTGGTTTTGTTGATGTTGTTGAGATCTTGTTGTGTTTCGGTTCTAGAGTGAACCTATGTGTTGGTATCGCGGTTTTCCTTGAGTTGCGAGTTGGTCGTCAAGTGCATTGTATGGGCTTTGCATCTTGTCGTTGTTGTTGTAGTCGTTGTCGTATCCTCGTTGTAATTACGGTTAGCAAGGTGTTTGTCAGTTGTGTTATTCGTGGTGTGCCTTTTGTTGGCATGTTGGTTTCTTGGTCGGATGCGAGAGTCGTATCCGGAGTTGTCCGTCTCGATATATTTTCGAGGACGAAAATGTCTAAGTGGGGGAGAATTGTAACGCCCCAGTTTTAGTATTTTTATTTAATAGAGTCGTTTTTGATTATTTTATTATTATTTTATTATATTTTCGACTTTTGTGTGGAAATGTGTTATTTTTCGATATGATTATATTTTATCGCGTTTTGGGGACATTTGCGAGATAATTGAGTGTAGGGGTATTTTGGTCTTTTCACAATTATTTTTCTTAAGTTAGACAAATAGAAATAAATAGAAATAGAAAAAGGGAAAGAAAGAAAATAGTAAGAGAAGAGGAAGAAGAGAAGAAAAGAAGGAGAAAGGGGAAAAAGAGAGAAAAAGAGGAAATCAAAGAAAATCAAGTTCTAGGAATCGATTAATCGGGTAAGGGTGCGAAACTCGATTATTCTATGATTGTATATGATTATGTATGTGTTTTGTTGTTGTTTTTGGATTGATTTGGAGAATATTAGTAAAACTTAGATTGTGTAAGAATTGATTAGAAATGAATTTGATTGTGGTAAAAATCTTGTTGAATGCATTGTTGATTGTTCATACATGTTTGTGGTATGCTATTACACTTCAAATTGCTGTTTTTCTGAGTTTTAGGTGAAGAAATTGGTTGATGTTGGGTAGGAAAACGCAGAAATTGTTCTGCAGAATTTTTCTGGGTATGCTCTGGCCATACGCGTAAGGGGCATGTCCATACGCGTATGAGCCAAGGCGATACGCGTATCATTGGCTTGTTTTTGGGCCAATACGCGTATGAATCTTGGCAATACGCGTAACATGGGAGAGCCATGGGCCAATACGCGTATGGGTTTTGGAACGAGGAATTTGTGAAGGAAATGGGTTCTGTCCGTACGCGTATGGACATGAGTGATACGCGTATGGACAGGAGAATGTCAAAAATGTGATTTTTCAAAATGTGTTTTCGGTTTTGTCCGTAACTTTGGTTCCGATTATCCGATTTTTGAATTCTTGGTGTCGTTGGAAAGGTATTGAACCGTACTTTGTGATTATGAGGTTTTGAGAATCGTTAGCCGATTAAATTTTGTCGAAAAATGTGAATAGTGTCAAATCTCGACTTTTGTCGTTTACATGGTGCGTATTTGACGTGTATTATGTTATATGTTTGTACTTTGGATGCGTATGCTTTATGTGCTGCTGTAATGATGATTTGTGGCCGAAAGGCAAGAAAATGCTAAGTGTGGCATTTGTTTAGATATGCATGATTATTGATGTGTGTGAGCATGCAAAGTGAATGTCATGAGTTATTGTATGCCAAGCATCATTGTGCATTGTTGAACGTCCTGAGTGACGGTTTGATTCCAGAGGGGATCCGCTATAACATTGTGCGCCTTATGCTGAGAGGACCTAAAGCGATGATTATAGACGATCGTGCGCCTTATATTAAGAGGACCTAAAGCGATCGGGTTGTGCGCCTTATATAAGAGGACCTAAAGCAATCCATAAACGTCGTGTGCCTTATATTAAGAGGACCTAAAGCGACGGGTGAACATCGTAAGCCCGACGGGGAGTTACAGTGATGTAACGAGCGATGATTCCAGCAGAGTTCCTGAGTGAACTAGTGATGAGATATGAAATCTTGGAGTCGGTACCGCATTTGCATCTATATAGAGTCGTTAGTCGATCTCTATGGTATGCATTGATCATCTTTTGTATATTTGCATTGATGAATGAATATGGAAAAGTATGCTGTGTGGAAGTATGGAATTAATGGAATATGCATGATTATATGCTTAATTACACTGTTATGTATATGATGAGCTGATATGTGCGTGAGATAAATGCATTTGAATATGTTTATGATATGTGATTGAATTGCATACGAATGGTGTTTGGCCATAGGAAGTGCATTGTTATGTGTTGAATTCGGATGATGGCATTGTTGTGCATTTGTGGTGAGAAATAGGTTACTTGTGCATTTTTTGTGTTAATACATAATTTTATGCAATTATATTATGGTTGTTTTTCTCACCCTTCTGCTGTTTTATAACGCTCTATGAGGCGTTGCAGATTAGGTTTGTTGGAGGTATTCTTTTTGTGAAGCGTGGCGTCTTCATTCTTTTGTCGGTCGGCTCTGATATGTGACTCCGGGTAGCTAGGGTGGCCGTTGTGATCGTTTTGTCTATGTGATATTATATTTTGGCTGTACCTGTATAAATGATTGTATGACAGATATGTTTATATGTATATATGTTATATCAGATTTTAGATTTTCCGCTTTAATTCTAGTTTTCTGAAAAGTGGGTGTGAGGAACAAAGTTTCCTCTGTAATCGCTACCCCACGTTGCATATCTTTATGGGCAGGTGTTGTATGAATTGGTTGGTTTCAATTTGATGTGATTGCCCCGTCTATGCCATGATAATTCAAATATACTCTGATCAAATTTTCAATTTTCTTTTACTGCTTTAACTGCATGCTAATTGGGGGTATAGATTGGGGGCGTCACAGAATACGCTCCTTCTAGGGCGGGGCCGGCCAGGAACTGTTACCTCAATTTGGTTCATTACATGTTGGAATATCTGGAAGGCTAGAAATAACATTCTTTTTAACGATGAGGTTTGCGATGTTGATTCTTTATTCAACGCCATTGTAGTATCCTCGTGGAATTGGTTGGTTTTAGGCAACCTCACTCGGAGGAAGTGTAGTCTTTATGATTGGACCAAGGTCCATTTCGACTTTTTGTAACTGCTTTGGGTTGTAATATTTTCCAACGGTTTGAGATTTCCTTAATATCTTTTAATTGATTGTTGCTTATAAAAAAAAATAATCATAATTTTTTTTTGTTGTATTTGTTAAAAAAAAGAATTAAATATTTCTTTTAGAGATAAATATCAATGAATTTAACGAATGAATTTAACGAATGGGTTGTTGAGGTAATTTTCACCATCCATAAGCACATGCTGTCCAACTGGCGCTAAAAAAGATCGGGAAATTAACTTTTTCCCGGGAAACCAAAAAACTCCATTCCAAAATCTAAAAAAAAATAAATAACCAAAGCCATCGCATATTTATATTCAAACAAACCGATGCAGAGTTACAAGTACCTTTCATCAACAACAACACTCTCACTCTCCACACTCTAACCACCACACTCTCACCACCACTATCCACTCCGGCAACTTCTCCGACCATCCCCGGCGGCCGATCTCGTCACAAATCATGGCACAAGAATGAATCGCCTCCACCTGCGATGTCGCTTTCCTACTCCAACTTCTTCCCGGACGATGACCTCCTATGCAGCGAGGAAACCTCCAGCATCTTGTCCGGAGATTCACCGGCAGAATGCCTCTCTGATGTCGATTCGTCTCCGCCGCCGGAGGAAGAATTCATCGCCGGATTAATGGATGACGAACATAAGTTCGTTCTTGGATTTGACTATTTCTCTAAGTTACAGTCTCGCAAGATCGATGCATCGGTTAGGGAAGAATCCGTTGCATGGATCCTAAAGGTAAACACGCCGAATCTAACATTTTTCACACATCGCTGATAATCGGAGATTCATTTCCATCTTTGTTACAATAATTTTATCATTTTCTCTTTTTCATCTGAATCGGATTGCGATCTGGTGGATGCAGGTGCAGGCTTATTACGGTTTTCAACCGCTTACGGCTTATCTCGCCGTCAACTATATGGATCGGTTCTTGAATTCTCGGCAGTTGCCGGTGAGTTCTGAGAAGTCCAATATAATTTAAAGTAAAATTTAAGGAAAAATAAACTAAAATGGAATATAATTACTGAATCTGCAAATGCATGTGTTGGAAGAAGAAAAATTCTAAGCATTAATTAAATACGACTTCCCTGACAAAAAATTGCGTATGACTTTTCTAATGCCAAGAGAAATTGCTCACGCCGCATCATTATAATAGTAGTAAAAACGTTTTAAATTATTCAATTGATTTAATGTCGATTTAAATGTGTTCAGTTTTTATAAATAGATGAAAAAAAGTTTTACATTGCTCAACGCGGTAAAACACGGTAAATCAAATTATTCAGATTTGATATTCGATTAATCAATTTTACTCATTAAAACTATTTTGACCCTCAACTCTTTGTTGGTGGGAAGATTGACACACTATTTAAATGTGGACCAAAAAAATAATGAATTAAATAATGTATTTATTAAGATAATTAATAATATATGTATTTTAAATTAAATTAAATTATTTTTATTTTGAGTTTTGTCAATAATGTCAGTTTAAAGTGTTTATATTATTATTATTACATTATTCTGCTATAAATGTTTTTGGTCACGTACGAACATTATAGGTGCCTGATAAATTCTACTAATAATTCGTTTAGGAAAATGAATCTAAAAGGAGCTAATTGACGGAGAGTAGTATCTCTCAACCATTTCTTATCGAGTAGCTGTAATTTTTTTTAATACACACTTTCAACATTATTTTTATTGATTTAAATTTATATGTATTTTATTAAATTAAATGTATTTTATAAAATAAATTTATAGTAGTTTAACTGATAAAAAAAGTATTAAAAAATATTTGCGCATGAAGCTGAGATTTTTCTTAGAAATTGTATTTGAAGAATAGTATTATTGTGCTTTTTGTGTACTTAATACTTTTTGCAAAAGTTTATACACAAGCAAGTGAAAGTTATTTTACATTGTAAAACTTTTAAAGTTTTGTAATCTATCTTTTAAATAATCTCGTTTTCTCAATTAGATACAGAAGTAATACTTGTTAGGTAAACTCTACATTACTAATTTTTTTATTGAGTACGTATTTATCATTCAATTATTTTAAGTTATATTAGTTTTTACATTAAATAATTTTAAAATAACTTGAAACTTTGAATTATGTTTATATTATTGAAACAATGCAATGTGTAGAAATTTATATATAAAAAATAAAATGTCTAAAATAAATTTATCAATAAAAATATTCATCATTTTACAAATTAGTTTTATATTGAAGAATTAAATTTAATATAGTTTAGTGATACTAATAAAAACATCACTTCGGAGTATTATATATATATATATATATATATATATATATATATATATATATATATACTGACAAGATTAACTGTATTTACTTTATTTACTGTTTTTAGTCTTCTATAATCATCAATAATTTCTCTAATCATCAATAATGATTTAAAATTATAAAAAAATTAGAACTATTTAAAAATATAACAAAACTGTGTGTATAGCCTATCGGGAGTATATTGTACTATTATAACTCATCGTAATGATTTTGTTGAAAAATAAAAAGAATGACAGCTTGGTGATGTTTTGAGTACGTTAGGCACGTGCATTGCGCGTGGGGAAATGTGCCCAAAAGTTTGATGAGTTATTCTTCATAAAATAACAATGATGATATATAATAATTTTTGTTTTTAACTTACTGTTTGTTACATATAAATATGTTTACAGCAATCAAATGGGTGGCCACTGCAACTTCTATCAGTTGCTTCCTTGTCTCTAGCGGGCAAGATGGAGGAAACTCTAGTCCCTTCTCTATTGGACCTTCAGGTATATATTTTTATGCATTGTAAAAAAGAAGGTACTATATATTAACGTATAGTAGAGTCGTATTCTTAGTACATTCTTCATTAAAAAAGAATACATTAGTTAATTAAATTTATGCTAACTCAAGTTTTGTCCTTAGCTATGTACTATTACATCGTATACTTGACATTTCTTTAATCGAATAATTTAATTCAGGTAGAAGGTGCCAAATACATATTTGAACCCAGAACAATTAGAAGAATGGAGCTACTTGTTCTAAGTGTCTTGGATTGGAGGCTAAGATCAGTTACCCCATTTAGCTTCCTAAGTTTCTTTGCATGCAAGTTAGATTCAACTGGAATTTTTACCGGGTTCCTCATTTCACGAGCTACACAAATTATCTTATCTCTTATCCAAGGTAGATATTTTTATTTTATCTTTATGCATCTCCAATGGCAATGTATATATACTTTTGATTCCTGTAGCCATTTAAAGATATGAAATCTCAACTATGAGTAGTTGAGGTGGTTGGGAAGAATTAAATTGTGTAAATAAAATGATTCAAAGCACTAGTACTACTACTACTACTAACTCTTTGTTTTCAAATTGGCATTATATTTATGCAGAGGCAAACTTTCTTGCATATTGGCCATCATGCATTGCTGCAGCGGCTATTCTCTATGCAGCTAATGAAATTCCTAATTGGTCGCTAGTTAAGCCGGAGCATGCCGAAACATGGTGTGAGGGGCTAAGAAAAGTAAGTGCATGCTTGAAATCATGACAGCGTTTGACTAATTGTAGTATTTAATTTGCCAAAGTTAATGTGGCATTGCAATAATCATGTTTTGAACCGTAGATGGTTAATTTGCAGGAGAAAATTATAGGGTGCTACAGGTTAATGGAAGAACTTATGATTGACAATAACCAAAGGAAAGTCCCTAAAGTGTTGCCACAGCTGCGAGTGACAACTCAGCCACTAATGAGGTCAAGTGTCTCGTCATCCTCCTCCTCTTCTCCTTCCTCCTCTCCGTCCTATAATAAAAGAAGGAAATTAAATAATTGTTGGTGGGTGGATGATGACAAAGGAAACTCCCAATGAAAAAAAGAAAAAAAAAAGAATGATACTAATAAAGGAAAAAAAACTTAAAAAGAAATAAGGTGGTGGTCCAGAAACCTCAAAGTTTTATTATAGAAGGTTTTTGAGTTTTCATAATTGGCCTTGAGTCATGGTGTTGTGAGCTTTTATTATTGTTATTGTTACTACTATTATTATTTTGTTTGTGGTATAGCCATTTCATCCATGGCTTTGCATATTCCCAAAAGGAGAGAGATTTTGTGGGAAAGTGAGAGATTGACAGATAGAAATAGAGAGAAGGGAAGTATTCAGAGATGCACTTGATGAGATCTTGTTGTATAAGTATGGAAGAAAGAAGTGGGAATTGGAAACTCAAGCATGTGTTGCTTGGTTATTGTTGAAAGGGCAGAACACAGAACATTGTGGGACATTGCTTGAAAGCATTGAAAGAAAAACAGAGTCTCTCAGAGCTGTTATATCAATTGGGTTGGCATAAACATAGTGGTTTGAAACATTGGAGTTAGAGCTATTTCTTTGAATGGTATATTTCTAAGTCAAGCTCTATATTTTGGACAGTATGCTTTCTTCTTTCATCTAGCACAAGTCACTTTGATGGGTGGGGATCCCACAGATAAAAAAAATGGTACTAGTAACAGTAATAAGTTGAAGCTGGTGCATTGTGTAGACTTTTGGTGTGTGTTTATGTGTGATTTTTCTGTTTTATTTTTGGCGGGAATTTTTTATTTTTATTTTTTGTTTTGGCCTCGAGCTTTGGCCTAACTATATACAGGACCCATTGTCTGGTGTCCAATGCGTGTGATGGAAACACGTCTCTATAGTTTTAATTTGTTTTGGATTTTTTCATTTGGTTTTCACCTCTTTCAAAAGGTTTTTGGAGCCTTTTTCCTGTGTGATATTATGTATTGAATTCATTAATAGTACAATTATTAATTTTATAAAATCTTTTCAGATATATCTCTTTAATTTCTTTCATGCTATATAATATCTTAGCTTCTTAATTGACTCTTGAGAATGAATGAATCATTCTGTTGATGGAAAGATTCATCAGATTCCTTCATCCTAATACAATTTAATTAACTTGTTTGGTTCATTCAATTTCATATCTTAAACTCATTATTCACAACAACATATTAGATACTACATCCATGTTTAGAATCACCATAATAAATTCACAGAGAATCCAAACATACAGATTTTTCTTTTGTTTTTATTATACTGAATTGAAAATAAACTTTAACACCATATCTGGAGTCTAGTGAGGCATAACTATGAAGTCGATGCACTCCTTGGTCCCGCCAACAATAAAGAGGGTACCATCAATTATAAATGACATTGACTCTTCAAATAACCAGTTCCTGCTCGTGAACTCTCCAGGCTGTTTCTTTATGGTACCCTTATACATTCTACCAATCACTAGCTCCAGAAATTTCCGACAAGTCTCTGTTTTTTCATTCATCTATTCATTCATTCAGACATAGATCTTCACATGAGGAACATTTACTTTGACCACCCAAACATTTTTCAACCTGTACTCCAGATTCCTCTTATCCAACAAATATTTCATTGTAGCTCTACTACCTAAAGAGCTAGCTTCTCGAGTATCTTTTATTTCAATTAACAATAATGTCAATTACTTAGTATACATTAAAATTTACAAATCTTAAATTGTTAAAAGCAACAGATCTTGAAAAAGATACTTTACTACAGAATTTATCCTTTATTCTCTACAGATGCTCAATTAAAGTTTCAAGTTATATACAGAACTTGTCATTTAGCCTGAATCCCCGACACAAGGTATATTATTTTTACATGCAACAACAATAACACATACCACCATAGCTTTATTCCCATGTCATAGCAGAAAAAAGTAACCATACATGCATGTTAGGCATTTGTCTTGCATTCTTATCATCACATCCTTTGCATGACATCCATATGGCCACTGATAAGATATCTCTCATCCATACAACTCTGTCTAAAACTAATCCCATGTTCATCAAACACAGATGGACCATACTGAAGAAAAATATATCAACATAGTGACAATTTTACCTCAGTACTTATTTCTTTCATTGCTCTTGGATCCTTGCTCTGTATAATTGATTTTTATGCATGAATCAAGGACAGTTATTATTGGACCACTTTATTGATTTTCTGTACACTATAGAGGAAATTTCCTTTCATTATGAATTATTATTTTTTTGCCTTTTATGTCTCAAATAGAAACTCCACATCCTCGTATTCAAGACACAAAATCTATTTTCATACGTAGTACTATATACTATACTAATTCTGCTTTATGAATGTCTTTAAGGATACTTCGTAGCTCCAATGTGGGGATCCCTCCAATCAATTGTTTTATTTATTAAGACTTGTCAATTTGCTGATTAAAGGTAAAGCAGTTGTTAAATCAATGAATGCAATATTGCAATATGTCAAAATGGTGGGAGCCATGAAAAATACTAATCTAGATTAAGTGCGATATTAATTAATTAATAAAATTAGTCATTGAAGATTATTCTGATAAACCAAAAACAAGATAAATTCAGAGGCTCCTCTTCAAGTTCACGTGCGACAATTTTTTTGGATTGTAATACAAATCTAAAAGAATTACTATTTGTAATTGTAGGATTAATGAGATATTAAGACAAGCCGCGGAGTAGAAAGATAAAACTTATATTAAAATATTGATTGTCATAGACACAAACATGGCCCATTTTCTTGACTCTTTCCATCAAAAGTAATGCACGTGTATAAGAGTGTTGATTTGGTTGCTATTTTAATTTTGATTCTACATCTATACACAACTAGATTATTAGGTGAAACATAAAATTAAAGATGTGATTTGAACCAAGAATCTTTATGTGGATGTTGATCCCTTCCAATGACATGAGAGGGGAATAAGATCTGGACCCTTGAACATAAAAGATAGAACAAATTTTAATAGGAAAAATGTCATTTTGTTTTAGAAAGGTAAAATTTAAATGCATATGAGAGCAAAAATATATTCGCTCTGTTACAAAATAATGTCATATTTATAAAAATTATTTATCTTGAAATAAAAGTAATTTTTAATTTCTTATACAATTTAATTTTTATCTTTTAATTATACCCATTGATTAATACTCCCTATTTACTATATATTTTTAGAGAATTTAATTTTGGGTTTCTGATTTTTGTACTCTATATTTTAAATCGATTTTTTTTTGGGTTACGTGGCCGGACATAATTATGTTTCTTTTATCAATTATATTTAGGGAACTATTGAATAACTATTGATTTTTTTTTTTAACTTTTAAAGAGTTTGAGACGATTTAGCTAACATCAATAATTTTTTGGGTTACTGTTCCCTTTATGAACTAGAATTGTTGATGAACTAGTGAGGTATGCTCTGAGTAGTGTGGTGCGGGCCTCTGATGCGACAATACTTAGTGAATCTACAAGGTTAACACTCTAACACTTAAGTTAATTATTGAATCTGCAAAGGAGTATTGTGAATTATAATGAAAATCATATCTCAGGTTTCACGCACAGTGATGTATATACTTATGATGGGTGGTTTGAGAAATCCTATATTTTTCCCTTGAGGATAGAGATATCATGTATAATTATATCAAAATAGTGGGTATCCTTCAAAACTAGGTTGCTTTGAACCTTCATGACATGGGTTGGATCGTCTCAAAGTGATAATTGGGCTCTTCATTTATTGGGCCTTGCGAATGATCCAAAATAGTTGCCCCTAAAACTTATTATGGCATAACAAATGAGAAGTCTTTATTGAAAACTGAACCAACTATATTACAAAGGGAAGGGAAAAGGCTTGAGAGCCAGTACGAGGAGCTTAGGAGACATGTGCCTTTGATGCTAGTCTCATTGTTGAGACGTTTCACAGGACCTTTCGGACACATGAGCCCTAGGTATCTAGGATACGGCATGGTGCTTTTAGGATTCTCGAGTGCAGTCAAGTGTCATTTGTGTTTTCGAGGCAAATCTTAACCGTTGTTTTTCATTTTTTTTATTTTCTTTCCGCCTGAACCGGTGAATTAGTTGTCATGTTTTACTATATAAAGGTCATCTTAATCCTTCAAACATACTTTCCTCTTTGTGCAACTCAAGATTTTTCTTTTTCCTTGCAAACTTTAACCTTCGTTCCTGAGCTCTGGTAACCTTTAGTTTCGTCATCTTTCCTCTCTGTTTGGATTATGCATTTCTTGATTTAACGTCGTCTCCAACTTTCTTTTACTTCTAATTTCTTATTCGATTTACTTCTTCTCCAGGTATCATTCCTAGCACTCTTTCTTACATTTTGTCGCTTTCCTTTTTCTATCTTTGTCATTGCCAACGTAGGAAAAGTACATGCAAATATGTTAAACATCCCCGACAGGGGGTGATTCTTCATCATCCATAAAAATAAAACACCCTTATATTTCAAATGTTTATCATTTAGAGGTTAACCAACCTAACTTAAACCTCATCGCGCATAGTGATAATTTTGGGTCTGGTGAGGGTTCTATAGAAGATGGTGATGACTCCTCTAGTGCTTCTTCTAATGAGGGTACCGATGAGTCTTCTCAAGAGGATAGGTAGATGGATTACAATAGTACTGCTGTTAGGGGTGTATATGTTATCCCTTTTCCTTTCGTTCAACCTATTGAAAATTCAGATTTTGCCGATGTTTCCCACGATAAACGAAGGATTCATTTCTTCATTATGACCTTTAGCGTGATGCATAGCCAGGACCCAAGAGATATAGAGATTAAGGATCTCAACAATTTTCGAAGCCATCCTCAAGTTCATGATTTAGATTACCTTTTTCATGATAATTGGGCGAACATGGTTTGACAAGAGCATAATAGTCTTGTAAATCCAATTAACGTTGCATAATTCTATTTGGTGGACCCCAAATTTTTGGGGATGATGTCCTCCTCAGGTAGCACGAAAAGTGTGGAGAATTATCACATAGACGTGGATCTATCTTAAGAGTGACCTCCCTCTCTCATCGATTCTGAAAAGAGGATTTGCATATTTTTTTATGGTGATCCATCAATTTTTACGAGTGCATATTCTCTAGGCTAAAACTCAGGCTAACCTCCAAAGACTTTAAGGAAAAGATGTTAAGAAATATGAGAATAATCCCCTCTAAAATACACTTAATAGCATGAGAGTTTGTATAAAATTTCCAATATTGGTGTGTATATTAGAATCAAGAATTGTCTCTGAGCATTTTCTTTAATATCCTTACCATGATGCTTTCCTTTGCAGATATTTACCGAGGATATGAGTTGATCTCATTTTGTCAACCAGTTAAAGTGTTTGGAATTCACCTTGACAATTGGAAGCATAGTAAGGATCATGACTTCTTGGTGAACCTTAAACTTCGAGGGGGCACTATATGTTCTACAATACTTTTGAGGGAGAACCTACCTCGACCAACCCCTGGTTTTGTAGCCAGCAAGGTGTAAGGACAGGGTCCAATGTTTTGGTTTCATAACCATTTCGACCAAAAATTAAGCACATACACAGTCCCATTTGACTATGTGATTTCAATAGAAGAGTTAGCAAAAGAGTATTTGATAGCCTTCTGGGAGCGGTTGGGATACAAAGAATAAGTTGACCCTTCATATGTACGGCCTTCCATGTAGAGTAGGCGATTCATTACTACCCGAGAGATTGTGGATGCGGTCACTGCTCAAAAGAGAAAATAGTTCTTTGGTGATGAGAGAAAATTTATCTTTATATTTATTCTTGTTATTCCTATAATTCCTGGCCGACCTTATTTGTTCTTTTTGCAAATAATATGGTCTCCATTAAGAGTTTCTTTAGCAGGAGGAAAACTATCATGACGAGAAAACCTCCTCACACTCTCACTCCTGCTCCAACAGAGGTGGTTGCGGAAACATTCCCCAAGGTAAAGGCTCAACTAGCTCAGACAAAACAAGACGATGTGTTGGTGCAATAGGGTTAGTCTTCCAAAAGGAAAAGTAAGAAAATGAATGACTAAATTTACTTTGCTTCTAGGGAGAACAAAAAGAGGGATCATGTCATACCCCAAATTTTGACCACTAAGATTTCCCATCATTGTGAGAATCATCATCACAGTATGTAGGAACCATCATGCTTCATCAGTCTCCCCAAAGATGGGTGAGCATCCACTACAATCAAAATTAGGGTTTCGAGCCCTTTCAGAGCCTTAGACAAATGATCAATCAAGGAATGACATGATCTTCAACTTGTCTAACCTCTCAAACATACACAAAGGATAAAAAAGGACTCCCACTTCAAGGATTAAGCACAAGGTTGCTCCCTTCTAGGTGGATCAAGTCTCAGGATCGCCAGTATCACCAAATTAGGGTTTTGGTCGACCAGGGCCTCCAGATGGAAAATTTCATCTGGACACAAGCCAAAGATTCAAAACATATCCTAATATGCTCCATGGAACCTAATGGACCCAATCATCAAGTCAATTTTGCCTTAGGGGATGCATTTATAAAAAATCAGGAATTAGAGTTTCTTGACCTAATTCACCCCTAAGTTGACTTTTGGGACAAACCATGAGCCAAGACCTCAAGATAGGGTTTGAGGGTCTCTAATTAACTATATTGATCCATTTGGAACAATGGATTAATCCAAGAAGCCTGAGCAACAAGTCTCAATTTCATCTGCACCACAATTAGGGGTTTAAGGGAAAAGTCAACTGTAACTTTGACTTTTGACCAGGACATGCTCCCAAACCCTAGGACATGACTCAATATACCCTATGACACCCATGGAACATGTCCATCAAGTTTGATTTAGGTCAAGGACATGATTTCCTGAAGAATTGCACAGTTTGGAATTCATCTGATAAAAAGTCAACTGTGCACAAAAGTCAACTTTGACTTTTTGAGATTTTTCACCAAAATGGATTTTTAACCCTAAAATGATGTTAATGTGTGATTTGAATCATCATTCATCAAGAAAAATCAAGAAAAGTTGGATAACTTGTAAAAGGGGTAACCATAAAAACTTAGAAAATTTTCTAAGTTAAAAATAAAGTGACAAGGGTACCAAATTTGGAGGATCATAACTCCTAAACCACAAAGCCATTTTTCATCATCCAAAGATGGATTTGTAGCCCTCATTACCCTCTACAAAAACTTCAACTAGGCCTAAGTCTAATTCATTAAGGATTTTGAGTTATGGAGTGATCAAAGTGGCTGAAAAGTGAAAATATCACTTTTTCCAACACTTAGTGAAATTTTCACTAAGTCCAAATCTGTCTTCACTTTTTGCCAAATGTAGGGGGATTTTTCACTTAGATTCAAAAGAGATCAAAACCAAACATGTTTAAATAGTTGTTGTATCATGTAAGGGCTTTCCAAAATGACCAAGAACATTGCCAAATTCCATTTGAGTCATGAGATATGACATTGGAAAGTTGCCTTGCTGAAATCTGTCAAAGGCAAGGCAGAATTTGCAATTTTGCTCGATTTGCCAAAATCAGCCAAATTCAAATGCTCCTATCCACTTGGACACATCTGAGGATTGAATCTAAAGGGGACAATCACTGAGCCAAGCCTCCAAAGTCCATGGAACAAGAAATAGCATGTTGAACCTAGAATAGCCAAAATAGGGACAAGACTCCAAATTTGGATTGAAGCATTCAATGGAAGCATCAAGGTGGCATGGACTGAGCCATTCTCATTTGAAATCAGTCAAGACTTATCCAAGACCAAGGGAACCAAAGCTCTGTGCCCTAACCTCTAGTCCATGGCTAGAGGAGACTTGGATTTTCATTTGCCAACATTGGCCAAACCTACTTAGCAGCTGCCATTCACTATTCCTTGCAAAACAAACTTGCTTTACTATAAATAGAGCTCAATTGTGATCAGTTTGAGTACACCAAAGCCATCTAATAGATGCTTTCCTCAAAATCTCTTTCTCTTGGCAAAAATGCCTTTCTTAGCAAGGTAGATATCGGGTTTTGAGTTTGAGAGCTTTTCCAATCAAACCAATCACTCACACACCTCACATACATCATATAGAAGTGATCCAAACACTCACATAACATCTGGAACACAGATTTCACAAAATCACCAGCCAATTGCTCAAGTTCTTGACAGTTTTGCAGTTGAGGTACCATCTTCAACTCCAAACCATTTCAATCCATTCCAAGCACTCAGACACATCACTTGGCACCTAGGGAAGCTATCCACATCATTGGAACCTAGCTGTAACACCTCCAACACAAATCAGGATCACCAGCTACAAGTGGTAAGCATGAGCTATTCTAACTCTATGATCCATGCAATTTTTGCTGCACAATAATTTGGCCATATGTTCATAATCATGCATGGAATGTTTCCCCTCAATTAATTGCATTGTTTGAATCGTGTATCAAAAATCCTAGCCTTCATGCAGAAATTAGGGTTCTTGAGGATTTTTCATGATTTATTGTTATATGTTTAATTTAAATGAAATTAATGGACATAGACATGATCGTGAGGTTGAGACGAGCATAATGATATGTGGATTGCATGTTATAATCAAGTATTCAGTGAGATTGGAGAGAAAATGCAAATCTGGCCAAGCCTAGAACACGCGCGTGTTCTTGGTGTGTTCTTGGCGCCATTTTTAGAAATTTGAATATTTGAATTTTGTGATTTTATTTAATTGATTCAAAAATTAATTTCTCTCTGAGCTTTAATGATTTTGAGTTGATTCTTTTTTTAATAATCCAAAAAAATGTTAAAATATTTTATTTTATCAAAAAATCCCAAAAATATTATTTATTTCATATAATTGATATTTTTGCAAAGAATTAATGTTTTAATTGTTTTTGACATTTTAAATATTTTTTCCACATTGATTTTGCAACTTTTAATGCTTTCTAATTATTTTGTAGGTCAATACTAAATTTTTGAAGCATTAATCCAAGATCACAATTTGTTTTTCATATGTTAAACAATTTTGATCATTTTAATTGAATTTTTATTCAATTAAATGCATTTTTGAAAACAAATTAGGGTTTTTTGGAGTAATTGAACCCTCATAAATCGTTTTCAAAACACTTTGGGCCTCTAATAGAGTGTAAGACCCAATCTTTTTTTGACTAAATCACTTTGGGCCTCAGTGTATTGTATAAGTCCCGATACCGTCAAAAACAAACGGCGCGATCGTCGCCTTTTCAAAATAACCCCTTTGCCTCTCCTTGAGCTATAAGACCCATTCAAAACACTTGGGCCTCTATTAGAGTGTAAGACCCAACCCCCTTTTAACCAAAACATTTTGGGCCTCACTTATTGTATAAGTCCCTCGGCGTTAAAAGAAAACCTCGGCGCGATCGTCATTTTAAACGGAAAAATCAATTGGGCCTACCCTCGTGTTATAAGCCCCATTCTTTTTCTTTAAACTCTTTGGGCCTCTATTAGAGTGTAAGACCCAATCCCCTTGTACAGAAAACATTTTGGGCCTCAGTCACTTGTATAAGTCCCTCTGTACAAATTCAAACAGTGCGTTCACTGATAAAACCCTGGGCCTCTCCTTGAGCTGTAAGCCCCAAATCTTTCTTTTTCAAAGCGCTTTCTCCTTTGATTTTGAATATACTGTTGTTTTCAATCTTTCTTTGTTGAACAACTAACCAAACAACATGGAAGCTCTACAACCCAGTAAGTGGTTATCGCTTTCATTTACCGCTTTCATATACATATAACTGTATTGTGGGGCTGTTTCACTGTAGGTCTTCTTTCATAAACTCATATCAACTGTGTAATAATAGTATAGATATTTAGAGTTTCCCCGGCAACTACGTCTAGCATTAAGCCCGTTGATCACTCTTAGAAATAGTCTAAACTAGATCCCCATAGGATTACCAGACACAGTCTTCCCTCCTCTTGGGGTTAAACAATATGGAGACATGAAAGGCAGCATTCTCAGTGAACCCTTTCATAGACTGTCACTCATAGAAGTTGTCAAAGAAACTCTACTCCCCAGGGATGATATTTTCTCCGTGAATGGCATCTCTTGAGTTTCTTCCAAATTCTCGAACTTTCCTGACTTGATCTATTCCTTGTGAATAGCTTGCCTTGAATTTCTCGGGGTTTGGGGACCCACAGGCTTCTTAAAAGCACTTGTCAAGAAACTCTACTTCCCAGAGATGATCTTTTCTCCGTGAATGGCATCTCTTGAGTTTCTTCCAAATTCTCGAACTTTCCTGACTTGATCTATTCCTTGTGAATAGCTTGCCTTGAATTTCTCGGGGTTTGGGAACCCATCGTCTTCTTAAAAGCAATCGGCCTCCTCTTGGGCATCATACAAGGACCCACAGGCTTCCTAAAAGCAACCCCGCCTCCTCTTGGGCTTAGTACAAGGACCCTCCGGCTTCTTAGAAGTATTCACAGCCTCCTCTTAGGCTTCGTATAATGATCTCTTCCTCCGGGAATGATAGCCTCTTCTTGGGATTTGTACAAGGACCCGTCGGCTTCTTAATAGTTTCCAGCCTCCTCTTGGGCTTCGTACAAATTGTCCCGACGACCTCCTAGAGGTATAGGAACAAAAATTAGTCATCTGCATAGAACAGTCCTTTCATAGAGTCTACTACTGTTTCTCAAAGCATAATACAAAAGATGGAACTCTAGACACGGACAGTCTAATCTTCTTGAGTCTCAAAGACATTCTCAAGTGACCCCTTCATTAAATAGGAAGAAAACCCGTGGACTCGGACAGTCTCAATACCTTTCGGATTTCCCGCTTCCTTAAAGAACAGGCATAACCCGGACCCTTGAATCAAATCCTTGAGTACAATATTGCTCATATAAGAACTGATTTTCTCTTTAAAATCAGTATACTGGACCTGTCCCTTAACTGAACAGTCACCATAGCCTCCTCTTGGGCTTTGTACAATGATTCTCCCCAGTGGAGTCAAACAACGTTTAGCCTCTCTCTCGGGCTTTATACGAGACACATAAGAGACTCCCTCGTTGATTCAATCACCCCTTTTGCCTCCATCTCGGGCTTCGTATGAGATACAAAAAAACTCTCTTGTTGAGTCAAATCGCCTCCATCTCGGGCTTTATGCGAGATACCAAAAGACTTCATCGTCGAGTCAAAACCTTTTCGCCTCTCTCTCGGGCTTTGTACGAGACACCCAATAGCCTCCTCTTAGGCTTTGTATAAGAAAACCACTGGTGAATCCAATTAACCTTTTAGCATCAAAGCCGTGCCTCGTTCACAGTACACAAACATCAACAACTCCTCCCCTTTCATCTAATTGCTGTAAGCGACAAGCCTCTGGATCATCTACATCCATGCCACTGTCCCTCTTTTAGCATGAGAAATTCCTAAGGAAAGATAGCATTGCTCTACACTGAGTTAAAGTCTTCTCCTTCAGGTTGGAAATCCCCTTTAAAGGAAATTATGGCATTTCTAGGATCCGCGTATCCCGGTTAAAGTAATTCTTCTTTATAAACAGTTGTGACATACAACCCCCTCTTTAGAGATGACAAATTCTCTCTAAAGTTGAGACTTTCAGCTTCATATCTTGGGCTTTGAACAAGATACAAACAGACTTTCAGCTTCACGTCTTGGGCTTTGAACAAGACACCGAAACACCCATTTCCTCCCATAGAATAGGAGGAACTACGAACGCTCTGATTTCCCTGTCTTGAATAAACGGGAATACGTAGGCATAAGATTGAAAGAAAAATCTTAGCGAGCACACTAAACAAAAAAACCAAATCCCATATCTCCATCAATCAACCCAAAAGCAGTAATTCAAAAACATCATTCCTAACATCCTAATCCTTTTTCCCCGCCAGAAACCCTCTGTCTAGATAAAAAAGAAGAAGAAAACAGTATTGGCAAAAATACAAATAATCAGTACAAAGGCCCCCCCCACATTGATAGCATCCGTAACCTAATAGACTGCTGTTTAAACTCAGTATGCAAAGCAGGGTTAATTGGAGACATCTATTTCCCTTCCTTCATCAGCTTTAATAGGATAAAAAATGAATCGACCTGTAGTTTAAGCTCAAACCGCAGAGAGCGACCAGTGCTTAAGAACCGCGTCCAAAATCGCTCGCTACAGATCAAAGCAAAAACTCACCCCAATATAGGAACCCAACCAAGAAATCTAAATCATCTAAGCCTTCCTTCGGAGGTGTTATTTTGATTAATGATGAAACTGTTAGAACAAGGATTGGTTATGAAATAATACCTCTGAGTTTTGATGATAACAAACAAGTATGTTTGTGTGAACAATTTTGGTATTCTAATGTTTGTTATTTTTGAGAATTTAACAAACAGGTTCTGCTTCTGATAAAAAGCGTGGCTAAGTTATTAGAAGAAGAATTGTTCCGTTTCTGCGCTTCGCATTGTTCTGCTGAACTGTAACATTTACTTCAGAAGACTCTGAAATTGCATGACTCTGATACGCTGACTTAAGAAAACAAGTTCTGAAGATTTGAAGACAAAAGTTCTGATGAACAAGTCTAGATGCTGAAGACTTAAGAAAACAAGTTCTAAAGATCTGAAGACAGAAGTTCTGATGAACAAGTCCAGATGCTAAAGACTTATGATTATGAAGAGCATGGGTTCTGAAGACCAAGTGCTGAAGAATCTGAAGATATAGCTCTGCAGACTCTGAAGACTTGAAGTTCTTAAGATCCTAATTACGTTTTCCCTTCTTCTAACTCATGCTCTCAGAAGCCTCTAAAGTCTGGAAGTTGAGAAGACTAAGCAACGACACAATAGTACAACAGTACAAGGATGCACTGCTCCACTCCGAATAGGACGGACACAAATATACTATTTGTCCCCCACGATCCTACAAGCCGCCGTAATTCTAAAATGTCAGAAATATCCTTCAACGGTCATATCATGCATGGCTATATAAAGGCGTGGAGACTTCAAGAAATGTTACTGCAACTTTCACTGTTCATACGCTCTATTGTTAATAACATTCTTAAGTCAATTTGTTCTTAAAATCTGTTTACTTATCAGCTTGTGTAGAAGCATCATTGTAAACAAATCTTTGCAACAAATAGATTGTTTGTGTTCCCTAAAGGACCAGTTGGGTCAGAATTTTAGGAAGACTAAGACAGTTTGTTTTAGTGTTGTTAGTCACTTGCAGGTAGCTTGTGCATTGTTCCCTAATCGACCAGTTGGGTCAGGATTATTAGGAAGTCTAGGACTAGTGTGTCTTAGAGGTTGTTAGTCACCAGCAGTGTGCTAGTGCAGTTATAATCAGTTTGGTTATAGTGGATTAAGTTCTCGTTTGAGAGAGGCAAAATCACCTTGGCGGGTGGACTGGATTAGCTTGATAGTTTTCAAGTGAACCAGAATATATCGTGTGTCTTAATCATTGTTAGTTTATTCATAATCTTTGCTTGAGTTTCACAAAAACTTTTAAAAATAGAAAACCCAATTCAAACTCCCCCTTTCTTGTGTTTTTCTCACACCTTCAGAAACAACTCCTATTTCTTCCCACCTTCCTGGCTTCCTCACTTCCAGGGTTCCCCAGACAACTAAAGAGACACATACATATGCCTTTCCGACCATGACTATGCTTATGTGAATAATATCTCTAGTAATGTTAAGTTAGAGTTAATATCCGAGACGAAGTTCCACATGTATAGAGGGCCTCCTTGATGTCATTGGCAATAGCTATCCGTTAGGAGATATTGGCTCTCGAAAACCCTTCAAAGAAGAGAGATATTTGGGAAGGTACGCATGATGTCATTGTTCTGAAAAAGATTAGTTCCAGGAGAAGCTATCTAAGCTTTAGAAAGAAGTGGACCGGGTATCCAATCTCCAAAAGGAGGTGGAGACCTATGGAACTCCTTCTGACTTGGCCGTCGAGGTGAATACGCTAAAAACGTCTCTGGAGGAAAAGGAAAAATCCCTTGAAGAATATGAGGAGAACTTAATGACTTTATCTTCTTAAGTCCCCGAAGTTGAAGAGGTACTACGGAAGGAGAAAAAAATTTTGCTTCGAGGAGGGGAAATCCATGAGGAAGCCCATGCGATGGTGAAAAAGGATCTTGTAGAGGCAACTAGGGAGGGCGTCAAAGTTATGTATGATGCTTTCAAGAATGCTGCTGAAAAGGGGGAGGTGTTGCGCCAAGGTGTCCAGATACCTGAGGGTAAAATGAACCCAAAAAAGGTAGAAGTGGGGAGGGGTAGTGTCATACCCCAAATTTTGACCACTAAGATTTCCCATCATCGTGCAAATCATCATCACAATATAGATGTACCTTTGTGCCTCACCAGTCTCCCCAAAGATGGGTGAGCATCCACTACAATCAAACTTAGGGTTTCATGCCCTCTCAGAGCTCTTAGACAAAGGATCAATCAAGGAATGACATGATCCTCAACTTGTCTAAACCTCTCAAACATCCACAATAGATCAATAGGACTCCCACATCAAGAATCAAGCACAAGGCTGCAACATTCCAAGTGGATTAAGCCTCAAGACCGCCAGTGTCACCAAATTAGGGTTTCGGTCGACTAGGGCCTCCAGATGGAATTTTTTCCTCTGGGCATGAGCCAATGCTTCAAAGCATAACCCAAAATACTCTAAGGGACCTCATAAACCCAATCATCAAGTCAATTTAGCCTCAGGGGATGCATTCATAAAAAATCAGGAATTAGGGTTTCTTGACCTAATTCACCCCTAAGTTGACTTTTGGGACAAAACATGAGCCAAGACCTCAAGACATGATTTGAGGGACCCTAATACACTACATTGATCCATTTGAAATAATGGATTGATCCAAGAAGCTTGATTCACAAGTTTCAAGTTCATCAGAACCACAGTTAGGATTTTGCGAGAAAAGTCAACTGTGCCTTTGACTTTTGACCAGGACATGCTCCCAAACCTTGGGACATGATTCAATACACCCTATAATACCTATGAAATCAATCCATCAAGTTTGATTTAGGTCAAGGACTTGATTTCATAGAGGATCGCACAGTTTGGAATTCATATGATAAAAAGTCAACTGTGCCCAAAAGTCAAAGTTTGACTTTTTGATTTTTGATCAATTATGGTTCCCTAACCCTAAAATGATGTTAATGTGTGATTGGAATCATTATTCATCAAGAAAAATCAAGAAAAGTGGGATAACTTGTAAAAGGGGTAACCATAAAAAACTTAGAAATTTTCTAAGTTATGGAACAAAGTGGCTAGGGTACCAACTTCCAAGGATCATAAATTGAGATCCAAGCAACCATTTTGGCTGGTCCAAAGATGGATTTGTAGCTCTCATGGCATACTTTAAAAGTGTCAACTACACCTCATTCCAATTCATCATGGATTTTGAGTTATGGTTGGATCAAAATGGCTGAAAACATGAAATGTCACTTTTTCCAACACTTAGTGAATTTTTCACTAAGTCAGAATCTGTTTCACTTTTTTTAAAATGTAGGGGCATTTTTCACTTGGATCCAAAAATTTTCAAGACAAACTATGATCACACATGTGTTGTATCATATTAGAGCTTTCCAAAATGGCCAAGAACCCCATAAAATCCCATCTGAGCTAAGAGTTATGACAGTGGCAATATGCCTTGTTGCAACTGTCATAACAAGGCAGATTTATGCATTTTACTCGATTTGAGAAATTTGTACAAATGACAAATAAGTTTATCCATCTGAACACCTCCGGGAGAGACCAAGGAGGGACAAACACTGATCCATAAGCCTCCCAAGTCTTTGGAACTAAAAATAGCATGCCAAACCTAAAAAAACCTAAAGAGGGGACACGACTCCAATTTTGTTTTGGAGCATTCAATGGATGCACCAAGGTGGCATGAACTGAGCCATTTCCAACTGAATGAGTCAAGGATGATCTCTGAACTAGGGAACCAAAGGCCCGTGCTCTAACCTCTAGTCAATGGCTAGAGGAGACTTGAGATTCCAAAATGCTCCAATTAGCCAAAGGTCTGCAGCAACCTCCATTCACTATTGCTTGCAAAACAAACTTGCTCTACTATAAATAGGGCTCATTAGTGCTCAGTTTAAGTACACCAAAGCACTACAACACTTGCTTTCCTCAAAATCTCTTTCTCTAGGCAAAAATGCCTTCTTTAGCAAGGTAACTCTGAGTTTTTGAGTTAGAGAGCAATTCCATCATAGCTCATGATCCAAACACATCCAATATGTCATATCTAAGCTGTCCAAACTCTCACAAGTGACCTAAAACACCAAAACCTCAAAGTCCCTACTCAAAACCTCAAAATAGGACTTTTTTGCACTTTTCAAGCCATGTCTTGATTCAGTCACTTTCAAAACCAGATAAAGCCTCAAACACACTCCAAATATCATCTTTGAACTGTCCCAAATGGTTCCCCACATCTGTAACACCATTTGAGAGAGTTGCTATTTTGGTCACTTTTGCCCCTTTTGCAAGAAAGGGCCAATTTCCATTCCTGAGTGTAACACCCCAAAATTTGCCTTCTTGTTTTTAGCTAACTGGCTTATGTTTCTTTGCATTTCTTGAATTAGCATTTGTGCATAGAATTGATTATTAGCATGGGATCAAGGTACTTGGTTCATCTCAAAGGAGTCTCAAGCCTCAAGATGGTTTAGGGGGTTCATCATATCATCATAAGATCAAGATTGGCAAAGAGATTTCAAGTGAACCACACTCTCTTAATCAGATGGTCCAAATTAGGGTTTTGGTTCCAAAAGGCTTCTTGATGGGTTTTTCTTGTTCAAATACATTCTCATGAGGTTCTATATGCTTACAAGTACTCATGGAGGAAGACTTGGCTAGTGATTCATTGTGGGAGATGTTTAGTGGATCAGTTACTTGTGAAGTAAGTAAAAGTCAACAGTTCAAAAGGAAAGTCAACCATGGGTTTTCAAGGGTTCAAATCATGTTTCCCAAGTCCATGTACCTTTATTTGGTCAAGGAATAACATGGATGATATCATTCTTCGAGAATCAAGAGTTTGTGCAAAAGTTACTAAATTTGGAAAATGACTTATAATGAGGAATTTCCATTTTTCGTAAGTTTTTACATCACTTTCAACTCAACTTTTCATCACCAAAAAAGCTTCAAATGAATTTTCCTTGGACATGAAAGTTGCAGATCTTTCTCTCCCCTTTTCAAAAAGTACTAGAACATGTCCATACCATTTGTGGAACTCTAGATATGACCAAAACAAGGCAGGGTGATTTTAGGGTTTTCTTATGGTGTCATTTTTACACCTTTTGCATTTTGGTTCATATTGACCTATATTTGGTTCTATTGCTTCATGTCACATTACAATATCAAAGTACATTCCATGAGGACCATTTTTGACCTTTATTTCACTCCATTTCATGACTTATACCTCACTTATTTCACAACGTACATTTTTGCAAGAAGCATCAAAACTCACGAATCAAGACATTTCAAAGCCCAAATTCAATTCAGGTGTGATTAGCAAGTGGAATATGAGTGAATCATGTTGATTTCATTGCCCATGCACGTGTGACTCAAGTGGTACAACACAAAGTGCATTTTTGCAAAACCACTCAAAACTCATTAACCAAGGGATTAATCAAGTTTTAATTGTGATTAGTGCTCTTATGGGATGTATATAAGCTTACTCATGCCTTCACAATTAGGTCATGCACTCTCATTTGCTCAGATTTGAAATTTTTACTCTCACTTTCTCTCCTTCGAATCTCTCTTCTCACAAGGGTTTCTGAAGATTTCTTCCCATATTCTTGATCTACACACTCCATAGAACAAGAATCAACCACTGATTGAAGCTCATACTGAGGTTTTGGCCATATACGAATTTGAGTTGCTCTTCATCAAATCTCAAGATCCAGCCTGATTCAAGCTTCTATTTGCATTTATTTTGCAAATAGAGCTCAAAAGAGGAAGATCTGCACTCTTACACTGGATTTCTAGGAGTATTTTGCTTGTTTCAAGTTTCAGGTGAGTTGAAATTCATGATCCTAGAACTTAATTTTCTTGTGTGCATTGTGTTCTCTGTGAGTTGCTGATGATGCTGATGTATTTTATTGTGAATTTGGACGTGTATCATGGCTATATTGTGGATCTAAAGTTTTTAGATCCAAACTTTCTTGCTTCGATTTGCACAAACCATGTATGATCTGTTAAAACTATTTGCATATTGGTGATCCTTGTGAAATTATGGTTTGAATGATGTGCTTGTTTGCAATTTCTGGAGAATTTTGATGTGCAGGTCGCCGGAGGAGATGACCGGAGCTAGGACTCCGGCGTCTGGTTCATTTTCAGGTTACCGGAGGTTTCATTGGAGAAGACAAAATCTGGACCGTCCATGTCCAGATCTGATGGCTCACAATGTGCCAACACATTAATTTCACGTGTTTTTTTATTGGTTCCATTTTTAATATGTGTGTGTGCATCCTCACCATTATTACCATGCGCTTTGATCTGGACCATATATCTTGCATAACGTTTGATTTGTTGACTGATTACCATGCGTTGATTTAATCAGATGGTCATTAGTCTGCCAGCACATTAAAATTTCATGTGCTTATCACGTGTTTTCTTTTTAATTTCTGATCAATTATGTGGGTGCGCGTGTATCATTGTTAGCATGTGTGTGTGGATCTGAACCTCTCATCATGATTAACTACTGATTTTGTTGACTGAATGTGGCATGTTGGATCAATCCTGTGGTGTGTGTGAGTCAAGATTTTTGATTGAATGCCATGTAAACCTGTTGACTTCGCTGATTGGGCTATTTGGAATGGACTTGATTTCTGAACCCCCCTGTTGAGCCCATGTTTATTTTTGAACGTGAATATTGCTAATGTTGCACCCCTGGTTTATTTTCTTCCATTTTATTTTATGTAATTGTTTCATTTTGCATTTTTAATTTTTAAAATTAGTTTAATGCATCCAAAAATTCTAAAAAAAATCATGAGTCATCTTTAGGATTTTATAAAATTTTGGAAAATTTTATTTTTCATTTTTATTTTATTTTGTGCATCTAAATTAATTGTTTAATTAATTTCTTTTTGGATTGCTTCAATTATGCACACCCTGCCTTGTTGATTTTGGTTCTCATCATCTATACATGATTTGCATCTCATTCTTTTTGCATTTGTTAGAGGACATGTTGAGGTTCCTAAAAATATTTTTCTAATTTTTTTAAACTCTTTGCATATTGCACTTTAGTCCCTCTCCTTTGCATATTGGTATATGGTTCTTATGTGATCTTTGCTTAATTGTTTGAGGTGCTTAACTTATGAATTTTTGTGAGATCTTTTGACATGTGATTGACTCCTGACTTAGGTCATTTGAGTTTTAATCTCAAAATTTTTGAATGTCATTTGATATATGTTTGATTATTTGTGCTTAAATGACTTATGCATGACTATATCTTGACATCTCTTTACACAAGTTGTTTGGCCATGCCTTTTTGCTTGAGTTTCTTTTTGATTCTTTGCATGAGCTTTTGGTATGATGTTTACCCCTGGTTGAGGTCCCTTGTGACCAATTTTTGCAATTTGTGAATCATGTTTGGCATGTGCTAAGTGTTTGGACTTTGAGTTTCCATTTGTGGATTACTTTGGTGCATGTCTTGAAGGTGTTGCTTGATGTTTGGACTTGTATGACTTAAGTTTGGTTTGGTATGATATTGATGCATATGCTACTGCCTGTTGAGCTCCTTACTTGGCTTTCATTTCACTTGAGCATAGTTGGCTGCATTTGGTTTGAATTGTATGATAAACATCATTACCATTTGCTTTGTAACTTCTTTGGATCATAATGCTTCATGATATGAATCACTTTTGCACATGTGAATTATTGATGATAATATGATTTTGGTTCTAACTTGTTTTCATCTTCATCTTAGTTTTCTTATTTCATCTTGGTATGAAGTTCATTGGTGCTTAATTGTGCATTTCATACAAGTATGCTTGCATTCTTTCATGTCTATCTTTGCATGCTTACTTGAATTGCTTTGCATTAATATTTGAAACATTTTTGATGATTTGAGTTGGACATTTATGATGTGATGTGCTTGCTACCATTTATTGTATCTCATCTCCTCCTTCCCTTTCTCATTCTTTTCTTTCACTCTCTTCCTCCCATGGATCTCAAGACTTGTTTAAGTCTTGGATTCTCTCCCTTTAGTGCTACCTAGTCCAACTTAATTTTTGATTAAGCTTGGAGTAGGATTAGCATTAGGTTTTAGGTAGTTGTCTATCCTAAGCCTCACTAACCATAGGTTACCTATGCATGATAACATTAGGACTCTTAGTTTCCCTTTAGAGTTACCTTTGGGTTTTCTCTCTTCTCATCTCAAAACTTCTTGAAAACACTTAATAAAGATAAAGTGTATTGCGCACGAGCCTTAAGTGTGGGGAATGAGAAATGAGGGGCTTCCTCTCATCTTTCTAGAGTGCTTAGCGAGCGTCCTGTCTTGGGACGATTCGTTAAGTATTCGTCCCTGTGCCCTAGACTTTGGTGCAATGCAAGTTATGAACTAACTTAAAACACTTCTGTCTAAAAAACACAAAAATAAATTCAAATCTTTTTATCCTTCGGGATTGTTTGGTTCCAGACCATTTTCAGAAAAGAGCACGTTACCTTCTGTCTGAGTCGCAAACATGCATCGACCCTAACTGCCAGACGCGAATCTATCGTCGCTCATAAAAAACACTTACCCATTTGTGGTCGTACCCACGAACTACATTAGCTCTGATTCCTCTCTCTCATCCGATTGAGGATATGTAGGCACAAGACAGGGATTGTCTTGGCGAGCAACCTTCCCCCACAATTCCCGTCCAAACTACGTTGACTCTGACTTTCCCATTGCACTGAGGGAGTACGTAGGCCTAGGGCATCGAATATATCCTACCGAGTCCGTCTTAGTCACCCCCATCCCCGTTTTCTTTTGTTCAGCCATAGATAGTAGGACAACTCACCCTCTGTTTAGACAACAAGCATGGATCCCATCGAGTACGATGGATGCGTGGGGTGCTAACACCTTCCCCTCGCATAACCGACTCCCGAACCCGGACTATGGTTGCGATGACCATGTCTTTCCCCCTTCTCTTCAGGTTTATGCAGTGTTTCCTTTCCCTCTCTCAGGATAAATACACATTGCTGGCGACTCTGGTGACCGTTTCTCTGATACCTCAGTTGCGCCTCTCCTCCCAAGATGTGACAATGGCAGACCATGTTCCGTGGCAAACCCATTGCACATTCTCGATCCGAGGACCCAATACTGAGGGACTCGCATAGGATGACCTTATTTTTGAGGGGAATCAGTTGAGGCCTCCTCGATTGATGATGATGCCAAGCCAAAAATGGTGAACGTATCATCATTTCTCGACCTGAGAGCCCGTGATATTGAGGATCCTCGCCTTTCTAGAACCCTCATGTGAGATGGGATGGGTGTTTGCAGGTTTGCAGGAAACCGAAACCTTCAACCTACCCGGTTTTCTGGATTTCTCATCAGTGTTTGATTATCTGGGTTTCTGGTTATCTCAGTGGTTCGGTATTCTGGAATTCTGGTTTTCTGAGTTGTGGTTCTCGTTCAGTCAGCAGCACAACACATCTAGCAGTGATGCCTAGATCCCATGCTTGCATGTGCATATCATTTTTCTTGCATTCTAACATGTTTGACATTTTTCAGGGTTTGCATCTTACTCTTGATTCCGATTTTCTGAGGTTGCCTTCACATGGATGTCCAGAGAAAGAAGACTGTTGCTTATTCATTCCCAGACCTGTCCTTGATGTTGATTCACAAGATGATTAGTATGGCTGGTTCCGGGGTTCGTACAGAGTTCAGTGGAAAGTATGGGAGACTTCTGAAGTTTGCCTACAACATCTCCAAGTATGAGAAGGATGCCATTCATACACTTCTTCAGTTCTATGACCCGTCTTTGCGTTGCTTCACTTTCCCAGACTACATCTTGGCTCCAACGTTGGAGGTGTTCTCATTTATTTTGGGAATCCCCATCAGGCATGACATAGTATTCTTTTCTGAAGAACGCCCTGGGATAAAAGAAATGGCCACTGCTCTTCATATTGGTGAATCCGTTCTGAGCAGTAATATTGTCGAGAAACAAGGAGCTAAGGGTTTCTTATTGAAGTTCTTGTTTAATCAAGCTTGCATATCTGTTAAGGAGAAGAATTGGACTGCTTTCCAGGCTATTCTAGCTATGTGCATCTATGGGATTGTCCTGTTTCCCAATGTTCTTAATCTGGTGGATATGCATGTTGTCAGAATCTTCATTTCAAAGAATCCTATACCTACCTTGCTAGGTGATCACTCAGTCCACTACAAGAATGAGAATAGGCGTGGAAAAACTGTGAGTTGCTGTGCACCACTCTTATCTACTTGGTTTTTGAGTCATCTCCCCGAAGCTGGCACTTTCGTTGATACGAGAGATTCTCTGAAGTGGTCAAAGATGTTAATGGGCTTGACTGCTGACAACATTGTTGGTTCAACCATGACTTGCTAGGGATGGAGATTATTTGCAAGTGCGGAGAATTCCCTAATGTACCCTTGATAGGGAGAAGAGGTGGAATTAACTATAATCCTTCCCTTGTTATCAGGCAGTTTGGTTATCCTTTGAGAGGTCCACCTGAAGAGCGAGATATCAGAGAGTCCTTATTCTTCAATGGTGCTGGGGATCAAGAGATGATAAGGAAGATTGTGAATGCTTGGAAGCAGGTGACCAAGAAGGGAAAAACTTCATTCGGAAAGTGTAACAATCGGGCCTTTCCTTCCTATGAAGAGTGGATTAAGAAAAGAGCAGAAAAGGAGTTTCTTCCCTTCCCGGTGGAACCACCTTTGTATCCTTTGATGATCGAGGCTCCCACGACTGTTGATATAGAGAAGTATGATAAGTTATGGGCTGAGAAGGAGAAACTCCGAGAGGAGAATCGTGAGCTAGGCAGAGAGGTTGGTCAGTTAAAGCACGAAAAGGGTGAAGCTATTCATGCTGCCAGGTTGAAATCAGAACTTTTGGCTGTGAAGGAGAAAGAATTGTCTAAAGAAGCCACAGCCAGAGAGAAAGTGGCTCAAGCGTTGAAAAGTGTTAGCAAGGTCCTTTCGTCCAAGAAGAAAGAGTTGGCTTATGCTATGTCAAGAATTCACAAGTTCCATGACCGTCAGAATACCGCAATTACTGCCAACCGGTTAAAAGAGGACAAGTATCTGGAGCAAATTGAAGGTTTGAAGACAAAGCTTCAGGAAAAGGATAAGGAGATTTTATCAGGGATCTTTGAGAGGAGAGCAATTGAGGAAAAGCTCAAGGAAACCATGGCAGATATGGAACAGCTGAAGATCCAATCCGAAGTGAAAAGAGCCAGAAGCGAAGGTCTAAGTTCAGATGGAGCTTCTGGAGAAGATGATTGGGAATTGCATAGTCGTTATTTGACAGGGATCTTGCACAGGAGGGATCTTTTGATTCAAGAGTTTATTCAGAGACCAGAGCATCCTAATACCAAGAAGCTTCTCCAGGAAGTGCAGAATTGGTGCAAGAAGAATGACGAATGAGGAATCTTAGCACGGCTGAGTCTTGATGATATGCTTTAGTTTCCTTGCTGTTGTTTTCTTTGTATTTTCGAGATCACCGCCAGGCTTGTTGGTCGGGATCTTTGTTGGTGCTTATTCATACTTGTGTTGTAATAGATGCTTATTCTCTTTATATGATCAGAAATTCAGTTTTCTTCTGTTGTTAAAACTGGAATCAACGGATAGATCGCCTTGATAATGTTCATACATGTTTGCATTTGCATTTGCATAGTCATCTCATGTTTGCATTGCAGGTTATCTTGGTTTCTCTGGTTTTCTTATGCTCTCTCTTTTTGACAGTCAAGATTGATCAACCAACTCATCGGTATTCTACCAGGCTTAATCAGAGCAGAGTGATGGACAAAGTTTAGGCAGACATGACAGCTATGCAAGCTCGCATCGATCAATTCATGGAGATGATGCAGGGTGTGGTGCAGAGTCAGAATGAATTCAGAACTCTAGTTTAGCCTTTGGTGTCGCAGGTTGATGAAAATGGTATCTTACACGGTGGGTTTCTTAATCGTGTTATTCCTCCGGGCGGAGGTGGTGCTGGTATCAACATTCCTATTCCTGGCGCTGGTGGACAGGGTGGGATTCCTTCAGTGGTTGGAGAAGGAAGCACTGTTCGAGCTATCCAAGGCCATCGTTTTGATGATCAACAGGATGATGTTTTTTCAGTTAGAAGCTTGGACGCTGGTCTTCCTGTGGTCAGTGATGAGAGGATCCGTTTAATCGAGGCGCAACTGAAAGGGGTTGTGAAACAGGATGATCTGGGAATAGATTTGGACGACCTAGGGTTGGTCCCTGATATTGTCATTCCACACAAGATCCAAATTCCTACACTAGAGAAGTATAATGGTTCTACTTGCCCGAGAACTCATGTAAAGGTTTATACCAGGAAGATGGCTGCCCATGCCAAGGACGAAAAGCTAATGATGCACTTTTTCCAAGGCAGCCTGTCCGGCGCGTCTTTGGAATGGTACATGGCACTGGAAAGTAGAGATGTTCGTACTTGAAGAGAGCTAGCTGCAACTTTTATCAAGCATTACCAGTACAACACAGACATGGCTCCCAACAGAACTCAGTTGTTGAGCATGTCCCAGAAAAAGGATGAAAGTTTCAAAGAATACGCGCAAAGGTTGCCTGAATTGGCGGCTAGGGTGCAACCACCAATGCTGGAAAAGGAAATGTTGGATATGTTTATGGACACACTGCCTAAGCACTATTATGAAAAGCTATTGCCTTGTTTGCTAGGCAAGTTTGCAGACGTGATTGCGATTGGACAAAAGATAGAGGTTGGAATTAAGGCTGGAAAAGTTTCTAGTGGTGACGGATCGTCTTCCGGGCACGGAAAGAAGCCATTTGATGGTTATAAGAAGAAAGGAGAGGCCAATACTGTATCATCCTATAGGGGAAAGGGGAAACAACAACAAAGCCATAACCAGCAGGTGGCTTCAGTGGTTATTCCTGCAACCCTCCCACCTTTGGCAGCACCACAACGACAGAATCGCACTCCGCGCCAACAAAAATTCACACCTAAGCAGAACAGACACTTTGATACTCCACTTATGCCATATTCACAATTGTTTCAGCATTTGCTTCAGTTGAAGTTAGTTGAAAAGAGGACTTTGGCTCCTCCTGTTGGTAATCCGCCTCCCGGGTACAATCCTAACGCCCATTGTGATTTTCACTCCGGGGCACCGGGGCATCATCTCGAGGACTGTAAAGCTTTCAAGCATAAAGTCCAGGACTTGGTAGATTCAAAGGCTATCAACTTTGCTAATGATGGACCTAATGTTATGCAAAACCCGATGCCTGATCACAATGGGCCGAGGGTGAATGCTATAATCGAGGAATGTGAAGCTTTGAATTTGATCATGGATGTTGAGGAGCTGAAAACTCCGCTGGCTGTGGTTAAAAATAGGTTATTGAAGGGTGGCGTCTATCCGGGTTGTGATGAGAACTGCTCAGATGGTTTGACGAAGGATAATGGTTGTGATTCGTTGAAGATGGGTATCCAGAGTCTGATTGATGAGGGCTGTTTACAGTTTGATCGGTGTAATCAACAAAAAGAGATTGTTAATGATGATGTTGCTACTATTGTTATTCCTTTCAAGACAGTTGTAATATCAGGGCCAGCGAGACCATCGCCGGTTGTTATTTCAGGTCCTAAACCCATTCCGTATGAAAGTTCTAAGGCTATTCCCTAGAATTACGGTGCAGAGGTGTTTGTCAATGGACAAAAACAAGAATTAATGACTGCTCCACCAGTGAGTACTAGTTTAGAGGTTAAGGTTGAAGCTGATGCTATAACAAGAAGTGGTAGAGTGCTTACTCCTGTTAATGATCAACCCAGTACTTCTAGGAAAGATAGGGGAAAACAGGCAATAGATGGTTCTGTTCAGACTCCAGTGATTGTGGATTCTACAGTAAAACTGGTTGAGGATGCTTTTTCTGAAAATGTCGAGGAGTTTATGAGGCTCATCAGGAGAAGTGATTACAAAATTGTGGACCAATTACATCAAACCCCATCGAAGATTTCTATTCTGTCATTGTTGTTATGCTCTGAAACTCATAGGAATGCTCTTCTGAAAGTTTTGAATGCGGCCTATGTTCCTCAAGAGATTTTTGTTAACCAGCTGGAAGGGGTTGTGGCGCACGTGAATGCGGGTAATGGCTTAGGTTTCATAGATCTTGATTTGACTCCCGCAGGGAGGAATCATAACAATGCCCTGCATATTTCGATTGAGTGTCGTGGTTCACTGATGTCACATGTATTGGTCGATACTGGATCATCGTTGAATGTATTGCCAAAGAAAGCATTAATGAAGTTAGATACCAGGGGACTTATTTGTACACCAAGTGACTTGGTGGTGCGAGCTTTTGATGGCTCGAAGAGATCTGTCTTTGGTGAGATTGTGCTTCCGATCAAGGTTGGGCCGGAAATCTTTGATGCAACATTTTATATAATGGATATTCATCCAGCATACAGCTGTCTGTTGGGTCGTCCTTGGATCCATGGTGCAGGCGCTGTAACCTCCACTTTGCATCAAAAGCTGAAATACATGGTTGATGGTCATGTAGTGACAGTGCGCGGAGAAGAAGACATAATGATTAGTCAGCTGTCAACCTTCAAATACGTGGAAGTGGATGGTGAAATCCATGAGTCGTTGTGTCAGGGGTTTGAGAAGGTGAAGGTTTCTGAAGAGGTTATCCAGTCTGAGGCTATAGAGCATCCTGCAGGGGCAAATCAGCCTGAGGTTTCTATGTCTTCGTTTAAAGACGCCAAAGCCGTGGTTGAAGCTGGTAGCTCATAGAGGTGGGGCCAAGTGGTTGAAGTTCAGGAGAAGAGGGATACTTATGGATTAGGGTACAAACCACCTAGGCATCAGGAAGAGCCTCCCAAATTCAATGGCCCAGTCCGTTTCACCAATGCCGGTGTTTTCTTCGACAGAGTTAATGCCATTGAGGAAGAAGGGGACAGTGATTGTGACATGGATAACTGGATCCGCCCTTGCGTCCCGGGAGAAAGTCTGTGCAACTGGTCTGCTGAAAAAGTCATTCAAGTGACTAGCTTCGAGTAATTGCTTTGTTTTCCTATCATGTTAATCCTGCGTTCTGCCCAAGACGTAGTGATTTTATTTGTAGGGCTTTTAACTGTTGCATGTTTTGCTTTATCATCAATAAAGGACTTTTCACACTCAAATATTTTGATCTCTGTCTTTCTGTTTTTATTTTTATGCATTAAAAACCCACATCAAAATGGCAATGTGTTTCTTTTGTTGCATACATAATAAAACATACCTCATCAATCATGCAGGTCTTTTTGTTCAGATAACACCGATCATGACTCAGCTATAGCTCGGTATGACTTTGACAATCCAATCTATCAGGCTGAAGAAGGGACTGACGAAGATTGTGAACTGCCTGAAGAGTTGGCCAGATTGTTAAAGCAAGAGGAGAAAGTCATCCTACCTCATCAGGAGGAAATTGAGATTGTGAATCTGGGAACCGAGGATGCCAGAAAGGAAGTAAGGATAGGGGCTGCATTGGAAGACAGTGTCAAGGGAAGATTGATTGAAATGCTCCGTGAGTATGTGGACATCTTCGCCTGGTCTTACCAAGACATGCCTGGGCTCGATACTGATATTGTTGTACACCGGCTACCACTTAAAGAAGGTTGTGCTCCGGTCAAGCAAAAGTTGAGAAGAACTAAACCGGAGATGTCTGTCAAAATCAAGGAAGAGGTTCAGAAACAGCTAGATGCCGGTTTTCTTGCCGTGACAAATTATCCTCCATGGGTTGCTAACATCGTGACTGTACCCAAGAAAGATGGAAAGGTCAGGATGTGTGTTGATTACAGGGATTTGAACAGAGCAAGCCCAAAGGACGATTTCCCGCTCCCTCACATTGACGTGTTAGTTGACAATACCGCTCAGTATTCGGTGTTTTCCTTCATGGATGGCTTCTCTGGGTATAACCAAATCAAGATGGCCCCAGAGGACATGGAGAAAACAACATTCATAACACCGTGGGGAACTTTTTGCTACAAAGTGATGCCCTTTGGATTGAAAAATGCAGGGGGAACTTATCAGTGGGCGATGGTGACTCTCTTTCATGATATGATTCACAAAGAGATTGAGGTCTATGTTGATGACATGATTGCAAAGTCACAGACGGAGGAAGAACATATGGTGAATCTTCAGAAGCTATTTGAAAGATTGAGAAAATTCAGAATGAGGTTGAATCCTAACAAATGCACCTTCGGGGTGAGATCAGGAAAATTGCTGGGGTTCATTGTTAGTGAAAAAGGTATCGAGGTTGATCCTGAAAAGGTAAAAGCCATACAAGAAATGCCTGTGCCGAAAACAGAAAAAGAGGTTCGTGGTTTCTTGGGGAGATTAAACTACATTTCTAGGTTCATCTCGCATCTCACAGCCACGTGTGAACCAATCTTCAAGTTATTAAGAAAAGATCAAGCGGTCAGGTGGAATGAAAATTGTCAAAAGGCATTTGAAAAGATTAAAGAATACTTGCAGGAACCTCCGGTCCTTATACCACCAGTGCCAGGAAGGCCTTTGATTATGTATCTCACGGTTCTTGAGAACTCAATGGGTTGTGTGCTCGGTCAACAAGATGAGTCAGGTAGAAAGGAGCACTCCATCTACTACTTGAGTAAAAAGTTTACTGATTGCGAGTCAAGGTACTCGATGCTGGAAAAAACATGTTGTGCACTCGCTTGGGCCGCTAAGAGTTTGAGGCAGTATATGTTAAACCACACAACCCTTTTGATTTCGAAGATGGATCCGATCAAGTATGTGTTTGAGAAGCAGGCGCTTTCTGGCAGAATAGCCCGTTGGCAGATGGTTCTGATGGAATACGATATTCAGTATGTTTCCCAAAAAGCCATTAAGGGAAGTGTTATGTCAGAATATCTTGCTGAACAGCCAATTGAGGATTATCAACCGATGAAGTTTGAATTTCCGGACGAACATATCATGTATCTGAAGATGAAGGATTGTGAAGAACCTTTGCCTGATGAAGGACCTGAGATTGGATCTCAGTGGAAGTTAGTTTTTGACGGAGCTGTTAATTCATATGGTAACAGAATCGGGGCAATCATTATGACTCCACAGGGCTCTCATATACCCTTTACTGCCCGATTAACGTTCGTATGCACCAACAACGAGGCAGAGTATGAAGCATGCATAATGGGGTTAGAAGAAACGATTGATCAGATTACAGGTGAATGGGAGACTCGTCAAGCGAATCTTGTTCCATATAACAACTATGCCAGAAGATTGTTACCTTTCTTTGACAGAGTGGACTTCCATCACATTCCCCGGACAGAGAATCAGATGGCTGATGCGTTGGCAACGTTGTCATCGATGTATCAAGTGAATCGTTGGAATGAAACTCCTTCAATCAGAATCATGCGCTTGGACAGACATGCTTTTGTATTTGCAGTTGATGGTGTATCAGATGGCAAGCCTTGGTATCATGATATCAAGGTCTTTTTGAAGAGTCAGGAATACCCAGCTAGGGCATCTTCCAGGGATAAAAAGACATTGAGGAGGTTATCAGGAAACTTCTTTTTGAACAAAGATGATGTGTTATACAAGAGAAACTTTGACATGGTCTTGCTACGTTGTGTTGATGAACACGAGGCAGGCTTGTTAATGGAAGAGGTTCATGAAGGTTCCTTTGGTACTCATACCAATGGGCATGCTATGGCAAGAAAATTGTTAAGAACGGGGTATTATTGGATGACTATGGAGTCTGATTATTTTAAATACGCCTGGAAATGTCATAAATGCCAGATTTATGCTGATAAGGTGCACATACCGCCTACTCCTCTGAATGTTTTGTCGTCACCTTGGCCTTTTACCATGTGGGGCATTGACATGATTGGAAAGATTGAGCCGACTGCTTCGAATGAACATCGTTTTATCTTGGTGGCTATTGATTACTTCACGAAGTGGGTGGAAGCAGCATCGTATGCCAACGTCACCAGACAAGTGGTAGCCAGATTTATCAAGAAGGACATCATCTGCCGGTATGGAGTCCCGGAGAGAATCATTACTGATAATGGTTTAAATTTGAATAACAAGATGATGAAGGAGCTATGTCAGAGCTTTAAGATTGAACATCACAACTCTTCTCCCTATCGTCCGAAGATGAATGGGGCTGTTGAAGCAGCAAATAAGAACATCAAGAAGATTGTGCAGAAAATGGTAATGACATATAAAGACTGGCACGAGATGTTGCCTTACGCTTTGCACGGTTATCGTACTTCGGTACGCACTTCGACTGGGGCAACTCCTTTCTCACTGGTATATGGTATGGAAGCAACCCTACCATTAGAGGTTGAGATTCCTTCTTTAAGAATTCTGGCAGACGTGAAGCTTGATGAAGCTGAGTGGGTGCGTTCCAGACTAGATCAGTTGAACCTTATTGAAGAGAAGAGGTTGGCAGCCATTGCACATGGTCGGTTGTATCAGAGCAGGATGAAGAAAGCCTTTGATCAGAAAGTGCGTCCTCGGTGTTTTCAAGCTGGTGAATTGGTATTGAAAAGGATCCTTCCTCCTCAAACAGATCACAGGGGCAAATAGACTCCAAACTACGAAGGGCCATACGTAGTAAGACAGGTTTTCTATGGCGGAGCCTTATTGCTCTCAACCATGGATGGCGAAGATTTTACGTCCCCTGTGAACGCAGACGTAGTCAAAAAATACTTTGCATAAAAGAGACCCGCTGGACACAAAAAGAAAGTCCAGGCAAAAAAGGGGTATCCCGGCGAACCATAAAAAGAAAAGGTTTGGGCAAAAATTAGGGATAAAAAGAAAATAATAAACCCGCAAGGTTGAAAACCTGAAAAGGCAACTTTGGCAAAAATGGGTATCCCGGTGGATTGAAAACCCGAAAAGGGCGATCCAGGCAAAAGTTAGGGATTTAAAAGCAAAGACTACGATCCGCGTTCGATATGTGATCACTATTTAAACGTGGAAAATTTGAAGGAAAGGAATCAGTCCAGTCAGTCATCTTCAAAGGCCAAAGCATCTGCGGATAAACAAGTCATATGGGTTATAGCTGAGTCGAGTCATGGTGGATGTCTGTTCACCACATTGCCGACATGTGTATTTTCTTTTACTTTTTGCGCAATTACCTCTTTCCAGGAATTGCTTCCATATGTAAATGCCTATTTACAGGCCAATCCATTCAATAAAGTTTGTATTTCAGTTAAAGAGCTTTTATTTTTGTTTTACCTGTTTTGTTTGTGAAAATGTCCGATATTTTTGATAAACATTACATGCTAAAATGTTGAGCTCTGTGAAACAAAGTTGGAAAACAGTGGCAATTGCTTAGGTGACAGTCACTATGATGATAATCAAGGTAGTCATTTTTGTACGTAGACCTTTCTTTTGGTTTTGCAGGATGACAGGTGTACCTCCCTAGTAGAGCTCTCCCCAACTTTGAAGTCTGATAGTCATCAGCAGTTTGCTACTCTCCCCAGTCAGAGTATCGAGGATCGTCTTCCTCAACAGAGTATAAAGAAGTGATTTCCCAAGTGAAGCCGTTGAGGATCGTCCCCCTCAGCAGGGTATAAGAGGTTTACCCTCAGTCAGAGTTGTGATTTGGCTCATCTTTCCTTAGCAGGAGTGCAGAGGGTTGTATACCCAGCCGAGAGACTTATAGAATATCTTATTTGGAGAAAGATGTTATTATCCCCACAGAGTCCTGGGGTCTACTTTCCTCAGTTGGTTAGAAAGTATAGTCTCACCGACAACGGTTTGATCTAATCCCCACCAGGGTAAAAGTACTAATATTCCCCGACAGGGTAAAGGTAAGAGCATCTCCCAATCAGGTTCAAAATTATTGAATTGTCTCCCCAAGCAGAGTCTAAAGGTGCTCATATCCCCAAGCAGAGTCTGGTGGTGAATGGTATCCCCAGCAGGTCTTGAGTCCAATCGTTTTTGGCAGACGTCAAATCCAAGTTCTGAAGTATTTGGTGATCCCCGGCGGAGGAGTTTTCATCTTTAGTGTTCATCTCCCTCCCCAGCTGAGTGGGTATTCTCTCAGAGTTTTGTCCATCTCCAGCAGAGTTGTGGATCTTGGTATTCCCCAACAGAGTGGGTTTTCTCTCGGAGATTCGTCCATCTCTAGCAGAATTTATGATCATTGTCTTCCTCAGCAGAGTGAAGTCTTTCTCAGCAGGGTCTCTTATATCGGAGGACAATTTATTTTTGTCGTCCCCAGTGGAGTTTACCTTCGCCTTCAGCGTTTATTTTGCTGAGGCACCTCTTTTACATTGCATAAGCATTCTTGCATCGCATCCTCCCAAACGCGTAGCATTTCCACTTCGTGTGGAGCATTACGGCAAAATTCAAACATATGCATTCTAAGCATAAGCCAGGTTTGATTGCCTTACCAGTTCCTTTCCCTAGTAGAAAGTGACATGATTCAGGAGAGGTTGTTTAACATTACACCGTAACCAGTGGATTCGTCCTTCTTGTTGGTCCTTCCTACACTCCCCGCAGAGTTGTCTGTTTAGATTTCTCTATTCCCCAGCGGAGTTATCTTTGTAGATCCGTTGATTCTACTTATCTTGGGTTGGAAAGTCCATTTTCGGCCGGCCTTTCTTTTCGAGTTCGTCTTCGGCCGTCCTCACACTCTTTGTTATTTCATTATCCCCAGTAGAAGTATCCCATGTGGTTTGTCCTCTCTTTAAAATTCCGTCTTCGGCCGGTCTTTCTTTTCGAGTTTGCTTTCGGTCGTACTCGTTTGCTGTTTGAAATTCCGTCTTCGGCCGGTCTTTCTTTTCGAGTCAGCTTTCGGTCATACTTATCTGCCTTTGTATCCCCACTGAGTCCGCTTTCGGTCGTACTCATGTGGTTGTCGAAAGAGCGCTTTCGGCCGGTCTTTCTTTTCGAGTCCGCTTTCGGTCGTACTCATTTGTTCTCATATCTCCAGTGAGTCTGCTTTCGGTTGTACTCGTTGGTTGTCGGAAGAGCGTTTTCAGCCGGTCTTTCTTTTCGAGTCCGCTTTTGGTCGTACTCGTTTATTCTTTTCGAGTCCGCTTTCGGTCGGACTCGTTTATCCTTTCCGAGTCCGCTTTCGGTCGTACTCGTTTATCCTTTCCGAGTCCGCTTTCGGCCGTACTCGTTTATCCTTTTCGAGTCCGCTTTCGGTCGTACTCGTTGGTTGTTGGAAGAGCATTTTCGGTCGGTCTTTCTTTTCGAGTCCGCTTTCGGTCGTACTCGTTTATCCTTTCCGAGTCCGCTTTCGATCGTACTCGTTTATCCTTTTCGAGTCCGCTTTCGGTCGTACTCATTGGTTGTTGGAAGAGCGTTTTCGGCCTGTCTTTCTTTTCGAGTCCGCTTTCGGTCGTACTTGTTTATCCTTTTCGAGTCCGCTTTCGGTCGTACTCGTTTATCCTTTTCGAGTCCGCTTTCGGTCGTACTCGTTTATCCTTTTCAAGTTCGCTTTCGGTCTTGCTCGTTTTCATTTTCATTACCACCAGTTTGCAAATTTCCGGGTTCTTTTTGTATTCAATCACCTTCTACCTTGAATGTCTGAAAGTCGTTGCTATCATCCCTTCAGGTTCAAGTCGATTGAATAGGGGCAACTGTAACACCCCAAAATTTGCCTTCTTGTTTTTAGCTAACCGACTTATGTTTCTTTGCATTTCTTGCATTAGCATTTGTGCATAACATTGATTCTTAGCATGGGATCAAGGTACTTGGTTCATCTCAAAGGAGTCTCAAGCCTCAAGATGGTTTGGGGGGTTCATCATATCATCATAAGATCAAGATTGGCAAAGAGATTTCAAGTGAACCACACTCTCTTAATCAGATGGTCCAAATTAGGGTTTTGGTTCCAAAAGGCTTCTTGATGGGTTTTGCTTATTCAAATACATTCTCATAAGGTTCTATATGCTTACAAGTACTCATGGAGGAAGACTTGGCTAGTGATTCATTGTGGGAGATGTTCAGTGGATCAGTTACTTGTGAAGTAAGCAAAAGTCAACAGTTCAAAAGGAAAGTCAACCATGGGTTTTCAAGGGTTCAAATCATGTTTCCCAAGTCCATGTACCTTTATTTGGTCAAGGAATAGCATGGATGATATCTTTCTTCAAGAATCAAGAGTTTGTGCAAAAGTTACTAAATTTGGAAAATGACTTATAATGAGGAATTTCCATTTTTGGTAAGTTTTTATATCACTTTCAACTCAACTTTTCATCACCAAAAAAGCTTCAAATGAATTTTCCTTGGACATGAAAGTTGTAGATCTTTCTCTCCCCTTTTCAAAAAGTACTAGACCATGTCCATACCATTTGTGGAACTCTATATATGACCAACACAAGGCAAGGTGATTTTAGGGTTTTCTTATGGTGTCATTTTTACACCTTTTGCATTTTGGTTCATATTGACCTATATTTGGTTCTATTGCTTCATGTCACATTACAATATCAAAGTACATTCCACGAGGACCATTTTTTACCTTTATTTCACTCCATTTCATGACTTGTACCTCACTTATTTCACAACGTACATTTTTGCAAGAAGCATCAAAACTCACGAATCAAGACATTTCAAAGCCCAAATTCAATTCAGGTGTGATTAGCAAGTGGAATGTGAGTGAATCATGCTGATTTCATTGTCCATGCACGTGTGAATCAAGTGGTACAACACAAAGTGCATTTTTGCAAAACCACTCAAAACTCATTAACCAAGGGAATAATCAAGTTTTAATTGTGATCAGTGCTCTAATGGGATGTATATAAGCTTACTCATGCCTTCACAATTAGGTCATGCACTCTCATTTGCTCAGATTTGAAATTTTCACTCTCACTTTCTCTCCTTCGAATCTCTCTTCTAACAAGGGTTTCTGAAGATTTCTTTCCATATTCTTGATCTACACATTCCATAGAACAAGAATCAACCACTGATTGAAGCTCATACTGAGGTTTTGGCCATATACGAATTTGAGTTGCTCTTCATCAAATCTCAAGATCCAGCCTGATTCAAGCTTCTATTTGCATTTATTTTGTAAATAGAGCTCAAAAGAGGAAGATCTGCACTCTTACACTGGATTTCTAGGAGTATTTTGCTTATTTCAAGTTTCAGGTGAGTTGAAATTCATGATCCTAGAACTTAATTTTCTTGTGTGCATTGTGTTCTCTGTGAGTTGCTGATGATGATGATGTATTTTATTGTGAATTTGGACGTGTATCATGGCTGTATTGTGGATCTAAAGTTTTTAGATCCAAACTTTCTTGCTTCGATTTGCACAAACCATGTATGATCTGTTAAAACTATTTGCATATTGGTGATCCTTGTGAAATTCTGGTTTGAATGGTGTGCTTGCTTGCAATTTCTGGAGAATTTTGATGTGCAGGTCGCCGGAGGAGACGACCGGAGCTAGGGCTCCGACGTCTGGTTCATTTTCAGGTCACCGGAGGTTTCATTGGAGAAGACAAAATCTGGACCGTCCATGTCCAGATCTGATGGCTCACAATGTGCCAACACATTACTTTCACGTGTTTTTATATTGGTTCCATTTTTAATATGTGTGTGTGCATCCTCACCATTGTTACCATGCGCTTTGATATGGACCACATATCTTGCATAATGTTTGATTTGTTGACTGATTACCATGCGTTGATTGAATCTGATGGTCATTAGCCTGCCAGCACATTAAAAATTCATGTGCTTATCACGTGTTTTCTTTTTAATTTCTGATCAATCATGTGAGTGGGCGTGTATCATTATTAGCATGTGTGTATGGATCTGAACCTCTCATCATGATTACCTGCTGATTTTGTTGACTGAATGTGGCATATTGGATCAATCCTGTGGTGTGTGTGAGTCAAGATTTTTGACTGAATGCCATGTAAACCTGTTGACTTCGCTGATTGGGCTATTTGGACTGGACTTGCTTTCTGAACCCCCCTGTTGAGCCCATGTTTATTTTTGAACGTGAATATTGCTAATGCTGCACCCCTGGTTTATTTTCTTCCATTTTATTTTATGTAATTGTTTTATTTTGCATTTTTAATTTTTAAAATTAGTTTAATGCATCCAAAAATTCTAAAAAAAATCATGAGTCATCTTTAGGATTTTATAAAATTTTGGAAAATTTTATTTTTCATTTTTATTTTATTTTGTGCATCTGAATTAATTGTTTAATTAATTTCTTTTTGGATTGCTTCAATTATGCATACCCTGCCTTGTTGATTTTGGTTCTCATCATCTATACATGATTTGCATCTCATTATTTTTGCATTTGTTAGAGGACATTTTGAGGTTCCTAAAAATATTTTTCTCATTGTTTTAAACTCTTTGTATATTGCATTTTAGTCCCTCTCCTTTGCATATTGGTATATGGTTCTTATGTCATCTTTGCTTAATTGTTTGAGGTGCTTAACTTGTGAATTTTTGTGAGATCTTTTGACATGTGATTGAATTTTGACTTAGGTCATTTGAGTTTTAATATCACAATTTTTGAATGTCATTTGATATATGTTTGATTATTTATGCTTAAATGACTTATGCATGACTATATATTGACATCTCTTTACACAAGTTGTTTGGCCATGCCTTTTTGCTTGAGTTTCTTTTTTATTCTTTGCATGAGCTTTTGGTATGATGTTTACCCCTGGTTGAGGTCCCTTGTGACCAATTTTTGCAATTTGTGAATCATGTTTGGCATGTGCTAAGTGTTTGGACTTTGAGTTTCCATTTGTGGATTACTTTGGTGCATGTCTTGAAGGTGTTGCTTGATGTTTGGACTTGTATGACTTAAGTTTGGTTTGGTATGCTATTGATGCATATGCTACTGCCTCTTGAGCTCCTTACTTGGCTTTCAATTCACTTGAGCATAGTTGAATGCATTTGATTTGAATTGTATGATAAACATCATTACCATTTGCTTTGTAACTTCTTTGGATCATACTTTTGCACATGTGAATTGTTGATGATAATATGATCTTGGTTCTGACTTATTTTCATCTTCATCTTAGTTTTCTCATTTCATCTTGGTATGAAGTTCATTGGTGCTTAATTGTGCATTTCATACAAGTATGCTTGCATTCTTTCATGTCTATCTTTGCATGCTTACTTGAATTGCTTTGCATTGATTTTTGAAACATTTTTTATGATTTGAGTTGGACATTTATGATGTGATGTGCTTGCTGCCATTTATTGTATCTCATCTCCTCCTTCTTTTTCTCATTCTTCTCTTTCACTCTCTTCCTCCCATGGATCTCAAGACTTGTTTAAGTCTTGGATTCTCTCCGTTTAGTGCTACCTAGTCCAACTTAATATTTGATTAAGCTTGGAGTAGGATTAGCATTAGGTTTTAGGTAGTTGTCTCTCCTAAGCCTCACTAACCATAGGTTACCCATGCATGATAACATCAGGACTCTTAGTTTCCCTTTAGAGTTACCTTTGGGTTTTCTCTCTTCTCATCTTAAAACTTCTTGAAAACACTTAATAAAGATTAAGTGTATTGCGCACGAGCCTTAAGTGTGGGGAATGAGAAATGAGGGGCTTCCTCTCATCTTTCTAGAGTGCTTAGCGAGCGTCCTGTCTTGGGACGATTCGTTAAGTATTCGTCCCTGTGCCCTAGACTTTGGTGCAATGCAAGTTATGAACTAACTTAAAACACTTCTGTCTAAAAAACACAAAAAAAATTCAAATCTTTTTATCCTTCGGGATTGGTTGGTTCCAGACCATTTTCAGAAAAGAGCACGTTACCTTCTGTCTGAGTCGCAAACAGGCATCGACCCTAACTGCCGGACGCGAATCTATCATCGCTCATAAAAAACACTTACCCATTCGTGGTCATACCCACAAACTACATTAGCTCTGATTCCTCTCTCTAGTCCAATTGAGGATATGTAGGCACAAGACAACGATTGTCTTGGCGAGCAACCTTCCCCCACAGTTCCCGTCCGAACTACGTTGACTCTGACTTTCCCATTGCACTGAGGGAGTACGTAGGCCTAGGGCATCAAATATGTCCTACCGAGTCCGTCTTAGTCACCCCATCCCCATTTTCTTTTGTTCAGCCATAGATAGTAGGACAACTCACCCTTCGTTTAGACAACAAGCATGGATCCCATCGAGTACGATGGATGCGTGGGGTGCTAACACCTTCCCCTCGCATAACCGACTCTTGAACCCGGACTATGGTTGCGATGACCATGTCTTTCCCCCTTTCTCTTTAGGTTTATGCAGTGTTTCCTTTCCCTCTCTCGGGATAAATACACATTGCTGGCGACTCTGTGTTTTCTGCGCCACTCTCGCGTTTGTACCGTTGGATGCGAATCTTTCGGGAGCGATACTGAGGTTTCCAGCTGTTTCCAATCATCCTAAAAGCTTCCAAGGGATCATTTGAGGGTGTCCAAAGCATCAAATTGTTTCTGGAACAAGGCACTTGACAGATTGCTTAAAAAGCTCCTAAAGAGGTAAGCATCACAACTTGAACACTTAGAGATATGCATTGCTTTGAAGTCCACTGATCATACACATCTCATACATGTTATATATATTGGGTTTGGACCAATTCATCATGTAATTCATGCCTGTACCATGAGGTAGCACAGAAAATGCAAATGGAGGCCTATTTCAAAACCACTATCGGGTTTTAAAATGGGGTCCTCATCTGAAAAAACCACCACCACCATTGGATTCCTTGTGAAATTCTAGGCAGGATAAACCTAAATTGTCCCAATCCATGGAGAAATGAGAAAGTTACAAGCTTCACGTTTTTGGCCAAAACCTTGCCTTGCCTTGCCTAGGCCAGGCCAAAAACAAGGCAAGCCTTGTATATTTGTGGGTGGGCTTTGATACACGGATGTATCACCACCCCAGTGGTATGAGGCGCACACTGCACACAAGAGGTATGGGGTTCGAATCCCCCTCGCCCCAGGCCCCTTTTTAATGTTTTTTCCACTTTTCTATTATTTTTCTTATTATTTTTAATGATTTGAAAAATTAATAACTCCCTCAATTTTAATTATTTTTTATTGGTTTTCTTTGCAAAAAATACAAAAATGTTGAAATATTTTATTCCACAAAAAAATCAAATTTATATTATTTATTTAATATAGTTGGTATTTTTATGAATAAATTCATTTTTAATTGTTTTTAAACATTTTAAAAGTGAATATTCATCCTGAAAAATCAAAACCAAATGAGTTTTAATTCATCTTGTGGTTAAAACCTCATTTTTCAAACCTTAACAAAAAATCACAAGTTGTTTATTCAAGCTTATTTGGTGTTTTATCATTTTTTATTGATTTTCTTTAAGAATCCACTTTTAAAAATGATGAAATTAGGGTTTTGATCAATTCCACTCTCATCAATCATTTTCAAACACTCATGGGCCTCTATTATAGTGTAAGACCCATCCCCTTTGTAAACACACCACTTTTTGGGCCTCAATCATTGTATAAGTCCCACTGTATTTTCAAAAACAACGGCGCGATCGTCGTCTTTTTAACAAAACCAGTTGGGCCTCTCCTCGAGCTATAAGTCCCATTCCTTTTCAAAAATAAATCTTTCGGCCTCTAATAGAGTGTAAGACCCAACCCTTTTTTTGAAACCAAAATGATTTGGGCCTCAGATGTTGTATAAGACCCACTGTGTTTTCAAAAACCTCGGCGCGATCGCCGTTTTCGAACAAATAACCCTGGGCTTCTCCTTGTGCTGTAAGTCCCATCCCTTGTACAAAAATAAATCTTTGGGCCTCTAATAGAGTTTAAGACCCATCCCCTTGTACATAAAAACTTTTTGGGCCTCACATATTGTATAAGTCACTCTGTACAGTTTTCAAAACAACGGTGCGATCATCGTTAAAACTTGGGCCTCTCCTCGAGCTGTAAGCCCCAACAATCTTTTCAAAACACTTTCTCCTTTGATTTTGAATTCAAATATATGCTGTCATCAAAACTTTCTTTAATTTCTTTGTTGAACAACTAACAAAACAGCATGGAAGCTCTACAACGGGTAAGTATTTATCCGCTTTCATTTACCGCTTTCATATGTATATAACTGTATTGTGGGGTTGTTTCACTGTAAGTCTTCTTTCACATCCTTTTATATACTTGTCACATATCCACTGTGTAATACTAGTATAGTTATTTAGAGTTTTCCCCGACAACTACGTCTAGCATTAGGTAAAGCCTTGTTGGTCACTCTTAAATACAAACAAAACTAGATCCCCATAGGATTTCCAGATACAGTCTTCCCTTCTCTTGGGGTTAAACAATATGGAACAAAGAAAAAGGCAGTATTCTCGGTGAACCTTTTCTCAGACTGTCACCCTTAGAAATTGTCAAAGAAACTCTAACTCCCCAAAGATGATCTTTTCTCCGTGAATGGCATCTCTTGAGTTTCTTCCAAATTCTCAAACTTTCCTGGAATGATCTCTTCTCTGTGAATTGCATTTCTTGAACTTCTCTTGGTTTGGGGACCCACATGCTTCCTAAAAGCATCCCCGCCTCCTCTTGGGTGTTGTACAAGGACCTTTCGGCTTCTTAAAAGTTCTCATGCCTTCTCTTGGGCTTAATACAAGGACCCTGATGACCTCTTAAAGGTATAAGACAGAACTTAGTCATCCTTTCCTAGAGCAGTCTTTCCCGCGTCAAAACTCCGGCCATTTTAGGGTTGATACTCATCCCTTAATGCCCGCGCCTCCTCTTGGGCATTGTACAAAAGATAAAACTCTAGGCTTGGATAATCCAAACCTCTTGAGTCTCAAAGACATTCTCAAGTTCCTTTCAAACATAGGAAAAAACACCGATCACTCAGGATCAATCTCCAGCAGGAACCCGGTCTCTCTCATGAGAGTTCCCCACACTTGGACACGCTTCAGGATCTCAATAATCCTCAGCAGTAAGATAGCCTCCTCTTGGGCTTTGTATAATGATTCTCCCTAGCGGAGCTAACCTTTTCAGACTCTCTTGTTGAGTCAACCCCTTTTAGCCTCCGTCTTGGGCTTTGTACAAGACATATAAAAACACTCTCTTGTTGAGTATAAAAGGCTCTCTTGTTGAGTCAATCTCCTTTTAGCCTCAATCTCGAGCTTCATACGAGATAGGAAAACACTCTCTTGTTGAGTATAAAAGGCTCTCTTGTTGAGTCAATCTCCTTTTAGCCTCAATCTCGGGCTTCGTACGAGATAGAAAAACACTCTCTTGTTGAGTCAATCTCCTTTTAGCCTCAATCTCGGGCTTCGTACAAGACATATAAACACTCTCTTGTTGAGTATAAAAGACTATCTTGTTGAGTCAATCTCCTTTTAGACACAATTTCGGGCTTCGTACGAGACAACCAATCACTCTCTTGTTGAGTATAAAAGACTCTCTTATTGAGTCAATCAACCATCAGACTCTCTTGTTGAGTCAATCAATCTTCGAACTCTCTTGTTGAGTCAACCTTTTTTAGCCTCTGTATTGGGCTTTATACAGGATAGATAAAAGTACTCTCTTGTTGAGTCAAACCATTTCAGCCTCCATCTTGGGCTTTATACAAGATACATTCTCCCCAACAGAGTCAAAATCCCTTTTAGCCTCAATCTTGGGCTTTGTACAAGACAGAAAGAACATTTTCCCCGGAAAAGTCAAACTTCCCGCCTCCTCTTAGGCTTTGAATAAAGAAAACCCCGGTTGAGTCAATCAACTTTTTAGCATCAAATTTGTGCCTTGCTCACAGCATACAAACCTCAACAATTCCTCTTTAGAGATGACAAATTCTCTCTCAGCCAAAACCCTTTAGCTTCATATCTTGGGCTTCGAACAAGATACAAATCACCTTTAGCTTCATGTCTTGGGCTTTGAACAAGACACCAAAATATCTCTTTCCTCCCATAGAATAGGAGGAACTATGATCGCTCTGATTTCCCTGTTCCGTTAAACGGGAATACGTAGGCATAAGATTGCAAAATCTTAGCGAGCATACTAATTTAACTAAACACATTTTCATTAGTTTATTGATTCCTCTTACTTCGTTTGTTTCATAATCTAGATTGTTTTTTTAATTTCACCTTTTGGCTACCTACATTTTTTTTCATTGTTTAGTCTTTTACGAATTTGTTTCATAATTTATCCAACTATGATTTTGTTTCATTGTTTAATCTCTTACGAATTTGTTTCATAGTTTATTCACCTACTAGTGTGTTTCATAGTTTCTTATTCACCCATTATATTATTTGGAACTAGAGTAAGTTTTGATGTCACTGGGGTCTGTTACCAGCCAAAGGTCGGATCCCCTTTCCCGTCCCCAAGTTTAGGCATAGTTCGAGGTAGATATATACAGGGATGAAAAATGCCCGAGCATCTAAATGCTCAAAATAGACACAAAGTCGCCACCGAAGTTTTTATTTGAAGGGAAACGCCGATAAAACCATCTGTAAGACCCTAATTTTTGACCCCTAAGATTCCACATATCATTCGCATCTCATTTGCATCTTTACCATAAACAAGATTATGCTTTGGTTTCCTTGTCCCTCTCATTCTTTGAGTTTATGCCTTGCAGGGTTTACCGAGCATCTGTGTGTTTCTTATTCACTTTGTTTCTTTATTTGTTACTAACCTTAACCAAAACCCAAAAATATTTTGTTTTCTCTTTATTGACATTTTCAGGGGAAGAACAGGTCAAAAATGCCAAAATAACAGTCCCATAGCTCGAATAAATTTTATCTGAGAAAAGTCAAAGTTGATCCGCAATCATGTCAAATTTATCTGGTCAAGGATTCCACAAGTTTTAATTGATTATTATTCAAGGAATTCCAAGGTTCATGTGTTTATTTCCATGCCTTCTTTGACAAGCAAAAGAATAGAGCTGGAACCACAACAGTGCAGTAAAATGCTCATTTTTCACAAATTTTGCACTGAGTAACCGGTTAGCAGATATGCTGTAACCGGTTACCCTCGTGAGATTTTGAAAAAATTCAGCAAATTCAAAATTCAGCAATTTGCACCAATCTCAGCCCTTGATCACATTTGGAATATTCTAGACCATCTCATTTTAATTCCCCTACATCACTTTGATCATTTCCTACCATACACCTTCACTAATCACCACTCTTTTATGAATTTCCCTCCAAATTCAAATTCCAAGCCTAATTTTGATCTTCCAAACCAAATTCCAAACCACCAAATTTCCAAGCCTAAACTCTATAAATAGAGCCCTCATTTCATTCATTCTTCAAGCTTTTGAGAGCCAAAGAACCTCTTGCAATTTCTCTCCCCAACCACAAAATTCACCAAAGCTCACTTTTCTTCTTTTGAAAGTTAACAAGAATTCACATTGAATCTTGTTCAACTTTGAGTTAAACCTTCATCCAAGCTTGTTTTCTTCATCAATTCTCATAGATCAAGGCTTTGGAGTTTGGATCTTGGAGTAATTTGAAGGAATTTTCAGATTTGAAGTGGTAATTCATCTTTCACCATTGTTGAAGCTTCATCTTCATCTTCCATAATGTAGATCTTTGTTACTCAATCCTTTGGATCTTGTAATTGTGTTTAATTGTTGTTTTTCACTGATGTTTCACTTTAAATTTCGTGCAATTTCAGTTCCATGATCATAAGGTGTTTGTACAAAGTTTTGAAAATGGATCATGCTGAATTTTGTACATTTTTCTGCATTCTGGTGCAGAGTAACCGGTTAGCAGATATGCTGTAATCGGTTACTCTGTGTTAATTTTGAAAAACTGCACTATTTTGAACTAAGTAACCGGTTAGCAGATATGCCGTAACCGGTTACTTCGAAACATAATGCACATTTTGGCTGGTTTTTGGGACTGTTTTGGTTCCTTTTCCATTTTCTTCCCTTTCCTTTTGTTCTTAGCCTTAGATCACATAATTATGTGTTTTAATTTGGCTTTCTCTTCATCTATTTCTCTTTCCTTTTGATCGACGAAAGTCTTATGGATCATAGAATTCCATTGTTGAATTTTGATCAAGACTAGATCGCTACCTTCTTTTATTTTCGTGTGGTATTGCTTTCGGATGACGATCTACATATCGTTCATCTAGCATGCATTAGCATAAAGAGATATTGACCGGCCTCATTGTAGGGTAATTACTCCGTAAATTACTTGGCGATTGCTTAACATAGCGCAACATATGTCCCTTATCGAAAAACAATCAAGAATAGTTGATTATTTGTCATTTGGTTCAACACTTATGAGACTTGTTGTTAGGAGGCTTTGGTCTTATCAATCCTCTAATGAGTTCTCATTAACCTTGACCTAAGTGCAATTATTCAATTATTATTGATCACTTACTCTAACAACTAATCACTAACTTCTAACTTTTACTTTTACAATTCCTTCTCGCTCCCTATCTCTCTTTTACTTTTATGCTCCATTATTATCATTTCATATCATGTTTATACTTCCGCAATTTTTCCTTTGTCCGTTGGACATATGTTTATGCTTCCTCAATTTTTCCTTTTTCCGTTGGACATACGTTTATGCTTCCGCAATTTTTCCTTTGTCCGTTGGACACATGTTTATGCTTATGCCTTTTTCTCTTTGTCCACTTGGACCAAAAACATTAATAAAGGCCAAAACCTCTAAAAAACTTGTGCTTCTAATCTTGGACTATGGTTACCATCCTTTGCAATGGACATGGAGCTTTGAACCTAGACATTGGACATCCAATGCAATTCTTGGAACCTTGGACTTAGAACTAGGACCTTTTCCCTTTGCTTTGGAATTATGGTTCGAAGACTATGGAGCTTACTTGTGTGGTTAGGCTATTCTTATCCTTAGCTTTTACTTTATTCTTTAGGATAGCCACTTCTTCTCCTCCCTATTCTTCAATTTTCAAAACTTTCTCCCTTTTTCAATACCTTCTTGATTTCAAACTATCACCTCTTTCATAATCAAACCTTGGCTTTGTCAAGTGACTTTACTCTTTTCTTTTCATTTCTTAACAAATGCTAAATTACATAAGCATGTTGACACCTTTTTCAAAAGACTTAAAAAACACCAAACTCATCACTCTCTTTTTGTGCCCTCGTGCACTTTTTCCTTTAACTTTTTCATAAGTTTAGACATGATTCATTTCTTTAAGCGGAATTATTCGCTTGTAAATGATGACTTGTCTTTACATTTAAAATCAACCAAAACAAAGAAATTTTCCTTCTTTGTACCACGAACTACGAGGTTTTGATCCTACATTGCACATCGTGGGTACGTAGGCATGAGACGACAAGTCTCTCCAAACACAAAAATCTTAAAAACAATTTCTTTTCTCATCTCCTCAATCACTTTTCAAGCAAACATTTTCAGACCAAAAGCGGTAGATATTTCAAAGGGTTCCTATAGAGTACTATAGACGTTTTGGGTGCTAACACCTTCCCACTGCGTAACCAACCCCCCTTATCCAGACTCTATTCACTTGTTCTTGTTGTAGAGCTTGTGTAGGTTTTGTTCGCTCATTTTCCTTTCCTTTTTGGATAAAATAAAAGTGCGGTGGCGACTCTTCCTTTCCTTTTTGGATAAAATAAAAGTGCGGTAGCTTACACTCACGATTTTTCCGCTACACCATCAAAGGAATAAAACATGGTCATCGCAACCATTTGAGGGTTGGGGAGTTGGTTATGTGAGGGGAAGGTATTAACACCCCTCACATCCATTGTACTCAACGAAAACCTTCTAATATGCTAAGGTTAGGTGTTCTTAAGGGAATGTTTGCAATCGTTTTGTTTATTTATTAAAAGGGATATTTATAAAAGATTTAAAGAGGGAAATTGTTAGTTTTTATTATTGCGCTCGCCAGGGTTTGAAAACCCTGTGCCTACGTATTCCTAAAGTGCAATGAGAAATTCAGAGCTTCGTAGTTAGAGTAAAAAATGTTTGTGGGTTGGTTGATTTTAGAGAATAATGTTAGTTTGCATTTTAGCGGTTATATGTCTGCCTGTATGCTCGCATGATGGAGGATCATGTATTGTTTGTATTCGCGTTAAATGAATCCGACTATTCTTTTATGAAAAAGTTTAGTTTAAGTGCACAAGGGCAAAAGAATGATTTGATGGGTTAAGATGAATTTTAGTTGTGAAAAAAAAAGAAGTTTTTGTTTTTGATCTATGGAATTGACTTTGTGTTAGTGACCTATGTACATGTATTGTGAAATATTTACGAGTTTATATATAAGTGGATATTTTAATCGGGTAAAACCTAGAGATTGTACAACTAAATTAATATTTCACTTAAAAGAAATAAAAACATGTTTTTGTGTTTTTTGATTGATTAAATATTTTAAATATTTTTCTAATAAACAAGATTAACTAACCTAATAAACTAAAATAATTTTAAAAAGGCTAATTATATAGAAAAACCAAATGAAAAGGTGATGACAGTTCGTCATTGTATACAAAATGGCGAATAATCAGAGAAAATCAAGCGAAAGATGAGGCAAAAGGAAGAAGAGAGACCCAAGAATGAGGAAGAAATAGCTAAGTATGGAAGAATGGGACTTAGTGAAAATTCAGGTGAGAAATGGTGCTTTTTGGTGCAGCTACTTGAATAATCACGTGCACCATCGTGCAACATTGATCGTACGATAGAGATGAATTAGTTACATCGCGCGCGCGATGCATCTATAATGTGCGCGATGGTCACTTTTTCTAGGATTTTTCTGACACATTATGAGCTCTTTTTAAGGATATTTTCTGCACTTTTACAAGGGTTATGAAAATTGAAGAGCAAAACACGATTTTGAGAGCATCAAGGGTATTTTTTAGGGCATTTGAAGTCATTGGAGGCCATTACTTCGAGGGAATTCATATGTTATTTTCATTTATCAATTGTGGTATTGTTATGTGAATAATGAGTAACTAAGCTCCTATAGGTTAGGTTGTGTTATGATGAACCTTATTCAATCTTGTTGGACTATATGTTGATTTAACTTTGTATGAATCCATTGAATTATAATTTTATTCAGTTGCTCATCGTTCTTAATGCTTTTTATTTGAGATACTCTGTTAAACTGATTTTGGGCACATAGGGATTACTGACCCTTAGCCTATGTGTTAGACCTAGGGCAATTGTTCTACTTACGCTGGTTGAATATGAATAGGAGACCCCGAGTAATGGCATAGGGAATTAATGTTCTGTACATCGTCTGATCCTGCTTACGCTGGTGGATTAGGAATAGGAAGCTCCGAGTGGCGATTAGTGAGTTATTTCACGAGGGATCAATTATAACGGTTTTGTTAATTCGTCATGAGATTATAAGGATAAGATCATCCATACAGGGCATCATACATCAACAAGAGAGACTAAGGGGATTCGATACACAACTTCACCGTCTTAATATTTCTATTAAAACTCTTATTTTTTTCGCTCTGCAACATGAACACCCTATTTAATATTTTCTTTTACATTGCACAATTAATGTCTTGTTCAAACACAGTCCCTGTGGATTCAATCTTTTATTACTGCGACATTATCGGTACACTTGCCGAGAAGTCATCAAAGAGACATGTTTTTGGTATTTTTGAATATTGGTTAAGGAAAATTAGGTTAAATGAATTTACTAAATAAGCTATTTTTTGTGTTTTGAATAATGATTAAGAAAAAATAAATCAACTAAATGAATTAAATTAAATTATTAAAATAAAAAAACCTAAAGGGGGTATAGTAGAAACATGGAGAGGGTGTGAAACATAAAAGACGAGGGTCCAAGCCCAACTTAAAATATAACCCTAATTTTGATTTTACATAATTAAATATAAAATCAAAATAATAAAAAATAATAAAAGGTAAAAAAAAGAGATAAAAATGTTTCAATATGATGGAGAAGTATGGTGAAGTGAGAAGATGGTTTTGAATCACGTTTTTTTATTATTGTATTTGTGGTTTCTTTTATAAAACTATTTATATAATTTCTAATAACAATTAAAATTGAGTATTTAAAATAAAAACTAAAAAAAGGGACTAAATGAATTAAATTAAATAAATCAGAGAAAATACAAATTAAAAAACATGTAAAGACACCAAGCAGAAAAATCATGTACCATATAAAACCGGAATTCTAAAAGACAGAATATGCAATCGAATCAAAATTCAAACAACAAAAACTCAAACTTACATCAAACATAATATTCAGGAGGTATGAAAGAAGGCAAAGTTACCAACCTAGGGTGTCATGACCAATGCAGGCTGCTTCATCTCTTCTTTTCTTTCTATTCCTTATTCGGTGCTAGATTTTGCTTCTATTTGGATTGCTGAGGCTTAGGGTTTAGATGTTGATTTTCTTCAGTGTGAGGAAAATTAACTTATAGGTTTTGTATGTGATTTCACTGTGAATTGTGGATGGGAAAAATGTGTAGAAACCGGTGTCTATTTATAATTTCGAAAAACTAGGTTAAAAGACAAAAAGGGAATAAAATAAAATAAAATAATATCAGATATTATCTAATTTTTCTTGTTCAGCAGGCAGACAAACTTTGACCAATCAGAAGCCATAATGACAAAGCATGACCAATCAGAAGCAAGTTTCCAAAATGTGACCAATCAGAAATAGAGAATGACAAATTGTGAGATATTTTTTATATTTTTGTGATTTTTTGGCTATTTTGTGCATAAAACAACGAATTAAATGATTTTTTTTTTAAAAATGCCTAAAAATAAAAATAAAAAATATATTATAAAAACTAAAAAAAAAGTTAACATTTGACTTTTTTTTAAAGAAATAACCAAAATAAAAAGGAAAATAGTGGGATTCTAACCCACGAACTTGTATTTGACATTCCTGAACACTTGCCAATTGAACTGACTGACACTTTTGATTTTTTTCTTTTTTTAAATGATAAAAATAAAAGATAATAAAAAATAAGCAGACAAAATTCAGAGTAGGACAAATGTCCCTATTTAATTACCGTCAACCCGAGGGTATGAGTGACGACGATCCTCATGTAATTATGGTGGAAGATAATTAAATATGAAATGACCCAAAATTTTGTCCATGAAAAGGTATATGGAAGAAAACAAATTATTTAGGATAGGGTAAAAGATTGTCACCTTCCTGAGGGTCGGTGCTTAGATTGAACGTAAAGAGATCCTCGTCGAAGGTCGGTGCTTAGATCGAAACAAAAGGATATTGCCGCCTTCTAAAAGGTGAGTGCTTAATTGAACATAAAGAGATCGCCACCGGATATCAGTGCTTAGATTAAACATAAATAGATCATCATCAGAGATCAGTTCTTAAATCAAACATAAAGAGATCGTTACCTTCCTGATGGTCGGTGCTTAGATCAAACATAAAGAAATCGTCGCCGGAGACTGGTGCTTAGATCAAACATAAAGAGATCATCGCTGGAGACTGGTGCTTAAATCGAACATAAAGAGATAGTCATTGGAGACCGGTGTTTAGATCGAAAATAAAGAGATCGTCGCCGGAGACCAATGCTTATATCGAATATAAAAAGATCGTCGCCTTAGACCAAAGCTTAGATCAAGCATAAAGGTATTGTTGCCTTCCCGAGGATCGATGCTTAAATCAAACATAAAGAGATAGTCGCCTGAAACCGGCGCTTAAATCGAACATAAAGAGATCGTCACCCGAGACCGAAGCTTAGATCGGATATAAAGAGATCGTCGCCTTCTCGAGGGTCGGTGGTTAGATTAGGGGTGTTCATTGGTTCGGGCAAATCCAAACCAAACAGGAATCCAAACCAAACCATGGTGTTTGGGTCAGATATTTTTTTAGTTCGGGCATTAACCGAACCAAACCAATGAAACCCGATGTTAATTGGTTCGGGCAACAGATTTTCAAAATTCTACCCGCGAGTCCGTCTACCCGAAACAACCATATTAACTCATATAATATATATCATTATAAAGGAGACTAGTATAAAATATTCAACTTTAAGAAGGAAGAAAAATGAAACATCATTTGTGACATTCGCAATCTATGTGAAAACACGAAAATAAATAAAAAATTATATTATTATAGAAAATTAGTTGATGTAAATTAGAAAGTTTAAAAAATATTTTTCGCATATTTTTTTCTAATGTATCCGATTAATCCAACCCAAACCAACCTGTTATTTCTCGGTTTGGTTCGGCTTAGGTTTTATAGAAAAAATGTGAAAATCCAATCCAAACCAATTCATATATTTTTGATCGGTTTGGGTATTGGATTCACTCAAAACCGAACCAAACCGGCCCGCGAACACCCCTAGGTTAGATTGAACATAAAGAAATTGTCACCTTTCTGATGGTTGGTGCTTAGAACGAACATAAAGATATCTTCGCCTTCCCGAGGGTCGGTGCTTAGATCGAACATAAAGAGATTGTCGTCTTCTTGAGGGTCGCTGCTTAGATCGAACATAAAGAGATCTTCACCGGAGATCGATACTTAGATCGAACATAAAGAGTTCATCTCCTTCCCGAGGTTCGGTGCTTAGATTGAACATAAAGAGATCGTTTCCTTCCCGAGGTTCGGTGTTTAGATTGAACATAAAGAGATCATCGATGGAGACTGATGCTTAGATCGAACATAAAGAGATCGTTGCCAACCAAAGGTTGGTTCTTTGATTAAACATAAATAGATACCCGCCTTCTCGAGGGTCGGTGTTTTGATTGAACATACATAGATCGTCGCCTTCCCAAGGTTCAGTGCTTAGATCAAACGTAACGAGATTGCCGCCTTCCCAAGGGTTGGTTCTTAGATCGAGCATAAAGAGATCGTTGCCTTCCTGAAGGTCGGTGCTTAGACCGAACATAAAGATATTGTTGCCTTCCTGAGTGTCAGTGCTTAGATTGAACATAAAGAGATCGTCTCTAGAGACGATGCTTAGATTGAACATAAAGAGACCGTCTCCAACCAAAGGTTGGTGCTTAAATTGAACATAAAGAGATCATGCCTTCCCAAGGGTCGGTGCTTAGATCGATCTTAAAGAGATCTTCACCTTCCCAGAGGTCGGTCCTTAGATCAAGAAAAAAGAGCTTCATTTGGGGTATGAGATGTCAATGCCTACTCACGATTTAGTATGGATCTTTTAAGATGATTATCTATTGGGAAAGATTCCAGAAAAGACTCACTAGGGAGAATGCTTGACGGGAAGACTTTCAAAGAGACTCTGCGGGGAAGTTACCTACTAGGGGAAACTAATAAGCATTCCCACCAAGATAAGAACTCACTTGGGAAATCTTAATAGACTTATCTGAGGATTAATCTGGGTTTCCACAAGTTTTCACACAATCTTGGCTTATGCTATGTATGCATGTTATGTGCAGATTCATGATATGTTTTGAATAAATGCAAACGAAAACTGAATTTGACTGCCAGACATGTATTGGACTTTAATTAATTACCAGAAAAGAACTATAGTTTAACTTACTACCAGACGAGAACTGGATTTGACTGCCAGATGAGAATGTGACTTTAATTAATTACCAGAAGATAACTAGATTTGACTTTCAGACAAGAACTTGACTTTAACTGACTATCAGCCGAGAACTGGATTTGACAGCCATACTAGAACTGAACTTTAACTGATTGCCAGACGAGAACTGGATTTGACTTCCATATGAGAACTGGACTTTAATTGATTACCAGATGAGAACTAGATTTGACTGCCACACAAGAATTGTACTTTAATTGATTACTAGACGTGAACTAAATTTGACTACCAAACGAGAACTCAACTTTAAGTGACTACCAGATGAGAATTGGATTTGACTTCCAAACGAGAATTGGACTTTAATTAATTACCATACGAGAACTGAATTTGATTGCTTCGCGAGAATTGGACTTTAATCGATTACAAGACGAGAAATGGATTTGACTTCCAGATGAGAACTAAACTTTAACTGATAAATAAACGAGAACTAGATTTGACTTCCAGATAAACACTCGACTTTAATTGGTTATCAGACGAGAATTGGATTTGACTTCCAGACGAGAACTGGACTTTAATTGATTACCAAACGAGAACTAGATTTGGAATTGAATAAGTTCTGAACGAGCATCAGATTCTGAAGAAGAAAAGGGTTTTGAACTTCTCTAGACAAGTACTAGTCTTTGCAGGTGCCAAACGATGTTGGCCTTTTTATATTTAATAAGTATAGTGCCGATGAAAGATGATCGTTGGGAGCTGAGGGTGAGTGCAACATATGACTTGTGCTTCACATGATGATTGAGATATGTGTTTTTGCATGAAGTATGATTATTGTTTATGTGATATGTGTTAGAAATTCATGAAGTGTGATGATTAATAGATGCATTTGATTTTGTTCTAAGGGAGATTGGGCTTCAGGGTAAGTGCCAAGTGGGACAGGTATTTTGTAAGGTGCCAAAAAATGTTGCGCTTTTGTAAGGTGTCAAGCAAGGTTGGGCTTTTGAGAGGTGCCAAACAAGGTTGGACTTTGGGATTTTGAGGCGCTGAGTGAGATCGGGCTCTTTGATTTTAAATGTTGGGTGTCAAACGATGTCGGGCTTTTGAATTTTTATGCTTTTGTTACAAGGCTTTTTGCTGACGAAAAATTCATGCTATGGGAATATGCCCGATGAATGAGATGATATCCATTATTTGATGCTAAAGCAATGCAACATGATTTATGCATGATGGTGTTTTATGTGATGACTTGAATGTTTCAATAAGTGCTCATGTGGCAGGGCATGGATGGTTAAAATTGAACAAAAGAACTCTTTTGTGGTAAAAACTCATTGTAGAGGGAAAAGGTTAATTGATGGGAGATGGTTCTAGCATGATCTCCAGACATTCATTTTGAAGTCGATCATTCCTAATGTATCATAGGATTTGCCCAAGCATCTTAAAATATGGAGAGAACTCACCTCTCGAGTTTATCGTGCCCTAGTCTGTTGGGTCTTTGAAGAGATTTGGCTCAATACAAGTTTTGAAGCAATTTTTCATAATATGATCTTAAGACGCCTTGCCCTAATATTCTGAATTTTGAAGCAATTTGCCCTTGATTAACTAACTCTTAGAGTGGTTTATCTCCGATTCACCGATGTTGGGAGGGTCGACTTCACTGTATTCTTGAGGTGACCTACCCCAGTAAGAGCCTTAGAGAGATTTTCCCCTGATTAGACCATTTTTGGAATTTCCTCTGTGCTAAATGCTGATTTGAAAATAAAACTGTTCCTTAAAAATGGTAATTCTAATGTAATGCTTATGCGAATTTTGAAATCGAAAGTTGTTTAATGAGACAACATTATGATGTATAGTGAAGGGATAGATAGTCTAAGTGCAATGTTTACTTAGATATTCAAAGTGTGAAAATGGTGATAGTATGACACAAATGAAGATGATTCACAAAGATCTTTGGAGTCAGGTAAATGCAAATTTAATGCAGTATGCTTTCAAAATAAACCTTGCTTCAATTAGGTCTTTTGAATGTTGTAACGTTGTCTGATTCACGGTTTTTTGAGACAAAAGGATATAAGGCTCAAAATATAATTTTAACCCACCCCATTCTTCTTGATAATCTCTGGTCCTACATTTAGTTAATTTGACACACAAATTCAATTTCTAAGAGAATTTTGAAGGTGGAAGTGTGATGGTTTGAGAACCAATGAGATTTTCTTGAAGTGACAGTCACTCATTTTGGTTTAGTCATAAAAATTTTTGTGACCCTTTGATTCTTGATATGGTGGTCACCTAATCTTGTCTTTTGTTAATGATTTCAATGACCTCTTTTGACTTTTTTTTGTTCTTTTTTTCATCCCTAATTTTTGCCTAAGTCATTTTTCAGGTTTTGGCTTAGCGAGCCTTTTCTTTCTTTTTTTGATTTTACTGAAAGGTTGTGAGTGTCGTATTAATGGTTGGCAAGGAACAACCAATATGGACTTTTGAGTTTTCACAATCTCTTTGACATTGGATGATGTGTATGGGAGACTGTCATTGATTCTTCTTATCTTTAGCTTTTTGTTTGGAGCAGGCTCGTGTGCTGCAGTCTTTTTTCCTTTTTTTAAAATCCCTAACTTTTTACTTGCTTTGTCCCATTATCCCTTGAGGATGATGAAAAGGAAGACGATTAAAATATCATGGTTAAGGCCTGGTGTCATGGTGCCCCACATTTGCAACCAGTCGTTCTTGATTTTCTCTTTTTTCCATCAAAGATTGCAGGGTCATCAAAACCTCTCCTACTTTCTCTTACAATTCACTGACTTCGTATTTTAGAGCTTCTTGTCTTAGCACAAATTCTTAGACGACTTGAAAGAATTAGTTCAATATGAGAACAAAAAATCACTTGGCTTTTATCTGGTGGGTGACGACAGGGTATGCATTAGGTATGAATGCAATGCAACAAAATGTATGCTATGACATGAAATGCAATATGCTGATAGTTTTTTATTTTAATGAATGCAAAGCAATGCCATGTGTGGGCACAAGAAATTACAGATTTGGAATCATATCGGTAATTAGACAACAGAACAAACTATATGGAAAGGCTCCTTACAATAGGATGGTTATAAGTTTCTCTACGCAACCCCTCACAAGGTTTGCTCTAGGGTTTCGTTGGCTATTTATGGACAACCCCAAGGTCATGAAGCATAAATGAAACTTCATCACGATATTAGGCTTAGCCAATTCATGATGAAATCCTAAATGGTCTCTCTTAGGAAGATCCTTCGTATAGACCTAGTAAGATGTTCATCTTGTAGGCCATACAAAGTCTCAACAATCTGGTTCTAGAAGAGGTCCCTAGAGTTATTGACCAAGTTTGAAGTTTCTTCACAAAGATGGGCCAGCCAACTCATGAAGAAAGCTTTGAACTTATATACTCTAGGCGAAGTTGTCGTAAAACACTTGTTGGGATGTGCATCTCATTGGACAATACTAGACAACCCCTTACTTAAGTTAATGTTTCTACTCGAGCTCGAGTGTAGAGCTTATTCTCAAACAATAATCCAAAACCCACAATATTATATAAGATACAAGATAAAAATAAAGAATAAAATAAACAAAATAAATAAAACAAAGAATAAAATAAAAACAAGCAAACAGACCAACAACCATATAATTAAAGGATATGCTTAGCTCTCTTTAGGGAGGCGTCCTCAGCAGAGTCGCCAGCTGTCGCGACGCGAAAAATGCCAGAGCGTATAAACGCTCAAAATAGACACAAAGTCGTCATCGAAGTTTTTATTTGAAGAGAAACGTCGATAAAACCCTTAAAGGAAGAAAACATGGTCATCGCAACTACTTGAGGGTTCGAGAGTCGGTTATGTGAGGGGGAATGTATTAGCACCCCTCACATTCGTTGTACTCAATGGGAACTTCCTAATAAGCTATGGTTAAGTGTTCTTAAGGAAATTTTTGCATTCGTTTTGTTTGTTTATTAAAATGGATATTTACAAAAGATTTAAAGAGGGAAAATGTTAGTTTTTTATTATTGTGCTCGCTAGGGTTTCAAAACCAAGTGCCTATGTATTCTCATAGCGCAATGAGAAAGTCAGAGCTTCGTAGTTCGAGTAAAAATGATTGTGAGTTGGTTAATTTTAAAGAATAGTTTTAGATTGATTTTAGTGGTTAAATGTATACCTGTTTGCTCGCATGATGGAGGCTTAGGCATTGTTTGTATCCGCGTTAAATGAATCAAACTATTCTTTTATGAAAAGAGTTTGGTTTAAGTACGCAAGAGCAAAATAATAATTTGATGGGTTAGGATGAATTTTAGTTGTTTAAAAAGGAGTTTTTGTTTTTTATATTTGGAATTGACTTTGTGTTAGTGACCTATATATAGTATTATGAAATATTTACAAATTTTTATGCAAGTGAATATTTTAATCAGGAAAGACCTAGAGATTGTACAACTAAATTAATATTTCACTTAAAAGAGATAAAGACATATTTTTGTGTTTTTTTTATTAAATAAATATTTTGAATATTTTGATATTTTTCTAATAAACAAGATTAACTAACCTAATAAACTAAAATAATTTTAAAAAGGCTAATTTTATAGTAGAACCTAATGAAAGGGACATGTTTATGGTATTTTTGAATATTGGTTAAGAAAAATTAGGTTAAATGAATTTACTAAATAAACTATTTTTTGGTTTTGTTTTGAATAATGATTAAAAAAATAAATCAACTAATTGAGTTATATTAAATTATCAAAATAAAAAAAAAAACCTAAAGGGGTGGAGTAGAAACATGGAAAGGGTGTGAATCATAAAAGATGAGGGCATAAGCCCAACACAAAATCTAACCCTAATTTTGACTTTACACAATTAAATATAAAATCAAAATAATAAAAGATAATAAAAGGAAACAAAAAAAAAAGAGAAAAAAATAATGTTGCAATATGATGGAGAAGTGTGGTGAAGTGAGAAGATAATACTGAATCACGTTTTGTTTTTTTTACTGTATTTGTAATTTCTTTTTATAAAATTATTCCTATAATTTCTAATAACAATTAAAATGGAGTATTTAAAACATAAACTAAAAAAGGGACTAAGTGAATTAAGTTAAATAAACTAGAGAAAAAAATTAAAAAAATATGTAACGAAAATGTAATACCCCATATTTTCTAAAATGCTCTAAATAATATTAGTTGAGATCAGCTGAGTTCCGGTGTACTCTGAGAGTTATGTGTTGAGATAATTAGAGTATCTGATGAGCTCAGATTTGATTTAATTAATATTATTCGACTCTGAGATTTTATTAATCGGTACAATAGAGACATTTTGATAACATTAATATTGGACCTTGTACCACTTAATATTGATGTTACTACTAATTAGTTCTTTCTACCACAAGTTTGGGTAATCACCTTATGACCACACAAACTATATTCTTACCTTTTCTCTCATGTGGTGTCTCTATGTATCATTTCATTTTCCATCTTTGTAGGAAAAAGGGGTTCAAAGGAAAAAGATAGTAAGAGAGAAATAAAGAGAAAAAAGAAGAAAACCCTAGAAGTAGTAGAAGAAGAAGAAGTGGAACTCATCATTCTTTCATCAAATCATCTCATCCTCATCATCAACAACTTCTTCATCATTTTATTGAGGTGGCTTCTAGGTAGATACTCTAAGTTAGGGTTATGAGATAGTTTGGAAATGTTGAGTTGTTGTGTTCATACTTCTAATATCATGAAATCCATGTGGATATGATGCTAATCATGTTGATTATGTTGTTTTATGGTTATACTTACTAATGGCATGTTAGTTATGAGTTTGTGCTATAGTAGGGTTAGAAACCCCCTTGTTTTTGCATCATTCTACAGGTTTCTGTCTGAGAATCGCACAATGACCCTTCAATGAGCCAGAAGCGATCTACAACTCTGCTACGGTCGCACAATGAGCTGTAGGCGAGCCCTCGCCTAGAGGTCGCACATCGACCACTGAGTCTTTTTGCTACTCCCATCAAAATCCTATGTCTCACCCAGAGCTCTCACAACGAACTCAAAGCGAGGAGACCTCCCCCAGAGCTCGCATAGCGAGCCTGGTAGTTTTTGTTTCATTTGTTTGTTTACTTGTTTGGTCGCTCCTTATGCATGACTTATGATACTATGGATTGTTTTACATGATTATTATGACTATTATACATGCTTACCATGAGTGTTTGGATGTTTATGTAAGATGATAAAATATAGGAAAAAGTATAGAGAAAGTGAGTTAACCTAGCAAACTATTTAGGTTAAGAATGTTAGAATTATGACTTGAATAACTCTAGGAAGTGATATGCATTCAATGTGATACCTAGATGAGTATCATGGGTGGGTGGTTTCCATAGTTGAGAGTGGGATGCATTGTATGGATCATGTAATATCGTTGTGTGATGAATGTGAGTGTGAGCACCTTGTGATTGTCGAATACAATCACGTTATATTGTTGTACCTAGTCACGTAGTCGGAAACAACCCTTATTTGTGCCATTCCAAGTCATGATGCTCTTATAAAGTAAGATTGGGATAAAATCACCGATACTTCGCATCCAACCAAGTGGGTTAAAGTCCCATATGATCAACCAAGTGATTTAGAGTCCCATGTAGTCAACCAAGTGGATTAAAGTCCCATATGTGCAACCAAATGGGTTAGAGTCCCATAGAGGAGCTTGAAATGCTCATGAAGTCGAAGTATAATACAAGGATCCATGATCTATACCGATAGACCTAGACGTAGGAGAGGACAGAAAAAGGGGATGCCTTGGTGTGGTTTCCAATTAGTGATTGAGTGAGTTGTTGAACTCATGAGTCATGTTTCCATACAATGTAAGTGTTGTGAGCTTGAGTTTATTTTCCCCTTAGGACTCAAGCTAGGCTTAGTTAGAACCTTGTAAAGCAGAGGGAATTCATAAGATAGGGAACCCACTGGGATTATTATCTCACCCCATATTGTTGATTATTTTTTAGGTAGTTTAGACTCGGCGAAGGGTAAGGACAAGATAGCTTGATTGTTCTTACTTATCTCACCTTTTGAATGTCTTTTCCGTTGTGAAGACTATTGTTTTGAGATCATTCTTTAATGATCTAGTTCTTAGTTGTATTTTGAACATCTTGTATATATATATAATGCCGCTTTTAGTTGCTTTGTTTTGGCATGTATTATGTACAATGTGTTACTAGGAACTTATATATTTCACTACCAAATTTGCAACCATGTATGATATGAAAATTCGAGACATATATTATATATGGGTGTTACAGACAATAAGCAGAAAATTCATGTACCATATAAAATCGAAATTCCAAAAGACAAAATATGCAATCAAATCAAAATCAAACAACAAAAACTCGAACTTACATCAAACACATTATTCAGGAGCTATAAAAGAAGACAAAGTTACTAACCTAGGGTGTCGTGACCAATGCAGGCTTCTTCCTCCCTTCTTTTCTTTCCCTTCATTCTTCGGTGCAAGATTTTTCTTCTATCTGGATTGTGGAAGCTTAAGGTTTAAGTGTTGATTTTATTTAGTGTGAATAAAATTAACTTAGGGTTTCTGTATGTGATTGCTATGTGAATTGTGGATGAGAAAAATGTGTAGAAATTGGTGTCTATTTATAATGTGAAAAACTAGGTTAAAAGACATAAAACGAAAAAAATAAAATAAAATAATATCAGATATTATCTGATTTTTCTTGATCAGCAACCTGACAAACTTTGACCAATCAGAAGCCATTATGACAAAGCATGACTAATCAGAAGCAAGTTTGCCAAAATATAACCAATCAGAAAACGAGAATGACAAATTGTGAGATATTTTTATATTTTAATGATTTTTTTGGCTATTTTGTCCATAAAACAATGAATTAAATGGAATTTTTTTAAATGCCTAAAAATAAAAACGAAAATTATATTAAAAAACTAAAAAAAGTTAACATTTGACTTTTTGACCTTTTTAAAATAAATAACCAAAATAAAAAGAAAAATAGTGGGATTCAAACTGTGACCCTGTATTTGACATTCATGGACACTTACCAATTGAACTGATTGACACTTTTGATTTTTTTTTCTTTTTTAAAAATTCTAAAAATAAAAGATAATAAAAAACAAGCGGACAAAATTTAGGGCACGACACTATCTTTGGGTAAATACGGGTCTTCGTATTTACCCGTATCTTTGGGTAAACTGGGCAGACTCTGATCGTCTGCCCAGTTCCCCCTATCTGCGTCGAGTCTTCGTTTCAACATTCTTAACAATATTTGATTGGCTACTCTGGCTTTCCATTTTAATTGAGGATGTTCTATAGATGTGAAGTGTTGTTTGACTTTCAAGTATTCCAACAACTTCTTCAAATTCTTATCCATGAACAGTGTTTCTTTGTATGTGACAATGGATTGGGGGATCACATACCTGCCCAAGATGTTCCTCTTAAAAAACTTTAAGATATTGGTTGTAGTAATCTTTGTAAAGGCATGTGCTTCGATCCATTTGGTAAAGTAATCAACTACTACAATCATAAACTTAAGCTGACCCGATGCCAAAAGGAAGGGACTGATGATATTCATACCTCATTAGGAGAAAGGCCAAGGAAATGTTAATACATATAACTTTGAAGGAGGGGTATTGTGGATGTCTTTGTAACATTGGCATTAACATTTATTCAAGAATTCCTTGAAGTCTTAGGCCAAGGAAACTTATGATTTATAAACACTTTGAAAATTGTTTCAATTATATGTGAGAGGTAATTTAAAAACTAATGTATTTTGATTTAAATACATCCTAAGAAACCTCTATTAATTGATTCAAATGTTTGAGACATTTCCATGAAGGTTTTTAATAGTTTAGAATGGCAATGGTTCATGAAAAGACACAATACTGCATTCTATACATGATTTCTTAAATAAATTAAATGGGTACCTGATTTAAAAAGTGCAAAATAATTTTCAAATTTCAAACAACAAAGGAAATCGACTAATTATGACCGTTTTTAAAGTGTGATTATGCCAATTTTAATATGGCACAATTTAGGAAAAACAAAATAAATTCAAATTTAAATACTGGTTTAAAAATACGTAAATGATGGCGGTTTGAACTACCACAATTGATTAAAAACAGAATAAACTCAAATTTAACTAGCATAATGGAAGTGAAATCGATTACATGAATAGCGAAATCAATTGAACTCAAGTAAACTTTATTTTTTTGCTTTTTAAAAGACTTGTCATGAAATATCTTGATGCATGAATGTTAGAAAACTTTAGTGAAGAAGAGATGGAGATGTTGGAGCATGTAAAGTTTTATATAAAATGATTTGACATTGAATACCTTTCTTCATGATCAAATTATCTTTGACTTCAACATCCAATGACTTGTGCAATCTTGATATTTGATTTAGATAAACTTCAACCTTTTTCTTCTTTGAAAATGTTTTATCTTCATTAAACTAAACTAACATAAATGATGATTATCTTCTTCACAGATTTAAGGTGGTTAAAGTCATTTGAGTTGAATCTCTTAGACTTCTTTAAATTGTGTATTTTGCTGAAATAATAAAGCTAAATGTGCCTTGATTTACGACAATAATTACATTTATAAATGGTGTGGTTCCTTTTCTTTTTAGCTAGACATATACTCATAAAAGACTTGGTGTTAATATTCCGTTTATAATCTAGATCAATTTTATTATAAAAATCTCTTTGATTATATAAGATCTTATTAAGGTTTTTTCTCCTTTAGTGAACTTACATAATATTTCATGTAAATATTCAAATTTAGTTCTTAAAGAATCACAGGTTTTACATTTAACATAATTCACAACACATATTTTAAGTTGATTCAACTCATCTATGATTCTTTCATTTTTATCTTCAAGAGATTTCACATATTTCTTATACATCACAATGCATTTCTCTAACTTATCATTTTCTTTAGACATTTTTATATTTAAATCATACATTTGTTTATAAGAAAGAGTGGATAGCTCATCATCATCTTGACAAGTGGTTTTAAAACAAAAAAAATACCTCTTTCTTTGATTCTCCTGATGATGCTTCAAATGATACTTCAGATGATTCTTTATATAATGTTTTGTGATACTTAAAATGATTCTTCAAATGAAGCATTAGATGATTCTTTATATAATGTTTTGTGATACTTAAAATGATTCTTCAAATAATTCTTCCCGTGATTCTCTTGATGATACTTCAAATGATTCTTCAGATAATTCTTTATCTGAATCTTCTAGTGATACTTCAAATGATTTTTCAGGTGATGCTTCATCTGATTTTTCCAATGATACTTCATATGATTCTTCATTTACATTAAAATAATTTCACTTTGATCTTTTCAACATTTTGAACTAATTGTATTAAGTCTATGAGTTTCTTAATAATTTTTGGATTAACGGACTTACCCTGTAAACCATAAGTAGTATTTATATCTCCAGATTTATTATTGGATCAAGTTTCCAACACCAGTTCTTGAATCTTTGATACTCGTTAAAAATTTTTTTTTTGAAATCGGTGTCTCAAATTCTTGATCTAGTGCATTCATCCTTTCCATTTTGATCTCATTCAAAACTTCATAGATCTTTTCAAGGGTGTTCACACTTCTTTGGTAGTGCTACAGTTAGAAACATAATTTTACTCTCAAACTCTTGATGCACTTATCATCAAGCAATTTGCTTTAAAATTTTGTTAAACCTTTTCTTTTTCTTCAATCCCTAAATTTCTCGGTTTGTTCAATACTTCATTATTAATGAAATAAGTAGGAACGAATAGGTCATTTTTAATATAATCCTACAAATAAAAATGAATAGCATCTAAAAATATTCTCATTCTCGCTTTCCATGTGGTAAACCCTTCACCATCAAACTGCGGGGGTTTGTTCATAAGACTCCTTTTGTTAAAAGAAGTATTAGAAGTCATCATAATACCTCATGAGATGATTAGTCTTATAATGGGAGTTATATTTTGATACCGATTGTTGACCAATCGACTCCAAACATAAGGGGGGGGGGGGTGGGATAATTGTGATATTTGAATTTCAAATTTAATTTTTAAAAACACTTTGATTTAAAATAATTTATATTAAAAGACAGAGATAACTAAAGATAAAACAATAGAGTAAAAGAAATGAGAATGGGGCAGAGGAATCATCAACAAAATTAAAATAAAAAATAAAAAATAAAAGAGATAAGCATAAAATATCAAGTTATTTCCACTAAAACAAACATGAGCTTTTTCACATGATTAACTCAAACAACCTTACAAAATAACTTGAGCTTTTACAAAAGATCAACCCATAAACCTTATATGAACTACCATATCTTTTACACAAACTTAACTCAATGACCTTCACAATAAGAGCTTTTACACATACTTATCTCAATAACCTTCATTACCAGAGATTTTACACAGGCTTAACTCAATAACCTTCCTCAAATCTTTTTATAGATTTAGCTTGACACCTTCAAATATATTACAAAAATAACACAATAGATTTACACCCATGGATAAAAAATAATAGCTAAGGATGGCAAAACGGGACCACCCCGTCAAGCATGCTCGTTTTGCCCTTTGTTTTTTTTTGAGACCAGAGCCTCAATTTTGAACCCGCACATTTAAGAAAGTCACCCCCACTCTGTACCGCTAAAAATAGGGTGGGCGTGGGGGAGCCCGCAGGTTATTTGTCAAAACAATTGTTGTGACGTCAATAGTCAAAACTACTGATGTAAAATACTGTCAATTGCCAAAAACATTCTGTAACATGTTGTAAAATTTTAAACATGCTATAAAATGATGTTGTAACATGTTGTGAAATGATTTCAATTCTCAAAACTACTGTTGTGAAATGATGTTAATTGACAAAACATTTTGTAAAATACCGCTATAACATGTTATGTTTTAAATTTGCTGTTTATCCTCTCAAATATATATAAAATCCTAACATGGTGTTTTAACAAGCCGTAAAATGCTTCCACGTGCTTTTTTAACGTTCTTTAAAAGGTTGCTACATGTTGTATAATTATGTTTTTTTAAAAATAATAATTTAAAGAGAGCAACGGGCATGCTCGCCTGCCTGCTATTTAACGGGGCATGCCTAGTAAATGAGCCAACATCTCCACTTTGGTCGCCCAGCCCCACCCCGATTTTTTGTAGGCTTTTGCATGATGAGTGTAAATGGGGGCGGACATGCCTCATTGTCACCTCTAATTACATCACAAAACCAATACAACCCAACCTATATGAAAATTTTCACTCTTTTGACTCTAAGCCAACTTTAGTGAAAAAATTTATAAAAAAATGAGAGAAAGAAAGATAGGAGAGTGTTTCTATTGAGAAAATCGGTGTATTTTGAAATGAAGAGAAACCTCCTTTATATAGAAAAAAATTGGCAAAAAAGGAAATTATCCACAAGCCTTTACATGATTTTAATTGATTAAAAGCATGTGTTAATCGATTAACTTAACCAAACAATAAAGATTTGAATTTTGATGTCACATAATTGATTAAAATCCTTCTCAATGATTAGGAGGCATTTCACTTTGTTTGAATCTATTAGAATTAAAGATTTATCGATTAACCATTGTATTTCTCCTTCTTAATTGATCAATCAAGCTTTTTAGTCTTTTAAGAACTTGCTCGAATAGTTTTAAGAAGTTTTATAAAAAATATGAGGTTTGAAAATATTTTGTGTGTGTGTGTTGCCTTAATACCTCAAGATTTTCTCTTGTTTCTTTTAAAATAAACTGATCAAAACTAGATAGAACGCTAAACATAATATTAGTCGATCTTTTACACTTTCACATCTTCAAGTTCCTAACTTCAAGATCTAAACTTTATATCTTCAAGTCTCTTTGCTTGATTAACCTTTATCTAGAATTTTCAATTGGAACTCAAAACATTTATTTAATAATACTTGAGATATCTCTTTCTTTGATCAGATGTCATCATAATGAATCATTTGAAGACTTTCAGTATAAAAACTATTTGATGATATTATCTACACAACACATAGAGCCACAAGGGTCACTAGGGGAATGAAATTAATGAAGAATGTTAGGAGATGATTAAATTGTTTGAAACTATTTTATAAAAAAATTATAATTTAATAAGAATCATTATAAGTTCAAGTAGAGGTTAACCACGAGAAAAGGACGAAGGTTCCGGGGGGACTTAATCGTTTCCCTCATAGAGTTTTTCAACCGTTAGTTTAGTCTAGTTATATTTATAATGATAACACAACCAAATTCATCACGCTATGCTCACCTCCTGTTACAATTATGTCTTTCACGCTTCGATAGCAAGTACACTCTCCTTAGTCTGGTCAATTTAACGATAATCCATATGGATAAGATTTAAATTTATTCAACCTTTGTGATTTTTATTGGCACGAATAATACTACAATTGAAGACATTTACGACAAACATTATCCATATTTGGAAGATGATGGGAGAAACTAAATTGTATCAAAGATTTAATTATTCACCTTTCATCTAATCCAAACTAAAAATCCAAGTCTCTTTACTAGTCATATTAGTGTTTCCATCATTAACAATTGTAACCTTTGTCACAATCGTTTTGGCCATCCTTCTCCTGTCACTCCAATTCATATAAATAAAGATTTCTTTTTGTTAAAATTAATAAGTCTTTGAGTGAAGACCCAGTTTAGTCCCTCACAAAAATTGGAGAGTCTAAATTAATTTCTAAGAAAAAAAGTCTCTATTAAATTTTGTTCCGGACTGGCCCAATGACTAGACATGATCCAATCCACTTCTGCTCCTAGAACAGCCCAATTTCCTAAGTTAAATCAATTTGGGGCAGCATTTACCTTTCTACCCCTCTACCGGGCAAAGGTAGTCGGATTACCCCAAGGGTCACCTGCCCCTCCTCGGTAGCTCCTGCCCGTTACGTACGGTTCCACCATCCAGAAATAGTCACGACGCTTGTGCCTGCAACTGAGCCTCTGCCCGCGGTAACGTCTAGTTCCGGGCACCTATGCTCGTCCCAACGGCTAGTTTATGGCAGTTACCTATTCTTCGGGAAACAATTATTTCACCCCGAAAATAGGGACCGTTGGCCACACGCTGAAGGCACTATAAAAACCCTCTCATTTGAGAGGGTCAAGTATTCAAAATCACCCTACGAAATACATACTTTGCACTTGCCTTTCTCTTTCTCCCCCGATTCTTACTTTAGCATCCTTGGCCCAACTCAGGTTCTGATCAGCCGTTAAGATTAATGGCGCCCTCTGTGGGAACTCTGTCATCCCCGTATTTCTTCCATCATAGATTCTAGACCAAAACAACCTTTTCTTTTTCCAAGATTCCTGATCATGGAAAGCCAAGATCACGTTCATGATGCTCGCAACTATGCTTTCCTCCCCGTCAGCAAGACAGATACTGACGGAGCTGCACCCTTCCTTGGGGGCAACGCCCATCATCTGAGAGATGGAGCCACCACGTCTCTTCCCCATACTCGTGCTGATCATGTTGAGGATCATCCCCCCTGGACCACCAGCCTGTTCCTGTTCCGCCCAACGCCGACCCCGCCGTGGCGGCCCTTCTTGAAGCCCTCAACAAAACTAACCTCCTAATCCTCCAACAAAACGTGGGGATTGGAGCCCTAGAGGAATCTAACCTGCCAAGACCCCCTCCGCTGAGGAAAGAGCTCCGAAGATCCCAAAGCTCACCTCCCCAACATAGAGAGACCGCCGAGCACCACCTGAGCCAGAGTCCCATGCCGTCAGGAAGAGTGATCACATCTCCTCGCGGAGCCAATACTCCCCGAGAACCAAGAGGACCAAGAGAGACCAGCGTTCGCCTCCGCCCAGGAATCATCGTCATATTCTTGAGCGAAGAACCCGCTCCCCGTCATGGACCAGTAGAAGCAGCGATGATGAGCCTCGCGACCCGTTGTCTCAGGAGATCATGGCCATGCACCTCCCCAAGGGACTGGAGAAATCACCGTCTCTGGGAACCTACGACGGTAAAACGGATCCAGACGAGCACATCGAAAATATCGATGCTTTGCTAGACTATCGTGGCGATCGGGGCGCCATTAAATGTAGACTGTTCCCTACCATGCTCAGGAAGGGAGCGATGACCTGGTATAAGAAACTCCCCGAAGAGTCCATCACCTCGTGGAGACAGTTGGGGAGAATGTTCTCCAAACACTTCACGACATCCCGCCACCACCCGAAGACCGAAGCCTCCCTTGAGGCCATAATTCAAGGGAAGGATGAGCCTCTCCGAGCCTACATCGAGAGGTTCAATAACGAATTAGTACAAGTCTCAACGACCGATGACATGAAGAAGTTCTTGTTCGAGCGGGGACTTTATCTCTGGACAGAATTCGCCAAAGCAGTTGGCATCGAAACTCCAATGACTCTGGAAGCCTTCCTCCTCAAGGCGCAAGCATATATTCAGTAGGAGGAGAAAGAAGCAGCCAGCTCCGCCCGGGTCTCACGCCACCAGGAGAGTGCCCGAACCTCCAAGAATGATGAACCCTCAACATCTCGTCGGGGAGATAGAAGACGCGAAGATCGCCCCAGGAATCCCGGGACAACAAAGGACCCTCCGGCCGCTTCCATGAGTATACTACCCTGACCGTCTGCAGGGAGAAAATCCTCTCTGAATGCGCCAACGCAGAGCTCAAACAAGCAGGGGTTCGATCCCCTAAACAGATTCCGGCCAAGCCGAATACTGACAAGTCAAAATACCGCCGTTTCGACAAAAGTCACGGCCATACAACCGATGATTGCATCCACCTGAAGCATGCCATCGAGATACTAATCAGGGACGGGCACCTGAAACAGTTTACCAAGAAGAGGGAGGCTCCCCGACAAGACGCTCAGGAGTCCAAGAAAGTCGAGGAAGAGGTGCCTTTCTCGGAAGAGACGAGCCTTCAAGTCTCCATGAGCATATCGCGACTTGAGGATTTCTATATTTCCGAGGGACTCAACGCTCCCCCATACTTCGTAACACATAGTCCGTGGGAAACCTTCCCCTCCGCCATGGTCATCTCCGGAGGGGGCTTCAATAAGGTTACTATGGGCTCCGTTAAAAGGAAATTCGAGCATCTTCTCAGCACGATCTCCAACAAGAGTACCATGCTCGACAAAGTCCAGGGAGAGTCGGTCCCCATCTCTATCTACCGCGAAGAGCTCCTTGGTGGGGCTCCCAACTCAAGCATTCCACTGCTCGTGAGAGCCCAGATGGCTAACTTTGATGTTCGTCGTATCCTAGTCGACCAAGGAAACTCGGTCGACATCATGTACTTGCAACTGTTTTCCACCCTCCAGCTAGATGAATCGCTTCTGACTCCTTACGTAAGATCTGACCTACAGGGCTTCAACGGGTAGGTCACAAATCCCTGGGGATATGTGGAATTGATCGTGACTTTCGGATTTGCGGAGACGGCCAGGTCTATCAAAGTCCAATTCCTGGTCATCGATTGCCCTTATCTCTATCAATGCATCTTTGGGCGGCCAACCTTGGCCGAATTGCTGGTCGTACCATCAACCGTGCACTTACAAATGAAGTATTACACTTCTAAGGTTCTGGTCGCCACTCTACACGGGGACATCGAGGCAGCATGGAGATGTTTCGAAGCAGCTATCGAAGGACTCAACACCATTTCCGCCAAGCCGAAGACTTCCAGTAAGCCGACCCTACCCAGCAGTTCCGAGGAGGCAAAGTCGCTCTCCCGCGTCGACTCTATCGACCTTGATAGCCGCTTCTCTAAAGATGATCAAAAGGAAACCCAGGCTTATTCGAGAAGCCCTTCAGCTTCAACCAGCACCGACGAGAGCTCTCATCCGATGCGCCCAATTCCGAATGGCGAGTTAGAACTCGTCCTGCATGGAGATGACCCCCAGCGAGGAGTGAAGATCGGGACCGGACTCCCCGACTTAGTGAGGAAATAGCTCAAAGCTTGCCTCTAAGAGAATACGGATTTGTTCGCCTGGAGCACCACAGAAATGCCTGGCCTAGATCATGTTATCGCCTGCCATCAGCTCACAATTGACCCCGCCGCTAGGGCTATAGCACAACGTAGGAGAAAGCAGTCTCCGGAGAAAACAGAGGATTCCGAACAAGCTGTAAAAGACCTTCTCGAGACAAACTTTATTTCGGAGGCCAAGTACACTACTTGGCTGTCCAATATTGTACTCGTTAAAAAGTCTAATGGAAAGTGGCGTATGTGTGTTGATTATACCAATCTCAATAGGGCCTGCCCTAAAGATGCACATCCCCTCCCCAATATAGATAAACTTGCTGATAATTCTACCGTTTTTAAATTGTTATCGTTCATGGAGGCCGATTCGGGCAACAATCAAATACCCATGGCAAAAAGTGACAAAAGGTACACGACTTTCATGACCGAATCGGGAAATTATTACTACAACGTAATGTCCTTCGGCTTGAAAAACGTCGGCGCTACCTACCAGCGAACGATGAACAAGGTCTTCCAAGGAGAAATCGAAGACATGATCAAAGTATACATGGACGACATGATCGTGAAGTCCCACAAGGAATCCGATCACACGACCCATTTGAGGAAAGTCTTCGAGCAGGCCAGGAAGTATCAGATGTGTTTCAACCCATAGAAATGCACGTTCGGGGTACGAGCGGGAAAATTCCTCGGCTTCTATCTAACGGAATATGGAATCGAAGCTAACCCCGACAAGTGAAGGGCCTTCTCCGAGTTCCCTATGTCTAGCTCGAAGAAATCCATCTAATCCCTCAACAGGATGCTCGCTTCATTATCCCGTTTTGTGGCCAAATTTGTCCAGGACGCACTGCCCTTTTTCAAACTCCTCCACAAGGAGGCAGCTTTCGAATGGACGGAGGAATGCGACCAGTCTCTCCTCCACCTAAAACGAGCATTGTTAGAATTTCCCGTCCTCTCTCGGCCATACAATGGGGAAATCCTATATCTCTACCTTGCCATGGCAATAGAGGTCATCTGCGCCACCCTCATCCGTGAAACGCCCGATGGGCAGAAAACCATTTACTTCACGAGCAAGGCGCTGCAGGGACCAGAGCTGAGATACCAACAAATAGAGAAAGTAGCCCTGACCCTCATCAATGCTGTGAGGAGACTAAGAAACTACTTTCTAGCCCACACAATCGTGGTCCGAACAGATCAACCCGTGAAGCAACTGTTAGGTCGACCAGACATTGCCGGAAGAATGCTCAAGTGGTCGTTGGAACTGTCCGAATTTGACATCCAATACGAGAGCAGGAAAGCCCTCAAGGCCCAGGTGCTGGCCGATTTCGTAGCAGAGACGACATTCGCCGATTCCCCCATTTGAGGGGCGCGCAAATGGATAATCTTCGTCGATGGGGCATCCAGCTCGGCGAGAAGCAGAGCATGTATCATCTTGGAAAACGAGGAAGGAATTATTGTCGAAGTCTCGCTTACCTTATCTTCCCCACTTCCAACAATCAGGCTGAATATGAAGCCTTCCTCGTTGGTCTACGCCTGGCCGAAGACCTAGGAGCCGAGGAAGTCACCATCTCCACCGATTCTCAACTCGTGGCCCTCCAAGTGCGAGGAGAATACTAGGCCAAAAATGACAACTTGTCTGAATACTTGGTCATGGTCAAGGAGAAGATGACGAAATTCGCAACGATAGAAGTAAAGCATGTTCTCCGCAAACATAATGTCAGAGCAGACGTTTTGTCAAAGCTGGCAAGCACGAAGAAAAAGGGCAGAAACAAATCCGTCATCCAGGAAGTACTCCCTCGTCCTAGCATCGATAAAGCTTACGAGATCCTCGACGTGCAAGTCATCGGAGACAACAACTGCTGGATGACCCCCGTCTACAACTACCTCGCCAAAGATGAACTACCATCTGACCCCAAGGAAGCCAGCGTAGTCAGGCGCAGAGCCTGCTCCTACATCTGTGTCGAAAATAAGCTCTACAGGCGAGGGTTCTCCATCCCTTTACTCAAATGCGTCGAGGAAGAAATGGACGCTCACGTCCCGCGCGAGATTCACGAAGGAATCAATGCCTAGCACCTCGGGGGGAGATCCTCGCCCAAAAAGCTCTGCGAGCAGGATACTGCCATACCCCAAAATTTAACCATAAGATTTCCCATCATTGTGCAAATCATTGCCACAATATGGATGTGCCATTATGCATCATCAATTTCCTCAAGGATTGCTGAGCTTTCACTACAACCAAGAATTAGGGATTTGAGCCCTCTCAGAGCACTTAGACAAAGGATCAATCAAGAAATGACATGATTTTCAACTTGTCTAACCTCTCAAACACCTATAAAGGATCAAGAGGACTCCCACATCAAGAATCAAGCACAAGGTTGCAACATTCCAAGTGGATTAAGCCTCAAGATCGCCAGTGTCACCAAATTAGGGTTTTGGTCGACCAAGGCCTCCAGATGAAAATTTTCTTCTGGGCATGAGCCAATTCTTCAAAGCATAACCCAAACTACTCCATGGGACCTTATGGACCCAATCATCAAGTCAATTTAGCCTCAGGGGATGCATTCATAAAAAATCAGGAATTAGGGTTTCTTGACTTAATTCACCCCTAAGTTAACTTTTGAGGCAAGATATGAGCCAAGACCTCAAGACATGATTTGAGGACCTCAAATACACCACATTGATCCATTTGAAAAATAATGGATTGATCCAAGAAGCTTGACTCACAAGTTTCAATTTCATCTGGACCATAATTAGGGTTTTGAGGAAAAAAGTCAACTGTATCTTTGACTTTTGACCAAGACATGCTCCCAAACCTTGGGACATGATTCAATATACCCTATAACACCTATGGAATCCATCCATTAGGTTTGAATTAGGTCAAGAACTTGATTTCACAAAGGATCACACAATTTGGATTTCATCTGACAAAAAGTCAACTGTGCACAAAATCAAGTTTGACTTTTTGGAATTTTTCACAAATATGGTTCCCCTAAGTCAAAAATAATGTTAATGTATGGTATTGATCATAACTCATTAAGAAAAATCAAGAAAAGTGAGGTTTCTTGCAAAAGGGGCAACCTTAGAAAACTTAAATTTTTCTAAGTTATGGAACAAAAGTGATTTTGTACCAACTTTGCAAGGTCATAACTCCTAAACCACAAGGCCTTTTTCTCCCATTCAAAGCTCAAATGAAAGTCCATCTGACATACTTTAAAAGTGTCAACTACAAGAGATTCCAAATCCTCATGGATTTTGAGTTATGGATTGATCAAAATCACAAAAACATGAAAATGACCCCTTTTCCAACACTTAGTGAAATTTTCAATAAGTCAGAATCTGCCTTACTTTTTCTAAAATGTAGGGACATTTTTCACCTTGATCCAAGTTAAACTTGGTCCATTGGTGAACATCAAAGTTGAAGTATGCCATGAGGGCTTTCCAACAAGTACCAAATCATCTCCAAATTCAATTTGAGTAGGGAGATACAACCCTTGGAACATGGCATCATGGACTGATTTTTACAAGGCAGATTTGTGCATTTTTTCTCGAGTTAGCTAATTTGGACAATTCCAAGCCTTGTCATCCATTTGGACACATCAGAGGATAATATCTAAGAGAAAAGATCTGATCCACAAGCCTCCCAAGTCCAAGGAACTACATGTAGCCATAAGTGCCCTAAAAAGGCTAAAAGGTGCAAATACTCCAATTTTGTCTCCAAACCTTCAATGGATACATCAAGGTGGCATGGACTGAGACATTGCTAACTGAATGAGTCAAGATTCAGCTCTGAATCAAAGAACCATAGGCCTGTGCCCTAACCTCAAGTCAATGGCTAGAGGAGGCTAAAGATTCCTTTTGCTATAATTGGCCAAGGGACTGTCCAAGTTGCCATTCACTATAGTTGGCAAAACAAACTTGCTCTACTATAAATAGAGCTCATTTATGGTCAGTTTGAGTACACCAAAGCACTACAACACCTGTTTTCCTCAAAATCTCTCTCATTAGGCCAAAATGCCTTCTTTTGCAAGTCACTATTGAGTTTTTGAGTTAGAGAGCAATTCCACCACAGCTCATGATCCAAACACATCCAATGTATCATATCTAAGCTGTTCAAACACTCACCCTTGATCTGAGACACCAAAATCAGAAAGTCAACCTCCAAAACCTAAAATTTTGACTTTTCTGCATTTTTCAAGCCATGTCTTGATTCAGCCACTTTCAAAACCAAACAAAACCTCAAACACACTCCAAATATCATCCTCAAACTGTCCCAATTGGTTTCCCTCATCTAGAACACCATTTGAGAGAGTTACTATCTTGTTCACTTTTACCCCTTTTGCAAGAAAGATACTATTCTTGTTCCTGAGAATTCCAGCTGGTTTTGATCATCCTAAAAGCTTCTAAGGGATCAATCAAGAGTGTCTAAAGCATTGAATTACTTCTGGCACAAGGAACTTGACAGATAGCACAAGGAGCTTCAAGAGGTAAGTGCATCACAACTTGAACTCTTTAAATCATGCATTGCTTTGAGGTCCATTGATCATGGACATCTCATACATATAATATATGTTGTGTTTGAACCAATTTACCATGCTATAGCTGCCTGTATGATGAGATAGCAAAGAACATGCAAATCTAGGCCTATTTAGAAATCACTATCGGATTTTAAAATAGGGACATTTTCTGAAAATTCCAAAGGCACCATTGGATTCCTCATGAAATTCTAGGCAAGATACACCTAAATTTTGTCCCAATCCATGGAGAAATGAGGAAGTTAGAGCCTTAATGCAAGAGGCACAAAATCAGGCCTTGCCTTGGGCAAGGGCCAGGCCATGGCGCCTTGGCCAGGCCTAAAAACAAGGCATCCCATATATATATATATATATATATATATATATATATATATATATATATATATATATATATTCATGGGGTGGGTTTGATACACGGATGTATCACCACCCCAGTGGTAGCGCGCATGTGTGTTTGGAAGGAAGGTCGTGGGTTCAAGACCCACCCAGACCATTTTGTCATTTTTCCCCATTTTGCTATTTTTAACATTTTTATGGTTTTTATTAATTAATTCCAAAATTAATTTCTCTCTTCATTTTAATTATTTTTTATTGGTTCTTTTTTTGAAAATTCACAAAAATGTTAGAATATTTTATTCTACCAAAATCTCACAAAAATATTATTTATTTCATGTATTTGGTATTTTTGTAAAGAATTATATTTTTATTTGTTTTTAGGCATTTAAAAATATTTCTTTCTCTTGATTTTGCAAATTCAAATTATTTTCAAATCATTCTATGAATGAAACATGACTTTTCAAACATTAATCCAAGATCAAAACTTATTTTTCACACATGTTTGATAATTTTGATCATTTTAATTGAATTTTATTTAATTAAAATACATTTTAAATCAAAATTAGGGTTTTTGATTCTTTTCACCCTCACAAATCTTTTTCAAAACACTTTTGGGTCTCTAATAGAGTGTAAGACCAACCCCCTGTAAATAAACATTTCTTGGGCCTCAGTCATTGTATAAGTCCCACTGTGTTTTCTAAAACCGCGGTGTGATCGCCACCCTTTAAACAAAATCATCTGGGCCTACCCTTGTGTTGTAAGTCCCATTTCTTTTATTTTTCAAACACTTTGGGCCTCTAATAGAGTATAAGACCCAACCCCCTTTGTACATAAATAATTTTGGGCCTCAATCATTGTATAAGTCCCAGTACAGTTTTCAAAACGACGGTGCGATCACTGTCTTTCAATGGGTCTCTCCTTGAGTTGTAAGCCCCATGCCTTGTACAAAAATAAACTTTGGGCCTCTAATAGAGTGTAATACCCAACCTCTTTGTAAATACAATAATTTGGGCCTCAGTCATTGTATAAGTCCCGATAAAATTTTCAGATCAACGGTACGATTACTGTTTTTCATCTGGGCCTCTCCTTGAGTATAAGCCCCAACAATCTTTTCAAAACAACTTCCCTTTTGATTTAGGTTCAAATTCATAGTTGTTATAAAAAAATTTCTTTAATTTCTTGAATAACTAACTATACAACTGTAACAATGGAAGCTTGCTCGCCTGTAAGTTTTAAACAGCTTTCTTTTACGTACTTGCACATATATATATATTTGTTTGTGCTGGAAGCTTGCTCACCTGTAAGTCCTCCTACCCTCTTTTACATACAGTCTATATTTCATCTATATATATATGCCTGTTATTATCTTGCTTAGAGTTTTCCCCGGCAATTAGGTCTAGGATTAGATAAAGCCAGTGGTCACTCTTTCAAGACAGTCAAAACTAGTTCCCCATAGGAATTCCAGATACAGTCTTGCCTCCTCTTGGGCTTATACAATATAGAACAAAGAGAAAGGCATTATTCCCGGTGAAACTTTTCTCAGACTGTCACTATTAGAAAATTGTCAAAGAAATTCATTCCCCCAGAGAGGATTAATTCCCGGTGAAACCTCTCTTGAATTTCTTCAAACCTTAGAACTGTTCACTAAAGAAAAGATTAATTCCCGGTGAAACCTTTCTTGAAATTTTCTTAGGTGTGGACCCACAGACTTCCTAAAAGCATCCCCAGTCTCCTCTTGGGCTTTGTACAAGGACCCTCAGGCTTCTTAGAAGTTCTCATCCTTCTCTTGGGCTTAGTACAAGGACCTAAAGACCTCTTACAAGGATAGGACAGAACTTAGTCATCCTTTGTTAGAGCGGTCTTTCTAAGAGTCAAAACATCAAACCAATTTAGGGTTGATTCTCATCCCTTAAAACACTAGCCTCCTCTCGGGCTTTATATAAGCAGACTTAGACAATCTTGCCTCCTCTTGGGCATCATACAAAGATAAATAGCCAGTAGACTTGGACAATCTCATCTCCTTTTGGATCTCAAAGAAACCCTGATCCTTTCATCAATCACCAGCAGAGTTAAGACCTCCATAGGTTTTAAAACTCCATCTTTAAACACTCCCTTTGATTTTCCCCAGCTAGGGTTAACTCACTATCAATAAACCTTTATCAGAACCTCAAGGCATCTGATATTTCAACTCTTATGTAATCCTCAGTAAGAGCTGATTCCCCACTTTGGACCTTCCTCTGGATATCAATAATCCTCAGCAGAAGTTAGCCTCCTCTTAGGCTTTGTATAAAGATCTTTCCTCACTCTCTTGTTGAGTCAATCACTTTTTGCCTCCTCTTAGGCTTTGTATAAGGATCATAAACACTCTCTTGTTGAGTCAATCATACTTTTCAGCCTCAATCTTGGGCTTTGTACAAGACACACAAAGACACTCTCTTGTTGAGTCAATCACCTTAAAACACTCTCTTGTTGAGTTAATCACCTCCCAGCCTCATCTTAGGCTTTGTATAATGATCCTTCTTTTCCTCAGCAAAATTCAGCCTCAATCTTGGGCTTTGTACAAGACACCCATAAATATCTTCAGCTGAGTCAGTCAAATATCCTTCAGCCTCAATCTTGGGCTTTGTACAAGACACATATAAATCTCTCTAAGCAGAGTTAATCCTCTTTTCAGCCTCAATCTTGGGCTTTGTACAAGACAAATCATACTCTCCAGCTAACTCAATCCTCTTTTTAGCCACAATCTTGGGCTTTGTACAAGACAGATAAAACTTCTCACCAGTAGAGTCAGTTTCCCGTTTTAGCCTCAATCTAGGGCTTTGTACAAGAAACATACAAATATTCCCCAGTGGAATAAAAAATCCTTTTTTGCCTAAATCTTGGGCTTTGTACAAGACAGACAAAATAGTTCCCCGAAAAAGTCAACTTTTAGCCTCCTCTTAGGATTTGTATAATGATCTCCCCAAAAGACTCTGTCTCTTTTTTGCCTCAATCTTGGGCTTTGTACAAGATAGATAATAAAATCCCCAGTGGAGTCAATCAATCTCTTAGATTCAACCTTGGGCTTTGATCAAGGCACACAAAAAACCAAAATCCCCTCAGAGGAAATCAAAAGCTCTCTGTAGGAAGATACTTCTCTGTATATCACACATCAAAACAGACATTCAAAACAAACCTTAATCCCAGATAATTGCTGTAAGTGGCACACTTGTTGATTCAAAAATCCAAGCTGTAGTCCCTCTTTATCCTGGTAAATCCCCTCTCTCATCTAATTGCTGTAAGCAGCAAGCCTCTGGATTACAAACATCCACACCACTGTCCCTCTCTTAGCATGAAAGATTCCTGAGGAAAAATGGCATTACTCTACACTGAGTTAAAGTTTTCTCCTTTAGGACAAACCCCTCATAAAGGAAATTATGGCATTGCAGGATTCTCATATCCCGGTTAAAGTAACCCTCCTTTATAATCAGTCACCCAACAGTTGTGATAAACAGGCGAGATGTCTCCCTTTAGAGATGACAAATTCTCTCTCACTCAACCTTTTAGCTTCAATCTTGGGCTTTCAACAAGACACAAATACTCAACCTTTTAGCTTCAATCTTGGGCTTTGAACAAGACACCAAAACATCTTTTCCTCCCATAGAATAGGAGGAACTACGATTGCTCTGATTTCCCTATTTTCTTTAACGGGAATACACAGGTATAAGATTGAGAAATCTTAGCGAGCACACCAATAAAAAACTTTAGGTCCAGTACCTTTACACACTAATCAAAACCTTAGGTTCAGTACCATACAAAAAACATCGGAACAAAATCGACATCAACAAAAACTCTCTCTCTCTCTCTCTCTCAAACACTCCCAAAGGAGAAACTTTCCCAATCAACAGACAAACACCAGTAAGTAGAAAGCAGTAAGAATAATTGCTAACGATCTATGGATAACCACATATAGGATGGGTAATTGATAACTCCCCATTGTATAACTTGACCCCGAACTCCCCAATCTCTTAAGCATTTGTTCAGTTAAACATTTGCGTGCAAGGTTAGTTTTAGATAGCTTCCCTTTCCTTTCCAGCTTCATAGGATAAATAAGAAATCAGAAAGTAGCACCCAACTCCTACCATTATGGTGAGGAGAAACCCATGGCGATAAGGTGGTCGCGTCACCGATAAAAATCGTACGCTATAGATACTGCTGACCAACCATGCATCATGATGCAAAAGAGCACGTGAAGAGATGCGACAAATGCCAACGACACGGGGACATGCACTTGGCACCTACCAATGAACTCAAAGCAATGTCCTCCCCGTGGCCCTTCGCATGGTGGGGGCTCGATATCCTGGGACCATTTGTCGTGGGGTCAAACCAGAACAAGTACTTGATAGTGGGAGTTGACTACTTCACCAAGTGGATAGAAGTAGAGGCTCTGGCCAAAATAACGGCCCATAACATACTTCGCTTCTACAAGCGGAACATCCTTGCCCACTTTGGCATCCCCCAAGCAATAGACACCAACAACGGGACGCAGTTCATGGACATAAAGTTTCAGGAGTTCATCGCCCAACAGGGCACGAAACAACTCTCCGCGTCCATCGAACATCCCAGACTAACGGACAAGCCGAAGCAGCAAATAGAGTAATCCTGCGAGGCCTCAAACGAAGGCTGGACAAAACAAAGAAAGCTTGGGTCGAGGAGCTGCACAACGTGCTCTAGGTCTACCGCACTACGCCCCACTCTTTGAACGGGGAAACCCCTTTCCGTCTAGCTTACGAAACTGAGGCAGTGATCCCCATTGAGATACATGTGCCCTCCAGGCGGACTGAATCCCCCCTGGATGAGGAGACAAATAGCGAGGCACTAAGGGAGGAGCTCGATCTCGTTGAAGAGGTCCAATCAGGAGCAGTTCCCCGCGAAGCCTCATTAAAACAAAAAATTGCAATTAGGCACAACGCCAAAGTTATACGGCGAGAATTTCAAGTAGGCAGTCTCGTCTTAAGAAGGAATCACAAAGATTCTCGAGAAGGCAAACTCTTCACAAACTGGGAAGAACCCTATCGCGTTTGGGTGAAGATAGAGAATGGGCCCTACTACCTAGAACACCTTAATGGAAAAGAACTCGCTCGACCATGGAATGCCGAAAAGCTAAACAATACTATAGCTAAGGCCCCAATCATCGGCTTGCTTCGTCGATGCGATGAGCATAGTGTCCCGACCAAGAATGTGCGCCTAGGTACAAGCGTTGCATACAAACTAAGGCAGGCTTTCGCTCAAGAACGAGCAGAACTCATGCACAATGGTGATTCCTCGACCGAGCCTGCCATCGCCGAAGTACCATGATAGGCAGAACACCTAGCTCGTGATGGAAAGTTCGCGCCGTGAACTTAGGCCTCAAACGCGACCTGAGCTCCGCTCTTATGCCCGAAAGCTACCCTGGCCATTCGATCAGTCCCCCTCACTGTCGAACACATCTAAGTCGAGCAAAACCCAAAAAGACAAAATCATTTAGTTACCGTTATTACGGGCACACATGCGCACCGAGCAATAATTCAACACTTAGTGAAAATAAAAGGAAAGTAAAGCCATGCGCGAAATAGATCATAGAGAACCGACCAGATCTGCTAGAAATATATATATTGCAATAATAAGTGGTCACGAGGACCACATTTGTACTTGTTACATTAACAAGGGGCCATGCCCCATGCAAAACAAAAATTACACAAATACGGCACGCAGGCCGGGGATACAACAAAAGAAATCACTCCTCCATCTGCTGAGGCTCCTCGTGGAGAGTTCGGGCATGCTCCTCGTCGATCCGGAGAAAGTCGGGGATGATGATCTTCCCATTCTCAACATGGTACAGGAAATTGGTCCCCTCGGTGGACAGTTGGACCTCAGGGTTCACGAGCTTCAGCTGCGCCACAACGTTGTTAAAAGAATCCTCGCCAATGGCTTTGACGTTATCCACCGCCTAGACGATACGGGCGAATAGCTCAACTCGAGTCTTTAGCTCTTTCACTCCCTCGTGCTCGTCCTCGGCGGGGGCAGCAGCAGACCTCAGTTGCTCGACCAAATCTTCCGCGACTTTCTTCTCCGTGGCAAGGGTGTTTTTCTCCCCTTTAATCCTGGTCAACTCCTCCTAGGACTTCTTCATCGCCTCCTCGGCCGTCCTAGTCTCCTCCTTGGATTCTTCAACTTTTTCTCCAGGACCGCTATCGCGGCTTGGGCCTTACTCAGCTCAGAGCCATGCTGGGGATCCTCCTCGGTGTAAACTGCCGCCATCTCCAAAACCCTAATCAGGGCGGAAGCATCCAGCACCAGTATTGGCCTCTTGCTCAGGCGATCCATTGCCTCGAGCTTTAGAGACTCCGCCTGAGGAACCGTTAAAGAGGAGCCTTCGAAGAACTTTTTATTGTGAAGGCAAAGAGACAACTCGAACCTGCTCTTCTCCCCCGCCTGGATGAGGTCCATCACCTCATTTTTCCGGAAGCGCTTGAACCTCGAGGTTACGGGCACTAGGGAATTTTGGACAGGCGGCAGAGTCGACGAGGAGGTCCTCGACTCCATTTGTGGAAGTGACCCTTGTTGGCTGAGCCAGCTCTTCGTGTTTGCTGCACCACCCTTGCCCTTCGCATGGGCATTCTTCACCATTTGTTCGTGCCCCGAAGACATTTCACTTGAAATAACATAACGAGCACATTAGCAAACGGGGAATATAATAATCCAAACAAGCTAAGAAATAAAGACTACCCAGGAGTTTAAGAGCATCATCGTGAGTCATGCACTCAAGAAGCTCCTTTGTGTTAATTTAACGACTCTCCACATTCTGTCCCCCATATTCCTCGAAGATTGGGTCCCACTCTTAGTCCAGCACCAAGCAGGGGTAAAATCGTTAACAAAGTTCACCAATGTCGCATAGACGGCCTTGTCAGCATCATCCAACATCTCCGGTTGGGCAAGATACTGGTTAATCCCCTGGGAAAAGTGGGCACCACTCCAGCAGAAGGGGAACTTCAGCAACCTTCGCGCCACTACTTTGCCCTCCTCATCGTAAAGATCCTCCCCGTTCTCATCCGTCGACACCTCCCAGACATACATGGAGTCCTGGACCTTCTCTGACATGGGCTCGATAATGTAAAACCTCTCCTTAAAAGTCCTAATGGACTTAGAGAACGGTTTGACCAATTTCCTCACCTGCTTCAACGAGACCCATCCAAACTTCCACCCCGAGACTTGCCGCTGGAAATGGAAGACTGTAAAGAACAAGGGGAGGGTAGCTCCTATCTTCAAGAACTCGCACGTCAATTCAAACTCCCGGATAAAGGCTAGAGAGTTGGGATGCAGCTGCGAGGGGGCCAGATCTAAATGCACAAAGACCGACCTCTGGAATTCAGTGAAGGGTAGCCTCAGCCCAATGTCCTTGAATACGTACTCATACATTGGGAACTTATCCCCGTAGTCCGAACAGATTCGGTCGTGTTCACCGGGGAAATGTACCTTCCATTCCTCTTCGACCCCCACGGTCGTGAAGACGTCCCTAGTATACGAAGCAAAAATAGAGGCATGCTCCGCAGGTTCTGCGACTGACCACTTTTTCGCGGAGGTACTCGCAGGTGGGGTCTCGCCAGCATCGCTAAGAGTAGTTGTGTCTTCTGTGTCACTACTTTCCGAGGAGCTCTCCTCGGACGAGTTTATGAGAATTTCGTCTTCAGTTTCATAGGCCATCTCCTTCACTTGAAAAGCAGAGGACAAAAGTGAATTCGATGACAAAATCAAATCCACCATTCCACCGCTAGTCAAGTGAAAGGGCGCGCAAAGGCCGAGGACGACGTCCCCGACCTAAGCCTTACTCAAATGGCACAGCTAATGGCGCGAGGAGATGCCTGGGGGTAACCCCTCTAACACGCACGGGGAGATCATCACCAGTTCACTATCCAGAATACCGTTTGAAGGCCTATCGAAAAACTCATGAACTTGTCAGAAAACTCATAGGTACACCGAAAAATTCATGAGCTCCACCGGGGACAAACGCTTCAGTCGTCGCATCGGCACCAGAATCCACCTAAAGTCCTAAGTTCCTAAGCTTCCGGCGACCATGGCAGCAGCTAAAACTGGCCAAACCACCGCCTACCACCAACAGCCACCGGAAACTTCTACTACACTACCTAGTTCACCCTAACATCATGCATTCTAGAAGATCAGAAAGCTAAAACGCCTGAAACTTGAGTCAAGTTGAGTAACCTACGTGGTCGAGAAAGTGTAGAGGGTCGAAGGAGGATGACCGGTGCTTGTACGGCGGCTGGACGACGGTTGAACGACAACGAACGGAAGAACTCAAACCAGAGGAGCGAAGGAGGAGAGAGAAGTAAAAAGTGCAAATGAGTAACTTCTCCCTCTATTTATAGACCATCTGAAGGCACATGCACGAGCACGAGTGTCTAGGGGCATCATCATGACCCTAGCCTAGCCATCATGATGGATTCAATGCAGCACAGGGCTCGAGGCACACGTGGCACTTCACCTCTTCAGATCACATCAACCGTTGGGCTCCCCGTACTTCGGGCACGCCAAACAACATTATGTATCCCATATGCACTAACTCCCTCGGGCACCGTAAAACAGTCTCATCTCGTCGATGAACGACCACCATTTCTGGACCTCCCCGGGACTGCGAACTACCCTTAAGTCATCACTCCCATGCTCGGGAGCAACGACTTGGGGAGCTCCTGTTCCGGACTGGCCCAATGACTAGACATGGCCCAATCCACTTCTGCTCCCAGAACGACCCAATTGCCCAAGTCCAATCAATTTGGGGTAGCATTTACCTTTCTGCCCCTCTACCAGGCAAATATAGTCGGATGACCTCAAGGGTCACCTGCCCCTCCTCGGTAGCTCCTTCCCGTTACGCACGGTTCCACCATCCAGAAACAGTCACGACGCTCGTGCCCGTAACTGAGCCTTTTCCCGCGTCAACGACTAGTTTCAGACACCTCTGCCTGTCCCAACAGCTAGTTTCTACCAGTTACCTATTCTTCGGGAAACAGTCATTTCGCCCCAAAATAGGGACCGTTGGCCACGTGCTGGGGGCACTATAAAAACCCTTTCATTTGAGAGAGTCAGGTATTCAAAATCATCCTACGAAATACATACTTTGTACTTGCCTTTCTCTTTCTCTCCCGATTCTTACTTTAGCATCGGAGTGCCTTGCAGGTACACCCCCCCTCATCACTCACACCCAACATCACAGACATCATCCTTGGCCCAACTCAGGTTCTGATCAGCTGTCAAGATCAAATCTCTTGCAAAATTTAACTGAGCCATGTTAGTCCCTCTATTAATATTTTTCTCAAACCATTTTTTCCTACTTTTGAACTGTGACTGGACTGTCCCATATATATTATTTTTGCTTACATGGACTTATTATTTTTATTTTAAATTATTTTTAAATCAACGCAATATTCATTTTTTAAATTCATTTTAATTTTATTTAGTTATAAAAACAGCTGGAAAAATTTGCGCTACCACTAAACCAACATATTTTCTATGTTTTAACTTACAAATAACACTTATATCAACACAATTTCTTATTATTTTTTTAATTATTAGCAATACTTAATACATTCTAATAAAAAATAAACAATTTAATCCCTTCCCAAATTTAATTAGGTTTTGACCCCTAACAAAAAAAACACTATTTAATCCCTTAAAATACACATATATTTAATCATATATTATAGTACTATTACATTGAAACCAGAGAGCAAAAACTATACATTACCATCACAGACATTATAGATGCACCATCAAATTCAAAATATTATAGTACCATCAAATTCAAAAACATTATACAAATAAATATAACTTCACATTTTAAAATATCTAGTATCACCAAAATAAATGAAACAAACAAAGTGGCATAAAATTATGATGAACGTTGAAAAGTTACATAGCATTCTTAGCCATAACCACCAAAGTTGAAAATACCTTTGATTGTTACAATTTTAAGTGGATTTAAAAATAATTGAAAATAAAAATAATAAGTCCATGCAAGCAAAAATAATACATATGAGACAGTCCAGTCACAGTTCAAAAGTAAAAAAAAACCGGTTTGAACAAAATATTAATAGAGGAACTTACATGGCTCGATTAAATTTTGAAAAAAATTTAATAGAGATTTTTTTTTCTTAGAGATTAATTTGGACTCTCCAATTTTTTGTGAGAGATTAAAATAAGTCTTCACTCTAAACCTTTTATACCTAGTGATACTTGTTTTCATGTTAAGAATAAATACATGATAGTATTAATTTTTCCATTAATTTCTTTGATGTTCTACAGATGGATATATGGATAGATTTTTTTTATAAGCAACATATTCAATAATTAGGCATACTAGGTGTACACCAAACCACTACAACAGGATAAAACAAGTACAAACAAATCTCCAAATGAAGATGAAGACAAACGGCTACAAGAGACCCTACTTCAAAAAGTCGAAAGGAGACTTATACCAATCATAGAAGCTGCACTTACGAGAAGATTTAGATCTATACCCCAACCAAAACCAAGAGGTTTGAGTCACTCTCAATGGGATATCCTCAAGATTACCAATCAAACCGTTGAAGATGATTTGGTTCCTTGCCCACCAAATTGACCAACACGTAATGATCCAAATATAACAAGACGATTTGGACGATTTTTGCACCGATTTTACGAACCATTCTAAAAAGTGATCTTGCACATTTGACTCCTCCATCCAAGCAATGCCCATCCAATCAGCAACCTCACACCAAACCATTTGAATGCACGGGCACATACACATTATATGGTTGGAATCTTCCACCGCATTGAAACAAAAGACACAAACAATATCATGAGGATCAAAGATTATTCCCCTGGCCAACAAATTTGCTCTTGTAGGAATTATGTCCCAAACAACACGCCATCCGAAGACACGAGCTTTAAACGGAATAACAGTTTGCCAAAGAACATCCAAGACAACCTTAAGATTAATCTCTATCTCAGTACCAGGCACAGAAAGAAACAATGAATGGTAACACGGGCTAGCCGCAAAGGAACTTAAACGACATGATTTCCAAACAAATGCGTCTTCCACATTCATACGCGGACTAGTAAACATAAGCAGCTCCTGCATATCAGAAAATTCCTCCAAAAATTCCACAGGAACGTGATTCCTCATGGCCATAAAATGCCAACTCCAAACACCATTCAGCCACTCACCCATATCCGCAACAACAACATTTTTCATAGTTGATAGATCAAATAAATGCGGAAAGAAAGTACAAAGAGGTACCTCATCAACTCAACAATTAAACCAAACGGAAATCTGCGTACCGTTGCCTAGCACACAAAAAACTTGGTCCAAAAAACCACCACGCAAGTTGGAATCACCAATAGTCATTAGATAGATTTTGTTGAAAGCACTAAATGAGATTAAATTCTACGGCTCAAGTTTTAGTAAAATATTATTAAAAATTAATTTCAAATTTCTATCAAAAACATTTCATACTAATAAAAGTCTTGAGTTGTTTTTTTTTTTCAAACTTTCACGGAATTTATTATCAAATCTCTTGTCATTTACACTAATACTAATGCCCTTCTTTACATTTTTCTTCTTCATATTTTTAAATGCTCATAAGTTATTTTTCCCAAGCTTAGTTGATAGTACATTGAAACAATTTAAACATAGTTTACGTAGAGTTTACCATCAACCTCTCTTTAATCATAATTTTTTATTATAGATTAGCACCTACTAATTCTTCATACGGGTCGATTGGATAAATATTCAATTAAGTTCTATACTCTCAAAAACCACTAAATTCATGTAGATAGAGACTGGCTGTCACATCCATAGTTTGGACATGAAGCAATCTCACTGGCTACTAAAAGTTGAACACTAAATGAGAACTTTGGACTTTGCCACATTGGCATGCAATTAATCGATTCCCACCAATATCCTCCATCATGAGAGCCAAATGATAGCATGAGAGTTAGGGTTATCGATCATGATGTCTTTTTATACCTTATAATTTATACATCATTATGAATGTATGAAATAAATAACCAAAAGATGCATGCTTATTAGTAATAGTTTAATTAACAACATTAACATTTATTTATAGACCTATATATGAAATGAATGGATGACATGTGCACACATGTAACAAAGGGACCACTTATCATATTTTTGTCTTAATGTTATTAAGAGCACTTTGTTACACTAAAGAAATAACTTTCCCCCACTTATTTTTCCTTTACATGTGAGCAAAATGACCTATAAATTAAAGTTAGAGGAATGAGGAATCCAAGGTATAAAAACCAAAGCCAAAAATTCTTTTTTTCCCCTCTCAATATTAATGGTAGGCCTTTTTGTACAGAATCAAACTCTTTACTATCTCTTTTTGTTAACGAATTTCATACTTTTTGGTTGTAAAATAAACTATATGCTTGTGGGGTAACCCTAAAAAGGAGTTCAAAAGCAAGAATGATTCTGAGTTTTTTTCAGATATGGTTTTTGAGATTTTGATGCTGAATACGAGACATATAGCACTAAGATTTTAAGTCCTTGAGGCGTTCATTGTCCCATTGTACAGAAGATTTTTGAAAAAGAATATTAAAAGACAGATAATAAAAAACAGTAACAAAAAGTAATGCCTTTGCATTGCAGACAACTAATTTGTTTTAATAGGCAATCATTCATTCAACTCGAGTACAACTAAAATGATGGCGACACAATTCAACTCTATATGTATAACTTGATATTAAATGCAAAATTTAATTAGTAAAAAAGTTGAAATTATATACCTTAAGTTTTGGATCAATTTGTCTTTTCTATATAATTATTATGTCGTGTCGCAAGTCCCAACCATATGATCATTTTGATTTTGGCTAATGAAATTATAGTATACTCATAATTAACAATGTTGTAACATGCTTGTATGTAATTATGTCTTTGATCAAGATTGCTAATATATTTGAGGTTTAATTTGGTTTTAACAATTTATAGATTTATCTACTTAAATTTGACAATTAAATGGCTTAAAACAGATTAATAAGTAGCACTTTTCTATTTTAGAAGGAATGTCGTTTAAGATTATTGTATATAAATAAAAAACTTAATAAAATAGTTAAAAGACAAAAGACTTTTAGTAAATTAATCTTATATTTATTTATGAGTTTAACTCATTCATAAATATAAAATAAGATTTTAGAAGTAGTGTAATAATTGTTGAGATATTAAATATAATTCAAGTTGAATTATGTATTTCAAATTCAAAGTTAATTAGGGTTTATGGTTTGTTATTTAGTTTGTTATTTTACTTAGTAGTCAAGTCACTTAAGTGTATATAAATAAATACATTATAATTCAGTTTTATTTATTCAATAATATCAATCCTTATTTTCTTATTCTCTCTTTTTCTCTCCTCACTAAAAGTGTCTCACACACTAACAAATTGATATCTAGAGCTCCGGTTAGATTCTTGATCGTGTTTTCAAGAATCACACGTCAGAGATCGTGTTTCCGAGATCGTGGGTTGTTGTTGATCAATCACTGCAAAGATGAATGGTAACAGAAATTTACCAAACTCCCTTTCAACTCTTGACGACAAGAATTAGCTTCGATGGAGAAAACAAATGGAATCTCTATTTGGCTTTCATGAAACCCTAGAAGTGGTTACTAACAGTGTTCCTGCACTTGGTGAAGATGCAACCGACGCACAGAGAACCAATTACAAGGATGCTAAGAAGAAGGATTGCAAGGCAGCATTTTACATCTAATCGGCGGTTGATGCAACTAATTTCGACAAAATTGCTCATGCTGAATCGACGAAAGAGGCATGGGATATTCTTGTCAAGTACTATGAAGGAGGTGAGAAAGTCAAGGTTGTCAAGTTGCAAACTTTACAACGACAATATGAATTGTTATCGATGGGAGAAGACGAAAAGATTGCAGGATATGTGTCGAAGGTGTAGAAACTCGTCCATCTCATGTAGGATTGTGGTGAAACCCTAACTGATAAGGTGATAGTTGAGAAGGTAATGCATACGTTGACCTCTCACTTTGATCACATTATCGTAGCTATTTAAGAATCCAACAATCTTGAAACACTAAAACTAGAAGATTTGTTGGAGGCGCATGAGATTAGGATTTTCAAAAGGAAAGGAGTTCAAGACTCGAAACAAGCACTACAGGCTCAGTCATGGAAGAAGAATTGTGGTTCCAACAAGTTCAAAGGCAAAATCGAAAAGACTCAGGACAAGAAGTCTTGGTCGAACCCTCAAAATAATAAGGTTGATGATAAAACCTTTGAATCCTCGAAAAGAGGATAAGGAAGTTCCTATCAGAAAAACAAAGAAAAAAAGGTGTGCATTGCTATAACTGTGAAAGTCAAGCATTGTTGGTTCAAGAAAGATAAGGGATCGACAAAAGTCAAGGAAGAAGGAGCGAACCTTGCACGTCAAGATTCAGATGATTCAGATGATATGGTTGTTATAGCTGCAGTTGCAGATGACCATGTCGAATCCAAGATCTGGTTCCTCGACTCATACTGCTCGAATCACATGACTAGTCGAAAAATATGGTTAGTAGATTTCGACGAGTCGAAGAAGAGCAAGGTCAAACTTGCTGATAATAGTTCATTGCAAGTAGAAGACACTAAAAATATAGTTATTCAAAGGAGTAATGGAGCAAAAGCCTTGATCAAAGATATACTCTATGTCCCTTGAATGAAGTGCAATATGCTAAGTGTTGGACAACTAGTCGAAAAGGGATTCTCAGTGGTTATGAAAGATGAAGCTTTATAACTTTTTGACATCCATAATAACTTGGTCTTGAAATCTCCTTTGTCGAAGAATAGGACATTTAAGACCATGATTAGTTCGCTTGAGGAAGAATGTCTGAAAACAGTCGTAGACCACAAGAATAGTTGGTTGTGGCATCTAAGGTTTGGTTATATAAACTTTAGTTCGCTCAATCAACTGGTCACTCAAGATATGGTAACTGGTATACAGAGTCTTGAGATGCCTGATAAACTTTGTGAAGGTTATCTAGTCGGAAAGTAATTCAAGAAGTCTTTCGTTTCGACTATGCCAATGAGATCATCCTGCATACCCGAAGTTGTACATTCAGATGTATGTGGTTCTTTTGAGGAGCATACCATTGGTGGAAACAAGTGTTTTGTTTCGTTTGTCGATGAGTTTAGTCGAAAGTTGTGGAGATATGTGATCAAGAGAAAGGCTGAAGCATTTGAAATCTTTAAGAGATTCAAGATGCTTGTCGAAAACCAGAGTGAGAAGAAGATCAAAGTTCTGCGAACTGATGGAGGTGACCAATACACATCCAAGATATTTGAAGAATTCTGTGCAGAACATGGTGTTGATCATGAAATAACTACTCCTTATGCTCATCAACATAACAGAATAGCAGAAAGAAGAAACATGAACATATAGGACATGGCGAGATGCTTGCTAAAGCAGAAGAATTTGCCAAAATCCTTATGGGGTGAAGCTGTTTCGACTGTTGTTTATATTCTGAACAGGTGTCCTACTAAGAAGATGAATAACAAGGTTCCTGAAGAAGTGTGGAGTGGCAAAAGACCATTAGTGAGTCATTTGAAGGTGTTTGTCTCTATTTGCTATAAGCATGTTCCTGATGCAAGAAGAAGGAAACTTGATGACAAGAGTGAACTTATGATTCTGGTAGGATATCATAAGACTGAAGCATACATGCTATTCAATCCAATGAACAATAAGATCGTGATGAGTCGAGATATTGTGATTGATGAAGATTTTATCTGGGATTGGAATTCTAGTAATGCAATTGACAAGCCATTGATGAACTATAATTTCGACGATGCAAACAAAGATGTTGAAGTCGAAGATATTGTCGATATTCTAGTTGAATTCGAAGTTGTTGCTGAGATACCTGAACCAGTTAAAGTCGAAGAGGATATGGCTGGAACAAGCCAGAGACCTCAAAGAACTAGAGCTCGTCCAACAAGACTTCATGACTATGAAGTGGTTGGTGATGATCAAGTCATAACAGATGGAGACCTATTTCATTTTTCTTTACTTGCAGGTGCTGAACCAATCAACTATAGCGAAGCCTTCAAAGATAAAAAATGGAAGTATGTTATGGTCGAAGAGTTACATGCAATCGAAAGAAACAACACGTGGGAGTTGGTCGAATTTCCAGCACATGCAAAAGCTATTGAAGTAAAGTGGGTGTTCCAGTTGAAACACAATATTGATGGGTCGATAACAAGACATAAGGCGAGATTGGTAGCTCAAGGATTTCATCAGAGAGCAAGACTCGACTATTCAGAAGTATTTGCACTTGTCACAAAATTAGAAACTGTTCGACTAGTTGTAGCCTTGGCATGTAATCAAGGTTGGCCGATATTTCACTTATACGTGAAATTGGCATTTTTGAATGGACATTTAGATGAAGAGGTGTATGTCACACAACCTCTTGGGTTTGTGATTTAGGAGGAAGCGAGGAAAGTATACAAGTTGCACAAAGCGCTCTATGGTCTCAACGAGGCACCTAGGTCATGGAACAAGAAAATCGACTCATACTTGGTCGAAATGGGATTTGTCAAATTCAAATCTGAGTATAGTGTCTATGTTCAGGTTGTGGCACAAGATATAACAATCATCTGCTTATATGTCGATGACTTGTTAGTAACTGGAAGTAGCTTAGAGAATTTGTCAAAGCTTAAAGAGCTGATGAGAAAGGAATTTGAAATGTCGGATCTGGGAAAGTTGTTGTACTTCCTAGGCATGGAATTTCAAAAGTCGAAGCAAGGTATGGTGCTACATCAAAGAAAGTATGTCAAAGAGATACTCGAGAGATTCATAATAGATTATTCAACTTCTTCATCTTCGCCTATCAAACCAAACTTGAAGTTGGAGAAGCATGGAGAGGAAGACAAATTTGATGCAACTTTGTTCAAACAAATTGTCAGATGTCTGAGATATGTGTGCAACAGTAGACCTAATATATATTTCTTATTCGGATTAGTAAGCGGATACATGAGTGAACCAAGGTTATCACACATGAAGGCTGGAAGAAGAATCGTGATATATTTAAAAGGATCAACAAACTATGGAATTCTATTTCAACGATACTCTAAAAGTAAAGAAGTTATGGTTACTTGCTATTTAGATGCTGATTAGTGTAGAGATAAGGAAGATCAAAGAAGCCTTACTGGATATTTCTTTTAAGTATTTGGTGTGTTTGAGAAAGCAACCTGTGGTGGCATTGTCATCGTGTGAGGCTGAATATATAGCAGAATCCTATGCTGCATGTCAAGCAATTTGGATCAAATATATGCTTGAAGAAATGGACGTCGAAGTAAAAACACCTATGCTACTGGAGATCGACAACAAGTCAGCCATAAATCTGGCAAAGAATCCAGTTTTGAATGGAAGAAGTAAGAACATCGAAGCTAGATTTTACTTCTTAAGGGATAAGGTGAATTGAGGTGAAGTTGAAGTAAGGCATTGCTCGAGTGAAGCACAATTGACTGATATTTTCACCAAAGGATTAAAGATCGACAGGTTCCTAACTTTGAGAAAGAAATTAGGAATATTTCAAATCGACATTCGACAACTTGGATTATAGGGGGTATGTTGAGATATTAGATATAATCCAAGTTGAATTATGTGACCCAAGCCCAAAGCTAATTAGGGTTTAGGGTTTGTTATTTAGTTTTTTATTTTACTTAGTAGTCAAGTCACTTAGATGTATATAAATTGACAGTTTGTAATCCAGTTTTGTTTATTCAATAATATCAATCCTTATTTCCTTATCCTTTCTTTTTTTCTCCTCACTAAAAGTGTCTCACGCACTTACAATAATTAAATATAAACTTCAAAAAAATTATACCTTAAAAAGTGAAAACAACATTTACATTAAAACCCTTTTATTTGTGATAAAGCGACATTCATTATAAAATAGAGAGAATATTTATATAGTTTAAAAAAATTATAGTTTTCTAAAATAATCTACACTTTTAAGAAAAATCATTTAGTCATATTTCTTATACTAAAAATAAGGCTTAAATGTACTAATATATTTTTGGTCTGTTATTTTAGTTAAATAGAATGTATTATTTTATTTTTAAATTTGAAACTTATTTTTTTTTTCTAAAACGTTAAGAAAAAATATTCTCAAGTATTCTAATCAATTGTGGGGGCCTAAGCCTTTTTGTTTTAATAACTATTGGCTAACTAATCCTCAGCTTCCTACTGTTGTCCTTGATAATTGGTCTACTTCTTTGTATTTTGAATGGAAATCCTTTGTTATTAAAGAAAAACTTAAAGCTCTAAAAGGGCTCTGAAAGTTTGGAATCATAATGTGTTTGGTACGCTTGATTCTCAGATTGAATCATTGAGGGAGTGGTTAGTAGTCTTGAGCATGGTGTTATTTCTGAGGAGGAGATCATGACTAGGGGTCAGGCTTCCTTGGACCTCTCGTCCCTTCTCTGAACCAAGGATTATTAGTTTTTTAAGAGGTCTCGAGCCAATTGGCTCAACGAGGGAGATGCCAATACTGGATTTTTCCATAGTTATGTTAAGAGTAGGAGCAGGAGGAATGTTATCATAACTTTTAAGGTAGGATATGGTTGGGTTGAGGGGGTCTCTGAGATTTTTCAGGTCGTGCTTTATCATTTTACTAATCACTTTAGAGAACCCTTTGATGATCGCCCTCGACTTGATGGGATCTCCTTCTGCGCTATCTCTGAAGAGGACAATTCTAATCTTGCCGCGCCTTTCCTCTTCTCTAAGATAGACCATGCAGTTGTCCTTTGTGATGGAAGCAAAAGTCCTAGCCCAGATGGTTTCAACCTATCATTCTTTAAGAGGTTTTGGCCTATTCTTAGAGAGGATTTTGGTGTGATACTTTCCCAATTCCATTAGTTTGCTACTCTTCCCCGTAGTTTTTCCTCTATTTTTTTACTTTAATCCCCAAAGTTGATTCTCATTCCCATTTAGGAGATTTTAGACCCATAACAAGTTTGCCTTTCTTAAAGGTAGACTCCTAGTAGATGGGTTGGCTGATGTAAATGAGCTTGTGGATCTTGTCAAACGGGGTAACAAATCTTGTCTCATCTTTAAAGTTGATTTTGAAAAATCCTATGACACTATTAGCCGGTATTTCCTTGACTATATGCTCTCCAGGTTTTGGTTATTGATAACTGGAGGAGTTGGATCAAAGCTTTTGTGATTTCTGGTAATGTTATTGTCCTTGTAAATGGTTGTGTGACTCAAGAGATTAATATTCAAAGGGGTTTGAAGCAGGGAGACCATTTTGCCCCTTTTATCTTTCTCATGGTTGCTGAAGGCTTGAGTGGCCTGATGTATAGGGTTGTAGACTTTCACCTTCTTTCTGAAATTATAGTTGGATCCTTGGACTTAGTGGTCTCCCATCTTTAGTATGCAAATGACATAATTATTCTAGATGACGCTACTATTGATAACCTCTGGACCATTAAGGCTATTCTCCGTGGGTTCGAACTTGCCTCTGGTCTTCGAGTGAACTTTGCAAAGAGTTCTCTTATTAGGGTGAATTCTGATCAGGGTTTTGTTAGATCTTGCTTGTGAGTTTCTCCACTGTAGGAAAGAGTCTCTCCCATTCAAGTATCTTGGGCTCCCGGTTGGAGCTAATCCTCTCCTAGCTTCTACTTGGGAACCTCTTGTTAACATTGCTTCTAGGAGGATCCTTTTGTGGAAACATATGTATGTCTCCCTGGGTGGGAGAGCCATTCTCCTTAATTTTATCCTTAATGTTATTCCTATCTTTTACTTATCTTTTCTTAAGATGTCTGTCATATTTTGGAAGAAGATAGTGAATATCTAGATGAAGTTTCTTTGGAGAGGAGTGAAAAGTCAGTCTAAGATTGCCTGGATCTAGTGGGCAGATGTGTGCAAGCCTAAGAAGTTAGAGGGCCTTGGTGTTCGTGACCTTCGGTTTGTCAACTTGGCCCTCCTAGGCAAGTAGAGGCGGTGCATGCTTTCGTGGGCTTAAGGTATTTGGCGTGACATCCTTGTGGTAATATATGGTTTAACCTCTACGACCTTTATTTTAGGTGGGAGAGTTGGTCGTCTTAGATTGGATTTGTCATAGTGGAGAGGGGTTTCCCTCCTGGGTTCTATAGTGACTGATTCTACTGACTGGTTTCAGAATGGCCTCTCCTTGAGAGTTGGTTATGGTCTCCTTACTTCCTTTTGGGAGGATTTCTAGGTTGGGGAATCCACATTATGTCATAGATTCCCTCGCCATTTTTGGATCTGACCAATTCTCTAAATCTGTTGGGGAGTTTGGTAGATAGGAGAAAGGGTATTTGGGTCTGGGATCTCAGGTGGAAGAGGCCTTTTCTTTTTTACTCTGAGTTGGATCTTTTTAGCGATCTCCAATATTTGATTAGAGGTTTCACCTCTTCTGTTGTGAGTGATGAATGAAGGTGACATGACTCGAGAGATTTGGTTTATTTTGTAGCTTCCGCCTACTCTTGCCTTTTGGCTGGTGCTTTCCCCCAAGGTATCAGGCCACCCCTTCTGAGTTAGTTCTTCCCGATATTTGGTGTAGTTGGGCCCCCTCTAAAGTTCTTGTTTTCTCTTGGCAACTTCTTCGGAATCGTATCTCTACTAGAGAAAAGTTACTTAAGAAGGGAGTCTCCTTAACCTCTAGGACCTTTTCATGTCCCTTCTGCTCACTGCATATTGAGTCTTCCTCTCATCTCTTTGTGACCTGCAATGTTGCTTCCTCTATTTGGTATAGGATTTTCTGGTGGGTGGGGTGGTGTGATGTTTTTTCTAGTGATATTTTGACTCGTTTTCAAATGTTTATCCATTCACTAGGGGGTGCTAGGTCTAGAAGGAGGTTGCAAATAATTTGGCATACCGTTGTTTGGTCGATTTTGAAAACTCAGAATGATATAGTTTTTTGTGGATCTTCAGTGACATCAAAGAACGCGGGAGATATAAGCATCTTATTGGCTTGGAAATGATATCTTGGTAGGTCCGTTGATAAATTCTGTGGTTTCTCGGACTGGCGTGGGAACCCTATCATGTTTCTTAGACAATAGAGGGGTGATCGTCTTCGACCTCTAATGAATGTGTTCTTGTTTCGTTTTTCGTGGTTGTGGTGCTCTTTTCACGTGTCCTCAGATTGGAGAGCTCTAGCTTTGCCTGATGTTGGTTTGATGTGTGTTTATGTGGCTATGATCTGTCTGTTTTTGTTTTGTGGTGTGTTTTGTAGTTTTCTTAGTTGTTGCTTTCTTTTTCTTTGGTATTAATCCCAAAATTGTTATTTCTTGTGTCATCTCTCGAGTTTTTTTACACTTTGATTGTTGACCCTCCCCTTTGTTCTTATATATATATATATATATATATATATATATATATATATATATATATACGTTTAAAAATAATTATAAATATATTTTTTTTATCACACACGTTTAAAATTTTATTTTTTACACTTTGATTGATTGTTGACCCTCCCTTTTGAGAGAGAAAAAAAATCGACACATAATCTCCACCATTTATTTTAAAATATAATGATTCAGATTCATTCTCATATTCTCACATAAAAATAGCATTCTCATATGATACGTTATATATATATATATATATATATATATACACGTTTAAAAAAATTATAAAAAATAAATAATATATAAAAGAACAATAAATAAGATCCATGTTCATATTGGCTTACAAAAATATAAAAGTCAGAAATTTGTTTTTAACTACACATTTTAACTCAAATTTGTATCAATGCCTTTGTTATTACGTTACATCAACAAAACTTAACATTTTTTTTTATTACAAATTGATAGAAGAATTCAAATAGGATAACTAAAAAGTGAAGTTAAATTATGAATTTATAACATTTTTTAATTAAAAAACTAAAATAAAATATTAAAGAATATTAAATTAAATTAAGGGACTTAGTAAATTTATTTAAATTTAAGACGAGTGATATCGCACGTTCAACTTCAACTTAAAAGAGGATGAAAATTTTGATTAGATATCCCCGAAAGAAATGCAAGGTGACAGTTGATAAGGTTTCACTTTTTAAATTTGTTTTCTAACTTTTCTTTGTAGTTGAAAACTACTCATGTGGGTATTTCATCTTGAGTTGCATTTTTATGTCTTTGGATGCTATAAAAAGATAGAGAAAGAGAAGTGAACTTTTCCTATTAACAAGTTTCGAGGTGGAGCGTCAAGCGTGCATGACATTGCACACTCTTTATTGATATGCTTTGCTTTGTGATAGACATATCCATTCAGTGGAGACAAAAGAGTCTTCTGCTTCATCATCAATACTCTACCTAGAGAGCCACCATCAATTATAGTGTCTTATAATAGTCAGATATTATTTTATATATTTTATGTGTAGAAGTTTCATATTGTTCATAAATCTCAATTGTTGATATACGAGACTATATAATATACATAATTATGATATATGCAAAATTGTTTTAATCTCATTTTTATTATTTTATCTTGTTATAAAGTAGCATGCAAAACTTTCCTCTTATATATAGAACTTTTCTTTCTTGTCTTAGTCAATATAAAAAAGTATATAAAACTTTATGTAATAATTAAGCTCATTTGGTTTGTATATATGAATGAAAAAGTGGAAGGGTTAGGTTTCGTGGCAATAACAAAATACGACAGTTAAGCTCGGGGTTTGGGGTCCAAATCCAAAAGAATAGTGATAATAAAATATTTTGTAAAGTAGAAGTATTAGAAAGTGAAGTGGTGAAATCTTGGAAGAGCTATTGCTATTGCATGTATAGTATAGAGCAATGAAAACACAAGAAAAAGATAGAATAGACAAGAGAAAGAGGGGAGGTTGTTTAGGGGAAAGAGTTTTGTGCTACAATATGTCTTGTTTTGTGGGGTTGATGAAATAAAGTGACTCACCGAGTTTAGCGAAAACCACACATTCACATTTATCTTTTCACTCAATTGCTTACCCAACCAATAGAAAATGTTCATTATTATTTTTTATCTAATTAAAATAGAACTTAAATTTCACTTCGGTATTTGGTGCCAACCGAGATATAAATTTTAAACAATAATTTATTTCAATATTAGAATGATAAGTCTCATTCACTTTTGTATTTTTCATAAATTTTTTGCACCCTAACAAACAAACGAAACACCATTTTTTATCTTGTCTGCCTAACGAACAAAACACCATTTTTCATCTTCTCCAAGTCAAACGAAGTAAACAAAGGAGGAAGGAAGCTCGAATAAGGAAACTCGAACCTCAAACCAACACATTTCTTTGACTCTCTCATCACTTTTTCGGTATGTAAAATTTTTTCATGACTGTACCAATAATGTTGTTGTTCTTGTTGTTGTTTTTAATACTTAGGGTATTATATTGTTGTTATTTTTGTAGCATTTGTAGTTGCAGTGTTGAGATTGAACGTTTAGTGTTATTGTTGTTTCATTGAGATGAAATGTTTGCTATAGTTGATTGTATATGATTTTTATTTTATTTTTAGAAGGTATGTTATTATGGATCGTAGTTGGATGAAAGACAATAGATTTAGTAAAGAAAGATATATTCAATCATTTAGAATGTGATGAAATTATTTAAAATTATACGAAATGGGTATGACATGGTGAAATGACAAAAATAGACCATTGTTACATAGAGTTGAAGTTGATGAATATATGAATGATAACTAAGAAGATATGATCTCTGATATAGCAGTAATTTTTTTTTAAGAAAGCCAATGTGTTTGGTACTTTACAATGTGACATAAAAGAGCCATTATTTATGGGATGCAAATTTTTTATAAGATTGTCATCTGTGTTAAGAGCATATTTAATCTTAAGAAAAAAAGTGGGTGGACGGATAAAAGTTTCAATGAATTACTTGAATTGTTGCAAGAAATGCTTCCAGAAAGTACCACGCTGTAGAACCATAGTTATGAGGCTAATAAGATATTGCGTCCAATGGGTTTTGACTATGTCAAAATACATACATGTCGTAGTGATTGCATATTATACAAGAAAAAGTATGAAAACTTGAAGGAGTATCGGAGTTTTGGGTAGTCACGCTATAAGTTAAAGAAAAATGGTACTGAAAATGATGATGGTGAAACCAGAAAGGGTGTTTCTACTAAGGTGATGTGGTACCTGCCGATAATTATAAGGTTCAAGAGACTGTTTGATAATTTAAATGACGTAAAGAATACTATATGGCTTGTAGATGAAAGAGTATATGATAGAAAAATTTGGCATGTAGTTGATTCATTTCATTAGAAAAATTTGGCATGTGATTCATTATTTTTTGATTTTGTCATTGAGGCAAGGAACCTTAGGCTTGCACGTGCCACCGACGAAATGAACCTGTTTGGTAATATGAGTACTAAGCATACTTTATGACTTGTTCTTCTCATAAGTTACAACTTATCTCCGTGGTTGTGCATGAAGCGGAAACATATAATGTTATCAATGATGATTTCGGGTCCAAAACAACAAGGAAATGACATATATGTTTATTTTACTGCATTGATTTAAGATTTAAGAGTTTTGTCGGAGGAATGGGTTGATGTTGATGATGCGTATACAGGTGATAATTTTAATATATGTACCATGTTGGTTTGCACAATCAATGACTTTCACACATACGGTAATTTTTTGGGTACAACGTTAAGGGACATAAAGCATGTCTAATATGTGAAGATGATACATGCTCCAACCAACTACAACATGGAAGAAATATTGTTTACCTTTGGCATCAAAAATTTCTAAGACCCAATCATTTATATTGTATTGCGGAAGGCTTTAAATGGAGAACAGGAGTTTGATATTGCTCCAAAGCCTTAATGGATGAGGAAGTTTATAAAAGACAACAACACATTAATGTTGTATTTAGAAAGAACCAAAAAGGTCATGTGGAGAAAAATATTTGGAAAAAGAGGTCGGTGTTCTTTGATTTCTCATATTGGTCTAGACTCGATGTAATACATTATCTTGATGCGATGCACATAGAGAAAAATGTATGTGATAGTTTTATTGGAACACTTATAAATATTAAAGGCAATGCAAAAGAAAGTAAGATTTTCCGCCTACATATGGGGGTGATGGGCATAAAACAAGAGTTGCCCCCCAAAAAATAAGAAATAAAACATGTTTTCCCTTAACATGTTACACTCTATCTAAAAAGAAAAAAAAAAGTTTTTGCGATTGTTTGTAGGGTATTAAAGTTCCCCAAAGGTACTCATCAAATTTGAAAAAACTTGTTTCAATGAAAGATATCAAATTAGTTGACTTAAAATCTAATGATTGCTATGTCTTGATGAAACGAATTATACCAGTGGCTATGAGTGGCATTTTACCAAAAAGTTTAAGGGTAACTATAACTAGATTATGCTTATTCTTCATTGCTATATGTAGTAAAGTTATTGATGATGGAAATTTAGATGAGTTGGAACACGAGGTAACAGTTATCTTGTGTCAATTAGAGATGTATTTTCCTCCATTATTTTTTGACATTATGGTTCACTTAATTGTTCATATAGTAAGGGAGATTAGATTTTTTTGTCTAGTATATTTATGGTTTATGTATCCGGTAGAATGATACATGTAGATTTTTAAAGGGTATACAAAGAATCATTACCTTGTGGAATCTTTAATTGTTGAACAATACATTTCAGAAGTGTCATACCCCAAATTTTGTCCATAAGATTTCCCATCATTGTACAAATCATTACCACAATATGAATGTACCATCATACCTCATCAGTCTCCTCAAGGATTGTTGAGCACTCACTACAATCAAGAATTAGGGTTTTGAGCCCTCTCACACCACTTATACAGAGGATGAATCAAGAATTGACATGATCTTCAACTTGTCTAGCCTCTCAAACACCCATAAAGGATCAAGAGGTCTCCCACATCAAGAATCAAGCACAAGGTTGCAACATTCAAAGTGGATCAAGCCTCAAGATCGCCAGTGTCACCAAATTAGGGTTTTGGTCGACTAAGGCCTCTAGATGCAAATTTTCCTCGGGCATGAGCCAATACTTCAAAACATGATCCAAAATGCTCCAATGGACCTCATAGATCCAATCATCAAGTCAAATTACCATCAGGGGAAGCATTCATCAAAAATCAGGAATTAGGGTTTCTTGACCTAATTCACCCCTAATTTTAATTTTAAGGCAAGACATGAACCAATACCTCAAGACATGATTTGAGGGCCTCAAACACACCCCATTGATCCATTTATAACAATTTATTGATACAAAAAACTTGATTCACAAGTTTCAAATTCATCTGGACCATAATTAGGGTTTTGAAGAAAAAGTCAACTGTACCATTGACTTTGGACCAAGACATGCTCCCAAACCTTGGGACATGATTCAAGACACCCTGTCATACCCCAAATTTTGACCACTAAGATTCTCCATCGTTGTGCAAATCATCATCACAATATGGATGAACCATCATACCTCATTAGTCTCCCAAAAGATGGGTGAGCATCCACTACAATCAAAATTAGGGTTTCAAGCCCTCTCAGAGCTCTTAGACAAAGGATCAATCAAGGAATGAAATGATCTTCCACTTGTCTAACCTCTCAAATACCCACAAAGGATCAAGAGGACTCCCACTTCAAGGATTAAGCACAAGGCTGCTCCCTTCTAGGTGGATTAAGCCTCAAGATCGCCAGTGTCACTAAATTAGGGTTTTGGTCGACCAGGGCCTCCAGGTGGAAATTTTCCTCTAGGCATGAGCCAATACTTCAAAGAATAACCTAATATGCTCCATGGAACCTCATGGACCCAATCAGCAAGTCAATTTAACCTCAGGGGATGCATTCATAAAAAATCAGGAATTAGGGTTTCTTGACCTAATTCACCCCTAAGTTGACTTTTGGGACAAATCACGAGCCAAGGCCTCAAGAGAGGATTTGAGGGTCTCTAATGCACCACATTGATCCATTTGCAACAATGGATTGATCCAAGAAGCTTGAGCAACAAGTTTCAATTTCATCTGAACCACAGTTAGGGTTTCGCGAGAAAAGTCAACTGTATCTTTGACTTTTGACCAGGACATGCTCCCAAACCCTAGGACATGATTCAATACACCCTATAACACCTATGAAATCAATCCATCAAGTTGGATTTAGGTCAAGGGCTTGATTTCATAGAGGATCGCACAGTTTGGAATTCATCTGATAAAAAATCAACTGTGCACAAAAAGTCAACTTTGACTTTTTAAGATTTTTCACAAAAATGGTTTTTTAACCCTAAAGTGATGTTAATGTGTGATTTGAATCACCATTCATCAAGAAAAATCAAGAAAATTTGGATAACTTGTAAAAGGGGTAACCATAAAAAACTTAGAAATTTTCTAAGTTATGGAACAAAGTGGCTAGGGTACCAACTTTGGAGGATCCTAACTCCTAAACCACAAAGCCATTTTTCCTCATCCAAAGCTTGATTTATATATCTCATGGCCCTCTACAAAAGCTTAAAACTGACCTCCCTCCAAATTCATCATGGATTTTGAGTTATGGAATGATCAAAATCACAAAAAGTGAAAATGTCACTTTTTTCCAACACTTAGTGAAATTTTCACTAAGTCAGAATCTGCCTTACTTTTTTCCAAATGTAGGGACATTTTTCACTTGGATCCAAAAAGTATCAAAACCAAATATGATCAAACAGTTGTTGTATCATATGAGGGCTTTCCAAAATAGCCAAGAACACCACCAAACTCCACTTGAGCCATGAGATATGACAAGGGCAATATGCCTTGCTGAAAGCTGCCAAGGCAAGGCAGAATTTTGTATTTTTACTCGATTTGGCAAAATCAGCTAATTCCAAGCCTTGTCATCATCTTGGACACATCTGAGGATCAAATTTAAAGGGGAGAAACACTGAGCCAAGCCTCCAAAGTCCTTGGAACAAGAAATAGCATGCCAAACCTAAAAATCCCTAAAAGAGGGACAAGACTCCAATTTTGGATTGGAGCGTTTAATGGATGCTTAGAGGTGGCATGGACTGACATATTTGCAACTGAATTCAGTCAAGAATGATCCAACAACTAGGGAACCAAAGGCCTGTGCTCTAACCTCTAGTCAATGGCTAGAGGAGACTTGGATTCTCATTTGCCAACATTGGCCAAACCTCTGCTGTGGTTGCCATTCACTATTGATCCCAAAACAAACTTGCTCTACTATAAATAGAGCTCATTTATGCTCAGTTTAAGTACCCCAAAGCCATCAAACAGATGCTTTCCTCAAAATCTCATTCTCTTGGCAAAAATGCCTTCTTTAGCAAGGTAACTCTGAGTTTTTGAGTTAGAGAGCAATTCCAACTAATCCAATCACACACACTCCTCATATATGTCATGTATAAGTTGTCCAAACTCTCAGAAGTGACCTGTAATCCTTAAATCACAAAGTCACCTCTCAAAACCTCAAAATAGGCCTTATGTGCATTTTTCAAGCCATGTCTTGATTCAGTCACTTTCCTAACCAGATAAAACCTAAAACACACTCCAAATAACATCCTTGAACTGTCCCAAATGGTTCCCCCATCTGGAACACCATTTGAGAGAGTTGATATTTTGGCCATTTTTAACCCCTTTGGCAAGAAAGGGCCAGTTTGTGTTTTTGCAGGTTCCAACTGATTCCAATCATCCTAAAAGCTTCTGAGGGATCATTTGAGAGTGTCCAAAGCATCAAACCATATCTGGAACAAGAGGCTTGACAGATTGCACCAAAACTCCAAAAAACTCAAAAGGAGGTAAGCCTCATGACTTGAACTTTCCAAAATATGCATTGTTTTGAGGTCCACTAATCATGCATTTCTTATATATGTCATATATGTTGTGTTTGAACCAATTGATCATGTAATTCATGCTTGTATCAAAGTGTAGCATAGAAAATGTAATTATAGGCCTTTTTCAAAACCCTATCGGATTTTGAGGAGGGAGTGTGATCTGAAAAAAATACCACTACCGTTGGATTCCTTGGGAAATTCTAGTCCAGATGCATATAAATTTTGTCCCCAAACATGGAGAAATGAGAACGTTATGGACCTTCCCGTTTCTTGGCAAAACTTGCCTTGCCATGCCTTGACCAAGCCTAGAAAACAAGGCAAGCCTTGTATATTTGTGGTTTCACTTCAAGTAATGGATGTATCACCACCCCAGTGGTAAGGCGCGCGCCCTATAACCTTAAGGTCGTGGGTTCAAACCCACTCATGCCATTTTGTGTTTTTTTTCACATTTTTGCTATTTTTTCCATATTTTTCATGTTTTGTTAATTAATTGGAAAATTAATAACTCTTTCAATTTTAATTATTTTTTATTAGTTCTTTTTGAAAAAAATCAAAAAAATATTAAAATATTTTATTCCACAAAAAAATTAAGTTTATATTAGTTATTTAATATAATTAGTATTTTTGTGAATAAATTCCTTTTTTAATTGTTTTTAAACATTTAAAAGTGAATATTTACTTTGAAAATCAAAACCAAGTGAGTTTTAATTCATCTTGTGATTAAAACCTCATTTTTCAAACTTAAAACTAAAATCACAAGTTGTTTATTCAAACTTATTTGGCATTTTCATCATTTTTTATTAATTTTCTTTGAATAATTACATTAAAAAATGATGAAATTAGGGTTTTGTTGATCTTCACTCTAAAATTTTTTTTCAAACACTCATGGGCCTCTAATAGAGTGTAAGACCCAATCCTTTGTAAATACAAACCTATTTTGGGCCTTACTTATTATATAAGTCCCGTTGTATTTCAAAAGTTCGGCGCGATCATCCCCCGTTTAAAAATAAACCATCTGGGCCTCTCCTCGAGCTATAAGACCCATTCAAAACCTTTGGGCCTCTAATAGAGTGTAAGACCCAGTCTCCTTTTAACCAAAACCTTTTTGGGCCTCAGATATTGTATAAGTCCCACGGTGTTAAAAGAAAACCTCGGCGCGATCGCCAGTTCAAAATCAAACCCTTGGGCCTTCCCTCGTGTTATAAGCCCCATTTCTTTTCTTTTAAAACTCTTTGGGCCTCTTGAGAGAGTGTAAGACCCATCCCCTTTGTACAGAAAACCTTTCCTGAGCCTCAGTCATTTGTATAAGTCTCTGTACAAAACGACAGTGCGATCACTGATAAAACCCTGGGCCTCTCGTTGAGCTGTAAGCCCCAACCTCTTTTCAAAGCACTTTCTCCTTTAATTATGTAATATATATATTGTTTTCAACTTTTCTTTGTTGAACAACTAACAATACAGCATGGAAGCTCTACAACCGAGTAAATATTTACCCGCTTTCATTTACCGCTTTCATATGTATATAACAGTATCGTGGGGCTGTTTCACTGTAAGTCTTCTTTCATAAACTCATATCAACTGTGTAATAATAGTATAGATATTTAGAGTTTCCCCGGCAACTACGTCTAGCACTAGGTGAAGCCCCGTTGATCGCTTTTAAATACAGTCAAAACTAGATCCCTATAGGATTACCAGACACAGTCTTCCCTCCTCTTGGGATTAAACAATATGGAGATGTGAAAGGCATATTATTTTTAAACCCTTTCTCAGAATGTCACCCTTAGAAATTGTCAAAGAAGCTCTAACTCCCCAGAGATGATCTTTTCTCCGTGAATGGCATCACTTGAGCTTCTTCCAAATTCTCGGACTTTCCTGGCTTGATCTATTCTCGGTGAATGGCATGTCTTGAACTTCTCGGGGTTTGGGGACCCACAGGCTTCCTAAAAGCATCCCCGCCTCATCTTGGGCGTTGTACAAGGACCCGTCAGCTTCTTAGAAGTTTTCACAGCCTCCTCTTAGGCTTCATATAATGATTCTTCCTCCGGGAAGATAGCCTCCTCTTGGGCTTCGTACAAATTTTCCCTCGGCTTCTTAAAAGTTTCCAGCCTCCTCTTGGGCTTCATACAAATTGTCCCGACGACCTCTTAGGGGTATAGGAATAGAAATTAGTCATCTTAATAGAACAGTCTTTCAAGAGTCTAGATCTCACTACTACTGTTTCTTAAGCATAGTACAAAAGATAAAACTCGTAGACTCGGACAGTCTAAAGCTCCTTTGGATTCCCCGTTTTCCTAGAGAACAGGAAATAATCCCCACCCTCAGATCAAATCTATGAGTATATCATTGTTCATATAAGAACTAATTTTCTATTTGAAACCAATACACTGGTCACTCAACTGAAATAGTTGCCACAGCCTCCATCTTGGGCTTCGTACGAGATACAAAAAGACTCTCTCGTTGAGTCAACCAACTTTTCAGCCTCCATCTCGGGCTTCATACGAGATACAAAAACTCTCTTGTTGAGTTAACCCCTTTTAGCCTCTATCTTGGGCTTCGTACGAGACAGATAAAAAACACCCTCTTGTTGGGTCAACATCCTCCTCTTGGGCTTTGTACCATGATTCTCCCCAGCGGAGCTAAAACTTTCAGCCTCCATTTCGGGCTTCGTACGAGATACGAAAACACTCTCTTGTTGAGTATAAAAAGACTCTCTTGTTGAGTCAAACAACTTTTAGCCTCCGCCTTGGGCTTCATACGAGACACTAAATCACTCTCTTGTTGAGTATAATGGACCCTCTTGTTGAGTCAAACCCTTTTAGCCTCAATCTTGGGCTTTGTACAAGACAGAAAGAACATTTTCCCTGGAAAATTCAGCCTTTTAGCCTCCTCTTAGGCATTGTATAAGGAAACCCCGGTTAAGACAATCAACCTTTTAGCATCAAAATTGTGCCTCGTTCACAGTATACAAACATCAACAACTCCTTTTCCTCATCTAATTGCTGTAAGCGTCAAGCCTCTAGATTATTTACATCCACGCCACTGTCCCTCTTTTAGCATGAGAAATTCCTAAGGAAATATGACATTACTCTACACTGAGTTAAAGTCTTCTCCTTCAGGACAAAAACCCCTATAAAGGAAATTATGGCATTGCTGGATTCACATATTTTGGTTAAAGTAATTCTCCTTTATAACCAGTCACCCAACTGTTGTGACAAACAGACCCTTTAGAGGTGATAAATTCTCTCTAAAGTCAAAACCCTTTAGCTTCATATCTTGGGCTTTAAACAAGATACAAATAGACTCTTTAGCTTCATATCTTGGGCTTCGAGCAAGATACAAACAAATCACCTTTAGCTTCACATCTTGGGCTTCGAACAAGATACAAACCATTTAGCTTCACCTCTTGGGCTTTGAACAAGACACCAAAACACCATTTCCTCCCATAGAATAGGAGGAACTACGATCGCTCTGATTTCCCTGTTTCGGTAAACGGGAATACGTAGGCATAAGATTGAAAGAAAAATCTTAGCGAGCACACTAATCAAAAACCCAAAATCCCGTACCTTCACATATCAATCAGAAAGCATCAGCCCTAACATCCTACCAATAACATAGCCCCCGTCATTTCAGCCTTAACAAAGTAAGAAGAAAGAGGCCCCACCTCCATACAACATCCGTAACTTAACAGACCGCTGTTTAAACTCAATATGCAAGTAGGGTTAGTTGGAGACATCTATTTCCCTTCCTTCATCAGCTTCAATAGGATAAAAAATGAATCGACCTGTAGTCCCCCCAAAGAGCGACAGTGCTTAAGAACCACGTCCAAAATCGCTCGCTACAGAAAAGTGGCGCCCACCGTGGGGCCCTGTTTTCTTTCTTTCTTACAAGCTAGGGTAAAAGCCCTTGGACAAGTTTTTTTATGGATGTCATTATTGCTAAGATCGGCCTTCACTAGGATCTTAGGTCAAAAACCTTTAAATTGGGAAGGAACCACAGAATGGCGCCTCCGCCGGGGAGCCATTTTCTGTCAGGAACATAGGATTCATAGCTCTTAAAAGTCTAGGACATTAGGACAAATATATATACTGCTTTTCCTAATTGGTATATGTGTTTATTTTTCTGCTAATGGGAATGCGTGTGATGCCGCATGCGGAAAGATTGAGTATACACCTTGGAAAAACCTCTTTTAGTAGTGCGGAAGCTATCGGAAATAGTTGTCACGTGATACTACCCTCTTCTGATGATTCTTCGAAAAAATATCACCTAGCACGGTTCCCGGCCCGCTGGTATTTTCTCGACAAGAATTGATGATTTTGAGAGACAGGTACAAAAATCACTAGTATAAACCTTTGGGATGGGTAGAGCCTTGACTTCATGACAACGACCCTTTGACCCCATGTTTTTTCTATGTTTTTGTATGCTGCATTCATGCATTCATTTAAAAAAAAAACATTAAACAAATAAAATTTTCTCTTCTAGTCTCTCTTTTTCAAATTAAACTAAGACAATGATTGCAAATATCAGAGAAAAAGATTGCGCTAATGGATTTCAGTAGAAGGAGGACTCATAAGTACACCTTCAAGGATCCAAAACTAGAGGATTTGAGAGGGTTAGCAAGGATGATCACTAACCCTGACGCTTTCAGAGCCAAGTACGGAGGTCTTCTACCTCTGTTAAGGGTCCAAGTAATTGAAAGGATCAGGGATGCACTCATTCAGTTTTATGATCCGGTCTATCACTATTTCACATTCCCGGATTACCATCTCGCACCAACGCTGGAAGAATATTCTCATCTGACTGATTTACATATCACTGATCGAGCTCCATTTTCTGGACTGGAAGAAATTCCAAAGGATCAGACCATTGCAAGAGCAATTTATTTGGACGAGTCGGAAATCAAGACTCACATGACCACTAAGGGTGGCATCCAAAGTTTGCCAGCCTAATTCTTGACAAAGAAGGCTCTGTACTTTGCTAGTATAGGGAACATGGCCTCTTTCGAGAGCATCTTTGTTTTGCTCACCTACAGGTTATTCTTGTTTCCCAACATCGATAACTTTGTAGATATCAACGCCATTATGGTTTTTCTCATTGGAAACCCTGTACCAACTCTGCTCGCAGATGCGTATCATTCTATACACTTAGGGAATTTGTACAGCGGAGGAATGAGCACGTGTTGTGTGCCCCTGCTATACAAATGGTTTATTTCCCATTTTCCTAAGTCTGCCGCTTTTTGGGATCATAAGAGTGCCTTACGTTGGTAGCAAAAAAATCATGTCCCTTACCAACTCAGATATAGATTGGTGCAATAGGATTCATGACGGAATCAGGATCATTGACCGTTGTGAAAACTTCCCCAACGTACCCCTCATAGGAACTAAAGGAGGAATCAATTACCATCCAGTGTTGGTTCGTCGTCAATTTGGATACCCGATGAGGCATGTCCCGCGTAATGCTCATCTGGAAGGTCTTTTCTTCAAGGAAGGAGAAAATGACAGGGCACTAAAGATGGAAATAGTGCACGCTTAGAAACATGTTCATAAGAAAGGATGGGAGTCTCTAGGAAAACCGGACTGTGTCTCGGTGGAGCCTTATCTCCACTGGGTATAAACTAGAGCTCTCAAGCTAAAAATGCCTTATCCTCGTCACAGAGTTCTTCCACCAAGGGAATCTGTCATGTACTTCATGACTGAAGCGGAAAAACTCCAGGTTACTCTCAACAAAGTTCAGTAGGAGAGGAGGTCTTGGAAGAACAAGTACCGCTTTCTCAATGTGGAGTGTATCAAAATACAGCAACTGCTTCTAATTGAGATTCTGGAGCAACATGCTGTAGAAAATCAGGATGACCAAAGGAATTTGCTCGCTCCTTTCACTTGGCAAAGGAATGACAACCCGACAACGGCCCAAGAGCCCCGGTCCAAGAAAAGGAGAGTACTAGAATCAGCACCCGAGTTCTCCTCAGAGAGGACTCGGGACCCATTAGCTTAGGTTTCTGTTTCCGCACCTTGTAATTTACTGTATTTCCATTTCCGCAATCCTTTGAATTCAATAAAACAGGGTTTCCCCACTGTTTGATATTTGCAATCTAATTGTCAAAGTTTATTTTGATTAAACCAAAGAACAATTAATATAATCATTGCATTCATCATTCTCACGTAACGTATTCTTCTTACCTACGAATCTCACGTTTGTGTCTCGGTTCTAGAGTCATACTGTCTCATTCGTACAATACTCGGGCTAATCATCAGAAAAAGATGGATGATCTCGAGGAAGAGAATAGAGAGTTGAAAGAAGAGATCGACGCTCTGAGAAAGGATATGAGAAAGCTTCGTAACGACATGCAAGCCATGGCAGAAGCTCAGCTACAAAGAACTGTGATCTCAGAGGTCACCTCAACGCCCATAGTGGAGAAGTATGATCCTAGGTATCAAATGCCGAAAGATCGTCCCTAGGGCATGCCTGTTAACTATATCCCAGAAGGATATGTTCCGCCGATCACTGAAGATCGGGGAATCCTAGAAGAAGCCGCTGGGCTTGAAGGTTACAAACTTCGGGAAAGCAAAGATGCCAGGGGTATACCAACAACTCCTGAAGGTTACAAACTTTGGGACATGCCAAGATTCACTCCCGTAGTAATGGTACCACCCCCTGTGGTGCACACTGTCCCGGAAGGACAGATTCCACATATACCTTCTGGTAGAAAGGAAATTATGTTCGACAGAATGGATGAATTCCAGGAGCAGTTCCTGGAAATACAGAAGGAGCTGCAAGCCATTCGCGGTCAGGATTTATTTGGAAAGGACGCCGCAGATCTCTGTTTGGTCCCCAATGTGAAAGTCCCGCACAAGTTCCAAGTGCCCGACTTTGAAAAGTACAAGGGTAACGCTTGCCCTAAAATTCACTTGGCGATGTACGCTCGGTGAATGTCAGCTCAGACAGAGAATCAGGATCAACTGATTCATTACTTTTAGGATAGTTTAACCGGTGCCGCCTTAAAATGGTACATGGGTTTAAACCGTGCTACGATCAGCACTTTCAGAGATCTTGGCACTGCCTTCGTCCAACAATATAAATACAATATGGACATGGCACTAGACAGAGATCAGCTCAGGTCAATGTCGCAAAAGGATACGGAAACCTTTAAGGAATACGCTCAGAGATGGTGTGAAATTGGCGCTCAGATTTGTCCACCTCTTGAAGAAAAAGAGATGACGAAGATCTTCTTAAAGACCTTGAGCTCATTTTACTACGACAGAATGGTCGCCAGTGCGCCCAACTACTTCACCGAAATGGTAGGCATGGGAGTACGTCTCGAGGAAGCCGTTCAAGAAGGACGTCTAGTCGAAGATACTGGGTTGACAAGCGGTACTAAGAAATACGGTAGTGCTCTCCCTAAGAAAAAAGAGCAAGATATTGGGAATATCTCTCTCGGAAAGCAAAGGCGTCGGTACCAACCGGTGGCAGCTATAACTCCCGCTATCAACTCCGCGCCTACGTATCAACCTCAGGTTGCACAGAGCCAATCTAATCAACAGTAATTTCAGAAAAGGACACAGCAGCCTCTTCAGGAGGCTCGTCCTCCATACAACAACAACCGTACAACGCGGCCACCAGGATTTGATCCTATACCCGTATCATACGCAGAACTATTTCTGTTACTACTGGCCAAGGGGCATGTGCAGACTAAGTCTCCTCTTACAGTACTGGAAAATTCGTATTTTTGGTTTAAGATGGATCAGACTTGCCCTTACCATCAAGGAGGACCAGGGCATAACATAGAGAGCTGTCTCAGTTTCAAATCCGATGTGCAAAAGATTGTTAGAAGCGGGGTCTTATCTTTCAAAGATACGAATTCGAATGTTCTCACGAACCCGATGCCTCAACACGAGAAAGTTTCAGTTAATTTGATAGAAGGAGAGTCTAACAACGTCTATTAACTTGGTTAAGAGGCATTGTAGACAGAGTGGATATGGCCATGTGCCACCTCATAATTATCACCAGTGTGATATCTGCTCTAAAAACAACCAGGGATGCTCTGTGGTGCAATCAGCTCTACTGGAACAGATGGATCTCGGATGGATCCAGGAGCACCGAGTTCGTGGAGTTAACATGGTTTATATGAATTCCAACATCATTCAAAACCATGACATCCGTGCAATGAATGCCAACTTGGTGGCGATGCACTCAAGGCAAAGCGAGTATCATAATCTGCCACGACACGATTACAGTTCTTGTCTGACTTGCTCGGTAAACAAACAGGGATGCTCTTTCATACAAGAGGCCTTCCAGAGTCAGATGGATCTTGGATGGATCTAGGACTACCATGATAGGAATCATTATCAGATCAACATGATTCAAATCTTCGATATTCGCTTGATGAATATCATCCTGGTGGAGTTACATGCTACGCAAGTCCAACTCGGCTTTCTCACTTCACATGATTATCAGAGCTGTAAAGCTGGTTGCGAAAACGATCAAGGTTGTGCCCTTGTCCAGGAAACACTTCAGCACTTGTTGAACCACTGGTGGCTTCCAATCTATATGGACGAAGACACCCAGCAAATTAGTGTTACTAACGGAAATCTTACTAGATATCAAAGTCAGGACGTTCGGTCGATGGAAACCGACCTCTTCAGGTTACACTGCATTCAAAGCGGACGTGGCCAGGTGCCACTACACAACTATGAGCAGTGTGGAGTTTGCTAAGTGAATAATCAAGAATTCTACCTCGTGCAAGCAGCCCTTCAATGCCAGTTGGACCGCAAGGAGATTCAACCATGCTCAAGTTCTGGATCAGTCAACTATCTCACTGATCAAATCGAGGACGTTGTCATAATCTCTGATCATCAGATGGCTAGGGATGTTTGTGCCATCATCCCTCTACTTGATGAATCGAGAGTTCCCAACCGGGAACGGATTAAAATTGTGTACGATGGTCAGAAAAATCAGAAGGTTCCCATAGTCATCTATCTACCAGGACCACTACCGTATGAATCAACTAAGGCTATCCCTTACAAATACGGTGCAACAACAGTCGAGAACAGGAAGGAAATTCTGTTACCCTTCATCGTGAATATTGCAGACATCAGTCGAGTAACACGGAGCGGTCGAATCTTCAACAGAGGAGTTGGGGAATCTAACAAAGAAAAGGAATTTCAGACAGAAGTTCCCAATCCACTGGTCGGTCAATCTAGTAAGCTCGACCTTGCAAAAAATGACGATGAGATGCTAAAGCTCATCCAGAGGAGTGAATACGACATTGTTGATCAACTGTTGCAAACTCCTTCCAAGATCTCGGTATTATCACTGTTACTTAGTTCAGAAGCGCACAGGGAGGCTCTACAGAAAGTCTTGGAGAAATCCTTTGTGAAACAGGATGTAACAATCAGACAGTTCGATAGCATTGTCTCTAACATCACTTCCTGCAATAACTTGGGATTTAGTGATGAGGAATTACTTGAAGAGGGTCGCTGTCATAACATGGCGCTCAACATTATAGTCAACTGCCAGGACGATGCTTTAGCCAGCGTACTGGTAGACACAAGGTCAGCCCTGAATGTTATGTCGAAGTCCACTTTGATGCAATTATCATTCAAAGGCCCTCCGATGAGAACCAGCGAAGTCGTCATCAAAGCATTTGACGGATCCAGAAAAATGGTTATCGGCGAAGTCGACCTTCCCATAACTATCGGTCCTCACACTTTCCAAGTCACGTTCCAGGTCATGGACGTCCGCGCAACATACAGTTGTTTATTTGGAAGACCTTGGATACATCAGGTTAGAGCGGTCACTTCGACCCTTCATCAAAAGCTAAAGTTCGTCCAGAATGACCAACTCGTCATAGTCTGTGGAGAACAGGCCTTGCTCTTAAGTAACTTATCGTCATCTACTTATGTAGAACCGGAGGGGGCAATCGAAACTCAGTTCCAAGCGCTTTCGCTACACAAGGACAGTCAATCCGAAAGGGGAACTTCGATTTCCTCGTACAAAGATGCTATCAAAGCGGTCGAGAATGCCAATACAACAAGATGGGGGCAGCTTGTCATTCCTACTGACAATAAAACAAAGAAGGGTCTTGGTTTTTCTGTAACCTGTACCCAGACAGCTGCTAATGAAAGTTTTCATCCCCTTCAAAACTTCTTCCACAGTGGAGGTTTCCTTCAACCAGTGACTCAAGAAGTGCATACCATCAATGAAGATGATTCATCTGATACGGAGGAAGAGTGGAGGTCCTATCTCAACGAGGACGGTTACATGTCTCAGGACGAAACGCAGACTCCCTTCTGCTTTCCTGTACAGAATCCGAGATTTATACCCCGGTCAGATGTCGAAATGATATATGGAGATTGCGATCCGGAAGGATGACGTGGTCCGCCAAACTCATTAGAGGAGGATACTCTGATGAAAGACAACTTCGACCACAACTATTATGGCCCGATGGATGGCCTGCCAATGTGGCAGCTTACCTAGGAGACTTGTGGCAAGAGAATCGGCCGAACGATGAAAATCAGCTGAGCATCATTGAATAGAATACCTGCGTCCCCACCATGTCATGGAATCAACACTCAGGTCATTCAGAAAATACTCAACACGACGATGAATTCGCAACGTTTGCAGGACTAGAATTCATTACCTATGCTTTTCCCGAGGTCAACGTCATCGAGAGGGATGACTCCTCCAGTTCCAAAGAGGTGTGGGACACCTTGGGACAACCAAGTGGAAAATACGACTATATGGTCAAGTACACTGCTCCTGAGAGCTCGCTTATCAGGTTCGAAGACATCCAGCCCACTGGATGGGGAGATTTACCTGAGAGTACAAATACTATACAGAATACAACTGAGGAATCCTCCTACGACAACTCTGTCTGGGAGACAGATTCCAATGATCCTGCTCCACCAGAAATCAGTGTTATTTCTGAAGACAAATCAAGGAAGGTACCAGACTTTGTGATTCACCGAGGAGTTCACCGCCAATGGGTTGCTGTCGATGTTCCGAAGATTGTTCATAAGTCAAAGTAATTGCCATATTTACGTTAACCTTTCACCCTGCCCAGGTGAAACGGATGTTTTGATAGGGATGACTTTCTATAAATTTCCCTCTTCGCTTTGCCCAAAGCGACAAAGTTTTGTTTTATATGGCTGTAGTTTCAAGAATCGACTTGTTCGTGAATAAAATAACGTCGTTCTGTAATTTCCGCATTAATTGTTGTTTTCTCTTTTTGCTTTTCTTAGAAAATGTTAATCCTAGAAAACAAATCAATAATAAAAAACAAGCAGTAAACAAACAAAAAAAAATACACTGCACGCACTTTTGCATTCTCTCTATCTCTTCTAAACACAAATCATCATGTCATGCAGATTGTTTGTTTTAAACCCCGTTGAAACATACGATCCAACGTCTTCTCTCAACTTTAAATTCTCGGTATTTGGGGCTGAAGAAGAAAATGACGACGAAATTCCAGAAGAGATCTCCCGACTACTCAGACAAGAGGAAAGGTCCATTGAACCTCACAAAGAGTTGTTGGAAACGATCAACGTGGGCTCAGAGGAAGAGAGAAAAGAAATCAAGATTGGGGCACTGCTCAGTCCAACTGCCAAAGAGAGTTTGGCAAAGCTTCTCAGAGAATTCCCCGATATGTTCGCTTGGTCCTATCAGGACATGCCAGGGTTGGATACCAGTATCGTGGAACATCATTTACGTTGAGGGAAGAATGTCCGCTAGTAAAACAGAGGTTGAGACGGACTCATCTGGACATGGCCATCAAAATAAAAAAGGAGGTACCGAAATAGATTGGCGCGGGCTTTCTCGCCACGTCAGAATATCCTCAATGGTTAGCCAACATCGTACCCATCCCGAAAAAGGACGGAAAGTTCAGAATGTGTGTCGACTATAGAGATCTAAACAAGACTAGTCCAAAGGACGATTTTCCTTTACCACACATTGACATGCTGGTTGACAGTACAACAAAATTCAAAGTCTTCTCCTTCATGGATGGATTCTCGGGCTATAATCAGATTAAAATGGCGCCGAAAGACATGGAGAAAACTTCGTTCATTACCTCATGGGGTACCTTTTATTACAAGGTAATGCCATTCGTTTTGAAGAATTCCGGGGGCAACCTATCAAAGGGCCATAACTACTCTATTCCATGACATGATACACAAGGAAATTGAGGTATATGTCGATGACATGATTGCAAAATCTAAGACAGAGGAGGAACATGTAACCCACCTGTCAAAGTTATTCGAGCGTTTGAGAAAATACAAACTCCGCTTGAATCCCAATAAGTGCACCTCCGGTGTCCGTTCAGGGAAACTCTTAAGATTCATCGTCAGCCATAAAGGAATTGAGGTTGATCCTGACAAGGTCAAGGCCATTCAAGAAATGCCTTCTCCGAAAATTGAAAAACAAGTCAGAGGATTTCTGGGACGTTTGAACTCCAGATTCATATTCCTCATGACCGCGACATGTGCGCCGATTTTCAAGTTACTCAAAAAGAACCAGGACTGCATTTGGACAGAAGATTGCCAAACCTCCTTCGACAGTATTAAGGAATATATGTTGAATCCTCCGATTCTATCACCTTCAGTGGAAGGAAGACCACTGATCATCTACCTCACAGTCCTAGAGGACTCAATGGGTTGTGTACTTGGCCAACAAGACGAAACTAAAAGGAAAGAGTTTGCCATTTACTATCTGAGCAAGAAATTCACCGAATGCGAGAATCGGTACACTATGCTCGAGAAAACTTGCTGCGCTCTGGCTTGGGCAGCCAAACGTCTTCGCCAGTACATGATTCGTCACACTACTTGGTTAATCTCTGAAATGGATCCAATCAAGTACGTCTTTGAAAAACTTGCTCTTACGGGAAGGATTGCCCGTTGGCAGATGTTGTTATAAGAATATGACATAGAGTACCACGCTCAGAAAGCCGTTAAGGGGAGTATTTTAGCCGATCATTTGACTCATCAACCGATTGACGATTAAGAATCAATCGGGTTTGACTTCCCAGACGAAGATGTCATGTACTTGAAAATGAAAGATTGCGATGAACCGCCACCCAGTGAAGGGCCAGAACCAGGTTCCCAATGGGGGCTAATATTTGACGGAGCTGTCAATCATTACGGAATCGGGATTGGGGCAATCATTGTTACCCCTCAGGGTACCCACATTCCTTTTACCTCCAGACTTACCTTCAAGTGCACAAACAACGAGGCCGAATACGAAGCTTGTATCATGGGTCTCGGGGAAGCAATCGATTTAAGGATAAAGAACTTGGATGTATACGGCAACTCAGCCCTAGTTATCAATCAGATAAAAGGAGATTGGAACACATACCAATCAGGACTGATTCCTTACAAAGATTACGCGAGAAGGTTGTTACCCTTCTTCGACAGAATCGAGTTTCATCACATCCCTCGTGACGAGAATCACATGGCTGATGCATTGGCCACTCTTTCTTCCATGATTAGTGTAGGTCAATGGAACGACCTACCTAAGATTGATATAATGCGCCTTGAACGACCTGCTTACATATTCGCGATTGAAGCAGTCATAAACGACAAACCTTGGTACCACGATATCAAATGCTTCCTTTAGAAACAAGAGTATCCACCTGGGGCATCCAGAAAGGACAGAAAAACCCTCAGAAGGCTAGCAGGTAGTTTCTTCCTGAGCGGTGATACCCTCTATAAGAGAAATTTTGACATGGTCTTGCTCCAATGTGTAGACAAACCAGAAGCAGACATGCTAATGAAAGAAATTCACGAAGGATCCTTTGGCACTCATGCCAACGGACACACAATGGCGAGGAAAATTCTAAGAGCTGGGTACTATTGGTTGACCATAGAATCCGATTGCTACAAGTACATGAGGAAGTTTCACAAGTGTCAGATATACTTTGACAAAATTCATGTACCACCAATGCATCTCAAATTTCTTTCTTCCCCATGGCCTTTCTCCATATGGGGAATCCACATGATTGGCATGATTGAGCCCAAGGCTTCGAATGGACATCGGTTCATTCTAGAAGCCATTAATTACTTCACCAAGTGGGTTGAAGCAGTGTCATACGCTAATGTAACCCGACAAGTGGTGGTCCGATTTATCAAAAACAATATCATCTGCCGTTATGGTGTTCCAAGCCAGATCATTATGAATAATGGATCTAAATTGAACAATAATATGATGAAGGAGTTATGCGCTGAGTTCAAGATTTAACACCATAACTCATCTCCCTACCGACCTAAGATGAACGGAGCGATAGAAGCGGCTAACAAGAACATCAAGAAGATCGTTCAGAAGATGGTTGTAACCTATAAAGACTGGCACGAGATGCTGCCCTTTTCTCTTCACGGTTATCGCACATCTGTCCGCACTTCAACAGGGGCAAACCCTTTCTCTCTAGTATATGGCATGGAAGCAGTGCTCCCTATAGAAGTAGAGATCCCGTCAATCCGGGTATTGATGGAGGCTAAGCTTACAGAGGCTGAATGGTGTCAAAGTCGACACGACGAATTAAACCTGATCAAAGAAAAATGAATGACAGCACTATGCCATGGTCAGTTGTATCAGTAAAGAATGAAGAAGGCGTTTGACAAAAAGGTCCGATCTCGTGTCTTCAGAAAAGGAGACCTTGTGCTCAAGAAGATACAATCATTTCTCACTGATTCCCGGGGCAAGTGGACCCCGAATTATGACGGGCCCTATGTGGTCAAGAAAGCTTTCTCAGGCGGCGCCTTGAGACTCACGACCATGGATGGAGAGGAATTTGCCTACCCCACGAATGTTGACGTAGTCAAGAAATACTTCGCCTAAACTAAAAAAAACGTCTCGGTGGATTGAAAACCAGAAAGGGCGGTCCAAGCAAAAATTAGAGACATAATCAAAATCATCCCGGTGGATTGGAAACATCACAGTACAATCCAAGCAAAAATTAGGGATAATGGCAAGTAACTATGACCAACAGAGGTGAGTCCCTCAGCAGCAGTTACGTTATCCATCAGAAACTCCAGTCAAGGTCATCTTCGACAGAAGCTCAGGATGTCCCGAATTCAAAGTTGGTAGAAGGATAATGGTCGTTATGTTTCAACGTAGCCCTTTTCCCTATAAATTACCATTTTCTAACTTTGTATATACTCTTTGGAATCACGCGTTTGGCTGATTTACCTCCTATCAATAAAATTTGAGCCCTAGTGCTTTTGTTTGTAATTCTCATTTGTTTTAGCTTTACATAATGACATTTTAATATGATTAACGATTCTTGAAATAAAACAAAAGTGAATTTACTTGTAACACTTTTTCTGCTTTTAAAATAAAGATGGCAATTCTTTTGACTATTGAACATCGAAAGAACATCGATCGCTTCTCTAAAGGTGGTTGAACCTTAAAGTGCAGAATCAAAGTGCTCCCTCTAAACCAATACGCCTGAATGAAGGATCAGCTGTATCAGATGCGGCCTTCCCATCTGATACCCTCGGCCGAGTTCTTACCTCCTAAGCCAGACCAACGGTTATTCCCTGCAGGGACTATCTCTCCTAAGCAAGGCAGAATTGCTATCGTGAACCAGTGATACTTTTCATCTCCCATTGTGGCCGAGTATCCAGTCATGTTCATCCACTAGTCTGTATGTTGCGTCAGTTTTGTCAGCATATACATACATACATCATGCATTATTGATTTACATTCGCATTCATATTGCATCATTATCACTCTAGTTGGTCTCGTTCCCTGGTGATAAACGGTCTCCCAATCGAGTTGTCAGTTCTTTCCTCGTCAGGAAATGTTGCGTCAGAACCATCTCTCTCCCTAATTTATTTCTGGAGTAGAATCGACCCTTGACCACTTTGATAACTTGAACCTCTAAAAAGTCAGAGAACCACCAGCCAACGTCGCTCTTCGCCATTGAACATGATATCTTCGCTTTCCCGGATTAAGGAAAATCCCTAAGAGAAAGCCTCTCAACCAAGGACTTTCGGCAGCACATTGGTTCTTCTCTCCAGAAAGTCAATGTCAACAAAGTCATCGGCACCTCAAAGTGGATCACATCATATGGCATTTCCCGGGAAGATCCTGAGAAAAGTATGATGTAATATCCCCAGTAGACTCGTCAAATGGCATCTCCCCAAGAAAATTCGGAGAGAAGTTTGAGGAAAACCGCTACGAATGGCGTCCCTTGTCAATAAAGTTTATTGACAAAAGAAACTGAGACCAATTCCTTGGTAGGAAACCAAGAACGAGGGGAAATTTATATCAGAAACTGAGACCAGTTCCTTGGTAGGAAACCAAGAATGAGGGGAAGTTTATATCAGAAACTGAGACCAGTTCCTTGGTAGGAAACTAAGAACGAGGGGAAGTTTATATCAGAAACTGAGACCAGTTCCTTGGTAGGAAACCAGGACCGAGGGGAAGTTTACCTTTTCTAAGCATTATTGCTTCGCGAAAGAAGATGAACGCGCAAACTACCGTTCATAACAAACCATCAAAATTTCGGGTATTCCGATATTTAATCCTCTTGCACCCCGAATGCCCGAATACCTTCGCCATTCCCACTTTCGGGTCCAAGAAGATTAAATAGGGGCATCTGTCATGCCCCAAATTTTGACCACTAAGATTCCCCATCATTGTGTAAATCATCATCACAATATGGATGAACCATCATACCTCATTAGTCTCCCCAAATATGGGTGAGCATCCACTACAATCAAAATTAGGGTTTCAAGCCCTCTCAGAGCTCTTAGACAAAGGAGCAATCAAGGAATGACATGATCTTCCACTTGTCTAACCTCTCAAACACCCACAAAGGATCAAGAGGACTCCCACTTCAAGGATTAAGCACAAGGCTGCTCCCTTCTAGGTGGATTAAGCCTCAAGATCGCCAGTGTCACCAAATTAGGGTTTTGGTCGACCAGGGCCTCCAGGTGGAAATTTTCCTCTAGGCATGAGCCAATGCTTCAAAGCATAACCTAATATGCTCCATGGAACCTCATGGATCCAATCAGCAAGTCAATTTAACCTCAGGGGATGCATTCATAAAAAATCAGGAATTAAGGTTTCTTGACCTAATTCACCCCTAAGTTGACTTTTGGGACAAATGACGAGCCAAGGCCTCAAGAGAGGATTTAAGGGTCTCTAATGCACCACATTGATCCATTTGCAACAATGGATTGATCCAAGAAGCTTGAGCAACAAGTTTCAATTTCATCTGAACCACAGTTAGGGTTTCGCGAGAAAAGTCAACTGTATCTTTGACTTTTGACCAGGACATGCTCCCAAACCCTAGGACATGATTCAATACACCCTATAACACCTATGAAATCAATCCGTCAAGTTGGATTTAGGTCAAGGGCTTGATTTCATAGAGGATCGCACAATTTGGAATTCATTTGATAAAAAGTCAATTGTGCACAAAAATTCAACTTTGACTTTTTGAGATTTTTCACAAAAATGGTTTTTTAAACCTAAAGTGATGTTAATGTGTGATTGGAATCATCATTCATAAAAAAAAATCAAGAAAAGTTGGCTAACTTGTAAAAGGGGTAACCATAAAAAACTTAGAAATTTTCTAAGTTATGGAACAAAGTTGCTAGGGTACCAACTTTGGAGGATCATAACTCCTAAACCACAAAGCCATTTTTCCTCATCCAAAGCTTGATTTGTAGATCTCATGACCCTCTACAAAAGCTTAAAACTGACCTCCCTCCAAATTCATCATGGATTTTGAGTTATGGAATGATTAAAATCACAAAAAGTGAAAATGTGACTTTTTTCCAACACTTAGTGAAATTTTCACTAAGTCAGAATCTGCCTTACTTTTTTCCAAATGTAGGGACATTTTTCACTTGGATCCAAAAAGTATCAAAACCAAATATGATCAAACAGTTGTTGTATCATATGAGGGCTTTCCAAAATGGCCAAGAACATCACCAAATTCCACTTGAGCCATGAGATATGACAAGGGCAATATGCCTTGCTGAAAACTGCCAAGGCTAGGCAGAATTTTGCATTTTTGCTCGATTTGGCAAAATCAGCTAATTCCAAGCCTTGTCATCATCTTAGACACATCTGAGGATCAAATCTAAAGGGGACAAACACTGAGCCAGGCCTCTAAAGTCCTTGGAACAAGAAATAGCATGCCAAACCTAGAAATCCCTAAAAGAGGGACAAGACTCCAATTTTGGATTGGAGCATTTAATGGATGCTTAGAGGTGGCATGGACTGACACATTTGCAACTGAATTTAGTCAAGAATGATCCAACAACTTGGGAACCAAAGGCCTGTGCTCTAACCTCTAGTCAATGGCTAGAGGAGACTTGGATTCTCATTTGCTAACATTGCCCAAACCTCTGCTGTGGTTGCCATTCACTATTGATCCCAAAACAAACTTGCTCTACTACAAATAGAGCTCATTTGTGCTCAGTTTGAGTACCCCCAAAGCCATCAAACAGATGCTTTCCTCAAAATCTCTTTCTCTTGACAAAAATGCCTTCTTTAGCAAGGTAACTCTGAGTTTTTGAGTTAGAGAGCAATTCCAACTAATCCAATCACACACACACCTCATATATGTCATGTATAAGCTGTCCAAACTCTCACAAGTGACCTGTAATCCTTAAATCACAAAGTCACCTCTCAAAACCTCAAAATAGGCCTTTTGTGCATTTTTCAAGCCATGTCTTGATTCAGTCACTTTCCAAGCCAGATAAAACCTCAAACACACTCCAAATAACATCCTTGAACTGTCCCAAATGGTTCCTCCCATCTGGAACACCATTTGAGAGAGTTGCTATTTTGGCCATTTTTAACCCCTTTTGCAAGAAAGGGCCAGTTTATGTTTTTGCAGGTTCCAGCTGATTCCAATCATCCTAAAAGCTTTTGAGGGATCATTTGAGAGTGTCCAAAGCATCAAACCATTTCTGGAACAAGAGGCTTGACAGATTGCACCAAAACTCCAAAAAACTCAAAAGGAAGTAAGCCTCATGACTTGAACTTTCCAAATATGCATTGTTTTGAGGTCCACTGACCATGCATCTCTTATATATGTCAAATATGTTGTGTTTGAACCAATTGATCATGTAATTCATGCCTGTATCAAAGTGTAGCATAGAAAATGCAATTATAGGCATTTTTCAAAACCCTATCGGATTTTGAGGAGGGAGTGTGATCTAAAAAAAAACCCACTATCATTGGATTCCTTGTGAAATTCTAGGCCAGATGCATATAAATTTTGTCCCCAAACATGGAGAAATGAGAAAGTTATGGACCTTCCCGTTTCATGGCAAAACTTGCCTTGCCTTGCCTTGACCAAGCCTAGAAAACAAGGCAAGCCTTGTATATTTGTGGTTTCACTTCAAGTAATGGATGTATCACCACCCCAGTGGTAAGGAGCGCGCCCTATAACCTTGAGGTCGTGGGTTCAAACCCCACCCATGCTATTTTGTGTTTTTTTCACATTTTTGCTATTTTTTCCATATTTTTCATGTTTTGTTAATTAATTGGAAAATTAATAACTCTTTCAATATTAATTATTTTTTATTGGTTCTTTTTGTAAAAAATCACAAAAATATTAAAATATTTTATTCCACAAAAAAATTAAGTTTATATTAGTTATTTAATATAATTAGTATTTTTGTGAATAAATTCCTTTTTTAATTGTTTTTAAACATTTAAAAGTGAATATTTACTTTGAAAATCAAAACCAAGTGAGTTTTAATTCATTTTGTGATTAAAACCTCATTTTTCAAACTTAAAACCAAAATCACATGTTGTTTATTCAAACTTATTTGGCATTTTCATCATTTTTTATTAATTTTCTTTGAATAATTACATTAAAAAATGATGAAATTAGGGTTTTGTTGATCTTCACTCTAACAAACTTTTTCAAACACTCATGGGCCTCTAATAGAGTGTAAGACCCAATCCTTTGTAAATACAAACCTATTTTGGGCCTCACTTATTGTATAAGTCCCGTTGTATTTCAAAAGTTCGGCGCGATCATCGCCCATTTAAAAATAAACCATCTGGGCCGCTCCTCGAGCTATAAGGCCCATTCAAAACCTTTGGGCCTCTAATAGAGTGTAAGACCCAATCCCCTTTTAACCAAAACTTTTTGGGCCTCAACTATTGTATAAGTCCCACGGTGTTAAAAGAAAACCTCGGCACGATCGCCAGTTCCAAATCAAACCCTTAGGCCTACCCTCGTGTTATAAGCCCTATTTATTTTCTTTTAAAACTCTTTGGGCCTCTTGAGAGAGTGTAAGACCCATCCCCTTTGTACAGAAAATCTTTCCTGAGCCTCAATCACTTGTATAAGTCTCTGTACAAAATGACAGAACGATCACTGATAAAACCCTGGGCCTCTCCTTGAGCTGTAAGCCCCAACCTCTTTTCAAAGCACTTTCTCCTTTGATTATGTAATATATATATACTGTTTTAAACTTTCCTTTGTTGAACAACTAACAATACATCATGGAAGCTCTACAACCGAGTAAGTGTTTACCCGCTTTCATTTACCGCTTTCATATGTATATAACTGTATTGTGGGGCTGTTTCACTGTAAGTATTCTTTCATAAACTCATAGCAACTGTGTAATAATAGTATAGATATTTAGAGTTTCCCCGACAACTACGTCTAGCACTAGGTGAAGCCCCGTTGATCACTCTTAAATACAGTCAAAACTAGATCCCCATAGGATTACCAGACACAGTCTTCCCTCCTCTTGGGGTTAAACAATATGGAGATGTGAAAGGCAGATTCTTTTTGAACCCTTTCTCAGACTGTCACCCTTAGAAATTGTCAAAGAAGCTCTAACTCCCCAGAGATGATCTTTTCTCCGTGAATGGCATCTCTTGAGCTTCTTCCAAATTCTCGAACTTTCCTGGCTTGATCTATTCTCGGTGAATGGCATGTCTTGAACTTCTCGGGGTTTAGGGACCCACAGGCTTCCTAAAAGCATCCCCGCCTCCTCTTGGGTGTTGTACAAGGACCCGTCGGCTTCTTAGAAGTTTTCACAGCCTCCTCTTAGGCTTCGTATAATGATTCTTCCTCCGGGAAGATAGCCTCCTCTTGGGCTTCGTACAAATTGTTCCTCGGCTTCTTAAAAGTTTCCAGCCTCCTCTTGGGCTTCGTACAAATTGTCCCGACGACCTCTTAGAGGTATAGGAACAGAAATTAGTCATCTTAATAGAACAGCCTTTCAAGAGTCTAGATCTCACTACTACTGTTTCTGAAGCATAGTACAAAATATAAAACTCGTAGACTCGGACAGTCTAAAGCTCCTTTGGATTCCTCGTTTTCCTAGAGAATAGGAAATAATCCCCACCCTCATATCAAACCTATGAGTATATCATTGTTCATATAAGAACTGATTTTCTCTTTGAAACCAACACACTGGTCACTCAACTGAAACAGTTGCCCCAGCCTCCATCTCGGGCTTGGTACGAGATACAAAAAGACTCTCTCGTTGAGTCAACCAACTTTTCAGCCTCCATCTGGGGCTTCATACGAGATACAAAAACTCTCTTGTTGAGTTAACCCCTTTTAGCCTCTATCTCGGGCTTCATACGACACAGATAAAAAAACCCTCTTGTTGGGTCAACAACCTCCTCTTGGGCTTTGTACAATGATTCTCCCCAGCGGAGCTAAAATTTTCAGCCTTCATCCCGGGCTTCGTACGAGATACGAAAACACTCTCTTGTTGAGTATAAAAAGACTCTCTTGTTGAGTCAAACAACTTTTAGCCACTGCCTCGGGCTTCATACGAGACACCAAATCACTCTCTTGTTGAGTATAACGGACCCTCTTGTTGAGTCAAACCCTTTTAGCCTCAATCTTGGGCTTTGTACAAGACAGAAAGAACGTTTTCCCCAGAAAAGTCAACCTTTTAGCCTCCTCTTAGGCTTTGTATAAGGAAACCCCGGTTAAGATAATCAACCTTTTAACATCAAAATTGTGCCTCGTTCACAGTATACAAACATCAACAACTCCTTTTTCCTCATCTAATTGCCGTAAGCGGCAAACCTCTGGATTATTTACATCCACGCCACTGTCCCTCTTTTAGCATGAGAAATTCCTAAGGAAAGATGGCATTACTCTACACTGAGTTAAAGTCTTCTCCTTCAGGACAAAAACCCCTATAAAGGAAATTATGGCATTGCTGGATTCACATATTCCGGTTAAAGTAATTCTCCTTTATAACCAGTCACCCAACTGTTGTGACAAACAAACCCTTTAGAGGTGACAAATTCTCTCTAAAGTCAAAACCCTTTAGCTTCATATCTTGGGCTTTAAACAAGATACAAATAGACTCTTTAGCTTCATATCTCGGGCTTCGAACATGATACAAACAAATCACCTTCAGCTTCACATCTTGGGCTTCGAACAAGATACAAACCATTTAGCTTCACGTCTAGGGCTTTGAACAAGACACCAAAACACCATTTCCTCCCATAGAATAGAAGGAACTATGATCGCTCTGATTTCCCTGTTTGGGTAAACGGGAATACGTAGGCATAAGAATGAAAGAAAAATCTTAGCGAGCACACTAATCAAAAACCCAAAATCCCGTACCTTTACATATCAATCAGAAAGCATCTGTCCTAACATCCTACCAATAACATAGCCCCCGTCATTTCAGCCTTAACAAAGTAAGAAGAAAGAGGCCCCACCTCCATACAGCATCCGTAACTTAACAGACCGCTGTTTAAACTCAGTGTGCAAACAGGGTTAGTTGGAGACATCTATTTCCCTTCCTTCATCAGCTTCAATAGGATAAAAAATGAATCGACCTGTAGTCCCCCCAAAGAGCGACAGTGCTTAAGAACCACGTCCAAAATCGCTCACTACACACCCTAAAACACCTATGGAATCCATCCATTAAGTTTGAATTAGGTCAAGAACTTGATTGCATGGAGGATCACACTGTTTGGAATTCATCTGACAAAAAGTCAACTGTGCCCAAAATCAAGTTTGACTTTTTGAATTTTTTCACAAATATGGCCCCCCCTAAGTCAAAAACAATGTTAATGTATGGTTTTGATCATCATTCATCAAGAAAAATCAAGAAAAGTGAGGTTTCTTACAAAATGGGCAACCATAAGTGTCATACCCCAAATTTTGACCACAAAGATTTCCCATCATTGTGCAAATCATCATCACAATATGGATGTACTTTCATGCGTCATCAATCTCCTCAAAGATGGTTGACCGTTCTTCACAATCAAGAATTAAGGTTTTGAGCCCTCTCAGAGCACTTAGGCAAAGGATCAATCAAGGAATGACATGATCTTCAACTTTTCTAACCTCTCAAACACTTATAAAGGATCAAGAGGACTCCCACATCAAGAATCAAGCACAAGGTTGCAACATTCCAAGTGGATCAAGCCTCAAGATCGCCAGTGTCACCAAATTAGGGTTTTGGTCGACCAAGGCCTCCAGATGGAATTTTTTCTCTGGGCATGAGCCAATGTTTCAAATCACAACCCAAGATACTCCAATGGACCTCATGGACCCAATCATCAAGTCAATTTAAGCTCAGGGGATGCATTTACCAAAAATCAGAAATTAGGGTTTCTTGACTTAATTCACCCCTAAGTTGACTTTTGGGACAAAGCCTGAGCCAAGACCTCAAGATATGATTTTAGGGCCTCCAGTACACCACATTGATCCATTTACAACAATGGATTGATCTAAGAAGCTTGATTCACAAGTTTCAATTTCATCTGGACCACAATTAGGGTTTTGAAGAAAAAGTCAACTGTACATTTGACTTTTGACCAGGACATGCTCCCAAACCTTGGGACATGAACACCCTATAACACCTATGGAATCCATCCATTAGGTTTGATTTAGGTCAAGGACTTGATTTCACAAAGGATCGCACAGTTTGGATTTCATCCGATAAAAAGTCAACCGTGCACAAAATCAAGTTTGACTTTTTGGAATTTTTCACAAAAATGGTTCCCCTAAGTCAAAAATAATGTTAATGTATGGTATTTATCATCATTCTTTAAGAAAAATCAAGAAAAGTGAGGTTTCTTGCAAAAGGGGCAACCTTGAGAAACTAAAAATTTTCTAAGTTATGGAACCAAAATGGTTTTGGTAGCAACTTCCAAGGACCATAACTTCTAATCCAAGCAACCATTTTGAGTGATCCAAAGTCTGATTTGTAGATCTTCCTACACTCTACAAAAGCTTCAACTACCTCAAACTCCAATTCCTCATGGATTTTGAGTTACAGAATGATCAAAATGACAAAAATGAAGAAAATGACACTTTTCCAACATTTTGTGAAAATCTGCCTAAGTTACCAGCCTTGGACATCAAAGTTCATGAGGATTTTTCAGTTGGATCCAAATAGTTTCAAAACAAACTATGATCACACATGTTTTTTATCATATGAGGGCTCTTTAAAAAGTACAAGAGCCTCCCATAACTCAACCTGAGCAGGGAGATATGATCCCCTCAAAATCACCATTTCCAACTGTCTTGTACAAGGAAGAATTTGGTGTTTTGCTCGATTTGGCAAATTTGGACAACTCCAAGCCTTGTCATCCATTTGGACACATCAGAGGATGAAATCAAAGGGAAATAATTTGATCCCCAAGCCTCCCAAGTCCAAGGATCTACATATAGCTATGTCATCCTAAAAAAGCTAAAAAGTGCCAAGACTCCAATTTTGTTTCAATGCATTCAATGGATACATCAAGGTGGCATGAACTGAGGCAAACTTAACTGAATGAATCAAGCCTTATCACTGAACTAAAAAAACATAGGCTTGTGCTCTAACCTCAAGTCAATGGCTACAGGAGACTTGAGATTCCATTTGATCCACATTGGCCACAGACCTGTACCAGCTGCCATTCACTATTGCTTGCAAAACAAACTTGTTGCACTATAAATAGACCTCAATTGTGATTAGTTTGAGTACACCAAAGCACCCAAACTGATGCTTTCCTCAAAATCTCTTCTTCACTCCAATTTTGCCTTCTAACTCAAGTCACTATTGGGTTTTGAGATTGAGAGTGATTCCAACCAAACCAATCACACACACACACCTCATAAACATCATGTATGAGTGATCTATAACACAAAATCACATCTGGAACATCAAATTCACAAAATCACTAGCCAATTGCTCAAGTTCTTGACAGAGTTGCAGTTGAGGTACCACAACCAGTTCCAGCTCATTTCAATCCACTCCAAGCATTCAAACACACTCCTTGGCACCTAAGGAAGCTGTCCAGATCATTGGAACCTAGATGTAACACTTCCATCTTCAAGCTCGATCACCAGCTGCAAGAGGTAAGCTTCACACCTTCAAACTCTATATTCCATGCATCATAAATGAATTTGTGAGTTACCATCTTGTTCTTGCATGTATATAGAGTGATAACCCTCAATCAATTGCCATTAATCAATCGTGTATGGAATTTCATTGTGTTCATGTTGAAATTAGGGTTCTTGAGGTTGTCTTCTGATTTCTCACTCCATGCTTAATATAAATGCAATTAATTTATATGGTTGTGATCCTTGTTCAAAAACGAACGAGATTGGTGTTTGAATCGTGCAAAACCATTGAGTAATCAGAGAGAAAAGTGAGAAAATTCAAATCATCCATGGCGCGGTCACGAGGAAGAAGAAGGTGATCGTTGGCGCCATATTTCAAATTATTTGAATTTTTGAATTTTGGTTATTTTATTTAATTGATTAAAAAATTAATTTCTCTCTGAATTTTTATGTTTTTTAATTGATTCTTTTTCTCAAAATTCACAAAAATATTTAAATATTTTATTTTACAAAAAAGTCCAATTTATATTATTTTTTTAATATAGTTAGAATTTTTGTAATTAATTTCATTTTATTTGTTTTTAAACATTTTAAAATGAAATTCCCACTTTGATCTTTCAAAACCAATTGAATTTCAAACTTTCATGTAATTAAACATGATTTTTCAAAATATATTTCAAAGTGTACAACTTGTTTTTGAATATATTTGGTATTTTATATCATTTTTTCATTTAATTTCCTTTGAAAAATGACATTTTAATTTAAAATTAGGGTTTCCTCTCGATTTTAAATTTTAAAACACTTTTGGGCCTCTAATAGAGTGTAAGACCCAACCCCTTTGTATAGCAAACCATTTTGGGCCTCAGTAATTGTATAAGTCCCGATACGATTTTAAAAATCTCGGCGCGATCGTCTCCTTTTAAACAAAAAACCTTTTGGGGCTCCCCTTGTGTTGTAAGTCTCATATTTCTTTTTAAAAACACTTTTGGGCCTCTAATAGAGTGTAAGACCCATTTCTTGTAAATAAAAACCATTTTGGGCCTCAGTCATTGTATAAGTCCCACTGTGTTTCCAAAACCTCGGCGCGATCGCTGTTTTCAAACAAATCATCTGGGCCTACCCTTGTGTTGTAAGTCCCATTTCTTTTCTTTTTCAAACACTTTTTGGGCCTCTCCTTGAATTGTAAGACCCATCCATTTGTACAGAAAACCTTTTTGGGCCTCAGTCGTTGTATAAGTCTCGATACAATCTTCAGATCAACGGCAGGATTATTGTTTTCCATCTGGGCCTCTCCTTGAGTATAAGCCCCAATCTTCTTTTCAAAAAACAACTTCCTTTTTTATTTAGGTTCAAACTCATAGTTGTTATAAAAAATTTCTTTAATTTCTTGAACAACTAACCATACAGCTGTTACAATGGAAGCTTGCTCGCCTATAAGTTTTAAACAACTTTCTTTTACATACTTGCACACACACACACACACACACACACACACACACACACACACACACATATATATATTTGTTTGTGATGGAAGCTTGCTCACCTGTATGTCCTTCAACCCTCTTTTACATACAGTATATATTTCATCTGTATATATATATTGCCTGTATATATCTGCTTAGAGTTTTCCCCGACAATTATGTCTGGAACTAGATAAAACTAGTGGTCACTCTTTCAACACAGTTAAAACTAGTTCCTCATAGGAATTCTAGATACAGTTCTGCCTTCTCTTGGGCTTATACAATATGGAACAAAGAGAAAGGCATTATTCCCGGTGAAACTTTTCTCAGACTGTCACTATTAGAAAAATTGTAAAAGAAGTTCATTTCCCCAGAGAGGATTAATTCCCGGTGAAACCTCTCTTGAATTTCTTCAAACCCTTGAACTGTTCACTAAAGAAAAGATTATTCCCGGTGAAACTTTTCTTGAACTTTTCTTAAGTTTGGATCCACAAGCTTCTTAAAAGCATCCCCGCTTCCTCTTGGGATTTGTACAAGGACCCTCCGGCTTCTTAGAAGTTCTTAGGTCTTCTCTTGGGCTTAATATAAGGACCCTAAAGACCTGTTAAAGGTATAGGACAGAACTTAGTCATCCTTTGTTAGAGAAGTCTTTCCAGAGTCAAAACCTCAGACCAATTTAGGGTTGATTTTCATCCCTTAAATTACCAGCCTCCTCTTGGGCATCGTACAAAGATAAACTCTTCCATACCAGTAGACTTGGACAGTCTAATCTCCTCTTAGATCTCAAAGACATTCTCAAGTTCCCTACAAACACAGGAAAAAACTCTGGCCATTTAATCAATCTCCAGTAGAGTTAAAACTTCACAGGATCTAAAACTCAGTCTTTTATCCTAAATTTCCCCAGCTAGGGTCAGCTTATCATCAGTATAACACTATCCCAAATCAGAAACTCAAGGTATCTGATACCTCAACTCTTCTATAACCCTCAGCAGAAGTTGATCCCCCGACTTGGACCTGCCTCTGGATCTCAATAATCCTCAGCAGAAGCCAGCCTCCTCTTAGGCTTTGTATAATGACTTTCCTCAGCAGAGTTAGCCTCAAAAGCACTCTCTTGTTGATACCATCACTTTTTCAACACTCTCTTGTTGAGTTAACCATTTTCAGCCTCAATCTTGGGCTTTGTACAAGACAAACAAAGTACTCTCTTGTTGAGTCGATCACCTTTCCACACTCTCTTGTTGAGTCAATGGTACAAAACACAAATACTCCCTTGTTGAGTCATTCTATTTTAGCCTCAATCTTGGGCTTTGTACAAGACATATATAAACTTTCTCCAACAAAGTCAAAATCTTCATAACCGTCTCTAAAGCTCGGGTTAAATATCTTCCCCAGCGGAGTCAATTCGTCCCAGCTTTCTTTTAGGCCTTTAGAATTAATATCCTTAAGCGGAGTCGATCCTCTTTTCAGCCTCAATCTTGGGCTTTGTACAAGACACCCATAAATATCTTCAGCCGAGTCAGTCAAATATATTTTAGCCTCAATCTTGGGCTTTGTACAAGACACACATAAATCTCCCTAAGCAGAATCAATCTTCTTTTTAGCATCCTCTTAGGCTTTGTATAATGATTTTCCTCAGTAGAGTTAGCCTCAATTTTGGCCTCCATCTTGGGCTTTGTACAAGACAGATAAAACCCCTCACCAGTAAAGTCAGTTTCCCCTTTTAGCCTCATCTTGGGCTTTGTACAAGACAGACAGAATATTTCCCCGGAATAGTCAAATTTTAGCCTCCTTTTAGGCTTTATATAATGATATTACCAAAAGAGTCCATCTCTTTTTAGCCTCAATCTTGGGCTTTGTACAAGATAATTAAACACTTTCTTGTTGAGTCAGCCTTTTCTAGCCTCCTCTTAGGCTTTGTATAAGGACTTCCCCAGTTGAGTCAATCAATCTCTCAGCTTCAACCTTGGGTTTTGATCAAGGCACACAAAAATCAACATCCCCTCAGAGGAAATCAAAACCTCTTTGTAGGAAGACATTTCTCTATATATCACACATCAAAACAGCCGTTCAAAACAAACCCTAATCCCAGATAACTGCTGTAAGGGGCACACTTGTTGATTCAAAAATACAAGCTGTCGTCCATCTCTTATCATGGTAAAAACCCTCTCTTTCATCTAATTGCTATAAGCGGCAAGCCTCTGGATTATTTATATCCATGCCACTGTCCCTCTTTTAGCATGAAAGACTCCTAAGGAAAATGGCATTGCTCAACACTGAGTTAAAGTTTCCTCCTTTAGGACAAATCCCTCATAAAGAAAATTATGGAATTGCTAGATTCTCATATCCCAGTTAAAGTAATTTTCCTTTATAAATAGTCACCCAACAGTTGTGATAAACAGACAAGATGTCTCCTTTAGAGATGACAAATTCTCTCTCAATCAAACCTTTTAGCTTCAATCTTGGGCTTTGAACAAGACACAAATACTCAACCCTTTAGCTTCAATCTTGGGCTTTGAACAAGACACCAAAAAATCTTTTTCCTCCCATAGAATAGGAGGAACTACGATTGCTCTGATTTCCCTGTTTCTTTAAACGGGAATACGTAGGCATAATATTGCGAAATCGCAGCGAGCATACTAATAAAACACTCTAGGTCCTGTACCTTCACACACTAATCAAAACTGAGGTCCAGTACCTCACCAAAATCATCAAAAACTCTCTCTCTCTCAAAAACCTCCCAAAGGATAAACTTTCCCAACCCACAACGGATAAACACCATCAAGTATAAAAGCAGAACCTATTGCTAACAAGCTGTGGATAACCACATATAGGATGGGTAATTGACAACTCCCCATTGTATAACCTGACCTCGAACTCCCCGAATCTCTTTAAGCATTTGTTCATTTAAACATTCGCGTACAAGGTTAGTTTTAGATAGCTTCCCTTTCCCTTCCAGCTTCACGGGATAAATAAGAAATCAGAAAGTAGCACCCCACTCCTACCATTGAGGTGAGGAGAAACCCAATGGCGATAAGGTGGTCGCGTCACCGACAAAAATCGCGCGCTACAATAAGAAATTTAAATTTTTCTAAATTATGGAACAAAATGGATTTGGTACCAACTTTGCAAGGTCATAACTCCCAAACCCCAAGGCCTTTTTCTTCCATCCAAAGCTCAAATGAAAGTTCACATGACATACTTCAAAAGTGTCAACTACAAGAGATTCCAAATCCTCATGGATTTTGAGTTATAGATTGATCAAAATCACAAAAAGTGAAAATGACCACTTTTTCCAACACTTAGTGAAATTTTCAAGTCAGAATCTGTTTCATTTTTCACCAACTTTTAGACCATTTTTCATCATGATCCAAGCTAAACTAGGTCCATTAGTGGACATCAAAGTTAAAGTATGTCATGAGAGCTTTCCAAAGAGTACAAGAACTCCCATTGATTCAACTTAATCAAGGTGTTATGAACCTCACAACATGCCTTGCTCAAACTGATTTTTAAGGCAGATTTTGTGCATTTCTTGTGCCACACGATTTCCATTTTAAATTATGTCATCTTGCAAGCTTTGTCCTCTTCCAAGATTAGAGGGAATCTTGATGACTCACTTGATATTTTCAAGCTTGGACCATTGAGTCAAGGATCCTATCCTTTGGCATGTGATCATTCAAGTTTCAATTCCAAAAACTCCAATTTTGTCATTTAGAATTGATGTGGTGCTTAGAGCTGTCATGAGCCTGAACATATCAGTCCATTTGAGTCAAGGTTGTTGCAAATATCAGAAGACCTAGAGCTACAAAGGTCAGCTCTAGTCAATGGCCAAGTGAAGACTTGGTACCTTGGCATTTAAGAAAGTGATACATGGGCATATCCATTGGATAATAGAGTGATCCCTCATCCAACACTATTCCTTCAAAAACAAAACTCCTATACTATAAGTAGAGGTCATTTATGATGTTTCAAACCACACCAAAACAATACCAAAGCCTTGTTTTCTCACTCTCCCTCTCTTACTTCAATTTCAAGTCACATTGGAGCAATTTGGGAATTCTTGAAACCAGAGCAAAAATCCATTAAATAACCATCTAAACACATCATAAATCATCCATTGGAGGTGTTCAAACCTTCATCCTTATTGTACAACATCAAAATCAGAAAGTCAACCTCCAAAACCTCAAATTTTGACTTTTCGGCATTTTTCAAGTCATGTCTTGATCCAATTACTTTCAAGACCAGCTAACCCTTCAAATACTCTCCAAATATCATCCTCAAACTATCCCAACAGGTTTCCCTCAACTGTAACACCATTTGAGTGAGTTACCATTTTAGTTATTTTTGCCTTTTTTGTAAGAAAGAGCCAATTCTTGTTCCTGAGGTTTCCAGCTGATTTTGATCATCCTAAAAGCTTCTATGGAATCAATCAAGAGTGTCTAAAGCATTGGATTACTTCTGGCACAAGCATCTTTACAGTTAGCACAAGGATCTTCAAGAGGTAAGAGCATCACAACTTGAACTCTTAAAATATGCATTGCTTTGATGTCCATTGATCATAAACATGTCATATATATCAAATGTGTTGTGTTTGAACCAATTTACCATGCTATTGTTGCTTGTATGATAATGTTCTACCCCAAATTTTGCCCCTTAGATGTCATAACATCTTGCATTGACATTTAGGTTCAATCATCTATGCATTGTTAACTAACCATTTCATTTTGCAAGTTGTAATACCTCAAAATTTACCTTCATGTTTTCTCAATAAATTGGTCTATGCTTTACTCTTTTTTGAATTCCATAGTAGGTCATAGATTGCATAGCATGGCATTCAGCATAGGGCATGGGATCAAGGTACTTGGTCCATATTCTCAAGTCTCAAGCTTCAAGGTGGCTCATGGGGTTCATCATATCTTCTTAAGGTCAAGCATGGCAAAGGATTTCAAGTGGATCTTTTCCTCCTGGTCAGAGGGACCAATTAGGGTTTGTGAATCAAAAGGACTTCTTGCTGAACTTTGGGGATTCAAGCATGTTTTTATGGTTTCCATATGCTCACAAGTGTTCATGGGTGGAGATTTGGTTGATGGTTCATGGTGAAGAATGTTCAGTGGATCAGTTGCTGGTGAAATAAGGAAAAGTCAACTGTAAAGGAGAAAGTCAACTGTGGATTTTTGAGGTTCTTTTCATGGTTTTCAAGGTCTCACATCCTCATATGGTCTTTATTTGTCAAGATTCATGCCATTCTTCAAGAATCAAGGGTTTGTGCAAAAGTTACTAAATTTGGAAAATGACCTATAATAAAAACTTTCCATTTTTGGCAATTTTTCCACCACATTCAACTTGACTTTTCATCATCAAGGAAGCTCTAAATGAATTTTCCTCCAACATGAAAGTTGAAGATCTTTCTCTCCCATTTCCAAAAAGTACTAGATGGTTTCCATACCATTTGTAGAACTCAAGTTATGGTCAAAAGATGGCAAGGTGTTTTAAGGGTTCTCACATGTATCATTTTTTCCACCTTTGGCATTTTGGTACAAAATGAGTTGTAAGGGCTTCTAATGACTCAAGTCAGATTATCACACTCAAGAACATTTCATTTGGCACAAGTTTGGCTTTGGAATCAAGTTATTTCATGCCATATTTCTCATTATTTTCACATTGTGCAAATTTGCAAATTGATTCAAAACTCACAAACCAAACAAGTACAATGCCCAATTTGAATTTAGAAGTGATCAGTAAGTAAATTGGAGGTGAATCATGCTTGTGGCAAGGACTCATCACGTGTGAATTAGTGGTGGTGGTACAAAATGCAAATTTGCAATCTCATCCAAATCTCATTAGCCAAGGTTCTAATCACTTCTTAATCCTAATCAGTGGAATAATCAAGAGTATATAAGCTTACTCATACCCTCACAGCTAGGGCAGAGGCTCTCATTTGCACAGTTTTGGTTTTTTTTCTCTCACACTTCCTCTCTTTGAATCTCACTTTCCTTGGAGTTTCTTAGAGATTTCTCTTCACATTCTTGATCAGTGAAGAGAATAGAGCAAGAATCAACTGCTATTTTGAGCTCATACTGAAGATTTCACCAAGTTCCATTCAAGAGGATTCAAACTTAAATCTCAAGATCTAGCACGATTTCAAGCTCTAGTTGCATTAATTTTGCATCTAGAGGTTCCAAGGAGTAGATCTGCTGTTTTTTGAGGGATTTCTTGGAGGATTTCAAGCTCTTCAAGGTTCAGGTTAGTGAATTTTTCACCATCATAGAACTCAAATTTTAAGTGTGCATTATGATCTGTGGACTTCACTGAGCATGTTGATCTATTTTGTTTTAATTTTGGACGTGTATCATGGATGAATTTTGAGTTTAAAGTTTTGGATCCCAACTTTGTTTTGTTCGATTTGCATTATATGTTGGTTGTTTGATGAATTGGAATGGATATTCTTGATCCTCGTGATTTTCTGGTCAAGATGATGTACCTATGCGTAATTTCTGGAAAAGATTTGGTTGCAGCTCACCGGAGAGGGTGACCGGAGCCCTAGCTCCGGCGGCTGGTGGTGGTTCAGTCCGGCGAAGGGTTAAAGGAGGAAGACAAAATCATGGCCGTTCGTTCACTTGATCCAAGGGCCTTCATGTTGCCACGTTTTTTAATTTTTTGGTTTTAATTTAGTGCTCGCGTGTTTGTTACCCCACAGTTATTACCGTGTGCCTCATTTCCTGGCCTTTGATCTGAGTTAATATTTGTTTGTTTGATGTAATCTTACGCGTTGATTTGATCATGTGGTTGAGGTGGTGACAGCACATTAAAATGTGCATGTGCTTGTCACGTGAATCTGTTTGGTATTTTGACTGATTGTATGTGCGCGTGGATATGTGAATTATGGTGTTTGGTGATCTGAACCGTTGATCATATTTGCTTTTGGGTATGTTGACTAAGTGGTGAGCGTGAGTTTAATCCATTGGCTGTGATTGGATCTGAGATTGACTGAAGTCCATTGTTCTCCATTTGACTTTCGCTGGTGGGTTATTTATTTGGGCTTTATTATCTGAACCCCCTCCTTTGGGCCTTTTATCATTTCCAACGTGTTATTGATACTGATGGCACCCCCCTTTGCTATTTCATTTGTTTTATTTTATTTTCATTGTTGTTTTGCATTTTAATTTTCTAAAATCATTTCAATGCATCTAAAAATCATAAAAAATTTCATGAAGCTTCTTTTTAGTTTTATAAAATTTTTCCATATTTTATTTTCGTATTTTATTTTATTTTTGGCATCTTAATTATTTGTTTAATTGTTTTTCTTTTTGAATTGTCTCACATGTGCATACGTTGCATTGTAGATTTTATTTCTCTTCATCTATAACACATTTTCAATCCATTCTTTTTGTATTTGTTAGATAACATTCTTAATTGCATAAAAACATTTTTGTTTTATTTTTAAAACCTTTTCATATTACATTTTGGTTCCCCTCTTTTTCATATTGATACATGTTTCTCACTTGATCCTTGCTTATTTGTTTGAATGGTTTAACTTGTGAATTTTTGGGAGATCTTTTAACATGTGATTGTATTCTGATCTATATAATTTGAGTTTAAATTTCACAATTGTTGAATGTCATTTGATGCATGTTTGATTTTTTGTGCTTAAGTGAATTATGCATGACCATATCTTGACACTTCTTTGCACAAGTTGATTTACCATGTCCATTTGCTTGAGTTTCTTGCTGGTTCTTTGTGTGTGCTTTTGATATAATGTCTACCCCTGGTTGAGGTCCTTTGGGACTTAATTTTGCACTTTGTAGATCATGTTTGAGTATGCCTAAGTGTTGGAACTTTGTCATCTTTTTATAGTTTGCTTTGGTGCATGTTTTGAAAGTTTTGATTGATGTTTGGACTTGTATGACTTGAGTTTGGTTTTGATATGATATTGATTCATATGCTACTGCCTCTTGAGTTCTATACTTAGTTTTCATGTTGCTTGGGCATACTTGAATGCATTTGGTTTGAATTGTATGATGAATGTCATTATCTTTCCTTTTGTGAACTTCTTTGGATCATAATGCTTCATGTTTTGAATCACTTTTGCACACTTGAATTGTTGATGATACTATGATATTGGTTCTGACTTGTCTTCATTCTCATCTTGCCTTTCTCATTTCATTTTGATATGAAGTCCATGTATGCTTAATTGTGCATTTCATACAAGTATGCTTGCATCCTTTCATGTTTATCTTTGCATGCTTATTTGAATTATTTTGCATTTGATATTTGAAACATGTTGATTGATTTGAGTTGGACATTTATGATATGATGTGCTTGCTGCCACTTATTGTATTTCATCTCTCTTCTTCTTCTTCTCCTTTCTTCTCTTTCACTCTTTCTCATCCCATGGATCTCAAGACTTGATTAAGTCTTGGATTCTTTTCCCTTAGAGCTACCTAGTCCAACTTAATTTTTGATTAAGCTTGGAGTAGGATTAGCATTAGGTTTTAGGTAGTCCTTTCTCCTAAGCCACACTAACCATAGGTCATCCATGCATGATAACGTTAGGACTCTTAGTTTCCCTTTAGAGTTTCCCTTGTGTTGTTTCTCTTCTCATCTCAAAATAAAAGAAAAAAATACTTAATAAAGGTTAACGTGTATTGCGCTCGAGCCTTAAGTGTAGAAAGTGAAGAACAAGGGGTCTCCCCTCCTCTTCTAGAGTGTTTAGCATACGTTCCATTTGGGGGAGACCATGCGATTCATTCGTTCCCGCATGGTAGACTTTGGCGCAATGCAAGTTACAAGCTAACTTAAAAATCCACTTCTATTTAAAAAACTTCAAACAAACAATAACGTCTTTCCTTCGGGAATTCTTTTCTCATCTCACTCACTCTCAGCGTACGAACGTGCTCCTACTCTTTCTCTTGCAAGACCGTAACGCCTAAGTCTCCATACAGCGAGCTGCAACACCTGAGCTAGAACGTTAGCCGTTCCTTTAAAAAACACAATCCACCCCTAGTGAGGGGAACTACGTCGCTCTGATTCTCATGCTCCCGATGAGATACGTAGGCAGTGGGGTAGGGCCCATGCGATCACTTCTTTTATTTTCCCTACATTTTTTTCTCTTTCTCTCTCCCTTCCTTTTCCGGTTCTCCAGCTAGCAGTCCCTTTCCCTTTCCAGCAGCAGCGAAGCTCCAGTTGACGACACCCTTTGATCGAGACAAGCAAGCTTGGATCCCATCGGGTATGATGGACGCGTGGGGGTGCTAATACCTTCCTCACGCGTAACCGACTCCCGAACCCAGTTCTCTTGGTCGCAAGACCATGCTCTTTCCTTTTCTTTCAGGTTTATGCAGTGTTTCCTTTCCCTCTCTCGGGATAAATACACATTGCTGGCGACTCTGTTTTCCGCGCCACTCTCGCGTTTGTACCGTTGGATGCGAATCTTTCGGGAGCGACAATTGGCAACTCTGCTGGGGAATCTGGTTGACCTCTTGCTGGTCCATCCCCTTTAGCGAGTCAATCCTAGCGCTTGTTTGTTTTCTTTCATCGGGTGTTTTTCTGTGGTGCTTTGCTTTGTTGTATATTACTGTATTGTTGTTTATTGTATTTTTACTTTACTGCTTTACTGTTTTTACAGCTTTTATTGCATTGCATTTCATTTTATTACTGTCATACTGGATACTGCTGTGCTGTTCTGCTGCTGGATTTTCTATTTGTAGGGTGGGCTGGATTCATGAGAGAAAAGCCCAATACCCAGGCTTGAGCATACACCTATGATTAGCGTGGAAAGTAGTGTGACTTGTTTGGAATTTGGCCAGACGAAGTATACATGAAAACTCCACATCCAGACGAGGTTTTCTTGGTAATATTCTGTCCTGTCCATTTGGGGCAGACGATGGAATATAACCTGGAAAACTGTCGACTCTGGCGACTGTTTCCCAAGGACTCAGTTGCGGCACTCCTCCCGAGTTGTGACAGTGGCAGACCACGTTTTGTGGCAAACCCATTGCACATTCTCGATCCGAGGACCCAATACTGGGAACTTGCTATAGGGTTTCCTTTTGGAAAGGAATCAGTGGAAGCACTCCTCAATTGGCGATAGTACTGTACCCCGAGGGATGAATGTACTATCACTTCTCGACCTCAGTGCCGAAACTGAATACTTGCCATAGGATGTTTTCTTTTGAGGGGAATCAGTTGAGGCCTCCTCGATTGGTGATGATGCCAAACCAGAAATGGTGAACGTATCATCATTTCTCGTCCTGAGATCCCGGGATATTGAGGATCCTCGCCTTTCTAGAACCCACATGTGAGAGGGGATGGGTGTTTACAGGTTTGCAGGTAACCTTGACCTTCAACATACCCGGTATTCTGGATTTCCTGTCAGTGTGGACTTATCATCCTGGTATTCTGGTATTCTGATCATCCGGTATTCTGGTATTCTGGTATTTCTCTTCAGAGCAGACTTTTGAACTTATTCAGTCAGCGCAGTGCATCCAGTTTGTGTGGATACCTTGATCCCATGTCTGTTGCATATGCATCATCATTCTTGCATACATGTTCTTGTATTTCCAAGGATATCACTGTTGAGCATTTCCATTTATTCCTCGTGGTTCTTCTGAAAAGTCTTGGATTAAAACAGAATGATTCCTTGGAAATATTTGAACATGGCATTTGCATTTGCATAATCATCTCATTGTGCATAACAGGTGTTCAAGGCTGGTTATTCTTGTTCTGATCTGGCTTTCTTCAGAATTATGGACTTAACTCCTCAGGCCATTCAAGAGTTGATCATGGAGCAAATTCAAGCTGAGTTGAGGGAAATGCGAGGCCAGATGAGGCAATTTGGGGAAGATATGCTGGTCATGTCTCACGAACAGAAAATGCTGAGAGAGGAGGTCAATCAGATGAAGACACGGATGGGTTTGGTCATGGAGATTTTGAAAACGGCGTTAAAGAAGGAAAACAGTCATGTGCTCGCTTCCGCAACAGAAGTCCTTAATCCTCCCATCCCTTTGGGGTTTTCGCTAGATCATGGATTGCCTTGTGAATTCCCTCCACAACCTAAGGTTCTAGAACTTTCCCAACAGCAGCCAGGTCTTGTCTCCCAAGAGAAGCCCAAGAGTGAAAAGTGTGCACAGAGACCGAAGCAGTCTGAAAGAGTTTTTCATCCGCTCCCTATGCCATATTCTCAGTTATTGCAGCATCTCCTTCAGTTGCAATTGGTACAGAAAAGGACTTTGGCTCCTCTCACTGGTAATCCCCCACCAGGCTACAATGCAAGAGCCCATTGTGATTTCCATTCTGAGGCACCAGGGCATACTGTGGAGAAATGTAGGGCCTTTTAGCTCCAAGTCCAGGATTTGATTGATGCAGGGGCGATTGAATTCACGTCGGGCGGCGTAAGCATGCAAGTTGATTTTACCCCAATTGTTGCAAAGGAATTAGGGACTCCTTCCTTTTCCAAAGGATCCACCTCGTGTCAAGGATCTCTTCCACAACCTTGTGCTGCAGAAGCTCTACGTCAGCAAACTTTGTTTGTGCCTCAGCCAAATGTGGAAAGAAAAGTGCAAGCGCAGGTTGGGTGCCCGAATCAGCAGCAGCAGCAGAATCATCAGCAGCAGGGGCAACCGAGACCAAGAAGGCCCAAGAGGATATTTGATCCTATCCCTTATAGTCAGTTGTTTGCTCGTCTGCTCAAGAACTCACTGATCCAGCTGAGGAATGCCATGCCAGTGCCATACCCTGTCCCTCCGGACTTTGACATGAACGCTAGCTGTGAGTTCCATTCGAGAACGTTTGGGCACACAATTGATAATTGCAATGCATTCCAGCACAAAGTGCAAGACTTGATTGACTCAAAGGTCATCACGCCAGATGGTAACCCCATGAGGTGAAGCTTCTTTGTCAGAGTAAGCACCAGATTGCAAGAGCATCATCAGAAGCAATAAGTTCAGACGGAGCCAAGTCTCCTCAACAATGGCAATCATCAGCTTCCTTTATTGCATTTTCATATGTATCTTTCATTTGTGTGTTTAAACATTGCTTTCATGTAAGAACTCGTTTGTTTCTGAATGACAATCATAATGCAATAAGTATGTTTTTTCTTGAAGCGTTCCATTCGTGTTTACTCATTTTTAATGTTTATATACACTGCAATACCAACTTTCTGGCTCAAACTCTTGGAGGGAGAATGATGAAATAAGAATGCAGGTTTCTAATGGTACGCTTTTGGATAAAACCCTGTTAAGGATGTACAGGCATTGTTTCCAATTCACAAACACTGGAGAGATAAGGAGACAGACCTTTGTCAACCCCTTTGAGCCTTGTAGTAGGAGTTCTTTCTGAAAACGAAAAACCCTCAATTTTTTACCCAGGGGCCGGGTAGGCGTCAGTTAGTTTGACCAAGTGTTCAGCTTTCAGAAGGAGCGCACATCTGAGGATCCATTACCTTATATTCCACCGTCAAGAGGTCAAGAGATGAGAAACCACAATGGTTACTCCTCACCAACCGAAGAGTGAAACAGTCACAGCCCTTTCAAACAAGTCAGGCAAAATGGTGTCACACGACTTGTTCAAAAAAAAAAGAAAAAAGAGAAAAAGAAAAAGCCTGCTAAGTCGAAAAACTTGGAAGCAAGTGACTTAGGCAAAAGTTAAGGCATCCCGCTGGACTTCAAAATTGAAAACTCAAAAGAGTCAGTCCAGGCAAAAATTAGGGAACAAAAAGCAAAAGAATGAGAAAGCAAAAAGCCAAAAGGATTACAAAGAAAATCCTCGATAAGAACAAAGTCGTGTGGCTACAGACACAAAAGACAAAAGAGGTGACTGTTGCTCCAAAACCTCGTCAGGTCTTGAACCATCAATTGCATGGGTTCTTTAAGGATCATAAAACCTTTTGAGAGACGAGTGCTTGTGTCAAATTAGTTGAACATAGGACTGGAGAATATCACGGAGAGTGGGTGGGCACCAATAAACTTTGAGCCATGAATCCTTTGTTCTCAAACCGCGAACCAGGCCACGCTACAACCCTTAAAAAGTCCTAATTGAAACAGGGTTTAGTCTGAAGGCGTACTTCAACGAGATATCGTTCCTGACTCCCATGAGTTGTGCTAATAAGATTTTTGTTGGTGTTGCATGTGCATATTGCTTTCCTTTCAAAAAGTGTCGAAACTCGGTTGTGTGACATATTTTCAATAAGGACTTCAGGATTAACATATGTGTTGCATTTGAATAATCATTCTCAGAATAAACATTTTCTGCTTGCATACATTTGTTTGGCATCAAAGAAGCTTACACGAGGAACATCAGTCGAGAAGCTTAAACTGGCCAAGTTGAGATGCTTGAGACTCCAGAGGATATGTTGTTGAAAGATTATGTGGGAAAAAGGCGTTCCCAGCCATTTGTGTTGAGATGTGACTAATCTGGGACAATCACACCGGGAAATCTCTTCAAAATGTAGCCAAGCTGGGGCATTCAAGTTGAGAAGGTCTTTTCAGAGTACAATCAACTGGGGCATTCATGTTGAGAAATTTTCTTCGAACTGGGGCAATTATGTCGAGATCCGATAAATCTTTCCACAAGCGTGTAAACTGGGGCAATCACGTCGAGATTCGGTAAATCTCTCGAAGACTAGTTGGTCAGAGACAAACGTACTGCAAGGCTTGTACTGGGGCAGGTCACTTCAAGGGCGCGAGAAGCTTTTCCCTTCAAAACACAGTCAATCAACAGCACCTCCGCAAGGTTCGGAATACTGTGGCAGAGCATTTTAGGTCATTAAGAACCCTCTCGAGGTGGTTTACTTCACGAATCATGAAGTATGGGACAATTATGTCCAGACCGGACACATCTCTAAGAGTTTGAAGACCCTGGGGCATTGTTGAACGCCAGGTTTTCTATAAAATCCCCTTAAGATGATTGCTTCAAGTAGACCCTGTGGTCTAGGGTAAAGTTGGAAAATTAAAGGAACTGTGTTTTTCTCTTGACAATCAGCACTGAGTTGTTCCCGGTGTGGGACTTTTGGAGTCTCTTCCCTCCAGCAAAGAGCCAGAGGGTATCTTTTTCCAGCAAGGTGGGAATTATTATTCCTCCCCAAGCAAAGACGGCTTCTCAGCAGGAAGGCTATTCTTGGAGGTAGTCATCCCCAACGTATTTGCAGAGCTTTATGATCCCCAGCAGCGTTGTCAAATAGGTAGTATTGTATCTTGTTAAATCGATTCTCTCATTCAATGCTTCCAATAGCTACAAGCTTTTTTGTGTTGATAACGGTTGTAAACTCCCCAGTAGAGTTGCTTCACACACCTTGCAGCTGATGTTCAAGACTCAGTAAGTGTCCAGGAGTTGGGAGATGTCGGATCTTCTGTAAAATCCTCTTGGGACATTTTCTCCAGTTCAGACTTGTATCTTGGGGAAAAAGCAAGTGGTTGACCATCTCAAGTATGGGGCATCATGAAATTCCCCGGCAGGAGTATTCCAGATCTATTATCCCCAACAGAGTGGCCTCCCAACTACTGCATCCTAGCTCAAGTCTCGGTGTTAGTTTAAGAGTTGGAAGATGTTGGATCTTCTGTAAAATTCTCTTAAGAAACATTCCCTGGCATGAGACACTTTGAAGTGATTCTCCCCAGCAGAGTTTGTTGTAAGCTTAGTTCCCCAGTAGAGTTTGAAGAGGCGTGGTCTTCTGTAAAATCCTCTCAAGGGACATCTCCCCAGTAGAGTTCTATGGTTGTAGTTATTCCCTAAGCAGACTGGTTCAGATGATGCCTCCCCAGCAAAGTTATCATTTCCTACAGTAGCCTTAACAGGTTTGTCAGGTCAGTGCCCAGATCAGGAGGTTAGGTTAATTTGTCTTCCCCAGTACGGCTTGCGACCGCGAAGTCAATCCAGCTAGTTATCCCCAGCGGAGTTGCCTTTCTTTCCTCAACATTTATTTTGCTGAGGACCTCTTTGCATTTTGCATATAGTATGCATAGCATCCTCAAAACGCGTAGCATTTCCATTGAGATGGAGCATTACGCCATGAAAAATTCAAACATATGCATGTGAAGCATAAGCCAGTTTTGGTACCTCGTGCGAGAGCCCAAAATTGTTTCCCTTCTATCATATTGACGAAGCCAGAAAGAATGCCTTGCTCATTCCCAACCAGATATCTCAAAAGCAGTACCAGGGTTTCATCATTGTTCTCCCCACAGAGTCCTATTCCTTGGTTTATAAATCTTTTGATCTTACTGTCGCTCCCAGGATTTTCATCCAGGTACAAACGCGAGAGTGGCGCAGAAAAACAGAGTCACCAGCCGTGTAAATTTATCCCAAGAGAGGGAAAGGGAACACCGCATAAACCTGAGGAAGAGGGAAAGGAATGGTTATCGCAACCATAACCTGGGTTCGGGAGTCGGTTATGCGAGGGGAAGGTGCTAGCACCCCACGCGTCTATCGTACTCGATGGGATCCACGCTTGTTGTCTATTCTAAGGGTGAGTTATCCTATCATCTAGGGCTGTACTGACACGAGGAAGGGGAAAACAAAGACAGACTCAGTAGGACATCAACGTCCTAGGCCTACGTACCCCCTTTGTGCAATGGGGAATTCAGAGTCAACGTAGTTCGGACCAAGTTCTTTTTGTGTTTTTTATGAGCGACGTTAAGCTCGCGTCCGGCAGTTAGGGTCGATGCCTGTTTGCGACTCAGACGGAAAGTAACGTGCCCTTTTTGAAAATAGCCTTTAGTTTGACAATCCTGAAGGACAAAAAGGTTTGAAGTTTGTTTGTATTTTTTAGGACAGAAGTGACTTGAGTTAGTTCATAAATTGCATTGCACCAAAGTCTAGGGCACAGGGGCGAATACTTAATGCATCATCCCAAGATAGGACGCTCGCTAAGCACTCTAGAAAGATGAGAGGAAGCCCCTCATTTCTCACTCCCCACGCTTAAGGCTCGTGCGCAATACAATTTATACTTATTACGTGTTTTCAAGAAGTTTGAGATGAGAAGAGAGAAGACACGAAGGATACACTAAAGGAGACTAAGAGTCCTAATGTTATCATGCATGGGTGACCTACGGTTAGTGAGGTTTGAAGACAACCTAAACCTAAAGAAAGGGAAAGAGGAGGAAAGAGTAAGGGTGAACATGGATACTTATCCATACCCTCAAATAACTTACCTTAGTCCTTGCATAAAAGGTCAGTGAGAAACAGACACAAGTAATATTAAGGCAGATGAAAATCAAACAATGGCATATAATAGTGATAACAATTCAAACACGAATTAAGAAGTCAAATAAACAACCCCAAAGCAATGGCACAAGTGCCTTTTCAAACAGATAATCAGACAAGATCAAGGATACGCATACAAGAAAATCTCACACAAAGAGCCATTAAACAAATAGCAAAAAAAATCCTAAAATCACTAAATTAAATATCAAAGTTACTCAACCAGAGACAAACCAAATCCCAAAAACTCCTGCAAAAAATCAAGATGTTAGTCACTTAAACAATTAGGCAAAGCTCAGGTGAGAAGTAGGGTTCAATGTGCCAAAGGGAAGGACTAAAATGCAATATGCAATAATTTTAAAAATGAAAGAAAATATTTTAATGCACTTCAGAATGTTGGTGAATGAATTCAAAAGGAATGGATTGAAAATATTTTATGGATGCAGAGAAATAAAATAAACAAATTTAGGTATGCATGATATGAGTAGTGCAAAAAGAAAATAAACTAAACAATTAATTTAGATGATAAAAAATAAAATAAAAATAAAAAATAAAATTTGGAAAATTTTGTAAAATGATAAAAAGTATGCATGAATTTTTTTAGAATTTTTTAATGCATGAATATATTTTTTAAAAATTAAAAATGAAATGTAATGAATTAAATAAAATAAATAAATTGAAAATGCGCATGGGGGGTGCAATGAGTAAATAAATCACGTTAAAAATGATAATTGGGCTAGGGGGGGGGGGGTGTCGTTAGCGAGCCCAACCACTAAATCCATCAGAAAATAAAAAAATAAAAAAGGAAGCACGTGTAGACCTTAGTCAATGGTCAGGATCCATACTCGCCGTCTGATCAATCTAACGTCCACCAATTGGTCAAACTAAACAGAATGTATTCATGATTAGTGGTTGAGATCAAATACACACCATAGCAAACAAACACACGCGCGTATGAGATTTCCCTGTGTACCCTACGCAGCCATGTGCCATGCACATGCGTTTTATAATGTGTTGTCCAAATATCAGCCATATGATGGATCCAACGTGCATAAGTAAGTCAACCCATTAAAAAGTTAACAAAATAAAAAAACTGGTTGGTGGATCATGGTAACAACGGTGGGGTAATGTACACATGAACACAAAACAAAAATCAGAAAAAAAATAAAAAAAAGGAAAAATGTGGCATGATGAAAGGCACACGATGAGAGAGATCAACGGCCCAGAACCCATCACCTACCTCCAGCCACCCTCGCCGGACTGGTTCGCCCACCGCCGCCGGAACTAGGGTTCCGTTCCCTTCTCCGGTCACCTGCAGCTCGAACTTACCCAGAATTTTCATGTGACTACATCATTTTGATCAGAAAATCACGAGGGTTCCAAATATGCAATCAAATACCACTAATAACCAATGCATAAAGAAAAACGAAGAGAAACATGTTAGGGCTCAAAACTTTAAACTCAAAGTACAAGCAATACACACGTCCAAACACAAAACAAATTATACCAGCATGATCCATGGATGCCACACATTAATATGCACACTTAAAAATTGAGTTTTATGATGGTCAAAAGAATGGCTAACCTGAGATGGTGCCACATGTGTCCTTGCTTTTGGCTTCAAAGGGTGATTAAATCGTGCTCTAGAGATCACAAGGGTTCTGTTGGTGAAAGAATTTCTTGAAAACTCCTTGTAGATTGAGAGATATGGATGTGAGATGCTTTAGGGTTCAAGTTCTTATTCTCCACAAATGCACGTGTAATCTGACCTAACCAGTGCATGGATGAGTTTAAATACTCTAGGGTTTCTCACTGATAATGGTTTGGGCTTGGGCAATTCTTTGTTTAATGAGTTTTTGAATAATTTGGAATTTTGCATTATGTGAGATACACCTCCTCCCATGCATGGATATCCAAATATTTCAGGATGGATCACTTAACTTCTAATTGCTAATCACACCCACATTTGATTGGGCCTTGAAACAATTTGATTCATGAGTTTTTAGTGACTTGGCTTTTTTGGAATAATGGAGAATAAGTGAAGAATAACCCATGAAACCACTTGATTAAAAGGCCAAAAATGCTCCTTATGAATTGTCCTTTGATGTTAAAACATGTCTTGAAACAATGGAATTAATCATAGGTCCATATGTCCCAAAATCCAAAAGTTGTGAAAATGAAACCCTAAAAACCACTTTGCCTTCTTTTGACCATAAGTTGAGTTTCACAAATGATATGGAGACCCACTAGTACTTGTTGGAAAAAGGAGAAAAAGATCTTCATCTTTCATGTTGGAGAAAAATTAATTTGAAGCTTTCTTGATGATGAAAAGTCAAGTTGAATGCAGTGCAGGAACTTGCCCAAAAAGGAAACTTTCAAATTATGGGTTATTTCCATATTTAGTTACTTTTGCACCAACTCCTGATTCTTGATAAATGGCATGAAAATTGACTCTTGATGACCATATGAGGATGTGAGACCTTGAAAAACTTGGAGAGAACCTCAAAATTCCACAGTTGACTTCCCCTCTCACTGTTGACTTTTACCCAATTCACCTGATTCCCAATCCATTGGCCAATTGAAATCCTCCTGGACCAAACTGATGGACAACCTCCCATCACTAGGTACCTAGGGACCCAAGGAATACCAAGGAATCAAGTCTTGCCCAAAAAATCAGAAATAAACTGACTTTATAGCAAACCCTAGTTTTGGTACCCTCAGTCTAGGAGGAAATAACACAGTCTCCAAATCCAAATTCCTCTGAATATGATGTGTATCCTCTCCAACAAAGATAAGATATGTCATTTGGTGATGATAAAAACCCAAGGACCTTGCCCATTGGAGCAATAAACCCAAGAATTTCAAAACCCTAATTTATGCACTGGTTAGGAGAGAGTGATCCACTTGAGCTCTCTTGGACAATACCAGGACTCTTGCTTGACCCTCTGAAGAACTGCCTTAGGCACCTTGACCCCATGCTAAGAACCCATGATATGCACATATGATAATGCAATGAGACATAAGCCAGTTATTACTAAAGTAAGGAGGGCAAATTTTGGGGTGCAACAGTTGCCCTTATTCAATCAACTTGGTCCTGAGGGTATGATAACGACAGCTTTCAGACAATCAGGATGCACGGAGATTGAATACCAAAGAACCCGGAAATTTGCAATCCTCCACCGGAGAATTAGCCATAAATGCTGTAAGGAAACAAACTCTCCCAGGTTATGTCATCTCTGTTGATAAAGAGAACTGACAAAGGAGTTTCAAAATACGCCATCCCAGCTGATAAAGGGAACTGACAAAAGAACAACTTTAAAAGATTACTATCTCTGCTGATAAAGAGACCTAGCAGAATAAATGCCATCCACGCTGATAAAGGGAACTGACGAAGAAAATCTCCAAAAGATTGCTATCTCTGCTGATAAAGAGAACTAGAAACATAAATGCCATCCTTGCTGATAAAGGGAACTGGCGAAGGAAATATCCAAAAGATTGCTATCTCTGCAGATAAAGAGAACTAGCAAAATAAATGCCATCCCTGCTGATAAAGGGAACTAACGAAGAAAATATCCGAAAGATTGCTATCTCTGCTGATAAAGAGAACTAGCAATACCAATGCCATCCCTGCTGATAAAGGGAGCTGACGAAGAAAATATCCAAAAGATTGCTATCTCTGCTGATAAAGAGATCTAGCAAAACAAATGCCATCCCTGCTGATAAAGGGAATTGACGAAGAAAATATCCGAAAGATTGCTATCTCTGCTGATAAAGAGAACTAGCAATACCAATGCCATCACTGCTGATAAAGGGAGCTGACGAAGAAAATATCCAAAAGATTGCTATCTCTGCTGATAAAGAGATCTAGCAAAACAAATGCCATCCCTGCTGATAAAGGGAACTAACGAAGAAAATATCCAAAAGATTGCTATCTCTGCTAATAAAGAGAACTAGCAATACCAATGCCATCCCTGCTGATAAAGGGAGCTGACGAAGAAAATATCCAAAAGATTGCTATCTCTGCTGATAAAGAGAAACTAGCAAAATAAATGCCATCCCTGCTGATAAAGGGAAACTGACGAAAGAAATCTTCAAAAGATTGCTATCTCTGCTGATAAAGAGAAACTAGCAAAATAAATGCCATCCCTGCTGATAAAGGGAAACTGACGAAAGAAATCTTCAAAAGATTGCTATCTCTGCAGATAAAGAGAAACTAGCAAAATAAATGCCATCCCTGCTGATAAAGGGAAACTGACGAAAGAAATCTTCAAAAGATTGCTATCTCTGCTGATAAAGAGAAACTAGCAAAATAAATGCCATCCCTGCTGACAAAGGGAAACTGACAAAAGAAAATCTTCAAGAGACTGTTATCTCTGCTTATAAAGAGAACTAGCAAAACAAGTGCCATCCCTGCTGATAAAAGGAACTGACAAAGGAAATCTTCAAAAGATTGCTATCTCTGCTGATAAAGAGATCTAGCAAAATAAATGCCATCCCTGCTGATAAAGGGAACTGACGAAGAAAATATCCAAAAGATTGCTATCTCTGCTGATAAAGAGAACTAGCAATACCAATGCCATCCCTGCTGATAAAGGGAGCTGACGAAGAAAATATCCAAAAGATTGTTATCTCTGCTAATAAAGAGAAACTAGCAAAATAAATGCCATCCCTGCTGATAAAGGGAAACTGACGAAAGAAATCTTCAAAAGATTGCTATCTCTGCTGATAAAGAGAAACTAGCAAAATAAATGCCATCCCTGCTGATAAAGGGAAACTGACGAAAGAAATCTTCAAAAGATTGCTATCTCTGCAGATAAAGAGAAACTAGCAAAATAAATGCCATCCCTGCTGATAAAGGGAAACTGACGAAAGAAATCTTCAAAAGATTGTTATCTCTGCTGATAAAGAGAAACTAGCAAAATAAATGCCATCCCTGCTGACAAAGGGAAACTGACAAAATAAAATCTTCAAGAGACTGTTATCTCTGCATATAAAGAGAACTAGCAAAACAAGTGCCATCCCTGCTGATAAAAGGAACTGACGAAGGAAATCTTCAAAAGATTGCTATCTCTGCTGATAAATAGAACTAGCAAAACAAGTGCCATCCCTGCTGATAAAGGGAACTGACGAAGGAAATCTTCAAAAGATTGCTATCTCTGCTGACAAAGAGGAGTAGCAACATAAATACCATCCCTGCTGATAAAGGGAACTGACGAAGGAAATCTTCAAAAGATAGCTATCTCTGCTGATAAAGAGAACTAGCAAAATAAATGGCATCCCTGCTGATTAAGGGAACTGACTTCAAAAGATTGTTATCCCTGCTGATAAAGAGAACTAGCAAAATAAATGCCATCCGTGCTGATAAAGGGAACTGACGAAAGAAAATCTTCAAAAGATTGCTATCTCTGCTGATAAAGATAAACTAGCAAAATAAATGCCATCCCTGCTGATAAAGGGAAATTGACAAAAGAAAATCTTCAAAAGATTGCTATCTCTGCTGATAAAGAGAAACTAGCAAAATAAATGCCATCCCTGCTGATAAAGGGAAACTGACGAAAGAAAATCTTCAAAAGATTACTATCTCTGCTGATAAAGAGAAACTAGCAAAATAAATGCCATCCCTGCGGATAAAGGGAAACTGACAAAAGAAAATCTTCAAAAGATTGCTATCTCTGCTGATAAAGAGAAACTAGCAAAATAAATGCCGTCCCTGCTGATAAAGGGAAACTGACAAAAGAAAATCTTCAAAAGATTGATATCTCTGCTGATAAAGAGAAACTAGCAAAATAAATGCCATCCCTGCTGATAAAGGGAACTGACGAAAGAAAATCTTCAAAAGATTACTATCTCTGCTGATAAAGAGAAACTAGCAAAATAAATGCCATCCCTGCTGATAAAGGGAATTGACGAAAGAAAATCTTCAAAAGATTGCTATCTCTGCTGATAAAGAGAAACTAGCAAAATAAATGCCATCCCTGCTGATAAAGGGAAACTGACAAAAGGAAATCTTCAAAAGATTGCTATCTCTGCTGATAAAGAGAAACTAGCAAAATAAATGCCATCCCTGCTGATAAAGGGAATTGACGAAAGAAAATCTTCAAAAGATTGCTATCTCTGCTGATAAAGAGAAACTATCAAAATAAATGCCATCCCTGCTGATAAAGGGAAATTGACAAAAGAAAATCTTCAAAAGATTGCTATTTCTGCTGATAAAGAGAAATTAGCAAAATAAATGCCATCCCTGCTGATAAAGGGAAACTGACGAAAGAAATCTTCAAAAGATTGCTATCTCTGCTGATAAAGAGAAACTAGCAAAATAAATGGCATCCCTGCTGATAAAGGGAAACTGACGAAAGAAATCTTCAAAAGATTGCTATCTCTGCAGATAAAGAGAAACTAGCAAAATAAATGCCATCCCTGCTGATAAAGGGAAACTGACGAAAGAAATCTTCAAAAGATTTCTATCTCTGCTGATAAAGAGAAACTAGCAAAATAAATGCCATCCCTGCTGACAAAGGGAAACTGACAAAATAAAATCTTCAAGAGACTGTTATCTCTGCATATAAAGAGAACTAGCAAAACAAGTGCCATCCCTGCTGATAAAAGGAACTGACGAAGGAAATCTTCAAAAGATTGCTATCTCTACTGATAAATAGAACTAGCAAAACAAGTGCCATCCCTGCTGATAAAGGGAACTGACGAAGGAAATCTTCAAAAGATTGCTATCTCTGCTGACAAAGAGAAGTAGCAACATAAATGCCATCCCTGCTGATAAAGGGAACTGACGAAGGAAATCTTCAAAAGATAGTTATCTCTGCTGATAAAGAGAACTAGCAAAATAAATGGCATCCCTGCTGATTAAGGGAACTGACTTCAAAAGGTTGTTATCCCTGCTGATAAAGAGAACTAGCATAATAAATGCCATCCGTGCTGATAAAGGGAACTGACGAAAGAAAATCTTCAAAAGATTGCTATCTCTGCTGATAAAGATAAACTAGCAAAATAAATGCCATCCCTGCTGATAAAGGGAAATTGACAAAAGAAAATCTTCAAAAGATTGCTATCTCTGCTGATAAAGAGAAACTAGCAAAATAAATGCCATCCCTGCTGATAAAGGGAAACTGAAGAAAGAAAATCTTCAAAAGATTACTATCTCTGCTGATAAAGAGAAACTAGCAAAATAAATGCCATCCCTGCTGATAAAGGGAAACTGACAAAAGAAAATCTTCAAAAGATTGCTATCTCTGCTGATAAAGAGAAACTAGCAAAATAAATGCCGTCCCTGCTGATAAAGGGAAACTGACAAAAGAAAATCTTCAAAAGATTGATATCTCTGCTGATAAAGAGAAACTAGCAAAATAAATGCCATCCCTGCTGATAAAGGGAACTGACGAAAGAAAATCTTCAAAAGATTACTATCTCTGCTGATAAAGAGAAACTAGCAAAATAAATGCCATCCCTGCTGATAAAGGGAATTGACGAAAGAAAATCTTCAAAAGATTGCTATCTCTGCTGATAAAGAGAAACTAGCAAAATAAATGCCATCCCTGCTGATAAAGGGAAACTGACAAAAGGAAATCTTCAAAAGATTGCTATCTCTGCTGATAAAGAGAAACTAGCATTATAAATGCCATCCCTGCTGATAAAGGGAATTGACGAAAGAAAATCTTCAAAAGATTGCTATCTCTGCTGATAAAGAGAAACTAGCAAAATAAATGCCATCCCTGCTGATAAAGGGAAACTGACAAAAGAAAATCTTCAAAAGATTGCTATTTCTGCTGATAAAGAGAAATTAGCAAAATAAATGCCATCCCTGCTGATAAAGGGAAACTGACGAAAGAAATCTTCAAAAGATTGCTATCTCTGCTGATAAAGAGAAACTAGCAAAATAAATGGCATCCCTGTTGATAAAGGGAAACTGACAAAAGAAAATCTGTCAATCAAGAACTGACTACCAGGTGAGAACGGGATTTGACAAAAGATAAGGGCCAAACAAAGGCAAACTCCCAACCATCTCAAAATATACTGGTAAGATGACTCCGCTGGGGAAGGAGAAGTCTAAATAAAAGACTCTGTCGGGGAGCATAAGTATGAGGAACACATCCCTCCAAAATCTCCTGAGTTGTGCCATGTCTGCTGGGAAAGAGAACTGGCAAAGAAAGTATCAAACCTGGCTTATGCTTCGAATGCAAATGGAAATGCTATGTGTTTGAGGATGCAATGCAAATGCTTGTGATATGCAAAAGGGGTCCCTCCAGCAAAATAAATGCTGGAGAGAAGAGACCAATTCAGCTAGGGATGACAAAAATAAATTGTCCTCTGAATCCAGGAACTCTGCTGAGAAGGATCATACTAATCGACTCTTTGGATCAACAACTTCTGCTGGGGATGAAATTCCAAAAGAACATCCACACCACCAGGGGATTACACATGATCTATACTGCAGGTAACATCCCAAACCTGAGATTTCTCCTCTGCTGGGGGAGTTGAGAATGAGTGCCAATAACAGAACCAGAAGTTTGTTACTGAGGATTGCCAATAACAATTGGGCTTAGGACCTGCTGGGGGATGTCATCCCATAATACCAACATGCTTGGGGAGAACAATCCATAATACAATCCTGCTTGGAGATACTGCTGAACTTAGCCTGCTGATGGGAGAATGACTTTACTCCCACCTTGCTGGGGAATAGAATATGACATTGTCGGTGAAAGCACGTTTCCTGATTGGATGGGGAAGTGAACACCCTGATTCGGTGGGGGAACAACGTCTTGATCCGGAGAAAATACTTCCCAAGTCTCCTGCTGGGGAAGGTCTGCTCTGCTGAGGAAAGTTTATCCTGCTGGGGGAGGAGCAATCTCAATGCTGGGGAGTGCAAACTGCTGGGGAAGTACAATCCTGTTGCCCTGCAACCTGACTTGTTTTTATGGTCATAAACGGATCTTTGAACTTTTCACTTGCCCCAGACCACCGGGTCTAATGGAAGAAATCATCTCAAGAGGATTTTATAGAAGACCGGGCGTTTGCACTGCCCCAGGGTCTTCAAACTCTTGGAGAGATTTATCATATCTCGACATAACTGTACTTGTCTTCATAATCCATGAAGTACATTACCTCGAAAGGGATTGTAATGACTTGAAAAAACTCTTCTTTAGTACCTTGGACCTTGAGGAGGTGTTTTCAATTAACCATTTTCAGGAGTGGACAATCTCCCACGCTCTAAAGGCGGCCTGCCCCAATATGAGCTTTGAAGTGACTTTGCCCCTGATCTTAGAATGAATGCCCCAGAATAACTGAATTTCGGAGAGATTTCTCGACGTGACTGCCCCAGATTGGCTACATCTTGATACGACTTACTGGGGAGAGCCCCACTCTACACTGAGTCTCTTGGCAGCCTGCCCTTTGATATGATTATCCTTCAGAATTTCGAAGCATCCCAACATGGCAGGATCAAGCTTCTTGACTGACTTTCACTGTGTAAGCTGCATTGATGCTTAGGCACATATATGCGAACAGAACAAGTTTATTATGAGAATGACAATTCTAATGCAGCACTCATGTTAGCCTTGAAGTTTTTTATTGAAAATGCGTCGCCAAGCCTTGTGAACGAATCACTTGCTGGGATGCGACCTTGATTTTTGAATGGCAAAAACAATGCGCACATGCAATACCAACAAATCTTATTAGCACAACTCATAGGAGTCAGGAACGCTATCCTGTTGAAGTACGCTTTCGGAATAAACCCTGTTTCAATTTGGACTTTTAAGGGTTGTAACGTGGTTGGTTCACGGTTTCAGAAAAAAGGATTTATGGCTCAAAATTTATCGGTGCCCACCCGCTCTTCGTGATGTTCTCCAGTCCTATGTTCAGTAAATCTGAAACAAACGCTCATCTCTCAAAAGGTTTATGATCTTTAAGGAACCCATGCCACTAATGGTTTGACACCTAAGGAAGTTTTGGAGTGACAGTCACCCATTCTTATCTTTTGTGCCTGTAATCACACGAATTTGTTCTTATCGGGGATTTTCTATTGTAACGCTTTTCGTTTTTCGCTTTTTCTTTCTTTTGCTCTTTTCCTGATCCCTAATTTTTGCCTGGACTGACTCCTTTGAGTTTTTCGATTTTGAAGTCTAGCGGGATGCCCTAACTTTTGCCTAAGTCATTTGTTTTCAAATTTCGACTTAGCGGGCCTTCCTTTTTTTTTTAATTATTTTTTTCTTTTACTCCCCTTTTGAACAAAGCGTGTGACACTGGTTGTCTTACTTGCTTGAAAGGGTTGTGACTGCCTTACTCCTTGATTGTTGAAGGATAACCATTGTGGTTTCACATCTCTTGACCACTTGATGGTGGGATAAAGGGTAATGGATCCTCGGATGCACACTCTCCTTGAAATTTGAACGCTCGGTCAAACTAACTGACGCCTACCCTGCCCCTGGGTTAAGTATGAGGGTTTTTTCGTACGAAAGAAGCTCCTACTCCAAGGCTCAAAGGGGTTAACGAGGGTCTATCTCCCTTATATCTCCAGTGTTTAGGGGTTTGAAACAATGCCTGTACATCCTCAACAGGGTTCTATCCTTGAACATACAACCAGAGAGTTTGCGTTTTCGTCTCATCATCCTCCCTCAAGAGTTCTAAACAAGAAAATTGGTATTGCAGTGCACATAAACATTTAAGAGTGAACACGAATGGATTACTTCAAGAAAAACATACTCATTGCATTAATATCATCATTAAAAAACAAACAAGTCTTACATGCATACGATGCTTTAACAAGAAATGAAAAACTACAAATGAAAATGCAGTAAAGAAGCTGAAAATTGCCATTGCTGAGGAAGCTTAATTCTGTCTAGACGTACTTGCAGACTGTGTGTTCATTTGAGAAAGGAGACTTCCATTGAGGTACATATCATCTTCAATGAATACAATGATCTTTGAGTCTACCAGGTCTTGCACCTTGTGCCTGAATACATTACACTCATCAATTGTGTGCCCAAACGTTCTCGAGTGGAACTCGCACCTAGCAGTCATGTCATAATCAGGAGGAATAGGGTACGGTACCGGCGCGGTACTCCTCGTTTGAATCAGAGAGTCCTTGAGCAGACGAGCAAATAGCTGACTATAAGGGATAGGAATAGGATCAAATATCCTCTTGGGCCCTCTTGGTCTTGGTTGCCCCTGCTGCTGATAACTCTGCTGTCGGTGCTGATTTGGGCGCCTCACCTGCGCTTGCACTTTCCTTTCTACATTTGGCTGAGGCACGAACAAAGGTTGCTGACGTAGAACTTCAGCAGCAAAAGGTTGTGGAGAAAGTCCATGACATGAGGTGGATCCTGCAAAGAGGGGAGAAGTCCTCACTTCTTTTGCAACAGTTGGGGTAAAATCACCTTGCATATTCACGTCGCCCGACGTGAACTCAATTGCCCCTGCATCAATCAAATCCTGAACTTGGTGCTGAAAGGCCTTACATTCCTCCATAGTATGCCCTGGTGCCCCAGAATGGAAATCACAATGGGCTCTTGCGTCATAGCCTGGTGGAGGATTGCCGGTGAGAGGAGCCAAAGTCCTTTTCTGTACCAGTTGAAACTGAAGGAGATACGGCAATAGTTTAGAATATGGTATAAGGAGCGGATGAAAAACTCTTTCAGACTTCTTCTGCCCTTGTGTACACTTTTTGCCTTTGGGCTTCTCTTGGGAGCCAAGACCTAACTGTTGTTGGGAGAGTTCTGGAACTTCTGCTTGTGGAAGAGACTCACGAGGTAATCCACGATTTAAATCAAATTCCAAAGAGATGGGAGGAGTACAGATCTCTGTTGCGGAAGCGGGCACAGTACTGTCTTCCTTCTTCAACACTGTTTTCAAAATCTCCATGACCAAACCCATCTGAGGCTTCATCTGATTGATCTCCTCCCTCAGCATCCTCTGCTCCTGGAGCATGTCTTCCCCAAATTGCCTCATCTGAACCTTCAGTTCACTCAACTCAGCTTGAACTCGCTCCATGATCAACTCTTGAATGGCCTGAGGAGTTAAATCTGTAATTCTGAGATGGGAACAAGATAAGAATACCAGAGATGAACACCTGTCATACAAAATGATTATGCAAAATGATTATGAATATGCAAATGCAAATGAACATGTTAGAATATTCGCAGGGCGATCCACCCCTTGATTCCAGTTTAACAATAAGATAGAACGGAACTTCGGGCCATATATTAAGAAAACTAGAGGAAAACCAAATGTCAATAATCACGAATCCAAGATAACAAATCTGAACACAAAAATCATAGAGGTCCCAACCAACAAGCCTGGTGGTGATCCAAATAATGAAAGAAAATAGAAGACTATGGCATATCATCAAAGTCCACAAGTGTCAATCCCCCCATCCGCTATGCTTTCTGCTCCAGTCTTGAATTTCCTTGAACAACTTTTTGGTGTCGGGATGCTTTGGTCTCTGAATTAGCTCTTAAATGAGAACGTCTCTTCTATGTATGATCCCTTCCAAGTATCGGCAATGCAACTCCCAAGCGTCTTCTCCAGAAACACCATCCATGCTAGGTCCCTCATGTCTAGATCTCTTCACTTCAGCTTGGACCTTCAGTTCCTCTATGGAGGCTACGGCTTCATTGAGTCGACACTCGACTGCTTGTTTCTTGAATACCCCTAACAGGATCTCAGCGTCTTTCTTCTTGAGCTTCGACCTTAACTCATCAATCTGAGCTAGATAACCATCTTCCTTTTTCTTATTCTCAGCCATTGCAGTTTCTCGGTGATCATTGAACCTGTGAATTTCTAACAAAGCCTCGTCCAATTCCTCCTTCTTAGACTCGAGAACCTTACTGATACCATCCAAAGCTTGCTTCATCCTTCGTCTGGATGCGACCATGTCAGCTAGCTCTTTTTCTGCCTTAGCAAGAAGCTCTGTCTTCAATTTGGCGGTATGAACAGCTTCACCCCGCTCATGCTTCAACTGATAAATCTCTCTTTTTAGCTCACTATTTTCTTCCCGCAGTATTTCCTTTTCAGCCCACAGCTTGTTAAACTTCTCTATCTCAACTATGGTAGGAGGCTCGATCGTCAAAGGATACAAAGGTGGTTCCACCGGGAAGTGAAGAAACTCCTCCTCTGCTCTCTTCTTAATCCACTCTTTATAGGAAGGAAAAGCTCGATTGTTACATTTCCCGAACGAAGTTTTACCCTTCTTGGTTACCTGTTTCCAAGCATTCACAATCTTCCTCATCATCTCTTGATCCTCAATACCGTTGAAGAATAAGGACTCTCTGATATCTCTTTCTTCAGGTGGACCTCTCAAAGGATAACCAAACTGCCTGATAACAAGGGAAGGATTATAGTTGATTCCACCTTTTCTCCCTATCAAGGGTACATTAGGGAATTCTCCGCACTTGCAAATAATCTCCATTCCTAGCAAGTCATGATTGAACCAAACAATGTTGTCAGCAGTCAAGCCCATCAACCTCTTTGACCACTTCAGAGAATCTTTCGTATCAATAAAGGCGTCAGTTTCAGGGAGATGGCTCAGAAACCAAGTAGATAAGAGCGGTGCACAACAACTCACAGTTTTTCCCCGCCTATTTCCATTCTTGTAGTGAACTGAATGGTACACATCACCTAGCAAGGCAGGTATAGGATTCTTCGAAATAAAGATTTTGACAGCATGCATATCCACCAGATCAGGAACATTGGGAAACAGGACAATCCCATAGATGCACATGGCCAGAATAGCTTGGAAAGCAGTCCAATTCTTCTCTTTAACATGTATGCAAGCTTGATCAAACAAGAACTTCAATAAGAAACCCTTAGCTCCTTGTCTTTCCTCAATATTACTGTTCAGAACGGATTCACTAATATGAAAAGCAGCAACCATTTCTTTTACCCTGGGGTGTTCTTCAGAAAAGAAAACTATGTCATGCCTGATAAGGGATTCCCAAAATAAATGAGAACTCCTCCAACGTTAGGGCCAAGATGTAGTCTGGGAAAGTGAAGCAACGCAAGGACGGATCGTAAAACTGAAGAAGTGTATGAATGACATCCTTCTCATACTTGGAGATATTATAAACAAACTTCAGAAGTCTCCCATACCCTCCACTGAACTCTGTACGAACTCCGGGACCAGCCATATTAATCAATCTGTGAATCAATGTCAAAGTCAGATCTGGGAACGAAGAGGAAACAGTCTTCTTTCTCTGGACATCCATGCTGAAGTAACCTTAGAAAACCGGAATCAAGAGTAAGATGCAAGCCCTAAAAAATGTCAAACATGTCAGAATGTAAGAAAATGATATGCTCATGTAAACATGGGATCAAGGTGACACTGCTGGATGTGCTGTGCTGTTAACTGAACGAGAACCACAACCCAGAAAACCAGAATTCTGAACCACTGAGATAACCAGGAACCCAAATAATCAGACATTGATGAGAAATCCAGAAAAACAGGGTAGGTTGAAGGTTTTGGTTACCTGCAAACCTGCAAACACCCATCCCCTCTCACGTGTGGGTACTAGGATGTTCAGTATCCCGGGCTCTCAGGTCGAGAAATGATGATACGTTCACCATTTCTGGTTTGGCATCATCATCAATGGAGGAGGCCTCAACTGATTCTCCAAAGCAGAAGGTCCTCAGCTTTGGCACTGAGGTCGAAAAACAATAGTACATTCATCCCTCAGGGTACAATACTATCGTCAATCGAGGAGTGCCTCCACTGATTCTCTTCAAAAGATAGGGGCCATCCTATGCGAGTTCCAAAGCTGGCCCTCGGGTGCGAATGGGTTTGCCACAGGATGTGGTCTGCCACTGTCACCACCAAAGAGGGATGTTTCCACTAAGGTCCTCGATGATCGGTCACCAGAGTTGACAGCTCTCTAGATCAACACCCCAACATGCGTAAGACACACATGTTAAAATGCGTCCCAAGATAGCCTCGTCTGGTTGTGAATTTCGTGAACACGCAAACGTACCAAGTGGGCACGTAGGTCCCACTACTTTCCACTCTAGTCCTAGGGTATACTCAAGCCTGGGTATTGGGCTTATCTCTCAGACCCACCCAACCTGCAAAACAAGAACAGCCAGCACAACACAGCAGTATGACAGTAATAAAAATGAAATGCAATACAGAAAATGCGGTAAAAAATAAAACACAACAAATAAAGCAACGCAAAAACAAAGACACCCAAAGAGAACAAAGACAAGCAAGCGCTAGGATTGACTCGCTTAGGGATGGACCAGCATAGGCCAACCAGGTTCCCCAGCAAAGTCGCCAGCTGTCGCTCCCAGGATTTTCATCCAGGTAAAAACGCGAGAGTGGCGCAGAAAAACAGAGTCGTCAGCCGTGTAAATTTATCCCAAGAGAGGGAAAGGGAACACCGCATAAACCTGAGGAAGAGGGAAAGGAATGGTCATCGCAACCATAACCTAGGTTCGGGAGTCGGTTATGCGAGGGGAAGGTGCTAGCACCCCACGCGTCCATTGTACTCGATGGGATCCACGCTTGTTGTCTATTCTAAGGATGAGTTATCCTATCATCTAGGGCTGTACTGACACGAGGAAGGGGAAAACAAAGACAGACTCGGTAGGACGTCAACGGCCTAGGCCTACGTACCCCCTTTGTGCAATGGGGAATTCAGAGTCAACGTAGTTCGGACCAAGTTCTTTTTGTGTTTTTTATGAGTGACGTTAAGCTCGCGTCCGGCAGTTAGGGTCGATGCCTGTTTGCGACTCAGACGGAAAGTAACGTGCCCTTTTTGAAAATAGCCTTTAGTTTGAAAATCCCAAAGGAAACAAAGGTTTGAAGTTTGTTTGTATTTTTTAGGATAGAAGTGACTTGAGTTAGTTCATAACTTGCATTGCACCAAAGTCTAGGGCACAGGGGCGAATACTTAACACATCGTCCTGATGCGTTGTATTCGCAAGTGTACGAATCGCGTCAGAGTAATATAAAAAGTTATCGTATCCACAGAGACCAAATGTTGATCTAACGATTTCTGTTTGTTACAGTGCTTATCTAAGGCAGTTCAATTCAGGGTTTACTAATACAGAGGAAAATAAATAAAAGTAAATGACGAGGTAATAAAATTCAGACAAAACAATAGGCTTGAATGTAATTCTCATAACCGATAATATTTCTATATTCATCAACAGGACTACTTACGGGCAATATCTTCTATTTTAAGAAAAGAATTCAATTTAACAGGAACTGTCGCTTTCGCGTAGTCAGAACCAAGTTTACCCTCTAAACTAACCCCTTTATTGTCACTTATAAAAAGGCGCGCATTGCGTTAGAGTCATGGAAAACTTACTTTTAAGAAATGTAAATTCTAAACTAAACAGAAAAGTATTTTGACCTGAAATCTCTAAACTAAAGAGGTTCAAAATGAACCAGATTCTAATCCCATTAACGCGTCCGAAAATAATTTTAAAATCTCTTTTCTAAAGTGTTAAAAATCCCTACTCAACTGAGCAAAGCGCTTTCGCTGTATTTGATCAGTTGAGAACTAAACAAGTTCACAAATGGTTGGACGGCTTTCGATCTTACCCAACATTGCTTTTAAGTATAGAAAACTTGTGTTAAAGATTAAAACAACCCTTAAGTATTTCTATTAACATATAGACGTATTACGGTGATTATGGTCTTTACATTCTTACCTATCTAAAACTTAACCAGCCATGGTAGTTATAACAGTCATATTAATTCTTATCATGTATGGAATTAAGTCTTTTGAAAAGTAAGGCAAGACAATAAATAAACAAAATAAAGCAAGTGCAAGAGATAAATGAAAGTAAATGCGATTAAAATAAAACCTGCTCCAAAGCGGAGTCTTTAAATCTGGTACAATGTACGGAAAAGAAAATGCTGGCAGGATTACTTCTACCAAAGTGCTCCAACTTGATTACAGACACTCCAAGACTTGATTACAAACTCGATCACACACAGTGCAATAACTCCTCGATGTGAGAAGATTACCGCTTTACAAGAGTGAAATTTATGCCTAGGATGAAGTAAACTAAGATTGGATAAAACTAAAATTCGAGTTCTGAGAGTATTTATAGGAAAAGCTGACATGGTGCAAAGACAAAAGTGACCTTGGCTTGAAAAAAAATGGGTGGGAACAAATTTTGCCTTGTCGCGCCCGCGACAGGCCTACCGCGCCCGCGACAAGAGGAAAACGGCAAAGGTGAGTGCTGATCGTGGGAACGTGGCAGTTGAGTTGTGGAGATCATGGGACACGTCGTTTCCTACCCTGGGGCGCCCGCGACAAGAGAAGCGACAAGAGTAAATTGCTGCCAAACTTGAATTCTTGCTCCTTTTGCATCCTTTTTCGTCTGGGACTTCGATTTTATTGAAAACCTGAAAACAAAGGAAAACATAACAATAACAAAGCATAAAAAATAAAAAAAGCTAATATGCATGTGAAATCAGAGTCGAAGATACAGTATAATTTAGTGTCATCAAATTCTCCCACACTTAGACCTTTGCTTGTCCTTAAGCAAAACATTTAAAGCTCATAGAAGAAAAATCAGTGTCGATCGATGATTTTTGGGCGAAAAGGGTTTCAAAGTCCGAGTCTGGATGCAGTGGTCGGTACTAACTGAGTGAACCAAGGGCATCGCGATGACACTAATCCGCAAATACGGACATAAACTTCGCTCCTATACTAATCAACCCATTATATCCCACAATACTTAGGCCTTCCTTTTCCATCTCTTTTGAGTCCTTTTCATTCAAGCGCAATCACATTAAGCCCGTTTTCCGCACATGCTTCATGGTAGAGTGACCTGTTAGTGATTCTGATCTTTTCATACCGGATTTCAGGCACAAGGAACTGTGTAAAATCCTTTTATTCCTCTCAAGTGCAGTTGTGGGGGATCGGATCGTAATCCTCCCTACTGAGTTCAGCATCAGATACCTCTGAACCAACTGAAATGAGCAAGCTAAACATCTTTTTTTTTCTATATCTTTCTTTTGTAGCGACGGTGCAGATAAAAAAAATTTCTTTTTGCTTTTTCTTGCACTCAGATCAGTCACTTATATTCGTCGGTCTCCTACTTAGAACATGTTTAGGCCGGAGCTGATTGCTGAAATAAACTACTAAGGATGATTTTGAAATAAAATTAGGGCCATGGTACATGGGGTTTCAGGTGTGATTCTTATATTTACGAAGTTCATGGTGTAAGGACGATACTGATGTTTCGAAGGTTCTCCCAAGTCACCGCATCCTAACCCGAACCTGTCTTAAAGTCCAGAAATTTTTCAGAACAACACCTTTTTGTTTTTTTTTTTTTTTTGATGTGGGAAAAATGAAGGGAAATAAAAATAAACTACTAAAACGATGGAAATAAAAACGATAAAATCTCCTCCCACACTTAAATCAAACATTGTCCCCAATGTTTCAAAGTAAGCTACGGAGAAAGGAACCTGGCAAAACTAGTGAGGACCGCTGGTGCCCTCGCCGCCCTGTGCTGGATGCTCGGAACGACGGGATCTGCTACGGTGATGGTCTCGCTGGTTCATCCTAGCCTGCAATTCTGTCTTAGTAGCTTTCACCTCACGAAGGCTACCTAAGATGGAACCCTGAGTGGCCTCCATAAGCTGAAAGTGCTGATGGTTATATTGCTGTTGACGGGACTGCTCACTGGCGATCGCAAGCAGAGTACGGGAGATGGTCTCGTAAGATTGGTCCGTTCTCCGTTGTGACTCTTGCATAAAGCTCATCTGGTCCGCCATCTGTTGCTGAATGGAAGAGAGCAGGTCTTCATGCCGTGCTTCTCTAGCCATATGGTCTCGCCACATCTCCTCCGTAATATAAAATCCGGGAGCAGCTCCTGCAAAAGTGTTAGAAAAAGATGGTGCGGTGTGTGATTGTGTAGGACGAGGGGGGGCACACGCTCTCTATGGTCATACTCATCATCTTTGTCGGGCCCCTCATTGTCATGGACACTAGGAGGAATTGGACCTAGAAAAGGTGGGGCAGTAAGGTCATAGATCCAGTTCCTCTCGAATCGTACATCTATATGTCTACTGCACGGCATAAGAATTGACTCGACGGCTGCCCCGTGAATCATCAACTCATAACCACCAGCCCTCCTCGATCGGCACAATTTCATGTCTTTCAGAAATTTTAAATTAATTGTGTGAGGGGGCAGTGGTTCTAAAGTAGCTATCTCATTATTCAAATTTAGTGCCCGAGCAATAGACGTAATCAATCCGCCAAAAACTATCGATCCACCCTTATTTATCGTTAAGCACATGTGGGCGATCATAAATGGAACCGAATTGATTCTTACATTTGTGAGGCATCCTTGCAAGAACAAAATTTCTTTGCTATTAACTTTGTTTTGATTATCCCAGCCAAAAATAGAGCATGCCAAAAGATATCTGAAAATTCTTATGGTCGGGTTATGAATGGTCGAGGCGAGTATTCCCTTAAAGGAATCAACAATAGTATCTGACAACCTGCGCCAGAAGGCGAATATCTCGACTGACCATTCAGCATCTGAAAGAGCCTCACAAACAGCACCCTCCCCATGAGGGAATCCCAATAGACCTGCTAGTTCATCGGTACTGAACTGATAATCAACATCAAACAGTCTAAAATGCACAGTATCGACTGTGCTAGCAGTGTCGGGATGAACGGTATAAACCAATGAACTCAAAAACTCAACCGTCATCCTCTCATAGGTGGGTTCTTTTGCGGTGAAAACAGTGCCTAAACCTACAAAGTCTAACATATGGAAAACGCTATGATGAACCCCTAAAGCGTACAAGCAAGTATCGTCAACATACCTCGTCGAGAGAATTTCTCGACCCTGAAGCTTTTGAAGTTGTCGCCTCTGCCTATTCCCGGATTGTCCTTCCCGAAGAATGACTCCATTAAACTCCATTGATGAAGATGGTGAAGAGGGTGGAAGAAAAGTCGTATGATAAAGGTTGGATTTTTTTGGGTTTTTGTTGATGGAAATTGAAATGGAAAGTTAAGAGATGATTGGTGAATGCTAGAGATATGAATTTCAATGGGGTTTTATAGGGATTTTTCGGAGGGAAAAATGGGTTTGAAAAGGTTGGAGCTTCAAAAATGGTGGGAATGGAGGTTATGTCCCGATTTTACAAGGACGCTGCCGCGGGCGCGACAGATGTGTCGCAGGTGCGACGAGAGCAAATCCGCTGATGGGCCTCAATTTGTCTTTTTGAATGGACTTTTTGTCCTTCATTTGGCCTTGGGGGGTCTTTTTAGCATTCCATATGTCCTAAAAATGTAGTTTTGCACAAAATTTTCACAAGTATATATATCTTTTTTATATTTTTTTTTATATATTTTGTCAAAGAAAAAAATAAAAGAAAATATTAGCATATAAACATAAAACACTCAAACCTTAATATAAATCGGAAATATCAAATGCAAATAGTAGGAAATATGTCTGGGTGAATACTGGAAGTAAATTAATGCATAAGAAATATAGTAAATAATACGAAAATGGAAACCAAGATGTCTGGTCATCAGTCTGGTCATCTCCACGGAGTCTCGCTATCTCACGACGGAGCTCCGCCATGTCTTCATACAGCACATCGGACTCAGTAGCGTGGGTCAGCTCTGACACTTCCATCCCTAGGTGTAGGTCAGCAAGAGTCTGTTGGAGATCTGCTATCTCTTGGCGCATCATCGCCATCTGGGTCTGCATATCTGGAGTACCTAATGAATGATTATTTGACCATACCGTGGTCCTGGCAGGTGGTGGATCTGGAACGTACTCTGGCTCTGGGCAGGGTCGTGGTGCGTCCACCGTCTCACCGTGTCCTTCTAAGGCATATGTCCAGTTTGCTGGGTCATGGACACTGGTCATAACAGGATCTGGCAAAGTGAAATGATGTATGGTCTCATCATCGATCAGGAGTCTGAACTGAGAGGGATTAAAGGAGTTCCTTCTCATCAGCCTCCGATCTAAACAAAAATCAATATCCATGGTGGTATGGCTGTAGTAGGGAGTCAAATGAAATAGCTTTCGGCCAAGGCCTAGAGCAGCTGCAATCTCAGTCACATTACCTCCTACATGTATAGGTCCTCCTGCCCAGGTGGCAACACCACTAAAAGAATACAGCATAAAGTTACCACAAGCTAAACGACGCGACTGATTCGCACAAAACATGAAAAATATGTCCTCCTCAGTAACGTGGTCATCAGCATCTGCTCTCCCAAAGAATGTATGGGCAATGATCTTCTGAAAGTATCAGAGAGCTGGGTTATGGATAACCTGCAAAATGTGAGTATCAGGGTCAGGGCCTCCACCTCCAGAGATGTCACTCCAAAATTTCTCCACGTCTCTACTCATGAAGTAACCCATGGGCAGCTCAGGAATAGCGCCAACTCCAATCTCAAATCCAAGAAGATCACCGAACTCAGTATGGGTGAACGAATACTCTGTGCCAAATAACCTGAAGCTGGTGTGGCCATCTGGTCCCAAGTACGGATCATAGGAGAAAGAGCTGAGGAACTCCAGAGTGAGGTTCCTATAGGTGGGATGCAAATCATCAGCGTACTGGTCCCATTTGAGCTGGTGGGTCAAGTATCGGACACTGGGCTCTATGCCCAAAGCTTCCATGCAATCACTGTCTGGGTAGCGAGTGGGTGCCATAGGTCTGAGTGAAAGCATCACATAACGCTCTCTCTGGGGGTCTTCTCTAAAGGTCATGTGCATGTCATCGACTGGTGGCATCCTGAAAGAAAAGGTTAGGAAAAACGGGTCCTGAAATTGAACACACCAAACAAGTTAGACATATGTGTACAAACAGACGAACAAACGTAAATCAAAATAAATGGAAAGAAAATAGATACGAAAAAAAAAACCATGGGTTGCCTCCCATGCAGCGCTTGCTTAACGTCGTTAGCTTGACGAGTTCAAGTCATGTATCTGGTGCGAGGATAGGTGGGTCTGTTAACGTGAACCTGGAGTAGTATGCTGGAATGTCACCTCCTTCATAATGCTTAAACCTTTGTCCATTTACAACGAACAGACTGCAAGATTTGTTCTTAATTTCCACTGCCCCAGATTTTAGGACTTTGGAAACTTCGAACGGGCCCGTCCATCTAGATCGAAGCTTACCTGGAAAAAGTCGCAGTCTTGAATTGTATAGAAGAACAGGGTCACCTATGTTGAAGTCTTTCTTGACGATCTTCTTGTCATGCCATGCTTTGGTTCTCTCTTTATATATGATGGCATTTTCATAGGCTGATTGTCGGAGCTCTTCTAACTTATGTATGTCTAAGATGCGTTTCTCACCAGCTGCTAAGTAATCGAAATTTAAGGTTCTGATGGCCCAATATGCTTTGTGTTCCAATTCAAAGGGTAAGTGACATGATTTTCCGTAAACTAGTTGGTAAGGGGTTGTTCCAATGGGAGTCTTGTAGGCTGTCCTGTAGGCCCACAGTGCTTCTGAAAGCTTCTGTGACCAAACCTTTCTGGATATCGAGACAGTTTTTTTCTAAGATATGCTTGATCTCTCTATTGGATACTTCTACTTGCCCACTGGTTTGCGGGTGGTAAGGTGTGCCTACTCTATGTTTAACTCCATACTTCCTCATCAGTTTGTCAAAAATCCTAGATATAAAATGTGATCCTCCATCACTTATGACTAGTCTGGGAACTCCGAATCTAGGGAATATATTCTGCTTGAACATCTTAATCACCACTCGGGTGTCGTTTATGGGTGCAACTATAGCTTCAATCCATTTGGACACGTAATCGACAGTGACTAAAATGTATTTGTTTCCTAAGGATGATGGAAAAGGTCCCATAAAGTCGATTCCCCAAACATCAAAAAGTTCTACTTCTTGAATGTTTCTTAATGGAATTTCATTTCTCCTCGAGATGTTTCCGGAGCGTTGACACGGGTCACACTTGGTTATATATGTATGAACATCATGCCATATAGTTGGCCAATAAAGACCAGCTTGTAAGATCTTAGCGTGAGTCTTAGATGTGCTTGCGTGTCCTCTGTAGGGTGCTGAGTGACAATGTTCTATGATATGGTGCACTTCTTCCTTTGGAACACACCGGCGAAAGATTCCGTCAGTGCCTCTCTTAAAAAGGAGTGGTTCATCCCAATAGAAATGTTTAACGTCATTGAAGAACTTCTTTTTCTACTGATAGCTGAGGTCAGGAGGTATTATATCTGCAGCAAGATAGTTAACAAAATCTGCATACCAAGGTACATTATTTACCGCTAAGAATTTTTCAGAATCTTCTAGGGTTTCTAAACTTACATCTCCAATGGCATCTAGCTTAGCGATTAACCTGTCATAAGCAAAGTCATCATTTATGGGTACTACATCGGGTTTCAAGAACTCAAGCCTGGAAAGGTGATCGACAACTACATTCTCGGTGCCTTTCTTATCTCTGATATCAAGGTTAAATTCTTGCAATAAAAGTATCCACCGGAGTAACCTAGGTTTAGCATCCTTTTTATTCAAAAGGTATCGGATGGCGGCATGATCAGTGTAAACAATTATTTTGGCTCCCACCAAATAGGATCTAAATTTGTCTATGGCAAAAACTACGGCTAGGAGTTCTTTTTCTGTGGTTGCATAGTTTAGCTGAGCGGCATCTAGAGTTATACTGGCGTAGTAAATCACATGTAACTTCTTATCAGATCTTTGACCTAGCACTACTCCTACAGCGTAATCACTAGCATCACACATGATTTCAAAAGGTTTTGTCCAATCTGGTGGTTGCATAATGGGTGCTGAGATTAAAGCTTGTTTTAAAAGGTTGAATGCTTCGTTGCATTTTTCATAAAAAATGAACTCGGCATCTTTCATCAGAAGACCTGTCAAAGGTTTAGTGATCTTAGAGAAGTTTTTAATGAAACGCCAGTAAAATCCAGCATGTCCAAGAAAACTTCGAACTTCTCTAATTGTTTTGGGTGGTTTAAGATTCTTTATCACCTCGATCTTGGCTTTATCAACTTCAATGCCTTTTTCAGAAACGATATGTCCTAGAACTATACCTTCAGTGACCATGAAGTGACATTTCTCCCAATTTAATACCAGGTTTACTTCGACACATCTCTTCAAGATCTTTTCAAGGTTGACTAGACAGTTATTGAAATCAAATCCGCAGATTGAGAAATCGTCCATGAATACTTCCATAATTCCATCAAGATAATCAACGAAGATTGACATCATGCAACGCTGAAAAGTTGCTGGGGCATTACAGAGTCCGAAAGGCATACGTCTATAGGCAAAAGTTCCATATGGGCATGTGAAGGTTGTTTTCTCTTGGTCATCAGGGTGTATAGGAATTTGGAAAAAACCTGAATATCCGTCGAGGTAACAGAAGTAGGAATGTCTAGCTAGACGTTCTAACATCTGATCTATAAAAGGTAATGGGAAATGGTCTTTCCTAGTGGCTTTGTTTAATTTTCTGTAATCTATGCACATACGCCAACCTCCTTCTATCCGTTTTGCAACGTGCTCACCTCTTTCGTTCTGTACCACAGTGATGCCTCCCTTTTTAGGTACTACATGCACAGGGCTGACCCATTTACTATCCGAGATCTGATATATTATCCCTGCTTCCAACAACTTAAGAACTTCCTTCTTAACTACCTCACTCATTATAGGGTTAATCCTTCTTTGGTGTTCTCTCGAAGGTTTAGCATCTTCTTCAAGTGAAATCTGGTCCATGCACACGGATGGACTTATTCCTTTAAGATCTGAGATGTTGTACCCTAGTGCTGAGGGATATCTTCGCAAGACATCTAAGAGTTGGTTTGTTTCATTTTGGTTCAGAACGGCACTGACTATAACTGGTCTGTCCATTTCTTTGTCTAAAAACTCATATCTTAGATTCTTGGGTAATTCTTTTAATTCAAAGGTTGGTTTGTTGGGGTTTTGTATAGGATCTGGAGTTAAGGATAAACATTCAAAAAGGCTATCATCTATGTAGGGTTCCATACTATCATCACCTTTCACAATGGGCGTTGAAGGTAGTTTTATTCTTTCTATTGGCTCTTCCTGGTTAAGTTCACGGACACATTCATCAATGACATCAACTGCATAACATGCATCTCCTATTACTGGTGCCGCGAGAAACTTTGCTAGGACAAACTCTATTTTTTCGTTACCTACCTCAAAAGTTAATTTTCCTTTCTTGACATCTATTATGGCTCCTGTAGTTGATAGGAAGGGTCTACCTAGGAGGATTGGGATATCTTTATCTTCTTTGATGTCCATTACGACGAAGTCGGTGGGAATGAACAACTTGCCTATTCTAACTGGGATGTCTTCTAATACGCCTACAGGGTATTTTATAGATCTGTCAGCTAATTGGAGAGACATCTTAGTAGGTTGCAAATCTCCTAGTTTCAATCATTCACAAACTGCAAGGGGCATTAGGCTTACACTGGCTCCTAAGTCCAGAAAGGCTTTATCTATGACATGATTCCCCAAAATACAAGGTATGGAGAAATTCCCCGGATCTTTGTCTTTTTTGGCAAGTTTGTTCTCGGAAATGGAATTACACTCCACTGGTTTTGGATCGTCAAGTCTACGTTTATTGGTGAGGATGTCCTTCAGGAATTTAGTATAAGATGGTATTTGGGTGATGGCTTCTGTAAAAGGAATCTCCACATGGAGTTTTTCTATAACTTTAACAAACTTTTGGAATTGGTCATTGATCTTAGTTTGTTTAAGTCTTTGTGGATAGGGAATTTGTGGTTTGTATGGCTGAGGGGGTGTTGAAGCTTCGTCCGTAACTTCTCCTTTATCTTTGCCTTTTGGTTTCTCAATTTCTACGAGTTTCTCACCTTCGGGGGTAGCATCCTTTTTGGAAATTTCGGAGTCACTCAATGTCGGGTTTTTAGGCCCTTCATAAGTGGTTCCACTTCGTAAGGTAACAACGTTAGCTTACCCTAGAGGGTTATGTTGAGGTTGTCCAGGAAATTGTCTTCCAGGAGTAGTTTGGGGTGCTTGCTTTAAGGCTACCTGAGAGATCTGGGTTTCAAGCATCTTGCTGTGGGTGGCCATTTGGTCCATTTTGGTTCCTAGTTGGGTAAGCAGCTCATTCACATGAATATTCTGATTTAGGAACTCTTTGTTTTGCTGGGCTTATGCTGTCATAAAATTATTTAGCACTTTCTCAATATTTGGCTTAGGTGGCACTGCTTGCATAGGTTGGTTTTGTCTAGGTGCTTGATTGTTGGTTGATCTCGGAGGTGCTTGGTTTTGGATAGGGTTATTGTTTTTGTAGGAAAAATTAGGGTGATTCCTCCATCCAGGGTTGTAAGTTTTTGAGAACGGGTTTCCTTGGGCATAGTTGACTGGGTCTGGGTTAGTCTCGTATAACAGATGGCAGTCAGCTGATTGATGACCTTTAGTACCACAAAGTTCGTAATCCGATACTACTGCTGCTGCAGCGGTTGGTTGTGCGTACATTTGATCGATCTTGAGGGCCATAGCATCCATTTTGGCTTGCATTATGTCTATAGAGCTTACCTCATGTTTACCTCCTTGGGCTTCTTTCTTTTCTACTGTTGCTCTTTCGTTTCCCCATTGATGATGGTTTTGAGCCATATCTTCAATGAGACCACAAGCGTCAAGATAGGGTTTATTCATCAGGGCACCGCCAGCGGTAGCGTCGATGGACATCTTTGTGTTATAATGAAGTCTGTGGTAAAAGGTATGTATAATCAACCATTGCTCCAAACCGTGGTGTGGACAAGCCCTTAGAAGGTCTTTATACCTCTCCCAAGCTTCAAATAGTGATTCTCCTTGGTTTTGGGTAAATCTTGTTATTTGGTTTCGGAGAACGGCTGTTTTGCTTGGGGGAAAGTATCTAGCAAGGAATGTTCTCCTAAGGTCTTCCCATGTTGTTATAGAATTGGCTGGAAGGGAATCTAACCAAGTTAGGGCTTTGTCTCTAAGGGAAAAGGGAAATAGTCTTAAACGAATCGCCTCAGGACTAGCACCATTGGTCTTAAAGGTGTTTGACAACTGGATAAAGGCTTTTAGATGTTGGTTTGGGTTTTCAGATGGTAGTCCTGCGAATTGGTTTTGTTGAACTAGTTGTAATAGGGACTGTTTTAGTTCAAAATTATTGGCAGGTATGGTAGGGTTAACTATACTAGAGCTCGGTTCTTCGTCAGCAGGCTGAGCGAATTCCTTAAGGGGTCTTTGGTTACGATCTTCGGCCATAGCTTGCTTAATTCGACGAAGCCAAAGTCGTGCGCGAGCGTAATGTTCTGGTTCCACTAAAGGATCTATTACACTACTGGAGCTGCGAGATCTTCGCATCGACCAGTTCGTGCGGCCCTAGTCTAAACGGTGATAACAAACGAAATTCGAAATTCGGCGAAATTGGTCCCCGGCAACGGCGCCAAAAACTTGGCTGCGTTGTATTCGCAAGTGTACGAATCGTGTCAGAGTAATATAAAAAGTTATCGTATCCACAAAGACTAAATGTCGATTTAACGATTTCTGTTTGTTACAGTGCTTATCTAAGGCAGATCAATTCAGGGTTTACTAATGCAGAGGAAAATAAATAAAAGTAAATGACGAGGTAATAAAATTCAGACAAAACAATAGGCTTGAATGTAATTCTCATAACCGATAATATTTCTATATTCATCAACAGGACTACTTACGGGCAATATCTTCTATTTTAAGAAAAGAATTCAATTTAACAGGAACTGTCACTTTCGCGTAGTCAGAACCAAATTTACCCTCTAAACTAACCCCTTTATTGTCACTTATAAAAAGGCGCGCATTGCGTTAGAGTCATGGAAAACTTACTTTTAAGAAATGTAAATTCTAAACTAAACAGAAAAGTATTTTGACCTGAAATCTCTAAATTAAAGAGGTTCAAAATGAACCAGATTCTAATCCCACTAACGCGTCCGAAAATAATTTTAAAATCTCTTTTCTAAAGTGTTAAAAATCCCTACTCAACTGAGCAAAGCGCTTTCGCTGTATTTGATCAGTTGAGAACTAAACAAGTTCACAAATGGTTGGACGACTTTCGATCTTACCCAACATTGCTTTTAAGTACAGAAAACTTGTGTTAAAGATTAAAACAGCCCTTAAGTATTTCTATTAACATATAGACGTATTACGGTGATTATGGTCTTTACATTCTTACCTATCTAAAACTTAACCAGCCATGGTAGTTATAACAGTCATATTAATTCTTATCATGTATGGAATTAAGTCTTTTGAAAAGTAAAGTTTTGAAAAGTAAGGCAAGACAATAAATAAACAAAATAAAGCAAGTGCAAGAGATAAATGAAAGTAAATGCGATTAAAATAAAACCTGCTCCAAAGCGGAGTCTTTAAATCTGGTACAACGTACGGAAAAGAAAATCCTGGCAGGATTACTTCTACCAAAGTGCTCCAACTTGATTACAGACACTCCAAGACTTGATTACAAACTCGATCACACACAGTGCAATAACTCCTCGATGTGAGAAGATTACCGCTTTACAAGAGTGAAATTTATGCCTAGGATGAAGTAAACTAAGATTGGATAAAACTAAAATTCGAGTTCTGAGAGTATTTATAGGAAAAGTTGACATGGTGCAAAGAGAAAAGTGACCTTGGTTTGAAAAAAATGGGCGGGAACAAATTTTGCCTTGTCGCGCCCGCGACAGGCCTACCGCGCCCGCGACAAGAGGAAAACGGCAAAGGTGAGTGCTGATCGTGGGAACGTGGCAGTTGAGTTGTGGAGATCATGGGACACGTCGTCGCCTACCCTGGGGCGCCCGCGACAAGAGAAACGACAAGAGTAAATTGCTGCCAAACTTGAATTCTTGCTCCTTTTGCATCCTTTTTCGTCTGGGACTTCGATTTTATTGAAAACCTAAAAACAAAGGAAAACATAACAATAACAAAGCATAAAAAATAAAAAAAAACTAATATGCATGTGAAATCAGAGTCGAAGATACAGTATAATTTAGTGTCATCACGTCCCAAGACAGGACGCTCGCTAAGCACTCTAGAAATATGAGAGGAAGCCCCTCATTTCTCATTCCCCACGCTTAAGGCTCGTGCGCAATACAATTTATACTTATTACGTGTTTTCAAGAAGTTTGAGATGAGAAGAGAGAAGACACGAAGGATACACTAAAGGAGATTAAGAGTCCTAATGTTATCATGCATGGGTGACCTACGGTTAGTGAGGTTTGACGACAACCTAAACCTAAAGAAAGGGAAAGAGGAGGAAAGAGTAAGGGTGAACATGGATACTTATCCATACCCTCAAATAACTTACCTTAGTCCCTGCATAAAAGGTTAGTGAGAAACAGACACAAGTAATATTAAGGCAAATGAAAATCAAACAATGGCATATAATAGTGATAAAAATTCAAACACAAATTAAGAAGTCAAATAAACAACCCCAAAGCAATGGCACAAGTGCCTTTTCAAACAGATAATCAGACAAGATCAAGGATACGCATACAAGAAAATCTCACACAAAGAGCCATTAAACAAATAGTAAAAAAACTCCTAAAATCACCAAATTAAATATCAAATTTACTCAACCAGAGACAAACCAAATCCCAAAAACTCCTGCAAGAAATCAATATGTTAGTCACTTAAACAATTAGGCAAAGCTCAAGTGAGAAGTAGGGTTCAATGTGCCAAAGGGAAGGACTAAAATGCAATATTCAATAATTTTAAAAATGAAAGAAAAATATTTTAATGCACTTCAGAATGTTGGTGAATGAATGCAAAAGGAATGGATTGAAAATATTTTATGGATGCAGAGAAATAAAATAAACAAATTTAGGTATGCATGATATGAGTAGTGCAAAAAGAAAATAAACTAAACAATTAATTTAGATGATAAAAATAAAATAAAAATAAAAAATAAAATTTGGAAAATTTCATAAAATGATAAAAAGTATGCATGAATTTTTTTAGAATTTTTTAATGCATGAATATATTTTTTAAAAATTAAAAATGAAATGTAATGAATTAAATAAAATAAATAAATTGAAAATGCGCATGGGGGGTGCAATGAGTAAATAAATCACGTTAAAAATGATAATTGGGCTAGAGGGGGGGTGTCGTTAGCGAGCCAACCACTAAATCCATCAGAAAATAAAAAAATAAAAAAGGAAGCACGTGTAGACCTTAGTCAATGGTCAGGATCCATACTCACCGTCTGATTAATCTAACGTCCACCAATTGGTCAAACTAAACAGAATGTATTCATGATTAGTGGTTGAGATCAAATACACACCATAGAAAAACAAACACACGCACGTATGAGATTTCCCTGTGTACCCTACGCAGCCATGTGCCATGCACATGCGTTTTTTAATGTGCTGTCCAAATATCAGCCATATGATGGATCCAACGTGCATAAGTAAGTCAACCCATTAAAAAGTAAACAAAATAAAAAAAACCTGGTTGGTGGATCATGGTAACAACCATGGGGTAATGTACACATGAACACAAAACAAAAATCAGAAAAAAAATAAAAAAAGGAAAAACGTGGCACGATGATAGCCACACGATGAGAGAGATCAACGGCCCAGAACCCATCACCTACCTCCAGGCACCCTCGCCGGACTGGTTCGCCCACCGCCACCGGAACTAGGGTTTCGTTCCCTTCTCCGGTCACCTGCAGCTCGAACTTACCCAGAATTTTCATGCGACTACATCATTTTGATCAGAAAATCACGAGGGTTCCAAATATGCAATCAAATACCACTAATAACCAACGCATAAAGAAAAACGAAGAGAAACATGTTAGGGCTCAAAACTTTAAACTCAAAGTACAAGCAATACACACGTCCAAACACAAAACAAATTATACCAGCATGATCCATGGATGCCACACATTAATATGCACACTTAAAAATTGAGTTTTATGATGGTCAAAAGAATGGATAACCTGAGATGGTGCCACACATGTCCTTGCTTTTGGCTTCAAAGGGTGATTAATTCGTGCTCTAGAGATCACAAGGGTTCTGTTGGTGAAAGAATTTCTTAAAAACTCCTTGTAGATTGAGAGATATGGATGTGAGATGCTTTAGGGTTCAAGTTCTTGTTCTCCACAAATGCACGTGTAATCTGACCTAACCAGTGCATGGATGAGTTTAAATACTCTAGGGTTTCTCACTGATAATGGTTTGGGCTTGGGAAATTCTTTGTTTAATGAGTTTTTTAATAATTTGGAATTTTGCATTATGTGAGATACACCTCCTCCCATGCATGGATATCCAAATATTTCATGATGGATCACTTAACTTCTAATTGCTAATCACACCCACATTTGATTGGGCCTTGAAACAATTTGATTCATGAGTTTTTAGTGACTTGGTTTTTTTGGAATAATGGAGAATAAGTGAAGAATAACCCATGAAACCACTTGATTAAAAGGCCAAAAATGCTCCTTATGAATTGTCCTTTGATGTTAAAACATGTCTTGAAACAATGGAATTAATCATAGGTCCATATGTCCCAAAATCCAAAAGTTGTGAAAATGAAACCCTATAAACCACTTTGCCTTCTTTTGACCATAAGTTGAGTTTCACAAATGATATGGAGATCCACTAGTACTTGTTGGAAAGAGGAGAAAAATATATTCATCTTTCAAGTTGGAGAAAAATTCATTTGAAGCTTTCTTGATGATGAAAAGTCAAGTTGAATGCAGTGCAGGAACTTGCCCAAAAAGGAAACTTTCAAATTATGGGTCATTTCCATATTTTGTAACTTTTGCACCAACTCCTGATTCTTGATAAATGGCATGAAACTTGACTCTTGATGACCATATAAGGATGTGAGACCTTGAAAACCTTGGAGAGAACCTCAAAATTCCACAGTTGACTTCCCCTCTCACTGTTGACTTTTACCCAATTCACCTGATTCCCAATCCATTGGCCAATTGAAATCCTCCTGGACCAAACTGATGGACAACCTCCCATCCCTAGGTACTTAGGGACCCAAGGAATCAAGTCTTGCCCAAAAAATCAGAAATAAACTGACTTTATAGCAAACCCTAGTTTTGGTACCCTCAGTCTAGGAGGAAATAGCACAGTCTCCAAATCCAAATTCCTCTGAATATGATGTGTATCCTCTCCAATAAAGATAAGATATGTCATTTTTTGATGATAAAAACCCAAGGAGCTTGCCCATTGGAGCAATAAACCCAAGAATTTCAAAACCCTAATTTATGCACTGGTTAGGAGAGAGTGATCCACTTGAGCTCTCTTGGACAATATCAGGACTCTTGCTTGACCCTCTGAAGAACTGCCTCAGGCACCTTGACCCCATGCTAAGAACCCATGATATGCACATATGATAATGCAATGAAACATAAGCCAGTTAGTACTAAAGTAAGGAGGGCAAATTTTGGGGTGCAACACTTACATCTTAACCGCATTTTCTGGAACCATTCCCGATAGGATTCCTTTAGCCATTCCCGACGGGCGAGCTGGAACCATTCCTGATAGGATTCCTTTAGCCGTTCCCGACGGGCAAGCTGGAACCATTCCCGATAGGATTCCTTTAGCCGTTCCCGACAAGCAGGCCGGAACCATTCCCGATCGGATTCCCGCCGTCATTCCCGATGGGCACTCCGTGAGTTTTAAACCTAGTCGTTCCCGGCTGACCTATTTACCATTCCCGATAGGTAGCCATAGGTTTTCAACTTTAGCCGTTCCCGACAGGCGACCTTTGAGTTTTAAACCCAGCCGTTCCCGACAGGCCCATTTACCGTTCCCGACAGGTAAGCCATAGGTTTTCAACTTTAGCCGTTCCCGACAGGTGACCTTTTAGTTTTAACCATGCCAGTTCTCGACAGGCCCCATTACCCATTCCCGATAGGTAAGCTTTGGTTATAAATTGCAGTCGTTCCCGGCCGCTCCCTTTGAGTTTTAACCATACCAGTTCCCGACAGGCCCCGTTACCCATTCCCGATAGGTAAGCCTTGGTTATAAACTGCAGCCGTTCCCGACCGCTCCCTTTGAGTTTTAACCATGCCAGTTCCCGACAGGCCCCGTTACCCATTCCCGATAGGTAAGCCTTGGTTATAAACTGCAGCCGTTCCCGACCGTTCCTTTGAGTTTTAACCATGCCAGTTCCCGACACGCCCCGTTACCCATTCCCGATAGGTAAGCCTTGGTTATAAACTGCAGCCGTTCCCGACCGCTCCCTTTGAGTTTTAACCATGCCAGTTCCCGACAGGCCCCATTACCCATTCCCGATAGGTAAGCCTTGGTTATAAACTGCAGCCATTCCCGACAGCTCTCTTTGGTTTGAACCTTGCCAGTTCCCGACAGGTACACTTGCCCATTCCCGATAGGTAAAACAGATCCAAGCTCACCAGTTCCCGACAGGTTGTTCACCAGTTCCCGACAGGTTTCCTATGGGGTCCAATGGTTCCAAAGTCTTCTTCACCAACTTTTCTTCCTTACCTTTACAGCATTTTCTCTAACCACGGTGCAAATTTTCTCGGTTATTTTTGTATTCAATCCCTTTGTATCTTGAATTCCTGATAACCGTTGCTTTCATCCATTCAAATTCATAATTAATTGAATAGGGGCAGCTGTAATACCTCAAAATTTACCTTCATGTTTTCTCAATAAATTGGTCTATGCTTTACTCTTTTTTGCATTCCATAGTAGGTCATAGATTGCATAGCATGGCATTCAGCATAAGGCATGAGATCAAGGTACTTGGTCCATATTCTCAAGTCTCAAGCTTCAAGGTGGCTCATGGGGTTCATCATATCTTCTTAAGGTCAAGCATGGCAAAGGATTTCAAGTGGATCTTTTCCTCCTGATCAGAGGGACCAATTAGGGTTTGTGAATCAAAAGGAATTCTTGTTGAACTTTGGGGATTCAAGCATGTTTTTATGGTTTCCATATGCTCACAAGTGTTCATGGGTGGAGATTTGGTTGATGGTTCATGGTGAAGAATGTTCAGTGGATCAGTTGCTAGTGAAATAAGGAAAAGTCAACTGTAAAGGAGAAAGTCAACTATGGAATTTTGAGGTTCTTTTCATGGTTTTCAAGGTATCACATCCTCATATGGTCTTCATTTGTCAATATTCATGCCATTCTTCAAGAATCAAGGGTTTGTGCAAAAGTTACTAAATTTGGAAAATGACCTATAATAAAAACTTTCCGTTTTTGGCAATTTTTCCACCGCATTCAACTTGACTTTTCATCATCAAGGAAGCTCCAAATGAATTTTCCTCCAACATGAAAGTTGAAGATCTTTCTCTCCCATTTCCAAAAAGTACTAGATGGTTTCCATACCATTTGTAGAACTCAAGTTATGGTCAAAAGATGGAAAAGTGTTTTAAGGGTTCTCACATGTATCATTTTTTCCACCTTTGGCATTTTGGTACAAAATGAGTTGTAAGGGCTTCTAATGCCTCAAGTCAGATTATCACACTCAATAACATTTCATTTGGCACAAGTTTGGCTTTGGAATCAAGTTATTTCGTGCCATATTTCTCATTATTTTCACATTGTGCAAAATTGCAAATTGATTCAAAACTCACAAACCAAACAAGTACAAGGCCCAATTTGAATTCAGAAGTGATCAGTAAGTAAATTGGAGGTGAATCATGCTTGTGGCAAGGACTTATCACGTTTGAATTAGTGGTGGTGGTACAAAATGCAAATTTGCAATCTCATCCAAATCTCATTAGCCAAGGTTCTAATCACTTCTTAATCCTAATAAGTGGAATAATCAAGAGTATATAAGCTTACTCATACCCTCACATCTAGGGCAGAGGCTCTCATTTGCACAGTTTTGGTTTTTTTCCTCTCACACTTCCTCTCTTCGAATCTCACTTTCCTTGGAGTTTCTTAGAGATTTCTCTTCACATTCTTGATCAGTGAAGAGAATAGAGCAAGAATCAACTGCTATTTTGAGCTCATACTGAAGATTTCACCAAGTTCCATTCAAGAGGATTCAAACTTAAATCTCAAGATCTAGACGATTTCAAGCTCTAGTTGCATTTATTTTGCATCTAGAGGTTCCAAGGAGTAGATCTGCAATTTTTTGAGGGATTTCTTGGAGGATTTCAAGCTCTTCAAGGTTCAGGTTAATGAATTTTTCACCATCATAGAACTCAAATTTTAAGTGTGCATTATGATCTATGGACTTCACTGAGCATGTTGATCTATTTTGTTTTAATTTTGGACGTGTATCATGGATGAATTTTGAGTTTAAAGTTTTGGATCCCAACTTTGTTTTGTTCGATTTGCATTATATGTTGGTTGTTTGATGAAATGGACTGGATATTCTTGATCCTCGTGATTTTCTGGTCAAGATGATGTACCTATGCATAATTTCTGGAAAAGATTTGGTTGCAGCTCACCGGAGAGGGTGACCGGAGCCCTAGCTCCGGCGGCTGGTGGTGGTTCAGTCCGGCGAAGGGTTAAAGGAGGAAGACAAAATCATGGCCGTTCGTTCACTTGATCCAAGGGCCTTCATGTTGCCACGTTTTTTAATTTTTTGGTTTTAATTTAATGCTTGCGTGTTTGTTACCCCACAGTTATTACCGTGTGCCTCATTTCCTGGCCTTTGATCTGAGTTAATATTTGTTTGTTTGATGTAATCTTACGCGTTGATTTAATCATGTGGTTGAGGTGGTGACAGCACATTAAAATGTGCATGTGCTTGTCACGTGAATCTGTTTGGTGTTTTGACTGATTGTATGTGCGCGTGGATATGTGAATTAAGGTGTTTGGTGATCTGAACCGTTGATCATATTTGCTTTTGGGTATGTTGACTAAGTGGTGGGCGTGAGTTTAATCCATTGGCTGTGATTAGATCTGAGATTGACTGAAGTCCATTGTTCTCCATTTGACTTTCGCTGGTGGGTTATTTGTTTGGGCTTTATTATCTGAACCCCCTCCTTTGGGCCTTTTATCATTTCCAACGTGTTATTGATACTGATGGCACCCCCCTTTGCTATTTCATTTGTTTTATTTTATTTTCATTGTTGTTTTGCATTTTAATTTTCTAAAATCATTTCAATGCATCTAAAAATCATAAAAAATTTCATGAAGCTTCTTTTTAGTTTTATAAAATTTTTTCATATTTTATTTTCTTATTTTATTTTATTTTTGGCATCTTAATTATTTGTTTAATTGTTTTTCTTTTTGAATTGTCTCACATGTGCATACGTTGCATTGTAGATTTTATTTCTTCATCTATAACACATTTTCAATCCATTCTTTTTGCATTTGTTAGATAACATTCTGAATTGCATAAAAATATTTTTGTTTTATTTTTAAAACCTTTTCATATTACATTTTGGTTCCCCTCTTTTGCATATTGATACATGTTTCTCACTTGATCCTTGCTTATTTGTTTGAATGGTTTAACTTGTGAATTTTTGGGAGATCTTTTAACATGTGATTGTCTTCTGATCTATATCATTTGAGTTTAAATTTCACAATTGTTGAATGTCATTTGATGCATGTTTGATTTTTTGTGCTTAAGTGAATTATGCATGACCATATCTTGACACTTCTTTGCACAAGTTGATTTACCATGTCCATTTACTTGAGTTTCTTGCTGGTTCTTTGTGCGTGCTTTTGATATAATGTCTACCCCTGGTTGAGGTCCTTTGGGACTTAAGTTTGCAATTTGTAGATCATGTTTGAGTATGCCTAAGTGTTGGAACTTTGTCATCTTTTTGTAGTTTGCTTTGGTGCATGTTTTGAAAGTTTTGATTGATGTTTGGACTTGTATGACTTGAGTTTGGTTTTTATATGATATTGATACATATGCTACTGCCTCTTGAGTTCTATACTTAGTTTTCATGTTGCTTGGGCATAGTTGAATGCATTTGGTTTGAATTGTATGATGAATGTCATTATCTTTCCTTTTGTGAACTTCTTTGGATCATAATGCTTCATGTTTTGAATCACTTTTGCACACTTGAATTGTTGATGATACTATGATATTGGTTCTGAATTGTCTTCATTCTCATCTTGCCTTTCTCATTTCATTTTGATATGAAGTCCATGTATGCTTAATTGTGCATTTCATACAAGTATGCTTGCATCCTTTCATGTTTATCTTTGCATGCTTATTTGAATTGTTTTGCATTTGATCTTTGAAACATGTTGATTGATTTGACTTGGACATTTATGATATGATGTGCTTGCTGCCACTTATTGTATTTCATCTCTCTTCTTCTTCTTCTCCTTTCTTCTCTTTCACTCTTTCTCATCCCATGGATCTCAAGACTTGATTAAGTCTTGGATTCTTTTCCCTTAGAGCTACCTAGTCCAACTTAATTTTTGATTAAGCTTGGAGTAGGATTAGCATTAGGTTTTAGGTAGTCCTTTCTCCTAAGCCACACTAACCATAGGTCATCCATGCATGATAACATTAGGACTCTTAGTTTCCCTTTAGAGTTTTCCTTGTGTCGTTTCTCTTCTCATCTCAAAGTAAAAGTAAAAAATACTTAATAAAGGTTAACGTGTATTGCGCTCGAGCCTTCAGTGTAGGAAGTGAAGAACGAGGGGTCTCCCCTCCTCTTCTAGAGTGTTTAGCATACGCTTCATTTGGGGGCGACCATGCGATTCACTCGTTCCCGCATGGTAGACTTTGGCGCAATGCAAGTTACAAGCTAACTTAAAAATCCACTTCTGTTTAAAAAACTTCAAACAAACAATAACGTCTTTCCTTCAAGAATTCTTTTCTCATCTCACTCACTCTCAGCGTACGAACGTGCTCCTACTCGTTCTCTTGCAAGACGGTAACGCCTAAGTCTCCATACAGCGAGCTGCAACACCTGAGCTAGAACGTTAGCCATTCCTTTAAAAAAACACAATCCACCCCTAGTGAGGGGAACTACGTCGCTCTGATTCTCATGCTCCCGATGAGATACGTAGGCAGTGGGGTAGGGCCCATGCGAGCACTTCTTTTATTTTCCCTACATTTGTTTCTCTTTCTCTCTCCCTTCCTTTTCCGGTTCTCCAGCTAGCAGTCCCTTTCCCTTTCCAGCAGCAGCGAAGCTCCAGTTGACGACACCCTTTGATCGAGACAAGCAAGCGTGGATCCCATCGGGTACGATGGACGCGTGGGGGTGCTAATACCTTCCTCACGCGTAACCGACTCCCGAACCCAATTCTCTTGGTCGCAAGACCATGCTCTTTCCTTTTCTTTCAGGTTTATGCAGTGTTTCCTTTCCCTCTCTCGGGATAAATACACATTGCTGGCGACTCTATTTTCTGCGCCACTCTCGCGTTTGTACCGTTGGATGCGAATCTTTCGGGAGCGACACAATTTTGTTTCTTTTGTGAAAAGCCGGGACTTATACGAAGAGGAGGGCAAAGTCTCCTAAGCCAAGCTCTACATGAATCAAAGAAGTCATCTGTTCAAGAAGGACAACTGAAGCTCCAAATGCAACCATGTGAGCTCACTTACATTCAAGAGGTCTAATCCAACAAGAAACCAAGACCATCTGACTTTCATCACAATTAGCTTGAGCCACACGTTCACCCTGCCTCCAATTAGGGTTTTTCCAAGACAAGACAATCATGGCCTTTGATTTTGACCAAGATTTGTTCTCAAACCCTAGGAATTGACTCCACATGATAGAAGACATCCCTGGAGACCATCATTGAGCCTTAGATATGATTAAAGAAGCAAGATCATCAGAAATCATTCCAGTACATTCACAGTTGAAATTAGGGTTTTGACTGAGGCCCTAATCCTCGAGATTTTGATCCAAAATGAAACATCCAAGTCCTCAATCCATCATGTCATGTCTCATTGATGAGTTAGGGCATGAGATATCAAGTTTTAAGAAGTTTATTGCAAAGGAAGCAAGGTTTGGTTCATGAAACTTTTCAAATGTGGAAATTTCACTACTTGGGCAAAAATTGAAACAAACATAACTTTCAAACCACACATCCAAATTGAGTGACTCAAAGCTCAAATAGAAGCTCTTTCCATGATCTTCAAAACATATTAGAGGATACTCTTCCAAAAAATGCTTGGTTTTTGAGTTACAAGACTTGGAAGATAAATCACCCTTTGCGACTTAGTGAAATTTCAGCTTTTTTACCCTTATTTGCACACAACTTTAACCTAATTTTCCATACAGTTCCAAGCCTCAAATAAAAAATCCTTGAACATGAAAGTTGTAGAGGGCATTGAGGGCTTTCCAAAAAGTACTAGAACTCCTCAATCCATTGCGTGAGCTGGGAGTTTCGAAGGTTCAAAGTTGGAGGTTTCATTTTTGAAAACCCAAGAAACTAACTTTTGTGTAATGGTTTAAAACCTCCTCTAATCACCAAAACCTCATGTTTATGAGTTCTATTGTTCCATTTGGATTCAATCCAAGCCTTGCCACGAATTAGCCACTTGATTTGCATTAAAATAATGTTTATTTCTTGTTCATGCCACTTGCACAAGGAGAGAGAAACTTTTCAAGGAAAGGAAGTATTTGTTTATTCATGGAGCCTCTCACCAATCCCATCACACCACATCAGACCTAACCATCAGAGATTTTGGAAGACTTTGGTTCAACAAAAGATACAGCTCACACGATGGAGAGGGCAAATATTTTGAAAAGTGCATTCTTGGCCATACCTCAAAGCCTCAGCATTTCCCTATAAATAGGAGGCTGGTTCTCATTTGTAAAACACCAACACTTTCCACATACACACTCTAAATCTCTGGTCTTGGCAAGTAAGGAGAAATAACAAGTCATCTTGGAGGTTGGTGCTAAGTGGAGAAAGCAAGAAGATCAGTTCACATTTCCACTAGGTACTTTTAGTTCTTTTGGTTTCTTGCTGTATGCATATTTACATGTCATTTTGTTAGCATATATATCTTGCACTTGAACTACCTTGTTTGGTTTTAAATATGGACAAGGATTGATGTTGTTGACACTGCCTGTTATTGAGTCTTGTATTGTCTTGAACCTTAGTGTCATTTGTGTTGTTGTTCATGTTGCTATAAAAATGAAGGCTTTAGTTTTGTTGCTATCAGTTATAATTGGTAGGGTCCTGGTTTGTTTTTTGAATTCTCTTGATGTTTTGGTTTGGACACTGAGTTAATTATGTAATGATATGGAGGCTATGCTTTAGTTTTCTTGATGCTTTGGTTTGGACACTGAGTTAATTGAGTTAAAATCTCTTAATGTTTTGGCTTTAGTTTTCAACTTGGGACATGTAGAGTGTGTCATGAATTTTGGGAATGTGGAGGTTGCACTCCTAGTTAAGCTTATTGTTTCGAACTAAACTATGTAGGGATATGAGTTGGTCTTATGATGCTTGGATGAATGAACATTATTACCATGATGTTCCTCTCTTTGAACTATATGCACAACTGATATCAATTTTTTTCACTTTGAAACTGCACCACTACAATGTTAGAATTGGTATATTCAGTGGATCCAAGTTGTTTCACTTTACATTAGTATGGTTTGACAGTATTTGGTTTGTGACTGGCATAGTAAGTTTTGTTTTCACTATCTGTTAAACTTGCCATTTCATATTTAAAATGTCAAAGGCTTGCTACTGCCATGATAAGTGTTATTCCCACTCTGTCTTGGATGACTCACATGCTCATGTCTTGAAGCCATAGCTATGTTTGTCATCATGCTCAAAATAGGCTTCTCTTTTTCTATTCATGTTGAAGTGTGTATGTCTAAACTGCCTTTGAAATGTTAGGTTTAGGCCACTTGATCTAACTGTTTTGGCACATAACTGTATGTCTGCTACATCATCATAATGCATCTCCTATCTATACATGTTAATTTGAGTAACCATATGTGTGAATTTAAGTTTTGCTTGCACTGCTAGTTTTCTTTGTTGGGAATACATTGGTGCCAACGCTTGGATTCTCAACAGTTTTGTGAGCTGTTAAGTATTTCAGTTCATTTTGGTTCAGCTTAGTAATATGTATCTTATTTGTTGGCATGATCAAATGCTCTCACCATCTCTCATTCCACCTGTATCATGACCTGCTAATGACTGAGAACACCCTATGTCTGTGCTTACATGTAAACTTGTCTATCCCTAACTGTGAGCCATGTGCATCATACTGGTACTATGATGAGTTTAAAACTGCTTTGTCACAATTCAAATGTTCAAGTTTGTCATTTACATGTCTGAACTATTTTATGTTTGTCCATTTCATATTGGACTGAGATAACAATATGTGGAGACTTTAGGATCTTGATTGGCATGACTAATGTTTGCTCACACTCTCTTAACACTTATTTCCACATCCATGCCCAAGTTTTAGGCAACCTCTCATTGCTGTTGTGTTGCATTCTCACTAAGCATTATTTGATGAAGATTTGTTTTTAGCATAATAGTTGGTGAGTTTCACTCCTCATCCTGAGCACATCAGCTCCACTTGGTTTTGTATTTGTCAAACCTCTCCTTGATGACCTGTTTAGGCCTCACCACATCACCATGTTTTACTTTATGTTTGTTTTTTTAAGGAAAACTTTAAAATTATTGTTTTGTTGCTGATATATTCTTGTTACCATGAGGCCTAGAAATATAAGCTCTGAGTGAGTTGGATTTGGTAGCAAGAAGAAAGGATAACATGTTGTTTATCTCAAACTCTATCTTTTCAATCACAACAATTGCCAATGCATGATTTTTTCCTATTTATATAAACTCTGATGCCTGCTTGAATTGTTGTTTAATATTTTCTGGTTTGAATCATGGACATAGAGACTTTGATAATGAATTATGTGGACAAGAGATAGATCTAGCATGGCTGATAGGTTCAAAAGTCCAAAGTATGCTTAGTTTGAGGTAACATAGTTGGATTAGTTCTTGGTTTTGCCTCTGGTTAATGACAAAATGAGACTGTTCCCAAATCATTTCTAGTATGCTTAAGTGAGGACCATATAACTTGAGAATGTGACATGACAAAGTTGTAGTTTCATTTTGTTCTGATATAGCACCAGCATAATGCCTTGAGTCATTAAGTGCGTGCTTATCACTTTAAAAGAGGTTTTTGGTCTGAGCATGAGACATTACCATGTTCATTTTCATGTTTTCTGTAAAAATACTTTGCCTTGTCTGATTGCTTGAGTTACATGGTAAATGGCTTTTCCATTGGCCAACATGTTTTGTTAACATTTGGAGGTGTTCATGTCAAGACTAAACCAGTTGGTGGAGGGAGCGTGTGGGATGTTTATCATGTTGGTTTTGGCCAACCCATTTTCTTTACGCATAATGGTTCATATATTTGTGGGGTGGGTGTCATACCCCAAATTTTGACCACTAAGATTTCCCATCATTGTGCAAATCATCATCACAATATGGATGAACCATCATGCCTCATCAAATGCCTCAAGGGTTGTTGAGCATTCACTACAATCAAAACTAGGGTTTTAAGTCCTCTCAGAGCCTTAGACAAAGGATCAATCAAGGAATGACTTGATCTTCAACTTGTCTAGCCTCTAGAATATCCACAATGGATCAAAAGGACTCCCACTTCAAGGATTAAGCACAAGGTTGCTCCTTTCTAGGTGGATCAAATCTCAAGATCGACAGTGTCACCAAATTAGGGTTTTGGTCGACCAGGGCCTCCAGATGGAAATTTTTCATCTGGGCACAAGCCAATGATCCAAAACATGACCTAATATACTCCATGGAACCTCATGGACCCAATCATCAAGTCAATTTGATCTCAGGGGATGCATACATAAAAAATCAGGAATTAGGGTTTCTTGACCTAATTCACCCCTAAGTTGACTTTTGGGACAAATCATGAGCCAAGACCTCAAGAGAGGATTTGAGGGTCTTTAATATACTATATTGATCCATTTGCAACAATAGATTAATTCAAGAAGCTTGAGCAACAAGTCTCAATTTCATCTGCACCACAATTAGGGTTTCGCGAGGAAAGTCAACTGTAACTTTGACTTTTGACCAGGATATGCTCCCAAACCCTAAGACATGATTCAATATACCCTATGACACCCATGGAACATGTCCATCAAGTTTGATTTAGGTCAAGGACATGATTTCCTGAAGAATTGCATAGTTTGGAATTCATCTGATAAAAAGTTAACTGTGCACAAAAGTCAACTTTGACTTTTTGAGATTTTTCACCAAAATGGATTTTTAACCCTAAAATGATGTTAATGTATGATTTGAATCATCATTCATCAAGAAAAATCAAAGAAAGTGGGATAACTTGTAAAAGGGGTAACCATAAAAACTTAGAAAAATTTCTAAGTTATGGAAAAAGTGACACTAATGTGCCAACTTTGGAGGACCATAACTCCTAAACCACAAGGCCATTGTTCCCCATTCAAAGCTTGATTTTTAGATCACATTACCCTATACAAAAGCTTCATACTGACCTATGTCCAAATTCCTCATGGATTTTGAATTATGGAGTGATCAAAATCAAGAAAAGTCACTTTGTTCCAACACTTAGTGAAAATTTCACTAAGTCAGAATCTGCCTTTACTTTTTTCCAAATGTAGGGGGATTTTTCACTTGGATTCAAAAGAGATCAAAACCAAACATGTTCAAACAGTTGTTGTATCATGTAAGGGCTTTCCAAAATGGCCAAGAACATTACCAAATTCAATTTGAGCTATGAGATATGACATTGGCAAGATGCCTTGCTGAAATCTGCCAAGGCAAGGCAGATTTTTGTACTTTTGTTCGATTTGCAAAAATCCACCAATTCCAAGCCTTGTCATCACTTTGGACACATCTGAGGATTGAATCTAAAGGGGAAAATCACTAAGCCAAGCCTCCAAAGTCTTTGGAACAAGAAATAGCATGTTGAACCTAGAATTGCCAAAATAGGGACAAGACTCCAATTTTGGATTGGAGCATTCAATGGAAGCATCAAGTTGGCATGGACTGAGCTCTTAGCAACTGAATTCAGTCAAGACTTATCCAAGACCAAGGGAACCAGCAGCCTATGCCCTAACCTCTAGTCAATGGCTAGAGGAGACTTGGATTTTCATTTGCCAACATTGGCCAAACCTACTCAGCAGTTGCCATTCACTATTCCTTGCAAAACAAACTTGCTCTACTATAAATAGAGCTCAATTGTGATTAGTTTGAGTACACCAAAGCCATCAAACAGATGCTTTCCTCAAAATCTCTTCTTTCACTCCAATTTTGCCTTCTAAGGCAAGTCACTATCGGGTTTTGAGTTTGAGAGCTTTTCCAATCAAACCAATCACACACACACCTCATATACATCACATATGAGCTGATCAAACACTTAAACAACAACTGGAACACTGATTTCTTAGAATCACCAGTCAATTGCTCAAGGTTTTAACCAAGTTACAGTTAAGATGCCATGAAGTGATCCAGCCAACTTCAATCAAGTCCAAGCATTCAAACACACTCCATAGGGTGTAGGGAAGCTGTTCAGATCATCACAACTCATCTGTAACACCTCCAACATAAATCACGATCACCAGCTGCAAGTGGTAAGCATGAGTTCTTCTAACTCTATGATCCATGCAATTTTTGCTACACAATAATTTGGCCATATGTTCATAATCATGCATGGAATGTTTCCCCTCAATTAATTGCATTGTTTGAATCGTGTATCAAAAATCCCAGCCTTCATGCAGAATCTAGGGTTCTTGAGGATTGTTCATGATTTCTTGTTTTATGTTTAATTTAAATGAAATTAATTGTCATAGACATGATCGTGAGGTTGAAACGAGTTGATTGGTATGTGGATTGCATGATATGATTAAGTATTCAGTGAGATTGGACAGAAAATGCAAATCTGGGAAACTCAGAACACGCGCGTGTTCTTGCCCTTGTTCTTGGCGCCATTTTCCAACATTTGAATATTTGAATTTTGTGATTTTTATTTAATTGATTCATAAATTAATTTCTCTCTGAGTTTTAATGATTTTGAGTTGATTCTTTTTTTAATAATTCACAAAAATGTTAAAATATTTTATTTTCCCAAAAAATCCCAAAAATATTATTTATTTCATATAATTGATATTTTTGCAAAGAATTAATATTTTAATTGTTTTTTACATTTAAAATATTTTTTTACTCTTGATTTTGTAAAGATTAATGACTTCTAATTATTTTGTAGGTTAATACTTGATTTTTGAAGCATTAATCCAAGATCATAATTTGTTTCCCACATGTTAAACAATTTTTGATCATTTTAATTGAATTTTTATTCAATTAAAATACATTTTGGAAATAAATTAGGGTTTTTGATTAATTCAACCCTCACAAATCATTTTCAAACACTTTTTGGGCCTCTATTAGAGTGTAAGACCCAACCCACTTGTACAGAAATATTTTGGGCCTCACTTATTGTATAAGTCCCTCTGTATATTTTTAAATTCGGCACGATCGTCGCCAGTTTAAAGATAAACCATTTGGGCCTCTCCTTGAGCTATAAGACCCATTCACAACTTTTTGGCCTCTATTAGAGTGTAAGACCCAACCCCCTTTTAACCAAAAACAACTTTGAGCCTCAGATATTGTATAAGCCCCTTTGCGTTAAAAGAAAATCTCGGCGCGATCGCCATTTTAAACGAAAAATCATCTGGGCCTACCCTCGTGTTATAAGCCCCACTCTTTTTCTTTAAAACTTTTTGGGCCTCTTGAGAGAGTGTAAGACCCAAATCCCTTTGTACAGAAAATAATTTTTGGGCCACAGTCACTTGTATAAGTCCCTCTATACAAATTCAAACAGTGCGCTCACTGATAAAACCCTGAGCCTCTCCTTGAGCTGTAAGCCCCAAATCTTTCTTTTTCAAAGCACTTTCCCCTTTGATTTTGAATATACTGTTGTTTTCAATCTTTCTTTGTTGAACAACTAACCAAACAGCATGGAAGCTCTACAACCGAGTAAGTGTTTATATGCTTTCATTTACCGCTTTCATATACATATAACTGTATTGTGGGGCTGTTTCGCTGTAAGTCTTCTTTCATAAACTCATATCAACTGTGTAATAATAGTATAGATATTTAGAGTTTCCCCGGCAACTACGTCTAGCATTAAGCCCATTGATCACTCTTAAATAGTCAAAACTAGATCCCCATAGGATTACCAGACACACTTTTCCCTCCTCTTGGGGTTAAACAATATGGAGATATGAAAGGCAACATTCTCGGTAAACCCTTTCATAGACTGTCACTCGTAGAAGTTGTCAAACAAACTCTATTCCCCATAGATAATCTCTTCTCCGTGAATTGCATCTCATGAGTTTCTTCCAAATTCTCGAACTTTCCTGGCTTGATCTGTTCCTCGTGAATAGCCTGTCTTGAATTTCTCGGGGTTTGGGGACCCACGGGCTTCTTAAAAGCACTTGTCAAGAAACTCTACTCCCCAGAGATGATCTTTTCTTCGTGAATGGCATCTCTTGAGTTTCTTCCAAATTCTCGAACTTTCCTGGCTTGATCTATTCCTCGTGAATAGCCTGTCTTGAATTTCTTGGGGTTTGGGGACCCATCGGCTTCTTAAAAGCATCGGCCTCCTCTTGGGAATTGTTCAAGGACCCGCAGGCTTCCTAAAAGCATCCCCGCCTCCTCTTGGGCGTTGTACAAGGACCCGTCGGCTTCTTAGAAGTATTCACAGCCTCCTCTTAGGCTTCGTATAATGATTCTTCCTCCAGGAATGATAGCCTTCTCTTGGGCTTCATACAAGGACCACTCGGCTTCTTAAAAGTTTCCAGCCTCCTCTTGGGCTTCGTACAAATTGTCCCAATGACCTCCTAGAGGTATAGGAACAGAACTTAGTCATCTTCATAGAACATTCCTTTCCAAGAGTCTACTACTGTTTCTCAAAGCATAGTACAAAAGATGAAACTCTAGACTTGGACAGTCTAATTTCCTTGAGACTCAAAGACATTCTCAAGCACCCTTCAAGAATAGGAAGGAACCCCGTGGACTCGGACAACCTCAATACCCTTTGGATTTCCCATTTCCTTAAAGAACAGGAAATAACCCTGATCCTCGAATCAAATCCTTGAGTACAACATTACTCATATAAGAACTCATTTTCTCTTTAAATCAGCATACTGGACCTGTCACTCAACTGAAACAGTAACCATAGCCTCCTCTTGGGCTTTGTACAATGATTCTCCCCAGCGGAGCTAACAATTTTAGCCTCCATCTCGGGCTTCGTACGAGATACCAGAGACTCCCTCATTGAGTCAATGACCCCTTTCACCTCCATCTCGGGCTTTGTACGAGATACAAAAACTCTCTTGTTGAGTCAAATAGCCTCCATCTCGGGCTTTATACGAGATACCAAAAGATTCCCTCGTTGAGTCAAAACCTTTTAGCCTCTCTCTCGGGCTTTGTACGAGACACATATTAGCCTCCTCTTAGGCTTTGTATAAGAAAACCATTGGTTGATCCAATCAACCTTTTAGCATCAAAGTTGTGCCTCGTCCACAGTACACAAACATCAACAACTCCTTCCCCCTCATCTAATTGCTGTAAGCAGCAAGCCTCTGGATCATCTACATCCATGCCACTGTCCCTCTTTTAGCATAAGAAATTCCTAAGGAAAGATAGCATTGCTCTACACTGAGTTAAACTCTTCTCCTTTAGGTTGGAAATCCCCTATAAAGGAAATTATGGCATTGCCGGATTCACATATCCTGGTTAAAGTAATTCTCCCTTATAAACGGTTGTGACAAACAAACCCCTCTTTAGAGATGACAAATTCTCTCTAAAGTTGAGACCTTTCAGTTTCACATCTTGGGCTTTGAACAAGATACAAACTACCTTTCGCTTCACGTCTTGGGCATTGAACAAGACACCAAAACAACCATTTCTTCCCATAGAATAGGAGGAACTACAAACGCTCTAATTTCCCTGTTTCGGTAAACGAGAATACGTAGGCATAAGATTGAAAGAAAAGGTCTTAGCGAGCACACTAAACAAAAACCCAAAATCCCTAACTTACACACATCCGTCCTAACCTCCCACCAATCGACCGAACACCACTTTTAAAAAAATACACCCAATAGAGACCCCGAATCTTTGTAGCATCTGTAAACCAACAGTTTTGACTGTTTAACCTCAGTTTGCAAGCAGGGTTAATTTGAGACATCTATTTCCCTTCCTTCATCAGCTTTAATAGGATAAAAAATGAATCGAGTTGTAAATACCAAAGAGCGGTAGTGCTTCGCAACCACGTCCAAAACCGCTCGCTACAGAAAAATGGCGACTCTTCTAGGGAGCTGTCATTAGGATCTATCTCACCTTTGTAGCGAGATCTTGTTCTCTTCCCATCTCTTAGGTGGAAACTTTAAAAGTGGCGCCCACCGTAGGGGCTCTTCTAACCACAGATTGGGACTTCCACCGGGGAACCCATTTTCTGTCAGGAACATAAGATTCGTAGCTTTTTAAAAGGTCTAGGACATTAGGACAAATATATATACTGCTTTTCCTAATTGATATATGTGTTTATTTTTCTGCTAATAGGAATGCGTGTGATGCCGCATGTGGAAAGATTGAGTATACACTTAAGTTAAGTGATGGCGACGAGGTCAACCATCAACCTCAGTGGAGGCTTCCCAATGCAACCCATTCCCTCTCATAGGCAATGGGCCGATTGTGACGTCTGAGAAGCTGAGGAGCCAACCCTTTTGTAGTGCGGAAACTATTGGAAATAGTTGTCACACGATACTACCCTCATTTGAGGCTGGTGATCTATTCTCGGTGAATAGCATTTACTCTAAGATTTCATACAGCTCGCTGGCGATCCGCTTGCTATTTGTTATCCTGGGAGGAGCTGATGATTTTGAGTACAGGTACAAAAATCACCCTAGTATAAACCTTTGGGGATGGGTAGAGCCTTGACTTCATGACAACGACCCTTTGACCCCATGTTTTTTCTATGTTTTTGTGTGCTGCATTCATGCATTCATTTAAAAAACATTAAAACATTCAAAAAATTTCTCTTCTAGTCTCTCTGTTTTTCAAATTAAACTAAGACTGTGATTGCAAATATTAGAGAAAAGGATTGCGCTAATGGATTTCGGTAGAAGGAGAACTCATAAGTACACCTTCAGGATTCCAAAACTAGAGGATTTAAGAGGTTTGGCGAGAATGATCACAAACCAAGAGGCTTTCAGAGCCATGTACGGAGGTCTGCTCCCTCTGTTAAGGGTCCATGTGATTGAGGGAATCATGGACGCGCTCGTTCAATTCTACGATCCGGTTTATCACTGCTTTACATTCCCGGATTACCAGCTAGCACCAACGCTGGAGGAATATTCTCATCTAATTAATTTACATATCACTGATCGAGCTCCATTTTCTAGACTGAAGGAAATTCCAAAGAATCAGACCATTGAAAGAGCAATTCATTTGGACGAGTCTGAGGTCAGGACTCACATGACCACTAAGGGTGGCATACAAGGTTTGCCAGCTCAGTTCTTGACAAAGAAAGCCCTGTACTTCGCCAGTATTGGGAACGTGACTGATTTTGAGAGCATCATTGTTTTACTCACCTACGGGTTATTTCTGTTGCCCAACATTAATAACTTCGTCGATATCAACTCCATTAAGGTTTTTCACATTAGGAACCCTGTGCCGACTTTGCTCGCAGATTCATATCATTCTGTACACTTAGGGAATTTGTATAGTGGAAGGGAGATCACATGTTGTGTACCTCTGCTTTATAAATGGTTTATCTCTCATTTGCCTAAGTCTGCTGCTTTTTGGGATCATAAGAGTGCCTTACGCTGGTCGCAGAAGATCATGTCTCTCACCAACTCTGACATAGATTGGTGTAATAGGATTTATGATGGAATCAGGATCATTGACCGTTGTGGAAACTTCCCCAACGTACCCCTTATAGGAACTAAGGGAGGAATCAACTGTCATCCGATATTGGTTTGCCGTCAGTTTGGATACCCGATGAGACATGTTCCCCATAATGTTCATCTGGAAGGCCTTTTCTTCAAGGAAGGAGAAAGTGACAGAGCACTAAAGACGGAAATAGTGCATGCTTGGAAACATGTTCATAAGAAAGGACGGGAGTCTCTAGGAAAATCGACTGTGTCTCGGTGGAGCCTTATCTCCACTGGGTACAAACTAGAGCTCTCAAGCTAAAGATGCCTTATCCTCGTTACGGAATTCTTCCGCCGAGGGAATCTGTCATGTACTTCATGACGGAAATTGAAAAGCTTCAGGTTACTCTCAACAAAGTTCAATGGGAGAAGAGGTCTTGGAAGAACAAGTACCATACCCTCAACGTGGAGTGCATCAAAATACATCAACTGCTGAAAGATAAGGATGCTCTGATCAAGATTTTGGAGCAACATGCTGTAGAAAATCAGGATGACCAAAGGAATTTGCTCGCTTCTTTCACCTGGCAAAGGAATGACAACCCGACAATGGCTCAAGAGCCCTGGTCAAAGAAAAGGAAGATACCAGAATCAGCACCCGAGTTCTCTCGGGACCCATTAGCTTAGGTTTCTGTTTCTGCACTTTGTAATCTACTGTATTTTCGTTTCCGCAATCCTTTGAATTTCAATAAAAAGGGGTTTCCCCACTGTTTGATATTTGCAATCTAATTGGTGAAGTTTATTTTGATTAAACCAAAAAAACAATTAATATAATCATTGCATTCATCATTCTCACATCGCGTATTCTTCTTACCTACGAATCTCACGCTTGTGTCTCAGTTCTAGAGTCAAATTATCTCATTCGTATAATACTCGGGTCAATCGTCAAAAAAAGATGGATGATCTTGAGGAAGAGAACAGAGAGTTGAAAGAAGAGATCAACGCTCTGAGAGAGGATATGAGAAAGCTTTATAACGACATGCAAGCCATGGCAGAAGCTCAGCTACAAAGGAATGTGGTCTCAGAGATCACCTCAGCGCCCATAGTGGAGAAGTTTGATCCTAGGTATCAGATGTCGAAAGATCGTCCCTGGGGCATGCCTGTTAACTATATCCCGGAAGGATATGTTCCGCCGATCACTGAAGATCAGGGAATCATAACAGAAGCCGTTGGGCCTGGAGGTTACAAACTTCGGGAAAGCGAAGATGCCAGGGACATACTGAAGACTCCTGAAGGTTACAAACTTCGGGAAATGCCAAGATTCACTGCCGTAGTCACGGTACCACCCCCTATGGTGCACACTGTCCCAGAAGGACAGATTCCACCGATCCCTTCTGATAAGAAGGAAACTATGTTCGATAGAATGGATGAATTCCAGGAACAGTTCTTGGAAATGCAGAAGGAACTGCAAGCCATTCGCGGTCAGGATCTATTTGGAAAGGACGCCGCAGACCTTTGTCTGGTCCCCAATGTGAAAGTTCCGCACAAATTTCAAGTGCCCGACTTTGAAAAGTACAACGGTAACTCTTGCCCTCAGAGCCATCTGGTGATGTACGCTCGGCGAATGTCAGCTCAGACGGAGAATCAGGACCTACTGATTCATTACGTTCAGGATAGTTTAACCGGTACCGCACTCAAATGGTACATGGGTTTAAACTGTGCTACGATTAGCACATTCAGAGATCTTGGTACTGCCTTCGTCCAACAATACAAATACAATTTGGACATGGCACCGGACAGAGATCAACTCAGATCAATTTCACAAAAGGACAAGGAAACCTTTAGGAGTACGCTCAGAGATGGCGCGAAATTGCCGCTCAGATTTGTCCACCTCTTGAGGAAAAATAGATGACAAAGATCTTCTTAAAGACCTTAAGCTCATTTTACTATGACAGAATGGTTGCCGGTGCGCCCAGTGATTTCACCGAGATGGTGGGCATGGGAGTTCGTCTTGAGGAAGCCGTCCGAGAAGGACGTTTGGCAAAAGACGCTGGACCATCAAGCAGTACAAAACGATACGGTAGTGCTCTCCCTAAGAAAAAAGAGCAGGATATTGGGAATATCTCTCTCAAAAAGCAAAGGCGACGTTATCAACCAGTAGCAGTTGTAATTCCTGCTATCAGCCCTCTGCCTATTCCTACGTATCAACCTCAGGTTGCGCAGAGCCAACCTAATCAGCAAAGGACACAACAACCTCTTCAGCAGGCTCGTCCTCCATATAACAACAATCGTACAAAACAACCATCAGGGTTTGATCCTATACCCATGTTGTACGCAGAATTATTTCCGTTACAACTTGCTAAGGGGCACATCCAGACTAAGTCTCCTCTAACAGTACCAGAAAATCCACCTTTTTAGTTTAAGGTGGATCAAACATGCCCTTATCATCAAGTAGGATCAGGGCATAATATAGAGAATTGTCTCAATTTCAAATCCGACGTGCAAAAGCTTGTTAGGAGCGGGCTCTTATCTTTCAAAGATACGAATCCCAATGTTCTCACAAACCCGCTACCTCAACATGAGAAAGCTGCAGTCAATTTGATAGAGGGAGAGTCTAACAACGTTTATCAAATTCACGATGTACTCTTGTTGAAAACCAATTTGGTCAAGATGCATTGTAGACAGAGTGGGTACGGCCATGTGCCACCTCATAATTATCACCAGTGTGATGTCTACTCTAAAAATAATCAAGGGTGTTCTGTGGTGCAAACAGCTCTACAGGAACAGATGGATCTCAGATGGATCCAAGAGCACCGAGTTCATGGAGTTAACATGGTCTATACGAACTCCAACGTCATTCAGGACCACGGCATCTGTGCAATGAATGTCAACTTGGTGGCGATGCACTCAAGGCAAAGCCAGTATCATAATCTGCCACGACACGATTACAGTTCCTGTCTGACTTGCTCAGTAAACAAACAGGGATACTCTTTCATACAAGAGGCCCTCCAGCGTCAGATGGATCTTGGATGGATCCAAGACTACCATGATAGGAACCCTTATCAGATCAACATGGTTCAGATCTTTGATATTCGCGTGATGAATACCAACCTGGTAGAGTTACATGCTGAGCAGGTCCAACTCGGATTCTTAATATCACACGACTATCAAAGCTGTAAAGCAGGTTGCGAAAACGATCGAGGTTGTACCCTTGTCTAGGAGGCACTTCAGCACTTGTTAAATCACTGGTGGATGCCAATCTATATGGATGAAGATACTCAGCAGATTAGTATCAATAACAGGAATCCTACTCGACGTCAAAGTCAGGATGTCCGATCTGTGGAAGCTAACCTAGTGAGGTTACATTGTATTCAAAGTGGGCGTGGCCAGGTGCCACCACACAACTATGAATGTTGTAGTGTCTGTTCGGAAAGTAACCAAGGGTGTTACCTTGTGAGAGCAGCTCTTCAGGGTCAGGTGGATCGTGGAGAGATTCGCCCATATCCGGGTTCTGGACCCATCAACTGGACGCCGAACTACCTTGCCAATCAAGTCGAGGATGTTGTCATAATCTCTAGTCATCACCAGACCAGGGATGTTTTTTCCATCATCCCTCTACTTGACGAATCTAGAGCTCTCAACCGGGAACGGATCGAGATTACTTATGATGGTCAGAAAAATCAGAAGGTTCCCATAGTCATCTATCTACAGGGACCACTACCGTATGAATCAACTAAGACTATCCCTTACAAATACGGTGCAACGACAATTGAAAATGGAAAGGAAATTCCATTACCCTCCGTCGTGAATATTGCAGACATCAGTCGTGTAACACGGAGTGGTCGAATCTTCAACCGAGGAGTTGGAGAACCTAACAAGGAAAAGGAACTTCAGACAGAAGCTCCCGATCCATCAGTCGGTCAATCCAGTAATCCCGACCTTTCGAAAAATAATGATGAGATGCTGAAGCTCATCCAAAGGAGTGAATATAACATTGTGGATCAGCTGTTACAGACTCCTTCAAAGATCTCAGTATTATCACTGTTACTTAGTTCAGAAGCCCACAGGGAGGCTCTACAGAAAGTCTTGGAGCAAGCTTTTGTGGAACAGGATGTAACAATCAGACAGTTCGATAGCATTGTCTCTAACATCACTTCCTGCAATAATTTGGGATTTAGTGATGAGGAATTACCTGAAGAGGGTCGCCGTCATAACATGGCGCTCAACATTATAATTAACTGCCAGGACGATGCTTTAGCCAGCGTACTGGTAGACACAGGGTCAGCCCTGAATGTTAGGCCGAAGTCCACTTTGATGCAATTATCATTCAAAGGCCCTCTGATGAGAATCAGCGAGGTCGTCGTCAAAGCGTTCGACGGATCCAGAAAAATAGTTATCGGCGAAGTTGATATTCCCATAACTATCGGTCCTCACACTTTCCAAGTCACTTTCCAGGTCATGGACATCCGAGAAACATACAGTTGTTTATTAGGAAGACCTTGGATACATCAGGCTGGAGCAGTCAATTCGACCCTCCACCAAAAGCTAAAGTTCGTTCAGAACGATCGGCTTGTCACAGTCTGTGGAGAACAGGCCTTGCTCGTGAGTAACTTATCATCATCTACTTGTGTAGAACCCGAGGAGGTTATTGGGACGCAGTTCCAAGCGCTGTCAGTCGGCAAGGACAATCAATCCCAAGGAGGAACCTCGATTTCCTCATACAAAGATGCTATCAAAGCGGTCGAGAGTACCGATACAACCAGATGGGGACAGCTTGTCATTCCTATTGACAATAAAACAAAGAAGGGTCTTGGTTTTTCTGCAGCCTGTACCTGGACAGTTGCTAACGATGAAAGTCTTCATCCCATTTAGGATTTCTTCCACAGTGGAGGTTTTCTTCACCCAGTCCCTCAAGCAGTCCATGCTATCAATGAGGAAGATCCCTCTGACACAGAGGAAGAGTGGAAGTCCTATCTTAACAAGGACGGTTATATGTCTCAGGATAAACGAAAACTCCTTTTTGCTTTCCTACAGAGAGTCTGAGATTTATACCCAGGTCAGACATCGAAATGATATACGGGGATTGTGATCCGGAAGGATGCCGTGCTCCGCCAAATTCATTAGAGGAAGACACTCCGATGAAAGACAACTTTGACCACAATTACTATGGCCCGATGGATGGTCTGCCAATGTGGCAGCCTTACCCAGAAGACTTGGGGCCAGAAAGTCAGCCGAACAATGAAAATCAGCTGGCCGTCATTGAACAGAATACCTGTGTTCCCACCATGTCATGGGATCAACACTCAGGTCATTCAGAAACTACTCAACACGACGATGAATTTGCAACGTTTGCAGGACTTGAATTCATCAACTATGCTTTTCCCGAGGTCAACGTCATCGAGAGAGATGACTCCTCCAGTTCAAAAGAAGTGTGGGACACCTTGGGACAACCGAGTGGAAAGTACGACTATATGGTCAAATACACCGCTCCCAAAAGCTCTCGTATTAGACTCGAAGACATCCAGCCAATTGGATGGGGAGATATAGCTGAGAGCACAAATGCTATGCAAAATGTAACAGAGGAATTCTCCTATGACAACTCTGCCTGGGAGACAGATTCCAATGATCCCGCTCCACCATAAATCAGCGTTATTTCTGAAGACAAATCAAGGAAGGTGCCGAACTTTGTGATTCACCGAGGAGTTCGCCGCCAATAGGTTGCTGTCGATGTTCCGAAGGTCGTTCGCCAATCTAAGTAATTGCCATCTTTAACCTTTCACCCTACCCAGGTGAAACGGATGTTTTGATATGGCTCACTTTCTGTAAATTTCCCTCTTCGCTTCGCCCAAAGCGACAGAGTTTTGTTTTATAGGGCTGTAGTTTCAAGGATCGACTTGTTTATTAATAAAATAACGTCATTCTGTAATTTCCGCATTAATTGTTGTTTTCTCTTTTTACTTTTTCAGAAAATGGTAATCCTAAAAAACAATTAAAAATAAAAACAAGCAGTAAAATAAATACACTGCACACACTCGCATTTTCTCTATCTCTTCTAAACACGAATCATCACGTCATGCAGATTGCTTGTTTTAAACCCAGTTGAAACATACGATCCGATGCCTTCTCCCGACTTTGGGTTCCCGGTATTTGGGGCTGAAGAAGAAGTTGACAAAGAAATTCCAGAAGAGATCTCTCGACTACTCAGACAGAAGGAAAGGTCCATTGAACCTCACAAAGAGCCGTTGGAAATGGTAAACTTGGGTTCGGAAGAAGAGAGAAAAGAAATCAGGATTGGGGCACTGCTCAGTCCAACTGCTAGAGAGGGTTTGATAAAGCTTCTCAAAGAATTCCCCGATGTATTCGCTTGGTCCTATCAGGATATGCCAGGGTTGGATACCAGCATCGTGGAACATCACTTACCGTTAAGGTCAGAATGTCCGCCAGTAAAACAAAGGTTGAGACGGACTCACCCGGACATGGCCATCAAAATCAAAGAGGAAGTACAGAAACAGATTGACGCGGGTTTCCTCGCCACGTCAGAATATCCTCATTGGTTAGCCAACATTGTACCCATTCCCAAAAAGGACGGAAAGGTCAGAATGTGTGTTGACTACAGAGATCTAAACAAGGCAAGTCCAAAGGACGACTTTCCTTTACCACACATTGACATGTTAGTTGACAGTATAGCAAAGTTCAAAGTTTTCTCCTTCATGGATGGATTCTTGGGCTATAACCAGATTAAAATGGCGCCAAAAGACATGGAGAAAACTTCGTTCATTACCCCATGGGGTACCTTTTGTTACAAGGTGATGTCGTTCGGCTTGAAGAACGCCGAGGCAACCTATCAAAGGGCCATGACTACTCTATTTCATGACATGATACACAAAGAGATAGAGGTATATGTCGATGACATGATTGCAAAAGCTATGACAGAAGAGGAGCATGTGACCCACCTGTCTAAACTATTCGAGCGTTTGAGAAAATACAAACTCCGCTTGAATCCCAACAAGTGCACCTTCGGTGTCCGTTCGGGGAAACTATTAGGGTTCATCGTCAGCCAAAAAGGGATTGAGGTCGATCCTGACAAGGTCAAGGCCATTCGAGAAGTGCCTTCTCCGAAAACTGAAAAACAAGTCAGAGGATTCTTGGGACGTTTGAACTACATCTCCAGATTCATATTCCTTATGACCGCCACGTGTGCGCCGATTTTCAAATTACTCAAAAGAACCAGGATTGCGTTTGGTCAGAAGATTTCCAAACCGCCTTCGACAGTATTAAGGAATACCTGTTGAATCCGCCAATTCTATCACCTCCAGTGGAAGGAAGACCACTGATCATCTACCTCACAGTCCTAGAGGATTCAATGGGATGTGTACTTGGCCAACAAGACGAAACCAAAAGGAAGGAGTATGCCATTTACTATCTAAGCAAGAAGTTCACCGACTGCGAGACTCGGTACACGATGCTTGAGAAAACTTGTTGTGCTTTGGCTTGGGCAGCCAAACATCTTCGCCAATACATGATTCGTCACACTACTTGGTTAATCTCCGAAATGGATCCAATCAAGTATGTCTTCGAAAAGCCTGCTCTCACGGGAAGAATCGCCCGTTGGCAGATGTTATTATCAGAATATGACATAGAGTACCACGCTCAGAAAGCCGTTAAGGGAGTGTTTTAGCCGATCATTTGGCTCATAAACTGATTGACGATCAAGAACCAATCGGGTTGACTTCCTAGACGAAGATGTCATGTATCTAAAAATGAAAGATTGTGATGAACTGTTACCCAGTGAAGGGCCAGAACCAGGTTCCCAATGGGGACTTATCTTTGACGGAGCAGTTAATCATTATGGAAACGGAATTGGGGCAATCATTGTTACCCCTCAGGGTACCCACATTCCTTTCACTGCCAGACTTACGTTCAAATGTACGAACAACGAGGCCGAATACGAAGCTTGTATTATGGGTCTCAAAGAAGCGATTGATTTAAGGATCAAAAACTTGGACGTATACGGCGATTCAGCCTTGGTTATCAATCAGATAAAAGGAGATTGGAACACATACCAATCAGGACTGATTCCTTACAAAGACTATGCAAGAAGGTTGTTACCCTTCTTTAACAGAGTCGAGTTTCATCACGTCCCTCGTAGAGAGAATCACATGGCTGATGCCTTAGCCACTCTCTCTTCCATGATTAGTGTAGGTCAACGGAATGACCTACCTAAGATTGACATAATGCGCCTTGAAAGGCCCGCTTACATCTTCATGATTGAAGCAGTCATAGACGACAAACCTTGGTATCATGATATCAAATGCTTCCTTCAGAAACAACAGTACCCACCTGGGACACTAAGGAAGGACAGAAAAATCCTCAGAAGACTGGCTGAAAACTTCTTCTTGAGAGGTGATACACTCTATAAGAGGAATTTTGACTTGGTTTTGCTCCGATGCATAGACAGACCAGAAGCAGACATGCTTATGAAAGAAATTCATGAAGGATCCTTTGGCACTCATGCCAACGGACACACAATGGCGAGAAAAATCCTAAGAGCAGGGTATTACTGGTTGACCATGGAATCTGACTGCTACAAGTACATGAGGAGGTGTCACAAGTGTCAGATATACTCCGACAAAATTCATGTACCGCCATCACATCTCAAAGTTCTTTCTTCCCCGTGGCCTTTTTCCATATGGGGAATCGACATGATTGGCTTGATCGAACCTAAGGTTTCAAACGGACATCGTTTCATCCTGGTAGCCATTGACTATTTCACCAAGTGGGTCGAAGCAGCGTCGTACGCTAATGTAACCCGACAAGTGGTGGTCTTATTTATCAAAAACAATATCATCTGCCGTTATGGTGTTCCAAGCCAGATCATTACTGATAATGGATCTAACTTGAACAACAAGAAGATGAAGGAGTTGTGCGTTGAGTACAAGATCGAACACCATAACTCATCTCCCTACCGACCCAAGATGAACGGAGCGGTAGAAATGGCTAACAAGAACATCAAGAGGATCATTCAAAAGATGGTTGTAACCTATAAAGATTGGCACGAGATGCTACCCTTTGCTCTTCACGGTTATCGAACATCTGTCCGCACTTCAACAGGGGCAACCCCTTTCTCTCTAGTATATGGCATGGAGGCAGTTCTCCCCATAGAAGTAGAGATCCCATCAATCCGGGTATTGATGGAAGCTAAGCTTTCAGAAGCTGAATGGTGTCAAAGTCGACACGATGAATTAAACCTGATCGAAGAGAAGCGAATCATGACGCTATTCCACGGTCAGTTGTATCAGCAGAGAATGAAGAAGGCATTCGACAAAAAGGTCCGACCTCGCGTCTTCAGAAAAGGAGACCTCGTGCTCAAGAAGATACAATCATTTCTCACTGACTCTCAGGGAAAATGGACCCCAAATTATGATGGCCCCTATGTGGTCACGAAAGCTTTCTCAGGCGGTGCCTTGAGACTTCTAACCATGGACGGAGAGGAATTTGCCTACCCCACAAATGTTGATGTAATCAAGAAATACTTCGCCTAAACTTTTAAAAAAAAAACGTCTCGGTGGATTGAAAACCCGAAAGGGCGGTCCAGGCAAAAGTTAGAGACATGGAAAAAATCATCCCGATGGGTTGGAAACATCAAAGTACAATCCAAGAAAAAATTAGGGATAATGGCAAGTAACTATGTTCAACCGAGGCGAATCCCTCAGCAGCAGTTACACCATCCATCGGAGGAAAACTCCAGTCACGGTCTTCTTCGACAGAAGCTCAGGATGTCCCGAATTCAAAGTTTGTAGAAGGATAGTGGTCGTTATGTTTCAACGTAGCCATTTTTCCCTGTAAATTACCATTTTCTAGCTTTGTATATACTCCTTGGAATCATGCGTTTGGCTGATTTCCATCCTATCAATAAAATTTGAGCCCTCGTGCTTTTGTTTGTAATTCTTATTTGTTTTAGCTTTACAGAATGGCATTTTAACATGATTAGCGATTCTTGAAATGAAACAAAAATGAATTTACTTGTTAAAACTTTTTCTGCTTTTAAATTAAAGATGGCAATTGTTTTTTACTGTTGAGCATCGGAAGACCGTCGATTGCGTCTCCAAAGGCGTTTGAATTTCAAAGCGCAGAATCAAAGTACTCCTTCTAGGCCAGTACTCTTTATGAAGGATCAACTGTATGAGATGCAGCTTTCCCATCTGATACCCTCGGCCGAGTTCTTATCTTCTAAGCCCGATCAACTGTATTCCCCGCAGGGACTATCTCTCCTAAGCAAGGTAGAATTGTTACTTTTTTGACCAACAGTACTTCTTCGCCCCGCGATGGCCGAGTATCCAGTCATGTTCACTCGTCAGTCTGTATGTCGCGTCAGTTTTGTCAGCATATATACATACATTATGCATTTGATTTGTATTCATATTCATATTGCATCACTATCACTCTAGTCGGTCTTGTCCCCTAGTGATAACAGTCTTCTTAATCGAGTTGTCAGTTCTTGCCTCGTCAGGAAATGCTGCGTTTGAACAATCTCGCCTCCAGTGTATCTCTGGATTAGAGTCAGCACTCGACCACTTTGATAACTTGAACCTCTGAAAAGCCAGAGAAGCTTTCTATAAATGTCACTCTTCGCCATTGAAGATGATCTCCTTGCTTTCCAGGATTAAAGAAAAATCCCCAGAGAAAGCCTCCTAAGCAGAGATTTGGCATTACAGCTGCCTTTCTCCGAAAGACCGCTGATGAAAAGGTCATCGGCACCTCAAATTGGATCCCATCATATGGAATTTCTCCGGGAAGATCCCGAGCAAAGTATGATGTAAGACCCCAAACGAAGGCAGTCTTTCAGAAGACTCATCTTCCCCAGTAGAAACAAATGGCGTCTCCAACAGAGAAGTTTGTACACCTCTACAGCTCAGACGACTGGGTTCCCCAGCAAGTCTGACATCATTCTTTTTCCCATCAAATGGCATGTCCCCAGGAAACTCTGGCGAGAAGTTTGAGGAAAGCCGCTACAAATAGCGTCCCTTGTCAATAAAGTTTATTGACAAAAGAAACTGAGGCCAGTTCCTTGGTAGGAAACCAGGATTGAGGGGAAGTTTAAATCAGAAACTTAGACCTGTTCCTTGGTAGGAAACCAGGATCGAGGGGAAGTTTAAATCAGAAACTTAGACCAGTTCCTTGGTAGGAAACCAGGATCGAGGGGAAGTTTAAATCAGAAACTTAGACCAGTTCCTTGGTAGGAAACCAGGATCGAGGGGAAGTTTGTATCAGAAACTTAGACCAGTTCCTTGGTAGGAAACCAGGATCGAGGGGAAGTTCGCATCAGAAACTAAGACTAGTTCCTTGGTAGGAAACCAGGATCGAGGGGAAGTTCGCATCAGAAACTAAGACCAGTTCCTTGGTAGGAAACCAGGATCGAGGGGAAGTTTAAATCAGAAACTAAGACCAGTTCCTTGGTAGGAAACCAGGATCGAGGGGAAGTTTACCGTTTCTAAGCATCATTGCTTAGCAAAAGAAGATGAATGCGATCTTCCATTCATGGCCATCAAAATTTCGGGTAATCCGATATTTAATCCTCTTGCACCCTGAATGCCCGAATACCTTCATCATTCACACCTTTGGGTCCAAGAAGATTAAATAGGGGCATCTGTCATACCCCAATCAAGGAATGACTTGATCTTTAACTTTTCTAGCCTCTAGAATATCCACAATGGATCAAAAGGACTCCCACTTCAAGGATTAAGCACAAGGCTGCACCCTTCTAGGTGGATCAAGTCTCAAGATCGACAGTGTCACCAAATTAGGGTTTTGGTCGACCAGGGCCTCCAGATGGAAATTTTTCATCTGGGCACAAGCCAATGATCCAAAACATAACCTAATATACTCCATGGAACCTCATGGACCCAATCATCAAGTCAATTTGATCTCAGGGGATGCATACATCAAAAATCAGGAATTAGGGTTTCTTGACCTAATTCACCCCTAAGTTGACTTTTGGGACAAATCATGAGCCAAGACCTCAAGAGAGGATTTGAGGGTCTTTAATATACTATATTGATCCATTTGCAATAATGGATTAATCCAAGAAGCTTGAGCAACAAGTCTCAATTTCATCTGCACCACAATTAGGGTTTCGCGAGGAAAGTCAACTTTAACTTTGACTTCTGACCAGGACATGCTCCCAAACCCTAAGACATGATTCAATATACCCTATGACACCCATGGAACATGTCCATCAGGTTTGATTTAGGTCAAGGGCATGATTTCCTGAAGAATTGCACAGTTTGGAATTCATATGATAAAAAGTCAACTGTGCACAAAAGTCAACTTTGACTTTTTGAAATTTTTCACCAAAATGGATTTTTAACCCTAAAATGATGTTAATGTATGATTTGAATCATCATTCATCAAGAAAAAACAAAGAAAGTGGGATAACTTGTAAAAGGGGTAACCATAAAAACTTAGAAAATTTTCTAAGTTATGGAAAAAGTGACACTAATGTACCAACTTTGGAGGACCATAACTCCTAAACCACAAGGCCATTGTTCCCCATTCAAAGCTTGATTTGTAGATCACATTTCCCTCTACAAAAGCTTCATACTGACCTATGTCCAAATTCCTCATGGATTTTGAGTTATGGAGTGATCAAAATCAAGAAAAGTCACTTTGTTCCAACACTTAGTGAAATTTCACTAAGTCAGAATCTGCCTTTACTTTTTTCCAAATGTAGGGGGATTTTTCACTTGGATTCAAAAGAGATCAAAACCAAACATGTTCAAACAGTTGTTGTATCATGTAAGGGCTTTCCAAAATGGCCAAGAACATTAGCAAATTCAATTTGAGCTATGAGATATGACATTGGCAAGATGCCTTGCTGAAATCTGCCAAGGCAAGGCAGTTTTTTGCACTTTTGGTCGATTTGCCAAAATCAGCCAATTCCAAGCCTTGTCATCACTTTGGACACATCTGAGGATTGAATCTCAAGGGGACAATCACTGAGCCAAGCCTCCAAAGTCTTTGGAACAAGAAATAGCATGTTGAACCTAGAATTGCCAAAATAGGGACAAGACTCCAATTTTGGATTGGAGCATTCAATGGAAGCATCAAGGTGGCATGGACTGAGCTCTTAGCAACTGAATTCAGTCAAGACTTATCCAAGACCATGGGAACCAGCAGCCTGTGCCCTAACATTGACTAGAGGAGACTTGGATTTTCATTTGCCAACATTGGCCAAACCTACTCAGCAATTTCCATTTACTATTCCTTGCAAAACAAACTTGCTCTACTATAAATAGAGCTCAATTGTGATCAGTTTGAGTACACCAAAGCCATCAAACAGATGCTTTCCTCAAAATCTCTTATTTCGCTCTAATTTTGCCTTCTAAGGCAAGTCATTATCGGGTTTTGAGTTTGAGAGCTTTTCCAATCAAACCAATCACACACACACCTCATATACATCACATATGAGCTGATCAAACACTTAAACAACAACTGGAACACTGATTTCTTAGAATCACCAGTCAATTGCTCAAGGTTTTAACCAAGTTGCAGTTGAGATGCCATGAAGTGATCCAGCCAACTTCAATCAAGTCCAAGCATTCAAACACACTCCATAGGGTGTAGGGAAGCTGTTCAGATCATCACAACTCATCTGTAACACCTCCAACACAAATCACGATCACCAGCTGCAAGTGGTAAGCATGAGCTCTTCTAACTCTATGATCCATGCAATTTTTGCTGCACAATAATTTGGCCATATGTTCATAATCATGCATGGAATGTTTCCCCTCAATTAATTGCATTGTTTGAATCGTGTATCAAAAATCCCAGACTTCATGCAGAATCTAGGGTTCTTGAGGATTGTTCATGATTTCTTGTTTTATGTTTAATTTAAATGAAATTAATTGTCATAGACATGATCGTGAGGTTGAAACGAGTTGATTGGTATGTGGATTGCATGATATGATTAAGTATTCAGTGAGATTGGATAGAAAATGCAAATCTGGGAAACTCAGAACACGCGCGTGTTCTTGCCCTTGTTCTTGGCGCCATTTTCCAACATTTGAATATTTGAATTTTGTGATTTTTATTTAATTGATTCAAAAATTAATTTCTCTCTGAGTTTTAATGATTTTGAGTTGATTCTTTTTTTAATAATTCACAAAAATGTTAAAATATTTTATTTTCCCAAAAAATCCCAAAAATATTATTTATTTCATATAATTGATATTTTTGCAAAGAATTAATATTTTAATTATTTTTGACATTTAAAATATTTTTTTCCTCTTGATTTTGTAAAGATTAATGACTTCTAATTATTTTGAAGGTTAATACTTGATTTTTGAAGCATTAATCCAAGATCATAATTTGTTTCCCACATGTTAAACAAGTTTTGATCATTTTAATTGAATTTTTATTCAATTAAAATACATTTTGGAAATAAATTAGGGTTTTTGATTAATTCAACCCTCACAAATCATTTTCAAACACTTTTTGGGCCTCTATTAGAGTGTAAGACCCAACCCACTTGTACAGAAATATTTTGGGCCTCACTTATTGTATAAGTCCCTCTGTACATTTTTAAATTCGGCACGATCATCGCCAGTTTAAAGATAAACCATCTGGACCTCTCCTTAAGCTATAAGACCCATTCACAACTTTTGGGCCTCTTTTAGAGTGTAAGACCCAACCCCCTTTTAACCAAAAACAACTTTGGGCCTCAGATATTGTATAAGCCCCTTTGCGTTAAAAGAAAATCTCGGCGCGATCGCCATTTTAAACAAAAAATCATCTGGGCCTACCCTCGTGTTATAAGCCCCACTCTTTTTCTTTAAAACTTTTTGGGCCTCTTGAGAGAGTGTAAGACCCAAATCCCTTTGTACAGAAAACAATTTTTGGGCCACAGTCACTTGTATAAGTCCCTCTGTACAAATTCAAACAGTGCGCTCACTGATAAAACCCTGGGCCTCTCCTTGAGCTGTAAGCCCCAAATCTTTCTTTTTCAAAGCACTTTCCCCTTTGATTTTGAATATACTGTTGTTTTCAATCTTTCTTTGTTGAACAACTAACCAAACAGCATGGAAGCTCTACAACCGAGTAAGTGTTTATATGCTTTCATTTACCGCTTTCATATACATATAACTGTATTGTGGGGCTGTTTCGTTGTAAGTAAACTCATATCAATTGTGTAATAATAGTATAGATATTTAGAGTTTCCCTGGCAACTACGTCTAGCATTAAGCCCGTTGATCACTCTTAAATAATCAAAACTAGATCCCCATAGGATTACCAGACACAGTCTTCCCTCCTCTTGGGGTTAAACAATATGGAGATATGAAAGGCAGCATTCTCGGTAAACCCATCCATAGACTGTCACTCGTAGAAGTTGTCAAAGAAACTCTATTCCCCATAGATGATCTCTTCTCCGTGAATTGCATCTCTTGAGTTTCTTCCAAATTCTCGAACTTTCCTGGCTTGATCTGTTCCTCGTGAATAGCCTGTCTTGAATTTCTCGGGGTTTGGGGACCCACAGGCTTCTTAAAAGCACTTGTCAAGAAACTCTACTCCCTAGAGATGATCTTTTCTCCGTGAATGACATCTCTTGAGTTTCTTCCAAATTCTCGAACTTTCCTGGCTTGATCTATTCCTCGTGAATAGCCTGTCTTGAATTTCTCGAGGTTTGGGGACCCATCGGCTTCTTAAAAGCATCGGCCTCCTCTTGGGCATTGTTCAAGGACCCGCATGCTTCCTAAAAGCATCCCCGCCTCCTCTTGGGCGTTGTACAAGGACCCGTCGGCTTCTTAGAAGTATTCACATCCTCCTCTTAGGCTTCGTATAATAATTCTTCCTCCGGGAACGATAGCCTTCTCTTGGGCTTCATACAAGGACCACTCGGCTTCTTAAAAGTTTCCAGCCTCCTTTTGGGCTTCGTATAAATTATCCCGACGACCTCCTAGAGGTATAGGAACAGAACTTAGTCATCTTCATAGAACTGTCCTTTCCAAGAGTCTACTACTGTTTCTCAAAGCATAGTACAAAAGATGAAACTCTAGACTTGGACAGTCTAATTTCCTTGAGTCTCAAAGACATTCTCAAGCACCCTTCATGAATAGGAAGGAACCCCGTGGACTCGGACAACCTCAATACCCTTTGGATTTCCCATTTCCTTAAAGAACAGGAAATAACCCTGATCCTCGAATCAAATCCTTGAGTATAGCATTACTCATATAAGAACTCATTTTCTCTTTAAATCAGCATACTGGACCTGTCACTCAACTGAAACAGTAACCATAGCCTCCTCTTGGGCTTGTACAATGATTCTCCCCAGCAGAGCTAACAATTTTAGCCTCCATCTCGGGCTTCGTACGAGATACCAGAGACTCCCTCGTTGAGTCAATCACCTATTTCGCCTCCATCTCGGGCTTTGTACGAGATACAAAAACTCTCTTGTTGAGTCAAATAGCCTCCATCTTGGGCTTTATACGAGATACCAAAAGATTCCCTCGTTGAGTCAAAACCTTTTACCCTCTCTCTCGGGCTTTGTACGAGACACATATTAGCCTCCTCTTAGGCTTTGTATAAGAAAACCACTGGTTGATCCAATCAACCTTTTAGCATCAAAGTTGTGCCTCGTCCACAGTACACAAACATCAACAACTCCTTACCCTTCATCTAATTGCTGTAAGCGGCAAGCCTCTAGATCACCTACATCCATGCCACTGTCCCTCTTTTAGCATAAGAAATTCCTAAGGAAAGATAACATTGCTCTACACTGAGTTAAATTCTTCTCCTTTAGGTTGGAAATCCCCTATAAAGGAAATTATGGCATTTCAGATTCACATATCCCGGTTAAAGTAATTGTCCCTTATAAACGGTTGTGACAAACAAACCCCTCTTTAGAGATGACAAATTCTCTCTAAAGTTGAGACCTTTCAGCTTCACATCTTGGGCTTTGAACAAGATACAAACTACCTTTCGCTTCACGTCTTGGGCTTTGAACAAGACACCAAAACAACCATTTCCTCCCATAGAATAGGAGGAACTACGAACGCTCTAATTTCCCTGTTTCGGTAAACGAGAATACGTAGGCATAAGATTGAAAGAAAAGATCTTAGCGAGCACACTAAACAAAAACCCAAAATCCCATACTTCCACACATCCGTCCTAACCTCCCACCAATCGACCGAACACCACTTTTAAAAAAATACACCCAATAGAGACCCCGAATCTTTGTAGCATCTGTAAACCAACAGTTTTGACTGTTTAACCTCAGTTTGCAAGCAGGGTTAATTTGAGACATCTATTTCCCTTCCGTCATCAGCTTTAATAGGATAAAAAATTAATCGAGCTGTAGATACCAAAGAGCAGTAGTGTTTCGCAACCACGTCCAAAACCGTTCGCTACAGTGGGCACATACACTGGATGTATAGCCACCCCAGTGGTAAGAGCATGCACGTATTCACTACAAGGACTGGGGTTCGAATCCCCCTCGCCCCAGTCCTTTTGTTTTAATTTTCTAAAAACGCCTTTGTTTCATATATATTGTTTTGTTGCCATACAATGTTAAGACGCGCGCAATGGCAAGGTTGGTAATGGTTTTGAGCTGCACCCACCATGTCATGGGTTCAATACCCATGGGGAGCATTTCCCCTAATTTTTTATCACATGTTCACTTTGCTTTTTATGGTTTATGCCTTAATTTCAAAAATTCATAACTTGGTCATTTCTTACCCTTTTTTGCTCATTCTTTTTGCAAATAACTCTTTAAAATGTCTACTTTTTGAATATAAGGAGGAATTGGTGAAAACAATAATTTCTAGGTACTTATTCATGTTAGAAGTGGAAGGCCTTTTAGGGTTTCTATTAGGAATACTTTTTATTTCTTTGATATTTTTGTCATGATACCTTGTTCATCTTGATCTAGTAATGCCTAATGTATAGGGTTCTAACCTTGTATGGTATTGTAAGCTTTGTTTCACTTTGATACTTTGTTGTTTGATGTTGTATCTTCATTTAAATATCTTTCCAAACATTCTTGCCCATGAGAACTGTTATTCTCCCCTTATTCCAAAGGAAGGTCTCTCTATTGACCGTAAGGTCATAGATACTTCATTCCCTCTTAACCTAGCCTTCTCAAGAGATAGTCATTAATCTCTTATAACCCTTAAACCCTTCTTTAACCTAAACAAGAGATAGCCATTAATCTCTTCTCCTTCACTAAATTTTAACCCTTCACAATCCTTTCATAAGAGATAGTCATTAATCTCTTCTCCTAAACAATCAATCCTCACAAGCTTTGCTTTCAAGCTTTTCACCCTGCTTTCCCTTAGAACCTTGACCACAGTCAAGAGTTCCTCACCCCCTTTGAGGGGAACTACGAATGCTCTGATTCCATTCCCGTCTGGATACGTAGGCACGAGATGCGATGTCTTGGCGAGCAAACTTAGTGGACATACCCCTAGGTCTTTACCTTTACCTTAGCATAATTCCTTTAGCAAGCAAACTTTAACATAACACAAATACTAACAAGAGGTTCCTGTAGAGTACTACAGATACTTAGGGTGCTAATAACTTCCCTTAGTATAACCAACCCCCGAACCTAGATTCTCTTAACTTAGGGTTTTCGTTCTTTACCCTTTCCTTTGGATAAATTAAAGCTCGGTGGTGAATTTCAAAGATGTGTGATGCAAGTTAATTAATAGCTTGTTATCTGATTTTCACAGCAACAGAAATGGCGACTTCACTAGGGACTATCTCCCCTAAGAGGGTTAAGCCCACCTTGTTTGTATTTGTGTTATTTATATGTTTGCTTGCTTGTATACTTGTATATTTTGTATATATGTATATCCCTGTTGTGCTTGGTTTTTCTGTATGCAGGGTTGTTACTTTGAGAGGTGAGGATATGTCCTATACCCGGACTTGAGTACACTTATGATAGGACGATGGTATATTCAAGGAGACTTTGAGGGAGTCGATTCCCGAAAAAGTTGACTTGAGACACCATCACTCAGTGAGGCCCTCTTGAGAGTCTAGTCACGTTGAACGAGTTTACTCATGAAAACGTGCTACTCTCGACATAGGTGCCATTGATACTGAGAACCGTAGTTACCTTTAACCCCACTTGGCCTTTTAGGACGTAGTGCGGTGACCATGAGGGAGTCTATTTCTGAAATGGTTGTCACGCGATACTACACTCAGACGAGATTCTCTTGAGAATATTATTGACTACCGAGTCATTTGGGAAATTGATAATATTTGAAAGATGGGTTATTGACTCTGGGAACTCTTTAGAACCATGTTTTTGCGGATACAAGAACTCTAGTACACACCCTTTGGTTGATTCTTTATCCAAACTCCATGCTGTGATCTCGAACCCTTGATCCTGTTACATGTGTGTAATACCCCAAAATTTGCCCTCTCATTTCTTCATATCATTTAGCATGAGCTTTCATTTCATTGCATTGCATTCAAGCATAGAAAAATAAAACATAAAGCATTGCATTGCATCTTGCATAAGGGCATGGGATCAGGTGTTTCTCAAAGGTGTTGATCATCCAAAGCAAGAGAACAAGAGCCAAGGGTCTTCAAACAAGCTTCAAGGGTCTCTTACATTATATACCATCCCCATTTGATCTCACAAGTCATTGGAAGATGGTAACTCACCAAGAAGATTGGACAGTGCATCATTTCCTATAAAAAACAGTCAAAATTAGGGTTTTGGATTCAAGTGGTCTCCTGATGAAATTTTGATTCAGACTTGATCTCAATGTTTTCTACATGATATTAAGTGTCTAAGGAGGGAATATTGGCCATTGATTCATTTCAGAAGAGGTTCAATTGATCAGTTGCTTGATAATCAAGAAATTGGGGAAAAAGTCAACTGTGCAGTGAAAAAAGTCAACTCTTGACTTTTTAAGGTCAAATTCATGAAACTCAAGTTATATATGTTCATTGGACAAGATTTGATCAAGAAATGATGGAGGAATCAAGAAAAATCAAGAAATCACAAAACTGCCAAAAATAGAAACTTTAGGGTTTCCAAAAATGGCAAGTTTGGACCATTTTGCACCCTACTTTGAGGCCCTCTTTCTTCAAGATAAAAGCTCCAAATCTCAGGCCCAATTTGAGCCAATTAAAGTTCATGTTCTAAGCTTCAAATCCATATAAAGAACTCTTCCATCAGATCAAAATTAAGGGAGTTATGATCAATCAAAGTTTGGTAAAATCAGGCAAATCTCAAGTCATGGCAAGGCAAGCGCAGGCCCATAGGCCATAATTTCATCGAACAGTTGGCGTGCCAAATGTCAAGCCAATTTTCTCCATCAATAAGGCTTCAAATGGAAAATTGTTGAACATCAAAGTTGTTCATCTCCATGCCCTCTTCAACTTTGATGTTGGACATTTTTTCATTTGAACAAGTTATGAAGGTCATACGAGGGCTCAAACATAGGGGTTTCATGTTGAAAGTTCACAAGTCACAAGGCCTTGCTTGCAGCCCAAGTCATACACCTACACACCAATTGTGGTTCCTTGTTTTCCAAGCAACCGAGTTGATCCTAACTAACCGAGTTAACTAACTTGACTCGGTGAGTTGAGTCTAACTAACTCCGACCCTAGCTCCAAACCCAAACCTCATTCCAAACCTCACTCCAAACCACTTATACTCCAAACCTAAAATCTATTTAAGAGATGCTTCACTCATTTTCAAGTAGCTTCAACCATTTTCTCAAATTTCTCATATTTCACTCTCATTTTCTCTCTTCACTTTGCTACAATTTCTACTTCTCTCTTCCAAAACCACACACAAAAGCTCTTATTTCTTGAAGAATAATCACTTTTTACATTGAAAAGTGATTAATTCTTGAGCTAAACTTCATCTCTTGGTTTGCATTGGTTGGATTTTCTGGAATTGCAGCTTGTTCTTCTTCAATCCTAAGGTTTCTCACCATTTATTTTGGTGCAAGTTGGATTTTGGTGGATTTTCGCGATTTCGTTCGGTTTCGACGCGTTTCGGCTATTGATTGAAGAATCTCTGGTTTTCTTTCATTTTCTGCACCAAGATTACTTTGCAACAATTACCAAAGCAAGTCTCCGCTTTGTAGGTTGGTTTTCCCTAAATCTACACTATTTTTAGCTTATTCGCAACGTATTCGATGTAGATCTTTGTGGATTTTCGATTTGGATTCATGTGCTTGAATATGATTCTTGATGTAGTTGTTAATTGTATCCAATTGATGTTTGTTGACTGTAATTCAATGTAATTTCGTGCCTAATTGATTACATGTTCATGGGGAAGTTTGGAGAAGTGATTTGCTGCTGAAAAGTGCTTGTGAAACTGGTTTTTTTGGCCACTGACCCAGAGTAACCGGTTACTCATTGTTTGTTAACCGGTTACTCTGTGTATTTTTTGCGTAATTGGTCTGATTTTTAGCTAAGTCACCGGTTACTCACCGTTTGTTAACCGGTTACTCTGGGACATAATGTGTATTTTTGTGCATTTTCTTGCTTGTTTGACATCCTTAACATGTTTAAACTTCATGGATCAATGCATTGATGATTGGTGGATTATTTTTGAGATATCTTAACTCACACCACAGTACGAACTTGATTTTATGACACGCGTGCCTTTGTTTTTCATTATTGAGCATAATGTTGGCATTGTAGATTAATTAATGTGATGAACACATGATGCACACACCTTGAGCTTAGTAATTGCTAATTGATGTTATGTTGCTAGAATTATCATGTGCATGTTCATTTGCTTTCCGTTTCAAGAGATGTATACTTGTTTTTTACTTGCTCATATTCTTGACAATGTGTATTCTTTTGTAATGTGCATTATAACATGTATGATTTCAAGGATTATTCACCATGATTTGTAATTTGATTGTGATCGTGGTTGTTTGATGAATATGCAAGGCTTGATGCATGATAATGGTTGTTCATGATTGAAATTGTTTGTTAATACATGCTGTCTCTTATCTTCCACTGCTACCTATACACATATATGTTGTAGTATGTGCTGCCAAATGCTTGTTACACCCATTTTGGTATGCTGAACATGAGCTGTTGTTTGTTGTTTGGTATATGAAGCTTAATTTACTGCTGTTCTGTTGCATGTGGGCTGTAATAGCTGTTGTTTTCATTATTTCCTTCCATTGGCTTGTTTGACCAAGTTCTTTTACTTAGGATTTTTTGTGAATAGTTTTTGAACTAACCTTTTCATGTAGGTGCAAATGGTAAGTAAGTGTGTGGATATGCTTCCACATGCACTTCTTTCTTTCATCCTCTATTATTTCTTTTAATAATTCAAATTGTGATTTTGATAAGCATAGACGTGCTATATTTGAATAACTTCTTCTTCATCCCTCTTTAAGATCAATCTAACTTCCACCTTGGAAGTAAGTTGCTTCTTTTGCTCTTCTTCTCCTTTCTTTTGGGAAGGTTTCTTAAACCACATTAACCTTAGGATCACCATGTATGATAACATTAAGATTGAGTCTTAGTATCCCTCATTAGTTTTCACCTTTTGCTCCTTTTGAGTCTCTCTTCTTCTCATCTCAAAACTTCTTGAAAACACTTAATAAAGATAAAGAGTATTGTGCACGAGCCTTAAGCGTGGGGAATGAGAAATGAGGGGCTTCCTCTCATCTTTCTAGAGTGCTTAGCGGGCGTCCTGTCTTGGGACGATTCGTTAAGTATTCGTCCCTGTGCCCTAGACTTTGGTGCAATGCAAGTTACAAATAACTACAAAAAACACTTCTTTCTAAAAAAAACTCCAAACAAACAATAACATCTTTCCTTCGGGAATTCTCTTCTCATCTCACTCACTCTCGACGTATGAACGTGCTTATTCTCGTTCTCTTGCAAGACGGTAACGCCTAAGTCTCCATACAGCGAGCTGCAACACCTGAGCTAGAACGTTAGCCGTTCCATTAAAAAACACAAACAACTTTCCCTAGGTGAGGGGAACTACGTCGCTCTGATTCTCATGCTCCCGGTGAGATACGTAGGCAGTGGGGTAGGGCCCATTCAAGCACTTCTTTTATTTTCCCTACATTTGTTTCTCTTTCTCTCTCCTTTCCTTTTCTAGTTCTCCAGCTATCCGTTCCTTTTCCAGCATCCTTTCCTTACACCCTTTGATCGAGACAAGCAAGCGTGGATCCCATCGGGTACGATGGACGTGTGGGGGTGCTAATACCTTTCTCTCGCGTAACCGACTCCCGAACCCATTTCTCTTGGTCGCAAGACCATGCTCTTTCCTTTCCCTCAGGTTTACGCAGTGTTTCCTTTCCCTCTCTTGGGATAAATACACATTGCCGGCGACTCTGTTTCGGTGCCACTTTCGCGTTTGTACTTGGATGAAAATCCCGAGAGCGACAGCTGGCGACTCTGCTGGGGATCGAACCCAGAATCTCTGGTTTCCTTAGCGATTCAATCCTAGCGCTTGTCTATTTTTCTTTCATTGGGTGTTTACTGTTGTGCTGTATTTTCCATTTTATTGTATGGTTATTTACTGCTTTACTGTACATTACTGTATTTGCCGCATTTTAGCATTTTCATTTCGTATGATATATTATGCTATATTGGACTGTGTTGTTTTCTGTTTGGCGGGATGGGTGATCTAAGAGATAAGCCCAATACCCAGGCTTGAGTACACCCTAGGACTAGAGTGGCGAGTAGTGGGACCTACGTGCCATCTTGGTGCGTTTGTGTGTTCACGAAATTCACAACCAGACGAGGTTATCTTGGGATGCATTCTGACGTGTGTGTCTTGCGCATGTTAGGGTGTTGATCAAGAGAGCTGTCGACTCTGGTGACCGTTTCCCCGAGGACTCAGTTGCGGCACTCCTCCCGAGTTGTGACAGTGGCAGACCATGTTCTGTGGCAAACCCATTGAACATTCTCGATCCGAGGACCCAATGCTGGGAACTCGCTGTAGGATATCCCTTTTGAAAGAGAATCAGTGGAGGCACTCCTCGATTGGCGATAGTACTGTACCCCAAGGGATGAATGTACTATTACTTCTCGACCTCAGTGCCAGAAGCTGAGGACCTTTCGTTTTGGACAATCAGTTGAGGCCTCCTCGATTGATGATGATGCAAAACCAGAAATGGTGAACATATCATCATTTCTCGACCTGAGAGCCCAGGATACTGAGGATCCTAGTACCCACATGTGAGAGGGGCGGGTTGTTTACAAGTTTGCAGGTAACCTTGACTTTCATCCTACCTGGTATTCTGGTTCTCTTGTCAGTGTGGACTCATCAGCCTGGTATTATGGTATTCCAATTATTCCGACACCCTGATTATGCCGACAATCTGGCATTCCCGTATTCTGATCACGCTGGTGTTCTATTTATTCTGGTATTCTGATTATGCCAATATCTCGGCATCCTGGCATTCTGATTAGTCGGATATTCTGGTATTCCGGTGTTCGCTTCAGAGCCGACCTATGAGCTTATTCGGTCACCAACACAGTGGTTATTCATACCATATGGAAGCTTTGATCCTGTGTCTGTTGCATCTGCATCATCATTTTCTCATACATGTTCTTGTATTTCCAAGGGATATTAACTTTGCGACTTGTTACGGAGCATTTCCATCTATTTCTTGTGGTTAGTGTAAGGAAATTTTTTTGAATCAAAGCATAATGATTCCTTGGAAATATTCGAACATGGTATTCTGCATTGCATACTCATACTCATATGCATAACAGGTGTTTCGGAGCAGATTTCTCATTCTGACTTGGTATCATCTTCAGGACAGCCAGCTTGACCTGCCACCACAACTCGACCTGTGATAATTAGAGGATAGCCATGGAACAACTCCATGCAGAAATGACCGAAATGAAGATTCAGATGGGGGCAGTTTATGGGGAGGATGCAAGCCTTGGTTCAAGACCAGAAAGTGCTAAAGGAAGAGGTCAACCAACTGAAGACCAAGATGAGTCTGGTTATGGAGGTTGTGAGAGGTGTGCTAAACAAGGATAATACTCCCATTCCTGAAGTTGCGGCTGAAATTGTCTCTCCTCCAGTGTTTAAGGGATCCCTCCCAAAGAGTGAGCAGATTGCCACTGTGATCGTCCCAGCGGTATCTCCGCAATGGGGTAGTGCTCCTCGTCGGTATCAAGATAGACTAAAGATGAACCGGCACTTTGAGACTCCACCAGTGCCATATTCTCAGCTATTCCAGCGTCTCCTTCAGTTGCAATTGGTACAGAAAAGGACTCTGGCTCCTCTCACTGATACTCCCCCACCGGGTTATGATGCAAGAGCCCATTGTGACTTCCACTCTGGTGCGCCGGGGCATAATGTGGAAAAATGTAAAGTCTTTCATCATGTGGTCTAGGATCTGATCGACTTGAAAGCAATTGAATTCACGTCGGGTGGCGTAAGTATACAAGGTGGCCTTACTCCGTTTACTGCGAAAGAAGTGAATATCCCAGTTGTTCCTCCTGAAGTTGCACCAAGTCAAGGGAATTTCTGGCAGCCTGTGATGTTAGAATCTTCTCGTCCTCCGTTGTTGCCTGTTACTATGCCAAATTTGAGGATTGAAAGCACCCGAACAAGAGGAAGGCACAAGTCGGTATCAGCAACAGAGCTATCATCCGAAGAGTCAACAAAAGTCCAGAAAGCAGGAGAGAAAGTTTGATCCCATTATTATTCCTTACAGTCACCTGCTTGCTCGTTTACTTCAAGACTCTTTGATTCAGCTAAAGGAAGCTTCGCCAGTTCTGTATCCCCTCCTCCAAATTATGACAAGAGTGTTAGATGCGAGTACCACTTAGGGACACAGGGGCATGTTATTGAAGAGGGCAAGGTGTTTAGACGCAAGGTGCAAGATCTCATTGATGTTGGGCTTATCATTTTCACTGAAGATGGGTTGTACGTTAATTGAAGCTTCCCAAGTGAGCACTTGGGACCACAAAGACACCTTCTGAAGCAACAAGTCCAGACGGAGTCAAGCCTCCTCAACAAGGACAATCATTTAGCTTCTTTACTGCATTCCCATGTGTAGCTTTTTATGTTTGTCAAAACATTTATATGCATGCATGAAATCTGTTTTTCTTTTTATGTTAATCCTAATAAAGCGCGCATGTTTTTCCTGAAGTAATCCATTCGTATTCACTCATAAGTTTGTATATGTGCATTGCAATACCAACTGTCTTGCTTAAACTCTTGAGGGAGGATGATGATTTGAAAATGCAAAAATATCTAAGGGTGTGCTTTTGAATAAGAACTCTGTTGAGGATGTACAGGCATTGTTTTGAATCCCCAAACACTGGAGATATAAGGGAGATAGACCCTCGTTAACCCCTTTGAGCCTTGAAGTAGGAGTTTCTTTCGTACGAAAAAACCCTCACATTTAACCCAGGGGCAGGGTAGGCGTCAGTTAATTTGACCGAGCGTTCAAATTTCAAAAGGAGTGTGCATCTAAGGATCCATTACCTTCTATTCCACCGTCAAGAGGTCAAGAGATGTGAAACCACAATGGTTATCCGTCAACAATCAAAGAGTGAGGCAGTCACAACCCTTTCAACAAAGTCAAGACAAGCCAATGTCGCACGATTTGTTCCGAGGAAAAAAAAAGAATAAAATAAAAAAGGAAAAAAGCCCGCTAAGTTGAAACTTGAAAACAAGCAACTTAGGCAAAAGTTAGGGCATCCCGCTGGACTTCAAAATCTAAAGATTCAAAAGAATCAGTCCAGGCAAAAATTAGGGATAAAAAAAAGGTAAAAGAATGCGAAAGCGAAAAACAAAAGGATTACAAAAGAAATTCCTCGAGCAAGAACAAAGTCGTGTGACTACGAACAAAAGGCAAAAGGGGTGACTGTTACTCCAAAACCTCATTGGGTCTCAAACCATCAGTTTCATGGGTTCCTTAAAGATCACAAAATCTTTTTGAGAGGCAAGCGCTTGTGCAAATTAGCTGAACGTAGGACTGGAGAACATCACGAAGAGTGGGTTGGCACCGATAAACTTTGAGCCTTAAATCCTGTTTTCTCAAAACCGTGAACCAGGCCACGTTACAACCCTTAAAAGTCCTAATTGAAGCAGGGTTTATTTCGAGAGCGTACCCCGATGAGATAACGTTCCTGACTCCTGTGAGTTGTGCTAAAAGATCTTTGTTGGTGTTGCATGTGCATTGCATTCTTTCATTAAAAAATTAATGTCGTATCCTAACCCGTGATCCGCTCACAAAGGGTTTGCGACATCTTTGCAGTAAGGCTTCAAGATTAACATGTGTGTTGCATTAGAATTTTCATTCTCAGAATAAAACATTTTCTGCTTGCATACATTTGTTTGACATCAAAAGAAGTTTACATATGGAAATTCAGTCCAGAAGCTTAATCTTGCCGAGTTGAGAATCCTGAAACTCCTGAAGGGCAGCCACATCCAGTGGCACTTCTTCAAGAAACTTTGTCGAGCAGGAGCTTTTCCAACAAGGTGTGCTAAGACGTAGTCGATCTGGGGCAGTCACGTCGAATACTCTCTTTAAGGTGTAGCCAATCTGAGCCAATCACGTCGAGAAATCTCTTCAGAGTTCAGCCAAACTAGGGTAATTACTTCGAGACTCAAATCCCTACAAATACAGGCATTCTTGGTCTTCCTTCGAAGATCGGTAGTCAGGGGCAAAACCACTTCAAGGTTCATACTGGGGCAGGCCATCCCAAGAGCACGAGAAGTTAGTCCATCCAGACGACTGATTAGCCTATCCAGAGTTCAGAATACTGAGGCAGAATATCTCACGGTGATATGAGATTGTTCATGAATCTTCTTGAGGCAATTTCTTCTGTATACCATACGGTCTGAGGCAGTTACGTCGAGATCCGACGAATCTCTACAAGAGTTTGAAGACATTGAGGCATTTCGGATGACAAGTCTTCTGTAAGATCCTCTTGAGACAATTTCTTTTGGTGGACCATGTTGGTCTGGGGGCAAATGAAAGAAAAACTGTTGTTCACACATATGCAACCAATCAGCCAGAAGGTTTGAAACAAAAGGGGCATTCCAACCCAAGGAATTTGTGGTCCCCCGTCTTCAGCAGGCTTCATTAATAAAGTTCCCAGCAAGAGACGCATCGAAACCTTTCTCCCAATAAGTGGTGGTTCAGTGTTAGATTTTCTCAGTTGCAGAAGTCATATCCAGCCTGGGGCATGTGTGCATATCCTTTTGTTTGCAAGTAGCAGCCTCGTACTAGGCTCAAAGGCAAGATTGAAGCCTTTTCGAGATCATGGGATCATGTCTTCTAGACGAGGAATCACTTATCCCCATACAGAATGTCGGGGAAGTCAAGTTCAAGAAAAGGTTCACATGTCACCTTTTGTCACAATGTTTACTGATTGAGTCCATCATTCGGCCGACGATCGCTCACGGTGATTCGATCGCGATGATTTGATTTCAACTGGGTAGTGTTGTATCTTATTAAGTCGATTCTCCTACTCAATACTCCCAACAGCTACAAGCTTTTCTGTGTCGATAACGGTTGCAAATTCTCCAGCAGAGTTGCTTTGCAGACACCGAAGTTAATGGTCAATCCCCAATGAAGTCGCCAGGAGTTTGAAGATGCTTAATCTTCTGTAAAATCCTCTTATGACGTTTTCTTCAGACCAGTCTTGTATCATGGGGCATTTGGAAGTGAATGCTCGAGTGAAACAGATGTTTGGAGAGTTTTTGAAGATTTACAAGAACATGTGAATGAGAGAATGCAGAGGTTATTCAGCCTTCTCTTGGGGTGAATTTTGTGTGTTTTGGAGAGGAGATCAAACCTCTATTTATAGGAGAAGTTGAGAGCTTGAGGTAGGGTCAGATTGGTACATCTTGCCAAGTTTGCTCTTTCTTCAAGTTTTCTTCATGTGAGCTGGCAGCTGAGCAATAAGTCTTCAAGAGCTCTAGTCATAGACTCTGTGGTGTTGTGTACTGATGGGATTGGAGCAGAGGTCCAAGTTACAAGGAGAAAGGAGCTGACATGCTTTGGTGGAAAAGTTTCTCTTTCTTAAGATGTCCACTTGCATCCCATGTGCTATATTACTTAAACAATGTTATTTTAAGTGTGCAACTTGCATAAATCTTGGCATAGGCTCAGAACATGTTAATCTTGACTCTAAACATCATAATAGTGCACATTTTGGTGATTAGGAAGAGTTATGTATCATTATGCATCATGTGTCAAGCTTGCATTTCAAGAAATGACCTCAAACTTCAACCATTCGAAACTCCCAGCTCACACCATAGATTGAGGAGTTCTACTACTTTTTTGAAAGCCCTAAAGATCCTCTACAAAGTTCATGTTTGAGGATTTTCCAAATTCATAAAGGATCTTGATGGAAAATGGACTTGAAGTTAGCTGGTTTTTATGGCAAAATGTACTGAAATTTCACTAAGTCTTTAAGTGCCTTGAACTTCCAAGCCTTGTAACTTAAAAACCAAGCCTCATTTGGATAAGGACCCTCTAATATGTTTTGAAGTTAATGATAAGAGCTTCAATTTAAGCTTTGAGTCACAAAAATTAGGTGTGTGGTTTGAAAGTTATGACCTTCCCAATTTTGCACAAGGAGTGAATTCCTCCACACTTAGAAAAATTTAAGAACCAAACCTTGCCTTTTTTAGAAGAAACCTTTCAAATGGTGATCTCTCATGCTTTAAGTCAAGGATTGAACATGTTAAGATGGGATGTGACTTGAATACTTCATTTTGGACCAATACATCAAAAATCAGAGGTTTGACTTTTCAGTCAAAACCCTAATTTCCTCAGGAATTCCACTGGATGATCTCTGATGATCTTGCTTCCTCAATATATTAATATGCTAATGGATGGCCTCCAAGGATGTTTATGAACATATGGAAACATGGCTCAATGCTTGGGAACATGCCTTGATCAAAAGTCAAAGGCAAAGGTTGACTTTCCTGACAAAACCCTAATCGGGGGACAAGATGAACTTGTGACTCTTTGTACTAGTGATGAAGGCCAGATGCTCTTGATTTCTTGTTGAATAAGACCTCTTGAATGTAGGTAAGTTCAATTGGTTGATGAACCAATCAAACCTTGACTGATCATGACAAACCTCTTCAGTGATTCTTCAGGTTATAACCCTAATTCCCCAACTTTGGTCTGATGGTTTCTCTTGATTCAATATCTTGAGACCATGGCATGTGACTTGGGAACTTCATGATTAGCCTTTAAGAACAAAAGGCTGAAACTTTGGAGTCTCAGTTGGCTTTCTTGCACAGGTGTCTTCACACTAATTCCAATCAACTGGTGAACCCCTGGTGATGGAGATATGAAGCCAAGAATAGTCTTAGAAGACCTTAAAACTCATGAGAACTTGGTTTATTGCTCTTGTCCTCTTTCTTGTGATAATCTTGATTTTCACAAAAGAAACAGCCTCTTGGATATGGGTCAGTTAACAATGCATAGATGATTGAAGCCTAAATGCAAGTGCAAGATGTTATGACATCTAAGGGGTAAAATTTGGGGTATAACAGTTGCCCATATTTGAATAACTTTACCGGATGGCGCAAGAGATAATAATCCTTGGAAAATCGAGGTGAAAGATATTTAAATATAGCAAACCGAAAATTTTGCCCTTAGATGGAACGCACATGCTGAGGACAGGCAACAGACACGCAAATGTTGTCATGCCATGAACTTCTAGTATGATGATATAATGCCACAAATGGTGTGAAATGCAGATAAAACAAGACACCAAAGACAAAGGGTGAACACCCACCAGCGAGCCTCGCTGGAGAGGAACAAAGGTTTGGTATCCACAAGCAAGGCCCATTGGGGATGTAAGTTAACAACCAACAGAAGAGACTTACTGGGGAGTGAATAAGAAGACAATGGGGATAAGAAGATAAAATGTTGGGAACCCATAGATCTTCACTGGAGATGGCAGTCAGAGAAGTGTTCTCTAATGGGGAAAGATCCAGGGAGATGGACGACAGGTTCAGATATGACCGGACGACATTGGGGATAACAAAAGGGGAGGCAAGCTCTTTACTGGGGATGAAACCAGAAAGAAGACATGATCTCCACTGGGGATCAATTTGAACAAAAGGAAAGATATCCAACAAATGATTTTCTGGGGATTTCTTATGCTGAAGAGTTCAAACGGGATCTTCAAGAAAAAACCAGAAAAGACAGAGACAGACACAAAAGCTCTGCGCGCGCCAAATGATGATAATCACAAGGACTTTCAAAGGATGTTGGTAATGACCAATCTCAAGATGCCAAAATGATTAGAATTTAGAAAATATACAGTAATCACTGGATTTAGGATGCTGATAATGCTCAGACTTTCAACAAAATGCCAGTGAACACTGGACTTTTACAAGGATATTGGTGATGACCAAAACCTCTGTTGGGGGATAAAATTAAGGTGCCAATAATGATTGGGCTTGGGAATAACATGCCAGTAAACACTGGGCTTCACGATACCGATGATGACCGATATAAAACATGCCAGTAAATACTGGACTTCGAGATATACAGTTAAGACTGACCAATGAAGATTGGATTTAAAGATATACAGTTATGACTGACCAATTAAGATTAGATTTACAGACAGTGCCAATGAATACTGGACTTCACGATACCGATGATGATCGATATTAGAATAATGCCAGTAAATACAGGACTTGGAACATCAATGTTGATTACTTCTGGGGTAACGCCAGTGAATACCGGACCTACAATACCAATGAAAATCAAGTTTTTAAACCATACCAGTAAACACTGGACTTTGGGTACCTGAAAACAATCGAACCCTCAGGCAATACCAATAATCACTGGGCTTTATAATACTGAGGATGATTGGATTTAAAATATGCCAGTAATCACTGGACTTTAACGATATCGATGATGATCGATATTTAGAACAATGCTAGTGAATACTGGACTTGGACACCAATTATGATTGGATACAAAGCACGCCAGTGGACACTGGACTTTTAACAAATACCAATAATGATTGGCTTGTAAACAGAGATTAGATTTTAGACAAGACATTACCGAGGTTGCATAGTGATGACTAGACTTCCTGGGGATTATGGATAGCAATCAAATTTGACGCATGGAGGTGAAAACCAGACGCAAACAGGACACGGATGACGACCCACGAACTCAAAAGGATCCTTAACTTTGGGCGAGTCAAGGGTAAAGAAGGTAAAGACCCATGAGAAAGACACACCAAATGCAGAAATGCACGATGATATGGTATGATGTGAATGCTCAATGACATGCAAGAGACGACTCTGATGAGAGGCGACAGACTGGGGAAAAGGGGGTGGATGGATAACATATCCACTTCCAGGAGTCACACTGAATCTGAAGAGAACAGCCACTCTGGGGATTGAAAAAGGAACAATCTTCTTTTACTGGAGAAGGTAAAGATTTTCCACATTTAACAAAACATTTGTGGAAGATACTGGGGAAAAATTATTTGTATCGTGGTAGTCAGTCATTACTGAAAGGTCCAATCCAGGAAACATTGTCGATTTGAATTTGTATCACTGGGGAAATATACGCCAGATGGTTAAACAGTGCTTTTGTCACAACGAGGTTCACAGGAAAATGGCATGTGATTTCACTAAATCCTCCCAAGAGTCACAGTAGATTATGTTTTCATTGTGCTTTCTCAAAAGATTTTTATTTCAAAACTTTCCGCTTTCAAAATCATCATTAAAAGATAAGTGAAGTTTTGCATAACAAAGAAAAATTAGAGACATGATGAATATCAAACAAAAAATGGTCTAAAATTTGATTTCATTAGAATGACAATCCGCCGATGGCAAAGTCACATGGAACATTACAATTTTAGAAAAATGGCAACAGGAAAAAAAGGTTACATCGTATTCAATAACCACTACTATCCCTAATGACTAAGAATCCTTCAAAATCTTGTTACTGATGAGAGCGAGGAAGCTTGAACTTCGTCTTGAATTCCTTGGTATGGGTGACAACCCTTTCTGACTCAGTGAAACACCTTTTGTCCCTAACTTTTGCCTAGACCGCCCTTTCGGGTTTTCAGTCCACCGGGATGCTCTTTTTTACCTAGGTCGCCCTTTTGGGTTTTCAACCTAGCGAGCTCTTTTCTTTTTATTTAATCCCTAACTTTTGCCTGAGTCTCCTTCATAGGTTATGACCCACCGGGATACCCTTATTTTTGCCTAAGTCACCATTTTTTATTTTCGACTTATCAGGTTATTTAGGCGTAATATTTTCTTACTGAGTCAGCATTGACTACAAGAAAATTGGCAAATTACGAAGGTTATTTTTGGTAGATTGCGGTTTGAACCGACGCAAATTTCAAGTCACGACGGTTCCTCCTCTGTCGTAGAAACGTGTCGCGAGGTTGTTTTGTGACGGTTTGTAAAACTGTCGTGCCAACTGCCGTAACATTCCGCGACGGTTTTGAAACTGCCTCCAATATATAAGATAATGACGGTTGTAACCGCCATATATGTATATATATATCATTAAAGATAACGACGGTTGTAATCGCCGTGATTTTATATATATTACATTAAAAATAATGACAGTTTTAACCGCCGTAAATTATATTATTAAAAAAAAAACAACTTAAACCCAATGTACACAAAGGAACCTTCATTAACATCCAGCCAAAAAAAGATACATACATACATAGTCACACACACAAACAATGGGGATGGTGAAGATGAACCAAATGCCACGGACTGACTGAGTCGAAGTTCTAAACCCAGCACAAGGTGCCAAAGTACCAATGGTAGACCCACTTACAGTGCCAAAGATAGAACCTTGTGTCTGGGGCTGGCTATTTGCAGATGTTGCCAATGAACTAAGCCCAAAAATGCCATTCCCGACATTTCCAACAGCAGCAGAAGAGCTTCCAAAGGAGGTGCTTTCAATTTTACCAATTCCAGCATTTTGTCCGTCCTTGGTTTCCACAGGTTCTGAGCGAGAAGATAAAACAGGTCAACTTGTTGATGGTAAAGAGGTGGATTAAAATTTGAAAAGGGAAGTTGTTGGAGATGAAGACGTCGTCACTGAGGTAGAGGAACTGCTATTGCTGGACGCATCTACAACGGATGTGCTGGTTGTCATGCGAGTGGTTGGAGTAGGAGTGGCATTAATGTTGCTGGTTGAAGTAGGAGTGGCATTAATGTTGCTGCTGCTGAAGTAGAGCCTTTTGTTTCTTTCTCGGACTTAGAAAAAGGAGACACAACTTCATTAGGATAGGCCTCATCATCCAACTCCAGATAATCCTTTGAGAGAAAGAGGGAAAGAAAAATAACAGTCAATAATTACAGTTTAAGAAAATAAAAAATCTCTCAGTTGAAAACTCAACTCACTTTATACTAATCAGGAACCAAATTCAAAGGTGTAAATATGAGATAACAAACTGGAAGTAAAAAAAAAACAATATAAACATGGTCAAGAGCTCAGACTGTAATTAACTTCACTCCCATCACATTCACTCATATCTGAATTCCAACAATCCAATAACACATTTATAATTCCAATTGATTTCAACCTACAAACAAGGAAAAACGTGTGAAATTCCAATTCAAACAACTAAAGCTTAATCACAAAATACATCAAGTGCATCAAAAACAACAATCCATGAGTGAAGAGTTTCAGATATGTGTTATTGGATTGGAGATGCTAACAAGCTATTCACAACTTTATCATTCTCATTCACATCATACCTCTGTTTTCAGAGGCTCCCAGTTTGGGAAGAACAATATCAGGAAATGGAAAAGAAATCTTCTTGTCAAACCATTTACTGTTTAAGGCTACCCGACGTAAACATCTCAGTAATCATATTAATAGTCTTGCGCTTGTCATGAATCCAAGAAGTGTAGAACCTTACTCTGTTACTGTGCCGTAGCGATTTCAAGAGATGCACTTCTGAGTATAGCCTATCTAAATCACTCGGTGACTGCAACACCTCGTCAATCTGAACTTGGCCCCACGCAACTTCAATCCTATTGACCTCATCAAATGCTCTGTAACTGATTTATCACAAATTACGTAAAACATTTACACTTTGAAACAAAATCAACTCCAATAATAAAATTACTCTTAATCTTAATTAGCAACAAATTGCATTGTATTATATTGTAAACAAATCCCGTTCGACAGTGAAAACACGCTATTTTCCACAACAATCCAAAAGAGTAAAAGAAACATATATGCATAGAAATTCCAAATGAAAAATTACACAGTTTTGAAGGCTCATTTGCCAATCACTTATTTATACTGTTACAGATGAAAAAAAAAGAAGAAACAGCTTAGTGCATTGTAATTGTAATGTAAGTTTATATATTTTACCCTAAATTAAAAAACAGATTAAATCATATCCAATTGCATTACCTTGATGTAACGACAAGTAGGATCAATCTCAAGAACATCAGGATCAGGTGGCTCCGGATGCACTGCACCCTCTTCCGAGCTTTCCGTACCTGCCAAACGCATCCACACCGTGTTAAAAATCCAACCCTAAATATCAAGCTAGATTAATTTAACACAACATTAATCGTCATTGGAATCAAAATTATCAATGAACAACGATAGGTAAATTACAAAATCATTCAAATCCTAACTGTTAGTTGTCGTCTTGTTCATCGTGTTGAGGGAGAGAAAAGTTACATGGAAGTGATTCGAGGCGGTCGAGCCTGGGCAGTTGGCCTACCTGGCCGGGTGCTGGCTCCGCCACTGGTCACGAGATATATATCTGCAAAAGCTATAAACAAAAGTAAATATTCATAAAAATAAAACTAAAACCAGAAAGTAAGTGTACCTATAATTAGTCAAAGACACAAAATTAGCAAGCATTCCACAATCCGAATCATCTTCAAGACTCTGTGTATCACTAGGGATTATTCACATAACTCTGTAAATGTGAATAAGATGTCTGTGACATCTTAACACTGAACGGGTGAAATGTGAATAATGAAATATAAAAATGGAAATTGGAAAGTAGGTCTAGAGATCAAACACATAAAAGACTCCAAAAACAACTGACTGCTAAACTCTCCCTCGTGAAGTCGGATCCTCCTGTACCAACTAGTCCTCCCCTCATCATCATGTTCTTCAGTAGTGTGTGTTAAGTATATCAATGAGATAATATTTTCACATTGTCTTGATCGCTGGATAGGAAAATATAAACACATGGTTGTGACTACAAAATAATTTGTATATAGAACAGTAGAAAGAAAGTTGATATTACTAGGAACTATGAATGATATTTCAGTGTTTCCGTAATTCTAATGAAGATTAAATAATTTACCTGCTGCAAAGTTGCAAAATAAGCTCCAGGTTTGATTTGAAAGTGTTTAAAAATATCCATATATGTGAACTCTTCTTGGTTCACAATAGATTTATTTTCCCCTTTGTCCATAATATCCTGTCTAGTTTTCTCCATATCTCCTTGCTCATATTTCCTTTTTATAGTCATACAACTCAACAGTCGGGGATCAATGTGGACAAGAAATCATGATACAAGACTCCAAAAATATATTGAGGCTGTTCAAATGGAACAATATACATGGGCTATTGTGAAGATGGAAAAATGATAAATGATAAAGATAAATCCGCCACTGCTCACGAGATATATCTGTAAAAGCTATAAACAAAAGTAAATATTCATAAAAACAAAACTAAAACCAGAAAGTATGTGTACCTATAATTAGTTAAAGACACAAAAATAGCAAGCATTCCACAATCCCTAGTGATACTTCAGCACTGCGAAGATGATCAATTACAGTACAATAGTTATAAAGTCACAAACTCAAATAATCATCTAATCATATATTATATTATTGCTTCAAGATATATGATGTTGAAGCCTGTATGATAAAGTTCTAGATTATTACTGCCACTGGTGTGGATATCTTTCTGGGATTACTTTCAACTTTAAATCGGATAATCATCTCAGTACATGAAATCTCTATACAAAGTATGTCAACAAGACTCTATCAAATATAAAAATGTACCTAAAAACTAGGTATAGACGAGCTTGATACCACATTTGGCAGCTGAAAAGATGCCTCATTTTGCTCCTGTATAATGTGGAAAGCAAAAACTAAGGAACCCATCATCAATTAAACACAGATATAAACATGATGCTACTGCTACCTCTTTAAAGGGTAAACTACTTAGTATTTCAGTATGACAAACTACAGATATAAACATAAATCACTCACGTGTCAACAACTTCCTCGGGTTTTCCTTCTTTACAAACACGACCATTCAACGGAAGACGATTAGGCTTCATAAATGACTTCGGGAATTGATTTTATGGGCATTAACATACACTATAGTTCCGTAACCGGTGCGTATCACATCATCTGGCCAAAAAGGGAAGTAACGCCATAGCTTGTCCTACAGAAAATTTCATCTACTAGTATTTAGCGTATAAGGAACACAAGAAGGTTGACAAAAGAGGAAAATAAGAAGTAGTTCAGAAATATGCAGAATTTCTACATGTAGTGTGTATTGAGAAAGACAGATTCATTTTTAATATGATAATTGAAGAATACCACAATTGACATGTAAGAACAAGTGAAAAAGGACCGCACATGCATGCACAATCCTATACATCAATCATAGTTAAATTATTTTTATATGCTCCGCAAATAGACTCGCAAGTGCTAATGTCAATAGATTTCCTCACATAAGTCAATCCAAACAGACCCTAGATTAATTATAAATATGAGGCATAATAATTACCTCAAAGCAGCAGCCAATTCCATGTTCTATTTCAGATAAATGTGTGGTTGCCTCGACTAAGAGTCCCTTGATAGAAAATTTGTATCCAATTTTTGTCTCCAGGCTTGCAATCTCATTTATTTTTGGCTTATATGTGTGTAGAAATCCAGCAACAATAGCTTCTTTGACCATGGATAGTTCCAGTTCCGAATCAATTCCCCACTTCAGATCTATGGTAATACAATGTTTCTTTAATCCCATTTTGAACCATGAATTTTTTGTTTGAATAACATTATGACTCCATGAAAATGTAAAACCAAACTGCAAGGATAGAATAATACAATTAAACTCAAAGCAACTAAAATCATACTGCACATATAGACCAGCCTCAGCCATTGTCTTCATAAATTTCACCAAATCCATCCTACCATCAAAATCATACTGCAAAAAAAAAATCCATTTCATTTCAATGAATGCTAATAGTCTTTCTGAGATTAATCTATGCTTTTCATTCAAAACTAGACTAAGGTATTGTTTGGATAAACAACTTAATTAAGAGCTTACAGCATATAAGTCATTTCTATTTCAATGTAATGCAATGGTTAAAAGTGAAAGCAAGATGAATATGAGAGAAATAAGGAAACAGAACCTGGCCTTGAACAGGTTCATGTAAGTTCTAGAAAACATAGGTTTCAATGACATCTCCTCCATCTTTGGATTTCTGAATAAGGTCTGGCCACATCTATAACAAGAACAAATTGAACACTATTTAAGATGAAAACACAATGCAAAACATGATCCTTGTGGCAGCCATAACATGATCCCTGACATTTTCTGGAGAACCCGTGAATGTTTGTTTCTCACTGACCTCAAGCAAGCAATGGAAATACCTTAGTATTGTTTCTCACTAGACTATGGTCTTCCAACATAAGCAACTTGTATACAGAAGTCAATGATATTCTAAATCGATAACCATAGACCCAAGTCAATGATATTCAAGTTCATTAGCATAATTTACGGAATCAATTACTTGTGAAACATGTTATTGAAATCGACATCAAAGACTACATGAAAACAAATCTACATTGAAACCTAAAAATTGTACACTGAATTCATTACATTGAATAAACTAAATACCCAAATTCAATAACCCTCGATTCTCATCTTTCTCATTTCATCCTCTCTATGATCGATTCGGTTCAACTTCATGCTCCTATTATAAAACATCCTAAAACATAATCAACACCGTGAAGTCCAAATCTCGATGGGGAATATATTCGTCAAGAAACCTAAGGTAACAGATGTGGATCGTGCAATTCTAGCTCTCAAGACCCAAAGACGTAAACTTGCCCAATATCAATAAAAGCTTGATGAAATATGGACTTACCCATATGAAGGAGAGGTCGATATGAGACTGTTATTGGCGAGAGAGACGATGAAGAAAAAATCCAAAACCAATTAGTTGAACTTAACAAGAATGAAGAAATATGGACTTACCCATATGGAGGAGAGGTCGATATGACTGTTATTGACGAGAGAGCCGATGAAGAGAAAATCCAAAACCAACAAAGAAGTACCTGAGATGTTTAAGGAAGAATGATGAGGTTTCCTTTGTATTTTGGAGAATATAGAGAGAGCATCGAATGGGTGAGGCAACGTTCATTTTAGGATGAAATCATCTTCTGATTTAGGGTTTCGATTTGGGGTGGAGGATGTCTTAATGTTTTATGAGTCTTGTTTTCTTTGAATGATATTTTTTGTTTTTTTTGAAGAGTCTCTTTTTGTTTTTAGTTTTTTTTATGGAGGGAGTCTTTTATTTTTTTTATTTTTTTTTTTTTGTCGTAGGAGAGAAATGTTTGGTTTTGGAGGGATTATAGAATTTTATAAAATGAAAATGTAATTTTAAGATTTCAAATTAAAATTTAATTTTAAACAATAATTTTGGATAAGAATGAATTATTTGTGCATGTATCTTAACTTGGGAAACGTGAAAAGATAGGGAGGGAATGTGAAAGTGAAAAGTTTGGAGAGGGAATAGAAAATTAGGGTATAAAAATAAAGGAAATTTTATAAAATAAAAAGTTACGTAAAAAACATTATGACGGTTTTGTGATAACTGTCGCAGTCCAGTGCCTAACTGTCGTAACAACCGTCGCAGTCCAGGAATTAGGACGGTTTTGTCGTGACAACCGTCGCAGTCCAGGAATAAGGACGGTTTTTCTTGTAGTGATCACAGGGTGTGAGAGTTGTTCACCATCCATTGTTGTAAGAATTAAGGAACCTCCTGAGAACACTGTTTTCACGACAAATGGGCCTTCATAGTTGGGCGCCCATTTTCCGCGTACATCACTCTGAGATGGCAAGATCTTTCTGAGTACAAGTTCTCATTCACGGAATTCACGAACACGGATCTTCTTATCAAAAGCTTTCTTCATCCTTCTCTGATACAAATGACCATGACACATGGCAGTCAATCGCTTCTCATCAATGCGGTTCAGCTGATCATATCTTTCTTGGACCCACTCTGTTTCATCAAGCTTGGTTTCCATCAGAATTCTTAAAGATGGTGTCTCTACTTCAATGGGGAGAACATCATCCATCCCATACACTAGAGAAAAGGGAGTTGCCTCTGTCGAAGTTCGAACCGAAGTTCTGTATCCATGCAAAGCAAATGGTAACATCTCATGCCAATCTTTATAAGTCTTGACCATTTTCTGCAGGATCTTTTTGATGTTTTATCGGCAGCTTCGACAGCTCCGTTCATCTTCGGGCGGTAAGGTGAGGAATTATGATGTTTAATCTTGAAACTGTCACACAACTCCTTCATCGTTTTGTTGTTCAAATTTGTCCCATTATCAGTTTGATTCTGTTTGGAATCCCATAACGACAAACGATCTGATTCTTGATGAAACGAGCAACCACTTGCTTGGTCACATTGGTGTAGGAAGTAGCTTCAACCCATTTCGTGAAATAGTCAATGGCCACTAAGATGAAACGATGACCGTTGGAAGCTTTTGGCTCAATAGCCCTAATCATATCAATGCCCCACATAGAAAAAGGCCAAGGTGACGATAAAACATTCAACAATGTTGGAGGTACATACACCTTGTCAGCATAGATCTGGCATTTGTGACATTTCCTGGCGTATTAGACGCAGTCAGTTTCCATAGTCAACCAATAATACTAAGCCCTTAAGATCTTCTTAACTATGGCGTGCCCATTGGCGTGAGTACCAAAGGCTCCTTCGTGAATATCATGAACCAACAGGTCTGCTTCTTGTTTATCAACACATCTTAGCAAAACCATGTCGTGATTCCTTTTGTAGAGTACATCATTGTTGAGGAAAAACTTGGATGATAACCTTCTCAAAGTTTTCTTATCAAGAGCTGAAGCATTGGCAGGATACTCTTGATTTTTTAGATAGTTCATGATGTCGTGAAACCATGGTTTCCCATCCATCTCTTCTTCAACCAACTGGCAGTAGGCTGGCGCAGTCTTGCGCTCGATACTGATGAGTGGCGCTTCATTAACAAAATTAACCTTCCACATTAAAGCTAATATGGCTAGAGCGCCAGCTATGTGGTTCTCTGATCGTGGAACATGACGGAAAGTGATTTCATCAAAATATTGGATCATCTCCACAATATAAGCACGGTATGGGATTAACTTCTCGTTCCTAGTTTCCCATTCACCTTTAACTTGATAGATAACCAAAGCAGAATCTCCACTGACTTCCAAAATCTTAATTTTGAGATCAATGGTTGCTTCCAACCCTAGAATACATGCTTCATATTCAGCAATGTTGTTTGTGCATTCAAAATAAAGTCTAGCCGTAAACGAGGTATAACCACCATCAGGGTTTATCAACACAGCACCTACACCATCCCCATTATAGTTAGAAGAACCATTAAACATCATTTTCCAACGAGAACCAGGTTCAGGACCTTCATCAGGGCCTGACTCTTCACAATCTTTCACAACCATAATGTCTTCATCTGGGAAATCAAATTTGAGAGGCTCGTAGTCTTCAACAGGTTGATCTGCAAGGTAATCTGATAAGACGCTTCCTTTGATAGACTTCTGAGTGACATACTGAATATCATACTCTGACAAGAGCATGTGCCAACGGGCGAGTCTTTCTGTTTGAGCAGGCTTTTCAAAGATGTACTTTATTGGATCCATTTTTGAGATCAACAAAGTCGTATGACATATCAGATACTGCCTCAAATGTCTGGCGGCCCATGCTAGAGCACAACAGGTCTTTTCTAGTAGTGAGTAACGGCTTTCACAATCAGTAAAATTTTTGCTCAAGTAATAGATGACATGCTCTTTGCGCCCAGATTCATCATGTTGGCCCAAAACACAGCCCATTGATCCTTCCAATACAGTCATGTACATGAAGAGGGGTCTTCCAGGAACGGGTGGGATCAAGATCGGTGGCTCTTGCAAGTAGTTCTTGAGCTTATCAAAGGCCTGCTGACAGTCAGAATTCCACTCTACAGTCTGGTCTTTGCGAAGCAATTTGAAGATTGGTTCACAAGTAGGAGTCATGTTTGAGATAAACCTGGAGATATAATTCAAACGTCCAATAAAACCTCTTACTTGAGTCTCGGTCTGCGGAGCAGGCATTTATTGAATAGCCCGCACCTTGTCAGGGTCTACCTCAATTCCTCATTGATTAATAATAAAATCGAGTAACTTTCCTGACCTGACACAGAAAGTACCCTTAGCAGGATTCAACCTCAATTGATATTTTCGGAGTCTCTTGAATAGCTTTAGAAGGTGATGCAAATGGTCATCCTCGCTCTGGGATTTAGCAATCATATCATCCATATAAACCTCAATTTCTTTATGTATCATGTCATGGAATAAGGTCACAATAGCTCTCTGATAGGTTGCCCCTGCGTTTTTCAAACCGAAGGGCATAACCTTGTAGCAATATCTTCCCCAAGGAGTAATGAATGTAGTCTTGTCCATGTCAGCAGGGTTCATTTCGATCTGGTTGTAACTGGAGAAACCATCCATAAAGGAAAAAACTATAAAACTGGTTGTGTTATCCACAAGAGTGTCTATATGCGGCAGAGGAAAATCGTCCTTTAGGCTGGCTTTGTTAAGATCCCTATAATCCACACACATTCGCACCTTACCATTCTTTTTCATCATAGGCACAATGTTGGCCACCCACTTAGGGTATTTTGAGACTGCCAGAAATCCTGCATCAAGTTGTCGCTTGACCTCATCTCTGATCTTGAGAGCCATGTCACGTCTGCTTCTTCTGAGTTTTTGTTTCACTGGCGGGCATTCAGGCTTGGGCGGTAGTTTATGAACTACAATATCTGTATCCAAACCAGGCATGTCCTGATAAGACCATGCAAACACATCCACATATTCCTCAAGAAGCTTCATTAATCGTTGTCTGACTTCTGCCCCGAACATTGCCCCAATCTTGACTTCCTTCTTGTCTTCATCAATACCAAGATTGATGGTGTCAATTTCTTCCTCATGCGGCTGAAGAGCCGTATATTCGTACTCACACATTTTTGCCAACTCATCCGGGACCTCATAATCTTCTTCCTCATCCTCAGCTTGATAGATGGGTGAATCAAAGTCAATAGTGAAAGTAGGGTCATTGAATACAACAGGTTCGTGGATGATTCTGCATGATGGAGGGACTTATTTTATTAAAATGCACAAAATTGAATGCAAACAGAAAATGTTTTTGGTAGTTTTGAAAAGATTGCCATTTTTCCTTAAGAACAAAAACAGTAAACAAAAACAAAAAGATATTAATAAAATAACATCTTCATTGATTAATAAAATTTAAAAGCGGTGGCCCATACAAAATAGTCCAATAGCCTTGGGCACGACTATGGATTTGAAAACAAATAATGAAAACAAACATATTACACTAGCTCAGGGAACAAAACAGGGATCTCAATAGCTTCCCAATTGTCTACTGCGACGTCACATTGAAAAACCAGATGGCTGATGTCTTCGTCTTCTTCAGCTCCTATCACAACATTGACTTGATATTATTTGCTGACAAACATTTCCTGGATAGTCCTTGGTCGTGTTGTTAAAAAGTTAGAGCACTGAGTGCTTGCTGATAACTAGGTTATTATTGAAATACTGGCGCCTGCTGCGCGGACTGATGATTAAAAGTTGGTGTTACAGCTGCCACATAGTATTGTGGGGCGAACTGCATTGGATAAATTGGTTGTTGATGTAAATTTGGATTTGGCTGATGTTGATAAACTGGTTGTTTCTGTACGGGATTCTTCTTCCTACCCGTCATAACGGCATTGGTTTCCCCTTCCTTTTTCTTATGAAAGTTACTTGGAGGTTTCTTGAAATTGGTACTGCTTGAATTATTGGATGAACTGATCACCTTTCCACTTTTCAGCCTAGCTTCTACCTTTACACCCACGACAACAATATCAGCGAAGTTTGCACTAACACTGCTGATCATTCTCTCATAAAATTTTGGCTTCACGGTGTCCACAAACCAGTCGGCCAGTTCCTTTTCAAATAATGAGGGTTCTACTTGGAAAGCAGTCTCCCTCCATCGTTGAGTGTATTCTTTGAAAGATTCAGAATTGTTTTGGGACATGCTCAAAAGTTGTCTTCGGTCAGGGGCTAAATCCATATTATACTTATAGTGTTTCACAAAAGCATCGGATAAGTCTTGAAAATTGTAGATTCTGGATTGGTCTAAGCGCATGTACCATTTTGTAGAAGCTCCCTTCAAACTATCTTGGAAACAATGGATCATTAATTTGTCTTTATCCACATACGCAGCCATTTTTCGGTAATACATGATCAAGTGTGATTTTGGGCAAGTCGAGCCTGAGTATAAGTCAAAGCTCGGAGTTTTAAACTTTGGAGGAATCACCAAACCAGACACCAAACACATATCTTTAGCGTCAGTACTAAAGACATTGCTTCCTTCCATCGCCCTCATTTTTCTCTGGATAGTCTCAACACTCTCTTTCAATCTTTCGTGTCGCTCGTCCCCCTCTTCAGACATTTCGGGGTAGTCATAAACTGGTTGTGGGTTGTGAAAAACAGGATGTACTTGAGTATGCACCGCTGGTGGAGCAAAAGTTGGGATAACTTGAGGATTTTCATTACCCATAGGAACAACTTGTTGAGTTGTGGTAGGAATTGGTGGCGGCACAAAACCGGGAGGCAACCCAAACGGTGGTAAGAGATCAGTGTTGACATTAGTAGCATGCTTCGCGGCTGGAGTGATAATTTTAGAGACCACGGTGGCCTGAGTATCCATCTTTGCTCTAATAACCTGTAAAACTTCCATAATCTGCCCCATACTTCCTCGTAGATCATTCAGTTCATTGTTGACTCTGTCTATTTCAAAGTCGTGTTCAGACATCCTCTGGCGAGCTTGGGCTCGTGTGTTGTATCGGCGTCGAAGATTCAGCGTGACGGTTCTTAAGAGAAGACCGCGGAATGAGACAAGACAGGAAAGAAATGCACATGTTATGACATGAAATGATGCAAAAATGCAAATGCGAGCAAAACCATCAAGGAACTAAAAAGTTCGCAAATATTTGTAGATAGAAGGATATTTCTCAAAACAAGCTCTTTCATTAGCAAATTTGGCGAATATTACAACATGGGCGATACACCCTCAAGGTTCGTTACATAGATAAAAAATAGGAAATACAACATCAAAGGAAACTAGATATCAAATCCACTAGCAGACAGTCCCTCCCCTCAATTGAGCTCCCTTATGAGCTTGTTGATCTGCTCTTGCATTTTTGCCTTATCAAGGGTCAGCTCTTCCATTTCCTTCTTCAACTTCATCTCTTCATTTGTGGGAGGTTTATGACGTGGATAAGGCATCCTCATCACAAGAGCCTTCTCACGAGACCATTCTAATCAAGCCTTAGTGACGGTACAGTCAGGATTCCCTATTGCATTCCACCTCTGTCTGTTTATGCAATGCCAGACGCGTGCAACTCTGAGCATGAACTCAGGATTCTCTCATTCTTCAAGAAAAAGCCTCTGCAGATCACCAAGATTAGGTATCTCCTCCATTGGGTGGCCAAGCTGTCGTCGAGCAAGACCAGGATTATAGTTGATACAACCCCTTCTGCCCATAAGAGGTACATTGGGGAATCCCCACAGCTATGAATCATGAGAATTCCTCCATAGATTGGGTCGTACCATTTAATGTCAACATGAGTGAGCTCCATTAGCATCTTGGACCATATAGTACCATCTTCCACATCCCAAAATGTTGCAGCTCTGGGTAGGTGTGAAATAAACCACCTATACAGGAGAGCAACACAGCAGACAATCTATCCTCCATCTCGCATGTACGTTGAGTGAATGGCATGATAAGTATCAGCCAAAAGGGTGGGAACTGGGTTCCTGAGCATGAAGATTTGAATAGCTTGACTGTCGACAAAGTCTTTAGCATTGGGAAACATAAACAATCTATAAGCTAGCAAGGTGAAAGTGGACTCAAAGAGTACATCATTCTTTCTATCAGCAAAGTGACGGGCTTTCTCGAACAAAAATTGAGCGGGTAATCCAACAAGTCCCCCTTTGATGGTCAAGTGGGTTTGAATGTCAGACAACCTAAGTCTTGTTCCTCTGGCAATGTCTTTTGCATTGAGCTCGTCCTCTAAACCGGAGAATGGAGGATAATCATTGACAGGGAGACCTATCAAAGCGGAGTATTCTTCCAAGGTTGGTGTCAGTTGATAATCTGGAAACACAAAGCAGTGATCAAGAGGATGGTAAAGTTGAACCAAAGTCTCTAGCAGTCCTTCAGTCCTTTAGAGCCACAGCTGTAACACCCCATTTTTAATTATTTAATCGTCTGGTTTTATTTTAATTGTTGGTCGTGTTTGGGGTGTATGTCTGAGTGCGTAGGGGGTAATGTTAGTAATGTGGAATTATTATTATTATTATTATTATTATTATTATTATTATTATTATTATGGTTATTAGTATTATTTAGTAAAATAAAATCTGATATAATTAAGTAAATAATGGGATAATAGAATTAGTGAGGGCAGTTTGGTAATTAGAGATTAATTAGTGAAAATTGGTAGGGATTTAGGATAATCAGAATTTTTAGAGATAGAAGGAGAAAAAGCTAAGAAGAGGAAGAACAAGGGCTAGGGCAAGTTTTCTTCTCAATTCCTTTGCAGATTTCTGAACAAATTCGAGGTAAGGGGGGAGAATTGTTTAATATTTGGTGAATTGATCGTATAAGGGTAGTGGGGAGTCCTTAACCCCGTAAGAAATTATTTGATTATATGTTGTTGTATGATTGAGGTGTGTAGTTGTGAATCTGTGTTGAAATTCGTGTTGTTGAACTATCGAATCGTTGATGTATTGATGTTGTTGATGCTGTTTGATCTTGACTGTTGTAGACCCTAATTTTGGTACAGTTTAGGGAGAGGAAATTAACTCTAAGACCTGTAATTCTTGATTAGTAATAATAAGTACAAGAGAGAAGATGAACAATAAGACCTAAAATCAATGTAGAATCAATTTTAGGACTGGTTTGGGGTGAAAACTAGTGGAATTTATAGTAGAACATAGTCTGGTGTGGAAAATGGTAAATGGCATAATGGATCTGGCCATACGCGTATGAGGGGTGTTGATACGCGTAAGGCTGGCAGGAGAAGGAGTCATTACACGTAAGGGAGGCCAAAAGGAAGAATTGACACTCTTAGCTGGATCAGTTTATCGTGGTATTTATTGATGATATACTGATTTATTCTAAGTCTAACGAAGAACATGTATGTCACTTGAGAATTGCATTGCAGGTGTTGAAAGATAATAAACTATTTGCAAAGTTCTCGAAGTGTGAATTTTGGTTGAAGACTGTGAGTTTCTTGGGTCATGTGATTTCTGGTGATGGTATAGCGGTGGATCCCTCTAAAGTAAGTGCAGTACTTCAGTGGGAAACTCCGAAGACCGCAACGGAGATTAGAAGCTTTTTGGGTTTGGCAGGTTACTATAGAAGATTCATTGAAGGGTTTTCTAAATTGGCGTTGCCATTGACTCAGTTGACTAGGAAGAATCAAGCTTTTGTCTGGGATGGTGCCTGTAAGGAGAGTTTTGAGGAACTGAAGAAGAAATTGACTACAGCACCAGTGTTAATTTTACCAAGTCCAAATGATTCTTTCGTAGTGTATTGTGATGCGTCTAAGATGGGATTAGGCGGTGTGTTGATGCAAGGTGGCAAGGTAGTGGCTTATGCTTCAAGACAGTTGAGGGTGCATGAGAGAAACTATCCTACTCATGATCTGGAATTAGCTGCAGTGGTGTTCGTGTTAAAAATCTGGAGACATTATTTGTATGGATCAAGATTTGAAGTATTTAGTGATCACAAGAGTCTGAAGTATCTATTCGATCAGAAGGAGTTGAATATGAGGCAGAGAAGATGGTTGGAGTTCTTGAAAGACTATGATTTCAATTTGAGTTACCATCCGGGAAAAGCTAATGTTGTGGCAGATGCTCTGAGTCGGAAGACAATCCATATGTCTGCGTTAATGGTGAAGGAAATGGAATTGATTGAACAGTTCAGGGATTTGAGTATGGTTTGTGAAACTACACCGGGAAGTATCAGATTGGGTATGCTGAAAGTGAATAATGACTTTTTGGATGTAATTAAGGAAAATAAGAAACTGGATGTGAGATTAGTGGACTTGATGCCTACAGGAGGATATGATCCGGATAGTGACTTCAAAGTGGATAATGTTGGTGTGTTGAGATTCCGGGGCAGAATTTGTGTACCGGATAATGAGGAATTGAAAAAGGCAATCTTGGAAGAAAGTCATCGGAGTAGCTTGAGTATTCATCCGGGAGCTACAAAGATGTACCATGATCTGAAGGAGTTGTTTTGGTGGTCCGGTATGAAGAAGGACATAGCTCAGTTTGTTTATGCTTGTTTGACATGTCAGAAGTCAAAAGTAGAGCACCAGAAGCCTTCGGGATTGATGCAACCGTTAGAGATTCCTGAATGGAAATGGGACAGTATTGATATGGATTTTGTGACTGGTTTGCCGAATACGGCGAGGGGCTTTGATGCTATTTGGGTAGTGGTGGATCGGCGTACGAAGTCCGCACATTTTATACCAATTAACATCAGTTTTCCGTTGTCGGAGCTAGCAGAGATTTATATCAGGATAATTGTGAAGTTACATGGTGTTCCGTCAAGCATAGTGCCGAATAAAGATCCGAGGTTTACTTCATAATTTTGGAGGAGTCTGCAGGAAGCCTTGAGTTCTAAGTTGAAGTTGAGCTCGGCTTATCATCCACAGACCGATGGTCAGTCGGAGAGGACTATTCAGTCGTTGGAGGATTTGCTGAGAGCCTGTGTATTGGAAAAAGGTGGTGCGTGGGATACTTATTTGCCACTGATTGAGTTCACGTATAATAACAGTCACCATTCTAGCATTGGAATGGGGCCTTTCGAAGCTTTGTATGGTAGGAGGTGTAGGACACCTCTGTGTTGGTATGAAATAGGTGAGAATGTGGTGCTTGGACTAGAAATTGTGCAACAGACTACTGAGACGATTCAAATGATTCGTGAAAAGATGAAGGCGTCTCAGAGTAGGCAGAAAAGTTATCATGATAATCGGAAGAAAGAATTGGAATTCAGCGAAGGGGATCACGTGTTCCTGAGAGTTAACCCAGTGACTGATGTGGGTTATGCTTTGAAATCTAAGAAGTTGGATCCTAAGTTTATTGGACCGTATCAGATCTTGTAGAGAATTGGTACAGTCGCTTATAGAGTGGCATTGCCACCGGAACTTTCGAACTTGCATGATGTGTTTCACGTGTCGCAACTTCAGAAGTATGTTTCAGATCCGTCTCATGTTATTCAGAGGGATGAAGTGCAAATCAGGGAGAATTTTACAGTGGAGACGATGCCTTTAAGGATCGAGGATCGCAAGATGAAGCAACTCAGAGGAAAGGAGATACCTCTGGTGAGAGTAGCTTGGGGAGGAGCTGCTGGCGGAAGTGTGACCTGGGAATTGGAGAGCAGGATGCGGGATTCGTATCCAGAACTGTTTCCATCAGGTACATTTTCGAGGACGAAAATAATTTAAGTAGGGGAGAGTTCTAACACCCCATTTTTAATTATTTAATCGTCTGGTTTTATTTTAATTGTTGGCCGTGTTTGGGGTGTATGTCTGAGTGCGTAGGGGGTAATGTTAGTAATGTGGAATTATTATTATTATTATTATTATTATTATTATTATTATTATTATTATTATGGTTATTAGTATTATTTAGTAAAATAAAATCTGATATAATTAAGTAAATAATGGGATAATAGAATTAGTGAGGGCAGTTTGGTAATTAGAGATTAATTAGTGAAAATTGGTAGGGATTTAGGATAATCAGAATTTTTAGAGATAGAAGGAGAAAAAGCTAAGAAGAGGAAGAACAAGAGCTAGGGCAAGTTTTCTTCTCAATTCCTTTGCAGATTTCTGAACAAATTCGAGGTAAGGGGGGAGAATTGTTTAATATTTGGTGAATTGATCGTATAAGGGAAGTGGGGAGTCCTTAACCCCGTAAGAAAATATTTGATTATATGTTGTTGTATGATTGAGGTGTGTACTTGTGAATCTGTGTTGAAATTCGTGTTGTTGAACTGTCGAATCGTTGATGTATTGATGTTGTTGATGATGTTTGATCTTGACTGTTGTAGACCCTAATTTTGGTACAGTTTAGGGAGAGGAAATTAACTCTAAGACCTGTAATTCTTGATTATTAATAATAAGTACAAGAGAGAAGATGAACAATAGGACCTAAAATTAATGTAGAATCAATTTTAGGACTGGTTTGGGGTGAAAACTAGTGGAATTCGTAGCAGAACATAGTCTGGTGTGGAAAATGGTAAATGGCGTAATGGATCTGGCCATACACATATGAGGGGTGTTGATACGCATAAGGCTGGAAGGAGAAGGAGTCATTACGCGTAAGGGAGGCCAAAAGGAAGAATTGACACGGCCCTCTTACGCGTATGGTGGCAAGGCAATACGCGTATGGGAGTAGCCGTACGCGTAAGCAGATCTGGAAGTTGGATTTTGGAGGAAAAATGGGTCTCTGCCCATATGCGTATGAAGCTGGTCAGTACGCGTATGGTGGGGCGAGGCAGGACGCCTTACGCGTCTGGTATGCACAGGAAGGGCGAAGGAGCTGGTCATTACGCGTATGACCCGGTCAATACGCGTATGGATAACGTAAGTGTAGAAATTCCCCGTTTTACGATTTCTTTCCCGTTTTCGCATCAGAATTGGTTTCTCTTGGATTGATAGGTTGAGGATAGATGTCAGATGTTGAGGGATGTAACAATGGTTATGAAATTAATTAATTTAATAATTTTTGGAGGATTAATTAATAATTAAGTGGGTTAGGTGATGTGAAATAATCTTATGGTGTTGGATGCTGATAGTGTGTTTGATGGTGTGATCAGGAGGATCGTGAGCATGTTGTATCTATGTTATAATACATGTGTTTTAATATGCATTATGTGTCATGCATTTCATGGTAATGGTGGGATGAATCATTGCTCAGGAGGAGTGTATGTGATTCATCTGTACTCCGATATGGAGAATGGTGGGGATAGATCATTGCCAAGTAGGGGTGTATGTGATCTATCCGGGTTCGATTGAATGAACCATGATGTTGGTACCACATGCATTGTGTCCATAGTTGTGTCGCATTGCATTTTGTTATTGGATGTGTGTTGTATAGTGATGCTTGGTGACCAGTGGGTCTTGATTGCATGATTGTGCGTGAATACTACTCTTATCATGTATTTATTCACCGTTTAATATTAAATGTGATTCTCACCCCTTTGTTGTTGTTGTGTCTATGCTTCTTCGGAAGTACAGATAATCCAGGTTCTTAGGTTGCTTGGATATGCGTGTTGCTTGTTCGAGTCTTAGGAGTGCTCTGATACGTAACACGAGAATATTTTGGGAGATTTTGTTATTTATCAAATTACTTGAGATTTTGTTATGTATCTTTATTCTGTTGAACCTTCTTGGTGAACCACTAGTTGATGTGGAATTTTATTTGTTGTTGGCATGTGGCCGTGATTTAATTAAATGAATTATTTCTGCTGTTTATTTCATTCAATAAAAAGGAGTTTTGATGTTGTTTTTATGAATGTGGCATCCTACTTTATTTTGGTGTAAAAACTCTGATTATTTTCATAGAATTTTATGTATTTTCATAAATGGGAAAGTGGGGTGTTACAACAGTAACGGGAGGATTGTTCCATACTTCAATGAAATAGCCACTGGATCCTCAATCAATCTTCCTAGTTCCTTCAGCTTCTCAAGATCGGGAACCATGAAGGTGTACGACCAAGTTCCTTTTCTTCCGAAATCCATCTCTACAAAATCTGCGAAACAAAATTAGTTCCTTGATAGTTTTAACAAAAATGCAAGGTGTAATGCGAATGCAATTGGTTTTAAGTACTTCAAGAGAGACGATTTTCAAAATAGGCTTCTCTTCATTAAATATTGAGAAAAGTTACAACTTTCAAAGTACATCTCAAGAAGCTCAAAATACAAAGAGATAAAAAGCAACAGCTAGGCCTAAAAAGTAACCTTGAGACCAACGAAGTTTGTTTGGATTATCGTTGAAGCGTGATGTTCGAGGCAAATGAGTAACAAACCACTTGTAGAGCAAAGGCGCACAACATGAAATGGTACCTTTTCCTTGGAGAGTCCTATGATGGATAGAGTAATAAGTATCACCAAGTACTGTAGGTACAGGGTTTCCACTTAAGAAGATCCGAATGACGTTGATATCAATAAATTCCTCAACATTAGCAAACAAGACTAACCATAGACAAGAAATGCAAAGATTTCTTCAAAGGCCCTCATACTATTCATCTTAGTTAGGTAGAAGGCTTTATCAAACAAGAACTTGGAAGGTAGACCCTTGATCCCATTCTTGGTGGTGAGGTGAGGCTTGACCTCTGATACTTCTAGGTGGATAGAATCAACAATTTCCTTTGGTGGAGGAATCTTCTCTTGACCACTGAAAGGCTCTTGTTCTTTCACAGCTAGACCAAACCAATAAGAATACTCTTCTAACGTCGGAACAAGTTGGTAGTCGGGAAAAGTGAAGCAATGGTAAAGAGGGTCATAAAACTGCACCAATGTGTCAAGAACGCCATCTTCCATCTTGGTTCTGAGAATACCAATTAATCTTTCATAACGTTTTCTGAAGTATTCAGGGCAAGATACCAAGGCTGCCAGCTTCTTCAACTCTACCAAATTTGGCTTTTTGAAATTGTACTTCTTAGTGTTCCTTTTCTCAATATCTATGATACCTCTGATTTATAAAAGAAAAGTTGACTGAGTTCCTTAAAACCAAAGAATGGATGCAATAAGATGTATGCAATGCACAAAACACAAGCACAAACACAAACATATGTTCACATAATCAACAACACACAAGTCCTAGGTTTATGGGTATCATGCGTGGAGTCATGGTCTACCCATCCCAATACGTGTGTACTATGGGTTCATCAACTGTAGAACAGGGTTCTAAAAGTTCTCAGAGTCATAGATAAATCCTTCGGATATTATCGGCCTACGTGACTACTCACGCAGGTTAACAATATTCTCAAGATAAACTCGTCTGAGTGTAGTATCGCGTATCAACTATTTGAGACTACTCCCTCATAGCCATCGCACTATGTCCTAAAAAGGCCAAGTGCGGCAAGGGTAACAACAGTCCTCAGTCTCACGGACTCCCAGGTCGGAAAGAGTGACATCAATGCGACTACTCACATCAAATATCAATAATCTCAAAGGGGCCTCAACTGAGTGTGGTCATCATATGCCAAACTTGTTAGGACTACTCCCAATAGCCGACTATTGATTACACCACAATCCTATCATATGTGTATCTCAAGTTCGGGTTAGGACTTATCTCACCATTCAAAAGTAGCACCCTGCCAAACAGAAGAAACCAAGCAACAGACGGATATATATACAGATATGTACAATCAAGCAAGCAAAACATATAACACAAAAAAAAACAAGGTGGGCTTAACCCTCTAAAAGTATATATCCCCAGTGAAGTCGCCATTTCTGTTGCGGTGAGAATCAGATACCAAGCTATTAATTAACTTGAATCACACATCTTTGAAATTCACCACGGAGCTTTGATTTATCCAAAGGAAAGGGTAAAGATCGAAAGAAAACCCTTTTGCGTCATGTGAAGACACAACTAAGAGATCGGGGGTTCGGGGGTTGATTATACTAAGGGAAGGTATTAACACCCTAAGTATCTGTAGTACTCTACAGGAACCTCTTGTTTGTATTTGTGTTATGCTATGTTTGCTTGCTAAGGGTAAAGGTAAAGACCTATGGTGAAAACCAAAGTGCTAAAGGTAAAGACCTAATGGTATGGATGAAGACTTATGGTGAAAACCAAGATACTAAGGGTGAAGGTAAAGACCTAGGGGTATATACTAAGTATGCTCGCCAAGACGTCGCATCTTGTGCCTACGTATCCTGACTAAAGAATCAGAGCAACCGTAGTTCACCTAACTAAAGGTGAGGAACCATTGACTATGGCCAAAGTTCCAAGGGGGATGAGTATGATACTCATATAGAGTTAAAGAACTCTCTAATTCTAAGTTGCAAAAAGGGAAGTGAATACTCATGATCATGAGAGTCACATAGAGTTAAAGAACTCTAGCATATTCCTAAGTTTGAATGGCTCTAATATGGCCAAAGGGGATAGGAACATCATAATGATGATGCTCACATAGAGTTGAAGAACTCTAGGTGAATCCTAAGTCATGAGGTAAGTGGCTCTAATGAGGCCAAGGAAGTAAGCAACTATGATGATAGTGCTCACAAGAGGGGAACCTAATGAGATTTAAGGGAAAAGTGGCTCTAATGAGGCCAATATGGTAAATGAGCTATCTATGACTTTGAGGTCAAATAGAGAGTATTTCCTTTAGAAGGAGGGGAAGAAAGAGGGTTAAGAAGGAGAAATAAAGAGTTTAGCCTCACTTGGGGAGAACTTTAATAAAGTTATAAGATAACAAACATCATAAACAAAATGAAAACATGAGCATGGTGATAACCAAAAACACTTCATGGGGATCACATGTCAAAAGTGTTTTAGCAAATATGAGTGGTATGGGTAAACAAAAAGAATGTGACAACGTCTTAAAATTCATGCATTCAAGGTGACAAATTCAAGACATTAAACACTTAAGGGTGATTCAAACATGGTATTCAAAAATTCAAGACATAAACATGTCACATATTTGATCAAATAAACTTATGTTGGAAGGATACATGATCTAAAGAGATCTCATGGCTTGAACAAGAAAATTTCACAATGGTATTCATATATGACAACACATTAAACATCAAGAATTAAGGTGGCAACAAAGCATACAATGTCAAAACATCATGCAAGGTTTCAATTAACATGCCTTAGGTTTCAAATGGTCAAGATAAAACAATAAGCATGGCAAAAGAACAAAAGGAAACGAAGAAGTTTTCATTAAAAAACCTAAAAAGGTCCTTCCATTTTCAACATTAATAAATGTTTCAAAAATACTTATTTTTACCAATTTCTTTTCACAATTAAGAATAGGCATGTTAAGGAACATTTAGCAAAAAGAATGGATTAAAAAGGTTGAAAAATGAACAAGTAATGAACATAACAAGATGAAGGTATAAACCATAAAATAAAATGAGACATGTGATTAAAAAATAATGGAAATGTCCTCACTAGGACTTGAACCCACGCCCTGGGGCTTCAAGCACAAAACCCTTGCCAACTGAACTACACGCACATTGTGAATTTATGGGGTAAGCATGTAATAATATATCAAGGCAAGCTTCACAAATGGGAAAAAATAAAAAGGAAACAAAAAGGTCTGGGGGGGATCGAACCCCAGACCCTTCGCTCAACAACACACAAAAACCTCCTCCATGGACCAGCGGTGCTACGCTCTCATCCAAACATAATATGATTCAAAATGTTTTTATTTAAAACAACCCTCAAATGGCCACCTTAGTGCCACGTCCACTTCATCTTCCTCACCAATCTCTTCTCTCTCGTGCTCTAACCTCTCATTCTCTACCCAGACTTCTCATCATCATATCTCTCTCATTTCTGAACCAAACTCAAAGATCCAAAAACCAAAATTAAAGCCCAGCTCACGGGGATTATATATATACCATTGTTTCAACCTAACAATCAAAGTATAATACGCAAAACACACCTTAATAGTGCAACCACATAAAACTCAAACATGTTATAACATGACAGACTTCAACCAAACATGGCAAGCTTTTATTCAGCATTATACAACAATAAACACACTACATTTCCACACTCAAACATCAACAGAATAATGCATGAATATGTAAGTTCAAAGTCAGAAACCCTACCTCTTGGAGCTAGTTCCAAGGACTCTTCTATAGTACTTGCAGATGATAAAAACCAACTTCTGGGACCTTGTTGATCTTTGGAGAAGAAATGCAAATGGTTAATGTAACACCCACAATCTATACCCCCAACTAATTAAAGTAGTAAAAAAAAATTCAAAATTTCGTCAGAGTATATTTAAATTATCATGACATAGACTGGGAGAATCACATTATATTGAAACAAACATACAACACCTGCTCATAAAGATATGCAACAGTGGGGTAGCAATCAACAGAGGAACTCAGTTCCTTACACCCACATTTCAGATTTTAGAATAAAAGTGGAAAATCTAAAACTGAATCTTATATATATATATATATATATATATATATATATATATCATGCAAGGTTTATCATACATCAAGTTGTACATGCAAAAGCCAAAAGATATATATACATAATACACAAATATCACAAACGGCCTCCCTAACTACCCGGTGTCACATATCAGAGCCGACCGACAAAATAATGAAGACGCAAAGCTTCGCAAAAATACCTCCAGCAACTCTAATCTACAATGCCTCATAGAGCATTATAAAATAGAAGAAGGGTGAGAAAAACAATCATAATATAATTGCATACAATTATATATAACACCAAAAACACACATATATACGGTTCTCACCACAACTCACGCCATAAATCAAACACAAGGCAATACAGGGAATAATTCATATTTCCATCACCAACACATATCCATATATCAATTTTATCCACAATTCCACACATAAACAACCATCAATGATTTATGCAATGCAAGAGACCGACACAACGACTCTATGCATATGCACATGCGGTACCGTCTTCCAATGTTTCTCATCACTAGTTCACTCAGGAACTCTACTGGAATCATCGCTCGTTACGTCACTGTAACTCCCCGTCGGGCATACGATGTTCCCCTTCGCTCACACCCCACACGGGCACACGACGTTTATGGATCGCTCACACCCCACACGGGCACACGACCCGATCGCTCACACCCCACATGGGCCCACGATCATCTATAATCATCGCTCATACCCCACATGGGCACACGACGTTATAGCGAATTCCCTCTGGAATCCAAACCGTCACTCAGGACGTCACAACAATGCATATCATGATGTTTGGCATACAATGACTCATGACATTTAATATGCGCACATAAATGCACCCATCTACATCCACAAAATCACACTTTGCACTTATACCCAAAACAATGCATTTACTTACCATACGGCCACAATCATCACAACACCATCTAAACACATACATTTACATCATACAACAACACCTTGCATAATACACATTAATTACGCACAATTACAACGACAAAATTCGACAACCGACACTATTCTCGATTTCTGACATAATTAAATCGGTTAAAAATTTCAAAATCATCATAATAAGAAAGTATAGCTCAATATCTACACAACGATACCAAGAATGTAAAAATCGGATAAACGGAACCCAAGCTACGAAGGAAAACGAAAACGATATTTTGAAAAGTCCCATTTTACCATTCTCCTGGCCATACGCGTATTGCCCTGAGCCATACGCGTATTTCCCAAATTCCTCGCCATGCCATACACGTATTGCCCAAGGCCATACGCGTATGGGCAGAGACCATTTTTCTCCAAAATTCCCATTTTAATTCCAATACGCGTAGTGCATCCCATCATACGCGTATTGCCCTGAAGTGTTACGCGTATCATACGCAAATGGGCAGATGGCCGAGAAAATTGAAGACCCATACGCGTATTGGCCCATGCCTCGCCCATGTTACGCGTAATGCCAAGGTCCATACGCGTATGAACAGGCCCCATACGCGTATGACCTGGAAAAACCAGAAAAATTCTGCAGAACAAAGTTCTGCGTTTTCTCAACCCAAAATCTTCCAATTTTCACCTACACCCAGAAAATTACCAATACAATGTATAACAACATGTATCTATCATGTACCAACAATAATGAACACTAAAAACATGATTTCAAACACATTTAATCGATTTCTAATCAATTTTACAAAATATGGGTTTTACTAAATTTCTCCAAATCAATCCAATAACAACCACAAATACACATACATAATCATACACAATCATACAATAATTGAGTTTCGCACCCTTACCCGATTAAATCGATTCTAGAAGTTGATTTCTTTGATTTTCCAAGTTTTCTCACTTTTTCTCTTCTTCTTCTCTTTTCTCTCCTTTTTCCTTCTTCTCTTTTTCTTTCTCTCTATTTTTCTCTCTTTCTATTCTATTCTTACTAACTTAATTAAAAATATTTTGAAATGACCAAAATACCCCCACACTCAAATAACTCACAAACGTTCCCAAAACCCGATAAAATATCACAACATTGAAAAATAACATATTTTTAGATAGAAGTCAAAAATAAAATAAAATAATAATAAAATAATCAAACGACTCGATTAAATAAAACTCACACAAAAACTGGGGCGTTACAGTTGATAGCTTTGGAAAGTACTTCAAATATAGAACCCGACCTCTCTTGCAAGGTGGAACTCAAAAATTGCAGGTGGTGGTGGAAGTGTTACAGTTAGGTTTCAGGTGTTTGAAACTTCTCTATGAAGTATTTAGAGACGGTTTGTGGAGTTTGAAAGTGAATGCTCGAGTGAAACAAATGTTTGGAGAGTTTTTACAGATTTGCAAGAACATGTGAATGAGAGAATGCAGGTGTTATTCAGCCTTCTCTTGGGGTGAATTTCATGTGTTTTGGAGAGGAGATCAAGCCTCTATTTATAGGAGAAGTTGAGAGCTTGAGGTATGGTCAGATTGGTACATCTTTCCAGGTTTGCTCTTTCTTCAAGTTTTCTTCAGCTGAGCAATAAGTCTTCAAGAGCTCTAGTCATAGACTCTGTGGTGTTTATGTACTGATGGGATTGAAGCAGAGGTCCAAGTTACAAGGAGAAAGGAGCTGCCATGCTTTGGTGGAAAAGTTTCTCTTTCTTAAGATGTCCACTTGCATCCCATGTGCTATATTGCTTAAACAATGTTATTTTAAGTGTGCAACTTGCATAAATCGTGGCATAGGCTCAGAACATGTTAATCTTGCCTCTAAACATCAGAATAATGCACATTTTGGTGATTAGGAAGAGTTATGTATCATTATGCATCATGTGTGAAACTTGCATTTCAAAAAATGACCTCAAACTTCAACCATCCGAAACTCCCAGCTCACACCATGGATTGAGGAGTTCTACTACTTTTTGGAAAGCCCTAAAGATCCTCTACAAAGTTCATGTTTGAGGATTTTCCAAATTCCCAAAGGATCTTGATGGAAAATGGACTTGAAGTTAGCTGGTTTTTAAGGCAAAATGTAGTGAAATTTCACTAAGTCTTTAAGTGCCTTGAACTTCCAAGCCTTGTAACTTAAAAACCAAGCCTCATTTGGATAAGGACCCTCTAATATGTTTTGAAGTTCATGATGAGAGCTTCAATTTGAGCTTTGAGTCACCAAAATTTGGTGTGTGGTTTGAAAGTTATGACCTTCCCAATTTTGCACAAGGAGTGAATTCCTCCACACTTAGAAAAATTTAATAACCAAACCTTGCCCTTTTTGTAAGAAACCTTTCAAATGGTGATCTCTCATGCTCTAAGTCAAGGATTGAACATGTTAAGATGGGATGTGACTTGAATACTTCATTTTGGACTAATACATCAAAAGTCAAAGGTTTGACTTTTCAGTCAAAACCCTAATTTCCTCAGGAATTCCACTGGATGATCTCTGATGATCTTGCTTCCTCAATATCTTAATATGCCAATGGATGACCTCCAAGGATGTTTATGAACACATGGAAACAAGGCTCAATGCTTGGGAACATGCCTTGATCAAAAGTCAAAGGCAAAGGTTGACTTTCCTGACAAAACCCTAATCTGGGGACAAGATGAACTTGTGACTCTTTGTACCAGTGATGAAGGCCAGATGCTCTTGATTTCTTGTTGAATAAGACCTCTTGAATGTAGGTAAGTTTAATTGGTTGATGAACCAATCAAACCTTGACTGATCGTGACAAACCTCTTCAGTGATTCTTTAGGTTATAACCCTAATTCCCCAACTGTGGTCTGATGGTTTCTCTTGATTCAATATCTTGTGACCATGGCATATGACTTGGGAACTTCATGATTAGCCTTTAAAAACAAAAGGCTGAAACTTTGGAGTCTCAGTTAGCTTTCTTGTACAGGTGTCTTCACACTAATTCCAATCAACTAGTGAACCCCTGGTGATGGAGATATGGAGCCAAGAATAGTCTTAGAAGACCTTGAAACTCATGAGAACTTGGTTTATTGCTCTTGTCCTCTTTCTTGTGCCAATCCTGATTTTCACAAAAGAAACAACCTCTAGGATATGGGTCAGTTAACAATGCATAGATGATTGAAGCCTAAATGCAAGCGTAAGATGTTATGACATCTAAGGGGATGTTGATTTTTTTTGTGTGCCTTGATCAAAGCCCAAGGTTGAAGCTAAAAGGTTGATTGACTCCACTGGGGAGTTTATTATATGTCTTGTATAAAGCCCAAGATTGAGGCTGAAAAAGAGACTGACTCTTTCAGGGATATCATTATACAAAGCGTAAGAGGAGGCAAAAAGTTGACTTTTCCGGGGAAATATTTTGTCTATCTTGTACAAAGCCCAAGATTAAGGCTAAAGAAGGATTTTGACTCCATTGGGGAGTATGATTTGTCTTGTACAAAGCCCAAGATTGAGGCTAAAAAGAGTATTAACTATGCTTAGGGAGATTTATATGTGTCTTGTACAAAGCCCAAGATTGAGGCTGAAGGATATTTGACTGACTCAGCTGAAGATATTTATGGGTGTCTTGTACAAAGCCCAAGATTGAGGCTGAAAGAGACTGACTCAATAAGAGAGTGTTTTTATCTGTCTTGTACAAAGCCCAAGATTGAGGCTGAAAGATATTGACTCAACAAGAGAGTGTTTTTATCTGTCTTGTACAAAGCCCAAGATTGAGGCTGAAAGATATTGACTCAACAAAAGAGTGTTTTTATCAGTCTTGTACAAAGCCCAAGATTGAGGCTGAAAAGAGGATTGACTCAACAAGAGAGTGCTTTTGAGGCTAACTCTACCGAGGAAAATCATTATACAAAGCCTAAGAAGAGGCTGTCTTCTACTGAGGATTATTGAGATCCAGAGGCAGGTCCAAGTTGGGGGATCAACTCTTGCTGAGGGTCTACAGAAGAGTTGAGGTATCAGATGCCTTGAGGTTCTGATTTGGGATAGTGTTATCTTTATGATAAGCTGACCCTAGCTGGGGAAATTTAGGATAAAAGACTGAGTTTTAGATCCTGTGAGGGTTTTAACTCTACTGGAGATTGATTAAATGACTAGGGTTTATCCTGTGTTTGTAGAGAACTTGAGAATGTCTTTGAGATCCAATAGGAGATTAGACTGTCCAAGTCTACTGGTATGGAAGAGTTTATCTTTGTATGGTGCCCAAGAGGAGGCTGATGCTTTTAAAGGATGAGAATCAACCCTTAAATTGGTCTGAGGTTTTAACTCTTTGGAAAGACTGCTCTAACAAAGGATGACTAAGTTCTGTCCTATACCTTTAAGAGGTCTTCAGGGTCCTTGTATTAAGCCTAAGAGAAGGCAAGAGAACTTCTAAGAAGCCGGAGGGTCCTTGTACAAAGCCCAAGAGGAGGCTGGGATGCTTTTAGGAAGCCTGTGGGTCCAAACCTAAGAAGAGTGGCATACCCAAAATTTTGACCACTAAGCTTTCCTATAATTGTGCAAATCATCAGCACAATATGGATGTACCTTTGTGCCTCATCAATCTCCTCAAGGGTTGTTGAGCACTCACTGCAATCAGACTTAGGGTTTCAAGCCCTCTCAGAGATTTTAGGAAAAGATCAATCAAGAAATGACATGATCCTCAACTTGTCTAAACCTCTCAAACATCCATAAAGGATCAAGAGGACTCCCACTTCAAGAATCAAGCACAATGTTGCAGCATTCCAGGTGGATCAAGCCTTAAGATCGCCAGGGTCACCAAATTAGAGTTTTGGTCGACCGAGGCCTCCAGATGGAATTTTTCCTCTGGGAATGAGCCAATGCTTCAAAACACAGCCTAAGATGCTCCAAGGGACATCATGAACCCAATCATCAAGTCAATTTAGCCCCAGGGGATGCATTCACAAAAAATCAGGAATTAGGGTTTCTTGACCTAATTCACCCCTAAGTTGACTTTTGGGACAAAACATGAGCCAAGACCTCAAGACATGATTTGAGGGACTCTAATACACTACATTGATCCATTTGCAACAATGGATTGATCCAAGAAGCTTGATTCACAAGTTTCAAGTTCATCAGAACCACAGGTAGGGTTTCGCGGAAAAAGTCAACTATGTCTTTGACTTTTGACCAGGACATGCTCCCAAACCTTGGGACATGATTCAATACACCCTATAACATCTATGAAATCAATCCATCAAGTCTGATTTAGGTCAAGGACTTGATTTCATAGAGGATCGCAAAATTTGGAATTCATATGATAAAAAGTCAACTGTGCCCAAAAGTCAAAGTTTGACTTTTTGATTTTTTGTTCAATTATGGTTCCCTAACCCTAAAATGATGTTAATGTGTGATTGGAATCATCATTCATCAAGAAAAATCAAGAAAAGTGGGATAACTTGTAAAAGGGTTAACCATAAAAATACTTAGAAATTTTCTAAGTTATGGAACAAAGTGGCTAGGGTGCCAACTTTCAAGGATCATAACTTGAGATCCAAGCAACCATTTTAGCTGATCCAAAGATGGATTTGCAGCTCTCATGACATACTTTAAAAGTGTCAACTACACCTCATTCCAATTCTCCATGGATTTTTAGTTATGGAGTCGCCAAAATGACAAAAACATGAAAATGCCACTTTTTCCAACACTTAGTGAAATTTTCACTAAGTCAGAATCTGTTTCACTTTTTTCAAAATGTAAGGGCATTTTTAACTTAGATCCAAAAAGTTTCAATACAAACTATGATCACACATATGCTGTATCATATGAGAGCTTTCCAAAATGGCCAAGAACTCCATCAAATCCCATTTGAGCTAAGAGTTATGACAATGGCAATATGCCTTGCTGCAACTGTCATGGCAAGCCAGATTTGTGCATTTTGCTCGATTTGATCAAATTGTGCAAATGACAAACAAGTTTATCCTTCTGAACACCTCAAGGGGAGACCAAGGAGGGACAAACACTGATCCATAAGCCTCCCAAGTCTTTGGAACCAAAAGTAGCATGCCAAACCTAGAAATGCCTAAAAGGGGGACAAGACTCCAATTTTGTTTTGGAGCATTCAATGGATGCACCAAGGTGGCATGAACCGAGCCTTTTCCAACTGAATGAGTCAAGGATGATCTCTGAACTAGGGAACCAAAGGCCTGTGCTCTAACCTCTAGTCAATGGCTAGAGGAGACTTAAAATTCCAAAGTGATGCAATTGGACAATGATCTGCTGCAGTTGCCATTCACTATTGCTTGCAAAACATTGTGCTCAGTTTAAGTAAACCAAAGCCATCAAACTGATGTTTTCCTCAAAATCTCTTCTTTCACTCCAAAATTACCTTCCAAAGCAAGTCACTATCGGGTTTTGAGTTTGAGAGTCATTCCAACCAAACCAATCACACACACACCTCATAAACATCATATAGAAGTAATCCAAACACTTAAAACACAACTGGAACACTGATTTCTCAGAATCACCAGCCAATTGCTCAAGGTTTTAACCAAGTTGCAGTTGGGATTCCATGAAGTGATCCAGCCATTTCCAATCAAGTCCAGGCACTCAAACACACTCCATATGGTGTAGGGAAGCTGTTCAGATCATCACAACTCATTTGTAACACCTCCAACTCAAAAATCACTTTGCTCTTGCTGTCACGACCTTCAAGTAAGCCTAAACTTGGTCATCTTTTAATCTATGCATATTTTCTCGCACAATACTTTTGCCAAATGTTCATAATCATGCATAGAATGTTTCTCCTCAATTAATTGGTTTGTTTGAATCGTGTATCAAAAATTTCAGCCTTCATGCAAATTTTAGGGTTCTTGAGGTTTTGTCTTAATTTCTTATTCCATGCTTAAAATAAATGAAATTAAAGACCATAGACATGATTGTGAGGTGAAAACGAGTAGATTGATATGTGGATTGTGTGATTTCATCAAGTATTCAATGAGATTGGTGAGAAAATGCAAATCAAGTTTAACCAAGTTTAAGACTAACCAAGTTTAACCACAGGTTGGACGACTTTCGATCTTACCCAACAGAAATAAAGTACAGAAAACTTGTGTCAAAAATCAAAATAACCCCTAAGCATTTCTATCAACACATTGTATGGAATATTACTTTAACTATGATCCTTACATTCTAACCTTTAAGATTTAGCCGGACATGGAAATGTAAATAGACATGTTGAAATAGATCATGTTAAAGTAAAGTGAGTGCGAAAAAATAAAGAAAGTAAATGCGAGTGCGAAAGATAAAGAAAGTAAATGCGAGTGCGAGAAATAAAGAAAGTAAATGCGAGTGCGAGAAATAAAGAAAGTAAATGCGAGTGCGAGAAATAAAGAAAGTAAATGTTGAACTTGTAAATGAAACCTGCTCCAAATCGGAGGCTTTAAATCTGGTACAACTGGAAGTAAATGACTGGAAATGAAAATGGCGGCAGGATTAACTTCTACCAGAGTGCTCCAAACTCGATTACAGACTCGATCAAACAGTGTGATAACTCCCCGATGTGAAGAGTTTATCACTTTACAATACCGAAATATATGGCTTGAGTTCTGAAACTAAGCTTGGATGAAAAGAAAGGATTCAGAACTCGTCTATTTATAGCCTAGGAAATTAACATGGAAGGACAAAAGTGCCCCCCAACTTCTTTTGGGAGGGAAATCAAATGACAAAGGTGGCGCCCGCCACCCCCTCATGGCGCCCGCCATGTGAACCAAAGGAGAAAGAAGTGGAGATCGTGGCAGTTGACAGTAGTTGACTCTCATCCAAGTCATGACCTACCCTATGGCGCCCGCCATGGTAGATGCCGTGTGTACAATTTCCTCAAAAGCTGGTTTTCTTGCTCGTTTTTCTTCATTTCTTCACAAGGAGCTCTGGAACTACAAAGAACCTGAAAACAAAACAAAACACAAGCATAACACAAGAAAATGGCAATAAAATCCTAAGAAACATGTGCAATCCAAGTCAAATACGCAGTGTGATTCAGTGTTATCAGGCACAACAAAAAACTCTCTTGTTGAGTATAAAAGACTCTCTTGTTGAGACAATCACCTGTCAAACAGACTCTCTTGTTGAGTCACTTCCCTTTTAGCCTCCATCTCGGGCTTTGTACAAGACATATAAAACACCTTCTTGTTGGGTCAATAGCATTCTCTTAGGCTTTGTATAAAGAAAACCCCGGTTGAGTCAATCAACCTTTTAGCATCAAAGTCATGCCTTGCTCACAGCATACAAACATCAACAACTCCTCTTTAGAGATGACAAATTCTCTCTCATCCAACCCTTCAGCTTCACATCTTGGGCTTTGAACAAGATACAAACCACCTTTAGCTTCATGTCTTGGGCTTTGAACAAGACACCAAAATAACCTTTTTTCTCCCATAGAATAGGAGGAACTACGATCGCTCTGATTTCCCTGTTTCATCAAACGAGAATACCTAGGCATAAGATTGAAAAAATCTTAGCGAGCATACTAATCAAAAACCCAAAATCCAGTCTCTCCACCAAATTAACCCAAAAGCATCAAATCTAAACACATTACCAAAAACCTCACAAATAATCCAGACACTGTGTTCTTAACAAAATAACCAAAGATTGGGCCCCACATCCACATAGCATCTGTAACCTAACAGGCCGCTGTTCAAACTCAGTATGCAAGCAGGGTTAATTGGAGACATCTATGTCCCTTCCTTAATCAGCTCAATAGGATAAAAAATGAATCGAACTGTAGTACCCAAGCGATAGTGACTCAGGACCACAAAAATTGTGCTACACCAGGGCATAACATAGAAAACTATCTTAGTTTCAAATCCGATGTGCAAAAGCTTGTTAGGAGCGGGGTTTTATCCTTCAAAGATACGAATCCTAATGTTCTCACGAACCCGGTGCCTCAACACGGGAAAGCTGCGGTAAATTTGATAGAAGGAGAGTCTAACAACAGTTATCAAATTCATGATGTACTCTTATTGAGGGCCAACTTGGTCAAGATGCATTGTAGACAGAGTGGATATGGCCATGTGCCACCTCATAATTATCACCAGTGTGATATCTGCTCTAAAAACAATCAAGGATGTTCTGTGGTGCAATCAGCTCTACAGGAACAATTGGATCTCGGATGGATCCAAGAGCACCGAGTTCGTGGGGTCAACATGATTTACGCAAATTCTAACATCATTCAGAACCACGACATCCGTGCAATGAATGTCAACTTGGTGGAAATGCACTCAAGGCAAAGCCAATATCATAATCTGCTGCGACACGACTATAATTCCTGTCTGATTTGCTCGGTACACAAACAGGGATGCTCTTTTGTACAAGAGACCCTCCAGCGTCAGATGGATCTTGGATGGATTCAGGATTACCGCGATAGAAATCAGTATCAAGTGAATATGATTCAAATCTTTGATATTCGCTTGATGAATACCAGCTTGGTGGAGTTACATGCTACACAAGTCCAGCTCGATTTCCTGACTTCGCATAATTATCAGAACTGTAAAGTGTGTCGTGAGAGTAACCAAGGGTGCGCTCTCGTGCAAAGAACTTTACAACACTTGTTAAACCACTGGTGGCTTCCGATCTATATGGATGAAGACACGCAACAAATCAGTGTGACAAACGGGAACCCTACTAGGCATCAAAGTCAGGATGTCCGATCTATGGAAATAGACCTATTAAGGTTACACTGCATTCAAAGCGGACGTGGCCAGGTGCCACCACACAACTACGAGCGCTGTAGAGTCTGCTCAGAAAATAATCAAGGATGTTACCTCGTGCGAGCAGCCCTTCAAAGTCAGTTGGCTCCCAAGGAGATTCAACCATGTCCAAGTTATGGATCAATCAACTGGACGCCAGACTATTTCGCTGATCAGATTAAGGATGTTGTTGTGATCTCTGATCACGAAAGGACCAAAGATGTTTGTACCATCATCCCTCTACTTGACGAATCAAAGGTTCTTAACCAAGAACTAATTGAAGTTACCTACGACAGTCAGAAAAATCAGAAGGCTCCTATAGTTATCTATCTGCCAGGACCACTACCGTATGAATCAACGAAGGCTATCCCTTACAAATACGGTGCAACAACAATTGAGAATGGAAAGTAAATTCCATTACCCTCCGTCGTGAATATTGCAGACATCATTCGAGTAACACGGAGTGGTCGAATCTTTAACCGAGGAGTTGGAGAACCTACCAGAGAAAAGGAACCTCAAACGGAAGTTCCCAATCCACCAGTCGGTCAATCCAGTGATCCGGACCTTTCAAAGAACGATGATGAGATGCAGAAGCTCATCCAAAGGAGTGAGTACAACATTGTTGATCAGCTGTTACAAACTCCTTCAAAGATCTCTGTGTTACCTCTTTTACACAGTTCCGAAGCCCACAGAGAGGCTCTACAAAAAGTCTTAGAGCAGGCCTTTGTAGAACAGGATGTGTCGATAAGGAAATTCGACAGTATCGTCTCTAACATCACTTCCTGCAACAACTTGGGGTTTAGTGATGAGGAATTTCCAGAAGAAGGCAAAAGCCACAACATGGCGCTCAATATCACAGTCAAATTCCAGGATGATGCTTTAGCCAGCGTACTGGTAGACACCAGATCGGCTCTCAACGTTATACCGAAGTCCACTTTAATGCGACTATCATTCAAAGGATCTTCGATGAGAGGTAGTGAGGTCGTCGTCAAAGCATTTGATGGATCCCGAAAAATGGTTATCGGCGAAGTCGACCTTCCCATAACTATCGGTCCTCACACTTTCCTAGTCACTTTCCAGGTCATGGACATCCGAGCAACATACAACTGTTTGTTGGGAAGGCCTTGGATACACCAGGATGGGGCAGTCTCTTCGACACTTCACCAGAAGCTGAAGTTCGTCAAGAATGACCAACTCGTCACGGTCTGTGGAGAACAAGCCTTGATCGTGAGTAACCTATTGTTGTCCACTTGTGTAGAACCCGAGGAGGTTGTTGGAACTCAGTTCCAGGCACTTTCGGTAAGCAGTGAGAATCAATTAGAGAAGGAAACATCGATTTCCTCGTACAGAGATGCTCTCGAGGTGATCAAAAGTAACAATGCAAAAGGATGGGGACAACTTGTCATTCCTAATGACAATAAAATAAAGAAGGGTCTTGGTTTTTCTGCGACCTGTACCCCGACTACTGCTAGTGATGAAAGTCTTCACCCCATTCGGAATTTCTTCCACAGTGGAGGTTTCCTTCACCCAGTGTCTCAAGAAGTACATACCATCAACGAGGGAGATTCCCCCAACACAAAGGAGGAATGGAAGTCCTATCTTAACGAGGACGATTATATGTCTCAGGAAGAGGTGCCTACGCCATTTTGCTATCCCGCACAAAGTCCGATATTTATACCAAGGTCAGATGTCGAAATGATATACAGAGATTGTGATCCGGAAGGATGCCGTGCTCCACCAAATTCATTAGAGGAGGACACTCCGATGAAATACAAATTTGACCACGACTATTATGGCCCGATGGATGGCCTGCCTATGTGGCAGTCGTACCCAGGAGACTCGGGGCAAGAGAATCAGTCCAACGATGCTTATCAGCTCAGCATCATCGAAAAGAATACCTGTGTCCCCACAGAATCATGGGATCCACACTCAGGGCATTCAGAAAATACCTAGCACGACGATGAATTTGTAAAGTTTGCAGGACTAGAATTCATTAACTATGCTTTTCCCGAGGTCAACGTCATCGAAAGGGATGACTCCTCTAGTTCTAAAGAAGTGTGAGACACCTTAGGACAACCGAGTGGAAAATACGACTTCATGGTTAAATACACTGCTCCTGAAAGCTCTTGTATCAGGCTCAAAGACATCCAGCCAACTGAATGGGGAGATTTCCCTGAGAGCACAAATACTATGCAAAATACAACTGAGGAATCCTCCTACGATAACTTTGCCTGGGAGACAGATTCCAATGATCCTGCTCTACCAGAAATCAGCGTTATTTTTTAAGACAAATCATGGAAGGTACCAGACTTTGTGATTCACCAAGGAGTTCGCCACCAATGGGTTGCAGTCGATGTTCCGAAGATCGTTCATAAGTCAAAGTAATGGCCATCTTTGTTTTAACTTTTCACCCTGCCCAGGTGAAACAGATGTTTTGATAGGGCTCACTTTTCTGTAAATACCTCTTCGCTCCACCCAAAGCGACTGAGTTTTGTTTTATAGGGTTGTAGTTTCAAGAATCGACTAAATCATAAATAAAATAACTTCGTTCTGTAATTTCCGCATTAATTGCTGTTTTCTCTTTTCGCTTTTTCAGAAAATGGTAATCCTAAAAACAATTCAAATAATAAAAACAAGCAGTAAAAAAAATACACTGCACACACTCTTGCATTTTCTCTATCTCTTCTAAAAAACAATCACACGTCATGCAGGTTGCTTGTTTTAAACCCCATTGAAATGTACGATCCGATGCCTTCTCCCAACTTTGAATTCCCGGTATTTGAGGCTGAAGAAGAAGATGACGAAGAAATTCCAGAGGGGATCTCCCGATTACTCAGACAAGAGGAAAGGTCCATTAGACCTCACAAAGAGCCGTTGAAACAGTCAACTTGGGTTTAGAGGAAGAGAGAAAAGAAGTCAGGATTGGGGCACTGCTCAGTCCGATTGTCAAAGAAAGTTTGACAAAGCTTCTCAAAGAGTTTGCCGATGTGTTCGCTTGGTCCTATCAGGATATGCCAGGGTTGGATACCAGCATCATGCAACATCATCTACTGTTAAGATCAGAATGTCTGCCAGTGAAACAAAGGCTAAGACGAACTCATCCAAACATGGCCATCAAAATCAAAGAGGAAGTACAGAAATAGATTGACGCGAGTTTCCTCGCCACATCAGAATATCCTTAATGGTTAGCCAACATAGTACCAGTTCCTAAAAAGGATGGAAAGGTTAGAATATGTGTAGACTACAGGGATCTGAACAAAGCAAGTCCAAAGGATGACTTTCCCTTACCGCACATAGACATGCTGGTAGACAGTACAATAAAGTTCAAAGTTTTCTCCTTCATGGATGGATTCTCGGGCTATAATCAAATCAAAATGGCGCCGAAAGACATGGAGAAAACTTCGTTTATCACCCCATGGGGCACCTTTTGTTACAAGGTAATGCCGTTCGATTTGAAGAACACCGGGGCAACCTATCAAAGGGCCATGACTACTCTGTTTCATGACATGATACACAAAGAAATCGAGGTATATGTCGATGATATGATTGCCAAATCTAAAACAGAAGAGGAGCATGTGACCCATCTGTCAAATCTATTCGAGCGGTTGAGAAAGTATAAACTCTGCTTGAATCCCAATAAGTGCACCTTCGGTGTCCGTTCAGGGAAACTCTTAGGGTTCATCATCAGCCAAAAGGGAATTGAGGTTGATCCTGACAAAGTTAAGGCCATTCAAGAAATGCCTTCTCCAAAGACTGAAAAACAAGTTAGGGGATTCCTGGGACGGTTGAATTACATTTCCAGATTTATATTCCTCATGACCGCGACCTGTGCACCAATCTTCAAATTACTCAAAAAGAATCAGGACTGCGTTTGGACAGAAGAATGTCAAACCGCCTTCGACAGTATCAAGGAATACCTGTTGAACCCACCGATTCTATCACCTCCAGTGGAAGGAAGACCATTGATCATTTACTTAACATTCTTGGAAGACTCAATGGGTTGTGTACTTGGCCAATAAGATGAAACAAAAAGGAAAGAGTCTGCCATCTACTATTTGAGCAAAAAGTTTACCGACTGCGAGACTCGGTACACGATGCTTGAGAAAACTTGCTGTGCTCTGGCTTGGGCAGCCAAACGTCTTCGCCAGTATATGATTCGTCACACTACTTAGTTAATCTCCAAAATGGATCCGATCAAGTACGTCTTTGAAAAACCTGCTCTCACGGGAAGGATAGCCCGTTGGTGGATGTTGTTATCAAAATACGACATCGAGTACCATGCTCTGAAAGCCTTTAAAGGAAATGTTTTAGCCGATCATTTGGCTCATCAACTGATTGACGATCAGGAATCAGTCGGGTTTGACTTCCCAGACGAAGATGTCATGTATTTGAAAATGAAAGATTGCGATGAACCGCTACCAAGTGAAGGACCAGAACCAGGTTCCCAATGGGGACTAATATTTTACGGAGTTGTCAATCATTATGGAAACGGAATTAGGGCAATCATCATAACACCTCAGGGTACCCACATTCCTTTCACCGCCCGACTGACATTCAAGTGTACAAACAACGAGGCCGAATACGAAGCTTGTATCATGGGTCTCGAAGAAGCAATCGACTTAAGGATCAAAAACTTGGATGTATATGGCGATTTAGCCCTGGTTATAAACCAGATCAAAGGAGATTGGAAATCATACCAATCAGGACTGAATCCTTACAAAGACTATGCGAGAAGGTTATTACCATTCTTCAACAGAATCGAGTTTCATCATATCCCTCGTGAGGAGAATCACATGGCTGATGCATTAGCCACTCTCTCTTCCATGATTAGTGTAGGTCAATGGAACGACTTACCTAAGATCAACGTAATGCGCCTAGAACGACCCGCTTACATCTTCACGATTGAAGCAGTCATAGACGACAAACCTTGGTATCACGATATCAAATGCTTCCTTCAGAAACAAAAGTACCCACCTGGGGCATCCAGAAAGGACCGAAAGACCCTCAGAAGGCTGGCTGGCAGCTTTTTCCTGAGCAGTGATACACTCTATAAGAGAAACTTCGACATGGTCTTGCTCCGATGTGTAGACAGACCAGAAGCAAACATCCTGATAAAAGAAATTCATGAAGGATCCTTTGGCACTCATGCCAACGGACACACAATGGCGAGAAAAATTCTAAGAGCAGGGTACTACTGGTTGACCATGGAATCCGACTGCTACAAGTTCATGAGGAGGTGTCACAAGTGTCAGATATACTCAGATAAAATCCATGTACTGCCAACGCATCTCAAAGTTCTCTCTTCCCCGTGGCCTTTTTCCATATGGGGAATCGACTTGATTGGCATGATCGAACCTAAGATGAACGTAGCGGTAGAAGCGGCTAATAAGAACATCAAGAATATTGTTCAAAAGATAATTGTAACCTACAAAGACTGGCACGAGATGTTACCTTTTGCTCTTCACGGTTATCGCACATCTGTCCGCACTTCAACAGGGGCAACCCCTTTCTCTCTAGTATATGGCATGGAAGCAGTGCTCCCCATAGAAGTAGAGATCCCATCCATCCGGGTATTGATGGAGGCTATGCTAACAGAGGCTGAATGGTGTCAAAGTCGACATGATGAGCTGAATCTGATCGAAGAGAAGCGAATAACGGCTTTGTGCCACGGTCAGTTGTATCAACAAAGAATGAAGAAGGCGTTCGTCAAAAAGGTCCGACCTCGCATCTTCAGGAAAGGAGACCTTGTGCTCAAAAAGATACAATCATTCCTCACTGATTCCCGGGGCAAATGGACCGCGAACTACGATGGCCCCTATGTGGTCAAGAAAGCTTTCTCAGGCGGCGCCTTGAGACTCGCAACCTTGGATGGAGAGGAATTTGCCTACCCCACCAATGTTGACGTAGTCAAGAAATACTTTGCCTAAATAAAAAAAAAAATAAAAAACGTCTCGGTGGATTGAAAACCCGAAAGGGCGGTCCAGGCAAAAATTAGAGACATAAGCAAAAATCATCCCGATGGATTGGAAATCTCAGAGTACAATCCAGGAAAAAATTAGGGATAATGGCAAGTAACTATGTTCTACAAAGGGGCAAGTCCCTCAACAGCAGTTACACCATCAACCAGAAAAACTCCAGTCAAGGTCATCTTCGACCGAAACTCAGGATGTCTAGAATTCAAAGTTGGTAGAAGGATAACGGTCGTTATGTTTCAATGTATCCCTTTTCCTTAAATTACCATTTTCTAAACTTTGTACATACCCTATGGAATCACGCTTTTGGCTGATTTCCATCCTATCAATAAAATTTGAGCCCTAGTGCATTTGTTTGCAATTCTTATTTGTTTTAGCTTTACAGAACGACATTTTAACATGATTATCGATTCTTGAAATAAAACAAAAATGAATTTACTTGTTAAAATTTTTCTGCTTTTCAAAATAAGGATGGCAATTTCTTTTGACTATTGAACATCAAAAGAACATCGATCGCTGCTCCAGAAGTAATCGAGCTTCAAAGTGCAGAATCCAAGTACTCCTTCTAAACCAGTGCACCTGAATGAAGGATCAACTGTGTCAGAGACCGTGTTTCCTCTGACACCCCCGGCAGAGTTCTTATCTCCTAAGCCCGACCAACGGTGTTCCCCACGGGGACTATCTCTCCTAAGCAAGGCAGAATTGCTATTTTGAACCCAGTGGTACCTCTTCGTCCCCCGCAGTGACCGAGTATCCAGTCATGTTCATCCGTTAGTCTGTATGTCGTGTCAGTTTTGTCAGCATATACATACATACATCATGCATTATTGATTTACATTCACATTTATATTGCATCACTATTACTCTGGTCAGTCTTATCCCCAAGTGATAAAAGTCTTCTCAGCCGCGTTGTCAGTTCTTTCCTCATCAGGAAATGAATCATCTAAACAATCTCTCCGCCACTTCATTTCTGAATTAAAGGTGGGTCTTCGACCACTTTGATAACTTGAACCTTTGAAAAGCCAGAGAGCTTTCAATAAACGTCACTCTTCACCATTGAAAATGATATTTTTGCTTTCCCGGATTGAGGAAGATCCCCAGAGAAAGCCTCTTAATCAGAGATTCGGCAGTACAACATATTTTATCCAAAAAATTCGCTGACGAAAAGGTCATCAACACCTCAAAATTGGATAACATCATATGGCATTTCTCCGAGAAGATCTCGAGAAAATTATTTTGTGATACCCCCAAGAGAAAGCAGTTTTTCAATAGACTCGTTTTCCCTCAGTAGAGTCAACGAATGGCATCTCCAACAGAGAAGTTTGTACATCTCTACATCTCAGACGAATGGGTTTCCCCAGCAAGTCTGGCATCAAAATTTTTCCATTAAATGGCATCTCCCCAGGAAAATTCGGTGAGAAGTTTGAGGAAAGCCGCTACGAACAGCGTCCCTTGTCAAGAAAGTTTATTGACAAAAAAACTGAGACCAGTTCCTTGGTAGGAAACCAGGATCGAGGGGAAGTTTATTTCAGAAACTGAGACCAGTTCCTTGGTAGGAAACCAAGATCGAGGGGAAGTTTATTTCAGAAACTGAGACCAGTTCCTTGGTAGGAAACCAGGATCGAGGGGAAGTTCATTTCAGTAACTAAGACCAGTTCCTTGGTAGGAAACCAGGATCGAGGGGAAGTTTATTTCAGCAACTAAGACCAGTTCCTTGGTAGGAAACCAGGATTGAGGGGAAGTTCATTTCAGAAACTAAGACCAGTTCCTTAGTAGGAAACCAGGATCGAGGGGAAGTTCATTTCAGAAACTAAGACTAGTTCCTTGGTAGGAAACCAGGATCTAGGGGAAGTTTACCATTTTCTAAGCATCATTACTTAGCAAAAGAAGAAGGATGCGTGAACTACCATTCCTAACCACCATCAAAATTTCGGGTATTCCGATATTTAATCCTCTTGCACCCCGAATGCCCGAATACCTTCGCCATTCACACCTTCGGGTCCAAGAAGATTAAATAGGGGCATCTGTCATACCCCAAATTTTGACCACTAAGCTTTCCCATCATTGTGCAAATAATCAGCACAATATGGATGTACCTTTGTGCCTCATCAATCTCCTCAAGGGTTGTTGAGCACTCACTGTAATCAGACTTAGGGTTTCAAGCCCTCTCAGAGCTTTTAGGCAAAGGATCAATCAAGAAATGACATGATCCTTGTAACGCCCCAGTTTTGCCAATTTTATATTATTGAGTCTTTTTGGATTATTTTATTATTATTTTATTTTATTCTCGACTTTTATGCGAAAATATGTTATTTTTCGTCGTGATTATATTTTATCGCGTTTTGGGAACATTTGCGGGATATTTGAGTGTGGGGGTATTTTGGACATTTCATAGATATTTTTACTAAGTTAGTAAGAAAGAAAAGAAAATAGAAAAGAAAAGGGAAAGAAAAATAGAGAGAAAGAAAGAAGAAAGAAGGAAAAAGAGAAGAAAAGAGGAGAAGAGAGAAAATTGGAGAAAGAGTGGAAAAATCATCAAGAACAATTTCTAGGAATCGATTAATCGGGTAAGGGTGCGAAACTCGATTATTCTATGATTGTATATGATTATGTATGTGTTTTGTTGTTGTTTTTGGATTGATTTGGAGAATATTAGTAAAACTTAGATTGTGTAAGAATTGATTAGAAATGAATTTGATTGTGGTAAAAATCTTGTTGAATGCATTGTTGATTGTTCATACATGTTTGTGGTATGCTATTACACTTCAAATTGCTGTTTTTCTGAGTTTTAGGTGAAGAAATTGGTTGATGTTGGGTAGGAAAACGCAGAAATTGTTCTGCTGAATTTTTCTGGGTATGCTCTGGCCATACGCGTAAGGGGCATGTCCATACGCGTATGAGCTAAGGCGATACGCGTATCATTGGCTTGTTTTTGGGCCAATACGCGTATGAATCTTGGCATTACGCGTAACATGGGCGAGCCATGGGCCAATACGCGTATGGGTTTTGGAACGAGGAATTTGTGAAGGAAATGGGTTCTGTCCGTACGCGTATGGACATGAGTGATACGCGTATGGACAGGAGAATGTCAAAAATGTGATTTTTCAAAATGTGTTTTCGGTTTTGTCCGTAACTTTGGTTCCGATTATCCGATTTTTGAATTCTTGGTGTCGTTAGAAAGGTATCGAGTTGTACTTTGTGATTATGAGGTTTTGAGAATTGTTAGCCGATTAAATTTTGTCGGGAAATGTGAATAGTGTCGAATCTCGACTTTTGTTGTTTTAAATGGTGCGTATTTGATGTGTATTATGTTATAAGTTGGTGAATTGGATGTGTATGCCTTATGTGCTGTTGTGAGGTTGAATTGTGGCCGGAAGGCAAGAAAATGCTAAGTGTGGTATTTGATAAATGTGCATGATTATGAATATGTGCATGGATGCAATGTGAGTGTCATGAGTCATTGTATGCCAAGCATCATAATGTGCATTGTGGAAACGTCCTGAGAGACGGTTTGATTCCTGAGGGGAATATGCTATAACATCGTGTGCCTCGAAAATATGAGGCGCTGCCTGAGGACTTAAAGCGGTGGTTATAGACGATTGTGGGCTCCTTTGGAGACTTAAAGCAATCCTTAACGTCGTGGGCCTCGAAAATATGAGGCGTTGCCTGAGGACTTAAAGCGACGGGTGAACATCGTAGGCCCGACGGGGAGTTACTTGAGATTCTCAGTAACGAGCGATGGTTCCAATAGTTCCTGAGTGAACTGATGATGAGACAAGAGACATTGGAAGTCGGTACCGCATGGCATGTGCATAGAGTCGTTTCGTCGGTCTATGTGCATTGCATAAATCATGAATTAATTGTGTGTGAATTTGTGACTGTGATTGATGATTGTATGGTATATGTGTGGTGTGTAATGGTATTTGATGCTTGAGAATTGTGCGGTATTATGTTATATGTGGTTGTGGTGAGAATGTGTTACTTGTACAATTCTGTGTTATTATATATAATTTTATTCAATTATATTATGGTTGTTTTTCTCACCCTTCTGCTGTTTTATAACGCTCTATGAGGCGTTGCAGATTAGAGCTGCTGGAGGTATTCTTTTTGTGAAGCGTTGCGTCTTCATTCTTTTGGTCGGTCGGCTCTGATATGTGACTCCGGGTAGTTAGGGTGGCCGCGTGCTATTATTTTGCATATTTGATGATGTATTTTGGTTGTACATATGCTACCTGATGTATGACAAACTGTTTATATGTGTATATGTATTTATGTTAATCAGATTTTAGATCTTCCGCTTTAATTCTAATTTCTGAAAAGTGGGTGTAAGGAACAAAGTTTCCTCTGTTTGATTGCTACCCCACAGTTGCATATCAATATGGGCAGGTGTTGCATGTTATGCTATGTTTGGGTACAGTTGATGTGATTCCTCCCTTTCTATGCCGCGAATTCAAATGTACTCTGACGAAATTTCGAATTTTCTTTTAGTGCTTTAATTGCCTGTTAATTGGGGGTATAGATTGGGGGCGTCACATTAAGTGGTATCAGAGCCAGTCCGTGTCGGTTGTGTCAGTTGTGTCTGGCATATTGGGCGAGTTGTGTTGGACGAGTTGTTGTTTAACCATAGTTTCTGTATTTGGACGAACAGAATATGGCTGGTCGTAATGATGCTGCTTTGGCTGCTGCGATGGAGGCTATGGCACGAGCTGTGCAGGGTGCACCGAATGCTGCAGGTAATGATGAGTTTAGAAAGAATAAGCCGTCGGTCTTTAAAGGGAAACATGATCCGGATGGTGCGCAGTTGTGGTTGAAAGAGATTGAGAGGATTTTTAGGGTAATGGATTGTGATGACGATGATGATAAAGTGAGGCTGGGTACTCATATGCTGCACGAAGAGGCTGATGACTGGTGGGTCAGTACTCGTCAGGTGTTGGAAGCTGAGGAGGAGGAAGAAGAGATTACTTGGGAAGTGTTTAGCCGAGAGTTTCTAAGGAAGTATTTTCCGGAGGATGTCCGAGGAAAGAAGGAGATTGAGTTTTTAGAGCTAAAACAAGGTAATATGTCGGTTATTGACTATACTGCTAAGTTTGTGGAACTTGTGCAGTTTTATCCTCATTATTTGGAAGCGACTGCTGAATTTTCAAAGTGTGTGAAGTATGAAAGTGGCTTGCGTCCTGAGATAAAACAGGCTATTGGTTATCAGAGGATCCGAAGGTTTGCTGATTTGGTGGAATGCTGTAGGATTTATGATGAAGATAGTAAGGCCCGTTCTGCTCACTATAAAAGTGTAAGTGACAGGAAAGGGAAACAACAGTTCCGTGGTGGTCCGTATGTGTCACCGGCTGATAAAGGTAAACAAAGGGGTAATTTTGATCGAAGGTCAAGTGGAGGAGGTATGTCTAATGCTCCTAGGTGTTTTAAATGTGGTGAATTGGGTCATCGCCAGATGGAATGTAGGAAGAAAGTGGATAAGTGTTCTAATTGTGGTGGTATCGGACATGTTTTAGCTGATTGTAAAAGGAAGAATGTAGTGAAGTGTTATAACTGTGGGGAACCTGGTCACATTAGCTCGAAGTGTCCGAATCAGAAGAAAGCTCCGACTAGTGGGAAAGTGTTTTCATTGGCGGGAACTCAGACCTCAAGTGCAGATCGTCTGATAAGAGGTACTTGCTTTATTAATAATACGCCTTTAATTGCTATTATTGATACTGGAGCGACTCATTCGTTTATTTCGTCTGAGTGCGCGGAACGTTTGAATCTTGGGTTGTCTTCGATGGGTGGTGAGATGGTTATTGATACTCCAGCGATGGGGTCAGTAACTACTTCTTTAGTGTGTTTGAGTTGTCCTTTGACCATTTATGGCAGGGACTTTGCGATGGATTTGGTGTGTTTACCGTTGGAAGGTTTAGATGTGGTGTTGGGAATGAATTGGTTGCAATTCAATCGGGTACACATTGATTGTTATCATAAGCTTGTAAGGTTTCCTTCTCTTGAGGAAGACGAAGACTCGAGTTTCTTATCTACCAAAGAGTTGAAGAAACTTTTGGCGGATGAAGCTCAGTTGTTTGGATTATTTGCATCTTTGACTGTGGATAGTCAAGTTTCATTGGAAGTGTTTCCTGTTGTGTGCGAATTTCCTGAGGTGTTTCCTGTTGATATTTCAGATGTGCCGCCAGAGAGAGAAGTTGAATTTTCTATAGATCTAGTTCCTGGTACTAGACCTGTTTCTATGGCACCTTATAGAATGTCGGCATCTGAATTGGTGGAGTTGAAAAGGCAGTTAAGTGACTTATTGGAGAAGAGGTTCGTGAGACCCAGTGTTTCTCCTTGGGGTGCTCCAGTTTTGTTAGTGAAAAAGAAAGATGGGAGTATGCGATTATGTATTGATTATCGCCAGTTGAACAAAGTGACGATTAAGAATAAGTATCCGCTTCCGAGGATTGATGATCTGATGGATCAGTTGGTTGGTGCTTGTGTATTTAGTAAGATTGATTTGAGATCGGGGTACCATCAGATAAGGGTGAAGGAAGAGGATATTCAGAAGACGGCCTTTAGAACACGGTACGGTCATTATGAATATTCGGTGATGCCGTTCGGGGTTTCTAATGCGCCTGGTGTGTTTATGGAATACATGAATCGGATTTTTCACGAGCATTTGGATCGTTTTGTGGTGGTGTTTATTGATGATATTTTAATCTATTCTCAGTCTCGTGAGGAACATGCAGAGCATTTGCGTATTGTTTTGCAGGTGTTGAAGGAAAGGAAGCTTTTTGCCAAATTGTCCAAGTGTGAATTCTGGTTGTCTGAGGTGAGTTTTCTTGGGCACGTAATTTCAGGTAAGGGTATTGCTGTGGATCCATCTAAAGTAGAAGCAGTTCTACAATGGGAGGCTCCTAGATCCGTTACTGAAATTCGAAGCTTTTTGGGTTTGGCTGGTTATTACCGGAGGTTCATTGAAGGTTTTTCTAAGCTAGCTCTTCCTTTGACGCAGTTGACTTGTAAGGGTAAAGCATTCATTTGGGATATTCAATGTGAAGAAAGTTTTTGTGAGCTGAAGAAAAGATTGACGACAGCTCCGATTCTTATTTTACCTGATCCTAATGAACCGTTTGTTGTGTATTGTGATGCTTCTTTAATTGGTTTGGGTGGTGTTCTGATGCAGGAAGGTAAAGTTGTAGCTTATGCTTCAAGGCAGTTAAGAGTTCATGAGAAAAACTATCCTACTCATGATCTTGAATTAGCGGCTGTGGTTTTTGTGTTGAAGATTTGGAGGCACTATCTCTATGGTGCGAGGTTCGAAGTCTTTAGTGATCATAAAAGCTTGAAATATTTATTTGATCAGAAAGAGTTGAACATGAGACAGCGGAGATGGTTGGAATTCTTGAAAGACTACGACTTTGGCTTGAATTACCATCCTGGTAAAGCTAATGTGGTAGCCGATGCATTGACCCGGAAATCGTTGCATATGTCCGCATTGATGGTGAAAGAGTTGGAACTTTTGGAGTCGTTTAGAGACTTGAGTTTGATATGTGAAGTGACATCGGTTAGTATAAGGCTTGGAATGTTGAAAGTTACTAATGAATTTTTGTTGTCGGTAAGTGAGAAACAAAAGCTGGATTTGAAATTTGTTGATTTGATGAGGAATGAGAATGTGGATTTCAAGGTGGATAATTTTGGTGTTTTGAGGTTTCGTGGTCATATTTGTATTCCTGATGATGCGGAGTTGAAAAGAATGATTTTGGAGGAAGGACACCGGAGTAATTTAAGTATGCATCCGGGTGCGAATAAGATGTACCAAGATTTGAAGAAGATTTTTTGGTGGTCTGGTTTGAAAAGAGACGTGGCTCAGTTTGTGTATGCATGTTTGACTTGTCAGAAATCGAAAGTGGAACATTTGAGACCTAGTGGTTTGTTGCGACCGTTGGATATTCCTGAGTGGAAGTGGGATAGCATTTCGATGGATTTTGTGACGGGATTACCGAACACTCAGCGTGGGCATAATGCTATTTGGGTGATTGTTGACAGGCTGACTAAATCGGCGCATTTTATTCCGATTGACATCAGTTTCTCTTTGGAACGGTTAGCTGAGATCTATATCAGTGTGGTGGTGAAATTGCATGGGATTCCATTGAGTATTGTTTCTGATCGAGATCCTAGATTTACATCTAGATTTTGGGAAAGTTTACAAAAGGCTTTGGGTTCTAGATTGAGGTTGAGTTCGGCTTATCATCCGCAGTCGGATGGTCAGACCGAAAGAACGATTCAGTCTTTGGAGGATTTGTTGAGAGCGTGTGTGTTGGAACAAGGTGGTGCGTGGGACGGTTATCTTGCTTTGGTTGAGTTCACGTATAATAACAGTTTCCATTCTAGTATCGGAATGGCACCTTTTGAGGCTTTATATGGACGAAGATGTAGAACGCCGTTGTGTTGGCACGAAACAGGTGAAAGTTCGGTGGTTGGACCGGATTTGGTGCAACAAACGACGGAAAAGGTAAAGTTTATTCGTGACAAAATGAAGGCTTCTCAGGATAGACAAAAGAGTTATCATGATCGGAGACGGAAGGATCTTGAGTTTCAAGAGGGTGATCATGTATTTCTGAGGGTTACGCCGGTAACGGGTGTTGGTCGTGCTTTGAAATCTAAGAAGCTTACTTCTCGATTTATTGGTCCTTACCAGATATCTGCGAGAGTTGGTGCTGTGGCGTATCGTGTGGCGTTACCGCCGAATCTGTCGAATTTGCATGACGTTTTTCATGTTTCACAGCTTCGGAAGTATGTCCCAGACCCTTCACATGTTATTCCAATGGACGAGGTTGAGGTAAGGGATAACCTTACGGTCGAGACTTTACCAGTTAGTATTTTGGATCGCGAGGTGAAACGGTTGAGGGGTAAAGAGATTGCACTTGTGAAAGTGGCGTGGGGAGGCGCTGCTGATGGTAATCTGACGTGGGAGTTGGAAAGTAGGATGCGGGAGTCGTATCCAGAGTTGTTTGAATCAGGTAAGATTTTCGAGGACGAAAATTTCTAAGTGGGGGAGAATTGTAACGCCCCAGTTTTGCCAATTTTATATTATTGAGTCTTTTTGGATTATTTTATTATTATTTTATTTTATTCTCGACTTTTATGCGAAAATATGTTATTTTTCGTCGTGATTATATTTTATCGCGTTTTGGGAACATTTGCGGGATATTTGAGTGTGGGGGTATTTTGGACATTTCATAGATATTTTTACTAAGTTAGTAAGAAAGAAAAGAAAATAGAAAAGAAAAGGGAAAGAAAAATAGAGAGAAAGAAAGAAGAAAGAAGGAAAAAGAGAAGAAAAGAGGAGAAGAGAGAAAATTGGAGAAAGAGTGGAAAAATCATCAAGAACAATTTCTAGGAATCGATTAATCGGGTAAGGGTGCGAAACTCGATTATTCTATGATTGTATATGATTATGTATGTGTTTTGTTGTTGTTTTTGGATTGATTTGGAGAATATTAGTAAAACTTAGATTGTGTAAGAATTGATTAGAAATGAATTTGATTGTGGTAAAAATCTTGTTGAATGCATTGTTGATTGTTCATACATGTTTGTGGTATGCTATTACACTTCAAATTGCTGTTTTTCTGAGTTTTAGGTGAAGAAATTGGTTGATGTTGGGTAGGAAAACGCAGAAATTGTTCTGCTGAATTTTTCTGGGTATGCTCTGGCCATACGCGTAAGGGGCATGTCCATACGCGTATGAGCTAAGGCGATACGCGTATCATTGGCTTGTTTTTGGGCCAATACGCGTATGAATCTTGGCATTACGCGTAACATGGGCGAGCCATGGGCCAATACGCGTATGGGTTTTGGAACGAGGAATTTGTGAAGGAAATGGGTTCTGTCCGTACGCGTATGGACATGAGTGATACGCGTATGGACAGGAGAATGTCAAAAATGTGATTTTTCAAAATGTGTTTTCGGTTTTGTCCGTAACTTTGGTTCCGATTATCCGATTTTTGAATTCTTGGTGTCGTTAGAAAGGTATCGAGTTGTACTTTGTGATTATGAGGTTTTGAGAATTGTTAGCCGATTAAATTTTGTCGGGAAATGTGAATAGTGTCGAATCTCGACTTTTGTTGTTTTAAATGGTGCGTATTTGATGTGTATTATGTTATAAGTTGGTGAATTGGATGTGTATGCCTTATGTGCTGTTGTGAGGTTGAATTGTGGCCGGAAGGCAAGAAAATGCTAAGTGTGGTATTTGATAAATGTGCATGATTATGAATATGTGCATGGATGCAATGTGAGTGTCATGAGTCATTGTATGCCAAGCATCATAATGTGCATTGTGGAAACGTCCTGAGAGACGGTTTGATTCCTGAGGGGAATATGCTATAACATCGTGTGCCTCGAAAATATGAGGCGCTGCCTGAGGACTTAAAGCGGTGGTTATAGACGATTGTGGGCTCCTTTGGAGACTTAAAGCAATCCTTAACGTCGTGGGCCTCGAAAATATGAGGCGTTGCCTGAGGACTTAAAGCGACGGGTGAACATCGTAGGCCCGACGGGGAGTTACTTGAGATTCTCAGTAACGAGCGATGGTTCCAATAGTTCCTGAGTGAACTGATGATGAGACAAGAGACATTGGAAGTCGGTACCGCATGGCATGTGCATAGAGTCGTTTCGTCGGTCTATGTGCATTGCATAAATCATGAATTAATTGTGTGTGAATTTGTGACTGTGATTGATGATTGTATGGTATATGTGTGGTGTGTAATGGTATTTGATGCTTGAGAATTGTGCGGTATTATGTTATATGTGGTTGTGGTGAGAATGTGTTACTTGTACAATTCTGTGTTATTATATATAATTTTATTCAATTATATTATGGTTGTTTTTCTCACCCTTCTGCTGTTTTATAACGCTCTATGAGGCGTTGCAGATTAGAGCTGCTGGAGGTATTCTTTTTGTGAAGCGTTGCGTCTTCATTCTTTTGGTCGGTCGGCTCTGATATGTGACTCCGGGTAGTTAGGGTGGCCGCGTGCTATTATTTTGCATATTTGATGATGTATTTTGGTTGTACATATGCTACCTGATGTATGACAAACTGTTTATATGTGTATATGTATTTATGTTAATCAGATTTTAGATCTTCCGCTTTAATTCTAATTTCTGAAAAGTGGGTGTAAGGAAAAAAGTTTCCTCTGTTTGATTGCTACCCCACAGTTGCATATCAATATGGGCAGGTGTTGCATGTTATGCTATGTTTGGGTACAGTTGATGTGATTCCTCCCTTTCTATGCCGCGAATTCAAATGTACTCTGACGAAATTTCGAATTTTCTTTTAGTGCTTTAATTGCCTGTTAATTGGGGGTATAGATTGGGGGCGTCACAATCCTCAACTTGTCTAAACCTCTCAAACATCCACAAAGGATCAAGAGGACTCCCACTTCAAGAATCAAGCACAATGTTGCAGCATTCCAGGTGGATCAAGCCTTAAGATTGCCAGGGTCACCAAATTAGGGTTTTGGTCGACCGAGGCCTCCAGATGGAATTTTTCCTCTGGGCATGAACCAATGCTTCAAAACACAACCTAAGATGCTCCAAAGGACATCATGAACCCAATCATCAAGTCAATTTAGCCCCAGGGGATGCATTCACTAAAAATCAGGAATTAGGGTTTCTTGACCTAATTCACCCCTAAGTTGACTTTTGGGACCAAACATGAGCCAAGACCTCAAGATATGATTTGAGGGACTCTAATACACTACATTGATCCATTTGCAACAATGGATTGATCCAAGAAGCTTGATTCACAAGTTTCAAGTTCATCAGAACCACAGTTAGGGTTTCGCGGAAAAAGTCAACTGTGCCTTTGACTTTTGACTAGGACATGCCCCCAAACCTTGGGACATGATTCAATACACCCTATAACACCTATGAAATCAATCCATCAAGTTTTATTTAGGTCAAGGACTTGATTTCATAGAGGACTGCACAGTTTGGAATTCATCTAATAAAAAGTCAACTGTGCCCAAAAGTCAAAGTTCGACTTTTTGATTTTTTGATCAATTATGGTTCCCTAACCCTAAAATGATGTTAATGTGTGATTGGAATCATCATTCATCAAGAAAAATCAAGAAAAGTGGGATAACTTGTAAAAGGGGTAACCATAAAAAAACTTAGAAATTTTCTAAGTTATGGAACAAAGTGGCTAGGGTGCCAACTTCCAAGGATCATAACTTGAGATCCAAGCAACCATTTTAGTTGATCCAAAGATGGATTTGCAACTCTCATGGCATACTTTAAAAGTGTCAACTACACCTCATTCCAATTCTCCATGGATTTTTAGTTATGGAGTGACCAAAATGACAAAAACATGAAAATGCCACTTTTTTCAACACTTAGTGAAATTTTCACTAAGTCAGAATCTGTTTCACTTTTTTCAAAATGTAAGGGCATTTTTCACTTAGATCCAAAAAGTGTCAAGACAAACTATGATCACACATATGCTGTATCATATGAGAGCTTTCGAAAATGGCCAAGAACTCCATCAAATCCCATTTGAGCTAAGAGTTATGACAATGGCAATATGCCTTGCTGCAACTGTCATGGCAAGGCATATTTGTGCATTTTGCTCGATTTGATCAAATTATGCAAATGATAAATAAGTTTATCCATCTGAACACCTCAGGGGGAGACCAAGGAGGGACAAACACTGATCCATAAGCCTCCCAAGTCTTTGGAACCAAAAGTAGCATGCCAAACCTAGAAATGCCTAAAAGGGGGACAAGACTCCAATTTTGTTTTAGAGCATTCAATGGATGCACCAATGTGGCATGAACCGAGCCTTTTCCAATTGAATGAGTCAAGGATGATCTCTAAACTAGGGAACCAAAGGCCTGTGCTCTAACCTCTAGTCTATGGCTAGAGGAGACTTAAGATTCCAATGTGATGCAATTGGACAATGATCTGCTGCAGTTGCCATTCACTATTGCTTGCAAAACAAACTTGCTCTACTATAAATAGAGCTCAGTTGTGCTCAGTTTAAGTACACCAAAACCATCAAACTGATGCTTTCCTCAAAATCTATTCTTTCACTCCAAAATTGCCTTCCAAAGCAAGTCACTATCGAGTTTTGAGTTTGAGAGCCATTCCAACCAAACCAATCACACACACACCTCATAAACATCATATAGAAGTGATCCAAACACTTAAACCACAACTGGAACACTGATTTCTCCGAATCACCAGCCAATTGCTCAAGGTTTTAACCAAGTTGCAGTTGAGATGCCATGAAGTGATCCAGCCATTTCCAATAAAGTCCAGGCACTCAAACAACTCCATATGGTATAAGGAAGCTGTTCAGATCATCACAACTCATCTGTAACACCTCCAACTCAAAAATCACTTTGCTCTTGCTGTCACGACCTTCAAGTAAGCCTAAACTTGGTCATCTCTTAATCTATGCATATTTCCTCGCACAATACTTTTGCCAAATTTTCATAATCATGCATAGAATGTTTCCTCTCAATTAATTGCTTTGTTTGAATCGTGTATCAAAATTCTCAGCCTTCATGCAAATATTAGGGTTCTTGAGGTTTTGTCTTGATTTCTTATTCCATGCTTAAAATAAATGAAATTAAAGACCATAGACATGATCGTGAGGTGAAAACGAGTAGATTGATATGTGGATTGTGTGAGAAAATGCAAATCTGCAGAAACAGAGGGGTGGAGCGTGTTCTTGGTGTGTTCTTGGCGCCATTTTTGAATATTTGAATTTTGTGATTTTGTTTAATTGATTCAAAAATTAATTTCTCTCTGAGTTTTAATGATTTTGAGTTGATTTGTTTTTTAATAATTCACAAAAATGTTAAAATATTTTATTTTGCCAAAAATTCCCAAAAATATTATTTATTTCATATACTTGATATTTTTGCAAAGAATTAATCTTTTATGTGTTTTTTAACATTTAAAATATTTTTTCCTCCTTGATTTTCCAAATTTAATTGGTTTCCAATCATTTTGTGGATATAAACATGATTTTTCAAACATTAATCCAAGATCACAACTTGTTTTTCACAACATGTTTGATAATTTTGATCATTTTAATTAAATTCTTATTTAATTAAAATGCATTTTGAAATTAATTTAGGGTTTTGATCTTAATCACCCTAAACAAATCATTTTTCAAACTTTTTGGGCCTCTAATAGAGTGTAAGACCCAATCCTTTTTGAAACCAAAATAATTTGGGCCTCAGTGTATTGTATAAGTCCCGATACCGTAAAAAAAGTTTGGCACGATCGTCGCCCTTTTTAAACAAAAACCTTTTTGGGCTTCTCCTTGAGTTGTAAGTCTCATCTCTTGTACACAAATAATTCTTTAGGCCTCTAATAGAGTGTAAGACCCACCCCCTTGTACGTAAAAACTTTTTGGGCCTCACATATTGTATAAGTCCCTCTGTATAGTTTTCAAAACAACGGTGCGATCATCGTTAAAACTTGGGTCTCTCCTTGAGCTGTAAGCCCCAACAATCTTTTCAAAGCACTTTCTCCTTTGACTTTGAATTAAAATATATGTTGTCATCAAAACTTTCTTTAATTTCTTTGTTGAATAAATAACTAAACAACATGGAAGCTCTACAACGGGTAAGTGTTTATCCGCTTTCATTTATCGCTTTCATATATATAACTGTATTGTGGGGCTGTTTCACTGTAAGTCTTCTTTCACATCCTTTTATATACTTGTCACATATCCACTGTGTAATACTAGTATAGTTATTTAAAGTTTTCCCCGACAACTACGTCTAGCACTAGGTAAAGCCATGTTGGTCACTCTTAAATACAAACAAAACTAGTTCCCCCGTAGGATTCCAGATACAGTATTCCCTCCTCTTGGGGTTAAAAAATATGGAACAAAGAGAAAGGCAGTATTCTCGGTGAACCTTTTCTCAGACTGTCACCCTTAGAAATTGTCAAAGAAACTCTAACTCCCTAGAGATGATCTTTTCTCCTTGAATGGCATCTCTTGAGTTTCTTCCAAATTCTCGAACTTTCCTGGAATGATCTCTTCTCTGTGAATTGCATTTCTTGAACTTCTCTTAGTTTAGGGACCCACAGGCTTCCTAAAAGCATCCCCGCTTCCTCTTGGGCATTGTACAAGGACCCTTCGGCTTCTTAGAAGTTCTCATGCCTTCTCTTGGGCTTAACACAAGGACCCTGACGACCTCTTAAAGGTATAAGATAGAACTTAGTCATCCTTTCCTAGAGCAGTCTTTCCAGCGTCAAAACTCCGGCCATTTTAGGGTTGATACTCATCCCTTAATACCCGTGCCCCCTCTTGGGCATCATACAAAAGATAAAACTCTAGACTTGGACAATCTAAACCTCTTGAGTCTCAAAGACATTCTCAAGTTCCTTTCAAACATAGGAAAAAACACCGATCACACTGGATCAATCTCCAGCAGAAACTCGGTCTCTCTCATGAGAGTTCCCCACACTTGGACCCGCTTTAGGATCTCAATAATCCTCAGCAGTAAGTAAGCCTCCTCTTGGGCTTTGTACAAATGATTCTCCCTAGTGGAGCTAACCTTTTCAGACTCCCTTGTTGAGTCAACCACTCTTAGCCTCTGTCTTAGACTTCGTACAATACATATAAAACACACTCTTATTGAGTATAAAAGACTCTCTTGTTGAGTCAAACTCTTTTCAGCCTCCATCTTGGGCTTCGTACAAGACATATAAAACACTCTCTTGTTGAGTATAAAAGACTCTCTTGTTGAGTCAATCCCTTTTTACCCTCAATCTCGGGCTTCGTACGAGACAGCAAAACACTCTCTTGTTGAGTATAAAAGAATCTCTTGTTGAGTCAATCTCCTTTTAGCCTCGATCTCAGGCTTCGTACGGGATAGCAAATCACTCTCTTGCTGAGTATAAAAGGCTCTCTTGTTGAGTCAATCAATCTTCAGACTCTCTTGTTGAGTCAATCACCTGTTCAAAACTCTCTTGTTGAGTCAACTCTTTTAGCCTCCGTCTCGGGCTTTGTACAGGATACTTACAAGCACTCTCTTGTTGAGTCAAACCCTTTCAGCTTTCATCTTGGGCTTTATACAAGATACATTCTCCTCAACAGAGTCAAAATCCCTTTTAGCCTAAATCTTGGGCATTGTACAAGACAGAAAGAACATTTTCCTCGAAAAAGTCAAACTTCTAGCCTCCTTTTAGGCTTTGAATAAAGAAAACCCCGGTTGAGTCAATAAACCTTTTAGCATCAAATTTATGCCTTGCTCACAACACACAAACATCAACAATTCCTCTTTAGAGATGACAAGTTCTCTCTCAGTCAAACCTTTTAGCTTCACATCTTGGGCTTTGAACAAGATACAAATTACCTTTAGCTTCATGTCTTGGGCTTTGAACAAGACACCAAAACATCTCTTTCCTCCATAGAATAGGAGGAACTATGATCGTTCTGATTTCCCTATTTCGTTAAACGGGAATACGTAGGCATGAGATTGTAAAATCTTAGCGAGCATACTAATCAAAAACCCAAAATCCCGTACCTTCATACATCCATCAAAAGCATCAGACCTAACACCTTACCAAAAACCTCGCAAATAGTCCAGACACTGTTTTTTTAAGAAAATAACCTAAGCCAGACCCCCCTTTTTGATAGCATCTGTAAACCAACAGTTTTGACTGTTTAACCTCAGTGTGCAAGCAGGGTTAATTGGAGACGTCTATTTCCCTTCCTTAATCAGCTTCAACAGGATAAAAAATGAATCGAACTGTAGTACCAAAACGATAGTGATTCAAAATCACAAAAATTGCGCTACAAAGAGTTCAAGAAAAGTTTCACCGGGAATAATCTTTTCTTTAGTGAACAGTTCTAGGGTTTGAAGAAATTCAAGAGAGGTTTCACCGGGAATTAATCCTCTCTGGGGGAAATGAATTTCTTTGACAATTTTCTAATAGTGAAAGTCTGAGAAAAGTTTCACCTAGAATAATGCCTTTCTCTTTGTTCCATATTGTATAAGCCCAAGAGGAGGCAAGATTGTATCTGGAATTCCTATGGGGAACTAGTTTTGGCTGTGTTGAAAGAGTGACCACTGGCTTTATCTAGTTCTAGACCTAATTGTCGGGGAAAACTCTATGCAGATATACATGGATATATATATACAAATGAAATATATACTGTATGTAAAAGAGGGTAGGAGGACTTACAGGTGAGTAAGCTTCCAGCACAAACAAATATATATATATATATATATATATATATATATATTTATATATATATTTGCAAGTATGTAAAAGAAAGCTGATAAAATTTATAGGTGAGCAAGCTTCCATTGTAACAGCTGTATAGTTAGTTGTTCAAGAAATTAAAGAAAGTTTTCATAACAACTATGAATTTGAACCTAAATCAAAAGGGAAAGTTGTTTTTGAATAGAAGATTGAGGCTTATACTCAAGGAGAGGCCCAGATGAAAAACAATAATCGTACCGTTGATTTGAGAACTATACTGAGACTTATACAATGACTGAGGCCCAAAAAAAGTTTTATTTTTACACAAGGGATGGGGCTTACACTGAAGGAGAGGCCCAAAAGTTTTTTTTTTGTACAAGGAATGGGGCTTACAACTCAAGGAGAGGCCCATGGAAAGACAGTGATTGCACTGTCGTTTTTGAAAACTGTATTGGGACTTATACAATGATTGAGGCCCAAAATTATTTATGTACAAAAGAGGGTTGGGTCTTACACTCTATTAGAGGCCAAAGTGTATTTTAAAAAAGAAAGATGGGACTTACAACACAAGGGGAGGCCCAGATGTTTTTTGTTTAAAAGGCGACGATCGCGCCGAGATTTTTAAAATCGTATCGTGACTTATACAATGACTGAGGCCCAAAAATGGTTTCCGGTACAAAGGGGTTAGGTCTTACACTCTATTAGAGGCCCAAAGTGTATTTTAAAAAAGAAAGATGGGACTTACAACACAAGGGGAGACCCAGATGTTTTTTGTTTAAAACGCGACGATCGCGTCGAGATTTTTAAGATCGTATCGGGACTTATACAATGACTGAGGCCCAAAAATGGTTTTCTGTACAAAGGGGTTGGGTCTTACACGCCCAAAGTATTTTGAAAAAGATTTGTGAGGGTGAAAATAATCAAAACCCTAATTTGATTTTAAAATGTATTTTAATTGAATAAAAATTCAATTAAAATGATCAAAATTATCAAACATGTGTGAAAACAAGTTGTGATCTTGGATTAATGTTTGAAAAATCATGTTTCGTTCATAGAATGATTTGAAAATCATTTGAATTTGCAAAATCAAGAGAAAGAAATGTTTTTAAATGTTTAAAAACAAATAAAAACCTAATTCTTTACAAAAATACCAAATATATGAAATGAATAATATTTTTGTGAAATTTTTGTAGAATAAAATATTTTAACATTTTTGGGAATTTTCAAAAAAAGAACCAATAAAAAATAATTAAAATTGAGAGAAAAATTAATTTTGGAATTAATTAATAAAAACCATAAAAATGTGAAAAATAGCAAAAAATATGAGAAATGGCAAAATCGTCTGGGTGGGTGTTGAACCCACGACCTTCCATTCAGACACATATGCACGCTACCACTGGGGTGGTGATACATCTGTTTATCAAAACCACCCCATGAATATATATGGGATGCCTTGTTTTAGGCCTGACCAAGGCGCCATGGCCTGGCCCTTGCCTGATTTTAGGCCTCTTGCACGAAGGCTTTAACTTCCTCATTTCTTCATTGATTGGGACAAAATTTAGGCGCATCTTGTCTAGAATTTCATGAGGAATCCAATGGTGGCTTTGGAATTTTCAGAAAATGTCCCTATTTTAAAATCCGATTGTGATTTCAAAATAGGCCTAGATTTGCATGTTCTATGCTATCTCATCATACAGGCAGCAATAACATGGTAAATTGGTTCAAACACAACATATATGATATGTATGAGATGTCCATGATCAATGGACATCAAAGCAATGCATGGTGTAGAGAGTTCAAGTTGTGATGCACTTACCTCTTGAAGCTTCTTGTGCTATCTGTCAAGTTCCTTGTGCGAGAAGTAATTCAATGCTTTGAATACTCTTGATTGATCCCTGAGAAGCTTTTAGGATGATCAAAACTAGCTGGAATCCTCTGGAACAAGAATTGGCTCTTTCTTATAAAAGGGGCAAAAGTGACCAAGATAGTAACTCTCTCAAATGGTGTTCCAGATGAGGAAAACCAATTGGGATAGTTTGAGGATGATATTTGGAGTGTGTTTGAGGCCTTGTTTGGTTTTGGAAGTGACTGAATCAAGACATGGCTTGAAAAATGCAGAAAAGTCAAAATTTGAGGTTTTGGAGGTTGACTTTCCGATTTTGGTGTTTCAGATTAAGGGTGAGTGTTTGAACATCTTAGATATGATGTATTGGATGTGTTTGGATCATGAGTTGTGGTGGAATTGCTCTCTAACTCAAAACTCAGAGATGACTTGCAAAAGAATGCATTTTGGCCTAATGAGAGAGATTTTGAGGAAAGCATCAGTTGTAGTGCTTTGGTGTACTCAAACTGATCACAAATAAGCTCTATTTATAGTAGAGTAAGTTTGTTTTGCAAGCAATAGTGAATGACAACTTGGACAGTCCCTTGGCCAATTGTGGCATAAAGGCATCTTTAGTCTCTTATAGCCATTGACTTGAGGTTAGAGCACATGCCTATGGTCCTTTGGTCCAGAGCTGAATATTGACTCATTCCGTTAGCAATGTCTCAGTCCATGCCACCTTGAGGCATCCATTGAATGCTTGGAAACAAAATTGGAGTCTTTGAGCTTTTTAGCCTTTTTATGGCACTTATGGCTACATGTAGTTCCTTGGACTTGGGAGGCTCGTGGATCAGATCTTTTCTCTTGGATGTTATCCTCTAATGTGTCCAAATGGATGACAAGGCTTGGAGTTGTCCAAATTAGCTAACTCGAGCAAAATGCACAAATCTGCCTTGTAAAAATCAGTCCATGATGCCATGTTCCAAGGGTTGTATCTCCCTACTCAAATTGAATTTGGAGATGATCTGGTACTTGTTGGAAAGCCCTCATGGCATAATTCAACTTTGATGTTTACCAAGGGACCTGGTTTAACTTGGATCAAGGTGAAAAATGTCCCTATATTATGGAAAAAGTAAGACAGATTCTGACTTATTGAAAATTTCACTAAGCGTTGGAAAAGTGGTCATTTTCATGTTTTTGTGATTTTGATCAATCCATAACTCAAAATCCATGAGGATTTGGAATCTCTTGTAGTTGACCCTTTTAAAGTATGTCAGATGAACTTTCATTTGAGCTTTGAATGGGAGAAAAAGGCCTTGTGGTTTAGGAGTTATGACCTTGCAAAGTTGGTACAAAATCACTTTTGTTCCATAATTTAGAAAATTTTTGGTTTCTCATGGTTGCCCCTTTTCCAAGAAACCTCACTTTTCTTATTTTTCTTGATGAATGATGATCAATACCATACATTAACATTTTTTTTGACTTAGGGGAACCATATTTGTGAAAAATTCCAAAAAGTCAAACTTGATTTTGGGCATAGTTGACTTTTTGTCAGATGAAATACAAACTGTGTGATTCTTTGTGCAATCAAGTCCTTGACCTAATTTAAACCTAATGGATGGATTCCATAGGTGTTTTAGGGTGTCTTGAATCATGTCCCAAGGTTTGGGAGCATGTCTTGGTCAAAAGTCAAAGATACAGTTGACTTTTCCTTTAAAACCCTAATTGTGGTCCAAATGAAATTGAAACTTGTGAATCATGCTTCTTGGATCAATCCATTGTTGCAAATGGATCAATATGGTGTATTTGAGGCCCTCAAATCATGTCTTGAGGTCTTTGCTCATACTTTGCTCCAAAAGTCAACTTAGGGGTGAATTAGGTCAAGAAACCCTAATTCCTGATTTTTTATGAATGCTTCCCCTGAGGTTAAATTAACTTGATGATTGGATTCATGATTTCCCTTGGAGTATCTTGGGTTGTACTTTGAAGCATTGGCTCATGCCCAGATGAAAATTTTCATCTGGAGGCCTTGGTCGACCAAAACCCTAATTTTGTGACACTTGCGATCTTGAGGCTTGATCCACTTGGAATGTTGCAACTTTGTGCTTGATTCTTAATGTGGGAGTCCTCTTGATCTCTTGTGGGTGTTTGAGAGGTTATACAAGTTGAAGATCATGTCATTTCTTGATTGATCCTTTGTCTAAGTGCTCCGAGAGGGCTCAAAACCCTAATTCTTGGTAGTAGTGAAAGCTCAACAATCCTTGAGCAGATTGATGAGGCATGAAGGTACATCCATATTATGGTAATGATTTGCACAATGATGGGAAATCTTGGTGGTCAAATTTTGGGGTATGACAGATGCCCCTATTTAATCTTCTTAGACCCGAAGGTGTGAATGGCGAAGATATTCAGACATTTAGGGTGCAAGAGGATTAAATATCAGAATACCCAAAATTTTGACTGTGGTTATGAATGGCTATTTTCTCATTCGTCTCCTTTTGCTAAGCAACGCTACTTAGAAAAAGAGTAAAACCTCCCCTCGATCCTGGTCTTCAGCCACAAAACTGGTCTAAGTTTCTTTTGAAATAAACCTCCCCTCGATCCTGGTCTTCAGCCAAGGAACTGGTCTTAGTTTTCTCTTGAATAAACTTCCCCTCGATCCTGGTCTTCAGCCACAGAATTGGTCTCAGTTTCTGAAATAAACTTCCCCTTGATCCTGGCATCAGCCACGGAACTGGTCTCAGTTTCTTCTTGTTGAGTTTCTTCCTTGATAAGGGATGTTATTTATAGCGGTTTTCATCAAACTTCTCGCCGAGTTTTACTGGGGAGATGCCATCTGATTGAAAAGTTTTGAGGTCAGACTTGTTGGGGAGAACCATTCGTCTAAACTATAGAGGTGTGCAAACTTCTCTGTTGGAGATGCCATTTGTTGACTATATTGGGGGAAAAACGAGTCTCTTGAGAGACTATTTTTCGCTCGGGGATATTACATTATACTTTCCTTCGAGATATCTTCAGAGAAATGCCATGTCATGCAATCCAATTTTGAGGTGCTGATGACTTCGTTAACATTGAATTTCTCAGGAGAAAAACCAATGTGTTGCTGAAAGTCTTTGGTTGAGAGGCTTTCTCTGGGGATTTTCCTTAATCCGGGAAAGCGAAGATGTCATCTTCAATGGTGAAGAGTGATGTTTGTCGAATGTCTTCTTGCCTTTCAGAGGTTCAAATTATCAAGGTGGTCGAGGACCGTCTCCAATCCAGAAATAAACTGGGGAGAAATTGCTCAGACGATACATCTCATGACGAGGAAAGAACTGGTAACTTGATTGATAAAAATACTTTATCACTTGGGGGGTAAGACTGACCAGAGTGATAGTAATGCAATATGAATATGAATCAATAATGCATGATGTATGTATGTTTATGCTGACAAAACTAACGCGACATACAGACTAATAGATGAACACGACTGGATACTCGGCCACTGCGGGGGATGAAAAGTATCACTGGTTCAAAATAGCAATCTTGTCCTGCTTGGGAGAGGTAGACCCTGTGGGGAGGAAAAATTGTTAATCGGTCTTAAGAGGTACGAACTCTGCCGTGGATATCAGATGGGACATTTGCATCTGACACAGTTGATCCTTCATTCAGGTGCACTGGTTTAGAAGGAGTACTTTGATTCTACACTCTGAGGTTCAATCACCTTCGGAGAAACTATCGATGTTCTTTTTTTGATGTTCAAAGTCAAAAGGAATTGCCATCTTTATTTTAAAAGCAGAAAAAATTTGACAAGTAAATTCATTTTTTTTGTTTTATTTTTTTGTTTTATTTTAAGAATCGTTGATCATGTTAAAATGTTATTCTGTAATGCTAAAACAATTGAGAATTGCAAACAAAAACACTAGGGCTCAAATTTTATTAATAGAATGGAAATTAGCCAACTGCGTGATCCCATAGAGGATTTACAAAGTTTAGAAAATGGTAATTTAAAGGAAAAGGGCTACATTGAAACATAACGACCGTTATCCTTCTACCAACTTTGAATTCTGGACATCCCGAGCTTCTGTTGAAGATGACCTTGACGGGAGTTTTCTTGATGGATGGCATGACTGTTGAGGAGTTGAACTGATCAGACGTAGTTACTTGCCATTAATCCCTAATCTTTGCCTGGATTGTACTTTGAGATTTCCAATCCATCGGGATGATTTTTGCTTATGTCTCTAATTTTTGTCTAGACCGCCCTTTCGGGTTTTCAATCCACCGAGAGTTTTTTATTTTATTTTTTATTTAGGCGAAGTATTTCTTGACTACATCAACATTCGTGGGGTAAGCAAACTCCTCTGCATCCATGGTTACGAGTTTCAAGGCACCGCCTGAGAAGGCTTTCAAGACCACATAAGGGCCATCGTAGTTCGGAGTCCATTTTCCCCATGAATCAGTGAGGAATGATTGTATCTTCTTGAGCACGAGGTCTCCTTTTCTGAAGACACGAGGTCGGACCTTTTTGTCAAATGCTTTCTTCATTCTTTGTTGATACAACTGGCCATGGCATAGAGCCGTTATTCTCTTTTCTTCGATTAGGTTCAGTTCATCGTGCCTACTTTGACACCATTCAGCCTCTGTTAGCTTAGCTTCCATCAATACCCAGATTGATGGGATCTCTACTTCTATGGGAAGCACTGCCTCCATGCCATATACTAGAGAGAAAGGGGTTTCCCCTGTTAAAGTGCGGATAGATGTGCGATAACCGTGAAGAGAAAAGGGTAGCATCTCGTGCCAATCTTTGTAGCTTACAACCATCTTTTGAACAATCTTCTTGATGTTTTTGTTAGCCGCTTCTACTGCTCCGTTCATCTTAGGCCGGTAGGGAGATGAGTTATGGTGTTTAATTTTGAACTCAGCGCATAACTATTTCATCATCTTGTTGTTCAAGTTAGATCCATTATCAGTAATGATCTGGCTGGGAACACCATAACGACAAATGATATTGTTCTTGATAAATCAGACCACAACTTGCCGGGTTACATTGGCGTATGGTGTTGCTTCGACCGATTTGGTGAAGTAATCAATGGCTACCAGGATGAACCAATGTCTGTTTGAAGCTTTGGGTTCGATCATGCCAATCATGTTGATTCCCTATATAGAAAAAGGCCATGGAGAAGAAAGAACTTTGAGTTACGTAGGAGATACATGGATTTTATCAGCGTATATCTAACACTTGTGACACTTCCTCATGTACTTGTAGCAATCGGATTCCATTATCATCCAATAGTATCCTGCTCCCAGAATTTTCCTTGCCATTGTGTGTCTGTTGGCATGAGTGCCAAAGGATCATTCGTGAATTTCTTTCATCAACATGTTTGCTTTTGGTCTGTCTACGCATCGGAGCAAGACCATGTCGAAGTTTCTCTTATAGAGTGTATCACCGCTCAGGAAGAAGTTGCCTGCCAGTCTTCTGAAGTTTTCCTGTTTTTTCTTGATGTCCCAAGTGGGTACTCTTGCTTCTGAAGGAAGTATTTGATATCGTGATACCAAGGTTTATCGTCTATGACTGCTTCAATTGTGAAGACGTAAGCGGGCCGTTCTAGGCGCATTATGTCGATTTTAGGTACGTCATTCCATTGACCTACACTAATCATGGAGGAGAGAGTGGCTAATGCATCAGCCATGTGATTTTCTTCACGAGGGATATGATAAAACTTGATCCTATTGAAGAAGGGTAACAACCTTCTCGCGTAGTCTTTGTAAGGAATCAATCCTGATTGGTATGTGTTACAATCTCCTTTGATCTGATTGATAACCAGGGCTGAGTCTCCATACACATCCAAGTTCTTTATCCTTAAGTCAATTGCTTCTTTGAGACCTATGATACAAGCTTCGTATTCGGCCTCATTGTTTGTACACTTGAATGTCAGTCGGGCGGTGAAAGGAATGTGGGTACCCTGAGGTGTTACGATGATTGCCCCAATTCTGTTTCCATAATTATTGACAACTCCGTCAAAGATTAGTCCCCATTGGGAACCTGGTTCTGGCCCTTCACTGGGTAGCGATTCATCGCAATCTTTCATTTTCAAATACATGACATCTTCGTCTGGGAAATCAAATCCGACTGATTCCTGATCGTCAATCGGTTGATGAGCCAAATGATCAGCTAAAATACTTCCTTTGACGGTTTTCTGAGCATGGTACTCAATGTCGTATTCTGATAACAACATCTGCCAACGGGCGATCCTTCCTGTGAGAGCAGGCTTTTCAAAGACATACTTGATTGGATCCATTTCGGAGATTAACCAAGTAGTGTGGCAAATCATGTACTGGCGAAGACGTTTGGCTGCCCAAGCCAGAGCACAACAAGTTTTCTCAAGCATAGTGTACCGAGTTTCACAGTCCATAAATTTCTTGCTTAAATAGTAGATGGCAGACTCTTTTCTTTTTGTTTCGTCTTGTTGGCCAAGTACACAACCCATGGAGTCTTCCAAGACTGTTAGGTAGATGATTTGTGGTCTTCCCTCCACTGGAGGTGACATGATTGGTGGATTCAAAAGATATTCTTTGATACTGTCGAAGGCTTTTTGGCAGTCTTCTGTCCATACGCAACTTTGATTCTTTCTGAGTAGTTTAAAGATTGTCGCGCATGTCGCAGTCATAAAGGATATGAACCTTGAGATGTAATTCAAACATCCCAAAAATCATCTGACTTGTTTTTCAGTCTTTGGAGAAGGCATTTCTTGAATGGCCTTGACCTTTTCAGGATCAACCTCAATTCCTTTTTGGTTGACGATGAACCCTAAAAGTTTTCCCGAGCGGACATCGAACGTGTATTTATTAGGATTCGAGCGGAGTTTGTACTTTCTCAGACGCTCGAATAACTTTGACAGGTGGGTCACATGCTCCTCTTCTGTTTTAGATTTGGCAATCATATCATCGACATACACTTTGATTTCTTTGTGCATCATGTCATGAAACATAGTAGTCATCGCCCTTTGATAGGTTGCCCTGGCGTTATTCAAATCGAACAACATTACCTTGTAACAAAAGGTGCCCCATGGGGTGATGGATGAAGTTTTCTCCATATCTTCCGGTGCCATTTGGATTTGATTATAGCCCGAGAATCTATCCATGAAGGAGAAGTCTTTAAACTTTGTTGTACTGTCTACCAGCATGTCTATGTGCGGTAAGGGAAAGTCATCCTTTGGAATGGCCTTGTTCAGATCCCTGTAGTCTACACACATTCTGACTTTTCCGTCCTTTTTCGGAACTGGCACTATGTTAGCTAGCCATTGAGGATATTCTGAGGTGGCAAGGAAACCCGCGTCAATCTGTTTCTGCACTTCCTCTTTAATTTTGATGGCCATGTCTGGATGAGTCCGTCTCAGTCTCTGTTTCACCGGAGAACATTCTAATTTCAACGGTAGATGATGTTCCACAATGCTAGTATCCAACCCTGGCATGTCCTGATAGGACCAAGGAAATACATCTGGAAACTCTCTGAGAAGTCTTATCAAGCTTTCTTTGACAGTCGGACTGAGCAGTGCCCCAATCTTGACTTCTTTCCTCTCTTCTTCTGAACCCAAGTTGACTGTTTCCAATGGCTCTTTGTGAGGTTTAATGGACCTTTCCTCTTATATGAGTAATTGGGAGATCTCTTCTGGAATTTCTTTGTCTTCTTCTTCTTCAACTTTAAATACCGAGAACTTAAAGTTGGGAGAAGGCATTGGATCGTATGTTTCAATGGGGTTTAAAACAAGCAATCTGCATGACGTGATGATTTGTTTTTTAGAAGAGATAGAGAGAATGCAAGAGTGTGTGCAGTTTATTTTCTGGAAAAATGCTTGTTTTTATTTTGAGTTGTTTTAGGATTACCATTTTCTGAAAAGCGAAAAGTGAAAACAACAATTAATGCGGAAATTACAGAATGACGTTATTTATTTATGATTTTGTCGATTCTTGAAACTACAGCCCTATAAAACAAAACTCTGTCGCTTTGGGCGTAGCGAAGAGGGATATTTACAGAAAGTGAGCCCTATAAAAACATCCGTTTCACCTGGGCAGGGTGAAAGGTTAAAACAAAGACAACAATTACTTAGACTTATGGACGACTTTCGGGTCATCGACAACAACCCATTGGCGGAGAACTCCTCGGTGAATCACAAAGTCTGGTATCTTCTTTCTTGGTTTGTCCTAAAAAATGACACTAATTTCTGGCGGAGCAGGATCGTTGGAGTCTTCCTCCCAGGCAGAGTTGTCATAGACAAACTCTTCTGTTGTATCTTGCACACTGTTTTCACTCTCAGGTGGATCTCCCCATCTAGTTGGTTGGATGTCTTTGATCCTGATACGAGAGCTTTTAGGAGCGGTGTACTTGACCAAGAAGTCGTACTTGCCACTTGGCTGTCCTAAGGTGTCTTATACTTGTGTGGGACTGGAGGAGTCACCCTTCTCGATGACGTTGACCTCAGGAAAAGCATAGTTGATGAACTCTTGTCATGTAATCTTTGCAAATTCATCATTGTGTTGGATATTTTTGGAATGTCCCGAGTAATGATCCCATGGTTTGGTGGGGACGCAGGTATTCTTTTCAATGATGCTTAGCTGATATGCATCGTTAGGCTGACTCTTTTGCCCCAAGTCTTCTGGGTACAGCTGCCAGATAGGCAAGTCATCCAGTGGGTCATAATAGTCATAGTCGAAGTTGTCTTTCATCGGAGTGTCCTCCTCTAATGAGTTAGGCGGAGCACGACATCCTTCCAGATCACAATCTCTGTACATCATCTTGACATCTGATCTTGGTATATATCTCGGACTCTGCGTGGGAAATCAAAATGGCGTATGTGCCTCTCCCTGAGACGTATAACCGTCCTCGTTGAGATAAGACTTCCACTCTTCATCTGTATCGGAGGAGTCACCCTCATTGATGGTGTGTACTTCTTGAGACACTGGGTGGAGGAAGTCCCCCACTATGGAAGAAGTCCTGAATGGGATGAAAACTTTCATCTTTCTTGGCACTTTGAGTACAGGTTGAAGAAAAACTAAGACCTTTCTTTGTCTTATTATCAGTAGGAATGACAACCTGTCCCCATCCCTTTACATCTTTACTTTTAATCACTTCGAGAGCATCTTTGTATTAGGAAATCAACGTCCCTCTCTCTGATCGATTCTCATTGCTCACCGTGAGTGCTTGAAACTGAGTTCCAACGACCTCCTCGGGTTCTACACAGGAGAATGATGATAAGTTGCTCATGACTAAGACCCGCTCTTCGCATACTGTGACTAACTTGCCATTCTTGATGAACTTCAGCTTTTGGTGAAGTGTCGAAATGACTGCCCCAGCTTCATGTATCCAAGGTCTTCCTAATAAATAGCTGTATGCTGCCTGGATGTCCATGACCTGGAAAGTAACTTGGAAAGTGTGAGGACCGATGGTTATGGGAAGATCAACTTTGCCGATAACTATTTTTCTGGATCCGTCAAAGGCTTTGACGATAACCTCCCTGCCTCTCATCGGAGCTCCTTGAAATGATAGTCGCATCAGAGTAGATTTTGGAATAATATTTAGAGCTGATCCTATGTCTACCAGTACGCTGGCTAGAGCATCGTCCTGGCAGTTGACTATAATGTTGAGCGCCATATTGTGGTTTTTGCCTTCTTCCGACAGTTCTTCATCACTGAATCCTAAGTTGTTGCAGGAAGTGATGTTGGAAATGATGTTGTCAAACTGTCTTATTGTCACATCTTGTTTTACAAAAGCTTGCTCTAAGAATTTCTGCAGAGCTCCCCTGTGAGCTTCGGAACTGAGCAAGAGAGATAACACAGAGATTCTTGATGGAGTTTGCAATAGTTGGTCTACAATGTTGTACTCGCTCTTCTGGATGAGCTTCAGCATTTCATCGTGGTCCTTTACCAGTTCTGGATTAGTGGATTGACCGACTGGTTGATTAGGAACTTATGTTTGAAGTTCCTTTTCCTTGGTGGGATCTCCAACTCCTCGGTTGAAGATCCGACCGCTCCGTGTCACTCGACTGATGTCAGCAATATTTACGACGGAGGGTAATGGAGTTTCCTTTCCATTTTCGATTGTTATTGTGTCATACCCCAAATTTTGACCACTAAGATTTCCCATCATTGTGCAAATCATCGCCACAATATAGGTAATCCATCATGCCTCATAGTCTCCCCAAAGATGGGTGAGCATCCACTACAATCAAGCTTAGGGTTTAAAGCCCTCTCAGAGCTCTTAGACAAAGGATCAATCAAGGAATGACATGATCTTCAACTTGTCTAACCTCTCAAACATCCACAAGGGATCAAGAGGACTCCCACATTAAGGGTTAAGCACAAGGCTGCAACCTTCTAAGTGGATCAAGCCTCAAGATTGCCAGTGTCACCAAATTAGGGTTTTGGTCGACCAGGGCCTCCAGATGGAAATTTTCCCCCGGGCATGAGCCAATTCTTCAAATCATAACTTGAATTACTCCATGGGACCTCATAGACCCCATCATAAAGTCAATTTAGCCTCAGGGGATGCATTCACTAAAAATCAGGAATTAGGGTTTCTTGACCTAATTCACCCCTAAGTTGACTTTTGGGACAAATCATGAGCCAAGACCTCAAGAGATGATTTGAGGGTCCCTAACACACCACATTGATCCTTTTGCAACAATGAATTGGTCCAAGAAGGTTGAGCAACAAGTTTCAATTTCATCAGAACCACAATTAGGGTTTCGCGGGAAAAGTCAACTGTGCCTTTGACTTTTGACCAGGACATGCTCCCAAACCCTATGACATGATTCAATACACCCTATAACACCTATGAAATCAATTCATTTAGGTCAAGGACTTGATTTCATAGAGAATCGCACAGTTTGGAATTCATCTGACAAAAATCAACTGTGCACAAAAGTCAACTTTGACTTTTTGAGATTTTTCACAATTATGGTTCCTTAACCCTAAAGTGATGTTAATGTGTGATTTGAATCAACATTCATCAAGAAAAATCAAGAAAAGTGGGATAACTTGTAAAGTGGGATAACTTTTCTAAGTTATGGAACAAAGTGGCTAGGGTACCAACTTTGGAGGATCATAACTCCTAAACCACAAGGCCATTTTTCCCCATCCAAAGCTAGATTTGTAGCTCTCATGGCCCTCTACAAAAGTTTCAAACACAACTCATTCCAATTCCTCATGGATTTTAAGTTATGGAATGATCAAAATCACAAAAAGTGAAAATGTCACTTTTTTCCAACACTTAGTGAAATTTTCACTAAGTCAGAATCTGCCTTACTTTTTTCCAAATGTAGGGGCATTTTTCACTTGGATCCAAAAAGTATCAAAACCAATTATGATCAAACAATTATTGTATCATATGAGGGCTTTTCAAAATGGCCAAGAACTCCATCAAAGTCCACTTTAGCCATGAGATACGACAATGCCAATATGCCTTACTGCAAACTGTCATGGCAAGGCAGATTTGGGGGTTTTGCTCGATTTGCTCAAATTTTGCAAAGGGGAAGCAACTCTATCCATTTGAACACCTCAAGGGGGGGACCAAGGAAGAATCAACTTTGATCCCAAGTCTCCCAAGTCTTTGGAACCAAAAATAGCGTGCCAAACCTAGAAATCCCTAAAAGAGGGACAAGACTCCAATTTTGGATTGGAGCATTTAATGGATGCACCAAGGTGGAATGGACTGAGCCATTTCCAATTGAATTCAGTCAAGACTTATCCAAGACCAAGGGAACCAGTAGCCTGTGCCCTAACCTCTAGTCAATGGCTAGAGGAGACTTGGATTCTCATTGATCAACATTGGCCAAACCTATGCAGCAGTTACCATTCACTAGTCCTTGCAAAAAAAACTTGATCTAATATAAATAGAGCTCATTTGTGCCCAGTTTAAGTACACCAAAGCCATCAAACAAATGCTTTCTTCAAAATCTCTTCTTTCACTCCAAAATTGCCTTCCAAAGCAAGTCACTATCGGGTTTTGAGTTTGAGAGCTATTCCAACCAAACCAATCACACACACACACACACACACACACACACCTCATAAACATCATATAAAAGTGATCCAAACACTTAAACAATATCTGGAGCACCGATTTCTTAGAATCACCAGCAAGCTGCTCAAGGTTTTAACCAAGTTGCTGTTGGGATACCATCTTCAGTTCCAGATCATTTCCATTCATTCCAAGCATGCATACATACTCTATAGCACCTAGGGAAGCTATCCATATCCTTGGAACCAAGCTGCAACACCTCTAACACAAAACACGATCACCAGCTGCAGGAGGTAAGCATGAGCTCTTCTAACTCTATGATCCATGCATTTTTTGCTGCACAATAATTTGACCATATGTTCATAATCACGCATAGAGGGTTTTCCCTCAATCAATTGGTTTGTTTGAATCGTGTATGGAATTTCTGAGCCTTCATGCAAATTTTAGGGTTCTTGAGGTTTCTCTTTGATTTCTTATTCCATGTTTAAAATAAATGAAATTAAAGACCATAGACATGATCGTGAGGTGAAAACGAGTAGATTGATATGTAGATTGCATGATATCATCAAGTATTCAGTGAGATTGGATAGAAAATGCAAATCTGCAGAAATAGAGGGTGGCGCGTGTTCTTGCCATGTTCTTGGCGCCATTTTTGAACATTTGAATATTTGAATTTTGTGATTTTATTTAATTGATTCAAAAATTAATTTCTCTCTGAGTTTTAATGATTTTGAGTTGATTCTTTTTTTAATAATTCACAAAAATAATAAAATATTTGATTTTCCCAAAAAATCCCAAAAATATTATTTATTTCATATACTTGATATTTTTGTAAAGAATTAATATTTTAATTGTTTTTGACATTTAAAATATTTTCTCCCTCTTGATTTTTCAAATTTTAGTGATTTCCAAACATTTTGTGGATCAAAACCTAATTTTTGAAACATTAATCCAAGATCACAATTTGTTTTCCACATGTTTAACAATTTTGATCATTTTAATTGAATTTTTTATTCAATTAAAATACATTTTGAAAACAAATTAGGGTTTTTGATTGATTCAACCCTCATCAAACTTTTTCAAACTCTTTGGACCTCTAATAGAGTGTAAGACCCAACCCCTTTTGTAAATACACCACCTTTTGGGCCTCAGTCATTGTATAAGACCCACTGTATTTTCAAAAACAACGGCGCGATCGTCGCCTTTTTAACAAAAAAAAATCAACTGGGCCTCTCCTCGAGCTATAAGTCCCAATTCTTTTTCTGAAAACCTTTTGGGCCTCTAATAGAGTGTAATACCCAACCCATTTTTGAAACCAAAAACTTTTGGGCCTCAGTGTATTGTATAAGTCCCGATACCATCAAAAATTTTGGCGCGATCGTTACCTTTTAAAGCAAAACCTTTTGGGCCTCTCCTTGAGCTGTAAGCCACATAACTTGTAAAAAAATAAACTTTGGGCCTCTAATAGAGTGTAAGACCTAATCCCTTTTTAACCTAAACCTTTTGGGCCTCAGACATTGTATAAGTCCCTCTGCGTTAAAAGAAAAATCTCGGCGCGATCGTTAATTCAAAAACAAATCATCTGGGCCTACCCTCGTGTTATAAGCCCCATTCTTTTTCTCTAAACCTTTGGGCCTCTTGAGAGAATGTAAGACCCATCCCTTTGTACAAAAAACCTTTTTGGGCCTCAATCACTTGTATAAATCCCTCTGTACAAATTCAAAACATTAGTACAATCACTGATAAAACCTTGGGCCTCTCCTTGAGTTGTAAGCCCCAACAATCTTTTCTAAACACTTCCTTCTTTAAGTTTGAATATAATATTATTATCAAAGTTTTCTTTGTTGAACAACTAACCAAACAGCATGGAAGCTTTACAACTGAGTAAGTGTTTACCCACTTTCTTTACCCGCTTTCATATATATATATATATACAACTGTATTGTGGGGCTGCTCACTGTAAGTCTCCTTTCACAAATTTGTATATACTCGTCATATACCAACTGTGTAATATTAGTATAGTTATTTAGAGTTTCCCCGGCAACTACGTCTAGCACTAGGTAAAGCCCTGTTGGTCACTCTTAAATACAAACAAAACTAGATCCCCATAGGATTACCAGACATAGTCTTCCCTCCTATTGGGGTTAAACAATATGGAGACATGAAAGGCAGCATTCTCTGTGAACCCTTTCTCAGACTGTCACCCTTAGAAATTGTCAAAGAAACTCTACTCCCCAGAGATGATCTTTTCTCCGTGAAAGGCATCTCTTGAGTTTCTTCCAAATTCTCGGACTTTCCTGGCTTGATCTATTCTCAGTGAATGGCATGTCTTGAACTTCTCGGGGTTTGGGGACCCACAGGCTTCTTAAAAGCATCCCCGCCTCCTCTTGGCCGTTGTACAAGGACCCTTCGGCTTCTTAAAAGCTCTCATGCCTCCTCTTGGGCTTAGTACAAGGACCCATAGACCTCTACAGGTATAGGAACAAAACCTAGTCATCAATTTTCTAGAGCTATCTTTCTGAGTCAAGTGTCAGACCTGTTAATGGGTTGACCTTCATCCCTTAACATACCAGCTTTCTCTTGGGCATCATACAAAGGTCATTCACTATCTGAGTATCGATTTCTCAAAACTCCAGTAGACTTGGACAGTCTTAATACCCTTTGGATTTTCCATTTCCTTAAAACAAGAAATAAACCCGATCCTCTGATCAATGCCAAAGGACAACAATACCTTTAAATCAGTCCCTTTATAAGAACTGATTTTCTCTTTTATCCAACATATTAGACCTGTTACTAAACTGAAACAGTCACCAGTACACTAGCCTCCTCTTGGGCTTTGTACAATGATTCTCCCCAGCGGAGCTAACCTATTCACACTCTCTTGTTGAGTATAAAAGACTCTCTTGTTGATTCAACCACTTTTAGCCTCCATCTCGGGCTTCGTACGAGATACAAAATCACTCTATTGTTGAGTATAAAATACTCTCTTGTTGAGTCAAACCCCTTTTAGCCTCCATCTCAGGCTTTGTACGAGATAAAAATCATTCTCTTGTTGAGTATAAAAGACTCTCTTGTTGAGTCAAACATTTTCAGCCTCCATCTCGGGCTTCGTACGAGGTACAAAGACTCTCTTGTTGAGTCAAACACCTTTAGCCTCCATCTTGGGCTTCGTACAAGACACATACAAAAGCACTCTCTTGTTGAGTCAACCCTTTTAGCCTCTCTCTCTCGGGCTTCGTACGAGACACATAAAAACACCCTCTTGTTGGGTCAATAGCCTCCTCTTAGGCTTTGTATAAGGAAACCCCGGTTAAGTCAATCAACCTTTTAGCATCAAAAGCTGTGCCTCGTTCACAGTATACAAACATCAACAACTCCTTTTCCCTATCTAATTGCTGTAAGCGGCAAGCCTCTGGATTATTTACATCCACGCCGCTGTCTCTCTTTTAGCATGAGAAATTCCTAAGGAAAGATAACATTGCTCTACACTGAGTTAAAGTCTTCCCCTTCAGGTTAAAAATACCCTATAAAGGAAATTATGGCATTGCTGGATTCACATATCCCAATTAAAGTAATTCTCCTTTATAATCAGTCACCCAACAGTTGTGACAAATAGACCAAATACACCCCTTTAGAGATGACAAATTCTTTCTAAAGTCAAAACCGTTTAGCTTCACATCTTGGGCTTCGAACAAGATATAAATAGACCCTTCAGCTTCACATCTTGGGCTTTGAACAAGATACAAACAACCTTTAGCTTCACGTCTTGGGCTTTGAACAAGACACCAAAACAACCCTTTTTCCTCCCATAGAATAGGAGGAACTACGATCGCTCTGATTTCCCTGTTTTGTTAAACGGGAATACGTAGGCATAAGATTGGAAAAATCTTAGCGAGCACACTAATCAAAACCCCAAAATCCCGTACCTTTATACATCAATCGTAAAGCATTAGTCTTAAACCTCCCACCAATCGCCCGGGCAATATTTTAACAAAATAACCTAAGAGAAACCCACAATCTTTGTAGCATCTGTAAACCAACAGTCATCTGTTCAAACTCAGTTTGCAAGCGGGGTTAATTGGAGACATCTATTTCCCTTCCTTCATCAGCTTCAATAGGATAAAAAATGAATCGAGCTGTAGTACCCCAAAGCGATAGTGCTTCGCAACCACGCAAAAACTCGCGCTACAGAAAAAATGGCGACTCTACTGGGGACTACCGTTGTATGATCTTGTTTCTTAGGTAGAAACCTTAGACAGTGCCGCAGCAGATTGGTGACCACAGTGGGAGGCATTCTTTCTTGCTTTCCCAAGGGACGAAACCCTAATTTCGTGTCACAAAAATGACAGCTCTGCTGGGGAGTCATTGTCTGTATAGGATCATAAGACTAGAGGTCTAGGATGATTAAGACAAATATATATATACCTGTTTTCCTAATTGATATCCGTGTTTATTTTTTTGCTAATGGGAATGCGTGTGATGCCGCATGTGGAAAGATTGAGTATACACCTAAGATAAGTGATGGAAATGTGGGTAATCTTACTGGGAGTGAATTCCAGTTAAGAGCCCCCGATCGACCATCAAACTCAGTGGAGACTCCCTTTGCAGATACATTGCCTATACGACTTCGGTTGTTGAAAGTAGTGTGGTCGACTGGGTTATCTGAGAAGCTGAGGTTTTTAGCAGACTTAAGCCACTTTGTAGTGCGGAAGGTATTGGAAATAGTTGTCACGCGATACTACCCTCATCTGAGATTGCTCTAAGATACATCACCTAGCACGGTTCCCTGCCCGCTGATGTTATCTCGAAGGGAATCAATGATTTTGAGAGACAGGTACAAAAAATCACCAGTATAAACCTTTTGGGGGGGGGGGGGGTAGAGCCTTGACTTCATGACACTGACCCTTTTGACCCCATGTTTTTTTTATGTTTTTGTGTGCTGCATTCATACATTCATTTAGAAAACATTAACACAAAGAAAATCTTCTTTTCTAGTCTCTCTTTTTCAAATTAAACTGAGACAATGATTGCAAATTTCAGAGAAAAGAGATTGCGCTAATGGATTTTGGTAGAAGGAAAACTCATAAGTACACCTTCAAGGTTCCAAAGTTGGAGGATTTGAGAGGTTTGGCGAGAATGATCACCAACCACGAGGCTTTCATAGCCAAGTATGGAGGACTGTTGTCCTTGTTAAGGGTCCACGTAATTGAAGGAATCCTGTCCACGTTAATCCAGTTCTACGATCCAGTCTATCACTGTTTCACATTCCCGGATTATCAGCTTGCACCAACGCTGGAGGAGTATTCTCACCTGACTGGTTTACATATTACTGATCAAGCTCCCTTTTCTGGACTGGAAGAAATCCCAAAGGATCAGGCCATTGCAAAAGCAATTTATTTGGATGAGTCAGAAGTCAGGACTCACATGACCATTAAGGGTGGAATCCAAGGTTTGCCAGCCCAGTTCTTAACAAAGAAAGCCCTGTACTTTGCTAGTATAGGGAACGTGGCCGCTTTCGAGAGCACCTTTGTTTTGCTCACCTACAGGTTATTTTTGTTTCCCAACATCGATAACTTTGTAGATCTCAATGCCATTAAGATTTTTCTGATTGGAAACCCCGTACCAACCTTACTCGCAGGTGCATATCATCCGGTACACTTAAGGAATTTATACAGCGGAGGAATGATCACGTGCTGTGTACCCCTACTTTACAAATGGTTCGCTTCCCACTTACCCAAGTCTGCTGCATTTTGGGATCAAAAGAATACTTTACGTTGGTCGTAGAGAATCATGTCTCTTACCAACTCTGATATCGATTGGTACAATCGAATCTACGACGGGATCAGAATCATTGACCGTTGTGGAAATTTCCCAAATGTACCCTTTATAGGAACTAAGGGAGGAATCAACTATCATTCGATATTGGTTCGTCGGCAATTTGGATACCCGATGAGGAACGTCCCACGGAATGCTCATCTGGAAGGTCTTTTCTTCAAGGAAGGAGAACATGACAGGGCACTAAAGACGAAAATAGTGCACGCCTGGAAACACGTTCATAGGAAAGGAAGAGAGTCTCTAGGGAAACCAGACAGTGTCTCGATGGAGCCTTATCTCCATTGGGTACAAACTAGAGCTCTCAAGCTGAGGATGCCTTACCCTCGTCAGGAAGTTGTTCCATTAAGGGACTCTGCCCTTTATTTTATGTCTGAGACGGAAAAACTTCAAGTTACTCTCAACAAAGTTCAGAAGGAGAAGAGGTCTTGGAGGAACAAGTACCGTATTCTCAATGTGGAGTGCAGGAAAATACAGCAACTGTTAAGAGAAAAAGATGCTCTGATTAAGATTTTAGAGCAACATGCTATAGAAAATCAGGATGACCAAAGGAATTTTCTCGCTCTTTTCACTTGGAAAAGGAATGACAACCCGACAACGGCCGAAGAGCCCCAGTCAAAGAAGAGGAAAGTACCAGAACCAGCACTTGAGCTCTCCTCCGAGAGGACTCAGGATCCATTAGTTTAGGTTTCCTTTTTCAGCACTTTGTAATCTACTGTATTTCCATTTCTGTAATCCTTTGAATTCAATAAAACGGGGTTTCCCCACTGTTTGATATTTGCAATCTAATTGTCGAAGTTTACTTTGAATAAACAAAAATAATTAATAAAACCATTGCATTGCATTCATCATTCTCGCATAACGCATTCTTCTTACCTACGAATCTCGCGTTTGTGTCTCGATTATAGAGTCAAACTATCTCATTCGTACAATACTCGGGCATATCGTCAGAAAAAGATGGATGATCTCGAGGAAGAGAACAGAGAGTTAAGAGAAGAGATCGACACTCTGAAAGAAGATCTGAGAAAGCTTCATAACGACATGCAAGCTCTAGTAGAAGCTCAAATGCAACAACAAAGGACGGTGATCTCAGAGATCACATCAACACCCATAGTGGAGAAGTATGATCCTAGGTACAAAATGCCGAAAGATCGTCCCCGGGGAATGCCACTTAACTATATCCCAGAAGGATATGTTCCGTCGATCGCTGAGGATCAGGGAACCACAGCAGGAACTGCTGGGCCTGAAGGTTACAAACTTCAGGAAAACGAAGATGCCAGGGGCATGACAGCAACTCCTGAAGGTTACAAACTTCGGGAGACATCGAGAGTCTCGGCCATAATGACTATGCCACCACCCGTGGTATACACTATCCCGGAAGGACAGATTCCACAGATACCTTCTGGTGGAAACGACAGCATGTTCAACAGAATGAATGAGTTCCAGGAACAATTCCTGGAGATGCAGAAAGAACTGTAGGCCCTTCGCGGTCAGGATCTATTTGGAAATGACGCCACAGACCTTTGCTTGGTCCCTAATGTGAAAGTTTCGCACAAGTTCCAAGTGCCTGACTTTGAAAAATACAAGGGTAACTCTTGCCCTCAGAGCCATTTGGTGATGTACGCTCGGCGAATGTCAGCTCAGACAAAGAACCAGGAACTACTGATTCACTACTTTCAGGATAGTTTAACCGGTGCCGTATTAAAATGGTACATGGGTTTAAACCGCGCCACGATCGACACTTTTAGAGATCTTGGCGCTGCCTTCGTTCAAAAATATAAATACAATTTGGACATGGCACCGGACAGAGATCAACTCAGATCAATGTCACAAAAGGATAAGGAAACCATTAAGGAGTAAGCTCAGAGATGGCGTGAAATTGCCGCCCAGATTTGTCCACCTCTTGAGGAAAAAGAGATGACAAAGATCTTCTTAAAGACCTTAAGCTCATTTTACTATGACAGAATGGTCGCCAGTGCACCCAGTGACTTCACTGAGATGGTGGGCATGGGAGTTCGTCTTGAGGAAGCAGTCCGAGAAGGACGTTTAGTAAAAGACACTGGATCATCAAGTAGTACAAAACGATACGGTAGTGGTCTCTCTAAGAAAAAAGAGCAGGATATTGGGAATATCTCTCTCGAAAAGCAAAGGCGACGTTACCAACCCTGCGCCTGTTCCTACGTATCAACCTCAGGTTGCGCAGAGCCAACCTAATCAGCAGCCTCTTCAGCAGGCTCGTCCTCCATACAACAACAACCGTACAACGCGACCTCCAGGGTTTGATCCTATACCCTTGTTTTACACAGAATTGTTTCCGTTATTACTAGTCAAGGGGCATGTCTAAACCAGGTCTCCTCTTACAGTACCGAAAATCCGCCTTTTTGGTTCAAAACGGATCAAACTTGTTCTTACCATCAAGGAGGACCAGGGCATAACATAGAAAACTGTCTCAGTTTCAAATCCGATGTACAAACGCTTGTTAGGAGCGGGGTCTTATCTTTCAAAGATACGAATCTGAATGTTCTCACAAACCCGCTGCCTCAACACGAGAAAGCTGCAGTCAATTTGATAGATGGAGAGTCTAACAACACCTATCAAATTCATGATGTACTCTTGTTAAGGGCCAACTTGGTCAAGATGCATTGTAGACAGAGTGGATATGGCCATGTGCCACCTCATAATTATCACCAGTGTGATATCTTCTCTAAAAATAATCAAGGATGTTCTGTGGTGCAATCGGCTCTACAGGAACAATTGGATCTCGGATGGATCCAAGAGCATCGAGTTCGTGGAGTCAACATGACCTATACGAATTCCAACATCATTCAGAACTACGACGTCCATGCAAAGAATGTTAACTTAGTGGCGATGCACTCAAGGCAAAGCCAGTAACATAATCTGCCACGTCACGATTATAATTCCTGCCTGACTTGTTCGGTAAACAAATAGGGATGCTCTTTAGTACAAGAGGCCCTCCAGCGTTAGATGGATTTTGGATGGATCCAGGACTACCATGATAGGAATCCCTATCAGATCAACATGATTCAAATCTTCGATATTCGCTTCACATGATTACATGTTAGGCAAGTCCAACTCGGTTTTCTCACTTCACATGATTACCAGAACTGTAAAGGATGTTATGAGAGTAACCAAGGGTGTGCTCTCGTTCAGAGAACTTTACAACACTTGTTAAACCACTGGTGGCTTCCAATCTATCTGGATGAAGACACGCAATAAATTAGTGTGCATAATGGAAACCCTACTCGGCGTCAAAATCAGGATGTCCGATCTATGGAAACAAACCTGGTAAGGTTGCAGTGCATTCAAAGCGAGCGTGGCCAGGTGCCACCACACAACTATGAACGTTGTAGAGTCTGCTCGGAGAATAACCAAGGATGCTACCTCGTGCGAGCAGCTCTCCAAGGTCAGTTGGATCGCAAGGAGATTCACCCATACCTAGCTTCGAGGTCCATTGACTGGACGCTAGACTACTTCGCATATCAAATCAGAGACGTGGTTGTAATCTCTGACCCTGAGAGGAACAAGGATGTTTGTACCATCATGCCTCTACTGGACTAATCAAAGGTTTTTAGCAAGGAACTGATTGAATTTACTTACGACAGTCAGAAAAATCAGAAGGCTCTTGTAGTTATCTATTTGCCGGGACCAGTACCGTTCAGGGAAACTCTTAGGGTTCATCGTCAGCCAGAAAGGAATTGAGGCTGATCCTGACAAGGTCAAGGCCATTCAAGAAATGCCTTCTCCGAAAACTGAAAAACAAGTTAGGGAATTCCTAGGACGTTTGAACTACATCTCCAGATTCATATTCCTCATGACCATGACATGTGTGCCGATTTTCAAATTACTAAAAAAGAACCAGGACTGCGTTTGAACAGAAGATTGCCAAACCGCCTTCGACAATATTAAGGAATACCTGTTGAATCCGCCGATTCTATCACCTCCAGTGGAAGGAAGACCACTGATCATATACTTAACAGTCTTGGAAGACTCCATGGGCTGTGTACTTGGCCAACAAGACGAAACCAAAAGGAAAGAGTCTGCCATCTATTATTTGAGCAAGAAATTCACCGACTGCGAGACTCGATACACTATACTTGAGAAAACTTACTGCGCTTTGGCTTGGGCAGCCAAACGTCTTCGCCAGTACATGATTCGTCACACCACTTGGTTAATCTCCGAAATGGATCCAATCAAGTATGTCTTTGAAAAACCTGCTATCACGGGAAGGATTGCCCGTTGGCAGATGTTGTTATCAGAATACGACATCAAATACCACACTCAAAAAGCCGTTAAGGGAAGTATTTTAGCTGATCATTCGACTCATCAACTGATTGACGATTAGGAATCAATCGGGTTTGACTTCCCAGACGAAGATGTCATGTATCTAAAAATGAAAGACTGCGATGAACCACTACCCAGTGAAGGGCCAGAACCAGGTTCCTAATGGGGACTTATCTTTGACGGAGTTGTCAATCATTACGGAAACGGAATTGGGGCCATCATCATAACACCTCAGGGTACCCACATTCCTTTCACCACCAGACTTACATTCAAGTGTACAAATAACGAGGCCGAATATGAAGCTTGTATTATGGGTCTCGAGGAAGCGATTGATTTGAGGATCAAGAACTTGGATGTATATGGCAACTCAGCCCTGGTTATCAATCAGATCAAAAGAGATTGGAACACTTACCAATCAGGACTGATCCCTTACAAAGATTACACAAGAAGGTTGTTACCCTTCTTCAACAGAATCGAGTTTCATCATATCCCTCGTGAAGAGAATCATATGGCTGATGCATTAGCCACCCTCTCTTCCATGATTAGTGTAGGTCAATGGAACGACCTACCTAAGATCGACATAATGCGCCTTGAAAGACCCGCTTACATCTTCACATTTGAAGCAGTCATAGACGACAAACCTTGGTATCATGATATCAAATGCTTCCTTCATAAACAAGAGTACCCACCTGGGGCACTAAGGAAGGATAGAAAAACCCTCAGAAGACTGGCTGGCAGCTTCTTCCTGAGCGGTGATACACTTTATAAGAGAAACTTTGACATGGTCTTGCTCCGATGCGTAGACAGACCAGAAGCAAACATGTTGATAAATGAAATTCACGAAGGATCCTTTGGCACTCATGCCAACTGACACACAATGGCGAGAAAAATTCTAAGAGCAGGGTACTACTGGTTGACCATGGAATCCGACTGCTTCAAGTACATGAGGAGGTGTCATAAGTGTCAGATATACTCCGACAAAATCCATCTACCGCCAATGCATCTCATAGTTCTCTCTTCCTCGTGGCCTTTTTCTATATGGGGAATCGACATGATTGGCATGATTGAAACCAAGGCTTCAAACGGACATTGGTTCATCCTGGTAGCCATTGACTACTTCACCAAGTGGGTCGAAGGAGCATCATACGTCAATGTAACCCGACAAGTGGTGGTCCGATTTATAAAAAACAATATCATTTGCCATTATGGTGTTCCGAGCCAGATCATTACTGATAATGGATCTAACTTGAACAATAAGATGATGAAAGAGTTGTGCGCAGAGTTCAAGATCGAACACCATAACTCATCTCCCTACCGACCTAAGATGAACGAAGCGGTAGAAGCGGCTAATAAGAACATCAAGAAGATCGTTCAAAAGATGGTTGTAACCTATAAAGATTGGCATGAGATGCTACCCTTTGCTCTTCACGGTTATCGCACATCTGTCCGCACTTTAACAGGGGTAACCCCTTTCTCTTTAGTTTATGGCATGGAAGCAGTGCTCCCCATCGAAGTAGAGATCCCATCAATCAGGGTATTGATGGAAGCTAAGCTAACAGAAGCTGAATTGTGTCAAAGTCGACACGACAAATTGGACCTGATCGAAGAAAAGCGAATCACGACACTATGCCATGGTCAGTTGTATCAGCAAAGGATGAAGAGGGCGTTCGACAAAAAGGTCCGACCTCGCGTCTTCAGGAAAGGAGACCTTGTGCTCAAGAAGATACAATCATTTCTCACTAATTCCCGGGGTAAATGGACTCCGAATTATGACGGCCCTTACGTGGTCAAGAAAGCTTTCTCAGGCGGCGTCTTGAGACTTGCAACCATGGATGGAGAGCAATTTGCCTACCCCACAAATGTTGACGTGGTCAAGAAATACTTCGCCTAAAAAAAAACGTCTCGGTGGATTGAAAACCCGAAAGGGCGGTCTAGGCAAAAATTAGAGACATGATCAAAAATCATCCCGGTGGGTTGGAAATCTCAAAGTACAATCCAGGAAAAAGTTAGGGATAATGGCAAGTAACTACATCTGATCAGTTCAACTCCTCAGCAGTAATGCCATCCATCGAAAGAAAACTCCAGTCAAGGTCATCTTCGACAGAAGCTCAGGATGTCCCGAATTCAAAGTTGGTTGAAGGATAGTGGTCGTTATGTTTCGATGTAGCCCTTTTCCCTTAAATTACCATTTTCAAACATTGTAAATACTCTATGGAATCACGCGCTTGGTTGATTTGCATCCTATCAATAAAATTTGAGCCCTTGTGCTTTTGTTTGCAATTCTTATTTGTTTTAGCTTTACAGAACTACAATTTAACATGATCAACGGTTCTTGAAATAAAACAAAAATGAATTTACTTGTAAAATTTTTCTGCTTTTAATAAAGATGGCAATTTCTTTTGACTGTTGAACATCGAAAGAACATCGATTGCGTCTCCAAAGGTGTTTGAACCTCGAAGTGCAGAATCAAAGTACTCCTTCTACCTGAGTGAAGGATCAATTATGTCAGATGCGAATACTCCACCTGACATCCCCGACAGAGTTCTTATCTCCTAAGCCCGACCAACGGTTGTCCCCGCATGGACTATCTCTCCTAAGCAAGGCAGAATTGCTATCGTGAACCATTGATACTTTTCATCCCCCGCAGTGGCCGAGTGTCATACCCCAAATTTTGACCACTAAGATTTCCCATCATTGTGTAAATCATCATCACAATATGGATGAACCATTAGTCTCCCCAAAGATGGGTGAGCATTCACTACAATCAGACTTAGGGTTTCAAGCCTTCTCAGAGCTCTTAGACAAAGGATCAATCAAGAAATGACATGATCTTCAACTTGTCTAGCCTCTCAAACATCCACAAAGGATCAAGAGGACGCCCACTTCAAGGATTAAGCATAAGGCTTCTCCCTTTTAGGTGGATCAAGCCTCAAGATCGCCAGTGTCACCAAATTGGGGTTTTGGTCGACCAGGGCCCCCAGATGGGAATTTTCCTCTGGGCATGAGCCAATGCTTCAAAGCATAACCTAATATACCCCAAGGAACCTCATGGACCCAATCATCAAGTCAATTTTGCTTCAGGGGATGCACTCATAAAAAAATCAGGAATTAGGGTTTCTTGACCTAATTCACCCCTAAGTTGATTTTTGGGATAAAACATGAGCCAAGGCCTCAAGAGACGATTTGAGGGTCTCTAATAAACCACATTTTTCCATTTGCAACAATGGATTGATCCAAGAAGCTTGAGCAATAAGTTTCAATTTCATCTGAACCACAATTAGGGTTTCGCGAGAAAAGTCAACTGTACCTTTGACTTTTGACCAAGACATGCTCCCAAACCCTAGGACATGATTCAATACACCTATAAAATCAATCCATCAAGTTTGATTTAGGTCAAGGACTTGATTTCATAGAGGATCGCACAATTTGGAATTCATCTGACAAAAAGTCAACTGTGCACAAAAGTCAAACTTTGACTTTTTGAGATTTTTCACAATTATGGTTCTTTGACCCCAAAATGATGTTAATGTATGATTGGAATCATCATTCATCAAGAAAAATCAAGAAAAGTGGGATAACTTGTAAAAGGGGTAACCATAAAAAACTTAGAAACTTTTCTAAGTTATGGAACAAAGTGGCTAGGGTACCAACGTTGGAGGATCATAACTCCTAAACCACGAGGCCATTTTTCCCCATCCAAAACTGGATTTGTAGCTCTCATTACCCTATACAAAAGTTCAACTACCACTCATTCCAATTCCCCATGGATTTCAAGTTATGGAATTATCAAAATCAAGAAAAGTGAAAATGTCACTTTTTTCCAACACTCCGTGAAATTTTCACTAAGTCAAAATCTGCCTTCACGTTTTTCCAAATGTAGGGGCATTTTTCACTTGGATCCAAAAAGTATCAAAACAAATTATTATCAAACAGTTATTGTATCATTTGAGGGCTTTCCAAAATGGCCAAGAACTCCATCAAATTCCACTTGAGCCAGGAGATATGATAATGGCAATATGCCTTGCTGAAAACTGCCAAGGCTAGACATAATTTTGTACTTTTGCTCGATTTGGCAAAATCAGATAATTCCAAGCCTTGTCATCACTTTGGACACATCTGAGGATCAAATCTAAAGGGAACAAACACTGATCCAAGCCTCCAAAGTCTTTGGAACAAGAAGTAGCATGCCAAACCTAGAAATCCCTAAAAGAGGGACAAGACTCCAATTTTGGATTGGAGCATTTAATGGATACACCAAGGTGGCATGGACTGACACATTTGCAACTGAATTTAGTCAAGAATGATACAACAACTAGGGAACCACAGCTCTATGCTCTAACCTCTAGTCAATGGCTGGAGGAGACTTGGATTCCTATTGATCAACATTGGCCAAACCTCTGCTGCAGTTGCCATTCACTATTGATCCCAAAACAAATATGCTCTACTATAAATAGAGCATATTTGTGCTCATTTTGAGTACACCAAATCCATCAAACAGATGCTTTCCTCAAAATCACCTTCTCACTACCAAATTTGCCTTCCAAAGCAAGTCACTATCGGGTTTTGAGTTTGAGAGCAATTCCAACCAAACCAATCACACAAACACCTCATAAACATCACATAGAAGTGATCCAAACACTCACATAACATCTGGAACACCAAAATCACAAAATCACTAGCCAATTGCTAAAGCCTTTGACAGATTTGCAGTTGGGGTGCCATCTCAAGTTCCAGATCATTTCAATCCATTCCAAGCATCCAGACACACTCCATAGCACCTAGGGAAGCTATCCAGATCATTGGAACCTAGCTGTAACACCTCTAACCCAAAACACGATCGCCAGCTGCAAGAGGTGAGCATGAGCTCTTCTAACTCTATGATCCATGCATTTTTTGCTGCACAATAATTTGGCTATATGTTCATAATCATGCATAGAGTGTTTATCCTCAATCAATTGCTTTGTATGAATCGTGTATGGAATTTCTGAACCTTCATGCAGAATTTAGGGTTCTTGAGGTTTCTCTTTGATTTCTTATTCCATGCTTAAAATAAATTAAATTGAAGACCATAGACATGATCGTGAGGTTGAAACGAGTAGATTGATATGTAGATTGCATGATATAATCAAGTATTCAGTGAGATTGGATAGAAAATGCAAATCTGCAGAAACAGAGGAAGGGCGCGTGTTCTTGCCATGTTCTTGGCGCCCTTTTTCAAATATTTGAATATTTGAATTTTGTGATTTTATTTAATTGATTCAAAAATTAATTTCTCTCTGAGTTTTAATGATTTTGAGTTGATTCTTTTTTTAATAATTCACAAAAATGTTAAAATATTTTATTATACAAAAAATCCCAAAAATATTATTTATTTCATATAATTGATATTTTTGCCAAGAATTAATATTTTAATTGTTTTTGACATTTAAAATACTTTTTCCTTCTTGATTTTGCAAAGTTTAATGATTTCTAATCATTTTGTAGGTCAAAACATGATTTTTGAAACATTAACCCAAGATCACAATTTGTTTTCCACATGTTAAACAATTTTGATCATTTTAATTGAATTTTTTATTCAATTAAAATACATTTTGGAAACAAATTAGGGTTTTGATTAATTCAACCCTCATCAAACCTTTTTAAAACATTTTTGGGCATCTAATAGAGTGTAAGACCCAATCCTATCTAAATACAAATCTATTTTGGGCCTCAAATGTTGTATAAGTCCCGTTGTATTTCAAAAGTTCGGCGCGATCATTGCCTGTTTAAAATAAACCATCTGGGTCTCTCCTCGAGCTATAAGACCCATTCAAAACTCTTTGGGCCTCTAATAGAGTGTAAGACCCAATTCCCTTTTAACCAAAACAATTTTGGGCCTCAGATATTGTATAAGTCCCTATGCGTTAAAAGAAAATCTCGGCGCGATCGCCAGTTCAAAAATAAAACCCTTGGGCCTACCCTTGTGTTATAAGCCTCATTCTTTTTCTTTCAATCATTTTGGGCCTCTTGAGAGAGTGTAAGACCCATCCCCTTGTACAGAAAACCTTTCTTGGGCCTCAGTCACTTGTATAAGTCCCTGTACAAAATGACAGTGCGATCACTGATAAAACCTTGGGCCTCTCCTTGAGCTGTAAGCCCTCACAATCTTTTCAAAAGCACTTTCTCCTTAGATTTTGAATATAATATTGCTATCAAAGCTTTCTTTGTTGAACAAACTAACCAAACAGCATGGAAGCTCTACAACCGAGTAAGTGTTTACCCGCTTTCATTTACCGCTTTCATATATATATATATATAACTGTACTGTGGGGTTGTTTCACTGTAAGTCTTCTTTCATAAACTCATATCGACTGTGTAATACTAGTATAGATATTTAGAGTTTCCCTGGCAACTACATCTTGAACTAGACAAAACCTCGTCTCCTTACATCCGACGTTCTCCCGGATATTTCAAACATAACCTAAACCATGAGAATTTTCTTTTACAACAATTTTAGATAACTAGATCTAAGAAATCTCCCCCTTGAATAGTTCATATACAGAAGGCCAATATTCCAAGTGAAACCCCTTCTGGAACTGTTCATCAGCCTCCTCTTGGGCTTAGTGCAAGGACCCATAGGCTTCCTAAAAGCATCCCCGCCTCCTCTTGGGCGTTGTACAAGGACCCGTCGGCTTCTTAGAAGTTTTCACAGCCTCCTCTTAGGCTTCGTATAATGATTCTTCCTCCGGGAAGATAGCCTCCTATTGGGCTTCGTACAAATTGTCCCTTCGGCTTCTTAAAAGTTTTTCTCGCCTCCTCTTGGGCTTCGTACAAATTGTCCCGACGACCTCTTAAAGGTATAGGAATAGAAATGAGTCATTTTAATAGAACAGTCTTTCAAAGAGTCTAGATCTTTCTACCGCGAACATACTGTCTCTGGATCTCTCTTAAGCATAGTACAAAAGATAAAACTCTAGACTTTGACAGTCTAATCTCCTTGAGTCTCGAAGACATTCTCAAGTTCCTTTCAAAAATAAAAAAAAAACACCCGTTGACTTGGGCAGTCTCAATACCCTTCGGATTCCCCGTTTCCTTAAAGAACAGGAAATAATCCTGGTCCTCAGATCAAATCCATGAGTACAACATTACCCATATAAGAACTGATTTTCTCTTTCAACCAACATACTGGACCTGTCACTCAATTAAAACAGTAACCCTAGCCTCCTCTTGGGCATTGTACAATGATTCTCCCCAGTAGAGTTAACCTTTGTAGCCTCCATCCCGGGCTTCGTACGAGATACAAAATCACTCTCTTGTTGAGTATAAAAGACTCTCTTGTTGAGTCAAACATTTTTAGCCTTCATCTCGGGCTTTGTACGAGATACAAAAACACTATCTTGTTGAGTATAAAAGACTCTCTTGTTGAGTCAAACCTTTATCCTCCATCTCGGGCTTTGTACGAGATACCAAATCACTCTCTTGTTGAGTATAAAAGACTCTCTTGTTGAGTCAAACAATTTTAGCCTCTATCTCGGGCTTCGTACGAGATACAAATAACTCTCTTGTTGAGTATAAAAGACTCTCTTGTTGAGTCAAACCCTTTTTGCCTCCGTCTTGGGCTTCGTACAAGACACATATAAAAACACTCTCTTGTTGAGTCAACTCTTTTAGCCTCTATCTCGGGCTTCGTACGAGACATAAAAGCATCCTCTTGTTGGGTCAATAGCCTCCTCTTAGGCTTTGTATAAAGAAATCCCCGTTTGATTCAATCAACCTTTTAGCATCAAATCATGCTTTGGTCTCAGCATACAAACATCAAACAACTCCTTTTCCCTCGTCTAATTACTGTAATCGGCAAGCCTCTGGATTATTTACATCCACGCCACTGTCCCTCTTTTAGCATGAGAAATTCCTAAGAAAAGATGGCGTTGCTCTAAACTGAGTTAAAGTCTTCTCCTTCAGGTTAAAAATCCCCTATAAAGGAAATTATGGCATTGCTGGATTCACATATCCCAGTTAAAGTAATTCTTCTTTATAATCAGCCACCTAACAATTGTGACAAACAGACCCCTTTTGAGATGGAAAATTCTCTCTAAAGTCAACACCCTTTTAGCTTCACATCTTGGGCTTCGAACAAGATACAAATAGACCCTTCAGCTTCACATCTTGGGCTTTGAACAAGATATAAACCACCTTTAGCTTCATGTCTTGGGCTTTGAACAAGACACCAAAACACCCTTTCCTCCCATAGAATAGGAGGAACTACGATCGCTCTGATTTCCCTATCCCGGGAATACGTAAGCATAAGATTGGCAAAGAATCTTAGCGAGCACACTAATCAAAAAATCCCAAAGTCCCCTACCTCCAGCCAATCTAGCGCAGTATACCAAAAAATTCCCCATGAACAGTCCCGGTATTTCGTTCTTAATAAAATAAGCAGAGAGAGACCCACGGACTAAAGCCGCATCTGTAAACCAACAGTTTTGACTGTTTAACCTCAGTTTGCAAGCAGGGTTAGTTGGAGACATCTATTTCCCTTCCTTCATCAGCTTCAATAGGATAAAAAATGAATCGAACTGTAGTACCAAAGCGATAGTGATTCGAAACCACAAAAACTGCGCTACAGAAAAAATGGCGACCACAGTGGGAGTCAAAGTAAGATCTAGTTATCGTCGTCCCCATTTTCCACAGAAAAAATGGCGACCACAGTGGGAGCGACTTGTTCTTCTCCCGTCTCTTAGAATGAACCCTTAAGTTTAGACAATTTCACAGGAAAAATGGCGCCCACCGTGGGGCCAAACAAAGGAATCTTGTCTCTCTCTTATCTCTCTGGTTGAAACCTTCTCTTAGGACGAGTCCTTGGGTTCACAAGGTATCACCGAATGACAGTTCCATCGGGGAATGCCATTATTGCTAGGATCGGCCCTTACTAGGATCTTAGGTCAAAAACCTTTAAAGTTGGGAAGGTACCACAGAATGACGGCTCCACCGGGGAGCCATTTTCTGTTAGGATAATAGGATTCATAGCTCTTAAAAAGTCTAGGACATTAGGACAAATATATATACTGCTTTTCCTAATTGATTTCTGTGTTTATTTTTCTGCTAATGGGAATGCGTGTGATGCCGCATGTGGAAAGATTGAGTATACACCTAGGAAAAACCTCTTTCAGTAGTGCGGAAGCTATCGGAAATAGTTGTCACGCGATACTACCCTCTTTTGAGATTCTTCGAAATACATCACCTAGCACGGTTCCCGGCCCGCTGATGTTATCTCGACAAGAATAAATGATTTTGAGAGACATGTACAAAAATCACTAGTATAAACCTTTGGGATGGGTAGAGCCTTGACTTCATGACACCGACCCTTTGACCCCATGTTTTTTTTTATGTTTTTGTGTGCTGCATTCATGCATTCATTTAAAAAAAACATTAAGCAAAGAAAAATTTTCTCTTCTAGTCTCTCTTTTTCAAATTAAACTAAAACAATGATTGCAAATGTTAGAGAGAAAAAGATTGCGCTCATGGATTTCGGTAGACGAAAAACTCACAAGTATACCTTCAAGGTTTCAAAACTAGAGGATTTGAGAGGATTAGTAAGGATGATCACTAACCCTGACGCTTTCAGAGCCAAGTACGAAGGTCTGCTACCTCTGTTAAGGGTCCATGTAATTGAGGGAATCCTGGAGGCACTCATTCAGTTTTATGATCCGGTCTATCACTGTTTCACATTCCCCGATTACTAGCTCGCACCAACGCTGGAGGAGTATTCTCATCTGATTGATCTACCCATTACTGATCAAGCTCCCTTTTCTGGACTGGAAGAAATTCCAAAGGGTCAGACAATTGCAAAAGCAATTTATTTGGATGAATCAGAAGTCAGGACTCACCTGACCACCAAGGAAGGAATCCCAGGTTTACTAGCCAAGTTTCTGGTAAAGAAGCCTCTGTACTTTGCTAATATAGGGAACATGAATGCTTTCGAGAGCATCTTTGTTTTGCTCACCTATGGGTTATTTTTGTTTCCCAACATTTATAACTTCGTCGATATCAATGCCATTAAGATTTTTCTCATTGGAAACGCCGTACCAACCTTGCTCGGAGATACGTATCATTCTGTACACTTAAGGAATTTATACAGCAGATGAATGATCACGTGCTGTGTACCCCTGCTATATAAATGGTTTATCTCCCATTTGCCTAAGTCTGCCACTTTTTGGGATCATAAGAGTGCCTTACGTTGGTCGCAGAAAATCATGTCTCTTACCAACTCTGACATCGAATGGGACAATCGAATCTATGACGGGATCAGGATCATTGACAGTTGTGGAAATTTCCCCAACGTACCCCTTATAGGAACTAAGGGAGGAATCAATTACCATCCAGTCTTAGTTCGTCGTCAATTTGGATAGCCGATGAGGCATGTCCCGCGTAATGCTCATCTGGAAGGTCTTTTCTTCAAGGAAGTAGAAAATGACAGGGCACTAAAGATGGAAATAGTGCACGCTTGGAAACATGTTCATAAGAAAGGACGGGAGTCTCTAGGAAAACCGGACGGTGTCTCGGTGGAGCCTTATCTCCACTGGGCACAAACTAGAGCTCTCAAGCTAAAGATGCCTTATCCTCGTCACGGAGTTCTTCCGCCAAGGGAATCTGTCATATACTTCATGACTGAAACAGAAATACTTCAGGTTACTCTCAACAAAGTTCAATAGGAGATGAGGTCTTGGAAGAACAAGTACCGCATTCTCAATGTGGAGTGTACTAAAATACAGCAACTGCTAAAAGATAAGGATGCTCTAATTGAGATTTTGGAGCAACATGTTGTAGAAAATCAGGATGACCAAAGGAATTTGCTCACTCCTTTCACTTGGCAAAGGAATGACAACCCGACAACGACCCAAGAGCCCCGGTCCAAGAAAAGGAAAGTACCAGAATCAGCACCCGAGTTCTCCTTAGAGAGGACTCGGGACCCATTAGCTTAGGTTTCTGTTTCTGCACCTTATAATTTACTGTATTTCCATTTCCGCAATCCTTTGAATTCAATAAAACAGGGGTGTCCCCACTGTTTGATATTTGCAATCTAATTGTCGAAGTTTATTTTGATTAAACAAAAAAAAACAATTAATATAATCATTGCATTCATCATTCTCACGTCACGTATTCTTCTTATCTACGAATCTCATGTTTGTGTCTCGGTTCTAGAGTCAAACTGTCTCATTCGTACAATACTCAGGCCAATCGTCAGAAAAAGTTGCATAATCTCGAGGAAGAGAACAGAGAGTTGAAAGAAGAGATCGACGCTCTGAGTGAAGATATGAGAAAGCTTCGTAATGACATGCAAGCCATGGCAGAAGCTCAGCTACAAAGAACTGTGATCTCAGAGATCACCTCAACGCTCATAGTGGAGAAGTATGATCCTAGGTATCAAATGCCAAAAGATCGTCCCTGGGGCATGCCTGTTAACTATATCCCGGAAGGATATGTTCCGCCGATCACTGAAGATCAGGGAATCATAGCAGAAGCCGTTGGGCCTGAAGGTTACAAACTTCGGGAAAGCGAGGATGCCAGAGGCATAATGAGGACTCCTGAAGGTTACAAACTTTAGGAAGCGCCAAGATTCACTGCCGTAGTAACGGTACCACCCCCTGTGGTGCACACTGTCTCGGAAGGACATATTCCACAGATACCTTCTGGTAGAAAGGAAAGTATGTTCGATAGAATGGATGAATTCCAGGAATAGTTCCTGGAAATGCAGAAGGAACTGCAGCTATTCGCAGTCAGGATTTATTTGGAAATGACGCTGCGGACCTTTGTTTGGTCCCCAATGTGAAAGTCCCGTACAAATTCCAAGTACCCGATTTTGAAAAGTACAAGGGTAAGTCTCGTCCTCAAAGCCATTTGGTGATGTACGCTCGGCGAATGTCAGCTCAGACAGAGAACCAGGATCATCTGATTCATTACTTTCAAGATAGTTTAACCGGTGCCGCATTAAAATGGTACATGGGTTTAAACCGCACTACGATTAGCACTTTCAGAGATCTTGGCACTGCCTTCGTCCAACAATATAAATAAAATTTGGACATGGCACTAGACAGAGATCAAATCAGATCAATGTCGCAAAAGGACAAGGAAACCTTTAAGGAATACACTCAGAGATGGCGTGAAATTGCCGTTCAAATTTGTCCATCTCTTGAGGAAAAAGAGATGACAAAGATTTTCTTAAAGACCTTGTGCTCATTTTACTACGACAGAATGGTTGCCAGTGCACCCAGCGACTTCACCAAAATGGTCGGTATGGGAGTACGTCTCGAGGAAGCCGTTCGAGAAGGACGTCTAGTCAAAGATACTGGATCGACAAGCGGTACTAAAAAAAATACGGTAGTGCTCTTCCTTAGAAAAAGGAGCAATATATTGGGAATATCTCCCTCGAAAAGCAAAGGCGACGGTACCAACCAGTAGCAGCTGTAACTCCTGCTATCGGCCATGCGCCTGTTTCTACGTATCAACCTCAGGTTGCTCAAAGGCAACCGCATTCGCAGCAATTTCAGCAAAGGACACAACAGCCTCTTCAGCAGGCTCGTCCTCAATACAACAACAACCGTACAAGGCGGCCACCAGGATTTGATCCTATACCCATATTGTACGCAGAACTATTTCCATTACTGTTAGCCAAGGGGCATGTCTAGACTAAGTCTCCTCTTACAGTACCGGAAAATCTTCCTTTTTGGTTTAAGGTGGACCAGACTTGCCCTTACCATTAAGGAGGACCAGAGCATAACATAGAAAACTGTCTCAATTTCAAATCTGACGTGCAGAAGCTTGTTAGGAGCGGGGTCTTATCTTTCAAAGATACGAATCCGAATGTTCTCACGAACCCGCTACCTCAACACGAGAAGGCTACATCCAATTTGATAAAGGGAGAGTCTAACAACACTTATCAAATTCACGATGTACTCTTATTGAGGGCCAACTTGGTCAAGACGCATCGTAGACAGAGTGGATATGGCCACGTGCCACCTCATAATTATCACCAGTGTGATATCTGCTCTAAAAGCAATCAAGGATGTTCTGTGGTGTAATCAGCTCTACAGGAACAGATGGATCTCAGATGGATCCAAGAGCACCGAGTTCGTGGAGTTTACATGGTTTATACGAATTCCAACATCATTCAAAACCACGATATCCATGCGATGAATGTCAACCTGGTGGCAATGCACTCAAGGCAAAGCCAGTATCATAATCTGCCACGACACGATTACAATTCCTGTCTGACTTGCTCGGTAAACAAACAGGGATGCTCTTTTGTACAAGAGGCCCTCCAGCGTCAGATGGATCTTGGATGGATTCAAGACTACCATGATAGGAATCATTATCAAATCAACATGATTCAAATCTTCGATATTCACTTGATGAATACCAGCCTAGTGGAGTTACATGCTAAACAGGTCCGGCTCGGGTTCCTGGTATCACATGATTATCAGGGCTGTAAAGCGGGTTGCGAAGACGATCAGGGCTGTTCCCTTGTCCATGAAACACTTCAGCACTTATTAAACCACTGGTGGCTTCCAATCTATATGGACGGAGACACCCAGCAAATCAGTATCACTAACGGGAATCCTACTAGATATCAAAGTCAGGATGTTTGGTCGATGGAAACAGATCTAGTAAGGTTGCACTGTATTCAAAGCGGACGTGGCCAGGTGCCACTACACAACTATGAGCGGTGTGGAGTTTGCTCAGTGGATAATCAAGGATGCTACCTCGTGTGAGCAGCCCTTCAAAGTCAGTTGGACCGCAAAGAGATTCAACCATGGTCAAGTTTTGGACCAGTCAACTACTTCACTAATCAAATCGAGGACGTTGTCATAATCTCTGATCATCAGAGGGCAAGGGATGTTTGTACCATTATCCCTCTACTTGACGAATCGAGAGTTCCCAACCGGGAACGGATCGAAATTACTTACGATGGTCAAAAAAATCAGAAGGCTCCCATAGTCATCTATCTACCGGAACCGCTACCATATGAATCAACTAAGGCTATCCCTTACAAATACGGTGCAACAACAATTGAGAATGGAAAGGAAATTCCGTTACCCTCCGTCATGAATATTGTAGACATCAGTCGAGTAACACGGAGTGGTCGAATCTTCAATAGAGGGGTTGGAGAACCTATCAAAGAAAACGAACCTCAGATAGAAGTTCCCGATCCATCAGTCGGTCAATCCAGTAATCCCGCCTTTCAAAAAACAATGATGAGATGCTGAAGCTCATCCAAAAGAGTGAATACAACATTGTTGATCAACTGTTACAAACTCCTTCGAAGATCTCTGTGCGATCACTTTTACTCAGTTCCGAAGCCCACAGAAAGGCTCTACAGAAAGTCTTGGTGCAAGCCTTTGTAGAACAGGATGTAACAATCAGACAGTTCGATAGCATTGTCTCTAACATCACTTCCTGCAATAACTTAGGATTTAGTGATGAGGAATTACCTGAAGAAGGTCACCGTCATAACATGGCGCTCAACATTACAGTCAATTGCCAGGACGATGCTTTAGCCAGCGTACTGGTAGACACAGGGTCAGCCCTGAATGTTATGCCAAAGTCCACTTTGATGCAATTATCATTCAAAGGACCGCCGATGAGAACCAGCGAGGTCGTCGTCAAAGCATTTGACGGATCCAGAAAAACGGTTATCGGCAAAGTCGACCTTCCCATAACTATTGGTCCTCACACTTTCCAAGTCACTTTCCAGGTCATGGACATCCGGGCAACATACAGTTGTTTATTAGGAAGACCTTGGATACATCAGGCTGGGACGGTCACTTCGACCCTCCACCAAAAGCTAAAGTTCATCCAGAACGGCCAACTTGTCACGGTTTGTGGAGAACAAGCCTTGCTCATTAGCAACTTGTCATTATCTACTTGTGTAGAACCCGAGGAGGTTGTTGGAACTCAGTTCCAAGAACTTTCGGTGAGCAATGAGAATCAATCAGAGAAAGGAACCTCGATTTCCTCATACAGAGATGCTCTCGAAGTGATCGAAAATAACAATGCAAAAGGATGGGGACAGCTTGTCATTCCCACTGATAACAAAATAAAGAAGGGTCTTGGTTTTTCTGCAACCTGCACCCAGACAGCTGCTAACAATGAAAGTCTTCATCCCATTCAGAACTTCTTCCACAATGGAGGCTTCCTTCAACCAGTGACTCAAGACGTGCATACCATCAATAAAGATGATTCCTCCGATACGGAGGAAGAATGGAAGTCCTATCTCAACGAGGACTGTTATACGTCTCAGGGCGAAACACAGACTCCCTTTTGCTATCCCGCACAAAGTCCGAGATTTATACCGAGGTCAGATGTCGAAATGATATACGGAGATTGTAATCCTGAAGGATGCCGGGCTCCACCAAATTCATTAGAGGAAGACACTCCGATGAAATACAACTTTGACCACGACTATTATGGCCCAATGGATGGCTTGCCTATCTGGTAGCCGTATCCCAGAGACTTGGGGCAAGAAAGTCAGTCGAATAATGAAAATCAGCTGAGCATCATTGAAAAGAATACCTGCGTCCCCACCATGTCATGGGATCAACACCCAGGTTATCCTGAAAATACCCAGCACGACGATGAATTCGTAACGTTTGCCAGACTAGAATTCATCAACTATGCTTTTCCCGAGGTCAACGTCATCGAGAGAGATGACTCCTCCAGTTCCAAAGAAGTGTGGGATACCCTGGGACAGCCGAGTGGAAAATACAACTTCAAGGTCAAGTACACCACTCCTGAAAGCTCTCGTATCAGGCTCGAAGACATCCAGCCAACTGGATGGTGAGATACAGTTGAGAGTACAAATACTATGCAAAATACAACTGAGGAATCCTCCTATGACAACTCTGCCTGGGAGACAGATTCCAATGATCCGGCTCCACCAGAAATCAATGTCATTTCTGAAGACAAATCAAGGAAGGTACCAAACTTTGTGATTCACCGAGGAGTTCGCCGCCAATGGGTTGCTGTCGATGTTCCAAAGATTGTTCATAAGTCTAAGTAATTGCCATATTTACTTTAACCTTTCACCTTGCCCAGGTGAAACAGATGTTTTGATAGGGCTCACTTTCTGTAAATATCCCTCTTCGTTTTGCCCAAAGCGACAGAGTTTTATTTTATAGGGCTGTAGTTTCGAGAATCGACTTGTTCATTAATAAAATAACGTCGTTATGTATTTTCCGCATTAATGGCTGTTTTCTCTTTTTGATTTTTTCAGAAAATGGTAATCCTAAAAAACAACTTAATAATAAAAACAAGCAGTTTTCAAAGAAAAATACACTGCATACACTCTTGCATTCTCTCTATCTCTTCTAAACACAAATCATCACGTCATGCAGATTGCTTGTTTTAAACCCCGTTGAAACATACGATCCAATGCCTTCTCCCAAATTTGAGTTCCCGGTATTTAAGGCTGAAGAATAAAATGACGACGAAATTCCAGAAGAGATCTCCCGATTACTCCGACAAGAGGAAAGGTCCATTGAACCTCACAAAGAGCCGTTGGAAACGGTCAACTTGGGTTCAGAAGAAGAGAGAAAAGAAGTAAAGATTGGGGCGCTACTCAGTCCAACTGTCAAAGAGAGTTTGACAAAGCTTCTCAGAGAATTTCCCGATGTGTTTGCTTGGTCCTATCAGGACATGCCAGGGTTGGATACTAGCATCGTGGAACATCATCTACCGTTGAGATCAGAATGTCCGCCGGTAAAACAAAGGTTGAGACGGACTCATCCAGACATGCTGTCAAAATCAAAGAGGAGGTACAAAAACAGATTGACACGGGTTTCCTCGCTACGTCAGAATATCCTCAATGGTTAGCCAACATCGTACCCGTTCTAAAAAAGGACGGAAAGGTCAGAATGTGTGTGGACTACAGAGATCTAAACAAGGCTAGTCCAAAGGACGACTTTCCCTTACCACACATTGACATGCTGGTAGACAGTACAACAAAGTTCAAAGTTTTCTCCTTCATGGATGGATTCTCGAGCTATAACCAGATCAAAATGGTGCCGAAAGACATGGAGAAAACTTCATTCATTAGCCCCTGGGGTACCTTCTGTTACAAGGTAATGCCGTCCGGATCGAAGAACGCCGGGGCAACCTATCAAAGGGCCATGAATACTCTGTTTCATGACATGATACACGAAGAAATTAAAGTGTATGTCGATGATACGATTGCAAAATCTAAAACAGAGGAGGAGCATGCGACACACCTGTCAAAACTATTCGAGCGTTTGCGAAAGTACAAACTCCGATTGAATTCCAATAAGTGCACCTTCGGTGTCCGTTCAGAGAAACTCTTAGGGTTCATCGTCAGCCAGAAAGGAATTGAGGTTGATCCTGACAAGGTTAAGGCCATTCAAGAAATGCCTGCTCCAAAGACTGAAAAACAAGTCAGAGGATTCCTGGGACATTTGAACTACATTTCCAGATTTATATTCCTAATGACCGCGACATGTGCGCCAATTTTCAAAATACTAAAAAAGAATCAGGATTGCGTTTGGACAGAAGACTGCCAAACCGCCTTTGACAGTATTAAGAAATATCTGTTAAACCCACCGATTCTATCACCTCCAGTGGAAGGAAGACCACTAATCGTATATTTAACAGTCTTGGAAGACTCAATGGGTTGTGTACTTGGCCAACAAGACAAAACAAAAAGAAAAGAGTCTGCCATCTACTATTTGAGCAAGAAATTCACTGACTGCGAGACTCAGTACACTATGCTCGAGAAAACTTGTTGCGCTCTGGCTTGGGCAGCCAAACGTCTTTGCCAGTACATGATTCGTCACACCAATTGGTTAATCTCTGAAATGGATCCAATCAAGTATGTCTTTGAAAAGCCTGCTCTCACGGGAAGGATTGCCCGTTGGCAGATGTTGTTATCAGAATATAACATAGAGTACCACGCTCAGAAAGCCGTTAAAGGAAGTGTTTTAGCCGATCATTTGGCTCATCAACCGATTGACGATCAGGAATCAGTCGGATTTGACTTCCCAGACGAAGATGTCATGTATCTAAAAATGAAAGACTGCGATGAACCGCTACCCAGTGAAGGGCCAGAACCAGATTCCCAATGGGGACTTATTTTTGACGGAGCTGTCAATCATTACGGAAACGGAATTGGGGCAATCATCATAACACCTCAGGGTACCCACATTTCTTTCACCGCCAGACTCACATTCAAGTGCACAAACAATGAGGCCGAATACGAAGCTTGTATTATGGGTCTCGAAGAAGCGATCGAATTAAGGATTAAGAACATGGATGTATATGGCGACTCAGCTTTGGTTATCAATCAGATAAAAGGAGATTGGAACACATACCAATCAGGACTGATTCCTTACAAAGATTATGCAAGAAGGTTGTTACCTTTCTTCAACAGAATCGAGTTTCATCACATCCCTCGTGATGAGAATCACATGGCTGAGGCATTAGCCACTCTCTCTTCCATGATTAGTGTAGGTCAATGGACCGACTTACCTAAGATCGACATAATGCGCCTTGAACGGCCCGCTTACATCTTCATGATTGAAGCAGTCGTAGACAACAAACCTTGGTATCAAGATATCAAATGCTTCCTTCAGAAACAAGAGTACCCACCTGGGGCACTAAGGAAAGACAGAAAAACCCTTAGAAGGCTGGCAGGCAGTTTCTTCCTGAGCGGTGATACACTCTATAAGAGGAACTTTGACATGGTCTTGTTCCGATGCGTCGACAGACTAGAGGCAGACATGCTGATAAAAGAAATTCACGAAGGGTCCTTTGGCACTCATGTCAATGTGCACACAATGGCGAGAAAAATTCTGAGAGCAGGGTACTACTGGTTGACCATGGAATCTGACTGCTACAAGTACATGAGGAAGTGTCACAAGTGTCAGATATACTCCAACAAAATCCATGTACCGCCAACGCATCTCAAATTTCTCTCTTCCCCATGTCCTTTTTTCATATGGGGAATCGACATAATTGGCATGATTGAACCCAAAGCTTCGAACGATCATCAGGTCATCCTAGTAGCCACTGACTATTTCACCAAATGGGTCGAAGCAGCGTCATACGCCAATGTAACCCGACAAGTGGTGGTCCGATTTATCAAAAATAATATCATCTGCCGTTATGGTGTTTCGAGCCAGATCATTAAAGATAATGGATGTAACTTGAACAACAAGATGATGAAAGAGTTGTGCACAGAGTTCAAGATCGAACAACATAACTCATCTCCCTACCGACCCAAGATGAACGGTGCGGTAGAAGGGGCTAACAAGAACATCAAGAAGATTGTTCAGAAGATGGTTGTAACCTACAAAGACTGGCACGAGATGCTACCCTTTCCTCTTCACGGTTATCGCACATCTGTCCGCACTTCAACAGGGGCAACCCCTTTCTATCTAGTATATGGCATGGAGGCAGTGCTCCACATCGAAGTAGAGATCCCATCAATCCGGGTATTGATGGAAGCTAAGCTAACATAAGCTGAATTGTGTCAAAGTCGACACGACAAACTGGACCTGATCGAAGAAAAGCAAATCACGACACTATGCCATGGTTAGTTGTATCAGCAAAGGATGAAGAAGGCGTTCGACAAAAAGGTTCGACCTCGCGTCTTCAGGAAAGGAGACCTTGTGCTAAAAAAGATACAATCATTTCTCACTGATTCCAGGGGCAAATGGACTCCGAATTATGACGGCCCCTATATGGTCAAGAAAGCTTTCTCAGGCGGTGCCTTGAGACTTGCAACCATGGACGGAGAGGAATTTGCCTACCCCACAAATGTTGACGTAGTCAAGAAATACTTCGCCAAAAAAAAACCGTCTCGCTGGATTGAAAACCCGAAAGGGCGGTCCAGGCAAAAATTAGAGACATGATCAAAAATCATCCAGGTGGATTAGAAACATCACAGTACAATCCAGCCAAAAATTAGGGATAATGGCAAGTAACTATGTTTAACAAAGGGGGAAATCCCCTAGTAGCAGTCCTTCCATCCATCAGAAAACTCCAGTCAAGGCCATCTTCGACAGAAGCTCAGGATGTCTCGAAGTCAAAGTTGGTAGAAGGATAGTGGTCGTTATGTTTCAATGTAGCCCTTTTCCCTTAAATTACCATTTTCTAAACTTTGTAAATACTCTATGGAATCACGCGCTTGGCTGATTTCCATCCTATCAATAAAATTTGAGCCCTTGTGCTTTTGTTTGCAATTCTTATTTGTTTTAGCTTTACATAACGACATTTTAACATGAATAACGATTCTTGAAACGAAACAAAAATGAATTTACTTGTCAAAGTTTTTCTGCTTTTAAAATAAAGATGGCAATTTCTTTTGACTATTGAACATCGAAAGAACATCGATCGCTTTGCCAAAAGTAATCGAGCTTCAAAGTGCAGAATCAAAGTACTCTTTCTAAGACAGTGTGCCTGAATGAAGGATCAGCTGTATCAGATGCGACTTTCCCATCTGATACCCCCGGCAGAGTTCTTATCTCCTAAGCCCGACCAACATAGCTCCCGACAGGGACTATCTCTCCTAAGCAAGGCAGAATTGCTATCGTGAACCAGTGATACTTTTCATCCCCCCACTGTGGCCGAGTATCCAGTCGTGTTCATCTACTAGTCTGTATGTCGCGTCAGCTTTGTCGGCATACAAATACATGCATCATGCATTATTGATTTACATTCATATTCATATTGCATCACTATCACTCTAGTCGCTCTTGTTCCCTAGTGATAAGAGTCATCTCAATCGAGTCGTCAGTTCTTTCCTCGTCAAGAAATGAATAATCTAAGCGATCTCTCCTCCAGTTTATTTCTGGATTGAAGGTGGTTCTTTGACCACTTTGATAACTTGAACCTCTGAAGAGCCAGAGAGCTTCCGAAAAACAACACTTTTTGCCATTGAAGATGATATCTTCGCTTTCCCGGATTAAGGAAAATCCCTAGAGAAAGCCTCTTAATCAGGGATTCGGCAGTACAACGGTTTTTCTCAGAAAAATCCGCTGACAAAAAGGTCATCAGCACCTCAAAATTGGGGTACATCATATGGCATTTCCCCAAGAAGACCTCGAGGAAAAGTATGATGTAACGTCCCCAAACAAAAGCAGTCTCTCAAGAGTCCCGTTTTCCTCAGTAGGGTTGACAAATGGAATCTCCAACAGAGAAGTTTGTACACCTCTACAATTCAGACAGATGGGTTCCCCAGCAACTCTAACATCAAAATTTTTCTATCAAATGACATCTCCCCAGGAAAATTCGGCGAGAAGTTTGAGGAAAATCACTACGCATAGCGTCACTTGTCAAAAAAGTTTATTGACAAAAGAAACTTAGACCAGTTCCTTGGTAGGAAACCAGGATCAAGGGGAAGTCTATTTCAGAAACTAAGACCAGTTCCTGGGTAGGAAACCAGGATCGAGGGGAAGTTTATTTCAGAAACTAAGACCAGTTCCTGGGTAGGAAACCAGGATCGAGGGGAAGTTTATTTTAGAAACTGAGACCAGTTCCTTGGCTGAAGACCAGGATCGAGGGGAAGTTTTTACCTTTTCTAAGCATCATTGCTTAGCAAAAGAAGAAGGATGCGTGAACTACCATTCTTAACCACCATCAAAATTTCGGGTATTCCGATATTTAATCCTCTTGCACCCTGAATGCCCGAATACCTTCGCCATTCACACCTTTGGGTCCAAGAAGATTAAATAGGGGCATCTGTCATACCCCAAATTTTGACCACTAAGATTTCCCATCATTGTGAAAATTATCATCACAATATGGATGAACCATTAGTCTCCCCAAAGATGGGTGAGCATTCACTACAATCAGACTTAGGGTTTCAAGCACTCTCAGAGCTCTTAGACAAAGGATCAATCAAGAAATGACATGATCTTCAACTTGTCTATCCTCTCAAACATCCAAAAAGGACCAAGAAGACTCCCACTTCAAGGATTAAGCATAATGCTTCTCCCTTCTAGGTGGATCAAGCCTCAAGATCGCCAGTGTCACCAAATTAGAGTTTTGGTCGACCAGGGCCTCCAGATGGGAATTTTCCTCTGGGCATGAGCCAATGCTTCAAAGCATAACCTAATATACCCCATGGAACCTCATGGACCCAATCATCAAGTCAATTTTGCTTCAGGGGATGCACTCATAAAAAAATTAGGAATTAGGGTTTCTTGACCTAATTCACCCCTAAGTTGACTTTTGGGACAAAACATGAGCCAAGGCCTCAAGAGAGGATTTGAGGGTCTCTAATAAACCACATTGATCCATTTGCAACAATGGATTGATCCAAGAAACTTGAGCAACAAGTTTCAATTTCATCTGAACCACAATTAGGGTTTCGCGAGAAAAGTCAACTGTACCTTTGACTTTTGACCAAGACATGCTCCCAAACCCTAGGACATGATTCAATACACCTATAACACCTATGAAATCAATCCATCAAGTTTGATTTATGTCAAGGAGTTGATTTCATAGAGGATCGCACAGTTTGGAATTCATCTAACAAAAAGTCAACTGTGCACAAAAGTCAAACTTTGACTTTTTGAGATTTTTCACAATTATGGTTCTTTTACCCCAAAATGATGTTAATGTATGATTGGAATCATCATTCATCAAGAAAAATCAAGAAATGTGGGATAACTTGTAAAAGGGGTAACCATAAAAAACTTAGAAAATTTTCCAAGTTATGGAACAAAGTGGCTAGGGTACCAACTTTGGAGGATCATAACTCCTAAACCACAAAGCCATTTTTCCCCATCTAATGCTAGATTTGTAGCTCTCATTACCCTCTTCAAAAGCTTCAACTACCACTCATTCCAATTCCCCATGGATTTCAAGTTATGGAATGATCAAAATCAAGAAAAGTGAAAATGTCACTTTTTCCAACACTTAGTGAAATTTTCACTAAGTCAGAATCTGCCTTCACTTTTTTCCAAATGTAGGGGCATTTTTCACTTGGATCCAAAAAGTATCAAAACCAATTATGATCAAATAGTTATTGTATCATATGAGGGCTTTCCAAAATGGCCAAGAACTCCATCAAATTCCACTTGAGCCATGAGATATGATAATGGCAATATGCCTTGCTGAAAACTGCCAAGGCTAGGCAGAATTTTGTACTTTTTCTCGATTTGGCAAAATCAGATAATTCCAAGCCTTGTCATCACTTTGGACACATCTGAGGATCAAATCTAAAGGGAACAAACACTGATCCAAGCCTCCAAAGTTTTTGGAACAAGAAGTAGCATGCCAAACCTAGAAATCCCTAAAAGAGGGACAAGACTCCAATTTTGGATTGGAGCATTTAATGGATGCACCAAGGTGGCATGGACTGACACATTTGCAACTGAATTCAGTCAAGAATGATCCAACAACTAGGGAACCACAACTTTGTGCTCTAACCTCTAGTCAATGGCTAGAGGAGACTTGGATTCCTATTGATTAACATTGGCCAAACCTCTGCTGCAGTTGCCATTCACTATTGATCCCAAAACAAACTTGCTCTACTACAAATAGAGCTCATTTGTGCTCAATTTGAGTACACCAAAGCCATCAAACAAATGCTTTCCTCAAAATCACCTTCTCACTTCCAAATTTGCCTTCCAAACCAAGTCACTATCGGGTTTTGAGTTTGAGAGCAATTCCAACCAAACCAATCACACACACACACCTCATAAACATCATATAGAAGTGATCCAAACACTCACATAACATCTGGAACACCAAAATCACAAAATCACTAGCCAATTGCTCAAGCCTTTGACAGATTTGCAGTTGGGGTGCCATCTCAAGTTCCAGATTATTTCAATCCATTCCAAGCATCCAAACACACTCCATGGCACCTAGGGAAGCTATCCAGATCATTGGAACCTAGCTGTAACACCTCTAACCCAAAACACGATCACCACCTGCAAGAGGTGAGCATGAGCTCTTCTAACTCTATGATCCATGAATTTTTGCTGCACAATAATTTGGCCATATGTTCATAATCATGCATAGAGTGTTTACCCTCAATCAATTGCTTTGTATGAATCGTGTATGGAATTTCTGAACCTTCATGCAGAATTTAGGGTTCTTTAGGTTTCTATTTGATTTCTTATTCCATGCTTAAAATAAATGAAATTAAATACCATAGACATGATCGTGAGGTTGAAACGAGTAGATTGATATGTAGATTGCATGATATAATTAAGTATTCAGTAATATTGGATAGAAAACGCAAATTTACAGAAACAGTGGAAGGGCGCATGTTCTTGCCATGTTCTTGGCGCCCTTTTTCAAATATTTGAATATTTGAATTTTGTGATTTTATTTAATTGATTCAAAAATTAATTTCTCTCTGAGTTTTAATGATTTTGAGTTGATTCTTTTTTTAATAATTCACAAAAATGTTAAAATATTTTATTTTACCAAAAAATCCCAAAAATATTATTTATTTCATATAATTGATATTTTTGCCAAGAATTAATATTTTAATTGTTTTTGACATTTAAAATATTTTTTCCTTCTTGATTTTGCAAAGTTTAATGATTTCTAATCATTTTGTAGGTCAAAACATGATTTTTGAAACATTAATCCAAGATCACAATTTGTTTTCCACATGTTAAACAATTTTGATCATTTAATTGAATTTTTTATTCAATTAAAATACATTTTGGAAACAAATTAGGGTTTTGATTAATTCAACCCTCATCAAACCTTTTAAAAACAATTTTGGGCCTCTAATAGAGTGTAAGACCCAATCCTTTGTAAATATAAATCTATTTTGGGCCTCAAATGTTGTATAAGTCCCGTTGTATTTCAAAAGTTCGGCGCGATCATCGCCCGTTTAAAACAAACCATCTGGGCCTTTCCTCGAGCTATAAGACCCATTCAAAACTCTTTGGGCCTCTAATAGAGTGTAAGACCCAATCCCCTTTTAACCAAAACAATTTTGGGCCTCAGATATTGTTTAAGTCCCTATGCGTTAAAAGAAAATCTCGGCGCGATCGCCAGTTCAAAAATCAAACCCTTGGGCCTACCCTCATGTTATAAGCCCCATTCTTTTTCTTTCAATCATTTTGGGCCTCTTGGGAGAGTGTAAGACCCATCCCCTTGTACAGAAAACCTTTCTTGAGCCTCAGTCACTTGTATAAGTCCCTTACAAAACGACAGTGCGATCACTGATAAAACCTTGGGCCTCTCCTTGAGCTGTAAGCCCCAACAATCTTTTCAAAAGCACTTTCTTCTTTGATTTTGAATATAATATTGTTATCAAAGTTTTCTTTGTTGAACAAACTAACCAAACAGCATGGAAGCTCTACAACCGAGTAAGTGTTTACCCATTTTCATTTACGGCTTTCATATCGACTGTGTAATACTAGTATAGATATTTAGAGTTTCCCCGGCAACTACGTTTAGTACTAGACAAAACCTCGTCTCCTTACATCCGATGTTCTCCCAGATATTTCAAACATAACCTAAACCATGAGAATTTTCTTTTACAACAATTTTAGATAACTAGATCTAAGAAATCTCCCCCTTGAACAGTTCATATACAGAAGACCAATGTCCCAAGTGAAACCCCTTCTGGAACTGTTCATCAGCCTCCTCTTGGGCTTAGCGCAAGGATCCACAGGCTTCATAAAAGCATCCCCGCCTCCTCTTGGGCGTTGTACAAGGACCCGTCGGCTTCTTAAAAGTTTTCACAGCCTCCTCTTAGGCTTCGTATAATGATTCTTCCTCCGGGAAGATAGCCTCCTCTTGGGCTTTGTACAAATTGTCCCTTCGGCTTCTTAAAAGTTTTTCTCGCCTCCTCTTGGGCTTCGTACAAATTGTCTCGACGACCTCTTAAAGGTATAGGAACAGAAATTAGTCATCTTAATAGAACAGTCTTTCAAAAAGTCTAGATCTTTCTACCGCGAACATACTGTCTCTGGATCTCTCTTAAGCATAGTACAAAAGATAAAACTCTAGACTTGGACAGTCTAATCTCCTTAAGTCTCGAAGACACTCTCAAGTTCCTTTCAAAAATAAAAAAAAACACCCGTAGACTTGGGCAGTCTCAGTACCCTTCGGATTCCCCGTTTCCTTAAAGAACAAGAAATAATCCTGGTCCTCAGATCAAATCCATGAGTACAACATTACCCATATAAGAACTGATTTTCTCTTTCAACCAACATACTGGACCTGTCACTCAACTGAAACAGTAACCCTAGCCTCCTCTTGGGCTTTGTACAATGATTCTCCCCAGCAGAGTTAACCTTTGCAGCCTCCATCTCGGGCTTCGTACGAGATACAAAATCACTCTCTTGTTGAGTATAAAAGACTTTCTTGTTGAGTCAAACATTTTTAGCCTTCAACTCGGGCTTTGTACGAGATACAAAAACACTCTCTTGTTGAGTCAAACCTTTAGCCTCCATCTCGGGCTTCGTACGAGATACCAAATCACTCTCTTATTGAGTATAAAAGACTCTCTTGTTGAGTCAAACAATTTTAGCCTCTATCTCGGGCTTCGTACGAGATACAAATCACTCTCTTGTTGAGTATAAAAGACTCTCTTGTTGAGTCAAACCCTTTTAGCCCCCGTCTCGGCCTTCGTACAAGACACATATAAAAACACTCTCTTGTTGAGTCAACCCTTTTAGCCTCTATCTCGGGCTTCGTACGAGGCATAAAAGCATCCTCTTATTGGGTCAATAGCCTCCTCTTAGGCTTTGTATAAAGAAATCCCCGTTTGATTCAATCAACCTTTTAGCATCAAATCATGCTTTGGTCTCAGCATACAAACATCAAACAACTCCTTTTCCCTCGTCTAATTGCTGTAAGCGGTAAGCCTCTGGATTATTTACATCCACGCCACTGTCCCTCTTTTAGCATGAGAAATTCCTAAGGAAAGATGGCGTTGCTCTAAACTGAGTTAAAGTCTTCTCCTTCAGGTTAAAAATCCCCTATAAAGGAAATTATGGCATTGCTGGATTCATATATCTCAGTTAAAGTAATTCTCCTTTATAATCAGTCATCCAACAATTGTGACAAACAGACCTCTTTAGAGATGACAAATTCTCTTTAAAGTCAACACCCTTTTAGCTTCACATCTTGGGCTTTGAACAAGATATAAACCACCTTTAGCTTCATGTCTTGGGCTTTGAACAAGACACCAAAACACCCTTTCCTCCCATAAAATAGGAGGAACTACGATCGCTCTGATTTCGCTATCCCAGGAATACGTAGGCATAAGATTGGCAAAGAATCTTAGCGAGCACACTAATAAAAAATCCCAAAGTCCCCTACCTCCAGCCAATCTAGTGCAGTATCCCAACAAATTCCCCATGAACAGTCCCGGTATTTCGTTCTGAACAAAATAAGCAAAGAGAGACACACAACTAAAGCCGCATCTGTAAACCAACAGTTTTGACTGTTTAACCTCAGTTTGCAAGCAGGGTTAGTTGGAGACATATATTTCCCTTCCTTCATCAGCTTCAATAGGATAAAAAATGAATTAAACTGTAGTACAAAGCGATAGTGATTCGAAACCACAAAAACCGCGCTACACTGAGTATCCAGTCTTGTTCATCTACTAGTCTGTATGTCGTGTCAGTTTTGTCAGGATAAACATACATACATCATGCATTGTTGATTTGCATTCACATTCATATTGCATCACTATCACTCTAGTCGAGCTTCTCCCCTAGTGATAAAAGTCCTCTCAATCGAGTTGTCAGTTCTTTCTTCGTCAGGAAATGTCGCGTCTGAACAATCTCTCTCCTCCAGTTTATTTCTGTATTAGAGTTGGTTCCTCGACCACTTTGATAACTTGAACCTCTGAAAGACCAGAGAACTTTCGACAAACATCACTCTTCGCCAGTGAAGATGATATCTCCTCTTTCCCAGATTAAGGAAAATCCCCAAAGAAAGTCTCTTAATCAGAGATTCGGCAGTACGACAGTTTTTCTCCGAAAAATCCGCCGACGAAAAGGTCATCAGCACCTCAAAAATGGATCATATCATATGGCATTTCTCCGAGAAGATCCCGAGAAAAGTATGATGCAATATCCCCAAGCGAAAGCAGTATCTCAAGAGACTCGTTTTCCCCAGATAGAGTCGATAAATGGCATCTCCAACAGAGAAGTTTGTGCACCTCTACAACTCACACGACTGGGTTCCCCAGCAAGTCGAACATCAGATCTTTTTCTATCAAATGGCATCTCCCCAGGAAAATTCAGCGAGAAGTTTGAGGAAAACCGCCACGCATAGTGTCCCTTATCAAGAAAGCTTATTGACAAAAGAAACTGAGACCAGTTCCTTGGTATGAAACCAGGATCGAAGGGAAGTTTACATCAGAAACTGAGACCAGTTCCTTGGTAGGAAACCAGGATCGAGGGGAAGTTTACATCAGAAACTGAGACCAGTTCCTTGGTAGGAAACCAGGATCGAGGGGAAGTTTACATCAGAAACTGAGACCAGTTCCTTGGTAGGAAACCAGGATCGAGGGGAAGTTTATTTCAGAAACTGAGACCAGTTCCTGGGCTGAGGACCAGGATCGAGGGGAAGTTCACCTTTTCTAAGCATCATTGCTTAGCAAAAGAAGAAGGATGTGTGAACTGCCATTCTTAACCACCATTAAAATTTCGGGTATTCCGATATTTAATCCGCTTGCACCCCGAATGCCCGAATACCTTCGCCATTCACACCTTCGGGTCCAAGAAGATTAAATAGGGGCATCTGTCATACCCCAAATTTTGACCACTAAGATTTCCCATCATTGTGCAAATCATCACCACAATATGGGTTAACCATCATGCCTCATTAGTCTCCCAAAAGATGGGTGAGCATCCACTACAATCAAGCTTAGGGTTTAAAGCCCTCTCAGAGCTCTTAGACAAAGGATCAATCAAGGAATGACATGATCTTCAACTTGTCTAACCTCTCAAACATCCACAAGGGATCAAGAGGACTCCCACATCAAGGATTAAGCATAAGGCTGCAACCTTCTAAGTGGATCAAGCCTCAAGATCGCCAGTGTCACCAAATTAGGGTTTTGGTCGACCAGGGCCTCCAGATGGAAATTTTCCCCTAGGCATGAGCCAATGCTTCAAACCATAACTTGAATTACTCCATGGGACCTCATAGATCCCATCATCAAGTCAATTTAGCCTCAGGGGATGCATTCACTAAAAATCAGAAATTAGGGTTTCTTGACCTAATTCACCCCTAAGTTGACTTTTGGGACAAATTATGATCCAAGACGTCAAGAGATTATTTGAGGGTCCCTAACACACCACATTGATCCATTTGCAATAATGGATTGGTCCAAGAAGCTTGAGCAACAAGTTTCGATTTCATCAGTACCACAATTAGGGTTTCGCGGGAAAAGTCAACTGTGCCTTTGACTTTTGACCAGGACATGCTCCCAAACCCTAGGACATGATTCAATACACCCTATAACACCTATGAAATCAATCCATCAAGTTTGATTTAGGTCAAGGACTTGATTTCATAGAGAATCACACAGTTTGGATTCATCTGACAAAAAGTCAACTGTGCACAAAAGTCAACTTTGACTTTTTGAGATTTTTCACAATTATGGTTCCTTAACCCTAAAATGATGTTAATGTGTGATTTGAATCAACATTCATCAAGAAAAATCAAGAAAAGTGGGATAACTTGTAAAAGGGGTAACCATAAAAAACTTAGAAATTTTCTAAGTTATGGAACAAAGTGGCTAGGGTACCAACTTTGGAGGATCATAACTCCTAAACCACAAGGCCATTTTTCCCCATCCAAAGCTGGATTTGTTGCTCTCATGGCCCTCTACAAAAGCTTCAAACACAACTCATTCCAATTCCTCATGGATTTTAAGTTATGGAATGATCAAAATCACAAAAAGTGAAAATGTCACTTTTTTCCAACACTTAGTGAAATTTTCACTAAGTCAGAATCTGCCTTACTTTTTTCCAAATGTAGGGGAATTTTTAACTTGGATCCAAAAAGTATCAAAACCAATTATGATAAAATAGTAGTTGTATCATACTAGGGCTTTCCAAAATGGCCAAGAACTCCATCAAAGTCCACTTGAGCCATGAGATATGACAATGCCAATATGCCTTGCTGCAAACTGTCATGGCAAGGCAGATTTGGGAGTTTTGCTCGATTTGCTCAAATTTTGCAAAGGGGAAGCAACTCTATACATCTTAACACCTCAAGGGGGGACCAAGGAGGAACCAACTCTGATCCCAAGCCTCCCAAGTCTTTGGAACCAAAAATAGCATGCCAAACATAGAAATCCCTAAAAGAGGGACAAGACTCCAATTTTGGATTGGAGCATTTAATGGATGCACCAGGTGGCATGGACTGAGCCATTTCCAACTGAATTCAGTCAAGACTTATCCAAGACCAAGGGAACCAGCAGCCTGTGCCCTAACCTCTAGTCAATGGCTAGAGGAGACTTGGATTCTGATTGATCAACATTGGCCAAACCCATGCAGCAGTTGCCATTCACTATTCCTTACAAAAAAACTTGCTCTACTATAAATAGAGCTCATTTGTGCTCAGTTTAAGTACACCAAAGCCATCAAATAGATGCTTTCCTCAAAATCTCTTCTTTCACTCCAAAATTGCCTTCCAAAGCAAGTCATTATCGGGTTTTGAGTTTGAGAGCTATTCCAACCAAACCAATCACACACACACACACACCTTATAAACATCATATAGAAGTGATCCAAACACTTAAACAACATTTGGAACATTGATTTCTCAGAATCACCAGCCAGCTGCTCAAGGTTTTAACCAAGTTGCAGTTGGGATACCATCTTCAGTTCCAGATCATTTCCATTCATTCCAAGCATCCAGACACACTCCGTAGCACCTAGGGAAGCTGTCCATTTCCTTGGAACCAAGATGCAACACCTCTAACACAAAACACGATCACCAGCTGCAGGAGGTAAGCATGAGCTTTTCTAACTCTATGATCCATGCATTTTTTGCTGCACAATAATTTGGCCATATGTTCATAATTATGCATAGAGGGTTTTCCCTCAATCAATTGGTTTGTTTGAATCGTGTATGGAATTTCTGAGCCTTCATGCAAATCTTAGGGTTCTTGAGGTTCCTCTTTGATTTCTTATTCCATGTTTAAAATAAATGAAATTAAAGACCATATACATGACCGTGAGGTGAAAATGAGTAGATTGATATGTAGATTGCATGATATCATCAAGTATTCAGTGAGATTAGATAGAAAATGCAAATCTACAGAAACAGAGGGTGGCGCGTGTTCTTGCCATGTTCTTGGCGCCATTTTTGAACATTTGAATATTTGAATTTTGTGATTTTATTTAATTGATTCAAAAATTAATTTCTCTCTGAGTTTTAATGATTTTGAGTTGATTCTTTTTTTAATAATTCACAAAAATATTAAAATATTTGATTTTCCCAAAAAATCCCAAAAATATTATTTATTTCATATACTTGATATTTTTGTAAAGAATTAATATTTTAATTGTTTTTGACATGTAAAATATTTTCTCCCTCTTGATTTTTCAAATTTTAGTGATTTCCAAACGTTTTGTGGGTCAAAACCTAATTTTTTAAACATAAATCCAAGATCACAATTTGTTTTCCACATGTTTAACAATTTTGATCATTTTAATTGAATTTTTTATTCAATTAAAATACATTTTGAAAACAAATTAGGGTTTTTGATTAATTCAACCCTCATCAAACTTTTTCAAACTCTTTGGGCCTCTAATAGAGTGTAAGATCCAACCCCTTTTGTAAATACACCACCTTTTGGGCCTCAGTCATTGTATAAGACCCACTGTATTTTCAAAAACAACGGCGCAATCGTCGCCTTTTTAACAAAAAAAATCAACTGGGCCTCTCCTCGAGCTATAAGTCCCAATTCTTTTTCTGTAAACCTTTTGGGCCTCTAATAGAGTGTAAGACCCAACCCATTTTTGAAACCAAAACCTTTTGGGCCTCAATGTATTGTATAAGTCCCGATACCGTCAAAAAGTTCGGCGCGATCGTTTCCTTTTAAAACAAAACCTTTTGGGCCCCTCCTTGAGCCGTAAGCCCCATCACTTGTACAAAAATAAACTTTGGGCCTCTAATAGAGTGTAAGACCCAATCCCCTTTTAACCTAAACCTTTTGGGCCTCAGACATTGTATAAGTCCCTCTGTGTTAAAAGAAAAATCTCGGCGCGATCGCCAATTCAAAAACAAATCATCTGGGCCTACCCTCGTGTTATAAGCCCCATTCTTTTTCTCTAAACCTTTGGGCCTCTTTAGAGAGTGTAAGACCTATCCCTTTGTACAAAAAACCTTTTTGGGCCTCAATCACTTGTATAAATCCCTCTGTACAAATTCAAAACAACAGTGCAATCACTGATAAAACCTTGGGCCTCTCCTTGAGTTGTAAGCCCCAACAATCTTTTCAAAACACTTCCTCCTTTAAGTTTGAATATATTATTATTATCAAAGCTTTCTTTGTTGAACAACTAACCAAACTGCATGGAAGCTCTACAACCGAGTAAGTGTTTACCCGCTTTCTTTACCCGCTTTCATATATATATATATATATATATATATATATATATATATATATATATATATATATATATATATATATATACAACTGTATTGTGGGGATGCTCACTGTAAGTCTCCTTTCACAACTGTGTAATATTAGTATAGTTATTTAGAGTTTTCCCCGGAAACTACGTCTAGCACTAGGTAATGCCCTGTTAGTCACTCTTAAATACAAACAAAACTAGATCCCCATAGGATTACCAGACACAGTCTTCCCTCCTCTTGGGGTTAAATAATATGGAGACGTGAAAGGAAGTATTCTCTGTGAACCCTTTCTCAGACTGTCACCCTTAGAAATTGTCAAAGAAACTCTACTCCCCAGAGATGATCTTTTCTCCGTGAATGGCATCTCTTGAGTTTCTTCCAAATTCTCGGACTTTCCTGGCTTGATCTATTCTCGGTGAATGTCATGTCTTGAACTTCTCGGGGTTTGGGGACCCACAGGCTTCTTAAAAGCATCCTCGCCTCCTCTTGGGCATTGTACAAGGACCCTTCAGCTTCTTAAAAGCTCTAATGCCTCCTCTTGGGCTTAGTACAAGGACCCAGAGACCTCTACAGGTATAGGAACAGAACCTAGTCATCAATTTGCTAGAGCTATCTTTTTGAATCAAGTGTCAGACCTGTTAATGTGTTGACCTTCATCCCTTAACATACCAGCCTTCTCTTGGGCATCATACAAAGGTCATTCACTATCGGAGAATCAATTTCTCAAAACACCAGTAGACTTGGACAGTCTCAATACCCTTTGGATTTCCCATTTCCTTAAAACAAGAAATAAACCCGATCCACTGATCAGTGCCAAAGGACAACAATACCTTTAAATCAGTCCCTTTATAAGAACTAAGTTTCTCTTTTATCCAACATACTGCACTTGTCACTAAACTGAAACAGTCACTAGCACACTAGCCTCCTCTTGGGCTTTGTACAATGATTCTCCCCAGCGGAGCTAACCTATTCACACTCTCTTGTTGAGTATAAAAGACTCTCTTGTTGAGTCAACCACTTTTAGCCTCCATCTCGGGCTTCATACGAGATACAAAAGTACTCTCTTGTTGAGTATAAATGACTCTCTTGTTGAGTCAAACCCCTTTTAGCCTCCATCTCGGGCTTCGTACGAGATAAAAATACTCTCTTGTTGAGTATAAAAGACTCTCTTGTTGAGTCAAACATTTTCAGCCTCCATCTCGGGCTTCGTACGAGGTACAAAGACTCTCTTGTTGAGTCAAACACCTTTAGCCTCCGTCTTGGGCTTCGTACAAGACACATACAAAAGCAATCTCTTGTTGAGTCAACCCTTTTAGCCCCTCTCTCGGGCTTCGTACGAGACACATAAAAACACCCTCTTGTTGGGTCAATAGCCTCCTCTTAGGCTTTGTATAAGGAAACCCCGGTTAAGTCAATTAACCTTTTAGCATCAAAAGCTGTGCTCGTTCACAGTATACAAACATCAACAACTCCTTTTCCCCATCTAATTGCTGTAAGCGGCAAGCCTCTGGATTATTTACATCCAAGCCGCTGTCTCTCTTTTAGCATGAGAAATTCCTAAGGAAAGATAGCATTGCTCTACACTGAGTTAAAGTCTTCCCCTTCAGGTTAAAAATACCTTATAAAGGAAATTATGGCATTGCTGGATTCACATATCCCAGTTAAAGTAATTCTCCTTTATAATCAATCACCCAACAGTTATGACAAACAGACCAAATATCCCCCTTTAGAGATGACAATTTCTCTCTAAAGTAAAAACCGTTTAGGTTCACATCTTGGGCTTCGAACAAGATACAAATAGACCCTTCAGTTTCACATCTTGGGCTTTGAACAAGATACAAACCACCTTTAGCTTCACGTCTTAGGCTTTGAACAAGACACCAAAGCAACCCTTTTTCCTCCCTTAGAATATGAGGAACTACGATCGCTCTGATTTCCCTGTTTTGTTAAACGGGAATACGTAGGCATAAGATTGGAAAAATCTTAGCGAGCACACTAATCAAAAACCCAAAATCCCGTACCTTCATGCATCAATAAAAAAGCATCAGTCTTAAACCTCCCACCAATCGCCCGGGCATTATTTTAACAAAATAACCTAAGAGAAACCCACAATCTTTGTAGCATCTGTAAACCAACAGTCATCTGCTCAAACTCAGTTTGCAAGCATGGTTAATTGGAGACATCTATTTCCCTTCCTTCATCAACTTTAATAGGATAAAAAATGAATCGAGCTGTAGTACCCCAAAGCGATAGTGCTTCGCAACCACGCAAAAACTCGCGCTACATATTGCACCGTACTTGTAAGGGATAGTTTTATCGGATTTGTACGGCATTGGTCCTGGCAGATAGATAAGCACAGGGGCCTTTCGATTTTTCAGACCATCGTAGATAGCCTCAATTGGTTCGAGGTTGAGAATCTTTCTACTATCAAGAGGAAATCTTGATTCATCGAGTAGAGGGATTATGGCATATACGTCCTTGGCCATTTCGTGATTAGAGATTATGACAACATCTTTGCTTTGATCAGGGAGATAGTCGGGTATCCCGTTGGTCGACCCAGAACTTGAACATGGTCGGATCTCTTTGTGGTCCAACTGATTTTGAAGAGTTGCTGGCATGAGGTAACATCCTTGGTTGTTCTCTGAGCCAACTCTACAGCGCTCATAATTGTGTGGTGGCACCCGGCCATGTCCTCTTTGTATGCAGTGCAACTTTACTAGATCTGTTTCCATCGAGCGGACATCCTGACTTTGATACCTATCAGGATTCTCGTCAGTCATACTGATCTATTGTGTAGCTTCATCCAAATATATTGGAAGCCACCAGTGGTCTAACAAGTGTTGAAGTGTTCTTTGGAAAGTGCACATCCTTGGTCGTCTTTACAACACACTTTACAGCCTTGATAATCATGTGATGCCAGAAAACCGAGCCTAACTTGCTTAGCATGTAATTCTACCAGACTGGTATTCATCAGGTGAATATCAAAGATCTGAATCATATTGACGTGATGGTTATTTCTCTCCTGATAGTCCTGAATCCATCTGAGATCCATCTGACATTGGAGGGCCTCTTGTACAAAAGAGCATCCCTGATTGCTTGTTGAGCAGATCAGACAAGTATTGTAATTATACCGTGGTAGATTATGGTATTGACTTTTCCTTAAGTGCATTGCCACCAAGTTGACGTTCATCGTCAGAATGTTGTGGTTCTGGACAATGTTGGGATTTGTGTGAGCCATATTAACTTCCCGAATTCGATGGTCCTGGTTATTCTTTAAGCAGATATCACACTGGTGATAATTGTGAGGTGGTACATGGCCATACCTGCTCTGTCTGCAATGCATCCTGACCAGATTGGTTCCTAATAGGAGTACATTGTGAATTTGATAATTGCGGCTAAATTCTTCCTCTATTAAATTTACGGCAGTCTTTTCATGCTGAGGCAATGGGTTCGTCTGAACATTTGAATTAGTATCTTTGAATGATAGAACCCTGTTCTTGACAAGCTTCTACACATCGAACTTGAAACTGATACAATTCTCGATGTTGTGCCCAGATCCTCCTTGATGGTAAGGGCAAGTTTGATCCGCTTTGAACCAGAAAGGCGGATTTTTCGGTACTATAAGAGGATACATGGTTTGGACGTGCCCCTTGACCAGTAAGAGTGGAAATAATTCTGCGTACAACATCGGTATAGGGTCGAACCCTGATGGTCGTGTCGTACGATTGTTATTGTTATACTGAGGGCGAGCCTCCTGAAGAGGCTGTTGTGTCCTTTGTTGATATTATTGTTGACTTGGTTGGCTCTGAGCAACCTGAGGTTGCTACATTGGAGCCGGCGCAGGGTTGATAGTAGGAGTTACTGCTGCTACTGGTTGATACCTTCGCCTTTGCTTTCTGAGAGAGATATTACCAATATCTTGCTCTTTTTTCTTTGGGAAAGCACTACCGTATCTTTTGGTACTGCTTGATAACCCGGTATCTTTGACCAATCATCCTTCTCAGATTGCTTCTTCAAGGCGTACCCCCATGTTCACCATTTCAGTGAAGTCGTTGGGCGCACTGGCGACCATTCGGTCGTAATAGAACGAGCTTAAGGTTTTCAAAAAGATATTTGTCATCTCTTTTTCCTCAAGAGGGGGACAGATTTGGGCACAAATTTTACGCCATCTCTGAGCATATTCCTTAAAAGTTTCCTTGTCTTTTTGCGACATTGCTCTGAGTTGATCTCTGTCTGGTGCCATGTCCAGGATATACTTATACTGCTGAACGAAGGCAGCGCCGAGATCTCTGAAAGTATTGATCTTGGTGTGGTTTAAACTCATGTACCATTTGAGTGCGGCACCGGTTAAACTCTCTTGGAAGTAATGGATCAGTAGCTGTTGATTCTCTATCTGAGTTGACATCTTTCGAACATACATCACCAAATGACTTTGAGGGCAAGAGTTGCCTTTATATTTTTCAAATTCCGGCACCTTGAATTTGTGCGGTATTTTCACGTTAGGTACCAGACAAAGGTCTGCGGCGTCCTTTCCAAATAAATCCTGACCACGAATGGCATGCAGTTCCTTCTGTATTTCTAGGAATTGTTCCTGGAACTCATTCATTCTTTCATACGTATCTTCGTTTCCACCAGAAATTACTTGTGGAATTTGTCATTCCGGGACAGTGCGTACCACTGGTTGTGGTATACTCATTACGGCAGTGACTCTTAGTGCTTCCGTGCCCCGAAGTTTGTAACCTTCAGGAGTTACTATCATAACTCTTGCGTCTTTGTTTTCCCGAAGTTTGTAACCTTCAGGCCCAACGGTTCCTACTGCAGTTTCTGGGTCTTCAGTGACCGGCGAAATGTACCCTTCAAGGACAAAGTTGATAGGCATGCCCTAGGGGCAACCTTTAGGCATGTTGTACTGAGGATCGTATGTCTCCACTATGGGCGTAGATGTGATCTCGGAGATCACAGTCCTTTGCTGTTGCCTCTGAGCTGCTGCCAGGGATTGCATGTCACTGTGAAGTTTTTTCAGATCTTCCTTCAGAGCGTCGACTTCTTCTCTCAGCTCTCTGTTCTCTTCCTCGAGATCTTCCATTTTCTTTTGTCGATTGGCCCGAGTATTGTATGAGTGAGACAGTTTAACTCTAGAATCGTGACACATATGTGAGACTCGAAGATAAGAAGAACGCGTTATGTGAGAATGATGAATGATATGCAATGATATATATATATATATGTTTTTTAATCAAAAATAAATTTCAACAAATATATTGCAAATATCATATAGTGGGGAGACTCCTTTTTATTGAATTTGAAAGATTGCAGAAAGGGAAAATACAGTATTTTACAAAGTTCTGTAAATGTCTAAGTTTATGAATCCCGAGTCCTTTCTGAAGAGAACTCAGATGCTGGTACCAGTATTTTCCTTTTCTTTGATCAGGGCTCTTCAGCCGTTGTCAGGTTATCAGTCCTTTGCCAAGTGAAAGGAGCAAGCAGATTTCTTCGGTCTTCTTGACTTTCTACAACATGCTGCTCTAGTATCTTAATTAGAGCATCCTTTTTCTTTTAACAGTTCCTGAATTTTGGTACACTCCACATTGAGGATTCAGTACTTATTTTTCCAAGAACTTTTCTCCCATTGAACTTTGTTGAGAGCGACCTGGAGTTTTTCCGTACCAGACATAAAATAAATGACAGATTCCTTTAACGGAAGAACTTCTTGACGAGGGTAAGGTATCCTCAGCTTGAGGGCTCTAATTTGTACCTAGTGGAGATAAGGTTCCATGGAGATACAGTCTGGTCTTCCTAGAGACTTTCTTCCTTACCTATGAATATGTTGCCAGGCATGCACTATTTCCTTCTTTAGTTCCCTGTCATTTTCTCCTTCCTTGAAGAAAAGACCTTCCAGATGAACATTATGCGGGATATTCTTCATTGGGTATCCGAGTTGACGGCGAACTAAAATTGGATGATAGTTTATTTGTCATTTAGTTCCTATGAGGGGTACATTAGGGAAATTTCCGCATCTGTCGATGATCTTTATCCCCTCATAAATCCTATTATACCAATCTATGTCAGAGTTGGTAAGAGACATGATTCTCTGTGACCAACGTAGAGTACTCTTATGGTCCCAAAAAGCAGCAGACTTGGGTAAATGGGAAGTGAACCATTTGTAAAGCAGGGGTACATAACATGTAATCATTCCTCCGTTGTACAAATTCCTTAAGTGTACAGAATGATAAGCATCTGCGAGCAGGGTTGGTACGGGATTTCCAATCAGAAATATCTTAATAGCGTTGGTATCGACGAAGTTATCGATGTTGGGAAAAAGGAATAACCCATATGTAAGTAGAACAAAGATATCTTCGAAAGCAATTATATTTCATACACCCGCAAAGTATAGAGCTTTCTCCGTCAGGAATTTAGCTGGTAAACCCTGGATTCCTTCCTTAGTGGTCATGTGAGTCCTGATTTCTGACTCGTCCAAATAGATTGCTCTTGTAATGGTTTGTTTCTTTGGAATTTCTTCCAGTCCAGAAAAGGGAGCTTGGTCAGTGATGGGTAAATCAGTCAGGTGAGAGTACTCTTCCAGTATTGGTGCAAGTTGATAATCCGCGAATGTGAAACAGTGATAAACTGGATCGTAAAGCTGAATTAACGTAGACAGGATTCCTTTAACTACGTGGATCCTTAACAGAGACATAAATCTCCCATGCTTAGCTTTGAAAGCATCAGGGTTGGTAATCATCCTTGCCAACCTTATTAAATTCTCTAGTCTCGGAGCCTTGAAGGTGTACTTGTGCGTCTTTCTTCTACAAAAATCCATAACGCAATCTTTCTGATATTTGCAATTATTGTTTTAGTTTATTTTGAAAAAGAAGAGAGGAAAAAGAAGGAGATTTTTTCTTTGTTTAAGAGTTTTTTAGATGAATGCATGAATGCAGCACACAAAAACATTGAAAAAAAATGGGTTCAAGGGTTCAACGTCACAAGCATGGAGTCATGGCTCTACCCATCCCCAAATGTTGTATTCTGGTCAATTTTTGTACCTGTAGAACTGGTTAAAGGTTCCCAAAATCATTGACCCCCATAGGGATATCAACAGCAAACTGGTTCACCCGAGCGAGCTGTAGCATCCTAGGGTAATCTCAATTGTGTGTAGTATCGCGTATCAACTATTCCCGATAGTTACCGCACTACCAAATGCCCATATGGTTAATGTTTACTAAATCCTCAGGGTCACGGGTGCCACACTGGGATATCGTCTATTTTCACGAGGATTTTCGTTCAACATAGTCCCCACACAGGCCCTCACCTGATTTGATGGTCTACCAGGATCGCTTATTCGGGAATCACTCCCTGTAAGTGCACCCGTCTATGCCATCACTTATCTTAGGGTTCTCTCAAACTTTCCACATGCATATCAATCGTATTCCCATTGACAGAAAAATAAACACGGATATCAAGTAGGAAAAACAGTATATATATATATATACATATATATATATATAGTATGTAGAAAATTTCTAACAACCTAGACCTCTTAGGAATTCTAATCCTAGTCCTAGACAGATAAAATGTCTCCCCAGCAGAGTCGCCATTTTCCTGTAGTGTGCGATTTTTGTCGGTGACGCAACCACCTTATCGCCATGGGTTTCTCCTCACCGCAATGGTAGGAGTTGGGGTGCTACTTTCTGATTTCTTATTTATCCTGTGAAGCTGGAAAGGAAAGGGAAGCTATCTAAAACAAACCTTGCACGCAAATGTTTAACTGAACAAATGCTTAAAGAGATTCAGGGAGTTCGTGGTAAGGTTATACAATAGGGAGTTGTCAATTACCCATCCTATATGTGGTTATCCACATGTTGTTAGCAATTTTTCTTACTGCTTTCTACTTACTGGTGTTTGTCTGTTGTGGGTTGGGAAAATTTCTCCTTTGGGAGTGTTGAGAGAGAGAGTTTTTTGTTGATTTCGGGTTTTCCGGTGTTTTTGGTGAGGTACTGGACCTAAGGTTTTTGATTAGTGTGTGAAGGTACTGGACTTAAAGTTTTTGATTGGTGTGCTCGCTAAGATTTTGCAATCTTATGCCTACGTATTCCCGTTAAAGATAACAGGGAAATCAGAGCAATCGTAGTTCCTCCTATTCTATGGGAGGAAAAAAAGATGTTTTGGTGTTTAGTTCAAAGCCCAAGATTAAAGCTAAAAGGTTGAGTATTTGTGTCTTGTTCAAAGCCCAAGATTGAAGCTAAAGGTTTGACTGAGAGAGAATTTGTCATCTCTAACGGGAGACATCTCGTCTGTTTATCACAACTGTTGGGTGACTAATTGTAAAGGAGGATTACTTTAACTAGGATATGAGAATCCAACAATGCCATAATTTCCTTTATAGGGTTTTGTCCTGAAGGAGGAAACTTTAACTCAGTGTAGAGCAATGCCATTTTTCCTTAGGAGTCTTTCATGCTAAGAGGGGGACAGTGGCATGGATATAAATAATCCAGAGGCTTGCCACTTACAGGAACTAGATGAAAGAGGAAGTTTACCAGGATAAGAGATGGACTACAGCTTGGATATTTGAATCAACAAGTGTGCCACTTACAACAATTATCTGGAATTAGGGTTTGTTTTGATTTATATGTTTTGATGCGTGATATACAGAGAAATGTCTTCCTACAGAGAGATTTTGATTTCCTCTGAGGGGATGTTGATTTTTTTTTGTGCCTTGATCAAAGCCCAAGGTTAAAGCTAAAAGGTTGATTGACTTCACTGGGGAGTTTATTATCTGTCTTGTATAAAGCCCAAGATTGAGGCTGAAAAAGAGACTGACTCTTTCGGGGATATCATTATACAAAGCCTAAGAGGAGGCTAAAAGTTAACTTTTCCGGGAAAATATTTTGTCTGTCTTGTACAAAGCCCGAGATTGAGGCTAAAGAAGGATTTTGACTCCACTAGGGAGTATGATTTATCTTGTACAAAGCCCAAGATTCAGGCTAAAAAGCGTATTGACTCTACTTAGGGAGATTTATATGTATCTTGTACAAAGCCCAAGACTGAGGCTAAAGGATATTTGACTGACTCAGCTGAAGATATTTATGGGTGTCTTGTACAAAGCCCAAGATTGAGGCTGAAAGAGACTGACTCAACAAGAGAGTGTTTTATCTGTCTTGTACAAAGACCAAGATTGAGGCTGAAAGATATTGACTCAATAAGAGAGTGTTTTTATCTGTCTTGCACAAAGCCCAAGATTGAGGCTGAAAGATATTGACTCAACAAGAGAGTGTTTTTATCAGTCTTGTACAAAGTCCAAGATTGAGGCTGAAAAGAGGATTAACTCAACAAGAGAGTGCTTTTGAGGCTAACTCTGTTGAGGAAAATCATTATACAAAGCCTAAGAGGAGGCTGTCTTCTGCTGAGGATTATTGAGATCCAGAGGCAGGTCAAAGTCGGGGGATCAACTCTTGCTGAGGGTTTACAGAAGAGTTGAGGTATCAGATGCCTTGAGGTTCTGATTTGGGATAGTTTATCCTGATGATAAGCTGACCTTAGCTGGAGAAATTTAGGATGAAAGACTGAGTTTTAGATCCTGTGAGGGTTTTAACTATACTGGAGATTGATTAAATGACCAGGGTTTCTCCTGTGTTTGTAGGGAACTTGAGAATGTCTTTGAGATCCAAGAGAAGATTAGATTGTCCAAGTCTACTGGTATGGAAGAGTTTATCTTTGTATGATGCCCAAGAGGAGGCTGGTGCTTTTAAGGGATGAGAATCAACCCTTAAATTGGTCTGAGGTTTTGACTCTTTGGAAAGACTGCTCTAACAAAGGATGACTAAGTTTTGTCCTATACCTTTAAAAGGTCTTCATGGTCCTTATATTAAGCCCAAGAGAAGGCATGGGGACTTCTAAGAAGCCAGAGGGTCCTTGTATAAAGCCCAAGAGGAGGCTGGGATGCTTTTAGGAAGCCTGTGGGTCCAAACCTAAGAAGAGTTCAAGAAAAGTTTCACCGGGAATAATATTTTCTTTAGTGAACAGTTCTAGGGTTTGAAGAAATTCAAGAGAGGTTTCACTGGGAATTAATCCTCTCTGGGGGATATGAATTTCTTTGACAATTTTCTAATAGTGACCGTCTGAAAAAAGTTTCATCGGGAATAATGCCTTTCTCTTTGTTCCATATTGTATAAGCCTGAGAGGAGGCAAGACTGTATCTGGAATTCCTATGGGGAACTAGTTTTGACTGTGTTGAAAGAGTGACCATTGGCTTTATCTAGTTCTAGACCTAATTGCTGGGGAAAACTCTATGCAGATATACAGGCATATATATATATATATACAGATGAAATATATACTGTATGTAAAAGAGGGTAGGAGGACTTACAGGTGAGCAAGCTTCCAGCACAAACAAATATATATATATATATATATATATATATATATATATGTGTGTGTGTGTGTGTGTGCAAGTATGTAAAAGAAAGCTAATAAAACTTACAGGTGAGCAAACTTCCATTGTAACAGCTGTATGGTTAGTTGTTCAAGAAATTAAAGAAAGTTTTGATAACAACTATGAATTTGAACCTAAATAAAAAGGGAAAATTGTTTTTGAAAAGAAGATTGGGGCTTATACTCAAGGAGAGGCCCGGATGAAAAACAGTAATCGTACTGTTGATCTGAGAACTGTACTGGGACTTATACAATGACTGAGGCCCAAAAAAAGTTTTATTTTTACAGGAGGGATGGGGCTTACACTCAAGGAGAGGCCCAAAAGTTTATTTTTTTGTAAAAGGGATGGGGCTTACAACTCAAGGAGAGGCCCATGGAAAGACAGTGATCGCACTATCGTTTTTGAAAACTGTATTGAGACTTATACAATGACTGAGGCCCAAAATTATTTATGTACAAAAGAGGGTTGGGTCTTACACTCTATTAGAGGCCCAAAGTGTATTTTAAAAAAGAAAGATGGGACTTACAACACAAGGGGAGGCCCAGATGTTTTTTGTTTAAAAGGCGATGATCGCGCCGAGATTTTTAAAATCGTATCGGGACTTATACAATGAGTGAGGCCCAAAAATGGTTTCCTGTACAAAGGCGTTGGGTCTTAAACTCTATTAGAGGCCCAAAGTGTATTTTAAAAAAGAAAGATGGGACTTACAACACAAGGGGAGGCCTAGATGTTTTTTGTTTAAAAGGCGACGATCACGCCGAGATTTTTAAAATCGTATCGGGACTTATACAATGACTGAGGCCCAAAAATGGTTTCCTGTACAAAGGGGTTGGGTTTTACACTCTATTAAAGTCCCAAAGTGTTTTGAAAAAGATTTGTGAGGGTGAAAATAATCAAAACCCTAATTTGATTTTAAAATGTATTTTAATTGAATAAAAAATCAATTAAAATGATCAATATTATCAAACATGTGTGAAAAACAAGTTGTGATATTGGATTAATGTTTGAAAAATCATGTTTCATTCATAGAATGATTTGAAAATCATTTGAATTTGCAAAATCAAGAGAAAGAAATGTTTTTAAATGTTTAAAAACAAATAAAAACCTAATTCTTTCCAAAAATACCAAATATATGAAATAAATAATATTTTTGTGAAATTTTTGTAGAATAAAATATATTAACATTTTTGGGAATTTTCAAAAAAAGAACCAATAAAAAATAATTAAAAAATTGAGAGAGAAATTAATTAATAAAAACCATAAATATGTGAAAAATAGCAAAAAATATGAGAAATGGCAAAATGGTCTGGGTGGGTGTTTAACCCACGACCTTCCATTCAGACACACATGCGCGCTACCACTGGGGTGGTGATACATCTGTGTATCAAAACCACCCCATGAATATATATGGGATGCCTTGTTTTAGGCCTGGCCAAGGCGCCATGGCCTGGCCCTTGCCCAAGGCAAGGCCTGATTTTAGGCCTTTTGCATTAAGGCTCTAACTTCCTCATTTCTCCATGGATTTGGACAAAATTTAGGTGCATCCTGCCTAGAATTTCATGAGGAATCCAATGGTGCCTTTGGAATTTTCAGAAAATGTCCCTATTTTAAAATTCGATAGTGATTTCAAAATAGGCCTAGATTTGCATGCTTTATGCTATCTCATCATACAGGCAGAATAACATGGTAAATTGGTTCAAACACAATATATATGATATGTATGAGATGTCCATGATCAATGGACATCAAAGTAATGTATGATTTAGAGAGTTCAAGTTGTGATGCACTTACCTCTTGAAGCTTCTTGTGCTATCTGTCAAGTTCCTTGTGCCAGAAGTAATTCAATGCTTTGAACACTCTTGATTGATCCCTGAGAAGCTTTTAGGATGATCAAAACTAGCTGGAATCCCCAGGAACAAGAATTGGCTCTTTCTTGCAAAAGGGGCAAAAATGACCAAGATAGTAACTCTCTTAAATGGTGTTCCAGATGAGGACAACTAATTGGGACAGTATGAGGATGATATTTGGAGTGTGTTTGAGGCCTTGTTTGGTTTTGGAAGTGACTGAATCAAGACATGGCTTGAAAAATGCAGAAAAGTCAAAATTTGAGGTTTTGGAGGTTGACTTTCTGATTTTGGTGTTTCATATCAAGGGTGAGTGTTTGAACAACTTAGATATGATGTATTGGATATGTTTGGATCATGAGTTGTGGTTGAATTGCTCTCTAACTCAAAACTCAGAGATGACTTGCAAAAGAATGCATTTTGGCCTAATGAGAGAGATTTTGAGGAAAGCATCAGTTGTAGTGCTTCGGTGTACTCAAACTGATCATAAATGAGCTTTATTTATAGTAGAGCAAGTTTATTTTGCAAGCAATTGTGAATGGCAACTTGGACAGTCCCTTGGCCAATTGTGGCATAAAGGCATCTTTAGTCTCCTATAGCCATTGACTTGAGGTTAGGGCACAGGCCTATCGTCCTTTGGTTCAGAGCTGAATCTTGACTCATTCAGTTAGAAATGTCTCAGTCCATGCCACCTTGATACATCCATTGAATGCTTGGAAACAAAATTGGAGTCTTTGAGCTTTTTAGCCTTTTTAGGGCACTTATGGCTACATGTAGTTCCTTGGACTTGGGAGGCTTGTGGATCAGATCTTTTCTCTTGGATGTTATCCTCTGATGTATCCAAATGGATGACAAGGCTTGGAGTTGTCCAAATTAGCTAACTCGAACAAAATGCACAAATCTGCCTTGTAAAAATCAGTCCATGATGCCATGTTCCAAGGGTTGTATCTCCCTACTCAAATTGAATTTGGAGATGATCTAGTGCTTGTTGGAAATCCCTCATGGCATACTTCAAATTTGATGTTCACCAAGGGACCTGGTTTAACTTGGATCAAGGTGAAAAATGTCCCTACATTTTGGAAAAAGTAAGACAGATTCCAACTTATTGAAAATTTCACTAAGTGTTGGAAAAGTGGTCATTTTCATGTTTTTGTGATTTTGATCAATCCATAACTCAAAATCCATGAGGATTTGGAATCTCTTGTAGTTGACACTTTTAAAGTATGTCATATGGAGTTTCATTTGAGCTTTTAATAGGAGAAAAAGGCCTTGTGGTTTAGGAGTTATGACCTTGCAAAGTTGGTACAAAATCACTTTTGTTCTATAACTTAGAAAAATATTGGTTTCTCATGGTTGCCCCTTTTGAAAGAAACCTCACTTTTCTTGATTTTTCTTGATGAATGATGATCAATACCATACATTAACATTATTTTTGAATTGGGGGAACCATATTTGTGAAAAATTCTAAAAAGTCAAACTTGATTTTGGGCACAGTTGACTTTTTGTCAGATGAAATCCAAACTGTGTGATTCTTTGTGCAATCAAGTCCTTGACCTAACTAAAACCTAATGGATGGACTCCATAGGTGTTTTAGGGTGTATTGAATCATGTCCTAAGGTTTAGGAGCATGTCTTGGTCAAAAGTCAAAGATACAGTTGACTTTTCCTTTAAAACCCTAATTGTGGTCCAGATGAAATTGAAACTTGTGAATCAAGCTTCTTGGATCAATCCATTGTTACAAATGGATCAATGTGGTGTATTTGATTCCCTCAAATCATGTCTTGAGGTCTTGGCTCATACTTTGCTTCAAAAGTCAACTTAGGGGTGAATTAGGTCAAGAAACCCTAATTCTTGATTTTTAATGAATGCTTCCCCTGAGGTTAAATTGACTTGATGATTGGGTTCATGAGGTACCTTGGAGTATCTTGGGTTATGCTTTGAAGCATTGGCTCATGCCCAGATGAAAATTTTCATCTGGAGTCCTTGGTCGACCAAAACCCTAATTTGGTGACACTGGCGATCTTGAGGCTTGATCCACTTGGAATGTTGCAACTTTGTGCTTGATTCTTGATGTGGGAGTCCTCTTGATCTCTTATGGGTATTTGAGAGGTTAGACAAGTTGAAGATCATGTCATTTCTTGATTGATCCTTTGTCTAAGTGCTCTGAGAGGGCTCAAAACCCTAATTCTTGGTAGTAGTGAAAGCTCAACAATCTTTGAGCAGATTGATGAGGCATGAAGGTACATCCATATTGTGGTAATGATTTTCATAATGATGGGAAATATTGGTGGTCAAAATTTGGGGTATGACACATGACGACATTCTATATGATCGAACACCTGAAAATGCTCTATCAAGAGTAGGATATGGATGAGCTATTTGAAGTTTCCAAAGCCCGTTTTCAAGGAAAGCTAGCTGAGGGAGACCATGTAGGTCCTCATGTGCTCAAGATGATTGGGTATTTGGAAAACCTTGAGAGGTTGGGTTATCCCCTCGAAAAATAACTTGCGAGTGATTTGATCTTGCAATCATTGCCGAAGAGCTTCATCCATTTTGTCCTTAATTTCAATATGAATGATGTGGACAAAAATCTTCTAGAGCTGCTGTAACGCCCAAATATTTAATTATTTATTTAATTGATTATTTAATTAATTGTTTGCGAATTATTCGGTTGATTTTGGTGTTGCGGTGAATTAAGTCGTTGAGTCGGTATATTAAGTTGGTAAGTCGTAGAAATAATATTAGAAATAATATTATAGTCGCGGAATAATATTAGAACTAATATTATAGTCGTAGGAGAGTATTCGAATTAAGTGGGCTTGGTTTCGTGTCGGAATTAGTAAATTAAGGGGTGTATGTTTTAGGCCCATTAGATATTATAATTGAATATTATTATTTTAATAAATCAAATAAAATAAAGGAAATAGAAAAGAGTGGGGAGTTGTTGGATATCAGTTAAAGGAGAAGAGAAAGGAAGAACGTGAGAAGTTGAAGCCGAGAGAAACCATGGCCGGTGACGATTTTCCGGAATCCGATCGATTGTCGAGCTGCCTTCAATCCAAGGTAAGGGTGGGTTCGATTATTATAACTGGGTTATGATGAATGTTATTTGGGTGATGGTTATTGTGTAGAACTAGTATCAGAATTACCCTAAAAATTTCCTGTGAAAGCTGAAGTTATTTCGATTAAAATTAATCTCTGAAATTATTAATTTTGATGTTTGGAAACTGATTTTTCTGGTGATAGTTTAGAGACCCATTTAATAATTGGGGTACCCATTGAGGTTGAGAATCTGGAATTACTTATTATATTTACTAGGTGTTGGTTGGATAAAAAGATATAGGAATTTGGTCATTTTTGTTTTACATGAATTTAAGAGGTTGGTTTATGTTTTTATGCGTAGTAGCCTTATTAAACCATGGAAAGGGATTATGCACCTTAATATTTTTTTTGTACTAATATTATTATCCTGTTCTTAATGACGTGTTCTTAATGAATGGAAAGATAATGTGGCGCAGGCCACTTGAATATTAGAGGGATTGGCAAATTTTGTTTTACATTAAATTAAGGCATTGACATTTTGTGTTGTACGTGTAATAATCTTACTAAACCATGAAGGCCATGATTATATAATTAACCAAATTCATGTGGTAATAAATTATGCACTGGTAATAATAATTAGCAGAGATACAGGATCTAGGAATTAGTCACAGTTCTGACAGAAGATAATAAGTGGCGAGAGCCACCCATATTAAAGGACTATCCACTTTAATTTTTTTAAACTGTTATTATTTTCATGGTTTCTAAATGAATTGTTGGAATGTGGCGCAAGCCACCCATTCTTAATGGGTATTGGTGGTTTTGTTTTATACAGAAATTTAGCCTCACTTTAAGAAATGTGTTAGGTATATAATATCAGAAGCAGAATTTGTAAATGTTCATATTCTATGGAACGAGATGGATTAATAGTAACAGTAAGTATACAGTTGAAGAAAATTGGGTGCATAAGTGTGGAAAATAGCTGAACTACTGAGTTAACAGATTTCAACAGAAAATCAGAAAATTAGTAAGTTTTGACAGAAGCAGATTTTAGGAGTTTTCAAAACAGAATTTTGACAGAAAATTGGAATTGTGGTAATATGTTGCAGCAGTGGTTTAACTGAATTAATAAATTAATCAGTAGTAATTAATAAAGGTGAAATAGTGCAGTTTTAGTCGGTTTAGGCGAAAAATTTAGTTGCCCGGAATTTAACGAAAATTGTCGGGGTAAGTCGGGTAATTTAGTAGGTGACTTTTGTTGAATTGTTTTGTTAAAATAATGTCGAAAAAGTGGATTCGCAGGTACAGCTGATTTTGTTGTTTCGTTTCGGTACACGGACGAATTTTAAGCTGAAGGCGTAATAGCCAAAGTTGACTACGTTGTTTATGTCGTAAAAGTTGCTATGTTGTTTAAGTTGATTATGTTGTGGATGTCGTTGAGTTGTTTATGTTGATGAGTTGTGCATGTCATGAAATATACATTGCATTTTGTGTCGGAGCGTTGCTCACACCACGTTGGCCTGGATTGGCATACGTTGAAAGTTGAAAGTTGAAGGCTTATGCCTTGATGCCTCGATAAATTGGCAGTATTAAGTTGGGAGTGTCGCTCCCAGGATTTTCATCCAGGTACAAACGCGAGAGTGGTGCGGAAAAACAGAGTCGCCAGCCGTGTAAATTTATCCCAAGTGAGGGAAAGGGAACACCGCATAAATCTGAGGAAGAGGGAAAGGAATGGTCATCGCAACCATAACCTGGGTTCGGGAGTCGGTTACGCGAGGGGAAGGTGCTAGCACCCCACGCGTCCATCGTACTCGATGGGATCCACGCTTGTTGTCTATTCTAAGGGTGAGTTATACTATCATCTAGGGCTGTGCTAAGACGGGAGGGGAAGACAAAGACCGACTCGGTAGGACGTCGACGTCCTAGGCCTACGTACCCCCTTTGTGCAATGGGGAATTCAGAGTCAACGTAGTTCGGACCAAGTTCTTTTTGTGTTTTTTATGAGCGACGTTAAGTTCGCGTCCGGCAGTTAGGGTCGATGCCTGTTTGCGTCTCAGACGGAAAGTAACGTGCCCTTTTTGAAAATAGCCTTTAGTTTTGACGATCCCGAAGGACAAAAAGGTTTGGAGTTGGTTTGTGTTTTTTAGGACAGAAGTGGCTTAAGTTAGTTCATAATTTGTATTGCACCAAAGTCTAGGGCACAGGGGCGAATACTTAACGCATCGTCCCAAGACAGGACGCTCGCTAAGCACTCTAGAAAGATGAGAGGAAGCCCCTCATTTCTCATTCCCCATACTTAAGGCTCGTGCGCAATACACCTTATTCTTATTAAGTGCTTTAAAGAAATTTGAGATGAGAAGAGAGAAGCCGCAAGGGTAACTCTAAAGGGGAACTAAGAGTCCTAATGTTATCATGCATGGATGGCCCTAGGGTTAGTGAGGTTTGAAGACAACCTAAATCCTAAAGAATAAAGATAGGAGAGAAAAAGGTAAGGGTAACCATGGACACTTATCCATACCCTTAAGGAATTTACCTTGATCCTGCATAAAAGGTTAGTACGGAAACAGACATAAATAAGAGAAACGAGGTGAATGAAAATCAAGCAATGGCAAACAACAACGACAATAATCCAAACAGGAACTCAAAGAAATGAAGGACAGCCCTAAAGCAAATGGCACAAGTGCCTTTCAAACAAGGTAATCATATAAGGTCAAAGATGCGCCTGCGAGAAAATCTCAAGTGAAAATAACTCCGATAATTAGAAAAATGATTCCCAAAATTCCCAAATTAATCATTAGGGATCCGCAACCAGAGGTAAACAATATATAAAAAATCCCTGCAAAAATTCAAAGTGTTAGCCATTCAAATGGTTAGGTAGAGCTCAGGTGGGAATTAAGGTTCAGTGGGCAAAGAGAAGGACCTAAATGCAATATGAAAAATATTTAAAAATGAAAGAAAAATATTTTTATGCAATTTAGAATTCTAATGAATTGATACAAAAAGAACGAGTGAAAAATGCTTTAGGATTGCAGAGAATTAAAATGAAGAAATTTATGTATGCATGCGATGAGTAATTAAAAAGGAGATTATTGAAACAATTAATTTAAACGATAAAATAAAATAAAAATAAAAAATAAAAATTTGTAAAAATTTTATAAGTTAATAAATATGATGTATTAATTTTCTGGGATTTTTTAAATGCAATTTACTAATTTTAAAAATTAAAAATGAAAACAATATAATTAAAACAAAATATCTAAATTGGATGCGCATGGGGGTGTGGAAAGTAAAGAAAATGTATTGGAAAAGGACATGGGCTGAAGACGGGGGGTCCCAATAGGAGGCCCAACATCTAAATCCTTCAGAAAAATAAAAAAAAAAGGTGCATGTGTGGACTCCCATGTGCCATGCACATGTCATTTTAATGCGTTGGCGAGATTCTGGCCGTGTGATTCATCAGACTGTCCAGGGTTAGTCAACGCGAACAAAAAGTAAACGAAATGGAATGAAGTAATTGGTGGAACACAGTAGGGACGGTGGGGTGATATACATGGGATCATCAATTAAATTTCAGAAAAAAATAAAAAAGAAAAAATAGGTGGCACGCTGGTAGCCACACGATGAAACGAACCAAGGGCCCAGATTGCATCTTCTTCGTGGAACCCTTTGACCGGCCGGAGATTTCCCAGGTCGCCGGAGCCCTAGCTCCGGCCGCCTGCCACCACCACCTGTAACCTACAAAACGCCTAGAAAATGCCAAACCGCATACCATTCGAACCGTAATTCCAAGGGGATTCCAAATATGGCCTCCAAATTCACAAATAATTAACACATAACAAAAAACGAAGGGATTAGTGTAAGGGTTCAAAACTTTAAACTCACATAACAGGCCATACACGCATCCATAATTAAAAGTAATTATATCAGAATGATCAGTGGGAGTCACACAATCTTATGCATATCAAAAAAGAAAGTTTTGTGATCATGCAAAAAGTGGATAACCTGAGATGGCACGGTCTGAATTCTTGCTTTTTGCTGCAAATGGAGGTTGATCTGCACTCTATAGATTACCAAGAGAAGCTTTGTGGAAGAAGTTAGAAGAATCTCCTTGTAGATCGTGAGTTTTGGTGAGAAATCCTCTTTTAGGGTTTTCTTGAGAGCTCCTCCAATTTCACGTGCATGAACCCTAACCAATGCATGAATGGGTTTTAAATACTTAGGGTTATTCTTTTGATGATGAGTTGGGCCTGGGCAATTCCATGTTTAATGATTTTTGAATTATTTCATTTAATATTGAATTTTAACTAATTAAATCCAATAAAAATAAAATAAAATGAGGAAAAATCAAATATATGCTCTTTGGGTCGTGCATGGCTTTATGTTTGAGTTTGGTTTAAGAAACTTATGGCCCATTTGTCAAAATTTGGATTTTAGGCATAGTTTGCTTTGTGCACCTCCTCAAAATTGCCTAACTTTGACTAAGCATAACTCCTTCAATTTTTAGCTCCTTAATGTAAACTAATACTTTTTAGAAACCTCAAGATGTCCTCTAACCAACCCTTTTAGTCCCATGTCAATTTGATCTTCCATGTTCAAGTTATGAGCTTTTAAAAAAGGTTGACTTTTGTTGACTTTCAAAATGACCTATAATGTCTTGGCTCATATCTCCCGAATGAAGCATTTTTGGACTTGGCTTGTGAGACACAAAGTTGTAGGGAATTAAATTTCCTTCAAGATGGGCTTTGGTTGAGGAATTTTTAATGAGGTATTTGGAAGTTAGGCCTGGTCAAAGTACAGTTGACCTTCCCTACAAAAACCCTAATTTAGTAACTCCCGATTCTTGATGATTCTGAGGTTTCCTTGATGAATCATTATCAACCCTTGATCAAATGATGAATTTCACCCTATAATCTTGATGTTGACCAAAGATCTTGAGGTTTGACCTTGTGTTGACCACAGTTGACTTTTTGACCAAGTTAACTGATTTTCAATCCATTGGCCAATTGAACTTCTCCTGAACCAAACTGATGGCCAATCTTCCACTCCTAGATACTCAGGGACCCAAAGAATACCATAGAATCAAGTCTTGCCCAAAAAATCAGAAATAAACTGACTTTATAGCAAGCCCTAGTTTTGGTACCCTCAGTCTAGGAGGAAATAACACAGTCTCCAAATCCAAATTCCTCTGAATATGACTTCAATCACTCTACCCACAAAGAAAATAAGAATACGACTTCAATCGCATCCACAAAACGAATACAACCTCAATTATACCCGTAAAGGAAGACTGACCTCAATCACTCTACCCACAAAGAAAATAAGAATACGACCTCAATCGCATCCACAAAACGAATACAACCTCAATTATACCCGCAAAGGAAGACTGACCTCAATCACTCTACCCACAAAGAAACTAAGAATACGACCTCAATCGCATCCACAAAACGAATACAACCTCAATTATACCCGTAAAGGAAGACTGACCTTAATCACTCTACCCGCAAAGAAAAGACGAATACGACCTCAATCGTACCCACAAAGGATAACCAACATAAAGTGGACTTCACTGGGGATAACGTGAAACAAGACTCACAAAAAAAATGCCAAAATGAGGCAACCAAAGACAAACTTCTAACGGACTCCTGATCCACAGATAAGATGACTCCGTTGGGGAAGGTGAAATCTAAATAAAAGGCTCTGCCGGGGAGCACAGGTATGAGGAACGCATCCCTCCAAAATCTCCTGAATTATGGCAAGGAAAGTTTCAAACCTGGCTTATGCTTCGAATGCAAATGTTTCAATTTTGCCGTAATGCTCCACACGAAGTGGAAATGCTACGCGTTTGAGGATGCAATGCAAATGCTTATGATATGCAAAGAGGGTCTCTCCAGCAAAATAAATGCTGGAGAGAAGAGACCAATTCAGCCGGGGATGACAAAAATAAATTATCCTCTGAACCTAGGAACTCTGCTGAGAAGGATCACACTGATCGGCTCCTTGGATCAACAACTTCTACTGGGGATGAAATCCCAAAAGAACTACCGGGGCTACACCTGTCTGAAGGTAGCATCCAACCTGAGATTTCTCCTCTGCTAGGGGAGTTAAGAATGAATGCCAATAATGGAACCAGAAGCCTGTTACTGAAGACTGCCAATAACAGATGGGCTTAGGACCTGCTGAGAGATGCCAACCCATAATACCGTCCTGCTTGGGGAAAACAGTCCATAATACCATCCTGCTTGGGGATACTGCCGAACTTAGCCTGCTGATGGGGAGAATGACTTTACTCCCACCTTGCTGGGGATTATAATGTGACATTGTCGGCGAAAGCACGCTTCTTAACTGGATGGGGAAAGTGAACACCTGTTTCTGTGGGGACATAACGTCTTGATCCGGAGAAAATACTTTCCAAGTCTTCTGCTGGGGAAAGTCTGCTTTGCTGAGGAAAGTGTAATCTCAATGCTGGGGAGAGCATCCTGCTGGGGGAGTACAATCCTGTTGCCCTGCAAGTCAAATAACAACAAATAGAATATGCCACAACCTGGCTATCACCGTTAACGCCTAAGTAATTTCTACTGCTTTTCGTTATGCTTCGCAAAGCTCAAAGTTTCGTATGCAAAGTTTACCAAAAATATCGGACGTTTTTGCAAACAAACAGTAAAAGTAAAAGTAAAACAAACAATGGAAAGCTCTTTGAGTGAAATGAATACTTTATTGAAGAGTGGCCTGTAAATAGGCATTTACAATAGGAAGCAATTCCTAAAAAGAGGTAATTGCGCAAAAGCAAAAAGGAAAATACACATGTCGGCAATGTGGGGAACAGATATCCACCATGATTTGACTCAGCTATGACCCATATGTCTTGCTTATCCGCAAATGTCTTGACCTTTGAAGAGACTAACTGTACTGATTCCTTTCTTTTAGAACTTCCAGGTATCGAGAATGTTCACAGATCGAACACAGACCGTAGCCTTTCGCTTATAAATCCCTAACTTTTGCCTGGATCGCCCTTTTCGGGTTTTCAATCCACCGGGATACCCATTTTTGCCAAAGTCGCCTTTGCAGGTTTTCAACTTTGCGGGTGTACACATTCTTTTTACATTTTATCCCTAATTTTTGCCCAAACCTTTTTCCTTTTTATGGTTCTCCGGGATGCCCCTTTTTCCCTGGACTTTCTTTTTATGTCCAGCGGGTCTCTTTTATGCGAAGTATTTTTTGACTACGTCTGCGTTCACAGGGGAGGTAAAATCTTCGCCATCCATAGTTGAAAGTAGTAAGGCTCCACCAGAGAAAACCTTTCTGACTACATACGGCCCTTCGTAGTTTGGAGTCCATTTGTCCCTGTGATCTGTCTGAGGAGGAAGGATCCTTTTCAAAACCAATTCACCTGTCTGAAAATTCCGAGGGCGCACTTTCTGATCAAAGGCGTGCTTCATCCTGCTCTAATACAAACGACCATATGCGATGGCTGCCAATCTCTTTTCTTCAATAAGGTTCAACTGATCCAACCTGGAATGCACCCATTCAGCTTCATCAAGCTTCACATCTGCCAGAACTCTCAAAGACGGAATCTCGACCTCTAAGGGTAAAACTGCTTCCATACCATATACCAATGAGAAAGGGGTTGCCCCAGTTGACGTACGCACCGAAGTACGGTAACCATGCAGGGCGTAAGGTAACATCTCATGCCAGTCCTTATATGTTACCACCATCTTCTGCACAATCTTCTTGATGTTCTTATTTGCCGCCTCAACAACACCATTCATCTTTGGCCGATACGGTGAAGAATTGTGATGCTCGATCTTGAAACTCTGACATAGTTCCTCCATCATCTTATTATTCAAATTCGAGCCATTATCAGTAATGATTCTCTCCGGGACCCCGTAACGACAGATGATGTCCTTCTTTATAAACCGGGCTACCACTTGCTTTGTGACGTTGGCGTACGAGGCTGCCTCCACCCACTTTGTGAAATAGTCAATGGCAACCAAAATGAAACGATGCCCATTAGAAGCAGTAGGCTCAATCTTTCCAATCATATCTATACCCCACATTGCAAACGGCCAGGGAGATGACAACACATTTAGAGGCGTAGGCGGTACGTGCATCTTATCTGCATAAATCTGGCATTTATGGCACTTCCGAGCGTACTTGAAACAGTCAGACTCCATAGTCATCCAATAATATCCTGCTCTCAACAACTTCCTCGCCATGGTATGTCCACTGGAATGAGTACCAAAAGAACCCTCGTGAACTTCCTCCATCAATAAGCTTGCCTCATGTTCATCAACACAACGTAGCAAGACCATATCGAAGTTCCTCTTATATAACACATCATCCTTGTTCAGAAAGAAATTTCCTGCCAACCTCCTCAGAGTCTTCTTATCTTTGGTGGAGGTACCCTCTGGATACTCTTGTCTCTTCAGAAAAACCTTAATATCATGGTACCACGGCTTGCCATCTGACACATCTTCAATTGCAAACACAAAAGCCGGTCTGTCCAGGCGCATGATTCTAATCGAAGGTGTTTCATTCCAACGGTTCACCTTATACATGGATGCCAATGTCGCCAACGCATCAGCCATCTGATTCTCAGCTCGGGGCACATGATGAAAATCCACCCTATCAAAGAATGGTAACAACCTTCTGGCATAGTTGTTGTAAGGCACCAAGTTCGCCTGACGGGTCTCCCACTCTCCAGTAATCTGATTGACTACCAACGCGGAATCACCATAGACATCGAGGTTCTTAATTCTCAGATCAATTGCTTCTTCTAACCCCATGATGCATGCTTCATACTCCGCCTCGTTGTTGGTACACACAAATGCTAGCCGGGCAGTGAAAGGTATATGAGAACCCTTCGGAGTCGTAATGATTGCCCCAATTCCATTACCATACGAGTTGACAGCCCCATCAAAGATCATCTTCCATTGAGACCCAATCTCTGGTCCTTCGTCAGGTAAAGGCTCTTCACAGTCCTTCATTTTCAGAAACATAACATACTCGTCCGAAAACTCAAACTTCATAGGTTGATAATCCTCGATCGGCTGTTCAGCAAGATATTTTGACAGAACACTCCCCTTAATGGCCTTCTGAGAAACATACTGAATATCGTACTCTGTCAAAACCATCTGCCAGCGGGCTATCCTTCCAGAAAGTGCTTGCTTCTCAAACACGTACTTAATCAGATCCATCTTCGAAATCAACAAGGTTGTGTGATTTAACATATACTGCCTTAGGCGCTTGGCTACCTAAGCGAGTGCACAACATGTCTTTTCCAGCATAGAGTATCTTGATTCGCAATCAGTGAACTTCTTATTCGGGTAGTAAATGGCGTGCTCTTTCTTACCCGTCTCATCGTGTTGATCGAGCACACAACCCATCGAATTCTCAAGAACCGTAAGGTACATAATCAACGGTCTCCCAGACACCGGTGGCATAAGGACTGGAGGTTCCTGCAAATACGTCTTTATTCTTTTAAACGCCTCTCGACAATTTTCATTCCACCTGACCTCTTGATCCTTTCTCAGCAACTTGAAAATTGGTTCACACGTAGCTGTCAGGTGAGAGATAAACCTGGCAATGTAATTCAACCTCCCCAAGAAACCGCGAACCTCTTTCTCTGTCCTTGGCTCAGGCATATCCTATATGGCTCTTATCTTTGCAGGATCAACCTCTATACCTCTTTCACTAACAATGAATCCCAGCAATTTACCAGACCTCACGCCGAAGGTGCACTTGTTCGGATTCAATCTCAACCTGAACTTCCTCAACCTTTCGAACAACTTCTGGAGGTTTACCAAGTGTTCTTCCTCTGTCTGTGACTTCGCAATCATGTCATCAACATAGACTTCGATCTCCTTGTGAATCATATCATGAAAGAGAGTCACCATCGCCCGCTGATAGGTTGCCCCAGCGTTCTTCAATACAAAGGGCATTACCTTGTAGCAAAATGTCCCCCACGGTGTTATGAAAATAGTTTTCTCCATGTCCTCTGGGGCCATTTTGATTTGGTTATACCCAGAGAAGCCATCCATGAAGGAAAACACAGAATATTGAGCGGTATTGTCCACTAACACGTCAATGTGGGGGAGCGGGAAATCATCCTTCGGGCTCGCCCTATTCAAATCTCGGTAATCAACACACATCCTGACCTTCCCATCATTCTTAGGTACAGGTATAATATTAGCAACCCATAGAGGATAATTTGTCACAGCAAGAAATCCAGCGTCCAACTGTCTCTGAACCTCTTCCTTGATCTTGACAACCATATCTGGTTTCGTCCTTCTCAATTTCTATTTGACTGGAGTACAACCCTCTTTAAGCGGTAGCCGGTGTGAAACAATGTTCGTGTCAAGCCCAGGCATGTCTTGGTAAGACCAGGCGAAGATATCCACATACTCTCGAAGTAACTCAATCAATCTTCCCTTAACAGTGTCTTCCAGGGCAGCCCCAACCTTTACTTCTCGTTTAACATCCTTGGTTCCCAGATTAACAGTCTCAACCTCCTCCTGATGAGGTAGAATAACCCTTTCCTCTTGTTTCAGTAACCTGGCTAATTCTTCTGGTAAGTCACAGTCTTCGTCAGTCTCTTCTTCGGCCTAATAGATGGGATTGTCGAAGTCTTATCGAGCCATAGCTAAGTCATGGGTGGAATCTGAACAAAGGAACCTGCATGATGGATGTTTTATGTTTATTATGAGTGCAACAAACAAGAAAACACATTGCCATTTTGATGTGGGTTAATATGCAAAAAATAAAAATAGAAAGACAGGGATCAAAATATTTGAATGAAAAAACGTCCTTTATTGATGATGAAGATAGCAAATAAAACATCCAAGCCCTACAAATAAATGTCACTACCCCTTGGGCAGAGCGCAGGACTCAACATAACAGAAAACAAAAGTAAATTACTCCGGGCGCGTCACTTGGATAACTTTCTCGGAGGACCAGTTGCCTAGGCTTTGACCAGGAATGCAGGGACGGATCCATTCATCCATGTCACAATCACTATCTCCTTCATCCTCAATAGCATTGACTCTGTCGAAGAACACACCGGCACTGGTGAAACGGGTTGGACCATAGAACTTGGGAGGTTCTTCAGAACGTCTAGGTGGCCTGTAACCCAGTCCATGAGTATCTTGCTTCCTTTGAACATCAATAACACTGCCCCACTTCTGAGAACTACCAGCTTCAACTATAGCACGTGCCTATTTGAAAGAGGACATTGGGACTTCCGGTTGTATGACGACTTCAGGTTGGACAACCACCTCAGGCTGAATGACTGCCTTAGGGGGTTCCTGGGGAATCTTCACAGCTTCAAAGGCTTGGCATAAAGTTTCCTGTATCTCACCATCTACCTCTACATACTTAAAGGTCGATAGGTGACTTACCATGATGTCTTCTTCACCACAAACAGTCACAACGTGGCCATCCACCATATACTTCAACTTCTGGTGCAGCGTAGAAGTTACTGCCCCAGCACCATGGATCCATGGGCGTCCCAACAAACAACTATAGGCAGGCTGAATATCCATTATGTAAAAGGTGGTGTTGAAAATTTCAGGACCCACCTTGATTGGCAGAACTAACTCTCCAAACACTGACCTCTTGGAGCCATCAAAAGCACGTACCACCAAGTCACTTGGTGTACAAATCAACCCACGAGTATCCAACTTCATCAGAGCCTTCTTCGGTAGCACATTCAAAGAAGACCCAGTATCAACTAACACATTTGACATTAAAGAACCACGACATTCCACTGAAATATGCAGAGCGTTGTTGTGATTCCTCCAAGCTGGAGTCAGATCTAAATCGGTGAAACCCAAACCATTACCAGCATTCACGTGAGCCACAACCCCTTCTAACTGATTGACGGATATTTCCTGTGGTACATAAGCCATATTCAGAATTTTCAGCAATGCATTTCGGTGTGCCTCAGAGCACAATAGTAAGGATAGGATGGAAATCTTCGATGGAGTTTGGTGAAGCTGGTCAACAATCTTGTAATCACTTTTTCTGATCAACCTCATAAACTCTTCTACATCTTCTGAGAAAGTATCCCCACCTGGCTTTGTCGCAGAATTATTAGCTTCCTGCCCCTGTACAGACTCATCTATCATCTGCTTACCTTTGTCTTGTCTTGAACTACTAGCTTGATTCTCGGAGGAAATAGAGACTCTACCACTCCTAGTGATAGCCCCTGCTTCAACAAGATTTTCCACCCCTGTGTTCACAGCTGATGTCTTTTCCAATTCCAGCTTCTTACCATTAACAAACACCTCGGCCCCATAATTCCATGGGATGGCCTTGGTACTCTCATACAGAACTGGGTCGGGAACAGTGATAGTGACCGGTGCTGGTCTTGCCGGCGCTGATATAGTTATTGTCTTAAATGGAATCGTTATCGTGGCAACATCAATCTCTCTGTCAGTAACGATACCCTGCTTACAGCCCCTGTCAAACTGCAATACCCCTTCGCTGATCATTTTCTGAATACCTGCCTTCAATAAATCACAACCACCTGGCTGCGACACACATTTTACACAACCTTGATCACAACCGAGAAATACTCCTCCCTTCAATAGTCTTTCCTTCACCATACCCAAGGGAGTTTGGATTTCGTTCACATCTGAAATCAAACTCAGGTCTTCACAGTTTTCAATAATAGCATTGACCTTCGGCCCACCGTGATTCGGCATCGGATTCTGATTCACATTCGGGACGTCATTGGAGAAATTGATGTCTTTGGAATCCAGCAGATCTTGAACCTGATGCTTAAAAGCTTTACAGTTCTCAATATAATGTCCGGGTGCCCCAGAGTGGAACTCACAGTGGGCGTTGACGTCATAGCCGGGAGGTGGATTACCAGTAGGTGGAGCCAATGTTCTCTTCTGGATTAACTGTAGCTGTAGCAAGTACTGAAATAATTGAGCGTATGGAAGAGGTGGAGTGTCAAAATGCCTATCCCGCCTAGTCAGAGGCTGAGACCCGCGAGGAGCCTGATTTTGTTGTTGAGACGCTGCTGGCTGTTGAGGTGTTGCTGGGATGGTTACAGAAGCCACCTGCTGATTGTAATTCTGACGAGGTCCATCTCTACCACGATATGATGACACAGAGTTTGTATCTCCCACCTTCTTCTTATAACCATTGGCATAAGGCTTCTTACTTCCTCCAGATGAGGACCCATCACTGCCTGATATCTTTCCCGCCTGGTTTCCGCTTTCTACCATCTCTCCTACCAAGATCAAATCAGCAAATTTTCCCGACATACACGGTACCAACTTTTCAAAGTAATGACCCTGTAAGGTGGCCATAAACATAGTTATTATTTCACGCTCCAACATGGGAGGCTGAACTCTAGCTGCCAGTTCCCGCCACCTCTGAGCGTACTCCTTGAAACTCTCATTGTTCTTCTGCGACAGATTCTGCAACTGTGTTCTGTTAGGAGCCATATCAGTGTTATATTGGTAATGTCTGATAAATGCCCCTGCCAGATCTCTCCAACTGTGCACATCCTTCCTTTCCAGTTGCATGTACCACTCCAGGGATGCCCCAGATAGGCTATCCTGGAAGCAATGCATCATCAGCTTTTCATTCTTCGCATATGCAGCCATCTTGCTTGCATATGCCCTGACGTGGGTCCTCGGACAAGTCATACCATTATACTTCTCGAAAGTGGGAGTCTGAAACTTGTGTGGAATAACAACGCCTGGAACCAGCCCCAAATCCTCTAGATTCATTCCCACAGAATCCTGATTCACAACACCCCTTAGCTGTTCCTCAATCAACTGGATCCTCTGATCCTGATCAGTCTGGGGACCAGCATCCCCACCTGGCAAAGAAAATACATCATCCTGAACATCATCATACCGACATCCCTGAACTGCGCCAGTACCAGTACCACCTCCCACTGCAGTGGGAACCACAACACTTTCTACTCCACCCGGAGGAATCACAACACCAGAAGCAGGAATACCTCCGCCAGTAGGACCATTCTGACCATCATCAGTAACACCAGTCTGAAGTCCTCCATGAAGGACACCATCATTATCAACCCTCGCAATCAGTGGCTGAACGAGAGTTCTCAACTGTTCTTGTCCCTGAGCAACCCCTTGCATCAATTCTATGAATTGGTTCATGCGAGTCCGCATCTCAATGATCTCATTCTGTAGCTGATCCATGAGTCTCTTCCAATTTTGCTTAGTAGGATACCGGTGAATACGCTGATCTGCAATTCTGAGATGAGAACAAGATAAGAATACCGGAGATAAACACCTGTCATGCAAAATGATTATGCAAAATGATTATGAATATGCAAATGCAAATGGACGTGTTTGAAAATTCATAGGGCGATCCACCCCTTGATTCCGATTTAATAACAAGATATAATGGAACTTCTGCTCATATATTAAGAAAACCAGAGAAAAGCCAAATTTCAACAATCACAAATCCGAGATAACGAGTCTGAATATAGGTCCCAACCAACAAGCCTGGTGGTGATCCACATATAATGAAAGAAAACAGAAAACTATGGCATATCATCAAAGTTTACGAGCGTTAATCCCCCCATCCATTATGCTTTCTGCACCAATCTTGAATCTCCTTGAACAACTTTCTGGTATCGGGATGCTTCGGCCTCTGAATTAGTCCTTGAATGAGAAGGTCTCTCCTGTGTATGATCCCATCCAAGTATCGGCAATGTAACTCCCAAGCGTCTTCTCCCGAAACACCATCCATGCTAGGACCCTCATGTCTAGGTTTCTTCACCTCAGCTTGGACTTTCAGTTCTTCCATGGAGGCTATGGCTTCCTTGAGTCGATCTTCTACTACTTGTCTCTTGAATATCCCTGATAAGATCTCGGCGTCTTTCTTCTTGAGCGTCGACTTCAACTGATCAATCTTAGCTATGTAGTCGTCTTCCTTTCTCTTATTCTCAGCCATGGCAATTTCTCGGTGATCATTGAACCTGTGAATCTTCAACAAAGCCTTGCCTAATTCCTCATCCTTGGACCTGAGAACGCTACTGATACCATCCAAAGCTTGTTTTATTCTTTCCCTGGATGCGACCATGTCAGCAAGCTCTTTTTCTGCTTTAGCAAGGAGCTCTGTCTTTAACTTGGCGGTATGAACAACTTCACCCCGCTCATGCTTCCACTGATAAATCTCTCTCTTTAGTTCACTATTCTCTTCCCGCAACCTTTCCTTTTCAGCCCATAATGTGTTATACTTCTCCAACTCAACGGTGGTAGGAGGCTCGATCACCAAAGGATACAGAGGTGGTTCCACCGGGAATGGAAGGAGCTCCTCTTCTGCTCTCTTCTTAATCCACTCTTTATAGGGAGGGAAAGTCCGATTGTTACTTTTCCCGAATGGAATCTTACCCTTCTTAGTCACCTGTCTCCAAGCATTCACAACTTTCCTTATCAACCCTTGATCCTCAATACCATTGAAGAATAAGGATTCTCAGACATCTTGCTCTTCGGGTGGATTCTTCAAAGGATAGCCAAACTGTCTGATAGCTAGGGAGGGATTATAGTTAATTCCACCTCTCCTCCCTATTAAGGGAACATTAGGGAATTCTCCGCATTTGCAAATGATCTCCATTCCTAGCAAGTCATGATTAATCCAAACGATGTTATCAGCAGTCAAGCCCATAACCCTCTTAGACCACTTCAGAGAATCTTTTGTATCAACGAAAGCGCCAGATTCAGGGAGACGACTCAAGAACCAAGTAGCTAAGAGTGGTGCACAACAACTTACAGTTTTCCCACGCCTATTCTCATTCTTGTAGTGAACCGAGTGATACACATCACCTAGCAAGGTAGGTATAGGATTCTTCGACATAAAGATCCTAACGGCATGCATATCCACCAGATTAGGAATATTCGGAAACAGAACAATCCCATAGATACACACAGCCAGAATAGCTTGGAAAGCAGTCCAGTTCTTCTCTTTGACATGTATGCAGGCTTGACCGAATAAGAACTTCAATAGGAAACCCTTAACTCCTTGTTTTTTTGCAATGTTACTGTTCAGAACAGGCTCACTAATATGAAGAGCAACAGCCATATCTTTTATACCGGGGTGTTCTTCAGAAAAGAAAACTATATCATGACTAATAGGAATTCCCAAAATAAATGAGAACTCCTTCAACGTCGGAGCCAAGATGTAGTCCGGGAAGGTGAAGCAACACAAAGGCGGGTCGTAAAACTGAAGAAGTGTGTGAATGGCATCCTTCTCATACTGGGAGATATTATAGACAAATTTCAGAAGTCTTCCATACCTTCCACTGAACTCTGTACGAACTCCGGAACCAGCCATATTAATCAATTTGTGAATCAGTGTCAAAGTCGGCTCTGGGAATGAATAGGCGACAGTCTTCTTTCTCTGAACATCCATACTGAAGCAACCTCAGAAAATCGGAATCAAGAGTAAGATGCAAGCCCTGAAAAATGTCAAACACGTCAGAATGCAAGAAAAATGATATGCTTATGCAAACATGGGGTCAAGGCACACTGCTGGATGTGCTGTGCTGTTAGCTGAACGAGAAACCAGAAAACCAGAACTCTGAACCACTGAGGAACCCAAATAATCAGACATTGATGAGAAATCCAAGAAACCGGGTAGGTTGAAAGTCTCGGTTACCTGCAAACCTGCAAACGCCCATCCCCTCTCACATGTGGGTACTAGGATGTTCAGTATCCCGGGCTCTCAGGTCGAGAAATGATGATACGTTCACCATTTCTGGTTTGGCATCATCATCAATCGAGGATGCCTCAACTGATTCTCCAAAGCGGAAGGTCCTCAGCTTTGGCACTGAGGTCTAGAAACAATAGTACATTCATCCCTCGGGGTACAGTACTAAAGTCAATCGAGGAGTGCCTCCACTGATTCTCTTCAAAACGTAGGGGCCATCCTATGCGAGTTCCAAAGCGGGCCCTCGGGTGCGAATGGGTTTGCCACGGGATGTGGTCTGCCACTGTCACCACTAAAGAGGGATGTTTCCACTAAGGTCCTCAATGATCGGTCACCAGAGTCGACAACTCTCTAGATCAACACCCCAACATGCGCAAGACACACACGTTAGAATGCATCCCAAGATAGCCTCGTCTGGTTGTGAATTTCGTGAACACACAAACGTACCAAGCAGGCACGTAGGTCCCACTACTTTCCACTCTAGTCCTAGGGTATTCTCAAGCCTTGGTATTGGGCTTAGCTCTCGGTCCCACCCAACCTGCAAAACAAAGACAGCCAGCACAGCACAGCAGCATGACAGTAATAAAAAATGAAATGCAGAAAATGCGGTAACAAATAAAAATAAAATACAACACATAAAGCAAAACAAAAACACCCAAAGAAAACAAAGACAAGCAAGTGCTAGGATTGACTCGCTTAGGGATGGACCAACATAGGTCAACCAGGGTCCCCAGCAGAGTCGCCAGCTGTCGCTCCCAGGATTTTCATCCAGGTACAAACGCCAGAGTGGCGCAGAAAAACAGAGTCGCCAGCCGTGTAAATTTATCCCAAGTGAGGGAAAGGGAACACCGCATAAACCTGAGGAAGAGGGAAAGGAATGGTCATCGCAACCATAACCTGGGTTCGGGAGTCGGTTACGCGAGGGGAAGGTGCTAGCACCCCACGCGTCCATCGTACTCGATGGGATCCACGCTTGTTGTCTATTCTAAGGGTGAGTTATACTATCATCTAGGGCTGTGCTAAGACGGGAGGGGAAGACAAAGACCGACTCGGTAGGACGTCGACGTCCTAGGCCTACGTACCCCCTTTGTGCAATGGGGAATTCAGAGTCAACGTAGTTCGGACCAAGTTCTTTTTGTGTTTTTTATGAGCGACGTTAAGTTCGCGTCCGGCAGTTAGGGTCGATGCCTGTTTGCGTCTCAGACGGAAAGTAACGTGCCCTTTTTGAAAATAGCCTTTAGTTTTGACGATCCCGAAGGACAAAAAGGTTTGGAGTTGGTTTGTGTTTTTTAGGACAGAAGTGGCTTAAGTTAGTTCATAATTTGTATTGCACCAAAGTCTAGGGCACAGGGGCGAATACTTAACGCATCGTCCCAAGACAGGACGCTCGCTAAGTACTCTAGAAAGATGAGAGGAAGCCCCTCATTTCTCATTCCCCATACTTAAGGCTCGTGTGCAATACACCTTATTCTTATTAAGTGCTTTAAAGAAATTTGAGATGAGAAAAGAGAAGACGCAAGGGTAACTCTAAAGGGGAACTAAGAGTCCTAATGTTATCATGCATGGATGGCCCTAGGGTTAGTGAGGTTTGAAGACAACCTAAATCCTAAAGAATAAAGATAGGAGAGAAAAAGGTAAGGGTAACCATGGACACTTATCCATACCCTTAAGGAATTTACCTTGATCCTGCATAAAAGGTTAGTACGGAAACAGACATAAATAAGAGAAACGAGGTGAATGAAAATCAAGCAATGGCAAACAACAACGACAATAATCCAAACAGGAACTCAAAGAAACAAAGTACAGCCCTAAAGCAAATGGCACAAGTGCCTTTCAAACAAGGTAATCATATAAGGTCAAAGATGCGCCTGCGAGAAAATCTCAAGTGAAAATAACTCTGATAATTAGAAAAATGATTCCCAAAATTCCTAAATTAATCATTAGGGATCCTCAACCAGAGGCAAACAACATATAAAAAATCCCTGCAAAAATTCAAAGTGTTAGCCATTCAAATGGTTAGGTAGAGCTCAGGTGGGAATTAAGGTTCCGTGGGAAAAGAGAAGGACCTAAATGCAATATGAAAAATATTTAAAAATGAAATAAAAATATTTTTATGCAATTTAGAATGCTAATGAATTGATGCAAAAAGAACGAGTGAAAAATGCTTTAGGATTGTAGAGAATTAAAATGAAGAAATTTATGTATGCATGCGATGAGTAATTAAAAAGGAGATTAATGAAACAATTAATTTAAACGATAAAATAAAATAAAAATAAAAAATAAAAATTTGTAAAAATTTTATAAGTTAATAAATATGATGTATGAATTTTCTGGGATTTTTTAAATGCAATTTACTAATTTTAAAAATTAAAAATGAAAACAATATAATTAAAACAAAATATCTAAATTGGATGCGCATGGGGGGTGTGGAAAGTAAAGAAAATGTATTGGAAAAGGACATGGGCTGAAGACGGGGGATGCCAATAGGAGGCCCAACGTCTAAATCCTTCAGAAAAATAAAAAAAAGGTGCATGTGTGGACTCCCATGTGCCATGCACATGTCATTTTAATGCGTTGGCGAGATTCTGGCCGTGTGATTCATCAGACTGTCCAGGGTTAGTCAACGCGAACAAAAAGTAAACGAAATGGAATGAAGTAATTGGTGGAACACAGTAGGGACGGTGGGGTGATATACATGGGATCATCAATTAAATTTCAGAAAAAATAAAAAAGAAAAAATAGGTGGCACGCTGGTAACCACACGATGAAACGAACCAAGGGCCCAGATTGCATCTTCTTCGTGGAACCCTTTGACCGGCCGGAGATTTCCCAGGTCGCCGGAGCCCTAGCTCCGGCCGCCTGCCACCACCACCTGTAACCTACAAAACGCCCAGAAAATGCCAAACCGCATACCATTCGAACCGTAATTCCAAGGGGATTCCAAATATGGCCTCCAAATTCACAAATAATTAACACATAACAAAAAACGAAGGGATTAGTGTAAGGGTTCAAAACTTTAAACTCATATAACAGGCCATACACGCATCCATAATTAAAAGTAATTATATCAGAATGATCAGTGGGAGTCACACAATCTTATGCATATCAAAAAAGAAAGTTTCGTGATCATGCAAAAAGTGGATAACCTGAGATGACACGGTATGAATTCTTGATTTTTGCTGCAAATGGAGGTTGATCTGCACTCTATAGATTACCAAGAGAAGCTTTGTGGAAGAAGTTAGAAGAATCTCCTTGTAGATCGTGAGTTTTGGTGAGAAATCCTCTTTTAGGGGTTTCTTGAGAGCTCCTCCAATTTCACGTGCATGAACCCTAACCAATGCATGAATGGGTTTTAAATACTTAGGGTTATTCTTCTGATGATGAGTTGGGCCTGGGCAATTCCATGTTTAATGATTTTTGAATTATTTCATTTAATATTGAATTTTAACTAATTAAATCCAATAAAAATAAAATAAAATGAGGAAAAATCAAATATATGCTCTTTGGGTCGTGTATGGCTTTATGTTTGAGTTTAGTTTAAGAAACTTATGGCCCATTTGTCAAAATTTGGATTTTAGGCATAGTTTGCTTTGTGCACCTCCTCAAAATTGCCCAACTTTGACTAAGCATAACTCCTTCAATTTTTAGCTCCTTAATGCAAAATAATACTTTTTAGAAACCTCAAGATGTCCTCTAACCAACCCTTTTGGTCCCATGTCAATTTGATCTTCCATGTTCAAGTTATGAGCTTTTAAAAAAGGTTGACTTTTGTTGACTTTCAAAATGACCTATAATGTCTTGGCTCATATCTCCCGAATGAAGCATTTCTGGACTTGGCTTGTGAGACACAAAGTTGTAGGGAATTAAATTTACTTCAAGATTGGCTTTTGTTGAGGAATTTTTGATGAAGTATGTGGAAGTTAGGCCTGGTCAAAGTACAGTTGACCTTCCCTACAAAAACCCTAATTTAGTAACTCCCGATTCTTGATGATTCTGAGGTTTCCTTGATGAATCATGATCAACCCTTGATCAAATGATGAATTTCAACCTATAATCTTGATGTTGACCAAAGATCTTGAGGTTTGACCTTGTGTTGACCACAGTTGACTTTTTGACCAAGTTAACTGATTTTCAATCCATTGGCCAATTGAACTTCTCCTGAACCAAACTGATGGCCAATCTTCCACTCCTAGATACTCAGGGACCCAAAGAATACCATAGAATCAAGTCTTGCCCAAAAAATCAGAAATAAACTGACTTTATAGCAAGCCATAGTTTTGGTACCCTCAGTCTAGGAGGAAATAACACAGTCTCCAAATCCAAATTCCTTTGAATATGATGTGTATCCTCTCCAACAAAGATAAGATATGCCATTTGGTGATGATAAAAACCCAAGGAGCTTTCCAATTGAAGCAATAAACCCAAGAATTTCAAAACCCTAATTCATGCACTGGTTAGGAGAGAGTAATCCACTTGAGATCCCTTGCCACCTGTGAACCCCTGATGATGTAGTGGGCCAGATAGGGCCTTCTTGAACTGCCTCAAGCACCTTGACCCCATGCTAATGATATGCATACATGATAATGCAAAGATGAAATGAAACATAAGCCAGTTAGTACAAAAGTAAGGAGGGCAAATTTTGGGGTGCTACAGGGAGTTTTACTCCGATGGTACCACATGCGTAACATTGTCGAGTCGCATTAAAGTTGCATTTTCTTACGTTGTTGTTGATTTTTATTTGTTGTTGTTGATTTTTATTTGTTGGTTGTTGATGTGAAGTGGTGATTATTCGTATGACCCTTGCCTACGTATTATTTATCATACTCCGTTTATAGTTTTCGGTAACTCACCCTTTCTGTTTGAATGTTGTCCCTATGTTGGCAACGTGCAGGTAATCAAGAGGAGTAGCCGGTTACCTTAGTTCGAGTCGGTGGTTGTCGCTCTGATACGTAGCACTCGGGGGGATGACGCATGTCTTTTATTTATTTATCTACATGCTGAATTTTTAATGAAATTGCGGAAAAATACTTTATTGTTTAATTTGAAGTTGTTTTATGTTGAATAAAGATGCTACTAAGTTGTTAATGAATCCGCTGCGTTGTGTTTGCTTAAGTTGAGTAAAGTTGAAAACCATTTGTTGTTTTATGTTTCCTTGAATCGTTATGTATCTTTCATGATTAACTATTATGTGATTGAATTTTAAAGTTGAAAATGTGATATCCCGTTTTATGTTGGAAATTTTATAACTCTGATTTTAATATAATTATTGGGTAGAAATGGGGTGTTACATTAGTGGTATCAGAGCAGGTCGGTCCGTCCGGCCAAGTATCGAGTCGTAGTTGTTTAACAATCGAGTATTGTTATTTAGTTCTAATCGTTGTTTATGTTGCAGTGATAAGTTGAGATGGATGGAAGGAACGATGCTGCAATGGCTGCTGCAATGCAAGCAATGGCTCAAGCTGTGAAGAATTTACCGAATGCTGGCGAGAATGATGGATCTCGTAGTCTGGCGACTTTTCAGAGGGAGAATCCGCCTACCTTCAAGGGCAAGTATGATCCTGATGGAGCATTGGACTGGTTGAAAGAGATTGAGAGAATCTTCCGTGTGATGGACTGCACTCCAGCGCAGAAGGTTCGTTATGGGACTCATATGTTAGCAGTCGAAGCTGATGACTGGTGGCTAGAGACTCGTCAGAGGTTGGAGACTACATGTGAAGTTATCACTTGGGATGTGTTCCGAAGGGAATTTCTGAGGAGGTATTATCCAGAGGATGTCCGTGGTAAGAAACAAATTGAATTTCTTGAGCTGAAGCAAGGAACTATGTCGGTTACTGATTATGCTGCGAAGTTTGTTGAGCTTGATAAGTTTTATCCGTACTATACCGGTGATGATGCTGAGTTTTCTAAATGCATTAAGTTTGAAAGCGGTTTGCGCTCTGAGATCAAGAAAGCTATTGGGTATCAGAAGATTCGTGTCTTTTCTGATTTGGTCGATAGTTGCAGAATTTATGAAGAGGACAATAATGCTCACTACAAGATTGTTAGTGATAGAAGAGGCAAGCAACAACAGAACCGTGGTAAGCCTTATGGTGCTCCAGCTGGAAAAGGTAAACAGAGAGCAACTGAGGGCAAGAAGATTAGTAGGGGAGATGCTCCTGCTGGCATAACTTGTTTCAAATGTGGAAAATCTGGTCATAAGAGTACTGTGTGTACTGCTGAGACGAAGAGGTGTTTCCGATGTGGTAAGATTGAACATGCGATATCTGATTGGAAGCACAAGGAGATGATCTATTTTAATTGTGGAGAAGAGGGACATATTGGTAATCAGTGTACGAAGCCAAAGAAAGCTCAGACCGGAAAAGTGTTTGCGTTAGCAGAAACTCAGACAGCTAATGAGGACAAACTTATCAGAGGTACATTTTCATTAATAGTACTCCTTTAATTACTATTATTGATACTGGTGCTACACATTGTTTTGTTTCTGCTGATTGTGTTCAAAGATTGGGTCTTAAGTTATCTGCTATGAATGGAGAAATGGTCGTCGAGACTCCGACTAAGGGATCGGTGACTACTTCTCTTGTGTGTTTAAGGTGTCCTTTATCGATCTTCGATAAATACTTTTATGTTGATTTGGTTTGTTTGCCGCTGACCGGAATGGATGTAATCCTGGGTATGAACTGGTTAGAGTATAACTATGTTCACATAAATTGTTATCGCAAGTCGGTGAGGTTTTCCTCTCCGGAAGAGGAAGGGGTTGGATTGTTGTCTTTCAGAGAGTTACATCAACTGATGAAAGAAGAAGCTCAGATGTTTTCGTTGATGGCAACGTTGTCTTTTGAGAGCAAAGCTAAGATTGAAGAATTGCAGGTAGTAAATGAATTTCCTGAAGTTTTCCCTGATGAAATTCCTGATGTGCCGCCAGAGAGAGAGGTTGAATTTACAATTGATCTTGTACCTGGTACTAGACCTGTTTCGATGGCACCATACAGAATATCGGCATCCGAGTTATCTGAATTAAAGAAGCAGTTGGAAGAGTTACTTGAGAAGAAGTTTATAAGACCAAGTGTATCGCCGTGGGGAGCTCCAGTGTTATTAGTAAAGAAGAAAGATGGAAGTATGAGACTTTGTGTTGATTATAGACAGCTGAATAAAGTAACAATCAAGAACAAGTATCCACTCCCGAGAATAGATGATTTGATGGATCAGTTAGTAGGTGCTCGTGTGTTTAGCAAGATAGATTTGAGATCGGGCTATCATCAGATTAAAGTGAAAGATGAGGATATTCAGAAGACGGCGTTCAGAACACGGTATGGACATTATGAGTATTCAGTGATGCCTTTCGGTGTTACTAATGCGCCGGGAGTATTCATGGAATACATGAACCGCATTTTTCATACTTATCTGGACCGTTTTGTGGTTGTATTCATTGATGATATTCTGATTTACTCTAAGTTAGAAGAAGAGCATAAGGAACATTTGAGAACAGTGTTAGCAGTTTTGAAAGACAAGCAGTTGTATGCGAAGCTGTCCAAGTGCGAGTTCTGGTTGAAAGAAGTTAGTTTTCTGGGTCATGTGATTTCAGGTAGTGGTATTGCCGTGGATCCTTCTAAAGTAGATGCTGTGTTGCAATGGGAAACTCCAAGGTCGGCTACTGAGATTAGAAGTTTTTTGGGACTAGCTGGTTATTATAGAAGGTTTATTGAAGGATTTTCTAAGTTGGCACTTCCGTTAACTAGATTGACTTGTAAGGGTAAAGCTTTTGTGTGGGATGTTCAGTGCGAAGAAAGTTTTACAGAATTGAAGAAGAGGTTGACGTCGGCTCCGGTTTTGACATTACCGAACCCAGGAGAACCGTTTGTGGTTTATTGTGATGCTTCGTTGATGGGTTTAGGAGGTGTGCTGATGCAGAATAATAAAGTAATTGCTTATGCGTCTCGACAGTTGAGAACTCATGAAAGGAATTATCCTACGCATGATTTGGAACTTGCTGCGGTGGTTTTTGTGCTGAAGATTTGGAGGCATTATCTCTATGGCTCTAGATTTGAAGTTTATAGTGATCATAAGAGCTTAAAGTATTTGTTTGATCAGAAGGAGCTGAATATGAGACAACGAAGGTGGTTAGAATTGCTGAAAGATTATGATTTCGGTTTGAATTATCATCCGGGAAAAGCTAATGTTGTGGCTGATGCTTTAAGCCGAAAGACCTTGCATATGTCAGCAATGATGATTAAGGAATTGGAATTAATTGAGCAGTTTCGAGATATGAGTTTGGTTTGCGAAGTGACACCGCAGAGTGTTATGCTGGGTATGTTGAAGATTAACAATGATTTTCTAGACAGTATTCGAGAGGCTTAGAAGCTGGATGTGAAACTAGTGGACATCATGAATGAGTGTGGTCAATCGGATAAGAGTGACTTTAAGATTGATGCACGAGGTGTGTTGAGACTGCATGATCGGATTTGTATACCAGATGATACAGATATGAAAAAGAAAATTCTTAAAGAGGGTCATAGAAGTAATCTAAGTATTCATCCGGGAGCTACTAAAATGTATCAAGACTTGAAGAAGATATTTTGGTGGTCCGGAATGAAAGAAGATGTGGCACGATTTGTGTATGCATGTTTGACTTGCCAGAAGTCGAAGGTTGAGCATCAGAAACCTGCTGGGTTGATGCAACCGTTAGAGATTCCAGAATGGAAATGGGATAGCATTTCTAGGGACTTTGTGACAGGGTTGCCTATGACTTCAAGAGGACATGACTCAATTTGGGTGATTGTTGATAGGATTACGAAGTCGGCTCATTTTATACCTATTAACATCACATATCCAATTGTAGAGTTGGCAGAGATTTATATTCGTGTAATTGTGAACTTGCATGGTGTTCCTTTGTGTATCGTGTCGGATAGAGATCCGAGGTTTACGTCGGAGTTTTGGAAGAGCCTACAGGAGGCGTTGGGTTCTAAGCTGAGGTTGAGTTCGGCGTATCATCCTCAAACAGATGGTCAAACTGAGAGAACTATTCAGTCATTGGAGGATTTGTTGCGAGCATGTGTTCTCGAGCAGGGAGGTTCGTGGGACACTCATCTACCATTAATAGAGTTCACTTATAATAATAGTCACCATTCTAGTATCGGAATGGCACCTTTTGAAGCGCTGTATGGTCGGAGGTGTAGAACTCCGTTGTGTTGGCATGAATCGGTGAAAGTGTAGTACTTGGCCCGGAATTAGTTCGAGAAACTACTGAGAAAGTGAAGTTGATTCGGGAGAAGATGAAAGCTTCTCAAAGTAGACAAAAAAGTTACCATTACAAGCGGAAGAAGGATTTGGAATTCCAAGCGGGTGATCATGTGTTTTTGAGAGTCACGCCTGTGACTGGTGTTGGGAGAGCTTTGAAGTCTAAGAAGCCCACTCCTCGTTTTATTGGGCCGTATCATATTTTGGACAGAGTTGGGAAAGTTGCTTACCGAATGGCGTTACCGCCAAATCTTTCGAATCTGCATGATGTGTTTCATGTGTCGCAGCTTCGGAAATACATTTCAGATCCGTCTCATGTGGTTAATATGGATGATGTGCAAGTACGGGATAATCTCATGGTGGAGACGAAGCCTGTGCGAATCGCGGATCGTGAAATGAAGACTTTGCGAGGGAAAGAGATCGCGTTGGTGAAGGTTGTCTGGTCGGGAGCTACTGGAGAAAGCATGGCGTGGGAATTGGAGAGCAAGATGCGAGACTCCTATCCCGAGCTGTTTGAATTAGGTAAATTTTCGAGGACGAAAATATTCTAAGTGGGGGAGAGTTGTAACGCCCAAATATTTAATTATTTATTTAATTGATTATTTAATTAATTGTTTGTGAATTATTCGGTTGATTTTGGTGTTGCGGTGAATTAAGTCGTTGAGTCGGTATATTAAGTTGGTAAGTCGTAGAAATAATATTAGAAATAATATTATAGTCGCGAAATAATATTAGAAGTAATATTATAGTCGTAGGAGAGTATTCGAATTAAGTGGGCTTGGTTTCGTGTCGGAATTAGTAAATTAAGGGGTGTATGTTTTAGGCCCATTAGATATTATAATTGAATATTATTATTTTAATAAAACAAATAAAATAAAGGAAATAGAAAAGAGTGGGGAGTTGTTGGATATCAGTTAAAGGAGAAGAGAAAGGAAGAACGTGAGAAGTTGAAGCCGAGAGAAACCACGGCCGGTGACGATTTTCCGGAATCCGATCGATTGTCGAGCTGCCTTCAATCCAAGGTAAGGGTGGGTTCGATTATTATAACTGGGTTATGATGAATGTTATTTGGGTGATGGTTATTGTGTAGAACTAGTATCAGAATTACCCTAAAAATTTCCTGTGAAAGCTGAAGTTATTTCGATTAAAATTAATCTCTGAAATTATTAATTTTGATGTTTGGAAACTGATTTTTCTGGTGATAGTTAAGAGACCCATTTAATAATTGGGGTACCCATTGAGGTTGAGAATCTGGAATTACTTATTATATTTACTAGGTGTTGGTTGGATAAAAAGATATAGGAATTTGGTCATTTTTGTTTTACATGAATTTAAGAGGTTGGTTTTTGTTTTTATGCGTAGTAGCCTTATTAAACCATGGAAAGGGATTATGCACCTTAATATTTTTTTTGTACTAATATTATTATCCTGTTCTTAATGACGTGTTCTTAATGAATGGAAAGATAATGTGGCGCAGGCCACTTGAATATTAGAGGGATTGGCAAATTTTGTTTTACATTAAATTAAGGCATTGGCATTTTGTGTTGTACGTGTAATAATCTTACTAAACCATGAAGGCCAGGATTAGATAATTAACCAAATTCATGTGGTAATAAATTATGCACTGGTAATAATAATTAGCAGAGATACAGGATCTAGGAATTAGTCACAGTTCTGACAGAAGATAATAAGTGGCGAGAGCCACCCATATTAAAGGACTATCCACTTTAATTTTTTTAAACTGTTATTATTTTCTTGGTTTCTAAATGAATTGTTGGAATGTGGCGCAAGCCACCCATTCTTAATGGGTATTGGTGGTTTTGTTTTATACATAAATTTAGCCTCACTTTAAGAAATGTGTTAGGTATATAATATCAGAAGCAGAATTTGTAAATGTTCATATTCTATGGAACGAGATGGATTAATAGTAATAGTAAGTATACAGTTGAAGAAAATTGGGTGCATAAGTGTGGAAAATAGCTGAACTACTGAGTTAACAGATTTCAACAGAAAATCAGAAAATTAGTAAGTTTTGACAGAAGCAGATTTTAGGAGTTTTCAAAACAGAATTTTGACAGAAAATTGGAATTGTGGTAATATGTTGCAGCAGTGGTTTAACTGAATTAATAAATTAATCAATAGTAATTAATAAAGGTGAAATAGTGCAGTTTTAGTCGGTTTAGCCGGTTTAGGCGAAAAATTTAGTTGCCCGAAATTTAACGAAAATTGTCGGGGTAAGTCGGGTAATTTAGTAGGTGACTTTTGTTGAATTGTTTTGTTAAAATAATGTCGAAAAAGTGGATTCGCAGGTACAGCTGATTTTGTTGTTTCGTTCCGGTACACGGACGAATTTTAAGTTGAAGGCGTAATAGCCAAAGTTGACTACGTTGTTTATGTCGTAAAAGTTGCTATGTTGTTTAAGTTGATTATGTTGTGGATGTCGTTGAGTTGTTTATGTTGATGAGTTGTGCATGTCATGAAATATACATTGCATTTTGTGTCGGAGCGTTGCTCACACCACGTTGGCCTGGATTGGCATATGTTGAAAGTTGAAGGCTTATGCCTTGATGCCTCGATAAACTAGCAATATTAAGTTGGGAGTTTTACTCCGATGGTACCACATGCATAACATTTTCGAGTCGCATTAAAGTTGCATTTTCTTACGTTGTTGTTGATTTTTATTTGTTGGTTGTTGATGTGAAGTGGTGATTATTCGTATGACCCTTGCCTACGTATTATTTATCATACTCCGTTTATAGTTTTCGGTAACTCACCCTTTCTGTTTGAATGTTGTCCCTATGTTGGCAACGTGCAGGTAATCAAGAGGAGTAGCCGGTTACCTTAGTTCGAGTCGGTGGTTGTCGCTCTGATACGTAGCACTCGGGGGGATGACGCATGTCTTTTATTTATTTATCTACATGCTGAATTTTTAATGAAATTGCGGAAAAATACTTTATTGTTTAATTTGAAGTTGTTTTTATGTTGAATAAAGATGCTACTAAGTTGTTAATGAATCTGCTGCGTTGTGTTTGCTTAAGTTGAGTAAAGTTGAAAACCATTTGTTGTTTTATGTTTCCTTGAATCGTTATGTATCTTTCATGATTAACTATAATGTGATTGAATTTTAAAGTTGAAAATGTGATATCCCGTTTTATGTTGGAAATTTTATAACTCTGATTTTAATATAATTATTGGGTAGAAATGGGGTGTTACAGCTGCTAGGCATGTTGATAACTGCTGAGCAGGATCTAAAGTCAAAAGGAATGGCCATTCTGATGGTCAATAATGGAAATTAATAGAACAAAAAACCCACCAAGAAGGGTAGTAAGAGGAACGACAAGGAAGTTAATAGACCCAAAGTAGTGCTCATGATTTGAATCCTAATGGAGGTATAACAAAGGATGACACTTGCTTCTATTGCGGTAAGACTGGACACTAGAAGAGAAACTTCCCAAAATACCTAGAGGATAAAAAGAATGGAGTGGAGACTTCAACTTCAGGTATGTTTTTTAGAAATAAATTTGTATACTACTTTATCATAGGTATTGGATATTGTATGTGGTTCTCATATTTGTACTATTATGCATAGGCTTAAAAGGAGTAGAGAATTAGCAAAAGTTTAAGTTGATCTATGAGTTGGCAATGGAGCAAATGATATTGCTTTATCTGTATGAACTTATGTATTGACTTTACCTAGTGGTTTAATAATTCAGTTAGAGAGCTACTATTATGTACCTGCAATTAGCAGGAATATTATATTCATTTCTTGTTTGGACAAGTTTAGTTTTTCATTTATAATAAAGAACAATTGTTGCTCTATTTATTTGAATGATGTATTCTATGCTACTGCACAAATGAACAATAGACTGTATGCCCTTGATCTTGAAATGCCAATTTATGACATTGATACTAAAAGGATGAAACCTAACAAGTTAAATCCAAATTAACTTTGGCATTGTTGCTTATGCCACATAAATGAGAAGCGCGTTTCCAAACTCCATAAAGATGGTCTCTTGGACTCCTTCGATTATGAATCATATGAGACATGCAAATCTTGTTTAATTAGAAAGATGAAAAAGTATAAATTTACATGAAAAGGTGAAAGGGCTAATGATATTTTGGCCATCATACATGCTGATGTATGTGGACCATTGAACACATCAGGCAAAGGAGGTTTCCAGTACTTCATCACACTCACTGATGATTACATTAGATATGGTTATGTAGATCTAATAAAACACAAATTTAAATCCTTTGAAAAGTTTAAAGAGTTAAAAAATCAAGTAAAAAACCAATTAGGCAAGAATATTAAAACCCTTTTATCAGATCGAGGTGGTGAATATTTAAACTTAGAGTTTTGATGACCATCTAAAACAGTGCGGGATTCTATCCCAATTAACTCCTCCTAGAGCACCACAATGGAATGATGTAGTCGAGAGAAGAAACCAAACCTTATTAGACATGGTTCGATGCATGATGATTTACAATGATCTTCCAAACTTCTTTTAGGGACATGCTTTATTAACAACAACTTAGACACTTAACCATGTTCCATCCAAAAAGGTTGAGAAGACACCATATAAGATATGGAGTAGAAATAAACCACACATGTCTTACATGGAGATTTGGGGTTGTGAAGTATATGTGAAATGACTAATTTCAACTAAGCTTAAGCCCAAATTTGACAAATGCTAATTTGTGGGGTATCCTAAAGAAACAATAGGGTATTAATTCTACAATCCTTATGAGGGAAAAATGTTTGTTATTCGAACTAGAGTAATCCTAGAAAAGGACTTTATTTCAAAAGGAATCAGTGGTGAGAAAGTAGATCTTGAAGAAATTCAAGAATCATAAAGCATTGATACACCTATGGAGGAACTAGAGAAGGAAAAACAAGTAGTTGCGGAAGAGAAACCTGCTCAAGTAGAATAAGACCAGCGTAGGTCAAACAAAATACGTCACTAACCTGAGAGATATGGATATCTCATAACTGATCAAGGTGATGTATTGCTCACAAATCAAGATGAGCCCATGGCCTACCTAGAGGCCATTACTAGTCCTGAATCTGAGAAGTGGCTAGAAGACATGAAATCTAAATTTGATTTCATGTACACAAACTAAGTTTGGACCTTGGTAGAGCCTCCTATTGAATTCCAAACATGCTTTAAATTGATTCATATTTATTGGCATTTTTCATTTCATTTGTTATGCTTTGTTGTATTTACCCCATGTTTTCATGCTATTCTTCAATTATGTTGCAAATTCCTTTGGTTGCTTTGATTTGTGTGTTATTGTGCGGGAATTAGGCATAAAACATCAAAGTGTAAGACACAAGTAAATGGACATAGAGGCCAAAGGAAAAGAAGAGATTCAACATGTTCGCTGGGCGAACAATCAACGAGGAGTAGCAGCGAATGTTAGTTGGGCGAGCTCATGGCGAAGTCCCAGCAAACCATCTCAAAATGATGGCAGTAGAAAAAAGGCACTAAGTTCGCTAGGCAAACTTGAAGCGAATGTTCGCTAGGCTAGGTTATAGTGAAGGACCAGTGAACCATCCCTGATTGAAGTCAGTAGCTAAAGGACCATAAGTTCGATGTGCGAACTTGTAGCGAAGTAGTTTTGCAGGGTAAAGAATTGCTCGCACATCGAACTTTGTAAATTCCTTAGGGGCGGTTTAACTGTTCAGAGGCAGTTCAGGTGCCATAAACTAGAGTGTGTTGGGCGAACTTGGAAAATTTTAGTTGTACTATATAAGTACTTTTCACACTTTTTGGGGATCAGAACCCATTTTTCACCTAGAACCCTCATTTTTCAGCATTTCTTTACCAAAGAGTGATATTTTGCAAATAGAAGCTGGATTCACATCCAAGTTCGATTCTTCGACGTGGATGCTCATTCATCTTCTCTCATTACTTGTAAAGCAAGATATCATGGTTATGGGTAGCTAATTTCCCTTGTATCAAAGATAGAGGTAGTTTACCTTAACTTTATGTATTTCTTTTGATTGGCCTTGTATGTGAACAAATGATGATTAATATATGATGAATATTTTTGTTCTTAATGATCCATTCTTGTTTTTTAAAACTCTAGACATAGATTTTGTGAAACTTAACCTAAAATATTCATCTATTAATTTATAAATTGGAGAGATCGGTCTATGGTTGATATTCGCTTTGTATTGAACTTAAAGCTTACTATATTGGTTGTTATATAGAGAGATCGTGTAGCGATGAATACAATATTTCTCACGCCGCCGCTCTAGAGATAGACGGTGTTGAGAGAATATGCGATGATATTAATCGGATCCGACTTCAAATGCAATATTGAAAGAATACGTATAAGTTAGGGTAGATGAAAACTACTTTTGATATACTTTGTTAATCAAACACTTTAGATTTTATCAGCTTTGCTACTAAAAACGTGACAATTTATGAACAAAACTTTGAAAACCCTTTTTCTTAGAATGGTAAACTATTGAACGACAAGCATCCAAATATCAGGACAATCCCTATGGAGGCGATAACGAAAACCCACCTGCACTACAATTCTAACACCTCTTGTAGGAGTTAATCCTATAGGATGCAAGTGGGTATTTAAAAAAAAGACTGATATGGATGGTAAGGTACATACCTATAAGGTAAGACTAGTTGCTAAAGGCTATAAGCAAATTCATGGTGTAGACTATGTTGAAACCTTTTCACCAATTGAAATGCTCAAATTTGTTCGAATTTTACTTGTTATTGCTACATATCATGATCATAAAATATGGCAGATGGATGTTAAGACTAATTTCCTTAACGAGAACCTTATTATGGATGTGTTCATGAAACAACCTGAAGAATTTGACATACCAAAAGAAGCACAAAATATATGCAAGTTACAATCAATCTATAGATTGAAGCAAGCTTCCTGAAGCTGGAATATTCATTTTGATGAAACGGTAAAACAATATAGATTCATAAAAAACGTCGATGAGCCTTGTGTATACAAAAAGGTTAGTGGGAGCATAATTATTTTCCTAATATTATATGTAGATGCATATTACTCATTTGAACTGATGTCCATACCTTCCAGCAAGTAAGAACTTGGCTAGGGAAATGCTTTTCTATAAAGGACCTAGGTGAATTAACGTATATATTAGGAATCGGGATCTATAGAGACAGATCACAAAGAGTGCTTGGCATAACTCAAAGTACATACATAGACAAAGTGTTGAGAAACTTTAATATGCATGATTCCAAGAAAGGATTCATACCTATGCAACATGGCTTGTGTTTATTAAAGACACAATCTCGTTCAACTAAGGAAGAAATAGATCGCATGAATAAAATTCTATATGCATCCGCAATAGGACCTATCATGTATGACATGCTATGTACTCTATAACACCCCGTTTTCAATTTAGTCATTTAATCGATTTATTCATGAATTAATTGTGAGTTGGAGTATTTTATTTGATTATAATATATGGGGTACATGGGTTAATTAGAATAAGTTAGAATTATTTATGATTATCTTGGTAATTAAATAATACGAGTTTATTTAATTAATTGAGTAAATAATATTAGAATAATAAAATAATAAGAAAAATGGGAGTGTGTAGAGATTTTGAGGGCAAGGTGGTAATTATAAGGTAAAGTTGAAGGTAGTACAGGGAAAGCCTAATTGGAGGAATAAGTTTACTAGAAAAAGAGAGAATTGGGAGAAAAAGTTAGTTTGCAATATTATGTTAAAAACTTGGAAGAGAGAAAAGAAGGTCTAGGGCAAGAGGAAAGAGAAGAAGGGCTTAGGAGAAACATTTCAGGGATTCTTTCATCTTTGCTGGAATAATCAGATAGGGGGAACTATTCATTTATCGATGCTAAATCATGAAAGGGTAGAGAGGTCTCCTTAACCTCCAATAGGGTTTGCTCTTAAATTGACGTGTTGATGATTTTTGATGAACCTTGATGGATGTTATAGACTATTGACTTATTGTTGATGAATTGTATGCTGATAATTATGTTTTCACATGATTGAATTTAATGCAATGGTGGGTTGTTGTTACTTTGGCGTGTTCTTGAGTTTTGATGAAAATTTGGTGTTTTAGGGTATAATTTTGGGTTATGGAATCATGATGAAAAACTGTAGTTATGTCGATTTAATTATGTTTGATCCATTGGTGATGTTAGAATGTGATTTTGAGAGTTTTTGGTGGATTAATTTGGGACTGGTATGAGGTTTGAAGGGTTGGGAGTGGTTCTGCAATCATAACAGAGAAAACTATTTTTTTAGAAAATCCTTTAGCTACAATCGATTGCACCCTGATTGTAATCGATTGCACTAGTTTAATTTTTGGAAAATCCTTCAGTGCAATCGATTGCGCAGTGTAAATTTTGGGAAAATATTTTAGTGAAAATCGATTGCACCCTAACTGCAATCGATTGCACAATATAATTTTGAGAAAAATATGTTTTTGAATTAGTTGACATATCCCGACGATTTTGGTCATAACTTTCATTTTGGTCATAACATGTTGAGTTGAGATATATAGTTTTGGTGTGGAACATACGTTGTGGTTGTTGTACAGGAATTGTACAGTTCGATGTGATACAATTAATTGATGTTGAAATATGGTGATGATGAATTCATTCATTCATGCATCATGAGTTGTTGTTGGTGAAAGAGACGGGCTACGGGTCTCAGTGAGGGGACTTATGATTCTCCCAAGATTGGTGTGGGGCTTGAGGCTAGGTGTGTGGCTCAAGGGTTCGGCATATGGAACCTAGTTCATAATGAGAACCATTGTTGAGATTAACAGCGCATGCATATGAGTCTATAATGTTATTGAGAGTCATATTGCATATTGATTGTGTATTGTGGTAAAGTGGCTGAAACTTGAATACATGTGTTGTGGTGCATAGTGGATTATGTTTGAACTGTAATGTATTTTATCTACTATAATTGTTTATGCACCATTAATCATTTAAATGCATTTCTCGCCCCTTTTGTTTGAATGTTGCCTTTACGTGGGCATCGTTCAAACACTCAAGAGTAAATCTCACTAAAGTATGTGGAAGCTGACTCTTGGAGTACTTTCTTAGTTTGTTGCTTTGTTTAGTGGTGTTTTTCTCTGATTATGTAATATCGGGTGGGAACGTCTGATTACTTATTATGTTGCTTATGTTGAAGTTGTTAGAACAAAATTTGTTCTTGATATTTTCTCTTTAGTTTTGATGATAAAAAAAGTATTAAAATTATAATGGTTTATTTGATGTGTGTTTTATTTATGGAGGTTCTTGTCTTGTACATAAATAATCAGAATCTGTTTACTTAAGATACACTTGGAGTTGCTTCATTGCTAAATTCTGGTGGCAGAGTCTGAAGAACAATTTCTAGTGTGGTTTGACGAAGACTCTGAACTGAATGCCTCAATATTCAGACAAGTTTCTACACTTAGTAATTGTATATCAGCATCTAGTACCATTCAAAGTTGGTGATAAAGTTGTGGACTATCTGTACTAATGAAAGGAAGTCGTATTGTCTTATCAGCCTGTCAGCTCGAGTCTACAGGATTGCAAGGCTCAAGTAAAACTGGTAAGTTCTATGGATGTCTACTCCCAACGACTCTATTAATACAGAACCTTTTGAAGACTCAAAGGTTAAATGTGTTACATAATCGATTCAGAAATCTGAGCATTCATCTTCAACGTCTCTTGTACTTTGGAGCAAAACCAAAGACACTTGATCAAGTAGCCTTCTCAACAACTAGTTTCTAAAAAGCCTATATATATGGCTGAAGATTCAAACCTGAATTTTTAACAAGGATTCTTCTGTTGAAGGAGTAACAAGATCAAGCAATTATCAACTCTATGTAATAGGCATATTTTTTGTTTTAGGTTGTAATTGTAAGGGCTTTAAGATTTCTTACCCCTGTATATATTCAAGAAATCTTAAATGCTTTAGGTCTTTATTATGGTGATCTCCCGTACCTCTAATGCGTGCATCATATATACCTTGTTTTCTATTCTGTTGAGCCTTTAGTAGTTTAGATTAAGTCTCCTACTATGTGCTTGAGCAAAAAGTCTTGTCTCATTGGGATTCAAGCAACAAGTCTTGAGCCAAGATGCTTAAGCCACGTAAGTCTAATTGCTTAAGTGCTTGAGCTGTGAAAGTCTTATTAAGCTAGCCAGATTGAGCAAAGGAAAGTCTTAGACATCTGTGTCATACCCCAAATTTTGACCATTAAGATTTCCCATCATTGTGCAAACCATCATCACAGTATGGATGAACCATCATACCTCATTAGTCTCCTCGAAGATGGGTGAGCATCCACTACAATCAAACTTAGGGTTTCAAGCCCTCTCAGAGCTCTTAGACAAAGGATCAATCAAGGAATGACATGATCTTCAACTTGTCTAAACCTCTCAAACATCCACAATGGATCAAGAGGACTCCCACGTCAAGGATCAAGCACAAGGCTGCAACATTCCAAGTAGATTAAGCCTCAAGATCGCCAGTGTCACCAAATTAGGGTTTTGGTCGACCAGGGCCTCTAGATGGAATTTTTTCTCTGGGCATGAGCCAATGCTTCAAAGCACAACCCAAAATACTCTAAGGGACCTCATAAACCCAATCATCAAGTCAATTTAGCCTCAGGGGATGCATTCATAAAAAACCAGGAATTAGGGTTTCTTGACCTAATTCACCCCTAAGTTGACTTTTGGGACAAAACATGAGCCAAGACCTCAAGACATGATTTGAGGGTCCCTAAGACACTACATTGATCCATTTGCAACAATGGATTGATCCAAGAAGCTTGATTCACAAGTTTCAAGTTCATCAGAACCACAATTAGAGTTTCGCGGAAAAAGTCAACTGTGCCTTTGACTTTTGACCAGGACATGCTCCCAAACCTTGGGACATGATTCAATACACCCTATAATACCTATGAAAGCAATCCATCAAGTTTGATTTAGGTCAAGGACTTGATTTCATAGAGGATCGCACAGTTTGGAATTCATTTGATAAAAAGTCAACTGTGCCCAAAAGGCAAAGTTTGACTTTTTTATTTTTGATCAATTATGGTTCCCTAACCCTAAAATGATGTTAATGTGTGATTGGGATCATCATTCATCAAGAAAAATCAAGAAAAGTGGGATAACTTGTAAAAGGGGTAACCATAAAAAACTTAGAAATTTTCTAAGTTATGGAACAAAGTGGCTAGGGTACCAACTTCCAAGGATCATAACTTGTGATCCAAGCAACCATTTTGGCTGATCCAAAGATGGATTTATAGCTCTCATGGTATACTTTAAAAGTGTAAACTACACCTCATTCTAATTCTTCATGGATTTTTAGTTATGGAGTGACCAAAATGACAAAAACATGAAAATGACATTTTTTCCAACACTTAGTGAAATTTTCACTAAGTCAGAATCTGTTTCACTTTTTTCAAAATGTAAGGGCATTTTTCACTTAGATCCAAAAAGTGTCAAGACAAACTATGATCACACATATGTTGTATCATATGAGAGCTTTCCAAAATAGCCAAGAACTCCATCAAATCCCATTTGAGCTAAGAGTTATGACAATGGCAACATGCCTTGCTGCAACTGTCATGGCAAGGAAGATTTGTGCATTTTGCTTGATTTGATCAAATTGTGCAAATGACAAACAAGTTTATCCATCTGAACACCTCAGGGGGAGAACAAGGAGGAACAAACACTGATCCATCAGCCTCCCAAGTCTTTGGAACTAAAAGTAGCATGCCAAACCTAAAAATGCCTAAAAGGGGGACAAGACTCCAATTTTGTTTTGGAGCATTCAATGGATGCACCATGGTGGCATGAACTAAGCCTGTTCCAACTGAATGAGTCAAGGATGATCTCTGAACTAGGGAACCAAAGGCCTGTGCTCTAACCTCTAGTTAATGGCTAGAGGAGACTTAAAATTCCAAAGTGATGCAATTGGACAATGAGCTGCTGCAGTTGCCATTCACTATTGCTTGCAAAACAAACTTGCTCTACTATAAATAGAGGTTATTTATGCTCAGTTTAAGTACACCAAAGGCCTACAACACGTGCCTTTCTCAAAATCATCTTCTCACTTTCAAAAATGCCTTTCTTAGCAAGTCAGTGTCGAATTTTTCAGTAGAGAGCAATTCCACTCAAACCAATTGCTCTAACACCTCATAAACATCATATGTGAGCTGATCAAACACTAAACACACAACTGTAACACTGATTTCTCAGAATCACCAGCCAGTTGCTCATGTTTTCAACCAAGTTACAGTTGAGATGCCATGAAGTGATCCAGCCATTTCCAATCAAGTCCAAACATTCAAACACACTCCATATGGTGTAGGGAAGCTGTTCAGATCATCACAACTCATCTGTAACACTTCCAACTCAAAAATCACATTGCTCTTGCTGTCACGACCTTCAAGTAAGCCTAAACTTGGTCATCTCTTGATCTATGCATATTTCCTCGCACAATACTTTTACCAAATGTTCATAATCATGCATAGAATGTTTCCCCTCAATTAATTGCTTTGTTTGAATCGTGTATCAAAATTCTCAGCTTTCATGTAAATTTTAGGGTTCTTGAGGTTTTGTCTTGATTTCTTATTCCATGCTTAAAATAAATAAAATTAAAGACCATAGACATGACCGTGAGGTGAAAACGAGCAGATTGATATGTGGATTGTGTGATTTCATCAAGTATTCAGTGAGATTGGATAAAAAATGAAAATCTGAGCAAAACTCCCTTCGCGCTTGTTCTTGGCCCATGTTCTTGGCGCCTTTTTCACAAATTTGAATATTTGAATTTTGTGATTTTATTTAACTGATTCAAAAATTAATTTCTCTCTGAGTTTTAATGATTTTGAGTTGATTCTTTTTTTAATAATTTACAAAAATGTTAAAACATTTTATTTTGCCAAAAATTCCCAAAATATTATTTATTTCATATACTTGATATTTTTGCAAAGAATTAATCTTTTATTTGTTTTTTACATTTAAAATATTTTTTCCTCCTTGATTTTCCAAATTTAATTAGTTTCCAATCATTTTGTGGATATAAACATGATTTTTGAAACATTGATCCAAGATCACTCATTTTTCACATGTTTTCAACACTTTTTATTAATTTTTTAATAAAATTAACTCTGTTTTTAAACAAAATTAGGGTTTTGATTAAATCAACCCTCATCAATCATTTTCAAACACTCATGGGCCTCTAATAGAGTGTAAGACCCAATCCCCTTTTAACCAAAACCATATAGGCCTCAGATATTGTATAAGTCCCTCTGCGTTAAAAAAAAATCTTGGCGCAATCGCCAATTCAAAATCAAATCCTTTGGGCCTCTCCTCGAGCTATAAGTCCCAATTCTTTTTCTTAAAAACTTTTTGGGCCTCTAATAGAGTGTAAGACCCAACCCCTTTGTACATAATACCTTTGGGCCTCACACATTGTATAAGTCCCTCTGTATATTTTCAAATGTTCGGCGCGATCGTCGCCTTTTTAACAAAATCAACTGGGCCTCTCCTCGAGCTATAAGTCCCAATTCTTTTTCTTAAAAATCTTTGGGCCTCTAATAGAGTGTAAGACCCAACCCCTTTTTGAAACCAAAATGATTTGGGCCTCAGATGTTGTATAAGGCCCACTGTGTTTTCAAGAACCTCGGCGCGATCGCCGTTTTCAAACAAATAATCTTGGGCTTCTCCTTGAGTTGTAAGTCCCATCTCTTGTACAAAAATAAATCTTTGGGCCTCTAATAGAGTGTAAGACCCATCCCCTTGTATATAAAAACTTTTTGGGCCTCAGTCGTTGTATAAGTCCCGATAGGATCTTTAAGACAACGGTGCGATCATCGTTAAAACTTGGGCCTCTCCTTGAGCTGTAAGCCCCAACAATCTTTTCAAAGCACTTTCTCCTTTAATTTTGAATTCAAATATATGTTGTTATCAAAACTTTCTTTAATTTCTTTGTTGAACAACTAACAAAACAGCATGGAAGCTCTACAACGGGTAAGTGTTTATCCGCTTTCATTTACCGCTTTCATATGTATATAACTGTATTATGGGGCTGTTTCACTGTGCGTCTTCTTTCACATCCTTTTATATACTTGTCACATATCCACTGTGTAATACTAGTATAATTATTTAGAGTTTCCCCCGGCAACTACGTATAGAACTAGGTAAAGCCTGTTGGTCACTCTCGAATACAAACAGAACTAGATCCCCCATAGGATTCCAGATACACTCTTCCCTCCTCTTGGGGTTAAACAATATGGAACAAAGAGAAAGGCAGTATTCTCGGTGAACCTTTTCTCAGACTGTCACCCTTAGAAATTGTCAAAGAAACTCTAACTCCCCAGAGATGATCTTTTCTCCGTGAATGGCATCTCTTGAGTTTCTTCCAAATTCTCGAACTTTCCTGGAATGATCTCTTCTCTGTGAATTGCATTTCTTGAACTTCTCTTGGTTTGGGGACCCACAGGTTTCCTAAAAGCATCCCCGCCTCCTCTTGGGCGTTGTACAAGGACCCTTCGGCTTCTTATAAGTTCTCATGCCTTCTCTTGGGCTTAATACAAGGACCCTGAAGACCTCTTAAAGGTATAAGACAGAATTTAGTCAGCCTTTGCTAGAGCAGTCTTTCCCGCGTCAAAACTCCGGCCATTTTAGGGTTGATACTCATCCCTTAATGCCCGCGCCTCCTCTTGGGCATCGTAAAGAAGATAAAACTCTAGACTTGGACAATCTAAACCTCTTGAGTCTCAAAGACAATCTCAAGTTCCTTTCAAACATAGGAAAAAACACCGATCACTCTGGATCAATCTCCAGCAGAAACCCGGTCTCTCTCATGAGAGTTCCCCACACTTGGACCCGCTTTAGGATAAATAATCCTCAGCAGTAAGTCAGCCTCCTCTTAGGCTTTGTACAAATGATTCTCCCCAGCGGAGCTAACCTTTTCAGACTCTCTTGTTGAGTCAACCACTTTTAGCCTTCGTCTTGGGCTTTGTACAAGACATGTAAAAAACACTCTCTTGTTGAGTATAAAAGACTCTCTTGTTGAGTCAATCTCCTTTTAGCCTCAATCTCGGGCTTTGTATAAGACAGCAAATCACTCTCTTGTTGAGTATAAAAGACTCTCTTGTTGAGTCAATCAACCTTCAGACTCTCTTGTTGAGTCAATCACCTGTTCAAGACTCTCTTGTTGAGTCAACCTTTTTAGCCTGCGTCTTGGGCTTTATACAAGACAGATAAAAGTACTCTCTTGTTAAGTCAAACCCTTTCAGCCTCCATCTTGGGCTTTATACACGATATATTCTCCCTAACGGAGTCAAAACCCCTTTTAGCCTCAATCTTGGGCTTCGTACAAGACAGAAAGAACAATTTCCCCGGAAAAGTCAAACTTCTAGCCTCCTCTTAGGCTTTGTATAAAGAAATCCCCGGTTGAGTCAATCAACCTTTTAGCATCAAATTTGTGCCTTGCTCACAGCATACAAACATCAACAATTCCTCTTTAGAGATGACAAATTCCCTTTTAGTCAAAACCCTTTAGCTTCACATCTTGGGCTTTAAACAAGATACAAATCACCTTTAGCTTTAATCTTGGGCTTTGAACAAGACACCAAAACATCTCTTTTCCTCCCTCAGAATAGAAGGAACTACGATCGCTCTGATTTCCCTGTTTCGTTAAACGGGAATACGTAGGCGTAAGGTTGTGAAATCTTAGCGAGCATACTAATAAAAAAAACTCAAAGTCCAGTACCTTCACATATCCATCAAAAACACCAGACCTAGTACCTTACCAAAATCCTCTTGTACAGTCATGACACTCCATTCTTAAACGAAATAAACCTAAAGACAGACCCCCTATTTTGATAGCATCTGTAAACCAACAGTTTTGACTGTTTCACCTCAGTATGCAAGCAGGGTTAATTAGAGACATCTATTTCCCTTCCTTAATCAGCTTCACGGGATAAAAAATGAATCGAACTGTAGTACCAAAGTGATAGTGATTCGAAACCACAAAAATCACTCTACAATGTGCTCTAAGTAAAGGTAAGTCTCAACCAGAAGACAGATGAATAGGCGGCTCAGTCAGATGGTGTGAGCAAAGGGAGTCTTAGATATGAGCTCTAAGCAAAGGAAAGTCTCAGCTAGAAGACAGATGAGCAAGAGGCTCAATCAAATGGTGTGAGCAAAGGAAGTCTTAGACATGTGCTATAAGCAAAGGGAAGTCTCAACTAGAAGACAAATGAGCAGGTGGCTCAGTCAGATGGTGTGAGCAAAGGGTAAGTCTTAGATATGCGCTCTAAGCAAGGGAAGTCTTAGACAGCTGGTCTCAGCAGTTGTAAAAGTCTTATGCAGAAGCATAATCGATTGTAATCATGAAGTGATTATAATGAAAAGCTTTTGCGAGGAAAGGGGACTGGACTACTCTCAATTAGGAGAAGAACCAGTATTAATCTTTTGTGTCTTCTGCTGTTATTTTATTTACTTCTGTTGTATCTGCTGCCAAATTAATTAACTCAGAATCTGAACATCAGTTCTGATTCTGAGACTCTGATCAGAAGCTAAATAATAAGAAAATGCGAAACATAATTCAACTTCCCTTCTTGTGTACTTTTCACACATTCAGAAGTAAATACCATATTGTTTCATGGAGATTTCAACTGATTCATTCGAGTTGATTGATATAACTCCTTTTAATTATGTTATGAAAGTTGAAGTTTGATATTAAATGCCATGAGATTCTATGCCTATAATAATTATTTAATGATGATTTTGATGCCGTGATACCCTAAGTGAAGGTCAGCATAGCGACGACAGTTATATGAAATAACATAACCTTTGTAACAAAACAGGCTATGTTCGAAGTGAGTGACACCCTATATGGTTATACTTTTTATTAAATTATACGATAATTTGTATGTGGGGTTTTAGGGTGTCACATAGTGGTATTAGAGCAGGCCGGTCCTTCCGACCAGGTTTTATAATGTTGTATGTTCTCTAGTACACGACATGTGTGTGAAACACTGTCGGTGCTTATTTGTTTTTCTTACCGCTTGTGTGTAGGAGCGGGAATAAAGCAAGTGGGGGAGAATATTTTGATTCTCTGAGGTGTTGCAGGTGTGGAGAGTTGGTGCAGTGTGTCATTGATTGCAAGAGTGCAGGTGTTGTCAAAGTTGTGCTGCTTCACGAAACCGAAGAGAAACTGATACGAGAATCTGGTCATCCGGTCAAGTTGGGATGTTTTTGAGAGAGAACAATTAGGTATTGTTGATGTTTGCTTCTCGAAGAGTATGGATAAATGTGACAACTACTGTTATGCTAGTGGAGTGTAATACCTTGATGTTTTTCCTTAAGATATCTGCAACTTGCCTCCAAAGCGTGAATCTAAGTTCGACGAAGGTGAAGGGTTGATGTTTGTATCTGCTAAGCAAGTAAGAGAGTCCAGAATCGATGGTGTGAAAGTGTTTGATATTTTAGCATTGTTAGAAACCACAAGCAAGGGAGTAGTTGGTGATCTTTTGGTTGTGTGTGAATTTCCAAGAGTGTTTCCAGAAGATATCACTTATTTGCCACCTGAGCAAGAGATTGAATTTACTATTGACTTAGTATCTGGTACTAGTCATGTTTCAATGGATCTATATAGAATGTATGTTTAAAAGATAACAAGTTATATTACAAGTTATCCAAGGGTGAATTCTAGTTGGAGAAAATGAGTTTTCTGAGGCACGTGATTTCTAGTGGTGGTATTGTTGTTGATCAATCGAAGGATGATGTTCTGCTGTAGTGGGAGAATCCAAAGTTTGTTATTTAGATTATAATTTTCCTTGGGTTAAATGGTTATTATCGCATGTTCATAAAAGGTTTTTAGAAGTTGGAAATGACTTTGACTAAGTTGACTTGAATGGGTCAAGCATATGTGTGGGATGCTGCTTGTGAAGAGAGTTTTGTAGAGCACAAGAAGATATTCACGATTGCTCTAGTTTTGATTCTGCTGAATCCGATTGAACCTTTTATAGTATATTGTGATGCTTTGAATATGGGTCTAGAAGGTGTATTGATGCATAACGGCTAGGTGGTTCCTTACACTTCTAGACAACTAAAAGTTCATGAAAGGAATTATCCTACACAGGACTTAGAGTTAGCAGTTGTTGTGTTTGTATATAAAATTTGGAGACATTACCTTTTTGATTCCATATTTTTAAGTGTTCACTGATCACAAGGGTTTGAAATATTTATTCGATCAGAAAGAACTAGATATGAGACAAAGGAGATGGCTCGAGCTCCTGAAAGATTATGATTTTGGTCTAAATTACCACCAGGGAAAAACGAATGTGGTAGCTGATGCGTTGAGCAGAAAGTCCTTAAACATGTCGATTCTTGTGGTACGAGAATATAGTTGATCGAGCAATTCAGAGATATGAGTTTGGTGTGTGAAGGAACTCCTAACAGTGTTAAGTTGGGTATGTTGAAGTTTACTAGTGGTATTTTGGATTAAATAAGAGAAGGCCAGAAGACCGACTTAGGATTAATTGACCAGTTAGTGTTGATTAACCGAGGTGAGGGAGGTGACTTCAAAGTCGACGAGAACGGTGTGATCAGATTTGGAAATAGATTTTCCATTCCAAATGTACCAAAACTTAAAAAGATTATTTTTGAAAAAGGTCATAGGAAAGGGTTAAGTATTCATCCCGATGCTACTAAGATGTATAAAGACTTGAAGAAATTGTTTTGATGGCCTGGTATAAAGAAAGAGGTAGCCGAGTCTATCTATGCTTGTTTGAGCTGTCAGAAATCAAAGATTGAACATCAGAAGTCGTTGGGTATGATGCAATCGTTTAACATTCCATAGTGGAAATAGGATAATATTTATATGGATTTTGTGACAAGTTTTCCTAATACGACAAAGGGATGTGACTCCATTTGGGTGATTGTGGATAGGCTGACTAAATCATATCATTTTATTTTGATTAAGATCTATTGTCTCTAACAGAATTTGGTCAAGTTATAGATTGAGAAGATTGTTAATTTGCATGGTATTCCTTTGAGTATTGTGTCAGATCGAGATCCGAGGTTCACTTCGAGATTTTGGGAGAGCTTGCAGAAGGTGTTGGGTGCCAAGTTGAGGTTGAGTTCTGCTTATCATCAGTAGACAGACGATTAAACTGAGAGGACTATTCAATCTTTAGAGGATTTATTGAGAGCTTACATGTTAGAACAAAGAGGTGCTTGGGATAACTTTGCCTTTGATTGAGTTTTCTTATAATAACATTTTCCATTCTAGTATTGCAATGGCACTGTTTGAGGCTTTTTATGGGAGGAGATGTATGACTCCTTTGTGTTGGTATGAATCGAGCGAGAATGTGGTGCTTAGACTAAATATTATTCAGCATACGTCTGAAAAGATTAAGTTGATTTAGGAGAAGATGAAAGTTTCTCAGAGTCGAGAGAAATAATACCATGATAAGATGAGGAAAGCATTTGAGTTCCAAGAGGGGGGCCATGTGTTTTTTAGAGTTACCTCAATAACCAGTGTTGGTCGAGCCTTGAAGTCTCGAAATATCATGCCATGTGTTGCAGAAGATAGGAAATGTGGTCTATCATATTGCCTTTCCACCTCCGCTTGCTAATCTTCATGATGTGTTTCATGTGTCTCATTCGAGGAGATACATTCTGGACCAGTCTCATGTGATCCAAGTGGAAGATATGCAGGTGAGAGAGAACCTGACTGTTGAGACATCGCCCATGCGGATAGAGGATCAGGAAGTGAAACAATTGTGTGGTAAGGAGATTGCCTTGGTGAAGGTAGTGTGGGGAGGACCAGTTGGTGGGAGTATGACTTGGGAGCGTGAGGAGCAGATGAGAGAGTCGTATCCGACTCTATTTTCCTCAGGTAATTTTCGAGGAAAAAAATGCTTTAAGTGGTGGGGAGTTGCAACACCCTATTTTCAATTAGTCATTTAATCGATTTATCCATGAATTAATTGTGAATTGGTGTATTTTATTTGATTATAATATGTGGGGTGCAGATGTTAGTTGGAATAAGTTAGGAATATTTAGGATTATCTTGGTAATTAAATAATATCAGTTTATTTAATTAATTGAGTAAATAATATTAGAATAATAAAATAATAAAAAAAGGGAGTGTGTAAAGATTTTGAGGGCAAGGTGGTAATTACAAGGTTAAGATGATGGTAGTATAGGGAAAGCCTAATGGGAGGAATAGGTTTATTGAAAAAAGAGAGAATTGGGATAAAAAGAGTATGCAATATCACTTGAAAAACTTGGAAGAGAGAAAAAAAGGGCTGGGGAAAAAGGAAAGAGAAGAAGGGCTTAGGAGAAAAATTTCAGGGATTCTTTCATCTTTGCTGGAATAATCAAGTAGGGGGAACTATTCATTTATCAGTGCTAAATCATGAAAGGGTAGAGAGATCTCCTTAACCTCCAATAGGGTTGGCTCTTAAATTGATGTGTTGAAGATTTTTTATGAACATTCATGGATGTTATAGACTATTGATTTATTATTGATGAATTGTATGCTGATAATTATGTTTTCACATGATTGAATTAAATTCAATGGTGGGTTGTTGTTACTTTGGTGTGCTCTTGAGTTTTAATGAAAATTTGGTGTTTTAAGGTATACTTTTGGGTGATGGAATCATGATGAAAAACTGTAGTTATGTCAATTTAATTATGTTTGATCCATTAGTGATGTTAGAATGTGATTTTGAGAGTTTTTGGTGGATTAATTTGGGACTGGTATGAGGTTTGAATTGTTGGAAGTGGTTCAGCAATCGTAACAGAGAAAACTATATTTTTTTTAAAAATCCTTTAGGTGCAATCGATTGCCCCCTGATTGCAATCGATTGCACTAGTGCAATTTTTCGAAAATCCTTCAGTGCAATCGATTGCACATTGTAAATTTTGGGAAAATATTTCAATGAAAATCGATTGCACCCTGACTGCAATCATTTGCACAATGTAATTTTGGGAAAGATTTGTTTTCGAATTAGTTGACATATCCTGACGATTTTGGTCATAACTTTCATAACTTTCATTTTTGTCATAACATGTCGAGTTGAGATACATAGTTTTGGTGTGGAAACTACTCTGTGGCTGTTGTACAGGAATCGTACAGTTCAATGTGATACCATTAATTGATTTTGAAATATGGTGATGATGCATTCATTCATTCATGCATCATGAGTTATTGTTGGTGAAAGAGACGGGCTACGAGTCTCGGTGAGGTGACTTGTGATTGTCCTAAGCTCGGTGTGGGGCTTGGATCTAGGTGTGTGACTCATGGGTTCGGCATATGAAACCCAGTTCATAATGAGAACCATTATTAAGATCGACAACTCATGCATATGTGTCTATAATGTTATTGAGAATCATATTGCATATTGATTGTGTATTGTGGTAAAGTGGCTGAAACTTTAATACATGTGTTGTGGTGTATAGTGGATTATGTTTGAACTGTATTGTATTTAATCTACTATAATTGTTTATGCACCGTTAATCATTTAAATGTATTTCTCGCCCCTTTTGTTTGAATGTTGCCTTTACGTGGGCATCGTGCAGATACTCAAGAGTAGATATCACTGACGTAAGTGGAAGCTGACTCTTGGAGTACTTTCTTAGTTTGTCGTTTTGGTTAGTGGTGTTTTGCTCTAATTATGTAATATCGGGTGGGAACATTTGATTACTTATTATGTTCCTTATGTTGAAGTTTTTAGAACCAGATTTGTTCTTGATATTTTCTCTTTAGTTTTGATAATAACAAAAGTATTAAAAGTATAATGGTTTATTTGATGTGTGTTTTTATTTATGCAGGTTCGTGTCTTGCACATAAATAATCAGAATTTGTTTACTTAAGATACACTTGGAGTTGCTTCATTACTAAATTCTGGTGGCAGAGTCTGAAGAACAATTTCTAGTGTGGTTTGATGAAGATTCTGAATTGAAGGCCTCAGCATTCAGACAAGTTTCTACACTTAGTAATTATATATCAGCATCTGGTACCATTCAGAGTTGGTGATAAAGCTGTGGACTATCCGAACTAATGAAAGCAAGTTGAGTTGTCTTATCAGCCTGTCAACTCGAGTCTACAGGATTGCAAGGCTCAAGAAAAGGTGGTACGTTCTATGAATGTCTACTCCCAACGGCTCTATTAGTACAGAACCTCTTGAAGACTCAAAGGTTAAATGTGTTACACAATGGATTCAGAAATATGTTGTGCATCCATCTTCAACGTCTCTTGTACTTTGCAGCAAATGCAAAGACACTTGATCAAGTAACCTTCTCAATAACTAGTTTCTGAAAAGCCTATATATATGGTTGAAGATTCAAAGCTAAATTTTTAACAAGGATTCTTCTGTAGAAGGAGTAACAAGATCAAGCAATTATCAGCTCTATATAATAGGCATATTTTTTTGTTTTAGGTTTTAATTGTAAAAGCCTTAAGATTTCTTACCCCTATATATATTCAAGAAATCTTAAGTGCTTTAGGTCTCTATTATGGTGATCTCCCGTACCTCTAATGCGTGCATCATATACACCTTGTTTTATATTCTGCTGAGCCTTTAGTAGTTTAGATTAAGTCTCCTGCTATGTGCTTGAGCAAAAAGTCTTGTCTCATTGGGATTCAAGCGACAAGTCTTGAGCCAAGATGCTTAAGCCACGTAAGTCTCATTGCTTAAGTGCTTGAGCTGTGAAAGTCTTATTAAGCCAGCCTGATTAAGCAAAGGAAAGTCTTAGACATGTACTCTAAGCAAAGGTAAGTCTCAACCAGAAGACAGATGAGCAGGCGGCTCAGTTAGATGGTGTGAGCAAATGAAGTCTTAGATATAAGCTCTAAGCAAAGGAAAGTCTCAGCCAGAAGACAGATGAGCAGGAGGCTTAGTCAGATGGTGTGAGCAAAGGAAGTCTTAGACATGTGCTCTAAGCAAAGGGAAGTCTCAACAAGAAGACAGATGAGTATGAGGCTCAGTCAGATGGTGTGAGCAAAGGGTAAGTCTTAGACATGCGCTCTTAGCAAGGGAAATCTTAGACAGTTGGTCTGAGCAATTGTAAAAGTCTTAGGAAGAAGCATAAGCGATTGTAATCATGAATCAGTTATAATGAAAAGCCTTTATGAGGCAAGGGGACTGGACTACTCTCAGTTAGGGGAGGAACCAGTATATATCTTTTGTGTCTTCTGCTTTTATTTTCTTTACTTCTGTTGTATCCGTTGCCAAATGAATTAACTCAAAATCTGAACATCAGTTCTGATTCTGAGACTTTGATCAAAAGCTAAATAATAAGAAAACGTGAAACACAATTCAACGTCCCTTCTTGTGTACTTTTCACACCTTCATAAGTAAATACCATATTGTTTCCTAGAGATTCCTACTGATTCATTCGAAATGATTGATATAACTCTTTTTAATTACATTATGAAAGTTGAAGTTTGATATTAAATGCCATGAGATTCTATACCTATAATAATTATTTAATGATGATTCCGATGTCGTGATACCCTAAGTGAAGGACAACATAGCGACGACAGTTATATGAAATAACATAACCTGTGTAACAGAGCATGATATGTTCGATGTGAGTGACACCCTATGTAACGCCCCGATTTGGTTAATCGTATTTATTTATTTCATTTTTGTGAATTTTGTGAATTGTGTACATTAAATGAGTTTTACCTGTTAATTAGATAATTTCTCTGATAGATAAAATAATTGCAATTGATAATATTTTCTTGTTAACTTTTAATTCCTGATATATTTTGCATTGCTGTTTATGTTTTATCGCATTTTGAGAGCGTTTGGGAGATATTTGAGCCAAAGGGTAAAATAGTCTTTTGAGGGGTTAGATATTTTTATAAAAGTAGATATTTTATTATAAAAAGGGAATAGAGAGAAATAGAGAGAAAGAGGAGAAAGAAAAGAGAAAGAAGAGAAAGAAAAGAGAGAAGAAGGGGAAGAAGAGGAAATCGATCAAATCAAAGCTTGATCTTCGATTAATCGGGTAAGGGTGAGAAGTTCCGATTATATTTTGATTGTATATGTATATGTATGTGTTTGTTTGGTTTGATTTTGGTTGAAAATGTTAGGGTTTTAACATTTGATAGAAATGGTACATTGAGTGGAAATCGATGTTTTCACGGTTGAAACTCGGTATAAATCGCGTAGTATAGTCGGGTGAGGTTAGGAATTAGTTGGAAATGCTTACTTGTATGTTTTCACATGTTTGGTTGAATTTGATGAAAAATTACAACATTTGATATGTTGAGATTTTGAGATTTGGATCCAAAACTTTTGTGTTGGAAGTCATGATTTAAGGTTCCTAATTGTTGATACATGATAGATATAGGTTGCTATGTATTTAATTTGTATTATAGTGATATTTAGATGAGATTTTGAGGAAAAATTGAGTGAAACCCGTAGCAGTATTTATGGAGAAAATTCTGTTTTCGGAAAAACTTCAAAAATCCATATCTTTTGATCCGTAAGTCCGTTTTGATCCCCGTTTGAAGTGTTGGAAAGCTAATGAGATATTCTTTCTATTAAAATGGTTTGGAGGGTAAAAGATGGTTTAATTAATTTGTGTTTTTGAGAAATAGTCGTGCTGTCGGATTTTCTTATCGCGTAAAATGCGTGAGGTCGGTATTTTGTCGTGTGTTATGCCATTGCCATATAAATGTGGAGCTTTTAGGCTGTTTATATGATGTTGAATCTTGCTATAGAATGTCGTTATTGAATGCTGGCCTTGTGGCATAAATGTATTGAATAAATGAATTTCAATGTATGATATCGTTTAGATGTTGCTGAGGGTAACCTTCGTGGCGTGAATCCTAGTGAATTGTATATTAATGCAGGTGATAAATGGTTGGGATAGGTGTCAGAACTTGTGGAATTTAGGAATGGTAGTAAAAATGATTAAAAATAGAATTTGGGTGGATTAATTAGACAATTAGCTAATTAAGGCCACGTGAGGTATTTTCCTTAATTGTGTGTATTATGATGAATTGATTGGACAATTATGGTAATACTAGTGTATATTACGGTGAGTATGTTTCTCACGTGTGATCATGAGGATCGTGAAGATGTATAATTGTTATTATACATGTGTTTTATGTATAATCTGTGTCATGCATTTCATGATGTGTCTGGTGGAGACAGCTAGGTGGGAATCCATGATGGGTGCCTAGTATTGTCCGGACTCCAATGTGGAGTTGTATGGAGATAAATCATTGCTCAGTGGGAGTGTATGTGATTTATCCGGATTCTATTGTGAATCGGGTTCTATTGAATGAACCATGGGACTCCAATGTGGAGTTGTATGGAGATAAATCATTGCTCAGTGGGAGTGTATGTGATTTATCCGGATTCTATTAGGAATCAGGTTCGATTGAACAAACCATGGTTTGTTGGTGCCACTTGCATTATGTCATTAAGTTACATTGCATTATTATGTTTGGTTGTTCAGGATCATCGTGAGCCCAGTGGGGAGTATAGCGAAATATCCATGTTTCCTGCGCGAATTGGTGGGTTCTTGAAGAACCACTTTTGATGTGCTACATATATGTCATATCTGTGAATATGAATATATGTGATGTGTTGGTGTGTGTGTGTGTGTATATATATATATATATATATATATATATATATATATATATATATATATATATATATATGTCATAACTTGTGTATATGAATATATGATATCTTTGTGTGCTATATGTGTTAGCATATGGTGTGTGGGTGAGTTGAATAATATATGTGAATTATATGTTTACATATTATTATGCAATCTTGATTTAGTTGTTATTTCTCACCCTTCTGCTGGAATATGTTTTTTATGGCATAGTGCAGATTAGCCGCTGTAGAGGCGTGGAGGCAAGTGGAAGAGTTAGATCTTCATTTTGCTTAGATCTTTGGTGTCTGCTCTGATACGTAACACGGGAGTCGGGGGAAACGCTTGTGTTATTTATGTTTATATATGTGAATATATATTTTGATAACTTGTATGTATATTTTGATGTTATGAAACAACTTATTTTGAAAAACAAGTCAATTATGGATCGTTCCGCTTTATTCCACAATTGAACTTTCCTTTTGTTGGAAAAAGTTTCCTGTTATTATTTATTCCATTTTGTGTTATGTATCAAAATTATGAGCAGGTGGATTATGTTTTTCTCAAATGTGGCATCCTTATTTCTGTCAAAAAAAAATTTATTCACTCTGATTTAATTATGCATTAATTATCCGCGATGGGGATTGGGGTGTTACAACCTATATGATTGTACTTTTTATTATATTATGCGATAATTTGTATGTGGGGTTTTAGGGTGTCACATAATGGTATTAGAGCAGGTCGGTCCATCCGACCAGGTTTTGTAATGTTGTATGTTCCCTAGTACATGACATGTGTGTGAAACAATGTCGATGCTTGTTTGTTTTTCTTACCGCTTGTGTGTATGAACGGGAATAAAACAAGTGGGGGAGAATATTTTGATTCTCTGAGGTGTTGCAGGTGTGGAGAGTTGGTGCAGTGTGTCGCTGATTGCAAGAGTGCAGGTGTTGTCAAAGTTATGTTGTTTCAGGAAATTGAAAGAGAAAGCGGATTCGAGAATCTAGTCTTCCGGCCAGGTTGGGATGTTTTTTAGGGAGAACAATCAGGTATTGTTGATGTTTTCTTCTCGGAGAGTATGGACTAATGTGACGGCTACTATTATGCTAGTGGTGTGTAATACCTTGATGTTTTTCCTTAAGATATCTGCGACTTGCCTCCAAAGCGTGAATCTAAGTTCGACGAAGGTGAAAGGTTGATGTTTGTATCTGCTAAGCAAGTAAAAGAGTCCGTAAGAGATGGTGTGCAAGTGTTGGAGATTTTAGCATTGTTAGAAGCCACAAGCAAGGGAGTAGTTTGTGATCTTTCGGTTTTGTGTGAATTTCCAAGAGTGTTTCCAGAAGATATCACTGATTTGCCACAAGAGCAAGAAATTGTGTTTATTATTGACTTAGTACCTGGTACTAGTCATGTTTCAATGGCTCTATATAGAATGTATGTTTAAAAGATAACAAGTTATATTACAAGTTATCCAAGGGTGAATTCTGGTTGGAGAAAATAAGTTTTCTGAGGCACGTGATTTCTAGTGGTGGTATTGTTGTTGATCCATCGAAGGTTGATGTTCTGTTGCAGTGGGAGAATTCGAAGTCTGTTATTGAGATTATAATTTACCTTGGGTTAGCTGGTTATTATCGCATGTTCATAGAAGGTTTTTCGAAGTTGGAAATGACTTTGACTCAGTTGACTTGAAAGGGTCAAGCTTATGTGTGGGATGCTGCTTATGAAGTGAGTTTTGTAGAGCTCATGAAGAAAATCATGACTGCTCCAGTTTTGATTCTGCTGAATCCGATTGAACCTTTTGTAGTATATTGTGATGCTTTGAATATGGGTCTAGAAGGTGTATTGATGTATAACGGCTAGGTGGTTCCTTACGCTTCTAGACAACTAAAAGTTCATGAAAGGAATTATCCTACACACGACTTAGAGTTAGCAGCTATTGTGTTTGTACTTGAAATTCGGAGACATTACCTTTTCGGTTCCAGATTTTTAAGTGTTCACTGATCATAAGAGTTTGAAATATTTATTCGATCAGAAAGAACTAGATATGAGAAAAAGGAGATGGTTCGAGCTTGTAATACCCCGTAAATTATTTTGCTCTGGATAATATTAGTTGTGATCAACTGAGTCCTAGTGTACTCTGAAAAATTATCTGCGGAGATAATTAGAGTAACTGTTGAACTTAGAGTAAATCCAATTAATATTATCTGACTCCGAGATATTTAAGTATTTGAACTTTAGAGACTTTTTGGATAATTAGTAGTGTTGCTAATTGATGATATTTTACTATATCATTTCTTTCCATTCCTTTTCCTTATTAGAACAAGAGAAAGAAAAAGATGGAAAGGATTTTGGAGAGAAAGAAAAGAGAAGGAAAGGAAGAGAAAAAGAGGAAAAAGTCCAAGAACAAATCATCAAGAACATCAACAAATCTTCATCAAATCATCTTCCAATCTTCACCATCTTCATCTATTCAAGGCGGGTTCTAGATAGAAACTTAAGTTTTAGAGTTAGAATTGATTTTTTTTTAGCTTAAGTTAGGTTTTATGAGAAATTGCGTAATTTGGTAATCGATGAAATTTAATGGTTGAAATGTGTTATAAATTGAGTAGTATAAGCTATATGAGTGTAGAATCATCTATATTTGATTGTGGGATGTTTGGATATGTTTTGGTGAAGTTTTGGACCCATGGGAATTTAGCTGTTACGCTGCAGAATTTCTGCATTTTCCCAGATTCGCACTGCGAATCCCCCAGCGAAGGGGAAATCGTGAACTCGCTGGATGTTCGCACTGCGAAGGTGAAGGCGAGCATTCGCCAGAGGTTCGCACTGCGAACTTTACCTTGTTTTGGTTCTGTTTTGGTTCTGACTTGGTTCGCCAGCACTCGCACTCCGAATGGGGCAGCAAACAAGTGTTAGCTAGGCATTTGCTGAGAGCTTCGCACTGCGAATGAGGAAGCGAGCATTCGCTGGCTTCTTCGCAATGCGAACATGACAGACCATCCAACTTGTTTCTTTCATAACTTTTGACTCGTTTATCCGTTGTGAGTAATCTTGGTATCGTTGTGAAGCTGGGAACATCCTCTAGCTAATGGTAGTGAGAAATATCAGTCTATTGCCCGATTAAATAAATCAGAGGGAACCGTGAATTGGTGTAATGTGTGATATGTGAATTATGTGTTCTATTATGCGATTTATGACTATATGCCTATGCTCTTCTTGTTGAACATGTTTGGATATGTATGCATGTTAAAATACGAAATAGGTAGAGTGAGGATTATTATCGTAAAACAATTATAGGAAAGTGTTGAATGACAAAACGACGACGCTCGTGCATAAGAGGCCGAGGCGTGCGTCTATTACCGAATGGTTGTTTGTGAAATCACGAAATCGTAAACACTATTCTATTATGTGCCATTTCATGAGTAACGAGCTCCTCTGTAATGAATGCACGGTTTCTTGGTAGGTTTGATTCCCAATGTTATAGTATGAATGGAGCCTACGGGTAAAGAGACTTGTGACGGTGTACGAGCCGTGTGAAGTGACGGATCACGGGTACGAGCCGATGATCCCGAGTCCATTTCGTATGCCAAGAAATCTACGAGGGTCCATGACTCGTTCCTACTTCTAGACGTAGAAGAGTGCGGGAGAAAGGGGATGCCTTGACTGGGTTAACGATAGTGATACTTTTTGGGTTAACGAACTCGATAGAATCAAAACATATGGTGTGTGTGTACTCAAAGTCACTTCCCTTCCCCTTGACTTGAGTTAGGATTGGTTAGAACCTTATAAAGCCGAGAAGACTATAAGATAGCGAACTCACTAAGATTTGATGTATCTCACCCAACTGTTGTTGTTTACATCACAGGTACCACAGGTTCGGCGAAGGGTAAGGACAAAGTGGGTTGACTTTTCCTTTTGGAACATCTTGTATATGTTATGCCGTAGACTTTAGAACCTTGTATTTAGGGCATTTTATGTATATAATGTGTTAACTAGGGACTTATAGTATTTTAGTACCAAATACTTGGATTCATGTATAATATATGTGCTTGAGGTATGTTGTTATATATGGGTTTTACAGTTGGTATCAGAGAAGATCGTATCCTCGACCTTGCCATGAAATAGTATAAGTGTTTCTTTCCGTTTCATATGCGTTGTGTCACCATTGGTCTTACGTGTTATATTTATGGTATTGAGCCTGATCAACTTAATCCTATCTGTATGACATTTAGGAACATGGCCGACGGGCGCAAAAACAACCGCGGTAGACCGAGAACTACTCCACCAGGGGACGAAGGGAATGCCCCTTTGTATCAATTTATGCAACAGATGCAGCAACAGCAGAATCAGTTTGTGCAACAAATGGTACAGCAAATGGCTGGTGGTGTGCATCCTCCAGTGGTTGTTCCTGAAGCTGCAGGGGGAACCTTTAGGGATTTCATTCGTATGAATCCTCTGGAGTTTCAGGGAGGGTTAGATCCAGTAAAGGCTCATGAATGGATATCCGGTATGGAGCAGATTTTCTTGATAGTTCAGTGCAGTGAGGAAAACAAGGTGGTATTCACTTCTCACTTGTTGAAGGGTCCTGCCATAAGATGATGGGAAAGCGCTTCAGCCTTAATGACAATTCAAGAGGTACCGAAAGTATGGGAGCAGTTTAAGATAACTTTTATGGAGAAGTACTTTCCAAGTTCCTTAAGGTCTCAGAAGGAATTCGAGTTTCAACAATTGAGACAAGGCAACTTGACTGTGGCTTCTTATGCGGAAAAGTTCGAGGTTATGGCTGCTTATTCTAGGCAGGCGATGTATGCTCCGGACGAGAGATGGAAGATCGATCAGTTTCTGTTCGGGTTGAGGGCTGAAATTTCACATAGTGTGTCTCAGAGAGAATTTACTGGCTATGGTGAATTGTTACGACAGTGTTATGTGGCGGAGCATAGCTTAAAGAACGTGCAAGCAGAAGGAGAATTAAGTAGGGTGAATCAAAGTGATCGTGGGAGATCGAATCAACAATTTAGACTGAGACAACAATCTTTCAAAGGGAAGCAAGTTCAGAGTTCTAAGACTAGTGCACCTCCGGTGTGCCGTATTTGTGGAAGGATGCATTACGGTAGATGTCGCCTCGAAGGAGTAGAGTGTCATCGGTGCCATAAAGTAGGCCATTGGGCGAGAGATTGTCCTCAAAATAGAAATCAAATGCGAGAAGAATACCGGGCGAGTGTATACCTTGGACGCGAGGAAAGCAAAAGGTGATAACTCTTTGATTACTGGTACGTGTTTTGTGAATGGAAATCCTTGCTTTGTTTTATTTGATTGTGGAGCTACACATTCTTTTGTATCGATGCAATGTATGAAGCGACTGGGGTTGCAAGCTATTCCGTTGTCTCCACCTATGGTGGTTACTACTGCCATGGATGAGATGGTCGAAACACCGTTAATGTGTGAAAATTGTGTTTTATTTGTGGATGGAAGAGTTTTCTAGATTGATTTGATTTGTTTACCGCTTAAGAAAGTGGATGTTGTTCTGGGAATGGATTGGCTTTCAGCTAATTCAGTATTCATCGGCTGTGAAGAAAAACTAATTATTATTCCATCTACCGAGGCCACTCCGAAGGATGTGTTAACTACTATTTTAGAAGGTACGGTTGGAATGATTAATTTCTTGTTTGAGGTGGAAAAATCCGTTCTTTTGATTCTTACTAAGGAGGAGGGTAGTAACCGTCAAGTTTTGAGTATTCCAGTAGTTTGCGACTTTCCTGAAGTTTTCCCCGAGGATATCACTTCTCTTCCTCCGGAACGGGAAGTGGAATTCTCTATTGACCTGATACCGGGAACGACTCCAATATCCATTTCTCCGTATCGGATGGCACCACTGGAATTAAGAGAATTAAAGGATCAATTGGAAGAGTTGTTGGCTAAGCATTTTGTTCGACCCAGTGTTTCGCCCTGGGGAGCTCCAGTGTTGTTGGTAAAGAAAAAGGATGGAGAAATGCGGTTGTGAATTGATTACCGTCAGCTGAATAAGGTCACCATCAAGAATAAATACCCATTACCAAGGATAGACGATCTGTTAGATCAATTAAAAGGAGCATGTGTGTTCTCGAAGATTAATTTACGATCGAGTTATCATCAGATTCGTGTGAAGAGTTCAGATGTACCAAAGACTGCGTTTAGAACCCGTTATGGTCATTATGAATTTTTGGTGATGCCTTTCGGTGTGACAAATGCTCCGGCAGTTTTCATGGATTATATGAATCAGATATTTCAACCTTACTTGGACCAATTTGTGGTGATTTTCATTGATGATATTCTTATCTATTCTCGTGATCCTCGAGAGCACGGAGAACACCTAATAATCGTTTTATCCATCTTACAAGAAAGACAACTTTTTGCTAAGTTAAGTAAGTGTGAGTTTTGGATGTCGAAGGTTAATTTTCTTGGACATGTCATATCTCAGGGAGGTGTCGCGGTTGATCCATCAAAAGTTGAAGCAGTGATAAATTGGGAGAGACCGAAGAATGTGTCTGAAGTTAGAAGCTTCTTGGGACTAGCAGGTTATTATAGAAGGTTTATTAAAGGCTTTTCCCAACTGGCTTTACCGATGATGAGACTTACTCGGAAGGATTATTCGTATGAATGGGATTCGGCTTGTGAGCAAATTTTTATGAGCTTGAAAGGGAAATTGATGACCGTTCATGTCTTGGTTATTCCTGATCCTAGCAAGTCCTATGAGGTATATTGTGATGCATCGAGGATGGGATTAGGAGGTGTGTTAATGCAAGATGGACATGTAGTGGCTTATGCTTCACGACAGTTAAAAGTCCATGAAGAGAATTATCCAACGCATGACTTAGAATTTGCGGTCGTTGTATTTACCTTGAAGGTGTGGCATCACTATTTGTATGGTGTACGTTTTGAGATGTTTAGTGACCACAAGAGCTTAAAGTACCTCTTTGATCAGAAGGAGTTGAACATGCGTCAAAGGAGGTGGATGGAATATTTGAAAGATTACGACTTGGAGTTAAAATACCATCTGGGTAAAGTGAATAAAGTGGCGAATGCATTGAGTAGGAAGGTGTTGCATAATGCCGAGTTGATGATGCTAGAGTATGCCTTAATGGAAAAGTTTAGAGATCTAAATCTTCAATTTAATTGGACTCCAAATTGTGTGATTATGGGAAATTTGAATATCACTTTTACTCTTCGGGAAGAAATCCAACAAGAGCAAGGGTTAGATGAGAAGTTACAAGAAGTGTTATTGCAACTGGGTTTTGTGCGAGCTACCGACGGAGTTATTGTATTTAACCAAAGGATTTGTGTTCCGGATAACACGGAGTTAAAAAGGAGGATTTTGGAAGAAGCGTATAAGGATGCTTTTACTATACATCTGGGATCTTCAAAGATGTATCAAGATTTAAAGAGGGACTATTGGTGGTCCGGGATGAAAAGAGACATTGTGGTGTATGTGTCGGAATGTGCGGTGTGCCAACAAGTGAAGATCGAACACCAAAGGCCGGGTGGCTTGTTGCAACCTTTAGAAATTCCGGTGTGGAAATGAGATAGTATTTCGATGGACTTCGCGGTGGGATTACCCCGTGCACAAGGTGGTTATGATTCGATTTGGGTAATTGTAGATCGGTTGACGAAGTCTGCTCATTTCTTGGCCGTAAAGACTACTTATAAGGCGAGTCTTCTCGCAAGGTTGTTCATTTCGGAAATTGTGAGATTACATGGTGTTCCTTCTAACATTGTTTCGGATAGAGATCCAAAGTTTACTTCGAGATTTTGGAGAGCTTTTCAATAAGCCATGGGATCGAAGTTATGTTTTAGTACTTCGAATCACCCGCAAATGGATGGTCAGACGGAACGGACAATACAAACCATGGAAGACATGTTGAGAGCCTGTGTACTTGAAAGTGGATGAAATTGGATAAAACTTTTGCCATTGATTGAGTTCTCTTATAATAACAGTTTCATGCAAGTATTGGTATGGCACCTTATGAGGCGTTGTATGGAAGGAAGTGTAGGACACCGTTGTGTTGGACAGAAGTTGGTGAGGATAGGATGTTGGGACCCGAGATTATTCACGAAACTACGGAGAAGATTAGGATGATCCGTGAAAAAGTTAAGCAAGCACAGGATCGTCAGAAGAGTTATACGGATAACAGAAGCAGACAGTTAGAATTCGAAGGAGGCGACCACGTGTTTTTGAAGGTTACTCCGAGATTGCGGTTGAAAGGACCGTTTTGGTCGCAGAAGTTAAGTCCGAGATATGTGGGACCATATCAGATTTTGGAAAGAATTGGTGAAGTAGCCTACAGATTAGCCTTACCGCCTTCTCTGTCAGAGATGCACGACGTTTATCATGTGTCTCAGCTTCGAAAATTTGTCCCAGATCCTCTTCAGCCAATTTTACCAGATACAATTGAGATAGAATCTGATTTGACGTTTGAGCCTCAACCAAGTCGTATCACAGGAAGAGAAACTAAAGTGTTAAGGAATAAAGAGATTCCTCTAGTTAAGGTCCAGTGGTATGTGACGCATCCGGGCGATGCAACTTGGGAATTAGAATCGGAGATGCGGGAGGTCTATCCTCATCTTTTCAGGTAATTGTTTTAAATTCGTGGGCGAATTTCTATTTAAGGGGGGGAGGATGTAATACCCCGTAAATTATTTTTATCTGGATAATATTAGTTGTGATCAACTGAGTCCCAGTGTACTCTGAGAAATTATCTGCGGAGATAATTAGAGTAACTGTTGAACTTAGAGTAAATCCAATTAATATTATCTGACTCCGAGATATTTAAGTATTTGAACTTTAGAGACTTTTTGGACAATTAGTAGTGATGTTAATTGATGATATTTTACTATATCATTTCTTTCCATTCCTTTTCCTTATTAGAACAAGAGAAAGAAAAAGATAGAAAGGATTTTGGAGAGAAAGAAAAGAGAAGGAAAGGAAGAGAAAAAGAGGAAAAAGTCCAAGAACAAATCATCAAGAACATAAAAAAATCTTCATCAAATCATCTTCCAATCTTCACCATCTTCATCTATTCAAGGTGGGTTCTAGATAGAAACTTAAGTTTTAGAGTTAGAATTGATTTTTTTTAGCTTAAGTTAGGTTTTATGAGAAATTGCTTAATTTGGTAATCGATGAAATTTAACGGTTGAAATGTGTTATAAACTGAGTAGTATAAGCTATATGAGTGTAGAATCATCTATATTTGATTGTGGGATGTTTGGATATGTTTTGGTGAAGTTTTGGACCCATGGGAATTCAGCTGTTACGCTGCAAAATTTCTGCATTTTCCCAGATTCGCACTGCGAATCCCCCAATGAAGGGGAAATCGTGAACTCGCTGTATGTTTGCACTGCGAAGGTGAAGGCGAGCATTCGTCAGAGGTTCGCACTGCGAACTTTACCTTGTTTTGGTTCTGTTTTGGTTCTGACTTGGTTCGCCAGCACTCGCACTGCGAATGGGGCAGCAAACAAGTGTTAGCTAGGCATTCGCTGAGAGCTTCGCACTGCGAATGAGGAAACGAGCATTCGCTGGCTTCTTCGCAATGCGAACATGACAGATCATCCAACTTGTTTCTTTCATAACTTTTGACTCGTTTATCCGTTGTGAGTATTCTTGGTATCGTTGTGAAGCTAGGAACATTCTCTAGCTAATGGTAGTGAGAAATATCAGTCTATTGCTTGATTAAATAAATCGGAGGGAACCATGAATTGGTGTAATGTGTGATATGTGAATTATGTGTTCTATTATGCAATTTATGACTATATGCCTATGCTCTTCTTGTTGAACATGTTTGAATATGTATGCATGTTAAAATACGAAATAGGTAGAGTGAGGATTATTACCGTAAAACAATTGTAGGAAAGTGTGGAATGACAAAACGACGACGCTCGTGCATAAGAAGCCGAGGCGTGGGTCTATTACCGAATGGTTGTATGTGAAATCACGAAATCATAACCACTATTCTATTATGTGCCATTTCATGAGTAACGAGCTCCTCTGTAATGAATGCACGATTTCTTGGTAGGTTTGATTCCCAATGTTATAGTACGAATGGAGCCTACGGGTAAAGAGACTTGTGACGGTGTACGAGCCGTGTGAAGTGACGGATCACGGGTACGGGCCGATGATCCCGAATCCATTTCGTATGCCAAGAAATCTACGAGGGTCCATGACTCGTTCCTACTTCTAGACGTAGAAGAGTGCGGGAGAAAGGGGATGCCTTGACTGGGTTAACGATAATGATACTTTTCGGGTTAACGAACTCGATAGAATCAAAACATATGGTGTTTGTGTACTCAAAGTCACTTCCCTTCCCCTTGACTTGAGTTAGGATTGGTTAGAACCTTATAAAGCCGAGAGGACTATAAGATAGCGAAGTCACTGAGATTTGATGTATCTCACCCCACTGTTGTTGTTTACATCACAGGTACCACAGGTTCGGCGAAGGGTAAGGACAAAGTGGGTTGACTTTTCCTTACGGATCGTAGCTTTTGAGATGGCATGGCTTCCGCTATGGCATTTTATTTTGAGATCATTGTATTGATCTAGTTCTTAGTACATTTTGGAACATCTTGTATATGTTATGCCGTAGACTTTAGAACCTTGTATTTAGGGCATTTAATGTATATAATGTGTTAACTAGGAACTTATAGTATTTCAGTACCAAATACTTGGATTCATGTATAATATATGTGCTTGAGGTATGTTGTTATATATGGGTTTTACAGAGCTCCTGAAAGATTATGATTTTGGTCTAAATTACCATCTAGGCAAAGCAAATGTAGTAGCTGATACGTTGAGCAAAAAGTCCTTAAACATGTCGATGCTTATTGTACGAGAATATAATTGATCGAACAATTCAGAGATATGTGTTTGGTGTGTGAAGGAACTCCTAACAGTGTTAAGTTGGTTACGTTGAAGTTTACTAGTGGTATTCTGGATTAAATAAGAAAAGGCCAGAAGACCGACTTTGGATTAATTGACGGGTTAGTGTTGATTAACTGAGGCGAGGGAGGTGTCTTCAGAGTCGACGAGAACGATGTGATCAGATTTGGAAATAGATTTTGCATTCCAGATGTACTAGAACTTAAAAAGAGTATTCTTGTGACAAGTCCGCCTAATACGACAAAGGGATATGACTCCATTTGGGTGATTATGGATAGGCTGATTAAATCATATCATTTTATTTCAATTAAGATCAATTGTCCCTTGCAGAAGTTGGTCGATTTGTATATTGATAAGATTGTTAGTTTACATGGTATTCCTTCGAGTATTGTGTCGAATCGAGATCCAAGGTTCACTTTAAGATTTTGGGAGAGCTTGCAGAAGGCGTTAAGTGCCAAGTTGACGTTGAGTTCTGCTTATCATCAGCAGACGGATGGTCAAACCGAGAGGACTATTCAATCTTTGGAGGATTTGTTGAGAGCTTGCGTGTTAGAACAAGGAGGTGTTTGGGAAAACTATTTCCCTTTGATTGATTTTTCTTATAATAACAATTTCCATTCTAGTATTGCAATGGCACTGTTTGAGGAATTTTATGGGAGGAGATGTATGACTCCTCAGCAAACGTCTGAAAAGATTAAGTTGATTTAGGAGAAGATGAGAGCTGCTCAGTGTCAAGAGAAGTGATACCATGATAAGATGAGGAAAGCATTTAAGTTTCAAGAAGGAGGCCACGTGTTTTTTAAAGTTACCTTAATAACCAGTGTTGTTAGAGCCTTGAAGTCTCGAAAGATCATGCCACATTTTATTGGTCCATACCATATCTTGCAGAAGATAGGAAAGATGGCCTATCGGATTGCCTTTCCACCTCCGCTTGCTAATATTCATGATGTGTTTCATGTGTCTCATTCGAGGAGATACATTCCAGACCCGTCTAATGTGATCCAAGTGGAAGATATATAGGTGAGAGAGAACCTGACTATTGAGACATCGCCCATGCGGATAGAGGATCGGGAAGTGAAACAATTGCGTGGTAAGGGGATTGCCTTGGTGAAGGTAGTGTGGGAAGGACCAGTTAGTGGGAGTATGACTTGGGAGCGTGAGTAGCAGATGAGAGAGTCGTATCCGACTCTATTTTCCTCAGGTAATTTTCGAGGAAAAAAAATCTTTAGGTGATGGAGAGTTGTAACACCCTATTTTCAATTTAGTCATTTAATCGATTTATCCTTGAATTAATTGTGAATTGGTGTATTTTATTTGATTATAGTGTGTGGGGTGCAGAGGTTAGTTGGAATAAGTTAGGAATATTTATGATTATCTTGGTAATTAAATAATATGAGTTTATTTAATTAATTGAGTAAATAATATTAGAATAATAAAATAATAAGAAAAAGCGGAGTGTGTAGAGATTTTAAGGGCACGGTGGTAATTACAAGGTTAAGTTGATGGTAGTATAAGGAAACCTTAATGGGAGGAATAAGTTTATTGAAAAAAACGAGAATTGGGGTAAAAAGTCAGTTTGCAATATCACTTGAAAAACTTGGAAGAGAGAAAAGAAGGGCTAGGGCAAAAGGAAGGAGAAGAAGGGCTTAGGAGAAAAATTTCAGGGATTCTTTCATCTTTGCTGGAATAATCAAGTAGGGGGGACTATTCATCTATGGGTGCTAAATCATGAAAGGGTAGAGATGTATCTTAAAACTCCAATAAGGTTTGCTCTTAAATTGATGTTTTGATGAATTTTGATGAACCTTGATGAATGTTGTTGAATATTGATTGATTGTTGATGAATTGTATGTTGATAATCTTGTTTTCACATTATTGAATTGAATTGCAATGGTGGGTTGTTTTTACTTGGTTTGTTCTTGAGTTTTGATGAAAATTTGGTGTTTTAGGGTATAATTTTGGGTGATGGAATCATGATGAAAAACTGTAGTTATGTCAATTTAATTATGTTTGATCCATTGGTGATGTTAGAATGGGATTTTGAGTGTTTTTGGTGGATTAATTTGGGACTGGTATGAGGTTTGAAGTGTTGGAAGTGGTTCTGTAATCGTAATAGAGAAAACTAATTTTTTTAGAAAATCCTTCAGCTGAAATCGATTGCACTAGTGCAATTTTTGGAAAATGCTCCAGTGCAATCGATTGCACCCTAACTGTAATCGGTTGCACAATGTAAATTTTTGGAAAATGTTTCAGTGACAATCGATTTCACCCTGACTGCAATCGATTGCACAATATAACTTTGAGAAAAATCCGTTTTCGAATTAATTGACATATCCCGACGATTTTGGTCATAACTTTCATTCCGTAAGTCCGATTTAGATGTCATTCGAAGTGTTGGAAATCTCAAACGTTGAACTAAATAGTGGTTATGAGAGTAAGGATGCTTATATTAGGATTATGTGTGTATTATTGCTGTGGTTTTCATGATGATGTAATGAACCGTTTAGCGAAACGTTGAGTTTCCGTTGATGATAAATTGATATGGTAAATTGCTAACATAATTACAGGATATTTGATTGTTGTGTTTTGATGACAAATGGGCTATGATATATGGTTTCAATGTGAAACTATCTTGTTGATGTCGTATAGAAATTATGCAGTTGATGTGATAGCATTTGGGTTGCTGCAACTGTTGTGATAATGTTGATGTGACTATGAGCTGAATTGTTATACTGATAAGGAAAACGTGTTGAGTTAAGATACATAGTTTCAGTGTGGAATCTACCTTGTGGTTGTTGTACAACAATCTTATGGTTCAATTTGATACTGTTAATTATTGTTAAAATTTGGTGATGATGTATTCATTCATTTGTGCATCATGAGTTGTTATTATTGGTGAAAGAGGTGGGCTACGAGTCTCGGTGAGTGGACTTGTGACTGTACCAAGCTCGGTGTAGGGCTCATGGGTTCGGAAGATGGAACCCAATTCATAATGAGAACCATTGTTGAAATTAGTACCTCATGCATATGAGTTTATAATGTTGTTGAGAGTCACATTGCATATTGATTGTGTATTATGGTGAAGTGGCTGAAACTTGAATACATGTGTTGTGGTGCATAGCGAATTATGTTTGAATTGTATTATATTTAATATACTCTGATTATTTATGCATCGTTAATTATTTGAATGTATTTCTCACCCCTTCTGTTTGAATGTTTCCTTTACATGGGCATCGTGCAGATACTCAGGTGCAGCTCTCGCTGAAGTAAGTGGAAGCTAGCTCTTGGAGTACTTCCTTAGTTTGTCATTTTGATTAGTAATGTCTTGCTCTGATTATGTAATATTGGATGGGAACGTTTGTTTACTTATTACGTTGCTTATGTTGAAGTAAATACAGTTTTATTTCGTGGAGATTCCAACTGATTCATTCGAGTTGATTGATATAACTCCTTTTAATTATGTTATGAAAGTTAAAGTTTGAGACTAAATGTCATGAGATGTTATACCTTTAATAATTGTTTAATGATGATTCTGTTGCGATGATATCCTAAGTGAAGGTGAACATGCAATGTGTCATACCCTAATTTTTACCCCTAAGATCCCACCTCATTTACATCTTTGCAATGCATCAAGATCACAAACTTGATTATCCCCTAATCCTTTCATCCTTGGGTTTGCCTTTGCAGAGATCACCAAGCACCTTTTTGTGTACCTTTCATTTTTGTACTTATATGATTTATATTTCACTAACCACTAATCAAAATACAAAAAATATATGCCTTGTCCCTTTTGTTTCTTTTTCCATGGTAGGGTTTGGAATCAAGAGCATAAAGTGATTATATCCTCAACTAGGGTTTGAGTTCCTTAAGTCTAAGTGTGGTCAACCATTGATTTTCAAAGTCTATTCATAAAAGCATGACCTCTAGTCTCAAATCATGAATTCTCAAGAATCATTCAACTTCATTTGATCAAGGATACTTCAAATTTTGTTAGCTCGCTTGTCAAGAAATTTCGAAGGTTCATGTGCTTATTTCCATGCCTTCATCAATAAGTTTCCTCAAGCCATTGCAAGTTTCATCAAAGGACATTCAAGAGTACATCGTTTTGAGTTCATATGATCATAAATGTGCCTTGAAATGCAAGAAAAAGTCCAAGGTTGCAAGTTTGTACAAAAAGGTTTGACCAACAAGTCAACATTTTAAGTCCAAGTTCAAAACTTCATAACTTCTTCATGCTTCAACTTTTTTGAGTGCTCCTTTGGACAAACGAATCTTTCTTGACATCCCCTCCAACTTCTATTTACAAGTCAAGAACCAATTGTGCACGGGAGGCCATCAAAAGTTTGGAAATATTATAGGTTATTTAGTGGACTTAGTGAAATTTGGCCTAAATTCAAGTGATATTTGCCTAACTTCCAAAGATCATAACTTTCTCAATTATCAAATATTTGGGCTGTTCTTTTTGCTAATTATCCTATTTGATGCCCTCTACAAGTTTGTTTCAAGGATCAAAGGCCAATTATGCTTGGAAAGCCATGAAAAGTTTGAAGACGTTATAGGTCATTTTGGACTTAGAATTTTTTGGAACTCTGATTACAGGTCACCGTGCCAACTTTGCAAGCTCATAACTTTTTGCCCAGGCATCCAAATGAAACCTTTATTTTCACATTGTATTCTTTGCTATGATGTGATCATTTTGAAAAAAGAATGAGCATTAAAGGTCAAGTATGTCATACCCTAATTTTTATCCCTACGATCCCACCACTCTTTGCATCATCTGCATAGCCTATCATGTCTTTCATCATGCATAATGCCCAAATTATTAGCCAGGATAAACTTGTCAGATTTACAGCCGAATCAGTCAAACTAAAAGTCAACTGTGCGTATAATCAATGGATGAAAAGTTTCAAAATCGAGCTTGCAGACGCCAGTTATATTAATCTACATTCTGCGTAGTTTAACCTGGTGTGCTCTTTCGATTGCTTTTCGGTCGCATTTTGATCAGTCTGAGCCTTTTAACCGGGGAAAATTTATTTTGAAATTTGACCAAACGTTGTATTTTTCTGAGTTGTTTATTTCGTGCTGTCGCGGAGAGAATCGGAGACCATAGCTATTGAGTTAGCTAGGCTTCACAAATCTTAAGATATCACCACCGATCTTTAATTTATCCAAGGGAAGGGGTAAAGAAAGAATAACCCTTTAATATGCAATGCAAGAGAAAGCAATAAAGAGGTTTAAGGTTCAGGGGTTGGATATACTAAGGGAAGGTATTAGCACCCTAAGTATCTATAGTATCCTATAGGAACCTCTTGTTGTATTTGTGTTTAAAGTTTGTTAAGTTGTTTGCTAATTGGGATTGATTGGGGAGATGAAAAGAGAATTATTTTTTTTATTGTTTTGTGTTTGGGAAGACACAAAGTCTTGTGCCTACGTACCAATGAAGGATCAAAACCTCATAGTTCGGGGTAAAAATTAAAAAGGGTCTATAATGGTGGATTTTAATGAAGAAGAGACAAGTTGTCATCTTAAGGAGAATACTCCACTTATCCTCCACAAACATGTGGAAGAGGGATCTTTGCTTCACATTGAGAGCAGGGCTCCAACTTGGATATATAATCAACAAGTATGCCACACACCTCTCTCAAGTGGAAAAGAACCAACATCTTTCTTAACAATGTCATGGGGTAGGAGAATTATATCTCAACTAAGGATGACTAATGTCTAATTTACTTGAAAAGGTTTTAAATTGAAAAGCCAAAATGGAAAAAGGTTTGAATTGAAGTTTGTGTTTTTTAGTCTTATGGAAAAGGTTTGTATATGCTTAAGATGTCTTGAAGCATTGGTTTAGGAAAATGAGTTTGAAAAATCAATGACCTAAAGTCAAGGCTTCTATTGAAAGAGATTTGGAGTTTATGAAGGGGAGACACTAATTGAATTGTGTAAAGTTGAAATCAACCTAAAAGGAAACTTCCTAAGGGATAGCAAGTCAAGGATAACAACATGTAAAATATGTACAATAAGATGTAAATATGCATATGCCAAATGACATAAAGTCAACAAATGAGTCCCTCCCTTGGATTTGGAAACATGTATATATAATTGCAAGCAACCATTCAATAAAGAAGTTAAACATGAGGGACATGGTACAAGTAAAGTAAGTATAGATCAACAAGCATGTATAAGGTTTACCTTTGATCAAAGCATGCTTGGATATAAAATAACATTCTCAATATGAACAAAGCATAGATACTTAAGTCAATAGACAAGTTTCAACAAGATGCTCATCAAGATATGGAGAAACACATACATAGAACATGATTTATAAGAACAAGATTCAACATGAATTATCTAGGGTAAACATGGCACACCATCGCTATTTACAACATGTATATATAAAGATGATACTAACACAAAAGCACAAAGTCAGGGCATGGTCTCATCATGATCAGTTTTTAGGTCAAAAATGTAATCAAGCAATCTCTTAAACATATGGACAATCTTTGAAACAAGTAAAAACAATTATCAATCATTCAAAGTATTCAAAATAAAATCAAGATGACATTGAAGACCAACACCTTATCATTACCACAATATGATCATACATGACAACATTCAACATGGAACCAAGGGTAAGATATGATTTAGGTCAAAAAAGTGGGCAAGCAATCAACAAACCATAATTCAATAAACAAATTAGAACAAAGCATGAATATCACAAGTAAGAACAATTTTAAAGCCCTTAACAAAAATGACAAATTCAAATGAGTTACATACATATATACAAGCCCTAGCACATGATTAAGAGATGGGTTTTTAGGTATTAAAAAATAAAAGGATAAACTATTTTGTGATTTTTGAAAGTTAAAATATAATAAATACTTAAGTTAATAAAATATAATTATATTAATTTAAAAAACAAGTGTGAACAAAATAAAATGCAATAGAAATATTTAAGTATTAAATGGTATAAATAAAAATAAAGAAAAGGATTAGATAAAAAATTAGAAAAGAAAATAAAATAATTAAAAGAAGGAAAAGAAATAAAAAAGAAGAAGGGAACAAGTGACTAAAAAGGAGGGGGCAACTTGGTTCGAACCCACGCCCCCTAGGTCACTCTACAAAATAAACTTAACCACTGGGCCAGGCCAGTGGTCTTGTCAACAAATGCGCAGGAAATGAATATATATTTGATGCGTGTTATCCGCAAGTATATGGATTACATCAGAGTAATATAAAATATTTATCGATCCCACAGAGACCAATGTCAATCTATCGATCACTATTGTTACGTTGTTTATCTAAGGCTAATAAATATCAGAGTAAAAGTTTTCTACAGAACAAAAATAGATATAAATCAGATAAATACTATACTGGAATGTAATTCACGTTAATCAAACAATACTCCTATCATCTAAATAGTAACACTTATGGGGCAATGTTTTCTTCTTTGAAAAAGAGTTAATTAAAAAGGATCCGCCGCGTTAGCGTGATCGGAACCAGACCTAACCTTTAATCTATAGCAGATGCTCACGCTGCACCGGTCGCTCTCTGCGTTAAAGTGATAAAGTCCTTTTTTATGTAATTACCTCTAAGACTTAGTTAAAAAGTGCTTTCAATTAAAAATATTTTATACCAAAGGGTTTCCGGCATATATGCTCGGCCAACCGGATCCTAAATCTATAAACGCGTCCGAAAATAGTTTAAAACCTCTTTCTAATAATATAAAACTTTCTTAGTTAATCAATAAAGTGCTTCCGCTGTATTTATCAATTAGCAACTAACAAACTCTTTTCTAAAATGTCGTACGACTTTCGATCTTTCTTTGTTGAACAACTAACCAAATAGCATGGAAGCTCTACAACCGAGTAAGTGGTTATTGCTTTCATTTACCGCTTTCATATACATATAACTGTATTGTGGGGCTGTTTCACTGTAAGGCTTCTTTCATAAACTCATATCAACTGTGTAATAATAGTATAGATATTTAGAGTTTCCTCGGCAACTACGTCTAGCACTAGGTGACGCCGTTTCGTTTATTCGTAGAAATAGACAACTAGATCCCCAATAGGATCACCAGATACAGTCTTCTCTTCGGCTGTCCTCATTAGGAATTGTCAAGAAACTCTACTCCCAAAGATGAATGTCTTCTCCGTGAATGGCATCTTTGAGTTTCTTCCAAATTCTCGAATTTTCCTGACTTTGATCTATTCTCGGTGAATAGCATTGCCTTGAATTTCTCGGGGTTTGGGGACCCACGGGCTTCTTAAAAGCATCGGCCTCCTCTTGGGCATCGTACAAGGACCCACGGGCTTCTTAAAAGCATTGGCCTCCTCTTGGGCATCGTACAAGGACCCACAGGCTTCCTAAAAGCAACCCCGCCTCCTCTTGGGCTTAGTACAAGGACCCTACGGCTTCTTAGAAGTATTCACAGCCTCCTCTTAGGCTTCGTATAATGATCTCTTCCTCCGAGAATGATAGCCTCCTCTTGGGCTTAGTACAAGGATCACTCGGCTTCTTAAAAGATTCCAGCCTCCTCTTGGGCTTCGTACAAATTGTCCCAACGACCTCCTAGAGGTATAGGAACAGAACTTAGTCATCTTCATAGAACCGTCCTTTCATAGAGTCTACTACTGTTTCTCAAAAGCATAGTACAAAAGATGAAACTCTAGACTTGGACGGTCTAATCTCCTTGAGTCTCAAAGACATTCTCAAGCACCCTTCAAGAATAGGAAGGAAACCCGTAGACTCGGACAGTCTCAATACCCTTCGGATTTCCCGCTTCCTTAAAAAACAGGAATAACCCGGATCCTTGAATCAAATCCCTGAGTACAGTGTTGCTCATATAAGAACTGATTTTCTCTTTAAAATCGGTATATTGGATCTGGCACTTAACTGAAACAGTCACCATAGCCTCCTCTTGGGCTTTGTACAAATGATTCTCCCCAGTGGAGTCAAACAACGTTTAGCCTCCATCTCGGGCTTTGTACGAGACACATAAGAGACTCCCTCGTTGAGTCAATCACCCCTTTGGCCTCTATCTCGGGCTCCGTACGAGATATAAAAGACTCTCTTGTTGAGTCAACCCTTTTAGCCTCTCTCTCGGGCTTTGTACGAGACACATAATAGCCTCCTCTTAGGCTTTATATAAGAAAACCACTGGTTGATCCAATCAACCTTTTAGCATCAAAACTGTGCCTCGTTCACAGTAAACAAACATCAAACAACTCCCTTCATCTAATCGCTGTAAGCGGCAAGCCTCTGGATCATCTACATCCATGCCACTGTCCCTCTTTTAGCATGAGAAATTCCTAAGGAAAGATAGCATTGCTCTACACTGAGTTAAAGTCTTCTCCTTCAGGTTGGAAATCCCCTATAAAGGAAATTATGGCATTGCCGGATTCACACATCCCAGTTAAAGTAATTCTCCTTTATAAAACAGTTGTGACATACAACCCCCTCTTTAGAGATGACAAATTCTCTCTAAAGTCAACACCTTTTTAGCTTCATATCTTGGGCTTTGAACAAGATACAAATAGACTTTTCAGTTTCACATCTTGGGCTTTGAACAAGATACAAATCACCTTTCGCTTCACGTCTTGGGCTTTGAACAAAGACACCAAAAACAACCATTTCCTCCCATAGAATAGGAGGAACTACGAACGCTCTGATTTCCTTGTTTCGGTAAACGGGAATACGTAGGCATAAGATCGAAAGAAAAGATCTTAGCGAGCACACTAAACAAAAACCCAAATCCCATATCAATCAAAAGCAGTAATTCAAAAATGCCAGTCCTAACATCCTAATCCTTGTTCCCCGCCAGAAACCTTCTGTCTAGATAAAAAACCAGTATTGGCGAAAATACAAATAACCAGTACAAAGGCCCCCCACATTGATAGCATTCGTAACCTAACAGACCGCTGTTTAAACTCAGTATGCAAAGCAGGGTTAATTGGAGACATCTATTTCCCTTCCTTCATCAGCTTTAATAGGACAAAAAATGAATCGACCTATAGTTTAAGCTCAAAACCGCAGAGAGCGACCAGCGCTTAAGAACCGGGTCCAAAATCGCTCGCTACAGAAAAATGGCGCCCACCGTGGGGCCCTATAAAAGTTAGATCTAGGCACGGTCTTCCTTCTCTTCACTTGTGTGCATACCACAGATTGGGGCTTCCGCCGGGGAACCCATTTTCTGTCAGGAACTTAAGATTCATAGCTTTAAAGGTCTAGGATATTTAGGACAAATATATATACTGCTTTTCCTAATTGCTATACATGTTTATTTTCTGCTAATGGGAATGCGGGTGATGCCGTATGTGGAAAGACTGAGTATACACTTAAGATAAGTGATGACGACGGGGTCGACCATCAACCTCAGTGGAGGCTGACCAACACAACCCATTCACTCTCTTAGCCAATGGGCCGGTTGTTAAGTCTGAGAAGCTGAGGAGCCAAACCCTTTCGTAGTGCGGAAACTATCGGAAATAGTTGTTACGCGATACTACCCTCATTTGAGGCTGGTGATCTATTCTCGGTGAATGGCACTTACTCTAAGATTGCTCTACAACTCGCTGGCGATCCGCTTGTTGTTTTGGTTTCCTGGGAGGAGCTGATGATAATGAGTACAGGTACAAAAATCACCCTAGTATAAACCTTTGGGGATGGGTAGAGCCTTGACTTCATGACAACGACCCTTTGACCCCATGTTTTTCCTATGTTTTTGTGTGCTGCATTCATGCATTCATCTAAAAAGCATTAAAACGAAAAAAAAACTTCTTTCCTAGTCTCTCTGTTTTTCAAATTAAACTAAGACTGTTTTTGCAAATATCAGAGAAAAGGATTGCACTAATGGATTTCGGTAAAAGGAGAACTCATACGTATACCTTCAAGGTTCCAAAACTAGAGGATTTGAGAAGTTTAGCGAGGATGATCACTAACCCGGAGGCTTTCAGAGCCAAGCACAGAGGTTTACTACCACTATTAAGAGTCCATGTGATTGAGGGAATCATGGATGCGCTCATTCAGTTTTATGATCCGGTTTATCACTGCTTCACATTCCCGGATTACCAGCTTGCACCAACTCTGGAGGAGTATTCTCACCTGATCGATCTACACATTACGGATCGAGCTCTATTTTCTGGACTAGAAGAAATTCCAAAGAATCAGACCATTGCGAGAGCAATTCATTTGGACGAGTCTGAGGTCAGGACTCACCTAACCACTAAGGGTGACATCCAAGGTTTGCCAGCCCAGTTCTTGACGAAGAAAGCCCTGTACTTCGCCAGTATAGGAAACGTGACTGCTTTTGAAAGCATCTTTGTCTTGCTCACCTACGGGTTATTTTTGTTTCCCAACATCAATAACTTCGTCGATATTAACTCCATTAAGGTTTTTCTCATTGGAAATCCTGTGCCGACTTTGCTCGCAGATGCGTATCATTCTGTAAACTTGGGAAATTTGTACAGCGGAAGGGAGATCACATGCTGTGTACCTTTTCTTTACAAATGGTTTATCTCCCACTTGCCCAAGTCTGCTGCTTTTTGGGATTGCAAGAGTGCCTTACGTTGGTCGCAGAAAGTCATGTCTCTTACCAACTCTGATATAGACTGGTGTAATAAGATTTATGAGGGAATCAGGATCATTGATCGTTGTGGAAACTTCCCCAACGTACCCCTCATAGGAACTAAAGGAGGAATCAACTACCATCCGGTATTGGTTCGCCGTCAATTTGGATAACCGATGAGACACATCCCACTGGGTGTTCATCTGGAAGGTCGTTTCTTCAAAGAAGGAGAAAACGACAGAGCACTAAAGATGGAAATAGTGCACGCTTGGAAGCATGTTCATAAGAAAGGACGAGAGTCTCTAGGAAAAATGAACTGTATCTCGGTGGAGCCGTATCTCCATTGGGTACAAACTAGAGCTCTCAAGCTAAAGATGCCTTATCCTCGTTACGGAATTCTTCCGCCAAGGGAATCTGTCATGTACTTCATGACGGAAACTGAAAAACTTCAGGTTACTCTCAACAAAGTTCAACGGGAGAGAAGGTCTTGGAAGAAAAAGTACCGCACCCTCGACATAGAGTGCATCAAAATACAACAATTACTGAAGGAAAAAGATGCTCTGATTGAAATTTTGGAGCAACATGCTGTAGAGAATCAAGATGACCAAATGAATTTGCTCACTCCTTTCACCTGGCAAAGGAATGACAACCCGACAACGGCCCAAAAGCCCCGGTCAAAGAAAAGGAAAGTCCCAGAATCAGCACCTGATTTCTCTTCAGAGAGAACTCAGGACCCATTAGTTTAGGTTTCTGTTTCTGCACTTTGTAATCTACTGTATTTCCATTCCTGTAATCTTTTGAATTTCAATAAAAAAAGGTTTTCCCACTGTTTGATATTTGCAATCTAATTGTCGAAGTTTATTTTGATTAAACCTTAAACAATTAATATAATCATTGCATTCATCATTCTCACATCGTGTATTCTTCTTCCTTACGAATCTCACGTTTGTGTCTCGATTCTAGAGTCAAACTGTCTCATTCGTACAATACTCGGGCCAATCGTCAGAAAAAGATGGATGATCTTGAGGAAGAAAACAGAGAGTTGAAAGAAGAGATCGACACTCTGAGAGAGGATATGAGAAAGCTTCGTAACGACATGCAAGCCATGGCAGAAGCTCAACTACAAAGGACTGTGATCTCAGAGATCACCTCAACGCCCATAGTGGAAAGGTATGATCCTAGGTATCAGATACCGAAAGATCATCCTTGGGGCATGCCTGTTAACTATATCCCGGAAGGATATGTTTCGCCGATCACTGAGGATCAGGGAATCACAACAGAAGCCGCTGGGCCTGAAGGTTACAAACTTCGGGAAAGCGAAGATGCCAGGGGCATACTGAAGACTCCTGAAGGTTACAAACTTCGGGAGACGCCAAGACTCACTGCCGTAGTCACGGTACCACCCCCTGTGGTGCACACTGTCCCGGAAGGACAGATTCCACAAACACCTTCTGGTAAGAAGGAAACTATGTTCGACAGAATGGAGGAATTCCAGGAACAGTTCTTGGGAATACAGAAGGAACTGCAAGCCATTCGCAGTCAGGATCTATTTGGAAAGGACGCCGCAGATCTCTGCTTGGTCCCAAATGTGAAAGTCCCGCACAAGTTCCAAGTGCCCGACTTTGAAAAATACAAGGGTAACTCTTGCCCTCAAAGCCATCTGGTGATGTACGCTCGGCGGATGTCAGCCCAGATGGAGAATCAGGATCTACTGATTCACTACTTTCAGGATAGTTTAACCGGTGCCGCACTTAAATGGTACATGGGTTTAAATCGTACTACGATCAGTACTTTCAGAGATCCTGGTACTGCCTTCATCCAACAATACAAATACAATTTGGACATGGCACCTGACAGAGATCAACTCAGATCAATGTCGCAAAAGGACAAGGAAACCTTTAAGGAGTACGCTCAAAGGTGGCGTGAAATTGCCGCTCAAATTTGTCCACCTCTTGAGGAAAAAGAGATGACAAAGATCTTCTTAAAGACCTTAAGCTCATTTTACTATGACCGGATGGTTGCCAGTGCGCCCAGTGATTTCACCGAGATGGTGGGCATGGGCGTACGTCTTGAGGAAGCCGTCCAAGAAGGACGTTTGGTAAAAGACACCGGATCGACGGGCGGTACTAAAAAATACGGTAGTGCTCTCCCTAAGAAAAAAGAGCAAGATATTGGGAATATCTCTCTCAGAAAGCAAAGGCGACGTTATCAGCCGGTAGCAGCTGTGACTCCTGCTATCAACCCTGCGTCTATTCCTACGTATCAACCTCAGGTTGCGCAGAGCCAACCTGACCAGCAAAGGACACAACAGCCTCTTCAGCAGGCTCGTCCTCCATATAATAACAACCGTACAAAGCGGCCGCTAGGATTTGATCCTATACCCGTGACATATGCAGAACTGTTTCCATTACTACTGGCTAAGGGGCACATCCAGACTAAGTCCCCTCTTACAGTACCAGAAAATCCGCCTTTTTGGTTTAAGGTGGATCAAAATTGCCCTTACTACCAAGGGTGGCCAGGGCATAACATCAAGACTTGTCTCAATTTTAAGTCCGACGTGCAAAAGCTTGTTAAGAGCGGGGTCTTATCCTTCAAGGATACTAATCCGAATGTTCTCACGAACCCGCTGCCTCAACATGAGAAGGCTGCAGTCAATTTGATAGAAGGAGAGACTAACGATGTCTATCAAATTCACGATGTACTCTTGTTGAAAACCAATCTGGTCAAGATGCATTGTAGACAGAGTGGATATGGCCATGTGCCACCTCATAATTATCATCAATGTGATATCTACTCTAAAGACAATCAAGGATGTTTGGTAGTGCAATCAGCTCTACAGGAACAAATGGATCTCGGATGGATCCAAGAGCACCGAGTTCGTGGAGTTAACATGGTCTACATAAATTCTAACGTCATTCAGAACCACGACATCCGTGCAATGAATGTCAACTTGGTGGCGATGCACTCAAGGCAAAGCCAGTATCATAATCTGCCACGGCACGATTACAGTTCTTGTCTGATTTGCTCGGTAAACAAACAGGGATGCTCTTTCATACAAGAGGCCCTCCAGCGTCAGATGGATCTTGGATGGATCCAAGACTACCATGATAGGAACCCCTATCAGATCAACATGGTTCAAATCTTCGATATTCGCGTGATGAATACCAACCTGGTAGAGTTACATGCTGAGCAGGTCCGACTCGGATTCTTAATATCACATGACTATCGAAGCTGTAAAGCAGGTTGCGAAAATGATCAGGGTTGCACCCTTGTCCAGGAGGCACTTCAGCACTTGTTAAATCACTGGTGGATGCCAATTTACATGGATGAGGATACTCAGCAAATTAGTATCAATAACAGGAATCCTACTCGACATCAGAGTCAGGATGTCCGATCTGTGGAAGCTAACCTAGTGAGGTTGCATTGTATTCAAAGTGGGCGTGGCCAAGTGCCACCACACAACTATGACAGTTGTAGCGTCTGTTCGGAAAGTAACCAAGGGTGTTACCTTGTGAGAGCAGCTCTTCAAGGTCAGGTCGATCGTGGAGAAATTCGTCCCTATTCAGGTTCTGGACCCATCTCTGGTCGTCACCATACCAGGGATGTTTTTGCCATTATCCCTCTACTTGACGAATCTAAGGTTCCCAACCGGGAACGAATCGAGATTACTTATGATGGTCAAAAAAATCAGAGAGCTCCCGTAGTCATCTATCTGCTGGGACCACTGCCGTATGAATCAGCTAAGGCAATCCCTTACAAATACGGTGCAACAACAATTGAAAATAGAAAGGAAATTACATTACCCTCCGTTGTGAACATTGCAGACATCAGTCGAGTAACACGGAGTGGTAGAATCTTCAACCGAGGGGTTGGGGAACTTAACAAGGAAAAGGAACTTCAGACAGAAGCTCCCGATCCCCCAGTCGGTCAATCCAGTGATCCCGACCTTTCGAAAAATAATGATGAGATTCTGAAGCTCATCCAAAGGAGTGAATATAACATTGTTGATCAGCTGTTACAGACTCCTTCAAAGATCTCGGTGTTATCGCTGTTACTTAGTTCAGAAGCCCACAGGGAGGCTCTACAGAAAGTCTTAGAGCAAGCCTTTGTGGAACAAGATGTAACAATCAGACAGTTCGATAGCATTGTCTCTAACATCACTTCCTGCAACCATATGGGATTTAGTGATGAAGAATTACCTGAAGAGGGTCGTCGTCATAACATGGCGCTCAATATCACAGTTAACTGCCAGGACGATGCTTTAGCCAGCGTACTGGTAGACACAGGGTCAACCCTGAATGTTATGCCGAAGTCCACTTTGATGCAATTATCATTCAAAAGCCCTCTGATGAGAGTCAGCGAGGTCGTCGTCAAAGCATTTGATGGATCCAGAAAAACCGTTATCGGCGAAGTTGATCTTCCCATAACTATTGGTCCTCACACTTTCCAGGTCATGGACATCCGGGAAACATACAGTTGTTTATTAGGAAGACCTTGGATACATCCAAGCACTGTCGATGAGCGAGAACAATCAATTCAGAGAAGGAACCTCGATTTCCTCATACAAAGATGTTATCAAAGCGGTCGAGAGTACCGATACAACAGGATAGGGACAGCTTGTCATTCCTATTAACAATAAAACAAAGAAGGGTCTTGGTTTTTCTGCAACCTGTACCCAGACAGCTGCCAGCGATGAAAGTCTTCATCCCCTTCAAAACTTATTCCACAGTGGAGGTTTCCTTCACCCGGTGTCTCAAGCAGTACATGCTATCAATGAGGAAGATCCCTCTGACACGGATGAAGAGTGGAAGTCCTACCTCAACGAGGACGGTTATATGTCTTAGGAAGAGGTGCCTATACCATTTTGCTATCCCGCATAGAGTCCGAGATTTATACCAAGGTCAGACGTTGAAATGATGTATGGAGGTTGTGATCCGGAAGGATGCCGTGCTCCGCCAAATTCATTAGAGGAAGACACTCTGATGAAAGATAATTTTGACTACACCTACTATGGCCCAATGGATGGTCTGCCAATTTGGCAACCTTACCCAGGAAACGTGGGGCCAGAAAGTCAGCCGAACAATGAAAATCAGCTGACCATCATTGAACAGAATACCTGTGTCCCCACCATGTCACAGGATGAACACTCAGGTCATTCAGAAGCTACTCAACACGAAGATGAATTTGCAACGTTTGCAGGACTTGAGTTCATCAACTATGCTTTTCCAGAGGTCAACGTCATCGAGATGGATGACTCCTCTAGTTCCAAAGAAGTGTGGGACACCCTGGGACAACCAAGTGGAAAATACGACTTTATGGTCAAGTACACGGCACCCGAAAGCTCTCGTATCAGGTTCGAAGACATCCAACCAACTGGATGGGGAGATGTACCTGAGAGCACAAATGCTATGCAAAATGCAACAGAGGAATTCTCCTACGACAATTCTGCCTGGGAGACAGATTCCAATGATCCCGCTCCACCAGAAATCAGCGTCATTTCTGAAGACAAATCAAGGAAGGTGCCAGACTTTGTGATTCACCGAGGAGTTCGCCGCCAATGGGTTGCTGTTGATGTTCCGAAGGTCGTTCATCAGTCAAAGTAATTGCCATCTTTAACCTTTCACCCTGCCCAGGTGAAACGGATGTTTTGATAGGGCTCGCTTTTTATAAATATCCCTCTTCGCTTTGCCCAAAGCGACAGAGTTTTGTTTTATAGGGCTGTGGTTTCAAGGATCGACTTGTTCATTAATAAAATAATGTCATTCTGTAATTCCTGCATTTATTGCTGTTCTCTCTTTTTTGCTTTTTTTAGAAAATGGTAATCCTAAAAAACAATTCAAATAAAAACAAGCAGTAATAAAAATAAAACACTGCACACACTTGCATTTTATCTATCTCTTCTAAACACGAATCATCACGTCATGCAGATTGCTTGTTTTAAACCCAGTTGAAACATATGATCCGACGCCTTCTCCCGACTTTGAGGTCCCGGTATTCGAGGCTAAAGAAGAAAATGATGACAAAATTCCAGAAGAGATCTCCCGACTACTCAGACAGGAGGAGAGGTCCATTGAACCTCACAAAGAGCCGTTGGAAACGGTAAACTTGGGTTCAGAAAAAGAGAGAAAAGAAATCAGGATTGGGGCACCGCTCAGTCCAACTGCCAGAGAGGGTTTGATAAAGCTTCTCAAAGAGTTTCCCGATGTATTCGCTTGGCCTTATTAGGATATGCCAGGGTTGGATACCAGCATCGTGGAACATCACTTACCGTTGAGGTCGGAATGTCTGCCAGTAAAACAAAGGTTGAGACGGACTCATCCGGACATGGCCATCAAAATCAAAGAGGAGGGATAGAAACAGATCGACGCGGGTTTCCTCGCTACAACTGAATATCCTCAATGGTTAGCCAACATCGTACCCGTTCCCAAAAAGGATGGAAAGGTCAGAATGTGTGTTGATTACAGAGATCTGAACAAGGCAAGTCCAAAGGACGACTTCCCTTTACCACACATTGACATGCTGGTTGACAGCACAACAAAGTTCAAAGTACTCTCCTTCATGGATGGATTCTCGGGCTATAACCAGATCAAAATGGCGCCGAAAGACATGGAAAAAACTTCGTTCATTACCCCATGGGGTACCTTTTGTTACAAGGTAATGCCGTTCGGTTTGAAGAACGCCGGGGCAACCTATCAAAGGGCCATGACTACTCTGTTTCATGACATGATACATAAGGAAATCGAGGTATATGTCGATGATATGATTGCAAAATCAAAAACAGAGAGTGAGCACGTTAAACATCTGTCAAAATTGTTCGAGCATTTGAGGAAGTACAAACTCCGCTTGAATCCCAACAAGTGCACCTTCGGTGTCTGTTCGGGGAAACTCTTAGGGTTCATCGTCAGCCAGAAAGGAATTGAGGTTGATCCTGACAAGGTCAAGGCCATTCAAGAAATGCCTTCTCCGAAAACTGAAAAACAAGTCAGAGGATTCTTGGGACGTTTGAACTACATCTCCAGATTCATATTCCTTATGACCGCCACGTGCGCGCCGATTTTCAAATTACTGAAAAAGAACCAGGATTGCGTTTGGTCAGAAGATTGCCAAACTGCCTTCGATAGTATTAAGGAATACCTGTTGAATCCTCCGATTCTATCACCTCCAGTGGAAGGAAGAACACTGATCATTTACCTTACAGTCCAAGAGGACTCGATGGGATGTGTACTTGGCCAACAAGACGAAACCAAAAGGAAAGAGTCTGTCATTTACTATTTGAACAAGAAATTCACCGACTGTGAGACTCGGTACACGATGCTTGAGAAAACTTGTTGCGCTTTGGCTTGGGCAGCCAAACGTCTTCGCCAATACATGATTCATTATACTACTTGGTTAATCTCTCAGAAATGGATCCAATCAAGTATGTATTTGAAAAACCTGCTCTTACGGGAAGAATTGCCCGTTGGTAGATGTTGTTATCAGAATATGACATAGAGTACCACGCTCAAAAAGCCGTTAAGGGAAATATTTTAGCCGATCATTTGGCTCATCAACCGATTAACGATCGAGAATCAATCGGGTTTGACTTCCCAGACGAAGATATCATGTATCTAAAAATGAAAGATTGCGATGAACCGTTACCCAGTGAAGGGCCAGAACCAGGTTCCCAATGGAGACTTATCTTTGACGGAGCAGTTAATCATTACGGAAGCGGAATTGGGGCAATCATTGTTACCCCTCAGGGTACCCACATTCCTTTCACCGCTCGACTTACGTTCAAGTGTATTAACAACGAGGCCGAATACGAAGCTTGTATTATGGGTCTCGAGGAAGCGATTGATTTAAGGATCAAAAACTTGGACGTATACTGCGATTCAGCCTTGGTCATCAATCAGATAAAAGGAGATTGGAACACATACCAATCAGGATTGATTCCTTACAAAGACTATGCAAGAAGGTTGTTACCCTTCTTCAACAGAGTTGAGTTTCATCACATCCCTCGTGATGAGAATCACATGGGTGATGCATTAGCCACTATCTCTTCCATGATTAGTGTAGGTCGATGGAATGACATACCTAAGATCGACATCATGCGCCTTGAACGGCCCGCTTACATCTTCGCGATCGAAGCAGTCATAGATGACAAACCTTGGTATCACGATATCAAATGCTTCCTTCAGAAACAAGAGTACCCACCTGGGGCACTAAGAAAGGACAGAAAAACCCTCAGAAGATTGGCTGGAAACTTCTTCCTGAGCGGTGACACTCTCTATAAGAGAAATTTTGACATGGTCTTGCTCCGATGCGTCGACAGACCAGAATCAGACATGCTTATGAAAGAAATTCATGAAGGGTCCTTTGGCACTCATGCCAATGGACACACAATGGCGAGAAAAATTTTGAGAGCAGGGTACTACTGGTTGACCATGGAATCCGACTGCTACAAGTACATGAGGAAGTGTCACAAGTGTCAGATATACTCCGACAAAATTCATGTGCCGCCATCACGTCTCAAAGTTCTTTCTTCCCCGTGGCCTTTCTCCATATGGGGAATCGACATGATTGGCTTGATTGAACCCAAGGCTTCGAACGGACATCGATTCATCCTTGTAGCCATTGACTACTTCACCAAGTGGGTCGAAGCAGCGTCATTCGCTAATGTAACCCGACAAGTGGTGGTCCGATTTATCAAAAACAATATCATCTGCCGTTATGGTGTTCCAAGCGAGATCATTACTGACAATGGATCTAACTTGAACAACAAGATGATGAAGGAGTTGTGCGCAGAGTTCAAGATCGAACATCATAACTCATCTCCCTACCGACCCAAGATGAACGGGGCAGTAGAAGCGGCTAACAAGAACATCAAGAAGATTGTTCAAAAGATGGTTGTGACCTACAAATACTGGCACGAGATGCTACCCTTTGCTCTTCATGGTTATCGCACATCTGTCCGCACTTCAACAGGGGCAACCCCTTTCTCTCTAGTATATGGCATGGAGGCGGTTCTCCCCATAGAAGTAGAGATCCCGTCAATTAGGGTATTGATGGAAGTTAAGCTCACCGAAGCTGAATGGTGTCAAAGTCGACACGACGAACTGAATCTGATCGAAGAAAAGAGAATAACGGCATTATGCCACGGTCAACTGTATCAACAAAGAATGAAGAAGGCGTTCGACAAAAAGGTCCGACCTCGTGTCTTCAGAAAAGGAGACCTCGTGCTCAAGAAGATACAATCTTTTCTCACTGATTCCCGGGGCAAGTGGACTCCGAATTATGATGGCCCCTATGTGGTCACAAAAGCTTTCTCAGGCGGCGCCTTGAGACTTGCAACCATGGACGAAGGGGAATTTGCCTACCCCACGAATGTTGATGTAGTCAAGAAATACTTCGCCTAAACTAAAAAAAAAGGAAAAAATGTCTCGGTGGATTGAAAACCCGAAGGGGCGGTCCAGGCAAAAGTTAGAGACAAAGAAAAAAAATCATTCTGGTGGATTGGAAACATCATAGTACAATCCAGGCAAAAATTAGGGATAATGGCAAGTAACTATGTCCAACAGAGGCAAGTCCCTCAGCAGCAGCAGTTACATCATCCATTAGAGGAAAACTCCAGTCAAGGTCATCTTCGATAGAAGCTCGGGATGCCCTGAATTCAAAGTTGGTAGAAGGATAGCGGTCATTATGTTTCAACGTAGCCCTTTTCCCTGTAAATTACCATTTTTTAACTTTGTAAATACTCTTTGGAATCACGCGTTTGGCTGATCTCCATCTTATCAATAAAATTTGAGCCTTGTGCTTTTGTTTGTAATTCTTGCTTGTTTTAGCTTTACAGAACGGCGTTCTTAACATGATTAACGACTCTTGAAATAAAACAAAAATGAATTTACTTGTTAAAACTTTTTCTGCTTTTAAAATAAAGATGCCAATTTCTTTTGACTGTTGAACATCAGAAGAACATCGGTCGCTTCTCCAGAAGTAATCGAACCTTAAAGTGCAGAATCAAAGTACTCCTTCTAACCCAGTACGCCTGAATGAAGGAATCAACTGTGTTAGAGACCTTGATTCGTCTGACACACCACGGCAGAGTTCTTACCTCCTAAGCCCGATCATCGGTATTCCCCGCAGGGACTATCTCTCCTAAGCAAGGTGGAATTGCTATCTTGAACCCGCGATATCTCTATACGCCCCGCGATGGCCGAGTATCCAGTCATGTTCATCTTTTAGTTTGTGTGTCGCGTCAGTTTTGTCAGCATATACATACATCCATCATGCATTATTGATTTACATTTACATTTCATATTGCATCGCTATCACTCTAGTCGGTCTTATCCCCTAGTGATAGGAGTTCTCTCAATCAAGTTGTCAGTTCTTTCCTCGTCAGGAAACGTCGTGTCTGAACAATCTCGCCACCAGTGTATCTTTAGATCAGAGTCGGCACTCGACCACTTTGATAACTTGAACCTCTGAAAGGCCAGAGAACCTTCAACAGATGTCACTCTTCGCCATTGAAGATGATATCCTTGCTTTCCCGGATTAAAGAAAATCCCCAGAGAAAGCCTCATAAGCGGGGATTCGGCAGTACACCAGTATTTCTCCGAAAATCGCTGATGAAAAGGTCATCGGCACCTCAAAATTGGACCCCATCATATGGCATTTCTCCGGGAAGATCCCGAGAAAAGTATGATGTAAGATCCCAAGCGACAGCAGTCTCCCAAGAGACTCGCTTTCCCCAGTAGAAACAAATGGCATCTCCAACAGAGAAGTTTGTACACCTCTACAACTCAGACGACTGGGTTACCCAGCAAGTCTAACATTGAAATTTTTTCCACTCAAATGGCATCTCCCCAGGAAAATTCGGCGAGAAGTTCGAAGGATATCCGCTACAAATAGCGTTCCTTGTCAATAAAGTTTATTGACAAAAGAAACTAAGACCAGTTCCTTGGTAGGAAACCAGGATCGAGGGGAAGTTTAAAACAGAAACTAAGACCAGTTCCTTGGTAGGAAACCAGGATCGAGGGGAAGTTTAAATCAGAAACTGAGACCAATTCCTTGGTAGGAAACCAGGATCGAGGGGAAGTTTAAAACAGAAACTAAGACCAGTTCCTTGGTAGGAAACCAGGATCGAGGGGAAGTTTAAATCAGAAACTGAGACCAGTTCCTTGGTAGGAAACCAGGATCGAGGGGAAGTTTACCTTTTATAAGCATCATTGCTTAGCAAAAGAAGATGAATGCGCAAGCTGCCATTCATAGCCATCAAAATTTCGGGTATTCCGATATTTAATCCTCTTGCACCCCGAATGCCCGAAGATTAAATAGGGGCATCTGTCATACCCCAAATTTTGACCACTAAGATTTCCCATCATTGTGCAAATCATCATCATAATATGGATGAACCATCATGCATCACCAAATGCCTCAAGGGTTGTTGAGCATTCACTACAATCAAAATTAGGGTTTTAAGCCCTCTCAGAGCCTTAGACAAAGGATCAATCAAGGAATGACATGATCTTCAACTTGTCTAACCTCTTAAACATACACAAAGGATAAAAAAGGACTCCTACTTCAAGGATTAAGCACAAGGCTGCTCCCTTTTAGGTGGATCAAGTCTCAGGATCGTCAGTGTCACCAAATTAGGGTTTTGGTCAACCAGGGCCTCTAGATGGAAAGTTTCATCTGGGCATAAGCCAAAGATCCAAAACACAACCTAATGTGCTCCATGGAACCTCATGGACCCAAGCATCAAGTCAATTTGACCTCAGGGGATGCATACATCAAAAATCAGGAATTAGGGTTTCTTGACCTAATTCACCCCTAAGTTGACTTTTGGGACAAATCAAGAGACAAGACCTCAAGACATGATTTGAGGGTCTCTAATGAACTATATTGATCCATTTAGAACAATGTATTAATCCAAGAAGCTTGAGCAACAAGTCTCAATTTCATCTGCACCACAATTAGGGTTTTAAGGAAAAAGTCAACTGTAACTTTGACTTTTGACCAGGACAAGCTCCCAAGCCCTAGGACATGCCCCAATATACCCTATGACACCCATGGAACATGTCCATCAAGTTTGATTTAGGTCAAGGACATGATTTCCTGAAGAATTGCACAGTTTGGAATTCATCTGATAAAAAGTCAACTGTGCACAAAAGTCAACTTTGACTTTTTGAGATTTTTCACCAAAATGGATTTTTAACCCTAAAATGATGTTAATGTATGATTTGAATCATCATTCATCAAGAAAAATCAAAGAAAGTTGGATAACTTGTAAAAGGGGTAACCATAAAACTTAGAAAAATTTCTAAGTTATGGAAAAAGTACCACTAATGCACTAACTTTGGAGGATTATAACTCCTAAACCACAAGGCCATTTTGTCTCATCCAAATATGGATTGTAGCCCTCATTACCCTCTACAAAAACTTCAACTAGACCTAAGGCCAATTCATTAAGGATTTTGAGTTATGGAGTGATCAAAATCAAGAAATCACACTTTGTTCTAACACTTAGTGAAAATTTCACTAAGTCAGATTTTGCTTCACTTTTTGCCAAATGTAGAGGGATTTTTCACTTGGAATCAAAAGAGATCAAAACCAAACTTGTTCAAACAGTTGTTGTATCATGTAAGGGCTTTCCAAAATGGCCAAGAACATTGCCAAATTCAACTTACACCATGAGATATGACATTGTCAAGTTGCCTTGCTGAAATCTGTCAAAGGCAAGGCAGAATTTGCAACTTTGCTCGATTTGCCAAAATCAGCCAAATTCAAATGCTCCTATCCACTTGGACACATCTGAGGATTGAATCTAAAGGGGACAATCACTGAGCCAAGCCTCCAAAGTCCTTGGAACAAGAAATAGCATGTTGAACCTAGAATGGCCAAAATAGGGACAAGACTCCAAATTTGGATTGAAGCATTTAATGGAAGCATCAAGGTGGCATGGACTGAGCCATTCTCATCTGAAATCAGTCAAGACTTATCCAAGACCAAGGGAACCAAAGCTCTGTGCCCTAACCTCTAGTCAATGGCTAGAGGAGACTTGGATTTTCATTTGCCAACATTGGCCAAACCTACTTACCAGCTGCCATTCACTATTCCTTGCAAAATAAACTTGCTCTACTATAAATAAAGCTCAATTGTGATCAGTTTGAGGACACCAAAGCCATCTAACATATGCTTTCCTCAAAATCTCTTTCTCTTGGCAAAAATGCCTTTCGTAGCAAGGTAGCTATCGGGTTTTGAGTTTGAGAGCTTTTCCAATCAAACCAATCACTCACACACCTCACATACATCACATATGAGCTGATCAAACACTTAGATCACTTCTGAAACACCAATTTCACAAAATCACCAGCTGGTTGCTCAAATTTTCAATCAAGTAGCAGCTGAGGTACCACAAATTAATCCAGCCAATTTTAATCAAGTCCAAGCATTCAAACACACTCCATAGGGTGTAGGGAAGCTGTTCAGATCATCACCACTCATCTGTAACACCTCCAAATCAAAAATCACATTGCACTTGCTGTCACGGCTTAGAGGTCAATACTTAATTTTTGAAGCATTAATCCAAAATCACAATTTGTTTTTCATATGTTAAACAATTTTGATCATTTTAATTGAATTTTTATTCAATTAAATACATTTTTTTAAAACAAATTAGGGTTTTTGGATTAATTCAACCCTCATAAATCATTTTCAAAACTCTTTGGGCCTCTTGAGAGAGTGTAAGACCCAACCCACTTGTACAGAAATACTTTGGGCCTCATTCGTTGTATAAGTCCCTCTGTACATTTTCAAATAAACGGCATGATCATTGCCCTTTTGAAAAATAACCTTGGGCCTCTCCTTGAGCTATAAGACCCATTCAAAACACTTTGGGCCTCTAATAGAGTGTAAGACCCAATCTTTTTTTGACCAAATCATTTTTGGGCCTCAGTGTATTGTATAAGTCCCGATACCGTCAAAAACAAACGGCGTGATCGTCGCCTTTTCAAAATAACCCTTGGGCCTCTCCTTGAGCTATAAGACCCATTCAAAACATTTTGGGCCTCTATTAGAGTGTAAGACCCAATCCCCTTTTAACCAAAACATTTTTGGGCCTCACTTATTGTATAAGTCCCTCTGCGTTAAAAGAAAACCTCGGCGCGATCGCCATTTCAAATGGAAAAATCATCTGTGCCTACCCTCGTGTTATAAGCCCCACTCTTTTTCTTTAAACTTACTTGGGCCTCTTGAGAGAGTGTAAGACCCATCCCTTTGTACAGAAAACCTTTTTCGGCCTCAGTCACTTGTATAAGTCCCTCTGTACAAATTCAAACAGTGCGCTCACTGATAAAACCCTGGGCCTCTCCTTGAGCTATAAGCCCCAAATCTTTCTTTTCAAAGCACTTTCTCCTTTGATTTTGAATATACTGTTGTTTTCAATCTTTCTCTGTTGAACAACTAACCAAATAGCATGGAAGCTCTACAACCGAGTAAGTGGTTATTGCTTTCATTTACCGCTTTCATATACATATAACTGTATTGTGGGGCTGTTTCACTGTAAGTCTTCTTTCATAAACTCATATCAACTGTGTAATAATAGTATAGATATTTAGAGTTTCCTCGGCAACTACGTCTAGCACTAGGTGACGCCGTTTCGTTTATTCGTAGAAATAGACAACTAGATCCCCAATAGGATCACCAGATACAGTCTTCTCTTCGGCTGTCCTCATTAGGAATTGTCAAGAAACTCTACTCCCAAAGATGAATGTCTTCTCCGTGAATGGCATCTTTGAGTTTCTTCCAAATTCTCAAACTTTCCTGACTTTGATCTATTCTCGGTGAATAGCATTGCCTTGAATTTCTCGGGGTTTGGGGACCCACGGGCTTCTTAAAAGCATCGGCCTCCTCTTGGGCATCGTACAAGGACCCAAGGGCTTCTTAAAAGCATCGGCCTCCTCTTGGGCATCGTACAAGGACCCACAGGCTTCCTAAAAGCAACCCCGCCTCCTCTTGGGCTTAGTACAAGGACCCTACGGCTTCTTAGAAGTATTCACAACCTCCTCTTAGGCTTCGTATAATGATCTCTTCCTCCGAGAATGATAGCCTCCTCTTGGGCTAAGTACAAGGACCACTCGGCTTCTTAAAAGATTCCAGCCTCCTCTTGGGCTTCGTACAAATTGTCCCAACGACCTCCTAGAGGTATAGGAACAGAACTTAGTCATCTTCATAGAACCGTCCTTTCATAGAGTCTACTACTGTTTCTCAAAAGCATAGTACAAAAAATGAAACTCTAGACTTGGACGGTCTAATCTCCTTGAGTCTCAAAGACATTCTCAAGCACCCTTCAGAATAGGAAGGAAACCCGTAAACTCGGACAGTCTCAATACCCTTCGGATTTCCCGCTTCCTTAAAAAACAGGAATAACCCGGATCCTTGAATCAAATCCCTGAGTACAGTGTTGCTCATATAAGAACTGATTTTCTCTTTAAAATCGGTATATTGGATCTGGCACTTAACTGAAACAGTCACCATAGCCTCCTCTTGGGCTTTGTACAAAAGATTCTCCCCAGTGGAGTCAAACAACGTTTAGCCTCCATCTCAGGCTTTGTACGAGACACATAAGAGACTCCCTCGTTGAGTCAATCACCCCTTTGGCCTCCATCTCGTGCTTCGTACGAGATATAAAAGACTCTCTTGTTGAGTCAACCCTTTTAGCCTTTCTCTCGGGCTTTGTACGAGACACATAGTAGCCTCCTCTTAGGCTTTATATATGAAAACCACTGGTTGATCCAATCAACCTTTTAGCATCAAAACTGTGCCTCGTTCACAGTAAACAAACATCAAACAACTCCCTTCATCTAATCGCTGTAAGCGGCAAGCCTCTGGATCATCTACATCCATGCCACTGTCCCTCTTTTAGCATGAGAAATTCCTAAGGAAAGATAGCATTGCTCTACACTGAGTTAAAGTCTTCTCCTTCAGGTTGGAAATCCCCTATAAAGGAAATTATGGCATTGTCGGATTCACACATCCCGGTTAATGTAATTCTCCTTTATAATATAGTTGTGACATACAACCCCCTCTTTAGAGATGACAAATTCTCTCTAAAGTCAACACCTTTTTAGCTTCATATCTTGGGCTTTGAACAAGATACAAATAGACTTTTCAGCTTCACATCTTGGGCTTTGAACAAGATACAAATCACCTTTCGCTTCACGTCTTGGGCTTTGAACAAAGACACCAAAAACAACCATTTCCTCCCATAGAATAGGAGGAACTACGAACGCTCTGATTTCCTTGTTTCGGTAAACGGGAATACGTAGGCATAAGATCGAAAGAAAAGATCTTAGCGAGCACACTAAACAAAAACCCAAATCCCATATCAATCAAAAGCAGTAATTCAAAAATGCCAGTCCTAACATCCTAATCCTTGTTCCCCGCCAGAAACCTTCTGTCTAGATAAAAAACCAGTATTGGCGAAAATACAAATAACCAGTACAAAGGCCCCCCCACATTGATAGCATTCTTAACCTAACAGACCACTGTTTAAACTCAGTATGCAAAGCAGGGATAATTGGAGACATCTATTTCCCTTCCTTCATCAGCTTTAATAGGATAAAAAATGAATCGACCTGTAGTTTAACCTCAAAACCGCAGAGAGCGACCAACGCTTAAGAACCGCGTCCAAAATCGCTCGGTACAGGATTACGAATGGATTTTTTTGAAATGGATATTGAAATGAATGAATAAAATGGGGATAATTGAATTGAATTGGATTAGAATATGAATGAATTGGATTAAGAAAGTGGTTTGTGAAAGGATGTGATTATTGATTAAATTTGGATAAAAAGAGTAAATGGATTTTGAACAGAGATGAATAAGATATGGATAATTATGGATAAAGACTTGAAATGAATGGAAATCAAATAATGATGGATATAGACGGACATGGAAAAATTGGTTAAAAAAACAGAGAAAAAATGAAGGATCTAAAAAATTGGTTTAATGATTTGGGTGAGAAAAAGTGAAAAATGGATATGAAAATGGAAATTGATAATTGAAATAGAAAAATGGTTTAGAAATTGGAAAATTGGATTTATTGGATAAATGAACGAGATTGAAATTGATTACGGGAACAGATATGGATAACGGTAATGTGCCTCCACATCTGAACAAAGCCTAAAACCTTGACAAGTGAACCTGAATGCTACAATTCTTGAATTACACCACAGAAGATCCTCCTCCTTGAATCAATTTATGATTAACAACATCACAACCCTAAATCCATCTTAACATGATTTTCAATAGAACAACAAACTTGACAAACCCTTGGATCAATGATACGGAACCTGAACCACCCAATCAGTACTTGCACACAACTCGATAACTTGATCCACACACGGATAATCTGAATTGGCACAAAAACCATGACTGAAACTTCATACCCAAACACTTGAATCAATCACACCCAGACCTTGATCTTAAAATAAAACTTGTCCGACCAAGATCAGGTCAAACCATTGAACCTCTAACAGTACTGCCTTTGCGCATCTGACCTGACAAGCCTGATGAATCTTGATGAGGAGTTAAGACAATGAGAACTCAACTCTTGCTTCAACTTGAATGGAAGAATCTCGAAGCAAATAGGAAACCCTGATTTAAAGCACCACTTGACCCCATGCCTTAGGAGCCCAATGCGAATGAATGCTTATGAGCTATGACCTAATGAAGATGAATTGATGATTCACTGTTTTCAAGACAGTTTGAGTGGTGCATCTTTAAGTTGGTACATGGATTTAGAAAGAAGTCATATCCAATCATGGAAAGACTTATCCAGCACTTTTCTAAAGCGATATCAGTACAATCTAGACGTGGCGCCTAGTCGCATGCAGTTGCAAAGCCTATCTCAGAATGGAGATGACTCCTTCAAGGAATACGCACAACGATGGAGAGAATTAGCAGCTAGGGTGCAACCACCGCTCTTGGACAGGGAATTGATTGACATGTTCATAAACAGTTTGCATGGCTCTTATCTTGAAAGAATGGTTGACAGTAATCAATCAAGCTTCTCGGGCCTTGTGATGGTAGGGGAACGCATCGAGAGCTACCTCAAGAGTGGACTAATCCAAGATGTCTCAAGCAGCCAAGCCGGTGAGACTGAATCCCTCAGCAACTCCCAAGAGGAAGAGGATGAAACCAATGCAGTCATAGCAAATGTTGAGTATTCTCATGGTGTACCAGCAAAATCTTTTGGTCCCTCATCTTCTCAGCAGTCATCATTTCCAGCGCCATGCTATCCTTATGGACAACCAGTAATGCCTATAGCTTCGTCCCAGAAACTGTGGATTGCTCCTCATGTAAATCAACGAGCCCATGGCCGAGGATATCAGAATCATCGCCAGAGTCAGCATAGGCCTCGCAACAATCTAGAAAGAAGGAACGCTCCTCTTCATACAGTCCCTATGTCATACAGTCAACTTTTGCCGCGTCTGATTCAAAGCTCGCTAGTGGTTCCTAAGTCTCTCAAGCCATTGCCAGAGCCATACCCTCCTGGGTACGATCCTGATGTGCAATGTGGATATCATGCTGGATCAATGGGGCATTCGACTGAAGATTGCAAGGCCTACCAAGCCAAAGTGCAACAACTGATTGACAAAGGTTACATATCCTTTCCAGAAGGAAGCCTAGTTATGCACGTCAACCTCTCGTCTGTTTAAGTTCAAAGACTACAAGGGTCATCTCCTTGAGCCAGTGGGTCAGACAGAAGACATCCCCAGGATTGGCAATTTTTAGATCTTGTCATTTTATTGCATTTGTAGTTTCTTCTCTGTTAAATGCTACTTGTTGTTAAACATTGTTGCTTACTAATGGTTTTGTTAATGTAATGAACGTGCTTTTTTGAACAAGTCCATTCGTATCCACTCATTTTTTCTCATATATTGCAAAAAATCACAATTTTTTTTTCCACATTTCACTCCCTTTATCAGTTGTTGTCTTAGTAAAGATTTAAGGGAGGATGATGAAAACGAAATACTCATAATTGCTAACAGTATGCTTTCGGATAAAATCCCGCTGATGATGTACAGGCATTGTTTCAAATCCCCTAAACACCGGAGAGATAAGGAGTTAGTCCCTAGTCAACCACTTCGAGCTTAGAAGTAGGAGTTTCCTTCGGATTTCTAAACCCTTACTCTTAACCTGGGGATTGGGTAGTGTTCACTTATCCTGATTACACTTATTTTCAAGATGAAACCTTTTGTTATGGCGGTTATTCTCCAAAGACCAAAGATTTGGCAGTCACGACCCTTCAAAAAAAAAAAAAAAAAAAAGAAGATAGCCCGCTAAGTCCGCCACCCCAAAGAGGAAACTTAGGCAAAATTAGGGCAATCCCGATGGACTCGAAAAGTGAAGTCGGTCCATGCAAAAGTTAGGGATCAAAAAAAATAAATAAAGCAAAAGAGGCCCTCAAATCCTCAACAAAAGCAAAACCCGATTCAGTGGGCACCAGGTCACTGACATCCACAAAAACAAAATAAGGTGACTGTCATTCCAAGCAAATTCGCCCTTACACCGTCAACCCTTTTGGAAGATAAGTTTGTGTAGTATAACTGAATGTAGGACTGGAGTTCATCACGAAGAAGGGGTGGGTACAAATCAAAATTTGAGCCTAATATCCTTTGTTTCAAATAACCGTGAACCAGACCACATTACAACCCTCGAAAGACCTAATTGAAGTAGGGTTTATTCTGAAAGCGTACTACAACAAGGTTGCGTAAACTGACTCCCCGCAGATTTGCTAATCTTCAGCATTAATGTCATATTCTTGCTATATCTTTCGCACACCAGTAAATCAACATTGTGTTTGGACTAATGGTCCGTTCGTCACACACTTTCACATCATTCCAATAAATGATTTCCTTCAAAACCTGCATGAATTACGCATTAAAATTACCATTTCTAAGCAAACAATTTTAGCTGCAAGAAAGTACTTGACATAAAAAGATTCCAACAAAGTGCAATCAGAGAGAAACTTGATAATTCATTGGTGCTGGCTCAAATCAAAACCTTCTCATAACCTTGTGAATCTGGAGCAGAACATTCAAGAGTGAGTTGAGCAGAGAATCATCTCAAGACTCCACCGGCCAAAGGTAGGCCACCCAGAGATTCTTGTGACTGAAGGCAAATCCCTCCAAGGCTCAATCAACACAAGTTAAGTCGCTTCAATGCTCATTCTGGGGCAAGTCCTTCAAGAGACTCAAGCAAAGGTTGGCCATTGAAGATTCAGACATTGGGGCAAGTTATCTCAGACCATGTCATGGTATAGTCATCCCCAAAGCTTCCATTCAAGGAGGATTCATTTGAAAACCCTACATACTGGGGCAGGTGAATTGCAAAGGGGCAGATTTTCTCTACAATTTCAAGATTGGTCGAGCAGACCCTGTCAGGCACTAGTAAATGTTGGGTTCACAACAAGTGTCGAAAAGCCTTGGGGCAGAGCAAAAGCGCAACTAACATGCATAAGACAAGTCGTTATGCTCATATTTTCGTTTGCAAAGTCATCTTGGCATCTCAGTTAGAAATGAGATTCTCTAAGGAGCAAGCGCAACTTCTGCAAAGGACCAAACTTGGAGCATCAGAAGCATCTGCATCTATCATCCGATCGTAGCATCGTCAGATTTCGAGTGTCGGGAAGTTAAGCTCATTCCCCATCCAACCCAAAGCCCAATCATACTTGGCACACCAACCAAAGCCCAACCATCTTGGCACCTCCCACCATAAGCCCGAACATACTCGGCACCCTTAACCAGATACAAAATCCACCCTATTTTCACAACTTTAAAGTCCAGTTCTCGTCTGGCAAACCATAAAACCAGTTCCCTTCTGGAAAACCAAAACAAAACACCAGTTCTCGTTTGGTAAACAACTTCTATGCCAGTTCCCATCTGATCACCTACTCTTTAGCCATTTTAAAACCAGTTCTCGTCTGGTAAGCACCGTTTTAAAGTCTAGTTCCCATCTAGCCAACCATAAAGTCAGTTCTCATCTGACAACTTAACCTTTTGCCACCAGTTCTCGTCTGGTAGTCTACCCCTTAAAAACCAGTTCTCGTCTGGTAACCCTTTTAAAAGCCATCTTCGGTTGGTATCCTTCACCTTACCTATCTCCTTTTCCCCAACAAGCATTTCAACAAAAGCCCAACTATTCGTTGGTACCTTAACCAAAGCCCAACTATTCTTTGGCACCTTAACCAAAGCCCAACCATTCCTTGGCACCTTAACTAAAGCCCAACCACCTTTGGCACGACCGTCACTCCAGACTTTCATATCCCCAACATTTTGGATACATTTCCGCATCATTAGCACTCATGCCCATTCTGCATTGCATCCCAAGCATATCATCATATCCCTCATAACCAATTACCATTTCCCACTGACAGATGCCTTTTTCAAGCCATCCCACTTATTCATCTACTTTCCGTTCCTTTTCGGTTGAAAATTCCGGGTATTCTTATATTTAATCCCCTTGTACCTTGATTGTAAGAAAGCCTTTGCCACACTCACCTTCAAGTTCAAGAAGATTAAATAGGAGCATCTGTCACACCCTCATTTTCACCCTCACCCTAGCCTTGCATATCATATCGTTTTCATCATCAATTCATCTTCATTAGGTCATAGCTCATAAGCATTCATTCGCATTGGGCTCCTAAGGCATGGGGTCAAGTGGTGCTTTAAATCAGGGTTTCCTATTTGCTTAGAGATTCTTCCATTCAAGTTGAAGCAAGGGTTGAGTTCTCATTGTTTTAACTCCTCATCAAGATTCATCAGGCTTGTCAGGTCAGATGCGCAAAGGCAGTACTGTTAGAGGTTCAATGGTTTGACCTGATCTTGGTCGGACAAGTTTTATTTCAAGATCAAGGTCTGGGTGTGATTGATTCAAGTGTTTGGGTATGAAGTTTCAGTCATGGTTTTTGTGCCAATTCAGATTATCCGTGTGTGGATCAAGTTATCGAGTTGTGTGCAAGTACTGATTGTGTGGTTTAGGTTCCTTATCATTGATCCAAGGGTTTGTCAAGTTTGTTGTTCAATTGAAGATCATGTTAAGATGGATTTAGGGTTGTGATGTTGTTAATCAGAAATTGATTCAAGGAGGCGGATCTTCTGTGGTGTAATTCAAGAATTGTAGCATTCAGGTTCACTTGTCAAGGTTTTAGGCTTTGTTCAGATGTGGAGGCACATTACCGTTATCCATATCCGTTCCCGTAATCAATTTCAATCTCGTTCATTTATCCAATAAATCCAATTTTCCAATTTCTAAACCATTTTTCTATTTCAATTATCCATTTCCATTTTCATATCCATTTTTCACTTTTTCTCACCCAAATCATTAAACCAATTTTTTAGATCCTTCATTTTTTCTCCATTTTTTTAACCAATTTTTCCATGTTCGTCTATATCCATCATTATTTGATTTCCATTCATTTCAAGTCTTTATCCATAATTATCCATATCTTATTCATCTCTGTTCAAAATCCATTTACTCTTTTTATCCAAATTTAATCAATAATCACATCCTTTCACAAACCACTTTCTTAATCCAATTCATTCATATTCTAATCCAATTCAATTCAATTATCCCCATTTTATTCATTCATTTCAATATCCATTTCAAAAAAATCCATTCGTAATCCATAATATTAATTCATCCATTTTTTCTTGTTCAACTTTTTCTTCTCATTATTCCATTTAAAATATAATTGATAACATCACCAAAAATATAGTCCAAACTAAAATTCATGAGCCCATTACAATGATGCTACTAAATTTTTATTACAAGAAAATTCAAAGCCACAAGATCCACTAGTATCATGCCCCACACGCAAGCCACAAGCATCCAAAACCATAAGCCAAAACTGTACGACCCACTTCACACAGCCATGCGCGACAAACATCCTGGCTCCTGCTGCGTTTCTGCTACACTCCAAACCGTACTTCTGATACCAAGAGCAACAGCCTGCCATGAAAGAGACAATACCAAAAAATTCAAAAAAAAATAAGTATAGAAGTTCAATGGTTATAATGGAGAGCAAAGAACAGCAACGTAAAAAAGAGGATCAAAGAGACAGTAAAAAAAACCAAGAAAATTCTAAGAGGAAAATTCTGAAAAAATAAAGAAAATCTTACGCACTCATTTAAAGAGCTGAGAACAGAATCAAAAAAGGGGGGAACGATTAAAAGAGAGGAAGGAAGAATACCTTGGAAAGAGGCTCTCCATCTTCAGTAACTTCAACCTTCAAATCCTCCTTCCGCCACTATATTCTCTCGCTTCATAATCCATCCCTCTTCATCTTTCAAACCTACAAATACTCCACCCAACAACTCTTCTGGACCTGGTTTTTAACCTTTCAACCTCCTTCAACCCTTCTTCCTTAAACCCTTCACGAAACACAATCCTCACAGCTTCCAAACACTCACCGCCGCGAGCGATTTAGAGGAAGAAACAGAGGAACACGACCACCCTCCAACCACCAAACCGTTATTCCTTCTCCACCATCAAATCTCCATAAAACTTCACCCAAAACCTCAAACTTTTCTCCACACAACACAATATAAACTCACGGCATCCGTCCTACATCTCCTTCGTTCACCAAACCACCCTTTGACCACCACAACCCACCATCCTTCACCCTTCCCGTTTTCGGTCCTGTGAGTCATGGAAGACGTTTGGTGAAGAAGCTTGGTGATGATTTCGATCGAGTTGCTTCTCCTGTGAAAAGCGTTCTACTGAGGTGGTTGTTTCTGATCCGATGGCTGCTCCGGTGAAGACTCCGCGTCGGAGATTGGTTAAAATTGGTGATGCTGTGAAGAAGGAGTATAAAGCGAGCAGAACAGAGAGAATTGGAAAAGGAGAAGCGGAGGAATGTGAGCGGAACAGAGAAATGGAAACATTGTACGGTTTCAATCGTTTCACAAGGGATAAGATGAAGTTCTTTTTTTTTTCCTTTTGGGCGGCTGTGGTTGAATCAGGGTTTTCACAACCCTTACTTTAAACCGAACCGGGTCAGGAGACCCAGAAACCCGACCCGTTTTTCCATTTTGGGCCTAACCGCCCCTCTCTGCTGGCCCATTGTGACCATTTCCTTTAATTTGTTTTTTTTAGATTTCACAATTTAAATATTAGGTTTAGTTAATTTTAATCCTAGGATTAATATTAGGTTTAGTTTGTATTCTAATTTTAGAATTATCTTATTAGTTTTTTTTTGTTTTTTTTAATATTGATTTAGATTTATTTGTCAAATTAATTAATTAGCATTAGCATTATTTTTCTAAATATTGTTTATTTAAACTTTATTTTTTAGATTAATTATTTCATTTATTTTCAATTAATTAAAAAATCTCAAAAAACATTTTTAGTTTATAGATAGTTCTTTTTCACTTTAATTTGTGTTTAGATTTTTAATGTTTAGATTCTTAATCTTTGGTTTCTAATTTTTATTAACTCCTTTGATTTTTAATTTTGTGAGCTAGGGATTTAATTATTTCTGTTTAAGCTTGATTTCGATTTCATTTCGATTTCTATTTCATTCCTCATCTTCATTCTCTTCTTAAGTCAAAAAACCTTGGTCTAGTACCAGGTGCTCATTTTCAAAACTTCTTTTTGTATTGAATTAAAGAGAGAGGATTAGGTGAAGACCTCTTCCTCTTCGAGTATTAGGATGCTCACTTTAGAGTGTGCAATCTCGGTACTCGTCTTTCAATACGAAGACGTAACTATATTCACCACCCATTCTTTCAAAAACCTCTTCATTTCATCTTTTTAAGTCACAAAACCTTGGTCTCATACCAAGTGCATTTTCAAAACTTTTCTCAATAAACTTAGATGATCGTGGAGTGGTTAGGCGAAGGCCTTCTCCTATCCCGAGTGCTTGACATTACCTTTAGGGTTCACTGTCGTAAAGCACTTACCATCTAACTCAAAACACCTTTAATAAGAGAATAAAGTTCTCTTTGTATTGAACTAAAGAGAGGGGATTGGGTGAAGACCTTTTCCCCTTCGAGTATTAGGATGCTCACTTTAGAGTGTGTGGTCTCGATACTCGTCTTTCAATACGAAGACGTGACTATATTCGCCACACATCTTTCATTATAAATCTTTTTGAGATAAAGAATTGGGTACTACCCGAAGGGGTTCCTATCCGAGGACTTATTTCACCCCTTAAAACCAACCTTCACAAATCAAATGAGACATCTTGCCTTGATGGCAAAAATCAACCTTTTCAAAAAGGACATGTTGCGCCCGTTCTACCGCAAACAGGTAACGCATAAGACTCCACGAGCGAGCCGCAAAACACCTAACTGCTAGAACCCGCACGTTAGCATCGTCCATAAAAAACACCAACAAATCGTAGGTCAAACTACGATTGCTCTGATTCTTCATTCTCGTCCGAATGTAAGATACGTAGACACAAGATTGTGATGATCTTGGAGAGCCACCTTCTATCCATCTTCCGTTTTCCACACCATTTCTTCTTCTTCCCCCAAAAAGGGACATGTTATGTCCGTTCTACCGCAAATAGGTAACGCATAAGACTCCATGAGCGAGCCGCAATACACCTAACTGCTAGAATACGCACGTTACCATCGTCCACATACCCCCTTCCATTTTCTTCACCCGTAGTCCTTCGAACTACGTTGACTCTGACTTTTCCATTGCACGAGGGAATACGTAGGCATAGGACCGTGAAGTCCTAACGAGTCTCCCCTTTTCTTCTCCCCACCTTTTCTTTTATTTTCTTTCACATTCTTCGGTTCCTACATTTTCTCTTTCCCTCTTAGAACACACTTAGAAAGCAATATCAATATCAAACATCCTTACACATAGACAAGTAAATGGTTCCCATCGAGTACGATAGATGTGAGGGGTACTAATACCTTCCCCTCGCATAACCGGCTTCCGAACCCGTAATTTGGTTGCGAGACCATCTTATCCTTTCTTCTTTGGGTTTTCTCGATGTTTTCCCTTCCCCTCATGGGATAAATAAAGTTCGATGGCGACTCTTCTGTTTCTTCCTCTTCTCGCCTCTGGTCGACTATTTTTCGAGTAGCGACAACCATGCCAACATATTTTTTCTAAACCCATATCCATTTTAAACCTCTTTTCTTCTTACATTTTTTTCCATTAATCATTTTTCAATTATCCATATTCCTTTTTAAATCAAATTTTAAACCATATCCAAAGATCCATTTTTGAATCCAAATTCCTTGTAAATTCATTTCTAACCATTTTGATAACAATATCCAAATTCCATATCAAGCTACACTTTCAATCCACAAAACATTCTTAAGTCCAATTTTACATTCACTCTTTATCCACATTAAACCACTTTAAGATCCATTTTTTTCCTGAATCCATCTATCCATACCAGAATATCCAATTTTTGAAACCATATTTTAAGTATCCAAAATTCCAAATTCAAATCCATCACCATCCCAAATTCGATTCATCATTGACATACTAATATGCACATGTTGGTAGTAGTTCATGGTAATTCAAGCCAAACTAATTAATTTGTCTCCAAGCTAATAGGAAGATGTATCAGTAAGGTTTCATTTAGCAGCTAACCTCCATTTCATATAATGACTTGTACCATATGCCATCAACAGAGCTCCAACAAATAGTTCGTCCAAACTTATAATTCTAACGCCACAACAATTCACGACACAAAAAAAAGAAAATGCTTAACAGAACAATTCACATCAGGAAATTCATTTCAATATGACAAGAAGAGTTCACCAAACAAGAGATAGTGATTCCTAACACAATTGGGAAGGGAAAAAGCTCTAACATAATTTCTTAATAGAAAATAGTACATAACAGAAAAAGAGATTTCAATTTCATAACAGAATTTCCTCTAGATCCTTCCAATCTTCTCTATAAAAGCTTCAACCATCTCTTCATTTCGGTTCTCTCTGGATCTCCATTTTCTCTTCATCTTCACTCTTCTGCAACTTCCTCCATTCTCTCTGGAAATCGATCCACTTCTCCATCATCACCTGCAGAAAACCAGTAAGATACACCAATTCAAAAGTGCACAATCTGTTGCAGATTCTCTACGACTCAATTCAACACAAAGACCTGCAACAGAATCACGCATCAACAATAATCAGAAGCGATTTGTAAATTGCAAAGAAGAGGAAGAAGACGCAAATACGAAGCAAAATCGAAAGAAATTGAGCGGCGCAAGCAGAAGTTCATCGTCAACAACAGAAACGGAATCGTAAGAAGAAGCAGTGGATCGGAAGTCACGATAGATCGAAGAGCATGTCAGAATTCAAAGACGGAAGCAAGAATGTAAAATGCGCATACCTGAAAAATATCTCTGGTTTTCTCTTCGTTTTCATCAATTTTGAAGAGTCACCGGAACTGCTCCGGTAGGTAAGTCGTTCTCAATTCAAACTTTGACTTCATGACGTGATTGTTCTTTGATTAGTGTGCATTTTGCTTCTCGTATATGCATCGTTTGATTTGCGATGACCTGTTTAATTTTGCGACTTCGTTTGAGAGAGATGAGCATTTTCCGTTGTGAGAGTGAGAGATCGCAGAGGTTGTTGTGAGATTTGCGACTTGTCTAGATCGTGGAGGCAGTGCGATTTGATGACGAAGATGGAGGCGGTGTGTTGAGAACGTCGGCGAAGTTTGAGGAAGATTGAAGACGGCGAAAGGTGAGATGAAGGGGCGCGGCAGATTTTTTCCTTCCTCCTCTGGCGATTTGTGGCGTCGAGAGCGTTGAGATGAGAGGAATCACGGTTGGGAGAGCGATTTCCGGCGGAGTGTTGTTATCTCCGGTGATGGTTTTGAACGGAGAAGGCAGGTGAGATGGAGGGAGTTCGCAGCGGTAATGGAAGAGTGAAGGAGAGTTGAAGTTGGTGTTGACGGTGCGCATGTGTGTGTAGCAGGATATAGGGAGTTTACGGAGGCGTATGGAGTGGAAGAAGAGGACTGGATGTGATTATGAAGCCTTTTAGGTTTTTTTTCCCTTTTGACAAATAGCTTCATAAACTGGACCGGGCTTTTCCCTAAGCCCACATCTTTTCTGTTCACACCACCTGTTTCTTGCCTCACCCCCTCCCTGATTCGTAAGATTTTGGACCTAACCTTTGAGCCCACTCGCCAGATTTCATTTCCATCCCCCCTAACCATTTTGTACCCCCCTGGCAGTTGGATTCAGGATCTTTGGGCCTAAGGCCTCAGGCCCACACGCCTGCTCTTTGCTCATACCACCCTTATAATCGATTCTGCCTTTTTTTTATTTTTTTGTTTTTTTAATTGTTTTGCTAATTGTTTTAGGATAACTAGATATTAATTTTCAAAATTAGTTTATAATTAGATTTTAATTAGAGATTAGGATTTTAATTTGAGTAATTGTTTTTAAGTAGATTTTATAAATCTTGATTAGTGTAGAAATAGTTTTAGTTTATAATTTTTAGAACTAGATTTTCAATTAGAGATTAACTTGAATTAATTTTAGGTTTATCTTGCTTTTTAATTAATTTGCACTTCATCTTGGATATTCTGATTAATTCTTGATCTTTCTTTTGGTACTTGAAATTCTCCTAACTTGGTTTCGTATTTGGTTTCTCTTTGTGATTGAGCTGTCTGATGTTTACTTGTTGATTACTCTGTATTCACATGCTCCCTTAAGGCTCCTAGTCCGACTTAATTTCTGATTAAGCTCGGAGTACGATATACATTAGGCTCTCAATCCAAGCATGATAATATTAGGTTAGCTCCCTTCTAACTCAACCTTAGAGCCACCAGTGCATGGAAACATTAGGATAGAATTCCCCTTAGTGTTTTCTTTTTCCTTTGAGTCCTTTCTTCCCACCTCATAACACTTCTAAAAAACACTTAATAAATATAACGTATATTTTTCTCGAGCCTTAAGTGTAGGAAATGAAGAACGAGGGGTTTCCCCTCCTCTTCTAGAGCATTTAGCATACGTCCCATTTGGGAGCGACCATGCGATTCACTCGTTTCCGCATGGTAGACTTTGGTGCAATGTAAGTTACAAATTAACTTCAATCCACTTCTTCTAAAAAACAAAAACAAACAACAATTCTCTTCTTATCTTCCTCACCCTGTTCATAAAGGATGCGTCACTTTCGTTTTACCACAAACAGGTAAATGCCTAAGACTCCTTACAACGAGCTGCGACACCTAACTGCTGGAACGCGAACCTTGGCGTCTTCCGTTAAAAAACACAAACAAAGAAAAGTCATCCCTAGTGAGGGGAACTACGTCGCTCTGATTCTCGCGTGCGAGCGGGATACGTAGGCAGGAGATCGTGCGAGATCTCTCCGAGCATAATCCCTTCTCTTTTCCCCCAAACCGTAGTCTGAACTACGTTGACTCTGACTTTCCCATTGCACGAGGGAATACGTAGGCCTAGGACTCCGAGGACGTCCTATCGAGTCACTTATTTTTCTGTTATTCCCCGTTTCTCCGTTCTTTTCCGTTCCTGTTCCTTTTCCTTTCCAGTAGCAGCGAAGCTCCAGATGACGACACCCTTTGATCGAGACAACAAGCGTGGATCCCATCGAGTACGATGGACGCGTGGGGGTGCTAATACCTTCCCTTCACGTAACCGACTCCCTTACCCGTTTCTCTTGGTCGCGAGACCATGCTCTTCCCCTTCCTTCAGGTTTACGCAGTGTTTCCTTTCCCTCTCTTGGGATAAATACACATTGTTGGTGACTCTATTTTCCGCGCCACTTTCGCGTTTGTACCATGGATGAAAATCCTCTGGAGCGACAACTGGCGACTCTGCTGGGGACAGGTTGACCTCTTGCTGGTCCATCCCCTTTTGCGAGTCAATCCTAGCGCTTGGTTGTTTGTTTTCAGTGGGTGTTTATTTGTTGTGTTTTATTTTGCTATATATTACTGTATTATTGTATCACTACTTTACCGCATTTATTGCATTGCATTTCATTATTATACTAGATTGTGTTGTGTTGTACTAGTTTTTTGTTTATAGGGTGGGTTGGATTCATGAGAGAAAAACCCAATACCCAGGCTTGAGCATACACCTATGATTAGCGTGGAAAGTAGTGTGACTTGTTTGGCATTTGGCCAGACTTAGTATACATGAAAACTCCACATCCAGACGAGGTTTCCTTGGTAATATTCTATCCTGTGCATTTGGGGCAGACGATGGAATGTAACCTGGAAAACTGTCGACTCTGGCGACCATCTCCCGAGAACTCAGCAACGCCTCTCCTCCCGAGATGTGATAATGGCAGACCAGAAATAGAAAATCCATTACGCTTCTCGATCCGAGGACCCAATGCTGGGAACTTGCTATAGGATACCTTTTTTAGGGGAATCAGTTGAGGCCTCCTTGATTGATGATGGTGCCAAACCAGAAATGGTGACTGTTTCATCATTTCTCGACCTGAGAGCCCGGGATACTGAGGATCCTCGGTTTTCTAGTACCCACATGTGAGAGGGGCGGGTTGTTTACAGGTTTGCAGGTAACCTTGACCTTCAACATACCCGGTATTCTGGATTTCCTATCAGTGTGGACTTATCAGCTTGGTATTCTGGTATTTTGATCATCCGGTATTCTGGTATTCCGGTATTCTCTTCAGAGCAGACCTTCAGGCTTATTCAATCATCAACACATCAGTTATTCAGAATTGTGGAAGCTTTGATCCCATGTCTTATTGCATCCATACCTTTGCATTGCATTTGCATCTTGCATCATTTTGCATATCTTTCTCCGGCCAGAACAGTGAGCTCATCCATCCTTTGTCTGAACTACAGTTTGATTTCCCTACTTTCGTATTGGACTTGAATTAGCTTCAAGAAAATCATGAACTCAGGAGAGCAGAATCAGTTTATGACTCGGGCCGATGTTGAATTGATGAAGAGTCAGTTGGACCAACTGGTAGAAGCTATGAAAGCCATGACTAGGGGAGAGGCCAATGTTCAGAGGACTTCAGTTATTGGGAATGTCATTCCACCTCTGGTGAACAATGTTGCTCAAGCTCAACCTGTACGAATTCCTGTTGAGAATCATGATATACACGAGTGTACCATTGTCCGAGACGGACATTCTTCTTCTTTTGATGCCACAGACTATCAGAGTTTTGCATTCTCTATGCCAGACGTCCAAGGGGTATTTCCAAAGATGAAACCTAATGACCCACGATCTGTTGATGATGAAAGATACCGTGTGTTGGACGAGAAACTTAAAGCCATGGAGAGGCATGATACTCTTGATTTGGATGCTTCGAGCATGTGTCTGGTACCTGGCCTTGTAATGCCTCCAAAGTTTAAGATGCCGAAGTTTGAGCAATACAAAGGGGATAGCTGCCCAAAACTACATTTGGTGATGTTTTGCCGAAGAATGACTTCACACACCTACAATGACAAGCTCATGATCCACTGTTTCCAGGACAGTCTGAGTGGGGCATCATTATATTGGTATATGCAGTTATAGAGTGGTAGCATCCAATCATGGTTAGATCTAGCCAACGCCTTTGTGAAGCAATACAACTATAATCTTGACATGGCTCCCAGCCGAATACATTTGCAAGACTTGTCTCAAGCAAATAATGAGTCATTCAGAGGGTATGCTCAGAGATGGAGAGAGTTAGCCGCTCGCGTTCAACCGCCACTTTCGGATAGAGAATTGGTTGATTTGTTCATGGATACCTTGCAAGGGCCGTACTTGGAAAAGATGATTGTCAATGGGGTAGCAAAATATTCTGATCTGGTGATGGTGGGAGAACGTATCGAGAGCCTGATCAAGTGTTCCAAGCTAATGAAAATGAATCAGTTGTCAGTTCTCAAGAAGAATTCGAGGAAGAAAATAGTTCCATTCAGGAATCTTCACCACCTCGTTCTCGGTGTTCAGACATATCAACTGTTCAGATCAACAATCTTATGGGTCTTCATATCAGGGACAATATTCTTCTGCAAATCAAGGACCTCCTCAGAATCAACGGTCATATCGCCGTCAGCCGCGTCAGCATGCCTGACAAAGGCCCAGAAAGCCAGAGAGGCATTTCACTTAGTTGCCAATGTCATACAGTCAGATGTTGCCTGATTTAATCAGAGGTGGACATATTGTGCCAAAGGAGATAGGTCTAGTGATTCCTCCATACCCACCAGGTTTTGATATCAACGCCCATTGTGACTACCATGCTGGGGCACAAGAGCATTCAACTGAAGACTGTAAAGTGCTCAGGAACAAAGTTCAAACAGTTATTGACTCCAACATGTTCTCATTCACACCTCAGGGTATTCAAATCAATAATTATCCTTCATCCAGTCAGGTGGTTTCATCGATCCAGGTTATGGAGGAAGTCACCGAAAGCAGTTGTGGAGATGAATATTAGGCTGACTTCGACGAGCAATTCTGAAGATGGATAGCTCTGTAGGAAACCAAGCTTGGAAATCCCAGTTCCTCGAAGCTGGCAATCATTTAGATCATGTCATTTCGTTGTATTTGTAGTTTCTTTTTTGTTAAAATGTACAAACTCATTTGTAAAACTTGTTGTTTTCGATTGATAATGATAATGAAATGAATATGCATGCTTTGACTAAATCCATTCGTGTTCACTCATACTTTTTATCGATATCATATGCTTGTTTAAGCAGGATCCTAGGGAGGATGACGAAATTGAAAGGCGCAAAACTTCCGATTGTATGCTTTTGAACAAAAACCCTGTTGATGATGTACATGCAATGTTTCAAATTCCCAAACACCGGAGACATAAGGAAGATAATTCCTTGTAAACCCGTTGAGCCTAGTAGTAGGAGTTTATTTCTGAAAATGAAAAACCCGCAATCTTAACCTGGGGTAGGGTAGGTGTCAGCTAATTTGACCGTGCGTTCAAATTTCAAAAGGAGTGTGGATCAATTACATCTACGGTTATCCCTCGCCAACCGAAGAGTGAGACGGTCGCAACCCTTTAAAACAAGTCAAACCTCTGTCACACGATTCATTCAAAAAAAAAGAATCAAAAGAAAAAGAAAAAAGGAAAAAGCCCGCTAAGTCAAGACTTGAAAACAAGTGACTTAGGCAAAAGTTAGGGCATTCCGCTGGACTTCAAAATCGAAAAATTCAAAAGAATCAGTCCAGGCAAAAATCAGGGAAATCAAAAAACTAAAGAACGAAAAGTGAAAAGGATTACAAAAGAAAAATCCTCGAATAAAGAACAAGTCGTGTGACTACAGACATCAAAGACAAAAAAAAGGGTGATCGTCACTCCAAAAACCGTGTGGGTTACTTCTATCCACATACCATGCACTAACCTTTTTGAAAGGTGAGCGTAGGTGTCAAGTTAACTGAACGTAGGACTGGAGAACATCAAGGAGAATGGGTGGGTTAAAATAAAACTTTGAGCCTTATATCCTTTCTTTCTTAAATCGCGAACCAGGCCACGTTACAACCTTCAAAATACCTAATTGAAGCAGGGTTGTTTCGAAAGCATACTTCAGTTAAAATCGTGTCAGTTCTGACTCCTAAAAGGACTTTCTTACCATTCATGTTGGTATCGATGTGACATTCTAATAAGTGATTCGTTCACTATACATCATAAAATTTTTCTAGTGAACAAACTTGGATTTCAAAATTGTCATATGCATTGTATCAAAATTATCTTTTCAAAACGAATTGTTTTACTTGCGAGTCAGTACTTGACATCAGGAAAGTTTCTACAATGGAAAGATTGATTATTCTAAGGTGCAAGGTGCCCGAGTACTCCGTTGAGCCGGGGCAAGTCATATCAAATGGGCGATCCATTCCAAGATTTAGTTAATCCGGGGCAATCAATTCGAGATTCAACAAATCTCTCGAAAGTCAGTTAAAGACACTCCTTCATAGATCCGCCAGACATGGGCATAAATCATTTCAAGGCTGGGGCAGACCACCCCGAAAGCAAAAAGTTATTCCCTCTGAAGGACGGTTAATCAAAAGTCATGGGGCAATATATGTCGGATCTTCACGAGACATCCTGAAGACATGTTCCTTTACAGGTTATGCTGCATCGGGGCACCTCTTTTGCCATATCATATTTACAGGTTCATGGTGGTAGTTAATGTGTGACGTCCCCAGTAGAGTTTCTCTCCTCGACAGAGATAGCTGAAGTTTTATCACTCAGCAGAGCATTATGAAGATTGTGAATCATTCTCCCTAGCAAGAATTCAGGGGTTCGCTCTCCCCTAGCCAGCTTGGTGAAGTTTACTGCTCTTCAGCAAGAGTTCATATTCCTATACAGAGTGTTGGGTTTGTGCTTCCCTAGTTTACGGTAAAGTTGTTTCCGTCTCCCCAACGGAGTAAGGGTAAAAGGTAGATTCCCAACATAGGACCAAGTCTGATCTTGTCCCCTAGCAGAGCTGATATCATCAACCATTGTCCCCCAAGCATATTTTTGGGTGGTGGTTAGATTTCCCCAGCAAGTCAAAGGTCGATTGTCATTGGCACTTTTCTTCAGTAGATTCCTGGGATGTTTCTCTAGCAGACGTTTGTTACTCACACTTCCCTGCAGAATAAAGGTGTAGTTGGGATCTTGAGCAGTTATGACACTGAAGGCGATTTAGTTTGTTATCCCCAGCAGAGTTAGCCTCGTCTCTTTAGCATTTATTTTGCTGGAGTGCTCCTGTTGCATATCATAAACATCATAGCATAATCATTACCATGCATATCATTCGCATAGCATTGCATGAAGCCTTGTAAAACCGAACAGAAAATCCATTGTAATGCCCACATATACATACATACATCAAAGCATATATTATACATGAATTTGACGTTTGGTACTGAAATATACAATAAATTCCTAGTAAACACATTATACATATACATGCCCAAAAGACTAAATACAAATAACTACAGCATAATATATCTACAAGATGTTCCACAGACAAATACTAAGAACTAGATCAAATCATGATCTCAAAAATCTTCACAACGGAAGCCTTGCCACACAAAAGCTACGATCCGTAAGGAAAGTCAAACAACCTTGTCCTTACCCTTCGTCGAACCTGCAGAACCTGTGATGTAAAAAACAACAGTGGGGTGAGATACATCAAATCTCAGTGAGTTCCCTATCTTAAAGTCCTCTTGGCTTTACAAGGTTCTAACATACTAACTCAAGTCAAAAGGGAAGGGAAGTGACTTTGAGTACACACAAGCCATAAATACATTCATACTCGTGAGCCTGTTAACTCACTCTAGTACCAAAGTGAGTCCTGAGCCTGTTACTCAAGGATCTCGCTAATCAATAACCATACCAAGGCATCCCTTTTTCCCGTTCGCTTCTACGTCTAGAAGACGATTCGAGTCATGGATCCTTGTATTTACTTGGCATACGAATTGGATTCGGGATCATCGGCCCGTACACCGTGATCCGTCACTTCACACGGCACGTACATCGTCACAAGTCTCTTTACTCGTAGGCTCCAATCGTACTATACGCGGGAATCAAACCTGCCAAGTAATTGTGCATACGTTTCAGAGGAGGTGCTCGAGTCTCATGAAACTACACCGCAAGATCAATCGGTTATGATTACTAGACACATGCCTCGGCCTCTTCTGCACGAGCGTTGTCACAATGTTATTCCACACTATCCGATAATTATTTACAATAATATTCCTCACTCTACCTATTTCATATTTTAACATGCATACATACTCAAACATGCTTAACAATAAGAACATAGGCAATTAGTCATCAATTACACAATGGAACCACATAATTCCACACATTCCCAATTTTACGAATTTACGGTTCCCTCCGATTTATTTAATCGGGCATCAAAACCAATATCTCTTCCTTCTATTATATAGAGGACATTCAGAGTTTCACAACGATATCAAGAATACGCAAAACGGATACACGAGTCCAAAGTTACGAGAGAAACAAAACTACATACCCAGCCATATTCGCTAGGCGAACGTCCCAGCGAGCCTTCACTCCAGCCTTCGCTAGGCGAAGCTCCTGGCGAATGAACAAACAGAACAAAAACAGACATAAAGTTCGCTCCGCGAACTCCCTGGCGAACACTCGCCTCTCCCTTCGCTTCGCAAACGACTCAGCGAAGCAAGGCAGAACCAAACAGAATTAAAAAGGCACAAAGTTCGCTAGGCGAACGTCGTTGGCGAACATTCGCTGACCTTCGAGCGAACCCTTGAAAATCCATTCGCTGAGACTCGCCCCAGGTTCGCTAGGCGAAGCCTGGAAAACCCAACTTCTCTACAGCGTTGTTCTTCATCCCAAACCAATAATTTTCCAACAAAAACACACCCAAACCTCATTATAACCATCAAAACATAGCATGATCATAACAACAAGCATTTAACAACAATTATATCGCATTTCATCCGTTAAATCCATGATTTCGGCATAATTATTCATTTTCTCACAATTTCAACCTAACTCTAAATCACATGGAATTCTACATCTAGAGCATCTATCTAGAACCCACCTTATACAGAGGATGATGATGAAGAAGATGAGATGATTCGATGAAGATCGGATGATGGTTAAAAATCTAGTGTTCTTGAGCATTTCCTCTTTTCTCTCCCTTTTCTTTCATTTCCTTTTCTTCTCAAAATTGACTATGTTTGGAAATGAGAGGAAAAGAAATGGTATAGAAAATATCATCAATTAGCAACACTACTAATTGTCCAAAAAGTCTCTAAAGTTCAAATACTTAAATATCTCAGAGTCAGATAATATTAATTAGATTTACTCTAAGTCCAGCAGTTACCCTAATTATCTCTGTAGATAATTTATCAGAGTACACTGGGACTCAGTTTATCACAACTAATATTATCCAGAGTAAAATAATTTATGGGGTATTACATCCCCCCCCCCCTAAATAGAAATTCGCCCACGAATTTAAAACAAATTCCTGAAAAGATGAGGGTAGACCTCTCGCATCTCCGATTCCAACTCCCAAGTTGCATCACCCGGATGCGTCGCATCCCACTGGATCTTAACGAGAGAAATCTCTTTATTCCTTAACACTTTAGTTTCTCTTCCGGTGATACGACTCGGTTGAGGCTCAAATGTCCAATCTATTTCTAACTCAATTGTATCTGGTAAAATTGGCTGAAGAGGATCTGGGACAAATTTCTGAAGTTGAGATACATGAAAAACATCGTGCATCTCGGACAGAGAAGGCGGTAAGGCCAATCTGTAGGCTACTTCACCAATTCTTTCCAAAATCTGATACGGTCCCACGTATCTTGGACTTAACTTCCGCGACCGAAACGGTCATTTCAACCGCAATCTCGGAGTAACCTTCAAAAACACGTGATCGCCTTCTTCAAATTCTAAAGGTCTTCTTCGGTTATCCACATAACTCTTACGACGATCTTGGGCTTGTTTGATCTTATCACGGATCATCTTAATTTTCTCCGTCGTTTCGTGAATGATCTCGGGTCCCAACATTCTATCCTCCCCCACTTCTGCCCAACACAACGGTGTCCTACACTTCCTTCTATATAATGCTTCATAAGGTGCCATACCAATACTTGCATGATAAATGTTATTATAAGAGAATTCAATCAATGGTAAAAGTTCTATCCAATTTCCTCCACTTCCAAGGACACAAGCCCTCAACATGTCTTCCATGGTTTGTATCGTCCGTTCCGTCTGACCATCCGTTTGTGGATGATTCGACGTACTCAAACACAACTTCGTTCCCATGGCTTGTTGAAAAGCTCTCCAAAATCTCGAAGTAAACTTCGGATCTCTATCCGAAACAATGTTAGAAGGAACACCATGTAATCTCACAATTTCCGAAATGAACAACCTTGCGAGATGACTCGCCTTATAAGTAGTCTTTACGGCCAAGAAATGAGCAGACTTCGTCAACCGATCTACAATTACCCAAATTGAATCATAGCCACCTTGCGCACGGGGTAATCCCACCGCGAAGTCCATCGAAATACTATCCCATTTCCATACCGGAATTTCTAAAGGTTGCAACAAGCCGCCCGGTCTTTGGTGCTCGATCTTCACTTATTGGCACACCGAACATTCCGACACATACACCGCAATATCCTTTTTCATCCCGGGCAACCAATAGTCCCTCTTTAGGTCTTAGTACATCTTTGAAGATCCCGGATGTATAGTAAAAGCACCCTTATGCGCTTCTTCCAAAATCCTCCTTTTTAACTCTGTGTTATCCGAAACACAAATCCTTTGGTTAAATACAATAACTCCGTCGGTAGCTCGCACAAAAATCGATTGTAATAACACTCTTGCAACTTCTCATCTAACCCTTGCTCTTGTTGGATTTCTTCCCTAAGAGTAGAATTGATATCCAAATTCCCCATAATCACACAACTAGAAGTCCAATTAAATTGAAGATTTAGATCTTGAAATTTTTCCAATAAAGTATACTCTAGCATCATAAACTCGGCATTATGCAACACCTTCCTACTCAATGCATCCGCCACTTTATTCGCTTTACCCGGGTGGTATCTTAGCTCCAAGTCATAATCTTTCAAATATTCCATCCACCTCCTTTGACGCATGTTCAACTCCTTCTGATCAAAGAGGTACTTTAAGCTCTTGTGGTCGCTAAACATCTCAAAACGTACACCATACAAATAGTGACGCCACACTTTCAAGGTAAAAACAACTGCCGCCAATTCTAAATCATGCGTTGGATAATTCTCTTCATGGACTTTCAACTGTCGTGAAGCATAAGCCACTACATGTCCATCTTGCATTAACACACCTCCTAATCCCATCTTCGATGCATCACAATACACCTCATACGACTTGCTAGGATCAGGAATAACCAAAACAGGAGAGGTCGTCAACCTTTCCTTAAAATTCATAAAACTTTGCTCACAAGCCGAATCCCATTCATAAGAACAATCCTTCCGAGTAAGTCTCGTCATCGGTAAGGCCAGTTGGGAAAAACCTTTAATAAACCTTCTATAATAACTTGCTAGTCCCAAAAAGCTTCTAACTTCAGACATATTCTTCGGTCTCTCCCAATTTATCACTGCTTCAACTTTTGATGTAGCCCCTTGAGATATGACATGTCCCAGAAAATTAACCTCCGACATCCAGAACTCACTCTTACTTAACTTAGCAAAAAGTTGCCTCTCTTGCAGGATGGACAAACGATTCTTAGGTGTTCTCCGTGCTCTTGAGGATCACAAGAATAAATAAGAATTTCATCAATGAAAATCACCACAAATTGGTCCAAATAAGGTTGAAATATCCGATTCATATAATCCATGAAAACTGCCGGAGCATTCGTCACACCGAAAGGCATCACCAAAAATTCATAATGACCATAACGGGTTCTAAATGCAGTCTTTGGTACGTCTGAACTCTTCACCCGAATCTGATGATAACCCGACCGTAAATCAATCTTCGAGAACACATAGGCTCCTTTCAATTGATCTAACAAATCGTCTATCCTTGGCAATGGGTATTTGTTCTTGATGGTGACCTTATTCAACTGACGGTAATCAATACACAACCGCATTCCACCATCCTTTTTCTTTACCAACAACACTGGAGCTCCCCAGGGTGAAACACTGGGTCGAACAAAATGCTTAGCCATTAATTCTTCCAATTGGTCCTTTAATTCTCTTAATTCAAGTGGTGCCATCCGATACGGAGAAACGGATATTGGAGCCGTTCCCGGTATCAGGTCAATAGAGAATTCCACTTCCCGCTCCGGAGGAAGAGAAGTGATATCCTCGGGGAAAACTTCAGGAAAGTCATAAACTACCGGAATACTCAAAACTTGAAGGTTACCACTCCCCTCTTTAGTAAGAATCAAGAGAACAGACTTTTCCTCCTCAAACAAGAAATTAATCATTCCAACCGTACCTTCTAAAATAGCAGTTAGCACATCCCTCGGAGTAGCTTCAGTAGATGAAATAATGATTAGTTTTTCTTCACACTCGATAACTACCGAATTAGCTGAAAGCTAATCCATTCCCAGAACAACATCCACTTTCTTAAGCGGAAAACAAATAAGATCAATCTGGAAGACTCTTTCATTCACCGACAATACACAATTTTCACACATCAACGGTGTTTCAATAATTTCATCCATGGCAGTAGTAACCACCATTGGTGGAGACAAAGGAACAGCTTGCAACCCCAGTCGCTTCACGCATCGCGTGGACACAAAAGAATGCGTTGCCCCACAATCAAATAAAACAAAACAAGGATTTCCATTCACAAAACACGTACCCGCAATCAAGGAGTTATCACCCTTTGTCTACCTTGCATCCAAGGTATACACTCGGCCGGTATTCTTTTCTTGCATCTGATTCCTCTTCTGAGGACAATCCCTCGATAAATGGCCCACCTTATTACACTGATAACTAGACATGGCAACGGGGCGGGTCGGGGGCGGGTTTGAGCAGCCCCGCACCCGCACCCGCCACCCTGAAACAGACCCGCCCCCGTACCCGCACCCAGTCGGGGGTTAAAAACTACCACCCAGACCCGCCCCCAATGGGGAACGGGTTCCCTGCCCCCGCCCCCACCCGCAAAACTAATTTTTTTTAAATTAATATTTTTCATAATAATAAAAATTAATAATTTAATTAAATAATTAATTATTTTAATAATAAACATGTTTTTAAAGAGTAAAATAATTAATAAACATGTTTTTCTAGTAAAACTATTTTTAAAAATTAAAATAACTTTAATAAATATATAATAAAATAATTAAAATAAGATATAAAAGTAAATTAAGGTAGACCGGGACGGGGGCGGGGCCGGGTGCGGGGCCGGGTGCGGGGCGGGTAGTAGCATCCCCCGCCCCCGCACCCGCACCCGTAATAAAAAATCGGGTTTTACCCGCACCCGCACCCGTACCCAGTTAAACCGAGTTTTCCCCGCTAATTTCGGGGCGGGTCCGGGCGGGTCTCGGTTTTCTTGCCATGCCTACTGATAACATCTTATTCCTTCCCAATTGCACCTCCCAAAATGATTCCTACCACAAGTACGGCATACCGGAGGCGCACTAGACTTAGAACTCTGAACTTGCTTCCCCTTAAATGATTGTTATCTTGATCTGAATTGTTGATTCGATCGCCCACGATCACTTTGATTCACTCTACTTAATTCTCCTTCCGCTTGTACCTTCTTCAAACTATGCTCTGCCGCATAACACTGTCGTAACAATTCAGCATAGCTAGTAAATTCTCTCTGAGACACACCATGTGAAATTTCAGCCCTTAAACCAAACAGAAACTGATCAATCTTCCACCTCTCATCAGGGGCATACATGGCTTGTCTAGAATAAGCAACCATAACCTCGAACTTTTCCGCATACGAAGCCACTGTCAAGTTACCTTGTCTCAGCTACTGAAACTCGAATTCTTTTTGAGACCTTAAGGAACTTGGAAAATACTTCTCCATAAAAGTTATCTTAAATTGCTCCCATACTTTCGGTACCTCTTGAATTGTCATTAATGCCGAAGCGCTCTCCCACCACCTCATGGCAAGACCCTTCAACAAATGAGAAGCGAAAACAACCTTATTTTCTTCACTACACTGATCGATCAAGAAAATCCGCTCCATACCGGATATCCACTCATGCGCCTTTACCGGATCTAATCCTCCCTGAAACTCCGGAGGATTCATACGAATGAAATCCCTAAAGGTTCCCCTTGCAGCTTTGGGAACAACCACTGGAGGATGCACGCCACCAGCCATTTGCTGTACCATTTGTTGCACAAACTGATTCTGCTGTTGCTGCATCTGTTGCATGAATTGATACAGAGGGGCATTCCCTTCGTCCCCTGGCAGATTTGTCCCTGCTGGAGTAGTTTTCGGTCTACCACGGTTATTTCTGCGTCGGTCGGCCATGTTCCTAAATGTCATACAGATAGGATTAAGTTGATCAGGCTCAATACCATAAATATAACACATAAGACCAATGGCGACACAACACATATGAAACGGAAAGAAACACTTATACTATTTCCTAGCTAGGTCGAGGATACAACCTGCTCTGATACCAACTGTAATTCCCACATATACATACATACATCAAAGTATATATTATACATGAATTTCACGTTTGGTACTGAAATATACAATAAGTTCCTAGTAAACACATTATACATATACATGCCCAAAAGACTAAATACAAATAACTACGGCATAGTATATCTACAAGATGTTCCATAGACAAATACTAAGAACTAGATCAAATCATGATCTCAAAAATCTTCACCACGGAAGCCTTGCCACACAAAAGCTACGATCCGTAAGGAAAGTCAAACAACCTTGTCCTTACCCTTCGCCAAACCTGCAGAACCTGTGATGTAAACAACAACAGTGGGGTGAGATACATCAAATCTCAGTGAGTTCCCTATCTTAAAGTCCTCTTGGCTTTACAAGGTTCTAACATCCTAACTCAAGTCAAAAGGGAAGGGAAGTAACTTTGAGTACACACACGCCATAAATACATTCACACTCGTGAGCCTGTTAACTCACTCTAGTACCAAAGTGAGTCCTGAGCCTGTTACTCAAGGATCTCGCTAATCAATAACCGTACCAAGGCATCCCCTTTTCCCGTCCGCTTCTACGTCTAGAAGACGATTCGAGTCATGGATCCTTGTATTTACTTGGCATACGAATTGGATTCGGGATCATCGGCCCATACACCGTGATCCGTCACTTCACACGGCCCGTACACCATCACAAGTCTCTTTACCCGTAGGCTCCAATCGTACTATACGCGGGAATCAAACCTGCCAAGTAATTGTGCATACGTTTCAGAGGAGGTGCTCGAGTCTCATGAAACTACACCACAAGATCAATCGGCTATGATTACTAGACACACGCCTCGGCCTCTTCTGCACGAGCGTTGTCACAATATTATTCCACACTATCCGACAATTGTTTACGGTGATATTCCTCACTCTACCTATTTCATATTTTAACATGCATACATACTCAAACATGCTTAACAATAAGAACATAGGCAATTAGTCATCAATTACACAATGGAACCACATAATTCCACACATTCCTAATTTTACGAATTAACGGTTCCCTCCGATTTATTTAATCGGGCATCAAAACCAATATCTCTTCCTTCTATTATATAGAGGACATTCAGAGTTTCACAACGATATCAAGAATACGCAAAACGGATACACGAGTCCAAAGTTACGAGAGAAACAAAACTACATACCCAGCCATGTTTGCTAGGCGAACGTCCCAGCGAGCCTTCGCTCCAGCCTTCGCTAGGCGAAGCTCATGGTGAATGAACAAACAGAACAAAAACAGACATAAAGTTCGCTCCGCGAACTCCCTGGCGAACACTCGCCTCTCCCTTCGCTTCGCGAACGACTCAGCGAAGCAAGGCAGAACCAAACAGAACTAAAAAGGCACAAAGTTCGCTAGGCGAACGTCGTTGGCGAACATTCGCTGACCTTCGCTGGCGGGTTCGCTAGGCGAACCCTCGAAAATCCGTTCGCTGAGACTCGCCCCAGGTTCGCTAGGCGAAGCCTGGAAAACCCAACTTCTCTACAGCGCTGTTCTTCATCCCAAACCAATAATTTTCCAACAAAAACACACCCAAACCTCATTATAACCATCAAAACATAGCATGATCATAACAACAAGCATTTAACAACAATTATATCGCATTTCATCCGTTAAATCCATGATTTCGGCATAATTATTCATTTTCTCACAATTTCAACCTAACTCTAAATCACATGGAATTCTACATCTAGAGCATCTATCTAGAACCCACCTTATACAGAGGATGATGATGAAGAAGATGAGATGATTCGATGAAGATCGGATGATGGTTGAAAATCTAGTGTTCTTGAGCTTTTCCTCTTTTCTCTCCCTTTTCCTTCCTTTCCTTTTCTTCTCAAAATTGACTATGTTTGGAAATGAGAGGAAAAGAAATGATATAGAAAATATCATCAATTAGCAACACTACTAATTGTCCAAAAAGTCTCTAAAGTTCAAATACTTAAATATCTCAGAGTTAGATAATATTAATTGGATTTACTCTAAGTCCAACAGTTACCCTAATTATCTCTGCAGATAATTTATCAGAGTACACTGGGACTCAGTTGATCACAACTATTATTATCTGGAGTAAACTAATTTACGGAGTATTACATCCATAGCCCAACCTTGCCCGACACCTTCAACAGCCAACTTTGCTGACATCTTTCAAAAAACCTGAAGCCTAATCCCTATTGGCGCTTCTTGCAAAATTCAATCCTGTTTGGTACCCAGAAATATTTCTCCTTTGAAAAAGCAGTCACCATCAGGTTTTACCTGTCATAGCCCGCAAAGTCCAATCATACTTGGCACATCTTCTTTTCCCGGTAGCCCGAGCATACGTCGGCATTTTGCATATAGCAATCATAGCATCCTCAAAACGCGTAGTATTTCCATTTCGTGTGGAGCATTACGCCATAAAAAGAAAATTCAAGCATATGCATGCGAAGCATAAGCCAGATTTGGTACCTTGCGCGAAAGCCCAAATCAATTTTCAGTTAAGACAGTGACATATCCCCAGCAGACATTTCAATCAACCCATCTGCTTACCGTTCTTTTGGGTCGTAGATCATACGTCGATCTTACCCTCGACCAGTCATTGTCCATCAACCTCATGATGATGACATTTTGGTCAGGTTTCCTTTCCATCAAACCCCTTTGATGATGTGTTTCCTCGTATGGTTTTCTTTCCGTCAAACCCCTTTGACGATGTGATCCCTAAGTCAGGTTTTCTTTCTGTCATCCCTATGACAATGTGGTCCCTCGTATGGTTTTCTTTCCGTCAAACCCCTTTGACGATGTGCTTCCTTTGGTCGAGTCTTCTTTCTGTCATCCCTATGACAATGTGTTTCCTTCGGTTAGGCCTTCTTTCCGTCAAACCCCTTTGACGATGTGCTCCTTCGGTCAGGTTTTCTTTCCCTCAAACCCCTTTGACGATGTGCTTTCTTCGGCCGAGTCTTCTTTCCGTCAAACCCCTTTGACGACGTGTTTCCTTCGGTCAGGTCTTCGTATAACACTTCTTTCCGCCAAACCCCTTTGACGATGTGTTTCCCTAAGTCAGGTATTCTTTTCGTCAAACACCTTTGATGATGTGCTCCTTCGGTCAAGTTTTCTTTCCGTCAAACCCCTTTGACGATGTGCTTCCTTTGGTCGAGTCTTCTTTCTGTCATCCCTATGACAATGTGTTTCCTTCGGTTAGGTCTTCTTTCCGTCAAACCCTTTTGATGATGTGTTTCCTTCGGTTAGGTATTCTTTCCGTCAAACCCCTTTGACGACGTGCTTTCTTCGGTCGAGTCTTATTTCTGTCATCCCTATGACGATGTGTTTCCTTTTCAGGTCTTCTTTCCGTCAAATCCCTTTGACGATGTGTCCCTTCGGTTGGGTTTCCATCTTCTTTTCGTCAAATCCCTTTGACAATATGGTTCACTGGGTATGCTGTCTTTCCATCAAATTCCTTTGACAAAGTGTGATCGGGCTAAAATTACATTTTCTCTCCTTGCAGTTAGCAAATTTTGCGGTCCTTTTTGTATTCAAACACCTTCTACCTAGAATGTCTGAAAGTCGTTGCTATCATCCCTTCAGGTCCAAGATGATTGAATAGGGGCAGCTGTAGCACCCCAAAATTTGCCCTACCTTTTTTCTAACCTTTTTCTGGCTTATGTTTGCACTCATTTGCATCATTAGGTCGTAGTTCATAATCATATCATGGCATTGGTTCCTGAGACATGGGATCGAAGGAATCTTCTTATTATCAGTGTTTGCCCTATTCAGGGGTGATTCAGCAGGTCATCAGTGTATATCAAGAGCCTAGGGTTTTCCTATTTTAGAGGATTCATCAGAGGCGTTGGGTCAGATTTTCTTGGGTGAATCAGGGTTTGGTGCTTTCTCTGGTCAGGACATTTATTTCATCAGTATGCATTCAAGGTGAATAAAGGTTCCTCATTCATGGCTGAATTTGTGGACAGTCGTCAACTGAAAATCATTGGCTAGAATTACATGTGGTCAAGTCAACTGGGTTTATTGATTGAAGATGGGGAGCCATTAAGGATACGAGTTTGTTTTGGATCTAAAGCTTGATGTGGATTTAATGTGTTAAGATTGATCACGTGACTTACTTGGAAATTGAGATACCATCCACTTCATAAACAATTAAACCAATTTCTAAACTTTTTAATCTTGTCCACATTTTAACTTTTATCCAATTTTCAATCAATCCATTTTTATATATATATATCCATTCTTATAGCCTTTAATATCCATATTCCTTTATTTCAATTCTATATCCATAAAACCCCATTTGCCTATACAATATCCATCATACCATGCCAACATATTTTTTCTAAACCCATATCCATTTTAAACCTCTTTTCTTCTTACATTTTTTTCCATTAATCATTTTTCAATTATCCATATTCCTTTTTAAATCAAATTTTAAACCATATCCAAAGATCCATTTTTGAATCCAAATTCCTTGTAAATTCATTTCTAACCATTTTGATAACAATATCCAAATTCCATATCAAGCTACACTTTCAATCCACAAACCATTCTTAAGTCCAATTTTACATTCACTCTTTATCCACATTAAACCACTTTGAGATCCATTTTTTTTCCTGAATCCATCTATCCATACCATAATATCCAATTTTTGAAACCATATTTTAAGTATCCAAAATTCTAAATTCAAATCCATCACCATCCCAAATTCGATTCATCATTGACATACTAATATGCACATGTTGGTAGTAGTTCACGGTAATTCAAGCCAAACTAATTAATTTGTCTCCAAGCTAATAGGAAGATGTATCAGTAAGGTTTCATTTAGCAGCTAACCTCCATTTCATATAATGACTTGTACCATATGCCATCAACAGAGCTCCAACCAATAGTTCGTCCAAACTTATAATTCTAACGCCACAACAATTCACGACAACAAAAAAAAGAAAATGCTTAACAGAACAATTCACATCAGGAAATTCATTTCAATATGACAAGAAGAGTTCACCAAACAAGATATAGTGATTCCTAACAGAATTGGGAAAGGAAAAAGCTCTAACAGAATTTCTTAATAGAAAAGAGTACATAACAGAAAAGGAGATTTCAATTTCATAACAGAATTTCCTCTAGATCCTTCCAATCTTCTCTATAAAATCTTCAATCATCTCTTCATTTCGGTTCTCTCTGGATCTCCATTTTCTCTTCATCTTCATTCTTCTGCAACTTCCTCCATTCTCTCTGGAAATCGATCCACTTCTCCATCATCACCTGCAGAAAACCAGTAAGATACACCAATTCAAAAGTGCACAATCTGTTGCAGATTCTCTGCGACTCAATTCAACACAACGACCTGCAACAGAATCACGCATCAACAATAATCAGAAGTGATTTGTAAATTGCAAAGAAGAGGAAGAAGGTGCAAATACGAAGCAAAATCGAAAGAAATTGAACGACGCAAGCAGAAGTTCATCGTCAATAACAGAAACAGAATCGTAAGAAGAAGCAGCGGATTGGAAGTCGCGATAGATCAAAGAGCATATCAGAAGTCAAAGACGGAAGCAAGAACGTAAAATGCGCATACCTGAAAAATATCTCTGGTTTTCTCTTCATTTTCATCAATTTTGAAGAGTCACCATAACTGCTCCAGTAGGTAAGTCGTTCTCAATTCAAACTTCGACTTCATGACGTGATTGTTCTTTGACTAGTGTGCATTTTGCTTCTCGTATATGCATCGTTTGATTTGCGATGACCTGTTTAATTTTGCAACTTCGTTTGAGAGAGATGAGCATTTTCCGTTGTGGGAGTGACAGATCGCAGAGGTTGTTGTGAGATTTGTGACTTGTCTAGATCATGGAGGCCGTGCAATTTGATGATGAAGATGGAGGCGGTATATTGAGAACGTCGGTGAAGTTTGAGGAAGATTGAAGACGGCGAAAGGTGAGAAGAAGGGACGCGGAAGATTTTTTTCCTTCCTCCTTTGGCGATTTGTGGCGTCGAGAGCATTGAGATGAGAGGAATCGCAGTTGGGAGAGCAATTTCTGGCGGAGTGTTGTTATCTCCGACGACGGTTTTGAACGGAGAAGGCAGGTGAGACTGAGGGAGTTCGCGGCGGCAATGGAAGAGCGAAGGAGAGTTGAAGTTGGTGTTGACGGCGCACATGTGTGTGTAGCAGGATGGAGGGAGTTTACGGTGGCGCATGGAGAGGAAGAAGAGGACTGAATGTGATTCTGAAGCCTTTTAGGTTTTTTTTCCCTTATGATAAATAGCTTCATAAACCGGATCGGTCTTTTCCCTAAGCCCACATCTTTTCTGTTCACACCACCTGTTTCTTGCCTCACCCCCTCCCTGATTTGTAAGATTTTGGACCTAACCTTTGAGCCCACTCGCCAGATTTCATTTCCATCCCCCCTAACCATTTTGCACCCCCTGGTTGTTGGATTCAGGATCTTTGGGCCTAAGGCCTCAGGCCCACACGCCTACTCTTTGCTCACACCACCCTTATAATCGATTCTGCCTTTTTTTTTATTTTTTTGTTTTTTTAATTGTTTTAGGATAACTAGATATTAATTTTCAAAATTAGTTTATAATTAGATTTTAATTAGAGATTAGGATTTTAATTTGAGTAATTATTTTTTAGTAGATTTTATTAATCTTGATTAGTGTAGAAATAGTTTTAGTTTATAATTTTTAGAACTAGATTTTCAATTAGAGATTAACTTGAATTAATTTTGTTTATCTTGATTTTTAATTAATTTGCACTTCATCTTGGATATTCTGATTAATTCTTGATCTTTCTTTTTGTACTTGAAATTCTCCTAACTTGGTTTCGTATTTGGTTTCTCTTTGTGATTGAGCTGTCTGATGTTTACTTGTTGATTACTCTGTATTCACATGCTCCGTTAAGGCTCCTAGTCCGACTTAATTTCTGATTAAGCTCGGAGTAGGATAGACATAAGGCTCTCAATCCAAGCATGATAATATTAGGTTATCTCCCTTCTAACTCAACCTTAGAGCCACCAGTGCATGACAACATTAGGATATAATTCCCCTTAGTGTTTTCTTTTTCCTTTGAGTCCTTTCTTCCCACCTCATAACACTTCTAAAAAACACTTAATAAATATAACGTATATTGTGCTCGAGCCTTAAGTGTAGGAAATGAAGAACGAGGGGTCTCCCCTCCTCTTCTAGAGCGTTTAGCATACGTCCCATTTGGGGGCGATCATGCGATTCACTCGTTCCCGCATGGTAGAATTTGGTGCAATGTAAGTTACGAATTAACTTCAACCCACTTCTTCTAAAAAACAAAAACAAACAACAATTATCTTCTTATCTTCCTCACTCCGTTCATAAAGGATACGTCACTTCCGTTCTACCGCAAACAGGTAAATGCCTAAGACTCCGTACAACGAGCTGCGACACCTAACTGCTGGAACGCGAACGTTGGCGTCTTCCGTTAAAAAACACAAACAAAGTAAAGTAATCCCTAGTGAGGGGAACTACGTCGCTCTGATTCTCGCGTGCGAGCGGGATACGTAGGCAGGAGATCATGCGAGATCTCTCCGAGCACAATCCCTTCTCTTTTCCCCCAAACCGTAGTCTGAACTACGTTGACTCTGACTTTCCCATTGCGCGAGGGAATACGTAGGCCTAGGACTCCGAGGAAGTTCTATCGAGTCACTTCTTTTTCTGTTCTTCCTCGTTTCTCCGTTCTTTTCCGTTCCTGTTCCTTTTCCTTTCCAGTAGCAGCGGAGCTCCAAATGACGACACCCTTTGATCGAGACAACAAGTGTGGATCCCATCGAGTACGATGGACGCGTGGGGGTGCTAATACCTTCCCTTCGCGTAACCGACTCCCTTACCGGTTTCTCTTGGTCGCGAGACCATGCTCTTCCCCTTCCTTCAAGTTTATGCAATGTTTCCTTTCCCTCTCTTGTGGTAAATACACATTGCTGGCGACTCTATTTTCCGCGCCACTTTCGCATTTGTACCATGGATGAAAATCCTCGGGAGCGACACATGGCATATGATCTGGGGTAAGTGACAAGCATTTGTAAAGACTGTTATCAATGTAAGGTTCAGATAAGCGTTCAAATCCGTCGTCCTCCATTATGGGGATCGAAGGTAGTTTGATGGTTTGTACTGGATTTTCTTTATCTAATTCTCTTATGCATTCATCAATTATATCGATGGCATAACATGAGTCGTCCATGACTGGTGCATTTAAGGATTGGGATAGTATAAATTCCACTTTTTCATTACCTACCTCGAATGTCATTTTTCCTTTTTTGACATCTATTATAGCTCCAGCTGTTGATAAGAAGGGTCTACCTAAAAGGATTGGGATCTCATCGTCTTCCTTAATGTCCATTACAACGAAGTCCGTTGGAATATAAAGTTTACCAAGCCTAACTGGGACGTCTTCCAAAATGCCAATTGGATACTTAACTGATCTGTCGGCTAATTGGAGAGACATCCTAGTCGGTTGCATTTCTCCTAGGTTTAACCTTTTACAAACGGCTAAAGGCATTAAGCTTACACTTGCTCCTAAGTCCAGAAGTGCTTTATCAATAACTTGGTTTCCTAAAACACAAGGTATGGAAAAACTTCCTGGGTCTTTCTCTTTTTTAGCAAGCTTATTCTCAACAATTGAATTACATTCTAAAGGTTTAGGATCATCTAATCTTCGTTTGTTGGTTAGAATGTCTTTAAGGAATTTGGCATAAGATGGTATTTGGGTAATAGCTTCTGTGAATGGAATCTCTACGTGGAGTTTCTCAATCACTTTTATGAATTTCTTATATTGGTTATCCAATTTGGTTTGTTTAAGTCTTTTTGGGTATGGAATCGGAGGTTTGTAAGGAGGAGGTGGTACATAAAATTTTTCATTATCTTCTCTTTCCTTCTCCTTAACTTCCGTATCTTTAGATTTCTCAGGTTCCACCGATTTCTCAACTTCTTTCTCAGGTTTGTTCACCACTTCTTTCCTAGAAGGTTCTGGATTATTCAACCTGGGGTTTGTAGGCCCATCATAAGTGGTCCCACTCCTTAGAGCGATAGCATTTGCGTGCCCTTTAGGGTTAGGTTGAGGTTGTCCAGGGAATTGTCCTCCTGGTGTAGCATGAGTGGATTGTTGTTGTGCTACTTGAGAGATTTGAGTTTCAAGCATTTTGTTATGGGTAATTACAGAATCGAGTTTAGTACCCAACTGGGTAATTAGTCCATTCATATGAATGTTTTGGTTCATGAAATCCTTGTTCTGCTGTAATTGAGCTGAGATGAATTCGTCCATCTTTTTCTCAAAATTTGATTTCTGAGGGGCATATGGTGTAGATTGATTGGGTCTTTGAGTTTGGAAACCGGGTGGTCTTTGAGGTGTTGAATTTTGAGTAGGGTTATTATTTTTATAGGAAAAATTTGGGTGATTCCTCTATCCAGGGTTGTATGTGTTTGAATAAGGGTTTCCTTTGGCGTAATTTACCTGATCTGTGGTACTCTCGGGTAAAAGGTTACATTCAGCTACAGTATGTCCTGAGGTTCCACAGATTTCACATTTGGGTTGTATAGCTGCTATGGTTGTTGTGGGGTTGATAGTCATGTTTTCTACCTTTTGAGCTATAGCGTCCATCTTTGCGTTCATATGGTCAAAACAACTCACTTCATACACACCTCCTTTGGTCTCTTTCTTCTTCACTGGTGCTCGTTCGGTCCCCCATTGGTAATGGTTTTGTGCCATATCCTCAATGAGAGCGCTAGCCTCGGGGTAGGGTTTATTCATTAGAGCGCCACCAGCGGCAGCGTCTATGGTCATCTTTGTGTTGTACATGAGTCCATTATAAAAGGTATGGATTATGAGCCATTGTTCTAAGCCATGATGTGGACATGCTCTTAATAGTTCTTTGTATCTTTCCCAAGCGTCGAAAAGTGATTCTCCCTCGCTTTGGGTAAATCTGGTTATTTGGTTTCGTAGAACAGCAGTTTTACTTGGTGGAAAGTATCTAGCAAGGAATACTTTCTTCAGGTCATTCCAAGTGGTTATAGAGTTGGTTGGAAGGGAATCTAACCATGATCGGGCTCTATCTCTAAGGGAAAATGGGAATAGTCTTAGACGTATTGCCTCAGGAGGAGCTCCGTTCGCTTTTAAGGTATCGGCTAGTTGAATAAAGACTTTAAGATGTTGGTTCGGGTTTTCCGTAGGAAGACCTGCGAACTGGTTCTGTTGTACTAATTGTAACAGAGATGGTTTTAATTCGAAGTTATTGGCTGGTATAGCTGGGTTAACTATACTAGAATGAGGTTCTTCGTTAGAGGGTAGGGCGAATTCCTTAAGAGGTTTAGCGTTTTCTTCATCTGCCATTGCTCTTTTGAGTTTACAAAGTAAAAGACGAGCTCGGGCGTAACGTTCAGGTTCTTCTAATGGATCAACTAAGTTTTCGGTACTGCAAGTTCTTCGCATTTACCGGCTAAGGGATGCCTTAGTCTAGACGGTGTAATAACAGGGTACGAAATTTTGACGTAATTGGTCCCCGACAATGGCGCCAAAAACTTGATGCGTGTTATCCGCAAGTATACGGATTACGTCAGAGTAATATAAAAGATTTATCGATCCCACAGAGACCAATGTCAATCTATCGATCACTATTGATACGTTGTTTATCTAAGGCTAATAAATATTAGAGTAAAAGTTTACTACATAACGAAAATAGAAATAAATCAGATAAATACTATACTGGAATGTAATTCACGTCAATCAAACAATACTCATATCATCTAAATAGTAACACTTATGGGGCAATGTTTTCTTCTTTGAAAAAGAGTTAATTAAAAAGGATCTGCCGTGTTAGCGTGATCGGAACCAGACCTAACCTTTAATCTATACCAGCCGCTCACGCTGCACCGGTCGCTCTCTGTGTTAAAGTGATAAAGTCCTTTTTTATGTAATTACCTCTAAGACTTAGTTAAAAAGTGCTTTCGATTAAAAATATTTTATACCAAAGGGTTTCCGGCATATGCTCGGCCAACCGGATCCTAAATCTATAAACGCATCCGAAAATAGTTTAAAACCTCTTTCTAGTAATATAAAACTTCTTAGTTAATCAATAAAGTGCTTCCGCTGTATTTATCAATTAACAACTAACAAACTCTTTTCTAAAATGTCGGACGACTTTCGATCTTATTCGATCTAGTCACAGTCATTACGCAAACAAAAACACAGTCTCATTTACACATTGACTGATCAATTGAAGTTCAGAAGAGCTTAATTAAAATAAAAAATAGCCCCTAAAGTATTTCTAAAGAGATGACATGTGGAGTACCGTCGGAACGACGATCCTCACATCCCAGCACAAGGGATTTAGCTGGACATGGTGACTAAAAACATAACAATAAATTGGTTTGCAAAGTAAAGCATTTGTAAGATAAAAACGTGTAAAGTGTGAGAGTATACTTGGAGAGAATGAATACAAGTGTCACGCTTGAGTTTCGTTCCGAAAGATAAACAGATCACACAGAAACTTAAAATAACAAAGTAAGGGCAGAAACAGAAAATAAATGAATGTAAAGCAGTGCAGGAAAATAAACGAATATAAAAGCGATGCGGAATATAATAAAATGCAATTTATAAAATAAACCCGCTCCAAAGCGGAGACTGAATCTGGTACAGAGCTGGAAAGTAAATTGCGGGAAATATAAATTTGACTTGAATGTAAATAACTTCGAATGTAAAGCTCCTAACTACGATGATCCAATCTAACTAACAACAATAGTGCAATAACCCCCCCGATGTGACGGATTATTTCTTTACAAAGTGAACTTTATGCCTAAGGTTGGAAACTAGGATTGGATGATCCAAAAGTGAAAACACAAGGCCTATTTATAGTGCTAATGAGGCTGTAACGTCCGCACAACGTTATGGAAAACGGCTAAGTAATAATTTCCAAACATGTGTAACTGCTTCTAACGCTCTTGATCACTTTCCCGTTACAACGGTCGGCGCCCGCCGACCCCCTCTCCGCGTTCGCCGAGTGTTAGTGGTGATCATGGGGCACTTTCTCTAACCGTTTCGGGCTTAAGTACAAAAGTCAAAGCCGGCGACCGCGGAGCTCACTTGGCGACCGCCTAGTGTGTTTTTTTCCATGTTGTAGATCTCTTCGTTAGCTTTCCAACGCTTCGAACGGGGCATCATTCTGATTTACTGATAAAAATTTATGGCCAAAATCGTCAGACAATGCCTTGCGTGCAAATTGCTGCATTTCTTCCGTTTTTCATCTGAATTACTTCATTTATTCGCATGTGACTCTTAAATGGCTAAATACCTAAAAAAAACAAAATACCAACATAATAGTACAAATGCAAATCAAAACAACTAGAAAGCACGCATTAATCAAGTCAAATAAACGATGTATTTTCACGTTATCAATATTAAATAAAATATTTAAAATGAAAACACGCGCGAAGCTGTCACCTTCAACCTCAAGAACAACGAAAATTCAAAAATGTCAATTCATGATTCTGGAACCAAACAAGGAAAATAGATACAATATCTTACTTGAAATTTAACAAGGAATCTGAATATGCCTTCCAAATTTATTTATTTAAATCCTAGCTCAAGAATTTCAAGAATAACCAGATAAACCCTAATTTCTAAAACAAAAACTGAATGCCAATTTTTCACGATTAATCCATACAAGCATAGGGTTATTGATCCTTACATCCTAACAAATAGAATGGTAACTCATATGGAAGCAAATGATGCTTAGATCATATAGTTTGAAGAGTTGAAAAACTTACCTATTGGAGTGTGTCCAATGCACCTTCAAATGCTGCTCCAGATACAAGATGGTGATCCCTTTAGCTCCACTAGACCCCCAGAAGTGAATGCCTGGCTTACTTCATAAAGCTTCCAACTCCTCAGCTAGATTCCTTTTACAAATGGTCGAAAAGTGAAAATCGATTTCTATTATGGAGAGGTTATAGTTGGTGTTTGATGATTTGGATAGCTTCTATGAATTTTTTGAAGTGGTAGGATGGATGGAAATGACAAGGATTCTGAGTTCTTGAGTTTTGGCTCATTGGTCAACAATGTGACCAATGGGGGTTGACTTTTTGTTCTAAGTGGTTTCTGGTGTTTTGGAGGGTTTGAACATGTTATATGAGATGTTTTTGGTGTGTTGTGATGAAAAGTTTGAAGGTTTTGTGGTTGCAATGAGTTTGGACAGGTTTTGATGTTTTTGGTAAAAATGATGAACACAAGTGCAATGTGTTTGGTTGTTAGGTTTGAAGGGATTTCTGGTTCAATTTTTGTGTGTTTTGCTAAGGTTATGAAGTTCTATTTATAGGGAATGTGATCTAATCAAGTGGCAATGGTTTTGGATAAAGTTGGATCACGAACCAATGGATATTTAGCTTTTGTATAAAGTTGATACAAGTACAACTAGCCTTTGCTTTCTAGTGTGGTTGCAAGTTGACTTATCTTTGAGTGATCTTCAGCTTGTACAAGTTGTTGGTGACGTGCAGGCCAGGTTCCCTAACTTAAGGAACAAGCAAAATTCAAAAGCACCTTTCCAACCTTTTCTCAAAATGCAATGCAACATAGCACATTGGATGATGCTTTTCTTCAATGAATGAGGATCAATTCTGCAAAACTTTGGTACCATTGTGAAGATTTCATGGAGAGGAACAAGTTCCTAGTAGACCACATGCTATAAAAATGCTTGCAACTTAGCCAAAAGCATCATCCAAATAGTGTGAAAAATCTGGTTGTGGACTTAGGGCAAATCTGTTGGTTCAAACTGCCTCACCATGGTCACTTTGCAACCTTATAACTTAATGCTTAAGCAAGATGAACTCATGCTCTTGGTATCACTGGAAAGATGAGATCACATACTACAACTTTGATGTTGATCACTTGGAAAGAATCACCTCGGATCATTGGGATAATTAGCCAACAAAATTGGACTTTCAACTGATTTATACTTAGAAAATTTTCCAAGTGTTTGACATTTTCACATATTTGAAAACCTTAACTTTGATCAATCATAAATTGCAATTGGTAAATTCTTTTGGGTGCATTCTTTCACCAATTTGAAGTTTTTCATACCATCTTTAAAGTGAGTCCTCAAGTGTTTCCATTAGATGCTTGAGAAAGAAGTTATGGTCTTGGAAAGTAGGGCATTTGATCATGAAATTTTGTAACTTAGAAAAATCTTCAAAACCCTAATTTGTACAAATCATGATCTTGGGATGTTTTCTTTGATTTTCTTGATTAGACTTGATCAAATTCACCTATTTTCATGATCCTTGACTTGTGGAGTCCATGTTTGACCAAAAATCTCAAAATTCAAACTTTGACTTTGATGAACAGTTGACTTTTCTCAATTGAACTTGAATTCTTCAATTGTCAATAGATTAAGCTTATTTAATCAATCCAACCATATGAATGGGCTAATATGATATCCTTGAGGTCCTTGAAACATGTCTTGAAGCGTAGGATCATGCCTTGCTCAAAAAGTCAACCCAAGATTGAATTAGGTCAAACCCTAATTTGGTGCATCATATGACTTAGGGCTTGATGAAGTGGTATTGATGGAATCTTGCATTTGATTTGTTGATGTAAGGAGACTTTGGATCATGTTGAGATGTTGAGGATATGGACACACACATGAAATGATTGATGTTATGCCAAAATGATGTAAATGAGGTGGAATCTTAGGGTTAAAAATTATGGTGTGACACGCGCTGATCATTTTTGTGCATTCATTTATTTTTTCGAGTACTTCGATACCAGACTATTTATTCATTTTTAATCGGTTTAATTTTAGTTTTTAGTTAATTAATCAAATTTTTAATTTAGGTTTTTTAAAATATTTTATTTTTATTTTAATTCATTTATCATTTTCTTTTTTAATTAATATAAAAGTTTGTTTTTTATCCCTTTCTAGTAACACTTAACCCTTAAGTTTAAAAAAGTCTTTCTTTTATTTTACTTCATTTTAGAACCCCTAATGCACAGCACAGTCACACATGAACCCAGGGAAAAAAAGGGTCTTCCCCTATCTCATTTTGGAAGTCACGCACAACCCTCTTTATCAAAGTACAGACATACGAGACACATCATTGGTTTGAAAACATTTAACAAAGAGACAAAAAAAAACTGCTACCACCCTTTTTCTTGGAAAAAACTGCATAAGCTACATGATATACTCTCTTCACTCATAGAAAGACTTGATACTTTACTCACAAAAAAAACCCACTATTTTTTACCAGACTCATTCACACGATACTCTCTCACTTCAGTTTTACTTTTTGTTTTTTTTACTCACTCAAATCTTCACCATCTCCCATACACAAGCTCACTTGAAAAAGAGACACAACCTCAACTTCACATTATCATCATCTTCATACTCCCTTCTATCCACCTTAGCCTTACTCGCAGCCCCCCTTACACCACCATGTAAGACCACCTTTCCTCATCTTCTCCACACAAAATACTCCATCTGGCTACATATTAAAAAAAAAAAGACACTCCACCAATAACCTCAAACTTCCTCACTCTCATAGTCTCATTATCAAAACCTTCGAACCTCTCTCCCTTTTCAAATGTAAAAAACTGGATCCCTCCATGAATCCTCATAAAAACCCATAAACACTACGCACTTCAAACTATATTTAAAAAAACACTCTGGAATCTTTTCCTCATGCACATACTTTTCTTCTACTCTTTGATTTAAAAACGTCATAATTTGGACGGACGCACCCTTCACGCTTCATTATCACCTCAAACCTTAACCAATACTCTCTCTTCACTTCTCACAAAAACTAACGAAACAACCTCATACATGACCTTCACTCTTTTTGACCAACAAATAACGTAATACCACCTCCTTCATGTACATACTCCAAGACTACAACACATAGACCAGGATTTCTTTGTTCAACATAACCAATCACCAAGAGACCCTCATAAGATTCTCGACTCTCACACTGACCAAGGAGATGGAAGAATAAAAATGGGAAAACTCACCCTTTGTTTGGATCTTCTTCATGTTAATCTTCCCTCTTCTCACATTAAAAAACAACCGAAAACGCACCACCATAGCATGAACTGGTGGCGAAGCATTCTGACGATCAACAACACACTGTTGCATCTCCCTCCTCACGCAAGATTCGCACAAACTCTCATCCACTGCTACAACTTGGTTTTACTTGGATTGTTGCTTTAGTTACGGTATACGTTTTTTTAACTTTTTTATATGCTTGTTGATTTGCAAGTCTGTAATGGTATTAAGCTTGTGATTCAGTGTCTTTAATAATCCCACTCCAAAAACATGATTTAGTTTATATCCAATCTTGATGGCTTGTATCGACAAAAAAGGAATGTGCACATATCAAATGTTTGTTTCTTGTAGGTTACTATTCGATTACATCTTCTTAGAAGTGGTAGGTTTACTTGTATGTCTGTTGCAGATATTGCATGTATCTTAATATTTAGATTTTATTTAGACTTTAATAGAGCATCTGTTAACCTTCATTGTTGTTTTTCTTTTATTTATTGTTTGCGTCTAGAAGGTATTATTAGTCTTCATTGTTATTTTGGTTTAAAAATTAAATTATGAAACTGAAATAAAGTGCATGTTATGAAAAAAGATTTACATTCTTAATTTTTTGTTTTAATTAGTTTTATTTTAATTTGTATAATATTAAAAAGGACCAAAAACTTTGTTAATATGTATTGCATGTTTATTTTAATTAATTTTATTAATTGTGTTAAAAATTAAAAAAATATGTTATAATTGTTAATTAATTTAAATATTTTTATTTAATATTGATTAATTAAATCATTTGATTAATCTTATTAAATATTTATATTTAACTTGATTAATAATTATTTTGTTGCCCGATTCTATTTTATTCTCACTACGCCAAAAATAGCCTTAGGCAGCACTAAAAAGACAGCGCTTTTATCACAAAGCGTTGCTATAAGGAATAAACAAAATTCGCTAAAAAAAAGCGCTGGTAAAGGATACCTTTAGAAAGCGCTTTCTAAAAGCGCTGCTAAAGGCCGTAAATAGTCTCCACCTTAGAAATCGCTTTTTAAAAAGCGCTGCTAAAGATATAACCTTAGAAAGCTATTTTTAAAAAGCGCTGCTAAAGGTATAACCTTAGAAAGCGCTTTTAAAAAGTGCTGCTAAATGATAGCCTTAGAAAGCGCTTTTAAAAAGCGCTGCTATAGGCCAATTAAAAGAAAGCGCTTTATTAGGAAAAAGCGCTGTCTTAGGTCAATTATTATTAAAAAATAAAATAACACTAAATTTTCAGAACCCTGTTCATTTTCACTCAAGACTTCTACCTCCTTTCTCTCTCGCGATTTCTCCGACCACCATCGTTCTCCCACCAGCCTTCTGTTCTCCGACCACCGCTGTTCTGTTCGTTCTCCCACCGCCGTTGTTCTGTTCGCGACTGCTCCCTCATCTCTCTCTCTCTCTCTCTCTCTCTCTCTCTCTCTCTCTCTCTCTCTCTCTCGCGTGAAGTAAGAAGAGGTACGTTGTTGTTGATATAATGTTGTTGTCTTTTACGTTGTTGTTGATACATTTTGTGTCAAGGTATTGTCAATGGCTATTTTAGTGTAAATATATAGTGTGCATGCGTTTGGTTTACCGTTTTCTATGACTGTCTTTTTCTGGTTTGCCATTTGTTATCTATTTCGATTCAAGAATGAAGAAGATGAAAGTTTATATGACTTCCATTTGCCATTTGCCATTTGTTATCCATTTGTTATCTATGACTGTCTTTTGACTAATTTTGGTGTCACTAAACAAATATGCGAAAATCACACAAGTTCCAACATCTTACAAAACAACAAAATTCCAGACAAGATGAAATTAAACTTGAAAACTAAAGATGGAAACATATAAAATTAACTTTGAAAGCAATAAATTTCCTGTTTTTGGCGCGCTTTCCTTCATGATTTCAGCAACCTACTCCTCATCCATCTCCTCGCTTCCATCATCTCCCACTTCCTCTTCTTCTCCTTCCTCCTCTTCTTCGTCTTCATTTTCATCCCCCTCATTTTCTGCAGTCTCAGTTGCTGCATCAAATGTACCTTCACTAGTAGCCCCTCCTAAATAGAATGGCCTGTCCCCAGGCCAAGATACATGAGCCTGATAAGCCTCGGAGTTAAGGATCTGCTGCTTAGCGTCCTCGGGCCTGCCCATTTGAAATTGCATCTGATACATGGAGTTCTGAACACTAGTCATGGCACGGTTGGTGGCCTCATTTTGGTCCCATGTATAGGAGAATGAAGCGCGGAACCGTGGATCCCACTCATCGAAATTCAAGTTGTCAGAACTAGGTTGGTCGGGAGCTGCCCTTGTGTTTGGTTCCTCCTTGCAAAAACGAGTAATATATGCATCATTCACAGTCCCCTTGAGAGTTTGGTACACTTGGTTAGGGATTACCATGCGGGCAGCCCGTAGTAATCCCATGATTAGCCCCGGAAAAACCAATGGACACGATGCTTTGGTTCCCAATCTGGTTCTTTCCCACTTTTTGCCACAATTTTCATTTCATTTGAAATGATGCGTGCCACACACACACTTTTACCTTTCAAGATGAAATAGAGTAACTGAGCGGTATCCATGGTGAATGTTGTGGTGTGACTCCGAGGACGGATGTTGTGTAGAATAAACATTAATATCACCTGAGCATGTTGCCTGAGGTCCTTACGGAGAAAGTGTGTTGCCACCCCTGCTGCATTCTTCTGCACTCTCTTTCCTTGACATAAAAGGTACTTAGTGAGTTGTTTGACATCTGGTGCTGCATTCAAATTAAACTCATAATCACAAGCATGGCCTTCTGAAATAACCAGAGGATTTCCAAGATATTCGTTGATGGCTTTGCGGCTGAAATCAATAGTGCGATCTTGGACCATGGGTTTGTAAGTAAAGGTTCTGTCACTTGAAGGAATAGCGTTGGCGTAGAACTCTCTGACCATATCATAATTGAGATGCTTGGGAGGGGTGACCAACTTTTCCATTTCCAAATTGTTATCACTTCCATGATCTCGTGGTAATCACCTTCCTCATCTATTTCAAACCTACGCTCAGGCCAGATACTTCTTGACTCAAGTTCTCTAAACTGTTCTGCTTGTTCAGGGCCGACAAAACGTGATTGATCAAAGGGTCTGCTTCTTGAAGTTTCTCCTCCCACCTTTTGCTTCTTTTGTTGGACTTGCTTTTTTGGTGCCATTTCTACAAAACAGAAAAAAATTTCAGCAAGAATGATTCAGGCCAAGGAGATTCATGGTGTTTTCTTTTTTCATTTTTTTCCAAAGGTTTTGTTCAAGTTTTGAAGATTTAACAAGTAAAGAGATGCAGCCCTTTAAAATCTAGATTTACAGGAAAAAAAATTAGTGAAAATGAACATACCTTGAAGCTCTTGAGAGAAGTGAGAAATGCAAACTTTTTTTCTTGAGATTTGATAATTGTGTGAATTGATTTGTGTGTGAAAAGTGAAGAGATAAAGTGAGAAAAGTAAGGAAATAGAGAAGTAAAGGTGCAGCAGATGAGCAGACACGGTCTTCTAGGGTATGAGAGAGTGGGTGTGTGCAGCAACTGTCATAAATGCAGGTTTGACCAACCTAACTTCGCGTTGCAAAATATTCGTCGCGTCACGAACTTTCGCTCTCTCTCGCTTCCTTCGCTTCAAGGATGGTTTGGTTCTGTCTTGCATCGCTGCCTATCGCTGTCCCTCGCTGTCCATCGCTTCCTATCGCTGTCTGTCGCATAGCGAACCTTTGCTCTCTCTCACTTCCTTCGCTTCAAGGATGGTTTGTTTCTGTCTTGCATTGCTGCCTATCGTTGTCCATCGCTTCCTATCGCTGTCCATCGCATAGCGAACCTTTGCATAGCGAAGCATTTGGTCGCGATGCGAAAGTTGCATTTGTTTCAACTGGTTTTTCTTGAGCCTAAAACCTGCAAAACCATTCAAATCCCCAAGTACCAACCTTTTAGGTCTTTTGTTAGTCAATTCTCATAAAAAATGCAAAGGAACTATGCGATTCGTATAAGTTTTGACTAATGATATTTGTACTTTTGGATTGTTATCAGCTTGCAAGGATTGAGAACTAACTTATTGAATTTGCTATATATAGGGTGTTGGTTCTTGGATTGGGTAGAATTTTGGTAAAACAAAGTTGTTCAATGTTGATGTCACATGGGTGATGTCTTAACATTGAGTCTTAACATTGGTTTATGTTAAGGATTTAAGTTGTTGAATTTTGAAGTCTGATGTCACATGCGATGTCATGACATCAGGTCTGCAGAAGGTTAGTAACATCAGGATTAGTGATGTTGTTAGCGTTTGCGTTTTAGCTGAATTATGGGAGAGATGTTAGTCTCATTGGTTGCGGATATCTTGGGATAGATATTTTTTGTTGCAAACAGATTTGTAGGAGAGTTTAAAGGCTGAAGATTTAAGAAGATTTTGAGAGAGAAAATCTGTTTTGAAGTAAATAACAAATCAGGTTAGATATTGTAGCAGGTCCAAGTCCAATTCAACTAGCTATATAAAGCGCATCAGTACTGAAAGAAAAGTAACGAAGAAAGAGAGCTAAAGACTGAGAGTCGATTGAGTCTTCGTGTTTGTAACCATTCGAGTGTGAATTGGTATTGTTGTTTTGAGTTGTTCTTGATCAAAGCTGTGAAGCAGAATCAAGTTGTGTTTTTCAAAGTGTGTGATCTTTGAATTATGTCACTGAAGTGATTTAGGGATTGAGTAGTGTTCTCATACTTAAGTGGTCTCTTAGGTAGAAGGTTCATTAAGTAGAGATTAAGTTTAGGAGATGTCAACTGGGTTGTTGAGTCTGTAAATTAATTCTACTAATAGTGAAATTCATCCCTGGCTTGGTAGCCCCCAGACGTAGGTAGTTAAAACCGAACTGGGTGAACAATTCATTGTGTGTTTCGCTTGTTATTTTACATTGTCCATTGCAGAGTGTGTTGTTGTGACATCACACGTAACATCACATATCTGGTACCAGAATTTCAATTGGTATCAGAGCGGACATCCTGTCTGTCTCTGGGTGAGATCTAGGGAAGTTACTTTCTGGTGTAAAGATGGACAAAGAAGTTGGAGGATTTGTCAACAGGCCCCCTATTTTGGATGGCTCGAATTATGATTATTGGAAGCAAAGGATGATCACCTTTTTGAAATCCTTGGACAGCAGGGCTTGGAAGGTTATCATTAAAGAATGGAAAGCACCTGTTGTGTTTGAAAAAGATGATGCTGGGAAAGATAAAAAGGGCACCTCAAAGCCGAAGCCTGAAGAAGAATGGACCAAGGAAGAAGATGAGCTTGCCCTTGGTAATTCCAAAGCTTTAAATGCAATTTTCAATGGAGTGGATAAGAATATATTCAGGTTGATCAATACCTGTGAAGTTGCTAAGGAAGCTTGGGATATTTTGAAGGTTACACATGAAGGAACATCTAGAGTTAAGATGTCAAGACTTCAGCTTCTAACATCGAAGTTTGAAAGTCTGAAGATGAAGGAAGATGAGACTATCCATGACTTCCACATGAGCTGTCCAATGCATCCAGTGCTCTTGGAGAAAAGATGTCAGAAGAAAAGCTTGTAAGGAAAATCCTTAGGTCCCTTCCTAAGAGGTACAAGATGAAGGTGACTGCAATTGAAGAAGCTCAAGACATCAGCAAGATGAGGGTTGATGAGCTCATTAGATCTCTTCAAACTTTTGAGCTTGGGTTGAATGAGGAAGAACCAGAAAAGAATCCAAAGAGTATAGCCTTGGTTTCAAATGCTCATGAAGAGAAAGGGAATAGTGTTGAATCACAGGAGGATCTATCTCAGGCCATTGTTATGTTGGGAAGGCAATTCAATAAGGTGTTCAAAAGAATGAACAAGAACTTCAAGCCTAATGTCAAGAACATCGCTTCTGACATCAGTAAGTCTAAGGAGAAGGATGAAGAGAAGATTGCTCAAAACAAGGGTGTTCAATGCTTTGAGTGTGAAGGTCATGGACATATTAAGAAAGAATGTCCCACATTCCTGAAGAAGCAGAAGAAAGGAATGACATTTTCTTGGTCAGACTCTGACAGTGAAAGTGAAGGAGAGTCAGCCAAACATGTCAAAGCTTTAACTGGAACAATTGTTTCTGATGGTGATTCAAGTGATGAGGAACTGACTTTTGAGGAGTTAGCTTCCACTTATCAAGAGCTTTGTCTGAAGAGTGCAGAAATCTGTTAAGAAAGTGAAAAACAGAAGAAACAGATTGTTCAGCTTGAGACTGCTAAAGCTGATTTGGAAAATGAAGTCTTATTAGTCAAAGCTCATCTTGATCATATGACCAAATCTGTTTGGATGCTGAACAGTGGTACAGACACACTTGATAAGATCCTTCAGACAGAAAAGGTTGCTGGAGATAAGTCAGGCATAGGATTTGTGGTTGAGAAAAAGGTATCTGCTGAAGCAAGCACTTCAGGAACCAAGAAGGAGACGTCTCAACCAATGTCTCAACTTCAAACAAAGAGACAGGATCCTAAACCTAAGCAGGCTGCTCATCCTCAACCTCAAAATGTTGGGAAGAGGCATGCTCATGGTCCTCATCAAAGGAAGGCACATGTTTCTGGAGCTAGGCAGTATATGCCTCCACAATATCATAAGAGCATGCAGGCTTCTAGGTTCAAACAGAACATGTTCCATCAGATGTCTCAACATCAGGGAAACATGTATGGCTATGGATATAATAATGTTGTGCCTTATTATTATGGAAGAAGGAAGCCTCATCACCATAGAAGACAACCAAAAGGACCGCATCCTTACCATAGAAGACAGTCAAACTATGGGAGAAGAAGACAACATTATGGGTGGCAGCCACAGCAATATCATCCTCAAGGTGGCAGAAGGTTCAACCACTTTAGAGAAGACATAGTTAGGTGCTTTTACTGTGGCAGATTTGGACACATGCAGTTTTCTTGTTTCAAGCTACATGGTTATCCCAAGTCTAACCCTCAACCCAAACAGAAGGATAACAGACCCAAGGTTGTTAAGCAGTGGGTTCCTAAAGAAGAGGTTAAGTGTCTATTGGCTCACTTTTTAGATAGACACTCTGTTGAGGATGGTTGGTACTTTGACAGTGGTTGTTCAAAGCACATGACTGGTTTCAAAAACCAATTGGTGGATGTCAATTCTTGCTCCTCAATTGATGTTACTTTTGGAAACAGAGAGAAATGGGTGGTACAAGGTGGTGGAAAAGTGAAGTGTCATGAGGGACCTGAACTTGACAATGTACTACTTGTCAAAGGGTTGAGTGCCAATCTGATTAGCATAAGTCAGCTCTGTGATGATGGTTATAAGGTCAACTACACCAAAGATGAGTGCGTGGTGACAAATGAGCAGAATGAGGTAGTGATGAAGGGAATAAGATCCAGAGATAACTGCTATCAATGGGTACCTTAAGTGGACAGTTTATCTGGTGATGTTAAGATTGATGTTGTAACATCAGAGTGTGACAATAAGTGTGAAAGTCTGCTGAAAGGTCAATTAGGATTAATTACTCTTAATGTGAATCCTTTTAAATTTTTAAAAGGAAAGTTAATTTGGAGGGAGAAACTCATTAATTGGTCTTTAAGGGATACACAAAATCAGGCGCCATACCTTAGACCATCATTCTCTATTATAGCAACATCACGTTTCATCAAAGATCATATCTCCCGACTGTTCGTCTCCTTCAACAAGAAGAATCATCTGTCTCTGAACCTATATTGTCTCAAGGGAACCATGTCAAACCAGATGTCTTCTCCATCAAAGAAATCTGTTTCTCAAAGCTCTTCGCGAGATAGAGCTAGGGTTTCTTCAGAAGAGGGGTCTGCAGAAGAAGCGTTGAATGTAGAACTCATCTCTATGATGCTCCCAGAGTCAGGTAAATCTAGACCTTCTAAACTTGTTTCAAAAAGGGCGGGGACTATCTTTAGAGATAATGAAACAAAGAAGCTTGTTACTAGTGTTCTGTTTAGTGATAAAACAACACCCAGGCCATCCACTTCTTAAACTGGTGAAGAAAGAGTAGATGTTGACTAAAGCTTAGGGCAGATTGTCGATAAGATCTTTGAGAAAGGGCTTCCTATAAAGGTTATATCTAAACCCCTGAGGCAAATTCCTGTTGATCATTCTGAAAGGGAAAAGAGTGACATGCAAAGTGCTGCTACAAATCTTCATAGACTTGCTATGTCTGTTATTGAAGATTCTGAAGTGGGAGTGGAAGAAGATGATGTGCATGAGAAAGCTAATGTTAAGGGGGATGTTAGAACATCACCTGTTGAAGCTTCTCCTGGTGAAGAAAAGAATGAGGATGTGATCAATGTGGTTGATTTATCTGATGATGAGGTCATTGGAAAAGCTGTTCCAAGTATTGCTAAGAGACTGAAGACAAGGAAAGGAAAGGCTGTTGAATCCTCTCCAAAGAAGTCTTCTGAAGGCAAGAAGAAAACTGTTGTTGTTGGTCCTACAAAACCTTGGAGCAAGGTTGCTACATCCTCCAAAAAGAGGAAGTTAAGGGAAGATTCGGATTCTGACTTTGATGTTGAGGATGATGCTCATGACGTCACACCTATCAGAAGAACAATTTTGAAGAGAATCTCTGACAAAGTCCCTAAAGTACCAGTTGATAACATTTCCTTTCATTATGCCAGCAGTGCATCAATGTGGAAACTTGTATGTCAGAGAAGACTGGCCCTAGAGAGGGAGCTTGGGAAAGAAGCTTTAGAGATGAAGGATATTATAGAGCTGATTAATGAGGCTGGGTTGATGAAGACTATGACCAAATTTCCTAAGTGCTATGAGGGTCTTGTCAAAGAATTTGTTGTCAACATTTCTGGAAAAATTGCTGATAAAAAGAGCATTGATTACATGAAAGTCTATGTGAGAGGAAAGTGCATTACTTTCTCTCCTAGTACTATCAACAAGTATCTGGGAAGAGATGATGAAGAGTATAGTGAACTGGAGATGACTGACAATGAAATATGCAAAGAGATTACAGCTGGTCAGGTAAAGGTTTGGCCTTTGAAAGAGAAGTTGAAGGCTAGTAAAATTAGCATCAAGTATGCCATTCTTCACAGAATTGGAGCAGCCAACTGGGTGCCAACAAACCACAAGACAACAATAGCTGTTGGATTGGGTAGGTTTATCTATGCTGTTGGGAAGAAGATCAAGTTTGACTTTGGAAGCTACATCTTTGAGCAAGTGGTGAAACATGCTGAAACAAATGCTATCAAGTTACCTATAGCATTCCCATCCATTGTTTGTGGAATCATCTTGGAGCAGCATCCTGAAACTTTAACAAGTTCAGATATAGCTTGCAAGAGGGAGTCAGCCTTGTCCTTGCATCCTAAGTTGTTTGCTGGACATCATGTTCCAGACATTGTTGTAACATCAAATTCTGGTGTTAAAAAGGCCAAGACTAAAGCTGAGTTGATTGAAGAATTGAAGGCAACATGCAAGGATCTTGATGTGGTTATCAGTACTAGCACTGCTAGGAAGTTGAGAATTGAGCAGATGATCAAATCCTTGGAACAAGGTGATGATGATGTTGAAGAACCAGGTTCTGAAGAAAGTGGTCCTAGCACTAATGATGAAGATGGGGCCAGCTCTGATGAAGACTAGTTCCCTTGCTGCTTTTTCTAGATAGTAGTTTAGTTTTAATTTTAGTTTGTTTTTTATTCTGCACTTGATATGCCTAATATGTAATTTGAATATTGTGCCTGTTTATGCACTATTTATGTTTTTATGTTCTATGATTTGTCTTGTCTTGCATGCTGACTTTAGACTGACAATGAGAGCCTGTTTAGGACTAACTGTAGTGAGTAGGACTTACATGTTGAGGTTTGTCCAATTGTGGCTAAAAAGGGGGAGAGTTAGCCAAGAGTCAGTCAAGGTGTTGCAATGCCAAGAAGAAGATTTAGTCATTGTGCAATGCTAAGGAGTGCAACTAGTGTGATGCTGAAATGCAGATATTGAGGGGGAGAGCTGTTGAACAGTTGCTGGTATGCTGATTCTTGCCTTGAGGGGGAGCTTGCCCTATGCTGCTACTAGTTAGTGCTGAAGTATGTAGCAGAGTATTGGAGTGTGTGCAACATGCTAAAAACATTTTGAAGCTGGTATGAAGAAATGCTGCTGCGAAGGTTGGTAAAATATATTTTTATCCACTGCTGAAATCTCTGATGGTGCAGAGAGATTGTTTTAGCCAAAATTAGCCAAAGGGGGAGATTGTTGGTTCTTGGATTGGCTAGAATTTTGGTAAAAACAAAGTTGTTTAATGTTGATGTCACATGGGTGATGTCTTAACATTGAGTCTTAACATTGGTTTATGTTAAGGATTTAAGTTGTTGAATTTTGAAGTCTGATGTCACATGCGATGTCATGACATCAGGTCTGCAGAAGGTTAGTAACATCAGGATTAGTGATGTTGTTAGGGTTTGCGTTTTAGCTGAATTGTGGGAGAGATGTTCGTCTCATTGGTTGCGGATATCTTGGGATAGATATTTTCTGTTGCAAACAGATTTGATGCAGATTTGTAGGAGAGTTTAAAGGCTGAAGATTTAAGAAGATTTTGGGAGAGAAAACCTGTTTTGAAGTAAATAACAAATCAGGTCAGATATTGTAGCAGGTCCAAGTCCAATTCAACTAGCTATATAAAGCGCATCAATACTGAAAGAAAAGTAACGAAGAAAGAGAGCTAAAGACTGAGAGTCGATTGAGTCTTCGTGTTTGTAACCATTCGAGTGTGAATTGGTATTGTTGTTTTGAGTTGTTCTTGTTCAAAGCTGTGAAGCAGAATCAAGTTGTGTTTTTCAAAGTGTGTGATCTTTGAATTATGTCACTGAAGTGATTTAAGGATTGAGTAGTATTCTCATACTTAAGTGGTCTCTTAGGTAGAAGGTTCATTAAGTAGAGATTAAGTTTAGGAGATGTCAACTGGGTTGTTGAGTCTGTAAATTAATTCTACTAATAGTGAAATTCATCCCTGGCTTGGTAGCCCCCAGACGTAGGTAGTTAAAACTGAATTGGGTGAACAATTCATTGTGTGTTTCTCTTGTTATTTTACATTGTCCATTGCAGAGTGTGTTGTTGTGACATCACACGTAACATCACAGATCTGGTACCAGAATTTCATAGGGGTTACTTGTGATCAAAGTGTGAAAGTCGGATCGTTTCCCTACAGGTAAATATTTTTTATTTTGTTTTTGTTTAGCTTAATTAGTATAACTATGGATAAGAAATGGATGCCTTCAAGTCAATTGTCAAAAGAGTACGAGAATGGGGTATTGGAATTCGTTAAGTTTGCTGTTGCGCACGCCGATGACCCCAGTCGAATGATATGTCCTTGCTTGGGTTGTTGTTTTGGGAGTCGGGTTGACACAGTTCAGTTGGCATCGCATTTAAAGAGGCGTGGAATTGATAGAAGTTATACATGTTGGAATTTGCATGGTGAGAAAATTAACGGGAATGTTGAACCGGGGGATACTACGGCCTATTCTTCAATTGACAATGGCACAGATACATACGATTATGATCGAGTCGAAGAGATTGCAGAAGCTCTTGAAGAAGATCTTAAGGATTGTCCCAAAATGTTTGAGAGGTTGGTTAGCGATGCAGAGAAACCGTTGTATAATGGTTGCACTAAATTCACAAGATTGTCTGAGGTATTAAAGTTGTACAACTTAAAGGCGGGCAATGGATGGTTGGATAAAAGTTTCACAGAGTTATTGGCCCTTATGAAAGATATGCTTCCAGAGGATAATGTTCTTCCCAATCGAACATATGAGGCCAAAAAGATGTTGTGCTCTATTGGCATGAGCTATGATAAGATACATGCATGTCCAAATGATTGCGTTTTGTTTCAAAATGAGTATGCATCGTTAAATGAGTGTCCTAAATGCAGTGTCTCTCGATATAAGAAAAAGTTGTCTCCAGGAAAAGTCTTATGGTATTTTCCTATAATTTTGAGATTTAGACGCATGTTTCATAGTGAGAACGATTCAAGACACTTGACTTGGCATGCAGATGAAAGAATTATTGATGGAAAGTTTCGACATCCGGCAGATTCACCACAGTGGATGAAAATTAATGATGATTATCCTGAATTTGGAAAAGAAGCAAGAAACCTTTGCTTGGCATTATCTACTGATAGAATGAACCCACACGGTCTTCAAAGTATCTCACATAGCACCTGGCCTGTGATCATCATGATTTATAATCTACCTCCATGGATATGTATGAAGCGCAAGTACATGATGTTATCTATGTTAATTTCTGGGCCTAGACAACCAGGGAATGACATAGACGTATACTTAGCACCCTTAATCGAAGATTTGAAGTTTTTGTGGGAGAACGGTGTGGAGGTTTATGATGGGTATAGGAAAGAAAGTTTCAACTTGAGGGCGATGTTGTTTGGCACAATTAATGATTTTCCAGCATACGAAAATCTATCAGGGTACAGCATAAAAGGTCAATCTGCGTGTCCTATTTGTGAAGATAAAACAGATTCGACGCGATTGGAGTTTGGTCAGAAGAATGTATTTCTCGGTCATCGTAGATTCTTAAATTCTAATCATCACTACCGTGGGTGGAGAAAAGCATTCAATGGAGAGCCAGAATAAGGTAGAGCTCCACCTATATTGACAGGTGATCAAATTTTTGAAAAGGTGAAAGATGTGAGTACTCAGTTTGGCAAGCCTTTTGCACATACACTTGTCAAGAGAGGGTGGAAGAAGAGGTCAATTTTTTTTGAACTGCCACATTGGAAGTTGTTGTATGTAAGACATTTTCACGATGTTATGCATATTGAAAAAAACGTATTTGACAGTGTTATTGGGACGTTACTCAATATACAAGGAAAGTCTAAGGATGGCCTTAAAGCAAGAAAGGACTTGATAGCGATGGGGATAAGAACTGAATTAGGACCCTTGAAGAAAGGAAAACGAACATATCTACCACCTGCTGCGTATACTCTATCTAGAAAGGAGAAAAAAGTATTGTGTAAGTTTCTAAGTGAAGTTAAAGTTCCAGAAGGATACTCTTCAGATATTAGAAGACTTGTGTCTATGAAAGACCTCAAGTTAAAGAGTTTAAAGACCCATGACTGCCATGTTATAATGGAACATTTTCTACCAATAGGTATACGTTCTATTCTTCCAGAAAAAGTAAGAAGCGCAATAACTAAATTGTGTTTTTTCTTCAAGTCAATTTGCAGTAAGGTGATCGATCCTGCGATCTTACCAACATTGCAAAAAGAAATAGTTATTACTTTGTGTGATCTTGAAATGTATTTTCCTCCCTCGTTTTTTGACATAATGGTTCATCTAGTTGTTCATCTAGTGAAAGAGACACAACTGTGTGGACCGGCTTATATAAGATGGATGTACCCTGCTGAACGTTATATGAAAATATTAAAAGGGTATGTGAAAAACCGAAGTCGACCAGAGGGTTGTATTGCCAAATGATACATTGTTGAAGAAGCGATTGAGTTTTGTACCGAATATCTGTCCAATGTACAATCAATTGGACTCCCCAAATCTCATATTGTCGAAAAAAAAGAAGGAAAAAAGTTAATTGGAAATGAAGTTGTGACAGTATCAAGGGTCGAACGGGATCAAGTGCATTTGTATGTTCTGCACAATAAGAATGAGGTTGAGCCGTATGTTGAAATGCACAAGGATGTTCTCCGAGGTTTAAATCCGAATAGAAATGAGAATTGGATAGTACAAGAGCACAATCGAAGTTTCATACATTGGTTTAAGGATCATATTTATTCAGAGTATTATTCAGATCCCGCTTCAATAACATAAAGGTTGAGATGTTTAGCATATGGTCCAAGTTTGGTTGTGTTTTCTTATAGCGCATACGCAATTAATGGATACACATTTTATACCAAAGAACAAGATGATAAAAGTACTGTGCAAAATAGTGGTGTCACCGTGGTAGCTGAAGCAATGCACATTTCAAGTGTGAAGGACTTAAACCCCAAATTTGCAAATCTGTCATATTTTGGGGTTATCGAGCGCATTTGGGTGTTTGATTATGAGAAGTTTCAGATTCCTATATTTCGTTGCAAGTGGGTTGAAAATAATAATGGCATACGAATGGATAAGTCAGGACTTTTGCAAGTGGATCTTAAGAGGGTGGGGTACAAAGATGGGCCTTTTATTCTAGCCTCTCAAGCTAAACAAGTGTTCTATGTCACTGATCCAACAAGTACAAAATGGTCTATAGTGCTTTTATCTAACAAAGTAATTGATGAAAACATTGGAGATCAAGGTGATATTGCCGCACAACGAGTCTGTTGCATCACAAAAAGAGGTACGTTGAAAGTGTTATTCTATGATCCGAATTCAAAAGCTTCATGATTTTCTACTTTACCTAACTTATATGATTTTTAGGTTCCTGCTCAAGTTTCACAACAAGCCAGCAAGAAAAGAGCTCCTACAAAGACCGGGCAGTAGGCAAAAAGAGCTCTTATACCTCGCTTTCAGATGTGTCTTGAAACACTTTTGGCAACATCAGATTTGATGGATGGTGCTATTCGTCAAATAGACATGGACGAAGGTGTTTTTGGTTTTCCTCATTCCGAAATAATTGCAAAGGAGGACATGAAACAAATTTTTTGGCATCTTGAATTAGGCATCGGTGTTATGCATTCATACATCTGGTACTCCGATCAATCTATTATTTAATTAGTTGAACAATTTATTTACACATTTCAATGAAAATAGTCTAATGTTTATTATGTTTTTATTTAAGGTGCTTGTATGACAAATTGATGTGTGGGAATCAATTGTCAAACAGATTCCATTTCTTGTCTTGCGCCCGTGTCAATGCACCGGCAATTGCTACTGATCCAAATTCAGTAAGAGATCACTTACTCCAGAGATTTATGGCCAGCAGTACAGAAAGTTTGTATCTTTTACCGTATAATACTGGAAACGGGTAAGATTTTCATTCTAATTTCATTCTAATCTTTGTATCTTTTGCGTATAAATTATCCATTTAAACTTTTGTTATATTTTACAGTGGACACTGGTTGTTGGTTGCTATTAATCTTACAAGAGAAGTGGTGTATTATCTGAATTCATTAGATCATGATTGGACAACATATCAGAATATGAAGGATTTGGTTGATAGTAAGTGAGATTGTTCTAAATATTCGTGTGTATTTGTATATTTAATTATTTCTGTGAGATTGTTCTAAATTTACGTTTTTCTTTTATAGAACAATACTAGTATACCGAGTACAAAGAGAAGCTCGAGTATCACGGTCTAAAGCTTCCACCATTACATGGATCAAAGTGGAGGTATATTAATTTTCACAATGTTGCTTATAATAGTGATGCTACTTGATAACACAAGACAACTATATATTAATTCTTATTTATTTTTCAATGTGTAGTGTCCTCGTCAGCGTAATGGTATAGACTGCGGTTATTTCGTTTTGAGGTTTATGAGAGAAATCCTTCATTTGGATCGATTAGAGATTCTCATCACGGTATGGATTTATAACTTAGGATTTATTTTAATACTTATCGGATATTTCATATAATTTATTATTTTAAACTAAAGCATGCATATTGTGTTTTGTTATGTAGTACTTTGATGAATACGCGTGTCCTCATTACACGAAAGATAATTTGGAACAAATCAAGGAGAAATTGTGTGAATACCTTATTGGGAAAAGAATCATATAAGGTATATATGGAAGTTGGTGTGTAGTTATGGAGTGTAATTGTATAGTTTTGGAAGTTGTTGTATATTAGGAGATCTTTAGAAGTTAAAGGATTAGAATGGTTTAATTATGTGAATGGTTTATGGATTACAATAGTTTAATTATGTGAATGAAAATATATACAGGTTTCTGCATAAAAAACTGGGAAAATTTGATTTTTAAAAAAAATCATTAAAAAAACGTGAAGAAAAGACAGCGCTTTTAAGAAAAAGCGCTGCCTATAGTGAAAATAAAAAAAAAATTTAGACAGCGCTTTCAAAAGCGTTGTCTAAAGGGGGGAAATAGAAAGCGTTTTTCCTTAGAAAGCGCTGCCTAAAGGTGAAAATAAAAAATAAATTAGACAGCGCTTTTTAAAGCGCTGTCTAAAGGGGGACAATAGAAAATGTTTTTTCCTGAAAAAGCGCTGCCTAAAGATGCCAATAAAAGGCATAAAAGGCCAAAAAAAGCGCTGCTAAAGGGCCACTTTAGAAAGCGCTTTTTCAGTTAAAAGCGCTGCTAAAGGCCTACTTTAGAGAGCTCTTTTAAAGGTAAAGCACTGCCTAAAGTAGGCATTTAGCAGCGCTTTCTCATAAAAAAAAGCGATGTCTTTACCTACGGCAGCGCCACCTTAGGCAGCGCTTTTAAGCGCTGTTAAAGGCCAAAAAAAGCCCTGTCTTTTCCCTTAATTGGCATAGTGTCTTAATGCTTTTCCTTGATTAATTCTTGATCTTTTCCTTGATGAATTTGAATCATGATGATGTTTCTTCTTGATGCTTTGGTTCATTACTAATCATACTTTGAACTTGATGATACATGATGCTTTGCCATGTACGTTGTTGATTCTATTAGTTATTTTATGCTGCCTGATGCTTTGCCATGTACTTTGTTGATTCTAGTTGTTGTTTTATCATACATGATGCTTTGCCATGTACTTTGTCGATTCTATTTGTTGTTTTATCATACATGATGCTTTGCCATATACTTTGTTGATTCCAGTTGTTGTTTTATCATACATGATGCTTTACCATGTACTTTGTCGATTCTATTTGTTGTTTTATCATACACGATGCTTTTCCATGTACTTTGTTGATTCTATTTGTTGTTTTATCATACATGATGCTTTGTCATGTATCTGTTGCTTTCTTTTGATGATTTAACCTAATCCAAGGGAAAGGAGAGTGTGTTAACTTATTGTCATGTGCATGTCCATTGTATGTTTGTTGCCTTGCCTTGCCCATCTTTGATTTTTAGCAAACAATTTTAGCCAAAACACAAATATTTTAAGAGGTTCATGTAGAGTACTACAAATGCTTAGAGTGGTAGTACCTTCCCTTAGTATAACCAACCCTTGTACCTTTGATCTCTCTTTTGCTTAGATTTTAGCCTTGCTTTTTGCTTTGCATATTTATTATGGGTTTTGTTTGATCTTTTCTCCCTTCCCTTGGAAAAATAAAAGTTCAGTGGAGATATCTTATTTTTGTGAGTCAAGATAATCGATAGTTTGGTCTCTGATTCTCACTGCGACAAAGCGTACTAGATTTCCCAATGGTTTGAACATGGTCTCATGGAACTGAAATTTGCTCATGGTCAGAAATAGTAAATCACTCAATTCTCAATTTTAAGCCAATGTTTGCACGTGATTAGTACTTGATCATGTTAAGTGATGATTTATGATGCAAAACGACCCAAAATTGGAAGGATTTCACTGAGTTTTGGCTGACTTTGCAAGCAAGGATGATCACACTTTTGTCACACTTGATTCGTACAAATTGCAACTACTTCTCACACGTGTCCCATTTGTAACACCCCAATTCCCATCGCGAATAAATAACAATTAATAAAATCAGAGTAACTAAAAATTTATTTTTTTCCGACAGGAAACATGGATGTCACACTTAAATGCACAAAATACAATCCCTGCTCAACATTTTTGATACATAACACAAAGGGAAACTTTTCCTTACAAAAGGATGGTCAATTATGGAATAAAGCGGAAAGATCCATAACCGACTTGTTTTACAAAATAAATTGTTTTATACATCCAAATATTCATACAAAATAATATTTAATATATTCGACAAAAATATACATATAATAAACGTTCCCCGACTCCCGTGCTACGCATCAGGGCAGACACCAAGACCGACAACGGAAGGGAGGACTAATCTTCACAAAAGCCTCCACGCCTCTAAAGCTGACAATCTGCACTATGCCATAAAAAGCATATTCCAGCAGAAGGGTGAGAAATAACAACTATAACCAGATTGCATAATAATATGCTACAACACAAATAATTCACAGATATACTATTTCTCACCACAACATCACATACTAACACATATAGCATGCCACCAATACATAACATAATTCACAACACATAATCATTTATGCATCCATCACAAAGCATATCAATCATGCTCAATACATTTATCAAAATGCATATCAACTCACCAAAGCTATCACAATCTCAACACATAACTAACCAATACACAACTTCCACATATAATCAATCAAATCATGATTTTCCATACATAATCACATACTCCAATCAAACATATACCATTCAATACAATTCCACATATTTCATCTCATCAATCACAATCACATTTCCATGCCAATTAATTCATGATTTATGCAATGCACATAGACCGACACAACGACTCTATGCACATGCAATGCGGTACCGACTCATTTCATCTCAAGTTCAATTGAAGAACTTATTGGAACCATCGCTTGTTACTTAACGTAACTCCCCGTCGGGCATACGATGTTCACCCATTGCTACCACCTCTCAAAAGGCTTACAATGTTTATGGATTGCTTTCGGTCCTCTTTGTATAAGGCTCACAATCCGATCGCTTTCGGTCCTCTTTGTATAAGGCTCACGATCGTTTGTAATCATCGCTCCCACCTCTCAAAAGGCTTACGACGTTACAACGGGTTCATCTTAGAACCCCACAATGCAAGAATGCACATCATGATGCTTCACATACAACATGACTCATGACACTCTTGACATGCATACGTATTCACAACCATGTGAACCATTTCAACATCAATAATCATACATTGAAAATCAATTCAAACAATGCATTCATCATTAACCACAAATCACAACAACAAGCATATTATCATATGCATTCACACCAATTCACATTAATTACACCAAACGGCAACGAGCATCGCTTTACCACCCAAACGGCAACGAACTCTTTCACAATTAACATGCATTTACATTTAATTTAAACAATGCATTTCATCACATACCACATACCACACAGGCTATTTACAACACATCATAACCACATCCTTAATCATGCATCGAAGTTTAACCCAAACAATGCACATATTTGCCATAAGGCCACCAAATAACACACATTGAATTTCACATAAACAATGCATTTCACCAACCATAACAATAAACCACAAACCAACACAACATCATAACCACATACATTGATATTCAATCAAACAATGTATTTACCGCACAACAACAACATTATCACAACATCTCATCATGTATATTCACATCATATAACAGCACACAAGCTACACATTACATATCAAAAGCATATAGCATAATAACGCATCAATCGCACACATTGTACGCAACAAAACCCGACAACTCGACTATTTTTCCAAAAACACGAATTAATTAAATCATCTACTGACCTCCAACCTAATTTTAAAAGAAAGAACATTTCGTTAGCTTTCCAACGGTATAAAGAACGTCCCAATCCGAGTTACGGATCAAAAGATATGAATTTCCGAAGTTTCCCCGAAAACAGAATTTCCCAGGATGTATCGATACATAGGCAGCATGGATCGATGCATAAAGCCACATGTATCGATACATGGAAGCATGGATCGATGCATGCTGTAGTGAAATTGCTGTTTTCTTAAAATCCAACAGTATGTATCGATCCCTGGGGCGTATGCATCGATCCCTAACCCTGTTTTTCACAAAAAACCAGATTTTCTCCATTACACCTATGCTGTAATTTTCCCGAATCCCCGAAAACTCGACTAAATTGAACATTTTCACCGAAACGAACATATACGCGCAACCACCAAATACATAAGAACAATTTAGAACACATAAACGAAATTTCTACGACGACCGATTTTTCGATTAAATTTCAACCTTTCAAAAACCAGAATTTTTAAACTTCACCAAATCGAATAAAAAGCACGCTATACGACGACCTAACCTTCCTCGATACAACTACGTAATTTATTTCGAATTCTAACCGTGAAAACATCGTTTTCTATCAATTTCCTATAATTCGACCTAAACGGAAACAACAACGGAAACATACCGAAAACTAACCGAAACATAACCAAACATCATGAAACTTCAAACAGCAGCTCACATACATATAACCAACCAACACATGTATTTATACGACTTTCCGACCGTAGAAACATCGGTTTCTATCGATTTCGTCAAATACGGCATAAACGGAAACATATGGAAACCAACCAAAACATCCACACAAAAACATACACATATACATACACAAGCGAGATATAATTGAAACTTCTCACCCTTACCCGATTATTCGCGCTTCAAACGGACGAATACTCGATTTTCCTCTTTTTCTCTTTTCTCTCCTCTTCCTCTTCTTTCCTTCTCTTTCTTTCTCTTTTCTTCTCTTTCTATTTTTCTGTTTTCTTTTCTCTCTATTTCTATCTTTCTATTCTATTTAAACAAAATATCTACCCAAATGACCAAAATACCCCTACACTCAAATATCCCGCAAACGCTCTCAAAATGCGATATAACATAATAACGATGAAAAATAACATTTTTCTAAATAAAAGTCGAAAATAAAATAATATAATAATAAAATAATCAATTAAACTCGATTAAATAAAACGGACCAAAACTGGGGCGTTACACCATTCATTCAACTCGTCTATAAATAGAGGAAGCATTTGCACTAAAAACCAAGCTTAGAAAGCCCCTATAACCTCTGCTCGAGCTCCCACTTTGCACTGAAATTTTACGATTTCGTTTTCAAATTCTAATCTCTTTTAACCTTGTTTCTTGATTCCATTAGCTCCATCAGTCTCCTCTGAAGCTTTTGCAACAAAAACCATGCTCTAAGAGTCACTGAAGTGCTCTAACCAGATCCAGCTTTCAACACCTCTGATCACCATTTGGACAAGGTAGTTCTGAGCATATTTTGGACTCAAACAAGTTACCAAGATGTAGACTATTGCTTCCTAATCGTTTCTTCTAACTTACCTTCTATTGATTGTTCATATTAGTCATTTAATTTTTCTTCTCGTGTTTTCATTTTTTTTGAGTTTTCTTTGAAATTCTCTCTGCTCACTTTCAATCAATGAAAGTGAACCATATGGTTAAGTTCACTTCAATGAGACAGTCACAAAGGCACTGGTCTCATGATCTACTGTTTCCATTTGCCAAAACTCCGGTGACAACTCGCCAGAGAAGATGACTGGAGAAGCTCTCACGGTGGCCTGAAATTATTTTAATTTAAATATGATCCAATGCGTTATTTCATGTAGAATCCACCGTGTCTCTTTTGATCTATACATTTGGATCTATTTTAAATGAGATCTGATGGTTGCGTGTATTTTTGAATCCCAGCCTTTGATCAGATCTGATGGTCGTGCTTTTTTGTTTCATTTTATTTTCATTTTAATTGTTTTAAATTTATATTTTATTTAAAAAAATCATAAAAAATAGTCCGCACAGTCTTTTTCACTCAATTGTTTTTCATAATTTTCTAAAAATATTTTCTATTTTATGTGCATTTTCCCACAATTTTATCTCATGATTTGATATTTTTCATTATTTTTCAAATTTTTCATGCATTTTAAGTTGTTAAATATTACATGATCATTGACTTGTTTCTGACTTATCATAATTTTCTCCAAAAAAAGTATTACATGATCATTGACTTGTTTCTGACTTATCATAATTTTCTTGAGCATTTAATTTTTGTTTAGAGGCATCATCTTGATTTTCTCATTTATTTCCATTTTAAAAATATTTTTCATGCATTTTTAATTGTTTAATATTGCATTTTAGCTTGGTTGCTGGTTGTTGCCTTGGATCATGGTTTCTTGATCAAAGTTTTCCTCAATTTAAATGGACTTTGGGTGTTGATGAGGTTGGATGAACTTTCATCTATTCAAATCTATCATGAAATGAATATTTGATTCATTTTGGTGCTTTGGGTTGATGATAAGTTTAGTGCCTTGATCCACCAAGAAAGGTGATTGAAATTGATGATGAATGGGCCTTAAATCTTGATTCAATTTGGTTCCTCTCTTCATCTTTCCTTCTTCTTCTTTATCTTTTTCTTTTCTCTTGATCAATTAGATGATTTGGTGTCCATCTTGTTCATGATGTTTGGATTGATACTTGATGAAATTTCATCATTTCAAATCTACCATTCAATTTATCAATGATCATTGGAGGTACTTTAGATTGATGCATAAGTTTGTCTTAAGTTGTCATGAAGGATGATTGATGCAATGAACCAATCTCCTTGCCTTAGTGCTTGATCCCTCCTTGGTTTTTTTTACTTCTGCTACATGTTTTAGGAGTATGATTTCTATCATATCTCTAAAATGTATGGTACATAAAGTGTTATTGACCAGCCTCCCATAGTATGATCTTCCTAATAGATTGTGCTACGATTGCTTAACATAGCGCTAAATTTTTCCCGAGAGTCGGATCATTAACTCTAACATTAATACTAAAAATATTATTGTGCTAACTTTTACTTTATGCCATTTACTTTTCTTGCACCTTTACTTTCTTTCTCTTTACATTATGCCTTTACTTTAATCATTTACATTTCATATTGTTTATGTTTAAGATTCTTTTTCCTTTGTCCATTTGGACTTTTGTTCTTCTTTAAAGACATTAATAAAGGAAAAACCCCTAAAAAACTTTAATCTCTCTTGGACTGCGGCTACAATCCTTTGCTTGATTTGGAGTTTGACCTATGGACTTAGAATTAGGTTTCCCATGCTTGGAGTTTAGTTATATGAAACTTGGAAATTCACCTGTCACTATGCTTTGCCCGAGACCTTGAGTTCCTCTGATACATGTGGCCTTGAATCAAGCTTGGATGCCTTACCTAGTTCTCTGAGACTTTATTTGTCTGGATCATCTTGTGTTTATATGTTTATTGCTTTTGGCTTACTCCAAAGGAATGGGATTTTGGTCTTGACTCTTATCAAGTGCTGGTTAGTTCACTTGCACACACTTCCACTTTATTGCTTTTTCATAGGGTAGTCTCTTCATCTCCCCCCCCCCCCCCCTCTTAAATTTTCAAAATCTTCTCCTTTTTTCAGAACCTTCTTGTTTTCAAATTTGAACCACTTTCTTAATAAACCTTGACTTTTTCAAGTGATTTTCAACTCTTTTTATATTAAATAAATGCTAAAACATCTTAAGCATATTAAGACAATTTCAAAAGACTTAAAAAACACATAACTCATTCAAACTATTTTGTGCCCTTTGTGCATTTTTTTCCTTTTAAAACCTTTTCTTAAGGATTAGACATGAGTCATTTTCATTGTTGAGATGTGATTTTCCTATCCCCATAGTAATGATTGATTAATGTTGATTGTTTTCCACTTGAGAGAGTTAGTGGCATACTTGTTGATTTCTATCCATGTTGGAGCCCTTCTCAATAGTGATGGAAAGGTCTATTTTCACATACTTGTGACTGATTAGTTGAGTTTTCTCCTTAAAATGACAAATTGTCTCCATTTAAAATCAATCAAAATAAACTCTTTTGTTATTTTTACCACGAACTACGAGGTTTTGATCCTCCATTGCACATCGTGGGTACGTAGGCACGAAACTCGGGAAGTCTTGTCAAACACAAAAATATTAAAAAATATTTCTCTTCTAATCTCCTCAATATTTTGCAAACAACCGGTTTTAAACCAAACATATATTTTCAAGAGATTCCTATAAAGTAATATAGATGTTTTGGGTGCTAACACCATCCCATTGCATAACCAACCCCTTTACCCTTTGTCTCTCTGTTTTATTAGTTTTGTTTTAAAAATTCTGTGGGTTTTATTCGCTCTTTCCCCTTCCTTTGGAAATAATAAAGTGAAGTGACGACTTTTGCTTTATGAGTTAAGTTAACTAATAGTTTAATCTCAAAATTTTCACCGCTACACGATGACAGGTTTCATATGAAATAACGTAACCCGTGTTACAAAGCAGGATATGTTTGATGTGAGTGATACCTTATGTGGTTGTACTTTTTTATTAAATTATCCGATAATTTATCTGTGGGGTTTTAGGGTGTTACATAGTGGTATCAGAGAAGGTCGGTCTGTCCTACCAGGTTTTGTAATATTGTATGCTCCCTAGTACACGGCATGTGTGTGAAACACAGTCGGAGCTTGTTTGTTTTTCTTACCGCTTGTCTGCAGGAGCGGGAATGAAACATGTTGGGGAGAAACTTTTACTTCTCTGAGGTGTTGTAGGTGTGAAAAGTTGGTGCAATGTGCCGCGGATTGCAAGAGGGCAGGTGTTGTCGAAGCTGTGATTTTTCACGAAACCGAAGAGAAAGCGAATTCGAGAGGAGAACGATCATGTATTGTTGATGTTTACTTCTCAGAGAGTATGGAGCAATGTGACGGGTAGTGTTATACCAGTGGTGTGTAATGCCCTAATGTTTTTCCTTAAAATATTTACGACTTGCATCCAGAGCGTGAATCTAAGTTCGACGAAGGTGAAAGGTTAGTCTTTGTATCTTCTAAGCAAGTAAGAGAGTCTGTAAGAGATGATGGGAATCTGTTGGAGATGTTAGCCTTGTTAGAAGCCACATGCAATGGAGTAGTTGGTAATGTTTTGGTTGTGTGTGAATTTCTAAGAGTGTTTCCTGAAGATATCAGTGATTTGCCACCAAAGCAAGAGATTGAGTTTACTTTTGACTTATTAAAGGTGAGCATGAGATGACAGGTTTTATATGAAATAACGTAACCCGTGTTACGGAGCAAGATATATTTAAAGTGAGTGACACCCTATGTGGTTGTAATTTTTATTAAATTATGCGATGATTTGTATATGGGGTTTTAGGGTGTTAGATACTCGATCAGATGTCTCGTATGCTTTAAGTGCAATGAGTAGGTATTAATCTGATTCTGGTGATGCTCATCGGGTTGTTGTCAATAATATCCTTAAATACTTGAGAAGGACTAAGGACCCATTCTTAATATATGGAGGTCAGGAAGATCTCATTGTAATTTGATACACCGATGATAGCTTCTAGATATATAAGTATGCCTTTAGATCACAATCTGTTTATGTGTTTTTCTTAAATGGTGGCATTGTGAGTTTGAAACGTTCAAATTAGGGTACAATTGCAAATTGTACAATCGAGGCCGAGTATATTGTTGCTTTAAATGTAGCAAAGGAAGTTGTTTGGATTAAAAAGATAATTAGTGAACTTGGCACAATCCCTAAAATCATGGATCACATTTATCTCTATTGTAATAACAATGGTGTTATCGCACAAGCTAAGGAGTCTAGATCTCACCAACGATCCAAACACATACTTAGGTGATATCACCTTATTTGAGAGATAATAGATATATGAGATGTAAAGATATGCCAAGTACCAATACTGGACAATGTTGCTGAGCCACTAATAAAGCCTCCTGCCTAACAGAAGTATGATAGTCATACTAGATCTATGAGCATTAGGGGTATACCTAATTGGCTCTAGTGGTAGTTAGAGATTATTGGTGTAAGACCTAGGGGCCAATAGTTTTATTAGAACTCGATACTTGCATCAAATTATTTATTAATAATTAAAAGACATTTCTTTATTATGTTTGTTTTTCCAAAATAATAAAGTCCCTAGAATAGTTAGTTTGTTTAATGAAACATTAAGTGTGAATTAATCATGAGATCCCATTAAACATAAGGACATTATTATTATTAAAATATATCTAGCCAAGCTTTATTGATAAGTGGGAACATTAAAGCATTGAGACTATTAAATGGATAAGCTGATGATCCTCATCTCATGGATCATGGATAATGAGTTATCAAGTCTTCACATAAGTATGAATATTAGAAGTAATATTCATGTTGTATTGACCTACTATGAGAATACTACATAGAATTTTATGCAAAGTGTCATAAGTTATTCTCATGGTGATAATGGTGTATACCACCCATCGACTTGAAACCACTATGGACCCTAGATGTAGAGTCAAGTACTTTATTGCTAATGAAACATTGTCCATAATTGGATGAACATAAACACAATTGATGGGTACTCCACAAATCATGTTGAGGGACATGACTGAACTAGATGGAATTTTCCTATCTTACGTAACAATATAAATGTCTAAGGGTCCAATATTGAACTAGATAAGGATGACACGGTCTATGCCTTGTGTTTAATACATTTATGAGGGAGAAAAGTAATTATACACACAAGCATTATCACGAAAAGGTTTTGTAAGATCACAGGACACTTTCGTGACTTGGGTAGCAGTGATGTGTTGCTAGACACTGCTCATTGTTTATTATATTAAATATGTAATTTAATATAATTGGCAACGTCACAAAAACCTACAAGGTCACACACAAGGAAGAATTCATGAGAGATAGAATAAATAAGTGAAATAAGGAACATCATAAGGTACAATGTACTTAAGAGAATTGCTGAACACTGTAAGGTATGATGCAATTAAGTGAATTATACACCATATGGTATGGCGCACTTAAGTGGAATACGGAATAAGGTAAGCTACCATGTGCATAAGTGAGATAAAATACACCATATGTTATGATGCAATCAAGTGGACTTCTTAGCTTGCAACCTTCACAAGTAGTTCTATATGCAGAATCTTTGTACATAAGCTTAAACACTTGATAAAATTCAGTTTGTGAAACCTAGCCGTAATCTCTCTCTCTCTCTCTCTCTCTCTCTCTCTCTCTCTCTCTCTCTCTCTATCTCTCTCTCTTTCTCTCTCTTTCTCTCTCTCTCTCTCTCTCTCTCTCTCTCTCTCTCTCTCTCTCTCTCTATATATATATATATATATATATATATATATATATATATATATATATATATATCACACACACACACATAGACACACACGCACGTACACACACGTGCACACACACACACATACTCAAAGTCTTCATTCGTAGCAGCTATCACTGAGATTGAATATATTTTGTTCGTATGGAATGAGTAAAGGTGTTGTTCTTCATTCAACGCTTGTGATCATTCCTCTGATTTTGTATTAAAGGTGTTAATCACCGTAATATGTAATTGTTCTATTGTTGATCATGCATCATTCGTAAGGATCAGCTAAAAGGAAATTTTTGTTTTCCGCTGCATTTGGTATCACAATTTCTCTATACTAACTTCATATATTTCTCCTTTTAGAGGGGAATTTTCTATATAGGGGCACGTTCTCTTCCCCACTAGCAGTGGTTATGCAGCTTGTCCTCGATAAAGGCATACGCCTCATCATAATATTTATTCTATAATGCCTCTCTGGTTTCCGCGTCTAATGTCTTTCTCATAAAATAGAGAAGACCATTATGAAAGGTATGGACCGTAAGCCATTTTCTAGTCCATGGTGTAGACACAAGCTCAGTATTTCCTTGAATCACTCCCAAGCTTGGAAAAGCAATTCACCATCAATTTTTTTTGAAGAAAGTTATCTGATTCCTTAATTGTATCGACAGAAAGTATCGAGCGAGGAACACAACTTTTAGTTCTTTCCATGTTGTAATGGAACTTGATAGTAGGAAATGTAGCCACACTCTAGCTCTGTCCCATAAGGAAAATAGAAAAATTATTAATCAAATTGCGATTGGGTCAACTCAATTCATTTTTAGAGTATCATAAAATTCAATGAAAATTGACAAATGTAAATTCAAGTCATTTGTCGATGAACCAGAAAATTAGTTCTGTTGTACCATGGACAACAAATAGGGCTTTAACTTGAAGTTGTTAGCCTCTATAGCAGGACGAACTATGCTCAAACGAGGTCCTCATTCGTGGGAATATCATAATCCTTCAAAGGGCGTTTCAACTCAGGTGCGTCCCGCTAAAGGTCTTTGTTGCAATCGATGCCTTTCGTGGATATAACGTTTAATTTCATTAATCAGTTAAGCGAGGTTTCCTAAACTTCGGGTTCTTTGCATACAACCGAAAATGAGAAAATTTTCAGAATAATATAAAAACAGAAAAATAAGTATTTTTGTCTAGAAAACAAAATAATGGAATAACAATACTGAAATTGGTCTCTGACAACGGCATCGAAAACAATATCTAAATGTGATTACTAAATTATACTATTTGTGTATTTATCTAAGACATATCTAAGATTTAGGTTGATGATTCGAGACTTATTCATACGAGTTCGATTTTAGTTAATATGGTGAAGCTTATTTGATGATTCTTTTGTAAATAATTAAAAATCATATTTAGTAATTTTATAAAGAAGGATTTAGGAACATGACTAATGTCTGAGAGATACTCATACAAGTTTGATTTTAGTTAATAACAAAAAATTTATTTGTCATAATTTTTCTTTCGGATGGAAAAAAAAATAGTTTTTTTTTGCTGTTGTTGTTGGATTTTCCCATAAAAGAAACATAGGGGGTGTGAAAAGAAGTTTTCTTTCTTTAGGATAAGGTTACCAATTGGAGAATAAATGTTTCAGTAATCTGACGGTTAATTAATATCATAATATATTTCTGATCATAAACACAGTTTTATATAAATTTAAAACTCTTAGTCATGTAATCTAATAACAAGTATTTATTTATGTCTTTTACATTTATTCATTTGAAATTATTAAAGAATAGTCAAATAATTTTTAAGTTTTGTAAAAAATTGTAGATTTGATTTATTCAATTTTTTTTAATTATTTAATGGTTAAATTTGTGAAATTAATTATCTACAATAAGTTATCAAACAAAAAATACAATTTATTCTTTTTGATGATCCCTTTGACATGATAACCATCTTTTAAAATGGACATGTATAACTGGGTCTATTTATTAGAGTTCAAGTTTCTTAAGGTTTGGGCTCAATTAAGGAAGGATATGGGCTTTGTTAACTTTCATACGTGAGACTTCAGATTGATACTTTTCAACCCACCCCCTTTATATACTTATGAGTTTTCCTGAACTTTTTTTTTAGACTTATAGAAAGGGTTTTTCCGAACTAGTTTTTATTAGATGAACACTGCATGTAGCTACTAGCTCTACATATATAATATTCAGAAATCCTTCTTCTTTATTTTTGCTTTTCTCAAAAAACTGTTTTATAGTTTTTAAAAATTAAAAAACAAAATACTTGTTTGATGAACTTGTTTCTCAAAACTAATTTTGAAAACACTTTTGAAACTGACTGTTTTTAAATCTAAAAAACCGAAACTCTCAAAGCATGTTCTAATTTTCAATTTTCCATTTTACTTTTTAAATTAGGTAAGTTAAAAAACTCGGAAAACATATTTTTTTCATTAATGGCAGTATGATAATTAATTAAAATATTTGATAACACATATTTTTAAATTACATGCAATTCACATTTTTAATCATTTTGATTTTGACTTATTAAAGAGCTAGCCAATGACTCCACCTCTTTCCATTACTTTACACTAGCGTCTAAACGGGCACTCCGTGCCCATTTGTCTGTTTTTTTTATTACACTAACATGTTAAAATATAAATGGGTATTGAACAAATTTGCGCGCCTTAAAAATTTCGGAGGACCTTGTACATAGACGAAATGTTGTTAAAAAAACTAAACTCGTGCTTCTAGAAAATTTTGGGAACCTGAAAGAAAGAGTTAACAAAAACTTGAGGAGCAACACATTAAAAACTTCGAGAGAGATCCAGATAACAGTTGAACCAAAAGACTTCGCCCTTTTTACAGACCACTCTTCAGCCAGATCTTTATCCTGGTCCTTTTGCTCATTTTCGGATCCTTATCCCGACCCATTTGCTCATTTTCTTCTAGAATCTAATCAGCTTTTTAAATGCGTTCTGCGTCACATAGGATCACACCTGATGATGCTAAGTGATGATTAAAAATGAAAAAAATCAACACTCTAATCATGGTAATTCAAAAATAGAATAAAGAAACAATAAAATGAAAGAGAAACCAAGTGCTTTTTCAAAAAAATTAATATACATTATCCATCATAAATTATCATTAATGTTTTTTTTTTCATTTAGTGCATTTGATTATACGATTGATAGTTTATTTTAGTTGTATATTGCAATATTAAATCTTGAGTAATGTTATTTAGTAAGAAAGAATTTGAAGAAAAAATGCAAGAATGCATACATGTCACTATTTTAGAAGTGAATTTTGAATTGATTTTATATTTAATTTCCTTTTTAATAAGGATCATGGGATAGTGGTGATAATAAATCGTTGAGGCTACTGACTAATTACTTTATTTCCTCGTTTAAATTTTTATGCGTAGAATGGGTTGTACATTTACTTTATGTTCATGGGATAATGGTGATAATTAAAACAACATTATATGTTTTTTTAGAGAGAGCATACATGAACTAAATTTAAATTCTAATAATTGTGTATAAGTAATTTTATAATAAAACATATACGGAAAATATGTATGAATCACATAAATATTTAAAATTAAATTAAATTAAAAAATATTGCTTATTATTTTATAAGTGGGCGCGCTAAAAATGGACAAATAGGCACATGAGTACATATCACAAAATTAAAAAAAAAAAATACCGATTTATACTTTAACGCATAATCACAATAAAAAGCGGACAAACGAGCATGGGAGTGCCCGTTTAGACGCTAGTAATAATAATAATAATATGTGTTGTACAAGAATAAATAAGTAAAATAATATGTTTGTGTGTAAGAATCTCAAAGACACAAAGAGTTGCTGCTCATATCTGCGTAGAAATACTGTTCTTAAATTTGTTTCAACCTGCTTATCAAGAAACAATATTGTAAACATTCTTGTAACACTTTCTAAGTGATTTTTCCTTGAGTGACTAAGTGTGTTAGTCAGTAGACTCGAGAGGGCTAAATTGTTGTTGAACAATTTAGAGGTTGATTGTAAGTTTTCCTTGAGTGACTAAGTGTGTTAGTCAGTAGACTCGAGAGGGCTAAGTCGTTGATGACTTAGAGGTTGTTGTAATCTTGTCAAAGATTAGTGGATTAAGTCCTTGTGATAAGGGAAAATCACCTTGGCGGGTGGACTGGATTAGCTTAGTTAACAGTGAACCAAGATAACCATTTGTGTTCTTTCTATTTATATCTTGTTAGCGTGTGTGTGTTACATACTTCATTGAAATTTTTTTAAAACCCACTTCAAACCCCCTTTCTTGTGTTTTGATGAACCTTCACCTGTGAGTACCGGTCAAGGATTCAACTCAAAGGACAGAGAGAAACCCATATTCGGAATTCAATAATCAAATCAAAGCATTCTAACAATAGAATGTTCAACGGTAAAACACATAAAAAAGCTGATCTTTTATGCCATAAGGTTTACAACAAACCTTATACTATGCGACAACTCCATATGGACAGATTAATACCGAGGTTCATTTTGTCTAAGTGTTGAAAAATGATGCATTTCATGTTTTTGGCATTTTGGTCCAATCATAACTTGAAATCTATGAGGAATTGGAATGAGGTGTAGTTGACACTTTTAAAGTATTCCATGAGAGCTACAAATCCATCTTTGGATCAGCCTAAATGGTTGCTTGGATCTCAAGTTATGATCCTTGGAAGTTGGCACCCTAGCCACTTTGTTTCATAACTTAGAAAAATTCTAAGTTTTTATGGTTGCCCCTTTTACAAGTTATCTCACTTTCTTTGGTTTTTCTTGATGAATGTTGATTCAAATCACACATTAACATCATTTTAGGGTTAGGGAACCATAATTGATCAAAAAAATCAAAAAGTCAAACTTTGACTTTTGGGCACAGTTGACTTTTTATCAGATGAACTCCAAACTGTGCGATCCTTTATGAAATCAAGTCCTTGACCTAAATCAAACTTGATGGATTGATTTCATAGGTGTTATAGGGTGTATTGAATCATGTCCCAAGGTTTGGGAGCATGGCTTAGTCAAAAGTCAAAGATACAGTTGACTTTTCCTTCAAAACCCTAATTGTGGTTCAAATGAAAATGAAACTTGTTGATCAAGCTTCTTGGATCAACCCATTGTTACAAATGGATCAATATAGTGTGTTAGAGACCCTCAAATCATGTCTTGAGTTCTTGGCACATGATTTGTCCCAAAAGTCAACTTATGGGTGAATTAGGTCAAGAAACCCTAATTCCTGATTTTTTAGTGAATGCATCCCCTGAGGCTAAATTGACTTGATGATTGGGTCCATAAGGTCCCATGGAGCATTTTGGGTTATGCTTTGAAGCATTGGCTCATGCCTAGAGGAAAATTTCCATCTGAGGCTCTGGTCGACCAAAACCCTAATTTGGTGACACTGGCGATCTTGAGGCATGATCCACCTGGAATGCTGCAACATTGTGCTTGATTGTGGATGTGGGAGTCCTCTTGATCCATTGTGGATGATTGAGAGTTTTAGACAAGTTGAAAATCATGTCATTCCTTGATTGATCCTTTGTCTAAGAGCTCCGAGAGGGCTTGAACCCTATGTCTGATTGTAGTGGATGCTCACCCATCTTTGGGGAGACTAATGAGGTATGGTGGCCCATCCATATTGTGATGATGATTTGTACAATGATTGGAAATCTTAGTGGTTAAAATTTGGGGTATGACAGATGCCTCTATTTAATCTTCTTGGACCCGAAGGTATTCGGGCATTCGGGGTGCAAGATGATTAAATATCGGAATACCTGAAATTTTGATGGTGGTCAGGAATGGTAGTTCGCGCATCCTTCTTCTTTCACTAAGCAATGATGCTTAGAAAAGGTAAACTTCCCCTCGATCCTGATTTCCTACCAAGGAACTGGTCTCAGTTTCTGATGTAAACTTCCCCTCGATCCTGGTTTCCTACCAAGGAACTGGTCTCGGTTTCTGAAATGAACTTCCCCTCGATCCTGGTTTCCTAACAAGGAACTGGTCTCAGTTTCTGATATAAACTTCCCCTCGATCCTGGTTTCCTACCAAGGAACTAGTCTAAGTTTCTGAAATAAACTTCCCATCGATCCTGGTTTCCTACCAAGGAATTGGTCTAAGTTTCTGAAATAAACTTCCCCTCGGTCCTAGTTTCCTACCAAGGAACTAGTCTAAGTTTCTTTTGTCAATAAGCTTTCTTGACAAGGGACGCTATTCGTAGCGGTTTTCCTCAAACTTCTCGCCGAATTTTCCTGGGGAGATGCCATTTGATAGAAAATTTTTGATGTCAGAGTTGTTGGGGAACCCAGTCGTCTGAGTTGTAGAGGTGTACAAACTTCTCTGTTGGAGACGACATTTGTCGACTCTACCGGGGAAAATGAGTTTCTTGAGAGACTGCTTCCGCTTGGGGATATTACATCACACTTTCCTTCAAGATCTTCTCGGAGAAATGCCATATGATGTGATCCAATTTTGAGGTGCTGATGACCTTTTTGTCAGCAGATTTTTTGGAGAAAAACTGTTGTATTGCCGAATCTCCGATTAAGAGGCTTTCTCTGGGGATTTTCCTTAATCCGGGAAAGCGAGGATATCATCCTCAATGGCGAAGAGTGACATTTGTCGAGCGTTTTCTTGTTTTTCAGAGGTTCAAGTTATCAAAGTGGTCAAGGGAGCAACTTTAATCCAGAAATAAACTGGAGGAGAGATCGCTTAGACGGTTCACTTCTTGACGAGGAAAGAACTGACAACTCGATTGAGAGAAGTTTTATCACTTGGGGATAAGACTGATCAGAGTGATAGTGATGCAATATGAATGTGAATGTAAATCAATAATGCATGATGTATGTATGTTTATGCTGACAAAACTGACGTGACATACAGACTAGTAGATGAACACGACTGGATACTCGCCACAGTGGGAGATGAAAAGTATCACTGGTTCATGATAGCAATTCTGCCTTGCTTAGGAGAAGTAGTCCCTGCGGGGAACAACCGTTGGTCGGGCTTAAGAGATAAGAAATCGGCCGAGAACGTCAGATGGAGTATTCACATCTGACATAACTGATCCTTCATTCAGGCGCACTGGTCTAGAAGGAGTACTTTGATTTTGTACTTTGAAGCTCGATTACTTCGGGAGAAGCGATCGATGTTCTTTCGATGTTCAACAGTCAAAAGAAATGCCATCTTTATTTTAAAAGCAGAAAAATTTGACAAGTAAATTAATTTTTGTTTTATTTCAAGAATCGTTGATCATGTTAAAACGTCATTCTGTAAAGCTAAAACAAATGAGAATTGCAAACAAAAGCACTAGGGCTCAAATTTTATTGATAGGATGGAAATCAGCCAAACGCGTGATTCCATGGAGTATTTACAAAGTTAAAAAATGGTAATTTAAGGGAAAAGGGCTATATTGAAACATAACGACCGCTATCCTTCTACCAACTTTGAATTCTGGACATCCTGAGCTTCTGTCGAAGATGGCCTTGACTGGAGTTTTTCGATGAATGGCATGACTGCTACTGGGGGATTTGCCCCTTTGCTGAACGTAGTTACTTGCCATTATCCCTAACTTTTGCCTGGATTGTACTTTGAGATTTCCAATCCACCGGGATGATTTTTGATTATGTCTCTAATTTTTGACTGGACCGCCCTTTCGGGGTTTCAATCCACCGAGACGTTTTTTTATTTAGGCAAAGTATTTCTTGACTATATCAACATTTGTGGGATAGGAAAATTCTTCTCCATCCTTAGTTGCAAGTCTCAGGGCACCGCCTGAGAAAGCTTTCTTGACCACATAGGGGCCGTCATAATTCGGAGTCCATTTGCCCCGAGAGTCAGTGAGAAATAATTGTATCTTTTTTAGCACAAGGTCTCCTTTCCTGAAGATGCGAGGTCGAACCTTTTTGTCGAACGCCTTCTTCATCCTTTGCTGATATAACTAACCGTGGCATAGTGCCGTTATTCTCTTTTCTTCGATCAGATTCAGTTCGTTGTGTCGACTTTGACACCATTCAGCCTCTGTTAGCTTAGCTTCCATCAATACCCGGATTGATGGGATCTCTACCTCTATGGGGAGCACTGCCTCCATGCCATATACTAGAGAGAAAGGGGTTGCCCATGTTGAAGTGCGGACAGATGTTTGATAACCGTGAAGAGCAAAGGGTAGCATTTCGTGCCAATCTTTGTAGGTTACAACCATCTTCTGAACAATCTTCTTGATGTTCTTGTTAGCCGCTTCTACTGCTCCATTCATCTTAGGCCGGTAGGGAGATGAGTTATGGTGTTCGATCTTGAACTCTGCGCACAACTCCTTTATCATCTTATTGTTCAAGTTGGATCCATTATCAGTAATGATCTGGTTTGGAACACCATAACGACAGATAAGATTGTTTTTTATAAATCGGACCACCACTTGTTGGGTTACATTGGCGTATGACGCTGCTTTGACCCACTTGGTGAAGTAATCAATGGCTACTAGGATGAACCGATGTCCATTTAAAGCCTTGGGTTCAATCATGCCAATCATGTCAATTCCCCATATGGAAAAATGCCATGGGGAAGAGAGAACTTTGAGATGCGTTGGCGGTACATGGATTTTGTCAGAGTATATCTGACACTTGTGACACTTCCTCATGTACTTGTAGCAATCAGATTCCATTGTCAACCAATAGTACCTTGCTCTTAAAATCTTTCTCGCCATTGTGTGTCCATTGGCATGAGTGCCAAGGATCCTTCGTGAATTTCTTTTATCAGCACTTTTGCTTCTGGTCTATCTACGCATCGAAGCAAAACCATGTCGAAGTTTCTCTTATAGAGTGTATCACCGCTTAGGAAGAAGCTGCCTGCTAGTCTTCTGAGGGTCTTTATGTCTTTTCTTAGTGCCCCAGGTGGGTACTCTTGTTTCTGAAGGAAGCATTTGATATCGTGATACAAAGGTTTGTTGTCTATGACTGCTTCGATCGCGAAGATGTAAGCGGGCCTGTCAAGGCGCATTATGTCGATTTTAGGTAGGTCGTTCCATTGACCTACGGTAATCATGGAAGAGAGAGTGGCTAATGCATCAGCCGTATGATTCTCTTCACGCGAGATATGGTGAAACTCGATTCTGTTGAAGAAGGGTAACAACCTTCTCGCGTAATCTTTGTAAGGAATCAGTCCTGATTGATATGTGTTCCAATCTCCTTTGATTTGATTGATAACCAGGGCTGAGTCGCCATAAACATCCAAGTTTTTGATCCTTAAGTCGATCGCTTCTTTGAGACCCATGATACATGATTCGTATTCGGCCTCGTTGTTGGTACACTTGAATGCCATTCTGGTAGTGAAAGGAATATGGGTACCCTGAGGTGTTATGATGATTGCTCCAATTCCATTTCCGTAATGGTTGATGGCTCCGTCAAAGATTAGTCCCCATTGGGAACCTGGTTCTGGCCCTTCACTGGGTAGCGGTTCATCGCAATCTTTCATTTTTAGATACATGACATCTTCATCTGGGAAGTCAAACCCGATTGATTCCTGGTCGTCAATCGGTTGATAAGCCAAATGACCGGCTAAAATACTTCTTTTGACGGATTTCTGAGCATGGTATTCGATGTCGTATTCTGATATCAACATCTGCCAATGGGCAATCCTTCCCGTGAGAGCAGGCTTTTCAAAGACATACTTGATAGGATCCATTTCGGAGACTAACCAAGTAGTGTGACGAATCATATACTGGCAAAGACGTTTGGCTGCCCAAGCCAGAACGTAGCAAGTTTTCTCAAGCATAGTGTACCGAGGCTTGCAGTCGATGAACTTCTTGCTCAAATAGTAGATGGCAGACTCTTTTCTTTTTGTTTCGTCTTGTTGACCAAGCACACAACCCATTGAGTCCCCTAGGACTGTTAAGTAGATGATCAGTGGTCTTTCTTCCACTGGAGTTATAGAATCAGTGGGTTCAACAAATATTTCTTAATACTGTCGAACGCGGTTTGGCAATCTCCTGTCCAAACGCAGTCCTGATTCTTTTTGAGTAATTTGAAGATTGGCGCGCATGTCGCGGTCATGAGGAATATGAATCTGGAGATGTAGTTCAAACGTCCCAGGAATCTTCTGACTTGTTTTTCAGTTTTCGGAGAAGGCATTTCTTGAATGGCCTTGACCTTGTCAGGATCAACCTCAATTCCTTTCTGGCTGACGATGAACCCTAAAAGTTTCCCTAAATGGACACCGAATGTGCACTTGTTGGGATTCAAGGGGAGTTTGTACTTTCTCAACCGCTCGAATAGGTTTAGCAGGTGGGTCACATGCTCCTCCTCTGTTTTAGATTTGGCAATCATGTCATCGACATATACCTCGATTTCCTTGTGTATCATGTCATAAAACAGAGTAGTCATGGCCCTTTGATAGGTTGCCCCGACATTCTTCAAACCGAACGTTATTACCTTGTAACAAAAAGTACCCCATGGGGTAATGAATGAAATTTTCTCCATGTCTTTCGGAGCCATTTTGATTTGATTATAGCCCGAGAATCCATCCATGAAGAAGAATATTTTGAATTTTGATGTACTGTCTACCAGCATGTCAATGTGTGGTAAAGGAAAGTCGTCCTTTGGACTAGAATTGTTTAGATATCTATAGTCTACACACATTCTGACCTTTCCATCCTTTTTCGGAATGGGTACGATGTTGGCTAACCCTTGAGGATACTCTGAGGTGACGAGGAAACCCGCGTCAATCTGTTTCTGTACTTCCTCTTTGATTTTGATGGCCATATCTGGATGAGTCCGTCTTAGTCTTTATTTTACGGGCGGACATTCTGATATTAACGGTAGATGATGTTCCACGATGCTGGTATCCAACCCTGGCATGTCCTGGTAGGACCAAGCGAATACATCGGGAAATTCTTTAAGAAGCTTTATCAAACCTTCTTTGATAGTGGAACTGAGCAGTGCCCCAATCTTGACTTCTTTTCTTTCCTCCTCTGAGCCCAAGTTGACCGTTTCCAACGGCTCTTTTTGAGGTTCAATGGACTTTCCTCATGCCTGAGTAATCGGGAGATCTCTTCTGGAATTTCGTCGTCAACTCCTTCTTCAGCCCCAAATACCGAGAATTCAAAGTTGGGAGAAGGCATCGGATCGTATGTTTGAACCGGGTTTAAAACAAGCAATCTGCATGACGTGATGATTGTTTTTAGAAGAGATAGAGAGAATGCAAGAGTGTGTACAATGTATTTTCTTTTACTGCTTGTTTTTATTATTTGAATAGTTTTTTAGGATTACCATTTTTTGAAAAAGCAAAAATAGAAAATAGCAATAAATGCGGAAATTACAGAACGACGTTATTTTATTGAGAACGAGTCGATTCTTGAAACTACGACCCTATAAAACAAAACTCTGTCGCTTTGGGAGAAGCGAAGAGGTATATCTACATAAAGTGAGCCCTAATAAAACATCTGTTTCACCTGGGCAGGGTGAAAGGTTAAAGATGGCAATTACTTTAACTTATGAACAATCTTTGGAACATCGACATCAACCCATTGGCGGCAAACTCCTCGGTGAATCACAAAGTCTGGTACCTTCCTTGATTTTTCTTCAGAAATAACGCTGATTTCTGGTGGAACAGGATCATTGGAATCTGTCTCCCAGGTGTAGCGCGATTTTTGTAGTCCTGACTCACGATCGTTTGGGTACTACAGTTCGATTCATTTTTTATCCTATTGAGCCGATTAAGGAAGGGAAATAGATGTCTCTAGTTAACCTTGCTTGCATACTGAGTTTGAACAGCAGTCTGTTAGATTACAGATGCAATTAAGATGTAGGTCCCTCTTCGGTTTATTTTTTTAAAATCAGAATGTCTGGATCATTTGCGAGGTTTTTGGTAAGATGTTAGGACTTGGTGCTTTTGGGTTGATATATGGGGGTACTGGATTTGGATCTTTGATTAGTATGCTCGCTAAGAATTTTTATAATCTTATGCCTACGTATTCTCGTTTAAACAAAACATGGAAATCAGAGCGATCGTAGTTTCTCCTATTCTATGGGAGGAAAAAGTTGTTTTGGTGTCTTGTTCAAAGCCCAAGACGTGAAGCTACAGGTGGTTTGTATCTTGTTCAAAGCCCAAGAAGTGAAGCAAAAGGGTTAGAGAGAGTTTGTCATCTCTAAAGAGGAGTTGTTGATGTTTGTATGCTGTGAGCAAGGCACAAATTTGATGCTTTTAGGTTGATTGGCTCAACCGGGGTTTTCCTTATACAATGCCTAAACGGAGGCTAGAAGTTTGACTTTTCCGGGGAAAATGTTCTTTCTGTCTTGTACAAAGCCCAAGATTGAGGCTAAAAGGAAGTTGACTCAACAAGAGAGTCTTTTATACTCAACGAGAGAGTGATTTTATATGTCTTGTACAATGCCCAAGACGGAGGCTAAAAGGTGATTGACTCAACAAGAGAGTCTTTTATACTCAACAAGAGAATGATTGACTCAACAAGAGAGTCTGAAAAAGGTGATTGACTCAACAAGAGAGTCTTTTATACTCAATAAAAGAGTGTTTTGCTGTCTCGTACGAAGCCCGAGATTGAGGCTTAAAAGGGTTTGACTCAACAAGAGAGTCTTTTATACTCAACAAGAGAGTGTTTTTATATGTCTTGTACAAAGCCCAAGACGGAGGCTAAAAGGTGTTTGACTCAACCTGAGAGTCTGAAAAGGTTAGCTCCACTGGGGAGAATCATTTGTACAAAGCCTAAGAAGAGGCTGTCTTACCGCTGTGGATTCTGGAGATCCTAAAGCGGGTCCAAGTGTGGGTAACTCTTATGAGAGAGACCGGGTTTCTGCTGGAGATTGATTCAGAATGATCGGTGTATTTTCTTATATTTGAAAGGAACTTGAGAATGTCTTTGAGACTCAAGAGTTTTAGACCGTCCAAGTCTAAAGTTTTATCTTTTGTACAATGCCCAAGAGGAGGCGCGGGCATTAAGGGATGAGTATCAACCCTACAATGGTCGGAGTTTTGACGCGAGAAAGACTACTCTAGCAAAGGATGACTAAGTTCTGTCTTATACCTTTAAGAGGTTGTCAGGGTCCTTGTATTAAGCCCAAGAAAAGGCATGAGAACTTCTAAGAAGTCGATGGGTCCTTGTATAACGCCCAAGAGGAGGCGGGGATGTTTTTAGGAAGCCTGTGGGTCCCCAAACCCCGAGAAGTTCAAGACATGCTATTCACCGAGAATAGATCAAGCCAGGAAAGTCCGAGAATTTGGAAGAAACTCAAGAGATGCCATTCACGGAGGAAAGATCATCTCTGGGGAGTTAGAGTTTCTTTGACAATGTCTAAGGGTGACAGTCTGAGAAAGGGTTCACCGAGAATGCTGCCTTTCACGTCTCCATATTGTTTAATCCCAAGAGGAGGGAAGACTGTATCTGGAAATCCTATGGGGATCTAGTTTTGTTTGTATTTAAGAGTGACCAACAGGGCTTTACCTAGTGCTAGGCGTAGTTGCCGGGGAAAACTCTAAATAACTATACTAGTATTACACGGTGGATATTGAAGAAGTGTATAAAAGTTTGTGAAAGAAGACTTACAGTGAAACAACCCCACAATACAATTATATACATATGAAAGCGGTAAATGAAAGCGGATAAACACTTACCCGTTGTAGAGCTTCCATGCTGTTTGGTTAGTTGTTCAACAAAGAAAGTTTTGGTAACAACATATATTCAAAATCAAATGAGAAAGTGCTTTGAAAAGTTGTTGGGGCTTACAGCTCGAGGAGAGGCCCAAAGTTTAACGATGATTGCACCGTTGGTTTGTAAACTGTACAGAGGGACTTATTCAATAAGTGAGGCCCAAATTAGTTTTATGTACAAAAGGGATGGGTCTTACACTCTATTAGAGGCCCAATGAGTTGTTTTTGCACAAGTGGTGGGGCTTACAGCTCAAGGAGAGGCCCATTAAGTTGTTTGAAAATTGGCGATCGCGCTAGGATTTTTGAAAATGTGTTGGGACTTATACAATGACTGAGGCCTAAACTATTTTGGTTTCAAAGCAGGATTGGGTCTTACACTCTATTAGAGGCCCAAAGAGTTTGAAAAAAAATTTATGAGGGTGAAAATCAAAGAAACCCTAATTTTGTTTTTCTTTAAAAGTAAATATTTAAAGAAAATCAACAGAATGATAAAAATACCAAATAGATTTGAATAAATCACTTGTGATTTTTGTTTAAGGTTTGAAAAATGAGGTTTTAATCACAAGATGATTTAGAACTCATTTGGTTTTGATTTTCAAAATAAATATTCACTTTTAAATGTTTAAAAATAATTAAAAAATGAATTTATTCACAAAAATACCAACTATATTTAATAAATAATATAAATTTGATTTTTTTGTGGAATAAAATATTTCAATATTTTTGTGATTTTTTTAAAAAAGAACCAATAAAAAATAATTAAAATTGAGAAAGTTATTAATTTTTCAAAATATTAAGAAATAATATGAAAAATAGTAAAAAGTGGAAAAAAATAGCAAAAGGAGGGTCTGGGGCGAGGGGGATTCGAACCCCACACCTCTTGTGTACAGCACGCGCGCCTTACCACTGGGGTGGTGATACATCTGTGTATTGAAACACCACCACAAATATACAAGGCTTGCCCTGTTTTTGGCCTAGCCCAAGGCAAGGCAAGGCAAGATTTTGGCTAGAAACGTGAAGGCCATAACTTTCTCATTTCCCCATGGATGGAGGCAAATTTTATATGCACCTGGCCTATAATTTCCTAAGGAATCCAATGGCGGTGGTGGTTTTTTCAGAAAAAAAATCCTCCTCAAAACCCGATAGTGGTTTTGAAATAGGCCATATTTGCATTTTCTATGCTACCTCTTGGTACAAGCATGAATTACATGATGAATTGGTTCAAACACAACACATATAACATGTATAGGAGATGCATGATCAGTGGACCTCAAAGCAAGACATATTTTAAAGAGTTCACGTTGAGATGCTTACCTCTTTAGGAGCTTTTTGGGCAATCTGCCAAGTGCTTTATTCCAGAAATGTTTCGATGCCTTGAACAATCTCAAATGATCCCTTAGAAGATTTTAGGATGATTGGAATCAGCTGGAAACCTCAGGAATGGAAACTGACCCTTTCTTGCAAAAGGGGTAAAAGTGGCTAAAATAACAACTCTCTCAAATGGTGTTCCATATGTGTGGAACCATTTGGGACAGTTCAAGGATGATATTTGGAGTGTGTTTGAGGTTTTATCTGGTTTGTAAAGTGACTGAATCAAGACATGGCTTGAAAAATGCAAAAAGGCCCTATTTTGAGGTTTTGAAAGGGGACTTTGTGATTTTGGTTTTACAGGTCACTTGTGAGAGTTTGGATCACTTCTATATGATGTTTATGATGTGTATGTGTGTGTGTGTGTGATTGGTTTGGTTGGAATAGCTCTCAAACTCAAAACCCGATAGTGACTTGCTTTGGAAGGCAAATTTGGAAGTGAGAAGGTGATTTTGAGGAAAGCATCTGTTTGATGGCTATGGTGTACTCAAACTGATCACAAATGAGCTCTATTTATAGTAGAAAAAGTTTGTTTTGGCTGCAAAAGTGAATGGCAACTGCAGCAGAGATTTGGCCAATGTTGATCAATGGGAATCTAAGTCGCCTCTAGCCATTGACTAGAGGTTAGGGCACAGGCTGCTAGTTCCCTTGGTCTTGGATATGTCTTGACTGAATTCAGTTGGAAATGGCTCAGTCTATGCCACCTTGGTGCATCCATTAAATGCTCCAAACCAAAATTGGAGTCTTGTCCCCTCTTTAGGCATTTCTAGGTTTGGCATGCTACTTTTGGTTCCAAGGACTTGGGAGGCTGATGGATCAGTGTTTGTCCCTCCTTGGTCCCCCCTTGAGGTGTTCAGATGGATAGATTTGCTTTCCCTTTGTAAAATTTGAGCAAATCGAGCAAAATCCCCAAATCTGCCTTGCCATGACAGTTTGCAGCAAGCCATATTGGCATGGTCATATCTCATGGCTTAAGTGGAGTTTCATGGAGTTCTTGGCCATTTTGGAAAGCCCTCATATGATACAACATGTGTGTGATCATAGTTGGTCTTGATACTTTTTGGATCCAAGTGCAAAATCCCCTTACTTTTGGAAAAAAAGCAAGACAGATTCTGACTTAGTGAAAATTTCACTAAGTGTTGGAAAAAGTGGCATTTCATGTTTTCAGCCATTTTGATCATTCCATAACTCAAAATCTATGATGATTTGGAATGAGGTGTAGTTGACACTTTTGTAGAGGGCCATGAGAGCTACAAATCCAGCTTTGAATGGGGGAAAATGGCCTTGTGGTTTAGGAGTTATGATCCTCAAAAGTTGGTACCCTAACCACTTTGTTCCATAACTTAGAAAATTTCTAAGTTTTTTTATGGTCACCCCTTTTATAAGTTATCCCACTTTTCTTGATTTTTCTTGATGAATTATGATTCCAATCACACGTTAACATCATTTTAGGGTTAAAGAACCATAATTGTGAAAAATCTCAAAAAGTCAAAGTTGACTTTTGTGCACAATTGACTTTTTGTCAGATGGATTCCAAACTATGCGATCCTCTATGAAATCAATTCATGGACCTAAATCAAACTTTATGGATTGATTTCATAGGTGTTATAGGGTGTATTTAATCATGTCTCAAGGTTTGGGAGCATGCCTGGGTCAAAAGTCAAAGATACGGTTGACTTTTCCCGTGAAACCCTAATTGTGGTTCTGATGAATTTGAAACTTGTTGATCAAGCTTCTTGGATCAATCCATTGTTTTAAATGTATCAATGTGGCTTATTAGAGACCCTTAAATCCTCTCTTGAGGTTTTGGCTCATGTTTTGTCCCAAAAGTCAACTTAGGGGTGAATTTGGTCAAGAAACCCTAATTCCTGATTTTTTTATGAATGCATCCCCTGAGGCAAAATTGACTTGATGATTGGGTTTATGATGTCTCTTGGAGTATCTTGGGTTATGATTTGAAGCATTGGCTCATGCCCAGAGGAAAATTTCCATCTGGAGGCCTTGGTCGACCAAAACCCTAATTTGGTGACACTGGCGATCTTGAGGCTTAATCCACTTAGAATGTTGCAGCCTTGTGCTTAATCCTTGATGTGGGAGTCCTCTTGATCCATTGTGGATGTTTGAGAGGTTTAGACAAGTTGAATATCATGTCATTCCTTGATTGATCTTTTATCTAAGGCTCTGAGAGGACTTGAAACCCTAATCCTTGATTGTTGTGAATGCTCAAACATCTCTGAGGAGATTGATGCGGTATAATGGTCCATCCATATTGTGATGATGATTTGCACAATGATGGGGAATCTTAGTGGTCAAAATTTGGGGTATGACAGATTCCCCTATTTAATCTTCTTGGACACGAAGGTGTGAATGACGAAGGTATTCGGACATTCGGGGTGCAAGAGGATTAAATATCAGAATACCCGAAATTTTGATGGTGGTTATGAATGGCAGTTCGCCCATCCATCTTCTTTTGCTAAGCAATGATACTTAGAAAAGGTAAACTTCCCCTCGATCCTGGTTTCCTACCAAGGAACTGGTCTAAGTTTCTGAAATGAACTTCCCCTCGATCCTGGTTTCCTACCAGGGGACTGGTCTAAGTTTCTGAAACAAACTTCCCCTCAATCCTGGTTTCCTACCAGGGAACTGGTCTCAGTTTCTGATGTAAACTTCCCCTCGATCCTGGTTTCCTACCAAGGAACTGGTCTCAGTTTCTGATATAAACTTTCCCTCGATCCTAGTCTTCTACCAATGACCTGATCTCAGTTTCTTTTGTCAATAAACTTCTTGACAATGGACGCTGTTCGTAGAGGTTTTCCTCAAACTTCTCACCGAATTTTCCTGGTGAGATGCCATTTGACGGAAAAAGTTTTGATGTCAGAGTTGCTGGGGAACCCAGTCGTCTGAGTTTTAAAGGGGTGCAAACTTCTCTGTTGGAGATGCCATTTGTTGACTCTACCGGGGAAAACGAGTCTCTTGAGAGACTGCTTTCGCTTGGGGTATTACATCATACTTTTCTCGGGATCTTCTCGGAGAAATGCCATATGATGTGATCCAATTTTGAGGTGCTGATGACTTTATTATCCTTGACTCTCTTGGAGAGAAAAATTAATGTGTTGCTGAGAGTCTTTGGTTGTGACGCTTTCTCTGGGGATTTTCCTTAATTCGGGAAAGCGAAGACATCATCTTCAATGGCGAAGAGTGACGTTTGTCGAGGGTTCTCTGGTTTTTCAGAGGTTCAAGTTATTAAAGTGGTCGAAGACCGGCTTCAATCCAAAAATAAACTGGAGAGAGATTGCTTAGATGATTCACTTCCTGACGAGGAAAGAACTGATAACTCAATGGATAAGAGGATTTTTATCCCTAGGGGATAAGACCGACTAGAGTGATAGTGATGCAACATGAATATAAACGTAAATCAATAATGCATGATGTATGTATGTATATGCTGACAAAACTGACGCGACATACAGACTAATGGATGAACACGACGGGATACTCAGCCACTACGGGGGACGAAGAGGTATCGCTGGTCCAAAAGTAGAAATTCTTCCTTGCTTAGGAGAGATAGTCCCTGTTGGGAGCTATGTTGGTCGGGCTTAGGAGGTAAGAACTCTGCCGGGGGTGTCAGATGAAACATGGTCTCTGACACAGCTGATCCTTCATTCAGATGCACTGGTTTAGAAGGAGTACTTTGATTCTGTACTTTGAAGCTCGATTACTTTTGGAGAAGCGATCGATGTTCTTTCGATGTTCAACAGTCAAAAGAAATTGCCATATTTATTTTAAAAGCAGAAAAAGTTTAACAAGTAAAATCATTTTTGTTTTATTTCAAGAATCGTTGATCATGTTAAAATGTCATTATGTAAAGCTAAAACAAATAAGAATTATAAACAAAGCACCAGGGCTCAATTTTATTGATAGAATGGAAATCAGCCAAACGCGTGATTCCATAGAGTATTTAAAAAGTTAGAAAATGGTAATTTAACAGAAAAAGGCTACATTGAAACATAGTGTCCGTTATCCTTCTACCAACTTTAAGGAAAGATGACCTTGACTGGAGTTTTCCTGATGGATGGCATGACTGCTGCTGAGGGATTTGCCCCTTTGTTGGATGTAGTTACTTGCCATTATCCTTAATTTTTGCCTGGATTGTACTGTGATGTTTCCAATCCATCGGGATAGTTTTTGCTTATGTCTCTAATTTTTGCCTGGACCGCCCTTTCGGGTTTTTAATCCACCGAGACTTTTTTTTTTAATTTTATTTAGGAGAAGTATTTCTTAACTACGTCAACATTTGTGGGGTAGGCAAATTCCTCTCCATTAATGGTTGCAAGTCTCAAGGCACCGCCTGAGAAAGCTTTCTTGACCACATAAGGGCCGTCATAATTCAGAGTCCATTTTCCCCGAGAATTAGTGAGAAATGATTGTATCTTTTTGAGCACAAGGTCTCATTTCCTGAAGACGCGAGGTCAGACCTTTTTGTCAAACGCCTTCTTCATTCTCTGTTGATACAACTGACCGTGGCATAGTGCCGTGATTCTCTTTTCTTCTATCAAATTCAGTTCGTCGTGTCGACTTTGACACCATTCAGATTCTGTAAGCTTAGCTTTCATCAATACCTGGATTGATGGGATCTCTACTTCTATGGGGAGCACTACTTCCATGCCATACACTAGAGAGAAAGGGGTTACCCTTGTTGAAGTGCGGACAGATGTACGATAACCATGAAGAGCAAAGGGGAGCATTTCGTGCCAGTCTTTATAGGTTACAACCATCTTTTGAACGATCTTCTTGATGTTCTTGTTAGCCGCATCTACCGCCCCGTTCATCTTGGGTCGGTAGGGAGATGAGTTATGGTGTTCGATCTTGAACTCTGCGCACAACTCTTTCATTATCTTATTGTTCAAGTTGGATCCATTATCAGTAATGATCTGGCTTGGAACACCATAACGATAGATGATATTGTTCTTGATAAATCGGACCACGACTTGTCGGGTTACATTGGCGTATGACACTGCTTCAACCCACTTGGTGAAGTAGTCAATGGCTACTAGGATGAACCTATGTCTGTTTGAAGCCTTGGGTTCGATCATACAAATCATGTTGATTCCCTATATGGAAAAAGGCCATAGGGAAGAAAGAACTTTGAGATGCATTGGTAGTACATGGATTTTGTCGGAGTATATCTGACACTTGGGACACCTCCTCATGTACTTGTAGCAGTCGGATTCCATGGTCAACCAGTAGTACCCTGCTCTCAGAATTTTTCTCGTCAAAGGATTCTTCATGAATTTCTTTTATCAGTATGTCTGCTTCTGGTCTGTCTACACATCGGAGCAAGACCATGTCAAAATTTCTCTTTTAAAGTGTATCACCGCTCAGGAAGAAGCTACCTGCCAGCCTTCTGAGGGTTTTTCTGTCTTTCCTTAGTGCCCCAGGTGGGTATTCTTGTTTCTGAAGGAAGCATTTGATATCGTTATACCAAGGTTTGTCGTCTATGAGTGCTTCAATCGTGAAGATGTAAGCGGGCCGTTCAAGGCGCATGATGTCAATCTTAGGTACGTCATTCCATTGACCTACACTAATCATGGAAGAGAGAGTGGCTAATGCATCAGCCATGTGATTCTCTTCATGAGGGATATGATGAAACTCGATTCTGTTGAAGAAGGGTAGCAACCTTCTTGCATAATCATTGTAAGGAATTAGTCTTGATTGGTAAGTGTTCTAATCTCCTTTGATTTGATTGATAACCAGGGCTGAGTCGCCATAAACATCCAAGTTTTTGATCCTTAAGTCGATCGCTTCTTCGAGACCCATGATACAGGCTTCGTATTCGGCCTCGTTGTTTGTGCACTTGAACGTAAGTCGGGCGGTGAAAGGAATGTGGGTACCCTGAGGGGTTATGATGATTGCCCCAATTCTGTTTCCATAATGATTGACAGCTCTGTCAAATATTAGTCCCCATTGGGAACCTGGTTCTGGCCCTTCACTGGGTAGCAGTTCATCGCAATCTTTCATTTTCAAATATATGACATCTTCGTCTGGGAATTCAAACCCGACTGATTCCTGGTCGTAAATCGGTTGATGAGCCAAATGATCAGCTAAAATACTTCCTTTGAAGGCTTTCTGAGCATGGCACTCGATGTCGTATTCAGATAACAACATCTGCCAATGGGCAATCCTTCCCGTGAGAGCAGGCTTTTCAAAGACATACTTGATTGGATCCATTTCAGATATTAACTAAGTAGTATGACGAATCATGTACTGGCGCAGACGTTTGGCTACCCAAGCCAAAGCGCAGCAAGTTTTCTTGACCATAGTGTACCGAGTCTCACAGTCGATGAATTTCTTGCTCAAATAGTAGATGGCAGACTCTTTCCTTTTTGTTTTGTCTTATTGGCCCAGTACACAAATCATTGAGTCTTCCAAGACTGTTAAGTAAATGATTAGGGGCCTTCCCTCCATTGTAGGTGATAGGATAGGTGGATTCAACAAATATTCCTTGATACTGTCGAAGGCGGTTTGACAGTCTTCTGTCCAAACACAATCCTGATTCTTTTTGAGTAATCTGAAGATCAGCGCGCATGTCGCGGTCATGAGGAATATGAATCTGGAAATGTAGTTCAAACGTCCCAGGAATCCCCTGACTTGATTTTCAGTTTTCAGAGAAGGCATTTCTTGAATGGCCTTGACCTTGTCAAGATCAACCTCAATTCCTTTCTGGCTGACGATTAATCCCAAGAGTTTCCCTGAACGGACACCGAAGGTGCATTTGTTGGGATTCAAGCAGAGTTTGTACTTTCTCAACCGCTCGAATAGTTTTGACAGGTGGGTCACATGCTCCTCCTCTGTTCTAGATTTGGCAATCATGTCATCGACATATACCTCAATTTCCTTGTGTATCATGTCATGAAACAGAGTAGTCATGGCCCTTTGATAGGTTGCCCCGGCATTCTTCAAACCGAACGGCATTACCTTGTAACAAAAAGTCCCCCATGGGGTGATGAAGGAAGTTTTCTCCATGTCTTTCGGCGCCATTTTGATTTGATTATAGCCCGAGAATCCATCCATGAAGGAGAAGACTTTGAACTTTGTTGTACTGTCAACCAGCATGTCAATGTGTGGTAAAGGAAAATCGTCCTTTGGACTAGCCTTGTTTAGATCTCTGTAATCCACACACATTCTGACCTTTTCGTCCTTTTTCGAAACTAGTACGATGTTGGCTAACCACTGAGGATATTCTGATGTGGCGAGGAAACCCGCGTCAATCTGTTTCTGCACTTCCTCTTTGATTTTTATGGACATGTCTGGATGAGTCCGTCTCAGTCTCTGTTTTACTGGCGGACATTTTGATCGTAACGGTGGATGATGTTCCACGATGCTGGTATCCAACCCTGGCATGTCGTGATAGGACCAAGCAAATACATCGGGAAACTCTTTGAGAAGCTTTGTCAAACTTTCTTTGACAGCTGAACTGAGTAGTGCCCCAATCCTGACTTCTTTTCTCTTTTCCTCTGAACCCAAGTTGACCGTTTCCAACGGCTCTTTGTGAGGTTTAATGGACCTTTCCTCTTGTCTAAGTAGTCGGGAGATATCTTCTGGAATTTCCTCATCATCTTCTTCTTCAGCCTCGAATACCGGGACTTCAAAGTTGAGAGAAGGCATCGGATCGTATGTTTCAATGGGGTTTAAAACAAGCAATCTGCATGACGTGATGATTTGTGTTTAGAAGAGATAGAGAGAATGCAAGAGTGTGTGCAGTGTATTATTTTTTAATTTGAACTGTTTTTTATGATTACCATTTTCTGAAAAAACAGAAAGAGAAAACAACAATAAATGCAGAAATTACAGAACGACGTTTATTTATTTATGATTTTGTCGATTCTTGAAACTACAACCCTATAAAACATAACTCGGTCGCTTTGGGCGAAGCGAAGAGGGATATTTACAGAAAGTGAGCCCTCTCAAAACATCCGTTTCACCTGGGCAGGGTGAAAGGTTAGGAAAAAGACGGCAATTACTTTGACTTATGGACAATATTCGGAACGTCAACTGTAACCCAATGGCGGTGAACTCCTTGGTGAATCACAAAGTCTGGTACCTTCCTTGATTTGTCTTCAGAAATAACGTTGATTTCTGGTGGAGCAGGATCATTGGAATCTGTCTCCCAGGAAGAGTTGTCGTAGGAGGATTCCTCAGTTGTATTTTGCACAGTATTTGTGCTCTCAGGTGGATCTCCCCACCCAGTTGGCTGAATGTCTTCGAGCCTGATGCGAGAGCTTTCAGGATCGGTGTATTTGACCATGAAGTCGTATTTACCACTCGGTTGTCCCAAGGTGTCCCATACTTCTTTGGAACTGGAGGAGTCATCCCTTTCGATGACGTTGACCTCAGGAAAAGCATAGTTAATGAATTCTAGTCCTGTAAACTTTGCAAATTCATCGTCGTGCTGGATATTTTCTGAATGACCTGAGTGTTTATCCCATGACGTGGTGGGGACGCAGATATTCTTTCCAATGAGGCCCAGCTGATTTTCATTGTTCGGCTGATTTTCTTGCCCCAAGTCTCATTGGTACGGCTGCCAGATAGGCAGACCATCCATCGGGCCATAATAGTTGTGGTCAAAGTTATCTTTCATCAGACTGTCTTCCTCTAATGAGTTTGGTGGAGCACAACATCCTTTCGGATCACAATCTCCGTATATCATTTCGACGTCTGACCTCGGTATAAATCTCGGACTCTGTGCGGGATAGAAAAATGGCGTAGGCACCTCTTCCTGAGACATATAACCGTCCTCATTAAGATAGGACTTCTATTCCTCATATGTGTCAGAGGAATCTCCCTCGTTGATAGTATGTACTTCTTGAGACACTGGGTGAAGGAAACCTCCACTATGGAAGAAGTTATGAACGGGATGAAGACTTTCATCGTTCGCAGCTGTCTGGGTACTGGTTGCAGAAAAACCAAGACCTTTCTTTGTTTAATTATTAGTAGGAATGACAAGCTATCCCAATCCTTTTGCGTTGTTACTTTTGATCACTTCAAGAGCATCTTTGTACGAGGAAATCGATGTTCCTTTTTCTGACTGATTGTCGTTGCTCACCGAGAGTGCCTGGAACTGAGTTCCAACAACCTCCTCCAGCTCTGCACAAGTAGATAATGAAAGGTTACTCACGATCAATGCTTGTTCTCCACAGACCGTGACGAGTTGGTCATTCTTGACAAACTTCAGCTTCTGGTGAAGTGTCGAAGTTACTGCCCCAGCCTGGTGTATCCAAGGTCTTCCTAATAAGCAACTGTATGTTGCCCGGATGTCCATGACCTGGAAAGTGACCAGGAAAGCATGAGGACCGATAGTTATGGGAAGGTCGACTTTGCAAATAACTTTTTTCCTAGATCCATCAAATGCTTTGACGACGACCTCACTGCTTCTCATCGGAGGTCCTTTGAATGATTGTCACATTAGAGTGGACTTCAGCATGATGTTGAGAGTCGATTCGGTGTCTACCAGTATGCTGGCTAAATCATCGTCCTGGCAGTTGACTGTGATATTGAGCGCCATGTTGTGAATTTTCCCTTCTTCCGACAGTTCTTCATCACTAAACCCCAAGTTGTTGCAGGAAGTGATGTTAGAGACGATGCTCTCGAACTGTCATATTGACACATCCTGTTCCACAAAGGCCTGCTCTAAGACTTTCTGTAGAGCCTCTCTGTGAGCCTCAGAACCGAGTAAAAGAGACAACACAGAGATCTTTGAAGGATAAGCTTCAGCATCTCATCATCGTTCTTTGAAAGGTTGGGATCACTAGATTGACTGACTGGTGGATTAGGAACTTCTGTTAGAGGTTCCTTTTCTCTATTGGGTTCTCCAACTCCTCTGTTGAAGATTCTACCGCTCCGTGTTACTCGACTGATGTCTGCAATATTCACGACGGAGGGTAATGGAATTTCCTTTCCATTCTCAATTATTGTTGCACCGTATTTGTAAGGGATCGCCTTAGCTGTTTCATACGGTAACGGTACCGGTAGATAGATAACTACGGGAGCCTTCTGATATTTCTGACTGTTGTAACTAACTTCAATCAATTCCTGGTTAGGAACTTTTGATTCGTAAAGAAGAGGGATGATGGTATAAACATCTTTGGCCCTTTCAGGATCAGAGATTACAACAACATCTTTGATCTGATCAAGGAAGTAGTCTGGCGTCCAGTTGATAGACCCCGAAACTGAATATTGTTGAATCTCTTCGTGGTCCAACTGACCCTGAAGGGTGGCCCGCACGAGGTAGCATCCTTGGTTATTCTCCGAGCAGACTCTACAGCGCTCGTAGTTATGTGGTGGCACCTGGAACTTGTGCGGAACTTTCATATTGGGGACCAAACAAAGGTCTGCGACGTCCTTTCCAAATAAATCCTGACCGCGAATGGATTGCAGTTCCTTCTGCATTTCCAGGAATTGTTCCTAGAATTCATTCATTCTATCGGACATACTTTCGTTTCCACCCGAGGGTACCTGTGGAATCTGTCCTTCTGGGACAGTGTGTACCACGGGCGGTGGTATAGTCATCATGGCCGAGACTCTTGGTGCCTCCCGAAGTTTGTAACCTTCAGGAGTTTCTGTCATGCCCCTGGCACCTTCGCTTTCCTGAAGTTTGTAACCTTCAGGCCCAGAGGCTCCTGCTGAAGTTTCCGGATCTTCAGTGATCGGCGAAATATATCCTTCCTGGATATAGTTAATAGGCATTCCCCAGGGATGATATTTCGACATTTTGTACCTAGGACCATACTTCTCCACTATGGGTGTCGATGTGATCTCTGAGATCATAGTCCTTTGTTGTTGCATCTGAGCTACTGCCAGAGCTTGCATATCGTAATGAAGCTTTCTTAGATCCTCTTTCAGAGTGTCAATCTCTTCCCTCAACTCTCTTTTTTCTTCCTCGAGATCATCCATATTTTTCTGACGATTGGCCCGATTATTATACGAATGAGACAGTTTGAGTCTAGAATTGAGACGCAAACGTGAGATTCATAGGTAAGAAGAATGTGTTATGCGAGAATGATGAATGATATGCAATGATTATATTAATTATATGTTTTTGTTTATTCCACGTAAACTTCGACAATTGGATTGCAAATATCAAACAGTGGGGAAACCCCATTTTATTGAATTCAAAGATTACGGAAATGGAAATACAGTAATTTACAAAGTGCTGCAAAAGGAAATCTAAACTTATGGATCCCGAGTCCTCTCTGAGGAGAGCTCATGTGCTGGTTCTGGTACTTTCCTTTTCTTTGATTGGGGCTCTTCGGCCGTTTTCGGGTTATCATTCCTTTGCCAAGCGAAAGGAGCGAGAAAATTCCTTTGGTCATCCTGATTCTCCACAGCACATTGCTCTAAAATCTCAATCAGAGCATCTTTTTCTTTTAACAGTTGATGTATTTTCTTGCACTCTACATTGAGAATACGGTACTTGTTCCTCCAAGACCTCTTCTCCTGCTGAACTTTGCTGAGAGTAACCTAAAGCTTTTCCGTCTCAGACATAAAATAAATGGCAGAGTCCCTTAATGGAAGAACTTCCTGACGAGGGTAAGGCATCCTTAGCTTGATAGGTCTAGTTTGTACCCAGTGGAGATAAGGCTCCACCGAGACACAGTCTGGTTTTCCTAGAGACTCTCTTCCTTTCCTATGAATGTGTTTCCAAGCATGCACTATTTCTGTCTTTAGTCCCCTGTCATTTTCTCCTTCCTTGAAGAAAAGACCTTCCAGATGAGCACTCCGCGGGACATGCCTCATCGGGTATCCAAATTGACGACGAACTAAAATTGGATGATAATTGATTCCTCCCTTAGTTCCTATAAGGGGTACATTTGGATAATTTCCACAACGGTCAATGATTTTGATCTCGTCATAGATTCGATTGTACCAATCGATGTCGGAGTTGGTAAGCGACATGATTCTCTACGACCAACGTAAAGTATTCTTTTGATCCCAAAATGCAGCAGACTTTGGCAAATGGGAAGTGAACCATTTGTAAAGCAGGGGTACACAGCATGTGATCATTCCTCCATTATACAAATTCCTTAAGTATACAGAATGATAAGCATCTGCGAGCAAAGTCGGTACAGGGTTTCAGAAAAATCTTAATGGCGTTGATATCTACAAAGTTATCGATGTTGGGAAACAAAAATAACCCGTAGGTGAGCAAAACAAAGATGCCCTAAAAAGCGGCCACGTTCCCTATACTAGCAAAGTATAGAGCTTTCATTGTTAAGAATTGGGCTGGCAAACCTTGAATTCTACCCTTAGTGGTTATGTGAGTCCTGACCTCTGACTCATCCAAATAAATTGCTCTTGCAATGGTCTGATCCTTTGGAATTTCTTCCAGTCCAGAAAAGGGAGCCTGATTAGTAATATGTAGATCAGTCAGGTGAGAGTACTCCTCCAGTGTTGGTGCTAGTTGATAATTCAGGAATGTGAAACAGTGATAGATCGGATCGTAGAACTGGATTAGTGTGGACAAGATTCCTTCAACTACATGGACCCTTAACAAGGACAGCAACCCTCCGTACTTGGCTTTGAAAGCCTCGTGGTTGGTTATCATCCTCGCCAGACTTCTCAAATCCTCTAGTTTTGGAACCTTGAAGGTGTACTTATGAGTTTTCCTTCTACCGAAATCCATTAGCGCAATCTCCTTTCTCTGACATTTGCAATCATTGTCTTAGTTTAATTTGAAAAAGAGAGACTAGAAGAGAAGATTTTTCTTTGTTTTAGTGTTTTTTAAATGAATGTATGAATGCAGCACACAAAAACATAGAAAAAACATGGAGTCAAAGGGTCGGTGTCATGAAGTCAAGGCTCTACCCCCCCCCCCCCCAAAGGTTTAAACTGGTGAGTTTTTGTACCTGTCCACAAAATCATTGACCCCTCTTGGGATAACAACAGCAAGTGGATCGCCAGCAAGCTGATGCATCTTAGAGTGATCTCAGATGAGGGTAGTATCGCGTGACAACTATTTTCGATAGCTTCCGCACTACAAAATGGTTTTAGCCTACTAAAAACCTTAGCTTCTCAGATAACCCAGTCGACCACACTACTTTCAACAATCGAAGTCGTATAGGCAATGTATCTGCAAAGAGAGTCTCCACTGAGTTTGATGGTCGACCGGGGACTCTTAACTGGGATTCACTCCCCATAAGATTACCCGTATTGCCATCACCTATCTTAGGTGTATACTCAATCTTTCCACATGCGACATCACATGCATTCCCATTAGCAGAAAAATAAACACAGATATCAAGTAGGAAAAGCAGTATATATATTTGTCTTAATCATCCTAGACCTCTAGTCTTATGATCCTATACAGACAATGACTCCCCAGCAGAGTCGCCATTTATGTGACATCTTGTTGAATTTAAAGGCTTCCACCAAAGATTGTAAGAAAGAGAAGAAGGCCCCACGGTGGGCGCCATTTTTCTGTAGCGCGATTTTTGTGGTCCTGAGTCACGATCGCTTGGGTACTACAGTTCTATTCATTTTTTATCCTATTGAGCTGATTAAGGAAGGGAAATAGATGTCTCCAATTAACCCTGCTTACATACTGAGTTTGAACAGTGGTCTGTTAGGTTACAGATGCGATTAAGATGTGGGTCCCTCTACGATTTATTTTTTTAAAAATCAAAATGTCTGGATCATTTGTGAGGTTTTTGGTAAGATGTTAGGACTTGGTGCTTTTGGGTTGATATATGGGGGTACTGGATTTGGGTCTTTGATTAGTATGCTCGCTAAGATTTTTTGTAATCTTATGTCTACGTATTCCCGTTTAAACGAAATAGGGAAATCAGAGCGATCGTAGTTCCTCCTATTCTATGGGAGGAAAAATTTGTTTTGGTGTTTTGTTCAAAGCCCAAGACGTGAAGCTAAAGCTGGTTTGTATCTTGTTCAAAGCCCAAGATGTGAAGCAAAAGGGTTAGAGAGAGTTTGTCATCTCTAGAAAGGAGTTGCTGATGTTTGTATGCTGTGAGCAAGGCACAAATTTGATGCTAAAAGGTTGATTGGCTCAACCGGGGTTTTCCTTATACAAAGCCTAAGAGGAGGCTAGAAGTTTGACTTTTTCGGGGATAATGTTATTTCTGTCTTGTACAAAGCCCAAGATTGAGGCTAAAAGGAAGTTGACTCAACAAGAGAGTCTTTTATACTCAATGAGAGAGTGATTTTATATGTCTTGTACAAAGCCCAAGACGGAGGCTAAAAGGTGATTGACTCAACAAGAGAGTATTTTATACTCAACAAGAGAGTGATTGACTCAACAAGAGAGTCTGAAAAAGGTGATTGACTCAACAAGAGAGTCTTTTATACTCAACAAGAGAGTGTTTTGCTGTCTCGTACGAAGCCCGAGATTGAGGCTTAAAAGGGTTTGACTCAACAAGAGAGTCTTTTATACTCAACAAGAGAGTGTTTTTATATGTCTTGTACAAAGCCTAAGACGGAGGCTAAAAGGTGTTTGACTCAACAAGAGAGTCTGAAAAGGTTAGTCCCGCTGGGGAGAATCATTTGTACAAAGCCCAAGAGGAGGCTATGTTACCGCTGTGGATTCTGGAGATCCTGAACCGGGTCCAAGTGTGGGGAACTCTCATGAGAGATACTAGGTTTCTGCTGGAGATTGATCCAGAGTGATCGGTGTTTTTTCCTATGTTTGAAAGGAACTTGAGAATGTATTTGAGACTCAAGAGTTTTAGACCATCCAAGTCTAGCGTTTTATCTTTTGTACAATGCCCAAGAGGAGGCGCGGGCATTAAGGGATGCGTATCAACCCTACAATGGCCGGAGTTTTGACGCGGGAAAGACTGCTCTAGCAAAGGATGACTAAGTTCTGTCTTATACCTTTAAGAGGTCGTCAGGGTCCTTGTATTGAGCCCAAGAGAAGGCATGAGAACTTCTAAGAAGCCGACGGGTCCTTGTACAACGCCCAAGAGGAGGCGGGGATGCTTTTTGGAAGCCTGTGGGTCCCCAAACCCCGAGAAGTTCAAGACATGCTATTCACCGAGAATAGATCAAGCCAGGAAAGTCCGAGAATTTGGAAGAAACTCAAGAGATGCCATTCACGGAGAAAAGATCATCTCTGGGGAGTTAGAGTTTCTTTGACAATGTCTAAGGGTGACAGTCTGAGAAAGGGTTCACCGAGAATGGTTCCTTTCACGTCTCCATATTCTTTAACCCCAAGAGGAGGGAAGACTGTATCTGGAAATCCTATGGGGATCTAGTTTTGTTTGTATTTAAGAGTGGCCAACAGGGCTTTACCTAGTGCTAGACGTAGTTTCCGGGGAAACCTCTAAATAACTATACTAGTATTACACAGTGGATATTGGACAAGTATATAAAAGTTTGTGAAAGAAGACTTACAGTGAAACAGCCTCACAATACAGTTATATACATAAGAAAGCGGTAAATGAAAGCGGATAAACACTTACCCGTTGTAGAGCTTCCATGGTGTTTGGTTAGTTGTTCAACAAAGAAAGTTTTGGTAACAACATATATTCAAAATCAAAGGAGAAAGTGCTTTGAAAAGTTGTTGGGGCTTACAGCTCGAGGAGAGGCCCAAGGTTTAACGATGATTGCACCGTTGTTTTGTAAACTGTACAGAGGGACTTATACAATATGTGAGGCCCAAATTAGTTTTATGTACAAAGGGGATGGGTCTTACACTCTATTAGAGGCCAATGAGTTATTTTTGCAGAAGTGGTGGGGCTTACAGCTCAAGGAGAGGCCCATTAAGTTGTTTGAAAAATGGCGATCGCGCCAGGATTTTTGAAAATGCGTTGGGACTTATACAATGACCGAGGCCCAAACTATTTTGGTTTCAAAGCGGGATTGGGTCTTACACTTTATTAGAGACCCAAAGAGTTTGAAAAAAGCTTTGTGAGGGTGAAAATCAAAGAAACCCTAATTTTGTTTTTCTTTAAAAGTAAATATTTAAAGAAAATCAACAAAATGATAAAAATACCAAATAGATTTGAATAAATCACTTGTGATTTTTGTTTAAGGTTTGAAAAATGAGGTTTTAATCACAAGATGATTTAGAACTCATTTGGTTTTGATATTCAAAATAAATATTCACTTTTAAATGTTTAAAAACAATTAAAAATGAATTTATTCACAAAAATACCAACAATATTAAATAAATAATATAAATTTGATTTTTTGTGGAATAAAATATTTCAATATTGTTGTGATTTTTTGCAAAAATAACAAATAAAAAATAATTAAAATTGAGGAAGTTATTAATTTTTCAAATCATTAAGAAATAATATGAAAAATAGTAAAAAGTGGAAAAAATAGCAAAAAGAGGGTCTTCGGCGATGGGGATTCGAACCCCAGACCTCTTGTGTACAGCACGTGCGCCTTACCACTAGAGTGGTGATACATCTGTGTATTGAAACACAACCACAAATATACAAGGCTTGCCTTGTTTTTGGCCTGGCCCAAGGCAAGGCAAGGCAAGATTTTGGCTAGAAACGTGAAGGCCATAAATTTCTCATTTCTCCATGGATGGAGGCAAAATTTATATGCATCTGGCCTATAATTTCCTAAGGGATCCAATGGTGGTGGTGGTTTTTTCAGAAAACAAATCCTCCTCAAAACCCGATAGTGGTTTGAAATAGGCCATATTTGCATTTTCTGTGCTACCTCTTGGTACAGGCATGAATTACATGATGAATTGGTTCAAACACAACACATATAACATGTATAAGAGATGCATGATCAGTGGACCTCAAAGCAAGGCATATTTTAAAGAGTTCAAGTTGAGATGCTTACCTCTTTAGGAGCTTTTTGGGCAATCTGTAACACCCCCAATCTATACACCCAAGCTATTAAGCGATAAATAAAATTCAAAATTTCATCAGAGTATATTTAAAATATTCACGGCATAGACCGAGGGGTCACATCAATTTGAAATGAAATACACAATAAACCTGCTCATAAAGATATGCAACAATCAGGTAGCAATTAACAGAGAAACTTAGTTCCTACTACCCACAATTCAGATATAGAATACAAGCGGAAAATTTGTACTGAAATCTCATATATATATATATATATATATATATATATATATATATATATATATATATATATATATATATATATATATATATATCATGAATAGTTTGTCTACCAAATACAATCATACATGTACAATCCCAAAAGAAACATGTACATATACACACAAATCACCAACGGTCTCCCTAACTACCCGGTGTCACATATCAGAACCGACCGACAAAAGAATGAAGACCTAAGCTTCACAAAAAGACCTCCAGCAATCTAATCTGCAATGCCTCATAGAGCATTTAAAACAGCAGAAGGGTGAGAAACACAATCATAACATAATTGCATATAATTATATAATAACACAAAATTACACACGTAAAATATTCTCACCACAACGTACCACATAATCCAAATACAACACAACACAATACATATCTCATTTATCCATCACCAAAGCATATCAATCATACACAATACAATTATCAACAACACCAATATATATATATATATATATATATATATATATATATATATATATATATATATATATATATATATATATCTCAACTCATCAATTCCAATCACAATTCGACACAAAATCCATCCATTCATGATTTATGCAAATGCACAGAGACCAACACAACGACTCTATGCAATGCATATGCGGTACCATCCATCCATCATCTCAACACTAGTTCACTCAGGAACTATTGGAACCATCGCTTGTTACTTAGGATTACTCATGTAACACCCCGTCGGGCAAACGATGTTCCCCGTCGCTTTAGGTCCTCTTGGTATAAGGCTCACGACGTTTATGGATTGCTTTAGGTCCTCTTTGTATAAGTATCACAATCCTCTATAATCATCGCTTTAGGTCCTCTCGGTATAAGGCTCACGATGTTATAACGGATTCCCTCTGGAATCGATTCGTCGCTCACACCCACTAGGGCACACGACATCTCAAGAATGCATATCATGATGCTTGGCATACAATGACTCATGACATTCAAATGCACACATATATGCAATCATCTCACTCAACATTAATCATGCTTTGCAATTCAAGCCCAAAACAATGCATTTATTTTCCATACGGCCACAAACCATCATCACACCATCTAAACACATACATTTACACCATACAACAGCACACAAGTCATACCATATCCATATCAACAGCACATTGCATGATACACATCAATTACACACAATTATAACGACAAAAGTCGACAAAACGACACTATTCCAAATTCCCGACATAATTAAATCGGGCAACAATCTCAAAACCATCATCATAAGAAAGTACAGTTCAATAGCTATTCAACGATACCAAGAATGTTCAAAATGGATAACCGGAACACAATTTACGGACTAAACAAGAAAAGACATCGCGAAAAAACCACATTTTACAATCTTCCTGGCCATACGCGTATTGCCCTGAGCCATACGCGTATTGCCCTGCTCCCTCGCCCATTCCATACGCGTATTGCCCAAGGTCATACGCGTATGGGCAGAGACCCATTTTTCCCAAAATTCCCATTAAAAATCCAATACGCGTAGTGCCTTGCTTCATACGCGTATTGCCCTCAACCTTACGCGTACCATTACGCAAATGGGCAGATGGCCGAGAAAATGAAACTCCATACGCGTATTGCCCACATTTCTTCAATGCCATATGCGTATTGCCTTGACCAATACACGTATTGCCTTGAGTGATACGCGTATGGGCAGTGGAAAAACCAGAATTTTCTGCAGAATTTTTCTGCGTTTTCAACCCAAAATCAATCCAATTTTCACCTATACACCAGAAAAATTACCAATACGATGCCTAACAACATGTATCTAACATGTATCAACAATAAGGGACCTGAAAACATGATTTCCGACACAATTTAATCGAATTGTAGCAATTTCCACATATTATGGTTTTTCACTCTATATTCAATTTCACTTCAATATCAACCAAAAACATATATACATAATCATACACAAGTATATCATAATCAAGTTTCGCACCCTTACCCGATTTAATCGTGTTTGGAAAGTCGGTTGTTTCGATTTCTTCTTTTCCAAGTTTTTCTCTCTTTCTCCTTTCTTTCTCTTTTCTTCCCCTTTTCCTTCTTCTCTTTTTCTTTCTCTCTATTTTTCTCTCTTTCTTTTCTCTTATGTTTCTAACTTAACAAAAATAAATGAAAAGACCAAAATACCCCTACACTCAAATATCTCGCAAACGTTCCCAAAACGCGATAAAATATCACAACATTGAAAAATAACATATTTCCAAATAAAAGTCGAAAATAAAATAATATAATAATAAAATAATCAAAACGACTCGATTAAATAAAAACTCACAAAACTGGGGCGTTACACAATCTGCCAAGTGCTTTATTCCAGAAATGTTTTGATGCCTTGAACAATCTTAAATGATCTCTTAGAAGCTTTTAGGATGATTGGAATCAGCTGGAAACCTCAGGAATGGAAACTGGCCCTTTCTTGCAAAAGGGGCAAAAGTGGCCAAAATAACAACTCTCTCAAATGGTGTTCCAGATGTGTGGAACCATTTGGGGCAGTTCAAAGATGATATTTGGAGTATGTTTGAGGTTTTATCTGGTTTTGAAAGTGACTGAATCAAGACATGGCTTGAAAAATGTAAAAAGGCCCTATTTTGAGGTTTTGAGAGGGGACTTTGTGATTTTGGTGTTGTAGGTCACTTGTGAGAGTTTGGATCACTTCTATATGATGTTTATGAGGTGTGTGTATGTGTGATTAGTTTGGTTGGAATAACTCTCAAACTCAAAACCCGATAGTGACTTGCTTTGGAAGGCAAATTTGGAAGTGAGAAGGTGATTTTGAGGAAAGCATCTGTTTGATGGTCTTGGTGTACTCAAACTGATCATAAATGAGCTCTATTTATAGTAGAGCAAGTTTGTTTTGGCTGCAATAGTGAATGGCAACTGCAACAGAGGTTTGGCCTATGTTGATCAATGGGAATCCAAGTCTCCTCTAGCCATTGACTAGAGGTTAGGGCACAGGCTGCTGGTTCCCTTGGTCTTGCATATGTCTTGACTGAATTCAATTGGAAATGGCTTAGTCCATGCCACTTTGGTGCATCCATTAAATGCTCCAAACCAAAATTGGAGTCTTGTCCCCTCTTTACGCATTTCTAGGTTTGGCATGCTACTTTTGGTTCCAAGGACTTGGGAGGTTGATGGATCAGTGTTTGTCCCTCCTTGGTCCCCCCTTGAGGTGTTCAGATGGATAGATTTGCTTGCCCTTTGCAAAATATGAGCAAATCGAGCAAAATCCCCAAATCTGCGTTGCCATGACAAGATGCATCAAGGCATATTGGCATGGTTATATCTCATGGCTTAAGTTGAGTTTCATGAAGTTCTTGGCCATTTTGGAAAGCCCTCATATGATACAACATGTGTGTGATCATAGTTGGTCTTGATACTTTTTGGATCCAAGTGAAAAATCCCCCTACTTTTGGAAAAAAAGCAAGACAGATTCTGACTTAGTGAAAATTTCACTAAGTGTTGGAAAAAGTGGCATTTCATGTTTTCAGCCATTTTGATCATTCCATAATTCAAAATCTATGATGAATTGGAATGAGGTGTAGTTAACACTTTTGTAGAGGGCCATGAGAGCTACAAATCCAGCTTTGAATAGGGAAAATAGCCTTGTGGTTTAGGAGTTATGATCCTCCAAAGTTGGTACCCTAGCCACTTTGTTCCATAACTTAGAAATTTTCTAAGTTTTTTATGGTTACCCCTTTTACAAGTCATCCCACTTTTCTTGATTTTTTTTTATGAATGATGATTCCAATCACACATTAACATCATTTTAGGGTTAAAGAACCATAATTGTGAAAAATCTCAAAAAGTCAAAGTTGACTTTTGTGCACAGTTGACTTTTTGTCAGATGGATTCTAAACTGTGTGATCCTCTATGAAATCAAGTCCTGGACCTAAATCAAACTTGATGGATTGATTTCATAGGTGTTATAGGGTGTATTGAATCATGTCTCAAGGTTTGGGAGCATGCCTGGGTCAAAAGTCAAAGATACGGTTGACTTTTCCCGCGAAACCCTAATTGTGGTTCTGATGAATTTGAAACTTGTTGATCAAGCTTCTTGGATCAATCCATTGTTTTAAATGGGTCAATGTGGTTTATTAGAGACCCTCAAATCCTCTCTTGAGGTCTTGGCTCATGTTTTGTCCCAAAAGTCAACTTAGGGGTGAATTAGGTCAAGAAACCCTAATTCCTGATTTTTTTATGAATGCATCCCCTGAGGCAAAATTGACTTGATGATTGGGTTTATGATGTCCCTTGGAGTATCTTGGGTTATGCTTTGAAGCATTGGCTCATGCCTAGAGGAAAATTTCCATCTGGAGGCCCTGGTCGACCAAAACCCTAATTTGGTGACACTGGCAATCTTGAGGCTTAATCCACTTGGAATGTTGCAGCCTTGTGCTTAATCCTTGATATGGGAGTCCTCTTGATCCATTGTGGATGTTTGAGAGGTTTAGACAAGTTGAATATCATGTCATTCCTTGATTGATCTTTTGTCTAAGGCTCTGGAGAGGGCTTGAAACCCTAATCCTTGATTGTTGTGAATGCTCAAACATCTCTGAGGAGATTGATTAGGTATAATGGTCCATCCATATTGTGATGATGATTTGTACAATGATGAGGAATTTTACTGGTCAAAATTTAGGGTATGACACCAGGCAGAGTTGTCGTAGGAAGATTCCTCTATTGTATTTTGCATAGTATTTGTGCTCTCAGGTAAATCTCCCTATCCAGTTGGCTGAATGTCTTCGAGTCTGATACGAGAGCTTTGAGGAGCGGTGTACTTGACCTAGTAGTCGAACTTGCCACTCGGTTATCCTAAGGTGTCCCACACTTCTTTGGAACTGGAGGAGTCATCTCTCTCTATGACGTTGACCTCGGGAAAAGCATAGTTGATGAATTCTAGTCCTGCAAACTTTGCAAATTCATCATCGTGCTGAATAGGTTCTGAATACCCTGAGTGTTGATCCCATGACATGGTGAGGACGTAGGTATTCTTTTCTATGATGCTCAGCTGATTTTCATTGTTCGGCTGATTTTCTTGCCCCAAGTCTCATGGGTACGGCTGCCAAATAGGCAGGCCATCCATTGGGCCATAATAGTCGTGGTCAAAGTTGTCCTTCATCAGAGTGTCTTCCTCTAATGAGTTTGGTGGAGCACGACATCCTTCCGGATCACAATCTCCGTATATCGTTCTGACATCTGACCTGGGTATAAATCTCGGACTCTGTGCGGGATAGCAAAATGGCGTAGGCACCTCTTCCTAGGAGATATAACCGTCCTCGTTGATATAGGACTTCCACTCCTCATCGGTATCAGAGGAATCTCCCTCATTTATGGTATAAACTTCTTGAGATATTGGGTGAAGGAAACCTCCACTATGGAAGAAGTCCTGAATGGGATGAAGACTTTCATTGTTAGTAGCAGTCTGGGTACAGGTTGAGGAAAAACCAAGACCCATCCCTTGTTATTGTTACTTTTGATCACTTCGAGAGCATCTCTGTATGAGGAAATCGAGGTTCCTTTCTCTGAGTGATTTTCACTGCTCACCGAAAGTGCTTAGAACTGAGTTCCGACAACCTCCTCGGGTTCTACACAAGTAGATAATGAAAGGTTACTCACGATCAAGGCTTGTTCTCCACAGACCGTGACGAGTTGATCGTTCTTGACGAACTTCAGTTTCTGGTGCAGTGTCAAAGTGACTGCCCCAGCCTGGTGTATCCAAGGTCTTCCTAATAAATAGTTGTATGTTGCTCGGATGTCCATGACCTGGAAAGTGACCTGGAAAGTGTGAGGACCAATAGTTATGGGAAGGTCGACTTCACCGATAACTGCTTTTCGAGATCTGTCAAATGCTTTGACGATGACCTCGCTGCCCATCATTGGGGATCTTTTGAATGATAGTCGCATTAATGTAGACTTTGGCATAACATTCAGAGTCGATCCGGTGTCTACCAGTACACTGGCTAAAGCATCGTCCTGGCAGTTAACTGTGATATTGAGCGCCATGTTGTGACTTTTGCCTTCTTTTGGCAGTTCCTCATCACTAAACCCTAAATTGTTGCAGGAAGTGATGTTAGAAATGATGTTGTCGAATTGTCTTATCGTTACATCCTGTTCCACAAAGGCCTGCTCTAAGACTTTCTGTAGAGCTTCCCTTTGAGCCTCGGAACTGAGTAAAAGAGGCAATACAGAGATCTTTTAAGGAGTTTGTAATAGCTGATCAACAATGTTGTATTCACTCTTTTGGATGAGCTTCAGCATCTCATCTTTGTTATTTGAAAGGTCGGGATCACTAGATTGACCGACCGATTGATCGGGAACTTCTGTTTGAGGTTCCTTTTCTCTGTTAGGTTCTCCAACTCATCGGTTGAAGATTTGACCACTCTGTATTACTTGACTGATGTCTGTAATATTCACGATGGAGGGTAATGGAATTTCCTTTCCATTCTAAACTATTGTTGCACCGTATTTGTAAGGGACCGCCTTATCAGATTTGTACGGTACTGGTCCCGGCAGATAGATAACTACAGGAGCCTTCTGATTTCTCTGACTGTCGTAACTAACTTCAATCAGTTCCTGGTTAAGAACCTTTGATTCATCAAGTAGAGGGATGATGGCACAAACATCTTTGGTCCTCTTGTGATCAGAGATTACAACAACATCTTTGATTTGATCAGCGAAGTAGTCTGGCGTCCAGCTGATGGACCCCGAAACTGAATGTTGTTGAATCTCTTTGCGGTCCAACTGACTCTGAAGGGCTGCTCGCATGAGGTAGCATCCTTGGTTATTCTCCGAGTAGACTCTACAGCGCTCGTAGTTATGTGGTGGCACCTGGCCATGTTCGCTTTGAATGCAGTGTAACCTCACTAGGACTACCATGAAAAACAGGGATGGTTTTCTCGTGTTGAGTCATCGGGTTCGTGAGAACATTCGGTTTCGTATCCTTGAAGGATATGACCCCGCTCCTAACAAGCTTTTGTATGTCGAATTTGAAACTGAGACCATTTTCTATGTTATGCCCTGGTCCTCCTTGATGGTAAGGACAAGTCTGATCCACTTTGAACCAAAAAGGCGGATTTTTCGGTACTGTAAGAGGAGAGCTGGTTTGGATGTTCCCCTTGACCAGTAATAGTGGAAATAGTTCTACGTACAACACCGGTATAGGGTCAAACCCTGGTGGTCGCGTTGTACGGTTATTGTTGTACAAAGGACAAGCCTGCTGAAGAGGCTGTTGTGTCCTTTGCTGATATTGCTGTTGATTCGGTTGGCTTTGAGCAACCTGAGGTTGATACGTAGGAACAGGCGCAGGGTTGATAGCAGGAGTTACAGATGCTACTGGTTGGTGTCGTCGTCTTTGCTTTCCGAGAGAGATATTTTCAATATCCTGCTCTTTTTTCTTAGGGAGAGCACTACCGTATCTTTTTGTACTACTTGATGATCCATCGTCTTTAACTAAATGTCCTTCTCGGATGGCTTCCTCAAGACGAACTCCCATGTCCACCATCTCGGTGAAGTCACTGGGCGCACTGGCAACCATTATGTCGTAGTAAAATGAGCTTAAGGTTTTCAAGAAGATCTTTGTCATCTCTTTTTCCTCGAGAGGTGGACAAATCTGGGCAGCAATTTCACGCCATCTCTGAGCATATTCCTTAAAGGTTTCCTTATCCTTTTGTGACATCGATCTGAGTTGATCTCTGTCCGGTGCCATGTCCAGGTTGTACTTATATTGTTGAACGAAGGCAGCGCCAAGATCTCTGAAAGTGATGATCTTAGTGCGGTTTAAACCCATGTACCATTTGAGTGCGGCACCGGTTAAACTATTCTGGAAGTAATGGATCAGTAGCTGTTGGTTCTCTGTCTGTGTTGACATCCTCCGAGCGTACATCACCAAGTGACTTTGAGGGCAAGAGTTACCCTTGTACTTTTCAAATCGGGCACTTTGAATTTGCTCGGAACTTTCACATTGGGGACCAAACAAAGGCCTGCAGCGTCTTTTCCAAATAGCTCCTGACCGCGAATGGCTTGCAGTTCTCTCTGCATCTCCAGGAACTTTTCCTAGAACTCATTCATTCTGTCGAACATACTTTCGTTTCCACCAGAAGGTATATGTGGAATCTGTCCTTCTAGGACAGTGTGTACCACGGGTGGTGGTATAGTCATCATGGCAGTGACTCTAGGTGCCTCCCGAAGTTTGTAACCTTCAGGAGTTGTCGTCATGCCCCTGGCATCTTCGCTTTCCCGAAGTTTGTAACCTTCAGGCCCAGCGGCTCCTGCTACAATTTCCGGATCTTCCATGATCGGCGGAATATATCCTTCTGGGATATAGTTGATAGGCATTCCCCAGAGACAATCTTTTGGCATTTTATACCTAGGATCTTACTTCTCCACTATGGGCGTAGATGTGATCTCTGAGATCACAGTCCTTTTTTGTTGCATCTGAGCTTCTGCTAGAGCTTGCATGTTTTTATGAAGCTTTCTCAGATCTTCCTTCAGAGTGTCGATCTCTTTTCTCAACTCTCTGTTCTCTTCCTTGAGATCATCCATCTTTTTCTGTCGATTGGCCCGAGTATTGCACGAATGAGACACTTTGACTCTAGAATCGAGACACAAATGTGAGATTCACAGGGAAGAAGAATGCGTTTATGCGAGAATGATGAATGATATGCAATGATTATATTATTTTTTGTTATTTAATCAAAAGAAACTTCGACAATAGGATTGCAAATATCACACAGTGGGGAAACCCCGTTTTAATGAATTCAAAGATTGCGGAAATGGAAATACAGTAGATTACAAAGTACTGAAAAGGAAATGTCTAAACTAAAGGATCCCGAGTCCTCTCTGACGAGAGCTCAGGTGCTGGTTCTGGTGCTTTCCTTTTCTTTGACCGAGGTTCTTGGGCCGTTGTCGTGTTGTCATTCCTTTGCCAAGTGAAAGGAGCAAGCAAATTCCTTTGGTCTCCTTGATTCTCTATAGCATGTTGCTCTAAAATCTCAAATAGAGCATCTTTATATCTCAATAGCTGCTGTATTTTCTTACACTCCACATTGAGAATGAGGTACTTGTTCCTCCAAGACCACTTCTCCTGCTGAACTTTATTGAGAGTAACTTGAAGTTTTTCCGTATCAGAGATAAAGTAAAGGACGGGGTCCCTTAACGGAAGAACTTCCTGATGAGGGTAAGGCATCCTCAGCTTGAGAGCTCTAGTTTGTACCCAGCGGAGATAAGGCTCCACAGAGATACAATCTAGTTTCCCTAGAGACTCTCTTCCTTTCCTATGAACGTGTTTCCAGGCATGCACTATTTCTGTCTTTAGTGCTCTGTCATTTTCTCCTTCCTTGAAGAAAAGACCTTCCAGATGAGCATTACGTGGGACATGCCTCATCGGGTATCTGAATTGATGACGAACTAACACCAGATGATAATTGATTCCCCCCTTAGTTCCTATAAGGGGTACGTTTGGGAAGTTTCCACAACGGTCAATAATCCTGATCCCGTCATAGATTTGATTGTACCAATCAATGTCAGAGTTGGTAAGAGACATGATTCTCTGCGACCAACGTAAAGTATTTTTTTGATCCCAAAATGCAGCAGACTTGGGTAAGTGGGAAATGAACCATTTGTACAGCAGGGGTACACAGCATGTGATTATTCCTCCGCTGTATAAATTCCTTAAGTGTACAGAATGATACACATCTGTGAGTAAGGTTGGTACGGGATTTCCAATCAGACATATCTTAATGGCATTGATATCTACAAAGTTATCGATGTTGGGAAACAAAAATAACCAAAGGTGAGCAAAAAAAAGATGCTTTCGAAAGCGGCCACATTCCCTATACTAGCAAACTACATGGCTTTCTTTATCAAAAACTGGGCTGGCAGACCCTGAATACCACCTTTAATGGTCATGTGAGTCCTGACTTCTGACTTGTCCAAATAGATTGCTCTTGCAATGGTTTGATCCTTTGGAATTTCTTCCAATCCAGAAAAGGGAGCTTGATCAGTGATATGTAAAACAGTCAGGTGAGAATATTCCTCCAGTGTTGGTGCTAGCTGATAATCCGGGAATGTGAAACAGTGATAGACCGGATCGTAGAACTAGATTATAGTAGACAGGATTCCTTCAATTACATGGACCCTTAATAGGGACAGCAGTCCTCCATACTTGGCTCTGAAAGCCTCAGGGTTGGTGATCATCCCAGCCAACCCTCTTAAATCCTCTAGTTTTGGAACCTTGAAGGTATACTTGTGAGTTTTTCTTCTACCGAAATCCATAACGCAATCTCTTTCTCTGACATTTGCAAACATTGTCTTAGTTTAATTTGAAAAAGAGAGACTAGAAGTGAAATTTTTCTTTGTTTAAATGTTTTTTAAATGAATGTATGAATGCAACACACAAAAACATAGAAAAAACATGGGGTCAAAGGGTCGGTGTCATAAGGTCAAGGCTCTACCCATCCCCAAAGGTTTATACTGGTGATTTTTTGTACTTGTCCACAAAATCATTGACCCCTCTTGGGATAACAACAGCAAGCGGATCGCCAACGAGCTGATGTATCTTAGATTGATCTCAAATGAGGGTAGTATCACGTGACAACTATTCCCGATAGCTTCCGCACTACAAAATGGTTTAAGTCTACTAAAAACCTCATCTTCTCAGATAACCCAGTCGACCACACTACTTTCAACAACCGAAGTCGTATAGGCAATGTATCTACAAAGGGAGTCTCCACTGAGTTTGATGGTCAACCGGGGACTCTTAACTGGGATTCACTCCCAGTAAGATTACCCGTATAATGCCATCACCTATCTTACTCAATCTTTCCACATGCGGCATCACACGCATTCCCATTAGCAAAAAAATAAACACAGATATCAATTAGGAAAAGCAGTATATATATTTGTCTTAATATCCTAGACCTCTAGTCTTATGATCTTATATAGACAATGACTTCCCAGCAGAGTCTCCATTTCTGTAGCATTTGGTGAATTTAAGGCCTTCACCTTAACAGAGGCTAGAAAGAATGCCTCCCACTGTGGTCGCCACTTTTCTGTAGCGCAATTTTTGTGGTTTCGAATCACTATCGCTTTGGTACTACAGTTCGATTCATTTTTTATCCTGTTGAGATGATTAAGGAAAGGAAATAGATGTCTCCAATTAACCCTGCTCACAAACTAAGGTTAAACAGTCAAAACTGTTGGTTTACAGATGTTATATGGGGTTCGTCTTTTAAGGTTATTTGCTTAAAAACAAGGTCTAGACTAGGGAGTAGGTTTCTGTGTTAGGTCTGATGCTTTTGATAGATATATGATGGGGCTGGATTTTGGGTTTTTGATTAGTATGCTCGCTAAGATTTTTGCAATCTTATGCATATGTATTTCCGAAACAGGGAAATCAGAGTGATCGTAGTTCCTCCTATTCTATGGGAGGAAAAAGGTTGTTTTTGTGTCATGTTCAAAGCATAAGACATGAAGCTAAAGGTGGTTTATATCTTGTTCAAAGCCCAAGATGTAAAGCTAAAGGGTTTAGGATTAGAGAGAATTTGTCATCTCTTAAGAGGAGTTGTTGATGTTTGTATGCTGTGAGCAAGGCACAACTTTGATGCTAAAAGGATGATTGACTCAACCGGGGTTTTGACTCCGTTGGGGAGAATGTATCTTGTATAAAGCCCAAGATGGAGGTTGAAAGGGTTTGACTCAACAAGAGAGTACTTTTATCTGTCCTGTATAAAGCCCAAGACGGAGGCTAAAAAGGTTGACTCAACAAGAGAGTCAGGAACAGGTGATTGATTCAACAAGAGAGTCTTTTATACCCAAAAAGAGAGTGTTTTGCTGTCTCGTACAAAGCCCGAGATAGAGGCTAAAAGAAGATTGATTCAACAAGAGAGTGTTTTATATGTGTCTTGTATGAAGCCCAAGATGGAGGCTAAAAGTTGACTCAACAAGAGAATATTTTATACTCAACAAGAGAGTGGTTTTTTAGTGTCCCGTATGAGGCTCGAGAGGGAGGCTAAGAAGGAAGTGACTCACCAAAAGAGTCTTTTTTACTCAACAAGAGAGTGGGTTTTTATATGTCTTGTACCAAGCCCAAGACGGAGGCTAAAAGGGAGACTGACTCAACAAGAGAGTCTGAAAAGGTTAGCTCCGCTAGGGAGAGTCATTTGTACAAAGCCCAAGAGGAGGCTATCTTACTGCTGAGGATTAGATCCATAGGCAGACCCAAGGGTGGGGAACTCTCATGAGAGATACCGGGTTTTAGAGTGATCAGTGTTTTTTCCTATGTTTGAAAGGAACTTGAGAATTTCTTTGAGACTCAAGGGTTTTAGACTGTCCAAGTCTAGAGTTTTATCTATTGTACAATGCCCAAGAGGAGACACGGGCATTAAGGGATGAGTATCAACCCTAAAGTGGTCGGAGTTTTGACACTAGAAAGACTGCTCTAGCAAAGGATGACTAAGTTATGTCTTATACCTTTAAGAGGTCATCAGGGTCCTTGTATTAAGCCCAAGAGAAGGCATGAGAACTTCTAAGAAGCCGAAGGGTCCTTGTACAATGCCCAAGAGGAGGCGGGGATGCTTTTAGGAAGCCTGTGGGTCCCCAAACCAAGAGAAGTTCAAGAAATGCAATTCACCGAGAAGAGATCATTCCAGGAAAGTTCGAGAATTTGGAAGAAACTCAAGAGATGCTATTTACGGAGAATAGATCAACTCTGGGGAGTTAGAGTTTTTTTGACAATTTCTAAGAGTGACAGTCTGAGAAATAAACTAGCTTTCTTTATGCAGCTTTATCAACTGCATACAGTGGAAAAACTTGTAACTGGGCAACGTCTAGGTGATTATATCAACATCATTATGATCTGTCAAAACCTTAAACACTTCGACTTCTCCACGCTCGATTACCCCTCTGACGAAATGCAGCCTCACATCAATGTGGTTGGTTCGCTCATGATAGGCTGAATTCTTCGACAGGTGTATTGCACTTTGTCTATCAGATTTAACAGTGATAACTGGACTTTGAAGTTTCAGCTCCTTTTCAAAACCTTTAAGCCACAATGCTTCCTTTACAGCTTCAGTTAGGGCGATATATTCCGCTTTAGTGGTTGATAAGGCAACAACCTTATGAAGTGTTGCTTTCCAACTGATTGTTGTCCCAAACATAGTGAACATATATCTAGAAATAGATTTTCTGGAATCCATACAACCTGCATAATCAGAGTCGACATATCCTTCGATTGTTGCTTTACTATCTTCACCCAAGGCTCCACCATAAATTAGGACTCTATTCAGAGACCCGTTTACATACCTTAAAATCCACTTCAATGCTTGCCAATGAGCCTTTTCAAGATTCGCCATGTACCTGCTTACAAGACTTACTGCATATGTTATGTCAGGTCTAGTACAAACCATAGCATACATCAAAGAACCCACTATATTACCATATGGAATTCTATTTATATAAGCTCTTTCGACATCAGTACTAGGACACTGATCTATACTTAGCTTGAAGTGAGGGTTTGTCAGAGTCACAACAGGCTTTGAATTCGACATACCATACTTTTCGAGAATCTTTCGTAGGTATGCCTCTTGAGATAAGCATAATTTCGATTGCTTTCTATCTCTTCGGATGTCAATCCCAGAATCCTAGACGCAGCTCCTAGATCCTTCATGTCGAACTCCTTATTGAGTTCTGCCTTCACCCTTATTACATCTTTGACATTGTTGCTTGCTATTAGAATATCATCCACATAAAGAAATAAAATAACAAATGAATTACCAAGTCAAAATCTGAAGTAAACACAGTGGTCAAACTGACTTCTAATGAAAATTATGCGTGCCATAAACTTGTCGAATCTCCTATGAAGGTACGAGAAAGACACAAGAAAGGGGAGGTTTGAATTGTGTATTTACTTTTTAACAAATTTTCGCTTCTTATCGTTAATACGCTGAGATAGTATCAGAGTTCGTTGAGAGACTCTGACTCGCAAAGTAGCAATCAGACTTGCCATGCATGAAGCATAAGAACCAACAAGAGTCTGAACGCAATATGCATTATTAAGAAATTGCAGTGCGAAAGCTTATCAGAGTTAAGTTGTAAGGTTCTGACTTGCTTATGTAAGGTTCTGATACTCACTGCAGAAACATAAACAATAACATAAAGCATAACAAGAGTAAATGACACACGATATATCCTGGTTCACCACAAGGCTAATCCAGTCCACCCTCCTCAGGTGATTTCGCCTTGAACACAAGGACTTAATCCACTATAACCAATCTCGATTACAGATGCACAAGAACATAGCTGGTGACTAACAACATGCACAACCGCAGCTGTGACTAACACACAATGAACCGTTCAGGGATTCAACTCAATGAATATAATGAACATTGACTTGTAGGTTCCAATCTCGCAAGATCTACTGCTAGGATTTCACAGCTAGACGTTCAGGGATTCATCGCAATGAAAATAACGCCTACTGACCCTATTTCAGGATTTACCACAATGACATCTCGTCATTGTCTTCTTGAGTCTCCGGTCACACTGACCACTCAAGGAATCCTAATTCACCAAGAATTAGTTTTACAGGAGATTACAAAGATGCTTCTTAACAAGCAGATTACTCCTAAGTTTAAGTACATGAGAACACACAAGTGTTCAAGCAAGATGTGAGCAACAGCTCCTTGCTATCTTAAGAAACTACAAAGATGTATGTTGATTTGACGGTTGTTGATATCTTGTAGATCTTCTTCTTCTTCGTCTTCTTGGTTGAGCAAGCTTTGAGCAACAACTCCTTGCTTCAGATCTTTAATGTAGCACTGACGAGAAGGTGGTTAATGACTTGACTGATTTACAATGTTGTCTTCTTCATCAACAGCTTCTGTACCAATTGATTGTTGTTGTGTTGATTTATGATCTTTGAGCTTCAACAACAATGGCCATGTGTAAATGGTGATAGCTTTGGATGTTTAAGTGTTACAACGAGAACTCATCGTTATTGCTATCTTCACACAATGACTTGATAAATTCTCCATTGATGGAATGAATCAATCTCTCTCAAAAGCGAATACTCCTTTCTTTAAATAGCCCAGTAAAATATAGCCATTTCAATTACTGTTGGCTGTTGGAAAAGAGACGTTGTGTAATGATGTAGCTGTACTCACACATCTCCTTTTTACTGTGGAGGTAGTGACATGATATATCTTCTTTGGCGCAGTGTACAGTCTTTCACAACGGTAACATTTGTCTTCAAATCTTCAGAGGCTTCTGATGGTAATTAATTGAAGCATGAGTAGAGACTTTATAACAGAATATCTGAAACTCCAAGTCTTCAGTTTTTCGAAGTCGTCCATTAGGAATCAGCCTTCAGAACTTCAGCACTTGTCTTTAAATCCATTATCCTTTACTGCTTCAAGTCTTCAGAAACTTCAGACCTTGTCCATTAGGAATCTGTCTTTAGAGTCTTCAGCACTTGACCTTTGGAACCATATTCTTCAGAACGCATAAGTCTTTAGAGTCTTTCTGCACTTGGTCTTCAGAGCCTTCAGCCTTCAGAACTTCAAGTCATGAGAGTCTTCAGTACTTCAGTTCTCTATAACATTATCTTCTTCAGAAGCTTCGTAATCTTCAAAATCGCAACCACTTTCAGAGAGCATTCACAAGAGCATTATAATGCCAATATAGGCATCCTTGGATCTGACTGATCATGATCAGATACAGAAGCATTCTTGCTTCTTGTGACTTGTGTCACACATAGTAACTTCGCATATAATCATTTACGCGCATCTGGCTGGTGCTTGCTGGATCTGATATCTTCTATGATTATGATCTGCACACAACACACCTTAGAACATAAAATGGTTCTTTCACAAATACTATTGTTATCATCAAAACATAGAGACGACTTATAGAGACAACTCTTGCTCTAACAATCTCCCCCTTTTTATGATGATAAAACCATGTATTTTTTATTGAACATTTTATACAAGGTAATCACCAAAACTAAAAAAATTCAGAGTCCAAAACAATAGCTCCCCCTGAACGTGTTATCCTCAAAGTTTTATCTGTGATCATCTAGAATCTTATATGATCCAAAGACATACAAAATAACAACTTGAGTTGCCAGAACAAAAATAGAAAAGGACTACTTCTCTATCTTGTATTTAAGGAGACAAAAGTCTTCAGCATCTGGACTAGTTCATCAGAACTTCCATCTTCAGATCTTTAGAACTTAGTTCCTTTTTAATATCATATCAGAGCTTATAATCTTCAGAGTTATCTAAAGCATTTTCTACTTTTCAGCAGAAACATTTTAGCACAGAACAAAATAGTTATTATCTAATAACATAGCCTTGTTATTTATCATAACCAGACACTGTCTTAAGAAACTCCCCCTGAGTTTCAGACTTGGTGAAGATTGTAGAATTTTGAAGTTTGAATCTTCTGGGTAGTCTCCCCCTAATTTCCATAAGTCGGATATTGGGATCTTCAGAACGTAGTTCAGAAATATTATATTTGTAATCACCAATAATGATCATGACTTTTCAGAGTTTGAATTGGAACACAGGCCTTCATCTCAGAACCTTGTTACTGTCACAACTCAGTGGTTCATCAAAGCTTGATTCTTGATCAGATACCAAAATAAGGTTAATTTAGTGATCAATCAACGCTTGATTCTGAATTTAATACCAAAATTAATCAAAATTCTTAAACAGATACCAAAGTATGTTGAGTCTGATACCGACTGAAGGTCTCTTATATCAATTGAAAGGTATTTCCTTAGTGTGTTGAAATTGATACCAATGAAGGTATTTGAAAACTTTACAGCTTAGCTCTGATTGATATCACTACAGACTGAGTCTGATACCAATCTTTGTATTCAGAGTCTTATTACCAATTTTTTATTTAGTCTAATACCAAATCATTTTCTTTTTAATTGGTTCTTGGTTAAATCAGAACTACTTCTTCTTGGATCTTCAGACAGTTCTTGACTTCTGATTTGCACAGTTCTTCTGAAGAGCATCTTGAGATGTAGGTTTTACTTTGACTTCTTTCAGAGCTTTTGTTTTCAGAGCTTTCCTTCTTCTGATTCTTATGTTCTGAATATCATATTCTCAGACAGCTTACAGCTTCTGAACCAAGTGAAACAGAGATCACGATAACTTTGACTTTCAGAAAGTTCTCAACTTGTGAACAGTACTGGGTAGATCTGATTCTGAACACATGTTCATAAAGTGTACAACTTCAATCATATGAACAAACAGTTCATAAGAACTTATATCAGAGTTCTTCTTTCTTAACCTGTTCTAAGAATGCCTAGTGAACTTGTTTAGAGTTCCTCGGTTAAACATCAAACAACAAACGTTAGTAGAAAATGCATTTTATATGATTAATTCATTTGTTTGAGTTTGCATTCTTTTTAAGATTCTTCTTTTTAATCAAAACCACATTTCTATTTCTCCCCCTTTTTGACATCATAAAAAAGTTTAGAGCATTTGAACTTTCAAGCATTAAGCATGATTAGATCAATATGATAATAGCATATTTAGAATTCACACTTAAACATTTTCATTGATTAATTTGTAACCATACATGAAGCAGAGATAGATACATAAAATGACACAAAATGATAATCAACAAAACATAACAGTTATTTGAACGAAACATGGTTTAAGACTTAATTATCCAGGTTCTCAACATTGTCTACTCTTTCATATCTGTTTTCAGCCGGTGAGGGTCCTGGTCCAAGCCTGCTTATTAATTCCCAGGCCTTTTCTTTCAAAATTATTTCAGATATTATTCTTCCATATGGAATGTAAGAATGCATCTGGTTTCTTGAGACTTTGATAGAGTGTCTCAGGTGGTTAAAAATGGTCTTGGGAAGGTCTATTGTGACGTGATGTGTGAGGAGGAAGACGAAGATTTTGTCGTCATGAGTCAGAGTGCCTCTCGCAGTCGCACGTGGTTGAAGGTCGGTCAAAGAAAATTTGAACCACGTTTTGGGGGTAGGAAGAAGTTTTTCAGGATTGTTCGGTTCGTAAGGAACTGAATCATCAAACAAGATTCTGCACCTCTTCACCATGCTTAAATCATATTGAAAGTTATCAATCGTGGCTCTGAAGGAGACGCATCCAGTGATTTTCTCTATCAAGGTGACAGAGATGGCGATAGGGTGAAAGTAAACCTTAGACCAGAGGGTATTTCCATCATTGTTTACCCTGGCAAAATTCCAGAATTCCTTAACAAGGTCTGGAAAGATGGGACCATTCAGTAGTCCATAATAGCACTGCCAAGACTGAGCTTGCATGCACCTTATTATTTCCAAACCATTATCTCTGAGACAAGATAGGTTAGGTCTTTTCTCAGAAATAACTTCTAGGTTCTCTTTTCTTCCTCGAAACATTGGACCAGTTCTTTGAGAAGTCATCATCTTTGTTGTGGTTAAAAAAGAAGGGTTTTTAGGAGGATGATATTTTAGGTTTGAGAATGAATAAATGGTGAGGCGAGAACCTACTATTTATAGGCGAGTAAGAGTGGAGAGTAATGACTAAATCAATTTCAAAAGATTTAGGTTTACTATTTCCTAGGTAAGTCATGATTGCTTAGGGTATACTTAAAGGGTGTAACTGTGTGGGAAAAGAAAACGGAGCAATTACTAACTTATTTAGGAAGGATTAATTGGTTATGGATAATAATTACTCTACAGTGAGTGGCAGATGGGGTTGATGTATTAATGATGACGGTTTCTTGGGCCCATAAAAAATCTACCAAATATTTTTCGAAGAATAAAATCACCCTACTATTAAAGCTTGTTATTGATTTGCTTGGTTTCATATTTTTAGGATTATGAATAAAATTATTTCATTAATTAAGACGACCGCAACCCTAGTTTTTTGACAATTCATTGATCTTAAATAACTTAAAATGAACTAACATGATTACAACGACCTAGAGTAAATACAATTTAAATTAAGAACATGCACTCTGCAGACATAGTTAAAACATGGATGGGTCTAGTTTTCTTAGTCACTAAAGATTCACAATTTGTCTTCAACAAGCAGTTCTCTGGAAGACTTTCAGGACCACCTTCTTCAATTTTTTCTTTGATCATGTCCACAAAACCTTCTCTAAAGAAAATCTCAGATAAAACTCTTGCATAAGGAATGTAAGACTTTTTGAGGTTTCTGGACACAGAGATGGCGTTCTAAAGACAGTTGAAGATAATATGTGGTAGATTTATTTGAAAAGCATTCATCAGTAAATGAATGAACTGATGGTCATGAAATCTAAGGATGTCATGGTATTCTCCTCTGGGAATTAAATTTGACAAAACTAGTTTGTACCATGCTTTCGGAATGGGTAGGAGATTCTCAGAATTGGATGGTTCATATCCGGATGAGAGGTTATGGAGGAAGGCAAATCTTCTAGCAACAAAGAACTTGTTTAGGTCACAGTCAACAGTGATTCCAACATTCTCACATCCAGTTGCTAGAGTGACTGAGAAGGGAGTGATAGTGATAGGAATTTCAAGAACAAAAGAGGTGATATGTCCAGTTTCATGATCAAGGAAAGTATGCTTCCAAAAGTCTTTCACAAGATTGACATAAATGGGTTTTTCTAGCATAGTGGAGTACCTAGTCCATTGTTGAGTATAAAACACATCTGCAATACTTCTAGCAATGCAACTCGAAAGAGGAGGGGTATTGATTACAAATTGTTTTTCAGGAATGATTTCAAGAAGATCTTGGTCACGAAGAAAGGTTAGTGGAGCCATGATGATAGATGGACAACAGAGTTTTGACACTTAGGTTTTTATGATAGAAGGACTTGAGTATGAATTCATTTGATAGGTATAAGTGATTTATACATATACATATAACTGGGTAAGATGAGTTGAGCCTAGCCTAGGGATGACATAGATCAAATACACATTAAGTGACATGAATTTTCATGATGTGAACAGTCCTTAAGAAAAATACTATTTAGATTTTAGATAAGATTTCGAAAATACTGAGTATTTATATAAAGAAATTGAACAGACTTGCTTATTTTCAAGAAATCTTATATTATGATTACTCAAGATTCGTAATCATGATTGAGGTCACATAGAGTGTGTCATACCCCAAATTTTGAACACTAAGATCTCCCATCATTGTGTAAATTATCATCACAATATGGATGTATCTTTATCCCTCATCAATCTCCTCAAGGAATTGTTGAGCATTCACTACAAATCAAAATTTGGGTTTCAAGCCCTCTCAGAGTTCTTAGACAAAAGATCAATCAAGGAATGACATGATCTTCAACTTGTCTAAACTTCTCAAACATCCACAATGGATCAAGAGGGCTCCCACTTTAAGGATTAAGCATAATGTTGCAGCATTCTAGGTGGATCAAGCCTCAAGATCGCCAGTGTCACCAAATTAGGGTTTAGTCGACCAGGGCCTCCAAATGGAAATTAATCCTAACACAAGATGCTCCAAGGGACATCATGGACCCAATCATCAAGTCAATTTGGCCTAAGGGGATGCATTCATCAAAAATCAGGAATTAGGGTTTCTTGACCTAATTCACCCCTAAGTTAACTTTTGGGACAAAAAATGAGCCAAGACCTCAAAGGAGGATTTGAGGGTCTCTAATACACCAAATTGATCCATTTGCAACAATGGATTGATCCAATAAGCTTGAGCAACAAGTTTCAATTCCATCAGAACCACGGTTAGGGTTTTGCGGGAAAAGTCAACTGTGCCTTTGACTTTTGTCCCAGGCATGCTCCCAAACCTTGGGACATGATTCAATACACCCTAGAACACCTATGAAATCAATCCATCAAGTTTGATTTAGGTCAAGGGCTTCATTTCATAGAGGATCGCACAGTTTGGAGTTCATCTGACAAAAAGTCAACTGTGCACAAAAGTCAACTTTGACTTTTTGAGATTTTTCACAATTATGATTCTTTAACCCTAAAATGATGTTAATGTATGGTTGGAATCATCATTCATCAAGAAAAATCAAGAAAAGTGGGATAACTTGTAAAAGGGGTAAACATAAAAAAACTTAGAAATTTTCTAAGTTATGGAACAAAGTGGCTAGAGTACCAACTTTGGAGGATCATAACTCCTAAACCACAAGGCCATTTTTCCCCATTCAAAGCTGGATTTGTAGCTCTCATGGCCCTCTACAAAAGCTTCAAACATAACTCATTCCAATTCCTCATGGATTTAACGTTATGGAATGATCAAAATCAAGAAAAGTGAAAATGTCACTTTTTTCCAACACTTAGTGAAATTTTCACTAAGTCAGAATCTGCCTTCACTTTTTTCCAAATGTAGGGGCATTTTTCACTTGGATCCAAAAAGCATCAAAACCAATTATGATCAAACAGTTGTTGTATCATATGAGGGCTTTCCAAAATGGCCAAGAACTCCATCAAATTCCACTTGGGCCATGAGATATGACAATGGCAATATGCCTTGCTGAAAACTTCCAAAGCAAGGCAGATTTGTGCATTTTGCTCGATTTGCCAAATTTGTGCAAATGACAAGCACACTTATCCATCTGAACACCTCAAGGGGAGACCAAGGAGGAACTAACTCTGATCCCAAGCCTCCCAAGTCCTTGGAACCAAAAGTAGCATGCCAAACCTAGAAATCCCTAAAGAGGGGACAAGACTCCAATTTTGTTTTGTAGCATTCAATGGATGCACTAAGGTGGCATGGACTGAGCCATTTCCAACTGAATTCAATCAAGACTTATCCAAGACCAAGGGAACCAGCAGCCTGTGCCCTAACCTCTAGTCAATGGCTAGAGGAGACTTGGATTCTCATTGCTCAACATTGGCCAACCTATGCAGCAGTTGCCATTCACTATTCCTTGCAAAACAAACTTGCTCTACTACAAATAGAGCTCATTTGTGATCTATTTGAGTACACCAAAGCCATCAAACAGATGCTTTCCTCAAAATCTCCTTCTTCACTCCAAAATTTCCTTCCAAAGCAAGTCACTATCGGGTTTTGAGTTTGAGAGCTATTCCAACCAAACCAATCACACACACACCTCATAAACATCATATAGAAGTGATCCAAACACTCACATAACATCTGTAACAACAAAATCACAAAATCACTAGCCATCTGCACAAGCCTTTGACAGATTTGCAGTTGAGGTGCCAAATCAAGTTCCAGCTCAATTCAATCCACTCCAAGCATACAGACACACTCCATAGCACCTAGGGAAGCTGTCCATATCCTTGGAACCAAACTGCAACACCTCTAACACAAAACACGATCACCAGCTGCAAGAGGTAAGCATGAGCTCTTCTAACTCTATGATCCATGCATTTTTTACTGCACAATAATTTGGCTATATGTTCATAATCATGCATGGAGTGTTTTCCCTCAATCAATTGCTTTGTTTGAATCATGTATGGAATTTCTGAACCTTCATGCAAATTTTAGGGTTCTTGAGGTTTCTCTTTGATTTCTTATTCCATGCTTAAAATAAATGAAATTAAAGACCATAGACATGATCATGAGGTGAAAACGAGTAGATTGATATGTAGATTGCATGTTATCATCAAGTATTCAGTGAGATTGGATTGAAAACGCAAATCTGCAGAAACAGAGGGTGGCGCGTGTTCTTGCAATGTTCTTGGCGCCCTTTTTGAAAATTCAAATATTTGAATTTTGTGATTTTATTTAATTGATTCAAAAATTAATTTCTCTCTGAATTTTAATGATTTTGAGTTGATTCTTTTTTTAATAATTCACAAAAATGTTAAAATATTTTATTTTCCCAAAAAATCCCAAAAATATTATTTATTTCATATACTTGATATTTTTGTAAAGAATTAATATTTTAATTGTTTTTGACATTTAAAATATTTTCTCCTTCTTGATTTTTCAAATTTTATTGATTTCCAAACATTTTGTGAATCAAAACCTGATTTTTGAAACATTAATCCAAGATTACAATTTGTTTTCCACATGTTTAACAATTTTGATCATTTTAATTGAATTTTTTATTCAATTAAAATACATTTTGAAAAAAATTAGGGTTTTTGATTAATTCAACCCTTATCAAACTTTTTCAAACATTTTTGGGCCTCTAATAGAGTGTAAGACCCAACCCATTTGAAAACCAAACATTTTGGGCCTTAGTCATTGTATAAGACCCACTGCGTTTTCAAAAACCTCGGCACAATCACCATTTTCAAACAAACCAAATGGGCCTCTCCTTGAGCTATAAGACCCATTCCTTAAACTTTTGGGCCTCTTGGTAGAGTGTAAGACCCAACCCTTTGTAGAAACTAAAATATTTTGGGCCTCAGTGTATTGTATAAGTCCCGATATCGTCAAAAAGTTCGGCGTGATCGTCGCCTTTTTAAAAAAAACCCTTGGGCCTCTCCTTGAGCTGTAAGCCCCATCACTTGTACAAAAATGATCATTGGGCCTCTAATAGAGTGTAAGACTCAACCCCCTTTTAACCAAAACTTTTTTGGGCCTCAGACACGGTATAAGTCCCTCTGCGTTAAAAAAAGAAATCTCGGCGCGATCGCCAATTCAAAAACAAATCATCTGGGCCTACCCTCGTGTTATAAGCCCCATTATTTTTCTTTAAATACTTTTGGGCCTCTTGATAGAGTGTAAGACCCATCCCTTTGTACAGAGAACCTTTTTGGGCCTCAGTCACTTGTATAAGTCCCTGTACAATTTCAAAACCACGGTGCAATCATCGTTAAACCTTGGGCCTCTCCTTGAGCTGTAAGCCCCAACAAACTGTTCAAAGCACTTTATCCTTTGATTTTGAATATAATATTGTTATCAAATCTTTCTTTGTTGAACAACTAACCAAACAGCATGGAAGCTCTACAACTGAGTAAGTGTTTACCCGCTTTCTTTATCCGCTTTCATATATATAACTGTATTGTGGGGCTGCTCACTGTAAGTCTTCTTTCACAAAATTATATATACTCGTCAAATATTAACTGTGTAATACTAGTATAGTTATTTAGAGTTTTCCCCGTCAACTACGTCTAGCACTAGGTAAAGCTCTGTTGGTCACTCTTAAAATACAAACAAAACTAGATCCCCATAGGATTACCAGACACAGTCTTCCCTCCTCTAGGGGTTAAACAATATGGAGAAGTGAAAGGCAACATTCTCGGTGAACCCTTTCTCAGACTGTCACCCTTAGAAGTTGTCAAAGAAACTCTACTCCCCAGAGTTGATCTATTCTCCGTGAATAGCATCTCTTCCAAATTCTCGGACTTTCCTAGCTTGATCTATTCTCGGTGAATAGCATGTCTTGAACTTCTCGGGGTTTGGGGACCCACAGGCTTCCTAAAAGCATCCCCGCCTCCTCTTGAGCATTGTACAAGGACCCATCGGCTTCTTAAAAGCTCTCATGCCTTCTCTTGGGCTTAGTACAAGGACCTAGAGACCTCTACAAGTATAGGAACAGAACCTAGTCATCAATTTACTAGAGCTGCCTTTTTGAGTCAAGTGTCAGACCAGTTAATGGGTTGACCTTCATCCCTTAGCATACCAGTCTTCTCTTGGGCATCATACAAAGATCATTCACTACTTGAGAATCGATTTCTCAAAACACCAGTAGACTTGGACAGTCTCAATACCCCGTTGGATTTCTCATTTCCTTAAATAATAGGAAATAACCCTGATCCTCTGATCAATCCTAAAGCACAACAATACCTTTAATCGTTCCCTTCATAAGAACTAATTTTCTCTTTTATCCAACATACTGGACCTGCCACTAAACTGAAACAGTCACCAGCACAGTTAGCCTCCTCTTGGACTTTGTACAATGATTCTCCCCAGCGGAGCTAACCTTTTCAGACTCTCTCGTTGAGTCAAACACTTTTACCCTCCATCTCGGGCTTCGTACGAGATAGAAAATCACTCTCTTGTTGAGTATAAAAGACTCTCTTATTGAGTCAAACACTTTTAGCCTCCATCTCGGGCTTCGTACGAGATACAAAAAACACTCTCTTGTTGAGTATAAAAGACTCTCTTGTTGTGTCAAACACCCTTTTAGCCTCTATCTCGGGCTTCGTACGAGACATATAAAAAACACCCTCTTGTTGGGTCAATAGCCTCCTCTTAGGCTTTGTATAAGGAAACCCCGGTTGAGCCACTCAACCCTTTTAGTATCAAACCTCTGTCTTGCTCACAGCATACAAACATCAACAACTCCTTTTCCTTCATCTAATTGCTGTAAGCGGCAAGCCTCTGGATTATTTACATCCACGCCATTGTCCTTCTTTTAGCATGAGAAATTCGTAAGGAAAGATGGCATTGCTCTAAACTGAGTTAAAGTCTTCTCCTTCAGGTTAAAAATCCACCTATAAAGGAATTATGGCATTGCTGGATTCACATATCCCAGTTAAAGTAATTCTCCTTTATAGTCAGTCACCCCAACAGTTGTGACAAACAGACCAAATATTCCCTTTAGAGATGACAAATTCTCTCTAAAGTCAAAACCCTTCAGCTTCACATCTTGGGCTCCGAACAAGATACAAACCACATTTAGCTTCACGTCTTGGGCTTTGAACAAGACACCAAAACACTTTTTTCCTTCCATAGAATAGGAGGAACTACGATCGCTCTGATTTCCCTGTTTCGTTAAGCGGGAATACGTAGGCATAAGATTGAAAAATCTTAGCGAGCACACTAATCAAACACCCAAAATCCCATACATCAATAAAAAAAAGCATCAGACCTAACATCCTACCGATAGCCTGGACACTGTTCTAACAAAATAACCTAAGAAAAACCCACAATCTTTGTAGCATCTGTAAACCAACAGTCATCTGTTCAAACTCAGTTTGCAAGAAGAGTTAATTGGAGACATCTATTTCCCTTTCTTCATCAGCTTCAATAGGATAAAAAATGAATCGAGTTGTAGTACCCCAAAGTAATAGTGCTTCGCAACCACGCAAAAAACTCGCGCTACAGAGTGCACACGCAGTCCAGAGATTTGATCAAAATATTTTCTCTTGGAAAGAGAGAATATTTCACATCATGAATATTTTTACTCATTAGATAATTCACTATTTGGACTTGGCAATTATTATTTAATCAGTCATTGATAAGGAGAATCATACCTTAGATATTCTGAAATCTTTTCACAGTGATTCTGTATTTGAGTGCTTTCCATTCTGACTCAAGCTGTCTTGCGTTTAGGCTTCTGATTTTCCTCAGATTCTCTTTATTCTGGTTTCTCATGTGTCTGATAAGATTGTCCTTAATAAAGCTTTTGATCAGCCTTGTTCTGCATCTGCTTTCAGAGTGATCTATCAGAGACTCTGAGTGAGTTTCTTTAAGTTTCTCATTTTCTCCAAAGATTCTTATTCTGATGTTGAGGAGTATGAGTATATTCTAAATTCTGATCACTAGTCTGAGAGCAAGATTCAATCTCCTCTTCAGATGATCTTTTCATTCTTCTGTTCAGATATATTCATCTGACTACTGAGAGTAACCAACAGAGTACAGAGATTCTGATCTTAAACATCAGAATAACTCTCTTTCAACAAGTTTCCTATTTCCAGAAGGTCAATAAAAACTTAGCTTAATCATAAACTGCTTGGGAGGTTATGAGCTAAAGAGAATTGATTGACATCTCCTAACATCTTCTGAATATGTTTCTTCAACAGATGCAGATCATGTTCAGAAACAAGTATCATCAAACATGTGTGTAGCACAACATATAGTTTGCATGACACTTCTTGATCTCAAATACTGATTTAACTTGTTGATAGAATTAGTCTATCAGAGGATTATTAGCACATCAACTTTTGAAAAGAAAGTCAACTGATCATCATTCTGAAGGATATCAGCAACTTAAATTCTTTTGACTTCAAGAGATGACTTTGGTTAATGCATCAAATTGAACATCTTCTGATTTCGGATTAATGAGGTTCTAAGAAACTTATCAGATAGAGTCTGACCAATAACATTTTGATTCAACTGAGATAGAATCTCAAGTTTAACAGAACTTAATCATCTGAGTTAATTCAACCAAGACTTAGAATATATTCTGATCAAGTACTTGATGAATCATTTAATTTCTTCTTCCTGAATATTCTTTCAGTTTATACTTTTCGAGAAAACAATATTTAGTTCTTCATTGAATCTTTTAACTTCTTGATCAGTCAAGATTCAGATGTTGAATCATTTCTAAGAGTTTGAATTCTTCACTTTTCTGAATTCAATAGACTTCATTCTGAAGTTTAAAATCGTAGAACAATAATCTTTCTTCTTTACATGAAGAAGTTCTGAATGAGTTTCAAACGAGAAAGTCAAGGATGAACCTAATCCGTTTCTTGAAAACAACTCAAAAACTCATAAAGAATTAATCTTCAGCAAACAAGACTTCTTGTTTTCTGATGATTCAACCTTGATTTAACCTTGAGTAAAATACGTGGTTCATCCACACGTATCTTATGAGATAAGTATTCAACAAATACTACTTCTTATCTGATGAATCTATCATATCAGTTGATTCTTCAAACTTCATTAGAACTTAAGTGAGAAAGATTTAGTTGTTGACAACTGCAAAATTTCTAGAATCAGTGACTTGCTCACGTAATCTGAATGATTACAATTTTGTACACAGTCATCTTCTGAGCTGTTACAGAAATTGTAAGTGGATTGAAATCTCACCAAGAGAATTTCTACGCACCGCATCTAGATCTTTTTCTGACACTGTTAAGTGTTTTGATATCCATCAATAACAGAACCAGAGCTCTGATACCAATTGAAGGTACAAGAAAGACACAAGAAAGGGGGTTCGAATTGTGTATTTACTCTTTAACAAATTTTCGCTTCTTATCGTTAAGACGCTGAGATAGTATCAGAGTTCGTTGAGAGACTCTGCCTCGCAAAGTAGCAATCAGACTTGCCATGCATGAAGCATAAGAACCAACAAGAGTGTGAGCGCAATATGCATTATTCAGAACTTGCAGTACGGAAGCTTATCAGAGTTAAGCTGCAAGGTTCAGACTTGCTTATGTAAGGTTATGATACTCACTGCAGAAACATAAACAATAACATAAAGCATAACAAGAGTAAATGACACACGATATATCCTGGTTCACCACAAGGCTAATCCAGTCCACCCTCCTCAGGTGATTTCGCCTTGAACACAAGGACTTAATCCACTATAACCAATCTCGATTACAGATGCACAAGTACATAGCTGGTGACTAACAACATGCACAACCGCAGCTGTGACAAGCACACAATGAACCGTTCAGGGATTTAACTTAATTAATATACCAAACATTGACCTGCAGGTTCCAATCTCGCAAGATCTACTGCTAGGATTTCACAGCTAGACGTTCAGGGATTCATTGCAATGAATATAACGCCTACTAACCCTATTTCAGGATTTACCACAATGACATCCCGTCATTGTCTTCTTGAGTCTCCAGTAACACTGACCACTCAAGGAATGCTAATTCACCAAGAATTAGTTTTACAGGAGATTACAAAGATGCTTCTTAACAAGAAGATTACTCCTAAGTTTAAGTACATGAGAACACACAAGTGTTCAAGCAAGATGTGAGCAAAAGCTCCTTGCTATCTTAAGAAACTACAAAGATGTATGTTGATTTGACGGTTGTTGGCATATTGTAGATCTTCTTCTTCTTCCTCTTCTTGGTTGAGCAAGCTTTGAGCAACAACTCCTTGCTTCAGATCTTTAATGTAGCACTGACGAGAAGGTGGTTGATGACTTGACTGATTTGCAATGTTGTCTTCTTCATCAACAACTTCTGTACCAATTGATTGTTGTTGTGTTGATTTATGATCTTTGAGCTTCAACAACAATGGCCATGTGTAAATGGTGATAGCTTTGGATGTTTAAGTGTTACAACGAGAACTCATTATTGTTGCTATCTTCACACAATGACTTGATAAATTCTCCATTGATGGAATGAATCAATCTCTCTCAGAAGCGAATACTCCTTTCTTTAAATAGCCCAGTAAAATATAGCTGTTTCAATTACTGTTGGCTGTTGGAAAAGAGACGTTGTGTAATGATGTAGCTGTACTCACACATCTCCTTTTTACTGTGGAGGTAGTGACATGATATATCTTCTTTGGCGCAGTGTACAGTCTTTCACAACGGTAACATTTGTCTTCAAATCTTCAGAGGCTTCTGATGGTAATTAATTGAAGCATGAGTAGAGACTTTATAACAGGATATCTAAAACTCCAAGTCTTCAGTTTTTCGAAGTCGTCCATTAGGAATCAGCCTTCAGAACTTCAACACTTGTCTTTAAATCCATTATCCTTTACTGCTTCAAGTCTTCAGAAACTTCAGACCTTGTCCATTAGGAATCTGTATTCAGAGTCTTCAGCACTTGACCTTTGAAACCATATTCTTCAGAACGCATAAGTCTTCAGAGTCTTTCTGCACTTGGTCTTCAGAGGCTTCAGCCTTCAGAACTTCAAGTCATGAGAGTCTTCAGCACTTTGGTTCCCTATAACATTATCTTCTTCAGAAGCTTCACAATCTTCAGAATCGCAACCACTTTCAGAGAGCATCCACAAGAGCATTGCAATGGTAATATCGGCATCCTTGGATCTGCCTGATCATGATCAGATACATAAGCATTCTTGCTTCTTGCGACTTGTGTCACACATAGTAACTTCGCATATAATCATTTACGCGCATCTGGCTGATGCTTGTTGGATCTGATATCTTCTATGATTATGATCTGCACACAACACACGTTATAACATAAAATGGTTCTTTCACAAATACCATTGTTATCATCAAAACATAGAGACGACTTGTAGAGACAACTCTTGCTCTAACATCCTATTCCACTGTCGAGGAGATTATTTCAGTTCATATAAAGATCTCTTCAGCTTGCACACATAATCTTCCTTCCCCTTTTCGACATACCCTTCAGGTTGCCTCATCAGGATTGTTTCATCTAGATCACCATACAAGAATGCAACCTTCACATCCATCTGTTCCAGTTCAAGATCGAACTGTGCCACCGTGGCAAGCAACATTCGAATGGACATGTGCTTCACAATAGGAGAAAACACATCATTGAAGTTGACACCTTCTTTCTGAGTGAACCCCCTAGCGACCAATCTTGCCTTGTATCTCTTCGACGCCACTCCTTCGATTCCTTCCTTAACTTTGAAAATCCATTTACAGCTGACTAACCTGGCTCCAGCAGGTTTCTTGATCAGGTCCCATATATTATTGTCATGAAGAGATTTCATCTCATCATCCATGGCCTTCAGCCATTCAGTATTCTTTCGAATCCTCATAACTTTCTTATAGTCTCTAGGTTCTTCATCGAGAACCTCACTTGCAGAGATTAAGGCATAAGCTATAAGATCTACATACCCAAGTCTCTGAGGTGGCTTGATGACTTTCCTCTACCAGTCTCTTGCTAGCAAGTAGTCATTATCAGTCTCCTCATCTTTGACAACATCTTCTGTTTCTTCTTCGACTTCATATGGGGTAAGCAATTCAGCATTAACATGCTCCACCTCAACAGGAATCTCTCCCTGTTCCAGCTCTTCGCCAGCATCATCAGTTTTCTTGAAAGTCATCTCAGCTTCATTGAAAACTACATCTCGACTGGTGATACACCTCCTCTGACCTGGCTCTAGGAACCACAACCTATAAGCATAGGCCACACAACCAAATAATCTCAATCTGTCGAGACTAGGTGGATGTCCCGACCAAACTTCTTCAGGTGTCTTCATTCCCAAGGTAGTCGAGGGACATCTATTTATCAGATAAGCTGCTGTCGAAACAGCCTCCGCCCAAAACACCTTCTTCAATCTAACACTAACCTACATGCATCTAACCCTTTCAAGGATTGTTCGATTGAATCTCTCAGCTAGGCCATTTTGTTGAGGAGTACCTGCTACAGTCTTATGCCTTGCAATCGCAGACTCAACACAATAACTGTCGAACGCTTCATTGCAGAACTTAAGGCCATTGTCGGTTCTCAACCTCTTAACCTTTCTGCCAGTTTGAGTATCGACCAGAACCTTCTAACTTTTGAAATTCTCAAAATTTTCATCCTTCGTTTTCTGAATGAATACCCATAACTTTCTGGAATAGTCGTCAACGATGGATAGAAAATACCTTGCACCTGAGTGTGAAGGATTCCTTGCAGGCCCCCAAAGATCAGCATGAATGTAATCCAAGGATCCATGTGTTCTTTGCTTGCCTTTGTTAAACTTCTCCCTACAGGATTTTCCAAATACGCAAGATTCACAAAACTCCAACTTTTCGACTTTGTCACCACCTAGTAGGTTCTGCTTCCCCAATTCGACCTAGCCTTTTTCGCTGACATGGCCCAATCTCATGTGCCATAATTCTGTCTTTGACACAGGTTTCGTGGATGCAATATTTGTCGAACCACTTACAACCTCAGCCTCAAGGGTATACAAGCCTTTTTTGTTCACGCCTCTTAAGACTTCCTTCGACCCCTTCATGACTCTTAGGATACTTTTCTTTCCTTGGAAAACATATCCCTTCCTGTCAAAATCACCAAAAGAAATTAAATTTCTCTTCAAATTAGGTACATACTTGACTGCAGTCAATAACCTTATTGACTCATCATGGAGCTTGAATCTCACAGATCCAATACCTGCAACTTTGCAGGATTTGTTGTTTCCCAGCAGCACCGATCCACCATCTTGATCACATAGCTCCTCGAACAATTCTCTGTTTGGAGTCATGTGCCAAGTGCAACCTGAATCCATAATCCACTCTTTTCTTGAGTCGCCGCTTGAAACTACAAGGACATCAGATGAGTCGAAGTCATCTTGAACAATGGTTGCGTTGCCATTATCCTTACCTCCATGATTTTTTAGGCGTTCAGGGCACACCTTTCTTGTGTAACCCTCCTTCTTACAGTGATAACATCGAATAACAGATGTTTCACCACTATAAGACTTCTGCTGACTTTTACCTTTCTTCTTGTCAAACTTGCCATCCTTTCGCAAGAATTTTCCCTTAACGGCCAAACCTTCACCAACCGTCGAAGGTTTATACTCCTTTCGTTCGTTCAGGTCCTTAGAATACGAGGCTGATTGAACTTTTTCAAAGCTCAGGGACTCCCTTCCATACAAGAAAGTTTCTTTGAAGTAAGCATGTGTTCTGGGCAAAACACACAACAGCAACAGTGTTTGATCTTGTCATCGATCTTCACATCAATATTTTCAAGATCAAGAATCAGCTTGTTAACATATCCAACTGCTCATTCAAAATTTTGTCTTCACTCATCTTGAATGAATACAAAGCTTGCTTCAGGTAGAGTCGATTCACCAGAGATTTGGTCATGTACAAACTTTCAAGTTTCAACCATAACCCCGATGTCGTAGTCTCCTTTGATACCTGTCGAAGAACCTTATCACCAAGGTTCAACAATATTGTGCTGTGGGATTTCTCTATCATGGTCGTCTTTTCTTTTACCGTTAACGCAGCATCCATGGTCGTCTCTCCCTTCAACGCTTCCAAACAACCCTGATGAACCAGTAGGACTTTCATCTTCAAGCGCCACAGACCGAAATCGTTCACTCCGGTGAACTTTTCAATCTCATACTTTGTTGAAGGCATCTTCTTCACGCTCACCGCACCAATTTGTTATGAAAAACGATACCTTGAAACAAAATATTAACGGATTCTTTATGGGCAAGAAACGCACAAGGGTTAGGGTTAACAAGGAAAGACAAAGGAAAAATAACTGAAACCCTATTAGGGTTCACAAAGGAAGAGAAAAGAGGAAGAAGAATAGAGAATTGGTTAAATCTGTTTTACTATTCACTTTCTCAACAGGGTTTAAAGATTACAAGTGAATACCAACAATTAACCTCTCTCAACCTAATAAGGTTTTGTCACACCTTATGAAGAGAGACTAGTATGATATTTATAATAAACCTAACATACTAAACTAATGGGCTTTTTAACAATTACCCATTACAAGCTAAGTTAGGGTACAAGCTAACTTAAACAATTAGATCCATAACACAAGACTCAATTCGATCTCCTACATACTAGAACACAATTCGACTACAGCATGTAGGTCTTCGACAACATCATGTGAGCGGACTTCGACGACATGCTAAAACTAGAGTTCGATCCAATATCTCACACGACTGTTACATCAGAAGCGATTCTAAATATGACTGGGAACTTGGATCAAATGAAGTCGATGCAACGTCAATCACCGTTGCGTTGTGATCCTCGAGGTATAAAAAACCTTGATGTTGTAGGCTTAAATGGCCCATATTGCATGTGCATATCTTGTATTAAAACCTAGTTTGTTTTCTTTATGAATGCAATTTACTTTGATAGTGTTTGTGTACACTATTTTTATATAAGTCCAATACATGCTTAAATTCTATGAAGCATGGATAGATACTGGACACGACACTGATATGGACACATCTACATATGTTATAATATGAAAGAATGAATAAATTGAACTTAATCATAGGTGTTGGTGTTTGACACTGACACAAATACATTTTTTACAGAGGTATCAATGCTACAAAGCTTAAACTTCACAGCTAAAAGTATGATACAATTCACTTGGCACGACACACATATTTATCTTTCTCAATTCTTAGGAAACTTTGTTTGCACATGCTGGCAAAAAGAGTTTTTGCTCATACTGAAATATAGTGATTAAAATATAAACATAATATGTGCTTTTGGATAATGTTCTTACTTACTAATGTGAGCATATTTATCGCCATAAACATTTGTTAGATTGTATATGAGAGTTTAACCACGTATGACCACCATAAGTCCATAACCAATAAGACTTAGAAAATTTTCATGCATATCATAATTTTGTGGTCAATATTTGTACAACTAAAGAAACTTGTTAAGCAATTTTTGTGGCCAACATTCTATTCCTAAAAGAAATCAAGTAACACTAATGATTAAGAAGAATATCATAAATGTTTACTGATAAGTCACAACAATACGGTCCCAAATGCATGTGCCATTATTTCATATACGGTCCTTCCTTTTGCCTTTCAAGAATTTATTACGAAATTTGACTTGTGGCCCTTAGTTGATAGAATACAACGTAATACCAAAGTTTCCTTAATTATTTGCAAAAGATATCATAGTTAGGTTTACTAGGTTTGTCTATTTTGTGTCTCAATTACTAGTGTCTGTCTGCTATAGGTCTAGTCATGTGGTGATATACAATGGTTGAGAGATTATTGAATCACCACACATGTACATTACTTGAAATGCAGAGAGATATGAAAAATTGTGTGAGTGTGACCACATTTATTTATTAATCCCATTTTGTTCACAATTATAAGTAATAATTTTTTTCTCTGATTCGTTGAATAAATAATATATCTGATGTTTGTTTGTAATAATAACCGTACAATACCTATTATTAGCTATAAAGATAGACAACCATTGGACACAATACTTATGTAGATTCGTAAACACCAATAATAATTTAAGAAATGGAAGTTTGATATTAGAAAATTGTGTGACTACAAGAGAAGGATATCTTGAATTTGGTGACTTCAATTTGAATGCTGGTTCATATTAGGATGGGCATACTGGTTGGTTTTTGGCATAACATTATTATTAACTCCTTATACAGTCATAAACCTTGCCTAATATGATGGACCTTGCCCAAATATCTTACCCTATTCCTTAATAATAATGGATTTAGTGTCAAGAATCACTCATGATTTTTATTTTTATTTTTTGGTTTTCACCACTGAATCGACTAATCCGATTCGGGAGTCAATTTTGTCATCAAGTGGATCCAGCCCTCTCCCGATCGCAGTTGCAGGAATCGGAGTCCAGCGTCAATCACCACTGGACCAACTAACTATTGGTACTCATAATTTATTTTGATTGATCAAATTTTGTTTTGTTCATAAGATGGTTTTTATTAATACAAGCATATTGGAGACTGTCTAAATTCATTAAAACAACATTTGTTCCAACTTCTTGATGCATAAATGATAGAACAATGACTGTCTCTTCATGCTGTTGAAAGAATAAGGCTCTTGTATATCTGACTAATCTATAGTAACTAATGGAATCTCTTCTACATTCTTGCAATAGTACAATAATTGGCCCATAACATTTTCTTCTTCAAATTACTATACAGTCAAGCACAAATTTTTATACAATCTCTAAAAAAGTCTATCAAATTTTCTGACATGTTAGGTCCAAAGCTGACACTGTTTTAACGTGCTACCTATTGCTAGAAGTTTGTGACTTGTAATTTAAATTTTGACCATGGAAAATAAACATTTCTCTCTTTTTTGCAATAGGAGTATGGAGGTCCTGGTATGGCACAATCTTGGTGGAGCCATTCATGGATATACTGGCTACTGTTATGGGCACAAAAGTATGTTGTCATGAAGTGAGGAGTTTGAAACTCAATCAAAATTTTAAACCTCGAATCACTCTTTTGGTATTATCGACATGGTTTTAAATTGCAGTTGCATTCGTGGTTACGTTGCAAATCTTTATATAAAGGTAAAATGCATCCAAAATGCGGTTGTGCAAAGACCTTTAAACATTTTATATTGTGGCCGTAATTTCAGTTAGAAACCGAAATTTAAAACCATGATCTAAAAGAAAGATGTGGAAGTGTAACTATATCAAGAACAAAACTCACTTCTAATAGATTTTTACATTCATTACTTTTCTTTTCCATTTTTGTTGGTGCTATACAAACATGTTGCTCATTCTAGCATGGTTTTGCAGCTAGAATGTATCATTGTTAATGGAAGAGAAATCTTGGTTCAAACCTCAGTATTCCCATTTACCAGGAACCATCCATGAGGAACATCCAATATTATAGAGGAAGTTAATTAATGTTCTATCAGCATTTTCCATATCAATGGTTTTCATTATTAAACTTTTGGTGACTCTGTGATGCTTTGTAAAGAAGGGCGCCAGGATTTTGATCTCTGTACAGCAGCAGGATTTGTAGACCCTCCTCTTTGCTTGTGTCTCTCTGCTCTGCCTCCCTGGAATTAATTATGCACTTTAGCATCAATAGTTCAATACTGATATAAGCATTTTGAACAGTAAACAGGTACGGCGACATGTTAATTGTTCATAAGCTGTTTCAACTTATTTTAATAAGCACTACAGGTAGCTTATCAGAACAGCTTATGCTTAAATGAAAATAGTTTGAATATCTTTTATCTTTTGTTATAGAAATAACTTATAAATAACCAGTTATATAATAGACGCCTATGCTACAAACACTTAATTAGTTTCGAGTAACAAAATTACTCAAATGGTTTTAAATTGCAGTTGTGGTCAAAATTGGCGCCGATGCCGGAATTTAGAACCATTTGGCTAGAGTTTCATAAAGTTCGTGACCAAATACCAATGCTTTGACAAGGATGAAAATAATTGCATGTCATACTGGTATCAATATGAGATACATCCACCATGGTTCATCCCTTATAGACCATGTGCCATGTGGTATCATAATAGTTGTTAGAAAAATCAAAGTCTTTAATGGATTCACTATTTATACAGATTGAAAAAACAAAATCTTACTATATTATTATTCATGGAAGAAAGGACTATTGATATCATAGAATATGAGATATACCTGATATTTGTTTCCTTGATCAGATTCCTCTCCTTTCTTTGTCTCATAACCTGAACTTTTCTTTTCTAGCAGCACTCCATCTTCTTGTGTCTTCTTACTCTTTGCATGCTTCTTTGCCTTCAACACCTTCATAACCTCTAAAACCACAAACACAAAGAAGAAACTCAACACAAGGATCTTAGACAGATATGGTTCTAAATTTGCATAGAAAGAAACATATATACCTTGATTAGTGATGAGCCTATAAGCATGACCAAGATTAAGAGTCTCATTAGGCCTAAGCAACTTAACACGAGTAAACTTAACAGTCTTCTGTTCTTGATTCTGCTCTTCCGGTAGAACAGGTAACGGAATAATCAAAGAAACATAATGCCCTGGGTTTGTTTTCATAACCTCACTAGCAGTAACTGGCCAGTACAACCTATCTATCTTCCCACATGGATGTTGAATCACAAGAACAGCAGCATCCACAGCTTGACAATTTCCCATAGCAAAGATAAGAGAAAATGGATGAATGAATGAAGGAAAGAAAAGTCTCTATCTATACAGCTTGTAGTAGCACCCCACAAATATAGGAAAATCAGGTTGGAAGAGATAGTCTTTGTTTTTGTTCTCTAATAATAATAACAAGGCTTCTCTTCACAACAACTAAATGTCATCTTATATATGGTTGGCAAGTCAATACTTTAATTTTTTCAAACAAATTCACACACATCTAGACAACAAGTGGAGTTTGCTCATTCAATTTTAGCCTCCTACATGTCATGCAATTTTTACTATTTAAATTGTACTTTTTCAAACTATTTTTTTTTCTCTTCCTAATACATTTTTTCTAATTTGTTCTATAATAAATATTACAACCTTATACATAATACAGATCGATCAGAAGTTTTTGGTTCGAATTTTTCTTTTATAAAATATAAATTATAAATTATAAATTTGACCTAAAATAAAAATACCCCCTTAAATATTGCTATTCTATTAAATTTAACATGCGGGTCAATTTTTAAAAAATTGAATTAAACCTTTTTTAATTGAATTATATATTAGTATTATTATTTTGAGATTTTAGTTTAATGGGCAGGCATGAATAACACCGTCACCGGCCTCTAGAAGTGGTGGAAGTGCCACGTGGAGAGATATTGAGTGTGAAGACAATTGGACGGTACTATTTTTAAGCATTGTATTTAATTGCATTTATAACAAGGTAAGACAAATTGGGTCTTACGTATGTTACTAGCTAAAGAAAGTACTCCATCGATATTTTATTATAAAACTACTTACTGAGCAAAAAAGTTGTTAAAGTAAATACTGCTATTACTCCCTCCCTTCTCTTTTATAAATATTTATAAATAAATTTTATGTTTTAGATTTATTGAATAAATAATATATTTACATTATATATAAATTATATACATTAATTAGTTAATAAATTTAAAAAATAAAAATTAATTATAAAACAGAATGGAGGGGACACCTTATAAGGTTAATATTAAAAATTAGTATTATATTTTTAAATTTATTGAATTACAGATATCTTTGATCTTAAATAAATATTAAATTTCTTAATTATGTAATAAATTTTTTATTCATAATAGGGACTTAAAAAATATGTAACTTCTATATGATATTTTATATAATTAGTAATATTATTGAAGATAGCTTCTATATGATATTTTATATAATTAATAATATTATTGAAGATAGTGGTTGGAGCATCTGAATTAATATATATGTTAATTAGGTTAAATGATAGTATAAATTATTATTTTAAATTTAATATATAATATTTATTTATATCTATGTATTAATATATATAAATTATTAATATTTATAAATTAATAATTTATTTTAAAATAATATTATTGAAGATAGTGGTTGGAGTATCTCAATTAATATATATGTTAATTAGGTTAAATGATAGTATAAATTATTGTTTTAAATTTATAAATATAATATTTGTTTATATTTATGTATTATATATATATATATATATATATATATATATATATATATATATATATATATATATATATATATATATATATATATATATATATATATATATATATATATATATATATATATATGATTATAATGAAAAACAAATTTCATTTTTTTAATATAATTTAATATGAATATAAATATATTAATTAATTTTAATTTATTAAAATTGTTTATAATGTTTAATTTGTTTAGATAATAAAATATAAACATATTTTTTATAATTAAAATAATTAAAGCTATATTTAATTAATAAATATAATAATAATGATACAAATAAAATATTATTGAGAGTGATGTTTATTTATTTATGTAATAAAAAAATACACTAAACCCCCATCTAACCTTGATTTTGACCCAGTCGATGAAAATGTCAGTGGCTTCCACATGCAGGAGCTTGTCCAATTTGGGTAGACCTTCTACAATTTTCATCAACATTTCTTGGCCGAGTAGAAGGCCCTGCGTCATTTCTAGGATCCATTAATTCAGCGATCATTTCATCATTTAATAAGTCCATCGCCGCCGCACCGTCATAACTTAATATGGTTCCCTCATTATTCCACTTTGGTCGGGTAGTACGTGGCATTGAGCTATGCATGAAGGGGACGTAGGTTTGTTGGTCTTTGGATGAATTTCGGGTGAAGGTTTGTGAGTGGTAAAAGGAATTTTTGGTTGGGATGTTTGGTAGTTGTGTTCTTGTGGGGTAGGTTGTGAGAATGAGTATTGGTTATAGTGGATGTTGGGTGGTATTTGTGGTTGGGTGTATGATGTTGAGGGGGTAAAAATTGGATTTTGTTGTCGGGTGTTGTAGGGGGTTGGGTTAAATGATGGGTATTGTTGATGCTAATGTTGGCTTGAGGTATAAGGTTGTTGTGTTAGGTTGAAAGATTGTTGGGTGTTATATGTAGGTTGTTGGGTGTAAGTGATAGTTAATGGTCTGGTGTGTTGGAAGTTTGAAGATCTGAGTTGGTTACGAGGGTCAACTAGTAATACATTTTGTGATAGATATAAACTTGACAAAGATTTATATCAATTCATGTATTCCCTACCGGGTTTTAATTTGTTTGGCATGATATCTCCTTGTATGACTGTGTTGCGACGATTTTGCCATTGATGACGCTCTTGTCTATAATGGTCTTTTCAATTTAGAAAATTCCACTAGTCTGACGTCAGACTTGTGTGGTGCTCCTCCATAGACCTAGGTGGAACCAGAATTTCTTGTTGAATCCCAAATTAGAGTTTAACCCAATTTGAATGATGCGTTTCAATAGTAGTGAAACAGATTAAAAGCGTTGTTGAACTCCACATGTCACTTTCTGTTGGATCCTCATCTTCAAGTCCAAGATAGGGCCTCCATAGAAGTTGTTACGTAGTATTAAAAAGGATTAGTTAAAAAAATTATAAATAAACTTTAAATATTAGTAGTATAAGTCTTAAAGAGAATACATCAATCACCTCAAAATGATCGAAGAATGCCCGATATTCATGAGCATAATAATGAGTTTTTTTTTTGTAATTCATCTCATATGAGAACCACCTAAAAAAGAAATAGTTATTAGAAAATACCTAGAAAAAACATATCTAAAAAATAATTTGTTTTATATGTACTTGGTCGCATATGGAAACTAGAATGGATTGGTACTCCTTGGTGACGAGTTGACCTTCAAATGCATTCTTTTCGATATTGAACTACTCAGTTTTGGCATTCTGGGCCAACCCCAAGTTTGAAGTAAAACTCCACATCCAGCAAAATTATGCATATTTTTTAGCGCATCTACACGAATTTCTGTATATATGCGCTAAAGTAGCAGTGCCCCAACTATTTCTACCTATTTTATTTGTCTTCTAATAATGGTAAAAATTGAAGATGTATAGTGTTACCATTAGTATAAAAAATAAGGGTTAAATAAGTAACAGGTCCCTGAAAATAACTCAACATTCAAGTTTAGTCCCTAAAATATTTTCTTCAAGGTTTGGTCCTCCTAAAGTTTTTTGTTTCTAACTGTAGTCCCTCCCGTTAGTTTTGACTAACGGTGGATGACTTGGCGTGCCACATGTGAAAATTTGTTGCTTGCTTCTTATGCCACGTCATAAATAATTTAATTCTTCTATTTCTCCTCCACCTTCCTCCTCACATTCTCTATCATTCCAATTGCAGAATCCCTTAAACACATACATAAAAACATTATTTTCCTTCTCTTTTTCTCCACTGCTTTCATCCATCACCCATAACTTTCTCGCCATCACCGCAACTCTCCCTTGGTCGCTTTACCTTCTAACCACCATGAGTGTGTCCTCCTCTTGTTAATATCGCCGCCACCATCTCTAACTCGTTTATATAGCTTTCTTGCTTCTGCTTCTTCTGTCTTAATAAACTGAACTAATGTAAATATGAGATATCTTTGCTGGCCAATAAGGATGGGTGAAACTTTCAACTCCATTAATATGCATACAAAAACATAAAAAGTACATGTGATCTAGAACTCACATGTAATAAGGTTACTTCTCAGTTTATAAAAGATAAAAGAGCAAGTTGTGGAACAAACTTTGACATCTTATGATAAAGAAACAAATAAAAGCAATATGAAGTAGCGGACCTCCCTCCGAAGATAAAGAAAATATGAAAATTTACATAATTAAAAAAAAATTGACTTCATCCAATAACAACATATTAATTCTTCTTCATATGTTGCTTCCAACCTTTGACTTTTCCACTCTTTGTGACGTATTCAAATACTCATTCCTGATCTGCAATTTCAACACAGTCAATAGTTATAAACTCAGTATGTCTTTTTTTTTAATTAGTACCTTTTTTTATGAAAAAAGAGCTAACATATTAAAAACCACATCAAAGTGTAGAAATAAAATTACAATACAAATGCATAAAGCACAACTAACTAAAAAAAAGCAACACCAAGACTCTTAACACAATAATTATAACCACTACAACTTTAGAAAATTAAAACTATTTAAACAAAGTGACCTCAAAATATTAACAATAACGGTCTTTGATTTATTCATATTCAATCATCAGTTTATTATTTCATCAAAGACTGTGTTGAAAGCAAACTCAAAAGCATATACAAACAAACAAAAATAAACCAACACATCCAAGAGAAAGGGAGAAAGAAAAATGAAGTTCTAGTGACAGAGTCCTTATATTCATGTAATGATTCAACAATAGTATTAGCTACACAAAAACAAAATATGAATCAGAAAACTTGGATGATAACTTAAATTACATTGTATATAAGAAAATACCTGAGAAAAGTAGCTTTTATCACTTATCATGAAGTCTACCAAACTAGCAAAGTAATTTCTCAAGAATTCAGAAGCTCTCTTTGATCCCAAATTCATATAGAAGTCTCAATTCTCTCCAACCAACCAATTATAACGGTAGAAATTAATGAATAAAAACCATATCCGTGATACATCTCTAACAAATAATACTTCTCTAACAATACAACAAGCACTCAATGTCCCATGAACAAAACTGTCTCCTAAATGGATAAATCATAATTCATAATCAACATGCTTTGGCAGATGATTTAACAAGAGAAAAGAAACAGAGAACATACAGCTTTCATGTTTAGTAAGTGTTGTGGTTGTGTAGTAACATGAAAACGATGGTGATGAATAGTGGTTTGTTGGAGGAAAATGAAGCATGGGATCTGCTGGAAATGAAAAGGAAAGGTGACAGGCAATTAAAAAGGGTGAGGGAACTATGGAAAGTGGGAGTCTGTGGTGTAACGTGAATGCTTTGTTTATTTGAAAGTTTTGTTTTTTTTTCTCTTTTAAAATTCACTAGTCAATGAAATAAAACACAGTTGGCAAGTCAAATTTACACATGTGGCACGCCATGTCATCCTCCGTTAGTGAAAACTAACGGGAGGGACTACAGTTACAAACGGAAAACTTTAGGAGGACCAAACCTTGAAGAAAATATTTATAGGGACCAAACTTGAATGTTGGGTTATTTTCAGGGACCTATTACTTATTTAACCCAAAAAATAATAAGATAGCAAAAAAGCAATAAAAGATAGGAAAAATACCTTTTTTGGTCTTTTAACTTTATCTCGGAGTCCATTTTGGTCCCTTAATTTTAAGAAGTTCCAAGTTGATTCTTTAATTGTTCAAATAGTGTCTCATTCATCCATCCTGTTTCCCCATTAGTCAAAGTCAATATTAGTGTACATGTGGCGCACACGTATAGCTGGTGTGGAATATAAGGTCCAAAAAATAATCCCAAACGACTAAAAAACCAAGGTCATTTTTGTCTAATCATGATAAAAAAATGCACTTTTGTATTTTCCGCTTGTCTTCTCTGCTATGCTCACAATTTTGTCGTGACCCGCAGTGCCACAACTGCAACACAGAGCTGCTCTACCACGACGTTTTGCAATTACAGATTGACTAAATATCAATTATCTTGCCACCAAATGTTTGCTACAGCAGCAACATATATTTCCATGTTCATAAGAAAGCACTTTTATTTAACTTCATAAAATCTATATGTATGTGTGAGAGCTACAATGGCTGCAACTAAGGTACTTAATGTATGTGTAAAAGCTATATTCAACTTCATAAATGATGCATACAACTAAAGTACTTGATGTAGCTGCAATTAACAGAGCTACTGTAGCGATGAGCAACTTTCTAGCTTCAGGCTTTGCATGTGATTATTTTTCAAAACAGAAAAAAAAATAATAAACCTTAATCATCTTAATAAAAATATAGCAACAACAATTATACAGCAGATACATCTAAACAAATCAGTAACTACTTATTGATGATGATAATGTCATTTTTCACAACCAATTTCAGTGTAGACCTCTCCAAATTGAAGAACCCTAAATTGAATTGGGAAAAAACCTAACAAAAGAGGGTAGGAAGAGGATGGAACAAATTTTTTTTTAACAAAAACATATAAAAAAATTTAACAAAGACATATACATTAGAAACAAAGACATATTAGAAGCAATGTTTAAACACTTACATAGCAGCAATATTTGTTGGTGTCCCTCGATAGTCTTCTCCAAAAGTTAACATAGACATTTATTATACGATAAGAGTAGTGGAGATAATATTATACGGTAAGAGTAGTAAGATAATTGTGTGTGTTTATGAAGTGGTAGAAGAAGGAATTTATAGGAGAAATTTTGAGAGTTAGAAATTTTGTTGGTAGAAAAATTTAACAGGATATGAATGATGTTGGTAAAGAGAGATATGCATGCGTGCACATGGGAATCTCTTCATGCATCATAGATTTGTGACCGGACATGCATTGTGCGACACTGTATAATGCCAATGACACCCGAACATGCAATGGGAGACAACTTTGCTTTTTGACTGCCAACCAGACCTGCAATGGGCGTTCGCCTTCCGCGGCCAACATAATTTGATGAGACATATGCATGTTTACCGGGCATGCATTGAGCGACAGTGTGTAAATGCCTGACACCCGTACATGCAATGGGAGGCAATGTGCAAATCTGATTTTTGACCATTTGACTAGCATGCGAAATGGTGTGAATAAAGACAAAAAAGCTATCATTTTTTAAGTATCACTTGCTCCAATTATTTTACACTAACTCAAAACACTTCCGTAACATTTGGGTCCATTAATTCCATAAATAATTGCTATACCATGTTTAACCCTCAATAATATATAGTTAATGCCCATCACAAAGGAGATGTTATTGCATCTAATGAAGTGTGCCTGATCTTTGAAAATACTGAAAGTTGTCGTTTCACGATTAGTAGAAGGATGTCATTCCAATATTTGAAAGAAATGATAGAGATGATGCTTCAAGCTGGAACTGTTTCACAAATTATTTACAGAAATGCTGTTCATTTTGGGAACAATCATGTTAAATTTGTTCCATTGAAGGTTCGCGACGACGAAGATGTTGAAACGATGTTTGTGAATCATGAATTTTCTGGGTTTCATTACATTGATTTATATATAAGATTTGAACAATGACAACAAACCCAGATGTCACAGATAATCAATTCATCAGAAGAAGATTCGCCAACTATAATTCTCAATGAAGGTGTTGAAGAAGAAAATGAGGCACAAGCTGATCAATATTTTACTTTTTTGTTTGTAGAAGGCGATCATGTCGAATCAAAAGCAGTTAACGTAGATGATCAACACATTCTAGTTGGGAATGTATTTTGTCGACCTCCCCACATGACAAACTTGTGTCTAAGTGTTGGCCAACCATCATTCGAATGGCCACGCAATTCCCATCTGCTAAGTAAACACACATATTAGAACATAAATGGACAATGCTGATAAGTTAGAGAGGAAATATGGATTATATCATCTTTCTGGTCATCACAACCGAACTCGGTGTCCCACTGTTGAAACTAGTAATAATTAAGCTTTTTGTTGTGCAATATCAATTTCAGATTACCGTCAACTGCTAATTAAGTATTTATATCATCTTTAAATGAAGTTTTTTTTAATACAAAGATCTTTCACATTATAATAATTGATAGCAAGATAAACACACTTAACACAGCAGATTACCATCTCAAAATACAATACAAAAAACAAATTAAAACACTTCACATCACAACATTTCTAAGAGATTGCAATAATCAAAACAATATCATCACCTCCAGACATCATAACCCTGACATCACTGTCATCTTTAACTCGCACCCACATATGTTGTACGCCATTGTTGTCTTCTGCAATAAAGATGGACAAAATAAGTCTCTCAATATTTATAATTCTTTCACCATCATTAATTTCTTCGTCTAACCAACAGATCAAGTTCCTCTCTAGTTGCTTGAAACTTTGGATGTTCCAAAAAAGCATATTCATCTGAATCTTGACTATCGAATAAATAACATGCTCGTAACGACGATTCATGTTAGAACAAATGAACAACGTTAAAAATTAGAACTAATTGAGAAGGAATGTGAAAAAACTAATTACATCACACCTCTATTTATGTCGAATTCGCCATGTAGCACTGCCAAAATAATTGACAGATCCATTATAGATAAATCAAAGCAATCTTCTATTGCAGTTCCAGACCTATTCTTAAATAATAATAAAAAATAACAACCGCCTATTATAGTTCCGAGGTTCCGAACCTGTACTTAAATAATAAAATATAAAAAACAACTACCTATTGTAGTTCTGGATTTGTACTTAAATAATAAAAATTCTAAAGCAACTGTCAATTACAGTTTTGTACTAAAATAATAAAAAAATATTTAATTAAAATAATTATGTATATATAAATAAATTTAAATTATTTTATCATAATTTTAAAACTAATTAATATATAGTTATTATTAATTTTAAAATTTATTTTAAATATATTATTTAACATATATTCATTATTAATATTAAATTTTAATATATATATATATATATATATATATATATATATATATATATATATATATATATATATATATATATATGTTTGGGTGTTTTAATTTTTTAAAAAGGACCACCCATTCATTGGACAGATGTTCTATTAATTTTTTTTTTTTTTTAAAAACATGATAGTTTGAAAAATATGGTTGAAATTGATGACATTATAGATAATATTTTCTAAAAAGTAGATAACATGATAAAAACAAGTTATAAATTAAACATTCTTTTCATATATTTAGATAAATAATCACTTATAATTTTTTATTGCAAAAATAATATTACATAACAAAGACTAAAAAAATATTTGGAATGGTAAAAGTCTCTTCTAATTTACTTAAAAAATTGGGCCATTTGTAGATTCATTCGTTTTGAATCTGAGTAGATTTAGTCAACAAAATTGATGATGTGGCGCTGCTTAGTTGAATTTTTATTTATTTTTTTAATTTTAATTATACGCGTGACTTTTTTTATTATTTTATTGTTAAAATAACTAAACCTAAAATTTTGTTAAACATAAGGGTTAAACCCATGACCTTTTGGTTACAATTATATGTCTCTTCCGCTAGGCTAAGATTCATTACATGTCATTTAGTTTGCTTCAAATATACATATTACATAACATGTAATGAATATTTAATATGTTAAATAAATTCTTCCTAAAATGTTAATAAGAAACTAAACCAAAAATATTTATTATATTTATAATTAATAAATTAGTTTATTTTTTAAATATTAAATGTTAATATAAATATTTAATTTTTGTAGTTTATTTTAACAAAAATTATATTAACTAACTAAATTATATTAACATTTTAATTAAAATAAACTACAAAAATTAAATATTTATATTAACATTTAATATTTAAAAAATAAACTAATTTATTAATTATAAATATAATAAATATTTTTGGTTTAGTTTCTTATTAACATTTTTTGAAAAATTTATTTAACTTATTAAATATTCATTACATGTTATGTAATATGTATATTTGAAGCAAACTAAATGACATGCTAGCCTAGTGGAAGAGACATATACTTGCAAGCAAAAGGTCATGGGTTCAACAATTATGGACGACAAAATTTTAGGTTTAGTTATTTCAACATTTTAATAATAAAATAATAAAAAAAGGCACACGTATAATTAAAATTAAAAAAATAAAAATAAAAATCCAACTAAGCAGTGATGTCTCTGTGTTTTTTATTACAGGATTGTTTTTGGAATTTCGCCCAAATGGCAGGTAGTAAAAGGTGTATTAGACCTAAAAAATTTGAGTTTGAATCCGGCATAATTAAATTTTTAAAAGAAAATTTGATTATTTATTAAGTGTTTTAGTTTGAGAGACTAGTCACGCTGAGACTAGATGGTTCATAATAAAAACTAAATTAACACAACATCCATTATTTCAAAATAAAAACATAAAACCCATTATTAAATTTCATAAGATTCTTTTGAGTGGACAATGGACAAGGACAGGGCACCATCTTATCCGCATTACATAAACTTGCATGTCCTGTTTGTTTGGTTTGCCTTTGAAAATACATGATAAATAAATAAAAAAGTATAAAAAGAAATGCCTTGAAAATACACTATAAATAAATAAAGTATAAAAAGAAATGGAGAAATAAAGCACTTCTAGTAATTAGGATATGTATTACCAAAATTTTCACTTCAACTTTAAGGAACCTTTCTTTGGTACATGTCAGTGCTGAATTTCTAGTGTCATGACATAGATGCCACCATTATATTCCGTGGGAATATTATAAACTATTTGCATAACTTTTTTTGAATGCTTCAAAGTCCAATGCAATTCAAAGTGACCTATTTCATGCCAAATTATTGATTTTGTTATTCTTATATATCATTAATAATTGTATAAAATATATGTGTGCAACTATTGCTGGTGAACTTTATTTGGATATTAGGCTCCTTGAGCTTTATTATTTCACTACTTTTGAAAGTGGGTTGGACTAAATCATTGTTAACCATTTTTGTAATTATCAAAGTATTAGCATTGATATTAAACAAATATTTTTAGACGGCTGTATGAGTCTTTATCATAATGTAATTGGGAGAAAACTTTAAGGTCTATAATTAATTAGTTTGGAGTTAATTACAAGCAAATATATAGCTCACTCAAACTAATCATAGATTTTGAGAATATTTATAGATTTATGAAGCAAAGTTTGTTCTTATCTTAAGTAGTAGTTTGACCACAAGAATTGAAGATGTTGCACACTAGTCTAGTGACGTTTATTAAATTTTAAGTACCAAATTTTAAACTTTAATATATATATATATATATATATATATATATATATATATATATATATATATATATATATATATATATATATATTGTTCTAGACTGGGCCAAGGCTGCCCAACAGTCGAGCAGGCCCAACACATACAGCCTGAGGAGGCCCAATAAGGTCCTTCTGCAAGACACGCGACTGCCACGTGCTAGCCACAGTTTCGCCGGGCACTTAGGCAGTGTCGGGCACTTGGGACAATAGGGAAGGAGGACATCGCACCCTGCTGAGATGTGTCTCCCCGACAGACTAGCTTCTCCCCGCGAGAATGCTACACATCATTCCTCGACGAACATGGCTCCTCCCCGCGAGGCCATGTCCGCTCTGCGGACTTCATCTCTCCTCGACGCATAAGGCTCCTCCCCGCGAGGAGTACATGGGATTCACATCTCCTCGACCACAGAAGACTCCTCCCTCGCGAGGAGCACCCAACGGTCCACCCCGCGTGGACACGTCCCAAGTAACCTCCCACATCCAAAAGATTCGGTCTGCCCTACTTCCGGAAATCTAGGAGCAATTACTCTAGGGCGAAGACCACGTGCTGGTCTTCACTACTACACGTAAGCCCTAGCAGTTACTTGGAGTGGGCCTAGTTGATCCAGCCCATTGTAGGTAACCGTTGGCCCCGCGCTGGGGGCTCTCTATAAATACCCTCTCATTTGAGAGGGTCAGGTTAGACACATTCTTCTACCACTTTACTCTTTCTGTATTTGCGGTTATTCTGTGCACTCTCTCACTTGAGCGTCGGAGTACCTTGCAGGTACACCCCCCCGGTCGTCTCTCACCACCACCGGAGCTGCCGTTCCAGACGCCGTTGGCCACTATCAACTGTCTGATCCAGGTACGATCAGTGGCGCCGTCTGTGGGAAATTTATAAGCTTCCCCATTTTTCTGCTCGATAAACCAAAGCTTTCTCCATTCAACAACCATCATGGCCAACCCGTCGGCGAATCAAGCTCTAGACAACGTCATCGCGCAGCTCAGCAATGGCAACAGCGTCGACAACAACACTCCCCCTCCGTGTCTCCGGGAGCCAGCGAGGATGACGATTACCGGACCCCTCTGGCCAGACACATCATGGACCCCTTATTCCTAAGGGCCTAGAGAGGCCCCCATCCTTGGGAACATATGACGGGACATCTGATCCTGATGACCATGTCGAGAGTTTTGAAGCTTTGCTCGATTTCAGGAACGTCTCTGGCGCTATCAAATGTCGATTATTCCCTACGACTCTTCGGAAAGGGGCCATGGCTTGGTACAAAAACCTAGCATCTGAATCAATCACATCGTGGAGGGTCCTGAGGGAGCGCTTCAGAAAACATTTTACGGCCTCTCGTCGACACCCGAAGACGATAACCTCCCTGGAAGCCATCTTTCAGGGGAAGGATGAACCTCTCCGGAGCTACATAGAAATGTTCAACAAAGAAGCAGTTGAAATCCACGTGACCGATCACATCAAAATGTATCTCATCATCAAGGGTTTGCGGATAGGATCCAAGTTCGCAGAATCCGTCGGACTACACCGTCCCCGCAGCTTTGAAGGCCTCCTCGAGAGGGCTCAGTCGCATATTGAGTTTGAGGAAGCTGAAGCTGCACAAATTGCCCTCGATTCGAGGCGCAGAGAAGGCCCCCGCGGCAACAAGGAAGAAGACTCCCCTCCACCCATGCGAGGTGGAGACAGGAGAAGAGAAGACTCCCCTCCACCTAGGCGAGGCGGGGAAAAAAAAAAGAAGCCCAGACCAAAGAGCCCCGCGAATCACGGGGACCGTCTGGCCTTTTCAAAGAGTACACACCACTGAACGCATCCCGCGCGCGCATTTTTAGCGACTGTGCCAATTCGGAGTTCGTCAAAGGGGGAATCCGCTTCCCGAAACCGGCGGCATCCAAACCAAATGCTGACAAGTCCAAGTACTGCCGGTTCCATCGCAGTCACGGACACGTTACTGAAGATTGCGTCCACCTTAAGGACGCAATCGAGACGCTGATTAAAGAAGGGTACCTAAAGAAGTACGCCAAGCAGCAAGAGGCCCCCCGCCCAGCGGCCAGGAGGCCCAGAATGTCGAGGAGTCAACTCCCTCCCCCAACAACGGATCTCTGCAAGTCGCGTTGAGCATCACGCGGCCTGAAGACTTTGGTTTTTCGGGAGAACTCGACAACCCTGAAGCTGTCCGAAACATGTGGAAGAACTTCCCAGCAGAAGACTCGATAAGTGCCCGCAGTACCTGGGAGTCTTTCCCCCAAGCCCTGGTCATATCTGGCGGAGCCCTTGACCGTTTGACCGTGGGGTCAATAAAGAGGAAATTCGTTGAACTGAAAGCAACAACTCCTCGAGCCCCTACCCTCGAGAGAGTTAAGGGAAGATTAAATCCGATTACCTTCTACCTCGAGGAACTTCCCGGTGGGGCACCGAACGCCAACATCCCCCTCCTGGTTCGGGCACAGATGGCCAATTTTGATGTCCACAAAATTTTGGTCGACCAGGGGAGCTCAGTGGACATCATGTACGTCCACCTCTTCGAGACCCTCCAGCTGACCAAGCAACACTTGTCCCCGTACGTAGGGTCTGACCTACAAGGCTTCAATGGCGCGACCACCAGACCATGGGGCTTCGTGGAGTTGATGGTCACCTTCGGGATTGAGGAAACTGCCCGATAGGTGAAGACGCGTTTCTTGGTGGTGGACTGCCCGTCCCTCTACAACTGCATCATGGGGAGGACCACGTTGGCGGAACTGACGGCCGTACCATCAACGGTCCACCTAAAGATGAAATACTACACGAAGCATGGACGTGTGGTCACTCTCCACGGGGACATCAACGCAGCCAGAAGATGTTTCGACGCAACAATCAAGGGTCTGAGTGTCGTTGGCGGCGTCAAACCCAAGACTCAGGCTGAGACACCTCCAGACGTCGTGCAGGTTCCACTCCCGCCGGTCAGCGCGGTCGACCTTGACAGCAGGTTTCACGGGGAGCAAGAAGAAGCTGCAGGCGAGGACCTCCCAGTTGAAATCAACGGGCAGCCTCTCCACCCAACGCGCCCCGTCCCAGATGGAGATTTCAAGCTGGTTCCTCTCGGCGACAGCCCAGACCGAAGCGTGAAGATTGGCTATGGACTCCCCGACCTGGCGAAGAGGCAACTGAAGGCGTGTCTCCGAGAAAATGCAGATTTGTTCGCCTGGAGTGCTGCAGAGATGCCCGGACTGGACCCTGAAGTAGCTTGTCATCAACTGACTATAGATCCGGCCGCTAGGGCTGTAGCTCAACGTAGGCGTAGGCAGTCTCCGGAAAAAATGGAGGCTGCTGAAAAGCTGTAAAAGACCTCCTAGAGGCAAACTTTATTTCCGAGGCCAAGTACACAACTTGGCTCTCAAATGTTGTACTCGTTAAGAAAAATAATGGAAAATGGAGGATGTGCGTTGACTACACGGATCTTAACCGGGCATGCCTGAAAGACTCTTATCCCTTACCTAACATCGACCAGCTGGTCGATAACTCTGCAGGATTCAAATTACTTTCCTTCATGGATGCCTACTCGGGATACAACCAAATCCCCATGGACGAGGCCGACAAACAGCATATCGCTTTCATGACCGAGTCGGGCAATTACTAGTATAACGTAATGCCCTTCGGCTTGAAAAATGTTGGCGCCACCTACCAACGGATGATGAACAAGGTCTTCCGGGCAAACATCGGCGACGTGCTCAAGGTCTATATGGACGACATGATTGTCAAATCTGCAGAAGAAGTCGACCATGCTGCTCATCTCAAGAAAGTGTTCGACACAGCGAGGAAATGTCGCATGAGGTTCAACCCCGACAAATGTGCCTTCGGTGTTCGCGCAGGGAAGTTCCTCGGCTTCTACCTCACGGAGAGGGGAATCGAGGCGAACCCCGACAAATGTAGGGCATTCTCCGAAATCCCTATCCCGAACTCGAAGAAGTCGATCCAGTCACTTAATGGAATGCTGACTGCTCTCTCCTATTTCGTCGCCAAATCCGCTCAGGACGCACTCCCCTTCTTCAAGCTTCTCCGATAGAAGGCGACTTTTGAATGGAGTGAAGAATGCGAACAAGCCCTCCTCCATCTAAAACAAGTCTTGTCACAACCCCCAGTCTTGTCCCGACCAGATAACGGGGAAACACTTTTCTTGTACCTGGCCGTCACCAGCGAAGCGGTGAGTGCTGTCCTCATACGGGAGACCCCCGACGGACAGAAACCAATTTATTTCACGAGCAGAGCTCTTCAGGGTCCCGAGCTGAGATACCAACAGATTGAAAAGGTCGCCTTGGCACTCGTATCTGCACCCAGAAGATTACGACATTACTTCTTGGCCCACACAATCGTGGTAAGGACGGAGCAGCCTATCAGACAGCTCCTCAGTCGGCCAGATATGGCGGGGAGAATGCTCCGGTGGTCTCTCGAGCTATCCGAGTTTGACCTCCGATACGAGGGCAGAAAAGCCTTGAAAGCTCAGGTACTGGCCGACTTCGTAGCGGAAATGACCGTCCCTGAATCCTCAACCAATGGCTCCCAGAAATGGACGATTTACGTTGACGGAGCCTCCAGTTCGAAAGGTAGCGGAGCGGGCATTATCCTAAAAAATGAGCAGGGCATCCTGATAGAGGTTTCCCTCGAGCTGTCCTTCAAGACATCGAATAACCAAGCCGAATACGAGGCCTTCCTCGCGGGACTTCGACTGGCAGAAGACCTTGGCGCAAAAGAAGTCAAAATCTTTACAGACTCCCAGCTCGTGGCATCACAGGTTCGGGGAGAATTCCAGGCCAAAAACGATAGTCTCATCGAGTACCTAACCTTGGTGCAAGAAAAGTTGAAGAAATTTGTCTCCGCGGAGGTGGCTCACATCCCGCGCGTGCACAACACTCGAGCGGACGTGCTCTCCAAGCTAGCGAGCACTAAGAAAAAAGGAGGGAACAAATAAGTCATCCAGGAGATACTGACCCAGCCGAGCATAAACAAACCCACCCCGACCACCGAGGTCAACGCCATCGGGGACGCTAATTGTTGGATGACCCCAGTTTACGAGTACTTGACGACGGGCAAACTGCCCGACGATCCTAGAGAAGCGGGGATAGTCAAGAGGCGGGCATGTGCGTACACCGTCGTCGAAGGTAAGCTATACCGTCGAGGATTCTCCATTCCCTTACTCCGGTGTGTCGAGGAAGGCAAAGTTTCGGGGATCCTCCAGGAAATCCACGAAGGGATCAATGCCCAGCACCTCGGCGGAAGGTCCCTAGCCCGAAAAGCACTCCGAACGGGGTATTATTGGCCCACAATGCAACACGATGCAAAGGAACACGTCAAGAAATGCGACCGCTGTCAAAGACACGGGGACATGCACCTCGCTCCCCTAAACGAGCTTAAGTCATTGTCATCCCCGTGGCCGTTTGCATGGTGGGGAATGGATATCCTCGGACCTTTCGTCATAGGGTCGTACCAAAACAAGTACCTCATCGTCGGGGTGGACTACTTCACGAAGTGGATTGAAGCAGAGGCGCTGGCCAAAATCATTGCCTTCAACATACTCCGTTTCTACAAGAAAAACATCCTCTCCCGATTCGGTGTGCCCCAGGCCATTGTCACCGACAACGGGACACAGTTCACCGACAGGAACTTCCAAGACTTCGTCGCCAAACTGGGCACAAAACAACACTTCACGTCGGTCGAACACCCTCAAACCAATGGGCAGGCTGAAGCAGCGAACAAAGTGATTCTCCGGGGACTGAAGCGACGACTCGGCGAGGCCAAACAACGGTGGGTCGAGGAGTTGCACAGCATCCTCTGAGCGTATCGAACAACCCCACACTCCACGACTGAGGAGACCCCGTTTCGCCTAACGTACGGAACCGAGACAGTTATCCCCGTGGAGATCAGGGAACCCTCGAGGAGGACAGAAGCTCCCCTCGACGAAGAAACAAACAACGAAGCCCTGCGAGAGGAGCTCGACCTTGTCGAAGAGATAAGGACCGGCGCTTCCCTCCAAGAAGCCTCTTTAAAACAAAAAATAACTTTGCGTTATAATGACAAAGTTATCAAACGAGACTTCCAAGTTGGCAGTCTTGTCCTACGGAGAAATCAGAAAGATTCACGCGAAGAAAAGCTGGCCGCAAACTGGGAGGGCCCATACCGCGTCGTCGCAAAGACGGGGACGGGTGCCTATTACCTCGAGAACCTCCACGGTGAACAACTTGCTCGACCATGGAATGCTGAGAAGCTCAAACAATATTATAGTTAGACACTGCTCGGGACAGTACGACGTCGCGACTACGGGGGCGTGCGACGGTACACGCGCGACACCTCTATATAACACACGATGGCCAAAAACCATGAAGTGTGTGCGTAAGACTTTTTGGCCCGACGAGGAGACCTCAACCGAGCTCCGTCGTTGACGTACCAGATAGGCGGAACACCCAACTCGCGATGGGAAATTCACGCCACGAAGCTAAGACCTCGACCGACTTCTTAGCCTCGTTGAAGGTCGGAGTACAACCCCGACCACTCGACTAGCTCTCTACACAGTCGAGGATCGTCAGAGTCGAGCAAACTCCCAAGGCGCCAGCAATCTCAACTACTTAGGCAAAAATAAGTAATGTATAAAGTATCACACACAAGCAAAATAAATAAAGAGGCAAAGCGAAGTATAAGAATCGGGCAAAGCCCATTGTACGAATATTACATCAATAAGCCCACAAGCCGGGCAAAAACAACCATTGTACGAGTATTACATCAAGTAAGCCCACAAGCCGGGCAAAAACAACAAAATGGCACGCAGGCCAAGCAAACTATATTCCTACTCTGCAGCGATCTCAGCGGCGTCTGACCCACCTCCCTCGTTGGCATTCCCTTCTTGCCCGGGCAGAACTATCCGGCCATCGACCACCTCGCAGTCAGCGTCCGCCTCGTCGGTCACCAGATCGGGATTTAGGATCCGAAGCCGCGCCACTGCATTTCGGAACCCTATGCCCGCAGTTTCAAGAGCATCGTCCTCGGCTAGCCGGAGATCCTGCTCGAGTCTCCCGAGTTGGGCCACCAGCGCCGCTCGAGTGGTTAGGAGCTTATCCTCCTCAGTTTCTCCTTCAGCTAGCCGAACAGCATCCTCTAACTCGGCAACCCTCTCCCTGAGCCGCTTCTCCTCTGCCTCCAGCTCGGTGACCTGGGCAAGATGACCTTTCTCCGCTTCCTCAGCTTCCTTCAGCTTTGCCACCACCCGCTGCTGCTGCTCGCTCTGTTCTTTATTCAGGTCCCTGCATTCCTTCAACTCTTTGCGCAGGTCTAGCAGCTCAGCATCCAAGGTCTCGAGCTTTTCGTGCAGTCGAGAAAGTTTGGCAGCGGGGCGGGTCTCATCGTTCAGGACAATAGCGGTCGAACAGAGCCGCATAACGGCAGACATGTCCTCGAAGATCGTCCTCCTCCTCGCTTCCGCAGCGGCCCCCAGCACAGCTTGGATTTCAGAGGGAGGGACGCGAGGATAGGTGACTTCAGAGAAGAAGCGGGGCTTGAGATGGCATGGTGGGAGTTCGAAGCTTAAAGGAGGGGGGGGGACTTTCTTCGTGGGCCAGGTCGACAATCTCCGCGTTCGAAACCCGTTGCCGTTTCGGCGTCCCTTGAGTGCCCGGAGACTGGCTCCCAGCAGGAGGTGTGCGCCCACCTGAAATCCCCGACACAGTCACAACAGGCTGGGATTGGCTGGAACCTTCGGGCATCCCAGCGGAGGAAACACCCTCGGGCATGGCCCCAGAAGGAGCAACACCTTGACCCTTTGAGCGAGATGACTCTCCCCAAACCTGTTCTTCCCGAGCCCTCTTCGCCTTCAACTTCTTGAGCCTCTCCTCAGCTCCGGCCATTTTCCCTGCAAAAATAAAGAAAACATTAGTAAGGAAAGGTATACACACACGAGGAAGGCTTAGATCGAGGATGTTTCCACCACCTAACAGCTCGTCTGCTTCTTCGTCGGAGAAGGTCTCGAGCAGAACACGGGTATTGATCAAGCGACGTTGCTTTCTCACCTGCCCGTCTGCTCCCGTTACAGGCTCGCCGTCCAGTGTTTTGTATTGAGCTTCATTAAAGCTTTTGACGAACGCGACGATCTTATCATAAGCTGCCCAGTCGTCGACGTCCAACTGATTATGTTTCACCTTATATTTATCAACCCCCTTTTTGAAGTGTTCCTCCGTCAAGTACAGGGGGAACTTCGGCTCCAGAACCTCCTCGGAGCGACCGTCGACTTTACGGGTGACTCTCCGGTATAGCGAGTTGATAGCCTCAAGGGTGACCGGCTTCACGAAATAGTAGCGGTACTTGAAGTCCCGGACGGAATCCAAGTACGTGTGGAACAGAGCCTTGCTTTGCTTAAAGGACACCCAGCCGTGTCATCCACCGGCCGACGACCTTTGAAGATGGAATATACGAAAGAAGAGGGACACTGTCGGCACGATTTTCAAGTGTTTACAAACGAGCTCAAAAGCCCGAATAAAGGCTAGCGAGTTCGGGTGAATCTGCGAGGGCGCCAGCTTCAACCAGGCGAAGACCCCCTCTTGGAAGTCCGTGAAGGGCAGCCTCTACCCCGCTTCATCGAACATGAACTCATACAACGGGATTCACATTCCTCGGTAGGGCGAGCATATTTGGTGACGCTCTTCCGGGCGAAAAACCTTCCATGATTTATCGGACCCGATTAGACGATGCTCGACGGTACAGAACGCGTCTTCCACGTCTCGGTAGACAAAGATGGACGACATCTCTAGGGCTTCGTCACAGACCCACTCCTCGAGCGGGCGCTCTGGTATGAAAGCCATGTGAGCCATGGGAGACTCTGGGTGGTCGTCTTCTTCGAAGGATCCTACGGCTACCTTCGCAGCCAAACCGTCAATTTACCTGAAAAGCAGAAGGAAACGGTGAATTTGATGGGTCATATCAAATTCACCCCTCCACCGCTGTTCAAGCGAACGGGCGAGGAAGGGGTAAGGCTTCTCGTTTCCCCGACATATCGGGCCGAGGAACAACATGATCACCGGGGAACTCATCACCTCCCCGGGAAATTCTGCCCCTTTTTCCCATAACGTTGACAAAAAGAGCAACCATTGGGGACCCCGGGACATTCATCGCGTCCCCGAGATATTCATCCCTTATCCCCGAGACATTCAACAAAAGCGAGAGAAGTTCTTAGCACTCCCTCTCTCAACAACAAAAGATTCCTGCCGTATTCGCCAGGAACCCTTTCGTTTCCCATGGGAACTTCATCAGTTCACCAAGGAAGTGCTATACGCTAGTCAAAATCAAAGGGAAACGCAAGAAAAAGATCAGTTTTTGAACAAATACCTTATAGGTGACGATTTAGGTTTCCGGCGCGGAGTTCCGGCAGTTGACGGCGGCGAACTGCTGTTGTAGAAGGTAGAGAGAGAAGGAGAGGGATTGTTGAGAGAGAAACGGAAAAAGTGCAAAATGAACGAGGGGAGGAGGTTTTATAGTGGTTCTCGCGGAACTCGAGGAACATAGGGCACTCGAGTGCGCTACCCTAGCCAGCCTCCCTAGGTAATGATGACAGGCGACACGTGGCACACATGCAGCCGTTCATCCTCCCACGCGTGTCGTTTCAGTTTTCCCCAACGTTTCGAATCTGAAACCCCTCATCTCCCCGACGTTACGACCAGACACAACTGTCCGATGCCCGACTTATGTGCGACTGTAAGAGCGTCGAGCACGAGAATGGCCTCCTCGATTCCTCTCTTGGCGTATCCCCGACATGCCAATAACCCTTAAGTCATTGCTCTGACATCTCAGAGCAACGACTTGGGGGGCTCCTGTTCTGGACTGGGCCGAGGCTGCCCAACAGTCGAGCAGGCCCAACACATACAGCCTGGGGAGGCCCAATAAGGTCCTTCTGCAAGACACGCGACTGCCACGTGCTAGCCACAGTTTCGCCGGGCACTTAGGCAGTGTCGGGCACTTGGGACAATAGTGAAGGAGGACATCGCACCCTGCTGAGATGTGTCTCCCCGACAGACTAGCTTCTCCCCGTGAGAATGCTACACATCACTCCTCGACGAACATGGCTCCTCCCCGCGAGGCCATGTCCGCTCCGCGGACTTCATCTCTCCTCGACGCATAAGGCTCCTCCCCGCGAGGAGTACACAAGATTGACATCTCCTCGACCACAGAAGGCTCCTCCCTAGCGAGGAGCACCCAACAGTCCACCCCGCGTGGACACGTCCCAAGTAACCTCCCACATCCGAAAGATTCGGTCTGCCCTACTTCCGGAAATCTAGGAGCAGTTACTCTAGGGCGAAGACCACGTGCTGGTCTTCACTACTACACGTAAGCCCTAGCAGTTACTTAGAGTGGGCCTAGTTGATCCAACCCATTGCAGGTAACCGTTGGCCCCGCGCTGGGGGCTCTCTATAAATACCCTCTCATTTGAGAGGGTCAGGTTAGACACATTCTTCTACCACTTTACTCTTTCTGTATTTGCGGTTATTCTGTGCACTCTCTCACTTGAGCGTCGGAGTACCTTGCAGGTACACCCCCCCGGCTGTCTCTCACCACCACTGGAGCTGCCGTTCCAGACGCCGTTGGCCACTATCAACTGTCTGATCCAGGTACGATCATATATATATATATATTTTATGTTTTACTTTTGATCCTTTAACTTATTTAGCGATGAATTCTTTTATAAATCAGTCGTAAAATTCATAAATCAGTCGCAAAATTTATTGTTAATTAGATTAAAATAACTAACATTGTATGCTTTGAATAATTAATGAATTAATATAAACCTTTTTTAAGTTTAGGAACCAAAATGAACTTCAAAATTAACGTATCATATAAAAAGATATTAACCAATTCTAAATGTATAATTTAGGTTTAATACTTTTTATATATTTTGTATGTTAATTTTGAATTTCATTGTAGTTTGTTAATTTAATAAGTATTATAGGGTCCTTTAACGGTTCAAACGAAGTACATTATTCTTTTCCAATAATCAATAATGAATTTAGGGATGAACTTTTATGTTTTTGTTTCAATAATTAGACGAAAACAACTAATATGATACATTTTGAAAAGTAAAATAACCAATATAATACTTTTTAAAATTAATGGATAAAAAAAGAACACAAACGTCAATATGGAAAAAAAGATTTTGAAGAGTAGAGGAATCAATATGATACTTTATAAAACAATTTTTTTCTTATCAGTAACACGAAGGAAGAAAGATTGCATAACGGAGAAAGAAGATGAGTTAGTTCTCGTAATTTTAAAATCCTAGCACCCTAAGTAATTGCATTGAAAGAAAATGTTAAATCTTATAGTCTAGGTCAAAGACTGTAAATCCCAATTTCAAAATAAATAAAAAATATCTATCCTATAGGCCTGCCTGCCCTGGCACTATGCTTGGCCCTTCTTTTTGTATGGTGGGGCAGGCTAACTTGAATGGGTGGAATCAGAAATTTTAGTTTACCTGCAAGAATGATAGATTAAATAAACATGTTAGATAGATTAGATCTATTTCTCCACCCCTAATTTTAGTTGGTCGTGACCTAAAATATAAAAAGTGCCACCTATACAAATGGATATCATAATCGATGTCTTTTGTTTTTACAACTAGTTTCTACTTTCTAGGAATGGTTCTTTTTCAATTGTTTAAAACCATAAATATTATAGTTATATGTTTCAGAAAGATGTATTTGCATCCTGGTGTATCCCCAAAAATTATTTTGAAAAAAATCAAAATAGAGTTTTTATTGAGTTTCTAGGAAGCACATAAGGTCTATTGAGATTTTTTCATAAAAATTAGGTATAATATACTATCAAAATTTGTTCCATAATGGAACCAAAAATAGTTGAAGACTGAGTGCGATAGGTTCAGATGTGGTGGAGTATGTTTCTGATATAGAGGAGTAGGGCTGACCTACAAAGTTAACACTTCAACACCAAGTTAGTGAAAGAAGGAGAAGTAGTTTGAGTGTGAGAGTGAATTGAATACATAAATCAGGCACGTGAAAAAATGTATATAGTTTAGGCGGTTAGAATTACTCCCGTTTAATCTGACGTCACTTTGTCTGGATCACCGTCTAATTATATCTAACGGTGGGAAGTTGGCAGAAGGTCAGAATTATATGTTCTGTACCTGAGGGAGGTCGCATGTGTTCTTCATGGTGCTTGTGATTAGGTCTTGGTGTGTAGACCTTGTGAATGGCATAGAACACTTGCCTCATAAGCCCTGATTTTTACTTGTTGGAGGAAGGGTTTTGTTGTATGGGCTTTCAGGCCAACCCTTAGTCGAAGGGAGTGGGATAACCTTGACCCCGATAACATTGGGAACAGGCGCATTGAATTCTTTCCTTGTAACTTGCAACATTCCGCTAAAGATTTTGACTCACAGTTCCAAATTTGACAATAATGATGGAATCTTATCTTAGGTTACATGAGTGTTCTAAATAAATCTATGTGAGATCACGGCCATTGATAATATGGTTGTTGAGTGTTAATATGGAAGTTAAAAAATGGTCTAAAGGGGGGGGGGGGGGTGAATAGACCTAAATTAACAAATTCAACTGTAGTTTTCCAAATCAAAGTGTTTTCAAAAATAGTTGTGAATGGAAGGTTTAATGTGAAAATGAAAATTATACAGTTTGAATATTGATCAAGTTAACACAAATCGTTTCACAAATATCAAAGACTAATATGATGATACATTTGGTATGAATTTATTTAATTGTGTAATGCACGAGAAGTGTTTACACAATGATTCAATAGATGGAGTTCTAAATTCTATTTGTTTCAGATTATTAATCAGCAGTCTAGCTTAGCTTGTTATCCAATTCCAACAAAACCTAATGCTTACATAATAAATCACTATCAATGAACAAACAATATAATACGATGGAATTAAAAATATTGGCAAAATACCGTATTGGTCCTTTAACTTTACCTCGGGGGCTCCATTCTGGTCCCTCAAATTTAAAAAGTTCCAAGTTGATCCTTTAATGTTTCCAACGACGTCATAAAAGTCCTTTCTGTTTATTTTGCTCAAACGACGTTTGATTAAGCACGCGTGGCAACTTAGTTGGCAATGAACAGTCATCTTGATCACCAAGGTCACTAGGGATGGCAATTGTACCCATCCCTAGTGGGTACCCGCAAAAATTATCCACAACGGGTAGAGTAAAAACCCGCAAAATGGGTATGGGCATAGGCACGGACAATTACTCACTAAAATAAGCGGGAATGGATGCAAATACGGGTACCTTAGTACCCAGCCTTCCCTATACCCGCACTATGTCTATTTATTTATTTTTATTTTAGTTATTGTGTACACAAGTTAATCTAACAATTTTATTGAATACATCAATATTAAATTTCTACGCATTTTAATATAAATGTTTGTTTATTTCTTATCTCAACAATAACATCCTCAAATTTTTAAATGTTGTTAAAAAATTAAAATGACATGAGAAATTATTATTTATCAATAATTTTTTATTATAAGTGCGGGTAAACGGGTATGGGTATGTGTACTTAGGTACTCATAGGGTACGAGTACGTGTACAAACATTGGTGCCCATGCGGGTATGAGCTCGGGTACGAGAATTTTTTTAAACTATGGGTTTGGGGACAGGTACAATGGTACCCTGCCCATTTCCATCCCTAAAGGTCACAAAAATTTCAAAATAAAACCACCAAAATTTTCCCTTCAGTAAGAATCAAACTGTGGTCATCACAGTTATTTGGAAAGATCATGTACCACTAGGCTATATCATGTTTGTTTATATGTTTCACGAATAAAATATATATTAACAGATTCAAAACTATATAAAAGCATGTTTGAAAATAGAGTTCTCCAGAATCTCAAATTGGTCATTCAAGGACATAAATAACCCTCAAGAAATTTATCACCATTGTCCCAATAATCAACCTACAGTGCTACCCCTTCTCAATTGCAGCTTTCATGCGAATTTGTTTCAAATTTGGGGTTAGGGTTTCAAATTAGGAATCACGTTACCCTTTCACCAACTAACCCTTTTCAATTTTACTAATCCATGAGGTTTTTTTTATAGATTTATATAGTAACTAGTAATGATATTAAAGTAGGTACCAATGTTGAAGTTAATGGTTCACCTTGGTGTTTGATATTAAAGTATGTACCAAAGTTGAAGTTGATGGTTCACCTTGGTGTTTGATAGGTATTTGTTTTATTAACATTTGTTGTTTTTTTTTGTAATTTCAATAATATTAAAAGTGTTGGTTAAATTGGGTTTCACATTGTTTCCAGGATGTGGAATTTCCAAGGACCAAGCTAGATGGTCTGTTGAAGAAACTTAGGTTTTTCCAGGGCAATGAAATCAACAATGAACCACGTCATGAATTGATTTCCAGGCCAAATAAGTTTCTACAACCTGAAATACTTATTTGCCCTGTTGAGATACTTATTCTCCAACAATGAAATCAAGAATTATCTTTCAGGAAATATTGTTGAGAAAACCTTCAGAGCTGGAAGTTCGGTGGATAAATGAATATGAATTATGTGTCTAAATTCTTTTGGATGTTTAATTTTGGTTTACATTATTTTTGGGGTTTGGGTGTAGAGGGAGATAAACTTGTTCTAGTTATAGTTTCCTGTCTTTTTTTCCCTAAGAAAGAAGAAACTTGATTGAGTGTGTGTTTGAGTAAGTCGGGTTATCAATTGTGGATAATGGAAAATCATGGTGTTGTAATTGGGTTTAATCCTAGGTTGTTGAAGAGGTTTAAAGAAACCCAGGAAAGAGAAAGAATTAATATATATCTAATTTGTAAACTTAATCAAAATGTGAAGAATGTCACAATGGTAAAATCTCTTGAACTTTTTAAAATTGAGGGACCAAAATGGACCCCGAGGTAAAGTTAAAGGACCTAAAAGGGTATTTTGCCTAAAAATATAACCATTCAAATACTATGAAAGTAAATGCAATAATAAGATAGAGGTATAACACCGAGATTTATAGTGCTTCGGCGTTCGTCCTCGCTTTGCCTATGTGCACTCTTCAATGGTTTCCCATTGGAACCTGCATAGTTCCTTGTTATTTGAAAAAAATTTCCAAGAGTTCATACAATCACCAATCCATAATACAGCTGAAAAAAATAAATCTATTATTTGTATCTTTAATTGTATATAACACACTTGCCAAACTCTTTTACGTAATCTTTACTCGAATTACATTTCTTGAATCTTCCAATATCACCAATTCTGCTCCAAGCCATTGTGTTTAGTAATCAACCCCTTGATCCTACCGATTCCTTGAGCTATTGTCTGAAGATCTGAGAAGAACTTTGCCTTATCCGTAGTCTTCCACACAATCACTACTAAGGAAATTTTGGAGAGAAGAACCTACTTCTTTTCAATAGATTTTGTCACCACCATTGACAATTACCTCAATCTTGCTAACAACCTAAAAAACTCAACAAGATCTCCAAGAGCAGTTAGTTTCAAGGACGCGCCTCCTTCAATCAATTACAAAACTCTCATTATCAAGATCTGAACTTAATTGAAGTTGAATATTGTTAAGTGCCAAATTGTGCATATTTTAGATAGTATTTTGTGGCCCTTTTCAATGGTTTCCTTGCTATTTTAGTAGTAAATATATTAGTTTTAGTGTAAATATGTAAGTTTCCGATTTTATTGTAAATATTGTGAATATTTATCATTTTGACGCTCTTTGACAAGTCTTCTTGCTTATATTTGATGATAGGAACAATTGGTGAAGGAAAGAAGGCCTAAAAGTTGATTTTTGAGAAGTTCGTGTCGGTATCTCGCGCTAAGCGAGCTATTCAGCACGCATTTTCTGCCAAAGGCAATAGCTAAGGTTCCTTGATCGCGCTTAGCACAGGCAGGACCGCACTTAGCGCGCTTTAAGGCGGTTTAAGTGTATATTAGGAGAGATCTTAGTGCGGTTCTAATAAATTTAATTTTTTCTAATTTTATTTTATCTCATTTTTGTAGGTATTCAAGAAAGTATATTTTGTCATTGTTGTATAGACCATTGAATAAGCTTTCCAACGCTTCCGACCATGCGTCAATCAGAGTTAAGATTCGAAAGTTGTGAAGAAAATAAGAACTGTGGTTTTGCTGATGGCGCTAAGCGAACAACATTCTTTCCCTCAAACCGATATCTGTGGATACGACATAAATCCCGGAGGGAATTCTTCCGAAAATAATTATTTTTGCGTGTCGCTTTACCGCTCCAACAAAATGGCGCCGTTGCCGGGGATTGGTTTTGATATTGAATCGCATTGCGATAGTTTATATAGTTCTAAGCTTTGTATATACTTGTTTATAGTTGTTTTCCCTAAGTGATTGTATATATGTGTTTTCCATCATGTTTATGTGTGTGTACATATTTTTGTTTTTGGTTTACATTTGCTCAAGTGTTGCAGGTTTTATTTGGTATCTACTGGTGAACGAAGTAACATGGAGGAGCTTGTGCGTAAATAAGGCGTTAAGCTAACGACGTGAAACAAGCGCTTCTTGGGAGGCAACCCAATATTTCTTGAGTTTGTAAAGTTTTATGTCTAGTAGTATAGTTAATATAAAGTGAAAATGGATGGAGTGAATGAGAGAAAGAACCAATTTTGAAAAATAAAATTTTCCTGCCCGCGCTTAGCGCGCGCAGAGGGCGCTTAGCGCACCTTGTTTTGCAAAGAAAAATCTCTCATTTTCCATCCGCTTTCACCAATTTTGGTCTTTGTGTTTAGTTAGTTTTAATTCAAATTTGTTAGGTTGTTAGAATAAAATTTTGTGTTTGCTCTCAAGTTTGTTTTGATTAGCTTGAGGATGCATTTTGCGATTTTCCAAGTTTGATCGTTTCAACTTGCGAATGTATGGTGATGATATTGTTAAGTTTTGTACACGTCCAAGGTATGTGTTTATTGCTTTTTACAAACTTCCATGCCATTCATTCTTTTGTATACTTACTCTTTATGTGAATCACTTTAGTTCCCACCCTTTTTGTGAGGTACCTTTCCATTGTCCATATATGCGCGGAGTACCAACATTCTTGTTCTAACTGGATTTTATTATGCTTAATCTTTTGTTTATGTTGATTATATGAAAGCATGAAAATGATCAAGGCATTTTGTTTCATTTTTAGCACAACTACCTAGCCAAATAGTCAATTCACTCTGTTAGTGTGTGAGCATTTGTTAAACCCCTTTGTGCCTTTCTATCATTATCCATGTTGTTTGAACTTAATGCTTGTCTATGAGTATTGAATTCACTTTTTGTATGGATTTTGATTGATTGTTTTTTCTTGAACCCTCAACTTTGTGTCGTTGTATGAATTTTTACCTTGCCTTAGAAAGTAGGGAGTATTCACATGATGATGTGCTTGAATTCAAGTTGGGGAGAGAATGATTGTTTACTCATTGGTTGGTTTCTATGAGGTTGAAAAAAAAAAAAAAGAGAAAAATATGAAAAAGAAAAAAAAAGAAAATCCTTGAGAAAGGAAACAAAAAGAGTTCAAAAAATTGTGCTAAATAAGTATTGTGTTTTGTGTAACACTTGGGATTTTGGAAGAAGTTGATTGGAATTTTGTGTTTGAGTCTTTGTGAGTTGATCACTCCCTTAGGTTTAGGCAAGTTTTTATTTCAATTACCTTTAGAAATCGCCCCTTGTTTGTTTACCCGACCACGCTACAACCTTGAAAGCCCTTGTGATTCTTGCTTTTATGTTTTCAATATGATTTTTGGACGATTGCATAATTTAATCTTTTGTTTGCAAGATTGTTGTGTGAGTGAAAAGTACCTCATTTTGTATTTTTCATCTACCGATGATTGTTTTTGCTAGGTGTGATTCATGATTGAACTCGTGTTGTTTTGGAATGTTTGGCATGATTTTTGTACGTAGCGTTCGTTTTGTGGTTATGTTATCGTTGTAGTTTAGTGGTAAGTTTTGCTTTGCATGTACGTTTTTGTGTTGAACCATACATTTGTTTTTGTTTTTCGAAACTAGTTGACTTGTGATTGCTTGGTTGTTACTTTTGTTTCTTTGAGTTGTTTGATTCTTGTTTGAGGACAAACAAGTTTAAGTTGGGGAGAGTTGTTAAGTGCCAAATTGTGCATATTTTAGATAGTATTTTGTGGCCCTTTTCAATGGTTTCCTTGCCATTTTAGTAGTAAATATATTAGTTTTAGTATAAATATACAAGTTTCCGATTTTATTGTAAATATGGTGAATATTGATCATTTTGACACTCTTTGACAGGCCTTCTTGCTTATATTTGATGATAGGAACAATTGGTGAAGGAAAGAAGGCCTAAAAGTTGATTTTCGAGAAGTTCGTGTCGGTAACTCGCACTAAGCGGACTTTTCAGCACGGTATCAGCGCGCATTTTCTGCCAAAGGTGTAACGCCCCGTTTTGTCCGATTTATTTAATCGAGTTGATTTAATTATTTTCGTTTTTATATCATTTTATTCTTAACTTTTATTTGACAATATATTATTTTTCATCGTTATTATGTTTTATTGCGTTTTGAGAGCGTTTGCGAGATATTTGAGCTGAGGGGTAAAATAGTCTTTTAGGGGTTTAGATATTTTTATATAAATAGAGATTAGAGAGAAATAGAAATAAAGGAAAAAGAAGAGAAAGAAAAGGAGAAGAAATAAATAGAGAAGAGGAGAAAGAGGAAAAATCGAGGAAACCTCCGTTTCAATCACGATTAATCGGGTAAGGGTGAGAAGTTTCAATTATATCTTGCTTGTGTATGTATATGTGTTGTTTGTGGTAATTGTTTTGGTTGTTTTACAACTTTTTCTCATTTGATAAATTGATGAACAAATGATTGAAAATCGATGTTTTCACGGTCGGAATTCGATATAAAGTGCGTTGTATGATCACACTGTGTTTATGAACAATCGTTGATACTTGTTTTGCCGTTGGAATTGATTTGGGATGAAAAATGGGATTTTTGAGGGTTTTGGAACCATATAACCCGCGGAAGAAAATTCTGGTTCTGGTGCAATTCGCCAGGAGAAAATGATTACAGATTGTTTTGTTGAGTCGATGAAGATTCTAATGTCGAGGTTTTTGTATGTTGGTCAAGTTGGGAAGTCATTGAGAGAGAATGATTGGGTATTATTAAGGGCTGCTTCTCAGAGAGTAAAGATTGAACTTAAGTAGACGAAGGTGCATAGTTGAGGTTTATATCTGCTAAGTAAGTAGAAAACTCTTAGTAGATGGGACTAAGATGTTTGTTATGTTTGTGATGATAGTGTTATGGAAATTAGCAGAAAGGCCACAGTGTTGGGCTGCCAGTTGTGCGTGATTCCAGATGTATTTTCGGATGGAATATTGGATGCTAGCGTTAGAATTACTCAGATTGAAAGAGCGGTTGGAAGATTTACTGGAAAGGAGAATTATGAGGCTGTGTCGTCTTGGAGAGCTCCAGTATTGTTAGTAACAAAAAGGAAGGATGATTGAACGGAATAACAAGCATGATGTGTATAATGGTATTGAGACTATGGAATGTAAAACTTAGAGTTTTGGTGAGTTTTGGAGTTTTAAAAGTTTTAGGGCATTAATGGAAATCTTGAGAAAACCCTAGGCGTGGATGTAATACTTGAGAGTTCTTTTGGGTTGGTTGTTGCTACATGTTGGAATTTGTGGAATTGGACGGTCAATAGAAGAAATTGTGTATGGATTACTGACAGTTGAATAAGGTGACGATTGAGAATAAGTGTCCACTTTCAAGAATAGATGACCGGAATGATTTGGCTGAGTTGATTGAAATTATAATTGTTTGGAATGTTTGATAAGAGTGGTGAATTTGTGGGAGTTGAGGATTTGATCGATTTCATGTGACTGGTTATGTTTGTTATCATCGGAATAGGCTGTTATTTACTCGGTTAAGCTTGTATGTGAGTAGCCAGTTACCCAGTGAAAATTTTTGCAGAAGCTTTAAGAATTTATACCTTTTGGAATTTGGTTAGGCATTACAACGTACAGTGATGTTATTTGGTGTTAGTAATGCGTCTGTAATGTTTGTGGAGTAGAGGAGTCGTATCTTCCATATTTATTTGGATAAGTTCGTAATGGCTTTGATTGAGGATATTCGGATCTGTTATAAACTCAGAGGAAGAATAGGTAGAGAGTTTGAGATTTGAATTACAAGTGTTGAAAAGAGACGAAGTTTTATGCTAAGTTATTCAAGTGAGAATTTGGGTTGAAAAAGGTTATTTTTCTTGGATGTGTTATTTCAGATGAGAGTATGGTTAATGGATCCATCGGAAGTAGATGCAGTTCTACAATGAGAGGCTCCGAAGTTGGTTAAGGAGATTAGAAATTTTTGGGCTTAGTTGGTTGTTACTGCAGGCTAGGGAAGACTTTGCTAAGTTCTTACTTCTGTTATCTCAGTTAACATGCAAGAGGGTAAAGTCGTGGCTTATGCTTTACGACAATTGAGGATTCATAAAAGGATCTATACTATTATGGATTTGGAATTGGTTGCGGTTGTATGGTGTTGGAATATTTGGAGGTATTATCTTTGTGGTTCTAGGTTCGAAGTGTTTAGTAATCCCAAGAATATTGAGTACTTGTTTGGTTTGAAGGAATAGAGTATGAGACAACGAGGAGGGTTAGAATTCGTGATGAGTTATGAATTTGGCTTGGATTATCCTTCGGGGAAAAGCTAATGTTATGCCTGAAGAGTTAAGTCGATAGTCTTTGCATATGGTTGTTTTGATGGTCAGGGAATTAAAATTATTTGAGCAGTTCAGAGACTTGTGTTTGGTGTGTGAGATAACATAGTCGAGTGTGAGGTTGGGTATATTAACAATGAACAATGATTTTTGGTGAATATGAGGAAGAGTTAGACTTTGGATATGAAATTGGTGGATTTGATTGTTGCGAGTAATCAGAGTGCGTAACGGAAGCGTGATGTGGCACATTTTGTATATGCGTGTGGGACTTGTAAGAGTTCACAGGTTGAACATTGGGAACATGTAAGAGTGATGAGACCATGGGACGTTTCAGAATGGAAGTGTTAGGTGAAAGGTTTAAATATTATTCATGGGCTACTATGTAGATGGATGTTTTGGTTATATGTTCGATTGGCGAATTGTAGCATTGTTGTAATATTGTTGTATGACAAGGATGTTAGTATTATGGTTATGTAGAGGTTGTTGAAACGATGTTGGGTCGTGGAACTGGTGTTCTTGTTTGTGTTGTTGCCTCGTTTCCATCGTGATGGTTCGAGTGAGAGTAGCTGATTCCGGTGTGTGTTCGTATCTTGGGTATTCTTTGAGTTGTGAGTTGGTCGTCAAGTGCATTGTATAGGCTTTGCATCTTGTCGTTGTAGTTGTCGTCGTTGTCGTGTCGTTGTTGTAGCTGCTGTTAGCAAGGTGGTTGTCAATTTGTGTTATTCGTGGTGTGCCTTCGGTTGGCATGTTAGTTTGTTAGTCGGATGTGAGAGTCGTATCCCGAGTTGTTCGTATCAGTTATATTTTCGAGGACGAAAATGTCTAAGTGGGGGAAAATTGTAACGCCCCGTTTTGTCTGATTTATTTAATCGAGTCGATTTAATTATTTTCGTTTTTATATCATTTTATTCTTGACTTTTATTTGACAATATATTATTTTTCATCGTTATTATGTTTTATCGCGTTTTGAGAGCGTTTGCGAGATATTTGAGCTGAGGGGTAAAATAGTCTTTTAGGCGTTTAGATATTTTTATATAAATAGAGATTAGAGAGAAATAGAAAGAAAGGAAAAAGAAGAGAAAGAAAAGGAGAAGAAAGAAAGAGAGAAGAGGAGAAAGAGGAAAAATCAAGGAAACCTCCGTTTCAATCACGATTAATCGGGTAAGGGTGAGAAGTTTCAATTATATCTTGCTTGTGTATGTATATGTGTTGTTTGTGGTAATTGTTTTAGTTGTTTTACAACTTTTTCTCATTTGATAAATTGATGAACAAATGATTGAAAATCGATGTTTTCACGGTCGGAATTCGATATAAAGTGCGTTGTATGATCACACTGTGTTTATGAACAATCGTTGATACTTGTTTTGCCGTTGGAATTGATTTAGGATGAAAAATGGGATTTTTGGGGGTTTTGGAACCATATAACCCGCGGTAGAAAATTCTGGTTCTGGTACGATTCGCCTGGCGAATTAGGTCTCGCCACTAGTTCGCCATGCGAAGTGCTGGCGAAGGGGGATTTGCCAGGCGAAATCGTAAGTCGCCAGGAGAAATCGGAAAGACAGAAATGGGTTAGCTTCTGTAACTCTTGGGGTTTTTCTAAATTTGTGGTTCGCCACTAGTTTTCCAGGCGAAGTGCTGGTGAAGGGGGATCCGCCAGGCGAAATCATAAGTCGCCAGGCGAATCTGGCTATTTCTCAATAAATTCTTTTCTTTGAAAATTCATAACTTTTGATCCGTAACTCGGATCGAGGCGTTCTTGGTACCGTTGGAAAGCTTATGAAATGCTTTCTTATTAAAATGGTTTTGGGATTGGTGGCCAATTTAATTATGTCGGGAATTTGGAAATGTGTCGTTTTGTCGACTTTTACCGTCTTAACTGTGTGTATTTGATGTGTTATCATGCAATATGCTTTTGATATATATATCGTATGACTTGTGTGCTGTGATAATGATGTTGTTGTGTGGTAAAATACATTGTTTTATTTAATATCAATGTATGTTGTTATGATGTTTTGTGGGATTGTTGTGGGTTATATGATGTTGAAGCATGTGATAAGTTGTTGTAATTGTTGTGGTTGATGGTGAGTAATTCTTGATGTGAATTGATATGAGTGTATATGCTAAAATGCTAATTGTTGTCGTTTGTGGATTATGATGAAATGCAATGTATTTTGTTTTATTATATATGCATGATTATGGATGTTGGAATGGTTCACCTGGATGTGTATATGTGTGCATTTGAATGTCATGAGTCATTGTATGCCAAGCATCATGATATGCATTCTTGTGATGTCGTGTGCCCTAGTGGGTGTGAGAGACGAAACGGTTCCAGAGGGAATCCGCTATAACATCGTGAGCCTTATACCGAGAGGACCTAAAGCGATGATTATAGACGATCGTGAGCCTTATACAAGGAGGACCTAAAGCGACCTGATCGTGAGCCTTATACCGAGAGGACCTAAAGCGATCCATAAACGTCGTGAGCCTTATACCAAGATGACCTAAAGCGACGGGGAACATCTTTTTCCCGACGGGGAGTTACACTAAGTAACAAGCGATGATTCCAATAGTTCCTGAGTGAATTGATGATGAGAATGATGGATGGATGGTACCGCATTGCATTTGCATAGAGTCGTTGTGTCGGTCTCTTTGCATTTGCATAAATCATGAATGGATTGATTATGTGTGGAAAACCATGAATGGATTGATTATGTGTGGGAAATTATGAATTGATTGAGTATGTGTTGAGATTTATGATGGGATGGGTGAATTGATGTGCATACGTGATAAATGCAGTGGTTATGGATGATATGTTTTATGTATAGACATATGCTATGTGATGTGGTGGTGTGTTTCCATATGTTATAACTGTGGTATGCCTTATGTGTGAATAGGTGATTATGTTGGTATAATTGATATATGTTATGTTGTTGGATTGTTAGAAATATGTTATGTATCTGTGGCTTGCTATATGTATTGATATGTGATGCGTGTGGCGAGAATAGCTATGCATGTGAATTTATATGTGTTGGCATATTATTATGCAATCTTGATTTAGTTGTTATTTCTCACCCTTCTGCTGTGGTTTGTTGCTCTATGAGGCAATTGCAGATTAGTATCTTGGAGGCTTTTGTGAAGATTAGTCCTCCGTCCTTTGTCGGTCTGTCTGCTCTGATACGTAACACGGGAGTCGGGGAACGCTTTTGTTATATGTATATTTTTGTTGAATATATTTTGTATTACCTTTATATGTATATTTTAATGTTATAAAACAATTTATTTTGTAAAACAAGTAAGTTATGGATCTTTCCGCTTTATTCCATAATTGAACTTTCCTTTTGTTGGAAAAAGTTTCCCTTTTAGGTTTATTCCATTTTGTGTTATGTATCAAATAATGGAGCAGGGATTGTGTTTTATTTCCTTAATTGTGGCATCCTTGTTTCTGTCAAAAAAATAAATTTTTATTTACTCTGATTTAATTATGTATTATTTATTCGCGATGGGAATTGGGGTGTTACAAAAGGCAGTAGCTAAGGTTCCTTGACCGCGCTTAGCGCGGGCAGGACCGCGCTTAGCGCGTTTTAAGGCGGCTTAAGTGTATATTAGGAGAGACCGCGCTTAGCGCGATCTGAGTGCGCTTAGCGCGATTGTAATAAATTTAATTCTTTCTAATTTTATTTTATCTCATTTTTGTAGGTATTCAAGCAAGTGTATTTTGTTATTATTGTATAGATCATTGAATAAGCTTTCCAACGCTTCCGACTGTGCGTCAATCGGAGTTACGGTTCGAAAGTTGTGAAGAAAATAAGAATTGTGGTTTTGCTGATGGCGCTTAGTGCCCGGTTTGCGTCATTTCAGCCCCTATTTAAGTCACTTTTCAGCATTTTTTAGGTTATGTTGTTGGGAACTTTTTACCCCAACTTCATCAAACATATTCTTGAGTTGATTTAGCTTAGAAACAACACATAGAGTGTATATCTTGACGATAAGGAGTCGAATCCACTTCAATCGGAGTTGACAAACCGTTAGATTTGTGTTCTTCTTCCATCCTCTATGTATTTTTCATTTTTTGGGGTTTTGTATGTAAGTTTATCTTGATTGTATGTATATTTATGGATCTTTGTATAAAATCTCTTTTACAACTCTTAATCGATGTCATCTTTGATTTAATCTCTATCTTAATGGGTTTGGATAGCTATAAACATATACTTTTCAAACTCGACCTAAGATGAATGTCTATTGGATGTGGGAAGCAGTTTAATACTCACATGTGTGTCATATCTTAATGCTCCATTTTGTTTAGTTGCGTGAGACATCACCTCCGAGAGAATGCGGTTGATCTCTCAACTTTTGCGTTAGGCATAACCTCTTGTTGTGAGCGATACGTGGAGATTTTGACGAGTGATTTAGGTTGCGTGCATTTGATCCATAGATTTTTTTGTACATGATGGGTAGAATGAAATACAACTCCTGACGAGTTTTCTCGTGTCTTAAGAATGTATTTATTTTCATGTTTTATTTTTTTTCCTTTTGCACTTTTATCCCAAACCATTCAAACCCAAGCTTAGAGACGTAGAGATTGTCGAACGACATTCTTTCCCTCGAACCGATCTCTGTGGACACAACATAAATCCCGGAGGGAATTCTTCCGAAAATAATTATGTTTGCTTGCCGCTTTACCGCTCCAACAAATATGCAAGAATTTCGTTGTAAGACTTTGAACACTCAAAATAAAGGAAATTGATTTTTCATTAAAATTACACTGAAAATTATGATAAGAATGATAGATGTTATGTGAGAGATAATGACAAAGATGTTTTATATGTTCTTGAGATTAAGCACACAAAATGGTTGAAAAAGTCATTTATATTCGAATCAAGATCAATCTATTATTTGAATCAAATGAGCAAGTGAAGTGGAATAAAAGGAAAACTTAAATTTTAAAATCTTCCAGTTGATTTGAATCAGACAAAAGAGTGATTCGAATCATGTACAAAACTTGATTAGAATCAAATGCCATGGACTTGATAGAAAAATATTGAAAAAGTGAATGATTCAAATTATGTTCAAGTATTGACTCGAATCAAATCAAACAGAAGTTGGATTCTAGATAATGATTCAAATCAAGTGTTAAAAATGATTAGAATAAAATGACCAGGTTTCTCCTTTGTCCAATTTGACCAGAATAAAATATTGTGTGTAAACTGAATGATTCAAATCAAACATGTAAAATCTCAAATTTTCAAATTTTTAAAGGCACTTTAAGATTTTACTTTGAATCAAACTTAAACCAAAAACATAAAATATTTTCATTCCACTTACATATGCAATTGATCAAAGAACATCACGATCAAGATAAAATCTAACCAAAGTTTTATGCATGCTAAAAACACATCTTTTCAAACTTGATTTCGAGAAGTGAAATCATGAATGAGACTCAACAAATTGAAATTAAATCAAAGATGAAAGCAATAAAACAAGCAACCAAATAACCATATATAGATTCTCCCCCTGAATGAAGTAGGAACATGCAACTACAATGGTCACACGACCCAATGCCTGTTGTCATGGATCATGCAATTGTTTGAAGAATATACAGAGTTCTTGGTTAACAATCCTTTTTTTGTCATTTGTGAGATTTTGTGAATATTTTCCATGCTTTTTTTAATTTCCCATTGTATTTGTTAAAATTTTCCCACCGGTCATCCTTTTGATATCATTACATCATCTTCTTTAGAAAATTTTACTCTCATAAATCATCAAGTTCATCTCTTTCAAGGTAATGACTAAAAATCTTTCTCTTTCTCTCTTCCATTTTTTTCCTTCACTACAGTTTATTTGGAAGGTGATGATTTAGATTTTGAAGGAAGAACTATAGTCGAGAATGGATATGTAACTGGTAGCCTCGACCCTAAGGAGGTTTCTGGAGGTTTCACTTTTCCTGTTTTTCCCATGATGAACCTTACTATGGAACTTGATTTCAATTTGGAATGTAAGGCCCATACTTATATTAGAGCACTTCGTTTCACTTTTGGTTATGAACCACAAACATGTTGGAACAAATTTGTTCATATCCCTTGGGTTTTGATGATAACAAAGTACTTAAAGAAAAATTGGGTGTACTAACATATGTTCAAGTGTGCAGGATCATAATCCTAAATATCATCTCTAAATTTACCTTGATAAAATCATATGTGGAGAAGCAAAGTGACTCAGATTATGAAGGATCGAAATCTGATAACTCTGATCAAGGTATCTCTACCTCTGGTGATAGCTCAGACTCTGAAGACCTCAACAAAAGGTGCTCAGCCTCTGATCCGTACTCTGTCTGAAAACCAGACTAGTCTTGTCAAAAGCTATATATTTTGCAGAAAGTCAACTAGGATTTCGTTGTGCAAGGCTCAAGGAATGGTGATGTGACCTCTTAAGTCTGAACCAACCTTTTGGTAGATACCTAGTATGAGAAAGATGCTATGGACAATTCTATTACTCAATAGACAATGATCTTAACCGATTTCATCCTCCAACGTCTCTCTTGGATTGCTTTTCAACAAAGAACTCTTATGAAAGTCACCTTCCAATGACTCTTTTTCTTCCTCTATAAAAGGGAGTTGAAGATTTGAAAGAAGCTTACAACATTACATCAGAATAACATCGAGCACAACTTTGGCCTAAATTTTTATAATTGTTATTACATAAGTTCTTAAGATTTATTTTCTTTGTATATCTTATAAATCTTAAGCGTTAAGAACTTTTGTGGTTGTTTTACAACTTCTATACTTTTGATTGATCATCAAGTATAGTTGTTATATTTTTTACTAAAATGTTTTTTTGAAGTAGAGGAAGTCTTTTTCTAGTTAGCTTGAGCAGTGGAAGTCTCTTGTAGGATTGCTTGAGCAATGAATTCTCTTGCCTATGTGCTTGAGCATAAGTCTCTTGCTAGGTGTCTTGAGCGAAAGTCACTTTCTAGTGTGATAACGCAGTTGAATTCTCTTGCTGATTTGCTTATGAAAAGTGCAATCAGTTTGATTATAGTGGAAATCTCTTGTTGAGACAGGGGGACTAGACTACTCTCAGTTTAGGAGAGGAATCGAGATAACCTATGTGTGTTGATTTGTTTATTTCTTCTGAACTATATTTTATTCCATTGCTATTGTTATATTTGTTCAAACTCTAAACTTGTTCAGATTCTAAAGTTGTTTTTCAAAAGTGAAAAAGGATTATCATACATAATTCAACCCTCCCTTCTTGTGTATTTTTCTCACCTTTAGTTGGCATCAGAGCACAATCTGTGCTATAACACTTAATAGCGGTATAGAAAAGGTCCTGAGAAAAATATATCGTTCATCATGTTTGATCCTGAGATAATTAGTCCTGATGGGAGTACTTCTCAGGGTAATAATAACCATGATCAAAGTACATATGATAAAAACAATTACATTGCTAGACCACCAACATTCAATGGTAACTCCACTGAGTTTAATTGGTGGAAAAGTAAAATGAACACTCATATCATAGGGCTTGATGATGAGCTATGGGATGACCTTGAAGATGGAATCAACTTTGATGTTGATGGAGTAGGTATGGTGACTGATAAAAAAAATCCCACATCTGCTCAGAAAAAGATGTATAAAAAGCATCATAGAGTGAGGTGTATTCTGGTGGAATCTCTACCTCACTCAGAGTATATAAAGATCAATGACAAATCAACTGCCAAAACCATCTTTGAGTCTTTATGTACCACTTACGAAGGGAATCAACAAGTCAAAGAAGCTAAGGCTAATTTGCTGGTTCACCAATATGAAATGTTCAAAATGGAAAATGATAAGAGTATTGAAACCATGTTTTCAAGGTTTCAAATACTTGTGTCTATGCTTCAGATTCTAAACAAGAGTTACACCACCTCTGATCATGTCAAGAAGATTCTTAGGAGTCTTCCTGTCAGATACAGACCAAAGGTGACAGCTATTCAAGAAACAAAAGACCTGAACAAAATCAGTCTTGAAAGTCTGATATGTAATCTCTAAAGTCCTGAGTTAGAACTCAATGGAGATAATGAACCAATCAAAAAATCAAAGTCATTGGCTTTGAAATCTATTGGGATGTTTGAGAAATCTTCTTAGATTTGTGAGCACAAAAAAGCCTCTCATGTTGAAGCTTCTGATACAGATTCTGATTATGATGAAATGGCGTTCATCATGAAAATATTTCAATATCTTTCCAACAAGAACATGAGGTTCTCTAGTAAAAAATCGGTTTCAAAGGAACAAGCTCTACAGAAAACAAAGATGATCAGAAAGGTTGCTTTAACTGTCAGGAGCATGATCATCTCATTGTTTCTTGTCTTGATCTTCAGAAGGGCAAAACAATGAAGGAAAACTTCAGAAATAAAGTCAAGAAAAGTCTCATGGCAACATGGGATGAACTTGATGACAAAGAAGAAGATGAAGAAGTCAACCTAGCCTTGGTTGCTTCAACACTCTCAGATTCAGAATCAGAACCTAGCTCTAACTCAGATCCAGAGGATACAAAAGAGTTGTTTTCTAAACTCTTTAAATCTGATTTAATTACTTTTTGTCAAGATCTTATGGAAAGATGCCAGCAGAAAGCCATGCATATGAAAATTGTAAAGAGCAATATGGTCTTATAAGATATGAACTAAATTTCTCTAAAGACAAGATTTAAATACTTGAAAGAGGCAATTACTTTAAAAAAAATATATGCCTGACAAACCTCTTAATAATTTTGAATTAGTTTTTCAAGAGTTTATCATATCTGGCTTCAATAGAACCAAACTTGCATCCATGATCTATAATGTAAGTAGGAGAAAAGGGGAAGGTCTTGGGTATCATCAAGAACCTTATAATCCAAGGATTTTAACCTTGATGAAACCTTCAGATCCTTCTTCTTCAAGTAATGCTCAAAAATGGCCGCTCTCTCATTTTTACATGCTGGTAAAGCAAAAGGTTCAAACCAAACAAAATATGTAACTGTAGAATCATAGGTTCTGAAAGAATCAGAACCTGAGATCCCTAGATCAAAGGTTATGAGGAAATAAGAACCAATGACTCTAAAGTCAAAGGTTCTAAAATAATTAGAACCTGGAACATCCAAGTCAAAGGTTCTGAAGAAACTAGAATCTGAGAAATCTAGTTACAAGGTCATGAAAGGTCTAGAGCCTAAAACTATGAATGATCCAAAGCCTTATTATAAAGCTAAGGCCCAAAATAAGAGAACTAACACAAAAGGACCCATAAAAGTATGGGTACCAAAGAATACGATTATGTTTGTTGCAGATATGCTAAAGAACAAAGCAAAAATCTCAACTCCACGACAGTGGCTGGTTACAACTTACAAAAAGAAATAGGCCTATATTCCAAATCCCAACTCTAAAGGAGGAAGGAAATGTGGAATCTTGAAGAAACCAATAAGACAAGATTAATGGTACTGGGAAGACTGATGTTCTCCTATAATGAGCTGGTGCTTCAGACTCTCTGATAAATCCTCATAAATTTATCCAACTGTTTTGGAGTCTGAGAATATTCATGGTGGTTTTTAAAAGAGTATTGTTGGAACAATATAGTCCCTCAAGAGCAATCTTAACAGTAGATCAGAAATTGCACAAAGAAAAGTATGACTATCTCTGTGTTCTTATGCAACAGTTTATAATCCTAACATTTGAAATGTTCGACATAAAAGCTTCTTATTTATGAAAGAAGATTTGCACATCACTGTTTTAATTCTACTTTTATCAAAATGACAGAGAATCTTATTCTATATTAAGTCAAACATCTTAATCTGTGCTTACACTTGATTGATGAAGCAGAGTTTGATGATGTCCAGAAGCTACTATGATCAAAATTTCTGAACCCACTTCTGATGAATAATTGCCTCTGAAGCATCTCAGCGTCTAAAATTTTTAATAAGATTAACTTCCTCTTATATGCACACAAGTGGAAAAAAATATTGGTTATTCCTTTAGCATATGCCCTCCTACGTGTCATAAATTTGAACCGTCTTCTGACACGTGGATTATAATAGTTGAGTAAAAACTCTTCTGTTCTTAGTTATTTGTCTTAATTACTTTTTTTTCTTGTCTCTTTTCATCTGTATCTTCTATGTTGATCAAAATTCTTTTTTCACTCAAAACAATATTTATATCAAATGCACACACTTCAATCCCTCACTTCCCACACTTTTGTCTTCTCAAACCTCTTATGAAAAATCCCTTTTTCAAAAGAAACCCCTAGAAACCCTAAAAGCTCCTCATACAATGGTGTCTTCATCATTTTCGCAACATGCACACATGATTGTTGAATCTGGAAGGAGTATGACTATTAAACCCAAATCCATGGATATCAAAAAGGAGGATCTGAAATTCTGGCACGTAGATACCAGATGTTGAGACAGGTGTCACAACACTGGGATCAAAACATAACTTGAACACGCAACAATAAAAAACTATAAATTGCAAAAAATAAATAACACCAAAGTTGTTAAGCTAGTTCGGTGCAACTCACCTACTTCTGGGGGCTACCAAGCCAGGAAGAAAATCCACTATTAGTAGTATTAATTCGAAGCTAAACAATCCAAGTTTACAACTTCTCACTTAATCCCTACCTAGTACAACTTCTACCTAGAAATCACAATCTAGATATGAGAATTCCCTCTCACTTCCTAAATCACCCCAGTGATACCAAACAGTCCCAATCCCAGTGACTGTATACAAAACAAATAATAAAAGATCACACTTCCAAAACAATACTCGGTTTTGCTTAAAAGCTTCAACCAAGAACAATACACTCTTTTCTTAAAAGCTTAGAGTGAACAATGAACAATCTGTCAAACTCAATGCATTAGAAGATACATGAGTGATATACAATTAACAAATGAAAACCCTAGGGACAAACCAAAACAATGGCTAATCCTTATTCTCTAAATTCTCGTGATATGCTCTCACACTACAATAAGGTTTTTCTTCTCTTTAAATTGCCTTTAGACCTACTGGACTTGGGCTTCTTGAGGCGCACAAATAGCATCAATCAGTATAAACAGGTTGCAAATCAACCTGCACAATAATAGGAGAAAAATACAAACTTTCCTAAAATGGCTCATGGATTCTTTTTACGAAAAGTTATAGAATCTGCAATAACAGAAATACCCACAATATTCTCCCATAACAGTCGCCCACATGTGCATCAGAACACACTCAAAATTCACACTAAAATGACCAAAATAGTCATGCCCTAACTACCTGGTATAACATGTCCCAACATCATGTAGAACATGATGTCTGACTGACATGGCAGAACATATGGTTCAACATCTTGCTAACAGCATGTTGTTTTACCAAAATGCAGCCAATCCAAAAATCACAGGACTTACAATCTTCCCCTTTGGCAAATTTTGGGTAAATCAACCTTAGCACATACCAGAGGTACATAGAAGAAATAAAAGTAGAAACACAGAAACCCAAGTACCACAATGTTGTCCCACCAGAAAAAAAAATCTGACAGCATAATGTCAAGACATTAGGTCTGACATCACAAAGTGACATAAGCTACATGAGAACATGTAAGCTCTGTACAAACTGGAACCTTGCAGCAACAAAATAGACAGGTACACCACTTCCCCTATCACACATAATCAGTTCTCCCCCTGAAGGAGAAAACAAAAAACAACAAAAAACATGAACAATTCAAGTTCCCATAAAGTGAAATAACAACCACAGCCACCTCAGCCTCACTCCCCCTGAATACTTCAACCTACTGCAGAGAAAAACTTCTCCCATACACAAATGAGAGTTCCATATACACAACTCCCCCTAAGTAGTTGCACAAGTTCAGCAACAAAAACACAACTATTCTTCCTAAGCTGTAATGCACACATGACATAAAGTCATGACGTCTGATCTAACATCCAAAAAAACAACACTTTACTCCCCTTTTTTAGCCAAAAATTGACAAAAATAGAGTAAATGTAAACATACACGTGATGGAAGCTCAAACATGGAAGCACAAAGTAACAAAAAAAATGCATACACCACCAGTTCATACGGAAACACAAAAAAAAACATATCACTTTTAAATGATCCTCCAACTCTTGCCTCTATCAAAAATCCTTCTGCACTCCTTGAATTTGTCACCTGTATTAGGAGTGTTGATCCTAAACTCCCTTACAACAACATTCTTATCTTCCACAGTCGCTTGCTTAGCCCTACCGAACATCAGATTATAAAGGAAAGATACAATATCTATTGCATTCCTCCATATCTGTAATTGCTACAATTCTTCAGCTATGCAAATTCCAAGTTCGCCTCTTTATTTCTCAATTTGGTTTGCATCCAAGGCTTTAGTGAAAATATCAGCCAGTTGCTTCTCAGTGGCTACATGCTCAAGACTGATCACTTTTTCTTCAACAATATCTCTGATAAAGTGATGTCGGATGTCAATATGCTTTGTTCTACTATGTTGAACAAGATTCTTGGATATGTTGAAAGCACTCAAATTGTCGCAGTACAATGTCATGACATCTTGCTTGATATTGTACTCCTTTAAGATATGCTTCATCCAAAGTAGCTGAGAATAGCTGCTTCCTGCTGCAATATACTCAACCTCAGCAGTGGAAAGAGACACACAATTTTGCTTTTTACTGAACCAAGAAATCAGGTTGTTTCCCAAGAAGAAACATCCTCCAGAGGTGCTTTTCCTATCATCAGCACTACCTGCCTAATCAACATCACAATATCCAACAAACATGGCATCAGCACCATGTGAGTACAGTATTCCATAGTCACTAGTACCATTTACATACTTAAAATCCTCTTTACATGATTGATGTGACTAAATTTTGGCTCAGCTTGATATCTAGCATAAATTCCAACATTGAATGTGATATCAGGTCTACTAGCAGTCAAATATAGTAAACTTCCTATCATACTTCTGTAAAGACTTTGATCCACACTAATCCCATTTTCATCCTTAGAGAGCTTCAAATGAGTAGGTGCAGGAGTCCTTTTATGACTGGTCTACTCTATGCCAAACTTCTTTACTATGTTATTGGCATACTTGCTTTGGGATATGAAGATAGAATCCTCCATTTTTCTAACTTGTAGTCCAAGAAAATAGGTCAATTCGCCTACTAAACTTAGACTGCATTTGTTTGACAAAGTGTTGGACCACCTGGTCTGACATTCCACCAAAAATAATGTCATCAACATATATTTGAGCAACCATGAGCTTTCCACCCTTTTCTTTAACAAACAATGTCTTGTTTGTTCCTCTTTTTCTGTACCAATTTTTTACCAGAAATTCTGTCAATCTTTCATACCAAGTCCTAGGAGCTTGCTTTAGACCATAAAGAGCCTTCTTTAGTTTGTACACATGATTTGAAAAAGGTGGAATCCACAAATCCTTTTGGCTGTTCAACATAAACTTCCTCTTGTAAGATCCCATCCAGAAAGGCACTTTTTACATCCATCTGATACAACTTAAATCTTAGTAAACATGCTACCTCCAATAAGAGTCTTATAGATTCAAGACGAGCAACTGATGCAAAGGTCTCATCAAAGTCAACTCCTTCAATTTGAGTGTACCCTTGTGCCACATGTCTAGCCTTATTCCTAGTTACCACTCCATTCTCATCAGACTTATTCTTATATACCCACCTTGTTCCAATGACATTTGTTCCCTCAGGTCTAGGAACCAAATTCCAAACTCCATTCCTTTTGAAATGCTCCAATTCATCTTGCATGGCATTGATCTAGAATTCATTAGTCAGAGCTTCTTTCACATTTTTTAGGTTCAATTTTTGAAACAAAACAAGCATTTGATATCACTTCTCTTAACCTTGTAATAACCCCTTCATTTGGATTTCCTATTATGAGCTCATTGGGATGATCCTTCTGAATTCTGATAGAGGGCCCTTTATTTGTCTGATTGTCATCATCTTCCACAACGACGGGATCATTGTTGATGTTATTGTCAACTTCATTTTCTTCTGTGAAAGTCTCCTGAGGTGATGTTTCAACATCATCTTCAACATCTGTATGCTTGTCTTGAGTTGAGTTATCTATTACCACATTAATAGACTCCATCATTGTCTTGGTTCTTGTGTTGAAAACTCTATAGGCTCTACTGATCGTTGAATAGCCAAAGAAAATTCCTTCATCACTTTTAGGATCCATTTTCCTTTTTTGTTCACGATCAGCTAGAATGTAAAATTTGCTTCCAAAGACATGGAAGTACTTAATAGTCGGTTTTCTTCCCTTCCATAATTCATAAAGAGTTGTTAAAGTACTAGTACTTAAGGTAACTCAATTATGAATATAACATGCAGTATTCATGGCTTCAGCCCAAAAATGATATGGCAGGTGTTTAGCATGAAGCATGACTCTAGCAGATTCTTGTAGAGTTTTATTTTTTCTCTTAACTACCCCACTCTGTTAAGGAGTGATATGAGATGAAAACTCATGACTGATCCCTCAAGGACTTCAAAGACATCAGACTTTTCTCTAATGAAATGCACCCAGGTAAATCTTGAGTAATCATCAACAACAACATAAGCATACCTTTTTCCTCCAAGGCTCTCAACTTGCATAGGACCCATCAAATCCATATGAGGAAGTTCAAACACTCTTGAGGTGGTCAGATGTTGGACCTTGGGATATGACATCTTGGTTTGCTTTACAATTTTGCATTCCCCACAAATTTTTCCTTCCTCTATCTTGAGCTTGGGAATTCCTCTAATTGCCTATGTTGAAACAATTTTCTTCATTCCTCTAAGATGCAAATGACCAAGTTTCTGGTGCCATAGACGAACTTCATCTTCTTTAGGTAGTAAACATGTAGGAGAACTCTTTGTTAAAAGGGGTGTCCATAAGTAACAGTTGTCTTTAGATCTGACTCCTCTCATTAGAACTTCATCCTTCCCATTTGTGACCCTACATTCAGACTTTCTGAAGTTGACCTTTAATCCCTGATCACATAACTGACTGATGCTTATCAAGTTGGCCATCAATCCTTTTACAAGTAGCACATCTTCAAGACTAGGTGATTCTGCACAGGCTAGTTTTCCAATTCCTTGAATTTCTCCTTTTGCACCATCCCCAAAAGTGACATAACTAGTAGAGTGTGATCGAATGTTAACCAGGAATTTCTCTATACTGGGCATGTGTCTAGAACACCCTGTAGCGAGCGATTTTGGACGTGGTTGCGAAGCACTATCACTCTTTGGTGTCTACAGCTCGATTCATTTTTTATCCTATTAAAGCTGATGAAGGAAGGGAAATAGATGTCTCAAATTAACCCTGCTTGCAAACTGAGGTTAAACAGTCAAAACTGTTGGGTTACATATGCTACAAAGATTCGGGGTCTCTATCAGGTTTATTTTTTTAAAAGTGGTGGGAGGTTTAGATGTTAGGACGGATGCTTCTTGATAGATATGTGAGAGTATGGGATTTTTGGGTTTTTATTTAGTGTGCTCGCTAAGATTTTTCTTTCAATCTTATGCCTACGTATTCCCGTTTACCGAAACAGGGAAATCAGAGCGTTTGTAGTTCCTCCTATTCTATGGGAGGAAATGGTTGTTTTTGGTGTCTTGTTCAAAGCCCAAGACGTGAAGCGAAAAGGTGGTTTATATATTGTTCAAATCCCAAGATGTGAAGCTGAAAGGTCTATTTGTATCTTGTTCAAAGCCCAAGATGTGAAGCTGAAGGGGTTTTGACTTTAGAGAGAATTTGTCATCTCTAAAGGGGGTCTGTATGTCACAACTGTTTGGGTGACTGGCTGTAAAGGAGGATTACTTTAACCGGGATACGCGGATCCTAGCAATGCCATAATTTCCTTTAAAGGGGATTTAAACCTGAAGGAGAAGACTTTAACTCAGTGTAGAGCAATGCGATCTTTCCTTAGGAATTTCTCATGCTAAAAGAGGGACAGTGGCATGGATGTAGATGATCCAGAGACTTGCCGCTTACAGCGATTAGATGAAGGGGAAAGAGTTGTTGATGTTTGTGTACTGTGAACGAGGCACAACTTTGATGCTAAAAGGTTGATTGGATCAACCAGTGGTTTTCTTATACAAAGCCTAAGAGGAGGCTAATATGTGTCTCGTACAAAGCCCGAGAGAGAGGCCAAAAGGTTTTGACTCAACGAGGGAATCTTTTGGTATCTCGTATAAAGCCCGAGATGGAGGTTATTCAACTCAATAAGAGAGTCTTTTGTATCTCGTACGAAGTCCGAGAGGGAGGCTAAAATTTGTTTGGCTCAATAAGAACCTTTTTATATCTCGTATAAAGCCCGAGATGGAGGCGAAAGGGGTGATTGACTCAACGAGGGAGTCTCTTATGTGTCTCGTACAAAGCCCGAGAGAGAGGCTAAACGTTGTTTGACTCCGCTGGGGAGAATCATTGTACAAAGCCCAAGAGGAGGCTATGGTGACTGTTTCAGTTGAGTGACAGGTCCAGTATGCTGATTTAAAGAGAAAATCAGTTCTTATATGAGTAATGTTTGCACTCAAGGATTTTGATTCGAGGATTCGGGTTATTCATGTTCTTTAAGGAAGTGGGAAATCCGAAGGGTATTGAGACTGTCTGAGTCTACGGGTTTTCATCCTATTTAACGAAGGGGTCACTTGAGAATGTCTTTGAGACTCAAGGATATTAGACTGTTCGTGTCTAGAGTTTTATCTTTTGTACTATGCTTTGAGAAACAGTAGTAGACTCTTTGAAAGGACTGTTCTATGCAGATGACTAAGTTCTGTTCCTATACCTCTAGGAGGTCGTCGGGACAATTTGTACGAAGCCCAAGAGGAGGCTGGAAGCTTTTAAGAAGCCGATCGGACCTTGTACGAAGTCCAAGAGGAGGCTATCATTCCCGGAGGAAGAGATCATCATACGAAGCCTAAGAGGAGGCTGTGAATACTTCTAAGAAGTCGAGAGGTCCTTGTACAACGCCCAAGAGGAGGTGGGGATGCTTTTAGGAAGCCTGTGGGTCCTTGTACGATGCCCAAGAGAAGGCCGATGCTTTTAAGAAGCCGATGGGTCCCCATACCCCGAGAAATTCAAGACAGGCTATTCACGAGGAATAGATAAAGCCAGGAAAGTTCGAGAATTTGGAAGAAACTCAAGAGATGCCATTCACGGATAAAAGATCATCTCTGGGGAATAGAGTTTCTTGACAAGTGCTTTTAAGAAGCCTGTGGGTCCCCAAACCCTGAGAAATTCAAGACAGGCTATTCACGAGGAATAGATAAAGCCAGGAAAGTCCGAGAATTTGGAAGAAACTCAAGAGATGCAATTCACGGAGAAGAGATCATCTCTGGGGAGTAGAGTTTCTTTGACAACTTCTACGAGTGATAGTCTATGAAAGGGTTCACAGAGAATGCTGCCTTTCATATCTCCATATTGTTTAACCCCAAGAGGAGGGAAGACTGTGTCTGGTAATCCTATGGGGATCTAGTTTTGACTATTTCTAAGAGTAATCAATGGGCTTAATTCTAGACGTAGTTGCCGGGGAAACTCTAAATATCTATACTATTATTACACAGTTGATATGAGTTTATGAAAGAAGACTTACATTGAAACAGCCCCACAATACAGTTATATGTATATGAAAGCGGTAAATGAAAGCATATAAACACTTACTCGGTTGTAGAGCTTCCATGCTATTTGGTTAGTTGTTCAACAAAGAAAGATTGAAAACAACAATATATTCAAAATCAAAGGAGAAAGTGTTTTGAAAAAGAAAGATTTGGGGCTTATAGCTCAAGGAGAGGCCCATGGTTTTTTCAGTGAGCGCACTATTTGAATTTGTACATAGGGACTTATACAAGTAACTGAGGCCCAAAAAGGTTTTCTGTACAAAGGGATGGGTCTCACACTCTCTCAAGAGGCCCAAAAAGTTTTAAAGAAAAAGAGTGGGGCTTATAACACGAGGGTAGGCCCAGATGATAATTTTGTTTGAAATGGCGATCGCGCCGAGGTTTTCTTTTAACGCAGAGGGACTTATACAAGTGACTGAGGCCCAAAATGTTTTGGTTAAAAGGGGATTAGGTCTTACACTCTATTAGAGGCCCAAAAGTTTTGAATGGGTCTTATAGCTCAAGGAGAGGCCCAAATGGTTTATTTTTAAACTGGCGATGATCGTGCCGAATTTAAAAATGTACAGAGGGACTTATACAATAAGTGAGGCCCAACAAGTTTTCTGTACAAGGGGGTTGGGTCTTACACTCTAATAGAGGCCCAAAAAGATTTAAAAGAAAAAGAGTGGGGCTTATAACACGAGGGTAGGCCCAAAGTTTTTTTGTTTTTTTTTGTTTGAAAAAGGCGACGACCGCGCCGTTTATTTTGACGGTATCGGGACTTATACAATATACTGAGGCCCAAAAATGATTTGGTCAAAAAAAGATTGGGTCTTACACTCTATTAGAGGCCCAAAGAGTTTAAAAATGATTTATGAGGGTTGAATTAATCCAAAAACCCTAATTTGTTTTCAAAATGTGTTTTAATTGAATAAAAATTCAATTAAAAGGATCAAAATTGTTTAACATATGGAAAACAAATTGTGATCTTGGATTAATGCTTCAAAAATTAAGTATTGACCTACAAAATAATTAGAAAGCATTAAAAGTTGCAAAAATCAAGGTGGAAAAAATATTTTAAATGCTAAAAACAATTAAAACATTAATTCTTTGCAAAAATATCAATTATACAAAATAAATAATATTTTTGGGATTTTTTGGGAAAATAAAATATTTTAACATTTTTGTGAATTATTAAAAAAAGAATCAACTCAAAATCATTAAAACTCAGAGAGAAATTAATTTTTGAATCAATTAAATAAAATCACAAAATTCAAATATTTGAATTTTCAAAAAATGGCGCCAAGAACACACCAAGAACACGCGCGTGTTCTGGGTTTGCCCAGATTTGCATTTTCTCTCCAATCTCACTGAATACTTGATTATATCATACAATCCACATACCAATCAACTCGTTTCAACCTCACGATCAATGTCTATGACAATTAATTTCATTTAAATTAAGCATAAAACAAGAAATCACGAAAAATCCTCAAGAACCCTAATTTCTGCATGAAGGCTAGGATTTTTGATACACGATTCAAACAATGCAATTAATTGAGGGGAAACATTCCATGCATGATTATGAACATATGGCCAAATCATTGTGCAGCAAAAATTGCATGGATCATAGAGTTAGAAGAGCTCATGCTTACCACTTGCAGCTGGTGATCGTGATTTGTGTTGGAGGTGTTACAACTAGGTTCCAATGATCTAAATAGCTTCCCTAGGTGCCATGGAGTGTGTATGAATGCTTGGCATGGATTAAAATGATCTGGAACTTGAGATGGTACTCCAACTGCAAATCTGTCAAGAACTTAAGCAATTGGCTGGTGATTTTGTGAAATCTGAGTTCCAGATGTTATGTGAGTGTTTGGATCACTTCTATATGATGTATATGAGGTGTGTGTGTGATTGGTTTGATTGGAAAAGCTCTCAAACTCAAAACCCGATAGTGACTTGCCTTAGAACGAAAAATTGGAGTGAAAGAAGAGATTTTGAGGAAAGCATCTGTTTGATGGCTTTGGTGTACTCAAACTGATCACAATTGAGCTCTATTTATAGTAGAGCAAGTTTGTTTTACAAGGAATAGTGAATGGCAACTGCTGAGTAGGTTTGGCCAATGTTGGCAAATGAAAATCCAAGTCTCCTCTAGCCATTAACTAGAGGTTAGGACATAAGCTGCTGGTTCCCTTGGTCTTGGATAAGTCTTGACTGAATTCAGTTGAGAATGGCTCAGCCCATGCCACCTTGATGCTTCCATTGAATGCTCCAATCCAAAACTGGAGTCTTGTCCCTATTTTGGCAATTCTAGGATCAACATGCTATTTCTTGTTCCAAAGACTTTGGAGGCTTGGCTCAGTGATTGTCCCCTTTAGATTCAATCCTCAGATGTGTCCAAGTGGATAGGAGCATTTGGATTTGGCTGATTTTGGAAAATCGACCAAAAGTGTAAAAATCTGCCTTGCCTTGGCAGATTTCAGCAAGGCAACTTGCCAATGTCATATCTCATGACTCAAATTGAATTTGGTAATGTTCTTGGCCATTTTGGAAAGCCCTTACATGATACAACAACTGTTTGAACATGTTTGGTTTTGATCTCTTTTGAATATAAGTGAAAAATCCCCCTACATTTGGCAAAAAGTAAGGTAAAATCTGACTTAGTGAAATTTTCACTAAGTGTTGGAACAAAGTGACTTTTCTTGATTTTGATCACTCCATAACTCAAAATCCATGAGGAATTTGGACATAGGTCAGTATGAAGCTTTTGTAGAGGGCAATGGGATCTACAAATCAAGCTTTTAATGGGGAACAATGGCCTTGTGGTTTAGGAGTTATGGTCCTCCAAAGTTGGCACATTAGTGTCACTTTTTCCATAACTTAGAAATTTTTCTAAGTTTTTATGGTTACCCCTTTTACAAGTTATCCCACTTTCTTTGATTTTTCTTGATGAATGATGATTCAAATCATACATTAACATCATTTTAGGGTTAAAAATCCATTTTGGTGAAAAATCTCAAAAAGTCAAAGTTGACTTTTGTGCACAGTTGACTTTTTATCAGATGAATTCCAAACTGTGCAATTCTTCATGAAATCATGTCCTTGACCTAAATAAAACTTGATGGACATGTTCCATGGGTGTCACAGGGTATATTGATTCATGTCCTAGGGCTTGGGAGCATGTCGAGGTCAAAAGTCAAAGTTACAGTTAATTTTTCCCGCGAAACCCTAATTGTGGTGCAGATGAAATTGAGACTTGTTGCTCAAACTTCTTGGATTAATCCATTGTTCCAAATGGATCAATATAGTTCATTAGAGACCCTAAAACCCTCTCTTGAGGTCTTGGCTCATGATTTGCCCTAAAAGCCAAGTTAGGGGTGAATTAGGTCAAGAAACCCTAATTCCTGATTTTTGATGAATGCATCCCCTGAGGCAAAATTGACTTGATGACTGGGTCCATGAGGTCCCATAAAGTATATTAGGTTATGTTTTGGATCATTGGCTTGTGCCCAGATGAAAAATTTTCATCTGGAGGCCCTGGTCGACCAAAACCCTAATTTGGTGACACTGTCGATCTTGAGACTTGATCCACCTAGAAGGAAGCAGCCTTGGGCTTGATCCTTGAAGTGGGAGTCCTTTTGATCCATTATGGATGTTTAAGAGGTTAGACAAGTTGAAGATCATGTCATTCCTTGATTGATCCTTTGTCTAAGGCTCTGAGAGGGCTTGAAACCCTAATTTTGATTGTAGTGGATGCTCACCCATCTTTGGGGAGACTGATGAAGTATGATGGTTCCTCCATATTGTGATGATGATTTGCACAATGATGGGACATCTTAGTGGTCAAAATTTGGGGTATGACAGATGCCCCTATTTAATCTTCTTGGACCCGAAGGTGCGAATGACGAAGGTATTCGGGCATTCGGGGCGCAAGAGGATTAAATATCAGAATACCCGAAATTTTTATGGTGGTTATGAATGGTAGCTTACGTATTCATCTTCTTTAGCTAAGCGATGATGCTTAGAAAAGGTAAACTTCCCCTCGATCCTGGTTTCCTACCAAGGAACTGGTCTTAGTTTCTTTTGTTAACTTCCCCTCGATCCTGGTTTCCTACCAAGGAACTGGTCTTAGTTTCTGAAGTAAACTTCCCCTCGATCCTGGTTTCCTACCAAGGAACTGGTCTTAGTTTCTTTTGTCAATAAACTTTATTGATAAGGGACGCTATGCGTAGCGGCTTTCCTCAAACTTCCCTCCGAATTTTCCTGGGGAGATGCCATTTGACGGAAAAACTCTAATGTCAGACTCGCTGGGAGGACCTAGTCGTCTGAGTTGTAGAGGTGTACAAACTTCTCTGTTGGAGATGCCATTCGTCGACTCTATCTGGGGAATGCGAGTCCCTTGAGAGACTGCTTTCGCTTGGGGGTCTTACATCATACTTTTCTCGGGATCTTCCAGGAGAAATGCCATATGATGGGATCCAATTTTGAGGTACCGATGACCTTTTCATCAGTGGTTTTTTTTTTGAGAAAAACTACTGTACCACCGAATCTCTGATTAAGAGGCTTTTTCTGTGGATTTTCCTTAATCCGGGGAATCAAGGATATCATCTTCAATGGCGAAGAGTGATGTTGACTGAAGGCTCTCTGATGTTTCAGAGGTTCAAGTTATCAAAGTGGTCGAGGGCCAACTTCCTTCCTGAATTAAACTGGAGGCGAGGTTGTTCAAACGCAGCGTTTCCTGACGAGGCAAGAACTGACAACTCGATTGAGAGAACTTCTATCACTAGGGGACAAGACCGACTAGAGTGATAGTGATGCAATATGAAATGTGAATGCAAATCAATAATGCATGATGTACGTATGTATATGCTGACAAAACTGACGCGACATACAAACTGACAGGTGAACACGACTAAATACTCGGCCATCGCGGGGCGAAGAAGTACCGTTAGTTCAGAATAGCAATTCCACCTTGCTTAGGAGAGATAGTCCCTGTTGGGAGCTATGCTGGTCGGGCTTAGGAGATGAGAACTCGGCCGAGGCGTGTCAGACGAAATAAGGTCTCTGACACAGTTGATCCCTTCATTCAGGCGTACTGGGTTAGAAGGAGTACTTTGATTCTGCGCTTTAAAATTCAAACGCCTTTGGAGACGCAATCGACGTTCTTCCGATGCTCAACAGTCAAAAACAATTGCCATCTTTAATTTAAAAGCAGAAAAAGTTTTAACAAGTAAATTCATTTTTGTTTCATTTCAAGAATCGCTAATCATGTTAAAACGCCATTCTGTAAAACTAAAACAAATAAGAATTACAAACAAAAGCACAAGGGCTCAAATTTTATTGATAAGATGGAGATCAGCCCAACGCGTGATTCTAAAGAGTATTTACAAAGTTAGAAAATGGTAATTTACAGGGAAAAGGGCTACGTTGAAACATAACGACCACTATCCTTCTACCAACTTTGAATTCGGGACATCCTGAGCTTCTGTCGAAGATGACCTTGACTGGAGTTTTCCTCCGATGGATGGTGTAACTGTTGCTGCCGAGGGACTCGCCTCCGTTGAACATAGTTACTTGCCATTATCCCTAATTTTTGCCTGGATTGTACTATGATGTTTCCAATCCATCGGGATGATTTTTTTCATGTCTCTAACTTTTGCCTGGACTGCCCTTTCGGGTTTTCAATCCACCGAGACGTTTTTTTTTTAGTTTAGGCGAAGTATTTCTTGAATACATCAACATTCGTGGGGTAGGCAAATTCCTCTCCGTCCATGGTTGCAAGTCTCAAGGCGCCGCCTGAGAAAGCTTTCGTGACCACATAGGGGCCATCATAATTCGGAGTCCATTTGCCCCGAGAGTCAGTGAGAAACTATTGTATCTTCTTGAGCACGAGGTCTCCTCTTCTGAAGACACGAGGTCGGACCTTTTTGTCGAACGCCTTCTTCATTCTCTGCTGATACAACTGATCGTGGCATAGTGCCGTGATTCGCTTCTCTTCGATCAGGTTTAATTCGTCGTGTCGACTTTGACACCATTCAGCTTCTGAAAGCTTAGCTTCCATCAATACCCGGATTGATGGGATCTCTACTTCTATGGGGAGAACTGCCTCCATGCCATATACTAGAGAGAAAGGGGTTGCCCCTATTGAAGTGCGGACAGATGTTCGATAACCGTGAAGCGCAAAGGGTAACATGTCGTGCCAATCTTTGTAGGTTACAAGCATCTTCTAAACAATCTTCTTGATGTTCTTGTTAGCCGCTTCTACCGCCCCGTTCATCTTGGGTCGGTAGGGAGATGAGTTATGGTGTTCAATCTTGAACTCTGTGCACAACTCTTTCATCATCTTATTGTTCAAGTTAGATCCATTATCGGTAATGATCTGGCTCGGAAAACCATAACGGCAGATGATATTGTTTTTGATAAATCGGACCACCACTTGTCGGGTTAGATTAGCGTACGATGCTGCTTCGACCCACTTGGTGAAATAGTCAATGGCTACCAGGATGAACCGATGTCCGTTTGAAGCCTTAGGTTCGATCAAGCCAATCATGTCAATTCCCCATATGGAAAAAGGCCATGGGGAAGAAAGAACTTTGAGATGCGTTGGCAGTACATGAATTTTGTCAGAGTATATCTGACACTTGTGACACCTCCTCATGTACTTGTAGCAGTCGGATTCCATGGTCAACCAGTAGTACCCTTCTCTTAGAATTTTTCTCGCCATTGTGTGTCTGTTGGCATGAGTGCCAAAGGATGCTTCATGAATTTCTTTCATAAGCATGTCTGCTTCTAGTCTGTCTACGCATCGGAGCAAGACCAAGTCAAAATTCCTCTTATAGAGTGTATCACCGCTCAAGAAGAAGTTTCCAGCCAGTCTTCTGAGGGTTTTTCTGTCTTTCCTGGATGCCCCAGGTGGGTACTCTTGTTTCTGAAGGAAGCATTTGATATCGTGATACCAAGGTCTGTCGTCTAGGACTGCTTCAATCGTGAAGATGTAGGCGGGCTGTTCAAGGCGCATTATGTCGATCTTAGGTAAGTCGTTCCATTGACCTACACTAATCATGGAAGAGATAGTGGCTAATGCATCAGCCATGTGATTATCCTCTCGAGGGATGTGATGAAACTCAACTCTGTTGAAGAAGGGTAACAACCTTCTTGCATAGTCCTTGTAAGGAATCAGTCCTGATTGGTAAGTGTTCCAATCTCCTTTAATCTGATTGATAACCAGGGATGAGTCACCATATACGTCCAAGTTTTTAATCCTTAAATCAATCGCTTCTTCGAGACCCATAATACAAGCTTCGTATTCGGCCTCGTTGTTCGTACATTTGAACGTAAGTCTGGCAGTGAAAGGAATGTGGGTACCCTGAGGGGTAACAATGATTGCCCCAATTCCGTTTCCATAATGATTAACTGCTCCGTCAAAGATAAGTCCCCATTGGGAACCTGGTTCTGGCCCTTCACTGGGTAACGGTTCATCGCAATCTTTTATTTTTAGATACATGACATCTTCATCTGGGAAGTCAAACTCGATTGGTTCTTGATTGTCAATCGGTTGATGAGCCAAATGGTTGGCTAAAATATTTCCTTTAACGACTTTTTGAGCGTGGTACTCTATGTTATATTCTGATAACAACATCTGCCAATGGGCGATTCTTCCCGTGAGAGCAGGTTTTTCAAATACATACTTAATTTGATCCATCTCAGAGACCAAACAAGTAGTGTGACGAATCATGTACTGGCGAAGACGTTTGGCTGCCCAAGCCAAAGCGCAACAAGTTTTCTCAAGCATCGTGTACCGAGTCTCGCAGTCAGTGAACTTCTTGCTTAGATAGTAAATGGCAGACTCCTTCCTTTTGGTTTCGTCTTGTTGGCCAAGTACACATCCCATTGAGTCCTCTAGGACTGTTAAGTAAATGATTAGTGGTCTTCCTTCCACTGGAGGTGATAGAATCGGCAGATTCAACAGATATTCCTTAATACTGTCGAAGGCGGTTTGGCAATCTTATGACCAAACGCAATCCTAGTTCTTTTTGAGTAATTTGAAAATCGGCGCACACGTGGCGGTCATAAGGAATATGAACCTGGAGATGTAGTTCAAACGTCCCAAGAATCCCCTGACTTGTTTTTCAGTTTTCGGAGAAGGCATTTCTCGAATGGCCTTGACCTTGTCAGGATCAACCTCAATTCCTTTCTGGCTGACGATGAACCCTAAGAGTTTCCCTGAACGGACACCGAAGGTGCACTTGTTGGGATTCAAGCGGAGTTTGTATTTTCTCAAACGCTCGAATAGTTTCGACAGGTGGGTCACATGCTCCTCTTCTGTCTTAGCTTTTGCAATCATGTCATCGACATGTACCTCTATCTCTTTGTGTATCATGTCATGAAACAGAGTAGTCATGGCCCTTTGATAGGTTGCCCCGGCGTTCTTCAAACCGAAGGGCATCACCTTGTAACAAAAGGTACCCCATGGGGTAATGAACGAAGTTTTCTCCATGTCTTTCGGCGCCATTTTGGTCTGGTTATAGCCTGAGAATCCATCCATGAAGGAGAAAATTTTGAACTTTGCTGTACTGTCAACCAGCATGTCAATGTGTGGTAAAGGAAAGTCGTCCTTTGGACTTGCCTTGTTCAGATCCCTATAATCAACACACATTCTGACCTTTCCATCCTTTTTGGGAACGGGTACGATGTTGGCTAACCATTGAGGATATTCAGATGTAGCGAGGAAACCTGCGTCGATCTGTTTCTGTACCTCCTCTTTGATTTTGATGGCCATGTCCGGGTGAGTGCGTCTCAACCTTTGCTTTACTGGAAGACATTCCGATCTCAACGGTAAATGATGTTCCAAGATGCTGGTATCCAACCCTGGCATGTCCTGATAGGACCAAGCGAATACATCGGGGAATTCTTTGAGAAGCTTTATCAAACCCTCTCTGGCAGTTGGACCGAGTAGTGCTCCAATCCTGATTTCTTTTTTTCTCTTTTTCTGAACCCAAGTTTACCGTTTCCAACGGCTCTTTGTGAGGTTCAATGGACCTTTCCTCTTGTCTGAGTAGTCGGGAGATCTCTTCTGGAATTTCGTTGTCAACTTCTTCTTCAGCCTCGAATACCGGGAACTCAAAGTTGGGAGAAGGCATCGGATCATATGTTTCAACGGGGTTTAAAACAAGCAATCTGCATGACGTGATGATTCGTGTTTAGAAGAGATAGAGAAAATGCAAGTGTGTGCAGTGTTTTATTTTACTGCTTGTTTTTATTTTTAAATTTTTTTTTTAGGATTACCATTTTCTGAAAAAGCAAAAAAAGAAAACAACGATTAATGCGGAAATTACAGAACGACGTTATTTTATTAATGAATAAGTCGATTCGTGAAACTACATCCCTATAAAACAAAACTCTGTCGCTTTGGGCGAAGCGAAGAGGGAAAATTTACAGAAAGCGAGCCCTATCAAAACATCCGTTTCACCTGGGCAGGGTGAAAGGTTAAAGATGGCAATTACTTTGACTGATGAACAATCTTCAGAGCATCAACTGCGACCCATTGGCGGCGAACTTCTCGGTGAATCACAAAGTCTGGCACCTTCCTTGATTTGTCTTCAGAAATAACGCTGATTTCTGGTGGAGCAGGATCATTGAAATTTGTCTCCCAGGCAAAATTGTCGTAGGAGAATTCCTCTATTGTATTTTGTAGAGCATTGGTGCTCTCAGCTGTATCTCCCCATCCAGTTGGCTGGATGTCTTCGAGCCTGATACGAGAGCTTTCAGGAGTGGTGTACTTGACCATATAGTCGTATTTTCCACTTGGTTCTCCCAGAGTGTCTCACACTTCTTTGGAACTGGAGGAGTCATCCTTCTCGATGACGTTGACCTCAGGAAAAGCATAATTGATGAACTCTAGTCCTGTAAACGTTGCGAATTCATCATCGTGTTGAGTAGTTTCTGAATGACCTGAGTGTTGATCCCATGACATGGTGGGGACACAGGCATTCTGTTCAATGATGCTCAGCTGATTTTCATTGTTCGGCTGACTTTCTTGCCCCAAATCTCCTGGATAAGGTTGCCACATTGGCAGACCATCCATTGGGCCATAGTAGTTGTAGTCAAAGTTGTCTTTCATCAGAGTGTCTTCCTCTAATGAATTTGGCGGAGCACGACATCCTTCCGGATCACAATCTCCATATATCATTTCGACATCTGACCGTGGTATAAATCTCGGACTCTATGCGGGATAGCAAAATGGTATAGGCACCTCTTCCTGAGACATATAACCGTCCTCGTTAAGGTAGGACTTCCATTCTTCATTCATGTCGGAGGGATCCTCCTCATTGATAGCATGTACTGCTTGAGACACTGGGTGAAGGAAACCTCCATTGTGGAAGAAGTTTTGAATGGGATGAAGACTTTCATCGTTAGCAGCTGTCCGGGTACAGGTTGCAGAAAAACCAAGACCCTTCTTTGTTTTATTGTCAATAGGAATGACAAGCTGTCCCCATCCGATTGTATCGGTACTCTCGACCACTTTGATAGCATCTTTGTATGAGGAAATCGAGGTTCCTCCTTGGGATTGATTGTCCTTGCCCACCGACAGTGCTTGGAACTGAGTTCCAATAACCTCCTCGGGTTCTACACAAGCAGATGATGATAAGTTACTCACGAGCAAGGCCTGTTCTCCACAGACTGTGACAAGTTGATCGTTCTGAATGAACTTTAGCTTTTGGTGGAGGGTTGAAGTGACCGCTCCAGCCTGATGTATCCAAGGTCTTCCTAATAAACAACTGTACGTTGCCCGGATGTCCATGACCTAGAAAGTGACTTGGAAAGTGTGAGGACCAATAGTTATGGGAAGATCAACTTCGCCGATAACCGTTTTTCTGGATCCGTCAAATGCCTTGACGACGACCTCGCTGATTCTCATCGGAGGGCCTTTGAATGATAATTGCATCAAAGTGGACTTCGGCATAACATTCAGGGCTTACCAGTACGCTGGCTAAAGCATCGTCCTGGCAGTTAACTGTAATGTTGAGCGCCATGTTATGACGGCGACCATCTTCGGGTAATTCCTCATCACTAAATCCTAAATTATTGCAGGAAGTGATGTTAGAGACAATGCTATCGAACTGTCTGATTGTTACATCCTGTTCCACAAAGGCTTGCTCCAAGACTTTCTGTAGAGCCTCCCTGTGGGCTTCTGAATTGAGTAACAGTGATAATACCGAGATCTTTGAAGGAGTCTGTAACAGCTGATCCACAATGTTATATTCACTCCTTTGGATGAGCTTCAGCATCTCATCATTATTTTTTGAAAGGTTGGGATTACTGGATTGACCGACTGATGGATCAGGAGCTTCTGTCTGAAGTTCCTTTTCCTTGTTAGGTTCTCCAACTCCTCGGTTGAAGATTCTACCACTCCGTGTTACTCGACTGAAGTCTGCAATGTTCACGACGGAGGGTAATGGAATTTCCTTTCCATTTTCAATTGTTGTTGCACCGTATTTGTAAGGGATAGCCTTAGCTGGCTCATACGGTAGTGGTCCCGGTAGATAGATGACTATGGGAACCTTCTGATTTTTCTGACCATCATAAGTAATCTCGATCCGTTCCCGGTTGGGAATTCTTGATTCGTTAAGTAGAGGGATGATGGAAAAAACATCCCTGGTCTGGTGACGACCAGAGATTGTGACAACATCCTCGACTTGATTGGCAAGGTAGTTCGGCGTCCAGTTGATGGGTCCAGAACCCGGATATGGACAAATTTTTCCACGATCCACCTGACCCTGAATAGCTGCTCTCACAAGGTAACACCCTTGGTTACTTTCCGAACAGACACTACAACGTTCATAGTTGTGTGGTGGCACCTGGCCACGCCCACTTTGAATACAATGTAACCTTACTAGGTTAGCTTCCATTGATCGGACATCCTGACTTTGACGTCGAGTAGGATTCTTGTTATTGATACTAATCTGCTGAGTATCTTCATCCATATAGATTGGCATCCACCAGTGATTTAACAAGTGCTGAAGTGCCTCCTGGACAAGGGTACAACCTCGATCATTTTCGCAACCTGCTTTACAGCTTTGATAGTCATGTGATATTAAGAATCCGAGTCGAACCTGCTCAGCATGTAACTCTACTAAGATGGTATTCATCATGCAAATATCGAAGATCTGAACCATGTTAATCTGATAAGGGTTCCTATCATGGTAGTCTTGGATCCATCCAAGATCCATCTGACGCTGGAGGGCCTCTTGTATGAAAGAGCATCCCTGTTTGTTTACCGAGCAAGTCAGACAGGAACTGTAATCGTGTCGTGGCAGATTATGATACTGGCTTTGCCTTGAGTGCATCGCCACCAAGTTGACATTCATTGCACAGATGTCGTGGTTCTGAATGACGTTGGAGTTCGTGTAAACCATGTTAACTCCACGAACTCGGTGCTCTTGGATCCATCCGAGATCCATCTGTTCCTGTAGAGCTGCTTGCACTACAGAACATCCTTGATTGTTTTTAGAGCAGACATCATATTGATGATAATTATGAGGTGGCACATGGCCATATCCGCTCTATCTACAATGCATCTTGACCAGATTGGTCTTCAACAAGAGTACATCGTGAATTTGATAGACATTGTTGGATTCTCCTTCTATCCAATTGACTGCAGCCTTCTCGTGTTGAGGCAGCGGGTTTGTGAGAACATTGGGATTCATATCTTTGAAAGATAAGAGCCCGCTCCTAACAAGCTTTTGCACGTCGGATTTGAAATTGAGATAATTCTCAATGTTATGCCCTGGACCTCCTTGATGATAAGGGCAAGTTTGATCCACCTTAAACCAGAAAGGCGGATTTTCTGGTACTGTAAGAGGAGACTTAGTCTGGACGTGCCCCTTAGACAGTAGTAATGGAAATAGTTCTGCGTACAACATGGGTATAGGATCAAACTCTGATGGTCGTGTTGTACGGTTGTTGTTATATGGAGGACGAGCCTGCTGAAGAGGCTGTTGTGTCCTTTGTTGATTAGGTTGGCTCTGCACAACCTGAGGTTGATACGTAGGAATAGGCGCAGGGCCGATAGCAGGAGTTACAGCTGCTACTGGTTGATAACGTCGCCTTTGCTTTCCGAGAGAGATATTCCCAATATCTTGCTCTTTTTTCTTAGGGAGAGCACTACCGTATCGTTTTGTACTGCTTGATGGTCCAACGTCTTTTGCCAAACGTCCTTCTCGGACGACTTCCTCAAGACGAACTCCCAGGCCCACCATCTCGGTGAAATCACTGGGTGCACTAGCGACCATTCTGTCGTAGTAAAATGAGCTTAAGGTTTTTAAAAAAATCTTTGTCATCTCTTTTTCCTCAAGAGGTGGACAAATTTGAGCGGCAATTTCGCGCCATCTCTGAGCGTACTCCTTAAAGGTTTCCTTATCCTTTTGTGACATTGATCTGAGTTGATCTCTGTCCGGTGCCATGTCCCAATTGTATTTATATTGTTGGACGAAGGCAGTGTCAAGATCTTTGAAAGTGCTAATCGTGGCACGGTTTAAACCCATGTACCATTTGAGTGCGGCACCGGTTAAACTATCCTGGAAGTAGTGAATCAGCAGGTCCTGATTCTCCGTCTGAGCTGACATTCGCCGAGCGTACATCACCAAGTGACTTTGAGGGCAAGAGTTACCCTTGTATTTTTCAAAGTCGGGCACTTGGAACTTATGCGGAACTTTCACATCGGGGACCAAGCAGAGGTCTACGGCGCCCTTTCCAAATAAATCCTGACCGCGAATGGCTTGCAATTCCTTCTTCATTTCCAAGAACTCTTCCTGGAATTCATTCATTCTTTCAAACATGCTTTCGTTTCCACCAGAAGGTATCTGTGGAATCTGTCCTTCCGGGACAGTGCGCACCACAGGGGGTGGTACCGTGACTACGGAAGTAAGTCTTAGCGTTTCCCGAAGTTTGTAACCTTCAAGAGTCTTCAGTATGCCCCTGGCATCTTCGCTTTCCCGAAGTTTGTAACCTTAAGGCCCAGCGGCTTCTGTTATGATTCCCTGATCTTCAGCGATCGGCGGAACATATCCTTCCGGGATATAGTTAACAGGCATGCCCCAAGGACGATCTTTCGGCATTTGATGCCTAGGATCAAACTTCTCCACTATGGGCATTGAGGTGATCTCTGAGATCACAGCTCTTTGTAGTTGAGCTTCTGCCATGGCTTGCATGTCGTTACGAAGCTTTCTCATATCCTCTCTCAGAGCGTCGATCTCTTCCTTCAACTCTCTGTTTTCTTCCTCAAGATCATCCATCTTTTTCTGACGATTGGCCAGAGTATTATACGAATGAGACAGTTTGACTCTAGAACCGAGACACAAACGTGAGATTCGTAGGTAAGAAGAATATGCGATGTGAGAATGATGAATGCAATGATTATATTAATTGTTTTTTTGGTTTAATCAAAATAAACTTCGACAATTAGATTGCAAATATCAAACAGTGGGGAAATCCCTTTTTATTGAAATTCAAAGGATTGCGGAAACGAAAATACAGTAGATTACAAAGTGCAGAAACAGAAACCTAGGCTAATGGGTCCCGAGTGAACTCGGGTGCTGATTCTGGTATCTTCCTTTTCTTTGACCGAGGCTCTTGAGCCGTTGTCGGGTTGTCATTCCTTTGCCAAGTGAAAGGAGCGAGCAGATTCCTTTGGTCATCTTGATTATCCACAGCATGTTGCTCTAAAATCTCGATCAGAGCATCCTTATCTTTCAGTAATTGCTGTATTTTGATGCACTCTACGTTGAGGGTGCGGTACTTGTTCTTCCAAAACCTTCTGTCCTTTTGAACTTTGTTGAGAGTAACCTGAAGCTTTTCAGTTTCCGTCATGAAGTACATGACAGATTCCCTCGGCGGAAGAATTCCGTAACGAGGATAAGGCATTTTTAGCTTGAGAGCTCTATTTTGTACCCAATGGAGATAAGGCTCCACCGAGACACAGTCTGGTTTTCCCAGAGACTCTCGTCCTTTCTTATGAACATGCTTCCAAGCGTGCACTATTTCCATCTTTAGTGCTCTGTCATTTTCTCCTTCCTTGAAGAAAAGACCTTCCAGATGAACACCCCGTGGGACGTGTCTCATCGGGTATCCAAATTGACGACGAACGAGAACTGGATGGTAATTGATTCCTCCCTTTGTTCCTATAAGGGGTACGTTGGGGAAGTTTCCACAACGATCAGTGATTCTGATTCCATCATAGATCCTATTGCACCAATCTATATCAGAGTTGGCGAGAGACATGATCTTCTGCGACCAGCGTAAGGCACTCTTATAATCCCAGAAAGCAGCAGACTTAGGTAAATGGGAGATAAACCATTTGTAAAGCAAAGGTACACAGCATGTGATCTCCCCTCCGCTGTACAAATTTCCAAAGTGTACAAAATGATACACATCTGCGAGCAAAGTTGGCACAGGGTTTCCAATGAGAAAAACCTTAATGGAGTTGATATCGACGAAGTTATTGATGTTGGGAAACAAAAATAACCCGTAGGTGAGCAAGACAAAGATGCTTTCAAAAGCAGTCACGTTTCCTATAGTGGCAAAATACAGGGCCTTCTTTGTCAAGAACTGGGTTGGCAAACCTTGGATGCCACCCTTAGTGGTTATGTGAGTCCTGACCTCAGACTCGTCTAAATGAATTGCACTTGCAATGGTCTGATTCTTTGGAATTTCTTCCAGTCCTGAAAATGGAGCTCGATCAGTGATATGTAAATCGATCAGATGAGAATACTCCTCCAGCGTTGGTGTGAGCTGGTAATCCGGGAATCTAAAGCAGTGATAAACCGGATCGTAGAATTGGACGAGCGCGTCCATGATTCCCTCAATCACATGGACTCTTAGCAGAGATAGCAAACCTCCGTACTTGGCTCTGAAAGCCTCTTGGTTTGTGATCATCCTCGCCAAACCTCTCAAATCCTCTAGTTTTGGAATCCTGAAGGTATACCTATGGGTTCTCCTTCTACCGAAATCCATTAGCGCAATCCTTTTTTCCGACATTTGCAATCACAGTATTAGTTTAATTTGAAAAACAGAGAGACTAGAAGAGAAAATTGTTTTTTGAATGTTTTAATGTTTTTTAAATGAATGCATGAATGCAGCACACAAAAACATAGAAAAAACATGGGGTCAAAGGGTCGTTGTCATGAAGTCAAAGCTCTACCCATCCCCAAAGGTTTATAGTAGGGTGATTTTTGTACCTGTACTCATTATCATCAGCTCCTCCCAGGAAAGTAAAACAACTAGCGGATCTCCAGCGAGTTGTAGAGCAATCTTAGAGTAAGTGCCATTCACCGAGAATAGATCACCAGCATCAAATGAGGGTAGTATCGCGTGACAACTATTTTCGATAGTTTCCGCACTACAAAAGGGTTGGCTCCTCAGCTTCTCAGACACCACAATCAGTCCATTGCCTAAGAGAGAGAATGGGTTGCATTGGTCAGCCTCCACTGAGGTTGATGGTCGACCTCGTCGCCATCACTTATCTTAAGTGTATACTCAATCTTTCCACATGCGGCATCACACGCATTCCCATTAGCAGAAAAATAAACACGTATAGTAATTAGGAAAAGCAGTATATATATTTGTCCTAATCATCCTAGACCTTTAAAGCTATGAATCCTAAGTTCCTGACAGAAAATGGGTTCCCCGGCGGAAGCCCCAATCTGTGGTATTCACACAAGTGAAGAGAAAAAAGGTTAGAGGGGCCCCACGATGGGCACCACTTTTAAGGTTTCCAACTGATAGATGGGAAGAGAACAAGATCTTGCTACAAAGGTGAGATAGATCCTAATGACATGTCCCCAGCAGAGTCGCCATTTGTCCCCAGTGAAGTCGCCATTTTTTCTGTAGCGAGCGATTTTGGACGCGGTTGCGAAGCGCTATCACTTTTTGGTGTCTACAGTTCGATTCATTTTTTATCCTATTAAAGCTGATGAAGGAAGGGAAATAGATGTCTCAAATTAACCCTGCTTGCAAACTGAGGTTAAACAGTCAAAACTGTTGGGTTACAGATGCTACAAAGATTCGGGGTCTCTATCAGGTTTATTTTTTTAAAAGTGGTGGGAGGTTTAGATGTTAGGACGGATGCTTCTTGATAGATATGTTAGAGTATGGGATTTTTGGGTTTTTGTTTAGTGTGCTCGCTAAGATTTTTCTTTAAATCTTATGCCTACGTATTCCCGTTTACCGAAACAGGGAAATCAGAGCGTTCGTAGTTCCTTCTATTCTATGGGAGGAAATGGTTATTTTTTGTGTCTTGTTCAAAGCCCAAGACGTGAAGCGAAAAGGTGGTTTATATCTTGTTCAAAGCCCAAGATGTGAAGCTGAAAGGTCTATTTGTATCTTGTTCAAAGCCCAAGATGTGAAACTGAAGGGGTTTTGACTTTAGAGAGAATTTGTCATCTCTAAAGGGGGTCTGTATGTCACAACTGTTTGGGTGACTGGCTGTAAAGGAGGATTACTTTAACCGGGATACGCGGATCCTAGCAATGCCATAATTTCCTTTAAAGGGGATTTTAACCTGAAGGAGAAGACTTTAACTCAGTGTAGAGCAATGCTATCTTTCCTTAGGAATTTCTCATGCTAAAAGAGGGACAGTGGCATGGATGTAGATGATCCAGAGGCTTGCCGCTTACAGCGATTAGATGAAGGGGAAAGAGTTGTTGATGTTTGTGTACTGTGAACGAGGCACAGCCAGTGGTTTTCTTATACAAAGCCTAAGAGGAGGCTAATATGTGTCTCATACAAAGCCCGAGAGAGAGGCCAAAAGGTTTTGACTCAACGAGGGAATCTTTTGGTATCTCGTATAAAGCCCGAGATGGAGGCTATTCAACTCAACAAGAGAGTCTTTTGTATCTCGTACGAAGCCCGAGAGGGAGGCTAAAATTTGTTTGGCTCAATAAGAACCTTTTTATATCTCGTATAAAGCCCGAGATGGAGGCGAAAGGGGTGATTGACTCAACGAGGGAGTCTCTTATGTGTCTCGTACAAAGCCCGAGAGAGAGGCTAAAGGTTGTTTGACTCCGCTGGGGAGAATCATTGTACAAAGCCCAAGAGGAGGCTATGGTGACTGTTTCAGTTGAGTGACAGGTCCAGTATGCTGATTTAAAGAGTAAATTAGTTCTTATATGAGTAATGTTTGCACTCAAGGATTTTGATTCGAGGATCCGGGTTATTCCTGTTCTTTAAGGAAGTGGGAAATCCGAAGGGTATTGAGACTGTCCGAGTCTACGGGTTTTCATCCTATTTAACAAAGGGGTCACTTGAGAATGTCTTTGAGACTCAAGGATATTAGACTGTTCGTGTCCAGAGTTTTATCTTTTGTACTATGCTTTGAGAAATAGTAGTAGACTCTTTGAAAGGACTGTTCTATGCAGATGACTAAGTTCTGTTCCTATACTTCTAGGAGGTCGTCGGGACAATTTGTACGAAGCCCAAGAGGAGGATGAAAGCTTTTAAGAAGCCGATCAGTCCTTGTACGAAGCCCAAGAGGAGACTATCATTCCCGGAGGAAGAGATCATTATACGAAGCCTAAGAGGAGGCTGTGAATACTTCTAAGAAGCCAACGAGTCCTTGTACAACGCCCAAGAGGAGGCGGGGATGCTTTTAGGAAGCCTGTGGGTCCTTGTACAATGCCCAAGAGGAGGCCGATGCTTTTAAGAAGCCGATGGGTCTCCAAACCCCGAGAAGTTCAAGACAGGCTATTCACGAGGAATAGATCAAGCCAGGAAAATTCGAGAATTTGGAAGAAACTCAAGAGATGCCATTCACGGAGAAAAGATAATCTATGGGGAATAGAGTTTCTTGACAAGTGCTTTTAAGAAGCCTGTGGGTCCCCAAACCCCGAGAAATTCAAGACAGGCTATTCACGAGGAATAGATCAAGCCAGGAAAGTCCGAGAATTTGGAAGAAACTCAAGAGATGCAATTCACGGAGAAGAGATCATCTATGGGGAGTAGAGTTTCTTTGACAACTTCTATGAGTGACAGTCTATGAAAGGGTTCACAGAGAATGCTGCCTTTCATATCTCCATATTGTTTAACCCCAAGAGGAGGGAAGACTGTGTCTGGTAATCCTATGGGGATCTAGTTTTGACTATTTCTAAGAGTAATCAACGGGCTTAATGCTAGACGTAGTTGCCGGGGAAACTCTAAATATCTATACTATTATTACACAATTGATATGAGTTTATGAAAGAAGACTTACATTGAAACAGCCCCACGATACAGTTATATGTATATGAAAGCGGTAAATGAAAGCATATAAACACTTACTCGGTTGTAGAGCTTCCATGCTGTTTGGTTAGTTGTTCAACAAAGAAAGATTGAAAATAACAGTATATTCAAAATCAAAGGAGAAAGTGCTTTGAAAAAGAAAGATTTGGGGCTTACAACTCAAGGAGAGGCCCATGGTTTTATCAATGAGCGCACTGTTTGAATTTGTACAGAGGGACTTGTACAAGTAACTGAGGCTCAAAAAGATTTTCTGTACAAAGGGATGGGTCTTACACTCTCTCAAGAGGCCCAAAAAGTTTTAAAGAAAAAGAGTGGGGCTTATAACATGAGGGTAGGCCCAGATGATTTTTTTGTTTGAAATGGCGATCGCGCCGAGGTTTTCTTTTAACGCAGAGGGACTTATACAAGTGACTGAGGCCCAAAATGTTTTGGTTAAAAGGGGATTGGGTCTTACACTCTATTAGAGGCCCAAAAGTTTTGAATGGGTCTTATAGCTCAAGGAGAGGCCCAGATGGTTTATTTTTAAACTGGCGATGATCGTGCCGAATTTAAAAATGTACAGAGGGACTTATACAATAAGTGAGGCCCAAAAAGTTTTCTGTACAAGGGGTTGGGTCTTACACTCTAATAGAGGCCCAAAAAGTTTTAAAAGAAAAAGAGTGGGGCTTATAACGCGAGGTTAGGCCCAAAGGTTTTTTGTTTTTTTGTTTTGTTTGAAAAAGGCGATGACCGCGCCGTTTATTTTGACGGTATCGGGACTTATACAATATACTGAGGCCCAAAAATGATTTGGTCAAAAAAGGATTGGGTCTTACACTCTATTAGTGGCCCATAGAGTTTGAAAATGATTTATGAGGGTTGAATTAATCCAAAAACCCTAATTTGTTTTCAAAATGTGTTTTAATTGAATAACAATTCAATTAAAATGATCAAAATTGTTTAACATATGGAAAAAATATTGTGATCTTGGATTAATGCTTCAAAAATTAAGTATTGACCTACAAAATAATTAGAAAGCATTAAAAGTTGTAAAAATCAAGGTGGAAAAAATATTTTAAATGCTAAAAACAATTAAAACATTAATTCTTTGCAAAAATATCAATTATACAAAATAAATAATATTTTTGGGATTTTTTGGGAAAATAAAATATTTTAACATTTTTGTGAATTATTAAAAAAATAATAAACTCAAAATCATTAAAACTCAGAGAGAAATTAATTTTTGAATCAATTAAATAAAATCACAAAATACAAATATTTGAATTTTCAAAAAATGGTGCCAAGAACACACCAAGAACACGCGCGTGTTCTGGGTTTGCCCAGATTTGCGTTTTCTCTCCAATCTCACTGAATACTTGATTATATCATGCAATCCACATACCAATCAACTCGTTTCAACCTCACGATCATGTCTATGACAATTAATTTCATTTAAATTAAGCATAAAACAAGAAATCACGAAAAATCCTCAAGAACCCTAATTTCTGCATGAAGGCTAGGATTTTTGATACATGATTCAAACAATGCAATTAATTGAGGGGAAACATTCCATGCATGATTATGAACATATGGCCAAATTATTGTGCAACAAAAATTGCATGGATCATAGAGTTAGAAGAGCTCATGCTTACCACTTGCAGCTGGTGATCGTGATTTGTGTTGGAGGTGTTACAGCTAGGTTCCAATGATCTGGATAGCTTCCCTAGGTGCCATGGAGTGTGTATGAATGCTTGGAATGGATTTAAATGATCTGGAACTTGAGATGGTACTCCAACTGCAAATCTGTCAAGAACTTGAGCAATTGGCTAGTGATTTTGTGAAATCTGAGTTCCAGATGTTATGTGAGTGTTTGGATCACTTCTATATGATGTATATGAGGTGTGTGTGTGATTGGTTTGATTGGAAAAGCTCTCAAACTCAAAACCCGATAGTGACTTGCCTTAGAAGGCAAAATTGGAGTGAAAGAAGAGATTTTGAGGAAAGAATCTGTTTGATGGCTTTGGTGTACTCAAACTGATCACAATTGAGCTCTATTTATAGTAGAGCAAGTTTGTTTTGCAAGGAATAGTGAATGGCAACTGCTGAGTAGGTTTGGCCAATGTTGGCAAATGAAAATCCAAGTCTCCTCTAGCCATTGACTAGAGGTTAGGGCACAGGCTACTGGTTCCCTTGGTCTTGGATAAGTCTTGACTGAATTCAGTTGAGAATGGCCCAGTCCATGCCACCTTGATGCTTCCATTGAATGCTCCAATCCAAAATTGGAGTCTTGTCCCTATTTTGGCAATTCTAGGTTCAACATGCTATTTCTTGTTCCAAAGACTTTGGAGGCTTGGCTCAGTGATTGTCCCCTTTAGATTTAATCCTCAGATGTGTCCAAGTGGATAGGAGCATTTGGATTTGGCTGATTTTGGAAAATCGACCAAAAGTGTAAAAATCTGCCTTGCCTTGGCAGATTTCAGCAAGGCATCTTGCCAATGTCATATCTCATAGCTCAAATTGAATTTGGTAATGTTCTTGGACATTTTGGAAAGCCCTTACATGATACAACAACTGTTTGAACATGTTTGGTTTTGATCTCTTTTGAATCCAAGTGAAAAATCCCCCTACATTTGGAAAAAAGTAAAGGCAGATTCTGACTTAGTGAAATTTTCACTAAGTGTTGGAACAAAGTGACTTTTCTTGATTTTGATCACTCCATAACTCAAAATCCATGAGGAATTTGGACATAGGTCAGTATGAAGCTTTTGTAGAGGGTAATGTGATCTACAAATCAAGATTTGAATGGGGAACAATGGCCTTGTGGTTTAGGAGTTATGGTCCTCCAAAGTTGGCACATTAGTGTCACTTTTTCCATAACTTAGAAATTTTTCTAAGTTTTTATGGTTACCCCTTTTACAAGTTATCCCACTTTCTTTGATTTTTCTTGATTAATGATGATTCAAATCATACATTAACATCATTTTAGGGTTAAAAATCCATTTTGGTGAAAAATCTCAAAAAGTCAAAGTTGACTTTTGTGCACAGTTGACTTTTTATCAGATGAATTCCAAACTGTGCAATTCTTCATGAAATCATGTCCTTGACCTAAATCAAACTTGATGGACATGTTCCATGGGTGTCATAGGGTATATTGATTCATGTCCTAGGGCTTGGGAGCATGTCCAGGTCAAAAGTCAAAGTTACAGTTGACTTTTCCCGTGAAACCCTAATTATGGTGCAGATGAAATTGAGACTTGTTGCTCAAACTTCTTGGATTAATCCATTGTTCCAAATGGATCAATATAGTTCATTAGAGAGCCTCAAACCCTCTCTTGAGGTCTTGGCTCATGATTTGCCCTAAAAGCCAATTTAGGGGTGAATTAGGTCAAGAAACCCTAATTCCTGATTCTTGATGAATGCATCCCTTGAGGAAAAATTGACTTGATGATTGGGTCCATGAGGTCCCATAAAGTATATTAGGTTATGTTTTGGATCATTGGCTTGTGCCCAGATGAAAAATTTCCATCTGGAGGCCCTAGTCGACCAAAACCCTAATTTGGTGACACTATCGATCTTGAGACTTGATCCACCTAGAAGGGAGCAGCCTTGGGCTTGATCCTTGAAGTGGGAGTCCTTTTGATCCATTGTGGATGTTTGAGAGGTTAGACAAGTTGAAGATCATGTCATTCCTTGATTGATCCTTTGTCTAAGGCTCTGAGAGGGCTTGAAACCCTAATTTTGATTGTAGTGGATGCTCACCCATCTTTGGGGAGACTGATGAAGTATGATGGTTCCTCCATATTGTGATGACGATTTGCACAATGATGGGACATCTTAGTGGTCAAAATTTGGGGTATGACACACCCACTATCAAAATACCAGTCTTCTTTGGCAGAATCTCTGAGAGAGGTATGAGTAATAAGAGATTTGGCAGTCTCTTTGGGAACCCACCTCTTGTATTTTGCAAAGCCTTATGATTAACCTTGGGTTGAGAAAAAAACCTAGGATATCCATGCAGTAAGAAATAAAAAGGTTTGATATGACCAAACCTACCGCAGTAATGACACTTCAACTACTGGTCCTTGCCACCCTTTCTGCTAACCTGATGCTTGTCTTGATGTTGAGACACCTGTTTTAACATCCTTGAATTTTTTACCTTCCTAGAACCAGGTTTTATATCCTGAAGGTCTCCTTTCAGGAACTGAGTATTAAACCTTATGCCTCTCAGGTCGCCAGCTCTTTGTCCAACTTGAAGGATTTCGTCTAACATGTTTGAACCATTGTTCAACATTCTTATAGACTTGATCATATTTTCAAGCTTGGAAGTTAGCAAGGTTACTTCATCATGCAGACTGAAGATGTTTGACATGCATTCTTCGTTCTCATACTGTAGTTGAGCAATAATTTCTTGAAGTTTCTCACTCTTAGTGCACATATTTGTGTAGGAAATAACCAGTTCAACATAAGAAGTTTCTCGATCACTAGACTCTGCATCAGATGCCCATCTTCCAGTCAAGGCTTGCTATTTCACCATCCCTTTCACTTTCCTCTTTAGGCCACAAAGCTGCCAATCCCTTAGATTGTTTCTTCAGAAAAGTGGGACACTCTGCTTTAAAGTGTCTAAATCCTTCACACTCATGACATTTTACCCCTCTATTCTAGTTAGTCTTATCTTCAGTTCTTGCTTTTCCTTGAGGATTATAGCTGGAGTCAGAACTAATGTTCTAGACATTTAGTTTTGACTCCCTCTCCATTCTTCTCACCACTTGATTGAACTGTCTTCCTAGTAACACAATGGCATTAGCCATTCCTTCATTTTTGTCAAGACCACTTTCTTCCACTTCATCTCCTGAATTTGAAACAAAGGCAATGCTTTTACTCTTTTTCTCAGTTCTATCATTTAAGGTCATTTGAAATGTTTGAAGTGAGCCAACTAACTCATCAACCCTCATACTGTTGATGTTTTGGGCTTCCTCTATGGCAATGATCTTCATGTCAAACTTCTTAGGAAGAGAACTAAGAATCTTCATCACCAACTTCTCATCTAAAATCTTTTTCCCCAATGCACTAAAGGCATTAGCTACTTCAAGTATATTCATGTGAAAGTCATGAATACTTTCATCTTCTCTCATCTTCAAATTCTCAAATTTGGTGGTGAGAAGTTGAAGTCTTGACATCTTCACTTTGGATGTCCCTTCATGAGTTATCTTGAGAATTTCCCAAGCATCCTTAGCCACAATACATGTGTTGATCATCCTAAACATATTCTTGTCAACTCCATTGAACAAGCCATTCAAGGCTTTAGAGTTTCCAAGAGCTATCTCATATTCTTCCTTGGTCCAATCTTCCTCTGGATTCAAGGTTTCTTTTCCATCTTTATCTTTAATCACAGGGTGCTCCCAGCCCTTGATTACAACCTTCCAAGTTCTTTTATCCATAGATTTCAAGAAAGCCACCATACGTGCCTTCCAACAGTCATAATTAGTGCCATCCAAGATTGGAGGCCTATTAACATTTCCTCCTCCTTCCTTTTCCATAGTACCAGAATACAAACTCCCTGGAGCTCATCCAAAAATAAAACAAGGTGATCTGCTTTGATGCCAATTGAAATTCTGGCACGCAGATACCAGATGTCGAGACAGATGTCACAACACCGGGATCAAAACACAACTTGAACACACAACAATCAAAAACTGTAAATTGCAGAAAATAAATAACACCAAATTTGTTAACCCAGTTCAGTGCAACTCACCTACATCTGGGGGCTACCAAGCCAGGAAGGAAATCCACTATTAGTAGTATTAATTCGAATGTAAATAGTCCCAGTTTACAACTCCTCACTTAATCCCTACCCAGTGCAACTTCTACCTAGAAATCACCATCTAGATATGAGAATCCGCTCTCATTTCCTAAATCACCTCAGTGATATCAATTAGTCCCAATCCTAGTGACTGTATACAAAACAAACAATAGAAGATCACACTTCCAAAATAATACTCGATTTTGCTTAAAAGCTTCAACCAAGAACAATACACTCTTTGCTTAAAAGCTTAGAGTGAACAATGAACAATCAATCAAACCCAATGCATCATAAGATACATGAGTGACATACAATTAACAAACGAAAATCCTAGGGACCAACCAAAACAATGGCTAATCCTTATTCTCTAAATTCTCACGATATGCTCTCACACTACAATAGGGTTTTTCTTCTCTTTAAATAACCTTCAAACCTACTGGACTTGGGCTTCTTGAGGCGCACAAATAGTAGTAATTAGTATAAATAGGTTGCAAATCAACCTGCATAATAATAGGAGAAAAATACAAACTTTCCTAAAAAGGCTCAAGGATCCTTTTTACGAAAAGTAATAGAATCTGCAATAACATAAATACCCACAATATTCTCCCATAACAGTCTCCCACGTGTGCATCAGAACACGCTCAAAATTCACACCAAAATTACCAAAATAGTCATGCTCTAACTACCTGGTATAACATGTCCTAGAACATGTCCCAACATCATGTAGAACATGATGTCTGACTGACCTGGCAGAACATCTGGTTCAACATCTTGCTAACAACATGTTGTTTTACCAAAATGAAGCCAATCCAAAAACCACAGGACTTACATGATCTAAAGTTGATAGTGGAACAAATAGTTGATTTTGACTCCTTCAATTAGAATGGGTATGATCTATGGAGTTTATTTAGAGTTCAAGAATGGTCTTCATTTTTCTATTTGTTAAATGGACTAACTTATCCTTATCTCGTAAAATATTTTTGAGTCAGTGCCGAGGTTTATGATGAAATTTCTTCGTCTATGAAATAAGATTTGATGGTACAGAATGACAGATCCTTGAAAGGATAAAATAGAGAGGAAATAGGTTTGAAGAAGTTTGAAGAAGTGGAGATTAGGTAAGCTGTGATGGGTTTTTATGTAACCATCACTCAGAAGACTATTGTCAAGCTTCTGAAAGTTACAAACAAAGGAAGGTTCAACCTAAACACAATAGAGAACAATCTTGAAGCTGAAGCCATTAAAAGTCTTTTGTTGAGCACTCTGAAAATTTGTGTTCTTAGAACTTTGGAAAGGTTAAACACATGAAGAGGAATTTCAAACTTCTGTCTTAAATTCTTATTGGTTGTTTGATCCCTAAATAAGGCATCATTGATCAAATATCTTGGGATCACAAACACTTCAGATTTTACTTGGAAAATGAAGATAAGATAAATCTTCCTGCCTACATCTTTCATCATCTATGTGAGGTAATTAAGGACATCACAAAACACGATAAGAAGAATGTGCCTTATGCTAGACTTTTATATGAGCTATTTTATCAAGGTCATCTAATTTGATGCCCTTAAAACTGCTCCTAATAATGAGGACTTGGAGGAAATATATAGGAACATTTTGTCTGCTTATGTTCTAGCAAACATGAAGATTCTGAAGAAAAGTGAAGTGGTGGCATCTAAAGTTCCTCTCAATGATAGATGTACTAATTCTGATTATATTGAGGATTATCCTATCATTACTAAGCAAGACAATCCAGAAGTAATTAGATTATTTATTCAACATGCATTTAAAGATGGTATGGTTCTAAGATACAAAGATTTTCCAAATGAATCTACTGAGGTGTACAAATCTTCTAAGAAGAGAAAGCAGGTTGCTTCAGATACTCAGAAGGAAGTTCAGAAGCCTTCTAAGAAGAAAGTTATGCATCTGAAGGAGATTGGGAAAGAGGTTGAAGAGGTTGTTGCTTCCACTGTCTTAATGCCCTCTAAGACTAGAAGTGGAAGATCTCCTCAGAAGGTATCTTCTTTTTCTATTTCATCTAACACACCTTTAAGGAAGAAGAAATTAAGGAAGTTGCATGAAATCTAAGAAAAATAGGAAGAGGAGGATGATGGGGTATCTTTGATCAGAAAGAAAATGTCTGTAGATGCTACTTAAAAGAATGTTGTTAATTTTACTTTCAGGGGAGCTCAACTGTTAACCTCTGCTATATTGGATCATGCAGAAAAGCATCATGCAACTTCTGATGCTATGTTAAAAGAAGTTGTTACTAAAAGAGTTGTTTTGGAGTCTGTTGAGGTCCAAGCTGATGAAGTCATTGCTGGGTTAAAAACTGCTGAAACATAAGCCTCTAATATTCCTGAAGAAGTGGCATTATAAGCTATTTTTGAAGAGATTCAAGCTACTTCAGATGCTAAGGAAATTGATATGACAGATATAAATCTAAACTCTATCTCGAAAGGTGGTTTTGATTATTCCATCCTAAATCACATTTCACAAACACCCTCACCAAATCCATCATGCAACCCATCTCCAAAACACAATTCAACACATGTTGGTGAAACCACTATTGTTTAGAATCAATTAACTCTATTTTTAGCTTCTGAACACCCACCACCTCTAAACACCATGTTTAAACCACCCATAGATGTTTCTAGTGGGAAGTACTTCTCCAGAAACTGCGCAATAAACACAACCCAGGTAACCTCAGTACCAATAACCTCTAGTATCTGGCGTGCATTATCCTACCAAAACTCAGCTTCCTCAGACAACATGTGAGTACCAAATAATACATTCTGCTCTTTAATTCAAGCCATCACTCAAAAATCTATTCAATCTCTTTCTTCCATGCATGAGCACCCTAAGGGTCACATTTACCCTTGAACATTAGTGGATTATTCCTATGAAAATTTCCCAAGCCACGAAACTCATCACCGGCCTAATTCAGTTTCCATGCAGTGCCTAAGCTACTGTCTCCAAGGCATCAGCAATTACACGATTGTTTCTTCCATCCATTCTGCACATCATCAAACAAACATTAGAAGAAACAATGCATCGAAAGTGTACACACACATCTTGCATACTAGGGAACAATTATCATATAAAAACCTGGTTGGACGCACCGACCTGCTCTGATAAACAACATACAACATCTGTCATCGCATGCTCACCTTCACTTAAGGTATCATCGCATCAGAATCACATTAATCACGGTAGTAAAACGTGTTAACTTCAATTTGGGTCTTACATAGACTTAACTTTCACAAAATGATTCAAAAGGAATTTCAATATCCAAATTTCAATAAATTCAAAACAACCGAACATAATAGTTATTAAGCTTCAAAAAAACAAGTACGACGACATCAAACATAATAAAAGAAAACATTGTTCGCCCCCAATGTTACAGAATTAGAGCATAGTGACTAAAAATGCTATAACTAATGAAAATACCTCAAAGAGTTATTTCTCACTCACAGCAGCAACTCTACTCCTGAGTATATACAAGATGCCCATGGTGGACAACATCAAAGCAAAGGGGGTGAAAATTCACATCAATAATTTAACGGCGTAACTTGTAAGGTAGAATTCAAAACATATGCATATTCAATAACAATCACACAACATCATTCTCACACCCAATCCATCAACATACACAAAGCAATCACATATTCATCATTTAAATTATGCAATGAGACTCACAAATTCAACTAGACTCATATGCATGTGGTATCATATCATCATCAATTAGTTCACTCAAGAACCGGGTTCACCCTGCTCGAACCCCGAATCCACCCTGCTCGGATTCAGGACAAGTCACCAATCTACCCTACTCGGATTATGACTTGCCTCTTTCATCAACAACAACGAGATCATGAATGCATATCACAACATGTCAATGCAACAACAACATAATGTTTAAAGTCCCATCCCGACAATAAACAAAGCATGCATTAACCCAACAATAATAAATCCCCTCCCAAACTATCATCTTACAACAACATACTCACAATTCAAAATTATAATTCATGCTCATACAACAACATCTCATTATCACAACTCATAGTAATTAACACAACATCGTCATCACGCGTGCACATATCCATCATTTATCACGTAATTCATATATTCAATAAAAATCATGTTTAATCGTTAAGTCATACCAAAACATCATTCAAACAGTAGCCAACAAAACCTAACAGTACCAAAAACAATCACAAATTTGAAAATTCGAAATATGCAACTTAATATCATCAAAACAAGCATCCACGCTTACTGTATACTCATGACGGGTTACCCGTCACTGTCCCAGCATCCGTCACCGAACTTAACACTTCAAAATGTCACATGTGTGACGATCGGTTTAGAAACCAAGCCTGGGCAGCGTGACAGATTAACTGTCACCAGCATGACCTCCGCCAGCGCCCTACAATCTACATAATTCGTCTTCTCCAATGGAGTTCAATGCAGAACTCTTAATTCTCAGTCCTGACATACAAAATCAATCCAAAATTTTACACACATGCTATATATTCATCAAACATCTAATTGCATAAAATCAACACCTTTAATTCATGGTTTTCGTAAAATCATATTATTCCCAAAACCTTCAAAATAGCAACAATGGTGAATATATTTTAACTCATCAAAACGTAATGTAGCATACATCATAGCACATGAATTTCATCACCAATCACCATCACATACACCAATTCAATCATCAATAACATAATTATGATAAAATCCTCATGCTCTATTGGAGGTTAAGGATTCCTCAATTCTACCCCTCATGCATATACATGTTATTGGGATAGTTATCCCCATTACCTGGTTATCCTAGTAGCATTGGAAAATTCTAGTTTTTGATTCTCTAATCCCCTCCAAGTTATAAGCTTTCTCTTGCACTTTCTCTAGCCTCCTCTCTATTCTCCAATTCTGATTATATTACTAATAAAATTTCCTAAAACTAGGTTATGCTTCCAATTTATATCATTAGGATAAATCTTATTATAATTCTAATTCTGACCCAAACTCTTATTCCTCTTACTCATTCCCCCTTCTACTCCTCATTAATCTCACTTTGCCCTTAAATTCTCTATTTTTTTTAAATTAAATAAATATAATAAAATACTATTATTTTAATTATTAAAATAAACTCTAATAATTTAATAAAACTCTACTAGCCTTTAATTAGTCTCCACACTCTCACCTCAATGTCACACCCCCACCACCCTTATTTATTTAATTAATATTACCCAATAATCAAATAAATACACAAAAATCATAATAAATCAAATAATTTCAATAAATTAAAAACTGAGGTGTTACATAAGAGATGTTCCGTGGTGATATGGATTAGATTTTACACATGTGGGATAGAGATAATTAATATGTGGAATAGAGTAATTTTTTAAAAGCTTCGCATACATGATGTCATATTAGCTCCCTGCATCTATGAGGATTCTAGATACATCAAAGTTGGTCATAGTCACCGTTGTGGATTTATGTACTTGCAGGTATGAAGTTGATGATCCTGCTAATAACCTTCCTAAAGTTTTGATGATGACAACACCAATGACTATTGAAGTCGGTGGTAATAGCTTTCCAACTCTTTGATGATGGTGACTAAACTTAGACACATCTCAAGCCTCATACAGTAGGATACTCAATACTACAAAATATACATTTCGTAACATCTTATTACTTCTGGCATATAATCAACCAAAATAATAACTCTTATTTCGGCGTCTTGATGTTTTTATATTTATTAAAACACTTTTAACCACAATTCAAATCCCAATACAAACAATTTTCTATTTTTTCGTTACAAAAAAGGGCTTGTCCCCTTAATTTGTATATTTATATTAAAACCAAAATACTTTTCACCATGGTTGTTCCTACCAACCTTAGTGAAATACGACATTCAATTTTACAATTTCTGAGAGTTTAGTTTTCACAATCTCACAATTTTCACAATCTCAAATATGCTTTGTGTGCAATATCTTCATTCATTTTACCACCTTAAAGTTTTTGACATTAAAGATCAATGTTAAGGTTTAAACATATCATTTACTTGATATAGGGAAACTTAACATTAATCTTTAAACCAAGCTTTTCAATATAATGTATTAATTTTTGAAGAATGGAATATGAAGCTTGAAGGAAGAATGAGTTAAGTTTAGTTAAAAGGTGAATGATGCGCTTGTTCAATTTTATAGAAAAATCCCTAAATAATTTCACCACGGTTTTAAAGAGAAACTGTGGTAATATGTATAATATATCACTAGGGTTGTATTTGTCAACCATGGTGAAAATTGTTTCTCTAAAATTAAAACATAACACATATTTGTTTATTATCTTCATAACATAAAAATGCCTTAACAAAAGAACAGGAGAAGGTGATAGTAGAGAACAATCTCCATAAATACACCAAGCAAACTCATCATTTTAGGTTCGAATCAAGGAGGGGAAAGATGAAACTTCAAGAAGCATACACAAAAATCATTTCTTTGCTTCTTTCTCTTCTTCATAGTTATGGTACAATATTTCATCACCATTCATGTTAGAAGGCATGTTGTGTATTAATGTTGTTATTTGTTATTTTGATTGTGATTGAATATTATATCTTGTTGAGATAGTAATAGTTTTTTTTGTTGCTTAATGTTAAAGGAGTGAAAAGTACACAAGAAGAGGGGGTTGAATTGTGTTTCATGTATTCTTTTAATTTAACTTCTGATCAGAGTTTCAGAATTAGAACTGGTGTTCAGATTCTGTTTGATTCATTAGCAATGAATTTAACATAAGTAAATAAAATAATAGCATAAGACACAACAGATTTATCCTGGTTCCTCCCCTAACTGAGAGTACTCCACTCCCTTTGCCTCATAAGTGATTTTCATTATAACCACTTCATGATTACAATCGTTTATGCTCCTGCATAAGACTTTTACAACTGCTCAGACCAACTGTTTGAGACTTTCTTTTCTTAGAGCACATGTCTAAGACTTTCCCTTGCTCACACCTTCTAACCGAACCACCTGCTTCAATGTCTTCAGGTTAAGACTTCCCCTTGCTTAGAGCCCATGTCTAAGACTTCTCTTGCTCACGCCCTCTGACTGAGCCACCTGCTCTTCTGGTCATTAGACTGAGACTTCCCCTTGCTCAAGCTCTCTTGAGAATTCTTGCTCACGTCCTCTGACTGAGTCTTCCCCAGTGCTCAATCAGACTAGCTGAATAAGACTTTCACAGTTAAAGCACTTAAGCAATGAGACTTACGTGGCTTAAGCATCTTGGCTCAAGACTTGTTGCTTGAATCCCAATGAGATAATATTTTTTACTCAAGCACATAGCAAGATACTTAATCTAAACTACTGAAGGCTCAATAGAATAGAGAACAAGGTGTACATGATGCAAGCATCAGAGGTATGGGAAATCACCATAACAAAGACCTAAAGCTCTTAAGATTTCTAAGATATTTAATGATAAGAAATCTTAAGGCTTTTACAATTACAACCTAAAACAGAAAATATGCATATTACATTAGAGTTGATAATTTCTTAATCTTGCTACTCCTTCATCAGAAGAATCATTGTTAAGATTTAAACTTGAATCTTCAGCCATATATATAGCCTTTGCAGAAACTATCCGTTGAGGAAGTGTCTTGATTAAGTGTCTTTACGTTTACTCCATAGTACAAGAGACATTGAAGATAGATGCACAACAGATTCTGAATCCAGTGTGTAACGCGTTTAACCTTTGAGTCTTCAAGAGGTTTTGTACTAATAGAGCCGTTCGGAGCAGGCATTCGTAGAATGTACCAACTTTTCTTGAGCCTTGCAATCTTGTAGACTCAAGCTGACAAGTTGATAAGACAATACAACCTGCTTTCTGCAGTATGGACAATCCATAGTTTATCACTAACTCTTAATGGTACCAAATGTTGATATACAATTACTAAGTGTAGAAACTTGTCTGAATGTTGAGGCCTTCAGCTCAGAGTCTGCGTCAAGCCACACTAGCAATTGTTCTTCAGACTCTGCCACCAAAAGCTAGCAATGAAGCAACTCCCAAGTGTGTCTAAGTAAAACAGATTTTGAATATTTATGTATAAGAGCAAGATCCTTCATAAATAAATCACACATCAAATCAACCATTGTTCTTTTAATACTTTTGTTATCATCAAAACTAAAAGAGAATATGTCATGAACAAATCTTGTTCTAACAATCTCCCCCTTTTTGATGATGACAAACACAAGTATTTAAAGGATAATGTTGGGCATTTAATTTTCTCTGCAACAATAGGGTATGAGGTTTGTAAGCTCTTCCTGAATCTGATAGTCCACAACTGAGTTCTATTGACTCTAGAACTAAGAACTATTTTTCAAGAAAAAATAAATTAGTCTTCTTAGTAACATCAGGGTCTGAGGTTTGCAAGCTCCCCCTGAGTCAAACAGTTTTAAGGTTGAGGTTTCTAAGCTCTCCCTTAGTTTCATATTTAAGAAAACTAAAATAACAACATTTTAACTTCCTTTGGCAACATCGGAATATGAGGTTTGTAAGCTCCTTCTGAGTCTAATAGGCTAAGTCAGAGGTTTGTAAGCTCTTACTTAACACTATTTACAAGAGAGTTAAAATATGTTGCCCTTTTTAATTTTCTTTAGCACCACCAGAATATGCAGTTTGCAAGCTCTCTTCGGGGTCTGATAGGCTAAGTCTAAGTTTTGTAAGCTTTTCCTTAGACCTATGTACATGAAAGTTAAAAGTATGCCTTGGGAAACGTAACCATAAAAACAGAAAATAAATAACAAGAAAATAAATGACCAATATGTACAGGACAGGTATTCAATGGGTTCAGTTTCCACTTAAATACTTACTATTATTTCTCCCCCTTTTGTCACATCAAAAAGAATAAAAGAAAAGGAAAGGAAAGAGAAATAATATCACTCATAAATGTAACTTAGATCATCATTACAGGATCAGTTTCCAAAGAGGAAGAATAATCAAGTAATAAGAGTCATTAAGGTTGACACTCCCGGGATTTTCATGCAAGTACAAATGCGAAAGTGGCACCGAAACAGAGTTGCCAGCAATGTGTATTTATCCCAAGAGAGGGAAAGGAAACACTGCATAAACCTAAAGGGAAGGAAAAAGCATGGTCTTGCGACCAAGAGAACTGGGTTCGGGAGTCGGTTACGCGTGAGGAAGGTATTAGCACCCCCACGTGTCCATCGTACCCGATGGGATCCACGCTTGCTGCTTCAATCAAAGGGTGTAAGGAAAGGATACTGGAAAAAGAACTGCTAGCTGGAGAACTGGAGAAGGAAAGGAGAGAGAAAGAGAAACAAATGTAGGGAAAATAAAAGAAGTGCTCGAATGGGCCCTACCCCACTGCCTACGTATCTCATCGGGAACATGAGAATCATAGCGACGTAGTTCCCCTCAGCTAAGGTAAAGTTGTTTGAGTTATTTAGTGGAAACGCCAGAGTGCGCGTCCCAGCAGTTAGGTGTTGCAGCTCGCTGTAGGGAGACTTAGGTGTTACCGGTTTGTGGTGGAACGGACTTGACGCATCCTTAAGGAAAGAGTGAAGAGATGAGAAAAGAATTCCCGAAGGAAAGACGTTATTGTTTGTTTCTAGTTTTTTAGAAAGAAGTGTTTTTTGCAGTTATTTGTAACTTACATTGCACCAAAGTCCAGGGCACAGGGACGAATACTTAACGAATCGTCCCAAGACATGACGCCCGCTAAGCACTCTAGAAAGATGAGAGGAAGCCCCTCATTTCTCATTCCCCACGCTTAAGGCTCGTGCGCAATACTCTTTATCTTTATTAAGTGTTTTCAAGAAGTTTTGAGATGAGAAGAAGTGACTCAAAAGTTAAGAAAGGTAAAATCTATAGGGAAGACTAAGACTCAAACCTAATGTTATCATACTTGGATGGTCCTAAGGTCAATGTGGTTTAAGAAACTATCCTAAAAGAGAGGAGAAGAACATAAGAAGCAACTTACTTCCAAGATGGAAGTTAAGTTGATCTTAAAGAGGGATGAAGAAAATTAAGCAAGCAAAGAAGCATTTAATCAGGAATTAATCAGAAATTAATCAACAATTAATCCAAGTTAGAATTAAAATGCTAAGTAAAAAACAAGATTAAATTCTAACAAAAAATATTATTCTAAGATTAGAAACTAATTCTAAAATTAAACCTAATATTAATCCAAGTTAATTCTAAACTAAATCTAAAGAAAATTAATCCTAAAATTAATTCTATAATTAAAACTAATATTAATCCTAAAACTAATTTCTAACTAGTCAAATTCTACTAAAAGTGAGTTAACCAAAATTAGGATTAAGAATTAAACTCAAAACCAAAATTAAATTCTAATTCCTCTAATTAAAATCTAATTTCTAAAAGTTAAATCTAAATAACTAAAATGGTTATCCTATATTTATTAACTAAAACAATTAAAACTAAAATCACTAAACACAAGAGTGCAGCAGATTCTGGGGGTGCAAACAAGAAGTCAGGCGTATGGGCTGGTTTGAAGCAGCAGGCCCAATGACCTTCAGTCCATGGGGTATGTACGAGTGGTGATTCTGGTGGTGTGAAGAGAAGACAGGCGCACGGGCCTCTGCATGTTAGGTCCAACATCCATATGAAGCCATAGGGAGTGCATGAAGAAAACGGAAGTGGTAGAAAGGAAAACTTCATGGGCCTTAGAGCCCGGTCTGAATCAGTATTAAAAACCTAATAAAAACCCCAAAATCAAATTAATCTAACTAAAAAAAACCCTAGCCCCCTTCTTGAAGCGCCGTTCATCATCTTCTTCCCTCTCTCCGGCGAACTCCTCCGTGTCCACAAACCTTGCCGTCTCCGGCGACATAACTCCACACAGCCTCATATCTCACCTTCTTCAACAACTTTACTCCATCATCTCCTTCTTTCGCTCCGTCCTTTATCAAATTCAACAGCGTCTCCCTCCGTCGATACTCTCTCGTCAACGCATCGTACCCCTCTTCATCACCTTCGTTTGATTCGTCGCGATAAGTCGTCAACGGAAACAAAAGCCACGCCGGAATCTCCCTTCTCCTCGTTTTTCAAACGTCATCACCACCTCCACAACAAGTCTCAACGGAAACAACGATCACGTCCACGCCATGGCCTCACGCCGGCGGCGATAGAGAAAGAACCGCATCCGAGCCTTCACCTCTCCTCTAAAACAACGATCCACTCATCTCCTCCTCAATGTTCTCATCGTCATCCTCAAATCAACTCAACGTCTACTCTACGACTATCGCACTCAAGAATTCAAGAATTCACAGGACAAGAGAGAACAAACTAAACACTATTTGAACTACGCTAAATTATCAAAGCATTCTTGCAAGAGTGATGAAAGGAGAAAAACTTACGAATCGGAGTCGCTCCGATGGCTCTTCACTCCGCGAATCCGCTTCAGGTATGCATCGCTTCCTCGTTCTTGCTTTCGATTTCTCCGTTTTCCTCTTTGATTATTCACTCTGAAATTGTTGTTGTTGCGAGCTTCTGTTTTAACGCATCGTTCTTCTTCTTCTTGCGTTGCTGCGTCGATTTCTCGTTGAAGTTGAACTGAGTTGTATGTTGTTGTGGCTCTAAACTGTTGTTGTGGTTGAATATGCAGGTTCGATAAATTCCACACCGCTACCTCATCCTTCTTCTTCATGATTTGCGGTTGATGTTGCGTTGCGACTCGAAGATGACGAAGAGTATCCTCCTGTCATTTCTGCAGGTTGTTGAATTCTGGTTTATTGCTTTTTGCAGATGGAGTCGTGAATCCGAATTGAAGATATTAAGAAGAGTTATTTGAAGAATTGGTGAAAACAGAATTTGGTTTGAAGATGGATTCAAGAAGAAGCTTGAAGGTTAAAGAGTTTGTTATAGAGTGAAGAGAAGAGTGGAGAATCGAAGATTGAATCTCCGAGAGAGAACCCCATCAAGAGTGAAGAAGTGGTGAATTTATAGAGCAACTTGGAATAATCCAGAAGAAAAGTTTGTTACCAGTCTGTTATGAATTGGAGGGTGATTTTTATATTTGGAATTTTTCTGTGATTTTGTTAGTGACAAAAAAAAAACTGCAGTGAGCTTGTATCAAATGGTTGTGTAGCTGTTACGAGATTCTGTTAATAGTTTCTTTTTCTGCAATGAATTTTATTAAAACAAACGTGGATTGAATTTGAATATGAGAAACAAATGGATAAAATGAATTTGGTAAGAAATATGGTTTAATGGTTTTGTAAAAATAGATGGATGGTTAATTGGATTAGAATAGAGAAGAAATGATTCTAAAGTGGATTATGGATATTGAAATGTGGATAAATGGATTGGATAAGATTTAAAGAAAAGGATTTTTGAAAAAAAAATAAAAATGGATATGGGTTTTTGAAATGGTTATGGACTTAAATTGGATTTGGGATTGGTTTGAAATATGGTCAAAAGAAACAAAATGGGTTTAGATTGGATATTGAAAGTGGAATTGATTTAAAATATAATTGGTTAATCACAAATGGATATGGACCAAGAATGAATTGACTTAATGAATATTTGGATGAGTTTAGAAAAAAGATTAAAGCGGATATGGATTAAAAGAAAAATGGATAAAATGGTCAATTAGATATTTTGTTGTAGAAAATGGTTTAAGAAAAGATTATGGAAAAAATGGATTTGAATATAGTGAAAAATATGGATAATATAAAAGATAAAAATTGGATTTGAAAATGGTAAGGAATGGATATTGAAATAAATTTGAATGTGGAAATAAAATTGGTTAAAATGGTTGAAAATGGTCATGATAGATAGAAAATGGATAACCCAAAGAATTCAAAACCAATCAAAAACTATTCACAAGCCTCTGATAAAATGGTCACACCTACCACTGAATAATCTGGCCACTCACATGATCCACTGAAGAATCTCAACTGATAAACAGTCCACAAGCTCAACCATGAATAAAACCTAAATCACCCAGATGTACACTGATGAACTTTGCAGAAGATGACTTGCAGAATCGTCCCGAACAGGGCAAACACTTATAACAAGAAAATCCTTCGATCCCATGTCTCAGAAAACCAATGCAATGATATGATTATGAGTTATGACTTAATGAAGATACAAATGAGAAAGAAGCATAAGCCAGAAAAAGGTAGGGCAAATTTTGGGGTGCTCCAAAGGTTTATAAAGTGTATGCTTTGAAGTCTTAGTGGTCGTTACTATTCCAAGAATTAAACAAGGATTAATTAGAGACTCTTGGTATCCACATAAGCCATTATAAAAGCATCCAGCTCCTAAGTCATTTTCATCAATCACTAACCTAGAGATATGGAATCATCAATTGAGAGTCATAATACATTCGTCGTAACAGACGCAACCGAGAGCTCTACAAGTTTAGCAATCCAATCCCCTCAGAGGTGAGTTGCTTCTGAGTCCTCTACAACTGAGCATCTACCCTCAACAACACTTTCTACATAAGAGGCAACTTCAGCAGTACCTGAACGACCTTGAGAATGAGGTTTAGCAGTAGCTACTTTGAAGCAATAGAGAAAAAGCATGAAGAGGTTAAAGAAGAAGAAAACCAGGGTCAATAAGCAGTTATATCGCTCTCTTCCAGTCATAGAAGAGGAAAAAGTGATTGATTTAGAAGACGAAGAGGTGGACTATAATAACAGTGGACGCTTCTGGGCACGAGATACATTAGCTAGGGATCTCTTCTAGAATCCCCTTGTTCCCTTTTAAAAAAAAAATTGTAATCCATCAGTTTAATATTAGCGAAATAGTTTTTCTAACCAATACTACTTTAGCATGCAATTACATTCCAGTAGTTTCTTTAGACTTTCTGAAGGTACATTAACAAAGTGAAACTGACACAGAAACGATAGTTAAAACAGATCAAACATAAACTCATAATTATTCAGAGAATCTTAATAGGTTAGACTGCTATATCACATTTCCAAGAGTGATTATTAGAACACTGATAAGATTTAATCAGTACTTAAATAATATTGAACTCAAGACAATGTATGTAACACGTCTATAAAAGGACTCTAGTAATCTTTCTTCCATCATCACTTAATCCTTAAAAAACCAAGATGTATAAGCAAAAGAAAATATGGGTTCCAAAGAGAGATTTCAGGAAGGCAGCACTATGAATGCAGCAACTCAAGCAAATCAAAGCAAAGCAGCACCTGAAGAATCTGCAAGCAAACAGACAGCTTCAGAAGTGCTCTCCTCTTCAGAATCCTTTGTGAAGACTCACAGAAGAAGAAGATCTTCTGGATCCAGACGCAGAAACAAATTGAGAAAGGAGGCTTTGGAGTTTGCTAAGGAAGAATGGTAAGATTTCTTAGATAATCTAGATATGTCAGCTGATCCTAGGGAATTCTTTAAGACACATCCATTATACTAGAAAAATCTAATTGTCTTGTAATAGCTTTCATTTTATTAATAAAATAAGTTGCAAACATTTGAGTTCTTTTATCTATTTCAAATTCTCATTGAACAACACGAATAAATATTAATCAGATAAAACTGAACATAAGCATGAACAAACTCTGAATTTATTAATAAGATGCTTAATACAAAAATTTCAACAACAAACAAAGCATAACTATGCAGAAATTTAACATCAGAATCTTTCATAGATAGCTTCAAACTTATCTCTCCAAATCTTGGAAAAACTAGCATCAGAGCTTATGTTAATCCATTGCTGAACAACTATTTCAGAAATAACTCGTCCATAAGGAATGAAGAAGATATTTCCCTTTTGAAAAGAAGAAAGAATTCTCTTCAGATGGTCAAACATAACTTGAGGAAGATCAATCTTCAAATCTGAATTAAGAAGTAGAAGCATATCTTTTTTCAATAGGGCCGACTTGGTCTAAATCCTTATCCTTATGCAATAAGTTTGAATTCAGAATTTGATTCCAAACAACAGCATCAGGAACAAGATTTGAGACCTCTGATGTATTAGATGGGTCTAAAAAAGCTACGCCACGAAGGAAGATAATGCGCCCAAACAAGAGTTCATGGGATTTCTCCAATCTCCTCAAAATTGATCACATTTGCAATCGCTTTAGAGGTTACTGTAATAGAAACACCAGTTACTCTAGATAGAATAGCATACTCAGAAATAAGCTCAACAATGGAGGCATTGATCAAAAAATCTTTGACAAGACTTAGATAAGTGAAACCACGGAGCATCTCAAAGTAGCCATTCCAACCTTGTTTAGACACAGTCTTCCAGAAGTTGAAACCAATCTTAAGCAAATCATCAAAATTCATAAACTTTTCATTGATGATAACCAGCTGATTCAAAGGAGAATTAACTGAAAAACTCATCTCAGGTTTGGTTTGATCAGCACACAACCAAGAAGAAGATAAGAAGAAAAAAGAAGAAGAAGAAGAAGAAGAAGAAGAAGAACTGGTCAAGAATCTTACAAGCATAAGAATCTTGTCAAAAAATAGAAAAGGACACAACGATGTTTCACAAGACAACGAATAGTAACAGTAAGTACCAAAAGAGAAAACATCATTACCCAAAGGTTCTTTATCCAGCAAATATTTCAATTCCACTAGATGAGTTTCACCTTTATGAAAAGTTAAGTATTATAAAAGTTTTTGAAAAACCTTTTACTTAAACTATTTTGACAGTAAAAAAGAATCTTCTTCTGAATCTCAGAAACTAACAACTTTTAGAAGCTATCATCCATCAGAGTCTAGTAGATCTAGACTTAGACAGAGATATCATTTATTAGACACAAGTCTTTAAGGATCTATTCAGAACTAGCACTTTATCTTGAAACAAGAGTCATGAGTGATAGATGAATATTAAATAGTCTTCTTTAGATAGCTAACAAGCAACAGTATCAACATAAAAGTGAGAAAACTATTTCCATAAATGTGATCATCATCTGGCTTAATAAGACATTCAGTATAGGCAAACACAACAGTGTTTCCTCTTATGGATTTCTAAAGTTCTTCTTTACAAAAGAACTTCTCTAGAAGTCTAATAGAAACTTTGAATTTATATATACACAAATGTTTCATTGAATCAAAAGATAAACTAGAAAAGAACAAGCTTACCTCTTTTTTTTGCCAGACTCGATTCAGTATTTAGACTTGACCACTAGAGTCTGAACACAACTTTGAGTGGATTCTGATTCAATGGCTGTCTAACCATTGATTCCACCAATCTCACCAAATTCAGTACCACCAATACTTAAATCTAGGCTGTTGACTCTTCCTCCAATAAATTTTGTAAACAACCTTATGGAAGATGCTTATGCTTCTTTCCTTGGTATCCGTGGCAGATACATTATGATACTCATATTTCTATAAAACCATACATGTAAGTACAAATAAACTCTTCTTTACCTTACATCTCAATCTAATAGCAAAACCATAAGTCACTCTAGAGTATAAGTCTAGAATGAGATATGATAGGAACAAAATATTGTTTTAAGCAATGTCACCAATCTCATTATCTGGGATTAAATCTTTTGACTATGAAATCATTAACAAGCTCAGAACCAGATAGTGTTAGTTATCATAAATTGACATAAAGCAGATCAAAGTACTGTCTAGGTATGGCTGACAGAAATAAAAGATAAGTTGAAGATCTCTCATAGAAATGTCTTTTAAAATAACTTCCATGTTGATCCTCAACCAAAAAGCAATGAAGTTTCTTAAGATATCACCTTAAAGAACAAACTCCACACTATCAAATATTTTGAAGCATGATAGCTTTAATAACATCTCTTGCTCTTCAATACTTAATTTTTATTTTAGAACATAGATGCTTCTTTTCATCTGTATCCTGCACTAATATCAGCTTCAAAAGAGTAGATATTGAAGAGCATCTGATATTAGGTTCTGGTAGTGTTTCTTCTTGCTTTCAGATTTGGGAGATCAGTTGAAATACAAGTATTTTTAGAAACTTCTGAAGTTACTCTTTTAACAACCGATATCACAATCCATTCAGTCAGTATGGAAGTACTTCTGATAAGAAACCTAAGTCTCTCATCATCAGCCATTCCAAGGAACTGAGCCAAATTGAGAAGGTGATCTGTTGAATAGTTTTTCATCATCCAACTTCATTTCTTTCCTTTGAATATTGCAAGACAAATCTTCAGAACACAGCATATTCAAGATGTAAACAAAAAAAACTGTGACTTTAGATTTAAGTCAAAGAACAATCTTCTCAGAAGTTGCTTGAAAATATTAGATGAAGTGCAACTACCTCAAGCTTCAAAAAATGATCCCCACAAATCTGAGCACAAGAATTCAAAGATAGTCTAAGCATCAAACATATCATTGATGTTGATATACTTAGAAGTGAGATAGAGTGTCTACTAGAATGCAACTACCTCGAAAGATATTCAATGAGCATCTTCTGAGATGGTGAAAGAGATTTTCAACCATCAACTTCTATAGTAATACCTCTTTCAAGGATATTCTATAGACCTTCAGCAACCCTTTATCAAGTCCAATGAGTTATGTGGCACTTGATTCCTTCTTGAAGAAGAAATATACTTTTCTTATTGGATCATTATTTGCGCCACTGTTAAGTGTTAAGCACAGACCATGCTCTGATACCAATTGAAGATGTAAATAGTACACAAGAAGGGGAGGTTGAATTGTGTTTCATAATTTCTTTTAATTTAACTTCTGATCAGAGTTTCAGAATCAGAACTGGTGTTCAGATTCTGTTTAATTCATTAGCAGCAGATATAACAGAAGTAAATAAAATAACAGCAGAAGACACAACAAATTTATCCTGGTTCCTCCCCTAACTGAGAGTACTCCAGTCCCCTTGCCTCACAATAGATTTTCATTATAACCACTTCATGATTACAATCGCTTATGCTCCTGCATAAGACTTTTACAACTGCTCAGACCAACTGTCTGAGACTTCCTTTGGTTAGAGCACGTGTCTAAGACTTTCCCTTGATCACACCTTCTGACCGAGCCACCCGCTCCAATGTCTTCAGGTTGAGACTTCCCCTTGCTTAGAGCACATGTCTAAGACGTCTCTTGCTCACGCCCTCTGACCGAGCCACCTGCTCTTCTAGTCATCAGACTGAGATTTCCCCTTGCTCAAGCTCTTTTGATACTTCTTGCTCATGTCCTCTAACAGAGTCTTCCCCACTGCTCAATCAGACTAGATAAATAAGACTTTCACAGCTCAAGCACCTAAGCAATGAGACTTACGTGGCTTAAGCATCTTGGATCAAGACTTGTTGCTTGAATCTCAATGAGACAAGACATTTTATTTAAGCACATATCAAGAGATTTAATCTAAACTAAAGAAGGCTTAGCAGAATAGAGAACAAGCTGTACATGATGCAAGCATCAGAGGTACGGGAAATCACCATAACAAAGACCTAAAGCTCTTAAGATTTCTAAGATATTTAATGATAAGAAATCTTAAGGCTTTTACAATTACAACCTAAGACAAAAAAATCTGCATATTACATTAGAGTTGATAATTGCTTGATCTTGCTACTCCTTCATCAGAAAAATCCTTGTTAAGATTCAAACTTGAATCTTTAGTCATATATATAGCCTTTGCAGAAACTAGCCATTGAGGAAGTGTCTTGATTAAGTGTCTTTGCCTTTACTCCATAGTACAAGAGACATTGAAGATGGATGCATAACATATTATGAATCCATTGTGTAACACATTTAACCTTTGAGTCTTTAAGAGGTTTTGTACTGATAGATTCATTGGGATCAGACATCCGTATAACGTGCCAGCTTTTATTGAGCCTTTCAATCTTGTAGACTCGGGTTGACAAGCTGATAAGATAATACAACTTGCTTTCTATAGCATAGACAATCCACAACTTTATCACCAACTCTGAATGGTACCGGATGCTGATATATAATTACTGAGTGTACACACTCATCTGAATGCTGAGACCTTCAGCTCAGAGTCTGCGTCAAGCCAAACTAGTAATTATTCTCCAGACTCTGCCACCCGAAGCTATGAAGCAACTCCCAAGTGTGTCTAAGTAAAACATATTCTGATTATTTTTGTACAAGAACCTGCATAAATAAAACACATATCAAATAAACCATTTTGGTTTTAATACTTTTGTTATCATCAAAACTAAAAGAGAATATGTCATGAACAAATCTTGTTCTAACAAATGTTATATGTTATTGTGATTTAGTGAGATTGAGATTGTTTTTATGTTGTTGAGAATGTTATATATTGTTGTAGTAGTTATTTAATTCTTATTATGTTGTTGTATTGAGATTGTTAAATTGTTGTTGACAGTGTTATTGTTGTATTGTTGTATTATGGCATATATTGTTTTTCCATATTGTTGAAAAGTGATTTGGTAAGTTGTTGTATTGGAAATGTTGTTTTTTAATTGTTGTATTGTTGTTTTGTTAAATGATTTTACAAGCTTTTGATAAAAATTTCAGAATGTATTATGGATCGTAGTTGGATGAAAAATGGTATATTAGGTCTAGTTTGTGAGAAAGAAGTTTTTGAATTCCTTGATTCCACATAACAAAATATTCTTGATAAAAATGGAATTTTTTATTGTCCTTTTGTTATATGCTGGAATATCAACAAATTTGCAAAGAAAGAAATATTCCATCACCTATGTTGTGATGGAATTTGTCAAAATTATACAATATGGACGTGGAATGGTGAAGTAGATAAAAAAACTGCAACGTCACAAAGACATAAAATTCATGTCAATATGGATGACCGACTAGAACATATGATCCATGATATTAGAGAAGACTCTTTTAGGAAAGCCCATATTTATGATACTTTATATAGTGACAAGGATGCATCATTATATATAAGGTGCACAAGTTTTACACGATTATTTTCGGTGTTAAAATTGTTTAATATGAAGGCAAAAAGTGTGTGGATGGATAAAAGTTTCACATAATTACTCGAGTTGCTGAAACAAATGCTTCCAGACGATAACAATTTATCGAACCATCGTTATGAGGATAAGAAGATATTGTGTCCAATGAGTTTAGAGCATATCAAAATACACGCATGCCGTAATGATTGCATATTGTCATACCCTAAATTTTGACCACAAGATTTCCCATCATTGTGAAAATCATCACCACAATATGGATGTACCTTCATACCTCATCAATCCTCTCAAAGATTGTTGAGTATTCACCTCAACCAAGAATTAGGGTTTTGAGTCCTCTCAGAGTACTTAGACAAAGGATCAATCAAGAATGGACATGATCCTCAACTTGTCAAGCCTCTAAAACATCCATGAAGGATCAAGAGGTCTCCCACATCAAGAATCAAGCATGAAAATGCAACATCTCAAGTTGATCAAGCCTCAAGATCATCAGTGTCACCAAATTAGGGTTTTGGTCGACCAAGGCCTCCAGAGAGAAATTTTCATCTAGGCACGAGCCAATACTTCAAAACATGATCCAAGAAGCTCAAAGGGACCTCATGGACCCAATCATAGAGTCAAAATAACCTCAGGGGATGCATTCATCAAAAATTAGGAATTAGGGTTTCTTGACCTAATTCACCCCTAAGATGACTTTTGAAGCAAGGCATGAGCCAAGACCTCAATAAGTGTTTTGAATATTGATCCATTTACAACAAAGAACATGGTTCATAAGCAGTACAAGGATTCAAATTCATCTGGACCAATTAGGGTTTTCTGATGAAAAGTCAACTGTACCTTTGACTTTTGACCAAGACATGATCCCACACCTTGGGACATGATTCAAGACACTCTATAACACCTATGGAATCCACCCATTAGGTTTGAATTAGGTCAAGGACTTGATTTCATAGAGGATCACAAAGTTTGAAATTCATCTGATAAAAAGTCAACTGTGCCAAAAAACCAAGTTTGACATTTTGAATTTCTAGACAAACAAGGCTTTCCTAAGTCAAAAACAATGTTAACTTGTGGTTTGGATCATCATTCATCAAGAAAGATCAAGAAAAGTGGGGTTACTTGCAAAAGGGGCAACCATAAGAAACTTGAAATTTCACTAAGTTATGAAAAAAACTGATTTATACCCAACTTTGCAAGACCATAACTTGTGATCCGAGTAACCTTTTTCTTCCATCCAAAGCTCAAATGAAAGCTCTTACTACATACTTCAAGATTGTCAACTACAACAGATTCCAAATCCTCATGGATTTTGAGTTATGGAATATTCAAAATCACAAAAATATGAAAATGGGCATTTTTTCAACACTTAGTGAAATTTTGGACAGAATGTGTTTTGCATTTTCTCCAACTTTGAGACCATTTTTCATTATGATCCAAGATGATTCAAGACCAAAGTTAAACATCAAAGTTAAAGTATGTTATTGGGGCTTTCCAAAAAGTACAAGAGCCTCCCATGGTTCAACTTGAGCTAGGAGTTATAAGCCTCCAAAAATGGCATTTTCACCTGCCCACACAAAGGCATGAAAACATAACTTGGTTCCCACGATTTCTTGAGCCAATTTTGGACACTTGCATCATTTCATTTTTGTCCAAAATCAACTTGAATGACGAAGAATCTGATCACAAAGCCACCAAGTCAAAAATCCTATTCCTTGGCATGTGAAATTCAATGTTGCAAATCCAAAACTTTCAAATTTGTCATGAGGCATTGAATGGATGCATAGAGCTGGCATGTATCAGTCCACAACATTGAAAATGAGTCAAGATGAACTCAAGCATCAGAAGACCATAGGCCTGCAAGATAGATCCAAGTCAATGGCTAGAGGAGACTTTGGCTACATGACAAAGTTCAATGGATAATGGAGTGATCCAGCCTCCAATCACTATTGCTCCCAAAACAAAGTTGCTCTACTATAAATAGAGGTTATTTCTGATCAATTCAAGCACACCAAAGCATAATAACTCATGCTTTCCTTCCAATCACTCTAAAAACCAGAATTTGCTTATCTTACAAGTCACATTCGAATTTTCAAATAGAGAGCAATTCCATCCAAACCAACCATCCTAACACCTCACATATGTCATATACAAGTGATCCATAACCTTAAAACACATATGGAACACCAGAATCACAAAGTCACCATCCATTTGCTCAAGCTTTTTGGCAAGGTTGCAGTTGAGGTGCCACAACAAGTTCCAGGTTGTTTCAATCTATTCCAAGCTTCCAAACACACTACTTAAGGTCCAAGGAAGCTGTCCAGATCATCAAAACACTTCTGTAACACCTACAACTGAGGATTCGATTTCCTCTTGCAGAGGTAAGCCTGACACTCTCAAACTCTATGATCCATGCATCATAAATATGTTTTCAAGTTACAAACATGTTTCGGCACTTAAGTAGAGTGTTTCCCCTCAATCAATTGCTTTGTAGCTATAGTGTATAGGATTTCATAGTGTTCTTGCATAAATTAGGGTTCATGTGTTCATCCTTTGATTTCTCACTCCACACATAATATAAATGCAATTAATTTATATCATTGAAATCCTTGTTCAAAAATACACAACTTCCGTGTTTACAAAAGCCATAACCATTACGTATTGAGAGAGATATGTGAGGTTTTGCAAAACGGCCATGGAGGGAGGTCGTGAGGAAGAAGATGTTCGTTGGCGCCATATTTTGAATTTTTGAATTTTTAGGTCATTTTCTTAATTGATTTGAAAAATTAATTTCTCTCTCATTTTTTATCATTTTTTATTGGTTCTTTTTTTAAAAATTCACAAAAATGTTAAAATATTTTATTCTACAAAAAAAAAAAATCAAATTTATATCATTTATATAATATAGTTTGAATTTTTGTAAATAATTTCATTTTATTTGTTTTTAAACATTTTAAAATGCAATTTCCACCTTGGTTTTTCAAATTCAAATGAATTCTAAGCTTTCATCTGATTAAACATGATTTTTCAAAAGATTTTTCATAGTTTACAACTTGTTTTTGAATATATTTGATATTTGATATTATTTTTTATTTAATTTCCTTTGAAAATTGTATTTTTAAATTAAAATTAGGATTTTCTTAATTTTAATTTTTTCAAACTTCATTTAAAACAATTTTTGGGCCTCTAATAGAGTGTAAGTCCCATCCATTTGTAAATATATAATTTTGGGCCTCAGTCATTGTATAAGTCCCGACGAGATTTTCAAAATAAACGGTGCGATCACTGCTTTTCATCTGGGCATCTCCTTGAGTTGTAAGCCCCACCTCTTGTATAAAAACAAACTTTTAGGACTCTAATAGAGTGTAAGACCCATTCCTTCTTGTACTTAAAATTTTTGGGCCTCAGTCATTGTATAAGTCCCTCAGTGGTTTTCAAATTCACGACTTGATCGTCGCCTTTTCAAATAAATCATCTAGGTCTCTCCTTGAGTATAAGCCCCATTATTCTTTCTTCACAAATACTTTTGGGCCTCTAATAGAGTGTAAGACCCAAAAAATTTTGTACATAAACATATTTTGGGCCTCTGCTGTAGTATAAGTCCCACAACGTCTGTCGGTGTCGCAGTGCGATCAATATTTTCAAATAAGTCATCTGAGCCTCTCCTTGAGTATCACCCCTAATATTTTGTACATAAACTTTGTTTTTAACAATAAAAAACTTTTATGGGACTCTCCTTGAGTTGTAAGCCCCATACCTCTATTTTCAAAATCCTCTATCTGTTTTTAAACTGGTATTAAGAGGAGCATTATTCCCGGTGAAACTGCTCTTAGGTCTACATTTAGGTCAAACCTGAGGTTACTTTCAACATAGTCAAAACTAGTTCCCTCATAGGAAATTCCCTATACAGTCTGCCTCCTCTTGGACTTATTCAATATGAAACAGAGAAAGGCATTATTCCCAGTGAAACTTTTCTCAAGACTGTCAATCTTAGAAATGTGTACAAGAATTTCATTTTCCCAGAGAAGATTAATTCCCGGTGAAACCTCTTTTGAATTTCTTCAAACCTTAGAACTGATCAACAAAGAAAGGATTAATTCCCGGTGAAACCTTTCTTGAACTTTTCTTAGGTTTGGGCCCATAGGCTTCCTAAAAGCATCCCCAGCCTCCTCTTGGGCTTAGTACAAGGACTCACGAGCTTCCTAAAAGCATCCTCATCCTCCTCTTTGGCTTAGTACAAGGACCCATATGCTTCTTAAAAGTTCCCCAGCCTCCTCTTGGGCTTAGTACAAGGACCCAAAGGCCTCCTAAAGGCATAGGATAGAAATTAGTCATCTCTACTAGTTCAATCCTCAAGAGAGTCAAAATTCTAGAACATCAGACCATTCTAGGGTTGATATTCATCCCTTAAATCCTTAGCCTCCTCTTGGGCATCATACAAATATCTCTCTCTACACTAGAGCCTACCACTTCTTGAGAGACCTGGACAGTCTCAGCCTCCTCTTGGGCTTCATACAAGCAGACTTGGAAAGCTCATCTCCTCTTGGATCTCACACAAAGACCCTCAAGTTTCCTAAAAGCATAAGAAGAGCCCTGACTATTGTACCAATATACTAATATCCAGCAGAGTTAAAACCTCCATAGGTTTTCAAACTCAACTTTAAACCCCTTTGACCCCCCAACAAGGCTTAAGCTTTCATTTTAAGAAATCCCTAACCAGGGTCAATTAACCATCAACAAGTCCCTAACAAAATCAGAGCCTCATGGCATCGGGTATTTCAACTCTTCCCTGATTCTCAGCAAGAGTAAAACCCTTTGGATTCTCCCCAATATAATTTGGACCTGCTCCTGGATTTCTACAAATCCTCAGCAAGAGATAGCCTTCTCTTAGGCTTCATATAAGAATTTCCCGCAGTGGAGTCAGTCAGCCTCAATCTTGGTCTTTGTACAAGACAGATAAAACCCTCCCCACTCTGCAGGAAGACATTTCCTCTATATATCACATTTTAAAACAGACAATCAAAACCTTTTCCAGATAATTACTGTAAGCGGCACACTTGTTGATTCAAAATCGAAGCTGGAGTCCTGCTTTATCCTGGCTAAAATATACTCTTTCATCTAACATCTATAAGTGGCAAGCCTCTGGATTCCATACATCCAAGCCAATGTCCCTCTCTTAGCATGAAAGATTCGTAAGGAAAAAGTGGCATTGCTCGATACTGAGTTAAAGCTTTCTACCTTCATGAAATCACCCTTATAAAGGAAATTATGGCATTGTTGGATCCACACATCCCAGTTAAAGTAATTTCCCTTATAACCAATTACTCAACATTTTGTGATGAATAGGTGAGATATTATCCCTTTAGAGATGAGAAATTTTCTCTCAGTCGCCCTTTTAGCTTCAATCTTGGGCTTTGAACAAGACACAATTATTCAGTTAGCTTCAATCTTGGGCTTTAAACAAGACACCACACATATTTCCTCCCATAGAATAGGAGGAACTATGATTGCTCTGATTTCCCGAATCTCTTTACGGGAATACGTATGCACAAGATTGCAAAATCTTAGCGAGCACACAAATAAAAAACTTTAGGTCCAGTACCTTCCCAAAAATAACAGAAAAACCAAAAACCACAAAATCATTCTCTTAATTCTCCCAAAGGACAAACTTTTCCAAGCCACAGCAGATAAACACAAGAAAGCATTTTAAGTTAATAGAGATACATGTAATAAAAAGTTCCTATGCATTACCATAGATACCTAGGTGTTAATAGTTTCCCTTTTGTATAACCAAACCCCGGTCCCCGATCTCTTAGCATTTGTTAAAGAAAACATTTGCGTGCAAGGTTAGTTTTAGATATCTTCCCTTTCCTTTCCAGCTTCATAGGATAATTAAGAAATCAGAAAGTAGCAATCAATTCCAACATTGCGGTAAGGTGGTCGCGTCACTGACAAAAATCGCACGCTATAGGAAAAAAGGTGACTCTGCAGGGAAGGGTTTTAGGATTAGAGTTTCTAAGAGGTCTAGGCTTTGCTTTGCATTTATTTCTTTGTTTATATATATATATATATATATATATATATATATATATATATATATATCATATTCTGTCACCTTACTTGATACCCATGTTTAAATTACCGTTAACTGGGAATGCGATTGATACGCATGTGGCGAGTCTGAGAGAAAATTAAGATAAGTGGTGGCGTCTCCAGGAAGGCTTATAGAGAGTGAATCCCGACCAAGTTAACCTGGCAGTCCACCAAATCAGTCGAGGTACCCGTGTGGACTTGCTAATGTTGAACGACCACGTCGTGAAAGCATAGTTTTCCCAGTGAGGTACCCTTGACACTGAGGATTTAGTAGACATTCAACCATTAAACCATTAGGTAGTCTGGTGACTATCAGGAATAGTTGATAAGCGATACTACACTGAAAGGAGATTCATCTTAGGATATTATAGCTCGCTTGAGTCAATCAACTTGTTGTTAATATCCCTAAGAGGGGTCAATGATTTTGGAAACCTTTGTTAGAACCCGTTCTACAGGTACAAAAATTGACCCATTAGTACACACCTTTGGGGATGGGTAGATACATGGCTCCATGTTCGTGACGATGAACCCCTAAACCCATGTTTTCATGTGTTTTTGTTTGCTGCATTCATTAAAAAACCTTTTTCAAAACAAGAAAAAAAATATTTTCTAAAAAAAACTAAAACAATAATTGCAAATATCAGAGAGGCTGCGTTATGGATTTCGGAAGAAGAAAAACGCATAGGTACACCTTAAAGGTTCCAAAATTGGAAGACCTAAGGAAATTGGAAAGGATGATTACTAATCTAGAAGCTTTCAGAGCTAAGCACGGAGGACTGTTATCTCTTTTGAAAGTCAACATGGTTGAAGGGATCCTGTCTACACTGGTTCAGTTCTATGATCCCATTTACCACTGCTTCACTTTCTCGGATTACCAGCTCACACCAACATTGGAAGAATACTCCCACCTGATTGATTTACTTGTCACTGATTAAGATCCATTTTCTGGACTGGAAGAAAATCCAAAAGATTAAGCCATTACAAGAGCAATCTCTTTGGATGAGTCAGAAGTCAGGACTCACATAACCACCAAAGGAGGAATCCAGGATTTACCAACTAAATTCCTGATGGAGAAAGCTTTATACTTTGCTAGAATAGGAAATGTATCCGCTTTCGAGGATGTCTTTGTTCTGCTCACATATGGGTTATTCCTCTTTCCCAACATTGACAACTTCGTCGACACCAATGCTGTTAAGATTTTCCTAATAGGGAACCCAATCCCCACCTTACTCGCATATGCTTATCATTCTGTACAATTAAGGAATTTGTACAATGGAGGAATAATCATATGTTGTGTACCATTACTCTACAAATGATTTATTTCCCACTTGCCTAAGTCGGCTGCTTTTTGGGATCACAAGAGTAATCAGCGATGGTCATAGAAGATTATGTCTCTTACCAATTCAGACATAGATTGGTACAACTGGATCAATGACGGAATAGAGATCATCGACAAATGTGGAAATTTCCCCAATGTACCCCTCATTGGTACTAAAGGAGGGATTAACTATCATCTAATTCTAGCTCGCCGTCAACTTGGATACCCGATGAAGAATATCCCACATAATGCTCATCTGGAAGGTCTTTTCTTCAAGGAAGGGGAAAATGACAGGGCACTAAAGAAACAAATAGTGCATGCCTGGCAACATATTCACAGGAAAAGGAGAGAATCTCTGGGAAGACCGAGATGTACCTCGGCAGAACCTTACCTCCACTGGGTACAAACTAGTGCCATCAAATTGAGGATACCTTACCCTCGTTAAGAAGTTTTTCCCTTGAAGGAATTTGTCCTTTATTTCATGTTTGATGCTGAAAAACTCCAAGTCGCTCTCAACAAAGTACAACGCGAGAAGAACTCTTGGAAGAAAAAGCACAAGATTCTTAACCTGGAATGTACCAAGATTCAAGAACTGCTAAAGGAAAAGGATGCTCTGATAGAAATATTAGAGCAGCATGCTATAGAAAGTCAGGAGGAACGAAGAAATTTGCTAACTCCTTTCACTTGGCAAAGGATCGTTGACCCGCCAACGGCTGAAGGACCCCAATCAAAGAAAAGAAAAGTTTAGGAACCAGCATCTGAGCTCTCCTTAGAGAGAAATCAGGATCCTTAGGCCTAATTTCCTTTCTCGCGCTTTGTAAAATACTGCAATCTTTCAAGTCCAATAAAAGGGTCGTCCCCGCTTTGTGATATTTGCAATATAATTGTTGAAAGTTCTTTTGAAAACAAAAACTAAAAAATATATCATTCTTTGCATATCATTCATCATTCTCACATAACACATCTTTGTCTTTGAGTCTCACATATGCGTCGCACTCTAGAGTCAAATTATCTCATTTGTACAATACTCAGGCTAATCGACAAAAGAAAATGGACGATCTCGAGGAAGAGAATAGAGATCTGAGAGAAGAAATCAATGCTCTGAAGTAGAGTTTGGAGAAACTCCACCACGACATGAAATCCCTGGCAGTAGCTCAGGAACAACAACATCAAAGAACTGTAATCTCAGAGGTTACATCCATACCAGCATTTGAGACGCCTGGCAGTCATCCTCGGTACAACAAGCCTAAAGGATTTCCCTGGGGCATGCCTCTCAACTTTATACTCGAAGGATACATCCCACTTGTCACTGAAGACCCGGAAGTCGTAGCAGGAACCAACAGACCTGAAGGTTACAAACTTCAGGTAAATGAAGATGCAAGGGTTACAGTAGAAACTCCTAAAGGTTATAAACTTCAGGTCACTGAAGCACCAAGAGTCACCACTGTAATAACTATACCAGAGCCAGTGATACACACTGTCCCGGAAAGAGAGATTCCACAAGCAATTTCTGTTGGAAACGAAGACGTATACGAAATGATGAATGAGTTCCAGGAACAATTCTTGGAAATGCAGAAGGAACGACATGCCATTCGCGATCAAGAATTATTCGGAAAAGACGCCGCCGACCTCTATTTGGTCCCTATTGTAAGGATACCCCACAAATTCAAGGTGCTCGACTTTGAAAAATATAAAGGCAACTCTTGCCCTCAAAGTCATTTGGTCATGTATGCTCAGAAAATGTCTACCCAGACAGACAATCAACAACTACTAATCCATTACTTCCAAGACAGTTTAACCGGTGCCCCTCTCAAATGGTACATGGGTTTAAACCGTACCAAGGTTAATACTTTCAGAGATCTCGGGGCATCCTTCATTCAGCAGTATAAATACAACTCGGACATGGCAACAGATAGGGACCAGTTCAGAGCAATGTCACAAAAGGATAAAGAAACCTTCAAGGAATATGCTCAGAGATGGCGTGAAATCGCCGCCCAGATCTGTCCCCCTCTCGAAGAAAAGGAAATGACAAAGATTTTCTTGAAAACATTGAGCTCGTTTTATTATGACCAAATGGTCTCCAGTGCACCCAGTGACTTTACTGAAATGGTGAACATTGGAGTACGCCTTGAAGAAGCAGTCTGAGAAGGACGATTGGTCAAAGATGCAGAGCCATCTGGCAGTACTAAAAGATACAATAGTACTTTCCAAAAGAAGAAAGAGCAATATATCAGTAATATCTCTCCAGGAAAGCAAAGGAGAAGGTATCAACCGGTAGCAGCGATAACTCCCGCTATAAACCCAGTGCCAGCTCCGACATATCAACCTCAGGTTACTCAGATCCAACGAAATCAACAACGGTATCAGCAAAGGCTGCAACAACCTTTTCAGCAGGCTCGCCCGCAGTATAATAACAACAATCGTACTACACGACCATCAGGGTTTGACCCTATACCGATGTTGTATGCAGAATTATTTCCACTTCTACCAGCCAAGGGGCATGTTCAAACCAAGACGCCTCTCGCAATAACCAAAAATCCACCTTTTTGGTTCAAAGCAGATCAAGCTTGCCCTTACCATCAAGGAGGATCGGGAAATAACATTGAAAATTGTCTCATCTTCAAGTCTGATGTACAAAAGCTCGTTAGGAATGAGGTTTTATCTTTCAAAGATACTAATCCAAATGTTCAGACGAACCCATTACCGCAACATGAGAAGACTACCGTGAATTGGATAGAAGAAGAACCTATCAACAGTTATCAAGTTCACAATGTACGCTTACTGGGAACCAACCTAGTAAAGATGCATTGCAGACAGAGCGGGTACGGCCATGTGCCATCTCACAACTATAATCAGTGTGATTTATGCTCCAAGGACAATCAAGGGTGTGCCGTAGTACAAACAGCTCTGCAAAAACAAATGGGTTTACGCTGGATTTAGGATCACCAGATTCGTGAAATAAACATGGCCCATGCACGTCCCAACATTGTTCAAAATCACGACATCCATGCAATGAACGTCAATCTAGTGGCATTGCATTCAAGACAAAGTCAGTATTATAATCTGCTGCGGAACAATTACGTCACTTCCATGATCTGCTCAAAAGACAATCATGGATGCTCTTTTGTACAAGAAGCCCTCCAACGTCAAATGGATCTTGGATGGATCCAAGACTACCATGAAAGAAGTGATCATTGTCATACCCCAAATTTTGACCACCAAGATTTCCCATCATTGTGAGAATCATCACCACAGTATGGATGTACCTTCATGCCTCACTAATCCTCTCAAAGATTGTTGAGCATTCACTCCAATCAAGAATTAGGGTTTTGAGCCCTCTCCTAGCACTTAGACAAAGGATCAATCAAGAAATGACATGATCTTCAACTTTTCTAACCTCTCAAATACCCATAAAGGATCAAGAGGTTTCCCAAATCAAGAATTAAGCACAAGGTTGCAACATTCCAAGTGGATCAAACCTCAAGATCGCCAGTGTATCCAAATTAGGGTTTTGGTCGACCAAGGCCTCCATATGGAAATTTTCATCTAGGCATGAGCCAATACTTCAAAACATGGTCCAAAATTCTCCAAGGGACCTCATGGATCCAATCATTAAGTCAAAATAGCATCAGGGGAAGCATTTATCAAAAATCAGGAATTAGGGTTTCTTAACCTGATTCACCCCTAAGTTGACTTTTGAGGCAAGACATGAGCCAAGACCTCAAGACATGATTTGAGGGCCTCAAACACACCACATTGATCCATTTACAACAATGGATTGATCCAAGAATCTTGATTCACAAGTTTCATTTTCATCTGGACCGCAATTAGGGTTTTGAAGAAAAAGTCAATTGTACCTTTGACTTTGGACCAAGACATGCTCCCAAACCTTGGGACATGATTCAATACACCCTAAAACACCTACATAATCAATCCATTAGGTTTGAATTAGGTCAAGAACTTGATTGCATAGAGAATCACACAGTTTGGAATTCATCTGACAGAAAGTCAATTGTACCCAAAATCAAGTTTGACTTTTTGGATTTTTTTACAAATGTGGCTCCCCTAAGTCAAAAACAATGTTAATGTATGTTTTTGATCATCATTCATAAATAAAAATCAAGAAAAGTGAGGTTTCTTGCAAAAGGGGCAACCATAGAAAACCTAAAATTTTATAAGTTTTGGAACAAAATGGATTTGGTACCCACTTTGCAAGGTCATAACTCCCAAACCCTAAGGCCTTTTTCTTCCATTCAAAGCTCAAATGAAAGTTCACATGACATACTTCAAAAGTGTCAACTACATCAGATGCCAAATCCTCATGGATTTTGAGTTATGGATTAATCAAAATCACAAAAAGTGAAAATAACAACTTTTTCCAACACTTAGTGAAAATTTTCAAAGTCAGAATCTGTTTCATTTTTTACCAACTTTGAGGTCATTTTTCACCTTGATCCAAGATGAACCAGGTCCATTTGTGGACATCAAAGTTAAAGTATGTCATGAGAGCTTTCCAAAGAATACAAGAACTCCCATTGATTCAACTTAATCAAGGAGTTATGGACCTCACAACATGTCTTTGCTCAAACTGATTTCCAAGACAGATTTTGTGCATTACTTGTGGCACACGATTCTTGAGTCTAAGCCATATCAGTCCAATTGAGTCAAGATTGACTCAAAACTCAGAAGACCTCGAGCTACAAAGATCAGCTCTAGTCAATGGCCAAGTGAAGACTTGGTACCTTGGCATTTAAGGAAGTGGTACATGGGCATATCCATTGGATAATAGAGTGATCCCTCATCCAAAACTATTCCTTCAAAAACAAAACTCCTCTACTATAAATAGAGGTCATTTCTGATGTTTCAAACCACGCCAAAACAATACCAAAGCCTTGTTTTCTCACTCTCCCTCTCTTACTTCAATTTCAAGTCACATTGGAGCAATTTGGGAATTCTTGAAACCAGAGCAAAAACCACTCAAATAACCATCCAAACACATCATAAATCATCCATTGGAGATGTTCAAACCTTTATCCACATTGTACAACCTCAAAATGAGAAAGTCAACCTCCAAAACCTTAAATTTTGGCTTTTCTGCATTTTTCAAGCCATGTCTTGATCCAATCATTTTCAAGACTAGCTAACCATTCAAATACTCTCCAAATATCATCTTCAAACTGTCCCAACAGGTTTCCCTCAACTGTAACACCATTTGAGAGAGTTACCATTTTGGTCACTTTTGCCACTTTTGCAAGAAAGAGCCAATTCTTGTTCCTGAGGTTTCCAGCTGGTTTTGATCATCCTAAAAGCTTCTAAGGGATCAATCAAGAGTGTCTAAAGCATTGGATTACTTCTGGCATAAGCATCTTGACAGTTAGCACAAGGAGATTCAAGAGGTAAGTGCATCACAACTTGAACTTTTAAAATATGCATTGCTTTGTTGTCCATTGATCATAAACATGTCATATATATCATATGTGTTGTGTTTGAACCAATTTACCATGTTGTTATTACTTGTATGATGAGATATCATTGAACTTGCAAATCTTGGCCTATTTTGAAACCACTATCGGGGTTTTAAAATAGAAGCATATTTAGAAAATTATAAAAGCACCATTGGATTCCTCATGAAATTCTAGGCAGGATCCATCTAAATTTCATTCAATTCCATGGAGAAATGAGGAAGTTATGCCCTTCTTGCAAATCCACCAAAACTTGGTTTTTTGCCTTGGCTAGGCCTAGAATTCAGGTTACCTATATATGTTTATGGGGTGGTTTTGATACACGGATGTATCACCACCCCATTGGTAGAAGCGCGCTTGTGTTTGGTTGGAGGTCGTGGATTCAACACCCATCCAGACCATTTTTGATATTTCCCTCATTTTTGCTATTTTCACATTTTTTATGGTTTTTATTAATTAATTCCAAAATTAATTTCTCTCTCAATTTTAATAATTTTTTATTAGTTATTTTTTTGAAAAATAACAAAAATGTTGACATATTATATTCCAAAAAAAAATCGAATTTATATTATTTATTTAATATAGTTTGAAGTTTTGTAATTAATTTCATTTCATTTGTTTCAAGCATTTAAAAAATGAAGTTTCCACCTTGATCTTTCAAAACCAATTGATTTTCAAGCCTTCATATGATTAATCATGATTTTCTAAAATAATTTTTAAGGCTTACCACTTGTTTTTAAATATATTTGATATTTTATATTTAATTTCCTTTGAAAATAATATTATGTTAATTAAAATTAGGGTTTCCCTCAATTTTAATTTTTCAAACTTCATTTGAAACACTTTTGGGCCTTTAGTAGAGTGTAAGACCCATCCCTTGTCACACACAAACTTTTTGGGCCTCAGTCATTGTATAAGTCCCGATACGATTTTCAAAATGACGGTGCGATCACTGTTTTTCATCTGGGCCTCTCCCTGAGTTATAAGTCTCATTCTCTATTCTTTTTAAACACTTTTGGGCCTCTTGATAGAGTGTAAGTCCCATCCCTTTGTAAATAAACCATTTTTGGGCCTCAGTCATTGTATAAGTCCCGATACGATTTTAAAAATCTTGACACGATCGCCGTTTTCATAACAATTTTCATCTGGGCCTTCCCTTGTGTTGTAAGCCTCATCTTTCTTATTTTGAATCAGTTTTGGGCCTCTAATAGAGTGTAAGACCCATCCTCTTTGTAAATACAATAATTTGGGCCTCAGTTATTGTATAAGTCCCTCTGTGGTTTTCAAAACTATCGACGCGATCGTCGCCTTTTCAAAAGAGATCATCTGGGCCTCTCCTTGAGTATAAGCCCCAAACTTCTTTTCAAAATAAACTTTCTTTTTGATTTAGATTCAAATTCTTAAGTTTCATCAAAACTTTCTTCAATTTCTTGAATAACTAACCATACAGCTGTGGTTACAAATGATGGAGCTTGCACACCTGTAAGTTCTACTATTGCTTCTATACATACTTGCTTATATATTTCATCTGTATATGTATATACATCTGATTTGAGTTTTCCCCAGCAATTAGGTCTAGTTTTAGATCAAACTAGTGGTTACTCTTTTTAACACAGTCAAAACTAGTTCCCCATAGGAAATTCCAGATACAGTTTTGCCTCCTCTTAGGCTTATACAATATGGAACAGAGAAAGACATTATTCCCGGTGAAACTTTTCTCAAAACTGTCACAACTCAGAAATATCTGTACAAGAAATTTATTTCCCCAAAGAGGATTATTCCTGGTGAAACCTCTTTTGAATTTCTTCAAACCCTAGAACTGTTCGCTAAGGAAAGGATTATTCCCGGTGAAACCTTTCTTGAACTTTTCTCAGGCTTCGACCCACAGGCTTCCTAAAAGCATTCCACGCCTCCTCTTGGGCTTTGTACAAGGACCCTCAGGCTTCTTAGAAGTTCTCAGCCTCCTCTTAGGCTTAGTACAAGGACCTGAAGACCTCTTAGAGGTATAGGACATAACTTAGTCATCTCTACTAGTTCAATCCTCCAGAGAGTCAGAATTCCAAAACATCAGACCAGTTTAGGGTTGATTGTCATCCCTTAAAACACCAGCCTCCTCTTGGCCATCATACAAAGATCAACCTCTTCATACTAGTAGACTTTGGAAAGTCTCATCTCCTCTTGGATCTCAAACAAACCCTCAAGTTTCCTAAAAACACAGGAAAAACCCTGATCACTTCATCAATCACCAGCAGAGTTTGAAACCACCATAGATTTTAAAACTCAATCTTTAGACTTTCATTCTAAAATCCCTAGCTAGGGTCAAATTACCACCAATAAACCCTTAGAAAAATAAGAACCTCAAGGCATCTGATATTTCAACTCTTCTGTAATCCTCAGCAAGAGTTGATTCCCCAATTTGGACCTGTCACTGGATCTCAATAATCCTCAACAGAGGCTAGCCTCCTCTTAGGATTTAAATAAGAAATTCCTCAACCAGCCTCCTCTTAGGGTTTGTATAATGATTTTTCCTCAGCAAAGTTATCCTCAATCTTGGGCTTTGTACAAGGCAGATCATATTCTCCAGCTGAGTCAATTAACTTTTAGCCTCAATCTTGGGCTTTGTACAAGGCAGATCATATTCTCCAGCTTAGTCAATTAACTTTCATCCTCAATCTTGGACTTTGTACAAGACAGATAAAACCTCTCCCCAGTGAAGTCAATTCTTTTTTAGCCTCAATCTTAGGCTTTGTACAAGACAGACAAAACTTTCCCCGGAAAAGTCATCTCTTTCAGCCTCAATCTTGGGTTTTGTACAACACAGATATAAAACTCCCCTAGTAGAGTCAACCTTTTAGCTTCAACCTTGGGCTTTGATCAAGGCACACAAAAAATCAACATCCCCTCAGAGGAAATCAAAAGTTCTCTCTGTAGGAAAACATTTCTCTGTACATCACACATCAAAACAGACAATAAAAAAACCCTAATCCCAGATAACTGCTGTAAATGGCACACTTGTTGATTCAAAAATCCAAGCTGTGGTCCCTCATTTATCCTGGTAAACTTCCTATTTCATCTAATTTCTGTAAGTGGCAAGCCTCTGGATTATTTACATCCAAGCCCATGTCCCTCTCTTAGCACGTAAAGACTCCTAAGGAAAAATGGCATTGCTCTACACTGAGTTAAAGTTTCCTCCTTCAGGACATCACCCATATAAAGAAAATTATGGCATTGCTGGATTCCATACATTCCGGTTAAAGTAATTTCCCTTTTTAAACCAAACCTTCCACAACTATGATGAACAGGTGAGATATCTCCCTTTAGAGATTACAAATTCTCTCTTAGTCACCCTTTAGCTTCAATCTTGGGCTTTAAACAAGACACAAAACATCTGGGAATAGGAGGAACTACGATTGCTCTGATTTCCCTATTATCTTTACGGGAATACGTAGGCATAAGATTGCAAAATCTTAGCGAGCACACAAATAAAAAAAAAACTTTAGGCCCAATACCTTACCAAAAACAACAGAAAACCCAAAAATAACAAAAATGCTCTCTCAACATTCCCAACCCATAACAGTAAACACCAGAAAGTATTTGAACATGCCACACAAAATCTATGGATAACCATATATACATCGGGTAATTAACAACTTCCCTTTGTATAACCTGAACCCGGACCCCCCCTAAATCTCTTACCATTTGTTAAAGAAAACATTCGTGTGCAAGGTTAGTTTTAGATAGCTTCCCTTTCCTTTCCAGCTTCATAAGATAAATAAGAAATCAGAAAGTAGCACCCAATTCCAACCAATGCGGTAAGGTGGTTGCGTCACCGACAAAAATCGCACGCTACAGAAAAATGGCGACTCTGCTGGGGAGTCTTTAGGATTAGAGTTCCTAAGAGGTTTAGGCTTTGTTAGAATCTTCTATACTTCCTATTATATAATATATATATATATATCATTTACTGTTATACTACTTGATACTCCTGTTTAATTTTCTGTCAACTGGGAATGCGATTAATACGCATATGTAAAATTTGAGAGAACATTAAGATAAGTGGTGGCATATCCAGGAAACGCTTATAGGGAGTGAATCTCGACCAAGCTAACTTGGCAGTCCACCAAATCAGTCGAGGTACCCGTGCAGAAGTATCGATGTTGAACGACCGATTGTCGTGAAAGCATTGTCTTTCCCAGTGTGGTACCCGTGACCCTGAGGATTTAGTAGAAATTAACCATATGACCATTTGGTAGTGCAGTAACTATCGGGAATAGTTGATACACGATACTACACTCAAATGAGATTCATCCTAGGATATTACAGCTCGCTCGAGTGAATCAGCTTGCTGTTGGTATCCCTTGGAGGGGTCAATGACTTTGGGAACCTTAGAACCCGTTCTACAGGTATAAAAATTGACCAAAATAGTACAACCTTTGGGGATGGGTAGAGCCATGACTCCATGCTCGTGACGTTGAACCCTTGAACCCATGTTTTCAAATGTTTTTGTTTGTTGCATTCATACATTCATTTAAAAAAAACTCTTTTCAAACAAGAAAAAACTTTTTTTTCAAGAGAACTAAAACAATAATTGCAAATATCAGAGGTTGCATTATGGATTTCGGTAGAAGAAATACGCACAAGTACCCCTTCAAGGCTCCGAAACTAGAAGACTTAAGGAAATTAGGAAGGATGATTACCAATCCCGAGGCTTTCAGAGCTAAGCACGGAGGGTTGTTGTCTCTGTTAAGGGTCAACGTAGTTGAAGGGATCCTATCTACGGTGATTCAGTTCTACGATCTGGTTTACCACTGCTTCACTTTCCCGGATTACCAACTTGCGCTAACACTGGAATAGTACTCCCACTTGATTGATTTACCTATCACTGATCAAGCTCCAATTTTTGGACTGGAAGAAATTCCAAAGAATCAGGCCATTGCAAAAGCAATCTCTTTGGACGAGTCAGAAGTTAGGACTCACATAACCACTAAAGGAGGAATCCAGGGTTTATCGGCTAAATTCCTGATGGAGAAAGCTCTATACTTTGCTAGTATAGGAAATATAACTGCCTTCGAAGACGTCTTTGTTCTGCTCATATATGGGTTATTCCTTTTTCCCAACATTGACAACTTCGTCGATACCAATGCTGTTAAGATATTCCTGATAAGAAACCCTGTGCCAACCTTGCTCGCAGATGCTTATCATTTTGTACACTTAAGGAATTTGTACAGCGGAGGAATGATCACATGCTGTGTACCCTTACTCTACAAATGGTTCATTTCCCATTTGCCCAAGTCTGCTGCTTTTTGGGATCACAAGAGTGCTCTAGGTTGGTCACAAAGGATTATGTCCCTTACCAACTCTGACATAGATTGGTACAATAGGATTTATGAAGGGATAGAGATCATCGACATATGTGGAAATTTCCCTAACGTACCCCTCATTAGAACTAAAGGAGGAATCAACTATCATCCAATTTTAGCTCGCCGTCAACTCGGATACCCGATGAAGAATGTCCCGCATAACGTTCATCTGGAAGGTCTTTTCTTCAAGGAAGAGGAAAATGACAGGGCACTAAAGAAAGAAATAGTGCATGCCTGGCAACATATTCACAAGAAAGGCAGAGAGTCTTTGGGAAGACCAAACTGTACCTCCATGGAACCTTATCTCTACTAGGTGCAAACCAGAGCCCTCAAGCTGAGGATGCCTTACCCTCGCCAAGAAGTTTTTCCATTAAAGGAATTTGTCCTTTATTTCATGTCTGATGCGGAAAAACTCCATGTTGCTCTCAACAAAGTTCAACGTGAGAAAAGCTTTTGAAAAAATAAGTACCAAAACCTTAATTTGGAATGTACCAAGATTCAGGAACTGTTAAAGGAGAAGGATGCTCTGATTGAGATATTAGAGCAGCATGATATAGAAAGTATGGAAGATTGAAGGAATTTGCTCGCTCCTTTCACTTGGCAAAGGACTGACAACGTGACAACGGCTGAAGAGCCCTGATCAAAGAAAAGGAAAATACAGGAACCGACATCTGAGCTCTCTTCAGAGAGGACTTAGGATCCATGAGCTTAAACTTTTCCTTACAGCACTTTGTAAAATACTATACTTTTCCTTGTAAAATACTACAATCTTCCGAATTAAAAAAAAAGGGGTCCACCCCCTACTGTGTGATATTTGCAATCTAATTGTTGAAGTTTCTTTTTGATTAAAACAAAAAATAAAAATATATCTTTGCATATCATTCATCATTCTCGCATAACACATTTTTTTCTTATCTTTGAGTCTCACGTATGTGTCACAATTCTAGAGTCAAACTATCTCACTCATACAATACTCGGGCCAATCGACAAAAGAAAATGGGCGATCTCGAGGAAGAGAATAGAGATCTGAGAGAAGAAATCGACGCTCTAAAGGAAAGTTTGGAAAAACTTCACAGCAACATGCAATCCCTGGCAGCAGCTCAGGAGCAACAACATCAAAGGAATGTAATCTCGGAGATTACATCTACACCTATAATGGAGACACATGAGAATCATCCTCGGTATAACATGCCTAAAGGACACCCCTGGGGCATGCCTTTCAACTTTATTCCTGAAGGATATATCCACCCGGTCACTGAAGACCCAGAAACCGCAGCGGAAACCGCTAGACCTGAAGGTTACAAACTTCGGGAAAGTGAAGATGCAAGGGTTACAACAGCAATGACTGAAGGTTACAAACTTCAGGGCACTGAAGCGCCAAGAGCCACCGCCGTAATGACTATACCACAACCAGTGGTACACACTGTCCCGGAAGGACAAATTCCACAAGCAATTCCTGGTGGAAACGAAGACATGTATGAAAGGATGAATGAGTTCCAGGAACAATTCCTGGAAATGCATAAGGAACTGCATGCCATTCGCGGTTAAGACTTATTTGGAAATAACGCCGCTGACCTCTGTTTGGTCCCTAATATAAAGATCCCACACAAATTCAAGGTGCCTGACTTTGAAAAATACAAAGGAAACTCTTGCCCTCAAAGTCATTTGGTGATGTATGCTCGAAAAATGTCTACCCAGACAGAAAATTAACAACTACTAATCCATTACTTCCAAGACAGTTTAACCGGTGCCGCACTCAAATGGTACATGGCTTTAAACCGCACCAAGATCACTACTTTCAGATATCTCAGGGTAGCTTCCGTTCAGTAGTATAAATACAACTTAGACATGGCACCAGATAGGGATCAGCTTAGAGCAATGTCGCAAAAGGACAAAGAAACTTTCAAAGAATGTGCTCAGAGATGGCATGAAATTTCCGCTCAGATCTGTTCCCCTCTTGAGGAAAAGGAAATGACCAAGATTTTCTTGAAAACCTTAACTCGTTCTATTACGACCGAATGGTCGCCAGTGCGCCCGGTGACTTCACTGAAATGGTAAACATGGGAGTATGCCTTGAAGAAGCAGTACGAGAAGGACGATTGGTCAAGTATGCAGAGCCATCCAGCAGTACCAAAAGATATGATAGTGCTTTCCAAAAGAAGAAAGAGCAAGAGATCAGTACTATTTCTCTAGGAAAGCAAAGGCGAAGGTATCAACCGGTAGCAGCAATAACTCCCGCTATCAACCCAGTGCCGACTCTGACTGATCAACCTCAGGTTACTCAGAGCCAACCAAGTCAACAACAGTATCAGCAAAGGCCGCAACAACCTTTTCAACAAGCTCGCCCGCAGTACAATAACAACAATCGTACTACACGACCATCAGGGTTTGACCCTATACCGATGTTGTACGTAGAATTCTTTCCACTTCTACGGACCAAGGGGCACGTCCAAACCAGGACTCCTCTCGCAGTACCAGAAAATCCACCTTTTTGGTTTAAGGCAGATCAAACTTGCCCTTACCATCAAGGAGGATCGGGACACAACATTGAGAATTGTCTCAGCTTCAAGTCTGATGTGCATAAGCTTGTCAGGAACGATATTTTATCTTTTAAAGATACTAATCTGAATGTTCAGACGAACCCATTATCGCAACATGAGAAGACTATAGTGAATTTGATAGAAGGAGAACCTGTCAACAGTTATCAAATTCATAGTGTAATTCTCTTAGGAACCAATCTGGTGAAAATGCATTGCAGACAGAGCGGGTACGGTCATGTGCCATCTCACAACTATCAATAGTGTGATATCTGCTCCAAGGACAATCAAGGGTGTGCCATAGTACAAACAACTCTGCAAGAACAAATGGATCTGGGCTGGATTCAGGATCACAGAATTTGTGAAGTAAACATGGCTCATGCACATCCCAACATTGTACAGAACCACGACATTCTTACGATGAACGTCAACTTAGTGGCGATGCATTCGAGACAAAGTCAGTATTATAATCTGCCACGGCATGATTACAATGCTTGTCCAGTCTGCTCAATAGACAATCAGGGATGCTCTTTTGTACAAGAGGCCCTCCAACGTCAGATGGATCTCGGATGGATCCAAGACTACCGTGAAAGAAATGACCATTAATTCAATATGGTTTAGATCTTTGACATACACTTGATGAATACCAGTTTAATAGAATTGCATGCTGAACAAGTCGGGCTCGATTTTCTGGCTTCACATGATTACCTAGACTATAAACAATGTTGCGAAGACAACCGAGAGTGTGCGCTTGTGCAAAGAACCCTTCAACATCTATTGGACCACTGGTGGCTTCCGATCTACCTTGGTGAAGTCACACAACGGATTAGCATAACTGATGGGAATCCAGATAGACATCAAAGTTGTGATATCTGCTCAATAGAAACATATCTAGTAAAGATGCACTATGTACAAAGCGGATATGGTTGGGTACCACCACACAATTATGAGCGATGTAGAGTATACTAAAAAAATAACCAAGGATGTTATCTCGTGTGAGCAGCCCTCCAAAATCAGTTGGACCGGAAGGAGATTCGATCATGTTTGAGTTCTGGGTCGATCAACATGATACAAGAGTACCTCCCTGGTCAAAGCAAAAGCATTGTCATAATATTCAATCACGGAATGACCAAGGACGTTTGCGCCATAATTCCTCTGCTCAACGAGTCAAAAGTCTCTCTTGACAGTAGAAGAATCCTTAACCTCGAACCAATTGAGGCTGCTTACAATGGTCATAGATATCAAAAAGCTCATGTGGTTATCTACCTGCCAGGACCAATACCGTACAAATTAGAAAAGGCTATCCCTTACAAGTACAGTGCAACGACTATCGAAAATGGAAAGGAAACTCCATTACCCTCCATCGTGAACATTGTCAACATCAGTCAAGTTACCTGAAGCGGTCGGATCTTCAACAGAGGAGTTGGAGAACCTGCCAAAGAAAAGGAGCCTCAAGCGGAAGTTTCTAATTAACAAGTGGGTCAATCCAGTAATCTAGAACTTGTAAAGAACAACTATGAGATGCTGAAGCTCATCCATAAAATCGAGTATAATATTGGGGATCAATTGTTGCAAAATTCGTCTCGAATCTCTGTGTTATCTCTCCTGCTTAGTTCAGAAGCTCACAGGGAAGCTCTACAGAAAGTCTTAGAGCAAGCCTTTGTGGAACAAGATGTGATGGTAGGACAGTTTGACAGCATCATATCCAACATCACTTCCTGCAACAACTTAGGATTCAGTGATGAAGAACTGCCGGAAGAAGGCAAGAATCATAATATGTCGCTTAACATTACAATCAACTGCCAAGAAGATGATTTAGCCAGCGTACTGGTAGACACAGGATCATCTTTGAATGTTATGCCAAAATCAACTCTGGTATGACTATCATTTCAAGGAGCTCCGATGAGAGGCAATGAGATCATCGTCAAAGCATTTGACGGATCTAGAAAAACAATTATCGACGAAGTCGATCTTCCCATAACCATCGGTCCTCACACTTTCCAAGTCACTTTCCAGGTCATGGACATCTGGACAACATACAAGTGTTTATTAGGAAGACCTTGGATACACGAAGCTGGGGAAGTCACTTCGACACTTCACCAAAAACTGAAGTTCGTCAAGAATGACAAATTAGTCACAGTATATGAAGAACAAGCCTTAATCATGAGAAACTTATCATCATTCTTTTGTGTAGAACCTGAGGAGGTTGTCGGAACTCAGTTCCAAGCACTCTCGGTGAGCAATGAGAATCAATCAAAAAGAGGGACGTCGATTTCCTCATACAAGGACGCTCTCAAAGTGATCGGGAGTAATGACATAAAAGGATGGGGACATATTGTAATTCCTACGGATAACAAGACAAGAAAAGGTCTTGGTTTCTCTCCAACTTGTACCCAGACTACTAAGAAGGATGAAAGTTTTCGTCCCATTCAGGATTTTTTCCACAACGGAGGTTTTCTCCACCCGGTGTCTCAAGAAGTACACACCATCAATGAAAGCGACTTCTCCGAAACAAAGGAGGAGTGGAAATCTTACCTTAACCATGATGGTTATATATCTCCAGAAGAAGCACGCATGCCATTCTGTTTTCCCAAGCAAACCCCAAGATTTATACCAAGATCAGACGTCAGGATGATCTATGGAGATTATGATCCTGAAGGATGCCGTGCTCCGCCCAACTCATTAGAGGAGGACACTCTGATGAAAGATAGATTTGACTATGATTATTATGATCCCCTGGATGACTTGCCTATCTGAAAGCTATACACGCAAGACTTGGGGAAAAAGAGTCAGCCGGACGATGCCCATCAACTGAGTAACATTGAAAAGAATACCCATGTCCCCACCGAGTCATGGAATCATTACTCAGGACATCCCGAAAGTGTCTGACACCATGGTGATGAATCTGCAAAGATTACAGGACAAGAGTGCATTAACTATGCATTTCCTGAAATCAACGCCATTGAGGAGGATGACTCCTCTATTCCCACAGAAATATGGGACACCTTAGGACAGCCGAGCTGAAAGTATGACTTCCTAGTTAAATACACTGCTCCTGAAAGTTCTCGCATCAGATACGAGGACATCCAGCCAACTGGATGGGGAGATCCTCTTAAGAGTGAAAACACTATGGAAGAGACAACAGAAGAGTTCGTTTATGACAACTTTGCATGGGAGGAAGACTCCAACGATCCTACTCCACTAGAAATTAGCGTCATTTATGAAGATAAACCAGGAAGGAAAGTACCAGACTTTGTGATTCACAGAGGAGTTCGTCGCCATTGGGTTGCTGTCGATGTCCCGAAAGTCGTCCATAAGTCTAAGTAATTGTCATCTTTGTTTTGACCTTTCACCATGCCTGGGTGGAATGGATGTTTTATAGGGCTCACTTTTATGTAAATGTTCTCTTCGCTTCTCCCAAGGCGACGAAGTTTTTTATATAGGGCTGTGTTTCAAGAATCGACAAATCATAAATAAATAATGTCATTCTATCATTCCCGCATTTATTGCTATTTTCACTTTTCGTTTTTCAGAAAATGGTAATCCTAAAATAACCCAAAATAAAAACAAACATTTTTTAGAAAATACACTGCACACACTCTTGCATTCTCTCTGTCTTTGCTAAAAATGAATCATCATGTCATGCAGATTGCTTGTTGTAAACCCCATTGAAACGTACGATCCAATGCCTTCTCCCAAACTTTGAATTCCCGATATTTGAGGCTGAAGAAGAAGAGGACGAAGAAATTCTAGAAGAGATCTCTCGACTACTCAGGCAAGAGGAAAGGTCTATTGAGCCTCACAAAGAGCTGTTGGAAATGGTCGATTTGGGTTCAGAGGAAGAAAAGAAAGAAGTTAAGATTGGAGCACTACTCAAACCAACAGTCAAAGAAGACTTGATAAAACTTCTCAAAGAGTTTCCAGATGTGTTTGCTTGGTCCTATCAGGACATGCCAGGGTTGGATACTAGCATTGTGGAACATCATTTGCCACTAAAAATAGAATGACTGCCAGTAAAACAAAGACTGAGAAGAACTCATCCTGATATGGCCATTAAAATTAAAGAGGAAGTGCAGAAACAGATCGACGCGGGTTTCCTCGCCACCTCAGAATATCCTCAATGGCTAGCTAACATAGTGCCAGTTCCGAAAAGAGACAGAAAAGTCAGAATGTGTGTAGACTACAGGGATCTAATCAAAGCAAGTCCAAAGGATGACTTCCCCCTGCCACACATTGACATGCTGGTAGACAGTACAACAAAATTCAAAGTCTTCTCCTTCATGGATGGATTCTCGGGCTATAATCAAATCAAAATGGCACCGAAAGATATAACTTCATTCATCTCCCCATGGGGCACCTTTGTTACAAGGTAATGTCGTTCGATCTAAAGAACGCCGGGGCAACCTATCAAAGGGCCATGACAACTCTGTTTCACGACATGATGCACAAAGAGATTGAAGTGTACGTCAATGACATGATTGCCAAATATAAAACAGAAGAAGAGCATGTGACACACCTATCAAACTTATTCGAGCGTTTGAGAAAGTACAAACTCCACTTGAATCCTAATAAGTGCACGTTTAGTGTTCGCTCGGGAAAGCTCTTAGGATTCATCGTCAGCCAAAAAGGAATCGACGTTGATCCTGATAAGGTCAAGGCCATTCAAGAAATGCCTTCTTTGAAGACTATAAAATAGGTCAGGGGATTTTTGGGACGTCTGAATTACATCTCAAGGTTCATAACCCTTATGACCGCGACATGCGCGCTAATCTTCAAACTACTCTGAAAGAATCAAAGCTGCGTATGGACAGAATACTGCCAAAAAGCTTTCGACATCATCAAAGAATATATGTTGAATCCACCTATTCTATCTCCTCCAGTGGAAGGAAGACCACGGATCATTTACTTAACAGTCTTGGAAGACTCTATGGGTTGTGTGTTTGGCCCACAAGACAAAACAAAAAGAAAAGAGTCTGCCATCTAATACTTAAGCAAGAAATTCACAGACTGTGAAACTTGGTACACTATGCTCGAGAAAACTTGTTGCGCTCTGGAATGGGCAGCCAAACGTCTTTGCCAGTACATGATTTGTCACACTACTTGGTTAATCTCCGAAATGGATTCGATCAAGTATGTCTTTGAAAAGCCTGCTCTCACGGGAAGGATAGCCCGTTGGAAGATGTTGTTATCAGAATACGACATTGAGTACCATGCTCAGAAAGCCATAAAGGGAGTATTTTAGCCGATCATTTGGCTCATCAACCGATTAACGATCAGGAATCAGTCGGATTTGACTTCCTAGATGAAGATGTCATATACTTGAAAATGAAAGATTGCGATGAACCGCTACCCAGTGAAAGGCTAGAACCATGTTACCAATGGGGATTAATTTTTGACGGAGTTGTCAACAATTATGGAAACAGAATTGGTGCAATCATCGTAACACCTCAGAGTACCCACATTCCTTTCACTGCGCGACTGAATTTCAAATGCTCAAACAACGAGGCCGAATATGAAGCTTGTATCATGGGTGTCGAAGAAGCAATTGACTTGAGAATTAAGAATTTGGATGTGTATGGAGACTCGACCCTGGTTATCAATCAGATCAAAGGAGAGTGGAACACATACCAATCAGGGTTGATTCCTTACAAATATTACGCGAGAAGGTTGTTACCATTCTTCAACAGAATCGAGTTTCATCATATTCCTCGTGAAGAAAACCACATGGCTGATGCACTAGCTACTCTCTCTTCCATGATTACTGTAAATCATTGGAATGACGTACCTAAGATTGACATAATGCGCCTTGAGAGGTCCGGCTACATCTTCACGATTGAAGCAGTCATAGATGACAAACCCTGGTACCACGATATCAAGTGCTTCCTTCAAAGACAGGAATACCCGCCTGGGGCATCAAGAAAAGACAGGAAAACCATAAGAAGACTGGCTAGCAACTTTTTCCTGAGCGGTGATACACTCTATAAGATAAATTTTGACATGGTTTTGCTCAGATGCGTAGACAGACAAGAAGCAAACATGTTGATGAAATAGATTCACGAAGGATCCTTTGGCACTCATGCCAATGGACATACATTGGCAAGAAAAATTCTGAGAGCAGGATATTATTGGTTGACAATGGAATCCGATTGCTACAAGTACATGAGGAGATGTCACAAGTGTCAAATATACACAAACAAAATCCATGTACTGCCAACGCATCTCAAAGTTCTTTCTTCTCCATGGCCTTTTTCTATATGGGGAATCGATATGATTAGCATGATTGAACCCAAAGCTTCAAACGGACGTCAATTCATCCTGGTATCCATTGACTACTTCACCAAGTGGGTCAAAGCAGTGTCATACGCCAATGTAACCCGACAAGTGGTGATCCGATTCATCAAAAACAATCTCATATGCCGTTATGGGGTTCCAAGCCAGATCATTACAGATAATGGATCCAACTTGAACAACAAGATGATGAAAGAGTTGTGTGCTGAGTTCAAGATCAAACACCATAACTCATCTCCCTACTGGCCTAAGATGAACGGAGCAGTAGAAGCGGCTAACAAGAATATCAAGAAGATCGTTCAAAAGATGGTTGTAACCTACAAAGACTGGCACGAGATGCTACCCTTTGCTCTTCATGGTTACCGCACATCTGTTCGCACCTCAATAGGGGCAACCCTTTTCTCTCTAGTATATGGCATGGAGGCAGTGCTCCCCATAGAAGTAGAGATCCCATCAATCCAGGTATTGATGGAAGCCAAGCTAACAGAGGCTGAATGGTGTCAAAGTCGACACGATGAACTGAACCTGATAGAAGAAAAGCGAATAACGGCTCTATGCCATGGTCAGTTGTATCAGCAAAGAATGAAGAAAACGTTCGACAAAAAGGTCCGACCCCGTGTCTTCAAAAAAGGAGACCTCATGCTAAAGAATATACAATCATTTCTCACTAATTCCTGGGGCAAATAGACTCCGAATTATGACGGCCTCTATATGGTCAAGAATGTCTTTTCAGGCGGCGCCTTGAGACTCACTACCATGGATGGAGATGAGTTTACCTACCCCACAAATGTTGATGTAGTCAAGAAATACTTCGCCTAAATAAATAAATAAATAACGTCTCAGTGGATTGAAAACCCGAAAGGGCGGTCCAGGCAAAAATTTGAGACATAAGAAAAAATTATCATCCCGATGGATTGGAAACCTCAAAAGGCAATCCAAGCAAAAGTTAGGGATTCATGGCAAGTAACTACATCCAACAAGGTTAAATCCCCTGTGGTAACACCATCCGTCGAAAGACACCAGTCAAGGTCATCTTCGACAGAAGCTCAGGATGTCCAGAATTCAAAGCTGGTAAAAGGATAACGGTTGTTATGTTTCAATGTAGCCCATTTTCCCGTAAATTACCATTTTCTAAACTTTGTAAATGCTCTATGGGATCACGCACTTGGCTGATTTCCATTCTATCAATAAAATTTGAACCCCAGTGCTTTTATTCGCAATTCTCATTTATTTTTTCTTTACAGAATGACATTTTTTAACATGATCAACAATTCTTGAAACAAAAAAAAAAGAATTTACTTGTTAAATTTTCTTCTGCTTTTAAAATAAAGATGGCAATTCTTTTTTACTACAGAACACAAAAGGAACATCGATGGCTTCTCCGGAAGTGTTTAAATCTCGAAATGCAGAATCAAAGTACTCCTTCTAAACTAGTACACCTGAATGAAGGATCAACTGTTTCAGATGTAATGTCTCATCTGATATCCCCGACAAAGTTTTTACCTCTAAAGACCAATTGACGATCTTCTCTCTCCAGAAGGGTCTACCCCTCCTAAGCAAGAAAAGATTGCTATCTTGAACCAATGATACTTCTTATCCCCCATAATGGTCGAGTATCCCTTTGTGTTCATTCACTAGTATGTATGTCGCGTTTGTTTTGTCAGCATAAACATACATACATCATGCATAATTGATTCATATTCATACATATATTGCATTAATATCACTCTGGTCATTTTTATTCCCAAGTGATAATGTCCTCTCACCAATAGAGTTGTCAGTTCTTTGCTCATTCGGAAATGTATTGCCTAAGCAATTTTTCCCCAGTTTATTTTTGGATTGGAGACGGTCCTCGACCACTTTGATAACTTGAGCCTCTGAAAGGCAAGAAGGCATTCAATTGACACCTCTGGAACATCACTCTTCACCATTGAAGATGATATTTTCGCTCTCTCGGATTAAGGCAAATCCCCAGAGAAAGCCTCTCAACCAAAGACTTTTGGCAATACAGTCGTTTCTCCAAGAAAAATTGGCTTCAAAGAAGTCATCAGCACCTCAAAATTGGATTACATATCAAGGCATTTCTCCAAAAAGGTCTCGAAGAAAAGTATGATGAAATATCCCCAAGCAAAAGTAGTCTCTCAAGAGACTCATTTTTTTCCCCAGTAGGTCGGCAAATGGCATCTCCAACAGAGAAGTTTGCACACCTCTACAGTTCAGACAAATGGGTTTCCCCCAGCAAGTCTGACATTAATTCATTTTTCCATCAAACAACTTCTCCCCAGTATAGCTCGGCGACAAGTTTGATGAAGACCGCTACACATAGGGTCCCTTGTCGAGGAAGAAACTCGACAAGAAGAAACTAAGACCAGTTCTGTGGCTGAAGACCAGGATCGAGGGGAAGTTTATTTAAAAAAAAACTGAGACCAGTTCCGTGGCTGAAGACCAGGATCGAGGGGAAGTTTATTTCAAAATAAATCTAAGACCAGTTCCGTGGCTGAAGACCAGGTTCGAGGGGAAGTTTATTTCATAAAATACTGAGACCAGTTTCGTGGCTGAAGACTAGGATCGAGGGGAAGTTTTACCTTTTTCTAAGTAACATTGCTTAGCAAAAGAAGATGGATGAGCAAACCGCTACTCATAACCATCGCCAAAATTTCGGATATACCGATATTTAATCCTCTTGCACCCTGAATGTCTGAATATCTTCGCCATTCACACCATCGGGTCCAAGAAGATTAAATAGGGGCATCTGTTATAATCCCAAATTTTGACCACCAAGATTTCCCATCATTGTGAGAATCATCACCACAATATGGATGTACCTTTATGCCTCACCAATCCTCTCAAATATTGTTGAGCATTCACTCCAATCAAGAATTAGGAATTAGGGTTTCTTGACCTAATTCACCCCTAAATTGACTTTTGAGCCAAGACATGAGCCAAGACCTCAAGACATGATTTAAGGGCCTCAAACACACCTCATTGATCAATTTACAACAATGGATTGATCCAATAAGCTTGATTCACAAGTTTCATTTTCATCTGGACCACAATTAGGGTTTTGAAGAAAAAGTCAACTGTACCTTTGACTTTGGACCAAGACATGCTCCCAAACCTTGGGACATGATTCAAGACACCCTAAAAAAACTATGGAATCAATCCATTAGGTTTGAATTAGGTCAATAACTTGATTGCATAGAGAATCACACAGTTTGGAATTCATCTGACAAAAAGTCAATTGTGCCCAAAATCAAGTTTATTTTTTTTTATTTTTTCACAAATGTGGCTCCCCTAAGTCAAAAACAATGTTAATGTATGGTTTTGATCATCATTCATCAAGAAAAATCAAGAAAAGTGAGGTTTCTTGCAAAAGGGGCAACCATAGAAAACCTAAAATTTTATAAGTTATGGAACAAAATGGATTTTGTACCCACTTTGCAAAGTCATAACTCCCAAACCCTAAGGCCTTTTTCTTTCATTCAAAGCTCAAATGAAAGTTCACATGACATACTTCAAAAGCGTCAACTAAAGCAGATGCCAAATCCTCATGGATTTTGAGTTACGGATTGATCAAAATCATAAAAAGTGAAAATGACCACTTTTTCCAACACTTAGTGAAATTTTTCAAAGTCAAAATCTGTTTCATTTTTACCAACTTTTAGGTCATTTTTCACCTTGATCCAAGCTGAACGAGGTCCATTTTTGGACATCAAAGTTAAAGTATGTCATGAGAGCTTTCCAAAGAATACAAGAACTCCCATTGATTCAACTTAATCAAGGAGTTATGGACCTCACAACATGCCTTGCTCAAACTGATTTCCAAGACAGATTTTGTGCATTACTTGTGGCACACGATTCTTGAGTCCAATTTTGGTGACTATGCAAGACTGATCCTCATCCAAATTCAACAAGAATCTCAGTCAATCATGAAAAACTTGTAAGCTTCAACAAGAATCCCTTTGGCATGTGATCATCAAGTTTCAAATCCAAAACTTCAAGTTTGTCATTTGGCATTGATGTGGTGCATAGAGCTGTCATGAACCAAGCCATATCAGTCCAATTGAGTCAAGATTGACTCAAAACTTAGAAGACCTAGAGCTACAAAGATCAGCTCCAGTCAATGGCCAAGTGATGACTTGGTACCTTGGCATTTAAGGAAGTGGTACATGGGCATATCCATTGGATAATAGAGTGATCCTTCATCCAACACTATTCCTTCAAAAACAAAACTCCTATACTATAAATAGAGGTCATTTCTGATGTTTTAAACCACACCAAAACAATACCAAAGCCTTGTTTTCTCACTCTCCCTCTCTTACTTCAATTTCAAGTCACATTGGAGCAATTTGGGAATTCTTGAAATTAGAGCAAAAACCACTCAAATAACCATCTCAACACATCATAAATCATCCATTGGAGGTGTTCAAACCTTCACCTACATTGTACAACCTCAAAATCAGAAATTCAACCTCCAAAACCTTAAATTTTGACTTTTCTGCATTTTTCAAGCCATGTCTTGATCCAATCACTTTCAAGACCAGCTAACCCTTCAAATACTCTCCAAATATCATCCTCAAACTGTCCCAACAGGTTTCCCTCAACTGTAACACCATTTGAGAGAGTTACCATTTTGGTCACTTTTGTCACTTTTACAAGAAAGAGCCAATTCTTGTTCTTGAGGTTTTCAGCTGGTTTTGATCATCCTAAAAGTTTTTAGGGGATCAATCAAGAGTGTCTAAAGCATTGGATTACTTCTGGCACAAGCATCTTGACAGTTAGCACAAGGAGCTTCAAGAGATAAGTGCATCACAACTTGAACTTTTAAAATATGCATTGCTTTGATGTCCATTGATCATAAACATGTTATATATATCATATGTGTTGTGTTTGAACCAATTTACCATGTTGTTATTACTTGTATGATGAGATAGCATTGAACTTGCAAATCATGGCCTAGTTTTAAACCACTATCGGGTTTTAAAATAGAAGCATCTTAAGAAAATTATAAAAGCACCGTTAGATTCCTCATGAAATTCTAGGCAGGATCCATCTAAATTTCACTCAATTCCATGGAGAATTGAGGAAGTTATGGCCTTCTTGCAAATCCACCAAAACTTAGTTCTCTGCCTTGGCCATGCCTAGAATTTAGGCCACCCTTATATGTTTATGGGGTGGTTTTGATACACGGATGTATCACCACCCCAGTGGTAGAAGCGGGCTAGAGTTTGGTTGGAGGTCGTGGGTTCAACACCCACCCAGACCATTTTTTATATTTCCCTCATTTTTGCTATTTTCACATTTTTTATGGTTTTTATTAATTAATTCCAAAATTAATTTCTCTCTCAATTTTAATTATTTTTTATTGGTTCTTTTTTTGAAAAAATCACAAAAATGTTGAAATATTTTATTCCAAAAAAAAATCGAATTTATATTATTTATTTAATATATTTTGAATTTTTGTAATTAATTTCATTTCATTTGTTTCAAACATTTAAAAAATGAAGTTTCCACCTTGATCTTTCAAAACCAATTGATTTTCAAGCCTTCATGTGATTAAACATGATTTTCCAAAATACTTTTCAAGGCTTACCACTTGATTTTAAATATATTTGATATTTGATATTTAATTTCCTTTGAAAATAATTTTATGTTAATTAAAATTAGGGTTTCCCTCAATTTTAATTTTTCAAACTTCATTTGAAACACTTTTGGGCCTCTAGTAGAGTGTAAGACCCATCCCTTGTCACACACAAACTTTTTGGGCCTCAGTCATTTATAAGTCTCGATACGATTTTCAAAACGATGGTGCAATCACTGTTTTTCATCTGGGCCTCTCCTTGAGTTATAAGTCCCATTCTCCATTCTTTTTAAACACTTTTGGGCCTATTGATAGAGTGTAAGTCCTATCTCTTTGTAAATATACCATTTTTCGGACTCAGTCATTGTATAAGTCCCGATACGATTTTAAAAACTCGGCGCGATCGCCGTTTTCAAAACAATTTTCATCTGAGCCTTCCTTTGTGTTGCAAGCCCCATCTTTTTTCTTTTGAATCACTTTTGGGCCTCTAATAGAGTGTAAGGCCCATCCTCTTTGTAAATACAATAATTTGGGCCTCAGTCATTGTATAAGTCCCTCTGTGGTTTTCAAAACTACCGACGCGAACGCCGCCTTTTCAAAAGAGATCATTTGGGCCTCTCCTTGAGTATAAGCCCCAAACTTCTTTTCACAACAAACTTTCTTTTTGATTTAGATTCAAATTCTTAAGTTTCATCAAAACTTTCTTCAATTTCTTGAATAACTAACCATACAGCTGTGGTTACAAATGTTGGAGCTTGCACACCTGTAAGTTCTACTATTGCTTCTATACATACTTGCTTATATATTTCATCTGTATATGTATATACAAATGCTTAGAGTTTTCCCCGACAATTAGGTCTAGTTTTAGATCAAACTAGTGGTTACTCTTTTTAACGCAGTCAAAACTAGTTCCCCATAAGAAATTCCAGATACAGTCTTGCCTCCTCTTGGGCTTATACAATATGGAACAGAGAAAGGCATTATTCCTGGTGAAACTTTTCTCAAGACTGTCACAACTTAGAAATATCTGTACAATAAATTTATTTCCCCAAAGAGGATTATTCCCGATGAAACCTCTTTTGAATTTCTTCAAACCCTAAAACTGTTTGCTAAGGAAAGGATTATTCCCGGTGAAACCTTTCTTGAACTTTTCTCAGGCTTGGACCCACAAGCTTTCTAAAAATATCCCCAACCTCCTCTTGGGCTTTGTACAAGGACGCTTAGGCTTCTTAGAAGTTCTCAGCCTCCTCTTGGGCTTAGTACAAGGACCTGAAGACCTCCTACAGGTATAGGACAAAACTTAGTCATCTCTACTAGTTCAATTCTCCTGAGACTCAGAATTCTAAAACATCAGACCAGTTTAGGGTTGATTATCATCCCTTAAAACCTCAGCCTCCTCTTGGGCATCATACAAAGATCAACCTCTTCATACCATTAGACTTGGAAAGTATCATCTCATCTTGGATCTCAAAGAAACCCTCAAGTTTCCTAAAAACAAAGGAAAACTCTAATCACTTCATCAATCACCAGCAGAGTTTAAAACCTCCATAGATTTTAAAACTCAATCTTTTGACTTTCATTCTAAAATCCCCAGCTACGGTCAAATTACCACCAATAAACCATCAGAAAAATCAGAACCTCAAGGCATCTGATATTTCAACTCTTCTGTAATCCTTAGCAAGAATTGATTCCCCAATTTGGACCTGTCTCTGGATCTCAATAATCCTTAGCAGAAGGTAGCCTTCTCTTAGGCTTTAAATAAGAAATTCCCCAACCAGCCTCCTCTTAGGCTTTGTATAATGATTTTTCCTCGGCAAAGTTAGCCTCAATCTTGGGCTTTGTACAAGGCAGATCATATTCTCTAGTTGAGTTAATTAACTTTTAGCATCAATCTTAGGCTTTGTACAAGGCTGATCATATTCTCCAACTGATTCAATTAACTTTCAGCCTCAATCTTGGGCTTTGTACAAGATAGATAAAACCTCTCCCCAGTGGAGTCAATTCTTTTTTAGCCTCAACCTTGGGCTCTGTACAAGACAGACAAAACTTTCCCCGGAAGAGTCATCTCTTTCAGCCTCAATCTTGGGCTTTGTACAAGACAAATATAAAACTCCCCTAGTAGAGTCAACCTTTTAGCTTCAACCTTGGGCTTTGATAAAGGCACACAAAAATCAATATGCCCTCAGAGGAAATCAAAAGTTCTCTCTATAGGAAGACATATCCCTGTACATCACACATCAAAACAGACAATAAAAAAACCCTAATCCCAGATAACTGTTGTAAGTGGCACACTTGTTGATTCAAAAATCCAAGTTGTGGTCCCTCTTTTATCTTGGTAAACTTCCTCTTTCATCTAATTGTTGTAAGTGGCAAGCCTCTGAATTATTTACATCCAAGCTCATGTCCCTCTCTTAGCATGTAAAGACTCCTAAGGAAAAATGGCATTGCTCTACACTGAGTTAAAGTTTCCTCCTTCAGGACATCACCCTTATGAAGGAAATTATGGCATTGCTAGATTCCATACATTCCAGTTAAAGTAATTCCCCTTTTTAAACCAAACCTTCCACAACTGTGATGAACAGGTGAGATATCTCTCTTTAGAGATGACAAATTCTCTCTCAGTCACCCTTTAGCTTCAATCTTGGGCTTTAAACAAGACACAAAACATCTTTCTTCCCATAGAATAGGAGGAACTACGATTGCTCTGATTTCCGTGTTATCTTTATGGGAACACGTAGGCATAAGATTGAAAAATCTTAGCAAGCACACAAATAAAAAAAAACTTTAGATTTAATACCTTACCAAAAACAACGGAAAACCCGAAAATAACAAAAACCCCCTCTCAACATTCCCAACACATAACAGTAAACACTAGAAAGTATTTGAACATGCCACACAAAATCTATGGATAACCATATATACATCGGGTAATTAACAACTTTCCTTTGTATAACCTGACCCCGGACCCCCCCCCCCCCCCCTTCCCCAATCTCTTAGCATTTGTTAAAGAAAACATTTGCGTGCAAGGTTAGTTTTAGATAGCTTCCCTTTCCTTTCCAGCTTCATAGGATAAATAAGAAATCAAAAAGTAGCACCCAATTCCAACCAATGCGGTAAGGTGGTCGCGTCACCAACAAAAATCGCACGCTACAATCATCAAGTCAATATGGTTCAAATCTTTGACATGCGCTTAATGAATACCAGTCAAGTGGAATTGCATGCTAAGAAGGTCAGACTTGGTTTTCTGGCCTCGCATGATTATCAAGACTGCAGAGATTGCTCTGAAAATGATCAAGGGTGTGCGTTTGTGCAAAGGACTCTTCAACATTTGTTGGACCACTGGTGGCTTCCGATCTACACGGATGAAGACACATAACAAGTTAGCATGATTGACGGGAATCCAGGTAGACACCAAAGTCGTGATATCCGCTCAATAGAAACGGATCTAGTGAGGATGCACTGCATACAAAATAGATATAGTCGGGTACCACCTCACAATTATGAACGCTACAGAGTATGCTCGGAAAATAACCAAGGATGGTATCTCATACGATCAGCCCTCCAACATCAGTTAGACCAAAAGGAAATTCAACCATGATTGAAATCTGAATCAATCAACGTGATACAAGATTACCTCCCTATTTAAAACAAAAGAACTGTCATAATCTCCAATCATGGAATAACCAAGGATGTTTGTGCCATAATTCCTCTGCTCAATGAGTCAAAAGTCTCTCTTAACAATAGAAAAATTCCAAACTTAAAGTTGATTAAGGTGGCCTACGACGGTCAAAAGGCCCAAAAATCCCCTGTGGTTGTCTACTTGCCAGGTCCAATACCATACAAGTCAGAAAAAGCTATCCCATACAATTACGGTACAACGACCATAGAAATTGGAAAAGAAACTCCATTACCCTCCATTGTGAACATTGTCGACGTCATTCGAGTTACCTGGAGCGGCCGGATCTTCAACAAAGGAGTTGGAGAGCCTACCAAAGAAAAGGAACCTCGAGTCGAAGTTCCTAACTGTAGCGAGCGATTTTGGACGCGGTTCTTAAGCGCTGGTCGCTCTCTGCGGTTTGAGCTTAAACTACAGGTCGATTCATTTTTTATCCTATTAAAGCTGATGAAGGAAGGGAAATAGATGTCTCCAATTAACCCTGCTTGCATACTGAGTTTAAACAGCGGTCTGTTAGGTTACGGATGCTATCAATGTGGGGGGGCCTTTGTATTGGTTATTTGTATTTTCGCCAATACAGTTTTCTTTCTTTCTATCTAGACAGAGGGTTTCTGGCGGGGAACAAGGATTAGGATGTTAGGACTGATACTTTTGAATTACCGCTTTTGATTGATGGAGATATGGGATTTGGTTTTTTTTGTTTAGTGTGCTCGCTAAGATCTTTTCTTTCGATCTTATGCCTACGTATTCCCGTTTACCGAAACAGGGAAATCAGAGCGTTCGTAGTTCCTCCTATTCTATGGGAGGAAATGGGTGTTTTTTGGTGTCTTGTTCAAAGCCCAAGACGTAAAGCTAAAGGTGATTTGTATCTTGTTCAAAGCCCAAGATGTGAAGCTGAAGGTAGTTTGTATCTTGTTCAAAGCCCAAGACGTGAAGCTGAAAGGACCTCGACTTTAGAGAGAATTTGTCATCTCTAAAGAAGGGTTAAAGGAGAATTACTTTAACCGGGATACGCGGATCCTAGCAATGCCATAATTTCCTAAGAAGGGGTTTTATCCTGAAGGAGAAGACTTTAACTCAGTGTAGAGCAATGCTATCTTTCCTTAAGAATTTCTCGTACTAAAAGAGGGACAGTGGCATGGATGTAGATGATCCAGAGGCTTGCCGCTTACAGCGATTAGATGAAGGGGAAGGAGTGTACTGTGTTTGGGTACTGTGAACGAGGCACAACTTTGATGCTAAAAGGTTGATTGGATCAACCAGTGGTTTTCTTATACAAAGCCTAAGAGGAGGCTAATATGTGTCTCGTACAAAGCCCGAGAGAGAGGCTAAAAGGTTTTGACCCGACGATGGAGTCGTTTGGTATCTCGTATAAAGCCCGAGATAAAGGCTGTTTGACTCAACAAGAGAGTTTTTTTGTATCTCGTACGAAGCCCGAGATGGAGGCGAACATGTGTTTGGCTCAATATGAACCTTTTTGTATCTCGTATAAAGCCCGAGATGGAGGCAAAAGGGTGATTGACTCAACGAGGGAGTCTCTTATGTATCTCGTACAAAGCCCAAGAGAGAGGCTAAACTCACTGGAGAAGGATCTTTATACAAAGCCTAAGAGGAGGCTATGGTTACTGTTTTATTTGAGTGACAGGTCCAGTATACTGATTTTACAGAGAAAATCAGTTCTTATATGAGCAACACTGTACTCATGGATTGGATTCAGGGATCCGGGTTATTCCTGTTCTTTAAGGAAGCGGGAAATTTGAAGGGTATTGAGACTGTCCGAGTCTACGGGTTTCCTTCCTATTTAACGAAGGGGTGCTTGAGAATGTCTTTGATACTCAAGGAAGTAAGACTGTCCAAGTCTAGAGTTCATATTTTGTACCATGCTTTGAGAAACAGTAGTAGACTCTATGAAAGGACTGTTCTATGAAGATGATTAAGTTCTGTTCCTATACCTCTAGGAGGTCGTTGGGACAATTTGTACGTAGCCCAAGAGGAGGCTGGAATCTTTTAAGAAGCCGACGAGTCCTTGTACGATGCCCAAGAGGAGGCTATCATTCCCGGAGGAAGATATCATTATACGAAGCCTAAGAGGAGGCTGTGATTACTTCTAAGAAGCCGTAGGGTCCTTGTACTAAGCCCAAGAGAAGGCGGGGTTACTTTTAGGAAGCCTGTGGGTCCTTGTACGATGCCCAAGAGGAGGTCGATGCTTTTAAGAAGCCCGTGGGTCCCAAACCAAAGAAACGTTCAAGAAAAGTTTCACCGAGAATAATTCATTTAGTGAACAGTTCTGAGGTTTGAAGAAATTCAAGAGAAGTTTCACCGAGAATAATTCATCTCTAGGGAATAGAATTTCTTGACAATTCCTAATGAGGACAGCCGAAGAGAAGACTGTATCTGGTAATCCTATTGGGGATCTAGTTCAGTCTATTTCTAAGAGTGACAGTCTGAGAAAGGGTTAAAAAAGAATCCGCCTTTCACATCTCCATATTGTTTAACCCCAAGAGAAGGGAAGACTGTGTCTGGTAATCCTATGTGGATCTAGTTTTGACTGTAAGTTCATAGTGATCGACAGGGCTTTACCTAGTGCTAGACGTAGTTGCCGCGGAAACTCGAAATATCTATACTATTATTACACAGTTGATATGAGTTTATGAAAGGAGACTTACAGCGAAACAGCCCCACAATACAGTTATATATATATATATATATGAAAGCGGTAAATGAAAGCAATAACCACTTACTCGGTTGTAGAGCTTCCATGCTGTTTGGTTAGTTGTTCAACAAAGAAAGATTGAAAACAACAGTATATTCAAAATCAAAGGAGAAAGTGCTTTGAAAAAGGAAGATTTGGGGCTTAGAGCTCGAGGAAGATTTGACGGTATCGGGACTTATACAATACACTGAGGCCCAAAAATGATTTGGTCAAAAAAAAGGATTGGGTCTTACACTCTATTAGAGGCCCAAATGAGTTTTACGAAAAGAAATGGGTCTTACTACTCGAGGGTAGGCCCAAAGTTATTTTTCAAAAAAGGGCGACGATCGCGCCGTTCATTTTTTTGACGGTATCGGGACTTATACAATACATTGAGGCCCAAAATGTTTTGGTCAAGAAAGGATTGGGTCTTACACTCTATTAGAGGCCCAAAGTGTTTTGAAAATGATTTATGAGGATTGAATTAATCCAAAAACCCTAATTTGTTTTCAAAAATGTATTTAATTGAATAAAAATTCAATTAAAATGATCACAATTGTTTAACATGTGAAAAACAAATTGTGATTTTGGATTAATGCTTCAAAAATTAAGTATTGACCTACAAAATAATTAGAAAGCATCAAAAGTTGCAAAATCAATGTAGAAAAAATATTTAAAATGTCAAAAACAATTAAAATATTAATTCTTTGCAAAAATATCAATTATATGAAATAAATAATTTTTTTTTGGTTTTTTTGATAAAATAAAATATTTTAACATTTTTATGAATTATCAAAAAATGAATCAACTCAAAATCATTAAAACTCAGAGAGAAATTAATTTTTGAATCAATTAAACAAAATCACAAAATTCAAATATTTGAATTTGTGAAAAAGGCGCCAAGAACACAGGCAAGAACACGCGCGTTTTTCTGGGTTTGGCTGATTTGCGTTTTCCATCCAATCTCACTGAATACGTAATCATATCATGCAATCCACATATCATTATGCTCGTCTCAACCTCACGATCATGTCTATGTCCATTAATTTCATTTAAATTAAACATACAACAAGTAATCACGAAAAATCCTCAAGAACCCTAATTTTTGCATGAAGGCTAAGATTTTTTATACACGATTCAAACAAAGCAATTAATTGAGGGAAAACATTCCATACATGATTATGAACATATGGCCAAATTATTGTGCGAGGAAATATGCATAGATTGAGAGATGACCAAGTATGTGCTTACCTCCAAGCCGTGACAGCAAGTGCAAAGTGATTTTTGATTTGGAGGTGTTACAGATGAGTGGTGATGATCTGAACAGCTTCCCTACACCCTATGGATTGTGTTTGAATGCTTGGACTTGATTGAAATTGGCTGGATCACTTTGTGGTACCTCAGCTGCAACTTGTTTGAAATTTTGAGCAACCAGCTGGTGATTTTGTGAAATTGGTGTTTCAGAAGTGATCTAAGTGTTTGGATCACTTCTATATGATGTATGTGAGGTGTGTGAGTGATTGGTTTGATTGGAATTGCCCTCAAACTCAAAACCCGATAGCTACCTTGCTAAGAAAGGCATTTTTGCCAAGAGAAAGAGATTTTGAGGAAAGCATCTATTAGATGGCTTTGGTGTACTCAAACTGATCACAATTGAGCTCTATTTATAGTAGAGCAAGTTTGTTTTGCAAGGAATAGTGAATGGCAGCTGGTAAGTAGGTTTGGCCAATGTTGGCAAATGAAAATCCAAGTCTCCTCTAGCCATTGACTAGAGGTTAGGGCACAGAGCTTTGGTTCCCTTGGTCTTGGATAAGTCTTGACTGATATCAGATGAGAATGGCTCAGTCCATGCCACCTTGATGGTTCCATTGAATGCTTCAATCCAAATTTGGAGTCTTGTCCCTATTTTGGCCATTCTAGGTTCAACATGCTATTTCTTGTTCCATGGACTTTGGAGGCTTGGCTCAGTGATTGTCCCCTTTAGATTCAATCCTCTGAGGTGTCCAAGTGGATAGGAGCATTTGAATTTGGCTGATTTTGGCAAATCGAGCAAAGTTGCAAATTCTGCCTTGCCTTTGACAGATTTCAGCAAGGCAACTTGCCAATGTCATATCTCATGATGTAAGTTGAATTTGGTAATGTTCTTGGCCATTTTGGAAAGCCCTTACATGATACAACAACTGTTTGAACAAGTTTGGTTTTGATCTCTTTTGATTCCAAGTGAAAAATCCCTCTACATTTGGCAAAAAGTGAGGTCAAATCTGACTTAGTGAAATTTTCACTAAGTGTTTTAACAAAGTGTGATTTCTTGATTTTGATCACTCCATAACTCAAAATCCTTAATGAATTGGACTTAGGTCTAGTTGAAGTTTTTGTAGAGGGTAATGAGGGCTACAAATCCATCTTTGGATGAGAAAAAATGGCCATGTGGTTTAGGAGTTATGATCCTCCAAAGTTAGGGTATTAGTGGTACTTTTCCATAACTTAGAAAAATTTCTAAGTTTTATGGTTACCCCTTTTACAAGTTATCCCACTTTCTTTGGTTTTTCTTGATGAATGATGATTCCAATCATACATTAACATCATTTTAGGGTTAAAAATCCATTTTGGTGAAAAATCTCAAAAAGTCAAAGTTGACTTTTGTGCACAGTTGACTTTTTATCAGATGAATTCCAAACTGTGCAATTCTTCAGGGAATCATGTCCTTGACCTAAATCAAACTTGATGGACATGTTCCATGGGTGTCATAGGGTGTATTGAGGCATGTCCTAGGGTTTGGGAGCATGTCCTGGTCAAAAGTCAAAGTTACAGTTGACTTTCCTCGCGAAACCCTAATTGTGGTGTAGATGAAATTGAGACTTGTTCCTCAAGCTTCTTGGATTAATCCATTGTTCCAAATGGATCAATATAGTTCAATTGAGACCCTCAAACCCTCTCTTGAGGTCTTGGTTCATGATTTGTCCCAAAAGTCAACTTAGGGGTGAATTAGGTCAAGAAACCCTAATTCCTGATTTTTGATGTATGCATCCCCTGATGTCAAATTGACTTGATGCTTGGGTCCATGAGGTTCCATGGAGTATATTAGGTTATGTTTTGGATCACTGGCTTGTGCCCAGATGAAAATTTTCCATCTGGAGGCCCTGGTCGACCAAAACCCTAATTTGGTGACACTGTCGATCTTGAGACTTAATCCACCTAAAAGGGAGCAGCCTTGTGCTTAATCCTTGAAGTGGGAGTCCTTTTGATCCTTTGTGGATGCTTGAGAGGTTATACAAGTTTAACATCATGTCATTCCTTGATTGATCCCTTGTCTAAGCACTCAGAGAGGGCTTAAAACCCTAATTTTGATTGCAGTGGATGCTCACCCATCTTTGGGGAGACTGATGAAATAGAATGGTTCCCCCATATTGTGATGGTGATTTACACAATGATGGGAAATCTTAGTGGTCAAAATTTGGGGTATGACAGATGCCCTTATTTAATCTTTTTGGACACGAAGGTGTGAATGGCGAAGGTATTCGGGCATTCGGGATGCAAGAGGATTAAATATCGGAATACCCGAAATTTTGATGGTGGTTATGAATGGTAGCTTATGCATTCATCTTCTTTTGCTAAGCAATGATGCTTAGAAAGGGTAAACTTCCCCTCGATCCTGGTTTCCTACCGAGGACCTGGTCTTAGTTGTGGAAACGAACTTCCCCTCGATCCTGGTTTCCTACCAAGGACCTGGTCTCAGTTTTTGATATAAATTTCCCCTCGATCCTGGTTTCCTACCAAGGACCTGGTCTTAGTTTCTGATGTAAACTTCCCCTCGATCCTGGTTTCCTACCAAGGACCTGGTCTTAGTTTCTTTTGTCAATAAACTTTATTGACAAGGAACGCTATTTGTAGCGGATTTTCCTCAAACTTCTCGCCGAATTTTCCTGGAGAGATGCCATTTGACGGAAAAAGTTTTGATGTCAGACTTGCTAGAGAACCCAGTCGTCTGAGTTGTAGAGGTACACAAACTTCTCTGTTGGAGACGCCATTTGTCGATTCTACTGGGGGAATGCGAGTCCCTGGAGAGACTGCTTTCGTTTGGGATCTTACATCATACTTTTCTCGGGATCTTCCCGGAGAAATGCCATATGATGGGGTCCAATTTTGAGGTGCCGATGACCTTTTCATCAGTGGTCTTTTTCAGAGAAAAACTGCCGTATTGCTGACTCTCTGCTTAAGAGGCTTCCTCTGGGGATTTTCCTTAATCCGGGAAAGCGAAAATATCACCTTCAATGGCGAAAGGTGACATTTGTTGAAGGTTCTCTGGTTTTTCAGAGGTTCAAGTTATCAAAGTGGTCGAAGGCCAACTTCCTCTCAGAAATAAACTGGAGGCGAGGTTGTTCAAACGCAACGTTTCCTGACGAGGCAAGAACTGACAACTCGATTGAGAGGACTATTATCACTAGGGGACGAGACCGACTAGAGTGATGGTGACGCAATATGAAATGTAAATGCAAATCAATAATGCATGATGTATGTATGTATATGCTGACAAAATTGACGGGACATACAAACTAAAAGATGAACATGACTGGATACTCGGCCATCGCGGGGCGTGTAAAAATATCGTTGGTTCAAAATAGCAATTCCACCTTGCTTAGGAGAGATAATCCCTGTTGGGGAGCTACCGTTGGTCGGGCTTAGGAAATATGAACTCGGCCGAGGCGTGTCAGACGAAACGAGGTCTCTGACATAGTTGATCCTTCATTTAGACGTACTGGCATAGAAGGAGTACTTTGATTCTGCACTTTGAAGTTCGCTTACTTCTGAAGAAGTGGTTGACGCTCTTTTGATGTTCAACAGTCAAAAGAAAGGCTCAAATTTTATTGATAGGATAGAGATCAGCCAAACGCGTGATTCCAAAGAGTATTTACAAAGTTAGAAAATGGTAATTTACAGGGAAAAGGGCTACGTTGAAACATGACGGCCACTATCCTTCTACCAACTTTGAATTCGGGGCATCCTGAGCTTCCGTCGAAGATGACCTTGACTGGAGTTTTCTGACAGATGATGTAACTGCTGCTGCTGAGGGATTTGCCTCTGTTGAACATAGTTACTTGCCATTATCCCTAATTTTTGCCTGGATTGTACTATGAGATTTCTAATCCATCGGGATGATTTTTTTTCATGTCTCTAACTTTTGCCTGGACCGCCCTTTCGGGTTTTCAATCCACCGAGACGTTTTTTTTTATAGTTTAGGCGAAGTATTTCTTGACTACATCAACATTTGTGGGGTAGGCAAATTCCTCTCCGTCCATGGTTGCAAGTCTCAAGGCACCGCCTGAGAAAGCTTTCGTGACCACGTAGGGGCCATCATAATTCGGAGTCCACTTGCCTCGCGAATCAGTGAGAAACGATTGTATCTTCTTGAGCACGAGATCTCCTTGTCTGAAGACACGAGGTCGGACCTTTTTGTCAAACGCCCTCTTCATTCTTTGTTGATACAACTGACCGCGGCATAGTGCCGTGATTCTCTTTTCTTGGATCAGATTGAGTTTGTCGTGTCGGCTTTGACACCATTCAGCTTCGGTGAGCTTCGCTTCCATCAATACTCGGATTGACGGGATCTCTACTTCTATGGGAAGTACTGCTTCCATGCCATACACTAGAGAGAAAGGGGTAGCCCATGTTGAAGTGCAGACAGATGTGCGATAACCGTGAAGAGCAAAGGGTAGCATTTCGTGCCAGTCTTTGTAGGTTACAACCATCTTTTGAACGATCTTCTTGATGTTCTTGTTAGCCGCTTCTACCGCTCCGTTCATCTTGGGTCGGTAGGGAGATGAGTTATGGTGTTCGATCTTGAACTCTGTGCACAACTCTTTCATCATCTTGTTGTTCAAGTTAGATCCATTGTCAGTAATGATCTCGCTCGGAACACCATAACGGCAGATGATATTGTTTTTGATAAATCGGACCACCACTTGTCGGGTTACATTAGCATACGACGCTGCTTCGACCCACTTGGTGAAGTAGTCAATGGCTACTAGGATGAACCGATGTCTGTTTGAAGCCTTAGGTTCGATCAAGCCAATCATGTCGATTCCCCATATGGAAAAAGGCCATGGGGAAGAAAGAACTTTGAGATGTGATGGCGGTACATGAATTTTGTCGGAGTATATCTGACACTTGTGACACTTCCTCATGTACTTGTAGCAGTCGGATTCCATGGTCAACCAATAGTACCCTGCTCTGAGAATTTTCCTCGCCATTGTGTGTCCGTTGGCATGAGTGCCAAAGGATCCTTCATGAATTTCTTTCATAAGCATGTCTGCTTCTGGTTTGTCGACGCCTCGGAGCAAAACCATGTCAAAATTCCTCTTATAAAGAGTGTCCCCGCTCAGGAAGAAGTTTCCAGCCAATCTTCTGAGGGTTTTTCTGTCTTTTCTGAGTGCCCCAGATGGGTACTCTTGTTTCTGAAGGAAGCATTTGATATCGTGATACCAAGGTTTGTTGTCTATGACTGCTTCAATCGTGAAGACGTAAGCGGGCTTTTCTAGGCGCATTATGTCAATCTTAGGTAAGTCATTCCATTGACCTACGCTAATCATGGAAGAGAGAGTGGCTAAAGCATCAGCCATGTGATTCTCTTCACGAGGGATGTGATGAAACTCAACTCTGTTGAAGAAGGGTAACAACCTTCTTGCATAGTCTTTGTAAGGAATCAATCCTGATTGGTATATGTTCCAATCTCCTTTTATCTGATTGATAACCAAGGCTGAGTCGCCGTATACGTCCAAGTTTTTGATCCTTAAATCAATTGATTCTTCGAGACCCATGATACAAGCTTCGTATTCGGCCTCGTTGTTCGTACACTTGAACGTAAGTCTAGGAGTGAAAGGAATGTGGGTACCCTGAGGGGTAACAATGATTGCCCCAATTCCGTTTCCATAATGATTAACTACTCCGTCGAAGATAAGTCCCCATTGGGAACCTGGTTCTGGCCCTTCACTGGGTAACGGTTCATCGCGATCTTTCATTTTTAGATACATGACATCTTCGTCTGGGAAGTCAAACCCGATTGATTCTTGATCGTCAATCGGTTGATGAGCCTAATGATCGGCTAAAATACTCCCCTTAACGGCTTTCTGAGCGTTGTACTCTATGTCATATTCTGATAACAACATCTGCCAACGGGCGATTCTTCCCGTGAGAGCAGGTTTTTCGAAAACGTACTTGATCGGATCCATTTCGGAGACCAACCAAGTAGTATGACGAATCATGTACTGGCGAAGACGTTTGGCTGCCCAAGCCAAAGCGCAACAAGTTTTCTCAAGCATCGTGTACCGAGTTTCACAATCGGTGAACTTCTTGTTCAGATAGTAAATGGCAAACTCTTTCCTTTTGTTTTCGTCTTGTTGGCCAAGTACACACCCCATTGAGTCCTCTAGGACTGTGAGGTAAATGATCAGTGGTCTTCCTTCCACTGGAGGTGATAGAATCGGCGGATTCAACAGGTATTCCTTAATACTGTCGAAGGCAGTTTGGCAATCTTCTAACCAAAGGCAATCCTGGTTCTTTTTCAGTAATTTGAAAATCGGCGCACAAGTGGCGGTCATAAGGAATATGAATCTGGAGATGTAGTTCAACCGTCCCAGAAATCCTCTGACATGTTTTTCAGTTTTCGGAGAAGGCATTTCTCGAATGGCCTTGACCTTGTCAGGATCAACCTCAATTCCTTTCTGGCTGACGATGAACCCTAATAGTTTCCCTGAACGGACACCGAAGGTGCACTTGTTGGGATTCAAGCGGAGCTTGAATTTTCTTAGACGTTCGAACAATTTTGACAGATGTTCGACGTGCTCTTTCTCTGTTTTTGATTTTGCAATCATATCATCGACATACACTTCGATTTCTTTGTGTATCATGTCATGAAACAGAGTAGTCATGGCCCTTTGATAGGTTGCCCCGACATTCTTCAAACCGAACGAAATTACCTTGTAACAAAAGGTACCCCATGGGGTAATGAACGAAGTTTTCTCCATGTCTTTCGGCGCCATTTTGATCTGGTTATAGCCCGAGAATCTATCCATGAAGGAGAAGACTTTGAATTTTGTTGTACTGTCCACCAGCATGTCAATGTGTGGTAAAGGAAAGTCGTCCTTTGGACTAGCCTTGTTCAAATCCCTGTAATCGACACACATTCTGACCTTTCCGTCCTTTTTGGGAACGGGTACGATGTTGGCTAACCATTGAGGATATTCAGATGTGGCGAGGAAACCCGCGTCAATCTGTTTCTGCACCTCCTCTTTGATTTTGATGGCCATGTCCGGGTGAGTCCGTCTCAACCTTTGCTTTACTGGCGGACATTTCGATCTTAACGGCAAATGATGTTCCACGATGCTGGTATCCAACCCTGGCATATCCTGATAGGACCAAGCGAATACATCGGGGAATTCTTTGAGAAGCTTTATCAAACCTTCTCTGGAAGTTGGACTGAGTAGTGCACCAATCCTGATTTCTTTTCTCTCTTTTTCTGAACCCAAGTTTACCGTTTCCAACAGTTCTTTATGAGGTTCAATGGACCTTTCCTCTTGTCTGAGTAATCGGGAGATCTCTTTTGGAATTTCGTCGTCATCTTCTTCTTCAGCCCCAAATACCGGGAACTCAAAGCCGGGAGAAGGCATCGGATCGTATGTTTCAACGGGGTTTAAAACAAGCAATCTGCATGACGTGATGATTCGTGTTTAGAAGAGATAGAGAAAATGCAAGTGTGTGCAGTGTATTTTTTTTATTACTGCTTGTTTTTATTATTGATTTGTTTTTTTAGGATTACCATTTTCTGAAAAAGCAAAAAGAGAAAACAGCAATTAATGCGGAAATTACAGAACGACATTATTTTATTAATGAACAAGTCGATTCTTGAAACTACAGCCCTATAAAACAAAACTCTGTCGCTTCCGGCAAAGCGAAGAGGGAAATTTACAGAAAGCGAGCCCTATCAAAACATCCGTTTCACTTGGGCAGGGTGAAAGGTTAAAAGATGGCAATTACTTTGACTGATGAACGATCTTCGGAACCTCGACGGCAACCCATTGGCGGCGAACTCCTCGGTGAATCACAAAGTCTGGTACCTTCCTCGATTTGTCTTCAGAAATGACGCTGATTTCTGGCAGAGCAGGATCATTGGAATCTGTCTCCCAGGAAGAATTATCGTAGGAGAATTCCTCTGTTACATTTTGCATAACATTTGTGCTCTCAGCTGTATCTCCCCATCCAGTTGGCTGGATATCTTCGAGCCTGATACGAGAGCTTTCGGGAGCGGTGTGTAGCGAGCGATTTTGGACGCGGTTCTTAAGCGCTGGTCGCTCTCTGCGGTTGAGCTTAAACTACAGGTCGATTCATTTTTTATCCTATTGTGAGGTGAATAAGGAAGGGAAATAGATGTCTCCAATTAACCCTGCTTGCATACTGAGTTTAAACAGCGGTCTGTTAAGTTACGAATGCTATCAATGTGGGGGGGCCTTTGTACTGGTTATTTGTATTTTCGCCAGTACTATTTTCTTTCTCTTTTACCTGGGCAGAAGGTTTCTGGCGGGGAACAAGGATTAGGATGTTAGGATTGATGCTTTTGAAATACTGCTTTTGATTGATGGAGATATGGGATTTGGGTTTTTTGTTGATTGTGCTCGCTAAGATCTTTTCTTTCGATCTTATGCCTACGTATTCCTGTTTACCGAAACAGGGAAATCAGAGCGTTCGTAGTTCCTCCTATTCTATGGGAGGAAATGGGTGTTTTGGTGTCTTGTTCAAAGCCCAAGACGTGAAGCGAAAGGTGGTTTGTATCTTGTTCAAAGCCCAAGATGTGAAGCTGAAAGGTCTATTTGTGTCTTGTTCAAAGCCCAAGACGTGAAGCTGAAAGACCTCGACTTTAGAGAGAATTTGTCATCTCTAAAGAGGGGGAAGGAGAATTACTTTAATTGGGATACGCGGATCCGAGCAATGCCATAATTTCCGAAGAAAGGGTTTTAACCTGAAGGAGAAGACTTTAACTCAGTGTAGAGCAATGCCATCTTTTCTTAGGAATTTCTCATGCTAAAAGAGGGACAGTGGCATGGATATAGATGATCCAGAGGCTTGCCGCTTACAGCGATTAGATGAAAGGAAAGGAGTTGTTGATGTTTGTGTGAACGAGGCACAGCTTTGATGCTAAAATGTTGATTGGATCAACCAGTGGTTTTCTTATACAAAAGCCTAAGAGGAGACTAATTTCCGCTAGGAAAATCATTATACAAAGCCTAAGAGGAGGCTATTTTGTGTCTCGTACAAAGCCCGAGAGAGAGGCTAAAAGTTTTTGACCCGACGATAGAGTCTTTGTGTCTCGTACGAAGCCCGAGATAGAGGCTATTGTTTGTTTGACTCTACGAGGGAGTCTTTGATACTCAACAAGAGAGTGTTTTTGTATCTCGTACGAAGCCCGAGATGGAGGCTAAAGGTTTGTTTCAGTTGAGTGACAGATCCAATATACTGATTTTAAAAGAGAAAATCAGTTCTTATATGAGCAACACTGTACTCAGGGATTTGATCTGAGGATCAGGGATATTTCCTTCTCTTTGAGGAAACGGGAAATCCAAAGGGTATTGAGACTGTCCGAGTCTGCGGGTTTCCTTCCTATTTAACGAAGGGGTCACTTGAGAATGTCTTTGAGACTCAAGGAAGTTAGACTGTCCAAGTCTAGAGTTTTTTTTCTTTTGTACTATGCTTTGAGAAACAGTAGTAGACTCTATGAAAGGACTGTTCTATGAGGATGACTAGGTTCTGTTCCTATACCTCTAGGAGGTCGTCGGGACAATTTGTACGAAGCCCAAGAGGAGGCTGGAAACTTTTAAGAAGCCTACGGGTCCTTGTACGAAGCCCAAGAGGAGGCTATCATTCCCGAAGGAAGAGATCATTATACGAAGCCTAAGAGGAGGCTGTGAATACTTCTAAGAAGCCGTAGTGTCCTTGAATAATGCCCAAGAGGAGACCGATGCTTTTAAGAAGCCCGTGGGTCTATCATCTCCTTTCCATTAGGAGAGATAACTCTTTTAAAGATAAAAACCACTGGTAAACGTGCGAGGTTTACTATCCAGCGATTTTTAGCTTTTAAAGAGGGTTCCTTAGTTAAGGTCCAAGATTATGATCGTAGTGGGTACCCAAACCCCGAGACATTCAAGGCAAGCTATCCACAAGGAATAGATCAAGTCAGGAAAGTTCGAGAATTTAGAAGAAACTCAAAGATGTCATTCACGGAGAATACATTCATCTTGGGGAGTAGAGCTTCTTGACGATTCCTAAGGAGGACAGCCGAAGAGAAGACTGTATATGGTGCTCCTATTGGGGATCTAGGCGTCTATTTCTACGAATAAATGAAACGGCGTCACCTAGTTCTAGACGTAGTTGCCAGGGAAACTCGAAATATCTATACTATTATTACACAGTAGATATGAGTTTATGAAAGGAGACTTACAGTGAGCAGCCCCACAATACAGTTTATAATATGAAAGCAGTAAATGAAAGCGATAACCACTTACTCGGTTGTAGTGCTTCCATGCTGTTTGGTTAGTTGTTCAACAAAGAAAGATTGAAAACAACAGTATATTCAAAATCAAAGGAGAAAGTGCTTTGAAAAAGAAAGATTTGGGGCTTACAGCTCAAGGAGAGGCCCAGGGTTTTATCAATGAGCGCACTGTTTGACTTTGTACAGCGGGACTTATACAAGTGACTGGGGCCCAAAAAGGTTTTCTGTACAAAGGGATGGGTCTTACACTCTCTCAAGAGGCCCAAAAAAAAGGTTTAAAGAAAAGAGAGGGGCTTATAACACGAGGGTAGGCCCAAATGATTTTTCGTTTAAAAATGGCGATCGCGCCGAGGTTTTCTTTTAACGCAGAGGGACTTATACAATAAGTGAGGCCCAAAATGTTTTGGTTAAAAGGGGGATTGGGTCTTACACTCTAATAGAGGCCCAAAAGTTTTGAATGGGTCTTATAGCTCGAGGAGAGGCCCAGATGATTTTTATTTTTAAACGGGCGACGATCGCGCCGTTTACTTGTACAGAGGGACTTATACAATGAGTGAGGCCCAAAAAGTTTTTGTACAAAGGGGGATGGGTCTTACACTCTCTCAAGAGGCCCAAAAAGTGTTGAAAATGATTTATGAGGGTTGAATTAATCCAAAACCCTAATTTGTTTTCAAAATGTATTTAATTGAATAAAAATTCAATTAAAATGATCAAAAATTGTTTAACACATGGAAAACAAATTGTGATCTTGGATTAACGCTTCAAAAATTAAGTATTGACCTACAAAATAATTAGAAAGCATTAAAAGTTGCAAAATCAATGTAGAAAAAATATTTAAAATGTCAAAAACAATTAAAATATTAATTCTTTGCAAAAATATCAATTATATGAAATAAATAATATTTTTGGGATTTTTTGTGAAAATAAAATATTTTAACATTTTTGTGAATTATTAAAAAAAGAATCAACTCAAAATCATTAAAACTCAGAGAGAAATTAATTTTTGAATCAATTAAACAAAATCACAAAATTCAAATATTTGAATTTATGAAAAATGGCGCCAAGAACAGCTGAAGAACACGCGCGTGTTCTTGGTTTCTCGGATTTGCATTTTCTATCCAATCTCCATAATACGTAATCATATCATGCAATCCACATATCATTATGCTCGTCTCAACCTCACGATCATGTCTATGTACTTTAATTTCATTTAAATTAAACATACAACAAGAAATCACGAAGAGACCTCAAGAACCCTAATTTCTGCATGAAGGCTAGGATTTTTGATACACGATTCAAACAATGCAATTAATTGAGGGAAAACATTCCATGCATGATTATGAACATATGGCCAAATTATTGTGCGAGGAAATATGCATAGATTGAGAGATGACGAAGTATGTGCTTACCTCTAGGCCGTGACAGCAAGTTCAAAGTGATTTTTGATTTGGAGGTGTTACAGATGAGTGGTGATGATCTAAACAGCTTCCCTACACCCTATGGATTGTGTTTGGATGGTTGGACTTGATTGAAATTGGCTGGATCATTTTGTGGTACCTCAGCTGCACTTTGGTTAAAACCTTGAGCAACCAGCTGGTGATTTTGTGAAATTGATGTTTCAGAAGTAATCTAAGTGTTTGACCAGCTCATATGTGATGTATGTGAGGTGTGTGAGTGATTGGTTTGATTGGAATTGCTCTCAAACTCAAAACCCGATAGTGATTTGCCTTAGAAGGCAAAATTGGAGTGAAAGAAGAGATTTTGAGGAAAGCATCTGTTAGATGGCTTTGGTGTACTCAAACTTACCACAATTGAGCTCTATTTATATTAGAGCAAGTTTGTTTTGCAAGGAATAGTGCATGGCAGCTGGTAAGTAGGTTTGGCCAATGTTGGCAAATGAAAATCCAAGTCTCCTCTAGCCATTGACTAGAGGTTAGGGCACAGAGCCTTGGTCCCCTTGGTCTTGGATAAGTCTTGACTGATTTCAGATGAGAATGGCTCAGTCCATGCCACTTTGATGGTTCCATTGAATGCCTCATTCTAAATTTGAAGTCTTGTCCCTATTTTGGCCATTCTAGGTTCAACATGCTATTTCTTGTTCCATGGACTTTGGAGGCTTTGCTCAGTGATTGTCCCCTTTAGATTCAATCCTCTGAGGTGTCCAAGTGGATAGGAGCAATTGAATTTGGCTGATTTTGGCAAATCGACCAAAGTTACAAATTCTGCCTTGCCATGACAGATTTCAGCAAGGCAACTTGGCAATGTTGTATCTCATGGTGTAGGTTGAATTTGGCAATGTTCTTGGCCATTTTGGAAAGCTCTTACATGATACAACAACTGTTTGAACAAGTTTGGTTTTGATCTCTTTTGATTCCAAGTGAAAAATCCCCCTACATTTGGCAAAAAGTGAGGCAGAATCTGACTTAGTGAAAATTTCACTAAGTGTTGGAAAAAGTGACATTTTCACTTTTCAGCCACTTTGATCACTCCATAACTCAAAATCCTTAATGAATTGGAATTACTTGTAGTTGAAGTTTTTGTAGGTGATAATGAGGGCTACAAATCCATCTTTGGATGAGAAAAAATGGCCTTGTGGTTTAGGAGTTATGGTCCTTCAAACCCTAATTGTGGTGCAGATGAAATTGAGACTTGTTGCTCAAACTTCTTGGATCAATCCATTGTTCCAAATGGATCAATATGGTATATTAGAGATCCTCAAATCATCTCTTGAGGTCTTGGCTCATGGTTTGTCCCAAAAGTCAACTTAGGGGTGAATTAGGTCAAGAAACCCTAATTCCTGATTTTTGATGAATGCATCCCCTGAGGCAAAATTGACTTGATGCATGGGTTCATGAGGTTCCATGAAGTATATTAGGTTATGTTTTGGATCATTGCCTTGTGCCCAGATTAAAATTTCCATCTGGAGGCCCTGGTCGACTAAAACCCTAATTTGGTGACACTGTCGATCTTGAGACTTGATCCACCTAGAAGGGAGCAGCCTTGTGCTTAATCCTTGAAGTGGGAGTCCTTTTTGATCCATTGTGGATGTTTAAGAGATTAGACAAGTTGAAGATCATGTCATTTCTTGATTGATCCTTTGTTTAAGCACTCAGAGAGGGCTTGAAACCCTAATTTTGATTGTAGTGGATGCTCACCCATCTTTGGGGAGACTAATGAAGCATAAAGGTACATCCATATTGTGATGATGATTTTCACAATGATGGGAAATCTAAGTGGTCAAAATTTGGGGTATTACACGGTGTACTTGACCATATAGTCGTATTTTCCACTTGGTTCTCCCAGGGTGTCCCAAATTTCTTAGGAACTGGAGGAGTCATCCCTCTCGATGACGTTGACCTCGGGAAAAGCATAGTTGATGAATTCAAGTCCTGCAAATGTCGCGAATTCATCTTCATGTTGAGTAGTTTCCGAATGACCTGAGTGTTGATCCCATGACATGGTGGGGACACAGGTATTCTATTCAATGATGCTCAGCTGAGTTTCATTACTCGGCTGACTTTATTGCCCCAAGTTTCCTGGGTAAGGTTGCCATATTGGCAGGCCATCCATTGGGCCATAGTAATTGTAGTCAAAATTGTCTTTCATCGGAGTGTCTTCCTCTAATGAATTTGGCGGAGCACGGCATCCTTCCAGATCACAATCTCCATATATCATTTCGACGTCTGATCTTGGTATAAATCTCGGACTTTCTATAGGAAAGCAAAATGGCATAGGCACCTCTTCCTGAGACATATAACCGTCCTTGTTAAGGTAGGACTTCCACTCTTCGTCCGTGTTAGAGGGATCTTCCTCATTGATAGCATGAACTGTCTGAGACACCGGGTGAAGGAAACCTCCACTGTGGAAAAGATTTTGAAGGGGATGAAGACTTTCATCGCCGGCAGCTGTATGGGTGCAAGTTGTAGAAAAACCAAGACCCTTCTTTGTTTTATTGTTAATGGGAATGACAAGCTGTCCCCATCCTTTTGTATCGGTACTCTCGACCGCTTTGATAGCATCTTTGTATGAGGAAATCGAGGTTCCTCCTCTGAACTGATTGTTCTTGCTCACCGACAGTGCTTGGAACTGCGTCCCAATAATCTCCTCGGGTTCTACACAAGTAGAGGATGACAAGTTGCTTACAAGCAAGGTCTGTTCCCCACAAACTGTGACAAGTTGATCGTTCTTGACGAACTTTAGCTTTTGGTGGAGGGTCGAAGTAACCGCTCCATCCTAATGTATCCAAGGTGTTCCTAATAAACAACTGTACGTTTCCCGGATGTCCATGACCTGGAAAATGACTTGGAAAGTGTGAGGACCAATAGTTATGGGAAGATCAACTTCGCCGATAACTGTTTTTCTGGATCCGTCGAACGCTTTGACGACGACCTCGTTGATTCTCATTGGAGGTCCCTTGAATGATAATTGCATCAAAGTGGACTTCGGCATAACATTCAGGGCTGACCCTGTGTCTACCAGTACGCTGGCTAAAGCATCGTCCTGACAGTTAACTGTGATATTGAGCGCCATGTTATGACGGCGACCCTCTTCGGGTAATTCCTCGTCACTAAATCCCAAATTATTGCAGGAAGTGATGTTAGAGACAATACTATCAAATTGTCTGATTGTTACATCCTGTTCCACAAAGGCTTGCTCCAAGACTTTCTGTAAAGCCTCCCTGTGGGCTTCTGAACTGAGTAACAGTGATAATACCGAGATCTTTGAAGGAGTCTGTAACAGTTGATCGACAATGTTGTATTCACTCCTTTGGATGAACTTCAGCATCTCATCGTCATCTTTTGAAAGGTCGGGATTATCGGATTGACCGACTGGTGGATCAGGAGCTTCTGTCTGAAGTTCCTTTTCCTTGTTAGGTTCCCCAACCCCTCGATTGAAGATTCTACCACTCCGTGTTACACGACTGATATCTGCAATGTTCACAACGGAGGGTAATGGAATTTCCTTTCCATTTTCATTTGTTGTTGCACCATATCTGTAAGGGATCGCCTTAGTTGATTCATACGGTAATGGTCCCGGTAAATAGATGACTACGGGAACCTTCTGATTTTTCTGACCATCATAAGTAATCTCGATCCGTTCCCGGTTGGGAACCTTAGATTCGTCAAGTAGGGGGATAATGGCAAAAACATCCCTGGTCCTGTGATGACCAGAGATCGTGACAACATCCTCAACTTGCTCGGCAAGGTAGTTTGGCGTCCAGTTGATGGGTCCAGAACCCGAATAGGGACGAATTTCTCCACGATCGACCTGACCCTGAAGAGCTGCTCTCACAAGGTAACACCCTTGGTTATTTTCCGAACAGACGCCGCAACATTCATAGTTGTGTGGTGGCACCTGGCCACGCCCACTTTGAATACAATGTAACCTCACTGGGTTAGCTTCCACAGATTGGACATCCTGACTCTGACGCCGAGTGGGGTTTCTGTTATTGATACTAATCTGCTGAGTATCTTCATCCATATAGATTGGCATCCACCAGTGATTTAACAAGTGCTGAAGGGCCTCCTGGACAAGGGTACAACCTCGATCGTTTTCGCAACCCGCTTTATAGCTTTGATAGTCATGTGATATTAAGAATCTGAGTCGGACCTGCTCAGCATGTAACTCTACCAGGTTGGTATTCATCACGCGAATATCGAAGATCTGAACCATGTTGATTTGATAAGGGTTCCTATCATGGTAGTCTTGGATCCATCCAAGATCCATCTGACGCTGGAGGGCCTCTTGTATGAAAGAGCATCCCTGTTTGTTTACCAAGCAAGTCAGACAGGAATTGTAATCGTGCCACGGCAGATTATGATACTGGCTTTGCCTTGAGTGCATCGCCACTAAGTTGACATTCATTGCACGGATATCGTGGTTCTGAATGACGTTAGAATTCGTATAGACCATGTTAACTCCACGAACTCGGTGCTCTTGGATCCATCCGAGATCCATCTGTTCCTGTAGAGCTGATTGCACTACCGAACATCCTTGGTTGTCTTTAGAGCAGATATCACACTGATGATAGTTATGAGGTGGCACATGGCCATATCCACTCTGTCTACAATGCATCTTGACCAGATTGGTCATCAATAAGAGTACATCGTGAATTTGATAGACATTATTAGTCTCTTTATCAATGAGATTGACTGCAGCTTTCTCATGTTGAGGCAGCGGGTTCGTAAAAACATTGGGGTTCGTATCCTTGAAAGATAAGAGCCCGCTCCTAACAAGCTTTTGCACGTCGGACTTGAAATTGAGACAAGTCTCTATGTTGTGCCCTGGACCTCCTTGATGATAAGGGCAAGTTTGATCCACCTTAAACCAAAAAGGCAGATTTTCCGGTACTGCAAGAGGGGATTTAGTCTGAATGTGCCCCTTGGCTAGCAGTAATGGAAACAGCTCTGTGTACGACATGGGTATAGGATCAAACCCTGATGGTCGTGTTGTACGGTTGCTGTTATATGGAGGACGAGCCTGCTGAAGAGGTTGTTGTGTCCTTTGTTGATCAGGTTGGCTCTGTGCAACCTGAGGTTGATACGTAGGAACAGGCGCAGGGCTGATAGCAGGAATTACAGCTGCTACTGGTTGATAACGTCGCCTTTGCTTTTCGAGAGAGATATTCCCAATATCTTGCTCTTTTTTCTTAGGGAGAGCACTACCATATTTCTTGGTACCGCTCGTCGATCCAGCGTCTTTTATCAAACGTCCTTCTCGGATGGCTTCCTCAAGACGTACGCCCATGCCGACCATCTCGGTGAAATCACTGGGCGCACTGGCAACCATTCGGTCATAGTAAAATGAGCTTAAGGTTTTTAAGAAGATCTTGGTCATCTCTTTTTCCTCAAGAGGTGGACAAATTTGAGCGGCAATTTCACGCCACCTTTGAGCGTACTCCTTAAAGGTTTCCTTGTCCTTTTGTGACATTGATCTGAGTTGATCTCTGTCGGGTGCCATGTCCAAATTGTATTTGTATTGTTGGATGAAGGCTTTGCCAAGCTCTCTGAAAGTGCTGATCGTAGCACAGTTTAAACCCATGTACCATTTGAGTGTGGCACCGGTTAAACTATCCTGGAAGTAGTGAATCAGCAGGTCCTGATTCTCCGTCTGAGCTGACATTCGTCGAGCGTACATTGTCAAGTGACTTTGAGGGCAAGAGTTACCCTTGTATTTTTCAAAGTCGGGCACTTGGAACTTGTGCGGGACTTTCACATTGGGGACCAAGCAGAGATCTGCGGCGTCCTTACCAAATAGATCCTGCCGCGAATGGCCTGCAGCTCCTTCTGCATTTCTAGGAACTGCTCCTGGAATTCTTCCATTCGGTCAAACATAGTTTCCTTTTTACCAGAAAGTATTGGCAAAATCTGTCCTCCCGGGACAGTGTGCACCACAGGGGGTGGTACCGTGACTACGACGGTGAATCTTGGCGTTTCCTGAAGTTTGTAACCTTCAGGAGTCTTTAGTATGCCCCTGACATCTTCGCTTTCCCGAAGTTTGTAACCTTCAGGCCCAGCGGCTTCTGTTGTGATTCCCTGATCCTCAGTGATCGGCGGAACATATCCTTCCGGGATATAGTTAACAGGTATACCCCAAGGGCGATCTTTCGGTATCTGATACCTAGGATCATACTTCTCCACTATGGGCATTGAGGTGATCTCTGAGATCACAGTCCTTTGTAGCTGAGCTTCTGCCATGGCTTGCATGTCGTTACGAAGCTTTCTCATATCCTCTCTCAGAGCGTCGATCTCTTCTTTCAACTCTCTGTTTTCTTCCTCAAGATCATCCATCTTTTTCTGACGATTGGCCCGAGTGTTATACGAATGAGACAGTTTGACTCTAGAATCGAGACACAAATGTGAGATTCATAGGTAAGAAGAATACACGATGTGAGAATGATGAATGCAATGATTATATTAATTGTTTTTTGGTTTAATCAAAATAAACTTCGACAATTAGATTGTAAATATCAAACGGTGGGGAAACCCCCTTTTTATTGAAGTTCAAAGGATTACAGAAATGGAAATACAGTAGATTACACAGTGCAGAAACAGAAACCTAAACTAATGGGTCCCGAGTCCTCTCTGAAGAGAAATCGGGTGCTGACTCTGGTACTTTCCTTTTCTTTGACCGGGGCTCTTGGGCCGTTGTCGGGTTGTCATTCCTTTGCCAGGTGAAAGGAGCGAGCAAATTCCTTTGGTTATCCTGATTATCCACAGCATGTTGCTCCAAAATTTCAATCAGAGCATCTTTCTCTTTCAGTAATTGCTGTATTTTGATGCACTCTATGTCGAGGGTGCGGTACTTGTTCTTCCAAGACCTTCTCTCCTTATAGACTTTGTTGAGAGTAACCTGAAGCTTTTCAGTTTCCGTCATGAAATACATGACAGATTCCTTTGGCGGAAGAATTTCGTAACGAGGATAAGGCATCTTTAACTTGAGAGCTCTAGTTTGTACCCAGTGGAGATAAGGCCCCACCGAGACACAGTCTGGTTTTCCTAGAGACTCTCGTCCTTTCTTATGAACGTGTTTCCAAGCGTGCACTATTTCCATCTTTAGTGCTCTGTCGTTTTCTCCTTCTTTGAAGAAAAGACCTTCCAGATGAACACCCAGTGGGATGTGTCTCATCGGGTATCCAAATTGGCGAAGAACCAATATCGGATGGTAGTTGATTCCTCCCTTAGTTCCTATAAGGGGTACGTTGGGGAAGTTTCCACAACGATCGATGATTCTGATTCCATCATAAATCCTATTACACGAATCTATATCAGAGTTGGTAAGAGACATGATCTTCTGCGACCAACGTAAGACACTCTTGCAATCCCAAAAAGCGGCAGACTTGGGCAAGTGATATATAAACCATTTATAAAGCAGAGGTACACAGCATGTGATCTCCCCTCCACTGTACAAATTTCCCAAGTGTACAGAATGATACGCATCTGCGAGCAAAGTTGGCACAGGGTTTCCAATGAGAAAAACCTTAATGGAGTTTATATCGACAAAGTTATTGATGTTGGGAAACAAAAATAATCCGTAGGTGAGTAAAACAAAGATGCTTTCAAAAGCAGTCCCGTTCCCTATACTAGCAAAGTACAGATCTTTCTTTGTTAAGAACTGGGCTGGCAAACCTTGGATGCCACCCTTAGTAGTCATGTGAGTCCTGACCTCAGACTCATCCAAATGAATTGCTCTTGCAATAGTCTGATTCTTTGGAATTTCTTCCAGTCCAGAAAAATGGAGCTCGATCTGTGATGTGTAGATCGATCAGATGAGAATACTCCTCCAGCGTTGGTGCTAGCTGGTAATCCGGGAATGTGAAACAGTGATAAACCGGATCGTAAAACTGAATGAGCGCATCCATGATTCCCTCAATCACATAGACTCTTAACAGTGGTAGCAGACCTCCGTGTTTGGCTCTGAAGGCCTCAGGGCTAGTGATCATCCTTGCTAACCTTCTCAAATCCCCTAGTTTTGGAACCTTGAAGGTGTATGTATGAGTTCTCCTTCTACCGAAATCCATTAGTGTAATCCTCCTCTCTGATATTTGCAATCACAGTCTTAGTTTAATTTGAAAAACAGAGAGACTAGAAGAGAAAGTTTTTTTAATGTTTTAATGTTTTATTAAATGAATGCATGAATGCAGCACACAAAAACATAAAAAAAACATGGGGTCAAAGGGTCGTTGTCATGAAGTCAAGGCTCTACCCATCCCCAAAGGTTTATACTAGGGTGATTTTTGTACCTGTACTCATTATCATCAGCTCCTCCCAGGAAGGCAGACAACAAGTGGATCGCCAGCGAGTTGTGTGCAATCTTAGAGTAAGTGCCATTCACCGAGAATAGATCACCAACCTCAAATGAGGGTAGTATCGCGTAACAACTATTTCTGATAGTTTCCGCACTACAAAAAAGGTTGGCTTTTCTTAAGTGTATACTCAAACTCACCACATGCGGCATCACACGCATTCCCAGTAGCAGAAAAATAAACACATACTCAATTAGGAAAAGCAGTATATATATTTGTCTTAAAAATCCTAGACTTATAAAGCTAAGAATCCTAAGTTCTTGACAGAAATGGGTTCCCCGGCGGAAGCCCCAATCTGTGGTTTCACAAGAGGTAAAAAGGAAGAAAAAGTTTGACAAAGACCGGCCCCACGGTGGGCGCCATTTTTTACTGTAGCGAGCGATTTTGGACGCGGTTCTTAAGCACTGGTCGCTCTCTGCGGTTTGAGCTTAAACTACAGGTCGATTCATTTTTTATCCTATTAAAGCTGATGAAGGAAGGGAAATAGATGTCTCCAATTAACCCTGCTTGCATACTGAGTTTAAACAGCGGTCTGTTAGGTTACGGATGCTATCAATGTTGGGGGGCCTTTGTATTGGTTATTTGTATTTTCGCCAATACAATTTTCTTTCTTTCTATCTAGACAGAGGGTTTCTGGTGGGGAACAAGGATTAGGATGTTAGGACTGATACTTTTGAATTACCGCTTTTGATTGATGGAGATATGGGATTTGGTTTTTTTGTTTAGTGTGCTCGCTAAGATCTTTTCTTTCGATCTTATGCCTACGTATTCCCGTTTACCGAAACAGGGAAATCAGAGCGTTCGTAGTTCCTCCTATTCTATGGGAGGAAATGGGTGTTTTTTGGTGTCTTGTTCAAAGCCCAAGACGTGAAGCTAAAGGTGATTTGTATCTTGTTCAAAGCCCAAGATGTGAAGCGGAAGGTAGTTTGTATCTTGTTCAAAGCCCAAGACGTGAAGCTGAAAGGACCTTGACTTTAGAGAGAATTTGTCATCTCTAAAGAAGGGTTAAAGGAGAATTACTTTAACCGGGATACGCGGATCCTAGCAATGCCATAATTTCCTAAGAAGGGGTTTTATCCTGAAGGAGAAGACTTTAACTCAGTGTAGAGCAATGCTATCTTTCCTTAAGAATTTCTCGTACTAAAAGAGGGACAGTGGCATGGATGTAGATGATCTAGAGGCTTGCCGCTTACAGCGATTAGATGAAGGGGAAGGAGTGTATTGTGTTTGGGTACTGTGAACGAGGCACAGCTTTGATGCTAAAAGGTTGATTGGATCAACCAGTGGTTTTCTTATACAAAGCCTAAGAGGAGGCTAATATGTGTCTCGTACAAAGCTCGAGAGAGAGGCTAAAAGGTTTTGACCCGACGATGGAGTCGTTTGGTATCTCGTATAAAGCCCGAGATGGAGGCTGTTTGACTCAACAAGAGAGTTTTTTTGTATCTCGCACGAAGCCCGAGATGGAGGCGAACATGTGTTTGGCTCAATATGAACCTTTTTGTATCTCGTATAAAGCCCGAGATGGAGGCGAAAGGGTGATTGACTCAACGAGGGAGTCTCTTATGTGTCTCGTACAAAGCCCGAGAGAGAGGCTAAACTCACTGGAGAAGGATCTTTATACAAAGCCTAAGAGGAGGCTATGGTTACTATTTTATTTGAGTGACAGGTCCAGTATACTAATTTTACAGAGAAAATCAATTCTTATATGAGCAACACTGTACTCATGGATTTGATTCCAGGATCCGGGTTATTCATGTTCTTTAAGGAAGCGGGAAATCCGAAGGGTATTGAGACTGTCCGAGTCTATGGGTTTCCTTCCTATTTAACGAAGGGGTGCTTGAGAATGTCTTTGATACTCAAGGAAGTAAGACTGTCCAAGTCTAGAGTTCATCTTTTGTACCATGCTTTAAGAAACAGTAGTAGACTCTATGAAAGGACTGTTCTATGAAGATGTTTAAGTTTTGTTCCTATACCTCTAGGAGGTCGTCGGGACAATTTGTACGAAGCCCAAGAGGAGGCTGGAATCTTTTAAGAAGCCGACGGGTCCTTGTACGATGCCCAAGAGGAGGCTATCATTCCCGGAGGAAGAGATCATTATACGAAGCCTAAGAGGAGGCTGTGATTACTTCTAAGAAGCCGTAGGGTCCTTGTACTAAGCCCAAGAGAAGGCGAGGTTACTTTTAGGAAGCCTGTGGGTCCTTGTACGATGCCCAAGAGGAGGCTGATGCTTTTAAGAAGCCCGTGGGTCCCAAACCAAAGAAACGTTCAAGAAAAGTTTCACCGAGAATAATTCATTTAGTGAACAGTTCTGAGGTTTGAAGAAATTCAAGAGAAGTTTCACCGAGAATAATTCATCTCTGGGGAATAGAATTTCTTGACAATTCCTAATGAGGACAGCCGAAGAGAAGACTGTATCTGGTAATCCTATTGGGGATCTAGTTCAGTATATTTCTAAGAGCGACAGTCTAAGAAAGGGTTCAAAAAGAATCTGCCTTTCACATCTCCATATTGTTTAACCCCAAGAGGAGGGAAGACTGTGTCTGGTAATCCTATGTGGATCTAGTTTTGACTGTAAGTTCATAGTGATCAACAGGGCTTTACCTAGTGCTAGACGTAGTTGCCGGGGAAACTCGAAATATCTATACTATTATTACACAGTTGATATGAGTTTATGAAAGGAGACTTACAGCGAAACAGCCCCACAATACAGTTATATATATATATATATATATGAAAGCGGTAAATGAAAGCAATAACCACTTACTCAGTTGTAGAGCTTCCATGCTGTTTGGTTAGTTGTTCAACAAAGAAAGATTGAAAATAACAGTATATTCAAAATCAAAGGAGAAAGTGCTTTGAAAAAGGAAGATTTGGGGCTTACAGCTCAAGGAGAGGCCCAGGGTTTTATCAGTGAGCGCACTGTTTGAATTTGTACATAGGGACTTATACAAGTGACTGAGGCCCAAAATGTTTTCTGTACAAGGGGGTTGGGTCTTACACTCTGATAGAGGCCCAAAAGTTTTGAATGGGTCTTATAGCTCAAGGAGAGGCCCAGGTTATTTTGAAAAGGTGACGATCGCGCCGTTCATTTTTGACGGTATCGGGACTTATACAATACACTGAGGCCCAAAAATTTCACTAAGTGTTGGAAAAAGTGACATTTTCACTTTTCAGCCACTTTGATCACTCCATAACTCAAAATCCTTAATGAATTGGAATTACTTGTAGTTGAAGTTTTTGTAGGTGATAATGAGGGCTACAAATCCATCTTTGGATGAGAAAAAATGGCCTTGTGGTTTAGGAGTTATGGTCCTTCAAACCCTAATTGTGGTGCAGATGAAATTGAGACTTGTTGCTCAAACTTCTTGGATCAATCCATTGTTCCAAATGGATCAATATGGTATATTAGAGATCCTCAAATCATCTCTTGAGGTCTTGGCTCATGGTTTGTCCCAAAAGTCAACTTAGGGGTGAATTAGGTCAAGAAACCCTAATTCCTGATTTTTGATGAATGCATCCCCTGAGGCAAAATTGACTTGATGCATGGGTTCATGAGGTTCCATGAAGTATATTAGGTTATGTTTTGGATCATTGCCTTGTGCCCAGATTAAAATTTCCATCTGGAGGCCCTGGTCGACTAAAACCCTAATTTGGTGACACTGTCGATCTTGAGACTTGATCCACCTAGAAGGGAGCAGCCTTGTGCTTAATCCTTGAAGTGGGAGTCCTTTTTGATCCATTGTGGATGTTTAAGAGATTAGACAAGTTGAAGATCATGTCATTTCTTGATTGATCCTTTGTCTAAGCACTCAGAGAGGGCTTGAAACCCTAATTTTGATTGTAGTGGATGCTCACCCATCTTTGGGGAGACTAATGAAGCATAAAGGTACATCCATATTGTGATGATGATTTTCACAATGATGGGAAATCTAAGTGGTCAAAATTTGGGGTATTACACGGTGTACTTGACCATATAGTCGTATTTTCCACTTGGTTCTCCCAGGGTGTCCCAAATTTCTTAGGAACTGGAGGAGTCATCCCTCTCGATGACGTTGACCTCGGGAAAAGCATAGTTGATGAATTCAAGTCCTGCAAATGTCGCGAATTCATCTTCATGTTGAGTAGTTTCCGAATGACCTGAGTGTTGATCCCATGACATGGTGGGGACACAGGTATTCTATTCAATGATGCTCAGCTGAGTTTCATTACTCGGCTGACTTTATTGCCCCAAGTTTCCTGGGTAAGGTTGCCATATTGGCAGGCCATCCATTGGGCCATAGTAATTGTAGTCAAAATTGTCTTTCATCGGAGTGTCTTCCTCTAATGAATTTGGCGGAGCACGGCATCCTTCCAGATCACAATCTCCATATATCATTTCGACGTCTGATCTTGGTATAAATCTCGGACTTTCTATAGGAAAGCAAAATGGCATAGGCACCTCTTCCTGAGACATATAACCGTCCTTGTTAAGGTAGGACTTCCACTCTTCGTCCGTGTTAGAGGGATCTTCCTCATTGATAGCATGAACTGTCTGAGACACCGGGTGAAGGAAACCTCCACTGTGGAAAAGATTTTGAAGGGGATGAAGACTTTCATCGCCGGCAGCTGTATGGGTGCAAGTTGTAGAAAAACCAAGACCCTTCTTTGTTTTATTGTTAATGGGAATGACAAGCTGTCCCCATCCTTTTGTATCGGTACTCTCGACCGCTTTGATAGCATCTTTGTATGAGGAAATCGAGGTTCCTCCTCTGAACTGATTGTTCTTGCTCACCGACAGTGCTTGGAACTGCGTCCCAATAATCTCCTCGGGTTCTACACAAGTAGAGGATGACAAGTTGCTTACAAGCAAGGCCTGTTCCCCACAAACTGTGACAAGTTGATCGTTCTTGACGAACTTTAGCTTTTGGTGGAGGGTCGAAGTAACCGCTCCATCCTAATGTATCCAAGGTGTTCCTAATAAACAACTGTACGTTTCCCGGATGTCCATGACCTGGAAAATGACTTGGAAAGTGTGAGGACCAATAGTTATGGGAAGATCAACTTCGCCGATAACTGTTTTTCTGGATCCGTCGAACGCTTTGACGACGACCTCGTTGATTCTCATTGGAGGTCCCTTGAATGATAATTGCATCAAAGTGGACTTCGGCATAACATTCAGGGCTGACCCTGTGTCTACCAGTACGCTGGCTAAAGCATCGTCCTGACAGTTAACTGTGATATTGAGCGCCATGTTATGACGGCGACCCTCTTCGGGTAATTCCTCGTCACTAAATCCCAAATTATTGCAGGAAGTGATGTTAGAGACAATACTATCAAATTGTCTGATTGTTACATCCTGTTCCACAAAGGCTTGCTCCAAGACTTTCTGTAAAGCCTCCCTGTGGGCTTCTGAACTGAGTAACAGTGATAATACCGAGATCTTTGAAGGAGTCTGTAACAGTTGATCGACAATGTTGTATTCACTCCTTTGGATGAACTTCAGCATCTCATCGTCATCTTTTGAAAGGTCAGGATTATCGGATTGACCGACTGGTGGATCAGGAGCTTCTGTCTGAAGTTCCTTTTCCTTGTTAGGTTCCCCAACCCCTCGATTGAAGATTCTACCACTCCGTGTTACACGACTGATATCTGCAATGTTCACAACGGAGGGTAATGGAATTTCCTTTCCATTTTCATTTGTTGTTGCACCATATCTGTAAGGGATCGCCTTAGTTGATTCATACGGTAATGGTCCCGGTAAATAGATGACTACGGGAACCTTCTGATTTTTCTGACCATCATAAGTAATCTCGATCCGTTCCCGGTTGGGAACCTTAGATTCGTCAAGTAGGGGGATAATGGCAAAAACATCCCTGGTCCTGTGATGACCAGAGATCGTGACAACATCCTCAACTTGCTCGGCAAGGTAGTTTGGCGTCCAGTTGATGGGTCCAGAACCCGAATAGGGACGAATTTCTCCACGATCGACCTGACCCTGAAGAGCTGCTCTCACAAGGTAACACCCTTGGTTATTTTCCGAACAGACGCCGCAACATTCATAGTTGTGTGGTGGCACCTGGCCACGCCCACTTTGAATACAATGTAACCTCACTGGGTTAGCTTCCACAGATTGGACATCCTGACTCTGACGCCGAGTGGGGTTTCTGTTATTGATACTAATCTGCTGAGTATCTTCATCCATATAGATTGGCATCCACCAGTGATTTAACAAGTGCTGAAGGGCCTCCTGGACAAGGGTACAACCTCGATCGTTTTCGCAACCCGCTTTATAGCTTTGATAGTCATGTGATATTAAGAATCCGAGTCGGACCTGCTCAGCATGTAACTCTACCAGGTTGGTATTCATCACGCGAATATCGAAGATCTGAACCATGTTGATTTGATAAGGGTTCCTATCATGGTAGTCTTGGATCCATCCAAGATCCATCTGACGCTGGAGGGCCTCTTGTATGAAAGAGCATCCCTGTTTGTTTACCAAGCAAGTCAGACAGGAATTGTAATCGTGCCACGGCAGATTATGATACTGGCTTTGCCTTGAGTGCATCGCCACCAAGTTGACATTCATTGCACGGATATCGTGGTTCTGAATGACGTTAGAATTCGTATAGACCATGTTAACTCCACGAACTCGGTGCTCTTGGATCCATCCGAGATCCATCTGTTCCTGTAGAGCTGATTGCACTACCGAACATCCTTGGTTGTCTTTAGAGCAGATATCACACTGATGATAGTTATGAGGTGGCACATGGCCATATCCACTCTGTCTACAATGCATCTTGACCAGATTGGTCATCAATAAGAGTACATCGTGAATTTGATAGACATTATTAGTCTCTTTATCAATGAGATTGACTGCAGCTTTCTCATGTTGAGGCAGCGGGTTCGTAAAAACATTGGGGTTCGTATCCTTGAAAGATAAGAGCCCGCTCCTAACAAGCTTTTGCACGTCGGACTTGAAATTGAGACAAGTCTCTATGTTGTGCCCTGGACCTCCTTGATGATAAGGGCAAGTTTGATCCACCTTAAACCAAAAAGGCAGATTTTCCGGTACTGCAAGAGGGGATTTAGTCTGAATGTGCCCCTTGGCTAGCAGTAATGGAAACAGCTCTGTGTACGACATGGGTATAGGATCAAACCCTGATGGTCGTGTTGTACGGTTGCTGTTATATGGAGGACGAGCCTGCTGAAGAGGTTGTTGTGTCCTTTGTTGATCAGGTTGGCTCTGTGCAACCTGAGGTTGATACGTAGGAACAGGCGCAGGGCTGATAGCAGGAATTACAGCTGCTACTGGTTGATAACGTCGCCTTTGCTTTTCGAGAGAGATATTCCCAATATCTTGCTCTTTTTTCTTAGGGAGAGCACTACCATATTTCTTGGTACCGCTCGTCGATCCAGCGTCTTTTATCAAACGTCCTTCTCGGATGGCTTCCTCAAGACGTACGCCCATGCCGACCATCTCGGTGAAATCACTGGGCGCACTGGCAACCATTCGGTCATAGTAAAATGAGCTTAAGGTTTTTAAGAAGATCTTGGTCATCTCTTTTTCCTCAAGAGGTGGACAAATTTGAGCGGCAATTTCACGCCACCTTTGAGCGTACTCCTTAAAGGTTTCCTTGTCCTTTTGTGACATTGATCTGAGTTGATCTCTGTCGGGTGCCATGTCCAAATTGTATTTGTATTGTTGGATGAAGGCTTTGCCAAGCTCTCTGAAAGTGCTGATCGTAGCACGGTTTAAACCCATGTACCATTTGAGTGTGGCACCGGTTAAACTATCCTGGAAGTAGTGAATCAGCAGGTCCTGATTCTCCGTCTGAGCTGACATTCGTCGAGCGTACATTGTCAAGTGACTTTGAGGGCAAGAGTTACCCTTGTATTTTTCAAAGTCGGGCACTTGGAACTTGTGCGGGACTTTCACATTGGGGACCAAGCAGAGATCTGCGGCGTCCTTACCAAATAGATCCTGCCGCGAATGGCCTGCAGCTCCTTCTGCATTTCTAGGAACTGCTCCTGGAATTCTTCCATTCGGTCAAACATAGTTTCCTTTTTACCAGAAAGTATTGGCAAAATCTGTCCTCCCGGGACAGTGTGCACCACAGGGGGTGGTACCGTGACTACGACGGTGAATCTTGGCGTTTCCTGAAGTTTGTAACCTTCAGGAGTCTTTAGTATGCCCCTGACATCTTCGCTTTCCCGAAGTTTGTAACCTTCAGGCCCAGCGGCTTCTGTTGTGATTCCCTGATCCTCAGTGATCGGCGGAACATATCCTTCCGGGATATAGTTAACAGGTATACCCCAAGGGCGATCTTTCGGTATCTGATACCTAGGATCATACTTCTCCACTATGGGCGTTGAGGTGATCTCTGAGATCACAGTCCTTTGTAGCTGAGCTTCTGCCATGGCTTGCATGTCGTTACGAAGCTTTCTCATATCCTCTCTCAGAGCGTCGATCTCTTCTTTCAACTCTCTGTTTTCTTCCTCAAGATCATCCATCTTTTTCTGACGATTGGCCCGAGTGTTATACGAATGAGACAGTTTGACTCTAGAATCGAGACACAAATGTGAGATTCATAGGTAAGAAGAATACACGATGTGAGAATGATGAATGCAATGATTATATTAATTGTTTTTTGGTTTAATCAAAATAAACTTCGACAATTAGATTGTAAATATCAAACGGTGGGGAAACCCCCTTTTTATTGAAGTTCAAAGGATTACAGAAATGGAAATACAGTAGATTACACAGTGCAGAAACAGAAACCTAAACTAATGGGTCCCGAGTCCTCTCTGAAGAGAAATCGGGTGCTGACTCTGGTACTTTCCTTTTCTTTGACCGGGGCTCTTGGGCCGTTGTCGGGTTGTCATTCCTTTGCCAGGTGAAAGGAGCGAGCAAATTCCTTTGGTTATCCTGATTATCCACAGCATGTTGCTCCAAAATTTCAATCAGAGCATCTTTCTCTTTCAGTAATTGCTGTATTTTGATGCACTCTATGTCGAGGGTGCGGTACTTGTTCTTCCAAGACCTTCTCTCCTTATAGACTTTGTTGAGAGTAACCTGAAGCTTTTCAGTTTCCGTCATGAAATACATGACAGATTCCTTTGGCGGAAGAATTTCGTAACGAGGATAAGGCATCTTTAACTTGAGAGCTCTAGTTTGTACCCAGTGGAGATAAGGCCCCACCGAGACACAGTCTGGTTTTCCTAGAGACTCTCGTCCTTTCTTATGAACGTGTTTCCAAGCGTGCACTATTTCCATCTTTAGTGCTCTGTCGTTTTCTCCTTCTTTGAAGAAAAGACCTTCCAGATGAACACCCAGTGGGATGTGTCTCATCGGGTATCCAAATTGGCGAAGAACCAATATCGGATGGTAGTTGATTCCTCCCTTAGTTCCTATAAGGGGTACGTTGGGGAAGTTTCCACAACGATCGATGATTCTGATTCCATCATAAATCCTATTACACGAATCTATATCAGAGTTGGTAAGAGACATGATCTTCTGCGACCAACGTAAGACACTCTTGCAATCCCAAAAAGCGGCAGACTTGGGCAAGTGATATATAAACCATTTATAAAGCAGAGGTACACAGCATGTGATCTCCCCTCCACTGTACAAATTTCCCAAGTGTACAGAATGATACGCATCTGCGAGCAAAGTTGGCACAGGGTTTCCAATGAGAAAAACCTTAATGGAGTTTATATCGACAAAGTTATTGATGTTGGGAAACAAAAATAATCCGTAGGTGAGTAAAACAAAGATGCTTTCAAAAGCAGTCCCGTTCCCTATACTAGCAAAGTACAGATCTTTCTTTGTTAAGAACTGGGCTGGCAAACCTTGGATGCCACCCTTAGTAGTCATGTGAGTCCTGACCTCAGACTCATCCAAATGAATTGCTCTTGCAATAGTCTGATTCTTTGGAATTTCTTCCAGTCCAGAAAAATGGAGCTCGATCTGTGATGTGTAGATCGATCAGATGAGAATACTCCTCCAGCGTTGGTGCTAGCTGGTAATCCGGGAATGTGAAACAGTGATAAACCGGATCGTAAAACTGAATGAGCGCATCCATGATTCCCTCAATCACATAGACTCTTAACAGTGGTAGCAGACCTCCGTGTTTGGCTCTGAAGGCCTCAGGGCTAGTGATCATCCTTGCTAACCTTCTCAAATCCCCTAGTTTTGGAACCTTGAAGGTGTATGTATGAGTTCTCCTTCTACCGAAATCCATTAGTGTAATCCTCCTCTCTGATATTTGCAATCACAGTCTTAGTTTAATTTGAAAAACAGAGAGACTAGAAGAGAAAGTTTTTTTAATGTTTTAATGTTTTATTAAATGAATGCATGAATGCAGCACACAAAAACATAAAAAAAACATGGGGTCAAAGGGTCGTTGTCATGAAGTCAAGGCTCTACCCATCCCCAAAGGTTTATACTAGGGTGATTTTTGTACCTGTACTCATTATCATCAGCTCCTCCCAGGAAGGCAGACAACAAGTGGATCGCCAGCGAGTTGTGTGCAATCTTAGAGTAAGTGCCATTCACCGAGAATAGATCACCAACCTCAAATGAGGGTAGTATCGCGTAACAACTATTTCTGATAGTTTCCGCACTACAAAAAAGGTTGGCTTTTCTTAAGTGTATACTCAAACTCACCACATGCGGCATCACACGCATTCCCAGTAGCAGAAAAATAAACACATACTCAATTAGGAAAAGCAGTATATATATTTGTCTTAAAAATCCTAGACTTATAAAGCTAAGAATCCTAAGTTCTTGACAGAAATGGGTTCCCCGGCGGAAGCCCCAATCTGTGGTTTCACAAGAGGTAAAAAGGAAGAAAAAGTTTGACAAAGACCGGCCCCACGGTGGGCGCCATTTTTTACTATAGCGAGCGATTTTGGACGCGGTTCTTAAGCACTGGTCGCTCTCTGCGGTTTGAGCTTAAACTACAGGTCGATTCATTTTTTATCCTATTAAAGCTGATGAAGGAAGGGAAATAGATGTCTCCAATTAACCCTGCTTGCATACTGAGTTTAAACAGCGGTCTGTTAGGTTACGGATGCTATCAATGTTGGGGGGCCTTTGTATTGGTTATTTGTATTTTCGCCAATACAATTTTCTTTCTTTCTATCTAGACAGAGGGTTTCTGGTGGGGAACAAGGATTAGGATGTTAGGACTGATACTTTTGAATTACCGCTTTTGATTGATGGAGATATGGGATTTGGTTTTTTTGTTTAGTGTGCTCGCTAAGATCTTTTCTTTCGATCTTATGCCTACGTATTCCCGTTTACCGAAACAGGGAAATCAGAGCGTTCGTAGTTCCTCCTATTCTATGGGAGGAAATGGGTGTTTTTTGGTGTCTTGTTCAAAGCCCAAGACGTGAAGCTAAAGGTGATTTGTATCTTGTTCAAAGCCCAAGATGTGAAGCGGAAGGTAGTTTGTATCTTGTTCAAAGCCCAAGACGTGAAGCTGAAAGGACCTTGACTTTAGAGAGAATTTGTCATCTCTAAAGAAGGGTTAAAGGAGAATTACTTTAACCGGGATACGCGGATCCTAGCAATGCCATAATTTCCTAAGAAGGGGTTTTATCCTGAAGGAGAAGACTTTAACTCAGTGTAGAGCAATGCTATCTTTCCTTAAGAATTTCTCGTACTAAAAGAGGGACAGTGGCATGGATGTAGATGATCTAGAGGCTTGCCGCTTACAGCGATTAGATGAAGGGGAAGGAGTGTATTGTGTTTGGGTACTGTGAACGAGGCACAGCTTTGATGCTAAAAGGTTGATTGGATCAACCAGTGGTTTTCTTATACAAAGCCTAAGAGGAGGCTAATATGTGTCTCGTACAAAGCTCGAGAGAGAGGCTAAAAGGTTTTGACCCGACGATGGAGTCGTTTGGTATCTCGTATAAAGCCCGAGATGGAGGCTGTTTGACTCAACAAGAGAGTTTTTTTGTATCTCGCACGAAGCCCGAGATGGAGGCGAACATGTGTTTGGCTCAATATGAACCTTTTTGTATCTCGTATAAAGCCCGAGATGGAGGCGAAAGGGTGATTGACTCAACGAGGGAGTCTCTTATGTGTCTCGTACAAAGCCCGAGAGAGAGGCTAAACTCACTGGAGAAGGATCTTTATACAAAGCCTAAGAGGAGGCTATGGTTACTATTTTATTTGAGTGACAGGTCCAGTATACTAATTTTACAGAGAAAATCAATTCTTATATGAGCAACACTGTACTCATGGATTTGATTCCAGGATCCGGGTTATTCATGTTCTTTAAGGAAGCGGGAAATCCGAAGGGTATTGAGACTGTCCGAGTCTATGGGTTTCCTTCCTATTTAACGAAGGGGTGCTTGAGAATGTCTTTGATACTCAAGGAAGTAAGACTGTCCAAGTCTAGAGTTCATCTTTTGTACCATGCTTTAAGAAACAGTAGTAGACTCTATGAAAGGACTGTTCTATGAAGATGTTTAAGTTTTGTTCCTATACCTCTAGGAGGTCGTCGGGACAATTTGTACGAAGCCCAAGAGGAGGCTGGAATCTTTTAAGAAGCCGACGGGTCCTTGTACGATGCCCAAGAGGAGGCTATCATTCCCGGAGGAAGAGATCATTATACGAAGCCTAAGAGGAGGCTGTGATTACTTCTAAGAAGCCGTAGGGTCCTTGTACTAAGCCCAAGAGAAGGCGAGGTTACTTTTAGGAAGCCTGTGGGTCCTTGTACGATGCCCAAGAGGAGGCTGATGCTTTTAAGAAGCCCGTGGGTCCCAAACCAAAGAAACGTTCAAGAAAAGTTTCACCGAGAATAATTCATTTAGTGAACAGTTCTGAGGTTTGAAGAAATTCAAGAGAAGTTTCACCGAGAATAATTCATCTCTGGGGAATAGAATTTCTTGACAATTCCTAATGAGGACAGCCGAAGAGAAGACTGTATCTGGTAATCCTATTGGGGATCTAGTTCAGTATATTTCTAAGAGCGACAGTCTAAGAAAGGGTTCAAAAAGAATCTGCCTTTCACATCTCCATATTGTTTAACCCCAAGAGGAGGGAAGACTGTGTCTGGTAATCCTATGTGGATCTAGTTTTGACTGTAAGTTCATAGTGATCAACAGGGCTTTACCTAGTGCTAGACGTAGTTGCCGGGGAAACTCGAAATATCTATACTATTATTACACAGTTGATATGAGTTTATGAAAGGAGACTTACAGCGAAACAGCCCCACAATACAGTTATATATATATATATATATATGAAAGCGGTAAATGAAAGCAATAACCACTTACTCAGTTGTAGAGCTTCCATGCTGTTTGGTTAGTTGTTCAACAAAGAAAGATTGAAAATAACAGTATATTCAAAATCAAAGGAGAAAGTGCTTTGAAAAAGGAAGATTTGGGGCTTACAGCTCAAGGAGAGGCCCAGGGTTTTATCAGTGAGCGCACTGTTTGAATTTGTACATAGGGACTTATACAAGTGACTGAGGCCCAAAATGTTTTCTGTACAAGGGGGTTGGGTCTTACACTCTGATAGAGGCCCAAAAGTTTTGAATGGGTCTTATAGCTCAAGGAGAGGCCCAGGTTATTTTGAAAAGGTGACGATCGCGCCGTTCATTTTTGACGGTATCGGGACTTATACAATACACTGAGGCCCAAAAATTTCACTAAGTGTTGGAAAAAGTGACATTTTCACTTTTCAGCCACTTTGATCACTCCATAACTCAAAATCCTTAATGAATTGGAATTACTTGTAGTTGAAGTTTTTGTAGGTGATAATGAGGGCTACAAATCCATCTTTGGATGAGAAAAAATGGCCTTGTGGTTTAGGAGTTATGGTCCTTCAAACCCTAATTGTGGTGCAGATGAAATTGAGACTTGTTGCTCAAACTTCTTGGATCAATCCATTGTTCCAAATGGATCAATATGGTATATTAGAGATCCTCAAATCATCTCTTGAGGTCTTGGCTCATGGTTTGTCCCAAAAGTCAACTTAGGGGTGAATTAGGTCAAGAAACCCTAATTCCTGATTTTTGATGAATGCATCCCCTGAGGCAAAATTGACTTGATGCATGGGTTCATGAGGTTCCATGAAGTATATTAGGTTATGTTTTGGATCATTGCCTTGTGCCCAGATTAAAATTTCCATCTGGAGGCCCTGGTCGACTAAAACCCTAATTTGGTGACACTGTCGATCTTGAGACTTGATCCACCTAGAAGGGAGCAGCCTTGTGCTTAATCCTTGAAGTGGGAGTCCTTTTTGATCCATTGTGGATGTTTAAGAGATTAGACAAGTTGAAGATCATGTCATTTCTTGATTGATCCTTTGTCTAAGCACTCAGAGAGGGCTTGAAACCCTAATTTTGATTGTAGTGGATGCTCACCCATCTTTGGGGAGACTAATGAAGCATAAAGGTACATCCATATTGTGATGATGATTTTCACAATGATGGGAAATCTAAGTGGTCAAAATTTGGGGTATTACACGGTGTACTTGACCATATAGTCGTATTTTCCACTTGGTTCTCCCAGGGTGTCCCAAATTTCTTAGGAACTGGAGGAGTCATCCCTCTCGATGACGTTGACCTCGGGAAAAGCATAGTTGATGAATTCAAGTCCTGCAAATGTCGCGAATTCATCTTCATGTTGAGTAGTTTCCGAATGACCTGAGTGTTGATCCCATGACATGGTGGGGACACAGGTATTCTATTCAATGATGCTCAGCTGAGTTTCATTACTCGGCTGACTTTATTGCCCCAAGTTTCCTGGGTAAGGTTGCCATATTGGCAGGCCATCCATTGGGCCATAGTAATTGTAGTCAAAATTGTCTTTCATCGGAGTGTCTTCCTCTAATGAATTTGGCGGAGCACGGCATCCTTCCAGATCACAATCTCCATATATCATTTCGACGTCTGATCTTGGTATAAATCTCGGACTTTCTATAGGAAAGCAAAATGGCATAGGCACCTCTTCCTGAGACATATAACCGTCCTTGTTAAGGTAGGACTTCCACTCTTCGTCCGTGTTAGAGGGATCTTCCTCATTGATAGCATGAACTGTCTGAGACACCGGGTGAAGGAAACCTCCACTGTGGAAAAGATTTTGAAGGGGATGAAGACTTTCATCGCCGGCAGCTGTATGGGTGCAAGTTGTAGAAAAACCAAGACCCTTCTTTGTTTTATTGTTAATGGGAATGACAAGCTGTCCCCATCCTTTTGTATCGGTACTCTCGACCGCTTTGATAGCATCTTTGTATGAGGAAATCGAGGTTCCTCCTCTGAACTGATTGTTCTTGCTCACCGACAGTGCTTGGAACTGCGTCCCAATAATCTCCTCGGGTTCTACACAAGTAGAGGATGACAAGTTGCTTACAAGCAAGGCCTGTTCCCCACAAACTGTGACAAGTTGATCGTTCTTGACGAACTTTAGCTTTTGGTGGAGGGTCGAAGTAACCGCTCCATCCTAATGTATCCAAGGTGTTCCTAATAAACAACTGTACGTTTCCCGGATGTCCATGACCTGGAAAATGACTTGGAAAGTGTGAGGACCAATAGTTATGGGAAGATCAACTTCGCCGATAACTGTTTTTCTGGATCCGTCGAACGCTTTGACGACGACCTCGTTGATTCTCATTGGAGGTCCCTTGAATGATAATTGCATCAAAGTGGACTTCGGCATAACATTCAGGGCTGACCCTGTGTCTACCAGTACGCTGGCTAAAGCATCGTCCTGACAGTTAACTGTGATATTGAGCGCCATGTTATGACGGCGACCCTCTTCGGGTAATTCCTCGTCACTAAATCCCAAATTATTGCAGGAAGTGATGTTAGAGACAATACTATCAAATTGTCTGATTGTTACATCCTGTTCCACAAAGGCTTGCTCCAAGACTTTCTGTAAAGCCTCCCTGTGGGCTTCTGAACTGAGTAACAGTGATAATACCGAGATCTTTGAAGGAGTCTGTAACAGTTGATCGACAATGTTGTATTCACTCCTTTGGATGAACTTCAGCATCTCATCGTCATCTTTTGAAAGGTCGGGATTATCGGATTGACCGACTGGTGGATCAGGAGCTTCTGTCTGAAGTTCCTTTTCCTTGTTAGGTTCCCCAACCCCTCGATTGAAGATTCTACCACTCCGTGTTACACGACTGATATCTGCAATGTTCACAACGGAGGGTAATGGAATTTCCTTTCCATTTTCATTTGTTGTTGCACCATATCTGTAAGGGATCGCCTTAGTTGATTCATACGGTAATGGTCCCGGTAAATAGATGACTACGGGAACCTTCTGATTTTTCTGACCATCATAAGTAATCTCGATCCGTTCCCGGTTGGGAACCTTAGATTCGTCAAGTAGGGGGATAATGGCAAAAACATCCCTGGTCCTGTGATGACCAGAGATCGTGACAACATCCTCAACTTGCTCGGCAAGGTAGTTTGGCGTCCAGTTGATGGGTCCAGAACCCGAATAGGGACGAATTTCTCCACGATCGACCTGACCCTGAAGAGCTGCTCTCACAAGGTAACACCCTTGGTTATTTTCCGAACAGACGCCGCAACATTCATAGTTGTGTGGTGGCACCTGGCCACGCCCACTTTGAATACAATGTAACCTCACTGGGTTAGCTTCCACAGATTGGACATCCTGACTCTGACGCCGAGTGGGGTTTCTGTTATTGATACTAATCTGCTGAGTATCTTCATCCATATAGATTGGCATCCACCAGTGATTTAACAAGTGCTGAAGGGCCTCCTGGACAAGGGTACAACCTCGATCGTTTTCGCAACCCGCTTTATAGCTTTGATAGTCATGTGATATTAAGAATCCGAGTCGGACCTGCTCAGCATGTAACTCTACCAGGTTGGTATTCATCACGCGAATATCGAAGATCTGAACCATGTTGATTTGATAAGGGTTCCTATCATGGTAGTCTTGGATCCATCCAAGATCCATCTGACGCTGGAGGGCCTCTTGTATGAAAGAGCATCCCTGTTTGTTTACCAAGCAAGTCAGACAGGAATTGTAATCGTGCCACGGCAGATTATGATACTGGCTTTGCCTTGAGTGCATCGCCACCAAGTTGACATTCATTGCACGGATATCGTGGTTCTGAATGACGTTAGAATTCGTATAGACCATGTTAACTCCACGAACTCGGTGCTCTTGGATCCATCCGAGATCCATCTGTTCCTGTAGAGCTGATTGCACTACCGAACATCCTTGGTTGTCTTTAGAGCAGATATCACACTGATGATAGTTATGAGGTGGCACATGGCCATATCCACTCTGTCTACAATGCATCTTGACCAGATTGGTCATCAATAAGAGTACATCGTGAATTTGATAGACATTATTAGTCTCTTTATCAATGAGATTGACTGCAGCTTTCTCATGTTGAGGCAGCGGGTTCGTAAAAACATTGGGGTTCGTATCCTTGAAAGATAAGAGCCCGCTCCTAACAAGCTTTTGCACGTCGGACTTGAAATTGAGACAAGTCTCTATGTTGTGCCCTGGACCTCCTTGATGATAAGGGCAAGTTTGATCCACCTTAAACCAAAAAGGCAGATTTTCCGGTACTGCAAGAGGGGATTTAGTCTGAATGTGCCCCTTGGCTAGCAGTAATGGAAACAGCTCTGTGTACGACATGGGTATAGGATCAAACCCTGATGGTCGTGTTGTACGGTTGCTGTTATATGGAGGACGAGCCTGCTGAAGAGGTTGTTGTGTCCTTTGTTGATCAGGTTGGCTCTGTGCAACCTGAGGTTGATACGTAGGAACAGGCGCAGGGCTGATAGCAGGAATTACAGCTGCTACTGGTTGATAACGTCGCCTTTGCTTTTCGAGAGAGATATTCCCAATATCTTGCTCTTTTTTCTTAGGGAGAGCACTACCATATTTCTTGGTACCGCTCGTCGATCCAGCGTCTTTTATCAAACGTCCTTCTCGGATGGCTTCCTCAAGACGTACGCCCATGCCGACCATCTCGGTGAAATCACTGGGCGCACTGGCAACCATTCGGTCATAGTAAAATGAGCTTAAGGTTTTTAAGAAGATCTTGGTCATCTCTTTTTCCTCAAGAGGTGGACAAATTTGAGCGGCAATTTCACGCCACCTTTGAGCGTACTCCTTAAAGGTTTCCTTGTCCTTTTGTGACATTGATCTGAGTTGATCTCTGTCGGGTGCCATGTCCAAATTGTATTTGTATTGTTGGATGAAGGCTTTGCCAAGCTCTCTGAAAGTGCTGATCGTAGCACGGTTTAAACCCATGTACCATTTGAGTGTGGCACCGGTTAAACTATCCTGGAAGTAGTGAATCAGCAGGTCCTGATTCTCCGTCTGAGCTGACATTCGTCGAGCGTACATTGTCAAGTGACTTTGAGGGCAAGAGTTACCCTTGTATTTTTCAAAGTCGGGCACTTGGAACTTGTGCGGGACTTTCACATTGGGGACCAAGCAGAGATCTGCGGCGTCCTTACCAAATAGATCCTGCCGCGAATGGCCTGCAGCTCCTTCTGCATTTCTAGGAACTGCTCCTGGAATTCTTCCATTCGGTCAAACATAGTTTCCTTTTTACCAGAAAGTATTGGCAAAATCTGTCCTCCCGGGACAGTGTGCACCACAGGGGGTGGTACCGTGACTACGACGGTGAATCTTGGCGTTTCCTGAAGTTTGTAACCTTCAGGAGTCTTTAGTATGCCCCTGACATCTTCGCTTTCCCGAAGTTTGTAACCTTCAGGCCCAGCGGCTTCTGTTGTGATTCCCTGATCCTCAGTGATCGGCGGAACATATCCTTCCGGGATATAGTTAACAGGTATACCCCAAGGGCGATCTTTCGGTATCTGATACCTAGGATCATACTTCTCCACTATGGGCATTGAGGTGATCTCTGAGATCACAGTCCTTTGTAGCTGAGCTTCTGCCATGGCTTGCATGTCGTTACGAAGCTTTCTCATATCCTCTCTCAGAGCGTCGATCTCTTCTTTCAACTCTCTGTTTTCTTCCTCAAGATCATCCATCTTTTTCTGACGATTGGCCCGAGTGTTATACGAATGAGACAGTTTGACTCTAGAATCGAGACACAAATGTGAGATTCATAGGTAAGAAGAATACACGATGTGAGAATGATGAATGCAATGATTATATTAATTGTTTTTTGGTTTAATCAAAATAAACTTCGACAATTAGATTGTAAATATCAAACGGTGGGGAAACCCCCTTTTTATTGAAGTTCAAAGGATTACAGAAATGGAAATACAGTAGATTACACAGTGCAGAAACAGAAACCTAAACTAATGGGTCCCGAGTCCTCTCTGAAGAGAAATCGGGTGCTGACTCTGGTACTTTCCTTTTCTTTGACCGGGGCTCTTGGGCCGTTGTCGGGTTGTCATTCCTTTGCCAGGTGAAAGGAGCGAGCAAATTCCTTTGGTTATCCTGATTATCCACAGCATGTTGCTCCAAAATTTCAATCAGAGCATCTTTCTCTTTCAGTAATTGCTGTATTTTGATGCACTCTATGTCGAGGGTGCGGTACTTGTTCTTCCAAGACCTTCTCTCCTTATAGACTTTGTTGAGAGTAACCTGAAGCTTTTCAGTTTCCGTCATGAAATACATGACAGATTCCTTTGGCGGAAGAATTTCGTAACGAGGATAAGGCATCTTTAACTTGAGAGCTCTAGTTTGTACCCAGTGGAGATAAGGCCCCACCGAGACACAGTCTGGTTTTCCTAGAGACTCTCGTCCTTTCTTATGAACGTGTTTCCAAGCGTGCACTATTTCCATCTTTAGTGCTCTGTCGTTTTCTCCTTCTTTGAAGAAAAGACCTTCCAGATGAACACCCAGTGGGATGTGTCTCATCGGGTATCCAAATTGGCGAAGAACCAATATCGGATGGTAGTTGATTCCTCCCTTAGTTCCTATAAGGGGTACGTTGGGGAAGTTTCCACAACGATCGATGATTCTGATTCCATCATAAATCCTATTACACGAATCTATATCAGAGTTGGTAAGAGACATGATCTTCTGCGACCAACGTAAGACACTCTTGCAATCCCAAAAAGCGGCAGACTTGGGCAAGTGATATATAAACCATTTATAAAGCAGAGGTACACAGCATGTGATCTCCCCTCCACTGTACAAATTTCCCAAGTGTACAGAATGATACGCATCTGCGAGCAAAGTTGGCACAGGGTTTCCAATGAGAAAAACCTTAATGGAGTTTATATCGACAAAGTTATTGATGTTGGGAAACAAAAATAATCCGTAGGTGAGTAAAACAAAGATGCTTTCAAAAGCAGTCCCGTTCCCTATACTAGCAAAGTACAGATCTTTCTTTGTTAAGAACTGGGCTGGCAAACCTTGGATGCCACCCTTAGTAGTCATGTGAGTCCTGACCTCAGACTCATCCAAATGAATTGCTCTTGCAATAGTCTGATTCTTTGGAATTTCTTCCAGTCCAGAAAAATGGAGCTCGATCTGTTATGTGTAGATCGATCAGATGAGAATACTCCTCCAGCGTTGGTGCTAGCTGGTAATCCGGGAATGTGAAACAGTGATAAACCGGATCGTAAAACTGAATGAGCGCATCCATGATTCCCTCAATCACATAGACTCTTAACAGTGGTAGCAGACCTCCGTGTTTGGCTCTGAAGGCCTCAGGGCTAGTGATCATCCTTGCTAACCTTCTCAAATCCCCTAGTTTTGGAACCTTGAAGGTGTATGTATGAGTTCTCCTTCTACCGAAATCCATTAGTGTAATCCTCCTCTCTGATATTTGCAATCACAGTCTTAGTTTAATTTGAAAAACAGAGAGACTAGAAGAGAAAGTTTTTTTAATGTTTTAATGTTTTATTAAATGAATGCATGAATGCAGCACACAAAAACATAAAAAAAACATGGGGTCAAAGGGTCGTTGTCATGAAGTCAAGGCTCTACCCATCCCCAAAGGTTTATACTAGGGTGATTTTTGTACCTGTACTCATTATCATCAGCTCCTCCCAGGAAGGCAGACAACAAGTGGATCGCCAGCGAGTTGTGTGCAATCTTAGAGTAAGTGCCATTCACCGAGAATAGATCACCAACCTCAAATGAGGGTAGTATCGCGTAACAACTATTTCTGATAGTTTCCGCACTACAAAAAAGGTTGGCTTTTCTTAAGTGTATACTCAAACTCACCACATGCGGCATCACACGCATTCCCAGTAGCAGAAAAATAAACACATACTCAATTAGGAAAAGCAGTATATATATTTGTCTTAAAAATCCTAGACTTATAAAGCTAAGAATCCTAAGTTCTTGACAGAAATGGGTTCCCCGGCGGAAGCCCCAATCTGTGGTTTCACAAGAGGTAAAAAGGAAGAAAAAGTTTGACAAAGACCGGCCCCACGGTGGGCGCCATTTTTTACTGTAGCGAGCGATTTTGGACGCGGTTCTTAAGCACTGGTCGCTCTCTGCGGTTTGAGCTTAAACTACAGGTCGATTCATTTTTTATCCTATTAAAGCTGATGAAGGAAGGGAAATAGATGTCTCCAATTAACCCTGCTTGCATACTGAGTTTAAACAGCGGTCTGTTAGGTTACGGATGCTATCAATGTTGGGGGGCCTTTGTATTGGTTATTTGTATTTTCGCCAATACAATTTTCTTTCTTTCTATCTAGACAGAGGGTTTCTGGTGGGGAACAAGGATTAGGATGTTAGGACTGATACTTTTGAATTACCGCTTTTGATTGATGGAGATATGGGATTTGGTTTTTTTGTTTAGTGTGCTCGCTAAGATCTTTTCTTTCGATCTTATGCCTACGTATTCCCGTTTACCGAAACAGGGAAATCAGAGCGTTCGTAGTTCCTCCTATTCTATGGGAGGAAATGGGTGTTTTTTGGTGTCTTGTTCAAAGCCCAAGACGTGAAGCTAAAGGTGATTTGTATCTTGTTCAAAGCCCAAGATGTGAAGCGGAAGGTAGTTTGTATCTTGTTCAAAGCCCAAGACGTGAAGCTGAAAGGACCTTGACTTTAGAGAGAATTTGTCATCTCTAAAGAAGGGTTAAAGGAGAATTACTTTAACCGGGATACGCGGATCCTAGCAATGCCATAATTTCCTAAGAAGGGGTTTTATCCTGAAGGAGAAGACTTTAACTCAGTGTAGAGCAATGCTATCTTTCCTTAAGAATTTCTCGTACTAAAAGAGGGACAGTGGCATGGATGTAGATGATCTAGAGGCTTGCCGCTTACAGCGATTAGATGAAGGGGAAGGAGTGTATTGTGTTTGGGTACTGTGAACGAGGCACAGCTTTGATGCTAAAAGGTTGATTGGATCAACCAGTGGTTTTCTTATACAAAGCCTAAGAGGAGGCTAATATGTGTCTCGTACAAAGCTCGAGAGAGAGGCTAAAAGGTTTTGACCCGACGATGGAGTCGTTTGGTATCTCGTATAAAGCCCGAGATGGAGGCTGTTTGACTCAACAAGAGAGTTTTTTTGTATCTCGCACGAAGCCCGAGATGGAGGCGAACATGTGTTTGGCTCAATATGAACCTTTTTGTATCTCGTATAAAGCCCGAGATGGAGGCGAAAGGGTGATTGACTCAACGAGGGAGTCTCTTATGTGTCTCGTACAAAGCCCGAGAGAGAGGCTAAACTCACTGGAGAAGGATCTTTATACAAAGCCTAAGAGGAGGCTATGGTTACTATTTTATTTGAGTGACAGGTCCAGTATACTAATTTTACAGAGAAAATCAATTCTTATATGAGCAACACTGTACTCATGGATTTGATTCCAGGATCCGGGTTATTCATGTTCTTTAAGGAAGCGGGAAATCCGAAGGGTATTGAGACTGTCCGAGTCTATGGGTTTCCTTCCTATTTAACGAAGGGGTGCTTGAGAATGTCTTTGATACTCAAGGAAGTAAGACTGTCCAAGTCTAGAGTTCATCTTTTGTACCATGCTTTAAGAAACAGTAGTAGACTCTATGAAAGGACTGTTCTATGAAGATGTTTAAGTTTTGTTCCTATACCTCTAGGAGGTCGTCGGGACAATTTGTACGAAGCCCAAGAGGAGGCTGGAATCTTTTAAGAAGCCGACGGGTCCTTGTACGATGCCCAAGAGGAGGCTATCATTCCCGGAGGAAGAGATCATTATACGAAGCCTAAGAGGAGGCTGTGATTACTTCTAAGAAGCCGTAGGGTCCTTGTACTAAGCCCAAGAGAAGGCGAGGTTACTTTTAGGAAGCCTGTGGGTCCTTGTACGATGCCCAAGAGGAGGCTGATGCTTTTAAGAAGCCCGTGGGTCCCAAACCAAAGAAACGTTCAAGAAAAGTTTCACCGAGAATAATTCATTTAGTGAACAGTTCTGAGGTTTGAAGAAATTCAAGAGAAGTTTCACCGAGAATAATTCATCTCTGGGGAATAGAATTTCTTGACAATTCCTAATGAGGACAGCCGAAGAGAAGACTGTATCTGGTAATCCTATTGGGGATCTAGTTCAGTATATTTCTAAGAGCGACAGTCTAAGAAAGGGTTCAAAAAGAATCTGCCTTTCACATCTCCATATTGTTTAACCCCAAGAGGAGGGAAGACTGTGTCTGGTAATCCTATGTGGATCTAGTTTTGACTGTAAGTTCATAGTGATCAACAGGGCTTTACCTAGTGCTAGACGTAGTTGCCGGGGAAACTCGAAATATCTATACTATTATTACACAGTTGATATGAGTTTATGAAAGGAGACTTACAGCGAAACAGCCCCACAATACAGTTATATATATATATATGAAAGCGGTAAATGAAAGCAATAACCACTTACTCAGTTGTAGAGCTTCCATGCTGTTTGGTTAGTTGTTCAACAAAGAAAGATTGAAAATAACAGTATATTCAAAATCAAAGGAGAAAGTGCTTTGAAAAAGGAAGATTTGGGGCTTACAGCTCAAGGAGAGGCCCAGGGTTTTATCAGTGAGCGCACTGTTTGAATTTGTACATAGGGACTTATACAAGTGACTGAGGCCCAAAATGTTTTCTGTACAAGGGGGTTGGGTCTTACACTCTGATAGAGGCCCAAAAGTTTTGAATGGGTCTTATAGCTCAAGGAGAGGCCCAGGTTATTTTGAAAAGGTGACGATCGCGCCGTTCATTTTTGACGGTATCGGGACTTATACAATACACTGAGGCCCAAAAATGATTTGGTAAAAAAAAAGGATTGGGTCTTACATTCTATTAGAGGCCCAAATGAGTTTTAAGAAAAGAAATGGGTCTTACTACTCGAGGGTAGGCCCAAAGTTATTTTTCAAAAAAGGGCGACGGTCGCGTCGTTCGTTTTTTTGACGGTATCGGGACTTATACAATACACTGAGGCCCAAAATGTTTTGGTCAAGAAAGGATTGGGTCTTACACTCTATTAGAGGCCCAAAGTGTTTTGAAAATGATTTATGAGGGTTGAATTAATCCAAAAACCCTAATTTGTTTTCAAAAATGTATTTAATTGAATAAAAATTTAATTAAAATGATCAAAATTGTTTAACATGTGAAAAACAAATTATGATTTTGGATTAATGCTTCAAAAAATTAAGTATTGACCTACAAAATAATTAGAAAGCATCAAAAGTTGCAAAATCAATGTAGAAAAAATATTTAAAATGTCAAAAACAATTAAAATATTAATTCTTTGCAAAAATATCAATTATATGAAATAAATAATATTTTTGGGATTTTTTGATAAAATAAAATATTTTAACATTTTTATGAATTATCAAAAAAAGAATCAACTCAAAATCATTAAAACTCAGAGAGAAATTAATTTTTGAATCAATTAAACAAAATCACAAAATTCAAATATTTGAATTTGTGAAAAAGGCGCCAAGAACACAAGCAAGAACACCCGCGTTTTTCTGGGTTTGGCTGATTTGCGTTTTCTATCCAATCTTACTGAATACGTAATTATATTATGCAATCCACATATCATTATGCTCGTCTCAACCTCGCGATCATGTCTATGTCCATTAATTTCATTTAAATTAAACATACAACAAGTAATCACGAAAAATCCTCAAGAACCCTAATTTTTGCATGAAGGCTAGGATTTTTGATACACGATTCAAACAAAGCAATTAATTGAGGGAAAACATTCCATACATGATTATGAACATATGGCCAAATTATTGTGCGAGGAAATATGCATAGATTGAGAGATGACCAAGTATGTACTTACCTCCAAGCCGTGACAGCAAGTGCAAAGTGATTTTTGATTTGGAGGTATTACAGATGAGTGGTGATGATCTGAACAGCTTCCCTACATCCTATGGATTGTGTTTGAATGCTTGGACTTGATTGAAATTGGCTGGATCACTTTGTGGTACCTCAGCTGCAACTTGTTTGAAATTTTGAGCAACCAGCTGGTGATTTTGTGAAATTGGTGTTTCAGAAGTGATCTAAGTGTTTGGATCACTTCTATATGATGTATGTGAGGTGTGTGAGTGATTGGTTTGATTGGAATTGCTCTCAAACTCAAAACTCGATAGCTTACTTGCTAAGAAAGGCATTTTTGCCAAGAGAAAGAGATTTTGAGGAAAGCATCTATTAGATGGATTTGGTGTACTCAAACTGATCACAATTGAGCTCTATTTATAGTAGAGCAAGTTTGTTTTGCAAGGAATAGTAAATTGCAACTGGTAAGTAGGTTTGGCCAATGTTGGCAAATGAAAATCCAAGTCTCCTCTAGCCATTGACTAGAGGTTAGGGCACAGAGCTTTGGTTCCCTTGGTCTTGGATAAGTCTTGATTGATTTCAGATGAGAATGGCTCATTCCATGCCACCTTGATGGTTCCATTAAATGCTTCAATCCAAATTTGGAGTCTTGTCCCTATTTTGGCCATTCTAGGTTCAACATGATATTTCTTGTTCCATGGACTTTGGAGGCTTGGCTCAGTGATTGTCCCCTTTAGATTCAATCCTCTGAGGTGTCCAAGTGGATAGGAGCATTTGAATTTGGCTGATTTTGGCAAATCGAGCAAAGTTGCAAATTCTGCCTTGCCTTTGACAGATTTCAGCAAGGCAACTTGCCAATGTCATATCTCATGATGTAAGTTGAATTTGGTAATGTTCTTGGCCATTTTGGAAAGCCCTTACATGATACAACAACTGTTTGAACAAGTTTGGTTTTGATCTATTTTGATTCCAAGTGAAAAATCCCTCTACATTTGGCAAAAAGTGAGGTCAAATCTGACTTAGTGAAATTTTCACTAAGTGTTTTAACAAAGTGTGATTTCTTGATTTTGATCACTCCATAACTCAAAATCCTTAATGAATTGGACTTAGGTCTAGTTGAAGTTTTTGTAGAGGGTAATGAGGGCTAAAAATCCATCTTTGGATGAGAAAAAATGGCCATGTGGTTTAGGAGTTATGATCCTCCAAAGTTAGGGTATTAGTGGTACTTTTTCCATAACTTAGAAAAATTTCTAAGTTTTATGGTTACCCGTTTTACAAGTTATCCCACTTTCTTTGGTTTTTCTTGATGAATGATGATTCCAATCATACATTAACATCATTTTAGGGTTAAAAATCCATTTTGGTGAAAAATCTCAAAAAGTCAAAGTTGACTTTTGTGCACAGTTGACTTTTTATCAAATGAATTCCAAACTGTGCAATTCTTCAGGGAATCATGTCCTTGACCTAAATCAAACTTGATGGACATGTTCCATGGGTGTCATAGGGTGTATTGAGGCATGTTCTAGGGTTTGGGAGCATGTCCTGGTCAAAAGTCAAAGTTACAGTTGACTTTCCTCGCGAAACCCTAATTGTGGTGTAGATGAAATTGAGACTTGTTCCTCAAGCTTCTTGGATTAATCCATTGTTCCAAATGGATCAATATAGTTCAATTGAGACCCTCAAACCCTCTCTTGAGGTCTTGGTTCATGATTTGTCCCAAAAGTCAACTTAGGGGTGAATTAGGTCAAGAAACCCTAATTCCTGATTTTTGATGTATGCATCCCCTGATGTCAAATTGACTTGATGCTTGGGTCCATGAGGTTCCATGGAGTATATTAGGTTATGTTTTGGATCAATGGCTTGTGTCCAGATGATAATTTTCCATCTGGAGGCCTTGGTCGACCAAAACCCTAATTTGGTGACACTGTCGATCTTGAGACTTAATCCACCTAAAAGGGAGCAGCCTTGTGCTTAATCCTTAAAGTGGGAGTCCTTTTGATCCTTTGTGGATGCTTGAGAGGTTATACAAGTTGAAGATCATGTCATTCCTTGATTGATCCCTTGTCTAAGCACTCAGAGAGGGCTTAAAACCCTAATTTTGATTACAGTGGATGCTCACCCATCTTTGGGGAGACTGATGAAATAGAATGGTTCCCCCATATTGTGATGGTGATTCGCACAATGATGGGAAATCTTAGTGGTCAAAATTTGGGGTATGACACTAACCAACAAATCGGTCAATCCAGTAACACGGAACCTGTAAAGAACAACGATGAAATGTTGAAGCTCATTCAGAAGAGCGAGTACAACATTGTGGATCAATAATTGCAAACTCCATCTCGAATTTCTGTACTGTCTCTTCTGCTTAGTTCAGAAGCTCACAGAGAAGCTCTACAGAGAGTCTTAGAACAAGCCTTTATGGAACAAGATGTGACAGTATGACAATTTGACAGCATCATCTCCAACATAACTTCCTGCAACAACTAGGGATTCAGTGATGAAGAACTTCTAGAGGAAGGCAAGAACCATAATATGGCACTCAATATCACAGTCAATTTCCAAGATGATGCTTTAGCCAGCGTACTGGTAGACGCAGGTCCATCCTTAAATTCCATGCCAAGGTCAACTCTGGTTTGACTTTCTTTTCAAGGAACTCCCATGAGAGGCAGTGAGATCATCGTCAAAGCCTTTGACGGATCCCGAAAAACAGTTATTGGCGAAGTCGATCTTCCCATAACCAATGGTCTTGGACATTCGAGCAGCATATAGTTGTTTATTAGGTAGACCTTGGATACACGAACCTGGGGCAGTCACTTCGACACTTCACCAGAAACTGAAGTTCGTCAAGAATGACAAATTTGTCACAGTATGCGGAGATAAAGCTTTAATCGTGAGCAAATTATCATCATTCTCCTATGTGGAACCAGAGGAAGTCATTGGAACTCAATTTCAAGCACTCTCGGTGAGCAATGAGAATCATCCAGAAAGAGGGATGTCGATTTCCTCATACAAAGATGCTCTCAAAGTAATGGGGAGTAACGACATAAAAGGATGGGGACAGATAGTAATTCCTACTGATAACAAGACAAGGAAAGGTCTTGGTTTCTCTCGAACTTGTACCCAGACTACTAAGAAGGATGAAAGTTTTCGTCCTATTCAGGATTTCTTCCACATCAGAGGCTTCCTCCACCCAGTATCTCAAGAAGTTCACACCATTGATGGGAACGATTCCTCCGATACGAATGAGGAGTAGAAGTCTTATCTCAACGATGAAGATTATATATCTTAGGGAGAGACGCACCTACCATTCTGCTCTCCAAAGAAGAGCCCAAGATATATACCGAGATCAGATGTCAGGATGATCTTTGGAGATTGCAATCCCGAAGGATATCGTGCTCCACCCAACTCATTAGAGGAAGACAATCTGATGAAAGATAACTTTGACTACGATTATTATGATCCCCTGGATGACTTGTTTATCTGGACGCCATATACGGAAGACTCAGGGCAAAAGAGTCAGCCGGACAATTCCTATCAGCTTAGTAATCTTGAAAAGAATACCCATGTTCCCACAGAGTCATGGAATCGTTACTCAGGACATTCCAAAAATGTCGAACATCACGTTGATGAATTTGCAATGATTGCCGGACAAGAATTCATTAACTTTGCCCTTCCTATGGTCAACGTCATTACGAAAGATGACTCTTCTATTCCCACAGAAACCTGGGATACCTTGGGGAAGCCAAGCAGCAAGTACGACTTTCTAGTCAAATACACCACTCCCGAAAGCTATCGCGTAAGATACGAGGACATTCAGCAAACTGGATGGGGAGATCCTCTTGAGAGTGAAAACACTATGGAGGATGCAACAGAAGAGTCTTATTATGATAACTCTGCATGGGAAGAAGACTCCAATGATCCTACTCCGCCAGAAATCAGTGTCATTTCTGAAGACAAACCAAGATGGAAAGTACCAGACTTTGTGATTCACAGAGGAGTTCATCACCAATGGGTTGCAGTTGATGTCCCGAAAGTCGTCCATAAGTCGAAGTATTTACCATCTTTGTTTTGACCCTTCACCTTGCCCGGGTGAAATGGACGTTTTATAGGGCTCACTTTTCTGTAAATGCCCCTCTTTGCTTCGCCCAAAGCAACAGAGTTTTGTTTTATAGGGGTGTGTTTCAAGAATCGACAAATCATGAATAAATAATGTCATTATGAATTCCCGCATTTATTGCTCTTTTCACTTTTCATTTTTTTCCAGAAAATGGTAATCCTAAAAAACAACCCAAAATAAAAACAAGCGTTTTCAGAAAATACACTGCACACACTCTTGCATTCTTTCTGTCTTTTCTAAAAAAAGGGAATCATCACATCTTGCATATTGCTTGTTTTAAACCCTGTTGAAACATACGATCCAATGCCTTCTCCCAACTTTGAATTCCTGGTATTTGAAGCTGAAGAAGAAGAGGACGAAGAAATTCTAGAAGAGATCTCTCGATTACTCAGGCAAGGGGAAAAGTCCATTGAGCCTCACAAAGAGCCGTTGAAAACGGTCAATTTGGGTTCAGAAGAAGAAAAGAAAGAAGTTAAGATTGGAGCAATGCTCAGTCCAACCGTCAGAGAAGACTTGATAAAACTTCTCAAAGAGTTTCTAGATGTATTTGCTTGGTCCTACCAGGACATGCTAGGGTTGGATACCAGCATCGTGGAACATCACTTACCATTGAAACCAGAATGTCCTCCAGTAAAACAAAGACTGAGAAGGACTCATCCAGATATGGCCATCAAAATTAAGGAGGAAGTGAAGAAGCAGATCGACGCAGGTTTCCTTGCCACCTTAGAATATCCTCAATGGTTAGCCAACATAGTGCCAGTTCCGAAAAAGGACGGAAAAGTCATAATGTGTGTAAACTACAGGGATTTAAACAAAGCAAGTCCAAAAGATGACTTCTCCCTACCACACATTGACATGTTGGTAGACAAAACAATGAAATTCAAAGTATTCTCCTTCATGGATGGATTATCGGGCTATAATCAAATCAAAATGGCGTTGGAAGACATGGAGAAAACTTCATTCATCACCCCATGGGGCACCTTTTGTTACAAGGTAATGTCGTTCGGTCTAAAGAACGCAGGGGTAACCTATCAAAGGGCCATGACAACTCTGTTTCACGACATGATGCACAAAGAGATTGAAGTGTACGTCAATGACATGATTGCCAAATCTAAAATAGAAAAAGAGCATGTGGTACACCTATCAAAGTTATTCGAGCGTCTGAGAAAATACAAACTCTGCTTAAATCCTAACAAGTGCACATTCGGTGTCTGCTCAGGAAAACTCTTAGGATTCATCATCAAATTCAAGGCCATTCAAGAAATTCCTTCTCCAAAGACTGAAAAATAGGTCAGAGGATTTTTAGGACGTCTGAATTACATCTCAAGATTCATATCCCTCATGACCGCGACATGCGCGCCGAACCTCAAACTACTCAGAAAGTACCAAAGTTGTGTATGGACAGAAGATTGCCAACAAGTTTTCAACAACATCAAATAATATCTGTTGAACCCACCAATTCTGTCTCCTCCAGTGGAAGGAAGACCATAGATCATCTACTTAGCAGTCTTGGAAGACTCTATGGGTTGTGTACTTGGCCAACAAGACAAGAAAAAAAGAAAAGAGTCTGCCATTTATTACCTAAGCAAGAAGTTCACGGACTGTGAAACTCGATACACTATGCTCGAGAAAACTTGTTGCGCTCTAGCTTGGGCAGCCAAACGTCTTCGCCAGTACATGATTTGTCACACTACTTTTAATCTCCCAAATGGATCCGATCAATACGTCTTTGAAAAGCCAGCTCTCACGGGAAGGATTGCCCGTTGGCAGATGTTGTTATCAGAATACGACATCGAGTACCATGCTCAGAAAGCCATCAAAGGAAGTTTTTTAGCCAATCATTTGGCTCATCAACCGATTGACGATCAGGAATCAGTCAAATTTGAATTCCCAGAAGAAGATGTCATGTACTTGAAAATGAAAGATTGCGATGAACCGCTACCCAGCGAATGGCAAGATCCAGGTTCCCAATGCGGACTAATATTCGACGGAGCCATCAATGCTTATGGAAACGGAATGGGGCAATCATCATAACACCTCAGGGTACCCATATTCCTTTCACTACCATATTGACATTCAAATGTACAAACAATGAGGCCGAATACGAAGCTTGTATCATGGGTCTCAAAGAAACCATTGACCTAAGGATAAAGAACTTGGATATGTATGGCGACTCAGCCCTGGTTATCAACTAGATTAAAGGAGAATGGAACATATATCAATCAGTATTGATTCCTTACAAAGACTATGAGAGAAAGTTGTTACCATTCTTCAACAGAATCGAGTTTCATCATATCCCTTGTGAAGAAAATTACACGGCCAATGCACTGGCTACTCTATCCTCCATGATCAGTGTGAGTCAATGGAACGACGTACCTAAGATCAACATAATGCACCTTGAAAGGCCTACTTACATCTTCATAATTGAAATAGTCATAGATGACAAACCATAGTATCATGATATCAAGTGCTTCCTTCACAGACAAGAGTACCCACCTGGAGCATCAAGAAAAGATAGGAAGACTCTCAGAAAACTAGCTGGTAAATTCTTCCTGAACAATGATACAATCTACAAGAGAAACTTCGACATGGTTTTGCTCAGAGGCGTAGACAGACAAGAAGCAAACATGTTAATGAGAGAAATTCACGAAGGTTCCTTTGGTACTTATGCCTATGGACACATAATGGCAAGAAAAATTCTGAGAGCAGGACATTATTGGCTGACAATGGAATCTGATTGCTACAAGTACATGAGGAGGTGTCATAAGTGTCAGATATACGCTGACAAAATTCATGTACCGCCAACACTTCTCTATGGCCTTTTTCTATATGGGGAATCGACGTGATTGGCATGATTGAACCCAAAGCTTCAAATGGACATCGGTTCATCCTGGTAGCCATTGACTACTTCACCAAGTGGGTCAAAGCAGTGTCATTCACCAATGTAACCCGACAAGTGGTGGTCCGATTTATCAAGAACAATCTCATCTACCATTATGGTGTTCAAAGTCAGATTATTACGGATAATGGGTCCAACTTGAACAACAAGATGATGAAAGAGTTGTGCGCTGAGTTCAAGATCGAACACCATATCTCATCTCCCTACCAACCTAAAATGAATGGAGCGGTAGAAGCGGCTAATAAGAACATTAAGAAAATCATTCAGAAGATGGTTGTAACCTACAAATATTGGCACGAGATGATACCCTTTGCTCTTCACGGTTATCGCACATCTGTCCGCACTTTAACAGGGGCAACCCCTTTCTCTCTAGTATATGGAATGGAAGCAGTATTCCCCATAGAAGTAGAGATACCATCAATAAGGGTATTGATGGAAGCCAAGCTAATAGAAGCTGAATGGTGTCAAAGCCGATACGATGAACTGAACCTAATCGAAGAAAAAAGAATGACGGCTTTATGCCATGGTCAGTTATTTCAGCAAATAATGAAGAAGGCGTTTGATAAAAAGGTCTGACCCCGTGTTTTTAGAGAAGGAGACCTCATGCTCAAGAAGATACAATCATTTTTCACTGATTCCAGGGGAAAATGGACTCTGAATTACGATGGCCTTTATGTTGTTAAGAAAGCCTTCTCAGGCGGTGCCTTAAGACTTGCAACCATGGATGGAGAGGAGTTTACCTACCCCAAGAATGTTGATGTAGTCAAGAAATACTTCGCCTAAATAAAAAAAATGTCTCGTTAGATTGAAAACCCGAAAAGGGTGTTCAGGAAAAAAATAGAGACATAAGCAAAAATCATCCCGATAGATTGAAAATCCGAAAGGGCAATCTAGGCAAAAATTAGGGATTTGTGGCAAGTAACTACATCCGACAGGATTGACTCCTCATCGGTACCGTCATCCATTAGAAAAACTTCAGTCAAGGTCACCTTCGACAGAAGCTCAGAATGTCCAGAATTTAAAGTGGGTAGAAGGATAGTGGTCGTTATGTTTCAATGTAGCCCCTTTTCCTTTAAATTACCATTTTCTAAACTTTGTAATGCTCCATGAAATCACGCACTAGGCTGATTGACATTCTATTAATAAAACTTGAGCCCTTGTGCCTGTTTGTTTGCAATTCTCATTTATTCTGCTTTGCAAAATGACATGTTTAATATGATTAACATTCTTGAAACAAAAATGAATTTACTTTTGTTTTCAAATTTACTTTTGCTTTCAAAATAAAGATGGTAATTTCTTTTTGATTAATGACTAAAAAAAAGGAATATCGACTGCTTCTTCGATAATGATCAGACTTCAAAATGCAGAATCGAGGTACTTCCTAAATAAAGGATCAACTACTTCAAATGGGATGTCCCATCTGACATCCCCAGTAGAGTTCTTACCTTTGAAAACCAATTGTTGGCTGTTTCCCCAATAGGGTCCACCTTTTTTAAAACAAGAACGGATTTACATCCCTAGCAGGTTTGTACTTCTGGAAACCGGAACGAATGCAGAATCCCTATTCCCGAGCAAAAGTACAACTTTCAGAATCTCCAGTGATGCCCCCATCTCACAGAGTGACCGAGTATCCAGTTGTATTCCTCATCAGTCTGTATGTCGTGTCTGTTTTGTCAGCATAAACATACATACATCATGCATAATTGATTCACATTTGTATTCATATTGCATTAATATCACGTTGGTCATTTTTATCCCCAAGTAATAAACGTTGAAGGCTCTGCAGATTTGAGCAAATTTTTGGTAAAATAAGGCGTTGAATGAAGTGTCCTAACATGTAGAAGACATGATGTCCTAAAGATTGTCCTGACATCTTAAGCTGATATAGCCGGCTATTTTTTTAAGTCTGGTCCAAGAATTGAGGAAACAATCAGAATGTGGATCAAGAAATCAGCAAACAGAAGATTAAAGCCCAAGGCAGCAGAAGACTTTAAATAGAAGACTTAGACCTAAGTTTTGATATGCCTTTTGTAACCTAGTTCTCTTGCGTAAGAAACAAGGGTTTAGGGTTTTGAGAGTCATTGGCTCTCTAGGTTGTAAGTCTCCATTTGTATCAGTTGATGCATAGTGGCAGTTATAGGTGTCGCACATATCCATAAGCCTTGAGGTATTGGATTGTGTTTTTGTTCTTAGATGAAGCTTTCAAGCAAATCCGAGTTAGCTTGTTTGTCAAGTAAGCTTGACAGAATTCTGTATTGACAGGGATGATGTAGAAATCACAGTTGGTGATTAAGGGAAGTGAGTGGGGTATCTCATATCAAAGAGGTTGTTCTTTAATAAATTCTTCATTGGGTAGATATTAGGATATAAAGTTGTAAATGGGGGAGTTTAGCTTTGTAATAGTTCTTCAGATAGTGGAGTCTTCTTCCTGGATTGGTATCCCCCAGATGTAGGTGAGTTGCACCGAACTGGGTTAACAATTGTTGTGTTCTTTATCATTCTGCAGATTTACTTTTCTATTAGGGTTCATGATAAACATGTTGGATCAGATGTCGTAACATCTGTGTTTTTGTAGTTCTGATATTCAAGGTATCAGTCTACTGCAGTTTTGTTCTTTGTTTAAATGTTTATGCAGAATAATGTATTACATGTGTTAGGATATCTGTTGTCTGCATTGCCACAATTTCATACGTCTTCTCTCCGATAGAGTTGTCAGTTTTCCTTTCTGCGTTAGATAGGACAAAATTCCAGTCTAAGTTCTTTCCTCGTCAGGAAATGTATCGTCTAAACAATCTCTCTCCAGTGTATTCCTGGATTAAAGACGGTCCTCAACCACTTTGATGACTTGAACCTCTTAAGGGAAAGAAGCCATTTGGATAGGCACCTTTTGGAACATCACTCTTCACCATTGAAGATGATATTTTGCTTTCCCGGATTAAGGAAAAAATCCCCAGAGAAAGCCTCTCAACAAAAGACTCTTAGCAATACGGCAATTTCTTCCCAAAAAATTGTTTTCAATTAAGTCATCAGCACCTCAAAATTGGATTACGTCACATGGCATTTCTCTTAAAAAGGTCTCAAAGGGAAGTATGATGTAACATCACCAAGAAAAAAGTAATCTCTCAAGAGACTTGTTTTACCCAGTAGGTCGACAAATGGCATCTCCACAGAGAAGTTTGCACACTCTGCAGTTCAGACAAATGGTTCTCCCCAGCAAGTCTGACATCAAATCTTTTTCCATCAAATGGCATCTCCCCAGTAAAACTCGGCGAAAAGTTTGATCGACCGCTATAACGGATAGCATTCCTTGTCAAGAAATTAACTCGAGAAGAAGAAAACTGAGACCAGTTCCATGGTTGAAGACCAAGATCGAGGGGAGGTTTATTTCAAAAGAAGAAAACTGAGACCAGTTTCGTGGCTGAAGAACAGGATCGAGGGGAAGTTTATTTCAAAGAAACTGAGGGCAGTTCCATGGCTGAAGGCCAGGATCGAGGGGAAGTTTTATCCTTTTCTAAGTGGCATAACTTAGTAAAAGAAGATGGATGCGCAAACAGCTGCCATTTACAACCACAATCAAAATTTTGGGTATTTTGATATTTAATCCTCTTTTACCTTGAATGTCCGAACGTCTTCGCCATTCACACCTTCAGGTCCAAGAAGATTAAATAGGGCCATTTGTCACACCCTAAATTTTGACCACAAGATTTCCTATCATTGTGCAAATCATCACCACAATATGGATGTACCTTTATACTCCATCAATCCTCTCAAAGATTGTTGAGCATTCACCTTAACCAAGAATTAGGGTTTTGAGCCCTCTCAGAGTACTCAGACAAAGGATGAATCAAGAATGGAAATGATCCTCAACTTGTCAAGCCTCTCAAACATCCATGAAGGATCAAGAGGTCTCCCACATCAAGAATCACGCATGAAAATGCAACATCTCAAGTTGATCAAGCCTTAAGATCATCAGTGTCACCAAATTAGGGTTTTGGTCGACTAAGGCCTCCAGAGAGAAATTTTCATCTGGGCATGAGCCAATACTTCAAAACATGATCCAAGAAGCTCAAAGGGACCTCATGGACCCAATCATAGAGTCAAATAACCTCAGGGGATGCATTCAACGAAAATCAGGAATTAGGGTTTCTTGACCTAATTCACCCCTAAGATGACTTTTGAAGCAAGGCATGAGACAAGACCTCAAGAAGTGTTTTGAAGACTTCCAATTCATCATATTGATCCATTTACAAGATTAGATTGACTCAAAGAACTTGGTTCATAAGCAGTACAAGGATTCAAATTCATTTGGACCAATTAGGGTTTTTTGATGAAAATTCAATTGTACCTTTGAATTTTGACCAAGACATGATCCTAAACCTTGGGACATGATTCAAGACACTCTATAACACCTATGGAATCCATCCATAGGTTTGAATTAGTTCAAGGACTTTATTTCATAGAGGATCACAAAGTTTGAAATTCATCTGATAAAAAGTCAATTGTGCCAAAAAACCAAGTTTGACTTTTTGAATTTCTTGACAAACAAGGCATCCCTAAGTCTAAAACAATGTTAACTTATGGTTTGGATCATCAACCATCAAGAAAAATTAAGAAAAGTGGGGTTACTTGTAAAAGGGGCAACCATAAGAAACTTGAAATTTCACTAAGTTATGAAAAAAAGTGATTTATACCCAACTTTGCAAGACCATAACTTGTGATCCAAGTAACCTTTTTCTTCCATCCAAATCTCAAATGAGAGCTCTCATTACATACTTCAATATTGTCAACTACAACAGATTCCAAATCCTCATGGATTATGAGTTATGGATTGATCAAAATCACAAAAATATGAAAATGGCCATTTTTTCCAACACTTAGTGAAATTTTGGACAGAATATGTTTTGCATTTTCACAAAATTTGAGGTCATTTTTCATTATGATCCAAGATGATTCAAGACCAAAGTTAAACATTAAATTTGAAGTATGTTATTGGGGCTTTCCAAAAAGTACAAGAGCCTCCCATGGTTCAACTTGAGCAAGGAGTTATAAGCCTCAAAAAATTGCATTTTTCACCCTGCCCGCACAAAGGCATGAAAACATAACTTGGTTCCCACGATTTCTTGAGCAAATTTTGAACACTTGGATTATTTCATTTCTATCCAAAATCAACTTGAATGATGAAGAATCTGATCACAAAGCCACCAAGTCTAAAATCCTATTCCTTGGCATGTGAAATTCAATGTTGCAAATCCAAAACTTTCAAATTTGTCATGAGGCATTGAATGGATGCATAGAGCTGTCATGTATCAGTCCACAACATTGAAAATAAGTCAAGATGAACTCAAGCATCAGAAGACCATAGGCCTGCAAGATTGACCCAAGTCAATGGCTAGAGGAGACTTTGGCTACATGACAAAGTTCAATGGATAATGGAGTGATCCCGCCTCCAATCACTGTTGCTCCCAAAACAAAGTTGCTCTACTATAAATAGAGGTTCTTTCTAATCAATTCAAGCACCCCAAAGCATAACAACTCATGTTTTCCTTCCAATCACTCTAAAAAACCAGAATTTGCTTCTCTTACAAGTCACATACGAATTTTCAAATAGAGAGCAATTCCATCCAAACCAACCATCCTAACACCTCACATATGTCATACACAAGTGATCCATAACCTCAAAACACATCTGGAACACCAGAATCACAAAGTCACCATCTATTTGCTCAAGCTTTTTGGCAAGGTTGCAGTTGAGGTGCCACAACAAGTTCCAGGTTGTTTTAATCCATTCCAAGATTCCAAACACATTACTTAAGGTCCAAGGAAGCTGCCCAGATCATCAAAACACTTCTGTAACACCTACAACTGAGGATTCGATTTCCTCTTGCAGAGGTAAGCCTGAAACTCTCAAACTCTATGATTTATGCATCATAAATGTGTTTTCAAGTTACAAACATGTTTCTGCACTTACGTAGATTCTTTCCCCTCAATCAATTGCTTTGTAGCTATCGTGTATAGGATTTCATAGTGTTCTTGCAGAAATAAGGGTTCATGTGTTCATCTTTTGATTTCTCACTCCACACTTAATATAAATGCAATTAATTTATATCATTGAAATCCTTGTTCAAAAATACACAACTTTCGTGTTTACAAAAGTCAAAACCATTACGTATTGAGAGAGATATGTGAGGTTTTGCAAAACGGCCATGGAGGGAGGTCGTGAGGAAGAAGATGACCGTTGGCGCCATATTTTGAATTTTTGAATTTTTAGGTCATTTTCTTAATTGATTTGAAAAATTAATTTCTCTCTCATTTTTTTATCATTTTTTATTGGTTCTTTTTTAAATATTCACAAAAATGTTAAAATATTTTATTCTACAAAAAAATCAAATGTATATTATTTATTTAATATAGTTTGAATTTTTGTAAATAATTTCATTTTATTTGTTTTTAAACATTTTAAAATGCAATTTCCACCTTGGTTTTTCAAATTCAAATGAATTCCAAGCTTTCATGTGATTAAACATGATTTTTCAAAACATTTTTCAAAGTTTACCACTTGTTTTTGAATATATTTGATATTAGATATTATTTTTTATTTAATTTCCTTTGAAAATTGTATTTTTAAATTGAATTTAGGGTTTTCGTAATTTTAATTTTTCCAAACTTCATTTGAAACACTTTTTGGGCCTATAATAGAGTGAATGACCCATCCCTTTTTTAAATATATAATTTTGGGCCTCAGTCATTGTATAAGTCCCGACGAGATTTTCAAAATAAACGGTGCGATCACTGTTTTTCATCTAGGCATCTCCTTGAGTTGTAAGCCCCACCTCTTGTATAAAAATAAACTTTTGGGCCTCTAATAGAGTGTAAGACCCATTCCTTCTTGTACATAAAATTTTTGGGCCTCAGTCATTCTATAAGTCCCTCAGTGGTTTTCAAAATCACGGCGCGATCGTCGCCTTTTCAAATAAATCATCTGGGCCTCTCCTTGAGTATAAGCCCCATTATTCTTTCTTCACAAACACTTTTGGGCCTCTAATAGAGTGTAAGACCCAACCCTTTTTGTACATAAACATATTTTGGGCCTCTGCTGTAGTATAAGTCCCACAACGTCTGTCAGTGTCGCAGTGCGATCAATGTTTTCAAATAAGTCATCTGGGCCACTCCTTGAGTATAAGCCCCAATCTTTTGTACATAAACTTTGTTTTTAACAATAAAAAACTTTTATGGGCCTCTCCTTCAGTTGTAAGCCCCATACCTCTATTTTCAAAATCCTCTATCTGTTTTTAAACTGGTACTAAGAGGAGCATTATTCCCGGTGAAACTGCTCTTAGACCACTTGAGCCTCTCTTTGAGCTATAAGCCCAAAACTTTATCTTCTTTTTAAAAAAACTTTCTCTTACTTCAATTTCAAAATTCAAAGTTTCCTCAAAACTTTCTTCAATTTCTTGAAACCCTAATCAATCATATAGTTGTAGTCAATACAACAGATCACAATACACTTGGGCCTCTTCTCAGAGTATAAGTCACAACATATTTTTAAATTCAATGCATATAATACTTGTCAATTCACTTATCTGTGTATATACATATATATATATACACTTGTGCATATCTGTCTCGAGTTTCCCCAGCAGTTAGGTCTACATTTAGGTCAAACCTGAGGTTACTTTCAACATAGTCAAAACTAGATCCCTCATAGGAAATTCCCTATACAGTCTGCCTCCTCTTGGGCTTATTCAATATGGAACAGAGAAAGGCATTATTCCCGGTGAAACTTTTCTCAAGACTGTCAAACTTATAAATGTGTACAAGAAATTCATTTTCCCAGAGAGGATTAATTCCCGGTGAAACCTCTTTTGAATTTCTTCGAACCTTAGAACTGTTCAATAAAGAAAGGATTAATTCCATGTGAAACCTTTCTTGAACTTTTCTTAGGTTTGGACCTATAGGCTTCCAAAAAGCATCCTTAACCTCCTCTTGGGCTTAGTACAAGGACCCACAGGCTTCCTAAAAGCATCCCCAACCTCCTCTTGGGCTTAGTACAAGGACCCATAGGCTTCTTAGAAGTTCCCCAGCCTCCTCTTGGGCTTAGTACAAGGACCCAAAGGCCTCTTAAAGGCATATGATAGAAATTAGCCATCTCTACTAGTTCAATCCTCAGGAGAGTCAAAATTCCAGAACATCAGACCATTCTAGGGTTGATCTTCATCCCTTAAATCCTCAGCCTCCTCTTGGGCATCATACAAAGATCTCTCTCTACACTAGAGCCTACCACTTCTTGAGAGACTTGGACAGTCTCAGCCTCCTCTTGGGCTTCATACAAGCAGACTTGGAAAGCCTCATCTCCTCTTGGATCTCACACAAAGACCCTCAAATTTCCTAAAAGCATGGGAAGAGCGCCGACTATTGTACCAATATACTAATCTCCAGCAAAGTTAAAACCTCCATAGGTTTTCAAACTCAACTTTAAACCCCTCTGACCCCCCAACAAGGCTTAAGCTTTCATTTTACGAAATCCCCAACCAGGGTCAATTAACCATCAACAAATCCCTAATAGAATCAGAGCCTCATGGCATCGGGTACTTCAACTTTTCCCGGATTCTCAGCAAGAGTAACTACGATTGTTCTGATTTCCCAAATCTCTTTACGGGAATACGTAGGTATAAGATTGCGAAATCTTAGCGAGCACACAAATCAAAAAAATTTAGGTCCAGTACCTTCCCAAAAACAACAGAAAACCCAAAAACCACAAAAACATTCTCTCAATTCTCCCAAAGGAGAAACGTTTCCAAGCCACAACAGATAAACACAAGAAAGTATTTTAATTTAACAAATATACATGCAATAAAAAGTTCCTATGGATTACCATAGATACACTGGGTGTTAATAGCTTCCCTCTGTATAACCAGACCCCGATCCCCGACCTCTTAGCATTTGTTAAAGAAAACATTTGCGTGCAAGGTTAGTTTTAGATATCTTCCCTTTCCTTTCCAGCTTCATAGGATAAATAAGAAATCAGAAAGTAGCACCCAATTCCAACATTGCGGTAAGGTGTTCGCGTCACCGACAAAAATCGTATGCTACACATATTATACAGGAAATAGTATGAAAAATTTAATTAATTCCCAAAATGTTATGAATCATGCTACAAGGTGAAGGACTGCAATAGTTATGATAATGACGATGTTAGCAAAAAGCATCCTCGTGCAAAAGTGTTATGGTACCTGCCATTAACTCCAAGGTTCAAGAGACTATTTGCTAATGCAAATAATGCAAAGCATATTATATGGCATGCAAATGAAAGAAAATATGATGGACCTCTTCCTCGAGAGATTCCTCGAGAGATTTCTAGATCCAACTATCGAGGATGTGTTTTCAGAATGATTTCCTGTTCCTCTACAGAGCATCTGATTTTGTATCATTCCTTCATATCTTCTAGAGTAGCCTAACAACGGGTGGTGGGGACGACAGATCTCTGATGGATTGTGGTTTCCTCCACTTCCCCCCAGACTCGTGTTATGGGTTATAATGTTCTCGACTTTGGTTGTGATCTAGGGATCTAGAGACCGCTTTGAATGGAGAAACAATTTCAAAAGTATTGACTCTAGCTCAACTCTCTAATGGCCGTGTAAGGCCACTTTGCGTAAAGAACGTTCCATATGAGGAGCATATTATGAATTTTCTTAAATTTGAAGTACTTTTTCTACTAACAAGTGTGAAATATGTTGCAGCATCATGTTATACACACTAATGAGAATATCACTAGCCATTTGCATACTTATATTAACTTGCATCTATTGTAGGATTTAAAGCATCTCATGTACGGGAATCCATATTTGCAATGGAGGTTGCTTCGAGGTTTGGCCTTGGAGTGGCTGTTAAAAAGACTTGAAAATTAAGAAGACTTGAAATTTGCCTTGGTCGATTGTCGGAGTGACTAGATTTTGTAGTGTATGACCGGAAGGAGAAGTAACCAAGATAGTATTTTTCTAGATTGTATGAGGAAGTAGAGACTCCCTCATGAGATCACTACCATTGACTGTTGTAGCAGTTGTTGCGACGGTGTTGCATTGAGCAGTTGATTAAGTAGCTTTAAATGTTGCCATTGCTTCCTTGATTTATGCAAGAGGATATCATTGATTCAAATGAGAAAGATATCATATGTTTGCCAAGCTATGGTGAAGAAACGATGCATTCTCGTGGAATTTTGTTAGAATCATATTTTGTATTCCCATAGACGGCATCACTGTTTCGTTACAGAAACATAAATAGTTAAAGACAGAGTGTGATAGGGTTCAAATGCAATAGAATGCATTTCGTATACGAAATATTTAGGTTGACCTACAAGGTTATCACTCAAACGCATAAGTCAGTAAAAGAATGAGAGGTAGTTTAAGTGTGAGAGTAAATTGAATACCTAAATTTGATGTGTGTAGAGTTTTGTATTAGTTTAGGTGGTTAGAATTGCTCCCACTTAACCGAGTGCTTCGTACATATATCTTTTTTATTAGATCTAACAGTGGAAGCTGGCAGGACGTCATAATACATATTCCGTGCTTGAGCGAGGTCGAACTTGTTCCTTGTGTCTTTTCTCGTGGTGTTTTTTATTCGAGCCTTGGTGCGTGGCTCTTATCAGCGACCCATAATTGTTGTCTCTTTCTATAGACGGGGCCATTGATCTTTTAGGGAATCATAAATAGTTGAAGACATTTTTTCTTCAAAAGGCAATAGAATTAAACACTGAACTGTACAAGGGGTGCAGAAACCCAATTACAAATGGTCAGATTTAGCCTTTTTAAAACACAACAGAGGAACAACAAACCAGTCGTAAAAAGAAGGTTTAAAAGCCGAAACATGAGTGGATAGCCAACTCTAACTAAAGTATTTAATAGAATTCAACGTATCTAAAATCGACACCGTCTTATTTTCAAAGATAGAACAGTTCCTGCCATACCATAAATACCACAATGTAGCTACCCAGACCTCCATTCCAAAATTACTACCGGTTTCACTAGAGATCACCCTATCAAAATCCAGCAATGAATCCACACAACTCATTTTATAGATCGAACGAATGTCGAGCCACTTCTCAATAACTAACCACACCTCAACCACTACTGGGCACATGAACAGAACATGCATCGTAGTCTCCTCCTGATTATCACATCTGTTGCGCCCTAAATCTCCACCATTGACCCAAATATTTCTCCTTCCCAACAAATTTTTCACAGCTAACCTATCCCTCAAAACTCTCCACAAAAAAATAGATACTTTCAAAGGTGCCTTGATTTTCCAAGTCAACTTTAAACCTGCTAAACAATCAGAATCCAAACAATTGATATAATTTTGAAGAAGTAATCGATTATAACAGGAACTAACAGTGTATTCACATTCAGCTGGCTCAGTCTGACCAGTGCCACCCTACCACTTGAACCTGTCCATGACACCTCCATAAGGATTAACAGCGAGAAGCAATTCTTCCAGCTCACATCTCTCTCTTTCCATAACTGAGTCAACAGCAAACTGACTGAACTCAAGTATCCTACTCCACTCTCTACCGTACCACTCACCATACTCCCCTACTGCCCCTTTCGAATTTCTGGCAAACAAAAACAGATTAGGAAAAGCATCTTTGAGAGGAACTTATAACAACCAAACACTATGCCAAAAGGAAATAAAACTCCCTTCTCCTAACACACACTTCAAATTCTTCATGAAGTAATTTCTTTTTGCCTTCCTATCATACCCTATCCCCAATAGGTCCCTCCACCACAGTGAATCACTTATGTTGCCCTTCTCACCCTCGTAACTGAAAATACTAAGAGGAAGATCACTCCCATATCTACTAATTAGCAGCCTCTTCCAAACACTATCATTCTCCCCCAACACCCTCCATTTCCATTTCAGCAAGAGGGCATCATTGAAGCACTTCAGATCTTTGATTCCCATGCCTCACAACTCACGAGGCGAACAAGAAGACTTCCAATCGACCCATTGCACCTTCTTCTTAAGATCACTACCACCCCACATGAATCTGCTCTGGATACTCTAAATCTTCTTCAACACCGTAATAGGAACCTTATAAAAAGAGAACGCATACAACGGGAGGGCACTAATAACAGCTTTTATCAACACCAGCCTACCTCCAATAGACATGTTCCTACCTTTCCAGCTAGCAAGCCTGTTCCTAACCTTTTCAATCATATTCTGCCAAGGGTGAAGCTTCCGAGGACTCACTCCAACAAAAACACCAAGAAAAGTAAAAGGAACACTTAAAACATCGCAGTGAAGAAAACTAGAAGCAGCATTCAGAAAATCAAAGTTCAAGTTGACTCCTCAAATCCTACTTTTTAAAAAATTCACCTTGAGACCTATCAAAAGCTCAAATCCATGGAACACCGCAATTAAGCACCATAAGTTGCTCCAAGTAGCTTCTCCCACCATCAAAGAGTCGTCAGCAAATTGAGCAAGGCTGACAGACAAATCAGATGACACTTTGAAACCTTCGTACAAACTAGAACCCTCCGCCTTCTTGATCAAGAAATTAAGAACCTCCATAACCAAAATGAAAAGCAAAGGAGACAAAAGGTCTCCTTGACGGAGACCTTTCTCAACGACAAAATCCTTGGTGGCGTTTCCGTTGACCAGCATAGACATGTAACCTCTACACACAAGCAATTGAATCCACATTAACCATCTTGACCCAAAATTCATATTTTTCAACAAATCAATAAGAAATCTCCATGACACACAGTCATATGCTCTCTCAAAGTCCATCTTTAGTAACATACAACTCTTCTTCCTTATATTAGATAAGTCCAAGAGCTCGTTTGCAACTAATACCCCATTGTAGCGCGTGATTTTTGTCGGTGACGCGACCACCTTATCGCGGAAATTGGGTTTCTCCTCACAATGAGGAGGAGGGGGTGCTACTTTCTTATTTCTTATTTGTCCCATGAAGCTGGAAGGGAAATGGGAGCTATCTAAAACTAACCTTGCACACGAATGTTTAACTGAACAAATGCTTTAAAGAGATTGGGGGGCCCGGGGTCAGGTTATACAATGGGGAGTTGTCAATTACCCATCCTATATGTGGTTATCCACAGGTTGTTAGTTTTAGGTTTCGCTTTGTACTTGATGGTGTTTATCCATTAATGGGTTGGGGAAAGTTTCTTGGGAAATATGAGTCAGTGAGTGAGTTTTTGTTGATGTTCGGGTTTTTTTCCGATATTTTTGGTAAGGTACTGGACCTAAGTTTTGTTTGATATGAAGGTACTGGATCTAGAGTTTTTTATTAGTATGCTCGCTAAGATTTCGCAATCTTATGCCTACGTATTCCCGTTTAAATGAAACAGGGAAATCAGAGCAATCGTAGTTCCTCCTATTCTAATGGAGGAAAAAGATGTTTTGGTGTCTTGTTCAAATCCCAAGATTGAAGCTAATAGGTTTATTTGTGTCTCGGTCAAAGCCCAAGATTGAAGCTAAAGGTTTGACTGAGAGAGAATTTGTCAACTCAAAAGGGAGGCATCTCGTTTGTTTATCACAACTGTTGGGTGACTGTTTATAAAGGAAGATTACTTTAATTGGGATATGTGAATCCAGCAATGCCATAATTTCCTTTATAGGGGATGTTGATTTTTGTGTGCCTTGATCAAAGCCCAAGTTTGAAGCTAAGAGGTTGATTGACTCCACTGGGGAAGTCCTTATACAAAGCCTAAGAGGAGGCCGTAAACGACCGACTCAACAAGAGAGTATTTATATGTCTTGTACAAGGCCCAAGATTGAGGCAAAAAGAGACTAACTCTTTGGGGATATCATTATACAATGCCTAAGAGGAGGCTAAAAGGGTACTGACTCTGTGGGAGAGAAATCTTTCTCTGTCTTGTACAAAGCCCAAGATTGAGGCTGAAATGACTCGATTGGGGACTTTTTAGGTGTCTTGTACAAAGCCCAAGATTGAGGCTGAAAGAGGTTTGACTCTACTGGAGAGTATTATTTGTCTTGTACAAAGCCCAAGATTGAGGCGGAAATAAGTTTGACTCAGCTTAGGGAATTTATTTCTTAAAGCCAAAAGGAAGGCTGGGAGGAATTGACTCCGCTGGGGAAGATATTTGTCCCAAGCTTAAGAGAGGGTTATGAAGATTTATGTCTTGTACAAAGCCTAAGATTGAGGCTAAAAGGGTTTGACTCATAAGAGATTATTTTTATCTGTCTCGTACAAAGCCCGAGATTGAGACTAAAAGGGTTGACTCAACAAGAGAGTACAAAAAGGTGATTGACTCAACAAGAGAGTCTGAAAGTTGATTGACTCAACAAGAGAGTCTGAAAAGTTGATTGCCTCAACAAGAGAGTCTGAAAAGGTTAGCTCCGCTGGGGAGAATCATTGTACAAAGCCCAAGAGGAGGCTAATTGTTGAGGAAAGATCATTATACAAAGCCTAAGAGGAGGTTATCTTTCTGCTGGGAATTATTGAGATCCCTAGGCAGGTCCAAGTGGGGAATCAACTCTTGCTGATGATTGAAGAAGAGTTGAAATGTCAGATGCCCTGAGGTTCTGATTCGAGATAGTGTTATGCTGATTATAAATTGACCCTGGTTGGGGATTTTTAGGAGAGGGACTGGGTTCTAGAACCCACGGGTTTTAACTCAGCTGGAGATTTATCCAAACTGACCTTAGTTTCTCCTATGTTCGTAAGGAACTTGAGAATGTCTTTGAGACTCGAGAGGAGATTAGACTGCCCAAGTCTACTGGTGTGGAAGAGTTTTATCTTTTGTACGATGCCCAAGAGGAGGCGGATGAGGGTTGAATACCAACCCTAAAATGGTTGGATGTGTTTGACACTGGAAAGACTGCTCTAGCAAAGGAGGACTAAGTTTTGTCATATACCTTTAAGAGGTCTTCAGGGTCCTTGTATTAAGCCCAAGAGAAGGCACGAGAACTTCTAAGAAGCCGGAGGGTCTTGTACAAAGCCCAAGAGGAGGCAGGGATGCTTTTAGGAAGCCTGTGGGTCCCAAACCAAGAAAAATTCAAGAAATGCTATTCACCGAGAATAAATCATTTAGTGAAAGTTCTGAGGTTTGATGAAATTCGAAAGATGCTATTCACCGAGAATAGATCAACTCTGGGGAGTAGAATTTCTTTGACAATTTCTAGGGGTGACAGTCTGAGAAAAGGTTCACCGAGAATACTGCCTTTCTCTTTGTTCCATATTGTTTAAGCCCAAGAGAAGGCAAGGCTGTATCTGGAAGTCCTATGGGGATCTAGTTTTAGTTGTATTCAAGAGTGACCAACTGGCTTTACCTAGTTCTAGACCTAGTTGTCGGGGAAAACTCTAAATAGCTATACTAGTATATATACAGTTGATATATGACAAGTATTTAAAATGATATGAAAGAAGACTTACAGAGGAGCAGCTTCCCACAATACAGTTATATATATTAAAGCATGTAAATGAAAGCTGATAAAAACTTAGAGGTGAGCAAGCTTCCATGTTGTATTGTTAGTTGTTCAAAGAAATTAAAGAAAGTTTTGATAACAACATATATTTGAACTTAAATCAAAAGGGAAGTTGATTTTGAAAAGATTGTTGGGGTTTATACTCAAGGAGAGGCCCAGATATAACAGTGATCGTACTGTTGTTTTGAAAATTACATCGGGTCTTATATAATGACTGAGGCCCAAAGAGGTTTATTTACACAAGGGTTGGGGCTTACACTCTTTCAAGAGGCCCAATAGTGTTTCGAAAAAAGAAAGATGGGACTTACAACACGAGGGGAGGCCCAGATCGCGCCGAGATTTTTTTAACGCAGAGGGACTTATACAATATCTGAGACCCAAAATGGTTTTGGTTAAAAGGGGATTGGGTCTTACACTCTATTAGAGGCCCAAAGTGTTGAAAATTTAAAATCAAGAGGAAATCCTAATTTTAAATAAAAATGTTATTTTTCAAAGGAAATTAAATGAAAAAATGATATAAAATACCAAATATATTCAAAAATAGGTTGTACACCTTGAAAAATATTTTGAAAAAGCATGTTTAATTACATGAGAGTTTGAAATTCAATTGGTTTTGAAAGATCAAAGTGGGAATTCCATTTAAAAATGTTTAAAATCAATTAAAATGAAATTAATTACAAAAATTCTAACTATATTAAATAAATAATATAAATTATTTTTTTTTGTAAAATAAAATATTTAAACATTTTAGTGAATTTTGAGAAAAAGAATCAGTTCAAAAACAAAAATATTCAGAGAGAAATTAATTTTTGAATCAATTAACAAAAATAACAAAAATTCAAATATTTGAATATTTGAAAAAAGGCGCCAAGAACACTAAGTTCTTGCCCGCTTGCCCTGTTTTTGCAGATTTACGTTTTTCCACTTTTGTCCATGATTTCTCAATGGTTTTGCATGATTCAAGTAACAATCTAGTTCATTTTTGAACAAGGATCACAACCATATAGATTAATTGCATTTATATTAAGTATTGAGTGAGAAATCAGAAGAAAACCTCAAGAACCCTAATTTCAGCATGAACACAATGAAATTCCATACACGATTGATTCATGGCAATTGATTGAGGGTTATCACTCCATACATGATTAGGAACATATGGCAAAATTATTGTGCAATAAAATATGCATGCATCAGGGAGTTTGAAGAGCTCATGCTTACCTCTTGCAGCTGGTAATCGAGTTTGGTGATGGAGGTGTTACATCTAGGTTCCAATGATCTGGACAGCTTCCTTAGGTGCCAAGGATTGTGTTTAAATACTTGGAATGAATGGAAATGATCTGGAACTTGAGATGGTACCCCAACTACAAATTTGTCAAGAACTTGAGCAATTGGCTGGTGATTTTGAGAATCCGATGTTTCAGATGTGATTTTGTGTTATGGATCACTTCTATATGTTATATGTTAGGTGTGTGTGTGATTGGTTTGGTTGGAATTGCTCTCAAACTCAAAACTCGATAGTGACTTGAGTTAGAAGGCAAAATTGGAGTGAAAATGGAGATTTTGAGGAAAGCATCAGTTTGGGTGCTTTGATGTACTCAAACTGATCACAAATGAGCTCTATTTATAGTAGAGCAAGTTTGTTTTGCAAGCAATAGGGAATGGCAACTGCAGCAGGCCTTTGGCCAATGTGGATCAAATGGAATCTCAAGTCTCCTCTAGCCATTGACTTGAGATTAGAGCACAGGCTTTGTAGCTTTGGTTCAGAGATAAGTCTTGACTGAATTCAGTTGGAATAGGCTCAGTTTATGCCACCTTGATGCATTCATTAAAGGCTTGGAAACAAAATTGGAGTCTTGGCACTTTTTAGCTCTTTTAGGTTTGGCATGGCTAATGTAGATTCTTGGACTTTGGAGGCTTGGGGATCAGATCATTCCCTTCTTGTTTTATCCTCAGATGTGCCCAAATGGATGACAAGGCTTGGATTTATCAGATTTAGACAAATCAAGCAAAATGCACAAATTCTGCCTTGTAAAAACCAGTTCATGATGCCATGTTCCAAGGGTTGTATCTCCTTGCTCAAATGGAATTTGGAGATGATCTGGTACTTGTTGGAAAGCCCTTATTGCATACTTTAACTTTGATGTCCACACCTAGACCTGGTTTGACTTGGATCAAGGTGAAAATGTCCTTACATTTTGGAAAAAGTAAGGCAGATTCTGACTTAGTGAAAATTTCACTAAGTGTTGGAAAAATGTCATTTTCATGTTTTTAGCCATTTTGATCACTCTATAACTAAAAATCCATGAAGAATTGGAATGAGATGTAGTTGACACTTTTGAAGTATGTAATGATAGCTACAAATCCAGATTTGGATCATCCAAAATGGTTGTTTGGATCTCAAGTTATGGTCCTTGGAAGTTGGTACCCTAGCCACTTTGTTCCATAACTTAGAAAAATTCTAAGTTTTTTATGGTTACCCCTTTTACAAATTAACTCACTTTCTTTGATTTTTCTTGATGAATGATGATTCAAATCACATATTAACATTGCTTTAGGGTCAAGTAATCTTGGTTGACCAAAAATTCAAAAAGTCAAACTTGGATTTTTGTACAGATGACTTTTTCAGCAGACGAAATTTTGACTTTGCGATCCTTTTGTGAAATCAATCCTTGGGCTCAATTAAACTTCATGGATGGCCTCCAAGGGTATTTATAAATGTCTTGGACCTCTCTCCAAGGTTTGAGATCAAGGGTAGGCCAACAGTCAAGGGTAGGGTTGACTTTTTCCATCAGAAACCCTAATTTGTGATCAGATGGTTTTGAGTTATTGTGGCTTATGATTTGAGCTCTTTGTGTTAATCAAATCTTGTAAACATATCAATATGATGTATTTGAGGTCTTTGAAATTCATTTTGAAGCTTCAAGCCATGCCTCACTTCACAAGTTAACTCAAGGGTTGAATTAGGTCAAAACCCTAATTCCTGATTTTTGATAGATGGACCTTCAAGGTGATTTGGCCATTGTGGATGGGTTCTTGATATCCTTTTGAGCTTGTAAGGTCATACATTGAGACATTGGCTCATGCCCAGATGGAAATTTTCATCTGGAGGCCTCAGTCGACCAAAACCCTAATTTGGTGACACTGGCTATCCTGAGGCTTGATCCACTTGGAATACTGCAATCTTGTGATTGATTCTTGATGTGGGAGTCTTCTTGATCCTTTTTGGGTATTTAAGAGGTTAGAAAAGTTGAAGACCATGTCATTTCTTGATTGATCCTTTGTCTAAGTGCTCTAAGAGGGCTCAAAACCCTAATCTTTGATTGTGAGGAATGCCTAATAATCCCTGAGGAGATTGATGAGGCATGAAAGTACATTCATATTGTGGTAATGATCTTCACAATGATGGGAAATCTTGGTGGTCAAAATTTGGGGTATGACAGAAGCCCCTATTTAATCTTCTTGGACCCGAAGGTGTGAATGGTGACGGTATTCGGGCATTCGGGGTGCAAAAGGATTAATTGTCGGAATACCCGAAATTTTGAAGGTGGTTATGAATGGCAGTTTGCTCATCCATCTTCTTTTGCTAAGTAATTATGCTTAGAAAAGATAAAAACTTCCCCTCGATCCTAGTCTTCAGCCAAGGAACTGGTCTTAGTTTTCGAAACAAACCTCCCCTCGATCCTGGTTTACAGCCATGAAACTGGTCTCAGTTTCTTTTGTTAATAAACTTCCCCTCGATCCTGGTCTTCAGCCAAGGAACTGATCTCAATTTCTGATATAAACTTCCTCTCGATCCTGGTTTTCAGCCAAGGAACTTGTCTCAGTTTCTTTTGTCAATAAACTTTCTTGACAAGGGACGCTATTTGTAGCGATTTTCCTCAAACTTCTCACCGAATTTTCCTAGGGAGATGCCATTTGATGGGAAAAAGTTTTGATGTCAGACTTGTTGGGGAACCCATTCATCTGAGTTGTAGAGTTGTACAAACTTCTCTGTTGGAGACGCCATTTATTGACTCTACTGGGGAAAACGAGTCTCTTGAGAGACTGCTTTCTGCTTGGGAATATTACAGCATACTTTTCTTCGAGATCTTCTCGGAGAAATGCCATATGATGCAATCCAATTTTGAGGTGCTGATGACTTCATTAACATGGACTCTCTTGGGGAGAGAAATCAAAGTGTTGCTGAGATTCTTTGGTTGTGAGGCTTTCTCTGGGGATTTTCCTTAATCCGGGAAAGCGAAGATATCATCTTTAATGGTGAAGAGTGACGTTTGCTGAATGTCGTCTTGCTTTTCAGAGGTTCAAGTTATCAAAGTGGTCGAGGACCGGCTCCAATCCAGAAATAAACTGGTGGAGAGAGATTGTTCAGACAAAACATTTCCTGACGAGGAAAGAACTGACAACTCGATTGAGAATAAGACTTTTATCACTAGGGGATAAGACTTACCAGAGTGATAGTGATGCAATATGAATATGGATGTGAATCAATTATGCATGATTTAAGTATGTATATGCTGACAAAACTGACGCGACATACAGATTAATAGATGAACACGATTGGATACTCGACCACTGCTGGGGACGAAGAATACAATTTGGTCTAAAATAGCAATTCTGCCTTGCTTAGGAGAGATAGTCCCTGAGGGGAACAACCTGGGTCGGACTTTGGAGATAAGAACTCTGCCGGGGATGTCAGATGAAACACGGTCTCTGACACAGTTGATCCTTCATTGAAGCGTACTGGTTTAGAAGGAGTACTTTGATTCTGCACTTTGAAGCTTATCCGGCTTTGGAGTAGCGATCGATGTTCTTTCGATGTTCAACAGTCAAAAGAAATTGCCATCTTTATTTTAAAAGCAGAAAAATGTTGACAAGTAAATTCATTTTTGTTTTATTTCAAGAATCGTTAATCACGTTAAAATGTCGTTCTGTAAAGCTAAAACAAATAAGAATTGCAAGCAAAAGCACTAGGGCTCAAATTTTATTGATAAGATGGAAATCAGCCACGCGCATGATTCCATAGAGCATTACAAAGTTTAGAAAATGGTAATTTAAGGGAAAAGGGATACATTGAAACATAACGACCGTTATCCTTCTACCAATTTTGAATTCTAGACATCTTGAGCTTCCGTCGAAGATGACCTTGACTGGAGTTTTCTTGATGGATGGCATGACTGCTGCTGGGGAACATGCCCCTTTGTTGGACGTAGTTACATGCCATGGATCCCTAACTTTTGCCAAGATTGCACTTTGAGATTTTCAATCCATCAGGATGATTTTTTGATTATGTCTGTAATTTTTGCGTGGACCGCCCCTTCGGGTTTTCAATCCACCGAGACGTTTTTTTTAGGCGAAGTATTTCTTGACTACGTCAACATTTGTGGGGTAGGAAAATTCCTCTCCATCCATAGTTGCAAGTCTTAAGGCACCGCCTAAGAAAGCTTTCTTGACCACATAGGGGCATGTTCCCCACACTTCAACAGGGGCAACCCCTACCTCTATGGGAAGCACTGCCTCCATGCTATATACTAGAGAGAAAGGGGTTGCCCCTGTTGAAGTGTGGACAGACGTGCGATAACCGTGAAGAGAAAAGGGTAGCATCTCGTGCCAGTCTTTGTAGGTTACAACCATCTTTTGAATGATCTTCTTGATGTTCTTGTTAGCCGCTTCTACCGCTCCGTTCATATTGGGTCAGTAGGGAGATGAGTTATGGTGTTCGATCTTGAACTTAACGCATAATTCTTTCATCATCTTGTTGTTTAAGTTAGATCCATTAACCGTGATGATCTGGCTTGGAACACCGTAACGACAGATGAGGTTGTTCTTGATAAATCAGACCACGACTTGTCGGGTTACATTGGTGTATGACGCTGCTTCGACCTACTTGGTGAAGTAGTCAATGGCTACCAGGATGAACCGATGTCCGTTTGAAGCTTTCGGTTCGATCATGCCAATCATGTCAATTCCCCATATGGAAAATGGCCATGGGGAAGAGAGAACTTTGAGATGCGTTGGCGGTACATGGATTTTGTCAGCGTATATCTGACACTTGTGATACCTTCTCATGTATTTGTAGCAATCGGATTCCATTGTCAACCAATAGTACCCTGCTCTTAGAATTTTTCTCGCCATTGTGTGTCCGTTGACATGAGTGCCAAAGGATCCTTCGTGAATCTCTTTTATCAACATGTTTGCCTCTGGTCTATCTACGCATCAGAGCAAGACCATGTCGAAGTTTCTCTTATAGAGTGTATCACCGCTCAGAAAAAAGTTGCCTGCCAATCTTTTGAGGGTCATTCGGTCCTTTCTGGATGCCCCAGGTGGGTACTCTCATTTTTGAAGGAAGCATTTGATGTCGTGATACCAAGGTTTGTCGTCTACGACTGCTTCTATCGTGAAGATGTAGGCGGGCCTTTCATGGCGCATTATGTCAATCTTAGGTATGTCGTTCCATTGACCTACACTAATCATGGAAGAGAGAGTGGCTAATGCATCAGCCATGTGATTCTCTTCACAAGGGATATGATGAAACTCGATTCTGTTGAAGAATGGTAACAACCTCAAATCAATTGCTTCTTCGAAACCCATGATACAAGCTTCGTATTCGGCCTCGTTGTTTGTGCATTTGAATGTCAATCGGGCGATGAAAGGAATGTGGGTACCCTGAGGTGTTATAATGATTGCCCCAATTCGATTCCCATAATGGTTGACAGCTCCATCAAAGATAAGTCCCCATTGGGAACCTGGTTCTGGCCCTTCACTGGGTAATAGTTCATTGCAGTCTTTCATTTTTAGATAAATGACATCTTCGTCTGGGAAGTCAAATCTAACTGATTCCTGATCGTCAATCGGTTGATGAGTCAAATGATCGGCTAAAACACTTCCTTTGATGGCTTTCTGAGCATGGTACTCAATGTCGTATTCTGATAACAACATCTGCCAACAGACGATCCTTCCCGTGAGAGCAGGTTTTTCAAAGACATACTTGATTGGATCCATTTCGGAGATTAACCAAGTAGTGTGACGAATCATATACTGGCGAAGACGTTTGGCTGCCCAAGCCAGAGCATAGTAAGTTTTCTCAAGCATAGTATATCGAGTTTCACAGTCGGTGAATTTCTTGCTCAAGTAGTAGATGGCAGACTCTTTTCTTTTGGTTTCGTCTTGTTGGCCAAGTACACAACCCATTGAGTCCTCCAAGACTGTTAAATAGATGATCAGTGGTATTCCTTCCACTGGAGGTGATAGAATCGGTGGATTCAACAGATATTCCTTGATACTGTTGAAGGCGATTTGGCAGTCTTCTATCCATACGCAGTCCTGATTCTTTTTGAGTAATTTGAAGATCGGCGCACATGTCGCGATAATGAGGAATATAAATCTGGAAATGTAGTTCAGACGTCCCAGGAATCCTCTGACTTATTTTTCAGTTTTTGGAGAAGGCATTTCTTGAATGGCCTTGAATTTGTCATGATCAACCTCAATTCCTCTCTGGCTGACGATGAACCCTAGCAGCTTTCCTGAGCGGACACCGAACGTGCACTTGTTAGGATTTAAGCGGAGTTTGTATTTTCTCAGACGCTTGAATAGTTTTGACAGGTGGGTCACATGCTCCTCTTTTGTTTTATATTTGGCAATCATATCATCGACATACACTTCGACTTCTTTGTGTATCATGTCATGAAACAGAGTAGTCATGGCCCTTTGATAGGTTGCCCTGGCGTTCTTTAAACCGAACGACATTACCTTGTAACAAAAGGTGCCGCATGGGGGGATGAATGAAGTTTTCTCCATATCTTTCGGCGCCATTTTGATTTGATTATAGCCCGAGAATCCATCCATAAAGGAGAATACTTTGAACTTTGTTGTACTGTTTACCAGTATGACAATGTGTGGTAAGGGAAAGTCATCCTTTGGACTGACTTTGTTCAGATCCCTGTAGTCTACACACATTCTAAACTTTCTGTCCTTTTTTAGAACTGGTACTATGTTGGCTAACCATTGAGGATATTCTGATGTGGCGAGGAAACCCGCATCAATCTGTTTCTGTACTTCCTCTTTGATTTTGCTGGCAATGTCTGGATGAGTCTGCCTCAGTCTCTGTTTCACCGGAGGACATTCAGATCTTAGTGGCAGATGATGTTCCACGATGCTGGTATCCAACCCTGGCATATCCTGATAGGACCAAGCGAATACCTCGGGAAAATCTTTGAGAAGTTTTATCAGGCCTTCTTTGACAGTTGGACTGAGTAGTGCCCCGATCATGACTTCTTTCCTCTCTTCTTCTGTACCCAAGTTGACTGTTTCCAACGGCTCTGTGTGAGGTTCAATGGACCTTTCCTCTTGTCTGAGTAATCGGGAGATCTCTTCTGGAATTTCTTCGTCATTTTCTTCTTCAGCATCAAATACTAGGAATTCAAAGTTGGGAGAAGGCATTGGATCATATGTTTCAATGGGGTTTAAAACAAGCAATCTGCATGACGTGATGATTTATTTTTTTAGAAGAGATAGAGAGAATGCAAGAGTGTGCAGTGTAATTTCTGAAAAATGGTTGTTTTTATTATTTGAGTTATTTTTTAGGATTACCATTTTCTGAAAAAGCGAAAAGAGAAAACAGCAATAAAAAGAGAAAATTACAGAACGACGTTATTTTATTTATGATTTGGTCGATTCTTGAAACTACAGCCCTATAAAACAAAACTCAGTCGCTTTGGGCAAATCGAAGAGAAACATTTACAGAAAGTGAGCCCTATAAAAACATCTGTTTCACCCGGGCAAGGTGAAAGGTTAAAATAAAGACGGCAATTACTTTGACTTATGAACGACTTTCAGATTGTTGACAGCGACCCATTGGCGGCGAACTCCTCGGTGAATCACAAAGTCTGGTACTTTCCTTCTTGATTTGTCTTCAGAAATGACGCTGATTTCTGGTGGAGCAGGATCGTTGGAATCTGTCTCCCAAGAAGAGTTGTGGTAGGAGGATTCTTCAGTTGTATCTTGCACAGTGTTTGCACTCTCAGGCAGATTCCCCATCCAGTGGGCTGGATGTCTTCGAGCATGATACGAGAGCTTTCAGGAGTGGTGTACTTGAGCAAGAAGTCGTACTTGCCACTCGGTTGTCCTAAGGTGTCCCACACTTCTTTGGAACTAGAGGAATCATCCCTTTCGATGACGTTGACCTAAGGAAAAGCATAGTTATGGAACTCTTGTCCTGCAATCCTCGCAAATTTATCGTTGTACTGGATATTTTCTAAATGCCCTAAGTAATGGTCCCATGATTCGGTGGGGACACAAGTATTCTTTTCAATGATGCTCAGTTGATATGCATTATTCGGCTGATTCTTTTGCCCCGAGTCTCCTGGGTACGGCTGCCAGATAGGCAGGCCATCCATTAGGCCATAATAGTCGTGGTCAAAGTTGTCTTTCATCAGAGTGTCCTCCTCTAACGAATTTGGTGGAGCACGACATCCTTCCGGGTCACAATCTCTATATATCATCTTGACATTTGACCTCGGTACATATCTCGAACTCTGTGCAGGATAGTAAAGTGGCGTAGGCACCTCTTCCTGAGACATATAATCGTCTTCGTTAAGATAGGATTTCCACTCTTCATCTGTATCGGAGGAGTCACCCTCGTTGATGGTATGTACTTCTTGAGATACTGGGTGAAGGAAACCTCCACTATAGAAGAAGTTCTGAATGGGATGAAGACTTTCATCGTCAGTAGCAATCTGGGTACAGTTTGAAGAGAAACTAAGACCTTTCTTTGTCTTGTTGTTAGTAGGAATGACAAGCTATCCCCATCCTTTTGCATTGTTACTTTTGATCACTTCGAGAGCATCTTTGTATGAGGAAATTGACGTTCCTCTTTCGAATCAGTTTTCATTGCTCACCAAAAGTGTTTGGAACTGGGTTCCTACAACCTCCTCTGGTTCTACACAAGTGGACGACGATAAGTTGCTCACGATCAGGGCTTGCTCTCCACAGCCTGTGACTAGTTGGTCATTTTTGACGAACTTTAGCTTTTGGTGAAGTGTTGAAGTGACTGCCCCAGCCTCGTGTATCTAAGGTCTTCCTAACAAACAGTTGTATGCTGCCCGGATGTCCATGACCTGGAGAGTGACTTGGAAAGTGTGAGGACCGATAGTTATGGGAAGATCGACTTTGCCGATAACTATTTTTCGGGATTCGTCAAATGCTTTGACGATGACCTCACTGCCTCTCATCGGAGATCCTCGAAATGATAGCCACATTAGAGTAGATTTTCACATAACATTCAGAGCTGATCTGGGGTCTACCAGTATGCTGGCTAATGCATCGTCCTTTCAGTTGACTGTAATGTTGAGTGTCATATTATGATTTTCGCCCTCTTCCGGCAGTTCCTCATCACTGAATCCCAAGTTGTTGCAGGAAGTGATGTTGGAGATGATGTTGTGGAATTTCCTTATTGTTACATGTTGTTCCATAAAGGCCTGCTCTAAGACATTATGTAGAGCTTTCCTATGAGCTTCGGAACTGAGTAAAGAAGATAGCACTGAGATTTTGGAAGGAGTTTGTAACAGTTGATCCACAATGTTGTACTCACTCTTCTGGATGAGCTTCAACATGTTATCATTGTTCTTTGAAAGGTAGGGATTACTGGATTGACCGTGTGGTTGATTGGGAACTTCTGTTTGAGGTTCCTTTTCTCTGGTGGGTTCTTCAACTCCTCGGTTGAAGATCTGGCCGCTCCGTGTTACCCGACTGATGTCTGCAATATTCACCACGGAGGGTAATGGAACTTCTTTTCCATTCTCAATTGTTGTTGCATCGTATTTTTAAGGGATAACTTTATCGAATTTGTACGGTACTGGTCTCGGTAGATAGATAACTACAGGAGCCTTCTGATTTTTCTGACCATCGTAGCCGGCCTCAATTGGTTCGAGGTTGAGAATCTTTCCACTATCAAGAGGAACTCTCAATTCCTGGAGTAGAGGGATTATGGCGCACACGTCCTTGGCCATTTCTCGCTTAGGGATCAAGACAACTTCTTTGCCTTGATTAGGATGATAGTCTGACATTATGTTTATTGAACCAGAGCTTGAATACGGTTGAATCTCTTTATGATCCAACTAACTTTGAAGGGCTGCTCGCACGAGGTAGCATCCTTGATTATTCTCTGACCAAACTCTACAACGCTCATAGTGGTGTGGTGGAACCCGACCACGTCCGCTCTGTATGCAGTGTAACCTTACTAGACCTGTCTCCATTGATCGAACATCCTTACTCTGATGCCTAGTAGGGTTCCCGTTAATCATCATCTAGATAGATCGGAAGCTACCAGTGGTTCAATAAGTGTTGCAGTGTTCTTTGAACGAGTGCACATCCTTGGTCACTCTCACGACACACTTTGCAGTTCTGATATTCATGCGAAGTCAAAAAACCGAGCTGGACTTGCTTAGCGTGTAATTCCACCAAGCTGGTATTCATCAAGCGAATATCAAAGATTCAAATCATATTAACTTGATAATGACTTCTATCACGATAATCCTAAATCCATCCAAGATCCATCTGAAGCTGGAGGGTCTCTTGTACGAAAGAGCATCCCTGATTGTTTACCGAGCAGACCAGACAAGAATCGTAATCGTGTCGTGGTAGATCATGATGCTGGCTTTACTAGAGTGCATTGCCACCAAGTTGACATTCATTGCCAGAATGTTGGGATTTTGAATGATGTGGGAATTCGTATAAGTCATGTTGACCTCACGGATTCGGTGATCTTGGATCCATCTGAGATCCATCTGTTCCTGTATAGCTGATTGCACCACAGAACATCCCTGATTGTTTTTAGAGCAGATCTCACACTGGTGATAATTATGAGATGGCACATGCCCGTATCTGCTCTGTTTGTAATGCATCTTGACCAGGTTGGTTCCCAATAAGAGTACATCGTGAATTTGATAGTTGTGCTTAGACTCTTCCTCTATCAAATTTATCGCAGCTTTCTCATGTTGAGGCAACAAATTCGTCTGAACGTTTGGATTTGTATCCTTAAAGGATAAGACCCTGTTCCTGACAAGCTTTTGCACATCGGATTTGAAGCTGAGATAGTTTTCTATGTTATGCCCTGGTCCTCCTTGATGGTAAGGGCAAGTATGATCCGCTTTGAACCAAAAAGGCGAATTCTCTGATATTTCAAGAGGAGCCCTGGTTTAGATGTGCCCTTTAGTAGTAGTGGAAACAATTCTACGTATAACATTGGTATAGGGTCAAACCCTGGTGGTCGCGTTGTATGATTGTTGTTGTATTGAGGACGGGCCTGCTGAAGAGGCTGTTATGTTCTTTGCTGATATTGTTGTTGATTCGGTTGGCTCTGAGCAACCTGAAGTTGATACGTTGGAACAGGCGCAAGGTTGATAGCAGGAGTTACAGCTGCTACTGGTTGGTACTGTTGCCTCTGCTTTCCAAGAGAGATATTACCAATATATTACTCTTTTTTCTTTTGGAAAGTGTTACCGTATCTTTTGGTACTGCTTGATGGTCCGACATCTTTGACTAGACGTCCTTCTCGGACTGCTTCCTCAAGACGAACTCCCATGCCTACCATTTCAGTAAAGTCGCTGGGCGCACTGGCGACCATTCGGTCGTAGTAGAATGAGCTCAAGGTTTTCAAGAAGATCTTTGTCATCTCTTTTTCCTCAAGAGGTAGACAAATCTGGGCGGAAATTTCAGGCCATCTCTGAGCATATTCCTTAAATGTTTCCTTGTCCTTCTGTGACATTTCTCGGATTTGATCTATGTCCGGTGCCATGTCCAGGTTATACTTATACTGCTGAACGAAGGCAGCGCCAAGATCTCTGAAAGTGACGATCTTAGTGCGGTTTAAACCCATGTACCATTTGAGTGTGGCACCGGTTAAACTATCTTGGAAACAGTAGATCAGTAGCTATTGGTTCTATGTCAGAGTTGACATCTTTCGAGCGTACATCACCAAATGACTTTGAGGGCAAGAGTTGCCCCTGTATTTCTCAAATTCGGGCACCTTGAATTTGTGCGGAATTTTCACATTGGGGACCAAACAAAGGTCTGCGGCGTCCTTTCCAAATAGATCCTGACCGCGAATGGCATGCAGTTCCTTCCGCATCTCCAGGAATTGCTCCTGGAACTCATTCATTCTGTCGTACATACTTTCATTTCCACCAGAAGGTATCTGTGGAATCTGCCCTTCCAGGGAAGTGTGTACCACGGGTGGTGGTATAGTCATTACGGCTGTGACTCTTGGTGCTTCCCTATCCCGAAGTTTGTAACCTTCAGGAGTTGCTGTCATGCCCCTTGCATCTTCGCTTTCCCGAAGTTTGTAACCTTCAGGCCCAGCGGCTCCTGCTGCAGTTTCCGGATCTTCCGTGATCGGCGGAATATATCGAGGATCATACTTTTCCACTATGGGGGTAGATATGATCTCTGAGATCACAGTCCTTTGTTGTTGTATCTGAGCTGCTGGCAGAGATTGCATGTCATTGTGAAGCTTTCTTAGATCTTCTTTCAGAGTGTCGATTTCTCCTCTCAACTCTCTGTTCTCTTCCACGAGATCATCCATTTTCTTTTGTCGATTGGCTCGAGTATTGTACGAATGAGACAGTTTGACTCTAGAATCGAGACACAAACGTGAGATTCGTAGGTAAGAAGAATACGTTACGTGAGAATGATGAATGATATGCAATGATTATATTAATTAATTTTTGTTTAATCAAAAGAACTTCAACAATTAGATTGTAAATATCATACAGTGGGGAGACCCCGTTTTATTGAATTTGAAAGATTGCGAAAATGGAAATACAGTAATTTACAGAGTGCTGTAAAAGGAAAAATCTAGACTTATGGATCCTGAGTCCTCTCTGAAGAGAGCTCAGTTGTTGGTTCTGGTATTTTCCTTTTCTTTGACCGGGGCTCTTGAGCCGTTGTTAGGTTGTCATCCCTTTTCCACGTGAAAAGAGTGAGCAATTCCTTTGGTCTTCTTGATTTTCTATAACATGTTGCTCTAAAATCTCGATCAGAGCATCTTTTTCTTTTAACGGTTGTTGTATTTTGGCACACTCCACATTGAGAATGCGGTACTTGTTCTTCCAAGATTTCTTTTCCCGTTGAACTTTGTTGAGAGTGACCTGGAGTTTTTTCGTATCAGACATAAAATAAAGGACAAATTCCTTTAACGGAAGAACTTCTTGACGAGGGTAAGGCATCCTCAGCTTGAGAGCTCTAGTTTGTACCCAGTGGAGATAAGGTTCCACAGAGACACAGTCTGGTTTTCCTAAAGACTCTCTTCCTTTCCTATGAACATGTTTCCAAGCATGCATAATTTCTGTCTTTAGTGCCCTGTCAGTTTCTCCGTCCTTGAAGAAAAGACCTTCCAGATGAGCATTACGCGGGACATGCCTCATCGGGTATCTGAATTCACGGCGGACTAAAACTGGAAGATAATTGATTCCTCCTTTAGTTCCTATGGGGGGTACATTAGGGAAGTTTCCACAACGGTCAATGATTCTTATCCCGTCATAGAACCGATTGTACCATTCTACGTCAGAGTTGGTAAGAGACATGATTCTCTGTGACCAACGTAGAGCACTCTTATGATCCCAAAAAGCAGCAGACTTGAGTAAATGGGAAGTGAACCATTTGTATAGCAGGGGTACATAGCATGTGATCATTCCTCCGCTGTACAAATTCCTTAGGTGTACAGAATGTTAAGCATCTGCGAGCAAAGTCGGTACAGGGTTTCCGATCAGAAAAATCTTAATGGCATTGATATCAACGAAGTCATCAATGTTGGGAAACAGAAATAACCCGTAGGTGAGCCGAACAAAGATGCTCTCGAAAGCAGTCACGTTCCCTATACTAGAAAAGTACAGAGCCTTATTTATCAAAAATTTGGATGGTAAACCTTGGATTCCACCCTTAATGGTCATGTGAGTCCTAACTTTTGACCCGTCCAAATAGATTGCTCTTGCAATGGTTTGGTCCTTTGGAATTTCTTCCAGTCCAGAAAAGGGAGCTTGGTCAGTGATGGGTAAATCAGTCAGGTGAGAATACTCCTCCAGTGTTGGTGCAAGTTGGTAATCTAAGAATGTAAAACAATGATAGACCGGATCTTAAAACTAAATCAGCGTAGACAGGATTCCTTCAATTACATGGACCCTTAACAGAGACAGTAGTCCTCCGTACTTACCTCTGAAAGCATCATGGTTGGTGATCATCCTTGCCAACCCTCTTAAATCCTCTAGTTTTGGAAACTTGAAGGTGTACTTGTGAGTCTTCCTTCTATCGAAATCCATAACGCAATCTTTCTCTCTGACATTTGCAATCATTGCTTAGTTTAATTTGAAAAAGAGAGAGTAGAAAAGGATATTTTTTCTTTGTTTAATTTTTTTTTTGAAATGAATGCATGAATGCAGCACACAAAAACATAGAAAAAACATGGGGTCAAAGGTTCAGTGTCATGAAGTCATGGCTCTACCCATTCCTAAAGGTTGTACTGGTGAATTCTTGTACCTGTCCTCAAAATCATTGACCCCCCTTGGGATAACAACAGTAGGCTGGTTCACCCGAGAGAGCTGCAGTATCTTAGAGTAATCTCAAATGAGGGTAGTATCGCGTGACAACTATTTTCGATAGCTTCCGCACTACAAAATAGTAACATGGTCTCTCTCTACTAAATCCTCAATTTCATGGATACCACAATTGGACAATCTGCATTCAACAACCGAAGTCGTTTAGACATTGAATCCGCAAAGGGTATCTTCATCGATTCGATGGTCTACCGAGGCCGCTTATTCGGGAGTCACTCCCTATAAGATTACCCATCTATGCCATCACTTATCTTAGGTATCACTCAAACTTTCCACATGCGGCATCACCCGCAGTCCCATTAGCAGAAAAATAAACACGGATATCAAGTAGGAAAAGCGATATATATATATATATATATATATATATATATATATATATTCATTCCTAAAACTAACTTCCTAGACCTCTTAAGAGCTATAATCCTAGTCATATACAGACAATGACTCCCCAGCAAAGTCTCCATTTCACTGTAGCGCGCGATTTTTGTCTGTGACGCGACCACCTTATCGCAGAAATTGGGTTTCTCCTCACAATGAGGAGGAGGGGGTGCTACTTTCTGATTTCTTATTTATCCCATGAAGCTGGAAGGGAAAGGGAAGCTATCTAAAACTAACCTTGCACGCGAATGTTTAACTGAGCAAACACTTTAAAGAGATTGAGGGCTCCGGGGTCAGGTTATACAATGGGGAGTTTTCAATTACCCATCTTATATGTGGTTATCCATAGGTTGTTATTTTTAGGTTTCACTTTGTACTTGATGGTGTTTATCCGTTAATGGGTAGGGGAAGGTTTCTTGGGAAATATGAGTGACTGAGTAAGTTTTTGTTGATGTTCGGGTTTTTTTCCGATGTTTTTGGTAATGAACTAGACCTATGTTTTGATTGATATGAAGGTACTGGATCTAAGTTTTTGATTAGTTTGCTCGCTAAGATTTCGCAATCTTATGCCTACGTATTCCCGTTTAAATGAAACAGGGAAATCTGAGCAATCGTAGTTCCTCCTATTCTAAGGGAGGAAAAAGATGTTTTGGTGTCTTCTTCAAAGCCCAAGATTGAAGCTAAAAGGTTTATTTATGTCTTGTTCAAAGCCCAAGATTGAAGCTAAAGGTTTGACTGAGAGAGAATTTGTCATCTCTAAAGGGAGGCATCTCGTTTGTTTATCACAACTGTTGGGTGACTGTTTATAAAGGAAGATTACTTTAACTGGGATATGTGAATCCAGCAATGCCATAATTTCCTTTATAGGGGGTGTTGATTTTTGTGTGCCTTGATCAAAGCCCAAGGTTGACGCTAAGAGGTTGATTGACTCCACTGGGGAAGTCCTTATACAAAGCCTAAGAGGAGGCTGGAAATGACCGACACAACGAGAGAGTGTTTATATGTCTTGTACAAGGCCCAAGATTGAGGCAAAAAGAGACTGACTCTTTGGGTATATCATTATACAAAGCCTAAGAGGAGGCTAAAAGGGTACTGACTCTGTGGGAGAGAAATCTTTCTCTGTCTTGTACAAAGCCCAAGATTGAGGCTGAAATGACTCGACTGAGGACTTTTTAGGTGTCTTGTACAAAGCCCAAGATTGAGGATGAAAGAGGTTTGACTCTACTGGAAAGTATTATTTGTCTTGTACAAAGCCCAATATTGAGGCGGAAATAAGTTTGACTCAGCTTGGGGAATTTATTTCTCAAAGCCTAAAGGAGGGCTGGGAGGAATTGACTCTGCTTGGGAATATATTTGTCCCAAGCTTAAGAGAGGGTTATGAAGATTTATGTCTAGTACAAAGCCCAAGATTGAGGCTAAAAGGGTTTGACTCAACAAGAGAGTGTTTTGATCTGTCTCGTACAAAGCCCGAGATTGAGGCTAAAAGGGTTGACTCAACAAGAGAGTACAAAAAGGTGATTGACTCAACAAGAGAGACTGAAAGTGGATTGACTCAACAAGAGAGTCTGAAAAGTTGATTGACTCAACAAGGGTGTCTGAAAAGGTTGGGTCCGCTGGGGAGAATCATTGTACAAAGCCCAAGAGGAGGATAATTGTTGAGGAAAGATCATTATACAAAGCCTAAGAGGAGGCTATCTTTCTGCTGGGGATTATTGAGATCCCTAGGAAGGTCCAAGTGGGGAATCAACTCTTGCTGAGGATTAAAGAAGAGTTGAAATATCAGATGCCCTGAGGTTCTGATTCAGGATAGGGTCATGCTGATGATAAATTGACCCTGGTTGGGGATTTTTAGGAGAGAGACGGAGTTCTAGAACCCACGGGTTTTAACTCAGCTGGAGATTTATCCAAACTGACCATAGTTTCTCCTATGTTCGTAAGGAACTTAAGAATATCTTCGAAACTCGAGAGGAGATTAGACTGTCCAAGTCTACTGGTGTGGAAGAGTTTTGTCTTTTGTATGATGCCCAAGAGGAGGCGAGTGAGGGTTGAATACCAACCCTAAAATGGTTGGATGTGTTTGACACTAAAAAGACTGCTCTAGCAAAGGAGGACTAAGTTCTGTCTTATGCCTTTAAGAGGTCTTCAGGGTCCTTGTATTAAGCCCAAGAGAAGGCATGAGAAATTCTAAGAAGTCGGAGGGTCCTTGTACAAAGCCCAAGAGGGGGCGGGGATGCTTTGAGGAAGCCTGTGGGTCCCAAACCAAGAAAAATTCAAGAAATGTTATTCACCGAGAATAGATCATTTAATGAAAGTTCCAAGGTTTGAAGAAATTCAAGAGATGCTATTCACCGAGAATAGATCAACTCTGGGGAGTAGAATTTCTTTAACAATTTCAAGGGGTGACAGTCTGAGAAAAGGTTCACCGAGAATACTGCCTTTCTCTTTGTTCCATATTGTTTAAGCCCAAGAGAAGGCAAGACTGTATCTGGAAGTCTTATGGAGATCTAGTTTTAACTGTATTCAAGAGTGACCAACTGGCTTTACCTAGTTCTATACCTAGCTGCCGGGGAAAACTCTAAATAGCTATACTAGTATATATACAGTTGATATATGACAAGTATTTAAAAGAATATGAAAGAAGACATACAGGGGAGCAGTTTCCCACAATACAGTTATATATATTAAAGCATGTAAATGAAAGTTGATAAAAACTTACAGGTGAGCAAGCTTCCACGCTGTATTGTTAGTTGTTCAAAGAAATTAAAGAAAGTTTTGATAACATATATTTGAACTTAAATCAAAAGGGAAGTTGTTTTTGAAAAGATTGTTGGGGTTTATACTCAAGGAGAGGCCCAGATATAACAGTGATCGCACTGTTGTTTTGAAAATCGCATCAGGTCTTATACAATAACTGAGGCCCAAAGAGGTTTATTTACACAAGGGTTGGGGCTTACACTCTTTCAAGAGGCCCAAAAGTGTTTCGAAAAAAGCAATATGGGACTTACAACACGAGGGAGACCCAGATGATTTTTGTTTTGGAATGGCGATCGCGCAGAGATTTTTTTAACGTGGAGAGACTTATACAATATCTGAGGCCCAAAATGGTTTTGGTTAAAAGGGGATTGGGTCTTACACTCTATTAGAGGCCCAAAGTGTTGAAAATTTAAAATCAAGAGGAAATCCCAATTTTAAATAAAAATGTTATTTTTCAAAGGAAATTAAATGAAAAAATGATATAAAATACCAAATATATTCAAAAATAGGTTGTACACCTTGAAAAATATTTTGAAAAAGCATGTTTAATTACATGAGAGTTTGAAATTCAATTGGTTTTGAAAGATCAAAGTGGGAATTCCATTTTAAAATGTTTAAAACCAATTAAAATGAATTAATTACAAAAATTCTAACTATATTAAATAAATAATATAAATTGGATTTTTTTGTAAAATAAAATATTTAAACATTTTAGTGAATTTTGAGAAAAATAATCAATTCAAAAACATAAATATTCAGAGAGAAATTAATTTTTGAATCAATTAACAAAAATAACAAAAATTAAAATATTTGAATATTTGAAAAAGGGCGCCAAGAACACTAAGTTCTTGCCCGCGTCCCCTGTTTCTGTAGATTTACGTTTTCTGACTTTTCTCCATGATTTCTCAATGGTTTTGCACGATTCAAGTACCAATCTTGTTCGTTTTTGAACAAGGATCACAACTATATAGATTAATTGCATTTATATTAAGTATTGAGTGAGAAATCAGAAGAAAACCTCAAGAACCCTAATTTCAGCATGAACACAATGAAATTCCTTACACGATTGATTTATGGCAATTGATTGAGGGTTATCACTCCATACATGATTAGGAACATATGGCAAAATTATTGTGCAGTAAAATATGAATGCATCATGGAGTTTGAAGGCTCATGCTTACCTCTTGCAGCTGGTGATCGAGTTTGGTGATGGAGGTGTTACAGCTAGGTTCCAATGATCTGGACAGCTTCCTTAGGTGCCAAGGATTGTGTTTGAATGCTTGGAATGAATGGAAATGATCTGGAACTTGAGATGGTACCCCAACTGCAAATCTGTCAAGAACTTGAGCAATTGGCTGGTGATTTTGAGAATCTGATGTTCCAGATGTGATTTTGTGTTATGGATCACTTCTATATGTTATATGTGAGGTGTGTGTGAGTGTGATTGGTTTGGTTGGAATTGCTCTCAAACTCAAAACCCGATAGTGACTTGAGTTAGAAGGCAAAATTGGAGCGAAAATAGAGATTTTGAGGAAAGCATCAGTTTGGGTGCTTTGGTGTACTCAAACTGATCACAAATGAGGTCTATTTATAGTAGAGCAAGTTTGTTTTGCAAGCAAAAGGAAATGGCAACTGCAGCAGGCATTTGGCCAATGTGGATCAAATGGAATCTCAAGTCTCCTCTAACCATTGACTTGAGATTAGAGCACAGGCTTTGTAGGTTTGGTTCAGAGATAAGTCTTGACTGAATTCAGTTAGAGCATCCACAAGAGCATTGTAACAGCAATCTTCGCATCCTTGGATCTGGCTGATCATGACTAGATAAAGAAGCGTTCTTTCTTCTCGCGACTTTAGTCACACATAGTAACTTCGCATATGTATATATTCAATCATAGTACATCTAGCTAGTGTATGTTCATTCTGATGTCTTTAGTTCTTATGATCTGCACACAACACACGTTAGACCATAAAATGGTTCTTTCACAAATACTTATTGTTATCATCAAAACATAGATTGACTTGTAGAGACAATTCTTGCTCTCAAAATCTCCCCCTTTTTGATGATGACAAAACCAAGTATTTTGATTGAACATTTTATACAAGGTAATCACCAAAACAAACAAATTCAGAGTTTGGAACAGCAGCTCCCCCTGAATGAGTTATCCTCAAAGCTTTATCTGAGATCATCTAGGATTTTATGTAATCAAAAGATATACAGAGTAACAACTTGAGTTGTCAGAACAGGAATAGAAAAGAGTTACTTCTCTATCTTGTCTTTAGGAAAACGAAGAGTCTTTAGCATCTGGACTAGTTCATCAGAACTTCCATCTTCAGATCTTCAGAGCTCAGTTTTCTTTATTGTCATATCAAAGCTTATTATTATCTCAGAGACATCTGAAGCATTTCTACTTTTCAGCAAATTCCATTAAGCATAAGATCAGAACAGTTCTTGACTGATAGTCGTAGCCTTGCTATCTATCAGAGATAGACACTGTCTTTAAAGGAAACTCCCCCTGAGTTTCAGACTTTGTGAAGATTTGAGATTTTACAATTTTGATCTTCAGGGCAGTCTCCCCCTAATTTCTATACGTCGGATATTGGGATCTTCAGAATTATAATTCTGGATGATAAGATTTTAAACACCAATGTAGATCATGACTGTTTTGACTTTTGAACACATGTCTTCATCTCAGAACCTTGTTAAAGTTATACTTAGTAGTTTATCAAAACTTGATTTCTGATCAGATACCAATTGAAGGTTTTAATTAAAGTGATCAATCAACGCTTGATTCTGAATCTGATACTCATGATTTAATTTTGATCTGTTACCATGTGATGTGCTGAGTCTTATGCCAGAGTATGTTGAGTCTGATACCAAGTGAAGAATTTCTTCTCATACGGTTAAGAGGTAATTCATTAGAGTGCTGATATTGATACCAATGAAGGTCTTTTGACAGTAATCCACAGCTTTTGCTCTGATTGATGAGTCTGATACTGATCTTTGATTACTGAGTCTGATTACCAATTGTTGATTTAGTCTGATACCAAATTGTTTTCATTTAGAATGGTTCTTGGTAAACATCAGAACGGCTTCTTCTTGGATCTTCAATCCGGATCTTCAGACAGTTCTTGACTTCTGATTTGCACAGATCTTCTGAGTGAGCATCTTGAGATGTAGACTTTGTCTTGACTGCTTTAAGAGTTTTCTTACTACTTATCTGAGCTAAGTGAGATAAGGATTACGATAAATCTGATTCTTCCAGCTTAACCTGTTTCTTAGAATGCCTAGTGAACTTGTTTAGAGTTCCTCGGATAATATCAACTACAATCGTTAGTAGTAACGCATTTTATGAGAGTACTTAGTTTGAGTTCTGCATTCTTTCAGATTTCCTTCTTTCAATCAAAATCAATATATTTCTCCCCCTTTTTGACATCATCAAAAAGTGTTAGAGCATATGAGCAATTAAGCATATAATCTCTTATATTCAGTTTCCTACATATTAAAACTTTTTTTCTCCTATTTGAGTATATTGCATATTTGACATGATAAGGAGCATAGAGTTATAGAGTCCTTTAAACATTTAGAAGCATTTAGACTCATTTTAGTGAGTCACATTAATAATCAGTATGTATTTAATTGAAGGATAATAGATGGAAGCCAATTGTGAAGGACGTGAACCGGTGTTCAGGTACCTTAAAGGCAATTAGGTTTATTTTACTAATTTTTCGTTATGGCAAGATTAATCTGAAGGACAATTATAAGCAACTGGAATTCATTAAAAAGATTAACTACATTTAAGCATAGATTAAATTAAAGAGTTAAAAAAAATAGATTGCATTAGAGAAAAATTTAAACAAAAACACATAGATAAAAATATAGATTGTATTACAGAAGGATTTTATCAAAACATGCAAATCTAGACTAGACAAAACTGGTTCTTATAGGTTAGACTGAAAGGAGCTTAGGGAAGATGAGGAAAGACTTTCAGAGTTATCTGAGCTTGAGGGAAGTGAAGTTTCTTCCGTTTGAGTCATTGCAAGCTTTTTGTGTTTTACTATTTCTTCTGAGATCCATTCATGGAACTCATTCCATATATTTCTTACTTCCATAGGGTTTACACAAGAACTAGAAGCATCGACAAGGGTTTGAATCCTTAAGATTGCATTGTCTTTGAACCATGCAAGAATGTTATTCGTGGTTCTTAATCTCTTGGACGAATGTTCTTCCTTAATAACCGCTTTTCTTCCTACCTTCCAATCTGAGAGTTCTTGAAGAACATCAGTGATATTTTTCATGTTAATCCAAACACTGATATCTTCGTCCTTGATTTTTCTCAGATAGTTTCCGAATTCTGCCTCATTGTATGTAGCAAATTTTGGAAAGCCTATAACCGGAACTCTGGGGGTTAGAGTCAGTTCTCTAAAACGTGAATTATCTAAACTTGCGTCTTCCTTTAACAGGTTCTTAAACCTAAGAATATTTCCAGCGCTTTTAAGCAGCTTCCAAGATTCTCCTTCATTAATTAGAATGTCGTCAACTAATCCTGATTCAACTAAAATGTCTAAGATAAGCCTTCCTTAGGGAATGAGACCACATTCGTGATTAGAACCAGTTATGTAGCTTCTGATGGCATCCTTGAGAAGCTTGAAGAGGATTGAGGGAATGTGTATTTTAAATCCTTTTAGTAGAAGGAATATAACGCATTTTTGAGTATCGTTTAGCTGTTCTGAGGAGAGATGATGAAAGACATTCTCTTGCAGAATTTTGAACCAGACTTGAAGTGAGTTTTTCAGGTTTGAGAAGGTTTGATTTTCAGATAAAGCTTTATCTTTGAAGATAGAGGACATCACCTTAGCCTCATTCTCTTCATTGAGTAAGTTTCTGGAGATTCTGAATCCGTCATTTTCATTCAGCAAGAGATCTGCGATAGTCTTTTCAGAGATGAAGATTTTTCTTCCGAAAACGAAGGAAACAATGAGATTTTTGGATGTAGTTGCATGAATCTAGATATCTTTGATTAGATGATCATAGTTCGGTCCTTTCAGCGTTTTAAAGTAGTTTTTCCAACCTTGGGTTTCCAGTGAGAGAGAAATGTCGCATCCGTTTGATTTCAGATTGTTGAAGTTAACAATAGTTTCTGACAGAACCTTGAGATTGTTAACTGGGATTTGAGTGGTTGTGGGAGTTGAGGCATTTTGTGAGACAAAAGCCATTTTAGAGATGATGAGGAGATAGAAGGTAATTAGGCTGAAGATTTGGATGAGTAAGAGATGTGTAGTTGTCTTATGCTTTTATAGATGGGAAACTAGGGTAAATTTTGTGGAGAGTTTGAAACCGCATCGATTGATTTTCCTAGAAGCACTAAGTAGCGTGGGAAAGTGGGTTAGTGATTAATCAAGAATCATAACCCTAAAAAGTAGTGACGAAGCCGCTACTTAATTATGACCGGCGAGCGGTTTTATAATTTCTAGTTAATCCTATGTCCACAAAAAATGCCTAACTATTGGTAAATAAGTAGTGAGATTTAATCAAGGGTATCGTGAATTAAAATCAATCATAAAAGCATTTCTTAATTAGAGTACTTTAGTAATTGGGCAAGAGAATACATATCGAGTTTAGATCATAAGGGCATACAAAGAGGGATCCTAGAAAAAAAAACTTGTGATCTTAAGAAAAGCTTAACTTCTATCTAGACAAAGAAGGTTATAGATTGACAGATCTCGGGAAGAATCTTCTCAGTCATTCCATTTCTTCTGCAATGACTAACCACTCCTTGAAGATCAAGAATATGAGAGATGACCCTGCAATAGGGAACTTGGTAGATTGTGTCTTCCCTTGACAGGTTAATTTCTTCCTTTAAATGATTGTACATGGATTGAGGTAGGTTTATTTTGATTCTAGATATTAAAAAGAAAATAAACAATCTCTCCATGTCAGATAACCATCCTCCTCCTCTTTCTCTTGGTCTAAAGTTTGTTACCATCAGATTATACCAATCTTTAGCAACTGGGGTGAGAGTGCAAGGTTGAGTGGGATGCCCCTCTGTTTTGAAAATGACGTGCAGATGCCTGTCGAAGCTATGATTGTTGAAATTTCTTCCCACAGTCACACCATCTTCAACACACCTAATTGCTTTAGCTATGATGGTGGGGTTGATCAAGACTGGACATCCAGCAACTACAAACAAAATAGTATTTTTGCCATAGTCATATTCAAGTACACATGCATTTGCCCAGAACTCAGTTACAAGATAAGGGAAGACAGGTCCAGTAAGCATGTCGAAGTAGTTTTCCCAATTCTGAAATAAGATACCAGAGAGAATACTAGTTTTGTTGAGTTATGGTAAGAGGTTTAGATCCAACGTGAATTCTTTTAGAAGCTCTAGATCGGAAATTTCTCCTCTGATATTGTGTGAAGACATTTCGAGCAGGAAACTAAGAAGGGAGTTCTAACCTACTAGATAGTGATTCTTCCTAGAAGGGGAGTAGGGTTGTGAGGAGAACTTATGAGTGATGGTTATTTATCATGATTGGAACACGTGAGGTCATCATTTCCTAGACAAGCTATGAATAGCTGTGACGGTCAGTTGACTGGACATATGATAGACTAAAGTTGTCGTATGCCTAAGGTTAGAGATAAGGTAGCTGACACACGCGTAATTATGATTGTCTTGGAAATCATAAATACCTGATAATCTTACCATTATTTAAACAAAAAAAAAATTAATGAGTGAGACCATACCTTAGGGATGCTTAACCTTTTTGAAGAGAATCTTTTAGCTAAACCTTTTCATGAAAGCATTCCTTTTGACTTCTGAATCTTTGAGCATCTTTCTGATTCTGCCTATTTCCGAGTAAGCTGTAGATGTTTCTTGGGTTCTTCAAGATACGCTTGTCTTCTGACTTCTGAAGAAAAAGAATATTTTCTTGGAAAGTGATCCTGATTGAACTACGTCTTTCTCTCTTTTCTTGTTCAACCTTGTCCGTCAGTTCTCTAGGTTATAATAACTGATATTAAGACTTAGCATGATCAGAGTGACCACTTCATCTGAACTCAGCCAATTACATGCAATCCTTTTGGTAAGGCGATGTAACAAATGTTCTGAAGGAAAGAGAAAAAAAATGACACTCATATGCGTAGGAGCAGTACGGAGTGAACAGTAAATTCCATTTGATGACCCCATTCATAAACAACATATTACTTTTGTTTTTGGTTGCTTCTCACTTCTCATTTCCTTGATCCATAGAACCTGTTTAGTTCCGATACAGTTTTTAAGATATGGATCTGAATCTTAAACGACAAACTTTGAGAATTGGTTGAGTTCTCCTTTCATAGCCTGAATTCAGTTTGCGTTTGTGAGAGTTTCTTGTCTTTGAAAGATGATTGATTTCACAATATTAGTGAGAACCTTTAAGAGGTTATTCAAGGAAGAATTGACATATCAACATCTGACTTTGTTCCTCAAGGTTGTTTCAGAACTTGTTCAGAACCAAAACATCATCACGCCCTATGTGTACATCACTAGACATGATTTGTATGAGCCTTCTTGTTCTCATCAACTTATTTAGGGTTGTTCACACATATCTATGAGTTAATTGATTCCCTAAAAACATCATCAACGCCATCTTTTAAGACATCAGTTGGAGAACCTCGATATCTAGAATGATAGCATCCAATTTCATAGCTCAAGCGGTACTTGATCTGACGAAAATCAGATTATCAACATTTGATTTTTACTAGGATGATTTCAAGTTGTTGGAGCTTGATCACTGAACCAGTTAAAGCTTAAGAATTCATTTAGAATCAAGTATTTACTGAGTCTTTGGGATTCAGTTCTTCATTGAATCTTTTGATCACTCCAGATTCTGACATTGAATCATTTCTAATAATTTGAATTTTTCAGATTCTGATTTTAACAGATTTCTTTCGGAAATTCAAAGTTTTAGAACAACAATCTTTCTTCTTTACGTGATGAGATTCAGAATGAGTTTTAAACGAGAAAGTCAAGGGTGGACCTAATCTGTTTCTTGCAAACATCTCAAAAACTCATAAGGAATTAATCTTCAGCAAACAATATTTCTTGCTTTCTGATGATTCATCTTTTAAGCATATACGTGGTCTTATCCACACGTAATTTCCAAGATGAGCATCCAACAAATACTGTCGTTTATCTGATGAATTTATCTTATCAGTTGATTCTTCAATTTTAGTGAGGCTTCATTTAGAATCAGTGAATTGCTCACGAAGTAATCAGATTGATTACAATTTTGTACACAGTCAACTGCTGAACTATTACAGAAATTGTAAGTGGATTTCAATCTCACCAAGAGTACTTCTACGCACCACATCTGGATCCTTTTCTGACACTGTTAAGTGTTTGATGTAAGTCAATAATAGAACCGGAACTCTGATACCAATTGAAGGTGTGAGAAAGACACAAGAAAGGGGGGGTTTGAATTATGTATTTACTCTTTTTGTAACTTTTCGCATCTTGTTAAAGAGACGCTCAAGAACCTTCAATGTTCGTTGAGAGATTTTGATCTCTTAACTATGGAGCATGAGAACTATATAGGTTCTGATCATAAGATACGATTCTTAGAACTTGCAGTGCGGAAGCTTATCAGAGATAGGCTGCAAGGTTCTGACTTTGCTTAATATAAGATTATGATATTCAATGCAGAAACATAAATAGAGATACTAAGCAAGAGAGTAAAGGACACACGATATATCCTGGTTCACCACGCGGGCTAATCCAGTCCACCCTCCTCAGGTGATTTCGCCTTGAACACAAGGACTTAATCCACTATAATCAAATCATGATTACACTTGCACGGGCCACGCCAATGACTAACAACTTACACAGCCGCACTGTGACTAACAACACGATGAACCGTTCAGGGATTCAATTTAATGAATATAACGAACATTGACCTGCAGGTTCCAATCTCTCTAAGATCTACTACTAGGCTTTCGCAGCTAGACGTTCAGGGATTCAACTTAATGAATATAATGCTACTGACCCTATTTCAGGATTTTCCACAATGACACCCAGCCATTGTCATCTCAAGTATCTAATCACCACGTGATCTACTCAAGGGCCTCAACTCACAGCTGAACCGTTCAGGGATCCCATCAGGATATAACGTTCACTTGAGGAGTCTCAATTTATTTTGTTGAATTGGCAAACTGGAGATTACAAATTGTGCTTCTTAATAAGCAAGTTTCTCCTAAGTTTAAGTACAAAGAACACACACATGTGTTCGAGCAAGTTTTGAGCAATCAGCTCCTTGCTTTCCTAAGAAACTAAAAAGATGTATTTAGATATTACAATTGTTGACATCTTGTAGATCTTTTTCTTCTTCGTCTTCTGGTTGAGCAAGCTTTGAGCAACAACTCCTTGCTTCAGATCTTCAATGTAGTCTTGACGAGAAGGTAGGTTGATGACTTGACAGATCTTCAAATGTTTTCTTCTTCATCAACAGCTTCTGTTTGATTGTTGTTGTTGTGTTGATTTGTCTTCTTGTATTTCAACAACAATCGCCATTAGCGAAATAATGATAGCTTTGAATATGTTAAGTGTTACAACGAGAAGTCATTGTTGTTGCTATCTTCACAATGACTTGGTCAATTTTGTAGATAAACATTCAGTTCGTGATTCTACAAGTGATCGACACATCAGAAGCGAAAACTCTTTCCATTAAATAGCCAGTAGAAATATAGCCGTTAGAGAATACTGTTGGCTGTTTGGAAAAGAGACGTTGTGATATAATGAGTTGTACTGACAAATCTTCTTTTTGCAGAGGAAGAAATGACCGGATATCTTTTCTTGGGCAGTGTGTACATTTAACTCACAACGGTAATATTTAGACTTCAAAACTTCAGTGGCTTCGGATGTTAATTTGATGAAGCATGAGTAGAGTCTTCATAGCAGAATATCTGATGCTTCAAGTCTTCCGTCGATTGAAGAAGTCCATTAGGAATCAGTCTTCAGAACTTCAGCACTTGGTCTTTAAGAACGTTATTCTTTTCTGCTTTAAGTCTTCCGAATCTTCAGAGCCTGTCTTCAGAACTTCTTATTTGAAAACTTGATCTTTAGAACTCATCAGTCTTCAGATTCTTTCTGCACTTGGTCTTCAGCACCTTCAGCTATCAGAACTTCAAGTCATAGGAGTCTTCCGTACTTTGGTTCTTTCAGAGTGTACTTCTTCAGAAGCTTCGCTATCTTCAGAATCATAATCACTTTCCGAGAGCATCCACAAGAGCATTGCAACAGCAATCTTGGCATCCTTGGATCTGGCTGATCATGACTAGATAAAGAAGCGTTCTTGCTTCTCGCGACTTTAGTCACACATAGTAACTTCGCATATATATATATATATATATATATATATATATATATATATATATATATATATATATATATATATATATATATATATATATATATATATATATTCAATCATAGTACATCTAGCCAGTGTATGTTGGTTCTGATATCTTTAGTTCTTATGATCTGCACACAACACACGTTAGACCATAAAATGGTTCTTTCACAAATACTTATTGTTATCATCAAAACATAGATTGACTTGTAGAGACAATTCTTGCTCTCACAGTTCTGACTTAGTGAAAATTTCACTAAGTGTTGGAAAAATGTCATTTTCATGTTTTTAGCCATTTTGATCACTCCATAACTAAAAATCCATGAAGAATTGGAATGAGATGTAGTTGACACTTTTGAAGTATGTAATGAGAGCTACAAAACCAGGTTTAGGCCATCCAAAATGGTTGCTTGGATCTCAAGTTATGGTCCTTTGAAGTTGGTACCCTAGCCACTTTGTTCCATAACTTAGAAAAATTCTAAGTTTTTTATGGTTACCACTATTACAAGTTAACTCACTTTCTTTGATTTTTCTTGATGAATGATGATTCAAATCACATATTAACATTGTTTTAGGGTCAAGGAACCTTGGTTGACCAAAAATTCAAAAAGTCAAACTTGGATTTTTGTACAGTTGACTTTTTCAGCAGATGAAATTTTGACTTTGCGATCCTTTTGTGAAATCAATCCTTGGGCTCAATTAAACTTCATGGATGGCCTCCAAGGGTATTTAGGAATGTCTTGGACCTCTCTCCAAGGTTTGAGATCAAGGGTAGGCCAACAGTCAAGGGTAGGGTTGACTTTTTCCATCAAAAACCCTAATTTGTGATCAAATGGTTTTGAGTTCTTGTGGCTTATGATTTGAGCTCTTTGTGTCAATCAAATCTTGTAAACATATCAATATGATGTATTTAAGGTCTTTGAAGTTCATTTTGAATCTTCAAGCCATGCCTCGCTTCACAAGTTAACTCAAGGGTTGAATTAGGTCAAAACCCTAATTCCTGATTTTTGATAGATGGACCTTCAAGGTGATTTGGCCATTGTGGATGGGTTCTCGATATCTTTTTGAGCTTGTAGGGTCATACATTGAGACATTGGCTCATGCCCAGATGGAAATTTTTATCTGGAGGCCTCAGTCGACCAAAACCCTAATTTGGTGACACTAGCGATCCTAAGGCTTGATCCACTTGGAATACTGTAATCTTGTGCTTGATTCTTGATGTGGGAGTCCTCTTGATCCTTTGTGGGTGTTTAAGAGTTTAGACAAGTTGAAGATCATGTCATTTCTTGATTGATCCTTTGTCTAAGTGCTCTAAGAGGGCTCAAAACCCTAATCTTTGATTGTGAGGAATGCCTAATAATCCCTGAGGAGATTGATGAGGCATGAAAGTACATCCATATTGTGGTAATGATCTTCACAATGATGGGAAATATTGGTGGTCAAAATTTGGGGTATGACACCCATCAAAAACACACCTCCTTTGGACAAACGCCGTTTGCTCCTGAGACACCAAAGAATTGACAACTCTCTTTAATCTCCCTGCAAGCAGCTTTGACAAGATTTTTTGATAAAAGTTGACAAGGCATATTGGTCTGTAGTTACTAAGGTCTTAGGGATTCTTCTTCTTAGCCACTAAAGTTATAAAAGATGAAACAACCGCCTTGGTTAAAATAGGGTTATTTTCGAAATCCTTCACAAACTTGTAAATGTCATCTTTCACTATCTCCCAGAAATTCTGAAAAAACGCAAAAGAGAACCCGTCAGGGCCTGGATTCTTGTCTCCGTTGCACCCCTAAACTGCTGCCTTAATCTCTTCGTTCGTAAACTCTGCCTCTAGACCGTTTTTCTCCTCCTCTGATAACTTCTTAATATCAAGAGCCACCAAGTTAGGACGACTCTTATAAGGATCCTTAAAGTTATCTTCATAGAATTTTCTCACCTCCGTCTTGACTCCATCCACGTCCTCGACCACACCTCTCTCAGTATTAACTGAGCAAATGTTGTTCCTCCTACGCCTCTTGTTCATAGCTAGATGGAAGAATCTCGAGTTACAATCTCCTTCCTTCATCCATTGGTCTCTATCCTTAAGCTTCAAATATTCTTCTTTCGAATTCAAGTTATGCCAAACCTTCCCTGACGCTTTTGATCTCTTGCTTGCAATATCTTCAAAACTGGTAAAACCAAGCCTGCTGACTTCTTTGTCAAGGTCGTTCAGATCAGAAATGGCTTCCTCGATGTTAACGTTAATCCAACCAAAGACGTCTCTACTCCACCTTCTAAGCTTCTCCTTCAACATACCAAGCTTAATCTTGAAAACAAAGTCCCATCTCCCCCTAACAACCATAGACTCCCAACAAGCCTTAACAAAGGGGAAGAAACCAGGATGCTTCAACCAACTGTTGTTGAAACGGAATGGTTTAGGCCCCCAATTATGAACATTAGCCAGTAACCAAATAGGGCAGTGGTCTGAGATTTCTCTCCTCCCAATACCTTGCCCTCTAATACTCCAATCCTCCATAATCTTCTCAGACAAAAGAAATCTATCTAACCTACTCATAGATTTACCGGACTTGTTAAACCATGAGAATAATCCTCCTTCCACTAGAACATCAACCACATTCAGATCACCTATAAACTCTATTAACTCCTCCATCTCCTTTCTCCTTCCTGAAACCCCAATACTTTTCCTTTCTTCCATGAAAGCCACTGTGTTGAAGTCGCATCCAAGCACCCACTCACCTCTCCCTACAGCCTCTTTAACTCTTAGCAGATCCGCCCACAAAAGCCTCTTCTTAGTAATCGTACACGGAGAGTAAACGTTTACAAAAACAATCTCACTCCCTTTCCATCTCGCAATTAGAAAGATAAACCTTTCTCCCCTAACACTACTGATAAGGTCCAAGATACCTCTTCTCCACATAATTGCTAAACCACTTGCGTGACCAACAACTCCGGAATAAGACCATTCGACTTCATCATTTCCCCATAAAGAACAAGTCGTAACACCGTCGATACTCTCCCTTTTAGTCTCTTGGATGAAACAGATGTCAACACCTTTGGATTGAATTAATTTTGCAACTCTTTTTCTCTTCACTGAGCTGCTACTCCCTCTCATGTTTAGCAAAAGAACATTCATTAACAACCAGATTTGTTAGCCACCCTCTTACCTTTTCCTATTACGTCTCTCCTCTCCAATTTACTCACTTCTACCTCCATGTTGAAATCCTCAGAACCATCATTGACCCCCAGAGTAACCAAAAAATCTCTGACTTTATTGGAAACCTTACTGTCAAGCTTCTCCCAGAACCTCTTGTTACCCTTCATCACCTCTGAGTCAGTAACCGAGTGGCACCTAGAAACCAACTTGTCATCCTTACTACCTCCATCTAGACCCCTACTCGTCGCCACATCTTCTAAATAAGTTGAGCCCCTAAACTCCTCAATGAGATCTTCTGATGTATCCTCATTACTAACCTCTGAAGTACCCTTCCTTTGTAGAATTAATGTCACCGACGGAATAACTGAGGCCAACCCAACAATTTCTCCCTTCCCCACACTAGAAGAACCCTTTAACGAAGGAGACAGTCCATATTCCCTAGAATGGGCTTTGGACTTACCACTAGCACCATCCCCATTCACTATCTTATGGGCCTTAGTGAGAACATGGGCCTTCAAAAGTCCGTCAAAAGACACCCCTCTTTCAGAACTCTTGGAAGAAGAGTAAAAAAAACCCTTTTCCCCAACTGTCTTATCTTTTGTCTCACCTATAGGACCAACCTTAATAAAAGCCGATGTTGAATTCTCAAGCCCATACTGCTCTTTGTCATCAGGCCCCTTCTGACTTCTCCTATGAAGCTCCTTGAGCCGAACATCACTCTTGAAAAAGTTTCTGACTAACACACTTTCATTGGGTTCTGAATTAACATAGGAATCCTTCAACTTTCCCCTTTCCCCCTCATGCGAAGGCCTGCTCGAGTCAGAAACATAGCTATCACCGCCTACAGCCACTTCATCCACGTCGCGTCCATCGTACTCCTTCCCTGAACTCCACCAGCAGGAACAATTTTTGTTCATAGAATCTGCAGAAACCTCAGAATCTGAATCCGAGCACGAATCCACGGGTTTCGCACAAGGAGGGCTTCTTGAGCCTTTAGTCTCTTCCACCAACCTTATTCTAAACACATGACCGTTAATGGCTACCTTCATAATTTCATCTATCGTCTTTCCACAGGTGGTTCTGACCATAACGCTTGCTACGTCCATTCTTGAAAAGTTCATCGAGTCTTCTTCGCAGCTCACATATTTTCCAATCTTCGATGCCAAGAACTCAAAAAAACTGACTGTCCATGCGTGACACGGGACACCGTATATTTTGATCCAAGTTAATCTCTCTGGGTCTACGTCACTACACTCCCACCTCTTGACTGAACTAAACCACTTATCTAACCAAGATTTAGCACTATTCAAAAGTTATTCCACTTTCCCTGAATCGTTTTCCTCCAAAAGACAAAGGTTAGCCCCCAACGGGGTAACCTTGACTCCAAAGTAACCTCCTAAGTCAAATTGCCTTTGGATTTTGAAAGTTGTACCGGGTTCCAACACCCTACCAACATACGCTTTGTTGCATCTCTCCAAAACCTCTTTCTCTACTTCGAACACTATTTCCCCACCTTTTTCTTTTCCAACCTCTCCATTTCTAACCGATTCAGTATACGAAGGTTTAGAGTCTTTAGGGTTAAAACCTTTCTGAAAAGACTTATGATTGAAACCGTTGTAGTCCCTGGTACCACCATCCCCTCATTTTCGAACCGAAGACTGTCCCTCTCTGGCCTTCCCTTCTTCATGAGGCTTGTTGAATCTCGGCACATTCGCATGAAGCTTCCGACCCTCGATGAAGATACTGTCCAATTTCAACCCAAACCTTCTAACATCATCAACCTCGAAGAAACGGACGAAACCGTGCCGCCGTCCTCTCTTGTCACGCTTCTGGGGGATGAATACTTCATGAACTTCACCGTACTCTGAGAAAATCTTGTATAAATCTTTCGCTCGAAACCTATCTGGAAACTCCTTAATGAAGAAAGAAGTAAATTCCTTAGATTGCTTTCCTTTCCCTCTCCCTTCGTCGTCTCATTTCCTACTCCACTTCTTTCTGACCGGAACCTCCGACCACCCTCTCTCCACCATGATTCAGAAGGAACACTAACAAGAAACAAGACAAAAACCACCCCACCAAGAACGAAACCACCCCAGGGGGAGGAGGAAGGTCCCTAACCCTGGGTTAGGACTTTAAACCAAACCTCCCAACCCTGTTGTAGACTAGAATCTGAAAATGGAGAAATAAAACCTAATTGTTAAATAAAGATGTCCTTGTCATATTCAAACAATTGATTACAGAACATGCAACTTTAATAATCTTATTGTGAATCAAGATTCAAACTCTAACAATGTGATTCAATAATCTTATTGTCATATTCAAACAATTGATTCAAGACGAATGTGTTGGTTCAAATGCCTCAATTAACAAATGATAGCACCACTGCAAATTCGAGTTAGCATGGGTAACATTCCTATAGAAGTCAAATTATAACATTCCTGGGAGTGAGTTTTTTATGAAACTATTATAACTTTATTGAGATGAATGTCAATAGAAGTCAAAGTAGCAATAGAGTCCAGATGAAGTGGAGTATGTTTCTGATATGGTGGATCAGGATTGACCTATAAGGTTAACACTCCAACGTCAAAGTAAATAAAAGAATGCAAAGTAGTTTGAGTGTGAGAAATTTTATATAATTCAAGCGATTAAAACTGCTCCCTCTTAATCCACCGCTTTGCACGGATCATAGTCCATTTAGATCTAACATTAAAAAGTTGTCAAAAGGACGGAATTACGGGTTTCATATTTGGGCGAGATCATACATGTTCTTCACACATTTCATTGCGGTGCTTGAGCCTTGTGAACGATCGGAACAAAATTCTAAATATAAAGCTAAATGACAACATGTATTAGCTGAAGGCCCGACATCCACGACAACCGCAACGGCTAGTAAATATCCTTTCTTCACATAGACTTTGAAATTTAGATAATTAAATTTTCTGTAACTATATTGCTTTAATCAAGTAATTAAACATACACGTGGGTAACCATGACCTATGGGGTCATGCATTTGAAAGAACCCTTATATTTCAACTCTCATCTCATCTTGGCAAATAAAAATAATGACAATCAGATATACGACATAGTTGAATTTTCTATTTTCTGTTCAACAAATTGTCTATATCTTGGGATGAACAATATTTTGCTACAAGTTAAGACAAGAGAGGTAATAGTATTTCTTTTCTAAAGATCATTGACTCTTGTAAATCTTTGATCATACTTTCCAAAACTATGAGTTCTCCAAGATTTGAAAACTTTCTTCATTCACATGTGTAAAAATATCTCTGAAATATAATGTCAGTCTATGTTAGCCATGTGAGAGTGCTCTTAATTTTGGCTGAAATATTAAATGAAAAAAAAAACTTTTTCTTGTTCAAACATGACTCATATAGGGGACTGCACTTTAATATTATTTTAGTGTAAGATTCTTTTAATGTTAGGACATGTTTTAAATATATAGTAGTTAATGGAATACAATCTCAATATTTTTTAATTTTATATTTGCCACTTTGTAGGTACCAAATTCAGGTTTTGTATGGCTTTGTACCTTAGTTTTTAAACATTTTCCTTTATTTTTTTCTTTAAAATATCTTAAAAGCTCTTAATGGTAGGGACTAATAGTTCTTTTGTTGTTGTGAAGAAAATGAATTGATATTTCTTTTTCACGTTCTTCCCCCCTATGATAAAAACAAAACCATTCCATTAAAAAAGTACATATAAATTAATTAATTTATTATACCCTAGAAACTGTAGTGTGAATGAAATTGGTAAGTATTGGGAAGAAGGTTGAGGAAAAAGCCATATTCCATTAGGTTTTGGACAGAGTTAAGTACCAAACAGTGCAGAAATTTTACAGTCATCTGTCTGATACATGTCCAGTACATTTTTTCAGAGAATAACTACGTATATGTTATCATGTTAATGTCGTTTACATAAGCTTTGGGGACCTACAAATAGTAAGGTTTGAATATGAGATATATATTGTGTACATATAATAGTGCACATGTTCCAAATCATGTTTGTCTTATTTTATATTTTATTAGTTTTTTATTGTTTCAAATTAAAATAAGGGAACAAGATATTCTGATATGCTGCAAGATTAGTTTCCTAAACATTGTTTATGTGTATGATTGAATTAGTTTTGAATTTGACAAAAATTACTTTTATATTATAATCATGCTGAAGATCCAAAACACGCCTATTATAATTATGTTAAAACTCCAAAACATAATTTTGTTTTTCAAAATTATAGTAATTTGTCATCATTTTGTTCAATTTTACCATCAATTTAAACACATTATATCTCACTCGCCTTATCTATCTTTAAATATAACTAATGTGTTTAATTATCTCTTCCTGACAAACATCATGTTTGTTGGAATATGTCAATATTTTAATAGAAAATGAATTTAAAAAGTTCCTTAAATTCCAACTTATTAAAAAAAAAATAAGTATGATTGTGTTAAATGAAAATATTCCTTAGTTCTACATTATTTAGACTAGATATCTTGTTTAGTTTCCTTTATTATATAAGAAAATTGCTTCTCTCATTCGAATACACACCAAAAAAATTTATCGAATTTTTTCTTTTTCATTTTAATAACTCTGCTTCTTTCAAATTGTCAAAGTGCCATTTTTTTCCCTTTCTTTCTACTCGTTGAGTTTTCCGTATATTTTTTTGAATTCTCTTTAGAGGATTATTTTAATTTCTCATTGTTTGAGTTGAGAAATTATCAAATATTAATTTTTGATTTCTTTTTAGAGAATTATTTGAATTTCTCTTGTTTGAGAAAGTATTTTGATTGGTCAAATTACCATTATTGAATTCTCTTTATCGAATTATTTGAATTTCTTCTCATTTGATAAATTATTACGACTGATCTTTATACCAGACACTACGAATGAAATTAATACCATATCTGAATGATCTTTATGCCATCAAAGGGTGTATTTCTAGACTGATTATCTATTGTGCAAGTAGTAATCGTACAATATAGAATTGTGTTGTTTTATCTGGAGGCATCATGGTTAGGTGACTGCTTTGCACGACTTTGAGCAGTGTTGCAAAACATCACACAAAGTGTGACCTAGTCAGCGACTCGACCCAGTAATTTCTTTAGTAAAATAAAAATTTTAAGATGTTTTGAGCTGCCATGGCTACCGAAGAAATTATTGGTACATATGCGGTTGTTGTCTCTTACAACCTATTCAAGTTTGAGGAAAGTCACTTCAAACGCTATCAACAAAATTTGCGACTTTCTTGACCTTAAAGAAGGTTTCCAACGTTTTGATTGATGGTATTCCTCTCGTTCCTTCTAGATCAACTGAACAAACTGACGGTAAAAAACTATAGATATAGATGAAACACTTAATTATGTTCAAGCTGAATCTGCTGAATGGACTCGCAGATGATTTGTATGATTATTACAATAGTTGTGATAGTGCAAAACAAATTTGGGAGGCTATGGAAAAAAGTATGATGTTGGTGAAGTTGTATTAAAGAAGTATGTTGTTAGCCGCTACCTAAAGTATCAGATAATATAAATGAAAGGTTTGTGGAGGCTTAATGTTACAAACTTCAAAAGTTTTTTTAATTGAAAGTCTGACTATTCACATTTGAATTGAAGAAGAATCTCAGAGACAAGATAAAAAAAGTTTTGGTTGTTTCAAACAACAAAAATAAATTTGGTGTAGTTCTAAGGCAATTTGACAAATGATTAAAGAAACAAAATCACAATATTGTGAGCCTAATTAAGAATGAGAACCCTTTAATAGGGCCTCAATTACTCTAATTAATAGGCAACAACCACCGCCACAATGAAATGACATTGGTGTTTTCTCTTGCTTCAGTTGTAGAAAACCAGGTCATATGATTAAGAAATGTAAGATCGGGCTTAGACCTTGTATTGCCCCTAATGCACAAGTTAACCTGACTGATGAGCAATTTATTTCTTTGACCAGTAAAATGAATATGATTGGTGAATATGATGGTTGGTGGATAGACATTGACTTATGTCATCATGTATGTTATTATTGTACAATGTTCAAAACATACACGAATACTGAAAATAAGAAAGTAATGTTGAGGCTTGTCCACACCACTAATGTTGCTAGTATTAAAGAAGTGGAGCTAAAGTCCACCTATGAGATTAGAAATAATCTTGTTTATGGTTTTAGTTAGTCTATTGGGGTAGATTTGTACGTGTCTTACCCCAAATTTTGACCACTAAGATTTCCCATCACTGTGCAAATCATAATCACAATATGGGGGAACCTTCATGCCTCATCAGTCTCCCTAAAGATGGGTGAGCATTCACTACAAATCAGGAATTAGGGTTTCAAGCCCTCTTTGAGCCTTAGACAAAGGATCAATCAAGAATTGACATGATCTTCAACTTGCCTAACCTCTCAAACATCCACAAGGGATCAATAGGACTCCCACATCAAGGATTAAGCACAAGGCTGCAACCTACTAAGGGGATCAAGCCTCAAGATCTCCAGTGTCACCAAATTAGGGTTTTGGTCGACCAAGGCCTCTAGATGGAAATTTTCCTCTGGACATGAGCCATTGCTTCAATGCATAACCTAAAATACTCTAAGGGGCCTCATAAACCCAATCATCAAGTCAATTTGGCCTCAGGGGATGCATTAATCAAAAATCAGGAATTAGGGTTTTTTGACCTAATTCACCCCTAAGTTGACTTTTGGGACAAATCATGAGCCAAGACCTCAAGAGAGGATTTGAGGGTCTCTAATAAACCACATTGATCCATTTGCAACAATGGATTGATCCAAGAAGCTTGATTCACAAGTTTCAGTTTCATCTTAACCACAATTAGGGTTTTGAGGAAGAAAATCAATTGTACCTTTGACTTTTGACCAAGACATACTCCCAAACCCTAGGACATGATTCAATACACCCTATGACACCTATGCAATTAATCCATCAAGTTTGATTTAGGTCAAGGACTTGATTTCATAGAGGATCGCACAGTTTGGAATTCATCTGGTAAAAAGTCAACTATGCACAAAAGTCAACTTTGACTTTTTTGAGATTTTTCACAATTATGGTTCTTTAACCTTAAAATGATGTTAATGTGTGATTGGAATCATCATTCATCAAGAAAAATCAATAAAAGTGGGATAACTTGTAAAAGGGGTAACCATAAAAACTTAGAAATTTTTCTAAGTTATGGAATAAAGTGGCAAGGGTACCAACTTTGGAGGATCATAACTCCTAAACCGCAAGGCCATTTTTCCCCATTCAAAGCTGGATTTGTAGCTCTCATGGCCCTCTACAAAAGCTTCAAACACAACTCATTCCAATTCCTCATGGATTTTAAGTTATGGAATGCTCAAAATCACAAAAAGTGAAAATGTCACTTTTTTCCAACACTTAGTGAAATTTTCACTAAGTTAGAATCTGCCTTCACTTTTTTCCAAATGTAGGGGCATTTTTCACTTGGATCCAAAAGGTATCAAAACCAACTATGATCAAACAGTTGTTGTATAATATGAGGGCTTTCCAAAATGGCCAAGAACTCCATCAAAGTCCACTTGAGCCATGAGATATGACAATGCCAATATGCCTTGCTACAAACTGTCATGGCAAGGCAGATTTGGGAGTTTTGCTCGATTTCCTCAAATTTTGCAAAGGGAAAACAAATTTATCCATCTGAACACCTCAAGGGGAGACCAAGGAGGGACAAACACTGATCTATCAGCCTCCCAAGTCTTTGGAACCAAAAGTTGCATGCCAAACCTAGAAATGCCTAAAAGAGGGACAAGACTCCAATTTTGGTTTGGAACATTTAATGGATGCACCAAGGTGGCATTGACTGAGCCCTTCCCAACTGAATTCAGTCAAGACTTATCCAAGATCAAGGGAACCAGCAGCATGTGCCCTAACCTCTAGTCAATGGCTAGAGGAGACTTGGATTTTCATTATTCAACATTGGCTAAACCTCTGCTGCAGTTGCTAATCACTATTGCAGCAAAAAAAAACTTGCTCTACTATAAATAGAGCTCATTTGTGCTCAGTTTAAGTACACCAAAGCACTACAACACTTGTTTTCCTCAAAATCTTTTTCTCTAGGTAAAAATACCTTCTTTAGCAAGGTAACTCTGAGTTTTTGTGTTAGAGAGCAATTCCACCACAGCTCATGATCCAAACACATCCAATAAGTCATATCTAAGTTGTCCAAACTCTCACAAGTGACCTGTAACACCAAAATCACAAAGTCACCTCTCAAAACCTCAAAATAGGACTTTTGTGCATTTTTCAAGCCATGTCTTGATTCAGTCACTTTCCAAACCAAATAAAACCTCAAACACACTCCAAATATCATCCTTGAACTGTCCCAAATGGTTCCACATATATGGAACACCATTTGAGAGAGTTGTTATTTTGGCCACTTTTGCCCCTTTTGCAAGAAAGAGCTCAAACTTGTTCCTGAGGTTTCCAGCTGATTCCAACCTTCCTAAAAGCTTCTAAGAGATCATTTGAGGGTGTCCAAAGCATCAAATCATTTCTAAAATAAAGCCCTTGGCAGATTGCACAAAAGCTCCAAAAAGAGGTAAGCATCACAACTTGGATTCTTTGAATCATGTTTTCTTTTGATGTCCATTGATCATGCATCTCTTATACATGTTATATGTGTTGTGTTTGCACCAATTTATCATGTAATTCATGCTTGTACCAAGAGATGGCACAGAAAATGCAAATCATGGCCTATTTCAAAACCACTATCGGGTTTTTCAGTAGGAGCATGATCTGAAAAAAAACACCACCACCATTGGATTCCTTGTGAAATTCAAGGCAGGACAGACCTAAATTTTGTCACAATCCATGAAGAAATGAGAAAGTTATGGCCTTCACATTTTCAACCAGAATCTTGCCTTGCCTTGCCTTGAGTCAGGCCAAAAACAAGGCAAGCCTTGTATATTTGTGGTTGTGTTCCAATCAACGGATGTATCACCACTCCAGTGGTAAGGCGCGCGCCCTATACACAAGAGGTCTGGGGTTCGAATCCCCCTCGCCCCAGATCCTCTTTTTGCTATTTTTTCCACTTTTTATTGTTTTTCTTATTATTTTTAATGATTTGAAAAATTAATAACTCCCTCAATTATAATTATTTTTTATTGGTTCTTTTTGCAAAAAATACAAAAATATTGAAATATTTTATTCCACAAAAAAACCAGATTTATATTATTTATTTAATATAATTAGTATTTTTGTGAATAAATTCATTTTTAATTGTTTTTAAACATTTAAAAGTGAATATTTACTTTGAAAATCAAAACCAAATGAGTTTTAATTCATCTTGTGATTAAAACCTCATTTTTCAAACCTTAAACAAAAATCACAAGTGGTTTATTCAAACTTATTTGGTATTTTTTATCATTTTATTTGATTTTCTTTAAATATTTACTTTTAAAGGAAAACAAAATTAGGGCTTCTTTGATTTTCACCCTCACAAATCATTTTAAAACACTCATGGGCCTCTATTAGAGTGTAAGACCCAACCCCTTTGTAAATACACCACCTTTTGGGCCTCAGTCATTGTATAAGTCCCACTGTATTTTCAAAAACAACGGCGCGATCGTCGCCTTTTTTTTAGCAAAACCACATGGGCCTACCCTTGTGTTATAAGCCCCGTGTCTTTTCTTTGGGCCTATAATAGAGTGTAAGACCCAACCCCTTTGAAAACCAAAACCTTTTTTGGGCCTCAGTCATTGTATAAGACCCATTGCGTTTTTGAAAATCTCGGCGCGATTGCCATTTCCAAACAAAACCCTGGGCCTCTCCTTGAGCTGTAAGCCCCACCACTTGTATAAAAATAAACCTTTGGGCCTCTTGAGAGAGTGTAAGACCCATCCCTTTGTACAGAAAACCTTTTTTGGGCCTCAGTCACTTGTATAAGTCCCTGTACAAATTCAAAACAACAGTGCAATCACTAATAAAACCTTGGGCCTCTCCTTGAGTTGTAAGCCCCAACAACTGTTCAAAGAACTTTCTCCTTTGATTTTGAATATCATATTGTTATCAAAGCTTTCTTTGTTGAACAACTAACCAAACAACATGGAAGCTCTACAACTGAGTAAGTGTTTACCCGCTTTCTTTATCCGCTTTCTTTATCCGCTTTCATGTATATATAACTGTATTGTGGGGCTTGTAACAGTCCGTTTTTAATATTTCCTTTTTCCGTGCTTTTTGGTGTTAATTGGTCGAGTCTTTATTTTTAATTAAGCAATATTTATGTTAATTGCTAATTGGTGTGATTATATGTTATTTTTGCACATTGTGTATTTTTACCGTTTTTGAGAGTTTGCGGGGAAAATTGGAATATAGGGTATTTGACATATTTCATAATTAATAGTATTAGTTAATAATAGTTAGTTTAGATATTTATTAGAAATGTTTAGAATTTTTAAGTTAAGAAAATATAAAAGAAAATAGTTAGTATAAGTTTAGAAAAGAAGAAAAAGAAAAGTTAGTAAGAGTTTCCCAAAAGAGAAGAAAAAGAGAGAAATAGAGAAGTGAAGAGAAAGTGAAGACAAAGGGGAAAAATCACCAAGCAAGCTTTAGGAATCGGATTGTTATCAGGTAAGGGTGTGAAACTCGGTTATTATATTGATTGTGTATGATTATATATGTTTGTTTTTGAATTGTTTGAATGTGTAGAGAATTATGTGGTTAGGTTGCTATTTTTGACATAATCGGTAGAATCGAGAGTTTTCACGGATGAAATTCGAAACAAATTGTGTAGTTTAGTCGTGTGAGGTTAGGTCGAGATTATAGAGACTCGTTTCGTTGAAATCGGTTGATATTGTGAGTTTTGACATTTTTGGGTTTTGAAAATGTGAGATTTTGGTGAAAAATAAAAGTCGTGGAATCGGGTTTTTCTTGATCCTAATATGTTGGTATGTATTTATGTGATATTACCATGTATTTATTCGGGAGAAAGGAATTGAATCGGTCGGGTTTCCGGAGGGTTTTGTGTAGAGGCAGCAACTGATTTTTCTGGTTTTTAACAGGTGCAATCGATTGCAGCAGGATGCAAATCGATTGCACATGAAAAAAAGGGCGAAAAATGTGATTTTTGGGGCCGTGCAATCGATTGCACACAGGTGTAAATCGCTTGCACTTTGCTGTTCTTTTTCAAAAATTTGTTTTTTTTTAAAGTTGCATAACTTTTTCGTCGTTTATCCGTTTTAGCTGTTCTTTATATCGATCTGAAGCTAAAAATATGTTCTATGATTTGGTGAAGACAAATATTATTTTTAGCCGACTTTTAGCCGACTTTTCCGAGAAACCGTAAAATGGAATTTTTGAGTTATTTTCTATATTGTGCGATAGGATATGATATGTAACGTATGACTTGTGTGAGGGATGTTTGATGGGTATATGATGTTGTGGTGAAGGTTTGTGGCCGTTTGGCAATTATGTGCATTGTATTATATGTACTTGAAATGCATGATTTAATGTATGAGCCTTGATTGCCATGGGTCATTATATGACATGCATCAGGTTGTAGACATTGTAGATCCCTTCGTGGGTGTAAACAATGCATGTAGACATTGTAGATCCCTTTTGTGGGTGTAAACAATGCATGTAGACATTGTAGATCCCTTTGTGGGTGTAAACAATGCATGTAGACATTGTAGATCCCTTCGTGGGTGTAAACAATGCATGTTGAATTATAGATCCCTTATGGGTGTAAGCAATTGTTGTATTGATCGTGTGCCTATTATAAAGGACTAAAAATGATCCATAACGTCGTATGCTTGTTGATAAGTGGTAGCGACGGGGAACATCGTATGCCCGACGGGGAGTTACCCTAAGTAACGAGCGATGATTCCAATAAGTTCTTCAATTGAACTTGAGATGATGAGTCGGTACCGCATTGCATTTGCATAGAGTCGTGAGTCGGTCTCTATGATTTGTATTGGTCATCCTTGTATTTGTGCATTGATGAATAAACATATATATGTATATGTTGATGTGGAATGAGTAGAATTGTGCAGGTGTGCATGGATGGATAAACATGAATATGTGTGTTTATGTTGAATGATAAGCATTATGAGGAATATGCTTGGTTTTATATATATATGCCTTGCGATGTATATTGAGTGAGATGTGATGATTGTGACATAGTAAACATTGATATATGTATGATTATGGGAAATGATATAAACTGTATCTTATAATGATGCATTGTTGAATGAACAAGCATGTGTGTGTTCATGTGGAATGATGATAATGGTGAATGTATGCATAATGAATATGCTTGATGATATAACTATATTGTGATATAGGAGGAGTTGTGGTGAGAATATGTGTTATATGTTTATGATGTAGTACATAATTATATGCATTGTTATTATGATAATATTTCTCACCCTTCTGGTGTTTTATGATGCTCTATGAGGCATTGCAGATTAGGTATCTGGTGGTCTTTTATGAAGTGTGTCTTCCTACCTTGTTGGTCGGTTGGCTCTGATATGTAGCACCGGGTAGCTAGGACGTTTGATCTTTTTGTGATACATTTGCATATGTATCTTGCTGATGAATTTGTGTATATAAACATGCTGTATATATATAATGTATATATGTTTGTTGTTATCAATGTTTAGATTTTTTCGCTTTTATTCTAAATATTGAGATGTGGGTGTAAGGACTGAGTTCCTACGTTGAAAGTTACCCCACTGTTGTATATCATTTGTTGAGCAGGTGTTGTATGTTTTAATTTCATGCATAATGTGACATTCTCTTTTTATGCCGTAGTTACAATTATACTCTGATGAGATTTTAAGTACGTGCCTAAATGATTCATTTGATTATTTGGGGGTATAGAAAGGGGGTGTTACATTAAGTGGTATCAGAGCCAGTGTTGAGTCAGTTGTTGAGTCAGTTGGTGTGACAGTTGAATACTGTCGTTGTTGTTTGCCCCTTAGTACGTGATATGTGTGTGTGAAACACTGTCAGTGCTTTCTGGTTTTCTAATCCTTTGTTTTCAGGAGTTAGAATGAGATAAGTGGGGGAGAAGCTGGTACTTCTCCATGTTGCTTCAGGTGTGGAGCGCCGACTCAGTGTGTTGTGAATTGCAAGATTGTAAGTGTTGTTTGGACAGTGTTGTTCCCGATTCCGTAAGAAATGTGGAGGTAAGGTTTATGTCAACTAAGGATTTGTGCCTTAGGTAGTTTTGTGTATGGGATTGTGAAGTTGCATGGCGTCCCGTTGAGTATTGTTTCTGATCGTGATCCGAGGTTTACTTCCAGATTTTGGGAAAGTTTGCAAAAGGCGTTAGGTTCTAAGCTGAGATTGAGTTCTGCTTATCATCAGCAGACTGATGGTCAGACGGAGAGAACAATTCAGTCATTGGAAGATTTACTGAGATCTTGTGTTCTTGAGCAAGGTAGAGTTTGGGACAGTTTTCTTTCATTGATCGAGTTTACGTATAATAACAGTTTCCATTCTAGTATCGGAATGGCACCTTTTGAGGCACTTTATGGAAGAAGATGTCGAACACCTTTGTGTTGGCATGAATCTGGTGAAAGTGCAGTAGTTGGACCTGAGTTAGTTCAACAAACGACGGAAAAGGTGAAACTTATTCGGGAGAAGATGAAAGCTTCTCAGAGTAGGCAAAAGAGTTATCATGATAAAAGGAAAAGAGATCTTGAGTTTCAAGCGGGTAACCATGTGTTTTTGAGGGTTTCGCCGGTGACTGGTGTTAGACGTGCTTTGAAGTCGAGGAAGCTTACTTCACGTTTTATTGGTCCATATCAGATATCCGAAAGAGATGGTGCAGTGGCTTACAGGATAGCATTGCCACCGAATCTTTCGAATCTACATGATGTTTTCCATGTTTCACAGCTACGGAAGTATGTTCCAGATCCGTCTCATGTGATTCTGATGGATGAGGTTGAGGTAAGAGATAATCTTACAGTTGAGGTTTTACTGGTGAGGATTTTAGATCGCGAGTTAAAAAGGTTAAGAGGCAAGGAGATTGCACTTGTGAAAGTGGCGTGGGGAGGCGCTGCTGAGGGCAATTTGACTTGGGAATTGGAAAGTCGGATGCGGGAGTCGTATCCGGAGTTGTTTGGATCAGGTAATATTTTCGAGGACGAAAATTTCTCAAGTGGGGGAGAGTTGTAACAGTCCGTTTTTAATATTTCCTTTTTCCGTGATTTTTGGTGTTAATTGGTCGAGTCTTTATTTTTAATTGAGCAATATTTATGTTAATTGCTAATTGGTGTGATTATATGTTATTTTTGCACATTGTGTATTTTTACCGTTTTTGAGAGTTTGCGGGGAAAATTGGAATAGAGGGTATTTGACATATTTCATAATTAATAGTATTAGTTAATAATAGTTAGTTTAGATATTTATTAGAAATGTTTAGAATTTTTAAGTTAAGAAAATATAAAAGAAAATAGTTAGTATAAGTTTAGAAAAGAAGAAAAAGAAAAGTTAGTAAGAGTTTCCCAAAAGAGAAGAAAAAGAGAGAAATAGAGAAGTGAAGAGAAAGTGAAGACAAAGGGGAAAAATCACCAAGCAAGCTTTAGGAATCGGATTGTTATCGGGTAAGGGTGTGAAACTCGGTTATTATATTGATTGTGTATGATTATATATGTTTGTTTTTGAATTGTTTGAATGTGTAGAGAATTATGTGGTTAGGTTGCTATTTTTGACATAATCGGTAGAATCGAGAGTTTTCACGGATGAAATTCGAAACAAATTATGTAGTTTAGTCGTGTGAGGTTAGGCCGAGATTATAGAGACTCGTTTCGTTGAAATCGGTTGATATTGTGAGTTTTGACATTTTTGGGTTTTGAAAATGTGAGATTTTGGTGAAAAATAAAAGTCGTGGAATCGGGTTTTTCTTGATCCTAATATGTTGGTATGTATTTATGTGATATTACCATGTATTTATTCGGGAGAAAGGAATTGAATCGGTCGGGTTTCCGGAGGGTTTTGTGTAGAGGCAGCAGCTGATTTTTCTGGTTTTTAACAGATGCAATCGATTGCAGCAGGATGCAAATCGATTGCACATGAAAAAAAGGGCGAAAAATGTGATTTCTGGGGCCGTGCAATCGATTGCACACAGGTGTAAATCGATTGCACTCTGCTGTTCTTTTTCAAAAATTTGTTTTTTTTAAAAGTTGCATAACTTTTTCGTCGTTTATCCGTTTTAGCTGTTCTTTATATCGACCTGAAGCTAAAAATATGTTCTATGATTTGGTGAAGAAAAATATTATTTTTAGTCGACTTTTAGCCGACTTTTCTGAGAAACCGTAAAATGGAATTTTTGAGTTATTTTCTATATTGTGCGATAGGATATGATATGTAACGTATGACTTGTGTGAGGGATGTTTGATGGGTATATGATGTTGTGGTGAAGGTTTGTGGCCGTTTGGCAATTATGTGCATTGTGTTATATGTACTTGAAATGCATGATTTAATGTATGAGCCTTGATTGCCGTGGGTCATTATATGACATGCATCAGGTTGTAGACATTGTAGATCCCTTCGTGGGTGTAAACAATGCATGTAGACATTGTAGATCCCTTTTGTGGGTGTAAACAATGCATGTAAACATTGTAGATCCCTTTGTGGGTGTAAACAATGCATGTAGACATTGTAGATCCCTTCGTGGGTGTAAACAATGCATGTTGAATTGTAGATCCCTTATGGGTGTAAGCAATTGTTGTATTGATCGTGTGCCTATTATAAAGGACTAAAAACGATCCATAACGTCGTATGCTTGTTGATAAGTGGTAGCGACGGGGAACATCGTATGCCCGACGGGGAGTTACCCTAAGTAACGAGCGATGATTCCAATAAGTTCTTCAATTGAACTTGATATGATGAGTCGGTACCGCATTGCATTTGCATAGAGTCGTGAGTCGGTCTCTATGATTTGCATTGGTCATCCTTGTATTTGTGCATTGATGAATAAGCATATATATGTATATGTTGATGTGGAATGAGTAGAATTGTGCAGGTGTGCATGGATGGATAAACATGAATATGTGTGTTTATGTTGAATGATAAGCATTATGAGGAATATGCTTGGTTTTATATATATATATGCCTTGCGATGTATATTGAGTGAGATGTGATGATTGTGACATAGTAAACATTGATATATGTATGTTTATGGGAAATGATATAAACTGTATCTTATAATGATGCATTGTTGAATGAACAAGTATGTGTGTGTTCATGTGGAATGATGATAATGGTGAATGTATGCATAATGAATATGCTTGATGATATATCTATATTGTGATATAGGAGGAGTTGTGGTGAGAATATGTGTTATATGTTTATGATGTAGTACATAATTATATGCATTGTTATTATGATAATATTTCTCACCCTTCTGCTGTTTTATGATGCTCTATGAGGCATTGCAGATTAGGTATCTGGTGGTCTTTTGTGAAGTGTGTCTTCCTACCTTGTTGGTCGGTTGGCTTTGATATGTAGCACCGGGTAGCTAGGACGTTTGATCTTTTTGTGATACATTTGCATATGTATCTTGCTGATGAATTTGTGTATATAAACATGATGTATATATATAATGTATATATGTTTGTTGTTATCAATGTTTAGATTTTTCGGCTTTTATTCTAAATATTGAGACGTGGGTGTAAGGACTGAGTTCCTACGTTGAAAGTTACCCCACTGTTGCATATCATTTGTTGAGCAGGTGTTGTATGTTTTAATTTCATGCATAATGTGACATTCTCTTTTTATGCCGTAGTTACAATTATACTCTGATGAAATTTTCAGTACGTGCCTAAATGATTTATTTGATTATTTGGGGGTATAGAAAGGGGGTGTTACAGGGCTGCTCACTGTAAGTCTTCTTTCACAAACTTTTATATACCTGTCAAATATTAACTGTGTAATACTAGTATAGCTATTTAGATTTTTCCCCGGCAACTACGTCTAGCACAAGGTAAAGCCCTGTTGGTCACTCTTAAATACAAACAAAACTAGATCTCTATAGGATTACCAGACACAGTCTTCCCTCCTCTTGGGGTTAAACAATATGGAGACGTGAAAGGCGGCATTCTCGGTGAACCCTTTCTCAGACTGTCACTTTTAGAAATTGTCAAAGAGACTCTACTCCCCAGAGTTGATCTATTCTCCGTGAATAGCATCTCTTGAGTTTCTTCCAAATTCTCGGACTTTCCTGGCTTGATCTATTCTCGTTGAATTGCATGTCTTGAACTTCTCGGGGTTTGGAGACCCACAGGCTTCCTAAAAGCATCCTCGCCTCCTCTTGGGCGTGGTACAAGGACCCTTCGGCTTCTTAAAAGCTTTCATTCCTTCTCTTGGGCTTAGTACAAGGACCCAGAGACCTCTACAGGCATAGGAACAAAACCTAGTCAATAATTTGCTAGAGCTGTCTTTCTGAGTCAAGTGTCAGACCAGTTAATGGGTTGACCTTCATCCCTTAACATGCCAGCCTTCTCTTGGGCATCATACAAAGATCATTCACTATCTGAGAATCGATTTCTCAAAACACCAGTAGACTTGGACAGTCTCAATACCCTTTGGATTTCCCATTTACCTAAAGAACAGGAAATAACCCTGATCCTCTGATCAGTACCAAAGCACAACCTTACCTTTAATCGTTCCCTTCATAAGAATTGATTTTCTCTTTTATCCAACATGCTGAACCTGTCACTAAACTGAAACAGTCACCAACGAATAGCCTCCTCTTGGGCCTTGTACAATGATTCTCCCCAGCGAAGCTAACCTTCTCAGACTCTCTTGTTGAGTCAAACACTTTTAGCCTCCATCTTGGGCTTCGTACGAGATACTAAAACACTCTCTTGTTGAGTATAAAAGACTCTCTTGTTGAGTCAAACCCTTTTAGCCTCCATCTCGGGCTTCGTACGAGATACAAAATCACTCTCTTGTTGAGTATAAAAGACTCTCTTGTTGAGTCAACCCCTTTTAGCCTCCATCTTAGGCTTCGTACGAGATACAAACCCACTCTCTTGTTGAGTATAAAAGACTCTCTTGTTGAGTCAACCCTTTTTAGCCTCCATCTTGGGCTTCATACAAGACACATTTAAAAGCACTCTCTTGTTGATTCAACCCTTTCAGCCTCTATTTCGGGCTTCGTACGAGATAGATAAAAATCACCCTCTTGTTGGGTCAATAGCCTCCTCTTAGGCTTTGTATAAGGAAACCTCGGTTGAGTCAATCAACCTTTTAGCATCAATCTGTGTCTTGCTCACAGCATACAAACATCAATAATTCCTTTCCCTTCATCTAATTGCTTAAGCGGCAAGCCTCTGGATTATTTACATCCACGCCACTGTCCCTCTTTTAGCATGAGAAATTCCTAAGGAAAGATGGCATTGCTCTACACTGAGTTAAAGTCTTTTCCTTCAAGTTAAAAATCCCCTATAAAGGAAATTATGGCATTGTTGGATTCACATATCCTAGTTAAAGTAATTCTCCTTTATAATCAGTCACGCAACAGTCGTGATAAATAGACCAAATACCCCTCTTTAGAGATGACAAATTCTCTCTAAAGTCAAAATCCTTCAGCTTCACATCTTGGGCTTCGAACAAGATACAAATAGACCTTTTAGCTTCACGTATTGGGCTTTGAACAAGACACCAAAATGACCTTTTTCCTCCCATAGAATAGGAGGAACTACAATCGCTCTGATTTTCTTGTTTCGTCAAACGGGAATACATAGGCATAAGATTGAAAAAAATCTTAGCGAGCACACTAATTAAAAACCCAAAATCCAGTATCTCCACCAAATTAACCCAAAAGCATCAAATCTAAACACAGTATCAAAAACCTCACAAATGATCCAGACACAGTGTTCTCAGGCAAAATAACCGAAGATTGGGCCCCACCTCCACATAAAATCTGTAATCTAACAGACCGCTGTTCAAACTCAGTATGCAAGCAGGGTTAATTGGAGACATCTATTTCCCTTCCTTAAGCAGTTCAATAGGATAAAAATGAATTGAACTGTAGTACCCGTGCGATCGTGACTCAGGACCACAAAAATCGCGCTACAGAAAAAATGGCGCCCACCGTGGGGCTCAATCTTTTTCTTACAATCTTAGGTAGAAAACCCTGAGCTCACAAAATTTCACAGAAATGGCAACTCTGCTAGGGAGTCATTGTCTGTATAGGATCATAAAACTAGAGGTCTAGGATGATTAAGACAAATATATATACTGCTTTTCCTAATTGATATCTGTGTTTATTTTTATGCTAATGGGAATGTGTGTGATGCCGCATGTGGAAAGATTGAGTATACACCTAAGATAGGAGATGGCAATGCGGGTAATCTTACTAGGAGTGAATTCCAGTTAAGAGTCCCCGATCGACCATCAAACTCAGTGGAGACTCCCTTTGCAGATACATTGCCTATATGACTTCGGTTGTTGAAAGTAGTGTGGTCGACTGGGTTATCTGAGAAGCTGAGGTTTTTAGTAGACTTAAGCCATTTTGTAGTGCGGAAGCTATCGAAAATAGTTGTCACGCGATACTACCCTCATCTGAGATCACTCTAGGTATAAAAAATACCAGTATAAACCTTTGGGGGGGGGGGGGGGGTAGAGCCTTGACTTCATGACACCGACCCTTTGACCCCATGTTTTTTCTATGTTTTTGTGTGCTGCATTCATACATTCATCTAAAAAACATTAAAACAAAAAAAAAATCTCTTCTACTCTCTCTTTTTCAAATTAAACTGAGACATTGATTGCAAATGTCAGAGAAAGGAGATTGCACTAATGGATTTCGGTAGAAGGAAAACTCATAAGTATACCTTCAAGGTTCCAAAGTTAGAGGATTTGAGAGGTTTGGCAAGGATGATCACCAACCACGAGGCTTTCAGAGCTAAGTATGGGGGACTCCTGTCCCTATTAAGGGTCCATGTAATCGAAGGAATCCTGTCCACAATGATCCAGTTCTACGATCCGGTCTATCACTGTTTCACATTCCAGGATTATCAGCTAGCACCAACACTGGAGGAGTATTCTCACTTGACTGATCTGCATATCACTGATCAGGCTCCCTTTTCTGGACTGGAAGAAATTCCAAAGGATCAAACCATTTCAAGACCAATTTATTTGGACGAGTCAGAAGTCAGGACTCACATGACCACTAAGGGTGGCATCCAAGGTTTGCCAGCCCAATTCTTGATAAAGAAAGCCCTGTACTTTGCCAGTATAGGGAACGTGGCCGCTTTCGAAAGCATCTTCGTATTGCTCACCTACGGGTTATTTTTGTTTCCCAACATTGATAACTTCGTAGATATCAACGCCATTATGATTTTTCTAATTGGCAACCCTGTACCGACCTTACTCGCAGATGCGTATCATTCGGTACACTTAAGGAATTTATACAACGGAGGAATGATCACGTGCTGTGTGCCCCTGCTGTACAAATGGTTCACTTCCCATTTGCCCAATTCTGCTGCATTTTGGGATCAAAAGAATACTTTACGTTGGTCGTAGAGAATCATGTCTCTTACCAACTCCGACATCGATTGGTACAATCAAATCTACGACGTGATCAGAATCATTGACCGTTGTGGAAATTTCCCAAATGTACCCCTGTAGCGAGCGATTTTGGACGCGGTTCTTAAGCGCTGGTCGCTCTCTGCGGTTTGAGCTTTGACTACAAGTCTATTCATTTTTTATCCTATTGTGAGCTGAATAAGGAAGGGAAATAGATGTCTCCAATTAACCCTACTTTGCATACTGAGTTTAAACAGCGGTCTGTTAGGTTACGGATGCTATCAATGTGGGGGGCCTTTGTACTGGTTATTTGTATTTTCGCCAATACTGGTTTCTTTCTTTTTACCTTGACAGAAGGTTTCTGGCGGGGAACAAGGATTAGGATGTTAGGACTGATGCTTTTGAATTACTGCTTTTGATTGATGGAGATATGGGATTTGGGTTTTTTGTTGATTGTGCTCGCTAAGATCTTTTCTTTCGATCTTATGCCTACGTATTCCCGTTTACCGAAATAGGGAAATCAGAGCGTTCGTAGTTCCTCCTATTCTATGGGAGGAAATGGGTGTTTTGGTGTCTTGTTCAAAGCCCAAGACGTGAAGCGAAAGGTGGTTTGTATCTTGTTCAAAGCCCAAGATGTGAAGCTGAAAAGTCCATTTGTGTCTTGTTCAAAGCCCAAGACGTGAAGCTGAAAGGCCTCGACTTTAGAGAGAATTTGTCATCTCTAAAGAAGGGTTTGTCTGTCCCAACTGTTGGGTGACTGGTTATAAAGGAGAATTACTTTAACCGGGATACGTGGATCCTAGCAATGCCATAATTTCCTTTAAAGGGGATTTTAACCTGAAGGAGAAGACTTTAACTCAGTGTAGAGCAATGCTATCTTTCCTTAGGAATTTCTCATGCTAAAAGAAAGACAGTGGCGTGGATGTAAATAATCCAGAGGCTTGCCGCTTACAGCGATTAGATGAAGGGAAAGGAGTTGTTGATGTTTGTGTACTGTGAACGAGGCACAGCTTTGATGCTAAAAGGTTGATTGGATCAACCAGTGGTTTTCTTATACAAAGCCTAAGAGGAGGCTATTGGCCCAACAAGAGGGAGTTTTTATGTGTCTCGTACGAAGCCCGAGAGAGAGGCTAAAAGGGTTGACTCAACAGGAGAATCTTTTATACTCAACAAGAGAGTGTTTTTTGTATCTCGTACGAAGCCCGAGATGGAGGCTAAAAGTTCAACTCAACAAGAGAGTGTTTTTGTATCTCGTACGAAGCCCGAGATGGAGGCTAAAAGTTTGACTCAACAAGAGAGTCTTTGTATCTCGTACGAAGCCCGAGATGGAGACTAAAAGTTTGACTCAACAAGAGAGTCTTTGTATCTCGTACGAAGCCAGAGATGGAGGCTAAAGGTTTGACTGAACACGAGAGTCTTCGTATCTCGTACGAAGCCCGAGATGGAGGCGAAAGGGGTGATTGACTCAACGAGGGAGTGTCTTATGTGTCTTGTACAAAGCCCGAGAGAGAGGCTAAATGTTGTTTGACTCCGCTGGGGAGAATTTTGGTATCTCGTGCGAAGCCCGAGATGGAGGCTAAACGTTTGCTTCGCTGGGAAGAATCATTGAACAAAGCCCAAGAGGAGGCTATGGTAACTGTTTTAGTTAAGTGACAGGTCCAGTATACTGATTTTAAAGAGAAAATCAGTTCTTATATGAGCAACACTGTACTCAGGGATTTGATTTGAGGATCAGGGATATTTCCTTCTCTTTGAGGAAACGGGAAATCCAAAGGGTATTGAGACTGTCCGAGTCTGCGGGTTTCCTTCCTATTTAACGAAGGGGTCACTTGAGAATGTCTTTGAGAGTCAAGGAAGTTAGACTGTCCGTGTCTAGAGTTTTATCTTTTGTACTATGCTTTGAGAAACAGTAGTAGACTCTATGAAAGGACTGTTCTATAAGGATGACTAGGTTCTGTTCCTATACCTCTAGGAGGTTGTCAGGACAATTTGTACGAAGCCCAAGAGGAGGCTGGAAACTTTTAGGAAGCCGATCGGTCCTTGTACTAAGCCCAAGAGGAGGCTATCATTCCCGGAGGAAGAGATCATTATACGAAGCCTAAGAGGAGGCTGTGAATACTTCTAAGAAGCCGTAGGGTCCTTGTACTAAGCCCAAGAGGAGGCGGGGTTGCTTTTAGGAAGCCTGTAGGTCCTTGTACGATGCCCAAGAGGAGGCCGATGCTTTTAAGAAGCCCGTGGGTCCCCAAACCCCGAGAAATTCAAGGCAAGCTATTCACAAGGAATAGATCAAGTTAGGAAAGTTCGAGAATTTGGAAGAAACTCAAAGATGCCATTCACGGAGAATACATTCATCTCTGGGAGTAGAGTTTCTTGACAATTCCTAATGAGGACAGCCGAAGAGAAGACTGTATCTGGTGATCCTATTGGGGATCTAGTTGTCTATTTCTACGAACAAACGAAACGGCGTCACCTAGTTCTAGACGTAGTTGCCGGGGAAACTCTAAATATCTATACTATTATTACATAGTTGATATGAGTTTATGAAAGAAGACTTACAGCGAAACAGCCCCACAATACAGTTATATGTATATGAGTTTATGAAAGGAGACTTACAATGAAACAGCCCCACAATACAGTTATATACATATGAAAGCAGTAAATGAAAGCGGGTAAACACTTACTCGGTTGTAGAGCTTCCATGCTGTTTGGTTAGTTGTTCAACAAAGAAAGATTGAAAATAACAGTATATTCAAAATCAAAGGAGAAAGTGCTTTGAAAAAGAAAGATTTGGGGCTTACAGCTCAAGGAGAGGCACAGGGTTTTATCAGTGAGCGCACTGTTGAATTTGTACAGAGGGACTTATACAAGTGACTGAGGCCCAAAAAGGTTTTCTGTACAAAGGGATGGGTCTTACACTCTCTCAAGAGGCCCAAGTGAGTTTTAAGAAAAGAAATGGGTCTTACTACTCGAGGGTAGGCCCAATGGTTAATTTTAAAAAGGGCGACGATCGCGCCGAGGTTTTGTAAACACTGTGGGACTTATACAAGTGACTAAGGCCCAAAATTTTGGTATTTACAAAGGGGTTGGGTCTTACACTCTATTAGAGACCCAAAAAGTTTAAAGAAAAGAAATGGGGCTTACAACAAGAGGGGAGGCCCATAGTCTTTATTTTCAAGAGGAATATTCACTTTTAAAATGCTTAAAAACAATTAAAAATGAATTTATTCACAAAAATACCAACTATATTAAATAAATAATACAAATTTGATTTGTTTTGTAGAATAAAATATTTTACTATTTTTGTGATTTTTCAGAAAAAGAACCAATAAAAAATAATCAAAATTGAGGGAGTTATTAATTTTCCAAATCATAAAAAAATAATATGAAAAATGAGAAAATATAAAAAAAGAGGGGTTGGGTCTTACACTCTATTAGAGGCCCAAAGTGTATTTTTGTACAAAAGATTGGGCTTACAACTCAGGGAGAGGCCCAAAATATTTTCAGTTTGAAAATGGCGATCGCGCCGAGATTTTTAACGTATCGGGACTTATAGAATAGCTGAGGCCCAAAATTGTTTTGTTAAAAAAGGGTTGGGTCTTACACTCTAATAGAGGCCCAAGTGTTTAAAAATGAAAAGAAATGGGACTTACAGCTCAAAGAGAAGCCCAGTTGATTTTCGTTTGAAAATGACGACCGCGCCGAAGTTTTCTTTTAACGCAGGGGGACTTATACAATAAGTGAGACCCAAAATTGTTTTGGTTAAAAGGGGATTGAGTATTACACTCTAATAGAGGCCCAGAGAGTTTGAAAAAGATTTGTTAGGGTGAACATCAAAGAAAACCCCAATTTCATTTTTTAGGCATTTTTTCAAGAAAAATTAAGTTAAAAATGATAAAAATATCAAATAAAATCATTAAATAATGATTAAAGTTTATGAAAAAAAATATTTTATCAACATAAATATTTAAAATAATTTTGGTTTTAAAAATCAAGACAAAAAAAAGAAATCATTTTAAAAGCATTTAAAACAATATAAAACACTATTTTTAAATATATTAAAAATAATACTTTTTTTGTGATTTTTTTGTGGATTAAAATATTATGGGGTATGAATTGGAAAATGATGATTTTTTGCTATGTAAAAAAAATTGGTTGAGTTTTGAAAATAAAAAGTAAGAAAAAGAGGAAAGATATCAAAATATCATCTCCGACATTTCTTTTGGGGTAAAAACGAGTACCGAAACTTTAATTTTCAACACGTTTTTATCAAATTTCAAACACTCATAACTCTCTCAATTTTTAACGGAATTAAGATCCGGAAGAGCCTATCCTGACCAATTTTTCGCAAGGAATCCGATGGTATTACTCACGCACACGAAAAATTAACACACAAAATGCAGAAATTAAAACCAAAACTGCTATCGTTTTGAAAACATCGTTCCGCGTCGAAATTCCAACACGTGTAACTCTCTCGATTTTTAACCGAATCAAGATCCGCAAGAGCCTATCCTGACCAATTTTTCGCAAGGAATCCAATGGTATTACTCACACGCACGGAAAATCAACACACAAAACGCAGAAATTATAAAACCAAAACTTCTATCGTTTAAAAACATCGTTCTGCGTCGAATTTCCAACACGCGTAACTCTCTCGATTTTTAACCGAATCAAGATCCGCAAGAGCCTATCCTGACCGATTTTTCGCAAGGAATCCAATGGTATTGTACATGCACGCTGAAACTCAACGTACAAAACGCAGCAATAAAAAAACCAGAGCCGCTACGTTTAAAAACATCGTTCCGCGTCGAATTTCCTACACGCGTAACTCTCTCGATTTTTAACCGAATCAAGATCCGCAAGAGCCTATCTTGAACGATTTTTCGGAAGGAATCCAATGGTATCACTCACGCACACGGAAACTCAACACACAAAATGCAGAAATTAAAAAACCAAAACTGCACGTTGTTTTCGACGCCGTTTCGCGTAAAATTTCCAACACGCGTAACTCTCTCAATTTTCATCGGAATTGAAATCCGTAAAAACCTATCATGACTGATTTTTCGCAAGGAATCCAAAGGTATTATTCACGCACTTGGAAACTCACTGTACAAAACACACAAAGCGAAAAAACCAGAACCGCTATCGTTAATTCGACGTCGTTTCGCGTCAAATTTCCAACGCGCGTAACGCTCTCAATTTTCATCGGAATTGAAATCCGTAAAAACCTATCTTGACTGATTTTTCACAAGGAATCCAATGGTGTTACTCATACAAACTAAAACTTAATGTATAGAACACACCAATGAAAAAAAAACATAACTGTACATGATTTTGAAACAACCAAAATTCCACATAAAAACATGTCAAAATGCAAACAGTGGGAGGATCACAACATACACATTAAGGACTACATTTTTGCCTCAAGAATTGTTCAATATGATGCATGTATGTGGACAACAAAGGAAAGCATGATTCAAAGAATTCAAGTTGTGAATTTTACCTCTTTTTTGGAGATTTTGGGCAACCTACCAAGTGCTTTGTTCCAGAAATGATTTGATGCTTTGGACAACCTCAAATGACCTCTTAGAAGCTTTTAGGATGGTTGGAATCGGCTGGAAACCTCTGGAGCAAGTTTGTGCACTTTCTCGCGAAATGGTAAAAAACGGCCAAAATGCCAACTCTCTCAAATGGTGTTCCAGATGTGTGGCACCATTTGGGACAGTTCAAGGATGATATTTAGAGTGTGTTTGAGGTTTTATCTGGCTTGGAAAGTGACTGAATCAAGACATGGCTTGAAAAATGCAAAAAACTGTCATTTTGAGGTTTTGAGATGTGACTTTGTGATGTTGTGATTACATGTCACTTTTGATGGTTTGCACAGCTTACATATGATATATATGAGGTGCGTGTGTGATTAGTTTGAGTGGAATTGCTCTCTAGCTCAAAAACTCAGAATTTCCTTACTAAAGAAGGCATTTTGGAGTGAAAGAGAGAATTTGAGGAAAGCATTTGTTTGATGGCTTTGGTGTACTCAAACTGAACACAAATGAGCTCTATTTATAGTGGAGCAAGTTTGTTTTGGGATCCACAGTGAATGGTGGCTGCAGCAGAGGTTTGGCCAATGTTGGACAATGAAAATCCAAGTCTCCTCTAGCCATTGACTAGAGGTTAGAGCACAGGGTTGTGGTTCCCTTGGTCTTGGATAAGTCTTGACTGATTTCAGATGAGAATGGCTCAGTACATGCCACCTCTAAGCATCCATTAAATGCTCCAAACCAAAATTGGAGTTTTGTCCCTCTTTTAGGGATTTCTAGGCTTTGGCATGCTTTTCTTTGTTCCTTGGACTTGGGAGGTTCATGGATCAGATCATCCCACTTGGATTTGATCCTTAGATGTGTCCAAAATGATGACAAGGCTTGAAAATTCGTGTGACACAAAAAATGTGCAAATCTGCCCCTAAAAAATTCAGCTTCAGCAAGCCTTTTTGTAAGATCCATAACTCCCTGCTCGAGTATGCTACATGGACGTTCTAGGACTTTTCGGAAAGCTTAGATGACGTACTTCAACTTTGATGTTTGGCCCTAGACCTGGTTTAGCTTGGATCATGGAGAAAAACAGCCTTAAAGTTGGGACATTGTGCTGAAATTACAAGGCAGATTTTGGCTAAGTGCTGAAAAATGTCAATTTTAAGTTTTTAGCCATTTTGATCCAAGCATGACTCAAAATCCATGATGAATTGGGATTAAGTGTAGTTGACACTTTTGTAGAGGGCCATGATGGCTACAAATCAAGCTTTGGATGGGGAAAAATGGCTTTGTGGTTTAGGAGTTATGATCCTCCAAAGTTGGTACCTTTGCCACTTTTTTTCATAACTTAGAAAATTTTGTAAGTTTTTATGGTTACCCCTTTTACAAGTTATCCCACTTTCTTTGATTTTTCTTGATGAATGATGATTCCAATCACACATTAACATCATTTTAGGGTTAAAAAACCATTTTTATGAAAAATCTCAAAAAGTCAAAGTTTGACTTTTGTGCACAATTGATTTTTTATCAGATGAATTCCAAACTGTGCGATCCTTTAGGAAATCATGTCCTTGACCTAAATCAAAATTGATGGACATGTTCCATGTGTGTTATAGGGTGTATTTAATCGTGTCCCACGGCTTGGGAGCATGTCCTGATCAAAAGTCAAAGCTACATTTGACTTTTCCCGCGAAACCCTAACTGTGGTTCAGATGAAATTGAAACTTGTTGCTCAAGCTTCTTGGGTCAATCCATTGTTGAAAATGGATCAACGTGGTATGTTGGAGACCCTCAAATCATGTTTTGAGGTCTTGGCTCATGATTTGTCCCAAAAGTCAACTTAGGGGTGAATTAGGTCAAGAAACCCTAATTCTTGATTTTTGATGTATGCATCCCCTGAGGCTAAATTGACTTGATGATGGGGTTTATGATGTTCCATGGAGCATTTTAGGTTATGCTTTGAAGCATTGGCCCATGCCCAGAGGAAAATTTCCATCTGGAGGCCCTAGTCGACCAAATCCTAATTTGGTGACACTGGCGATCCTGAGACTTGATCCACTTCGAAGGGAGCAGCCTTGTGCTTAATCCTTGTAGTGGGAGTCCTCTTGATCCATTGTGGATATTTGAGAGGCTAGACAAGTTGAAGATCATGTCATTCCTTGATTGATCCTTTGTCTAAGTTGACAAACTGTGACAAGTTGATCGTTCTTGACGAACTTTACCTTTTGGTGGAGGGTCGAAGTGACCGCTCCAGCCTGATGTATCCAAGGTCTTCCTAATAAACAACTGTATGTTGCCCGGATATCCATGACCTGGAAAGTGACCTGGAAAGTGTGAGGACCGATAGTTATGGGAAGATCAACTTCACCGATAACCGTTTTTCTGGATCCACGAATGCTTTGACGACGACCTCGTTGACTCTCATCGGAGGGCCTTTGAATGATAATTGCATCAAAGTGGACTTCGGCATAACATTCAGGGCTGACCCTGTGTCTACCAGTACGCTGGCTAAAGCATCATCCTGGCAGTTAACTGTAATGTTGAGCGCCATATTATGACGGCGACCCTCTTCGGGTAATTCATCATCACTAAATCCCAAATGATTGCAGGAAGTGATGTCAGAGACAATGCTATCGAACTGTCTGATTGTTACATCCTGTTCCACAAAGGCTTGCTCCAAGACTTTCTGTAGAGCCTTCCTGTGGGCTTCTAAACTGAGTAACAGTGATAACACCGAGATCTTTGAAGGAGTCTGTAACAGTTGATCGACAATGTTGTATTCACTCCTTTGGATGAGCTTCAGCATCTCATCATTGTTTTTTGAAAGGTCGGGATTACTGGATTGACCGATTGGTGGATCGGGAGCTTTTGTCTGAAGTTCCTTTTCTTTGTTAGGTTCCCCAACCCCTCGGTTGAAGATTCTACCACTCCGTGTTACACGACTGATGTCTGCAATATTCACGACGGAGGGTAATGGAATTTCCTTTCCATTTTCAATTATCGTTGCACCGTATTTGTAAGGGATTGCCTTAGCTGATTCATACGGTAATGGTCCCGGTAGATAGATGACTACGGGAACCTTCTAATTTTTCTGACCATCGTAAGTAATCTCGATCCGTTCTCGGTTGGGAACTTTAGATTCGTCAAGTAGAGGGATGATGGCAAAAACATCCCTGGTATGGTGACGACCAGAGATTGTGACAACATCCTTAACTTGACCAGCAAGGTAGTTCGGCGTCCAGTTGATGGGTCCAGAACCCGGATATGGACGAATCTCTCCACGATCCACCTGACCCTGAAGAGCTGCTCTCACAAGGTAACAAACACCCTTGGTTACTTTCCGAACAGACGCTACAACGGTCGTAATTGTGTGGTGGCACCTGGCCACGCCCACTTTGAATACAATGTAACCTTACTAGGTTAGCTTCCACTGATCGGACATCCTGACTTTGACGACGAGTAGGATTCCTGTTACTGATACTAATCTGCTGAGTATTTTCATCCATGTAGATTGGCATCCACCAGTGATTTAACAAGTGCTGAAGTGCCTCCTGGACAAGGGTACAACCCCGATCGTTTTCGTAACCCGCTTTACAGCTTTGATAGTCGTGTGATATTAAGAATCTGAGTCGAACCTGCTCAGCATGTAACTCTACCAGATTGGTATTCATCATGTGAATATCGAAGATCTGAACCATGTTGATCTGATAGGGATTCCTATCATGGTAGTCTTGGATCCATCCAAGATCCATCTGACGCTGGAGGGCCTCTTGTATGAAAGAGCATCCCTGTTTGTTTACCGAGCAAGTCAGACAGGAACTGTAATCGTGTCGCGGAATATTATGATACTGGCTTTGCCTTGAGTGCATTACCACCAAGTTGGCATTCATCGCACGGATGTCGTGGTTCTGAATGACGTTAGAATTCGTGTAAACCATGTTAACTCTACGAACTCGGTGCTCTTGGATCCATCCTAGATCCATTTGTTCCTGTAGAGCCTCTTGCACTACAGAACATCCTTGGTTGTTTTTAGAGCAGATATCACACTGGTGATAATTATGAGGTGGCACATGGCCATATCCACTCTGTCTACAATGTATCCTGACCAGATTAGTCTTCAACAAGAGTACATCGTGAATTTGATAGACATTGTTAGTCTCTTTCTCAATCAGGTTGACTGCAGCTTTCTCGTGTTGAGGCAGCGGGTTCGTGAGAACATTGGGATTCATATCTTTGAAAGATAAGAGCCAGCTCCTAACAAGATTTTGCACGTCGGACTTGAAATTGAGGCAAGTCTCTATGTTATGCCCTGATCCTCCTTGATGATAAGGGCATGTCTGATCCACCTTAAACCAAAAAGGCAGATTTTCCGGTACGGTAAGAGGAGACTTAGTCTGGATGTTCCCCTTAGCCAGTAGTAACGGAAATAGTTCTGCGTACAACATGGGTATAGGATCAAACCCTGATGGTCGTGTTATACGGTTGCTGTTATATGGAGGACGAGCCTGCTGAAGAGGCTGTTGTGTCCTTTGCTGATCAGGTTGGCTCTACGCAACCTGAGGTTGATACGTAGGAATAGGCGCGGGGCTGGAAGCAGGAGTCACAGCTGCTACCGACTGATAACGTCGCCTTTGCTTTCCGAGAGAGATATTCCCAATATCTTGCTATTTTTTCTTAGGGAGAACACTACCATATTTTTTTAGTACCGCTCGTCGATCCAGTGTCTTTTACCAAACGTCCTTCTCGGACGGCTTCCTCAAGACGTACGCCCATGCCGACCATCTCGGTGAAATCACTGGGCGCACTGGAAACCATTCGGTCATAGTAAAACGAGCTTAAGGTCTTTAAGAAGATCTTTGTCATCTCTTTTTCCTCAAGAGGTGGACAAATTTGAGTGGAAATTTCACGCCACCTTTGAGTATACTCCTTAAAGGTTTCCTTGTCCTTTTGTGACATTGATCTGAGTTGATCTCTGTCGGGTGCCATGTCTAAATTGTATTTGTATTGTTGGACGAAGGCAGTACCAAGATCTCTGAATGTGCTGATCGTGGCACGGTTTAAACCCATGTACCATTTTAATGCGGCACCGGTTAAACTATCCTGGAAGTAGTGAATCAGTAGGTCCTGATTCTCCGTCTGAACTGACATCCGCCGAGCGTACATCACCAGATGGCTTTGAGGGCAAGAGTTACCCTTGTATTTTTCAAAGTCGGGAACTTGGAACTTGTGCGGGACTTTCACATTGGGGACTAAGCAGAGGTCTGCGGAGTCTTTTCCAAATAGATCCTGACCGCGAATGGCCTGCAATTCTTTCTGCATTTTCAGGAACTGTTCCTGGAATTCATCCATTCTATCAAACATAGTTTCCTTCTTACCAGAAGGTGTTGGTGGAATCTGTCCTTCCGGGATAGTGTGCACCACAGGGGGTGGTACTGTGACTACGGCAGTGAGTCTTGGCGCCTCCCGAAGTTTGTAACCTTCAGGAGTCTTCAGTATGCCCCTGGCATCTTCGCTTTCCCGAAGTTTGTAACCTTCAGGCCTAGCGGCTTCTGTTGCGATTCCCTGATCTTCAGTAATCGGCGGAACATATCCTTCTGGGATATAGTTAACAAGCATGCCCCAAGGACGATCTTTCGGTATCTGATACCTAGGATCATTCTTCTCCACTATGGGCATTGAGGTGATCTCTGAGATCACAGTTCTTTGTAGCTAAGCTTCTGCCATGGCTTGCATGTCGTTACAAAGCTTTCTCATATCCTCTCTTAGAGCGTCGATCTCTTCTTTCAACTCTCTGTTTTCTTCCTCAAGATCATCCATCTTTTTCTGACGATTGGCCCGAGTATTATACGAATGAGACTATTTGACTCTAGAACCGAGACACAAACGTGAGATTCGTAGGGAAGAAGAATACACGATGTGAGAATGATGAATGCAATGATTATATTAATTGTTTTTTTTGTTTAATCAAAATAAACTTCGACAATTAGATTGCAAATATCAAACAGTTGGGAAACCCCGTTTTATTGAATTCGAAGGATTACAGAAACGGAAATACAGTAGATTACAAGGTGCGGGAACAAAAACCTAAACTAATGGGTCCCGAGTCCTCTCTGAGGAGAAACCGGGTGCTGATTCTGATATCTTCCTTTTCTTTGACCGGGGCTCTTGGGCCGTTGTTGGGTTGTCATCTCTTAGAAGCTTTTAGGATGGTTGGAATCGGCTGGAAACCTCTGGAGCAAGTTTGTGCACTTTCTCGCGAAATGGTCAAAAACGGCCAAAATGCCAACTCTCTCAAATGGTGTTCTAGATGTGTGGCACCATTTGGGATAGTTCAAGGATGATATTTAGAGTGTGTTTGAGGTTTTATCTGGCTTGGAAAGTGACTGAATCAAGACATGGCTTGAAAAATGCAAAAAACTGTCATTTTGAGGTTTTGAGATGTGACTTTGTGATGTTGTGATTACAGGTCACTTTTGATGGTTTGCACAGCTTACATATGATATATATGAGGTGTGTGTGTGATTAGTTTGAGTGGAATTGCTCTCTAGCTCAAAAACTCAGAATTTCCTTACTAAAGAAGGCATTTTGGAGTGAAAGAGAGAATTTGAGGAAAGCATCTGTTTGATGGCTTTGGTGTACTCAAACTGAACACAAATGAGCTTTATTTATAGTGGAGCAAGTTTGTTTTGGGATCCACAATGAATGGTGGCTGCAGCAGAGGTTTGGCCAATGTTGGCCAATGAAAATCCAAGTCTCCTCTAGCCATTGACTAGAGGTTAGAGCACAGGGTTGTGGTTTCCTTGGTCTTGGATAAGTCTTGACTGATTTCAGATGAGAATGGCTCAGTACATGCCACCTCTAAGCATCCATTAAATGCTCTAAACCAAAATTGGAGTTTTGTCCCTCTTTTAGGGATTTCTAGGCTTTGGCATGCTTTTCTTTGTTGCTTGGACTTGGGAGGTTGATGGATCAGATCATCCCACTTGGATTTGATCCTTAGATGTGTCCAAAATGATGACAAGGCTTGAAAATTCGTGTGGCACAAAAAATGTGCAAATCTGCCCCTGAAAAATTCAGCTTCAGCAAGCCCTTTTGTAAGATCCATAACTCCCTGCTCGAGTATGCTACATGGACGTTCTAGGACTTTTCGGAAAGCTTAGATGACGTACTTCAACTTTGATGTTTGGCCCTAGACCTGGTTCAGCTTGGATCATGGAGAAAAATAGCCTTGAAGTTGGGACATTGTGCTGAAATTACAAGGCAGATTTTGGCTAAGTGCTGAAAAATGTCAATTTTAAGTTTTTAGCCATTTTGATCCAAGCATGACTCAAAATCCATGATGAATTGGGATGAAGTGTAGTTGACACTTTTGTAGAGGGCCATGAGGGATACAAATCAAGCTTTGGATGGGGAAAAATGGCTTTGTGGTTTAGGAGTTATGATCCTCCAAAGTTGGTACCCTTGCCACTTTTTTTCATAACTTAGAAAATTTTGTAAGTTTTTATGGTTACCCCTTTTACAAGTTATCCCACTTTCTTTGATTTTTCTTGATGAATGATGATTCCAATCACACATTAACATCATTTTAGGGTTAAAAAACCATTTTTATGAAAAATCTCAAAATGTCAAAGTTTGACTTTTGTGCACAGTTGATTTTTTATCAGATGAATTCCAAACTGTGCGATCCTTTAGGAAATCATGTCCTTGACCTAAATCAAAATTGATGGACATGTTCCATGTGTGTTATAGGGTGTATTTAATTGTGTCCCACGGCTTGGGAGCATGTCCTGATCAAAAGTCAAAGCTACATTTGACTTTTCCCGCGAAACCCTAACTGTGGTTCAGATGAAATTGAAACTTGTTGCTCAAGCTTCTTGGGTCAATCCATTGTTGAAAATGGATCAACGTGGTATGTTGGAGACCCTCAAATCATGTTTTGAGGTCTTGGCTCATGATTTGTCCCAAAAGTCAACTTAGGGGTGAATTAGGTCAAGAAACCCTAATTCTTGATTTTTGATGTATGCATCCCCTGAGGCTAAATTGACTTGATGATGGGGTTTATGATGTTCCATGGAGCATTTTAGGTTATGCTTTGAAGCATTGGCCCATGCCCAGAGGAAAATTTCCATCTGGAGGCCCTAGTCGACCAAACCCTAATTTGGTGACACTGGCGATCCTGAGACTTGATCCACTTAGAAGGGAGCAGCCTTGTGCTTAATCTTTGTAGTGGGACTCCTCTTAATCCATTGTGGATATTTGAGAGGCTAGACAAGTTGAAGATCATGTCATTCCTTGATTGATCCTTTGTCTAAGAGCTCTGCGAGGGCTTGAAACCCTAAATCCTGTTTGTAGTGAATGCTCACCCACCTTTGGGGAGACTAATGAGGTATGATGGTCCATCCATATTGTGTTGATGATTTGCACAATGATGGGAAATCTTAGTGGTCAAAATTTGGGGTATGACAACCCCTTATAGGAACTAAGAGAGGAATAAACTATCATCCGGTGTTAGTTCGTCATCAATTTGGATACCCAATGAGGCATGTCCCGCGTAATGCTCATCTGGAAGGTATTTTCTTCAAGGAAGGAGAAAATGATAGAGCACTAAAGACATAAATAGTGCACGCTTGGAAACACGTTCATAGGAAAGGACGAGAGTCTCTAGGAAAACCGGACTGTGTCTCGATGGACCCTTATCTCCACTGGGTCAAAACTAGAGCTCTCAAGCTGGGGATGCCTTACCCTCGTCAGGAAGTTCTTCCATTAAGGGACTCTGCCCTTTATTTTATGTCTGAGATGGAAAACCTTCAGGTTACTCTCAGCAAAGTTCAGCAAGAGAAGAGGTCTTGGAGGAACAAGTACCGTATTCTCAATGTGGAGTATAAGAAAATACAACAGCTATTGAAAGATAAAGATGCTCTGATTGAAAATTTAGAGCAACATGCTGCAGAGAATCAAGAAGACCAAAGGAATTTGCTCGCTCCTTTCACTTGGCAAAGGAATGACAACCCGACAACGGCTGAAGAGCCCTGGTCAAAGAAAAGGAAAGTACCCGAACCAGCACTTGAGCTCTCCTCAGAAAGGACTCAGGATCCATTAGTTTAGATTTCCTTTTACAACACTTTGTAATCTACTGTATTTCCGTTTCCGTAATCTTTGAATTCAATAAAATGGGATCTTCACCACTGTTTGATATTTGCAATCTAATTGTCGAAGTTTACTTTGAATAGACATATAACATATATAATCGTTGCATATCATTCATCATTATCGCATAACACATTCTTCTTACCTACGAATTTCACGTTTGCGTCTCGATTCTAGAGTCAAACTGTCTCATTCGTACAATACTCGGGCCAATCGTCAGAAAAAGATGGATGATCTCGAGGAAGAGAACAAAGAGTTGAGGGAAGAGATTGACACTCTGAAAGAGGATCTGAGAAAGCTTCATAATGACATGCAAGCTCTAGCACAAGCTCAGATGCAACAACAAAGGACTGCGATCTCAGAGATCACATCAACGCCCATAGTAGAGAAGTCTGATCCTAGGTACAAAATGCCGAAAGATCGTCCCTGGGGCGTGCCTATCAACTATATCCCGGAAGGATATGTTCCGCTGATCACTGAAGATCAGGGAACTGCAGCAAGAATCACTGGGTCTGAAGGTTACAAACTTCGAGAAAGCGAAGATGCCAGGGGCATGACAGTAACTCCTGAAGGTTACAAACTTTGGGATGCACCGAGAGTCTCGGCCATAATGACTATACCACCACCCGTGGTACACACTATCCCGGAAGAACAGATTCCACAGTTACCTTCTGGTGGAAACGACAGCATGTTCGACAGAATGAACGAGTTCCAGGAATAGTTCCTAGAAATGCAGAAGGAACTGCACGCCATTCTCGGTCAGGATTTATTTGGAAAGGACGCCGCAGACCTTTGTTTGGTCCCCAATGTGAAAGTCCCGCACAAATTCCAGCTGCCCGACTTTGAAAAGTACAAGGGTAATTCTTGCCCTCAAAGCCATTTAGTGATGTACGCTCGACGAATGTTAGCTCAGACAAAGAACCAGGAACTACTGATTCACTACTTTCAGGATAGTTTAACCGGTGCCACATTAAAATGGTACATGGGTTTAAACCGCGCCACGATCGGTACATTCAGAGATCTTGGCGATGCCTTCATTCAACAATATAAATACAATTTGGACATGGCACCGGACAGAGATCAACTCAGATCGAAGTCACAAAAGGACAAGGAAACCTTTAAAGAATACGCTCAGAGATGGCGTGAAATTTCCGCTCAGATTTCTCCACCTCTGGAGGAAAAGGAGATGACAAAGATCTTCTTAAAGACCTTGAGCTCATTTTACTATGACAGAATGGTCGCCAGTGCGCCCAGTGATTTCACCGAAATGGTCGGTATGGGGGTACGTCTCGAGGAAGTCGTCCGAGAAGGACGTCTGGTTAAAGACGCTGGATCATCGAGTAGTACAAAACGATACGGTAGTGCTCTCCCTAAGAAAAAAGAGCAGGATATTAGGAATATCTCTCTCGGAAAGCAAAGGCGACGATATCAACCAATAGCAGCTGTAACTCCTGCATTAACCCAGTGCCTGTTCCTACGTATCCACCTCAGGTTGCGCAGAGCCAACCTAATCAACATCAATATCAGCAAAGGACACAACAGCCTCTTCAGCAGGCTTGTCCTCAGTTCAACAACAACCATACAACGTGACCACCAGGGTTCGACCCTATACCCATGTTGTACGCGGAATTTCTTCCATTATTACTGGTCAAGGGGCACGTCCAAACTAAGTCTCCTCTTACAGTACCGTAAAATCTGCCCTTTTGGTTCAAAACGGATCATACTTGTCCTTACCATCAAGGAGGACCAGGGCATAACATAGAAAACTATCTCAGTTTCAAATATGACGTACAAAAGCTTGTTAGGAGCGGGGTCTTATCTTTCAAAGATACGAATCCTAATGTTCTCACGAACCCGCTACCTTAACATGAGAAGGCCGCAGTTAATTTGATTGAGGGAGAGTCTAACGACAGCTATCAAATTCACGATGTACTCTTATTAAGGGCCAACTTGGTCAAGATGCATTGTAGACAGAGTGGATATGGCCATGTGGCACCTCACAATTACCACCAGTGTGATATCTGCTCTAAAAACAATCAGGGATGTTCTGTGGTGCAAACAGCTCTACAGGAACAATTGGATCTCGGATGGATCCAAGAGCATCGAGTTCGTGGAGTCAACATGACCTATACAAATTCCGACATCATTCAGAACCACGACATCCGTGCAATGAATGTCAACTTGGTGGCGATGCACTCAAGGCAAAGCCAGTACCATAATTTGTCGCGACATGATTACAATTCCTGTCTGACTTGCTCGGTAAACAAATAGGGATGCTCTTTCATACAAGAGGCCCTCCAGCGTCAGATGGATCTTGGGTGGATCCAGTACTACCATGATAGAAATCCTTATCAAATCAACATGATTCAAATCTTTGATATTCATTTGATGAATACCAGCTTGGTGGAGTTACACGCCAAGCAGGTCCAACTCGGTTTTCTCACTTCTCACGATTATCTGAACTATAAAGTATGCAGTGAGAGTAACCAAGGGTGTGCTCTCGCTCAAAGAACTTTGCAACACTTGTTAAACCACTGGTGGCTTCCGATCTATCTGGATGAAGACACGCAACAAATCAGTGTGCTTAATGGAAACCCTACTCGGCGCCAAAGTCAGGATGTCCGATCTATGGAAACTGACCTAGTAAGGTTACATTGTATTCAAAGCGGGCGTGGCCAAGTGCCACCACACAACTATGAATGCTGTAGAGTCTGCTCGGAGAATAACCAAGTATGCTACCTTGTGTGGGCAGCTCTTCAAGGACAGTTGGATCATAAAGAGATTCACCCATGTCCGAGTTCCGAGCCAATCAACTGGACGCCGAACTACTTCATTGATCAAATCAAAGACATTGTCATAATATTTGGTCATCAACAGAACAAGGATGTTTGTACCATCATCCCTCTACTGGACAGATCAAAGGGTCCTAGCCAGGAACTGATTGAAGTCACTTACGACAGTCAAAGAAATCAGAAAGCTCCTGTAGTTATCTATCTACCAGGACCATTACCGTATGAATCAGCTAACGCAATCCCTTACAAATACGGTGCAACAATAATTGAGAATGGAAAGGAAATTCCATTACCCTCCGTCGTGAATATTGCAGACATCAGTCGAGTAACACGGAGCGGTCGAATCTTCAACCGAGGAGTTGGAGAACCTAACAAAGAAAAGGAACTTCAGACAGAAGCTCCTGATCCACTGGTCAGTCAGTCCAGTGATCCCGACCTTTCAAAAGACACGATGAGATGATGAAGCTCATCCAAAGGAGTGAATATAACATTGTTGATCAACTGTTACAAACTCCTTCAAAGATCTCTGTGCTATCACTTTTACTTAGTTCTGAGGCCCACAGAGAGGCTCTACAGAAATTTTTAGAGCAGGCCTTTGTGGAACAGGATGTGTCAATAAAACAGTTCGATAGTATCGTCTCTAACATTACTTCCTGCAACAATTTAGGATTCAGTGATGAGGATTTTCCAGAGGAGGGAAAACGCCATAACATGGCGCTCAATATCACAGTCAACTGTCAGGACGATGCTTTAGCCAGCGTACTGGTAGACGCTGGATCGGCCATCAACATCATGCCAAAGTCCACTTTAATGCAGCTATCATTCAAAGGATCCCCAATGAGGGGCAGTGAGGTCATCGTCAAAGCATTTGACGGGTCTCGGAAAGCAGTTATTGGCGAAGTCGACCTTCCCATAACTATCGGTCCTCACACTTTCCTAATCACTTTCCAAGTCATGAACATTCGGGCAACATACAGTTTCTTATTAGGAAGACCTTGGATACACCAGGCTGGCGCAGTCACTTCGACACTGCACCAGAAACTGAAGTTCGTCAAGAACGATCAACTCGTCACGGTCTGTGGAGAACAAGCCTTGCTCGTAAGTAACTTGTCATTATCTACTTGTGTAGAACCCGAGGAGGTTGTTGGAACTCAGTTCCAAGCACTTTCGATGAGCAACGAGAATCAATTAGAGAAGGGAACCTTGATTTCCTCGTACAAAGATGCTCTCGAGGCAATTGAAAGTAACAATATGAAAGGATGGGGACAGCTTGTCATTCCTACAGATAACAAAACAAAGAAGGGTCTTGGTTTTTCTGCAACCTGTACCCAGACAGCTGCCAACGATGAAAGTTTTCATCCCATTCAGGACTTCTTCCACAGTGGAGGTTTTCTTCACCCAGTGCCTCAAGCAGTCCATACCATCAACGAGGAAGATCCCTCTGGTACAGAGGAAGAGTGGAAGTCTTATCTTAACGAGGACGGTTATATCTCTCAGGAAGAAGTGCCTATGCCATTTTGCTATCCCGTACAGAGTCCGAGATTTATACTCAGGTCAGATGTCAAAATGATATACAGAGGTTGTGATCCGGAAGGATGTCGTGCTCCACCAAATTCATTAGAGGAAGACACTCCGATGAAATACAACTTTGACCACGAATATTATGGCCCAATGGATGACCTGCCTATCTGGCAACCGTACCCAGGAGACTTGGGGCAAGAAAATCAGCTGAACAATGAAAATCAGCTGAGCATCATTGAACAGAATACATGCATCCCCACCATGTCATGGGATCAACGCTCGGGTCATTCAGAAAACGTCCAGAGCGACGATGAATTCGCCAAGTTTGTGGGACTAGAATTCATTAACTATGCTTTTCCCGAGGTCAACGTCATCGAGAGAGATGACTCCTCCAGTTCCACAGAAGTGTGGGGCACCTTTGGATAACCCAGTGGAAAATATGACTTCATGGTCAAGTACACCGCTCCTGAAAGCTCTTGTATCAGGCTCGAAGACATCCAACCAACTGGATGGGGAGATTTGCCTGAGAGTACAAATACTATGCAAAATACAACAGAGGAATCCTCCTATGACAACTCTGCCTGGGAGACAGATTCCAATGATCTTACTCCGCCAGAAATCAGTGTTATTTCTGAAGACAAATCAAGGAAGGTGCCATACTTTATGATTCACCGAGGAGTTCGCCGCCGGTGGGTTGCTGTCGATGTTTCGAAGATTGTTCATAAGTCAAAGTAATTGTCGTCTTTAACCTTTCACCCTGCCCAGGTGAAACGGGTGTTTTGATAGGGCTCAATTTCTGTAAATTTCCCTCTTCGCTTCTCCCAAAGCGACAAAGTTTTGTTTTATAGGGATGTAGTTTCAAGAATAGACTAGTTCATAAATAAAATAACGTCGTTTTGTAATTTCTGCATTAATTGTTGTTTTCTCTTTTCTCTTTTTCAGAAAATGGTAATCCTAAAAAACAACTCAATAATAAAAACAAGCAGTTTTCCAAAGAAAATACACTGCACACACTCTTGCATTCTCTCTATCTCTTCTAAACACAAGTCATCACGTCATGCAGATTGCTTGTTTTAAACCCCGTTGAAACATACGATCTGATGCCTTCTCCCAACTTTGAGTTCCCGGTATTTGGGGCTGAAGAAGAAAATGACAACGAAATTCCAAAAGAGATCTCCCGATTACTCAGACAGGAGGAGAGGTCCATTGAACCTCACAAAGATCCGTTGGAAATGATCAACTTGGGTTCAGAAGAAGAGAGAAAAGAAATCAAGATTGGGGCACTGCTCAGTTCAACTGCCAAAGAGAGTTTGACAAAGCTTCTCAAAGAATTCCTTGATGTATTCGCTTGGTCCTATCAGGATATGCCAGGGTTGGATACCAGCATCGTGGAGCATCATTTACCGTTAAGGTCAGAATGTCCGCCAGTGAAACAAAGGTTGAGACGTACTCACCCGGACATGGCCATCAAAATCAAAGAGGAGGTACAGAAACAGATTGACGCAGGTTTCCTCTCCACATCAGAATATCCTCAATGGTTAGCCAACATCGTACCCGTTCCAAAAAAGGACGGAAAAGTCAGAATGTGTGTGGATTACAGAGATCTAAACAAGGCTAGTCCAAAGGATGACTTTCCTTTACCACACATTGATATGCTGGTAGACAGTACAACAAAGTTCAAAGTTTTCTCCTTCATGGATGGATTATCGGGCTACAATCAGATTAAAATGGCGCCAAAAAACATGGAGAAAACTTCGTTCATTACCCCATGGGGTACCTTTTGTTACAAGGTAATGTCGTTCGGTTTGAAGAACGTCAGGGTAACTTATCAAAGGGCCATGACTACTCTGTTTCATGACATGATACACAAAGAAATCGAGGTATATGTCGATGGTATGATTGCCAAATCTAGAACAGAGGAGGAGCATGTGACCCACTTGACAAAACTATTTGAGCAGTTGAGAAAATACAAACTCCGCTTGAATCCCAATAAGTGCACATTCGGTGTCCGCTCTGGGAAACTCTTAGGGTTCATTGTCACCTATAAAGGAATTGAGGTTGATCCTGACAAGGTCAAGGTCATTCAAGAAATGCCTTCTCCAAAGACAGAAAAACAAGTCAGAGGATTCCTGAGACGTTTGAACTACATCTCCAGATTCATATTCCTCATGACCGCGACATACGCGCCGATTTTCAATTTATTCAAAAAGAACCAGGACTGCATTTGGATAGAAGACTGCCAAACCGCCTTCGACAGTATTAAGAAGTATCTGTTGAATCCACCGATTCTATCACCTCCAGTGGAAGGAAGACCACTGATCATCTACCTAACAATCCTAGAGGACTCGATGGGTTGTGTACTTGGTCAACAAGACGAAACCAAAAGGAAAGAGTCTGCCATTTACTATCTGAGCAAGAAATTCACCGACTGCGAGACTCGGTATACTATGCTTGAGAAAACTTGCTGTGCTTTGGCTTGGGCATCCAAACGTCTTCGCCAGTACATGATTCGTCATACTACATGGTTAATCTCAGAAATGGATCCAATCAAGTACGTCTTTGAAAAACCTGCTCTCACGGGAAGGATTGCCCGTTGGAAGATGTTGTTATCAGAATACGACATCGAATACCACGCTCAAAAAGCCGTTAAGGGGAGTATTTTAGCCGATCATTTGGCTCATCAACTGATTGACGATCAAGAATCAATCGGATTTGACTTCCCAGAAGAAGATGTCATGTATCTAAAGATGAAAGATTGCGATGAACCCCACCCAGTGAAGGGCCAGAACCAGGTTCCCAACGGAGACTTATCTTTGACGGAGTCATCAATCATTATGGAAACAGAATTGGTGCAATCATGATAACACCTCAGGGTACCCACATTCCTTTCACTGCCAGACTTACATTCAAGTGTACAAACAACGAGGCAGAATACGAAGCTTGTATCATGGGTCTCGAAGAAGCGATCGACTTAAGGATCAAGGACTTGGATGTATATGGCGACTCAGCTCTGGTCGTCAATCAAATCAGAGGAGATTGGAACATATACCAATCAGGACTAATTCCTTACAAAGATTACGCAAGAAGGTTGTTACCCTTCTTCAACAGAATCGAATTTCATCATATCCCGCATGAAGAGAATCACATGGCTGATGCATTAGCCACTCTCTCTTCCATGATTAGTGTAGGTCAATGGAACGACTTACCTAAGATTGACATAATGCGGCTTGAACGGCCCGCTTACATCTTCGCGATTGAAGCAGTCATAGATGACAAACCTTGGTATCACGATATCAAATGCTTCCTTCAGAAACAAGAGTACCCACCTGGGGCACTAAGGAAAGACAGAAAAACCCTCAGAAGGCTGGCTGGCAGCTTCTTTTTGAGCGGTGATACACTCTATAAGCAGAATTTTGACATGGTCTTGCTCTGATGCGTTGACAGACCAGAAGCAGACATGCTGATGAAAGAAATTCACGAAGGATCCTTTGGCACTCACGCCAGCGAACACACAATGGCGAGAAAAATTCTAAGAGCAGGGTACTATTGGTTGACCATGGAATCCGATTGCTACAAGTACATGAGGAAGTGTCATAAGTGTCAGATATACTCAGAAAAATCCATGTACCGCGAACACATCTCAAAGTTCTTTCTTCCCCATGGCCTTTTTCCATATGGGGAATCGACATGATTGGCATGATTGAACCCAAGGCTTCAAACGGACATCGGTTCATTCTGGTAGCCATTGATTACTTCACCAAGTGGGTCAAAGCAGCGTCATACGCTAATGTAACCTAACAAGTGGTGGTCCGATTTATCAAAAACAATATCATTTGCCATTATGGTGTTTCGAGCCAGATCATTACAGATAATGGATCTAACTTGAACAATAAGATGATGAAAGAGTTGTGCGCAGAGTTCAAGATCGAACACCATAACTCATCTCCCTACCGACCTAAGATGAACGGGGCGGTAGAAGCGGATAACAAGAACATCAAGAAGATTGTTCAAAAGATGGTTGTAACCTACAAAGAATGGCACGAGATGCTACCCTTTGCTCTTCACAGTTATCGCACATATGTTTGCACTTTAACAGGGGCAACCCCTTTCTCTCTAGTATATGGCATGGAAGCAGTGCTTCCCATAGAAGTAGAGATCCCATCAATCCGGGTATTGATGGAAGCTAAGCTAACAGAAGCTGAATGGTGTCAAAGTCGACACGAAGAACTAAATCTGATCGAAGAAAAGAGAATAACAACACTATGCCACGGTCAGTTGTATCAGCAAATAATGAAGAAGGCGTTTGACAAAAAGGTCCGACCTCGCGTCTTCAGGAAAAGAGACCTCGTGCTCAAAAAGATACAATCATTTCTCACTGATTCCCGGGGAAAATGGACTCTGAATTATGACGGCCCGTATGTGGTCAAGAATGCTTTCTCAGGCGGCGCTTTGAGACTTGCAACCATGGATGGAGAAGAATTTTCCTACCCCACAAATGTTGACGTAGTCAAGAAATATTTCGCCTAAACTAAAAAAAAAAGAAGAAAAAAAAAAGTCTCGGTGGATTGAAAACCCGAAAGGGCGGTCCAGGCAAAAATTAGAGACATAATCAAAAATCATCCCGGTGGATTGGAAATCTCAAAGTACAATCCTGGCAAAAGTTAGGGATAATGGCAAGTAACTATGTTCAACAAAGGGGCAAATCTCTCAGCAGCAGTTACACCATCCATCAAGATGTCCCGAATTCAAAGTTGGTAGAAGGATAGTGGTCGTTATGTTTCAATGTAGCCTTTTTCCCTTAAATTACCATTTTCTAAACTTTGTAAATACTCTATGGAATCACGCGTTTGGCTGATTTCCATCCTATCAATAAAATTTGAGCCCTTGTGCTTTTGTTTGCAATTCTTATTTGTTTTATCTTTACAGAACGACATTTTAATATGATTAACGATTCTTGAAATAAAACAAAAATGAATTTACTTGATAAAACTTTTCTGCTTTTAAAATAAAGATGGCAATTTCTTTTGACTGTTAAACATCAAAAGAACATCGATCGCTTCTCCTAAAGTAATGGAGCTTCAAAGTGCAGAATCAAAGTACTCCTTCTAAACCAGCGCGCCTGAATGAATGATCAATTATGTCAAATGCGAATATTACGTCCGACATCCTCGGCAGATTTCTTACCTCCTAAGCCTGACCAACGTAGTTCCTCACAGGGACTATCTCTCCTAAGCAAGGCAGAATTGCTATCTGGAACCAATGATACTTTACATCGCCCACTATGGCCGAGTATCCAGTCGTGTTCATCTACTAGTCTGTAAGTCGCGTTAGTTTTGTCAGCATAAACATACATACATCATGCATTATTGATTTACATTCGCATTCATATTGCATCACTATCACTCCAGTCGGTCTTGTCCCCTAGTGATAAAAGTCCTTTCAATCGAGTTGTCATCCATTTCCTCGTCGGAAGTGTTGCGTCTGAACAATCTCTCTCCTCCTGTTTATTTCTGGATACAAGTTAGTCCCTTGACCACTTTGATAACTTGAACCTCTGAAAAACAAGGAGACCTGCGATAAGCATCACTCTTCTCCATTGAAGGTGATATCTTCGCTTTCCCGGATTAAGGAAAATCCCCAGAGAAAGCCTCTTAATCAGAGATTCGGCAATACAACAGTTTTTCTCCAAAAAAAACCGCTGATGAAAAGATCATCAGCACCTCAAAATTGGATCACATCATATGGCATTTCTCCGAGAAGATCCCGAGAAAAGTATGATGTAATATCCCTAAGAGAAAGCAGTCTCTCAAGAGACTCATTTTCCCGATAGAGTCGACAAATGGCGTCTCCAATAGAGAAGTTTGTACACCTCTACAACTCAGACAACTGGGTTCCCCAATGTTGCAGTGAGGATTGGATACCATAGTTATTAATGAACTAGGATCGCATTTCTTTAAATGTTCACCACCGTCTTTGATTTATCCAAAGGAAAGGTTCAAAAGCGAAAAAACCTAAAGATCTAAGGTTCGGAGGTTGGTTACGCCTAGGGAAGGTATTAGCGTCCTAAACGTCCGTAGTACTCTACGGGAACCTCTTATTAGTACTTATGTTATCTATTACTCGCTTGCTAAGGTGCTATGCTAAAGGTTGAAACCCTAGGGGTTAGTATCTAAGTATACTCGACAAGGTATCACACCTTGTGCCTACGTATCCTCGGGAGTAGAATCAGAGTAATGCGTAGTTCTGAAAAGAGGAACTTCTTGACAGGGTCAAGGTTCCAAGGGGGAGGTAAAGTCTAATACAAGACCTTACATAGAGTGCGATGACTCTAAAGTTGTAGGGTGGTTTAAGAGGGGTAGGATTGTAAATGTTCGCGGCGGAGCATTTACTTGGAGTGCGGCGACTCCGATCCTAAGGCTAAGATTCTAAATGTCTACGGCGAGACGTGGAGTACGGAGACTCTGAATCCTAAGGGCAAGGGTTCTAAAGCGTTAGTCCTATGACGTTGAGTCAATATTAGGGTACCTTTCCTTTGGAATGTCGAGGGGGAATAACTTAATGATTATTAGTGTGCACTAGCAAAGTGGGCTAGCTTAGTGTATGGTGACCGAAAAGGTTGAATGCGATGCCCGAAGGCGATCGACTTACATGGGTATAAAAGGGGCTCGACGTTGGATCGAGAGTTTTAATTTTTGAAAGGGTTTTGACAAATAGTAACAAGCATTCATCAAGTATAATAGTAAAGCATAATAAGGCAAAAGAGACAAGCGTACACTCAAGCGCGAGGGATCTAAGGAGTTGATTATTGAGGTTATTGATGAGAGGTTTATTTATTTTATGTTAAGGTTATTTTTGAATTAAAGAAAAGGGAAAGGTTGAGGTTTTCTATCTTAACCGAATTTTAATATTTTAATCAAGAAAAGTTTTTATTATTATAAGAGATATTATGCGAGAGGTTAATTTAAGAAGGTTTTAATTATTATTTTTTTTTAAAAAAGGTTTTAAAAGTTAATCAAAAGTTCTTACTTACATTTTAGTTATAAAAAAGATGAAATTTGAAATAAAAGGAATTATCTTTCTATTTTTTTTTTGTTTGAAAAAGTTCCATACTTAAATTAGTTAAAATGAATTTGATTATTCTTAAAAAAAGAAATTATTTACTAAAAAGGTTGAATTGATTTTAAAAAAAAATTAATTAAGTGATTACGGAATGATTAGGTGTGATGCGGGGGAGAGGGTCTATCGCAGACCCTCAGATCCCAACCGACTGATGCGATTCAAGTTATGATCTAATGCTAAAACGGAGGGGTGCATGGTAACATCGTGTGGGTGTGTACGTAAGATTAAGTGATCAAAGAAAGCTAAAGAAAAAAACAAACGCGAGCCTCTCATTCTCTTTCACTCTCGTTATTCCTTCTCTCTGCAATTAGGGTTCTGTAACCCTAATCGCGCCGCCACTACGTCTCTCGTCTCATCATCTTTTTCTCACTCGATCAAACAAAATCAAAAAAATAAAACCCCACCCCCGTGATTCCCAGCCCCATATTCTCATTATACTGATGATTTACAAGTTAAAATGATGCAAAATGGAAAGGAACGACGGGAAAAAAAAAAAGGAAATGAGGACCGGCGATGATGGCAAGTGGCTGCACGAATGTCGTTCAGGGAAGATCTTCTTTTACCTTTTTGCGATTTGTTTGCCTGTGTTGAATTTGTCTGCTTCTAGCCGTCGAGATGATGATAAAAAAAATCTTCCTTTGAATCTCTGTATTCTCCTTGTCTGTGAGTTTGATGACGGACTTTGTGATGATTGCTTTCGTTATCTCCTTTCTCTTTTCTGTGATTTTTTTCGTCCGTTTTTCTGATGAAGTGAACCCTCTTATATAGGCCTATGATGGAGTGATGGAAAAACTCTTGAATGCTGTATAGGAATTGTTTTAGAAATGATTAAATGTTGTGTTATTATTGCCATGATTTTGGAATATGCTGATGTTTTGATCTTGTTTTCTCAACTTTGAAAGTTTGGAAATATATGTTGTTCTGAACGTGATTTCCTATTGCCTCTCTTGATTTTCTGTATACTCCGTTTAGGAAAGAAATGATTCCTGGTGATGTCCTTTGATATTTCTGATTCAAAAAAATCCTCTGAGGCCATTTTAGGAAAGTTTTCAAAACCGTGTCTGAACATGTTTATTTAAGTATTGGAAACAATTTGATGATGTGATCTTGTATCCTCAATTTTCTCCTCTCAATTTCTCGGTCCTTCCCCTGAAAACCATGTATGCTACTCATTTTATAATTTCAATATGAAATTATTTTGGAAAGAAAGTATTCACTATGATCTTCTTGCTTTATTCATGATTTTGTGATTGAAACCAGCTGCTTTTGATTTGAAGGAAAATCCAAGTGAATCACTTGGCTTAACTGCTTGGTATGATGGGATCAACGGCTAAAGCAATTATTCATCAATCTCGAATCTTGAAGATAGTAAGAGCATTCTTTCCAACTGCAGCACTTAGAATGTCACTCTCTTTTGTTTTTTAGGTTAATGGCTATTAATTTGAAAAATAATGTTGAAAATATTTTGGAAACAAAAGGATGATGTTTCCACGTAGATACCGTTCTGAGTCCTTTGATTTTTTTCGTGCAGCTATGGGGTTATAGCTCTTATCCGGCCATTTCTTGCAAAATCACATAACCTCTTTTGCAGGATCGTGCAGTTTCTCACAAGAGCAGTAGATGGTAGCTTTGGGTTATTTTATGGTGAGACTATAATGACTTTATTTCCTTGATTGCGTTAACTATACCTGATAATAGCACTTCCTAATTCTTGCCATGGTTTAATGATTTTAGCAGGATAAGTGTTGGTTGGAGTGGCTGGAGGAAATCTGCGTGATCATTGCGATGCGGTGACAAATTCTCTGTGTTGGATGGATCTTAGACAAGTATGAACTCTGGTTTCTTCAAAATTGTCCTTAAATTTCACTTGGCCATATTAGTTATTGAGTACTGGGTTTTTGACTTCGGGATATAGTGGGTGTAATATCATCACTTTTCTTCATCGTCCGTTTGAGGGTGAATATGAGGACTGGTTGATTTTAAAAGAAAATGTTTTGAAGTGTTTGGTTTATACTGCATTATGGTAGCCCTGTTTTGCGAAATGACAGAAAATATGTGGAATTGCTTTTACTCTCTTGGGTGTCAATAGCCATAGTTATTATTTAGGAATTAGGTGGATGATTTTTTGAGACTAATAGGCGATATTGATTCTATTGTAACAGGTCTTAAAAGAAAACTACTAGTTGACCGTGAATTTAAAGTAGAGAAAGCTTTGTCATGCTCTTGTTAGCGAGGTGTTTTGCAAGAGTGATGCTACCCACACGGCCAAATCCAGCTTGCGTATGGTTGGGATGTGTTTCGGGAATTTAGAACCAAGTTTCAAATATGAGTAGACTTCGAGTTTGGTTAATGTAATGACATTTGGGTATGATGAAACCATTTGTACGTTAAATTTAAACAATGAACCTAGTATCTTCCATATCCATTAGTTTACTTTGAAAATTAAAGCTCTATGAAAGCACACTTGTGTAATACCCCAAATTTTGACCACTAAGATTTCCCATCATTGTGAAAATCATCATCACAATATGGATGAACCATCATGCTTCATCAGTCTCCCCACAGATGGGTGAGCATCCAATACAAGTAAAATTAGGGTTTCAAGCCCTCTCTGAGTGCTTAGACAAAGGATCAATCAAGAAATGACATGATCTTCAACTTGTATAATCTCTCAAACATCCACAAAGGATCAAAAGGACTCCCACTTCAAGGATTAAGCACAAGATTGCTCCCTTCTAGGTGGATCAAGTCTCAAGATCGACAGTGTCACCAAATTAGGGTTTTGGTCAACCAGGGCCTCCAGATGGAAATTTTCATCTGGGCACAAGGCAATGATCCAAAACATAACCTAATATACTTCATGGAACCTCATGAACCCATGCATCAAGTCAATTTTGCCTCAGGGGATGCATTCATCAAAAATCAGGAATTAGGGTTTCTTGACCTAATTCACCCCTAAGTTGACTTTTGGGACAAACCATGAGCCAAGACCTCAAGAGATGATTTGAGGGTCTCTAATATACCATATTGATCCATTTGGAACAATGGATTGATCCAAGAAGCTTGAGCAACAAGTCTCATTTTCATCTGCACCACAATTAGGGTTTTAAGGGAAAAGTCAACTGTAACTTTGACTTTTGACCAAGACATGCTTCCAAACCCTAATACATGATTGAATATACCCTATGACACCCATGGAACATGTCCATCAAGTTTGATTTAGGTCAAGGACATGATTTCCTGAAGAATTGCACAGTTTGAAATTCATCTGATAAAAAGTCAACTGTGCACAAAAGTCAACTTTGACTTTTTGAGATTTTTCACCAAAATGGATTTTTAACCCTAAAATGATGTTAATGTATGATTTGAATCATCATTCATCAAGAAAAATCAAGAAAAGTGAGATAACTTGTAAAAGGGGTAACCATAAAACTTAGAAATTTTTCTAAGTTAAAAATAAAGTGGCAAGGGTACCAACTTTGGAGGACCATAACTCCTAAACCACAAGGCCATTTTTTCTCATCCAAAGATGGATTTGTAGCCCTCATTATCACCTACAAAAACTTCAACTACAAGTCATTCCAATTCATTAAGAATTTTGAGTTATGGAGTGATCAAAGTGGCTGAAAAGTGAAAAAGTCACTTTTTCCAACACTTAGTGAAATTTTCACTAAGTCAGATTTTCCTTCACTTTTTGCCAAATGTAGGGGGATTTTTCACTTGGAATCAAAAGAGATCAAAACCAAACTTGTTCAAACAGTTGTTGTATCATGTTGGGGCTTTCCAAAATGGCCAAGAACATTGCCAAATTCAACCTACATCATGAGATACAACATTGGCAAGTTGCCTTGCTGAAATCTGTCAAGGCAAGGCAGAATTTGCATTTTGGCTCGATTTACCAAAATCAGCCAATTGCAATTGCTCCAATCCACTTGGACACCTCAGAGGATTGAATCCAAAGGGGACAATCACTGAGCTAAGCCTCAAAGGTCCAAGGAACAAAGAATAGCATGTTGAACCTAGAGTTGCCAAAATAGGGACAAGACTTCAAATTTGGAATGAGGCATTCAATGGAACCATCAAGGTGGCATAGACTGAACCATTCTCATCTGAAATCAGTCAGGACTTATCCAAGACCAAGGGGACCAAAGCTCTGTGCCCTAACCTCTAGTCAATGGCTAGAGGAGACTTTCATTTCCATTGGCCAACATTGAGGAAACCTACTTACCAGCTGCCATGCACTATTCCTTACAAAACAAACTTGCTCTACTATAAATAGAGCTCAATTATGGTCAGTTTGAGTACACCAAAGCCATCTAACAGATGCTTTCCTCAAAATCTCTTTCTCTTGGCAAAAATGCCTTTCTTAGCAAGGTAGCTATCGGGTTTTGAGTTTGAGAGCAATTCTGCACAAACCAATCACTCACACACCTCACATACATCACATATGAGTTGATCAAACACTCACATAACTTCTGAAACATCAAAATCTTAAAATCACTTGCCATCCACACAAGTTTGAAGTGAAGTTGCAGCTGAGATGCCATAAACTGGTCCAGTCTATTTCAATTCAATCCAAGTGTTCAAACACACTCCATATGGTGTAGGGAAGCTGTCCAGATCATCACCACTCATCTGTAGCACCTCCAACTCAAAATCACATCTGAACTTGCTGTCACGACTTGGAGGTAAGCCTAAACTTGGGCATCTCTCAATCTATGCATATTTCCTCGCACAATAATTTGGCCATATGTTCATAATCATGCATGGAATATTTTCCCTCAATTAATTGCATTGTTTGAATCGTGTATCAAAAATCCTAGCCTTCATGCAGAAATTAGGGTTTTTGAGGTTTCTTCGTGATTTCCTGTTGTATGTTTAATTTAAATGAAATTAAAGTACATAGACATGATCGTGAGGTTGAGGCGAGCATAATGATATGTGGATTGCATGTTATAATTACGTATTCAGTGAGATTGGATGGAAAATGCAAATCTGGGCAAACTGAAAAAATGCGCGTGTTCTTGGTGTTGTTCTTGGCGCCATTTTCATATATTTGAATATTTGAATTTTGTGATTTTGTTTAATTGATTCAAAAATTAATTTCTCTCTGAGTTTTAATGATTTTGAGTTGATTCTTTTTTTAATAATTCACAAAAATGTTAAAATATTTTATTTTATCAAAAAATCCCAAAAATATTATTTATTTCATGTAATTGATATTTTTGTAAAGAATTAATATTTTGATTGTTTTTGGCATTTTAAATATTTTTTCTACATTGATTTTGCAACTTTTAATGCTTTCTAATTATTTTGTAGGTCAATACTTAATTTTTGAAGCATTAATTCAATATCATAATTTGTTTTTCACATGTTAAACAATTTTGATCATTTTAATTGAATTTTTATTCAATTAAATACATTTTGAAAACAAATTAGGGTTTTGGATTAATTCAACCCTCATAAATCATTTTCAAAACACTTTGGGCCTCTATTAGAGTGTAAGACCCAATCCTTTTTTTGACCAAATCATTTTTGGGCCTCACTTATTGTATAAGTCCCGATACCGTCAAAAAAACAAACGGCGCGATCGTCGCCTTTTCAAAAATCATCTGGGCCTCTCCTTGAGCTATAAGACCCATTCAAAACTTTTGGGCCTCTATTAGAGTGTAAGACCCAATCCCCTTTTAACCAAAACATTTTGGGCCTCACTTATTGTATAAGTCCCTCTGCGTTAAAAGAAAACCTCGGCGCGATCGCCATTTTTAAACGAAAAATCATTTGGGCCTACCCTCGTGTTATAAGCCCCACTCTTTTCTTTAAACCTTTTTGGGCCTCTTGAGAGAGTGTAAGACCCATCCCTTTGTACAAAAAACCTTTTTGGGCCCCAGTCACTTGTATAAGTCCCGTTGTACAAAGTCAAACAGTGCGCTCACTGATAAAACCCTGGGCCTCTCCTTGAGCTGTAAGCCCCAAATCTTTCTTTTTCAAAGCACTTTCTCCTTTGATTTTGAATATATTGTTGTTTTCAATCTTTCTTTGTTGAACAACTAACCAAACAGCATGGAAGCACTACAACCGAGTAAGTGGTTATCGCTTTCATTTACTGCTTTCATATTATAAACTGTATTGTGGGGCTGCTCACTGTAAGTCTCCTTTCATAAACTCATATCTACTGTGTAATAATAGTATAGATATTTCGAGTTTCCCCGGCAACTACGTCTAGAACTAGGTGACGCCGTTTCATTTATTCGTAGAAATAGACGCCTAGATCCCCAATAGGAGCACCAGATACAGTCTTCTCTTCGGCTGTCCTCCTTAGGAATCGTCAAGAAGCTCTATTCCCAAAGATGAATGTATTCTCTGTGAATGGCATCTTTGAGTTTCTTCCAAATTCTCGAACTTTCCTGACTTGATCTATTCCTTGTGGATAGCTTGCCTTGAATGTCTCGGGGTTTGGGTACCCACTACGGTCATAATCTTGGACCTTAACTAAGGAACCCTCTTTAAAAGTTAAAAGTCGCTGGATAGTAAACCTCGCACGTTTACCAGTAGTTTTCATCTTTAAAAGAGTTATCTCTCCTAATGGAAAGGAGATGATAGACCCACGGGCTTCTTAAAAGCATCGGCCTCCTCTTGGGCATTATTCAAGGACCCTACGGCTTCTTAGAAGTATTCACAGCCTCCCCTTAGGCTTCGTATAATGATCTCTTCCTTCGGGAATGATAGCCTCCTCTTGGGCTTCGTACAAATTGTCCCGACGACCTCTTAGAGGCATAGGAACAGAACCTAGTCATCCTCATAAAACAGTCCTTTCATAGAGTCTACTACTGTTTCTCAAAGCATAGTACAAAAGATAAAACTCTAGACACGGACAGTCTAACTTCCTTGAGTCTCAAAGACATTCTCAAGCACCCTTCGTTAAATAGGAAGGAAACCCGCAGACTCGGACAGTCTCAATACCCTTTGGATTTCCCGTTTCCTCAAAGAGAAGGAAACATCCCTGATCCTCAAATCAAATCCTTGAGTACAGTGTTGCTCATATAAGAACTGATTTTCTCTTTTAAATCAGTATATTGGATTTGTCACTCAACTGAAACAGTTACAATAGCCTCCATCTCGGGCTTCGTATGAGATACCAAAATTCTCCCCAGTGGAGTCAAAATAACCTTTTCGCCTCTCTCTCGGGCTTTGTACGAGATACAAAAATACTCTATTACTGAGTATAAAAGATTCTCCAACTGAGTCGAACTCTTTTAGCCTCCTCTTAGGCTTTGTATAACGATATGCCCCACTGGGTCAAAAACCTTTAGCCTCTCTCTCGGGCTTTGTACGAGACACAAAATAGCCTCCTCTTAGGCTTTGTATAATGATTTTCCTAGCGGAAATTAGCCTCCTCTTAGGCTTTGTATAAGAAAACCACTGGTTGATCCAATCGACCTTTTAGCATCAAAGTTGTGCCTCGTTCACAGTACACAAACATCAACAACTCCTTTCCCTTCATCTAATCGCTGTAAGCGGCAAGCCTCTGGATCATCTACATCCATGCCACTGTCCCTCTTTTAGCATGAGAAATTCCTAAGGAAAGATGGCATTGCTCTACACTGAGTTAAAGTCTTCTCCTTCAGGTTAAAACCCTTTCTTCGGAAATTATGGCATTGCTCGGATCCGCGTATCCCAGTTAAAGTAATTCTCCTTCTCCCCCTCTTTAGAGATGACAAATTCTCTCTAAAGTCAAGGTCTTTCAGCTTCACGTCTTGGGCTTTGAACAAGACACAAATAGACCTTTCAGCTTCACATCTTGGGCTTTGAACAAGATATAAATCACCTTTCGCTTCACGTCTTGGGCTTTGAACAAGACACCAAAACACCAATTTCCTCCCATAGAATAGGAGGAACTACGAACGCTCTGATTTCCCTGTTTCGGTAAACGGGAATACGTAGGCATAAGATCGAAAGAAAAGATCTTAGCGAGCGCAATCAACAAAAAAACCCAAATCCCATATCTTCATCAATCAAAAGCAGTATTTCAAAAACATCAGTCCTAACATCCTAATCCTTATTCCCCGCCAGAAACCCTTTGCCTAGATAGAAAGAAAGAAAGAACCGTATTGGCGAAATACGAATAACCAGTACAAAGGCCCCCCCACATTGATAGCATCCGTAACCTAACAGACCGCTGTTTAAACTCAGTATGCAAGCAGGGTTAATTGGAGACATCTATTTCCCTTCCTTATTCAGCTCACAATAGGATAAAAAATGAATCGACCTGTAGTTCAAAGCTCAAACCGCAGAGAGCGACCAGCGCTTAAGAACCGCGTCCAAAATCGCTCGCTACAACTTGTAATTTGGTTTGTATTGTAGCTTGTAACTTTGAAACAAGTATGACAATATTCTTGTAAAGAAAAATCTTGAGTTTTGGTATTGAATCTTGGCTTCTTATAGAATTGAGATTGCCTTGGAAAAGAATGTAACTTGCTTTTTATGATGAAATTGAACCTGATTTGGTAATTCATAAATAGGATTGAGTCCAAAATGTGGACCTTGTATGAGTACTTTCTGTAAATTGAGAAATAAGCCACATCTTTAAACGCTTGAATCTTTTGTTGGCAATGTATAACAAGCACTTTGAATCAATTTCTTGATTGTAACCAATATATCCACCGCTGCCAGTGCTTTATTTAGGCAAGCACATTTTCATTGAATGATGTAATTTGACACAGAACATACGGTGATAAACTTGTGCTCACACGGATTTCCCCTTCTTCTTTTTGTATTGTGTTTTGTCTTATTCCATGTTTGAATTAAAACCAAAATAATCATATGGAGGTTAGCGCCAAAAGGCTACCTCCGCTCTTGATCCTTTGTTTATAACACATGTTAACGAATGCCAATGACAAATCAAGGTTTAATGTAAAATGCCAATAATGAAAGTGGAGCAAAATGAGCTGAACATAATGACCAACGTAACCAAATCTTGACATTGGCTTGGAGATGGGTGAGTTAGAACTTAAGATGAATGAGCATGGGTTTAGGAAGCAGATTTAAAATTGGATATTTGGATACGAAATGGTTATGAAAAAGTAGTTATGGAAATATGGATAAGAATTTGGACAATGGACGGTTAGAAAAAAATGGTAAATGGTTTTGATTGGATATGGATAGTGGTTAGGGACCAAAAGGATGGAGGCGCAATCTCACAGGGCCGGAGAGCCTCCACAAACACACGCACATCACAACCTTTAAGACCTTTGATTCTTCTGTAGCAGTACCTAACTTTCACAAATGAAACACACAAACAAAGTCTAGATAAAAACGGTTAGTTATGCGCGAATGATTGACCTAATATGTCATGCAGACGAATCCATGAATCTAAGGGAAAAATTTGGGGTACAACAGTTGCCCCTATTTAAATATCTTCATCGGATGACATGAATGATGAAGATCGTCAATAGGTCACGGTGAAAGATATTTAAATACAGATAACCGAAAATTTTGCCCTTAGATGCAATGATCATGCAATGCTATGGACAAAACTAGACCTAATGCTGACATGCCATAAACTCTAGCATGATGAAAATGATGGAATTATAAAATGCAAGAAACGCAGACAAAACAAAACAGACAGGAAAAAGAGCCAACACAATGAGTAATAACTCATCGGGGATGACCAGACGCACTGGGGAAAAGATAATAACACTGGGAACTCCGAAGGCGGCGACCCAGCAGGTTCAAGCGTGACCAGTTGATATATAAGCAAGCAAGAAGACAAAGCAGGATCCACACGGCGGTAGGATCATGCAAACAAAAATGATGGAGTTTTCAATAAGAAATAACATCCAACGCCTGGAAATTCCTTTAAATGAAGAGATCAAACGGATCTTCAGGAACCATCAAGAAAAAGTACAGGGTTATTAAAACTCTCATGTATGCCAAGTGAATGGACTTCGTGCGGAAAATGCCCTAATAAACTTCTCAAAAGAGACTGCAGCTTATCAATTGTACGTGACTCACACACCATCAATAAAGGGATAAGTTTCTTCGAAGAGACTGCAACTTATCTGACAAAAGCAGTAAAATGATAAACTTCTCCGAAGAGACTGCATTTTATCGAAAAAGAAACTGAAAACGATAAGTTTCTCCGAAGAAACTGTAACTTATCTGAAAAAGCAGTAAAATGATAAACTTCTCCGAAGAGACTGCAGTTTATCAAAAAAGAAACTGAAAGCAATAAGTTTCTCCGAAGAGACTGTAACTTATCTGAAAAAAGCAGTAAAATGATAAACTTCTCCGAAGAGACTGCAGTTTATCGAAAAAGAAACTGAAAACGATAAGTTTCTCCGAAGAGACTGCAACTTATCTGAAAAAAGTAGTAAAATGATAAACTTCTTCGAAGAGACTGCAGTTTATCGAAAAAGAAACTGAAAGCGATAAGTTTCTCCGAAGAGACTGCAACTTATCTGAAAAATCAGTAAAATGATAAACTTCTCCGAAGAGACTGCAGTTTATCGAAAAAGAAACTGAAAACGATAAGTTTCTCCGAAGAGACTGCAACTTATCTGAAAAAAGCAGTAAAATGATAAACTTCTCCGAAGAGACTGCAGTTTATCGAAAAAGAAACTGAAAGCGATAAGTTTCTCCGAAGAGACTGCAACTTATCTGAAAAAATCAGTAAAATGATAAACTTCTCCGAAGAGACTGCAGTTTATCGAAAAAGAAACTGAAAACGATAAGTTTCTCCGAAGAGACTGCAACTTATCTGAAAAAAGCAGTAAAATGATAAACTTCTCCGAAGAGACTGCAGTTTATCGAAAAAGAAACTGAAAATGATAATTTTCTCCAAAGAGACTGCAACTTATCAAAAAAGCAGTAAAATGATAAACTTCTCCGAAGAGACTGCAGTTTATCGAAAAAGAAACTGAAAACGATAAGTTTCTCTGAAGAGACTGCAACTTATCAAAAAGGGAAAAAAAGATTCTTCCTGCCAGACACAGTACAACATAAATGCACGCTCAACCTAGGTTCGATGACCTAAAGTTCAATCTAGGAGCAAGCTAGAAAGAAACGGTCAAACAAGACCCGCCATTGAGGATTGAACTCGAAAGGGGATTTATCTTATCCAAGCATGGAAAAAGATAACTGAAGCAACCATCATCCACGAGGGTTAAACTCTGTGGGGAACTTTGAATGGATTAGTATTTTCTGCCTAAGGTCGACGATTCTACTTGGAGAGATCGGACAACCCAAAACTTGGTGAAAACACAACCAAAGATAAAGCGTTAAAAGACAAACAGATAGCGGACACGCACGGATGCAATGCATATGATGTCATGCCATGCCTATGCTCATGCTGACAAAACGAAGAAAGAAAATAGGAGAAAAAAGCAAAACAACGAGGAAGCCTGTCCATCCTCTGCACGAGAGATACATCTGTCAAGCTTGTCTAGAAAATCCCATGGTAGAACAAATAGTTAAAGCTTCAAAAGTTCCCAACTTCTCTAGGGAAATAGCAATCCACTTGGGGATATAAACATCCTAAATTCACTTAGGGGATCGTCAAGATGAATCTGATTTTGATTGCGTGAAATCCATTGAGAACGGATCAAACTCGTGTTCGGAGAAACTTCGATGGGGATAAAACACTTATCCACTGCTTCATTGGGGAAGCTTGTATCAATATCATAGTTGTAGACGTCAGGGTCTAAACTTCAACGGGGATGAAATAAACATCCACTGCTGAGGAAAACTGAAGTTCTGAGAAAAAAAACTGAGGAGTGAAATAAACACTCGCTTCATCTGGGAAGGTTGAGACCGGGGAGATTCACCGGGGATTCTTTGGTCAACCAAATGCTGAAATCTTGTATAACTCTGTCAAAACTTCTTGAAGGACCTTCACTGCAGAATAGTCCTGGCTTCCTGAAGTAGAAATCTGCTGGGGAAATATCATACCACTTGAGACAGAAGCTCCTTGGGCGTGAAACATGTTATGAGGTCAATGTAGTTCTATACCGATGAACTGTATAATAGTCGCCATTATCGAATAAAAGTTGTTGAAAAGGTCTTCAAATCTCAACTGCCCCAGATTACATGATTCATGAGAATGAATGATCTCAAAAGGATTTTACAGAAAACTTAGCATCCAAGGACGCCCCCGAGTTTTCCAACTTTTGAGAGATTTGTAGAATCTCGACATAACTGGCCCGGATTGACTGTATCCTGTGTAACTGAGTCTTCAAATCTGCCCCTTGAGGGACGGTCGGTCTGTGAAAGCAACAACTGAGAAATAACTTTCCACTGTTCAGCTGAGTCTTCAGGCAACATGCCCTAGATTAACTATCTTAGCAATGAAAGGTAATCTTCAACAGAGTTCCATATCTCAGGGGTTGAACTTCTCGTAGCTGTTTGCGAACTTCTATGACATCAAGCAGTATTTGTACGCAGAAAATTTAAATTCCGAAATTGCTAATACAACATCATGTTGGTTTTGAAGTTTACTGAAAAAGACATATCGCAAACTCGTGACCGAGTCATCAGTTAGGATATGACGTAATTCCTTTTTCTATAATTCCAATACGAATTTTTGAGTGTAACTCATAGGAGTCAGGAAACATTATCTCATCGAATATGCTTTCGAAATAAACCCTACTTCAATGAGGTCTTTTGAGGGTTTTATAGTGGTTTTAGATCATAGTTGAAGAAACAAAGGATATGTGGCTCAAATTTTATTTGGTACCCACCCCCTTCTTCGATATACTTACTTTTTTTTTTTGAAAATTACCCTGCCCCTGGTACAACATGAGGGTTCTTTGAAATTTTTTAGAGAAGAAAACTACTACTCCAAGGCTCAAAGGGGTTAACGAAGGTTTATCTCCGGTGTTTGGGATTTTGAAACAATGCCTTATATCCTTAGCAGAGTTTTGTTCAAAAGCATACAACAAGAGATGTTATGTTTTATTTCGTCATTCTCCATCCAAATCTCTGCCAAGGCAAGAGATTGAGGTAGTATTGGCATTATAAAACAGTAAACAATTTTAAAAATGAGCGAAGCGAATGAATTTCTTCAAAACAAACATTATATCGCATTACGTTCAAAATAAACAAGTCCTTACATGAAAATGTGCTTTAATAATCAAAGAAAGAAAACAAATGCAAGCAAAATAAACAACTTAAATGATCTTGGGAAAGGCTTCTCTTGTTCTCCGTGTCCGATCAGCGTAAAGGGATTTCGTTCACAGCTGGGCTTCCTCCATTGAAGGTCAGCATCTTCTTATTGATCATCTCTTGAACTTTCTCCTAGAAGGCCCTGCACTCTTCTGCCGAATGCCTCACTGCCCCATCATGGAATTCACAATTGACATTTAGATTGTCTTTAGAAGAGAGGGACTTCGTAGGCTTAGCTTTTATAGGTGCCATTACCGAGTTTCGGGAGAAATAATTCCACAACTGACTGTAGGTCAAGGGGATTGGATCAAACTCTTTTGCAGCATGGCCCTGACGAGATAGTGGTTGATAAGCCAGATTTTCCTGAGACACATCTTCACATCCATTCTTGGTAATTTCCTCCACAGCCGGGACTAATGAACCTGCGTGATTGGGTAGAGGACTGTGAATCTGAATTCCTTAAGGCGTGAAGGAGATCATTTTGGAGTCTAACAGATTCTGAACCTTATTCGGGAGTACTTTACAGTCGTCAGTCGAATGCCCTGGTGCCCCAGCACGATAATCGCATCGGGCATTAACCTCAAAACCTGGTGGATATGGGAAAGGCACTGGCTTCAATTCCTTTGGCACTATCAATCCACTCCTGATTAAATCTGGCAAGAGTTGACTATATGGCATTGGTAGCGGAGTGAAATGCCTCTGCTTCTTTAGTCTTTGTCCAGCATGTTGGCGCAACCTACGGTGGTATGACTGCTGATTCAGAGGACGTCTTTGACTAACCCATCATTGACTGTGAATTTGATCCCGATTCTGATGTATTCTCTGATGGGAGTGTGATTGATAATTCAAAGATGCTTGAGTAGCAGGAGTAATATCAGTAAGAGCTTTCTTAATGTTTGGTTGAGAGTCACCAAAAGGCAGAATCTTCTGATTCATTAACTTCTTCACGATACCCTTAAAAGCATAACAATTTTCTAGATCATGGCCAGGTGCCCCTTCATGAAACAGGAAATGAGCATTGGGATCATAATTAAGTGGAAGTGGGTTAGGAGGCGGACCCAAAGCTTCAGTAGTAATCAAACCTTGTTGCACCAAGGAGGGGTACAACTCAGTATAAGTCATCGGGATAGGAGAAACTGGAGGTTTATATGGTATTCTATTAGGAGCATTTAGACATGGTATCGGAGCCCTCTGTGGTTGATAATTAGGAGCGTTGAGTACTCTTAATGATTCTGCGGAGTTTGTGCTGGCTGATAAGCAGGAGCCGGTGGATAAACAAAAAGTTGATAGACGTGTGCCTGTTGCATAGGCTGATAGGTAAGATCTTGTTGATACTGAGGAGGTCTCCGGTCAGAAGGATAATATTGCTCCCTATGTTGTTTAACTTGGCTACGAGATCCTTTATACCTTCCTTGCAACACACTCTTAGCAGCTTGTTCCTTAAGGTCGGGAATCTCAGGAATGGGCATCGGTGTGATCCCAGGAATCCAAGTCCCTTGAAGCAAGGTCTGGGAAGCAGATTGATTTGTAACCAGGGTTTCAACCAAAGCAGAAAGCCTTTCAATTCCAGCTTTTAGAGTAGTTACTTCCTTATGGAGTTCTTGATTTTCTTGCTTCATGTCATTCATCTTCCTTCTATGATTAACTTAAGTAGTGACTTGACAGCTCCTCTCTCCGAACAGAGGATTCAGGGTGACAGAAACACGGGGAGACACAGCAAGAATAAGCAAAAGAGAGGACAAAGCACATGAAAAGATGCAAATATATGAGATGCAAATGCAAGAATGATGCAACTATCAAGGAACTCAAAATCATATTTGCAATCATTGTAGATATTGAAAAATAAAATGTTTTATTTTAAAATTTCAAAGGCCAGTACACCTCCAAAGTTTTATTACATAAGCAACATAACAAAAGCAACTAGGAGTCTAATCCACTGGATGATGACCCCTTTCTTCCACTGAGTTCTTCCATCAGCCTGTCAATCCGCTCTTGCAATATGATTTTGTCCAGGGTCAGCTTCTCTACTTCTGCTCTCAACCTTGAAACTTCACTTGATTCAGCTATGGGAGACTTGGGTCGGGGATACGACATTGTCAGAACGAGAGCTCGTTTGTGCGCCCACTCTAAGCAAGATTTCGTAACCATGCAGCTAGGGTTTGTTATCGCAGTCATCCCTTGCCTGTTGATACAACGCCTAGCAAACACAATCTGAGTCTTCAACTGATGGTCTTCTCCATCATAGAGGAAAATTCTTTTCAGGTTCTCTGGATCTGGTATTACGTCCATTGGATGTCCGAGCTGGCGACGAGCGAGAACAGAATTGTAACTGGTGCCTCCTTTTGTGCTAAGGAGAGGCACATTGGAAAAATCTCCACAGCTGTGAATCATGGGAATTCCTCCATACATTGGATCATGCCAAACGATGTCTGAGTGAGTGAGTGCCACGAGTTTCACGGGCCACTCTGTACCATCCTTCACATGCCAAAAGGCTGCGGACCTCGGTAGGTCCGAAATAAACTACCTATAGAGGATGGCAGTGCAGCACACAATCCATCCTTCTCCTTTCAAAGCCTTCAAATGAATGGCGTGATAGACATCAGCCAACAGCGTAGGTACTGGATTCCTGAGCATGAAGATCCTGATCGCATGGACATCGATGAAATCTTCAACATTTGGAAACGGGAACAAACCATAAGCTAGTAATACGAAAAGGTTCTCGAAGGCTTCATTATTTCCAATGCTTGCGAAATAACGAGCCTTATCGAATAGAAACTGGGCCGGCAGACCGTCAATTCTCCCTTTGACCGTCATGTGGGTTAGAATCTCCAACAGCTTGATACGGGTTGTTCTCGCGATATCCTCTGTGCTAGGTCTTCTTTCTCCACCAGAGAACAGAGGTGGGTCTCTGACAAGAATACCCATGATGGCGGAGTATTCCTCCAATGTTGGCATCAACTGAAAATCTGGGAAGATGAAGCAGTGGTAGATCACGTCGTAGAGTTGAACCAACGTTTCCAAAAGACCAGCGGCTAGTCAGATCTGCAGCAGAGGGAGGATCCTTCCATATTTCCCAGCGAACGCCTTAGGATCCTTAATCTGACCTCCTAGTTCCCTTAATTTTTCTACATCCTGAACCTCGAAGGTGTATGGCAAAACCTCTTTCTTTCCGTAATCCATCGTACAATGCTTGCAAAACAATTCTAAGTTCCTTGATAGAGAGAGAAATGAAAATGTGAATGCTATGCAACAAGATTCATGGAAACTCAACTATTTATAATCATTGAGGAATATCAACATGCTCGTTTTAATAATCATAAAAGGCGGTTACAATCATTAGTACCGTAATACTAAAAATTGATTTATTACGAAAATTAATTATAAAACGCGTCTGTACGCCTTACAACAGTCATAACGGAAAAAGCTAAATAAAAGCTCAGTAATGATGGATCTAAGGAGACTTTTCCAACGTCTTCTTTGAGTCCTTTGATTTCTTCTTCCATCTGAGCTTCTTCTAGAATAAGCTTGTCGACTTCCAAAATGTTGATTGATGACTAGGATGGGATAAGACGTCTCGAGCTTTCCGTTTCTTGCAATAAGTCACTTCTTCCCAAAAAATCCTCCTTTTATGGTTATCTTAGCTTGAGTATTAACCGAAGATAGGAAACAGATGCATATCTTAAATTAGTAACTCCATCAGCTGAGAATATTCTTCATGAGTTGACGCCAATTAGTAATCAGAAATAATGATAGACTGCGGTAGGACATAGATGATAGCCTCCAAATATGGTTTTGAACCATTCTTTATCTGTCAACAAGGTCTCCAGTCTCCTTAGATCGTCCAAGTTATGATTTTTGTAAGTGTACTTCGACGTTTTCTTTCTTTTTCGAAGTCTATGGTATCCCTACGATGTTTACAAATAAAGCTAAGTTCCATGAAACTTTACGATATGATGCTTAGGAATGCAGGGATGCAAACACACAAAGCACAAAGCACAGATAAGCAGACATGATCAAACAGACAAGCAAAAGTCCTAGGTTTGAGAGGTCACAGCATGGAGCCAAGGTTTAACCATCCCAATAGGTGTGTACTATGGTTTCAAATGTACCTGCCGAACGGGTTCTACAAAGTTCCCAGAGTCTACGACCCATCTTTCGGATATTATCGATTTCCCAATTACTTGGTAGTCAATAATATTCTCAAGAGAGTCTCGTCTGAGTATAGTATCGCGTATCAACCATTTTGGAATTACTCCCTCATAGTCATCGTACTACATCCTAAAAGGCCAAGTTGGGTTAAAGGTGACTACGGTTCTCAATATCCCGGGCTCCTAGGTCGAAAGTAGTAATGTATTCATGATAGCTCGTTCAACATATACCACCTTCGAGAGGGTCTCAACTGAGTGTGGAATCTCAAATTGACTTCTTTGGAATTATTTCCTCGAAATCTCCTCGATTATATCCACGATCCTATCTTATATGTGCTCTCAAGTCCGGGTTAGGACTAATCTCACCACTCAAAGATAACCCTGCATACAGAAAAACCAAGCATAGCAAATACACCTGTACAAATAAGCAAGCAATATAAGGACAAATAAGCAAGTATATAACATGAATAATTAAACAAGTTAGGCCTAACCCTCTAAACAAAATCTCCCCAGTGAATTCGCCAGTTCTGTTGCGGTGAGAATTGGATACCATAGTTATTAATGAACTAGGATCGCATTTCTTTAAATGTTCACCACTGTCTTTGATTTATCCAAAGGTAAGGTTCAAAAGCGAAAAAACCTAAAGATCTAAGGTTCGGGGGTTGGTTATGCCTAGGGAAGGTATTAGCATCCTAAACGTCTGTAGTACTCTACGGGAACCCCTTATTAGTACTTATGTTATCTATTACTCGCTTGCTAACGTGTTATGCTAAAGGTTGAAACCCTATGGGTTAGTATCTAAGTATACTCGACAAGGTATCGCACCTTGTGCCTACGTATCCTCGGGAGTAGAATTAGAGTAATGCGTAGTTCTGAAAAGAGGAACTTCTTGACAGGGTCAAGGTTCCAAGGGAGAGGTATAGTCTAAGACAAGACCTTACATTGAGTGCGGTGACTCTAAAGTTGTAGGTTGGTTTAAGAGGGGTAGGATTGTAAATGTTCGCGGCAGAGCATTTACTTGGAGTGCGGCGACTCCGATCCTGAGGCTAAGATTCTAAATGTCTATGGCGAGACGTGGAGTACGGCGACTCCGAATCCTAAGGCCAAGGGTTCAAAAGCGTTAGTCCTATGACGTTGAGTAAATATTAGGGTACCTTTCCTTTGGAATTTCGAGGGGGACTAACTTAATGATTATTAGTGTGCACTAGCAAAGTGGGCTAGCTTAGTGTATGGTGACAGAAAAGGTTGAATGCGATGCCCGAAGGCGATCGACTTACATGGGTATAAAAGGGGCTCGACGTTGGATCGAGAGTTTTAATTTTTGAAAGGGTTTTGACAAATACTAACAAGCATTCATCAAGTATAATAGTAAAGCATAATAAGGCAAAAGAGACAAGCGTACACTCAAGCGCGAGGGATCTAAGGAGTTGATTATTGAGGTTATTGATGAGAGGTTTATTTATTTTATGTTAAGGCTATTTTTGAATTAAAGAAAAGGGAAAGGTTGAGGTTTTCTATCTTAACGGAATTTTAATATTTTAATCAAGAAAAGTTTTTATTATTATAAGAGATATTATGTGAGAGGTTAATTTAAGAAGGTTTTAATTATTATTTTTTTAAAAAAAGGTTTTAAAAGTTAATCAAAAGTTCTTAATTACATTTTAGTTATAAAAAAGATGAAATTTGAAATAAAAGGAATTATCTTTCTGTTTTTTTTTTTGTTAGAAAAAGTTCCATACTTAAATTAGTTAAAATGAATTTGATTATTATTAAAAAAAGAAATTATTTACTAAAAAAGTTGAATTGATTTAAAAAAAAAAAGATTAATTAAGTGATTACGGAATGATTAGGTGTGATGCGGGGGAGAGGGTCTATCGCAGACCCTCAGATCCCAACCGACTGATGTGATTCAAGTTATGATCTAATGCTAAAACGGAGGGGTGCATGGTAATATCGTGTGGGTGTGTGCGTACGATTAAGTGATCAAATAAAGCTAAAGAAAAAAAACAGACGCGGGCCTCTCATTCTCTTTCACTCTCGTTATTCCTTCTCTCTGCAATTAGGGTTCTGTAGCCCTAATCGCGCCGCCACTCGTCTCTCATCTCATCATCTTTTTCTCACTCGATCAAACAAAATCAAACAAATAAAACCCCACCCCCGTGGTTCCCAACCCCATATTCTCATTATACTGATGATTTACAAGTTACAATGATGCAAAATATAAAGGAACGCCGGAAAAAAAAGGAAATGAGGACCGACGATGATGGAAAGTGGTTCCACGAACGTCGTTCAGGGAAGATCTTCTTTTACCTTTTTGCGCTTTGTTTGCCTGTGTTGAATTTGTCTGCTTCTAGCCGTCGAGATGATGATAAAAAAAAATCTTCCTTTGAATCTCTGTATTCTCCTTGTCTGTGAGTTCGATGATGGACTTTGTGATGATTGATTTCGTTATCTCCTTTCTCTTTTCTTTGATTTTTTTCGTCCCCTTTTCTGATGAAGTGAACCCTCTTATATAGGCCTATGATGGAGTGATGGAAAAACTCTTGAATGCTGTATAGGAATTGTTTTGGAAATGATTAAATGTTGTGTTATTATTGCCGTGATTTTGGAATATGCTGATGTTTTAATCTTGTTTTCTCAACTTGGAAAGTTTGGAAATATATGATGTTCTGAACGTGATTTCCTATTGCCTCTCTTGATTTTCTGTTTACTCCGTTTAGGAAAGAAATGATTCCTGGTGATGTCCATTGATATTTCTGATTCCAAAAAATCCTCTGAGGCCATTTTAGGAAAGTTTTCAAAACCGTGTCTGAACATGTTGATTTAAGTTTTGAAAACAATTTGATGATGTGATGTTGTATCCTCAATTTTCTCCTCTCAATTTCTCGGTCCTTCCCCGGAAAACCATGTATGCTACTCATTTTATGATTTCAATATGAAATTGTTTTGGAAAGAAAGTATTCACTATGATCTTCTTGCTTTATTCATGATTTTGTGATTGAAACCTGCTGCTTTTGATTTGAAGGAAAATCAAAGTGAATCACTTGGCTTAACTGCTTGGTATGATGGGATCAACGGGTACAGGAATTATTCATCAATCTCGAATCTTGAAGATAGTAAGAGCATTCTTTCCAACTGCAGCACTTAGAATGTCACTCTCTTTTGTTTTTTAGGTTAATGGCTATTAATTTGAAAATTAATGTTGAAAATATTTTGAAAACAAAAGGATGATGTTTCCACGTAGATACCGTTCTGAGTCCTTTGATTTTTTTCGTGCAGCTATGAGGTTATAGCTCTTATCCGACCATTTCTTGCAAAATCACATAACCACTTTTGCAGGATCATGCAGTTTCTCACAAGAGCAGCAGATGGTAGCTTTGGGTTATTTTATGGTGAGACTCTAATGACTTTATTTCCTTGATTGCGTTAACTATACCTGATAACAACACTTCCTAATTCTTGCCATGGTTTGATTATTTTAGCAGGATAAGTGCTGGTTGGAGTGGCTGGAGGAAATCTGCGTGATCATTGCGACGCAGTGACAAATTCTCTGTGTTGGCTGGATCTTAGACAAGTATGAACTCTAGTTTCTGCAAAATTTTCCTTAAATTTCACTTGGCCATTTTGGTTATTGAGTACTGGGTTTTTTACTTCGGGATATAGTGGGTGTAATATCATCACTTTTCTTCATCGTCCGTTTGAGGGTGAATATGAGGACTGATTGATTTTGAAAGAAAATGTTTTGAAGTGTTTGGTTTATACTGCATTATGGTAGCCCTCTTTTGCGAAATGACAGGAAATATGTGGAATTGCTTTTACTCTCTTGGGTGTCAATAGCCACAGTTCTTGTTTAGGAATTAGGTGGATGATTTTTTGAGACTAATAGGCGATATCGATTCTATTGTAACAGGTCTTAAAAGAAAACTACTAGCTGACCTTGAATTTGAAGTAGAGAAATCTTTGTCATGTTCTTGTTAGCGTGGTGTTTTACAAGAGTGATGCTACCCACATGGCCAAATCCATCTTGCGTATGGTTGGAATGTGTTTCGGGAATTTAGAACCAAGTTTCAAATATGAGTAGACTTCGAGTTTGGTTAATGTAATGACATTTGGGTATATGATGAAAACCATTTGTACGTTAAATTTAAACAATGAACCTAGTATCTTCCATATCCATTAGTTTACTTTGAAAATTAAAGCTCTATGAAAGCACACTTGTAATTTAGTTTGTATTGTAGCTTGTAACTTTGAAACAAGTATGACAATATTCTTGTAAAGAAAAATCTTGAGTTTTGGTGTTGAATCTTGGCTTCTTATAGAATTGAGATTGCCTTGGAAAAGAATGTAACTTGTTTTTTATGATGAAATTGAACCTGATTTGGTAATTCATAAATAGGATTGAGTCCAAAATGTGGACCTTGTATGAGTACTTTGTGTAAATTGAGAAATAACCAACATCTTTAAATACTTGAATCTTTTGTTGGCAATGTATAACAAGCACTTTGAATCAATTTCTTGATTGTAACCAATATATCCACCGCTGCCAGTGCTTTATTTAGGCAAACATATTTTCATTGAATAATGTAATTTGACACAGCACATACGGTGATAAACTTGTGCTCACACGGATTTCCCCTTCTTCTTTTTGTATTATGTTTTGTCTTATTCCCTTTTTGAATTAAAACAAAAATAATCATACGGAGGTTAGCGCCAAAAGGCTACCTCCGCTCTTGATCATTTATTTATAACACATGTTAACAAATGCCAATGACAAATCAAGGTTTAATGTAAAATGCCAATAATGAAAGTGGAGCAAAATGAGCCGAACATAATGACCAACGTAACCAAATCTTGACATTGGCTTGGAGATGGGTGAGTTAGAACTTAAGATAAATGAGAATGGGTTTAGGAAGCGGATTTAAAATTGGATATTCGGATGCGAAATGGTTATGAAAAAGTAGTTATGGATATATGGATAAGAATCTGGACAATGGACGGTTAGAAAAAAATGGTAAATGGTTTTGATTGGATATGGATAGTGGTTAGGGACCAAAAGGATGGAGGCGCAATCTCACAGGGCCGGAGAGCCTCCACAAACACACGCACATCACAGCCTTTAAGACCTTTGAGTCTTCTGCAGCAGTACCTAACTTTCACAAATGAAACACACAAACAAAGTCTAGACAAAAACGGTTAGTTATGCACGAATGATTGACCTAATATGTCATGCAGACGAATCAATGAATCTAAGGGAAAAATTTGGCGTACAACACCCAGCAACTCTGACGTCTAAATTTTTCTATCAAATGGCATCTCCCCAGGAAAATTCAGCGAGAAGTTTGAAGAAAAACCGCTACGAATAGCCTTTTTTGTCAAGAATGTTTATTGACAAAAGAAATTGAGACCAGTTCCTTGGTAGGAAACCAGGATCGAGGGGAAGTTTATTTCAGAAACTAAGACGAGTTCCTTGGTAGGAAACTAGGATCGAGGGGAAGTTTATTTCAGAAACTAAGACCAATTCCTTGGTAGGAAACCAGGATCGAGGGGAAGTTTATTCCAGAAACTGAGACCAGTTCCTTAGTAGCAAACCAGGATCAAGGGGAGGTTTAGTCCAAAAGAAAACTGAGACCAGTTCCTTGGCTAAAGTCCAGGATCGAGGGGAAGTTGTACCTTTTCTAAGCATCATCGCTTAGAAAAAGAAGATGAATGTGTAAACTGCCATTCATAACCACCATCAAAATTTTGGGTATTCCGATATTTAATCCTCTTGCACCCTGAATGCCCGAATACCTACGACATTCGTAACTTCGAGTCAAAGAAGATTAAATAGGGGCATCTGTCATACCCCAATTTTTGACCACTAAGATTTCCCATCATTGTGCAAATCATCATCACAATATGGGAGAACCTTCATGCCTCATCAGTCTCCCCAAAGATGGGTGAGCATTCACTACAAATCAGGAATTAGGGTTTCAAGGCCTCTTTGAGCCTTAGACAAAGGATAAATCAAGAATTGACATGATCTTCAACTTGTCTAACCTCTCAAACATCCACAAGGGATCAATAGGACTCCCACATCAAGGATTAAGCACAAGGCTGCAACCTGCTAAGGGGATCAAGCCTCAAGATCGCCAATGTCACCAAATTAGGGTTTTGGTCGACCAAGGCCTCCATATAGAAATTTTCCTCTGGACATGAGCCATTGCTTCAATGCATAACCTAAAATACTCTAAGGGACCTCATAAACCCAATCATCAAGTCAATTTGGCCTCAGAGGATGCATTCATCAAAAATCAGGAATTAGGGTTTTTTGACCTAATTCACCCCTAAGTTGACTTTTGGGACAAATCATGAGCCAAGACCTCAAGAGAGGATTTGAGGGTCTCTAATAAACCACATTGATCCATTTACAATAATGGATTGATCCAAGAAGCTTGATTCACAAGTTTCAGTTTCATATGAACCACAATTAGGGGTTTGAGGAAGAAAGTCAACTGTACCTTTGACTTTTGACCAAGACATGATTCAATACACCCTATGACACCTATGAAATTAATCCATCAAGTTTGATTTAGGTCAAGGACTTGATTTCATAGAGGATCGCACAGTTTGGAATTCATCTGACAAAAAGTCAACTATGCACAAAAGTCAACTTTGACTTTTTGAGACTTTTCACAATAATGGTTCTTTAACCGTAAAATGATGTTAATGTGTGATTGGAATCATCATTCATCAAGAAAAATCAAGAAAAGTGGGACAACTTGTAAAAGGGGTAACCATAAAAACTTAGAAATTTTTCTAAGTTATGGAATAAAGTGGCAAGGGTACCAACTTTGGAGGATCATAACTCCTAAACCACAAGGCCATTTTTCCCCATTCAAAGCTGGATTTGTAGCTCTCATGGCCCTCTACAAAAGCTTCAAACACAACTCATTCCAATTCTTCATGGATTTTAAGTTATGGAATGCTCAAAATCACAAAAAGTGAAAATGTCACTTTTTTCCAACACTTAGTGAAATTTTCACTAAGTCAGAATCTGCCTTCACTTTTTTCCAAATGTAGGGGAATTTTTCACTTGGATCCAAAAGGTATCAAAACCAACTATGATCAAACAGTTGTTGTATCATATGAGGGTTTTCCAAAATGGCCAAGAACTCCATCAAAGTCCACTTGAGCCATGAGATATGACAATGCCAATATGCCTTGCTGCAAACTGTCATGGCAAGGCAGATTTGGGAGTTTTGCTCGATTTGCTCAAATTTTGCAAAGGGCAAACAAATCTATCCATTTGAACACCTCAAGGGGAGACCAAGGAGGGACAAACACTGATCCATCAGCCTCCCAAGTCTTTGGAACCAAAAGTAGCATGCCAAACCTAGAAATGCCTAAAAGAGGGACAAGACTCCAATTTTGGTTTGGAGCATTTAATGGATGCACCAAGGTGGCATAGACTGAGCCCTTCCCAACTGAATTCAGTCAAGACTTATCCAAGACCAAGGGAACCAGCAGCCTGTGCCCTAACCTCTAGTCAATGGCTAGAGGAGACTTGGATTCTCATTGATCAACATTGGCCAAACCTCTGCTGCAGTTACCAATCACTATTGCAGCCAAAAAAAACTTGCTCTACTATAAATAGAGCTCATTTGTGCTCAGTTTAAGTACACCAAAGCACTACAACACTTGCTTTCCTTAAAATCTCTTTCACTAGGCAAAAATACCTTCTTTAGCAAGGTAACTCTGAGTTTTTGAGTTAGAGAGCAATTCCACCACAGCTCATGATCCAAACACATCCAATATGTCATATCTAAGTTGTCTAAACTCTCACAAGTGACCTGTAACAACAAAATCACAAAGTCACCTCTCAAAACCTCAAAATAGGACTTTTGTGCATTTTTCAAGCCTTGTCTTGATTCAGTCATTTTCCAAACCAGATAAAATCTCAAACACACTCCAAATATCATCCTTGAACTATCCCAAATGGTTCCACACATCTGGAACACCATTTGAGAGAGTTGCTATTTTGGCCACTTTTGCCCCTTTTGCAAGAAAGAGATCAAACTTGTTCCTGAGGTTTCCAACTGATTCTAACCATCCTAAAAGCTTCTAAGAGATCATTTAAGGGTGTCCAAAGCATCAAATTATTTCTGGAACAAAGCCCTTGGCATATTGCACAAAAGCTCCAAAAAGAGGTAAGCATCGCAACTTGGATTCTTTGAATCATGCTTTCTTTTGATGTCCACTGATCATGCATCTCTTATACATGTTATATGTGTTGTGTTTGCACCAATTTATCATGTAATTCATGCTTGTACCAAGATATGGCACAAAAAAAGCAAATCATGGCCTAGTTCAAAACCACTATCGGGTTTTTCAATAGAAGCATGATCTGAAAAAAAACACCACCACCATTGGATTCCTTGTGAAATTCTAGGCAGGATAGACCTAAATTTTGTCCCAATCCATGGAGAAATGAGAAAAAGTTATGGCCTTCACGTTTTCAACCAAAATCTTGCCTTGCCTTGCCTTGGGCCAGGCCAAAAACAAGGCAAGCCTTGTATATTTGTGGTTGTGTTTCAATCAACGAATGTATCACCACCCTAGTGGTAAGGCGCGCGCCCTATACACAAGAGGTCTGGGGTTCGAATCCCCCTCGCCCTAGATCCCCTTTTTGCTATGTTTTCCACTTTTTATTATTTTTCTTATTATTTTTAATGATTTGAAAAATTAATAATTCCCTAAATTTTAATTATTTTGATTGGTTCTTTTTGCAAAAAATCACAAAAATATTGAAATATTTTATTCCACAAAAAAAATAGATTTATATTATTTATTTAATATAATTAGTATTTTTGTGAATAAATTCATTTTTAATTATTTTTAAACATTTAAAAGTGAATATTTACTTTGAAAATCAAAACCAAATGAGTTTTAATTCATCTTGTGATTAAAACCTCATTTTTCAAACCTTAAACAAAAATCACAAGTGGTTTATTCAAACTTATTTGGTATTTTTATCATTTTATTTGATTTTCTTTAAATATTTACTTTTAAAGGAAAAAAAAATTAGGGTTTCTTTGATTTTCACCCTCACAAATCATTTTCAAACACTCATGGGCCTCTATTAGAGTGTAAGACCCAACCCCCTTTGTAAATACACCACCTTTTGGGCCTCAGTCATTGTATAAGTCCAACTATATTTTCAAAAACAACGGCGCGATCGTCGCCTTTTTTTTAGCAAAACCAAATGGGCCTACCCTTGTGTTATAAGCCCCATGTCTTTTCTTTGGGCCTCTAATAGAGTGTAAGACCCAACCCCTTTGAAAACCAAAACCTTTTTTGGGCCTCAGTAATTGTATAAGACCCATTGCGTTTTCGAAAATCTCGACGCGATCGCCATTTCCAAACAAAACCCTAGGCCTCTCCTTGAGCTGTAAGCCCCACCATTTGTATAAAAATAAACCTTTGGGCTTCTTGAGAGAGTGTAAGACCCATCCCTTTGTACAGAAAACCTTTTTTGGGCCTCAGTCACTTGTATAAGTCCCTGTACAAATTCCAAACAATAGTGCAATCACTGATAAAACCTTGGGCCTCTCCTTGAGCTGTAACCCCCAACAAACTGTTCAAAGCACTTTCTCCTTTGATTTTGAATATCATATTGATATCAAAGCTTTCTTTGTTGAATAACTAACCAAACAACATGGAAGCTCTACAACCGAGTAAGTGTTTACCCGCTTTCTTTATCCGCTTTCATGTTTATATAACTGTATTGTGGGGCTGCTCACTGTAAGTCTTCTTTCACAAACTTTTATATACCTGTCAAATATTAATTGTGTAATACTAGTATAGCTATTTAGAGTTTTCCCCGACAACTACGTCTAGCACTAGGTAAAGCCCTGTTGGTCACTCTTAAATACAAACAAAACTAGATCCCCATAGGATTACCAGACACAGTCTTCCCTCCTCTTGGGGTTAAACAATATGGAGACGTGAAAGGCAGCATTCTCGGTGAACCCTTTCTCAGACTGTCACTTTTAGAAATTGTCAAAGAGACTCTACTCCCCAGAGTTGATCTATTCTCCGTGAATAGCATCTCTTGAGTTTCTTCCAAATTCTCGGACTTTCCCGGCTTGATCTATTCTCGGTGAATGGCATGTATTGAACTTCTCGGGGTTTGGGGACCCCACAGGCTTCCTAAAAGCATCCTCGCCTCCTCTTGGGCATTTTACAAGGACCCTTCGGCTTCTTAAAAGCTCTCATGCCTTCTCCTAGGCTTAGTACAAGGACCCAGAGACCTCTACAAGTATAGGAACAGAACCTAGTCATCAATTTGCTAGAGATGTCTTTCTGAGTCAAGTGTCAGACCAGTTAATGGGTTGACCTTCATCCTTTAACATGCCAGCCTTCTCTTGGGCATCATACAAAGATCATTCACTATTTGAGAATCGATTTCTCAAAACACCAGTAGACTTGGACAGTCTCAATACCCTTTGGATTTCCCATTTCCCTAAAGAACAGGAAATAACCCTGATTCTTTGATCAGTACCAAAGCACAACCTTACCTTTAATCGTTCCCTTCATAATAACTGATTTTCTCTTTTATCCAACATGCTGAACCTGTCACTAAACTGAAATAGTCACCAACGGATAGCCTCCTCTTAGGCCTTGTACAATGATTCTCCCCAGTGGAGCTAACCTTCTCAGACTCTCTTGTTGAGTCAAACACTTTTAGCCTCCATCTCGGGCTTCGTACGAGATACTAAAACACTCTCTTGTTGAGTATAAAAGACTCTCTTGTTGAGTCAAACCCTTTTAGCCTCCACCTCGGGCTTCGTACGAGATACAAAATCACTCTCTTGTTGATTATAAAAGACTCCCTTGTTGAGTCAACCCTTTTAGCCTCCATCTCGGGCTTCGTACGAGATATAAACCCACTCTCTTATTGAGTATAAAAGACTCTCTTGTTGAGTCAACCGTTTTTAGCCTCCATCTTGGGCTTCGTACAAGACACATATAAAAGCACTCTCTTGTTAAGTCAACCCTTTCAGCCTCTATTTCGTGCTTCTTACGAGATAGATAAAAAGCATCCTCTTGTTGGGTCAATAGCCTCCTCTTAGGCTTTGTATAAGGAAACCTCAGTTGAGTCAATCAACCTTTTAGTATCAATATGTGCCTTGCTCACAGCATACAAACATCAACAATTCATTTCCCTTCATCCAATTGCTGTAAGCGGCAAGCCTCTGGATTATTTACATCCACGCCACTGTCCCTCTTTTAGCATGAGAAATTCCTAAGGAAATATGGCATTGCTCTACACTGAGTTAAAGTCTTCTCCTTCAGGTTAAAAATACCCTATAAAGGAAATTATGGCATTGCTGGATTCACATATCCCAGTTAAAGTAATTCTCCTTTATAATCAATCACGCAACACTCGTGATAAACAGACCAAATACCCCTCTTTAGAGATGACAAATTCTCTCTAAAGTCAAAACCCTTCAGCTTCACATCTTGGGCTTCAAACAAGATACAAATAGACCCTTTAGCTTCACGTCTTGGGCTTTGAACAAGACACCAAAATGACCTTTATCCTCCCATAGAATAGGAGGAACTTCGATCGCTCTGATGTCCTTGTTTTGTCAAACGGGAATACGTAGGCAAAAGATTGAAAACAATCTTATCGAGCACACTAATTAAAAACCCAAAATCCAGTATCTCCACCAAATCAAACCAAAAGCATCAAATCTAAACACAATATCAAAAACCTCACAAATGATCCAGACACAGTGTTCTCAGGCAAAATAACCGAAGATTGGGCCCCACTTCCACATAGCATCTGTAATCTAACAGACCGCTGTTCAAACTCAGTATGCAAGCAGGGTTAATTGGAGACATCTATTTACCTTCCTTAATCAGCTCAATAGGATAAAAAATGAATCGAACTGTAGTAGTCGTGCGATCATGACTCAGGACCACAAAAATCGCGCTACAGTACGCAGTCACTAAGAATGATATTTTTGTGAAATTGATATGTTGAAGAATTTTGTGAGTGAATATGATTCCAGTTTATCTAATGAATTTTATAAACAACGTGGAGTTGTACATAAAACGATTGTACCATATTATCCTAGAATTAATGGTAAAGCAGAAAAAAGAATAGAACTCTTACTGAACAAGTTGTTACTATTATGTTGAACTCTGGTGTTGTATCTCACTAGTAGGGGAAATTTTATTGACTGTTGGTTATGTCATGAATAGAGTTCCAAAGTCTAAAAATAAGATATCTCCTTATGAGATATTGAAGAAAAGTGAATCAAACTTGTCTTACTTTAGAACTTAGGGTTGTCTGGCTTATGTCAGTATTCTAGATCCGAAGTGAGTCAAACTCGTTAATAGATCCTATAAATGTGTATTCATTTGGTATGCAGCAAACAGTAAGGCATATAAGTGTTTTGTCTTAAATGCTAAAATGGTCATATAATCAAATGATGTTGAATTCTATGAAGACAAATTTTCTTTTCAAAACTTTGAATAAGTAAAAGAGTAAAAGTTGCTAAAAACTATGAGCCCGATTATCCTTCCTATACATTATAAGAAGATCCAATAAATCTTTAAGAAGCCTTGTCATCTCTAACAGGAAGTTATTAACGATGAGATTGATTATCTAAAATCTAACAGGACTTGACAGTTAGTAAACTTGCCTCATAGTTGTAAACCAATCAGTTGTAAATGGTATTCGAAAATGAAACTAAAACCTAATGGAACAATTGATAAGTACCAGACTTGCCTTATAGCTAAATGTTTTAGGCAAAGAGAAAATATAGATTTTTTTCGATTATTTTTCTCGAGTCACTAGAATTACATCCATTAGGGTACTGATTTCAATTTTTACTATTTATAATTTAATAGTGCACCAAATGGATGTTAAAACATCTTTTTTAAGCGGTGACTTAGAAGAAGAAATCTATATCGATCAACCGAAAGGGTTTGTGATTCATAGGTAAGAAAACAAGGTCGGTAGGTTAGATAAGTCTCTGTATGGTCTAAAATAGACTTCAAAGAAATTATATGAAATGTTTTATAACATTATGATATCTAATGGGTACAAAGTGAATGAAAGTGACAAATGTGTTTATTACAAATCTGAAAATGGCATTTGCACTATCATATGCCTCTATGAAGACGACTTAATCATATTTGGATCAAACCTTCATGTCATAAATGATGTGAAATAATTTTTATGCAACAAGTTTGATATGAAAGACCTCGGAGAAACTAGTGTGATTCTCATAATCAAAATCACTAGATCCGAGAAGAGAATTTCTTTGGATCAATCATATTATGTTAGTAAGATATTAAAGAAATATAACTACTTTGATTGTAAGCATGCTTGCACACCATACAATCCAAGTATAAAATTGTTTAAGAACACTGATGATAGTGTTAGACAAAATGAATATGCGAGCATCATTGGTAGTCTTAGGTTTGCCACTGATTGTACTAGACGCAAAATTTCATATGTCGTAGGATTGTTGTGCCTGTTTACTAAAAGACCGAGCAATGAGCATTGTTAATCCATTAAGAGAAAAAAGATAGTCATGTGATACCTTAAGAGGACCGCGAATGTCAATTTGCATTATCATAGATTTCCTATTATACTTGAAGGATACAATGATGCGGATTAGAACATCTTATCGGATGATTCCAAAGAAACAAATTGCAATATATTCTTTATAGCTTGAGGAGCCGTATCTTAGAAATCAAAGAAACAAACTATTTGGCCCAGTCTATGATGGAGTCCATAAAGAACCAAGTTGGTTAAGATTTTTGCTAGCTGAAATCTCTTTATGGGAAAAACCTATGCCAAGTGTGTTGATCCACTATGATAGTACTGCGGTTATTGCAAATGTTTAGAATAATTATTATAATGTTATGATACATCAAATAAGATGGAAGCACAACAATGATAGATATTATATCTCTAAAAGAGTTGTAAGAGTGGATCATGTACACATTGATGATAATTTAGCAGATTCTTTGACGAAAGGATCATATAAAGACAAAGTTCATAATACATTCAAGAATATAGGACTAATGCGTATAGAGAAATGAGTTTCTCATGATGATAACCCGACCTAATAGACTGGAGATCTCAAGAAATAGATTCAATGGGTAATAAGATATTGTGAGCAATATGAGGTGATCATGCTAGTATAAATAAGAGAAGCATGATTCCTGAAGCAAAAATAAGATGATATAATAGAAACTCATAATGAGATATATACTCTGTATGAGGTAGTATCAAGATACATGAGTACTCTTGATAGACTCACCTGTGTGATTGTGGAACTTAGGTCGATTCATATGGAATTTCGAGAAAGAATTCCTCAACCCTTCACTAAACCGAGATACACGTGCATGACCATTAAAGCATGGGATTTTATAATACACCTTAAGAAAAAGTTGTGTGTATGTTTGATGTCTGAGATAGAGTTCAAGACAATTGTGTCACTCTTGCTAAATCAGAATCCTACTTGTTATGCAAAGGTTTCAGTCGTACACACCTCTGTTTATGCACAATCTTATAAACATTTGATGTTACTTATGAAAAAAAATTCAAATTCAAGCATGGGATTGTTGGAACAAGTCAATATTCTAATAGGGAGATGAATTTGAAAAGTTTCTTAAGCCCCACATTGTTAAAAAAAAAATATAAGTGTTTGTGTGTTAGTTATAAATATTTCTTCGTCCCACATTGCTTAGACTAAATATCTTGGCTAGATTCCTTCATCATATAAGGAAATCATTTGTCTCATTTCAAAACGCACTAAAACATTTATTTAGTTTTTCCTTTCTCACTCTTATAACTCTGCGTCTTTTGAATTGTCGAAGCGCCAACTTTTTTTTCCTTTTTTTCTACTCGTTGAATTTTTTGAGTATTTTCTTGAATTCTCTTTAGAGGATTATTTTAATTTCTCCTCGTTTGTGTTGAAAAATGATAAAATATTAATTTTTGGATTCTCTTTGGTGAATTATTTGAACTTCTCTTATTTTAGAAATTATTTTGAGCGGTCAAATGAATTATTTGAATTTCTTCTCATTTGAGAAATTATTATGACTGGTCTTTATACTAGATACTACGAGTGGTATTTATTCCATATCTGAATGGTCTTTGTACCATCAAAGAGTGTATTTCTAGACTGATTATCTACCATGCAAGTAGTAATTATACAATATAGAACTAGACTATTTTATCTTGGAGGCGTCGTGGTTGAGTGACTACTTTGTACAACTTTCAGTAGTACCGCGAAATGTCTTAAAGAGAGCGACCTAGTCAGCGACTCTACCCAATAATTTCTTCAATGACAATTTTTTAAAACCATAAAACAACAATGTTTGAGGAAAAAGTGGATCAGATTAACGCTCTTAATAATTTCAATCTTACAATCCTCATGTTTAAGAAGTTGTAGACTAATATAAAAATAAAAGGCAATGAATATGTCCTCGTGTAAACACATGCCTCGACCCTAATGCGAAGTACCCACCACATTGTTACATTATTAAAACTTAAGTACAAATACCTCAGCACAAGAAAAAATAATTAGCTCACACTCATTGAAGATCCTGCAATCCAAGCCAAAACTCCCTTGGTAAACCTAGACGACACTAATATTTAACATGGTATCCCTAGCAATGAATAAAAATCGACCATCAACATCCTTACTCGTTATGAAGAGGTTTACTACTACAAAAAGCACATGTAACCTCACACGCGAAGTTGATTTAACCTCGATTAGAGGCGAGGTAACTAATGGCGTCATGAAAAGCTACCACTTTACCTCTCGATTTTAGAATAACCGAGGGGATAGTTTAAATGGTCATTGGTTCGACCCCCAACAATATTGTTGCGGTGAAAATCGGATAACAAATTATTAATTAATTTGCATCATATTTCTTTTACAAACGACTTTGATTTATCCAAAGGAAAGGTTCAAGATCGTTAGAAAAACCTAAAGGGGAGAGATCTAAGGTTCGGGGGTTGGTTACGCCTAGGGAAGGTATTAGCACCCTAAACGTCCGTAGTACTCTACGGGAGCCTCTTGTTAAATGTTATCTTATGTTTGCTAAAGGTTCTATGCTAAAGGTTGAAAACCCTAGGGGTTAGTATCTAAGTATACTCGATAAAGCATCGCACTTTACGCCTACGTATCCTCGGGAATAGAATCAGAGTATGCGTAGTTCTGTTTCTACTGAATTATTGACTATGGTCAATATTCAGAGGAGAAATGAGTACAAGGTCATTGTAGAGTTTAAGAACTCTCTAAGTCTAGTTGTAATGGACCTATGCTGAAGTTTAGTCAGTAGGGGAAGTGATAAATTCATTATGATGAATATCACTAAGAGTTGAGGAACTCTCCCTAAAGCTAGTTATGATTTCTAGGGCTCTGATGAGGCCAAGAAACAAAGTTTCTTCCTAAGAGGTTACTTAGGTTAAGATGTGGGCTATGACTTTAAGAGTCAATATTATTTCACCTTCCTTTGGAATAGGGGAAAAACAGTTTATATGATAATAGATAAGACAAAGACACGATAGAGCTAAAACAATGATATAATATGAGGAGATAAAAACAACATAAGCATGAGGATGGCAATATGTTTCATGACAAAAGATATGGATAAGATGAATATGATTATTATAAGGACGCATCAATATGTTTCAATCTTAAGGAAGACAAACATAAAGAACGCCAAAAGACTTATCAACAATTTATGGGTAACACTGAGACGTCAAAAAGTATCATCGAACCTCAAACCGACAAGGGAAATAATTAATCAATAATTTCCTCAAGAACCAGATTAAAGACAATTTTAAAAAGTTAATCAAAGATTTAACTACAACTAAAGTTCAAAGATTTATCTAACTTAGTAAAACTAAAGTTGGAAAATTATCTAAGTCTACCTAAAAACTATTTTGCTAAGTTCTTCTTAAAAACTAACTAATTAATCTAAGTAACAAACTTAGTTAGAAGAAAATAACTAATTAATTCTAGTTTAAAATTAATTAATAAATTAAGTTGAAATCTAATTAAAACTAAGTTGCTAATTCCTAAATTTAACTAGAAACCAAATAATTAATCTAGCTGGAACTTAATTATTAACTAAAAAAATAAAAACTAAACATAATAAATTAACTAAAAGTATGGGTCATGTCTCCTAAAAAAAAACCAAACGCATGGTGCCGGTAGAAAAACTGAGCATGGGCCAAGGATGAAAGGTGAGCCTAAGCAAGAATGGGGCGTTGGGTTTTAGCTGGGTCATGGATCTTGACCTAATTCAGTTACATTAATGGGAAAAGAAAGAACCAAAACCTAATTTCACAGAGCCGTGAAAACACTTCTCTCAATTTCTTCTACTCAGTGCCCTGTTTCTCATTCTCTCTCTCGTGATTCCGCTTCGCGCCTCAAACCTCGACCACTGCCTCCATCTCCCTCACCTCTCGTGACCTCCCTCATCTGTCTCACTCTCGAATTCTCTTTGTCAAACAATCGCGGACGTGCTTCGATTCTACGGCGGCCGGTTACAAAAATTTGATCGGAGGAGAATAAACAAATCCAAACGGAATCCGGCGATGAATCAGAGAACATCAAGAACGCAACATAAATGTGAAAAGTAAAAACAAATACCTACCGGCGATTACAGGTGCGACGGAATCCAAGGTAAGATTTTGTACTTTACTCTCCTTCTTTGACCACACTAAGACCTCCTTCTACTTCTTCTGAATTGTCCTGGGTTTGATTTGTTTGAACTTCTCCTTCTCCATTTTCTCTTAAACGAAATGGGCTTGTATGGTCGGTCTAATGAATTGAATTGATGTTGAATCGCAGGTAGTTTCGGAGGAAGTTTGTTGGGTTGAGCGAAGGAGAAGAGGAAGTTGTTGATGTTAGCAGTAGGTGGTGTACGTTTGAAGTTTGGTGGTGGTGATGCAGTGGCGTTGTTGTGTAAGGTTGAAGGTTGAAATAAGTGGATTGAGGTTGAAGGCTGTAGAAAGAATTGGAATAAGGTTAAAGGTTGAAGAAGATGGATATGTGTGATGTTGTAAACCGGTTTTGGGGCGGTGTCGTGGAGATTTTTGCAGGAAAAGAAAAAAGAAATGGAGGGCGGAAGAGACAGCGGCTCAGAATTGTTTGCGGAGGACGTGAGAAATTATTCGCGAGACCGAAATTTATCCCAGTGACCTTTGACGATTGAAGATGCAATCAGCGGCGACGACAAAGATGAATACTTTCCTTGTCTGATTCGTTCTAATCTTCTTCCTCTCACTTATTCTTCTGCCAGTTGCTGTTGCGACCAATTTTTGAAGTTTGGTGACGGATCAAAATTGTCGTTGGATTCCTCGAATTGCTGATGCGGGTACTGCGAACGATTAAAGTTGGAAGTGAACTGGAGTGTACCCTTGATGATACATAAGCTTTTGTTTTGCAGTGAGCGTGTTCGAAGGTTTTAACAGAGGTGCTTGATTCATGATTGATTATATTTCAGAATTCTCCTCTCTTCTTTTGAAATTTCCGGTTTCTTACTTGCAGGTTGAGGGGCAAGGTGAAAAAGACAAAGGGTTGGTAAAGTGGTGCATCCGATGGGAGTTGTTCGTGGCTCCATTGTGAAAATAATTTTGAGGTTTGTTAAGGTGATTGGTTAGAAACCGGTTCCCCCTTCTTCTGCTGTTTCGTTTTCCTCTTATACAGGTCCTTTTGAAATTTCCCACCGTTGGTGTGCAGGTTTACGTTGGGAGCAGGCTGGTGTGTACGGTTGAGCAGAGTAGCAGCATGTGTACTGATGCGTGTTGCTTTAAAAAGTCAAGTTCTGGTGCTGGTTCGTACGATTTGGAGTGGAGATGGAAAAGAGACTGAAAAGCTACTGCTAATGTTTTCAAAAGGACCCTGATGTATTTCAATGTAACAGACTTAAAATATTTTATTAAATAGATATTAAATTATGGTAGCTGCAAAGTTAAACTTGGTGGTTCACAATTCACGTTTGAGCTGGATGAGAGAGATGCTCTCTTGTAATGTACCAAAAATAAATAAAAGTAACATGTTGTAATTTGTTTAGACAAAAATGATTAAAATGATTAAATGACTAATTAACTAAATCTATGTTATAATTAAAGTTAACTGAAAAGAGATATAAACTAAAATGATTTCGACACTAAATTAAAACAAAAGAAAATGAAATTAATAAACACTAAATTAATTGACTTTAATTAAAATGTGAACTAAATTAAGAAAAATTAAGTTATAATTAAACTAAAAAAGTAAACCTTAGTCAAATTCTAAATAAAATTTAAAATAAGGCAAATTATAAAATGAAATTATAAAATGGCTAAAAACGAAAGATCGCTGATAAAAAAAGATATGATAATGATAAGACAAATCTGAGGGTAAAATTTGGGGTGCAACAGTTGTCCCTATTTAAATAACTTCACCTGATGACATGAGAGATGAAAATCCTCATGGAATCAAAAGTGATAGATATTTAAATACAGATAACCGAAAATTTTGCCCTCAGATGCGCGAACACGCAATGCAACAACATGATGCCAAGATGCCAAAGAAGATGCAAAGATGCAAACACAACAATACACCAAAGGACAAATAGGACGCAAAAGACGAGCTTCACTGGGGAAAGACAAAAGCTAGTATCCATGAGAAAAACTCACTGGGGATACAGGCTAACCAGCAAAAGAGACTCACTGGGGAGACTCCAAAGAAACACTGGGGAAAAGACCACAGACAATCTCCACTAGGGATAAAACAAACCCACATTCTTTCTGGGCACGAAACTAGGAAGAAAAAACTGATCACTAGGGATCAGTCCAAAGGAGACAAACAACCAAACAAAGACTTCCTGGGGATCTCAAACTGAAGAGTTCAAAATGGGATCTTTAAGAAAAGCCGGGAAGATAAAGACTAACTCTGCGCACCAGATAGGAGTCTTAAAGTTGAATAAATTTGTTCCAAGAAACTTAGCTTAAAGCAATTTTTAGAAAAGAAACAAGATAAGGGGTTCAATGTCTGACACGATTCGAACAAGAACAGTTTTAAAACAAAAGACAATGCTTGACACGATTCAAACAAAGTCCCAAATCAAGTTTGACACGATTCGAACAGGAATGGTTTTAAAACAAGGGGTCAGTGTCCGACACGATTCGAACAAAGACTCTGTTCAGGTTTGACATGATTCAAACAAGAACACATAAGACAATGCTCGACACGATTCAAACAAAGTCCAAGTTCAAGTTTGACACGATTCAAACAAGAACACATAAGACAATGCTTGACAGAATTCAAACAAAGTCCAAGTTCAGGTTTGACACGATTCAAACGAGAACAGTTTTCCAAAATCTTTAAAGTTAAACTCCTTGGGGAACAGCAAAAAGATTTTAAAGATTCAAATCTGGCGCGCAGAGGTTAAGACCGAACAAGCACGACACAAAGCAAACCGGTAATGTCTTTACTTCACTGGGGAAATAAAGACAAACGCCAACAAAATACCACAAGCAAAACAAAGCACAAGGATACAAAATCTGGCACTCAAAGGTGGTGACCGAACGTAAGCATAGCTTAGGCAAAGATTTTAGACATATCGGGAATGTTTTTACTTCACGGGGGAAGTAAAGGTCCACATCGTCAAAGGATAGACGGTAAGGGATAATTGAATCGAAGATTTACATCACCAAAGGAAGAAAAACTGACATTGTCAAAGGATTGACGGAGAGAGAAGTTGATTTAAATAAAGGTTGACATCATCAAAGGGTTGTCACATTTAAATCAGAGTAACTAAAAATTTATTTTTCCGACAGAAACAAGGATGTCACATTTAAAGAAAGAAAATACACAATCCCTGCTCATATATTTGATACATAACACAAACAATTGAATACCCTCAAGGGGAAACTTTTTCCATATTAAAGGAAATGTCAATTATGGAATAAGGCGAAAGGTCCATAACCGACTTGTTTTACAAAATAAATAGTTTATAACGTCAAAGTACACATACACAAGTAATACAAAATTATATTCCACAATTATATACATATATAACATAATCGTTCCCCGACTCCCGTGCTACGTATCAGAGCGGACAGACGACAAAGGACGGAGGACTAATCTCCACAAAAGCCTACAAAACACTAATCTGTAATTGCCTCATAGAGCAATAAACCACAGCAGAAGGGTGAGAAATAACAACTAAATCAAGATTGCATAATAATATGCAAACACACATTCAAACACATGTATAAATCATCTCACCCATACCATCACATACTAACACATATAGCATGCCACAAATACAAAACATATCACACATAATAAATCAAATCATGATTTTCCACACATAACGCATCCATTCACGATTCTCACCACAATTCATCACAACTCGCTCAATACATCACAATGTATATATATACAAAACCAAGCATATTCATCATGCATACTTTCACAATTCTTATCATTCCACATAAACATACATATTCATGTTTATTCATCAATGCACAATTATGAAGATGATAAATGCAAATCATAGAGACCGACTTACGACTCTATGCAAATGCAATGCGGTACCGACTCAATCATCTCAAGTTCACTCAGGAACTTATTGGAACCATCGCTCGTTACCAACATAACTCCCCGTCGGGCCTACGATGTTTACCCATTGCTCACACCTCACATAGGCACACAATGTTTATGGCTCGTTCACACCCCACACGGGCACACGACCCGATCGCTCACACCCCACATGGGCACACGATCGTCTATAATCATCGCTCACACCCCACATGGGCACACGACGCTATAGCGGATTCCCTCTGGAACCAATCCGTCGCTCACACCCCACATAGGCACACGACATTACAAGATGCATATCATGATGCTTGACACCCAAGAACTCATGACAATCAAATGCATCTTCACACATATATGCAACCATAATCATGCATATATTTCAACTCATCATCATTATTCATGCATTGAAAACAATTCAAACAATGCATTTCAATCATAAAGGCCACCAACCACATACATTGGAATTTCACATAAACAATGCATATCATCACAAACCATAACAATCATATAATCACAATTACTTCCACAAGGGGTTCACACCACAAAGGCTACCCACAACACATCATAACAACATACATTGATATTCAATCAAACAATGTATTTTACCACACAACAACCTCATTTATGGATCGCTCACACCCCACACGGGCACACGACCCGATTGCTCACACCTCACCTAGACACACAATCATTTGTAATCATCACTCACACCCCACATGGGCACACGACGTTATAGCGGATTCTCATTAGAATCACTCAACACAAGAATATACATCATTATGCTTCACATACAAAATGACTCAACACATTCTTGAAATGCATACATATTCACAATATATTCATGCATTCATCTCATACAATCACATACAATCTATATACATTCACATCAATGCACTATTGTATGATTCACATCCAAAACAATGCACATATTTGCCATAAAGCCATAACCATCATCACAACATTCCATCATGTATATTCACATCATATAACAGCCAATAAGCTACACGTTACATATTAAAAGCATATAGCATGATAACACATCAATCGCACACATAGTACGCGATGAAAACTCAACAACCCGACTATTTTCCAAAAACACGAATTAATTAAATCATCTTTTAACCTTCAAACCATTTTTAATAGAAAGAACTTTTCATTAGCTTTCCAACGCTTTGAACGGGAACCAAAACGGACTTACGGATTAAAAGTTATGAATTTTTGAAGTTTCAGGAATTTTTCATTTTCGCCCAGACCTGCGCGCTGAGCGGGCTACCTGCTGAGTCTCAGCCTCAAAAACACCATTTTTAGACTTCCGGACATCCGTTTTCGATTCCGTAAAAAGCTACGATCTCAAAATTCGACGTACTACAATATTTTCACTATTAAAAAGCCATTCAACACATTTTTCATTTTTGACATATTTTAAAACATAATTTTATCATTGAATTCTAAATTCGAACTCGATCGAAACCGTGGGAAGACACACAAACAACCATTCTCGATTAAACCCAAACCTTACGCGACTACACTACACAACTTATTCCAAATTCCAACCGTGAAAACATCGATTTATCACTATTTCATCATTATTGCCCTAACCCTCACAAACTATATAACTTAATCCAAAACTCCCTAAATCATACCAACGAGTATCCCCGACTAAAACCCATCATTTCCCGACTATTCTACGCGAACTATTCCGCATTCTAACCGTTAAAACATCGATTCTACACATTTGTTCTTCAATCCAACCAATAAGAAAAAGTATATATTTCAACCAAACAAAACACAAACAACACATACATATACATATACAATCGAAATATAATCGAAACTTCTCACCCTTACCCGATTATTCGCGATTGAAACGGAGTAATCTTTGATTTTCCTCTTTTCCTCTTTTTCTCCTCTTCTTTCTTCCCTTCTCTTTTCTTTCTCTTCTTTTTCTTTTTCTTTCTATTTCTCTCTTCTTCTCTCCACTTTCTATTTATAAAATATCTACTATCCAAATGACCAAAATACCCCTCAGCTCAAATATCTCCCAAACGCTCTCAAAATGCGATAAAACATAAACATTCCGATGAAATATATTTTGGGAAATAAAAGTTGAAAAGAAATTATAATTTAATACAATTATTTTATCTATCAGAGAAATTAACCAATTAACTCAATTAGTAGGTAAAATACAATAAATTCACACATTTCACAAAATTCACATAAATGAAATAAATAAATAGAATTAAACAAATCGGGGCGTTACAATTCTCCCCCACTTAGACATTTTCGTCCTCAAAAATATACCGAGACGAACAACTCCGGACACGACTCTCGCATCCGACCCACAAACCAACATGCCAACAAAAGGCACACCACGAATAACACAACTGACAAACCACCTTGCTAACTACAACAACGACACGACAACGACGACAACTACAACGACAAGATGCAAAGCCCATATAATGCACTTGACGACAAACTCACGACTCAAAGGAAAACCGAGATACCAACACACAGGTTCACTCTAGAACCGAAACACAACAAGATCGTTACCCTACCCTAGATAACACTCCCCTAATTCCCTACACAGGAATTAGCTACACACACTCGAACCATCACCATGGAAACGAGGCAACAACACAAACAAGAACATAAAGTTCCACGACACCACAAGGTCTCACTAACATTAACAAAACCAGAACACCAACATCCTTGTCACACAACCATACTACAAAAATGCTACGATTCACCAATCGAACATACAACCAAACATCCATCTACATAGTAGCCCATGGATAACATTGAAACCTTTCACCTAACACTTCCATTCTGAAACGTCCAATAGTCTCACCATTCTTACATGTTCCCAATGTTCAACCTATGAATTCTTACAAGTCCCACACGCAAATACAAAATGTGCCACATCACGCTTCCGCTGCGCACTCTGATTACTCGAAACCATCAAGTCTGCCAATCTCACGTCCAAAGTCTAACTCTTTCTCACCTCTGCCAAAAAAAATCACTGCGCACTTTTAATATACCTAACCTCGCTCTCTGCATGTTAGCTTACACACCAGACACAAGTCTCTGAACTGCTCAAATAATTCTAACCCCCCGACCATCAAAATAGACATGTATAAAACCTTCGACTTAACTCATCAGGCACGACATTAACTTCACCAATGGGATAATTCCAACTAAAGTCCAAAAAGCTTCTAATCACTTTAACCAACTTCGGAGCCTCTCATTGTAGAACTTCATCTACTTTCGATGGATCCATAACAATACCATTATCTGAAATAACATATCCAAGAAACTAACCTTTTTCAACCGAAATTCTCACTTGTATCACTTAGCATAACATTTTGTCTCTTTTCAACACTTGTGATTCAATTCTCAAACACTCTACTTGTTCTTCTTCTGAGTTTATAACAGATCCCAATATCCTCAGTCAAACCACTACGAACTTATCCAAATTCACGACACAATCAAAAAGAACTCTTAAATATTACATCCACACCTAAGGGTTCTCTCAAAACTTCCCTTAATGCTCTACAATTCCAAAGACTCCAAACCTCACCTTCGTCAAATTTGAGTTCACACTTTACTCTCTGAGAACAACCATTAACGATACCCAATCGTTCTCTCTCAATGACTTCTCACTGGACCAACATACCAAAACCTCTAATCCGTCTCATCTTCCAATATAGTAATTTTCATCGACTCATCTAAACAATCCGTAATCATTTCTTTAAATTCCAAACAATTCATTGCACACGCTATCAAAGCCGGAAAGACCCGTCTATTCCATCCAACATAATTCCCGTCTACTATCAACAAGAGATTAAGGGTGATCAGTTCCTCAATTTATCAATAGACAGCCGACAATTATGATGGGGCATAAACCATCTTTACCAAACTATAGTAGCATTTCTTGCATCCTGTGTACAAAACTACCTAAGGCAGAAATCCTTAGTTGACATAAACCTTACCTCTTCCTTCCTTCCAGAACCGGGAACAACGCTGTCCAAACCACACTTATAATCTTGCAATCAACGGCACACTGAGCCTACGCTCCACAACCGAAGCAACTTGGAGAAGTTCCAGCTTCTCCCCCACTTATCTCAATCTCACACCTGAAGACAAAGGATTACCAAAAACCAAAAAGCACTGACAGTGTTCCACACACATATAACGTACTAAGGGATAAACAACAACGACAGTATTTAACTGTCACATCAACAGACTCAACAACTTGGCCGGACGGACCGACCTGCTCTGCTACCACTAATGTAACACCCCAATTCCCATCGCGAATAAATAATACATAAATAAATCAGAGTAACTAAAAATTTATTTTTCCAACAGAAACAAGGATGTCACATTTAAAGAAAGAAAATACACAATCCCTGCTCATATATTTGATACATAACACAAACAATTGAATACCCTCAAGAGGAAACTTTTTCCATATTAAAGGAAATGTCAATTATGGAATAAGGCGAAAGGTCTATAACCGACTTGTTTTACAAAATAAATAGTTTATAACGTCAAAGTACACATACACAAGTAATACAAAATTATATTCCACAATTATATACATATATAACATAATCGTTCCCCGACTCCCGTGCTACGTATCAGAGCGGACAGACGACAAAGGACGGAGGACTAATCTCCACAAAAGCCTACAAAACACTAATCTGTAATTGCCTCATAGAGCAATAAACCACAGCAGAAGGGTGAGAAATAACAACTAAATCAAGATTGCATAATAATATGCAAACACACATTCAAACACATGTATAAATCATCTCACCCATACCATCACATACTAACACATATAGCATGCCACAAATACAAAACATATCACACATAATAAATCAAATCATGATTTTCCACACATAACGCATCCATTCACGATTCTCACCACAATTCATCACAACTCACTCATATACATCACAATGTATATATATACAAAACCAAGCATATTCATCATGCATACCTTCACAATTCTTATCATTCCACATAAACATACATATTCATGTTTATTCATCAATGCACAATTATGAAGATGATAAATGCAAATCATAGAGACCGACTTACGACTCTATGCAAATGCAATGCGGTACCGACTCAATCATCTCAAGTTCACTCAGGAACTTATTGGAACCATCGCTAGTTACCAACATAACTCCTCGTCGGGCCTACGATGTTCACCCATTGCTCACACCTCACATAGGCACACAATGTTTATGGATCGCTCACACCCCACACGGGCACACGATCCGATCGCTCACACCCCACATGGGCACACGATCATCTATAATCATCGCTCACACCCCACATGGGCACACGACGCTATAGAGGATTCCCTCTGGAGCCAATCCGTCGCTCACACCCCACATGGGCACACGACATTACAAGATGCATATCATGATGCTTGACACCCAAGAACTCATGACAATCAAATGCATCTTCACACATATATGCAACCATAATCATGCATATATTTCAACTCATCATCATTATTCACGCATTGAAAACAATTCAAACAATGCATTTCAACCATAAAGGCCACCAACCACATACATTGGAATTTCACATAAATAATGCATATCATCACAAACCACAACAATCATACAATCACAATTACTTCCACAAGGGATTCACACCACAAAGGCTACCCACAACACATCATAACAACATACATTGATATTCAATCAAACATTGTATTTTACCACACAACAACCTCATTTATGCATCGCTCACACCCCACACGGACACATGACCCGATTGCTCACACCTCACCTAGGCACACAATCATTTGTAATCATCGCTCACACCCCACATGGGCACACGACGTTATAGCAGATTCTCATTAGAATCACTCAACACAAGAATGTACATCATTATACTTTGCATACAAAATGACTCAAGATATTCTTGAAATGCATACATATTCACAATATATTCATGCATTCATCTCATACAATCACATACAATCTATATACATTCACATCAATGCACTATTGTATGATTCACATCCAAAACAATGCACATATTTGCCATAAAGCCATAACCATCATCACAACATTCCATCATGTATATTCACATCATATAACGGCCAACAAGCTACACGTTACATATTAAAAACATATAGCATGATAACACATCAATCGCACACATTGTACGCGATGAAAACTCAACAACCCGACTATTTTCCAAAAACACTAATTAATTAAATCATCTTTTACCCTCCAAACCATTTTTAATAGAAAGAACTTTTCATTAGCTTTCCAACGCTTCGAACGGGAACCAAAACGGACTTACGGATTAAAAGTTATGAATTTTTGAAGTTTCAGGAATTTTTCATTTTCGCCCAGACCTGCGCGCTGAGCACGCTACCTGCTGAGTCTCAGCCTCAAAAACACCATTTTTAGACTTCCAGACATCCGTTTTCGATTCCGTAAAAAGCTGCGGTCTCAAAATTCGACGTACTACAATATTTTCACTATTAAAAAGCCATTCAACACATTTTTCATTTTTGACATATTTAAAAACATAATTTTATCATTGAATTCTAAATTCGAACTCGATCGAAACCGTGGGAAAACACACAAACAACCATTCTCGATTAAACCCAAACCTTACCCGACTACACTACACAACTTATTCCAAATTCCAAACGTGAAAACATCGATTTCTCACTATTTCATCATTATTGTCCTTACCCTCACAAACTATATAACTTAATCCAAAACTCCCTAAATCATACCAACGAGTATCCCCGACTAAAACCCATCATTTCCCAACTATTCTACGCGAACTATTCCGCATTCTAACCGTTAAAACATCGATTCTACACATTTGTTCTTCAATCCAACCAATAAGAAAAAGTATATATTTCAACCAAACAAAACACAAACAACACATACATATACATATACAATCGAAATATAATCGAAACTTCTCATCCTTACCCGATTATTCGCGATTGAAACGGAGTAATCTTTGATTTTCCTCTTTTCCTCTTTTTCTCCTCTTCTTTCTTCCCTTCTCTTTTCTTTCTCTTCTTTTTCTTTTTCTTTCTATTTCTCTCTTCTTCTCTCCACTTTCTATTTATAAAATATCTACAATCCAAATGACCAAAATACCCCTCAGCTCAAATATCTCCCAAACGCTCTCAAAATGCGATAAAACATAAACATTCCGATGAAATATATTTCGGGAAATAAAAGTTGAAAAGAAATTATAATTTAATACAATTATTTTATCTATCAGAGAAATTAACCAATTAACTCAATTAGCAGGTAAAATACAATAAATTCACACATTTCACAAAATTCACATAAATGAAATAAATAAATAGAATTAAACAAATCGGGGCGTTACAAAAGCAACTATTGGTAACTGTAGAAGTATGAATAAAACCAAGGACGGATAAGCTTCTCATGAGTGAGATTTCCACTAATCGTTGGGTACAAATTCCAAAGATATGTTGGTATTACAAAATTGCTGGAGAAATAACTTTGTCTTCAATGGGGATTCGTAAAAGAATCTTCTGCGAGACACGGTGTAAAATGCACTAACAAAAGTAGGTTCGGAAACCACACCTGCCAGGGACCAAAGTTCAATCTAGGAACAAGCTAGAAAGAAACGGTCAAACAAGACTCCAATTGAGGAATGGACTCAAATGGGGATTTATCTTATCCAAATGTGGAAAAGATAACTGAAACAACCATCATTCACGAGGATATAACTCCGTGGCGATTTCAAGAATGGATGGGCACTTTATGCCTAGGGCTGACTTTCTATTGAAGAGAATAGACAAACCCAGTCACTTGGGGAGATAAACGCCAAAGTGAACAAAAAACAGGTAAATGCCAGAAAAAGGTAGCGAACATGCTAAGATGCTATGCATATGAGTGCTCATGCAATGCTTATGCTTATACTGACAAAACAGACAAGCGAAACTGGAGACGAAGAAAACATTTCGACAAGGATACCCAGCCAGACCCAACTGGTCGGAGCAAAACTGGGGGTGAAGAAGAAGAGTCAACAACTCCACTGGTGAAAAGAGTATTCCACCTGAGGTATAACATCCTGAGGATCGCCATTGTGAGCTTGATCTCTTTACTGGCAGAGAATCCATGGGGAATTTGTCAAGATTTACTGAAGTAGCAATTTACTGGAAAGCTTAGCAAAAGATATCACAAGAACGGAGTAATCTTGCATTCTGACTCATATGACGATCATCTTCGAATTTTGTCTGCCCCAAGCTAAGACGATAACAAGAGGATTTTATAGAAGAATTGGCATACAGAGTGCTTTAATATCTTCAAACTCTTGGAGAGATCTCGGCATAACTGCTCCAGATTAGGGGATGAATAACCAAAAGAATTTTACAGAAGGATTGAAATACTAGATACTTCAATATCTTTCAACTTGAATAATCAAAAGAATTTTACGGAAGAAATGAAATACCAGATGATTCAATATCCTCCAACTTGAATAGTCTAAAGAATTTTACGGAAGAAATGAAATACCAGATGATTCAATATCTTCCAACTTGAATAATCTAAAGAATTTTACGGAAGAAATGAAATACCAGATGATTCAATATCTTCCAACTTGAATAATCTAAAGAATTTTACGGAAGAAATGAAATACTAGATGATTCAATATCTTCCAACTTTTGAATCTTGATGTAGCTGTTTCTGTTCAGTTATACTCGAGATACTCAAACTGTAGTAGAAGTCACTGGGGAACAGATTTGTCCCTGCTGATGGGTTACTGCAGACAAAACTCGTCACAAGATGATCTCAAGAATATTTGCCCCAATATCTTGAATTTGAAAAATTCTGCCTCTGATTTGTCAACTCACACTTGGTTGCCCCTGACTGAGTCAAATTTCCTTTATCAAGTTCAACTCCTTGACTGACCGCGTTTGTTGGGATTCCTTGATATCGAATGGTATTGCAAACAAGTGTTGTTCATTAAAATTGGCAAAATTTAATGCAAAGTTTTTAATACAAAGTTTGAAAATGAAGCTTTGATGGAAGCACACGCTGATCGATTAAATCAAGAACAAAGGTGGATCTGATTATTCATGAAATGACAGAAGAAGTGATCAACACACGTAAAACAACAAAGATTATTAGGAGTCAGGTTACTCAACCTTACTGTAGTATGCCTTTAAAAACAAACTTAGCTCAATTAGGTCTTTTAGGGGTTGTAATGTGGTATGGTTCATGGTTTATGAAACAAAAGATAAAGGCTCAAATCCTACGCTCAGTTAACTCAAGATATATGTTCAAATCTCCGAAAATAGGAAGTCACTTGATTTGAAAGCTGACTGGCACCTTATGTGAAGCGCTCGTGTTTGAATGCATAACCGAGTTAGACTGAGAACTACCCTGCCCCAAGGTTGAGATTATGATTTAAGGGTTTTTTCTGTGTAAGAAAAGAAAGCTCCTACTTCTGGGCTCGGAAGGGTTAACAAGGGGTGAATTGAAACAATGCCTTACATCCTCGGCGAGGTTAATTTGAAAGTATACCACAGCAATTATGACCATGAGGTTTTCATCATCCTCCCTAATCTTTGTTTTAACAAAAGTTGGAAAAAGGGTGAAAAAGATATGTATTTCTGAACACGAGAATAAATGAGTGAAACGAATGGACTTAACCAAAAGATGCATAAATATTTCATTAATCTTGCCAATTTGAAAGTACAATACTGTTTATAAGCAAAACAGATTCAAATATGCAAAGAAAAATACAACAAAAATGCTGAAACAGTCTAAACTTTGCCAGCCTCAGGGAACTGGGCCTTCCTTCTTGACTTGCCAAACTGAGATAGTCGTCTTCAAAACTGATTGTCAAAATCCGTCTGAGAATTATCTTCACATCCACTCTCGACAATTTCTTCCTCTTTAGGGTCTGTTGAATCTGCTCGATTAGGTGAAGGACTATTGATTTGAATTCCTTGAGGCGTGAATGAGATCATCTCAGAATCAAGCAGCGTATGAACCTTGCTTCTGAGTACCTTACAGTCTTCGGTTGAATGCCCCTGTGCCCCAGCGTGGTAGTCACATCGGGCGTTGACATCAAAGCCTGGTGGGTATGGAGGGATCACTGGATCTATCCCTTTTGGCACTATCAATCCCCCTTTGATTAAATATGGCAGGAACTGACTGTATGGTATTGGCAATGGAGTGAAATTCCTCTCTGGCTTCCTTGGCCTTTGTCGTGCATGCTGACGTGGCTGACGGCGGTAGGACCGTTGATACAGAAGAGGTCTTCGATTTGTAGAAGAATATTGCCTACGTGGAGAGATTGGTGTCTGATGCAAAGACCCAAAAGGTTGCTGACGCTAAACACTTGAGTTGTAGAAGCGCTGAGGTATTTGGGATTCCCATATAGGATTACTTTCCTTCTCCCATTCTTCTTGAGAACTAACTACTGATTTATTCTCACCGACCGGGATATTCGAGATGCCTCAGATCTTTCCTTTCTGGAGACCACTCTCAATGTGTTCTCCAGTTTTTACCAATTCAGAAAAGTTTGACGTCACAGTGCTAAACAACTTTTCTCAGTATATACCTTGCAAAGTATCCACGAACCAGTCAACCAATTCCTTGTCCGAAAGTGGTGGTTGAACACGAGCAGCTACTTCTCTCCACCTCTGAGCATACTTTCTGAAGGACTCATTTTCTTCCTGAGATAAGTCTAGCAAATGTAGGCGGCTGGGAGCCAAATCAAGATTGTAGTTGTATTGCTTCACAAAGGCACTGGCTAGGTCTGACCATGATTGGACATGACTACTTTCTAGCTGCATATACCAATACAATGATGCTCCACTAAGACTGTTTTGGAAACAATGGATCATGAGTTTGTCATTGAGGACATGTGAAGTTATTCCTCTGCAAAACATCACCAAATGCTGCTTTGGGCAGCTATCCCCTTTATACTTCTCAAACTTCGACGTTTTGAACTTAGGAGGTATCACAAGGTCGGGCACCAAACACATGCCCAAAGCATTTAGATCAACAGCGTCACGGCCTGCAATGGCATCAAGCTTCTTTTCCAAGGCACGACATTTTTCCATTAGCTCAATGTCTCGTGGATCCTGGGTTTTCTTCACAGGGACCACTTCTTGGGAATCTGACTCGAAGAATGCAAAACTGCGATATTCCGTAGCATCAATAGAAGAAGAATGTCCGTCTCGGACAATGGCATGTTCTTGTATAAACTGGTTCCTAACAGGAATCTGCACAGGTTGAGCTTGAGCAACATTGTTCATACCCTGAATATTGGCACCTCTTTTTTCTAAGGCTGCCATAACCTGATCCAACTGGCTTCTTAACAAGTCGAAATCTGCTCTAGTCACAAACTGGTTCTGCTCCTCTGAATTCATGATCCCTCAAAAGCTTATTCAAGTCCAATGATGGCTTCAGGAAGGTTAGCTGGGTTACAGACAAAGGACAGAGGAGACTCAAGACCGAGAAATGCAAATGCAATGCTAAAGCGAATGCAATGCTAATGCAAGCCAAATGGTTTCAAGGAACTCAAAGGCAAGTTGCAAAATTTTTGGAAAACTGAAAAAGTTTTGTTTTAAAATCTAAGATCCCGATTGATCTTTGCAAAGAAAGGAACGTCTGAGTTCATTGAAACCAAATGGTTATCATGAGATGTATGCAATGCACAAAACACGGGCACACAAAAACATAAACATGCACACACAATAGCACACAAGTCTTAGGTTTAGGGGTTACGAGCATGAAGTCAAAGGTCTACCCATCCCAAAGGTATGTACTACTGGTTTTCACCTGCCGAACAAGGTTCTAAAGAGTTCCCAGAGTCTACAATCCATCTTTCGGATTTTAAGGATTTCCCAGATGACTTGGTAATCGATAAAATTCTCAAGAGGATCTCGTCTGAGTGTAGTATCGCGTGACAACCAATTCAGAAATAGACTCCATCATGGTCACCTCACTACATCCTAAAAGGCCAAGTGGGGTTTGGTAACTACGGTTCTCAATATCATGGGCTCCTAGGTCGAGAGTAGCACGCTTTCAGGAATAGGATCGTTCAACATAACTAGACTCTCGAGAAGGCCTCAAATGAGTGATGGTGTCTCAAGTTAACTTTTTCAGGAATCGACTCCTTCAAAGCCTCCTTGAATATACCATCGTCCTATCATAGGTGCACTCAAAATTCGGGTATAGGATTTATCTCACTCAAAGATATCAACCCAAATCAGACAGGATAATCAAAACATAGAACAAATATGACAGGTATATAAGCAAATATGACATACATAAGCATATACAAGTAAATAAGCAAACATGAATAACATAAAAACAAGATAGGCTAAACCCTCTTAAGAAAGGACCGGCAATAGGTCTTTTCATCCCCAGTGAAGTCGCCATTTCTGTTGCGGTGAAAATCGGATAACAAATTATTAATTATTTTGCATCATATTTCTTTTACAACCGACTTTGATTTATCCAAAGGAAAGGTTCAAGATCGTTAGAAAAACCTAAAGGGGAGAGATCTAAGGTTCGGGGGTTGGTTACGCCTAGGGAAGGTATTAGCACCCTAAACGTCCGTAGTACTCTACGGGAGCCTCTTGTTAAATGTTATATTATGTTTGCTAAAGGTTCTATGCTAAAGATTGAAAACTCTAGGGGTTAGTATCTAAGTATGCTCGATAAAGCATCGCACTTTACGCCTAGGTATCCTCGGGAATAGAATCAGAGTATGCGTAGTTCTGTTTCTACTGAATTATTGACTATGGTCAATATTCAGAGGGGAAATGAGTACAAGCTCATTGTAGAGTTTAAGAACTCTCTAAGTCTAGTTGTAATGGACCTATGTTGAAGTTTAGTCAGTAGGGGAAGTGATAAATTCATTATGATGAATATCACTAAGAGTTGAGGAACTCTCCCTAAAGCTAGTTTTGATTTCTATGGCTCTGATGAGGCCAAGAAACAAAGTTTCTTCCTAAGAGGTTACTTAGGTTAAGATGGGGGCTCTGACTTTAAGAGTCAATATTATTTCACCTTCCTTTGGAATAGGGGAAAAACAGTTGATATGATAATAGATAAGACAAAGACACGATAAAGCTAAAACAATGATATAATATGAGGAGATAAAAACAACATAAGCATGAGGATGGCAATATGTTTCATGACAAAAGATATGGATAAGATGAATATGATTATTATAAGGACACATCAATATGTTTCAATCTTAAGGAAGACAAACATAAAGAATGCCAAAAGACTTATCAACAATTTATGGGTAACACTGAGACGTCAAAAAGTATCATCGAACCTCAAACCGACAAGGGAAAGAATTAATCAATAATTTCCTCAAGAACCAGATTAAAGACAACTTTAAAAAGTTAATCAAAGATTTAACTACAACTAAAGTTCAAAGATTTATCTAACTTAGTAAAACTAAAGTTGGAAAATTATCTAAATCTACCTAAAAACTATTTTGCTAAGTTCTTCTTAAAAACTAACTAATTAATCTAAGTAACAAACTTAGTTAGAAGAAAATAACTAATTAATTCTAGTTTAAAATTAATTAATAAATTAAGTTGAAATCTAATTAAAACTAAGTTGCTAATTCCTAAATTTAACTAGAAACCAAATAATTAATCTAGCTGGAACTTAATTATTAACTAAAAAAAATAAAAACTAAACATAATAAATTAACTAAAAGTATGGGTCATGTCTCCTAAAAAAAAACCAAACGCATGGTGCCGGTAGAAAAACTGAGCATGGGCCAAGGATGAAAGGTGAGCCCAAGCAAGAATGGGGCGTTGGGTTTTAGTTGGGTCATGGATCTTGACCCGGTTCGGTTACATTAATGGGAAAAGAAAGAACCAAAACCTAATTTCACACAGCCGTGAAAACACTTCTCTCAATTTCTTCTACTCAGTGCCCTGTTTCTCATTCTCTCTCTCGTGATTCTGCTTCGCACCTCAAACCTCGACCACTGCCTCCATCTCCTTCACCTCTCGTAACCTCCCTCATCTGTCTCACTCTTGGATTCTCTTTGTCAAACAATCGCGGACGTGCTTCGATTCTACGGCGGCCGGTTACAAAAATTTGATCTGAAGAGAATAAACAAGTCCAAACAGAATCCAGCGATGAATCAGAGAACATCAAGAACACAACATAAATGTGAAAAGTAAAAACAAATACCTGCCGGCGATTACAGGTGTGACGGAATCCAAGGTAAGATTCTGTACTTTACTCTCCTTCTTTGACCACACTAAGACCTCCTTCTACTTCTTCAGAATTGTCCTGGGTTTAATTTATTTGAACTTTTCCTTCTCCATTTTCTCTGAAACGAAATGGGCTTGTATGGTCGGTCTAATGAATTGAATTGATGTTGAATCGCAGGTAGTTTCGGAGGAAGTTTGTTGGGTTGAGCGGAGGAGAAGAGGAAGTTGTTGATGTTAGCAGTAGGTGGTGTACGTTTGAAGTTTGGTGGTGGTGATGCAGTGGCGTTGTTGTGTAAGGTTGAAGGTTGAAATAAGTGGAGTGAGGTTGAAGGCTGTAGAAAGAATTGGAATAAGGTTAAAGGTTGAAGAAGATGGATATGTGTGATGTTGCAAACCGGTTTTGGGGCGGTACCGTGGAGATTTTTGCAGGAAAAGAAAAAAGAAATGGAGGGCGGAAGAGACAGCGGCTCAGAATTATTTGCGGAGGACGTGAGAAATTATTCGCGAGACCGAACTTTATCCCAGCGACCTTTGACAATTGAAGATGCAATCAGCGGCGACGACAAAGATGAATACTTTCCATGTCTGATTCGTTCTAATCTTCTTCCTCTCACTTATTCTTCTGCCAGTTGCTGTTACGACCAATTTTTGAAGTTTGGTGACGTATCGAAATTGTCGTTGGATTCCTCGAATTGCTGATGCGGGTACTGCGAACGATTAAAGTTGGAAGTGAACTGGAGTGTACCCTTGATGATACATAAGCTTTTGTTTTGCAGTGAGCGTGTTCGAAGGTTTTAACAGAGGTGCTTGATTCATGATTGATTATATTTCAGAATTCTCCTCTCTTCTTTTGAAATTTCCGGTTTCTTACTTGCAGGTTGAGGGGCAAGGTGAAGAAGACAAAGGGTTGGTAAAGTGGTGGATCCGATGGGAGTTGTTCGTGGCTCCAGTGTGAAAAGACTTCTGAGGTTTGTTAAGGTGATTGGTTAGAAACCGGTTCCCCCTTCTTCTGCTGTTTCGTTTTCCTCTTATACAGGTCCTTTTGAAATTTCATACCGTTGGTGTGCAGGTTTATGTTGGGAGCAGGCTGGTGTGTACGGTTGAGCAGAGTAGCAGCATGTGTACTGATGCGTGTTGCTTTAAAAAGTCAAGTTCTGGTGCTGGTTCGTACGATTTGGAGTGGAGATGGAAAAGAGACTGAAAAGCTACTGCTAATGTTTTCAAAAGAACCCTGATGTATTTCAATGTAACAGACTTAAAATATTTTTTTAAATAGATATTAAATTATGGTAGCTGCAAAGTTAAACTTGGTGGTTCACAATTCACGTTTGAGCTGGGAGAGAGAGATGCTCTCTTGTAATGTACCAAAAATAAATAAAAGTAACATGTTGTAATTTGTTTAGACAAAAATGATTAAAATGATTAAATGACTAATTAACTAAATCTATGTTATAATTAAAGTTAAATGAAAAGAGATATAAACTAAAATGATTTCGACACTAAATTAAAACAAAAGAAAATGAAATTAATAAACACTAAATTAATTGACTTTAATTAAAATGTGAACTAAATTAAGAAAAATTAAGTTATAATTAAACTAAAAAAGTAAACCTTAGTCAAATTCTAAATAAAATTTAAAATAAGGCAAATTCTAAAATGAAATTATAAAATGGCTAAAAACGAAAGATCGCTGATAAAAAAAGATATGATAATGATAAGACAAATATGAGGGTAAAATTCGGGGTGCAACAAATATCCTTTTTATATTTTCAAAACTAACACCATATACCTCTCGGTTTATTAATAAAAGTGAGGACAATTGGAGAACTGCCTAAACAAATCTTGCTGCTCTCTCTCTCTCTCTCTCTCTCTCTCTCTCTCTCTCTCTCTTTTTCTCTCTCTCTCTCTCTCTCTATCTATCTCTCTCTCTGTCTCTCTATCTCTCTCTATCTCTGTCTCTCTCTGTCTCTCTCTCTCTCTCTCTCTCTACATTTTGATAAAATTTAGGGTGTACATTGAATTGTTAAAAATTCTGGTTATGAAGCATTTTAAAACGAGGTGAAAGTTGGACACTTCATTAGTGATGAAGCAAGTGGAATGCTACATTAAGAGAGAAGAGAGCAATTTAGAAAATTGAAATATATAAATAAATCGAACTATCTCTCTAAAAATCAAAAGGTCATACGACTTTCCCACGATTTAGAAAATTGTATGGATAAAACACAAAGTAAATCCTTTAAATTAATTACTTTATTAACCTAAGTATGGTCTACCTTGTTACTCCGATAAATTAAGGTGGTTTCTTAATGCACCACCCAAGTTTCTTAGGCACCACGTGAAATTATTTTTTTGCCCCCTGATTCCGGATGTACATATCTGGACGCACCAAATTTTTAAAAAACGCAGAGCTTTTCCGGATATGCATATCCAGAAAAAATTCTGATGTGCACTTCCGGAAGGATTTCTTATTAATTCGCGCCAGACGTTCTTCCTCCCCCTCATTCTTCACTTTTCCATTTCCAAAAACTCTCAAACTCTCTCAAACTCTCAAATTTTCAATCACCACAAATCTCGACTTTTTCCACTCGAGTTCTGCACAGAGCAACTTCTACAATGATCAACACACTCCAAATCCTCCGTATCTCATTTTAATCGGTAAGTTTTCAAATTTTAGAGTTTCGGAGTAATTTTTGAGTAATCGATTTAGAGTAGACATTTAGGTGTAGAAATTGTTAGGTTGTATGAATAACATAGGTTAGAGACAATGTAGGTCATTTTTACTGCTTCAAACGGACGATCAGGGCATTAAAATTCTCTTTTGCATGTTACACTGGCCATGGCTGCCATTTTTAAACTTCAAAATACGTACCGGATGGGGGGTATCCAGGGGTACACTGAGGATATGCCACGTGCTGCTGCATTTGTCCTGCTCAGAGGGAACCAGGCTCCGGACCCCTTCAGAGTGTATCTAGATCGAATAGCTACTGAAGACGTTTTGTATTGCCCCTATGCCGCTCACCGTGTGACGCGGCCGTTCGATGAGGTTTGTTTGTTCTCAGGATGGTTGGCATGCAGTTCGACCGTTACTTCCCGATACCTGCCGAAGCGTGTCTTGCGTCAGTTCGGTTACACGCAGACGATCCCCAGGATGCCTCATGAGTCTGCTCCTCTAGGCTTGACCCGCAGGCAGATAGATGAGCTATATGCTGACTACCAGTCCCACTTGGTACCGGAGGAGGCTCGGGCGACCAGAGCGGAGACAGACTGGAGTGTTGCTGCCGGATACATCGTGTGGTTCTACACCGTCTCAAACCCATGCGTGGTGACCACTGCTGAGGGATCGCCACCCAGACCTGCTCATCAGGAGATATTAGAGGAGCGACAGTCTCAGCTGGACCATACTCAGGATGTCCTACCACGCGGTCGTCAGAAAGTACAGATAGGGCAGCAGGCCATTGAGGCCGGTCACCTTCCTAAGGGCTCTAGTGTCACACTTGCCGTGGATAGGCTGATTGCGATTGCTGGGGGGCACTTCAGTACCGCAGACATCGATCCAGGTTGGGGGGTAGGGGCAGAGGAGCAGGGGAGCCAAGAGAGATCCTTCGCCATACGCAGTAGTTTTTTTTTATGTATCGTATTTATATTACATGTATGCACTGTACTTTGATAGACGTTTATTATATATATATATATATATATATATATATATATATATATATATCATTTTATTTTATATATGGATGTTGTCAAATGTATATTAAGTTGCGACGATTTATTAACATATGCGACCAAGCAAAAAATCCGATTTAAAAAAAAAAATAAAGTTCTGCTGTTTTCCGGATCTGCAGATCAAGAATGTTTCCGGATGTGTACTTCTGAAACGCATCAACGTTTTTTAAAAAAGTGGTGCGTCCGGATGTGCACATCCGAAATCAAGAAAGAAAACCTAAAATTCAGGTGGTGCCTAAGAAACGTGTGATAAGAAATGCTCTAAATTAAAACAGAGTACATCTTAAGAAGATATTTCTTATCACAACACGGTAGCATGAATAAATTAATATAAATTGGTCATTTTGAAATATAGTAGGCTAGTTATTTATATACTAAAGTAGCACGTGGTTTGGCGGGTATTGCTTAAATGCCTAGAACCTATAGTATGTACAAATTGGGGATAAGACATTTTAATGGTCCATAACATGTACCACATTTCTATCCATGATATTTGCAAATCTAGTGGAAAAACCAAAAGAAGAGAATCAATTTCAGCGCCAACAATGGAAATTTGTGTTTTAAAGTATGGGGGACTTTGTGGATTGGAGCTAGCATCAAATAATTCATAAATCTTTGTCATAATTAAAGGGGTCAAATCTTTGTTTAAGAGCTCGAGAGAAACTTTCAAACGAGCCATGTTATCATGAAATAAGTTGTTTATATTAATGTAATCAATACATGTGGCCTTGTAAACAAAAGGTAAGATTTAAAAATTATGATATTTTGGAGGGACATGCCCCTTTTGCAAGAATGGTTAATTCATCACAAATATGAGCAATGACTTTTGGTTCGTTAACTTGAATTCCATGACTTTCTTGTTCTTTTCTTTCAAATTAATTGAGTTTTAGGATAGGACCTTATCATCTCTTTAGATGGGAATAATCAATTTGGAGAATAGGTGATCATCTTCCTTATATTTATACACATCTTAACATGTTCAATCACATTAATGCTTCAAAAACTACACTAAAATACATTTTTTTTTCAAATTTGTGGTTTTTTTAAATATTTTTTATCATCACATTGAAGAATTGTGGACGCTTCTCAAAAGCAAAGATAATGTAATTTTTCAACTATTCAAGAATAGATATTTGAAGAAAGATGATCCAAATAGAAGTTATTTCCACACATGATCTAGTTAAGAAACAAGTTGAACTATGTGTGTTTTAAGAACGACACAGACATCAGACAGTTAGGCGAAAGATCCATGTCAAGTTGGTGATGAAGTTGTTTGATTTTTAAAAAAATATTATTTTTACATTAGTTGAGATCGTCCAACTTTAAATGATAATGATTTCGAACAATGTCAAGTATTAATAACGAGAAGTTAATATTACACCTTTTGCGATGATTGTAAATTTTTTATTTATTAAGAAGTTTTAGAGTTTTTATAAAAGAGAAGTCAGATATATTTTCTTCATTAGTTTCATGGTAACACATATCAATCGAGATGTTTGATGTCTCACTTTCTCGCCTTGATCTCAAAGGTTAAATCTCAACTATCTTTGGAAAACTATCTTTGGAAGACTATTGCATTATCTCTTTGATTGGATGTCTTTACAAGTTGGTGTCTAAGGTTTTAGCCGCAAGACTTGCAAAAATTATGAAACCAATTATTTCTCAGTCTCAATCAACTCTCATTAAGAGCAAACAATTATTTAACGGAGTTCTTGTGGTTAATGAAGTTTTAGATTATGCAAAGATGTTGGGAAAATGTTGTTTGATTTTTAAGATGGATTTCAAAAAAGAGTATATTATTCGGTGGATAGGGGTTTTCTAGATTATATGTTAGGTAAATTTAGTTTTTGTGATAAATGATGATCTTCATATCTCCCATCAATTTAGTTTTTGTGATAAATGATGATCTACATATCTCCCATCTTCAGTAGGCATATTACACTGTATTTGTTGGGTAACAAATAACAAAGAATCTATGGGATATGAAGGCAGTACTGAGAGGATTCAAAATGGTGGAAGATTTGAATGTTAGTTTTTGAAAAATCTATTTGATGTGTGTTAATGTTTGTAAAAATTTTATGTTGACGGGGTTGTTGAGTAACTTAATTATTGGTTGGGTTTTCTACCCTTTGAGTATCTTGACTTACTAGTGGGGTAAAATCTCCGTAAGTTATCCACTTGAAAATCTATGTTAGGTATGTTTCATAATAGATTGAGTTATTAGGGAAATCACTACTACGAAAAACATATACAACAACGGTTGAAAAAGGGCAAACCATCACACGTGACCCACCGTTGTGAAGTAGAGTGTGGTTGTAAGTTCGCTATATACCACTATGGACGCGTGACCATTGTGATATATTAGGTAGCGCTCTACTTATAACCACAGTTGTTGGTTGCAACCATTGTTACGTAGTCTTAAGGTCATGGGTTCGAATCTCAGCAGTTGCGTAAAAAATTATATTAGACGTGTTGTCTATCACCACTGTCCTTTGAATAAATCGTTGTGAAATACTTATTAGTTTTTTTATATTATTGCATTACCAGTCCATTATATTTTTGTACCTGTATTTTGAACCAGATTTTATACATATATTACAAAGGTAGATAGAATTTACATCAAAAGCCAAAAAAAATTATTTACTTCATCAAATTTAAATAATATTATTTACATAATCAAACTCAAATGTATATCAAACACACACACACACACACACACACACACACATATATATATATATATATATATATATATATATATATATATATATATATATATATATATATATTACAAATTAAACTCATGTTTGAGGACCCTTAAGCACATTGAAGATATACGCCCAACCTTTACTTATGTCTACAAAGTCGTCGTAGGGGAATGGTGTAACGTCGTTAAACGTCTACATAAAAAGGTGAAAAATGTGAATATCACACATATATGATAATCATAGCCAACTTAAACAATAATAGGTTTTTGTAAACAATTCATTACATATATAATATGTACCTAATCCCATGAATCAACAATGTCGGCGAAGACAATGTTTAATATGTGTTTCATTACATAATACCCACACTCGTATCCCTTTGGTTGTCTCCTCGTCTACAAATTTAAACATTAATTTCATGAATGTTATAACCACACATGCATGTAACAATATATATAAATAAATGTCACAAGTAATCTGACCACTTACATTAGGCAAGATAAATTTGGGCTTTTTTTCTAATATTGTGTAAGATATAGTGTCGCTGCACAACATTGTACATTGAAAATAATTTAAACATATTACGCGTTAAACTAATTACAAAGTCAAAGAAAATATTACTAAAAAGTTTCATATAAACATAAACTTACCTATTAATAGTATGCTTCATTTTAGGCTCGAGTGGTTGATGTAAGGGACACAATGTCATTAATGTATTTGTCCTAAGTGATATGATGATCAATTGCCAATGATCATTGATAAATGGTGTTAAGTAACATTCTCCCCCCCCCCCCCCCCCCCCACCCTAATTTAACCGTTCTGAAATGTAAGCTTCAACCCCTTTTGAATTATTATTTGTCCATCGAATACTATATGGATCCAAGATGCCATAAATATTCGATTTATTTAATTCTATATAAACACAGTGAATGTACCTAAATAATTAAACAAAATTCAAAAAATAAGTGAGGAAATACAAAAATGATAAAGTATTATATATAATGACATGCATATTCAATTATATACTTATGTGCACCAAACTTGTAATATGCCTATGTCCAGCCAATTAGTTCAAGAAAGAAGTTCCAGTATATCACTAAGAGTTGAATAGAAGAGCTCTTGGACTGTGCTCTAGCGGAAGAGAAATCGGGTCATCGCTATCCGCAACCAACAGGGAGAACATGGTGATTTCATGTGCGAAAGGATCAAATATCTCATTGATCTCTTGATCGGGGGTGGCTAAATAACTTTTTTTTGTGCTAGCACCACGTACAACATTTGTTTCGAGAAATTGATCATCAGCATCATCGTCATTTTCATTCGTATGTTGTTGGAAGGATCCACTTATTCTCTGCAACATAATATTCGTTTTGAACACAATACATAATAAACACATTTCTATATTTTCTAACTTTTCAGATAAAGCACAATTAATATATCATATATTTCAGATAAAACACATACCGCATATAACTCTTCTAACTTTTCTATCTTTTCCATGTATTTCCTCTTATTTTCCTGCCCCGCTTCTAACATCTTCCTTTATTCTTCTAACTGATTCTCAAAAGCCGCGATCTTTTCTTTTTGCGCTTGTAATTTGGTGCTTTCATCGCTATTTTGGATGAACCAAAGAATAATCTCAGGCTGAAGCCTTCTCAAACACCACGCCCACCATGCTCATCTGTTTCGATAGCTTTTACTAGTATATCATGTCGTCGTTCTGGAACAAATGAGCCTCCACGGGCCTCCTTAACCAACAGACCAGACACAACATGTATGATAATATTAATATTGTAATTACAACAACATTTAAATAACATATAACATACGCACAACAAATCATACTTAATAATTTTCTCAACAATTGCTCTTGACGCATCTGAGGTGTACTCTCCATTTGGTCTTAGTCGAGCCCTCTTACACTTCTCATGTCTAGATGGTGGCGATGGGTTGCGATCACGACTAATGGAGTCTACATCTCTCATTTGTTGTTTTTTTTAACAACCACGAGACAATCTATGAGGGTAAATGTTTTTTTCTTTATACTTAAATTTTAGCCTTTTATAAACATACTGAAAATATGATTAGTATCTATAAATCATTAGCATAAAACTATCAAGATAAATAAGACTAAAACTAACCATGAATTTCTCAGAACGACGGTCCTTCGTAAACTTTTTCCAAACCTTCTTTGAAAGATAACTATATCTCACCCATGGACACTCAAGACCAGGCTTAGGCTCCCTAATGTAGTCACGCGTGAGTCATGATTTAAATTGGGGGGAAGTTTCTTAGACGATACATTTCCTGACGAGGAAAGAACTGACAACTTGATCAATAGGAGGACCTTATCGCTCGGGAATGGGTTGACCAGAGTGATAGCAATGTAATATGAATATGAATATGAATCAATAATGCATAATGTATCTATGTTTATGCTGACAAAACTGACGCGACATACAAACTAGTGGGTGAACATGACTGGATACTCGGCCACTGCGGGAAATGAAAAGTACCATTGTTCAAGATAGCAATACTGCCTTGCTTAGGAGAAGTAGACCCTGCTGGGAGAAAGAAGTTGTCGATCGATCTTAAGAGGTGAGAACTCTGTCGGAGAGGTCAGATGAGACATCGCATCTGAACAGTTGATCCTTCAGTCAGGTGCACTGGTTTAGAAGGAGTACTTTTGATTATGCATTTTGAGGTTTAATCACTTCCGGGGAAGTTGTTGATGTTCTTTTAGACGTTAAGAGTCAAAAGGAAATGACATCTTTATTTTAAAAGCAGAAGAAAAGTTTTACAAGTAAATTCATTTTTTGTTTTATTTCAAGAATCGTTGATCGTGTTAAAAATGTCATTCTATAGAGTATTTACAAAGCGCGTGATACCAAGCGCGTGATGTCAAGGGCTCAAATTTGATTGATAGAATGGAAATCAACTAAGCGCGTGATACCATAGAGTATTTACAAAGTTTAGAAAATGGTAATTTTAAGGGAAAAGGGCTACATTGAAACTTAACTACCATTATTCTTCTACCAATTTTGAATTCTGGACATTTTTGGCTTCTGTCGAAGGTGACCTTGACTGAAGTTCTCTTGATGGATGGCGTTACTACTGAGGAGTCGAACTGATCAGACGTAGTTACTTGCCATGAATCCCTAAATTTTGCCTGGATTGTCTTTTGAGGTTTTCAATCCAGCGAGATAATTTTCACTTGTGTCTCTAATTTTTTCCTAGACCGCCTTTTCGGGTTTTCAATCCACCGAGACGTTGTTTTTTTATTTAGGCGAAGTATTTCTTAACTACATCAACATTCATGGGGTAGGCAAACTCTTCTCCATCCATAGTTGCGAGTCTCAAGGCACCGCCTGAGAAGGCTTTCTTGACCACATAGGGGCCGTCATAATTCGGAGTCCACTTGCCCAGGGAATCAGTGAGAAATGACTATATCTTTTTTAGCACAGGGTCTCCTTTTCTAAAGACACGGGGTCAGACCTTTTTTTCAAATGCTTTCTTCATTCTCTATTAATGCAACTGACCATGGCATAGAGCCATTATTCATTTCTCTTCAATCAGATTCAGTTCATCGTGTCGATTTTGACAACATTCAGCTTCTGTTAGCTTAGCTTCCATCAATACCCAGATTGATGGGATCTCTACTTCTATGGGGAGCACTACTTCCATGCCATATACTAGAGAGAAAGGGGTTGCCCCTGTTGAATTGCGGACAGATGTGCGATAACCGTGAAGAGCAAAGGGTAGCATCTCGTTCCAGTCTTTGTAGGTTACAACCATCTTTTGAACGATTTTCTTAATGTTCTTGTTAGCCATTTCTACCGCTCTATTCATCTTGGGTCGGTAGGGAGATGAGTTATGGTGTTCGATCTTGAACTCGGCGCATAACTCTTTCATCATCTTGTTGTTCAAGTTAGATCCATTGTCAATAATGATCTGGCTCGGAACACTATAACGGCAGATGAGATTGTTCTTGATAAATCGGATCACCACTTACTGAGTTACATTGGAGAACGACGCCGCTTTGACCCACTTGGTGAAGTATTCAATGGCTACCAGGATGAACCGATGTCCGTTTGAAGCCTTGGGTTCAATCATGCCAATCATGTCGATTCCCCATATAAAAAAAGGCCACGGAGAATAAAGAACTTTGAGATGCGTTGGCGGTACATGGATTTTGTCAACGTATATCTGGCACTTTTGACACCTTCTCATGTGTTTGTAGCAATCGGATTCCAATGTCAACTAATAGTACCCTGCTCTCAGAATTTTTCTTGCCATTGTGTGTCCGTTGGCATGAGTTCCAAAGGATCCTTCGTGAATCTCTTTCATCAACATGTTTGCTTCTGGTCTGTCTACACACCGGAGCAAAACTATGTCGAAATTTCGCTTGTAGAGTGTATCACCATTAAGGAAGAAGTTACCGGCTAGTCTTCGGAGGGTTTTCCTGTCCTTCCTGGATGCCCCCGGTGGGTACTCTTGTTTTTGTAGGAAGCACTTGATATCGTGGTACCAAGGTTTGTGGTCTATGACCACTTCGATTGTGAAGATATAGGCGGGCCTTTCAAGGCGCATTATATCAATCTTAGGTACGTCGTTCCATTGACCTACACTAATCATGGAAGAGAGAGTGGTTAATGCTCAGCCATGTGATTTTCTTCACGAGGAATGTGGTGAAACTCGATTCTGTTGAAGAATGGTAACAACCTTCTCGTGTAATCTTTGTAAGGAATTAATTTGGATTGGTATATGTTCCAATCTCCATTGATCTGATTGATAACAAGGGCTAAGTCTCTATACACATCCAAGTTCTTAATCCTTAAGTCAATTGCTTCTTCGAGACCCATGATACATGCTTCATATTCGGCCTCGTTGTTTTTGCACTTGAATGTCAACCTGGCAATGAAAGGAATGTGGGTACCCTGGGGGGTAACAATGATTGCCCCAATTTCATTTCCTTAAGCGTTGACTGCTCCATCAAATATTAGTCCCCATTGGGAACGTGGTTCTGGTCCTTCACTGGGTAGCGGTTCATCGCAATCTTTCATTTTCAAATACATGACATCTTTGTCTGGGAAGTCAAATTCGACTGATTCCTGATTGCCAATCTATTGATGAGCCAAATGATCGGCTAAAATACTCCCTTTGACGGCTTTCTGAGCATGGTATTCGATGTCGTATTCTGATAATAACATCTACCAACGGGCAATCCTTCCCGTGAGAGTAGGATTTTCAGAGACATACTAGATTGGATCCATTTCGGATATTAACCAAGTAGTGTGATAAATCATGTACTAGCGAAGACGTTTGGCTGCCTAAACCAGAGCAAAACAAGTTTTCTCGAGCATAGTGTACCGAGTTTCACAGTTGGTGAATTTCTTGCTTAAGTAGTAAATGGCAGACTCTTTTCTTTTTGTTTCGTCTTGTTGGTCAAGTACATAATCCATCGAGTCTTCCAAGACTGTCAGGTAAATGATCAGTGGTCTTCCTTCCATTGGAGCTGATAGAATTGGTGAATTCAACAAATGTTCCGTGATACTGTCGAAAGTTTTCTAGAAATCTTCTGTTTATACACAGCTTTGATTTTTTTGAGTAGTTTGAAGATTGGCGCGCAAGTCGCTTTCATGAGGGATATAAACTTGAGATGTAATTCAGACGTCCCAAAAATCCTCTGACTTGTTTTTCAGTCTTTGGTGAAGGCATTTCTTGAATGGCCTTGACCTTGTCAGGATCAACCTCAATTCCTTTCTGGATTACGATGAACCCTAAGAGTTTTCCTGAGCAGACACCGAATGTGCATTTGTTGGGATTCCAGCAGAGCTTGTATTTTCTCAAACGATCGAACAATTTTGACAAGTGTTCAACGTGTTCTTCATCTGTTCTAGATTTTGCAATCATGTCATCGACATACACTTCGATTTCTTTGTGTATCATGTCATAAAACAGAGTCGTCATGGCTCTTTGATAGGTTGCCCCGACGTTCTTCAAACCAAACGACATTACCTTGTAACAAAAGGTGCCCCATGGGGTGATAAAGGAAGTTCTCTCCATATCATTCGGCACCATTTTAATCTGGTTATAGCCCGAGAATCCGTCCATGAAGGAGAAGACTTTGAATTTTGATGTACTGTCTACCAGCATGTCAATGTGTGGTAAGGGGAAGTCATCCTTTGGACTTGCTTTGTTCAGATCCCTGTAGTCTGCACACATTCTGACTTTTTCGTCCTTTTTCGAAACTAGAACTATGTTGGCTAGCCATTGAGGATACTCTGAGGTGGCAAGGAAACCTGCGTCAATCTGTTTCTGCACTTCCTCCTTGATTTTGATAGCCATATCCGGGTGAGTTCGCCTCAGCCTTTGTTTCACCGGCGGACATTCTGATTTCAATGGTAAATGATGTTCCACGATGCTGGTATCCAACCCTGGCATGTCCTGATATGATCAAGCAAACACATCTGGAAACTCTTTGAGAAGTCTTATCAAGTCTTCTCTGACTGTTGGACTGAGCAGTTCCCCAATCTTGACTTCTTTCCTCTCTTCCTCTGAACCCAAATTTACCATTTCCAACGGCTCTTTGTGCGGCTCAATAGACCTTTCCTCTTGTCTGAGTAATCGGGAGATCTCTTCTGAAATTTGTGCGTCCTCTTTTTCTTCAGCTTCAAATACCGAGAATTCAAAGTTGGGAGAAGGCATTGGATCGTATGTTTTAATGGGGTTTAAAACAAGCAATCTTCAAGGCGTGATGATTTGTTTTTTAGAAGAGATAGAGAGAATGCAAGAGTGTCTGCAGTGTATTTTCTGAAAAATGCTTGTTTTTATTTGAGTTTGTTTTAGGATTACCATTTTCTGAAAAACGAAAAGTGAAAACAGCAATAAATGCAGAAATGACAGAATGACATTTATTTATTTATGATTTTGTCGATTCTTGAAACTAAAACCTATAAAACAAAACTCTGTCGCTTTGGGCGAAGCGAAGAGGGACATTTACAGAAAGTGACCCCTATAAAACATCTGTTTCACCTGGGCAGGGTGAAAGGGTAAAACAAAGACGGCAATTACTTAGACTTATGGACGAATTTCAGGACATCGACAGCAACCCAATGGCGACGAACTCCTCGGTGAATCACAAAGTCTGGCACCTTCTTTCTTGGCTTGTCCTCAGAAATGACATTGATTTCTGGTGGAGCAAGATCATTGGAGTCTTCCTCCCAAGCAGAGTTGTCGTAAACGAACTCTTCTGTTGTATCTTCCTTAATGTTTTCACTCTCAAGAGGATCTTCCCATCCAGTTGGCTGGATGTCCTCGAGCTTGATACATGACCTTTCAGGAGTGGTGTATTTGACCAAGAAGTCATACTTGCCACTCGGCTGTCCTAAAGTGTCCCATACTTCTGTGGGACTAGAGGAGCCATCTTCCTCGATGACGTTGACCTCTGGAAAAGCATAGTTGATGAACTCTTGTCCTGCAGTCCTTGCAGGTTCATCATTGTGCTGGGTATTTCCTGAATATCCTGAGTAATGATCCCATGATTCGGTGGGGACACAGATATTCCTTTCAGTGTTGCTCAACTGATATGCATCGTTGGGCTGACTCTTTTGCCTCAAGTTTTCTGAGTATGGATGCCAAATAGGAAAGTCATCCAGTGGGTCATAATAGTCATAGTCGAAATTGTCTTTCATCGGATCGTCTTCTAATGAGTTAGGCGGAGCACGGTATTCCTCAGGATCACAATCTCCGTACATCATCTTGACGTCTGATCTTGATATATATATCTCGGACTCTGTGTGGGAAAGCAAAATGGCGTACGTGCCTCTCCCTGAGACATATAACCATCCTCGTTGAGATATGATTTTCACTCTTCATCCATATCGTAGGAGTCACTTTCATTGATAATGTGCACTTTTTGAGACACTGGGTGGAGAAATCCTCCACTGTGGAAGAAGTTCTGAATGGGACGAAAACTTTCATCTTTCTTGGCAGTCTGGGTACAGGTTGAAGAGAAACCAAGACCTTTCTTTGTCTTGTTATCTGCAGGAATCACAAGTTGTCCCCATCCTTTTGTGTTATCATTTTTTATTACTTTAAGACCGTATTTGTATGAGGAAATCGACGTCCCTTTTTCTGGTCGATTCTCATTGCTCACCGAGAGAGCTTGGAACTGAGTCCCGATAACCTCCTCCGGTTCTAAATAGGAGAATGATAATAAATTGCTCACGATTAAGGCTTGCTCTCGGCAGACTGTGACTAGCTTGTCATTCTTGACGAACTTCAGCTTCTGGAGAAGTGTCGAAGTGACTGCCCCAACCTCGTGTATCCAAGGTCTTCCTAATAAACAGCGGTATGCTTCTCGGATGTCGATGACCTGGAAAGTGACTTGGAAAGTGTGAAGACCGATGGTTATGGGAAGATCGACTTCGCCGATAACTGTTTTTCTGGATCCGTCAAAAGCTTTGACGATGATCTCACAGCCTCTCATCGGAGCTCCTTGAAATGATAATCGTGTTAAAGTCGACTTTGGCATAACATTCAGAGATGATCCTGTGTCAACCAGTACGCTGGCTAAAGCATCGTCTTGGCAGTTGACTGTAATATTAAACGCCATATTGTGATTTTTGCCCTCTTCTGGCAGTTCTTCATCCCTGAATCCTAAGTTGTTACAGGAAGTGATGTTGGAGATGATACTGTCAAACTGTCCTAATGTTACATCTTGTTCCATGAAGGCTTGCTCTAAGAATTTCTGTAGAGCTTCCCTGTGAGCTTCGGAACTAAGTAGGAGAGATAATACATAGATTCTAGATGGAGTTTGCAACAGTTGTTCTACAATGTTGTACTCACTTTTCTAGATTAGCTTTAGCATCTCATCGTTGTTCTTTGAAAGTTCGGGACTACTGGACTGCCAGATTTATTGATTTGGAACTTCTGTTTGAGTTTCCTTTTCTTTGGTGGGTTCTCCAACTCCTCTGTTGAAGACCCGACCGCTCCGTGTGACTCGACTGATGTCGACAATGTTTATGACGGAGGGTAATGGAGTTTCCATTCCATTTTCGATCGTTGTTGCACCGTACTTGTAAGGGATAGCCTTATCGGATTTGTACGGTATTGGTCCTGGTAAGTAAATCACCACTGGAGCCTTTTGATTTTTCTGACCATCGTAGGAAGCCTCAATTGGTTCTAGGTTGAGAATCTATCTACTATCAAGAGAGACTTTTGACTCGTTGAGCAGAGGGATTTTGGCGCAAACGTCTGTTGGTTGCAGAATAGGGCAAGCAAGCAAAAACATTTATTTTCAGAAAGAATTCCCTCCGGGATTTATGTCGTGTCCACAGAGATCGGTTAGAGGGAAAGAATGTCGTTCGACAATCTCTCGCGTTTATGAGTTTGGATTAAATTGGTTTCAAACAAGAAAATAGAAAAGTAAATATTAAAACATAAAAAGAAATCATTCTTCAGAGAGAAAAGCTCGTCCGACAATGCATATAATCGACTCCTCACAAACTTAAACTTACCGACCAGTTATACTCCACCTACAATACTCATCAATATCACCCAGCATCACTCATAACACAGGTTATGTCTAACGCAAAGTTGAGAAAACAACCGTGTTACTCTCTTCGTCACTCTCGCGAGCGAAGCCTCGAAACACGGAAGGCATTAAGCTTCGACGCCTATTGAAAATTGTTAGCTCCTAAATCTATCTCTAGAGTCCAGCAACCAACAGACAATCCTCCCTAATCGACATTCGTGAAGGTTATGTCTAACGCGACACAAACCCCGCGGATAAAGCAAAAATTAGAGACAATCACCAATAAAGATTTGTAAAGCAAGTTTTATACAACGCCATGGGCGACAAATATACATGAGTTCATAGCAAATACATATGCACACCCCAACAAGAAAGAATACACAAAGAGGAAGAGAAATGAACCAAACACTTCACGGATTGTCGGAGTCGATCGATGAGAAATCCACCTCAGATCATCCACATGCAAGATTCCATGTTGTTTTCTAAGCTAATCTTAAAAAAATGAAGTTTGATGGAGTTGGAGCAAGAATCCCCAAAACCATCCCTAACAAAATGAATGAAAATCTAATATATACAATCAGAATTTCGCAGGTTCGCTAGGCGAACCTTTCATTCGCTAGGCGAATGGCTCAAAAAATGGCACATAAGTGCCTCTGAAATGCTAAACCGCCCTTGCTTTCCTTCGCGGGTTCGCGACGCGAACGTTTTATTCGCCTAGCGAATACTCGCTAGAACGTTCGCGAAGCGAACAATGGTCTTTTTCTCCTTTGAAACTTTCTGCCTCTACTCGCTGGGACCTTCGCCAGCCTTCGCTATCACACTCGCTAGGCGAACATGACAGAAAAACAGCCCCTTATTTGACCACAACTTCTGCACCGTAGCTCCGATTTACGCACGGTCAGAAGCGCTGGAAAGCTTATTCAATGCTCTTAAAAACAATGGCATAATGGTCTTTATTAGATACCTACAAAAATGAGATAAAAATCAGTTAAACAACGTAATATTTACACAATACGCGATATATACACTAAAACGTAAAATAACCGTATTTATAAACAACGTGGGGTTTATTTGAACAAATATAGACAAAAAGTATCGATAAGTGCAACAAAACTTATATACAATAATAGGTACAATTTGCACTTATCAAACTCTCCCCAACTTACCTAATTGTTTGTCCACAAACAAAAATCAAACAAACTTGAAAATGCGCAAGAAATAACCAAAGAATGACGAATCAACAGGTTTTGAAAAACGGAACGAATGAATGGTTCAAATGAAAATGGTACACACAAAAAGTAAATACTTACCACTAAACTGTAACGATAACATAGTCACGAAACAAAAGCAAAGTACACAAGTCATGCCAAAAATTCTAAAATAACACAAGTTCAAATGTGAATCACACCTAGCAAAAACAATCATCGGTAGATGAAAAACACAAAATGAGGTTCTTTCACTCACACAACAATCTTGCAAATAAAAGACTAAATTATGCATACATCCACAAATTCACATTGAAAATACAAAGGCAAGAATCACAAGGGCTTTTCAAGGTTGTAGCGTGGTCGGGTAAACAAACAAGGGGCAATTTCTAAAGGTAATTGAAACAAAAACTTGCCTAAACCTAAGGGAGTGAAAACTCACAAAGATTCACACACAAAATTTCAACCAACTTCTTCCAAAATCCCAAGTGCTACACAACACACAATACTTATTTAGCACAATTATTGCAACTCTTTTTGTTTCCTTTTTCAAGGATTTTTCTTTTTTCTTTCTTTTTCACTTTTTTCTTTTCTTTTCTTTGTCATATTTTTCTCTTTTTTCTTTTCTTTTTCAATCCTCATAGAATCCAACCAATGAGTAAACAACCATTCTCTCCCCAACTTGAATTCAACCACATCATCATGTGAATACTCCCTACTTTCTAAGGCAAGGAAAAAATCCATACAACAACACATAGTTGAGGTCCAAGAAAAAACAAAATCCATTCAAAAATAAGTGAACTAAATACTCATAGACAAGCATTAAGTTCAAATAGAAACATGGATCAAAAAGCTCAAAGGGGTTACGAATTCTCACACACTCACAAGGTGAATTGACTATTTGGCTAAGGTAGTTGTGCTCAAAATGAAACAATTGCCTTGATCCTTTTCATGCATTCATAAACTCAACACAAACAAAAGATTCAACATAATAAAGTCCAGTTATAACAAGAATGTTGGTTCTCCGCGCATATATGAACAATAGAAGGCTACCTCACAAAAAGGTTGGGAACTAAAGTGATTCACAATAAGAACAAGTATACAAAAGAATGGATGGCATGGAAGTTTGTAAAATGCCTAAGTATCATGAATATGCTAAAGTATAGAAAGCGATAAATACATACCTCAGACGTGTACAAAACTTAACAAAATCATTACCATACATCCGCAAGTTGAAACGAACCAACTTGGAAAATCACAACAGCATCCTCAAATAAGTCAATCAAAATTTGTGAGCAAACAACAACCAAAATCTTAGCAGCCTTCGCCTAGCGAAGGAATCATTCGCGACGTGAGCCTTCGCTACATCCTTCGCCCCAGCGAAGTTTGAGTGTTTTCAAAAGTGAAAGTTTCTGCCACCCCCTCGCTGGCACCTTCGCTGGTGACTTCGCCAGAACTCGCTTAGCGAGAACAAGAATTATTAATATAAACAAACGAAAAGAAAGGGAGAAATTTCATTAAACAAGTTGTAAAGTGAAGATTTGATAAATTTACGAAAAATCCGAGTATAACTTGTTTAATGAAAGTTCACCACACAACCAAAGAAAATAATACAACATGCTTGTTTTACGTCGTAAGCTTGACGCCTTTACATTGCTTAGCTAGCAAACTCACTTCCTTCATGCCATAGTGATGCCTCACCGCGCAAACCTAAAGTAAGTGTCCTAACTAAACATATGAACAAACGGTTACGGGAACAAAATGTATACAACACTTGAACAAACATAGTGGAAATAGATAATATATACGATATATACAAAACTAAAAAACAAAGAAACTATCGCAATGCGATTCAATATCAAAACCAATCCCCGGCAACGACGCCATTTTGTTGGCTGCGGAATAGGGCAAGCAAGCAAAAACATTTATTTTCGGAAAGAATTCCCTCCGGGATTTATGTCGTGTCCACAGAGATCGGTTAGAGGGAAAAAATGCCGTTCGACAATCTCTCGCGTTTATGAGTTTGGATTAAATTGGTTTAAAACAAGAAAATAGAAAAGTAAATATTAAAACATAAAAAGAAATCATTCTTCAGAGAGAAAAACTCGTCCGACAATGCATATAATCGACTCCTCACAAACTTAAACTTACCGACCAGTTATACTCCACCTACAATACTCATCAATATCACCCAGCATCGCTCACAACACAGGTTATGTCTAACGCAAAGTTGAGAAAACAACCGTGTTACTCTCTTCGTCACTCTCGCGAGCGAAGCCTCGAAACACGGAAGGCATTAAGCTTCGACGCCTATTGAAGATTGTTAGCTCCTAAATCTATCTCTAGAGTCCAACAACCAACAGACAATCCTCCCTAATCGACATTCGTGAAGGTTATGTCTAACGCGACACAAACCCCGCGCATAAAGCAAAAATTAGAGACAATCACCAATAAAGATTTGTAAAGCGAGTTTTATACAACGCCATGGGCGACAAATATACATGAGTTCATAGCAAATACATATGCACAACCCAACAAGAAAGAATACACAAAGAGGAAGAGAAATGAACCAAACACTTCACGGATTGTCGGAGCCGATCGATGAGAAATCCACCTCGGATCATCCACATGCAAGATTCCATGTTGTTTTCTAGGCTAATCTTAAAAAAATGAAGTTTGATGGAGTTGGAGCAAGAATCCCCAAAACCATCCCTAACAAAATGAATGAAAATCTAATATATACAATCAGAATTTCGCAGGTTCGCTAGGCGAACCTTTCATTCGCTAGGCGAATGGTTCAAAAAATGGCACATAAGTGCCTCTGAAATGCTAAACCGCCCTTGCTTTCCTTCGCGGGTTCGCGACGCGAACGTTTTATTCACCTAGCGAATGCTCGCTAGAACGTTCGCGAAGCGAACAATGGTCTTTTTCTCCTTTGAAACTTTCTGCCTCTACTCGCTGGGACCTTCGCTAGCCTTCGCTATCACACTCGCTAGGCGAACATGACAGAAAAACAGCCCCTTATTTGACCACAACTTCTGCACCGTAGCTCCGATTTACGCACGGTCAGAAGCGCTGGAAAGTTTATTCAATGCTCTTAAAAACAATGGCACAATGGCCTTTATTAGATACCTACAAAAATGAGATAAAAATCAATTAAACAACGTAATATTTACACAATACGCGATATATACACTAAAACGTAAAATAACCGTATTTATAAACAAAGTGGGGTTTATTTGAACAAATATAGACAAAAAGTATCGATAAGTGCAACAAAACTTATATACAATAATAGGTACAATTTGCACTTATCAAACTCTCCCCAACCGAGCCTGACTTGATTAACATGTAGTTTTACCAGATTGGTATTCATCAAGCATATGTTAAATATCTGAACCATATTGACTTGATGGTTATTTCTTTCCTGGTAATCCTGGATCCACCCAAGATCCATCTGACGTTGAAGGGCCTCTTGTACAAAAGAGAATATCCCTGATTACTTGTTGAGCAAATCGGGAAGGCGTCATAATCGTGTTGTGGAAGATTATGATATTGAATTTTCCTTGAGTGCATCGCCACCAAATTGACGTTCATCATAAGAATGTTGCGGTTCTGAACAATGTTGGGGTTTGCATGGGCCATGTTGACCTCCCGAATTCTGTGATCTTGAATCCATCCTAGATTCATTTGTTCTTGTAGAGTTAATTGCACTACGGAACACCCTTGATTATTCTTTGAGCAGATATCACACTGGTGATAGTTGTGAGGTGGTGCATGACCATATCCACTCTGTCTTCAAAGCATTTTGACCATATTTGGTTCCTAAGAGGAGTACATCGCGAATTTGATAACTGCGGCTAAATTCTTCCTCTACCAAGTTTACTGCAGCCTTGTCATGTTGTGACAACGGGTTCGTCTGAACGTTCAGATTAGTATCTTTGAAAGATAATAACTCGTTCCTGATAAGTTTTTGTACGTCAAATTTGAAGCTGAGATAGTTTTCGATGTTGTGCCCCGATCCTCCTTGATGGTAAAGGCAAGTTTGATCCGCTTTGAACCAAAAAGGTAGATTTTCCGGTACTGCAAAAGGAGACTTGGTCTGGATGTGCCCCTTGGCTAGTAACTGTGGAAAAATTTCTGCTTATAACATCGGCATAGGGTCAAACCCTCATGGTCGTGTTGTACGATTGTTATTGTTGTACTGTGGACGAGCCTGCTGAAGAGGTTGTTGTGTCCTTTGCTGATACTGTTGTTGACTAGGTTGATTTTGAGCAACCTGAGGCTGGTAAGATGGAATTGGCATAGGGTTAATAGCGGGAGTTATCGCCGCTACTAGTTGGTACCTCCGTCTTTGCTTTCCTTGGGAGATATTGCTAATCTCCTGTTCTTTATTTTTCTGGAAAGCATTACCATGTCTTTTGGTACTACTGGAGGGTTCAGCCTCTTTAGCTAATCGTCCTTCTCGGACTGCCTCTTCAAGGCATACTCCCATGTTTACCATCTCAGTGAAAACACTAGGTGCACCGGTGACCATGCGGTCATAATAGAATGAGCTCAAAGTTTTCAAAAAGATCTTTGTCATCTCGTTTTCCTTAAGAGGGGGACAAATCTGGGCGGCAATTTCACGCCATCTCTGAGCATACTCCTTAAATTTTTCTTTGTCTTTTTGAGACATCGCTCTGAGTTAATCTCTATCTAGTGCCATGTACAGGTTATATTTGTATTTTTGGATGAAGTTAGCGCCGAGATCTATGAAAGTATTGATCTTAGTGCAGTTTAAACCCATGTACCATCTGAGAGCGGCACCGGTTAAACTTTCTTGAAAATAGTGGATCAGTAGCTGTTGATTTTCTGTCTGAGTTGACATCTTTCGAGCGTACATCACCAAGTAACTTTGAGGGCAATAATTGCCTTTGTACTTTTTAAAGTCGGGCACCTTAAACTTGTGCGGGATTTTGACATTTGGGACCAAGCAGAGGTCGGCGGCGTCGTTTCCAAATAAATCCTGACTGCGAATGGCATGCAGTTCCTTCTGTATTTCCAAGAACTGTTCTTGCAACTTATTCATCTTTTCGTACATGTCTTCGTTTCCACCAGAGATTTCCTGTGGCATCTGTCCTTCCGGGACAGTGTGTATCACTGATTATGGTATAGTCATTACGGCTGTGACTCTTGGTTCTTCAGTTCCCTGAAGTTTGTAACCTTCGGGAATTGCTATTGTTAACCTTGCGTCTTCACTTTCCTGAAGTTTGTAACCTTCAGAACCAGTGGCTCCTGCTACAGTTGTCAGGTCTTCCGTGACCGGCGAGATGTATCCTTCAGGGATAAAGTTGAGAGGCATGCCCCAGGGCCGACCCTTAGGCATGTTGTACCATGGATGAATCTTATGTACCTACACTATGGGCGTAGACATGATCCCTGAGATCACAGTCTTTTTGCTGATGCTGCTCCTGAGCTGCTGCCAAGGATTGCATGTCATTGTGAAGTTTCTTCAAATCTTTCTTTGGAGCGTTGATTTCTTCTCTCAGCTCTCTGTTCTCTTCCTCGAGATCGTCCATTTTCTTTTGTCGATTGGCCCGAGTATTGTATGAGTACGACAGTTTGACCCTAGAATTAAGACACGTGCGTGAGACTCGAGAGAATGCGTTATGCGAGAATGATGAATGCAATGATATATATATATATATATATATATATATATTTGTTTTAATAAAAAAAAACTTCAAATAAATTGCAAATATCATTCAGAGAGGGGGGACCCCTTTTTATTGAATTGAAAGATTGCAGTATGTTACAAAGGAAAGTACAATATTTACAAAGTGCTGTAAAAGGAAAATCTTAGCTCAAGGATCGTGAGTCCTCTCTGAAGAGATCTCAGATGCCAGTTCTGGTAGTTTCCCTTTCTTCGATCGGGGTTCTTCAACCGCTGTCGAGTTATCAGTCCTTTTCCAAATGAAAGGAGCGAGCAAATTTCTTTGATCTTCCCGACTCTCTACAGCATGTTGCTCTAATATTTCAATCAGAGTGTCATTTTCTCTTAACAGTTCCTGAATTTTGATACACTCCACATTGAGAGTTCGGTACTTGTTTTTCCAAGAGCTCTTCTCTTGTTGAACTTTGTTGAGAGTGACCTGGTTGTTTTCTGTTTCAGACATGAAATAAAGGGCAGATTCCTTTAACGGAAAAACTTCTTGACGAGGGTAAGGCATCCTCAGCTTGAGGGTTCTAGTTTATACCCAATGGAGATAAGGTTCCAAGGAGATACAGTCTAGTTTTCATATAGACTCTCATCTTTTTCTGTGAATATGTTGCCAGGCATGCACTATTTCCTTCTTAAGTGCCCCTTCATTTTCTCCTTCCTTGAAGAAAAGACCTTCCAGATGAACATTTCAGGGGATATGTCTCATCGGGTATCCGAATTGACGGCGAGCTAAAATTTGATGGTAGTTGATCCCACCTTTAGTTCCAATGAGGGGTACATTAGGGAAGTTTCCACATCGGTCGATGATTTCTACCCCCTCATAAATCCTATTGGACCAGTCTATGTCAGAGTTGGTGAGAGACATGATCTTTGTGACCAACATAGAGAATTCTTATGATCCCAAAAAGCAGCAGACTTGGGTAGATAGGAAATGAACCAATTGTAGAGCAAGGGTACACAGCACGTGATCATTCCTCCGATATACACATTCCTTAATTTTACAGAATGGTAAGCATCCACGAGCAAGGTTGGTACAGGGTTTCCAATCAGAAATATCTTAATGGCATTGGTATCGACGAAGTTGTCGATGTTGCGGAAGAGGATTGATCCGTATGTGAATAAGACGAAGATATCCTCGAAAGCGGTTATGTTTCCTACACTGGCAAAGTATAAGGCTTTCTCCGTCAGGAATTTAGCTGGTAAACCCTAGATTCCTCCCTTAATGGTTATGTGAGTCCTGACCTCTGACTCGTCCAAATAGATTGCTCTTGCAATGGTTTGTTCCTTTGGAATTTCTTCCAGTCCAGAAAAGGGAGCTTGGTCAGTGATAGGTAAATCAATCAAGTGAGAGTACTCCTCTAGGGTTGGTGTCAGTTGGTAATCCAAAAAAGTGAAGCAGTGATAAACCGGATCGTAAAATTGAATTAGCGTAGACAGAATTCCTTCAACTACATGGACCCTTAATAGAGACAATAATCCTCTGTGCTTAGCTCTGAAAGCCTCAGGGTTGGTAATCATCCTTGCCAACTTCCTTAAATCCTCTAGTTTTGGAGCCTTGAAGGAGTACTTGTGCGTCTTTCTTCTATCGAAATCCATAACACAATCTCTGATATTTGCAATTTATCATTTAGTTTAATTTTGAAAAAGATTTTTTTCTTGTTTGAAAAGAGTTTTTTAGATGAATGCATGAATGCAGCACACAAAAACATTGAAAAAATATGGGTTCAAAGGTTCAGCGTCACAAGCATGGAGTCATGGGTCTACCCATCCCCAAAGGTTGTACTATTTTGGTAAATTTTGTACTTGTAGAACGGGTTAAGGTTCCCAAAAATCACTGACCCCTCCCGGAGATAATAACAACAAGCTGGTTCACCCAAGCGAGCTATAGTATCCCAGAAGAAATCTCAATTTGAGTGTAGTATCGCGTATCAACTATTCCCGATAGTCACCGCACTACCAAATGGCAATATCGTTAATGTCTACTAAATCCTCAGTTTCACGGGTCACCGCACTATGATAGCGTCTACTTTCACAACTAACGGTTGTTCAACATAGTATCACACAAGTACCTCCACTGATTCGATGGTCCACCGGGTTCAACTTAGTCGGGAATCACTCCCTATAAATGTTCCCCGTCTATGCCATCACTTATCTTATGGTTTCTCTCAAACTTTCCAGACGCGTATTAATCGCATTCCCATTGATAGAAAAATAAACATGGATATCAAGTAGGAAAAGCAGTATATATAGTATTCCTAAAACTAAACATCCTAGACCTCTTAGGAATTCTAGTCTTAATTTGGCTCCCCAGTAGAGTCACAATTTTTCTGTAGCATACGATTTTTGTCGGTGAGACGACCACGTTATCGCCATGGGATTTCCTCACCTCAATGGGAGGAACGTTGGGTGCTACTTTCTGATTTCTTATTTATCCCGTGAAGCTGGAAGGGAAAGGGAAGCTATCTAAAACTAACGTTGCACACGAATGTTTTACTGAACAAACGCTTGACAGAGATTGGGGAGTCCGGGGTCAGGTTATACAATGGGGAGTTGTCAATTACCCATCCTATACATGGTTATCCATGAGATGATAGTTTTAAGTTCTGCTTTGTACTTGATGGTGTTTGTCTGTAAATGGGAAAGTTTCTTTTTTGTGGGAATGTCTGAGAGAGAGAGAGTGTGTGTGTTTTTGTTGTTTTTTGGGTTTTCTGATGTTTTTGGTAAGGTACTGGACCTAAGGTTTTTGATAAGTATGCTCGCTAAGATTTCACAATCTTATGCCTACGTGTTCCCGTTTAGAGAAACAGGGAAATCAGAGCAATCGTAGTTCCTCCTATTCTATGGGAGGAAAAGATGTTTGGTGTCTTGTTCAAAGCCTAATATTAAAGCTAAAGGTTGTATTTGTGTCTTGTTCAAAGCCCAAGATTGAAACTAAAAGGTTTTGACTGAGAGAGAATTTGTCATCTCTAAAGGGAGATATCTCATCTGTTTATCACAATTGTTTAGGTGACTGGTTTAAAAAGGAGAAATTACTTTAACTGGAAGGTATGAAGTCCAGCAATGCCATAATTTCCTTTTACCGAGGAATTTGTCCTGAAGGAGAAAACGTTAACTCTGTGCAGAGCAATGCCATTTTTCCTTAGGAATTCATGCTAAGAGAGGGACATTGGCTTGGATGTAAATAATCCAGAGGTTTGCCACTTACGGCAATTAGATGAAGTTTACCAGGATAAGAGATGGACTACAACTTAGATGTTTGTATCAACAAGTGTGTATCTTATAGCAGTTATCTGGGATTTAAGGTTTGTTTTGATTGATTGTTTTGGTGTGTGATTGTTCATAGAAATATCTTTCTGCATAGAGATTTTGATTTCCTTTGAGGGGATGTTGATTTTTGTGTGCCTTGATTAAAGCCTAAGGTTGAAGCCAAGAGATTGATTGTCTCTACTGGGGAGATCATTATACAAAGCCTAAGAGGAAACTAGAAAAGACTGACTCAATAAGAGAGTGTTTATTTGTGTCTTATACAAAGCCCAAGATTGAGGCTAAAAGAGAATTGACTCTTTTGGGGAAATTTATCTGTCTTGTACAAAGCCCAAGATTGAGGCTAAAGGGATTGACTCAGTTGGAGAGTATTTAGGTGTCTTGTACAAAGCCCAAGATTAAGGCTAAAAGGTTATGACTCTGCTTGAGGAGATTTTATATCTGTCTTGTACAAAGCCCCAGATTGAGGCTGAAAATGATGACTCCATTGTGGAGGACACTTATGGGTGTCTTGTATAAAGCCCAAGATTGAGGCTGACTGATTATGACTGACTCTACTGGAGAAATATGTTTGGGGTGTCTTGTACAAAGTCCAAGATTGAGGTTCGAACTGTTGAGGGAAAATCATTATACAAAGCCTAAGAGGAGGCTGGTTTGGGAATTTCTTATATGAAGCCTAAGATGAGGCTATCTTCTGCTGAGGATTATTGAGATCCAGAGACAGGTCTAATATTGGGGGATCAACTCTTGTTGGGGATTACAGAAGAGATGAAATATCAGAGACCATGAGGTTTTGAGTTTTCTGTTAGGGATTTTGTTAATGATGAATTAACAGTAGTTGACCCTGACTGGGGAAAATTGAGAGTTTTAGAGATTGAGTTATGGAACCTGTAGAGGTTTTAACGCTGCTAGGAGATTTGATGAAATGCCCAGGGTTATTTCTTGTTCTTTAGGGAAATAAAAAAGGTTCTTTGAAATCCAAGAGGAGATGAGACTGTCCAAGTCTACTGGTATGGAGAGGTTGGTTCTCAGCTGGAGAATGATCTTTGTATGATGCCCAAGAGGAGGCTGATGTGTTAAGGGATGAGATTCAACCCTACACTAGTTTGACATTTTGACTCAGGAAGACTGATCTAACAAAGGATGACTAGGTTCTGTCTTATACCTTTAAGAGGTCTCTGGGTCCTTGTACTAAGCCCAATAGGAGGCATGAGAACTTCTAAGAAGCCTGAGGGTCCTTGTACAAAGCCCAAGAGGAGGTTGGGGATGCTTTTAGGAAGCCTGTGGGTCCAAACTTAAGAATGTTCAAGAAAGGTTCCACCGGGTATTAATCCTTTCTTTTGTGAACAGTTCTAGAGTTTGAACAAATTCAAGAGAAGTTTCACCAAGAATTAATCCTCTTTGGGGAAAATGAATTTCTTTGACAATTTCTAAGAGTGACAGTCAGAGAAAAGTTTCACCGGGAATAATGCCTGTCTCTTTGTTCCATATTGTATAAGCCCAAGAGGAGGCAAGAATATAACTGGAAATTCTTACGGGGAACTAGTTTTGACTGTGTTGAAAGAGTAACCACTGACTTTATATAATTCTAGACTTAATTGTGGGGGAAAACTCTAAGCAGATATACAAGTATATATACAGTTGAATATATAGACAAGTATTTAAAAGAGGGTAGAAGGACTTACAGGTGAGCAAGCTTCCAGCAATACAAACAATATATATATATATATATATATATATATATATATATATATATATATATATATATATATATATATATATATATATATATAGACTTAAATGCAGTTTTGGTCCCCCTTCTATGTTTTTTCTAACTTATTAGTCCCTCTTTAAAAAAAGCCAGGTATTAGGTCCCTTATTTTAATTATTTTTGGGATTTTTTTGGTCCCCTCCCAGTTTTGGCTATGTGTCACTTTCACTTATGACGTGGCAATGAAAAGTTTGACCAATTTTAAAAATCTTGCTGCCACGTCATTAAGTAACATTTTCTATTTGATTTTATTTTAATAAATTAATAAAATTTATTTTAATAAATTAACAAAATCATTATAAATCCACCATCGTTCATCCCCTTCCTTGTTGCTATCAACCCTAAATTCTCAATACCAAAATTTTTGCAACCGTTCTTCCATAATCGTTCGTCCTTGTTTCTCTGTTTTTAGTTTCTTACTCCTTTTCACATTTTGCTAGATATGAGAGAGCCAAGGGGTGATAGAGATAGAACAAGCCAACCGATTTGTGGTGGGCAATGATGCTTTCGACAACAAGGTCTGTTATTGGCGAGGAAGAAACTGGTGGCACTAGATTTGAATACTATTGTAATTTCTTTACATTATATGGGGTTCGTTTATTTTTTAATTGTGTTGGTTATGAGCTGTGATTTTTCTATTTTCATTAAGATTGTGGTTTGATGGGTGATTTGAAAGATTAAAGAAGATGGAGAGATTTTGGTTTGGAACATTGGTTTATGGTGGAAACAAATTTGTTTTTCAATTTTGTCCCCTTCTCTTCTTTTGTTTCTATTTTCTTTTCTCTATTATTGATGAATTGCGTAATGCCTTCATCAATCAAACTCCAATGGCTACACCAATTAAAATCCATGTTTACAAGCAAGCAAAACTGAAGAAAATACAACTGAATAACAATCCTAAATACAACTGCGTCTAAAATACATGTTTATTACTGCACTGATAATTAATTAATTCTTTGAATTACTAAAATTACTAATAATTAAAAGATTATAATTAATTAATTAATTATTGGAATTAATTAATTAAGTCATGACATTAAATTTGAACGAATATGGAAATCTGATTTTAACTTAATCATTTCTTATTTTAAAATGAAAATTTAAAATTATTTTTATTTATATTGTTTTAAAGAAAATGTTACTTAATGATGTGGCAGAAAGATTTTCAGAATTGGTCAAACTTTTCAAGCTTCTGTGGCTGTATGGTGAGTTGTTCAAGAAATTAAAGAAAGTTTGGATAACAACTATTAATTTGAATTTGAATTAAAAAGTAAAGTTGTTTTAAACAGAAGTTTGGGGCTTATACTCAAGGAGAGGCGACGATCGCACTGTTGTTTTGAAAATTGTGTCGGAGCTTATACAATGTCTGAGGCCCAAAAAGGTTTGGTTTTCAAAAAGAGTTTGAGTCTTACACTCTATTAGAGGCCCAAAATGTTTTTAAAGAAAAGAAATGAGACTTACAACACAAGGGTAGGCCCAGATGATTTTGTTTTGAAATGGCGATCGCGCCGAGATTTTTGAAAACACAGTGGGACTTATACAATGACTGAGGCCCGAAAAGGTTTGTATTTACAAAGGGGTTGGGTCTTACACTCTATTAGAGGCCCAAAGTGTTTTAAAAAGTTTTTGCGAGGGTGAAGATAATCAAAACCCTAATTTGATTTAAAAAGTGTACTTTAATTTAATAAAAATTCAATTAAAATGATCAAAATTATCAAACATGTGTGAAAAAACAAGTTGTGATCTTGGATTAATGTTTGAAAAATCAAGTTTTATTCATGGAATGATTTGGAAATCATTTGAATTTGCAAAATCAAGAAAAATATATATTTTTAATGCCTAAAAAAGCAAATAAAAATATAATTCTTTACAAAAATACCATATATATGAAATAAATAATATTTTTGTGAAATTTTTGTAAAATAAAATATTTTAATATTTTTGGGAATTTTCAAAAAAAGAACCAATAAAAAATAATTAAAATTGAGGGAGAAATTAATTTTGGAATTAATTAATAAAAACCATAAAAAATGTGAAAAATAGCAAAAATGGCAAAGTGGTAAAAAAGGTCTGGATGGGTGTTGAACCCACGACCTTGCAACCAAACACACATGCATGCTACCACTGGAGTGGTGTTACATCCATGTATCAAAAATACCCCATTAATACATAAGGGTGCATTATTTCTAGGCCTGGCCAAAGCGCCATGGCCTAGCCTTTGCCTAAGGCAAGATTTTGGCAATTTGCATGAAGCCTCTAACTTTCTCATTTCTCCATGGATTGGGACAAAATTTAGGTCCATCTGACCTAGAATTTCATGAGGAATCCAATGGTGCCCTTAGAACTTTCAGAAAATGTTTCCATTTTAAAATCCGACAGTGATTTCAAAATAGGCCTAAATTTGCATGTTCTGTGCTATCTCATCATACAGGCAACAATAACATGAAAAATTGGTTCAAACACAACATATATGATATGTATGAGATGTCCATGATCAATGGACATCAAAGCAATGCATGATTTATAGAGTTCAAGTTGTGATGCACTTACCTCTTGAAGCTCCTTGTGCTATCTGTCAAGATCCTTGTGCCAGAAGTAATCCAATGCTTTAGACTCTCTTGATTGATCCCTTAGAAGCTTTTAGGATGATCAAAACCAGTTGGAATCCTCAGGAACGGGTATTGGGTCTTTCTTGCAAAAGTGGAAAAAGTGACCAATATTGTAACTCTCTCAAATGGTGTTCCAGATGAGGGAAACCAATTGGGACAGTTTGAGGATGATATTTGGAGTGTGTTTGAGCTTTTGTTTGGTTTTGAAAGTGACTGAATCAAGACATGGCTTGAAAGATACAAAAAAGTCAAAATTTGAGGTTTTGGAGGTTGACTTTTTGATCTTGGTGTTTCAGATCAAGTGTGATGGTTTGAACAACTTAGACATGACATATTGAATGTGTTTGGATCATGAGCTGTGGTGAAATTGCTCTCTAACTCAAAAACTCAGTGGTGACTTGCAAAAGAAGGCATTTTTGGAGTGAAAGAGAGAATTTGAGGAAAGAAAGTGTTTGTATGCTTTGGGGTACTCAAACTGATTAGAATTGAGGTCTATTTATAGTGTGTCAAGTTTGTTTTGCCATCAATAGTGAATGGAAACTGCAGCAGGCCTTTGGCCAATTATGGCATAAAGGTGTTCAAGTCTTCCATAGCCATTGACTTGAGGTTAGGGCACAGGCTTGTGGGCCTTTGGTTCAGAGCTGAATCTTGACTCATTTAGTGATCAAAGACTCAGTCCATGCCACCTTGATGTATCCATTGAATGCTTGGAAACAAAATTGGACTCTTTGAACTTTTTAGCCTTTTTTAGGTTTGTTGGCTACATGTAGATTCTTGGACTTGGGAGGCTTATGGATCAGATCATTCCTCTTTTTTTTATCACTTGAGGTGTACAAATGGATGACAAGGCTTGGAATTATCTGAATTGGCCAAATCGAACAAAAATACCAAATTCTTCCTTGTACAAGACAGTTGGAAATGGTGATTTTGAGGAGGTCATATCTCCTTGCTCAGGTTGAGTTATGGGAGGCTCTTGTACTTTTTAAAGAGCCCTCATATGTTACTATCCATGTGTGGTCATAGTTTGTCTTGAAACTATTTGGATCCCATTGAAAAATCCTCATGAACATTGGTGTCCAAAGCTGTTAACTTAGGCAGATTTTCACCAAGTGTTGAAAAAGTGTCACTTTCTTCATTTTTGTCAATTTGATCATTTCATAACTAAAAATCCATGAAGAATTGGAGTTTGAGGTAGTTGAAGCTTTTGTAGAGTGTAGGAAGATAATACAAAGTAGGCTTTGGATCATCCAAAATGGTTGTTTGGATCAGAAGTTATGGCCCTTGGATGTTGGTACCAAAACCATTTAAACTTAATAACTTAGAAAATTTTCAAATTTTCAAGGTTACCCCTTTTATAAGTTATATTGATTAATTCTTATTCAAATGACATTATAAGCCATATTTTATGAAAATATGAGTCATAAGGATCATTTTTGCCAAAAAAGTCATGTTTTGACTTTTGGCTCCTAAACGATTCGGTGCGTAAAACCCTAATTCCTGATTTTTGGGGAATGCACTCTCTGAGGGTGTTTTAACTTTTCCAATGGTTTCTTAGGTTTATTTTGAACATATTGAGTCATATGCAGAAGTCTTGGCTCATCCTCTTGTCAAAATCTCACCCTGGAGGTCCTAGTCGTCCAAAACCCTAATTCGGTGATATCGGGTGTTTCGAGGTTCCTTCCACTTGGAATGCCACAACTTTGTGCTTGATTCCTGACATTGGAGTCCTCTTGATCCCTTATGTATGTTTTAAGTGGTTAAAAAAGTTGAAGATCATGTCTTTTCTTGATTGATCCTTTGTCTAAGTATCTTGGGAGGGCTCGAAACCCTAATTCTTGATTGTGGTGAATGCCCAATAATCCTTGAGGAGATTAATGAGGTATGATGGTAAATCCATACTGTGATGATGATTTGAAAAATGATGGGAAATCTTAGTGCTCAAAATTTGGGGTATGACACCCCTCAGTTGACAAAGTGGCTTGAAACTTCATGTTTGCTGATGTGGCCTGTCCATGTGGCTTTCATTTTAATTTTTTTTAAATCCATGTGGATTTTTCAATTTTTTTAAAAAAAATATTTACTACTTTTTTTATAACGAGTGGGTAAATCAAAAGAATTAGTTTCTCTCTGATTCATCTCCATCATTTTCTTTTAGATTCTTTTCCAATTTCACCACTTTCTTTTCAAATTGGTTCACTGTAGTTGTCAAGTTCAGTTTCTATCCTCCTTCTTTGCTCACTATGGGGTTTTTCATCAATTATTATGTATACATGAAAAGCTCACTCATATTGTGATCATTTCTACCATCAATGTTATGGGTATCAAATTTTCATTTTTATTCTATCATGCATGCACTTTTGCCAAAATCGGTGTTCATCTTGAAGCAATTTTACTTTTCTTCTTTGCATGTGCATAAAAGAGTAATACAATCTGGTATAATAAGCAACAACGTTATCTTCTATTGAACCTTTACATCTCCTCTTTCTCTAAGGTAATTGAGTGCATTAACTTAAAACCCATAGCATTTTTCTTGCACTTCACTTTTGTAACACCCTAAACCCCCGAGACAATTAATAATAGAAAATCAGAGTAAAATAGAACATACAATGTGTAGGATGCTATATTCAACAAACACATGCTCATGCAATACGATATGTAACACATAGATACCATAATTTAAACCATACTCAATTAATCTCTTCATATAGCATCGGAATTCAACTAAGACAAGACATGTGTACTATCACATAATCATTATCAAGAAAATAAAGTGGTAACGAATAATAAAAAATATAATGACAAGCGTTCTGAAACCCCAGTGTCACACATCAGAGCAGACGCCGACACATGAAATAAAAGAGAAGACTCCATCTACACTAACTTCAACTCCGCACTAATCCTGCTTATCTGCACGCTACCCACGTGGAGGTAACATTCAAACCGAAGGGGTGAGATCCTCAAATCAGCAAAAGAAATGAATAATATAAATATAAAGGCATTTAAACAATTACACGATTCATCCAATCATTACCACATCAACGAAATCACACTTTTCCACATAAGCAGACAATCGTACAATCACCATACAACACAACATAATGCAATGCAATGAGACTCACAACTCGACTCAATGCATGTGATACCAATTTGATCCCTTTTTCATGATCATAATTCCCGTCGGAATTTCCATATCAGTCACACACACCCCACATGGGCACACGGTGTCCATGATCACTCACACCCCACACGGGCACACGATCACCTTAACAACAACAGCAACACGATTCTATTTCAAAGAATCCCGATAAGACGCTCACACCCCACATGGGCACACAACTTATCGCACAACTTATGCAATATGGCATGCATACAACGACAACTAATGCATATGACTATTAATGCATCAATACATCAATACATCATATACAATTATTCAACACACAACATATACTTGCCAACACATAAAACAACAACAATCCACATTCACAACACGCATACACGCAACAAAATCCATCATTTCAACGTACAACACATAACACATACACTAGGACCCGACTACTACCTAGAATAGTTGGAATTCTGGTATCAGAATTATTTTTATCAAAAATTATATGAAACCAGCTTCCCAACGATTCGAACGGCGACTGAAATAAACGTACAGATTAAAAGTTATGAATTTTTGAAGTTTGATAAAATTATGTCCGTAACAGCAACAAACAACACTATTATGCTTGATGCGAGTTCGCTCAGCGAACTCTCGTTTCCTAGAAGTTTGCCTAGCAAACTTGCCAACAAATAACTCCTCCCATACAAAAACCAGAGACTCACTTTTTCTCCTCTCCGTTCGCTGCACATTCGCCCAACGAACTGGAGTTCGCCAGGAGTTCGCCTAGCGAACCTGGGGAGAACTTCCCCTCCACACATCCCAGAATTCCTCTTTCTTCCCCTCGTTCACTGCCTTATTCACTTAGCGAATCTGGGGCGAACATTCACCCAGCGAACTGTTGTTCGCATTGCGAACTACGCGATACTGCAAGTTCTGCAGTTGCGATTTCATCACCATTCCACCCCAACCCTTCTCCGATTTGACTCCCAAACAGCCCTAAAACGCACATACAATCACAGATTATCATACATACAATTAGGTACACATAGATCACATTTTAACCGATCAATTTATGCATTTTTCCTCTTATCAAAACCTCCGATATGCAAAATCCCCAATCCCAAATCAACACAAACAACACGTAGGGATGATACTAAAGGTTTACCTACCCTCATACAAACATTATACAACCCTTAAGAGATTAAAGAACCCCACCTTTACCTTAGAGATCTTGAAGAAATCCTCGGCCTCAACAATGGCTTTTCTCCTCCTTCTACCCTAGCTCCCCTTTTTCTCTATCTCAGCTTTTTCACATACTCAATGAGTTCTCCCCTTAATTCCTTTTTTCCTATTTCTTTTTTCTTTTTCTAATATCCTTTTATTATTAATATTATTATTCTTATTATTTCAATATTATTATTATTATTATTATTATTATTATTATTATTATTATACTAATTAAATAACAATAACAATATTCTTAAATAATTTTAAATAATAATATTAATCAAATAACCATTCTCACCACACCACCAAGTTCCACCTAATCGGTCACACACCCCCCCAACGTCTTAAATCCCTATAATACTAAGGTCACTACCAATACTAAGGGAAACCCCAAGCACAACCACACACAAATGCACAACAACATACAATTCCAATTACGAAAATAATAAAATAAATCGGGGTGTTACAACTCTCCCCCACTTAGAATATTTTCGTCCTCGAAAATTTACCTCATGCGAACAACTCCGGATACGACTCTCACATCCTGCTCTCCAACTCCCAAGTCATATTTCCACCGGCAGCGCCTCCCCACACTACCTTCACAGGGGTAATCTCTTTACCCCTCAATTGTTTTACCTCGCGGTCTTCAATCCGCATTGGTAAGGCCTCAATCGTAACGTTATCCCTTACTTCCACATTGTCCATCGGAATCACATGCGACGGATCTGGAACATACTTTTGAAGTTTTGATACATGGAATACATCGTGCAAATTCGACAAATTGGGTGGCAACGCCACTCTATAGGCAACAGGACCAACTCTTGCAGAAATCTGTTACAGACCAATAAATCGAGGAGTAAGTTTCCTCGACTTCAACGCACTTCCAACATCGGTCACCGGAGTGACTCTCAAAAACACATGGTCTCCTTCCAAAAACTCAAGATCTTTCCTTCTCTTATCATGGTAGCTCTTCTGCCTACTCTACGAAGCTTTCATCTTTTCCTGAATCAGCTTCACCTTTTCGGTAGTCTGCTGAACGATCTCAGGTCCAAGCACTACACTCTCACCAGATTCATGCCAACACAAAGTAGTCCAACATCTCCGACCATACAAAGCTTCAAAAGGTGCCATTCCAATGCTAGAATGATAACTCTTATTATACGTGTTGAGTCCTATCCCTTGAGGTTGGTATTAATTTTGGCAAAACTAACTTAGCAGAAAGATGTTGGACAAGATGTCTTAACATGATGAACTAACTGTAGGTTAAGATGTTAGATAAGATGTCCTATCAGGTGTGATTGGAATATGACTTGATTCCAGGTGGCATCTGATATTATGAAATCATAGATTCCGATTCTAAATGGAATATGCGGTTTCCTGGTAAGGAGACATTTTTGGAAACTTGGGATTGAATAAAGGATTAGGTCGTAGATTCTGAAGAGCAGAATTGTTGCGCTTTTGAAGCCTAAGTCCAGCTGTATTTTTCAATATAAATAGGTTGGAGTTAACCTAGTTTAAGTGTTGAATATTGCAGCTGTTTTAGAAGTACTAGGGTTTGTACTTGTGTGAGTCTCTTGTGTATTGTGTGAATACTTGAGAAGGACTGTTTATTGAGTTGTAATATTTTCAGTCATTGCTGTGATTGGAAGGGAATTGAGAGGGTCTCATACCTAGGAGTGTCTTAGGTAGAAATCTAGGACGGGTAGTTCTAGGTGCTAAGTTGTAAACGTTGGAGTTTAGCTTAGGACTAATTCTACTTAGTGATTTCATTCCTGGCTTGGTAGTCCCTAGACGTAGGTGTTGTTGATCACCGAACTGGGTTAACAAATTTTGTGTGTTGTTTACATTCTGCAGTTTACTCTTGTTCTTCCTTAATCTTTGTGAGAAGCAGAGATCAAGTGTCACGACATCTTGTCTAACATCTTAGTGATCTGCTTAACCATAATTTCAATTGGTATCAAAGTAGGCATCCTGCTCTGTATCTGGGTGAGATTCAGGGATGATACTTTCTGGTTAGATGGATAGAGAAGGAGGAATTCTGAATCGACCACAATTTCTTGATGGTTCCAATTATGACTATTGGAAAGTTCACATGGTGGCGTTTATCAAGTCTATGGATGGAAAGGCTTGGAAGTCTGTGGTTAAGGGGTGGGGTCCACCAAAGATCAAAGACAAAGATGGGAAGCTCACTGAGGAGCTGAAGCTTGAAGAAGATTGGGATGATGAAGATGATAAGCTTGCTCAAGGAAACTACAAAGCCTTGAATGCCTTGTTCAATGGGGTGGACAAGAACATCTTCAGACTCATAAAAAATTGTACTGTTGCAAAGGATGCATGGGAAATCCTGAAGACTGCAGACAAAAGCACCTCTCGAGTCAAATCCTCAAGACTTCAGCTTCTCACTACTAAGTTTGAAAACTTGAGAATGAGAGAAGATGAAAGTATACATGACTTTCACATGAATATTGTTGATATTGCCAACACATCTAGTGATCTTGGAGAGAAAATTCCTAAAGCCAAGTTGGTTCAGAAACTTCTGAGGTCCCTTCCTAAGAGATTTGATATGAAGGTGACTGCTATAGAGGAAGCCCAGGACATAACTACTATGAAAGTTGATGAGCTTATGGGATGCCTTCAAACTTTTGAGATGGCTCTAAATGAAAGGACTGAGAAAAAGAAAAGCTTAACCTTCTTATCTGAGGAAGGAAAGACAAACTATGAGAAAGAGATGTCTAAAGTTATTGTCCTTCTGGGAAAACAATACAGTCAACTACAAAAAAAATTGAGGGAGAGGCTAAAGAGAGTAATAAGACTCAGCCGCTCAGAAATTTTAAACGGAACAACTATGGAAGGCATCCAAATCAAGAAGACAGAATTGGCACAAAAAGGGGGACAAAGTGTCTTGAGTGTGAAGGGTTTGGACACACCAAATGAGAGTGCCATACTTTACTCAAGAAAGAAAAGAAAGGCCTCCATACATTCTGGTCAGATGATGATTCTACTAGTGATGAGGAATCACCAAAGCTAGTATATGCACTCACAGGGGTGTTTGACACTCATGTTGGATTAGACATTGGAGATCTATCCCATGATGCCTTGGTCAACTCTTATAGAGAGTTATACACAAGAAGTGCAAAAATCTACCAATTTGGAGAAGATCAACATAAGATTATCATGCTTCTTGAGATTGAAAGACTGAAGCATCTTAGCATCATATCCTACCTTCAAGAGGAAATTGCTTTACTAGAATCCAAACTCGTCAATGATGGAATGATCAACAACATATCTGATAAAGAACTGCCAAGCAAGAAAAGAGATTCTGAAAGAAAACAAAAGATGTCGAACAGAATGTCTCAACATCATCACAGACATCAGAGGAGACAGGACTGGAAATGTCACTATTGTGGTAAATATGGCCACATCAAACGCTACTGCTACAAGTTACATGGATGTCCTAAGGGTAGGTTTGTTGGAAACAAGAGGAGATCCGAAAATGAATATGTGGCTCTAATAGCTCATTCCTCACAAAAGGAGTACACTGGGGAAAATTGGTTCTTCGACAGTGGATGTTCAAGACACATGACTGGTGACAAGAACTATCTGGTGGATATAAGGGCCCATTCTTCCAACTTTGTGACCTTTGGAGATGGATCCAAAGGAAAGATTAAAGGGGTTGGGAAAATGGTTCATGCTGGAAACCCTAGACTTGATAATGTGTTGTATGTCAAAGGATTAACTGTGAATCTTATTAGTATCAGTCAACTATGTGATCAAGGCCTGAAAGTTAACTTTACAAAATCAGAATGCTTGGTTGTGAATGGTAAAAATAAATTTCTCATGAAGGGTACCAGATCAACAAATAACTGCTATGTTTCGACTCCCTTACTGACAGAGCGCTCACAAATGACAATCAGGAAACATCAGCAAAGCCTCTCAGAATTAAGCCTTGACAAATGGGAAATTGGAAGGTTAACTAAAGCGACACACCGAAAGACTATCTCAAGAATACATGACCTCCTTCATAAGGCCACTATGAGAGATGACCTGGAGGGAAGAAGATGTGCTTTTGTGGCCACCATTGACTCAACAACAAGAGAAAATGTCACACAGGATGTTGTGACATTCTCTCATGATGACCTGAGTACTCTTGATATCTTTAAAAATAAGTTTGGAAAACTAAAAGGTAAATTAGGGATTTATTTATCTTGGGGCCTAAATAGATTAACCTGTAAGGATACTAGTCAGGAATGTACCTGTTTTCAACAATTAAAGGCAGGTCTAAAAAAGGATCAATTCAAATCAACCTAAACGGTGCTAAACTTACTCCCGTCTATTCAATAAACACAATATCTCAGTACGAAGAAAATCCAATCTTGCCCTTCCTATGATGTCGCATCAACAAGGGGGAATAAAAGAAATCTCTACATCTCCGGGTGCTAGGGCAAAACCGGGGAAGATGTCAACTGAAGATGCGATTGATGTTGTTCCCCTGTCTATGGTGCCATGCAAGCATGAGAAACTTCCAACATGAAAAGCTAAAATTTCGCATGTAGGTAATACCTCTGAATCTATTGATCCTAGAAGTAAGAACGAAATTGTTGAGATTGATAAGAGAATAAGGAAACTAGTTGTTGAGGAACTAAATATTAGAAGCAAATAGTATATTGATAAGAATGTACCTGTCACATCGGTTCCCAGTAAGGAACAGGAGGATGGTAAAAATACTAATGAAGGGGTTGAGTCTAGTAAGAAAAATGGTGAACCTGAAAAGGGGACATCTTTACTCCTAGCAAAATCATTAGAATAGAAACTGAAGAACATTGCTGAAGGGAGAACCAATATAGAAATCAACTTTGATAACTCACCATCTGATGATGAAGTCATTGCGAGTATAGTCAAGAAGCTGAAAACAAGAAAAAGGAAAAATAGGGATACTGAAAATGGTGTTGTCAAAAGAAGCATTAAAACTGTTATTGGACCACAGAAATCCTGGAGCAAGGTTACAGTTGTGTCTGAGAAAAGAAAGGAGAAGTCTGACGTTGAGTCAGACTATTATGTCACAGATGATAGTCAGGACATGACACCCAGTAAGGATCCAAGTTCAAAGAAACAAAATGTTAGTATTCCCAAGGCTCCACTGGATAATATCTCATTCCATGATCCTGAGTATGTTCACAGATGGCCATATGTGTACCAAATAAGAGTGGCACTGGAAAGAGAACTCAGAAATAATGCATTAGAGTGCCATGAGGTGATGAAATTGATTTATGATGCAGGGATAAAAGGAACAGTCACTAAGCTTGGAAACTTCTATGAAAAGTAGGTAAAAGAATTCATTGTGAACATTCTTGAAAATTATAGTGATGCTTCCAACAGGATAGTGTATGTCAGAGGAAATGCTGTGACATTTTCACCCATAATGATAAATAAGTTTCTAGAAAGATCTGAAGAGTCTCAACCTGAATGTGAAGACACTGATGACCAAGTTTGCAAAGAACTTACTCGCAACACTGTTAAGCAGTGGCCTAGCAATGGGAAGCTTTCAGCTGGGAAATTAAGTGTGAAGTATGCAATTATGCATAAAATTGGCACCGTCAACTGGATACCTACCAATCATACTTCAACCATCTCTGCAATTCTAGGAAGATTTATCTATATGATTGACAAAGGAAGAAAGTTTGACTTTGGAACTCACATCTTCAAGCAAATTGTTAAACAATCTACATCAATTGCTGTAAAACTTCCTATATGCTACCCTTCACTTATTTGTGGGATGATTCTGAACCAGTACCCAAAAGTCCTAGACTCTGCAGATCAGGTAATGAAAAGAGCATCTCCCTTAACTCCACACTATAAATTATTCACTGGAAAAGACATCACAAATATTGCCCCAATATGTACTCCGACATCTGCTGCTCAACCCTCAGAGGAGGAAATCATTGCTCAGTTAAAGGCAACCTGCAAAGAGCTTGATGATATCATCAAGACAAGCACTGCCAGAAAAGAGAAGCTTGAAAGATTGATCCAAGTCCTGTCAGCTAAGCAGATCAAGGACACTAGAGTCAATGCCGGGGATGCTGAGAAGGGTGATGAGGAAAACTGTGATGCAGGAGAGGAAGATGTTGAAAATGGTTATGGTGAAAGTGCAGGAGAAGAAGAAGATGATGAGGAGACTGAAGATGACCTATGAGAGTTGTCTTCTCTTTAATCCTTTTTGCTTTGTGTTTTTTTTTTTGTTTTACTTTTGGTTGTGTAAAGGCTGAATGCCCAGGATAATTTTTGTTTTTGTTCGGTGTGTATTTTATATTCTCTGAACTGTTTTGTTGGTTTTTGAGTTAGTCCTTCTACCTTTGTCATATTGTGGCTAAAAAGGGGGAGAATTACTAACATCACTAACCACTGCTGATTGTATACTAGCCACTGAGGGGGAGTAGATTTGTATTGAAGGGGAGACAAGTTCTGTTTTCGCTGCTGCTCTGTTGGTGGTCTCCCTAATATGATTCTGCAGGTCAATGAAAGTTAGTTTTAGCTAAAATTTGCCAAAGGCGGAGATTGTTGAGTCCTAGCCCTTGAGGTTGGCATTAATTTTGGTAAAACTAACTTAGAAGAAAGATGTTGGACAAGATGTCCTAACATGATGAACTAACTTCAGGTTAAGATGTTAGACAAGATGTCCTATCAGGTGGATTCAACATCTTTGTCTGTTACAGTTTTAAAATAACTGTTTTTGGTAACAGGTGTGATTGGAATATGACATGATTCCAGGTGGCATATGAGATTATGGAATCAGAGATTCTGATTCTAAATAGAATACGCGGTTTCCTTGTAAGGAGACATTTTTGGAAACTTGGGATTGAAGAAAGGATTAGGTCCCAGATTCTGAGGAGAAGAATTGGTGCGCTTTTGAAACCCAAGTCCAGCTATATTTTTTTAATGTAAATAGGTTGGAGTTAACCTAGTTTAAGTGAAGAATATTGCAGCTGTTTTAGAAGTACTAGGGTTTGTACTTATGTGAGCCTCTCGTGTATTGTGTGAATACTTGAGAATGACTGTTTATTGAGTTGTAATATTTTCAGTAACTGCTGTGATTGGAAGGGAATTGAGAAGGGTCTCATACCTAGGAGTGTCTTAGGTAGAAATCTAGGACGGGTAGTTCTAGGTGCTAAGTTGTAAACATTGAAGTTTAGCTTAGGACCAATTCTACTTAGTGATTTCATTTCTGGCTTAATAGCCCCCAGACGTAGGTGTTGTTAATCACCGAACTGGGTTAATAATTTCTGTGTGTTGTTTACATTCTGTAGTTTACTCTTGTTCTGCCTTAATCCTTGTGAGAAGCAAAGATCAAGTGTCACGACATCTTGTCTGACATCTTAGTGATCTGCTTAACCAGAATTTCAATACGTGAACTCAATCAACGACAAATGGATATCCGAAGCACCTCTTTGTTCAAGCACACAAGCCCTCAAAAAATGCTCCAAAGATTGTATAGTCCTCTCCGTCTGTCCATCTGTCTGTGGGTGATAAGCTGAGCTCAATCTCAACTTCGATCCCAAAGCTTCTTACAAACTCTCCCAAAATCTGGAAGTGAACCTTGGATTTCTATCTGACACAATACTCAACGAAACTCCATGTAACTTCACAATCACCTGAATATAAATCTCTGCCAGCTTCTGCAAAGGAAAACTGATATTAATCAAAATGAAGTGTGCCAATTTCATCAGTCTATCCACTACTACCCATATGGAATCATGTCTCCTTGGCGTATTAGGCAACCTGGTCACAAAATCCATAGAAATACTGTCCCACTTTCACTCTGGGATATCCAGCGGTTGCATCAACCCAGCAGGTTTCTGATGTTCCACCTTCGACTTCTGATAAGTCAAACAAGCGTACACAAACTTAGCCATATCACGTTTCAATCCAGACAACCAAAATATCTTCTTCAAGTCTTGATACATCTTTGTAGCTCCTAGATGGATACTCAAGCTACTCCTATGACTTCTTCTAGGATCATTCTTTTCAACTCAGGATCACCAGGAATACAAATCCTATCACGGAACCTCAACACACCTTGTTTATCTACTTTGAATTCGTTACCTTCTTCCTGTTCGTTCCCAATCATCAAATCCACCAGTTTCACATCCAATTTCTGACCTTCTTTGATACTACTAAGAAATTCATTGTTGATCTTCAGCATAGCTAGCATCACACTATGCGGTGTCTCTTCACAAACCAAACTCATATCTCCAAACTGCTCAATCAATTCCAACTCTTTAACCATCATAGCTGACATATGCAAGGACTTTCGACTCAGAGCATCAGCCACTACATTAGCTTTACCAGGATGATAGTTTAAGTCGAAATCATAATCCTTTAAGAATTCCAACCATCTTCTTTGTCTCATATTCAATTCCTTCTGATCCAACAGATACCTTAAGTTCTTATGATCATTATACACCTCAAATCTGGAACCATAAAGATAGTGCCTCCAAATTTTTAATACGAATACCACTGCAACCAATTCCAAATCACGAGTTGGATAATTCTTCTCATGGACCCTTAACTGTCATGAAGCATAAGCCACAACCTTTCCATCCTACATTAACACACCTCCTAAACCTATTAAGGAAGCGTCGCAATACACCACAAACGGTTCGCTTGGTTCAGGTAGAATTAAAACCGGAGCCATAGTCAACCTCTTCTTCAGCTCAATAAAACTCTTCACGCAGTGAACATCCCACACAAACGCTTTACCTTTACAAGTTAACTGAGTCAACGGAAGTGCCAACTTCGAAAAGCCTTCAATAAACCTTCGGTAATAACCAGCCAAGCCCAAAAAGCTTCTAATCTAAGTCACCGACTTCGGGGCCTCCCACTGTAGAACTGCCTCTACCTTGGATGGATCCACAACGATACCATTACATGAAATAACATGACCAAGAAAACTCACATCTCTCAACCAGAATTCGCACTTTGACAACTTAGCATATAACTTCTTTTCTTTCAACACTTGCAGCACAATTCGCAAATGCTCAGCATGCTCCTCTTCTGACTTAGAATAAGTAAGGATGTCATCAATAAAAACAACCACAAATTGATCCAAGTAAGCATGAAAGATTCGATTCATATACTCCATGAACACACTAGGTGCATTAGTAACTCCGAACGGCATCACCACATACTCATAATGTCCATATCTAGTTCTGAAGGCCGTCTTCTGAATATCTTCGTCTTTTATCCGAATCTAATGATAACCCGACCTCAAATCAATCTTGTTAAACACACGGGTACCCACTAATTGATCCATCACGTCATCTATTCTTGGAAGCAGATATTTGTTCTTAATCGTCACTTTATTTAGCTGTCTGTAGTCGATAAATAACCTCATACTGCCATCCTTTTTCTTTACCAACAGCACTGGAGCTCCCCAAGGCGATACACTTGGTCTTACAAATTTATTTTCTAACAACTCTTCCAGATGCTTCTTCAGTTCTGTTAATTCTAATGACGACATTTTGTATGGTGCCATAGAAATAGGTCTGGTACCAGGGATAAGGTCAATAACAAACTCCACTTCTCTTTTTGGCGGTACGTCAGCAATGTCATCCGGAAACACTTCTGGAAATTCACGCACTACCTGCAATTCATTAATCACTGACTCACTCTCCACTGACAAGGATGCAAACAATGCAAGCACCTGAGCTTCTTCTTCTAAGAGCTTTCTCAACTCTCTAGCAGATAGAAAACCATCCTCTTCCCCTTCTTCAAGAGTAAGGAATCACACTGACTTGTTAAAATAGTTAATATGAACATGATTGAACTCCAACCAGTTCATACCCAAGATCACATCAATGCCTCCCAACAGTAAGAAAATAAGATCCACAACAAAGTCCTTCTCAAAGATTGATAGTGGACAATTTAAATAAACGAGGGAAGTGGTTACCGATCCCTTTGCAGGAGTTTCGACAACCATCTCTTCCTTCATAGGAGAAACAACAAGGCCTAGCCTTCTTACACAATCAGGATCAATAAAAGAGTGAGTAGCACCGGTATCAATAATAGCAATCAAAGGCGTATTATTAATATAATATGTACCTCTGATTAGTCTGTCATCACTGGAAGTCCGAGTCTCTGTCAAAGCGAACAACTTTCCTCCAATCGAAGCTTGCTTTGGTTTCTAGCAACGAGTACTAATATGTCCTTGTTCACCACAGTTGTAACAAGTCACCACATTAACTTTGTAGTCAGCAATCAAATATCCTGCCTGCCTGCACTTGAAGCATTTCTTCACATCACTCGTGCACTCACTGACACGATGACCAAGCTCACCACACCTGTAACACTTAAGAGGAGCATGGACACCTCCCCCACTCGACTTCTTGCCATCAGTGTGTTTCTGTTTACCTTTCTCAGCTGGAGCTGCATAAGGCTTCCCACAGTTCATTGGTTGTTTCCCCCTCCTCTCGGCCAGCCCTTTATAGTGAGCCGATCAAGCCTTGATATCTTCTTCAAAGATCCTACAACAGTTCACCAAATCTGAAAACCTTCTGATTCGCTTATAACCAATTGCATGTTTGATCTCAGGCCTCAACCCATTCTCAAACTTGACACACTTTGAGAACTCAGCAGTTGCTGCACTGTAGTGAGGGTAAAACTTAGTCAGATCTGAGAATTTGGCCGCATACTCCGTAACTATCATGTTACCCTGCTTCATCTCCAGAATCTCGATCTCTTTCTTTCCTCTGACATCTTCATGAAAATATTTCCTCAAGAACTCCCTACTGAACACATCCCAAGTGATTGCCTCTCCGGTTCTCCCAACAGTTGACGAGTGCTAACCCACCAATCATCAGCTTCGTCAACTAGCATGTGAGTACCTAACCGCACCTTCTGTGCTTCAGGACATTCCATAACCCAGAAGATTCTCTCAATCTCCTTGAGCCAAGCTTGCGCTCCATCTCGATAATATCTTCCCTTGAAGGTAGGCAGTCTGTTCGTCAGAAACTCGTCATTCTCGCTAGCATGAGACGAGTTTTATACTGCCTGAGCAACAGCCTCCAAGGCGGCATCGATAGCAGCATCGTTCCTTCCAGCCATTCTAAATTTGTTACACACCAACAACAGAACATAATGGTTAAGGAAACGACATCGACAGTAATCAACTGTCACACAACAACGACTCGACAACTTGGTCGGACGGACCGACCTGCTCTGATACCACTATGTACCACACTAAACCCCTGAGACAATTAATAATAGAAAATTAGAGTAAAATAGAACATACAATGTGTAGGATGCTACATTCAACAAACACCTACTCATGCAATACGATATGTATCATATAGATACCATAGTTTAAACCATACTCAATTAATCTCTTCATATAGCAGCGGAATTCCACTAAGACATGACATATGTACTATCACATAATCATTATCAAGCAAATAAAGCGGTAACAAATAATAAAACAAATAACGACAAGTGTTCCAAAACCCCAGTGTCACACATCAGAGCAGACACCGACACACGAAATAAAAGAGAAGACTCCATCTTCACTAACTTCAACTCCGCACTAATCCTGCTTATCTACACGTTACCCACATGGAGGTAACATTCAAACAGAAGGGGTGAGATTCTCAAATCAACAAAAGAAATTAATAATATAAATATAAAGGCATTTAAACAATTACACAATTCATCCAATCATTACCACATCAACGAAATCACACTTTTCCACATAAGCGGACAATCGTACAATTCACCATACAATACAACATAATGCAATACAATGAGACTCACAACTCGACTCAGTGCATGTGGTACGAATTCGATCCATTTTTCATGATCATAATTCCCGTCGGAATTTCCCTATCAGTCGCTCACACACCACATGGGCACTAGACGTCCGTGATCGCTCATACCCCACATGGGTACACGATCACCTCAACAACATCATCAACACGATTCTATTTCAAAGAATCTCGATAAGACGCTCACACCCCACATGGGCACACAACTTATCGCACAACTTATGCAACATGGCATGCATACAACGACAACATACAACGACAACTAATGCATATGTCTATTAATGCGTCAATACATCATACAATTATTCAACATGCAGCATATACCCGCCAACATATACAGCAACAGCAATCCACATCCACAACACGCATACACGCAACCAAATCCATCATTTCATCGTACAACACATAACACATACACTAGGACCCGACTACCACCTCGAATAGTTGGAATTCTGGTATCGAAATTAATTTTTTCAAAAAGTATATGAAACCAGCTTCCCAATGATTCGAACGGAGACTGAAACGGACATACGGATTAAAAGTTATGAATTTTTGAAGTTTGATAAAATTATGTCCGTAACAGCAGCAAACAACACTATCATGCTCGCTACGAGTTCGCTCAGTGACCAATTCCTACCATACAAAAACCAGAGACTCACTTTTTCTCCTCTCCGTTCGTTGCACATTCACCCAGTGAATTGGAGTTCGCCAGGAGTTCGCCTAGCGAACCTCGAGAGAACTTCCCCTCCACACATCCCAGAATTCCTCTTTCTTCCCCTCGTTCGCTTTCTTATTTGCTTAGCGAATCTGGGGCGAACATTCGCCCAGTGAACTTTTGCTCGCATTGCGAACTACGCGATTCTGCAAGTTCTGCAGTTGCGATTTCAACACCATTCCACCCCAACCCTTCTCCGAATTTACTCCCAAATAGCCCCAAAATGCACATACAATCATAGATTATCATACATACAATTAGGTACACATAGGCCACATTTTAACCAATCAATTTATGCATTATTCCTCTCATCAAAACCTCCAATATGCAAAAGCCCCAATCCCAAATCAACACAAACAACACGTAGGGATGATCCTAAAGGTTTACCTACCCTCATACAAGCATTATACAACCCTTAAGAGATTAAAGAACCTCACCCTTACCTTAGAGTTCTTGACGAAATCCTCGGCCTCAACAATGGCTTTTCTCCTCCTTCTGCCCTAGCTCTCCTCTTTCTCTTTCTTAACTTTTTCACGTACTCAATGAGTTCTCCCCCTAATTCCTTCTTTCCTATTTTTTTTTTCTTTTTCTAATATCCTTTTATTATTAATATTATTATTATTCTTATTATTTTAATATTATTATTATTATTTTACTAATTAAATAACAATAACAATATTCTTAAATTATTTAAAATAATAATATTAATCAAATAATCATTCTCACCACACCACGAAGTTCCACCAAATCGGTCACACCCCCCCCCCCCAACGTCTTAAATCCCTATAATACTAAGGTCACTACCCATTGTAGCGAGCGATTTTGGACGCGGTTCTTAAGCGCTGGTCGCTCTCTGCGGTTTGAGCTTTGACTACAGGTCGATTCATTTTTTATCCTATTGTGAGCTGAATAAGGAAGGGAAATAGATGTCTCCAATTAACCCTGCTTGCATACTGAGTTTAAACAGCGGTCTGTTAGGTTACGGATGCTATCAATGTGGGGGGGGGGGGGCTTTTGTACTGGTTATTCGTATTTCGCCAATACGGTTCTTTCTTTCTTTTTTCTAGGAAAAGGGTTTCTGGCGGGGAATAAGGATTATGATGTTAGGACTGATGTTTTCGAAATACTGCTTTTGATTGATGAAGATATGGGATTTGGGTTTTTTTGTTGATTGCGCTCGCTAAGATCTTTTCTTTCGTTCTTATGCCTACGTATTCCCGTTTACCGAAACAGGGAAATCAGATCGTTCGTAGTTCCTCCTAGTCTATGGGAGGAAATGGGTGTTTTGGTGTCTTGTTCAAAGCCCAAGACGTGAAGCGAAAGGTAGTTTGTATCTTGTTCAAAGCCCAAGATGTGAAGCTAAAAGGTCTATTTGTTTCTTGTTCAAAGCCCAAGACGTGAAGCTAAAAGACCTCGACTTTAGAGAGAATTTGTCATCTCTAAAGAGGGGAGAAGGAGAATTACTTTAACTGGGATACGCGGATCCGAGCAATGCCATAATTTCCGAAGAAAGGGTTTTAACCTGAAGGAGAAGACTTTAACTCAGTGTAGAGCAATGCCATCTTTCCTTAGGAATTTCTCATGCTAAAAGAGGGACAGTGGCATGGATGTAGATGATCCAGAGGCTTGCCGCTTACAGCGATTAGATGAAGGGAAAGGAGTTGTTGATGTTTGTATACTGTGAACAAGGCACAACTTTGATGCTAAAAGGTCGATTGGATCAACCAGTGGTTTTCTTATACAAAGCCTAAGAGGAAGCTAATTTTCGCTAGGAAAATCATTATACAAAGCCTAAGAGGAGACTATTTTGTGTCTCGTACAAAGCCCGAGAGAGAGGCTAAAGGTTTTTGACCCAGTGGGGCATATCGTTATACAAAGCCTAAGAGGAGGCTAGCAAAGAGTTGACTCAGTTGGAGAGTCTTTTATAGAGTGTTTTTGTATCTCGTACAAAGCCCGAGAGAGAGGCGAAAAGGTTATTTTGACTCCACTGGGGAGAATTTTGGTATCTCGTACGAAGCCCGAGATGGAGGCTATTGTAACTGTTTCAGTTGAGTGACAGATCCAATATACTGATTTAAAAGAGAAAATCAGTTCTTATATGAGCAACACTGTACTCAAGGATTTGATTTGAGGATCAGGGATGTTTCCTTCTCTTTGAGGAAACGGGAAATCCAAAGGGTATCGAGACTATCTGAGTCTGCGGGTTTCCTTCCTATTTAACGAAGGGTGCTTGAGAATGTCTTTGAGACTCAAGGAAGTTAGACTGTCCGTGTCTAGAGTTTTATCTTTTGTGCTATGCTTTGAGAAACAGTAGTAGACTCTATGAAAGGACTGTTCTATGAGGATGACTAGGTGCTGTTCCTATACCTCTAGGAGGTCGTCGGGACAATTTGTATGAAGCCCAAGAGGAGGCTGGAAACTTTTAAGAAGCCGACGGGTCCTTGTACGAAGCCAAAGAGGAGGCTATCATTCCCGAAGGAAGAGATCATTATACGAAGCCTAAGAGGAGGCTGTGAATACTTCTAAAAAGCCGTAGGGTCCTTGAATAATGCCCAAGAGGAGGCCGATGCTTTTAAGAATCCCGTGGGTCTATCATCTCCTTTCCATTAGGAGAGATAACTCTTTAAAAGATAAAAACCACTGGTAAACGTGCGAGGTTTACTATCCAGCGACTTTTAACTTTTAAAGAGGGTTCCTTAGTTAAGGTCCAAGATTATGACCGTAGTGGGTACCCAAACCCCGAGACATTCAAGGCAAGCTATCCACAAGGAATAGATCAAGTCAGGAAAGTTCGAGAATTTGGAAGAAACTCAAAGATGCCATTCACGGAGAATACATTCATCTTGGGGAGTAGAGCTTCTTGACGATTCCTAAGGACGACAGCCGAAGAGAAGACTGTATCTGGTGCTCCTATTGGGGATCTAGGCGTCTATTTCTACGAATAAATGAAACGGCGTCACCTAGTTCTAGACGTAGTTGCCGGGGAAACTCGAAATATCTATACTATTATTACACAGTAGATATGAGTTTATGAAAGGAGACTTACAGTGAGCATCCCCACAATACAGTTTATAATATGAAAGCAGTAAATGAAAGTGATAACCACTTACTCGGTTGTAGTGCTTCCATGCTGTTTGGTTAGTTGTTCAACAAAGAAAGATTGAAAACAACAATATATTCAAAATCAAAGGAGAAAGTGCTTTGAAAAAGAAAGATTTGGGGCTTACAGCTCAAGGAGAGGCCCAAGGTTTTATCAGTGAGCGCACTGTTTGACTTTGTACAGCGGGACTTATACAAGTGACTGGGGCCCAAAAAGGTTTTCTGTACAAAGGGATGGGTCTTACACTCTCTCAAGAGGCCCAAAAAGGTTTAAAGAAAAGAGTGGGGCTTATAACACGGGGGTAGGCCCAAATGATTTTTCGTTTAAAAATGGCGATCGCGCCGAGGTTTTCTTTTAACGCAGAGGGACTTATACAATAAGTGAGGCCCAAAATGTTTTGGTTAAAAGGGGGATTGGGTCTTACACTCTAATAGAGGCCCAAAAGTTTTGAATGGGTCTTATAGCTCGAGGAGAGGCCCAGATGATTTTTGAAAAGGCGACGATCGCGCCGTTTGTTTTTTTGACGGTATCGGGACTTATACAATAAGTGAGTCCCAAAATATTTTGGTCAAAAAAAAAAGGATTGGGTCTTACACTCTAATAGAGGCCCAAAGTGTTTTGAAAATGATTTATGAGGGTTAAATTAATCCAAAACCCTAATTTGTTTTCAAAATGTATTTAATTGAATAAAAATTCAATTAAAATGATCAAAAATTGTTTAACACATGGAAAACAAATTGTGATCTTGGATTAATGCTTCAAAAATTAAGTATTGACCTACAAAATAATTAGAAAGCATTAAAAGTTGCAAAATCAATGCAGAAAAAATATTTAAAATGCCAAAAACAATTAAAATATTAATTCTTTACAAAAATATCAATTATATGAAATAAATAATATTTTTGGGATTTTTTGATAAAATAAAATATTTTAACATTTTTGTGAATTATTAAAAAAAGAATCAACTCAAAATCATTAAAACTCAGAGAGAAATTAATTTTTGAATCAATTAAACAAAATCACAAAATTCAAATATTCAAATATATGAAAATGGCGCCAAGAACAACACTAAGAACACGCGCGTTTTTTCAGTTTGCCCAGATTTGCATTTTCCATCCAATCTCACTGAATACGTAATTATAACATGCAATCCACATATCATTATGCTCGCCTCAACCTCACGATCATGTCTATGTACTTTAATTTCATTTAAATTAAACATACAATAAGAAATCACGAAGAAACCTCAAGAACCCTAATTTCTGCATGAAGGCTAGGATTTTTGATACACGATTCAAACAATGCAATTCATTGAGGGAAAACATTCCATGCATGATTATGAACATATGACCAAATTATTGTGCGAGGAAATATGCATAGATTGAGAGATGCCCAAGTTTAGGCTAACCTCCAAGTCGTGACAGCAAGTTCAGATGTGATTTTGAGTTGGAGGTGTTACAGATGAGTGGTGATGATCTGGACAGCTTCCCTACACCATATGGAGTGTGTTTGAACACTTGGATTGAATTGAAATGGACTGGATCAGTTTATGGCATCTCAGCTGCAACTTCACTTCAAACTTGTGTGGATGGCAAGTGATTTTGAGATTTTGATGTTTCAGAAGTTATGTGAGTGTTTGATCAGCTCACATGTGATGTATTTGAGGTGTGTGAGTGATTGGTTTGTGCAGAATTGCTCTCAAACTCAAAACCCGATAGCTACCTTGCTAAGAAAGGCATTTTTGCCAAGAGAAAGAGATTTTGAGGAAAGCATCTGTTAGATGGCTTTGGCGTACTCAAACTGACCACAATTGAGCTCTATTTATAGTAGAGCAAGTTTTTTTTGCAAGGAATAGTGCATGGGAGCTGGTAAGTAGGTTTCCTCAATGTTGGCCAATGGAAATGAAAGTCTCCTCTAGCCATTGACTAGAGGTTAGGGCACAGAGCTTTGGTCCCCTTGGTCTTGGATAAGTCTTGACTGATTTCAGATGAGAATGGCTTAGTCCATGCCACCTTGATGGTTCCATTGAATGCCTCATTCCAAATTTGAAGTCTTGTCCCTATTTTGGCAACTCTAGGTTCAACATGCTATTCTTTGTTCCTTGGACCTTGGAGGCTTGGCTCAGTGATTATCCCCTTTGGATTCAATCCTCTGAGGTGTCCAAGTGGATTGGAGCAATTGCAATTGGCTGATTTTGGCAAATCGAGCCAAAATGCAAATTCTGCCTTGCCTTGACAGATTTCAGCAAGGCAACTTGCCAATGTTGTATCTCATGATGTAGGTTGAATTTGGCAATGTTCTTGGCCATTTTGGAAAGCCCTAACATAATACAACAACTGTTTGAACAAGTTTGGTTTTGATCTCTTTTGATTCCAAGTGAAAAATCCCCCTACATTTGGCAAAAAGTGAAGGCAAATCTGACTTAGTGAAAATTTCACTAAGTGTTGGAAAAAGTGACTTTTTCACTTTTCAGCCACTTTGATCACTCCATAACTCAAAATCCTTAATGAATTGGAATGACTTGTAGTTGAAGTTTTTGTAGGTGATAATGAGGGCTACAAATCCATCTTTGGATGAGAAAAAATGGCCTTGTGGTTTAGGAGTTATGGTCCTCCAAAGTTGCTACCCTTGCCACTTTATTTTTAACTTAGAAAAATTTCTAAGTTTTATGGTTACCCCTTTTACAAGTTATCTCACTTTTCTTGATTTTTCTTGATGAATGATGATTCAAATCATACATTAACATCATTTTAGGGTTAAAAATCCATTTTGGTGAAAAATCTCAAAAAGTCAAAGTTGACTTTTGTGCACAGTTGGCTTTTTATCAGATGAATTCCAAACTGTGCAATTCTTCAGGAAATCATGTCCTTGACCTAAATCAAACTTGATGGACATGTTCCATGGGTGTCATAGGGTATATTCAATCATGTATTAGGGTTTGGGAGCATGTCTTGGTCAAAAGTCAAAGTTACAGTTGACTTTTCCCTTAAAACCCTAATTGTGGTGCAGATGAAAATGAGACTTGTTGCTCAAGCTTCTTGGATCAATCCATTGTTCCAAATGGATCAATATGGTGTATTAGAGACCCTCAAATCATCTCTTGAGGTCTTGGCTCATGGTTTGTCCCAAAAGTCAACTTAGGGGTGAATTAGGTCAAGAAACCCTAATTCCTGATTTTTGATGAATGCATCCCCTGAGGCAAAATTGACTTGATGCATGGGTTCATGAGGTTCCATGAAGTATATTAGGTTATGTTTTGGATCATTGCCTTGTGCCCAGATGAAAATTTTCATCTAGAGGCCCTGGTTAACCAAAACCCTAATTTGGTGACACTGTCGATCTTGAGACTTGATCCACCTAGAAGGGAGCAATCTTGTGCTTAATCCTTGAAGTGGGAGTCCTTTTGATCCTTTGTGGATGTTTAAGAGATTAGACAAGTTGAAGATCATGTCATTTCTTGATTGATCCTTTGTCTAAGCACTCAGAGAGGGCTTGAAACCCTAATTTTGCTTGTATTGGATGCTCACCCATCTTTGGGGAGACTGATGAAGCATGATGGTTCATCCAGATTGTGATGATGATTTTCACAATGATGGGAAATCTTAGTGGTCAAAATTTGGGGTATTACACCCATACTAAGGGAAACCCCAAACACTACCACACACAAATGCACAACAACATACAATTCCAATTACTAAAATAATAAAATAAATCGGGGTGTTACAACTTTCACTAACATTCATTAAACATTTACATTTTTATCCTTTAAAGCCAGTGCTATGTTTAGTTTTGTGAGATTTACAGAAGTAAAAAACACTCCCAAGCTTCAAGAGCAACTCGATGGCTAGTGGTTTAGGAGCTTTAAACTCAGATGTCATGAAGCTTTATTTTCCAAACTATTTGGTTGGAAAATCCTTCTGATTTTTTCCAAATACTGGAGTAAGCTTTTAGTAAGAGAGAATGATCCTTGGATTATGTGGCCAACCCCATGTCTAATAGGTATTTTGAAGCAATATATGAGCCTCAACTCAGTTTTTGAAAGCTTTTTAATATTTGGAACCTTAAATATCTTGATGATTTTTTATGAATATTGGAAAGTTAAAATAGTTGGTATAGTGGTAAGGAGACTCTATAAGAGGAAGGCTATGGTCATATGTTCAAAACCCGTTGAAACCATTTTTCATGTTTTTCAATGTTTTAATATCAAAAACAAAAAATATATATTTTACCCTGCAATATTAGCGAATTTTGATTTATCTCTCGTAATAAATAAAAAATAAAAAAAAACCATGTGAATTATAAAAAATAAATAAAAATTAAAAGAAAAATCATTTTTCATCCTACTAGCTTTTTCTGACACTTAGGTTTGTTTGGAATACACACTCAAACTTTGTTGTAGCCGTCGGTTTTTTTCGGTGACGCGACCACCTACTGCATGTTCGGTGCTACTTTCTGATTTCTATATTTATCCTATGAAGCTTGAAAGGAAGGGAAAGATATCTTAAACAAACCCTGCACGCAAATGTTTTCTCTAACAAATGCTAAGAGATCGGGGATCGGGGTCTGGTTATATAAAGGGAAGCTATTAACACCCAGAGTATCTATAGTAATCTATAGGAACCTTCTTTTACATGTATTTCTGCTAATTTTGAAATGCTTTCTTGTGTTTATCTGCTGTGGATAGGGAAAGTTTCTCATTTGGGAAGACTAAGGAAATGTTTTTGTTGTCTTTGGATTTTCTGTTGTTTTTGGGGAAGGTGCTGGACCTAAGATTTTTTATTTGTGTTCTCGCTAAGATTTTGAAATCTTATGCCTACATATTCCCATAAAGAGATTTGGGAAATCAGAGCAATCTTAGTTCCTCATATTTCTATGGGAGGAAAATATTTGGTGTCTTGTTCAAAGCCCAAGATTGAAGCTAGCTGAGTATTTATGTCTTGTTTAAAGCCCAAGATTGAAGCTAAAAGGGTGATTGAGAGAGAATTTGTCATCTCTAAAGGGAGATATCTCACCTATTCATCACAGATGTTGAGAAATTGATTATAAGGGAAATTACTTTAACTGGGATATATGGAATCCATCAATGCCATAATTTCCTTTATAAGAGAGATGTCATGAAGGAAGAAGCTTTAACTCAGTGTAGAGCAATGCCACTTTTCCCTTATGATTCTTTCATGCTAAGAGAGGGACATTGGCCTAGATGTGTAGAATCCATAGGCTTGCCACTTATATCAGTTGGATGAAAGAGAAATTTTAGCCAGGATAAGGGAAGGACTCCAGCTTGGATTTTGAATCAACAAGTGTGCCACTTACATCAATTATCTGGAAAAATGTTTTGATTGTTTGTTTTTTATATGTGATGTATAGAGCAAATCTCCTACTACAGAGAGGACTCACGGTCTCATCTGAGGGGATGTTGTTTTTTGTGTGCCTTATTCAAAGCCCAAGGTTGAAGCTGAAAGAAAATGGCTCCTCTGGGAAGTGTGATATATGTCTTGTACGAAGCCCAAGATTGAGGCTGGCTAATTAATTCATTATATGAGACCTAAAAGGAGGCTGACTCTTGCTGAGGATTATTGAAATCTAGGAGAAGGTTTGAGTACCAGATGCCATGAGGCTCTGATTCTGTTATGGTTTTGCTGAGGTAAATCTGACCTTGGCTGGGATTTTTAAGGTGAAAGTTAAATCTTGTTGGGGGTCAGAGGAGTTTAGAGGCAAGTTTGAAAACCTTGGAGGTTTTAACTTTGCTGGAGACTGGTGTATTGGTAAAATGATCAGGGTTTATCCCATGCCTTTAGGAAGTCTGAGGGTCTTGGTATGAAGTCCAAGAGGAGACTATGATAATGAGACTTTCCAAGTCTACTTGAATCAAGCCCAAGAGGAGGCTGAGACTATCCAAGTCTCTTAAGAAATGGTAAACTCTGGTGTAGAGAGATCTTTGTATGCTTCCCAAGAGGAGGTTGTGGGTTCTAGAGATGGAGAGCAACTCCTGACTGACTGGATGTTCTGGAATTTTGACTCCCCTGGGGATTGAACTAGTGGAGATGACTAATTTCTATCTTATGCTTTTAGGAAGCTTGTGAGTCCTTGTATTAAGCCCAAGAGGAGGCTGGGGAACTTTTAAGAAGCTTGTTGGTCCTTGTACTAAGCCCAAGAGGAGGCTGGGGATACTTCTAGGAAGCCTGTTGGTCTAAGCCTAAGTAATGTTCAAGAAAGGTTTCACCGAGAATAATCCTTTCTTTGTTGAACAGTTCTAAGGTTTAAAGAAATTCAAAAGAGGTTTCACCGGGAATTAATCCTCTCTGGGGAAATGAATTTCCTGTATATATGTTTCTAAGTTTTGATAATCTTGAGAAAAGTTTAACTGGGAATAATGCCTTTCTCTGTTCCATATTGAATAAGCCCAAGAGGAGGCAGACTGTATTGAGGGAAATTTCCTATGAGGGAACTAGTTATTGACTAGGTTAGATGTTACCTCTGGTTTGACCTAAGTGTAGACCTAACTGCTGGGGGAAACTCTAGACAGATATGCATAAGTATATACAGATAAGTGAATTAACAGGTATATAAATAAGTATGCATTAAAAAGAAAAGATGCTGGGTCGTACACTCTGAGAAGAGGCCCAAGTGTATTGTGATTGATTGTATCATTACCACTGTATGATTAGGGTTTTAAGAAATTGAAGAAAGTTTTGAGAAAAATTTAAGTTTGAATTTGAATTAAAAGAAAATTGTTTAAAAGAAATAAACATTTGGGGCTTATAACTCAAAGAGAGGCCCAAGTGGTCTAAGAGCAGTTTCACCGGGAATAATGCTCCTCCTAGTACCAATTTAAAACAGATAGATGATTTTGAAAACAGAGGTATGGGGCTTACAACTTAAGGAGAGGCCCATGGAGGTTGTTTACTGTTTAAAACAAAGTTTATGTACAAAAGATTGGGGCTTATACTCAAGGAGAGGCCCAAAATTTTTTATGTAAACAAAGGGTTTGGGTCTTACACTCTATTAGAGGCCCAAAGAGTGTTTGTAAAGAAAGAATGAGGCTTACACTCAAGGAGAGGCCCAGATGACTTTTATTTGAAAGGTGGCGATCTTGCCGCAGTTTCAAAAACCACAGTGGGACTTATACAATGATTGAGGCCCAAAATATTTATGTACAAAAGGAGTGGGTGTTACACTCTACAAAGAGGCCCAAAATTGTTTCAAATGAAGTTTGAAAATTTAAAATCAAGTGAAAACCCTAATTTTAATTAAAAATACAATTTTTCAAAGAAAATTAAATAAAAAAATGATATAAAATATCAAATATATTTAAAAACATGTTGTGAATTTTGAAAAATGTTTTGAAAAATCAAGTTTTATTCACATGAAAGCTTGAAATTAATTTGAATTTGAAAATTCAAGAGAAAGATTTCATTAAAAATGTTTAAAGACAATTAAAATGAAATTCTTTACAAAAATTCAAAATATATTAAATAAATAATATTCTTTTTAATTTTTTTGTAGAATAAAATATTTTAACATTTTTGTGAATTTTGAAAAAAAGAATCAATAAAAAATAATTAAAAGTCAGAGAGAAATTAATTTTTGAAATCAATTAAAAAAATAACAAAAATTCAAATATATAAAAATTCAAAAAATGGCGCCAAGGCTATCTTCTTCCTCCTTGCGCGAACCACCATTGCCAGATTTTCAAAACCTCTCATATCTCCCTTAATACGTAATGGTTTTGACTTTTTGTAAACATGAAAGTTGCTCGTTTTTGAATAAGGATTCCAATGGTACCAATTAATTGCATTTATTTTAAGTGTGGAGTGAGACATCAAGTGAAGAACAGATGAACCCTAATTTTTGCAAGAACATCATGAAACTCCATACACGATGGATACAAAGCAATTAATTAAGGGGAAACACTCTATATAAGTGCAGAAACATGTTGGTAACTTGAAAACACATTTATGAGGCATGAATCATAGAGTTTGAGAGTGTCAGGCTTACTTGTGCAAGAGGAATTCAAATTTTGATGTAGAGGTGTTATAGATGTTGTATGATGATCTGGACAGCTTCAATGGACCTTATGTAAGGTGTGTAGAAGCTTGGAATTGATTGGAAACACCTGGAACTCTTTATGGTACCTCAACTGCAACTTGGCTCAAGTGTGATTTGGAGGTTTGTGATTCTGATGTTACAGATGATGGAGAAGTGTTTGGGTAGCTTTTATATATATATATATATATATATATATATATATATATATATATATATATATATATATATATATATATATATATATATATATGAGGTGTCTACACATTAGTTTTGATGAAATTGCTTCCTATTGAAAAATTTGATAGTTACTAAAAAAGGAAGCAAATTCTGGTTTTGGAGAGTGAAGTGAAGGAAAACATGGATTGCTATGTTTTGGTGTGTTCAAATCAGTCACAAATGACCTCTATTTATATTAAAGGAAGTTGGTTTTTGAAGGAATCGTGAATGGAGGTTGGATCACCCTAATATCCAATGGTTTTTATCATGTAGCCAAAGTCTCCTCTAGCCATTGAATTGGGCCAAACTTTGCAAGTTTAGGTCCTCTGATCTTTGGAGAAATCTTGACTCATTTGAACTGGCTTGTAACTGATCCATGCCACCTCTATGTTCCACATAAATGCTTGATGCCAAATTTGAATTTCAAGGTTCGTGTCATGATGATTATGCACATGCCTTGTTGAATTCTTGACTCCTTGATCAGGTAACAAGTGAGTCATCTGAAGTTTTGTGTTTTTAGAAGATGACAAAGTTGGTAAAATGGCCAAACTTGAAGGAAGAAATTGTGTGGCATAAGTCAAGTATCCATGCTGTTGTGTAGGCAGGGTGAAAAATGCCATTTTGGGAAGCTCATAACTTCTTGCTCAAGTTGAATCATTGGAGGCTCTTGTACTTTTTAGAAAGCCTATATGTCATACTTTAACTTTGATGTTTAACTTTGGTATTGAATCATCTTGTATCATGATGGAAAATGCCTCCAAAGTTGGACAAATCATGAGATAGATTATGTCTCAAATTTTTCTAAGTGTTTGAAAAATGTCCATTTCTCATTTTTTATGATTTTAATCAATCCATAACTCAAAATCCATGAAGATTTGAAATGGGGTGTAGTTGAAATTCTTGTAGTATGTAATGAGAGCTTTCATTTGAGCTTTGGATGGAAGAAAAAGGTTACTTGGATCACAAGTTATGGTCTTGCAAAGTTGGGTAAAAATCACGTTTTTTCATGACTTAGTGAAAATTCAAGTTTCTTGAGGTTGCCCCTTTTACAAGTAACCCCGTTTTTCTTGATTTTTCTGGATGGATAATGATCAAAACCATAAGTTAACATTGTTTTTGACTTGAAGAAGTCATGTTTGCCAAGGAATCTCAAAAGTCAAACTTGGGTTTTGGGCACATTTGACTTTTTATCAGATGAATTTCAAAATTTGTGATTCTCTATGAAATCAAGTCCTTGACCAAATTCAAACCTAATGGATGGATTCCATCGGTGTTTTAGAGGGTCTTGAATCATGTCCCAAGGTTGTCTTGGTCAAAAGTCAAAAGTAGGGTTGACTTTTTATCAGAAACCCTAGTTTGTGGTCTAGATGAATTTGCATCCTTATAATGTTCATGAACCAAGTTCTTTGTGTCCATTTGAACTTGTAAGAGAATCAATATAAGGCATTTGAGGTCTTCAAAACATTCCTTGAGGTTTTGGCTCATGCCTTGCTCCGAAAGTCAACTTAAGGGTGAATTAGGTCAAAAAACCCTAATTCCTGATTTTTTATAAATGTATCCCTTGAGGCTACTTTGAACTTATGATTGGATCTATGAGGTCCCTTTGAGCTTCTTGGATCATGTTTTAAAGTATTGGCTCATGCCCAGATGAAAATTTCTCTCTGGAGGCCTTGGTCGATCAAAACCCTAATCTGATGACACGGATGATCTTGAGGCTTAATCAACTTAAAATGTTGCATTCCTATTCTTGATTCTTGATATGGGAGACCTCTTTATCCTTTATGGATGTTTGAGAGGCTTGACAAGTTGAATATCATGTCAATTCTTGATTGATCTTGTGTCTGAGTGCTCTGAGAGGGCCCAAAAATCCTAATTCTTGGTTGAGGTGATTGCTCAACAATCTTTGAGAGGATTGATGAGGTATGAAGGTACATCCATATTATGGTGATGATTTGCACAATGATGGGAAATCTCGTGGTCAAAATTTAGGGTATGACAATTGTCATGACACTATATTTCACCAGACAAATCTAGCATACTAAAAGGACATGTGAGATTCACAAACATAACACTTAATGTGCTCCATTACAAACCATCACAAAATTATTCAAAAAAAAAGTAAAACTACAATTATTCATCCAAGTTAAAATTGACAAATTCAACTATTTTGTACTATAATAACTCACATAAAAGGGGTTATCACTCGTCCAAGGGTACATGAGCAATTCTAGCGATTTTGTTGATGATGGACCGATGTGTTTTGGATATGGTGGTTATCGTCGCTTTCTTGCCTTTGTTCATCATTAAATATTGTTAAGTGAGAACTGGATTATGATATTCGATTCCGACAAATGATTCCAAATTATCCAAACAACAAACCTTTTTTATTCACGCGATGTAGATGAACTTTAAGTTAGTAATAGATTATGATAATAACACCCACCCATGTTCGAAAGCAAAAAGAGAGATGGTACCTACAAATACTCTGATGATCAAGTTAGTGACAACCGTAAATGTGAGATTTTAATGTGAGAATCGTGTGTACTTAAAACTAATTAGATTTTTTCTTTTATATAGTAGCGTTCTAGGTTTTCGAAGACCTAAAACCCTTTGTTTGTCCCCTATCTCGAAAGATATGTGTTAGGAAATCCTTGAGAATGCTTTGAGGTTTTGTCAACTCTGATCCTTTATGCTTCTAAGGTATGACCATCTTAATATTCACTAATATTAGAATCTTCTCTATGAATACATGTTTTAGATCATTCAAAAAGTTATTTTCTTTCAAATCTAACAGCATATTGGTCATTAGAGATCCGTAGGTTTTTAGCTAGTTAGTGATGTAATTTTCACCCTACCTCCATGAAACGAAATTAAGAGAAATTAATGAAATAAAAAATGCCACGGTTTTGTGACAATTATTGTCTATTTCCCTCTTGTTAAATCTCACAACTAGATGAATGAAGATAACGTAAATTCAGAAATGAAAAAAGAAAAATAGAGAATATGATAACTGGATGGGATGGGATAGTTGAGTTTACCATACAGAAAAAGTCTTCTAGACAGGATTCTTGCGATTGGTACGTTTTTCAATTCTACCGAATATGTGTGGATAATATGGTTGTGCCACTGCCCGGCATAGCTTTTAGCAAGCCACATGCATACCTTAGGAAAATGCATAGGTCAAAAACTATGTCGCATAGGATTATTTTATGGTAAGTTTATAACTGATTTTGAAATGATAGTATAACTAATTTTATTTTTAGAATTAATTTTATTTAGATAAAAGTAGTTTTTTATTTTAAAATTATTTTTTTATGATGAACATATTTTGGATTTTGGAGAATATATTATTTACAAAATCATAATAGCTTAACTTTTCTCTCTTCTTTTTGTAAAATTACTTCTCCTTTCATTAATTTGGTTACTCACTAAAAAAATCATAATTTATATTAAAATTAAATAAAAAATATCCATTTATATTATAACATTCTGAATAATATCCATCAATTCTAGTAAAAATATTTATGGGTTCAAGTTGCTTAACATCTCATCGATCCAAATTGAAATAACATGCTAATTGCCAAAATCTATTTATTTATTAGAATATCGGATCTAATATATTATAATTCACATAACTCTAATTTAGTTATTATTTTTGAATTTTTAAATTAATCTATTGACTTAATTCGTTTACATGACATTAAAGATCTCTTTTTCTTTTTTATTATTTCAAGAAAAAAAACACAAACTACCATATGACAATAAACTATTATTATATTTGAACTTTTCATTCACCCATAATGGTGTTATTGTTGGAATCAATCTTGATAGAATAAGATTCAATCACTTTCTTAATTGATCCAAGACTCTCCTTCTTCACTTGTCATTCGAGTGATTCGACCACATCTTAATTGCAAGATGTTTCTCTCGCACAAAGATTTAAAGAGAGGAGAAAATTTTAGAGAGAAAAGAGAAGATAGAAAATTTAGATTTTGATAGAATAGAAGAAGAATGTATTGAAAATGAATTGACTTCACAAATTACAAGTACAAGGACTCTTCTTATTTATAATGAGATTACTTGCATATCAATTAGTTATCAAAATATGTCCCTTTGACTTTTTGCAACATGCATTCGACTTAATGCAAATTGTATTCAACTACCTATCGTATACACATGACTTTGACTACTACTTGTTGTATTCGACTTGTTGTCGAATACATATAGATTCAACAATTACAAAGTATAGTCGACTACTACTCTAACGATTACGTTCGGCTCCGACTCTATCAAATACATGTTGCTTTAACTTAATCGAATCATGCATCTTACAATCATGCTTAACACAAAGAATTATGTACTATTTAACACACCACCAAATTCATTGTGTTTAAGCTATATACATTCATCATAGTTCTCAATCTCTTGAACAATTCCACTTGCACAACCTTTGTCGTGATGTCTGCAATTTGATTCTCAGTTCTGCAGTATTCCAAGTTCAGTTTCCGATTTGATATTTTCTTTCTAGTATAATGGAATCTCATGTCAATGTGTGTGCTTCTTCCACGTGCTATCGAGTTCTTGGTCAAAATGAATTCAGACATGTTATCAATCTTCATGATCATTGCTCCATGATTTTCACTTGCAATCTCTTCGATCAGAGTTTCCATCCATGTTGCTTGACATACACAAAGAGAGGCAATTATGTACTCAGACTCACATGATGACATCACTACAACTGGCTCTTTTATTGAGCTCCAAGCAACCAGTGTACTACCTAGTATAAACACATAACTAGCTGTGAATTTTCTATCCCCATCATCACCACACCAACTTGACTCAGAGTATCCCACTAGTTTGCATTCCTTCCTTCATCTGTTGCAGAAAACAAAATGCCATAGTCTAGTGTTCCTTTGAGATACCTTAATATCCTGTTTATGGTTGCAAGATGAGACACCTTTAGTTTTATCATGGACTTACTCACCATACCTATAATACATGCTAGATTAGGCCTTGTGTGACAAAAGTATCTTAATAATCCAATGTGTCTTCTATACTGAGTTGGATCGAATTCATCTTCATCTGGATCCTTTACTAGTTGTAATCTTGGTTCAACTAGTGTGGAAGTTGCATTGCAATCCTCCATCTCAAATCTTTTGAGTATCTCACTTGCATATCTCCTTTGATGTAGCATCAAGTCTCTTCTACTCTTGTAGAATTCTATGCCAAAGAAATATGAGATGTTACCCAAGTTAGACATTTCAAATTCCTTGCTCAGGTCACATTTAAAGTCTCCGTTCTCTTTCTTGCAGCAACACATTATCAACATGTCATCTACATATAGACAAAGTATGAACACATCACTCTTACTTATTCTAACATATACACCATGCTTATTTGTGCACTTTACAAACTCCTTCTCCCTTAGAAAGCCATTTATATTCTTATTCTAAGCTCTTGGAGCTTGTTTGTGTCCATACAGGGCTTTATGCAACCTGTATACCTTGCTTTCTTGGCCTTGCTTCACAAAATTGACTGGTTGTGCTACATAAACTTCTTCATCTAAAGGAGCATTCAAAAATGAAAATTGTACATCCATCAGACACATATACTTATTATTCATGTTTGTTAGGCCAACAACCAACCTGATTGTTTCGATCCTACAAACTGGTGTAAAAACTTTATCAAAGTTGATTCTTTCTCTCTGAAGAAATCCTTTGGCTACAAGTCTTGCTTTGTGTTTGGTTACTTCTCCTTTTGGATTCTTCTTCACTTTGTACATCAACTTCACATCAATTACCTTTTTACCTTGTGGCAGTTTGACTAGTGACCATGTTTTATTGATTTCTATGGACTTTAGTTCCTCCATCATGGCTTGCATCCACTTCAAGTCCTTCAATGCCCCAGTTATATTGGTTAGCTCAGTGGGTGCATAGAAAGCATAATGTACCATCTCACCTTTATCTTTTACCACATCATCTAATGTGATCACACATTCCTGCAACCTTGCAGGCATGCTTCTTGTCCTTTGAGGTATACTTGTTCCTGCTTGAATTCTGCCTCCTTTTGGTCGAATTATATTGTTAGTTTCGCTAGTTGGTTCATCAAATAGGATCCTCATTGAATCCTTATTTACATTATCACTCTAATCACACTCCTTTAGCTCATCTATGATCACATCTCTACTGATCATAACTTTCTTGTTCAAGGGATCAGATAGTTTATATCCATCAGTTGAGTGATATCCTATTAGGATCATCTGGCTCTAATTGTCATCAAGTTTCCTTCTCAACTGGTCAGGCACATGTCTATATGCTATCGATCCAAACACCTTTGGATGAATTAAGTTAAGCTTAACACCAGACCGACAATCTTATGGTGTGATTCCTTCTAGCTTATTCGTTGGACATCTATTCAAGATGTATGTTACAGTCGACACAACTTCATCCTATAATTAATTTGGTAGATACTTGCCCTTTAAAATACTCTTTACCATGTTCATGATGGTTCTATTCTTCCTTTTCAGTTGTACCATTTTGTTTAGGAGTGTATGGTGGCACCACCTCATGCATAATCCCTTCTCTTTTACATAATGCATTAAAGTCTCTCGACACATATTCTCCCCCACCATTAGTCCTCAAAATATTGATCTTGCGGCTACTTTGTCTCTCCACCGTAGCTTTAAACTTGGTGAATACCTCAATCACGTCACTTTTCTTATTGATTAGGTATGTCCATAGTTTTCTACTAAAATCATCTATGAATTTAACAAAGTACTTATTACCTCCAATCAAATCTACCCGAAGATGACTAAACACATATGAGTATATGATCTCAAGAGTGGCTTTCGAATTACTTCTTGCATCTTTGCTGAAGTTTTTCTTGTATTTCTTTGCCTAAACACATTCTTCACACACTTCATTTGGAGTTTTTATAGATGCCTTCAAGATTAACTTGCCACTTGATTTGAGTACTCTCATCATATTATCTTATATCAACACTTTGTAATTATTTTTGATCAGTTTCCCTATGCTAAGAAAATTGCTTTTTATGCTTGGTATGCACAATTCATTAGAAATCAATGACCTTTTACAATCTTTCCTCGTGATCGAAACATCACTAATACCTTCAGCAGCTAGGGTATTGCTAGTTGAAAATTTCACCTTGTTCTTCATAGAAGGATTGATGTTGACAAACCAATCTCTCCTTCTAGTCATGTGTGATGAGAAGCCCGATTCTAAGTACCATTGATCCTTTAATATTTATTCTTCTTTTGTTGTGACCATCAACAACACTTCTTCATCTTCATGTTTTGCAAGTCTTGCATCACTTTCTCTATTATTTATTTTATTTTTCTGGATAATCACTAGCATAGTGACCATGTTTCTGAAAATTGAAACACTGGATATGACTCTTATCAAGTTTCCTCCCACAACCTCTTCCTCTACCTGTAACAACACGTTTGTGATTGCTTTGGTTTGTGGGTTGTCTTTGATTCGACATATTTCTTTCTTGTTGGTGACTCCTGCCATCTGAATTTTTGTAACCTCCTCTATCTTTGTTGTCATTCCATCTTCCTTTGCCTTTCTTTTCTTTTGCTGATTGTGCATGCAGATCCACGTCACTTTTCGTCTTGCTTGCAGATCTTTAAGCAATTCTTTGTTCAAGAGATTCAAGCGTCCTTTGAACCTATTCTGTTTTTATGTTTGACTGATCCTTCGCTTCTTTTATGGATACAACCATATGGTCGAATTTTGGAAGTAATGGTCTCAAGATCTTTGCGAATATCGATTTTGATGTCAACACTTCTCCATACATATTGATTTGATTCATCAGTCTTATTACCCTAGTGAAGAAATCAACCACACTTTCACTTTCTTCCATCTGAAGCAACTCATACGTTATTTTTTGAGTTTGTAACCTCACTTCTTTCCTCATCTCAGCACCTCCAAAAGATTTCTCCAGGATGTTCCATGTTTCCTTTGATGAGTCTACATCACCGACTTTCTTAAATTTGTTTAGATCAATGCATTGATGAATTATAAAGAGATCTTTATAATATTTCGTCTTTAAATCTTTATGTACAGCTTTTATTCATCTTTGGCATTCTCGACAATTGGTGTTACTCAATTCTTCACAAGATCCCAAATGTCTTGATAGCATAAGGCAACCTTCATCTGCTTACACCAGTTATCATAATTATTGCCTTTAAATATGGGAAAATTTACTAGAAAATTCTTGTTTAGATGAGAAGTCATTGCTTTATGCTTCCCAATATTTGCTAGATACCAGATGTTGGAATAGATCTTAATAGAACAAGATTCAATCACTTTTATAGTGTCCTATTTGAAAAAGTCCTAGATCAGGGCGCCCATCGCCTAATAAGTAAGCCACCCGGACACAGTATAGTGGAGCCATCCGCGCGACCTGTTTAATATAAGTTTGAGGAAGAAAATGTCCTTGTTGACTCCGAAGATGTAGCTAATCAACGACCTCCCTAAAAAAGGGGTATGAAGACGAGACCGCGTACAAAGGGGTCCATAAACCCTAGCCCTAAGAAATCCCTATAAATAACTCATACCTTAAAGGGAGGAGGATCAAGTCATATTTACTCAATACCATTCAATAGTGCTCAGAGAGCACTTCGCTCCCAAAAGTCCTAACACCACTCATTTAACCACCCGCATGCACCCTATCACTTCTGTCCACTAATAGGGCCTCTCACCTCACGTGAGACGGTTCCCCAAACAACCTAAAAAACCACAATACATGGATACACACCACTTTGAGCTAGCCCTCATCCCATTTCTGTAATATACCTACTAGGGCCTTTGAGTCTCCCTGTCCTTGCAGGGGGAACACACACACACACAGTAATTTTTTGGACAATCTCTTTCTAACACCTCTTTCTAACAAATACCACCTTACCTTTCATACCATTGTTGAGTGTTAAATTGTTGTTATTTTGAGTATGAATAATTAGCATTCAACGACTTCATTCATTTTTTTTCCGTTAATAATCCCCAATTTTTGTGTACATTTTGCATAGTTACATACCGTTGTATATATTGCGTTATTGTGTACAGATATTGAGTTTGATAGTTTTTCATTTATTTTTATAGGTAATAATGCATGGTTGAAGTATGGATCTATTTGAGCCAAGAAGGATGCTTCAAGATGCAGAATTTTGCAATAAAATACTGTCATTTGCGCTTAGCGGGAATTGGGCAAAGCTACCAATTTTGTTTTCCAGACTGCGCTTAGCGCAGTATAATGCGGTTCGATGGTACTTTAAGTGAGATCGCGCTTGCGCTTATCGGGCCTGCGATTTTTCAGTTTGTATAAATACCATTCATTCATATTTTTAGGGTATGGTTTTGGGGATTTTTTTCTCCCAACTCAATCACCAACATTCTTTGTGGAAATAAGCCAGAAACAATGATAGAAGCTGCAGCTTGACGATCCGAAGCTGAATTTGTGATAATTGTCTTGACACCTAGAGAATCACCGGTTTAGTTTCACTCTTGTTTTTTGTATTTTCTATTTATTGGGGGGTGTTGTATTTAAGTTTATATTGATTGTATGTATATTTATTGATCGTTGTATAAAATCTCTTTTACAAATCCATATCGATGTCATCTTTGTTTGCTTGCTTTATGTTTGGATTTGAACCACTAAAAACATATACTCTTCAGATTCGGATCTAAGATGAACATCTGTTAGATTCTAAACTCTAGACATAGACTTAGATTTAACATTCACTTAGGTATCGATTATTAATGTTCCGTGTTGTGTAGTTGTGTGAGACATCGCCGACGAGACAATATGGTAGAACTCCCGTCGGTGCTTTAGACATGAACGCTGATGTGAGAGATACGTGAAGATATTGATGAGTGTTTTAGGTTGTGTACAACTTATTGATATATTTTTTAGTACCTGATGGGTAAAAAAATACAATTCCAGAAGAATTATTTCCCGTACTTTATTTACTTGTTAATATCTTTTACTTTCCGCTTCATTAAAACCATGCTTAGAAACTTAGAGACCGTTGAACAACATTTTTTTCCCCCGCACCAATCCCTGTGGAGACGATAAAACCTAGAGGAACTTCTTCCATGTCTTTTTCTTCTTGCCACTATACTGCAACTCAAACAAAATGGCACCGTTGCCGAGGATTGGTGTTTAGATATTGAATTGCATTGCAATAGTTTCGATATTTCTAAGCTTTGTACATATTTGTATATATTGTATATATTTACGTGTATAAATACTTGTTTTTATATTGTTTTCCATCCTTGTATATAATTGGTTTCCATACTTGTTTATATTTGTATGCCATACTTGTTTATACTTATGTTCCATACCTGTTTTCCACACAAACTTGTACATATGTGTTTTCCATAGCGCTTGTGTGAGTGTTTGTGCATATGGATTTTCCATTATGTTTGTTCAAGTGTTATACATATTTGTTTCCTGTAACTTTTGTTCAAGTGTTTGGTTAGGAAACTTTCTTTAGGTTTGCACTTTGAAGAAAAGCATCAGGATATCTGTGAGGAAGTTACTAGCCAAGCACAATAAAGGCGTCGAGCTAACGACGTGAAACAAGCGCGTATTAGGAGACAACCCAACGGTTTTTGGGTTTGTATTTCTTTGAATTTAGTAGTATAGTTAGTGTAGAGTGAGAGTGGATGGATTTCATGAGAGAAGTTGCATTTTTGAAAATTCTGAGCAAGCCGGTTTACGCTTAACGCGTGCAGAGGGCGCTTAGCGCGCCCTGCTTTGCAAGGAAAAAACTCTCATTCTCCTATCCACTTTCACCCATTTTGTTAGTATATGTATAGTAGTTTTCATTTGATTTTGTAAAATTTTAGAAATTTTAGAGTTTGTTTTTAAGTTTTTTATTTATTAGCTAGAGAATGATTTTAGGATTGTTTAAGTTCGATTGTTTCAACAAGAAAATTTTATGGTAGTGTGAAAAGTTTAAAGGGAGTTGCATTTCTAAGGTTTGTGTTTATTGCTTTTCTAGAGAATAACATGTTTATGAACCTTAGGCTTTCTACAAATTACATAACATTTATTCTTTTGCAATTTTTGTTTAATTTTGAATCACATTAGTTCTTAACCAATGTGAGGAACCTTTCCATTAATTACTAAATTGCATGGAGACCAAAATTTTTGTCTAACTCGTTTGAATTATGTTTAATCTTGTACTTTTGTTGATTTGTATGATAGTACTAAAAGGATCAAGGCATTTTTTTTTAATTGAGCGCTACTACTTGACCAAATAGTAATTTACCTTGTGAGTGAGTGATATTTTTTTAACCCTTTTGAGCCTATGTTAGAATCCATGTTAGTTTTGAGCTCATTTTTGTACGGATTCTAATATTTTTCTTGAACCCTAATCATGATTTGTGGTTGGATTTTTTCCCTTGCCTAATAAGTTGGGAGCATTCACGTTATATGATTGGTTGTATTAATGTTGGGGAGAAGAAAATGTTGGTTGCTAAGAGGTTGAGGAAAATAAAAAGTATGAAAAAGAAAGACAAAGTGAAAAAGAAAAAGAAAAGAAACAAAAAAAGGAAAAAGACTTGAAAAAGAAAAAAAAAAATAACGTGCTAATTAATTTTGTGGATTGGTGTAGCAATTTGAAAAAGAAAAAAAAAGAAGGAAAATTTTGAATGCTTGAGAAAATGAGATGTAATCATTCTCATAGGATTTTGAAAGTTTTTGTTTCATTTACCTTGAGAAAAACAATTATTTGTTACCCAAGCCACATTTCAACCCTTTAAAGCCCTTGTGATTTTTATTTTTATACTTTCAATATGAGTTTTTTTAGATTAATGCATAATTTGAATTGATGTTAGCAAGATTTTTGTGTGTGAGTTTATCCCTCATATGTGTTTTCTTCATCTCTTGATGAAGTTGTGTGTTATGTGTGATTCAGTCTTGAACATGTATTGCTTTTGAATGTTTGACATGGGTTTTCTATTTAGAATTTGTTTCATAGCCATTGTGTCATTGCAGTTTAGTGGTAAGCACTACTTTGCGTGTACTTTTGATTTATGTACCATACATTGGTTTATTTTTGTAAAAGCTTGTTGAACATGAATTCTTGACAATTAAATTTGTTTCCTTAGATTGATTAATTCATGTTTGAGCACAAACAAGTTTAAGTTGGGGAGAGTTCATTGAGTGCTAAATTGTTGTTATTTTGAGTGTGAATAATTAGCACTCAACGACTTCATTCGTTTGTTTTTCGTTAATATTCCCCAGTTTTTATGTACATTTTGTATAGTTTACATACCTTTGTATATATTGAGTTATTGTGTAAAAATTATTAAGTTTAATAGTTTTTCATCTATTTTTATAGGTTATAATGAATGGTTGAAGTATGGATCCATTTGAACCAAGAAGGATGCTTTAAGATGAAGAATTTTGCAAAAAAAAATACTATCATTCGCACTTAGCGGGGCTTGTAGCACGCTAGAGGGTTGCTGGGCAGAAGCTAACAATTTTGTTTTCTAGACCGCACTTAGCGGGAACAAAATCGCGATTAGCGCAGTATAAGACGATTTAATGGTACTTTAGGTGAGATCGCGCTTAGTGTGATATGAGTGCGCTTAGCGGAGCTGCGACTTTTAAGTTTGTATAAATACCATTCATTCATATTTTTAGGGCATGGTTTTTGGGATTTTTTGCTCCCAACTCCATCACCAACATTCTTTATGGAAATAATCCAGAAATAATGATAGAAGCTGCATCTTGACGATCCAAAGTTGGTTTTGTGATAATCGTCTTGACACCTCGAGAATCATCGGTTTAGTTTCGCTCTTCTATTTGTATTTTATATTTGTTGGGGTGTTGTATGTAAGTTTATCTTAATTGTATGTATATTTTTTTATCGTTGTATAAAATCTCTTTTACAAATCTATATCGATGTCATCTTTATTTACTTGCTTTATGTTTGGATTTGAACCGCTATAGACATATACTCTTCAGATCCAGATCTAAGATGAACATCTGTTAGATTCTAAACTCTAAGCATAGATTTAGGTTTAACGTTCAATTGGGTATCGATTTTTAATGCTCCGTGTTGTGGAGTTGTGTGAGACATCACCGATGATACAAAATAGTAGAACTCTCGTCGGTGCTTCAGACATGAACGCTGATGTGAGAGATACATGATGATATTGATGAGTGTTTTAGGTTGCGTACAACTGATTGATAGATTTTTTTTAGTACCTGATGGGTAAAAAGAAATACAATTCCTGAAGAATTATTTCTCGTACTTTATTTACTTGTTAATATCTTTTACTTTCTGAATCATTCAAAATAGGTTTAGGAACATAGAGATCGTTGAACGACATTATTTCCTTCGCACCGATCCCTGTGGAGAGGATAAAACCTGGATGAAATTCTTCCAAATCTTTTGCTTCTTACCGTTATACTGCAGCTCGAACAAAATGACGCCGTTACCGGGTATTGGTGTTTAGATATTGAATTGCATTGCAATAGTTTCTATATTTCTAAGCTTTGTACATAATTGTCTATATTGTATATATGCTTGTATAGATACTTGTTTTGCTTTTGTTTTTCATCCTTGTATATAATTGTTTTCTATACTTGTTTATATTTGTTTGCCATACTTCTTTATACTTATGTTCCATATTTGTTTTCCACACAAACTTGTACATATATGTTTTCCATAGCGTTTGTGTGAGTGTTTGTACATATGTGTTCCCGTAACGTTTGTTTAAGTGTTTGGTTAGGACATTTTCTTTTGGATTGCGCTTTGAAGAAAAACATCAGGATGTCTGTGAGGAAGTTACTAGCCAAGCACAATAAAGGCGTTGAGCTAACGACGTGAAACAAGCGCTTGTTGGGAGGAAACCCAACGGTTTTTAAGTTTGTATAACTTTGCATTTAGTAGTATAGTTAGTGTAAAGTGAGAGTGGATAGATTGCATGAGAGAAGTTGAATTTTTGAAAATTCTGATAAAGCCTGTTCACGCTTTGCGCGCTTAGAAGGAGCTTAGATCACCCTGCTTTGCAAGGAAAAATATCTCATTCTCCAATCCACTTTCACCCATCTTATTAGTATATGTTTAGTAGTTTTCATTTGATTTTGTTAGTTTTAGAATTTTTTTTGTTTTTAAGATTGTTTTTTATTAGCTTCAGAATGCTTTTATGATTGTTCAAGTTTGATTGTTTCAACAAGAAAATGTTATGTAGTATGAAAAGTTTAAAGAGAGTTGCTTTGCTAATGTTTGTGTGTATTGCTTTTCTATAACATAACATGTTTATGAACCTTAGGCTTTGTACAACTTACATGACATTTATTCTTTTGCAATTTTTGTTCAATTTTGAATCACTTTAGTTCATAACCAATGTGAGGAACCTTTCCATTGTTTGTTAAATTGCATGGAGACCAAATTTCTTGTTTAACTCGTTTAAATTATGTTTAATCTTGTATTTGTGTTGATTTGTATGATAGTACTAAAAGGATCAATGCATTTTTTTTAAATTGAGCGCAACCACTTGACCAAATAGTAATTTACCTTGTGAGTGAGTGAGAATTTGCTAACCCCCTTTGAGCCTATGTTAGAATCCATGTTAGTGTTGAGCTCATTTTCGTATAAATTCTACTATTTTTCTTCAACCATAACCATGATTTGTGGTTGGATTTTTTCCCTTGCCTAATAAATTGGGAGCATTCACGTTACATGATTGGCTGTATTCAAGTTGGGGAGAAGAAAAGGTTGGTTGCTAAGAGGTTGAGAAAAAGAAAAAGTTTGAAAAAGAAAGAAAAAGGTGAAAAAGAAAAGAAACAAAAAAAGGAAAATGACTTGAAAAAGAAAAAAAATAGAATAACATTGTGCTAATAAGTTGTGTTGATTGGTGTAATAATTTGGAAAAGAGAAAAAAGTTGAAGGAAATTTGTGATTGCTTGAGAAAATGAAAAGTAATCATTCTCCTGGGATTAGGCATGATTTTGTTTCATTTACCATGAGAAAAACAATTATTTGTTACCCAAGCCGCATTACAACCCTTTAAAGCCCTTGTGATTTTCGCTTTCATACTTTCAATATGCGTTTTTTTAGATGAATGCATAATTTAAATTGATGTAAGCAAGATTGTTGTGTGTGAGTTTGTCCCTCATATGTGTTTTTTTCATCTCTTGATGAATTTGTGTGTTAGATGCGATTCATTATTGAACATTTATGGCTTAATAATGTTTGACATGTGTTTTCAACTTAGAATTTGTAACACCCCGGTTTATTTTATTGTTTTTCGTAATTGGAATTATATGTTGTTGTGTATTTGTGTGTGTGGTTGTGTTTGGGGTTGCCCTTAGTATGGGGTAGCGACCTTAGAATTATAGGGATTAAGATGTTGGGGGTGTGTGACCAATTAGGTAGAACTTGGTGGTGTGGTGAGAATGGTTATTTGGTTAATATTATTATTTTAAATTATTAAGAAATATTGTTATTGTTATTTAATTAGCAAAATAATAATAATAATAATAATAATAATGATAATAATAATAATAATAATAATAATAATAATAATAATAATAATATTGAGATAATAATAATAATAGTATTATGAAATTAAAATATATTAGAAAATAGAAAAGGGGATTAGAGGAGGAAACCATTCAGTACGTGTTTTTGAGGAAAAGAGAAAGAGGAGAGCTAGGGCAAAATGGAAGAGAAAAGCCATTGTTGAGGCCGAGGTTTTGTCCAAAAACTCTAAGGTAAGGGCGGGGTTCTTTAATCTCTAAGGGTTGCATAATATTTGTATGAGGGTAGATAAACCTTTAGGATCATCCTTATGTGTTGTTCGCGTTGATTTGGGGGTTGGAGTTTTACGTATCGAAGATTTTTTATAAGAGGAAAAAATGCATAAATTTATCGGTAGAATTGTGGCTTATGTATCCCTACTTGTTTGTATGTTAATCTATGATTGTATGTGTGTTTTGTGGCTGTTTGGGAGTAGAATCGGAGAAGGGTTGGGGTGGAATCGTGCTGAAAACGCAACTGCAGAATTGCAGAATTGCGTTGTTCACTGTGTGAATAAAAGTTTGCTGGGCGAATGTTCGCCCCAGATTCGCTAAGCAAATGAGGCAGCAAGTGGAGGAAAAGAAGATAAATTTTGGAATGTGTGGTGGGGAAGTTCGCCCCAGGTTCGATGGGGGAACTCCTGGCAAACACAAGTTCGCTGGGCGAATGAGGAGCGAAGAGAGAAGAGAAAATATGACTCTCGGGTTTTTTATGGGAGAGGTTGTTAGTTGGGGACTTCTCTAGGCGAACTCCTAGCGAATGAGAGTTCGTTGAGCAAACTCGCAACGAGCGTGACAGTGCTGTTTTGCTGCTGCACGGACATAATTTTCCTAACTTTTAAAAATTCATAACTTTTAATCCGTATGTCCGTTTCAGTCGCCGTTTGAATCGTTGGAAAGCTGGTTTCATATACTCTTTGATAAAATTAATTTCAATGCCAGAATTCCAACTATTCGATGCATTAGTCGGGTTTTTCGTGTATGTGTTAGGTGTTGTACGTTGAAATGGTGAAATTGGTTGTGTGGATGCGCGTTGTAGCTGTGAATTATATTTGTTGTATGTTTTGTCAGGTATATAATGCGCGTTGGATAGTTGTGGTGTGATGTATTGGCGTATTATTTAGTCATACGCATTTGTTGTCGTTGTCGTTGTATGTTGTCGTTGTATGCATGACATGTTGCATAAGTTGTGTGATGAGTTGTGTGCCTATGTGAGGTGTGAGCGTCTCATTCGGATTCTTTGAGATAGAATTGTGTTGATGTTGTTGTTACTGTTGAGGTGATCGTGTGCCCATGTGGGGTGTGAGCGATCACGGACGTCCTGTGCCCACTTGGGGTGTGAGCAACTTATATGGAAATTCCGACGGGAATTATGATCATGAAAAAAGGATCGAATTGGTACCACATGCATTGAGTCGAGTTGTGGGTCTCATTGCATTACATCATATTGTATTGTATTGTGAATCGTATGATTGTTTGTTATGTGTAGGAATTGGTAGTTTCGTTGATGTTGTGATGACAGGGTGAGCTGTATATGGATTATGTTCTTTTATACTTATCTTATGCATTTCTTATGTTGATTTGAGAATCTCACCCCTTCTGTTTGAATGTTACCTCTATGTGGGTAATGTGCAGATAATCAAGATTAGGGCGGAGTTGGAGTTAGTGAAGACGGAGTCTTCTCTTTTAATTCGTTGAGTCGGCGTCTGTTATGATGTGTAACACTGGGAATTTGGAACGCTTGTCGTTAATTGTTATCACTTTATTTGCTTGATGATATTTATGTGGTATTAAACATGTTATATTCTCATTGAATTTCCGCTGCCATATTGAAGATTAAATAATTATGTTTTATTTGTGATAATGATGTGTTACATGTCGTATGCATGAGCAAGTATATGTTGCAAGGTAGCATCCTAAATGATTGTATGTTTTATTTTACTCTGATGTTTCTTTGTTATTCAACACGGGGGATTTAGGGTGTTACAGAATTTGTTTCATAGTCATTGTGTCATTGTAGTTTAGTGGTAAGCATTGCTTTGCGTGTACTTTTGATTTGTGTACCATACATTTTTTTTCTTTTTGTAAAGCTTGTTGAACATGATTTCATGATGATTACATTTGTTTCCTTAGGTTGATTAATTCTTTTTTGAGGACAAACAAGTTTAAGATGGGGAGAGTTTGTTGAGTGCTAAATTGTTGTTATTTTTAGTGTGAATATTTAGCACTCAACGACTTCATTCGTTTGTTTTCTGTTAATAATCCCTAGTTTTTGTGTACATTTTGTATAGTTTACATACCGTTGTATATATTGCGTTATTGTATACATATCATTTAGTTTGATAGTTTTTCATCTATTTTTATATGTAATAAAGCATGGTTGAAGTATGGATCCTTTTAAGCCAATAAGGATGCTTCAAGATGCAAATTTTGCCATAAAATATTGTCATTCGCTCTTAGCGGGACTTGTAGCACACTATAGGGTTGCTGGGCAGAAGCTGCCAATTTTTTTTCCAGACTGTGCTTAGCCCGATATAAGGCGATTTGATGGTACTTTAAAAGAGACTGCGCTTAGCGTGATCTGAGTGCGCTTAGCGGGCATGCGACTTTTCAGTTTGTATAAATACCATTCATTCATATTTTTAGGGCATGGTTTTTGGGATTTTTTGCTCCCAACCCCATCAATAACAATCTTTGTGGAAATAAGCCATAAACAATAATAGAAGCCGCAACTTGACGATCTGAAGTTGGATTTTTAATAATCTTCTTGACACATCAAGAATCACAGGTTTAGTTTCGCGTTTTTCATTGTATTTTCTATTTGTTTGGGTGTTGTATGTAAGTTTATCTTGATTGTATGTATATTTTTTTATCGTTGTATAAAATCTCTTTTGCAAATCTATATCGATGTCATCTTTGTTTTCTTGCTTTATGTTTGGATTTGAACCGCTATAGACATATACTATTCAGATCTAGATCTAAGATAAACACCTGTTAGATTCTAAACTCTAGACATAGATTTAGGTTTAACATTCAATTGTGTATCGATTCTTAATGCTCTGTGTTGTGGAGGCGTGTGAGACATCACCGATGAAACAATATGGTGGAACTTGTTAGAGCAAGAGTTATCTCTGCATGTTATCTCTATGTTTTGATGATAACAATGGTATTTGTGAAAGAACTGTTTTATGTTCTAATGTGTGTTGTGTGCAGATCATAATCATAGAAGATATCAGATCGAACAAGCACTAGCCAGACGTACGTAATTGATTATATGCGAAGTTACTATCTGTGACACAAGTCGTAAGAAACAAGTATGCTTCTGTATCTGTTGCAATGCTCTTGTGGATGCTCTCTGAGAGTGGTTATGATTCTGAAGATAACGAAGCTTCTGAAGAAATAATTGTTTGGAGAACCGAAGTGCTGAAGATTCCAATGACTTGAAGTTCTGAAGGCTGAAGGCTCTGAAGACCAAGTGCAGAAAGATTCTGAAGACTGAAGAGTTCTGAAGATTATGGTTCCAAAGGTCAAGTGCTGAAGACTCTGAAGACAGATTCCTAATGGATAAGTTCTGAAGATTCGGAAGACTTGAAGCAATGAAGATAACAGGTTTCAAGACAAGTGCTGAAGTTCTGAAGACAGATTCCTAATGGACAAGTTCTGAAGACGGAAGACTTGAAAGATCTGAAGACCCAGTTATAAAGTCTCTACTCATGCTTCAATTAATTACCATCAGAAGCCTCTGAAAATTTGAAGACAAATGTTACCGTTAGCAATGACTGTACACCATTCTAAAAGACCAATCCCATTACTTCTACAGTAAAAAGAAGATATGGTAGTACAACTTTAAACATTGCATAATGAATCTTTTTAAACGGCCAAAAGCTCTCCAACGGCTATATTTTACTTGGCTATTTAAAGGAAAAGAGTATGCGCTTCTGAAGGTGCCGATGTGATGATAGTCGCAACGATCAGTTATCGTTGTTAAATTAAATATTCAAAGCTATCACCATTAACACACGACCATTGTTGTTGAAGCTCAAAGATCATCATTAAACACAACAACAATCAATTGGAACAGAAGCTGTTGATGAAGAAGACAACATTGCAAATCAGTTAAGTCATCAACCGTCTTCGTCTGAGCTACACTGAAGATCTGAAGCAAGGAGTTGTTGCTCAAAGCTTGCTCAACCAAGAAGAAGAAGATCTACAAGACGTCATCAACTTTCAAATCAACATACATCTTGGTAGTTTCTGAAGAAATCAAGGAGTTGTTGCTCATATCTTGCTCGAACACTTGGGTGTTCTATTGTACTTAAATTTAGGAGTTATCTGCTTATTAAGAAGCATCTTTGTAATCTCCAGAACAACTAATTCTATGTGAATTAGGATTCCTCAAGTGATCAGTGTGATCGGAGACTTGAGAATACAATGGCTTGGTGTCATTGTGGAAAATCCTGGAAGAATGGTCAGTAAACGTTATATTCGTTAAGTCGAATCCCTGAACATTTAGCTGTGCAATCCTGACAGTAGATCTTGCGAGATTGAACCTATTGGGTCAATGTTTGTTATATTCATTAAGTTGAATCCCTGAACGGTTCATTGTGGGTTAGTCACAGCTGCGGTTGTGCAGGATGTTAGTCACCGGATGTTGCCCGTGCATCTGTAATCGTATTTGATTATAGTGGATTAAGTCCTTGTGTTCAAGGAGAAATCACCTGAGGAGGGTGGACTGGATTAGCTTGAAAGTTGCTCAAGTGAACCAGGATATATCGTGTGTTCTTTACTCTTGCTTATGCTTTGATTTATTGTTTATGTATTACTCTAAATTATCAGAACCTTACATAAACAAATCAGAACCTTGCATCTTAACTCTGATAAGCTTCCGCACTCCAAGTTCTGAATGATGCATATCTTATTCAGACTCTCCCTGTCATATATGTTTTACGCATTGCTAAGTCTAAATGCTACTTCGCAAGTCAGAGTCTCTCAACGAACTCTGATGTTCTCTTAGCGCTTTAATGATAAGAGGCGAAAAGTTGTAAGAGTGAATGCACAATTCAAACCCCCCATTTCTTTTGTCTTTCTCGCACCTTCAATTGGTATCAGAGCTCCGGTTCTGTTATTGATGGATATCAAACACTTAACAGTGTCAGAAAAAGATCCAGATACGATGTGTAGAAATACTCTGGGTGAGATTTTAATCCACTTACAAATTTTGTAACAGCTCAGAAGATGACTGTGTACAAAATTGTAATCAATCGGATTACTTGAGCAAGTCACTGATTCTGGAAGTTTTGTAGTTGTCAACAACTGAATCTTCCTCACTAAAGCTTTGAAGAAGAGTGAAGAATCAGCTGATAAGATAGACTCATCAGATAAGTACTAGTATCTGTTGAATTCTTATCTTAGAAGATACGCTTGGATAAACAACATATTTGCTCAAGATTGAATCATCAGAAAACAAGAAATCTTGTTTGCTGAAGATTATTTCTTTATGAGTTTTTGAGATGTTTTCAAGAAACAGATTAGGTCCACCCTTGACTTTCTCGTTTGAAACTCATTAAGAACTCATTCAGAACGAAGACTGCAGAAGAAGTAAAAAAACTGAAGAATTCAAACTCTTAGAAATGATTCAACATCTGAATCTTAACTGATCAAGAATTTAAAGATTCAATGAAGAACTGAATATTGTTTTCTTGAAAAGCTTTGCAGAAAACTGAAAGAATTTTCAGAAAGAAGAAATCAAATGATTCATCAAGAATTTGATTAAGAATGAATTCTGAGTCTTGGTTGAAATAACATAGACGATTGAGTTCTGTTAACTTGAGATTCTATCTCAGTTGAACCAACTATAATTTGTCAAAATGATATCTGATATTTCTCTCAAAATTTCATAAATCCTGGAATCAGAAAATGCTCGACTAGATGCAAAGACAAAAGTCATCTACTCGAAAGCCAAAAAGAATCTAAGTCACTGATGTTGTTCAGAATGAAGAAATTAGCTAACATTCTTTTCAGAAGCAGATATGCTGTCAATTCTTTGATGGACTAAATCTAAAAGAGTTAGATCATCATTGCAAGAACAAGACTTTCATGCAAACTATGTCAGATGTTTCACATGTTTGATGATACTTGGTTCTGAACAAGCTTCGCATTTGTTTAAAGAAATAAAGTCAAAAGATGTTTTAAGATATTAACTAATTCTCTATAGTACATAACTTTTCAGAAGTTTCCACACTCTGAGGATTACCTTCAAAAATCAGATAATATTTCTGAACAAGCAAACGACTGATCATAATGTCAGATCACTCCGAAGAAAGCAGAAGCTGAAAAGATGATGATCAGAAGCTCAGAGTCAGAATGAAAAGCACTTAGGTAAAGAATCTCTGTAAAGAATTCAGATTACACAAAGGTATGATTCACTTCATCTATGACTTATTTTCTGATAAATATATTTCTACTAATTAAAAATGTCTTAAGAAGTCTATAGTATAGATACTAAATACATACTGTCTAATTTATAAAAGAGTCAAGATGTTCTCTCTCACTGAAAAGTCTTGTCACTTAATAAGTACCTGATCTAGGTCACCCTACAGTACTGTACACCTCTACCTTAGTAGAATACTCGTACTAGTTGGTTAAGTAAGATTTCATTGAAATCAGACGTAGAAAAATAGAATTGTCAGCTAAACTAAGAATCATGTGTGTCCTGTCACAGTCATCTGAAGATGCCTTAGGACAAAAGTATCCCAGATCAGATGGAAATTCTCTGGTTTTTCAGATTCTGAGGATTTATACGTAATAGGATATCAAATGCGTGTAACCCTGGTTATACATTAATTATTTTCATCTGCTAACTAGGAGTAATTATGAACTGACAAACTAGGATTCAAAGTTTACCTCTACATCTATGTACTTAACTGTCTAATGAGTCATATAAGCAATAGATCCTTCTGGTTCCACTCAGTGTTAAGAAATTTCAAAAGTCATGTATATTTATGCATTTATTGTTAATTCTTAACTACTGTCGAAAAGTAAATAAAGAAACAATTTGCGTGATCCGTTGGCTATCCTTAGACTAAGAGACTACTACACCATGTGCTTATCCCTGTTAGTATCTCTTTCTCCTACTCCACCTATACCTACCCTAGTGTCTATATAGTAATGAATGGGTCTCTTCAAGCTATGTTTCAGTCATTAACTCATTCACGTTTGTCTCTCTCCTTGCTTATTTAAAGTCATATCTTATTCCTATAATTCTTCACTATCTCTTATTCAAAACCTTCTTAGAATCCTAAAAACACCAAAAATGACTCCAAGAACCTTTCATGGCAACAATGATCTCTTAGAAGTCATTAATGAAAAATGACCAAATTCAGCGTGTGCTAGTCAAGATTTCCTTCTTGGAATCCATTTTCAAAAATGGAATGGATACCTGTCTATGTTAAGAGGTTCAATATATACAAACATCCTAAAATATTTTTGGGTTAATGCCTCTGTCAGTAGTGATGGTCTGTCTATCTCTTCAAATGTCTATGGTCTTTCAGTTTCCTTTAACTCCACAAACATTACTGAAGCCATTGACTGTCCCAAAGGAGGTATCACAACCATTCACGACTACATTCGATGTACTTCCAACGCTGAAATACATTTCATGTTTGATAAAGGTTCTACCTTCGATCCTACAAATCCAGAAAAACTTCTGCCTACTGCAAGAGGATGGTTCAAGTTCATTTTGACGAATCTTCGCCCTCGTAATATTAACAAAGATTTTATGTATCATGATAAGCTTCTCATCATGTGTCTTCTTAAGCCAACCCCTATAGATTTGTCCTAAGTAATCTTTGACCATCTTAAAGAAACAATCCTTCTGTGAAGAACCATGAACATATCATTCATCCCCTATGGAAGAGTGCTATCTGAAGTCCTCTTCAGAGCAGGAATCGTCCAAACAACTTGCAGAGTTAGAGGCGGTCCAGACACTGCTCTTGATAGAAAATTTTGTGAAACCTTCGATAGCAGATGATTCTCATAAAATTAGATGATTGATTAGAATTAGGCTAAGTTATTAACTTGTAATGGTTTATTAAGTACATGCATCAGTATTGTTCATACCGTGTATTTATGATTAAATTAATGAAATATGTGTTGTCTTCTGTTCCACTTTTGAACTATCCATTCTCTCGCACTTTCAATTCTTATGCTTACCTTATGCTTGCGCACTTATTTATGTAAAATAAATTTTTATTTGGTAATATGTCTTTTTGTTTCACGCCTAGTAAATGTTTTTAAGAGTCACTCTTACACATGCATTTATTGCGAATCTCTGACTTCTGTCAAAGAATTAATTAGAAAATTCTATGCGTGATCTCTTGGGTTTTCCAAGATTAAGAGACTGTTATACTTAGGACTAGTATCCATCTCTTACCCTATCTAGTCTAACGTCTAGGAAATGATGAACCTATCGTTTGGAGTCACAAGTATTTATTAACTTTCTCTATTCGTCGCCTATTTAAGACATTTCGATTCACTTCTCTATTCATTATTCCAATCCATCTCAGCTAGTGTCTCTCCTTCGTATTCCCTCCAAAATGTCTACCTCAGATCCAAAAGCAGCTAATAGTGAAATCTCTGAACTTACTATGAACTCCTGTTCCCTCAAAGAACATGGGTTGATAAGAACCTCGTCTGAGTTACGGTGTCAGAAATGGGAGGGTTATCACAACATGCTTTCAGGCCTTATTTACACCGACCTAGTCAAGGAATTCTGGGAAAATGCTGGTGTCTTTTCAAACGTATATAATCAGCACATCATTCAGTCAGTCATCTCCGGATTCCCTGTAGTGATTAATCCCTCTATCATTGCATAAGCCATCAAATGTGATGAAATCGGTGATACTATTGAAGATTACAAAGAAAGAAATATCTTCAATGATCTCATCTACAAAGTTCATTGTGGGAATGGTCCTTCCAACTGTGTTTCCACACTCATTCCCTCAGCTAAAGTCTGGCACAGGATCATGGAAACAAACTTAAGACCTAGAAAAATAGGAGCAAGAGTGATGTCTCACTCGGACCGACAATTTATTTTCTTTCTGGTCTACAGAAGAAAAATAAACCTCCCTCAAACCATGTTCAATTACATACAAGAACAAATTCTCTTATCTAAAGACAAGTCTTCCTTTAGTATTTTGTATGGAAGGGTCATATCTCGTGTCCTTGAGATTCAAGATGTGATCTCTAGACTAGAACACATTGGAGCAACTGAAGAATGCTCACCTATGAATTATGTGGAATTCACTAGGAATCTCTAAAGGATCATAGGATAGGGTTATGGTCATTTTGCTCTCTGTTTTGTTGCTTTGTTTCTTGCATTATGTATTCTCCTCTTGATAATGAATGAAATTTCCTTTGAATGACTTTACTTTAATAATTACATGAAAATCATTCTCAAAACTCAGAAATGTTTACTTTGCTAAAATGCTCAAACTTTTTGATGATGTTAAAAAGGGGGAGAAATAGAAATATGATTTTGATATTTGATATGATTAGAAGAATAGAATGCAAACTCAAACAAGTAAATCAATCATATAAAATGCATTTACCACTAACATTTGTTCGATGTTTAACCGAGGAACTCTGAACAAGTTCAGTAGGCATTCTTACAGAACAGGTTAAATTGAAGAACTCTGTTAAAGTTCTTATGAAATGTTTCTTCATACAATTGAAGTTGCACACTTCGTGAACATGTGTTCAGAATCAGATTAACCCAGTACTGTTCAGAAGTTGAGAACTTTCTGAAAGTCAAAGCTATCGTGATTCTTGTTTCATTTTGTTCAGAAGCTGTAAGTTGTCTAAGAATATGATATTCAGAACATAAGAATCAGAAGAAGGAAAGCTCTGAAAGCAGTCAAGACAAAGTCTACATCTCAAGATGCTATTCAGAAGAACTAAGAAAATCAGAAGTCGAAGACTGTCTGAAGATCTGGATTGAAGATCCAAGAAGAAGAAGTTCTGATTTTCACCAAAAATCCAATTGAGAAGAAAATGATTTGGTATTAGACTAAATCTACACTTGGTAGTCAGACTCAGTATATAATGATTGGTATCAGACTTAGTCTGTAGTGATATCTGTCAGAGCTAAGCTGTGAAATCTTTTCAGATACCTTCATTGGTATTAATTTCAGCATACTACGAAAATACCTTTCAATTGGTATCAAACTCAGCCTACTTTGGTATCAAACTAAGAATCTTGATTAACATTGGTATCAGATTCAGAATCAAGCATTGATTGATCACTAAATTATCCTTCTATTAGTATCAGATCAAGAATCAAGCTTTGATGAACCACTGAGTTGTGACAGTAACAAGGTTCTGAGATGAAGGTCTGTGTTCAAAGTCAAACTCTGAAAAGTCATGATCTTATTGGTGATTTAAAATTAGTATATCTGAATTATGATTCTAAAGATCCCAATATCTAACTTATAGCAATCAAAGGGAGACTATCCAGAAGATTTAATTGTTAAAATCTATAATCTTCACCAAGTTTGAAACTCAGGGGGGGTTTCTTAAGACAGTGTCTGTTTCTGATAAATAGCGTGGCTATGTTATTAGATGAGAACTTTTCTGCTTCTGTGCTAAAATGAATCTGCTGAAAAGTAGAAAATGCTTCAGACGTCTCTGAAGATTATGAGCTCTGATACGATGACCATGGAACTAAGTTCTAAAGATTTGAAGACAGAAGTTCTGATGAACTAGTCCAGATGCTGAAGACTTTTGTCTCCTTAAAGACAAGATAGAGAAGTATTCCTTTTCTATTCTTTGTTCTGGCAACTCAAATTGTTATTTTGTGACTCTGAATATGTTTAGTTTTAGTGATTACCTTGTATAAAATGTTCAATCAAAATACATGATTTTGTCATCATCAAAAAGGGGGAGATTATTGGAGCAAGAGTTGTCTCTGCATGTTATCTCTATGTTTTGATGATAACAATGGTATTTGTGAAAGAACTATTTTATGTTCTAATGTGTGTTGTGTGCAGATCATAATCATAGAAGATTTCAGATCCAACAAGTGTGAGAGCAAGAAATGTCTCTACAAGTCAATCTATGTTTTGATGATAACAATAAGTATTTGTGAAAGAACCATTTCATGGTCTAACGTGTGTTGTGGGCAGATCATAAGAACTGAAGATATCAGAACCAACATACACCAGCTAGATGTACTATGAGTGAATATATACATATGCGAAGTTACTGTGTGTGACTAAAGTTGCGAGAAGCAAGAACGCTTCTTTATCTAGTCATGATCAGCCAGATCCAAGGATGCCAAGATTGTTGTTGCAATGCTCTTGTGGATGCTCTCTGAAAGTGATTGAGATTCTGAAGATAGCGAAGCTTCTGAAGAAGTACACTCTAAAAAGAACCAAAGTGCAGAAGACTCCTATGACTTGAAGTTCTGATGGCTGAAGGCGCTGAAGACCAAGTGCAAAAAGAATCTAAAGACTAATGAGTTCTGAAGATCAAGGTTTCAAATAAGAAGTTCTGAAGACTCGGAAGATAGGCTCTGAAGATTCGAAAGACTTGAAGCAAAAAAGAATAACGTTCTTAAAGACCAAGTGCTGAAGTTCTGAAGACTGATTCCTAATGGACTTCTTCAATCAATGGAAAACTTGAAGCATCAGATATTCTGCTAAGAAGACACTACTCATGCTTCATCAAATTAACATCAGAAGCCACTGAAGTTTTGAAGTCTAAATATTACCATTGTGAGTTAAATGTACACACTGCCCAATAAAAGATGTTCGGTCACTTCTTCCTCTGCAAAAAGAAGATGTGTCAGTACAACTCATTATATCACAACGTCTCTTTTCCAAACTGCCAACTGTATTCTCTAACGGCTATATTTCTACTGGCTATTTAACGGAAAGAGTTTTTGCTTTTGATGTGTCGATCACTTGTAGAATCACGAACTGAATGTTCATCTACAAAATTGACCAAGTCATTATGAAGATAGCAACAACGATGAGTTCTCGTTGTAACACTTAACATATTCAGAGCTATCATCATTTCACTAATGGCGATTGTTGTTAAAACTCAAGAAGACAAATCAATACAACAACAACAATCAAAGAGAAGTTGTTGATAAAGAAGACAACATTGAAGATCTGTCAAGTCATCACCTTCTCGTCAAGACTACATTGAAGATCTGAAGCAAGGAGTTGCTGCTCAAAGATTGCACAACCAGAAGACGAAGAAGAAGAAGAAGATCTACATGATGTCAACAATTGTAATATCTAAATACATCTTTGTAGTTTCTTAGGAAAGCAAGGAGTTGATTGCTCATAACATGCTTGAACACTTATGTGTTCTCTGTACTTAAACTCAGGAGAAACTTGATTATTAAGAAGCACAATCTGTAATTTCCAGTTTGCCAATTCGAATAAATGAATTAAGACTCCTCAAGTGAACGTTATATCCTGAAGGGATCTCTGAACGGTTCAACTGTGAGTTGAGGCCCTTGAGTAGATCACATGGTGATCAGATATTTGAGATGACAATGGCTGGGTGTCATTGTGGAAAATCCTAAAATATGGTCATTAGCATTATATTCATTGTTATGAATCCCTGAACGGCTAGCTGTGAAATCCCAGCAGTGGGTCTGCTCGGTCAATGAACGTTATATCCTGTTGGATCCCTGAATGGTTCATTGGATTGTTAGTCACAGTGCGGTTGTGCAAGTTGTTAGTCATCGGCGTGGCCTGTGCAAGTGTAATCATTATTTGATTATAGTGGATTAATTCCTTGTGTTCAAGGCGAAATCACCTGAGGAGGGTGGACTGGATTAGCCCGCGTGGTGAACTAGGATATATCGTGTTTCCTTCACCCTCTTGCTTAGTATCTCTATTTATGTTTATGCATTGAATATCAGAACCTCATATTAAGCAAAGTCAGAACCTTTCAGCCTATCTCTGATAAGCTTTTCCACTGCAAGTTCTGAGTATCGTATCTTATGATCAGAACCTATATGGTACTCATGCTCCATAGTTAAGAGATCAGAATCTCTCAACGAACATTGAAGGTTCTTAAGTATCCCTTTAACAAGATGCGAAAAGTTATAAAAAGGGTAAATACACAATTCAAACCCCCCTTTTCTTGTGTCTTTCTCGCACCTTCAATTCGTATCAGAGCTCCGGTTCTGTTATTGATTTACATCAAACACTTAACAGTGTCAAAAAAAGATCCAGATGTGGTGCGTAGAAGTGCTCTTGGTGAGATTGAAATCACCTTACAATTTTTGTAACAGTTCAGTAGTTGACTGTGTACAAAATTGTAATCAATCTGATTACTTCTTGAGCAACTCACTGATTCTAGATGAAGTCTCATTAAACATTGAAGAATCAGCTGATAAGATAAATTCATCAGATAAGAAACTGTATTTGTTGAATGCTCAACCTGGAAAATACGTATGGATAAAACCACGTATATGATTAAAAGATGAATCATCAGAAAGCAAGAAATCTTGTTTGCTGAAGATTAATTCTTTATGAGTTTCTGAGATGTTTTCAAGAAGCGAATTAGGTCCACCCTTGACTTTCTCGTTTGAAACTCATTTAGAACCTCTTCATGTAAAGTAGAAAAGATTGTTGTTCTAAGACTTTAAATTTCAGAAAGGAATCTGTTAAAATCAAATTCTGAAAAATTCAAATTATTAGAAATGATTCAATGTCAGAATCTGAAATGATCAAAGACTCAATGAAGAACTGAATCCCAAAGATTCAGTAAATACTTGATTCTGAACAAACTCTTAAGTGATTAACTGGTTCAGTAACCAAGCTTCAACAACTTCAGATTATCCTTGTAGAATAAAATGTCGATAATCTGATTTTCGCCAGATCAAATGTTCTCAGAACCACTTGAGCTATGAAATTAGAAGCTATCAATCCAGACATCTTGGTTCTCTAACTGATGTTTTAAAAGATGACGTTAATGATGTTCTTTTGAAGAAATCAGTTAACTCATAGATATGTGTAAACAACCCCAAATAAGTTGATCAGCATTGTGAGAACAAGAAGGTTCATACAAACCATGTCTAGTGATGTACACATGGGGCGGGATGATGTTTTGGTTCTGAAAAAGTTCTAAAACAACCTTGAGGAACAAAGTCAGATGTTGATATGTCAATTCCTCCTTGAATAACCTCTCAAAGGTTCTCACTAATCTTGTGAAATCAATCATCTTTCAATGACAAGAAACTCTCATAAACGCAAACTGAATTCAGGCTATGAAAGGAGAACTCAACCAATTCTCAAAGTTTGTCGTTTAAGATCCAGATCCATATCTTAAGAACTGTATCGGAACTAAACAGGTTCTATGGATCAAGGAAATGAGAAGTGAGAAGCAATCAAAAATAGATGTAATCTATTGCTTATGAATGGGGTCATCAAATGGAACTTACTATTCACTCAGTACTGCTCCCACACAAATGAGTGTTAATTTTTCTTTCAGAACATTCGTTACATCGCCTTACCAAAAGGATTGCATGTAATTGGCTAAGTTCAGATGGAGCGGTTACTCCGATATTGTTAAGTCCTAATCTCGGTTATTAGAGAACTGACGGACAAGGTTGAACAGGAAAAGAGAGAAAGCTGTAATTTAACCAGAATCACTTTCCAAGAAAATATTCTTTGTCTTTCGAAGTCAGAAGACAAGCGTATCTGGAAGAACCCAAGAAACATCTACAGCTTACTCGGAAATAGGCAGAGTCAGAAAGAAATGCTCTCTTCAAAAAGGTTAAGCATTCCTAAGGTATGGTCCTACTCATTAATTTTTTAAATTATGGTAAGATTTTCAAGTATGTATGATTTCCAAGACAATCATAATTACGCGTATGTCAGCTACCTTATCTCTAACCTTAGGCATATGACAACTTAAGTCTATCATATGTCCTGTCAACTGACCGCCACAGCTATTCATAGCTTGTCTAGGAAATGATGACCTCGTGTGTTCCAAACGTGATAAATAACCATCACTCATAAGTTCTCCTCACAACCCTACTCCCCTTCTAGGAAGAATCAGTATCTAGTAGGTTAGAACTCCCTTCTTCGTTTCCTGCTTGAAATGTCTTCACACAATATCAGAGGAGAAATTTCCGATCTAGAGCTTCTAAAGGAATTCACATTGGATCTAAACCTCTTACCACAACTCAACAAAACTAGCATTCTCTCAGGTATCTTATTTCAGAATTGGGAAAACTACATCGACATGCTTGTTGGACCTGTCTTCCCTTCTCTTGTAACTGAGTTCTGGGCAAATGCACGTGTACTTGAATATGACTATGGCAAAAACACTATTTTGTCTGTAGTTGCTGGATGTCCAGTCTTGATAAACCCCACCATCATAGCTAAAGCCATTAGGTGTGTCGAAGATGGTGTGACTGTGGAAAGAAATTTCAACAACCATAGCTTCGACAGGCATCTGCAAGTCATTTTCAAAACAGAGGGGCATCCCACTTAACCTTGCACTCTCACTCCAGTTGTTAAAGATTAGTACAATCTGATGGTAACAAATTTTAGACCGAGAGAAAGAGGAGGAGGATGGTTATCGGACATGGAGAGATTGTTTATTTTCTTTTTAGTATCTAGGATCAAAATAAACCTACCTCAATCCATGTACAACCATCTAAAGGAAGAAATTAGCCTGTCAAGGGAAGACACAATCTACCAAGTTCCCTATTGCAGGGTCATCTCTCACATTCTTGATCTTCAAGGAGTGGTTAGTCATTGCGGAAGAAATGGAATGACTGAGAAGATACTTCCTGAGTTCTGTCAACCTATAACCTTCTTTGTCTAGATAGGAGTTAAGTTTTTCTTAAGATTACAAGTTTCTTTTTGGATCCCTCTTTGTATGTCCTTATGATCTAAACTTGATATGTATTCTCTGGCTCGATTACTGAAGTATCCTAAGTGAGAAATGCTTTTATGACTAACTTAAGTTCACGATACCCTTGATTAAATCTTATTAATTATTTACCAGTAATTAGGTATTTTTGACAAAAAGACTTAGGATTAATCAGAAATTATAAAAACTCTTGCTGGTCATAATTAAGTAGCGGCTCCGTCACTACTTTTTAGGGTTATGATTCTTGATTAAAGGGATTAATCATTAACCTTCTCTCCCATGCCACTTAGTGCTTCTAGGAAAATAAATCGGTGATGTTTCATACTCTCCACATAATTCACCTTATTTCCCCATCTATAAAAGCATAAGATAGCTACACATCTCTTACTCATCCAAATCTTCAGCCTAATTACCTTCTCCAAAATGGCTTTCGTCTCACAAAATGCTTCAAATCCCACAACCACACAAATCCCAGTTAACAATCTCAAAGTTCTGTCAGAAACTATAGTTAACTTCAACAATCTGAAATCAAATGGATGCGACATTACTCCTTCATTGGAAACCCAAGATTGGAAAAACTACTTCAAAAGGTTGGAAGGACTAACCTATGGTCATCTAATCAAAGACTTCTGGATTCATGCAACTACATCCAAAAATCTCATTGTCTCTTTCGTTTTCGGAAGAAAAATATTCATCTCTGAAAAGACTATCGCAGATCTCTTGCTGAATGAAAATGACGGATTCAGAATCTCCAGAAACTTACTCAATGAAGAGAATGAGGCTAAGGTGATGTCCTCTATCTTCAAAGATAAAGCCTTACCTGAAAACCAAAACTTCTCAAACCTGAAAAACTCACTTCAAGTCTGGTTCAAAATTCTGCAAGAGAATGTTTTCCATCATCTTTCTTCAGAACAGCTGAACGATACTCAAAAATGTGTTCTATTCCTTCTACTAAAAGGAATTAAGATGTACATTCCCTCAATCCTCTTCAATCTTCTCAAGGATGCAATCAGAAGCTCCAGAACCTGCTCTGACCATGAATGTGGTCTCATTCCCTATGGAAGACTTATCTCAGACATTTTAGTTGAATCAGGATTAGTTGACGACATTCTAATTAATGAAGGAGAATCTTGGAAGCTGCTTAAAAGCGCTGGAAAGATTCTTAATTTTAAGAACCTTTTGAAGGAAGACGCAAGTTTAGATAATTCACGTTTAAGAGAATTGACTCTAACCCCTAGAGTTTCGGTTATAGGCTTTCCAAAATTTACTACATTCAATGAGGCAGAATTCGGAAACTATCTGAGAAAAATCAAGGACGAAGATATCAGTGTTTGGATTAACATGAAAAATATTACTGATGTTCTTCAAGAACTCTCAGACTGGAAGGTAGGAAGAAAAGCGGTTATTAAGGAAGAACATTTTTCCAAGAGATTAAGAACCACAAATAGCGTTCTTGCATCGTTCAAAGACAATACAATCTCAAGGATTCAAACCCTAGTCGATGCTTCTAGTTCTTGTGTAAACCCTATGGAAGTAAGAAATGTCTAGAACGAGTTCCATGAATGGATCTCAGAAGAAATAGTAAAACCCAAGAAGCTTGCAATGACTCAAACAGAAGAAACTTCACTTCCCTCAAGCTCAGATAACTCGAAAAGGCTTTCCTCATCCTCCCCAAGCTCCTCTCAGTCTAACCTATAAGAATCAGTGTTGTCTAGTCTAGATTTGTATGTTTTGATAAAGTCCGTTAGTAATACAATCTATATTTTTATCTATGTACTTTTGCTTAAATCTTTCCCTAATGCAATCTATTTTTTTACTCTTTAATTTAATCTATGCTTAAATGCAGTTAATCCTTTTAATGAATTCTGGTTGTTTATAATTGTCCTTCAGATTAATCTTGCCATAATAAAAAAAATTAGTAAAACAAACCTAATTACCTCTAAGGTACCTGAACATCGGTTCATGTCCTTCACAATTGGCTTCCATCTATTATCCTTCAATTAAATACATACTGATTATAGATGTGTTTCACTAAAATAAGTTAGTGTGCTTCTAAATGCTTAAATGACTCTATGCTCCTTATCACGTCAAATATTCAATATACTCAAATAGGAGAAATAAAGGAAATTGTATATAAGAGATTATATGCTTAATTGCTCATATGCCCTGACACTTTTTGATGATGTCAAAAAGGGGGAGAAATATAATGATGATTTTGATTGAAAGAAGGAAATCTGAAAGAATGCAGAACTCAAACAAAGTACTCTTATAAAATGCGTTGCTACTAACGTTTGTTGTTTGATGTTATCCGAGGAACTCTAAACAAGTTCACTAGGCATTCTAAGAAACAGGTTAAGCTGGAAGAATCAGATTTATCGTAATCCTTATCTCACTTAGCTCAGAAAAGAAGTAAGAAAACTATGAAAGCAGTCAAGACAAAGTCTACATCTCAAGATGCTCACTCAGAAGATCTGTGCAAATCAGAAGTCAAGAACTGTCTTAAGATCCGGATTGAAGATCCAAGAAAGAAACCGTTCTGATGTTTACCAAGAACCATTGGAAATGAAAACGATCTAGTATCAGACTAAATCAATAATTGGTAATCAGACTCAATACACAAAGATCAGTATCAGACTCATCAATCAGAGCAAAAGTTGTGGATTACTGTCAAAATACCTTCATTGGTATCAATATCAGTACTCTAATGAATTACCTCTTAAGTGTATGAGAAGAAATTCTTCACTTAGTATCAAACTCAACATACTCTGGTATAAGACTCAGCACATCACATGGTAACAGATCAAAATTAAATCATGATTATCAGATTCAGAATCAAGCGTTGATTGATCACTTTAATATTAACCTTCAATTGGTATCTGATCAAAAATCAAGCTTTGATAGATTACTAAGTATGACTTTAACAAGGTTCTAAGATGGAGACCTATGTTCAAAAGTTAAAACAATCATGATCTACATTGGTGTTTAAAATCTTATCATCCAGAATCATAATTCTGAAGATCCCAATATCTGACGTATAGGAATTAGGGGGAGACTGCCCTGAAGATCAAATTGCAAAATCTCAAATCTTCACAAAGTCTGAAACTCAGGGGGAGTTTCCTTTAAAGACAATGTCTATCTCTGATAGATAGCAAGGCTACGACTATCAGTCAAGAACTGTTCTGATCTTGTGCTTACTGGAATCTGCTGAAAAGTAGAAATGCTTCAGACGTCTCTGAAGATAAACAAGCTTTGATACGACAACAAAGAAAACTGAGTTCTGAAGATCTGAAGATGGAAGTTCTGATGAACTAGTCCAGATGCTAAAGACTCCTCGTTTTCCTAAAAGCCATGATAGAGAAGTAACTCTTTACTATTCCTGTTCTGACAACTCAAGTTGTTATTCTGTATATCTTTGGATTACATAAAATCCTAGATAATCTCAGATAAAGCTTTGAGGATAACTCATTCAGGGGGAGCTGCTGTTCCAAACTCTGAATTTGTTTGTTTTGGTGATTACCTTGTATAAAATGTTCAATCAAAATACTTGGTTTTGTCATCATAAAAAAGGGGGAGATTGTGAGAGCAAGAAATGTCTCTACAAGTCAATCTATGTTTTGATGATAACAATAAGTATTTGTGAAAGAACCATTTTATGGTCTAACGTGTGTTGTGTGCAGATCATAAGAATTGAAGATATCAGAACCAACATACACCAGCTAGATGTACTCTGAGTGAATATATACATATGCGACGTTAGTGTGTGTGACTAAAGTCGCGAGAAGCAAGAACGCTTATTTATCTAGCCATGATCAGCCAGATCCAAGGATGCCAAGATTGTTGTTGCAATGCTCTTGTGGATGCTCTCTGAAAGTGATTGAGATTCTGAAGATAGCGAAGCTTCTGAAGAAGTACACTCTAAAAAGAACCAAAGTGCGGAAGACTCCTATGACTTGAAGTTCTGATGGCTGAAGGCGTTGAAGATCAAGTGCAGAAAGAATCTAAAGACTGATGAGTTTTGAAGATCAAGGTTTCAAATAAGAAGTTCTGAAGACAGGCTCTGAAGATTCGGAAGACTTGAAGCAGAAAAGAATAACGTTCTTAAAGACCAAATGGTGAAGTTCTGAAGACTGATTCCTAATGGGATTCTTCAATCAACGGAAGACTTGAAGCATCAGATATCCTGCTAAGAAGACTCTACTCATGCTTCATCAAAATAACATCAGAAGCCACTGAAGTTTTGAAGTCTAAATATTACTGTTGTGAGTTAAATGTACACACTGCCCAAGAAAAGATGTCCGGTCACTTCTTCCTCTGCAAAAAGAAGATGTGTCAGTACAACTCATTATATCACAACATTTCTTTTCCAAACTGCCAATAGTGTTCTCTAACGGCTATATTTCTACTGGCTATTTAATGGAAATAGTTTTTGCTTCTGATGTGTTGCTCACTTGTAGAATCACGAACTGAATGTTCATCTACAAAATTGACCAAGTCATTGTGAAGATAGCAACAACGATGAGTTCTCGTTGTAACACTTAATATATTCAGAGCTATCATCATTTCACTAATGGCGATTATTGTTAAAACTCAAGAAGACAAATTAATACAACAACAACAATCAAACATAAGCTGTTGATGAAGAAGACAACATTGAAGATCTATCAAGTCATCGACCTACCTTCTCGTCAAGACTACATTGAAGATCTGAAGCAAGGAGTTGCTGCTCAAAGCTTGCTCAAAGCTTGCTCAACCAGAAGACGAAGAAGAAGATCTACTTGATGTCAATAATTATAATATCTAAATACATCTTTGTAGTTTCTTAGGAAATCAAGGAGCTGATTGCTCATAACCTACTTGAACACTTATGTGTTCTCTCTACTTAAGCTTAGGAGAAACTTGCTTATTAAGAAGCACAATCTGTAATCTCCAGTTTGCCAATTCGACTAAATGAATTGAGACTCCTCAAATGAACGTTATATCCTGAAGGGATCCCTGAGCGGTTCAGCTATGAGTTGAGGCCCTTGAGTAGATCACGTGGTGATCAGATACTTGAGATGACAATGGCTGGGTGTCATTGTGGAAAATCCTGAAATATGGTTAGTAGCGTTATATTCATTGTGATGAATCCCTGAACGGCTAGCTGTGAAATCCCAGCAGTGGGTCTGCTCGGTCAATAAATGTTATATCATGTTGGATCCCTGAACGGTTCATTGGATTGTTAGTCACAGTGCGGCTGTGCAAGTTGTTAGTCACCGGCGTGGCTCATGCAAGTGTAATCATGATTTGATTATAGTGGATTAAGTCCTTGTGTTCAAGGCGAAATCACCTGAGCAAAGTCAGAACCTTTCAGCCTATCTCTAATAAGCTTTTCCACTGCAAGTTCTGAGTATCGTATCTTATGATCAGAACATATATGGTTCTCATGCTCCATAGTTAAGAGATCAGAATCTCTCAACGAACATTGAAGGTTCTTGAGTATCTCTTTAACAAGTTACGAAAAGTTACAAAAAGAGTAAATACACAATTCAAACCCCCATTTCTTGTGTCTTTCTCGCACCTTCAGCAAGCACCAGCCAGACGTGCGTAATTGATTATATGCGAAGTTACTATGTGTGAAACAAGTCGTAAGAAGCAAGTATGCTTCTGTATCTGATCATAATCAATCAGATCCAAGGATGCCGATATTGCTGTTGCAATGCTCTTGTGGATGCTCTCTGAGAGTGGCTATGATTCTGAAGATAGCGAAGCTTCTGAAGAAATAATTGTTTGAAGAACCAAAGTGCTGAAGATTCCAATGACTTGAAGTTCTGAAGGCTGAAGGCTCTAAAAACCAAGTGCAGAAAGATTCTGAAGACTGAAGAGTTCTGAAGATTACAATTCCAAAGGTTAAGTGTTGAAGACTCTGAAGACAGATTCCTAATGGACAAGTTCTGAAGATTCGAAAGACTTGAAGCAGTGAAGATAACGGGTTTCAAGACAAGTGCTGAAGTTCTGAAGACAGATTCCTAATGGATAAGTTCTGAAGATGGAAGACTTGAAAGATCTGAAGACCCAGATATAAAGTCTCTACTCATGCTTCAATTAATTACCATCAGGAGCCTCTAAAGATTTGAAGACAAATGTTACCGTTAGCAATGACTGTACACCGTTCTAAAAGACAAATCCTATCACTTCTACAGTGAAATGAAGATATGGCAGTACAACTTTAATCATTGCATTACGACTCTTTTCAAACGGCCAAAAGCTCTCCAACAGCTATATTTTACTTGGCTATTTAAAGGAAAGGAGTATGCGCTTCTGAAGGTGTCGATGTGATGATAGTCGCAAAGATCAGTTATCGTTGTTAAACTAAATATTCAAAGCTATCACCATTAACACACGACCATTGTTGTTGAAGCTCAAAGATCATCATTCAACACAACAACGATCAATTGGAACATAAGTTGTTGATGAAGAAGACAACATTGCAAATTAGTCAAGTGATCAACCATCTTCGTCTGAGCTACATTGAAGATTTGAAGCAAGGAGTTGTTGCTCAAAGCTTGCTCAACTAAGAAGACGAAGAAGAACAAGATCTACAAGATGTCATCAACTGTCAAATCAACATACAACTTGGTAGTTTATGAAGAAAGCAAGGAGTTGTTGCTCATATCTTGCTCGAACACTTGTGTGTTCTTTTGTACTTAAATTTAGGAGTTATCTGCTTATTAAGAAGCATCTTTGTAATCTCTAGAACAACTAATTCTATGTGAATTAGGATTCCTCAAGTGATCAGTGTGATCGGAGACTTGAGAAGACAATGGCTTGGTGTCATTGTGGAAAATCCTAGAAGAATGGTCAATAAACATTATATTTGTTAAGTCGAATCCCTGAACGTTTAGCTATGAAATCCTGATAGTAGATCTTGCGAGATTGGAACCTATTGGGTCAATGTTCGTTATATTCATTAAGTTGAATCCCTGAATGGTTCATTGTGGGTTAGTCACAGCTGCGATTATGCAGAATGTTAGTCACCGGCTGTTGCCCGTGCATCTGTAATCGGATTTGGTTATAATGGATTAAGTCCTTGTGTTCAAGGCGAAATCACCTGAGGAGGGTGGATTGGATTAGCTTGAGAGTTGCTCAAGTGAACCAGGATATATCGTGTGTTCTTTACTCTTGCTTATGCTTTGATTTATTGTTTATGTCTTACTCTAAATTATCATAACCTTACATAAACAAATCAGAACCTTGCATCTTAACTCTGATAAGCTTCCGCACTGCAAGTTCTGAATGATGCATATCTTATTCAGACTCTCCCTGTCATATATGCTTTATGCATTGCCAAGTCTGAATGCTACTTTGCAAGTCAGAGTCTCTCAACGAACTCTGATGTTCTCTTAGCACTTTAATGATAAGAGGCGAAAATTTGTAAGAGTGAATACACAATTCAAACCCCCCTTTCTTGTGTCTTTCTCGCACCTTCAGAACTCTCGTCGGTGCATTAGAAATGAAAGCGGATGTGAGAGATACGTGATGATATTGATGAGTGTTTTAGGTTGCGTAGAACTGATTGATAGAATTTTTTAGTACATGATGGGTAAAAAGAAATACTATTCCTGAAGAATTATTTCTCGTACTTTATTTACTTGTTGATTTCTTTTACTTTCCGAATCATTCAAACCAAGCTTCGTAGACATCGTTGAACGACATTATTTCCCTCCCACCGATCCCTGTGGAGACAATAAACCTGGAGGGAATTCTTCCAAATCTTTTGCTTCTTGCCGCTATATTGAAGCTCGGACAAAATGGCGTTATTGCTGGGGATTTGTGTTTAGATATTGTATTGCATTGCAATAGTTTCTATATTTCAGAGCTTTGTACAAGATTGTCTATATTTTATATATATGCTTGTATAGATACTTGTTTTGCTTTTCTTTTCCATCATTGTATATAATTGTTTTCCATACTTGTTTAAATTTGTGTGCCATACTTGTTTATACTTATGTTCCATACTTGTTTTACACACAAACTTGTACATATGTGTTTTCCATAGCATTTGTATGAGTGTTTCTACATATGTGTTTTACATTATGTTTGTTCAAGTGTTGTATATATTTTTTTCCCGTAACTTTAGTTCAAGTGTTTAGTTAGGACACTTTCTTTAGGTTTGCGATTTGAAGGAAAACATCAGGATGTCTGTGAGGAAGTTAGCAGCCAAGCACAATAAAGGAGTCAAGCTAACAATGTGAAACAAGCGCTTGTTGGGAGGAAACCCAACAGTTTTTAAGTTTGTATAGCTTTGCATTTAGTAGTATAGTTAGTGTAGAGTAAGAGTGAATGGATTGCAAGAAAGAAGTTGCATTTTTGAAAATTCTGATCAAGCCTATTCGCACTTAGCACGCGTAGTGGGCGCTTAGATCACCCTGCTTTGCAAGGAAAAATCTCTCAGTCTCCTATCCACTTTCACCCATTTTGTTAGTATATGTTTAGTAGTTTTCATTTGATTTTGTTAGTTTTTAGAAAAAAATTTGTTTGTTTTTAAGCCTATTTTTTATTAGCTAGAGAATGCTTTTATGATTGTTCAAGTTTGATTGTTTCAACAAGAAAATGTTGTGGTAGTGTGAAAAGTTTAAAGAGAGTTGCATTGCTAAGGTTTGTGTTTATTGATTTTCTAGAACATAGCATGTTTATGAACCTTAGGCTTTATACAACTTACATGACATTTATTCTTTTGAAATTTTTGTTCAATTTTGAATCACTTTAGTTCATAACCAATATGAGGAACTTTTCCATTGTTTGCTAAATTGCATGGAGACCAAATTTCTTGTTTAACTCGTTTGAATTATGTTTAATCTTGTATTTGTGTTGATTTGTATGATAGTACTAAAAGGATCAATGCATTTTTTTAAAAGTTGAGCGCAACCACTTGACCAAATAGTAATTTACCTTGTGAGTGGGTGAGAATTTGCTTACCCCCTTTGAGCCTATGTTAGAATCCATGTTAGTGTTGAGCTCATTTTTGTATGGATTCTACTATTTTTCTTGAACCAAAACCATGATTTGTGATTGGATTTTTTCCATTGCCTAATAAGTTGGGAGCATTCACGTTACATGATTGGCTGTATTCAAGTTGAGGAGAAGAAAAGGTTGGTTGCTAAGAGGTTGAGAAAAATAAAAAGTTTGAAAAAGGAAGAAAAAAGTGAAAAAGAAAAAGAAAAGAACGAAAAAAGAAAAAAGACTAGAAAAAGAAGAAAAATAATATAATAACGTTGTGTAATAAGTTGTGTGGATTGGTGTAACAATTTGGAAAAGAGAAAAATTTGAAGGAAATTTGTAATTGCTTGAGAAAATGAAAAGTAATAATTCTCATGGGATTAGGCAAGTTTTTGTTTCATTTACCTTGAGAAAAATAATTATTTGTTACCCAAGCCAAATTACAACCCTATAAATCCCTTGTGATTTTGGCTTTTATACTTTCAATATGATTTTTTTTAGATGAATGCATAATTTATATTGATGAAAGCAAGATTTTTGTGTGTGAGTTTGTCCCTCATATGTGTTTTCTTCATCTCTTGATGAAGTTGTCTGTTAGGTGTGATTCATTCTTGAACATTTACTGCTTATTAATGTGTGACACATGTTTTCAACTTAGAATTTGTTTCATAGTCATTGTGTCGTTGTAGTTTAGTGGTAAGCACTACTTTGCGTGTACTTTTGATTTGTGTACCATACTTTTTTTTCTTTTTGTAAAGCTTGTTGAACATGATTTCTTGATTATTACATTTGTTTCCTTAGGTTGATTAATTCTTGTTTGAGGACAAACAAGTTTAAGTTGGAGAGAGTTTGTTGAGTGCTAAATTGTTGTTATTTTTAGTGTGAATATTTAGAATTCAACGGCTTCATTCGTTTGTTGTTTTGTTAATAATCCCTAGTTTTTGTGTACATTTTGTTTAGTTTACATACCGTTGTATATATTGCGTTAGTGTGTAAATATCATTAAGTTTGATAGTTTTTCATCTATTTTTATAGGTAATAATGCATGGTTGAAGTATGGATGCATTTGAGCCAAGAAGGATGCTTCAAGATGCATAATTTTGCATTAAAATAATGTCATTCACTCTTAGCGGGACCTGTAGCGTGCTAGAGGGTTGCTGGGTAGAAGCTACCATTTTTTATCCAGACCGTGCTGAGCAAGATATAAGGCGGTTTAATGGTACTTTAAGTGAGATCGCGCTTGGTGCGATCCGAGTTCTCTTAGCGCGATCTGAGTGCACTTAGTGGGCCTGCGGCTTTTTCAGTTTGTGTAAATACCATTCGTTCATATTTTTAGGGCATTGTTTTTGATATTTTTTGCTCCCAACTCCATCTCCAACATTCTTTGTGGAAATAAGCCAGAAACAATGATAGAAGCCGAATCTTGAAGATCCAATGCTGGATTTTTGATAATCGTCTTGATACGTTGAAAATCACAGGTTTAGTTTCACTTTTTTCATTGCATTTTCTATTTGCTTGGGTGTTGTGTGTAAGTTTATATTCATTGTATATATATATATATATATATATATATATATATATATATATATATATATATATATATATTTGACCATTGTATAAAATCTCTTTTACAAATCTATATCGATGACATATTTGTTTGCTTTCCTTATGTTTGGATTTGAACCGTTATAGACATATACTTATTCAGATCCAGATCTAAGATGAACATCTATTAGATTTAAACTATAATAATAGATTTAGGTTTAACATTCACTTGGGTATCGATTCTTAATTCTCTGTTTTGTATAGTTGCATGAGACATCACCGATGAGACAATATGGTAGAACTCCCGTTGGTGCTTCTGACATGAACGCTGATGTGAGACCGTTAATAACTTTTACTTTCCGTATCATTAAAACCAAGCTTAGGAAAGTAGAGACCGTTGATCGACATTCTTTTACTCACACCGATCCCCGTGGAGACGATAAAACCCGAAGGGAATTCTTCCAAATCTTTTGGTTCTAGCCGCTATACTGTAGCTCGAACAACCTTCATCTCCAGTACCTAGCTAATACCAGTCATGGTGAACAAATTAGTTTCACCCCACTCTTAAGGGTAACAGTAGTAAAAGTAATGTCGAGGCCATGGAGGATATATGGGATGCCATGGACGAATTACGGCTCCATAACTGGATGTTTGAGGATGACATCTAAAACATCAGACAATGCCAATAGTAGGTTAATCCCCTGAAAGAGACAAAACTATTAGACCTCCAGGCACTCTGTAACAAAATATGGGAGACCCTAATTCCTAAATACTTCAAACCTATATCCTTGTCCAAGTTTGATGGATGCAACGACCCATACGAGCATGTCGCCTCCATCAACACCCAGATGGCCATCATAGGAGCATTAGACTCTCTAAAGTGTAAGTTGTTGTTAGGCACATTTATTGATGTCGCTCTTTGATGATATATGGGCCTCTACGGACCTCTATTAACAACTGCCAGGAATTGTTGAAAAAGCTGGTACACCAATTCACCGCTAGTCGCCATAGGAAGATGTCCACCACTAGCTTGTTGTTGAATGCAGAATAGAGCAAACAGCAAAAATATATATTTTCGGAAGAATTCCCTCTGGGATTTATGTCGTGTCCACAGAGATCGGTTCGGGGGAAAGAATATCGTTCGACAGTCTCTCGCGTTAATGAGTTTGGGTTTAAAATGGTTTTAAACATAAATACAGAAAAGTAAACATTAAAACATAAAACAAATTCATTCTTCAGCAAGACAAACTTTTCCGGCATGCACATAACTAACTCCTCACAAACTTAAACTTACCGACCAGTTATACTCAACCTACAATACTCCTCAATATCACCCAACATCGCTCACAACAAAGGTTATGTCAAACGCAAAGTTGAGAGAACAACCGTGTTACCCTCGCCGACACTCTCGCACGCGACTCAAGGCACGGAGGCATTAAGCTTCGACGCCTATTGAAGATTGTTAGCTCTTAAATCTATCTCTAGAATCCAAAAACTAACAGATAACCATCCCTAATCGAAGTTTGCGAGGATTATCTCTAATGCAACTCAAACCTCGCGCATAAAGCAAAAATCAGAGACAATCACCAATAAAGATTTGTAAAGCGAGTTTTATACAACGCCATGGGCGACAAATATACATGAGATCATAGTCAATACATATACAAAACCCAATAAAGAAGAAAAACACAAAGAAGAAGAGAAATGAACCAAACATCTCGCGGTTTGTCAGAGCCGATCGACGAGAAATCCACCCCGGTTCATCCGTATGCAAGCTTTCATGTTGTTTTCTAAGCTAATCTACTGAAAAAATGAAGTTTTATGGAGTTGGAGCAAGAATCCCCAAAACCATCATCTAAAAAATGCTGAAAATTAACTAAAATAGGCAACATTGTGTTCTAGGCGAACCCCCGTTCGCCTAGCGAACATAAACCGCCTTAGCTACTGCCAAAATTGTGTTTTTCACACTTCCGGGCACTTTTCATTCGCCCCAGAGTTCGCTTAGCAAACTCCCCAGCGAATACGCTCGCCTCCAGTTCGCCTAGCGAACATGACAGCAAACCAGAACTTGTTTTCTTCATAACTTTTGAACCGTAACTCTGATTGACGCACGGTCGGAAGCGCTGGAAAGCTTATTCAATTTTCTTAAAAAAAATGGCAAAATCCTAATACTTGAATACCTACAAAAATGAATGGAAAGCAATTAAACTCAACGATATATACAAGAAAATGCAATATACACATGAAAACGTAAAGTAAACGTATTTACACATAAAGTGGGGTTTATTCAACCAATTTTGACATAAAGTAACGATAAGTGCAACAAAACTTATATACAAAAATAGGTACATTTTGCACTTATCAAACTCTCCCCAACTTACATAATTGTTTGTCCTCAAACAAGAATAAACCAACTCAAAGAAATAGAGTAACAACCAAAGAATCAAGAATCAACAAGTTTTGAAAAATGGATCAAATGAATGGTTCAAATGAAAAATGGTACACACAAAGTAAATACTTACCACTAAACTACGACGATAACATAGTCACGAAACAAATGCAAAATACAAAAATCATGCCAAACATCCTAAAACAACACCAGTTCCAACGTGAATCACACCTAGCAAAAACAATCATCGGTAGATGAAAAACACAAAATGAGGTTCTTTTCACTCACACAACAATCTTGCAAACAAAAGACTAAATTATACAACCATCCAAAAATCATATTGAACATACAAAAGCAAGAATCACAAGGACTTTCAAGGTACAATAACCATGCTCATACAGATATGCAACAATTTCAGGTAGCACAACCAAGGAACTGAGTTCCTAACACCCACAATCCAATTACAGAATAAAAGCGGAAAATCCGTAACTGAATCTCACACACACACACACACACATATATATATATATATATATATATATATATATATATATATATATATATATATATATATATATATATATCATAAAAGTGTATGTGTTATATACAACCATATAGGTATAATCCAACAGATACATATACACAATTCAAATAATCACACTCGATCACCCCGACTACCCGGTGTCATATATCAGAGTCGACCGACAAAAGATTGAAGACCTAAGCTTCACAAAAAGACCTCCAGCAACCTAATCTGCAATGCCTCATAGATCATTATAAAATAGCAGAAGGGTGAGAAACACAATCATAATATAATTGCATATAATTATATAATAACACAACATTACACACGTAAAATATTCTCACTACAACGCACAACAGAATCCAAGTACAACACAACACAATATATATCTCAACTCATCAATTCCAGTCACAATTCCACAATTAATCAATACATTCAGGAATTATGCAAATGCACAGAGACCGACACAACGACTCTATGCAATGCATATGCGGTACCATTCATCCATCATCTCAACACTAGTTTCACTCAGGAACTATTGGAACCATCGCTCGTTACTTAATGTAACTCCCCGTCGGGCATATGATGTTCCCCGTCGCTTTCAGTCCTCTTTGTATAAGGCTCACGACGTTTATGGATCGCTTTCGGTCCTCTTTGTATAAGGCTCACGATCCGATCGCTCACACCCCACACGGGCACACGATCGTCTATAATCATCGCTCACACCCTACACGGGCACACGACGTTATTGCGGATTCCCTCTGGAATCGATTCGTCGCTCACACCCACTAGGGCACACGTCATCACAAGAATGCATATCATGATGCTTGGCATACAATGACTCATGACATTCAAATGCACACATATACACATTCCATAATCATGCATATATCAACAATTACCACACATTGCATTTTCTTGCCCTTAGGCCACAATTCATCATCACAACATATATCACGTGCATATTAATTTCCCAACGGCACACAAGTCATACAGTTCATATCACAAGCATGTTGCATAATAACACGTCAAATGCACATCATTAAAACGGTAAAAGTCAACAAATGACACATTCCAAATTCCCAACATAATTAAATCGGACAACCATCTCAAAAACAATTTAATAAGCAAGAACAACTCAAAAGCTTTCTAACGCACCCAACCGCGCCCCAATCCGACTTACGGATCAAAAGTTATGAAGAAAACAAAATTGCACAAACAGCCATGTTCGCTAGGCGAACCCTCTAGCGAGCATTCGCTACCACCTTCGCTAGGCGAATGTCCAGCGAACCCACTATCAGCTAAAAACAGACACAAAGTTCTCCTGGCGAACCCCTTGGCGAACCAAGGCAAAACCAACCAGAACCAAAAACATACAAAGTTCACTAGGCGAACAACGTAGCGAACCTTCGCTGACCTTCGCTAACTGGTTCGCTAGGCGAACCCGCGAAAACCCAGAAATTCTGTAGCGCTGTTACATAACCCAAAATGATATTTTTCCAACCAAAACATTTCCAAATCAACATATATCAATCAGAACCTAATCTAATCATGGCAACAAGCATTCTACCACATTTACGTCGATTTCCAACCGCGAAAACATCGAATTCTCAACATATTTCTCATTTCCAACCTAGAATTCAAAAGCTATGTAAAGACAAGAAAACATACAAGCACACACATACATAATCATACACAAACATAGTATAATCGAGTTTCGCACCCTTACCCGATTTAATCGTGTTTGATAAAGTCGGGAGATTGATTTCTTCTTTTCCAAATTTCTCTCTTTTTCTTCTCTTCTTTTTCTTTCCTTTCTATTTTCTCTCTTTTCTTTCTATTATATCAAAAATATAATATCTACCCAAACAAAAGACCAAAATACCCCTACACTCAAATATCTCGCAACGCTCCCAAAACGCGATAAGATATAATCTCGATGAAAAATAACATATTTTCAAATAAAAGTCAGAAATAAAATAATATAATAATAAAATAATTAAAACGACTCGATTAAATAAAAACTGACAAAACTGGGGCGTTACAACAAGCATCAAACTCAAACAACATGGATAATGATGGAAAGGCACAAATGGGTTACGAATGATCACACACTCACAAGGTGAATGACTATTTGGCTAGGTAGTTGTGCTCAAAATGAAACAAAATGCCTTGATCCTTTTCATGCTTTCATACAATCAACACAAACAAAAGATTAAGCATAATAAAATCCAGTTAGAACAAGACTGTTGGTACTCCGCATATATGAACAATGGAAAGCTACCTCACAAAAAGGGGGGAACTAAAGTGATTCACATACGAACAAGTATACGAAAGAATGAATGGCATGGAAGTTTGTAAAAATCCTAAGTATCATGAATATGCTAAAGTCAAGAAAGCGATAAACACATACCTTGGACGTGTACAAAACTTAACAGTATCATTACCATACATCCGCAAGTTGAAATGATCAAACTTGGAACATCACCACATTTCCTCAAGCTACTCAAAACAAGTTCATTGACAAACACGAAAACTATTAATATACACAAACTGAAAAACCGGCAGAAAATTCATTAAACAAGTTGTAAAGTGAAGATTTGAGAATTTTACGAAAAATCCGAGTACAACTTGTTTAATGAATGTTCACCACACTACGTAAGCTAGACAACAACAAAAGAAAATAATACACCATGTTTGTTTTACGTCGTAAGCTCGGCGCCTTTACAATGCTTAGCTAGTAACTTCCTTCCTTCATGCCATAGTGATGCCTCACCGCGCAAACCAAAAGCAAGAGCCCTAAACAAACATTTAAACAAACGTTACGGGAACAAAATATATACAACACTTGAACAAACATAATGGAAACAGACAATATATATGATATATACAAAACTCAAAAACAAAGAAACTATCACAATGCGATTCAATATCAAAACCAATCCCCGGCAACGGCGCCATTTTCTTGAATGCAGAATAGGGCAAGCAGCAAAAATATTTATTTTCGGAAGAATTCCCTCAGGGATTTATGTCGTATCCACAGAGATCGGTTCGAGGGAAAGAATGTCGTTCGACAGTCTCTCGAGTTAATGAGTTTGGGTTTAAAATGGTTTTAAACATAAAAACAGAAAAGTAAACATTAAAACATAAAACAAATTCATTCTTCAGCAAGACAAACTTTTCCGGCATGCACATAACCGACTCCTCACAAACTTAAACTTACCGACCAGTTATACTCAACCTACAATACTCCTCAATATCACCCAACATCACTCACAACAAAGGTTATGTCTAACGCAAAGTTGAGAGAACAACCGTGTTACCCTCGCTGACACTCTCGCACGCGACTCAAGGCACGGAGGCATTAAGCTTCGACGCCTATCGAAGATTGTTAGCTCTTAAATCTATCTCTAGAATCCAAAAACAAACAGATAATCATCCATCATCGAAGTTTGCGAGGATTATCTCAAACGAAACTCAAACCCCACGCATAAAGCAAAAATCAGAGACAATCACCAATAAAGATTTGTAAAGTGAGTTTTATACAACGCCATGGGCGACAAATATACATGAGATCATAGTCAATACATCTACAAAACCCAAAAAAGAAGAAAAACACAAAGAAGAAGAGAAATGAACCAAACATCTCGCGATTTGTCAGAGCCGGTCGACGAGAAATCCACCCCGGTTCATCCGTATACAAGCTTCCATGTTGTTTTCTAAGCTAATCTACTGAAAAAATGAAGTTTGATGGAGTTGGAGCAAGAATCCCCAAAACCATCATCTAAAAAATGCTGAAAATGACTAAAATAGGCAAAATTGTGTTCTAGGGTTCGCCTTGCGAACCCCCGTTCGCCTAGCGAGCATAAACCGCCTTAGCTACTGCCAAAATTGTGTTTTTCACGCTTCCGGGAACTTTTCATTCACCCCAGAGTTTGCTTAACGAACTCCTCGCCGAATACGCTCGCCTCTAGTTCGCCTAGTAAACATGACAGCAAACCAGAACTTGTTTTCTTCATAACTTTTGAACCGTAACTCTGATTGACGCACGGTCGGAAGCGCTGGAAAGCTTATTCAATTCTCTTCAAAAAATGGCAAAATATTAATACTTGAATACCTACAAAAATGAATGGAAAGCAATTAAACTCAACGATATGTACAAGAAAACAAAATATACACATGAAAACGTAAAGTAAACGTATTTACACATAAAGTGGGGTTTATTCAACCAATTTTAACACAAAGTAACGATAAGTGCAACAAAACTTATATACAAAAATAGGTACATTTTGCACTTATCACTTGTTCAACATTCAACAGGGCCTGTTGTAATACCCCAAAATTTGCTCTCCTTCTTTGTCATCATAGCATGGCATTATCATTTATCATATCATATCCATCTCATTAGCATTGCATTGCATTTAACATAGAAAAATGAAGCATGGCATCCTTCTTACCATCAGGGCATGTGATCAGGTGGAAGGTGGATAATCAAGGAATCATTCAAAGCACAAAAAGGTCAATCAAGTTGGCTCTAGGCAAGCCAAGAGGTCTCTCATGTATCATACTATCTCAATTGATCATCCAAAACCTCAAGGAAGCGAGATTCAATGGGAGATTGAAGCACTACATCTTTCACTATGCAAGAAGTCCAAAAATTGAAGGAAAATCCTCAAAAGAGATAGCTCATTGATTCAAAATCATCCTCAAGTGGCATTTCTCATCATCCTTTAAGAGGATACACAACATACTCTGAGGAATTTGGATTTGGAAGATGTGCAATTTCCCCCTAACCAGAGGGGGTCAAGATTAGGGTTTCCAATTAAATCAGGGTATCTCTGTTTTTTTGAACAAAACTTGATGTCATGGTATTCCATATGTCCCTAAGTGTATGTATGTGGAAAATTGCATCTCAATTGGTTTTAGAAGTGGTTCAATTGGAAGAAAGATCAAGAATCAGAGAAATTGGGGCAAAGTCAAATAATCAGAGGAAAAAGTCAACTCTTGACTTTTTGAGCCCAAAATCATGAAATTCATGTTACATATGTCCAATGTACAAAATTTGGTCAAGAAACTCCAAAGGAATCATGAAAAAATCAAGATGTGGAAAGTTGCCATTTTTGGATGAGGTAGGGTTACTAAAAATAGCAAGTTTTGGCCATTTTGCATCAGAATTTGAACCAAGGCCATTCAAATTTGGAGCACCAAATGAAAAATCCACTCTGCCTCAATGAAAGATCTTGTTTTAAGCTTCACATCCATATGTGGAACATCTCCATTGGATAAAAATTGAGTGAGATATGATGGATCAAAGTTGGAGGAAAGTAGGCCCAAAACCATGTCATGACCAAGTTTGGCCAGGTCTGCGCGCAGTCATTTTCTCAAACAGTTGGTGGACAAGATGTATGGATCAATTACTCATAGTTAGAGGCTTCAAATGAAAAATCTTGCAACATCAGAGTTGTTCCCCTATGTGAGATCTTCAAGATTGATGTTCATGATTGTTTCATATGATCAAAGGATAAGGAATTATGATAGCTCAAAGATTGGTCAATACAACTGAAAACCCATGCTATGCATGCCTTGCCACCCAACCTCATTTCCTCGCCCATGCACCAGTTGGTGTTTCTTCTGTTGCAAGCCACATTTGATCATGTTCCAAACTTCCATTCAACATAATTTCAACATCAATATTGTTCCCCAATGTATCATCTTTCTAATGCCACCAATATTTTGTTGTTCCATTCATTGACAAGTGAGAAATTCATCCTCAAACACCTGCTGTCACAATGAGGATTTGCTACATAGCTTTTGGTTCAAACATACATCAAAAAGTCCTATGTGTGCTGCTCCATTCTTTACTTCATTTGGCCAAGCACCTCTCACATTATGCATACATGCTTAAGCCTTACACGAAAAAGGAAATGAGAAACTTGTTTCACAAGCATTCCTGCTGCTACATCAGAACAACATAACATCACCATCCTTCTCCTACACACCACCATAACTCCATGGGCTGCACCACACTTTATCAAGGCCAAACAACTCGCCCCTAACTAACTTGACTCAGTTAGTTAGGGTGCACCCAGTTAACCAACTCAGAACTCATTTAACCTTGCCAATTAACCCTGGTTCAAGTGGTTTAACTCAAGATATAAATTGAAATTTCACTCACAATTCAGGGGGGGATTCATTTTTTCACTCTCACTTCAAGTTGCTCTCACTTTTTTCTCTCAGAGCTCTCAGTGTCTCTCTCTGATTTCACACGAGTTCTTCACACATTCTCACTTTGATCTTCATCAATTGTTCATCATCAAGCACTTCTGATCAAGAACAAGCTGAAGTAAGACCAAGCCATCAAGTGCAGCAATTTCTCCAATTGGAATTTCAAGTTACTCTCTCCAAGATCCAAAGATTCAGAGCATTTATTTTGCTCTGAGGAAGCTCGAGGATAATTGCTTTTCTCTGGTTTTTCTGTTGATTCAAGAGTTCTCCAATTTCAGGTTCCATTTTCTCACACTTTCTTCACAGATTTTAGCTTGTTTTTATGGCATTTGAGGCTTAATAGAAGCAGTGTGAATTCTGGCTAGTGATAGGCACTATAGGTGCTTAGATTATTTTCTAGGGCAAAAATGTTTGTGCTCGATTCTCTGTGTACGTGATTGATCTGTGAATTTAAAGGCTAGATTAGTGATGTGCATGAGTTCAGCTTTCTTTTGGTATATGGCTTGTGAATTTCTAGAAAAAATGTGAGTTACAGGTGGTGCTTGTTCGCCGGAGAAGGTGACCGGAGGTCCCTCTCCGGCCGGTGATCATGTGTTAGGGTTTGGTGTGCAGTTTTAATCAGGACCGTGGATTTACTTGCATCGTGTGGTGTAGGATTGGCCAACACATTAAAAAAGGGCGTGCATGTCATGTGCCATTTTTCTGATTCACTTAAAAGTGATGTGATGCATTGCATGGTAGTTAAGGTGCACATTCATGAATGCGCGTTGGATGTAATTACCTTGACTTGTTTCTTGACTTGACTTAATCTGATGGTTGTTATTACTTTGACTATTGTTGACTGAAGTGCATGGTTGTTAGTGTGTTCTGAGCGCTTAGTGGACTTAGCCAGAATGCTATTCGCACCTCCCTGTTTTAAAGCCCAAACACTTTGAACTGTTGGTTTACTATATTTGCACCCCACTCTTGTTTTCTATTTCCTTTTATTTTCTTCATTTTATACACGTTTGCTTTTCAATTTTTATAAATATCAAATGACATTAGAAAATTCTACAAGAATTCATGTGTATTCTTAAAACATTTAGGAAATTTTCTATGATTTTATTTTCTGATTTTATGACCATTTTGCCCCTGTTCCATTATTTCTTTTGAATTTCCATTTGTATGCATACTTAATGTGACATATGATTTTGTGCATTTTTGTTCTTGATCATAAAAAATGATTTTGATGCCTTTCTTTCTGCATTGTGGTCACAATATGTTGAGGTATGTTTGAGATTTATGAGATGATTTTTAAGTCTTTTTTGGATGACTTTTGATGTGTTGCTTTGAGCATGAATGCATGAAGCTTCCATGAGACTTTGACCTAATTGTTGAGTGACTTTGGTTCTGATTCATTGCTTGTGGACTTGATATGTTAATGACATGTGTTTAAGGTGTTTGATTGGTGAAAGTCATAATTTTTGAAGCATGTTTGCTATTTGTTTGAAGCATGAAGTTTAACTTGTTCATTTTGTGAATGCATGCCTCATGTTTGGTTTGCTTGATCATGAAGGCACTTGTGCCATGAGTTGTGGTTTTGTTTGAGGATGTATAGCATGTTAATTGACTTCTGATTGTGACATTTGGGTTTCATCTTTGCATGTTTGATGTTTATCTTGCACCTTAAGTCACTTGTTTCACAAGTATGAACCACATTCACATCACTTCACCTTTTCTTCTTTGCTTCTTGTTGGATTGAGATTTTGTTTGCATGATTTGGTATGCTCATTTAGGATAACATTAGGTTGTGTAAATATGAGTTACATTCTGACTTGGAAGCATGTATAGCATTCAATCTCATTTTACTTTGTTTGTCAACTTGTTTGAATTTGATTTGTTCATTATATTTTCTTACTTTACTTGTAAGTGATTGTGCTAACCATGTAGGGGCTTTGGTAAGTTTCAGTTGAGTGTGGATAAGGAATCCACATTCAACTTCTATCCTTTCTCTTTTACAATTCCATTTTGTGTTTTGTTAAGCACTTATGTGCTTTCTTTTAATAACTCATCACTTTCCCTTTGTGAATTACAATTCATCTTCTACTTTAGAAGTGAATTGTTTAATTCATTCTTTCTTTAGACTTTAGGTTGAAACCTCACAAACTTTAGGATCACTCCCTTAACTAATCAATTAGGATTGAGTCTTAGTCCATATAGATTTTACCTTTACCTTCTCTTGAGTCTTTCATCTTCTCATCTCAAAGAAAATTCAAAACATATAATAAACGTAGGCATTTATTGCATTTAGGCCTTTCATATAAAGAAAAGATTATAAGGGGTCTTCTCTTGTAATCTTAGAATGTGTAGCATATAGCCCATCTTGGGTCAATGTGTTAAACATTTGATCTTGTATGAGAGACTTAAATGCAATACTTGTTGAAGGTGCAAATAATAAAAAACACTTCTTCACTTCATAATCAACAAAACACTTAATAAACACAAGTATGCTAGTGTGTTTGAACCTTGATAATTGGAATTAAGTGTGAGGGTCTTCTTCACCCTTAGTGTGCTTTCTTACCCATTCCATCTTGGAATGTGAGAAGGTACACATTCCAATGACTAAGATCCAGATACACTGTCGTATGCAAACAAATCCAAAACACTTCCTTCTAAAAGACAAAAAACAAACAATAACGTCTTTCCTTCGGGAATTCTTTTCTCACCTCATTCACTCTCAACGCACGAACGCGCTTCTACTCGTTCTCTTGCAAGATGGTAACGCACTCGGACCAGCGAGCCTGCAACACCTGAGCTAGAACGTAAGCCGTTCTCTAAAAAACACAAACAATCCATCCCTAGTGAGGGGAACTACGTCGCTCTGATTCTCATGCTCCCGATGAGATACGTAGGCAGTGGGGTAGGGCCCATGCGAGCACTTCTTTTATTTTCCCTACATTTGTTTCTCTTTCTCCTTTCCTTTTTTCAGTTCTTTCTCAGTATTCCTTTCTTTACACCCTTTGATCGAGACAAGCAAGCGTGGATCCCATCGGGTACGATGGACGCGTGGGGGTGCTAATACCTTCCTCTCGCGTAACCGACTCCCGAACCCATTTCTCTTGGTCGTAAGACCATGCTTTTCCTTTCTCTCAGGTTTACGCGGTGTTTCCTTTCCCCCTCGGGGGATAAATACACATTGCTGGCGACTCTGTTCGGTGCCACTTTCGCGTTTGTACTAGGATGAAAATCCCGGGAGCGACAGCTGGCGACTCTGCTGGGGAACGAACCCAGAATCTCTGGTTTCCTTAGCGAGTCAATCCTAGCGCTTGTTTGTTTTTCTTTCGTTGGGTGTTTACTGTTGTGCTGTATTTACTGTTTTATTGTATGGTTATTTACCGTTTTACTGTACATTACTGTATTTACCGCATTTTAGCATTACATATCACATATTATATTGTGTTGCACTGTTTTGTCTGTTTGGCGGGATGGGTGTTCTGAGAGATAAGCCCACTACCAAGGCTTGAGTACATACATAGGTATTAGAGTGGATAGTCATGACGCTTGCGTGGTGGTGACCACGTATTGTTGTTCATGAGACCCACAACCAGACGAGGTTCTATCAGGAGCTTTCTGCTACTGCATGTTATGCAGGCCAGTGGTTATTCTCTTGAGGAACTGTCGACTCTGGTGACCATTCCCGAGGACTCAGTTGCGGCACTCCTCCCGAGTTGTGACAGTGGCAGACCACATTCCGTGGCAAACCCATTGCACATTCTCGATCCGAGGACCCAATGCTGGGAACTTACTATAGGACATCCCTTTTTGAAAGAGAATCAGCGGAGGCACTCCTCGATTGGCGATAGTACTGTACCCTGAGGGATGAATGTACTATTGCTTCTCGACCTCAGTGCCAGAAGCTGAGGACCTTTTTGTTTTGGAGAATCAGTTGAGGCCTCCTCGATTGATGATGATGCCAAACCAGAAATGGTGAACGTATCATCATTTCTCGACCTGAGAGCCCGGGATACTGAACATCCTAGTACCCACATGTGAGAAGGGCGGGTTGTTTACAGGTTTGCAGGTAACCATGACCTCCTACATACCCGGTTTTCTATCATCATTGCACAAAAAGGAAGTTTCATCCTATTGTATTCAGATGGTTCTTATCTATGGTTCTATATTAGTCTCAGAGCTACACTGACACCGCTCACAGTTCAGCACAGACACCCGATTACCTGATCACATTGCCCTTTGCATTGCATTATCATATTTTAACATACATGTTTATTCATTTCCAGGTGCATATATTACCCTTGATCCCAGTCATCAGGTCCCTGCAAAGATGAACACTAAAGAGAGGAAGAATATCATCAGCTATAAGTTCCTTACGCCTACTTTAGGCCCTATTGTTATGCTGAAGGGAATGGCGAGTCCTGCAGTACGAGAAGCTTTTGAAGAGAAATATGGGTGGATTTTATCTATGGTCCGTAATGTCAGTGATTATGAAGCCAGAGGTCTCCATACGTTGATGCAGTTCTATGATCCGCCTCTGAGATGTTTTGTATTTCCAGACTATGTGTTGGTTCCTACCCTGGAGGAGTATTCCAACATGTTGGGGATTGCTATCAAGGAGGAGCCCCCTTTCTTTGGATCAGTGGGGGATCTTGACTTTGGGAAGTTGGCTGGTGCTCTATATTTGAGCAAATCAGAGCTAAGTGACAATGTCTCCAACAAAGGAAAGATTCGTGGTTACAAGCTGGAATATCTGATTAAGAAGGCCCAGGAAGCAGCTAAAGGCGAGAATTGGCTTGTTTTTAATGCTTTGCTAGCCCTTTGTATATACGGCATAGTGTTGTTTCCCAACGAGCCGGATTTTATTGATACGGACGCTATACGAATATTCATGATGAAGAACCCGGTGCCAACGCTACTGGGAGGTCTTCACTACTCGTTGTACAACCGAAACGAAAAGAAAAGAGGAGGGATAATTCGTTGTTGTGCACCCTTGTTCTATAAGTGGTTTGCGGGCCGTTTACCACAATCAGGGGCTTTTGTGGATTCCAAAGATTCTCTAGAGTGGAAACAGCGTTTAATGGGATTGGTGGCCAAGGACATCGTATGGGTAGATCATGGGCTGATTGGCAAGAATATTATCCACAGCTGTGGTAAGTTCCCTAACGTTCCACTGATAGGAAGACTGGGTGGGATTAACTACAATCCTTCTTTGGCCATTCGGCAATTTGGATATGCCCTGACAGGTCCGCCTATCAAGAGAGATGTGGAGGAGTCCCTCTATTTTCATACGTCAGAAGGATGGGAAGCAGCACAGAAAGCTTCTGAAAGCTGGGGTAGCATACTGAAAAAGGGGAAAGTTACTCTAGGAAAGCCTAACAACCGGGTTTATCCAGCATATGAAGAGTGGGTGAAGAAAAGAGTTGAAGATTTTCTCTTGCCTTTTGGTAAGGCACCCCTTTTGTATCCGGAGAATGAGAAAGCAAGAAGCACTGCTACTGTGGAAGAAGTTGACAAGTTGCAAGCCTTGGTGAAAAAGCTCCAAGGAGAGAATTCCGAGTTGAGTAGCCGTCTTCAGAATGCTCTACATGCCAACAAAGAGCTGGAGCGGAAAGCCCAAGATGCTGAACAAATCCTAACTGCAAAAGAAAAAGACTTTGCTGGAAGAGCCCAACATTTCCGGAAGATTAGTAAAGGTGCTGATGATGCTACTCAAGCCCACAAGCAAACCAAACAGGCGTTAGCACAGACCAAAGAAAAGTTAACAAAGTTTCAGCACGCTTGGGACGAAGTTAGGATAGAGAATGCTGAATTACAGGAACAGTTGCAGATTAAGGACGAAGAACTTGAAAAGGCGCATGAGCAGAGGAGAAAGTATCGGGAAAGCCTCGGTAAGAGTCAGGAACAGCTAGAAGAAGCTAGAGGTGAGCTGAGGAATACCAAGAAAGAGCTTGAAGAAGTCATGATAGAAAGGGAGATACTCAAGACGCAAGCCGGCATAAAGAGACACAAAGGAGTGTGTGATGACGAGGCTCTGATGCTGCACATGGGTTCTTTAACTGAAGCTCTTGAGAAAAGGGATGTCTTGATCAAAGAAATGATTGAAAAGCCGAATCACCAGCGTACCCGTATACTTTTTGAGGAGATCAAATACTCAAGTGATAAGCTGAAGGGTGTGGAATTGTCAGACTGATGTTCTTTTCCTTATATTTTGTTATTAATGGTTACCATCAGGCTTGTTGATGGATCCATTTTTCCTTGTATTGCATTTGCGGATGAGCCTTTCTTAAATGTACTTGAATACTTTGTTGAATGAGTATGAGCAGTTTTATTCAGAATTTTTCCTTATCAGATAGCTGCACACAAGCACATGACCACGACACGTCTCTTTATATCACAATTTCTGGTCTTCAGATTTCTGTGGTGGGATTGGAATCAGGGTATAAAGCACCTCGGAAATGACAAACATGGCATTGCATGGCATTGCATATCATTTTGCATTTTTTGTTACTTGCTTTTCAGGTACTCGTTGCGGGGTCTCTAACCTTTATTTGGTTTCAGGCAGTATAGCGGAGAGTCATATTCACCGATATTCGACGCGAAGGAATCAAGTAAGAATCATGGATCAAGTGCAAAGTGATTTGGCGGAAATGAGGGCGCGTATGGACCAGTTCATGACCCTCATGACTGGCATGGCGCAAAATCAGGAGAGACTGAGGCTTCTGGTAGAGCGTCCCGACAATGGGCCCGAAGGTGATCATCATGACAATTCACAGGGACATGGCATTCCTCCTCCCGGTGGCAACCCTCCTCCTGGTGGTAACAATCGGGGTAATGGAAATGGTAGGCAGGCTGGTGTTACTCTTGAAGATACTCTGGAAGACCAATTTACTCTGCTGGATGCTGATGTGGGTAATCAAGGGGATCGAAGGTATGATGAGTTAGCAGAGAAGATCAGGGCCATAGAATGCAAGAACTCTATGGGTATTGATGTTACCAGCTTGGGGCTGGTCTCAGGAGTCAGAATTCCCCCTAAGTTCAAACCTCCCACTTTTGATAAGTATCACGGCAATGCGTGTCCCCAAACGCATCTTCAAGCTTACTTTGGGAAGATTTCAGCCCATACGGATGACGAGAAGCTATGGATGCACTATTTTCAGGACAGTCTGGCGGGGGCGTCTTTGACCTGGTACATGAAGTTGAGTAGAGCTGCTGTGAAGAATTGGAAAGATCTGGCAGAAGCGTTCCTGAAGCAATACCAGTATAATATTGACATGGCGCCCAACCGCACTCAATTGCAGGGATTGTCACAAAATGCCAAGGAGAGTTTTAAAGAATATGCACAGAGGTGGAGGGAAATGGCTGCCCAGGTTCAACCTCCCTTGTCAGACAGAGAAATGGCAGATATGTTCATGGGCACCTTGCAAGGGGCCTATCTGGATAGATTAGCTGCTTGTCCGTCGACTGGATTTGCTGATATTGTGATTGCGGGAGAAAGAATAGAAAGTCTGTTAAAGCTTGGAAAGATCCAGGATGTGAGTGGGGCTGGCTCTTCGGGGACGAAGAAACCGTTTGCTAGTAACCAGAAAAGACGAGAAGGTGATACGAATGCTGTGTTTAGAGGACGAGGCAGAGGGCGTTCTCGAGCTTATTATCAGGTAGATGCTGTAACAATCCCCACACCGTCTGTTCAGAAACAACAACCCCAACAACAAGTTCAACAGCAACAACCTTTTTTCCAGCAAAGGTCTAGACAGAGGGATCGTAAGATGGATCCTCTCCCTATGACTTATGCCGCGCTGTTGCCCCGGCTACTCGAGCTAAAGTTGGTAGAACTCCGTACTATGAAAGCTCCGGTTGCTGGAAACCTGCCACCTAACTTCGATGCTAATGCTCGTTGTGAGTTCCACTCAGGTGCTCAGGGGCACTCCATTGAAAAATGCTGGGCTTTCCATCATAAAGTACAAGATTTGATTGATGCTAAAGCCATCAATTTCTCTCCCGCTCCTAATATTACTCAGCATCCCATGCCTGATCATAGTGCAGCAAATGTGTACGCTATTGAAGATGGGAGGAGATTGAATTTGGTGTTAGACGTTCATCAAGTGAAAACTTCTTTGTTGGTTGTAAAAGATCGTTTATTGAAGGGACAGGTGTTCCCGGGCTGTAGTCAAGATTGCTCTGAGTGCATGAATCAGGAGAACGGCTGTGATAAGTTGAAGATGGGTTTACAGAATCTGATCGATGAAGGATGTCTACAGTTCGACAGAGTCGTGAAAGACACTGATGAGATATCAACCGTGACCATCTATTACACTCCCGCTGAGATTCAAATGCCGGTCAATGCAGTTCCCGTGGCGAGTGTTGCGCCAGAAAGGCCCAGTCCTGTCACTATCACGGTGCCAGGACCAATTCCGTTCACGTCTACGAAGGCTATCCCATGGCACTATGGGGCAGATGTATATTACGAAGGTAAAAAGCAGGAAGTTGAGTCGTCAGTCAGCCCAAATGTTGATAACGTAGGGGGTGTAGGGGGCTTTACAAGGAGTGGAAGGTTGTTCGCTCCCCAAACCTTGAGAAGTGATAAGGAGGTAGAAGCTGCAGCAAAGGATAAGGGTAAACAGGTGGTTGAAAGTGCACCTACACCTGAAACAGAGACAAAGATTACTTTTGATAAGGAAATGGAAGAATTTATGAAGATAATCAAGAAAAGCGATTATAAGATTGTGGACCAACTGAATCAGACCCCGTCAAAGATTTCGATCTTGTCACTATTGATGTGCTCTGATGCGCACCGGCAGGCGTTGTTGAAAGTGTTGAAGAGTGCATACGTGCCACAAGAAATTACTGTTAATCAGCTCGAGGGCGTAATCTCCAATGTTAATGTCAGCCATGGCTTGGGCTTTACAAGTAGAGATTTGACTGTTGAAGGAAGAAACCATAATAAGGCTTTGCATATCACGATGGAGTGTAAGGGCGCAGTGTTATCTCATGTACTGGTAGACACTGGTTCATCACTTAATGTCTTGCCCAAGAAGGCATTGATGAAGCTGGAAGTTGACGGTTTGATCTTAAGGCCTAGTGAATTGGTGGTCAGAGCATTCGATGGGACCAGACGATCTGTGTTTGGTGAGGTGGAATTGCCCGTACAAATTGGACCACAGGTATTCAAATCCACGTTCCATGTAATGGACATACAACCTGCATATAGCTGCCTATTGGGACGCCCTTGGATTCACGGAGCCGGGGCTGTTACTTCTACTCTACATCAAAAGCTGAAGTATGAGTTTGAAGGGCAGGTTGTGACAGTGTGTGGGGAGGAAGACATCTTTGTGAGTCACTTGTCCACATTCAAGTACATTGAAATGGATGGGGAAATTCATGAGATGCTGTGCCAATCATTTGAAGCAGTCAATATTGACGATGCACCTGAGTCTTCTTCTGTACCAGTCGGGGCTGGTACCTCCATTTCATCTTACAAACAAGCTGTCGAAGTCGTCAGGGCAGGCAACGCCCAAGGTTGGGGCAGGTTGATAGAGACCCCAATGAAGGAAGACAAATTTGGTATTGGTTATCATCCCTCTACAACTTCAGATGCGGGGAGCAGGGGACCCATTACTTTCAATAGTGGGGGAATTATCTACATGGACCAGTCTTGTGCAGCCACGGAGGATAGTGTTGACAGTGATTGTGACCTGGACAACTGGGTACGCCCTCATGTTCTGGGACAACAAGTGCAAAACTGGTTCGTTGAAGAAGTCATCCGGGTTACTCTTCAGACAGAGTAATTTTTCTTTGTTTTTTCTAACCATAATGCATGACAAAATCTTGCGCTCTGCCCAAGGCGTATAGATTCATTTGTAGGGCCACCATGGTTGCATTTGCAATGTTTAATCATTAATAAAGGACGTTTTGCAATCAAATTTTGTTCTCTGTCTTTCAGTTTTTATTTTTGCACAAAAAATATAAAATGGCAATGTTTCATTTTCTTTTGTTTTGCTTAAAAATAAATTCTAAAATAAGGCATGAACCCGTTCATGTAGACTTGATCCTCCGGATACCACTGATAACGATTTTGATATGGCCATGTATGACTTTGACAATCCGATTTATCAAGCCGAAGAAGGGGATGAGAAAGATTGTGAACTTCCTGAAGAACTGGCCAGATTGTTGAAACAAGAGGAAAGGGTCATCCAGCCTCATCAGGAGACTGTAGAAATCATCAATATTGGTACCAAGGACGCCAAGAAAGAGATCAGGATTGGTGCCAGCTTGCAAGCAGATGTGAAGCAAACTTTGACGGAAATGTTGCGCGAGTATGTTGACATCTTCGCCTGGTCGTATCAAGACATGCCGGGGTTGGATACGGATATTGTCGTGCACAGGCTACCATTGAGAGAAGAATGCCCGCCAGTCAAGCAGAAACTTCGTCGGACTCACCCCGACATGGCTTTAAAGATTAAGGAGGAAGTCCAGAAGCAGTGGGATGCTGGTTTTCTTGCTGTGACAAAGTATCCTCCATGGGTAGCCAACATCGTGCCAATACCGAAGAAAGATGGAAAAGTGAGAATGTGTGTGGATTATCGAGATCTTAATAAAGCTAGCCCGAAAGATGATTTTCCACTACCTCATATTGATGTGCTGGTCGATAATACAGCTCAATTTTCAGTGTTCTCATTTATGGACGGGTTCTCCGGGTACAACCAGATCAAGATGGCACCTGAAGACATGGAGAAGACCACGTTCATTACTCCGTGGGGTACATATTGTTATAAAGTAATGCCTTTTGGGTTGAAAAACGCAGGGGCAACGTACCAGCGGGCGATGGTGACATTGTTTCATGACTTGATTCATAAGGAGATCGAATGTTATGTAGATGATATGATTGCCAAGTCGAGAACAGAGGAGGAACATCTGGTTAACCTGAAAAAGCTGTTTGAAAGGTTGAGAAAGTTCCGTCTGAGATTAAATCCAAACAAGTGCACGTTTGGGGTGCGTTCTGGAAAGTTACTGGGTTTCATTGTGAGCGAAAGAGGAATCGAGGTTGATCCTGCCAAGGTGAAAGCAATACAAGAAATGCCTGAACCGAGAACAGAAAAAGAGGTTCGTGGTTTCTTGGGTAGATTGAACTACATTGCAAGGTTCATATCTCACCTAACAGCCACGTGTGAGCCAATATTTAAATTGTTAAGGAAAGATCAAACGGTCAGGTGGAATGACGATTGCCAATTGGCATTCGATAAGATAAAAGAATACTTGCAGGAACCTCCGATTTTAATGCCTCCAGTTGAAGGGAGACCGCTGATAATGTATCTGACAGTGCTTGAAGGTTCCATGGGTTGTGTTCTCGGTCAACATGACGAGACAGGTAGGAAGGAGCATGCTATTTACTACCTGAGCAAAAAGTTCAATGATTGTGAGTCCCGATACTCAATGCTTGAAAAGACATGCTGTGCGCTTGCATGGGCCGCTAAGCGATTGAGGCAATATATGGTTAGGCACACGACCTTGTTGATTTCAAAAATGGATCCTATCAAGTATATTTTCGAGAAACCAGCATTGACAGGCAGAGTTGCACGGTGGCAAATGGTCTTGACAGAGTATGACATTCAGTACACTTCACAAAAAGCCATCAAAGGAAGTATCTTGTCTGACTATCTTGCGCAACAGCCGATTGATGATTACCAACCCATGAAATTTGACTTCCCTGATGAGGACATCATGTTTCTCAAAGCTAAAGACTGCGAGGAACCACTTCCGGAGGAGGGGCCAGACCCTGAATCCAAATGGAGTCTGATGTTTGATGGGGCTGTCAATATGAATGGGTGCGGAGTTGGAGCAGTTCTTATCACGCCGGAAGGTGTTCATATGCCTTTCACTGCCCGAATAACTTTCGGATGCACCAACAATGAAGCAGAGTACGAAGCTTGTATAATGGGGATCGAGGAGGCGATTAATCTACGGATTAAGACCCTTGATATATTCGGTGATTCAGCTTTGGTAATCAATCAAGTGAAAGGGAGTTGGTACACGCACCAAGCAAATCTAATGCCGTATAGAGATTATACGAGGAGATTGCTGACATTTTTCACAACAGTGAAACTGTACCATATTCCTCGAGATGAGAATAGGTTCGCTGATGCCTTGGCCACTTTGTCTTCCATGATCAAAGTGCAAGGATGGAACCATGTACCTAAGATTGAGGTATCCCGCCTTGACAGACCAGCATTTGTGTTTGCGGTCGATGCAACGTCTGATGACAAGCCATGGTTTCATGACATTAAGTGTTTCTTGAAAAGTCAAGAGTACCCGTCAGGGGCATCGTCCAAAGACAGGAAGACGTTGAGAAGGTTAGCTGGTAGTTTCTTCTTGAACAAAGATGGCGTGCTGTATAAAAGAAATTTTGACACGGTCCTGCTTAGATGTGTGGATAGACATGAAGCAGACTTGTTGATGATTGAAGTGCACGAAGGCTCTTTCGGTACCCATGCCGGAGGGCATGCAATGGCTAAAAAGTTGTTAAGGTCGGGATATTATTGGTTGACTATGGAGTCAGATTGTTGCAAATATGCCCGCAAATGCCATAAATGCCAGATCTATGCAGACAAGGTGCATGTGCCTCCAAATCCGTTGAGCATCATGTCGTCGCCTTGGCCGTTTGCCATGTGGGGCATTGATATGATCGGAAAGATTGAGCCCACAGCTTCCAATGGTCATCGTTTCATCTTGGTGGCAATTGATTACTTCACCAAATGGGTTGAAGCCGCATCCTATGCCAATGTTACAAAGCAAGTGGTCGCTCGTTTCTTAAAACGGGATATCATTTGCCGATATGGAGTTCCCGAAAGAATCATTACTGATAATGGTTCTAATTTGAATAATAAGATGATGGCTGAGTTATGCCGGGACTTCAAAATCGAACATCACAATTCTTCTCCGTACCGCCCAAAGATGAATGGCGCGGTCGAAGCGGCCAACAAAAATATCAAGAAGATTGTACAGAAGATGGTTGTCACGTACAAAGATTGGCATGAGATGTTACCATTTGCTTTGCATGGGTATCGAACATCGGTACGCACGTCCACTGGGGCAACCCCATTCTCACTGGTATATGGTATGGAGGCAGTGCTACCGGTTGAAGTAGAGATTCCGTCCCTCAGAGTCATGATGGATGTTAAGCTAGATGAAGCTGAATGGGTACGAGCCAGATTTGATCAGTTGAGCCTTATTGAGGAAAAGCGATTGGCGGCTGTATGTCATGGGCAACTATACCAGCGCAGAATGAAGCAGGCATTTGACCAAAAGGTGCGTCCTCGGGTTTACAAAGTCGGAGATGTGGTACTCAAAAGGATCCTTCCTCCCAATACAGATCACAGGGGCAAATGGACTCCTAATTATGAAGGTCCATTCGTGGTTAAAAAGGTCTTTTCGGGCGGAGCTTTATTGCTTACAACCATGGATGGCGAAGACTTTTCATCCCCTGTCAACTCGGACGTAGTCAAAAAATACTTCGCATGAATAGACCCGCTGGATAATAAAAATAAAAAAATTCAGGCAAAAAAGGGCATCCCGGCGAACCAAAAACAGAATAAGGTTCGGGCAAAAATTAGGGATATAATTGAAAAAAATTGTACACCCGGTAAGTTGAAAACCCGAAAGGGCAACTTAGGCAAAAAAGGGTATCCTGGTGGATCGAAAACCTGAAAGGGCGGTCCACACAAAAGAGGGATTTAAGCGAATGACTACAGTCTGAGTTATCTGTACCCATTACCGTTTGAACAACTGACGTTCTGAAAGATAGGAATCGGTCTGATCATTCCTCAGAAGGCAAGGTCGGGGAGTTTTGAAGACATACTGGTCATAACAGAATGGAAACTCAGTGGAATTCCGTTTTCATATTGCCATTAGGATAGTTTCTTTTCTCAATTTTCAGCGATCACCTCTTTCCAGGGATTGCTTCCAGATGTAATTGCCTATTCTGGGCTCTCAGTCAATAAATTGAATTTCAATAAAAAGCCTCCTATTTTTGTTTTATTGCTTTGTTTGCAAAAACGTCCTATTTTTGATAAAACATTGCATTTGAAAACATGGCGGTCTTGCAATAACATGCGCAGAAAAAACATTTGAAATTACTTCGAATGTTGAATACTCCCGGATGGTGGATTCTAGCCACGCAATATTCGGGGCATGTGGGCATATTCTTTTGTTGCAGGTAGCAGGTGCAGACGATTTTAAGCACAAGACCAGCAATAAATCACCCCACGCAAAAGACTGGGGCAATTATGGGTAAGGAGATCGGCGTTCATCGTTCGGTCGACGGTCGGTCACGACGATTCGATATCAACGAACTGAGTTCAACTGGGTATCGTTGTATCTTATTAAGTCGATTCTCTCATTCAGTACTTCCAACAGCTACAAGCTTTTCTGTGTCGATAATGGTTGCGAATTCCCCAATAAAGTTGCTTCGCAGACACCGAAGTTGATGGTCAATCCCCGTTGAAGTCACAAGAGTTTGAAGAGGCTAGATCTTCTGTAAAGTCCTCTTATGACATCCTCTCCGGGGACAAATTGTTGGTTTTCTTAAGCATGGGGCATGTTGTTTCCCCAGCATGAAGTGTTGATCACCCCCCAGTAGAGTTTGATGGTCATTATCCCCGGCGAAGTCGCAGGAGTTTGAAGAAGTTAAATCTCCTGTAAAATCCTCTTATGACATCCTCTTCGGGGACAAATTGTTTGGTTCCCCAGCATGAAGTGTTGATCATCCCCAGTAGAGTTTGAGGACAGTTGGTCTTCTGTAAAATCCTCTCGAAAGGCATTCCCCAACATGAGACGCTTTAAAGCAGTTTTCTCCAGCAGAGTTTGTTATAAACTCGTCATCCCCAACGGAATTGTCCAAAGGGAAAGCTCGCCTAACATGGGGCATTGTGGTACTCATCCTAAGCTTGACAGTCATATTCTTCAGCAGACTACTGTGGATTTGCTTTGGGTTTCCCCAACAGATCTCTAAGGACTCTTTCTAGCAAGTTGCAGTAGAATGTTCTAACCAGGATTTGCATATCCCTGGCAGAGTAGCCCTGATACCCAGCAAGATCGTATCTCTGGTCATGGTATCCTCACAGAGGTCAGCATCGAATCTTGTCAGCAACTTCCAGCTGAGTTGTTGTTCTCTCCGCAGAGGTTTATCAGATCGACAGAATCTATTCCTCAACAAGGATGGTACAGCCTTTCCCCAGCCGGGTCAGAAGGTTGATAATCCCTATAAAGGATCTTGGGTTGAATAAATCCCCAAGCAGAGTTTTAATGGCTCATTTCCCCAGTAGGACGTCATTTAAAAATTCTCATCCCCAGCGGAATCGCTGTGACCAGAATTCGTTCCCCCAAACAGATGGAATAATTCCTGGCAGAGTCGTCATTCCCTCATATCTTAAAGTCCAATTTATTTTTGGCAAGCTTGACAATTCGAAGCAGACGGATTGTTCATCCATTCGCCAGCAGAGATATTATCCTTTTAGGAGTCTCCGAGATTAAATCATTGATTGTGGTTCCTCAGCAGAGTCGGCAGAGATGTCTGGCGCAGAGGCAGAGAGTAATACATTTTTGCATATTCCAAAAGTCCAACAGTGGATTGGCAAAAGTCCGTCTTCGGGTGGCAAAAGTCCAACAGTGGATTGGCAAAAGTCCGTCTTCGGGTGGCAAAAGTCCAACAGTGGATTGGCAAAAGTCCGTCTTCGGGTGGCAAAGCAGCTAAAAGTCCAACAGTGGATTGGCAAAAGTCCGTCTTCGGGTGGCAAAAGTCCAACAGTGGATTGGCAAAAGTCCGTCTTCGGGTGGCAAAAGTCCAACAGTGGATTGGCAAAAGTCCGTCTTCGGGTGGCAAAAGTCCAACAGTGGATTGGCAAAAGTCCGTCTTCGGGTGGCAAAAGTCCAACAGTGGATTGGCAAAAGTCCATCTTCGGGTGGCACGAAGCTGCAAAGTCCACCAGTAGTGTGGCAAGCCAGTAGTCGTCTGGCGTCGTTTCAAAAAGACGTTATTAAAGTCCACCAGTAGTGTGGCAGGCCAGTAGTCGTCTGGAATTGCATAAAAGACATTATTAAAGTCCACCAGTAGTGTGGCAAGCCAGTAGTCGTCTGGCGTCGTTCAAAAGACAGATCTCTCCGACGTTTCATCGAAGATTCAATCCAGCAGTCTCGTTGGGTTTATATCCCTTTTCTTCTTCATCATCCAGAGCAAATTTTTGGTTGTATTTCGTATTCAATCACTATATACCTTGAAAGTCCGAAAGCAATTGCTTTCAGGCATTCAGGTCTACAGCGCTTGAATAGGGGCAGCTGTAATACCCCAAAATTTGCTCTCCTTCTTTGTCATCATAGCATGGCATTATCATTTATCATATCATATCCATCTCATTAGCATTGCATTGCATTTAACATAGAAAAATGAAGCATGGCATCCTTCTTACCATCAGGGCATGTGATCAGGTGGAAGGTGGATAATCAAGGAATCATTCAAAGCACAAAAAGGTCAATCAAGTTGGCTCTAGGCAAGCCAAGAGGTCTCTCATGTATCATACTATCTCAATTGATCATCCAAAACCTCAAGGAAGCGAGATTCAATGGGAGATTGAAGCACTACATCTTTCACTATGCAAGAAGTCCAAAAATTGAAGGAAAATCCTCAAAAGAGATAGCTCATTGATTCAAAATCATCCTCAAGTGGCATTTCTCATCATCCTTTAAGAGGATACACAACATACTCTGAGGAATTTGGATTTGGAAGATGTGCAATTTCCCCCTAACCAGAGGGGGTCAAGATTAGGGTTTCCAATTAAATCAGGGTATCTCTGTTTTTTTGAACAAAACTTGATGTCATGGTATTCCATATGTCCCTAAGTGTATGTATGTGGAAAATTGCATCTCAATTGGTTTTAGAAGTGGTTCAATTGGAAGAAAGATCAAGAATCAGAGAAATTGGGGCAAAGTCAAATAATCAGAGGAAAAAGTCAACTCTTGACTTTTTGAGCCCAAAATCATGAAATTCATGTTACATATGTCCAATGTACAAAATTTGGTCAAGAAACTCCAAAGGAATCATGAAAAAATCAAGATGTGGAAAGTTGCCATTTTTGGATGAGGTAGGGTTACTAAAAATAGCAAGTTTTGGCCATTTTGCATCAGAATTTGAACCAAGGCCATTCAAATTTGGAGCACCAAATGAAAAATCCACTCTGCCTCAATGAAAGATCTTGTTTTAAGCTTCACATCCATATGTGGAACATCTCCATTGGATAAAAATTGAGTGAGATATGATGGATCAAAGTTGGAGGAAAGTAGGCCCAAAACCATGTCATGACCAAGTTTGGCCAGGTCTGCGCGCAGTCATTTTCTCAAACAGTTGGTGGACAAGATGTATGGATCAATTACTCATAGTTAGAGGCTTCAAATGAAAAATCTTGCAACATCAGAGTTGTTCCCCTATGTGAGATCTTCAAGATTGATGTTCATGATTGTTTCATATGATCAAAGGATAAGGAATTATGATAGCTCAAAGATTGGTCAATACAACTGAAAACCCATGCTATGCATGCCTTGCCACCCAACCTCATTTCCTCGCCCATGCACCAGTTGGTGTTTCTTCTGTTGCAAGCCACATTTGATCATGTTCCAAACTTCCATTCAACATAATTTCAACATCAATATTGTTCCCCAATGTATCATCTTTCTAATGCCACCAATATTTTGTTGTTCCATTCATTGACAAGTGAGAAATTCATCCTCAAACACCTGCTGTCACAATGAGGATTTGCTACATAGCTTTTGGTTCAAACATACATCAAAAAGTCCTATGTGTGCTGCTCCATTCTTTACTTCATTTGGCCAAGCACCTCTCACATTATGCATACATGCTTAAGCCTTACACGAAAAAGGAAATGAGAAACTTGTTTCACAAGCATTCCTGCTGCTACATCAGAACAACATAACATCACCATCCTTCTCCTACACACCACCATAACTCCATGGGCTGCACCACACTTTATCAAGGCCAAACAACTCGCCCCTAACTAACTTGACTCAGTTAGTTAGGGTGCACCCAGTTAACCAACTCAGAACTCATTTAACCTTGCCAATTAACCCTGGTTCAAGTGGTTTAACTCAAGATATAAATTGAAATTTCACTCACAATTCAGGGGGGGATTCATTTTTTCACTCTCACTTCAAGTTGCTCTCACTTTTTCTCTCAGAGCTCTCAGTGTCTCTCTCTGATTTCACACGAGTTCTTCACACATTCTCACTTTGATCTTCATCAATTGTTCATCATCAAGCACTTCTGATCAAGAACAAGCTGAAGTAAGACCAAGCCATCAAGTGCAGCAATTTCTCCAATTGGAATTTCAAGTTACTCTCTCCAAGATCCAAAGATTCAGAGCATTTATTTTGCTCTGAGGAAGCTCGAGGATAATTGCTTTTCTCTGGTTTTTCTGTTGATTCAAGAGTTCTCCAATTTCAGGTTCCATTTTCTCACACTTTCTTCACAGATTTTAGCTTGTTTTTATGGCATTTGAGGCTTAATAGAAGCAGTGTGAATTCTGGCTAGTGATAGGCACTATAGGTGCTTAGATTATTTTCTAGGGCAAAAATGTTTGTGCTCGATTCTCTGTGTACGTGATTGATCTGTGAATTTAAAGGCTAGATTAGTGATGTGCATGAGTTCAGCTTTCTTTTGGTATATGGCTTGTGAATTTCTGGAAAAAATGTGAGTTACAGGTGGTGCTTGTTCGCCGGAGAAGGTGACCGGAGGTCCCTCTCCGGCCGGTGATCATGTGTTAGGGTTTGGTGTGCAGTTTTAATCAGGACCGTGGATTTACTTGCATCGTGTGGTGTAGGATTGGCCAACACATTAAAAAAGGGCGTGCATGTCATGTGCCATTTTTCTGATTCACTTAAAAGTGATGTGATGCATTGCATGGTAGTTAAGGTGCACATTCATGAATGCGCGTTGGATGTAATTACCTTGACTTGTTTCTTGACTTGACTTAATCTAATGGTTGTTATTACTTTGACTATTGTTGACTGAAGTGCATGGTTGTTAGTGTGTTCTGAGCGCTTAGTGGACTTAGCCAGAATGCTATTCGCACCTCCCTGTTTTAAAGCCCAAACACTTTGAACTGTTGGTTTACTATATTTGCACCCCACTCTTGTTTTCTATTTCCTTTTATTTTCTTCATTTTATACACGTTTGCTTTTCAATTTTTATAAATATCAAATGACATTAGAAAATTCTACAAGAATTCATGTGTATTCTTAAAACATTTAGGAAATTTTCTATGATTTTATTTTCTGATTTTATGACCATTTTGCCCCTGTTCCATTATTTCTTTTGAATTTCCATTTGTATGCATACTTAATGTGACATATGATTTTGTGCATTTTTGTTCTTGATCATAAAAAATGATTTTGATGCCTTTCTTTCTGCATTGTGGTCACAATATGTTGAGGTATGTTTGAGATTTATGAGATGATTTTTAAGTCTTTTTTGGATGACTTTTGATGTGTTGCTTTGAGCATGAATGCATGAAGCTTCCATGAGACTTTGACCTAATTGTTGAGTGACTTTGGTTCTGATTCATTGCTTGTGGACTTGATATGTTAATGACATGTGTTTAAGGTGTTTGATTGGTGAAAGTCATAATTTTTGAAGCATGTTTGCTATTTGTTTGAAGCATGAAGTTTAACTTGTTCATTTTGTGAATGCATGCCTCATGTTTGGTTTGCTTGATCATGAAGGCACTTGTGCCATGAGTTGTGGTTTTGTTTGAGGATGTATAGCATGTTAATTGACTTCTGATTGTGACATTTGGGTTTCATCTTTGCATGTTTGATGTTTATCTTGCACCTTAAGTCACTTGTTTCACAAGTATGAACCACATTCACATCACTTCACCTTTTCTTCTTTGCTTCTTGTTGGATTGAGATTTTGTTTGCATGATTTGGTATGCTCATTTAGGATAACATTAGGTTGTGTAAATATGAGTTACATTCTGACTTGGAAGCATGTATAGCATTCAATCTCATTTTACTTTGTTTGTCAACTTGTTTGAATTTGATTTGTTCATTATATTTTCTTACTTTACTTGTAAGTGATTGTGCTAACCATGTAGGGGCTTTGGTAAGTTTCAATTGAGTGTGGATAAGGAATCCACATTCAACTTCTATCCTTTCTCTTTTACAATTCCATTTTGTGTTTTGTTAAGCACTTATGTGCTTTCTTTTAATAACTCATCACTTTCCCTTTGTGAATTACAATTCATCTTCTACTTTAGAAGTGAATTGTTTAATTCATTCTTTCTTTAGACTTTAGGTTGAAACCTCACAAACTTTAGGATCACTCCCTTAACTAATCAATTAGGATTGAGTCTTAGTCCATATAGATTTTACCTTTACCTTCTCTTGAGTCTTTCATCTTCTCATCTCAAAGAAAATTCAAAACATATAATAAACGTAGGCATTTATTGCATTTAGGCCTTTCATATAAAGAAAAGATTATAAGGGGTCTTCTCTTGTAATCTTAGAATGTGTAGCATATAGCCCATCTTGGGTCAATGTGTTAAACATTTGATCTTGTATGAGAGACTTAAATGCAATACTTGTTGAAGGTGCAAATAATAAAAAACACTTCTTCACTTCATAATCAACAAAACACTTAATAAACACAAGTATGCTAGTGTGTTTGAACCTTGATAATTGGAATTAAGTGTGAGGGTCTTCTTCACCCTTAGTGTGCTTTCTTACCCATTCCATCTTGGAATGTGAGAAGGTACACATTCCAATGACTAAGATCCAGATACACTGTCGTATGCAAACAAATCCAAAACACTTCCTTCTAAAAGACAAAAAACAAACAATAACGTCTTTCCTTCGGGAATTCTTTTCTCACCTCATTCACTCTCAACGCACGAACGCGCTTCTACTCGTTCTCTTGCAAGATGGTAACGCACTCGGACCAGCGAGCCTGCAACACCTGAGCTAGAACGTAAGCCGTTCTCTAAAAAACACAAACAATCCATCCCTAGTGAGGGGAACTACGTCGCTCTGATTCTCATGCTCCCGATGAGATACGTAGGCAGTGGGGTAGGGCCCATGCGAGCACTTCTTTTATTTTCCCTACATTTGTTTCTCTTTCTCCTTTCCTTTTTTCAGTTCTTTCTCAGTATTCCTTTCTTTACACCCTTTGATCGAGACAAGCAAGCGTGGATCCCATCGGGTACGATGGACGCGTGGGGGTGCTAATACCTTCCTCTCGCGTAACCGACTCCCGAACCCATTTCTCTTGGTCGTAAGACCATGCTTTTCCTTTCTCTCAGGTTTACGCGGTGTTTCCTTTCCCCCTCGGGGGATAAATACACATTGCTGGCGACTCTGTTCGGTGCCACTTTCGCGTTTGTACTAGGATGAAAATCCCGGGGGCGACACCTGTCAGAGTCGCTGAGGGACTATTTCACCCTCTTTAACAAAGCCATGATCAAAGTAGTCCCTCCAAACCAGGAGATATTTGTGGGGAACTTATAGAATAGACTCAAGGCGGGACACTTTAATGAGTCCTTCGTCCAAAAATCAGTGTTCTCACTAGCCGAAGTAGTCTTTAAGGAGAAATGCTACATTAAAGGCAATGAAAGCAACACTGAAAAGAATGCTCCTGATGCCAAGGAATGGGTCACCGGCACCGAAAGCTCTCATCCCTCGAAGAAGAATAGCTACACCTCGCTTGTGAATGACAACTACATGTTGAAAAGGGAAGGAAAGGTAACAAAGAGTTTTACGCCCTTGAACACCCTCCAAGAACAGATTTAGTGCAAGATGCTCCACCTATATAATATCCTGACACCACCTAACCCCAGATCCAAGATAATGGGGTCCAAACCTGAGAGGTGGTGTAAGTTTGTAGGGAAAATGACATCATACATATGACTGCCACAAGTTAAAGAAGGATATAGAAATACTGATACATGAGGGATACCTCAAGAAGTATGTGAAAGGAAACTCCTCCCATCAGGTAGAACGGCGAAAATCCAAAGAGTCGCACCAAGGAAAAGAAAACAAAACCACATGTCACACATTCAACACCATAGTCAAAGGATTCACCAGGGGTGGCATGACCAACTTCGCCCGCAAAACTTACAACCTTAAGTCTTGAGTATAGATAGTGTCTTTGAGATCACAATCCAGAAGGTGCCGGAAACCGTGGTCGTCTTCTTAGAAGAATATGCGTTCGGTGTCCATCCTCACAATGATGATCCCATGGTCATCATCGTCAACTATGAAAAATGGGAGATAAAAGGGGTCCTAGTCTATAAGGGATGGTCCCTCGATATACTGTATTGAGATGCCCTCAAGAGATTGCGCCTCGACCCCGAGGGTCTGAAGCACTTCCAGGGACCACTGGTGGAATTCTCGGGAGAACATGTACATGTGAAAGGCTGCCTCACCCTCAGGATCAAATTCGGAGAGCAAGACCACGCCAATGAAATAAAGTTTAAGTACTTAGTCATTGACGCCCCTTCTCATATGATATGACTATTGGGCAACCATCCTTTAACTGACTGAGAGCCACTTTGTCTACCCTATATTTATACATGAAATACCCGCTCTCTAATGGGCGAGTTGGAGTGGTTCGAGGAGATCAATAAATCGCCAAGAAGTGTTATGTAGAAAGTCTTAAATTGAAGAGAGCACGCCCTCCAGGCACAAGGGCAAAAAAGGCCAACTTCATAATTACTGCACTCTAAGAAGATGGTGAGGATAAGAAGGATGCCCACCCATCCCTGCCAGGATATGAATTCTGAGATCGTGAGGGGATCCCTTCTCCATGGAGATATGGTGCCGCCATTCTATTTTAATTATTCATGTAGTTGTTTTACCTTCTATTACTTTACCTAGATGATGATTTTAATAGGCAGGTATTTAAACTCTGCCAGTTTTAAAAACATGTTGTTAACAAGGATCCACTCTTTTCCTTCTGCACCTCCCGAGCGGCGTGGGTTTTTAATGAGGCACCTCGTGTTTTATCTATATTTATTTTGTTACACCATATCTACACAGGATGTACGCTCCCATGAAGAACAAACCAATTATATTTGTTGGATCCCCCAAGGGTGGATCATTACCTCCCATATTGGAAATTATATTCGCTAGATCCCAAAAGGTGGATCCTTGTCGCCCATAGTGGAAATTATATCCGTTGGATCCCTCAAGGGAGGATCATTTCCTCTTATAGTGGCGATTATATCTGCTTGATACCCCAATGGATGATCCTTGCCGTCCATGGTGGCAATTATATATGTTGGATCCCCCAAGGGAGGATCCTTGCTGTCCATGGTGGCAATTATATTCGTTGGATTCCCCAAGGTTGGATCCTTGTCACCTATAGTGGAAATTATATATGCGAGATCCCCCAAGGATGGATCATTTCCGCCCATAGTGGCAATTATATTTGCTAGATCCCTCAAGCACGAATCCTTTCAAACTATAGTGGCAATTGTATTTTCTAGATCCCCCACGGATGGATCATTTCCGCCCATAGAGGAAATATATTCGTCAAGGGTGGCTCCTTGCCTCCCAACCAAGGCAGGATAATTCGATCTTCACCTTTAGGAAGTAAGGGGATAAATCTTTGCTGCTTATGAGGTTTCATCTCGAAATGCTCTAGGAGTAGCATATTTGCCGTGAGAAAAATATCACATCGCCAGTTGATCAACCACATGCATTTTTACCATGCGCTCTCGTATTTCATCAAGAGGTGCCACCATCCTTTCACATGCACATAAAAAACCTTTAAAACACACCCATACAAAGGATACATCCATAAAAATGTACACCTTTTCTCTTACCTAGGTACTCCTCTACTCCATTATCGTCGTCGTAATCCCGAGTAATGAAGATGATACACTCTAGACGATGGAAACACTCCTGAGCCTTAATCACCTCGAGATCCAAGGGAGGAAGAACACGTGAGTCCACCCTCACTATGGCCTTAGGATCAGAGGTCCAGGAAAAAGGGAACAGAGGCTTGCCTCCTGGTCCCACCATGATAGGAGATTTGTATTTCCAAGAAAATTGTAGAGTCATCCACTCTTATTCAAGCAATTTTGTATTTCCGATCCTCATAAGGTTTGCCGAAAGGCTTCAACAAACGCACACTAAGAAAAATTTGTAGAGTCATCAAACCGCTGCAGCGGAGAGGCCCCGTTCGAAAGAAATACATGAGCACCCTGATGGAGGGAGACACTCCCAGATGACAGTACACTATCTATAAAGCCCTAAGTATTCCTCAGGAACTGGGAATAATTTGGGAGGGGTCATGTTAACAGCAGTTAGAAATTCTGTTTTGAAAGAAGTGAAATAGATAAGAACTCCAAAATCATAAACAATGGGGAAGTGCAAGTAGAAATAAAGAGCAGATGGTTCTTCAGAGGTATCCATATTTGCTGTTTTCTCACTCGAATAGTTCTCCATGAGTACATCCCTCTCACGACATGTACTGGAAAAACTAATCCCATTGCAGAATTTGTTGATCATATCCGTAGTAGAATACAAGGAGGCTATATCTCGCACATGGATGAAAATATCTTTTCTTGCCATGGTATATGAAAATAAAATTAGATGCAAGAGGTTGGAAGAGAGAAGAAATAAAGTATGAAACATTACTTCCAAATATATGAAGTCCAAAAGACACAGACTCGCAGGAACACCCAACATGATGACTCTAGAAGCGGGAAAATATCCACGCCTAATAGCCACGTGTAAACGTGGTAGACTAATTTATATTTTAGAGGGAAATCCATAATGAGGTGCATTTAATGCTACACATACCTCTTCCCCTCTAACACTCAATATGGCTAAGTCAGTTGACGTCCCATTAATGCCAACACGTTTTCCCATACCTGCTGAACGCCCGAGCCACGTATGCATAGGTAAGATCGAAACACTTCCAACTGAGGGACTCACCTGCTTAATTAGCCTTTTATTTATTAATTTATTTTATATAAACTATTATTTTATTTAAATAATTATTTTATATGATTTATGACGTGTTTAGCCGGTGACGGTATTTGTGGTGAATCGTGCTTATTTAATTAGTTTCTGTGGGATTTAATAAATTAATTAATATAAAATTAATAGAATATGAGGAATTGGACTAATTTTGTAAATTAAGATGATTATGTGGTTAGTGGAGAGAGGCTTGTGTTTAGTTGGGCCTAAATTATAATTTTAAGAAATTTAATTAAATTACTATATATTTGAAAAGAAATAGAAAATAATGATTATTGGGAATTTTATCAGTATGTGAAATAAGAGAAAAAGAAGATAAAAGGCATTGGAGAGCAAGGGCTTTGGGGGAGGAGACCTTAGGAGTGCTTGCTAGTGCTTTTACTGATTTTACAAGGTAAGGGAGAGAGATTATTCATCTAAGAATGCCTTAATCATGAAGGGTAGAGAGGTTTCCCTTAAACTCCAATAGGGTTTTCTTCTTTCTCTTTGATTGATTGTTTGATGAGTTAAATGAATATGATTTTGTTTTATGCCATGAATTAATATGAACTTCGTGCTTGATGTTGTATGGTTTATTGGTCATGTTAAATTACTCATGAATGAGGTGTTTGTATTGAAATTAACGAGTGTTTTATGTATAATCGTGAATTTGAATTTTTGTGATTAAATGATGGAAAACATGTTAAATTGATGAGACTCAACATGATAATATGTGGTGATTATGTATGTGTCAATCTTGGACAGTTTGGGTGTTTTAGATTAGAGTTTCAAGTCACAAAGTTGTTACAATGGTAGAATCGCGCTTTTGGTTTCGCAGTTTTGGACGATCTCGCCCAGTAAGCTGCTATACTCGCCTAGCGAGGATGACAGTACCGGGGTGATGTTTATTTATCAATTGATCGGTCTATTTTCCAACTCCAACAATTATTGTTTGTTGTTTGGTTGAGTTCAATGAGATAAATTAATATGTTTGAGTGATGTGTGGATGCATCTTCAATGTGTGAATGTATATGGTGAAAAGCAAGTATAAGTATGTGAATTATTGTACATGTTGCTAATGGATTGATGAGATGAGTATTTTGGAGTGAGAACTACTAGAGATTCATTGAATGCATGATGATTTACAGTTAGTAGTGGGGATGTATTCATTGCTATGTTTTGTTGTTGTTGTTGTGAAAAGGTGAGTCACGAGTTCAGAGTGGGGATTAGTGACTTGTCCCAAGCTCAGAGTGAGGGCTCGGGGTTCTGAGAGGGGATCCGGTTTGTATGAAAAACCAAATGTTGAGTCAGTACCACATTCATATAGAGTTGAGTTGTGAGTCCGGTTCAGAGTGGGGACCGTGACTAGCATGAGTTGAGTCGACGTTGCATTGTATTACATATTGGTTTTGCAAATGAGATGTTTGTCTATTGTTGAATAATCTTGTATGGATTTGTGTGAGTTTGATTGTGATATGGGTGAAATGTGAATACATGATATTGCAGTGCATATTTGATATGTGTAAGTTTTTGTAGTGTGTGAGTCTACTCTAATTGCTTTATGCACCATTTATTATTTTAATATATTCTCACTTCCTTTTTGTGTTGTTGCGTATGTGCTCCTATGGAGTACAAAAAGTTAGGTGCCGTAGTAGGAGCTTGTTGTAGAGGATGGTATTGTGCCTCTTTAGTTTTATTTTGATCGAGTCTATAGTTAGAGTCGCTCTGATATGTAACACGAGGGGAACGAGCTGTTCTTTCATTTGTTTTTTCTTATGTTGCATATGTTTTATTTATATAGGTACCGAACCACTTTCAAACTTATTTTTGTTAAGGATTTTGTGCAAACTATTTCATAGTTTCGCTGCTTATCAAATGATTCAACTTTCAATTATGTGGTTCATGTATGTCTTGTTGATGTGTGATTAGCATTCTACTTGAAGGATTTATGTGTTATACATGTTTTATTTAACTATTTGTCAAGTCGGGAAGTAGGGTGTTATAGTATCAGAGTAGGTGGCTTCGACCTGGTTTTTGTAATGTTTTTTGTTCGCTTATATGCGACATGTGTATGAACATTGTTGATGTATGTTTCTTCTAAAAGTTTTTTGCTAGTGTGCAGAGTAATGGATGGAATAAATGATCATGTAATTGTTGATGCTTTGGAGTCGATATCTCAAGCGTTACAGGGTCAGCAGAATTAGGCTGGTGATGAGTTATGTGGGTTAGGGAAATTTCAGAGAAACAATCTAATGATTTTCAAGGGCATATATGATCAAGAGGGTGCACAAGCATGTCTCAGAGAAATTGAGAAGATTTTCGGAGTAATGGCTTGCACTAAGGAACATAAGGTGTTGTTTGGTACTCATATGTTGTTAGAAGAAGATAAAGACTGTTGGGATAATGAACTCATATGCTATTAGAGGAGGCTAAAGAGTGGTGGGATGATGTGCGTTAGAGACTGAAGGCTATAGATACTGAGATTACTTGGGTTGTGTTCAGAGCGCATTTTCTAGAGAAGTACTTTGCTGAGGATGTGCAGAGTAAGAAAGATATCGAGTTCCTTGAGTTGAAACAAGGAAATTTAAAACTTTGCGGAGTATGTTGCTATGTTTGAAGAAATGACGAAGTTTTGTCCATGCTATAATAGCGCGTCTGTTGAGGAGCTAAAGTGAATCAAGGTCGAGAGCGACTTGAGACCCAAGATTAAGCAAGTTATTGGGTATCAGGAGATTCGTCAATTTTCTATGCTGGTAAATAAGTACAGGATATATGATGAGGATAATAGAGCTTGATTTTCTCATTATAATGGTTTTAGTGTGAAGAAAGGGAAGGATCAAAATCGTGGGAAACTGTATAGTGATCCAGCCGACAAAGGGAAGCAGAAGCCTAATTAGAAGCCTACAGGTGGGAAAGAGTGAAGTGGGGGAGGGACTCCTACTTCTGTGAGATGTTTTAGATGTGGTGAGTTTGGGCATCACGTTTCTGAGTGCAAGAGCACAACTATGAATTTCTTCAAGTGTGGGAAGCTAGGTTACCGAGCTACTAATTGTAGGAGTTATAATCTGACTTGCTTTAATTATGGAGAGCGGGGTCATATTAGTACTCAGTGTGAGAAACCTAAGAATGCTTAGTCTGGAGGGAAATTTTTTGCATTGTCTGGAGCAGAGACTACATCATCTAATAACCTGATTTGAGGTATGTGCTTTATTAATAACATTCCTTTTATTACTATTATTGATACGATTGCGACAGATTCGTTTATATCTATTTAGTGTGTGTCATGGTTGAATTTGGAAGTGTCTAATATGAATGGTAGCATGGTCATTGATACCCCAACTAATGGTTCAATGACTACTTCGTTAGTGTGTCTGAATTGTCCTTTTGACAATTTATGTTAGAGATTTTGGGATGGACTTAGTTTCTTTGCCTCTAAGTCAACTTGATGTTATTCTGGGAATGAATTGGTTGGAGTTCAACCATGTGTTTATAAATTTTTTTGATAAACCGGCGAAGTGTCTCGAATCCGAGGAGAGTACAAAGTTGAGTCTCATGAGTGCGAGACATATAGAGATATCCTTGAGAGAGAGAGAGAGAGAGAGAAAGAGTGCTCAAGTGTTCATGGTGTTTGAGTCCTTGAGAGAGGGAAGCGAGATAATGATTACAGATCTACCTATTATATGTGAGTTTTCTGAGGTGTTACCAGATGACATTAGTGGTTTACTGCCAGAGTGTGAAGTCGAGTTCACTATAGATTTAGTACCTGGCATTAGTCTTGTGTCAATGGCTCCTTATAGGATGTCAGCTTCAATGCTGAGTGAGTTGAAGAAACAGTTAAAGGATCTTCTAGAGAAGAAGATTATTTGATTAAGTGTTTCGCAGTGGGAAGTGTTGGTGTTGTTAGTTAAGAAGAAATATGGTAGCATGAGGTTATGTGTGGGCTATCGTCAGATGAATAAGATTACTATCAAGAATAAGTATCCACTTCCAAAATTGATGATTGGAAGGATTACTTGGTCGGTGCTAGTGTGTTTAGCAAGATTGATTTCTGTTCGGGTTATCATCAGATTCGTGTGAAGTCAGAAGATATTCTGAAGATTTCGTTCAGAACGAGGTATGGTCACTATATTCATCGATGATATTTTGATATATTCTAAGTCTAATGAAGAGCATACTAAGCACCTCAGAGTGGTGTTGCAAACCTTGAAAGAAAAGAAGTTGTATGTGAAGTTGTCTAAGTGTGATTTCTGGCTGAAAGAAGTGAGTTTCCTTGGTTATGTGATATTTAGTGGTGGTATCATCATAGATCCATCGAAGATAGATGCAGTTGTTGCAGTGGGAGACTCTGGAGTTTGTTAATGAGATCATAAGTTTTCTTAGTTTGGCTGGTTCCTACAGAAGGTTTATTGAATGCTTTTCAAAGTTAGAATTGCCTTTGACTCAATTGACTAAAAAGGGTCAAGCCTATGTGTGGAGTGTGAAGTGCGAAAAGAGTTTTCAAGAACTCAAGAAGAAGCAGACATCAGCTCTAGTGTTGATTTTGTCGAGTCCAAGTGAATCCTTTGTTGTATATTGTGTTGCTTGAAAGATGGGACTAAGTAGTGTGTTAATGCAGAATGGTCAGGTTATGGCTTATGCTTCTAGACAGTTTAAAGTTCATGAGAGGAATTATCATACGCATGATCTAGAGTAGGCATCCGCGGTGCTCGTGTTGAAAATTTGGAGGCATTATTTGTTTGGTTCCATATTTGAAGTGTTTAGTGACCACAAGAGTTTGAAGTATCTATTTGATCAGAAAGAGTTGAACATGAGGCAGAGAAGGTGGCTCAAATTTGTGAAGGATTATGATTTTTGGGTTGAGTTACCATCCTGATAAAGTGAATGCCACAGGTGATGTCTTGAGCAGAAATTCATTGCATATTTCGATGCCTATGGTTCTAGAATTGAAGTTAATCGAGCAATTCAAATATCTGAGTCTGTTGTTTGAAAGGATTCTTAATAGTGTGAAGTGGGTATGTTGAAGCTGACTAGTGGTATCCTTGAAGAAATTGAAGAAGGTTAGAAAGTCGATTTGGGATTGGTTGATCGGCTAGTGTTAATCAATCAAGATAAAAGAGGTGATTTTAGGATAAATGAGAATGGTGTGATGAGATTCAAAGATAGAGTTTGCGTACCTCGTGTGATAGAGCTTAAGAAGAGTATTCTTGGGGAGGGTCATATGAGTCTGAGTATTCATCCCAGTGCTACTAAAATGTATAAAACTTGAAGAAAATATTTTGGTGGCCATGAATGAAAAAGGACATAGCCGAGTTCGTTTATGCATGTTTGAGTTGTCAAAAGTTGAAGATTGAACAGTACAAGCCCTCGGGACTAATGCAACCATTGAGTATTCTTGAGTGGAAGTGGGATAACGTTTCCATGGGTTTTGTGACAAGTTTTCCTAAGAATTCTAAAGGAAATGATTTAGTATGGGTTATTGTTGATGGGATGACTAAGTCAGCTCATTTCAAAGCGATTAAGATCAATCATCCTTTGCAAAAGTTGGTAGAATTGTATATTGAAAAGGTTGTTAGCTTGTATGGTATTCTTTTGAGTATTACGTTGGATAGGGATCTGAGATTCCCATCAAGGTTTTAGCAGAGTTTGCAGGAGGCGTTAGGTACTAAGCTGAAGTTGAGTTCTGTTTATCATCCGTAGACAGATGGTCAAACATAGAGGACAATTCAGTCTTTAGAGGATTTGTTGAGACCTTGTGTTTTGGAGCAGGGAGGTCATTGGGATACTTACTTATTGTTGGTGTAGTTCATTTACAACAATAGTTTCCATTCTAATAGTGGAATGACACCATTTGAAGCTTTGTATGCTAGGAGGTGTAGGACATCTTTGTGTTGGTTTGATTCTGGTGAGACTGTTGTGCTTGGACCTGAGATAGTTCAGCAGACTCTTGAGAAGATCAAAATGTTCAAAGAGAAGATGAAAGCTTTGCAAAGTTGTCAGAAAAGCTATCATGACAATAGGAAGAAAACACTTGAGATCCAAGAGGGAGACCATGTTGTCGTACCTCGAAAAATGAGAACATGACCTCGCGAAGCGCAATCGCACGCTTGTGGGATTGACATAACAGAGTCGCCACCGAACTTTATTTATTCCTAAAGAAGGAAAGGGAAAATATCGATAAAATCCCTAAAATAACGACTAAGATATGGTTGTCGCAACTAAATCAGGGTTCAGGAGTCGCTTACGCAAGGGGAAGGTATTATCACTCCTCACGTTCGTAGTACTCAATGGGACCCTTTTAGATAGTATCGAATGAATGTTAGTGTGATGTTAGTTTGCAATCTTCTACTTATTTAAGAGATAAAAAAGAGGAAAGAGAAATGGTTTTGGATTTTTATTAATGTGCGAAGGACTAAAAACTATTTTTTATTAGGGTGCCTGACGAGACTTTGAATCTCGTTCCTACGTATCTCCGAGTGCAATAAAGAACTAAAGGATTATGTAGTTCTGGGTAGAAAATGTTTATTTGTTGGTCGATTTTAGAGAAAGCTATTTTTTCGCAATCGACAGAAAACAATGTTTTACCCAATGCAGGTGAGGAACGGGCATTTGTATCACATTGAATAGATTTATACATATCAACATTCACGGGAAAACGTTACTTATCTCAACTCAACGGTTGTGGGGAAGCATTGTCTTGCATCATCTCAAGACAAAATACCTTTTCATATATGAAAAGGTTTTTAAGGTCGCATAATGGCGAGAAAAGAGTTTGATTGGTTGGGTGTGTTATAAATTAATGACGAACATTTGATGAGAACGAGACATAAGCCTCGGGATCAACCATTCGGGGTTCCACTGGAATGTTAGATTCCACCGGTCCTTTTTCATTCAAGGTAACTATGAAAATTGTTTAATGGACAACGAGCGTTTGATAAGAACAAGGCATGTGTCTTGTAATCATTTATTCAAAGGGTTCCTCCGGAATGCTAGATCCCAAAGGTCCTTTTTTGTCCAAGTTTATAAAGTGTTTTAAGAACGAAAGAAAGAACAAACGGCTAACCCAAAACATATGCCTCGGGACCAATCATTCGAGGGTTCTACCAGAATGCTAGATTCCAACAGTTCTCTTCTTTCGTGTTTATTTAAAAAAGATTTAATCATTACACTTAAATGGGAAGATGTTTGAATCTGGATAAAGAACAGGTTAATCGGATTAAAAAAGTGCTACTTAGTGTTAAACCAAAATTTAAGAAATAAGTTATAACTATTTTATTCTATCATTTAATCAATATCACTTTATATTTAATTAAGTTTTGCAGTAAATAAATAAATAAATAGACAACAATTAATTAAATAATAAAAATAAATGATGAAAATAATTAAAAAAAATATGACTAGTTATATCTGTTTATTTAATCTTAATACAAAAATTACTTAATTGATTAATAATAATCAAATAAATAAACAATTAAAAAAATTTATATATATATATATATATATATATATATATATATATATATATATATATATAAAGGATAATAGAAAATATTATTTTAGAAATTATCAATTAATTTTTACAATAATGAAATTATAATTCTAATTAATCAAGAATAAATATTAGGGAAAGGAAACAAAACAAGCCCAATGGCCCAAAGAGCAACAAATACACAACAAAAGTAGGGGGCAAATAGAAATGGTCCAGCCCAAGGAGATGAAGCCCAACACCAAGTCAAGTGGTCAACACATGGGGGAGAGTCAGCTTAGTTGACTTGATCCCAACCCTCTGTTGGAGTGGGCAACAAAATAAAGGGCAAGCAATGTGCGCGTGTATGGGATTACCATATGGAATCTTCTGTTCATCAAGCAGTCAACCGAACTTGGCAGCATAAAGGCTGGCCACGTGGGTAAGAGGAATACACGTGACAACTTACAAATGGAAAAAAAGGAAAGGCAACGTTAAAAAAACTGAAACGTGAAAGAATGATTTCATTTTGAAATCTCCTTCTCTCTCCTCGTTCCCTCAGGCCTCTCTCTCCCTTAATGCTCTATCATCTTCATCCATCCTCGTCGGAGAAGAGCGGCGGCCGGAGGCGGCGACACTGTCTTCTTTGGTGACTAACCACAACGAAACCCTAAAAGTTAAACATAAACACTAGCTCTTTTTTCGTCCTCTTTCTGAATCTCGACTCAAATTTGTAACACCCCAAATATACCCCGCACGTTTAATTATAAATCAGAGTAAATTCAAATATTTCATATTTAGGATGTCACAAAATTCAACTTAATCAGCTGCTCATATATTAGAATATGTAACACATGCAAGTATTTGAAAAATTATTTAAAATCATCAAAACAACTCAACATGTCTTAATTTCAAAACTTTATTGAAATAGCGGAAGTATAAACATAAATAGTTATTCAAAGCATAATTATCCTTCAAAATAACATAAACAATAACTATTCTAGAGATATCCAAAAATCTATATCAAACTCAACATAACACAACATTCCCTGACCCCGGTATTACACATTAGAGAAAACGCCTGTAACACCCATATATATAACTCATACATCAAAGCATAAATATTATATATAGATCCAAGTGTTTGGTACTGAAACACATAAGCTCCTAGTTAACACATTGTATACAAATAAATGCCCTAAAGTACAAAGTACAAAAACCTAAGGCATATTATACACAAGATGTTCAAAAGATAAAAACTAAGAACTAGATCAACAATGATCTCAAAATAAACTTCGCTACGGAAGCTAGCCATCAACAAGCAAGGAAAAGATCACACGACCTTATCCTTACCCTTCTCGGAACCTGAAGCACCTGAAATACATCAACAACGTGGGGTGAGATACATCAAATCTCAGTGAGTTCCCTATCTTATGGGTTCTCTCGGATTATCAAGGTTCTAACAATCCTAACTCAAGTCCAAGGGAAAAGGGAAAGGACTCTTGAGTTCACACTTTACAATTCTCACACTATATGGAAACATGCCATGAGTTCATCAACTCAAAGTATCACTAATCGATAACCATACCAAGGTATCTCCTGTTCCCGTCCGCTTCTACGTCTAGAAGGCGACCCGAGTCATAGATCCTTGTAACCTACTTGACATATGAATGGATTCGGGTTCTACAGGCCTTTTACCGTTATGAACCGTCACTTCACACGGGCCTTTTACCGTCACAAGCATACGCTCCATGGGCGCCATTCGTACAGCACGGGGAATCAAACCTGCCAAGTAGTTGTGCATCCATTTCAGAGGAGTCCGAGACTCATGAAACTACACTCAAGATAAACTGGTTACGATTACATGATTACATACAACAAACAAGATTGTATTCGACAATCACAAGGCTATAATGCCTCCGGCCTCTCATGCCAGCTCAAACCCACAAAGGTTAACCACATGTTCCATACTAGTGTTTCTAACTTCTAAATTCTCCTATAGTTCATAAGGGGTTTTCCTCACTCTTCCTATTTCTTTTCCATATTAACATGCATATTCAATTACAATCATGCTAAACAATAATAGGATAGGCAAGGCATCTCACAATTGCATAATAGAATAATTTATAACAATTACAGCATAATTAAAACACTTTTGAACTTTCCCGATTATTTAGTCAGTCAGTAAAATTAACGCTTTTCACTTCCAGTACTTCGCCTGGCAAATCCCCATTCGCCAGTACTTCGCCTGGCGAATCTAGTGGCGAATGCCCAATTTCAGAAAAATCAAAAGTTCCTGTAGCTAACACATTCTGTTCCTCCAAATTCGCCTGGCGAATCTGGTTTTCGCCTGGCGAATCCCTTTCGCCAGCACTTCGCCTGGCGAATAGGTGGCGAGACCTAATTCACCTGGCGAATCACACCAGAACCAGAATTCCTCCTTACGGGTTCCATGGCCCCAAAACCCCAAAAACACCAATTCTTAATCCAAAACCATTTCAAACAACACAAACAAGCATCAATAATGTTTATATGCATAATGTGATCATACTACACAATTTATATCGATTTTTAACCGTAAAAGACATCGATTCAACATATTGACCTAAAACTCAATCATTCCAAAACTCTAAAAAAAAGGTTTCTATACTAGAACCCACCTTGAGATGAGCAAGATGAAGATGATTGAGAAGATTGGAAGAAAGTTTGATGAATGGATGGTGATGATCTTGATGTTCTTGAGCTTTTCCTCCTATTTCCTCTTTTCTCTCCTTTCCTTTCCTTTCTTTCTTCTTTCCTTCAATGTTTCTATCTTTTTCTTTTGTTTGGCAAAGTGAGAGAAAAAGAATATATAGTAACTTAGTATTAGAAATAATACTACTAAATGTCCAAAAAGTCTCTTAAGTCCAAAATAATAAAAACCTCAGAGTCAGATAATATTAATTGGATTTATTCTCAGTTCCACAGTTACTCTAATTATTATATCGAATAATTTCTCAGAGTACACTGGGCTCAGTAGATCATAATAAAATATTATCCGGAGAAATAAAAATACGGGGTATTACATCCTCCCCCCCTTAAATAGAAATTCGCCCTCGAATTTAAAGATTACCTGAAAAGATGCGGGTAAGCATCTCGCATTTCCGATTCAAGTTCCCAAGTTGCATCACCCGGATGAGTTATATCCCACTGCACCTTAACGAGAGAAATGTCCTTATTCCTTAATACTTTCGTTTCTCTCCCCACAATGCGGCTCGGTTAAGGTTCAAACGTTAAGTCTGCTTCTATTTCAACAGTATCTAGTAGAATTGGCTGAAGAGGATCTGGAACAAATCTGCGGAGTTGAGATACATGAAAGACATCGTGCATTTTCGACAGAGAAGGAGGTAAGGCCAACCTGTACGCTACTTCGCCAATCCTTTCTAAAATTTGATACGGTCCCATGTATCTCGAACTTAACTTTCGTGACTTAAATGGTCCTTTCAGTCTTAATCTAGGAGTAACTTTCAAAAACACATGGTCCCCCTCTTCAAATTCTAAAGGTCTTCTTCGATTGTCCGCATAACTCTTCTGTCGATCTTGTGCTTGTTTAATTTTCTCGCGGATCATTTGAATCTTTTCTGTAGTCTCTTGGATAATTTCGGGTCCTAAGATCCTATCTTCCCCAACTTCTGCCCAACACAAAGGTGTTCTACATTTTCTCCCATATAATGCTTCATATGGAGCCATTCCGATGCTCGCATGATAACTATTATTATAAGAGAACTCAATCATTGGTAGAAGTTCTTTCCAATTTCCTTTATTCTCTAACACACAAGCTCTCAACATATCCTCCATCGTTTGTATCGTTCGCTCAGTCTGACCATCCGTCTGTGGATGATTAGACGTGCTCAAACGTAACTCTATCCCCATGGCTTGTTGAAAAACTTTCCAAAATCTGGAAGTAAACTTCGGATCTCTATTCGACACAATATCAGAGGGAATACCGTGCAATCTTACAATTTCCGCAATAAACAACCTCGCAAGATGACTTGCCTTGAAGGTAGTCTTCACGGCCAAGAAATGCGCTGACTTTGTCAACCGATCTACTATTACCCAAATCGAATCATAACCACCTTGCGTACGAGGTAAACCTACCGCAAAATCCATAGAAATACTATCCCATTTCCAAATTGGGATTTCTAATGGTTGTAATAATCCACCCAGTCTTTGATGTTCAATCTTAACTTGTTGGCATACCGTACATTCCGACACAAAGACCCCAACATCTCTTTTCATACCGGACCACCAATAGCCCTTCTTTAAATCTTGATACATCTTTGAAAAACCCGGATGTATAGTGAAGGCACCCTTATGCGCTTCCTCTAAAATCCTTCTTTTCAAAGTCGCATCGTTCGGAACGCACATTCTTTGGTTAAACATAATCATTCCATCGCTAGCGTGCACAAAACCCGGTTGACTTAGCATCTCTTGCAACTTCTCATCCAATAATTGTCCTTGTTGAATTTCAACTATTAAAGTAGAATTGACATTCAAATTCCCCATAATCACTCCATTAGGAGTCCACACAAATTGAAGATTTAAATCTCTAAACTTTTCCAACAACGAATATTCTAACATCGTCAATTCGGCCTTTCTCAAAACTTTCCTACTCAAGTCATCGGCAACTTTGTTCGCTTTACCCGGATGGTATTTTAGCTCTAGATCATAATCCTTTAAATATTCCATCCACCTCCTTTGACGCATATTCAACTCTTTTTGGTCAAAGAGATACTTTAAACTCTTGTGGTCACTAAACATTTCAAAATGTACTCCATATAAATAGTGACACCATACCTTCAAAGTAAACACCACCGCCGCTAATTCCAAATCATGGGTTGGATAATTCTTCTCGTGAATTTTCAATTGTCGAGAAGCATAAGCCACCACGTGACTTTCTTGCATTAATACACCTCCTAATCCCATCTTAGACGCATCACAAAATACTTCATACGACTTGCTAGGATCGGGAATAATCAGAACGGGAGCCGTAGTCAATCTTTCTTTCAAACTCATAAAACTTTGTTCACACGCCAAATCCCACTCAAAGGGGCAATCCTTCCGAGTAAGTTTAGTCATGGGTAATGCTAATTGCGAAAAGCCTTTGATAAACCTTCTGTAGTAGCCTGCTAGACCCAAGAAGCTTCTAATTTCCATTACATTCTTCGGTCTCTCCCAGTTAATCACAGCTTCAACCTTTGACGGATCCACCGCTACCCCACCCTGTGATATAACGTGGCCAAGAAAACTAACTTCAGACATCCAGAACTTGCACTTGCTTAACTTGGCGAAAAGTTGCTTCTCTTGTAAGATCGATAAGACGATTCTCAAATGTTCTTCGTGCTCTTGTGGAGTACGGGAATAGATAATAATGTCATCAATGTAGATCACAACAAATTGATCCAAGTAAGTTTGAAATAATCGATTCATATAATCCATAAAAACAGCTGGAGCATTAGTCACATCGAAAGGCATCACTAAGAATTCGTAATGACCATAACGGGTCCTAAATGCAGTCTTAGGTACATCGGAACTCTTCACTCGGATTTGGTGATAACCCGACCTCAAGTCAATCTTCGAGAACACACAGGCTCCTTTCAATTGATCTAATAGGTCATCTATCCTTGGCAAGGGATACTTGTTCTTAATGGTGACTTTATCCAGCTGACGATAGTCGATACACAACCGCATCCCGCCGTCTTTTTTCTTTACTAATAATACTGGAGCTCCCCACGGTGAGACACTAGGTCTAACAAAATGCTTAGCCAAAAGCTGTTCCAATTGTTCCTTCAGTTCCCTCAATTCAAGCGGTGCCATCCGATACGGAGAAACGGATATAGGAGCCGTTCCCGGTACCAGGTCAATAGAAAATTCCACTTCCCTCTCCAGAGGAAGAGAAGTGACATCTTCGGGGAAAACTTCCGAAAACTCACAAACTACAGGAATGTTCGAAACCTGAAGGTCGCTACTTCCTTCCTTAGTGAGGACCAGAAGAACAGATTTCTCTTCTTCAAACAAGAAATTTATCATTCCAATCGTACCTTCTAGAATAGTTGTTAAGACATCTTTCGGGGTAGCATCAACAGATGGAATAATGATGAGCTTTTCTTCACACCCAATAAACACCGAATTAGCAGAAAGCCAATCCATTCCCAAAATGACATCAACTTTCTTAAGTGGTAAGAAAATAAGATCAATCTGAAAAACTCTACCGTCCACAGACAAAACACTGTTTTCACACATCGACGATGTCTCGACTATTTCATCCATGGCGGTAGTGACCACCATAGGAGGAGACAAAGGAACGGACCGTAACCCAAGTCGCTTCATACATTGCATCGATACAAAATAGTGTGTAGCTCCGCAATCAAATAGAACAAAACAAGGAAATCCATTAACGAAGCACGTACCGGCAATTAAAGAGTTGTCACTCTTCTTCTTCCTTGCATCTAAGGTATAAACCCTTCCTTGTGTCTGAGTCCTATTCTGAGGACAATCTCTCTTCAGATGACCTATCTTCTGACATTGGTAACACTTCAAATTGTCTATACCACACCTTCCATAATGCATCTTTCCACAAGTGCGACACACCGGAGGTGCACTCGCCCTTGAATCTTGAACTTGCTTTCCTTTGAAGGCTTGTTGCCTAGGCCTGAATTGTTGGTTGGATCTTCCGCAATCCCCTTGATTCGCCCTACTTGTAACACCTTCCGTTTGGACTTTCTTCAAACTATGTTCAGCTACATAGCATTGTCTTAAAACTTCAGCATAAGTAGTGAACACCCTCTGAGATACACTATGGGATATTTCAGCTCTAAGTCCAAAAATAAATTGGTCTACCTTCCACCTCTTATCTGGAGCATACATAGCCTGCCTAGAATAAGCAGCCATGTCTTCAAACTTTTCAGCATAACTGGCCACAGTCATACTACCTTGTCTTAGTTGTTGAAAATCAAACTCTTTCTGAGTTCTTAAAGAGCTCGGAAAATACTTCTCCATGAAAACAACCTTGAACTGCTCCCAAACCTTTGGCACTTCCTGAACAACCATTAAAGTCGAGGCACTCTCCCACCATCTCATAGCGGGGCCCTTCAATGAGTGAGAGGCGAACAACACTTTGTTCTCCTCGCTGCACTGGACAATTAAGAAGATCCTCTCCATACCAGAAATCCATTCGTGAGCCTTTACGGGATCCAATCCACCATGAAATTCTGGGGGATTCATGCGGATAAAATCCCGGAATTTGCCACCTTCGGCTTCTGGAACAACTACCGTAGGATGCAAACCTCCATTCATTTGTTGCACCATTTGCTGCATGAATAGATTATGTTGCTGCCACATCTGTAGCATAAACTGATACAGAGGAGCATTGCCATCGCCGCCCGGTGAATTCGTCCCTTGAGGAGTGGTGCGGGGTCTACCACGAGTGTTTCTACGTCCATCAGCCATGTTCCTAAAGGTCATACAAATAGGATTAAGTTGATCAGGATCAATCCCATAAATATAACACTTAAGACCAATGGCGACACAACGTATACGAAACGGAAAGAAATACTTATACTATTTCATGGCTAGGTCGAGGATACGACCTGCTCTGATACCAACTATAACACCCATATATAAAACTCATACATCAAAGCATAAATATTATATAGAGATCCAAGTGTTTGGTACTGAAACACATAAGCTCCTAGTTAACACATTGTATACAAATAAATGCCCTAAAGTACAAAGTACAAAAACCTAAGGCATATTATACACAAGATGTTCAAAAGATAAAAACTAAGAACTAGATCAACAATTATCTCAAAATAAACTCCGCTACGGAAGCTAGCCATCAACAAGCAAGGAAAAGATCACACGACCTTATCCTTACCCTTCTCGGAACCTGAAGCACCTGAAATACATCAACAACGTGGGGTGAGATACATCAAATCTCAGTGAGTTCCCTATCTTATGGGTTCTCTCGGATTATCAAGGTTCTAACAATCCTAACTCAAGTCTGAGGGAAAAGGGAAAGGACTCTTGAGTTCACACTTTACAATTCTCACACTATATGGAAACATGTCATGAGTTCATCAACTCAAAGTATCACTAATCGATAACCATACCAAGGTATCTCCTGTTCCCGTCCGCTTCTACGTCTAGAAGGCGACCCGAGTCATAGATCCTTGTAACGTACTTGACATACGAATGGATTCGGGTTCTACGGGCCTTTTACCGTTATGAACCGTCACTTCACACGGGCCTTTTACCGTCATAAGCATACGCTCCAAGGGCACCATTCGTACAGCACGGGGAATCAAACCTGCCAAGTAGTCGTGCATCCATTTCAGAGGAGTCTGAGACTCATGAAACTACACTCAAGATAAACCGGTTACAATTACATGATTACATACAACAAACACGATTGTATTCGACAATCACAAGGCTATAATGCCTCCCGGCCTCTCATGCCGGCTCAAACCCACAAAGGTTAACCACATGTTCCATACTAGTGTTTCTAACTTCTAAATTCTCCTATAGTTCATAAGGCGTTTTCCTCACTCTTCCTATTTCTTTTCCATATTAACATGCATATTCAATTACAATCATGCTAAACAATAATAGGATAGGCAAGGCATCTAACAATTGCATAATAGAATAATTTATAACAATTACAGCATAATTAAAACACTTTTGAACTTTCCCGATTATTTAGTCAGTCAGTAAAATTAACACTTTTCACTTCCATTGCATAGAATATTTCCTTAGCTTCACAACGATATAAAGAACTCTTAGATCGGATAAACGAATCAAAAGTTACGGATTTTTGAAGAAAAGGAAAATATTTGATCGAATATGAATTTCGCCTGGCGAATGCCCCTTCGCCAGTACTTTGCCAGCACTTCGCCTGGCAAATCCCCATTCGCCAGTACTTCGCATGGCGAATGCCCAATTTCAGAAAAATCAAAAGTTCCTGTAGCTGACACATTCTGTTCCTCCGAATTCGCCTGGCGAATCTGGTTTTCGCCTGGCGAATCCCTTTCGCCAGCACTTCGCCTGGCGAATAGGTGGCGAGACCTAATTCGCCTAGCAAATTCCCAATTCGCCTGGCGAATCACACCAGAACCAGAATTCCTCCTTACGGGTTCCATGGCCCCAAAACCCCAAAAACACCAACTCTTAATCCAAAACCATTTCAAACAGCACAAACAAGCATCAATAATGTTTATATGCATAATGTGATCATACTACACAATTTATATCGATTTTTAACCGTAAAAGACATCGATTCAACATATTGACCTAAAACTCAATCATTCCAAAACTCTAAAAAAAAGGTTTCTAAACTAGAACCCACCTTGAGATGAGCAAGATGAAGATGATTGAGAAGATTGGATGAAAGTTTGATGAATGGATGGTGATGATCTTGATGTTCTTGAGCTTTTCCTCCTATTTCCTCTTTTCTCTCCTTTCCTTTCCTTTCTTTCTTCTTTCCTTCAATGTTTCTATCTTTTTCTTTTGTTTGGCAAAGTGAGAGAAAAAGAATATATAGTAACTTAGTATTAGAAATAATACTACTAAATGTCCAAAAAGTCTCTTAAGTCCAAAATAATAAAAACCTCAGAGTCAGATAATATTAATTGGATTTATTCTCAGTTCCACAGTTACTCTAATTATTATATCGAATAATTTCTCAGAGTAAACTGGGCTCAGTAGATCACAATAAAATATTATCCGGAGAAATAAAAATACAGGGTATTACAACGTCGACACTAAAAGGGAAAATAGAATACTTCATCTTCTACTTTCTTCCACTCCTCTACTGCGAGTTATCTCCACGATGCCCATGTAAGGGCAACATTCAAATAGAAGGGGTGAGATATCATAAATAGATAAGGAAAGCATGATAATAAAGCAAGTATTAGATTTCGCATGCACAAACACCCATTCCACAACATACAACCCTACAACAACAGTTACAACCGACCTGATAATAAACACAACACAAAAACAACAACAACAAACACATCAATAATGCAATGCAATAAGAGTCACGACTCGACTAAATGCATGTGGTACCATCGGTCTCTTTTTCAGAACTCTACCTCTGTTTCAGGATCACAATTCCCATCGAAATTTCCATAATGTCGCTCACACCCCATATGGGCACACGACTTCCGTGATCGCTCACACCTCACACGGGCACACGAATCACCGTGATCGCTCACACCCCACATGGGCACATGATCACCTCAACAACAACAACAACAATAACGATATGATTCCGCAATCAGAATCTGGATAAGACACTCACACCCCACATGGACACAAGACTTATCTCACAACTCATGCAACCATGAAGTGCATGACAACAACAACAATAACAACAACAACGACCATCTAAACAATGAAACATGCCACTACAGGTCAGCAAAACTAACTTGCCATACAGTCTAGTAACAACGACATGCTATACAGTCCAACAACAACGACATACAACATGGCAAGCATCCACAAGGCATTTAAAATCATATCACACCATAACAAAATGATAATAATGCGTTACATAAAAATCATTCAACTTCTTCCACTGAAACTATCTTTAGATTAAAGTTCATCACACAAGATTTCCAACGCTTTAAACGACACTCTAATCGGACTCCCGGTACAAAAGTTATGACTTTTAAAAGGTTTTTCAAAAAATGACAGTGGCAATATCGATTACGACAATTCCCGTAATCGTTTAAGCCTTCGAAAAAAATCCAAAAATGTCACTTTTAGGTGGCGTAATCGATTACCACAAACAGTATAATCGGTTACGCCTTCGAAAAAGGAAAAAATGCAGTTTTTTACGCAGTGTAACCGATTACGCCCAAAACGGTAATCGATTACACCGCGTCTAGAAGCACTTTTTCTGCAACTTATTATAGGAAATCACTTATGAACCCTCCCAAAACTTCCTTTCTCTCATAAATCATTTGAAACATATTTTAACACGAAAAAGTACTTTTCTAAAGTCTCAAACCCCAATACCTTTCCAACAAAAATGCTCATGACTTTGTTCCGACTCTGACCCGCGATCACAACAACCAACAACATCAAGCAATGAAATTAATCGATTCAACAACAGCAACACTACATCAATTTCATCAACTACAACAATTCTAACAACAACATACAACATTCATCAGATTAAACCAAACCCCACAAAACCAACATCAATCAACCATCAATTAACGAATCAACAATAACAATAATTGCATCAATTTCATCAACAACAACAGTCCCAAGATCAACATACAATGATCAACGGAAACAATCAATTCAGAAAATATCATTCAATCGAAATTACGAACAACAAGAAGAGAATTACAAAACCTACATGAAAGAATCTACCCACAATTATCATCATACTAACCTTTAGCTAGTTAGAACCCCACCATTACCTTATACTTCTTGCGATGATTTCCTTCTTTCTCAACAATGGAGTCTCTTCTCTCTTCTCCTGAGCCTTAACCTTTATTTTCCTAGTTTCTTACTTTTTCTTAGTTTTCACGATCTGATAACCACTCCTCTCAACTTCCCCTTTTTCTATTATATATTATTATTATTATTAATATTCCACAAATTAAATAAAAAAATAATAATAATAATATTCCCTAATTATTTAAATTAGTATTATTCAACTAATATTACTAATATTAATTAATTAGCCATTCTCACCACACCACCAAGTTCTAAGCAATTACTCACACACCCTTACAACACCTTAGAGTATATTCCTAAGGCCTCTACCCTTCACCACAGGGTGCCCAAACATAATAAAACATACCGTTACAACTCTCCCCCAGTTAGAATATTTTCGTCTTTGAAAATTTACCTGATCCAAACAACTCAGGATATGCTTCACGCATCCTGCTCTCCAACTTCCAATTCATACTTCCACTGGCAGCGCCTCCCCACACTACCTTCATGAGAGAAATCTCTTTGCCTCTCAGCTACTTCACCTCACAGTCTTTAATCCTCACAAGAAAAGCCTCAACTGTAAGGATATTCCTTACCTGAGGATCATCCATCATAATGACATGCGACGGATCCGAAACATACTTCCGAAGCTGTGAAACATGGAACACATCATGCAAATTCGAAAAATTTGGCGGCAACGCCAATCTATAAGTGAAATTCTGGAGTAGCAGATAGCAGATGTCCTAACACATGTCAAGACATTGTTCTATGTACAACTTTTAAACAAGAGCAGAACACACAAACTGATATTCAGAATACCAGTAACAGCAGCAAGACAGATGTTACGACATCTGTTACAACATGTTAATCAAAACTGAACTATAAATTGCAAAATGATAAATAACACAGAATATGATAACCCAGTTTGGTGCAAATCACCTACATCTGGGGGCATACCAAGCCAGGAAGAAGAATCCACTATCACTAGTATAGTTTTATGTAAACAACCGCTAGTTTACAGTAAACAACCTCTCACCTATCACTACCCAATGGAGACTTTATCATTAGAAGTCACATCTAATTGATAAGAGAAACCCATCTCACTCCCCAAATCATAACATGTGATTATCTAACAGTTATAGTCACAATAATTGTATCATCCTACTTGAAAGATACCCCTTTCAATACAAAGTTCAGTCAAGCATTCTTGACTAACAAGCTAACTCGGATTTGCTTAAAAGCTTCATCCAAGAATGATACACTATTCATTACCTACGGGTTTCTGAATCTGTACAAGTATCTATGTCTTCCACAATGTATCAAATTGATACAGAGGAGACTTACAAGAAAGCCTACGACTCTCAAAACTCTAAACCCTATTTTCTACTTTACAAAAGTGTTACAATAGGTTTGGTCATTCAGTCCTAGGTCTTGGTCTTCTTTTATAACCTTCTGCTTCTTTGGGCTTCAAATCTTCTGATAGCTGATTCCTTGATCCACTGTTGTGATCGCTCCTTGAATCTTGCACCAGATTTAAAACCTGCTATATTTGTCGAATCTGGATGTTGGAACATTCTATTCGACATCTTTGTCTGCAACATTCTTCATTAAGTTTTAACCAAAATTTAGTCAAACTTCAGGAGCTTTCAATCTCCCCCTTTTGACAAATTTTGGCTAAAACTCCTTCTAACTCCTTCTGGACAATAAACCCAGGGTGCTCCTGACGTCTCTTCACCCTGAGTGGCAGTTATGATTGGAATACTGATGTGACTCCAATCATGTTGATGTACATGAGGAAGAGGATGACATATATTCCCCGTTTCCCATGAATCTATACTTCCTCACCGGGGGGGAAGAATTTTGCGACTGAAGCAACCAAACACCAACATGGGTAACTCAAAACACAGGGCATGATTGTGTTCATAACTCAGATCACATGACACGAAAGAAGGACTCAGAACATATGGGAAACCTGAGACTCAGTCAGAATGTCATAACATTCCGTCCAACATCCTTGTAAACCAACTGCAAGGACAGACTCAACCCTTGTACTTTTCTCCCCCTTTTTAGCCAAAAATTGACAAACATGTCCAAGACAGACCCATACCCAAACTGAGCAAACCCAACAATGGATAAAACCCATGAGAACCCAGCACACCAGAAAAGACAACTTGAGACAAGATGAGGTCGAGAACATTCTTTATATACAAGAGCGTTTTTCTTAGGATGTAACGAACCATTGGAAGTAACACATGTCCATTCAATGTGAGCATTAAATGAAAAAAGTATCTTCATAGGCAACAGTGCACCGGCCAAATCGCTTTTGATTGTTTCTTCTTTTAACGAGGATCATCCAAGGAATGCGCATTACCCGAGACGTATGTTTAACACGTGTTTCCTAAGAGACATTCTCTCCACCGTCCAATGTAATTAATAAGGATACAATCATACATCCTAACCAATGTTCTGACATCTTGTCAGACTTTGTTTAGTCCCTCTTGTAACATCTGATGCATATTCACAATACCTTTCAACCAGAAGACCAAGAATAACTGACCAAGATGTTAAGACATTTCTTCAAACATCTCCCAGTTAGCACCGAAGACTCTCAAGATACTTGTATCACTCTGGTTCAATCCATTGACACCCAATGACAGAATCAGAACAACCTGCTAAGTCCGCCTAGAACTTATACCAGTAGCGCAATGTCACGACATCTCGTCTGACATTTCATCCTCACCAGAGGCATTCTATCACAAACTGCTTGAAACCACAAACAATCTTGATAAGCAATTGCACTACTGCAGCAATATATCCAAAACAGAAGTTCAACTCCCCCTGTCTAAGATAACCAGTACTCATTTGCAAGAAGAACACCTTAAATGAATGGAAAACATAAGACGCACCTTCATGTCTTCAAGAGCGCACCCTCTGTTCAACACACCTGCTGAACGCATTCACCTAATTCCTGATCCCCAAGCAATCCATGTACCACACTAGTACATTTATAAGACAGAAGTTCTCCCCTATCTTTCACAAATGACGCTCCTACAACAAGAAACACCCTAAAATCACCACATGATATCCCATGATAGTTTCATGATCATATAGTGAGAAAGTACCAAGACCACATCCTTGTACCACAACCAATAAACTCTTGGATTGAGACCAAAATCACCGTTGATCCCTCTCATACAGAAACCATCCATACCCTGTACAAATCCACCTTGAATTTTACAGTCATAGATATCCTTGTTCCTTGAGATACAATCCAATTGAATCTGGAATGCTTCACATTCCTCAAAGAGACATACGGAGCCCCTTAGTTTCCTAGCTCGCCCAGATGTTCTTCACACTTGAAGGACATCAAACACATGCCCTAGAGATCCCTAGCTTACTTGCTTCACAAGCATCAAACTGATCCACTTCTCTCTAGCATGACTTATAGTAGAAGAAACCACCTCTCCACAAGCATTCTGACCTCAACAAGAGTTAGTCTTCCAGATAAACACCCCATGATCCAAGACAATCTTCAATTTATCATTCTCCCATATGATAAGATAGAACACTTTTGATTCAACTGGTGAATATCAGCTTCCACAATATGAACTCCAAGTTCAGAAACCATAATGATGATCTAACATCCGTTAGGACATCCTAATCATGTCACAAACACCATACACTATGGTTCTTGATACAATTACCAATGGAATTACTATCTGCATAGTAATCTAATTGAAAAATCTTCAGAGAACATAACACCACTGACTTGATCAATAAGAACTCCAGACAACCAAAGAGAGAAATAAACTCTCATTCAACTCCCAAAAGAAGGTAACCTTCCATAAACAACTTAAGGCTTCTACCACAAGCTCCAAGATATGAACAGAACCAGAACCTCCTTTGATTTTCAACCAACTACCCTTCTGCACAAGAGTAATTTGTTCCAAGCACCCTGCTTGAATACACGATAAAGATCAACCAAATGCCACTGTTTAATTAATCTCATCTTTCTTCAGAATTCTAGAAAATCTTCTGATCCACCAATGGAACCTAATCTTCAAGTTACACAATCCACTTACTCCATGGCAAGCCATCTTAGATACACAAAGACTCAGACATGTAACATCTACTCCTTCTTGTAGCTCCCGCAAACTGCATGAGATAGACCTTTTTGAAGCATTAATTCCATTTATTTCTGAGAAGATCAACTTATCTTACAATGATGCGCCACAACATCAACTAAGACCCTGAAGTTTTTGCTTGATGTCACAACATCTGATCAGACATCCAACTGAAGAATTTAGCTCTTCCTTCTGCCACTTAGAAGAACTTCCTCCCTATAACAGAACAAGAGTTCCATGTTCTCATAGACTTGATCAATGATATCAAGTTAGAGTAGACAACCTCCATCATGCTTTGTTGTACTGTAACAACCACCTCATCTTCAGAGAAACCAAGCATGCCAAGGCTTGATTCTTCAGAAGAGATCTGTCACACAAGATCATTACAAAAGGAATCCCACCTTCCTTAAGTAAAGACTTCTACAGAAAGTCAGAGATAACTGCCACTTATCCTTGACCTCCAAGATGAGCAAGATCACATGCTCCTACGCACCTAGATCAGAAATAAACTGACCCAAGCAGTGCTATCACCAGCACCATATTCTAGACAAGTCTCTTGCCTGGAAACTTTCCAGACTGGAACGCATCTGCTGCACTCCAATACTCCTAGTTCAGAAATAAACTGAACCAAGAGAATTGTCTTCATCTTCACTTCCAACAGCACTACATTCTAGTCAAGCTTTCTGCCACGAAACTTCCTAGTCTGAATACATGCCTTATAATAAAGACTGATCCTACCACATACACGTGTATGGTACTAAGACCAGTAGCTACAACTCCTTTGCTCCAGAGATTCACTCCTTGAATCAACAGGCTTCTGCACATACTCCACTGTCAAGATGTTTCAACAACTGATAGAACATTAGTTCCTTATCTTGATTGTACCCATTCTTCAAAGAACAGATCCTTGAGCAGATGCAACAAGAAATGTTGTACTTCCTGGTTACCAACTTGTCACCAGTGATCTTGTACTCCAACATACAAAGATAATCAATTAAATATTTATAAATTCCACAAATAGAAATTGATCTTAAATCCTTGTCCTCAAAACCATCCATCCTGTGGGATATATGATTTACCCAAAATCAACACAATTGTGTCAATATCTTTCTTAGTCAAACAACATGTTGAGGCAACAAGTCTGCCACCCTTGACTCAACTTTCCTATGACTTTCCTTTGCTAATAGAATCCTTGTAAATCATGAATGGTGAAAATAAATCACCTCCCATTATCTCCAAGTTGAATAACATCCATCAGCACCAGAGATCTTCAGAAATCCATCTTCAACATGAGAAAAAATTATCCTTCTGAAAGAGCACTTCAACCACGACCAGAGATGCCTTTATGAGTGGACTTGAGTGAAAACTCAAGTATCTTTGGCAACTTTGTTGAAAAGAACATTTACCAAATTCACAGATTATGAATTTGATAAACACGATCTCAACTCACCTTCTCTTCAAACTAACTTTAAGATACAAGTTAGAACCAAACCTCCAAGTATCAAGTCAACATGACAGAAATCAACCAACAAATCTCTACATTCCATTGCTCCCGACTTTGGAACGACTAGAGCTTTCACAGATGCTGATATCTTCAAGAAAAGAAGCCAACAATCAAGATCTTCAACCATCTTTCTTCAGTCACAACTCCAGAATCTCATAAATACCAGAGTTCTTCCATCAGAAACATATGCAGCAGAACCACCAAGGAACATCTTTAACATGCCCTAATAAGATGTCAGAACATCTTATAAGACACCACACAAGAGACCTAGCCACTCCTCCTACAGTTGCTGTAGAAACTCCTCAAAAAACATGAACAACCACCAGTAGTTATTACCTTCGATCCAAAACCTCCATCTCATCCATTAATACCCTTGAGTATGTCTAAGTGAATGATCTGCTCTACAAAACTCCTCCTTATTTAAAGCGCCAGAAAGTATCTCCCAATATCTCATCCAGAAACAAACAGGATGCCTGCTCTGATACCAATTGAAATTATGGCATAGCAGATAGCAGATGTCCTAACACATGTCAAGACATTGTTCTCTACAAAACTTTAAAACAAGAGAAAAACATACAAACTGATATTCAGAATATCTGTAACAGCAGCAAGATAGATGTTACGACATCTGTTACAACATGTTAATCAAAACTGAATTGTAAATTGCAGAATGATAAACAACACAGAATACGATAACCCAGTTCTGTGCAAATCACCTACATCTGGGGGCATACCAAGCCAGGAAGAAGAATCCACTATCAGTAGTATAGTTTTATGTAAACAACCGCTGGTTTACAGTAAACAACCTCTGGTTTACCTATCACTACCCAATGGAGACTTTATCATTAGAAGTCACATCTAATTGATAAGAGAAACCCATATCACTCCCTAAATCACAACCTGTGATTATCTAATAGTTATAGTCACAATAACTATATCATCCTACTTGAAAGACACCCCTTTCAATACAAATATCTATGTCTTCTATAGTGTATCAAATCGATACAGAGGGAGACTTACAAGAAAGCCTACGACTCTCAAAACCCTAAACCTTATTTTCTACTTTACAAAAGTGTTACAATGGGTTCGGTCATTCAGTCCTAGGTTTTGGTCTTCTTTTATTGCCTTCTGCTTCTTTGGGCTTCAAATCTTCTGATAGTTGATTCCTAGATCCACTGCTGTGATCACTCCTTGAATCTTGCACCAGATTTAAAACCTGCTATATTTGTCGAATCTGGATGTTGGAACATTGTCTTCGGCATCTTTGTCTGCAGCATTCTTCATTAAGTTTTAACCAAAATTTAGTCAAACTTCAGGAGCTTTCAATAAGCATAAACTCCAACTCTTGCTGATATCAGATACGGACCAATAAATCGAGGAGTAAGCATCTTTGACTTCAAATCACGTCCGACACCGGTCACTGGAGTGACTCTCAAGAATACATGGTCTCCTTCTTGGAACTCAAGGTTCTTCCTCCTATTATCGTGATAAGTCTTTTTCCTACTCTGCGAAGCTTTCATATTCTTACGAATCAGCTTCACCTTCTTAGTAGTCTGTTGAACAATCTCAGATCCAAGCACCACACTCTCCCCAGATTCATGCCAACACAGAGGTGTCTTACACCTCCGACCATACAAAGCTTCAAAGGTGCCATTCAAATACTAGAATGATAACTGTTATTATAAGTGAACTCAATCAACGACAAATGACTATCCCAAGAGCCTCTTTGTTCAAGAACACAAGCCCCTAACAAATCCTCCAAAGACTGAATAGTCCTCTTTGTCTGACCATCTGTCTGTGGATCATAAGCTAAACTCGACCTCAGCTTCGAACCCAAAGCCTCCTGCAACCTCTCCAAAAATATGGAAGTGAACCGCAGATCTCTATCCGACACAATACTCAACGTAACTCCATGTAGCTTCACAATCACACGAATATAAATTTCTGCCAACTTCTCCAAAGAAAGACTGATGTTAATCAGAATAAAATGCGCCAACATCATCATTCTATTAACAATCACCCAAATGGAATCATGCCGTTTCGGAGTATTCAGCAACCCAGTCACAAAATCCATAGAAATGCTATTCCATTTCCACTCTGGAATATCCAACGATTGCATCAACCCTGCAAGTTTCTGATGTGGTCAACTTTCGACTTCTAACAAGTCAAACAAGCATACACAAACTGTGCCACATCTCTTTTCAATCCTGGCCACCAAAATATCTTCTCCAGATCCTGATACATCTTTATAGCTCAGGGATGAATACTTAAGCTACTCTTATGACTTTCCTCTAGAATCATTCTTTTCAACTTAGAATCATTTGGAATACAAATCCTATCACGAAACCTCAACACACCTTGCTCATCCACCATAAAGTCACCATTCCCAATCTGATTATTTCCAATCATCAAGTCGACCAACTTCACATCCAACTTCTGACTCTCTATAATATTATTAAGAAAATCATTGTTGATCTTCAACATACCCTACATCATACTTTGCGGTGTCAGCTCATAGACTAAACTCAAGTCTCTGAACTACTCAATCAATTCCAACTCTCTCACCATCATAGCAGACATATGCAAGGACTTCCGAGTCAAAGCATCAGCCATGACATTAGATTTATCGGGATTATAGTTCAAGCCAAAGTCATAGTCCTTCAAAAACTCTAACCATCTTCTCTGTCTCATATTTAATTCTTTCTGATTAAAAAGATACTTCAAGCTCTTATGATCACTATACACTTCAAATCTGGAACCATAGAGATAATGCCTCCAAATCATCAACACAAAAACTACCGCAACTAACTCTAAATGATGAGTAAAATAGTTTCTCTCATGAACCCTCAGATGTCGCGAAGCATAAGCCACAACATTTCCATCTTGCACCAGTACACCACCTATACCCATCAAATACGCATCACAATACACCACAAACGGTTCAGGAAAAATCAAAACTGGAGTTGTAGTCAACCTTTTCTTCAGCTCAATAAAACTCTTCTCACAATGAATATCCCACACAACAGCTTTACCTTTGCAAGTCAACTGAGTCAACGAAAGTGCCAACTTAGAAAAGCCTTCAATAAACCTGCGATAATAACCAGCCAAGCCTAAAAAGCATATAATATCTGTAACCGACTTCAGAGCCTCCCATTGTAGAACTGCGTCTACTTTGGATGGATCCACAACAATACCATCACCTGAAATAATATGACCATGGAAGCTCACCTCTTTCAACCAGAACTCACACATTGACAATTTAGCATAAAGCTTCTTCTCTTTCAATACTTGAAATACAATCCGCAAATGCTCAACACGCTCTTCTTCTAACTTAGAATAAATCATAATGTCATCAATGAAAACCACCACAAACTAATCCAAATAAGTGTGAAAGATTCGGTTCATATATTCCATAAACACACCAGGTGCATTAGAAATGCCAAACAACATTACCAAATACTTATAATGTACATACCGAGTTCTAAAAGTCGTCTTTTGAATATCTTCATCCTTCACTCAAATTTGATGATAACCCGACCTCAAGTCAATTTTGCTAAACACACGTGCACCCACCAACTGATCCATCAAGTCATATATTCTTGGAAGTGAGTACTTGTTCTTAATTTTCATTTTATTCAACTACCTGTAATCCACACACAATCTCATACTATTGTCCTTCTTCTTTACCAACAACACGGGAGCTCCCCAAGGCGATACATTTGGTCTTACAAATTTCTTTTCCAACAACTCTTATAATTTCTTTTTCATCTCTGCTAACTCCAAAGCTGACATCCTGTATGGTGCCATAGAAACAGGTCTGGTACCAGGGACAAGATCAATAGCAAACTCTACCTCTCTTTTTGGCGGCACATATGAAATATCATCCGGAAACACATCTGGAAAACGCACCACTTGCAACTCATCAATCACTGCTTGACACTCCAAAAATAAGGATGCAAACAACACAAGCACTTAAGATTCTTCTTCATAAAGCTCTCCCAACTCTCTAGCAGACAAGAAACCGATTTCTTCCTCATCATCAGGAGCAAGAAATCACATCGACTTGTTATAACAACTGATATGAACATGCTTGAACTCCAACCAATTCATTCCAAGAATAACATCAACTTGTTACAACGAAAGGCAAACCGTGCTCATCCTTAGAAAACACGCCAGGCTACTCAATACACCATTGGCCCATCTCTAGTCAAAACATCGCATTCCCCTTCATCAGGAAGTAAACAACGATAATACCTGACCATCTTCCCTCCAGGGTTGCGCCATTTTTCCAACCGACACTATCCTCGAATCTGAACTCCATTCGGGTTCAGGAACAACACAACATTCTCAAAATAATTGAAGTAGCCAACACAGCACTCTCGCATGTAGCAACATGATATCCAATCTCTCCATAGTTGGAATATCCACGAGAATCAGACGCTTCTCCCCTACTTGTTTCATTTCCAATATGAAAATGGCAAACAAAACAAGCATCGACAATGTTTTCACACACGTGTCACATGCTAGGGAACAACCACATTTAAACAACCTGGTCGGACAGACCGACCTGCTCTGATACCACTAATGTAACACCCCAAATATACCCCGTGCATTTAATTATAAATTAGAGTAAATTCAAACATTTCATATTTTGGGTGTCACGCAATTCAACACAACCAGCTGCTCATATAATAGAATATGTAACACTTGCAAGTATTTGAAAAATTATTTAAAATCAGTAAAACAACTCAACATGTCTTAATTTCAAAACGTTATTGAAATAGTGGAAGCATCAACATAAACAATTATTTAAAGCATAATTATCCTTCAAAATAACATAAACAACAACTATTCTAGAGATATCCAAAAATCTCTATCAAACTCAACATAACACAATATTCCTTGACCTCGGTGTTACACATCAGAGCAGACGCCGACACTAAAAGGGAAAATAGAAGACTTCATCTTCTACTTGATTCCACTCCTCTATTGCGAGTTATCTGCACGATGCCAATGTAAAGGAAACATTCAAACAGAATGGGTGAGATATCATAAATAGATAAAGGAAAGCATAATAATAAATCAAGTATTAGATTTCTCATGCACAAACACCCATTCTACAACATACAACCCTACAACAATAGTTACAACTGACATGACAACATATCCAACACAACAAAAACAAACACATCAATAATGCAATGCAATAAGACTCACGACTCGACGCAATGCATGTGGTACCACCGGTCCCTATTTCAGAACCCAACCCCTATTTCAGGATCACAATTCCCAGCGGAATTTCCATAATGTCGCTCACACTCCACGTGGGCACATGACTTTCGTGATCGCTCACACCCCACATGGGCACACGAATCACTGTGATCGCTCACACCCCACATGGACACACAATCACCTCAACAACAACAATAATATGATTCCACAATCAGAATCTAGATAAGACACTCACACCCCACATGGGCACACGACTTATCTCACAACTCATGCAACCATGAAATGCATGACAACAACAACAACGACCATCTAAACAATGCAACATGCCACTACAGGCTATCAACAACAATATTCCATATAGTCCAGCAACAACGACATGCCATACAGTCCAGCAACAACGACATACAACATGGCAAGCATCCACAAGGCATTTAAAATCATATCACACCACCACAAAATGATAATAATACGTTCAACATCAATAAACAGCAAAATCATTCAACTTCTTCCACTAAAACTATCTTTAGATTAAAGTTCGTCACACCAGCTTTCCGACGCTTTGAAAGGCACTCGAGTCGGACTCCCGGTACAAAAGTTATGAATTTTAGAAGGTTTTTTAAAAAATGTCAGTGGCGTAATCGATTACCACAATTCCCGTAATCGTTTACGCCTTCGAAAAAGCCAAAAATAAAGTTTTTAGGTGGCGTAATTGACTACCACAAACAGCATAATCGGTTATGCCTTCGAAAAAGCCAAAAATGCAGTTTTTTAGGCAGCGTAACCGATTACGCCCAAAACGCTAATCGATTACACTTCGCTCAGAAGCACTTTTTCTGCAACTTATTATACGAAATTCACTTCTGAACCCTCCCAAAACATCCTTTCTCTCATAAATTGTTTGAAACATATTTTAACATGAAAAAACACTTTTCAAAAGTCCTAAACCCCAATTTCTTTCCAACAAAAATGCTCACGAATTTGTTTCGACTCTGACTCGCAATCACAACAATGAACAAGATCAAGTAACGAAATTAATCGATTCAACAACAGCAACAATGCATCAATTTCATCAACTACAACAATTCTAACAACAACATACATCATTCATTAGATTCAACCAAACCCCACAAAGCCAACATCAATCAACCATCAATTAACGAATCAACAACATTAACAATTTCATCAATTTCATCAACAACAACAACAGTCCCAACATCAACATACAACGATCAACGGAAACAATCAATTCAGCAAATATCATTCGATCGAAATTACGAACAACCAAAAGAGAAATACATAACCTACATGAAAGAATCTACCCACAATTATCATCATATTAACCCTTAGCTAGTTAGAACCCCACCTTTACCTTAGAGTTCTTGCGATGATTTCCTTCGTTCTCAACAATGGAGTCTTTTCTCTCTTCTTCCGAGCCCTAGCCTTTCTTATCCTCTTTTCTCACATTTTCTCAGTTTTCACGATCTAATAACCACTCCTCTCAACTTCCCCTTTTTCTATTATATATTTTTATTATTATTAATATTCCACAAATTAAATAATAATAATATTTCCTAATTATTTAAATTAGTAATATTCAACTAATATTACTAATATTATTTAATTAGTCATTCTCACCACACCATCAAATTCTAAGCAATTACTCACACACCCCTACAACACCTTAGAGTCTATTCCTAAGGCCTCTATCCTTCACCACAGGGTACCCCAACATAATAAAACACATATAATCACATACATACACACAACATCACATAATTTTAATTACAAAAAATAATTAAAATAAAACAGGGCGTTACAAAATTCATCCAAATCCCAACCAAATGAGAGATTGAGCTTACCCAGAAACCCTAACCTTACAAATTCGAAAATCGCCCTCACTCAAAACAAACTCATAACCATTTTATGATTGAAACAGTTAGTAACTGAAACAAGCAAGTTTTTTCAACAAAACAAGTCCAAGAACCAGATACAAGGCAAGGCAAGGGTACAAAAGTTCATGCTCAAGCACGATAAAGTTCAAGGAGGAAGAAAATGTACCAAAAATTAATCAGGTTAAGGATTTCTGTTATACTGAAATTTTTCGTATCCTGTTGATCTTGTATGCTTGGATAGTTTTAGTTTCTACTCTAAATTCTGCTTATGGCTTGTTGTCTTGAATGCCCAGTTTTGTGTTGAATACTCAGTTTATGTTGTTATTTGATGATTAGTTTAGGGTTTTCCGAATGATCTTCTATGGTTGTTCCTAAATTTTTTGTGTGCTTGATATATGGTAGTTAGAGTTTTTGTTTTTTGGATTTCTTGTTTCAAACTATGGTATGATGGTTGCTTGAACTTTTCGTCCCCTTTACTGTGGAAAAAAACCTCTGCTTTTATAGTGATTTTTAAGGCTTTTGGTGTGAGGTAGGATTAGGGTCTCTGTTATGTGTTTGATGCATAATGGATAAAAAAAGATAGTGAAACTAAACACTTTCTAGGAAGACAAAAATGGTTTTAGTATTTTGGTGTAAATTTTCTGCTGCGTTGCTGTAACTTCTGGCCTTATCCAAATTGTGATGCTCTGCTTTGTAAATTTATTGCTTTGGTTTTAGGTTAGTACTTATTTCCTATAATCATGCTAATACCTTGCTGCTATAACTGTTTGTGTAGGTTTTTTTTGTTGCTCATGGTCAAAGGTGCTACCCTATGTTGGTATTAGGGTTGAGATTTGATTTTGATACTCTATTACTAATTGCCTCGTGAATGAAGACAACATGGTCATACAAGACCAAGACCCGCAAGCTTTGAGAGGCTCCACACTTAGAATTATTCTTTTGATTTACTTAATTCTCAATGTAAAACAAATTATGTATTATCCTTGATCTAAAAATAAATAAGTGAGAAGGTTTAAACTTTGTAACAAAATGCTTGCAAATAGATTGGAAATATGGCTTGGAAACAAATTTTGAAATGACTTGTAAAAAGAAACTTTTGAATGGTAAACTAAAATTAACTAATAAAAACTTGGCTCCAACATAGAGTTAAATGTGATGCTAAATCTATAGAAAACTGGTTTTAAAAATGTTTATGAATGAAAATAGATTTAGAAATAAAATGAATGGACCATGCATATAAATAAAAAATGTTAATGAAATAAGAAAAAATCAAGAAGGTAAAAATGAAATCAATTCAAGTGTTTACTTTGACTTTGCATTGATTTTTCTAAAATGAGTTTTTTTTAAAATGAAGTTGAATGAGAAATCAATGAAAATTTATTTCAAAAGGATACGAGGACCAAGAAATAAATGGTTGACTTTGAACCAAAACTTTGACTTTCCTAAAATAAATGAAAAATGCGTCAGATGAATGAAATGTAAATGAATGGCTGCAGATGAATGAATGCTAATGAATTAACATAGATGAATTAGGTGGGGCAAAATTCAGGGCATGACACATGTGTTCTTGAGAGTTACTTCGGTAACTAATGTTGGTCGTGCGATAAAGTCTAAGAAGATCACACCATGTTTTATTGGTTCGTTTCAGATTCTTTAGAGGGTAGGAGAGATGGCCTACCGAGTTGCGTTACACTACAAGAAAAAAGAAGATTTACGACACTTGAGTTGCGACAGTTATCACAAAACCGTCCTTATTCCTGGATTGTGACGGTTGTCACGACAGTTAGGGTCAACTGTCGTAATTTTTTGCGACAATTATCAAAAAACCGTCCTTATTCCTAGACTACGACTGTTCTCACGACGGTTTGAGCTAACCGTCGCAGATTTTTTATGCATGTTGTATAAAATAATTGCGACAGTTACCAAAGAACCGCCCTCTTTCCACACTCGCGACAGTTAAGGCGAACTGTCACAATTACTTTAGCCAATCATAATCACTATTTGTTTTATTCCTTTAATTTCCCACTTTTTTCTTTCATTTTTATTTTCCAACCTTTTTAATTTTATTAATAAATTTTAATAAATAATTATTATAATTATTTATTTATAATATAATAGTATTATCATTTACAAACTGTCTACGTGTATATTTTAAATATTTATTTAATTAAAATAATATAATGAGAGACGCTCTCACAAAACAATTTTCCAAACTCTTCGCGTTAAACGTTTTCCCTTACGAACCCTAAATTCCTTAATCTTCATTCACAATTCCTTCATATTCAATTTTCTAGTGATTTTGGTTATTACCAGTGCACAAATGACATTAGAAATATTAATATCATACCTCTTTTATTATAAAAAGGTGTAAATTTAAAATAAATGAAATATTTGAATATATAATACTTAATTTTAAGAAAATCTTGTATGAAATAAAATATTGACAAATTTACAAATATATATTCATACCCGATTTTAATAAAAACTGGTGTATATATTAATTACTAAAGTTATGAGAAATTTAAAAATATAAATCTATATATGATTTAAAGAATAGGGTTAATGAAGTTTTTGGTCCTCCTAAATATCTCATATTTCACTTTTAGTCCCTCTAAAAATTTCCTTCAAAGAATGGTCCTCATAAAATTTATAATTTTAACTTTTGGTCCCTCCTGCCAAAATCGTCGCTAAAACCGTCGCCATTTCCGTCGCTAAATAAAAAATCGTCGCTAAAACCGACAAAAACCGTCGCTAATTATGTCTCTAAGTTGTAAAAATCGTCGCTAATTGGCAGGAGGGACCAAAAGTTAAAATTAAAAATTTTATGAGGACCATTCTTTGAAGGAAATTTTTAGAGGGACTAAAAGTGAAATTGAGATATTTATGAAGACCAAAAACTTCATTAACCCTAAAGAATATTAGGTATGATCTATTTTTTCTCACGCTGGCACTTATGCTTCTATTTCGGTAGCCAAAAATGAAACCATGAAAACTTGGAGAGTATCCCTCTTCTAACATCAATCATCATGCTTCCTCTAACATGTGTGTCGCCGCTTGACTCTCTCCCTCATAGTGTTCTAAGTTTGAAACCCTTAAATCTCTCAATCCTCTCTCGATTTCTCTTAGTTTCTCACTTAATCAGTAAACAGAATCATCAAGCAAACCCTAAATCCCACTATTGAAGGTGTTTAGGATCTCTTTAACCCATATCGATTGAAGATTTACATTTCAATATCTCTCAATCGAAACCTCTGAACAATGTCACTCTTGTTCAAAATATCTTTCTAGATTCAAGGTTGCAATTTTTCCGCTCTCATAATTGGTGTCCCTTCTGTGTTGTAGCGCCCCAGGTATCGTGTTCATTGAAATAATCCCTTTCTCGTAATGTTGTATGAGCATTTACTTATTATCTTAAGTTTTTTCTTCTTTTTCTCTTTCTTAAACCTGCAGATGTTCTCATGCCAATATGAAGTACAACAAGAAGAAAACACACACTTTAATCAATTCCGGTGAGTCTTTAGTTAACATGGTTTTGCATTTAACTATCACAAGGGTTTACACATTTTATCATGATTTTATTATGTTTTTTTAAAATTTAACAGTGGTGTATAATATTTTGCAGTTGCAAATGCTTCCATGAGAAGGTTGGTAGTTGCCCATATGATTTCAAAAGGAGATTAACAAGGTTTTGATTAGAGCAACTAAGTATCTGGTTTCTTGTTATTGGTAGATACCTATTGTAGATTTGTTACATATCTTTATGTTATTGGTGTTTAAGATTTCATCATTAGATAGTCTAGTATTTTGATGGTCTTGTGTTGGCTTTCTTGCCTAATTGATCATTTCAATGGGGCAGTAAGTCTTATGCACCAGTTTTACAAGATAACAACGATTGAATGACTATTAAAATATAGTATTACCTTGTTTGACACTAAAGTAAACACGTAAAAGGTAATCCATGGAAAGTATGGTCATTGGTCATGGTGACAAAATTCTCAATCAAAGTAGCCTGGGAAAAAATGTAAGTATTTTCTTCTTTAAGAATACAATCACTTTTATTTATTCCTATGAATATATAATGTGTCATGATTTTGCTAATAAATGAAAACATATATTAATGATTTTGTAATTGCCTTTGTAAAATACATTTTAGATAATTGTTTTTCTTATGTTATCTATTTATGTATTCATGAATTATTTTGATTGAAGGCTTCTATTTTAGTTACTATGGAAGGGATTTGTTTGAAAATTGACTATGATAAAATGGATGTTCAGTTTGACAATATTCATTTATATAAATTCTAATATAAAAATATTACTCAAGTCTGTGCACAAGTTAAGTTTCTAATACATGAAAATGAGTCGGCCCAACACTTTAACACAACCAAAGAAACTAGTCTTATTGGCTAGACCCAAAATTTTAAGTATGATAATGATATTTCCTCTCATTAATTAGACATTTATCTTTGTGGTTGTATTTATTCATTTAATCTTGATGTTATAGTAAAAATATCACCTTATTCAAGCTTTATAAGATTTAGGTAAGTAATGTCAAAATGAATATAGCTCTGTTCTAACTTTGTTATTATTTTCCATTTGTGATTTAGGGTGCAGACTAATGTCAACAGAGATTAAATTAAGGTTATTCTTAAAATTCAATAAATAAATAATGGTAAGTTTTTTCTTCTTTCTTGTTAGCAACATTTATCATTGTGCATAATTTTTCTTTTGTTGGAGCTACAACACCCAATCAAATATCACCTAATAAGTATTTTGTTTTGTAGGCTCTTATTAGGTGTTCCATTTTCTCTCACAACTAGTAGTTTCTCAACTGCAAGTTTTGTAAATGGTTTTGGAATAAAATCCTACATCAAAATTTCCTTCGATAAGTGAGTACACATGTTAATGCTAGTCATGGTTGTTTTACTATCGCTAAAATCAATTTCTTACACTTTTTGTATGGTAGTAATTCTATCATGAACATGTTAAATCCTCTTTTTGCATTAGTGTATTCAACAACTTTTGTATACAAATCCTCTCTCGATTTAAATCCGCAGCTATCTACTCCAATTGCATTGTTTACGTATTACAACCAATGGCGGAGCCAATACCCGGCCAGGTAGGGCAGCTACCCAGGCTCGACCGCGGCACCATGGAACTCTTCTCTCTTTCAACAACAACTACCACTTTTCTCAGGTAACTGTTTTGTTTCTTCAAGAACATTGTTGCATTTTGAGTATTATTCTGTTACGATTCCATTTACGTCGTGTGTATATATTGACTTTATCCGTGTGAACCTTGTGGGTGCTGTTAAGACGTTACATTGTGTATACCGTTTCGGTTGCGCTAATGATACAACTTGATTTCTTGTTTTGAATCTTGTGTTTGCTATTATGTGTACCAACTATTTGTTCAAATGCCTTAATGGATATAATACAATACATGGCTAATTCATTCATGTTGGTAACAACAGGTATGGATGACACTCTCTAGTTTTGGTGTTACTATTGGTATAACCGCGCAGCCAAAGGTAGAGAAGAGTTCAGGAAGTACCGTTTAGCGGTCATTGATGTTCCTGGTAAGAGCTTAGTTAGAATAAATTATTGCCTTAAGAGTTATTTGAGCTTTAGTTATGCACTTTGTCTATTTGTGTTGTTTTTATATGTGTATATATATGCGATTATACTAATATATTGATGCAACTAAAGTTATGACCTCTCATTTTTTTGTTAAAAATTTTGTTTTACACATCAACTCCCTTTGTTGCATCAGCAGTTATCTTTGGTTCAGTTTTTTGGCGAATGGGAAAATCTCAGACTTTAATACAAGACAGAATGGGATTGCTTCAGGTTTGTGATGTTCTTGATTCATGCAAGCTTATTTCTCCTAGGCCTGCTGCTAATAAGCATTGCAGAACAACTTTAAACTGTTTTTATGCTATATACATTCAATTTTTAGTCTACCACGATTGTAGAAAATAATATCTATATGCAAACTCATATATTATGGTTGTTTTGGAATAGTGGAATTTATCATGCTCATTAAATTATTCTACAAGGTGCCATTCTATAAGTCATCTTCAGATACCGTGCATTGTAGCTTTTGACTATTAATCATTTGATTTTTTGGTATAGATACTTTCTGCAAGTATGTATTTGTGTTGTAAGTACCTTGTACATGATTTTATAAGGCTGGCTTTCTTATAGTATTAGGAATTTTCTCTTAATAACCTATAGTAAAATAGAAAATAATCAAATGTTATGTGGACCGCCAATTAACTGTGTCGGGGTAGTGTTGTCCTAATCTAGTATACTTGACTACTCGAATTACATCTTTTTTTTGTAATTATCTCAATAACCTTTTTGAAATGCTTTAAACTCAAAATTCTAAAGAATCTTGTTATTATACTATTAAAATGACAGTTTCACCTGGCTAAGTTTGCCTTCCTGAATTACAAGAATGGCATTCACAGGTTGCTGCAATAAACACAGCTATGGCTGCTCTCACAAAGGTTATAAATTTTACCTAAGATTTTTTTGTCTTCTAATTACAGGCTATTTTAAATGATCAAATTGTATAGTTCTTTTGATAAACAAAAAAAATTCTATAGTACTTGGGGCCTTTTTGTATTGATTTATTTTAGCTTATCTACTATTATAGTACATGTGACACTATTTGGTAGGTGGAGGTAGAGCTTATAGAAACAACTTATGACATTTCCATTAAATGTTTCTATCCAATTTCCATATGCTCTTCAGGATAGTTTAAGAAAACAATTTGATTTGATTTTTTTTATAGAAATAGTTTATACACACTTAAATGATTAGCACTTATTCTATAAGAGCTAAATTAACATGTTTATCCAAACAAGTACTATTTGGATAAACTCCCCTTAGTAGCATTAGATATTGCATATACTTGTACTGAAGCTGTTTGTTCACATATCTAAATCGATGTCACTTGGTTTTAACAGGTGTGGAAATATATTGTGCACCAACTGCTGATTCCAAGGACTTGTGGCAAGCATCGATGAAGCATATTGCACATGAAGGTGGATGCTTTGTTTTGTCAGCAAATCAGTTCTGTAGGAGGAAGGATTATCCACCTGCTCCAGAGCATGTTTTTGAAGGTTTAGAAGATGACCTCACACCTGATTCTGTTGTATGTGCTGGAGGTAGTGTCATTATATCACCGTCAGGGGCTGTTTTGGCTGGACCAAATTATGAGGGTGAGGCGCTGATATCAGCAGATCTAGGTGTTGGATGACAATGAAGATTTTCTAAAGGAGCTAGAGTGAAAGAGAGCTACGAAGAAATAATAAGTACCAGTCCTAGGTAGTGGCACTAGGCTAATGCTTTTGTATGAATAAATAGTACTCTGTTGGTGATCATTGTGTTTACTTTCATCCTGCTTGTTTGGATTGACGTTGAGTTTGGTGGAACCATTATTTATAATTAGTTGTGAGTGGACAACACCTAGATTAATCTTTGTTTTAGTAGCCTTTAATATTGCATCATGGTAATTTTAATTGTTTGAATTGAATATTGTAACAAAATTACAATTTTTAATTTTTTTAAAAAATAAAATAAAATTACGGCGGTTCTAAACCGTCACTATTTTAAATGAACTATATTATATAATTATGGCGGTTACAACCGTCGTTATTTTCATTGAAATATATATTATATAATTATGGCGGTTATAACCGTCGTTACTTTCATTGAAATATATATATATATATTATATAATTGTGGCGGTTACAACCGTCGTAATAATATATTAGAGGCTGTTTAAAAACTGTCGCGGAAAGTTACGGCCGTTGGAGCGACAGTTTTACAAACCGTCGTAAAATAGCCTCGCGACACATGTTTCTACGACGGAAGAGAAACCGTCGTGATTTGCAATTTACGTTTGCAACCGCCGTAATCTGCCAAAATTAACCGTCGTAATTTGGCAATTTTCTTGTAGTATTACCGCCATATCTTTCTAATCTTCATGATGTGTTTCATGTGTCTTTGTTAGACAATAGGCTTTGATCTAGAGGGGGTGAATAAATCACACGTAAAAACATTTGGGAAAAACAAATTTGAAAAGTTTTATGGCATAGGGGAAACAACTCAAATTGAATTGTCTAACCGAACCTCTATAAAAAAGCTCGGATATGCGTAGAGGTACACAAAAGTATGATAATGAACACAAATTATTCAACAACAATTAAGCACAAATAATTGAACGCTAAGCTATAAGTATAACTTATTCGCATTGATCAAAACACACAAAAACACCACAAAGCAATTTATCGAACACTTTATGTGCAATCAATATCATTTGAAAATTTACTTTGTTTTGTTGATCTTAAAAACCAACCATAATTGAAATTTTGGTATGCAGATATCAGATGTCCTAAGAGATGTCGAGACACTAATATCTATTTAACACACAAGGACCAAGGTACACAAAGTTCAAGGTATAGAAAATAAACAAAACACAAAAAGTTGTTAACCCAGTGTTAGGTGTGAAAAATGTGTTTATTTTCATAGTTTATTTTGACACCTTTTAAGCTCTTTTAATTGCTTTAATCGGGAAACGACTTATTATTTAAGCAAGTCTTGCATTTTTGTGAATATATGGTGCTTTGATGTGTTTGCTACTTTTTGCAGAAATTCTGGTATTTTGATCGCTAATCGTTTTGACCGGATTTGGAATTTGTGAAAATTCTAAGTTTTGTTTCTGAGGCCTCTTGACCGCCCGGCGCAACACAGGCGATGCCTCATCCTTGAAATCCTCCAATTTTTCCAGCCAGTTCCAGAATGGTGACATTGCTGCGCCTCCTGATTTCGCCCGGCACAATTTGCACCGCCCGGCGCTTTTTGGAAAATATCTTTGCCACTTTTGGCACTGTTGCTGTCACGTGGGCTGAAAGGTGGATTTCGCCCAGCACAATTTCTCACCGCCCAGCACTCCTTTCTGGGCTAAACTTCTATTTAGACTTATGTTTGTGTCATTTTGGAAGTACACCCTGCTACTTTTCATCTTCTCACTTTGTAACTTAGATATTTTTGGAGAGAAAACTCCATTAAAACCCATTTTCTTGCTTTCTTAGTTTTTATGCTTCAATCCTTGATTCTTGAAGATTGATGCTCCAAAAACTTTGTCCATTACTTGTTGTGCAAGCTACCATGAAGATGTGTAGCTAATTTCTCTCTTATGTCAAGGTTAGATGGTAGGTAAACCTCTCATTTGTATGTATATGGATTGATTCTAGGTTATGAACTCTTGGATGATGAATGTATGATGAAAAACTTTGTTTATATGGTTTATTCTTTGTGTTGGATCATGATTGAGAAATGTGTTCCTACTCTTTACCTAGGTTTTTCATCCATCAATGTCCATTAGCTAGAGATAGTAATGTGTGTTGATGTTCACCAAATATTGAACTTTAATGTTGTCATTTTGATAGTTTGTGTGAGAAATCAACAAAGGATTAAAATGACAAAACTCATAATATGTGTTAGAGATAAACATATTGGGAGGATATATGATTGTATTTATCATTTAACCGAGTTCATTAGCTTATCGATTACATACGTGCAAAGTGGTTTGTCGAACCCTAATCTTGACATGCTTTTATAAACAGTTAAAACAATCTCTTTACCGCTTTTAATTAAATTTGAATGCAAACGCTACGAAAACAACCTAAAACCCTTTGTTATTTTAAAGTTTGAAACGTTACGACTGTAGAACGGCAGTAATATCACGAACAATCTCTGTGGAACGATAACACAAAAACCCGAACTCTATTTGTATTTCAACAAATTGGCGCCGTTGCCGGGGATTGTAGATTGATATTGCAGGCATTGCAATAGTTGTGAAATTTTAGACTAGTTACAAATTTTTCTTGTGCTTGTTGATTTGTTTTGTTTAGTGTGCAGAATTTGTTTATGCGAGGGCAACTACTGGCGGACCAACTTCTCTTTGATCCTGAGATTGAAAGAATCGCTCGTAGACTCAATAGCAGAACTAGACGGAGGAGGCAACTTGCAAGGCAAAGACAAGAGCAAGAAGAAAGTTCTACTACAACACCACCATTCACACCAATCATGGCGCAACCACCACCTCCACCTCCCGCATCCACACCTTGTGTGAACAGTCCACGACACACCGCTCAGTTTGCCAACAACAATCAAGGAAGGCAAACCGAGATGAAAACTGGAACTTTGAACTTGTTGTATGGAAGTCCATTCACCGGAATGGACCATGAAGACCCTTTTGCGTTTCTCACAAAATTCTATGAGATTGCATTAGCAGCCGATGTAGATCAAGCACAAGAGTTACCTCTCTTTAAAAGATTATTTCCGCATGCTTTGCTTGGCAAGGCAAAGTATTGGTACCTCGATCAAACTCCCGCCGTGATGACCGATTGGAATGTCTTGGAGGAAAAATTTATTGAACGATTCTTCTCTCATAACCGTTTCATGGAGTCAAAAACCTCAATTTCGGTGTTCTCTCAAGGCACTAATGAATCCCTTAATGAAGCATGGGAACGATTCAAGTCCATGCTTCGCAAATGTAAAGGTCATGGGTTTGATGAGTTAACACAAATTCATATCTTCAAGAATGGTCTCCAACCGAATTGTAAGACTTTGTTGGATGCCACTTCGGGAGGAAGTTTGTTGTCAAAAAGTGCCAAGGAAGCAACTGATATTATTAATAGAATGGCTCTTAACGATCTTCAAAGTCAAAGCCAAAGCAACTCTCAAAAGAAGCTCGGTGTCCTTGAATTAGGGACAAATGATGCGATCCTTGCGCAAAACAAGCTTATCTCTCAACAAGTGGAGCTTTTGACACAACAAATCAAGGAAATGAAGGAACCGAGCAAAAGTAAGCAAGTAGCTTGTTGTGAACTTTGTAAAGGAGAGCATGACACCGGATTTTGTCCTCCTCCGAGATTTGAAGAAGTGAACTACATGAATAATCAACGAGACTATCCAGGAAGACAACAACAACAACCTTACCAACAACAACAACACATTTCTCAACAAAATTATCAAGGAAATCAAGGATTTCAACCGAGGGCGAACTATCAACATAATCAAGGTTATGGTGACGGTTCTTTAAACCGGCAAAATCCATATCAACCTCCACCACCTCTGGTTGCTAGCTCTAAGTTGGAAGACACTTTGACTCAATTCATGCAAATGTCTATGGCCAATCAAAAGAGTAGTGATGCGGCAATCAAGAATCTAGAAAATCAAGTGGGGCAGCTTGCCAAGCAACTTGCCGAGCAATAATCGGGTCCTTCATTCTCCGCAAATACTCAAGTGAATCCTAAGGAGCATTGCAAGGCAATCGTTACACGAAGTGGAAAGGGGTTGGTGACTAAAAATGAGAAAAAGGTTGATGAAGATAAAATTGATGGTATTGTGGAGGAGGATAGTGTTGAAGAAGTAGTTGAAAATAAAAATGAAAATGAAGATGTAGTTGAAAATAAAAGTGATGAAATAGTTGAAGTTGAAAATAATAGTGGTGAGGAGTTTAAGAAAAAAGAGAGACTTAGGAGGGTGAAGAAGGGAAAGGGAAAGGAAGTAGTGAGCAATATTCTGATCCAACATTTGCCATACTCGCATGCTCCTTCAAAGAAAGACAATGAACGGCACTATGCGCGTTCCATGGACATTTTCAAGCAATTACAAGTTAACATTCCGTTTGCCGAAGCTTTGGAACAAATGTCGAAATATGCAAAGTTTATGAAAGACATTCTCACAAAGAAGCGGAGGTATTCGGAACCGGAAACTATTGTTCTTGATGCGAGTGGTAGTGCCATCATCCAAAGAACTCTTCCTAAAAAAGAAGTTGACCCGGGTCGTGTGACTTAGCCGGTAACCATTGGTGACGTCTATGTTGGAAAGGGCTTAATTGATTTGGGCTCAAGCATTAATCTTATCCCATTGTCCATTGTAAAGAAGCTTGGGAACATTGAGATGAAAGCCATTCGTATGACTTTACAATTGGCCGACAAGTCCATAACTCATCCTCATGGGTTAGCTCAAGATGTCTTGGTAAAAGTTGACAAACTTTTCTTCCCGGTTGATTTTGTTGTTATTGATATGGAGGAAGATGAAGATGCACCTTTAATTCTTGGCCGACCTTTCATGAAAACCGCCCGAATGATGATTGATGTGGACGACGGTTTAATGAAGGTGAGGGTTCAAAATGAAGAGGTTTGCTTTGATCTTTTCGAAGCTATGAAGCATTCAAAAGATAAACATGATAGCTTTTAGATCGATGCAATTGAAGAAGCAACTTTGGAGGTTTCTAAGCATGTTCATATATTATCTCCTTTGGAAATGGCTCTTGATGAATCTTTTGAGGTGTTTTCCTATGAAGAAGAAAGAGCTCTTGAAGAATGTTTAAAAGAGCTTGAATCTATCAAAGAGTTGCAACCGTGGGAAGTAGAATTGGAAGAGTTAAAGAAGGATGTGAAAGATGAGAAATCACCACTTGAATTGAAGATCTTACCTTCGAATGTAAAATATGCGTTTCTTGATGACGGTGGTAACAAGCCGGTTATCATTAGCAACGTTTTGTCCAAAAACGAGGAAGACCGTTTAATCCAAATTTTGAAGAAATACCAAGATGCAATAGGTTGGGTTCTTTCCGATCTTAAGGGAATTAGTCCATCTTATTGTATGCACAAGATTCTTATGGAGGAAGATTTCAAGGCGGTTGCTCAACTGCAACGCCGCTTGAACCCAACTATGAAAGAGGTAGTGAGGAAAGAAGTTGTGAAGCTTTTGGATGCGGGAATGATCTACCCGATCTCTGATAGTCCATGGGTAAGCCCCGTGCACGTTGTTCCTAAAAAGGGTGGCATTACCGTTATCTGAAACGATAAGGATGAGTTGATACTAACCAAGATTGTGACGGGGTGGAGAATGTGCATTGATTATAGAAGGTTGAATACCGCAACTAGAAAAGATCATTTTCCCCTTCTATTCATGGACCAAATGTTAGAGATGTTATCCGGGCAGCAATTCTATTGTTTCTTGGACGGATATTAGGGGTATAACCAAATTGCAGTTGACCCGGCGGATCATGAGAAGACGGCCTTTACTTGTCCCTTTGGCATTTTTGCGTATCGGAAGATGCCTTTTGGTTTATGTAATGCGCTGGCAACTTTCCAAAGGTGTGTTCAAGCTATCTTCTCCGACCTTATATAAAAGACGATGGAAGTGTTCATGGATGACTTTTCGGTTTTTGGAGGCTCATTTGATTTATGCTTTGCAAATTTGGAAACCGTTTTAGAGAGGTGTGTGAAGACAAATCTAGTGCTAAATTGGAAGAAGTGTAACTTTATGGTGACGGAGGGAATTGTGCTCGGCCACAAAGTTTCGTCCAAAGGCCTTGAGGTAGATCAAGCGAAAGTTGAAGTGATAGAGAAGTTTCCTCCTCCGACCAATGTAAAAGGGATCCGAAGTTTCCTTGGGCATGCCGGATTTTATCGGTGTTTTATCAAAGACTTTGCGAAAGTGGCCAAACCATCGAGTAACTTGCTAAACAAGGAACATGTATTTCTCTTTAACAATGAATGTCTTCAGGCTTTCGAAATTTTAAAAGAAAAGTTAGTTACCGCTCCAATAATAAACGCTCCAAATTGGACTTTGAATTTTGAACTTATGTGCGATGCGAGTGATTATGCTGTTGGAGCGGTACTTGGTCAGAGGAAGGAAAAAAGTTTCCATGCCATACACTATGCAAGTAAAGTTTTAAATGAGGCACAAGTTAATTATACCACAACCGAAAAGGAATTACTTGCTATTGTGTATGCGCTTGAGAAATTTAGATCCTACCTCATCGGGTCAAAAGTTGTTGTATACACCGATCATTCGGCGATCAAGTATTTGCTCACCAAACCGGATTCGAAGCAAAGGCTCATCCGATGGATCCTTTTATTACAAGAAGTTGATTTAGAAATAAAAGACAAAAAGGGTTCAGAAAATTTGATGGCGGATCACTTGTCTCGCCTTGTCAATGTTGAGGTTACCGTAGCTGAAAAGGAAGTCCGAGAGGAATTTCCGGATGAAAAACTTTTTCAAGTCCAAGTTAGGCCTTGGTTTGCTGATTTTGCTAACCATAAAGCCACGGGTTGGGTACCCGAAGACCTAACTTGGAACCAAAAACAGAAATTTATGTCGGATGCTAATCACTACGTGTGGGACGACCCGTATTTGTTTAAATTAGGAAGTGACAACCTTTTGAGAAGGTGTGTCACGAGCGATGAGGCTCAAAGCATTCTTTGGCATTGCCACAACTCGCCGTATGGAGGCCATTTTAATGGTGCGAGGACGGCCACTAAAGTCCTTCAATCGGGCTTTTATTGGCCTTCTCTTTTTAAAGACGCACATCTCCATGCCAAAAGTTGTGACATGTGCCAAAGAACGGGTGGAATTGGACAACGTGATGAAATGCCACTCCAAAACATACAAGAGGTAGAAATTTTTGTTTGTTGGGGTATCGATTTTGTTGGTCCATTTCCACCATCTTTTGGTAATGAATACATGTTGGTAGCAGTTGACTATGTTTCGAAGTGGGTTGAGGCGATTGCCTCACCTAAGGCGGATGGCAAAACGGTGATCAAATTTTTAAAGAAATACAAATTTTCCCGTTTTGGCACTCCTCGGGTGCTCATTAGTGATGGTGGGTAACACTTTTGTAATACACCTCTTGAAAATGTCTTAAAACACTATGGTGTATCGCATAAGGTGGCGACCCCTTACCACCCGCAGTTGAATGGTCAAGCTAAGGTAACGAACCGTGAGGTAAAAAGAATCCTAGAAAAAACAGTGTCAAGTTCGAAAAAGGATTGGTCGCAAAAATTGGACGAGGCTTTATGGGCATATCGCACTGCTTATAAAGCTCCAATCGGTCTAACTCCGTTTCAATTGGTTTATGGTAAAACTTGCCATTTACCGGTTGAATTGGAGCACAAGGCTTTGTGGGCTTTGAAAATGTTAAATTTTGACAAGGACTTGGCTGGTACCAAAAGAAAAGTGCAACTTCTTGAGTTGGAAGAAATGCGTAATGCCACATACCACTCAAGTTGGTTGTACAAAGAAAAAGTGAAAGAATACCACGACAAGAAGCTCTGGCAAAAGGACTTCAAGGCTGGACAATTGGTGTTATTGTTTAACTCTCGGTTAAGACTCTTTCCGGGAAAATTAAAATCCAAGTGGTCCGGGCCTTTTCGTGTGAAGGAAGTAAAAAACTTTGGAGCGGTTGTTGTCGAAGACTTGGAAAAGAAAGACTGTTAGACCGTAAACGGTCAGTGTCTAAAAATTTACCTTGTAGGGAATTTCGATCGCGCTTCAAGTTCTGTTCTCCTTGATGTTCTTAATTGAGCATCTTGGACCGTCGAGCTTATCCGACGTTAAACAAGCGCTTGTTGGGAGGCACCCCAACATTGTAAGTATTCCTTTCAATTTCTTGATGTTTAGTGTTTTTAAGTGTTGCTTTACCTTTTGATGTTGTATGAATTTTTCTGCATAAATTAAGATGGAGCTTTGGTGCATTTGCTGATCTACTGCACCAAAGCAGAAATTTTTTTTCTGGTGTAAAGCGCCCGACGCTTTAATTGCGTCGCCCCGCGGTTTTGTGTTTGATAGCCCCTCCTAGGCCTGGCGTGAGAGGAGGGGGGGAATTTGAAGGGGTTTTATTTTGAATTTTCTGAGGGTTTTTTATTTAATTGTTGTGTTTTATTGGTGCTTTTACCATTGTGCCCCTTTTGCTTTAAAACCTTGGAAAATGTTTTGAGGGTTTTATTTCTCTCATTTGGAAAACTCAAGCGCAAAATTTTCTCTCCCTCTTCTCTCACGAATTCTCAACCTCAGTTTTCTTTTTCTCAACACTCAAGGTATGCATGTATTGTTTTGCTTTGAATTACTCTTTTCATCATTGTGTCAATTAAAAACCTTTTTGTTTGTTTGTTTTTGAAGATGATTTACTCAAACCCTAACTCAATTGCATGTTTTGATTGAGAAACAAATTGATTAAGATACATATTGCATGTTCTGATTTTTCCATGATTTCTGTTTAATTTTTCTGGTGTGGGTTTGAGTAAATGTTGAATTTGTAACATTTTGCTGCTGCTGAGCTGTTTTATTTTTTCTGGTTTTCGCGATGTCGCCCGGCGGTTGAGAGGCGCTGCGTCGCCTGCATGTCGCCCGGCGGTTGAGGGGCGATGCAATGCCTGTGCGTCGCCCGGCGGTTGTTGAGGCATTTTGCCCTGTTTAGGATTTTTGCTGTTGTTCCAGTTTTTGTTTTCTGACAGGTCTGACGGTTTCTTTTGTCTTTGCATGCTGTTGTTGTTGTTTTTTGTTGCAGATGGCTTCTTTTGCACCTCAACGGAGAAAAGCGAAGAAGAGAAGTGTAGCATCCGCATCCAATGTTCGAATGGAATTCGACAGCTCCCGATTTATCTCTGCTTACCATGAATCAAGGATTAAGTCTCTAGAGGGCAGAACTGTCCTCTCTGAAAAGAAGTTTGCTATCAACTGTGAGGGGGATTATCGGCGAATTTAAGCCATCTTTGAAAAGAAGAAGTGGGAAATTTTGTTGAACCCTGCTGATCGTGTTTGCTATCAGCTGATAAGAGAATTTTATGCAAACGCGATTCAGCCCGAAGACGAATTTTACAGGTTCAAAACCTTCGTAAGGGGCAGGGAAATTAGCTTTAGCCGAGATGCCATCAACAAAATCTTGGGAAAGCCGAGTTCCTTGGGTAGCTTGCAAACCGACGATTACTCGAAACTCTTAACGGAGTTGCATGATCACAAGGTTGTTGGTAGTGTGCTCCTAAAATCGGGGTGCAAGGTGGATAGAAATGCTAAAGGGGAGCCGATTAAGTATAGTCGGAAGTACATGACTCCGGAAGCATAAGCCGTCCTCCTTTTGTTGTGCTACAATGTAAAGCCGCGACAACACCGTTCTTCTGTCCTGCTTGATGTAGCACTCCTCATGTACTGTATTATGACGGATAAAGAGGTGGATGTTGCCTAGGTCATAGCGGGGGAAATGAAAAATTTTGTTGAAAATACCCGGAGGCCAGGAGTTCATGATGATGCTCCTATTATTTTTCCTTGTTTGGTTCAATCTTTAATCTATCAAACTGATATCCTCATTCCAGGTGTGATTAACGAAAAACTGAAGTTTTTGGTTGATGACAATTATTTGGATCGGTTTTGTAAACCAAAAGAGGAAAGGAAGAAGAAGGAAGCAGCGGAGAAGGGAAGTAGTTCAGGTGTCCTGGTGGATACGAGTGACTCATCCGTTTTCGATATGAAAGCGGCATTCAACTACACTTGGGACATGGGTGAGTCACTCAACAGGTGTAACCAATTTAATTTTGATTGTATGCAGCAGTTATATCATTATCAGACGTACCCGGCGGAGTACTTTCCTTTTCCTACAAGGGAGGCGTACGACGCTTATGCAAATTGGCCTGGGGACAGGCGCCCATTCTTTTCGGAGGGGGTAAGCACCGGCGGTGGTGTTGTTGCGGAGGATAATGATGATGATGATGACGATGGTGATGATGGCATGGATGAGATGCAGGATGATCTCAATGATTTGATTAATTAGGCTTCAAAGGGAAGGAATTTAAGTTTGTCTTGTCAATTAATTATGGAGTTATTTTCAGTTTTAGTATGAACTATTGTTTCAGTTTTTAGTATGTACTTTTGAATCGCTTTGGCGAGTACAGTTTCGGTGTTGTTAGCACCATAATTATAATATTTTAAGTTGGTTAAATTTGGTTTAGTATAAATTCTGTTTATATAGTGTTAAATTCTATTTTTTATGATGGTTGTCCTTGAAATGTTGAAAAATTTTGTGTGTTCACACAAGGAAGAGAAAAGAATACCTTGTTGGCCTTCAACATGGATGGTGATGATATTATTCTTGATGGTGTGCACAACCAAAGTTTGAAATTTTGTGTGGTAGAATCATAGTGTGAATGTGAAGTTTTTACTTTTTGTAAAGTTTGGCAATGCAATGTGTGGTAAACTCTTGTTCGATTTGATTCAATTAGGACATAACCATTTATGTGAGTGCGCTCCATTGTTCATAAATTAATGAGGGATTTTAGTAATTGTTGCTTACTCAAACTTTTTATGTTTAATCTTACTTTTTGTTTTGAATTATGGAAACTTTGAAATGATCAAGGCAATTTTTGAGTACTATGAGTAGAACCACTTTTCCCAAAAATTCACTTCAAGATTACCTTGTGAGTGTGTGAACATTTGATACCTCTCTTGAGCCTTAAATGAAAAATTTTGTTTTCTTGAAGCATGAACCCTTACTTTAACCGTTTTGATGAGCATTTTGAATTGAGGCATAATATTGTTGAAGTTGGGGAGATTGGTTCATTTTGATAAGAGAAGAAGGAATTGTGGGCAATGCATTCTCAAATGATTGAAATAGAAAAATTGATAAAAAAAAAAAGAAGAAAAAGAAAAAAAAAATAATAAATAAATAAAATTGTGAAATTCAAAAGAAAGGGAAATATAATGCATTGTGAGAAAAGTTAGGAAGTTTGAGCATGAAGGATTGTTTTGAAACAGAAAATGCTCTTCACAAAATGTACCCCTTTCGTGTTCAATGGCCGTGTACATATGTCCCTTATTTCTTAACCCGGCCAGGTTTCAACCTATAAAAGTCCTTTCGTGATCATTGTTTCCATTTTTTCTTGATTAATTGTGAGATGAGTGCATAAATTTTTTTGGATGTGGCACTGTTGCTTTGAGTTTGTTTTGTCCTTTGTATATATTGAGCTAGGCTCATTTGAATAAGTTAGGTGATTCGTTTCGAACTTGAGGATACTTTGTGTTGCATTGTATGATTTTATGATTAGGATGAAATCATATTCATGTTTTGATCCTATGTATATTTTGAAAAAATTTGTGCGTGCATCTTTCGAGTTTGAACCATTTATGGTTTTGGGTAATTTGGTATTTGGAAATCTTGTTTTGTGTTTGATTAACATTTACTTTGGTTTGAGGACAAACAAAGATGTAAGTTGGGGAGAGTTGTTAGGTGTGAAAAATGTGTTTATTTTCATAGTTTATTTTGACACCTTTTAAGCTCTTTTAATTGCTTTAATCGGGAAACGACTTATTATTTAAGCAAGTCTTGCATTTTTGTGAATATATGATGCTTTGATGTGTTTGCTACTTTTTGCAGAAATTCTGGTATTTTGATCGCTAATCGTTTCGACCGGATTTGGAATTTGTGAAAATTCTAAGTTTTGTTTCTGAGGCCTCTTGACCGCCCGACGCAGCACAGGCGATGCCTCATCCTTGAATTGCTCCAATTTTTCCAGTCAGTTCCAGAATAGTGACATTGCTGCGCCTCCTGATTTCGCCCGGCACAATTTGCACCGCCCGACGCTCTCATCCTTTTGCCCGGCGCTTTTTGGAAAATATCTTTGCCACTTTTGGCACTGTTGCTGTCACGTGGGCTGAAAGGTGGATTTCGCCCAGCACAATTTCTCACCGCCCAACACTCCTTTCTGGGCTGAACTTCTATTTAGGCTTATGTTTGTGTCATTTTGGAAGTACACCCTACTACTTTTCATCTTCTCACTTTGTAACTTAGATATTTTTGGAGAGAAAACTCCATTAAAACCTATTTTCTTGCTTTCTTAGTTTTTATGCTTCAATCCTTGATTCTTGAAGATTGATGCTCCAAAAACTTTGTCCATTACTTGTTGTGCAAGCTACCATGAAGATGTGTAGCTAATTTCTCTCTTATGTCAAGGTTAGATGGTAGGTAAACCTCTCATTTGTATGTATATGGATTGATTCTAGGTTATGAACTCTTGGATGATGAATGTATGATGAAAAACTTTGTTTATATGGTTTATTCTTTGTGTTGGATCATGATTGAGAAATGTGCTCCTACTCTTTACCTAGGTTTTTCATCCATCAATGTCCATTAGCTAGAGATAGTAATGTGTGTTGATGTTCACCAAATATTGAACTTTAATGTTGTCATTTTGATAGTTTGTGTGAGAAATCAACAAAGGATTAAAATGACAAAACTCACAATATGTGTTAGAGATAAACATATTGGGAGGATATATGATTGTATTTATCATTTAACCGAGTTCATTAGCTTATCGATTACATACGTGCAAAGTGGTTTGTCGAACCCTAATCTTGACATGCTTTTATAAACCGTTAAAACAATCTCTTTACCGCTTTTAATTAAATTTGAATGCAAACGCTACGAAAACAACCTAAAACCGTTTGTTACTTTAAAGTTTGAAACGTTACGACTGTAGAACGGCGGTAATATCACGAACAATCTCTGTGGAACGATAACACAAAAACCCGAACTCTATTTGTATTTCAACACCCAGTTCAGTGCATAACAACACCAACGTCTAGGGGCTACCAAGCCAAGAAGGAAATTCACTATTAGCAGTATCAATTCAAAGCTAAACAACCCAGTTTACAACTTCTCACTAAATACTTACCCAGTGCAATTTCTACCTAAGACACTCCTAGGTATGAAAAACCCCTTTCACTTCCTACCAGTCAATAATAGCAGTGATAAACATAACAATACATCTGAAGAAGACACGCTTCAAAGACAATACTTGATCTTGCTTAAAAGTTTCAATCAAGTATAATTTACTCTTGCTTAAAAGCTTAGAGTGGACACTTACAACTCAATAACATCAGTCCAGTTCAAGCATCTAGATGATGAATGAATGGCTCACAAATAGTCTACCTCAATGTATCAACAGACACATAAGTGACACAATACAACAACAGTACCCTAAAAGAAACTCAAACCCTAAACCCTTATTTACACACACGGTTTCTTCAACAGTTATTCCACACGAATTAGGTTTAGTAAGTCTCCTATTATAGCCTTGTAAAGAATGGACTTGGACTCTTCCCATTTTGTCAATTTTAAACCACATGCAGAATCTTCTCCAAAATAGCAGGAAAAAATCTTCAAAGTTTCCTAAAACGTCTCATCCTTTAATTTTAGCATTTTGTGTACAGCTGGAGATACAGAACCTTGTTCCTATAGCCTCATCTTGGCCTGCATAAATTACTAAGATATATCCAAAAGAAATATCACAGAATAAAAACAAAACAAATATGTCAAGATTTTAAAACATTCAGAATACATGTTATGGTAGAACATGTTCCAACATCTGTTAGGACATCTGCTCTCAAGATGAGTTGAGCAACATGTTACAACATCACACACGACATCCTGTAGTGAACCATGTTTTAGCAAAATTGTTGCCAATCCATAAACCATGGAATCTTCAATCTCCCCCTTTGGCAAATTTTGGCTAAAACATCTTTTGCACAATAAACCCTAGAGATTGTGTGTGTACATGAGGAAGAAGATAACCTGGATCTTCGGGAATATCCACAACACTCCCCCTAGACCCTAGAACCGGTCCTTTTCACGAAGGAATAAATCTCCCTCTCAAATCGAAAGAAGAAACTTTTCCGAAGCAAAAGTAAACCCACCTGAAGCACAAAAAAACCAACCTAAACACAAGTTTGAACTAAACTAGTTCAAGTCATTAGAAACACATATGGAAGAAGTCACAGTCATTAGAAACACATATGGCAGAAGCAAACACAAAAGATCCCAAAACATGTCCAGAAAGACAAAACATCTTATAGGACATCCTATACTCAAAAGCCAACCAACAATACCACCTTTATTTTTTCTCCCCCTGTTTGAGCTAAAATTTGACAAAAACAAGTAAGCAACACTGACTCTGCAAGAACAAAAATGCACCTACTACCAAAAAAACAAAAAAAAAACAACCTAAGACCCCAAAAACAAAACAATGAAAAAAAAGGACCTTAACACAAAAAACTGACAAAAAAACTAGCTATTCCCTCAAACCTCCTGAGTTAACAAATTGAACCCAGTCTTCATCACAATTCCCACCAGAAACAAAATCCTTAGAACGAGTCTTCTTTAAGAACTTAACCCTTATCACAAAAGTTTTCCCTGTCAAGGCAGCTCCTATTGATGACCCAGTAGATGTCACCACACTTGACTGATCTTTCTTTTTGTTCAAAGATTCCTTCTTATTACCAGATAATTTGGAGGATTGGCTCATGTTCGAAGTACACCGTGAGGCGATGAAAAGGAAAGCAGGCTTCAGACTTTATATAGCACAAAATCCTTGTTTGTAATGCCTGACAAGTCAAGGAGAGACATGTTGGAAACAGTTAAGTCAGCCTTGAGAATGGACCATCATCCACAAGTGGGAAATGAATCTATTAACTCTAGGACTCATTTTCTAAACATGAATCAGGACACTTCCCACGTCATAGAAACACGCTACACATACACCAACAAAAAGCATGTTTTACAGGTCTACTATTAGAGCACTGCTGACTAGACCCACCGTCCTTGGCATGCTGACCACACATAAACTCTTTGATAGTCTTAACTGAAACAGCTTTATACAATGTCCTGACATTCTGATAGACATTTTTTTCTCCTATGACCCATCCAAAAACATATAACATGCCTCAAACATGAAGTTTCCCACCGAATTCCTTGCCTAGAAAATTCATTAGTGATCAACCCAACACAAATGAGCACAATGTCACGACATTACGTTAGACATATCACAACCAAGTAACATAACCATCCTGATTGAACAATGTCACGACATCTTATCTGACATTATACTTTCACTAGAGTCAAACAAAAAACCAGGTTGCATGAGATCATGCATGCTTTGTACAGGACGTACCAAAACACCTACACAGTAGACGGGTACACATCTCCCCCTGTCACACATAATCAGTTATCCCCCTGATGGTGGAGACCAAATAAAACACCTTAAGCAATTCCAAATCTTATAACACAACATCACCAGCCATCTCATTCATACTCCCACTGCAGAGAAAAAGTTTCTTAATGAAGAGTTATCAGAAGCAAACATAGCGGAATAAAAGAGACATTCATCAACTCCATACACTAAACAAAAACTTGTCAAGACATCCCAGGTCCATTAGCAGAACTCCCCCTAAATTGTGTAGCAAAAAAAACAAAGTCCAGACACAGTGTATTCAAGCATACATAAAGACATGGAAACACACATTACTTGGTTGAAACACACATTACTTGGTAGAAACACACATCACTTGGTCAACTTCAGGTGTTCTGCCACCTCTTGCCCCTGTCAAAGATCCATCTGCACTTCTTGTTGTTGTCACAAGTCTTATACCCTGTCTTCTTCAATCCTTCAAAAATAATAGCCTTCTTAGGCATACTATGCCTCTGAGAATAGAGGAAAGATACAATGTATGTTGCCTTCCTCTATACTTGTAATTGTTATAACTCCTTCATAGGGCCAGTACTTAGCCCACTACTTATGTCCTCAAGTTGTTGTGCACATAACACTTTAGTTCCCATACCAGTCAGCTGATCCTTAGACTCCACACACTTCAGAATAACCATCTTTCCTATATCAAGATTCTAGTCAAGGCTCTTGCTCCAGCCATGTTGAATAACATAACTGACAACTTTAAAATCTTCACAGTCTAATGTCATAACATTCAGCTTGACATTGTAGGATTCTTTCATCATGAATTCAGTGTTGTGAGAGTAGAACACACCATAGAAACTTGTTTCAATGTTACAATTCAAGAGCTTCTTTTCTTGAATAGTAGAACTCATCCTTGGTTCTAGCTTAAAGACAAGACAAGAGTATGACATTTTCTTTGTATGTTCAGAAGGGTGTCTTGCAATGAGTTCCTTGGATAGCTCTGCTTGAACTCTAACAGAGAGACCTAAAGTGAGTTGAGGATCATCTGTCACAATGCTAGAAATATTGCATCTTTCTTCTTTTCTAGTCTGCACAAAGAATGTCCCAACATCGTGTTCAACATCCATCCTTTATTTAGTAATTGAATCATCAATTATCACACTGATAGATTCCTCAATCATTTTAATTCTAGAGTTAAAACCTCTGTAGGCTCTACTGCTTGAAGAGTACCCCAAAGATATTCCTTCATCACTTATAGGAGTTGTCTTACCGTTTTGGTATTTGTCAGTCAATACAAAGCATTTACTTCCAAACGTATGCAAATTTTTTACTGTAGGTTTCCTCCATTTCCATAGCTCATATATAGTGGTTGAAGTACGTCCTCTTAACGTGACATTGTTATGAATGTAGCACGCAGTATTCATAGCTTCAGCCCAAAATACCAATGACAATTGCTTGGTATGAAGCATCACTCTAGCCGATTCTTGTATCTCTCTGGTCTTCTGTTCAACAATTCCACCTAGCTGAGAAGAGAATTCATGACTAATATTTTCAAAATCATAAAACTCTGAGAATTTTTCACTTTCAAATTCCTTGTCATGGACACTTCTAATCTTTAAAATCACATTGTTCTTTTCCCGCTGAATGCTCTTACAAAAATCTTTGAAGACTTCAAACAAGTATGCTTTTTCTCTAATAAACTTCATCCACGTGAACCCAGAACAATCATCTACAATCACATAAACATACCTCTTTCCATCCAAGTTTTCTATCTTCATTGGTCCCATCAAACCCATATGAAGCAGTTCCAGTACTCTGGAAGTAATCTGATGTTACAACATTGTGTGAGACCTCATACCCTGCTTCCTAATCTCACACTCTCCACAGATTTTCCCTTCTTTAATCTTAAGGTCTGGCATTCCTCTAATGGCTCCTACAGACATTATTTCTTTCATTCTTTTGGGATGAAGATGTCCAAGAATCTGATTCCATAACTCCACTTCATCCTCATTGGCTATAGACCATGTGGAGGAATAAGCAGTTATTTGAGGATCCCACAGATAGCAGATATCTTTAGACCTTATACCTCTCATTAGAACAACACATTTCTCATCTTTGACTATGCATTCTGATTTTGAAAAATTTACCAACAAACCTTAATCACAAAGCTGACTAATGCTAATAAGGTTAGCAGTTAATCCTTTCACCAACAAAACATCTTCTAAATTGGGAGATCCTGCACACATCAATCTTCCCACTCCTTTAATTTCTCCTTTAAATCCATCACCAAATCTGACAGACCCTCACTACTACAAAACGTCCAAACAACAACGCCAGGTTTACAACGACATCCTATACACCGTTGTTATAGTGCGTACTGGATGCGCGCGCATTATTTTAATTAGAAATTTCAAGGGTATAATAACGGTTTTTGTGAACACCGTGGTGATACAATCAAGTTTTCATGAGTTCGAACCTCATCTCCCTCAAATAGTTTATTCCTTTGATGTAAATGCGTCCTTTTTAAGTTTTATTTATATTTAACTAAAAAATAATAAGGATATCACTAAGGTTATTTCTTAAAACCGTTGTTATAAACTGATGCTTCTTTTTATGTATTTTAAACACCAAGTATATCAATTTATCCCCTAAAAAAAGAAACAAGACGAAACAACCCTAACACCAATGTTGTCACCATTGTCGGGAAGAAGGCAACAACAACAAGAAAGTGTTCTACTTTAAGGTGTTGCAATGTCGCATTTGAAGACAAAATCATCCAAAGGTGTTTCTATGTCTTCTTCCGCTGTAAAATCTCGATCTGTAAATTTTTGTGGTTGTGATGGTCGTATGGTTTCGTACCAATGCAAGAAGGGACAAAATAAAGGAGGGATTTTTTGGAGATGTCCATTTTGGAGGAGTGATGAAACATGTAATTTGTTCATATGGGATGAAGACGTGGGAGAAAGAGATGGAAATGAAGATGAGAGCATTATGAAGTCAGAGTTGGAAGTTGTGGGCTATTTGAAGGTTATGTATGAGGATTTAAAGAAAAAGAACAAGAATTTGAAGAACAAACTGAAATCAGAGATATTTTCTGGAAATCTCAAGATGTTATGTTTTCTTGTCTCCTTTATGTTTAATGTTTACTTTGTTATGAAATGTAATAGTTGATATAGTTGATATAATAAATAAATACCTATCTATACGGTTTTTATTTATTTTAAAATTCACAGATAAAAGGGTTATCACTACGGTTCTTCTGGTTAACCGTAGTGATATATTTATAATAAATAAATACCTATCTATACGGTTGGTATTGTTAACCGTTGTGAAATAGTTTACCCATATATAAGCGAAATAACTTTCACTTATTGACAGTAGCGTCGTTGCCTTCAAAGTGAAGCCCTAGAACCCATTTTTTCTCTTCTTTTTCACCATTAGCCGTGAATCTTGTGCTTCATACATTAAGGTATTCTTATTCTTCCATCTATTGTTAGATATTTCCCATTATCTCGTTTGTTGCATGTTGTTTTTGTTGATTGCTCTCATTTTTTCAGATTCGTTTTCACTACCTTAACAAAGACCATAATTTGGAAACTTCATAATGTTTGTGTAGGTATGGAAAAAAAGTATAAGAAGCATGAAGCTATGATGGAAACTTCATCCACCTTATACTTTTTCTTCATAGCTTCACGAACAAGATGTTAGTAAATGAAGAAACAACAGTGTAAGCAAACTTCATCTAGTTTTAGAAACAATGAAAAGAAATATAAGAAGTATGAAGCTTTTGTGTAAGCTTCTTCCTCCTTGTATTTCTTTTTCATTCCTTTCCAAACTAGTTGAACATCATAATTGATTCCTGTTCCGCGATTAGTTTCATTAAAAGGTGTGTTATTCTTGTTCCTCTCTTTACTCTTCACTGGATTATGGTTTTAGGGTTTGTTTTCAACTGAGGATGCTCATTTTTGAAGTTTGATGTGTTTCCTTACAGGTTAAGGGGATTATACAGGGTGATGATGCTGGTCGTAGCAAGCGTATTATATGAGTTTATAATATCTGGATCTGGTATAGAATGTTGTTTGAGTTTATTATATTCTATGTAGATTGTTTGTTTCACTAACCCTCACTTAAAATACATTCATTTAATTTGACATAGATACTTATAATCTGCAAATTAAGTTGTATTTGAAAACCAACTTATATGAATCAATGTTTTTGAATTACATCCCTCTCATCGTTCATCTCACGATGTTTAATATATATATATATATATATATATATATATATATATATATATATATATATATATATATATATATATATATATATATATATATATATATATATATATATTATGGTATAATGATTTGGCTCCTTAGATGCATCGCCATCTTCCATTATAGTTAAATTTAATTAACAACAAATTATTATTTAATCTGCCTCTCCATCAACACTTATAATCGTAAAAGTTCCGATTATAATAATTATGATGATAAGTGATGATGATGAGGCAGATTATCCAATGTCTTGTTCTTATGGAAATTTAACTATAATCGAAGATAGCGATATATCGAAGGAGTCAGATCAATAAACCACAATATATATGTAAAACACCGTGAAATGCACGATGAGACGAATGCAATCAAAAAACATTGGTTTGTTTAAGTTGGTTTTCAAGAACAGTTTAATTTGCAGATTATAGACTTCTTCATCAAATTGATTCCATGTATATTTCTTTAGTGAGGTGTTTGGAAAACAAGCAATCTACATTTAAAATAATAAACTCAGGGTACTTACAACACGGTTATCTATTGTAACTGAGATCATAGGTAATTTATGTTTTACATAATTCGCTGCTGATGGGTTTCGAACCCAGTACCTAAGTGTATGTATCACAACGGGTTATTATCATAACCTTTGTGATATATGGCGCGCGTCCTACCTTTCAATAACAGTTTCCAGACCGTTGTAGAAAAAGAGAATTACAATGACAATCTACATAACAACGCCTTCACCCGCGTCATTATACGTCATTCCCAACTGTTGTTAAATGGGTTTTTCGTTGTAGTGCCTGAGGGTTGAGACCTAATATCCACTAACATCCTATGAATCCAGATCATGTGTCTAGAGAATCCACTATCAAATTACCAGTCCTCTCTAGTTGGAGCCCTCAAGGAGGTGTGAGCCATAAGATTCGCATCCCTATTAATAGACCTTATTTTCTTACTTAAAGGATTGACTTTGGCCCGAGCTGAAGCTTGTTGCACTCCATCCAACTTATAATAGAAAGGCTTAATATGACCATAATCCCCACAGTAATGACACCTCCAAGTTGAGGCTTTAGAGTTTGTTGAAGACACACCATGTCTGCCAGGATGTCGTAACATGTGGTTGGACATCGTGGCCATTTTTTTCTTTTCAGAAGGAGGGAACTCTTCTACAGACTTATTGTTTTCTTGATCATCAGAAGAATAATCACCTCTTGCACTTCTATACTCTTTCACCACATCATATTCATCACTCATTCTTCTTAATGAGTATGTCATGTTATTAAGCTTGGATTTAGGAAGGTTACCTCATCCTGAAGCTTACTCTGATTCTCCTCTATCTTAATTTGTTCTTCACACTTGCCACAGGTTTCTATGTAAGACATATCCAGATCTTTATAAAGGAAATTTTCTGCACACTGTCGCTCCCGAAAGATTCGCATCCAACGGTACAAACGCGAGAGTGGTACAGAAAACACAGAGTCGCCAGCAATGTGTATTTATCCCGAGAGAGGGAAAGGAAACACTGCATAAACCTAAAGAGAAAGGGGGAAAGACATGGTCATCGCAACCATAGTCCAAGTTCGGGAGTCGGTTATGCGAGGGGAAGGTGTTAGCACCCCATGCATCCATCGTACTCGATGGGATCCACGCTTGTTGTCTAAACGGAGGGTGAGCTGTCCTACTATCTATGGCTGTACAAAAGAAAACGGGGATGGAAGTGACTAAGACGGACTCGGTAGGACATATTCGATGCCCTAGGCCTACGTACTCCCTCAGTACAATGGGAAAGTCAGAGTCAACGTAGTTCGGACGGGAACTGTGGGGGAAGGTTGCTCGCCAAGACAATCGCTGTCTTGTGCCTACATATCCTCAATCGGACGAGAGAGAGGAATCAGAGCTAATGTAGTTCGTGGGTACGACCACAGATGGGTAAGTGTTTTTTACGTGAGCGACGAGCTCTTTTCTGAAAATGAAGTTTGAAACCCAACAATCCCGAAGGACAAAAATATTTGAATTTGTTTTGTGTTTTTTAGACAGAAGTGTTTTTTAAGTTTGTTTATAACTTGCATTGCACTAAAGTCTAGGGCACAGGGACGAATACTTAACGAATCGTCCTAAGACAGGACGCCCGCTAAGCACTCTAGAAAGATGAGAGGAAGCCCCTCATTTCTCATTCCCCACGCTTAAGGCTCGTGCGCAATACACTTTATCTTTATTAAGTGTTTTCAAGAAGTTTTGAGATGAGAAGTGAGAAGACCAAAAGGAAACTCTAAAGGGAAACTAAGAGTCCTAATGTTATCATGCATGGATGACCTATGGTTAGTGAGGCTTAGGGGGAACGACTACCTAAAACCTAATGCTAATCCTACTCCAAGCTTAATCAAAAATTAAGTTGGATTAGGTAGCTCTAAAGGGAGAGAATCCAAGACTTAAACAAGTCTTGAGATTCATGGGAGGAAGAGAGTGGAAGAGAAGAATCAGAAAGAGAAGGATGAGATAAGAAACAAGATAGGGCATCAAGCACATCATATCAAGTATATCCAACTCACATCCATAAACAAGTCTCAAAGATCATGCAAAACAACTCAAGTAAGCATGCAAAGGTAATCATGAAAGAATGCAAGCATACTTATAAGAAATGCACAATTAAGCACCAATGAACTTCATATCAAGATGAAATGAGAAAAATAAGATGAATATAAAAGCAAGTCAGAACCAAGATCATACCATCATCAACAATTCTCATGTGCAAAAGAAGATCAAAACATGAAACATTATGCACCAAAGAAAGTCCACAAAAGGAAGTCAAAGTTCAAACACTTAGCACATGCCAAACATGATCCACAAATTGCAAAATTAAGTCTCAAAGGACCTCAACCAGGGGTAAACATCATATCCAAAACTCATGCAAAGAATCACAAAGAAACTCAATCAATTAGGCATGGCAAATCAATTAGGGTTAAGAGATGTCATATGATGATCATGCAAAATTCACTTAAGCACAAATAATCAAACATATATCAAATGACATTCAAAAATTGTGAAATCAGAACCCAAATGACCTAAGTCAGAGACTAACAACATGTCAAAATATCACACCAAAATTCAAAGTTTAAGTACCTCAAACAATTAGGCAAAGATCACATAGGAACCATGAACCAATATGCAAAGGAGAGGGACTAAAATGCAATATGAAAAAGTTTTAAAAATGAAACAAAAATGTTTTTAAGAACCTCAAGATGTCTTCTGAAGTATGCAAAAAGAATGGGATACAAATCATACACCAATGATGAGAACAAAAATCAACAAGGCAGGGTGTGCACAATTGAAGCAATTCATAAAGAAATTAATCAAACAATTAGATCAGAGCCACAAAATAAAATAAAAATGGAAAATAAAATTTGCCAAAATTTTATAAAACCCTAAGGATGATTCATGATTTTTTCATAATTTTTGGATGCCTAAAACTATTTTTTAAAAATTAAAAAGCAAAATGAAACAATTAAATGAAAATAAAAAGAAAATTAAACAGCCAGGGGGTGCAGACAAAGCAATTTACACGTTGGAAAAGCAAAATGGGCTCAAGGAGGGGGTTTAGATAGCAGGCCCAGGTCAAATAGTTCACCAGTGAAGTCAAACAAAAACCATAAGCTTCAGTCAACATGATTGACTCACACACGCCATCAGATCAATCCAACACTCCACAATCAGTCAACCAAAATCAAAGGTAATCAAGATGAAAGGCCAAGATTAAAGATTCATGATAACAACAATACATGCACGTACATCCAATCAATCAGAAATTAAAATCAAAGCACGTGGGAAGCACATGATATTTTAATGTGTTGGCATATCAACAACCATCAGATTAATCCAACGTGAGAGAATCATTCAACTAAACAAGCAAGTAATCATGATGTGTGGTCCAGATCTGAGTGTGCATGATAACAAACATGGAATAAAAATACGCAATCAACAAAATAAGAAAGGATTTTAAATGACGTGGCTGCGCATGGACCTTCAGATCTCGACCACCAACGGTCCAGATTTCATCTCCTTCCTCTGAAACTCAGGTGACCTGAAAAATAACCAAGTGCCGGAACCCTAGCTCCGGTCACCTTCTCCGGCGACCTGCGCTTCAAACATTTCCAGAAATTGCAAACAGGTATACCATTCCACTCAGATTTTCACAAGGATCATGAATATGCAATTCAAATCAACAGATCATTAACACACAAAGCAAATCGAAGAGATAAAGTTTAGATCTTAAAACTTGATATCTACAATACAGCCATGATACACGTCCAAAATCAGATCTAAACATATTAGCATGATTAACAACTCATGAGGAGCACAATGCACACCATAAAATCAAGTTACATGATGATGAATTTCACACTAACCTGAGAATTGCAGAGCTTAAAATACACCAAGAAAACCCTCTGGAAGCTGCAGATCTACTCCTTAGAACCTCTAATTGCAAAATAAAAGCAATTAGAGCTTGGAATCGTGCTAGATCTTGAGGTTTGAACTTGAACCTTCCAAAACTGAATCTGATGAAAAACTCACTCTCAGCTTCAATCAACGGTTGATTCTTGCTCTATTTACTTCACTGATCAAGAATGTGAAATAAAATCTCAAAGAAACTCCAAGGAGAGTGAGTTTCGAAGAGAGAAAGAGTGAGAGCAAAAATTGGAATTCTGAGCAAATGAGAGTGCATGAGGGTGAAATGAACGTGTGATCCTCCTTATATACATTTGGTTAACATTCTGAGCCTGATTAGGGTTTGGTTAATCCCTTGATTAAAGCTATCCAAGGTGATTTGCAAAAATGCAAGTTGTGATGCACACACTAATCCACACGTCCCAAGGTCATGGAATAAGCATGATTCATCTCCATTTTACTTGCTGATCACAATGGAATTGAAATTGGGCCTTGTGGTGACTTGATTTGTGAGTTTTGATCCATCTTGCCAATTTGCATTATGCGAAATAAGTGAGGTATATGGCATGAAATGGATTGATTCAAAGGTCAAAAGTGGTCCTCATGAAGTGTACTTGAATATGGAAATATGACTTGAAGCATTAAAACCAATTACAAGTCATTTTGAACCAAAATGCAAAAGGTGGAAAAAATGAATACATGAGAAAACCTTAAAAAGCACCTTGCCTTCTTTTGATCATAACTTGAGAACCACAAATGGTATGGAGACAATCTAGTACTTTTTGGAAATGGGAGAGAAAGATCTTTAACTTTCATGTTTGTGGAAAATTCATTTGAAGCTTCTTTGATGATGAAAAGTCAAGTTGAATGTGGTGAAAAAGTTGCCAAAAATAGAAAGTTTCAAATTATAGGTCATTTCCATATTTAGTAACTTTTGTACAAACTCTTGATTCTTGATGAATAATGCCATCCATGCTATTCCTTGACCAAATAAAGGTACATGGACTTGGGAAACATGATTTGAACCCTTGAAAACCCATGGTTGACTTTCCTCCTTACAGTTGACTTTTGCTTACTCACAAGTAACTGATCCACTGAACATCTTCCACAATGAACCACTAGCCAAGCCTTCCTCTATGAGTGTTTGTGAGCACATGGAACCCATGAGAGCATGCTTGAATCTACAAAGCCCTTCAAGAAGTCTTTTGAACCCAAGAACCCTAATTTGGTCCCTCTGGCTAGGAGGCAAAGATTCACTTGAAATCCCTTGCCATTCTTGATCTTATGAAGATATGATGAACCCCTCAACCCACCTTGAGGCTTGAGACTCCTTTGAGATGAACCAAGTACCTTGATCCCATGCTAAGAACCAATACCATGCACAAATGCTAATGCAAGAAATGCAAAGAAACATAAGCTAGTTAGCTAAAAACAAGAAGGCAAATTTTGGGGTGTTACACACACGATTCTTCCTCATCAGCCCATCTACAAGGGAAAGCAGTTACAATGTTGCCAGTCTCAGAATTAGATTCATCTTCTGACTCATCATCATCTGACCATGATACAGACAACCTTTTCTTCTGTTTCTTGAGAAAAGTGGGACATTCTGACTTGATCTGACCAAAACCCTCACACTCATAGCATTGTATTCCTTTTCCTTGATTTGACTTCTCTTCAGACGTGGCATTCTTTTGAGAGTCATTGTTGTTGGATGAGATGTTCTTGACACCTGATCTTCCTCTTCTGTCCACCTTTTTCAGAACCTTGTTAAATTGCCTCCCAAGAAGCACAATAGCATTAGATATATCTTTATCTGTATCTAGGTCACATTTATCCTCTGAGTCTTTAGCATTTGACACAAAATCTATGCTCTTCTTCTTTTCAGCTTTATCATTGATCCCTAATTCGAATGTTTGGAGAGATCTCATAAGCTCATCAACCTTCATGTTGTTTATGTCTTAGGCTTCTTCAATGGCAGCCACCTTCATGTCAAATCTCTTTGGAAGAGATCTAAGAATCCTTCTGACCAACTTAGCTTCTGAAATCTTCTCCCCTAGGGCACTTGAGGCATTGGCTATCTCAATAATATTCATGTGAAAATCATGAATGCTCTCATCCTCCTTCATTTTCAAATTCTCAAACTTGGTGGTAAGAAGTTGAAGTCTTGACATCTTTACCTTAGAATTTCCTTCATGGGTAGTCTTCAAAATCTCCCAAGCATCTTTAGCAACAGTATAATTATTTATCAACCTGAAGATGTTCTTGTCCACTCTATTAATCTGGGCATTCAGTGATTTGGAGTTTCCCTGAGCTAGCTTGTCATCTTCATCATCCCAGTCTTCCTCACCCTTTAGCACGTCAGTAATATTACCATCCCTATCTCTAACCATTGGAGGATCCCATCCCTTGGCCACAAACTTCCAAGCCTTATTGTCCATAGACTTCATAAAGTCCACATACGTGCCTTTCAATAATCATAATTGGTTCCATCAAGGATGGGTGGTCTATTCACAAAACCTCCTTCCTTGTCCATTGCGCCAGAAAGTATCTTCCCTAGATCTCACCCAAATACAGAGCAGGATGCCTGCTCTGATACCAATTGAACTTCTGGTATGCAGATATCAAATATCCTAAGAGATGTCGAGACACTGATATCTGTTTAACACACAAGGACCAAGGCACACAAAGTTCAAGGTACAGAAAATAAACAAAACACAAAGAGTTGTTAACCTAGTTCAGTGCATAACAACACCTACGTCTAGGGGCTACCTAGCGAGGAAGGAAATCCACTATTAGCTGTATCAATTCAAAGCTAAACAACCCAGTTTACAACTTCTAACTTAATACCTACCCAGTGCAATTTCTACCTAAGACACTCCTAGGTATGAAAAACCCCTTTCACTTCCTACCAGTCACCAATAACAGTGATAAACATTACAATACATTAGAAGAAGACACACCTCAAAGACAATACTTGATCTTACTTAAAAGATTCATTCAAGTATAATTTACTCTTGCTTAAAAGCTTAGAGTGGACACTTATAACTCAATAACATCAGTCTAGTTCAAGCATCTAGGTGATGAATGAATGACTCACAAACAGTCTACCTCAATGTATCAACAGACACATGAGTGACACAATACAATAACAGTACCCTAAAAGAAACTCAAACTATAAACCCTTATTTGCACACACGGTTTCTTCAAAACTTATTCCATATGAATTAGGTTTAGTAAGTCTCCTTTTATAGCCTTATGCAGAATGGGCTTGGACTCTTCCCATTTTGTCAATTTTAAACCACCTACAGAATCTTCTTTAAAATAGAAGGAACAAATCTTCAAAGTTTCCTAAAATGTCTCATCCTTTAATTTTAATGTTTTTTTTACAGCTGGAGATACAAAACCTTGTTCCTGATAGCATCATCTTGACCTGCGTAAATTACTGAGATATATCTAAAAGAAATATCACAGAATTAAAACAAAATAAATCTGTCAATATTTTAAAACATGCAGAATACATGTTCTGGTAGAACATGTTCCAACATCTGTTAGGACATCTGCTCTCAAGATGAGTTGAGCAACATGTTACAACATCACACACGACATCCTGTAGTGAGCCATGTTTTAGCAAAATTGTTGCCAATCCATAAACCATGGAACCTTCAACAATCAAACAGATTATGATTATTTCAACAAAACCTAATTCAAAATATGATAAAAAATAATTCCCAAACAAATCGATCAAACGAACAAAGAATTCAATAATTTGCAAACATAAAATTGAGAGAGAGAGAGAGAGAGAAAGTACACAGGTATTTGTTTAGGCAGTTCCCCAATCGCCCTTGCTATTGATACATCTGCCCTCAATTCGAATTTGAATTGAGATCTTATAATATATCTTACTTTGAAAATGTGTGTATATAAGAGATGAAGAACTCTAACCCTACAAATCCTAGGTTTGTTGTTGACTCTATCACCTCCAAAACCTTTGATCAAAGATTGATCAAGTAACCAACAATGCCGCTTCAATTCACCTATTCTTGCTACTTCCTTGCAAGGCACCCCTTGTCTCAAGGCTTTCACCTGACTGAATTAATCCCAAACACGCACTTGTTGAAACCCAAGATTTACCAACACGATCCACCATGTCACCCTACTCCCTTGCAAGACACCCTTTGTCCCAGGGATTTCATCGATCGAATCCGAATTGCGTATACTTGTCCAAAACCATCAAATCCTCAATGATCTTGAAGGAAAATCCCAACTCAATTTTCTTATTTGAAATCCTCAAAGTTCTCAACCTAATATTCTCGGTACAACAACCTAATTGGACATTATCCACCCTTATCTAGATGGTCACCCAATCAAATAATGATTATGTGTATGCATATAAGAGAGGTTGAAGATGATGAGAATGTTTTGAAATCCCTATTTCGTATAGGTTTACTCTAGAACCTCACTAAAAATGATGCATGTATCAAGTATATATATATATATATATATATATATATATATATATGCAAGTTTGGAGAAAATGGCATGCAAAAGGAAATAAAAGGAAAGCAAAAATTCAAGATTTTAGGTCTATCGGTCAACTTATCAAGGTCATGTGTCGACCTATAAAAATCTTGAGTCAACCTATAACAGTCAGCACATGGACATAACTTACAGGCTTCAATATTCACAACTAAACCATAAAGGTTTGTCATCCTCATTCTTATCTTTTAGAATATCTAGCATAGACTTACTTAGAGCTTCCATATTCTTTTCATTTTCCAAAATTTTAGCTTCTAAGTGGGAAACAATTCTTTTGTCTGAAGTTAATCTTTTGAAATCATCTATGCCTTGTCTTTGTAGATTTTCAAAGGATTCTTGCAAATGAGAAAAAGCTAAGTCATGAGAAGTTTTAAGTTTAGAGTGACTTACAACCCTTTCTTCCTTTTGTTTGCCATGTAGCAAAGCTTGGCCGATTCAACGCTTGAATTTGAGCTTTCATCACTTGAAGAATCACTTTCGCTCTCCCAAGTGGCATAAGCTCTTCTAGAAATGGTAAAATGTTGGAAAGTGGTGTGAAAACAAGTAGAGGCTGGCCTCCTTTATATAGGAGTTGAAGGATCCAAAAAAGGAAATGATCGATGGGAAGAATTGATGAGCCAATCAATTGGCATTACGTTCCAATCCATTGGCCGACTCAATTTTAATCGATTAGCATGCTCAAATAGGAAATATTTGATATAGAGCCATGGCAAGTTATTAATGTGTTGTTCTAATCGATTAGTTAATCGATTAGTTATTCTCCAATCGATTGACATAACGTTTAAGTCCATTGGCGGGTAGAAAAAATTTTGCCAATTAATTGGCTTAAGTATCTAATAAATTGGTTAGTTCAAAAAAGCTTTAGAAAGAGATTGGAGATAGATTAGAGAAAGTGATGTTGGCTTCATACTCTTCCTAGTTACCTTCAGAGAGTCCCATAGATATCACGTTTGTGTAGAGTAGTTTCTTGGCATATCTCCTTCGGGAGGAGTTAAAGCTTCCTCCGCCACCGAAGCCTCCAACTATGGTGTTAACTACATACTGTGAAGCTTTGTTGGCCATCTTCAAGAGAAGGTGGTGAGAATGACAATGACTAAAGTGTGACCAAAGTTGGTTTTACCTGGGCCCCACGGTGGCCGTCATTGTACTTGTCAAAAATTACAGGAATGCGTGGTACCTATAACATAGTAGGAATGACTAGAGGCCTTGGTAGTTTTATGATGGTTAGGGCTTTCCCGCGGCGGGAACAGACCCTGCTTGGTGGTGTTTAGGGTGATAAGAGAGGGTCAGCTCACATGAGATGAGAGGCTTTGTTCTTATGCTGGGTAAGTTATGATCTGTCTCCTCAACCCTAAGTTTGGGGTATTTGTAGAGGATCCTTTGGTACTAGGGTTTTCCTGGGAGTGATAACCGCTCACTTAGTCAATGATTGATCGTTGAATCTCTATTTTCTAGGAAGATGTGGATTGGATGGTTGACCCTGACTTCTCTCTGATTGAGAAATGCCTTTTCCCATGTTTCCCGCGACTAGGCGAGTAGGAAGCACTCAAGGTGAGGTTGTCCCTAATAGCGCGTGGAAGATCAAAGTCGCCCCTAAGAAAAATTGACAACCCTCTAACCCTTAACAAGTCTTCTTACGAATATATCACTACAAAGTGTTATTGCTTCATTATTTGCTATTATATCATTTCAAATTATAAATTTTTTGGAAATGGTGTGTTTTGTAGAATTTACTATTAATTATAAGTGTTATGACATATGGATGAATTTTATTAGACTTATATAATGGTCCATCCAATTTAAGTGTTAGAAATGTACGAAATTATATTGACTTATGTGACAAGTTTTTTTAGAATCGAATAAAAAAATTAGACACAACCCATGAACCCAACTCAACCCAATTTGTAAATGATCAGGATAGTTTGATTCGATTTTGACAATTGAATTATGATTGGATGATGAACGCAACCTATTGAAATCTGAATGAATTGAGTAATGGGTTGAGTCAAATCCTATTCAACCCAACTGATGGTATCCTAGTAAAACTCTACTCATAAGATCTTCTTAAACTCTTTGAAAACATGATGGTCGTTAATATAAAAGGTGAGGGAGTTCATCCTCAAACCTATGCCTCCTTTACGAGGAGGATCAAGGCCGACAATGGGACAAAAATAAGGCATCATGCCCACACCACTTCATTTTTTTATGGTGTGAAATGGAACCTTATCGACTAGCAAAATTAAAATAAAACTAATTAACTAGTTTGTTCTCACAATGATTACGATCTTCTCACAAAAAAAAAACTACTCAATCAATTGAATCACCATGAATGATTAGCAAGAACTTGATTATCTCAACCAATAGCATAGCAAAAGCAAAGCAGGACGAACATACTCTGATACCACTAAAGTAGTTTTTATGATCACATTTGAGAGAGAAAGGAGAAGATTAATCTCAAGTTTTCATCGACCTCCTCTATAAGGAGCCTAATTCTTGTGTGATTTTGTAGGTGACCGCTTTCTTTAGAATGATGATCCGGTGGATTACAACTTTCCTTTTGTCTCCAAATATAAGTTTTTTGCAAAATTTTTAGATTGTTTGTTATTTATTTTTTAAAGAATACTTTTTATTAATACTTCTAATTTTTTTAGTAGTTATATCAATATTTTACATATTAATTATTATTTAATCTTTTTTATTATATGTAAAAAAGTAATATAGAATCTTATTAATAGAAACGGAGAGTATAATATGAATGATTTTCGGAAATGCATGAATATATGCTTGGAATCTGCACGTAAGACCATGTGCAAAGAACCATTGTTTGGTGTCATGAACAAACATCTTACAAATCCCATAACCAACCACACGTTTGATGTGATATACTTGGTTGGTGCATATGTTGTCAAAAGTTTTGTAATGAGATTATAATAATTTTATTATTTACAAAATGAAACCAACAATATTACAACAAATAATGTGGATCAGAACAACATTTGAAACCACCAACAAAGACAAAAACTCCAACACTTTAGCATAAAGTGGTTGTTTCCCATTTGATTTCTATTCGACACAAATTCATGCACGAGTGGCAAAAGATTCATCACTTTTCTTTTATTGCTTTTTCCTATTCATGATCATTTCAAATCTTAGTTTGCTTGCTATGTTATGTTGTAAATTTATTATGGGCTGATTGCGAAAAATAAGTATAGACTATATTTTGTTATGTTTAAATCATAAGAAATATTTTGTGAGACTCTTTTTAACTACGGTGTAATTCTGAAAAATTTTAAGTTATGTGCAGTAATCTGTTTTACACGTTCTTAAAGACGACTCTATATTAAGAGATAAACACATTTTTAGATTATAAGTCTTCACAAACATACTAATCTTCAAAGATTATTTATTTTATATCAATAATATTTATTTGCAGTTTATCATTTGAGTTAGTAACATTGATTAATTAGAATGATTTAGTTTTCAAATATTATTTATTTTTTAAAGAAATAAATAAAGAGCCCCACTTAGAAAGAGATAAGAAAAACAGTTAAATTGATTAGAATTATTGGTTAGGCAGAAATAAAGTGATAGTAAGGGTAGTTTAAAGAAATGTGAGAAATAGACAGTACCATTTTTGTGTGGTGGTCATATTGTCACCCACCTTAACATGTTTAAATCAAATCAAAGATGGTTTTGTTACATATTTTGACAACATTTCTAATCTCATAATGGGATAATTATATGCATTAACAGAAACACATCTTTGTTTAGTTGTCAATTATGTCATACATGGTGACAAACTTTTGTCTTTTCCAAAGGAATTGATTTTTGATAAATAATGTATACAACTCAAATGATTATGCATGACCTTGTCACTTAAGCATATGTTCTGGCATATACACGTGATTCATGAAATGTACGTAGAGTTGGAACTTTCAGGAATGGTCCAAAAATAAGACATCTAAATAGCATAGATAATCAACAAAATATAAAGTGACAACCAAGTTTATTCAAACAAATAGGACAACCAAATTTATGCAATAGTTTTTCGGTCAAATAATATTGGATTCTAAATAAAAGGCCAAGCCCAACAAAAATTAGGGTTAGTGACAGAAAAATTAACCTGTCACCCCATCACTTATATCTGACATCTCTCCACATTGAATGAAATTCAAGCTTTGCCCTTCAAAATATATCGGAAAATATGAAATTTCCAGGTTGATGTCGGAAATTTCATCTTTATACTAGAAATTTAACAGAAATTACCATGCTAGGACTTGCATTTGACAAACATATCGGAAATTTTAAAATTTTCGATATTAATTACCCGAAATTTTGAAATTTCTGATAAAGTTATACCGGAAATATAATATTTGCGTAAAATTGACAAATCTTTCGAAAATTTAATATTTTTGATATACCGAAAATTTCAGAAATTCGAAATTTCTGGTATATGTCCAGAATTTCAAAAAAAAAATTCAATATTTTTGCCACATAAATTGTTTCACATATAATAAATACATAATGTCAACAAGATTACATAGAAATTTAAGATGACTTCCTAAGTTCTTCCTCCTAGTGCCTAATTTGTCCTGCATATGCCGATTTCCATACTTTTGCTTCTTCCGTGCAATTCTGTCTCCAACGATCAATAACGGGGGGTAATGGACTATCAAGTTTTAATTTTACTTGAACCCAATGATTGTTGTTGACAAAACCAACAACAATGATTTTATGTCTGCTCGTATACATAAGTGGAGCTATGGTAAGAGGGAAAAGGTAATGTTAAGTCTCTGTGACAGGGAGACAAAGACGACAATGTACCTACTTGCAATAGGGTAACCCATATCAGGAATAAACATCCATTTATCTCTACCCTGCACACCCAATTGTTCTACTATTAAGGAATTTCTAACTTCAGTATCCGTGTCATAGAACAATTTGGAAAACAATTTTAGATGTTGATGAACTTGAGTATCCAACTGCGCCCGGACCAACGACCATGACTCTTCACCCCATCCAAGTAAAGCTTCGATAGCCCGAAAACCACAATTGCCTTCGTCTCCCACATCAACAATGTCATTGATGTATGGATGCAAGAAACCAAAATATTGAGACAAGTAAAGATGCCTAGAAGATACATAGGACGCTTGAGTTTGACCCGACATACTTGACGATTGACTTTTACCCAGCATACTAGAATGTTGACTTCCTGTTGGGTTTGTGCGTGATCTCTTTGTAGTATGACTCCCATGGAAGCCCTCACCATACTCCCATTGCGAGGGATCATGATGCACATCACTCTCTTCACCCTTTCTCCTCTTCTTAACTCCCCTCTCGCTTATACTTCATTGGCCGTGGACACATAGAAGTTGTGGCTAGATATGTTAGTTCCCAAACCTTTTTCTTTAATACCTTCTGACCTATAATATCCAAAGAATTGAAATATGTCTTCAATTCTTCACATTTAGCTTCTAAATCCAGCTTTGTGCCACTATCGGTCATGGTCGTTAGCATGCTCTTGAATGTGTAATTTCTTCCAAAAAAACATGAATTGGTTCTAAAGGAACAATCAAGTCTTGTATTTGGAAACCAGCAAGTTGACACGCACAAGGTAACCCATATGTAGATCTAATGAAGCAACCATAAATATCCTTGTTTGTACCGACAAATTTTACCCTTTCTACCTCCATACCTATGTGTTGTATACACTGCCTTGAAATAAACCGTGCAAGTTGGTATAGAATGGAGTGTTATACCTATGCTCAATGTTGACAATACTTTTTTGAAGCGACACTTTGATTGAACCTAACTGCAACTTCAACATGGTGTTCACAGCATCCCAACTTCAGCATAAATTTTCCTGGCTTGTAATCAACATGTTTTTCAGTCTCCAATGAGCAGACACACCCTAAATCACAATAATTAAACATTAATAAGATAACAGGATAAATTATGTTTAGTAATAACATCGAAAAGAAGTTGGTGTACCTGTTCGTTGTTGTGTTCCGTAAATGAGTAACTCTGTTAGTCCAAGCAACCATAAACTTTTCTTTATAAGGTGTCAACCATGTTTCATTCACATACTTAACAAACAAAGGTATATCAGCACAAACAGTTTCAAAGTGCTTTAAGTGTGCCAGATACTCGGTTTCTCTATAAGCATACATAATGTTATTCCATAGATCCATAACATGTTCATGTCTTTCTGATTTAACATACTTTTTACACTTTATGCTAACATTTTTGGTAATGTGGAACAAACATAACATATGTGTTGAATTTGGAAACACAACTTGAATTGCATTCATCATCGTAAGTTCTCAGTCCATCACAACAACATTGGGTAGCAATTTCTTGGAAGAAAACAACTTTTTGAGCTTCTCAAGTGTCCATGTGAAGTTCTCCTCCCTTTCATGTTCCAAATAGGAAAACCCTACAGAAAACGTCAACTTTGTTGACATTATGCCAACAATCTCAAGCAGTGGTGACCGATACCTATATGTTCATGATTCAAATAATCAAAAATATGATAAATCAAAGTATGTCAAAATGGTATCAAGGTATGATCAAGATGCACATTACCTATTGGTCTTGTATGTACAATAAAAAATCAACACCAAGTGAAACATATTCAACAACTTCACTGAATCAGGATGTGTCCAGAAGATATCAGCAACAACATTTGAGTCTTCCCTATTTGTTGTTTAGCACATGTACTTTTCTTTATGAATAAGAGTCAATAAAATTTGCATTTCCGTCAATGAACCTCTCTTACTCGCATTGTACGAAGCTCTAGCTTTATAAACTTGGGTAACACTGGTGAGATTTTCTAGATCTTTGTCTTTCAAGGAAGGAATAATGTATCGTGGAGCCATGTTGTACTTCGTCATTTCATTCACAAACTGTCTCTCATGATCTTTTAGACGACCCAATATGTCATGGACATCTAAATCCTCAGATAGTTTATGATTGTGAAACCCACACCTAACCATCACCTTCCAACCAATACTACTTGGCGAAGATCTCAGCCTAAAAGGACATTTTACTTTCTTACTATATATGTCATCTGAAGATTTACTACTTTCGGATGTATTTTTCCTTTTATAATTTCCTTCTCTCTCACAACCCATAATCAATTTATCCTTCCTACCTAGCTGGCCATTTGCAGTATTAGAACGAGCAGTCACAACTATAATACCATTTGCTTGCCAGTATGTTGTGCCCAGTCAAATACTTCAGCTCGGCTCTGAAATATCTTTTGTTTACATTGCATAAAAATATAGTATTAATATCATATATCGTAAAGAAAATATTAAATTTTAACTTGTTACATAGAAAACATACGTTGTTGTGGTGAAGAACTGCGTACAACCGCTACACGAATCCGTAGATGACCCTGCTGGTTCCAGACCGCATAAAGCAAGCATTTTTTAATTTCCGGTATTGGTGCCAAAATGTTTATGATTTGCACCAGGGATTTCCAAAATTTCCGGTATAAAGTACCAGATTTTTACAAATTTCAGATAATATATACCAAATTTTTTGAAATTTCCGATATAAATACGGGAATTTTCAAAATTTGTGCAACAATGCGTACCGAAAATTTCGAACAACTATCGGAAATTTTAAAATCTTAGGTAGAAAAATATGAAAATTTTTGGAAGAAATGATAAATTTTTTAGGTAAATATTAACAGGAGTATTTTTGGAATACTGAAAATAAGGGGGTGCCAGGTTAAATAGCCTCAGTGAGACTAGTACAAGCCCATCATGATATGCAAGGAACCTAGGATTTTTCTACCTTGACTCCCTATATATAAATTTGACATAATACGAGCAAATCCGGACGAATCCAGAAAAGGACTGTACAAAACAATTTAGTTCTTGTGATTTATTTTCGCCTTAAAATAAATATATTACATAGTTAATATTTATTTTCAAAATTGATTTTACATGAATATTATTTTTTATATATGTTTGGTTTTAGTTTATTACATGAGTACTATTATTTTACATGAGTATCATTTATTAATCATATTTTTATGTCATTTAAATATATTTGTTTAATTTAGATTTAATTTAAAAATGAATATTCATTTTTCTTCTTAAATAATAATAATAATAACACAATCTATATAATGGTGATGAAATCAGATGCCAGAAATATCAGCTTAATATTACATAATATCTTGATTATAATCTCTAATCACTGCAATTTCTCACAACTATCATTATCTCTTAATGTCACATTAAAGCATGTTATTTTTAATAAAAAATATTTCAATGTCTAATTAATAATTATATTTTTTTTTAAAGACAACAAATCTACATCGTCATGGTCATCTTCTTAAAGAAGTAAAAATAGGCTCTTCAACCACAAAAATTCAACAATGACTACAAATCCCACACCATAAACACCAATTTTTTTTAATAAAACACCAATGAAATAGGGTACCCATTAAACTTGTTAACTCAAGTTCTAAAACTAAATGGAAACTCAGATTTGAGCAAGTAAAATGGTATGATGTTAGACATGGAAACCAAACTTTGAAGCTACATAGAAACACAGATTTGAATTGTTGTCATTGCCAACCACTCTAACTCATGTTAAACATACTAGGCGACAAATTTTTTAGGACTAAAGGAGGATTTTCCATAGTTGAGATCTCGTTGAGATTGCTCCTTTAACTCCATCTGGAGAAGCTTGTCATCATCGTCGTCACTCGCCATTTCTCCGTCTATTTTTTGCTTTGCCAATGATTATGAACGAAATGAAAGAGAAAAGTGGTTGGGTGATTTTGCTGATTTTAGATCGAAGTTGTTACATTTACTTTGTGAAAGAAAGAATGTTTAATGGAGGAAGAACATACTGGACATTTTTTTTCTCTCTTTTTTATTCAATTTCTTCTTTTTAATTAACAATTATTATTAAATTTTCGTTTTATTTGTGGTATAAATATAATTTAATTTTTTAGTTTAATGAAATGAGATTTAATAATCCACCTATGTTGTGACAAGGATGGAAGCGCCACGTCAGCAATAAAATAACTAAAATTAAAAAAAGGCACATGGAAACGTTATGTCATAGATTCTCTTGATCAAATCTACTAAGGGAGACAAAATAGAGGAGTTTTAAAATGACAAAAATGAAATATGTGTTTTGCTTTAGGGTTCTTTTTCGAATTCGTCACATATGACAGAAGGTGAAATGCGTATTAACCCTTTTAATAACTCAACAATATTTTACTATTAAAAAATTTAGTAGTAAATATGGAGCTTTATGTTAGGATGCTAATTCAAGAACCCTAACAAGCTATGAAAACAACTATAAATCTAGAAAGACCCTAAAAGTAAACTAAGAAAATAGATCACAAAGACTCATGATTCAAATGAGTTGTGAAGCATGATTTGAGTCAATTTGAATAGGGCCAAATTGAGAAATGTGAAAAACTAGACTGATTAGAGTCAGGTGTAAAGTCCGATTCAAATCAAATGAAACAAAGATGACTCAGAAATGTTTGATTCGAATCAAGTGCATCTCGTGACTCATGTCACAAAGCTTCCTGATTCGAATCAAGTTAAAATTTTGATTCGAGTCAGAGTTTTTGAAAAACATTTTTTTGTCTCTGTTCAATTTGATTAGCAATACACATTTAAGAAACATTAAATGAAAAGAAGAACAATAAAAAAATGTTATATATGAATGAATAATGTAAAGAAGGTAATAATAAAACTAACGAACATATCTAGAACAAGCATACACATAATGATATAAAACATGATACAAGACTTATAGAGACATAACAATGTAGTTGGAAAAATTGTGATTTTCTATAAAGTACTATTAGTGAAAACAAAATATACATAGAAAATGAAACTAAACAGAATTATCAATCTAATTAAAGTGCGAGGAATCTAAGATTCCCAAATCCCTACAGAACTTGTGAAAAAGTTCTGTTAACAATGGTTTTGTAGTGCCAACGTATTCAAAAACACATCCCTTTTCTCAACATGATCTCTAAGAAAATGGTGTCGGGTCTCAATGTATTTAGTTCGTGAATGCAGTATCAAGAAATATGTTCCTTGAATTGTTCCTTGATTTTTTCATATCGAATTTCTTGAGAGGATTTAGGCAATACTTTGTTTGACTTATGAAAGATCTTTCTCTGGCTTACTTGATTTGCAATCCTAGTAAATATGTGAGCTCTTCCATAAGAGAGATTTAAAATTCTCCCTGCATCAAACTTGCAAACTATCGACAATGAGACTCATTAGTAGCACCTAAAATGATATCATCTACATATAATTGAACTAAAAGAATATGCTTTGCTTTTCATCTAATAAATAAAGTGGCGTCGACTTTACCATAATTGAATCCTTATTTGAGTAAAAATCCACTCAATCGCTCATACCAAACTCTTGGAACTTGTTTGAGACCATAGAGGGATCTTTTCAGTTTAAAAATATAGTTAGGATTATCGTGATCCTCAAACACAGGAGGTTGAGAGACATATACCTCTTCGTTTATATAGTCATTAAGAAAAGAAAATTTAACGTCTGTTTGATAAAGCTTAAAATCTAGGCAGCAATCTAATGTCAAAAGGAGTCAAATAGCTTCTAGACGGGCTATAGGAGCCTAAGTCTCCTCGTAGTCTATTCCTTCAACTTAACTATACCATTTTTCCATTAATTTTACTTTATTTCTAGTAGTTACACCATTCTCATCCATCTTTTTCCTAAATATCCATCTAGTGCCAATGACAGTTTTATCAACTAGATGTGGAATAAGGTCCCAAATGTTATTACGTTTAAATTGGAAAAGTTCTTCTTGCATAGCAAGTAACCATTCCCTCGTAAAGTAAAGCATTAGATATCGATTTAGGTTGAATATAAGAAATGAACATAGAGTAATTACATATATTATTAACCTGTGATGTAGTACTTACACCTTTTTTATATCTCCTAGAATTTGATCTAACAGATGATCTTTTGCGATCCTCCAATCTTGAGATAGCTGGTCCGATGTTTCTTGTTTTTCATCCTCATGTAAGCTTTCCTCTTTATCTAGATTAATGTCCTCATACTCTGATGAAGGACGGTGATCCTCTTTGGGACTTTCGTCGTTGATCAACTTCTCTGTTATCACACCTGAAACATCAAAATAATATCTTTTCTTGTCTTTTGGGTTGATGATTCATCAAATGCAACATGAATATATTCTTCTACAGAAGTTGTTCTATGATTGTAAACTCTATAAGCTTTATTCAAAGATGAGTACCCTAAGAATATTCTTTCATAAGACTTAGCTTCAAACTTACCAAGATTGTACTTTCCATCATTTAAAATGAAACATTTGATACTAAAAATGCAAAAGTAAGAAATGTTTGGTTTCCTACCTATAAGTAACTCATAGGGTGTCTTCTCTAGGATAGGTCGTATGACCACCCTGTTTAAGACATGGCATGTGATATTAATTGCATTCGCCCATAATACTTAGGTAAGCTTATTTCACTTATCATGGTCCAATCCAATTCTTATAAAACACGTTTTTTACGCTTAACAACGTCGTTTGATTATGGAGTTCTCGGGCATGAGAAGTTATGGGCAATCTCATTTTCATTACAAAATTTTGAAAATGATGGTTAAAAAATTCACCTCCTTGATCACTACGGAGTGTGATAACTTTCAAACTAAAAATTTTTTGGACAAGCTTAACAAAGTTAACAAAAGCTTCAAAAGTTTCATCCTTATGGGTTAGAAATAACGTCCAAGTGAATCTAGAGTAGTCATCAACAATCACAAACTTGTAATAGTTGCCTCCAAAACTTCTTGTTCGTGAAGGGCCAAACAAGTCTAGGTCGAGAAGCTCGAAAGGTTTTGATGTCAAAACAACCTTTTTTTTCAATTTAAACGAAACTTTCGTTTTCTTTCCCATATGGCAAGCCACACATAATTTTTCTTTTGACAATTTAATTTTAGGAAGACCAATCACTAGATTCTAGGATGTCATTCTATTTATTAATTCAAAATGCACGTAATTTAAGTGCTTATACCCTAACCAAGAATCTTCACCCTTGGCGACTAAGCACTTAGTTCCATGCATTGGCACATCATCTGGATCAAACATATAGACATTATAAATTCTAAAAACTTTAAACACAAGGTCCTTACTTTCCTTATTCTCAATTAAACAACTTAGAGTATCAAAGATCACATAGTACCCTTTGTCGCATAATTGGATAATGCTAAGTAGGTTGTGTTTAAGCCCTTTAACTAAAAGCACATTTTCAATGGTAATTGTGGAAGGATTTCCCATAATACTTTCACCTAGAATTTTATCTATGTGTTTTCCTTATATGTGACATGAACACTTTCCTTCTCATCGAACTTGATGAACATGGAAGCATCTCTCATGATGTGTCTTGAACATCCGCTATGTAGAAACCATAATCTTTTCACAAAGACAAAACTTTCCCACTAACTATCAAATAGGAAATTTAGATACCCTACTAGTGGGTCCTTTAGGGTTAGTTGAGGAACACTTAGGTATCCTGGTCATTTTACCATTGGGAACTTGAAAGTTCCTAATATGAAAAAGAGGCATAATGTGACCCTTATCACCACAATAATGACAAATAACTTTAGATGAAATACTTTTTCTATTTCTTCTAGCGACATGAGGGTTTTTCTTAAAACCGTTGCATGTATCACTTAAAGAACTAGAACTAGTTGAAGATAGTGAAATAGCATGTGTTAATTGTCCTTTAAGATTTTCAATTTCAAGTTTTAAAGTTGGACTAGTAACACACTATACTTTTTCTATCTTTTCAACTAAAGTGTCATAAACACTAAAACGCTCTTCAACTAGTGATGTATGTGCTTTCTTAAGGGAATCCAAAGCGTTATTAAGATCATTTATCTCATTTTCAAGTTTTAAAATCATATCTTTTTGGAGAAATTTTTTCTTAAAAGCATTTATAAAATCTGCATGCATATCATTCAACGCTTTCGACAATGCACTATATTAATATTCATTATCAAAATTAGAAGTGTACACCTGTGAGCTTTTACCTTTCTTACATACCATTAAACATATGTTGGCACACTCATCATATGAACTTGAGTGAGAATTCGAGGAGGATCTCTCATCTTCTTCTTCCCACGCAATATAGACTTTACGACCTTTGGAGCTTTTGCCTGTCGTCTTTTACATTTCCTTAGCTTTATTTTTATGATGTTTGGTGGGGCTTGGACAAGTAGTTCTATAACTCCTTGATTTTCCGCACTCATGACATGTAATATCATCATCCTTTTTCTTGAGTTCTCTTTTAGGAGGGTGAGTATTTCTGAAATTTACCAATTCTTTGTCGGAATGCTTGAGCTAGTTTCTTTTCAAGTATCCATTGTAGCGTCTAGCGAATAAACTCATCTCCTCTTAAAAACAAGTGTTCTATTATAAGCTCCCTTTGGATCGTCATCGTCCGCCATATTCTCAAACTTTTGGAGTCGATTGGACTTAATCAAAAGGCCAGCTTTTGATGCCAAATGTTGGGTGAGAATATGGAGTAGAAAAAGCATTCTAGAGGGGGGAGGGGGAATATACCCTTATTAAAAATTCAACTTATTTTTTTAGAAATAGAATTTCACAGGTTTTTTCAAAATTGTGCGCATAAGTTTTAAATCAAAATGGAGATTTATAGTTTTATTGGATTTCAATCATGTCTACAGATACACAATTCACAAAATTCAAAGATAGTTCAACAATGAATAATTGAACGATTGTATATTACACAAGACGTGTCTTATACGATATTTCAATTATGAACGGATTATAACAACACTAGTTTTCTAAAATTTAATCCCATTAAAGCTCGATTAGGTACCAATTCTAACAAAACCTAACCTTACTTAATAAATCGCTAGCAACTGAATAAATGATAAACTATGCTAAGAATTTAAAACCTAAGCATGCAATATCCTATGAAAATTAAATGCAAGTGTGTGTGTGTGTGTGTGTGTGTGTGTGTGAGAGAGAGAGAGAGATAGAGATAGAGATAAAGAGAGAGAGAGAGAGAGAGAGAGAGAGAGAGTCATCAGGATGTATATTGGTTTGATCGTCAACGCTTTTCCTACTTCATTCTTCAATGATTTTCCATTGAAACTTGTCTTGTTCCTTTTTATTTTGATAAATGTTGCAAGAGTTTCTCATTGGGATCTAATCTGGAAGATCGTGTGTAAGAATGCACATAGTTTCTTTCTTGTTGACTGAATGTGTTGGCTTGATGTTTTTTGTGAGGTTATTATATTCTGGCTTGTTTTGGATGTTTTTTCGCTAACCTTTGTTCTCTGGCCCTAATGGGCTTTTATGCTAGATTGCTTCACTATTTAAGGAGGCACCCTCCTTTTTGAAGTCTTAGACCATCTGATTGAACCTTGTCGTATTTTGAGTATTGTTTGAGTCTTTGATTTTTGGGTTGTAATTGTAACACCTTTTTCTACCCCCACAAATGTTCCAGCATAAAAGACTCAAATATCAGAGTAAAGCGTCAAAATCACCTCAAAGGGTGCACATTCATTTAAATCAAAATAATACACTTGCCCTGTAAACAAAGGGTCTTTCCCAAAATAATTCAAAAGCCTTCACCTGGCAGCAAAACTCAAAATTCCCAATTAAACGGTTTTCAACAAACATCGTAATAATCCAAAAAGGTTTTCAACATATAAAACCATATCATCAAATGACAACAAAAATAAGGAAACAACATAGTTTGACTCGAAGGACCCCAACCCGATGTTACACTATTAGAGCAAGACCCTCTAAATCGACCAAAAGCAAATAAACTTCAAGGTCCTCGAAAGCATCCACAGCTAAACCTGATCACCTGCACGTTACCCACATAGAGGCAACATTCAAACAGGAAGGGTGAGTAATCACAATTCATAATAATCATTATAAAACAAGATATACATAAAATGGAATTATCTTCATATACAACATCTTCAGGGTCATCACAAGGAAACATCGAAATCACGAACAACATCATAAAATACAGCAATGCCAATTAAATGCAAATGTAGAACCAGACTCATGCATGTGGTACCAATCGTCATAATAGATGGACACTAGGCCATCAACCCTCCTAAGATCCTCGTCAATAGGATCGATCCCACAATTGGAACCGGAGCACGTCATAATTACCTCAAATCCGCACAATGGGAATGAAGCGTCGTCACAGAGTATGCATATGAATGAATGATACACAACATCACTAATCGTCATCATCAAATAAACATCATAATATGCATCATCATTCATCAATTCTCATATACGTCATGTCATCACATATTAGTCAAATAATCACCAAAACATCATCATATAATCATCAGTAACATCATAAAAAATCATCATAGAAATCACATCATCAAGACATCACAGCAGCATAAACAAAATTTTGCGAACAACAGCAGTTCGCTCCAGGATTCGCTAGGCGAACCTGTTCACTGGGACCTTCGCTTAGCGAAGCGGCTAGTGAATCCCACAGACACCATACTAAGACACTAGAAACCACCATCTTCCATGCTCGTTGGTTTATTTGCTGGGCGAAGCTACTCGCTGATTCACTCGCTTAGCGAGACTTCCAGCGAATCCCCACTTCTACTCCAAAATCATCTCAGTACCTACACTCATATTATCGCGCATTTGTTGCGCTGTTGGGTAGCGAACCTTGGCTAACATTCGCCTAGCGAAGCGATGGTTCGCTTAGTGAACCTACGATTACAGCAAATCGCTGCTACGCACCAGTGGTTCCACAGCCTCAAAGGTACTTGCGATTACAGCTCCAAATGACCCAAAAACATCCCTATAACAGTTATAATGCATCACGGAGATCAACGGAATAACACCTACGTCTATTAGGTCGATTCAGGACCCTACGGAAACCTTAAATTCCCTAAACCTTCAAAACTCTCAAGCTTCCTATAAACTCCATAAATCCCTTCGCTACAAGATTGAAACTACAACAACGGGGAAATCTGCCCCAAAGGTCTATTTTATCCAATTAAATTCAACTCTTAATAATCGATTCACAAAATACCTTCAAATCATCAATTCGTCACAAAAATCCCATAAACCCTCAAACACAAAACAACCACTTCAATTACATCGAATCCCATAATGAAAACAATGAAAGGTAATTACTCCCCATACCTTAGATTGTCGATCCAAAGTGTTTTCTCTTGAGTTTTTGGAAACCTTCACGAATTCCTCGCCTTTTCCCTTTTTCCTCAGAGCTCTCCTTCTTTTCACGGTTAACCAAAAATGAACCCCATTCTCAAAATCCTCCTTAAATATTCAACCTAACCCTTGGGCCTCAAAATTGGGCTTTCTCCATAATGCCCTCACTATTTCTCCTCAAATGTCCGTCTTACCCTTAATTCCTCTAATATTAATTAAAATAAATAATAATACAATATATTCCGTAATATATACTATTATTTAATTAAATAATCAAAACTTCACAAAACACCGACATCGACACGGAACACCAAAATTCACAGAAATCCACGAATATAATATTTAAATAAATTAAATAAAATATTCTTACGAAATTTGGGGTGTTACAACTCTCCCCCACTTAAAGTATTTTCGCCCTAAAAAATTACCTCAAGAAAATAGAGTCGGATACGACTCCCTCATCTGATCTTCACGTTCCCAAGTCCAACTTCTGCCAGCTGGTCCACCCAATAGTACCTTCACCAAAGTTATGTCTTTACCCCATAATTGCTTCGTCTCTCGACCATCGACACGCACAGGCAATGCTTCCACAGTCAGATTATCCCTCACTTGTACATCATCCATCTGAATCACATGCGACGGATCCGGAATGTACTTCCTTAACTGAGACACATAGAACACGTCATGCAAATTTGCAAGTGACGACGGTAAAGCAATTCGATAGGTTACCTCTCCTATCCTCTGCAATATCTGATATGGACCAACAAAACGTGGAGTGAGCTTCCTAGACTTCAAAGCTCGACCCACACCAGTCACTGGCGTCACCCTAAAAAACACGTGATGTCCCTCTTGGAATTCAAGTGTTTTCCTCCTCTTATCATGATAGATCTTCTGACGACTCTGCGAAGCTTTCATCCTCTCTTGGATCTTCTTAATCTTCCCAGCCGTCTCTTGCATAATTTCAGGTCCGAGTACAGCACTCACGCCTGATTCATACCAACACAACGTAGTCCTACACCTTCTCCCATACAAAGCTTCATAGGGTGTCATTCCAATACTAGCATGAAAACTATTATTGTACGTGAACTCAATCAACGGTAAATGGCTATCCCACGATCCCCCATGATCCAACACACAAGCCCTCAACAAATCCTCCAAAGATTGGATAGTCCTTTCTGTCTGACCGTCCGGATGGTATGCAGAACTCATCCTCAACTTGGTACCCAACGCGTATTGCAAACTCTTCCAGAACCTCGATGTAAACCTCGGATCTCTATCCGATACAATACTCGAAGGTACCCCATGTAACTTCACAATCTCCTCAATGTACATCTCGGCTAGCTTCTACATGGAATGATTAATCTTCATCGGCAAGAAATGAGCCGACTTAGTTAATCTATCCACGATCACCTAAATTGAATCATTTCCCTTAAGCGTCTTCAGCAATCCCACCACAAAATCCATGGAAATACTATCCCATTTCCATTTTGGAATCCCCAACGACTGCATCATACCTAAAGGCTTCTGATGCTCAACCTTCGACTTCTGATAAGTCATACATGCATAAACAAACTCCGCGACATCATTCTTCATACCTGGCCACCAAAAAAACTTCTTCAGATCCCGGTACATCTTCGTAGCACCAGGATGAATGCTCAACCTACTTCGATGTCCTTCTTCAAGAATGCTCTTCTTAATATTTGGGACATCTGGAACACACAACCTGTCTCTGAACATCATCACACCATTCTCGTCAATTTGGAATTCACTTCCGTTACCTTGGTTAATCAAAGTCAATTGGTCAACCAACTTTAAATCAGATAGCTGCCCCACTCTGATTTCTTCCAGAATACTACTAGTCAACTTCAACATTCCCAACTTCACACTGTCAGGAGTCGCTTCACATACCAGACTCAAATCTCAGAATTGCTCAATTAATTCCAACTCTTTCACCATAAGCATTGACATATGCAATGACTTCCTGTTCAATGCATCTGCCACTACATTTGCTTTGCCCGGATGATAATTCAAATCAAAATCGAAGTCCTTCAATAGCTCTAACCACCTTCTCTGCCTCATATTCAATTCCTTTTGATCAAATAAGTACTTCAGACTTTTATGATCACTGAACACTTTGAATTTAGAGCCAAACAGACAATGTTCCAAATCTTCAACACAAACACCACCGCAGCCAACTCCAAGTCATGTGTAGGATAATTCCTCTCATGAACTCATAATTATCTCGAAGCATAGACAACAACTTGCCCAGTCTGCATCAAAACTCCACCAAGATCCATCTTCGACGCGTCACAATACACCACAAAAGATTCACTCGGATTAGGCAAAATCAACACTGGAGCAGTAGTCAATCTCTTCTTCAATTCCACAAAACTCTCTTCACAATCTACATCCCACACAAAAGTCTGACCCTTTCGAGTCAACTGAGTCAAAGGTAATGCCAACTTAGAAAAACCTTCAATAAACTTGCGGTAATAACCCGCTAATCCCAGAAAACTTCGTATCTCAGTAGCAGACTTCGGAGTCTCCCACTGTAACACGACATCAATCTTAGAAGGATCAACAGCAATCCCTCCACTCAAAATCACATGGCCAAGGAAACTCACTTCCTTCAACCAGAACTCACACTTGGATAGCTTTGCATACAACTTCTTCTCTTTCAACACTTGCAACACAGTCCTCAAATGCTCGGCATGTTCTTCTTCAGATTGAGAATATATCAAGATATCATCGATAAACACCACCACAAACTTATCCAAATACTCATGAAAGATCCGATTCATATACTCCATGAACACACCAGGTGCATTGGATACACCAAATAGAATCACAGTGTATTCATAGTGTCCATACCTCGTCCTGAAAGCCGTCTTCGGAATATCATCAGGCTTAACTCGAATCTGATGATAACCAGACCTCAGATCAATCTTGCTAAACACACAAGCACCTACTAACTGATCCATCAAATTGTCGATTCTCGAAAGCGGATACTTATTCTTGATCGTCACTTTATTCAACTGTCGATAATCGACACACAACCTCATGCTACCATCTTTCTTCGTCACTAACAGCACAGGAGCACCCCACGGAGAAACACTTGGTCGAAAAAACCTCTTCTCAAGCAATTCTTCCAGTTGCTTCTTAAACTTACTTAACCCATAAGCTGACATCCGATAAGGAGCCATCGACACTGGACTCGTACCTGGTATTAAGTCCACTGCAAACTCTATTTCACGCTCTGGAGGCAAATCACTGATGTCATCTGGAAACACATCTGGAAATTCACAGACAACAGGAAACTCCACACTTGTAGCTTCACGATCAATTTCCAACGATGCAAACATTGCAAACACCAAAGCTCCATCCTCCACAAGTTCATCTACTTGCTTAGCAGATAAGAACATCAACTCCCCCACTATCATCAATTTTAGGAAACTCTACAGCCTTGGTATAACAATTGATGTGAACACGGTTGAACTTTAACCAGTTCATTCCAAAGATCACATCGATCTGGTGCAAGGGTAAGCACACCAAATCCATCACAAAGCTCTTCTCAAAAATCATCACAGGACATCTCAAACACACAAGGGTAGTAGCAACAGAACCATTAGCTGGAGTTTCTATTACCATATTCCCATTGATATTAGACAACTTCAAACCCAATCTATTAGCACATTCAAGCGAGATAACATAATGAGTAGCACCAGTATCAATATTAGTAACTAATTCGATATTATTAATAAAACATGTACCTCGAATCAGGCTGTCCTTCTCTGGCACTTCTGCACCACTCAAAGCAAACACTCTGTCACTGGTCTAAGCAGCAGTCGCAATCTTCTCTGGCTTCTGACATTGAGTATTGATATGACCTTTCTCACCACAATTGAAACAGATCGGACCCTCATCTTTGCAATCAGTAGCTCGATGACCCTTCTTACCACATCTATAGCACCTCAGCACATTATTGGTGCACACATCAGCACGGTGACCTTGCTCGCCACACTTATAACACTTTCCAGAAGCGGGAGCTGCTCCCCCACTTGTCTTTTTCCCATCTGAAGCCTTCTGCTTCCCTTTGTCAGCTGAAGTTGTATAAGGCTTACCTCTATACTGCCCTTTCTTCTCACTCAACTGCTTGTAGTGAGCAGATCGAGCTCGGCTATCCTCATCGTAGATTCTGCTCTTGTCAACCAACTCAGCATACCTGCGGATCTGCTGATACCCAATACCCTGCTTAATCTCTGGTCTCAGCTCATTCTCAAACTTGAGACACTTGGACATCTCAGCATCAGCACGATTGTAGTGCAGACAGAACTTGACCAAAGCCTCGAACTTTGCGGCATACTCTGCCACAGTCATATCTCCTTGCTTCAGCTCAAGGAATTCCACTTCTCTCTTGCCACGAGCATTCTCTGGAAAATACTTCCCCAGAAACTCCTGCTTAAACACAGCCCAAGTTATCACAGTGCCAACAGCTGCAAGTCTCTAACGGGTGTTATCCCACCAGTCCTCAGCTTCTTCTTTCAGCATATGCGTTCCGAACTAAACCTGTTGCTCATCAGAACACCCAATCACCTGGAAGATCTTCTCGATCGCCTTCAGCCACTTGTGTGCACTTGCTGGATCACGCGTACCCACAAAAGTCGGTGGATTGTTCCTTTGAAACTTCCCCAAAGCACGAAACTCATCAGGAGCTCCACCATTTGGATTCAGCTGCGCCACCATATTAGCAACCGATTCCAACGCATCAGTAATCGCGCGATCGTTTCTTCCATCCATCCTGCACACCACAAACAAGGTTAGAAGAACTAAAAAATCGACAGTGTACACACACTCGTCGACTGACAGGGGACTGACATCACGCAAAAACCTGGCCGGACAGACCGACCTGCTCTGATACCACTAATGTAACACCCTTTTCTACCCCCACAAATGTTGCAGCAGAAACAACTCAAATATCATAGTAAAGCGTCAAAATCACCTCAAAGAGTGCACATTTCTCATTTAAATCAAAATAATACACTTGCCCTGTAAACAAAGGGTCTTTCCCAAAATAATTCAAAAGCCTTCACCTGGCAGCGGAACTCAAAATTCTCAATTAAATGGTGTTCAACAAACATCGTAATAATCCAAAAAGGTTTTCAACATATAAAACCATATCATCAAATGACAACAAAAATAAGGAAACAACATAGTTCGACTCAAAGGACCCCAACCTGATGTTACACTATTAGAGCAAGACCCTCTAAATCGACCAAAAGCAAATAAACTTCAAGGTCCTTGAAAGTATCCACAGCTAAACCTGATCACCTGCACGTTACCCACGTGGAGGCAACATTCAAACAGGCGGGGTGAGTAATCACAATTCATAATAATCATTATAAAACAAGATATACATAAAATGGCATTATCTTCATATACAACATCTTCAGGGTCATCACAAGGAAACATCAAAATCACGAACAACCTCATAAAATACAGTAATGCCAATTAAATGCAAATGCACAACAAGACTCATGCATGTGGTACCAATCGTCATAATAGATGGACACTAGGCCATCAACCCTCCAAAGATCCCCGTCAATAGGATCGATCCCGCAATTAGAACCGGAGCACGTCATAATTACCTCATATCCGCACAATGGAATGAAGCATCGTCACAGAGTATGCATATGAATGTATTATACACAACATCATTAATCGTCATCATCAAGTAAACATCATAATGTGCATCATCATTCATCAATTCTCATATACGTCATGTCATCACATATTTGTCAAATAATCACCAAAACATCATCATATAATCATCAGTAACATCATAGAAAATCATCATAGAACTCAGATCATCATGACATCACAGCAGCATAAACAAAATTTCACGAACAACAGCAGTTGCTCCAGGATTCGCTAGGCGAACCTATTCGCTGGGACCTTCGCTTAGCGAAGCGGCCAGCGAATCCCACAGACACCATACTAAGGCACCAGAAACCACCATCTGTCATGCTCGCTGGTTTATTCGCTGGGCGAAGCTACTCGTTGATTCACTCGCTTAGCGAGACTTCAGCGAATCCTCATTTCTACTCCAAAATCATCTCAGTACCTACACTCATGTTATCGCGCATTCACTGCGCTGTTCGCATAGCGAACCTTGGTGAACATTTTCCTAGCGAAGCGATGGTTCGCTTAGCGAACCTGCGATTACAGTAAATCGCTGCTACGCACCAGTGGTTCCACGACCTCAAAGGTACCTGCGATTACAACTCCAAATGACCCAAAAACATCCCTATAACAGTTCTAATGCATCACGGAGATCAACGGCATAAAACCTACGTCTATTAGGTCGATTCGAGACCCTACGGAAACCTTAAATTCCCTAAACCTTCAAAACTCTCAAGCTTCCTATAAACTCCATAAATCCCTTCACCACAAGATTGAAACTGCAACAACGGGGAAATCTGCCCCAAAGGTCTATTTTATCCGATTAAATTTAACCCTTAATAATCGATTCACAAAATACCTTCAAATCATCAATTCGTCACAAATATCCCATAAACCCTCAAACACAAAACAATCACTTCAATTACATCGAATCCTAATGAAAACAATGAAAGATAATTACTCCCCATACCTTAGATTGTCGATCCGAAGTGTTTTCTCTTGAGTTTTTGGAAACCTTCACGAATTCCTCACCTTTTCCCTTTTTCCTCAGAGCTCTCCTTCTTTTCACGGTTAACCAAAAATGAACCCCATTCTCAAAATCCTCCTTAAATATTCAACCTAACCCTTGGGCCTCAAAATTGAGCTTTCTCCATAATAACCTCACTATTTCTCCTCAAATGTCTGTCTTACCCTTAATTCCTTTAATATTATTTAAAATAAATAATAATACAATATATTCCGTAATATATACTATTATTTAATTAAATAACCAAAACTTCACAAAACATCGACATCGACACGAAACACCAAAATTCACAGAAATCCATGAATATAATATTTAAATAAATTAAATAAAATATTCTTACGAAATTTGGGGTGTTACAGTAATACTCTATCAGAGTATCCTTCATAAGTTTGAAGGATATAGAATTTATTTGTAATGGTGATTTATCACGATTTTTTGTAATTGTACTAACGCTTGAAAGGATATTTGAGTGAAAATGAGAGGGGTCCCAAATTCAAGAGGAGGTTGGATCGAAATTCACGATAATATTAGAAAAAGAGACACTGAATTGGAAGAGTTATTATAAGATCAATTTAAACTTTTGACTATTAAATGTGAATTTCTTTTCCTTAGGGAACGTCCTTTAAACAAGTGATATGAACTAGATTACAAACCTTATTATTCTTTATTTGGTTTTCTCATGTGACATTTTGCTTCCACCGAAAAGAATTTCAATAATAATAATAATAATAACTGTTATGAATGTAATTTTTTGTGTCGAAATATCTATGTGTCGAGTTGTATTAATGTGTCGAAGTGTCGAAGCAGGTTGCTTCACACATGATTTCGACTTAGGCCTATTTTAGTAATGTTAACTATTTTGGGTTGTTATAGTTTTGGGCTTTGGCTTAGGGTGCAAGCTAACCTAAATCTATAAATAGGGAGCAACCCTTATTTTTTGAATAGAACTCATATAGCATTGTATTCACAAAATTTTGCAGTTGCAAAGTGAATAAAGAAGTTTCCACAGGTTGTGGGCAGAGAGAAACTCTGCAGAAAATATTTTTCTTCTCCAACATTATTCTCTTTCTTTCTTTCTCAACCTTTTTCATTGTCATTGCGTGATTGATAACAATCTTGTCCATCAAGATTGAGTGAAATTCTCCATAGGTTGTGGTTCAATTCCAACATTTGGTATCTAGAGCTATGGTTGCGATTCAAGGAAGCAAAATCGTGATGGCGATGAATCATTCAAATGGGGCACTTTCCGGCGAACCTTCTGATTCTCAAGAAAGATAATTATGAGAATTGGTGCAAGCAGATTAAGGTGGTTTTCTGTTTTCATTGGTTTTGCTAATGATTGTTGTTGTTCTTCTAACATCGTGAATATACCTTTGGTGCTTGTAATGTGTGTGTTATTATGCAGGAAAAGACACTAATTGATCAAAGTTGTAAGACACAAGAAATGGTGCAAGATGCCAAATAAATGAGGAATACATCAGTAAGTTCGCTTTGCGAACTTGAAAGCGAGTGCCAGCGAAGGTTCGCTTTGCGAACTCTGGCGAGATCCCAGCGAATGGTCCCAGATTTTGGCAGGGGCAAAAGGCACTAAAGTTCGCTTTGCGAACGGGAAAGCGAGTGTTCGCTTTGCGAGTGATCCTTCGCATTGCGAACTCACGGGAATTTCTGGGGCGGTTTAACTATTCAGAGGCACCTGAGGTGCCTTTTTTTACCATTCGCTGTGCGAATTGTCAAATTCCTGAATGTGTATAAATAGATTTTTCACACTTTTTGATGATATGTTATGTTTTTTGGAGAGAGAAACTTGTAAATAAAAAGATCAGAAGTTATATCTCTTCATTTCCAAGGGAGAAAAGGTAGGATCTTTGATTTCTTGTTGGGAAAGGATGTAATCTTTTGATACCTATTGTATTTCATCTAATCTATGGTTGTGAATTAGTTTGGATTCTCTATTTTTGGTTGTCTTTGGTTGTTTATTTGTTGGTTTTGACAAAACCTATTTCAAATCTTCGATCTTAGATGTTCATTTATCATTGAGCAAGCTTTTGACGATGTTTTGTGATTTGATATTCATTTGCATCCCAGCATTTTAGCATTGTGTTGATTGTTAGTTTGAATATCTTCTAATAATTAATGCAATAAGAGACCGCGCTATCGCTTGACAAACAGTATCGTGAGGGTGCGTGAGAATAGTGATGAAAAACGACATTCACATTCATTTGGCAAATTAGTTGAATGCATGTAAAAAAGGTTAAGCGTGTATACATATTTTGATCATTGGCTTTGTATATGAATTACTCGTTCGTTTGATATTGATGTTATAGTAATATCTGTTAGGTTTTGATTCCAGAGATGAATTAGGCTTAACATTCATGTAGGCTTTAAATGCTTTGTATTGATTGGTGATGTGCGAGAGCAATTATTGATCGGTATAAAATCACTCATAATATGCGGGGACCGAGAGGATATGTATGTTGTGAGTGATACATGATGATATTATGCGAATGTTTGATTTATGTATGAAATTGGTCAGAAGAATGCATGTGTTATCAATTGATGAGATCCAATTCCAACAAGGCTCCATTTATAATTCAGTCTTTATTTTATATTTTCCGTCTTTACATTTTCCGCATTTGCTTTTGGTTCCGCTTTAAACCAAAACTTTTGAACCATAAGCTTAGAAATATAGATACCGTCGAATGACATTCCTTCCCTCGCACTAATCCCCGTAGATACGACAAAACTGGATTACTTATATATTTTTGCTTGCTGCTATTCTAGCTTCAACAAAGTACATAACTGTTTCTCTCTGTGCATGTCAAGCAACGTGAATGGTGAACCTGGTTGAAGAGATTACAGGGAAGAATCATGGAACAATTACCATGAAGATCGACAGTATGTCAGCTATCAATCTGGCGAAGAATCTGATAGCACATGGTCGAAGCAAACACATCGAAATGAGGTTTCATTATCTTCTTGAGCAGGTAGCAGAAGGGAAGATGAACTTGGAACACTGCAGAACTCAGAATCAGATTGCAGATATCATGACGAAGGGGGTGCAGGTCGAAATTTTCAGAAGACTAAGAGACATGATGAATATAGATAGTTTAGACACAATGAATTAGGTGGTGTGTTAAGAATGTAATTCTTTGTGTCAAAATATCTCTGTGTCGAGTTGTATTAGTGTGTCGAAGTGTCGAAACAGGTTGTTTCACACAAGATTTCGATTTAGGCCTATTTTAGTAATGTTAACTATTTTGAGTTTTTATAGTTTTGGGCGGCTTAAGGTGCAAGGTAACCTAAATCTATAAATAGGGAGCAACCCTTATTTTTTGTATAGAACTCATATAGCATTGTATTTACAGAATTTTACAGTTGTAAAGTGAATAAAGAAGTTTCCATTTCTTTCTTTCTCAACCTTTTTTCATTGTCATTGCGTGATTGATAACAATCTTGTCCATCATAATTGAATGAAATTCTCCATAGATTGTGGTTGAATTTCAACAACAACAATAATAATAATAATAATAATAATAATAATAATAATAATAATAATAATAATTTAACCTATACTATCTTTTATGATATGCAACACCAATACCGACATATATGGAGTACTTTCTATAACTTTAATTTTCTCAAATTATTCATGTTTTTATTATGCATATCAATGCCATGATGTGTATGTGCTTGATAGTTTTCATCAATTTGCCGACACACTGTAAAAGGTAGCCTAATATCTTACCTTAATTGCGGTATTCTTAAATAAAAAACTAAGACCTACTTCCAGTTAAAAAATTAGAAGGAACCAGGATCAAGTAAAAGAACACATTAGGAAACTTTCCATTAACTAACAATCATTGTGTTCATTGTTTTTTATTTGGAGAGAACATTGATGCTACAGCAAAATCTAGTTAGATTACATTTTAGCAAAAATCATAATAGATCACATTTTCAATAACAATAGCAGAAATTTACAATGTGAACGAGTCTGTCATGAATTCTTGAAAATCTGGATGCTCGACTTCCTCAGAAAAATTTCATGACTATAAAACATTTTCAATAGTAAATACCACAACTTCTCTTGATCACTCCTAGGCACTGAAGAGGAAGAAATGACTTCACCTTCAACATTCATTGAGAATGGAAATGTTTTGTGTCTCTTGTTAAACTTGTAGTTATAGTTATTTTCGCGATTCCTCGAATGTAATAGCTACATATAGCTAGCTCTCTATGTGGTAAAGCGTCGTCGAAATCTTTTGTCTCTAAGCAACTCTGAATCAAACTTTTCGCACCTCACAATTTCCAGTAACTTAAGAGAATGCAACCCTTGTAATACTTCACCTGGCAATGACTCAAGGTTCTCGCAGTCAGTGATATGTATTTCTTGGATAGCATTAAGGTAAATGATTTCAGTTGGGAGTTGCTCAAGTTTGAATAGCCCATAAATGTCTAATATCTTTAGAGAAGTGAGGTTTCGTAGCATCCCGTCTGGAAAGCAAGTTAGATCTTCATTATCTTTGAACCGGAGTGATTCGAGACTAACGAGTTTATGAATTGAACTTACCAAATCTTGCTTGCACTTCCCTTCTATACGCAAATCATTAAGATATGGAAGGCAAGGCAAGCCCGAAAGTTTAGGACATTTAGTAATTTGAAGTCTTGAAAGACATGGGAACATGTTTTCTTTATCCTCCCTTGATAACTTTACCAGGTTTGGCAAATCTACGAGTATCAGAACTGATAACTTAGCGAAACCTCCTGCAACGCCACCGTCTTTTGGCTCCTCGTCTACATATATTACATGGCACATGTTCAATATTCTTAGATCTTTAAGGGAAGGTAGTTTCCCCAACTGTGGAAGGTGTAAACAACTTTTGCAGTCCATTAGTTGTAGAAAAGTTAAATGTTCCAAAGAAGGACTAGACATCCAATGTGGGAAATAGGAACCTGTATATCCTTGCACCCCGAAAGTTTGAAGTTGTTGGGTTTGAGGTTGAAGCGCTTCAAGAATCTCCTCAACATTTTCTTGTAATTGAGTCTCTTCATTTCTCTCCCATGACAATTGCAATTGCTTCACGTGCTTACTCGACATATTGGCTTCTTTTGCGTTCATTACACTTTTTACTCTCTCCAAGTGCTTAATGTAAAGATCTCCAATAAGGTTCATTTGTCCTAGTTCCGCCAAAAGGTACCCTTCTCTTTTGCCTACTACATACAAAGTTAAAGTTTTCAAGGAAGTCAATTTCCTTATCTTGGGGGGCAAGCTTGACAATGAGTAGCAGTTGGTCAAATGGATACTTTGTAGAGCTTTCAATTGTGTCAAATTCTTAGGCAAGTTAAGGAGATGATAACAATGGTCTAGCTTCAAAATCTGCAAGTTCCACAGCTTACATATGGATTTTGGAAGAGTTTTGAACTTACCGGCAGAGAGATTCAAGTACCTTAGGTATTTTAAACAACCAATTGAAGATGACAACATTTTCCTTCTTTCGAAGTCAAGCACGCGTAAAGAATAACATTTCAATACATGAGGTGAAAGTTGGTCAACATTGTTTAAACATGTCTTCAATGATTTCACAGTAGGCAACTGGATTGAATTGATATCCCCTAAGGATTTCCTTCTATAAATTGAGAGGTGGCGGATTCTTTCGGATGTACTTGATACATCATTGTCATCCGTAATGGAGCATATTTCTTCTGCAACCGATTGAGCAAGATCATGAACAAGATCATGCATTTTGAAAGTTGTAATTTTTCCAAATTCATCTATCTCAATATCTTGAAAAAATGATCTCCAATATAATTCATTCCACACCTCATTGCCAATATCCTCATCTTCCAACTTTCCATCGGATGAAACAAAGCCATTAGCCATCCAAAGTTCTATTAGAAAGTGTTTGCTTATTCTTTTATCTTTGGGAAATAGTGCACAGAAAGCGAAACACTGTCTCAATTTTGCCGGCAAATTCAAGTAACTTAATCTCAAAGCAGGCATGACAGAATTCTCACCATGTAAACTCCATAACTTGCTTTCCTTGACATAGAGCCACTCTTTTTCCTCTCTTTTGAAACGCAAGAGACTTCCCAATGCTATTGCCGCAAGAGGCACTCCCACACACTTATTTACTATCTCATTCCCTATGGCCACAAGTTTTGCAGATTCTTCCTCATTTGGCCCGAAGGCTCGTTGTTTAAACAATTCCCAACAATCATTGTCAGATAGCTTTGATAAATCATGAGCTGAAACTGTTCCCATGGTAGCTGCTACCTTTGGAAGACGAGTCGTTACCAAAATCGAAGCACCCTTGCCTCCAAAAGCCAATACAGATCTTAATCTTTGCCAATTTTCTTGTTCATGATCCCATACATCATCCAACACAAGCAAATATCTTTTACTTTGTAGCAAATCCAAAAGTTTTCTTTGCAACGGTTCTAAGTCTAATTCATCACAAGCATGCCCAGTTGCTGATTCTATGATCGATTTTGTCATTCTCTTCAAACTAAAATCTTCTGAGACACACACCCAAATTCTTAGCTCAAAGTGGTTGATTACTCTCTCCTGATTGAATATAAGTTGGGCAAGTGTTGTTTTTCCGAGTCCACCAAGACCAACTATCGAATAAACAGATAAATCCTCAACGTCAGAAGCATCATACACCAAAAAGTCTATAATTTTATCCTTATCTTCATCTCTACCATAGACTTGAGGTTGAGTAATGATTGAAGTTGTTTGGCGCCAGTCAAGGACTCCACTTCTCCTCTCTCGAACAATCTCAGTCATATGAAACTTACTCCTTTCTTCAGCTATTTCATCCAATCTCTCTCTTATTCTCTTTGTTTTCTTAGCAATTTTGTAACGAAAAGTAGCATGCTTAGGATGAAAACAGGATATGCAAGAGCTTTGTACCTTGTGTGAGAGTCCTTTAGACTCCATCTCCAGCAGTTGAGTGGCACACTCGTCCAAGATGTCGTTGAGGACGTGAGCAGCATCTTTGAGCTTAAGAAGCCAATCCTTGATAGCTCTGTCAGTGAATTGTTTCTCCTCAGCATCTTCAAGCGTAGCCTTGATTGTTGTTAGCATACTGGAAATACTTTCCAATTCACGATCGAAACCAAGAAATAGGCCAAGCTCTTTCTGAATGAGTGAACTCAAATTATCAAGCACAACTTCAATGACAGCTTCAGCCATGTTTTAAGTTCAAACTCAAAAGAATCAAGAGTGTAAATGGAAGAGAGTTTGTTTGGTTGGTTGAGAAAAGAAGATGTACTATCAAAAAACAAGTTATATGATCAATGTATCTTTGAAATTTGAGGGAAACAAACAACGAAAAGAAAACGACATGTTAGAAAATAGAAGCAAGGCTGAAACTTGCTTACAATTCTACAATGACATGCTTGAGTGTGAGTGGTTTGACAATTTCTTTATAAAATTTAGGATATCTTTATATTAATGGTATACTATGGAACCAAGTGGAATGAAATAAAATAAAGTTGTCTTTTATGATTTTGGGAGTTGAACTTAAGTCCTCTGCCTCCCATGCCCTATAGTCTTTCCAAGAGGGCCATTTTGTTTACTTTTTTATTTTTATTCCTCTTAAATATTCATATTGCATACTTATTTTGTTTGATTAGAATAAATATATTTTAGATATGAATTTAATTGATATGCACTATTTTACACAATTACTCTCATGTATGTATTCTACCATATCAGACTCTAAATTTTAAGATAATAGTATGACATAGTGGATTAATAAATTTCTATTATTTTACACTAAGAGTGAATATCAATTAAACTCTTTAAATTTTTTGATAACATTTTTGTTTTAATTAAATTATATTTAGTTAATTAATTAATATTTAAATATTTCAATTATTAAATATTATTTGATATATTTAAAATAATAAACATATTAAATTAATATTAATAAAATATATAATTTATTTATTTAAGTATATTAATATATTATTAAATTATTTAAATATATAAATAATTTAAATATTTAAATATTAATATATTTATTTAAATAATAAATAATAATTATATATTAATTAAATAGTAATTAACTAAATATAATTAATTTAAATATTTAAATCTTCACTAAATTTTATTAAATATTTTTATTCTAATGAAATAAATATTAATTAATATATTTAAATCTTAAAATATAAGTAATTATAATAAATAATAATTTAATATATTGATATATAAATTAATATATTAATATATTAGTATATTTGATATATTACTATATTTAATTTATGAATATTTATTTAAATATTAATATAAAATAAATATTAATTAATATAATCTAATTAATTATTAATTATTTATTAATATATTTAAATAATTTATTTATATATTTACGTAATTAATATTTATTAATTTAAAAAATTAATATTTAAATATTTAATTTAATTAAAATAAAAATGTTTATAATATATTTATTCTAATCTAATAAACTAAGTATGCAATATGAAAATTTAAGTTGAATAAAAATGCAAAGCAAATAACATGGCTAAGTGGTAGGGTGCTTGGCATTGGAGGGAAAAGATTTAAGTTCAATTTTTCTTTGTTGCAAAATTTTAATTTTTTAGATATTAAAATTTTTAATCTTAAAAAAAATCAAAAATAAAAACCACATAGATTTAATAAAAAATAAAAAATAATGTCAATTGGACAATCCATGTCATTAAACAAAATTGAAAAAAAATCTGTCACGTCATTATTTTTTATCATTGAAATTTTTGAGAAATAAAAACAGAAATCTTTATAAAAGATAGTAAGGGAATCCATTTTATCACTCATATAATAGTGGGCAAAATATATATTAACCCTTGATAAAGTGAGGATGGAATAGACCAACTTAACATCATTTTCTTACTCTTTTATTTGGGTGAGAAAATGATAACTTTCTATCTTAAAACGTCCAAACAATTAATAAAATATATAGTCCGCTTATTTTTATTCCAATTAATTTGTTTTAAAATATTCAAACATATTCTTCTCGTTTCTTTGATTTGTAAAAATATTTTATGTTTTTATTTTCTATTTTTATTTTTTGAAAATCATTTTTCATTTTCAAAATTTTATGAATTAGGAAATGTATTTTATTTTCATTTTCGAGAAATCAAGTTATTCAAGACGCATTAGGTTTTACAAATATTTATTTAACTTTCATCACCAAATAATTCGAATAATTAAAAAATAATTATTTTAATAATAAAATATAAAATAATTTTAATTGATGAAAAATAGAAATAATAATTTCTTTCACTATATATGCTTAATAATAATAGTTTTTATTGTATAAATATAATTAACATCATTCAAAATAACTATAATAAAAGAAATTAAATACTAATAATGTTCGAGTTGTCGATTTAGAGTTGATGTTCAAATTGTTTGTTTTCAACTTGCATTTTTTCTTCAATTTCGAATAGAGAAAGGAATAGTGCCATGACAATGTAAATTCTTTTTATACTGTCAACGAATGACAATCATATATCCTGCCAAGTCAACTTTTAAACTTTAAATTACTTATATAATTTGATACTTTAAAATATTTTGTTTGGATATATGTATAATACTTTTTTACACTGACAGTGCACTACTATTAAATTCTTTCGAATAACTATTTCCCATTTTAATTATAAATAGGCTTAATACCCTTTTGGTCCTATATCTTAACCTCATAGTTCATTTTGCTCTCTTAACTTTAAAAAGGTTAATATTTATCCATTAACTCTTCAAAACGTTCCTTATTAGTTCGTTTTGCTCTATTAGCGCCGAAAAAAATTCAAAAATCAGTCGTTAAATTCATCGCTAATTAGAAAAAAGGACAAATATAAATAGTTTTGAAAAGTTAAGGGACCGATATGAACCATTTTTTAAAATTGAAGGACCAAACTAATCTTCAAGATTAAGATACGAGACGAAAAAGAATATTAAACCTTCATTTATAAACAATTCCATAATGAATAATTTTGCAAGACTCAAATAAGAATTATTATTATCAGTTGGCTTTTTTTTTAATTAGTTGGTGTTAGACGACGACAACTTGTCTAAAGGGGGGTGAATAGACACCCAAGCAAAAATCACCAAATAAAATTTGGGTTTTAAAGTTATTTCAAAAATGAGTACGCGCGGAAGGTTTCGGTATGGATCGACAAATGTCGTATATACAAACCTATTTATTGGAACTCGGATATGCAAAAGCCGTATGGAATAGAATCAAATAACATTAATCACTTAAGCATGACTTAATCGATCACAATATTACTCACTTAAACCAAGTACTTAGTAATGCTATTTTCAATGACAATAAGCAAAATTAAGGAACTATGCAATTTATCAAACACTTGGTGTACGAACGAATTTTCAGAATTTTTCTTTGTGTTGTTGTTGATATGAAAACCACTTATAATCAAAAGTGACTATAAACTAATCAACAACAAAGTTATAACAAAATAGTAATGGAAAAATTATTACGAGTCAATCGATCAATAAATGTTATTTGACAAATTATGTAATGAAATATAAAGCAAGTAAAAAGATAATAGAGAGATCAACACGAGGATTTTTTTACGCAGTTCCCCACTTTCGTCCTCGCATGTGGGTATGTCTGCGCCTAATTTCCAATGTGGAATCAGGATACTTTCTTACTATGCAAAAAGTTGATGTACAAGAGAAGTGTTCAATAACAACCATATAAACTTCACTGGTTTTGATGTTGATTCAACTCCTTCTCTTCTTTTGATATTGAAAAAGACCAAGATAACAATGGATGCCAATTCACTTGTCGATATTGCTATTCCTTTGCATTCTTTATCTCCAAGCTTTTGCGCACGATCAATTGCACCGATTGTTCCACGAGACATCAATTCGATTCACCGTTCTCTGTTACTTCCGTTGCGTTCTTTATATCCAAAGGATCCTTTGTGTACTTTATCTCCAAAGGCTTTCACAACATTGCAATACTCTCTTGAACGTCTTGCACGAAAACCCCCAAATCTACACACGATATTGGAGGACAAACCCACGGTTTTTTTCGGATGAAGACCCCTACAAATCTCAACCCGATTTCTTGGCTACACAAGAACCTAATCGGACGTTATCAGATCTTCGCCTAGATGGTACCCCAACAAAATATTATTATGTGTGATTTGTCAGTGTGTAGGCATAGGACAGAGGTTGAAGATGATGAGCAAATGCAGGCTAATTTTATGGTATCACTAGTTTGGAATGAAGCATGAATGATGTATTTATACTTTTGGAAGATTGGTGGCAAGGAGGTAATTTTCAGAGTAAAAAAATGAACAAAATTGACCAACTTAAACAACATGTGCTGGCCTGAACGCTGGATGTCCTGGCACATACTATAAAAAATAACAGCATGTACCGACCTGAAAGGGCCTATGTGTCGACCCAAATGAAACAGAAAGCACAACCTTACTTAAGATAGTAGATGTGTCGGCCTGAAGCACGTATGTGCCAGCACATAATGTTGAAACTTCTAGTATGTGCCGACCGAGATAGCCATGTGTCGACTCAACCAAGTCAGAGCCTACAGGCCTTAATATTGAGTTACATGTGTGCCGACACATGTAGTGCATTTTTGTGCAGAAATATGTTTTTCATGTATTTGGGAAAGTTCAAGGTGATTTTTGATGATTCCTAAGACCTATAATGCAAGGGTGTAACACAAACTCAGAGATACCGTCTGACGTACATAAATGCTAAGTTTTCTTATAGTTTTGACATTATGCAAAACATCTAACGGAGAAGTTGCACTCACATACTCCCCCTTTTTTATGATGGCAAAACTTGCGACAAGGCATTTCATGTTGATATCAAAGGCTCCCCTTACTTTTTGTTTTCCTTCTTTATCTCACATATGTTTCTCCCCATTTGACAACATCAAAAAGAAGAAAAGTAAATCGTGAGAAGTATCATATTCCAATACAAATATTAATATATCACTCAGAGGCGTTTTTGCACATAAGAGCAACAATCACATATCCCCACATATATGTAATGATGCGAAATGGATAAATAATCAACAACAAAGAGAAAACTATTCAAGTTGCTTCTAATAATGTCACAACTATGTAACACAACACAATGGAACTCCCGATGCCGCGCACGTATGTGCCTAGCATAGCGACAAGAATATGTCACTACTCAATCCAATGTAAAAATGTGACATAACAAATAACACATCCACAACAAGAACAATAGCAACCAATTATAATGCTAGAAGAAATTAAATAATAAATCACATGCTTATACAATCAAGAAGAAACTTATACAAATGTGAAAGAGTTAATACATGAAGTCACTATAAGCATATACATTGAGAACACACAATGGTTATCAATCAAAATTTTTGGAAATGAACATTCATGGTTTACATCATTTGAGAAAATATCAAGCATCTTTAACCAACAAATAACATGCATTAAGAAAAGTCTTACTTTCAGGAGAAATCGAAACAATACTACCTCACTCTTGATGGGATAAATGTTGCACTCACATGATGTTAAAAACTCAAAATGAAATGTTAGAGCAATAGTATAAAGTGCAATAAAGTAGTTTAACTCCCGCGTGAGACTCATTTCAAACTCTCCCTACATAAGCTTAGAGAACCATTTTGTGATGTCACCAATAATGTTGTCAATTGGATGATCCTTGGAGGTTCTCCATTCCAATGGAAGACCATCATTCTCTTGTTGACTTTCATCATCTTCCTTTTCATGGTTGTCATCTTCCTCCTTCTCAATGTCCACCGCATTAGGTTGATAATTCCCTTTTTCGGTTTCATTGAGCATGTCTTCCGTATATGCACTTACACCATCAAAAGAAATACCTTTCCCAACACTACTTGGGCAAGACTCATCAAAGGTAACATGAATCGACTTTTTTGCCGGCACATATTGAACCAATTTTGAAACAAAGTTGAAAAATGAATTTATGTGTTGGCACATAGGACTTATGTGCTGGCCTATACTTAATAAGAATAAACAAAATTTAAATGACTTCATTTCAGGCCGACCTGACTACATCATGTGTCAACACAAACATGTAAATTTTATCTAGGTCACTATAAGTATGTAAATTGAAATAATCAGATTCAATTAGAAATTTTTGGAAGTGAACACAAGAACAAATAGCATCCAACATGTATTTGAAATACCATTAAATAAAATAGGATAAAAGACATAGCTTACTTTTAGAAAGAAAACGAAACGATACAACCTCACCGTACTAACGGAGTATGCACGAGCATTTCACGAGAAGCTCTATAACAAGAGTTTTAACAAAAGCCAACCGTACCATTAACAAAATCTTTTCAACACATATTCATTCATCTTCACCTTTATAAGTTGTCTCAATAACTTTTACCAAAGGGCTTTCTTATTGATTCTTCTAGAAAACACATTCCTTCTTCTTGACACTAAGTCAATTTGATTTGAACATGTTATCTACCAAATGTCATGATGTTACTATAAGTGAAGCCCCACAACTTCTTCATAGACTCAGGACACTTTTTCCTGCAAAATCAACAAGATAAACTAGGTTCCCAATCTTTGTTGGGTCCTTGAGGGTGAGTCGCACAATTGTTGCACTTAGGTGACCATTGAGAAATGCCATTAGGGATTGAAAATCTCCTAAGTTTGCATTTGGCGATAGTATGACCTTTCATACAATAGTAGTAACAAGTTATATTTTGAGAAATGTCATGTTTGCTATTAAAGTATTTATGATACTCTTTGATAAACAAACTCATCTCCTCGACATCTGAAACATATTTATTGCTACCATCACTATCATAAAGATGCTCATCCTTTGAGGATCTTGAACTTAAGGCCCTAAGAGCTTTAGGCTTCGTTCCTTCCTCCTTGTAGGTGTCTTTCTCCTTTTTCTTCTTTTTCTCAAGCTTCTTTTCATGTTTTTCCAAGCAAGTGAATTCTTGCTCGTGTTCTTCTAACTTTCTGAACAAGGTGGTGAGATCAAGTGTTGTAAGATCCTTGGCTTCCTTGATGGCTGTAACCTTCAGTTTCCAATTCCTAGTAAGACATCTCAAAACCTTGTTAGTAGCAATAGCATTGGAAATAGGATTATCTAGCAATTTTAAACGATTAATAAGACGAGAGAACCACTTTTGCGTTTGAGCAATGGTTTCACCATGCTTCATGCGAAAGAGTTTGAATTCTTGATTAAGTGTGTCAATCCGGGCTTGTTTGACCTCATTATTTCCCTCATGGGTAACTTGTAGAGTGTCCCACATAGCCTTAGCGGTCACACAATGAGAAATGCGATAAAACTCATCAACACCAAGAGCGGATACGATAATGTTTTTTGCTTTTCAATCGTGTGCCCACTTCTTATTATCTTCCTCATTCCATAGTGCTTCGGGCTTAGCTAAGGTAACACCATCCACAACATGTGTTATTGGTGTAGGTCCATTTTGAATGACCTCCCAAATAGCTTTATCATAAGAGTTCACATGAATTTGCATACAAGTTTTCCAATAACCATAGTTTTCTCCCGTAAATATTGGAGTTGTTTTACAATCCCCTTTAGGTTCGTGAGCCATTTTCTAATAAGCTTTTTGAAGCACAGAATCAACCAGGCTCTAATACCACTTTTAGACGATGAAAACTTGTCTAGAGGGGGGGGGGGGGGGGGTGGGGGGTGAATAGAAACCCAAGCCAAAATCACCAAATAAATTTTGGGTTTTAAAGTTATTTCAAAAATGAGTGCGCATAGAAGGTTTCGGTATGGATCGACAAATGTCGTCTATACAAACCTAGTTATTGGAACTCGGATATGCAAAAGCCGTATGGAATGGAATCAAATAACATTAATCACTTAAGTAAGAATTAATCGATCACAATATTACTCACTTAAACCAAGTACTTAGTAATGCTATTTCCAATGGCAATAAGCAAAATTAAGGAACTATGCAATTTATCAAACACTTGGTGTGCGAACGAATTTTCAGAATTTTCCTTTGTGTTGTTGTTGATATGAAAACCACTTATAATCAAAAGTGATTATAAGCTAATCAACAACAAAGTTATAACCAAATAGTAATGGAAAAATTCTTATGAGTCGATCGATCAATCAATGCTATTTGACAAATTACGTAATGAAATATAAAGCAAGTAAAGAGATAATAGAGAGATCGGCACGAGGATTTGTTTACGCAGTTCCCCACTTCCGTCTCCGCGCGTGGGTATGTCTTCGCCTAATTTCCATTGTGGAATTAGGATACTTTCTTACTATGCAAAAATTCGATGTACAAGAGAAGTGTTCAATAGCAACCATACAAACTTCACTGGTTTTGATGTTGATTCAACCCCTTCTCTTCTTTTGATCTTGAAAAAGACCAAGATAACAATGGATGTCAATTGACTTGTTGATATTGTTACTCCTTTGCGTTCTTTTTCTCCAAGCTTTCGCGCACGATCAATTGCACTGATTGTTCCACGAGACTTCAATTCGATTCGCAGTTCTCCATTACTTCCTTTGCGTTCTTTATCTCTAAAGGATCCCTTGCGTACTTTATCTCCAAAGGCTTTCACAACGTTTCAATCCTCTCTTGAACGTATTTCACGAAAATCCTCAAATCTACACACTATCTTAAAAGGATAAACCCGTAGTTTTTCCATATGAAGACCCCTATAAATCTCAACCCGATATTCTCGGCTACACACGAACCTAATCGGACATTATCAGGCCTTCACCTAGCTGGCAGCCCAACAAAATATTATTATGTGTGATTTGTCAGTGTGTAGACATAGGACGGAGGTTGAAGATCATGAGCAAATGCAGGCTAATTTTTTGGTATCACTAGTTTGGAATGAAGCATGAATGATGTATTTATAGTTTTGGAAGATTGGTGGCAAGGAGGTAATTTTCGGAGTAAAAAAATGAACAAAATTGACCAACTTAAACAGCATGTGTCGGCCTGAACGTTGGATGTCCTGGCACATACTATAAAAAATAACAGCATGTGCCGACCTGAAAGGACCTATGTGCCGACCCAAATGAAACAGAAACTACAACCTTATTTAGGACAGTAGATGGGTCGGCCTGAAGCACGTATGTGCCGACACATAATTTTGAAACTTCCAGTATGTGCCGACCGAGATAGCCATGTGTCGACCCAACCAAGTCAGAGCCTACAAGATTTAATATTGAGTTACATGTGTCGGCCTAAAATGTGTATGTACCGACACTTGTAGTGCATTTTGTGCAGAAATCTATTTTTCATGTATTTGGGCAAGTTCAAGGTGATTTTTGATGATTCCTAAGACCTCTAATGCAAGGGTTCCACACAAACTCAGAGATACCATCCGACATACATAAATGTTAAGTTTTCTTGTAGTTTTGACATCATGCAAAACATCTAATGGAGAAGTTGCACTCACAGTTGGTTTTTCTAGTTTGCCTTTTAATTTCTATGTTTTTTATTTAATTATTTTTAGTGACATTTTATAATGTAATGTATCAATAAATGAAAATGTCATTTTATTTTATTTTATTTAGTTATTTTATCTTTCTCCAAGATATTTATTATGCACTAGAATAGAGTGAGAAAGATATTTATTATGCACTAGAATAGAATTATCACTCTATCAATTTGTCACATTCATTCTTGCACTAAAACTATCCCATGAAGTATTCCATCTTTACTTTGGCATTTTGTCCTTATTACATGAACACCACTAGTGTTACACCACCAATTTTATTTTATCAATGGAGTATTCCTTCATTTTATCAACGAAGAAAGTAATGATTACGCCACCGTTGTCGTCTCTGGCTCGCTTGTTTGCCTAGGGCGTCTTATGAAAGAAATACAGATTAAGTTTTGTTTTAAATTTATCAGTAAACCATTAAATCTCAGTTGTGTTACTCAACCGGAGTGGAAATGCGAGTCCTCTAACAACGGTTGACTTTCATCACCGTTGTAAAATCATTTACATTTTATTTTTTTTAAATAATTGATTCAAGTGACACAAGCATATAACAACGGTTGTTTAAACTAAGCGTTGTAAAATAATTTGCATTATATTTTTATTTAAAGGACTTAAGTTACACACGCTTAATGTAATCTAAAAAATGAAAAAATGAAGTTGCTGAGAATCGAAGCTTGTCACACATCATTTATTACTATGGTTTTTAAAGACAACTGTCATTAAATAACTGTTTATATATCCAGCTACTCACTGGGTGCAAAAATTTAATTTATTACAACGGTGTATATTTCTTCCATTGTAAACCTGGAATTGTTTTTTGCACGTTTTGTAGTAGTGCTTCCTCTCAGACTCACAGCCTAAGACTTTCTTGCTTAAATCCCACAGATTCAATACTTCTTGCTTATACCCTCGAGTACAAAACTTTCCTGCTCAGACCTCCAGGCCAAGACTTCTGGCTTAAATCCCAAGGATTCAAGACATCTGCTCATACCCTCGAGTACAAGACTTTCCTACTCATATTCCACAAATCCAAGACTTCCTTGCTTAGACGTGCAGTCCAAGACTCCATTACTTAATCAACAGTTTGACCAAAACTTCAATGCTCAAGCACATAACAAGAGACTTACTTTTATCAAGCTCACAACAAGAAATTTTGATGCTCAAGCACATAGCAAGAGGCTTTCTTTCTAAACTACTAAACAATCTATTTAGTAGAATAGATAACAAGGTGTACTTGATATACAATCAGAGGTACAGGGTAATAAACATAACAAAGATCATAACTCTTAAGATTTATAAGATAATCAATGTTTAAAAATCTTAAGGCTTTGTACAAATTATAACAGATAACAAAAAATATGAATGTTCAATGTTATTGTTGATCTTGTTATTATTCCATGTTGATAGAAGCATGAGATTCTCCTTTTTTCTTGGCCCTCTTTCTTTTTTCCTTGTTGTTGATCCAGATTGAATCTTCAACTACTTAAATATAAGTTACAAAAGAATAGCCGTTGGAAGAGATAACTTGTACAAGTGTCTTTGTTACTCCATAGTAATAAGAGACATTAAAGATAGATATACAAATAAATCTTTATCCATCGTGTAACTTGTTTAACCATATTGTCTTACTTGTGAGTTTGCACTTTAGATCCGTTGATAGTGGATATCCATAAAACATGTCAACTTTTCTTGAGCCTTGTGAACACAGACTCTAGTTGACAAACTGATTTGACATTGTAGCTTACTTTCTGCAGTACATATCACGTAGCTTTGTTTCTGGTTCTGAATGATAGTGTAGAGATTATCAGAAGCTTCAAAGTCTATGCAAACCTGTATCATCAGACTTCACTAAATAACTCCTTTCAGTTCTGAACCATCAGAAGCCAAGAACTCTGTTTCTCTCAAATGCGTTCTTTTATCAGATTCTGAATAGATTTTCCTTAAGCTTTGGAACCTGCATACTTAGAAAACACAGTAGATAACACCATTGTTCTTTCAATACTTTGTTATCATCAAAACCTTAAAAGATATATGTCATGAACAAATCGTGTTCTGAAAATCTCCCCCTTTTGATGATGACAAACATAAGTATTTAAGAACAATGTTGGACTATTTTAATTTACTTGGCAACATCAGAGTCTGAGGTTTGGAAGCTCCCCCTGAGTCTAATAGTTCAAAGGTTGGGGTTTGTAATCTCACCCTAAGTTCAATATTTAAGAAAACTAAAATATATCTCTTGGGCAAACAAATAACCGATATAACCGAATTTTAAAATAAGCAATAAATAACCAACATATAAAATCTAAAGGGTTCAGATTTTCTTAGAATATTTCTATATCTTTCTCCCCCTCTTGTCACATCAAAAATATTAAAATAAAATATTAAAATAGAGAGAAGAAAACAAAACGAAATATTTCATAAATACAAAACAGATCATCATTACTTGAGCAGTTCCCAAAGAAGAGAAATGATTCAAGTAATAGAGAGCATTAAAATTGTGTACAATGGATTCTTAATAATTATTGGTCGCAGAACTTCCAAGGATCAAGAAATGGATTTTATTCAAACGTTTGGGCTACGCAAACTCCACTATAAAAGAAAACAAAACCCAAGTCTTTTCATTAACATCTTTACAAACACTATGGAATCCATAATTGAAAGTACCAACATCTCCACACTCACAGAGATTTTAGAAGACATTACGAGTCTGCTGACTCAAGGTCAATAGAGTCCAAATGTTTCTGTAGCTTCTGAAGCAAGTTCTTCAACAATTGCATTGAAACCTTCTGAAGCAAGTTCATCAACAACTACTTTCAAACCTAAGAAGATGTCGATGAATAATAATAATAATAATAATAATAATAATAATAGAGACAAAATGATGTTTCAGATTGTTATTTCAGATTCTGAGGAAGAGGATGAGCCAGACTATATTTGGGAAAATTACATGGGTCTTAAGGAATTAGAAGGATTAGATTAATGTAATCTTAATATCTTCATATTTTTTCTATTACTCCTTTTAATTAATAAAAGTTATTTTGACCATTATTAATTTGTAGTACATACCTTTTGCTTTCCTTTTTAGATTTTCTGACATTTACATAAATGAAGTAAAAAGAAAATAGAATTTTTAAAACAACAAATAACTGTTAAATGACAATCAAAGTTGTTTAAGAGAAACATTATTAGGGTTAGATACTAGACATCACATCCCAAGAGTCACAAGTTAAATTATTGATTTGACTAATCAACATAGAAATAATAAGGACTCAAGGTAACAGATGAGTAAACTCTATAAAAAGTTTAGCAAACTATCTTTCCAAATCACTTAATCTTTTAGAACACAAAAATGTATAAGCATAAACAAATATGGATTCCAAATAGAGATTTTAGAAAGTCAGCATTGCTAAGAGAAGTAACTCAAGCAAACGAGAAGAATGTAGCAACTGAAGAGTCTTCAAATAAGCAGATTTCTTCAGAGGCACATAGATCAACAACAACCTTTGTTAAGACACATAAAAGGAAATGAACTTCAGAAATATCTAGAGGAAAGAGGCTATTGAGTTTGCAAAGGAAGATTGGGATGATTACTTGAACAGTCTAGATATGTTAGATGAGCCTAGGGAATACCTTAAAATAGATCCAAATGTCTAGAAAGTTCTTGACAGGGATGTAACAACTACCAATCTTTTAATGAGAATGTTGCTAGTTTCTATAGTTTTATTCCTATTTTTTTTATTCTCTGAGAACATAAGAAATGAAAATATAACAGTTAAAACCATACAACAACATAGACAATTTTTATTAAAACAAAAGATTGCTTAATACAAGATAATAATAATTACAAGGCATATATTACAGATGTCCAACATTAGAACCTCTCATAGATAGATTCAAGCTTATCTCTCCATATTTTAGAAGAATCATCCTCTGATGTTATGACAACTACTTTATAATACCCCATATTCTCTAAACGCTCAATTGGATATCAAATGAGATCAAATGAGTGTATGTGTACTCTATCTTTGGTTAGTTGGAATAATAGAAACTCATAAGTACTCTAAGTCTTGTCAATTGGGATCAATAGAGCAGCTAGTGAACTCTGATGAGATTGATTAATTAATAAAAGAAACAGATCAATGTTGTTAGTTCAAGAGGGGATTTTTATGGTAACTCTAATAATTGATCAATTGGTGTTAGAGGATAAAATATCAATTGGAGATGTTTTACCATATTGGATTATATTATATTATATGTATTATAAATATATATATATATATATATATATATATATTTGTTGGAGAGAAGAAGAGAAAAAGAAAGATAGTAAGAAAGAAGAAGAGAAAAGAAAGAGAAGAGAAGTGAGAAAGAGAAGAAGAACTTATGGAAGAAGAAGGAAAAAGTTAGATTCATATCATCTTCATCATCTTCTTCAACCTCCTCTTCTAACATCAAGGTGGGTTCTAGGTAGAACTATAAGTGTAGAAGTTAGAGTTTTGGAACCTAGAGTAAAAATTTCTAGGTTATGAGTATTTTGTGTGGATTCAATGTTTCTAACAGTTCAAATGCTGAATAAATTACGTACTATAATCGGGAATACTGCTTTTGGTGTTCCAACATGTTTAGGGATGAGTTTAATGGGATTTTGGATCAAGAAAATCAGGTTTTTGAACTTCTGTTAGTGTTAATCGATTAACCAAAGGTGGTTAACTGGTTAACGCGTGTATTTTGCCGTTCTGCGTGAAAATTGGTCTGGTTAACCGGTTACCAGCATATGGTTAACCGATTAACCAAAATATGCCTCTAACTCTCATTTTGCTTCTGTGTGAACCGTGAAACATGGTTAATCGGTTTACCATATCCCGTTAATTGATTAACACTGTAAGTGGATGAAAAATATTTAGAAAATCCATATCTTTTGATCTGTGTGTCCGATCGAGGCGTTTTTGGTATCGTTGGAAAGCTATTACGATCCTTTACCCAATATCCTTCAGAGGCACATGGATCAACAACAACCTTTATTTAGACACATAAAAGGAAATGAACTTCAGAAATATCTAGAGGAAAGAGGCTGTTGATTTTGCAAAGGAAGATTGGGAGGATTACTTGAACAGTCTAAACATGTTAGATGAGCCTAGGGAATACATTAGAACAGATCCAAATGTCTAGAAAGTTCTTGACAGGGATGTAACAACTACCAATCTTTGAATGAGAATGTTGCTAGTTTCTATAGTTTTATTCCATTATTTTTTATTCTCTGAGAACATAAGAAATGAAAATATAACAGTTAAACCCATACAACAACATAGACAATTTTTATTAAAACAAATGATTGCTTAATACAAGATAATAATAATTACAAGGCATATATTATAGATGTCCAACATTAGAACCTCTCATAGATAGATTCAAGCTTATCTCTCCATATTTTAGAAGAATCATCCTCTGATGTTATGACAACTGCTTTATAATACCCCATATTCTCTAAACGCTCAATTGGATATCAAATGAGATCAAATGAGTGTATGTGTACTCTATCTTTGGTTAGTTGGAATAATAGAAACTCATAAGTACTCTAAGTGTTGTCAATTGGGATCAATAGAGCAGCTAGTGAACTCTGATGAGATTGATTAATTAATAAAAGAAACAGATCAATGTTATTAGTTCAAGAGAGGATTTTTATGGTAACTCTAATAATTGATCAATTGGTGTTAGAGGATAAAATATCAATTGGAGATGTTTTACCATATTGGATTATATTATATTATATGTATTATAAATATATATATATATATATATATATATATATATATATATATATATATATTTGTTGGAGAGAAGAAGAGAAAAAGAAAGATAGTAAGAAAGAAGAAGAGAAAAGGAAGAATAGAGAAGTGAGAAAGAGAAGAAGAACTTATGGAAGAAGAAGGAAAAACTTAGATTCATATCATCTTCATCATCTTCTTCAACCTCCTCTTCTAACATCAAGGTGGGTTCTAGGTAGAACTATAAGTGTAGAAGTTAGAGTTTTGGAACCTAGAGTAGAAATTTCTAGGTTATGAGTATTTTGTGTGGATTCAATGTTTCTAACAGTTCAAATGCTGAATAAATTACGTACTATAATCGGGAATACTACTTTTGGTGTTCCAACATGTTTAGGGATGAGTTTAATGGGATTTTGGATCAAGAAAATCAGGTTTTTGAACTTCTGTTAGTGTTAACCGATTAACCAAAGGTGGTTAACTGGTTAACGCGTGTATTTTGCCGTTCTGCGTGAAAATTGGTCTGGTTAACCGGTTACCAGCATATGGTTAACCGATTAACCAAAATATGCCTCTAACTCTCATTTTGCTTCTGTGTGAACAGTGAAACATGGTTAATCGGTTTACCATATCCCGTTAATCGATTAACACTGTAAGTGGATGAAAAATATTTAGAAAATCCATATCTTTTGATCTGAGTGTCCGATCGAGGCGTTTTTGGTATTGTTGGAAAGCTATTACGATCCTCTACCCAATATCCTTCAGAGGCACATAGATCAACAACAACCTTTATTAAGACACATAAAAGGAAATGAACTTCAGAAATATCTAGAGGAAAGAGGCTGTTGATTTTGCAAAGGAAGATTGGGAGGATTACTTGAACAGTCTAGACATGTTAGATGAGCCTAGGGAATACATTAGAACAGATCCAAATGTCTAGAAAGTTCTTGACAGGGATGTAACAACTACCAATCTTTGAATGAGAATGTTGCTAGTTTCTATAGTTTTATTCCTATTTTTTTTATTCTCTGAGAACATAAGAAATGAACATATAACAGTTAAAACCATACCAAAACATAGACAATTTTTATTAAAACAAAAGATTGCTTAATACAAGATAATAATAATTACAAGGCATATATTGCAGATGTCCAACATTAGAACCTCTCATAGATAGATTCAAGCTTATCTCTCCATATTTTAGAAGAATCATCCTCTGATGTTATGACAACTCCTTTGTAATACCCCATATTCTCTAAACGCTCAATTGGATATCAAATGAGATCAAATGAGTGTATGTGTACTCTATCTTTGGTTAGTTGGAATAATAGAAACTCATAAGTACTCTAAGTGTTGTCAATTGGGATCAATAGAGCAGCTAGTGAACTCTGATGAGATTGATTAATTAATAAAAGAAACAGATCAATGTTATTAGTTCAAGAGAGGATTTTTATGGTAACTCTAATAATTGATCAATTGGTGTTAGAGGATAAAATATCAATTGGAGATGTTTTACCATATTGGATTATATTATATTATATGTATTATAAATATATATATATATATATATATATATATATATATATATATATATATATATATTTGTTGGAGAGAAGAAGAGAAAAAGAAAGATAGTAAGAAAGAAGAAGAGAAAAGAAAGAAAAGAGAAGTGAGAAAGAGAAGAAGAACTTATGGAAGAAGAAGGAAAAACTTAGATTCATATCATCTTCATCATCTTCTTCAACCTCCTCTTCTAACATCAAGGTGGGTTCTAGGTAGAACTATAAGTGTAGAAGTTAGAGTTTTGGAACCTAGAGTAAAAATTTCTAGGTTATGAGTATTTTGTGTGGATTCAATGTTTCTAACAGTTCAAATGCTGAATAAATTACGTACTATAATCGGGAATACTGCTTTTGGTGTTCCAACATGTTTAGGGATGAGTTTAATGGGATTTTGGATCAAGAAAATCAGGTTTTTGAACTTCTGTTAGTGTTAATCGATTAACCAAAGGTGGTTAACTGGTTAACGCGTGTATTTTGCCATTCTGCGTGAAAATTGGTCTGGTTAACCGGTTACCAGCATATGGTTAACCGATTAACCAAAATATGCCTCTAACTCTCATTTTGCTTCTGTGTGAACCGTGAAACATGGTTAATCGGTTTACCATATCCCGTTAATTGATTAACACTGTAAGTGGATGAAAAATATTTAGAAAATCCATATCTTTTGATCTGTGTGTCCGATCGAGGCGTTTTTGGTATCGTTGGAAAGCTATTACGATCCTTTACCCAATATCCTTCAGAGGCACATAGATCAACAACAACCTTTATTTAGACACATAAAAGGAAATGAACTTCAGAAATATCTAGAGGAAAGAGGCTGTTGATTTTGCAAAGGAAGATTGGGAGGATTACTTGAACAGTCTAAACATGTTAGATGAGCCTAGGGAATACATTAGAACAGATCCAAATGTCTAGAAAGTTCTTGACAGGGATGTAACAACTACCAATCTTTGAATGAGAATGTTGCTAGTTTCTATAGTTTTATTCCATTTTTTTTTATTCTCTGAGAACATAAGAAATGAAAATATAACAGTTAAACCCATACAACAACATAGACAATTTTTATTAAAACAAATGATTGCTTAATACAAGATAATAATAATTACAAGGCATATATTATAGATGTCCAACATTAGAACCTCTCATAGATAGATTCAAGCTTATCTCTCCATATTTTAGAAGAATCATCCTCTGATGTTATGACAACTGCTTTATAATACCCCATATTCTCTAAACGCTCAATTGGATATCAAATGAGATCAAATGAGTGTATGTGTACTCTATCTTTGGTTAGTTGGAATAATAGAAACTCATAAGTACTCTAAGTGTTGTCAATTGGGATCAATAGAGCAGCTAGTGAACTCTGATGAGATTGATTAATTAATAAAAGAAACAGATCAATGTTATTAGTTCAAGAGAGGATTTTTATGGTAACTCTAATAATTGATCAATTGGTGTTAGAGGATAAAATATCAATTGGAGATGTTTTACCATATTGGATTATATTATATTATATGTATTATAAATATATATATATATATATATATATATATATATATATATATATATATATATATATATATATTTGTTGGAGAGAAGAAGAGAAAAAGAAAGATAGTAAGAAAGAAGAAGAGAAAAGAAAGAGAAGAGAAGTGAGAAAGAGAAGAAGAACTTATGGAAGAAGAAGGAAAAACTTAGATTCATATCATCTTCATCATCTTCTTCAACCTCCTCTTCTAACATCAAGGTGGGTTCTAGGTAGAACTATAAGTGTAGAAGTTAGAGTTTTGGAACCTAGAGTAAAAATTTCTAGGTTATGAGTATTTTGTGTGGATTCAATGTTTCTAACAGTTCAAATGCTGAATAAATTACGTACTATAATCGGGAATACTGCTTTTGGTGTTCCAACATGTTTAGGGATGAGTTTAATGGGATTTTGGATCAAGAAAATCAGGTTTTTGAACTTCTGTTAGTGTTAATCGATTAACCAAAGGTGGTTAACTGGTTAACGCGTGTATTTTGCCGTTCTGCGTGAAAATTGGTCTGGTTAACCGGTTACCAGCATATGGTTAACCGATTAACCAAAATATGCCTCTAACTCTCATTTTGCTTCTGTGTGAACCGTGAAACATGGTTAATCGGTTTACCATATCCCGTTAATTGATTAACACTGTAAGTGGATGAAAAATATTTAGAAAATCCATATCTTTTGATCTGTGTGTCCGATCGAGGCGTTTTTGGTATCGTTGGAAAGCTATTACGATCCTTTACCCAATATCCTTCAGAGGCACATAGATCAACAACAACCTTTATTTAGACACATAAAAGGAAATGAACTTCAGAAATATCTAGAGGAAAGAGGCTGTTGATTTTGCAAAGGAAGATTGGGAGGATTACTTGAACAGTCTAAACATGTTAGATGAGCCTAGGGAATACATTAGAACAGATCCAAATGTCTAGAAAGTTCTTGACAGGGATGTAACAACTACCAATCTTTGAATGAGAATGTTGCTAGTTTCTATAGTTTTATTCCATTTTTTTTTATTCTCTGAGAACATAAGAAATGAAAATATAACAGTTAAACCCATACAACAACATAGACAATTTTTATTAAAACAAATGATTGCTTAATACAAGATAATAATAATTACAAGGCATATATTATAGATGTCCAACATTAGAACCTCTCATAGATAGATTCAAGCTTATCTCTCCATATTTTAGAAGAATCATCCTCTGATGTTATGACAACTGCTTTATAATACCCCATATTCTCTAAACGCTCAATTGGATATCAAATGAGATCAAATGAGTGTATGTGTACTCTATCTTTGGTTAGTTGGAATAATAGAAACTCATAAGTACTCTAAGTGTTGTCAATTGGGATCAATAGAGCAGCTAGTGAACTCTGATGAGATTGATTAATTAATAAAAGAAACAGATCAATGTTATTAGTTCAAGAGAGGATTTTTATGGTAACTCTAATAATTGATCAATTGGTGTTAGAGGATAAAATATCAATTGGAGATGTTTTACCATATTGGATTATATTATATTATATGTATTATAAATATATATATATATATATATATATATATATATATATATATATATATATATATATATATATATATATATATATTTGTTGGAGAGAAGAAGAGAAAAAGAAAGATAGTAAGAAAGAAGAAGAGAAAAGAAAGAGAAGAGAAGTGAGAAAGAGAAGAAGAACTTATGGAAGAAGAAGGAAAAACTTAGATTCATATCATCTTCATCATCTTCTTCAACCTCCTCTTCTAACATCAAGGTGGGTTCTAGGTAGAACTATAAGTGTAGAAGTTAGAGTTTTGGAACCTAGAGTAAAAATTTCTAGGTTATGAGTATTTTGTGTGGATTCAATGTTTCTAACAGTTCAAATGCTGAATAAATTACGTACTATAATCGGGAATACTGCTTTTGGTGTTCCAACATGTTTAGGGATGAGTTTAATGGGATTTTGGATCAAGAAAATCAGGTTTTTGAACTTCTGTTAGTGTTAATCGATTAACCAAAGGTGGTTAACTGGTTAACGCGTGTATTTTGCCGTTCTGCGTGAAAATTGGTCTGGTTAACCGATTACCAGCATATGGTTAACCGATTAACCAAAATATGCCTCTAACTCTCATTTTGCTTCTGTGTGAACCGTGAAACATGGTTAATCGGTTTACCATATCCCGTTAATTGATTAACACTGTAAGTGGATGAAAAATATTTAGAAAATCCATATCTTTTGATCTGTGTGTCCGATCGAGGCGTTTTTGGTATCGTTGGAAAGCTATTACGATCCTTTACCCAATATCCTTCAGAGGCACATAGATCAACAACAACCTTTATTTAGACACATAAAAGGAAATGAACTTCAGAAATATCTAGAGGAAAGAGGCTGTTGATTTTGCAAAGGAAGATTGGGAGGATTACTTGAACAGTCTAAACATGTTAGATGAGCCTAGGGAATACATTAGAACAGATCCAAATGTCTAGAAAGTTCTTGACAGGGATGTAACAACTACCAATCTTTGAATGAGAATGTTGCTAGTTTCTATAGTTTTATTCCATTTTTTTTTATTCTCTGAGAACATAAGAAATGAAAATATAACAGTTAAACCCATACAACAACATAGACAATTTTTATTAAAACAAATGATTGCTTAATACAAGATAATAATAATTACAAGGCATATATTATAGATGTCCAACATTAGAACCTCTCATAGATAGATTCAAGCTTATCTCTCCATATTTTAGAAGAATCATCCTCTGATGTTATGACAACTGCTTTATAATACCCCATATTCTCTAAACGCTCAATTGGATATCAAATGAGATCAAATGAGTGTATGTGTACTCTATCTTTGGTTAGTTGGAATAATAGAAACTCATAAGTACTCTAAGTGTTGTCAATTGGGATCAATAGAGCAGCTAGTGAACTCTGATGAGATTGATTAATTAATAAAAGAAACAGATCAATGTTATTAGTTCAAGAGAGGATTTTTATGGTAACTCTAATAATTGATCAATTGGTGTTAGAGGATAAAATATCAATTGGAGATGTTTTACCATATTGGATTATATTATATTATATGTATTATGAATATATATATATATATATATATATATATATATATATATATATATATATATATTTGTTGGAGAGAAGAAGAGAAAAAGAAAGATAGTAAGAAAGAAGAAGAGAAAAGAAAGAGAAGAGAAGTGAGAAAGAGAAGAAGAACTTATGGAAGAAGAAGGAAAAACTTAGATTCATATCATCTTCATCATCTTCTTCAACCTCCTCTTCTAACATCAAGGTGGGTTCTAGGTAGAACTATAAGTGTAGAAGTTAGAGTTTTGGAACCTAGAGTAAAAATTTCTAGGTTATGAGTATTTTGTGTGGATTCAATGTTTCTAACAGTTCAAATGCTGAATAAATTACGTACTATAATCGGGAATACTGCTTTTGGTGTTCCAACATGTTTAGGGATGAGTTTAATGGGATTTTGGATCAAGAAAATCAGGTTTTTGAACTTCTGTTAGTGTTAATCGATTAACCAAAGGTGGTTAACTGGTTAACGCGTGTATTTTGCCGTTCTGCGTGAAAATTGGTCTGGTTAACCGATTACCAGCATATGGTTAACCGATTAACCAAAATATGCCTCTAACTCTCATTTTGCTTCTGTGTGAACCGTGAAACATGGTTAATCGGTTTACCATATCCCGTTAATTGATTAACACTGTAAGTGGATGAAAAATATTTAGAAAATCCATATCTTTTGATCTGTGTGTCCGATCGAGGCGTTTTTGGTATCGTTGGAAAGCTATTACGATCCTTTACCCAATATCCTTCAGAGGCACATAGATCAACAACAACCTTTATTTAGACACATAAAAGGAAATGAACTTCAGAAATATCTAGAGGAAAGAGGCTGTTGATTTTGCAAAGGAAGATTGGGAGGATTACTTGAACAGTCTAAACATGTTAGATGAGCCTAGGGAATACATTAGAACAGATCCAAATG